>CM077115.1:238583191-247765691 GCA_039619475.1 Icerya purchasi
AACTCTCCAATCCTCACTTTCACTTCAGTTATTACTACTTATTATTCCTTACACCTTGGTAAAGATAGAATGGCATCCGGCGATGGTGGTCCAAATTTTATTCGACAGAATGAATGAATATAATTCCAAATTCTCGCTCCCAATGGAGTAATATCTTTTTTTACTCTGCGCTCCACTTTCAAGCTGATTCTTTTCTTATCTAAGGCACAATCCCAGTTTAACTCAATATCTCTATTTCTATATCCTCTTTTCTGCGCAAGCAATTCCTCAATGTACAGGGCTCCACTTGAATTTAACTGTAGTGTTTTGTGTAATCGAGTTACCGATTTCCTTATCTTTATTTCGATATTATACGTTTCTTTTTTTGTTTTTTTCGTATTTGCATAATATTTTCAATTGATTAACTTCGGAAAATAACGTGTCATCAATAAAATTTTTCCGAAGAATCATGCAGTCAATATTTTCTAAACCTAAATTTGCTTAAATGTAACGACTAAAGTAATAAGTAACGTCTGCTTACTCTTTTCCTATGACTGCCCGGCGACACATTTTTTGAACTGGTACCGAATCTTCTTACTGCGTCGACATCTGTAAATTTATAAATTTAAACGGGGTATAAAATCTAAATATTTACGAAATTTCGCTGTTCATTAATATTTTGGTATATTTTTAATCTACACATTACGTATTTTCTTTTTAGTAGTTCAGTACCTTAACTTCTAGGCCACTAAGTAACCTATATTTTTAAATTACATATATCTTATAAATTTTCAAGAATCGCACAGCCCGTTCTAAATAGCCGGGGAGTTCATTTATTTTCGTAGTCGGGACGTATTTTCTTTATTAGGTTATAAGGGGAAAATTATGGAACTACAAAAATTATGAAATTTTAAGAAAAAGGTGAAAATCAAGAGTTAAAAAATTTTAAATTCTACGGCTCATTATATACGGATTTTTTTTTTTCTTCTATTCGACGTACGGTAGTCCTTGAAATATTGTAAAAATACAAAAATCGAAAAATTTTAAAATTTAGCAACTCAAGTGTGGAAAAATACACGTCTACAGCGATAACGCTGGAAACTAAAAGATATCAGCGGCCCTCTTTGTGGGAGCAGCAGTAACTTTGTTTTTTAAAGTAATTTTCATTGTCAAAACAAGGAAAACTATGTAAAATTAAATGGCTCAAATTCTTATCGATTTGTAAAAGATTTCATATCAGGTATTGGTGTCGGACACTTACGCTTCCTGCTTTTCTAATAATTATTCATTTCATCTGTCTGTTCAACCTACTCTTCCTCCCTATTCATGGTTTCTTTTGCATCCCTCTCTTCGACGTTCTGATATGTTGTTTCCGTTGTTCGTATGCGTTTTGGACATTCTCTGTTGCCTTTCTCTACATTTCGGCTTTTCCATGATTTCTTCCCCACACTGTTTTGTCCATCCTGATGATGCAGTTATTTGCAATGCCGACCATGTGTTCTTCCAGTGTTCAACTCTTTCCGTGGAGCATTTTGTATAGTCCTATCTGTTGAGGCTCGGGCTTCCTACTCCTTATTGTGCTTCCTATTGTCCTTTCCTTCACAAATTAATTATTCCTGCTGTTTATTTATTTTTAGCAAAGATTTCTGATTGGATTAAAATATAACCGACTTCTTTCCTTACTATTTGTTTCTTCTGGGTGAAGGTCCTTGGTTGACGAGCCTAAGAGCTAAAAAAGAAAAAAAAAAATGGCTCAAATTTTGGAAAACACGAAAATCGAACTGCAAAAGAAAAATCCAAAAATTCCGCAGCCCATAATAATAATTACGGGATTGTATTTTCTTTTTTTTATCGGCACCGAAAAAATACAAAGATCAAGCTTTTAAAAAGAATTTAAACCATTCCACAGCTCATTTTATAGCAGCTACAGGATTAGTTTTTATCTGAATTAGCAAGCTACCCCGTCCTAATTGCTAGAGCGCTTGACTTCCGATATGGCGGTCACGGATTCGATCCCGAGCGACGACGAACTTATTACAATAATTAAATAAATAAATAATCGTTAATAATCGCGTGGAAGGCAATGGCAAACCACCACGTACAACATCATATGCGCGCTAGGTCAGTACACAGCAGACCCACACTGGACGGACTGCACTTGTAGCGCGATAACAAGCGGCTACTATCAGTTCCGAATGTTAGTCTTGCGTGTGTACACCTGCGTTGCATAGAATAATTGCCTAGTACACAACCTATATCGGTACAGCTAAAAATGTACGAATAGGTTGCGCCAACGCGCTATGTAGCGTACGGCACCTTAAGAAGACCCCGTGACGTAGTTGGTTAAGCAGTGGCGTTTCGCTTGATTGGAATACCCCACTGCCGCACATTGACACTATCAAAATTTTCAGTTGTGTTGGGTGTTAATGTCAGTAGTTTATGCCCCCCCCCCCCCAAAAAAAAAAGATCCGTTTTCATCATTACAATATCCTCTTTCTAATTAATAAAATCACTTTCAAACACTGCGGTTACAAGTGATTCGTGGGTTGTTAGAGCCTCAGAAATTATGCACAAAATCAATACCTAATATATATATATATAATAAAATTAGAATAAAAACTTGATAACGATGAAAAATAAACAAAAAACATTACTATATCTATGAGTACGTTATGGTATAGGTTTTTTTTTTTAACTAATATATTTTTGTTATCAGAATACAAGAAAATTCGTGAATTCCAATTTTAAAATGTTACCATGGACTTAAAATATTAATGCTTTGATTGTTGCAACATAAATGTAAACATTGAGATCTCATTTTAATAAGAATTAAATGTGACATATTTCCCTCATATATAATGTTCTTCCAGCAGTTTTAGTTTTTTCAGACATTTGAATTCAAATTTCATTTTGTAAATTGACGTATTCGTGTTTTTTTGTCTTTTTTTTTTTAATATAATAAACATTGCGTGAACGCTTTAGTCCTTTTTAAACATCACGCAGCAAAACTATTAAAAATTCGAAGGACTGGGCTCCTTAATATATATATATATATATATATATGTGTGTGTGTAAAATCAATCTTTTAGTCATCTCCGAAATGAGATACCGGCTGGATCGCCAGATGATATATAAAATGAGTCACTTTAATTAATTTTGTAATTTTTTAAACGTTATTACATGGTTTTTCATAGTACTCTGCTGCAAAAGTAATTATTAATATGTTTATAATTTACATTATCTGTCTGTTGTATCTTAGGTCACAGTAGTAAATCTTTCACTTAATATGTACCGCGAATTTTAACAAATATAAGGATGAAAATCTTTACAATTAAAAACAAAACCATTGCTAATAATGACAGCAATAAACTGTGCAATAATTATTCTGAAATGAAGTCGTATCAGTTAAAACTTGATTATACAGTAAATGATAAATAAATACATCATCTTCCACAGTTTCGCATTTAATAAATACCACTTGTTCACTTATTCTTTATTCACTTTTTAACGAATATTATATGAACGTGTATGTTAGAAAATTGTAAATTATTAACAGTAAAGTGTTACGATATGTATAAATCTCCAGCATTCGCACAATATTTCTGCTAAAGTTCCAGATAACTAAGAAAGTTGCGGAATTGTATGATCTGCTTCACTTCAGTTATGAAACTTGATATGATATGTTGCCATATAGACTTCGGCACGTGAATACTCTGCCTTCATCCGATGAATGAAACAGGCAGCGCAATGTACACAGAAATACGGGTTTTACACATTACTACGAACTATATCGCTATGGCAGATGCTACGATAGCATCATTTTTCGTACACGGCGAGATGTTGCGGCTCAGCAGGTGAACCGATGACGGAAAAATAATTTGAAGCGTGTTTTAAACAGGACACGCAGCTTGATCAACCGCTGAAAAAAAAGTGCAATTTCTAAAAAAATGCAACTTTGTTTTATAATTCATTTTCCGTGATAGAAGTCTCTTTTGCCGCAAAATTTATTCAAGATTAAAGTTGAAATATACGTAAGAGCAGCTTCCGTTAAATGAGGAATTATTTCCAACGAATAGTTCACCTAATGTATTCGAAGAAAATCAGTGGTAAATTTTCGGGAGCAATGAAAAAATTTATCATTTTGCTTTTTTTACTCGCCATAATTACTTTTGTATGTACGAGTATGTAAACCACCGGGGTAACAAACGTGCAATATCGAGAACAACGGGAATAAAATTGTTTCGGCAAGTAGACGATGGTGAGTTAAATAATGGTGAGTGAATAATGGTGAGTGAATAATGGTGGGTAAATAATGGTAATAAAATATGTTTTTAGTTGTAACAAAGACGAACTTATTGAATGTATTTACACTGAATTGAGAGCTTATCGATAAAGCAAAATTCAAAGATAGCCCGAACAGCATTAAATTTCCCAGCACTAGTAGCTTCCAGTTTGGCCAAATTGGTAAAAGTGGATTTAGCGTGATAATCTGTACGTTAAGTATATATTTATAAACCTGTTGCTGCTTGTAATCCCCTGAGAAGGTGCGCATACCGAACGGGGATACCGTACGAGTTACAATTTAAAATAAAACCTTTTACAATTTCGAAGTAATTAAAGGAGTATATTTTACAAAGAGGCATTTTTAGAAAATGATTTTTTTTTTTTTTCTTAATATAAAATGATTGTTCAAAATGAAAAAAAAAAAAAGGTTTAACGTTAATGGAAATTTCGAATATATATGTGCAAAAAGACTTTTTTCTGTAGACTCGTTTTCTTTTTTGTGCCTTTTTTTTTTTTTTTTTTTTTTTTTTAATTTCACCCTTCGTAAAATGCGCAGTTATAACTTGCAAATAATCGAACATAGCTCGGCACATTTGTTACATTTCAAATGCTAAAAAAAATAATACAAATCACCGCGAAAATCTCCATTAAGTGTTATTATCAACTAACGTTACTGAATTATTAGCAAACAGATTATCGAAAACATCTTCCTAAAGGGATACGATTCTCTTTTAAAACAATAAACATCGAATACGCTAAAAGTTCTCGTTGATGAAAAATCTACAACGCACATACGATCTCTTAGTTGGAATACAACTGTAATAAAACTAACACAGTCCCTATTTCTTAACGATTCCGCTAGAAGAATCATTGAAAAATGCCTCTAAATCGGTTACATAGCCAAAAACATTTATCAACCAACAACAACGAAATTAAAAAAAAAATAAACGAAATCCCAACACCAAGTAGCTTGTCTAGCGTAAATCAACCGCTTTCCTTCTCTACACAGCGGAATTTAAAAAGTAGTTTATTCCAAGTATAATCAATGTCGTGTACACATCGATATAAGGTCAGCCTGTCGAAACCATAATCTTAATTAAATCCCATAGCAATATAGTATTTAACATGGAACATAGGAGAATCGTAAAAGGTAAAACTATAGTTGCGGATGCGTGATTGACAAACAGAATTTCGGCAGATCTTTCATATTTTGTCAATGTGTTCATCCGGAAACGAAAAAGACCCAATGCGGTCAGCAAACCTACTAGAACGTAATCCTCCTATTCGCTGGTATGTACACAGCTGCAGTGCGTATAATAAAGCAAACATTGAAAATTACTATTCCGGCACGTAGGTATATTTGTTTTTGTGTAAACGTAGATTAGACATCGTACGAGTTTAACCGAAATAAATGTGTGCGAATGTTCATTATTTTAATTGGAAATGAACCGATGTTGCCGAATTTTGAATATTTTCAATTTCGACTCGCGACATTAGTTCGTAAATGGTAGTTTTAGGAGCTCTGACGTCACAACTCTTAAACAATGTGTGTCCTCAGGGTGCAAACTCCTTCTCGATGTCGCGTAAAATCCCATCATCCATTTTTAAAATAAAACTTAAGTGAACTAAGATAGCACCGAAATTGAACCTCAATCGCCGCTCCCGTTCGCCACTGTACAAGATTCCAACTGAACCTATTATTATTCCAGTACCGAAAGTGAACCCGACCACATTTCAGTCGCCCCGAAGAGACACCCCGTCATCGCATGCCCACTGTTGTCGTCTCGACGCGGCAGCATTAGCAACAAAAGGTGTAACTGTGAGAATTATATTCATTAATAGCTGTGTCTGATTTTATATAATCAAGAAAACTGTTTCTAAACATCTTTGACGATAACAATGAAAACAATACAACGGAATACAGAAATAATAAGAATTTTTTCAATGTTGAAATATTAAAAATCCTCCTATAAACAGCGACATATTTCGTAGTAACAAACTAAGTAATCACGATGCGTTACTACGAAATACGTCGGAGTTTTTAATGATGTTTTTAATGTTTTCGAATATTTACAAAATTATAATTTCCATTTCGTTGCATCGCTGAAGTCTTACACATATTAGACAAATACAGAAACGGACGGTATACTGACTATATAATCTTCAAAGTTAATTCGTAATAATGTTATTTTTATTTTTTTAACACACCAAAACGTAACAAAACGTGCGAAGTAGTAAGCTCCGAAATTTCTCTTTCAGTTCATTCGTGATATTCTTTACTCTAAACAAACGCCACCAGGCGGCGCGCTGCTACTGTCGCCTACGAATTTTCACTCTAGTCACGCAAATAGCTTCTGATTTACTTTTTGTTTTTCTTTCCAGCCAGCGTGCAGCTGATTCGATGAATGCTTTCGAATTATAACGGAGTGTTTCTAAGGAATCAAGTATCTGCTCGGTTGTGCCAATTTTTCCGATACGTTTTTCGCCTTTATAAACGATTGCTCTTCTCTATCGGATCCCTCGTTCAGGGAGTCCCGCTTTTTGTTTGTTTTTTTTTTTACAATTTTAAGACTTTTTGTTAGAAATTCCTATTTGTTTAAGTCAACGGGATTAATACCTAGGTGAATCGAGTACGATACGGTTCTTTCTTGTATTTCTGTGCCTTACTTAGGCAACAAACGGATGACGAAATAGACCGATAAAATGAAATACTCCTTTTTTCCGGCGAGATACGAAATACTTTATTCCTTACGAACTGACTGACATGACACGGCGGATCACATTGACTATTGAAAGAAAACAATGTAACAACTTTTGATTCTTTTTTTTTTTAACACAAAATAAGTGTTATTCCTATAAATCTGACGATAGCGCGTTCAACATATGACGTAGCATTTTCAACTAGAAGAATTGTTACAGCGGTGCGACTCGATCAACTATATGTGACAACGATAGCGGTAGCCAGCAACTGCAAACAGCCGGATACAATATCAAATAAAGTGTTCTACGCCTTTCTAGACTTTACATTTTTCTTCGCGGGCCTAACACGCCGTTCAGCGACTACTGAACGAAACCGCATATGCTCGAACCTACCCGGTAACCGTCAGCAACGAAAAGACACCTAGCCAGCCGCAGATACATTCCGAATATACACCGATACCCGAGACTTATGCTGACAGCTGAATTTACATTGCGATGATGTTAGGAATATCGAGCTTTATTAGAAACTGATAATTTAGAATATTCTCACCTGTGGTTAATGTCCACTGCAGTACGTCAGTTTCTTCCAATTACCTTCCGTAATTACTTTCCCTTCCTGCTATCGTTATTACGTAATTTTTCCACCGGATTAACGGTCTCCCCTCTTTTTATTTTCTCGTCCATCGGCCACTATTCCAGCATATGTTTAAGCGTCCATCTGTTATTCTCTTTTTTGCGATGACCAGTCCAGCTCTACCTTAATTTGGCTACTTACTCTTTTTGCGGTAGGGAGCACGTGCCATATCAGGTTGCCCATTACGACTTTGATTTTCCTTATTCCTTACTGTCATATCTGTGGAAAGTAGCCCCCGATCTCTCGTGCAGGCCGGCCAAGCTGAGAAGTGAACTTTATCTCTGCTGCCAGGTCATTGAGCGAATTTTTTCTCGTTTGTAATTGCTTCGAATTGTCCGCTTCAAGTTAGTTCGGGTTTATTTAGATTTTATTTATGTTTTTCTTCTAGTAGTTTCTTGTTGATAGTTCTGTCGATCTTTCTTGCAGAAATAGGAGGATAGTTAATCTGTATATCCTACTTCTAAGCATATGTGCCCTCCGCTTAACAAGGTTATCATCACGAAAAGGTAAGGGAAAGTGCGAGGTACTAGGGGCTATAATGTCTAATGCAATATCGCAGAGCTCTGAGATATACAACACATTCGTGTAGCAATATGCAAAAGTTTAAACTATACGCACCCGTAAAACGCACCGGATGTTTTAGACACCGGCTGACAATATTATTGCCCCGATTATGATGCAGTCTTGTTCACGTGAAGCCGCCACTCTGCCGTACCGCCTGATTTATGTAGAGGCTCACAGACTTTAGAAACATTGTTTTAAATTTTAATCGTAGAAAATATTTTTTAAATTTATTCGGTATATTAAAACTATTTGCGTGTACAGTCAAGTAAACACCACAGTGTGTAGGGAAGAAAAAGATCGGTGGAAATCCTGGAAACGATTGAAAACATTAGGACTTAACACTTACAACCCAAATTTTTTTTAAAAAATCAATCGAGACCATTCGGTTCTAGAATTTTTCTTTTTCTAGGAAATTCAGCAGTCTCTGAAGTGTTTTTGGTATTAAAAGGATTGAGATGGGGGGGATGAATCGTCGCAGCTTTAAACTATGTGTCAGAAAACGACATCGAGTAAATCTCGATATCAATTATAGGGACTTGAGAGTGAGCGACCAAAAGAGACGTTCAGCTTCCATTCACAAGATACAGCGCACATCAGTTTTATGCGTACACGAATGTATCTCAGGATTTTAGCGAGATCAAGTGAGACACCGTTATCATAAAGAGTTCGATACGATACCTAGAAACGAAAGATCAGACCGCCGATACAAGCGCAAGATGGCAAAATAATGAGGCAAAAAGGCCGTGAACATGGAACAGTATTATACATTAAGGACAATGAAGATGGAAGCCCAAGAATTATTATGTGTATATTTCAACTGTTCGTCAATCTAATCTCGGATACAGGTTTCTCTTCCTCTACTCATTTTTTCACATTTTTGTAGTAAATGCATGATTTTTTATGACATCATTCAAACTGTGATATTATTCCCTATCGTATTTTATTAATATTATTATTGTTCAGTTATATGTACCGCAGATGACACAGACGTTCTGATTTTGTGTGCTTACGCTTCCTTGAGTATCAAAGATACAAATATTTATTATATGTTTTTATTTCTTCCGTAAACCGTAAATATATATATATGTTATAGGTACAAATGAAATGTCTATTAAACGGTTACTAATGTTATATTTATTTTTTACACGAACATATATTATTCAAAAATTCACAAATATAACATTGTTAAATACTAATTAATTATGTTAAAATAAATTAAATCAAATAATTAAAAAAAAAAAAAAAAAAAAAAATTAGTCCATGAATATGTATTAACGAAACCGGTCGGACTATTATTGTAATTATTTGATTTAATTTATTTTAACATAATTAATTAGTATTTAACAATGTTATATTTGTGAATTTTTTAATAATATATGTTCGTGTAAAAAATAAATATAACATTAGTAACCATTTAATAGACATTTCATTTGTACTTATAACATATATATACAAATATTTACTTGAAACATGGGAAAAAAAACCGAATTCGACTTATTGATATTCGAAAACTAGTACATGTTCTGGGGGCAAAAATTGTGACAGCCTTGACAGCAATTCATGCGTTTACTGGTTGTGATACTGTAAGTGCAATGGCTGGCCAAGGAAAAATAAAAGCAGTGAAATTATTAATGAGAAATCAAGAATTTGAAACTTTATTTTCAATGATCGAAGAAGATTGGACTGTGAGTGACAAAACCCTCAATGAAGTGGAAAAATTTACTTGTCAATTGTATCTAAAGGGTTCAAAAATTGAAAGTGTGAATGAAGGACGTTACCTATTGTTCCGAAGCAAACAAGGAGCTGTTAATTCAGTGCAATTACCTCCCTGTCAGGATTGCTTCCATCAGCACGTTCTCAGAGCGAATTATCAAACAGCAATTTAGAAACGATGTCTCGAAAATTACCCCGTGATTCCAGACCCCCAAGAAAATGGCTGGTTAATTGATGACACAGGAAATTTAACCATAAAATGGATGGTTGGATTGCCTGCCCCCGAAATTTTTTTGGATTTGCTGAGCTGCATGTGCACACGATCATGCAAGCTGCCTACCTGTACGTGCATGCTGAATTCGTTGAAATGCACACCTGCCTGTAAACTAGCAAATTGCGACAACATGAGACCTGAATTACAAGAAATAGATTATGCGATTGATGACGTTGATGAATTTTCAGACAGTGATTTTGAAGATTAAACAGGTAAAAATTATACTTGTCTTCATATTTATCTGGGTAATTTATATAAAATTATATCACTAATTTCAATGTTACCAAACTATAAAAGATTCTACAACATTTACTCGCGGGTTCAATATAACGATAGAGGCAGAATGAGTCACGCGTCGTAGTTAAAACGTAATGACGTACTTTTCACGACTGTTTTTCGGTACTAAAAATAGCATATCTCGCTTTGTATCACAGATACAACTTTCTTGAAAATTTCATTGTAAAGCTTATAAAATTATCTTCATGTTTTATTTGAAGCATTTCCCCGTAAAAATTAATTATCACTCGAGTAATTCGGGCTAAAGGCATTTTTGAGGAACAAAATATTCTTTTTTCCATTATTTCACAAAAGCTATTGGAGATTTTAAAAAAGTGCACTGAACTAAAGTTATTGGAAATATAACAAGCTTTCGTTTAAAAAAAATAAAATTAAAATCGGACAAATAGGAGCCGAGTTATGATCTAATATATGAATCTGGATGGCCGCCATCTTTAATTGGCCGCCATTTTGAAAAGCTACCACTTCCAAATGGCCATCATACTTTTTTACTATCTACATGTGCCCCTCTAACTGGGATTTGAAGGAAAATTTGCCCCCCCAAATTATACTCAAAAATTGTCTGGCACATGGACTATGTCCTGAAGCTAAATCAGTTGGAAAATGTGTGAAATTAGTTAATACATTAGAAAATAAGTACAATTATATTATTCACTATAGAAATTTAAAACAAGCAATTGCATTAGGGTTAAAACTTCTGTGTGTGCATTGAGTCATTTGTTTCAATCAGTCGGCATGGTTGAAGCCATACATTGATTTGAACACTCTACAGCGGAAACAGGCTACTAATGAGTTTGAGAAGAACTTTTGGAAGCTTATGAATAATAGTGTTTTTGGTAAAATGATGGAAAACGTTAGACATAGAATTAATATACAACTTATTACAAATAAAGTAAAATTTACAAAACTAGTTGGTAAAAGTAATTTTAAAGATCGAAAAATATTTAGTGAAGACCCATTTCTGGTTGCAGTACATTTAAATCCTTCAACAATTAAATTTAATAAACCCATTTATATTGGGATGTCTATTTTAGATATTAGCAAAGTAAAAATGTTTGATTTTCATTATAATGTAATGTGTAAAATGTATAAGAATATTAATCTTTTATATTGTGATACTGATTTACTTATTTATAAACTTAAAACATTTGATTTTTATAAAGACATTAAAGATAATGCTCAATATTTCGATACAAGTGATTATCCTGAAAGTCATCCATGCTATTCGCTAGAAAATAAAAAGAAACTTGGTGTATTTAAGGATGAATTAAATAGTATTCCAATTAGTGAATTTGTTGGATTGCGTCCAAAAATGTATTCTATAAGTATTGTATGTAATAGAGAAATTAAAAAATGTAAAGGTGTACAGTCTTCTATAATTAAGAAAGAGCTTAATTTTATTGATTATTATAATTGTGTGAATGGTGTGTGTGGTAAATTAAGCGATAATTATAAGACATATTACAATATTCAAAGTCATAAACATATACTGTATACCTTGGAGCAGAATAAAGTAGTATTAAGTGGTAGTGATGATAAAAGAATAATATTGTAGTAATAATGTAGATACAATAGCTTATGGAAACTCAATGTATAATAAATTCCATAGAAAGTTTAATGTTGTTTTAGCTGAACTAAGAGCATTTATATTAGATAAGAATATGTATATTGCATGATTATATGGAGCTATGTATTATTATTAAGTGTAATATTAGCCAATGTATATTTTGTTTTTATTGTGTAATAAATTTTGTATTAACAATTGTATTTATTTCTTTAATTTGTTAGATCTAGGAGTGTGTGGGAGCTTAAAATATTTTGTGTTTAGTTATAGTGTATAGAGGTGATGTTATTTCTAATTAAATAGTGTGTATGTAGTAAAAATTTAATATTTTTCTCTAAGATGGTGCATTTTTCATTAAAATTTGGAGCTTTCTGCCTAAAATAGTATCATTTATACTAAATTGTTATATTTTACCATAAAATTGTTGTTTTTGTGTCTAAAATGAGGATATTTTGTGTAAAATGGTCTTTTTTCTTTAAAATTTAGTGTTTTGTATTAAAATGTGGGTATTTTACCCCTAAATGGAGTAATTTGTATGAATGGAGTGCTTTTAGTTTAAATTGAGCGCTTCTTTCTATGATATAATATTTATCTTAATTCCTGTTTATGATGTTTGGAGTCATGTTGCAGAAAAATTATTAGGCTTTTGGTCTAGTGTTTGTATAGCAAGTGGTGGTGCAGCAGCTTAGATGAGTTATTGAGATGGGGTGTTGTTTGGTTGGGAATATGTGTGTTATGGAATTCCTGGGAGTGCGATTATATCTGACAAATAATAAAATTTGGGGCGAGAGGTAGAATGTGTGCTTCATCATCTTTGATTCATGCAGTTGGTTTGATTTTCTAATTTTAATTTATACTAAACTGGTATATATTAGCTGGGTTGTATCTGTTATGATTAATAATTTTGGGGGTATAGGTATTGCTTCATTGCATTATAGAGTGTGCACATACATGTACATGGTCGCCCAAGAAAAAAATCTCTAAGCTGAGATATATCCCCACATATATGTTGTCATTACAATTATTTTGGTTAGAAATACATCAAATTACAAACATGCAAACAAGCATTGGTAGCAAAGATTATCCTAATTTCAATTAATCATCATATTAAATCATTCTTGGAGACATATTTGTTGGAACAAGTGTGGTAAGTGTAATAATATTGGGTTAGCAAGTTGTATTAGCATTGGGTAGTTTATAATAAATCACTTTCCAAAGCATACACATGTAAACATCAGATTTAGTATGGGGTTAGAAAAGTTTAAGAATGTCTAGTCAACAGTGAAACATTTGCTCAAAGCATACACAAACATGAGCAGCTAGTATTGGTTAGCACAAATTATTACACTGGTTAGGCAATCATAAATATATCATCAACACACATAGAAACACACAAGCATGTTAGCAAATTATTACATTGGTTTGGCAGTAGTAAATGCATCATCAACACACATAAACATCACACAAAAATTGTAGAATTGGTATTGGGGTTAAAAGAGTTAATGGTGGGTAGTCAATAGTAAAACATTTTCTCCAAGCATACATAATGGTAAATAACTAGTATCAGTTAGCATAAATTATTACAACAGTTAGACGATCGTAAATATATCATCAGCACACATAAAAGCATACCCGTATAAGAAGCAACTTAGTAGGGGTTAGAAAAAAAAATTTAAAGGTGGTTGGTTAAAGCCTATCCCCTAATCCATGTTTTGGTCGAGTGGTGTTACTGAGTGAGGGAGACCATATGCAGGTACTTCCAGAGAAAGCATGTGGTTGATTTGGGGTGTGATAGACATTGAGATATATGGATTTAGGTTTGTAACAGTGAAAATGTGGCGAGCAGAAGAGTGTAATTGGAGTAGAACATAGTGGTGCAGTGATGAATAATGTGAAAAGAGTGTGATCATATGATTAAGTATTGACTCTTGATTAGTTGAGTAAAAAGGGGCGTGGTCACGTGACTAAACACTGGCTCCTGATTGGCTAATCTCCTAGAACGCAGGTTTCCTATCTACTGTGTTCACATTTCTTGATATATCTCAGAGTAAAACACCTTATTCTAATTATTATTTCGTGTGGACTCGTTTTTTTTTTATTTTTTTTTTTTTTTAATATGCTTATTAGCAGTCAACGAAAAAATGCTTCTTTAAAATAAAATTTAATTAGAAAAAATTAATTTGTTTATTTCAACTAGAATAATACCGATGTTTAAACGTATGCGGGTGTATAAACACGAATTTTTAATGTATACTAAATTAAGTTTTATTAATTTTACAACATCCCTTTTTATTTACTTTACGACAAGTGTAAAATATCATTAATATTTAGTCGTGTACCGCATAGGCGTATATACCTCCTACAACTTTTAAAAACACTGATCAACACAAATATGTACAAAACTTTGCTTATTTTTTCAAACACATGTTTCACATTTGTAATTTTTCATTTTCATTAATTCCCACCATATGGGAAAATAGATGAATAAATAAGTGTATAACACTATTCGTATACCACTATAATCATCTCATTCTACGCAATTTTTCTATCTAAAACATATTTTGAGAAGGAAACACACATTTTTTTTTTATTAAGGGGGGGGGTAGGGTCTTGGAGGTCAAAAAAAGACAATTTTTTGATAATTTTTTTTAGAGAATATGGTTAATGTAAGTTCATTTACATAATTGGTATATGATAAAGTAACATCTGAAGAATATTGTGTTAAATTTTCATTGAAAAATATAAAGAATTAAGCCAATCCCAGCAAATTTTCGTAGGCGCCTTGAAAAAAAGTTGTTTTGCGGTGCACCGCATAACTCAACACTGGATTATCGGAAATGACCAAAAACCAAAGTTTTTTCATTAGTTAATGAGTTTCTGTAGGTAGTAACGGTGAGTTTTTTTTGTTTTTTTTTATTTTTTAATTGTCGGTAACACTTGGAAGTGAAAATACCGATTTTCTAGTAAAAATTAGCCATTTGTTATTGTAAAATAAATAATAATAATTAAAAAAAAAACGACGTTGCTATCTTGCAAATTGTTTATAAAAATAGTGTACCAAATTTCAGAACGATCGGTGCAGTAGATTTTGAGTTACAGAGTGCACCGTCTTTGAAAACGTTGTTTTGAGAAAAACGCGTTTAAAGTTTTTTATAGTATAAAATCACAAATTAAACGTTAATAAGGTAGTAATTTTTGTCTATACTCACGCAGAATCATCAATGCTAGGCCTATAAAGTGAAGAACCTTCATTTAGAATGTCCAAAGCATCTTTTTGCTCTTGCCTACGACGAATTCTCTCTTCTTTGGTATGTTCCGTCGCTCGCTCATCCGCTTTGCCAATTCAGGTATTGTCCACTGATTGCGCCCATCCATGAGAACTTGGGCCTGTACTGATTCCCATCTCTTCCAGAAAGGTCAGGTAAGCAACACAGCCTTCATTGAAGGTAGAGGCAGCCACATGAACTGCAAACTCAACAATAATTGTCGAACCACTCTCAGTTTTTGGCGAAATTTTCCAAATAAGTTGGTTGAAACTCTCATTATTGTTTTGGGAGAATCCGCCAATACATCGCTCCAGGAGGGCATCTTTGCTCGGATGTTCATAAATTGGTGTTTAATCCCTTCTAGAACATCATTTGGTAGAGCAGAGAGTAAGAGTGTTTGAAAAAACGCAATTTGTTTGCAGCTGCGGCTCTCCGCCATTCACGTCATGAGTTTTCGCCGCTCGGGCAGTTTTGCTGTGGGTGTTTGTCATTTGAGGCGTAGTGATAATAATTCGCCCAAATAGCTTTCTTCATTTCTTCTACAGAATGAGAATTGTAACGGATGGCACGACCATAGTAAAGCGTTAGTTTATCAATCAATTTAGCAGTGAGCTTGCCTTTACCGGAAAGTGTTTTCCTTTGTATTTTCTTTGCAAGCTTAGTTTCAGTATCTATTACCTGTTTTTTTTACTAAATCGCGTAAACGGGTCTCCATCCTCTTCTGGACGTGTCCTACACATTCTTTTTTGTTGATTAACATACAAAATCTTCGCTCAGTTCAGCGTTACTTGACACACAGTATTGCGCTTTCCGTCGCAAGCACAAGTCAGTGCCTCGACCACTACCACTCAGACACAAATACGTCTCTACTCTGATGCAGCAGTGCAAACGCCCGGACTTACAACAGAACACAGGGATTTTTGGTTTTGGCCGAGTAAGCATCCTCGACACGACAAAGCAGCGATGCAACCTAGAATGACGTTTGAGAGATCGTGAATAGATGAACAAACAGAGACTAATTTCTAACTGAAACGTCGCGTCATCAAGAAATAGCATTACGCGTACCGAATCCGTCTCAAGGTATAGTTATAAACATTTACCTACCTGCGTAAATCTTTTTCGATAAAGTCAATTAAGGGATTATACAAAAGGGACAGGAAAATATGCTCTTTAATCCCGCTGTGTGTCAGGGCCAGATAGTCGTTTTCGTTCTTTTACTAGAGTTAGAGCGGCGCACAGTTATAATGCCATATCTTTGTTAGTTTTGCTTCAATTTATTTGAAATTTTGACGCAATATTCTTGTGATGTTGTACATTCATTTTATGAAATAAAAAAAAATTAATTTTTTTTTACCTCCAAGAATCCCCCCCCCCCCCCCCCTAAAATGATTACGTTCATCTAAACC
Organism: Icerya purchasi; assembly: GCA_039619475.1. Classification (NCBI taxonomy): domain Eukaryota; kingdom Metazoa; phylum Arthropoda; class Insecta; order Hemiptera; family Monophlebidae; genus Icerya; species Icerya purchasi. The sequence goes on from CM077115.1 coordinate 238,599,873, forward strand.
AGAAAAGAAGTAAAATATCTCTCATTTTTAGGCTAAAAATGTTGTTTTTATTGTATTTTAAATGAAATACTTTATTTTAAGGTAGAACACAGCCCCAAATTACACAATTATTAGTTAAAAAGATACAGGGGCATTATGTGTAAACATGGGGCTCATGAGCAATGCAGCAACGGCAAATAATTACTAATATGGGACAAAATTGTAATACAAATTTTTTACTAATTGCTTGAATAAATAATTATTTCATCGCAAATAATATAATCTACAGTAAAATATTACGTAAGGGAATAGTACATGCCACCGACGCTGCGGCACTGGAGATTCCCTAGCCACAGTGCTACAGATAGCAATTTTCGTAAGTATCACCAAATGAGCGTACGATGATTATTTGTACTACTAAGTGCGTCGTGCCTAACGCCTACTACCTGCCAACTGTTTTTTTTTTGGTCATTGCAAGTCAGAAAACGATCACCGCGGACAGTTTTTCAAGAAATTCTTCCGAGTCTGGTTGGTCGAGAACTATAGAGAACGAGCCTTTGACGGTAACACATACACTCGGAGCGCAGCCGGGAAACTTCAAAAATTACCAAGAGGTACTAACCAACATTGTGAATGGAATGAGGAGATAACACTCATGTTTGTCCAGTTCGTTTTTTCCATTGACAAGAGCCATTATTTCGGCCCAAAAAGTAGTAAAACAACGCTCTCTTTTGTAATATTAACACGGTCTCGATTAATCTTACTTTCAGAAAATGTATTATCGTGGCTACACTAGCCGCGGAAATTGCGATCATCAGCTAATAATTATGTATATTTCTATTTAGAATCCATGAAAGGAGGTTGTTCGCTCTAAATGAGTGCCATCAATGATCCTCCTTCTTTTTAAGATCAACTTGCCAGTACTATTTTCCGATTAGCCTGTTGATCGCAGTGAGTTTAACATCGAATTTTCCTTTCAACGAGTAAATGGCTCAAAACTATTTTCTAGAAATTATTTCGATCGCATCTATACGTTTACACATTTTATGTATTCGCTTCTTTTTTTTTTTTTTTTTTTCTTTCGCGAATTAGTAACACCATTTATAATTGATCGGCTTTAAAAAGATGCTTAACATCATACGAATAAGTCGTTAATCTAAAGAAAAGGCGGTTTTGGAAATTTTCTAGATGTCGAATTTCGGCATAGGATGCTTCACACAAATTATCGTTCAAATTTTTTTTTTTTTATCCGGTACGAATTGCTCTGAATTTAAAATGTATATATTTTTAAAAAAATAAGTAAAATAAACATTTTTCAATATGAGATATTGATTCATTTACTGGAACCTTTATGAACTACTCCGTCTTTGTGTGTCTGAGTTATGATACCAATAAACAAGTCCGCCTGGTTCCTCCCAATCGGCACGCCTTAAAAGACCTTTTTCAGTTCCAAAAATCAATTTCCCTTCTCCGAGCTTTCTGTCTATTCGTACGATTTTCTCTATAACTTCGCCGCCCTCTTATCATTTTAAAGCGCAATTGCTGTCGAGCATTTTTGTTTTCCTCTTACCATTGTAATAATAATTCTTTTCATTCTAGCAGGACTAGTTTAATTTGCGCAACTCCCCGAACTCACACCTTCTTCAAATCTCCGACTGATTCTACACTTCTTAAATACCGTTTTTAGAACGGAATACAAATACTGTTAGAAAATCGGTGCTCTTTAAGGCGAGAAAAAAAAAAAACAAAAACCAATATACATTCCCGCATGACCTCCAATTTCGTTAATTTCCTTTTTTTTTTCCATTTTCCTGACACGCAACTAGGAGACTCTACTTTATTTAAGTTCACTCACACTCTTTCGCTTTCTAGTCAACAATTAATGATCAAAAATTAAAAGGATTAAAAGAATCATTCGTGTACACTTTTAGAAAAATAATAATGTATTTAAAATTTTAAAGCACTGACACGTTTCGAATAGCTCCATGAATCGCAGTAAATTCATGAATCTATATTATTTTCGAAACGCATCAGTGTTTTAAAATTTTAAATACATTATTATTTTTCTAAAAGTGTACGTGAATGATTCTTTTAATAAGTAATTGAAATAACGGGCTCATCGAATTTTAATAGTAATTCTTAGGGTAATGACGAAATTTGCTGTTGTCGGCGGGTGTTCAGAATTGACTAATTACTTTTAGTAATAGCGGTTGAAATAACTTTTTACAAGTCTCCAATTTTCAAATATTCGACGTTATTCAATGTATTTTTTACTCTAGCCAGAAAAATTGTTAAAAATTTTCATTTTAAACGTAGCATTTTATTAATTACGCTTTTTTTTGACTCGATTTTCGCATCGACCCAACCGTCATCCGCCGTTCTTTTTGAAGTGCTTCAATCAGCGGAACCAAAATAAGCGGATCATCAAAGACTGAATAGCTAATTCGGTACTCTCAACTGTGCGTAGAGTTTAAAAAAGACTTCTACAATTCGTTTCAAACAACAGATTCGCAGATGAAAAGGTGTGCGCGGAAACAAAGCGACAAATCAACATTCGTTCAGAATGGTTAAGCCGACACATTAAGCGCGACTGGATGAACTGAAATAAATCGCGACGCTTTTAACGTATCAGCTAATCTTCATCTTATTCAGGCGCCTCCCTAAGAAGAATGTTGGCGATCGTTCGGAGTTGATTTATGCTCGTTCCGCTCAAACTGCCGAAGAATTACTTTCAAAAGACACACTGCCGCCAGGTAGGAACGATGACGAAATGAACTAGATTAATACCCCGGTATTTAATTACCAGCAGATGAAATTAACTCTGTCGGAAACTTATGACGCAGTCATATTCTCGAATAATTTAATCGTGTTTCTCATCTAAACTGGCCCCTCTTTTAAAAACATTTCTATTTCGCGTTTAAATTCTACGTCAGTCGAAACGAACCTGAACTTCGGCAAGTTTAATTTCATTAAAAGGAACGCGGCGCTGAATATTGCATAATTTCGTTTGCCCCAAAACGACTGCCGCCAGCAGAACGAACGGATTCTTTTTTCTTTTGCAAAAAGTTCTTTTTCATCATCATAACAAAGCATTAAGAAAATACCGCATTAAGCGTTTATACATATCGTTCAGTGACAGAAAGCTTAAACTGAACTATTTACATAACAAAGAACTTTCCTCGACCGCCAAATTATTATCTTCCTTTGAACAGTCTATCCCACTCCTTGAAACCACAAAAAAAAAAAAAAAGGAAATACTTAAAAAGCGCATTATTGAATATTCGGACTGGTTCCTTTTTTTACACTTTTATCTTTGCTCTTTTGGAAGCTTAGCTTACAGTTTATGACTTAAATTTTCTCTATAACAGAAGAAAGTAGTAGTCACTTTATCAGCGCTCCACTGAGCAATACATGAAATTCATTTGTACGATTGACTTTGTCGTTTCTTTCATTATTTTCTTCTGTTTTTCTTAAACATCGCTTTGAAATTGTCAAAAAGTTAAGTTTTTTTCCATTTTTCTTTAGCCTTGCCTTTCTACCGGTTTTGTAATCGATATTTCATTGTCATAACTTAGCTTTACTATCTCCACAATAAAAATGGCGATTTTAATCTAAAAAGTGTATTTTTTTTTTTTTTTTAGAAACATCATTCCTCATCAAACATATTTATTTTACATCCTCCCGTCGCCTTACGGCGCATGCTTTTTTTTCCTTCCCCCTTGGTTATTCCTTTGTTAGCTATGTTCTATTTGTAATATTTGTTCTTTATAAGCCGTCATACCTTTGGATGGGGTAACGCGTCCTTAGCCATACTCAAAAAATTATATAAAAAAAAATATATTTATTTTACATGAAAATGGTATTTGTAGTGAGCGGATATTCGTTTATTATTTCATCATATGGTAAGGATTAACAGAAAGGATAATGCCAGAGTTGAATTATACAAAGTTTCTCCTCTAAAAAGTGTAGAATATGAACCGGTATTGTAGGAGTTGCAAGAGCAATATGTGAAAACTGGGCGTAAGACAAATATAGAACAGACTAGAAATTGCCCTCTAATTCAATCGTATTATCCTGATGATACACGTTATTTAATTCTTTCCGATTCATTTAAACAACTATTCATACGCGCACACACGTGCATACCGACACATCGATGTATGAACATAATATCAACAAAAGGTTTATCTATAAATCCGCATAAAATATTGTGTTAATACAACACAAAGAAACGTGTATGCACAACAGCAAGCAAATGCAGGGCGACAGAAGTATATGCGGAATAAGTTTTTGATCTTTTACTACATTACAAAAGTACATGTACACATCAACAAGTAAACGTGTTAGCATAATGCTTCTGCGTAAAACACTGGAGACGACTCATTCCAGTTAACCAATTAAACATTAACACTAGTCGATAAAATTAATTTTTCTTAGTTCTGTATGCCTAGATATGAACATCTGTATAGAACTTTATACACACACGTTGTTATACTTGGCGCGAAGTTTTGAGTTTTCTAGACTTAGATTCTAGAATAAACCGGCAGCACGGCGACACAGGTATACATACTGGCTGAACAATAACATATCAATATAGAAGTTATGACCCAAATGGTTTATTTCCAGGCCAAAAATAATAAAAGGAAAAAAAGAGAAGTGGCATCTAGAGGGGGACACCCGATAGGAATGAAAATATAACATTTACATGTGTTTAGAATTGAAGTTATACAGCTGACCGCGCACAATGCTTGCTGCTCGAATCTCGATACTCGCACGCACACACACACACCTGTATACAATAGAAAAAGATAGAAAGAAAGAGAGCGTAGGTCGCCTGGAGGACGCATAACACTTTTTCCTTACGTGACGATTTCTAACAGTTTACTCCTACCGCAATCCGCGTTAAAGAACTTCGTTCCAAAAAAAAAAGAAGAAATTCTGCACAGTTAATTACTTTAGGATAATATTCGTACTTCATTAGATAAGCATGCATACAAATCCACGCATAAAGTTTGAAATGTGTTAATCCATCAGTACAAAGGTTGGTTATTTATGTTCCAATCGAAATGCGCATTATCCGTGAATACATACGGGATTTTCTGCTTCTGAGGCAAGAAGTAAATAGAACGATTAAAAACTGGAGTTTATTGTTTCAGCAATATTAAGTACGAAGATCCATTTTAAATAACAAAAAAAATACTTCCACATGAGCGCTTCGTTTAAGAATCGAAGGAATTTTAATCGGAAACATTGCTTTTCTCTCGGCTGTTTGTTAAGATAACGATAAAATTAGTAATATTAATTCGTTGCGATGCTCAATATTTAAAATTATGTTGCTACGCAACACCGGCTGCAACGATGTCTTATCAGCGAGTAGCAAAGTAATATTTCGTAGAACCATACTTTATTTGAATATTGAAAAAGAAAACAAAAAGGAATTTTACTTTAAATATCGATCTGCTAAATAATAATTTCTTATATAATATTTAATTTAAAATATTATTTTGAAGCATTTCTCTAATATATTATATATGTATATATATATATATATATATATATATATAATGTTTATTGCGGAAATTTATATTATCGACTTTTATAGACACTAGTGTTTTCCATATTTCTCACGTAATTTCCGCCATGAAAATATAGAGGTCCTATTTTAATTCGAAATTATAGACGTGATTTTCGTTTTAAATTAGATTTTATGAACTTTATTTAATCGGCTACAATATCGCGGTAATGAATAACTATTATAGTGATTCGTAAAGGTACAAAGAGTGGACAACAAAAATAAGTAGTAATACATTCGAATAATTAATTTAAATTATGCTGTGTTGAATTATGAAAAACTAAAGGTTAAAAAAAGTGAATAATAAATTTGTATTGCTCCTCATTCTCAAATCCAGATTCCTTCTATCTCTTTCTCCAGCCTAATCTACCTTTCATAAACCGTGGTTTTCTTACCCTTTACCGATTGTTTCTTCACTTTCTTTTTTATCGCCCCTTTTGAAATACCTTCTTTCATTTTCTCATAGTTTGATTAAAGGGTATTAGAATATTATTTCCTCTCCGAGATTGTCATGATGTGTCCGGTAAAGCTATTAAAAGCTCCATAAAAAAAAAAGAAAAAAAAAGCAATTTTGCTTTTCGCAAAAGTGTTTTTGACCTGTTACTTCCGGATATCGTGTTCATGTACAGTTTATTTTTTCTCCGGAAAAGGTTTGCTTCTTTACCGTCTATTACACATTATTGTGCTCCTAATAGTGAGCCTAAATTTATCGCCTTTCCCTCATATGTGACTACTGAAATACTATTAGAAATCTTTTTGAAAAAAAATAAATGAAATACAATAAACATTAAACCCAGAGTCTCGTTTTGAAATGGCAATATATTTATTCTAATCTCACTGTAACACCAGCCGAATTCAAACACAACTCACGCTTCAAACAAGATTTTCCGTTTCAACATTTTATGCAGGAGACTGTCAATAACAACCGTCTACCATCTTTATTACCATTTTTTATTACCATTTTTATTAGCACATACTCCCATATCACCCACTCTCTTATTTCACCAATTCTGTCCTTATTCTGCTCGTAATCGTTTTGCGTCAATCCCTCAAATTTTTCAAATGCACACATCACTTTCGTTTTTGTCTGTAAGTTTTTAGAATAGTAAAGTTTTAGTAGTTTCTCCTTAAATTATTTGCAAATTTAAAAAAAAAGAAAACATAAAAATTTTGGTGGTTTGGGTGTTTTTAATCGACTCCAGAAGTTTCAGCGCCTCTCCTGCATGTTTCGATAATACTTTTATTTCCGTTCGTTCGTTTAACAGTCTCAAGCGATAGTTTTAAAATAGAAAAATTTAAAAAAAAAGCAAATAAAAATCGGCGAAAACAACAATTTTTTTTATAATTCGATTTCCCAGCGTTGAATTTCCACGTGAATAGCGTAACAATAGAATTTCGGTTTTTACAGGAATTTTCTCATAAAAATAAATTTAACGGTTAATAATGGTTTTTAAATGTTTTCTCTGTACACGATCGATTATAGCGAAATTAATAAAAGAAAAGGCAAACGAGTATTGCATTATTTTTAACATCGGCCAAAACGCAATTTCAATGCATTTTTTTTCTTTTTTTCTTTTTACTCTTCTAAAACTTACTAGTATACTCAGAATATCGCCAGCAACAAGATCTCAAATTTTTTTTATTAACTCAAAAAATAATAAAATAAATAAATAAGCCGGTATTACATCCTTTCTTTAACCTTCTAAAAACCCTCTAATAGTTGCAGTCTATCTATTATGACAGTTTCCTTCTGACATTGATAAACGCTTTTTGAACGCTAATATGCATCTTCTGATAACTAGGTTTGATATAGGCTACTTTAGAAATAAGTAATATGCTAGATTTTATTAAGTATGTATGCATGTGCATTTGCAAAGTTTCCCCGCCAGAGTTACCTCCCCTGATGTAAGAATATTAAATAAAGAGATATTTTTAAATCGTGCAATTTACATCGACGTAGATATCGTCCAGCAATGCTCTGTGAAAAGAAAGGTTGAAAATGTGCGTTCCTATTTAGTATATTTGTTAGGTAGGTGTGAAAAAGAAACAAAGTAATATTATTAAATAAATCAAAGTATTTAATTTATTATCGTTGTGTTTCTTGTGGCAACGAGAGGGTCGATAGTACAATTTTTATATCGAATTTATAACGGCAATTAGATAACAATTTAAAAAAATTAAATACATCATACTCATAAGGTAGTCCAACGTTATGGTATATGCAGGATGTGAATTAGCATCTCAGTAGGAATGATGTATGTTGTACATAAATATATATGTATATGTCAGTGTTTTTTTGGTTTTTTCATTTTTCCGAAAACTTCAAGTTAATCTTCAACATCCGGGAATATAGAAGAGAGGATTGATAATTATGACAATATCATCGAATACACTGACAGTCGAACTATGGAATTAAATGGTACTTCTTGTTATTTTCCAATGCTGGACTATTCTAATGGAATCTGGGAACTAGTGTTATACTTAGGTGTTACATCGAATACAGTCAGATTAGGTCCCTTAAAAATCATATTAACGCGCACTCCTTGCAATTGCGGTGGAACAGTTGTCGAACTGGAAGAAAGACATACGTTCTTCACGAAAGCTTTTGACAGATCAAAATTAAAAAATCTAAACATAAATTTTCTGCATTGCGCAAACTATTTGAAAAATGTATTTTTCATTCTTTTACCGAATGTCATTTCAGAATGCACAACGCTAAAATAATCAGCGCACGGACTTAAACAGGAAATTCTCTGCTGATTTGTGGATTTATAGTTCTTCTTCTTCTTATATCCATTTGACAGTTCTCAGTCGTTAGTAGCAACCGTGGCGACGATTTCTTGATGTAATGCTCGGTCCCTTGCCGTATGGAATAATTCTTCTATCTTCATAGACGTCCATTTCAGGATATTATCAAGCCAGGGAATCGCTCTTCTTCCAACTTTTCTTTTTCCTTCTACTTTACCCATTATTATGGTCTGTGACAGTTTATATTTCGAACCTCTTAATATGTGTCCTAAGTATGCTGTTTTTCTTCGTTTGATTATATTCAGTTGTCTTTTTTCAATGTATTTAATATTTCTTTATTTTTCTTTTTTGCGGTCCACGGTATGCGCAGTATACGGCGGTAGCACCACATTTCGAAGGCTTCTATAGCGTTTATTATTTTAGCATTTATCGTCCATAATTCACAACCGTATAACAACACTGACCATACGTAGCATTTTAAAGCTCTGATTCTTAATGCAATAGATATTTCACGCGATGCGAACGTTTTCCTCATTTTCATAAATGCTACTCTGGCCAGTCCTATTCTACATTTAATTTCCTCCTTTGAGACTCCAGCGTTATTAAGCCACGCGCCTAAGTATTTGTATTTATTTACCAATTCTAATTCACCATTTCTGAGTATTATCTTTGCTTTACTTTGATCTGCTATTCCCATTACTTTAGTTTTCTTGGTATTAATTACAATACCGTATTTATCACATGTGTTCTCCTCTATTGTTTTCAATAATATTTCTAGATCCTTCTCATTTTCTGCTAATATTACCGTGTCGTCTGCATATCTTATATTATTTATAATTTCACCTCCTATTTTGACACCTTCAGGTCTGTTTGTTAAGGTTTCTCTAAATATAATGAAAAGGAATATCGGAATGATTAGGCTTTTTAGAGCATTGCTACTTGTATGTGGCGGGTCTTTCTGTCTGATACTGCAAACTGACCTGATTCACTGTAACAATTAGCCGCGGTTTTTAAATAACCGCATTAAGGTCTACACTACGATGAAACAGGACTCTGACGTGTAAATACGTTTTCGGTGAAACATCACACCGTTAAAATAACGTTACCGTGCCGCTGTCGTCGGCGAAATGGAACGGCAACAAAAATCGCTTTTAAGAGCAGAACGCTGAAGGAAAATTAATAAAGAGAAAAAGGTGAGATAACTAGAGAAAATGGGCCATTTTTTGGAAGAAAAAATGTCGAATATATACGCATTTTCCTCTTGGCGAGATTAATTAAATTATGTCGCACTGAAGTCTCGTTCGCGCAGCGCTATGTAAACAGTCAGTTGGAAATCGTTTGAACTATTTCAATCGCTTTGACCGGCTTATATTAAGAAAATGATTAACTTCAATATTTACAGAAAGCGCACGTAAACAAGAAAGACAGCCTTTTTCCGCTTATAATAAAGTTCATTTCAGAATTTTACATTTTTATACCTTACTCCCCCCCGATTTCTCGATATCGAGTTTTTGAATTAAAAAACAGGTTGCCTAGCAACGCGCAAAATTCCCCTTTACAAAGCCGAGTTACTTTAAAGATTAATTTTCATCTGATTTATATCGTAATTATTCCGAACGGCTCTATATTACCCCCCCCCCCCGCCAATTCGCGATGATGTATACAAAAATAATATTGAAAACGCATAGTGCAGCGAAGTAAATATTTCATCCCGAACAACGAAAAAAATAAAATAAAAGGAAAAACGTTTTAAATAATTTTTATGTTATTTTTTAAAAAGTTTTTTTTTTTTTTTTTTTTCATCTAAAATGTCATTAATCACAATCCGCACAGAGGAAGAACATATTTTATTTACTGCACTGCGCGCATTTTTCTATGAATTTCGAAATTAACGTGTACGTAATTGATCATTATTAAACGCTCGGTGAAATCATTGGAGGATACGATATTTTTCATCAGAAACCCCCCGTCTCTAATTTAATCATGAAAAGAGATAATCATTATGATGCAGGCACGCATGCAGGTTAATTTTACTAGATGAAGCGATAATTAGTTCCCTTTGAAAGAAATTCCGGTGGGGGGTGGGGGGGGGATTTAAGTAGAAACTTGCCAAAATCATTATAAATACATTTGGATAATTAAAAAGAAAAAAAAACCTGTAAACTTATACAAATTAATTAAAAACGTGTTTTTTAATTTTTACGGCAATACACGAAGTCGAATTAAATAATCAAAAATTACCAAATTCAGCCGGAAATGCAACATTTATTATAACGAACGGAATTGCAATCGCTTTAATGAAATTTCTCAAAAACGACATTTTATTTTATCTCTCCGCAAAACAAATTCGGGAAAAAACAATCAAAAAGTCGCACTTTTCTCACTTTTTCCTTTCCCGACATACGCGTGACATTAAAATTTAAAAAAGAAAAAGAAATAAATTACAGTCGTACGTGTAACCGTTAAAACGGAATCACGGCCTTTCAACCTGTAGAAATTCCTTATCGGTTTAACTTGGTCGTATTCTCGACGATGAGATAAGAATCATCTGCAAAATACGATAAAAAATTATCTTTTTCGATACCACAGATACAACGTGTTCTGTTCGGAAAAGTTCGCATCTTTAAATAAAACAATAAATGGCTGTAACTGGGTTTTTTCTCCTTTTTTTTAGAACACAAGCATAGTCATTTCGATTTTGTTTTTTTTTTTTTAAATTTATTTAGACTCTTCAGCTACAATGATAATTTTTTGTTGTATTTCCTCATTGCGCGGAATAGGATACTCGAACAAAAAACCGGTACTTTTAATCCTTAAATCGAATCTGACAAACCGTGTGATGTCAATTTATGTCTACGAACAAAATTTAAAACAAAATGTTAAGAAATATCAAAAGGACACCTTCCGTTTTCTGACGAATGTGTTAATCGAATAAAGTTTAGTTTCCATTTATGTTTATGAACTGCTTAAAATTACATTATTATCGAAAAAGATCCTAATAAAATTGTTATCTGCTGAGGGCATAATAATTAGCATTGCATTTATTAATCTATTTCGTCAGTTGTTCTATAAATTGTAAATACGATTAAAAATTTAAAAAATAATAAATTATATACTCGTATATATATGTAAATATATATATATATACACACACAGTGGACTCGCGGTTATCAGGATTAATTGGGCGGCCAGCCGGTCCGGATAACAAAAAATCAGAATACACCGGAGTTCAAGATTAAATACTGCAAATTAAATGAAAAAATGAAAATTAACTTATCCTATGAAAAAGTAAACATGAAAATCAGCTTATCCTATAAAAAAGTACTACATGAAAATTAACTTACGGTGGTATATTAGAACTAGTTTTTAAAGAAATCTGTGATTAAGGTTTGTGTCTTTCTCTGCATTCTCTTCCTAGCCGATATAGCTTGCCACTTGCGTAAACAAATGATATCAGCCGGTGACGCTTCTTCCTGTTGCGTTACTACTACGCTACTCCGATCGCCTTCAGTCCTTCATCGTCTGATATAACACTTCGAAGGGGCTTGTTATTCATATTTTCTTCAACTGGATCTTCGTTGAATACCATGATATCCTCATTTGCCATTTCTTCGATCTCGTCGCTGCCCACCCACTACCCGTTTCACATTGTGGAATATTTTTTATTAGAGAAACCAGTCCATCATTGTCTTTTGAACTATGCAAATCACATTGTTTGTCAATTTCATTCCATTTGTAACTGTGACTTTATGATCTAATAATATTTTCCACGACCACACTAGTACTATAGAACTAATCTCTTTCCATCCTTCAGATAACCCCAAGTGATGATAACATCAAGCATATCAACTAATTTTAAAGCAATCTGACGATCCTCACATTACAATCACTATGAATCACAGTACATTATGGCCACAGACAGCATCTTCATTATTCAGATACGTACTGTATACAGCTGTGGATTTTATAAAAGCGTTTTGGCATTTTTTCTTCTTCTTTTTTTTTAAATGGATCCGGATAATACGGAGTCCGGATAACCGCGAGTCTACTGTATATGCTATATATATATATATATATATGTATTTCTTTTTAAAGTCCACTGGAAATTCACTTGAAATATTTAATACTATTGTTAGCTTAGTTCTCAACACGAAAACTCGCAAAACTTACAGTTAGACACTTAAACAAGATTACACTGATAAACTGCTACCAGCAGAGTTAACTAAACGACTGCAAGAACAGAAATGGCACTAAGAGAGACTAGAGAAAATAATCGTAACCGATTTTTAGAGGGAGGGAGTAAGCATGGTGTAACTAGAATTCACTGAAAAAATAAATACCAACTTCAAGGTTTATTATACAAATTTAAAAATGCACTAAAAAGTAAAAAATAATTACTCCCGATGAAATATATATATATCAGAGTGATATACCCTTAAAGGTGATATCGTAATTCTTATTCAACATTAATACCTTAATCAGAGTCGGCATCAAATTCATATTACAATATCTAGGAACAATTTAATGAACATTTAATGCAGTTTTTAACTATTCTTTTAATATGAATTTGATGCCAACACCGAAAAATTAATGTTGTATAAGAATTACGATATCACCTTAAGTTATATCACTCTGATATATATATTTTATCGGGATTAATTATTTTTTACTTTTTAGTGCATTTTTAAATTTGTATAATAAACCTTCAAGTATCGGTATTTATTTTTTGTAAAAAAGCATTTTATTTTTTACTTTTTTAGGTGGATTTTTATTCAATTAAATTAAAACATTTTCATAAGAACAGATATTTCCACGGTGTGAAAACATCAAAAACTACATTTCCATGGTAATTTGGCAAATTTATAGTATTTTAAGTCAATAAATCTAATCCGACGGTGAAAACAATCATTAATTAAAAAGCATCGAAAAAGCTTCAATCTCCCGCATTATTAAGGATAACTTAAAAACTATCGGTCAGATCTTGATCAAATTTAAATGGGACCACATGAGAAACACCACCTTTCAAATAAAAGAAGAAACATCAAAATCGGTTCACCTAGAAGAAAGTTCTGTGGTAACATACATAAAAAAAAAAAAAATAAAAAAAAATACAGTCGAATTGAATACCTCCTCCTTTTTTGAAGTCGGTTAAAAATTTAATAAAAACGTACAAAAAAAAAGTAAAAAATAATTACTTGGTAAAATATCATTTTTTTTACAGTCTGCAGATAGTGACGTCGTAGTAACACGTCGGTGTTTGATTTTCGTATTCTACTGAAAACGGGATTATATAGTACGTCAGATTCGATTTCCTAACAAATTATGTTAGGGCAGCTGGAAACTGTGTGTGCACAATGTTTTCCTTAATTAAACGTATCCGATTCGTCGCGACTGAATTGGACGGCGTTTGCCTGCAGAAACAATAATGTTCACGAAATGAATATACCAAGGAGGCGACCGCCTTTAAAAAGGAACAGTTCAAAGGTACACACTTCTCCGTATAGCGAGGCAGGGATCACCTTAAAAATACAGCAAAATATAGGAAATAAACTGTATATTAACCGTGAGAAAAAATAAGCTGCATTAACTGTGAAAAATCGCATGCCATAAACTGGAAAAAACACCGCTGAGAAAAGTAATAATTTGTACATTTTTAACCAGTTTCTGGTGAGGTTTTTTCCTCCTCCTCCTTTCCTAAAAAGAAATACATTTGTTAAGTTGCCGCTTGTCAGCAGGATACAGATTTTTTTTTTCTGGCTTATTATCCAGGGGATCTTTTACCTAGAAACGGGGTAATAACAGGAAGGATCAATATATGTATCGAGAGTATAACGTATGGAGAAAAGAAAAACAATATGGAATACGAAGGTCAGGTCCCAGCAAATTGAAACACAAAGCAAAACGCTCAGAAGCAGCAAATGAACACTTAATAAAAAGCAATTGTATCATTTAAATGGGGAAGAGGACACTGTCGGAGGAAATCTACGAAAAATTAAAACGGAAGCAACTGATCGGCAAACTGCAAGAAACAAAAGGAGCCTTTATTAAAGGCGCAGAATAAATTGAACAGATGAAAAACGAAAATTAGCGGAAAAAGAGAAAGCGTGAATATTCGACAACGAGATCTGAAATGGTAATTTCCAGGTCTCCAAGAAGAAGACTAGAGAACGGGATTTTTCTTAAGAAAGGAAACGGAAGAAGAAAAAACTGTAGTTCAACGCATCAGTTGCTTCATTACCGAAGATTCCCGAATGGCTTGGAACCCTCATCAAATATCAGTATGAATGCAAAGGAGGGAAAAAAGATTATGGATAAGTGTACGTACGTCAGATGCAGTACGCGTGATTACCATTCTTTATTTACAAACGTGTAATTGCTTTACAACAACCGAAATCGCAATCGGAAATCAAACATTTTAAAGTAAAAATATCGCACGCCGATGTATTTCCGAGAACCCCATATTTGTTTCTATTAGAGGAAAGCGGCACTCGCTCAGGCTAATTGTGTGATTAAGTTTTCCGCAATGTACAATATTTATCAGATCCAAATACTTAAGGCATTTTAACTGGGCGTATTGTTGCAAAAATGTTTACCTTTATGCAAATTTTAAAAAAATCGGTTAGAATGAAAATATTGTTTCGTATCGACGCGATAAATAAGGTCAAGCGAGTCGGTACACTGTTGGATACATTGGGTGTAGAATTGCCGTTGATGTTTACATTAACATTTTACCAACATATAGTTGTATTATTCGTGGGATAATCCTGTAATTTTCTTAAATGCTGTTGCGAGGAACACCCGATTTTTTTACTAATTTCTTAAATGTATTTCCACATGTATTTCCAGCAAAATACGAGTACAACACGCGTGGGAAAATCCTTTTGCAAACTTTGACGTTTCCAGCGCATCCAGTGTTGTTTGTATTAAAATTTATTTTTCTATCATCGGCTATACTTCTACTGAAAAGTTCTTCTTTGTACATCTATATCTATGTATACATATATATATATATATATATTATTATTTATTAAGTTTGACAGTCCTAGGACTGGTTTAACTCCATGGTAAGCCTTTTCCAACCCCTCCGATTCTCCGCAGTTCTTTTCATTTTCCAGTATCGGTCTGTGCCTGCGTCCTTCGCCAACCCGCTGATAAATGTGTTCCTCGGTCTACCACGTCTTCTGCTTCCCTGAATTTGTCCTTCTATTACATCGCGAAGGAGACCGCCGTGTCTGAATACATGTCCCATCCAGTTTAATCGTCGTTTCTGTATCGAATGGACCAATGTCCTTTCTTCATCTACTCTCCGTACTACTTCTGCGTTTGTGGTTTTTTCAGTCCAGCTTATTCTTTGTAATAATTTCCTCCAACACCACATCTCGAAAGCCTGCAACTTTAAGATATTCCTTTTATTCAGAGTCCACGTTTCCGCGCTGTACAGCGCTACTGGCCACACGCAAGTTTTAACGATGCGCTTACGTATTTTCAGTGGCATTGACTTTTGGCGTAGTATATTTTGTTTTTCCCGCCACGCGAGCTTAGCTAGTCTGATTCTTGAGTTTATTTCTATATTTACACTGTATAAGTCCTCTGTTATTACTTGACCGAGATATTTAAATGCTTGCACCTGCTGGATTTTCTGACCCTTTATGTCTAGTTGAAAACGTTTAGGTTGTTTGCCAATCATCATTGTCTTTGTTTTGTTGACGTTTATTTCTAATCCAAACCGTTTTCCTCTATCATTTAAGGTCTGCACCATTCTCTGCAACATTTTCGGGGAGTCAGCAATTATAACCTGATCATCGGCAAATTTTATCGTTTGAAGTTTTTCCCCTCCTATGCAAATTCCATATTTGGTTTTTGCTAAACTTAATTTAATCACAAGCTCCGCATATACATTAAAAAGGAACGGAGATAGCAAACATCCTTGCCGTACTCCTTTATTTATTTTTGCCGGCTTAGATATATCTCCATCTACTCGGATAACAGCCGTTTGTTGTGTGTATAAGTTATATATCAGGTTTAATATTCGTTCAGGACATTTTATTTGCTCAAGGAGTGGGAAGAGCCTATGCCAATTGACCCGATCGAAGGTTTAGTGTAATCGATGAAGCACACATACATCTTCCGATTTATGTTTATCAATCTCTCCCCAATATTCCTTAGCGTCCCTATTGCATCTGTAGTTGATACGTTCTTACGGAATCCAAATTGCGATTTGTCTAAAAATTGCTCTATATACTTTTCCATCCGCCTTTTTATTATTTGCAACGGTATTTTCGATGCATGCGGGATAAGACTTATCATTCTATATTCTGTACATCTAACCGCGGCTGGTTTCTTTGGAATCGGGACAATAACTGATGTACAATGTTCTGCTGGCCATGTACCTTTTTGATAGATGTTTGTAACTAATCTAAAAAGCGCGTCGTGAGTTTTCTTTCCACACAGTTTTATCATTTCGGCTGCTATGTTATCAGTACCGGGTGCTTTATTGTTTTTTAACATTTTAATTGTCGCATCAAATTCGTCCCTTAAAATATTATCACCCGACCATTGATCTAGCTGCGCGTTTGAACTTTTTTTCCAATTTAATACATCATCATGATATAATTCTTCCACATAGGCCTGCCAGGTTGCTCTTTTTTCTACGCAGTCTATCGCTTCCTTATTATTTTGGCCTTTTAATGCTGTTATTTTTAGTCCTTTATACCTTCTGCACATACTCTTTATTCTCTTATAAACTAGTTCAGGTTTTCCTTGAGTTTCTAATCTTTCAAGTTCTTGGCACTTTAAATTCCACCATTCTTGTTTTCTTTTCCTACAAGCTCTGTCTATATAGTTTTTTAAAGATCGGTATTTCGTTTTTCCTTCTTTACTATTGTCCTTTTTATATTTCCGTTTTTCCTCGACCAATTGTAATATTTCTTCTGTGATCCATGGTTTATGTATCGCTTTTTTTTGCTTCACCAAGGATCTTTTGTGCGCTGTATATTATTGTTGATTTAATACTCCCCCACATTTGGTCTATACAGTTCTTGTGTCTGGTTGTCTGTTTCAATTTGATACTGAGTTTTTATCTGTTCGCCATTTAATTTGTCCAGATTCCACTTTGTTATTGTTTTATTCCTGATTATCTTTTTAAACTTGAGGTCTGTTTTCATAATCACCATAGTATGGTCCGTGTCAGCGTCCGCATCTGGGTATGCCATCGATTTTTTTACTTGGTTTTTATATCTTTGCTTTACCAGTATGAAATCAATCTGATATCTTTGCTTGTGGCCTGGCGACTTCCAAGTGTACCTTCTTCTTCGATGTGTTTTGTACCATGTGTTGGTGATAATGTACTTGTTTTGTTTACAAAAATCAAGGAGATAATTACCGCTATTATTTCGAACTCCAAGACCATATTTGCCAGTTATTTATTTTTCTGCATCTTCTCCGACTATATATATATATATATATATATATATATATATATATATATATAACCTGTATATTTGGGATGTATTTCGTTTTTTAAAGACATCGAAACAGCATATTAAAGAGAACATGTATCTTCCTTTCGCCGTTTTTCGACTCAAAAATAAGAACTTAAATTAATTGGTCAGCAGAAATGTTCCAGTTTTTTGTGACATTTGGTTTGGTGTTTGTTGTTATTGTTAAAATTTAAATCCGTTACTGGGTGATGAATTTCTTAACGTGGTTTTTCAGAAATTCTGCCAGGAATATTCCTAATGTTCTTTCCTTTCGACGTTCGAGATAGCCGTTCGTTCGAAATACGTTATGCCACTTCTTGAAAGAATTTTTTAAATTGTCAGTTGTTTAAGCTTATGTTTTTTTGTACTATCTCATTAGGATCACTATATCCGCCGATATTCCTGCAAAAGGTATGGTACCCATGATAATTCCTAAAAAGCGTTTGTAACATTATCAATTAAAATTTAAATATAAAATACGATTTATTTGATTATAGACGTCGATGTCTTTTTTACACCACACTGTGTTTTTATAATTTCAAGTATGCGTTGCATAGGCGTTCCATAAAAAAAATTATATCTTCACCACTAGTCAATTAAGCTACCTATTATACCGGTACGATAAATAGAAGAAAAACGAAACAACCGTATTCTTAGAAAACAATGAGGTGTTTCGAAAATCATTTTTAAATGGTTGAATTTTCTTCATTTCTAATTTTTTCATCGACTACGGATTCGTCAATTTCTTTTTCCAAAGATTGCGTCCAATTCTCTCCGTTCCGCATCTTAAACGCAGCTACTCATTTCGAACAATTTATTCCAATTTCTGAAAATTATGTATTTAGTTAACTTTCAAGCGATGGTCGACCTTTTTAAAAGTAAAGTAAAGAAACACAGAATTTCCAAACGAAATGTATATGATATTAAAAAAATTTAAAAGAAAATATGAAAAGTCGTAATTTTCAAATTTTTCCGTTATTTAACCAGTCAATTCCCAGTGTCACTTGTAGGTGACAGCACTTAATTATTTTTTCTCCACCACACGGAAATTTTGGTTTTAAATTCTACTACTGTTGTAGCAAAGCTAATTGATGACACTATTCATTATTTCGTTCTGGCAACACTGACCATAGGACATTTGTTAAATTCATTATGTTGTTTCGCGCGTAATTGGAGCAGTCCGAGTCTATGTGATCTCTCGTGATATAAAGTGAAATAAAAATGCCCAGACCGTAATTTTTTTTTTTTTCTTACTACATGTGATAAATGAATAAATAAACTATAATAAAAATGTATCTTACTATTGAAATAACTTATAGTATCATTGCTACATCATTGAAAGTATGGAATCTGTGGGTGACACTGGGCAATATAATAACTCTATTGTTCTCAATTCATTCTAAGTAATAACAAGACTGCTGTTTACATTTCGACTTATAGCTGTGTGGTGATGTTGTTTTAAAGCTTGTTTAAGTACTACAGGTTGACGTTGCATGCCGGGGAGGACCCAGGCGATATTATTTTATTTCCTTCTGATGATGGTGTGGTGATTGACGAAGATAGTGGAGTTGAAAACGAAGCTAATATTCTTCATCTTCCCAGTCGCATGCTTGGATCTCAAATAGAACTACAAAATAGACCTTCCATCTCTGGAAAAAATCTTAATTGTGAGCCTTATCATGGCGGGTCCGGCTCTGGCCTCAAGATGCAGTCCGACTTTAGGAGCTGCTGTTGTTTTAGAGCTCTGTTCAAGATTACCGCAAAAGTTGGGACCATACAACTTATAGTTTGATAATTTTTTTACTGATTTACCATTGCTAAAGTATTTTTGCAAGAGCCGAATGTTGGGGGTACAGGTACTATACGGGAAAACTGTCTGGAGAATTGCAATTTGCCAAACTCAAAAGACATGAAAAAAGAGCCAAGAGGTAATATCTATGTCATAAAGCTTCTAAGGAAATTATTGCAGCTAAGTGGCATGACAATAGTATCGTCACCATTGCATAATGCCATGGATTGGATTTGTGGATAAAAAACGTGAAAAAATTGAACTTAATTGCCCCGCTGTTATCAAGATGTACAATAAGTACATGGGCGGTGTAGACCAATTTGACGAAAACAACTCTATGAGGGTAGCTCTTCGTGGCAAAAAGTGGTGGTTCCCTCTGTTTGCTTTTGGCTTATGGCCAAAATGCATGGCTGATCAAAAGGCAGTCGGAAAACAACTGGACCTACTGCGATTTCCGGCGACATGTTGCAACTATCTTCCTACAAAAATATATGACAAGTCTCCGACCGGTAATTCTGCTTGTGCTGTTCCCGTGCAGATAAGATTCCCTACCGAGGTGAGGAATGCAGGAAATGCGTCCGATCACGCGCAAATCGAATGTTCTCAACGAAGATGCGGATATTGTCACCAACGCACCAGAAAAATGTGTGCCAGGTGCAATATCGGTTTGCATCTAATGTGTATTAGTACGGCTTTCACAATAAATAAGTCATACATTTTTTCATATAAATAAATATTACAAAATAAAATAAGTATTATAAAAACTGACGTTTTATATTCCTACCGAAAGAATAAGAAAATCGCGTGTGTACTTCAATCTCTTAGCTACACAATATGCTCAGTGCCACCTATAGGTGACGCCCCCATAAAACAACACTTTCATAGGCTGCGTTTTTTTTTTGTTTTTTTTTCGAAACTTCCGCTAACTAGTGTCCGCCGAAGCAATTAATATATTATTATTATTATTATTATTATGTAGGTAGCGTCGAAAGTCGCTACTGCGCGTCGTTTCGATTTATAATGTATAAAAAATTGGCGGCAAAATTAAAGTGTACTTGGTTTCTATTGATTCTTCAATGAATGGAAGGTACTTTGAGGTCTCTAAACAGAGCGGAACGGACCACGACAATTTCATGCGTCTTTTAATATTAAACCGTTCCCACATGAACTGCTTACGTCATATTCCTTCCAGTTATCGTTTCGACTAAACGAGAGAAGCCCTTACTCAATTTGTTACTCTATACTGACAAATCGAAAAGGTCTCACGTTCTGTGTTTAGCCGCGAGCTTTCCCTTTTTGCTATTCCAGACAGCAATGCTTTGAAAAATTTCTTCCGACATTTCCATTTAATGGAATTTATTACCCGCCACATCCTCATAATTTACGATAATAGCGATAAATTCCCGATCAGTACCTCCGACCCGTTAAAAAAATCAAAAATCATTTCCTTCTCCTGCCTACGATTGTGTTCTCCACATTCATTTCAATTGTCCTAATATTCCCTCTTCAGATTCACAAAGCATTCAGACTGATGTTGATTTAAAGAAAACTGTTCACGAGAATCGAATAACGGTACACTTTTTCTGTCAAAAAAGTTCCATTTCAACTCTCGATCACACATATCCGAATCAACCTTCGTTCTCTTTTTTCGTTCAACCCGCACCGTATTCTTGGCTCTTGTCACACCCTTGCGACACTACGCAATTTCTTTGTTGTGCCTGCTGCTGCTGTTTCTCTTAATGGTGTCATCATCACTTTCCGATTCATCTGCTCTTTTCATTTTCGTAACGATAATCAGGAGCATACAATTCTGATGACATTCTTTTCAAATGCTCCGCGCTATTCTAATTCTACTTAATTTCTTTCCATTACCTCTTTTGAGTTCTCTTTATAATACGGAAAAAACAAGTTAATAAAATTTGGAATTTAAAAGTTATTAATTTTTGTTAAACTAAATGCGACAGAAGAAAAAAAAAAAAAAAAAAAAAGACGAGCACTAATGAAAAATATAATTCGAACTTTTAAAGCTTCTTTTATTTAATAATATTCGCAAATTTCCGTCGCGGTTAAAAACAAAAAAAAAAAACGATTATTTCATTTTTGAACTATTTCATCTTCTGCGAGAATTTCATTTAAATTAAAACCTTTTCTTTCTTCGAAAATGAACGAGAGGGAAGAAAAAAAGGAACGTCTTCGCTTCAGTACGTATGTCTTGAACGTAATAAATGATTCGCGATTAATGTAAAGTCTTGCGAAACGGATATAAATGTCAAAGTAGCGGCCTACTACTAATGGTTACTTAAAAGACAGAGAATGTCGGTAATTTCGTTTTCTATTTGCCTGACGCGGGAACAAAAGCTTCGAAATTAAGGACAAGCCCGGGAAATTTATTGTCGAGTTGGGATTTCATTTTTCCTCAGACGTTTGGTAACCCTGTGACAGAATTCGCTACGGGTAAAGTAATTAAGATGGACACAGAAGTAGCGGGATTCGGAAGGCAGCCGCCACCGCCGTTGCTCGATCAAATGCAAATTCGTTTGCAACTTAAAAGTCTTCGCGGATCGAATTTTAAAGAAGTTTAGCTTGTATTTTTGTTCAACTATGCCGGAAATAGAAGAGCGAGCCAGATGAATTCGGATGGCGGCTACAAACTGGAATTAGCCGCAGCGCAAGATTAGAACAGACAGTGCGAGCAAGCGTTGTTGGCACGACGAACGACCAGACCCCAAAAACAAACTTTACATCGGGGTATCGAGCATTGCCGGAAAAGATTGCATTACGAGAAATGTATTCGAAAACTTCGAATTTAGTTCTCGCTCTGGTTGTAGCATTTCATTAGCATATTCCTGATCTGTACGTACACCGTTGAATAATTACTGAAATTGTTTAAGCGTTTATTTCGGCGAATGCATTCAATTTTAGCGTCCGTTCTGTAGCGGAATTTAAAACACAAAAGTAAATAAATTAATAAACAATCGGTAAGTAAATTAATAAATATAAACTGATTAATAAGTAAATAAAAAATAGCAAAAAAAATTAAAATAGCTCATTTTTCATTAAAAGATTCGAAATTTAACTCTCAATGACGCTAATTCTTTTGTCGTCTCCTTCGTAGTGTTTGTATACGTTTTTGTACCTATATTGCGCAGATTTTTGGTACACACAGTCCATACATATTTATGGACTGCGCGGTAAATTAAAATCTACTTTGATTGAAACTCGAATGAGTAATAAAAGTCAGAATTTGAGCATAAATTAAAGAAAGAAAAAAAAGCAAAAACAAACAGCCTTTTTTAAATTATTTTGTTTTTTGATGTTCGAGGTATAGGGGAAAAGCTGATCAGCATTACAAGGAAACATAGATCACAACAGGATGAAGAAACTGTGGTCGGGACATTAGAATATATGAAAGCGTAGCGAATAATCTGTGCCCCAAAACATGGAATTACTATGAAGTTTAAAAGGAATTAAGTAAAGTACAGTAAATCCCATACATTCTCATAGATTGCGAAGTTAAGATTTATACGGACCTGAAGGGGATCCTTTTTTTTTTGCCCATATTCGACTGTTACCCAATTATTTCAGATTAGCTATGTACCCGGGGGCGCCTTGAATCCAAAAAGGAGACAAATCCCGAAAAACCATAGCATCTTTTAACCACAAGGGCTATTTGAAAAAAATTGCATAAATAAAATTAAAGATACCGGATGAACAGAAATAAGGAATAAGTTAAGATCGGAAAAGTAAAAGAGATAGATGTTAAGTGTTCCCCTATGCTTGGATGTTAAAAATCGACCTCGAGGTGAATTGCCGCCAAATGAACAAGATGCTAAATGTAATGTTTAGCATTTAACCGGAGGACAACATTAAATAAATGACCAATGAATTCGAATACAAAAATATATACGTATTCCGCAATTGAGTACGGAAAGAGGGAACGAAAGATTAAAATTTTCATTGCAGCCAAAAGTGAAGAATATTGGTGATTACTTAGGTTCTACTTCGTGAGAGAGGACGTTTTCGGAGAATTAGGTGAAGGAAGATACTTTGGAATAGGGCCGTATCTGAGTATCTAAGTGAGGGTTTCCAGGGCCTTCCCGCCGAAATGTCTGCGAAATAATAACTGCTTGAGTTAAATGAACCGAAATTCGGAATAAATTTATTTCTTTTCAATTTTTGACAAAAGAAGAGAAAATTAAAATTTTTATGAATTCTTTGGAAACGACTATTTTCTATTTGTTTTTATTGTAGTGTTCAAATATTACATATACTAAATAATAATTGACCACAAGGCTTTAGTGTACCATTTATAAATAAATATATTTCATGATAATACGCGCACACACCCATATATATAAATATATATATATATATATGCAGGGACGGATGCAGATGAACATGGAGGCGGATTATATAATTAAGTAAAATCTTCTACGGTAGGCAGTAGATTTAAGAAATACCCCTTGTTTCATAAAGAAAATCAAATAGCAACCTTTACAGAAATTTAAAAATTTTTAAAAATACATAATTATTACAATTTAATTTAAATTTTGTTTTATTTTAAGAGTGAAAAATAAAACGAAATTATAAAATTCTAGCTAAAATGGTAGTATAGAAATAGGAAGAAAGATAGTATTTTTATTAGACACTTTACTTCTTTTTTATTTTCATTAGTAATCCGATCCGAATTCTCTTTGTTCGCAAGCAAATAAAAAAAAAATATACATATTTCTCATTGAACTATTTTTAATTAAAATTGCAAAACAAAAATTAAAAATAAATAAAAAAGGCAAAAGATCGATAACAGTCGGGTTTAAGAATAAAAAAGTAACATTAATAGTTTTACTAGAAAATAGTATTAAATACGAATTATTAAAATTCGTAGGTAAAATTCATACAAATCTTTTATAGCATAAATTAAGTTTCTCCGTTATAACAAATTTTTTCATAGAGTCTTTGGTTCTTTGGGGGTGCCCCCACCCCATGTGGATCCACCACTGGTACATATATGTATATGTTTATAAAAATATTTTCGTGACCCCTCCCGAAATTTTGGTCTCGATACGGCCTTGTTTTGGAATATTGTTTTGCAAAAGCGTTTACTACAGACTGTGAGGCTATAACCGAACTATCATTTATTAGCACCGTGGGGGTGAAGATGAATTTTTTTGATTCCGCTATAGGCAATTTAAATTCCTTTCACGCAGTATTTGTAAGCGTAGATGAAGAGATAGAATTAACGAAAAGGAATTTTAGAATTTACGTTTGTTTACGCGCATCAAGAGCCGAGCCCTTGTTATTTTTTGCAACCTATCGTGTCAATTACCGCTTTCGAAGATCTGTGTATTTCCTTAAAGGCCTTTTTTTTAAGAAAATAAATTTATTCGGATTTTCAGAGAGCACCGCGTGACAGAGCAGGTTCGTCTTATAGAAAATTAAATTTGGGAATACGAGTGGCTAAAGTTGCAGAGTTCATAGCGTTTATTAATGCATTTAGATTGCATTCAGCTGAAATACTAGCACCACCTTTAATTTAGGATACAATTCAATCTGCTTTCCGAAAAACAAGAAGTGAACCGAGTTTGCGTGGAAATATGTTACTGGATAAAGGATTTGGTAAATAAATAAGAATAGAAAAAAATGATCACCGGAACAACAAAGTCTTCAAGGATTGCTGTGAGAAATGAAAATATTGATGAGGAAGAAAAAATAAGGTCAATTGTGAAGGATATATTGTAGGAAGAACCGAAATCAGTGTGGTTTGTGGATGAAAGCAGAACTTGATCACTGGAAAGGACCGTAATAGCAGCGCCCGGTCAACATGTGTGCGCGGTTTCCCATAGGGAGAAGTGAGCATTGAAATAATCACCGAATAATAACGATGCTCGGATGCTTAATGCAGAGATATAAGAGATTTTATTTCACATTGCGTAATATTGATTTTAGGTTTGAAATAACAAATTCGAGATAGTCAATGGGGATATTTGAGAATCCGGTAAATTTCTAAGTTTTTTAATGTAGTAAGTGATGGGTGGCAGGGTAGCTCACATGCACGAATATTTTTCATTCCCGCTGCAAACTATACAGTTTGAGAGTCAAGTGGAAAAGGTTGCAATCTAATTTCTACTTGACTGTGAAATAAATATCTTTCAAGCATAATACAAAAAGGTTACAGACCTAAATAATTTTTCATATTATCTCCGCTGAAAAACACGCCAAAAAGTATATAACAGTAGCCTCCCGATTAACCGACTCCCGATTATCCGATTTTCAGTTTAACCGAGCTAAAAATGCATCCGATTTTTCCGGTTCAACCGATGCAAAGCATTACTATGTCTAACTTTTGACAGTTTTTCATTTCGCATTCGCGTCTTTCCCCCATTGAATGTACACATTCATTTGAGTGCATTATTATATTTGGACAATACAAATCAGAGCTGTGTCTTTTTTTCCGCAGTACCATTGCTTTAGTCTTTTTTACATGTAGAAAATCGTTATTTTCCTACTTAATTACGGAAAAACGATTGTGAACGATTAGAAAACGCTTATATGGTGCCACTGATTATGTTGATATGGAATCACGACGACGGGTGTACGTGAGAAATAGAACCGTAATTTTCTCCCATTATTCTTATTAATCGCTGTTTGTGTTGTTTTTTTGTCGAGTAATTGATACGTATGCGAGATTGATACGCAATGTGTGAAGCGTTTTTCTGTTCTTAAAATGCATTTTTTTTAGTCCATCGGCTAAAAAGTTGTGTGTTCTTAATTTCGTTTTTGCTTTTCTCCACATATTTGAAAAATAGGGTCCAAATCGAAAAGTAAATCAGTTACCAGAAAAAAAAAAAAAACCAAAAGGAATTACTCATTAAATACGAGTATTATTCAGTCAATGGACCACCGGTTACTTTCAAAAGACATTATCGAAGAAACCTTCTTCAAGAAATTTTATTGAATCCCGACGAAAATGACGTTAATTTGACGCGAACTGCTTGAAAAAAATCAAGATGAAAAAAAAAAAAAAAAAACGTGTTGCCGCTCTTCAACGATTTTCATCCAAAAAAAAACAAAACCCGTTTTGATTGATTTTTTTAGGAAGAAATAATTTTTTGTCGCCTTATTGTTCGTATAATTTTGTGTTTTTTTTTTGTTAACTCGGTTAATCGGGAGGCTACTATATTTATATATATATATATATATATATATTTAATAATATATTATAAAGATTCTTTGTTTCTTACAAATGGAAAAAAAAAAAACACTAAAAATAACTGAATTATAAAAATCAACAGCAGTTCAAATTAGTTCAATAAACTAAATCAGAAAAAGTTGCATGAAGTGCAAACTTTGCATTTAGTGAGAAAATTTTAACTCTAATTAATCATCGGAATTACGAAAGTTCGCACTTTAAGAAGTTTCGTTATTCCAAAGTACATAATATGTAAAGTAGGCGGCATCATCGTAATCTTTTGCATATTGCCCGGGCCGCGATACGGTTGAAAACGATGGCAATTGTTTCGCTTTGTTTAATACACGAGTATGCTAACTACATCGCCAATGGTGGAGAGATGAATTAAATACGCCTGCTATGCCGCTTTTTATAAATTCATTTAGATTATACGGAGGAGCAACTGTCTGTTATTTCCAGCAGATTCTATAAATATACTTATGCTCTTTACGTTTTATATAGGTAAACATTTTCAATCGAACTTTTTCACAGACGCTGTCAAGGATAAAAATAAATATACTGCGAAGGATCCGGATCCGTCTAATACGTCTGCCTAATATTCGATGCTTTTGCCATCTCTTTCTCCGTCTCTCGCTCCCTTGCACGCATACATACGGGAAGAAAGGAGGCGCATACAAGCATCAGTCGGAGGTTCTACAGTTCTGGCGGTGGTGCATTAAAAAACACTAAAATTCAGATATATTTACCGGAGATATGTGTATAAGCGCGCTTTCACGTAGTAGGCTGGGGGAAGAAAAGCCAAGTCGAACGCATTTAGAGGAAGCTCTCTTAAATCTATGTTTACGCAAAGGTTGTTTGCATATTTATTGTGTCAGATCCCATCATCCTGTTCCTTCTCTTCTTCAACGAAATATTTCCGAAGAACGAGAGAAGGATGGTTGTAGACGAAAACACTATAAATCAACTGCGTGTATCGTTTCGATAGTCTGCGAAGTCTTTTTATTCTTTGCGCTCAAGAGCGGCATAGTTACATTTGCCGGCATTCGAATTTCGTCTGTCTGCTCATTAACAATAATAACGACTAAATAATACGGCACTATCGCTTAACCGACCCCTATGAAATATTTCCGTTTTCCCACTGACAGTCCGAAATTTATTTGATTACATATCCGACACTGAGATCAAAAATTTATACATATTTCTGTCTTGCTGCAATGAACTCAACTGCTAAGTAATAAGGAAAAATAGAATGTGTGGTGGTAGAATCTAATACCGAAAAAAAAAAAAAAAAAAAAAGTTAATTTTATAAAAATGACTTTCTTTACCGAAAACATATTTTTCAATATCGTCCTAAAAGATGAGAATGTTTGGAAAACAAATTGACGTTAGAGAAAGAAAAAATTTTCGCCTTTAAAATTCTTCTTGTTTAATATTATCTGTCTAAAAATGTCCATCATTCCCAGTTGCGGTATGCCACGTCTATATTCTTTCTTCCTTTCAAACGCGCTTTATCTCGGCGGCCAAATCTGCTTTCTCCGTTGATTTATCGGAATCTCAGTTGTTCTATAGATTCCATCTACCATCTTCGTTTTAATCAGCGAATCTTCTTTTCTGTCTTTAACACGGTCGTGACGGCATATGTCATGCAAAAATACTGTGAAACGGGTCGTCAAACAGCATGACGATATTCCGATTAAATACGTTAATGTGACCTAAAGTGACATATGCCGCTGATAAAAGCGTATTGAACAGAAATCTTCAAATCGACTAATTAAATGATAATATTTTAATCCTACAGCGGTCAAATAATGCGCATAGTACTAGCTGCATGACAGCAATTTTAGGACGGCCTGCGAATACGACTATACTATATAATCCTGGCTACTGGAACGTGTTTGAAGATTTTTAAATCTTCAAACACGATTGGTATGCCGAAGAAATTCACATTTTATTAGGCACTTTTAATTTCCATTTGGAAAATCAGCTAAAAGACACAAAGTTCAAATTAAGCAAAAACAGTATTGAATAATCGCTCTAATTTAGATTCTATTGAAAATTCAATGATTAAGGCATCGTGGAATTCGCGTCGTCTTAGAAATAACGCCCATAACCATGGCCGGCCTTACGGTAGGGCGCCGCGGGCGTGGTGTTTACTTAACTACTTAATCTGAATACACATCTACACCTTTTCCTTTGTTCTAAAGGCTTAACCTTGTCGGTGCGACTGAGCGTCGGCGACTACCTATTCGTACATCTCAGCTGTACAGACACAGGCATAGTGTACTAGACAATTACTATATGCAGTACGAATGTTTACACACGCAAGACTACCATTCGGAACTGATTAGTAATCGTTTGATTTACATCGTTTTACAAAAGTGCAGTCCTATTTATGTCTGCTGTGTACTGACCTCGCGCGCATGTGATGTTGTACGTGGTGGTTTGCCATTGCCTTCCACGTGATTATTAGCCCGAGTATTTCTTATTTAATTCTTGTAATAAGTTCTGCCGTCGCTCGGGATCGAACCCGTGACCTCCGTAACGATCTACACGAGTTTAAAAAAAAAAACAACTAAATTTAGTGCATTAATGAACTTAAGATGAGTGAGTTCAAATATTCAGCACATCTAAGACGACCTGTCATTTTGTCGTTTGTGTTACATCCCTCACTGACACTAGTGTAGCAAATTAGACGAATGTGATCCATTCATTTGTTAAATGTGCTATCGTGTTTTCGCGTTAAATCCGGTTATTAAATCGTATTTTTCAACCAGCAAAGAAGATTGCTTTTTTTTTGCGAAAATTTGCAATGTTTCGCTGGTTATTTTGCGTTCATTGCTAAAGCAGTTATTGGTAAGCAATATTCTTTGTCGTTTTTTCTCCTCATTCTCATCATCCGCTTCGTTCGAATTCAAAATGCACAACCTTCAACAGTTATATTCCAACACCTGGATAACGTTGCGTATTTAACAATACCAGTATGTGACCATTGCAAGTGGCGAACAACCAACAAAAATTGATACAAACGTACTTGCGGTCTACAATGTCTTAAACGAGATTTAACTTGCTGTCCATCGAAAATCAAGTTTCAAAAAAACTTAGATTTTGCAAGTATTATCGGAGAGTTTGCTAATAAAAAAGCTAGAAAAACCATGTTTTAGTTGTTTGTTTCATTTTTGATTTTCATTAAATGTTTAGTGACTAAGTGACAGACAATGTACATTGCATAGAGAACGAATCGATAAAAAGTATTGATAATAATAAATAAATTTTTCTCGTTTTGTATTATATTGAATTCGATAAAAAATATGGTACCAGATTCAAAATAAGTTTTTTTAAAATTATAATATAAAATAATAAAGGGCGCCAGATGGTTAAGGCCGGCCCTGCCTATAACGAAGACCTACGAAAGAACTCTCAGCAACCATAGTGGAATAGGTTTAAGATTATATAATGATGAAGACGCATGCACAAAGCAAAAAGTATACGCTAGGCCTATATTCTCGTTTTAATTAGTTTTATTATTTTATACGACAAATTGAAATTTCAAAGCGACACGGTTTGCCGATTAAGCGGAAAAAGCAGAAATTAACGGAGATATAACTTTATCGTTTCCTATCCTACCGGTACAAATACCTGTATTTCCCCTTCTTCTTTCCGAATAGGCTTGGGAATACCGCAAATGAACGTGCTACCCTTATTACCGTGTAAAACATTGGTAGTAGTGTTACTGATTTTTCTATTCTTGCATTGCATTGGTTCTTTCCCGCACTGAGTATGTACGCACCGGTATCCCATCGCCACCACACTTGTACGCAAATTCCAAGTTCTGCAAGACATTATTTAATGGCTTTTCGAAAACCAATTATCCTAATCTCTTCTTCACACTTTCCTTACATCTTATCCGAAAGATTCAGTGTCCTTAATATGCCGTCTCGCTTCCCTTTTTAAGTGAAAAATATAACTCCCTTAAATGCTAGATCGACCCTATCTCTAATCCGAACCAGTCAATTCTGCATAATTAATTGCTTTGCGCGGTGGCAGTATCGTAACCGATGAAGTTCATCTAAGGTGCGATTATTACTAGTTGAACACTCGAACTAATTTGTCTGTTTCTACAGTAAAGCTAAGTCGAATAATTTCTCCAACATCGTATACCACTTGAAGTCAGTAACTCCGAAAATGAGACTTATTATTGTTCATCATAGAAGGTATGCGTGGAATTCATTTCTGCCTGAAAAATACCGTCTTACACCCGTATGCCCCTGGTACTCTCTTCAAGCCCGCATCTTTCTTTCTTCTTCGTTTTGCCTGTGTTACATCATTAACGATTCAATGTAGACCTTTCTTAATCTTCTCCATCGATGTCTGTCTTGCACTTCACGAAGATTTCCCGGCGATTTCCACGTTCTGAATGGTCTCCGTTATGTGCGTTTTCTAATATACGGTCTCCACTGGATCAGTTGTTTTGTCCACCTTCCATTTGTCTATTAACGTGACAGACCCATTTATTCAGTGCTACTCTTGTCCCAATGCCTTCGAGTTTTGTTTTATTTCCGCTCCATTCGGATTTAATCTCATCTCATAGCTCTTTATGTGTAGTAACGCTCGTTCGGGTCTTTCAGTTTTTCTTAATTTTTTTCTGACTTCCTTCGTTAAAGGTTTCCGCAGCATACTGTCAACGGGCATATTTGCCCTGTGAGACCCACAACTTATTTTAATTAAAAAAAAAAAAAAACAAAAAAAAAACAAACAACTATACGTTAGCACTGGAATCACGCGTTGGTTAAATATTTTCGCTTTATTTTCTGAACGGATTTTGTGGTGTTAAGTATGCGTTTCATTTTATGGTATGCCATCGAACCGTTTGCTATTTTTCTTTTCTAGGTCTCTAATTTTATCCGTTATTTTCCTGTTCTGAAAGCTTCACCGAAATATGTGTAGACTGGTCTGTTTCTTCTACGCTTGCTGCTTTTGTTTGTATTTCGCTATAAATGATGATTTGAATATATTTCGTGTATTTTGTTTTATTCGGATTTATTTGTAAACCGACGTTGTTGTTAATTATCTCTAGTTCTTCTTTTATCATACTTTCTGAATCATCCATGGCCAGTGCTATGATCATAATGCGTGCGTTTCGTTTATAAGTACAACATAATTAAGTAAATATACACCACAAATGCGCATAGCTACGCGAGCAATGGGATTATTATTATTATTTTTAAACTGTAAGTGTTGAATATAAATCTATTAATTACAAAGAAGTATAACGGCCAACCGGGGCTTTACTTTTTTTTTTTTTTTTAGTTCAAGAATACACGTAATGTACGCAACCCATTTAGCCATTGTTTACAGATATTAATATTATTATATCGTTTTCTGGCTATTCATAATCAGACGTAATTTTAAGTTGTTTCATTGCACACTTAAAGTTAAATTAAATTAAAATTTCCAACACAGTACAAACATATTCAGTTAAATAGCTTTCTAAATCTACATATACTTGAGCAATTCATTCGCAAAGCAAAGGTGGTGTAGATATCTGCCATTAATATTTACTTCTCTTTCACTCCGATCCATCGATTTTAATTCCAACGCTGTTGTCAATAGTCGTGCTGAGATTGTATCTCCCTGCGCCTGACTCCTTTTAGTATTGGAAATGTGGGTGTTCCATTATGTAGTCGTACATTTGTTGAGTTGTTCACTAAAGATCGTTAGTAGCGGAAATAAATTCATCGCAAAAGAACTGACTGTATTGGACTCTCAAAGTAATTCCAGGTTATACTGAGATGTTGAGCAACGACGTAAAGGCAGATTCAGCAGGTCAGATGAGGTTCTAACGTCTGAAGATCCACGATAATTTCATAAAAGCGACGATCATATCACGACATGCCTTAACAAAGTCGGATGCTGAAATCCGGTGTGACAATTCACACATCTTGCACGCAGAGGATACCGGCCGCTGAACACATACCTCGCAATTATACGTTTTAAGTTGTGTACCTCCACCAACTCTATGTGCTCCTTTTCTTTAGTTAATGTCGCGCCATCAGGCTCGCAACTTCTTTTACTTTGCCTATTTCCGATACACAAACTTAAATTACCTAATAATGTCCGGAGTAATTTTTTAAGAAATAGTAACTGAACAGAGTCCTATTGTAATTTTTAAGGGTACTAGTTTTCCTGATGACAGTTCCACGTGATTCGTGCACCGCGAATTAAATTTAAGTCGTAATAATAAAAAAAAAACAAAAAAACATCCGGACATCTGGAATATTTTAATCTTTTTTAAAAGGTTCTTCCTTTTTTTGTCAACTTTTAATTTATTGCCATGTTTTGGACGAAATATTTTATTCGTCAAACGAAGCAGAAGAAAGATTTTTACTTGGCTGAATGTTGTTTTTTTTATGCGATACTCTTACTGTAATCAGTTCTTATATATACTATTACATAACCAAATATTTCAACCATGATTGCGGAGTGTTCTTCGAATAAAAGTATACGGTTGTAAAAATAATTTTCCACTTGGATTAAGACGGTGAAATTTTAGTAAATTTAACGACGTAGACTGATAATTAACATATTCTAATAAAGCGATTATCTAGAATAATAACAGAGGAACAACTCGAAAAAGAAACGGGTTATTTAGAAAAGGAAGTTAACTAAAGCAACATTATACATACGTGCGGTAAATATAATATATACGAAAATTTAGACGGATAAGCAGATTCGTGTTGTTAAATTCCTCATACCGTCCGTAAACAACGTAAAGGGAAAAAGTTAAGAGCGAAACGATACTACAAATTGTACGAGTATGAAAAAAAATTATAATTTCGAACAGTTTTTGGAGGAGTGCAGAAGAAACTTATTGTAAGGCTAGTGTAGGTGGGAAGCGCAAACTGAACGATTTTAAATCAGATCCATAATGTAAAAAAGTTAAGTCCCGTAAGGGAGCAAGACTAATGGATCTGATGAAAATACCGGGGCCAGATCCTTTCTTCCGGCCACCTACACCTTCCCAAATTTCTCTGGTATAACCAATGTTCAATTTCAGATTAGATATAAACCTGGGAGCTACTTGGATCCAGAATGAGACAAGTCTTGAACTTGTGACCTCGATTTGCCAGCCAAGCATCTTAACCACTGGACTACCGCAATGAGGGACTTATAAAAAACTGCCATGTCGAGACACCTGAAGAGAATAAATCAAATATGTTTATTAGTGAATGCCTGAACAAAGATCGAAATAGGAAATAATAGGCGAACGAAAGCCATTGCAGGGATTAATATGCTCGTGCTGCAGCCATTGTTTGTCTTAGCTTCGAGGAATACCTTGAAACAGAGTGAACGGAAAAATAATCTGTTTCACATAGTATTAGAAGTATAGTGTACTCTAGGAAGGGGGAGTCGAAAATATTAATAAACTTTTTATCGACCAGAATGCCATATTAGGATTGGCTGTAATGAAGCTAGAATTTGAACAAGGTTTATCTCCCGTAATCATTTAAAGCGAACCCCTGTTGAACAATTATAAAAGTATATACAATTAAACGTATATATGCAAAAATGATTACTAAAACAGTAAAATTATAAACACCATTAAATAAACATAGATAAATTAACAGGAAACATTACCGCTGATTTATTCGTTCAATTTAATTAGTACGTTTTTCAGTCCGATCATTGCCTAAGATTAAAAACACCAAAAAAGTTTGTAGATTCATTAGTGTTTTCATCTAATTCTTCAGTTTTAGCTAATGATATGGCCTGGACTTGAAAACGATTTCTACGGGATAATCGTTTTTATCTTATCGTTTTGCCATATGATTATATTCATTTTTATAATTTAACAAGACGATACGTTTCCTCTATACCTCTGCCAAACAATTATATTCTACATGCACACGAGATTGTATTATGACCCATTAATAATGTCTAGGATTAGACACGGAATCGAAATTTGGGGAGAGGCCGAAAAAAAAAAAAAAAAACGGAATTAAGGAAAATTAGTGAGCTACAAATAAAGATCTTTGAAAATATTTTTACCGAGCTGAAGAAGTATGAATCGGAGTACGAATACCACTTGGTGGGATAATAATAAAGAAATGTCTCCAAAAATGTTTTTTTTAATACAGTAAACTATTAAGGTATGAAATAGAAAAAAGAAGATTACCGACAAGGGAAAGGGTTTATCGGATTACGAACTATGACAAATTATATTTTATAAGACCTAAAGGAATTAACAATGAAATTAACAATGTTGAAGAGGAAATTCTGAGTCAAATATTGGACAACATGCCAAAGGAAATTAGAGACGAATGGAATTTGAACATATGGAAAGACAAAATAAAAATTTGGTTGATAGCTTCGGTGATAAGACGAGGAACTCATGAGGAAACTGAATAATTATAAATGCTGTAAAAAAAATAGGGCTTTTTGGTTCTTAGGTACTAACGTATGGTGGCTCCTTCTTTTAGCTGCATTCCTTTTAGCTTACGTGTAAATGTTGTTTTAGGATGTGTGGTGGGTATAAATGTGTTTAAAATTTAGACGTAGTTTAGTGAAAATAGAAGTTACGTGTAAGTAATGTACATATATAAGATGAATATGATGTATTAGCTTTAAGATGTATATTTATGAATAAACGACATAATTATGTTGGGAATCCACAGAAATTGCCTTATGGGACCCGCAAATTTTTTAAAAAAAAAAAAAAATTAATTCTAAACGGAGATGATTTGGATTTTTATGGAAATTCTATTTGTTTTTTACGATGTTATTTTATCAGTTTTCGTCTTTCATATATCCGGAACTCCAACGTAGGTTACTATTAAAATTTGTTTATTTATTTACCGTAATTTATTTCTGTGAATAGCGTTCTTTTTTTATTTGTAAAAATTTCACTTTAAAACTCATTCGTATTCATAAATTAGATCTCTAGGAAAAATTTTTTTGACAGTATTCACCAATGACTGAACTTTAAAAAATGGGAGATTTATATTACTGTTATTTTCAGAAGTATTTACAAATATATGCATTTTAAATGGTAATTTAAACATGATATATATATATATATATATATATATATATATATATATATATATATACGGGAAGAATTGTTTGCGGTAATGTTCACAGAGCCATACGCTCAAACACCTGTGTTGTAAATTAAATTTTTTTTTTTATATAAATTGTTCTTATCGGTGTTCGAAAATATACTCACTGAATGGTGACCGAAATGTACATGAATCATCGAGTCAAATTAGCATTGCCCTGCACTATAAACCCCCGATAAAAGAATTCGTGCTGCCAGATTATAATTAGTAGCTCAAACAAGAATTTTTGATAATTTTAATTTCAGAAACGGAAGAATTATAAAAAGTTGCATTTTCGAGAAATCTGTTGTATTCCCGATTTCGAACGACCGTCGGAGCGCATGTCATCCGCTGTGCATTATTGGAAAAAAGTATAGAAATAAGCAGATTATTTCACCGCTAAAGAATTGCCAGGCCTAAAAGGACTCATTTCAGCATTCCGTACTTAACGGTAAGTTAAGAAACTTTATTCGCATATAATCGGAATAGTGGGCGCGTTTATTTATTAAATTTCGTTAGCGCTGCCTCGGCATTTCATAAGCCGAGCTCATCGATCAATCCGGCGACAGTATCTAATTCATTAGTTCCGTCTTCCGTTTACTTGCTCCATTCGCATTCTCTGCACCTTTTCTCCTCCTGCAGATTCGATCGATTAAATTACCAAAACTCACATTACAGAGCAAACCGTCGGTGTCGACCGGAGAGAGCCGTCTGCTGAAATTTAACGTTTATTGATTGCGATCGTAATTCATAATGTACACCTATGTGTAAATATTATTTACCTGTTCTAGCCTCTTCGTAAAGACCAAAGTGAACAACTAAACCAGCCGCGTTTAAAATTTCAGCGCGGAATTATTTATTTTTTCTTTATATGGAATCTATTTTGACTGGAGTCAGGTGAAATTTTGCGTTATGTTATGTTTTTGTTTTTTTTTGTCATTCCGATAAAAGATACACAGAGAATTACGCAATTCTCGCGTAATTCATCTAATTCGTAAATACAATGCGAGTTAAAATATTTCTAAGCGATTACTTTTTTTCTTCCGGATCAGTTTTATATAAAATATAAAGTTAAAAATACACAGAGCTAAATTAAACTTTACAACTAATAACCTATGCAGAAGACAAGAAATAACAATTTTTAGGCAAAAAAAAAAGAAAGAAAAAAAGCACAGCAAAGAATATAGAAAAAGAATTCTGCAACCAATGTGTAAAATATGCCACTTCACACTTACCGTCTAGCACATGTAAACGTAATATATAAAATACACAACATCATATCGAAGAAACTCTTTGAAATAGTCAACAGTAGTCAAGAACCGGAAATCACCTTAATCAAGTTTACGTAAACCACCAGCTTAGTAACAGCTTTAACCAAAAAAGGACATGTGCGCGGTAATATAAAAAAAATAAAAATTAAATAATATAGTTTCCGGTACTATAAAAATCGATGAGAAAACAATTATTCCCATTTATTGTAACTTGTTAGGATAGTCAGTTGACAGTATACAACAATTCAAAATTTCGTTATTTTTCATTGTTCTGACCACCTGGCTATTTAATTGTATCTCTTGATTTATCGTACTGTTGGGTCAAGGCCGCTGGCATGCCCAGGGTAGGAAAAAAAACATCTGTGTAGAGTAAGTATATTCTGAAATAAACGTTGATAAGCGTGTCGTCAGACACTCGAGATACGGGCAGCATTGCTCAGCGAGGCCCACAACATATTTAAAAAAAAAAGAAGTGCTTAATTTTTACCAATAGTCAGAGACGAAAAAAACCCTGATATAAACTGGTTTATTCAGTTTACGGCAAAGAAATAGAAAAAATGAGATAACATAGATAATAAAGAGACCTACCTCTGAAGACCATTTTCTTTCCTCTCCTTTTCGTTACGATGAGCTCCTATCCGTTCTTAACAAATCCACTAACTCCACCCCCGGACTAGATGGCCTCTCATATCCAATCCTTAAAAATCTCTCCTCTTCCTCGTTGCATTCTCTCTTAGCTATCTATAACTCCTTTCTAATCTTTGGTCACACCCCTAAATCCTGGAATGATTTTATAATCATTCCTATTCCTAAAAGAAACCAGTCTTCTTTCCGACCTATCTCCCTCGCCTCTTGTCTTCGAAAACTTTTCGAAGGCTTAATCAACAATCGTTTAGTCTGGTGGCTGGAGCATAACAATCTCCTCCCTCCCAATATGTTTGGCTTTCGCCCTGGTCTTGGTCCAATCAACTGCATTAGTACCTTTCTATCGGACATCTACAAATCATTCCTAGATAGAAAGTTTACTATTGCCACATTCGTCGACGTCGCATCTGCGTTTGATAATGTCCATCTTCCTTCACTGGCTTCTAAGCTCATTTCCCTCAATATTCCTCCTATTCTCGTTAACATTATTCTTAATCTGTTCCAAAATAGATCTCTTTTTCTTTCTGTTCCCTCCTTTTCAACAATCAGCCGTTGTTACCGCGGCTTGCCTCAGGGTTCCTGTCTTAGTCCTTCTCTTTTTAATATTTATCTCCTTGATATCGCTACTCTTCGCATTCCTTCTTCTTCTCTCCTTTTTGCGGATGATATCCTTATCTACTCCACTTCAGACGTACTAGCTACAGCTAACGAGGAGATTAATTGTTCTCCATCAGTCCTCAGTAGTTCCCTCTCCAGTGCTTTTCTTTCTCTTTCTCCTTCCAAGTCTTCTTCTATTATTTTCTCCCTCCGCCCATAAAATCGTGCTCTGGTAAACATCATCTCCTCCAACTATCCTATTCCTATTGTTAATTCCATATGCTATCTTGGTCTTTTCCTAAATAGTCGACTCTCTTTCCAAGAACATATCGAGTACCTTTATATATCTTGTCTTAAGAGACTAAATCTCCTGAAAGCCTTATGTCCTCTCAAGTGGGGCGGTGATCCATATATTCTCATAATTCTCTACAAATCCATCATTCGTTCCAAACTAGACTACTGTTCCTTCTTATACGGCAATGCCTCAAACTCCCTCCTGCGCAAACTTGATAGAATCCAAAACTCCTGTCTTCGGCTCTGCATTGGGGCCCTAAAGTCTTCTCCCATTCCTGCCATTTTGTCTGAATCTAATATTAAACCCCTGTTTATCCGCAGATCTCTGCTTGGTTACCGTTTTCTAATTAAACGCCTCCCGATCTCTTCATCTAAACTTATTTCTTCCTATCTGTATATCAATGACCACTGGCGCTTCGTTCCTCACAAAATCCCGGTTCTTGCGCACATAGCTGCTCGGGTCTCTAAGTTCTCTCCTTATGTCTTTTCCCGCAATAAGCTTCCTTACTTTTCTTTTGATTTCAATAGTACATGTCTTCCCGTCTCATTCTCCTCTCTTCCTCTTCGTGCTAACTCCACTCCTCAGAGCACAGTGGTCAGTGAATATGTCCACATATTAAATTCTTCATTTCCCCGTCATGTAAAAATTTTCACTGATGGTTCCAAAAATGATTGCGGGGTGGGCGGTGCTTTTACGGCCCCCTCGCTTAATCACTCGGAATCCTTCAAACTTCCTTCCTTTTGTTCCATTTTTTCTGCTGAAGCAGTCTCCATTCTCCGTGCTGTCTCCTTTATTTCCTCTTCAAGAGGGATCTGTAAGTTTCTCATTATTACTGATTCCAAATCCGTGCTGCAAGCTATCTCTTCTCCTCCTTCCCACTCGACTAATGACATCATTCTTTCTGTTCGTGCCTCTATCTCCAACTTGCGCTTAGCACGTTCTATCCTTATTGACTTTTGATGGGTTCCTGGCCACTCTGGCATTGAGGGCAACGAAGCAGCTGACTTCCTAGCTCGCTCAGCGTCTTTCAATGGTCCATTCCTTCCGCATTTTCCTGCCTCAGACATCCTTTTCCTCTCCGCAAGTCTCCATACCAGACTGTGGGTTGACATCTACCCTTCCTTTTTTGCCAATCGCTCCTCCTTCTACCTCCTCCTACAGCCTACTTCCAATTCACAGCCTTGGTACCAATTTCTTCCTTTTTCTCGGCGCTCGGCTATTGTTTCTTTAATCAGACTGAGACTTGGCCATTCCCTCCTTCCCTTTTCTCGCTTTTCTCTTTCTCTTTCACCTTCTCCCTTTTGCCCTCTCCACTCAACTGATCCTCCCTTTATATGTGACCCCAACCATATCCTTTTCGAATGCTCTGCTCTTTTTCCTCAGTGCTCTCATCTATACGCCGAACTTTTGGCGTTAGATCTTCCTACCCCTTTCAATGCTTTCTTTATCCTTTCCTTCCCATCTCCAGCCGTTATTCCCCTCCTTCTTTCCTTTATACTTTCTATCTCCGATCGCCTCAGAATCTGAGTAGGTGATCTAGGTCCATGTAGTTGGGTCAGTGTTAACACCGAGCCCATTTAAAAAAAAAATAATAATAAAGAGACCTCGAAATAAGGAATATTTTCTGACTAGTGTTTTTTTTTTCCGTATTACGTTATGATTTGTACCAGAGGTCATTTAAATCTTATAACTATCGAAATGTGATGTAGGCTCCAGTTCTAGACAGATCTTATAAAAGTAGAATATCAACGCTTTATATCTATAGTAATGGCAGTGGTCAATCTTCTTCCGTTGGAGG
Organism: Icerya purchasi; assembly: GCA_039619475.1. NCBI lineage: Eukaryota > Metazoa > Arthropoda > Insecta > Hemiptera > Monophlebidae > Icerya > Icerya purchasi. Next base: position 238,640,330 of record CM077115.1, read on the forward strand.
TAGAAAGGAAATCTTATAACGGGGTTTTTGCTTGACATATTGTGTTGGTTCTTACACGTTAGCAGATTATAAAAGTTGGAATAGAAATGAATACGAAAACTGTGAACTAAATTTTTCTGATTTCTTTTTATTATCATGAAAAATTAGCTATTTTACGAAAAATTAAATAGTCAATTCAGACCGACTTTTCTATGAGAATTATACAAAACTATCCATTCGGAAACTCAGTATGGCGAGCTTGAAAGAATCAAAAGGGCATAAAATTAATATCGAAATAACCTGAAATAATGCATACACGAGCAATAACCGAACATTCAGAACGTTCTGTTCGAAATTATTTCACATAATGCGCAGTATAATATTGTTTAGAACTTGTAGTTTAGTGAATTGCTTCAAAAATATTGCTGATTTTGAAAACATCGCAATGAAAGTATTACGAGGTAGGGGGGTAAAAATTATATAAACTTTATCGACTAGAAACAAATTGCGTCCTTATGGAAATCTTATAAAACACACAACCACTAATGAATTAAAAATTCGAGAAACAGAATGTGGCGAGAAGCGACAGAACTAAGGAACGATAGCCAATTGGAAGATGTATATGTTTAAACTATTTTAAGCGACTGAATTGAAATATATGTACGCAAGGAAGTTGACAAAAGGATTTGAAGGAACAGAAATCCCGCTAAAAATATTTCTAACTAATACAACTAGCGTGATGTCGGAGGTGTAAAATTAGCAATAAAAAGAAGAAACTAGAATTGTAACGAAAATTTTATAATGTAGACAAATTAGATTTATCGAAAGATTCATGAGAAAAGGGGCATCGAATAATAAATTTTAAGCAATAAAATACAAATTCAGTCGTGTTATAAGGACTATTTTAAATAATGAATTTTGAAACGATGAGGCTCTTAATTTTAGTAACATTGCGGAATTTTCAGTAATCTGGCCATTTATCGTTTCCTGCTTTCTTATAATTTTTTTAACTCAATTTTAATACATGAATGTGTTATACTAATTACACGGACATGCGTAATTAGCATTTTGAACCTGGCCAAGGGAACACGCCCTGGACTCCGCAAGAGACATTAAACGCTGCAAATATGCGCATGAATTAGTATAAGATAAATCGAAATATTTTTATTTTAATTTAGCCTGTTAGATCAAGATTTTCAATTAGTTCTCTATAATTACAGTATAATTATTTCAAATAGACTACGATATAATTAGTGGCTGAGCAGTCACAGAGGGAGGTTTCTATAAAACCTCGAGTATCGTGAATTAGTTTTATTACCCGATCGTCTAGTACACTCTTTTATCTAGAGTGACTTACCGTTATATTCATTCGCAACTACTATTAGACGGAGCAGTATTCCGGTAAGTTTATAATATAAACACCATAAAACACATTGCCTGCTAGTTTTCTTCCCTGTAGTTTCACCGCCTTTAAAACCGGATCAAACCTCTCTTTAGTTAACCAGTGTTATATTAACGTTTCGAATTCTACATCGGAGGAATGTTCGCGAGTTAGTTAATTAATCATTCGAAATTGAACTAATTTCATTGTTAAGGCGCAGCCTTTTGCACAATCCGCCATATTTATTTTTAATATTTTCGCCGACTTTAATTTTCGAAAGTTATTTATCACACGATGAGAGCCGGCCAAGTGTTCGTTTTCCATAATTAACGAAAACGAGCACGATTATAATATGAGCCGGAGTCTTGTAAGTTCACGATCAGGCACTGTCATTGTCGAAAATACAATTTATCGTTAAATCCGCTGAATTTTCATTTCGGTTTCTAGAGAAGGAGTTGAGACAGTTAGCTCCTTTTTTCGTTAGTTTCAGAACTGAATTTTGAAAATGTACCGCGCTGAATTCCCTCGGAGTTCTGTGCATAAACTATACAAGTTCTAAGATTGGTATTACTGATGTCGTTTCATCACAGTTCTGCGTCTTCTCATCATTTGCTCAACTCACCATATACATTAATATAAATATATATATATATATTTATATAAGTAAAGTGAAGGGGGGGGGCGTTGAGAATTCTGAAGTTAAGGTTTACAATGTATTAAGCTTAATGGCATTGTTCAATGCGGAATGGTAGTGAACTGTTTCGATTAGAACTTTCAACGAAACTTACTGACAGATAACTTCGGAAAGTTATACATAAACAGTGCTGCGTTCAATGAAAAGAGCTATTTCAGGTTATCGGACGAGCGAAAGAAATAAGTCGATGCTAAAATTATGATATTGCGGCAGAACGGAAATAGATATTGAACGAAGGAACGAAAGAAAGACAAAAAAAGAACGAAACTACCTTCACCGCACCGACGATAACTGAGGAGACTGATGATAATTTGAAAACGAGACATCGCGAGGAAAAAGAACAGCGTAGCGAATAAAGAACGAAGAACTGTTCAAATACGATTGAACAGTTCTTAAAAGTATATTTATATACATATACATAAGCGTGTTACTTTCCGAGGTTAAAAACAATTAAATCGATTTAACAGAACCGTAATAATAGGTACCGATTTCGGAGGAGCAAGCTGGGCCAAGTTTTTTTCTTTTATAGTTAACTTTACGTTTCCAGATTTCTCTGTCATCAATTATTTCAGGTTGGGGCCGACTTGAGTGCGCAAAGAATGAGATAAGTCTTGAGTTTCTGTTTTGCTAGTCAAACGCTAATTACTTTTGGCTATCGCATTCTTCTGAATTGGTATCCGTATTAATGAAACTGTAATGTGACATTTGCGAATATTTACGTTATAATCCACTGTATTCGGTAATTTTCAAAGGAAACATTTTTTTTTCTTCTTTAATTTTTGCTCTCCCGTCTGTCTGTCTTTCCGGGTAAACCCAAAAACAACTATTAGAGCGCAATAACGATAAATCCACGCAGCCTACATATTACCCTGCTCGTGTTCTAAGCTTTGTTTCACATTGATAACACAAAAATATTGTAAAAGACTACAAGGGTTCCTAAATAGGAAATTATAATAGCGAAAGAGAGAATCAACAGTGTCAAACCGTTTATATCTTGAAAGATAGAGATCTTTAATTTTTTTTTTTTCCGTTGTTTCTCTTCTCAAATTGGTTTCTAATATTCTGGTCTGCCCAATCGACACACTGGATAAAAAGAGTGTGTTGTGTACCTTAAATAGAGAGATAAAAAAACCTTGTACAGAATATTTTTATATACCTGTCTGGCAATTTTTTGAGGGTTAAACCGGGGATATTATTTCAGAAAACATAAATTCTCCAGCAGTATAGGTTTTTGTTTTCTTTTTCCTACTAAGTTAAGTATAATCATAATTATATTTATTAATTTAGTTATGTAGTAAGACTCGTGTGTCGGTACTTATATTAGTAATTATTTTATAAGCTGTAATGTTTTATTATTTACGCAAATACTAAATCTTTCTATAAACAAACTCGGAAGAAAAAAAAACAATTTATACGCATATTTATTTATTTTATTTTATATTTTTCAACGGCCCAGGTTTTTGCCGTTTGAAATGTCAGAGTACTTGGTACTTAAATAAACAGGTTATTTTCTCTTTCTTCCCATTTCTCGGGGTACCTGTCCTCGTTGACAAACCCATTAAAAATGGAAAAAAATAATAAAATAATAATAAACTAACGTTGCTGTTTAGGATTTTTTTTTTTTTCTTAGTCGCTAGGATATCTTTAAAAAATCCTATTTCTTTTCTAAATTTGTTGCCCGAGTTATTTATACACACACACTTATACATATATGTATTCGTATTTTTTCTGTTCGATAAATTTTTGTTCATTTCATTTAAAAACTCGTCGCCTGTCGAATAATTGTCGTAAATTACCTGGTCGCAACATAGTTACGTTTTAATTTCCGCTTTTATCGAAACCTTTTTTATTGACATCTTAATTTTTTTATTCATTATTCATAAACACACCCTTAAACTGCCGTCCGTTTTTTCATGTAAAAATCCGAGTGTATTATAGTATAATTCACTTTTTAAAATGCACCGGGTTTGCTTATATTTTCGTAAGACATTCAACATTTCAATTGCAAAAGTGTCGCGATTTATTATCTTGTTCTATCTCTGTGCGTTCGTTCGATGTTTAAAATTGAATTATGTCAAAAGGGAAAACATCATCAATCGTCCTCATTAATGTAAATAAAGCAAAAAGAAAAAATTTACCTCGCGCGGCTCAGAAAATGAAAAATAATAACGAAGTAATTACAAAGTCGCGAGTTGCCCTCGGCATTGCATATACGAATTACAGTTGCGCCTTAAAATAACTCCGATCCAATCAAAAAATCGCTCATGATTCCTAAAATGATAAGAAAAAAAAAAAAAGAAAAAGGAAAAGGAAAAAAAACGTATTTTGTAAATAAGACATTAAGTTGTTGCAGAGCGAAAACTTTTTCCTAATACATTTTACTTTAGTGTAATAACAATAATACTTGACTGATGAAGCCAGCCCAACTTTGATTGAAAAAAAAAAAACAGGTATACGGACGAAATCACAGGTGAAAAAATATTAAAGATTTCATGTTTAGGCTCGTCGTCTACTAGCCTGGCGAATTAGTAATTTTTCATCAACTTTCAAAGTGCGTTTATGCTCAAACAAAAAACCTGCTTCTCTTGCGATGGTTGATTTTTTTATATTTTTTAAAAATTAGAAATTAGGCTTTTTTGGAAGACGTTCTTTTTTCGCCTTATTATTTTAGATAATTGCGCAATTTTTAAAAACTGTCCCGAGTGCGGAACTCATCTTATTGCAACTCATGAAATCTGAAGTAAAACCGGCTTATAGTGGAGAAGCGACCGACAGAAAGTAAATAGTTTCTCTTCAGATCCATTAGAGCGTTGCTAATCTTTTTTAATCTCGTTGCCTCTTTACGACCTATCGGGGAAACTGAATACCCCCCCCCCCCATTACGATGTTATTAATAAATACGGTGCATGTAAATACAAATATACTTTATTAATCATAATAAAGTTTGCGGAAATAAACGTTCTTACAGGCACATTAATGATTTTCAGAGTGAAGTTTGGATTTGTATTCGCAAGTTTTTTAATGTTAGGTTTACTTTCACTTTAAATGTATCTCGGGTCATGTTTCGTATCGAGACGATTTTTGGCCGCTGTTTTTACTGCCACTAAAGTTGCGAAACCACTCTCACATCTGTAAGTCGTAGCAAACGGTAATTCTTAGGGCTTTATCAGCTATAATAGAATATTCCCAGCACTTACTTTTTTCCAAAATATACAGCGGTCGTAATTTTGAAATTCCACTTTTAAAGTGCTATCCCCTCACGTAGTACGAGAAATTCTACTTTAGCTGATACATCTTCGTCTTTCAAAAAATTTATCATCTGCCGAAAATGGTTTTAATATCCAAAAGTTAAACTGACGATTATCCGTGTCTGGGAAACTGATTATTGCAAATAAATGTTGCACCATGGGGAATTTTCAAACGTGATTTTGTCGTCTTCTTCATGTACCAGTTGCTCGTACAGTTGTGTAAACATCGACATTAATAATTATAAAATTGATTACCTATCACAAGCTTTATTAGCTCCGTAGAATAGCTAGTTTACTCCCCTAATGGGGGTAATTTCGGAACCCGGGCAGTAGGGACTTTGCGCACACGTTTTAAAAATTATATCTACAAAAAGAGTGCACACTTATTGCTTCGACTTTTTAAAATTCGCGCTTATTCACCAAAACCGGCTACAGCCAATAACGTTAAACAGTGTAAACAATTTTACCTGGCGAATTATTATTCCTCGATAAAAACTGAAACTGTCATACCTTTGTAATTATACTACCCGTTTTCCCCGAACGTTATCAAAGAGTGTCTTTGTGAACGAAAATCATTAACGAAAATGCGCACATCGAAAAATGATTTAATCTCAGTCGTGAGCGAACCCGTCTCATTATCGATAGCGCACACATGAAACTTTTCAAAAGTAAGCCATGCAGCTGCGGAGACGGGAGCAATAGGACGGAAAATCGCAGAATTGAGGAAGACGATAAAAACGCGAAGCGGTTTATTACCGGAGCAGTAGTTGAGTCCAGTTTGATACTTTCTTATTTTCACATTTTCGCAGAACGAATTTTCCGGCCAGCATTTCGCGGCCAGATCCGGTTGTCTGTACATAGAAAGCTATGTAAATATCAGGAACATGTGTGCAGGCACGGTGGAAAAGATGAGAAGGTCGCTACAAATATTATTATTTGCCGTTCACGTGCCATACGGTCTGCTATTGTGACGACCGGAGTTGAGCGAATAAGTTTCCGAATCGAGTTATCGAGTTTCCCGTTCGGGTGCGAATTTTCCGACTCGTTTATACGCCTTTTTTGTTTCTCTGGGTCGTAGCGTTGATAACGCAGGCGGCAGCGAACATTATAAGCGCCGTTTCCTATCGGGAAATGCGATTGGGGCGGCCTTGACGAGGACGAAAATTCAAAATTTTCCTTCATGAAATTGATATTAAAAAAACGACACGGAAGATACGGGGCTACGCTGTTTATTAACTTTTCTCCGACGATATGGCTCTCAGTTTCGCGCAATATTCGACCGACGCAAGAAAACTCTCGCAATCGAAACGTATTTTTACAAATGGAAGTTTATTTCGTAATAGTAGAATTCGCATGTTAATGACAATACCATTTTTGCGTGTTTCCGGCTGACGATAATATGCAAATATACTTACCGCATCTGTAACTGAAGTTGTAATAAAAATTGGCCAAATTTTGAAGAACAACATAATTGAAATTTACTCTCTTCTATAACTATAAAAAAAACTATCATCTGCGAGGGCTCTTAAAGTACTTTACCGTGAGATCAAAAAATCGAGTTTTATATTCGTCTTATTTTTTTAATATATATATATATATGTCGTCGCAATAGCCTAGTTGCTAGAGCGCTTGACTTCCGTTACGGAAGTCACGGGTTTGATCCCGGCGACGACAGAACTTATTACAAAGAAATAAATTAAAATACTCGCTAATAATCAATCACGTGGAAGGCAATGGCAAACCACCACGTATACCACCATATGCGCGCTAGTTCACTACACACAGCAGACACATACGGGTTTTCACTTGTATATCGATAAATCAAACGACTTCAATCAGTTCCGGGTGTGGTCTTGCGTGCGTACACTCGCGTTGCGTATAGCAATTGCCATGAACGCTGCCTATTCTATACAACTAGAATGTACAAATAGGTAGTCACGACGCTCGGAATCGAACGATACGACTGAAAAGAAAGAATATATATATATATACGAATATACCTGCTATATTTTTCCGTTAAGCTTATAAAACATTTCATTTTGCGGATAGCGAAAGCGATTCCTACAAAAGGTAAACCAGTGCGGAATTGTGGTGTACAAACTTTTGGAATTGTCTAGAATTGTTTGCAATTTTTTAGCATTAACTGGAATTGTTTAGCATTGCCCAGATTTTTCTCGAATTTTGCCATTGTGGAGTACAGATTTTCTCAACCGAATCCCCCTTGGATTCATATCTATAATAGATCACTCAGAAACTGACCCAACGAAACAACTTCGAACAACTATTATATTGATTCTGCACAACGTTGTAACTTTTTCGGATATCTTGCAATGTTCGTAATTTTTTTTGTATCGGATATAACAAAACCTGTAACGTTTTATCTGTAATACCATTTCCGATCATTCTTATATTTATTTTGCATGTTTGAGAATCATTAAATCGATCACGCTCCTATAAGAATTATGTGGCAGTCCTGACAATGTCTCCGTACATACGTATAATATGTATACGTCTCTCTCACTCACTCTCTCTCTCTCTCTCTCTCTCTCTCTCTATATATATATATATATATATATATATAGATAGATAGATAGATAGATAGATATTATTAATTACAACGTAATTCTTAGGCTACCCCCTATTCGAAAAAATGTCCCAATTTTATGTAACGTTTGTTATATTTTATAGGATTTCTGTGATTATGTTATTATATTCATATGGTCCGATTTAGAATTACGTTGTAAATTTTAATCATTTTATACAAATTATAGAAGAGAAAGAAATAGAAATGTAAGCAAGAGCGGTCAAGGGGCACCGCCCCTTGCGAGGTCAAAATGACCGAGTTATATATATATATATTTATATATATATATATTTATATATATATATATTTATATATATATATATATATATATATATATATATATATATATATATATATATATATATATATATATATAAATAGGCTGCGCGGTAGCCTAGTAGTTAAGGTACTTGGCTATTATTAAATCAGAGGTCACGGTTTCGAGACTTGTCTCATTCCGGATCCAAATCGCTCCAGGTTTATCCAGCCTGAAACAATTGTGTACCAGAGAAATCTGGGAAAGTAAAGGCGACCAGGAGAAAGAAACTGGCCTCAGTATTCTCATCAGATCCATCAGGTTTAGTACATTGCGAACCTTAATTTCACAATCCCCGATGTCCTGTCAAAGGTATGGGACTTGATTTTCTTATATATATATATATATATATATATATATATATATATATATATATATATTTAATGTAAAAGTTGCTAGAAAAAGTACAAATTCATCTTTTCGTTCAAGCTGCGTCGGAATAATTTTTCTTCAAGCAAAATTTCTCAACGGAAGATAAAAACCTTAACCGCGATTCGAGCTGAGCTTATCAGCTGGAAGTATCGATCCACCAGTTAGGTATGAAATAATGTTATTGTAGGAAAATCTTTAGCGAAACTTTAACATATAACGTACGATTTAGAGCGGTTGAATAACTTTTTAATTTGTGTGTAATTTTAGTGTAAAAACGGAAAAGTATTGTGTTTGGGAAATCGCAGCTAATTTAGGCGCTGATACGTGAAATAACTACGAGCACCAGAAATAACAATAAGAATTGGAAAAGCGTGTCTGAAATAGTTTAGGAATATGCAGAATGTTAGCGTATAAAACGTGAAGTATAATTAAAGGTTTGATGGGCAAGAAAAACCATCTTCCATATAATGGTTGAGCTGGCCAGCCAGGTGCTTCTTCGACGGAACGCAAACAGTAGGCGACTTTCGGTCGTCAACCAATTTGCTTCCCGTTACCATGTGCGCTTTTTAATTATATCGCGGCCTGTTCTTTTTGCGCTACCGCATGCGGCTAATGCTTAGCCATTGTTTAATGAATAATAGGCGGATAATAAAGGTCTGCTGTTCTATTTTGGTACAGTGCAACAAACAAGATGTGTAGCATTATCGATATTATATGGCTACTGCGCTGTTTTTATTACTCCTGTCTCGGGGGTCACCTTCCGTTTGACCATTTGTTATTATTCGCAAAAAAAAAAAAAAAGAAGAAAAAAAGGTATTTATTTAAGATATTTAAAAAAAATTTTAACTAGCTTCGTTCGGTGCTCAAGATCTGCTCACTGAAGTCATGTTTTAGCGGTATCTCATTGACATTGCACCGCAATACACACCAAGTCATCCAATTTTCCCAGACAAAGAGACCGGACAGCGAGTGAATTTTTCTTTTGCGCGTCTGATAGTCACTCGCATGCAGAGCATTTCGATATGCCACCGGCATTTTTCAATCCATTTTCCAGTGTGCCTCTAAAGCTCCGTTGTTCGCTAAATTGAATTTTAACGCATCTTCCGCGTCCACGAAAAAGAATTTATACATCTTAACCTCGAATTCCATTTCTCTCACGCTAATGCAGCAGGCATCCTTCGGATGACGGCCGCTTTTGTAAGTCGATTAAGTTCTATTTGAACGTTCTCTTCTTTCGATGTGCACTAAACCCTTGTAAATGCCCTTATTGTCCTCCTTGCATCCGTTCGATTTCAGCTTCAGTTCGATTTCCGTATTTCCCCGTTTAATCTCTCTGCTACACCTTATTTCGATAAAACGTTCATTTTTCCTTTACTCTCCAAATATCAACGTAAAAAATTACGGCGATCGTTTTTCACCCGACTCTATGATTCTCCCTTTCCGCATCGGGGAATCATCACATCGCGAATAATTTTAAGCGGAACAGCGTTCAATGTTGAAATTTTTTATTCGTTACGCAGTTTTATTCCAGTTTAGTAATCACGACAATTTAGGATTCCGATTGATTCAAAAAAATTGCCGACTAATTTCTCTTCGACCGTTTCCTAAAAGCGGTTATGTACAAACGTGTGAATTATATGCAACGCAGGTGTGCACACACGCAAGATTGCATTCGGAACTGATTAGTAATCGTTTGATTTATCGATATACGAATGCAGTCCTGTGTGTGTCTGCTGTGTACTGACCTAGCGCGCATATGATGTTGTACGTGATAGTTTGCCATTGCCTTCCACGTAATTAGTACATAATAGCGAGAAAATTACTTTTAAACAAAAACTAGTCAGTATAGTTATAGCAATTTTGAATATTTCTTAACTGTTTACGCAATTTTTTTGCTTAAATGAGGAAAAATATTATCGGAATCGGCACTTTTATTATGCTAATTCGTATTGTAACTTCTCGTTGCCGTTTTCGCACCCTATAAAACATTTTTAGAACGAAATTGATTTCACAAAACACTATACGGCTGATGAGTAATCAACTAGAAAGAGAAGCGAAGCAAAAAAGACGAGAAAATAAAAAGCCCAAAAAATTAACGTGAACTAATACCAACATAATTTCTCTCGGGGTAAATAAATTCTAGATCAAAACGATCCCTTTTCCGAAGTTCAGTAGATAGCTAGGAACGTTGGCAGCGATAATTTTAAACAGTTGAATAGGGAGACCAGAGTAAAGCAGTTATTATTATTCTACATATCAGTTGTAACGGCGTTCAGCTTCGCAGCATAAAATACTCATTAATTCCACTTCACTTCTTACAATTACCCATGAAGTTCGATGAGTTTTTCTGGCATTTCCACTACGACTTAGTAAAATTTAAGGAAGCTAGAAAGGAGCTACGAATTCCCACTTAAAAAACGAACTTATAACACACAAACGTACAACTTTTAAAAATGCAGTGCAATTTTTAAAAATTCAAGCTTTATGGAGACTGGCTGTTTGATTCATTTTAAATTTCTTAGTTCGAGGCAGTGAAACATAAATCGTATGAACTGTTTTGTAAGATTAAAAATTAAAATTTTATACCGATTCGGCCCCTTTGTGCGATTACGAACGACTTCCTGTTTATATTTCATGTTTAGCGCATCGCGCTTTACCTAATCTAACTTTCGTTAGTAATTTTTATTCATCATCCGTACTTTTAATATTACTTAGTTCCACATCAATTTTAACTATACAAAGGCCAACTAAAAGTATTAACCTCCTGAAGATCATATTTTGTATTCATTATATTAGTGCATTTATATACATAATGTATATGTATATATATAATGTATATATATAGATATATATATATATATATATAGATAGATAGATATACACATATATACATATATATGTTAGCTCTTCCCATGGCGGAGAGTAATATCCGTTTCAATCTGTATCTAGAAATTAATATAAAAAAAAATCGTTTAACCTAGAACTTATATATATTGCAGTAACTTTTTTTAAATTTCAGTTTTATTTTATCCATTATGTGTTATTTCTTCCTGTAATCGCTTGTCTCAATAATATGATAAGTTATAAATATTATATTTTAAAAACCCTTAAATTACGTTACAAATGTTATATATTTTTATATATTGCACGGACACAGAGTACCTTTCAATTCATTAAAATATATAACTTTATTTATATTAAATTATTAATTAAATTAAAATACAAGTTTTAAAAACATAATTAATTCACAAAATATATATAAAATTCGTCCTACCGGTTTCGTCTACTTGGTCCATGAATTTTTGTAAAAACTGATAAACGATTTTTTTCTTTAAATCGCAGAGCCGTTTATCACATCTCGGTAACATAGTCAAGAATTTAAACAACAGAAAAGCAAACGGTCCGGATGGGACATCAAATAAAATGATAAAAATAATTCATGAAAATAACTCAGACATTTTACTCACAATTTACAATAAATATCTTGAACTTAATTATTTCCTCTATTTCTGGAAAACGTGTAAAATAAAACTACTAAATAAACCAGGGAAAGATCCGACCATGCCAAACTCATACAGACCCATTGCACTCTTGCCTAATTTAGAAAAAGTTTGCGAGAAAATAATACGGCTTAAATTAGAAGAACAGGGCATAACAAGAAAAATGATACACAGAAATCAGTTCGGCTATATTTAAAAAAGAAATCCACGGAAATTCAATAGACACCTGTATTTAAAAAAGTACAAACCAACAAAATACACAATAAAATGAAAATGACACTAGTGATCAGTTTTGATATAAGTGGAGCCTTTGATGCAATTAAATGGTCCTCCATATTAAACTGCCTTAAAGAAAACAATATTCAAGACGACTTGCTAGACACAATTAAAAGTTTTCTACTAAACAGAGAAATAAGATTCTATAATAATGAAGAATTAATATATCGACAAATACTAAAAGCAGGAGTACCGCAGGGGTCAGCACAATCCCCAACTATTTTCAACATTGCGATGACTAAGGTACATAATATACATCTTAACGGGAATAATATGGAACTTATAAGCCATGCAGATGATCTTATATTAATAGCAGGGATTCAGGATGTCAAAAATATCAAACCAATTAACACCATTATCGAGGCAATAAATAACACGTTGAAACAATTAGGGCTAAAAATAAATCCTGAGAAAACAAACAGCATTTTAGTAATAAGGAAATACAAAAAAGAAAATATAAAAGAAGACATAGGAAGGGAACTCAAACTGGAAGATTCAAACATATCTTTAAATAAGTGAAGTATCTGGGCATCATATTAGATGAAAACCTCAATTTCACTAGTCACATAAATTACATAGTAGAAAAAGTCAAAAAAATTTACAGCAAAATAACTGCTCTATACAACAATACCTTTGGCATCAAATCTGCAGACAGAAAAATTATATACTCGGCGCTATTTAGGTCCATAATAGAATATGGCAGCACAATCTATCACCCCAAAATGAAAAAAGAAGACAAAAAGAAATATTAGAAAAGAGCAACGGAAAATATTATTGGGAATTATATCTGCATATAGAACAGTATGGTACACTGTAACCAATGTAATTTCAGGAATACTACCTATTGACTTACAGATACAGAAAAGTAATGAAATTGAAGCAAAAAAGTCATCAAGCATTACCGAAAAACAAAAAAAAAAAGAAAATATAAAAAGAATAAAAGTTAAATACAACAACCTCTGGCAAGAGGAGTATAATACTGAAAATAAGAAGAACCTTGAAACTAATTCCAAATATAGAAGAAAGACTTAAAAATAAGACACTAAAACCTACTTTCTACCTTACTCAATTTTTAACAGGACATGGGAATTTTGAAGAATACCTCAAAAAATATAAAATAACAGACATGCATAAACTAAAAAATACATAATAGACACTCTGGATCATACCTTTTTAAGCTGTCCAAACTTCAGTCAAATCAGGATAAAATACAAAATAGAATAAATCAATCAGAAATGGTTCACCAACCGGAAAAACACACAGATAACTGTGAAATATGTAAATAAAATAGTGAAAACCAAAGAGAAGTACATTTAAATAATTAGTTATAAACGTTAAGCCACGTACTTAATTAATATAATTGTGATGACCTGCGTAACACTAAAAAGCGAGTACAGCAAAAACTGATCCCCAAGCCATAATACTATTATTGTAAATGAAATGTTCACAGCATGTTCAGAACAAATTTCTACGTACCGTGAACTAGAATAATTTGGATCTATTAAAAAATGGAATTTTGCGAGACAAAAATTGAAAAATATTTTTATTGTAATTCGAAATTTTCTTTTCACGATCTCAAATCGCAGACGTTGGTGAACCGAACACTTCCGAGTGTTGAGATGATGGTTTTTGAAATTTTCGTACTTTACATGCTAACATTGTATTGAATTAAACGAGAGTTATAGGCACTTGAATGTTAAATTAAATTCTGCCAGTACAATTGTAGTTGAAAGACAATTGCGCGTATGCACATCTAGGCTCGGTTTATAGAGGGCAACCTACCGTTCCCTAATTTTCTCCGAGCCTTTTGCCGCCCCCTTAGAAGTCTCCAGCGCCCACAAGGGGCGTTGTTATCGTCTACTTTGAGAAGCACTCTCATTTAAAGCAAAGAAGGAGTTACTTAAGAAAAAGAGTAATAGAAGAATAAAAAAATAGGATTAACTCCCTATACAGAGAAAAAATCGAATTTTTGTATCGAAATAGTAAACCTTTTTTTATTTTTTTTATTTTTTTTTTTTTTTTTTTTTTTTTGTAACACAATAAATAACAAGCGAAGGTCGATTTCTTTTAACGTTTTACTATTGTGCAGCGAAATACGCCGGTTGATGGCGGTGCCATTCTGAAGAAGACAAAATAACAAGGCGAGATTAACAAGTTTGTTGGAAAAGGGTGGTTATTCGAGCTATTAAATCAATCTGCGAAGTTTAAAGTTACTTTATAATGCTTTATTAAGAGAGGGCAACAACTGGAGAAACTTATCATTAAACTTTTTCAGTAAACTTGTTCGGCTAATGAAAGTAGTTTATAACTCGCACCGAATTATCTTCTAAAGTTGACACATTAATTAATCCCTGACCACGACGTTCAGTACCAACAGGCTGCCAGTAGAAATAAAAAAAAAATGTATCGTTAATAAGATAAAATATGTATATAAACGTCAATAACAACCATTAAATAAAAGTAATAAAAACAATAAAAGACCAAATAGAAGCACACAGTTATTCTTTTCACTCGAAATTATTCATTTCAGAACACTTAAAAAAAAAAGAATGTCAGAGGAAACTTTATCGGTAAAAAAATCATTATGCTATATCGTTGTAGCAATTCTCAGTGGCAGTGCGTATATTTTTACTTTCCATAGGTAACCTCGGGTTATCTCAATGATATCTCTTTAATTGTACCCGTTTTTTGTTGTTTTTTTTTCGTTTTTTAAAAAAAGAAAAAACTATATATGTATATATATATATATATATGTGTGTGTCTGTGCGTATAAAAACTTGATCCTTCGGATTTCACAATGTTGGGATTCCTTGAATTCCCCCGGATACCAACCAGAAACATTGCTGAAAAAAACGAAGCCTCCGGCGGAAGCTTAAAACGCTGAATAGTTACCCGATCTATGACAAAAGCCGCGCCTACCAGGCTGTTATTTAACCGCGAGACTTATAACCATCTGTAATCGTTTTGATATAATTCGGAAATTCCCCCCTGTTACAGCGAAAGAGGGAACACAAGTAGGAGAGACTGAATAATTAGTGAGTTCATCGAACCAGCTGTCATCTTTCACGCAGGATGTGATACTATTATTTCTATTTTTAAAATAGCTAAATGCCCAAAATTTCTTTCAAAGATGTATTAAGATTGAACTGTGGACCAAAATCCCCTCCAAGAAGCTCTTTTCGCTTCTTTAAGCATTTTACGAGTTTCGGCAGATATTGTGTTTCATAGTTTAGGTACGATAGTGCCGTGTTTAATCGGAGAAGCCTTAACGCGCATCCCTTCTTTTTCCTTAGGTTTAGGTCTAAGCGCAGAGATGCTAATGTTGTCATGTGCCAATTATTGTAATATTTTTTAATTGTCCAAAAAAATTAACGGAATTCCAGGTCGCTCCCAAGCTTACCCAGCCTGAAATAATTGGGTACCAGAGAAATCTGGGAAAGTAAAGGCGGCCGAGAGAAAGGAACTGGCCCCAGTATTCTCATCAGATCCATTAGGCTTAGTACATTGTGAACCTTAACTTCACAATCCCAACGCCCTGTCAAGGGTATGGAACTCACTTTACTATGAATCAAATACAAAGGTTTATATTATTTAGAACATTGTAACCGGAGGAAGTGATCTGTTATTTTCTCCTTCTTCCCACTTTTTTTAGGTAATGCCCTCGTTAAAAAAACCCATTTATAGTAATAATAATCAAAGAAGGAGAGTATACTTTGAAAGCCAAATTATATAAATACAAAGTAGATACATAATATCTACGCTAGTCGATAGAAATAATGGATTTTTTTGTTTCGTTTTTGCGGTACACTATTTTTCATGTAGGCGAGAACTAGTATCAAGTGGGAAATTAATTAAAAGAAATAAGTGTATACTTTTTTTTTCAAGTTGACCGCAACTCTCTACCTGAAGAAAAAGAACGTTCAGCGGCAGTTGTATCATAGCCGATGTGATTAATACAAATATATATAACCAGCTATGACGTCGAGAGTAATATAAAAAATCATGACACATTTATATGGAACGTTCTTGTATTGAATATTCCATATTTTGTATCGAATCTATCATGCTTTTAAAACGATCATTCGATTTAATGGATACAGCAACTGCAAAACCTACTCTTCTATCTTTCCAAAAAGATTCATGTCGAGCTTTGGTCGGATGTTTGTCCTCGCTTCTTTTCTAATCCTAACTCATTTTACCTTTCTATCCTAGTCCTACATCGTGTTCATGGTTCTATTATTTTCCTACTCTCAAACGTTTTCTCATTATTGCTATCTGCCGTCTGCGGTTCAATCACACTTTACTCCCATCCTTTCGGTATCGTTTTGCTCCTTCCCCGTTCCCTCATTGTCCATTGCACTTTAGTGATCTTACTTTCGTTTGCGATCCTGACCACGTGCTGTTTCAATGTTTCAATCTTCCCTCCGAACGTAATATCCTGTACGCTCACCTATTAAAGCTGAATTTTCCTACTCCCTTTAATGTGCTATCTACATCTTAACTTTGCCATCTCCAAAGGTAGTTCTCATTCTTGCCTCTCTTTTCTTTCATCCATCTTTGGCCGGATTAAAATTTACTTTGTAACATGGTAGTCCTGAGTAGCTACATTGGCCGAAACCTGGAAAAAATAAAAAAGAATCATGGCCGACTATAAGCCGGCTGCCGAACAGCTTTAGATTAATTTATTGTGCTTCGCCCAGACAGAATAGCCCGATTCAATAAATTAACGATAGTAGTCGCGATAGCTTAGTTGCTATAGAGCACTCGACTTCTGTTAGTTCGATCCTAGGTGACGACAGAAATTATTACAGAAATTATTACAAAAAAATAAATAAGTAAATAACCGTTAACTGGCACGTGGAAGGCAATGGCAAACATGCATACTATCATTTATGTTTAGTAGACAGACATACACCGGACTGTATTTATATCATGATAACAAGCGATTACAATCAGTTGCAGTTCTGCTCCGTGTACATGCGTGTTGTATATTACGATTACCTTTGAAAAAAAAAAGACAACAAGCACTGCTGCAACGAAAAGTGAATATAAGGAGAGAGTCGCGATAGCCTCTAGAGCACTCGGCTTCCGTCACACGGAAGTCCTGAGTTCGATCCCAGGTAACGACAAGATATTATTCCAAGCAATTATGATAAAATCGCTAATAGAAAATCATATGGAAGGCAATACGGCAAATATGCGTGCCACCCTAGTTAGTATACAGACAGACTCACTTGGCAATGCATATTGACAGAAATCAAACAATCGCAATATCAGTTTCAAGTGTAGTAGTTATATACTAACGTTGCATATATTAAAAATTGCCGTGAACACTGAATATCTGTAAAACTAGAATGTACAAATAGAGGTAATCTCCGACGTTAGGCGCGCTTCGGCATCGAACAATATGACTTGGGAAAATAAATTAAGAATACGGAAAAACTCTTCTTGTACTAACACCTGATGTCCATAATTAACGAACCGAAAAGAAAAAAAACGAAAGCGTATTTTCGTAAAGTTAAAAACACACTAGTTTTTCGTAGTTAGCAAAAATACATAGACATCAGTAAAACAAGATAGCGCATAGTGTAAGGCACAGAACAATGATCTAGTGTACGACCCCCCCCCCCCCCCCCGCAAAGTATAGTTACCTCTATTAAACGTTATCGCACTTCGTTTGCTTCAGTGATTCCCGTGTCGGCATTCAAAAAACTAATAACAGGCGGGTGTAAAGAAGATATTCCGTTTCGAAATTACATCTTATCACAGCATAGTGTCTGGACTTGGAAAAACCCAAAATGCGGTGAACCAACGCATTCCAACGATCAGACAGCCACACCGAATCCAACACGCGTAGCTAGAAATGAAAATACATAAGAAAGAGAAAACTCCATTGATTTAAAGGCCGCTGAAATGAAAACTCCAAACGCTTTAGTTTTTAGCGAACAACGGAGAAAGCATATCTACGCGTACTCGTACGGAAAGATTGAGTTGCGTCAGTTATTTTTCATATTTTTGATTGGCACCAAATTTGAACGGGCTGCTGCTTAAAAACTGTTTTTCGAAAGTTACAACAGAAACTTCTCTGTTAGTTCTCCGTTGGAACGGGAATTTCTTCGCAAAGTTATTTTTCTATTCCGCGGCGTTCGCAAATTTCAGACGCTAAACTGATGTGAATTATGGTAATACGCCGGAACGCTTACCCCAGCCTGGTAATCGCATTCAAACGGCTTGTTCGGGCTGCTGCCACTATTGTTGTTGGATAATTTGACTTACTTTAGTGGGACTTGTCCGCGCCTCATCCCTGAAATTTGTTAAGATTAATAACAGTTCGCCTTTCGGTTTTACATTGGAGCTGTGCATGCCGAGTTACTTGTGTATTTTTCGCGGGCGCACCAGCAGGGTCTATTGACCCGAACGCAAACAAGGTTTTTCCGTTTGATAGCTTTTAATCAGTTGCTTCGTTTGATTGTAAAAAAAAAAAAAAAGGAGGGGGAGGAACAACGTACATTTACATAAATATTTCTCGTATATCATTTCGAATTATTGAGAACACTTTTTGCTTTCATACATAATTTACAATGCTTTTACATGTCGCCGGAACAGAATTATTGCCGTACTTCTCTATTATTCTATAGTTTTCTGCACTTCGCAATATCCTCCAAAATTTTTTTCGCCATATTTCCATTTTCCGTTTTATCGAGAATTTTATTAAGGGTCGGCAACTTTTATTTTACCCTTTCCAAAGTAAGATGGATGAAGTAGAACTTTTACTAGTTATTACTTAGGAGAGAAAAAATTGAAGGAACTGAACACTTGGTAATGACTTTGCGACTGTCATTCAAAAAAAAATTCCGTACTGGAAAATGTAACAAAACTAAGCCATCGATTCAAAGACATTGAAATTACCGCGTGTTTATTCTTTGTGTTTTCTCGAGAAATTTATCTCGTTATAAAGTAAAGCAAGTCACATAACCTTTGACAGGGTATCGAGGATTGTGAAGTTAAGGTTTACAATGTACTAAGCATGATGGTTTTGATGAGAATACTAGGGCCAGTTCTTTTCTCCTGGCCGCCATTATTTTCCCAGATTTCTCTGGTGCCTAATTCAATTTCAGATTAGGTATAAACCTGGGAGCGATTGAGATCCGGAACGAGACAAGTCTCGAACCCGTGGCCTCTGATTTATTGGTGGCACATTTAATACATATTTATATCCGGAAGCGCTGATCGATGACCTAATTATTTCATTAAGCTCTCGGTCCGTAACATTGGCTTTCTTTTTGCATTCCGTATCATTTGAAATAAAAATGAACACAGAATGTTCAACCATTCCGTGACTAAAATATGAGCAATAACTTATGCGTATGGCTGCTTTTATAATTTTTATAATGGCGCGAGTTATGCACAAATTTCGTTCTAAATCGTAGATTATGAATTACCGAATAATTTTTCAATTTGTTCGATCACCCATTATTATTTCCTGTTTGTTTCAAGTTGCCGTCTCAGTGATATGATACATAGCCTCACAGGTATGCTTCTGCGTCACCACGCAATATTTAAAATTTTTTTTTTTTTTTACAGTATAAATATCGATTTTCGTGATACGGAAAGCTGGATTTCCTAGATTTAAAAACTTTAACATATCCCCTACATACAAAAAAAAAAAAAAAAAAAGAACTTATATTCAGGTTACGAACAATATAGATGCTAAACGATGTGTAAAATTCACATGAAATCGCAGCAAGTTTGATGCAGTTTGATTATCGTAGATATTAGAGGTAATGGAACGAATTTAATTTGGATGACCCGCAAAACTACTTCCTATACCGATGATTGAATATTTTTATTAGCTATTTCCCGATCATGGTCGTAATTATGCGCCGTTTCTTCATTCTGCTATTGTTTAAAAAAAAAAAAAATAGTTCGTTCAAAGTCGTTTCTGTGAGCCATTCGGGAACACCTTTTTTGTTCATTTGAAAATCTTAAAATATATTATACATTAGATTTTTTTTCTCGCGGAAATTCTTTTTTTTTTTTTTTACTTTTTCTTGGATTCGTCAACCAAGGACCTTCACCCAGAAGAAATAAATAGAAACGAAAGAAGCCGCGGTTATATTTTAATCCAATCAGAAATCTTTGCTAAAAAGAAAACCAAATAGCAGGAATAATTAATTTGGGAAGGATATAGGAAGCACGATAAGGAATAGGAAGCACGATAAGGAATAGGAAGCACGATAAGGAATAGGAAGCACGATAAGGAATAGGAAGCACGATAAGGAATAGGAAGCACGATAAGGAATAGGAAGCATGATAAGGAATAGGAAGCACGATAAGGAATAGGAAGCACGATAAGGAATAGGAAGCACGATAAGGAGTAGGAAGTCCAAGACTCTACAGATAGGACCATACAAAGCCACAGAAAGAGTTGAACGCATGATCGGTATCGCAAATAACTGAATCATCAGGATGGAGAGGACAGTTTGGAATGGAACAAAGCCGAAATTTAGAGAAAGGCAGCAGAGAATGACCAGAATGCATACGAACAATGGAAACAACATCAGAACGTCGAAGAGAGGAATGCAAAAGAAACCATGAATAAGGATAAAGAGTAAGCTGAACAGACAGATGAAATAAATAATTATTAGTAAAGGAGGAAGCGTAGGTATCCGATACCAATACCTGATTTGGAAGCTTTGACATATGGATAAGAGGTTAGCGGATGGGATTTTTATTAAGAAAAGAAGTAAAAAGAAAGAGCAACCCGAGCCAAGGAATCAACATTAGCAAATATGCCCTAGTGACAAATCAATTGATTAATGAAATGAAGAGAGGGAAGACTGTATACACAGGATAAGAAGGTCGCACGAATGAAATTCTTTATAATATCTGGTTTCGGTTATTGTTTTTTAATCAGGTTCGCTATAAAAAAAACAAAAAACAAACAACCAATGCTCTCATCACGGAAAGAGCTCAGCCAAGATGATAAAGCGATAGAACTGGAACGATTAATAGAATTTCGTTACTTTTTCATATTATTTAAATTAAATATATACGGCGAAGCGAGCCGTTAGTAGTGAAATGACGCCGTTTGCGGCTGTCGGAACTAACTGTATCCCCAACTCATAATACAGCGCATGGGTTTCAGAGCCAGCCAACTAGCGTAATTGATTAATTAATTATGTTTCGCTTGATGAGGACCTAGTTTGATTCCCGCTGTTGCACATTGACACTTGCAAAAATTTCACTTGCGCTGGGTTAATGTAGTTGGCGCGCCCAAAATAAAAAGAAAATAAAAAGAAAATAAAAAGAAAATAAAAAGTAAATAAAAAGTAAATAAAAAGTAAATAAAAAGTAAATAAAAAGTAAATAAAAAGTAAATAAAAAGAAAAATTAAGGAGTTTCAAAGACTTAACTGGTTCCGCAACATTTATTATTAGTTTGGTAGTTTGGCATTCGAAATCTTTTCGATATATAGTAGTAATCGCTATTGCTCGAATATGTATGAGAAAAATTAAGAAAGGAATTTTACAAATTCGTATATTTTTAGGGTGAATCATTACGATAGTTTTTTGTTTTTTTTTAAAATTTTTTCGGTGGCTATTAAGAATTGAAAGCAAGATAATGAAACCGAAAACTAACTGTTACGTTATTTATTGCAGCGGTGGTTGGGGTTTTTAAGAATATCATCTTCCCCAAAAAATGAAGAATAAACGCGCGAAAAAGCTGATTACACTTTTAAAGTAATTATATATTCGGCTACTAGTGTTTGTAGTAACGTGAGTTTTTCGAAAAATTTAAAAAATAATAAATAAATAAATAAATAAATAAATAAATAAATAAATACGAGTAAATTAATAAATAAATGAAGTGAACGATAAAAAGGGATAAAGGAAGAAACAGGAAGAAGGATTTTAGCGCGAGAAAATTTACTCTGCACAGGTATAGGAGTTGGGCGGAAAATTCCCGGGGCGTAATTGTGCTGGTCGGCTGAAAGGACTTGGGTTTTTATGGAATATATAAAATCTGCAAACGTGAGTGTACACATTTTCTTGCGAAGCAGATGCAAGACGAGGTGTTAAGTTGATGCCGCACAAATTCGGTCCATTCGAACGCGCTGAACTGAGAATAATCCGCGAATAATAAAAAAGAACCGGAATAGTGTGACATAGCCGGAGAAACACCGTCGAGCACCAACACTGACGCCGGTTATGACGGTTCCGGTAATAACGAGTCGTCAGCGCGGTCGCTATCTTTGGCCCGCGGTAGAAGATTTTATTGCAGTGTCTAAGGCGGCAATTTTTGCAGATAGCAGTGTTTATGGCTCTGCCTATTTCGCAGACAGTTAACCTCTAGGTGAGACGTATTCCAACCGCGGTCAGCACTCGGGGCCATAGGCCGTTTCTCGGGCGCTGCGCGCAGCGACATTCATTGGCCATCGTAAGCTGGCCGGAAATAATATCCGACCGGCTAATGGACCGGAGCGGGCCCGCACGATCGTTTCATTAGCCGCAAGTATAGTAAACACGCACAGCGTCACGATGAATATATATATATATAGGTGTATATTTTGAAGACGACCGTGTACATGCCGGTAAATAAATAGCGACACGAAAGCAACCGCATCCAGTTCACTTCTTTCGTAATAATCTTCTGCCAAGCTTAGCAGCACCGACCTATCATCTCTCGCACATCCGGCAAACTTGCCAACTCCGCGTCTCTTCTTGGCCGTCCGTAATTACTAATATCCATCTCGCCGGGGTCATAGCAAATGCGCTTTACAACCGCGCCGGTCGCCGCTACCGCTACACATGTACGAACGCAGTGTCATCTCTTCTTCGAGCGTCCCTCGTTAAGAGTTGTGCTCGAAACGCGACATTAAAATTAAAACGCAATTACCTTAAACGCTCCTCCAACGATATGACATCATCTGGCCGTGTCCTCTGGTACCCCTTACATATTTCAACACGCCGAAAGAGCACGTTCTCTATTTGAAGGGAGCGGTGACGAGTTGAACACTGCAACGACATACTTTTTCCAACGACAACACATACGAATTCTACACGCTCGCTGGATTTTATATTGAAATAATATATAATTAACTATATAAACCGTCTCAATATACGAAAATTCTGGCTAAAGTTGTAGCAGTACTCATCATAATCGGAAAAATTTATTCAGAGCAACAAACCGGACCCGGACTAAAAATGCTCTTGTTTAAACTACTCGATATGCACCGAGCTTTCAACAATGGAGTCAGTCGAAAACGATACAAACACGCTTTTCCATGGTTGTCCTCGTAGAGTGCGATTATAACTGCGCGCAAACAAATTTCGGAATGCAAAGTCGTCGGCCCCTCGAGTTTAGTTAAGAAGGAATGGTGAGGAAAATGAAAAGTAATACCTCTACCGGAGAAGTGCCGCATGTACGAGTATTCTATAAGAGGTAATTGTAAAAATACACGTACGAGCACAGAGCTGTTGAACGCGGCGTCAAAAAACGAAAGTGCACATTTGAATTTATAAGGGCGAGAATTTGACTAACTGTGAAAGAATTACGATAGAGGCCTGTGCTTGACCGTACCTTATAACGATTTGATTTGAATAAGAAAACGGCTACTATTCTGATTACCTTCGTCGTGTCGGGTGAAGCAGTTTACAATACGGATTTCCAGTGATCTAAGGAGCCAATTTCCAGCTTCACGACGTCAGCAAAGTTGCACTTAACCGGGCACATTTCACACGAGAACAAGTGAGCGATAGACTGCTCTTCGTTACACGTACATAGTGAATTTGCCGAGATAACCCTGTTTTTTTTTAAACTACACGTATCGCCGGTTCTTCCAATTCACAATCTATTCAGAGACCTCCGTCTAGCATAATTTAGGTCCGTATCTACAGAAATCTTCTCCGATGATTTGATCCATGACTCCATTTTTCGCACACTTGGCATTCTGTTTCCCAAGCGATAAGTCGTGCGATTTCGGGTTTAACATTAATTGCCTTAATTGTAGCCATGAGACTCTTGCGGGACTTTACAGTCTTCTTCGTTGTCGTACATACCCATATAGCATATGACGATCGTCAGTTTCCTGTTTCATTTTTTCTACTTCAGCCGCAATACGGCGTCTAATTGCCGGTGAAGCTATTCCTGAAAGAGCTCTCATTTTTGCAATAGGAGTTGACTTCAGACATCCTGTGATAATACGGCAGCTATCATTCAGAGCAATGTCCACTTGTTTTGCATGAGCAGAATTATACTGGACACGCGCACTCTGCGCCACGGAGTTACACAATGCCAAGATAGAGTAATCCGAAAAACTTCAGGTTTAGTACCCCACGAGCTCCAACAAGTTTTCTTAAGATACCGTTCCTGGCAGCAATTTTACTCTTAATATTTGCGCAATGCTTTTTTAAGTGTCCTGTGTCTAATGTGTTACACACCAAGGTACTTCGGTTGGTCCGTACAATGTTGTTCCTTGCCAAACTATATTCAGTTTCTTTTGTGCTAAATAGTTCTTTAGGTGGAAGATCAATACTTGCGTTTTCTATAATTTTGGTTTAAGTTAATTAAGTGTACCATACTCCGAAAGCTTATTCAGCATTTCTGTCTGTCCTCTATTGATCCAAAGGTTAATCCTTGATAGGTGATTGCGAGCTCATCTGCTTAGATGTAATGATTCATATCTGCGAAAATCGATTGGTCATTTGTGTATATGTTGAAAAGTATCGGCAAGAGAACATCTCCTTGCGGAAGACCATTCCTCCGTTGCTTTCTCCACCGACTAGATTTCCCATCTAGCTCAGCATAGATTCTCTAGTAATTTCCTAATAACATTAGTAAATTTACGAACTCTGGTTATTCTGTATAACTTTTCTACCAGTATTTACGCCGATGAAAGGTCTATGAAGACAGCGCCGGTCAATAGTTTATTTTCAAAACCATCTTCAATGTGTCGCACGAGATTAAGAACTTGTCCCGTGCAAGATTTCCCTGGTCGGAAATCTGCTTGTTGCGGTATCAAAGCTTTATCTACTTTGTCTATGATTCTGGCATGAAGGAGCCCTTTAAAAGAGTTTGAATAGATGACATAGCAACGAAATTGGTCGGTAGCTATTAACATCATCTTGGGATTTACCGGGTTTGCGGATTGCAATAACTTTTGCTTTCCTCTATACTTTAGGAGTTTGGTCATCTACGATGTGATATTATTAAACAGCTGCAAGAGCCGTCTCCGAGTTACGGAGCTACCGTAATGCCATCAATTCCTGACGCCTTAGCAGTTTTCAACTTGTTGGTGGTATCATTAAGTTCCTTTACTGTGAACGTCTGATCTATACAGAGCTAGGTTGATCGTGAACATTTCCTTTTAATTTAGGTTTTGTTAAGCTGATTTATTACTCCTCCTTTACCATTGAGTAACACAGTTGATGAGCAATTTGGTTCACTGTAACTTTAGCTGCGGTTTTACTTTCAGTTGGGTCGCAGTTCAACTTCCTCATTAGCATCTGTGCCTTTTTCCTATTGAACGGATACTAAGGAAACAATCTTAGCAGAATTTTCCTTAGCAAATGTGACGTAATATGTATTCAAGAAACTCATCGTGGCAGACAACATAAGCGATCGAGCATTCGAGGAATGAAAGTCGCCGCGGAAATTCCTCATGAAAAAGATGGAAGTGTGCTGTATTCACAAAACCAAATACATAGAGTAATGTCGGTGGAATTGCAGAACGATGAGACAGAAATCATAACGATTCAGCTTCAAGACT
Organism: Icerya purchasi; assembly: GCA_039619475.1. Classification (NCBI taxonomy): domain Eukaryota; kingdom Metazoa; phylum Arthropoda; class Insecta; order Hemiptera; family Monophlebidae; genus Icerya; species Icerya purchasi. The sequence continues at coordinate 238,666,451 of CM077115.1, forward strand.
GCTCTATTACGTCGATGTACAAACCAGCTAACACTCGGTTTATTCCACCATCGACAGTCAATTTTAAAAACGCTAGAAATAAAATCATTGTTGGGGATTTTAATAGCCGTTCGATAAAACACGGATCACGATGGTGAACTTACTGAACAGCGGATAGAGTTGAAAAATATGATCTTGGTACATGACCCGAAATTACATCCATCGTTCGCCTGCGCTAGATGGATATAACCCCGATTTAATACTGCTTTGCCATCAATTCCTGACGCCTTAGCAGTTTTCAACTTGTTGGTGGTATCATTAAGTTCCTTTACTGTGAACGTCTGATCTATACAGAGCTAGGTTGATCGTGAACATTTCCTTTTAATTTAGGTTTTGTTAAGCTGATTTATTACTCCTCCTTTACCATTGAGTAACACAGTTGATGAGCAATTTGGTTCACTGTAACTTTAGCTGCGGTTTTACTTTCAGTTGGGTCGCAGTTCAACTTCCTCATTAGCATCTGTGCCTTTTTCCTATTGAACGGATACTAAGGAAACAATCTTAGCAGAATTTTCCTTAGCAAATGTGACGTAATATGTATTCAAGAAACTCATCGTGGCAGACAACATAAGCGATCGAGCATTCGAGGAATGAAAGTCGCCGCGGAAATTCCTCATGAAAAAGATGGAAGTGTGCTGTATTCACAAAACCAAATACATAGAGTAATGTCGGTGGAATTGCAGAACGATGAGACAGAAATCATAACGATTCAGCTTCAAGACTGCTCTATTACGTCGATGTACAAACCAGCTAACACTCGGTTTATTCCACCATCGACAGTCAATTTTAAAAACGCTAGAAATAAAATCATTGTTGGGGATTTTAATAGCCGTTCGATAAAACACGGATCACGATGGTGAACTTACTGAACAGCGGATAGAGTTGAAAAATATGATCTTGGTACATGACCCGAAATTACATCCATCGTTCGCCTGCGCTAGATGGATATAACCCCGATTTAATACTGCTTAGTGACCACCTAAAACATATTACGATTAAAGAAGTCGGAAAACCCATCGGGGATTCGCAACATTGTTCACTTATTCTGAAGTTTACTTCTCATATTCGACCGAATAGAGAGTTACTTTCACAAGACAAACTTAGCTAACTGGAGTGCTTTCACAAAAGAATTAGACGACGAAATACAAAAAATTGACCCAACATCAAAGGGCCATATGATATGCATTTGTTGAACTAGTAAAGAGTGTATCAAGAAAAAATATCCCTAGAGGCTACTGAACAAATTCACAACACCAATAATGGAACAAAAAGTTGAACTTAACGTGAAGAAGAAAAGTCTGCGATGATGCGATGCGGTTTCGGTGGATGTTAGGTTTTAGGTGTTTAATATCCTTTTGCGGAAGATCTAAAAATATATCATCAGCGTGGTGGTAAGTTACTTTTTATATCTAAATGAAAGATTTCAAAAAAGGGGAAAATTAAATTTCTAATGCCTATACACAATAACCGTTGATGTATTCTCCACGAAGGAAGCGTATTGAGGCCGTCATTATAATTTACACGGCAGATCTTCCTGTTGACGATAGTTCTCCTCTGCTAGGCCTCGCCTTCGATTAAGATAAATTTGACTAATGCAAAAATTTTACCGATAGCAATAAGTAAAATAATATCGTGGTGTGTCAAATTTTAAAATAAGTGCAAATATACGTAATTTCGCATATATTATTAAGAGAAAAAAAAAAAAAAAAACGATAAATGATTGGCAATAAGATTAAAGAGGATGTCAGATATTTACTTGGCGAAAACACATCGAAAAAATAATAAATGGACTACGGTGCATTTGCATCAGTGCGGTTGCAAATTGTTTGCAAAGCAATATTGAGAAATGGCACAAAGATATACAAGATACGTAGTACGAAGATAATAAAACGATACATGTATCTATGGGGATTATCTTATCATTCCGTTAATAATACTACACAGGTATTCGTACAATACAGCTGAGAAGCTAGGGAGCTGCTCTTGCTACCTTCTAAAATCGTAAGAACTGTTTTGTTTTTTTTTTCTGATAAAACGATGAAACCAGAATTTTTCTTTCTCCAGGCTTCTTGTGTGGACTTTTAGGTACAATATTAAAGGTATAAACGTTTATTAAGGACTTACACAAACACTACTGTTTTATCTCCCAATCTGACAAAAACTTTTAGAGCTCCACGAGCTAAAAAAAAGAAAAAAAAACGAAAAAAGAAAAAAAACGAAAAAAGAAAAAAAAACGAAAAAAGAAAAAAAAACGAAAAACGAAAAAAAAAAAGAGAGGAACATGAAAATATTACATTTTTTAAAATTTCAGCGCATATTTTTACATAGGGACCAAAATTGTTCCGGAGTAAATAATGAAATTTTGTAAACAGATTCGCTCGCTGATTAAAATAACGTAAAAAGAAAAAAGAAATCGGGGCTAAGCTGTCTAGGAAGATGCGCAGCGATGGGAGGAAATTTGTAAAAGATATTAAAACGGGGCTATATGGCGTCGCCGTGAAAAGCTGTTAAAAAGGGACTAGTAAGAACAAAAGCGCTGTCACCGCTGACGTGAAAGACGGGCGTTTATCATTTTAGCTATTGTTTAGAATTTAAAATGTACCGCGCACCGTGCACACCGTCTGTCCCACGCATGTTGAAGGTATTTAAATTCGGCATGCGTCACACATAATTCCATTTACATGCGCTCCGCATGCGTCTAAGAAGAGCCAGTGTCGTCGCAGTGTGTCCTAAGATCGCTGAAGCGGACAAAAAACGCGCACTTTCGATGAGGAAAAGTTTTTGCGAGGAAGCGGAAAAGGTGGCGAGGATTCAGAACGGATGCGGTTAATGAGGTTAAATGTGTGACGACGATTTAATGGAACGTGTTGAATAGAGAAGTGCAGATTTCGGTACAGACTACCGAAAAAAGGAGACTTGGTACAAAACTTTTTATTTAAATATTCAAATATTCTACTTTTCCATTAGCATCGGGTGTGGATGCGTGTGCGCATTTGTGTGCGTGTGTAAATTACATTATTATTTTGAATTCGAAAAAAAAAAACAAACCCGTAAAAGCGATTAAATATATTAAAAAAGCATCTCGGCAATACGTTAAATTATTATACAATTGAATGTAATAATTTTCTTACAATGAAAATCAATTTAATTACCCGAGTGCTTCCTCTCATCGTGGCAGCAACTTTTTAAAATGAAGCATTCGACGATGCGGTCTACCCTTCCGAAGGGGAAAAAAAAAACCGAGCACAGGATTTAGCCGACTCGAAATTTGCGAATGTCATATAACGTTGTTCGTCATGAGTGTGTATGTCTCTGTGTTTCGTCTGCCGATACACGGAGCCGGAAAATCCCTGCGTACATCTGAACGATATCCGAAATTGTTGAAAAAATTTTAAAATGGAGCGAGAAAATTTGGTACACGGTATTTTGTAATTTCAAATATTACACGCAATTTCGTTAAATAAAACGATTTTTTAATTCGATTTTTTTTGTAATACTTTTTCTTCGTGTTTTTTTCCCTCTTTTCTCTACACACGATCTGTCCGAGGGGAGCCGACAGATATGATTTCAGTAAAAAATAAAATGAGAAGAAAGAAAAATTGCCATTACTCCTCTTAGAGATTAATTAAATGTGTCGATGTACGTATTTTTCATTTAAACTTCTGATTGTTTCGTTCTTGCTTTACCGTTTCTCGTGCATATCAAGGCGCTATATGTTTTCACAAAACTTTATTTCTCCGAAACCGTAGAATAATACTAACAGTCGAATTAAGTGCCTTTTTAGATTTTTGACTGAACAAAATGGCGTGTCGTTGCACACACTCTCCGTCTATTTCGCGGAGCCACCCCCCCCCCGCTGATTTTTCCACATGAATTCCACAAATTCTTATTGATTTCAGTGTTGTTTTGTCCAGTTCTGAAATTTTGTAATGGAGCCATTTTCATTCCACGTGCGACGTGTTGGTTCACAACTTTTGAGGATATTTTACTTTTGGGTTCGCTTTTTAAAATTCTTTTACTCTGCAAATGTTTACTTACGACAACGGCGGCATTCAAACAGATTTAGTATTTATCTAATCCGCTAAACACTGGTCAGGATGAGCTTTTACGCAGCTTGAATAGCGAATAACGTAACTACGTTGATGAGAGAAATGCCGTCGAATGGAAATTTCAACAGACACTGTATATAAGGTGAACACGTTTGTTTTTCTTCTCCGTTTTTTAAATGCGGAAATGAAACATTTTGAGCCATTGCGGTAGCCTCTTCTAACTCTCATTTATTTACTTGCAATTTCCGATTAAACTAAAACAGATGGTATTGTAAAGTTTTCCATTATAGCATTCGACTTTTCACTATTATACACCGCCATAGTAGCATTATGAGTTTAAGTTAGGAAAAAAATAATTTACATATACATGTAACGTTCGCCGAGGAAAGAAGAACCTGCGGTGTGGATAGCGGTTTTTTCAAAAAAAAAAAAACGCGTTTAACATTTGCTCCGGGAAACACCAACACAACATTATACTACCCTACCGCGCATAGACGCGGGGGGGGGAACTGCCTCTTCGCTTACGACCTGATGGTATTCCGCGCTTTCGCTTCGTGCATAATATAGTTTCGATAATGGTATTTATTGCGGCATAGTAATGTTGCATTCTTATCATTGTTTTCGCGACTAGATTTCTTTATCGAAATATTTTCGTAATTTTCGAACGCCGATGTTAATGTAAGTGTTGTGTAATTTTACTTTTTTTTTAATGTTTGTTAATGAACTTAAGTAAAAATCGAGTGCTACTGATGAATTTAACAAAGAAACGCGAGTGTTAAATGAAATCTTTATAAAACGGTGATGAAAGTCCGAAGATGATGTTGATTTACACAACTCTAATTTTGCGGTATTGCAGAATAAGATTTGAACAGCTTTAATTTTAGTATTGTAGAATTAGAGAAGTCATTCGAAGATATTAATGAATCCGAAAAAAAATTTCGAATCGATGTATGAAAAAAAATTCAAAAAAAATTCAAAAAAAATTCAGAAGAAAATTCAAAAAAAACTAATATCTGAAACAACTGTTCTTGAAAGTAGACAATTCTTTCAAGAGATGTAAAAGGCGGATCAAGATTTGGTGTCTTTATGTCATCTACAGGTTTTTCTTGACAACATTCATCCGTGAAATCAATGATCTCATCAGGCGCTCAGCGAAAGAAATATGGTGAAAGAACCGTAAATGATATTAGATGTTTTTTCACGTTACGTACATTTGTATAGAAAAATTTTCATTTACAAAATCCGAATTAAACGTTATAAAAATTTAATGCGGCATTATGCTTGGCTTCTGTGGGCGAAAATATGAACCAAGTGGTAAGCGAACAGAGCTTGTGTCTGTAGAATCAATTACCGGTATTGTTGAATTCATTAAAAATTTTGCGGATAATTTTGTTGTACCGCTCCCAGATAATTTCAGAGATTACAAAGTGACGAAATTGCCATCCAGCGAAACAAAGAACATTGTTTATTGTCATTTTGCTGAAGCATGTCTTCCGGAAGATAACATCGCACATAAAAAAAGAGAAACATTTTTAAAAATGTAGACACGTTATTGTGGTTACATTTGTCCGATGCAGTCAGAGCTGATGATAAATGCCGACAAAACTCGATTATTATTATCCGGGGAGAGAGTTAAGAGGGAAAATTAAAAGTAGTACACTTGTACAATTTGATTGTGCAAAACGTTAACGCGAGTTCTACCGACAATGCTGTAAAATGACCGAATCGGATGCCGCTGCGACTTCTGTACTTCGTTATGATTATGCTTAAAACATCTCCTATCCAAGTAGCTCTCAGAAAACTGGCCCATCGTACTTCAAATGGTTAATTTTCAGGTTCGAAGAATTATCAGTCAACTTCGTCAGTCTATCAAGACGAATCCTACTGAAAACTCGTATTATTCCGTGATAACATAAAATAAGAACAATTTTACTGTCCGCTAGTTGGCATAACGTGTAGACTCGTGCCAAAATAAGTCGATTATTATTAATAGGCCACACTAAATTCTATCCCGACCGTTCCTTCGGCCAAGTTAAATTAGAATTTGGTCGCTCAAACGTTGATTGCTACGAAGATTTCGAAGGTATTGTTAATCGATTCAGCTGTAAAAAATTCAATATTGCTGCGAATGAAAGCGAAATCGAATAGTGAATGTAAGACGTAAAATTTCCAAACTTTTATCAACAATACCACCAAGTGCATTGTCATGATTCCCCGAATTTTTATTTCTCAAATTTTAATTTTATCACATTATTAATTCGGTATTGTTTTCGAAATAGGGATTTGTCGTTATTTCCAATTTTAAAAAAATGAAATCGCTTGCAAAAAATTTATCGACTCGGAAGAGGAAATATTTGACCTGCATGTACAGTACCACCAGCAAAACCGTCCCATAGTGGTTTATCATTAAAAAGGAAGTGCGGTACTTGTACAATAATATTGCTTCTTTATGTAATCAAAAAAAAAGCAGAAGTTCGGAAAAATAACCAATGCTCAAAAAATACTAGAAGCGAATGAAAAGTCATTAAAAATGCCAAAAAAAAAAAAAAATCTAACAACTAGGAAAAAAAAATAGTTTAACAATTTTTTTCAGTCAGTTCTGGACGCTTTAAGACATTAAATAAGCATTTGTGAAAAAAACTACACACTACATCTTATTCTACATGCGCAAGTATCAGAATCCGTGTTTAACTCAAAACTTATATTTTCGCACACTTAGATCCGTTTTCTCGGCGAACGTCACATGTGTGTATTTATTGAAAACGGTATTCTTGTGCCAAAAGTAAATGAAAAAAAGAAGAAAAAAAAACGCTATTAAATAAACTGTTACGAGATGTTTAATAGAAAATAATTCGACCAGCTGAGATTTATACTACCAAGTATAAGCTAGTGTCTATTTAAGTGTGCATAATTCATATTCTTTATACCGCTACATGCGTAATTAATTAATCGCGTGATTATTCCATTTATTGTAAGTACATTTCGTTATTTTTATTTATTTCTCTTTTAAAAGTTATATTATAATTCTAATTTTAATTTTAATATTTATCTTAGATGCATTATTGTTTATTTACAGTAGGAGAAGTTTATTCATTTTCTCCCCGACTTTAAATACCTTTATTTATGCAATCTATTATTAATTTGGGTGGTAAAATAACTTAACATTCGTCGTGTAATGAGGCGTCAGGTAAATATTTACTCCGCATATTCAGAATCTTATATAGAAAAAGCGGTCACGCGAACGAAAAATGTAAATAACTCGTTCTAAAAGAATTTTGTGCTCTACCAATAGCAGCACATTCGTCGTTTCGTAACATTGCTAACGAACCGGTAAATGAATGTGTTAGTTCGTGCATTTGGTTGCGTCATAATGTTTTCGATTAAAGAGCGTCTTTTTGTAAGTCTTACTATAGTTCAAACTGAAATTTAAATCGTTCGGCTCTTCGATTCATATGGTTTAGTGATGAAACGTATTTTTGGTTATTATGTTAGCAAATGAAATTGCCGCTCTTGGAGTTCATGAGAATTAGACATAACACCGCCTTTTTCCGCAAACGTGCTAAGGACAGCGCTGAGTGCTCGCGGAATCGTCGCGCCAACCTTCATCGGCAGTTACAGCTGCCTCGTATTATCGAGAGATGTTAGAGGATAAACTTCTTTCCAGTTACGATGCGGAATTTTACATCTAGACCGGAGACAAAGCCTCACACGGCCGGTGAAACACCGCCTTCGTTGAGCAAACATTTCAAGTCACGTGTCAAAATCGCTTCTCTGGTGCATTCAACTGTGGCTAGTCTTGGCCACAGTATAGCCGAAATTGAAACCCTCTCGATTACTTCCCCTGGGGGGCTATATAAAGGGTCACTGCTACATAAATAGACCGACGACCATGATTGACCAATTAGAAGAAGAAATCTCGAGTATCGTCGACAGCATCGAAGTCGCTAGCTTTGCGTTCTTGTGACTCGCTTAAAGCACTTAATTGACAATTGCGGTGCACGTATTGATAAGGAATGTGAAAATAAATCGGTTCATGTTATTTACGTTTTTCGCGTGTGACCTTTTTTTCTGAAGGACTCTGTATAATTACGGAATTATATTTTCCGCGTTCATTTTGCAAATACACTTTTTCTTTTTCTTTAATTGTTGCAGTCAGTGAAGCAGTCACTTTGCTTTACGTTGGATAACTCCCCCTGCTCATTTTACGCCTTTTTTTTTTTTTTTTTAATTGGGCTCGTCAACCGAGGACCTTACCCAAAAACAGTTAAGGGAAAACGAAAGTTATATAGTTAGGCGATCAGCTATCGTTAATAAGAATGAAACAATGGAGGGGATAATAAGTGTAGAAGGAAAAGACAGGATATAACGAGCACAAAAAGGAGCAGGAAGCCCCAGCCCAAGCAAGTGGGAATACAGAGCCGAGCACTCCACCGAAAGGGCAGAGCACTCAAAGAACACGTGATCGGCGTCACAAACAACCGCATCATTTGAATGGAGAGGACAACATGGGGAAGAGGTCAACGAGAGGCGAAAGCGTGAGGAAGGCAGCAAGGAATGGTTAAAGCGCAAACGCACAATGGAGACAACAACAGAACGAGGAAGTGAAGGAAACAGAAGAAGCCAAGGATTTGAAGGAAGATTAGGCTGAACGGACAGATAAAAAGAGCGACAATTAGAAAAGGAGGAAGGGTACATATCCGACCAAAATCTGAGATGGAAATATTTACACAAAGGCAAGAGATTAGAGGATGGGATTTTTTTGAAGAAGAATGTAGAAGAAGCAGCAACCCACTTCTCAGCGCTTCTATATTTACCCTTCGGTCTTCTAGTTAATTGGTTCTTAATACGTTTTTTTTTTGTTTTTGTTCCTGTTTAGTTGTTGTTTTGTTTTGTTTTGTTGTTTGTTTTTTTTGGGGGGGTGGGGGCTCTCAACTAGAAACATTAACCCACGGCAAGTGAAATTTTTATATATTCATAATTTATAGAATCGGGGTTCGAACGTGTACCTAAACGGTTAATTGGGTTTTTTTTCTCGTGTCCGGTTAAGCTCCTCGATAGTTGTTTGTTAGTTTCTCAATACAGTATCTCTCCTTTTCTCCTGTGAAAGATCCAACTCTCCAGGAAGACCTATTCCAAAAAATATTATAAATTTAATATTTACTTCTATTTTCCACCGGGGTTATTCTGGTTTTAAATTTCAATTATAATTGTGCCCCTCTAAATTAAATGTAATCCGAAGTTCTAATCTTCGGCCGATACTCTCAAATTTGTTCCAGTAGGCTGTCTAGTACGCTGCCCTAATTTTACCTTTCTTTCGATTATTTCATTATTTTTCGGCTCTGTAAGTGCTCCCCCATTTATGATCTGTCCATTTCATTTATTATTTCCCGTAATATACTTCTCTCCATTTCTTTTTCTTTTTACCGTCGGTTCCCAGGACCGTTCCGCCATCACACTCATAACGTCAATAATTTGGTTAGAATTGCTGTTTAAAAAGAAAAAAAAAAAAAAAGCTACGACTAAATTAAAAGGTAATGTGATCAGCGAAAAACGGTGATATCCTGCGATGATGATACGCAGTAGTAATGTTTAAAGCGTTGCTAGAAACATTTTCATAATTTTCAAATTGCTATAGAAGATGAGTGATGAAGCTGATACTAAGAACTTCTTCCTATTCCAAAACTCTACTCTTTTTCGTTTTGTCCTACTAGTTTTCTTGCTTCCTCTTGTTAGGAAGCCCTTTGAAAGTATAATTAACAGGCGTCTGTCTCAATTCGTAGCTTGAGCACAGCAACCTAATGTCCAACAATAAGTTTTCTTCCTGGACGTGGTATTAGCGTGTTTCTATCGGACGATTATGTGCCATTTATTAATGAAAAATTCTTCATTATCGCTTTCGTTGACACGGTAATTGCTCTTTTGCGGTAACGTTCACCTCTTCCCACACTCATTGACATAATGTCTTAATTATTAATTCCCGCCCACTCTTTGCTTCTCTTATTATTACTTTCTTTCAATGCGGAACTGTAATTCTTTCCCTTCCTTTCTGATCTGCATCAAGGATAATCTTTCGAGGCCTCCTTTAAGAATCCTACCGCATAACCTACGCTTCTTAATATTTACGTTATCAATATCGCTTTTCTTTACTAACAATCATCTACTCCTCCGATCGCAATATCCTATTAGTTAACTCCCGCCTTCAAAGTTCTTTAATGTTACTAGAAAATGCTCTTTCTAATATTCATCCCTCTATTTACACACACACACACACACACACACACACACACACACACACCACTATATCTATAATAACACAGTTCCAAAGAATGGAATTGTTTCTGCAATTATTCGTCTTACCTTAAATTAAATTCTCGTTCTTTTAAACTTCCCTCATTTTGATCAATTTTCCGCATGCGAAATCTATTGCCATTCTACGCGTTGTTCTCCTTTTTTTGCTCATCTCAGGGGTTTCCGCGAAGAGTGCTCGTAATCTCGGATTCTAAAAGTATTTCTGCTCCCTCTTCCGGTCGTGTATTACTCTTTTCGTACTCTCATCCATCATATTATCCTTCTTCACTAGATCAATATCGCGATCTTTTGCGAATTCCTCTGGTCATTTGGGCATTAAGAGTAATGAAATAGCGGATATTCCTTAGCCCGTTCTTCAGTTTTTGGAGTACATTCTCAGCCGATAGTATTGTTCTTCATTTCTCAGTTACTTATTCCGAATTATGATTCAATTCTTCATTTTCTAATCCCGTCTCCTTTGACCTCTCTATTCACCCATCTCTTCCTCCTAGTCCATAGTGCCTTAAATGTACCTCTATTAAACGCTTTACAATCCCCGCTATTTAATCGCTGTCTCCTTCTGCATTATTTTTTCGGTTTTCATCTGCTTCTACTCCATTTTTTCCTTTTCACTCCCTTTTAATTACTTTCCTTCTAATATTAATATCCATATTTTACTTGAATGCCCGACCTTTCCTAATGGATAATCGTTCTCCTACCCTTCTCCACTAAAACTCGGTATCCCTATTCTTCTTAAAAGTGGTTCTTATATTCTCTAATTTTCTACCGATTCTGTTTTTCCTGCCCTCGAATTATATTTATTCTCTGTTGTCCGATTAAACGCATAATTCTTTTAGGCTAATACCCCCCCTCATTTACGAGTTCATAAAAAAGAAACTTTTTTTTTTTTGGTTAGGATTGATTGCAGTTTTACAATTACATATGTTGGGAAAAACAGCACAATTAAAAAGTGATAGAAAAAGAAAAAGCGGAAACTTTAAAAATTTATAAGCGGAATTTTTCAACTTCATCGCCGCAGCACGGAAAATTTGAAACGAAATCAAATTTTGATATCACTATCGGGAATAATGTTTCCTTCCTTTCGTTTAATGTAAATTTTTGAAAAACTTTGAGTGAGTTCAACTTTTACATTTTTACAACAACCCGTTACGAGAAATTTCGAGAATTAAAAGAATTTCGCTATATTATTAAACCTGCCGACACTTTAAACACGCCTCCTCGTATCATCGAACTGCATCGGAAAGATTCGGAACATGGGCGCAATAGTTTGTGATAAACTGTTTGGCGAACCATGCTTTAGTGACATGATGGGGACGACTGAGAAAAAAATTAAGTGAAATTACTAACGGGGAGGTGGCCGCTATGGAAGTGAATGGTAGGGAAACGATTTTTAAAAATACCGTAGTCGGAACATAAATCTTCGGGCCATTTTCGTAGTTTTCAAAATAAATCAAGCGGCAGTTGCAAACACCATTTCGATGCAGGCTGGCCAACTTAGTCCTTTTTAATACACACTGATATATCATCTCTCGATGATACTTTCTTTCTTCGGGCTCCATGATTTATTCGCGCTCGACTAGGAGGCCACATTTTTACAGTTTTTCTCGTCAGTTCCGACTCTTCAGCACGCATCCTGCTAATTTCAAAGACGCTCTCAAACATACTGCTACTGCGAATTTCTTTGACCGCCTTTCTTTCCGACGTTATTTTTCAGCGCCCTATAAACAAAGTTTTCCAACAAAATGTTTCCAAGATCCGTATTGTTTTGTTTTTTTTTCTTTCAAATACTAAAAACTTTAGCTGCCCAACTTCGCACACTGTATAGGCCGCTTGGCGACTTATAAATTTTTTTCGAATTACACGGATATTAGTGGTATTTGTCGATGTTCGCTTATTCGTTAATATTGCTAAATATGTATTTTGTAACTAGTTCGTACGCTTTAAAAACAACTCAATTTACCTCCGCATTTCCTCAGACCATGCCTCACAAAATGTGATTGATATAGTTCATTATTTTTATTCGGCGTATTATTTTAATTCCTTGCTATTAGCGTCGTGTTTGTTTCTTTCAACTGCCATCGTTGTCGATAATAATTGTACACCTAGATATGTATTCATGATAGCTCCCCGAAATGCATATTAATCAGTTTGATGCTTGATGCAAATCCTCGATAGTAAATAGTAAAGGTAGAGAAAAAAAAAAAAAAAGGAAATGAAGAGATTAGGAGAAACGATTAGAAGCGGGATGGAGGAAAAATGAAAAAATGTAATGCGATCAGGGCTTATCACTAGTGTACAGCGTAACTAAATGTTACATAACATGTGCGCGAATAAAATTCATGCCTTGGGCTTCGTCATCGGTCGAGTTTACGTTTACGTGTAAATATTCAGTAGAATCTAGTTCAGTCCCGACTTGAGTTTCACTTAAAACGATACAACCCCTGTGTAGTATTTTCCCACCGCAAATCGGTTTTAAATTACCGCCCGAATTCGATATATTTCCGGCATCGATCGTTTTTGAAAAGGAAAAACTTTTTTTTTCCTTTTCTTTTTTAGACTTTTTCACTGCAAACGGATGATACATTTAACTCACGGCGGCTCTTGTAAGCTGTTCCGCCGAAATCTCTCTTTCGAATTTACTTCATCGGAAGTATCCCCCCCGGCGTTTTGTTTTTACCCGTTGAAAAAACACGCGGACGCTATAGTGTCGTACGCTCGCTAGGGGAATTAACTATCGAAACATCGGACAGGATATTTTCCGAAAAAATTTAAATTCCCAAAGAAGTGGAATGCCGAGAAGGAAACGAAGTCCCAACATTTTCTCCGTTGAGAAATCATTAGGCTTCGGCGGTGACAAAGGAGCTCTGATCGACAGCGGTTACGATATCAGCCGTGAATGGTTGCTCTTCATTTAATATTGTCTTCGAGTGATGTTTTAAACTTTCGGCAAACAAATAATTGTGATTACGCGGAGGTTATTTACAAAAAAACAGATCCGTTGTTCATCCGATGAATAAGCACAAGTGTACGATGAATATCAACAGTCATTTTGCAAATTTAAGCGGGATCAATGTGTTTTTCCGTGTCACCGGAAACTTTTAAAATTCTCAATAGAATAAAAAATCTTTTATACGAGACAACTGCTACGGAAACTAAAGAACCGATTAGCACAACATCCACTTAACATATATAGGTGTTTAATGGCTAAGAACTCAGTTATAGCAAGATACTCAACATGAATACACGATAGGTGGTACACTAAATAAAATAATTAAAATATAATAAACTAACATTGAAAAAAAAAAAAAAAAAAAAAAATCGGAACACTATTCGTATATTGTCACTTAGTATTTTTAATGTAGAAGATCGATCTTTTGTGGATTCCCGGTCATTTGGGGAATTGGCGGTAATGAAATAGTGGATATTTCTTAGCCCATTCTTCCATTTCCAGTGGCAGATTTTTACAAACCATTCCTGCTTATAATACTGTCCTTTTGTCCCCTTAACTGACTCATTCTAAACTATGGCTCAACTCCTATTCTTCTTCATTTTCTAATCCTGCCTTCTTCTATCTCTCTATTTAACCATCTCTTCAACTTCATCCATGGTTTTCTTGATACTTACCCTCTCTTAAACGCTCTACAATTTCCGCAATTTGTCGCCTTCGCTTTAACCACCGTCTTCTTCCTGCATCATTTTCATGGTTTTCTTCTACTTCTACTCCATTTTGTCCTTTTCATTTTCTTTCTAATTCATTTCCTTGTGACCTTGATATCATGTTTTCTTTGAATGTCTTTCCTAATGGACAATCGTTTTTCTACTCTTTTCTATTAAAACTCGGTATTCCTACTACCCTTATCGGTGCTTCTTACATTCTCTCATTTCCTTCTGCTTCTGTTATTCTTGCCCTTGATTTATTCTCTATTCTCAAACGTTTAAGAATATAACGTTATTTTCTCCTTCTTCCAATTTCTTCGCCTAATGCCCTCGTTGACAAACCCATTAGGGAAAGAAAAAAAAAAAACTACGTAAAGTGTATATTTTGTGAAATATATATACACACACGTATAAATACGCAAAAAAAACTAAACTGTTAATGAGGAATATTTTTTGCTGGAAATTTCTGATAACGAAGGATATTTTATGACGGCATAGAATTAAATGTATTAAGCCATGTTTCTCACTAATACAAATGATAATGCTTGGGATTGATATCTGAAAAGCACCGCAAGTAATGCGTAAAAAGATCAAACTCTGGAAAGCTTTGCTCACGACCGCCGAAACGATCCCTCCGAAATAATAGGGTAACCCGTTGTTTTTACTCTTAAATAAGATGGAATTATTTTTATTTTTTGTAAGCTTTATAATTGAGGGAACATTTATCCAAATTAAAGAGTAAATTATTCATTTGTTCACATCATTTTGCAACAATTCACATTCTACATCATCTGCATATAATAATTCTGCACCATGTGTTTATTCGGATAGCATTCGTAAAAATTTAAAAGCAGTAGCCGACCTAAATTAACACCTTGTGGCGCACCGGAACATGAGCTCTGATACGAATCATAATCATTGCAAGAAACGTACAGCCTACCACTATCAGAAAAGGAATATAAGACTGAAAAATGAAATACACGCCATCTCCTAAATCGTAATATTGTCACTTGTTTTTAGCGGTGCGTGGTGATCAACTTTCCATCAAGCGGTTTACAAAAATCCAAGTAATGCACAATCTAACTGCCCTACATAATTAATTTTAGAGATTCCTGGTCAAGACGCTGAATTTGCCAATCGAAACTTTCGGAATCCGTGTCGAGAGGTAATTTTAATTAATTTCCAATATATCCCTTCTGTACACAATATCGATTCTAAAATCATAATTTATTGGTAAATTCCTGTTACAAGATTTAAAATCCGGTATAAGTTTAGCTAATTTTAAATCATTCAACCAATCCAAAGTTCGTAATCTTATCGGTTGCAAAAGTGCTTCGGAACGATATTTAAAAATTATATTCCGGCAGGATCAGCAGCATCCCATTTAGGTTCAACAATTAATAAACGCTCGCCGCATTTTATTCGATGTAATTGCTTTCTTTAGTTAATAAGTTTTATATCTGCGTGCTTGATGACAAGCTGTATCGAAAATTGCAGTAAGATTCACGAAGATTGTACTCTAGTTACATTTCCCTTTTCGAATCCATTTTCTATGCGTTGGTTAGCCGCAAGACTTGGCCAATACACGACTTTTCAGGTCTGAAACCTGCTTGTTGTTTTATAAGCTTTGCATCAATTTTCTCAGCCATACGGTTCAGAACTATTCTTTCAAAAATTTTATATGGCTGACAGAGTAGGGACACTGGTCGATAGTTCTTTGGGTCGCTTGGATCTTTATCAGGTTATTTTTGCAGATATCCTCCGTAACTCTTGGAATGTTTGTTTTGCTAATAATAAAGTTATTGAACATTTGCTGTAACAAGGTTATATTGCTTCTTCGCCAAGGTATTTTAGGTCATCGACTCCGGCCGCTTTTCTATTCTTTGCTCTCCTTATAGCTGCTTTTACCTAAGAGTTTGTGATTGGAACAGCAAAATTATTTTCTTCAGATGCTGATTTCTCTTTAATGGATTTCATTTTCTTTGGGCGCTTTATTTTGCCATTAAGTAATAGTTGGTGAGCAACTTGATTAGCTGTGTTACCCCTTTGGCGAGTTTAATTCACTGCAATTCTCGTTATTTAACTTCTTAAATAATTGCCAGCTCTACTACTGAAGTCTAAACTTCCCACAATATCGCACCAGTAACATCGCTCTTTCGCTACTTCCGGGATTAGGTTATTGCCCAATTCCAATGTGTCATTGTCAAAAGGCTTTGTATTGAATTTTTCGCAGCTTTCCGTATATTGTTTCTGGAGGGGTTTTTTTCATACCTGAGGATATAGATTTTACGCGCGTCTCGTGGTATGGATATTTTTAGGCTTGCTTAATTATGTCAACGAAGAATTCATAATTTTCGGGCTGTGGTTCTATGCGTTTAATTGCCTCATCTATTTCTTCCATGAAAATTGGTTCAGCAAATTCGTTTGCTTCGTCTTTACCAGACTAATTCGATTTTCGTCTGAATAGGTAAAATAATTCTCGTCAGTATTATTTTTTTCAGCTGTGTGAATGCGAAATTTCATTGAATCATTTCGGTTTTTTTAATTTATAATTTGCTCTAATAGTATAATATAATTTTTTTTGATACTTAATCATTTTCTCAGTTTATTGAATTTATTATGATCATCACAAATTTCTTTCTCTTTCAGTTTAGTGATAATTCCATTTGCACATCATAGATTGTTCGCAATATCCTATCAAACGAAAAAAATATAAATCGAAATTTGCGATTAAAATTCTTAACCGGACCCGTTGCAGTGTCATATTATTTTTTGTGATATAGTAATTATTGCCTCGAACGGCATCGATGGAAATTATAAAAATATAACGTCGCCGAGAAAAAGCCCCCCTGACTGCAAATACGCTTACTAATTAAAATCACCGCGATAACTACCGATATATGTAATATCATATTTGCTATCGACGATGATAGAACAAAAACGAATTAGATGTATACATAAAGAGGCAATCGTATAACACCGGTTCAAACGACTACGCCTTACGAGCACAGGTACACATTTGTGTGTCGTTGTGTCACAAGCGTTGTTCGCTATCAGACGGTCTCAATACTTGTGCCGTGTGTACAGAGCTCGATGTGTGCCCGATAGGAATTCAGCGAAAAATTTTTAACAATCAACGACTAAAAGAGAAAACAAAAAAAAGGAGGTTTCCACTAGTTCGCGACAGTTTTTATCGCTAATCGTTCGAACTACTTCAAAACCACACTACAACTTTTAGTGACGCACCGAATCAGGCTGTCAGCTGAAATAGGTTATTGCGCAACTTCGCGAAAGTTATCGGAAATGGATAGACTGTATTATATCGTGTGATTTCGCACCGGTATCGAAAAAGAACACGTGTCACTTTTTGTGAAGGGTTCTAATGAAAGTTGGGCGCAAGTTTCGAAAGATCCGTACATAACAAACTGACCGGCCAATTTCGAAATTTCTAGCCAAGAGCGCGTCGAATAAATCCAGCGCCCCGACAACCGCATGTCTCCACTTCGGCAAGGAGGCAGGCTTTGATAAGTTGAAAAAGAAAAATGATCCGAACCCCGCCGATCGTCCGAGTAAGTGGTTATGAGAAATGTGACTGACGCTGACAACTTGAAAAACATCCATCTTGCCTTTTCGAGATTTTCTCGGCAACAATGCAGACAGATTCTGCATCTTCGTTCAAACACCGTTCACCCTTGCCGCTCTATTCGGTCGCTTCTTCTTCCATCCTACTGTGCTTTCCGCTTGAT
The DNA here is from genome assembly GCA_039619475.1 of Icerya purchasi. Classification (NCBI taxonomy): domain Eukaryota; kingdom Metazoa; phylum Arthropoda; class Insecta; order Hemiptera; family Monophlebidae; genus Icerya; species Icerya purchasi. Next base: position 238,684,251 of record CM077115.1, read on the forward strand.
CTGTCTCGATTCATACAAATTACTACAACTTCCTCTGCGAACGTGTATAACAGGCGGTTCTTCATTTTTCTCGGAAATATTCGGTTTTTTTCGTACCCTTTCCCTTGTACCCCCCCCCCCGCTTTTTGCCCTCTGGAATTGACGCAAACTTTATGAACTTGTATCCCATGTCGGTAACCCTTTTCGTAAACGCTAAACTTTCCAGCCAGCAGCTAATATTTTTAAATCTCGCTAACAGAAAAAAATGCGACAATTTCGTAAGTTGACAGTACGAATTTCGTAACGGAAAAAATTAAACCATCATCTCCCCGTACCGTTTGTATAGAGAACTACACTGCGACACGATTCGTTCGCTTGACGCGTACTGCGATACGGCTACATGTTTCGTTTTAGTAAAAACATGATCTGAAATTGTTGACTGTAAATTGAACAATAAGGTACGACGTACGAATTTTGCGAAACGACACCACAAGACATATCCGTGTCAATGGAGAGGAAAAAAGTAATTTATCAATTTTTAAAGGTAAATATTTATTACGGGTGTGCGTTGATTCGGGTTTTTCACGGTACCACCACCGACCGGGTATTTTTAATTTTCCTATTTTCATTCATGAATTAAAATTTTCATAATAAAAAATGGAAAAAGTTACCAAAAAATCGGCCAAAAGATAAAAAAAAAAAAAAAAAAAACGGCATTTAGAAAAGAAAAAAAAATCCTCAACGAAGGCATTGAAGGAAGACACGATTGGGAATCGAAAAATCTCGAGGAAGACTCTGCAGAATCAATATCATTATCGGAAGATGCGATTAAAAAAAGATCGAATGAGCTAACAAAATAATAAAGATAAGAACGCAACAGGATTTTCTTATTACCCCAAAGTAAGGATGATATAGTCATTAATATACACATACGCAGAAATGGATATTTATTATTATTATCGTATCAATTTATCAAAGTTAAATATAGATTAAAAATACAAAATTACAAAATTACGAAATATGGTCGTCTATTTATAAATTAACATTTGTCAGCCATTCTACTGCGTCTTCCTCAAGAGAATAGTCAATCTATTACTGAAACTGTATACTTCACACAAGTTAACAAAGTACGGCATCGTTTGAGTCTCGCCGCAGCTACACAGTTCCGATTCCGAGAGCTTCCATTTGTTCATTAAATATTTGCAGCGGCCTTGGTTGGTTCTAACTCGATTCAAATTGCACCACGCTTTTCTGCTGAGATCAGATCACCCTACTGGCTGGATTTAAGATAAGTTGTCCGTTTACTGGAGTCTGCTTATTCCAAAATTCCCTCCACATGTCAGCTGCGTCATCACTTGTCTGAAACTTGTTGGCCGTCAACTATGCCGCTTTCCTAGACCGAAGACGTGTAGGTGGAATATCTTTGATAAATTTTTCCACGTGAAGGTGCGTGCTATCGTATTTAGCCCATTCTCGCTTTAATGCCTGCTTTCTGCGAATGAACGATGGAAATATGTTTGCAAGTACCGGAAGCCACATAGTGGGGGTTGATTTGAGTGTACCGGTAACTAAGCGTAGTGCTCTGTATTCAGTTGTATATCAATTTTCTTTGTATGCGAACTAGCCAGCCAAACTGGGAAACAGTATTCTGCGACTAAATACACCAGTGGCAGTGTAGTAGTCCTGAGCAGTTCTGTGTTCGCTCCCCATGCTGTACCTGCAAGGCGAGCGATAAGATTTACTCTTGTCTTCACTTTTTGAGCTACTTTCTCTAAGTTCTCTTTGTATGTGAGTGTTCGATCTAAGACAACGCCGAGGTATTTTGCCATTGGATTAAAAGGCAAGTCTTTACCGTTGTACTTAACACTTATTTAGCTTTTGCCATCTGTGAGTTAAGATAGAAAACCGAGGTTTCTGTTTTTAATGGATTTAATACGAGAGTCTCCATTTAGCACGGTACTCGCCCATTCTGTGTAAATCCTTTGTGAGTATATCCTCGCCGTACTTTGCTCTGAACTGCAAGTGCTATGTCATCTGCGTACTGGAATGCCTCCGCTTGAAGGACCGCTAGATCATGGACGTATAAGTTAAATAGCAATGGTGCCAACACTGAACCTTGTGTTAGGCCATCATTTATGTTTCGCCAACGACTGTGTTCAAAATCTTCTATTGGCCAATATATTTTCAAGTAACGTCACGATTTTACGACAGGGTATTACGCGGGCTATTTTCAGAAGCAAGCCTTCTCGTCTAACTGTATCGTAGGTGACTGTGAGATCGATAAAAACTGCGACTGTCTTTAGACATTTCTGAAAGGCAGATTCGATAAACGTAGTTAAAGCCATAACTTGATCGCAACATGATCTTCCTGGACGGAAGTCAGCTTGAAATTATGGAAGTATTTTGTCTATTATAGGGGCAATTCTTTGATGTATAAGTCGTTCGAGCAGCTTGTAAACTGTGCTGAGAAGCGATATTAGTCTATAATCTGCCGGATCTTTTCCTTCCTTGCCAGGCTTTTTAATAGCAATAACTTTGGATTTTTTAAAAATCGCAGAATTGGCCAGTCGCAAGTATGCGGTTAAACAGTTTTAGTAAGAAACTTCTAGTTTCTGCTCCAAAGTGTTTGATAAATTCCGGGTGTATGTTATCTAGTCCTACAGATTTTCTGTTTCTAATTAATTTGATTGCACTTGTTAATTCTGACATATCGAACGGAGCTGATAGTACATTATCGTTTTGTAGTTCCCTCTTTTGCTTTTCTTAACTTTCGTTTTACTTCTATTGACTCTTGTTTGTCGATTTTGACTTTGTTTATTTTTAGGAGTCTTTCTGCTATTTTATCTGATTTTATTTTAACGTTATTACTGACTTCCGCGCTGGCTATTCCAAGTCTTCTCAGTAGCTGCCACGCTTTCCTGCTGGAGTGTGTGATAAGCCTTCGACGGTGTCTGTCCATTTCTTCTGTCGTTGTTCGTTCAGTTGATGCATGAGTTCACTTGCGGTTTCCAAGTCGCCAGTCTTTTCGAATTTATTGTATAGATCTTCGCATAGTTTATTCCAGCCTCGAATGTATTTTTTTCTGAAGCCTCTTGGGATATTGTTTTTAGCACAACGAATTACTATTTTTGTAAACTGGTCGTAGTTTTTTACCTCTGGTTCGTTTTTATTATCTCCTTCTCCAGCTCAGATGAGAATTTTTTCCAATTAGCTTTAGCAAAATTCCATCTCGGTTTGTTTATGGACTTAACAGGAGGTATTTCCACCCCTGTGGTTACTAACACCGGTACATTTGGCTGTTCGGAAATCTAGATTCAATCTGTCTGTTTATGTTATATACATCCTTTTGTAGGTTTCGTGTGGATGCAAAGGTCTGGAATATACGATCTGTTCTACCTTGTCGAGTAAAACCATTATAGGCTAGCATAAAGTCATTTGCTTTCATCCATTCAATTATTTTCCGTCCATTTTCGTCTTCCACATTGTATCCCCAACACTGAGAATGACTATTAAAGTCTCCAGCGTAAATAGCCATTCTACTTTCGAAAACTGGAAGTGGCGGGATGGGCCATTGGGCTTTTGGAGGTTTGTATACATTTATAATGGAGCTTCCTTCAACTTCAATAGCACATACAAATACATTGTTCTCAGACGTCGTGTGCTTTACCCCTTGTAGGAGATAACTGAGTTTTTAATGTAAGTAAAAATTCCATATTTTTCATGGTGGACTGCGGCCACTGGTGTGAAGTTGGTAATTTTCCCTCTATGGGACAGTTCCCTATCTAAAACTGTATGTGTTTCTTGTAAAAGCGTGATATCTACTTTATCGGTATATTTTCTCTCGAGGTATTTAGCTCTGCTGATTCCTTCTATATTAAGTTGAAGAATACGGAGGTGAGTCCCGAACTTCGACGTCAGACAGCCCTGAAAAGAGCTATTTCGGTTAGATGCACTCATTATCTTGTTTACTTCTTCTTCTAATATTTCATTTTATTTTTCTCGCGCGTATTTGTAATGGCAGAGTTAGCCGAAATCAATGATAAATCACTGAAATCGTTTCCAGGGGCACCAGTGCATTTACACAGCGGTTATCGCTTTAAAAAAAGTTCTGTACTTCGTGGAGGTCTCTGCCGCGTCCCCAGAAATGGATAAGAAAAAAAACGGAATTTTTTGAACGGAATGAGTGAAAATTTCGTGGATTTCTTTGTAACGGAAAAAATTTTAGATATAAGATCCATGTGACAAAAAAAAAAGACATTTTTTTTTTCTATGTAGATAGGTCGTGTTTAATCTGAAATTGTAAATCATCGTGTGCGTGCGCAAATGGGATTTGAACATTAAACATTGTACAACTGAATCGTTGATGACTAAACCTGTTGCAGGTGCATGTCTTCTTTATACAGATAATCACAATTATCGAATCTTCGTTTTCATGTCTATTGCCGTATTCAGTTTTTTGTCTTGCTCTCTTTTAGTCAAAATAACTCCAGCCGCATTTCAGTATCAATCAGCATGGGCCTTAAATCTTCTAATAATCACCCGATAATTATTAGCGATTCCCAACACTTATATAAAAAATCGTAGAATTTCGAAGTAATTTATTTCTCGATCTATATAGCCTACGAACAGAAAATTCGGAAGACGCATTTTTTCCTAACTTTTGCAGAACTGTTTACATTTCGGTACGATTTTGTTGTTCCTTTTTTTTTTTTTTGAAATCAATAAAAAGTATTCCTGGAAGATTTTATAACATGTTTTTCTTTTTTTTTCTTTTTTGTGACGAGGAGGATTCCAACTATTTATTTATTTATGCTTTAAAAAAAAATGAAGAGAGTTCGGATCGTTTACTAATTTTTATAAATTTCATACAATGAAAATCGGTCTAATTAAGTTTCGGTTTCCCTTTATTCTCTCTTGTCTACTTTACAATCGTTGTTAATATATCAAATATTACGAGTATGATTGTACGTTATGAGTTTTTTTTTTTTCCAGTTTATTTGAGCTTACAAATAATGACAGCATTTTTAATGTGCGCTGGCATCGAAACAATAGAACATCACTATAAAAGTTTTTGACTATGTCTCAATAATAAAGACGAACACAATGACATTCGTATATATTTTTATATTTTACATGTTTTTATATATTTTAGAACGTTTTAAATGTTTCCAGCATTTCTCGACCAGATCTAAATTAACGTTATAATTTTAATATAAATAAGACATCATTTATTTTCGAAATGCGAGCATATCATTCGTGTAACTGCAAAATGCAAAATATGGGGCTTTATTTGTTTATTTATTAAAATTGGAAAAACATTACCGCTTAACTAGGCTAAGCTGATTTAACTTTTTTTTGGACACCGAAAATCGTCATCAATGCCTGGTTTACATTATTCGTTAATATAAATTGGAATGCTACGATATATGTTACATCTACTTTTTGACACTAAGTTTTGTAGAAATATATATAAAACTAATGGTGAATTCACCGGTAGTTATAATCCATTTATGTAAAATATATTTTGAATTTACCTAGAATACGTTTCGCGTTACCAGATGACGTAAGCAATTTTATTCCACGAGATTTATTTATTTATTTTTTTTTAATTTATCATTATTAATTGGCCGAGAAGTTTTAATTATTCCATTAAGTATTTCACGAGTACTCGGAATTTACGTAATAATCGTTGATGTGTGTTATTCTGAATTGTGCTTTGGTGCCAATCTAGAGTAGGCGGAATTTCTCATTTTAATAAATACGATATATAGTGAAATTTTATATTTTTAAAATTAAAAATGCCATTAAAATTATTGTTATTATTTGTAAATTAATCATTAGACATATTTAGTTTTCATCAAGTAATGATATATTTAAAAATTAATCACCAATCCGTTTCGAAGCTCTATATTACTATCATTGAAAATTTAACGTTAGTAATATATACTGTGAGATCGTGAAGCTATTAACTTCAAAATCCGTCAGTGTTTAATTTTTTAATATATTATTACTTTATGAAAACTAAATATGTCTCTAGTGATTCATTTGTAAGTAATTGAAATGACGTGTTTATCAGATTTTAATAATAGTATTATTATTATTATTATTATGTATTACATTATATTTTAGGCTATAAATTTTTCCATGGCTAACAAACGATTTAACACGCATTTTGATTTTTTTATAAGACTTTATTAACCTAATAATCGTGGGGAATCGTTATTGCGTAAACTTTTTGATTTTTTTATGAAAATCGTTCATAGAAATTTTATATATATAATAAACTCGATACGGTATCGTTGTAATTGTAATGTCATAACATTTTTCATGCTTCTATCGGGTTATTATTATTAAACAGCGTTTTCTTTCGTCTATGTTTCGTAATTTTAAAATGATTCCGCGGAATTATAGATTTTTTTAGACAATTGCTAAAAAACATTGATACAACCTGGCCGCTTTCGCGTTAAAATATAAAGCGTTTTTTTTGGGGTTTTTTTTTGCTTTTTTTACAGATTTATATTACTTAATTATTCTATATGCGTGACTGCGTGATCGAATTTATTTACTTCATATTTTAATACTTAATGTATTTCTTCGACTGTTCAGAAATGATTTAGTGACTATAATATATCGTTATAAAAAGTTCCGATAACTTATTACCTAATATTTTTGAGTTCTATCAATACGCTATTTGCGATGATATTGTTAAAATTACCCTTTTGTGTGTAAATTATATTTATAATATTTTACCGTTTCGTAAACATTAAATATTCCGTTCATCTTGCATTCAGTACTTCAGCGAGTACTGCTTAAATGAAAGTACTCATCGGACAAAAAAAAAAAAAACAGCCTATCACAATTGAATTTAGTCCCCCAAAAAGAAAAAAGCGGTTGAATGTGTTTTAATTACACCAATGATAGTATTACCACCGCTGCAGTGAGAATAAAACGGCTTTAGAACTAATCGCGATAAAAAGACTTTCAAGTGTTAAAAGGAAGAAAAAAAAATGAAAGAACGTTTGCTGAAATATTGCGGTTACAAGGACGTGAAAGATTTACATCAACCTACGGCTCTCAAAAAAGAAAAGCCAAAACTAAAAAAAGCCTCTCTACAACGCGTTTCAAAAAAATATTTAAGTCACTAAATATTCAATAAACAATCTTACCAAAATTACAAAAATCAAAATGAAATTCTTTTTTACGAAATACCCTAGCTTTGGTGTGGTAGAAAATTGACTCTGTCGAGAGTAATAAATTACCTAATAAGCAGACAGAAATTGACACAACCAGAAATTTGTTACTTCATTTAAAAAAAACCGTCTTAACATGTTTCGGAGTGAACGCTACATACGTTCAATGTGATTATATGTAGCATTAGCTGTAAAACATTTTGGTACGTTTTTTTTTGTTTTTTTTTTTTAGTTAAAAAATATAATTAAAGTTGCGTCAATTTGTGCCTATTTATTACGAACGTTTTACAAAAATTGGTAATTTCATTATCAAAAAACTTGCCACATCGTGGAGTACTGTGGAAACTATTTTAAAAAACAAAAAAAAAAAAAAAGCGTCTGAGTAAGTGGCAAGGGCTAATCACCGGGAGACCCTTCGAATGATAATGACGGTACACGGAGAATCGAAAAACTCAATTTATCGCAATTAAAAATCATAAACTTTCGGTAACCACCGCTTTTTACGATTTTAAATCTAAATCTCCGGTTCATTTCTAAAACTTTATTTCGCAATTCGTAATTATAGAAACTGTGTGTCTTCGATTCTTCCAAGGAAAGTGTCTGTCAGCGCCCAAAAAATTACTTCAATAGGAAAAGAAAAATATTAGCGTCTTTTTCAAGAATTTAATACTTCTTCGGAACATTTACAATATAATCAACTTCACAGACGCGACTTCATTTGAAAATTTCTTCAGTTTTAAAATGCGCCTTCCGCTAAACGATAAGTGAACGCATAATGGCAAAAATAGAAATTAATAAAGGACAGAAGCAGTCCAAAGATAAATGGAGCTGTGAAAGTTTTTGTTTTCCTGCTAGAAAGGCTAACGAATTTTCTGGAAAAGAGGTAAAATTTAAGTTATTTGATAAATTAAAAATAAAATTAACTTTAACGAGCAAAAAAAAAATCATGGAAACAGCTGGTTTGCGGATAGCACTTACTACATCGTCTTTCCGCAGAAAGGAATGAAAAATGCTAATGCAATAAATATAAATGAAGCGCAAACGGTCCTACGATTAATTATTATTATGTTTGTTATTATCATTATCGTGACGATAGGCGATTTTTTTTAATATCAATATAAGCGAAGATGTGCGCCGTTTGTAAATTGAATTCATTTAGCCTGTTCAGATTAATGAGCCAAAGTATTCGTCAAAGTTGATCAAGATTATTAGTCGACATTCATCACCATCGTTCTTGTTACAGTCCTAGAACTGTCCATGATAAGTGCTTTCCAACTTGTCCAATCCTCCGCCAATCTTTTTATTTCTGAGTATTTATTTAGCTGTGCGACCTTTACTAACATATCTACAAAAGTTTTCCTCGGTCTTCCTTCTCCTCTTTTCCCGTGGACTTTTCCTTCCATCACATCACGTGGTAATCCGATTGATTCACATTATTGTTGACATCTATTTGCATGCAATATGAAAGTCACGGTAGCTCCACATTTAATAGCTCTCAGTCATGTCGACCAAGATAACCAAAGCCGATCCCACTTTTCTGAAGGTTACATCTGAAGATACTCAGATACAGAGTACATTAAGTGGGCATTTATGTTCACAGGTGAGGTAGCAGAACTGTTGGGGCATTTGCTTATCCGTTTCCCTGCACTCCAACGTGCGTAGGGACTCATATAAGGAAGTTGTTCTACGAAATTTTTTAATTTTTGCAGCTAGACAGTTAGTACTAAAAGAGTTGTGGAGTTCGCCAGCAACAAACTTGTAGAGTGAGGCTTCACTTTTTGAACAAATTGCACATTCCTAATTAAACAAAGAAGTGAAATAAAATCTGACGACAAACTATCAAAGCGTAGAATATGGAGAAAATAAAATAAAACTTAAAAGAAACTCGAAATTAAATGGCGTCGAAAATTTGCAAAATACTTTGAACTACAATAACAATTTTATCAGTTTAAAATTTCTGAAGCAGTTTTACGCAGACTGGAGAAGTGATTATGCTATTAACAATAGATGTCAGCTATGGGTAACCCAAGACCCAGACTCTCCTTATGTAACTAATCCCGAATAAAATCGAACCTATGGCTCAAATAGCCAGATATAATAGGCCGTGTGGAGCGACCTTCATCGTCACTAAGTTGCACATGATGCATTTTTCCTAAATGCCCTAAGTAAATGCAGTTTTTCTAACTGTCATTAACGTGCAGATCTCACCGACGACCAAATATTGACCGCATTTATGTTTAACTCGTAAATCAATTAGTCAAAAGTAAATCAATTTGAAAAGGTCTTCTCCGCAATCTAATAACTAAGCTTATCACACCTCCGAAAATGCGAGGAATTTCTCATATGCAAAGAACTGCGAATGTGCGCCGGAAAAATGAACTATTTAGCTGAACTATACTCGTGCGTGTGTAACTTCGAACTAGAAATCGTAAAATGTGCAAAAGCAGCAATTAATCTTCTGCGAATTACTTCGAATGTATAAACATGCAAAAAAACACTCACATAGATGCGTCTACAATCAGTGCAATTGAATGTTGTTTCAACTGTATGCCAAACAGAAGGCTTAAGTACGCTGCCTACTTCAGAATTATCAGGAGAAGATTAGAAATGTATCGATAAACATATCGAAAAACAAAAACCATTTTGGAAATAACACCGAGTGTTGATATATAAAAGTTTAAAAGGATGAAAAATACATTCATAAATAAAAGCGAACGATAAAAATAAAACAGGATTTTTCCAGTCGAAAAAAAGAAGAATTTGAGCAGTGTAGGTTGGCATAATTTTTGGTCAGCGGCCAATTGCTACACACACAGATAAGTTCGTACTTTTCCGTTAACGTAAGCCAAGTAAAAAATTACAAGATGGCTGAAAGAGGAACAAATAGACACGATTTTCGAGGTATACAAAGATGGACGATGACATAAATGTATATCCGAAAAAGTAGACTAGATCGTTTAATATCCGTGAGGAACATTTATAACATTGCCTTCGCACTAGCCGTACACATTTTGCGCCATTTTCACTAGTCCCTTTACACTGTTTCCTAACGCTTTCATATACATATACATATATATATATATATATGTGTGTGTGTGTAATATACAATTTCTATACATTGGGAAGGTCCGAACTGAATTATCGAGAAATCCAATATACGTTTTAGTATAAAAGAGTGCGTTGCTTTCTATACGTGTAGCAGATGCTCTGTTTCCTGTTAGGATTTTAACCGTCCCTTTTTGAACAGCAGCGAGAATTTGTGTTAGCGTAGAAAATATTATCTCCGATTTCATCTTATGAATATATTCAACGGACGTAAAATGAAGTTCGTCACTGAATTCGAGATTTTCTCTCTCGTCCAACCGAGACTTCTCTTAAAATTATGAAACATTTTAATGGAGACTGCGTAAGGATTTTTACAATGACATTTTACAAGGCATATATTATTCTATTTAAAAATTCCAACATACAAATTTTACGGCGGCCTTGTCCCGAACCGTAAAATAAGTACCAAAATATTCAAAGCTCGCAAATATACTCCCGTTTACTATTATATCGAAATATATTAGCCGACCCATTTTGTACTATAAAGCTTAACTAACAGACTCCAGGTCTTTTAAACTTCTTTTCTGCTAAAACATGTGCGTGTCAGTCGCTTCCTCTTCTCAATGATCCTTAAAAAGTGTAATGTGTACATAACATTATAAATATTGTATATTCAAAAGGATCTTCTGGTTGGTATCCCTAAGGACTTTTTAAACGAATAATGATAACGTAACAAAAGCTACGATAGCGTCATTTTTTTATTTATATAATCGTGTCAAACTCACACGTGGAAGAACATATCTTGAATCTTTTAGAATTAAAAATGTTTACCCTTCTATAGGGTAATTTATGTGTTTATAACTGAAAAGTTTTCATACCGCGTACAAAATTAAGAAACCGGTCATCTTTATTTCACTTCGATTCTGCTACAATTTCAATCTCCTTTAAATTTTTTCATTGATGACGCTGAAAAAGAAAGAAATTGCATTCTTTTTTTTTTTATAATTTTTTAATTTCACTATTTTTTTTCAATTCTAATTACTTTCCGTTTTAATTGCGTTGATGCATATTCGAATACAAACGAATTATTAACCTCAAAAAGATAATCTGAACAATTTTAAATCTATACTCTTTAAGGAAACTAATGAAAATTTAAAAAAAAATTCAGATAACCAAATTAAGCTGCACAGTTTTTAGTCGTAAGGAGCACAATGTCTCTTTCTCTTCTATACTCTGTACAAAAGGATCAAAATTTGCAATGTAATTCTTACTGACATCAACATAAAAAAAATAACATAATCACAAAAATCCTATCCTAACATTTAACTTTCATTATATAAAATTAAGACATTGTTTCGTTACACAAAATTGTGACATTTTTTAAATAACAATACACAAATATCCTATAAAATATAACAAACGTTACATAAAATTAGGATATTCTGCGTTACATAAAATTGGGACATTTTTTCTAATGGGGGTAGCCTAAGAATTACGTTGTAATTAATATATACATGAATAATACCATCATGTCAACATATGTATGTTCGCATGGATAAATTTTTATACACTTATCCGATGCATTGATTTTATAAAGTTAATTGTCATTTTCTTATTAATCATGAACGAAACTCTGCTACAGTTCTGCTTAATTCTTAAATATCTCGCAAAAGCTGAAGTAAGCTATGACTCGAATTTTCCCAGCAATACGTTCTTGTTTAACCATACAAAATGAGGTTCATTATTCATACTGAAACACCACTACTTTTCGCATACCTAAAAAGATATTTAAGTCTTAATAATAATAATAATAATAATAATAATAATAATAATAATAATAATAATAATAATAATAATAATAATAATAATAATAATAATAATAATAATAATAATAATAATAATAATAATAATAATAATAATAATAATAATAATAATAATAATAATAATAATAATGATGATGATGATGATGATGATGATGATAATAATGATAATAAAATTAATGATGCAATATATGGACAGAAAAAGAAATCGATTCTTAACAATAACTTGACGACTGCATCGTACCGCTACCATTTTGAGATGACCCGCTACTAGCCGAATTTGAAAAACTACAACTATGTAATGTCTCAATGTCGGTTCAGTTAAAATGACGTTAACCTATCTCAGCATTTGCTTGTGGTAACGAGCGATGATAGAGTAGCGCCGAGGCTAGTCGTTGAGATGGAACGTGTTTCACCACGAAGCTGCATCTTGCTAGGTTGCTGATAAAAGCATTTCATTCTAGTTTTCTTCTGTTTGTACAGCAACAACCGAACACTATCCGCATCCCGCTTCTCTGTTGTTTCTTTAGCTAAAAAAAAAAAAAAAACGGAAATCCGTCAGTTCCAGCTTGCCGCTCTTAATCAATCATTCTGTTTAACATTTCCATTCGTCTGTATCCATCTGTTCTGACCGCTTCGATTCTAGACATCGTTACTATATTGGCGTTTTTCATCGAAAAACTAGATTAATTTCCCTTAGCTTTTTCTCTTACATCTATTATTTCACGCTTGCATATTCGATTTTTCTTCCTTTAATTATTTCACATTACCGTTTTAATTTTACATTTTGCTTGCATTCGATCAAGGCTCGAGCGCAATAACTGTATTATTCAAAACCCTACTATGGTATATATATAGTTAAGTCATTTGTGTGCGAATTATTTTTAGTGTTTCACCGCATTGTCTCGAAGAACATGTTTCATATTCTCCATGCCGTTATGTATAAGTACCTTCGGTCACAAAGTTGATCAATGAGCCAGAGGTATTAATCGGATTTCACAACTGTAATATTCTGCAAGCACTTCTCTATTTTCTTATAGTTGCTTTAAATGCATTATTATTAAATGCTCCAATATTCGAGAATTTACTCGGTCGTGTTTCGCGAATTTTCCAAATTAATAATTACACCATTATAGTGCGTAGATAGAGAGACACGGGTATTTTTTTCCGCTTCTGTCAATACTTGTCACGGTATAGTTGAATCGCCCGCGTATTAATAAATGAAAATGCAGTTGGGTAAATCCCAAAATATAATTGAAATACCGGCATATATCTGATCATCTTGATATTATTACTGGCATTTCATGTTATACTGATTTTTGTATTATTTTCAATTATTTACTCAAAAAGGCTGGATAAGAAATTGAAGGTCAATAAGCGGGGGATTAGTGATAACTAACCAACATCAGCCCCCCTCCCCCCCAAAAAATAGACCTCAACTTAACACATTTTCCGGTTTTTTTTTTGCTTTTTTTTTGATTTCTAGATCATTCAACTTTCTCCATCGACTTTATTTAACTTGTTCGCCAGATCGATTGCATTCTCATCGACAATCGTTTTTATATAAACGGATAATATTACCATTATGTTTTTTTTTATAAATAACCCAAATAATTTCCTTATTTAAATTTTGAAATCCAACCATGCACCCCATTATATTCGAAAAGTTAAATTTCGGCTTCAGATAGTTGCAATACGAAATATAAGTTCTGACTAAAGTTGCAAGTTTGCTTAGAAAAACGATCGAATTTATGGTTTTTAACTAGATTAAAAAAAATTTATTTCAAATTAAGATCACTATATTCAAATATGTTCGGTTTCAAATATAAAGATAGAATAGTACTCTACAAAGCCATTTTTGGATCAATAACAGAATACTGCTCTACAGTATATTGTCCAGTTTTACGAGAAAAAGACAAGAATAAGCTGTTAGAATTACAAAGGAAAATATTAATAGGAACAATCTCTGGTTATCGCACAATATCGTATACTTCAGTCAACATCATAGCAGGAATAATACCTATAGACTTAAAGTTAGAAATTGTAAACCAAACCAAAACATTGAAACAAGAAGAAAAAATTTTAGACAAAAAAAAGTTACGAAAACAAATCAATAAAATTAATTCAAGTAATATACGACTTTGGCAACTCAGATGTGATAAATCAAAAACTGGCAAAGTAACACGGGAAATAGTTCCAAACTTAGAAGAAAGACTACAAATGAAACATTTTTATACCGATTATAACTTCACTCAATTTTTAATCGCACATGGAAATAATGGGGTGTCTATATGAAACTATTTAAAATTGCTGAAACAGACATCTATATAGACTGTAAAGAGGAAACAGATGATTAACATTCGATTTTCGAACGCAATAAGTTTAAAAACGAAAGAGAAAAACGGAAAATAATAAAAAAACCAATAACCGAAATACCTAAAAAAAACTTTTTTAATTTGATCAGCTTTGTCAACCATGTAATGAATAACAAAACAAAACACTTCAACAACAAATAATAACAGTAACAATCAGAAACTCTGGCTGAAAAACCGCAAGGTACAGCGGAGTAAATAAATAAATAAATAAATAAAAAAAAAAAAAAAAAAACTACATATATTCGTAGATTTGCTTGAATCCGTTCTGAGTTAAATTATCGATTCAATGTTTAAAATTTCGATTTCTAAATACACCTTAGAAGGCGCGCGTTTTTCGTTTGAAAAATTATTCTGCTTTTTCGATAAAATATAAAGAGACTTTTTCTTTTTTCTTTTCATTTTATCAGATTGTTCCGTTAAAGTTTAATTGTCATTTTTTGTACGGTGTATGTCCTGTGTAAAATTTAGCCAAAAATAGTGCTTATAAATTCGAGAAAAGATTTTATAGAGTTAACTAAATTGTTTTTATTGTCGTTTTTATTTAGCATGCTTCCAGGTTTCTTATTTGCATCGTGTTTATTAATTAGTTTAACACGCTCTACATAGGTTACTTAACATTTCTTTCGATTCAATTTCTTGTCTTCATTTTTTTTTTAAGTGACTAGACATTGCAGTGGTATTTCCTGGAGGGTTGGAACTAGTCATTACATTTCATCAAAAATATTTGTAACAATATTTTTAAAAAGACGGCATTATTATTTTTAATTCTTCTTTTTTTTTTAATAACATTTTGTATAAAATGCATGTAATTATAAACATTACTGCCATTTATTCAGCAGCGCGTTTCTCTAAAATTCATTTATATAAATATTATGTAGGCATCTTTATATTTTATCATCGCTTAACCTTGGAAACACTACCGAAATACTTGTAATACTCATTACATAATTTCACAGTTTTTAAACCCTTCATATTATATTGTGTAATTTCCTATAATATATATTTTTTTTTTTTGTGAAGCTGGCTTAATTATTATTAACTCCATTTTTGTCTTTTAGTTACACATTTTGTTAAAGCGTATTCGAAATTAATAATTATGTGCGAATTAAACGATACCGAGGTGCGAATCTTATTAAATGGAACAGTCTATAACAGTAGAACATACTATATATGTTTCCACAATCCGGTTGCTGTAAAATATATTCTGTTTTGTTGAAAGTGTAAAAAAAGTACCTTTAAATCGCAAAAGTCGTTAAATTTCGATAACAACTTCGCTAATATATTTAAAAATTATTTTAGCAAGCATTTCAGTGGTATATTAAAGTGATTAATTTATCTTACGGTGAGGAAAGAAAAGTGGCAATACTTTTAAATGTAACTGGTGAGAGGTATGTAACAGATTTAAACTATCCGATATATATATATATATATATATATATATATATATATAGGAATATATAAAGAATTATACTGTTGGTAGCTTTGAGGAATATTGTTTACCAAGAAGGAACAACATTGTATATGAACGATACAATTTTCTTATGTGAAATCAAGATGAAGGTGAATTATTTGATTAATTTTTAACCGATTTAAGATTATTAGTTAAATCACGTGATTTAGTAATATAGAAGATTAATTAAAGATGAAACTGCATTGGAAAGTACGAGGTATAGAGCATTATCAGAAAGATTATTAAAAGATGCTAAGATTAAACGAAATCGACAAAAAAAAACCAAAGTTAAAAATACTAGTCAAATGTCGAGAATTAATAGTCAAAAAGGCACTCGGAAAATAATGGATTATTTCATTGTAATAGTTTCAAAATAAAAAGGTAATTTGACCAACCTATAATGGAGGATGCTGCAGGTGCAATGGACATTCACATTTTACCAATAGAGTAAAAATCAAATTAATACTATCTAGTAAAAAAAATATTTGCATAGAGATGGAAAATATGTCAATTTAAAATTACGACTTACCGAACTATATTTAGATTTGGGTAATTTCAAAAAATTATGGTGTCTAAAGTTAATAATTAATACTAGATGCGCGATATTTAAAAAATGCTTTATATTATTGCGAAGGATTTTACAAAGAGGAGAGTGCACAAAAAAATGTGTTTTTTCAAGTTACAAAAAATAACGACGAAATGAATAGGATAACGTACTATACATATTGCAGTTTTCGTTTTTGACATACATGAAACGAGAGAAATGTACGATAGTGTAGAGATACTATGGTTGATATAAGAATCTATAGAAATTAACGGTAATTTATGTCAAAAAAAAAAAAATGTCTGTTGAATCCAATATGCCAGCGTAAAAGCTTAATAGTTAAGGCCTGGATACCGAATTGGAGGTATCATCGGTTTTCGGGAGTTGTTTTATTGCGGATCTAAGTTGCTTACGCCGACATTCACCGCGAAATAATCGGATACAGGAGAAATCTGAGAAAGTAAAAGTAGCCCCGGGACAAAAGGAACTGTCCCCCTGCTGGGAATCAGTGCTGTTGGACTTAGTACGTTGTAAAACACTCTGTGAAGGGTACGGGACTTACTTTACTTCACTACACAATTATCAACAAATTACAAAGCGCTTTTCCTTTAAAGTTTCAAAAAATAAAAATTTAAACTCAAGTTTAAATGAAAATTGATAATTAAATTTAGATAAAGAAAATTAACAAGTTTACTGTAAATAATTTGTGCCGACCAACAAAAACAAAATAAATTGGTAAATAAGTAAATAAAAGTATTATTAAGTAATTTATAAAGTAAAATATATATATATATATATATATATATGTATACAACGCCTTCGGCTTTTAATAAAAAAAAATTATAAAATCTCATTTAGAAAATAATTAAAATCTCGTTAAGAAATTCATTTAAAAGTGAATACGTCTGCTCACATTAATGAAATTTATTTCTAAATTGCCGCCCTAATAGTCTTCGGTGCACGGTACAATTTTGTAGCGCTTATGGTTATCGACAAATTTTTGATAGTGGTACATTTTTCACCGAACGTATTTATAATCTCTTCTTCACGGAATAGGCTAGTTTTGTCGACGATTTTTGTCATTTTCATAGTTGCGCATCAGTAGAACGATTAATAAAGCCATACACGAAAGCCATTATGATAAAATAATGTAAAGTCGTAATACGGCAGTCTGTGAAAACCCCATTCGAGCAATATTCAATCGTCTATTGCTCGAATCAATACACAGTCGAAATTATTCCGCTTCCTAAAATTAACTATTAGCAATTTAATGCACAACATAGTAGCCGCTTAGAGCTGAACGAACTCTGAACACAAAAAAGCTCTACCCCATAAATTCGTCATTTACGTGTTTTGTTTAATAGCTTTTACAAAGCAATTTTTAAAATTGTGTCCGTTACGCAATGAACTTTGGCAAAATAAGGGGTAAGTACGGTCTGGACGACTGGTCTGACTGCATATAAGGGACATATAAATGAAGGTAAAGATTTGTCAATTACACGTTTGTGAAAGATTTTCATGAATAATAATAATAATAATAATAATAATGATACGGTTTGGTTTAGTTGATTGGTTATTATTATTATTATTATTATTGTTACTTTTAGTTCACTATTATTTTTATGATTTCAAATCTTTTCATTTCAATCGTATATCGAAGTGAACTAAATTATTGCTAGAATTTTTTTCAAACTCGAGTCCAAATCTTGTTTATTTAAATTTGCTCGCGAAATTTTTAGCTTGAATTTGCGCAGAAAATTGTATTACTTGCACGTGATTATGCACACTCAGGTATTGTACTGTAAAATTCATTTTTTTGCGATATTGCCAAGAGCGAAATGAATAGCGAATAGCAAAAATTGAATTATATCGAACTATAGGGTGGGCCAAAAGAACATCCCGAATTTTAAACGCTCGTCAAAATCAAACACTGTGAGTTAGCGTGGCGATTGTAACGCCATCTGACGCTAAATAATATGCCGTTTAATATAAATATAGTTGGTTAGTAGTCATGATGTCGTGAACGCGTAAACAACGCTCTTTCGTTGTCGAGTACTTTGTGAAAAATGGTGAAAGTGTAATCGCGGTACAACGCGCGTTTAAAAAACAATTTGATTTAAAACGTCATGACAATCCCCCCGTCCGTAAAAGTATCCTCAAATGGGTAAAAAACTTCCGAGAATACGGTAGTGTGGTGGCGGTCAACCATCAAGGTCGCCGTCGATCGTCTAGAACCCCGACAAACATCGAAAAAGTGCGCGTAGCATTGTCGCGAAGTCCGCGCAGATCCGTTCGTCGCCAGACTTCCGCCTTGAAAATTCCCCGTACTTCACTCAGAAGAATAATTCGAAACGACCTCAATATGCACCCATACAAGATACAACTAACCCAAGAATTGATACCAACAGATAAGCCAAGAAGGTTAGAATTTTGTAATAAATTTTTGGATATGCTGGAGGAAGAAGACGTCGATTTGGATTATGTTTTTTTTAGCGACGAGGCGCATTTCGATTTAAATGGTAACGTTAATAAACAAAACATGCGGTATTATGCTACTGAGAACCCTCGAATCGTTCACCCGGTACCCTTGCACTCCCCTCGTATCACGGTATGGTGCGCAGTCAGTGCGAAAGCGATAATCGGTCCCTACTTCTTCGAGGAGGACGGAGCGAATGTTACTGTGAACGGCGACCGCTACATCCAAATGTTAAACGAGTTTTTTCTACCGGAGCTCAGACGGAAGAGGATTGCATTATCTAAAACGTGGTTTCAACAAGACGGGGCCACACCACATATTCGTAACGATTTTTTGCGGTTATTAAGAGAGAAGTTTCAGGACCGCTTGATTTCGCGAAACTGAGCTGTTTTGGCCGCCGCGCAGTCCGGATTTAACACCGACAGATTTTTACCTATGGGGCTACTTGAAAAGCAAGGTGTACGAGGGTAAACCAGCAACAACCGACGAGATGAAATTGGCCATTCAGAAGGAAATTGCGGCGATTAAAAAACCAACTCTTAAAAAAGTAATGCATAATTTTGAGGAAAGATTGCAACAATGTAAAAATCAAAATGGTGACTATTCATACGGAGTATTGTTCAAAACTAATAGTGTACAATAAATGGCGTTCTTTTTGAAGTATTTCAACGTTTGTTTCATTTCCGTAAGTATATTAGTCTTTATTTGATGAGCATTTAAAATTCAGGATGTTATTTTGGCCCACCCTGTATTATTATAATCAAAATGGTATTATCTTACTGTGCAACACTGCTTCCTTTCCTTACTTAATGACAAATCCGTTAGGTCTCTAAGTCTGTTCACACAATTACCCCCAAAACTAGATATAAATTTGCATTGGCGCACTCAAGGGGGGTGCCACGGGGCCATTGCTCCCCCCAACAAGTCTTCGAAATCTTAATTTCGTTTTGTAATGTTTTGCTTTACTTAATTTTTTTTTTTTAAAACATACATATTTACTTTTTGCTTTTATTACAAGTATAATGTTATATACGTTTACCTAATTTTTTAAAAATAAAATTCGTATGCTTACCTAATTTGTGCTTATTACAAACATAATGTTACGTTTCTATTATTATTATTGTTTGTTTTTTTTTAATAAAATTCGTCAGTTTTGTAATTTTTTTAAAAATAATATTCGTTAATTTTGTATTTTTTTATTTTTTTAATTTTAATTTATAGACCACGGAAATAGATAGGTACTTAGTCGAGGTACCGAGTTACCACCCCCTAACTCATTTTCTAAATTCTAGCCCCGAACAAAAAGAAATCCTGAGTGCGCCTTTGTAAATTTGTAAGTCAATTCCCCGTGAATTAATTTTATTCGAAAAATTGTTATTATTATTATTATTATTATTATTAATTATTATTATTATTATCGTGTTCAGTCGTGTTTTGCTTGCTCCTTTTTAAAGTTTAAATTTCATATTTCGTTAAGATTCGTGTGTTTCAAAATTGAAGGTTTCTATTAGTTTCTGTGACGCTCTTTCCGGTACTAATTTCAGAATTTACGTAGCATTATCCGATCCATAGTTATAACGTTTTTTGCATATTGATTTTCACCGTAAACCGCCGCGTTAAATTTTGCTGTACCGCTTTGGTTGTTCGCGAAATATAACAAACTGTACGTACGATTATATATCATGGCTCCAATTTGCAGTAAATGCAGTGACGATTTACCGTCAAATGGTGATTTTGCTACGTGTGGAAAGTGCAAGCGCACACTTCATTTTGATGCTTGCAGTGGTATTTCTTCTGAAACATGGCAGAGAAAATCGAAAAAGATTAAAGCAGAGTGGAACTGCGTAGATTGCCGACCAGATAACGGAGGGGAAAACAAAGGTAAACAACAAAATGTTACTGATAAAACTGAAGCGTCTTCTTCCGAAAGTAAGACACCAAACCAAACGGACGTGATATTAAAATCCATACAAAATGAGATAGTAGGATTATTCGAGAAAATGACGGAATTACAAACCTCATTTACTACCCTTCAACATTCATTTAACATGAACGATTCAAAGTTATCAGATGTCTTAATTTTAATGTCTTCTTTGCGAGAGGAAAATAAATCACTGCGAGAGGAAAACGCTGAATTAACAGCTCGAGTTAATAATCTTGAACAGTATACAAGAACTAACAACGTAATAATAAATAACATACCGGTTTCCCCGCAAGAGGATCTTTACGAAACAATTGTAAAAATAGGTAGGTAATGCTGTTGGTACGCCATTAACAATCTCTGATATAGATGTCTGCCATCGATTACAAAAATCACCAAGACAGCAGCATCCCAGTGTTGTTGTTCGTTTTTGTAGAAGAGTAACCAAAAACAATCTCTTAAAGAACGCGCGAACCATTAAACCCACTCAGAAATCGATAGGACTATCAGTTGTTAATATCGATCAACGTATTTTCGTAAACGAACAATTAACTGCCGAAAACTCGAAGCTGTTCTTAGCTGCTAAATCGTTGCGTAACAACGATTACAAATTCATCTGGACTCGGGATGGCAAAGTATTCGTTCGTAAGGATGAAAAAGCACCAGTTATTAAAATTCACTCGCTAGAACATATTACAAACTTAACGAGAGAAAAAACCCCAAATTGACTATCTTTAAGGGTAAATATTAAGCCAGATTTATATATGTTAAATTTAAATTCAAGCTACTTTCACTGCTTTTTATGTACTTCACAAAGATTTTTCAGTTTTTCGTCTTCACCTCTACGTTGGGTTTTAAAAGAAAAAAATAATTTTTCTGTTTACATAAACTTTTCGCTATCTGTTACTTCAACAATAATAATTAACCTAAACCTTAATTTTAAAGTTACTTTTATCTTTAGTAATATTTTATACTTAATACATCTAATTTTAACAATCGCTACCCGCTATTTTACTTTTATCTGTAGTATTATTTTATTTAAAGCATCTAATTCTTGTAATTTGTTTAGTGTTATACATAACATGTTTAACTATAGCAATGCTTTGTTTTTTGTTTTTTTTTGAGTATTTTCCTTATATTTTACTATACTTTATTATGTTCTCAAATGTAGTTTACTTTAACTCATATTACTACACTATGATTATAATTGATTGCTGTAACATTAACCTTACAATTATTTTATATATTCTCTGTTATTTAAAACGCTACTACCTTCATTTTTCAATAAATACTCTTGCATTACTTCTGATATTAACATTAGTTTGTATTATTATTAAAATCATTTTTAAACTTATTAAAGAACTAATGTTGCGTAACCATCAATCTGTACTTATATAAATTTAATCGCATTTTACTTTTTTGTAAAGTCATTAGTAACCCTACTAAACTTCGATGTAAGCATAGGTTTTACAACACATATTTATAACATAATCTACAAAAATTTAGTATGTACTAAATTTTTATCTTATTCTTATCTAATGTATTTTTTGTCTATGTTTAACAATGCTTCTACAATCATTTAATATTTATATTAATCCTTATTTTTATATCTACACCGTACTTTCATAAAATACTATCATTCAGTTATATTTTTGCTATTATTATTGATTTCAGAGTCGTTTTAATAATGCCATTTATTTCATATATGTATATTGTTTACATTCAAATTTTATTTCCGTTTCTAACAAAAACTCTATTCGTTATATTACTTCAATTAATCAATTTACGCAAAGTATGTATATCACATGTAAAATTTAAACACTATTATTTTAAATACTTCGTTTGAAATATTAAGTAGTGCATACTATGGGTGTACCAGGCGAAAATAATTCATTAAACTACTATAACAGCTTTTGTGTATTTGCACTGACTGCTCGAATTTTTATTTTTAATCTAAAAATAGTAAATCTTTACCGCTATTAACATATGTAATAACGTTGTTCATAGCAACTAACAAATTTTATCTTAATTTAATATTTAATAAATTATTTAACCTTCCCTGTAAATGATGTCAACCTAAAATTATTTACTTTAAACGTGAGCAGTCTAAGAGCACATTTTAACGACTTACTCATTTTTCTGAACGAAGTAAATTTTTGTTATGATATCTTAATACTAACTGAAACTTGGCTCTGTGAGAATGAGATATATCGTTATGAAATCGAAGGCTATACCATTTGTGCAGATTGTAGAGAAAACAAAAGATCTGGAGGTGTCATAATGTATATAAGAAATACCATTCAAACACTTAACGTTAAATTATTAACCACTACTTGTAATTTAATCATTATACATATCGCACTAGAGAACAATAGACATCTGTCTATTACTGGAATATACCGCTTTTGTGATCCTCAACACAGTAAATTTTTAGCTGAATTATTAACTGTAATCGGGAATTTAAAAGACCTAGCTATAATAACAGGTGATCTAAATATAAACTTGATGAATGAAACCAAAAGTATAGATTACCAAAATCTTTTATATGCAAACGGATTTCATTGTATGATAAAAGAACCTACTTTTACTCGCACGCATGGGTTGCAATCTTCATGTTTAGATCATGTTTTCGTTCGTGGATTACAAACTACAGGATTAAATTTACGTATAAATACTGAAATCCTCCCGTGTTGCTTTTCTGATCACTCCATACTTAGCACAGAACTAAAAATAATTTGTAAACTTAAAACAAAAAACAACTATAACCATTCTCATCAGATTGATAAAGTGTTATTTAAAAAAAATCTCAGCACAAGTCTATTGGCTAAATTATATAACAACTCAGGTCCTGTTGGCGATAAGTTTAATCTTTTCTTAAATATAATAAATGACGCTATGACACGTTCACAACGTTTATCTTCTACAAGTAAACCTCAACATAAAAGGGCTGAATGGGTAACCAATGAAATAATTAACTTATCCCGTGAAAAGAAATCGTTATATTTGTTGACAAGAAAATACCCTACAGATAACAACTTTCTATCTCGTTTCAAAAACATATCAAAAGACCTGCAAAAAATTATTCGTAAAGCAAAAAGAGACTATTACTCCAAAAAACTATGTGATTGTCAAGGTGACCAGAAGAAGTATTGGACGCTAATAAAACAAGTACTTGGAAAAAATAAATCTATGTTTAAAGAAATTAACGTAAATGGAACATTGTTAACAGTAAATAACAATGAACATTTAATTTCAAACTATTTCAATAATTACTTTGTAAATATAATAAAAACCATGAAGTGCAAAATTACTGCGGGGAAACATTCTGTTACTAAATGTGACCAATACTTAAATTCCTTCGGTTTTGTAGAATTTTCAAAGGAAGAAGTAAAAAGCGCCATACTGTCGCTCCCAAATAAATCATCATACGGCTTTGATAAAATACCAATAACACTGATAAAAGAAAATATTGAATTCTTTATTACCCCCCTAACTCACTTATTTAATATATCTGTTAAAACAGGGCAATTTCCGAGTGCCCTTAAACTAGGGATTATTACTCCGGTACATAAAATTGGTGCTACCACAGAGGTGTCGAACTATAGACCAATATGTCTACTCTCTACCCTTTCTAAAATTTTTGAAAAATGTATGAAAAAACGTATTATATTCTACTTAAATAAAATAAATTTCTTCAGTAGCAATCAGTATGGTTTTTTATCGGGGAAAAGTACTGATGATGCACTGCTCGAACATATTTCATATATATCTGATAATTTGGAAGCAGGCCGCTCAGTTGTCGCCGTCTACTTCGACTTTTGTAAAGCATTCGACGTCATTGATCATAATATACTGCTAGATAAATTATATGTTTGTGGCTTTCGGGGACATATCTTTGATTGGTTTAAATCTTATCTATCCGAGAGAAATTTTGTTACAAAAATAAATAATACCCTAAGCGATAAAGTAATGCAAATATATGGAGCACCTCAGGGGAGTATTTTGGGGCCTACCCTCTTTTTAATATACATTAATGATTTATGTAACCTGAAGGTAGCAGGAAAACTATTTAGCTATGCTGATGACACTGTTTTGGTTACAAGTTCTAGATTTCAAGATGTTTTAAATAAACTAGTTCAAACTGATGTAGACAAAATTCATGATTGGATGTTGAAAAACGTTATAGGTCTTAACATTAATAAAACGAAATATATTGTTTATAGCTATCTACCTCAAAGTAAGTGGAACCAATTAAAAATCTTGTGGGAAGACAATGTATTTATCCATAGAGCGTATGAAATAAAATATTTGGGGATCTATCTGGACTCAAAATTATTATGGAATAAACATCCCATCTATCTATCGGGAAAATTAAGAAAATTAAATTATCTTTTCTATTACCTAAAGCAGTTTTTTAATGCTAAACAACTCACACAATTGTATCTAGCATTATATCAACCTACACTTGCATATGGAATAGTGCACTGGGGAAATGCTGCAGATTACCTTACAAAACCCTTACATTATCTTCAAAAATCATTATTCAGAAATTTAACAAGTAAGGAACACAACATCGACTCAAAAAAATTGCTAACCGTACCAAAACTGTACACAGTCCAACTATTAAACTATGTAATAAAAAACAAACAAAAGTTTAATATTGCAACCAGGTCTGGAATTACAAGGGCGTCTGCAGATGAGAAAGCCATAGTGCCATCTTATAAAAAGTACCATACAAGAATCCAAGCCAAATATATGGGCCCAGTTATTTTTAACTCTCTCCCAGTAACTTTTAAAATGAAACTCAGAAACTATAAATACAGACGTAAGTTAATAATTGATTACCTGCATAATGTACCATAGTTTCTTGTTCCAAACTGCTTCGATTATATTCTTATTATCATACTCATTAATATAATTATCATATCTTTATTATTCTGACCGAAGCTACTAAATGGTTATCACTTTTTGTTAAAATTGCAGTTATTGTTATGGTTGTTACGTTTACTGCGGTTGTTATAATAAAGGTTATCATTGTTGTCATTATCACTTTCTTAGTATTATTACAGATGTTCTTATTTTTATTTTCTTTATTATTATTATTATGTTTCTTTTTTTTTCTTTTTTTTTTTTTTTAACTGTATTATTACTAGTTTCTATTTACATTGTAGTTGAAGTGTACATGGTAGCTATAGGGGACGGAGGTATAAGTGAGCACAAGTAATATATTAATAACTGTATTAGAAATTATTATAGTTGATAATAATTAATTAATTTAGTGTAAATATGGGCTCACTTAAATCCAAATTACTATGTTTGATCTTACGCAAAACAACATAAATCGGCCCATGTAGCATGCAAACATGTAAAAGCGAAAATTTTCTGCTACTCACGCACCTGTAGCGCATAGGCAGAAATTGCATGAATGTGTCAGTGTGAGAGCTTGTATACCCAAATGTGTGAGTAGCCATTTGTGAGAGTGAGTGCTGGGTATACCGGCGTATATGTGTATGTGTAATCACATGATATATACTTGTTTATAACCTGTATTATTATATTGTATTGTGTTGTATGTATGTAAATAAATTTCAATTTCAATTTCAATTTCAATTTCAATTATTATCATCATCGATATAATAATTTGCATACATTTTTTGCGATATTTTCAACGATTACTACATTTTTATAAGATGAATGTACTTCTATTAGGGACTGCTCGTTTTAGCTTTCTGTACATTTTCCGTGTCTTCTTCGGAAACATAACTTTCAGCTTCGGTTTTCCCATAAAATTAGATACGTTGTTTAAAAATCATTTGGATTTGTTATCAGATATTTTCAGAGTATAAGAACATTTTCAAATTTATACCTTCGGAATACTATTATTTCGGATCCGCACACAACCGGATCGATTAAATTATTTCGAAAAGATCCGCTGTAAATTATTAAGACACTTTCACTTGAGTATTTATTGAGGTTTTATATTTCATAATGAAAGATAACTCTTAAAAACACTACACACTAGAGTATCTCGTTGGAAATCCAAACTTTATAATTGAGAACAAAAAAAAAAAAAAAATGGCTAAAAGTTAATATTTTTAGTTTTTTTAAATTTTTGCAGAACTGGAATAGTGAAAATAAAGGACACCGTTTTTAAATCAGGACAGCTTGCGAACAAGTATTCCATCGGTTGAGATGTAAAATGAGTACTGTCAATACTGCTCGCGGAGCTGATTTAGCTTGCCTGGCAATGAATTTAGGAAAGGGAGGTGCTTGAGTAATATTTTTTTGCTAAAATAATGGTTACAAACTAACGACTAGCCGTTTATGCGATCAAGGGGAAGGATGTAAAAATTGTTCCGAATTATTGATGTATTGAGGATTTTTTATGTAACATTGTTACACGGATCCGAAACAGAGATGCGTCAATGAAAAATCTAGGCTATTTCCCGATATAAGTTAAACCGCGACAGTCGACAAATTTTAGAAAAGATCGCTTAACCAATCATACTCGTAATAGAACTTTTTGCGCCTGTGACACTTGTGCAGGTTTAAGCCTCCATCGTCTGCAGATTATCGTGTGTCTAGCTGAAAATAATAAACTTCTTTCTAATGACCGGTAACGTTTCAAAATCGTTTTACTTCGCTGGAAATTTTATAATAACCGCGTCAATTTTATCGCGATTTAGTAACGAAAACAGCGATAGTCGGTATCGAAAGAAGTGTCCATGGGATTTTACTGAATCGGTCTTCAAAAATATTCCCGGTAGCAGAGTTCACGGTCGCAAGATTACGTTTTCGCTTGAGAATTTTCTCCAAATGCAGTTATAATTATTATTTCCTCGCGCAATCATAATTCGATGGATGTCTCTTATCATTACGCCACCTTTAACAGTTAGACGAAATATGCGTAGAAAAAGTTATAACTGAGTAATGGAGAATTACTTATTTACACTATTATTGTATTTATTTATTTTTTGTCATTTTTATGTCTTTGCTTTGGCACATAAACTTGAAAATCGTTACCAAATAAGCGTCACGAAATGGAGCGTCACGGAAAATCGTTACGAAAATTTCATGTCTTTACTTGCATACGACTGATTACTAATATTTTCATGTCTCTTTACTTTGTCACATAAACTTGAAAAGCGTCACAAAATGGAGAAGTGTTTCCTATAGCGACTTCTTATGAAAACTGTAGGGTTGTGTATTTCACACTTCATTTCCTTGTTTCCCTTTTGCTGAGCGCACAAAACAATTACCGTAGTAATTATAAATTAAATGTAACTTTAGTCTCGTGTAAACCATTTATTTCCCATGAAAAGTGTTATGGATTCCGAAGCGAACGAGAGATCAACTCGCGTCGGCTCGCACCAAGGTGCACAAGATAAAGCTCGATGAGACTCTTTATCGATGAAATAAAGCTGTACGATTTACCGATCATAGTCTGTGGTGATTTCAACATCGATTTCCACTCGGACGATGGATTGCGATTCGATCAATTCATGAGTGAAACGTTCGGTTGTGAGATGAATAATTCGGTGGACCTTTCGACAACGCGAAATATGACGTGTATCGACGGAATCTTTACTCGAAACGTATCGAACGTACAACCGTTAGCTTACTTGTGTCGTACTTTTCTCACCATCGGCCATTGCTCACTATTACTACCCCTAACGATAATGATGTAAATAAGGGGAACCTTGTGTACTAGCGATAGTAGTTGTTGAATATATATTTTTGCAAATACATTGAAATATAATATGTACAAAACATTTAGAGGTGCAGAACGTAGGTTCAATCTCGAAACGCTTTATACGTTGCAATATAACATGTACAAGGCATTTAGAGGTTGCACGGCGACATTCTCATATCGACGGAGGCCGCGAAGCGAACGACATTCTAATGTCGGCGGATGCCTGAATGGCTGTACAAAACCTACTTTTATGGGAAAACATGAAAATGTCTCACTGTGTTGCGGACTTGGACGTAAGCTGTTTTTCACTATGTCCTCCATACCAACGGGGGTACAGGGGAACTCGAATCAACTTGCATTGCTGCAGGTGATCGCCCTTTGGTTGTAAAGATTTTTTTTTAATTTTCTAAACTCATAGAAAGTACCGATTGTGAATAAAGAAAATCGGGAAAATTGGTACGTGGAAGAAGGTGTTAGCGAAAAATAGCCGGAAAATTTACAAATTAAACTTGGCCTATCGGATCATTACCGATCAAACCTCAAACGATGACGTGTCTTTTCTAATTCTTATACCAGTCGGTTTGTATCATTTTTGCAAAATAATAGGCGTGAACATTCGGGAGATAAAAGAATGTGACCGATAAATTTAACTTACGGTTTACGTAGCAATTTTTATTACAGCTTCTATAAGGTGTGTACAACATGATTCCCTTAATAGAACGGAACCGTATAATAGAATGTCTTGATCATTCCATTAATTAGGTGAACTGTTTTTCTTTCAATTTCGACCCCTCCTCCCTTTTGGTGAGATTTAGTGAGATTTAGTGGGACTCCCTACCCCTCACGTGAGATTTAGACTATAGTTGTTAAAGGACTACTAAGTTTATTTTTATAAAGCAGAAAAATAATACAACGTTAAAGTATAACGAATTTATTTAAGTTTAGTAAAATTAAAAGTAAAAGCTCAGACATTTTTTACTCACTCCATAGGCATTTATGTACTATACTGGTTTTTGTTTCTTTTAAAAACTCTGAACGTTTTTTTTTTTTTTTTACTTTTTCTTTATTGTCGAAATAAAAGTTTTTAATAGCCATGAGATTATTAAGCGAATCAAGTGGGACACTCCGAAAAAAGTAAAAGAAAAATTGAATATTTTCTATTATCTGTATAATAAAGTACACATATACATTCTTAAAAAGTTGACGTGATGACGAGAGGTTTTTAATTATCCCTCCCTCGGTTTAAATGAGATTTTATGAGAGTTCGATCACCCCCCCCCTTTTGAGCTTATGTAATTAATGGGGATATCTTTTAACAGTCGTTTATTTGACTTTCCATTACCTCCGACCTGCGAATTAATCGATTAAAAAGTTGTGTCTGATGTTTTCGAGTTACAAAAGGCAATCCGTTAGTAACACAAAGTGCAGCACTGAATAACTGTAATGATATCAAATTATTATTCGGAGCAGCGAAAATTACATTGAAAACGAAATTGCAGAAAACCCGTAAATTGTAACTGCATGCTGCAAGATGATCTAAATGAAGGAATGTAAAAATTTATTACCGATTACTTTACAATGACTTAATAATTACTCGTATATATGCTGCGTAAATTAGTGTCTATTATATACGTTTATATATATGTATATATATATATGTGCTGAAATATAATACAATAAATGAAAAACTACAGGAAAAAATTATCAAAAAGAAAACAAACAAAAAAAAAGAGAAGTGGTGTCTGGAGCCTTTCACATTTTAGTAGATATACATTCATAAAATCAATATATAAATCCCGCATGAATTAATTAAAACAAAAACAATAAATAAATCATCAAACTCGTTGAAGTTTGGTAACGTCGCTTAAAAAAAAACGCGCTAATTTTCAAATTCAATAAAATGTACACGTGTTTAGAATTGAGCTTATACAGCTGACCGCGCACAATGCTTGCTGCTCGAATCTCGATACTCGCACGCACACACAAAGATCGCCTGCCAGACAACGCATAACGCGATTTTCGTGACCTCGCCTTTTTTGCCAGTTTACTCCTACCGACAAGCTGCGCCAAAAAGAACTTCGTTCCAAAAAACTGTCCTAAAGAACAAAAGAAACATTTCTGCTAATGAGAGAAGCTTTTTCAACGTTACAACTGGACTTTATCGAGAGACAGTCAACCATTACAGTTCAGAAACATAAACTAAGGCATTTGAATGTTCATCCGCGAAGTTCGGGGAAAAATAAACTTTTGGTAAGCGATTACTTAAAAAAACTTATTTCGTTTCGATGAAAAATTTGCTAATTTCAGGATACTACATTTTTGAACATTTTACATGCACTAGAAAATAATTTCAAATAGAATATTGGTACATTCCCATACATGCTTGTTTCGTTCCCTTTAAAAATTAATCAACCTTCATCGGCGCCGCAATTAACTCGGGGTTAATGGCGAGTCTATTGTGAATACACATAGGCATCGAATATTATATTTTTAGGCCACCACACAGAACTTTCAATGTTTTGTCCGAGTTGTATGGGGTCTTGTCACGAGTACTGTAAACACAACAACCAACGAAAACGTCAACATTTCGATGGTACAACAATGCAGGCATCCCCTATTAGTTGTAGACCGTTACAGGTGTTCCTTTTTACTACTTCAGCGATAGCAGCGGATAGAGTATAATACATTAAATAAAAATCAACTGAAACGGAACTGAAAATAAGTGTACTGCGATGAACACCTGAACGCATCAACTCGACTCCGACAGCATCTGGTCAAGTAAAAAGGAGAAGCTTCCGATGAGTCGACCGTACAAAAGTTTGACTGCAATAGGCGGAGGATAAAAATTAGTCGGCTGATGCAGCAGCGGCGGTATCTAAACAATTTTAATGAATATTTTCCCGTTCAATTTTTTCCCTTGTTTTTCCTGCAAATGTAAGATAAAAGTTTGCCGGGCGCATCTTTGCTCGGTTCGAAAGAAACGAAGACTCTTTTTCATACACATGTTAAGTTCTTTCCTTTATTACGAGGCAAGCTTCGTTAATTACAGTGCGTATCTGCGGGCGCGGTGAGGTGTGTCGTGTCGGTGGTATCGCATAAATGTGCACGCGTATGTAAAGGCTTTAATTTCAGCAGCGACACGGATGAGATAGGTGGGGCGGTGGGGCTTTTAATGAAGCGGCCCCGGTACACAGTGAGCCTTTGTAAAAATCCCTTTTATATCGAATAGCACGGAAGCATTATGTAAGTACGTAAGAGGTTTCCGGCCATCCTAGTCATCCGCGTCCTAGTCGCAGTCGTAGTCGTTCGGAACACAATGGCGCTGCCCCGTACAGCTCCCTATATAGAACAGAACGCGCAACGACACGACAAGTTGATAAAGTTGTACTTGTTGCGACAATACCATTTACCGACGACCGCGTCATGCTGCTGCTCCTTCCGAAGCTATTAATAATAGCTAAGATTCAAACAATTAAACTCGATGCAGCACCGTATCGGGCGACGATTTATTAATTTTTCAGTCACGTGACATTGTTCATTCGACGTAAACGACGCCGAAGCTTATCTGGAAATAACTTTAAATAACTCCGAAGGCAAGTTCAGAACTCGCTTTCATGGCAATGTACATCGATCGATCAGAGTCGGTAACCGTTTCTGTAGAAAAAAGCTCGAATCAACAGCATATTTAATGCTCTTTCCGCGGCATTTATTCCTAAAGATGTAACATTTTTCTTCATTTTTAAATCACGCTTCACTATTCCTCAATCACGGTCGAATCCCCAGGGTCAACCAGAAAGC
Organism: Icerya purchasi; assembly: GCA_039619475.1. NCBI lineage: Eukaryota > Metazoa > Arthropoda > Insecta > Hemiptera > Monophlebidae > Icerya > Icerya purchasi. Next base: position 238,716,542 of record CM077115.1, read on the forward strand.
GAATGAATATGACAGCGAAGTTAATATAGTTCCACAACGGTTGATAACATTTTCAAACATTTTGCCGATTTTTTACTTAAATTAGTTGTTGAGAATCTTTCAGTAAGCTCGTTAGCAATTTCAGACCAATTGATCAGGGTGAGACATGGTGACATCTGAGTGTGGTTGACCAAAGGCGCCCTGCGTAATTCCGGACTTTCTGCGTAAGGAAAATTACTCAATTTCGCCTATGATGTTTTATGTATCTAACAGCATAGCGCGTGTCCCCACTTTAAATCAATGCAGTTTTCCACTTGTAATATTCTTCTTTTTTTTTTATTCTTAATCGGTTCATCAAAACTTCTGTTTTAATTTCAACATAATGATCTAAAAGCGCGCGAAGCGGTACGCAAATAAGATTCAACCGAAACCGAACTGTAACAATAAAACTGCGCGCTGATATTTCCTTGCGGTTCGGAATACTACCGCTTTTAGCAAGATCGACGCTGAACACTGCAAAGTCAGACCCGTCCACTCCGCTGAAAAATATGATGGAGCGTTTCAGGCTATCTCGTAAGAGCGTAACCCGTTCAAAACGATCATTACACAACACGGTTGTTCGTCGTTAATGCATCGTTTTGCTTACGCTACAGCCGGTATTTTATCAGCGTTTCTTCTTATTGTATCGGTCAGCATCATAGTTCTTTCTGCGCCCAGTAAGCAACAACCTGGATCGCGCACTTTCGGGTATAGTTTTGGACATCATATCCTCAAATTTGCACTGGATTGGCAGTAAGGGGCATGTAAATAAATGATCCGAGTCTTGTTCGATTCCGCAGTCACACTTATTGCTCTTTGACATACTCCATTTTTCCAAGTTATTTTTCGTCCTTACTGTTCTTATCCGCATTCTATTTAAGGTTTTCCACGTTCTCCGGTGTAATTCACTTCACGCAGGCAGATTTTCGACCGGTTCTTTCCATATTTCGAAGCGCTCTTTTTCTGTTTCTCTTTTCCACATCCTTATTCTTGCTGACGCAGACGTTTCTGAGAGCGAGCTTGTTGTCTTTAAGAAGCTTTTTCTTTATCAGCGCTAAGGACAAACTTATAACTATTACGCTCATCATCAGCAGACTCCGCAGTGAATTCAACATATAACGTGATACAGCGTTCTCTCTTTAAACGAAACCAAAGTCTCTAAATTCATCCCTAACGTTAGCGCGTTCAAATCAGCTGCAAAATAAAGTTGCAAAAATTAAGGCACTCTATCCCTCTATTTTCAAAATGGGTCTCACTGGAATGATTTGATTTGTTCTAAACTGTGCGATTTCAAAGGCGCTGCTGTGAATTTACATATAGCCATGATCTCCACTTGATAGTATGCTTCAAGTAGCTCCATTGACAGCGTGCGAACTTCTTTCTTGACGCGTGCGGTTTATCCGTTTTCATTCCCTGTGTCCATCTTCACAAACGTAATAATTTCTCAACGTACCCCAACGTCTTCCATGCGCACTTAATCTGTACATGGTAGCTAAAACTGTGCCTATCTATACCAAGACGTAATGTTACGGTAAACTAGCAAGTAACTCACGATGCACACCAGTCGCATACCGAGGGAGAACACATTTTGTACTTTTCTACGAAATAGCTGAATTACGCTAAGCAGCTATATTAAAAGACCAGGGTGCAGTTTTGTTCTTTCCAAGCAGGTCTTGTGTTAGATAATAAGAAAGGTCACTTTTCTTCCTCGAAGGCACCTTTTTTTGTACTTTTCAGAATCCGATGTAGACAGAAAAATTAAAACCTACAAACTTCAAAAGTATTTCATAGTTTACTGCTTTTTATCGCGTCGAAACCATCTTGATGCTGTGTTCTTTGACCACATATCGGGACAACACTAGCTTCGGAAATTAAAAGCAGTCGAAATAGATGATAGGCTAGGACGATACATTTTTGCAATTACCTCAGCGATCGCTGAATTCAACTCCGAATCGGCTCATCAATTTCTAACAGAATCCAAATACGAAATGTTGTACCTTAAGGTTCGGTCCTGAGCGTTACCCCATTCATTCTCTCTTAAATGGCATAGTTTGCCATATTAGACCTTTATTAACTGCTAGCCTATACATACATACGTCGTCGTCGTTTATCTCACTCGATTACGAGTATGAGATTATCTTCTAATTCGGAGGAGAATTAGAGGATAGATAGCTGCGTAATAGATAAGCACGTAAGCAGCAGCGCAACCTGGCTTTCGTGTTGCCGATCAAAATGTGAAAGCTTATCAGTGGCGAGGCGAACCAAGACGGCTGTCCTTTACTCACGTTGATGCGATTGTTTTCCGGCTGAATATTTATATGCGACGCTAATACACACGACTACAATTGGAACTGACTACAGTCGTTATTTATCGATATACAAATTTAGCCCAAATAAGTGCTATACTGCTGTGTACGAAACTAGCGCCGCATAATTTTTGTCGTCGCCCGGTATCGAACCCGAGACCTCCAGATCGAAAGCCAAGCGCTCTAGCCACTAGGCCAAACGCATACATACACATATATATATAAATATATATATATATATATATATATATATATATATATATTGATGACCCAAATGTACCCTTAACATTCCATTTTCTTAATTCAATCTGTATTGAAAAAAACCGTGAAGTAACAATGATCAGTAAACAATGGACCAAATTTCTCTGTTCAGAAATCTCAATATGTTGCGTTCTCCAAGGATCATCTGATTCGGAATCCACCGTCTTTACAACTGAACAATAACATCATTCGTTTAAAAACAACAGAAACCTTCCTGGCTATCATAATGGGTACGCCAGACTGACTTGGGAACCTTTGATAACCGAGCTAAAATCCAAATCCCTTCAATCCTCCAATTCCTTTCAAACCTGAAATTTAACATTTATCCAAAATTGCTTCTACATACATGTTTAACAAATCTATTACTTACCGCGATGTAGTTTTATGATTTGCAGAGAACCTTCATGACACAATTGCAGCGCCTAAATTTCCTAAAGATCTTAATTAATTAGATTTCTGCATGATTTAAGCCTCAATTCTAGCCCCCCCCCCCCAAAAAAAATTAAATATTCACGCTTGCCCTGGATTTCTTTTTTTACATAAATCCCATTATATAGAAAACAGTTGCTCAACCACACCGCTACCAAGAGAGAATTGGACATCACTTATCGCACATACTCCAAAACAGACACTGATGGATTGAAGGCTCATAAGTCCAAGTTCGCACGCAGAGGACCTGCGGTAGAACAATGTTCTATATGTTTCGGACGCCGAGATGTGTACGGTGCTGTTCACTCTGCGAGCCTCTTCAAAATACTAGAGTTCCAGCTACACACCCAATTTTGCTGGTGACCAATTTTTTACGATCCGCCAGTGTCTTGAAAATTGACTGTGAGCAAACACTAATGACTCTAGACATCCAGCTTCATCAGAAATGGTATCTAATTGCATTTTTTCAGGTCTCAAGTTATACCGGTGTTCTGGAGAGTAATCGTGGTCGCTCGGTTGACCATAATACATCTCCGATGCCTCATTCCGCATACAGCACATCGTCACGAAAAAATTCTTATCGTATTTCCACAATGAAATCACGATCACAACTTTCTTTGTTCCGTCGATGAATACCCATCATATTTCGCACATTATTCGGAAGTGTACACGTCTTTTGCGTCGCGGGTAGATAACATCACTGACTAACATCCTCCTGAACACTTTGCCATCTATGTGACTAAGTTTTGCCTTTCATTCACTTTGCCAAGCTCTAAAGAGGTCGAATAGAAAAACTTTGGGCCCGCATAACAGCCTAGGTAGTTGTATTCGGTACATGTAGAATCCATAAACAATAAGAAAAAATTACGATACCAGGAGAGAAATAATTAACATCAATAGTTAAAATAGATGTTAAAAACATACTGTATGATATACATAAAACAAGTGTTATAAAAATCATGCATATGCGGGTCGCTTTAATGGCAAGAAAACACGCATACCATAATTATCTTGGCTGTCGCAGCTTGTTGATGAATACAGTGAAACTTCTACTAACGAACATTTCTAAATAGCGAAAATTTCCTAATAGCGGACAATTTTAAAATCCCCGGCATTTTCCCGTAAGACACAATATAAAAATATTTCCCAATAACGGACGCGGACACTTTAATAAGTATGATTTTGGAAATTCGATTTCTGTTAAACGGACAAAGTTTGGCAAAAAAAGTTCAATTAGTGCCCCAGACTATTGTTTAATGAACGAGGGATTGCATGTGGAATACCCATGTATACCGACATAAATGAATTAGCAGCTGAATTCAGGCAACAACAAAATCCATCCGATGATGATGAAGTAGACTGTGATGACAATAATGTTTATGATGGCGAACGAGACGCAACTACTGAAGTTGACGGTGAAACTTCAAATAATGTTGACTCGTTTGTTATCATTGGAAAACTAAAAAAATCGTATTTCATTCAAAAAGCTGATGCTGAAGGTTTAAACATGATATCCGAACTGTAAGTGCACGTCAAATCGCGGATTTTAAATGGAAGAAAGTAAAATTACCGATTTTTTTTTTTTCATAGAAAACTGAAATATGTTCGATACACTAGGGATTTACATTAAAAGAAATATATTTTGAACATAAGTGATTAAAATTATAGATTATCTTGCGTTCCTAAAAACAAAAAGTGATTTATACTCTATTGCCTAACTTGTTTATCAAATAATCCTGGAATACAAACATAAGTACTGTAGTAGTACTGTACATACATATTTTTATATTATACAAACATATTTTTTTTTATATTTTAGACGCATGTATGTCATTAAGTGTAAATATGTACTGTACTTTTTTGTATATTACGTCGTATCTTTTATATTCTTGTTAAATATGTTACAATACACAATAATGTAAATTTCAGTAATCTGTACATACATTATTATTTCCCATTAGCGGATGCTTCTTAATACCGGACAAATTTTTTAGCCCCGCGACTGTCCGTTATTCAGAAGTTTCACTGTATTTTATTTCTATCATTGTCAAAGAACCAAACTGTAAAATTGTTCGCGAGATCTATACAGCAGTTTCGGCGTAATGCAACGAGCGGACCAAGTTATTTTTATTTAACAGATTTTTATATAAAAGTCGCTGAAAAATACTAATGCAAAATTGAAACGAAGCGGAAATAAATTTACGATGATAAAAATGTTAATTCGTTAGCAATTTAAGTTATGAGAAAGTTTTCAACTAAAAACTTTATGCTTATCTTTTTCGTAATCGCTTAATTTGGTTTTTTGTTATTAATTTATCCTCGTCCGCTTAAAAATCCTTCGTGAATTTTATTTACTTTTAAATAAAAAACAGCAGATATGGGTGAAGTATTAAAATTGAGTGTTTGTGTTTTCTTAAAATAAAATAAAAAAAAAAATAAAAAAAAAGAAAAAAGAAACAAAAACAAAAATGAAAAAACTTTGCTTTGTTATTTTTACTGCTTTAACACATGCAACGATAGAGAAGAAAAATATCGTTAACCAGCTGCAATTTGATCCTAACAAACGCACACTGTTTCAGGGATCGGTTTATTTTATCCCATCGCTCCTCCGACGATTTTCGTTAAAGTTTGTTCCGTTTTCCACTTTTCCAGTGGAGGGGGCTTAAAAAGACAAAAAAGCAAACGCTTTTAAGAATTTTATCTTTTTACACTGCTGCTCTAGGTACGTTACGAATTTTAATTTGACTCCTTAATTAAAGGAATTACTTTTTGTCGGATAATTATAAATTATGCGATACCTGATTTTAAAATTATTGTTTCTTTGCTAAAAATTTTTCATTACAAAAACACGAACGTCAACAAAAGCATATCTTCCCTTAGTATATTAATACTCTACTAATAACTCCGTTATTATATCCGTCTGCGTAATAAAAACGATAAAACAGACAGCAACTTATTTTCCTTAATTATACGTAGATTGTTTTAAATGGAAATCGTATTGTTTCCAATTTACTTATTCTTCATTTGTACCTGGTTATTAATAAACTATATTTTAAAACTATTTAAATAGAACACGGCGAATAAATACGTGTTATGCTAAATATTTCGAATTTATGGTTTCTAGACGCACTTGTTTAATACGTTAGTTTTTTTTGCTTTTCCTTTTTGTTGAAAATATTCTCAATAATCAGCGTACTAAAAAAGGAGGACATATTTTAAGTTCCTTCACGTTTCTACACTTACGCGAGTATTTCAGTGAATAAGATAACAGTAATGTTTCTTTTTTTTATCGATTTATCAGCCGAAATATCGAATCTTATAGCTGAAATAATGATGCGATGAATTAATTGGGATAATTCTGGAGTTAACGTCCAAAAAATTTATCCACAACCACCTCTATCAACAGCTTTGCCATTCACATGAAAGATTATTTTTCTTTTTCCATCTTTAATTCAAGTTTTCCCAAGAATAATATTAAATACAAGAATTCCCTCGAAACAAAAAAAATCAAAATATTTTATTCGTGAAATTAGTACGACTAAAAAATATCTAGTTCAACCTTTAACTTTTAATTATTCAATAGCGGTAAACGAAAGAAAGAAAAAAAACCCACAAAACTGTGTTTTTTTATTTTGTTTTTTTCTTTTATAGATACGCCACTCAGCACACCTAAAAACAAAAAGGCACACGAATGTTAGCATACAAAATAAAATCGAAAAATAATAACTATGTGAAGAATAAATAGGCGCTCGGCTATTTTTTTGCTTAATCAGACTAAGACTTGGTCATTTCCCCCTTCCCGCTTCTCGTTTTTCTTTTTCTCTTTCACCTTCTCCCTTTTGCCCTCTCCACTCTAACTGATCCTGACTCCAACTATATCCTTTTTAAATGCCCTGCTCTTTTTCCCGAGTGCCCTCATCTATACGCCGAACCCTTGGCGTTGGATCATCCTACCCCTTTCAATGTGCTTCCTTTATCCTTTCCTTCCCATCTCTAGCCGTTATTCACCTCTTCTTTCCTTTATACTCTCTATCTCCGATCGCCTCAGAATCTGTGTAGATGATCTAAGCTTATGTAGTTGGGTTAGTGCTGACATGGAGTCAATTTAATAATAATAAAAAAAAAAAAAAAAAAAAAAAATGGAAATAGAAGAACTTTTGGTATATTTTGATGCGTGGATGTAGAGGTATACTTTCGATACACCAAGAAAAAGACAACACCACGATATCCATTAAGCTAGATATTTGTTACCAACAACATTTCTACCGTTTTTTTTTTTTTTTTTTTCATCACATGGCCCAACGCATTAGTGAAAATCTGGCGAAAAGCAGTTATATCCGGAAAAACGCCGTGTAGTATCAAAAAAAGAAAAAAGGGGAGATGTAGTAATCATCTTACGGCGAAAAAGTTGACATTGTTTGACTGCGTTATAATTCTTTTAAGATATTTTAACGATTATTGCTGTGTTGAGTAATTTTGTTATTTTGAATATGTCTTCATTTTTTGAGGATGACTGAACACAGTTAAAAAACATAGGAAGAATTCGTTCTGTACTTTAATATATATCAGTACAACTTGCTCCCCCCGCATTTTTGATGTTATGTCGGTCGTTCAATGGATATTTCTTAAAACAACTCGCAAAAAGTTTGCCTTCTGATGGCGAATATGTATGATAAAAATGTCCGATAGCCTTTAATTATAATGTTTCTCGACTAGTATGATTCTTTCGGTTAACAATAATTGCTATTGACGGAGATTTCGGAGAAAAATTAACGCCAGTTGTATTTAAAAAAAAAAAAAAACAGTTTGAAACATTTTTAACCATTATTCGGATAGGTTTAAGATTTTTAATTTTTTGAAAATTGCGATAAATTTAAGGGGAGCTTCATTTGTATTTACAGAAATATCGTATCATTGGCATTAGTATCAGTGTTGCTATTGTCTAGTTCGTTTGTTTACCTTCATCTTCATTTTCAATTCCGGCCAGGCCGAATTGACGTATCATCAAATGAGGTAGCAGATAAATGACACGGTCTTCTTCTTTTGTTTGGTGCAATTTTCCATTGATTATCGTTTATTGACAGCGATATTTGTAACGAGGATGTAAATACATTTGCGTCATTAATTGTATTAGGCCCCATGTTCGTTTGGTACCGGAGAAGAAATAGTATTTTTATTATCGCTGTTAGTAAGCGAAAAATGAACTTCCGGACCATTAACGTCGTTGCAGTTAGTGGGTCACCCTCTTCTCCGCGGCCGGAGTGATGCGGTGGGAATCTTGTTGCCGACGACTTTTTTCAGCGTGGATCGTTTCGCGGCGGTAACGAGCGAAGGTGTTACTTAGACCCTTTTACGAATTACCTGCGCTACTTTTCGAATATCATCCGCTAAACATCATCGAATTTGTGTTAGTGAGAAACATGACTTAATACATTTATTTCAATGTCGTTATAAAACATCCTTTTAATGCTATCAGAAATTTCGCGAAAAAACTATCGTTCCCCTCGTGAACAATTTACTTTTCCCACGTATTTATTACATTATGTAATATATATACATATTCACAAAAACACGCTTTAAGTATTTTCATTGGATTATTCATTTCTTATAAATATTTTCAACTTAGTTCAGTATTTTATTTCAAATTCATTTGGAAAATCCAGGCCAAGGGATAATTTTTGATCTTCGAAACGCCACTCTTTAATCAATTACAATACCGCAGCTGATTAGGTTATCAACAGAAACTGGAAGTTCGAAACTTGTTCCGTCGAAAATGCAAACTTAGCTCCCTATGTTATGTTCGCTACCGCGGTTAATAACGTTGCGAAAGAAAAATTAGCACTTTCCTTTGTCCTCCAAATCCCTTTCCCATGCAACAATTGTACAGGAATTCCATAGTTATATCGAATCCCATTTTCTTTCCCATATAGCTATTTTTACAGATGGTTCAAAAGGACCTAATGGAGTTGGAGCTTCTTTCATCCTTCCAAGCATTAATTTCTCCGAATCTTTTTGTCTCCCTTTCTTTTGTAACATCTTTACGGCCGAGTTAATGGCCATTCTACATTCCGTAATTTATATTTCCTCCTATCGTTCTTCTTCTGAATATTTAATTATCTCCGACTCCACGTGTGCTCTTAAAGCTATTTCCTTACATTTCTCCTCGCACTCCTCTGACCTTTTAAGTCTCCGTATTCGCTCCCTCATTCACACTCTTTTCTCCCTTCATGCTATCCGCATTGATATGCTCTGGGTCCCTAGTCACATGGGGATAGAAGGTAATGAAATGGTAGATTCCTTGGCTCTCCTCCCGTTTTTTTAACTGTGTAAAATCCTAAAAAACAGAAATAGATAAAATCTAATAAAATTAGGTAAAATATGTGCTTTGTGATTATATATATATATATATATATATATATGTAAGTATGCATGTATATTTGTTATGTATTAACGAGGAACGTTATTTTTTGGGACGAAATTACTGATAAAATTGTTGAATGATGTAGAAATAAATTTTCTCAGCTATGTTTCTTACTAACGCAAACGATAATGTTTATAATTCGTAAAAAAGTTTGAACAAAGGTCCTGGTTCGCTACCACTGAAACGAATCACGCTGAAAAACTTCTCACCGAATTGGTCCAGCCAAAAAGAGCCGGCCCTTCTGTTAATAGTAACTGATCGAACATTATTAATTAACAGGATCGCTGTTGTTTGACGAGTTCAGAATCGAAGATTAAAAAATACTGTTGATGATGAAAGAGTGCTCGTGTTGTTTTTACCGATAACGAATGGCACGTCTTGCTTAATTTCCAATGCGTGCTGCGTGGGTTCCGAGAATGGGTTTTGTGTTCCTTTTGGGCGCATCAACTATGGACATTAATTGCTTAATCAACTATACCGCGGCATCTAATTGGAAGACACCAAAGAGGATAATTACCAGTTAATGAAAATTATAGCGCAAGCTAGAGATTTAAAAGCATCACGATTCTAAGTATAGTACTTTCAAGAAGATTGACCACCAATCGAAAAATTGACGAATAGAAAAGAATCAAATAATAATTTTATTAAATACTAGGAAATTAACAATAATAAATAAACATCGCAGATACAGTATACATAAAATTAAATGTAGTACATGCAATAAAATATACCTTGGGCATGCGTGTAGAACCTTCCATACACAATATAATGAACATATGTTGAAATTAGATATGGCCGTATACAAAATTCATATGTGTCAGAACATGCAATTATCAAAGAACATAAATTAAATTTTAATACTGATACTGATTTAAAGATTTTAAAATATACAACTGATAAACATTTATTGAACTATGCAGAAGTATATTATACATTTTTTTTTTTTTTTAAATTCATTACGCAGTTTAATTTGAACAAAATTAGGTTGTAAAATTCATTTTTTGCAAAAGTGTCTGTTATTTATCCAAACATGAACGTAAAGTTTTGAAACATATTATAATTATTGTAATAAACTTGAGAATAATTTAATTAACAATAATTTATTTAATTATTCAATGTATGAAAATAGTTTTCTTCGCTAGTATTAAATTTCGTCAATGAACTGTAGAAATGTTTTTCCAGGCAAACTTGATTCTTCCAATTTTTTCCAAAAAATACTCTTTCTGCGAAATAAATGAAGCGAATCAGACTATGTAATATTGCGGCTTGTGTGATGAAGCGAGCTATCAAACAAATAATTAGAGCTAGCTTCGCAAGACTTATCGCCTAAAAATGTAACGCATCAATAAATCGTATTTTTATTTTTTCTAATACTCTTTTTGGAAACAATATATACATACATATAGCGATCTTCCCTATTTGGTATCACCTCGATATTTTGCTCGTTATATGCTAGATCCCTAACGAATAGGTGAGCGGCGCACCTACTGAAGTTATGTATAAAAACGCCGGAAACTAATGACCGAAAATGATATTCTAAATTACACATTGCTTTTTTGATCCCTCGCCTCGAAACAAACGGGGATATATCCAGGGAGCAAGTGATGTTTTTAATACTAATTGTTGTCTGATTATTTCACAATTTACTTCTTATTTAGCTAAGTTTTCTCATGATATCTAAGAACCATAAAAAATTACTAGCCTAGCCAACAAAAACTAATAACTCCTTTTGAAGATAATAATATGAATCTAAAATTTGGAATCGTTGGAATTATACTTGGAGCGCTTAGGGAATCGCCACGTAAAAGAATTACCATGCTGACCCGTCTTTAGTGCCTATATCAGAATAGGATATGTACCAAAGTGTTTCAAGATCACACAAATCATCATGTTACCTGAACCTGAGAAACTTGCAGCACTAGTAAATTCGTGTGGACCAATCTCTTTATTTACCTTCCGCATTAAAATTGTTCGAAAAAATTTATTTAAGCTCAAGCCCTTGCTCAAGATATGAAATTAGCAGTTTCACTTCCGCAACCAGAATTCTACGACTGACCAAGCATATAGCGAAGTTAATTGAAACGACATTTGAAGAAAAACGTACTGTCTCCGGCGGTACTTCTAGATCAGTGTTTCTCAACCTTTTTTGGTTCGCGGCACACTTTCATAACAATTTTCCGCGGCACTCCGCACGTTTTGACAACAGCGGATACGCGTATAGTAGTTGAAAGCTGACTTGGAAAAATAGTTAAATGTATGCTGCATGAGAATACAGAGAAGGAAGTATTCTTGGTTCCGTCGTCAGATGATAGCATATCTTCAGGCATCCAGTACCCCACCTACGTGAAAAGCTAAGCGATAGTAAAGTGTTTTCACTGCAGCTCGATGAGTCGACTGACACAAGTAAGAAATGTCAACTACTAAGTTTCATCAGATTTGTTGATGATGACTCAATTATTGAACAATTTCTGACATGTTCTGAATTGTCCACGACGTCAACAGACGTGCATGATTCCATATCAGCACTTTGGAACAAAATGGATTATCTTGGAAAAATAGTCTTTCCTGTTTGTACCGATGGTGCACTGACTAGAAAATTAAAAAGATTTGTTACTAAAGTTAAAGGATATTTTTCAAATGTAGGTTCAATGCATTTCTTCATACATCGTGAGGTCCTAATGGTGAAAACTGTTTCTACAGAACTTAAAAGTGTTTTAGATGTAGTCGTAAACATGGTAAATTCTATTAGTCAAGGGCTCTTAAAACAAGACTTCTAAAAACAAATGTGCCTTGAAGCGAGTACTAAACATGATACTCTGGTTCTTCATACATAAATACGATGGTTATCGAAAGGAAAAGTCCTTCTAAGATTTTATGAACTCAGAAAAGAACTATTAAGTCTCTTCGGCACTGAAAAATGAGACTTTAACAGAGTGGTGTGCCAAAATAGCATACTTGGCTGATATACCTTCTCATTTAAACAACCTAAATGAGAGTATGCAAGGAAAGGAAGAAAATGTGCTGTCTTCAAGTGAAAAATTTAAAGGAAATCGCACAAAGAAAAGAAAAATTTGAAGATGTTTCCTCTGACTTTTGATGTGAATCCTCAGGGTAATATCACCGAGAAAACTAATTTTAAATCACCTCATGACTCTTGAAGACAACATGGCACAGTATATGTATGTGTCTGTATAGCTTTATGTATGTGTGTACACACCCTCGCATTACATATTTTATACACCTTGTAAAGCAACGCGGAGTGTTATTGTTGAATGGCATCTCCCATCATGTCATAACCTCCATTCCAATTGCTTATTGGCTACATTAGCCAGATCGCAATTTTAAACAAAAAAAAAAAAAAAAAATATTTTATACCTGTAAGTAAGGAACTATCTGTAGCTACATAGTTTCAATTCTGGTCATATTACAAAAGAGCTGAGTTGTGACACTGCTTCGAAAATTGCACTAATTTATTTTTTGTATTAATATCGTATTAAAGCTTACTTGTTAAAAAAAACAAAAAGAAAAAATAGTAGCGAGAACTTATTAAACAAAAAAATAAATCTAATATCTCTTAATGCTTATGTGCAGAATAGATTTCAAAACGAATTTAAAAAAAAAATATATATATATATATATGTACGTATATTATACGTAAACCCACCTTGAAAGTAACATCTACCTAATATTATAATGTAGTTTAGATCGTCGATATTGTGCATCTGAAACAGGCTAGCCTTCGAATGTTTCATCTTTTTTATCTACTTACATTTTTTGTTAATAAAACGATTTTCAAAACTAAATGTATTATCAAATACATTTGTTTTTAACGTTTTGAAAAAAAATGTAATTGCTTAACTATAAGAATAAATATAAGTGATTTCGGAAAATGTTATAATTACGATTTGCCTCATTGTGAATGTTTCGAACTCTTAAAAACCACCGTGTTCCATTAAAAAACGGACAAACTGATTTTTTTATATGGGTTTATTTATTTTTTAAAATTATTGCACTCGAATTTCAATTAAACATGGACCTCTCTGTTCCGCCTAAAGTAAATATGAAATTTAAAAAAAATAATAATAAAAATGTTCTGAAGAAAAATCAATAGCTTAGCTGTGTTTTTGTAACATGTTTTTTTAGAACTGAGTAACCGGAGAACAAGACGAAAATCGATTTTTCATTTTTTACGATCAATTTAACCGGTTTTTTATCGTACAGATGAAATAAAATGTTTGTCGAATAATTTTCTAGTGATCATTGCAAACTAAAAAACATTTGTGAACAGAATATAAATTCATCTTACACATTTGACATCACACTACGATAGAGAAAAAGAAAAAATGAAAGTGACATAATATAGCAACTTTCTTTTAGTAAACAGCCTGCGGAAATGGCAATTATTTTTTGTTTTTAAACTCGAATTAAGCCGACTGAAAAATAAAAGCGGTATAAAAGAGATAGAAGTGAGTGTGTGCGGGAAGGAGAGACTGAGTGTGAGTGGAAGATAATAACAACTTCGGAAGAAGACGATGTGTTGAAAGTGGCAAAAAGTATTTCTTCAAATAGAAATTCTTCGTTCGTGGTGTACAATTAACTGAGGATTCGCATTGGCAAACTCTGGCACAAGCGGTACGTCAAACGATGTGCCAGGACCGTCTTCAGCAGAACTGCAGTCGCATTGTATTCATTAATGACTGAATGGGGAGCCATTAGAGCTCAAAACTGACAAAGGCATCTCATCTTCAACAACATTCATCTGGCGCAGCAAGAACGCGACTCTGAACAGTATACCTTACAGTGTCACGTTCAACATTTTGACATTCAATTATGAAACCGGCGCTCTGTTACATTGCCACCATCGTTCTCAAATATAAGTTGCAGCAACTTTTAGCAGACACGAAAATAAAGAAAATGAAGCCGCTTTTTAATTTTTCTTTCTTTTTTTTTTATCATTTTATCGAATTACTAAATTCTGCGAGCCAACTAGAAGAAATTAAACAAGAAATAAGTAATAAAAATGTCATTCAAAAAGAAATGATCCTCGGAAGAAGAAATGCAAATTGGAATTTTCGATAAGAAAATAGAAAAAAATTATTATAAAATTTATATATCAATTGTAATTCTTATGTCGAGGTAAACAATAGATAAAATAAAAAAAAAAAACGAATATCACAGGGCAGAAGTGAAACTTCAAAGGCATTTTCCCTAACTTCGATTTAAAGTTATATAGTATTAGTATCAAATTTAGTAAGAACCAAATGAGGACATCTGTGGTTCTCATAAACATATATCTATAAAGTTTCACTTAAAGAAAAACAAAAACAAATAAAAAATTAATGCACTTGTTTTATTAATGTTTTTCATTGGTTTGTTGGAATCTATAAAAGGTAGGCTTATGGTAACTAAAATATGAAATATAAGTTTTTGATGTAATTTTTAATGAACATAATATCCAGAAAATACTGCATCCGTACTTTGCCGTTGATTCATTTGGATTATAATTAATATTTAATTGAAGTTCGGTTTGAAGAAATTCTATTAAAGGTGGAAGAATCGTCTAATGCAAAATTGACGTTGAAGTCTCCAGCTAATATCATTAGAAGTGTATGTAAATTTTCTTTTAATGAGCTTTCGGAAGTGAAAGGGAGTAATCTTCTATGTATAAATTTAGTTATATCATGGACTACCCTTTGATTTGGAGAAATATAAATGGCGATAAATAATTATTTCTTTTCCAACTTCCGTCTTACATTGAACAGTACATATATCTCCAACATCTGTTGACCAAAATCTAATTACGTAACATTGTGTGTATTGACATATCAATATTAGAAGCACACAATATTTTACTTATATCGTTTCTAATAAGGTTAAACTGCAACCCATCCTACTCGAACGTTCTGGCGTTTAAATTTCACGATCCAACTGAAATTTGGTATGTCGATATTATCGTCATTATTCGTCCACATTTCAGTTAAGATTAAAATACGGCTTACTTCGGTTACAGTTCCTTTGGGAACATTGACATTCTCTATATGCTCGTTGCCTTTCTTTCTCCGATTCTTTATATTCGCTTTGAGAATCATCATTTTCGTTATCATTTTTTTTTTTCTCTCTCTATATGCCCGATGCTTTTCTTTTTCCGATTCTTTATATACATTTTTATGTTTGATTAATTTTTGATATTTTAAATTCTAATAAATTTATTTTCTTTTTACTTTATATTATATATATATATATATATATATATATATATATATATATATCAAAATGGTATAAAATGCAATAACATGCAACATAACCAGAACAGAATGTATATTTGGCTAAGTACAGTAATACAGTATTTATAAACAAAATGCGTACCAGCTCGAAAGAGACTTAACCGCATTACATTAGAGTGATAAAATAGAATATTTACGTATTGTTAACAAAAATATAAACGCTGTACAAAAAAATACAAAGGGCAAAAAAAGTATAACAAAAAACCCAAAATAATCGAAAATTACAACCAATTGTTACCATTGAAAACATTACTTAACAGCCTAGAGCTATCACTAACTAACTAAATTGTGTTTAATCCGACGATGCTTATATTTAACGTACATCCGGGTTAGTTGCTCGGAATTATAATCGCCTATATTCCTGATAAGCATATTGCTATGGTAGGAACAGCCATGAAAAAATTTATTTGCTGTATTAATTATAAAATCTTTTACATAAGGCAATTGTAACCAGTCATGCATATTATCTATTTTAGTCCAGCGGGGAACGTTTAAAATACACCGACATCTATTCTGCAGCAACTGAAGTTGATTAAAATCGGACTTTGAAATCGAGCACCAAACTGGGAGCTGAATAAGTCAATATTGGTCTAATAATACTTTTATAGATAATAATCTTGTTTGCGGTGTTTAAGTAAGATCTCCGATTGATAATTGGGTACAAAGCTGCAATGGTTCTATTTGTTTTCGCTTCAGCGTATTTTAAGTGTTCCTTAAAAGATAATCTTTTATCTAGAATTACCCCAAGATATCGAACATGATTAGCCCATTTAATCCTGGTGCCATTAATAATCAATTGCCTTGGAGCGGTGGGATATCTACGAGTAAAAAGTATTGCTTCTGTTTTAGTTGGATTAATTTCAATTTTCCATTTTTCCAAAAATTTTAAAACCCGAAAACTATGCAGCTATAGACGATTATAAATAGTAGACGTTCTATACGAGCTGCAGTATATAGCCGTATCATCAGCATATAAAGCTAAACTCGTGTGTTGCAACTTAGGGAGATCGGACAAGTAGACTGAAAAGAGAAAAGGCCCCAGCACACTACCTTGAGGAACTCCTGCGACGGCAGTTTTGGTCATTGATTTACTGTCTTGTAATGAAACGTAAAAAGTTCTATTCCGTAAGTAACTTCTAATTAATTTGATTAGATATTTCGGAAAATTATATTTTAACATTTTGTAAATGAGCCCGTCGTGCCAGGTCGTGTCAAATGCTTTTGCAATGTCAAATAGAATTAATCCAGTGTGTTTGTTTATAGTAAAGTTGTGCGTCACATGATCAGTAATCCTAGCAACTTGATGCGTAGTAGAATAACCTGGTCTGAAACCGAATTGTTCCACTGGAAGTATGTTATTACTATCGGCGAAATTACGAAGCCTGTGTAGCATAACTTTTTCCGCTATTTTGCTTAAATTGCTAAGTAAATTAATGGGTCGTATATTATTCACTTGGGGAGAGTCTTTGCCTGGTTTAGGTAGCGCAATGATTTTGGCTACTTTCCAGAAATTTGGAAAATAGCCGAACCACATTGTAGCATTAATTATGTGCGTTAACTCTAATACCCCCTTCCGAGGAATCTTATTTAAGATTTTTGCCGGGATATTATCATCACTACAAGAGTTTTTTGCTTTAGACTTCTTCAGGTACCTAAATATTTCAGCAGGTGAGGCAGGACAAAACTCCGAATGAAAAATAGGAGAACCTGTAATGTTACTGAAATCAGAACCAGTTAGTAAACGTTTTACTGTATTAGTAACTAAATTATTTTGATATGTAGACGCAAGACGCGTGCTCGTTTTATGAATATTTGAGTAATACTCGGCTAACAACTCCGCTTTTGCTTGATCCTTATAAACATACGTGTTAAGATCAGAATCAAATAGCGGTGGAATCACCCCATAGCTCTTACTATACCGCGAACATACTTTCCATAAACTTTTATCTTGTGTATTAACATTCGTCAGAAATTTTTGAAATTTATCATTTTTGGTTTTTCTAAGTACAAATCTGACTATTTTTGTTAAGAATTTGATTACAGCTTTCAGATAACCAATATTAGAGTGAAATCGGTATTTTGTATAAATCCTCCGAACATAGTTTTTAAGTTTAATTATATTACGGACAGTACTCGGAACGTAAACTTGCGGGAACATCTGACACGTCTTTTTTGGTATAAATAGATTAATGCTGTCAGTAATTAATTTAGTAAAGTTATTCAACCTGCTATCAATATCAGAATTATCTTTAATTGGTTGATTTAAATTAATACTATCTGTGATATATTTGATTCTTTATATCCCTTTTGAGAATCTTCATTTTCATGTTTCCCTCTATAGGCTCGATGCCGTTCTTTTTCCGATTCTATTTTAAGTTCTAATAAATTTATTTTATTTTTTATTATATATATATATATATGTTGGTATAAAATACAATAACATGCAACATAAATTTTAATTCAATGGATTACTGGCTAGGTGTCTATTACGAATTTTTAGATGCATTAAGAACTATTAGTTATTCATAATGTATGCTCGCTCGTTTTTCATCTCCCCATATATTTTTATTTATATTATTAAGTTCCACTCATTTTGCCTATAGGAAAAATGAACGGACCATAACTTTTTTTTTTTTTAATTTTATATATCGGCCGTTGCCTTCACATGCACAGGTTATTGCGGTGTCAACCCACCATCAACGAAAATAACTAACTAATTTATCACATATTTTCATCGGCTTTTTGAATACAATAACACGCAAAACGAACAAAAAAAACTATTCTGAGAGATTATTAAATTTTCTTACGACTAGACTATAGTTCGCGGCGAGGGGCCTCTCAATGTTTCTTCACACACACTTGTCACACCACAAAATGCACACTAAACAATTAGCAATAATATACACAACAAAAAGAATAACGTATAAATGTGGTAAAGAGAAAAAAACTTGCTGTCCGGGTCGTTTCTTGATGTTCGGATTCTGCTACTCGGTTACGGTCCGTAATCTTCGAAAACTGCCGCTATTACTCCGCTTTGCTTGTCTTCTATTTTATGTATATTTTGTTGAATTCCACGAGTGATTGGTGTACCATTAACGATGATCCAAGTTTCTTTCCTTAATTTAAAAGCTAATAATAATATTTTAATTCACTGCAATACTTACACATGTATATATATACACCTATATATATATATATATATAAACTCGGCCATTGTGGCCTCGCAAGGGGCTGTGCCCCTTGACCCTTCTTGCTTTCATTTCTGTCTCTTTCTCTTCTATACTTTGTATAAAATGATCAAAATTTACAACGTAATTCTTACTGGCATCAACACAAAAAAAAATAACATAACCACAAAAGTCTTATTCTAACATTTAACTTTCATTATATAAAATTAAGTCATTTTTTCGTTACATTTTTCGTTACATATTTCATTACATAAAATTGTGACATTTTTTAAATAACAATAACAAAAATCCTATAAAATATAACAAACGTTACATAAAATTAGGACATTTTTTCGAATGGGGGGTAGCCTAAGAATTACGTTGTAATTAATATATATATATATATAATAAAATTCGCTCTCCGGAGCGCCGACACAACTGCTCACAATAACCTGTACGTCGTCTCGACCAAAAAACGTGCAAACTGGACCTGATCACTATTAACCAACGAGGC
Source organism: Icerya purchasi (assembly GCA_039619475.1). NCBI lineage: Eukaryota > Metazoa > Arthropoda > Insecta > Hemiptera > Monophlebidae > Icerya > Icerya purchasi. The sequence goes on from CM077115.1 coordinate 238,735,942, forward strand.
AAAAGCCTTTTCTCTAATCAGATGATAATCGTTATCACCGTTGCCGGCTCGCATTGCTCGCCGTCGACTTATTATCTCACACAGTGTTGCTACCTGTGATTACACATTGTTATTATCTTCTAATTTATCCAAAACAAACAATATATAAGGCGCGCTTTAAAACTTTTTCACTTCAAATATATGTGTTATATTTTTCTATATGCTACAGGCTGTAATGTTTAATGTTTAATTTTTTTTTTTATAGAACATTTATTTCAATTTGCGAAAATCAATCATCTGCGATCCAGGGGCTGTCCTTCGGATGATAGTTTTTTTTATAATTCTTATAGAAGAATCGCTTTTAAAGTACTATGCCATTTTTAAACGTTACACATAAGAACGTTACCTAAAAACGTTACAATATGGTTTTTCATATTATCTCTTGGTTCTCGGTATAAAAATAACATCGTCATTTATAAACCGCCTTACGTATCTTTTATTATTACCGCTGTCGTTCCTTATACTTTGTTATAGTTTTAATTTACAAATACTAAATCGTAAATCATAAATGAACGAGCAATAGTGTATATTCATCTATACAGATTTTTCATAAATTTTTCGTAAATCGATTTAACGTAGAAAACATTTATGTAGAATTTTTTTTTTTTTTTTGTGTAATCTACTCGTTGGCCATGTATAACTGCCAGGGTCATTACGGCACAACGAGTATCGGATTTATTACAATTTGTTTATTAAATTATTTCTGTTAAGGAAGATTAGCATTGTCTGAACCTGTTCTGGACGGTTATCTAAAAGAAGGTGTAGTGGTTCGTCCTTGATTCTTGTTAAGTTTTGACATTGTTTCAGGATGTGCTCCACCGAAGGTAGCACTGCTGCATTACAGAATGGGCAGGAAATCGGTGGAGGGGCTCCCTGGAGGACATGGTTGTGAGATATCGATGTGTGTCCCAGTCTCAACCTGTTAAGTGCAGAGAATTCTTTTTTGGACATTTGGATCGGTGGCCACCAAGGATCAACATTTGGTTTAATATTCCTTAGAAAAGTTGCATGTTGGGACCAGGATGAGATCCAATGTTCTTTCATATTTTTGTGGAAGAAGGGAGTGATTTCTGGTGATGGAACATTGGGTGGCATAGGGACAGACAACATTGACTTGGCGGCCCGGTCTACACATTCGTTTCCGGGTATTCCAACATGTGCCGGCACCCACAAGAAGCCTACTTGTATCCCCTCTTGGGTAAGGCGATGTGCTGTAGATCTTATTTCATAGACCAATGAACTGGTTATAGTAAGTGACTGAATAGTTTGAAGGGAGGCCAGTGAATCTGTGATAATTATGTATTGTTTGTTCTCAGATTTACAACACGCACATGCTTCCAATCCAAAGAGAATTCCGTATAGCTCGGCTTCTAATGCGGAGCTGTCATCATGTAGCCTCACTGCTTCGGCCTTCACCTAAGATTAGGTAGGCACATGCTGTGGGAGTGGACAGTGTGCCAGCGACATTTGCTTTAGCTCCATCTGTATAAACGTGTGTATCATGTGTGTAAGTTTGTATTTTTTCGATACCTTTTTGGCGAGCTGTATATTGGTCCTCGTTAGATGTACGGTGGATAAAGAGTGATAAGTCTACCATCAATGGGGGGGGTATTCCCATGGTGGTTCTTTTGGGAACAGGAGGGGATCCGGATTGTATTTGATGTTTTTCTCAGTCAAAAAATTTAGAATATTAGGTATTGGATCATTTTGAAAGGCTGGAGGAGGAATGGCAGTGCTCCTCGAAGAGAAGTGATATTGTTGGTACCAATATAGATGATCACGGGAGGTGTAGAAGTCAAATATATAGGATAATTGCGGAATTCCCGATAGCACACAGACACCCTGCGTGGGAGATGTTCGATGCGCCCCAAGGATGGACCTTAAGGCAGCGTGATGGATTGATTCAAGTGATTTTATGAGCTGCTTACTAGCCGAATAGAACACCTGGCAGCCGTAGGTTAATCTGCTTAGAATAAGTGATCTGTATACAGATAGAAGTAGTTTTGGATTGTTGTTATATTTATGATGTGATAAACATTTTAGGATAGCTATGATTTTATTACATTTGCGTTTGAGTTCTTTAATATGAGAAGACCATGTCAGATGGGAGTCAAATGTTAGACCCAAGAATTTAGCTGAGGATGTGACTGGAAGAGGAAGTCCATTTAGGGTAAGGGAAAAATCATGGTTTGGGTTTACTCGACGACTTTTCTGGAATTTTACACAAGAAGTTTTATTTAAGGAGAAAGTAAGGCCGTTACTTTCGGTCCACGAATATAACCTATTGATTGTGGATTGTAATATAGATTTGGCGTTGGAAGGAAAGTTTGATGCTAAGGATATACATATTGAGGTCGTCTATAAACAATCGGGATGTTACCGGCGGCTGTATGCAGTCCGCCACATCATTTATGTATAGGATAAAGAGTGTTACACTTAGAGGAGAGCCTTGAGGAATACCATTCTCTATTAGGACAGGAGAGGATACAGTTGAGCCAATTTTTACTTGAATGTGTCTGTTTGACAAATAATTCATTATATAGTTGCCCATATTGCCTTTTATATTGGCGTTCTTCAGCTTTGTAAGCACTTTATATCGCCATATCCGGTCGAATGCTTTCTCTATGTCAAAAAAGACAGTATAGAGAGCTTGTGACCTCTTTTGGGCTTCAAGTATTTGTCTTTTTAGGCTCAGGAGATGTAACATTGGGGATTTTGATTTGCGACCTCCAATTTGTATTGGGGAGAGAACGTTTGAAGATTCTAGGAAAGAGGATAGTCGTCTGTTCACCATTTTTTCCATGATTTTGGAGAGTGAAGATAGTAAGAAGATAGGTCTGTAATTTTGAGGAATGAAGGTTTCTTTATTAGGTTTGAGGATAGGAATAATTAAAGCTGCTTTCCAGGATTTTGGGATGGAGGAAGTTGTCCAAATTTTGTTGTATACGTCAAGGAGTAGTTGTTTAGCTAGATTAGGTAGGTATCTGATCATGAATGGATGAATGGAGTCGGCTCCAGGTGAACTGTTTTTTAGCTTTTTATCGAGCTGGTAATTTAGTTCAGACATTGAAAAAGGATCATTGTATTTTTCTTTTTGATCTGGAGGAAAGGATATTTTTTGCTCCTCTAGTCTCGATTTGTGTTCTAGGAAGGAATCGGTGTAGGATGCTGAGGAAGATACTTTAGCGAAATGTTGCGCAAAGGCATCTGCCACTTCTTTGGTGTCTGTGAGCAAGACATTGTTAATGAGTAAGGAAGGGGTAGTTGGAGGACGATAGTTACCACACAACGACTTGATTCTTCTCCAAACCACCGTCGCAGGCATATCTTTCGAGATAGATGATACAAATGCTGTCCAGCACTCCTGTTTTCTCATTTTGATGAGTAGCCTGGCTCGAGCTCTAAATCTTCTGAATTCAATCAGGTCTGTAAGCGACTTCGTTGTTTTATACTTCCTCAATGCTCGTTTCCGTTGTGCGATCGCCATTTTGATTTCGGGGCACCACCATGGTACTCGCTTTTTCCGAGGAGCTGTTGTTGTTTTCGGTATTGTTGCTGTCGCTGCTTCATTCATCGCGTTGATGAGAATTTTCAGATTTTTCTCTACCGATTCCGTTTGAATTTTAGGGATAGTAACCTTTGTTTTGTAACCCTTCCAATCTGCTTTATGGAATGCAAATTTTTTTGTTACCTGGGCTGAGTGCAATTTTTGCGACTGGTGGGGAAAGTGTATGAAAATAGGGAAATGGTCACTTGAACACAGATCACCATGTACATCTATGTTCAAGTGAGGAAATAGTGAAACGGATGCAAATGCTAAATCTATTATTGAAAAAGTGTTATGAGTTGTGTTGAAATGTGTATGTGATGGAGGAGGGAGGAGTACCAGGTCACTATTACGGATGCTATTTGAAATCATATTTCCTCGTCTATTTGGCTGTGTTGAACCCCACTCAGAAGAGTGGGCATTGAAATCTCCCAGTAATAACACTGGGTCCCGCAGTTGAAATAGTAATGTATCAAAGTCTATTTTGGTTATGTTTGTAGCGGGTGGGAAGTAGCAATTACAGATTGTAATGGATGAGAGCGGAAGGGACGGGATTTTCACTTTCACCGCTACCGCTTGAAACATGGTACTTAACCTTATTTCATGTGATGGAATCGCTTCATGCACTAGTATCGAGACTCCTCCACATGCTGCTTGTCCCTGTGTGTAGTCAGAGCGAAATATTCTGTAGCCTTTAATAAGTGGCGAATGGGAAGAGTTTAAGTGCGTTTCTTGTAAACAAATGATTATTGGATTGTAGTGATTAATGAGTAATCTCAGTTCGTCTATACGTTTATAAAACCCTCTGCAATTCCATTGCAGAATACTGAGATTTGCAGCCATTTTCTCTAATTATTGTTGACAGTGTTACTTAAGATGACTAGTTTTATATCTTAGTTTCAGGGTCATCCTTGCTAAGGAGAGGTTTTAATTTATTAATTATGCGAGTACATCTGTTCTTAAGTTCTACGCTGCCTAATAATGGTCTTACTTGAGAAAGCATGTGTAAAAGGTTATCCCTATCTTCTGTGAAAGTCAGTGCGTAATTAACAAAATCCTGACTTGTGGGGCCACCTGTCTTATGAATTCTTGAAATTCTTGATAGTCTAAGAAGAACGGAGTCTGGCCGCTAGTAAATAGATGTAATGTTCCTTCTGTTAATAGGTTAATATCAACTCCTTTGTTTGCTTCTTTAGAGGCTGGTTTGGCAGCATTGTCCATGACGTTAATTTCTACATTGTGCGCCGTAGAATTTTGATTTTCTAGGTTTATTCGCTTAGTAGCAGTTTTATCTGGAAATGGCGGTTGAGTTGAATTGTATGTTTCATCGGGACTAATGGGGTGTGGTCGTTTTTGAAGGGGGTTGTTATTATCAATGTTCATTACAGTAGAGGTATTGTCGGTAGAAGGGGCAATATTTAATTGTAATTGATTGCGTGTTTCTTCTATGTTTTGGTGCTGCTCCTGTTGGACAGTTTGCTCAGTTACCATTGTCTTAGTTTGTTTGGTGTATGTTGCATCTTGTTTGTCGCTATTGGTTGTTGGTTGATATCGCTGTTGATTATTATCGGCACAGGCACTTTCGACCGGCGCTGGAAATGTCGTTATGGTTTCAGAAAAAACTTCTTGATTAACTGTTCCTTCTTTCTTCTTGCAATTTTCACATGAATGGTCATTGAGCTACGTGTAGATCCTGTATTCGTAGTCGTTGTGCCTCAATGTGAAGGAATCAGGGATATTTTTGCAATTAAACTGTTCGACGTAAAGTTGCCGCCTGAAACTTACTACGTGAGCAAATTCATCATCCACCGGATTCACACGTAAAATGGAAATTTGCGAAAGGATTTTTATTGGATAAACTTCTTGCAAATGTCGAACTAATATTTCGTTCGGGATGGTTGGACAGACATTTGATAGAATGAGTTTATTCGCCGGTTGTTTAAGTCTCCGGGCAGTAATTGTTCTATTATTTATGGTGATCCGGCCACCTTTTGCTAGAAATTCGTCTGTTATTTGCCTGGATTTTAAAAATATTAGAATTCTATCACCGCTAATACGGGAGCCTGCCGCAATGTTTAAGCTGCCTGCTACATGGTTTTTAAGCGCGACAAAATAATCACGTATAACGTAGGGTGCGATGTAATCAAAAATAATTCCGCATTCACGGGAAGGGTAGTTGAAATTAATTAATGGGGCGATCTTTTTATTCGATTTGATTTTATCTGCGAAGGTATGTTTTGAATTTCTATTTTGTTGGTTTAAATTATTTGGAATTTCGTTATTTATCAGTGCGGGAAACTGATAATTGTAATCAGTCGTATTACAAGAAGCGGTAGTTAATTCGGAGATAGATTTTATCGCATCGCTGTGTACGACCGCGGTATCGTCGTTATCAGCGGTATTGTGCATGTGTGAGGTGTGTGTTGTGTTTCGATTCGCTGTTGGCTTACCTGAAGTCTGCGATTTACCACCATACTTACCGTCCGGCGCTAATGCAGTCGTTGCGGCTGTCAGCTGTTTTTGAGGGGTAGGAGGGCGCGAAGGTGGTGAATCGGTTTGGTTTTGTTCACCGATCGGTTCCGATGTTGGAACGGTCTGCCTTCGGTGAGAGGCAGGGGACGATGGCATTATCAATAGATAATGCCTCTAAACACGAGACAGTCTCTTTAATAGACGAGAAAAACGAACGCGAGACAATTAAACTTTATCACTTCGTTTTATCATACATTGTGAAATTAATCTAAAGCTGATTCGGTTTTAATTGATTACATACGTGTAGGGCATTTCAAAAGTGATGCACACATTTCCATACAAAAAAAATTGATTTGACAAAGTCATATAAATATTCTAATTTTTCAATATAATCACACTTCTCCTTAATGATACGAGTACGTTCCCAGCGTCGGGGGAGGTCCTGGATGCCGTCTAGGAGGAGGCTTTGGAAGTTTAGTTCACGAATCTGTCGGCTCACAGCACTATTTAAGGCCTCTCTAAATCCGGAAAACGGATTCCTCGCATCGGCTCTTGAATTTGCAAAACAGGTCATAATCACAAGGAGCCATATCCGCCGAATAGGGCGGACGCGGTAACAATTCTCAACCGTATTCCGTAAAAATTTCTCGAATTTCATCATTATCACGAGGACTGTGCATTGTCATGCAAAATCAGAATGCCGCGATCAAGTAGTGATGGACGCAATTTTCGGATTTTTGGTGTTGCAGGCCGATAGGCTTTCAATACCAGCTGTATGACCTATCTCTTCGCACATTATACGGCGATCTTCATCGATCAGTGTTATTACTATAGCGATGCGTGTGTTGTTACGCGAAGTTCTTGCATGACCAGTACGGGGCACATCGTCAACCAACAAACAGCCCCCTTCTTTAAATTTTTTGCCCAGTGGGAAATACTGGTACAGTCCATGGTGTCACTACTACACACTTCTTCAAATGCAAAATGAATTTCTGCGGACGTAAGACCACAAAATGTTTCGATTTTCATATACGATCGCTTGATTTCTAACGCGACCCGAGCGGTCTTCCATCATTACAAAAACACGTTTGTACGCACGCACAATTCACTCGAAACCAATCACAGTGCACACTACCGTGTTCACAAAACTTCACAGTATACACATGCCTTCTGTTTTCCCCCCTCCGAAATACATACAGACTGCGTAAGAACGTCGTGTGCATTACTTTTCAAATGCCCTACGTAATTGCCCTTCTCTATTCTATCTAATGGTTAAGAACTCGATGTTTGTGACGTCTTTTTATTAATTCAATATGCGATAATTTAAGTAATACCCCATCTTCGTCTATTTATTTGTTTATTTATACATTTTAACCATTAAAAAACGATTTCAGTTTTCGGTAAACTAAATACAATTCAGGTAGAATCGATCTGGCTTCTCTAGATTGTTCATAATGTGAAAAAAGAAAAACATCAAATAATCAGATACTAACAATTTTAGCGAGCTCCACGGTCAGAGTACTGATGCAGATAATATGTGACAAGTTAATTTCAAAAAATAAACAATTTTTCTTTTACTTTATTTTTCTAAACGCTTCCACTTAAATAAGAAAGGGGGGATCAGAAGGGAAATCCACTGTATAACAAAAAAGGACGCAAACAAAGCAGTAAATAAAACGAATTGAAATGTAATTTATCGCAGCGAATGTTTACGTTTTGTGTAGAAACGCGAAGTTTGCTCATGTTCGGATTTACTTTTCTGGAATCGTACAAGGGGGAGCTCGCGTCTATGTTTCCAATGAACTCGGTGGTCCGGGGCATTTGACAGCGTGAAATAGTGCAGAGAGTTTTAAATGCAAAGGATAAATGAAATTTCGCTTCAGCTGAGGCATTTAAATTTCGCAGCATTGTTAAGGCGCCGAGGAAAGATAAATTATTGTTCGCGACGAAAATGCTCTATTCATCATCGGTTTTTATTGTTTTCTTCACAGAGTTCTGCTAAATGCGTCAGGGCTTTTTGATTTCAATTAACTGAAAGTTATAACAGCAGCAGTTTTCAGTACATCACAACATTACAGTGTTGCACATTAACATCCAGAAAAACAGAACTATGGATATACACATATACATATATACATATATATATATATATATATATATATATATATATATATATATATATATATATATGCGATGCTTGTGTTAAAAAATATATATGGCAGATAAGTCGGTTGGGTTAGATAGATTTAAAAATAATGAATAGTCAGAAATAGAAAATGTATAAACAAAAGAAAAATTTATAAACGCATTTTTTACATTTAAAACGTAAATAAATACGCTTGAATGTGAAAACGTCGTCCTTCATCAATCATTAGCTGTAATACACACTCGATGATTAAAATATATCCCCGCCGATTTTTAATAATTGAAAATTTATCGCACGAATAAATCTCTATTTGATCCGTTTAAAAATATCAAATGAAACATGCACACCTTTTCGAAACAGTGTTCTCCTATTCTTTTTTTCCTCGCTTTGCGCAAATCTCGGCTACACCTGCGTCTTTTCCGGCCATCAATACACTCCACCATTGTACATGCTGCCTTTTTTTGCCGATATTTATTCGGTTAAGAAAACGTTTTCATTTTTAATAAAACTCATCAGTTGCTCATCGCCACGATGATTATTAAAAACAACAACAACAACAACAACAAAAATCAGAATAAGCTTCTATATGAAAGCTTTGTTTTCACAGTACACATCATCATAGCGCAGCTCTTTGTCACGTAGTGGTAACTCTGCGTTTGGAAGTCCTAATGCCCTAGGTCGTAATAAATGTTTATTATCACAGTTTTTCTAATTCATGTTCAATCAAACAAAACATGCCACATATGCAGGCGCTTAATTTAACATTTTATACAGACGGTCAGCTGAATTACTATGCCCTAAATTATAAACAACTATAATTTAAATTGTTTTCATTTACACAAACGTAGAATACTTGCGTGGTATTTGGTAACATAGAACACATTTATGCATCTGCGGTTTTTGCATTTTTTACACGTACATGCATTTACATAGTAAAAATAAAGTAAATCCCGCATACTCTTTACGGCTTTGATAATATAAAGTTAGGGTTCACAGTGTATTAAGCCCAACTTTTAATTAACTCCTGTTCCTATATATATGATGATGATATCCCCGAGTATGGATTCCCGTCTTTTATTGATGAGTCCCCAAAATGGCTTATCAAACCAATCCTGGCACCGCAGATCTTTCCACAAATTTTGCAGACAAAAGTGATGGCTGGGCTCAAATGAGAGACTTTTTGAGGTGTTTTTTTCTTTCCAGCGTTTGCAGTAATATTATCGTTTAAGCCTTGAAAGCCTTTTGCTACCAGAAATTCCCAATTATTTCTTTCCGCTACTATGTCTTCCCATTTTAAAGTATCCAAACTACATTCTTTTAATATTCTTCGCAGATGATTTCTAAATCGCAATCTTGGCAGACCAAGAGGTCTAGTTCCACTTGCTAACTGACCGTACAGAAGAACTTTTGGAAGTCTGGAACGCTCCATTCTCAAAATGTGCCTTGTCCATCGTAAGCAATTTCGATAAAGTAAAAATCGAATTGAACTGCAGTTTGCTCGGTTTAACATTTCAAGATTTGAAACATGATGAAACCATCGGACGCTTAGTAAACTTCTGAGTGTTGTACGCTGCTGGAAGTTTTCTAGTAACTCTGAACCATATAGAAGTGTAGGTAAAACAATAGCTTTGTATACTACAAGTTTAGTTTTCAAAAACAGGTGCTTGTTCTGGAAAATTTTTTTATTCAGTCGGAATAGTGCATTAGAAGCTGCTTGGATTCTGCTTTATATTTCATTGTCTAAACGCGAGTCATAACATACGATGCAACCGGAATATCTGAACTGATGAACCACATCGAGGCTTTTGCACATTTATTTTGAATGCTAGATTATTACCGATATTGCCTCCGGTTGACTGAATAACAATTTTGGTTTTGTTTTCGTTTACTGAAAGACCAAACAGCTCATAAACTTCAGCAAGGATGTTTAAAGTTTACTGCAGATTTTCCGGACTATGTGCTAATATTGCACAATTGTCCGCATACTGAAAATCGAAAATCGATATATATATATATATATATATATATATGTATCATATCAAGGGCGTCGCCAGCCGATGAACCAGGGGGGAGGGCAAGATGATAGAAAGAGGATATGAGTTAAGGGGAGAAATAAAATATGTATAAGTTGTAAAGGGGCTTAATATTTTATTAAATAAGAATAAAATCTTAATTAAAACATAATTTTCTTGTGTTTCTGGCAAATTGTTCTATACTACTTTATTATAAAAGTCTTCGAAATTGTCTATGATTACGCGCCTATGGAAATAGTCATTACGGCTGGTTGATTAAAAAGTTTCAAGGCTCCACGGGGGGGGGCTGCCCCCTTGCCCCGCTGGCGACGCCCATGTATCATATTAAAGGAGAAAATGTAGCTTTTTAAAATGTCGCTTACTTAATTATCAAAGCTTTTCAAATAAATGATCGTATATTTCAGAAGTAATTGAATATCAAAAGGAAAGTACGAGTACTACTACTTTTAATAAAATTACTTTTTGAACGAAAGTTCTTAGAAATTCTTATACTTGTTTTATAGTTTAAAGAGAAAAGCCTCCTGGTCACACTAAGCGACCGCAAGTTCATTTTTGATCGAAATTCTTCGTTCGTTTATTTCTGTTCTTATTTATATAGTGTACACGAATTATGAATATGAGCAAAAATGAGTGAACTAAAATTTCGAGAAAAAATTCAACTGACCCGGAAAAAAGACGAACATTTAAAAAATAAGGAACACACCGACTTAGAGTTCCGTCAACCTGAACAATCCTAAGCTTACCTCTTGAAGAAGCCGAGTTTATATTGATGTAATGTATACGATAACTTCACGACAGCAGCACATCCAGTCGGTAATTGTTCTACCGGCTAATGGCAACTCGGTAAGCAAAAATATTTCCAAGGATTACGAATGTATAGAACCCTGACGAAAACCCAATAAAAGAGAACAGAAATCAGTAGTGCAGCAGGTAATAATTGTGACGTATATGAACGGACGATAATTATAAATGACCAATAAACGACTGTAATAAATAATAAGTGGCTAGTAAGTTAAGCCGCGTACATGGTAGGCATGGAATAGATGTAACGAACTTGTAACAAACTTGGGCGCATTGTTTTTGAAAAATTTTATAATTAAAGTTTAAATTCGAATACTTTTTTTATTATTAAAGAGTTTTATAAATGTCTTCAAAATACCAACTTGTAACTTTCGAAGTAAATAAATAAATTTATCACTCAATGTGTAAACTACTTTAATGACGATATTTATAATAACGTTTTTTATAACTGACACGCGGTAAATAATTACATTAATTATTGTAAAATTTTACATTTTTTAACATTACCTTTAAAAATGCCTTTGAAAAATATCTGTATATCGTAGAATAGTGTTAAATGTTTTTTAATTGTACTTACTTATGTACAGAAAAATACAAATTTATATTTTTATTTAATTTTCAGTAAGATATAGAATAAATTTATCGACAGTTATTCGTACAGCGATTAAACTAGAATTGAACTAAACAGTGACAACATTGTACACCTATTAAAATGAATTAAGGAAGTCAACGCGAAATGTGAAGACTGATACTATTACTAGCTTAAATTTTCACAATTGCCATTAGCGAAATATCCATTTCGATCCGTTAATATACATGTGGTTCTATCATCGCTGTTAACGTTTATCAGTTCTCGATATTTCCAGATATCATTTTTAATCATTCACAATTTATTGTGCTAATAACTGCCCGCTTAATTTATACTATTGAATTAATCTCTGTAAGCTTTAATTCATACGCACAAGGTAATTAACACTTTATTTTTCATCATTAAACATCTTCTCACTAACTTTTATCACATTTCTTAGAATTGTATTACTTCGATATTCATTTCAAAATTTCAAATTTTCGATTCTAAATTATTTGCTGGATTTTTACACATTAAAAACTCTGTATCTGTCTAAAACAAATTGTTGTCTTCCGACTGTTTTTGTTTTTCGTTGATTGGCCCTCCGTATTGTCCTCCCCGCTCAAATAAAAAGCGTGTGTTTGCGATGCTGATCATGTGTTCTTCTACTCTTTCTACTAGAGTTCTACTTTCCATTCCATTTTATTGATACTCGGTCTTCCTACTTCATACTGGGCCTCCTTATATCCTGTCGTTAGCTTCTCCACGCATCGTTCCTACTATTTGTTCCTTCCGCCTAACAACATTTGATATCGTATGAAGATATAATTGACTCCTTCTTTTTCGAATTGTTTCTAGGTAAAGATCCCTCCTGGTTGAAAAGTCCAAAAAAAAATAAATAAAAAAAATTGATTTTTTCAATATGAAATGTAATTTTTCCGTTTAAATCTCTTTTATAATTTTTCCGTTTAAATCTCTTTTATAATTTTTCCGTTTAAATCTCTTTTATAATTTTTCCATTTAAATCTCTTTTATAATTTTTCCGTTTAAATCTCTTTTATAATTTTTCCGTTTAAATCTCTTTTATAATTTTTCCGTTTAAATCTCTTTTATAATTTTTCCGTTTAAATCTCTTTTATAATTTTTCCGTTTAAATCTCTTTTATAATTTTTCCGTTTAAATCTCTTTTATAATTTTTCCGTTTAAATCTCTTTTATAATTTTTCCGTTTAAATCTCTTTTATAATTTTTCCGTTTAAATCTCTTTTATAATTTTTCCATTTAAATCTCTTTTATAATTTTTCCGTTTAAATCTCTTTTATAATTTTTTCGTTTAAATCTCTTTTATAATTTTTCCGTTTAAATCTCTTTTATAATTTTTCCGTTTAAATCTCTTTTATAATTTTTCCGTTTAAATCTCTTTTATAATTTTTCCGTTTAAATCTCTTTTATAATTTTTCCGTTTAAATCTCTTTTATAATTTTTCCGTTTAAATCTCTTTTATAATTTTTCCGTTTAAATCTCTTTTATAATTTTTCCGTTTAAATCTCTTTTATAATTTTTCCGTTTAAATCTCTTTTATAATTTTTCCGTTTAAATCTCTTTTATAATTTTTTCGTTTAAATCTCTTTTATAATTTTTTCGTAAAAACGTAATAATCGGTACTGACGTTTAATGAAACCAAAAAATCGAATACATAAACAAAAATCAAACATTTTTGTAAAACAATGTGCTTAACAAAATCTAAAAAGGTATTTTTCTTACTTTTTATATTAAACGTTAATCGGTGTAACAAATTTATTTCCATAAAAACGTGTATAAAACGAAAAATTATATCTGTAAAACTGTTACGGCAAAGAATTAATAAAATTGATATACACTGATAACAACATTTCTATTTTACTCAGACTAGAAATAAGTAATATACTTTTTCAAACTCTATACAGGATTTATATCTACCATACGGTATTTATTTTAAATTTTATAAAATTTTACCAAGTTTATTTTAGCCCTCTTTTTCACCCCTTCATCGACAAAAAAATCGGCTAACTTACATCAGAAAATTAAAGACCATGATCTAAAAACCCGTCTTCTTAAAAATCAATCTGTTAACTGATGAATATCGAAACAAGGGTCGATAATTCCTAAGATTATCGGGCGCAAATAAACAGGTGCGAAAAATAATTTTAGTTACGTATGCGATAGAAACAAAAAAAATTTCGATACTTCAGCCAATGGGAACAAAATCTCTTTTATAATTCTTACAGAAGACGTATTCAAATATTTTTTAAAAAATTTAATAAATATCATTATAAGTAATTATTCATGATGTAACGTAATTAATATTTATAGCTGTGCAGCAGTTCAATATTCACTTGAGCGATCGATGGATTCAAGTCGGATCAGTTCATCAGTTTTTCTAAAAGATTTTCAATAAAAAAACGGTGTATGCCAAGGGTGTAGCCTGCGCCTATCCCATTTTAATCGCACAGCACTGTTCTTTTTATGTTCCGTTATTGCAGTTCCACTATTACACGTTCTGCGCAGAACCATAATGATGCAATTACAAAATCTAAATTCCGCAAAGACTCTAGAATACTAACTGTTCCAGAAATTCAGAAGAAAAATTATCAGTAGTTTTTGGTTTTTTTTTGAATTCAAGCCATGCGGACGTCCTAGGAAATGAGTTTGCGGACATGGACACCGTAACAATCATGATGTGTTTAATTCTCTGCTATGTATACGTCTATCATTCCTTATCGAACACAGTTTTCGCACAACGTAATCAAGACTGGCTTTTTCATATCACATTTCATCGAAAGGTAAACCCTACAACGGAACCGTGGTGGCTCGCAGACGAAACAAAACGCGATGATTTCTCGGCAGTCAAGCATCTTAAAACAGGACATGCATTTCCACGACTTTCTTCTTAGACAAGCTCCCAGGGGAAATACTTACTATTCCTATTCTGACGTAGAATATTTACCCGCATTTTGCATTCTCCTAGAATGTACACCTTCCGATCGCATCTCCAGCAGATAACACACTAACCGACAACCAAATGATCCACGCAGTGTAACCAGCCACCTGGCTTTCATTGCGTCTGCCGGATTAAAAAATCTAATTTTAATATCATTATTATTATTATTATTCTTTTATATATATATATATATATAAACTCGGCCACTTTGGCCTCGCAAGGGGCTGTGCCCCTTGACCCCTCCTGCTTTCATTCCTGTCTCTTTCTCTTCTATACTTTGTATAAAATGATCAAAATTTACAACGTAATTCTTACTGGCATCAACACACACACAAAATAACATAACCACAAAAATCCTATTCTAACATTTACCTTCCGTTATATAAAATTAAGACATTTTTTCGTTACATTTTTCGTTACATATTTCATTACATAAAATTGTGACATTTTTTAAATAACAATAACAAAAATCCTACAAAATATAACAAACGTTACATAAAATTGGGACATTTTTCTGGGACATTTTTCTGGGACATTTTTTTGGGACATTTTTTCGGGACATTTAGCGTTACATAAAATTGGGACATTTAGCGTTACATAAAATTGAGACATTTTTCTGGGACATTTTTTTGGTACATTTTTTCGAATGGGGGAACCATTCGAAAAAATGTACCAAAAAAATGTCCCAGAAAAATGTCTCAATTTTATGTAACGCTAAATGTCCCAATTTTATGTAACGCTAAATGTCCCAATTTTATGTAACGCTAAATGTCCCAATTTTATGTAACGCTAAATGTCCCAATTTTATGTAACGTTTGTTATATTTTGTAGGATTTTTGTTATTGTTATTTAAAAAATGTCACAATTTTATGTAATGAAATATGTAACGAAAAATGTAACGAAAAAATGTCTTAATTTTATATAACGGAAGGTAAATGTTAGAATAGGATTTTTGTGGTTATGTTATTTTTTGTGTGTGTTGATGCCAGTAAGAATTACGTTGTAAATTTTGATCATTTTATACAAAGTATAGAAGAGAAAGAGACAGAAATGAAAGCAAGAGGGGTCAAGGGGCACAGCCCCTTGCGAGGCCAAAATGGCCGAGTTATATATATACTGGTTTCCCGCATCTTCGACTGTAAATTTTTATAGTCTTTGACAAAATACTTATTACAACTATCTAAATATTATTTTTAAAGGTTTCATTAATTTCATCATTGCGATCATTTTCTCCACCGTTTAATTTTTTTCGTATCATTCGCTTATTCTATAAACTGCCCATCTACTGACCTTTCTACTTCTTTGTGCTTAAATGGAAATTTTAATTTTCTGTTTCTTTTAATTAATAAATTGATGTGAAAATTCCTTCTCTCATTCCGGAAAGCATGCCTTTCACAGTCCAATAATAAATGAACCTTACATTCAACTGAAAATTCGACGGCTTTGTCTGACCTATATTTGCCGTTATTTAACAATACTTTCGCTCAACTTAAGATTCTCTTGTTCTTCATAAAGAATGGGTATTCCTGTTTTTTATTGAACTAACGTTTCTTTTTCTTCATTATTTTAGCGCTCGGCGTGAACGCTCCATACTTGAACCTCATAATTACTTAAATAAATTTATTTATAAAAAAATACGTATAAAAATAAAAAATTTTAATCCATAAAAATATTAATGTAACGAACTAATGCAATATTTTTCTCTTACGCCTGAAATTAATATATATATATATATATATATATATATATATATATGTATATACTTTTTTAAAATTTAGAATGTCTACTTACTGTGTCAAGATTATATACAAAATTTTTTTACGTTATCGACTACATTTTATATGACTTCACTCGAGTAGGTAAAATACTTTGTTTTTATTATATTGGAATGTATTTATAAGTCATTGTAGTTGAAAATCAAGACGAATATGGATCATTTCATGTTTTGCGAGCCATAAAGATGAAAATCAACCAAAAAAACCAGCAGAAAAATGAGATTTAAATATTTCGTTTTATATTCTTTGCGTCCAAAATACTAGGAAGTACTTGGTAATATTTTGTATAAATCTGAGGCTAAAAAAAAAATTTTTTCCAGCTTATATCTGCTAAATTTGACCGAAAATGCAAAAAAATCAACAGTTTTTATTATTTTTAAGGTTCACCCACCTCTTTAAAAAATCTTTAAAAATTCAAATATATGATATATAATTTTTCCAGCCAAGTGTTTGTTTTAGATCTATTTTCATAGCGTTTTGAAATTTTCGGATGGATTTTTAGGTTAGGTTTTGTTGATAAGTTCGAAAATATTTTTTAATTGTAAAGTTTTGAAATATATTCAATTCGAGCCCAACTTGAATAATATCGGCCAACTGGTTCTCAAGGTATCGTCGAAAAACCGGATTTTAAATTTTGCCCCTAGGAAGCGCCCCTTAGAAGCTAGCGGGCTAAAACTTTCAGGATGATAGTATTTTCCGATGCCTGACACGATGGTACACTTTTTGTATTTTGGGGGCATTTTACGCTATCTTAACTTGCTTTGTCCTTATGCACTAAAGTCTTTCGTAAGAATCAGATATCCACTGGTAAAGATATAACGGAATCGGTTCAGTGATTCCTGAGGTTAGCGCCATAAACAGATAGACAGACAGACGTGTAAAACAACTTTATTTCATATATTTATGTAACAGATACATAACAGATAACAGATATTATGTACATATATATATATATATATATATATATATATATATATGTGTGTGTGTTAAAAACAGCTTTATAGAAAAACAATAATAAGTTGAATCCTAAAAGTTTCCTACTTGCGTTATAATCCAAACAACATTTGTAAAGGACGATAAATAATAAATTACCCGAATCAGCTTGTATATAAAAAGGGGGCAGCAGGATTAAAAATGGCCTTTTTAGCCCGTCTGATAAATAGAAAATTGTCACTGCTTCAGAAATACACTGAAAACGAAATAAATAAATAAATAAACAAACAGCTTAGAAAAGATTCTCGGCCTCTTGTCATTTTTTCATTATTACCTTCGCCGGTTACGCGTTAATGGGGAATAAAGGGAGGAAGAATAAAGAGAAGAAGAGTGAAAAAGGGAAGGTGCAGGAAGAGAACCTCCATAAATTGTTGGAATGCGACAAGTTAACTTGCTTCGAAAAACTAGCGCGCATTAGGCGTGCAATTTTTTCATCGTGAACAGATAAACTCAAACCTCTGGGTGACTATTAATCATCTTTTCGGGAAATCCACCGTATCTTAATAGGCAGGATGAAGCTCTTAAGGGTTCTAAACAGCAATTTTAAGAAAAACCAAACGATAATTTCGCCGCCGTCATAATCCTCGAATAAATCACTTACCAGTTGCTGGGCTGTGGAAAAATCGAAAAAATCGACCCAATTATCCGGCAATAAGATAAGTAAAGCGAAGATTGGACCGCGTTCGTCTCTTCTAATTCCTTTGCTTGACTAGTGCACAATTGAATATTCGGGCCTTGATTTGCTTCCGAACCGCATCAGTGAACGTAGTCTCAGCCAGCGGAACCTTCGATTCGGATTGCTGCTACCTTCCGCAGGAAACATCAACTATCTTGCACCTATTAAAGAATTACTTCAGTCGTTTAATCTCCTTTTTTCTGTTTTAACTGCTACACCTCAGTGATGCAGTGCCATTTAGATGTATCATTTTATCATGTGTTCCTCCCTTTCGGTACAGCGGTTTTTTTCTTTATTCCCATGACCTGAAATCTTCCGACCCGCTTCTTTCTACTAAAGCCGTAATTCCAAAACTGTTAGTTCTTTCATACTATCGGATATTGAATTGAAATTGAATGAGAAAAGTTTCTTATTGACGAGTTCAAACAAAAAAAATAAATTAATAATGAGTCAAAGCCAGAGTAACATATAGTAAAAAAAGATTCCACATTTGTCGAACTTCGTCTCATATCTTCCCCACCCCTTTTTTACACGAAATCTGTTTTAAATATATATATATATAGATACAATAAAGAGATATGTATACTTCACAAGTAGTATAATATGTGAACAATTCACGTTCCGTGCTAGACTAGACTATGTGCAATAAAGTGTGGACTCCGATAGTTACTGAAACAGCTCTGAATTTTTAAATCTTACTAGAAAAAATTAAACCAACTCGATTATTGGTCGCGCAAATAAAAGGCTTACTTTTCCAACTTAACAAAATAAACTTTTACGACACACCGGTATACCGGCAGAGAAAAGAAGACTGAAATATAGTTCTTATTTTCTGCATACGCAGCGACTCCATCATCGATGCTACACACTTGATGAACGATTACGTAAACAGCAAGCTAAGAGAAAAATAGCTAGTACGTTTTTACGATAAATAAAGTCCTCAACAAAGCCTTGGTGGCAACCGGAAGAAAGTTCTTGAATAGGCTCGTTCAGGAGTGCCCTTAGTTAACTTCGAGTAGGCCACACACAGTTTTATCGGATGATTAAAGAGGTTCACACTGTGTAAGTAACAACAGTTCATCTCGGAGTGCACTTAACCTTATGGAGAAAATCTCGTAAATTCTCTCAAATAATGTTGCACATCGACAGAGCAAATAATTTCATATCGTGCCCACAAATAAACAGAATCTAATATTCCACTTCGATCTGTATTCGCAAGAACACCGTGCGCTAGTTCAGTACACGAGAGTAATAATAATAATTATAATAATAATGAAAAAAGTTTTTGCGGTCTTCATTAAATTTTGCTTCTATGCTTCGACCCTCCCCCCTCCAAAAAAAAAATGTAGATTTTTTGTTCTTAATTTAATTTTTACGCGGAATATTTATGAATTTGGGAAAAAGTATTATTACTTTTTTTTCATTTTCATCTTCGGCTTGGCAATTAACTATTTTTTGTTCTTATTCAGTGCCGATGCGATTAGAGGGGAAAAAAACAGAATTAATTTTTTTGAAAAAAAATAATGATCGTTGTAAACTGTCGATCGAATCCTCTTCGAATTAAATTAATTTACAATAGAAAAATATCGCAGCCATAAATGTTTCGGCATAGCCAACTTCACACTGAGCACCATAATTTCGCTCATCGGTGTAATGTCACATCGTTTCTCCGATGCAATCGCTAGACGACCAAAAATGTTCCGATACTTACACAATACTTTTCATTTCATTAACACCTATCCACTGGCAATTTTGCACGTTGACCTTCTTCTTCAGTGTTATTTCTCAATCCGTTTTACTCGACTTTCTTTTGGTTTTTTTTGTTTTTATTCGCAGAATATTGGACGTTTGATTATGTACAGGCCATTAATTAGATAGCGGCATATTGAAAAAAGTTTTAAACACACGATCTGCTTGAAAAAAACTCTAAATATTGACTATAAAATTAGTGCAGACAGATTGTATCGTGGACACGATCATACATCGCATCATACTTCCAATTTGATTAATTTTATAAACTCAAAACTGATCTCTCGATGTATTTAATATTTCGAATGGTTCAATTAAAATAGTTGCATTTGATTCTAATCGACAAAATTTGATTTACACGCAATTTCATTTAATCACATTATTTACCTATATTTATCGAATTTATTTCAAACTACTTCTGCTTATCAGGTAATTCGATACTTTCCGAGGGGGAATGAAATTCACGTTTTTGGGTGGATAGAGTTTTGTATTTGATTCTTCGAAAAAAATTAAATAAACGAAATAAAAAGAATCTGAAATAAAATACGGCGTGTATATTCGTTCAAAATTGGATCTTGATCAATTCGTCGTTGCAAATGCGTGTTTATAAACACAATATTAATTAATTAATTTAGTTCTATCCGGATTTTCAGTTCGTAATTAAAGTCGCTCGCTTTCTTTCCTCAATTGTAGTCGATTTGTCTGGTTATTTATAAAAATACACTGATGATTTTCTAGTCGATATTTATGATATTTTGTTCAACCGAGCACACTAGTTTCAAATAATGCACCTTACCGTTAAGTTACACGGCTTGTAAACACTACCTGAAAGTTTGTAAATCAAAATTTTTTTCAGTACGTCAAGATATAATTAGATTTGTAGCGTAAGCGATTTGCCGTAATTAAGACAATGTAGCGTAAGTGATTTGCCGTAATTTGTAGCTTGAGTGATTTGCCGCAATTAAGATTTACCGCAAATGAGGTCCACCCAAACACGGTATATCGCGCTTTGCAACTGGAATACTTGGCTGAATCATATACTACTATCGAACCGACGACCCAAGATATAGAGCGGTGCTGTTTTCACACTGACAAGACTGGTGCACAGAAACTAGATCAAAACAGACGCTTTTTGCAACAATGACGAAAACACTGCCTCAAAGGGAGTTCTACATTCGTCAAGCGTACGGTCTGGTTAAAGTATCAAAGGCACTACTAATAGCAGCTCCATGTGAACTGGTCCGATAGCGGCGACGAGAATATTTCGAGGTTGCTAAAAATACAAAGCGAACAATGAATAAGCTAGTTATCTGCGGTCCGCGCGTAAATAGTGTCTTTGATGGAAGCGCAAACGATACGTTTCCAATTTGAATAGAAAACGCCGACGGAAAGAAATCAATTAAAACCGGAATGAGGTGCTCCCCGATTATTTTGAAAGCGTCTAATCCATCTTGATTTAGGACACCACCCCTACCGGCGCCGAAAGTGTACCATTCAAAAGTTCCATGTGCGGAGATTTTTCCCGAAAAAATAAACGTATAGCGTAGCCGCGTTGCGCTTGTCAAGTTCACCCCAACTGGCACTTTCTGAACTTTGTTCAAGCTCAGACACAATGTAGCGGTCGTTTTATGCTTAATTGGCATTGCGAAATTTTTAATTTCGAATCAAAATTTGACAGTTTTTTCGAAAGTTCTCCAATCTTTTCCACCGAAAACTTTTTGGCGCTTCCCCGGAATTATACTGCGGCATATTCCGAAAAAGAAGAGTCGTTTCAGGATATAGTATTTTTAAATGGCAACCGGTATGGCCTATTTTTTTTTTTTTTTTTTTTTTTTTTTTGTGTTTCGTAAGAACTACTAGCTTGTTCCATTTCTAAAACTTACGAAGGAGTATGCTTTTAAGTTGCTCAGGTGTATATGGCTTCGC
Source organism: Icerya purchasi (assembly GCA_039619475.1). NCBI lineage: Eukaryota > Metazoa > Arthropoda > Insecta > Hemiptera > Monophlebidae > Icerya > Icerya purchasi. Next base: position 238,757,646 of record CM077115.1, read on the forward strand.
TACTTTCCATCGGATCTGTTTTCTCAGGTGATAGTTACTCGATTTAAAAGCCTCTCGGGAACACTGAAAGCATTCATTAGCTTCCTACACAGTGGCCATCTGCTTTTCTCCGACAGCGGAATTTAGTGGAGAATGATTAAAACGCGAATAACGGAGACGGAACAAAACACGGAAGAGAAGGAAACTTGGAGGAGCGCAGATTAAGAGCTTAATTAAATTGAGAAGAAAATCTTTTACGTAAAGCGCACGCTATAAATTTGAGGGTTCCAATTCTAATGGGAACGCATGTACGCCAGTTTCGATAAATGTAATTATTTCAATCGGATAAATTTTAAATCGAAATTTCTTTCCTACCGCCGAATTTATTATCGAATTAATTAGTGTATCCGTCGTTCGAGTTTCGTTCGGATTTATGTATTTCGAACTTGCACATCAATCAAAACACACATTCGTAAAACATTTAAAAATAAAACAATAATACGCGCGTGATTCGCACTGTTTTTCGATATTTTGAAAATTTATTTTAGTTTTTGCGTAATATTTCGAAATCGCACCGTGTAAATATCGTGAACGAAAGTTCCAGTTCCAATCTTCTACTTGACGTGATAAGCAAACGCTAAATTTACTTTTTTCATTAAATCTAAAAATATAAGTTTGATCAACGAATACCGTTTGCGTCCGCGTAATCGATTTCTATCAATACGTCCGGATGATAATACGTCGTGAATTTCATCAAAATCATTAGAGCGATTTTATAGCAGCCGCATTAACCGAACTTTGCTCGGATGTGAACTTGCAAAAAATCGACCAATGCGAATTAATAAGATTCACAAGCGGTCAAATATGTAACACTAACGTATGCGCATATGGGATACTAAAGCTACACTTCTTGTATATATTGCAATATTCTCGGTTTCATGCTGAAGTATTCTCGACTTTAAAAAAATAAAATCAAATGCCGGTAAATGCCAGGAACATTATTATACATTATCAAAGCGACGTCGTGTACATTTAGGAATTAACGTAATATATGTGTAAATTCATTCTGTAAGACGTAAATAAATATATTTCATCGCGAAACAATATTCCTCCTTATTCTACTTTCAATTACCAAGATTGTAAATGAGAGTTTTACTAGCATTTTTATAAACCCTATAAAAGTGCAATGATAAACATTGGCAGCCTCTCTCTTAAAACTGTTCATTTCGTAGAATTTTCTCAACGATACGACCAATCGACTTATTCAAACCATTAAAAACTCCTAATTCGTGAATTTCAGAACCGTTTCCGAAAACCCAGTGACATATATATATATATATATATATATATATAAAGATATACATATGTATGTATGGGCGTATATACATGTATAAAGTTTTTGCTCATACTATATTTTCGATAAAAGTTGCAACATACGCGGTGTACATATTGCCATTATGAAATAATTAGCGTATATTATAAGATGACGACACAGGACGGATGTGACGATGAATCACCGTTTCTGGAGTAATGATGAATGTTGTAAAAAGGCCTGTATTTAGAGGAGAAAGAAAAAATCGATCGTAATAAGAAAAAGTCACGTAGAAAAAGCAAAAGTCTTAGAGAAACATTGTTTAAAGAAGTAAACAGAGTCGATCTCGCTTAAAACTTTTATTAGCTAATTTATAATGCCGAAAAATCATCGTTGTACTAAAAAATATATGGGGAGGGGGGTAAAAAACAGCATGGTCCCTCGCAGTATCCGAGATATCTCACATCAGTGCGATGGAATTCGCCAACAGGTGCTCATTCGAGGTAATTACAATTTTTCATTATTCAAATATTTTACCGATAATTGTACAATTATACGGGTTTTTATTTGCCTGTATTTTTGTTTTTTAAGTACGTGTCGACCAATCAAAGATTAGGACAACCCAAATACATAAAGTCTAAACATAAACAAATTACTTATTTATAGCGGTATCTCTGGCTAAACAAAGTAAATTAACATTTCATTCAAAATCTTTGGCGGAAATGGATAATTAAATAGGCCTTAATTTTTACTCATTCTGGTGAGGATGAACCATTTAATTAGACGGTTCAAAGTTTTTTATATATTTTCAGGGGTTATCAAACGTATGTCCCGGAAAAAATTAATCGGTAATGTAAGTGAAAAAGCAATAAATTACTACTTTAAATTTTGAAAAACCTTTTTAAATATATATTTTTTTTTTTTGCTTTTTATTGTTTCTTTCTTTTTTCCCCGTGGAATCAGAAGAGTTTTTTTAGTTTTGCTATTTCTTCAGCTTCTTCACTTCAGACTCCATATTTAAATGAGAAAAATGAAAATGAAAATATTAAAGAAAAACTAATAATCTTAGTTATTTCTGTCACGGCAATGACGAACATGAAAAAGCAAATACTCATTTCGAGGGTATATTCATTGGTACCGTCGGGCTTAGTATACTGTGTAATCTCTCACATACCTGGTCAAATATGGACCACTACTCCGGTAGATCGCTTTTATATTGGTGAAGTTAGTAAACAAAAATTGAACTGCAACGTTTTTTGAAAGTAGGAATAGTAAAAAATGTTATAAGATTACGTTGTCAATTTAATAACCTGTACTGTTTTGAATGTACATAATGAGTGGCTACTGAAATGTCTAGGTCAATAAAAACGCAAAAAGAAGAAATAGACTCTTAAGCAACAGAAGTGCATCTGAGTTTATTTTAATATTTTAATAACCAGTTTCCTTACACTAATATGCATGTTTCGCTTATACATAACGTCCTCTTCTTAACAGCAGCAGTACATACACGTTTATTCTAATTTGACATATATATATATATATATATGTGTGTATGTGTCTATATCCACGCGCGTAATTTATGCATATTTAAAATCGCTGTTAAAAGGATATGCTTGTATAGAATAATCAATTTCCGTCTAGCATGCTAATTCAAAAACGCAAGAGCATTGCGAGAAAAGTTGAGATGGTCTCGCCAACTTTCTATGTCAATACGACGGCATAACACACTTTAGGCCGTTGTACAGGAAGAGGTTCTCCATTGTGAAACGCTGCAAAAGACTGCGCCAATGCTAGTGACTGCGTTTTTATTTTAAAAAATAGGTCACGAAAATCCAGTTCCGAGTCGAGTACAAAAAAGCGTCAAAAGTTAAAGCGTATCCTGCCGCGGAATGGGGCGAACTTCGCGTTTTCCAGATGTTTCAAAATATTTCTCAAAACTTATACTCCCCCCCCCCAACTCTTCAAGTGTTCCCTCAGTTCCGAAAATTTTATTATTTCGAATAATTATTATTATACTCGTACGCATTCATTTTAATTATATTCGTTTTCTCAGACGAGCATATGTAAAACTAACGCTGTGGTCTATTGTTCGAAGTAAAAACTTATAATAATTACATTTTTTATACCGTTTCGAATGATAATTATTATTGTTACGTTAATACGTTTTTCTCATTATCGCCCGCTTTCCATATTTATACATTTTGTAATTTATATTTCGCCACTTTAACACCAGAACGAAAAATAAAACTGCTTTTATTTCGATCTGTCTTGTACAGTTTGTTAATTTTTTCGACTATTATTATTAAATACCGGAAGTAATTTCGAAAACGAAACAAAAGTCGAAACAATAATTACGGATTTTTGCGCAAATCGTAATTCTTTTTACGGTAAAACTGTACACATACTTCGTACAGATACAGACAAACAGCGAAATAATTTTATTTACAATACTATTAATTAGCAGCGTTTACAAAGAGCAGATTAAATTGATACTATTTCGCCGGAATAAAATTACCGTTAAATAACAAATAAAATTATTTTAAAGCTTTTTTTGCTTTTTTTGCTTTTTTTTGAAAAACATTCGCATTAAAAGGAAATATCGCGAAATAATATTTTAATATTCGATCAAAATTTCTCCCCATTCCTGCTTTTTGAATGTTCATGCGGTTTTCATCGCTTTATACACACGTTTCGTATATTTGTATACTCTTTAATCGGACACGTTGCAGCAACTTTCACCTAATTTTTTTCACATGATCACCTTCAAAAACCGCATATAGAGTTCAACTGCTGGCACGTTCGGAACAATTAACGAAAATAATCATGATTTCGGCTAATCGACTAACTGCATAGTCACTCGGCAAACATAAAACGAGCAATTAATTGATTTAACATGTATCCACAAACTTCCATTTTTCGTAGAAACTACATCAAAACGATTCACATCCTAGAGAAGTTAAAATTTTTACGCTTGGACGGAAAATTTTATAAACAAGCCGAAGACTTGGCGATACAATTAGAACTTGTGTCGAATTTTTCTTTTTTAAAAATTATTAGCGAAGCAAATCGGACAAAAATTGAAATGTTAGTGCAGATGACGACACTTCAGTAATTCGCGCCAGTGTACTTCTTTTCTTCTTTTGGTGTCATACTCTTCGACGAGCGTTGACGATCACAAATGTCAGCATCAAAAACTTCTGTTTCTGGCATTTTGCATGAGTCTTCCTATCGAGCAAGTTCTCCTCCATTGCTTGATGTTATCTAGCCAAGTCGTTTTCCGTCTTCCTCGGCCTCTCTTTCCGTCTATTTTTCCCTGAAGGATTAGTTGTAGGAGTTGATATTTCTCTCCTCTGATTATATGACCGAAATATTTTATCTTCCTGTGTATGATAGATTTTATTAATATCCTTTCTGTTTTGGCCATCTCTAGAACCTTTTGATTCGACGTTCTACTTATCCATGGTATTTTCAACATACTTCTGTGGATCCACATTTCTACAGCCTCCAATCGATTTACCTGTCTTTTATTGAGTGTTGTTGCCTCAATTCCATACAATAAGATAGAATAAATATAACATTGCACAATGTTTTGCCGTATATCTAGACGTAAGCATCTATCACAAAAAGCAGATTTCTCATGCTGGTGAAGGCACTCCGAGCATAACTACATCTCATTTTTATTTCTGTATCTGGGTCCAAATTCTCAGTAATATAACAGCCCAAGTATTTGAATTTTTCAACTCGTTCAATCTTCTCATTGTTTAACATAACAGAGATTTGATTAAAGTTGTTTTCCTTGCCGACCACCATCCATTTCGTTTTCTTCACGTTTATATTCAAATTATATGATTTTCCAACTGCATTGAGTTCATTGAGGAGATATTGAAGATCTCTTCCATTCTCTGCAATAATAGCAGTATCGTCTGCGTAGCGAATGTTGTTAATAATCCTTCCATTAATCCGAAATCTGAACGCCCAAGGATAGGTTCGAGATAGCTAATCTAAAAATCTGTTCAGCATACAAATTGAACAGTAGGGGTGAAAGGATACATCCTTGTCGCACTCCACGTTGGACTTTAAAGTCAATTTTTTCTCCGTTTCCTAGAATGAGCTCAGCTGACTGGTTCCAATATAGATTCTTGATTATCCTTAGATCGTATTCATCAATTCCCGTAGTTTTAAGAATATCCATTCAGTGTACAGTCCGGATAAATTAGTAGAAATGAAATGAAAATAACGTTTATCGAAAATAAATATACTGTTGATGATGAAAAACAATAACTTTTAAATAAGCGTGAATCGAGTACCCTTACCATATTAAAACGTAAATTTTTAAGAACTATAACTGGTGAACTATTGGAAAAATGAACTAAATGAGAAGAAAACAACCTGAGCAGCATTTCCTAAGTAACATATTAGCCCCGCTTTCATCCGAAACTTCTCTATAAAACCAAAAATGGATAATAAACTTCCGTTTTTCTTCGTGCGCACTACAAAGAATTTATTGACCACGACTTGCCAAAAAAAAAACGCACATGCGGAAATACATTCACACCGTAACGTGTCGCGAAATTTATGGTGTTTAAAAGGCTTACCTCACAAGAGTGATGTTTAACAGAATCGACGAATCTATCGACAGAACTTGGACAACTAAAATTGTTAATTGCCAAAAATAGATACAGTCAAAAAGAGGTCGAAGTTTACATCAAAAAAAAAAAAAAAAAATGCTAACATTAGTAACATTATTTCCGGAAAAGAGAAAAACATTCGATAACAATAATCATTTTCAGAATTTTAAGAAAAAAGTAATATTAAATCCGGTGCAAAACAGTTGAAGATAAGAACAATCAAAGATATAGACGTGTGTAAAATGTCATATTCTTATGCGCCAGTTATTATATCGAATAAATTGATGGAATTAGTACGAGATCAATATTCGTAAATTGGGATCGGAACAGGCGCACGATACTAAGATTCCAACAAAAATCGAAAATCATCAAAATTTCAATAGAAAATTTGGAAAACAGTTAGTAAACAATTAGGAGAGTTAGGACAAATAATGGCTTTTCCTCCGGTTTAATGTCGTCGACTAATATTATAGGGGCGATTTCAGTTGCTTATCTGCAAAAATTAACGATCCAGTGAATAATAAAAAGGGGGAAAATTCTAATAATAAATACAGACTTAAGGGAGTGCCCCACTATCATACTACTGGTCATTCCCACACCTTTTTTTTTTTTATACAATTTTGTTCAGTTTCAGAACTACAGTTCTTCACTATTTATGTGGTTATTTTCTGTTTAATAATCTCTCTGACCACGAACAACCCCTTTCGCAAAATTTCAAGAGTCAAATATGGTTCTAACGTGGTCTCCACCAAAAAAAAAAAAAAAAAACACCGATCCTCCTCTTCTATTCGAGACAAATCATAATTTCTCCGAATGCCAGCGTACATTCTCTTTTGTATTTGCAAATCTTACCCGTGGATCTTTCTTGTCCCCGTTGCAATGTGTACTTTTTTTATCCTCATCTGCATCAGTAAAATTCCCTTACTTCGATCCTTTGTGCTTCCCATCGTTTCGAATTGCCTCAGAATCTAAACTTTTCAGATTGTGTTGCATTATATTCAAAAAATAAGAAAAAAAGAAAGAAAAAGACATAAATAGATAACTTTAACAATCGCGAAAACCATTTTTTGCTTTAGTTTAATATATTAATCGTTCACTTTTTTTGTTTCTTTCGTAACTCGGCAACCAGCCCGCCAAGATACAATTAGAAAGAAAGGAGACGGTTTCAATTCGGTATTATACGAAGCAATGAAAATAGCAATGATTATGCGTTACGCAGTATGCCAAATTTTAATAAATGAGACTTTCAAAATAAGAAAACAAAAAAAAAAAAACGCATTTAACGTCTTACGGGTAACTAAAACACTGAACTGAAGTGGTGGGGAGACAAAAGGAAAAAGTGTGAACGGGGCCGGTGGAAAATGGTAAATAATTCGATTAAAACATAAACGAATAATGGAGACGATAAGAAAATGTTAGAAGTAAAGGAAAGTAGTGGGCACGAATCAGAGATTAAAATAAAACGAATAATCGAATAATGGTCGATAAGCATCAGACGGTAGAAATTTGTAATACAAACTTTTAGTAGCAAAGATTGTAAGATATGGAAAGAATGTAAGAAACAGCTACTTGGTCACTACCAAATTATTGGCTGGAAGTAGACCGAAGAAATTGTTACAACGATTAGGAAAATCAGAGTTTAGACTAGAAGAATTCAAAATGCAATTATCAATGAGAAGAAAGACTCGAACATTGCTAACTAAATAAATAAGAAAGACAGTCCAGATCGCTAAATTTTCGCCATTTTTAGACACTCGGAGTTCCTGATTTAAAGCTGCAACTGTCAGATTAGAAATCACAATGCTGATCTCATTGTATCTTAACAAACCCCATCATAGCAAGTAAGTAATAGGTTCAGCCGAAAGCAGGCCTGGATTTAGGGAGGGTCTAGGGGGTGTAGCTCCAGGCCCCGCCTTATAAAGGGGCCCCCAAGAGACACCCACTTTCGACATGTAATAAAAAATTAATCTATCATTTGTCATATACATCAACTTTTTATTTTAAATAAATAGAATTAACTTTACAGAAGCAAGTGAACTTTTTAATACATTTATTTGTTAATAGTTTTGTATCCATTTTTATTTTCCCCTGGAGGAGGAAACTTCGTAATAGTAAAATTTCGAGTTTCGTAAAAGTGTATCAGAAATTTGTTTTAAGGTATAACGAGTCGGAATCTACGCTTTTAGGAAATGTCTGTATGAATGTGTACGCAAGTGTATACGCGCAACACACATAATCCTTTTATGCAAATCTTTGGTTAAAATTTGCCGGAAAATTCATTGTTTAAAATTATATATATATATATATATATATATATATTTTTTTTTTTGTCATCGAAAATTCTATGCATTTTCTATATGATATTTAGTTTTGTTTACAATAATGATTTTATACGTTAGTTCGTGAATTCAAAATAATATAATTTAATTAAATTAAAGAAAATTTAGTTATTCTATAAAACTGATAATTTTGTCACTTCCGAAAAGGGCTCCTAATATTTCCGCAGCCCCGGGATTATCTAATCCGGGCCTGGCCGAAAGAGGAAAAAGGCTCTTTAATTCAATAGTATAATTCGGTTAAACTAAAATAACACATGTAAAGTATAACAACAATTTTGCCAAAGCGCCAATGTCAGTTTAGTGTTGTTTTCTTTCTGCCTTATCATTAATTAAATTTTAATAATGAAATGAAACGTTGCAAAAATGCTTTATATATATATACATATATATAAATATTATATCAATTTCACCGGAAGGCGGATGATTTTTCAATTCGGCTGGCTTTCATTTAATGCCTCAGAATACTAGTAATCGAACCCGATCGTGATGCAAGTACACATCTGTATAAAAAATCCATTTATATAAAATAAAAAGATTCATCGTCTTCTACCACAAAAGATTTTATTATTAAAAAAAAAAAAATCGAAAACGAGACATGAAACAGAAAAAAATGATACGCTTTATAAAATTTAAGAGGAACCGTTTCGTCTTCTCTCAGTGGCTAAGAACTAACCGACACAGAAAAGTATAAGATACTATTAATTATAGTGATACATCCTGTTAGTGTTGGTTAATAAGAATTATTTGAAGAATAACAAATATTTGAATATGGGCTTAGAATGTTTTTTCGCGAACAATGTCCCATCTTTAGGAAAGAGAGAAGATAAATATACTAAATAGAGTGAAGGTATAACATTTTATCTGAATACCGGAAGGATACCTGAAAAAAGTGCATTGCTTTATCTAAATATCTAAAAAGATTCCTGAAATATTTCTATAGTCTTCTTCTTCTTCTTCCTCTTCTTTTGCCTGCGTTACATCATTGATTCGATGTAGGCCTCCCTTAATTTACTCCATCGATATCTATCTTGCGCTTCACGAAGCCAATGCTGTTGCCACAATATCATCCGTCCACCTTCTGAGTGGTCTTCCTTGGGCGCTTTTTCCCCGTGTATACGGTCTCCATTGGATCAGTTCCTTTGTCCACCTTCCATCTACTTGCCCACCAACATGACCAGCCCAGGCCCATTTGTTCAGGGCTACCCTTGTCCCGACGTCTTCACATTTTGTCTTATTTCGGATATATTCAAATTTAATTTTTAGTTGTATGCGAAGTAAAGCTCGTTCCATCCGTCTTTCAGTTTTCCTTAATTTTTCTGTAACTTCCTTCGTTAAAGGTTTCGGCAGCATACGTTATTAGCACTGGAACCACGCATTGGTTAAATATTTTTGCTCTATTTTGTGAGCTGATTTTGAGTATGTGTTTTATTTTACGGTATGCCATACAATCGTTTGACATTTTCTTTTCGAGGTCTCTAATTTTATTCTTTGTTTTTCGGTTCTGAAAACTTTACCCAAATATGTGAACTGGTCTGTTTCTTCTATGTTTCCTGCTTGTATTTGTATTTCGTTATGCATGTGATCGTTGTTCTGATTTTGAATATATTTCATGTACTTTGTTTTATTCGGATTTATTTGTAAACCGACGTTGTTTGTCTCTAGTTCCTTTATCAGACGTTCTAAATCATCCTTGGTCTGTGCTATGATCACAATGTCATCTGTAAAGAGCAAAGGTGGTGTAAATATCTGCCATTTATATTTATTCCTCTTTCACTCCGATTCAGTGATTTTATTGCATGTTCCAATGCTGTTGTGAATAGTCGTGGTGAGATTGTATCTCCCTGTCTAACTCCTTTTAGCATTGGAAATGCGGGTGTTACACCGTTTATTATTAAGGAATTTGTCTATTTTGCATTTATAAATTTCAACAAACAGGTTTTGGACTTTTAGGTACAAAGATTTTTTTTTTTATTTTTCTAACACGTATATTTCTTATGTAACAAGTACGATTATTTAAATATCCGAATACCTAAAGTGTATATCTGAAATAAGTGTATAGCATTTACCACCGCGGCATCTAAACATTTAAACGGTACCTAAATTAAGAAAGATGAACGCAGTTATCTGAATCATTGATTACAACTGAGTCACACTCAAACGTACTACATACTAATTCATCTTTACTAACGTTCTTTTTGAATTTCTTTTCTTAATTATCACCGGGTTTTATATTTTTATATACTGCTCGTAGAACGCGAATTTCTTTTCTATTTTTTCTAGTTCGAACTTCCTCGCGCAAAAAGTCTTATTAACATGTATTTTATTTTTCGTTATTTATCGATTTTTTTTTTTTTTTTTCAGCCCACACACCGATTTAAAAGTTTGCTACCATTAATCAACAATTATTTTTTCATAATTACGTGAAATCAACGCTAGAAATTATGATTCAGGAACAAACAAATAGATAGCGTCGTTATCAACGACTTTTTAAAACACACTATCCGTTCGGTGTACATTTTATTAAGTCTGGCATAGAAACTTGAGGTCAAACGCTTTCACTTAGTATGTCTTCTAAGTGGATAGGTAAAAATTACACACTTGAGATCGTTAAACATTTGTTGAATTTCGAATTTTCTAGCAAGTGTGCTGCCTAAGATGTATCGAAAGATGATAAACTTTAAGTCTCACATTCTTAATGGTTTTAATGACTGGCAAAAAATGATATTCGCGCCTTTTTCTTTCTTTTTTTTTTTTTTTTGCGACAACGAAGAGCATTAGCCCAGCAACAAAGGAAGCTACTACGACGACAAGAGTTTAGCCGAATAAATAAAAGCTTTGAATTTTGATTTTTTTCTGTGCCAATTTTTTCTCGCATTCAGTTCCGTAATATAGTACAGTTTCGGCTGGTTATCTTTTAGTCGCCATTATTAAAATCGTTATTACAATTGAAGCCGTTAATTTTCATCCGCTTCCGGTAAAAGTATGGTGAGATATTTCTCTCTATCGTGCCTAATGTGGAGGCATTTTGCAACAGATCCGTTAAGGAAAAAGAAACTAAATTTAAGCAATAACTTCAAGTGTCCCAGCCGAATGCGTCACTTTCATTTTCTCAACCGTTTGCTGTTCGAATTTGCTATATATTTCCCCTTTGTTTTTACGTCTTTTTTTTTTTCGGTTGTTCTTTTTAACCTAATTTCCGGAACACGCCCCATTTTACGTATTCCAAATCTACCACAAAGGCCGCGCCAAGTGTATTCATTAACGCCGTGGTAGCCGAGCTCTGTAAATAACACACAGATGCTGCTTGATAGCATTTTAGACCCAAACTCCTTGGTCGTAATGGTGCTTCTGTGGGGTTACCTAAGTCATCTCGTGTCTTCTCTTTGCTATTCGTCTGTTCGCAGACTTGGTTAAAACCTCCTTCCTGCGAAATAAAATAAAAACGGAATAAAAATCCCGCTGCCGGAGAAACACTAGCTCTTCTATTTAAATACGCTTTATTTTTTTCTTCAACTTTAACTTTTCCAATCTCTTCTCTTTTTTTTCAACCGGGAAAAAACTCGGTCGGGGTTTCTCATTTAACTGTGTGCCATGTAATCATTACCTTTTCTTCAATGCCAACACTTTTTCCACCGTTTTACTCATTCAATAGGATATATATGAAATTTCTAGTCGCTTGCCAAATTAATAATAAGCATAAACTTCTTTAATGTCCCCCAGCGTGTCGGCTCAGTCGGGCGAACCTTAATAACTCTCAACCTTTTTATATCCTCGACAAACAACATGTCTAGATTCCTCCTATCCTCGGACTCGAAAAGTGTTTCATTGGCTATCTCCACTCCCTTTCCTACTCATGTCACTGATCCCATTATTCTCCGAATTCGCTCCTTAATTCATAATTTATTTGCATCCCGTTCTACCGTAATCGATCTACCATGGATTTCCAGTCATTGCGGCATTCTTGGCAACGAGTTGATTGACAGTCGTTGGCACGTTCGACTATGATAAGATTCATTAGTAAATTTCCTGCTCAAACCCTCTTCTACCGTCCCTCTTATCGTTCCCATCACGATTTATGGACCCGAATTCTATCCTTTATTCTTTACCAATCCTTAATCTTTCTATATAGTTCTTTCCTTCCTCTCTTCCCTGGTTTATTCCCCTACCTCAGCCGTTCGATTTTTTATAGTTCTCGCCTGCAGTTCAGTGTCATAGTCTGCCTCCGGCTTCTCTTTTCCGGTTTTCTCTCGTTCAATCACCTTCGTATGACCCTTCAGAGCTCAGTTATGCGATGCGAATCACATCTTGTTCGAATGCCCCTTTATTTCCTCCGAACATGCTATACCCTGTATTCTAATCTTCTGCGTCTTGGCCTACTCCTTATAGTGTCCACGCCATTATTGCATTTCCCTCTCTCAATATAGTTCCTTTGTTAGCCTTCTTTATCATCTCCTAAATTTCTAATATTTTTCTTATATAAAACGTACAAGGCTCTGCGTTGTGTAAGTTCCACTGTTGCCCAAAAAAAAAATTGAAAAAAAACAAAAACTCAATGATATACAAACGACAATTAATCAGCGACGGTTTAAAAAGCCCAACACATATTCACCAACGTTATTCAAGACGAATTCTCGTTATGCGACAAAGTATGAAAGCAGAAATTCCGACGTGTTTCGAAGTTTACTTATTACGATGGTTCGTAATATTCCGTGAGCGTGATTTTAAGTTTTGAAACGCGGCGTTGATTTTAGTAAACGTTCATTGCAGTACTGTTAAGAATATAGACGGCTCGCAAAATACGTAAAAACGGACTTTCCATGTTGCCACACAAACGCACAAGGAAAACCCCGAAAGAATTCCTTCGGAGGAAAAAAAATGGAAATGATAACGATTCAAATTTGTCGAACGGAAATTTACGAGAATTCGCACAATTCGGAAGACGTAAGATGCGACGCTATCGCCACCTCTTGCCCTAAAAGACGTAACCACGATAACGTCACATGTCACTTCTGCTTTGGCCGTAATTAATTTCAACGCGTCACCGCTCCCTCTAAAACGTGGTCCACGTAATGCACCTTTAATTCCGTCGAAAGTGTACGGCCTTTTCTCTTTCAAACACGTTTCTCCTCCTACCGATTTCTAACTTTCACAGCGACCCTTGGTTTCCTCATACCTTTCTCCCTTCAGGTCTTTTGAGTCCTGCTTTGGCTCACTTTTTCCAATCGTGACTCGCGGTTTACTCATTTCAGTTACGCTACTAATTTCAGCGGTTCTCAATAAGAAAAATTTCTTTTTACGAGTCCCTGATGTGTTTATTCAGTAGTCCTAACCGCACACACAGGCATGTACAATAACTCTGGAAGACTATAAGCGCTCGCTGTACCATTAGAAGTTCGAATAAATCGACCATTGTGCAAAAAGAAAATAGAACATTTCGGTTTTAATGATGTTTCTTGATCAACTTTTTACGGTAGACATCGTTTGAGCATTCGAAAACGTGTAAGAAATTTGTCATTCACCATACGGCTAAACTGAACGATGAATGTTGTTCTGCATTATTACTGCGTCGGGTTAGTTGGGCAAACTTCATGGCGAGGGGATATAATCTGAGCTTAGTTTGCGACAACGGGAACTAATCAGAATCGTTAAAGCATCCGTTAGTGTGCGCGATGCACATTATTTTCAAACTCACTGACTAAAAATGTTCGCTCAAACTGATCCCGGACCGCGCGCAACTGTCAAAGTTTAACCTGATTATTTTCTGATTTTTAGTTTGAAACGCGGCCTAGCTCCAAAACTCCGAGAGCAAAGTACCGATAAACATATATAATATTCGAAAATAAGATTGGAATTTATTGTTATTTTCGGTAAATTTTATAAAACGACAATGTAGGATAAAAAAAAATGAATTTTGAAGATGACGAATTGCAAAATTTAATGATTTCATAAAATTATATTAAAACTAGATCATCGAAGAATATAAATAATTTCAATCTATTAATAAAAAAATGTTTTATTTTAAAATAATCAAAGATCTTTACAACTCTGATAACATTTGAAAAGCCGTAATGATGTGGAAATCCTTGTCTCTGATAATGTTTTATTCTTCTAAGCTGGGCCAAGTAATAAATACTTGTTTTTTGGTAAATTGCTCGAAAAGCATATTTCTAACGATTTCATTTCGAGTACTAAACGTGTCACGTGGCGAAATGTATGCCATGATGGATAACACATTCGTAGTAACTTAATTTCCAAACTTTTTTTTTCTTTTAATAGTTGTACAGGGGAGCGTACTTCGTCGAAAATTTCCTATCGAGTCGCAAATTTCATTAAATCAGCTCCCCATGATCTACAGAACGGTGGCCGTCTGGGCTCCGTTCTCAGCCCTACCCTCTTCAACATAGCCATAAACGACATTCCGGAACAAATACACCCGCCTGTCCAATGCTCCTTATTTGCAGACGACCTAGCTATCTTCATCTCCTGTTCGGACCTGTCCCTCGGAACATCAATACTACAGGAAACAATCGACCACAACGGTTTCAATTTCTCCAACACGAAAACTACCGATATACATTTCTGCAAAGTTCGTCACTGTAGTCATGACATTTCAATCCAACTAAACCATATTAACCATTCCATCATCAGATATCGTAAAATATTTAGGAATCATTTTGGATGAGAAACTTACATGGAAACCGTATATCAACCAACTAAAAACAGGCTGCACCAAAAAACTAAATTTAATTCGTAAACCGGTTAGCACATTGTATGGCTCAGATCGCGTTGCTCGTTATTGAGAATAATCTACCAAGCACTGATTAAATCGAGGCTCAACTGTGGCGCTGTAACCTAATCTTCGGCTAATCAAAATACCATCAACATCGCAGCACAACGTGAGCGTAATCCCTTTCCCTAACCTAGATCCTAACACCGTGATTCCGCCGTGGGTCCCTTTAAACGTTGATGTTAATTTTTCCCTGACGAAGTATAATAAACCTCTGCACCCGAATATCGTTCAGTGGACAGCAGCAACAATACAAAAATACCCCGACCACCTCATTTTCTACCCGGATGCTGCCAAGGCTACCCCAAAGGCTACTTCATCCGCAACCGCCTGTTCCTTTGAAGTCTACGACGTGATACGAAGCGTTCGACTGATTGACAATTACTCGGTACTGGATGCTGAACTATACGCAGTATTTTTCTGTTTGGAATATTTTCTTTCTACAGAGCCTACATCACAGAAAGCCCTGCTGGTATCTAATTCATCCGTGGCTTTATTGACAATCTCCAATCCCCTCACCAAATATCCAATGCAATTTTATCTGTAACACAATTTATCAGAACTGGCGGAATAAGCAGATATCTATAAAAAAAACTGCGCATCTTCGTACTGTAATAGCCACAGCAGTTAAACACGGTATACAGGATATTGCTTTCACAAAAAAAAAATAAAAATAAATCAACTCACTCAATACAATACATCATACTGCTGCGAGACTCGCTATTTTTCTTACTTCTCCAAAAGATATTATTCCTTGTCGAAAACAACGCGTAAAATAAAACGCCTGATTATATCCGTCAGCTATATTGGTTAATTGGTAGACTACCTGTTCACAATGTCTACTGCAAGCGGCTCCTAAATCAGAAAAACAAATCTGATAGCATGCTGAAGGTACTCGTAGTAGTATTAGGCCGTTAATCCAGGCACGGTAAAATATTACTCTTCAATCAATTATAGATGCCCACAATTACTCAAGATACGATGATATCCACAAGAATTTTAAGGTAATCAGCGAAGCAATTAAAGAAAGCTCCGATACAGAATTTAAACTCAAACATCTTAAACCAGAGCATACAACTTAGGAAATAGTACTTTTTTATCTGTGCGTATTAAAAAATAATCAATGGATTATGCCCCTACGCATGTTTATACTTAATTGTAAGTAATATTGATAATTTTATATTTAATCAATATATTAAGATTGTATTAATGTCGATTCCCTCTTTTGGAATTGTTCAAAAAAAAAAAAAAAATCAAATTTAAAAGGCAAACAGAACGGAAACTTACCATTAAATGTGCGCACTTAGTTATTAAACACGCCTGTGCATTTTGTAATTTAAAGCGAAAAATTCGGCGTTGTTTCTGTATTATGTACGTAATTTTCCCAAATTTTCTCGCTGAACTGTTCTTACCAGTGACATAGACATCAAGAAGTAGAAGGGAGCTAAGAAAATATATAACATTTTTTTTCTTCATACATGCGTTTTTTCATGTGAAAACAAAAATGATGTTATGCTTCTAACTGTTAATGTGCACGTGAGTATGTGTCAACTGAAAAAATTTTCGCTCCAACGAAATTATATTTTCTAACTAGGGCAGATGAAGACTTTACAGAATTTTCTCTCCTGCAAACTGGCACGATGGACCTTTTTAAGGAGAATAAATTAACGGTATAAGTGTAATCATTTCGGACGCCTGTTTGCAACAATTCGGTAAATAAAAATGCTGCTTACAATCTAGACGAAGTGGAAAGCGATAATTTCCATATCCGCTTTAGCTAAGACAGACATAGGTCTCCTTTTTTTAACCACCGTTCAGCTCAGAGCGTTTCGTAACATTTCTTTGATAAAAAAATTTTAAAAGCTTTTATTACATTTTTTCAATGCGCATCTAAACTTTTGTTGGTATTTTTTTCACACGCATTAGTCTCCCTCTGCTAGACTTGTGTCCTTTGGTAATATTTTTAAGTAGCCTGAATAAATGTGAAGACTAACATGTCTCAAGTATATTATACAGTGTGCTCTCACAATTGAAAACCACTAGAAAAAAAAAGAGTTGAGGAATAATTTATTTTAACGAACCTGCTACATGAACTGTCGTACTTCGATGAATACCGGTGGTATTTAGACGTTAATTTTTCAAATTAAATTTTCCGTTTTAATTAATAAAATATCAACGGATTAATTTTCTACTCCACTAAATGAGCGCTTCTGCTTAACATTTTCTTTTTCTTTCTTTTTTTTTTTCTAATCGCCTACCTTCTACGTGGCTGCAACTCGCTCTTGATTTATTTTTTTAAACGTACTCTGTCGATTAATTATTTTCCAATTCACTTTACCTTTTCTCAATAGTCCAGAAGAAACCGTTAAATTTTAACAGCTTTTTAATTTACTTTTTTTGTTTTTTTTTATAATGGTTTTTAAACAAATTAAACGCGTCCCGCTTTATAGTGAATAAAAACGTATATAATCTGTCTTTGCTTGACTTAAAAACGCCGTCTTCCTATTCGCGATAATGCACCACTTCAAGATAACAAACGCGCAAAAGTCAAAACCGGAAAACTATCTGCAAGCTCAAGGAGAAAAAGTAACTTTTCACTTCCGACTATTAAAAGTATCGACTGGACGATGAAGAAAAATTCGGAAAGTATCGAGAACCTTTATGTTTCTTCGATGGAAAAGTCGACTTATTCCGTCGCATTAGATATACTATCGTCCTCTACCGGTCTGCCTGTTCTTTGGAAAAACTTGGTGGTTCTCTTTCAAATATAGCCTTAACCTTTCTTCGTTCTTACTGTTAGTGATCGAGAAATAAGGGATACATTTGTCATTTTAGAACAAACTTTTCTCCAGTCAGTTACTACGAACACTGATTGTATATGCCTCTATCTTTGACCCCTACATACTGAAGTATCTGCGTGTACTCTGGAAATAAGAAAATCTGCGGGTCGTATAAATAAATATAAACGGTCTACTTCAATTTTGAACTTATACTTTCTTAAGCGCGTTGGGAGTGAAATTTTTGAACCGCGTCATTTTAGTATGCCGGTTAGATAAATTATTTTTATGAAAACTTACCTAATACATCTAAACGTATATATATATAATTGAATGTGTTTGCGTGTTCCGTATGCATTCCTGTAGCGATGAATAAGTCATGCTGAAATTGTTAACGTGTATTTGTGTTGTCCGAACAAAGGTTTTAAGGAATTTTTTATAACCTCTCTTTCGCGAAATATGAGGTTTTAAATAGTTTTAGCGGTACGCGTACGGAACAAATTAATATTCCTTTTTTTTTAAATTTGAATAGAACAATTACCGCGCTACATATAAATCAAAATAAAATGTTTACCGTGGTAAATAATAAACTCTAGATAATATTTTATTCGTTTCTGGCGTAAACCGCGTTCGGCTACTTCACTTCTTACGTTACTAAAATCATTAGACCTCCATGACAGGATTTAAACATATAAAGCGCGCTTCTAGCCTAGCCGCTATAACCAGTGCGGAGATTTAATAAAAACTGTAAGTGCTGTTTTCCATTAGTTTTTAGAGATAAATAAAAAATCTTGCAACAGAATTTTAATTTTTCTTTTTTTTTTTCTATTGAGCTCGTCAACCAGGGAGATCTTTACCCAGAAACAATTAGAAAAAGAAATGAATCAGTTATATATTTTGGTGCGGTAAGACACATTACTGGTAGGAGAGAAGAAACATCGGGAACGATATGTGAAGAAGGAAAAGACAGGATATAGCACAATACGGAATAGAATTGGAATAGAAAGCAAAACGCTTGACAGAAAGAGATTAACACTTGATAAACGCATGATCGCAAACATACCCTTCGCTTGAGAGGACAATATGGAGAAGAAATCAACGAAAAACAAGAAGATAATAGAGTATGACTTTAAAGCGCAGACGAATAATGGAGACAACAAAAGAACGAACAAGTGAAGGAAGCAAAGAAAACCACGTACTGACAGGAAGACTAGTCTAAACAAACAGAAAGAACACAATTAAAATGAGGAAGCGTAAACATCCGATATCATAATCTAAAATGAAAAAACATTTACACGGCGGAAGGAGATTTTAAGATGGAACCTTTTTATTTTAAAAAAAAAAGGTGGGTAGAAGCAGAAACCTGAGCCAAGGAGCCGGTCGCTTCAATAACTGGGAATCCGCAGTAAATATTAATATAAATAGAATGGAGGAAGAAAGAACGTGGATAAGTGACCGTATACGAAGAATAATAAAATCACAGGAATAATCAAGTAGGGGGGCGACATGGAATCTGAAATACTTCAGAATTTAGAAGAAAGTTGATTTGAGGAAATGAAAATAATGCTACGTAGGATAATTATTAATTCGTCTATGATTACGGAACGGAAAGAAGATAGATGAAAATTTTAATAGTTGCTACCGGGAATATTTATACTAAAATTTGAAATCCTTATTCAACTACTATAATTTGATGTTGAAGTAATAAATTGATTTTAATAAAATTTCCGAGACGGAAAAGTCGGGTTCCTATACAATTATTTACACGGACAGTTCGAGATTTTCCGCTGATGTTGGGGCTGCGATCAGCATCATCGCGCTTAGCTATTCCGAATCCTTTCAGCTTCTCTCCTTTTTTCTCCTGCCGAATCAATGACAATCTGTATAGGTTCCTCCTGTTGTCTGATTCGAAAAGTGTTTGATTGGCTATCTCCTCTCCGTTTCTTACTCACGTCACTGATCCCATTATTCTCCAAATTCACTCCCTAATTTCGAATTTATGTGCATCCCGTTCTACCCAGTCGTTTCGGAATTCTTAGCAACGAGTTGACTGACTCGTTGGCACGTTCGACTGCGATAAATGGCCGATTCATTAGTAAATTTCCTGCTCTAACCCTCTTCTACTATCTTTCTTATCGCTAACATCATGATTTCTGGACCGACTTCCTTCTTTCCCAATGCTCTATTCTTTTACCTTTCTATGTAGCCCTTTCCTTCCCCCCTTCGCTAGTTTAATATTTTCCCTTACTTTAGCCGTTCTATTATTTCCTCCATAATTCGCCTGCGAATCAATCATAATCTGCTTCCGGCTTCTTTGACCCTCCAGAGATCAACTACACCTGCGGTGCAAATCACGTCTTGTTCGAATACCCCTTTGTCCTTTATTCCAATCTTCTGAGTCTTGTCTATACTCCTTATAGCGTCCATGCCATTCTTGTTCTCCCCTCTCCCAATAGAGTTCCTTTGTTAGTTTATCTCCGTATTTCGCCATATTAACAAACGGGTAATAAACTATTTGTCTGAAGAAATTGACACGCGGTTGTTGCTGTGGAATTTCACAAGTTCAGTGACAGACTTATCCATTACCACATCGGAAAAAAATTTGTTGAATGTAAAAGTAAATTTCGAATTAGATGAAGTTTCTCCACTCAAATTAAAAAGATTCCATTGAAACGCGTTCAATGTTTCCAGCGTCATGAAAAAAATCCACACGATTACTTTCATTAGTTAATCTGCGATGCTCACGCCATACAGTTGGCCTTGAAAATTGCTATGCTGCTCCTTTTCCGGGCATACGTGCTTTTTCCGTGTAGCAACGGACATGGAACTTTCTGAATACTTGATGCACTGCACGCTCGCGTCAAAATTATGTTTACTATGTGCGTAATTGGTAAAAGACCATTATAATAAATATAAACAGCGGAATCGTTGCAACTTTGCCACACTAGATGTGATGATTTCGGAGCCAGAGTCGAAGCTTTCATTGCTATTCTGTGTATCAGTTTTAGTACTGCCTAGTTTTGCTGCTTCGTAAACTCTTCGCTACAAAGGGCTGGTTCATGTTCGTAGCAGGCTTCATTCCTTAAGCGATTGATTTTCGTCACGAGCATTGCCTGTTTTCGATCTGGCGATCGCGTGTAGCGGCTTTTCATCGCCAGACCTTTTACCATCTTGTATGTTCAGCTAAATCACGATTTCTATGATAATTCGTGCGAGATTGAAAGTTCATCTATATAAGTTTGCACGAGCAAGCAGCCTCTTCAAAGCCTTCACTTCCTTGTACCGAAAAATTGTGTCAACTTCGGTCGATCCCTCGTCATTCACTCGGAGCATTCTTGTGACATTCTCTGCATTTTGAGTTTTTCTTTTTTCTTACAACATTCACACGCTTTACAAAACTTCACCAACTCTATAGTAATATACAACTTTGCGCCGGTGTATAGCCAATGGACAAAAATTCCTTTTCCCCAACGCTGTGATTTTTTCCATTTATTACTTCTTTGTCGGTAAATGAAGCGTTTGCTTCATGGCTATGTTTCGAATGACCTTATCGCAAAATGAACGGAAAACCAGTCGGGACAAAATTTTTTAGTTCCGTACAGACCAAGGACAAAAACAATATTCTAACATCACCGGCCTTCGTCAGCAAACGTAGAACTTGGCAATTTTCCTCGCAATTATTCTTACAAATTTGTGAACACTGGCATTCGTTACAAATGACAACGTTCGAACTGACCAAATGGAAATACCGTTGAAATTTACGATCATTCTTGCTTATCTCTTAAAATTTCTGAATAAAATTCGAAATTTATGAATCGCTTTCCCACACCATTTTACCCCATTTACATATAGCGCGCCGCTATGACTACCCAGGGTGACGAAGCAGAACTAGAAAAAATGTGGTACTTGGAGATTTTATATATAGTTCTTTTTTACGCAGCGAGCCAAAAAAGGAATAGACTTTGAGAACACTCAAAAATCTCGAAAATACCTCTATTTCCTATCCAAATCCGCCCATTAAAGTAATAAACTGCGTTGAATGAAATTAGTATTCAATTCGATAATGCAAAATCTGTGTGCTTCTATTATACACGGGGGTTCTGCAAGGCACAGTTTTGGGACCTCTTCTGTTTTTATTATACATCAATGATTTACCCCGAGTAATAAAACACTCTAATATATACGCAGATGATACGAAAATTTTTAAAGAAATAAAAACCGGCAATGATACGAGTATATCACTGTTTTATCGAAAATTTTGAAAGTTGGAGTATAAAAAATAGACCCCCCGGTAAATATATCAAAGTGTTATTATATTACTTTTACGCGGCCATTGAAGACACAATTACATCAACTTATAGTAGAAAGAATGTTTACCTAGTAACTAAAAATGAAATTCGGAATTTAGGGGTAATTTTTCATTCCAAACTCGACTTTCAATGCTCATTTATTACACATGATTAATAAGGCAAAAAGGATGTTGGGTTTTTTATTCAGAAATTGTAATAGCTATGTTGTTGAAGATACGTTAGAGTACATTAAATACCAGTTTAGTCCGCTCGATATTACGAGTTTGCAGCTATTATTTGGAATTCTAAAATAATGATCAAAAAAATAGAAGCAGTCCAGATCGAGTTTATGTGAGTTTGTTTCAGCTAGATTAATAATTTGTGTACAGTGTTGTTTTCTTCTATAAGTGCAAACTGTAATTGGCCGAAAGGCTATTATTTGCACATTGTTGCAAATAAATAAATAAGGAACTCTTGCTTTCATTTCTGTCTCTTTCTCTTCTATACTTTGTATAAAATGATCAAAATTTACAACGTAATTCTTACTGGCATCAACACACACACAAAATAACATAACCACAAAAAACCTATTCTAACATTTACCTTCCGTTATATAAAATTAAGACATTTTTTCGTTACATTTTTCGTTACATATTTCATTACATAAAATTGTGACATTTTTTAAATAACAATAACAAAAATCCTACAAAATATAACAAACGTTACATAAAATTGGGACATTTTTCTGGGACATTTTTCTGGGACATTTTTTTGGGACATTTTTTCGGGACATTTAGCGTTACATAAAATTGGAACATTTAGCGTTACATAAAATTGGGACATTTTTTTGAATGGGAGGTAGCCTAAAAGAATTACGTTGTAATTAATATATATATATCCTTCTTCTATTCCTCAATCTTTCGATTGGTGGTCAATCTTCTTGAAAGTACTATACTTAGAATCGTGATGTTTTTAAATCTCTAGCTTGCGCTATAATTTTCATTAACTGGTAATTATCCTCTTTGGTGTCTTCCAATATTTGCCTAATGAATTTCTGTCTCATTCTTGGTCTTTTTCCATTTATTAATCCTTCTATTATCGTTGTTAGGTATCTATTATTTCTTATAACATGCCCAATCCAATTGCATCTTCTTTCTCTTATGGTCCTCATTAAGCATCTTCCTTCATTAATGCGTTCGAGCACTTCCGTATTTCTAATTTTATCTAGTCATTTAATTTTCTGCATTATATATATATATATATATATATATATATATATATATATATATATATATATATATAATATATATGTATACCTATATATATCGCTTAAATATAAGTTATTTTTCTGAATATAAAATAAGCTCATATTTTCATTGAATTTCGCATTAACACACCGAGAATGTTTTTCTTGCCTCGCAGAGGTTGTGTATAGTTCGGCCGCGGTAAAAGAGAAAGGAAATAAATAAAATGAACTTCGCTCGAACCCCCCCCCCAAAAAAAAGAAAAAAAGAAAAAAAGAAAAAGAAAAATATAAAAATTTTCACCCGACTACTGTAAACTAGATGATGATAGTAGGGGAAAACAAAGTGTAAGAAAATACCGAAACGAAGTTAATATTTCGACGGTCGAACTAAGCAGCTTGCTGGTGCCGGTTAGAAAGGCAGTCATTAAAATGTTATTAAATGAATTCATCGAGGACGCGTCTATTGAACACAGACAGACGTTATCGAATTACGAGCCGATTGTTGTGGAAAGACAGTTCGGCCATGTTCGATTATTTTTCCGGGCGAAATTAAAAGACAGTATTGGCGAACAGTAATTTTAAGATAGATTAACGGGTAAAATGAATTAAGAACTGCGGCAAAGTAGAATTCCGAGTAATCCAATTCGAGGCGTTCGCCGTTTGGCGAAATTACTTTCGACGTTCGCGTCGGAAGAATGTCGGACCGTCAGCTCGGCTGGGCAACGGAAGCGAAGAGGAGCTACGCCAACGGGGCATCTTTTTCATAATAACGAAACCGATAGACAATACGTGGAACAAAGACGCTTTCGAAATTAATTACGGTGAACCCTTCTGCGGCAATTCACACAAGACAGCGCCCTCGCCCGGACATATCAGTGAAATCCAGTCACAGGCGCAGACTGCCCATCTAGCTGTCGGTTCCGCTGCAACATTTGTTTAACTAAATTTTTATTCCGTTTCTCAAGTCGTAGCAAACCCCTTAAACTAGCCTAAACAACGTAGCGCACATGCGAAGCAAAAATTTTTATTGAATATAGATTAACTGCAAGACCATCGGTGAAATCTGTTTCAGACTCTAGAACAGGAGTTCCCAACCAGGGGGGCATAGAAAGGAGGCGCGAAAGAAAAATTAATTTAACGTGTAAATTAAACATCGGACGGGGGTGATAAATAATGTGACATGCCTTCGAAAATGACCTTTTAGGCATCTGAAAGTTTTCACAAATAATTAACAAAGTAAAATTATCACCATTTTCTGCATTAGTTGCGATGAATCCACCGACATCGTTAATTGTGCACAGTTAATAGTTTATGTTCATTACGTCAGTGGAGATCACGTTGAAGAAGAGTTTTTGTACTCGTAATCTTTGACGGCAGGCACTGAATCTGAAGATATATTTAATTCAATATCTGATTTCATCGAAAAAAATGATTTGGATTCGAATAAACTCATTGGACTTTGCACAGATGGCGCCCCTGCAATGATAGGTGTACGATCAGGCTTAGCTCAAAAGCTCAAGAAAAAGAATTCCGCGATAGTGTGTACTAATTGTTTTATTCATCGACAAGCTTTGGCTTCCAAAACATTGTCACAGAAATTACGCCAGACTTTTGGCTTCGCTATAAAGATCGTAAACTACATCAAGAGTAGCGCTTTGAACAGTCGATTATTTAGTTTACTTTGCGAGGATCTTGATTCTGATCACAAAGTCCTTCTATTTCACACAGAAGTACGCTGGTTGTCGAAGGGCAACATGTTGGCTCGCTCTTTATGAATTGAAAAAAGAGGTCATCCTCTTTCTTGAGTTCAGAGAAAAAAGAGATTTTTTTGCAAATGATCAACAATGAACAATTTCAATGGAGGTTGATCTATTTAACTGATGTATTTGATGCCTTTAATCAGCTAAATTTGAAGCTTCAAGGCAGAAACGGCACTGTAATAAGTAACTATGATCATACTCAAGGATTCATATCTAAGCTTCAGCTTTGGAGTCAAATAGTATCTGTTGAAAATGTATTAATATCTTTTTCTCGACTATTCAAAGCAATTAAAAATAAAAAAAAAGCTGGACGAAGATTTCAAAGTTGAAATATAAACTCATTTGCAAGCGCTGGAAAACGAATTTCACCGATACTATCGAAACATTAATTCAGAGACACCAATCATGACCAGAAACTGATTTGTTGTTGATGTCTTATAATTACCAGAACAAGTTCAGAAAGAATTTCTAGAAATGAAGGTTGATTCGACAACGAAAGATGACTTTCATCTCTTGACATTGGAGAAATTTTGGATCAAACGATTCCTTATTAATTCCAAAGTTGCCTCTCTTGCTTTGTGAATACTTTTTCCTTTTTCTTCGACTTACTTATGTGAGACAGGGTTTTCAGCTCTGGTTTTAATTAAAACTAAGCAGCAAAATCATCTTGCCATTGATAGCGGCCTGACGATAGCTCTGGCATAAATTGAACCTAGAATCAACCAACTAACTGGTGCAGAACTTGCAAGCTCAAGTATCTCTTAGTACTTTAATTATAATAAATTATTTCGATAAGAACGTTTTAAAGTTGGTTAAAGTTTATTTTCTACAACTTAGAATTAAAATAAATAAGTGTCATTAAAACAGTGTGCGTTTTTTTTTTTTTAATGAAAAAATTAAGGGAGGCATAAAAATGTTATTTATAATTCGGGGAGGCTCGACGGAAAAAAAGTTAGGAAACTCTGCTCTAGAACATTCTAACGAAAAGCAGCTTGCCGACTAAATAATGGTGCATCTAACGATGAGCGAATAAAATAAAATCGTACCGCATTAAAAAGCCGAGGAAAAAATAAAATAAAATAAAATAAAGAAATAATAATAATCGGTGGAAACAACAGTAAATCGCACGGCTAGATTGTAAGATTTTCAAATATCACGCAGATATTACAAGGCGAAATTTCGGAAATTCATTAGTGTTAATTTGATCGTGGCAGCAACTATGCTACAATGCCCCGTATATTTCTATCGTCACGAGCTAAGTTCGGCATTTCTAACCTGCAGCCAGTTCTTTCTAATACAGCACTTAGCCTAGGGTCAACGCTGCGCTTTCCATTAGGGAAAATTACTATCCAGATCCATTCTATAATGCATAATAGACTTTGGAACCGTAATAGGCTTAGTAATTGCACATAGTCCTTAAGTTATTCGTATGTATATGTATTATTATTTTAAAAATGCAACAATTTTTCAAAAACAATTTTAAACTTACAATCTATTATTAAAGAAGATAATATAGACTTACTATATCTCCGTCTCTCAGCAACTGTTTTGTAATTCCTAGTTCCGCTTAACAGTATATTCTCATACTTGGAAAAACGACGGCACAGACAATGTCACTTTTGTAATTTATATACTCTCGTAGGTAGGGAAACTAAGCCGCGCGGCTGTAACGATGGCGGCGGAAAAATTGAAAAAAAATAATAAAGCCGGAAATTATATCGCATGTAAACAAATTATAATAAAAACGCGAGAGGAATTTACATGTAGTAAAAGTAGAAAGGTTTCTCTGGTGGTACTGTCGATTGATTGGTAATTTCACCGTCAGCTTGTTGTTCGTCTCATCTTAAGAAAACCTCGAGGTTCCAGTCTTCTCTAGCCGTACGTAAACAATTTCGCTCCGGCCTGTCGGATATTTACACCTCCCCCTTAAATCGCTGCTCCCGTTCTGAATTTTCCTCATCTTTACTTCTTAAGTGTATTCTTCATCTGCCGTTTTCGCTATCATTCGCCATTATTTTAATCGCCCTACTCTTTCCCCTCGCTATCTCCTTTTTCCCCTAGTTCGATTGCTTCCCCTGCTATTTAGCCTAATGATAAAATTTTAATGAAATCTTCGAACGCTCTCCCCTACTCTGTTCTCTATTCGCATTTATTGAAGCTTTTTGGGACTTCCTGCTCCTTTTTTCTACGCAATATCCTTTGTTCCTGCCATTAACCATTTCCGATCGAATTAAAATCTACTAAACTACCGCTCCTTCCGGTCAAAAATAAATAAAATTATCTTATTATTTACATTCAAAAAAAAAAAAACTTCATAACATCGACTTTTATAGTCTGTCAAGGAAAAGAAGTCGGTTCGAATTTCGTTGCCAAGCGTGAGTGTGTTACTCAACGTAATGTACCAGCATCAGAGAGCGTATGGATACTTGAGGCATATTTCAATATTACCGATAAAATATATACATATATAGTTTTTTAATTTTGTTATTAAAAAAAAATCAAAGTCATCATGTTATATCGGATATAATATTTTTTCTTATTATATCGCGAAATCATGATTCACCTTAATGAAGCTTACAAGGTTTTATAATAAAAAATTTCGAAAACGAGCAAGAAAGTGGCAAACATTTTTAAGCACATAAATACACGCATTTATACAGTGAATGTTAAGTGAAAAAAAAAAAAAAAAAAAAAAAAATATATATATATATATATATATATATATATATATATATATGGGATATTACAAATTTAAAATAGGAAAATTCTTTGTTTTTAATTTAATATTATGCAAACGTGAATTATGGTTGCCTTTAACTTCATATGAAATAGCCATGAGCGCATGAAACATCATGCTTGACTAACCTTCTTTTTGATTACCGGCATTAGAACTTACCCAACAAAAAAAAAAAAAAAAAGTATTAATCCGTTCGTTTTTGCAATTGCACTAAATGGAAGAATAGGAAAACACGAGTGGATGCGCTGCTTAAACTTAAGCGTGTAGACTGCTCGTAATTAGGCCTCTAAGGTTCAAGCTGCTTAGATCTGGTACATGCAAAAGAGTAGCGCGATGTGGACAAGCGTTAATAAGCAGCATTTATTCGTTTTAAGTTGCCGCTCAGCTGATAGCGGACCGCTGCGACAGAATACAAACGCACTTCTAGACCGTTAACAACATTCATAGTTCGCACCTCGTCCGTAGCTGTCCTGCCACGGCTACCGTTCGGTTTTCTATTTCCTCCGACAAAAGCCGCTAACTCGGTTAATGCAATTTCCTCGCATGTCCCGCTCCTCAGAGGCTTTCATGATTTCCGACTTCTCATTATTGCCCCGAATAATTCCTATTTACCACCACTACTTGCTCCCACACTATTCCCAACTTTATCCACCTACTATTATTATTATTATTATTATTATTATTATTATTATCGTTATTATTATCGTTATTATTATCATCATCATTATTATTATTATCTCTTAACTGTTCCAAATACTGTCGGGGTTTCTTATTATCACGTCACCCCACATCTCTCTGCAGTACACTATTTTCTCTAATAAACGGTATACGTGTTTTTGTTGATCGTTTCACTTGTCTAGCTTGATGCTCCGTGTGCATCGCGTTGATCGCAAAACCGCATCAAACAAGGCCAAAGAATAAAGCAGTTCTAAATACTGTTCGCGCGCATAAATGGGGATCGGGGTTTCATTTTTGCCAGATTCGGAATTCATTAAAGCGAAATTAGTTCCGATCGGACAATTCATTAGGGACAGCGTTAAACTGCGATTAATCTTTCCTTCGTCGTAGCATAGTTATGGACGGTGAATAATCGATAACTTGCAGCGCGCTGTTCCTGTCTTCTGCTTTTGAGTCACTCTTCGGAAAGTAATTTATTCGACCCTCCAAATTGAACTTTGCGAACAAGCTGACAAAACGGGTTAGCTAGATGCATATGGAAATTTACCCCTCTCTGTCGATCTGTCGGTCGATGTACGTGGGAAATTTCTGTTCAACCGGTATGTTCGTATGTGTGTGTGTGTGTGTGTGTGTGTGTGTGTGTTTATATATATTTACAATTCGTGTAGCTACCTATTATTATTAAACCGGCAATCCTTGTATATCTCAAATAAGGGCATTCATTTCGCATTTCCAATTTCCCACAAAAAAAAAAATGATGCTACCATTTTCTTTTCTTTTTAACAAACTGTTGTACTTCACTTAACTTATTAAAACCGTGTACGCACAAAAAAGTGGAGAGGAGAATTTTCCAAAAAAAAAATACTGTGTACACATATTACTAAAATATTATTTTAAACATACTGTGACATCGTGATTATCCGTGTGTGTTTCAACCGGTTGGTGGATTAACCATGCATCTCTTTACACTCGCGTGCTTCCTGTGATGTTGATGATGAAAATATGAAGGAGTGGATAGATAATTATGAAATTGATCCTACTTAAGCGTATTATACATTTACTGATGAAGAAATGTTAAATGAAATCAATGCGGATTCTGAATCGGAAAATGAAGAGCAAGTCGAAATAGCAGAACAGCGACTAAGCTGTTAAAGTGCGTTGCATTACAGACTGTGATCACGTATTTCGAACAGCAGACAGATCACAGACATTCTGCAGTTAGAACATTTCCAGACGAAGATAAAACAGAAAGAGATTCCCGACAGACAGAAGAAACTGACTGACTTTTTTAATAAAAATTAATATCTAGTCTAAGTTATTCTATTCCTTTCTATAACACTTTCTTTCTGTGTACCTTATATTCATATTTAATTTTTGTTTGTACTCTACTTTGTGTCCTTACTTCTTCGTCTTAATGATACAGTATTTAAAATGAATAAAAACTTTAAGAATTTTATAAATCTTCCGTATATATTATACAGTATTTACTTAATTAAATTAGTCTAAATAATCCAGTCTCGCTAAAAGGGGGGTTTTATATCACAGCTATAATTATACAGTATTATACGTATTTATTATAAAGCAAAAAAGCAAAACGATACAGAGAATTATACAATTGCAATCGTAGATGGTCAGCTATCATTTCATAATATGAAATGGAATGAAGAGCCTCCCGATACCCGCATATTACGTAGATCGCAAGGCTCGGAATACATAAAAACTCGCGGAACGGCCGGCGGTGGGTTAACCGTGTTTTCCCGTATCCGTGCATGATGAATCCTCAATTAATACGGATAATCGGAGTATTACTGCATATATATTTTCTATGCTGTGCGGCATGTTTTTGTCATTATTAGAATCGTTATCAGTTACTAATGTCATTAAAAAACTATTACCATTATTATTGCATTTATTTCTGATACACCTTTATTATCTTCACTGAAGTGCACTTAAGAGGGGATAATAAGTGTACATGCGTTTGTCCTATCAGTGTAAGTTAGGTATTTGAGGTTTGTGGCAGGGATGTGTTGCAGCAGATGTTGGGGTTGCGTTACCCATGGACTAGGTGGAGAGTTGTGCAAGTCGGGAAGAGTTCTAGGTAGTTAACAGGTGCGTAGTTAGTTTTTTCTTATCTGTATCATGAGCAGAAGTTGTTTACGCATTTGACGGGCTCCGTGGAGCCTTATGCGTCTAGAAGATGGTGTAACAATTTTGATACGATTAGTGGCGATTTTCTGCTTGTACCATAGGTTGTGTAGCTTTATGTACTTGAATATAAGTGCGTGACTGTGAGTTTGTATGTACGTATTTCTTTTCATTTTAATTGCATATATTAATGTAATGAGCTTTATTTCTGAATAAATATATATATATATATATATATATATATATATATACATATATGTATATATATATATTTATTTTTTTGGGCACGTCAACTATGGGCATTATTAACCCAGTATAAGTGAAATTTTTCCAAGTTTTAATATGTGACAGGGGGATATAAACTAGGTCCTATGCGAACGAAACATCACTGCCTAAGTTCGTTACAAAAGCTGGCTAATGAAAAAAAAAAAGGTAATAATATTAGATTTCTCTTTTTTGCCATCTAAAAAAGTTTTACGAATATTTCCCGAAATTTTTATCGATTTTCCTCTGTATTTTGATCGATGTTCAAGAAAAATTTCGTTGTTTTAGATTTAATCTCTGTAACGGATCTTTGTTTACTTTTATCTGTTGAGACGGATTCGGCAGCTGTAGCGGTTTAATTACGTTTTATACGATTTCCGATAATGCTGTCCGAGGTAGAAATTATTATTTCGATTTAATTCATTTTATATTTCGGCTTTTTCTTGGGCAGCAGAGATGACGGTGAATTGCGATCGGAGAAGATATTTCGACCGAGAAGCCTGGTTATCCCGAACGTAGCCGTTCTGTCGGCTGTGTTGCGGGGGTGAACTGGTTTCGCGGGGGAAATCGCGGTCGCGTTTACCGTCGAAACGTATAAGTACGGAGCGTGTAGCTACGAGAGTCGCGAGAGAATTGGTGAAATCCCGGAAAGACAGGGTAGCAGCCGATTTAAAATACGTATAAATATAAGAATGTTTAAGAATGTTCTAGAAAAATCGGCGTGCGTATTAATTGATAAGGTACGGGGTAATTTTCAGCGATTCGACTATATCGTTTGGAATAGCCCATGGTGTACCGAGAAATCTTCGTTCGTGCTAGAGAAACGGTAAATCGATAATAAGTTTTAATTTAGTTGTTAACTAGATCAATTCAGTCGTACACGCGAGTCGGTTCACACGAGTCGGTAATGATTCGTCGTCGTTTTTTTTTTAATCGTTGTCGGAAGAGCACGCCGTCACGTGTATCTTTTTAACCCTAGTCATAATTAATGTCCGCTCCGTAATTTTGACCAGTATTTCGTTTTTTTTTGTAATTGTAATATTCAAAAATTTGTTTCATTTGTGTTTTTTTTTTTTATTATTCAAATACACGCGTTTAATGGAAATAGGTTTCGTTATTGGACACGTGGTTACCCCGTGATATCTCCACCGGGAGAGATACCGCCATCGAACAGCGGACTTCGCGAGTCGGCTTTCTTTATATACATTTTTTTGATTAAAAGCCTAAAGCTCTGCTAGGCCGAGCTTCCGGTAATAGCAAGCCGGTATATTTTTGCTATTGGCGCCCACAAAATAGTTTTCGGACATGTATATTTTTTTTTGTATTTTTTTTTTTTTTGTTATTATTTCGCTTGATCAACTAGCGACTGGAAACGTCGATTTATAACAACTGGCTCCCAAAACAGGAACAATATCGATTCACATCACTGTTTATATATTTTAATGCTCTACCCGCAAATCTACGCATATATCGAAATGTGTAATTGACTCGATTATTATTATTATTAATATTATTTGTTATTAACATGAAGATATTTGGCTCGTTTTCAATTTTTTTTTAGGTCAACTAAACAAAACATTTGATAATTTTATTTTCTTCTATAAAAACTTTGTGTCACCTATAATATATTATTGCAAACTATTTTAGTAGCAACTTGAATTTTAAAAATTCCTTTATAGTAAACTTTTTCTAATATTAACATCATATTAAAAATGATTTCCTAGACTTCAATTTGAAATTTCGCTTCAACCGTACTAGATATTACAAAAATATGGCGAAGCAGTCGAATAATCGCTGTTGCTGGAAAACTACAAGAAAGAAATTTGAATAGAAATGAAAAAAAATATTTCGAGATTTTCCTGATCAGCAATTCGTTTTGTCGAATGAAACGTTTATTGTTTAGAACACGATCAAAGAAGATGAAAAACTAAATAAAAACGAGACGGAAATGAACAAGAAGCATTATCTGAAAAGGCGAAGCACTTCAGCGGGTGTCGAAAGCATCACTGTTTCATTCTGCCTTCAAATCAGCAGTCCTGAAGTGCTCGAATAATAACTGTTGCTTGACAATAGAAAGAACACAGAGAGCATAATATAACCGTTTCGAACAGGGACAAAACGATTCGAAATAACTGTTCCGATCAACAGAGGAAAACTGTTCGTGAAAGCGGATCCCGTTTGATTCAGATCCTTTTCGTGAAGATGATTTAAACGTCGATCTAAATGACTGCTTATCGATTTTATGCACGAGACATTCAATTTAGATCTGAATAACAACCCGATTCTGCTACCCTTCTAGGTATCTACGCAGTGTATTTATAAGAATACAAAATTACGTACTTCAATTACCCCATCATAATTCAACTAACTCCAATCCGATTGTTTTATCGTTTAATAAAAACTGGAGTAAACCTCATTTAACAATATTTTATGTTTTTACAGTCATTTTTTTTATTTTTTATCGAGTTTATTATGTTTTTCATGTTATTACATGTTGAAATTTTGTAATGTTTTAAGACCTTCGGTTAATTCGTTTAGGGAAATTCCGATCACTGATACTTTACGAGTGCTCTTTACCATTACCTTTCTTTTTGATTTTAGATCTTTTTTATTTCGGCAGCTAGGTTATTATGGTTTTCTTTTCTTCGATTAATATTATCGTCATTAGGTTCGGAGATATGTCTATTAAGAATGTATTTTATTTGATGGTTCATAAATTAGCTTAATATTTGATCTCTATTAGCCTCCATTATTTGCTTTGCAGGAACATTTCTGTCCCAGTATTATTAAACAGATTTAATTTCTAGTACTGGTTCCGGTATATGCTGGTGCTAATACAATGTTTTCAGCTGTTTTCTATTAATCCATATTCGTGTGCTCGATTTTATTATTATTATTCTAGTATTATTATTTTCTGCTGTTAATACTTAATGAGCGAAAAATCAGCTAGTCCGACAAACTACTATTCTTCAGAATCTGTACAAATTAGAAATTTCGAAAAAAAAAAAGAAAAAAAAAAGGAAATGTCTAAACACAAAGTACGAATATAAATCATTCTGGGACACCTCAATTCGACATTTGACGCTATCACTACAGCAGTTTTGCTTTTTGTATTCTTACTTCGGATAACTGGTGAGAACTACTTGGCAGCGCACTTTTTAAACCGGTTCTACAACAGTTTGCCATGTAAAACAAGTTTTCAGGTC
This sequence comes from Icerya purchasi, assembly GCA_039619475.1. NCBI lineage: Eukaryota > Metazoa > Arthropoda > Insecta > Hemiptera > Monophlebidae > Icerya > Icerya purchasi. The sequence goes on from CM077115.1 coordinate 238,791,793, forward strand.
CATACTTCAAGTTGTTTATGCTTGTGGAGGCCTACTATTGTTTAGCGTTCGAGCTTTCCTTTACAGAGATATTATTCTTCTTCTCCTGCCCACGAATTTAATCTAAATACCGCCTCTTTGAACCGTCATAATCTTCTAAACGAAACCATGACGTAACTGAAATGAGAATTAAGGTTGTATTTCAACTCAAAATTCAATTACTCGGTCTGATAAAAGAAATCAGAACGCGGGCGATGCTCACAACTGCAAACATCGCTATCCGACAACGTGTTCCTATTCTATCGGGTTACTACAAGTTCCGGTGCAACCACCATTCAAGAGGTTTTCAGTTTGTACTTAATACCTACTTCCTCCTGTACCGGTGCTTTCCATTTCCTCTCAACTATCTACTATTGCCCCGGCTGCTGAACGCTGGTCCTATATACACTTTTAGTTGCCTCAGGCTTTTACAATGGGCGCGAATTCTGATAAATGAAATTACTGATAGTCTTGGTCATCTCTATGGCCGGTAAAGGTTCTTCAGAGCTTTTTTTTTACGCTTCTCTATCCTATTTATTTTTACGTTTTCTTTATCTCTGACAATTGTTCGGCGTAATTTAAAACATTTTCCTTGACAGTTTAGTATTCAACGGCGTCTAATGTCCCAGACCCGTTATGAGCCGTTTCATATCCAACTGTCCCACTAGCAAATATCAATAGTATTCGCTATTTTAATAAGTGTTTATTTCGGTACTATCAACCGTGGAAATAGTGAGTAATTTCGGCCGAAACATTGACTAAACAAGTTATCCAGAATTAAAAACACTTGGCCGTCATCAACGTAGAAAAGAACTTTAAATCTACTTCATCGCAGGCTGCCGCAATTAGCAACCGCTTCTGGCCAGGCACACTCGACGGTAGGCGGGGTTTATAACAAGTTTGGAAACTATAATATCGCCGACCAAAAAATATATCCCGAAACTGAAAACTTATTTCCAACACCACAGTTCAAGACTAAATATCATTTCCAAGGTCTAACCGAAATGTTTTGCCCGCTCTGAGAGTACACCCACCTAACTCCAACTTTCAAAATTAACCTAAGTACCCAGAACGCGGAAACTAATCTTAGCCGCTTGTCCCGCATTTGCGGTTCCGTTAATTAAACAGTAAATTTGAAAACTAACTAAAAGTTCACGTTCAGAGACTAACTTTAGTCCACCCTTGACCCTCCCACTCAAAACCCGACCCTATTTTTAATATTGGACTAAGTATAAAATCCTAGAGGCTAACCATAGTCCACCCTTGACACTCCCATCGAAATATGACCCCATTTTTAATATTGCACTAAGTATAATTCTATAGCGGCACAAAAATTATTACATTTCTTTTTTTTCTCTCCAGGCACTAAAACTAACTCCTAGCCGTTACTTATCCCGTCGCACCTATTCAGTATTTTGTTTCCAAATTTTTCAGAGTAAACATAAACAGTACCGCAAAACTAACTCAAACAACCCTTCGCCTTTTTACCACACCTTTATAATACTTTTGCTAAGCTAAATCCGCGCTATTCGATTTTCGAACTTATCACGTGTAAGTGTACCCAAAATTAATACAAACTCTGCCCTTTCACCGCTTTTTACTGATCTCATCTTCTATTTTCTCTGAACATGCTGTGAAGTCTCTCCGTCGCATAAGATTTTCAAATTACAAAACATAAACATTAAATGACGTTAAAAACTAATTCTCATGCCCTCCGCACGCTATTTTACTTTTCCTCTGTAATATATTTTCCTCGAGCCCGTCAAAGCCTTTATTACTCCGTGTCTGTAAATCCTCACAAAACGCTGCAGAGGCTACGAAAGTACAGCACCCGTTACCATAAACGTAATAAGATTTACATTTTCGAAATTGTTGCTTCTCAATCATTCTATTCTGATAACAAAAACGAATACGCTCACCATTTTATTCTTCCTACCCTGAGTTTTTAAAAAAGTCCCACAGTAGCCTAAGTATGTTAAAATCAGGCCCAAAAATTAACTCATCATCCTCCTTCCCCCGTTACATTCATAAATTTCCACGCCAGCACTATTGCAAGATTCCACAAATGCGAAAATTCTCACTAGCATAGATGGCTCAGAGCATGGATACTTTCTAGTTTTATTTCTTTATAGAATTGCGTCTCACAAGTTCAAACAGTTGTGGTGTTACCTGTCATTTCAGACGTGGAGACGGATAACTTTCACAAGTAGCAATGCAGTTCTCTGTTGCAACACTGATTGAACACAATACTTTTTCTGGAAAACTATAATTGGTAAGATTGAAAATACACAGTATCTTTCATTTTATTTACTTTCTTATTTTTCAAAGCAATCCGCTCGAGTTCTAATAATCGAACTCTGTGCATATTCAAGCAAAAAGAAAATCAAATTTCTCTATTTCCGAGAGTAGAAAAGGGGTGAAATCCTGGAGACTACCGAAAGCAATTAAAATTCGATACCGTTAGAGATATTCGATTTTGATGAAATGTTCCGCTCTTACATTTCACTTTTTAAAAATGTCCCTTTTATCCGAATAAATTGTTACAGACCGGAGCTGTAGAAACCTATCGACAGCGCGTGTACCAGTAGATGTGAATGCGTATCAGATGATATCACAGCTATTGATTAGTAATAGTATAGGCAGGCTTCCCTTACCTGACGCAGGCACGTGGTGAGGGCAGCGGTGTTAATTGATAATCGCAGTGGAGCTAAGTAACTAACATAGCGCCGTACTTACATAAATAAGGTTAACCGATATATAGGCTAGTGTTTGCACTCTCCTCACCTCACCTCACCTCACCCGCGTCACGTAGGGTAGGGTTATCAGCGATGTTGACACTACTTCAGCGGAGAGACACGTAATAAGCCTTACGAATAATCTATATTGATGGATAAATTTACTATAAATATCTAAATGTTGTCATACTTCAATGGGGGTGGGACAGTATCAATTAGAAAGCCTTAATACGCAAAATAAAAATAAATTAATAATAAATGCTAGCAACGCCAACAGAGTGGTCAATTGACCGGGGTGGTGTATAAAAAAAAAAAAAAAAAAGTAAATATATATAACATGAATTCGAAGAATGACAGTTAGAGAGATCCGAAAGCACATAGATTTTATTTTAAAATTAAGTTTACAGTAAACGGTCGGAAATAAAACCTTTTCTAATGACGTTTTTAAAAATCGTAAAAAATTAATTTAGAACCAGGGGAATGACGGGCGCTATTATGTATATTATTATGTCCGATGTGTGTATGTATATCACTCGTAGCTTAGACAATTTTGCATAATTTTAGATGCCGAAATGTTATCCGATGGTACTTTTTTTCAGGATTCGGAAAGGTTTTGTTTTGCTTTTTGTCTTTTTTCCCCCATTCTGAAATAAACTCCTATTCAGCCGAACATGTTGAACGACTTTTTTTTCTTCACGTAATAGTACTGCCAAGGGCAAGTCTGCATTATCAGCGTACCTGATATTCTACCATTTAACTATCAAAACCATACACGTTACCGCGAACGCACTGTATTTATTCCCCACATACAAATACATACGTACCAAACATTCAGGCTTGTGTAAATATCAGAATCTGAAAGTGTACGTAAGTGTAGCTCTCGCACTCATTGAACAACATATTATTTCAATTATTATGTTTTCTCTATTATACCAAAAGAACATTGCGCATGATGAACACACTTTAACTTTATAACCCCAACAAACTGTCACGGCACATTAAAATGGTGTTCTCCAAATAGTCTTCAGACGGCGGTACACATTATTTCATTATTGATACTCTTAGTGCGGTGCAAAGAGCTTTGAAAACTAGGGTGAATTTCAAGTCTCTGGAGAGTAAATTCGGGTTTGATTTTTAAAATTCTACCTGATTACACAAGTGAGAATTAAAACTAGTTTCAGCCTCAGGGGCTAAATTTTTGCTTAATTTTAATAACTGTTGCGAGTGGCAGGAATTACCCACGCGGAAGCGAAGAGGAATCGGGTTATTCAGAAAATTTAGGTTAAATTTTAGAAATCAGTTACGAGATTTAAACTCGGGGGCACTGGAAAAAAGTCGGTTTCAGCATCTAAAAACATTTTTTTTTTTTTTTTTTTTCGGTTGTAGCGACAAAATTTTCGAAGTCGTGAAAAGCGATCCTCCATTCGCGACATTACACGAGTCCCCACCGGATGGATGTTGAAATCGATTTTTGGTACGGGATAATTTCTTAAGATACACGCGTGTCGAACTCGTCGTCGTGAGCACAACCACTACTGACGATCGTTCTTCTATACGTCATTCTTAAAAAAAACGACTAGTAACTTACAGTTTACCAATTTATATTACAACTCTTTAGTTACATATTTCTTAGCGGTTTTTCGTAACATTTTTTTCAAAACGTTTTTTTTTTGTTTGTTTTTTTGTTTTTTTTTGTTTTCTATCGCATTACCTCCGGCGCAAGAACGTTTTGTCATTAATATAGAGAGTTTTTCGCGTTGTTCGGAAAATGGGTACCCGGTTTTCTTGCAATACGGTACGGCGGCCAGTGGGCTTTTAGGAAATTAAAGTTTATCGTAAATCCGGCAAACGCGCGCTGCTGCTGGTATTTAGAGTTGAGATTTAATTGCAGTTCAACGAGATGACATTTGAAAGCTCGGCTAAAGAAAACATTTCCTCTCGTGCTGGTCATAAACTATCGCAAGTAACAGTGAAAAATAAGAAAATTCACCGCATCTCATTTTTTCCCGAGCAAGCGCAACCGAAACGCCCGAATCTCCGGTTAGAACAAAACGGAAAGATAAGCTGTTTGTTTGTCTATCCGGCGCAGGGACAATATAAAAGTTAACCGGGGAAATTGGAACAATTTTCTTTCGCAGCGCCGTGATAAAGGCAACAAATGTAGCCTCTCACTGCGAGCCGATGCCGGTTTTGTCTCTTTTCCGAGGACTCTTCTTAAGTAAACAGCCGCTAAATAAACTGGCCGTCGTTCTCTGTTTACTTATTTCAACACTAGCCCGAAATTAACGTCATCACCACAGGCAATCACCACCACACTGCACTAGCCGTGTTGTCGCTACTCTATCCACTGCTGAATCGAACGATCAAAACAGTTCAAATCGTCTGCGTCTTCTCCGAAGCATAGTCGGCACAGCAGTTGTTTCCCCTCTACACTTTAGCAGCAGTGTCAAACATGAGCGCCACACGGAAGCTAAATTTTTTTCTCGTAGCGAAATCAGATTTGGCACGCGAAATAGTTCATTTGATGGCAAAATACAACCGTGTAATGATGCAAAGTGAACGTTTTAGTGGCCGGTTTTAACGCAATCGCTGAATGTAAAATTTTCCGATAAATGAATAGGGTCATTTTTGATTGAGTCAAATCGTTCATCACGGGGAACTGAAGAAGCTTATCAGATTGCAACAAAAAAGTACCGCTGAAAAAAAATAATTATTTTAAATTCTCATTTTACTTGATTAAAATTAATTACAAATTTTTAATCGATGTTTTAAAACAGCGGCATTAAAAAGTGACGGTCTAGTGTAGCGAATTTGATCCTTTTTTTTTAAATTGATTTTCACGCGGTCTTTTAGTCAATTAAAAACATTCGTATCACAAGAAGACTCGGTGTAATTTTAAAAACCAATTTCAATTAATTTTTATAGATCAGTCAACAGGGAGAAAATAAATTATTCTTCTCTCCATCTCAGTCCTTAATACAACCGACAGGGGAGAGACTTCATGTTCGCAAACGGAAATTTTGGAACGACCCCTTGCGAATTTTAAATCTTTCACAGCAGGATTGATCGTTGTTCTATGGGTTGCAAGCACTGCACTTACAACTATATATATATATATAGTATAGCAAGTCCCATACCCTTAGCAGGGCGTCAAGGATTGTTAAGCTTTTCATAATGTACTTAACGGTTCGAATCTGATGAGAATACTGAACCAGTTCCGTTCTACTTTTGCATTATCCGCCTTTACTTTCCATCAGATAGTTCTTTTTGGTATAACCAATATTCAATTTCACCTGGGAACGATTCGGATCCGGATCGAGACAAGTCTCGAATCCGTGCCCTCTGATTTATTAGCCAAGCATCTTAAGAGTAAGGAATATATTATCTTGCTTGTGCCGTGACTGATATTTAAAATGGGCATTGATTTTCTCTAATAACTTTAATAAATGCCCATTAAACATTGTAGTGTACCTACATCATTTTGTGTTACGCAAAAGAATTTGTATCATTATGCGGTACTATTTTTTTTTTTTTTGCTGAGCAATTCAGAAATTTATTGTATCATTTTATGATATACATTTGGTACTGTTCTGTAATTGATTAAGCAAATTTAATGATCTATATGTTGTAATCTTTCATGTTCTATATCGCTGCAAATTTTAGTACAAGAAAGAACGTTACACAAATGTTTGTGTCTGTCAAAAAAAATGAAAAAAAGAAAAGAGAATTATTAGTTTATTAAAAATTAAATAAAACGATTTATTTTTCGACAAAATACTTTTACTTAGAATGTTGAACATGTTAGTAATTATTATGAAATAAAATTAACGCTCAGTACTGTAAAGTTCATTAAGCAATAATAATGATATCGATGTGATTATTTTACTGATATTCAATAGTGACCCTTAAATCGGTCTATCAACTTAGTGGCGAAGCGGGAAAGAAAACGGCAAAATAAACATTGGAAAGAAATGAACAGCGTGAAAATGTAACAACAGACATCGTAATGTTTGTTATAAAAAAGTAATACCAATGTAGGATCACTGTAATGGTGCCTTTCTGCATTATATCGGAATAAAAGAAGGGAAAAAAACGAATGAAGATAGACAATGCGAATATATATATATATATATATATATATATGTATATATAGGTCATTCAAAAAGTAAAATTCTACCCGTAACAGTCATTCATCGTCCACCACCGGGAGCGGAGCAAGTGAGGCTTCGTTTTGAAGCTGAAATTTTTGCCGTTAGAAGACTAATTTTGCTTAGTGTACCGTTATTAGTTGGTCCGTAATACACGTTTAAACTGGGTGTATCCTCATAAAAAATCCATCCGATACTGAAGTGGCAACCTCATGTTTTGCGACAATGAAGGGATCATTTTAGTGGCATTTATGATGCGTGGGCAAATCATTAATGATTAGAGCTACTGACAAATCCAACAATTTAAGCAAAGCGAGTATAATTTCGGTGGCCAGGAAAAATTACGAAACGATTCCAATTGTTACATGACAACACACGACCGTCCACAGCAAAGGTTACCCGAGAACTTATCGCCGAGTTGTCAGTTGTACCACATCCACCCTACAATCCGGACCTTTTTTTATTATATGTTCGATTATAAAAAAAAAAAAAAATAGCCGGCGGAAAACTCGAAGGTGACAAATGGTTTAAAAATCGAGTTATTGAAATGTTCAGAGAACTGAAAAAATATTTTATACCGTCTATATTGAAAAGTTAACTTTATAGGATGTGACGAATGTTTAAATTTAAAAAGTTCATATATCGACAAACGTAGAATGTTCGCGGAATAAAATGTAAGTTTCAAATTTAATTTTTGTTCATTATTTTACCGACACGAGAAGCGGATTACCTTTTGACTGACTCTCGTATATCAATGACGAAGCTTCATTCTCCAAGACAGAAAAACATTCAACAATCGCTTTCCACAAACAAGAAAAGATCGAAAAGCGAATTTATTCTGAATGTTTCAAACAATAAAATTTACGAATCTAGTACCTCATAATTCTAACACAACGATACTTGGAAATAATTTCGTCTTACGTGTTATTTTAAATTATTTCGGATACAATTTATTTTATACGAAAAAAAATAAAATATGATCAAAAAATAAATATAAAAATAAAAACAACAAAATCGACGTAATTATTTTCATATGTAGACAAATTTCAAATGGCTGTGTAATTGTTATTGTAATAACATTTTACTATTTAAGTACCTGATTTGTTAAACGCGCGATCTGATTGGCTATTTACTCTATTGTCGTAGTATGCTTTTCAGTGCAATATCTCAGTAGCTCCCTAACGTCAAAGAAGCATAGCGTTCGGTGAACAAAACATGAAAATCATCAGATTAGAATTCAACTATTACTAGACATTAACATTCTACACATGAAGCTCTTTTCTTTGTATGCTCAAAAAGCGACTTCTCAGATTTCTACTGACAAGCTAAAAACTGTCTCTTTGGCCAAGTTAACCTTTACTGCTAGAAAAAAATGCTAGCAGATTTCTTTCTTTTTCAATTTCTTCTGTACTTTACTGTAGCCGCACGCAAACTCACACATATATACCTATAAAACTTAACCCTTGAAACTTCGCCATGAAGACACCTCTTCGATCCACACATGGTCTCTTGTATAATTCTTATAGGAGGGTTGACTATGTCATTCTTCGGAAAATAAAATATTTTCTAATCGTTTCACAAAAAAGGTTGCAAATTTTGTTATATAATTTTCGGAATAGTACATTAATATAAATAGGTATACATACATGTGTGTAAAATATATCATTATCACAGTTTATGTTAAAATACGATTGCATAGTAATACAAAAATGAAACATGAAAGAAGTAGTGATTTATAATTTAATAATAAAATAGGGTTTATCACGTTACATAAATATTTATGTTGAAAAAGACGTTTGATTACTTGCGAATAACGATTTCGAATAAAAATTGATATCTTTAATTTATTTTTTTCTGTTGTTAAAACTCACATAAGTACTTACTTTCACACAGTCGTACGGTAGCTCGTTTTCAACGAACTGATATTATCAAGCGCTAAAGTCATCCCCTAGTATGATTTCCAGTCGGTAAGCAATGCTGGCTGTCTGTATAGAATTTAGAGTCTCCACCGTTTTTGCGGCAGCCTACATGTATATACATATATATATATTGTTGTGATACGCTTATAGACAAAGCAATTCCCAAAACGCAAGTATTAGGTAGTTCGGAGTACCCCGTAACATTGCCGAGTTTGTACAAACAGCCAACAAATTACATATCAGTATTACTTTTTTATATATCTAAAAAATCCTAAATTTGACCAGCAGACAATCGACTAGATGAATTTATTATACGAACAAAAATGATCGAAATGACAGACTAGATTATTTATTATCTTAACAAAATGACCAAAATCACACACGCGCACACACACACAGATGGTGCACCTCACACAAACATGATCCAATATTACGTATTATCCACGACACGAAAATTAAATATATAACAAGATAGAAATAAATCACGAAATAAATAATATATGGAGGAACTTGCTAATTGTTGTCGCAATCGTGCCGACTCCGATGACTAAATTGTTCTGCTGTTCTGGGTGGTGCAAAATCCTCTGCACGAAGGCCTTTTTTCCTGAAAATCACTATTCGAAATTCATGAATTTATATTATTTTCAATGTTGCTCGCCTGCTGCCCGATTACGATCTTTGTGTATATGGCAACCAAAATGGCGGTCGTTATTTTACGAATTGGCAGATGGTTAATTTGACGAAAATTATCCTGACGGAATCAAGTTCCTTTCCTACTATACTATTACACGTAATTATTATTAATACTTCAACGGACGGCTTTACTGATCAATTAACAAAACGGAAGAGAATGTATTAGCCGCTTTTATTTTACTAGAGCTGCCTTCATTTGCACTGCTCTGCTCGGCCATACAATCCGGCCAATACCGGTGATAACGACTTGTTCTTTTGTTTGAGATTGTTTCCTGATATACGCGATATACGCGATACGATTCTCATCTTTCAACCACGGGCACACTACAATACATATATTAATTACAACATAATTCTTAGGCTACCCCTTAGAAAAAATATCCCAATTTTATGTAACGTTTGTTATATTTTATAGGATTTTTGCGATTATGTTATTATATTTATATGAACCGATTAAGAATTACGTTGTAAATTTTGATAATTTTATACAAAGTATAAAAGAGAAAGAGACAGAAATGTAAGCAAGAGAGTTTAACGGGCACAGCCCCTTGTGAGGCCAAAATAGCTGAGTTTATATACATATATATATATATATATATATCAAGGGCGGAACCAGAAGGACATGGGGGGGATTATAAAAAGGGAATTTTGTGTAGGAAGTTATATAATTACGTTAAATCTTCTACAGTAGGCAGTAGATTTAAGAAACGGCCCTTGTTTCGTGAAGAAAATTCAATACCGACCTTTATAGAAATTTAAAAATGTTTTAAAAATACGTAATTATTACAATTTTTAATTTAACTTTTGTCTTACATTTAGGGGTGATTAAGTTTCTCTTCTATAATAATTTTTTTCATGGAGGCTTTGGTTCTTTGTGTGTGTGTGGGGGGGGGGGCTATCCCTTCCGTGGATCCGCCACTGTATACATACATATACACAAATATATATACAAGTACATATAGAGATACATGTATTACATATATGTATATTTATGTACAATTTTTGTTCATATTTTATATTCACTTGAATAAATTTCAGAATTTCTTTGAGGAAAAAAAATCGAATGCCTTCAAATGTCACTTTTATACTAGCAGCACACCTACCACACAAAAACTTGGTAAACAGGCCAGTAAGTCAAAAACGAAGCTAACGTAAACAAAGATTCACTCGATATAATAATAACCGTTGGTTCGTGTGCAGTGGATAGCGAAACGATGACGGACCAAAGGGTGTACATAGTGGTTTTTGGGTGTTTGCATAACGAAAAATAACGAACTGTTGCGGACGAAAGAATTTGTTCGTTCTCAATTTTCTCAGAACAACGCGCGTCTTCCGATTCACGTGCCTGTTCTGCACAACAGCGCATCCATTCCTCGCGGACAAGTCGCTCCTTGCACTAGACGCCATCGTTCCACTAGTTTACATTACTAAGAACAAAGCTAACGAAACCGATTAGTTCAGTAACATTTCTCGTTCTTGGCTATTAAATATGGAACACTAACTAGAGTTGTCCACTTGCGTACTTTAACATTCTAAATTTTCTACAGAAATATAAAATCGTCCGGCAGGACTCACGTTGCCATTAGAAAGGAAAAAACATTGTATCTTACATATAAATATATTTTCACTTTATGATAAAATGTAATCGAAAACAAAAAGAACCGTCGAATCAATTATCGATGAAGAAATTTATTAAAAAAACTAGTTCAGGTAACGTGTAAGTGCATTCCGACTATAGAAGATCGTATGTGTGAAAAACGGAAAGAAAAGAGGAACCGGGAGACAAAGAGAAAGCGATAGAAAAGGAGAGAGGAAGCTGAAATCGTATAAAACATTAAGCTGGATCACTTAAGAGAGTTTCCTTTGACCCGTTTCGGTACTCAGTCACCGGAGCAATCGAACGTTGCAACATGAATAATTCAAGCTATTCTTTAAAAGTCGGTTCAGTTCTTAACGCGGCATTTCAGATGCACTATCGGATTCGACGGAATTTCGCACATTAGTCGATACACACAACACAACCGCAGAGCATCGATATTTGAAAGGCGTTAATTCAAAGTGCGGACATTTGTTCCTGTTATGTTTGATTTATAGTGCGGCGCTGTGGTTATTCCGAACTGCGAGATTTAAGTACAAAGCAAAAACTATATGCCCTTAAATCGGGAAAAAAAGTAAAAAATCGTTATTCTGAAAATCGTGGAAAAAACAAGGCTCTCTGGAAACTATAATTGCAGACTGGCAAGTAGTCAACCCTGTAAGCTGACTTTCTCGGTATAAAACATAACTGAACTAACTGTAGACTCGGACGATCCTTAAAAAAATGAACGAGTTTAATATAAATGAGTCTCGACTCTGAATTCAGCAAAAAGGCGGTAGCGGCTCGACTTGAAAGAATCAGCCTATTCTCTCTTTGTCAAGAGGAAAACTGTCAACATATTTTATTCCTTCCAGCAGCCGGCCTCACCTGTTTTTCGGTCATTTATTCAACTGGTGCGCTATTGCTCGCAGCGGCAATTTTTTACTTCCCTATTACCGTCATTCCCGTAAGAGCGTCCTCTCATATTTCACGTGCCGTATTAATGTTGCGCCGAATTCGCTTCATAGCGAAACTGTCCCGTTTCTAAGGGGATCTTCATTGGTGTTAATAACGCATTGTAATTGATTACACGGATGTGAAAGAAACAAAAAATTAACGTGTCGCATAGAATATCTGCCGTGTTATGTCTGTTCGAGCAATGTATGATTTTCGATTGTACGCTGTAATCGTCGTTCTTGTTCGTATAAGATGAATTTTCGCTAAATCACCCGATCCATCAAAAATGATTAGACAGATACATTCGAAAATGTGAAAACAGAACGCACATTCATTCTAAAAATTTGCAACTTCCATTTTTTTTTAATTAACAAACTGCTTACTATTAAACCAAACGATTTTTTTTTTCTTTTTCATTTTTGAATTTCTGCACCTTTTACATGTGTACGGTGAGAATTTAAAAAAACAGGTAATTTTTCTCGGGCGAAAATTTAAAAAGCACTCGAAAGCGCGACAAGAAGTTTTTGTTTAACAACTCCCTTTTAAATTATCATTCGAGGAAATGTGATTCCTTTTACTGCATTTAAAAAAAAAAATCATTGTTTAATCAATCATTGTTTAATCATTGTTTACTTATTGTAAAAAAATGTGCTTTATTTTGGTAAATGCTGTAAATTTTTGAAATCAAAGTAAGAAAATGTATCGCGATTTTTAAGTTTCCAAAAAAAAAAAACAAAAAACGAACAGTATGGCTTAATTATACTGCGTAACTAAATGTTTAAGATTAAAGTAGTCATATTAGTAAATATAGTTTTCATTAATAAATTATTCAGCTTGTATTTAAGGTAATATTTAAGGTAATTCTTGCTTTTAATTTAAAAAAAATAAAGGTGTTCAATAAATTTAATTACCTAACTTTTAGCAAAATATGTGAACATTAACGAAACAATGGAAAATAAAGTAATTGTGATGTAAAGCATAGAAATATTTATGCATTTTTTATGTTTTGAGCCGAAAAAATTTGCATTTCTACGTTTGTCGGTGCTGTTTTTTTTGGCGTGTTATTACATTTTGTGCTGAAAACCCATTCTGAAGGTACACACTGGTACCTTGAATTGGCAAGTGTAACTTTTGGCAAGATTTTTCATGCAAAGAAAAGAATCCTCGTGAGTTCTCCACCATGTCAATGGATTCTTCTCTAAACTAACATTAGGCATCAATAAGTAATTATTGAGTTCATTTTTAGCTCTTTTAGATTGATTACTTGAATCAACAACATCAAACACCGCGTTATATATCGCGTGCTCGTTTTGTGCTAAATTTTGCTGATAATAAAAAAATTTGTATAGCACTGTAACACGCGGTATTAGTAAAAATTGATCTGGGAGGCTAATTAATTAATAAAAAAAAAAAAAAAAAAAAAAAAAAGGGAAATAGTAACAATAACAGATTATTTCAATTTACATCGAAAATATCTCAAAAATAAATGAAACAACTACACAAAATTACAAAAACAAACAATATCGACAAAATACGCGCAACATCTAAGTAAAACTATTGGCTAAAATAGCGTGATGCCATTTTTATAATAAAGCTACTACTAAATCTTTATAATCATATTTTAATTTCATGCTAAGGAGGTCATGCTAAGGAGGCGGCTGCTATTGGCAATCTGCCTGCACGTTGTTGTTACTTCATAAAAACTTATTAAGAAAAAAAATAAAAAATTCCGATGGACCGGCGACATTTTTGGGTAAACTGAAAGATTTAAAAAAATTAAAAGTACGTTATTGACCCACAACAATTCGACATGAAACAACGAAAATCTTCGAATAAAATGAATTCCTGAAAAATTCGAAAATTTCGAGAAGCTCTTGTCAATATCCTTAAAACGAATTTCTTTTTATATGGTGTGGCACAATTTTTTTTTTTTCTTTATTATCAGTACAATTTGGTACAAAACGAACACAATTTGCCACAAAACGAGCACAACATTTTTTAGTTAAATTTAATTTTGAAATTCCGTCATGGAAGAGCTAACTTGAGGTCGTCGTGAAAATCAGCTGTAGCGACACACTGCAAAGACGTATGTAACCCCGGCAGAGATATACTGAAATTCTTTTTTGTTAATCTCTCTACCAGCTTGTCAGCAGCGGTTGTAATGAAAAATAAACTACTGTGACTAAAATTTTGGTACGCAGATTAATTAACGACGTAGTGTGGAACGAAACTTAACTTGAACGAGTTTTTTGAAAGATGAACTTTTAACGAAAAATAAACGAAACGGGTCCTTTGTCATTTTTGTACCAAACAATTAGTCCGATTTATGTTCGTGACTACTTTTTATTTTCGTTTCTTTTCAACCTCTTGGGCTCGTCATCGAAGGACCTTCACCCGGGAAAAAGCCGTTGAAATTTCAACGCTTTTCGATATAAAATATATGAAATACATATTACAACCCGAAATCTTAAAATACCTTCAAACACTGAAATGTATTAAATCACTAAAAATCGCGGAAAACGAAATAACTATTCACAGTATGAAAATTTAGGAAATAACTCAGCGGTGTAGTCGGATATAAATCCAATGAAAAGAGAAAAGTAATTAATTCGGATCGTTCGGGCTACAACGTCGACAGTTGAACTGTTTACATCTAGGTATTTTCGGATTTCTCATTCATCTTATAAAATGAATGTACTTTTAGGAAAGCGACGGGGACTTAAAATTGTCGGTTTCTTATGAAATTTAGATGAACCGAGACTAGCTAAAATTTCACAAAAGTTCTAAAAAATCCAGTAGGGCATGTATGGTAAACGATTTAGATTCTAATCTTAAAACGGAATCGCGTCAGTTTCAACATTTTTCGGTCTACTAATTAAAATTCGATTCAAAATTTGGCAGACATTTTTCAGTTCAACTTAAATCCATCGGTGTACATCAATTGCGGTTTCCTCGTTACTCTTTCATCTGGGGGCAGCTGAAACGGCGAAATTCAGCAAAGATTACGCGCTTCTTGATAGTAAAATTTGGCAAACACACATTATTCCTATTACTTATTAACGAATCAAAAGATATTATACACTTTTAATAAAATAATAATATATTTAAAATTGAACACTGACGCGTTTCGAAGCTAACGCTTCATGATCACAGCATATTTTAGAGCTTCGAAACGCGTCAGTGTTCAATTTTAAATACATATATTATTATTTTATTAAAAATATTATAAAAAATGTGTGTACTATAGAGAAATTATACTTTAAAAATATTAAAAATAGCCGACATGTTTCGGAGTAATGCCATAATCATGATAAAAGTGTGCGCGCGTCTTTCGATTCATTTAATTACACTTGGTTGTTAGCTGGACGTGTGAACAGTTGTCCACTTCTTCCGCTCATTTATGTTATCTTCGTATTCTAAAAAACATACTAGCTGGGATGCCGCAGAGCAGCGTGCTAGACCTAATCCAAAACTACCAAATACGGAAATTGCCACGTGTGCGGATGATACAGTTTTGTTCAGCAGCTCACATAGTCTACAGGTCATCGGTAATAGATTGCAGAGTAGGGGATAATTCATGCACTACGATATTTCAAAAAAAAAAAAAAAAAAAAAATGGCGCACTAATCCATCTAAACCCGAAGCTATGTTATTCACCGTAGGCGAAGTGAAATTGTTAATAAATCGTTATTCAGTGAGTTGAAAGTACTACGTAAGCGTTTAACGTTTAATAATTGTTCAGGCATAAAAACTAGTAAAACCATATCAACATTATAATACCCGCTATTAAATCTCATACCTTATAGCATAAACTAATTATCTATAAAAAAAAATACTAAGACCTTTCTCATTGCCTATGCGTGTCCTGTATGGTCATCAGTCTCAAATAGCGCGTAAATGAAACTCTACGAGTGCTTAAAAATAGATACCTCAAAAATGTGTGATGTGCAAATAGGAATACAACAAAATATCTGAATTACACGAGTGCACAGAGGTACCATTTTTAAACGATTTCATCCTCAACATTACAAGTAAGTTCTGTAAAAATTTCGAAGAACGCGCTAATGAAATAATTAGAACAACTGGGAATTACGACTCTAGACGACTAGAGTACATCTATACCGAATAGAAACACCGCAGGCTGAGGCACAATCTGTTGAGGTGAATCAGTAAGTCACAAATGAAATGTGTCTTGAGTGGTTATCCCAGCGCGTACATGTGCATTCAGATGTCCCATATATTTAAGCTAATGCTAAGCTCAAGTAATAAGTGCATAATAGCATATGTTAATTCTTTATAATTCTGTGTGTATTTGTGTTATTGTATTGTGACGGGGCTATTACGCAACGTCTAAATAATAAGTTGCAATTGTAATGAACTTGGTTAATGAAAATTTTTCTTTTTTTCTTTCTCGGTGCCTATGTCTAACGTCGGGGGGCGGGGGGAAATTCACTTTTACCAACCGCGATAAAGCTTATCATCTCGCGATCGGGTTTCAATTAAAACCGCAAAGTTACTTTCATGCCGATTAAAAAAACTATGCCAGTGTTTCAATCGTGGGTACGACAAATGAACACGTATGCGTAAAGCTCGCGCACTGATTCGATACGGTATAAAGATACCGAAATTACTTCGATATTTGTCAAATTTAACCGGAATCAGTTTCAAATGGCGAGAGCCGATGATGACAAAAGTATCTCCTTGGTAATACCATTGCATTATAACTCCGTCCGGATGGCCACAGGTGAACGAGATGTCGCGGAGTTTTTCAAATGTGCAGGACGCGTATTGTTTTTCTCATAAATCTCAGCGCGATGCCTGAAAAAATCTCTGCTCTTTCATACGCCCACCATTCATTGTCGTGTTTGCCTGTAGGGAAATAATGAATCCAGCGAGAGTGACATTCCGCTTGTACCGCCTTATTTGTACCCCGTCACTCCTTGTTCTAGAACCCGAACTAGAGACCGGAGTGAATTTTTGTCTCGGAAAAATATTAAATTAAAAGACATAGAAAAAATTCGATTTTTCTTTCAATTTAACTAGAAAATCCGAACCGGACATTAAAAAAAGAAAAGATAGAAATAAAAAAATATAACGTTTTAGCGAACCAGCTAGCGTAGCCAAATTATCATACAAAAGTAAACGTTCGATTCATACCTTTCATGCCTTCATGTAAAACACGCGCGGGATAAAGAAACTAGCCGTAAAAGCTCCACTTGCACACGCTTGAAGTTCAAGCTGCCGGTTTTATACATTTTAGAACCGCGTCTAGGCAGCAACCTCTTTGATATTTGCTCGAGTTAGAGCGTGTTTTATACGTAGACCTTAATGTCGCCGACGATGAAATGTAGACCGCCGAGCGAGGTTGTGATTATTCTAAAACGATTTTTTATTTATTTATTTATTTTTATTTTTTTCGGGGTTTTACAGCCAGGACGAATAGACACAAAAGAAGTTGGCCAGAATATTTTATAAACGTTTCGTAGAGTCGGACTGCGCTTCGACTGCATCGTGCGATTCCAGCTTTCGGATGTGGCAAGCGAGAAATTGCATAATTTAACGAACATAGAAAGCGAAAGGAATAATGCGCAGTCTCTTCTGCAAAACTAAAATACACAATGATTATAGCCGATTTCGTTTTGTATGTCTTTTTATCCACTAATTTTTTGTCTTATTATTAATAAAATGCTTTTTTACAAAAAAGTAAATACCGATACTTGAAGATTTATTATAAAAATTTAAAAATGCACTAAAAAGTAAAAAAATAATTACTCCCGATAAAAAATATATATATCAGAGTGATATACCCTTAAAGGTGACATCGTAATTCCTATACAATATTAATACTTATTAGAGTCGGCGTCAAATTCATATTAAAATATCTAGGAGCAATTTAATGAACACATTTAACGCAGTTTTTAATTATTATTTTAATATGAATTGGATGCCAATTCTGATTAAGGTATTACTGTTGCATAAGAATTACGATATCACCTTTAAGGGTATATCACTCTGATATATATTTTTTATCGGGAGTAATTATTTTTTACTTTTTAGTGCATTTTTAAATTTTTATAATAAATCTTCAAGTATCGGTATTTTTTTTTTTTTTAAAAAAACATTTTATTTTACAATTTTTGGCGTTTTACTTGAATTTTTTTCTTATTAAAAATCAATTTTTTTTCACATTATTCGCCATACTTTATATTTAAAAAAAAATCGATTTCTTTATTTTGAACTGCATTCCCACGGTAGGAACATCAAAAACTACATTTCTACGGTAATTTGGCAAAATCTATAGTATTTTAAGTCAATAAATCTAACCCGGCGCAGATGCGTTTATCATGGGCTCCTACAGGGTTCCTGTCTGAGTCCTACACTTTTTAATATCTACTCTTTTGATATCGCTTCTCTTCCTATTTATTCTTCCTCCCTCCTCTTCGCTGACGACATTTTGGTCTATTCCACCTGTGACAATGTGTCCGTCGCTATTGATGAGTTGAATAATTCCCTGTCTATTCTTAATAATTCCCCTTCTCGTCTTCACCTCTCTCTTTCTCCTACTAAAGTCGTCTTGTATAATTTTTTCTCTCCGCCCCTTTAACCAAGCTCTAACTCGCATCACTGTATCTGGTATTCCTATCCCCGTTGTCAATTCCATATGCTATCTTGGCCTTTTTTTTAAATAGCCGCCTCACATTCCATGAGCACATTAATTTTCTCTATAAATCCTGTCTTAAAAGACTTAATCTCCTTAAATCTCTCTCTCCCCTCAGATGGGGAGGCGATCCGTTTATCCTTCTAATTCTTTTCAAAGCCATCATCCGGTCCAAGCTCGACTATTGTTCCTTTATCTACGGTAATTCCTCCACATCTCTCCTCACTAAACTTGACGCGAACCAGAACTCTTGCCTCCGTTTGTGCATTGGACCCTTGAAATCCTCCCCCATTCCCGCAGTTCTATCAGAGTCCATTACTTAACCATTGTTTATTCGCCGTTCTCAGCTTGGGTATCGCTTCTTAATTAAACGGCTTCCCATCTCCTCGTCCAAACTTATTTCCTCCTATCTATATATCAAAAACTGCTGGCGGTTTTCTCCTAATAAAATTCCAATCCTGTCGCTCATTGCTACCCGTCTTTCTAATTTTTCTCCTGTTGTCCTTTCCTACAACACTCTCCCGTACTTCTTTCATGACTTCAATAGCCTATGGCAGCCTATCAAATTGTCCTCTCTTCCACTTCGAGCCAATTCCTCCTCTCACGGTGCAGTCAACAATGAATTTCTTCATTTGTTGAACTCCTCTTTTCCTGCTCATGTACTGATTTTTATTGATGGTTCCAAGAGCGAGGACAGCGTGGGTGGTGCGTTTACTGCTCCGTCGCTTCGACATTCTGAGTCCTTCCGGCTTCCTTCCTTCCGCTCTATTTTTTCTGCCGAGTCGATCGCCATCCTTCAGGCTATCTCTTATATTTCCTCTTTAAGCGATCTTTCCCAATTCCTCATTATTTCGGACTCTAAGGGTGTCCTTCAAGCCCTATCCTCTCCACTTTCCTCTGATAGTATTATTCTCTCAATTCGTTCTCTTACCTCCACTTTGCAGTCATCCCGTTCTATTCTCATTGATTTTTTGTGGGTCCCCAGTCATTCCGGAATTGATGGTAATAACACAGCCGATTCTTTAACTCGTTCTGCTGGTCGCCTTGATGCATTCCTCAACCATTTCCCTTCTTCAGATATCCTTTCCTTATCCACCTCCAATCACACCAGACTTTGGCGGGATATTTATCCCTCCCTATTTTCTAATCGTCATTCTCATTACCGTTTCATTCAGCCAATTCCTCGTTCCCTGTCTTGGTTCCATTCTATTCCTCTCAGTCGTCGCTCTTCTATTGTCTCCCTAATTCGTCTCCGGATCAATCATTCTCTCCTCCCTTCCTCTCGCTTTCGATTTGCTCTATCGCCTTCTCCTGATTGTTCTCTCCACGATTGTGATCCTCCTCATACATGTGATGCTAATCACATTTTCTTTGAGTGTCCTGCTCTTCGTAATGAACGCTCCCTTTTATACAGTCAGCTCCTGTCATTAGATAACTCCTCCTTTATCCTCTCCTTTCCTTCATCTTCTGTGGTGTCCGCACTGCTGTCCTTTGTTGCGTCCACTTCCTACCGCTTAGTTATTTAATTTCTTAGCTTAGTTTTCTTGTTGTTGGGTCAATGCCGCTGGCGCGCCCGAAAAAAAAAAAAAACCCGGCGGTGAAACCAATCATGAATGAAAAGCATCCAAAAAGCTTCAATCTCCCGCATTATTAAGAATAACTCAAAAACTACCGGTCAGATCTTGATCAAAATTAAATGGGACCACATGAGAAGCACTAGCTTTCAAATAAACGAAGAAACATCAAAATCGGTTCACCTAGAAGAAACTTTTGAGGTAACACACAAAAAAAAAAAAATAAATAAAAAAAATAATAAAAAAAAAAACAGTCGAACAGAGAATTGCCTAGGTTGTTTTTTTCCAACTTACATTTGCGTAGTAAATTTAATTACGCATGTTAATTAATTAATAAAATTTAACGCTTTTTAACGATTATTTTAATAGACCGATAGGGGGAATCTTTACCGATACTTACCTCGATATAGCACATGTGACACCGCTACTGACCGGAACACTTTCGGAATGAATCAAGAGCATCATTAAAATCGGTCTAAACAATCAAAAGTTATATAGCAAAAAAAAATACACGACAAATATATATATATGTATGTATGTATGTGTATGTATATATATATATATATATATATATGTATATATATAGCCTCTTTTCAACAACAAGAACTGTATAAACATCCAGCGTGGCGGAACTAATTAATTACTTCTCCGATTCTCTAATGAAATCTGTTTTTCTATTTTTTTGTTTTTTTTTAAATAACAAACTTATACTCAATCTATTATTCCGCGGACTTTCGATTATACTTAAAGGGTTTTTTCTTTAAACAGGTTGAATTCTGTATGATAAAAGATTTGTATGGAAAAGCATCGACTGCGGTAATAATAAAAGAGACCCCCCTAGTGTTTAATTTTTCTTTTTTTCCGTCAAGAATACAATGAGCGGTAACGACGAATAATGAAAAGGAATATGTAGTACGGACTATCAACACCCATTAATAGCTCTCTATTCCTTACGGAAATCGATCAGTCGTAGTTTTGCGGCCTAAAATTTAACTTGTATCTTTCGGTACGTATTATTTATTGGAAGAGTTTCGGATTGCTAATGAAGTCTTCTCACTTGAGGGTCACTTTTCTTTTTTTTTCCGTTGGCATTCGCAAGTTCTTATTTGTGCCATCATTTCGTATATCCCAAGACGTTGTGTTACTCGATAGAACTTTGAAACTGCCGCATAGTACTGACAGTAAAATTTAATCGCTTTTTTAGCTTTCTTGATTGGACTCCAGCAAACATCGAGTCTCCGCCTTTTCTACAGCAACCACCGATTTCGGTCAATATTAGTTTTATAATTTTTTCTTGAAATTAAATTTCTTATTCTGTTGTTTTTTATTTGTTTTTAACGGGGGGAGCAAATTTTGCGAGTCATCGTAATTATACCGAACGAATGTTCATAATAAATTGTAAAGGTTTGATTTTAAACTTCCATTTAAATTGATCATATTTTCAAAACCGCAATTTCACTGCTCATAGAATACGAGAGAGGTCATAGGACGATAAGGATGGTAAAACGAAGGATATTTGAATCATATGTTAGTACTAATCATATGCACATTGGTCCTGCAAGTTTCAGACCACTACCTAAGTTGGTTTTTGAATAAATCGAAAAAAAAACATGGTCGCATCATAGAAGTATATAAAGACTATACTGAGAAAAAATAACAGTTCATAATCTTTATGAAAACCATTAGAAACAGGCGATTTTTTCCGTAATTATTATTTTTCTTTATGATAACGTTTTCGTACAATTTTGAAGCTGATTCAAAGTCTTTTTTAATGCAGAATAACCTCCCAAATCCACAAATCGATCGAAAAGGTACAGCGATTTTTGTATCAAAAAATTACTTTTTATTCTTTTTCAATATAACGTATCTTTTCGATTAATTTGCGAATTTGGGAGGTTATTCTATATTATTAAAAAACGCAACTGGCGATTTGCTATCAATAAAAAAACTCAAATACTATCTCTGATTTCCACCCGTCTCTCTCAGTTTTCTCTGTATATATTTATTCATACAACAAGTTGCCATACTTTTCGTTCAATTTTTCCACACACCTACATCTTATTAATTGCCTATTCTTAACTTGCCCTACCAAACCTTTTCTTCATCGTGTTTTGTTAAATCATAGTTTTTAAGCATTTTTCGCTCTCTTTTCGCTGATTACTTTGCTATCTTCACTGACGGCTCCAAAGGACTTGACGGAGTTGGCTCAGCCTTCTTCTGTCCTTCCTTAAATTATTCTGAAACCTTTAAACTTCCTTCTTCTCCTGTTTAATTTTCTATGCCGAGTCTACCGCTATTCTGGATGCCGTCCTTTTTGTTGATTCTTCCCTAGTTTCTCATGAAGTCCGTACTATATCAGATTCTCACAGTGTGTCCTACAAGCTATCTCCTCTTCTTTTCCTTCTCCCTCTGTTAATGACGTAATCCTTCTCATACGCTCTCTTATCCATAACATTTTCCTTTCTTACTCCACCCAAATTTACCTACTGTGGATTCCTGGGCGCTGTGGAATCGAAGGTAACGACTCGGTCGATATACTAACTCCTTCATCCTCTTTTGCACCAGTGAATTTCTCAGCGTTTTTTCATCTCACAATATTAATCTCCTCTCCACTTCTGCTCATTCCAAACTATGGTTAAACTCGTATTCCTCCTCATTCTCAAATCCGGGTTCCTTTTATCTCCTTATCCAGACTAATAACCGTCTTACCCTTGTTTTTCAATTCTTCCTCCATGCGGCGTTCACCTCTCTCTGCAATCTGTCACCTACGCTTTGGGCTTGGTTTGCTTCCTGCTTCCTTATTTCACTTCTCTCTAATTCTCTCTCCTCTCTGTTCCCATCATCCTTCTTTTCACAACCTTATAGGTAACGCTAATCGCATTTTTCTTGGGTGTACCTGTGTCGCTTCCGAACGTTCTTTCTTCTACTCTTCTTCTCTTCTGTCAATTGGTCTTCCAACTCCGTATTATGCATCTTTTGTTCTCTCCTTGCCATCACTCTCGGCCATTCCAGCACTGGAGTCTTTTCTATCCTCCATATCTAATCGCATAGATATCTGATTCCGCTTCTCATCCTTTCCCCTCTTCTTGGACAATGCCTTTTTTGACGAACCCAACATTTCTTTTTTTTTTTTTTTTTTTGAAAAAGAATCCTGTTTTCTATTTCGCTTCTAAAAAAAATTAAAAATTATAAACATAAATATATGCTTATACTTCATTATTTTCTATGGCTCAATTCCTATTCTTCTAATTTTAAATTTTATTAATTGATTCTCTATAAATTTCTATATCGATCGAACTGCAGAAACGAACGCATCAACACGAACGAAAAAGGAAATAGAAGGGCAAAGATAATGGGCATGGACAACCTTCTTTGTTACGAACTTCGAGAAATGGACGAAATTAAAACTCGTGGAATACCGTGTCATTCTGGGAAGAACGAAGAGCGGAAATGAAGCAAAACACTTTTCAACGAACATGAACGGAGAAAGTACAAGAAAAAGTAGCGATAAAATAGAATAGTCAAAAAGTCGGGAGAAATAATTAAAATACGGACACCGGATAAAGAATAGGTAGCGATTATAACGAAAGTGCCCGAAAGAAATTGGAGAATTACGAAGGAGTCATAAGAAATCTACTTTAAAATACCTTACCGGAATACGTTGGTAAAAAAGGTAAAAGGCAAAATGGCTGAAGTACTTGAAAGATTGACGATGATGAGGAGAACTGGTGTACCGTGGAAGGTAGCGAGCAATCGGATAGCCGTATTAATTGCGACGAATGGCGAGCAAAAATTATGAAATTCCCAGTAAACTCTAGCGGGAAGCTATTTGACAGTGGAAAGGTATGTGACGTTGTCACCTTTTTTCTCCGTTACCGACGGCACTCACTACCCTTAATTTTTAATCTATTGCGGTAAAAAGTTTCGAATTTTTTAAGTAATTTTTTTTTTCTTTTTAATAATTACGGAAGCGATTAAAAAAGCGTAAATTTTATAAAATTTTTAATTAACTTTAGTAAATCAGAGAAGTACCGTTGTAAATATTGAAAGCGGAAAATGCGGTTATTTATTTTCTCTGTAATTTATTTTACTTTTTCTCAACACGTCAGGCATGTGTTATCATACGTGCTTTTGCATATTATTTCTGCTTTTTTAATCTTTGCATTAGAAGATGATAGTTTTTTCGTACGTGTCGTTTGCAGTTAAGCTACTAAATGTAGAGGGAATATTAAAAATTGATTATAAAAAATACCGAGTACGCTTCTTTAAAAAAAGAAAAAAACGAATCAAGAAAATCCGAAAATGAAGAACTTACTTAATATTTAAAGAAAAAGACCTCTAATCAGTTAATGTAAAGTATGTTTAGAGTGTTGGAAACGTCTATAATAAATATTATTTTTAAATTTATTGCGAAAGAATTTTATAACATTGGATAAATATATCCTAACGTGGATACTTTGTTGAGCTAGGGGTCGTTCTATCATTTTTCGTATGATCGATTTCACGACACCAACCATCGATAATTATTACGCCAAGTTCAAAAACAGATTCACGATTCTGACGATGTACGTTTTTTATCATTAAACATTAGAAAAAACTAATTTTCTGTACAACTAGCAAACAAAAGTATTTTACAGTAAAACATTCCAGACAAAATGGTAGTAGCGCAAAGAATTTTTTTTTTTTTTTTTTTTTTGAGTGCCGTGTGTAGCTACCGAAGCTATTACGACACACTATCGCGGTAGGATTGCTGAATGATACGGAACAAACCAGTTATGTTTGAAGACGAGAGTTAGTCGAAGATGACTGCAGACACTCCATGCGGTAATTAGAGCGCTGAAAAGCAACAAAAAGGCACTCCAAAAGCAGATGTTTTATTGAGGAAGCAGGGGGAGGGCGTCAAAAAAGGACATGCAACAAGAGGATCGGAGTTAAGTAAAAGGAGGTTGTGTATCAGTTG
Source organism: Icerya purchasi (assembly GCA_039619475.1). Taxonomy (NCBI): domain Eukaryota; kingdom Metazoa; phylum Arthropoda; class Insecta; order Hemiptera; family Monophlebidae; genus Icerya; species Icerya purchasi. The sequence goes on from CM077115.1 coordinate 238,817,031, forward strand.
TGTGTCAGAGGAACACATCCGATGCGGACTTTGTGATAGGAACGAAATCGATTCTAGGAAGTTCGGAAGGAGGGAACCAGAGGGCAATACAATGTTGTATCTCTCTAAAAAAGCAAGCTTGTTGGGAGAGGAAATCTTTCTTTCATCGGGACTGCAATTTTCCAGAGACTTTGTTACGTCAGAGAGAGGACGAGGAGGAGAATAAGGGATTATTGGGCACAACAGAGACCCGGCACCTACAGGAAACTAATCTGATGAGAGGGTGATAGCAGCTGGGAAGGACTATGAATTAGATTAAAGTAGCTATACGGTTAGATGGAGTTTGTTCGGAAAGGGTATCGAAAGCTGCGTGCGAATCAAATACAATTAGAATCCGCTAGGCGGAGGGGATTTAACTAACATTTTTAATTTCAAATACTTTCTTAACTTCTTTTTTTTTTTTTCGAAACTCCGGTATCGTACAGCGACTCTACATTTCAGATCCGTTAACTAAATTAGAATAGTTGGATACGTGCGTATCGTTTCTTCAACTGCAAATGTGCAACCCGCACAGAGTTATATAACACTAATACGCCTAGCGTGGTTTAGTGTTAGGCTGCAGGTTCAACTCCACCCGGAACTTCGAACTATCAGGAGTTACACATCCTTTGTTCACAGTTTGATATACATCTTCAACACGATGCTATTTAATATACGACAACTCTGAAAGACGCCGCACAACAAATAAACGTTGCTATCCTGTTCTAAATTGATTTTATCTCTGAGACAATGCAATCTTAACTCCGAAAGATGTTAGCTGTACGCGCAGCTGTCAAAATTTTCCTGAAGCCTTCTGTTGTTCTATGCGCTTGGAGTACCACATGGCGTTGGAGTTGAATATGCGGTCTTAACTATTATAAGCACCAGACATGAGTTAACTCTCTCAGATTTGAAGCTAATAAGCGTATTATCCAAATTCCGCTAACGAAATTGATTTCCGCACCATGGTTCCAAGCGAGTGACAGAACGTCCTTACAAATTTGGTAACTGCCGGCGCCGATAAAGACTTCCGGAGTTCAAAGCATATCGCACCGAGTATATAAATCCATTTAGGTCCGGAATAATAACATTTACTGGTTATCGTCTTTCAAAGTTAAGAACCACACCGTTGGAGATACGTCCAAATACCGACATAATTCGAAGTATGTGCCGAAAAATCACCCATGACTATATCAGAAAAACGAAAAAATCTCATTCAGCAGACAAATTACACAGCTATGCAAGTTCTTTCCGCAGGCTTGGCTACATACGCGATAAAAGTGTGCTTTATTTTAAACTTTATTTTAAATACGGTTAATGACGCCGTCCGTTTTTATTTTTAATAACTTCACTGATTATTATTATTATTATTATTATTATTATTATTACACATGCGCTATGATAAATAGGATGACAAATTCTTGTAATTATTTTCAAATTATTCCGCTTAATTAATTTTGGTCGTACGCTTAAGTCGCGTTCGTGTATACGTATAATGATCGTTGAATAATAAACTGCCATCGTAATGTAGGTCAAAGGAGAAGAAACTAAAGATAAGAAAAAAGTGACGCACGAATAAGAGAAACACGGAAAGTGAAGAACAGAATAGAAATTCAGTGTGACTAGTAAGGGGAGCTGTAAAGTTATTGCTACCACAAGAGCAGATAAAAATATCACTGCCTCAAGGAATAGTCATCAAATGCCAGAGTCCGCTAAAAATGACCGGCTAATATGTTCGATATGTTTCTGCTTTAGTATTCCGTGTAAAATTACATACGCGTCTTCCCCTCGATATGTTTCGTTGGCGAGCTGCGCTTTAAATTCCCAAATTCCCTATGGCAAAAAGCCTCCTCACTTGTGGAAAAAGGTCGGAACATCGGTGTCTCCCGTACGATAGAAATGGAAATTTGAAAATTACTCGTCGCCAGTTTAATTGTTGAAAAGCAAAATTTTATATCCCGATAATACTTGTTATTTAGCGTTGAGACTAATGGAAGGGAAAAAAAAGGCTAGTGACAATTTTGATCGACGCCGAGTTTTTAAAACTGACCTATCTGAAATCAAATGAACGAATCGGGACAGACGCTTTTGAACAGTGTCCGACTCAGCAGCGACACAAGAATACGAAAAGTTCGGAGAACGACGCAGCTCACAGCGACACTGAAAGAGTTTGTCTAGCACGGAAAATTAGTTAGCAACGAAAAAATATTTCAAGCCAAAATATGCAAGACTATGCACGGATATGAAAAAGACGTCCCTCGAAAAGAGTACATTCATCGAGAAAATTATTAGTTCAATCGAACAAGTTAAGAATCGTTCAAATGTCGAAAGCGAAATCACGATCTTCCGAAACAAAATTTCTATATTGAGAAGATTAACACGAATACAAATATATATATATATGTATGTATTAAAAATCGTTCGCTGCAAAATCGTGAAGAAGAGTAGCGGCACTGATACTGAACTGTTGTCGAACTTTTTGAATTAAACGGAATAATATATCTCGAGTCAAAAGTCGAAAAGTTAATAAAAGTTCGCCTACTATAAGAGATGCGTATCAGTACCGTTGTTTGTGCGCCGTTTTTACATCGGCAGCTCGACAAGAGTATACTTCAGATTGTTTCGTTTTCTCGCGCTATGAAGGCCTGCATAAGATGACCAAACTACAAATGGGGGGGGGGGAGATGTCACAGGAATTTCAAACTCTTACGAATAATATAAAGTGCCCGCGCTTAGACATTTTATATTATACTACAACGATTTAAACTTTTTCTGTAACGCTTTCATGTTTTGCAAAAAGTAAAAAAAAAAAAATCAATGAGTAAATTAAAAATGAAAAATATTAAAAAAATAAAATCCAAGCTTAAAATTTTATCCTAAAAAAATAGGAGGAAAAGATAAATTTTACACAACGCGCTCTTTCGCATTGATCGTCCGAGTAATTTCGTTGGCAATAACGAATGCAAAATAACCCTGGTAAAGGCTCGAAACAAACAAAGGCGATCTGTCACGGCAGAAACGGTGCTTTAAGGAAGCGAATGAAACGAATAGAAAAATAGTTACAGTTCAAAGTACAGCAGTGGTAATGCTAAACACACTGGCCAACATCGCCGTCACGGCGCCTCTCCTTTCACAACATCGAAGGAAACGGTTTGAACAGCTATCCACTCCTAACTGCATTTATTACGTTTCTCTCCTGTTTTCTTAATTAGCAAGTTGGTTGTAATGAATTCGAACTACTTCTTTCGTCTCGTTGGCTTTCCGAGCAATTGTCCTTGCAGTGACTGGCGGTCTGTCTCTCCTACCTTATGCCCGAAATGTAGTTACTGTTTCTTTTCATTATGTCTTCGACAATAGGCAGCCTACGGACGACGTGTGTTACTTAATCCAAAGTGCGCCCTCGTGGAATTTGGAGCAATCTCTAGTACACATCCGTAATTACGGGTCCAACCTTTTCTTCTCTGTATTTAATTGTCCGCGTTTCGGATGCGTAAAACAAAAATTCCAGCTGTAGTTTTCGATTACGCATGCTCTTCTTGTGTTTTGCCGTTCTTATCGTTGATTCTCTTTAATCATCTCTGCCAAATGTTCGGCGTTACTGACGTGACTGCTAATGTTGTTACAATTTCTTTTTTTTTTAGTGAAATTCATTCAGACTTCTTCTCGGGCTATGCATTTATCCTATGTACTTTTTTTCCTTCTGTATTATCTTTTTACATTTTTACACTGTTTCTGCAATAACCATTTTATCATATCATTAATTATTTCGCCACTTACATATATTTCGTTTCCGATTTTCTCTAAATTGTTTTCCACATTTTTTTCCGCATTTAAGCAAACTTAGTAACAGCAGGCATCCCCCCAACTCATTCCCTTTTTTTATTATTTGACTTCTTTCACACGGAATATTTCTAATTTTAACATTGCCCCGCGATGCAACTTTCTGATTATTCTTATTTTCATCCGGACCATAGAATGTAACGTCTCACTATTTTTATATTCAATAATATTTAATAAAAAAAACGAAAAAAAAGTACCGTCAACTGCTAGCTTTTTCATTTCTTCCGTATTTTATTTAAAAATTTGAAAATTACAACGAGATAGCCAAAAATAATCGAGAAGACTCGAATAGAACGATTGGTAATGCTCACTTCGTCCAACCTTAGCGATGTCAAATGAAAAATATCGGAAAGAATTTGTGACGAAAATGATTAATTGCGGAGCTCGTATCTTACGTGATTTTCATTGCGGTACTCATTTAGACACACAGCAGTGTAAACATTTTCAATGTGTTTTGATAGTTTGACAATTAACAATGCCGCATTGTTATCTGAGCAAAGGGAGCCGAGCCTCTTCGGGATGGGGGGTGGGGGGTTGAAGCGTGCGGGTAATAAATGATTACATTTAAATCCCGCTTTTTTTAATAACAACGATAAAGACAATAAAAAAAGCTCGGAGGCAGATGGAAGATTTTTCTTAGGACCCCCTGATGCAATTAGTTTATCGCTGATGAGAGACTTCTGATTAGAAATAAAAAAAATTAGTGTTTACCGAAAATTAGTTAAAATTGAAATATTCGCAAGCATGTAATTAGCGCAATCTAGAGGGTGCGTATAGGAATATGTTAATGTATGCGAATATTTTACAGCGAGCGAACGCGATTTTGCCGTAATATTGATAAATTACGAATACTACTAAACTTTTTTTAATCTTATACGGTAGTAGAAAAAACGAGAATTTCACCTCACTTGTACACATTGTTGCAGGACGAAAGTTTTATACAAGAAAATTCGTATTCAACATCTCAAATGATATCGTGAGAACATCGGATTTTTATTGGAATAATAATGGAATGCAAATTTTTCACGCCAAACCAAAAAGTTAACAATGGAAATGTTCTTTGACAGTTCGATATAATAATTCAGGTAAAATCGATTTGCTGTTACTGTAATTAACACGTTTTGGATTTTGCATTATTTTTGAATACTTTCAGAGAAGGAAAACGCATTACTGCCGTTAATTAAATATATTAGAAAAAAAAATGTAATGTATATATAAATATACATAATATATATATATATATATATATATATATGTATGTATATATAGAAGCGTCTGTTTGGAAGCATGCAAGGCCTATTCTTCTTCAAATACCATATGAAAACAGACAAAACGATTTTAAGCCTAATATCGTAATACGGGGCTATTCATTTCACGACTAATTTTTCTACATTCACGTTAATTTCCATATACACGCCTAAAGGTTCACGATGGTAAAAGGTGGAAGTATATAATTTTATCACTTTAACGAAGAAATCGATTTGGCAACGCTACGTCTTCTTTAGAAAAATTTTAAAAAACAAAAAAGCTATTCGAGAAATATTCATTCGAGTAAATAAAAGGAAACTTCGGTCGATTTCAACTTGACAATTTGGTGGATTTCAAAAATCCCATCAAGTTAACTAATCCGGTAGATGAAATAGTTCTCGGAAAAGATGGCTGTGTCTCACTTAAGCGAATAGGTACGGAACCGTAAGCGAATTACGACTTAAATTCGTTGTGCACCCTGTGAAAACTAACACAACTTCCACTAGTCGGACCGCATAGTCCAATAAAAATGCGCTGTAAGTTTTTTGTAAGAATTAGCTTTAACCGGTTGACGAGTCGCTTGCACACACACACACAAACACCATAACATTACACACCATGTCCACGGATGTTGTAACCTAAATGTGTTGTCAGTTTTTGCTAACTGAACGTCTCTGTTCCAGCACATGCTCATGCAAACACCTCAGTCAGTAGATACAATCCAATTTAGTATTACTGTCGCATTGCAGAAACAGGCAACTTTCATCTGTGAAATGTGATTGTCTAATACGCACTAGTATTACAAACCCATAAAGTTACGATATTAGGGATGATCGATGTTTTATCGCTTTTAATTATTTTTAACATCATTCATATCTGCACGTCTTGATTAATTAATACGTGCCACACTGAACGGATTCCTAATCTCTCTGTCTAGCGTTCATCCCGAATTTAAATCTGCCAGAATACTGCTTGACTTGAAAATATTTTTGCTTATCGCACTAAGGGGGCTCACGAAAGTCTTATAACACACTACGCTCACACACCAGACGCGCTAAAGTACATCCTACATCGATTGATAGTAAATATCTGTTAAAATTTACTTATATTATATAAAAATTCCTATTTTAAAAATAATGCAATGTAGTCGCGATTTTATTTCGTTTTTTTATACTTTTCTGAACTGAAATCACCGAGCGTACAGAATAGCCAAAATAATATCGCAAAATTGTGAGCCTCCGAATTTTCAAAAACGTGTCACAAAAAAAAAGGAAGTCAACCTGTAACTACAGATAAGTAAAATTCGATATGTGTACGCGGCCTGAAAGAAGTATGTATATGTATAGCAGGAAATTGTTAGAATTTTTTTCGTATTTTCATTAAATACGGGGAGGCTTTTTAGTGTCGAAAAGAGATATAAAACATCGTCAAAATAGGCAACTAATACTTGGAACCGAAAATTTAAAAAGAAATACAGATTTTTTCCCCGAAATTCTTATTTATTAACCCTTTAACTATAAATTATTGTTATGTTGTAAGCCTGCAGGTTTCATGCAATACGGGAAGGGGCCATTAGTGTAACACGAAACATACTCGTTAATGATAAAAGTAGCTTACCGTAAGTTATCATTATCGCTTCGCCGTACATTGATTGGCCGTAAGTTGAACTAGTTGTCGTCAGATTATCGAATGACCGTCTACTGAAGTCAAAAACATTTCGAATGTCTTTTTAGACCAGCTGTGCTGGTTTGTTCTACCCTTCTAACGTGTATCTTCCTTCTGCATCGGTTTACATCTCTATGAGTAATAATTTAGCGGTAAATAAAAACAAAACAAAAAAAACCCATCTATAATCTGTTTAATGGTTCACATTATTGTAATGAAATTAACTGGCATTTAAATAGAACGCAAAATGCTAATAAACAATCAAATAAAATCTAAAAATAGTCCAAAAAAGGTTTTCGAAATGTTTATCTTTTCCGGAAGGCCATTCGATCGAACGAACGAGGTGACCTTGTTCGACGTCTAGTTCAAAGCCCGCTATGGCGAAATAAACGATCCCCATCCATTAAAGTTCTTTCCTATAGTATGGTCCTATGAAAATCGAAATAGCACTTCGGTTTGATCACCGAAATCCTGCAGCGAGAGACATAGAAAGATAATTTCGAATGAAAAATGACAGAGACGATAGTTAAGTATGAAATAACGCGGGTAGGCTGAAAGGAAAGCGAGACAGTCGTCGGAGGAAACGGAATAATAATAATGAACGCACGCAGGAAAACAAATTACGCGTTGAAAAGATTACAGGAACGGCAAACAGTGGAACGAAAAACAAACAGGACATAAAGAAAGATAGCGATGATAATAAACGAGGAGCGGGAAAGACAGATAAATTTTGCGTATTATGACAGAATAACGTCAAGTATTAATTGAAAAATATCAGCTTCGTTCGCGTACGTACGCACATACTTTCAGACTGACTAATCTAGAAGTGAAAGTTAATGATGTTTCGGGGCAGGCCGGACACTTGGGCTACACATCTTATCACACCTCCACTCCATTCGTCTTCTTAATTATTACTCCACTCTTTCCGTGACCGTTTTCGTTGTGTTAGCTGAAATGCCAGTCCGACAATGACGTCGGTCGACTAATTAGCTCAACCTTTTCGCAGTTTCCAGCGGAAAACTGTAACACTCGCGCTAAAGTTAACACAAAAGTAATGCGATATTTGTAAAAGTTGCGATCGATAAAGTGATGACAAGAATTCAGCGATCACAAAAACACCTTAATCAAGTCGCGAGCCTAATCTGTTAAACAATATATACGCATATCTGTAAAGTTTTAAACGATGAAGAAGATGAACCTCACGTAGGTTCAACTTTCACATCCTGTACAAATTTACCCCTTCAAACAGATTGCCCTACTAAAACACACCCGATCCGTTCCTCCTCACGTATTTTGCCATTGACGCAGAACGAAACTATCTTTGTTTCTGTACGAAAGAACTTATTAAATATATCGCCGGGCCTATTATAAATCCTCCGGCGTTTTAAATGACTCGGTAATTTCACGCAGTATAGTATATACACCTGTCGAGCGATAGCTTTTACGAAATTTTCGTTAAATTCACAACCTAACACACTGAAGCGTGTAGCAAATTACAAGAAGCCGTTCGTTTGTAATTTCAAACGATGGGTTTACTAGATTTTACGATACAAACTTAAAACCGTAACATGTAGAATTACAACGGCCCGAGTAAATAAAATGCAAACGAACGTCCGATATGTTACACAAAATTCACACAAAATTCACAAAAATTAAAATAAAGCAAAACACTGACTAGTTGATCATAGTGTGCAGTAGCATTAAATAATATTTTTGTACGTATTCTTCACCAAGGTAGCGTTATTAATCATAATCTTCATACATTTTATTAGATAAATGAAATGCAAGCACTGGATGTATTATAAAAAATTCAGTCACTTTTCATGATATATCGGGTGTTCGTTTTTACGCAATTTATTTGCTAAACATGAATTACATATGTGTATACAAAGCTTATGATTAACAACCTATACATGTATGTTTCGTAAAAATAAAGGTCGGACTAGTATCATTTATTGGCTTCTACGTACACGATGCCGCTGACACTCTCACTAACGATGTTATAGTTGAAATTACTTTAAATCAGATTAACATTAAATAATTAACGCGGTCCCCTCGGAGCCTTTCCAACTATTCCTCCCCTGCCTGTCATGCTTCATTTTCTTTTGCAAACAGATTTTTCTTCCTGACGGTATCACTGACAAGAGAACTTTTTCTCGGAGTACTCAGTTCGCCGAAGTGCTTCATCGTTAGTGTTATCTTCTGCGACCACTAAATACTACGATAACACCGCACATTTCGAATACATTTAGTTTCGTACTGTTTTTGTTAGTATCCGTATCTCTGAGGATTAGGACACTATTAATCACACGTAATACGAGATTTATGTTCGTTTTCTTGTCTTCGAACATACACACGCTCAACATTATTAAAAGCGCACCTTTAGCCATGCCTATCTGGGTACGTATCTATTTCTTCGTTGTCCTTGCCAAAATTTATGTACTTCTTTAAGTTGTACTGCCATGAAAATCCGCAATGCTCGTATTTAATTTTACTCTCGATATTTGCATGATTCTTGCTTTAGCCGGGTTTATCTTCATCTGACATTTCGCACTCTCCGTGTCACTAGCTTGTGCACAATTCTAACTGTTTCGGCGGCGTCTCAGCAATTAGCTTCTCCTGTCGTCTGCGTAGCTAATACTGCCAATTGTCTTGTCATTCACCTAATAGAAAAACCCGTGTTTGTTAAAGTGCGGTGTTTTATCATCTCCTCAGCCTAAAAGGTTGAATAATCAAATAATCCTCCGCCGTACACCACCTTGTTGCAGATTTTTTCTGTTGCGGATTTTGCGGATAACTCTTTTTGGTAAATTCGCCCTTTTTATCGCCACTGTGTAAGTTTCCAATAAAATGGATATGCTTTTTATCGGCATTGTATCTACGAAGAGTGTAGACCATTTTCTCGTGTTGTACTCTATCGAACGCTTTTTCATAGTCGACCGAACATGCGCGCAGATAGTCCGGTTTACTGCCAGCTCCCTTTGAATAACCGAACGATAGCGTCACGTGTTCCTTTACGCGCCATAAAAACGAATTATGTCTCATCCAGCTGTCCATCAATCTTCTTCTCAATTCTTCGATTTATTATCGTGACAACTTCCAGGTGTGACTTGACTTACAGACTGATTGTGCGAAAGTCTGAGGAGCACTATTCTTCTTTGGAACAGGGATAAATGTTGACATTCTCGAAAGTCCTACGGCATTTTCCGGTCCGGTGTAACATATTTAATATTCCACATAACGTCTTTTTACTTTCACGCGACAAGAACTTTATTAATTTCGCCCCCCCCCCCCCGAAATTCCGTCTATTACCTTTCCGCATCGCATCCTCCAATTCCGGCATTGTAATATTTTGAGCTTTATTGCCAGCACGCACTTCAGCGCGGCTATGTGTATTATATTTTCACGCAGCTTGCTAACGTGTTGCATCCGGGTTTTCTCGACATCTTCTTTGTTTAAGAACGCTTTCCAAATCAGTTGACACGCTCAGGTCACGGACCAACAGCGACGAATTTTTATCGGAACTCGGTAATTTTATAAACGATAAAAATTAAATGATACTTTAAATTGTAAAATTTCATATAAAATTTATTGCTGCGAACCTAGTTCTGTCTGGATAACTTGACCCTCAGAAATCCCCTAACAACGATGATCGTGAAATCCTTCAATCGGCTGGTCCCAGCAGTCTCTTACGATCGACAAATATTGAAGACTATCTGCTACCCGAGGTTTCGCCCAATTCTTCTCATTTACGTATTTGTTTTTCTTCCTCCTTTTTTATATGCTTTTTATATTAGCTTCACCAGTAACTTTCGTGTCTGTAATGGAATTTTGTAATCCATTTTTCATCCACTTCCTCCCGATAATGATTTGAAATTTTTACTAATTGTCAGAACCCGATGACAACGCAATATTACGATGCAGAAAAAAGTGTACCGACACCCACAAATAAATTTAAAAAATGTAAATGTTTATAAACGGAATAATTTTTATTTGCCGCAAAAACACCGTGGCTCGACGAAAGCAACGAGTCTGTGCCGGTCATTTTCTCCAAGCCTTAGCATAAAAATTTCAAATCATTCGAACGTCGGGAAGTGGTTTGAAAAATGGATTTAGATTGCTGTATTCTTGAATTTACGGAAAGGGTGAGATCTACAGATGCAACGGGAATTAAGTATAGCTTTAGTTAAACGTAGAAAATGATTATAATCAAATATGATCCTTCTGTTACATTTCCCCTTCAAGACTAAAAAATTGAAGAAATAAAATTATAGTTTAAAAAACTAAAAACAGATGCTCTTTATATGTAAGATGCGCTGAAAAGCGTAAAATAATTTAAATCCTTGTATAATACTAACCTAAGAGTGAAGAAGTGGACATTAATAATTAATTTTAATTCGCAATAAAAAATTAAGTTCTTTTACAATATTAACCTAAGAGTGCAGAGGTGGACATAAATTATTAATTTAAATTCAAAATAAAGCATGGGGTTTTATATCATTTCCATTTGTTGAGCGATTGCACGACTACTGATAAAATCACCTCCTGCTTTATTTTGAATTAAAATTAATTATTAATGTCTACTTATTCACTCTTATGTTAATATTCTAAAAGAACTTAATTCTTTATTGTGAATTAATTATTAATGTGTTCACCTCTTCACTCTTAGGCTAGTATTGCAAAAAAATGTTAATTATTTTACGCTTTTTAGCACATCTTACATATAAAGTATCTGTTTTTAGTTTTTTTAAAGTGTAATTTTCTATATAGTATAAACTCTACTAAAGATCCCTTTTGTCCTCTGTTCAGTTTATTTATATGATACGCAGGAGCATTTCGAACATTCCAAATTTAGGGAGGAGGAGTTAAATGCTGAAAATTCCGACTCATGCGACAGAGTTTAAAAATAAATTTTTTATACTGCACTTCGTATAATACTAAAACGTTATGTAGATTTTTATGTGCATTAAAACACATACAAACGGGAATGTTGCAATATTTCGTACTACACAAATTAATTAGGAAATTTCGTTTCACGTTCTTTATTCTTCAAAGTTTTAACTTTGACTATTTCATCAGTATCTATCTTATCCAGTGTATCTTTTAAAGAAAAAAGTAAACATTAACGAATCTGTCATCACTCGTCGCTCTATGCGAAGGGTTGAAAGTTAATTTCAACACACACTAAATAAATGATCGCTCACAGGATGCTGTTGATAAAAGAAAATTTTAAATTAGGATGAACAACTTTGAATGTAGAAGGCAGTAGTGTATACGTTTTGTAATTAAATGTAATTTTTGAAATATTTGCAAAACTTATACACATTTCTCGCATGAATCGAAAATCATCTGCAGATCAGTTGTGTATTCTACTTCTTCTTTAAAAGTGTCAGACTATAAATCCATTATACCGTTTTTTTTTACTAATTCCATTGAAGAATTATTTTTATTCGCCAGAATTGTAAATAATTTTCGAGAAGATTCAAAAATTAAAACAGTTTTGATTTAGTCGTCTTTAATACATCATAAAGTAAAAATATTAAAATTCATTAATATGAAATATCATAAAGTCAATATCGAATGTATTCCCTGAAGTTTCACACATTTTTTTCGCGTACTACTCTATAATGTTTTCAAAAATTAATTTCAGGATTAATTTGAATTTTTTTCTTTATAAAATGAACTGAGGAGCTGGTTAGTGCTTTAATTTTTTAATCATTCATTTCCTGAAATATTTTTACCGTGCTTTGAATTAGCCACATCAGGGCCGAATCTAAGAGGGACTCACCGGGGGCCCCGAGCTCTTGAACAGAAAAACATTTAATTTTCCACGCGTAAAATTTAAGTTTTTTCCCCCAAAATATTCAATACTATAAAAATGCAAGATTTTAAATTTGCGTTTTTTATCTCAAAAAGAATTCAGTCAATTTTCATATAAAACAAAAATATATATATATATATATATACGAGAGTTCATTAATAAAATCGTACATACTTTTTCTTTATAAAACTTTCTCTTTTTTTCCCAATAAACTAAACGATATATAAAATGAATATTTATAGAAATTTTCCACGATAAATCTAATTTATTGTGTTAAAAAAAGTGAATGAGTTCTTTAACGGACGTATTGAATAATAAATAAACGTTCGACAAATTGATTAATAACAATTCTCTATTCAAATGCAATCGTAAATTTTTCTACGTAAAAACGTTTCACAATCTGAAATATTCTTAATTCTAATAATATTTTATTTTTTATTTTTATTGAAAGTTAATACGTTTTATTTTCTTATTTGACGTTCAATTTATGTAGGTATTTAATTTCTTAGGGTAAGAAAGTTGATTTTTTAAAAAGAGCATAATTTTAATTTTATTAGTCATTCATACATAAGCAGTAGGTTTTTTTTTTTGCTTGTATCCTCTTAAGGTATGTCCCAAGTATTGTAGTTTCCGTTTTTTGATGGTTCGTAGTAGTTCAAGGTTCTTTCCCAGTCTATTAAGTATTTCAATATTTTTTACTTTTTGCGTCCATGGTACTTTCAGGACACGTCGGTAGCAGTACATCTCAAAAGCGCTGATTTTTTTTTCTAAAGTTGAGTCTAGTGTCCAGCACTCACAACTATACAGTCTTCTTCTTCTCGTGCCACCCGATTCGGGTATTGCTTAATCATCATGTATGGATTGGATTATCTGCTGGAATTGATTTCGATCTTTTGCTATTCTGACTAGATCTTCTGTTTTCTTAATTCCGGTCCATTTTTTTATATTATCTATCCAAGCGGTCTTTCTTCTTCCCGGATTTCTTCTTCCTTCTATCATGCCCATTATTATTGTCTGTAGTAATTTGTATTTTTCACCTCTCATGAAGTGTCCAAAAAATTTTATCTTCCTTCTTTTTACTATAGTCATTAATATTCGGTCAGTTCCCATTAGTTCCAGTACTTTCTCATTTTTTAACTTTTTGGTCCACGGTATTTTCCACATTCTTCTGTAGCACCACATTTCAAATGATGATATACGCTTCCTCATATTTTCCTTTATGGTCCATGTCTCGCTTCCATACAGTAGCACTGACCATACGTAACATTGCAATATCTTGTTCTTGATCCTTAGGCTTAATTTCCTATCGCAAAGGGTGTTTTTTAATTTCATAAATGTGTTTCTGGCCATCTCTATACGAGTACGTATTTCCATATCAGAATCATTACTTTGTGTTATCCAGCTACCTAAATATTTATATTTTTCCGTTCGTTCAATTTCTTCGCTGTCTAAAAATAATTTTTCATTTAGATTAGGCTGTCTTGCAACTACCATGAATTTTGTTTTTTTAGTATTTATACTGACTCCTTTCTTCTTGCTTTCTACTGCAACTATGTCTAGTAGCCTTTGTAGGTCTGTTACATTTTCCGCCAGTAGTGCAGTATCGTCAGCAAAGCGAATCACTGAAATTCTTTCGCCTGCAATTTTTATCCCTTCACTACGTTCATCTAAAGCTTGAGCAAAAATTGCCTCAGAATACAGATTGAATAGTACCGGCGACAATATGCATCCTTGCCTAACCCCTCGTTTTATTGGTATTTGATCTGTTAATTGTTCATCTATTAATATTCTTGCATGTTGTTTTTCATAAAGCGTTTGTATAATCTTAATATCCGACTACTGGTAGAGATACCTATATCTTTTAATATTTCAATTAATTCCGCGCGCCGTACTTTGTGGAAAGCTTTGTAATAGTCTATAAAACAAATGTATACTGATTTTCCGAACTCCAGTTGTCTTTGGATTAGTGTTTTCATACAAAATAACGCTTCTCTTGTACCCATTCCGTTACGGAAACCGAACTGGTTCCATTTCATGTTTTCTTCGCATATTTTAATTATGCGTCGATGAATTACCCGCAGAAATATTTTTAGAACGTGGCTCATTAGACTAATTAATCTATATTCATCACATCTATATGCATTTGTTGTTTTTGGTATGGTAATGAACCTTGATTCTAGCCAATCTTCCGGTATTTTACCATTTTTATAGATTACATTGAAAAAACCAGTAACTTTCTTGATTTCCATAGGACCTAACATTTTTAATATCTCTATTGGCACCTCATCAGGTCCTACCGCCTTCCGTACTTTAGCTTGCTTAATTGCCATCTCCACCTCAGATTCCAAGATTGGCAACGTATCCCCTTCTTCCTGTGGCATCCTTTCTTCTTGATCATCAAACAGCGTTTTCACATACTGCTCCCATGTTTTTAGCTTTTTATCAGTATCCGTTATGATATCTCCGCAGTAGGATGGAGAAAACGTAGCATCTCAGGAGTCTGATTCTGAGTTCCAGTTTCAGTTCCTGACGCGTGAATAGGTTCTTCATTCGCCTGCTTAATCCTGCTACGTATCTCAAGTTTGGAAGTGCAATTTTCTTCAAGTATACTTTCCAGATATTTGATGCGTGGAACTTGTTCAATTTTTTCACCGTTTATTTTGATTGAGCATTTAATTGGCTTCTTCGAGAATACTATTGCTTTTGTCTTAGATGTGTTCATTTTTAAATCGTATGCAGCACTTTTTTCCACGATCTTATGTATTGCATAGGTCAAATATTAAAATAAATAAAAAAAATAATAAAAAACAAATAATATCAAATTTTTAAACGCAAATATCGATACGAATATTGGAAATATTTGAAAATGAATGCTTCGTTTTTATTATTCATTTTTCTGTATAAAAATATTAACGCATATTTAGTACTCACTGTCGTACTGCACCGTGATCCTACAATTAAACAATTATAAAACAACTAAAATAATAAATATTTTTACTGCTGCGCAACCATTTTAATAATAAATAACAATATCATCGACAAAAACAGAGACGACAATGTCAGCAGTCTTAATTATTTTATGGAATATTAGTAATATGGTAATCATGGATTTTTTTAAATATTTAATTATTAAATAATGTTCACCATATTATTTACCGTCATCATGAAGTCCTAATATAATTAAGTAAATTTTTATGTCTCTTTTTGCAGCTTATTACTGAGTATACGGTCGTGGGAGTAGCGAGAGGCGTTAGAGCGGTTTTATTTCTCGCACTAGTCGATACTGTTAACATTAGCATGTCACGCACGTGACGCGAGCCCACAAATTTTTCCCCTACCGAAAATTATTAAACGCGCCTAAAGAAGTTTTCACTTCAAGAAACAATTCAAAAACTTAAAATCAGTAAATCTATTTTGATAAATACTTTAATTTTTACTTACTTTTAATTTGTTTTATTTTTTGATTTATCTATTTATTTTTAATAATTCGCTAAAATAAAATTGGCCTACGTTGTTTTAAATCGCTCAGGTCTCTAACTAAATTAAAATTTGATGGCAACGTACCTCGCATTAGTTTTAGCGTGAGCTTTTTCTATTCACCTTTAATCGAACGCAATACTGAAATATTTTTTTCCTACGTTCTTTTTTTTGCTCATATTCACTGTTTTGATTTCGCAATTTTGTCAATGTAATTTGCTAACTGTGATGATCGCTGAAAAATTATTGTTTCAGAATTATAAAATAAGACATTTAAATTATAACTGGTATAAATTTTTATATTTTCGCAATAGCAATGGAAATTTTAAGAGTACGGTAAATTTACCGGTCCGACATCGCCCAATCATGAAGAAGTGGGAGATGGAACTAATGAAAGATCTTATAGCGTAACATACTTCACTAACACTGTTCAAAATGAACTAATCGATTTATTAAGGTGTAAAATAAGGGACACTATTTCAAAAGAAATTAACGAAATACCATATTCTATCACAGCTGATACGACACCAGATTTGTCAGATTAAGACCGTTTCGCTCTCAACTTGCGATATATTGTTAATATAAATGATGGTCTTGTACCTACTGGACGACTTTTAAATATGGACGCTATGCGGATAAAAAAAGAAAAACCCGAATAAACACTAGCCGAACTATTTTTTTTATCACTTAATTTGGTAAGAACTTCAACTGAAAAAATTGTTTTCCAACCTTACGATTTTGTAGGAAACTTCAAACTTTGAGCGATCAATTGAAAACTATTAAAAATTAGTTACAATTAAAAAACTGATTTCAAACACGATGGACCGCTAAGGATAGAACAGTTAAAGCTGTTTAGACCGCCGTGGAAAGCGTAATTCATATTTTAGAACAAATGAAGAATAATACTGAAGATTTTGATAGAAAGACACGAGCTTATATTTCTAGTTGCTTAAACAAAATTTAGACTTGGGTTTTATTTGTTCATTATTTTTCGCTAAAAATATTACGTTTAAAATCAAAAATGTAACAGACTCGTTGGACAGAGAAGTCAATATTATTGGTGCCATGTGGCTCAGGGGCGGATTAAGGACTTACGGGGCTCGAGACTAATGTTGAACGAGGGACCCCCTTCGAAGAAAAAATGGTAAAAAAACTCATCATCATACATGTGCAAAATACAAAAATTTATACCAGTTATAATTTAAATGTCTTATTTTATAATTCTGAAACAATAATTTTTCAGCGATCATCACAGTTAGCAAATTACATTGACAAAATTGCGAAATCAAAACAGTGAATATGAGCAAAAAAAAGAACGTAGGAAAAAAATATTTCAGTATTGCGTTCGATTAAAGGTGAATAGAAAAAGCTCACGCTAAAACTAATGCGAGGTACGTTGCCATCAAATTTTAATTTAGTTAGAGACCTGAGCGATTTAAAACAACGTAGGCCAATTTTATTTTAGCGAATTATTAAAAATAAATAGATAAATCAAAAAATAAAACAAATTAAAAGTAAGTAAAAATTAAAGTATTTATCAAAATAGATTTACTGATTTTAAGTTTTTGAATTGTTTCTTGAAGTGAAAACTTCTTTAGGCGCGTTTAATAATTTTCGGTAGGGGAAAAATTTGTGGGCTCGCGTCACGTGCGTGACATGCTAATGTTAACAGTATCGACTAGTGCGAGAAATAAAACCGCTCTAACGCCTCTCGCTACTCCCACGACCGTATACTCAGTAATAAGCTGCAAAAAGAGACATAAAAATTTACTTAATTATATTAGGACTTCATGATGACGGTAAATAATATGGTGAACATTATTTAATAATTAAATATTTAAAAAAATCCATGATTACCATATTACTAATATTCCATAAAATAATTAAGACTGCTGACATTGTCGTCTCTGTTTTTGTCGATGATATTGTTATTTATTATTAAAATGGTTGCGCAGCAGTAAAAATATTTATTATTTTAGTTGTTTTATAATTGTTTAATTGTAGGATCACGGTGCAGTACGACAGTGAGTACTAAATATGCGTTAATATTTTTATACAGAAAAATGAATAATAAAAACGAAGCATTCATTTTCAAATATTTCCAATATTCGTATCGATATTTGCGTTTAAAAATTTGATATTATTTTTTTTATTTATTTTAATATTTGACCTATGCAATACATAAGATCGTGGAAAAAAGTGCTGCATACGGTTTAAAAATGAACACATCTAAGACAAAAGCAATAGTATTCTCGAAGAAGCCAATTAAATGCTCAATCAAAATAAACGGTGAAAAAATTGAACAAGTTCCACGCATCAAATATCTGGAAAGTATACTTGAAGAAAATTGCACTTCCAAACTTGAGATACGTAGCAGGATTAAGCAGGCGAATGAAGAACCTATTCACGCGTCAGGAACTGAAACTGGAACTCAGAATCAGACTCCTGAGATGCTACGTTTTCTCCATCCTACTGTATAGTTGTGAGTGCTGGACACTAGACTCAACTTTAGAAAAAAAAATCAGCGCTTTTGAGATGTACTGCTACCGACGTGTCCTGAAAGTACCATGGACGCAAAAAGTAAAGAATATTGAAATACTTAATAGACTGGGAAAGAACCTTGAACTACTACGAACCATCAAAAAACGGAAACTAAAATACTTGGGACATCTCTTAAGAGGATCAAATCATATCTTAAAATACTACTTGAGGGTAAAATTGTGGCCGGGAAGAGATCGAGAGGTAGACGTCAAATTTCATGGATGGATAATCTTAACAACTGGTTCAACTGTTCCTCATTAGAACTTTTCCGAACCGCTGTTGATAGAAATAAATTCCAATTGTGGATCATCGCCAACCTTCGAGACGGAGACGGCGGATGAAGAAGAAGAATACATCATGTAATGAATACTTCAAAATGACTTAGGAGTTATCTATATCGCCCGGAAAATCCATGGGACAAATACAACAATTTTTATTCGAAAATTTGATGATTTACACAAAAGAATCTTCTGAAATGTTCGAAAAAAGATTTGACGAAAAATTTGACGATTTACTTACGATATTAAGTGGAGACTTCAATATTAACTTTGCAGATGATAAAAATCTACTATTAATTAAATTTTTGAATGAAGCTCATTATATGTTTTAAATAATAAACAAACCATTTAAAAATGTACGGGTATATAATTGTTGTTCGGAATAAGATATGAAAACCAGACTAATGTTAATAATTTTAAATTACAAATTACGGAATTTTAATTTTTGATACTATAATTCATCTGGAACACCGTTATTTCGTAATTTTAAATTTTCACTTCTGTCGGCAGTTGACTGCACCATTTTTTTTTTTTTTCTTTTTTTAGTTTTGTATTTATTCAAATAAATTTTTTTATTGCGACTTTAACGCCGATTTCTAATAAAGCAAATAAAAAGTATTAAAAAATCTCACTTTGGATAAGTTAACAAATATATTTTAAAAAGATTTATTTATTTATTTTTGTAAGTTACATTTCGAAAATGTTAATTGCAATAAAATTAAATACAGCACACACCAACCACGTATACAATATATGCAGTATACTGTACACGTTGGCGTAGCACCGATGGCAAGGCTCCTAAGTGAACACCAAAAATTTAAAAATGTATTTCTTTTTTTTTCATTTGCAAAAGAGATTTATTGAAAATGTTTACTTAATGAAATGTTAACAAAACTATAAAAAAAAAGTTTATAAATCTAAGCAGAGCAGAATTTAACTAATGAAAGGGGACAAATTTTGTTTTCATGAAAATTCAGCTAATTTATTAAATATCAGTTTCATATTATATTCAACGTGATTTTTAAGGTTTTTCTTTTCTTTTTTTTAATTTCGAATTTCTCTATTAAATGTAAATATGAAATGTTATCTGGAAGTACCTGCTCTTTTATCTCTTCCTCATGCTCTCGGATAAATTTCTTTTAATAACTCTAAAAGTGTCTTGCAGGCGATTTCTTCTCCCTTACCGTTGTTCTCTTTTGAACCTTTCATTCTCCTTATTCGCAATCTAATTCACGAATTATTCCTGTTCCGTTCGATCCAAATTGATTTATTGTGGATTCCTAGCCATGCTGGAATTGGGGTTAATGAGGTGGCTAATTCCTTGACTCGCTCAAGAGCTTCTAATGGACATCCTCTTCATAAATTTCCTGCTCACAATATTAATTATATTTCCAGACAGTTCCATATTACATTATGGAAGGATATTTATTTTTCTCTATTCTCAAATCCGAATTTCTTTTATCTCTCCATCCATTACCTTCTTTGACCAGATGGTTCGACATGTTTTCTTCCCTTTGTTATCCCCTGATCACCGCTATATGTCGTCTTCGTTTCGGTCATACCTTTCTCCCTTCGTCACTTTTTCGTTTTTCCCTCGTCTCTTCTCCGCGGTGCCCTCTTCACCCAGAAAATTCCTTTTTTCTGTGTGATATCAATCACGTCTTCTTCGAATGTTCCTCACTTTCTTCAGAACGTTCTCTCTTCTATTCTCAGCTTTTGGATCTTGGTCTTCCTACTCCATACAATGACTCCTATGTTCTCTCATTTCCTTCCTTGTCAGTTGTTCCTATTCTAGCTTATTTCATTCATTCAATCTCGCACCAGATTAAAATCTAATATGCTATTTTTCTTTTGAGCTATTACTTACGATTCCTTGGTTGATTGGGCTGTTGCTCTTCGTTAACGTAACCATAAAAAAAAAAAAATTACCTGCTTAAGTGCAATTCCAATCCGCTGATAACTAAATTTTAACCAACCGGATTAGTCGAAACATGAAAATTTAATTCGACAAGCTTCTTTCTACTCTTCTCTTTTACAAATCGGAATTCCCACCCCATATAGTGCTTCGTTGATTCTCTCCCCTCCTTCTCCTTTTGTTGTCCAAGCTCTTGATTCTTTTTTGTCGGCTATCTCTGATCGTGTAAAGATCTGAGTTTCGTGCGACTTTTTTCCTTTGTTCTTGGGCCACGAGCCATAAAAAAAAAATTAAAAAAAAAATCGAATCAAACGATTTTAAAATTACGAGTAAACAAACTGATTTTCACGGATCTCCTTTCACACTGAATTAGTCAAGACACTATAGTTAGGAAATATAACTTTAATCGAAGTAATCGAATTGGCCTGACTTAATCTATACTAATTCAGTGCGAAATGAACCTTCTGTAAAACGTTAACTTATTTAGAGTGATCTTTAAATAATAATTTACACATTTCGACGTATTTTAAAATCAAGCTATTCTTAATTAGGTCGATTGTGTAGGAAATCAGTTAAAATAAATATCTATTATTAACTAAAAAAAAGTAATTTTAAGTAACTGTATGGAAGCTAAATGTAAAAATAACAAAAAGCTTTTAATTAAAAATTTCGGAAAATAATTATTTAAACTGACACGCTCATTAAAATCTTTCTGTAGAAAAAAAGGATTTACAACTCAGTGCCAGAACTAGAGATGCTATTATTAATAAATGTAACTTGCCGAAACACCAATGAAAGCCTTGAAAAGAGCTATTTCAAAAGCCGTTCTATTAAAAACATCCCCATAAAGTGATTAAAAAAATAAAATAAATGCCGATGATATTTGAAATCAAAACAATTTAGCCATAAAAATAGCTACAATCGATCTAGTATGTATAATTTAGTCCCGTTTGCAATGATCATACCGCTTCGTTTTTTTTCACCTTATTGTTTTGCGACATCTCTAATTTCAATTATGTCTCGCGAAGTTGTTTTTGGAAATTGTTATTTTATTTTACTTAAACAGCGTCCGCTTCATTATGGAATAATGAAAGATAAGAGCAATATCTCAATAAAAAAAACTTAGTGGAATAAATATGTTCTAAATAAAGATTTATTATGCATGCAAATCTGTTTTATGAAAGTTTGCTATTTTGCAACTAATAATCACTGCTCCGTAATTTTTTCATTCGCACGCTTTATATGCCCACCACCACATTTTCTTAACCGTTTAGCTACAAGTTCGCTATATATAACTCGGCAATTTTAGCCTCGCAAGGGACTGTGCCCCTTGACCCCTCTTGCTTTCATTTATGTCTCTTTCTCTTCTATACTTTGTATAAAATGATTAACATTTACAACGTAATTCTTCCTGGCATCAACACAAAAAGAAAAATAACATAACCACAAAAATCCTATCCTAACATTTAACTTTCATTATATAAAATTAAGACATTTTTTCGTTACATATTTCGTTACATAAAATTGTGACATTTTTTAAATAACAATAACAAAAATGTCACAATTTTATGTAACGAAATATGTAATGAAAAATGTAACGAAAAAATGTTTCAATTTTATATAATGAAAGTTAAATGTTAGAATAGGATTTTTGTGGTTATGTTATTTTTCTTTTTGTGTTGGTGCCAGGAAGAATTACGTTGTAAATTTTGATCATTTTATACAAAGTATTGAAGAGAAAGAGACAGAAATGAAAGCAAGAGGGGTCAAGAGGCACAGCCACTTGCGAGGTCAAAATGGCCGAGTTATATATATACATATATATATATATATATATATATATATATATATATATATATATATATATATATAAATATATCGATGTTTAACATAAAATAGAAGACAGCGTAGCAGCAGGAGCATGGAAGCTGTAGCGCAGACACGCTTTCATACTGTTTAAGGCGAACCAAGACCACTGTATCTAGTAGCATTAATGAAACGGTGCAGGCAGGGAAAATAGGCCAAAGGAAATGCAAGGAGAGAGGGAGGAATAGAACACGGAAAGGGAAAGACATTGGGAAAGGAGATTTAATTTTCTGTTATGGTTTGTTCCCTTAGATTTTAAGTAATATCCTAAACTGCAAGGCAGCACGTTACTACTGCGGGTATAGCATTGTAAGGCATTTGCGGCGGCCTGACCTAGCCGAAGGATGAGAAGGTTGTAGAATTTTGTATACTTTTAGTAGACAGTTCCTCAAGCGCCCATCTGCATCCTCATGTCTCGCCCGACGCAGATGGAGACAATACTGTGCACAGCTGCTAAACGGTGATAGTAAAATTGAGCACGAGATATTCAAGTCTCTACCGAAATTCAATATAAATGAAAATGCCAGCTACTATAGAAAAGGTTCGAGCCGCAACCGAGGGATGCAAAAATAACAGATCGCTCGCTTTGGACGGTATCCCTTCTGACATTTATAGAATTAGAGGTGACGAATTGCTTCGATGCTTGCACAGATTATTAGACATTCCGCAAAATGTTAAGGATGCGGTATTAATCAGTGTCTATAAAAATAACGGGGATAATTGCAACAATTACCCCCGAGAAATCGCGCTGCTGTGCTCAGCAAAAAGATACTTGGCAAGATAATATCAGGGAGATTAGCGTCGCTTTTAAAAGAATACTTATTATAGGCTACTGCAGTGGTCGTAGTAGTAGTACTAACAACAAAAGCAATGCTAAATTAACGAAATAATATTTTCCGATATTCCACCTGGCAGCCTTCATTGCAGATTACTGCTTTTAATCATCCGATTTTGTCAGTTTTTTTGTATATTTAGAACTGATCTTACGCCATTCTTTCTTAATTGTTCGTTTCGGTCGTTGATGTTAAAAATATTTTTCTCGCGAACCTTATCGATTCTTCTCAAAAATGCTCAATGTGATTAAGGTCACAATTTTGTGAAAGAGTTTTAAACATTTTCGAAAGCAGTTATATAAAAGCCACAAATATGTATTGTAAGCCGTACGATCATTATTCTGATGGAACCTATTGGAACTTCAATTTTCAATCGTTACTACCGAACAAATTTTGTTTTAACACGTGGATGTACGCACTGCGGAGTATCCTTCCTTCGATAATACTCTGAAAGCTACCATACATTCCCATGCCACTGTGCTTTACTGTACGACGCAGCTTTTTAAATTTAATTCAGCATTTAGTCTGCGCCAAACAGACTTTTCGACATCGCTTCCAAAATCATTAAACTTTATTCCAACATTTTGCGTCAGCATTAACAAACTAACGAGAAAAGTTTAATCGTTTTTTTTTTGTTTTTTTTTTTTTTTTTTTTTTTGGTTCTCTTCGTATAAATGGTTCTTTTCTGTGTGTTCAATGCCTTCTACGGAAACGGCATACTGTTCGTGCAATTCGTTTTTCACGAAGCCGAATAAGCTTACTGGTAATTTTTGTAGCACTAATATCGGCCGATCGTGTTTCTAATATTTCTTATCGCGACCAGTAAAGTTGATCGTTTGTCGAATATTTTTTTTTCTATTTTCCAATTTAAGTTTTAAGACGCGTTTTCCGATATGCGAATAAATTAGGCCTTTTTTTTTTCTCTTTTGATGTGATTAATCCTTTAAATAATGCCAAGTGTCGTAAATTAAACGAAATGTTTCTACACACTTTTCATGAGATCATATTTTTTTAAAAATAGCGCGACATTAATAAATACTTTACCAGCGACTTTCGGCGGAATAACCGTTAGTATGCACAGACGTTGAATGGCAAGCATAACGAACGTAAATGTGACTCATCGTTCTGTCTGAATATTTTTGTAATTCCGGTATCTTCTTTTGAACTTTTACTGCTGAATTTTTGAAATGTAAAAAATGTTCATATTTTACGAATTAAACAACGTCGTGCCCCGCAATATATTTCATTAATTTTGAAAAAATACACCATAATTGTTGATGTGCTATATCGTTATAGTAAAATCCGGTATTTATTTTTTACATGTCGAATATTAATTTAACTCGCGGCACATCCAATCCAGCCTTTTCATTTTTCCGGCCTAGGTTTTCCGTTTGAAAAGTTAACGCTCGCTCAGTTTGTCTATGTAATTTTCGTTTCCGTCTGAGTAACTTTTGCTCATACAGTAAAAGCCCGTTATCGAAATCCAAAGAGAAGCTTCTTTAGTTTTGGTTTTTACATTTAATTAGTTCTCTCAGTTTGAAGGCAACCTAACTTCAAATGGGAATCCGCCCACTATTCCGCTATTTACTTTGTACAAACAATACGGATGATGCGCATCGCGTTCAATTATTCACTCATAAACACAATTCCGAAATTTGATTATTCGTTTCCCGTAAAATCTAACACTGAAACAGTCGCACGGTATTATGATACCGCACGTTATTATATTTTCTTTAATTTTACATAAACGTTATCGCTTATAGTTATACCGCGATAGTCTAGTTGCTAAGCGCCGAGCTTCCTTAGCGGAAGTTTCCAGTTCAATCCCGAGCGACGATAGACATAATTACAAAAATTAAGTAAAATAACCGTTAATAGTATCATATTGGAAAGCAATGGCAAACATAGCGCATACCATCATATGCACGCTAATTCGTATACAAACAGGCACTTACGGGAAACTGAATTTTTGCATATCGATAAAAATCAATATCAGTTTCAAGTGTAGTCTCTTATACTGTGGCATTTTGAATATAACAACTGCAACGAAAGCACTACGTCTCTATGGCTGGAATGTGCAAATAGGTAGTCGCGACGCTCGCAATCAAGTACTTAACAGATTGACGCTTATGCATATATATTAGTAATATTTTTCGGGGGCGTCTTTCTAATTTTATTATATCATTTAGCGGTTAAAAAAATTCTAATGAACTTTTGTTCGCCGAAAGTCGAGATAGTTGAGCGTAGGTGTATTTCATCACGCGACACGGAATGTATTATCGTTTTTTGTTTTATTGATCATATTGTACATTCTTTTTTTTTTTTTCTTTTTTTGGCCTGGCATTAAACACCATTTGGCCACTAACTAATACTAACTAATCGTTAAATTAATCGTTCAGTTTGTTTAAGTAAGCCTATACTTTTTGGACGTCGTTGGGAATCGAACCGATGACTGCTATCTACGTTCTTCTTAAAATTGATCGTTTTCATCAATATTCTAGTTAGTGGTATGAGTTAATTTCCGACCCCGTTTTTAGTTTTTCCGTTTTCTTACCGTCGTAAAATTATCGCTTTTTTGGCACCTTCTTTTTTTTTGTTTCTACGCAAATAATTTTTAATTTCCATAAAACAGAAAATATAATCACGTTAATTTGTCATATTATTAACGGATTCGTATAATAGCGCTAGATATACAGCCGTTCCGGATGAAGTTAGTACTGTACAATATTTTAGGCAGCGCAGATGCTGAGTAAGAATGATATAGAGAAACAACAAAAATTCGTGCTAAATACAAAAATTTTATTTATTTAAAATACAGCGATTACGTATATCGATAAAATTGTAATGTTCAATTAATAAAAACTAATTGCTTGTTTTTTTTCTATTGCTATACACGGACTAAATACCATAATTTAAAAATTATACAATTTAACCCAGTCAGAGTGCACTTCATCTGTAATTAGTGTGTTTATTTTTTTAATTTTTAAAAATGAGTGCCGGTTAACAGGAATTGTAGGCCATACTAATCGCAAAATTGAAATTAAAGAACAAAAGAATACATCGTGTAGATGTTTTTGCAGCGGCGTATATTACAAACTAGGCGACTCTCTTTGTGTTGAATACTAAAAGTGAAATCAGTGTTAGTGGCATATTTATTAATAGCGAAACTTTTCAAAGCTATAACAGCTGACAACGACCAGAAAACAACCCGAATGAACCGTAGTAAATTGAGACACATAACTGTGGTAGCATTTGCCTGAGACAAAACGCCAGTTTAATAGTAATCGATAAGTTTCTACCTGAATGCGAATATAAAGTTGAAAGTGTTAATTTGTGTAAGTACATAGAAATGGCAGTGACGGTAAAAGGAAAAATTATCGAAAATGTAAAACCGGCATTGTTTTTTCGATCCATTCTGTGCTCCATAGATGGTTACACTGAAGTTTTTGTCGGGAAGTAATATTTCTTAGCATCTTCAAATTTCTAAAATAAACAAATAAGATTTTTGTGTCCGATGATTACCTTAGTGTGACAATGAGGCAAATAATAGAAAGCAAAGGTGAAAATGTAAAAAACAATAAACGAAATTTACTTAAAAGGTTGTTCACAATTTTAAACAGGCTGCTTTGGAAAGAATGATGATGGCAACTGAGCAGTATGGTGTAGCAGCAGGAAAGAAACTAAACCGTAATCAAACGAATGAGCTTGGGTGTTTTACTACTATAACAAGTACAGTACTACGGGTAGAAATGAAAAGATTTTATACCAGATAATCGGTGCACGCGGGTAATAGTAGCGGTTCATTATTTGCCTTAAGCCACTGCCGGTCAACCATCTCCGAAACTACGCAAAAGAAAGAGAATACGTAGAGTCATTTGTGAGGTTTTTATAGCCTCTCTGCGCTGTATCGTAAATAAAGACGCTTCAGACGTTATAAGAGAGATGCGCACCTTTTGAAAAAATGATCCATCAAAGCATGCACTATGTTGTGCAACCGTCTTTTTTTATACCTCGCTGTGAACAGATCGTGCTCAAAATGCCTCAGACTCTAGACTTTGAAATAAATACAGAATCGGATCTACTAGACGAGATCCAATCTCACACTCCTACACGCCGATAACTTAAATACTTTTTACAATCGTTCATACACACGAGGGCGTACATACAGCATTTTAACATAAAGTGCTTTTTTTTAACAGGGGAGGTTTGCTGGAAGTCACATTAAATGAAAAAGAGTCATGTAAAAATGTAATTATTTTCCTTAGAAAAAAAGGGAAAAAAGCACTTTACGCACTTCCACATTTCGATATTTTTCTTCTCCGATATACGAGTGGCTCAGCACATTTCCATTCTGCAGGCCAAGAAGGGAAATCAGTTTAAAATTTCCCACCAACAGGTGTGTTCGGTTCAACCGGAAAATGACGAAAACGACAGAGATAATTTATCAGTTTTTCATTAAACTACAGCAACCTAGAATTATAGATAAGAAACCAGGCGCGCTGTAATACAAATTGCAACCTACTCAAATCGCAAGAAAATTAATCGAGTTAGGAAGTAAGACAATTTAAGTCAACAACCACTTTATAAACACAACTACTAAGCGGATAATTTGTTTCCCCGACTATAATTGCTTCTCTCAAAATGCAGTCGTACCGATTTAGTTTTCAACATTGATATATATATATATATATATATATATATACATATATGCATGCGCGTGTGCGTCTTTATAACTAGTCTATTTTTAACAGAAGATATTTTTTTTTTTTTTTATTTAAATTCCGAATAATGTATTATTTTAATTTATAAATTATAATCTAAATAGACTGTATTTTATATCATTATCGCATTAGAAAAGTCGGCGTAATTTTCTGGTTATTTTTATGGACATTTCGTAAACGTAATCTCAAAGAATTTTATAGATCACATCTGGATGTATACAAAAGCGGTGCTAACACACAGCAGCAGCATACTTGACGGCTTTTTTATGAGCCCACACATTACGATTCTGAAAAGATTCTTCTCTTCGAATTTGGCCATCTATGGACCGCGTGAAAAGAGCAAATTTTTCTACTTTCGTATATATGTATTTCTTCATTTATTTTTTGGGGGCCAAGAATTTTTCTTATGATCTTAAACTTTTTTTCCTATATTTCAATTTTCCCTATATCATTTAGAATCTTTTTTTACGTATTGTAAAGTTATCGTGTTTCTCGCGTTCATTTTGTCTTGATAAGAGATATTACGTTGTGGGGTTGTCTTATAAGATGTCCCGCTCACCGCCGCCAGCGGGTCCACTGGCCGGTACAAAGCAAAACAACTACCGGTAGTAAGTACACATCGCACAAACCAGGTAAGACCCACACTAACACACCCAACACACCGTCACATCAGCCGGCTATCGCCGCGACTGCTGAAAAGCATCAGTCGACCGCTGCAGATCCCCTTCCGTCTGTTCTAAATCAGAATAACGTGAATAACTCCGATGATAAAGACACAATCGTTCCGTCTACTTCAAATGTTGCAGCAACCGATAACCGCGCCGACAACCGAGCGCCATTGAATAATATCATTCTCTGAATCAGTTAGATCGGCTAAAACGGCCAGAACTACATACACGAAAATAGTATCGGCGCTAACCCCACTTTCGACCACCCCAAAGACGAGCAAGGTCTCATATTTCCCTACGTAGCCCCCTATTCCGCTCGCGACTATTTCATCGTACTAAAAGATAAAGTATGCGGCCCAGCCAATATCATAGCAAATTCGAAAATCAGTAAAGATAGAGTCGCAATTTTCCTTAAATCCATCCAGGTTTCCGATACATTTTTTGTAAACGGAGGGTCCATTAGTTAGCCGAACATTAATGAATAAAAAATCCCTCTAAAAAACTTGTGCTGTTCAACGTCTCCCCAACTATTCCCAACGATAAACTAAATCACTTTCTTTCATCCTAACACTGAAACTTCTAAAAACCTATCGCAATATTACGAGTAAATCCTTCCGACGGTGAATTCGGTCATGTAGTGAGCTGGAGGAAACAGGTGTATATCGAACACACCTGCTGCATAGACATACCGGACTCGTTTCTTCTCAGTTTCAATTATCGAGACCATCGGATATTTCTTAATCTTGAAGATCATGCCTGTACCGGCTGTAAAATCAGCAACAAGGTACCTGCAGAACAGCCCGTCGAGATGGAACCACCAACAACATTCCACCCTCAAACAAACAGTCACGCCGCAATTGAGATATACTGCAAGATGCGAACGATTCCCTTCGAAAAAGTACCTCACCATGCGAAGGAATGGACTTAGTTTTGGAGTCGTTCAATTTAACACCCCCTCTCTGCGATTGACCCGCCTGAAAATATCAGTGCAGCCTTACACTCCAGCCAGCGAATAAAAAACGTAATCTGGCCGCTCCAGATCATGAATACCATGAAATCAATCCTGTACCTGACCAGCTGCAAAATTTATTTTTCCCCCCATCCAACTTTTCAGCGAAGACTGCCTAAATCCAACCTGTCTACCCTACAGAGAATCAAGCAAGTAACAGCCCGAGTCAAGCATCTGTTCGATGAACATCAATCATCGTTTGTAACCGATTTTAATGCTATTCAAAGATTTTATCAGTAACATCTTGACCACCAAGAATTATATTAACTTTGCTAGGGACTTCACCAAAGACAGAGATGGCCTATTATACATGCTAGCCACCACAAAACCCCTTCTGAAGGAACAGAAAGTGAAATACAGGTTCACCCGTATCATACGAATATTAAGCGAAGTGGAGGAAGATCCATTAGGACACCACAGTGGCGCCATCACGGACTAACAGGACTTGTACACCACTTTTGAGGCGAGCAAGATAGTTTTAGTCATGACGCATTCAAAGGCCATTATGCAGTGGAACTGCAGAGGTCTCTACAAATGTATATGGAAGAACTGAAGCTACTACTGTGTAATCATGATCGAACCATAGTTTGCTTGCAAGAAAAACATCTAAAATCAGCACATTCTCCCTTATTTAAAGATTACACTGTTTATCGATCTGACTACACGCAAGGTTCAGTAACCAGCGGAGGAGTCGCCATTTCGGTAAAAGACAGTTTCCCTTCTCAACAATTAATATCGAATACCACATTGCAAGCAATCGCGGTCCAAGTTACAATTCCATCACTCCCCTTTTCCTGTATAAATATTTGTAACTACTACTTTCCTCCTTCCGGAAGGATTACCTAAATGCAGTTAGATACCCTGCTAACACAGATAGGATACCCAGCTCTTTTGTCGGGTGATTTTAATGCCAATTCCCCATTGTGGGGATCCACACGTTACAACGCTCATGGAACGATAATCTCCGACTGCCTCTTGAACAGTAACTTCTTGCTACTTCCTCCCCCCTCACACACGCATTTCAATTTTTCTTATAATTCTTTCTCTACTTTAGACCTTGCTTTTGCATCGGCCGCACTATTCCCCTTTTTATCGAGCACCGTACATCAAGACCTTTGCTCTAGCGACCATTTCCCAATTTTCATCAATATTCCTCCCAAGGTGCCGAAGGCGAGAGCAAAGCAGTCGGCTAGACGCTTCGCTTTTCACAGAGCAGCTTGGGACAAATATAAATCAGGATTTATTGTCCCACACCACTTCTCACTATAGGTAGAGAAGAATCTACAGAAGCTCACGGAAGCAATTAACACTGCCGCTGTAGCATCCATTCCACTAACATCATACACACAGCATAAGCGGGTACCTTGGTGGTGCCCAGAGATTAATGCAACCATTTCTGAGAGGAAAAGAGCTATCCGTAAGTACAAGGCCGAAAAAATTACTCAGTGATCTGGTGTAATTTAAAAAGCGCAGGGCCATAGCGAAGTTACTTATTCGGACAAAGAAACGCCAGTCCTGGATATCTTTCGTCTCTTCTATTACAAAAGATACACTCAGCACCGTTATGTGGAGAAAAATTAAGTCTCTCAATGGAGCTTCGAATCATTCTTTGACTCCTGCGGTACTCATGAATGGCTCGCTGATTAAAGAAGAGTCTGACGTTGCGAGAGTCTTTGCGCTCTATTTTAAAAATTCCTCGTCGTCCTCCTTATATGATCCTTCCTTTGCGGCCATGAAACTAAACTAACACTGAAGAATGATACAATTGAGAATGCCAATATGGTCAGTCGATTTAGACAACTGTCAAAATTCAACGATAAACGGCCATTTTTATACAACATCGAAATAATTACTGGAAAATCCATATTGAAAAAAAATTCTGTGCTGGTTTGTAAATTAACTGATGGGGGAAAATATGATGTGTTTGGTTGCGAATTGGTGAAGGAACTTATTAGCCTGAACTCATTATTAAAAGGTTTTCCAATCAGCAGAGCCATTAAAAGTTCTTCGACTTATAAAGCACAAAATGATTGGCAAAATATTTTCCCGAATGTGTGAACAGCGCTTCGTATCTTGCTGACTGTACCTGTACTATCGCTAAAGGAGAACGAAGTTGCAGTAAATAAAAACTTCTAAAAGCTTACTTACGATGTACCATGTGTGTCAGGAAAGACTATCAAATCTTGGAATTTTGTCTATAGAAAATGCTATTGTTCAGAAGTTGAATTATTCGGACTTGATCAAAAAATTTGCAAGCGCAAAAGCTAAAAAGGTGGCCATCTAGGTTTTTTTTATCAAATTAGTTGTTCGTTTACTTTAAAATGATTACCGTCTGCAGGGTAACAGTTTAAATTAAAGTTTTCAAACAAAATATTACTCGTTATTATTACTCATTTGACAAGTTGACGTTCACATATGCTTATAAATGTTTGGTCGGTCTGATATTGTTTATATATGTATGTATATAAAAAATTACATTCGCTTTCGTTTGAACGTAAACTATGCAAAGCATAATCGCGGATAAGCAATTACACAGAAAGAACGCTAAGTTTTATATTTGAGGGGGCGCCATTTTGAGATCTTGCACCGCCTAAAAATTTTGCTAAGACCGCCGAGTGTATTAATCAGCTCGATGCATTTTTCAGTTAATTTAGATTCAGAACATAGAGGTAAATCACACTGTCCGTTAAATACACTCAAGCGTATGGTATAACTATGATTAAACATGACTCACAATATCTAATAATAATATTTCATTCATACTAATCCATCTGAAATCAACCGTAGGAAGTGGTTCATCACTCATAGGCCAGCTGATTAGGTCATCTGCTATAAAATATGTTATAAAAGTATCATCTATGCCATTACTGCCGGTATCAACATTAGTACTAGTATTATTTTCACTATTCTTACTACTATTTTATGGTTAACTGTGTAGGCATTTTCTGCCATACTATATAACGTGTTACACGCCGGCACATACAGCGGTATGTTCTGGCCTCAAAGAACAAAATCATTTCCTTATCTTTTAATAACTTCAAGTGCAGCTCCGTCAACTTTAATGCTACCTGAAAAGCTAATCATAGTACAGTAAAACCCTATGCAGTATCCAATTTACATTGTTTGGTGGTATTTGTTTAGTATATTCTGTTAATATGTTTAATAATTTACATAGTAAATTTATGGTAAATTTATTTCAATAATACTTTCATGTTTGTTCAAGTTTCTGAATTTAATGAGTTTTATAACGTCGTATTTCCCTGATATAATAAGTCGGTGGATTTCATTTTTCTAATTTCTTTATTTAACCATTCCGTTATAACTAAATAGTATAGATATAATTTGCGGTTTATAATATCGTATTTTTTCAATAGGTTTACATCTGCATATAAATATTCAGTATTGCTTTTCATAATGGTTGTTAAGCATTTTTTTTTTTTTTTTTGAAGATAATCGATGTTTCATATTAGTTATTTTTACTTTTCACCGGGCTATTTCTTCATAGTTTAAATGAAATTGGCATAGTGCATAGTATATCTTAGTTTTTTTGTTTTTTTTTTTAGATGATAAATATCTTTAATTTAAATAACACTGAAATTGTTTTCCAGATTTTTATATTCCAGTCATTTATGTAGTCTCTCTAGTTAAATGCAACCGTTTTTATATTTAGTTCTTGTTAAAAAGAAAACTAAAGATGATAAAATAAACAAGAGTTGAAAATTAATAATAAAATTCAGCGGTAAAAATTAATAAAAATTCTAACGATTTACTCGAAGTAGAAAAATTTAAACTGTCGACGGTTAGCTTTTATTTTTATTTCTCTTTTCGCAACTAAAGAATATCTTAGAGCGCATTTTATGTTATCTTCGACTTCCCTTGTCGACCAACTAGGTTCGTGTACACCTTCTAAATTAATAGATTTACGTTATATCTAAAAACAATGGGGAATTTTTAAGGTACCTTAACTGTTGGCAGAAATAGTTGAGAAATCTTATTGAATCGGTGGTACACCTTCCATTGAAATTACTCCAATACATTTTCCTATATAATTTATTCAATTGCAAGCTAGAACTATAAAGCCTTAATTCTCTTTTCTTTTTTTTTTTTTTTTTTTTTTTTTTTGGACATTTAAAAAAGTAAAACACCAATGAAAACTGGAAACAGTAATCATAATCAAGTAGTGAAAAAACTCTGTCAATATTAACCTTTCGAATGTAAATAAAAGGGACCAAAAGCAAATTATTTACTATTCACTTTTGAACGTTTACTGTACAAACAATATAAAATTTACTTTTATTTTTCCACTTACTATTTTTTGTTTCTATTATTACATTTTTTGTTCTTTCCTTATTCGCGCGACCTTTGAGTAGGATACATTTACTTACTTAGATTTTTGGATAATAATAAAAAAATTAATGAAAGCTTTTCAATCGTAGTTTCTGGCATCGTGTCAGATTTTTTTTTTCACATTTTTAATATACTAAGAGTTGTGTTTACTGATACGGCTGTACGAGTGTGGTATTTACAAATTTCTCTTCGATGGTAAACTGAATTCCCTAAAACAGTGATATTACGATTATGTTAAAACCAGTATTATTAGAAAACTATTCTTTTAAAATAAATAACATCATCTTTCAAATCGTCTGTTTATTGAATTTTTTTTTTTTTTTTTTTTTTTAAATGGGCTCGGTGTTAACACTGACCCAACTACATGGACGTAGATCACCTACTCAGATTCTGAGGCGATCGGAGATAGAAAGTATAAAGGAAAGAAGGAGGGGAATAACGGCTGGAGATGGGAAGGAAAGGATAAAGGAAGCATTGAAAGGGGTAGGAAGATCTAACGCCAAAAGTTCGGCGTATAGATGAGAGCACTGAGGAAAAAGAGCAGAGCATTCGAAAAGGATATGGTTGGGGTCACATATAAAGGGAGGATCAGTTGAGTGGAGAGGGCAAAAGGGAGAAGGTGAAAGAGAAAGAGAAAAGCGAGAAAAGGGAAGGAGGGAATGTGGCCAAGTCTCAGTCTGATTAAAGAAACAATAGCCGAGCGCCGAAAAAAGGCAAGAAATTGGTACCAAGGCTGTGAATTGGGAGTAGGCTGTAGGAGGAGGTAGAAGGAGGAGCGATTGGCAAAAAAGGAAGGGTAGATGTCAACCCACAGTCTCGTATGGAGACTTGCGGAGAGGAAAAGGATGTCTGAGGCAGGAAAATGCGGAAGGAATGGACCATTGAGAGACGATGAGCGAGCTAGGAAGCCAGCTGCTTCGTTGCCCTCAATGCCAGAGTGGCCAGGAACCCATAAAAAGTCAATAAGGATAGAACGTGCTAAGCGCAAGTTGGAGATAGAGGCACGAACAGAAAGAATGATGTCATTAGTCGAGTGGGAAGGAGGAGAAGAGATAGCTTGCAGCACGGATTTGGAATCAGTAATAATAAGAAACTTTTTTTTTTTTTTTTTTTTGGCTTGGTTTATCTTTTAACCTTTTAGCCAGTTTATATGTTAAACATGTAATATAATATTCAAGTCTTAAATTTCAATATTGCATTTTTTGAGGTATTGATAAAGTTGTTTACATGCCTGGCCTAGTGGATTTGTGAGTATAGTTACTGTATTTATCGGTAACGTATGATATACTTGAGTTAATCTATTTGTAAGTTCTTCTCGTTGTTTTTGGAACTGAACACATTGCCATAGAAGTTGGCTAATATTTTCTTCATAGTCTTTATTACAGTACTGACATTTATCCGATTCGATAATGTTCAATTTTTTTAAACGATCTGCTGTTCTGGTATGCCCTGTTCTAAGCCGGATGATTTGCTTTATGTAGTTGCTAGGTAGGTTCTCGTTCACTTGAAGGTACCATGGGTTCTTAATCTGTTGCTCTTTTTGTATATTGAAATGATATTTTCCACTGTTCATGCTGGTCTGTTCAAAATTGATTTTTTGTTTATTTGTTGCTATATTTTTAACGGTATGTACGTAATCTGTCCAGTGATATTTAATTTGTTCACATCTCCGATTTTCGGTAACTTTTTTTGTTAAGTTATCCACGAATTCATTCCCTTTTATTCCGCTATGTCCTGGTATCCACTTTAGCACTACGTGATTATTGTATTTTACTTACAGATCCCTCTTGAAGAGGAAATAAAGGAGACAGCACGGAGAATGGAGACTGCTTCAGCAGAAAAAATGGAACAAAAGAAAGGAAGTTTGAAGGATTCCGAGTGATTAAGCGAGGGGGCCGTAAAAGCACCGCCCACCCCGCAATCATTTTTGGAACCATCAGTGAAAATTTTTACATGACGGGGAAATGAAGAATTTAATATGTGGACATATTCACTGACCACTGTGCTCTGAGGAGTGGAGTTAGCACGAAGAGGAAGAGAGGAGAATGAGACGGGAAGACATGTACTATTGAAATCAAAAGAAAAGTAAGGAAGCTTATTGCGGGAAAAGACATAAGGAGAGAACTTAGAGACCCGAGCAGCTATGTGCGCAAGAACCGGGATTTTGTGAGGAACGAAGCGCCAGTGGTCATTGATATACAGATAGGAAGAAATAAGTTTAGATGAAGAGATCGGGAGGCGTTTAATTAGAAAACGGTAACCAAGCAGAGATCTGCGGATAAACAGGGGTTTAATATTAGATTCAGACAAAATGGCAGGAATGGGAGAAGACTTTAGGGCCCCAATGCAGAGCCGAAGACAGGAGTTTTGGATTCTATCAAGTTTGCGCAGGAGGGAGTTTGAGGCATTGCCGTATAAGAAGGAACAGTAGTCTAGTTTGGAACGAATGATGGATTTGTAGAGAATTATGAGAATATATGGATCACCGCCCCACTTGAGAGGACATAAGGCTTTCAGGAGATTTAGTCTCTTAAGACAAGATATATAAAGGTACTCGATATGTTCTTGGAAAGAGAGTCGACTATTTAGGAAAAGACCAAGATAGCATATGGAATTAACAATAGGAATAGGATAGTTGGAGGAGATGATGTTTACCAGAGCACGATTTTATGGGCGGAGGGAGAAAATAATAGAAGAAGACTTGGAAGGAGAAAGAGAAAGAAAAGCACTGGAGAGGGAACTACTGAGGACTGATGGAGAACAATTAATCTCCTCGTTAGCTGTAGCTAGTACGTCTGAAGTGGAGTAGATAAGGATATCATCCGCAAAAAGGAGAGAAGAAGAAGGAATGCGAAGAGTAGCGATATCAAGGAGATAAATATTAAAAAGAGAAGGACTAAGACAGGAACCATGAGGCAAGCCGCGGTAACAACGGCTGATTGTTGAAAAGGAGGGAACAGAAAGAAAAAGAGATCTATTTTGGAACAGATTAAGAATAATGGTAACGAGAATAGGAGGAATATTGAGGGAAATGAGCTTAGAAGCCAGTGAAGGAAAATGGACATTATCAAACGCAGATGCGACGTCGACGAATGTGGCAATAGTAAACTTTCTATCTAGGAATGATTTGTAGATGTCCGATAGAAAGGTACTAATGCAGTCGATTGGACCAAGACCAGGGCGAAAGCCAAACATATTGGGAGGGAGGAGATTGTTATGCTCCAGCCACCAGACTAAACGATTGTTGATTAAGCCTTCGAAAAGTTTTCGAAGACAAGAGGCGAGGGAGATAGGTCGGAAAGAAGACTGGTTTCTTTTAGGAATAGGAATGATTATAAAATCATTCCAGGATTTAGGAGTGTGACCAGAGATTAAAAAGGAGTTATAGATAGCTAAGAGAGAATGCAACGAGGAAGAGGAGAGATTTTTCCGCGTCTGTTCTTTGCTTTTTTCTCTTTTTTTGCATTTATACAAAAAAAAAGTTTTGAACTTTCCACATTCAGATACAAAGTGGACGTAAAAAAAACTGATAACTAACAGAGGTGAACAAGTGCTTTACGAAATTTATTCATACAAATATTCATTTATAATTTACCTTTTTTAAATAATTAATTTTCAATGAATTTTTTCGTAAACTGAAAATTAATTTTCATACTTATTAAAATTTCTCATTGTATATAACATGTTTTCCATTCTTACATCGGAGCTAATATGAAAATTGTGCAACGAAATTTGTAACCCTATCGCGTCGCTCTTGTGAGACATTTGCAAAGAATACTATACAGATAATTAACTTTTCTGTATAAGAATTATACAGGAAACCAGTACCTATGAATCACTGAAGGGGGGGAGGGCTCTTTCGGGCGAAACCTTTCGGGCGTGAATCTTTTGGACGTAGATCGTTCGGGCGGTAGCGAAAGAGGATTTTTTTTTTTTTTTTTTTTTGAGCATGTCAGCTAAGGACGTTACTCAATTCAACGGTATGATAGTATTAATAATTATAAAGGAAAAATATTACAAATGGAACATACGAAAGAAGCTAACAAAGGAATAACCAAGGGAGACGGAAAAGAAAGGATGCTGTGAGCGTTGTAGGGCGTAGGGAGGCCAAGACGCAAAAGACCGGAATACAGTATCGCGCATTCTGAAGAAATGGATTTTTACTCAGGCCTTTTTACGGGCAACCTGCGGTGATTTTCAGGTATCAATCGTTAAACGTTATCATTTGTGTTAGTGAGAAATACGAGTTACCAAATTTATTTCTACATTACTCATTCAAGAATTCCACACACAAAAAATATCATCTTATATATACATACATATATATAATCACCAAACACATATTTTACATCATTTTATTGGGTTATTCATTTTTTTTAAATGTTTTTTATTATTTTGAAATAACGACTTCGATGTGAAATACATATAAACAGACTTTTGCGATGTAAATATAAGAGTTCCATTAGCATTAGTAATACGAAACGGATGAAGATGATTAATATTAATAATCGATCAAATGCAATATCGGTTATTTTCATTTTTTTTTTTTATGTATAGTCAGCCATATTTAAAAAATTACAAACCATCAACTCTACGTCATTTAAGGTGTAACATAACTGGATTGAATTTGCTTCTAATACATATTCTTTATATTATCTTTCTTTTTCATTCGTATCTAGCATGTTTATTTGGGGATAAGAAGTTACCTCAGTTCCAAAGAAATATCGAAAAAGACAAATAAAGCACAAAAATTTTTAAACACATTTATACACAATATTACAAATTATAAGTAAAAACCCTCGTTTGCTACCGCCCGAATGATCCACGCCCGAAAGATCGAGCCCGAAAGAGGGCGACCCCACCAGGGGGTCTTCAGGTCCCAAAAAGATCAGGCTTTCTCTCTCTCTCTCTCTCTCTCTCTATATATATATATATATATGTATATGTATATATATATATATATATATATATATATATATATATATATATATGTATATATATATATATATGTATATACTCGTGTTGAAAAGAACTCATATTTACAACAAAATAACCAAAACGTGCGCCAGTGACACACGTAGCGTCACGATCGGAAAGGCTCCGTCCGGAGCATTAGGCTTTTTAAAAAAAAGAATTCTTGTATAAAAAAAAAATTCGGGATGAAAAAAAAACTATCTCGCTGCTACGGAGCAATCGTGCCTCTCCCGCACGGAAATGTCGCGGTAACACCGAACCACGTGTCCAATTAAAATAAACTTTTCAAAAGAAACCGCGTATATTTGCGAAAAAAAATTACTAATGTTCTCGAAAATACCATTTGAACTTATCGACGACTAGATTAAATACAAAAAACGATTTTTTTTGACAAAATTGCAGTTTATATAGCTCTCCAAAACGCGACATGGTTTGATGGAAAAATCACATGTTACACGAAAAGACGGTGACTAGAATACGTTTTAATGACGACTGCGACCAGAACAAAATTTAATGCTGCCAAAGTAGCGATTGGCGATCGACTAAAACAATGTGTAACACAACTAAAATTACCGATTAAAACCGGAGAACAATTAATAGAAGCGATAACGTTGTAATAATTATATCGATGTTTCTCGAACATCTTCCGAATGATACCGCGTTAGTCGCCCTGCCTAACTTTTACGGGATTTCATAAAACTTCCCTCGGCACGATGTTGCTCGGCACAGCCCTTGCGCGTGTAGTTACCTCCGCTACCGGCCGCTACCAACGATAGACACGCACACAGTCTCAACGCCGACACAACTGTCCGTTCGACCGCGTACGGGAATCTCGGTTTTAGCCGATAAGCATCCCCGCCGATACCTACACAACCCGCGATAAGGACGAATAAAGCCGGTGTTCGAAAGACCACGACGAATCAATAATTTTACCAAGAGAATATTTTTATAGCTCGAACACCGTCAAAAAGATCCCGCTACAAGTACCGAATCCGTCGCAATATGTATAATATGAATATGTGTGCATTTCTTAGTTAAAAAATGAAATAACGCTTCTGGTTTCTAATCTAAATTATTTCTACGATGACTAGAGATGATAGATAACCTAAGTAACTCACGCAGTCCTATAAAATGTAATTGGCTTTATTGAAATTATTGATTGAAAACTTTCCGATGTTTTCAACATATTCAAAGTTATTGCGCTAAACGATATTTACCCAGAATTAGACGGCTTATAGTGTATATACGAATAATAATATGATTTTGTTTGAACATAGCTTACGTAGATAACGGCGAAAAGTTATTTTCATTCCCTCTATCGAATATAATAAAAAGCGTACGAAATATGCTTGCTTTTACTTAAAACGTTAAATTTTTCTTCATATTTCATTTTTCGCTATTCTTTTTTAAAATTAACCGACCAGGGCAAATTACCCGCGTGTCAGCTATTCTTTTGTCCGCGTAAAAATACTATATCGCCTGATGATAACCGGTATTTTGAAAAAAATATTTAAGTTAGACATATAAAAGTACGCTACCTGACAGCAAGTATAATACACATATACACATATATCTTATACTAGCCGGCCCAGCCACGCCTTACTTGGCATAATCTGGGGGAAAGCAAAGGAAATAAAATAGCAA
The DNA here is from genome assembly GCA_039619475.1 of Icerya purchasi. Taxonomy (NCBI): domain Eukaryota; kingdom Metazoa; phylum Arthropoda; class Insecta; order Hemiptera; family Monophlebidae; genus Icerya; species Icerya purchasi. Next base: position 238,857,896 of record CM077115.1, read on the forward strand.
TATAGTGATCTATCGCGATAGCCTAGTGGCGTGGACTCTTGATCATTGAGACAGTGGTCAAGAGTTCGATTCCGAGCGGCGGCAAAAAAGAAATAGACTGATTTAATTTAATGAATAGTTGGTGGCCAAATGGTATTTAAAAAAAAAAAAAAGTAAAAAAAATTAGCAATATATATTATATTCGATCATTAAATTTTGTTGGCCCATATGAATATTTGACCCTGTATTTTGAAAGTTGACATAAAATATTCTTGAACGACTTTTGCGTCTCCGAAAGAAGTCATTTGGAACGCAGAATTGCATTTTCGTATGTTCGCCAAAAAGTTCTGAGAATCAGATGATGCACCTGAAAACAATGACAACAGCGGCCCAGTTGGTGGACGCAGTATTGGTAATTTAACTTTTCCATTTTGGCAGCACATTCCGGCAGCTTCGTTTTTGAATAGAATATGAAAGGGAATGTGTTTGTCTGTCCGTCTGTATGTTTTTTGTACATGAGGAAACAGCTTATCCGATTAAAATGAAAATCCGCGGTAAATATAAATTAAATGTCAAAATCGAAATGAAATTATTACGATAAATGTAAATATGAGTTCTAGACAACGATCTGACTCAAGAAAGAACACTTTTTCATTCGTTTAAATTGTATACAGAGAATCTTAAAGATCTATGGTACAGATTCAAAGAAGACCTCGGTGAAGACGTTTTGCAGCAAGTTCGCACCATTAGCGGCGACCTGTCTACGTCGTTTTTAATGAAGGGCCGATCAAAATAGAAGATGAATACACTTACCTATTAATAATAAATCACTTACATAACTTGGAATGTTTTTGTGTCAGAACAACCTGCTTTTGATATTAGCGATAGAGATCTATTGAAAGAACGCCAGTTTAGTACTGGCCATCTGAGATCATTTGTCGAAGCCAGAAAATCTCTTTCGGTTGTTGAACAAAAAATTGCAAATGCTGCATTAGCAGTCCAAAGCGGGTTGTTTTCCCTTGATGCGCGCCTGACGGTACAGGAAAAACTTTCCTCGTTAATTTGCTATTAGCACATATTCGTTTACAAAATAAAATTGCTCCAGCACTTCATCTGGAATTGCATCTACGTCACTGGATGGCGGACAATCGAGCACATTCGGCGGCTAAAATTTCCATTAAATATGCAAATCACCGAATCGCCAACATGTAATATTACCAGAGGTTCCGGCATGGCGAAAGTTTTACAAATTGTTTTTGGGATGAATGCGTTAAAACGCTAGATCGAACTCTCCAGGACTTACAAGGAAATTCACAGCTACTCGGTGAAGCTCTAATTTTATTATCGGGCGATTGTCGACAAACTCTACCCGCTGTATTAGAATCAACGCCAACTGATGAACTCAACGTTTGCTTAAAAGCATCGCGTACTTGGCGACATGTGCAAAAAGTTACACATTAACCACCAATATATGCGTGTGTTCATTTGCAACGCGATGCGTCAGCAGCCCTTTTTTTTTTTTTTTTTTTTTATTGAAGAACTATTAGACATTGGTAACGGAAAAGTAACACAGTTGATATAGAAACAATGAGCATTTTACTTCCACGGGACTTTTGTATTATGGCGTCATCTATTAAAGAATTAATTGAGAAAGTTTTTCCACGAATTCAACTATAAAAATTATCAATGGCTCTGCGAACGTGCAATTTTGGCAGCGAAAAACAATGATGTTAACGCAATCCACTACTTACTTCAGAAGCAGATTAGAGGAGAATCGATCAACATACAAATCAATTGACCGCGTTATGAATGCGGACGAAATCGTGAATTATCCCAGTGAATTTTTGAATTCGTTGGACCTTCCAGGTGTGGCGCCACTCATACTAAAACTTAAGTTTGGTGCGCCCATAATTGTTCTCCGCAATATTAATCCACCACGATTGTGCAATGGGACCAGACTAGCTGTGAGGAAATTAATGTCAAATATAATTGAAACGGCAATACTCAATGGCAAATTTAAAGGAGATGTACTTATTCCCCGTGCATTCCTATAATTCCTAACGAATTGGCATTTCATTTTAAACAATTGTAGTTTCCCCTTCGTTTTGCTTTTCAACGGCACAATTTATAAGGCACAAGGTTAATCGTCCAAAGTGTGTGGATTAAATCTTGAAAACCTACGTTTTTCAAATTATATGTTGCATGTTCACAAGTCGGTCAGTCCAAAAATTTATTCATTTTTACACAGGATGGCAAAATCAAAAATGTAATTTATCAGAAAACGCTCGAATAAAAGAATTTTTATTATAAAAAAAAAAAAAAAAAGAAAAAAAATTAATCTCTGTTTAGTACGAATTGATATACATTTCAAGGTATTTGTGGCACTACAACGCGTGCCATTCATGTGGGCCAATCATAACTTAATAAGTGAATTATATATTGCTATTTTATTTCCTTCTTTGTCCCTCATATTATGTCACAGCAAGGCGTTGCTGGACTGGCTAGTGTATATATGTATATATATATAAATATGTAAGTTTGCGTCTGTTGTGTACACATACACGTATATTAGTAAATATGTAATTTTTAAGCTGAGAATAATAAATCTTGTAACGTTATTAATGTCATTTTCGTTCATACCGTTGTGATATTTTATGAGCTTTTGAAATAAATATAACACACTTTAAATATACAATACTATTATTATTTATTTAATAAAACAACACTGATCTATTTATTTTTAATTTTAGTTGTGTTTATATATCACTATGATGAAAATGGATACAATTATCCGAAACTAGTCGGTGTTGTTTTATTAAATAAATAATAATAGTATTGTGTGTTTAAAGTGTGTTATATTTATTTCAAAAGCAAATCTTGAAACGTTTAATCTGTAACCGTTCTCTACGAGGTCTATATTTATTTCATTTTACGAAAAGCGACATTATCAATTAAAATCAACCGATCTATAAGAACTATAGAAATGTCTATTCATCCGGGATGATGTTCTCCAGGGCGAGGTACGAAGGGGGACTGTTTCACAGCGAGAGTATTAGAGCTTTTAAGATAATCAATAAAACCGCCTCTTCTCTAAGAATTATGGAAACATATCATTTGCGGGTCCAAGAGAGGTTCCATTTCCAAAGAGCCCCACCATTTTATACACATTATATACGTGGAAGAGGGATAGTTTTGATAGGAAAAATATCAAGCACGCAACATAACTTGAATATAGGTATCAGAAAGATGTTTTCTTTTTCTCTCCCGTTTTTTTAAAACACTTCCTCAAAAATGAAGCAAGGCTCGGAAAAAGAATAGAAAATAAAAAACGGCCATTTTAGTTTAATCCGAAAAGTACATCAATTTTTCTAGTATTTAAAATGGGACCGATGATGGACTTATCTAAAAAAAAAAAAAAAACACAATCCAGACAACTTATTCGACGAATGCAGACACAGCATCTGGTGAGAGCAGCTTTTTATTCTAAAAGTTGCAACTCAGCGTTTGCAAAAGCTGCTCATCCGGCTTCTGCAGCGCTACCCTTCTGTTTTCTCGATTTTCTGATTACAATAGTCGGTAACTTATTACCAACAACGCCAGAACAACGGCCTACGAAATAACGGCAAAAACACGAACCGATCGAATTACTCTTCACAAGCTATTCCACTTAATTTGCATATTTCCTGAAAAAAATGCTTGTAAAATAAACCGCGCCAGCCGACCAGCACGGCCGAAAAATAATAAAGTAGAACAATTTTTTCCAAAACGAAAACAAAAAAATAACCGTTTTCATTCGAGCTTGAGGTTTTTCGCGAACCGGCTCCCTAGCAGCGAAAAAAATTCGTCATCAGCGATTCGGATAGGGCTCCATTTTTAGGGAATATCGTGCCTTTTACCCGAAACACATCGCTCGCCACTTCCATCATGATTAATTCTTGATAAAGCTCTCGGTAAAAAAGGACGACGAAAATGAAAAATAAATAGATAAATAAAAGTAGATCTTTACAATTATCGAGAAAGGCGCTTTTTTCATTGCGAATTAGTAAAAAAAAGAAGCTACGAACGCGGCGCATATGATTTAATGCGATGCCTTTTAGGAAGCGTATAACCGCTTTGGTGTTCCCCATTAACAACGAATCGTCTCTTGCAGCGGGCGCACAACGTCTTACCTGCAGCAGCGGTTGAAAATGTTTCACCTGCACAATTACATTATTAAATTTTTACGGTTTATGGCTTTTCCGAATTTAGACATCTCTCCGAGATACACAATATAAAAAAGTGGCACGGCAGCGAAAGAGGCCGTTCATTTGCATAAGTAGCTGTTCTATCTAGTCGACGAAATATATTACCTGCACTGCCGAAACCCGGCCTTGATAGGTACATTGCGATAGTCTCACGAAATCCCGCTTCTTTATAATAAATCTTTTTTCCGACCTCTTGCGAGATTTAAAATCCGCGTATCTCCATCGGCGCTACAATTAATTCAACGACATTGTTCCCGGCGCAGCGACAATTCGTCCTGTTAAAATTTCCATTTCTATATAGGCCGGCTTCGACCTTGTATCCTTTTTATGTCCTTAAAGGATTTTAGACTTTTTTCACCTTATTCCATTTTCTCTATTGTTATACTGCGAGTCACATTAGTTCGACTAATCTCATCTGCGACGCTTAATCTCGCCCTCATTTATGCCTTCTACAATGGATGCTATCTTTCTTCGCATTCGTTCAATTATAATCAAAATCGTTTCATTCAGATTGATTTCCTACACCCTTTCAGTCCGATTAGTAGCTCCTTACTGTGTTTCACTTACGTATTATCCTTCGCAGCATATCAATGATAATCGGGACTTTTGACCGCTTCCTGAATATTCTTCCTTGTCGTTTGATCGTTTTTTTACTCGTAATTCTGAAATTTACACAACGTTCTTTCATTTTCACCCCTCTTCTGTAGTTACTCCTTTTCATTTTTTCGCACGTACGAAAAATCTATAATTTTTGCTCGAACACATATATGTTACAAATAATATACTTCGTCGGAGAGCTGGAAAAAAAAGAAAAACAAACACAAAATGTCAGTGAAAATTCATTTTTAATAAACGAACTGCTCGGTGGTAATAAAGTAAGATGACAAAAAATACGACAACTAACATCCTTAGCGGAATCATTACTGTCGCAGCTAGTAGAATCATCGTGAAAACTCTTCATCCTATTATTCATCATCAGAATTATCCTGAAAATTCTTAATCCTATTATTCGTGGCTTTCCGGGCCCCGCGTAGCGGAGTTTGAATATCCGTTCACCTTTTATCGCGTATATTTAATCGTAATAAATCTCGAGTATTTTTACCTTTCATGGCCTTTCACTGGAACGGGAACTTAAAAGGACAGGACAAACGTAGTTGACATCTCGACAAGCTGTACGAAAGACGACCGACAAAGTTCAGCATGCTCGCGCAATTCTAAAACTAAAAAACCGATTAAAAAAAAAAAAAAAAAAGGCCCTCTCTACGGGACTACATTTACCTGAGAAATTAATATCGAATTATATACAAGCTGCGCGGCTGCGACTGCACATCATTCGATAGAACTGCGAATGTATTATTGCCTGAGCATATTTTATCGCCTAATATTCTCCTATGTGCTTCTTTACACGTCGAACACGTGAAGAGCTCGACGCGGAATCGTTAGGCTTAGTAGGCCATGCGGAGAATTCTCGACAAATCCGATGTTGATCCGGGAATGAATAAGTGCTAATATTGTTATGTTTTAAGTAGCCTACTTCCCGATCAGTCATAAGACAGCATGAAGTGTGGAAACGAACTTGTAATCAAAAACAGACCAGTTCTACAAACAGCTATCTTCAATGTTTTACAAACTATTAAATGTTATAAACAAAAAAAAGTACAACGTATGCCTATTAACCTTAGACATTACTATAGCTTTTAATAGTATAAATTTAAATGAATTAATTGTATTGCCATCCGACTTTGGCTTAAACGATAACTTATTAACTATATTAAATCACTACTTTCATAATAGATTTACTTTTATTAATATCGGATCGTGTACCCAGAAATATCCTATTGTGACGGGAGTGTTACAAGGATCTGTACTGGAATCGTATTTGCGGAATATAGTTTTTTCTAGACTTTATCATCTTACCTCGACACTGTAAACTAATAACGTTTGTGGATGATATTGCAGTTGTTATAGGAGATAAGTCTGAACACACTCTAAGTAATAAATAATATATATATATATATAGTACTATTGAAAACTTTCTAAATGAATATGGACCAAAAAATTAACGTATCAAAAACAAACTACATGCTACTTAATTCTAGAATTCGTAATAGACAATTAAATTTAACACAGCATGGGTTAAATATAAATGAAGTATCAAATACTGAAATACTTATGCTAATTGATAATAATTTGAAATTTTACAATCACATTAATAGCATTAAACTAAATTTCTCTTTAATAAACTTTATAACAATGATAGTAAAATTATACTAAAGGGATTATTTTATTTCATATGGGGCTGTCATTTTATCAAACCTACTATAATATAGTAGCATAATTTACGCAGATATGATTAAACTTAAAAAATTTCAAAAACTATTAACAAGTTATCAAAGAATACTAGAGCCATTAAATTAATTAAATCATATAAAACAGTAAGTTATTTAGCGTCAGTGGTTACAGCTGGAATTATGCCGCTGCAGTTCGAAATTAATAAACACATAACTTTTCATCAAAAATAATATTACTACAAGTACCTGCTCGCTTAACTTCAATAATGCCTATTACGAAAATGGTAAATTTACTCTTATGAAAATAAAATCACTTTTAACGTAAAGCAGTTTAAATGATTATTACATGACTATTACCTAACACGCAATATCAGACCATCTGGGATAATAACAGTAACACTTTCTTCCCTAACATTAATTAGGTAGAATGAACAATATAAATTACATACCGAATTTTTTTAACGTACAATTGCTCACACTGGTCACGGAAACTTTAAAGACTATCTACACCGATTTAAAATTGTGCTGATTCGCCAAATTGTATTAAATGTAACTTTCCGGATAATCGTTTTGCTCATATCTTAGCTGGATGTAATAGCACACTGATCTCCATTCTCAGTGCTCAGCAGAAGACTTAGTAACTGAGAATTTTCAAATGTTCAACAATTTTACCGTTACAGAAATTAATTTCCGTAAGCAAACATATACACTTGTATTAATATTAATTGAACCGCAATCAATGTTGATCTGACACCAAAAACTTTATTGGATGGGTCGTTTCAACCTCACCATCGTAAAATTTGTACTACTCTAATGCATAATACATTTCCCTCATCGGTATTATCCGAAGTGAGGACCCAAAAAAAAAAAAAAAAAAACAAAATAACCGCGATGGCAAACGTTCTCAAATCATTAACATACAATTTCCTTTTTCCTTTTCGTACCAACACCGATATATGTATATCCTTTTCGTATAATTACATAAAAATGCCCACTCACAACTGAACTCGTTCACCAACAATGTCCTAATTCGCACCCTGCCCGTCCAAAAACTGCACACGATAGATTGATCTACGCATTATCAAAAAGCCAACTAACGTGTAACGTTCGATTAGGCAGTGTTGTTTTATTCGAGTACAAGTACAACCTGATTCCCCGACTTCGTAAATTAGAGAAATACGAATAACTGTTGCATTTTGTTAATGCACAAATAATACGTGGCACAAAATGCCGAAAAGGAGATTATATATACATGAGAGTCGTCGAGCAGTACTGAAGATACAGTAATTCGGAACCAAATTGATTATATTATAATTAACGAAAGATACAAAAATGCAATTAGAAAAATGCAACACAGTCGGGTCCAGGTGCAGATGTAGGATCAGCACACCCTGTGGTGGCAAGGTTTGAACTGCACTGGAAAAAAGTGGAAAAAAGCAGGAATAACAAACCCAGAAATAGATGTAACGAAGCTTCAAGACGAAAGAAAAAATACGTACGAAGATAAATGAAACATTTACAAAAAAAAAAACATATGAAAAAACAAAAACAGATGGAATGAGGAATCAGGAAAATTACAGAACAAATGGTTACAGTAACCAAAACGTCAGAAAAATCCATAGATGACTGATGATGAATTTTTAATTATGTATTATTTCTTCCTGTAAACGTTTGTTTCACTGATATTATAAGTTATGTATTTTTAAACCTTAAATTACGTTACAAAGTTATAGTTTTAAATATTACTCGGACACAAAGTACCTTTTAATTCGTTAAAACATACAACATTTATTTATATTAAATTATTACTTAAAATAAAAGTTACAGACATTATTATTCACAAAAAATATATATAAAAATCCGTCCTACCGGTTTCGTCTACTTGACATATTCATGGACTGAATTTTGTTGTATTATTTATTTACATGTTTGGTCATTATTAAAGATATAGATCGATATATTATAATTGTTGGAATTTTATATTACATAGACCAACAATTATAATATATCGATCTATATCTTTAATAATGACCAAACATGTAAATAAATAATACAACAAAATTCAGTCCATGAATATGTCAAGTAGACGAAACCGGTAGGACGGATTTTTATATATATTTTTTGTGAATAATAATGTCTGTAACTTTTATTTTAAGTAATAATTTAATATAAATAAATGTTGTATGTTTTAACGAATTAAAAGGTACTTTGTGTCCGAGTAATATTTAAAACTATAACTTTGTAACGTAATTTAAGGTTTAAAAATACATAACTTATAATATCAATGAATTTTTAAAATTAATGGATGAGCGACGAAGACAAAAAAAGAACAAAATAATATACAGAGATATTCAGAAAATTATAAAAGGAAAAATTAAGCGGATGTCTGAGCGCTGTCAGGAAGTGAAAGATTTAAAGGTAAAAACACGACGCTTATAATGTGCACAAAAAAGTGAAAAAAATTACCGGCATCTACAAAAAGAAAGTAACCGCAAAGTTATTCGAAGAAGAAGGCGCATTAATTACTGAGACTGAGAATAAAATAAAGGTACGGTCACGATACACAGGAAAAATATTTAGCGACATATAAGAACGGAGCGACCAACTGAAACGATGGACATGAAGAAAACTTGAACATACTAGAATCCGAAGTAAAATATGCTATATGAGCAAGCAAAAGTAAGAAAAGATATAGTTGAATTATTAAATGATGAGAATATTGCAAAAATCTAACGGAAACATGCAATAAAATGTACAATACTAGCGACATACCAGAAGAGTGTTTAGAGGCAACATTCATTATACATATTACTAAAAACAACAAACTGCAATATTTGCAACAATTATAGAATGATTAGCTTAATGAGTGTAATCTCGTGAAAATTTTCACTACCAATAGCGCACGCCAGAAGAATAAGAAATATGTATATGCGAAAGAGATATGAATGAATGTCAGTTCGGCTTCCGATAGGGATACAGTACTAGGGAAGCATTGACAGTAGTTAATGTAGCTCTACAGAAATACTACGATCGACAAAAAGATGTATTTGTATGTTTCTCGGATTACGAGAAGGAGGCTTTTGATAGAATCAAGCGCAACCACCCAATAAGGATTTTAAAAAACAAAGGAATAAATCGACATGATATGGGAATCATTCGGAAATTGTATCGGAAACCGAGTGCCAGGATTTTAATAGAAAATCAAGTAAAGAAGTCAGGCATATCGCCTCGCCTATTTAATCTGTATGCAGACAATTTCATTATATTATTATTATTATTCTTTCCTTTTTTGCTACAGATCACAAATATTATCAGCTACCGTTCCGAATAGAGTAATACTCTATTCGTCAGCAGAGGCAAATGATAATGTTTGTGACACCGAAAAAATAAAATAAAATAAAAATAAAAATAATAATAATAATAATAATAATAATAATAATAATAGTAATAGTAACATAAGAATCCAGTTAATAACGCTTTCGAGGAACAAGCATACTTCGGTGCAAGTATCGAGAACAGTTATTCGAGACGGATGTCACCGTTCTATTACGGAAACCAAAATGTACAATAAAAACTACCGTAGCTTTGTACCCACTACTACTGCATCCCGTTTCGTTACATTTCGATCACATTTTTCAGAGTATTTCAAATCAGTCTCAATTCTTCACCTAACGCTAATCATTAAAATATTTTAAATTGATATTTTTGCTCTTTTTTCCGAAGAATTACGCATTAAGCGGAGCGAAAAAAATTACGAGGTACACGAAAGGGCAGCAGTCGAGTGCTCTTCTAGCATCAACCGACGGGAGAGGGGGATATTTTTCAGCAGCCTTAATTTTTCCGGACATTTATGGCGAATTTTCAATCCCCAGAGAAAAATTTATCTAAAACAGAAAACCCGTTTTCCGGAACTCGGTGTGTTGCTATTCAACTACCCATTCCTCGATTACCTTCGTTAGTGGACCACGTATCTGTAGATTATTTTCCGCCATATAATTTTCGGTCAGTCTTCCATAGTTTTTTCTACGTAACTTGCGATAAGGTTCGTTCACCCGGTTCCCGGTCATCATGTAGACACCGCCGACCTTTCTCTGAATTTATCCTTACGCTAAAAACAAAAAGCCGCCAAAACACTTTTAAAAATGCCGGTAAATGATTTTTTTCGTTTTTCTCTTTTTGCACAATTAACTTATGTCGCTGAAAAAATATATAACCGCTTATAATGTTTTCGCATATATTTAAAATCGGTAGTGTACACACACACGTATTGCGAGATATTAATATATTCATTTGACTGCAAAAACAATTATTAAATTTACCGGTGTAATTGTACTACGCAGTTCGGAGAATAATTTGAAAACGTCGGAAACTAGTATAATAAAAAAATTGCAAATAAAACGAACGCATATTTACACTAATTACTGAAATCATGAATGCTATAAAAAATAATTACGCTCCCCTGTATAGAATGAGAATTATATTAATTTAGGTGCGTTTTAAAGTAGGAAAAACGGAATCTAAATTAAAAGGAGCATAACATAGCAGATTTTAATCCAGTGCGAGATTGAATGAATGAAAGAAGCTGGAATAGTTTTATATCTCGGACAACAACCTGTCTTCCAATATTCGAGTTTTTATTTTTTAACCTCCTTTACAGCATGTGGTTTGTCCAGAATTTATTACAATAACAGTGTATTCACCCCGACCAAAACATAGTTCCACTTTTCAATTGCCCTCCGAACTTTTTATCGCAGAGAATTTATGTATGTATGAATTCACACTTGACTTCTGAATTGATGAAAACTTTCGCTCCGTTTTATTGCCACGTTTTACGGATTTCTCGGCAAAACTTCGAAAGGACGCGGTAAAAATTTTGATTCATCTTGATTTCGATATTTTAAGAATTCGGCAGTGTTACACATTCTTATTCTTTTAAGTTTTAATTACTGTTAAATGCTGAAAATCGTTTTTCCGCGGCCATTAAACAGTAAACATATAGCTGCGCGCCAAATTAGCCGCCAGGTTGTACATTTTCGACAAACCATAGTACTTTTGCTGGACTTTGAGAAAAGGCTGCTGCAGTCTTTAACGGGGCAAATTCGTTTTATCGCTCTACCATGCTAACGACTGCGCCATTTTCAAAATGTGCAGTTCCAACACGTCTTTTCGATTTTAATAAAAATTCATCCTCACATCGTTATTACACTTATTAATAGTATACTTTCTTCAACTTTCGACAATCGTATCTTCGGTCGAAAATTCTTCTAAAAATCATCAAAAATTCATTAGTAAATCGCGCAACTTACACATTAGGTTCGTTTCAATGTACGCTTTCAACAACTTCATATTTCCAGTCGTATCGATTTTTCTTTCACCGTCTTTTTCTGCGGTAAACTGCTAAGATAATGCGCGTACTAGAGAATTCACCTTTTGCCGGGTAATCGGGTCGGTAAGTAAAATACTCGTATTTTATAAAAGATGTTTAGGAAAGCCAAGAAAAAAGCCACGGCTAATATCGCTGTATCGCTTAGGTACAAAGAGACTCCGATTACAAGTAAGATGAAATTGTTCCTTGTAAGGGGGAAATACGCTACGGAACTGAACAACTGCCTCTTTAGGAAGTGCCGAAAACAATTTAAAATACATGTTTAAAATTCCCCTACTTTTCGTCAGAACTTTAATCGTAGAAAAATTTACTTTTCGAATTTTTTTCTTATACATCAGTAACTTTTAAATATTAAACGTGGCCTTTAACAATAAAGAGCGGAACATTGCTTCCTAAGCATTCACCCTCCAATAAAACTCTAATATGTACACTAGTGCGCATCTACATTAGCTATCCTAGTCCCGGCATCTAACGAATTTTCTCGTTCCTTTCTGTAAAACACACACATATACATTTACATGTATGTATTAGTGATGAATAGGTCCAGAAAGATGCGTATTCGCATATTCCGCAGCATAATTGATGATGTAATTCCGATTATAGTTCCAGGCACATATCCGTAACTCAAATCCAGCAAATACAAACTAATTAAAAAGAAATAAATTAACTAATTCTTCTTCTTCTTCTTCAGGTCGTTGGCGCAACCTATTCGTACATTTTTATACATATATACACAGGCAAGACTACATTCGAAGCTGATAGTAATCGTTTGATTTATCGATACATACAAGTGCAGTCCCGTGTGTGTCGGCTGTGTACTGACCTAGCGCGCATATGATGTTGTACGTGGTGGTTTGCTATTGCCTTTCACGTGATTATTAGCGAATATTTTAATTCTTTGTAATAAGTTATGTCGTCGCCCGGGATCAATCCCGTGACTTCCGTAACGGAAGTCAAGCGCTCTAAAAACTTTTTTTTTTTTTTTTTACTTTGTTTTACATTATATTTATTTAGTTTGCTGTTAGTTAATTTATTTCTTTTTAATTATTAAACTTACATGTAGATCTTGAATAGAGAACAGGTTTTATGTGATTCATACAGAATGAATATCTGGGCAGAAATATGCCAGATGAGCTGGAAAAGTGAAAAATGATAACATTAGGATAATTAAAAAGAAACGTTCCCTAGCGCTTTTTTCTGTAGATATAACTCTCTCTCTGTATGATTATATTCCTCGCATCATTGTCATCTGTATTAAGAGCTTGCTTTTATCGTAGTAGCTTAACCCGCTAGCCTTTTCCATTCTTTCCCATCTTGCGCTATCATGTGTTTATTCATAAGTCATTTGCGTTTTCATTTTTATTCGATCTTGTAATCCGAGGTCTTGCTCGCTTTCTTTTCCCCTCTAATTACATTATAAATTTTGCAATTTCCTTCTCTCTTTCTAACACACACACACACATAAACCTAACGCTGGTAATTGTATCAACAACCAGTGTAAACTAATACCAGTGCGAGTTACGCATAAATGTCGGATCCATTTGGGTTTGATGGATACGTATCGTCCGAGGCGGCGCAGTTCTTGAACCTGCGATTCAGTTATCAGAAGAAATAACAAACTTACCTATCACTAATATGTGTATAAAAGAAAATGTGCTTGACATAAAAATGGAAAAGTGAGACTCATCTTTGTAATTCAAAGTAGAAACCATTTATTGTTGTATCTGTCTTTGCTGAAAAATGTGATGTTTGTGAAGGTTTTCCAGCCAGCTATAATAAGGAAATTTCTATAACTCACTCGTGTGACTGTTTATTTCACCTGTACGTACGTGTATATATGTATTGATACAAATTAGAGCACCCGAGTTTTTACCATTTTCCACTTACTTTCACTCGATCGTGCTGCGAGAAATCTTTTCTTTTGTTCGGCGGAGCTATTTTTAGATCGAGATACGAATGACAACGGTCAGCCTCGAGCTGGAGAATTTTCCTGCCTAGGAAGCAGTTTTCAGTTTCATTGCATCTATTTAGTGAATGTGTGCAGCAGCCTTAGGCCCGCCATTGAACCCAGCCCACGCGCAAGCCACTCCCAGTCCACGTTTCTGATTATAAAACATATCAAACATAATTTATAAAGAATTCTATTAACTTCTTTCCCGGTATTAGTGTATTAAAATAATTACAAAAAAACAAATAATATCTAATCCATTTTGAGATGACCTCTAAAGAGTAAGTTATTCTTGATTTTCAAAATCAAGCAATGAAGGAAAATATCTTCCCTTTTATGATTTTTAAAAAATAACCCGTATAGAAAAATGTATAAGATACGCAAGAATTCACTGAACTTTTTTTTTCCTTTTTTTTAAATCTGCTTTGTATTTCCGTCTTCCTTTTTGCTAGGTATTACGAAGAGCAGCTCATCTTTTTACGATTGTAAATAATAATGAGTAAGTGTACGGGAGCTTCACTTAATTTCATTTGTATATGTCGTATTTGAGCGGAAGAAAAGAACAGTTGAATTTAAATCAGGAACAAAAATCACGAACTATGAAACTGTCGGAGCACTTTTGATTACCAACGAATTTTGTTCTTATTTTTAAATATCTTAATACACTTCACACACTTAATTTTATCAACTTTACAACGGTTATTACTCAAATAACGAGTTAAACGATATCTTTTTAGAACCTTAACTGTACACAAATTGAATTTAAAAATTTTTTCATGCGAATATTTTCTTTTATACATATATGTAGATTTAAATTAAACTTTGTTGCTCAAACGTTTCAAAACGAAAATTATTTTCATGCAAAAAAAGTTTCGAAAATCCCCAGTATGAAAACCGCTGCGCGCATTGTACACTATCCACTTTGTCGTCATTTTTTAATCTGGAAAACCCCTAATTAACTGCAGCAAAAAAGGTTCTTTTTCCTCAGCTCCTTACAAAGACAGCCTTTTTTTGAGGCGTGGTTCTCATAATAACAACGTCAATATACCTTTCGCATGAGCAATGGTTTTTATTCCTCATACACGGTTTACATAGACAGTTATTGCAACTAAGACAATTATGACATACTAAACCAACCAACTATAAATTAGAGATGAAACGGATATCCAGTAACTATTCGATATCCGGCCGGGTGGCCTACCGAACCGGATACCGGATAATAAGCGAGTATTCGGCCCGATACCGGACTTAAGAAAACGATACGAAATATTAAATTTAGGTACTTTATTTAATCCACATAACAAAAATAATCATACCGTATTTTCATTTTACAACCAAAAAAAAAAAAAAAAAAAAATAGTACTCGTACTGCACTAAGATCAAATTATGGTGAACGAATATCAATTTCTCCAGATTAAGAGGCAACAAATAGTTTCGCTTGTCTTCATATAGACAAGGCCAGCTTCCGAAAAAAAGTCTTTCACTGTATAGGCTGCTGCAGGATGCTGAAAGATAAATATTCTGGCAAACTTCGTTAAGTTAGGGACCTTATGTAGCACTAACTCATCACCAAATACGATTACGATCAATTCGAACTGACTTTAGATAATCATCAATCTCACGTGCAATCACGTTTTTTTCTTAATCGTGAGATTGACTACTGTTGTTTTCATTTGCTACCTCATTAAAACAATCCCAAAATGTGTCGTAAGCTTCGCGAGATACAGCCAATTCTACTTCCTCTTTTCTACTTTTATTAGCCGCTGTTGAACATGAACTGCTACTGGAGGAGCTTCAAAAACTCCCAAGTAATTTGTTTTAAAACTTGGGTCTAAGTAAGTTGCAATCAAGTAGTTAAAGTCTTGACTTAAGAAGTTGAAACGACTTTCTAATTCAGCTTTCAACGAGGCCCTCATGTATGGTAAATCAGGTGATCTTTGCTTATCTTCATCTTTATCTAAATACGTTTTTAAGGCAGCAACGTGTCGTATTACTTCCGACACACAGGGCAAACCAGAACTTATTATTTTGGTTATTTCTTCAAAGGATTTTATTAGATCAATTCCGCAATAATAATCCCTTTAATTTCCATAAAAAAGTATCAGTTCCATTTTTCTATTCTTTTTTAATTATTATTAATGCCCGAATTCCAAACGTACCTAGAATGAATATTAAGCTACAATTAAAAAAATAATAAAAAAAAAACATAACCCTAAATAAAAACGAAGTTATTTAAAGACCATAAGGTATTTTAAAAAACTACGTTCGAATATGGCCTACATCGGAAATTCTAAAGGTTGTTCAACGCAAAAATATTTTCTTTTTCAAAATGGTACACACCCTCTCACACATACACACTCTATATATATACATATATATATATATATATATATATATATGTATGTATGTGTGTGTGTGTGTGTGTGTGTGTGTGTGTGTTTATGTATGTGTGCAGAAAAGGCTTTAGAAAATTGTTGTTCTTGTCAACAACTTAAATCAATACTTAAGTAAGGACATTTACAACGCACGCACACGTCGCTGCAATGTTACCAGTGGCTGCTAATATCATTCCAATATTTCCGTGGGGATTTGGAGATGGGCAGCAAATCTGAAAAAATAAATTGCGTTTTTTAGTACTGCACACGAACAAACACGTATACAACGGCGCACAGAGGCCAAAGTAATCATGATTTACTCTAGTGTAGCCGAAAGTGTAAAAAAAAGTTTTATGGTCGTAAAAATAGCGCGCAACATTGCCAGAAATCAGTTTTGAATTACACAAAAATTTCATTCGACTTAATAAATCTTATCGCTAATGTGATTACAGGGTTACTTTTTCATTCGACAACGGAAAACACGAATCACTCTTTAATACCCACTGGCCCTAACGGAATAAATCCTTTCAACTACCGGTGCTATAGTATTTGTTAGCGAAAATATCCTCTCGCTGTTGATTTCCAAAAAAAAAACGAAAAGAAAACGAAAGGCAACGTAACTTTCAATAAACGCATAAATAATGTAATCGCAAAAATACTGACGCGAAATTATTCTTCTCCTGTCCGACTGTAACAGAAAAACAACAAAAGACATCCCTATTTCGGTTAACTTGTTGTAAACAAAAAAAAAAAAAAAAAAAACAGAAACAAAAAAGGAAAAAATAGCAGATTAAATCGATCGTAACATTTATAAAGCAACTTCAAAATCGACTTTTGACCTCCTAGGAATAAAACCATTATTGAAAAATTATCTTCACAGCATTGCTCTTTAGGCGAATATTGCATTCACACACAACGCCTCGGAGCATTTATACAAAATACGACATTACCGATAGAGATGTTCAAGAAATAATTTCTTCGAAAATTCTAGAAGAACATTTCTCCATAAATCGAACTGAAAATTGCGGTAGGATCTGTCTGCAGTTGGAATTTATAAAATTTCAACGAACATAAAAAGAAATACGATAACGCGGGAAGAATAATAAATATGATATGATAAAATGACAGAATTACCGCTTATAAGAGAAGAAGCAGTCGAAAAGAATGGAAAGTATAAAAAAAAAATCAAAAATAGTGGAAGGAGATTTTTTTTTTTTTTAAATTTGTCTTTAACTGCCCCCGGGCTATTACGGAACATAGAGAACTGTGCGAATTCTACACATACAAATATATTCCGGTTTCTTTGGCAAGCACCGGAATTTTGACTATGGCACCAAGAGTATTGGAGAAAACCTCATGCCCAGGTACGTCCATGTTATAATATGACATTACAAGGGGAATACTATCTCTGTCGACACTGGCATTTTTAAAATAATCCGAGAGACTTTTTAAACTGATTCATCTCATATTATTCTGTCCTGGAATATTAAACGATTTATCATAGCCGGGCTTGGGTATTTCCATCAGCCCCGTTGGGATGGATGAAAAAACTCTCTCCGCACTTTCTTTCCTCTTCCCCTAAGCTTTAAATATGAAATTTTTACACCCGAAGGATTGCGGTTAAAAATTCTAGAAGCTCTTTTTGCAATTACCGCGACCACGACTTGCCGAATCTATTCGCGTTTTTCCTTTTTGTCTTTACTAATGAAGTCACGCAATTTAATTCATTTTCGTTTTATCAAATCTTCAACGTTAATGCAACTTCTTGCTTTATTCACTCGCTGACGATTTCGATGTTACGTAATTTTCATTGCCCACGTAATTATTATGGTTTTCTTAAATAGAAGTTTGCCGGCCGAAACCGTATTAAAATACATCGCTAGAAAATACCTAATGCAGCTCATGCTCAGCAAATGGTATCAGAGAAAACTAAACATAAATCCACCTTGTTACAAATATGTCAATTCAATCTGTACTGATCTCCCTTCGGCGATTTTCATTCCAGCCACCCCTCATCATAACGGGAGTACGTTCGTATCGTCTACTATGATGAAGCTTTTGTAATCAATTTATCAGAAATGCATTCATTGAATTTCGGTAATTTTGTATACAGGGGACGCGCTTATTTTTTCGTTGTTTCTTATTTATATTTTATTAATTGCGGGAGGGGGGGGGGGGGGGGGAACAAAGAAAAATTGCTTAAGTACGAAGTAATTTATTTTGTATAAATTGGATGAAAAAAGGTTAGAATAAACAGATGAAGAAGTTGAATAGCCCACGCAGAAGAAAAATCTATCAAAATCAAAATTGGTAATTTAACAGGCATTATGAAAATGAAGGAAAATACTAAAAAGCGGACAACGGTAACTGCAGAAACAAGAAACAAAAATTGCACTACCGAATTTCAACATTACGAATATACTAACGAGTTTAAACGGGAACAAAAATATTAGATCTACTAAGCGAAGGAAGAAAGCGAAATAAAAAAAGAAAAAGATCAAATAATAACATTTTAAAACCAGTTTAAAAATTGAAATATTTGCCGAGCAGGATAGCAAACGAAGGCAAAAAGCATATTGAGATATAAAAACAAACGTATCGACAGATACAAACGTAAACATTAGTGCCCAGAAGAGAACTATTTAGACGGAAGAAAACGATCGATCAAAGAACTGGTTTGCTTTTTAGTTTAGAAAAACTTGAGAAAACGTTTCGTGAGAATGGCAGCGTGTACGAGTGTCTACGATAGAGAGGCGAGAAAAAAGAAGCACAAATTATCAAATTTTCCGGTGAAAGAAAGAAATCTGACGAAAGTGATGACAATCGGGAATAGCGCAGTTTCTCGGACACTCACGTAACTGGCTTGTACAATCGCAGGTAAAAATTGAAAAAACGTAAACATGTCGGTTGTCTACACATACTCTTTACATTACAGTGCACTTGTTTGCCGACAATTTCCTCCGTTCAATACGAAGTCGACTACAGTGGTCGATTATAAAGGCGAAAACGGCTCGAATTAAAATCTGTACAGATTTTTCGACAACATACTGTTCATTCGACGATTCATCGCTCCTGAATTATTTTCTACGAAAAAAAAATCTTTCTTCTAATGTTCAATATAAAAGTTACGCAATTATACACACAACCTTGGAAACAACTGTTACAGGTACCCCCCCCCCCCGGGTTTTAAAAAATATTTACCAGTATACAACATAATTCCTCACACTTTTTAGTTACACAGACATCATTTTTCAACAAATGCAAAAATCCATCCTGAAATCACTGAAATAATATTGTGCCATTCTCGCATAATTCTTTGAACGTAACGGGACATTAGCTCCACCATCCGGATGTAGGATTTCCTCGCTCTGTCGATAAAGTATTTTCATTATTTTTCACACAATCTGTGAAGTGCATTGGGAAATCTACCGGATATATATTATGGCATACATGGAGATCCGGTATAATCTTTAAGGTTTTCCGGGGGGGGGGGGGGGGAAGCCAGTTTATTCTGCAGCAATCGGTGCTGCAGTGGGACAACGCGATGCAGCATGCAATTAAAGCGACTACCCATAAAGTAAGTCAGGAAAGAGTGTTCCTAATCGCAACCTCGATATAACTGAGAATTTCCGACAGGTGACGGTTATAGACTACATATACCTGGATTCAGTAGTCCGACCGCAGTTTGCTCGGGGTTCTTTGACTGAAACATCATCGATCTGCTATTTTTTAACCATTTTATGTACAGCGAGTAGAACAGTTTTATGTTCATCTTTAAAAAAAAAAGGTGACATGTTCTCTCCAAATTTCACAGAAAAAACATTTCAAGAAAAACACATGTTTAGAAGTCTCCTTGAAGATTTATTTTAGCGCAATAATAAGAGCTTTACGTGTAATGAAAATTATAGAAAATACCCTTTTTAACTTTTGTCTCACGTTAGGCACTGCTTAAAGATAAAACTGGAAAAGTTAAAATAAAGATGCCTATACAAATTCAATGTACTAGATAGTGGGCTCGAGGAGACACTAATAAGGACCCGATTATAAACCAATCAGAGACAATTTATTAAATATCTCGACAAAATAATAATTATGATGCAAAAGTTTGATGCGAAACTTTAGGAATTAATAAGAAAATGTGCCGCCGTCTGGAAACCGCGATCATTATCAACTATCTGAGAATGATATCTTTAAAAATTTAAATAAAACCAGTAGTACAATTCAAAATCCAAAATTTTACTTTTAAATCGCAAAATTTCATCTATTAAATCATTAAAATCATTCAAATCATTAAAAGAATATGCTGCAGAAAAACGAGATAACTTTTCATGCTATTCGAAGTTAGGAAAAAAGCTTACTGACATGACCGAGTACTGTAATCGTATGCAAAGAAGAAATGTTCGTTTAAACTCTTTAGATGACCATGCAACAGCCACCAGAAGTTGAACTTCCAGTATCTGAATTGTTTTGCTTCTTTCAATATCTTCCAGTAATAGGCACACCTTTAAAAATGCATAAGATCGAAGAATAACAACTTATAAACTGATTTGAGATTTGGATTTTTATCTGAACTCGGTGAATTAAGTCATGCTAAAATTTTAGAAAGTTCTCAACGATTGCCTGAAATTTATCCAAACGATTTAGACACTTTAACCCCTGAAATGGAATCATTGCAATTTCAACAAATTCAGTCAAGCATGATGTTTCAGGCGCTGAGGATTCTATATGTTAAGTTTAAGAGATAACCGTAATATTTAAATTCACATAATACTAAATTCGAAATAAAGCAATCTGATTCTTCGCACTGCAAAGAGGGAGAGCACGCGTCATTTTTCGTGCTTTTTTGAACTTTTCGCCAACTTCGAAAGATTCGTTAAGGAAATGAAATGCGGTTTTATTACCAACAAAAAGCGATCTTTCCATCGATATATGCCCGGGGAAAAACAAAAAATATTTTTTTTCAAAAATTTCGACCTTTCGGCGCCCTCAGGGTCTAGTTTAAAGTTGAAAATCTGCATACTACAAACTAGAGAAATATACAGGAGGATGTAGATATTTTTAACCCTGTTCATAATTTTTAACTACTATACTCACGCTACAAAGGGAAACCACAGGCCATTTTTTGCGCTTTTTCGAACAACTTTACGCCAACTTCGAAAGTTAAAACGAGTTCGTTTCCGACAAATAGCGATCTTTCCAACAATATATCACATAGCCGGAGAAAACATATTTTTTCCTCAAAACTTTCGAGTTTTCGGCTCCAAGAGATAAAGCTGTATGCTCGACTATAGTTCTCCTGTAAAGCGGTCCTTTGTACATAAATCTGAGGTACGATTTGGTTTTCTCTACTTTTTTACTCGAGCTATTACTTCTTCTTCTTCTTCTTCTTTAGACCATCGCCGGTCGAAGTTTGGCGATCAATGTGGCTAGCTTGACTTTATCGGCCGCTGCTTGCGGTAACTCCGATGATGTTGCGCCATCGCTGCATGTTATCCTTCCACGATAATTTTCTTCTACCTCTGTTTCTTTTCCCGGGTAGTATTTGATTTCTCTTTCTTTGCACAGTTAATAATAATTCTCTCTTTTCTTGGCCATTCTATTCACTTCTTTGTTAATTATTCGTTCTGTCCATGATATCTTTAACATAGGTCGGTAAATGTACATTCGAAACGCTTGTAATCTTTTTTCGAGCTGTTTTGTCCAACTCTCAACGCCATCATATAAAAGTACTGAGAAGACATAGCAGCGGACTAATCGCATACGTAAATTTAAACTAATATCCTTTCTAGTCACCCCAGCATCTTCATAGTATTGAATATACCTCTGGCTTTCTCGATCCTTATTTCAATGCTCCGATCTACTTCCTCATGAAGCCATAGGTATAGAAACTTACTGACTCTTTCCATCTCCTCGGATCCAATGTAAATTTGACCAGCTGTTGCACTAGCATCAGTTCTTTTCTTGTGTATAACCATCCACTTCGTTTCAGTGGCATTTATTTCCAACCCATACCGGAGACTGATATCAGAAACACAGTTAACGATTTCTTGTAATCCAGCAATATTATCAGATATTGTATCTTCTGCGTATCGTATATATTGGAAATACGGTTTTCCCAAACTTTCACTCCGTCATTATTTACGTGAACATCATTTTTTCACTGTTTTTGGGCCCAATGGGGGGGGGGGGGGGGTATATATAATTTTTTACCGTAATTTTTCGCTCTTGTGAAAGAACTCTTGCGTTTTGTTTTATGTTTTGAATTTCACTTTTAAACGGTTATCTGGTGATGAGTTATGAATTTTTTAAGGGCGATTTTTGAAGTCATTTTATATTCCATTTTATATATTCTTTGACACCCAAAGTATAGCTTGAAGTTATAGATATGGTTTTAAAGAGAACGTTAATTATAATTTATGATTCAATTTTGAAGTTCATAAATGTCAAACTGTTTGTGAGCTCTGAACCATCTTATTAGGATTCCGTACATTATACGTGTACGGAATCCTTAAATATAGTAGTTTGTGATTAAATTATCCATTTTTTTTTTTTTTTATAATAATAATTTAAACGTTTTAATTTATTGCTAGATTTATTATATGTACGTAAGTGTAATAAATGCATTTTTTATTCATAGTTAATTAGCTTCTAGTGTATTATCTGTATTTCTTTTTTTTTCACTATACTGGTACAAAATACTAAAAGTTTAGTTCATTTCTCCACTTTTAAATAACAATAAGTTAAACTAAACAAATAATACCGTTGAAATTGCAATAGCATTTAAATAGCAATAGCAGTTGCACTACTAGCAGTCAACAAACCCAATAGCACTAGAGCAATTATACTAGCAGTTACTAAACGGAATAGTAGTGCTATTTCTGACGCATGCGTAATACGAACTAGCAATAGCAGCTATTTGGATAAACGAATAGCCACTGGTTAGTGCTGTTCTAAAATAGTCGTCGCGATAGCCTAGTTGCTAGAGCGCTTGACTTCCGTTACGGAGGTCACGGGCTCGATCCCGAGCGACGACAGAACTTATTACAAGATTTAAATAAATAATCGCTAATAATCACGTGGAAAGCAATGGCAAACCACCGCGTACAACATCATATGCGCGCTAGGTCAGTACACAGCAGACACACACGGGACTGCACTTTTGTAAAACGATGTAAATCAAACGATTACTAATCAGTTCCGAGTGTAGTCTTGCGTGTGTACACTTTCGTTGCATATAATAATTGCCCCTAGTACGCTACCTATATCTGTACAGCTGAGATGTACGAATAGGTAGTCGCCGACGCTCAGGAATTAAGTATGGCACTATAAAGAATATATCGAAGTTACCCATCGCTAATGTCCCCATACGACTACCGCACAATTTCAGAGCCGGAATAGGATTTCCTTTTACCTGCAGCAATATCGCTCGTCTAGCATGCAACCGAAAAATTCTCTTTTATTAGAGATTCGCTGCAGACCATTATTCTAGTTTGGGAAACATCACTGAAGTTGTATGTAAAGTAGTTGGTAATAACAATGAAGAAGCGAAGCCAGTTATTAAACGCGCAGTTTTTTTGTTTTTTTTTTTTTTGGGCTCGTCAACCAGGGACCTCACCCAGAACGCGCAGTTTTAATAGTACATTTGCTATGTTCCAGAAATGTCTTATTTTATAATAATTTAATTAGCGGTCGTTTTCATTTATCAATAATATTTAATAGTGCGACGTAATTGACGTTTAAATTCGTTATCAACTTTTACCCATGCTCCGTTTATTGTTTTATTGTTTTTTGTCAATTTTTCTTTTCTTATGGCACTAACCCCTGACGTAAGTAAATTTTTTCTGTGTTTCCAATGTGCAACAGGGATTCACGGGTCCTCTACCTGAACGAGACTACACTGCCGTAAACTCCACGGTAACTGGCTATTTTGTCCATTTACTAATATCCCTTCCACTTATCGTGATTTGTTTCTCGCTCAGTTATTCTTCCTTTTCTCTATCTCGTTGTCTAATTTCCGAATCTGTTAAATCGTTTATTAGAAATAGTCCTTTTCAGGGCTGTCTTAAACATCTCGTTACGTAATTGCGTTAAAGTATTTCGTCATACAATTTCGTGGTCCTACGGAATTTTCATTGTCGAAATTAAATGTTTTAAATCTTGGCATTATTCGATTTGTTTACAGTATATACGTTTCTTTCTTTGCTTATTTATCCCTATTTTATTTATTTATTTTTCCCATATAGATAAACCGGCAAAGATACAACTTCAGATATCATAGCTCAACAATAAATTCGGTTTACCATATTTGTATAGAAAATATGCTTCGATAAAACAAAAAAAGCACTATGCAAATCTTTGTTTTACGACAAAAAAAAACAGCACGAAAAAGACAACTTTTGGCAAATATCTAAAATTATTCTGTTCTCGCTAAACTCGGTCTGTTCCCAGCTAATCGCTAAATTTTCAGCGCTACAATCGCTTACGCATACAAACCGAAAAAGAAAATTGTAAGCATTTACGAAACAGCGTCCTTCTTGTATTGGAAGTCGCGTCATTTTCAGTCTTTACTGGTTGCTTGGCTGCGCATAGATGGCAATAAAAGAATATACCTGAACAATACGTAGGGGAGGAGGAGAAGGGAAAGAAAATGTTTCAAATTTCTTTTAAGCGGTATTCCACTAAAGAGAAATAGAAAATCCGGGAGACGTTTGAATAAATTCCACTTGCGAGATAACATTTTCCGGTTCTTTTCGAGAGAGAGAGAGAGAGAGAGAGAGAGAGAACGTAGCAAAAACAGGAAAAACAAAAAAAAAAAAACTGAATTACGTAACTAAGATCGCCTGAAGGATGGTTATAAAGAAGTTATTACATTAGTACTTTTAAAAAATATCTGGCGGACGATTGAAATAGCGGTTGAAAGAAAGAAATTTAAATGGCGACGAAAATAGGAGATCTGCGTGAACGGGACTATTTTAGCGACGAATTTAAAAGAAATATTTAAAATTTATTTTACCTTCTAACTTTTTAACGAGAATAGGGGACAAATAAAATCACTCGACCATGGTGAAGAAACCTGCTGAAAATTCAAATTTTAAAAATACAAAAATAAAAGGTAGTATAAATACAATTGAATCATATTTACCGTGGTTGAGCGAGGGAATTACGTCATGGATACATCTGGAAATAATTAAAAATGAATAAATAAACAAAACAAATCAAATATTCCGTGCATTGCAGCTACACAATATTATATTTTGTTACACGAATTAAAATTCACAACTCGCAAATATAACATTTTGATTATCATATTAAAAAAATTAAACATTAACTAAATTTACGTAATCACATGACTGTAAATATTTGATTTATCGACATACAGAAATGTAGTATTTCCCCAAGTATGTCTGTCCGAACACTACCTGGTGCGCATATGAGGCTCTATGTGTGTTTTCCGTTACCTTTCACGGGCGGCTATTAGCGATTATTTTGATTATTCAGTGTAATTTTTTGTCGTCGCCTAGGATCGAACTCAGGACTTCCACGATGGAATTCTAGTGTAACTAGGCTATCGCGACCACTCTTACATTTCATATAGTCAGACAAAAATTAGTCGAAAAGGGGGGAAAAATGGTATCGTTATTATTTACCACAGAAACGCTTCGGGCGCAAAACAGTGCCTCGCAAATTTTTCCTGATCCGCCCATTTGTAAGGCACAGTAGTATCCCTTTAAAAACGTTTGCGATAAAATTAAATATCGTTGTATTTCCAAAACTGTGAACGCACAAAGAAATTTTTGGCTACCAGCGGTCATATTTAAAAGGTAAAAAATAAGAAAACCCTTCGAAAACATTTAGATCCCAAAAACAAATACAAAAACTGTTTTTTCACTTTTTTCGGTAACATTTTTGCAAAAGTGCTTTGGGAAAATTATTGATACATCGCGCGAATTTCTTTTTTTCGAATCCCCTAAGCTACGGTCTGCCGTATTTAACTGCTGCGGCCATCACGATATAATACTGAGCCGGGTTTATATTGCTTTAGCTATTCTGTTTATTTTAAGCAAATTAATGATTGAGTTTATTGTGCTGTTTGGGAGTTTGATAGCATATCGGGGGGGAGTGTTTTAAGCGTCCGTGTTGATATGAATACTGTGCATTCTATTAATATGTGCTGAACGATTGGGATGAAACTTCCCATACAAAAAAGGCACTGCATTGGAGAAAATGACCCATTTTCGTGCGAGATTACGATATGACCTGTTTGTAGTCGGCTGAAAGTCTCTGCGGGAACAATTCATTGGGGCCACCAAGGCTCGGTCGTTGACTTTACTTGAAACAGAAAAGTCTGACACACGGTCCACATTGTTCCTTCCATTCTTATGTGTTTTTCGCTAAAAAGAATTGTGCCAAGAATGAAGGGGGGACGGAGGAATATCTGTTCTGCGGAGCTCGTAGTGCGCTGACTGTGCCATTACGTTCGCCTGTTCATTCCCTGGTATTCCCGCGTTACCGGGAACCCACATAAACGTCCCTAGCTCTCAGACTTCTGTATATCGATGATAATACGAAGGATTTGGGTAGTTATTATATTTCTTGTTTTAGATATGGCTTCTAGTGCTACCAGAGAGTCTGTAATTATTAATGTCTTTTTTTGTTAGGCTCGCAAGAAGAAATATATTGTAGCCCGTTACATTTCTGCGTCCAGTACTGTGCAGCCATCATCGAGTAGTCGGAAAGAAACCGCTTTATCTGACACTACAAACGTACATGCTGTCGGCGATGTGATTGCGGCTGGGTTATGTTTAGCACCATCTGTGTAGACTGCAACGTGGTCGATGTATTTATTTATCGTATTTTTAGCCATTTCGACAACGTCAGTTGGTAGCTGTCTGAAATTGCTTTTAAGTGATACGTCTGTTTTTTATTATTGCGAACTCCCACGGGGAGATTATTAATGTGAGGTTTATTGGGTTTATGATATTTAAATTGAATATGTCGAGGGCTTCGGACACAGGATCATTTGAGAAACTTGGTGTGCATGAGAAATAATTAACAGCCAAAGGAGTGTGTGTTAAGGACAGAAGAGTTTCGCATCGTCTATGGTAGTTTCAGTAAAATATGACAACGGCGGGCACCCTAACAAATTGCACGTGCTGGATGCAGGAGTGGTTTGTTCAGCTCCTAGTATCGAATTACGGATCACATCTAATGAATTTATTAAGGAATGACATGCTTGGGAGTTTGGCTGGGCACCCGTACATGATTTTAGATAAGATGATGGATGTATATACTGATAGGAGCTTGGGGTGGATATTATATTTGGGATTTGATAAATATTTGATAATGCCGAGGGATTTTAAATTCCTTAAACCGGTTACGTGTAGACGCCAGGATAGCCTACAATCGAATAATAGTCCCAAGAATTTCACTGGAGATTGGAATAGGATTATTATCTAGTGTAAGAGAAATAGCAGGTGAGACAACGCATGTCTTCTATTGAATTCAGTTTGTTTTGGAAGGAGAGAACACTAGACCATTATTATTTGACCAGGATTGTAATTTATTTATTGTTTTTTAGAGAATATTTTGGGCATTGGGAAGAAGGCTAGAAGATGAAAAAATGTTCAAATCGTCGACATAAAGCCGGACCGTAACAGGAGACGTGATGCAATTTTCAATATTATTTATATAGAATATAAACAAGCACTTAGAGAGCCTTGTGGAATTCCATTCTCTAGCGGCATAATATTTGAATTGGTAGTTCCAATCTTAACTTCTTCTTCTTCTTCTTCTTTGATTAACGTGCCGTGTACTTAGGCCAGAAGCACGGATAAGATAAGAGTTAGATGGAGTGGAATAGATTAGTGATCTTGAGAAAACGTAGGAGGCGTTCAATTTTGTCGAGGCGGTCAGATAGGATTTCGGAAAGGTTGGACGACTGGAGAATTTGTACTCTGTATGAATTATAGATTGGACAGCTGACGAGTAAATGTTGGATTGTGACAGGAGAATTGCAATTGGAACACAGTGGAATAGGTTGTCTGGACAAGAGGTGACTATGAGTAATTTTGGAATGACCTAGGTGGAGTCTTGTGACAACGATTTCATTTCTTCGATTGGTGAATAATGAAGTTTTCCATGGTCGAATAGTATCTCGAATTGAGCGCAGCTTGTTCGTGTTTGGAATGTTGGCCCACTGTTTTTGCCATCTTTGAAGTAATTTTTGCACTATATAAGCCTTCAGATATATTGACGGAATTTCGATGTTCGGTACCGGAAAGAACAATGAGCCTTCTTTTGCCGCGGTATCCGCGAATGAATTCACCTGGATCCCAACGTGTGATGGGATCCACGCGAACGAAACACGGGTACTTCTACTACAAAGAATGCAAATAATTTCCTTGGCTATTGGGTGTTGCTGAGGAGAGTTGTATTTTTGAATTGATGTGATCGCGTTTAATGAGTGTCTGTATGTATGAGGTGTGGGGAATGAGGATCGGAATTTATTACATTTTCTATTGCAAGTTTTATAGCAAATAGTTCCGCCGAAAGAATACTGAATAGTGCCGGAAGAGAGTAACGAAGAATAATTTTTTTATCGGACGCCACTCCACAACCTGTGCCTCGAGGTGTTTTGGAGCCGTCAGCAAAAACTATTTTGCAACTGTCATATTTGCTGACCATGCATTGATATGCGGAACGTAGAATGCTCGGACATGTTTCTCTTTTTGAGAATTGCTGGAGTTGAAGATCTATGTCGAGATGCAGGTTTACCCATGGAGGCGTTGGTGCTGTGGTTAGTTGATATATCGACGGTAAAGTGAATTGCATCGAATCTAAGATTTCAGTAACTTGCTTATAAAGAGTGGGCACCGATGTATGGGGTGATGGTCGAAGCGAGTTCAGCGAAGGAAGGTTAATCGACGAGTTAAGACGAATCCACGTGTTTAAAATTCTCCGGTCTCTGTAAATATTGAGAGGAGGAATACCAGCTTCACAAAGAACGCTAACAGATGGAGAAGTAGGAAAAGCGCCAATAGCGAGTCTCGCAGCAGTATAATGTATTGTATTGAGTGAGTTGATGATATTTTGATTAGCCGAAGAGTAGATTACAGCGCCATAGTTGAGTCTTGATTTAATCAGTGCTTGGTAGATTTTCAACAAGGAGGAACGATCTGAACCATACAATGTGCTAGCCAGTTTACGAATTAAGTTTAGTTTTTTGGTGCAGCCTGTTTTTAGTTGGTTGATATACGATTTC
The DNA here is from genome assembly GCA_039619475.1 of Icerya purchasi. Classification (NCBI taxonomy): domain Eukaryota; kingdom Metazoa; phylum Arthropoda; class Insecta; order Hemiptera; family Monophlebidae; genus Icerya; species Icerya purchasi. Next base: position 238,887,380 of record CM077115.1, read on the forward strand.
CATGTAAGTTTTTCATCCAGAATGATTCCTAAATATTTTACGGTATCTGATGATGGAATGGTTATGTTGTTTAGTTGGACTGAAATTTCATGATTACAGCGGCGAACTCTACAGAAATGAATAGCGGTAGTTTTCGTGTTTGAGAAATTGAAGCCGTTGTGGACTGACCAAGCTTGTAATCTGTCGATTGTTTCCTGTAGTATTGATGTTCCGAGGGACAGGTCCGAAGAGGAGATGAATATAGAGCTAGGTCGTCTGCAAATAAGGAGCATTGGACAGGCGGGTGTATTTTTTCCGGAATGTCATTTATGGCTATGTTGAAGAGGGTAGGGCTGAGAACGGAGCCCTGAGGAACACCGTTCGGTAGATCATGCGGAGCTGATTTAACTGATCCTAGTCGGATATGAAATTTGCGACTCGATAGGAAATTTTGGACGAAGTATGCTGGATGACCGCGAACTCCCCGGCCATGAAGAGTTTTTAAAATTTTTTCTATCCAAGTATTGTCGAAGGCTTTGGATATGTCAAAGAATATTGCCAGTAGGTGATTTTTACGAATAAATGATGTTTGTATCGACTGTTTGAGAAAAAGCAGTTGGTCGATCGTTGATCCGCTCGCTCGAAATCCGCATTATGATTCGGTCAGGAGGTTGTTAGATTCGATAAAACATTGCAGTCGTGCGTTTATGATCCGTTCCAGGAGTTTGCAGAGAACACTGGTGAGCGAAATAGGTATTTTTATTTGGTTTTGGAATCGGAATGATTTCGGCAGTTTTCCATGAGTCAGGGAACGTGTTCGTTGTCCAGATATGATTAAAAATTGATAGTAAGATGAGAATAGCTGGCTCAGGAGCATTTTGGAGCATGTAAGCATGAATGCTGTCCGGTCCGATTGCAGTTGGTTTCAATTTTTTGATACCTCGTTGTAATTCTTCGAGCGTAATAAAACAGTTGTAAGGTTCTTTATTGTCAGAGTGGAAATCGAGTCTTACGGAGGCGAGATTTCTTTTGCGATTAAGTGCTTCTGATGAGAAATTCAAGTTGCTGGATTGAAAAGCTATAAATTTCGCGAACGATGTAGCTATTTCGTTTAAGTCTGTGCTGATATAGTTATCCAATTTGATGCTAGTGGGAATTGGTGAAAAATTTTTCCTATCAAGCCCTCGAATTTTTTTCCAGACTGTAGTGGTAGAGGTGAAACAGTTTATAGTTTGTACGAATTTCTGCCATGAAGTTCGTTTGGCCTGTTTTAAAGTGTATCGTGCTTTAGCGCGAAGTTTTTGATAATTAACATGATTTTCCAGAGACGGAGCGGCTTTTAATTTTTTTAGTGCTTTTCTTCTATTACGTACAGCGGCGGAGCAACCTGTGGTCCACCATGGGACTGCGTTTTTACGTAAATGTGTAATTTGAGGAGTCATAGAGTTCGCGTGATTTACAATAATATTTGTGAACGATTGGACGAGGTTTTTGGCGTTTGAAGTTTGACTGACTTCGAAGCTGGCGACTGATGGAAAGGTTGAGCTATTATATATTTTCCAATCTGTTGTGCGGTAGTTGTACTTTATACCTTGAATTGGGGATATAGTTTTGCTATGCTTGTGCTGAACGATTACGGGAGTATGATCGCTTCCAGCGAGATCATCATGGTTGAAGACTTCAACAGCGTTCAGAATGGCTGGGGTGGTAATAATTAAGTCCAACATTGACCATGTCTTGTGAGAGAAGTTATAGTGTGTTGGATTCTCGGGATGTAGCAGAGCGAGATTGTAGTTGGAAATAAGCTCTTCGATGATTCTTCCTCTAGAGTTGTAGCATGATCCACCCCAGAATGGGGAATGAGCATTTAGATCTCCGCAGATAAGATAGGGACTTGGAAGAGCCAAAATGAGTTCGCTAATGTCTTCTCGAGTGATATTATCTCTTGGAGGTAAATATATTGAACAGATCGTGAGTGGTGATGAAAGAAATATGGTTGCTGCAACAGCCTGTATAGTTGTCTGTAATTGAAGTTGGTTGAAATTGAGGTAGTTTTTAACGGCTAAACTTACTCCTCCGGATGCCCAGTTCGAAGAGCAGTTTGTTGATACGATATTGTAGTTCGGAAGATATAAGGTTTGGCTATTCTTAAGATGTGTTTCCTGCAGACATATTATAGTTGGATCATAAATAGACTGGATTAATTTGAGATCTTCTAGATACCTATAAACACCATTGCAGTTCCAGCTGATATATATTTGAGGTATGTCCATATCTCGTTCACTTATGGAAAAATAGATGTTTCCTAAGGAAATGGTTGGGCTTCGGTTGCAGAGGTACTGGAATTCTGCAATCCTTTCAGCTTTTTCAGAATCTTGGTTAGGTGCACTTTTGTGGATCTATCCTTTATAGGGGGGTGAAGTTCAGCCAACATCCGGATCATCGAGTCGCTAGGAATTTTGAATTCGTCGGCAAGAATTGATTGAATTTCCGGGGGCAGATTTAGACATGTCCACAAATAAAGCAAAGTTAGTGGTGGAGATCGGATATTCATTTGCTTTGAATTTTTCGTTAATTGTTGCCTCGAGAGGTTTTAGAACCTTTTTGAGAGTGCTCAAAGATTCATCTGCTTCGGTTCCCGTATCCGATGAAAGTCCATCAGACTCATCTGGAAGATCATTGGAATTTTTAAGTTTTTGTTTTTTCACGCCTTTTTTCTTTGTTCGCACTATCGCTTCTGTTGTAGGCGTGAGTTGGGTGAAACTTTCTTTCTGTTAGAAAATTTTTAATATAGCTGGTTATATTGCCAGTTAACCCAGCGGTTAGTAGTTCCTTTTAAAAAGGATTTTAGTGCGAACCCTATAGACTTAACGTGTGTTTCCGGTCTTCCTTCTGGTCTGCTTAAAAATAACGCTCTAACGATGTTCAGAATTCAAAATTTTTCCTAATTAATGTTATCGAATAAAAAAATTGTAAAACATTCGAACTTCGAGAAACTTGGAAGGCTTCTTATAATATCGTTTATTCCTCGAAGAAAATAAAAACTTACAAATGGACAAAAACTGCCGGCTGAGTACTATTTATTGGTCGCCTCAAATGAGAGTTATTAGGATTGATAGAGCCTCTTCAAATCCGATAGTTGGAATATAATTCACAATGGATTTTTTCTTTTTTTTTTTGTCCCTTTTCACAACGGAAAAAAATTGAGAATGGGAAAAATTACTCTTTAAAAAAAAATCCTTTAAATAATTCGCTATATCTTGTGCAACCGATAATTGGAATACGTTAATATTTCCTTTCCGCTACTCAGTGTCACTTAGTGCAAAATCGAAAAATACCATTCTCCTTCAGCCTCGGAAGGATCCTCATTCATTTTTCAGCAGTAGCGAAACTTTCATATCTCACTACTTCTAGCCTTATAGTTTATGTTATCAGCGCTCTTAAAATGTCGTAAGAAAATTTTATTACTGCCAGCTCGGAGAACAAACAAAAATTTTACCCCATTTTAACCCAAAAAACAAGCTGCAGATGTGAGAAACTAACGCTACTGGGAAGTAAAAATCGAAGACGTCAAGATTAAAAAAATTTCAATGTGAGTTAGGTAAAACTTTTTTTTTCAAACTTTAAAATATTTTCGCACCACCGAGAACTTAACAGGACGTAAAGATGCGGCAAAAGCTTTGTAGAAACTTTTAAATTTTACAACTTTTTTCCGGGGAACTAAAAAAACTTGGAAAATTAAAATTTTAAAACGTCAAAAAAAAAAACAAAAATAAAAAACCTCTAGTAAAAGTTATTAAATATAGTCAGCCGTCACTGAATTGCTTTCCTTTTTCCAATATTTTAAGAACAAAAAAGAAAACACCGTCAACATTACGCGAAAATTTTAAAGGCGCACTATTCATAATTCCGGAAGTGCCGAAATTTATTTTTTTGTTTTCAAATTAAAAATTCAGTACACTGGAAAAACTAACACTTCAAACGGAAGAAGACGGCACTCGTGCAATATGAAAAGAACTTTCCGAAACATGTATTCTTTGAGGCCGATGGGCCACTTCAATCGCATCGTATTACATATAAAAACGTAATATAAATATAGTATAGAGAAAAAATGATAATGCGGCGTGCCTGAAGAGAAACGGAAAATTTGAAGAAATATAAACGATAAAAATAATAAGAACCAATTTTTGAAAATATACCTCTCTTTGGGTGCGTTGAAAGTAAAATTATGCAACAAGAATGTGCTACCAGGAAGTTTTTAAGTGAGTACATAAGTATATCGACTGGATAGATATTTTTTATCAAAAATTCCTTCGATGTGAATTAAAAACATATATTTACCGCTCGGGGTTCTTGCTTTTAAAAGGTGATTTCGGTATGAAAAATGACGTAGAAAACTTTTAATAAATGTTTTGAAATATTTTAATTTTTAATTTTTTAATTATAAAAAGTATATTTAATGTTAAATCGTTAAAACATATGTGATTCTCTATAATAGCCTTAGAAATTAAGCATACAGAGATATATATGTATATGTTCAAAAAAACATATAAATCATTTCTAACGTTTGTTTTAGATGATTGCAGAGAAAAGTGCTCATAATTTTTATGTTGTTACGAAAAATTAATTAAACATTATTAGAAGAAAAATGTAATAAAACGTACAGACACCTTTTTTCCTTTTTTTTTTTTTTTTACCTATTTGCAAGTTACTTTTTAATAAAAGATGATTTATTAATTCGTTGTATTTTTAACGTAAAAGGAGGAGTGTCTGAACACACTTTATTAATACTTACACGGGTGTATATGATAAGGAGAAATGTCTAATAACTCTGAATTACATTGTCGTTTTTAAATTCAACCGGAAGAATACGGAAATTTTTAAGAAACACAAAACTTCGTGGGAAAAATTTTGACCATCAATCGAGACTTTTTGTTGCAAAATAACATAAAGCTTAACTTTACACCCAGAATGGACTATTCAAAACTATCTCCACCCCGGGCTTCTTTTCAGGTAAAAACTATTATAACCCTCACCGATAACAATCATCCACCAGCACTGCGAGGGCACAGGGCACTAGGCATTATTAATAAATACACCGTGTTTCCGAAAGCATACACTGATGGATCAAAAGATGATAAGTCCAATGTTGCCCCAGCTGTATGCGCATTCGAAGTAGACGGAATCACAGAGGACATACGGTTGAACAACGTTGTATCGATATTGCGGAAGCCGAAATGTATGCTGTGTTGTTATGTCTTCAGGCATATTTAGAACTGAGATCTCAACCGCTCGGAATCTTACTGGTGACTGATTCCTTGCAGTCCATACATGCTTTGTAGTCGAATCACCCGGAATCACCACAATGGTTCTAGAAGTTCTGCTGAGCCGAAGAGAATGCCGAGTTGTTTTTTTTTTTGTGGGTCCCCAGTCATGCCGGAATTCCGGGGAATGAACGGGTAGACCTGGTTGCTCGGTCATCTTTGATGTGCCCAATGTCGCTTCCTGTCGGATGCAGTCTTCGCACAGTGGAATCATGACTGGATGTCTCAATCGACCTTTCTCAGAGAATTGAAATCTACGATGGAGCCATGGTGGCCTCCAGTCGGAACAGAATGCAGCGTGTTCTCGGCGGTCATTCGCCTGAGAACGGGACATACGTCTTTTTCCCACCACTACATCCTCAAACAAGCTCTGAAGCCAATGTCCACTTTGTTCTATCGATAAATACCCATCAGTTATCTTGCTAAAGTGCACACGTCTCAATGGGTTGCGGCGCGGCCAGATTACATCACTTGCAAACGTCCTCTCAAATACCCCTACCGCTTTAAACAATCTCATGACTTTCGTTCAGTCTAACGAGCTGAGGAGTCTGATTAAAAACGTGCGTCCACTCACTGCGAGAACCTAGGTAGTTACATGCAGTGTGTGGTTTATTACCCCTCCTTAAATAAAAAAAAAAATAAAAAAGAGAACAACCCGCTCATAAAATGGGGGCACCCGAATTGCGCACCAACACTTTACACAGTGACAAGTCGGACTCGAATTGCGTACCGACCCGAAATAGCCCGCTTGCTGAGAACTCGAATTGCGCACCGCTTTAAAAAAAAAATACTCCGGATTTTATCAAATCGACGAAGGAATAAAATCAGTAAAAGTGTGTCGTTCTTTCAGTGACTTCCAAACTGTCTTATCATATACCTCGATGGGGAACGTTTGCTATTTGGAATAACATTTCGGTTGCTTAGGAAAAAACCTCCTTAACGGTTTGCGAAAAATAGGCTATTTTTTAAGTATACGATGATGCGTAAAAATGTTGAAAGCCATTGAACATTTAACTGTTATAAAGCGGTCATCAGTTTTGGAACCACTGAATCCAATAAACAGCGATGATGGTCTCGGTGCCGTTTTCGTTCGTTTTTTATATTTCATACCGGTAAACTTCCGGTGCGCAATTCGAGTGTCGCCTCGTAAAATAGGTCATTTCACTTTAACTGGTTTATTAAAAACAAATTAACAAAAAAAAAAACCAAAAAAAAAAAAACAAAACTGATAAACCTATTTCTCTTTTATTATTATCAGTGCTTAAAAATTCTTAATCGTTTAATTAAACATTTTTAGTATTTCGATGTGAAATGAAAATGAATGGAGAAGTTGAAAAGTGGTGATTCCGAATTCCCCATGCAAATAAATGAGAAATCTCTATAGATAAAATCAACGGCTCTGTGAAAATGAAAATATTTTCTTCAATGGCATTTCAACAGTCAATTAATTCGTGCCCGCTATTGATGTGAGTTTGTGCCTTTTAAGTCGAACAATTCGAAGACATTTCTAAGTTCGATTGTATTTTTTCATAATTTCCAAAATAACTAACTCGCGTCAAACTAACAACGCGGCTACTTTAAAACTCTGCTCCCTATCCGCCATCTGAACCAGCACGATTATTGCTAGGAAACGTGAAATAATTTTAACAAATAGAACATGTCGAACACAATAAAACAAACAGTTTCACAAACAAAAAAAACGACAGGGTTCACTTCTATGCAGAAGTTACAACTGCAAAAGCTGTCCCTTAGATAGGCATACCCTTTCTTTTCAGACTATACTAAATTATTATTAAGTGCTCATTTTTAAATATCCGACGTACATAAATGTCTAATTCAAATTTGTAGTTTACTAGATCGTTAAAAAAAAAAAAAAAAAAAAAAAAACTAAAAAATATAATTAGAAAAAAAAACATTTGAATTTTTTTTAAAAACAAAGTAAAAACCGAACGTAAGCCTACTGATTCAAAGAATCTAAATTTGACGTTGTAAAAGATAAGTCAATAAAACACTTTTTAAAACATGTGCGTCTTTATTATCAAGAAGACTCTTTTATTTTCATTTGTTTTTATTTACTTTTTTTTTTTAAGTCGTCGAAAATTCCATACATTGTTAATTCATTATAATTGTTTAAAAAAAACAACATATACATAATAATATTATATTTAACTATATAATTAAATAAATAGAAATAAAAAAAAAAAAAAAAAAACAACAAATAACTTGTACATAATTGCAATACTATACCGGTGGTCGAGAGAGAGAGAGAATTAACACTACACGGAAGAGGAACCTGAAAGTATATTGTTGAGTTGCACAAATTAATTCTTTGAGCAGTATACAGGCTGGACTCAAAAATTCGATAATCGCCATCCGCTACTTTATCTGAGTCCAGTGAGTGTTGGCAATAGGGAGAAGCGATTTTTTAACTCCTATTGTACATACAAACTGTGAAGCAATTTGACCAATCCGATACTGGTAGAAACGGACCAAATATAACTAAAAACCAGGGGGGGGGACACTTAATGGACTCAACAGCTTTCGATTGTCGCGAAATAAAAGGATTTAACAATATCGCTTTTTCTTTGTGAGCACATCTGGTAGGAAAGCATGAAACTAAAGAAACACTAATTCAAACGTCTTTAGCAGCTGTATTGGCTACTTCATTACCACGGCTTCTTTATTTCCTGAGATCCGAATAAAATTAACCGTTATGTCAGATTCAGCAAGACTAAGCTTCTAATTTTGTAAATGTATATAGATTTTACGCTGAACGATAAGTACTTCAGAGGTGATAAACAGCTCATAGAATCAGGCAGAATAAATAATATTTTTGGAGCAGTTATGAAAATGTAAAAGGGGCAGAGCCTTAAAAATTTCAAAACATTCAATAACCCTCCCCCCGGCCGCTAAAGAGTAAAATCATTTGCTTTTTGAATAATTTTACCGTTACGGTCATTTTTCTACTTTCTTTTACGTATAATGCGTAGAGACGTTGACTCGGAAGAATTCTTTAAGGTAATGACTGAGGAGCTGGTAAATTTGAAACAATACCGCGTTGTTATCTTAATTAATCCTAATTTAAAGAGAATTCTAGTTAAAATCTGTAGGTTTACATTTTGTCGTGCTAATCTTATTTTAAATCGGTAAGGATATAACTCCCCGTTGAATACCAGTTGGGACTTATTTGTGTCGCTCCGTGTCGAACGGTGTATTAACCCCTTAAGTATATTTTACTAAACCTTGCGTTCGGTGCGGCGCGTTAGTATATTTAAAAACGAAAAAAAGAAAGAAAGTTGAAGATTAATTTTTACGAAAATTCGCAGATGCGCTAATTTTACCCCCCCCCCCCAAAAAAAATAAAAAATGCACGTATCACTGTACACGTCATTATTTAAAAATTCACTCAACGCACGAACACATTTTTACGCGGTACATCCGGAGGAAAAAAAAAGTAACAAAATCCGTAACTGAATCGTTCGAGGTTGACTTTTCATAATGATTTCCTTTCTGGTAGCCTCGCCGGGCCAGATCCTTTGCTGGTCGTTAAACACCCGAGGGATACTTCTTCACCAGCTGTTTTGTATTGCGAGTGGTCGTTTCTTTGTTTATCTCATTTAATTAAGTTTCTCTTTAATAAACTGAAAACAAGTCCCCGAAGGATAAACTAAATTGTTCACCGTCTTTTCCCGCTTAAAAAATTTATATCATTTAATTTTTTATACAGACTTTTTGAAAAGTCTGTTTTAAAACAATCTCAATTTTTGCCAAAACTTTCCTCTCGTCCAGGATGGATCTTAAAATGTGACTTTCGAAAAAGTTAATTTTCCTGCGCGTTCGTGCGTACCATTCACGCCTTGTATTCTTAATTTGTGTACGCTTATTTTCCTTCCCGCTTGGGCCCCGACGTATGTATATAACATAACCGGCGTGAGCGAAAATACTCGTAATTTTGCAGAAATGTGATCATCTAGTAAGTCATTTTTTATGCACTATTTAGAACCGAATTTTTTTTTTTAATTTCACATTAATTACAGCGTCGCAATCTCTCGTACGTTATTTTTCCAAAAAAATTCACGCAATTCTATCCGCAACTTGATTTTTTCATTACTATTCGTCAATTTGTTACCCGCGGTGTTTATACTTTTGCCAATTCTACAATCCATTTCCGGAAATTCCTAGTGCGAAGCCTTTTTTTTCGCTACACCGATATTTTTATCGTCATTATTTCATTCAGTTTGTCCGGTTGCTATTCGATTTGTGATCGGAATTTTGAGAACGTTCAATATATTGCGAATCTCTATACGGCTTTTTTCCGGTACAGAATAGACAATTTTCCAAAGAAAAAAAAAAAAAAAATGAAATTTCACCTACTACATGTCATCGCTTCTTTTAATTAAAATATTCGAAAAGGCTAATTTCTTGGGGTTTTTTTTCTTTTTAAATTTTATATTCTCGTAAAATTATTTGAATCACTTGGAAATTTTAGTAGTTTGGTGCTATTAGATTCGGCCCCAAAATTACAATCGTTACGTATTGACGCTTCTTCCATTTCTCTATTCGGTGGAAGTAGAAACTAGCCTGGAACCGATAAAAAACTAAACGGTAGATATATTAATGTGGTTTCTTTTGATTTTGTTGTTTTTTGTTTTGTTTTTTTTTTTTTTTTTGTTTTTAATAATGTTGGAATATTGCATTTAGTACTTCGGAAGAAGGTGGCAACTAGCGAGTTTATAATTTTTTATTTTTATAAAGAAATAGACAAAAAAAAAAAAAAAAAAACGAACAAACGAATGAAATAAATTCGATAGTGAATGATGATATAATAATAAATCTGAACTGAGGAAGAAACTCCATTTGCAGAAATTCATTGAAATGAAAATCAGCAGTGAGAAAGTGAAATGTACCTGCGAGTGGGAGAGAAGGAAAGCTTACTTCGTCGAAGCTAGAAGCATAACTACAAGACTAGCTTGTTGTTAAAAGATGAAAGTGTATCGGAAGGAACGTTGCAATCGGAAGGGTGTTAAGAAACTAAGAGATTTAAAGGTCGTTAGTCGTTCTTGAAATTTAGGAGATTGAAGTGGTACGGGAAAAGGAAGAGTAAAAAGTTCTCCAGAATTTTCTCCTGGCTTGCATTAGAAAATTTAATAAAGCTCTGGCATTAGGTTTTCCCTATTATCACGAGATTAAAAAAAAGGGGGGGGGGGCAGTGACGGAAGGTCCTAAAAGTAGCGGCAATAACCTCAAAAGCTTACATTTATCGTTTTACTATAGAAGGTTTTGCAGGCACTCGAGTAGAAGGAGAGAAGGAGGAAATAGCACGTGAAATGGGAATCAGTAAAGTAATTGTATTTTGAAATAGAATTTAAGTTACGGTACAAAAAAGAAAGAAAATAATCGACAACGAGGTTGAATTTTTTTCAATTAATTTTGGGGAGACACCGTTAGGAAGCGTAGGTTCGAAGTAATAGCAGGTTGAAGGGGGAGGACTGTTGAAGAATATAATGATGCGGACTTGATCGCTTCCCAAAAGTACGCCGTCGAAGGTTTCCCATGAACAGTTAGAAAGTTTAGGATAAGAAAAAGTGAGATAAACTACACTGAATATAGAAAAACTTTTGTATCAAGTAGGAGAAAGATCATTAAACGGAATAAGATTGTGCCTATGGATAATGTTTCCAACAATCGTTTCATTATTGTTTCGAGCAGAATCAAAGAAGAAAGTAAACAATTTGCTATTCCCTCCCATAATGAAGGAAGAAAAATACAACTGAGAAATGATGGAAGGGGAAAACGGTTCACTTTATAATTAATTTTCCGTCTATTATTTCAGGCAAAAGTGAAAAAAATTTAATATTTTCCTTTGATAAGATTACTTTTTTTATTTTTTTTGTTTTTTAATTTTTGAAAGTTTCGCGGCAGCGGGATTCGAACCGGGCCCTACTCGAACGAAGCACCACAGCCTAATCAACTACGCCACAGTTTAACTTCGTAAAATTACGAACGCTTCCGTTTACGGCCAATCTGTCATAAATAACTTGTCACAAACATTTCCCAACTACTGTCAACCGCAAACACAGAGAACATTGGCTAAAGAGTCTCCCTCTTAACTAGTACGCCGACTGAATTTAGGATTTCCCGTCGGTATCTTTGAAAAAATTTTTTATCCTATACACGATTCGATGCCTAAAAAGAAAAACAAAAAAAAAAAAAAAAAAAATCAAACGCTTCGTGTTTAACGTTAGGCTTCTTTTGTAGAATATTTTTAAGCACTCTGCACTTGCATCGCCCTTTGAGTTGCTCCTTACAATTCGCAAGCCTTCATAGAAGTTTCGCATTCCAAAAAGTCCATCAGATTGGCAGCTAAACGAGATCATCATATAGAGACACGAAGGAAAAGAAACTACATCCTCTTCTTCGTTTAATAGTCCATGTGCTAGACAATTTTTGAGTATAATTTGGGATTTGGGGGGGGGGGCAAATTTTCCTTCAAACCCCAGTTAGAGGAGCACATGTAGATGGTAAAAAAGTATGATGGCCATTTGGAAGAGCGGTAGCTTTTCAAAATGGCGGCCATCCCGATTCATATATTAGATCATAACTCGGCTCCTAATCGTCCGATTTTAATTTTCTTGTTTTCAAACGAAAGCTTGTTACATTTCCAACAACTTTAGTTCAATACACTTTTTTTTTTTATCTCCAATAGCTTTTGTGAAATAATGGAAAAAAGAATATTTTGTTTCTCAAAAATGTCTTCAGCTCGAATTACTCGAGTGATAATTAATTTTTACGAGGAAATGCTTCAAATAAAACATGAAGATAATTTTATAAGCTTTACAATGAAATTTTCAAGAAAGTTGTATCTGTGATACGAAACGAGATATGCTACTTTTAGTACCGAAAAACAGTCGTGAAAGGTACATCATTACGTTTTAACTACGACGTGTGACTCATTCTGCCTCTATCGTTATATCGAACCCGCGAGTAAATGTTGCAGAATCTTTTATATATATAGTTTGGTAACATTGAAATTAGTGATATAATTTTATATAAATTACCCAGATAAATATGAAGACAAGTATAATTTTTACCTGTTTAATCTTCAAAATCACTGTCTGAAAATTCATCAACGTCATCAATCGCATAATCTATTTCTTGTAATTCAGGTCTCATGTTGTCGCAATTTGCTAGTTTACAGGCAGGTGTGCATTTCAACGAATTCAGCATGCACGTACAGGTAGGCAGCTTGCATGATCGTGTGCACATGCAGCTCAGCAAATCCAAAAAAATTTCGGGGGCAGGCAATCCAACCATCCATTTTATGGTTAAATTTCCTGTGTCATCAATTAACCAGCCATTTTCTTGGGGGTCTGGAATCACGGGGTAATTTTCGAGACATCGTTTCTAAATTGCTGTTTGATAATTCGCTCTGAGAACGTGCTGATGGAAGCAATCCTGACAGGGAGGTAATTGCACTGAATTAACAGCTCCTTGTTTGCTTCGGAACAATAGGTAACGTGCTTCATTCACACTTTCAATTTTTGAACCCTTTAGATACAATTGACAAGTAAATTTTTCCACTTCATTGAGGGTTTTCTCACTCACTGTGCGATCTTCTCCGACCATTGAAAATAAAGTTTCAAATTCTTGATTTCTCATTAATAATTTCACTGCTTTTACTTTTCCTTGGCCAGCCATTGCACTTACAGTATCACAACTAGTAAATGCATGAATTGCTGGCAAGACTGTCACAATTTTTTCCCCCAGAACGTGTACTAGTTTTCGGATATATCAATAAGTCGAATTCGTTTTTTTTCCCACGTTTCAAGGAAATATTAGTATCTTTGATATTCAAGGAAGCATAAGCACACAAAATCAGAACGACTGTGTCACCTGCGGTACATATAACATTGGAAAAATACTTCGAGGCGTGTTGAATGTGTAACATCATTCTGGTATCAGCTTCTTCTTGTGATGGAGATAATTCTGGTACTTCATCCACCACATTAGCAATTATTTTGAAGTAGTTCTCTTCACATGTAATAAACAAGGTTTTTTCCAAATTTTTCCTTTTATTAACATCTTGCCAACTTTCCGCCAAAAATTTTTGCCAATTTATTCTTGCTTTGACTGCTTTTTAAAATTCCTCTCCAATTTTGGATTTTATGCCCACTCTTTAAAGAACGAAATGAAATTCCTTCATCAGCACCTCTATACAATCTTTCGGCATCTTAAATAGATCTATCTCCGTAGGTATCAAAAATGACATCTATTCTTTTGCTACCGGCTCCCACTTTTAACACTTCAAATAAAACTAGATCCGAAATTTCCTTCATAGGTGTGGTTTTCTGCATATAACTTTTGAACGAGTGCCATGGCATCAATTATTGTTGCTGATTCACCAAATACTTGGTCAACAAGAGTAATTTTGTTCTCAAGAAAGTTTGCGAGAATACTTTTATTTGTTTTCTTTAATGAACCATCAGGATTTGCTAAACTCCAAAGCAAAGGGCCTAGAAGATGGCTGAATACTTCTTGCATATCTAGGCTACGGTTTTCAGCTATTAGGATGATATTGCCGCGAAAAGATTTCTATCAGCTTTCTAAATAACTTCCTTATTTGCAGTTTTACGTTTCATTTCCTTGGAGGTTTTGAACATTTTTAGTTGAATTTTTGAAATTGGATTGAAAAATCTGTCATTTCTTTCCAAATCTTCATGTGCTTTTTTTCCTTTTTCTCTTGCAAGCAACAGATCATTTTGTACATCTGTTGATGCCTCAGCTCCTGTGGATAGTTGCACAATATTAGATGTGTTCTTGTCAAAAGGATTCGTCCATTCATTTTCTAATAATTCAATTAGAGAAGAGATTTGCTTCTCGTCCTTAAAAATTCGTGTTTTATGAAGATCAGGATGGTCGACATTTTTATTTTTTGATTAAATTGTATAATCTCTCTCATTTTACTTAAAGCTGACGCTCGAAACTCTGCTGTTAAGTAATATTTAGATATTGCTCCAGGCTTCAAACTAAAACCTTTTGTTCCGCCTGCTGTTTGTGTATCTTTATTCCCTGTTAATGATTTTACAACCATTGCAAGTAAGATATATTTCAGAGTTGAGATTTTTCCATGCGAAATAGCATAAATAATATCCTGTGAAATAGACCATATAAGTCGTAATTCTTGGGGATATGTTCCTTTAAGCAAACATCCGAGAAAATAATTCAATGAGTGTGGTACTTCAATACTTTCGGAATGTAATTCAGAAGGAGATGGAGGCCAAACAATTTGATCACCGTCAATTGCTTTCACATCTTCTCTTATTTTTTTAACTACTCGGAAAATCTCACTATTCTGAACATAAGCAGTAGCTCTTTATCAAGCTGATTTTTCGTTAAAACATATTTCTCAAAAAGCTCATCGCACGATAAATTATCAGGTATGACGTAAACAGTGCGGTTTATAGATTTAAAATGTAGTGAACTTCAAAACTCTTTTTCAAGATTAAAAGTAAAATTGCATTTTGTTGACTTTTCTACGTCACTTTTTTTTATCGGCGGGAAAGTAAGAAATCAGTTCTGAAATAAGTTCACTACGCTTGTAAACATTTTTCTTTTCGAACATGTCACTTCGAATGAAATCAAACAGTAACCGATATGCTAATTTTTCAATTTCGAGATAACGATCTACTGTTTTTGGTTTTAATGACCGTTTTCTAGTGTGACTTCTATAACATGACCTATGGAAATGGGCTTCAGCTGCCACAATGTCCCTGGAAGTGGCAGCCAAAATTTTCGTGTCTTGTCGTTCTTTGGCAAGGTTTCTCACAGTAACTCGTCTAATTGTAAGGTTACTGCTTGTGTTAAACTTTCACGAGTTTTACTATCTTTTATATACTTGCTATCTTTGTCGAAAAAAATGCAAAAATTTTCTTATAGGCAACATTGCGTGAAGTGTCACGTGATAAGGAAATTCTACTTACCGAAGGCGGATTAATACATTGTGAGGAAGGTCCTGGTTCGTCGAAAGCATCGGAAGGTGTGCTGAATTCAATCGGTAATTTTAAACTTTTTGGATGAGTAAACCTAGCGCGACACTCTCTGTGATATTTTACTTTTAAAAGGTCACTTTCAATTAAAATTGAAACATTCAAAATAGGAGTAAATTTTCGTTTTTCAGCGGCATCACGTAAAACCGACCAAGAAGATACAATCTCGCGGTGAGAGCACTGCACTTTTAAATTACGCCCTTCGTTTGTTCTGATTTCTTTTCTTTTAGATTCAGATTCATTATCCCCCGACCACATCGTAAAATCGAATTTATCGAATCAACGTATAACGCATTCGGACGAAAACCGATCTTCAAATATTTACGCTTAAACTGATTCTCAAAAGTAATGAATCACTCACAAATGTATTCGGAATATATCGCAAATCAGATGAATGCTGACAGTTTTAACTTCGGGTCAATGGATTGTGTTCGAAGTTATGATTGAAGAGAATGAGTCACGCGTCTTTATATGTTTATACGTACGTGATGACGTACTTTTCCACGACTGTTTTTCGGTACTAAAAATAGCATATCTCGCTTTGTATCACAGATACAACTTTCGTGCAAATTTCATTGTAAAGCTTATAAAATTATCTTCATGTTTTATTTGAAGCATTTCCCCGTAAAAATTAATTATCACTCGAGTAAGCTAAAGACATTTTTGAGAAACAAAATATTCTTTTTTCCATTATTTCACAAAAGCTATTGGAGATAAAAAAAAAAGTGTATTGAACTAAAGTTGTTGGAAATATAACAAGCTTTCGTTTGAAAACAAGAATGATCTAATATATGAATCGGGATGGCCGCCATCTTTAATTGGCCGCCATTTTGAAAAGCTACCGCTCTTCCAAATGGCCATCATACTTTTTTACCATCTACATGTGCTCTTCTAACTGGGGTTTGAAGGAAAATTTACCCCCCCAAATTATACTCACCTATTCTATTCGGGCACATGGACTATAAGCAGAGATCGAAAAAGATGAAAGCAAAAAAAAATTCGGATGTCGAACGGCAAAAATTATTTGCTTAATGATCGATGTAAAGGCCGTAAAGAAATAAAAACGAAAATAACAGCATTTTATTCAATATCAAATTCAGACATCAATATAAGGAGAGCGAAAGGGGGGGGGAATTGTTGTTTTTTTTTGACATTTTTAAAATTTATTTTTTCGCCGAAATCTCGATGCGGGCAGCGAAATGCGATGGCTATTTAAAAAATAATCGAAAAATAACCATCTTCTAATGGTTTATTGCGTTTATCGTGCTTGTTGCGTGTAGGTGATGATGCAGTGATTGTCAGCTGTTGACGTGTTGTGTCGAGGCAAAGATGAATCTGGTCAACATGGACGCAGAAAATCGCGTCGTCTTGAACGTCGGCGGAATACGACACGAAACGTACAAGGCAACGCTGAAGAAAATACCGGCTACCAGACTGTCCAGACTGACCGAAGCGTTGGCCAACTACGATCCGATACTGAACGAGTACTTCTTCGATCGACATCCGGGAGTCTTCGCTCAAGTACTCAATTATTACAGGTAAATGAAATTACGAATAATCGATTCCGCTTTCTCTCCGATTTAATAATCGAACGACAAATCGCCTTCATTCAGCAATTGCCGTTGATGTTCCGTATTGAAATACTAAAAACAGATTTCAAAACTAGGAAAGAAATTACGCAGACGCCAAAAAAGAAAAAAAAAAAAAAGGTATGTATATTTATATCGGACAATGGGCCAAAAAATTAAACAAACCAAAAATCAATAAAAACAGCCAGAACGACGACGGACAACACTAAAAGGTCAAAAGAAAACTGACAATGTCGAACGACTGTCAAACCGTAGCTAAAAGTCATGTAAACATACAGAGTGCACGCATCTATATCGAACGATACCAAAAGATTACAAAACTGAGCAAGCTAATGCAGAGCACGCATATTTTACACATCAGGCCATACATGATGAATGCACACAGAACTAGACGTAGATCCGGAAAAATACAAAGAGCTATGCAGGAAATTATCGAAGAAGATCAGTTTACCGAAGAATATTCGTCTGGTAATGGAATATGTGCTGGCTCACGAGCATCATTTATTCAATAAGTAAACCAAGTCCCATATATCCCCTTGATAAGGTATCGTGGATTGTGAATTGAAGCTGTTACTGAGACTAATGGATCTGATGAGAATACTGGAGCCAGTTCCTTTCTTTCGACCGCCTTTGTTTTCCACCAGGTAATTCTCTGGTACTCAATTCAATTTCAAATTAGGTATATACATACCTGAGAGCAATTAGACAAATTTATATAATAAATAATGATAAAATTAAACGACGAGGGTATCATTGTATCTTCTAGTTACGACTTGCCGTGGAATTTGATAGGGGCAGTTCGCGAAGCACGAAGAGTAATATATTCCATTCCGAACACTTCACGAATAAAGAGAATTCACGCAACAAACACTCGCAAACGACAAATAATACCCGTGCACGAGTATTCATATTATGTGACCAATTTTAGCTAAACTCTTCGAAACACTGCTATTGAAAAGATTAAAGCCTTTACTCATTGAATATTCAATACTTCCAGATTTCCAGTTCGGATTCCGAAATAATCACAGTACCATTGAACAGATTCATAGAGTAGTCGAGGTTATAAATAAATGCTTTGAGGAGAAAAAATATTGTTCTGCCGCATTTTTGGACATCGAGAAGGCTTTCGATAAAGTCTGGCACCTAGGTATTCTATACAAATTAAAGCTTATGCTGCCTTACCAGTATTACCTAATAATAAGATCTTACCTCTCAGAAAGATATTTTCAAGTAAATTTTAACGGTTCGCGGTCATCCATATTTCCGATCAAGGCAGGAGTTCCGCAGGGCAGTGTTCTAGCACCTACTTTGTACCAGATTTACACCAGTGATTTTCCGGTAAATGAAAATACTACAACTGCCTTGTTTGCCGATGATACTGCAATTTTAGCAACACACGATGACATTGGTACCGCTGCCAGTTACGTTCAAGATCATCTAAACCATCTAACAAACTGGTTCAATCAGTGGAGAATAAAAGTTAACGAAAATAAGTGCCTCAATGTTTTATTTACATTGAAAACCGGAACAGTCAGTCCGATATACCTCAACAATAAACAAATTCCAACAGCAAGTAGTGCGAAATACCTTGGGTTGCATCTTGACCAGAGATTGACTTGGAATAAACACATAGCCACCAAACGTACACAAATCAGACTGAAACTGAGAAATATGGACTGGATGATTGGAAAAAATTCGGTCCTTTCACTGGAAAACAAAGTGCTAGTCTATAAATCAATAATAAAGCCAATTTGGGCATATGGCATTGAGCTATGGGGCACTGCATCGAACTCCAATATAGCCCTTCTAGAAAGGACGCAAGCAAAAATCCTGCGTAGGATTGTAAACGCTCCTTGGTTTGTCCGAAACGACGACATCTCTAGGGATTTGAAGGTCATTTCGGTTAAAAAAGAGATTCGCAGCTCAAGTGCAAGATACAAGGAAAGGCTTAACCAACATTTAAACATATTAGCAAAGAATCTGCTGTCTAACTGCACAAAATTCAATCGTATTCACAGATTCCATCCGTTGCAGCTTCAACATCGATCCTGAGTCTTTAATCATATAATTTAACGAGTAATCATCAAAAAATAGGATCAGCTTCCATTGGGAGGCTATCCTCCTTTCTAGTTTTTTTTTTATTTCTGATAATAACATTTCCTCACTGCTGCTTATTGTTTAATTACAGATTGCATGCATAAAAAAAAAAAAAAAATGTGACGTATCCGCGCGCAAAATAAAACCAAACGCACAGAACAAAACGTTCTTGAACGGAGCGCGCATTTTCTCTTCTATGCAATTCTCATTTACCAACAAATATCTGGCATTTCTCCAAATTTCCACCCCGTACATTAGTACCGGAAGCACATAACATTTAGTTATTCTCCATCTGGTTGTTAGCGGCAGCTCCCTATTACACACTAAATTTCGTACTTTCCGGAATGCGCTTCTTGCTGCTTCAATTATTCGAGTTTTAATGGTGAAATCAGGGCCCCATTCAGCATTAATCCAATATCCTAAGTATTTTATTCTGTTTACCCGTTGTAGTATTGGCTGTGCATTTATTATTATTTCTTTTGAAGTTGTCATTTCCTTATTATTTTTAATCATTATTTTGGTTTTAGAGGTGTTTATTTTCATACCATATTCTCGGCAGCTATCCTTTAGTTTATCCGCTAACTATTGCAAGTCTTCTATACTTGTCGGTAATAACACCGCATCATCTGCATATCTTATGTTATTTATTATCAACTCATTTATTTTTATTCCTTTTTTAATTTGAATATCTGCTCCGAATAAAAATTAAATAGTAGCGGTGAAAGTATCCTGTCGGACTCTTTTTCTAATTTCTAGTTCTTCTGTGAGGTGTTGTTGATCAACTTTCACTTGAGCCGACTGCTGGTTCCAATACAGATTCATAATTATTCTTATATCGTTACTAGCTAAATCTATTTTTCTAAGTAAGTCTATGATAAAGTAAAATAAGTCCCGTATCCTTCATAAGGGGTACACCATGGATTGTGAAGTTAAGGTTCACAATGTACTTAAGGACCTAATGGATCTGATGAGAATACTGGGGTCAGTTCCTTTCTCATGGGATTCGCCTTTACTTTCCCAGATTTCTCTGGTATAACCAATTCAATTTCAAATCGGATATATACCTGGGAGCGATTCGGATCTCGAACAAACCGGTGGCGACTCTGAAAATTCCGTCATTCCTCGTGTCTCGGTTGATTTAAACTTTTTTACGGATAGATTTATAACACGCTAACTAAACGAAATTAAATCATTTTAAACGAACGTTAGGTATTTTTCATATAACATATTACGGAGCTATTGAAAAAATCGTATTTTTTAGCTTTACGATAATACATTTTACGTATTATATGGTTTTCATTCTTTTAATTAACCATCCCCTTTTACGTTTTTAATTCCGGTAGGAGGGAGGTCCGCTGACAGATAGCGGGCGATGAGGGGACGTGAAAAATAACGAAATCTTCAACATATCATCAACATTTTTCTCATTACCTTTTCGAGCGTAATAAAATATTGCCTGACAGAATATAATAAAAGTAGTACGTTTCTGCGTGAGATTTTGACAGCTGATTTTGTACAAAGTTGTTGCAGATTGTGCAAAATCAAAAGCGATTTCCCCCGGCCCGTACGCCGGCTCGCAGATAGATCGTCGCCCGACGACTCATCAATCGTTGTTAACTGCCGAAAGCAGTTACCTGTCACTTTTCCGTGTTCGACCAAGCGTTTGTTTTTTGTCGCTTTTTATCGCGTAAAAAGTTTCTATTCAAGCGAAAGATTTCTTTTTCAACTTTCGCTTACCTGTATCACTTTTACGAAAATCATTCTACACCTTTTCAAAAGGTTACTTCGCATGCTCGCTGGTCATTCGCACTATCAGACTGTAGGCCGTTAAATTCCGAAATAAAATTCAATGTCACACACTTGTTGATCTGCTGCGCAAAACGGAAACCAAACAGAGCTCACTCTAATATAGCGCATGCATCAACAACGCGATTGTGGGAAGCCAGAATTTGTTTCACTTACACGGGGAATTACGATGTCACTTCATTATAATAGCTGAGCACTATTTATTTAAAATATTTCCCGGAAATTCCAACTCAAAATTCTCCTCTTGAAATAGTACGATATACTTTCGATTCTTAATCGCTGTTGGATCATCCACGTTTTACTAAAGGCGCTATTATTTTGAAAGTTAGAACAATGTCAGTTGTAAAATCCGTTAAATGAGAAAAAAGAATTAAACAATTTCATAAAAACGTATTAATTTACTCGATAAAATATATTGTCTTTTATCGTGTAATTATTTTTTACTTTTTAGCGCATTTTTAAAGAATTTTTAAGTAAATCCCGAAATCGATATTAAAAAAAATCACAATTTTCGGTGTAAATATTTTGAACTGATAATACGGTTAAACAAAAATGCAGCTGCCTTCTCCAGATCTGCGCATTCACGAGTATAATATTCAGACATGGTATATCCGTCAACGATTGAAAATATCCATTCTGGGGGTGGGGAGTCAAATGTATTGTCTTTACTCGAATCCACACATTTTCAAAAATAAATAAATAAATAAACCTTTATTGAAGAACTGTTTAATTCTATAGATCAGATTTAAATTACTTTAAAAAACTAAATATTAAATTTCCTTCGCTCATAGTGTCAAACATTTCCCATTAAAACCTTTTCTTCTATCTGATTCTCTCTATAGTTACTTTTTTTTAAAGATTTTTATTAGACAAGAAGTAATTAAAATCGTCCCACTATCTTGCGTGTTTTTTTTTTTTTTTATAATGTAAGAAAAATCAGAGAGATAGGTCTATCGGTCATCGTTCATTCTTGTTCCATGACCAGACTTTTATCTTCTAATATATGTATCTATTGTTGTTTAATTATTGTTTTATAAATTTGAGCGGGGAAATTCGACTTTTTTTCTTCATATTTAATACAGAACGTCCGATAGTGGTTTTTTGTCATCTTTACGACTACCGTATGTTAAACTAGGTATAATAATAATAACTATATGTAGGTGAATACATCCTGTTTGTTAAAATGGTATAATAAAACAAACTTTAATAACAAACAATATAGAACAATAAATTAGATAAATACCTATTTAGAAACGTTTTCGGGCATAACCCATCATCAGCTAACACTAACTTAAAGGAAACTTAAAACATACTGAAGTGAATATAGGGAATACATGTGTATATATAGTAGATGTAAAGAGGAATAAACATAGCAGGTATAAAAATCAATAGGTTGAAAATGCTAATAGTTAATATAAAATATAAAATAAAATTTAACTTTTTGTCTTCTTGTTTTATTTTATATTTTATATTAACTATTAGCATTTTCAACCTATTGATTTTTATACCTGCTATGTTTATTCCTCTTTACATCTACTATATATACACATGTATTCCCTATATTCACTTCAGTATGTTTTAAGTTTCCTTTAAGTTAGTGTTAGCTGATGATGGGTTATGCCCGAAAACGTTTCTAAATAGGTATTTATCTAATTTATTGTTCTATATTGTTTGTTATTAAAGTTTGTTTTATTATATTATATAATAATAACTATGTTAAAAATTGGACTCTGGTGAAAATTGTTAAAGGTTTTTTTTTTTTTTTTTGTTTTTGATATAATAAAGTAAAGTAAAGTAAGTCCATACCTTGATAAGGTATCATGGGTTGTGAAATTAAGCGTTTCATAATGGTATTAAGCCTAATGGAGCTGAAGAGATTCTACTTGGGATCCGTCTTTATTTTTTTGCTTTTTTTTTTACCCCCCTTGGGTTTGCTATCAAAGAGCATTAGCCCAGCAAAAAGGAATAGATACATGGAATGGAATAGAAATTATATTTTTATTCTTTTGCTCTTAAAAGGGTCGCTATCATTATTTCCACCGTCACTTATACCTGAGTTTCCCGTCATAACGTCATTCTCACCGATAACCAGTCCTGGGTTTTCCGTAACCGGTGTGTCATTAATACTGGTGTTGAATCGGAACTTTCCCAAGTGGTTTCCGTCATCTCAATACTTTTTATAGATTTTTTTTTATCTTTCTTATCAGTTATGCTCTTTTTTGCAGTAAACTAACAACCGGTCTCCGTGCCGAACTAAACTAAACACCCTCCTCTCGATTAAGAGTTTCATTAATTTCAATTTCAATGGCTTCTCTAACAAGCGTGTTTTTAACTTACCGTACCTCTAATGGAACGACCACTGATACTTTTGACAAAATACCTGGGTATCATGGTTTAATATGTGGCAATGTTAAGACACGTAATATTTCCGTTAACGATGAGCTCTTCTCGAGTGGTAATTAATACTGACATAATATTCTCAATTTGTTATCCGATTAAAAATTAGTTTCTATCCCCAATTTACGTTTCCATGCTATTAATTACCCTGATAAAATTTTATAAAGGGGTTCGTTCGTTATGTTACTAAAAACTTCTCTGGAAAGTCCTTTTTTCCTTCTTTTTTTTTTCAACGTTGCTTTTAATGACTACTAAATGTCGCCTCGTCCCCTCTACACAATACTTAAGACTGACCGGAACACTTTCCAATGAATAAAGATATAGTCATTGAAAATAGTCCGCACGGACAAAGTTATGCGAGAACAAAACGTGAAAGAAAAAAACCCCATAAAAACATGTACATCTGTGTTTTGGGAATCGGTAAAAACCGAATGTACCCCTACCTAAATGTTGCGGTGGTGGGTAGTTTACTCACAATGAAAATTGGCGCAGAACATTTTTACCGTTGACGCAACAAAAGCAACCATCCGACTTCAATGCGTGCCTAATTTCTATTGTTGCACTAGCGTTTTATTTTCGAACTTGACTGTTTTGCATTCGCTTTACGGGTCACAGAGCCATAAAAAAAAAAAAAAAAAAAAAAAAAAAAAAAAAAGGCGATTAAAAATGGCCTAGCCATTTTTTCACTATTTGTAGAAGGCGCATCGGGGGAAAAACGGTGCAAAGAATGTCACAGCAGAACGCTTAGACATAAGCGCACTGTGGAATTAAATTGTCACTACTATACTATAATAATTACGGCAGACGAAGACGAGCTTCGGGCGTCAGATCATGTTGAGTCAGTTGCCAGCAAAAACTAATTTATATGTAAATTAAGCAGAATCCGGCTTCAATTTTGATATGTGTGTTGCACTATCATTATTTCTGCTCGCATCCTTTTTAATATTCTTGTAATTATTGATGGATTAATACCCTCTACACAGCGCTTATTAAAGTGCGTCCGTGTGCATCACGTGGAAAGCCTACCCCGCCGGCCGTTCAGCGCTGAAATTAGAACGTTAACTTTTCCCCGGATTATCATTCGCAATTTAATTACAAAATATTTAGTCAACTATCAACCCGCTTCATTGACTGTTACGTACAGCACCGGGCCGCGGCCACATGTTTCATAGAGTACAGCAAGCGAGTGAAATCGGAATAGTCGTTTGTAGTGAACAATAATAATAATCACATAATTACCGTCGCTATTGCGTGTTTTTATAAATTAATGATAGAATCAAAGCTTTTTGTTAACTTTTTTCCTTTCTAGAACTCGAAACAAAAGTGGATAATTGAAACACTCGATGTAACCCACTTTTAATGTTAACCGAAATATTCTCGAATTTCAATCCCGACCGAAGATAAAACAATTCGAAAACTTTCACAGCCATATGCAAAAATAGCTCCGCTTTACGATAACGAGCAAAAAAAAAAAAAAAAAAAAACCATTCAACTTGTAATATAAATTGTAAGGGAAATCGACTAAAAACAAAAAATTCCCCGTTCATTTTTTTACATAAATGAAAAAGCGTGTCAAAAACGAGATCAGCCCTACCCCAATTTAAGGACGAATCGAAAATAAGTAACGCCTACGAAACCTCAGCAAAGCAACTTACCCTCTTCTTTCAAAGGGGGCATCCATTAGTTTCTCCTTTGATAATTTAGACCCTTCCTCCCTTCTTGATGAGATTTAGTGTGAATGGGTGGGACCGCCCTACGTGAGATTTATCCTGTAGTTGTTAAAGGACTAAATTTGTTTTCGTAAAGGAGAAAAATAATACAACGTTAAGGTGTACTATAAAGTAAAGTAAAGCAAATTCCCTTAACAGAGTGTCGAGGATTGTGAAGTTAAGGTTCACAGTGTACCTAATGAATCTGATGAGAATACTGGGGCCAGTTCCTTTCTTTCGGCCGCCTTTACTATCCCAGATTTCCCTGGTACCCAATTATTTCAAGCTGGGAAAACCCGGGAGCGATTCGGATCCGGAAGGGGACAACTTTCGAAATCACATGATACCTCTGATTTAGTAGACAAGCACCTTAACCACTAGGCTGCTACTAAGGTGTACTATAATGAATTTATTTAAATTTAGTAAAATTAAAAGTGAAAACATCACCTTCCCTAATTTTTCACTCACTCCATAGATATTCATGTATTTATACCGGTTTTTTGGGTTTTTTTTTATTCTCGAAATAAAATTTTTTAATAGCTGCGCGATTTTTTTAGCGATCAAAATGGGACACTCCAAAAAAAATAATTAAAAGAACAATTTAATTCTATTCCAGATTGTTAGAGCCGCCAAATATCATCTTCATGCTACGCTTCCTTAAATCTTCGTCCTCTCATATCGCCAGTGTGGAATTTAATAATACAATAAATTCTCTATTCCACGATCACTCTTTAATTTTTACTGACGGAACGAAGAGCCTGAGCGGAGTTGGGGAGTCATTCTTGTGCCCTCAGTTCAATTATTCTCAGTCTTTTAGACTTCCGTCCTTTTGTTCTACCTTTACTGCGGAATCTGTTGTCATCTTATAAGCCATTATATTTATATTTCCTCTTCTGCAAGTCCTTCCAAATTCCTTATTGTTTCTGACTCTTTAAGTGTTCTTCCAGCGCTATCTCCACCTTCCCTTTCTCCTTCCACTAATGCTATCATCCTTTCTATTCTCATTCTCTTCTCCGTGATCTATCCACATTGACGTCTACCCAGAATGGACATTCAGGCATTGATGGAAATGTAGCCGTCGACCTCCTTGCTAAAGCTGCAGCTTCCGATGGAAATTTTATTAGTACGGTTCCAGCACACAATATTCTTCTTCCAACTAAATCCCCTGCCATCTCTGGCACTCTGTTTATCTCTTTTAATCCTAATTCCTATTATCTCTTGATTAACCCTGTTTCTCGTCCTTGGTTCTATGATTTCCACAGTTTGCGTCGGTCCATAATTTATCTTGCATAGCCTCCTTCCTTCTTCTCTAAATCGCCTTGGCTTCATCTCCCTTTTGTTCATTGGATTCTAAAGGTTCCCAGTATATTTGTGATGCGAATCACGTGTTCTTCGAGTATTCTAGTTTATCTCGCGAGCGTGAGTTACTTTATTATCAACTTTCAAAGCTTGGTCTTCCTGCTCCTTTCAACGCCTCCTATGTTCTCTTTCTCTACCTATTCTCTCAGTTGTTCCTATTCTAGAGGTGTTCCTTGATTTCATTGTCGATAAAATAAAAATATAGTTTCCATTTTGTTTCATACATCTCTTCCATTTTGCTGAGCTAATGCAGTGATAGCAAACCCAAGGGAGGTAAAAAAAAAAAAAAAATTTAATTATTATTCGTATAATAATGTACTGGTATATATTCTTTAAAAGTTGACGTGAGATTTTCAATTATCCCTCTCAATTTTAAAATGAAATTTTATGCGATTTTGCTGAACTCCTCCCATTTTAAGCTCGCGTAATTAATGGATGTTCTCAAAGCGAAAAATGTAAAAACTTATCAATTTTTTTTGTTTTTTTTTGTTAGTACACCAATAATAGCAAGCCCCCGTAAACCGCAGTAAATGGATCTGTAAAAGGAAACTTATCAGTCATCTGCAACCACTAACCAAAGATAGCACAACTCAGTACCACAGAGCTTACAGAGTAAACAAGTCTTGACCAAGAGCAACCTAAATTTAGGAAAAAGTGATGAAGGTAACTCGAAAAACACGAGTCGCAATCAAAATGACGGTGTTTTCCTTTCTTTTTTTCGCTTTAATTAGAGAGCTAAAGACACATTCTACATATAATAATTTCGTATAATTAATTACTTCGGATATTATAAAGCTGGGGAAACTCTACTGGCTTCTTGGTAAGCATTCCAGATTGTCGATCGAAAACAAATTATTAATACCGTATTTACTCGCGTAATTTACACACTTTTTTGCCGTTTTTAACCTGCCACAAAAAAAAAAAAGGGTGCGTAAATTACGCGGGAAATCAGATCATCCTGCACTTTGCAGGTTATACGTAATAGTAGGTGTGTATTTCAAAATTACCTCTTACCTAAACGAAACACTCATTAAGCGAAATCAGTTACCTTTATTTCGAACCAAATATATTTATACCATAATAGGTGTAACTACATTACGGTAATTTATAAATTCGAGTACCGGTAATTTACTTCTAAGAAATTAGACATTGTCTAGTAATGTTGACCCCATTTATGTGTATTTTAATAACGAAAATATGGTTTATATTATTTCTCAAAAAAAAAAAATGTGTGCCAAAATTAGAGTGCGTAAATTATGCGAGGGCGTAAATTGCGCGAGTAAATACGATATATAAAATAATATTAAAACCGGTATGGACATTCTGACTTTATGGGGTTGTGCTAAAAATACACATATCAATAAGATACAAAGTTTTCAAAATAAGGCCAATAAATTTATTGTGTTACCTCCTCGGTACGTATCATCCACACTCCATAGGGACTTTAACATACGTTAGATAAAGGAAGAAATAAAACTTACCGCCCAGCGATACACTAGTCGCTTAGAAAACCAAACCCACTGCCTATCAATCTACTGGATAACAACCAAGAAATTCGACGGCTGAAGCGCTCTCTAGAGTCGTTGACTTTATTTAAAAGTTAAATAGATGTTCCTGGAGAACCCTGATAGTGGTAGCCCCTTACGCGTTAATTTGCATTCCAGTACAATTACTCGATGGTCTATGATGAAGACTAATTGTAATTAATATAAAGATTATTTTTTTTTATTTAAATTATTAATCGTTAAAATTAAATTCCGCATTTCCGTCCGATATGTTACATCACGGTCATAACGGCGGATTTGTAAAATCCTTAAAGAAAATTAATAATGCAGCGGCTTCTCTGCTACTAAAACGACGCAGTTACTTCTTACGAGTATTTCCAGAGCACTGTGATATCATCGTCACGCTTGTGATCGCTGAATTATTTATCAGCGGTTTTCGCTTTAACGGATTTTAATATCGTTAAGAAGTATAGTCTGTCAAGCGAAAAAAGTCCGTAAAACAACCGAAACACGCTGACGTCACGAAATCAGGGTATCTTACATTAATTCTCAGTCTATCACGTATCAAATATAATAACTACGGTTCGGATTTATATGTACCAAAAATATGCCTCGAAAAAATTTCATAATGGATATCTTTTTTCTAAAAAAAATAAAAACCTTTTGTTTTTCGCCTCAGACTTTTATCAACACACTACTGCATTTTCTTCTACATATTAAATTAATTTATATTAAAAAAAAAAAAAAAACATTAAATTATAAATCTAAAATTGAAAATTATTACATTTAACAATAAGAATTTTTTCTAAATTTTCAACGGGTAACTTCTATCTTCTGTCTGTTAACGTAGGTTTCAGTGCAGGAAACCACCTCTCTACACCGCAATACGCACAACCGCTGGTAAATATTGAAATGGGACCACGTCAGATGGAGTGCGTAAGAGATTTCGCGTTTCCATCAGATAATCCGTCTAAAATTTCTACTACTATTCCGACCTTTTTATCGTTTCGAATATATAATTGTGTACCTTTTCCTTGCATGTAATTATGAAAAGTAAAAATCCTCAAAATATGCACGAAAGTCCAAATATGCATTTATATTATGCACCATTAAATTAGTGTATCTCGAATCTTCAACCCCCCTTGATGAAATGCCTGGATACGAAATATCAAATCGTTAGCTATAAGCAAAAAAAAAAAAAAAAAAAAAAAAAAATGCATTGTACACTATGCAAAATATCCGAACCCTAATCATAACACTCGCTGCATTGACAAAATAGCGAGTGTTATTCTAGATGTAAACAGTTCGGGAAAAAGAGATCGTCTGAACCTACAGAGATGAAACAAAACCGAGATTACTGCGCTTCCGAGAGGTTCAGGAATAACATCTGTGAGGCTAGCTTATGTTATTTTCGTCGGTAATACATATTATTCGTGAAGTATTCATAGGCGTCCTATTGCTAACTACTTTGAGCAACACTCACGACGCTCGACATCGAAACTCGACGAACAGACAGATTATATACTACTTCTTGGAGTGTGTTGTTTTCGCTTTTAAATTAATCATTTATAAACACGGTCATTTATTATAAATAGCAGTTTTATAATACTCGTTTTTCACCCGCCTATCTGTTATAGGAGCCGCGCAAAACCGGACCATCTAGAAATCGAAACTCTGTCGCTTATGTAAATTACCCGATAATAGAAAACAGATTGTAATAATCTAGACTATTAAAGAATCGGCACATTACGTCAAGCTCGCAGCCGGGGCATATTTTACAAGAAGGAACTCAGCGAAGGGCTTAATATTCAAATAACTCTCCCTCTTCCCATTCCCATGTTTTCGCTTGCGTTCGGCACTCACGAAAATTATCTAGCTACGTAAAAAAATTACGAGCACTCTCCGTAACTCTTATAGTAATGAGAGACAATAGTTTGATTCGAAATGTGCAGCAAAATACGTTTGATTTATTATAATTCGATCGCTGTATCGATTTTTGCGACTGTAATATCAATAATTCCGCTTTATCGATCGAGTTTTTATATCGTTTTCGTCATGCCCGAATACGATTAATTTAATTAATCTTTCAATTAAAAAAGGCATAAAACGCACACAATCTCGTAGAAAATAATTTTAGTTAATAATTAATAAAACGCACCGCCGGCACATATTTCGGAGTCGAAATCCATGTTCACACGGTGACTATGAAATAATTGTCATTATCGGCAACTTCCACAATTCTGATTCGCTATTAAAACTCTGTTACATTTCGCGTGTAATTTCAAGAGTTTCAGTTATCTCGGATTACTACTTCAAATGTATAAATAGTGACTCTACATTCTCAGAGCATTTCATTTTCTTTACGAATATTCTCTTCTCAAGAGGATCGCCGTAGAAATTCTTTTCAATTTTCCGACGGAAGCACTTTACTTTTTTCAAGATGTGACACTACATCATCCGGCTTACTTACAAATGTTTACAAGTTACAATCCGGCAACGAGGAATTAAGACGAAATTTCTCGATGAGACGTTCAATCGCGACTTTCCGAGAATTTAAAAACGTTCGAATTATCAAAGTTTTCTTGCGGCGATTCTAAATTCCTTCAACGGCTCTCTCCATACAACGCCGCGTCGATCATAGGATTTGTTACATTTAGATTAACCTGTTTCGGTAGGGACTTCAGGTTGCTTCGTCGGAAAAGCGAAATCACTCCGAAAACATCTCAAGGTGTGTAAATCAACACTCCGAGTTAAGATAACTACTCTTAGTAGCGTGCGTGTAGAGGCGGTCAAGAAGCGCATCTTCGACATAGATTCTGTTTAGTTCCTCTGTAATTGTTCGGTCCTTAATCGTCACAAGATCCGTTACAATCATCCGTTTTTCAAAATTACAGTTTTTCCAATTAAAATACCGATTTAATTTTGTCGTAAATTAATCTACACCGAAAACAAAAATTTTTCAATTTTCACAATTAAAAATGTATTCATCCTTTTTCACTTCATCGCGCACCATTTAACTGATCGCATACGTAGCGCTGTCCGCAATATTTCTCATGCTCACCGGTTTCAGTCTTAAATCTATCCTCCTTCCCTACGATAATGCTATATTATTTTAACCTTTCCTTCCGTGTTTTTTTTCTTTTTTTCTTTTTCCTACTATTATTATACCATGTACACAGCCTAATAGCTAGAGGCGTGAGTACTGTTAGGATTTAAATTTGGGAGTAGAGACTGGTAGCTTGCAGGAAGGAAAAGAGCTTGAGAGTTTTGATATCATTATCTGAAAGTAGGAATTCAAGCGATTCGTTTCGGATGTGTGTAGGTTTCTTTGGAATTTTGCACAATCCATCAGTATGCGTTTGATGGAGATGGGGACTCTGCAGGATTCACATATAGGTCGAGGCTGTTTGTTTAGTATATAACCGGGAGTGAAAGCTGAGTGACCTGCTCTTAGTCTGAATGGTACGACTTCGTTTTCTCTAGACGATCGTTTTTTTCATTTCTTGCATCGATAACCCCGGTTGATTTTTTTCTTTTTTTTTTCTCCTTTTTCGCCTGGCGACTAACCATTTCGTCACTATCACGTTAATATGAAGATTGGCTTTTTTGTTCCTGCTCGCTGCTATTTCATTTTTCCATTTCCTTTCCTCCTCTTTTTTTCCCCTTCCATGTGTCCATGTGAAACGTGTACAAGAAAGGAGAAAAAATGGACATGCAATGTGGCAGAGACAAATCGCCAACCTTCCATCGAAGCCATTTAAACCAAGATAAAAATATTACTCTTATCAAAATATAAATTATCAAACAACCATGACCGTAAATGTAAGTCATTAGAAGGAAAGAGCTGACCAGACACCGTTTCTCCGGAAAAGTAAATTCCCGAACTGGTCCGGGAAGCGAAAATACGGAGTATACTAAATTGACATTATGCTCGTTATATTACGGCAGTGTACAACTTATGTCCTTAGCTCGGTGGTCGAAATTGATTGATCTCTATCAACATCGAATTAAAAAATAGCAAATAATAGATATATGAGGATAGCGAGATTATACGGAATTACAAAGAACCCGGTTAAAAGGACTGAAGTGCCTTAAGGAAAAAAATAAATGAAGACGCACAAAATTTATCCTAAATTTTGTACATTGCATTGAAGAGGAAAAAATCCACCGAAACAAAGAAAGAAAAAATAAAATTTGAAATACACCAAATCAAAATATTCCTCTGCGCGCACGAGAGTCTGGTTAAAGTCATAAAAATAAGAAAAACGTAAAATAAACTGCTCGCCAAACAGTTGCAAACGATTATTTGCTCGTTTCTGAGGATATCCCCTATCGTAAGCAACTGTCCTACGATGGCATCCGAACTGAAAGATCATTTCACCAGTTTTTCGAAACGTCAACAATGTTCCAATCGTGTTCGTATTCGTTTCACCGGAGGCATCGGTCAATCTGTTCGTTCTTGTTGTAAGAATTTTACCTAAAATTCCGAGCATGCGCAATATCGGCATATAAAACGTGCACTCGCGCTTCCCCTGCTCCTTGCAAATGTTTCCCCGCCGTAACTTTTCTCTCCGTTCCTTCTTTCTTCTATTTTATAACACACGCCAAAAATTAGACTGAAAAAATGAAACGAATGATTATTTAGCAGGGAGGGTGAGTAGCTGACGTCGAAATACGAGACTTTTACATAAAGGCAAAAGGCTCATAGAGTAGGCCTTTTTTTCTTATAAATAAAGGCAACAACTCTAAAAGGCCAAAGAACCAGCTTGCTTGTTGCTACTGAATTTCTTATTAGCTACGAACGATCGACAACAAATCACGCGTCGTTCTCATTTACGATTCGCGTTACATTATTATTGCGTAAGACTTCACAACGTGTGTGTCATGTTCACATTTTGCCATTCGGCGGTAGCAGTGAGTGAGATAGGGGAAAAGCCTATGATGCCGAACTATCTTGCGATATGTAAATACTGCTGCTCAACAAAGATAGTATAGTTATCGGTCTGCAGAGACCGACGAAACATCGTCGAAAAAGAAAATTATCGCTTACTTCACCAAAGACCGAAGTAATATGGGGCATTTGTCATCGCGTAACGAAATTACCGCGTGATATGTCACGTGAACAGCATTTAACGAATGCACGAACTTTACTCTCGTAAAAGTTAAAAGTAATTTCAATGAAGTCGCGACAGAACATGACGCGGAATTACGTAGGCTGAAATTTTATCAGTGGACGAAGCTGTAGTTAGTTCGGTAGCGATTGTGAAAAACCAAAAAGAACCAAAAACAAAGTACAGAAATTATAACCTTAACACAACCAACGAACGGGAAAACATGATAAAGCAAAATAGAAGTGTTAATGAAAAAATTTTCAGCGGGTAATTCTGCTGGAAAACTAATTAAAAATGTCAATCAAAAAAATACGGACAACAAGCTCCAACCTGAATATGCGGATACAACGATTACTCGCCATCCTTTTAAATAATATAAGACTGAAAAATTCTCAAGGCAAATCCAACCTGCCACAATCTGTGAAAATTACGGATTTTTTTATTTTCTGTGTTTAGTCGCTTATTTCTCCGGAGCGATAATAAAAACTATAATAATATAAAAAATCAAAATAACAGACATCTAACGTATGCAGAAAGTCTTGCAAATCGAGCATCACAACGTAACGAACCTAATACGGACAATAATTTATCAGATATATTTCAGTCGTTTAAAGAACTAAATATACCAAAAATCATAAACGTAATTAAGAAAATGTGCACTAAATTAAAAGACGCTAGAGACATGTTCTCAAAAATATCAATAATTATTGAAACCTTAATGGACTATTTCGCTGACGAGTAATTGTACTGATAATATTAAAATAATTGCCTGGAATGCAAACTCGGTTAGGAACAAAATACTTGAGCTAGGGCAACTGGTAAATGAAAGGTCTATCGATATAGTTTGTCTAAGTGAGACAAAAATTGATTCAAACCATGCACTAAAATGCCCTGGTTTTAGAGTGTACCGATGCGATCGTAACAGCAGAGGTGGAGTTTGGTCCGCTCCTCAATAAACCACTCTACCTTCGCAGCCCCAGTATCCTTAAAAAATATTGAAGCTACTGGAATCTTAATAAATTTTGCAAACTCTTCAGTGGTGCTATTCTCTGTTTACTGTCCTCCAAACAAAACGAATACTGACTATGATATTGACATATTATTTAAATCATATAAAAAAGTGATCCTCGCTGGGGACTTAAACGCCAAAAGTAAGATATGGAACTGCTATTACAATAACAAAACAGGTAATAAACTCGTTTATCTTTCCGAAAGGGTAGGTTTTCAAATTCTCGCTCCTGATTTCCCCACGCATTACCCTACTAACCCTCAATTACGTCCGAGCACTATCGATCTCA
This sequence comes from Icerya purchasi, assembly GCA_039619475.1. Lineage (NCBI taxonomy): Eukaryota > Metazoa > Arthropoda > Insecta > Hemiptera > Monophlebidae > Icerya > Icerya purchasi. Next base: position 238,921,600 of record CM077115.1, read on the forward strand.
TCTTAAGTATGAATGTTCATAATATTACCAAACCAGTAACTTTAGCCAACCTTGCCTCTAATCATAATCCGATTTATTTTAAATTAAACGCTACTTGCAGACTCGTAGAAAACCATTTTTAACTATAAAAGTGCGAACTGGACGGAATACCGTAATTATATTACAAATAATATAAACATTTTGAGAAGTCCAATAAAGGCTGGTTGCCTACTTGACTACCAGGCACACAGGCTGTCAGACCTAATAGTAGAAGCAGCAAATCTTTATATTCCAAAAATCGAAATCAAGTCAAGTAAAGGCACTTACCAAGAAAACTAGTGAAGCTTATTAAGATTAAAAACTATGTCAGGAAAAAGCACCAAAAGATTCGTAACCATTCCTCTCACATCATTTACAACTTATTCGCTAAACTAGTTAAATACAAACTAAATGAATACCGAAACACAACATGGAATAACAAACTAATAAATCTAAGTGCAAAAGACCAGTCGATCTGGAAAATAGCAAAAATATTTAAAAAAAGGGCACGGACACATCTATTCCACCTTTAACACATGCTAATCAGACCGAATACACAAAACAAAGGCAAAACTGAGTTACTCTCAAATATATTTCTAGATATACAAAATCAAAACAAAAACTCTTCCACCAAATGGCACACAAACAAAATAAATACTACTGTACAGAAGTTCCTAGCCACCCCAACGGTCACTACCAACTACCCTAAGCTCTTCTCACCAAATGAAGTTAACAAAATCATAAAAAAATTAAAAAATAAACACTCCACCGGTCCAGACAATATCTCCATTACCATGATTAAGAATCTACCCGAAAAAGCTAAGATCAATCTAACTATTATAATAAACTCTAGTATCATTTCGGGACACTTTCCTACCTGCTGGAAAGAGTCCATTATTATTCCTATACCAAAATCAGGAAAGGATCAAGCAATGGCTATTAACTACAGACCTATCTCGTTAATAAACTGTTTAAGTAAAATAGCGGAGAAACTTATTCTTTCCAAAATGATAGATCGTTGTAACGAAAAAAAAAATCATCACCCCCCACCAATTCGGGTTTCTGCGGAATTTGTCGACTACGATGCAGTTAAGTAGGCTAACCGAGTTTGTAACTGACAATTTTAACCTAAACAAACATACCGGACTGTTATTACTTGACATCGAAAAAGCCTTTGATACCGTCTGGCATCAAGGATTAATATACAAATTGCTTAAATATCCTAAATTTCTCATTACTCTTATAAATGATTACCTGGTAGAAAGGAAATTTTCAGTAAAAATTAACGACGCTATATCTTCTCCAAAAACAGCGACGATGGGAGTTCCGCAAGGAAGCATACTTGGTCCATTCCTATTTATTTTGTTCTTAAATGATCTTCCTAAACCTAAACACTCCGAGCTAGCGCTATTCGCTGATAACACAGCCATTTACTGCGCTTCTTTTAGAGTCGACACAATTAAACGTAGATTATCAGAAAGTTTTTTAAAAATAAAAAAGTACCTTACAAAGTGGAAAGTTAAAGTGAATGATGCAAAAACGCAGGCTATCCTATTTACAAAAAGAAGGCCCGCTTTTTCCCCGGAATTAAACCTGGGAAATCAAGTCTGCCCTTTTAAAAATCAAGTTAAATACCTACCTGGGGGTCATCCTAGATCGGCGGCTAACTTTCAACAAACACGTTGATCACGCTATAAATAAAGCGCATGCACGAAATTTTATGTTGACGCACAACATCTTCAACAAAAAATACAAATTAACAACAGAAAATAAATTACTTCTATACAAAGCTATCATTAGGCCTGTGCTCCTTTACAGCTCGCCAATGTGGTCTAATGTCTCGAGATCTACATTTCAAAAAGTACAGCGATTCCAAAATAAATGCTGTAGAATTATTCTAAGCGCTCCGGCCTATACTAACATAAATAGTATGCACGCTGTATTAAAACTGCCCTTTATTGTAAACATAATCCGTACGCAAGCTAAGAAATTCTTTGATGATTGCTCTACTAGTGATCACGTGTTTGTTAAAAGAATAGGAGACTACACGAGAACCTCTTTGCAGCTAAAATATAAAAAGTACAAACACAAACGCATTAAACATATGCTATTTTAATCTTATAGTGCACCGATCCGTCCGCAAGCGTTAAACAAGGTGTTGAAGCACACACGCGCAATGACACTCCAATAACCATCATACTTCTACTTTTTTTTTTACAACTTACACTTTATTTATTTTTTCCGAAGCTAGGTTTTTTGTTGTTTTTTTTTTTCCTAATATTATAACAAATGTAAAGTTTTTCTTTTTTTCATATTGTAATTTAAGCATAAATGTATTTTTGATGCACGCTGGCGAGGGGGTAAATTGCTCGATACGCGTAAAACTTAAAATGTTTAAACGTACTGTTATTTTCTTTGTTTTGTAAATTTAGTAAATAAACTTTATTCAATCGAAAAAAAACATCGGTTAAAAATCACTAACTGCTCTAAAAATTTACACAATCCCGTTATATTTTTCTCGAATTTGTACGTTAAACGGCGATCGACACAACGTGTTTTAGATTAAAGAAAAAAAAAAAAAAAAAACAGAACAAAAATAAAAAAATAATTCCCCGCAGTTGATGCGTATTATTTTTCGTTCGTTAAATTTTTGCATCGTTAGATTTTCATTGTTCTCAGAGAACGGACATTCACGTTCTTTGACAATTAAATTTTGAATGAAAAGTAAAAATTACGGAATAAAAGAAAAAGAAGACTGTTTACTAACTTCAAAAACTCGACGTACATGCTTTTTTTTTTTTTTTTTTTTTAGCCCGATAAGAATACAGATTCGAATGTTTAAAAGACACACACAATCAGTACAATAGGGAAACGAAAACAAAAAGAGCACACAGTTAACGGATATGGAACGGTGAAATATGTTATAACTAGGCTTTTGGCGTTGGATCTTCCTACCCCTTTCAATGCTTCCTTTATCCTTTCCTTCCCATCGCCAGCCGTTATTCCCCTCCTTCTTTCCTTTATACTTTCTATCTCCGATCGTCTCAGAATCTGAGTAGGTGATCTAAGTCCATGTAGTTGGGTCAGTGTTAACACCGAGCCCATTTAAAAAAAAAAAAAAAAAAAACTAGGGTTGTCGTCAATGAGAAGTGAAGGAGAGGGAGCCGAAGAAAATAGAACAAGCACAATTACGCATCATTCGGCTGTAAAACTAATTGTAAATAAGATTTGCAAAGACTCTCCCCCATCGGAAAATGAGTAATTAGAAAACCGGTTTTCGGTTGACGTAAGCATCGGAAACACGCACGCTGAGGAGTAAGGATACAAAAGACCATATCGATTACCCACAATTCGAATCTTATTTCAACCCCCCGATAGCTATGAGCAAGTCAACAACAAAAGTCAACAAAAACCCTCGCTCCCCCATAAAATACGATATTTCTGATACAAATGAGACCCGAAGCCGGGGCCCCCTTATGGGGAAAATGTTCGCCGCGACCGATAGACGATATTCCAGAAATGACCTTCACCGAATACGTCTAAAGAAGGGAACACAAATGCAAAACAAGTCATTTGCTGTCTACGAACATGATCCGTAGGAACTGAAAATATTTCGATTGTTTCATTGCGTTCGATTGCGAGGCCGGGCTTCTTCGTGCTACAAACCAAATACCATTGACACGACACCGACGATAGCCTTTACCGTACACTAAGCTAAGACACAAATTTGAATAGAAAAAGGCTAACACCGAAGCATCGCGCATCAAGTACACATTTCCCTATACACCGCCGTTACCGGAGAAAGTTCGAGTACATTATTGTGTTTTCGTATTAACCTGAACTTGTGATTGTTCACTAGAAATAGACGAAATCCTTGTCTCAGCGAAACCACCGAATCGGTATTATTGCAAGACATAGTCGATCATGGAGACACTGCAAAAACGCGATAGCTGGAATTTAACCAGACGACTGATCTGTATGGAGACTGAAAGAAAAAATCGTGCAGGTTTTCGAATAGAGTGTACGACGCAGAATGAGACCAACAATGTACGAAGAGGAAATGTTAAAAAACAAAAAACGCCTTGCGAACAACTTGAACTTACGACGATAGAATTACTCACGAATGTAAAAGTCAAAAAATGACCGAGGAAAAAGGAAAATTCTGACGAATAAAACGCATATTCGAAGAGAATAATCGATTTTATCGCTAAAAAATGTCGCGGAGCCTGGTAAATGTTAATCCGGGAAACATTTTGACAAATTATCTGTAGTCTACCCGATTAGAAATTCTCGGCGAAATTTCGCAAACGGCTACGACAGAGGTAGGAATTTACTCTATTCACGGACTAAATAGAGAGACACACCGCCAGGATGACGGTAGATATTTAATGCAACAAAACGAGCCAAGGACCAACAGACATGTAAGGAAATAAACAACGATCCGTCTGAATAGGGGAAGCTTTTCTCATTGGCTGCTTGGCGTGCAGGCAGCTCATTTCTAATATTAATCGAGCGTAAGGAATTTTTCCTTCGGGCAGGAAATTTAATTATTCTCCTTTCTACGAAACACGGCCATTACCCATACAACGCTCCCTTCTTGCACTATTTACCGGCTACCGGGGCAAGAATGTGACCCATCGGGAGAATGAAACGATTTTAATAATGTTTACCCAACCGCCGCCGAACGAATACACTTTCTTCAAATATTTACTTAGGTTAACATTGATATTACGCGCCGCGCGCGCACACACACACACACACACACACACGCGCGCGCGCCCAAACATTTTTATTCTAATACTGTTTTAGCCATTTCATTAACATATCAATAAAAACTAGCGCACATTCGACGCCCAAACACGCGCACTACTTGCACAAATTTACATACACCGTTGTACATTACGTTAAAAATACCATACCCGAAGCGACGGAGAAATTTCGAAATTTCTCACCGGAACGCATAATAAATATAATTGCTTTATCGCTAGAAAATTCAGATTGAATCGGATGGTCGTAACCAAAGGCAATCCTCCGTCAGATTGACTCACAAAAGCCGATCGCAAAGACTGAAAGACATTCGTTTTATTCGGACTACCAGCAGAGTATTTGCGGCGAGCTTTTTCATTTTAAATGCCAGTAATGCCAATTACCTAAGTTAATTAGAGAAAATGGTTAAATCCTTTGAAAAAATGTCTTCCAGTTCGAGCGTATTTGGAAAACGAACTATTTCTCTCCCATACATCACGTTATGCCTAATTCAATCTACTGTGTAGGCGTTCCCTGGTGGGAAAAGTTGGCCTAATCTGGTCGGAAAAATTGGGACATATATATATATATATATATATATATATATATACATAAATACATAGAGAGACACAGAGAGACACAGAGAGACTGAAATAGATAACCCTATGTAAAATATAGATTTTTTATTTAATTACAAAGAAAACAGTAATGTTGTAAAAATAGCATATGATAACAAACACAGTAAATAACAGAAAATTATATACAAAACAATGGGTACTTAAAGAAACGTTTTTTTCGGCTAAAAGTAAAATCTACACCGAGCTACATTTGAGGAAACAATTCTTATAATTTGATCAATGAGTACCTGTGTTAGAAATAAAAACGTAATTTTTTTCACAATTTTTATTTTTACTATTCAACGTAGTCTACTTTTAGGTCTATACACTTTTCCCAACGTTGGGGCCATTTATTTAACCCCTCCAAAAAATACGATTTTTCAAACTCACCAAAATACGCTTCAGTCTCGGCGATAACCTCTTCATTTCAGCTAATTTTTTTTCCTCCGAGCCATGTTTTCGAGTTAGGGAACAGATAAAAGTCGCAGGATGCCAGGTCGGGTGAGTAAGGTGAGTACGGAAACAATTCGTAGCGCAGATCGTGATAATAAAGCACTTTTTTCCTCGCCAAACGGGGCCGTGTCTCCTTCAATTTCTTATCAAATCTGCCCAATAACTCACTTTAGTACTACCCTGTGATTGTTTTTCCTTTCTGCGGAAAGTCTATGAGGATTATTCCTTTGGAATCCCAAAAAATCGTGGCCATAACCTTTCTAGATTATGGAACTACTGTTTTTGCCTTCTTCGGAACAGTTTCACCCGGAAAAATCCATTGTTTTGACTGTTTCTTGGTCTCTGGCGTGTAATAATGTATTCAGGTTTCATCAACAGTGATGACTCGACGTAAAAAATCCTGTGGATTTCGCTTAAAGCGGTCCAAACACTGCCTCGAAATTGTTAGTCATACCCGCTTGTTGATATTCAGCTGGTCAACTGCCCCCTCTAGGAAAAATTCCTAGCTACGCCCATGGTGTTAAACACAGTCAAATATACCCTGCATACTTTCCTAATACTTATTTGATAAAATTGAATGGGCATTCAGAAATATATACAACATTTACAGCTACGTAAGAATAATCTAGTTAAAAATTACTCTTTAATCGATATTTCAACAGTTTTTAATCAAAAACAGAGATATTTATATGTATGCGCAAACTGGACCTGCACTCTTTTTACGATAAACGTTAAAAATCAATTGATTAATTAAAAATATTAACAGAAACATAAAACAGATGCTGCTTATTAAATAATAACTTTATTAATCAAATATATATATATATATATGTAATAAATGCTGAGCTCTGGACTTCTTTCAAAATTATCCCATCTACACAGCCATTGTGTCGGAAATAAAATCAACCTAAATTATCGTAATGTTGTCGACTTTCAGCTGTACGGAAATGCAGGGCCTGGTATAAATAGAAAAGTCATCAACAGACAAACGTACAGATTTTTCCAATCTAAGAGTTTGGACAAACAGGAACTGTTATGTTTTGGAACGGCAATACCAGCAGGAGCGTTAGAGTCGAAATATGTTTAGCATATTCATTGCTGTGTAGCACGGAGGGTGTTTGAAGGAAAGCTTTATCGTGTACTGCACGAATTTTTTGTCTTGTTTGTCGAAAATTCTTCGTTACTAATGTAAAAGTTACTGAAAAATAACAAGGCCCGACACAGTTTGAAACCAAACTTTTTCAGTGAAAATTCATGTTCGAAAAAACGCCATAAATCGCCCGGAACAAATCTAATTTGAAACTGCCTACAAAAACACTTGCGCGTTTTTTTGACCATTCCGACAGTGCAGAACTGCGCCTAATCCGGACTACAATTTTATCGTCCGAAGTCATTTTGGACGATTCTAAGAAACTTAATTCCTTTCGTTAACTAATTTCTCAGTTTCGGTTGAAGCCAAGTGAGGTTCATTTTCGGTAAACCGGTTCGAAAACGGATGACTGACTAAAAAATTAACAATCCAAATTCATGTCAGAAGAGCATATTTTTAACATTAAAGATAAATTTAAAAATGTTAACCGAGCGAATACGAAGCTGGGCAACATGTCAACGTATACTTTTTAAATTTATAACATTAACACTCTGTACATTTGGTGTCTTTTTACCTCACTTTAAAAATGATCTGTTCAGTTAACAGCTTTAATAAATGCCGGAGAACTCTTTAAACATTAAAATCCGTAACAGTAACGTATTAAATCTGTTACAACGGAGAAACTTAATTTATGCTATAAAAGATTCATATGAATTTTACATACGGATTTAATTATAATTAATATTTAATACTATTTTCTAGTAAAACTATTTATGTTCCTTTTTTGTTATATTTTAGCACAACTGTCGTCGATCTTTTGTCTTCTTTATTTATTTTTAATTTTTATTTTGTAATATAAATGAAAATAGTTCAATGAGAAATATATATATATATATATATATATATATATATTTAAACTTGCTCACGAACAAAGAGAATTGGGATCGGATTATTAACAAAAATAAAAAGGAAGTAAAGTGTAATAAAAATACGAGTACTATCTTTTCTTACTATTTCTAACCTACCATTTTAGCTAGAATTTTATAATTTCGTTTTATTTTTCACCTAAAAATAAAAATAAATTTAAATTAAATTGTAATCATTATGTATTTTTAAAACATTTTTAAATTTCTATAAAGATCGCTATTTGATTTTCTTTATGAAACAAGGGCTATTTCTCAAATCTACTGCCTATCGCAGAAGATTTTACGTAATTATATAATCCCCCCCACCAATGTCCTTCTAGATCCTCTCCTGATATATACATATATATACAGATACTTGAAAATTGAAATGTATGAACATGAGTTTAAGCATTTCAACACTGAGCCTGTATAATTGATTACATTTATAGGTAAAATTATCGGTAACTTCTTTTTATTTAAAAATTGTTATTTATTATATAATGAGACATGTGAATATTATACTACAATATATATTAGTACGAAATAAAACGCGTGCATTATTTTTAAGGAACAGAAATTACAGACAAAACTCGTTCGAATTAATAAGAAGAACTAGAACATGACACCTGTTGTTAGAAATGAAATTCACCTTTTTTTCACCTCTTTTTTCACCTGTTTTGTTTCTCGCCGCATCCTAGCATTCTTAGAAACGAAAAAAGAAAAGCTCTATTACGTATTCCATTCACTGATGACTCTAGTTGTAGAATTTTAAAAGAAACAAGTACCGAAAAACTCTTTTATAATTTATTACAGAACGTAGCCTTAAATCTAATTTTAATTAATAGTTTACATTTCGCACGTCTCCTGCCGCGAAAAACACTAAAATTTAGTAATACGAATAATTCAAATTATATTATTTTGAATTCAGTGAAAACAAATTTTCAAGCAGTCGAAATTGGAACTAATTTAAATGTTGGAAACTATTTTATTATTAATTATTTTTTTGTATGAAAAAAAAAGTTTTAACTTTTTATCAACGTCCCGCGAAACTTTCAGCAAAATATGCATACCACGAAGTCTGCTCCGATCAACGCTCGTGTTGCTTCCCAGCTGGATACAATTTTAACCTGGAAATCACTTTTCCATATAGAATTTCCAGAATCCCGAATTTTGTATGAAAATACAAAAAAATAGCTTATAAGGAAACATTTTTTTTTTTTAGAAACGAAAAAATCAGTTGGATGTAGATTCGATCAGTTATTGATAAAATAAAAGAACTGAGGATAGCAACAACAGAGATCGACGAAAACGATAAGGTATACGAAGCGCAATAAGGATAGGGAGTTTGAGTGATAACAGATCGGAATACAAAGAAGTATGTTCGTTCACGAGGGATGGACATTCAAAGAAGATATGGTCAAGATCGCAGACGGCTTTGTCGTCAGCATGAAGAGGGCAACTAGCGTTTATTTACGAAGCTCATTTTCGTGCAATATTTTTAATATTCTAAAAACTGCAAGATTTTTTACAGAATATAGCAACTGATCCGGACTTTTGTGAATTTACGGCTAAAAAGGTGGACTAATTTACACAATGGTGTCATTTAAACCATCGAGTAGAAACGATAATTAAATAACTAGGTACTTTATCTTCTGAAAATGATTTGACTCTAACAATTCACTCATAATCAAGAATTATAAATTTTATTATTTTCGATCATACTGAAGCAGATGGTAACTATTGATTATGTGGTCGTAATGGTACATGTATCTTTACCGCCAAAGGGTTATCATGCAACTGCTATTTCGGTCATTTTGCCGCCTCGTTATATGCCACTGATAGATTAATTTTACGAGTGACCTAATTAGATTTATCTTTGATTTTATTATGAAGTGACACGCTTCAATACACACCAGCCGATAAGAATCTTCTATTTGTTTGGAATCTTAATCTTGCTCCGACTATCTATTTTTACTTCTTTTAACTTCTCGTTTAATTAGTTTTCTACTGTAGATCTTTGTTTTCCTTCTTCATCATCTATATATTCCTCCATCCACCAAAACTTGTGTTTTTGTGATCATTTCTCAGTCAACATTCATCTCTCCATACTCTCAAAAGCCCTACACGTTTCAGGAGATTTTTATATTATAAGCAAATATACGCTTTAAATTATTACACCACTCAACCGGTATCGTCAGTAGAACATATCCCCATTAATACGATGATCGCAGCAGCTGATGCAGCGATTCTCAGGACTTCCCTGCACAGATTTGCGGAGATGTCTAATGGCGATAAATCGCAATTAAAATAGCTATAACGTAAATGACAAGAAAAGAATAAGTTCAATAAGGGGTTGAAATACCAGGTCTCAAAAAAAAGGGGGGAGGGGGGAATAACCTCAGTGGAAAGGGAAGAGCGTTTAAAAAATAAATAAGTCAACATCACAAACGGCTACGCTACTAAGGCGATGAAGGCAGTAACGGAGGGAAGTACAAAACGAAGACGATGGCAACCAGAAATTACAAAAACGAAAGCGATACGAAAAGGATGATGAAATAAAAGAACTTCGAGAAACCAAGGTTTAGAAGATAGGAACGATCACTAGAAAAAGAGAAAACATGAACATCCGACCAAAATAAAGCGTAGAATTTTTTTAAAAACGACAAAAGATCTAAATAAACGAAAAACGGGAGAAAGGACCAACCGCCAGGTTAAAGAATGTAACCAGAAAGCAGCAATAAATCAATGTATCATAAATAAAATGGAATAAAGAATATAAATTAGGAATTGTATTCGAAGAATGATGAAAGAAAAGAAATGAGTAAGTGGATCAGTGTTAACACCGAGCCCATTAAAAAAAAAAAAAAAAAAAAAAAAAAAAAAATAGAGAACAGATAAAGGAAGTCAGAAATAAACTTATAAGTGGAGAAAAAATGATTTAAAAAAATATAAATAACTGGCAGTAGAATGTCAATTCGGGCATAAAAACTGAACAAAAGAAAAAAGAAGACCAAAGGATTTTAAAACATAAAAAGTTGGAAAAATAAAAAAAATACCAATACACGCCGCCAGACTTCTACACATGTAAGCAATGTAAAAAACGAATAATGTTTCGTGGTTGTAACTTAAGAAAGTAATCTGAAACGAGAAAATACTCCAGGTAAATAAGCTTAGTGTATTTGAAATCAGGAATTGCATACGGCTGAAATAGAATAAGGCGAGGTGGAATAATCAAGATTTTTCTAAAACTACAATTATCAATAACGGAAAGAGGCGAGAGAATTTTTTTTTCCAAAGACAACTCTGTACTTAAGCTAAAATCTGCGAATTAACGGGAAAAATATAATGAATTCGGCGCGAATTTCCGGAACTGGGGAGGATTTCAGAGCACAGAGGCAAAAAACAATTTTGCATTACAGTCTCCAAGTCAATCATTGATTTGAAATTTACTCGATTACCACACTTATACTATAAAGTGAAACTTATATCAGTTTATTTATAAAGTGAAATATTATAATGTTGCAGTGCTGATTGCGAAATACGGGGCAACCACCGCAATACTTGGTTAAATATACAAATTATAATTAAATAATCTTTATTTTATTCTTTGCGCAATAAATACTGCTGGAACGATCAAGCTGGCAAAGCAAACAAATTATTTGTTGTTTTCAAAAATTCGTTAACACTTTACACCGAGCAATGGCATAGCTAAAGGTATCTAGGAAACGATGAATGGAATTTGTGTTTAAAGCCAAAAAAAAAAGGTATCGAAAAGTATAACCTGGAAACTAATAAACTCGTAAATAATAATGTTCAATTTTATTTTCTACCCTTTAATATAGGACTGGAAAATTACATTACCCGACAGATGTATGCGGGCCGCTATTTGAAGAGGAATTAGAATTCTGGGGACTGGACGCGAATCAAGTGGAACCTTGTTGTTGGATGACTTACACTCAAGTAAGTAAAATCAATATCATGCCTTCGCCGTTACCGCAAGGCAAACCTTGTTTTTGCTCCCTCCTCTCTCATACGCCAGATTATTTTTTCCTTAATATATATATATATATATATATATATATACAGTTACATTTAAAAAAAAATAGGGAAGACATTTTTTTAACTTTTTTACGGTATAAAACTAATTTTGAAGAAAAACAAAAATCATACTTTCGGAAAAAAATGTTCACATGAAAAGCAGTTTTTAATGAAAGAAATATGCGAATATCTAAAAAAAGTTTCTGAAAAAAAAATCCCCTGGACTTGACGGAATAATTGAAAAAATTCTGATACACCTACCTAAAACTTCTTTGTTATATATTTAATGCCATTCTGCGAAAGAGCCATTACCCGAAATCATGGGAAAAATCTACGATAATAATGATATCAAAACCAACAAAATTCCGAGCCCTGTTATTATCCTATAGACCAATTAGCTTATTAAATCCCTATCCAAAGTTCTTGAGAAACTGATTTTACGAAGAATAACGTCAATAATTGAAAGTAAAAAAATCATACCAGGCCATCTTCGATCGCAGCATTCTACTATTCAACAGTGCCACAGATTAGTAGATGCGATTTCATCGGTGCTAGAAAGAAAAAAAAAGAGGTATGTTCTCTGCGGTCATTATGGATGTGGCTCAGGAGTTTGACCGGGTGTAGCATTTCGGGCTCTTATATAAACTTAAACAGATACTTCCACCGAACTTACACAGATTTATCCTACTCTATTTAACAATCAAAAAGGAAGCCAACATTAAGACATACGCGGAACTGAAAAGGTGAACAGCGGATAGTAAAAGGTGGAGGACTTTGACTATAGGGGCGAACCAGTCAAACGACTGAAACACCGATCGATCGATTTACTAAATAGGTAATTCATAGAAAAAATGAATAATTGCATGTCTAGAGAAGGAATAATATCGGCCTCAGTTCCTCAAGGTAATCTTCTTGACCCGATTTTATACTCTATCTACACAGCTGACTTTCCTGTATCAAATCAAACATTTTCTGACGATATAGGCACACTGTCTTCAAACAGCAATTGCTCATATGCTAATAGTTCTGTTATAAATAAGATAGATATATCTGGGCTAAAAAATAGAGTAAAATTTAGTGAGGAAAAATGCCAACACGTAACGTTTACAGACAGATCCGGTACATGCCCTAAATTAAAAATAGATAATGTGGAAATTAAACAGGTAGAACAGTCAAGTATTTAGGAATATATTTTGATTGTCGGCTCTCGCGGCGCTTTCATGTTGCACAGACACGTAAACGGTTAATCACATTTACTAAATAGTTATCTCCATTAATAGGTTATAAATCTAAATTAAACTTAAGATTAAAAAGATATATCTACTTGATGATCATAGCCCCGGTGTGGAAATACGGTCTTGAATTGTACGGAAGTACAAGCAAGAGCAACCTTGCCCAAATTCAGAGTCAACAGTCAATTATCCTCCGAAAGATCACGTCAGCGCCAAAGTGTGTCTTAAATCTAACACTTCATGATTTGAACCTTCCTTTTTTTAAATTAATTCATACACAACAGTACAGTAAATTCCTTGAAAACTTAAATTTAAATCCTAATTCTAAAGTTAATAACATGTAGGTAAACACTCTTCCGGATAATTCGAAAAGAAGACTAAAGAGAAAGAAACGGTGCTGCGATGCTCTTCCTATAACTTGAAGAACATATCTCTACTGATACCACTATACTTTCATAAGCAGTGCTTGATAGTAGCCATCAATAAGATTGATCTGGCTTCTATAGACAATGTTTAAGTAGTATCTATCGTTGAGGTGTCTAATTCACAAGTTTAAATACTATGATTAACTATGTACTATACACTTAAGTGTATTGGTTGCCATGATATCCAAGTTTTCAAACAAATAGACCAAACATGTATCATGCTTAACAGCATTGACTGCCATGGTGTCCGTGTCTCATGATGACTGTGCTTCAAGCACTCCAAATTAAATTCCTCAAAATTTATCCTTCCTTTTTACAAACTCAATAATGTCGCCTGATTTCCTCTTTTTTTTTCATTCTATTCCTTTTCTATTAATTAACTGTTCTCTCCATCTGTTGATGATCAATAATAATGATACTATGGGTCCAATCCCGATCATTGAGGTGATCTGCATTAATTCACATCGGTACGGTCATGATACAAATATCAAAATCTACACTGACGTTGTTTGTGATCTTCTCGACTGGTATAGTGGAAAAAAAAAAAAAAAAAAAGTTGTAAACTTTCATGCATTATAATGTTACAGAATTTTACTTATAATCTTTCATTATTTCATCTAAATTATTTGCTATATTCGATAGCAAATTGAATTATATCATTAATATATAGCGTAATGCATCCCCGATTTTGTGACGTCAGCTCGTTTCGGTTGTTTTACGAATGAGCTTTTTTCGTTAGGCAGACTATATGTATGTAGATACATATATTTGCATACAAAGTGTTCATTGAACGGTGGTAATTGTAGTTATCAGCGAGATCGAACGTTCGTTAAAATCGAATAAAATCCCGGTATTTGGAGATGACGAACACAGACGGGTACAGCTCTCGATTCGGTTAGCGGAAATTTACGAGTACCGCGCGACAATTACACGGATGGTAACGCAACAAGCGACAGTGGAATTAATTTTGTAATTCCCCGCAAGAGACCAGCTGTGTAACGCATTAATTGTATTCCGGTTGTAATTTATCTCGGGAAAAAAGACAGTCTGTCAGTGATGCGGCCGCATCCGAATGCGTTAACGGTCGTACCGTACCGTACCGTTTATTTCTTCCAGCCGTCGAGTTGTCAATTTCTAAAATCTACGTCCACCGTTTAAAAGCTAGTCGTATTGCGGTTGACTTTCGTTTTCGCTGAATAACACGTGATCGCCATTAAAATTGTTTTTACTCGTCCGTAGATTACCATATTTTGGCCGATAAACAAAAAACATTTAATTCCGTTACACACTACTTACCATTGAAATAACATAAAAAGCTAAACGTCGATCATCCTCAGACACAACTTTTGTTCCTTAGTGGCGCCCGCAGAGCAAACATTATATGTCATATATTTTAATAGCACATGGACGACATCATCCGCAACATCGGCACTCAAACCATGGAGGAGACCTGATGTTACTCATTAGAATTCGCGAAAAAACATTATGTTAAATAGCATATTATGGTTCGAAACAAACTGAAATTTTAACAAATCGTGGTGATTTTAAAGGTTATCTTCTGATATTGGAATATCGGCAGTATATAATGTATACAGGACCGGTCTAAGGACACTGCTTTGAGGAGAAACACTGGCTCGTATCGGTTGAATGCTAATTTCTTCGAGTAAAACTGTAAAAGAACGATTTTTTAAATAGCTTTCAAACAATTTACAGAAGTTACCCGGCAGCAGGTACTTAATTTATAAATTACATCGTCGTGCCAGATCTATGTCTAAGAAAACGGTTACGCAGTATTTCTTTTCTTCCGGCGCTCTTGTTATATAGGTGACATTAATCGATTATTGAATGATAATTCCGGAATCCAAACTAATTTTAGTCTCTTAAGTAGTAGTTTCTCGAATAATTTCGATGTAATCGGTAACAATAATATAGGTCTGTATGGTGTGTAACCTCTTCAGACGGCTTATCCGGGTTAATAGTCTGAACAGTTTTGTAGGTCATTGGAATACGCTGGAGTCGGAGGGAAGTATTGAAGAGATATGTAAGTACTTTGATAATTCCAAAAGAAGTGATGGGGAAATCTCATCAATACCTAAAGCTTTCTTCGGATTAATTTCCTCATCAGTTACCTTGGCTATTTCCATCGGCCTCATAACGAAATTGATTGACATAGTTGAAATACTCCTGCCAAATGACCCGCAAAGAGCTCTGATTTTTCCTCTGTCCTTCGATGCCAGTTTCCACCATTGTCTTTTAACGGCGGCACTTGAACGTACGGACGTTTGAATCGTCTTGTCGCTTTCCATAAAGTGTAGTCTCTGTCCATGTTTAGATTAAAATTTTCTAGATAATTGTTAAACGTTTGACGATTTCTTAGTCAATCGGTTCGGTTGATTACTTATTCGATTAAAGTTGTTTTTATCTTCAGGATGTCGTGAACAATGCCAAGTACATCTTGCTGCTCTTCATTGTTTAGTTAACTGCCTAACTTGTAATGGATAGCATTTACCTTGCACAACATTGTTTTGTAGCACTGGAGTTGCCGCTTTTTCTGATTGGTGAATAGATTCAATGAAACATTTACGCTGACTTACTAGTTCTTCCACAGTTTTCAGTCTCATAGGTAGATTAATTCAGTGATCTAGTTCATATCAAAACTTATCCCAATCTATGTACTTACTCGTATTTGTTAACGTTTGGCGTACCTTTTGATGTATAACTGTGTCGCTAATTGTGAATAACACTGGTACATGGTCAGAGGTCATTTTACTATAATTTTTTATCGTAATATAATTTAATGATATATTTCTACCTATGTAAAAGTCCAGCAGGTCAGGAATTTTACCTAGATTTGTTAGCCAATATGTTGGACTTTGTGATGTATAGAATAAACATAATTCAGCATTGATAGCTTTCAGTAATTAACGGAATTTAGTAGTGATTAAGCGTGAGCCCCAAATAGTGTGTTTTACGTTGAAATTCCCGCCGAGAGTAAAACGGTTGCTGAACTGCTGAAATAACTTTACAAATTGCTTTTGCTTGATCTGGTGTTTTGGAGGACAATAGATTGCAGATAACTGCAATTCAGTATCGCTGTGGTACACTATAACACTTGTGTCACCTGCATAAAATATTTACATATTTCCTCACTGATGAAATGCTTAATAGTATGCTTTATTACTAAAACTGTTCCAGCATGTACTTTATAAGTAGAATCAACGTGAGGATGCGGTGTATAATATAAAATGTATCCGTTTATTTTAATATATGATTTATCATTAAGATGAGCTTCGGAAATGAGAGCTGCATCAATCGATTTATGATTAAGTCTAATTCTTGTTAGCCTTTTTAAAGGAGACCGTTAGCATTCCATGTCACGATGCGTGGAGTTGTGTTCGTCATTTGGACTGCTCTTTTGGCTTAGCACTTTGATCATTGACCATTTCTAGGTTCAAAATTCAGAAATCAATTTTTGCAGGAACTTCCAGATATCGCCGAGTGTTCGTCATTGCTGAATTTGATTCCGCATGTTCACTTTGCTTATCCTTTCTTCGTTTTTTCTCTGATTTAGCAGCTGCTGTATTCGTTGATTCTGAAATTGCCACTGGTTTTTGTTTCACTGGTTTTGAGTCTGTCGGTTTTTGTTTCTGTTTGTTCTAGTTTCTGCTGTACTCTCTGAGTAACTGTCATCTTTGTTTTGATGCTGATTGAAGATTTTTCTTTACAAACAGGGCAGCCTTTCCAATTAGCAGTATACCCTACGATTAGCACATTTACATGGATCGTCATTTTTTTCTGACAATCTTTGCTTAGATGTGCCCCGCCATATTTAACGCACTTGGCTTGTCTAGCACAATAACTACGTGCATGGCTTAACACATCTGACAGTTTCTACACTGAGGGAGTTCATTTTGCTTCCTCGGCGCTTCTACTTTAATTTTGCAGTACATCATATGCGTTATATGAAAGATACCTTTGTTATTTACTTCCGGTGTGTTCGATTTACATAAAACAATGGCAGAGGAATTATTGTTGTTTTAACCTTAATGTTTTTTTTTTTTTGTGATCGGCACATTCGCAATACCAGCAGCTTCATAGCCAAGTTTAGCAAGTTCTGACTTGATGTCGTCAACGTTAGTAGTAAGATGTAGGCCTCTTAGGATTTATTTGCTTTGCACCTGTATCATTTAATTCATGCTCTCTATTTTCCTTGCGGATAAAAATTTTGCTACACATCTGTAAGACTCTTCGTTCTCAGAAATGATTTTAACATCACCATTGGAAATAAGTTGAGAAAGTATATTTCCCTACAGCAGAGTTAAACTCGTTTAATAATATATTGATATTTTTAAATTTACTCGCGAATATTTGAGGTATTTGTGGTTTCTTAACTGTATTTACGTAACTGTTTATTACATCTTTGCTCACCTCGGCCGAAAGTGATGACGAAGCCATGTGAGCACTATGTGCTGAAGTATGCGCAACCTTCATTTGGTGTTCGAGATGATCAATGTATAGTATAGCTCTAGATGATACAAGGTATGTAATTCGTTGTAGTCTGGTAATTTGAGTCCATGTACGAGATCGTTACTTGATGATCCATGTTGTAGCTGATTTTCAAACTCTTGTGTATGTGAAGTGGAGTGTCCACTCAGTTAGTCTTTACTAGAGACTGCTGTTATATAATCATCAGTTTTACTACGTGTAGACGGCATTGTACTTGTATTTAAACGTGTAAAATAATTCCGTTAAAACATTCGTAAATAGAGGCTGGTATCACAATTTGTGAACCCGTACAAACAGCTTTCGAAGGTAAATCTAAAAAGAGCCAATAATTACGTAACACGACACTCTGAAACAAAAAAATACTTCTAAAAGTCGATCCAAATAAAACGAACTCTCTGTATCTTGTCGCCTTATCTATTTTTATCGGGAGAGTCAAGTTTAGATGTCCGCTGTACCATTCATTTAACGATGCAAAGGTTTCACAACTTTCGCTCGACGAAACTATCATCTTTGCTATGCAGCCCCGACTATTTACCAGTTAAGTTTACTTCGATTCCTCTTCAGAGGAAGAAAGAGCAAAGCACCGGTCTCAGTTTCATTTCGGCTCTTAAACACAACCGCTTCAGACACAATTACCGCCTAATTAATTTACGAAATAATCGAAAGCACTTTAACATCACAGCGCAAGGTCAAAGTGCCTACTTCTATGTACTTTGTCATTCTCGGTAGAAGTAAACGACCGGCTCTGGCTTAATTGTAAACGGTCCTAGTCTGAGTAGGGGTTTTAACACAACGCGACTATCGCGATTCCAGCTGCGCCTCTACCGAAAAATGTCGCTGGCTCGATAATTCGTTATCTATCAGAAAGCGTCGCGGTACATCGAAGGTTTAACCGGAATTCGAGAGTTTGCTTCGTCAAGAAATTAATACCGCCTGATACATATTTCCGGCATTCCGTGTTTTACTTGCTTTCTAATGATCGTAATACTTTTTTAATTTTTTTATTCACGATAAAACTTCGCCGCTGTAAAGGGCTCCTTTTATTTTTCTCATCTTTAACCTTTTCATTGAAGTATATAAGTATGTTGAAAGTCCTTTGTCTCGCGTAGTTGCACCGACTCGTTTTAATTTTAGCGTCAGTTGTTCATATCTAAAAGGCCCTCATCATCATCTTTTTTTTCAATGATTTTCCTCTTCTTCTTGTAATCCTCTTCATTTTCCTATGTGGGCCCTATCCGATGTAGATAGCGCTTTCGTTCTACAGTCAATTCTTTAAACTCCTCACTAATACTTCTTTGTCGAATCGCGCTATCTCTTCTTCTCTAATGTTTGCTATCTTACAAAAAGTCTAAAACCTCTTGGACTCTGAGTCTTCGATTTAAGTATATCCACTTTTAGAACTGCGCCATTTTCTTTCAGATTTTCTCCAAAAATGAATAGCAATGCTAAAGCTAGATTCTCGTTCTTAAAATGGCAAAGAAAAACTTACAAGGCGTCTGCTCAACTTTTCCTCGACCTTCTCTCCTAATTCTTATGTACGTAAAGTGGCTTTTAAATCCACTTTCTCCCGACGTCTTTCTAATTTCAATTTTCCCCCTAACGTATAGAAACTAATTTCGCTTATGCACTCTCTTTAGCTCATGGCTACATGCGTTCCCAACTTCTAGAAATTCTGTGCCTTCTTGTCTCTCCTTAATTTCTCATATTTCCTTAGCTCTCCTTTTAGCTTCAAAGAATTCCATTCAATTCTAATTTTTCTCCGAGTGCAGGTGAAATCTTCTTTTTCATTTTCAAAAATTTTCTCGTTAATTTTTTCCTCCGGATCCTCTTTATATATTTTTATTCCTTCCGTTATTTCGTTTTTATGATGTCCTTTCTTTCAGATATTATCACAGTTTCATTCTCGAAATCTAACTCTTCCTTCGTTTCGCCTGATTTCTCCAACACCATACCTTAGAAAGTTTAATCAACAAAAGTCTCTCATTTAATGACTTGAGTACCGAGCGTAGTCAGCCGAATTGAATCCGCACATTTGGGAATTTATATAAATCGATTTTACTGATTCACTTTGTCCATTAGAAAGAGTTCCATTCAACTTAGGTACCCCATGTGAGTAATAATGAAAATCGGCGAACATAAATTGAGTATTCGTCAAAAAACGTGAAAAAGTATGGTCCCTTTGAATAATTTTTTTTTTCTTATTATTTTTTATTAGTATAACAGAAGCGGTTGACTTACAATGCTATCAAACGCTTCAAACATTTCTATATCAGTCGTTTTCCAACCAAAAGGCGTATCACGTATAAATGTGGCAAATTCTTCGCTATTGCACAGTTCGTTGTCCCATTTTCGTTTCCGCAATTCACCGTTTGCGTTCGAGGGCGATTTTCGTTTTTGGAAACATAATGAATACACTTCTTATTGCTGTGCAGGCATTAATGAATAAGAAGTCCCACCGTATAGGGAGAAGCATGTAAAGACTATATTGCTAATTTAATAATACCGTGGAAACGCAAAAAAAAAGTATTATTTTTATATATTCTAGTACGTTAAGTTGTTTCGGTAGTTTAATAAAATTTATGCTACAAATTATTGGTTGTATTTTTTTTTTTTTTTTTATTATATAAAATTGGGACATTTTTCGTTATAAAATCTAATGGGAGCCGACCTAAAAATTACGTTGTAAATTTTGATAATTTTATACAAAGTATAGAAAAGAAAGAAACAGAAATGTAAGCAAGAGGGGTCAAGAGGCACAGTACCTTGCGAGGCCAAATTGACCGAGTTTTATATATATATATATATGACTTAAAAGAACTACAACTAATGTTAGATACATTCACTGTAATATACGATAATTATGGATTAAAAAGAAATTTGATGACAACTCCGCTTACCGATAATGCGAAAAGTTGACATTTACTGAATTTCTTCTCAGCTGTAATATAAATAATCAAGAGAATATAAATGGGGAAACAGAAAACTTGTAATAAAAACAACCTCAAAATGCACTTTTTAAATCAAAACTAATACTATGTAGTAGAGATATAAAATATACTTATTAATTTAGTTAAATAAAACAGAAATATTAATCACAGAGTATAATAAATATAATATATAATATAATACCGACATGTTTCGGAATCCTAAAGCTTCATATTCATGTTAATGCTAAATTTAAAGTTATTAGACCGTAATTTTAAAGATCGATTTTCCTGTGTAGATATAAACATATGATAATATCGATATAAATAAGACATATATTAATTATTAAAACGTTTTTATTTTTTTATTTTTAAAATTAGAGTATTATAAAAATTATGTTACGTTATGAACTTTAATAGGTATTAATTTTATATAACAGATTGTTGTCTGGCTCATGTATATTCAGTGCCTTTTGTCTGTATTTATTAATATAAAATTCTTCAGAGAAATCCAATACTCAAAAGTAATCACTGATCATAGAATACCGGATTTCCCTGAAGCATACTACATTAATAAATACAGACAAAAGGCACTGAATATACATGAGCCAGACAACAGTCCGTTATATAAAATTAATACCTATTAAAGTTCATAACGTGACATAATTTTTATAATACTCTAATTTTAAAAATAAAAAAATAAAAACGTTTTAATAATTAATATATGTCTTATTTATATCGATATTATCCTATGTTTATATTTACACAAAAAAATCGACTTTTAAAATTCCGGTATAATAACTTTAAATTTAGTATTAACATGAATATGAAGCTTTAGGATTCCGAAACATGTCGGCATTATTTTAATTATTATATTTATTATACTCTGTGATTAATGTTTCTGTGTTTTGTTTAACTAAACAAATAAATATATTAATAATTACCAGAAAATATCCGCAAATATAAAATATGATGCTGATAATTAGACAATTTCATTTGGATAAGACCTGGTTCGAATTTGTTGCCGCACAATGACAATACACGGATTCATGTCCATAGTTAACGAGGCCGAAAAAAAAAAAAAAAAAATGCTACATATTCTTATTATTACTACTTGACGCCAAACACTGGACAATAAGAAAAACTACTGAACAAAAACCATTGAACAAAAATTTAATGCCCCCCAGAGGCAACTGTGCCGAAAAATACCTCGCCTGAAATGGACAAAAAACGCAACTCCGCAAAACTAATTCGTGTAAACAAATATAAAATAATTAAAGAAATACAATAAACTGAGATAGTTTGAATGTGTCACTAGGAACAATACAACATGTTTCACCCGCTAATGCAAGGAAAAGTGGTGGGAAGAAGAAGACTATTGCAGAAAAAACGAAAAACAACGCGATAACATTTATCGGAATGATAAGTCAGTTAACAAACTGTTCCGAGAATTCATGGACAGACGAGTAATCGTCATCTTAGCCGACTTTCAAAAACTGTACGTCAGTCCAAAACTAACGGCGTTAGAAGTGAAATTTTTTATGGAATGCAATAAATTTTAAAGGAAGAAACAAAAAAAGTACAAGTAAAAAAAAAGTATACTTAAAACTAACAAAAATGATTTGTTAAATCAATAACGATCAACAGAGATAATCTCAAATTAAACACTACACAAGTTTTTTTTTGTTTTTTTTTTTAAATAAGTTACGGGTTCCACGAGGCACACTGCCCGTCTGTGGGTGCCCAACACTATCATTGTTTATTCATAAATATAATTACAAAGCTTCTTAATACCTATTTAACATTATATACAGTACACGTATCATAACACTTGACGAACATCTATCTTAATTATATACATATGATCGATTCTCCACCATTATATACAATTAAAAAGTAACTTATTGTCCGTCATTTATGTTCTCAATTTTCCATTGCTTAATTATTAGTTTCCAAAGTAGTCGTACCAGCAATTGAATTAAAACTGCATCATCCGTGTTATCTATCTTGCTATTTATACCTTTTGGTCAGAGTACACTTCCCTATGATTCCTAGTTGTTCTACCCCTTTTCGTCGAAGATAATGGAGTATTATTAGTCTTATACTCAAACGGTCGGTGATAATAATATAACATTTTTAGGGATACTTCTTTTTTCTCTCTCCACCGGCTAATGTTCCTACTAACCAGATCTTTTTTATGGATTATTATTATCTTTAAGCATATCTTTTGCTGATTACTAATCCTTTTGATTATTGTACTCTTTGTTTCCCCCCAAATTGATATTCCATATAAGATTCGTGACAAGTCTATAGCGTTAAAGTATACACAAAGACCATCATGATTGAGCTAATCCATATAATGCTGGAATCGTTTGCCTAACTTTGTTAGATAAATTTGTAATATGCTTGTCCCAAGATAGTGTTCTGTCAAACGCTGATCCAAGGTATTTAACCCCCCATCCGTCGTTTCTAGCGGAGTACAACCACTATTCAAGGTAGGAGTCAAACAGTTGTGTAAGCAACTATTACTATACATTATAAAATAGGGTTTATGTGTTCTATGTCTGTTGGATATATATAAAACCTTTGATTTTTTTATATTAATCGTTAGGTGATTATCATGCGCCCACCTATTCATAATATCAACATCCTCTTGCAACAGTTTTTCAGGCCACGTGAATACCATGGTGCTCAATTACGAGTGCTATATCATTTTGATTTATACTATTTTTGTAAAAATTCAAAAAGATCAAAAAACAGGTAAAAAATCGACCTCTTTTTTTTCAAACAGTCGCTATTTTACGAGAATTTTTTTTTTCTTCTCTGCAGTAGGGGCTATAACGACATCCTTACTAATTAAGAATCTTTTTTATTTTTTTGTTTCAGATGATTAGAAGGGTTGGAATCGTGTCAACCTGGACACGCCCTTTTTTACCCCTCTATGTAACTTTGTGAATTTTGCATATTTTTTTTTTGATAATTTCTTTGTGTATTCTTAAAACATGAATAAATAAATGGTAAAAAAATGGATGGTAAAAGTATTTACTGTTTTTTTTTTTTATTGAGCTTGAAAAAACGTTATTCATGCCTCCAGGCTAGAATACCCCATTAAGGATATATTTAATAATTTTCTCACACCGATTTTTCTGTGACGGTCGACCGCTCAAAAACACAAAATTAATATATACACATAAGACGAAAATAAACAACGATAATGAGTTCAGTTTCTGTGAGACTCACCAAATTCAGCTGTTAACCGGATCACGGCAAATTAGCGACCTTTTTTACTAAACGAAATCGATGCCAAATAAACGGAGACTGACTGACCACTTCTAAAAATGCTCCAGCCGATCTTTTATTCTCTCCTTTCCGCTCCGTTGACACTGGAGTTTTTAATACACATTGACTAGGTTGCCTTACCGCATAAAGTAGTAATCGGAATGTGAACTGTCGTAAATTTATGACATGTAGAGTTACCACAATTAGTTGGCAGGAAATACGAAATATAATGAAACACAATCGAGTAATTATAAAATTAACGTAATACTTTTATAACCCGAATGAATTAGCATTATTGATTTAAATGAACCAAATGAAAATAAAAAGTAGAAACAGAAATTAGGCTCTTCTCTTTGTGTGGATCTTCGTATACTTCGTTCGAGTAGCGGGCATTAGAAAAGCACAAGTAATTTAACAGATTTTGTTTAATCACTGTGCACATTATTTTATTGTGTTGCAAAAAAAGAAGAAAAAAAACAGAAACCAAAACAGAAACGCGGCGACTATTCTCGCCGTTTTCTCTTTGTGTTGATTTTCGTAAACATTTTTTTTTTTTTTGTCACTCTCACTCCCCGTTAATACGAACGAGCATTAGAAAAGAACAAGTATAGTTTAACAAATTTTGTTAGTTCGACGAGTTTACTTTCTATCTCAAAACTCTCGTAGTTTCCCGTAAGAAGTTTCATTCCAACAGTGACGTACATTAATGACAACACCATTCTTGCGCCAAAATCAATATGAAAAAAAACTACGGAAAGACCGTTATGAAAAGACGTTAGAAAAAATTTTATGAAATACGTAATTTAAGTTGTTATAGAAAGTGTTAAGCAAACCATATATGTATATATTTTTTTTTAATCGAACAGTCAATTAAAATTTACTCTTCCCATAGAAGGACCATGATCTAGAGGTTCGGGTGGTGTCCCTATGGCGAAATCGGAAAAATAGAGTTTCAAAAATATATCTACGTCAATGACTTTATATCATTTTTATGGAAGGGTTAATATGAAAAATCATGTAAAATTTATTTGTAACCTTTTTATATCGCTAATACATTATGTAAAATTTTTACATCGAGAACATTCTGTTGTACCTTAAAAGTAATGTAGTTAATTGAAACAGACTCCTCTATAAAAATTACGTGTAAGATCATCATCTGCAAGTGTAGAATCAAGTTTAATATATATATAAAATTAGGCGTTTCGTTCCCCTTAAGGAGCTCCTCCCTTGACCTGGCTGGGGACAATATTTCGTGTAGCACGAGGAAAATTATTACCAACGTTAAGCAATCAATTTTGTCGGTACTTTATCTACTTATATACACGGCATGTAACGTTTTGAGACAAATTTTCGTGACAGGGCGTTGGACTAAGAATGACGTGGTCATTTCCTAGCAAATCCATTTTGTTAATGCTTTGTCTTCTTATATATTCGATATATGTAACGTTTTAAGACAAAAAAAGCGACCGGGATTGGGCTAAGAATGACGTTGTCATTAATACATATATTTTGACAAAACTATTAGTATGTATATAAGCAAATCTTGCACTGCCAAAAAATTTTGATTGACTTAAAAACAGAAAGGTCATATAAAGAATTCAAGGTCGCCGTTCCAGAAAGAGAATGATGCGAAAAATATTAATAGAGATAGTGAGAGATTTCTTCCGAGGACCGGCTTAAAGCAGAATAACAGTGCATGACAACCCTCTCCGTAAGCAACGAAGACTGCCGTAAAAACATAAAAATTCATACAAGCGGGGATGATTGCGAACGGCGCGTTTTGCGTATTTCTCGTATTTATGACGATTTTTCCCGAGACTGGAAAAAATAATGAGAAAATTACAATTAATGCAACCCGAATACCGCACAGCTTTAGAATGTAAGGAGGGTAAATATAGTAGTCGATGTAAGTAAATGAAGGCGTTTTTCTTTAAATATTTCCTGTTTGATTATTATTCGCCTAGTTCAGCTAGAGGAAATAATCGATCAAGTTGCGGTACAAAACAAACGTTAATCACATAAGTACGCCCTATAATTTTTAAACTGTAAAGAAACATTTCTTCTTTAACGAGTTTTGCAATTTCAGCATTATTCGCTGGGACAAGCACAAACTTATCAAAACAAAAACATGAACCTGAAAAAGAACAAAAAAAAAAATTACGATAATAATATGTACCGAAACGATGCCCCCCACCCCACCCCAAACAGACAAATATAATAGAGCAATACTGGGGGGGAAAAACCAAAGATAAAAACTAAAATATAACGGTCGACCCACGCAACTTGTAAACAATAACAGGAAATAATAATTAACGCGGTCCATTTAAGGTAGCGCCGTTTAACGGTGTAATCAAACAGTTGCCTAAAAGCGGTTACGTAATCACGCAAACCCTACGACATCAATGTATACCAGATAATTTTCTAAGACTCGGTGAATTAGAAAAAAAATAAAACCAGCCGGTAACCCACTAACGACAGATATAGAACGACGATGACGATATGATGAAGGTAAATCATGCTGGGCAACGAATTAGTTTAGACTGTACGGTATTTCTTGTAACCGCAATAAGTTCGAACCCAGCTGGGGCACTCGCTGAAAATATTGATTGAAAAAAAGAGAAAGAAAATGAAAAAAGAACCGGTCAAACGAATAATTGTTCCGCCGCTGTAGTTCCTAGTTTTCTTCGAAATTATTGAAAAGTTTAATAGGTGCTCATGTTTACTGTCGTGCGGGCTAGTAATCTTGCGGGCAAAGATGATCGAGTCGAAATAGCAAACTGCGCAGCGGGAGGGGACGACTGTTCCAGACAAAAGGTCATTCGGAGAGAATGTTGGCGAGCGAAGCCGGTGAGGGCACTTTTCACGAAATGCGCAAAAAGATACGGTAGTCCGGTCACGAAGGAAATACTGAAAAATACGTGATTGAAGAAATAAGAAGCGGGCGTGCAGGCACGGCGGTACAAATTAAACGAACGAAATGCCAAAAATGAACGAATAATAAAACTAGGCCAAATTCGCGACAGAAGAGCAACCATACGAACGGGTCTAATAACGCGAAGCGACGGCAGTTCTTTCGATAGAGAACTCTATTATTTTTTATTCGCGCGCGAACGGCCGAAGAGAACCGAGTCGTTCATTTCACGGCTGTTTATCACCAGCGCGTTTCGCATTTCTGCGCCAATCAACAGGGCACGGCGAAAAGCTAAAAATGAAACAGAACCCCCGCGGATATTTTATTTTTAGTCAGTTCTCTTTTCCAGGCCCAAGTCGACTTCTCAACGGCGCCGCACTCGCACACTCGCCACCAGTGCGTTCCGGCTGATTTCAGGACGCGAAAAATAGATTATTCCGTCGTACCACTATTAGCCAGGACTTGCCCGATTATTTGTGGAAACTTCCGCGGACTCGCATCTTTTCGCTCAACGAAAAATGTGTTCCTGACTGGCCAAAGTGTTCCCTGTACCATTTCAACCCGCAACAAGATCCCTACATTTCGCTGTTTTTATTTGTTTCTCTCTCTCTCTTTCTTTTTTTTTTTTTTTAAATCTAAACAAGCGCTTCATCCATTCGCCATAACAAGTTTCCCGTAAATTTTCTCGACGCGGCGATAAAAAAGAAATGTTATCGCGGACTAAAGCAATTTTTCTTTTCCTTTCTTACGATAAATTTCCCTCTCGTCTTCTCGCGTTGCAAATTTTTTTTTTAATAATTCAACGCATTAGGCAAACTAACTAATTACTGAAATTTCACAAAGTGTTCGCCGCACGATGCTATTCAATTTGCACGCGACAATTAAACTGACAACGATCGAGTCTAATACGTCGTATGTCTAACACGGATCGTTAATATCAAATCCACTTCCTAGCTGCGCAGGTAAACCTACACATAGGGAAGGAATAAGTTAATCCGCATTTCAGAGATCGGGAACTAAAAACATATAGGCAAAGAAGGCGAAAAACCTCTACCGAACCGATACGAAAAAAAGCAAAAATTCTGGGATGAGTAAAAAAATCAGAGCTGGCTAGTAATAACTTTTTATGATCTAGTAATTGCTACATGTTGGGGGAGGGGATTCTAGATTAGGCCATTTATTTTTTAGGACAAATGTTTCGAATTCTTTATAAAATTATCTCAATATTTAGCTAAAAAATTAACTGCTATTAATAAAATTTTCATTATCACTAAATCAACGTGTTTTACACCTGCGTACTCTATTAGCGGTCATTTTGGCTAATTTTCGACGAGGAAAAAGTTGGGCGTCTCGTCAAAATGAAGCTGCTCAGGAAGCATTAGCCGGCTATAAATGATTTGGAACAAAGGGCCTCTCGTATTACCTTTCTTCTAAAATTTGTTATTTTCGTCTACTACTACGTTAAATAGTTTAATGTTTTTGGCTTAAATTTTATGCTTTTTGTTACAATATTGCGTTTACCTTAAAACTGCGATTGGGACGGAATGGCGACTTGTGTAAAATTAAAATACTTTCTGTCCTAATGGTTCTACTACATAAACACAATGTTTTAAAAATCCAGTTAGCAGACTGCTGCATCGAGAAAAGATCTATTAAATAATTCTTAAAAAGCTCATTAATTCTACTGAATATTAAAACTTTAGTACAGAACGTGTGTCCTAGGAATGTCGGTGCTATTTGTAAATTAAATTGCATATTGTACTTATTGCAAGAAAGTTATGAAATAAGTGGTTAAAATTAATTCTTACACGCACTAAACACACAAGATATGCTTTTATCTTGTTATCATCACTGCCTCAGTATACTTTTTAAATTAATTCTACTAAACAGCAACATAGTATAAGAAGTGAAACACAATCCTACAAAGGGTGGTAAATCGGTATCGATGTTGCGTTCATTACAGTGGGAAGTGTGCACAAGCGTCAACATGCAAACACATTAGTAATATACGAATAATGTTGTATGATAAATTTCTGTAGGCTACTGGGTAGTCCTGATTCATTATACAACAATTACAGGACAAATGCAAACATACTTAGCACAATATATAGCAAGTTGTAGCTTAAACACACATTATTAGAAAATTCACTGAAAATTTGAAAAAAACATCTCACTCTAGTTACATGTACACAAAGCATCTCCTCACTAGAGACAAGTATAGCAAAACGACAAAAGTTATACTATTTTTAGTTGCACCTATGTTAATATCCTCCAAATCTGAATACTGAAAAATAATTCCCTCGCAAAGGTTAATACACTGTGGCTATTTTGGTTAGGCATACATTGTCGCATCTTATAAATCACATAGGTGTAAACAGTTGCTTGAAACAGGTGTCAAAATATACATTAAACCATATACTTGAAAAGGAATTGATATGAGATTAGAAAGTGATCTGGGTTGGAGTAGAAACACTTTAAAGCTATGTATAAAAATATATTTCATGAAAAAACCCCCCAAAAAGACAAAGAAAAACAGTATAATAGGAACTAGTAAGTTATTAGTATCAATTAGATGCGCAACAAAACACACCCTCAAAGGCATATATACATACACAAAAGGTTTTAATACAGGTTAAAAAATTATTAAGAAGTTGGCCAGTCGTGCAATAAATTACAATTTAAAAGTTCATAAAGCCGTAATAAACAACGTAGTACAAGTTAAAAAAGTATTATAGTTAGTTAATTAAAACCTATTTAAAACCCATTGAGTATACTATTGGTTGAGGAAATATGTGAACGTATCGGGAGAAAGGGGAAAAAAAAGGTGGTTGCAAAAAGTTTTATTAGTAACCAGGAGCGTGTAAAATCATAGTTCTTACGCTAATCAGGGATACCTTGCATGAAGGAAGCATGTAAATTATTGGAGAATGAGCTGTGTATTAAATAGTTTACATTAAATTGTCTCCTCAGATGAGCATTGTTGCAAAATTTAACAGCTCAAAGATCTCACTTTAGTAAGATAGTTCATCTAGCGCAACACATCAGTGCTCTCACAGGCATTAATATCCTAGTATTCTTAATTAAGATAGTCCTTTGTACTAACACAAAATGGGTGCAACAATAATGGATCTGCAAACATTAGTAGAAGGCTCATAACGTTGTTGGAGTAGTTACTTGTATGACCGCAACACTAGCCTAACTCTACACTGCTCTTTATTCAGTGCCCTAGAGCATCTATTTTATTGAGAAATAATACCTTGTACTATCACAATGAACAGGAACACAACACCAGCATGACCTTAGCGAAATCCTAGCATCTTACATCTTCTAGAGGTGAAAATCGGAATTATATTTCAGAAAGTGGGGTGAGGCAAAACGATCACACTCATCACCACATTTTTTTTTTTTTAAAGCAACATCAAGAGACTACAAATAAAGACACTTCTTGTTTGATTATATATTAGTGACAGTGGATAAATTCTACATTTTGTGCATCGTGCAGATATATTATATATAATCGAAATACTATTTAATATTTTCTAAAAATGGAATAAATTTGAATACGAGTATGTTGTCCAATAATTTTATATGAAATCAAAAAAAATCCAGGGACGTATCATTTAATATTTTAAATTAATACATAATGGAATAACTGAAAACTAACAACTTTTACGCAGTTTGAGGATAAACGGATTTGGTTTTTGTCGTAGATTAAAACTGTGTAGTATGTAGTGCCCAGACACAAGGTGTAAAAGATGTCTAAATTATACATAACGATAGTATAATTTAAGAAAAAAACTTTTAAATCTTTTAATTAAAACTAAATAAGAAAAAACATAAAATTGCTATTTATATATTAAAAACAAATAAAATTACTATTTTTTGACTTCATGGTGAATGTAAAAAAATATTCTGAGATATCTTAAAGAATGCAATCAATTATATGTGTATATGTAGGTTAATTTTATCACATTCAGTTTGTTTTTATTAAAAATAAATTCTTATTAAACACAATCATCAGTAAAATAGCGTCACTTTTAAAAAAACGTAAATGTAACGGACAGCTGTCTCGTCTTTTAAATAGTTTTTTTTTTTTTTAGTCTTTTTTTCTTTCCCTCTTTTTCACTATTTCCGCCGGCCTACGAGACCGCCATAGATCGTACAACGAGAATAAAGTGTCGTAATTATATTTATTTCCAGTAGTAAGCCTTTGTGAAGTGTTCTCTATTGGTAATTCCTACGTCTATGCCCCAGAATTTATGATAAATGATACCAATGTGCGACTCGTTTCCCGAACAACGATAAAATGGCGAATAAAATTAAAGAGCAGCCTTTTTAGCAAAACGTTAAATAAAAAGAAAGGAAAAAACGAAGCAGCGATGACGTGTGCAAAAAAGGTTCTTCTGCACGATTTTGTTTCATTAATTTCAGTTTATGATTACACGTTATGGCATTAGCGGTGAAACTTTATTCATGCACCTAAAGCCAAATAACGAAAAACGGCAAGAATTCTTTCAGGTCACCCGAAATTTCGCACTAAATGCGACAAAAAAATACATGAAAAAAACAAAATGATAGTGATAATTAATAATAACTATAATAAAGAAAAATAAGGAAACGTAATATATTATGACGGATAAAAAGTAACGTAATGAAAATAGGAGTAGAGTAGGTAAAAATAAAGCACGGGTTGATGAAAAGGAAAACAAAAACGAAAAAAAAAAAACAAAACAAAGAGAGAAATTAAAATAGGCGGGAGAACATCTGTCAGGAAATCTAACAGTGACGCGTAAGCAACACAATGTCGCTGTTACTAGCTGCATATGTAGCACCAGCAACTTCTGCAGCATTAAAATAAGGTGATAAATTACCTTTCACTATCAAAGCACACTCTGCGCTTAAATTCACCGCAGCAAACCCTTCTTTAACATTAGAGATCCCCCAAAAATTAGTAATGATTTCAGTCAGCCAGATTAATTTTCATTCCAGCAACACTGCACTAAATTAACAGACAAACCCCCTTTGGTCAGCCAAATTCGCTCTCAAATTAGGAGTATACTGGTACGATACAGCATTTACGAACTACAACTACGCAGTATTAACATAATCTCCTAACCAATCCGTTCTGATTAATCAATAAAATTACAAACGGTCTACGTAAAATGGGCAGTAAAAAACTCTCCCTCTCTGTTCCCGATTGTGTATTGTAACGATTTTAAGTGTCTATTCGTTTATCACCATAGACGTATTAAATTTTGTATTTGAAATATTTGAAATTTTATTTTTTACTTACTCTTTTATTATTACAATTATTATTATTTATTATTATTATTATTATTATTATTATTATTATTATTATTATTATTATTATTATATTTTATTTATTTATTTATGTGTCATAAGCAGCAACTAAGACTAGAGACACAGAAAGAAATTACAAAATTACGGAAATTGAAAAGAAAAAAAAAAGAAAAAAAAACCCAAAAAACTACGATTAACAAAATTAAAACAGCTTTAGCAAATTAGAACATTTTAGAAATTTGTCCTAGTTGATACACGTGTTCCGTTGTGTTCGTTTTCACATAGCATCGCTGTTAACTTGCTATTCCTCTCCACCGGCGTGGTTACAAACATTCTTCTTCTAATCGCTGAGTAACAAATATTCTTTTTCTTATCGATAATCGTATCGCCATTATTTCTTCCGGGCCACCGACCGGGAATAAGCGATACACGCGAATCGTTGCCATTTATCAGTGCTGATAACAGACTGATAAATAATCAATCGAACGTAATCAAATGATGCATCTTCTAAGTACACACTGACTACTCGTTTATCTTCTAACGTGGCAAAGTCGATACCGAAAAAAGACCAAGCCGTAACTTTCTCTGCAATCAAAAACACCAAATTACAGGTAATCGCCCTTGGCAATATGAAAAAAATGCTGTCCGCCTCAAGAATCTCGAAGAACCGTATTTGTATCTACTTAAATTCTATAGAAACACTTAATACATTTACCTGCACGCGCAAACGTATAAAACTAAAAAAAAAACTATTCATACCGGCCATCAAGTTCGATTAATCTTATCAAATCTCCACGCATGTATTCCAAACAAAATAATTCTTGACATCTTGCTCGCTAACGGCATTACACCGGTTTCACCCTTAATAGCCATGCGCCTAAAAGTTAATGACGATGAAGAGTATTCTCAAATGCTGAGTTTTAGAAGGCTAATTTATATTCATGACGATAAAGACGTGCACGTACCGGACACACCGTATTAATAAGTCACGATAATGAAACTTTTCGTATATAAATATTTGTAACAAGCGGTGAAATGCTACATCTGTAAAAATGAAGGTCATATTTCAGCAGAATGTGAATTACATAAAGATAATACAAAAGCTATCGATGACCTATATATAACTCAAACAAATACCAGGACACCCCAGCTACCTGAAGTAACCAGTGAAATTCCCGCAACAGATGAAAATAACTGTGAAACTGTCTCAGCAACTAAAAATCCCCCATCCTCTCTACGAAACATTCAGAATTCGTTTACGACAGTAATTTGATATATAAAAAAAAAAAAAAAAAAAAGGCTCACCTTCTTCAACTTCAGTTAATTCGGATCAACTAATTCAAAATGTTAAGCCGCCAATATCCGGAAAGAACAGTAGTAATACGCAAATAGATCAAAACAGACAGAAAGTTACAAAATGCCGCAGCCACCCTCTTTGCTAATTCTCTCTCCTATCTTCGCGATTCTGACGATGTAATAGGCGACAAAGGAAAGGCGAATAAAAACAGATTTGTAGTTCATTCAGTGTTGTATTTTCGGCACTAAGTATTCGGACCGCATATTCACCGACATTTTCTACACAATTTAAATTCAAACTGAATAAATATTGCCGAATGTATTATGATATTTAGGAAACATTGTTCTTATCATTGGCTAACGTGTAAAATGCAATTCGTCATTCAGAGTAAATTTACCGTAGAATTTCGCTATTTTTTTGTATAAAGTTTCGCAATTTTAAGTAAATCTAGTGATTATTACATTTATTTGAAATCAAACACACGGCGTATGCGAAAGACAACATTCCGATAATCATTACGCTCGAAAATATCGCAGATGATAATTACAACCTGGATTTCGGTGAACCCTAATTTTTTGATAGACTGCATATTTCATTTATACCCACGGAGCATACGAAGTTTGCGCCCGACATCTATTTTGGCCTCTTCAAAAAAGTCTTCTGACGTTGCAGGGTTCATTGCCTGAAACACCTTTTGCCGACTACGGTAAAAGCTAACTGTCGATTCTCATTGTAAACGAAAGAGGAAAAACTTTCATTCCAACTTACGGCCGGTCAACCTACTTTGAGAATGGTAAATGCCAGGTGGTTCCTCTAATCACAAAATACCATTTCTTCATATCTAACCTCGATGTAGGCGTTAAACGCTACCGTGAATTTCGAGATACCGAGGAATTCCTATCAACGATTTTGCGGTGGAATACAATATTTTACTGCGATGCCGAAAATAGTGCAGTCCAATGATCTGTCTCATGCAAGAAAAGAATATTTATACCAAAAAATTCGTCCCTTCATAAAGCCGCCGCGTTGAGACCTACTATGTCCTAAACATTAATATGTCTTTAAATTATCATTATTATTATTATTATTATTATTATTGTTATTGTTTATTAATTTATAGACTATTTTTATTTTTATCTTTATTTTATTTGGTAAAAAGTTTGAATTTTAAGCTGTTGTACAAAACAAATATTCGTTCATTTTGTTTTGTATATTACATTTTCCGCAGAATTTTCTTGATTGTTTTAACTTTCTTGCTGCCCTTATTTTTCTATACATAGATTCTACAATATTGTTTTTGCGTTTCAGACAAAGTACCTCAACATATATAACAAGCATCCCTGTCATTTCCAGGCAATTTTAGGATCGCTATAGTGCAAAATACAACGCAAACTTGGAAAAATTTGTTTAATTTTTTTCTTAAAATTCCAAAATCCATTTTCCTCAAAAGTACATTTTTTGCGCATTCACTTTCAAAAGCATTTCCTGACCTGAATTTTTGTCGCAGCGACTTCGAAAAGGTCTCATTTATTTAGTCATTTTGTCTCTCCATTATTATAACGTTCATAACACCAAATCGACAAAATGGGCCTTTTTATGTACACTTATTCATATTTTTTTTTTTTCCTTTATTCATAATTTAATGTAATGTATGGTGACCGATGGGCAAAATAAAATGCCCCAACCACTCCAATACCTAACAGATATTGCAAATAAAGACAAGATAATTTATCTCAGAGTCCAAAATATCTCAGGTCAATGTGAAAACGAAATAAAAAGAAGAACAGAGATGGCTAAGAATGTTCTAGCTAATTTAGAAAAGTTGTGGAAGGATCATGGAATAAGCAAACATACGAAAAACTGCATTAGATCCGGACGCTGGTATTTCTAGTTGCCACCTATGGATCCGAGTCATAGACCATTAACGTCACTTTCCAGAAACGAATTGAAGGTTTCGAAATGGCATGCTACCAACGTGCGCTACGGATACCATGGACAGCGAGAGAACAATCCGCATGAAATTAATTCTTCATAAAACCTTTTCCGATTGTGTTTGTATTTCTCGCAGCTGAACAGCAAATGATTAATGTCATTAATGAAGGTAGACCTAATGCGTTTACTGTTGCACCCAAAGCAGTCAACGAAATTCAATACCCCTAGTGAATGATCCATACGCAATCTACAAACTAGCGTGACATACTTGCGAATAAAACGATTGGGGGAATAGACAGTAGAATATCAGATTAAACCATATCGTAATATCTACTAGTAGCCTGCCTATCGCTATAAGCTATCCAATCTTCCATAGCAGTGGCCTGACTTCTACGGTGCAAGTCTAAGGAAGGAATGAACGGGAATACAATTCCATTCAAGGCAGCGCATTTAGCCGCAGCATCAACGTCATCATTTAGCCCAATCCCGCGATGACTGGGAATCCAACAAAAGTTTGATCAGCCATTGTTATTCAGATTGTTAAGCTATTTAGTCTCGATCTCGTAAATAAGCGGGTGACATTTATAATTAAAAGAACAATGGACTAGGGAGATACACCTGGGCTATATTGGAGAAAATTGTAAATTTATTATCCGAGTTAAGAACATTCAATATGAAATCAAGAACCTTATCGATAGCCAACACAATTCGGCGGTAAAAACAGGAAGCTTAAATTTTTGAATTGTAACGTTAGCTACAATGAAAGCGGAACCAGTGAGACAGTAGGTACCTGTGACTTAGCACCATCTGTAAATATTTTGATGCAATCCGAATATTTGTTATTAATAAAATTATTGAACCACACTACAGATGATGGATTAGTATCTTTAATTTTCTGAACTATCGTGGTGTCAATATTTATATTTATCATATTAATAAAAAACGTATAAGAGAAATAGTGAGATGGGAATAAAAGTGAGGCTAAACTTGTGATAGATCGAGATTCGTTTTGCGAATAATGGTAACTTAGGAGAAACAAATCTCCAATGGGCGCTGATAACTTTAAGCTGTTGCTCTAGAGAGGGGAATTGGTAATTACAGTATTTGAACACATATCGATCAATAAGAATATTCCTTCTTATAAATAAAGGAGGTGTTTTATTCTCGATCTGGAGACAAACAATCGGAAAAGACCTCACATTGCCGGTAATAATACGCAGGAAAAGGTTTTGCATAATATCAAGTTTAGACAAATTAGATCTGGAGACCGAACCGTAGAACATAGAACCATAGAGTCAAGGCGAGCAATAATTAGGGTTCTAAAAATTAAGTTAAGAATTGCTGGATCCGCGTCCCAGGAGCTGTTGGCTTTAAGCAGGTTAGTAATTTTTAAGGTTTGTTTATGGAGAAGTAATGTGTAGCGAGACCAGGTAAACTTCATATCCAAATGCATTCCCAAATACTTAACGCGGGTAGCCACGCGAATAGGCTCATCATCGATATGAATTGCGAGATCACGAGAGAAGCATAATCTGGTTGTACAAATGAAAAACGCTGACTTAGCGGGAGATATATGTATTAAGCCCAATAGCATGTAATGTTTCATTACAACAAGCCACACAAAGTTGATTTTCACGAACACAGCGAAAGACATTCTTATGAATACTATATAGATAACAAAATCATCAGAATATGATATAATATTCGTGAGTTCGGAGATATCAGCGAGTATGAAATAAAGCCAAGACATAAAAGTTAAATAATATTGGACTCAAAACAGCGCCCTGAGCCAATCCTCTGTAAGCATGCCTAATAATGAATTCGTGTTTGCCTGGATTAAGGAAAAACAAGGTTCTCTTTGAAAGTCTTCCTACTAAAATGGGAATCGGCACATTATCGAAGGTCCCCTCTATATCCAAGAAAGTCGCAACTAAAAACTCGTTGCTTAAAAAGGAGAGGTAAATGTCATTAAGTAAATGGGCGATTCGATCGACGGTTCCTAGGACAGGTCTGAAACTAAACAGACCGTATTATTATTTTCAGTCCACCATGTGAGTCCGTTCTTAAACACAATCTCGAAACATTTTCTGAAACAAGAAGCCAGCGCAATCGGTCTGTACGATGATGCTTTATTAGGTTTGCCGGCTTTGGGAATAGCAACTACCAGGAATTTCGACCGCTGACGCCGAAAAACACGTTCGCGTAAAAAGCCGTTAAATATATTCAATAGATCCTGTTTAGATTTTTCACCTAGATTGTTTAGAGTATGTTATGCCATCTAAACCCGGAGAATAAACTTTTTGATTTCTTATAGGCAGGAATAACTCATTATAGCTAATAGGGCTGTACACAAAGCGGGAGGTAAGCGGAAGGATTTTAGGATCAGATATTTCATTTACAGTGGGGACGTAAGGAGGGGCAATTCTATCCTAAAGTCTTCGAACCAAGAGGTGTCTGCCGCATCTTTAGAATGGTAGTTTTTATTTTTTTCTATTGAACTTCGCACAATAATTTTCTCAAGAGTCCCTCTTAGCCCTCTTCAAAACTCTACGAGTTTCAACTGAATCCTTCCGTAATTCAGATACACGTCCATTGAACCATCCATTCGAAATCTCCGCAGAGCAGCATTACGCTCATTAATCTTATTTCTACCGTCTTCGTTCGACCAAGGAGAAGAAGATTTCTTTTCCCTATATGGGCGAGCAAGAGAAAATTATCTATGGAACGGTTCAGAACTTTACAAAAAATTCTATACCAATATCTCGTTTGACCCAATCTACGTCCCTAAATCTGCTGACAACTCCTCGAGTATTATATGAATTCGAGGTACTTGACGTTCCACCGTAAATTTCAATCATTATTGGGAAATAGTCGCTTCCCAGAGACAGGGGAGCGACTATCCATGAGCAGTCGAGGTAGATGTCGGATGAAACTAATTACTTATAAGAATTAAGTTCCCTCCGCGGTCGAGCTCGACTCCCGCCTATTTCTCAACAGGCGTTGCCTCCTTGTCTTATTCTATACAAAAATATGTGAAGCAATTCCGACGACTAACTTATACAAACGGATTAATATGCACGATTCTCTATCGGGTTCCTATTCGAAGTGCGGTTTATTCCGAATTTCTCAAAAATCGAACGCTTCCTCGTTTTTGGGCGTGTCTTCTGATCTGAACGCTGTATAAGTCTCATACCTATGCAGCATACCTCGGATGAAGACTTTCCGTTGTACTTCGTCCCAAAGGTTCCGGTTTAATCAGCCATCATTCGGTTATGACTCGAAATGTTCGGGCGCGCCACAGCTAATAGCTCAACTATATACTCTTAAGATCCAACAGGTGATTTTCTTTTCTTTTTTTATAAAAAATTTCTCGGAAACAAACTATTTATTTATTTATTGATATTTTCTTAAGCACTCTACGATGGTGGTATACGAAAAAGAGGTTTTTTATATAAATAAGTTTATTGAATCTGACAAAATAACATATATCACACGTGTCGTACGACGGACCAAGCAAGTGTACGCACTAATGCATTACATTACATCTATCTTGCACAACAACTAGTACAGTACGAAACTGACGTATATATTTAATCAACTCTCGTCCACTCGCAATCCCTTATCGACGTTGTTCGATCGTAAAAACGATAAGCCGAACTTTTCCCTACCTGAGCCTTTGTACTCGCATATCTAGCGTGTACTGTGTGCATATGTCTCTATACGCAGCACATATCCCATTTCTCCAAGAGCATGGACTGGGGCCTACGGCGATATCTTCTCACAACATACACTCTCACACATTACCTCCGATAAAGCTTCGTCAGTCAGCGCGCAACAAACGAAATGATACTTATTTCGACTAAAGACAGTAATATTTATATTTATTTTCGTTTTAAAACATTTTATTATTCGATAAATGAATGAAATGCAATATATTCATTACACAGCGGCAATACAATTTTTATTAGGTACATTTAAAGTCCTCAATTTGTGGACAATATTTATAGTAATTCAAATTTTTCTGTTTTTTTTTTTTTTTGTTTTATTTGGCTTTGATACGCGTAAATCACGTACGCGAATTAAACCCATTTTACCTGATAAAATATGTACCCAAATGAAAGATTCCACTCTTCCTTCTATATTTAGGAATACAAAAAAAAAAAAAAAAAAAACCGGTAGATATGTCAATTGGAACGGAAGCTATAGACATGTAACCGAAACACTTCGCGTACTTATATATACAGATATGATGAGAACTTAGTTTAAAAACTTATAGGTACAGTTCAGCTTACAGATATCACGCAATAACGAGGGAATAAACTAAAAAATCGTTACAATCACATCTCATCGTGAATTCACAAATATAACATTATAAATGAATTCTGACAGCTAAAAATACCAACAACACGTATAACAGATTTTTCCAGAGGCGTAGCGTCAATGGAAGCGATGGAAGCGATGGAAGCGCCGCTTCGCCTAACAAATTAGTAGGAAATAGTTTGCTAGTATGTGCGAAAAGACTTGAACTCCTAACTCGACAACAAAGACATTAATCTATTACACTAATACAGAGTTATCGAAAGAACATTATCAGCAGTTCGATATCGTTTGTTTATCATATTTTATTATTATTCGTAAAATTTTCACGTAACCACTAAATACTGTTTCACGTGCATCGTTACACCCGTCAACGATAAATAACATGATCCCGGTATAATGCTCGACTTTGAAAAACCCATTGCAATTACATAAAATCGGTTAAAAGTGAAATATTAAAAATTACGCAACTAATGGATTAAAAAAAAACAACAACAAAGTACCTTAAATACAATTAGTTTCATAGCACTTTCCACTAATAGCATATTATTTTAGCACAGGGATACGCAAGAAACACTAGCTGTACTGGATAGACTGGATTTGGATACGGAAAAACCGAGCGAAGAGGAAATGGCCCGGAAATTCGGTTTCGAAGAGGCCTTTATTCGTGGAAGGTTGTCATGGTGGCAGAGGAAAAAACCGCAACTGTGGGCATTATTCGATGAACCTTACTCGTCTAACGCCGCTAAAGTAAGTAGTAAGCAGAAGTACATGTTTCGCGCATTAAAAATGAGCGCTGAAGCTTTCTTTTTTCGACCGCGTATGAAAATTATCATAAAAGTTACCATAAGAAGTATGCACGCAAAATAAACCTTAACGCTAAAGCATTTTAAATCTCCAAAATTCGCGTGGAAATTTAAACTCTAGCCGTACAGCTAAAATATTATTTCCAGACATTAAAATAACAATAACAATAACAATAATAATAATAATAATAATAATAATAATAATAATAATAATAATAACAATAACAATAACAATAATAATAATAATAATAATAATAATAATAATAATAATAATAATAATAATAATAATAATAAATAATATCTACAGAGAAACTTTAAATGGTACGCATGGCATCACGTAAAATTAATTTATAGAAAACAAAAGGAAATAAAAACAATGAAATTTATCAAACTCGCGTAATTAAAATGGCGCTTTGTTTTTTAAAGTTACTTACAAAAACAGAAA
Organism: Icerya purchasi; assembly: GCA_039619475.1. Taxonomy (NCBI): domain Eukaryota; kingdom Metazoa; phylum Arthropoda; class Insecta; order Hemiptera; family Monophlebidae; genus Icerya; species Icerya purchasi. Next base: position 238,962,842 of record CM077115.1, read on the forward strand.
AAAGTGTGCGACATTTGTAACACACAACGTGTCGCCCATTTACCAACAGATTTTTAAAAATCCGGTCCAAATGAAACCGTTTCAATTCAAACACTGTTTTACCGGCCGTTAATGAATTAAATGTCTTCAATGAATAGAAACCCCTATTCTGCTTAATGGTCAATTGGAACGGAATTAAAAGAAACAAAAGAGAAGAAAAAAGCTTCCATTGCACTAATTCTTCATCAGTCGGTCAACAATGTCGTAATAATGACTTTTGTCGGTTTTATTGCAGCAAAATCGGTTTGTCCTTTCTTACCACATCTTGTCAGATTTATAATTCTGCCTGTAAACAGATAAACACGATAAAAATAAAGTAATTAATAATAACCAAAATTTTTCTTTCGATAGGTAAAAAGTTGGATTTGGTTATAATATTATTTTGTTCGGAACAAATCATTCCTACAAAAGTCGAATATTGAATAATTTATTAGGCATTTAAAATGTCGGTTAAAATTGAACGTTTTTATACTTTTAGCAGAATAGTCAAAGTCTTGAACCATTCTCGTTTTATACCGAAAATTTTAATGTAATTATGCTCGATATAACGGATCGTGGAGATTAATCGTTTTAATTAATAACGCACATTTTATACTTAAAGTAACAAAGCATGATTAGAAATAGTTTCACTTATTGTAATAGTTAATAATATAATTTATAATAATATAATTTATAATAATATAATTGATAATAATAATATTTGTAAATCATTAATAAAAATTACATCGATACCAGAGATTCATACCTTCGGATATCAATTTTGTATTACGTAAAAGAATTTCTGAATCATTTTTGTAGTTTCTTTTTTTTGCCAGGTAATTTACAAATATACTGTCTCATTTTAATATCAGGAAAACATTTTATAAAAATCAAAAAATTAACAACTCCAATAACTATGAAAATAATATCAAAATAAACATACTTTGCAAACTATTAAACATATTACCGGAATACATCAAGAGACTACCGTCTAACAAAAAAATAACTACATTAAAAATAAAACAATGGAACGACATCGAGTATATTTCTGAATTATGTTTAGTAATACAAGATGTCGATAGGTGTGTGGTAATATGAGCAGATATGAGACAATCGTAATTGTAGAATATATACTGGGAGTGTGTACACATATGTGTATGGTTACATGTATGTGTGGGTCATATATCGTACATTAAGTATTACCGATAACTGCAACATGTTTTGGGCTCGTTAAATATAGCAACAATTGCACGATATTAGCTAAATAAAGAGAAGAGACATTAGTTAATTTCTAGGATCCTGCCAACAAGCTAAATAGCTTGACGGGATCCCCAAACGTATAATTTACATGCTGTAAAATCGTTAAAAAAAAAAAAAGTGCATTATACATTTATCACTTCATTTAAATTAAGTCGATTTAATAATTTATTTAATCATCCATGATCCATATATTTTCATATTTTTCTACAAAAAAAAAAACGTGATGCAAATTTTTGACCAACTTTCGGCTACAAAATATATACATATCAAAAATAATACTTGTTAATCAAAAACGGCTAACAGTTTTTTTTTCATATTTATTTTATAAATAACAATACATTTTTCACTAATATTCATACTATTAATAATTGTATAAACATTATTAAAAATTGCATATGTTATTGATAATACTCGTAATAAAAATTTTTGCATAAAATATTAATGAAGTACCTAAAAATATGGAGCATATTTTTTCTTTTTTTTTTTTTTTAATGTAAGGACACCCTAAAAAAAACTACCAATATTTATTTTTAATTTTTGATTTTTTTCAAATTTTTGTGTATTTATAGTAACTATTTCAGTTTCAGGGGAGTACCCCCCCCCCCCACGCGGGCAAAATAGGCACGGCCTTTGACTTCAATTTTTTCTATTCTGAAACTAATCTATTTTATTAAGAAGTACAATAGTACGAAAATGAAAGGGAGATTAAAAAAATGTATATATTTTTTTAAAAACAATTTTAACATTTGCATTATTCATGAAAAACAACTCACGCTATTTGTGCGTAATTAATAAACTATAACTAAACTAAGCAAATATTTTTGAAAAAGACCGCGCATCTTTTAAATCGTTAAAAAATAAAAAACAGGTAATTTCTTTTAAACGATAATTTTTTAAAAAATAACTAAAAAAAAAAACATGAAAACGCAAGGCCTTTAATGCTCATACGTTTAGAACAGCCCGCACTTCTACACTATGATTTAACAATTGCTTTTTAAATTATCATTTGAGAAAAATTATTTTTTATTTCATAGCGCAATTTAAAAATATTTCTTTCGTTTAGTTATAGTCTAATGATTAGCAAATAACGTAAGGTTTTTTCTGAAAATAAATAAGGATTGTAAATTTTTATAGTAAAAAGTTTTTTTCCTAAAAACGTATTTCGTTTTTTATTTTTTAGTATTATTATTTTTTTTAAAAAAATACGACATCTATAGTAAAACACGTAAAAACACGCTTTTAATGAGCGCTATCTATCGATGTGTAAACTACCATCGTGACCAATATCATAAAAAATGATAAAAAAAACAATATTCATTTATTGAAAATTAAAAAAGAAATTGCATATTCTCATATTGCCACGATAGACGAATCGATTAAAAAAATAATACATAAATAACGAATAAAACAAAGAATTAATAAGGCACTGCGTTTTTCCCAGCTCCCTTAGACGAACGTTTCAATTTTTAGCTAAAAATGAATATAACAGATGTGTAATTAATGGCGGTGGTAATTTTTTTACAGATTATAGGTGTCGTGTCAGTGTTCTTTATTTGCATTTCGATCATCTCGTTCTGCCTCAAGACGCACCCGAACATGAGGGTACCGAACGTGAAAAATATTACAGTCGAGACGCCCACAAACGCTACCGCCTGGACGTTGGACAAAGTATCGACCAACGCACACGACGCGTTTTTTTATGTGGAGTGCGTTTGTAACGCTTGGTTCACGTTCGAGATTTTAATACGGTTCATTACGTCACCGAATAAATGCGACTTTATCAAAGCCTCCGTGAATATTATCGATTATATAGCTACGCTAAGTTTTTACGTCGATCTGATACTGCAGCACTGTGCCTCCGACCTGGAGAATGCCGACATACTCGAGTTCTTTTCGATCATTCGCATAATGAGGCTATTCAAGTTAACCAGGCACTCGTCCGGATTGAAAATACTGATGCAGACGTTCCGAGCATCCGCTAAGGAATTAACGTTGTTGGTTTTTTTTCTCGTCCTAGGCATCGTCATTTTCGCCAGTCTAATCTATTACGCCGAACGAATACAGACGAACCCGCATAACGACTTCAACAGTATTCCACTCGGTCTATGGTGGGCGCTGGTAACTATGACCACCGTCGGTTACGGAGATATGGTGCCGAAGACTTATGTCGGCATGTTCGTCGGTGCTCTTTGCGCGCTAGCCGGCGTACTAACGATAGCGCTACCGGTTCCTGTTATAGTATCCAATTTTGCCATGTACTACTCCCATACGCAAGCCAGGGCGAAACTACCCAAAAAGCGAAGGCGAGTTCTACCGGTGGAGCAACCGAGAGGACCTAGAGTGCCCGGTCAAGGGCCACCTCCCTCAGCCATGGGCTTCGGAAATACCGGAGGAAGCGGTGCCGGATCCTTCCAAGGGGCTGGAACAGCCACCGGTAACCGACGAGCGAATCCGATGAAGCAGAACTGTCAAAAAGACATGGGACCAAAAGCTAGTAAGTATTAATTCAAAACATATTCCGGAAAATGCAAATATTTGTTTAAAAAAAGTAATTAACGAGTCATCAAAAGCACCTGACGCATAACGCAAATACGTGAAAGATCAAAAATTTATTCTCAAGTAAATATACACATCTCACATAACATATACGTTTTTTTTAAATTCAATATAATTTTTAAAAAAAATGAACACAATAATAGGAAAACAAGCAATGTAAATGGTAAAATTTGTTAAAGTTCAAAATAAAAATTTAACGACGAAAGATGTTATTACTTAGGCATACAGTAGTAGATTTCACATAAATTTTGAAAAATCGCATACATTTAATTTCTCTCATTACATTAAATGTTTAAAACTTTCACAGTGATCGTCATTCATGGTAAATAATTTTCGGACACAGCTGTGTTAGAGAAATATATTTACTTGACGTTTCGGAAGGATTACACCAACCATCATCAAAAACAACTGCACACAAGACTAATAAACACGGCCTTATACAGAAAGTCGAAACATAATTTCTTAACACAATCAACTCGCCGACAAAGGAGAGAGAAAAAAAAAGAAAAAACAAAAAAAGTGAAGCTTTTTGTGTTTTTTTCTCTCCGTTGTCGGCCAGTTGATTACGTTAAGAAATTATGTTTCGACTTTCTGTATAAAACCGTGTTTATTAATTTTATGTGCAATTATTTCTGATGATGGCTGGTACAATCCTTCCGAAACGTCTAGTGAATATACTTCTCTAACACACCTGTGCCTCTCATTACATGTCAAATGATTAGTTAATAATTAATACAATACCTTATGGTAAATCACAGTAGATATTATGAACAAATCAATTTTATTTGATGTATCTCTTGAAAAAAAAAAAAAAAAGTGGAATCAAATTGTTATACAAAAACTTTGATTGAAGTAATAAAAAATAAAAATAAAAATCTTAAAATACTTTTTTATACCTTTTTATTTTGCAAATACAATATATACGGTAAACAAAAATTAATTAATTACATATATGTTTGTATAATTTGTAAAACTTTTTAAACCACTGAACCGAATTTCAAAAATTCTCTCAAAAACCGCCTTCATTTTCAAAAGAAACTAGATAAGTTATGTTTTTTAAAGATTCGTTAATTAGGAGCTAAGCGTAGTAAAGAAAAGTAGCAAAAAACTGACAAAATTTAAATGCCGTTTTTTTTTTGTTTTCCTTTTTATTCAACTTATTTATTTATTTAATATAATTTTCTATGAATGCGTTTAATTTTATCCTTTTTTCTTAACTGAATATGTAGTTCCACTTTTTTAATTGGACCATTATTTATGCAATATTTAATGACTCAATTATATCTATTTAAGAACTACATATCTTTAGTAAATTTATTACAGTTCAATAAGCTAAAAAGTTGTTGGACCTATCATGACATAGAAAAATGCTTTTTTAATTAACCTAATGACAAGAGAACAATATTCAAACCCAACTAGCAACAAACAGGATCTTAATTCCATTTTAGAACATAGCATCCAAAAAAGGTAATGATGAAAAATCGTTATACTAATTATATTTAAATAAATAATTTCTAGACAAAAGATTACGTTTTAAGAAAATTTGGTTAAAATGAATACGTATATTATAATTCACTGTATTTAAAATCCAATAAAAAGTAAACATAAAATAAATAAATTCCCTAATAACACTCGTTACTACGTCTAAGAAAATAAAAGTAGGCAAACAATAAATAATTATAAATTAATATAAACACTTTATTTTAGAAATATTTTCGGTTATAGCCCATCATCAGTTAACAATAACGCTCAATTAAAACTAAAAATACACTGTAGAGAAATATTTAGACTACACGCGTATATATAATAACGGTAGAACTACAATCAAAAGCGAAAAATTCTACGTCCAATGAAAAAGGTCAGCAGTATATTAGCATAAAACTCTCGATTACATGTTATACTTTATTATATTTTACAATTAAAGAACAACGAAATTCGCGCTTACTGATACGTACATAGAGCACCATTAATTAAAAATTATTAAACTAACAAATATCAGTTGGAAGTAGACAAATTTTTAAAAAATAAAGTAAATCCCGCACCCTTAACAGGCCATCGGGGATTGTGAAATTAAGATTCACAATGTACTAAACCCAACGGCACTGTTGTGGGTAGGGAGGCCGGTTCATTTCTCACGAACGCCTTTACTTTCCCCGATTTCTCTGGTACTCAATTATTTTAGGTTGAGTAAACCTGGGAGATACTGGCATCTGGAACATGACAAGTCTCGAAACTGTGACCTCTGGTTTATTCTTAAAAAATTGTTTCATTCGTTTCTCTACATAGTTTTAATTAATTGTTAACAGTTAGTAAAGTATATTGGCGTCTTCAGTGGTGATGTTTGGGGGCGTCATAAACAAAAATGATCTTATTTACAGTAAAAAAGTTTAATAAACCAAGAAATTTTCAAATATCAGCGGATAATCCAACAGTTAGATACTAATCAAATGTGCATTTTTAAGACTTACGTGCCCTTTCACCCGCAATTTTATTCAGTTTATGACTGAGCCCACATTTCAGAAAACATTAATTATTTCTATTTTGATATTAAAATCATACACATATATGTTCATATATATATATATATATATATGAATACGAGCGTATTTATGTATTTGGCGTGCAGATATGTGCACAATTAATGATTCCGTCTTTCATAATCCTAATTGAATCAAAAAATATAGGAAATGGTAGCTTTAATTTAAATTACTTCTCAAACCATTGCTGCATGAGATTTTCTAAAAATTAAAAATTAAAGTACCAGTGGAAATGCCGTATTTTACTTTACACTAAAAATCAATATGATAGTGAAAAAAACTAGTATTTGTGGTTAGAGCAAAAAAAATTTCTTTTTTTTTTGCATTTTCACATTTTTACAAAGTAAAAAAGTGTACTAAAATTAAAATACAGATGATTATTTTAAACGTTTTTAAAAGTCCAATTTGGTAGGCTGTAACTATATTGCATACCAAATTCTTAATTTAAACATATTTCCTACTATTCCGATACTTGATTTCTATAACCTTTTATTTGCTCTTTTTTCTTTACTGTTTCATTTTATCGATACACAATTGAAAACAACAGATTACTTCTCAATCAAATATTCTTTTTTGACTATTAAAACTCATTAAAATAAATACCGATACAAATAAAACATTATTATCACCTCCAATTTGAAATTGGCGGTTAAATATTCCATAATCAATAATAAATGGAGTGTGAGATAAAAATTAAGCATAAAAATATACTACCGTTAAATTTGCTCAATTTCAGTTGTTTCAAACTGCTATATTGGCAATATTACTTACGCAGTTAGTGTTATTAAATGCGGTAGTAAAAATAAATGTGTTCATCTTTTGGTTACTGCTGCAAAATAACCGGATAAATACACTTAACTGATTTTGGATGCGCACGTCAGCACAAGCTCGATATAGTGCTCCATAAAAAAATTAAGCAACAGTTTTAACGTTAAAAATGTGCCCGACACAGATTCTGCTGAAACAGTAACGCCGCCTATTACTATTTTCTTATTTGTCTCTGATTCACTTTGGTTTTATTCAAATTATCAATTAAATTGGAACAATTAAATTCAATTTTTACCCCTCGATAAGGTTGTTCCGAACACTTTATTTTAATATAACTTTTTTTAATTACGATGTCTGATTAGTTATTTTTACATTGGTCCGCAAGTGTTTTAAAATATGTTTAGAACTGTTATTACATACTCTGCTTCTATTTTATCGCCTGTTAGAAATTCGATTTTGTGCACCAGAGTATTTGAAATAATTACTGAATAGATCGCTTTTGTTTTATTTGTTAATCAAAATATTGCATGTTAAATTCTCTGATGGTAAACATACTATGCTAATATCAAAGTCCACAGTGTCTTTTCAAAGCACGCATTATTTTGTTAATGTCAACATTTCTGAACGATGAGTGTTAAGGAATGTCAAAACTAAAACATGGTAAAATTACCAAAAGTAATCAACTGCATAAAATTCTGCAGCAAATTTGAACTAGGTTTAAGAAGACGTGATGAAATTAATTTAGTCTGAAAACCACAAGATATGTAAAAGATGAATAACTTTCATTTCATCTTGTAATCCGTCTTTACAAAATCTTCTAGATAATAATTCTGTTGTGCTTTGAAGTTGCCCAAAATTATTTTTTGTACACCGAACGGGAAAACCAGTATTCTTCTTAGAATTTCCACTGAAATTAACAATATTCGATAAAGAAATATTCTAAGAGTATCGAGTGCACATTGAAATTTTAAAGCTAGATTAGTTAATACTGTATATCAAAATCTATATTAATATTTTAAAGAATTACAAATTCTTTTTCGACTAATGATAAAATAATTTAAGTATCTTAAGAATTATGATGATTATTGCAAAACGATTCATTCATTTTCTCTGGCTGACAATTTTTTCATTAAATAATACCTCACGTTGAAATATCGTATAACCAAATGCACTTTCCACATATCCACGCTAGTTTATGATACATTTTAATAATTACGTAATGCAGAAAATTCTCAATCTTTAACATTTATTAACAGTTAAATTAGTTTATAAAGTGAATTTTAATACTCAACATGGAACTATATCAATGTCCAAAATAAAAATAACTGCTCATTTCTGTTTTAGTTATTATTAGACATTTTTTTGTCTTTTTACCACCACTAATTAAAAATTGTATAAGCTGCCACTGATGATAACATAAACCAATTCCTAAATAACTAATTTATAATGCTTCAATATTATGAATTTCAAGTAATTAAAAGAAAGAAACAGCACAATTTCCTTTATTTTTAATCTTACATCAATGTCAAAAAGGAATCATCGGTCTACGTGAATGTTATAAGTAATAAATTATGCGCTCGAGCTTTCTGATATTTTGAATTAATACAATAACTTAGTTTTATTGCAGATATCATTTTCGTATAATTAGGTCGAAAGAATAATGTGAAACATTTTATTTTAAAACGCCATGTTAAATTTTTACAAAATGGAAACTTACATACTCAACTAACCCATTTTTACTTCTTTTTTATTTTCAGTTGGAGTCACCTTAAATCCAAATGGTGTTGGAGTAAAAGCCGAAGCAGTAAATCGGAAAACAACCTTAAACATTTGTGCTCCTTCTTCCAAAGCGTAACTGCGAATTTTAAATTTAATTTCCTATTACACCATCGTCTATATACAGCGACATATCAAAATTAAGTAATTTTCTATAACCGTTTTTACTTAATTATTAAAAATAAGTATAATTCTAAATAATTACGTTTTCACTGTAACTTATAATTTAACAGAAATCATAAAAATAATAAACATAAAAGTGCACTTATATAAATATAATGTTCTCGAAAAAAAATAAAAATAAAAATAATAATTATAATAAAACGACTGATTACCCTAATCATGTATCATAGCTACTGCGTTTAAAAATTTTACTTACCGATTTACGGAAATTTTAAAATAAATCATAACATATAAACCGGCCATGCACTATTTTTCATTGTAACATTCTTATTCATTAAACAATGTGTTATAATTGCACACTCGAAACAATTTGTATGTGCTATGTAAATGCATAATAAAAAAATACTTACCATAAATTGTAAGACTGAATAAAATCGCCTCTGATGTTAATAAAAAATAAAAGGGTACGTGACTGAGGCAAAATGTGCATAATGTATTATTAAAACTACTAAAATATATCTGGTGATTTTGAAGCTAATCCTTACGCCTCTTACATTTATCCATATTTCTGACTATTCGATAAGGGCATAACACCTGTAAATACAATTAAAACGTTTTTTCGGTATTTTAAAATGTAACGGAATTATTTCAAATAATTAAAATTTCAAAACAAATAATTTACACCATAAGCAAAATATGTACTACTAACCGGATTATTTAAGCGCGCAAATCACATTGTATAAATCTGGCTCCCATTTTAATTAATTTAAAAATAAATGAAACTTTTTAGTTTCTAAAATAAGCAATTTTTTTTTTTGATACTTTCAAGTTTTAGAATTTCGCGTTCACGCGCGTGCGCACAAAAATTTATAAGCAAAAATATAATCTTGTAACTAATTCTGGGGAAATGTTTTAAAAAATAGAGCGTTTTTAATTAATTATTTTAATAAAACAATAGATTTCCTTAATTTTACATACTTAAAATCGGTAGTATAAAAATATCAATTCAATAAACCTATTATGCGCTTATTTAAAAAAAATACCACGTAATGATAAATGATAAAATGATACGTTTCGAATTACAAAGATTTAAGATCAATTTTGAACACTATAAGTAAATGAGGGGGGAAAAATTAAAGAAATAAACAAAACTAGACGGATAATATTATGCATTTTGATTTTAAATTTGAAAATTTTGAAAAAAATTCAAGTTAAATGTACGCATCAAAAATCATGAACAAAAAGGGATTATCCAAACTGAATTGCTATGAAAAAATTTCTAGATAAAGATATTTTTAAAAGCATCAAAGAAGATGACACGGTAAATAAAAAGCCTGTAAGGAGCTGATAAAAGAATTTTCATAGTGGGGTTATAATATAGTGCACGATAATAATTTTAAAAACCAGCAGTAAAAACAGATCGTATCGACGAAGATAAAGAAATTAGATAACGGTATGATAATTATAAAATAACCATGAAAAGAATGTATTCTTTGGAAGCTAAAGATGACATTCAAAATCGATTCTTAATTATAACAGTACTTCCGTATAAATTCGATATAGTATTTTGTTAATATTTTTTCTTAAAGTTTGATTTTATAAAAAACGAAACTTTGTGTATTTTAAAGTATTTTTTAATCTCATAACATCATAAGAATAACAACTTCGTAGGAAAATACCTTCCTCCGGTAAATGAAAATAACTAAATTGTAGACGCAGTCAAAATTTTGCTCAAGTAATTAAGTTTATCGCTGTAGAAACTTTTCTGAACAACCAGTTACAGAAAAGGGTTAATTAATTAAAAAAATTATAAATTCTTTTAAAAAACGTTTATTTCAGATTAGTAATAAAAAAGTTACTTGTATAATTTAAAACATCTCTATTAAAGTTAATCCAAATATTTTAATTAAAATATAAAAAAGGAAAAGAAAATATTTAGCAGATCTTTTAGTAATCTCCATCTTTATTTTTATCTTTATTTTTTCTAAAAATGTATTTCCTACGCATTCATTAAATATAACCCATTTATTTGATTCTCAATTATTATTTATTTTAGTTAAATTTCAATGTATTGTAAAATAATGGAAAATGTTATTGAAACCATTAAAACACTTTTTACGGCATGCAGAAAAGATTTCTTTTTTGTTTAAAAACGTCGATGTTCAAATTTAACCTAAGGTGATGATGTAAAAACAGAGAGAAAAAATAATGGTACACTTTCTTGAAGAATTTTATTCTATATAGACGATGTTAACGAATGAGGAAACATGAAATAAATACGGTTCCCTTGAAATTCTCAACGGATGGAATTAGAGGAGTATTTAAATAATGTTGCCGTTGTTTTACAATTTTCAGTGTCCGAAGTTGTCCCCTTCTATTTCCTTTGCAGTAGTATAGAAATAAAAATATCTTCCATAATAGGATCGGAAGTTTTACAATAAATTTCCACAATGTTAAAAAATTTTTTTTCATCCATTAGAAATTTATAGTCTTTGATTTCGAAAAATTTACATAAGTTTTATTAAAGTCAAATACTCCGAAACAATAAACGCTAAAATTATAAATAAAACTTGTTTGTACTGCAGTGAAACTGGAAAACTGTTTTTCCGGTTATTCTTCCTTGTGTAAGTTTTTCTAAACTTTGCACAATTCTCACAAAGTTCTTTTTTTTTTTTATAAATGAAAATGATTCAATATTTTTACGATAGTCTCATCTCACATAACGAACTGGAGTATCTGGGATTTTTCTCCCCTTTAAAAAAACACACAAAAGATATATATATATACATACATATATAAAACAGCAAATCCAGTATTTCGAATTTCCGGAACACAATTTAGAATGTTCACTACTAAATTTTCAATCAATAATTTACACAATGAATTTATATTCTTTTGTATAGTATTTTGCACACATTAACGTTACCTGCTTAGGTGGCATGCGCAGTACCGTTGAGAAATACCCCTTGTTTCATAAAGAAAATCAAATAGCGTTAGAAATTTAAAAATATTTTAAAAATACATAATTATTACAATTTAATTTAAATTTTGTTTTATTTTAAGGGTGAAAAATAGAACGAAATTATAAAATTCTAGCTAAAATGATAGTTTAAAATTTGAATAGTAAGAAAGATAGTATTTTTATTAGACACTTTACTTCTTTTTTATTTTTGTTAGTAATCCGATCCCAATTCTCTTTGTTCGTGAGCAAGTTTAAATATATATATATTTCTCATTGAACTCTATTTTCATTTACATTACAAAAAATAAAAATTAAAAATAAATAAGGAAGGCAAAAGGTCGACGACAGTTGGGTTTAACATAAAATAAAAACGTAACATTAATAGTTTTACTAGAAAACAGTATTAAATATTAGTTATAATTAAATCCGTAGGTAACATTTATACAAATCTTTTATAGCACAAATTAAGTTTCTCTGTTATAACAAATTTTTTTGTAGATGTTTGGCTTTTTAGAGAAGGGGGGGGGCTCGTGGATCCGTCACTGCCATAAACTGATTATTACAATGGTATAAGGTGAAAAAAAATGTATTTATATCGTATATTTCAATAAAAATACGATTTTATTAGATTACTATAGTAGGCGATTATAGGTAAGGTTTACAATGTTGATAATAAAATTTTATTTTTTTAAAGATTAAAGGGGATTGAGTGTATTGCCGAGCTATGCTCAAAACCTTAATAATAAAACTACAAGAGAACACCAAAAAGAGGAAATCTCGCATCTTTTCAACTTTGCCTCTCGTAATAACTAGCAAACGTTTGCGGGAAAAGAAAAAAATGGTGTAGACTAAATTTTTTCAATTTTACATCACTGATTAAGCAAAGAGGCATTCACTTTTTTTTTAAACTTTCATGTAACTCCTCCAACCATACTACACATTAATTATTTCTTGCGGAAGTTTTATAAGAACGGATTCATCCGTTGTATCTATTTTCAAGATGTTGTTATTAAAAATTCTTTATGATAAGAAATCTCAGCCTTACATCTAAATCGAAACGATATCAGTCGCGCTGGTCGAATAGACCGTGTGTATAAACTGATACTCTATCCTGGTTAAGTATAATGGTTTTATTCTAGTTAAAATTGATTAGTCCTCATGCTTATCTGTTATTCTAGGAATAGTTGAGTTATTTTCGCTGGGGTAACAGCACAATTAAAATAACAAAAAAAAAAAAAAACATAAAAAAAACGATCTTCTAGACCGGGCGCGACCTCTTACGGGTTAAACAAGAATAAAATCTTAATTAAAACATAATTTTCGTGGGTTTCTGACAAATTGTTCTGCTACTTTATTATGAAAGTCTTCCGAATTGTCCGTGATTACGCGCCTATGAATTCTCATCATGGCCAGTTGATTAAAAAGGTTCAAAGCTCCAGGGGGGGTAAGGGCCCTCCCCTGCCACCCTTGGCGGCGCCCATGCTGGTGATCTCTTTATTGCAATTTCAAAAAAACCTACTGCATTTACGCTATGTAGAGTGCTACATTGATCATTGTTAATGTATTTTTTAAGTAGAAGATATCCAGTGATATCATTAAAAACTGAAGAAGCTCTGAGAATTTTACAATTTTTAGTCACAGTTGACTTTGACAGTACACGCCTATATCAATACATTTTTTCTAGCTGTTACTTAAAGGTCATCTAAGACACTTTCAACGTTTTTCTATTATTATTATAAACAGGGTTCGTTCATTTTTACCGTTTACACGAAAACTTGATAAACATCTTTACTTCAACCTCTTTAATGTAGGCACTTTTAATAATCGAATATTTAAAATGTTAAAGCGGTCGCCGTTTGATTTTCTTTATGAAACAAAGCATTAGCGCACCCCATGAGAACTGAAATAATTATTATTATAAATACATAAAAATTTGAAAAAAATCATCGAAAATTTAAAATAAATATTGATGATTTTTTAAGGTGTTCTTACCTTTAAAAGAAAAAAGAAAAAATATGCTCCATATTTTAAGGTATACTTTATTAATATTTCATGCAAAATTTTTTATTACGAGTATAATCAATAACATATGTAATTTTTATTAATGTGTTTATATTACATATATGTAAATTATTAATATATAAATCAAAATGATGGAAATTATTAATAATATGAATATTAGTGAAAAATGTATTGTTATTTATAAAATAAATGTGAAGAAAATTTTCACCCCCCCCCGTCTTCACCAAAATTCTGAGCACGGGCCTGTGCACTGTTTTTTTTTTAATTTAACATTCACAAATAAGATTCTTATTAATTATTTGTAAATATTAAAGTGTTAAAATACTGAATCGAAATATTAAATTTAAAAAGATTTAAAAGCAGAAACAAGAACACTGGCAGAGAGAAATGATATTAAGTAATGTCTGTAATTATATAAATTATATTTTGTGTTGAAATTTTTATTCTAAAAAATAATGAAAATAATATTGTTGCCACTTTAAATAGGGCTAAATGTATTTTTAAGAATCGCAGTGCAGCAAGATTCAACCTGCATAACAACTCCCATTTTACACGAACACATTATTGGAAATTATATAGTAGTGGATGATATACATATTTTCACCGGGTTAGATCAACATCATCAAATAAAAAAATGTAAAAACAATAAAGAACGGTGAAGTTAAATAATTTTTAACGAAATATTATTTAGCAATGTTTAAAAATTATAAAATATCGTTATCTTCTTTCATGATATACTCACAGCGTTAACGATGTCTTCATATTACACTTGATTTTCTCTTTTGACTATTTGCGCCAACAAACGTAAGTGTGTAAATAATATTAATTTTTCTTCAGATACATTTTTATTTTAAATTATTTCATTACACGAGTATTTAAATTATTTTAACTTTTCATTTATTCATTATACCTATATATAATATCATTTTATCAATTATTCAGTTTTTGAATTTTCTATATTTACCTTAAAAACAATAAAAAAATCACTTTTCAAATAATTTGCTTTAATTCAACACGAAGAAAAGAATGTATATTTAGCTCAGCTATACTTTGAACGCGTAAAATAATTGTATCCCTTTTTTTTTGTGTGTTAAACGTCCAATAATCGTGAGATAAAATTATTAGAAGTATCGCGCAATCTGTCCTTTTCATAACCATATCAATCCACATGCCATTTCTGCTTATTTCAGTATTAGATGTTAAACATTATGCGTTTTGGAATAAATTCACTTTATTTTTTTTAATCATCAACAATGTATGCTTGTAGCTTAAAATTGCAAGTGAGTCTCACATATTGTCGAGATGTATAAATTCATCTTCTAACACTTTCGTTGTGTATTAATCATCTATTTTTCAACCAAAGACAACGAGTGATTTAGTTGTATTGGATTGTTAATATCCTACAGTTGCTTTACGTGTTATAGAATACCCCTTTACAAAGGTCGATTATAATTCCTTTTATTTTTGGACATGTTAATTACCAAAACAAATTAGATATTTTTATGAGAATAAACGAAATTTTGAATTAAATCGATGAAGATATGTCTTTAAACGTGAAAAAATTAGAAAAAAATGATTAGGACGTACGATGCCGACATTGTAAAATTTAAAAAACAGGAAACGGAGTAGTTGACAAACATGATACATTATATGGGCGCAGAATTCTAAAAAAGGAGCCTAATGGGGGTTTAGTGCATACAACAAATTCCTAAGAAAAACACATCAACAGCAATTTTTCCGGTCACGAGACGAACATTTTTAAAATCTTTCGTTAAAACTTACAGATCTCGATGTGACGAGGGTAAAAATTGTAAAATGCGCAAATTAATAAATATGTATTTATAAAGAAAGATTTATATAACTGAGAAACAGAATGTATAAATACTCGTTGTAGTCACATATTGAACATACACTGAATCTTAAAGAGACATTGAAACCAATTCATGTGAAATATTTGAGGGAAATTAACACGAAATTGTAGAATATGTAAAATTATCACCATATTCATAAGAAGATTCGTAATTTTGCTCGTTGCTATTGAATTTGGCAATGCGAAAAAAAAAAAAAAAAAAAAAAAAAAAAACTAGAAGAAAGAATTAAAAAGTTAGTTACAATTAGAAACTTTTTTTGAAAGTTTTTAAAAATATTTTCTAAAAAATTATAGGCGCGCCGATCTATGAAAAACTGTGAGCTTGTAGCGTACAGAGGGGGCAAACTTATTTTCCGTGTAAACGTAATTTTTTATATATATACACACAGGTAATCTGTAAATTCAAAAAAAAAAACAAAAAAACAAGCGGGTAATTTAAAAATTGTTTCTACGCTACCGTGATGGAGCAAAGTAATCAAAAAATATCTAAAAAATAGAATGAAGTCGGTTAACAAAAATCATTTCGATTATAATGTTTGATGACAACAGCTTTACTCCTTTTCAAATTAACGTTAATAACGTCCATTTCTGTAGACTAATAATTAATTGTCGATATGCACACAACAGAAATATTTATTTTTAAAAATTCACAAAACTAATCGACATGATTGTAATTTTTAAAAGTAAAATACAACAGAAATCGTTTATAACGACATCGTTAAAGCGACAAATTTAGTTAGAACTGGCAGAGTGGCATCTATTTGTTAATTTCTATCGGTTAATACGACATCAGTGTGGTCAACAAATCGGTTATAGCGAGCAAAATTTGGGTACGCAGATGAAAAATTGTGGCCTATAACAACATAGCGGCTCAATATATTTAGCTTCAAAAATTTTTATATGCGGAATTAACCAGAATCTTTTTACGGAGAAAAAAAACTTCTGCAGATGGAAAATAATCTTGCACTAAAAAAAAGATAGGCAAAACACGTCCATGTTAATTTTCATCTACTGTTTTGAAATAATCATCTTTCCGTATTTTCTCTTGGTTATTGGAAACTTTAATTTTTTATCGGATTAACAAAAAAATAAGAATGATACACTATTTCCATTTCTTTCGTTACTAACGTTACAATATCGTCGGATCTAGATTTCGTGCAAAGTGTGTGGGATATTTTTTTCTTCCGCGCTATATTAAATCTTTTTTATTAAGCAAATTTTGCACGAACTGTTTTCTTTTGGCATTCGAGTAAATTAACGCTCATCATGAATAGATGATTCAATTCTGGAATACCGATTTCGTAAAGCGATGTGCGCTATATTGCTTTATCGTTTTATATTGTATTCTATTTTTTAGTTGAATTATTTGTGGTGTTCGTGTCTTTGAATTCGTTATAAGTATGCACCCATTCTGATAAATAAATGAGACATGTTAGCGTTAGAAAAATGGAATAATTAAAACAAACGAGAAATTTTAACAGCGATGATACTCGTTTTACAGGATTATAATTTATCATTTGCTCTTTAATTTTTTTTTTTTTACTTAGTGAACCGTTCGGTTACTGTAATGAAAAAAATTCATATCCGAAAAATATGAAGGGAATATTTGTATTAAAATTAAATATCTTTAGAAGTATGTATTACTGGAAATATTTTATACTTATTACAAATTGATGTTATTTCATAATTGCAGTATTTGTTCAAATAAAAATAATGAATATTATGCCAAAAAGTTTTAAATGTTTTTACAGTTTCTGCAAGTTACATGAATCGTAAATATTTTTAACACTTTTAAGTAAACGTATTTCGTTTTTTTTTTTTATTTTTCTTTGAAGCATATTCTATACACCTCCCGTGTTATTGCTCATTCCTATATTTTTAATTTGTTCAGTTGTTATAAAACATCATATTTCAATAATCCATTTGTAGAAAAAAACGTACATAAAATTTTACGAGTCCATTTGATATCAGATATAACGACGAACCAATCATAACGGCCAGATAATTTATGCTTTTCATTGTCGCTATAACCGATTTCCACCGTAAATATTTCTGTTGTTGCATGTTAACAGTTTAATTAACATCACCTGTCGTCTTTCGGCTGAGACTAAAAATGCCTGTCACAATATATAAAAATCTATTTCCAACTTTATTTGTATGTAAAGAAAATATTATGTTTTTTTTTTTTGTTCGAGAGATATCTGTATCACGCTTAGGAAACGAAGAGGACGTAGCCTCCAGGTTCAGAATGTTCAGGTACCATGGCTCAAGTTAGCGACACTAAGGTGGCTGTCTCCTCTGTCCCTTCACACAGGGAACGTCGACGTAAGGAATTATCATTAAGATCAGAAAAAGTTGATGAAATTTTATTGGAAAGTGTAGATCTGGTAACGGAAAAAAAACTAAGAATATATGTATATGTTTGGAAATGCTTACGATAGTCATAAATGTGAAGTGAATGCGGCACTATCCACCGGAAAAAATTATCTTTAAGACTTAACGGAGAACGATAATTTCTGAAAAAATTTATGTTATTAGTCTTACGAAAGTTTCAACTGACAAGAAATGTTCAAATAAGGGACTATCACATTTTGGTTTTGTCTTATTCTGAAGTGGTTTCATATTTAAGATGACGTAATCAGCATATCACCACGCTCGCAAAATTAGTTGATAATTTCATTAGAAAAAAAAAAAAAAAAACATTTACAGATCAGTGGCACTGATTTGGAGTTAGGAGCCCCCCCCCCCCCGGGTAAAATATACCTGCTAAAAATTTGATCTGGAGAGGCATACATTAAATTTCCCTACCATATTGAGCAAATTCGGATTCAACGGATAGAACGCAGTGTTAAGTTTGGAATGAAAACATTCAGATATTCGCAGTTCTGGTGATGGATTATGAAAATTTTACTCATATCTTAGGTAGAAATTGAGCATACTCAGAAACGTAAGTGTGAGATATATAATAACCATAAAACTTTTGGAACTTTGAATCTTTCGGTTATACCAAAATGAAATCTAAAATTTTAATTATTAAAAAAAAAAAAAAGAAAGAAAGTTTATTCGCTTATAATAAATTTTTAATCTGATAAAAAAGTAATTTCACTTGAATAAAATAAAAAATTAATTTTAGTAACTATAATAATTTTAACAGAAACCAAATTATTAGTACACGTTGAAAATAATCAAAATCAACCTGAACTATTTCAATTAAAGTTACCTTCGGAATACTCGAAGAATTTTGATTATTAACATATATCAAATTAATTTTCTTAACCAATTTCAGTTTATTTTAAAATTATCAGTGCGCAGTTTTGGGAATATATTTTGATCAATTCTTAGAAGTAACATTAAAAAAAAAAAAAAAAAAAAAGGTATTTTTTATTACAAAAAAATATATATGTATAAAAAAAATAGTGCGACTGGAAACAACGCGATAATGTATTTTAAATCGTAGGGAGCGTGCGGCATTAGTTTTTTATTCACATTTAGGAATCTTATATTAGGTTGCTAAACCTAAAATAATTCAAGACAATATCAACAACTATGATGCAATTAAGAGTAGCTTGTACCGAATTTAATTTTTTATCTACCGCGACAGAGCTGAACGTCGAGCACCACCAGAAGATTATAAGTGAATTGTGTTACAACGAGGGCAATTTGATAATGTGATTGTACGACACATCTGTATAACTACACTTTTTTCTATGTGTTTTTCGGATAACATTTAAAATGTCAATTCGGCGATCCGACTCAAACATTTAAGAAGAGATGTGGCACAGATAATCGTAGAATAAACTAGTCGCCGAGCAGAATTAACTGAGTAATTCGGTAGCGTCTCGAATGAGCTCGAAGGGACCTTTAGAAATTCAATTTCCGACTTTTTGAGTTAATCAGAATTCTGTGGCATTTTTTGAGCAGGAGAAAGCAATTAAAAAGAAGGAAATTTAAGCAGTTGGCCCTACTATAACTCACGTGAAGACCTGCCAGCTGCGTTTTAAATCCACAGAAGAAGAATATAATTCGATAAAGTTTCCATCATGAATTTACAAACAGTTATCGAGTCATTCGTACCGATTTTGTCAAGTGAAATTCACGCCTAGTAGGAAAACCGAAAAAGATATTTAGATATTTTAAATGCTACCCGATTTCAGCTGAGAAGTATTTTTCATGCGGAGATACTGATTTGCTCGTATCAGCGTCTACTAATTTCTCTTCTAATTCTTATAAATTTAAAAATTGTTTATAATATTACGTTTGCTCGGTATTATACTGTTGATTCGCTTGCACCGAATTTTCCCTATTAACAAAACGGCTCATCAACACTTCTAAGTCTGAAACAATTTAAATAACATATTTATCACAAAAATAAAAAAAATGAAAAATTCAAATTAAATAGTTAACGATAATTTTATCTATTCCTTTTATATTAAATTAATTTTTTTCATTTTATTTTTCTTATTTTGCATTTATTCAAAATGAATTCACACTATTTTACTCGTTTATTTTGAATAAATTGTAACATTAAATGTAGGTATTGAAATATATCTGTCAACTCAGAATAAGTCAAATATTATCAATCATTGTAGGGTGGTCAGTAATGAGGTAAATCTATCTACAGAGAATCTAAACTTACAAATGTAAAATATATAATTTATTATTAATATTTACATATATATATATCAATTTAAAAGTTTGTTTAAACATGTGTATTGAATATGTTTCGGAAATGTGTGAATGTGATATTTATATGCATAAACAAAATGTGGAATTAACGTCTCAATTAATTATAGCGTTTACTGTAATTAATTTTATAATTCAAGTTACCTTCGTAAATTGACCATTGTTATACATGTAATTATTCATTTTTATTTGTTATCATTATTACCGTCACGGGCCAAAAACGTATTTATTAAGAAAAAGAGAATGTTATTTTCTGTTTCCTTTTTTTGTGTTATTTTCTTTTATTTACAAGAAATTTCAAAATATTTTCAAACAGTATAATGACTATGTGCGTATATAAATTTTTCATCATAGATTCGCGTTACCGCTGTAAAGTAGCTGCGTATTCACCTGTTCATTCCATGCACAATATAATATATATATACATATATAGGTATATGTGTATATATATGTATATATGCATATATATATATGCTGTTTTATACAAAATAACATTATATATCATCAGTAAGCGTATACAATATTACTGCATAATATCCTCTTTTATATATATTTTTTTATATATTTATGTACATATTAATTGTAATTACATTTTATGAACTACATTATGATGAGGTAATACTTTCGCTCTACTCTCCTGTGCTTTCTAACAAAAAGACTCAACGCCATTCGTGTAATAACGGTACTTACTCGATTGCATTTAAATCCAATTCCTTCCGAGACAATCCATCTTTTCATCTTTCCATCTTTCCATCTTGCTATCTTTTTATAAACTAATGCTGTTCAGTAATTTTCTAATAAATCGCTGCAATTAATTATGTTCCCCATTCGTTTTTCTTTTATTTTTCAAACATGCCTTACACCGCTGTGATTGATTATGTTCTCTGTTTTTTTCTCTTTTCTTTTTCCAAAATGTTTTATAAATCTGTTTTACTTTTTGCTCTCTGCATGCAAATGTTGCCCGCATCTGCCACAAAAACGGTGGCGGTGCATGAATTGTATTGATCAATAAATTTTCTTTTAACCAAACTACAAAAAGTTCCTTTCGCCGCTTGGAATAACGAACGGGCAAAATATAACACACTTCAACTGTCGCTTTTTTTACCGTTTAATCATCAGTTCAACGAACTAGAAGTCCTGTTATAAATAAGTATTTAGTTTTCAAAGGAGCATTATTAACTTACTTTTAAAGAGGTGAAAAAGTGTAGCAGTTTTTAATCCTCCCCTCATAAACCATAGACTTTAAATTTTAAAACTGTATTTAACTTTGGAAAACAATATTCGATTCCAAATTTTCATTTGTAATTATTCCATCACCTGCAAAAATTTTTAATTTATAAATATGTATTTTTTTTTTTTGGATGGCCAAACAACATTGTCTACTTCGTAATATTCGAATATTAGAAATTACAGTATTATTTTATTACCTCTATTATTGTTTACAACTAAATCATACCGAAAGAAAGATTCCCAGCAATTGCCGATAAAAAGTTCAACAGTGAATAGGCTAAGATTGAAGAGGATTGCAACCTTTGGTGAACGTCTGTAAAATACCTTTTAGCTGTAAAGTAAACGATTATCATAACGGTTGCACAGTTAAACGGGTCTCAAGATACCAAATAACGAACATTACTAACGAAACACATAACTCTAACGGAGTTGTCAGAAACGGTGGCCAAATGAAGATTAAGAAAAGTTCCTGAAATAACTGATGAAATAGTGAAATGATTGCCACCAAAATCATTCTGATGCTAACTTATACAGTTTGATATTGTTGAAGTATAGATAGGATCTATTATTCTAATGGTACCTAAAGTTAATAAAGATATATTTAACTTCTCTTCCTATAAGCCGATTAATTTGCTAAGCGTTTTATGATGCTACATCTTCGAAGTGTTGCTAAAGGACCGAATATTCAGATCAGTAACGGCTGAACAATTAATTTTAAACCGCGCTAAACACTCAACAGTTCTACAGATTCACTGAATAGTATTTAGTAATATGGCATTTGGAAGGTGTCAATATTGCAACGCGGTTCTTTTCAACGAGGAACAGACCTTTGATAATGTTAAAATTACTGCAGTTATTTTAAATTTCTGTTGTACATCGATAACGGCGGACAGTTTAGATTTAATTTATTTTTTTACCATTTTATATTATATAAAATATATATTGCGACATTAACAGTGCGGCGTATGAAAAAAATATTAATATTTAAATTTGAAGGTGCCACTAAGAAACATGCAAATACGTTATATGGTTATCCAACACATCCTCCTATAGTGTTCTAAGTTTTCTCATATCCGGTCTCAATTACCTCTTCGCACCACGCGCTCTGATCTACTCCAAGACAATGAACAAGCGCTGAGACTTCTCTATTTCTATTCTTCAATAAGTGTAACCACCACAAAAACATTTAACCCCCCGTCCATCCGTGCCTCCGGCCAGATTTGCAATACACGACACGTTTATGGATAAAAGAACGTAAAGATTGTCATCACTATTGTAGTTCCCCTCTTGTCAGAAAGTGACATACACGAACATCAGTGTCTAAATTTTTCTTTTTCTGGCTAATTCTATTCGCGTCTCTTTTCCTTTCACTCTCCCTCGAATAGCAAGCGTAAACAGTCCTTTTCTTATTTTTAGGTACTTCTTTTTCTTGTTTTTTATGTATTCAACGAGGCTCATCTTTTCCATTCCACTCCTTTTTAGCACTTCTTTATTTGTCTTAGTTGTCGTCCACAGTATCCGTCGGATTTTTTTTCTTAACGTCCACATTTCAAAAGCATACAGTCTTTTAATACTTCTTGAAGTTAACATCCACTTTTTCGCTGCATATTTCAGAACGGACATAACGTAGCACTGATTTACTTTCATCTTTGTATTCATTTTCAGCTTTCTGTCTTTTAGTACAGCCACACTGGCTTACTGAACGCTTGATTAGCCATTCCGATACCGGTTTTAATATCCTTTATATCCTGGCCGTCGTATATAAATAATGTATCTAAATATGGAAATGCATTTTCCACCATTTCGGTTCCCACTTTTGATATCCGTGTTGTTATTAGGTGTTCCCTTGTAAATTTCATTATCTTTGTTTTTCAACGTTTACTTTCACGCCATATTTTTTCCCTGCTTGATTCAGTCCATAACAGCATCGTATGTATTTCTCTAATCGATCCTGAAGGCGGCATCTTTCTTCCCCCGTCGTTTTATCTTTGCAGTTTGGTTAGAATAGATATTTTTGAGTATTCGTAAGTCTTTGCTGTTAACGTTTCACTTTCAGTGTACAATTATTACAGGTCAGCGGGTTGAAAGCTTTTTCGTAGTCTACAATACACACGATTACTTCTCGACTAGCATTAATCGTTTGCTGCGTCGTGGCGATTTTCGATAGAGAACTACATGTACTTTGCGTATCTCGTACCATTCTAAGCAACAGTTCCATATTGTGTTTCACTCAGCTGCGCATCCAGTCTGCGTTCTATCTTGCTGCGTATGAGCGAGAATAGTATTTTCAGAGTTTCGTTCATTAACGCAATTGTACGGTATTCGTTGCACGTTTGGAATGTAGTCTTTTCGGGGACTAGAACAAGGGCTAAGATCTTATAGGCTTCCGGCATTTCTCCTTCGTCGCGTATTTGTTTAAACAAAGCGAACAAGCTTTTTAAATTAAGATTAGTAAACCATCCGTATCTGTGTATTCATGTAATATGTAAAATAAAAACAATGCAACGAAACAGATATTAGAATTTCATAAATGTTGAAATATTAAAAATCTTGTAAACATCGACGTGTCTTTCGTAGTAACAAATTGTTATACCATGATTAGGTAGTTTGCTACTACGAAACATGTCGGTGTTTCGTAGTATTTATGAATATTTCATAAAATTATAAAATTATAACTTATGTTTCGTAGTACTATTTTCGGTTTATATCAACATTTGCACCTCACTGGAATATTCTTTAAAATCTCTGCTGCCGTCTGATTTTTACCTGTCGCGTTATTCACTTTCAGGGTAGTATTTTCTAATCCTCACATTTCCGTCTTTGGTGCCTCTTCTTCTCTTTTAATAATATTCGAGCCATACTTTTTCTTGTCCATCGCTGTTCTTGTTTTTGATTTTTACGATGCCGGATTTCTTTTTCTTCACTTGCTTCATCATATTTTATTATTTTTCTTTTCCGCATGCTCTCAATCTCGGTGCATTCTCTTAAAACCATTTTTTTTTTTTTTAGTTTAAGCGCATTTTTTTCCGGATTAGTCTATTCTATCTCGTACATTCATTCCCAGTTGGATTTTTACCTTTTTTTTTTTATTTATCAGGTCAACTATTTCCTAGGTTATCTGTGGTTTTTCTTTTGCATTCACGATCATTTTCTTCCATTTCCTCCATTGCTCTTCAATGTTTTCTTCCTCCTGCTCGTTTTCAGCATCATTTTTTCATCTTTATCGTTCTTGATTATTTCAAAATCAAACTTTTAACTACCACAGTACTATACTTTTATTTCATTTTTTATCTTACTCAAAACTTGCGACTTTGAACTTCAAAATTATTGCAGTGTTATAGATTTTTCATATTTTTTTTAATGACGAAAATGCAGCAATTAAAAAGAAAGAAATTCTCTAGCTCTATAAACAGGACGATAAACTTTTTGATCCTTTTTTTTTTTTTTTTTTCTTGTGTACCATCTTTATAATGTAGACAGGTGGAAAACAAAAGAGACTAGAGCTGATATTTTGCATAGTCAATTGCCGGTAGCTTTATCACGAGCTAAAAGCAAAAACGGAATCATGACATAGTACAGCGGAACATTAAGATACCACGCAGCTTCGCAATGAAATCTATTTGAAAATTTTAATTTTTTATAACCTGCTCAATCCATAAAGCGAGTAAAATAAGTGATGAGCGGGAGTAGCGACTATAATTCCTTAGTATATATATATATATATATACATATATGGTATTGTATGCTTGCTGATTTAACTTAAAAAAACGATTTTTGATTTTTCTTTTTTCTCAAATTCTCAGAGAGAACAATTCATTAGCCTCCCTCTACGGGCGCTCATGTGCGGCCATAAGAGAAAAGTGTACCTTTGTGACATTATATTTTGTGTATTTTTTTAAAATTTCATAGGCGAATGCCAATTTTTTTGATTTTGAACATTCAGGCGTTATAGAGAAAACTACAACGAAGTTATTACATGCGCATAAAAACCCTAAAAAAAAGTATTTACTAATGTAAGCAAAATGTCACTGAAATTTCAATGTATGATAACACACTTACTTAGTTTCCTTTTTTCTTTTTATATCGTAATGATTATTTAGTCTTTTTTTTTTTAATTTTGCTTTTTATTATTTACTAAAATAATTGGGATATCGGTTAATTTTTCGACAGTGCTAACCTTTTTCTGACTGCATAGACGGATTAAATATTTAGGACCCTGTAGTCGTTGCGAAATTCTGAATAATTCATTATGAGTAATGGGTTTCAAACATTTTACCTATATTAATGTGATGAGAAGGCCACAAAGGCCCATTTCGAGAAATTAAAATGCACTGGATGTACAAGTGTAAACGCGAATGCAGTAGATTTTAATATTTGAAGAGTGGAAGTGGTTTCATATGTTTCGACCTTTCGAAATTTTGCTAAGCGGAATTTGTTCCCGTGCTTTCGTAAATCTTTTGTTTCGTTTTTGTTTTTTTTGTTTTTTCGCGGTTCTGGCCTTTACCATTTAACCAATGTGCTCATTGCCTGATCCCCCCCCCCGTTTGTTGTTTAGCATTTATACACGTATATATGCATATACACGCAATCTCTCCGCCCGTTCGTCGAGATGATGCAATTAGCGTTTCCGAGCAATGTAAGCAGAATTAAAAGAGTTTCGTGATCAAATATAAGTACATTAAATATAACATTAAATTTTGATAGGAATAAATTTTCCAAATGTAATTTAATAAAAATACAGTCTCGAAAAAGGAGAGGTTACTTTCTTCTTACGCTATACAAATTATTTATAACAACACCTTTGAGCATGTCGTTTATTAAATAATTATTATAAATTACTATTATGCTGTTACAGCTAGTAAATTTTTTGAGCAATTATTGCGGAATAAATAGAAAAAATACGCGCTTAAAAAAGAAGAGCTCTAATAATAGTTGTAGACATTTATTGACAATTAAACTATTCTATATTTGATTATCTGCAAATTACACGAAATAAGTTTAATAAAATTAGTAATAACGATAATGATATAACCTAGGATAATAATAAAATAAATTATATTAAAATAGACGTTTATCCGAAGATGAAAACCTACTGACCGACTGGAAAAAAGAGATAATTTTACGTCACCCCTTCTTCTACCGTTAGGAAACGCAAGGCTGTTGTTCGTACTTCAGACACATACCTAAATTATCTTCCGGCGACTCATCTTGTACCGCTGCGCCAAATTGAACTCGTATATTGAACGGTGTCACACTACCTAATAATCACCCGATTATTCCGTATTAAAAACAAAATATAAACGGAAAAATAATATTTAGTCAGCGATCGGATTTTAAAGTAGTGATGCTTATTTTTAAATCGATTATTTCGAAAAATCAACGCACCGCTTTAAAACTATTTCTACTAATTGTTCCCGATTTTTGAGAGAGGCCTCTCGAAAAATATTCAATCTTCTTTAGAATATTTCCGGATACGTTATTATTTCGCCTACGTTAAGAGCCAATAATCAGTAGCACTGAATGTACGAGCTCGAACAGTTTAGACATGTAGGGGAAGGGAAGGTAATGTTTAATTTTAATTAAAAAATACATTTTTTTATAGTTAACAGAAGTTTCGTTTTCGTAGCACATTCTCTATTAACTAATCTTTCATGGTAACTGCATCTAAACAAATTGTTCAAATTTCTCGATATCGATAAAATCAAAAATATGAAAAAAGTCAAATTTCTCCATCATGACTCTCCTCCAGTGAAGCGGCACAGGCTCCGATAAAGATGACTAATAAATCGTTTCGGTAAAACAAATATTTCAGCTTTAGCTCGAATGATAATTATTTATTAAGTTTTTTTTAAAACTAATTTCGAATTTGAAATTATTAATTTTTCTGGCATACCTCCTATTACCTTTACGCCAGCGCACAAGGCCATGGGACCATTTGCCACATAGTTGACAATTTATGCAACTGCGGAATATACAATTTAAATAAACACGGCGTATTGGTTTTTTTATTAATTCTCATGTCACTATGTTGTCCGTTCTTGATTTTAAGTTTTTTTTTAATTTTTTTTATTGAGCTCGTCAACCTCAGAAAAACAATTAGAAAGGGAAAATCAGATATAATTTGATGCGGTCAGACATTGCTAGTAGGGAGGAACAAATAATGGGAATGATATGTGGAGAAAGAAAAGACAGGATATAATAGGATATGGAGTAGGAATACCGATTCGCAGCAAATTGGAATAGAAAGCAGCGATAGAGAGAGATTAACACTTAAATAAGCACGTGATCAGCATCGCAAACATGCTCTTCGTTTGGCTGGAAAGGACAATATGGAAAAGAAACAAACGAAAAACGAAAACGAGAGGAAGATAATAGAGTATAATTTAAGAGCGCAGACGAATAATGGAGACAACAACAGAATGACGAAGTGAAGGAATCAGAGAAGACCACGGATTAGCAGGAAGACTAGGTTGAACAGACAGATAGAAAGAACAAATCCGACCAAAATCAAAAATGAAAACTATTACACAGTGGAGAAGGAGATTAGAGGATGGGATTTTTTTAAAAAAAAAAAAGAGGTGGGAAAAAACAGCAACCCCAGCCAAGGAGTCGCCGCTTCATTACCAAAAATACCGGATATCCATATATATATATATATATATATATATATAAATGGAATGGAGGGAAGCGTGGATAAATTGAGCGTACACGAAGAATAAAATCACAGGAATAGATAAGAAAACGAAAGGTATGTGACAAAAATTGTACACTACCCAAGGGTGAGATGTGGAAGAATAGGTTGGTAGAAATCCGGAGAGTGTAATTATCACTTCATACTTCAAGATGAGTATTTCTGGAAAGGATATTAATATTCGAAGAAGAAAATTGGAATAGAAATTTACCGGCCTGGTTAATTTTCTTGTTTATTTACCTAGAATTTTTTTAATTTCGCACGTACGGAAATATCATGTACAAAACTAAATGGGCGTGTCTGATTCTAGAATTCATTGATCACAATCAAGAACACTGAACAGCAGCCCATTTCCTTCGCTGCTGATTTTAATTTCGTTCGCCGTTCCTTTGATGCGCGAGGATTTCTCATAAAAACCAGCTGCGACGTTCAACACTGAAAACCCCACCGATCTCGTTACATCAAGTTTCAAGCAAACAATCGATTTATGGCGCAATTCGAAAATATTTTTCTTAAGCGAGTTATACTACCACATTCATTTTTTTTTTTTTTTTTTATTCCTACCCTAGGCACGCCAGCGGCCTTGACCCAACAACATGAAAAATTAAGAGATATAACTAAATAGCCAAGTGGTCAAAAATGGAAAAGACAAAGGACAGCAGCAACGGAATAACTGAAGGCAATGGGAAGGAAAGAATATAGGTAGCGTTAAAGGTAGTAGAAAGACCCAAAACTAAAAGTTGGGCGTAAAGAAAGGATCATTCGTTAGAGAGTGCAGAACATTCGAATAGGATATGATTTGAATCACAAATACAAGAAGGCTCAGAAGCGCGAAGGGAGCAGAAAGGAGAAAGAGCTAAAGAAAAACGAAAGCAAGAAGAAGGGAGTAGAGAATGATTGATTCTAAGCCTAATTAAGGAAACAACAGTGGAACGACGACAGATAGGAATAGATTGAAACCAAGGCAGGAAACTAGGAACCGGTTGAATAAGAGTGTAGTATGAATAATGATTAGAGAATAAAGATGGATACATGTCAGACCAAAGTCTGGAATGATTAGAGCGTGATAGAGAAAGAATGTCTGAGGAAGGGAAAGAGTCGAGGAAAGGACCAATGCGGGCGGCTGAGCGAGCTAAAGAGTCAGCTGAGCCCTCAATATTGGAATGACTAGGAACCCATAGAGAGTCTGTGAGAATGGAACGGGACGAGAACAAAGAGGAGACAAGAGATCGAATAGAGAGGATGATACCATCAGAAGTATGAGAAGGAGGAGAGGAGATGGCTTGAAGATACCACGTTCATAATTCCCCTTTGGCAGCAACTAAAAATCCCTTAGAATGCGATGAAATTTCGAACATTATAATTTTATCATCGAGTAGGAATTTATAATAGAGAATAACCCAAAACATGACGGTCGCAACAGAGCGATTTCTTTTTTTCCTTCGTCTTCTTTATTTATTAGCCGCCATAGCGATCATATTCGATTAACTGGAAGTTGCCCGAAACTGGCCCGATAAAAATAAATATATAAAAAAAGAAAAAACCTAATTAAGAAGCTCTCGCCGTTTTTGTCAAGTTAATAATATATTTTAATAATATATTTGAATAATAATGATGAAAAAATAGAAAAATCGAGATACAAAATTATTTTCAATTGCTGAAGAGAAAAATGTTTATACTTATGCAAAAAAGATTGTTTTTGAACCTTTTTTTTCTCGGAATTTCCGTAAATAGTAATTCAAATGTTAATATCTCTTAAATTATACATACTTTCAATACGGCACGGTTTTTCCATTCCGGAACAAAATGAATTTCCACAATGCAGTAAGTTGCATACAGCAGGACCGCCTCCCGGCTGAAATCACGAGATTTAAATTGTAAATATATTAAGAAAAAGCAACCGGTTGTTCGTGTAAACCTGTAAAATTACCGATTTAATAACTCTTAAACGAATACGTGAAATGCGAGCTAGCAAACGCTGTTCGTTGTAAAGGCTTATTAAAATTTCCGTTTCTGCCGTTGTTTGCGTCACTTCGTTCGTCATCAAAGTAGTCATTGAATTTTTCAATGTCCACACGTATTTAGCGGAAGCGAAAGATAACCTAAACGCTGCACATTCCGTTCCATAATTGCACGGAGTATTTTTAAGCGATTTCTATACTGATATATTTTACGAAAAGCTTGCTAATGGCATTTCCCGCAGCGTGATCGGTAGTTATTACAATGCAGCGAGAGATAAATACTGTCCAAGCACGTGCTGTTGACTGCACTCCAGACTGCGCATACATTCGATGCGCCAGCGTGAACTGACAAATCGTCAGACGGATTTTTAGTAAAATCTAGTTCAGAAATTTTAGCAGGATGTGCTTCGGCGTGCAAAAACACTGTCATATCTAGTATATGGCATACTTTCAGCTTTGCCGGGTCAGGTATGTATCGGACGAACATAGCTGAATCCAAGCTGGCTACGGAAAACATATAGAAAACAAGAGGGTAATCACATAAAAGCTTCCATCTATGAATCAAACGTCCGACCTCTTGTCCCGTTGTTTATATGAATAGCGGAAAGCACTCAGATAGTCTAGAGAATGCAATCGCTGACGGAGCGGCAAGGAAAGTAGCACTGATGCGACCTGCTTCAAATATAAAGGTCCCATCAATAGTAAGAAAACCTCTGTGTGTGTGTGTGTGTGTGTGTGTGTGTGACTGGGAGATTAGCTAATCAGAAGCGAATGATTTAGTTATTTAATTGAATTTCTCGATCAGTCGAGTAAAAAGTAGCGTATGATCACATGACTAGATACTCGCTTCGGCTTGGCCAATCTCGCAGAATGTAGGTTTTCTTACTACTCCCATCATTTGAAATTAATTAATTAAAGGATTTAGACGAAAACAGATTAACTCGAGACTATCACACCTTCGTCTTATTAAAGGCAATGTTTTGTCCGTGGAATTACATCCCCTTTTTCCGTGAGAACCAGTTCAGTCTGTGTCTCCTACTATCAGACACATGAGCTATGCGCGCACACAGTTCCATTTTGTCTGGACTATCTCTTCCGCTACGCTCCTTATATAATAACTTCTTTATCTCTGTGTAACCCATTATTTTATCCAATGCCATTTTAATTTAGCACTCCCCAACTACAGAATGATCCTATCACGTCCCTTCTAGAAACCATTCATTTTTTTTTCTCAGTCTACAGATTATATCATCATTGCATTCAGATTGGCAGTGAACTTTTTCGGTTGCTGGAACTTTCTCTACCGTCGTTTCATTTTGACTATCCTATTATGGCTTTCCTTAAACAATTTCTTTTTCTCGGTATACCTTTAGATTGGGTAAACGTCCTTAGCCGACATGCTTAAAAAAACGGGAAAAAAAAAATTAAGGACAATTTTACAACTTTTTAAACGATACCAAACGATATTACAATATTATTAAGGTTGCTCACATTTAAAACAACACCATACTACTTTTCGTAAAAAAATTCCGATTAACGAAATGAAATTTACAAAAATAAATTTTATCGAGTTGTCTGTGAAAAATCATTATTGAAGTGGTATTAAGTAAATTACAACTGTAATCGTTTCGAAGTAAAATTGCCTTTGGTAAACTCGCTCAAAATGAGAATGTCTATCCCCATCTGTGGTATTGATTAAATTATTACATTTTACGAAAAAGAATTTCATTAAACTACAGGCAGCTGATTTGGTCGTTCCTTTATTGTACACGTTTGATGTTACATCATGGGCACACCGGTCGAAACGGTGGAGGGCTCATCGCTGCTCGGTGAATTTGAAAACAATTAAAAACCGTGCTTGTCAAAATTGTCTGAAAATTAATAATTTTTTTCTTTAATGCGTAAAATGAATTTCAAAACTATTTATATTTATAACAGAACTGAATGGCACCGTCGATGATTTGAAACTATTCTATTCTCCGTCTATTTATTCACGGGAACGTCCGAAGGGTAAAAAAAAATTATATATATGTATATCTTTTAGTTAACTTTTTTTTTAACGGAAAAATAAAAACAAAACTCGGAAACTGGAAAAAGTCATTTAAATTTAAAGTTTACCCATTTTCCGAACTGATCTAGACACTATTTTAACCGTACCGCAGTTAATGGAAAAGACTGCAAACTTTCTTCAAGCAAAAAGTTTTATGGAAGATTTTTTTCCTTTTCTTGAAAGGAGGAAAGTTATATATATATATGTAAAACAACCCATTGACCTTTACATTGAAAAATTACTAAATGACAAGAATAATCGGTATAATAAATACGGTGATATTATTCATAAATAGAAGAAATCTTACATTACACGGAAATCACACTCTATGTCTTGGGTCTCAATGAACTACATTATACTGACTGCATTTAGAAAGAAACATAAACCAAAATAGGAAAAAACAAAAAAAAAGATTTACTTTTTTGAATTTAAAAACTTGTTTCGTAAAGATATAAAATTAAAATAAGCGAAAAACTTTCTGAATCTTGTGCCGCTCACTGAAAGATTATTCATGAAAGTTCAGTTTTTGGTTGAACAAACAAATGAAAAGAAATCGGAGCACAAAGCTGCTATTTTTGAGTCACTGTATATTTTAAGGCTTAATAGAAGCGAACAATAAATAAGTATAAAAAACAGTATTTTCCGTATAGGCAACAATGACCCCCTAAATAATCATTGAAATTTGATGGTCATATTTTAAATTAAAAAAGTTAATATTATACAAAAATATTGAAAAAAAACATTAAATCAAAAAAGATTTAAAAGCGAAAGCGCAAAGACAATTACGTGCGTGTGAAATAATGTAATGGGTTCGGAGCAACACAGGCTGGTCAATATTCAAGTTTGCCTTCGATGATTCTTTAACGAACGAATATTTAGGGGCGAAGAGTGTGTGCACGAAAGTACCTTTGTTTCGAGTGTAATGCTCATAACTCGCTTTGAAACAAGGTCCCTATCGTGATATTAATGCGACAAATATCTTATGTGTAAAATTTTTTGTTTTATATATCAGGTTTTTTTTGTTTTGTTTTTTTTTGCGCGCATTTTTATAACCAATTAGAAAAGGAATAAATCAGTCATCTATTAATGCGATATTAATCATTGTTAATAAGAAGCAATCAACAAAGCATTGATGTGTACGAAAGGAAAAGATAGAACATAAAAGACGCAATAAGGAGCAGATCAAGGTTGGAACGTAGAGTACTTAAAAGAAAGAGATGAATAAGCACATGATCATCGAATGAAGCTGCAGAATTCGAATGAAGAGGACAATGCAGAAAGAAAGCCAATGAAAGCGAAAACGGGGCGAAGAAGGTAACATTGCTTCAGGAGTGTAGGTGAATAATGGTGACAACAACAGAACGACGAAGAGTAAGGGAAACAAAAGAGAATAGCAAGAAGGCTAGGTTGGACGGATAAAAAATTAATAACTATTAGAAATAACCGACAACAGAATCTGAAATGGTAATTAGAGGATGGGAGTTTTCTCGAGAAAGAAAGCAGCGGGGAGCAGCAAGGAAGATAGTTCTAAAAAAGAAGTAGCCGCTTCATTTCCAAAAATGCCCGAATGGTTCAAAACCCGGCTTATCACCGCGGATGGAAGAGAGCGAAATTGCGATTACGTTTTGACGGTTCATTTTATTTTAATGGCCAAGTGTTTTTTAATGATTGATTTAAAAATGAAGTGTAGTACAAAAGCTTTTAAATTTAAAAAGGAATATAGTTCATTAAAGGTTCGAAAAACCTTTTAAAAATGTTAGTCGTTCGAATAACGTACATACGAAAAACAAAAAAACGAACAAAAACCGATAAAATGTATTTTCCACGCATAATTTAGCTGATTAATTTCACAGCTGTTTTTTTTTTGTATTTTATTTAGTATAAAAATTTTATGAAACCGAATAATTCTTCGAGGGCTTAAAAATAAAGGTCAAAAATATTCGCATTATGAACAGTTCATGTGATAAGCGAAATTTTGGTCCGAAATATATGCCCGCTCGTTTTCCAATCCGCAATCCTATCTTTCTATGCAACCTGCCATTCCTGATAGTCGATGGTTCCATGGCTGTCAAGTTCTTCAACGTAACTCCATTGTATCCATATGTTGTCTTCGATTTGAACATTCATTTCTGCCCGCTTCTCGGCACGGCGTCTTTCCTCTTCATTCTGTCCCCTTCGCTAACCATGGGTTTTTTTGAGTGCTTCTCTTTATCTAATGAACAATCCGTACTATACTCTAATTTACTACAACTCAATGTTCCTACACCTTATAATATTTCATCGAAACTTGCGTTCCCAAACCCACTCATTTTTCCAATAATTGCATTTTTCCTTTGCTCAATATTGAACAGTATCAAAATTTAAATTATCTCAAAAATAAAAAGGATCAAAATAAATAAGATCAATGCTATTCGAAGGCAACAGTCGGTACCACATAGATATTGAAATAACAATGAAACAAAGCCGTGTCCACGAGGGAGGAGGGGGATTAAACCTACCTCATGAGAACTGAAATAGTTACTATAAATACACAAAAATCTGAAAAAAATCAATAAGTATTGATGATTTTTTAAAGTGTTCTTACCTTTAAAAAAAATAAAAGAAATAAAATGCTACATATTTTTAGGTACTTCATTAATATTTTATGCAAAATTTTTTTCATTACAAATATAATCAATAACCTAAGTAATTTTTATTAATATGTTCATATACGGGGGGTAATTCATTTATGTAAATTATTAATATTAATAAATCAAAATGATGGAAATTATTAATAGTATGATTGTTAGTGAAAAATGTATCGTTATTTATAAAACAAATATTCAAAGAAAATTACCCCCCACCACCGTTTTTTTTTCAAAAATTCTGGGAACGGCCCAGCAATGAAATAGTGTTTTTAGAAAAAAATTCTAACTTACGGAGAAAAAATATTTCTAAAAACAAATATGTACTAAATATAAATTACCGATCATATACCGTTTTATGAAACTTTCGAATTTGGTAAAAGAATTAATCATGTTTTGTTTGGATGTCCGGCCTTTCCTAATGGGCAATCGTCCTCCCACGCTGTTTTATTAAAACTCAGTATTCCCACTTCCTTTAAGAGTACTTCTTACGTTATCACGTTTCCTTTTGCTTCTGTTATTTCTGCCATTGAATTGTTTTTATTCCCTGTTTGTCGTTTAAGAATAAGAAGAACTTTATTTTCTCCTTTTTCCCATTTCGCTAATGTCTTCGTTGACAAAAACCCATTGGAGGGATATATAAAAAAAAAAAGAATAAAATTTACAAATAACTTTTAGAAGATAGTCCATGCATGACGTATTGGTTATATTTTTAAAGAGATAAAATATTAACATGACTGTTTGAAATACCTCAACCGACACTGCAGGAATGGTGCTTTTAGAGAATGATCGGTTTTAGAAAGATAGGTTTTTTTATTTATTAATTCCTTATATTTCATTTTTATTTCCTTTATTTCGAATTTATTTGATTTTGTTTTACTTTTTTCGTTGGCGCGATGGCCGAGTGGCTAGAACGATTGAGCTATACATCGGGGTTAAGCGGCGACTAATATAAATCCTTTAAAATAATCGCTAATAGTATCGTGAGAGGTAACGCCAAAAACGCATACTACTTGATTATGCCAATGTGTAAACAGACACAGTTGAAACTGTATTTATATCGCGATAAATCGAACATTCGCAGTCAGTTCAACTGAAGTCTTACACGTATAGTTACGTTATACGGAATTACCAGATCTGTGCAACAAAAACGTACGACCCACCAACTATTTTTGAAAGATTTCAATTTTATTTATTTTTATTTCGAATTTACTCGATTTGTATTTATTTAATTTTAAATTTAATTAGTTTTTATTTATTTAAATTTATTTAAAATCCTTTAAAATCGGAAGATTTTATCTGAAGATTTATTCGATATCTATTCCGAAACGGCGAAATCAATGTCGATGAATTTATCTATCTGATGTATTCAGCAATGAAACTAAATAATAGAATGAACTTCGAACTTGATATAAATAAATTATAAACACAAAAAACACGCAAAATAGAACAATTATATTTTAAAAAAAAAAACTGACAAGTCGATTTTGTATGCTTTTCGTTAAAAAGTTATACGGTTAGAAGTGTAAAGTACAAAGGAAAGTAGCAGGGGAATAAGAGTCGGGAAGGAAAGGATAAAGGAAGCATTAAAAGAAGCAAGAAGATTCAGCTCGCCGAAAGTTGAGAGTATAGAAAAGAACATTCGACACACGAAAGAGCATTCGAAGAGGACATGATTAGAGTCGCATATAAGACTAGGGTCAGAAACGTGGAGAGGACAATTTGGAGAAGGTGAAAAAGGAAATCAAAAACGAGAAGAGGAGGGGAGAGTATGATTTAAAAGCGGGTAATACCTGTCCCAACGAAACACCACTGCCTAATAGCCGAGATTAAGCCGTAATAGCTCTGGCTAAATACGTAATTCAATTTGATTCTCTTCGCCTTTGATAGATCAATAAAGAAACTATTGGATTTTATTAAGCTTTTCTTCTCGCAGTCAAAAACCTTAAATATTTCGAAATTCTACTTTTCCGTGATATTTAAAAACTGCTAAAAATAATCCATAGCCATTTTTTAAAATATAAACTTTTCCCTTTTTTTTTTATTTTTTAGCTGTGAAACAATAAAATTTTATTAGTTAAGTGTGTCGTATTTAATAGTTATTCGAATTCTTAAAATAAACTTAGAACCAAGTTCTTTCCAATGTATTATTCTCTGTAACAATAAATCAGAATTAAAAAAAAAAAAAAAAAAAAAAAAAAAGAAAAAAACCATAATTGCAGTAACACGATTAACGACCGAAATTTCGAATGCAGCGGGGTGTAATCCGACTTTGCCGTTATTTCGGGAAACAATTATTCTCGATAAATGTTCAGTATTAAATCCCCCTCTCTCCCATTGGGCAGGTAGACTTCCGGTCGCCATCACGCAGATTCAACGGCAATTAATCATTCCCGCCTATTCCGTAAAAGAAAAAGAAAAAAAGAAAACGCAGTTCTCATATAAGCTCAACTTTTGCTATACAGACGCGAAGGAAAAAATAAATATAGACAACAAAGAGAGAAAAAGAACAACAATTTTAGCTTTAACGCCTGTTTCGTTCGCAGCGCTGCTCTTTAATTAAAAGGTTATCTCGATAACGCACAACAGTTCTGGGGATACCGGGCTTTTTCAGGAACAATCATTCCAAAAGAGCGAACGAAAGGTGAAGACCACAGCACGAACGAGCTACTTCAGCATTCGAACAAGGCAACTAAGCACGATAGTACACGCGCATTGGCTGCTACAATTTCACCTCAGCTTCCTCAGAAATAACAGCTGCACAGAGCTGACTTTACCGAAAAATGCTGCGAGCCGCGTTGATGGCAATGTCGGACGAAGCATCGCTTCCGAAACGAGAATTAATCATTTCCTAGCCGATGGCTACATCAAAAACAAGGCGCACGCTTGTTAACTGATAATGTCATAAAGAAAAGCGCCGTTTGCCACGTTTTGTGACAAAATGCGTTCAACAAGCTAGCTTTTGGCCGGCGTCAAAAGTAAATTAGTACACTTAACTCTTTGCTCGTCTTTATCCTCTTGACAGTAGTTCTGCGGGTAACGCGAAGACAATGATAAAATACCGTGCAAACATGTTTTGTGCACAGGCTACACAGCGCTTCCAGAAGGAACTTAAGCCATTGCATAAGTGCCGATTGAAATATTCGAGTGGGCCGTTAAAACTCCTTCTACCGGTAGACGTGCAAAAATAGTCCGAAAAAAATTAACGATAAAATAAATAACTCAGCACTGAAGATGATAGTCTGTTTGCGCCTAGTCCCAAAATAGGGGAAAAAACAACCAAAAAAACAGCAGGTATAGCAAACACTTGTTAACCGTTCCTGATTTACCGTTACGCTTCTACCTAGTCCAAATTGTTATATGAATTATTACGATTATAACAACTATTCTCATCGTTACATTTAAACCGCAACGGAAATATCACAGACTATAGTTCAAAACTGAAACAATACTAGAGGCTTTATATCCCATAGTCTCACGGTGAAATAATTAATACCAACAACTGCTGTCAATTATAATAAGCAGAGCAAATATTGCACTATATAAACCATCATTGTTGTACAATTTTATTTTTTTTCTTCTTTTCTTTAAATTACGATTCATATTGGGTTCAACTATTCGCTCAGTAGTCCTATCGGTATTGAAGAGAACGATCATCAGGCTAATTAGATCGGCCCCGCTCCATCTAGTTCTTTTGAAAACATTTTTTTCTACTTTAAGTTCAAATCCTTTTATACATTCAGCCAAATCTCTGTCTTCTCGAACAGAGTAAATGATCGATTCTCATGCGGCATGTTTAGAATGAAAATAATAAATTAAAGGTAATTCGTTTCCTAATTTACTGCATCCACAGTTGCGTGCGCAATATACAAATTTAACTAAAAGCTGTATTTCTATTTCCGGTATTATTTCTGTAATTGTCTTTGCGCCGATACAATTAATAGAAATAATTATTTTAATCGCGTCCGTATAATAAAATAAATTCACCTGCGACATGTCGTCGCGGATTACAAAGTACTCCTATACGAATTTTTCGCTCAACTGACCTATACAAATGATCCTTTTATTTGGCCGACAAACGAGCATTCTAGCTTCACGTCACATTAACCTAGAAACTCCATCAGAGTCTTTCGATTTTGTATCGTCACGATCGCAGCGTCTTTTTCTCTTTCTTGTTTTTCTTTATGAAAAATGAGAAAACTAAAGCATTGCGTTTTACCGATGAATGTTATTTCATTTTCAATGGCTGCATATGCGGTGGTGTTGCTTCGAATTTTATTGCAAATTAAATTTTTTCGATTAACCCATTTCTATAATAGAATGGCACTGTTATATGGTTTGTGGATTACAAAATTGTCATAAAGCTCTTGCCGGGCAATATAATAATAATTTTATATTAAAATTTGTTCGTTTTCGTGGATATTTTTAAATTTTAAAAATTATTACGCACCTAGGAACAAATAATAATCTATGTACAAGACGTACAACACAATGTTAGTACGGCTAATTGCAAAGCAAATGACGCAATATTACGGGTACGTGGTGGAGTCTAGCCGTGTTTCTTGTTTATTATGGTTTGATTAAGTTCATTAAGAACTTTCACAACTATTTCATAACCCTATTAATGCGTTTATCTGATTATTTTTCTGTATGTGTGTGTATGTGTGCCGATCGCACATCCAAGATTCTCTAGGAATTTTAGAATCTAAGTAGTCAAAAATTTTCGCTTACCGATAATATTTTTATTTTCCTAATTATTCGTTTTTTATTTAATATGTTATTTAAAAAAAACCGAAACACTGTCATAAAAATGTACGTTTTTGGATTTTTGATTTTTAACCGACCCTTATAATGCGTGCTTGTAGTCTCTCGCAATTCATTTCGAGACAGTTGCATACCATTTTATAGTAGTACTTATTTCTATAGTTCCATTAGATTTCAATTTTTCTGGTAGCTTACACGTGTTTCGGGTATATGCAAAGTTATAAAGTATCGTTAGATCCTCCTTAAATTTTTCACGACTTTAGCTTTCACCAGCAATTATCGTCGTTTAGTTAATAGTACGCCTGGGTACCGAGCTCTGCTAGAATTTATTTCAAACTTTACCGATCGGTCATAGTGTATACTCGTAAATTTCACACAAAAATTTAAAAATACGAACACAGTAGCACACGTTCAAATTGCGTACCTCTATATTTTGGTTTTGGCGTGATCGTGAATAAATTCTACATCGTTGTTTAAGTTTTCTGTTTATCATGATAAGTAAACGATTTATTTTTCATTAAACTCGAAATACGAATCTGATCGCAGGATTTGCCTCCGTTTCCCAGAACAATCGATTTATGGACCTTTTAAACCCCCCTCCCCGAATAATTCGCGAATTTTATCGAAATCATTAGAGCCATTTCAGAACCGGTTGCATATCTATAAGAATTGCTAAGAAATATCGTCATTATGAACAAATGTTATAGAAAAAAGAATTTGCTCCCGTGCAATATATAATAAAACTACAAAGAAATATCGAATGTTCCGAATTCCGATGACACACGTCGTCATGTACGACAGAATTCACTGTATCAAGTAATCGACAAATTCGTAAACACTAAAAATAGAAATTATAATTTTCTGACATTAACCGACTTACTGAGCGCATTACATGAAATAGACACAACCGACAATAATATCGTCGTGAAGTTAAAAAGGAAAATAGAATCTGCAAAAGTAAATCACAATAGTCGTCACGTAGTACTCAAATGGACACTAAGGCATAGTGGAATAGAAATATGAAAATTCGTTGATAAATTAACAAGGAATGTCACCGTAAATGTGAACAAATCACATACCACTGGACAGATTACGTACATATACTGTGTTAAAAATATGGCAACAAATAAACAAAAGATTAATTTTGAACAGAATAAACTGCGGAAAATATTATTTCACTATACAAAAAGAGCAACATATCGGGAACCCCCATGGTGGTACCTTCAAGTCAACGAGAACCTATACCTATCAATTACATAAAGCAAATCATACGGCTTAGAACAGGGAGCAGCACAGACCGATTAAAGAAACTGTATATCATCGAATTATCGGATAAATGCCAATACTGTAATAAAGACTACGCGGAAAATATTAATCATCTCCTATTGTACCCGATTCCTAAAATAACGGGAAGAACTTATAAATAAATTTACTCAGGAATATCACACGTATCCATTCTTACAAATATCTATATTGGCATGTAAACAGCTTTATCAATACTCCTTAAGAAATGCAATATTGAAATTTGAATACCGTATGACGCGTTTAACATATAAACCGGCTGAAAGATTAAAAGGAAAAACCAAGCCAAAAAGAAAGAAGAAAAAAAAGAAAAAAAAGAAAAAAAGCATATTAACTGAGCTTCGTTTACATCTAAACTAGTCAATAAATGGATTACGAAGTTTCACAAGCGGTCAAACGTGTAATACTACTACTAATTTAGAAAGATGCATTTTTTTCTTGTACATTGCATTATTCTCGTTTTTATGTTGAAGTATTCTCGCGTTCTAAACGAAATAATAATAATAAATCATAAGCCAGAAATATTATTACAAATTATCATCTGCATAATAACCACACCCATTTCTTCTCGACTAGTTCATCTTCCTCCTATTAATAATTTAGCAACAGGAATAATTGACCTGCTCTCTTCCCACAACATTGCGCCTTCTTCTAACTTTGCCTCCTTGCTTGTCTCTTTCTTATCCACTAATTTACACCTTAATTAATTTCCCCTTTGATCTCCTTTTGGCTCAAACATCAGCTATGCAGAACGCTGCTGAGAGATGGTTCATCTGCTCACAACAGTTAATTTCAAAATTTGGAATCTCTCTTCCAAATCCTCTCATTTATTTGAGAACTTTAAAATGTACGGAGTTGGTTCATTTGAACCATACTTCTAATGCAGTTAATGTCTCCTTTCCTACTGCTCATCCTTGTTATTTTAAAGAGACGCGTTGGACGGTATTTAACTATACCGGGCCAATGTATGGACCTTTAATTTTTCAGGTTCTAATTCATAGGCTATTGACTTGGTTGTTTTTTATCATATATCATATGCGAACCAGTCATAGCTTTAAAGTTATAACAAGTCTACATAATAATAAGATGCATAGATTTCCCTTGCGGAATAATGTTTCCCATTTGTTGTTTTCTCTTAATATTATTTCTTATCTCTTTTCCTCTCCCTAAAAATTTCGTCATATTTCTGCAGGTTCAATCTTATTTCGTTGTTTTTTGCTTTGCTTCTCTGCGTCTAAATCCTTTTCCCCTTGCTCGGCGATCCAGATTTGCTTTCATATTACTTCCTATTTTTTCTTCCACATGATGCACAAGTTTAATATTCTCCAATGGAACTGTCGTAGTCTGAGAGCCAATCAACAGTCATTGGAGGGAATACTTGACTCCTTTTCCATTCATATTGCTCTCTTATCTGAAACATGGCTTTCCGATTCCTCTAACATATCCATTCGAGGCTTTACAGCAATCCGATCCGATCGTGTTGATGGCTATGGTGGCGCTGCCATTCTCATAAGAAATGATATCTTTTTTCTCTCCAACGACCATTCCTCTGACTTTTCTTCTAATTCTCATTCACCCAACCTAGTCCATATTTCAATCCCAAATATTCATCCTCAACCTATTCAT
This sequence comes from Icerya purchasi, assembly GCA_039619475.1. Lineage (NCBI taxonomy): Eukaryota > Metazoa > Arthropoda > Insecta > Hemiptera > Monophlebidae > Icerya > Icerya purchasi. Next base: position 239,005,665 of record CM077115.1, read on the forward strand.
ATAATTTCTGTATATATTCCTCCTAATTTTGATCTCAACAATTTCCCATTCACACTATTGACTTATCCTCACTCTCTTCCTTTCATTATTGGCGGCGACTGGAATGCTCACTCTCCTCTTTGGGGCTCTGCGCGTCGCAACAGAAACGGTCGTGTTCTTGAAAACTTTATTCTTAACAACAATTTTGTCCTTCTTAATGACAACTCACCTACTCTCTACAAAGGTGCACAGTCATACAGCTCGGTGGATCTGTCCTTTACTTCTCCCCACTTTGGTCTTAAATGTCATTGGAGAACTTTGGACGGTACCTTCGGCAGTGATCATGTTCCCATTATTCTTTCCTTTCAAGACCTTCTTCCCCCTCCTCCTCCTCCTCCTCCTCCTAATTATCCCAGACCTGCTCTCACTCCCAAATGGTCGTTCAATAAAGTTGATTGGGACAAATTCCGCTCAATCATCGACCTTTCTCTTCCTTACATACACTCACATACTGATCCTATTCAACAATATAACGCTTTTTCTAATTCCATTTCTTCTGCTCTTGATATCTCCTCTCCGCCACTTCATCATTCCAAAAAAAAACTCTTACCTTCTGTCGTCCTCACTTTGGTGGAATAATGATTGCACGAACGCCTTCAAGGATAGTGTTTCCTCCTTTCGACTCTTCCGGGCTAGTTCCTCCTTTTCCAACTTCATGGCTCACAAAAGGGCTAACGCCAAGGCTAGATTCATCCTTAAAATGTCCAAAAGAAATTCACGGCGAAATTTTTGTTCATCATTTTCTATATCTACCTCCACTTCCCATCTTTGGAGAATGGCTAAAGCTTTTCGCTCCTCCAGCTCCGAACGCCCCTCACACTACAACCTTCCTTCAGAGAAGCTCTCTACTTTTCTTGATTCAATTGCTCCTTCCTATGTACCTTCCCTCGAGGAATCATTGGCTCCTCCCCTACCTGTCACATCTCCTTCTCACTTTTTCTCTTCTCCCTTCAGCTTCAATGGACTCTCTACGATTCCTTGATCAGTTCTTCTAATTCTAGCCCAGGTATAGACGGCATCCCTATCCTTGTCCTCAAGAACCTCTCTGAGTTAGCACTCAAAACACTTCTGTCAATCTATAATTCCTTCCTGTACACTTCTGCAACTCCACCACTTTGGAATTCCTTTATTATTATTCCTATCCCGAAAAAGAAGCCTAACTCCTTCCGTCCAATCTCTTTAGCCTCGTGTTTAAGAAAACTTTTTGAACACATGATTAATAAACGCCTGGTCTGGTGGCTAGAATATAACAATATTTTTCCCGATAATATGTTTGGTTTCCGTTCTGGCCTTGGTGCTACTGACTGTATATCCTTGTTCCTTTTCGACATCTATAAATCCTTCATTCATAGGAAATTTACTATCGCCGCGTTTGTTGATGCCACTGCTGCCTTTGACAATGTTCACTTACCTTCTTTACAAAATAAAATGCTTTCCATTAACATCCCTCTTCAGTTTACTTCCTTAATTATCAATCTTTTCCGGAATAGAACAATTCGTCTTTCTACTCCCTTCTTCGACGATTCCAGATCAATTTTACTCTTGTCTTCGCCTCTGTATTGGTGCTCTGAATTCTTCTCCAACTCCTGCTCTCCTGGCCGAAACTGGCTTCCTTCCTTTATTTATTCGAAGACTTTATCTCGGTGAAAGATTTTTGATTAAACGTCTTCATATTCCTCACTCGAAACTCGTGAATTCCTATCAATATATTCTGGACAACTGGCGTTTCTCTCCTAGAAAAATTCCAATCCTTTCACACATATCCTCCCGACTTGTCCTATTCTCTCAGTTTATCCTCTCCTATAATAAATCCCCGTACTTCACTTACAACTTCGTAGAACTGTCGTTTTCTCCCAAGCTATTTTCTCTTTAAATCTCTTCCGTTTCCTGTAATACACAACGAATTCAACCAAACTCTACATTCACTTTTTCCAGCTCATAGCGTGGTTTTTACAGATGGCTCAAAATCTGTTTAAGGTGTCGGAGCTGCTTTTATCCTTCCTGATATCAACTATTCTGAGTCTTTTCAACTCCCTCCCTTTTCTTCTATCTTCTTAGCTGAATCCATGGCTATTTTACGTGCTATCCTTTTTATATCCTCATCATCCAATTTATCAAAATTCGTCATATGCTCTGATTCGAAAAGCGTTTTATCAGCCATCGCATCTCCATTCCCTAAACCATCGTCAGATCCTATTATTCTTTACATTCGTTCTTTAATTTATAATTTATTAACATCCCGTTCTATCCTAATTGACCTGTTCTGGATTCCGGGCCACTGCGGCATCGTTGGTAACGATCTTGCCGATTCATTGGCATGTCAAGCTGCAGCAAATGGCCGTTTCATAGACAGATTCCCCTCCCAATGTCTTTGTCCACTCTCTTATCGTTTCCACCATGTCTTTTGGACTGATCTTTATCCGTCTCTTTTCTCCAATCCTAACTCTTTTTACCTCGCTATACAACCCTCTCCACCTACTTCTTCCTGGTTTAATAATTTTCCCTACATCAGCCGTTCTGTTATTTCTTCCATAATTCGCCTCCGCTTTAATCACAGTCTGCTTCCTGCTTCCCTCTTTCGTTTTAATATTGTTCAGTCTCCCTTGTGTCCCTTCCATCCTCCTATCTTAAATTTGACCTGTGATGTAAATCACCTCCTATTCGAATGCTCATCTATCTCCTCAGAACGTGCAGCTCTTTATTCTAATTTGCTTGGCCTTGGCCTCCCGACTCCTTACTGTGCCCACTACATTCTTTCTCTTCCTTCTCTTTCTGTTGTTCCTATATTGGCTATCTTTATTTCTTCTGTTTCTAATCGCTTCCTGATTTAACCTTTCAAGTCCCTACGTTTCACTATTTGTTAGTCCTTTGTGCTGGGTAAATGTCCTAAGTTGAGGCGCCCAAGTTAAAAAAAAAAAAAAACATATCCCCCGCATCTTTGAATTGGCATAATAATTAAATCTCTTGTGTAAAGAATAAATGTAAATGCATTTCATTGCGTAAAATATCTTTATCTACTTTTAATTAACAATGTAAATAAATATATTATTGTTTTTTACACCAACACCGTGCGTATATAAGCGAATTTTTTACTTTTTAATAAACCCTAAAAATACGGTGTGTGAACACTTAAACACTGGTCACCTTCCTTTTAAAATTATTCGTTTCTAGAGCTTTTCCGACCATAAAATCTCAATCGGTTGATTTACACTAAAACCTCTAATTCGTGAATATCATCAAAGTCGTTAAAACGATTTTCCGGGAATTTCACATATGTACAATTTTTGCTTATAAGATGCACATATAATTCATATAACACTGACTTATTAAGTGAATGATAGGTTTTCAAAAGAAAGTTGTAAACATATGTTTTTCCAACCTTGCCTAAGCTACTGTCTACATCACAGCTTTCAGCTGTTTCCCCTTTTTTTATCCCTTCCAGCAGATTTTTAATTGCTAATTTAATTTTCACGCGCGTTAGTATCGTGCCCCGTAATTCCTATTTTAGCCTTTTAGGGCGTTTTGAAAAGCACTAAAATTATGAGGTTCTCGAAGGAGTGTACTATAATCGCATTTAAATAAAGCTGTTCCAGACTAAGATTAGCGGGCAGCTGCATAGTTTTATTTCAATTTCATTACGACAGTAAAAAAAAAAAAAACGAAGCTGCAGCGTTAACGAGAAAATAAGATGACGATAATGATGTCAGACTAATGATTTGGTTTGCAAAAGTTATTCAATACGATGATATATGTACGCGTATACTAAAGGAAATGTGATGATAATGACGGAAAGTTAGATGACTTTAGTTTTCGAATATGCTGAATTTCAACTACACCCTGTGTATACTCTTTATAATGATACTTGCAGTGTAAACGCGCGTCGACATCGAGCATTTGTTTTTCGAACTGCGAGACTATAGTTAGAAAGACAAAAAAACGAAGATAACATTTACAACGCTGATTATTTTATTATTTCGCTACACGAGGAATCTTTCTTTACTTCCCCGATAATATTTTATACCGCAATGAACTTGTTTTATGACCGGAGGTCACATTAGCAACTTTGTAACACCAAAAAATCGATATAAACAACAATTCGATAATCAAGAAGGTACATTCTCTTATTTTTTCGATTCTCTTCACCAGATGTTGTTCCAGCTTTAGTATAGTTCATTTTCTCTATTTCTCTATTATATATTAAAATTCAATCCTTTTGTTCCTAATTCTTGGATAATATTGCCCTTGGTTAGCGTTCTTAAAAATTAAAATATATATATATATATTTTTTTTTTCTTTTTTTTTTATAGAAACAATACATTGTTATTACAAACAATTTTTTAAAAATTTTTAATTTCCCCACAGTAATCATTGCAATTGTTCCCGCGCGATAAAGTTTACATTCAATTGTCCGTTGAAGAAATCGGTGAAATCGTTTCATTTATTCATCTGTATTATTTGATGTTTTGTTTTGTTTTATTTTACCTCATTCGTTCTTATCGGTTTCGTTTCTCGCTTCACTGTTATCTAATTTTTGAATTCAATCCGTCTTTCGCTAATTAAAATTAATGCCGGGTTCGTCTGCCGGAAACGTAAATCCTTCTCTTTTACTAAAAGCTAACCCCGCCACACCGGATAAAACAACTAATGAAACAAATAAAATTGTTTAGCAGTTTCTCGGTCCTTATCCAATTTATCTATATCAAAAGAATAATGTCTCGGTAGATAATATATATATATATATATATATATATATATATATATATATATATATATATATATATGTATATATATATATATATATATATGTATATATATATATATATATAAAAAGAAATCAGCCATCGACATAGATATTTCTGTTAACCCTTATATAATAATAATATAGTGCTAAAACTAATATCGCAGGTGTACTTAATAAGCCTAGCCTTACTATTGCCATTTTGCGGAGCACCATGCTGGAACAAGTCTTTTAGCCGAAAATTTAAGAAAAAACGTATTTTAGCCGGAAAGTCTCTCATCTCTCGTTCTGGTAGAAACTTACATAGACTGCTAATACATTTTTATTGCTCGATGACATCCATAAAGAACTCGCGATATTCGATCATTTTCATCCCGATCTGCTGGGTATCTTCCGCCAGTCTGAGAATTCACTGGACCCTGTCAACTATTCTGCATAAAAACGAACCGCCGTAAGGCCAATCAAAACTGCTTATATGTGTCATCGGGTGTCAGATCTTTAATATTTTTCGCTGCTAAATCTAGTTAAAAATTTCTTCTGACATTAGTTTTCATGGCTTCTCCTTTGTTACTATCAACCCCGCAACGATAACTTAAACGATTCAGTCGACAACCAGTTTTTAGCCTAAATGGACCCCGAACGATCCTATCGCAGCTTAGTTCACACCTCCATTCCTAACTATTCTTCCGGACCTTTTAAATTTGTTTCTGCTTATATTCCTCTGAATTATTTCTTTTCCAAACATTTATTAACTCCCTTTTCGCCTCTTTCAGTGTAGGCGATGAGTGGCACTTTCCACTCTTTGGGGTTACCACACTCACTGAATAGCAGTGGTCGGATTTTACAGAATTTCATCCTTTAGAGAATCGTTTATTCCAACCTTTAATGATATTTCTCCTACCTGCACCAGAGAAGAATCACTCTTCATTCGATTCCACTGATAAACTCCCGTAATAGCAATTAATAACTTTAATAGAGAGTAATTAAAAAGCAAGTGGAACACAAAGTAGTTAATGAGAAAATTGAAGTAAACATTCTATTATCATTAAATATAAGTTGAACTGCTTAATGAAAAAGAAAAAACACGATTTCATTCTGTACCAGTTTTAGAAAACACCAAAAACGCAAAAACCAAATCAGAAAAATCTAGCATTAAGGGATAAATTAAAATTACCTTCCTTCCGGACGCAGAAGGGAATAAAATATATAGCCATATGAGGAATTACACCGTATAGAGAAGCAATAGATCTCATAAACCCAGTATACTAGATTTAGAGGCCGAGGAGGTAGCGACTAAGCTAAAAACAGACAAAGCACTCCGAGTGCTGATGATAAATGAACAGCTGTTAAAATTTGTAGGGAACTCTATCTGGTGAAAAGCGTAGTTATGTTATTCAAGGCGATCCTGGAGAAACGAAAAATCCCATTGGAATGGAAAACGCCAGATGATATAGAGAATCTTATTGCGCGAGAAGGAAAATAAAAAAATAGGATCAAAAAATACATACCCATAAAGTCCTACGATTTTAAAATCTCTTTCCTAAAATAATAACAACAAGGAGGATCTTAAATAATTTAAACCGACATTTATAAATTGAACAGGCAGGTCTTAGAAGAACTCTACTGCAGATCAGTTATTATAGATCAAATTACCGAAAAATCAAGAAAATACCGAAAATCAGTATATATTTGTTTATTTGTCGATTACGCTAAAGCATTTGACTCCCTCGAAAATATATAAATATATATGTTAGATGCCCTCAGAAACCAATGAATTCCAATAATTTACCGTAAAATAATTTCCGATGCGTACAAAAAGGGTGTTATTATATTTGTACGCGCTCTCGAAGAAATTCCTACGTTGCTAAACGGGAATTCCTAAATACAGCTTTTAAACTACTCGCCACTTTTCCTTTTACTCCTTACAGCGTATTCGTCGTCCACTCCTTTCCCTTACATGCCTTGATGATCGTGTAAAAATCTGATTATGCACCTTCCTTTCCTCTCCACTAGTTCATTGACTGATGTCCATGTTGACGAACCTACGAGAAAAAAAAAGGAAGGAACAGAAACTCCAAAACATGATGTCGTTGGATATTAATATTTAATAAAAAATCGTTACTCTGTTATTACTGGACCCGTTTTTTACATTAATAAATTATTCCTTTGGCAACTTTTACAAATAGTATTTCATGACCTAAAATTTCTGGCTACGACGTTGCTTACAATTCAGGTTTATCTTGTTGTGTAGCTAGAAAATAGAGAATTTCGCAAACTGATTTTTAGATATTTAAATCAAATTTGTCGTAAAGGAAGTTAAACAGTTTTAATTTCATTTAAAAGTTTTATCGCATCGAAGCGTACTGTTTTCATTCTAACACATTAATTAAATCGATTTAAATCGATTTTGCGTGACGGCATTTCTTCGTCACACTTTATTTTCGCGAGACTTTTTTCGTGACGGACGAAATTTTAGATTGTGCCCAAAGCCGGAAGACATTGGCAATTGCAAAATTAAATTAATCGTATCTAACCTTCCAGAAAAATTGCTTATACGCTAGAATTTTTTATGTATTTCAGTTACATCAGTTTTAATGAAACAATTACAAACGTATTACCGCATCTCGAATAAAACTGCTGTTAGCCTTTATGAAAATGTTAAATAGTTGTTTATTAATTGTTCGTTCGATCTCTTTAAAGAAGACTAATTCTCATGCAGGTATAATATGGCACACGGATGCAGTAGAGGACAATCAATAGCATACATGGTGAGGAAAGAAGGGAGGGAGGGAGATTCGAAAATCAAACACTCCGGACGAACCTTTTCTACTTATAAAATTGACGGGCATTGTTATTTTTTAATTTTTTATCCTGATAAAATAAAATGATACGAAGAAAAATTAAAGAAAGCCTGATATTTACTAATGCAATAAAAAGTATATGAAAAATAATTTTTGCAGATCCATCAAAATTTGGATATTTTTTAAACAAAACAGATAAAAGCGTTGGTCAATGTATACGAAATGTTACTTTTTTAGACACTACCGCTTCTATTTCATTCCTTTAAAAAATGTCCCAATTTAATTTAACCTGCAAAAATTATTTTCCTTATTTCTATCGCATTGATTGTCTTCTTTTTTTTTTGGTTTGTTTATATCATTTTATTTTACAATTTTTAGTTACATTAGTGTAGTTAAAGATTTTTTTTCGTTTTTGAAAACTTTATTACAATTTTCGTACGTATAATACGTATATCAAAAATAATTTTTTCTTTATTTACAAAACACCAAGTAAAATAGAATAAAATTTTTCGTATAACGATTTTTATTTTTATTTGCGCTTTCTATCAGTCCTTTCCAGCCTAAAACACATTGAGCATTTGCAACAAAACGGTCAGAAGCAACTTCTTCCTGAAATTTTTCTTAGAACACATTTTACGAGTCCGGAGATTAAAAACGGTGGGGGGAAGCTTTGGCGTTTCCGCAGCGTTCCAAGATTTGCAAGAATACAAGAATAAAAACACGAAGATCAAGTTAAATAAGGAGGGCTTTTAAAAAAGTCATTTTAACAAAAAAGGATCCGGTTTTTAACACGAGTAAAATACAAGGAAGAGCCGATTCGATTAAATACAAAACACCGTTAAAATAGTAGAACCCTCTTTATCCGCATTGTTTAAAGACTTGCTGAATCGGCAACTTTCAAAGCACAAAGCAAAGAAGTTATTTCTCATTATTAATCGGCTTCTTATAAAAGGATCGCCCGGTATTTGATTATTAATTTTGAATTCCATTTCTGTACAGACTTCATCAAATAACGCACGAAAACGTCTATATTTATACGGTAAAATAAATATTTCTTTTGATTACGTTAATTAAATATACCTCTGAAAACGAATGTGTGAACTTGGCGGCCAAAACACAGCTTTTTATCTTTTCCTCTGTCGGCTGATGCCGAATCCGCAGAAATTGTCCCTGTTCCGTACAGAAGCATGAAGGAAAGATGGGTTTGCTCCAAGATCCATCAAACGTTGAGCCTTGTGATGATCACCGTTTAACAAAAAAAACGGAATAGATTGCGCCCCTCTAGGACACATACGTCTATGTCGCATGAATCAATTGTTTATGCGTATCTCCTCACTGCCCACACATACTTTGTAATTCCTGCCGCGGATTTAAACACTGCAACCGACTAAAGAGAACAAAAAACGAATCCCTAGACTAATATACTCCTAATCAGCCGGACCAAGTTAAATCGCTCCAAAATTTCCCCCGACTGCTAACCACCTTATGAGCAAGTTATAATATTTGATTTTCTCAACGTAACGAAATAACCACTGCAGTTAGTAAATTAAATTAAAAAAAAAATTAATTAATTAATGAATAAAAAATATTTTAATTTTTAGTTAATCAAGTTATATAATAGCTGACTAGATATACTAGTTACCTATTTGTAATGACGCAAATGTGTTCCAGGAAAATTAGTCGGTACATTAGATTGGGTGACGGAGAGTTCGTTAACACGTTAGTCTCTTACACGTTGAACAAATAAAACATTTTGAACAAAATTATTGAATCTTTTTGAAACTAGCTTAAATTTTAGAGTTAAAAAAAAATTAAAACTCGAAAATACATACCGTAATAAATTCTTCCGAATCACAAGGCATTAATACTTTATCGGAGCACTCTCGTATCATGTTCATGATAAGTGTCGTATTAGAATCATTGAGATTTACACCGTCCCCTGAACCTTCATCATCTGTAACAACAACATTTCCTATTAAACTTAAAACACAAAACGATACTCGTTAAAATATCGTCATTGACATCATTTAAAAACGCACTGATAATCATCACAGAAAAATAACAACTAGAGATTTGCTGCAAATTTACAACAAACGAAACTTTAAGATGAGAGAAATCTTTTGCGCTCAACGATTTGTTGAAATAAATTCAATAATAATGTGCGTCCGTGTTATAATTGTCATTATCGCGTTATCACATTAGTATGCCTATTTCGATCCACTGCCGGATATAGGCATTCAGATGATGATGATGATATATATATATATATATATATATATATATATATAAACTCAGCCATTTTGGCCTCGCAAGGGGCTGTGCCCCTTGACCCCTCCTGATTTCATTTCTGTCTCTTTCTCTTCTATACTTTGTATAAAATGATCAAAATTTACAACGTAATTCTTACTGGCATCAACACACACAAAAAATAACATAACCACAAAAATCCTATTCTAACATTTACCTTCCGTTATATAAAATTAAGAGATTTTTTCGTTACATTTTTCGTTACATATTTCATTACATAAAATTGTGACATTTTTTAAATAACAATAACAAAAATCCTACAAAATATAACAAACGTTACATAAAATTGGGACATTTTTCTGGGACATTTTTTTGGGACATTTAGCGTTACATAAAATTGGGACATTTAAGAATTACGTTGTAATTAATATATACATATATAAATAATGTTCTGGTAATTCACACATAGGAGTGTGAATGAAAACGTACCAACCATGGAGTATCCCCTAGACCCCCCGATGACGGTCGCGTATAGATCTTGTAAAGAGTCAAAATTCGCAAAATAATTTTTTTTTTTCTTCATGTTAATCAAAAATAAATTCAGAAAATTTGCAAATGGATTTTTGTATTACAACTCCCATAACGCACTTCCGTAAAACAGAATTTTATATTACACCCGCAGTGTAAAAAAATAGCTCAAGATTTAATTACAATCGCATTTTTGTCGGTAAACCGATCTAGAGAAATTGTAATGCACTGACTTATTTAAATACAACTTGGAAAATCAAATGTTTAGTATCGAAAATATGTAATACAGGATGCGGCAGCATAACTTCCTTTTTTAAAATGCGCCACTTTTTTCCTACTAAATTTTTTAAAGAAATAATAACAGAAAATCGAAATAAAACTGCAACGGAAGAAGCATAGCCAATGCGATCTGGAATATGTCATTTCGGTTTTCTGTTATTATTTCTTTAAAAAATTTAGTAGAAAAAAAGTGGCGCATTTTAAAAAAGGAAGTTATGCTGCCGCACCCTGTAGTATTACAGTAATAATAACATAACCTCCGGATATTACAGTATATAAATTTAAATAAATTCATGTAACTTCTTACGGACCATAGTGGCGAATAAATAAAATGTATGTCGTATCAATATTCTGTATAGTTAATGTCAAGTTGTTTTTTCTCTTATTTTTTCCTTTTCAATAAGGATATTTTCCTGTATTTTACAATTTACAAAAAAAGATGTTCTTTAAAACTTTTCGCCAAGACTATATTTGTTGAACTGTAAAGTCAGATAGTTTCAAGCTTAGAAACTTCTTCCATCCTTCATAAGTGCATTCAGCTGTTACAGGTTAACGTATCAATAAATAGAATCGAAATCGCATTTATAGTATTTTTTCACTGTAAAGTTCGAATGAATACATTTTTCCATTCATTCGTTCGTACCCGGAAAAATTTAAGTTCCCGAAAATTCCTGAACCGATTTTTTTCCACTTCAAAGTAACTAACTGCGCTCGTACGGATGTGTATTTTTCGCAATTATTTGAAAGTGAAAAATTGAAATGAAATTATTATACGCGGTACTGATCAAAATAAAAATTATTATACGCGGTACTGATCAAAACGAAATTTTATAACTGCAGCTTGTATCGTATAAAAACACGTGTATTTTATCACGAAATGAAATCGCGAACGCACATACACATTCACACACACGCATACCAAAAAATATTTCATTTATATTATTCCTTTTTTCAAAATAATTACGAAAACAAGTCATGCTCTCTGTTCTGATTTATTGGTTATCCATTTTAATTTTGTAATAATTTATTTTTTATTAGCATGTCCTTCGCAAAATAAACAATAACAACAGTGTTAAGTACGCTATCCTCTTTCGGCTAATAATAAATAAAAAGTACAGTAATTTAACAAAGGTTTATTAGGAGACATAAATTTCTTAAATGGATATTTCGATTGATGCGCTATCTAAAGGCGTATTTGTGTAATTCTTACTTTATAGTTTTAAGTGTGTATCCACAGATGACGGTCAACAGTCGAAGAATAGGAGAGAAAATTAATATTTAAATATGAAGTTGTTGTTACAATAAAAAAGAGGAGAAAAGGAATCCGTAAACACATAAAAAGAATTTAAGTAATACAAGTTACAATAAGAATTCCGCGGGTTTTAAAAAAAAATCAATACTTCTAATCGGCATTCCATAAATTTTACACCTCCCCCCCATTTTCTCTCAAAAACATAAACCTCTTAAAATGTCTCCGTATGTATATTGCTGATCCTTATTTCTATAGAATCAACTCTGTTAACTGAAGAAGTTAATTCGATTTCACTAGCAGTTTCAGCGACAGCACGTACGCACTACTTTATATTTCTTAAGTTAAAGTTACTTAATAATCCTTTTATTTATTTACGTTTTTTAAAATTAATTTCGCACTTTCAATGTAGGTTTCCACGTAAATTATTTATGGTATATTTGTTAATTTCCTTTATTTAAATTTAAATATCAATTTTTCCTTTAATAAATTTAATATTTTACTTTTTGAAATTCTTTAAAAAAGATCAGCCTGTTAATTTGTTCTTATTTATGTAATTGCAAGTCCAGCTCATCTCGTTTCAACACTTTTCTGACTTCGAAAAGCACCGAGGAAAAAATCAGAATTCACCACTGATATGCAATGTGTTGCAAATATGCATCAGTGACAGTTATTTTATAAATAATTGTATACATATATTTATTTATTTATGGATAAATATTCGTATTTTAAATTAAAACAATTAATATTTATAAATATAGAAGACTAAACCAAAATGTTAAATTAAAAAAGATTCAAAAATAGAAACGCGAACAATTAAGTACTCTTTACATCATGCGGTATAATAATAGTTGGCATTGGCTAGTCAATATTCGAATTTTCCTTCGGAACTCGTCCTTACAGAATGTAAAACGCATACGCAAAGGTTATTAGCTAAATCCGTTACGCGGATTTAGCCAATAACGCGGGTGCTATTCATAATTTCAAGCGTGAAATTTGTTGTTTTATTATATATCCAGTGCTATTATTGTAATTATGTTTCGACTGTTGTTTCATTTCCGACAATGACAATTACGAAAACTTCAATGGTCAATAAAAAAACATTTAACGGTATTTTCGGAAAATTCTACGTACCATTTAGCTAAATAGATTTTTGTATAGCCGTGCGAATTAAACAACGCGGTTTTTACTGTTTCCTCTTTGCCTATTTCATTTTCACTACAGAAACACTACAGATTTAAATAAGCTTTTAAGGACTTGGAAAGTTTAAAAATTAAACTACAAAAACGTTTCATTTTTTTCCATATGAGGACAATTTGTGTACTTTAGCAACAACTGGTGTAGCGCCGAAAACATTAATCTTAATCGGAAGGAAGTGTGCGAGTAAAAATACTTTTAAAAAGGTCAAGTTTCATCTTCGGCGCCCACATATTTTTCATTTAATAAAAATAAACACGTCATTCCAATATTTTCTTTTGACTTCAAAATATAAATTGTATATTTTTGAAGTAAAATTTGAATATATTACCGAGGGGGGCAACGTTGCGAGTTGATGTTTACTTTTACCATGATTAAAGTACGTTATATGCATGTGCGCAGAGATAATAGAATAGAGGGTACGAGTGACTGAATATCGTACAAGTGGAAATGTATTAAACGAGAGAGATGAATGTATGAAAATTCTGACTGTCTCTTTTTAGCCAGCTGCTGTGATTGCCACCGCATGAGTGCTTCTACGCGTACAGCATGATAAGAGAAATAACTATTAGCAGATAAATATGTAAAGAAGTACCATCTCACCAAGAATAATCGTTTCTTATTACAACATTACCGCGTTGTTGCTATGTAAGAAATGTCGCGGTCAGTCAGCAAGAAATCTGTTGCAGGATCTGCGGTTTTTCGAGAATTTAGAAAAACTGCCAATCAGAATTCGTATTTTTCAATTCGAGCTGCTCTCGTAAGACTTAAATTGTAATAATGTTTAATAATTTTATAAAATGTCTAATATAATTAAATGTAATTATATATCATACGGCTTTCTATAGATTACTATAAAAATATTATTAATATATACGTATATGTATATATATATATATATTTAACCACCAAATTCTAGCACTCTTATTTACTTTTAGTTTAATCATAATATCTGTCATTACGCGTGAGATATTTTGTTTCAATCGCGCGTAAAAATTATACATGATGTTTCTTTTTTTAACCTACGGACGTGTGATTTTGACTGGGTAAGTTTACAAATATTTAAATAGTTTACACAGCTTTGTAAATATTAATAGTAAAATATTCCCACTGCAGTCGTAAAAGAAGAACAAAAACCACAGAACAATAAAAAGAAATATACTGAAAAATGAAGCGAAATTAATATAAGTTTTTATGTTATCTGTTAGAATTTCAAATAAAATAAACTAGAAAAAGATGGATAATAACTTACTTTCTGAAATAGGTGGACCGATTTTAAAGGAGTTTTCATCGCACGGTTCATAAACGATCGAGCACATTCCTGAAATTAGATTAGTGTATAAAGTAACTCGATAAAGTCGAAAACTATCACTATCGGCGATGTTTTAAAATAAACGTAATGTGCAACGCACACATCGTTGTAAAATTCCATATCAATCGGACAAATCACTTCGTTCGAAAATTTTTCTTAACAGTTGTACAATGATTATCGCAGAATATAATTTACGTCACATCTGTCGTGAGACTCGCCAACATTGTAAATGATGAAGGACTTTTCTTCTTCAGGAGCCAGCATAGTTAGCCTATATAGTTGTTTAGAGAATATTGTATGTTTGATGTATATGATACATTGACAATATTTCACTGTCTTCTTTCGCTATTCCCCTCGAAAAGAACTATATTTTTAAAGTTCTTTCGTATAACCTTGGTTTTTTTAAAGAACGAACGACAGATGCAGAGTAAATCGATTGTAACGGCATTGTAGGAGATGTATGTATAATAGGTTAAATTTTAGCGGCTAATTCAGAAATTGACTGTTACCGAACAATCACTCTCTCTGCTATAAAATTTCATGAAATAGGTACGGAACAATTTTTCCCTGAAAAAAGCTAATAATCTCGTTTGAGAGTTAGATCTCCGAAGAGAGGTGGCATAAGAAATAGAAGAATTTTGAAATTTTTTGTAACGTTTTTTTCGAAGCTTTAACTGGTAGCTAGATGATAATTTAAGACGACCCAAGGGCAATCACATTTCAACCGGTTTTTCGAAGTTTCATCTGAAACGTCGGTTGTTTTTCTACAAATGTTTGAAGAGACAATAAGATTTCGATTAAACCATTGCACCCATGACGTCTAACACTGAAAATTGTCTATACCTCTAGTTATTCAGAAAATGAATCGGCCTACTCTTGTCAAATTAGTCCATCAATAGAGGAACATTGTTACTTATTATAGGAGCATTTTCTTTTTTTATGTGTAGACGCGCCAGCGGCATTGACCCAACAACGAGAAAAGCTAAGCCATAAAACTAAATAGCTAGGCGGTCAGAAATGGACGCAACAAAGAGCAGCAGTGTAGGCACCGCAGAAGACGAAGGAAAGACGAAGGTAAAGGAAGCCTTATAGGGAGCAGGGAGACCTAATGTCAAGAAATGGCCGTATAAAAGGGAGCGTTCATTAAGAAGAGCAGGACACTCGAAGAAAATGTGATCAGCATCACATATACAAAGAGGATCACAATCGTGAAGAAAACAATAATGAGACGGCGATAGAGCAAATCGAAAGCGAGAAAAGGAGAGTAGAGAATGACTGATTCGGCTCAAGTAGGGAGACAACAGAGGAGCGACGACCGAAAGGAATAGAATGGAACCAAAACAGGGAACGAGGAATCGGCTGAAATGCGAATGACGATTAGAAAATAGGAGGGATAAATGTCCGGCTAAAGTCTGGCGTGATTGGATCGAGGATATTTGAAGAAGAGAAATAGTTAAGGAATGAATTAAGGTGGACAGCAGAGCGAGCTAAAGAGCTAGCTGCATCATTGGCGTCAATTCTGAAATGACTGGGAATCCATAAAAAATCAACAAGAATAGAGCGGGAATGATAAGAGCATAATACTTATCGCTAATAATAATCGACCAGTTTATAAATTAACATACAATTTTGTGCAAAGATTTCCCGGATGATCCGGCAATATTTATTTCTTTATTCGTCGCTGTAACCGAGTTTCACTGTACAACGTAAATAGTAGTATAGGAGAAAGGAAAAAATTAAATTTTACCTCGATTCTGTCTGGCGCATATTAAATAATCCTGGTTAGCTAAATGTCTGCCGTTAACAGCGAAATTCATCGTCTGAATAATACCTGAACGAACAATAAATCGATTAATAATCCATTTAAATTTAATATTATCATTAACCTTTCAGTACCTCGTGAAACTTTTCCAGCCTACGAAACGAATAAAACTACATCTAAATGCCATTTTTCCTCCTTTTTTTTTTTTTTTTATGGGGAATCTTGTGGTAAAATTATTTTATCGCAAGCATAAATTGTCGTACAATATTACTCGAGGAAACGATAACAAGCGAGATGAAAAGTGTAATTAATAGCAATGATGAGAGAGCAGCTAAATTAACTCGAGAATGAACCAGTATAAAAATCGGAGTTGCAAAAATTCGAATAATTTTGCGCTTTTCTAGGAAATCGAAAAATTAATAATAATAGAAAAAAAATACGCTAGTTAATTACATGTGTACAATTTACTTAATTTACAAAGTATTAAAATTATCAATTGAAAACAAAACAATTAGTATTAAGTACAATTCATCATCGGAATCAAAATATAACACCCCTTACACGTAATTATTCCGGTAAATTTTATTAATACGTTAATCGAAACAAACGGCGAAGGTTTTAAATTTATTTATAAATTTACAAATATGCCGGATCGCTGCAAAAAGTTTCTTCGTATACATTAATCGCCTAAAACCTTCGGACGACTTATTGTATTAGAAACAGATTTTCATTTATTGATTTCCGTGTTTAAAATGGTTTTCTATAGTCCCAACCCTATTTGAAACTTTTTATTCTAAATGATCTATTATTAACCGTAGTTAGTTAAACAGCCGTGTTCGTTCAACTCGAATCCCAGTGCCATACGTTGGAAATATAAATAATTAGATCTGTACCGGATTAATATCCCTAGTTGACGAGGCTAAATATTTTTAATAATAATAATATCAATAATAATAATATCAATAATAATAATATCAATAATAATAATATCAATAATAATAATATCAATAATAATAATATCAATAATAATAATAAGGATAATAATAATAATAAACCCATTATCAAATAAGGCGAATTAAACAAAATTTAGACATAAAGTTAAAGTAGATAGGAAAATTAAATACTATTTATCACATTTATTTTATATAGACGAGACATACAATTCTATTCAAATAATCGAAATGGTTTTAGCAACTTACTGTGAGAGTCACAAAAATGTTAACAAATGATGTGAAAATGAAGTTTGCGTAACTGTAGAACTGTGACAATTGGAAAAATAGTGTACAGGAGACAAAGATATACACTACAGCGGAAGGAGATCTATAAAAGCAATGGAAAGAGAGGAATTATATAAATATTTAGGAAAAAAGTAAAAGAAGCGCAGCATTCAAAGATCAAAGAAGATATTTCTAAATTTTCTATAGACCAATTATCAAGGCCGTGTTCACGGGGATCCTTGATAATTGCCCCCATGTGATGCCCCTACCCGTGCTCAGTTCCCAGACTGCAACCCCATCGAACATGTGCCGGATTACCTTGACAAGAAACATTCCCGTGGAATATTGTCAAAAATTGTTGTCGTAATATTAAAAACATTTTTTTAGTGTTGTACGAATATTTTTGTGACATGCTCTACTCAACTCTTTCCTTTTTTTTTCCATTTTGAAGTATGATGTACGATTTTTTTTTACTTTTTGTCTTTCATTATGTTACACAGAAAGTCATACCTACGAGTATCCATATGTATTTTTCGTCATTAAAGTTGTTTTTCGTTGTTTTATAGACGCTTTTCCAGTTTTCTCATCGGTATACGAATATTTACGGGACTCACTGTATGTAATTTTTATTAATGTTTATATTACATGTATGTAACTTATTAATATACACTCGTACATCAAAATGATGGAAATTATTAATAGTATGAATATTAGTGAAAAATGTATTGATATTTATAAAATAAACATGGGAAGAAACTTTTCAAAAGATGTCAAATAAATTTGATAGATCAATGGAAAGCATTGCACGGAAAACATGTAAAAGAGTTGTCAGAGTAATACGTAGACAGGCAGGACTCCAATAGGTGGTTGAAGAAAGAGAACTATTTTCAGAAACAAAAGGTTTCCTAATGGTCATACGGCATCAAGTGTTAAAAACAAACAATTATAAAAAATATATGTAATTAAAAATGCAAAGGCTGTAGATAAACGCAGAAAATGCAGTGTAAGGGCAGGTGAAACAATACATCTATCGAGAGGATATGAAAAAATGGCTCAAAAATTTTCTAAAAAAGACACGATGACGTTGCTAGGATTATGTCGGTTTATTTCTACAATTTTCGGAATGTTCAAATTAATAAATCGATATTCACAGTTGTTTTTAAAAAGTTCAAATAGCAAATTTTTTCTTTTGTAGACTAGCGGAGCGATACTTGTCGGTTTTCAGTTGAGTATGCCACTCTTCTAAAAAAAAACAAAAAAAAACAGGTTCTTTTTCAGGGAATAAATTCGGAATGCTCCTGACTTTTCGATTCTGTATGTCCACTTTTTCGCTGCGACTCTTTCCTAAACCAATCATTCCTTAAAGATTTTCAGTTTTAATTTACACGAAACGGTTATTTGAATCATTACATTTTTCGTTACATAAAATTGGGGCATTTTTTAAATAATAATAACAAAAATCTTATAAAATATAACAAACGTTACATAAAATTGGGACATTTTTTCGAATCCTAAGAATTACGTTGTAATTAATATATACATTAATATATGTATATATTTCTTCTTTTCCATTTATACATCGACCCGCGTGATCATGGTATGTATGATGGTTTACAATTTACAATTGTTTTACTTTAATAATTTCATTAATTTTGTTAGTCGTCGCTCATTTTTAAAATCTAACTTGGCAATCCAGTCTTTTTAACCAGTCGGTCATCGCGTTGACATCTATTCATATGCACATATATAAATCCAACAATATACTACTTTTGTCTAATTTATAAAAAGGATTTATGTATATCAGTTATTATTATGTTCATTAAATTGATCACTCACCAGATGGTTCTTGAAAATACTGTAAACAGCCAGCTGGAGCTCGTTGGCGAAATTCGATCTGCGATACCTTTGTGAATTTTAATAAAATCGAATTTTTAGTATTAATGCTAAATATAAATATATTATTGAGCATAGCGTAATTTTTTTCGATTAGTCTATATACCTGTACTGCAGTTAAAACCGCTTCTACTTTTGAAGATACGTGACTTTGTTTTACTTATTTTCTCGAGTACATTAAAATTTCACCTAATTTTAGGGTCTCAGCCCACTATTTGATGAGGCTCTTAATGTTCATTTATCGACGATTATTGTCTGGTAGACTTTACTAGCCGACCTTACGCTAACTGTATCGCTTTTCTGCCGTCGATCCCTTTTACCCGTCCATTAGTTTCAACGATTTCCTTCGAGCATCTATCGTTTACTGCACGTCAACTTTAACTTATTATGTTACTCGCGTACAGCCATTTTGTAACATTCACAGTTTGATTTAGCGCATTAACATTTACACCCCCGATCATGAGCGCAGCTCGAGAGGGGCAAGGGTGGGCACTGCCCACCCTAGAAAACTCGTTGCCACCTCTAGAAAAATCGTCTAAATGTCACACGGAGAAAAATTTGAAAAGTGTAAAAATACAATATACTTCGAAATTGATACCGTCATTACCGCAATAATTTCCTATGCGCGTATCTGACGACTCTTTCACACTACTCTACTACAGCAGCGGTAGACTAAATAGACATCAGTAGTGGTTTTCGATTATTTAAAAGCTCCCTCTTCGGTGACTACTTTCACCTTAACGTCGAAGTAAGTTGTATCGTCTGAACGTAGACGCTAATAGAAGAGAACTTTTAAATAATTCAAAGCCAGCACTGTTAGATGTCCTATGTGACCAGTCTTGGATTTACATCGCGGACTTAAATGGGCTACAGCCCACAGCGGTAAAATTCAAAGGACGGCAAATTTTAATGAGATTGAAAATTTTTTTCTTTAAAAAAATATTTAAAATTTTCAAAATATGATTATATATTATGGCGTTTTAGTCACAACAGGGTAGGAATGCGATAAAATAATTTTTTAACTTGCATTAATGTACAGAAAAGTTAAAATGGGAATATATTGATTAAGGTAAAATTTCCAAATCATTATAGACAAATGACATGTAAGCAAGGGAATCGAGAAATGAATTTAAAATTAACGAAGTGTAAACCGGAACGTGCATTATTATTAGGCAAATCGGTTATACATATTAGTAGTTAAAGGGAATTCTCGAAGTGTGCACGAGACAATGGCTGGTCGGCATGATAAGAAATCAAAAACAAGACTGGAAGAAAAACGGAAAATTCACAAATGTAGTAGCGGTATCTCACTAATACGACAAAATTTAGAAGATTTTTCGAAGAATTATTTATATTATTTCTCGCCGTACCAAACGATGAAAGGTGCTCAAAGCAGAGTGGCGCAAAGGAAGCGTGCTGGACCGTAACCTGTTGAAACTATTCTGAATACTGAATCTGATGACTAAACACGTTAACAGCGAAAATACTCGTAATATGAATAAGTGTCCATTTGTTTTAATTTGTAATCATTTAACAAACAAAAGTAAAAACTCAATATAACTGGAAAAACCAACAACACTGTAAAAAAATTTCCTTTCCTCCAATTTTTCCTTCTCTGAACTTCTTTCTTCCCTGAAAAACTCTTCCAACCCCTGTTCGGACCACGATAAAATGTCTTACTTCATCCTCAATTGCATCTTTTATTGATGTAGCCAGTGCGCATACGAAAGCGTCCATCTTCCCACGCTCAAAAACGTTATGATTCCTTTGAATATCCCTGCATCCATATCCTTCCTAATTATCAATCTTTTTTAAAGTAGAACTGTCCTTCTTTCTGCTTGTTCCTTTTCCGCCTCAAGGAAGGTCTTCCGTGTTCTATCTTTACTGCGGAATCTGTTGCCATCTTACAAGCCATTATTTCTATTTTCTCTTCTGCAAGTCCTCCCAAATTCCTTATTGTTTCTGACTCTTTAAGTGTTCTTCTAGCACTATCTCCACCTTCCCTTTCTCCTGCCACTGATACTATCATCCTTTCTATTCGTTCTCTTCTCCATGATCTATCCTCATCGACGTCTACCCAGATTGACTTTATTTTGGATTCCTGCACATTCAGGCATTGATGGAAATGTAGCCGTCGACCTCCTTGCTAAAGCTGTTGTTTCCAATGGAAAGTACGGTTCCAGCACACAATGTTCTTGTTCCAACTAAATCCTGCCATCTTAGGCACTCTGTTTATGTTTCTCTTTTCGCTAATCC
Source organism: Icerya purchasi (assembly GCA_039619475.1). Classification (NCBI taxonomy): domain Eukaryota; kingdom Metazoa; phylum Arthropoda; class Insecta; order Hemiptera; family Monophlebidae; genus Icerya; species Icerya purchasi. The sequence continues at coordinate 239,027,183 of CM077115.1, forward strand.
TAATTCCTTTTAACTCTTGATTAATCCTGTTCCTCCTTCTCGTCCTTGGTTCTATGATTTCCACAGTTTGCGTCGGTCCATAATTACTAAAGTATCTCGCCTCCGTTTCTCGCATAGTCCCCTTCCTTCTTCTCTAAATCGCTTTTCCTTGGCTACACCTCCCTTTTGTTCATTCGATCCTGAAGGTTCCCAGTATGTTTGTGATGCGGATCACGTGTTCTTCGTCGAGTGTTCTAGTTTATCTCGCGAGCGTGAGTTACTTTATTATCAACTTTTAAAGCTCGGTCTTCCTGTTCCTTCCAACGCCTCCTATGTTCTTTTTCTGCCTATTCTCTCAGTTATTCCTGTTCTAGAGGAGTTCCTTGATTCCATTGTCGATAAAATAAAAATATAGTTTCTATTCGATTTCATACATCTATTTCATTTTTCTGGACTCTCTGGTGCAAACCCAAGGGGGATAAAAAAAAAAAAAAAATGTACTTTATTTAATTTGTAATCATTTAACAAAAAAAAGTAAAACCTCAAATAACTGGAAAAACCAACTCTAACAACACTATAAAAAACACAATAACAATAACGTGATAGCAAGATGGGTGAAAACACAAAGAATAGTAGCCCTGAATAAAATTTATCACTTATCGATTAATCGATACATAAAAGTTGACGTGGCATTTTTATATAAGAATTCAACTTTAATCTTAAAAATCAAAAGACATCCGAAGTAAACCTAACAGAATATGTGAAAAACTGTGTGTGACTATGCACATATATATTAGTATGTGAAAATTAAGTGATCTGTAAATAAAGCCGTTTTTAAAATAAGCTGTTATTTTATTCGGTTATATATTTATTTAAGTTATTAATTTTATATCAACTTTTTAATATAATACGATTATATGTGCGCGCACACATATACATATTTCATCAATTTTGCTTTATACCAGATTTGTCGTATTGTCTGGCATACGTACATATGCCCTTTTATTCCCCTTGCTGTCAAAATAGTTTCTCTAACGTGTTTCAGATATGCATCGAATACTGTCACATTTTCCATTTTTCCTTGCATCTAAATAAGACACGTTCCACCGTGATCCTTTTTCTCTTCGTCCAAACCGTGATGATTTGTTATGGGCTTCCAGTGTCACGCAGGCGTAGAAGGCAATAAATTGACCTGGCTCGAATTGCTGCTTCTTCGCCTCCACCTTCTTCTCTATAATTCTAGACTCGAATAGATATCTTATTTTATACAAAAAACTTCATTCCAAATACTGGTCTGACATCTGTACTCAGTCTTTTTTTTAATTAATTAATCTCACTACCTAACTGTTCAACCTACACTTCCTTTCAACCCATGATTCCTCTATTTCCCCTTACTTTAGCGTTCTACCATCGTTTCCATCATTCACTTGCATCTTAAATTCACCGTTACCTTCTTCCCGTTTTCGTTTTCCCCTAAAACATTCTCCGCCTTGCTATCTTCACCCGAACGATGAGGCTTCCTGCGATTTCAACCGTATTCTTTTGTGAGTGCTCGTTGCTCTCAAATGAACGATCCATTTTTTACTCTGAACTCTCAGCACTTGATGCTCCTTACTGTGCTCTGACTGAACTGCTATTTAACTATATTTTGCTTCTAGGGAGCATAGGATCTTCGTTATTGCGCCTAAAAAATAAAAAGAATTTTTTAAAGAAGTGAATCGGCACTCTCGTTTTTATGCTGATCGGATGCCCATAAACCATAAAATTTGATCCTCGCTGTTTATTTTTTAAAAAATGTCTAAAAGATTACCCCGAACGGAGGGTTAAAGCTGTAGAAAAATTGCAAGAAACCGGTTCCACTACGAATGGGACTATAGCGATTTTTTATTTTTGTGAACATCCTTAAAGGAATGCAAAAACTTAACTGAGTTTACGGCGCTAATGAGGTGATGTGAATGTCTTTAGGCGTCTTGAATGTTTGAAAGTGTTCCAGTTCTTGCTGGCGCGAATAAACATTTAAAACGCGACATGGCGTTATTTATTCCGTTGCCAGAATAAAAAGGTAAATTCGATAAAAGTGCAAAACAACCTTAAAATAAATTATTGTCGGAATGCTTACTTTTATTTCCCATATCCTCGGTGTATTCGGTTGCGTCATCACGATGCTAATTGTTATCGGGCCGTCGGCATTCTCCACGTCGTAGTACACTATAAAATAAATCTCGATTAAACGTTTATTAATTTCCGATAATAATGTCATCACAAAAACCGGTCACCTATCGATACCAGGCGACAGTTATTTATGGACCAGACTTCCTACTGAGCACTGGCCTTGATTAAGATATACACATACATCTATATATATCGAACGCTGCTAGGACTAGAGTCGTTGTTTACGAATATAATCGTTACGAATAATCATTATGAATAATCATTACGAATAATTACATTCCGGCACGCATGAATTTTGTTTCTCTTCGTCTGGCTAATACACAACTGACGGATTATCGACCGGGTGGAATTTCATTAAAGCCCGAAAAAAAGTAAAATAAGTTTCCAGTATCGTTACGATTAGCACACTAAGGATAAAACCAAAAAAGCTGTTTAGTCTTACTAATGAAAAATAAACTTTAACGTTTAAATAAAACTAACCATGTTGGCCGTTGTTGATGCCGCACAATCTGATCTCCTGGTAATTAATTCCGCTTATTAGAAATACATCCGTATCGCAAACACCGGTTCTTCTGTTTGGCTGCGCCTGTTACAAAATCAACACAATTCGTAATAAATTCTCGACGGAAAACTCAAAGCACATATGTGTATTTTTCTTAAAATTCTCGGTGGAACATAGGCATTTTTTTTTTTTAAATTCACCGCTTACCATACGCATTTTTCTTAAAATTCGCGGTTTACCATACACGTTCGTCTAAAGGAACTTTTGACGAATTTTAATTTTTCGTACCTGAATAAATACGGGAAGCGCACTGAATTTTATGTCACGAGTCGTGATTAGAAAAATTAAACAAAAAAAGTAAATAAGCATTAGCCAGAACAAAAACTCTCGTGCTACCCCGTGGTTCCCGATCAAATGTTTTCCCGCGGATAATTCTAAACGTTTATGTCTCATCTTCACACTTACTCATCTCAGTTATGGAAATTATTATTATTATTTATTTTTTTATATTTTTTTATTGGGCTTGTCAGATTACCGATCAAGAAGGAAGAACGTAGGACAAAAGGAAACTGAGAACTCTAAGAAAGTTATTCGGGGAAGAAGGAGACGGCCAGAACTACTATGGAGAGATAGCAAGGGAGTCAAAAAAGATCGGTGAAATTATAACAGCATAATCAAAGAGCCGGGGAAGTAACTGGTAATTTTCGTAATTTATCAATCGACTAATTGAACTCGAATTTTTCCGCCGATTACGGTACGAATAAAAAAACTATGTGTCCGAAAGTTGTTTAATATTTAAATTAACCTCTAACGTCAACAAAATCAGAATTTTAAGGTTTTTAATCAATTAAATTCAATCGGCGCTCTTCTCTTTAGTAATCAATTATTATTTAATTCTCGGTGCGGATGCGGAGAAAGAGTCCGCTCCAGCGAAACGTGATATCTTCTTTAAATACGGTAACATCAATTTTACTATTATGAGACGTACTTTTGTAATATCTTGATTTGATCATTATTTCTCTACCCGTTAAATTTTATTCCCCCTAATATTGCTTCTTCCTTCTTGCTCACTGAAAACTCCGGTTTAATACTCCTCTTCATTCTCAAATCCTAATTCCTTCGATGACTCTTTGTTCAGTCTAATGTCTCATCCCTGGATTTTCAGTTTTTCCTCTACGCGGCATTCAGTGTAATCTACTGTGCTTTGAACACACAATTTTTGCTTCCTGCAATTTCACTTCTCACTGGTTTCCTCTTCACTCTGTTCCATCCATCCTTCTACACAATGCAGATCACATTTTATTATTCGAATGCTTTTGTACGGGGACGTTCTTCCTTTCAATCGTCTATCAATCGGCCTTACAACTTGCGCCTTTTTTCACTTCTTTCGCATCGTCTGATGCTTTTTACAAAACTAAAGTCCTTTTCATCCTCTATGTGTGATCGCGTAAACATATAAATAACGCCTCACTTCCAATATTAACTTTAGCGACCACCCACCAGGAAAAAAAAATAAAATAAATAAAGAGTAAAATAAATGAAATACAATTTCTAAAATTTATCTATATGAATTTTTGCTTCCGATATCAATACAAGAGTAAATATACCTCTATTTAATATAGAGACACACGTGTGGAAGGAGACAAAACGAATCTTACAACTGGAAAGATAGAAAAAGAGTATGCGAATGAAAACCGTATAGCTTAAATAAGATCCGCGGAGAGGCAACCATTCAGCGTTCTTTTTACGCGTAAAAAAGTACGAATAATTTTGTAATGTGTATAAACTGAATAAACGATAATAAGAGTGTCGGGCACTCACATAAATGGCATACTTGCTCTGTAAGACCCACTACTTATTTAAATAAATGAACAAATAAAAAAAAATCACTGATATTCTTTTTTGGTTAGGCGAAAAATTTAAGAGAAAAAAGAATACTACTATAAGTCCGTTCAACGGAAATGTGCCGATGGAAACAGTCGATATAAACCGATTTTATAAGTGGATAATAAATATCGATTTATATCGACTTTTTCCATCGGCACATTTCCGGTGATCGGACTGTAGCAAATATTACTTAAATAATGGGCACAAAATGGTTTTCACTGGGCAACAACCGGGAAACGTATGCGGATAAATATGAGGATATAACCGATATTCATGCGGGATCTACACCGATTCGTAAGATTGCTGCTAAGTATCCACAATGAATAGTTGGCAAATTTTTAATTTAGTCGCGCATTTTCTGTGTGCAACCGTCAAATTCGTTCTTTCGTGCCCGCTATTATTAATCTCTTTCTCTCTTTATTCGGGAAATCTAACCAAGCGGGAAAAGACCTAGAATCTACGGGGAAAAAATTAATAAAAGATTACTATGCCTTAATGTGTGTATACAAACAGAGGAAATGAAGGCAGCTAACGCCGGAAGCAAGAGCTAGGATATATATCGCACTATAAGGCGTAGGAGGAACTTGAAATTTAAAAAAAGGAGAGCTCAAAAAGATTATGATGGACGTGGAAAACATAATTACAATTTACGAAGCGGTGAGGAACGCAACAACGAGGAATCGAAAAAGAGAAGTGAGAAGACGGGTGTGATTGAGAAGTGATGGTGCAACTGAGGCAGCGAAAAGAGAGACTGAAACCGAAAGGTTTTAAAGAAGGTTGAAATTGAATTTTACGAATAAAACAGGAGTGTGAGTATTTGAAAAGGAAGAGGAGTAAAAAGCTGAACATGTTGTGGTAACATTGCGGACGGCTAAAAATTTTCATTTAATAAATCACGGGCATATCCATAATGACTAGGGAGGCTGTCGAAAGAGAAGGTCGATTTTATTGGAACGAGCCTAGAATAAGTGCAGACACTAGCGCTAGAGTCAAGTTGAATTTTCGCTTTGTATACGTACCATAACGGAATTTTTTCCGCTAGTCGAGTATCTGTCTAATTTTTATTCCGATAATGGATAGAGAGTATCAGTTTATCTTTAATTTTTTGAAAAACCTTCGACGCGACAGAACTAAATAAAAAAATGAAAGTAATATATTCACCAGATTGAAATGCAAAAAGTCAAATCTTAACTGGCTTATTTCCGGAGCTAGTTTTTTAACCACAACGGTGCATTCTCCGACATCGCTGATTAAACTCGGAAACTTCGGATTCGTGAAGTAGGTGCCATTATTTCCGATCTCGGCCCCGCATCCGGCCGTAACTGCGAAATTAAAAGCACATAAAATATCTTTAACCGATAGCTCTGTACACTATATCGATTCGGTACCAAGCTCTTTTAATAAATAAAATAAGTAAAATACAGAAGAGGTGTTTGAAACTTATACTACCCTACTGGAAGAAAAACGACTCTGGATCAACATGATGGAAGGAAAATAATGAAATGTCTCCCAAGATGTACTATTTCTATTATAGATTACTAGAATTTAATGTCAATAATATAAAATTACCATCCAGGGAAAAAATTCGGTTAACAAGAAACCAAAGTAATACATATTACATCTATCCCCGGGGGGTAAATTTACGAATTGACAACACCGATGACTCAGTGCTAATCAAATTAATAAGTAAAATCCATAATCATATACTAGAGGGAAAAAAAATTGGTGCGTGGAAAAAAGAGGTGCAAAAATGGTTGAAGGAATGGTGCAAAGACTGAAGATCCAAGTCTCGTCCTTTATCTCATTACTATTTGATGGTTTTTTTCTGTTTACGGTTTTGTTAGTTTTTGACTTTGTCGTGTCCTTCCTGGATTTTAGGCTCTCACTGATCATGCTTTATTTCGATTATAAATATTAAGCTGTCTGTATATATTGGTATTCAGATACGTATTACGCGGCATTTTTTTATTTTTTTGGCATACATATATGTATATGCTATTACTTTAATATAAATAATGCTAAGTCTGTTATTATTGTTAGTTTCGAAATAATTTAAGTTAGTTTTAATTTATTGTACTATATACCTATTATAATAAACGTTGATAAGAGTGTTGGGCACTCACACAACGGGCATATTTGCCCTGTGAGACCCACAACTTATTCTATAAAAAAAAAAAAAAAAAAAAATCGAATATTTTAAAATTGATGTAGCTCCGTACACGATATCGATTCGGCACCAAGCTCTTTTAATCGAATATTTTAAAATCGATGAAAAGTTTAGTCATAATGATTTAATATACGAAAATGATTACAGAACGTGTGTGTACGGAATTACATTACACGCAGACAAACGATATTAATATAACGAGTAATTTATATTACGAAATTTTATTAAAAAACTATTACTATGTAATTGCTGTTTTCTTGAATTACGTTGCGGACATTCTTTAAAAAATCGCATTAGATTGTTTTAAGCGAAAAATACAGACTTCCGATTTCAATTATAGCGACGAGAGGGAAAATTACCGGAAAATTACCGGAAAATTACGAGAAAATTACCGGAAAATGACTTCTTCTGTAATAGGGTCGCGGGAATTTACCTATACTTTCTGTTCAAAAAGAAAGCATTTTTTCATATACCATACGCTGTCGAAATATGATTTTCGATCGTCCGTTATTCACATTGCACACATCGAATAGAGCTGATTCGAAATTAGGACATCCCGCGGAACTATTTATCGGCTGTTTTTTGGATATTTCCGAATACACCGAATAGGTGCTCCCCCGGACAATGTTACCGGCTACGCTGCTGGATCGACAAGCTGCGATTTATCGCGTATGCGGTAGAGTTTCGTAGAAGAATGCGCTTACGAATACCGAAGGCGGCTATCGGTTATTAATGCAGTCTACGGGTGGTCTGGCTCCCTGGCTCGATAAAGGAATATAAGGTTTGTACTAGAAAGAAAGTCCGTTTTAGGAAGTTCGTATATCCGTAAAGACTAGCCTTCGCCATCGAGAACGCGATCATTAGCTTTCAAATTATCGGTACGTCCCGACTCGTCACCGTATCCTGATTATTACATTGCGCCCGAAATGCGCCAGATTCTCCTAATCGTTTATTTATTTATCCGCAATAATTCGGAACAGGCATTAGCCTTATTATTTGAAACATGCCACCCGCAATACACATTAACCAGCAATGAAAAAACGTGATATACGAAATTTTAAAAACAAAAAAAGCACAGCTGCGTAAAAAGAAGAAAAAAGAAAAGAAAAAAATCAATAACTATGAATACGAGGAAAAGACAAAAACAAAAAAGAAAACCGAGTATTAAAATGCAAAATTTATTGGGTAAACAAAAATGATTATTTAAAATTGTGAAACAACAAACCGCATGCTGTGTAATATTCACCTGCGCATGTGATATATAGGTAAAGTTAAATTATGGTAGATATTTTTACTATCTAGATGAATGTATCTAACTGGGATAACAACCTTAAAAGTGGAAGATTAATAGGAGCATTACGTCCTCGTGATTCGTAAAAGCAACAACTACTTTTGTTACTAGGCCCTGGTAGTGTAAACAGTTGACAGCAAGTAATCATCATCTGCATGCCCAGTACAATGTACACACTACATATCCCCGGGTCTCACGTCTAATACACTATAAATGGGTGTATATTTACAAAACTGTAATTTAATTTTTTAGCTTTCTACTTGGCACATCTTGCTTATTTTCGAGGCTTCGCGCCTTTCGTTATCTACATTCATCAAATAAGTCTTCTTTTAGATGTTTACAAATCGAAAGGGGCTTTAACATGTTTTTGTTCTTTACCCTTACGGTTCGCGTCTCGTTGTTCCCTCTGGGGTCACGTACTTAATCTGTTTTCCTCGTCTCTACTGTGAACACGATTTTATTTAATTGTCCCTAGCTGCCTACACATGATCATCCATTATCATATCTGGTAATTTTGGTTGAGACATTTTTGTTGTATATTCGGATACGTTATATCTTTTTCACGAATGACGGATTCATAATGTTTTTCCGGTCGTCGAATCAATTTGATTTGTACTACTTTTCATCGCTACATTTTCCGAAATGTTACATTTCTGTTTTATTTATTTTATTTTACAGATTTCCTACACTCGGGGGGTCACATCATTACGGATAGCTTCGCGATTACTGATGATTGGATAATCATCCATCGTTAGTAGCGTATCAAAACTGAAAACCCCCTCCATGACTCCACTGTCGGGACATATATACGGAAGCAGTATATCGTAATCGAGCGCTGCTACCGGTAGCGGTTTTCATTTCTCTGTCCAACGACGTGTGATTACTAGCGACGGTAGCGTATGCACATGCGAACCTCAGCAGCACTGAAGAGCTACACCCGATTCATTTGTTCTTAACGCCGCCAACGCTCCACTATCAGTGGATAGGCCGAGCCCGAAAAAGACGTTAAGCTGGTTGTGCATCAAGGATTCGAATGAAATGCCCACTCTAATGGGTAATAACCGGGCCGAAGATTAGATGTAAAATCGTCGGACCAAGTTTGCGATAGAATATTTCTATCGAGTATCGTTTAGAAAAACGAAAGGGTTTTTTTTTAATACGCCGCTACCTTTTTTTTAAAAGTTCAAACAACCTTGATGAGCGGGATTATTACAAAGACGTGAAATTTTGTCATTTGCTCTTACAAATAAGTCAAAAATCCGTTGCTCTTTTTCGTAGAATCCGTTTTAAATTTTGGCCAAGAATCCAATCAACCGAATTTCTACCGATATAATCGATTGTGGAATTGGAAAAAGAGTGTTGTAGCTATTATATCGTAACGAATTTTTCTCAACTAATAAATACCGCCCATTTTTCTTTTCCACTTTTCTCCGGAATAGAAACAATGAGGTTGACGAACATTGTTAACGTTTAATTAAATGTATTCGAAGGAGGTGAGAAATTATTATTATTGTTCCTATACGCGGGCAGTTACGAAAAGAAGTGTCTAGAAATAAGAGTGAAAATGTCGAGTTTGGAATAATTTCGCTTTACTTAGTTTAATTTAATTTTATCATCTTTATTTTATTTTAATTTATTTTAGTTTTTAATTGTTATTATCGATCAGGTTAGTTAAAAAGTTTTACCTTGATTGCGCACCAATGTTCACTAGCTCGCGCCCCGCTGCCTCAACTTCATTCGCAAATAACCAATTACGAGGGAAAATGACAGCATAAATAATCGTTGTTTAATTATATTAACGGCTTCACTCGACTTCCCGGAATTCCTCAAATGGAATAGGAATTAGCGATAGATTGGATAAAAGCGATTTTTCTTTTTTTGACAGCGCCTGTTGTTAATCTCGGCCACACGCGCGATTACCGCGATGATAATTACTTCGGGAAGTTCCCGATGATGATGAACAACACATTCTTCTTGCGGGGTACGTCTGGTCGAGATTAGCGTTGGTTTGTGTTCAAGATTAGGGAAAAGCGGTTTCAGAATGAACCCGGCGGAGCCGGCAATTAGGTCAGTCGTTTTGTCATACAGCTGTTGCTGCAACATAGTTCTCCTCGTACGAACAAAGTTGCCTCTCGGCACGTGATTGTTCGACGAATGATATTTCCGAACGAAACGGAAGTCGCATCATAATAAAAAAAATCATTTAATATCAGACAATACGCGATGTTCAGCGTGAATATATTTTTAACTGCTGCTTCGGAGAACATCGTTGATTTTTATGTAATGTACAAAAGCACATTTTGCCGGTTATTTGACATACAAAGTTCTTACTTTTAGGAGATTTCTCTCTAGTGTAAAAAATGTAATCCTACAGAAGTTTAGAGACCGCTAGGAACAGTGCTTACAAAAGTTCCGCTAAATAACCGTCTAATTCCGAAGGGAATTAAATAGTTGAAAAAAAGAAAAACCCCAACAAAAACGCTGTCTTATCTAATGAGATATGCAGAAAAAGAAAAAAAAAGGCGACAAGCGAGCTCTCTTTTAAAATGACAAATTTTTCTGGAAGCTACGCGGCTCCCATTTTAAATGCGATCAATAAACACATTCGAGTAAACATCGCCAATTAACCGGAGCTCGTAACGAAAAAAGCTGCTCCTCCACGGCTTTCAACATCGAAGTGAAAAATTAAACGAAACCGAATTACTTCTTCTGCCGGCAGTTTTTCGAGACCCGACGATAAAAGATGAAAAATGATTCTTGGAAAATTTCGTGTAGAAATAACGGAAACTTAATTTCCTGTTTAGAAAACGTTATTTTTGCAGAGGAAATCGATGGAAATTAAATAAATTTAAATAAGTTTAAGTAAATGAAAATTAAATATCTGCGCGCAACCGAGTATTCGCGCGTTCTTATTGTGCAGCGCATGCTCATGGTAATTCCAGGTGCAAGGTATGAGTCTGCCCGTCGATGCTTATCGCGATACAAGTGCAATCGCCAATTCGTCTAGAAACTTGTACGTTGTTGTGCCAGTGCCTTGCTCGCGCGACCGTGACCTTAAATGATTTTTTGCTAATTTTATTAAAAGCCGTTCGTTTTCGGAGTCATGACTGCGTCAGTGCAGTCGTTCTAGTCCGTCGGCCACCGGAACGTTTACATTATTCCTTTTTCACCTGTTAATACATCCGTGATAAAATGAAAAATTACCTCCACCTTTTTGATCGTCACCGCTTCGGTTCGCTGTTAAAGTTCACAGGTCAGCAGAGGAACATTACCGAAGACTGCGTATCTTAACCCGGCTATCAGAAAAATCACCAGCGGGAGGCATATGTTAACTTTGCCTAAATATACGCAACTTGGAATGCCTAAAAATATCAATTAACCTTTCCGCTGCTAATTATGCGTACGTGTTTTTTTTTTTAATGGCTACAATTCTGAAAGAATGCTGCGCGCCCGACTCCGTCAACGTCGGATAGAATGTTGCGCGGTTTCTAAATTTGATCAAACTCGCAAGCATTCGAAAAAATGAAAAAGAAACAGGTTATAATTTGACATTTAAATGAACAGTGCACGCCCGAATTATCGAACGTTAAAATGTTAAAACATAAAGATGAACGCAGTGCATTTGATTCTACGAATAGATTTCGACGATTTTTTTTTAAATACACGCTAGTACATATGGCGATTAATATCGGGACGTCTTATTTGAAATCAGAAATAAAAGACTTTTTTTCGTTTCGATAAGTCTTACCTTTTTTTTGAACATGTAAATTAATTTTCCCAAATTGCAATACTGCGGGAAAGGAACAAAAAACGAAAAAAACGGTCACAGTGAAAAAAGAATCAAAAAGCGACGCGTCACACGGGGAACTGTCCCGGGCATATTAAAATGTTGGCGACAGCATCAGCTTCATTTACGCACGTAAGTTTAAACATTACCCGCCGAATAAGCGAGTGGAAAACATTATTAACCGATAATAATCGCGAAATATATCATATTTCATTCGAAAGAGTTGGTTATTTTTAATTATTCGGACGGGTTCGGTCAACGACATTCCATCTGTAACTACCGAGTTTTACAATCTGAACTCATTAAAAACGACAGATAAAAGACCAGGTGACAAAAAAAAAAAAAAAAAAAAAGAAATCCGAAGATACTTGCATCAAACTTAGATACTACAAGGACTGGGTAAAAAATGTTTTTGCTGAGCTCGCAGTTGACGCGCCCAAAACAAAAAACACAAAAAAAAACCATTAAAAACTGACCATGTCTTTGAAAAACTAGAAAAAAACACCAACTTTCGTTACATTCTTTTAGCGTGCATGGCTGGGCTCAATTTAAAATTTCGTCCGACAAGAAGAGAATGTCACGAAGAAATGACAATAAAAAATGGCATGAAGAAATGCCATGAAGAAATGCCATGAAGAAATATCACGAAGAAGTATCATGAAGGGATGTCACGAAATTTTGTTATGATTTTCACTCAGTAGTAAGAGGTAAGTGTTTTATTTGTGTTCCAATGCAGTGTAAATATTCGATTTGTGATCAACAGTTTGCATACTGGTTTACTAAAATGGCCATTAATGCACCATGCAAAAAATATATTCACGTCGCAATATGTAAAATGTAGGAAGTCTCATACTATGTAAAACAAAAAAAACAAAACAGCTAAATCATTAAAAATTTCTCTATATTTTTAAACTAACATGCGACCAGCAAAATTGTAACAGAGCAACCCAATCAAATACTACCGCTAATGAGCTATTTTTCATTTTTATATTGTTACGTATTTTAAGTTATTGATTAAAAAAAAAACAAAACATAAACAATTGGTCCTTATTACAAGTTATGTTAACTATTTTCACATAATATACACTGGTTATATTATATGTTTTTAGGTAGTATGTATGGCCAAAACATTAAAGATCGAGAAGGTATTGAAAAAAAGTTTAAATATGTTTTCGAACGTTCTCCGGGTACTTTTCCGAAGAGTATTTTAATAGAAGAGGAGATTGATCGTATAGCGAAAGAAACGAAGGAGGCTGCGAAGGCGTTCTTTTTTTGTTTTTTTTTTTAAGCAACAGCCCAATCAGCCAAGGAATCGTAAGTAATAGCTTAAATAGAACATAACATATCAGATATTTCAATCTGGTGCGAGATTGAATGAATGAAAGAAGCTAGAATAGGAACAACTGACACAAGGAAGGAAATGAGAGAACCTTAGAGTGTCATTGTATGGAGTAGGAAGACATCCAAAAGCCGAGAATAGAAGAGAGAACATTTTTCTCTTTTCTCAAATCCGAATTTCTTTTATCTCTCCATCCATTATCTTCTTTGACCAGATGGTTCGACATGTTTCCTTCGCTTTGTCGTCCCCTGATCACCGCTATATGTCGTCTTCGTTTCGGTCATACCTTTCTCCCTTCGTCACTTTATCGTTTTTCCCTCGTCTCTTCTCCGCGGTGCCCTCTTCACCCAGAGGATTCCTTTTTCATCTGTGTGATATCAATCACGTCTTCTTCGAATGTTCCTCACTCTCTTCAGAACGTTCTCTCCGAAGGGGTTAAAAGATAAAGAGCTTGAGGGCAAAATGAAAAATGTTGCTGAATTAAGCAAAAAAAAAAAAGGCTCAAAGATGACAAAGGCAAGAAAATGTGAGGAGAACGGTAAACTCTCAAGGGCAACACAAGAGAATTGAGAAAAGAATTTGGCATAAATGATAACAATGATAAATCATTGCAAGAAACCAAGCAAGTTTTTCTGCAGAAAGACATGGGAATTCCGAGCCTTAATGACAACAAAGAGTAGTGAAGAGTAAAGAAACAAGATGATACACTGTAACCGCAAGAAAATCTAAAAAAAAAAAAAAAAAAAAAAAAAAGAAAGGTTGCTCAGTCTTTTGGGACGTTTTCTGAAGAAAATGTTAGAAAAACTTTCGGATGAAGATAAAAAGAGTAGTATAGCGCGGATATGAAGTGCTCAAAAAGTACATCAAATGATGAAGGGCAACAAAAAAATAAGCCTCTTTGCTAACTTTGTAGGTAAACAACTCGTGAAATTTTGGCAGAGAAGAGTTTACTCCTCTACACGGGTAAAGTAAAGTAAGTCCCATACGCTTGACGTTGGGATTGTGAAGTTAAGTTTTCCGTAATGGTACTAAGCCTAATGGATCCGATGAGAATACTGGATTATCCGCCTTTACTTTCCACCAGATAGTTCTTTGGTACTCAATTATTTCAGATTAGGTATAAACTTGGGAGCGACTTAGATCCGGGACTAAAAAAAAAATAAATTAAAGCTCAACTGCGGCAAATTGAAGAATAGATAGAAGAAAACCCTAATTTTACCGTCAAAGATAATCCGGGAAAACAGTTCGAATATCAGCAAATCTACGGTACAACGTCATATGCAAAAGATGAAGTTCTCGTCGATATTTTAGACCGAAAAAGGTAAAAGAAGAACAAGAGCAATTTTACAAAAAAAAAAATCTCAATGAAGTGACGCCGGAAGACTGGGTGTGACGACGCCCGGTCGATTAAGATCATTTTCCCAGCACCGTGTAAAGACTTCATCGTGCTGCGTTTTCGACAAATTCTAACGAAAGAAGACTTTTCTCTCGTTAAAAGCGACAGTGAACAGCGACGATGATAAATATCGACACACGAGAGAATTAATGTAATAGCGCGTGTAAAAGAGAAAAAGAAAAAAAAAGCGGAGAAAAGCGGGGAGAAAAGAGAGCGAATAATATTGAAAACGACATTCCGTTGTCTAGTTGTTCTATTTGTCTATTATTAATGGCGGCGACGGGATATAGCGAAGGTAGGGGAGAGAGGAAAAAACAAATAACACTCGGAATTAGAATATAATCACGGTCGCACGCAGAATATTATAATAAACATCATCTCCTCATAGGCGACAATGCAGAATATTATCGAAACGACGTTTTATTGCTGGTCGTCCATTACGAGAGGCTCCGCGGATGTAAGCAGCAAGAGGAATTGATAAATTAGAGGAACGTGCTGCTAGAAGCCGATGTTATAGACCTGATGATGGTCGGTTTTAATTTACGGCGCTCGATTTATGTTAATCGTCGCGGTGACGACAGCGCGCCCGGCTACGTCTAGCAGTATTACAGGGATGATAATAAAAATCGAGTGGACGACGCGAGAATGAAAATAATCCGCCGTAACGGAAATAATAGCAGCTCCGGCTGAAGAAGAGGAATTCGCGCGCTTCTTGTCACCAGGAGGCGACCATCTTCCGTGTTCTTCGATGCAACGACTCGGACGACAGACGATATTAAATCGGCCAGCGACTGCGATTTTGCTCGATTAATCGGGACGCATCGGGCGCCACCGGCTAATGCCGTCCTTGTGGTCATAATTGATTTGCGGAATAAGCCGAAGGCCAGCTTGCCAAACCGATCTACGTTCCGAAGGCACTAGCAGCAGCGGCATAGCATGGTCGCTGTAATCTGTCAAACGGAGGCCGTGGCTACACGACACATATTAGTTCTAGGAAAAAATTCGCCTCTGGCAACTGTGCTTGCATCGTGTACAACTGCCTCTCACTCGACCCATTCGCGCTCTCTCTCTCTCTCTCTCTCGGGGTAATAAACCCTCGTTAATAAACTTCTACTAAGAAGAACTTGTCGGTACCTTCTTGGAATTGCTTTTTCGACTCTGATGATAAAACGGTCGCGTAAAAAAAAAGAGAGAAAAAAACTAGAGAAAAGAAATAAGCAAATCGAAATGAACTACTTGCCCAACATGAGAGACGATGGGGTCTCTAAGCAGTGGCCAGTACGAGGAACATACTAAGCCGGTCGCTGAACCATATGACTGGACGAAGAAAAATTTTAAACGCCCGAACCCAAATCCTTCGTCTTCACGGTGACTGCTTAATGACGGAATTAACGATAATAACAAATTTAAAACTGCGTAGAAAAAACGGAATACGTTAAACCGGAAATTTCTATGTACATTAAAAACTGCTGTCTGCATGTCTACTACTCGCTGAACTTTTGAAATGTGCTGTAAAAGGTAGCAACGCTATCTCGTATACCTAAAAGGTATAGAGAAATACAACGTTCGTACAAAGAGCTCTGAGCGATTACATACAAAACCGAATTAATTGCGTGCAACTTCTGCTCTTGATTTTCTTTACATAATCGTCGACAATATTGAAGCTAGTAAAAGAGTTTCGATTAATATATATACATTAATATACATTAATATAAATGATTCTATCAAAATTATTGCAGGTCTATGGATGTTTCTAATTTCGAACTCTTAAAAAGCCACAGTCTTTTGTAAGAATTTTCGGCATTCGGTATGCAGGCAACGTGCTGCCGTGGAATGTCTACGAATTGGCGTAAATTCATTTTTAATTGGGAATTCGACGGGATTTTAATACGATCCGATTTAGTAGAACATCGCTTTTTTCTCCACTCGCAATATATCGCACGCTGTTCGGTTTTCAAGAGGTGATTATTTTTGGCAAACATTCTAACGACATTATTTGTACGCAACGATGGTGAGTGAGATTTTTCCGGATTCTAACGGTGCGATATTCTATACCGATGATACGTCCTTTTTTCTACTATTTTTTTCGTTGCCGACACGATAGCGTTCTTTCTAAAAGTTAGATCACTTTATTCGTATTTCCATTATGGCAGAATATAGAATGTCAACAGTACTGAAGAAAACGAAAGTTGTGTAATCCGGTATAGATTTTTGCGCGTGGTGCGGCAAAGAACATTACGAATAACTTACAAAAAGGACAACTTTCCGGCAAACTTGAAACACATGTAATATCGAAACAAGGACACTATAAACAATACGTTCAAAATTTGCCGACATAGTTTTTTTTTTTTTTTTTTTTTTTTTTGCAACGGCGTGGGACTGATAAAATTACTTGCACGCCACTCTAAAAAGCCGAGTATACTCTATTAAGATCGTTCGATTGCCCCCAGCCAAGTTACCGATGAACCCGCTCTAGGCAACATAGGCTTTTCGATAATTATTTTTACAAAAATCTGAGAGCATTTATTGCAACGAATCAAATTACATAATAGTGTATTCGAGTTTGAATTAATAGAAAAAATATTTAACAAAATGGTGTGGCGCTAGCGGTGCTCGAACTTGGCTGCTAGAGTTTGCGCCGTGCAGCAGCTCCCCTTGTAGTTAACTAAAGCTAGCGAAACAAATTTTTTTTTTAATTAAAAGAAATCGGTCCGCTATGAAGTTTAGCAAAAAGAAAAAAAAAAATGAAAATAAAAATGAAAATGAAAATTTAGGAGTAAAAAGAAAAGTCACCTTTTTTTTTATTAACAAATCGCGCTAAAAACAAACGATTTATACGAAATTTTAGGTTTGTTCAAAAAGTTAAAGAATGTCTGTAGAAAAATTTCAAATTGATTGCTTCGTTACTGTTTGAGTTTCATTCGACGGCGCGGAAAAAACGCATTATTTCGAGAAAAACGCGTCGGAAAGGGACACATAATATACATTTCGAACTCTCCTAATGGAGTTGATTTACCTATCTCTCTACTCCCAATTGTTATCGTGCGAAAACGAATAACGACGGTTATACAGATTCAAAAAGTAAACTAGCAATAAATTTAATCTAAATAAATTCCCCTGATTAATTAACAAACAAAAATAAGTATAAAATAATTTACTTTAATAAATGAAATAAATATACAATTTAAGAAAAGGTTTTCGTGCATAATAGCCCGTCATCGAGCTACGGACTACACTCAGTTACAACTAAAAAGTAAACTAGCAAACTTGTTTGGCGAAGAAGTTCAAAGGCCGTAAAGGGTGCGTGCTCGTTTTTGCACTGTCGGTGCGCATCACTTTGGTGATTTCCTAGGGATCGTTTAAGATTTTCTAAAACCTTGGAATTCTTCCGATACTAAATGAATTTTTTTGAAATCAATAACGAAAAAATGCGAAAAAATTAATATCTGGCGGAGGACCTTAATGAACTAAATGTTGCCAGTTGATAAGAGGCGAACGTAAGCTCCAAGTGACATTAAACAAAAAAGAAAGTGAAATTTTAGCTTTAAATCGACTGAACAGCGGATACTAGGGGAAAAAAGCTCATTAAGTACCTAGCGTTGTCGAATTAAGGGGAAAAAAAAGATGGTTTTTTCTTTTTACGAGCAAATACTAACGATTCCTTCGAAACTGACGATAATATTAGCCAAGTTTGAGTATCGAAAACAAATTTAATAATTCAACAGTAGTGCGGCATACAAGATCGTGAAGCAAGCCAACGGAATTGTCCAGTAAGTAAATGTATCGATATAAATATCGTTAAAATTACCGAAACAGTCCCTGCGGAAACCGAATTATCAATCTTAATTGTTCCATAACGCATTATCGGCGTTGGTTATCCGCGTTGCCTATTCGCGGGTAAAGTTTTAAATTATTCGAGCTTTATTAAAACGGGGTTCTTCATCGGTTTTTATTAAATCGAAAGATGACACACCATTAGCTGGCCACACGTAATCGAGTAGCTGAACGAACTTCATTGATCAGGTTAGTTAGTAACATTAAATGCTGAAAAGGGAAAAAAGAAATCTCGCCAAAGATGTTATGTATTATCATCATCAACTGCTTGAGTATAATAATAATACTCCATTATATTGTACGAAAAGAGGTAGAGCAACTAGGAATCACAAGAAAGTGTACTAAATAGCAAGATGGACAACACGGAGGAGGCAGTTTTAATTAAATGTGCTGGAGTACGAATTTCAGAAGATTTAATGAACACAGAGATAGGACGACTTTGGAAACTAATAATTAAGCAATGGAAAATTGAGAACATAAATGAGGGACAATAAGTAACTTTTTAATTGTATATTAAATGGTGGAGAATCGATCATATGTATATAATTAGGACGGATGTTCGTTAAGTGTTATGATAACCTGTACTGTGTATAATGTTAAATAAATATTAAGAAGCTTTGTAATTATATTAATGAATAAACGATAATACGCACAAATGGGCAACAGTATGAAAAAAGAAAAAAAAAAAAAAAATGCGAGATCGGGAAAGTACTGCGGCAGCATAACTTAAACTTTCTTTTTTAAAATGCGCCACTTCCGTTTTTCTACTAAACTTTTGTTAAAGAGAAATAATAATAAAGCAGAAAATCGAAATAACGGATACTCTAGATACCCCGTTGGCTATGCTTCTTGCCTTCTCGCAGTTTTATTTCGATTTTCTGCTTTATTATTATTTCTCTTTAACAAAAGTTTAGTAGAAAAACGAAATGGCGCATTTTAAAAAAGGAAGCTATGCTGCCGCACCCTGTATATTAGTGTATCCGTATAAAACCATCAACCGATTCTCCATCTGTCAGAAAGTTCACTTAAATATCGGAAAAGGAAAAATGTCAGATTTGATCCGACAACATGGATCGGTATTTATACAGTTAATACAGACCGACGTGATTCGAAATGCTGCTGAAAATTCTACAAAAGCACCTTCAGGTAAGAGTAGAATTTACACCGAATTTCGAAACATCGCCGTGGACAACAAAACTAAAAAGGTGGTTCCAAGGTTCACTTAAATGTTTTCCCCGGACTACGATTAAGACAGAACATCCACGAATTTTTTTTGGTCGGTAAGGCTACCAAAATTACGCTCTCCGCGTGCTCCACTTTTGAACTAGCTAGTGGCTGTAGATAGATCGAAAACGTTGCCGTATCGAAAACTTTAAAAATCCGATAACGCAAGCACGAATTCTCGCATTGAATAAACACACGTCCATCTACTCACAATCTTTTAGCATACTTCATTGTAAACGCGCCGGAATCATTTCGTGAAGTTGCTGGTCAACATAGTATACTTCAAATCAACGCACTCTCTATATGTATCTACGCGAAAGAAGAATCATTAATCGCATCTACTCACTGATTATGGGAAATAACGGTTGCGCAATAACTCAATTTCAACCGGCTTTTGTAATTTCGATTATCTGCCTTACATAATAACATAGATGAGGATATTTTCATGCTTTCCAGAGCACCGATAGCATCGTTGTTTATCGGCATTTAGTTTTTTCTCTAAAAATACTTCGCACGGCATTCGTATTATGCGTAATAATCGATTTAAGTAGTTTTTGTTTGTTTGTTAATTTTTTCCCCGTTTTTTTAGTGTCGTAGTTTTCGAATTTAAAAAAATCTTTCCGCGAAAATTATTAGTACGTGTTTTTCCATTGGAGCATCATTGTTTTCTACATTTGTTGCAGCGCTGGTCGATAAATCTACGACATTGTCAGTAGAGAAATTAGCGATAACATCTTCGCTAAGACTAAAAAAATCACGATCGACCGCTAGAACATAAATTAATAATTTTTAAGGTAGTGTGTACCATCGTTTAGTAGAAGAAAAAAAAAGCAAATGGTGACGATGTACGTAGACGAATACGAGTGTACTTACATAAGTGATATAAGTTTGTACGCAGATAGTTTTAGGCTATTAATCAAAACGGCTACGATAATTTTAACGCTACAGCAACACGACAAATAGGACAACCGTATAAATCGTTTGTTTCGTTAAAATCGAATTTTACGCTTGCTTCAATTATTACAGGGCAATCGTCAGAAAGCGCAGAAAATTTTCTTTTATTCTAGCCAAACGGATGATCGCAAATAATTATACCTTGACCTGTACTGAAAAAAGTTTTAACCAACATCCATTTCATGGCCGAATATGGTAAGTCGCTGTCTGAGCACATTCCACATTTGAAAGCTCCATGTATGTATGGTCGCTTGAACAAATATCAATTAACTCGGGGGAAATTAGAGGGTATTTATGAATAATTAGACAAATCGAGACTAAATGACGAAAATCAAAGATGAACCGAAAAAAAGAAAACGAGCAAATTCAATATGTAGTACAAATTGAAAAGCCCGAGATAATTAATATTTTCATTATAAATGCGCATCTCGGCATTTACAAACTGATTCGACGGGCCGTGTCGTTTTATTTCGGATTTTGTTTTTTCCGAAGAATCATCCGCTCCCGCGGGAAATTAAAAAATAAGCGCGGGTAGTTCAGAATAAATTCAGTACAAATGTAAATAACGTGATTAAATAACAATTAAAATAGCCGCATTAATTAACGTTTTCGAAAATAAAAGTGTATCCGGGGTATTTTTTCATTTATAAAAGTAATCGAATTTGAGGTAAAATGGTGGTGCACATATGATATATTCGTTCGGGAGGCGGTCTTAAATTCGTGCTTAATTGCACTAATTCCTTAATCAGTATTTTTACGTGGTTTTTTTTTTGTTTTTTTTTTTGTTTTTTTTTTTTCGTACGAACGCGTTACTTTTAAATACGCGAAGTCTTTAAAAAACACGTTTACCTCCCTCTCACTGCATCACTTTGAATCCTTCAAGCTCCTTTCCTTCTGTTCTATCTATCTCCATTTTATGCGCAGTCTCGTTCATTCCATCCATAAAAGGGATCACAGTAAATGTCTCATTGTCTCCGATTCCAAAAGCGTTCTTCAAGCTATTTCTTCTCCTCCTTCTCATTCCTTCGACTCTGTTATTCTCTCAATTCCAATTTTCTCATATCCAATCTACTCTCATCCCGCTCTATTACTTTTGACCATTTGTGGGTTCCTAGCCATTCTGGCATCGAGGGCAACGAGTTATCGGATTTTTTAGCTCGTTCGGCCGCCCGCGATGGTCCTTTACTCTGTAATTTTCCTACCTCGGACATACTCCTTCTTTCCTCAGCTAATCGTTTCCGACTGATGCCCATCTGATCCCGCCTCTCATTATCTTCAAATAGAACCGGTTGTCCTCAGCCGTGGTTTCATTCCCCTTCTTAGCAACGTTCCGCGATCGTTTCCTTAATCAGACTGCGTTTTAAGCACTCCCTTCTACCTTCTTCGCGTTTCGTTTTTCCCTGTCCTCCTTACCCGATTGTCCCCTTCATAGTTCCATCTCTCTTCCCATAAGTGATGCAAACTACATCTTCTTTGAATATCTTTCCCTTGATTCTGAGCGCTCTGTTTTTTTGTAAAAATCTTAGCACTGGGTCTTCCTGATAATTCTTCCTTTGTCCTTTCCTTTCCATCTCCAGATATAATCCCTGTACTTCAATCTTTCCCAAGCTCTATTTCTGATCGTCTCTCTATTTAACCCTTTTCTTAATTTCTGTAGTTATTGGGTCAAAGCCGCGGGCGCGCCCATATATAAAATATTATTATTTTATATTGAAAAAAAGAAAGGAATTGGCTATGACAGCTAAATATACTACTACTGCTGGAGTATTTGTTAATTATAACTTTTTTCATTATATCGAAATATGAACTTTGTGTCACGGATGAGACGAAAACTTTAAAAAAATAAATAAATAAAACGAAAAAAAAAAAAAAAAAAGAACGGTATGCGTTAATAACAATAATAATAATAATAATAATAATAAAACTTTGTCCGGATCCATCTGTGTATAATTCGTACCAAGTGATCGATTGGTTGGAGAGGATAGTAGGAAAATCTCCGTGATACCAATGGCGCGGAAAACGCGCTTATGCGTACACTACGATATAAATAATTACGTATTTAATACTTTACAATGAGATTTTTTTAACAAATTCTCAGAAATCGAAATAGAGTTCAGCTCTGATGAACTTTTTTTTCCGGCCCTTCAGCGATTGTTGTAGCACCAACCAACAGCAACACTTCGACCACATGCCGACGTGTCTGCGGAACTTGCTTTAGTTCAAACTTTTTATCGTCGCAACTCCTCTTTTTTTAATCCTAAACCGCGTCTCACATCACACTGCCGAATCGGAGGAATGAATGGAAGAGGCAAAATAAAATTGGTCAAAAACACAACCGATGGGATTTTTTGCCGACAGAGCAAGAGAACAAACCTATATACCGAAATGATGAATTTCAACAGATTTAATCGAAAGCAGGAAAATTACGCAATAATACGGAATTCAATTCGAAGCGCGTTCCTCTTGGTTCAGAGAAGGGAGGTTAGTAATTAGGACACGATAAAAACTCGCACAGACGGAATTAATGTTTGAAGATTTGAAGAACGAATCATATGGCAATGTAGTAGAACATTCGGGACATAACGATAAACTTCTTAAGCTGGAAATAGATCTGCACACTTTCTTCCGGTAAGCATAACTCAGATTGTGTGGCAGACTCAACGTCGAGGGTAGCCTTTACCAACACGTACCAATTTATAAACTATCGCGGAATAAAGAAATTTAAAATAATAAACAAACAGGCATACAAAAAAATCGGGTGCAAAGGGTGTAAAATATACAAAACAGGTAAGTGAATCTCGTTAAACGAAAGAAAAAACTGACTAAATGGCGGGGAAAAAAACAACAAAAACATCCTCTTATTATTAGTAGCGCGAAATTATACTGTGAACCACCGATTAGCCTTTTTTTATACGAGCTACATTTACGTGAGAATTTACCTCCGTTAAAAAAAAACCTCGGTAACATCGTTTATAATACTTTCGATTAATATTGTTTGTATCATATACACGTTATATAAATACGCCGGAGAAGTGCATTATATCGTATTTTACCATTTTGACTAAAAACCATCGGTCGATCCTGGGACTACGCTACACATTAATGTAGTCATTTCCGTAACTAATCAGCTGATATTTAAAAAATGCTTTTATTTCTTCAATATTTTACTGACACACACATATATATATATATATGTCAGTAACAACGAAGACCTGTTTTCATCATTGTTATAAAACATCGTTTTAGTTAAGTACTTACATATACAACAAACACCGAACCCGTGGGCGCAAGGACCATGTGACTGACCATTTTGAATTCGGCATTCGTAAGTATTCAAACATATACCTGTAACATGTAACAAGCAAATTGTTACGTTTACTTTCTCTGACTGAATAGCGAAAATTTATAAAATAAATAAATATAAAATTTAAGAAAATACAGGATAAGAAATTAAAAAAAAGAAACCGAAAAAAAAAAGGCCATTACAATTAATATTGAAAAAAGGTATCCGTTATTTCTCATACCAACTGCATCTTCTTTCTCTTATAGTCCCCTTCATTCAATTTTTCGCATATAAAGTGCAAAAATCAAGGAGCATTATTTATGTCCGTAATGTAAATATATATATATATAAAATCAAATACTATTCCCGGTGGCAAATGTAGAAAAATTTCGTTACCGGATTTTTTATTTCCCTGTAAAAAGTAATAGAAAATACTACCGTTTTTTTTTTTTTCAATCTCAGCGCTGGGTACAAGAAGTGCGACTTTGTGCTGGGTAAATGTCCTGAGTTGACGTGCCCAAAGAAAAAAAAAAAAAAAAAAAAGTGAGACATATGTTTAAATCCTGTCATACAGGTATTTTTCAGTAACGCGAAAATAAAAAAAGCAACGGAACGCGGTCTATTTACTTACCTGGGAAATAAATTAATAATTAATGTTGAAAAAAAAAAAGGATAAAATAGTAGGAATCGATGAAAGAAATATTAACAGTTATCAGTTTTTACCGATCGCCTCTTTTTCTTGAAACTTTTTCCGTTCGCGTCTCATCAGATGAAAATACAAAAGTGCCACGGTAGTCCTTTAAGTACATTTTCTTCACCTTTTCTTTTCCGAAGATGGCAGCTTATTTCGATCACCTTACGGGGATGCGTGTACCGCACCCATTGAAACAAGCGCAAGCCTTCTTTTTTTTTCTTCTATGCCTACGAATTTTTATTTTCCCGCCCAACGATGGTAAGCGCAGCACCGGGAGGGTGGGGGGCTCAACACATTTTACGACACAGCCGGCTTGCACCATGTGCTATTTCCCTTGAAGAGTCGATCGACTCCATTCTAATTTTATCCGGAGTGTTTTTCTCAGTCGAACGGCATGCATTTTTTACATATTCCCCGATTATTATTGGATTCATTTTGTTTGCTTTACCGAAAGCCTTCTTGCTCAGATGTAGACAGCGCACATTCATGTTCCGAATGGAAACGTGTACGCAAGACTCTTTGTAAGTTTTTCGATTTTTCATACATATGCTGTCAAATTGCAAGCCTACAAAGCCCATATATGAATAAAAGTGTGTACCTTCAACGATTATGCGAATAATTTATACCCGTCGCCATTAGGGTTCATCGTATTCCAAAAACTCTGCCATCGGGACAACCTAACTCTATCCGGGATTGATTAGTAAAGTGTACGAAATAATATTTCTCTTTTTGCCATTTGGCAAAACCCCTTTAAGCACTGGACACGAAACATCCGCATAGTTGTGAATACTGGTTTAAAGCTGAAATGATAAATGCTTAGTTATGAAATTAATCAGAACCGTATCTGGGCAACTGAATCATTTATTACGAATTTCAGCTCAAGATAGCCCCGCTAGTATTATACCGATGTAAATACACACACACACACACACCTGTACTCAGATTTTTTCCGAATGCGCTTGCCAACATCGCTCGATGAAACAAAATTTTTCGGTAAGCCGCCTTCTTGATGCTTTAGTTGAAAAATATGATCTATTTATCAGTGCGCGCCATTTCGTTTGACTTATCAAGCCCGAATTGTCACATTTTATTATTTCGTTGTCGCGCGCAATATTCGTATTCGATTTATTCCTTGATGGAAGAAGAAAAAAAAAAACCAGTGTTGTACTAGAATAAAATTACAGATGTAGCTGAGGGATCGAAATTCTATTATTTTAGATAAAAAATGACTTACCTTTTCGGCGACCGTCGTTTGCCATACATTCTTCGGTAACTGGAATCGAAAGAAAGTTCAATACTGAAAAGAAAAAGAAAAACGTATTAAAGTCGTGTCGATCGAAATGTTAATAATGATCGGAAAAGCTAAAGACATGGAAATAAACTCAATTTTCGACATTTTTTTTTTCTTTTTTTCATCGGGGGAAGTATAGGAAAATGTTGAATCCGAGAGCAAGACGGAACTGATTTGAAATAAATGTTCGCCTCGATAAGGGAGCTTGGCAATTAAACATGTTTCAAAATTAAACAAATCCGGATTACACACTGCCGCTCCCGTAAAAAAAGGTCAGCATAAAACAACGATAATTTTCGCGGACACATTGAAATGTCCAAGTGTAAGCTGCAACGAACACGTCGAAAAGGAACTTTGATCATTTACGAAGATGAGGAAACACGAATTGTGTGTGTACCGAGGAGCGAGTCGATTATTTTCGGAAATCCTACTTCAATTTTATCAGTCAACTCCTCTTCTTCTTCAATTCCGACTATACTTTTTTTTTTCTATTCCATGGCCGCTCTTTAAAACTCTGCACAGTATCTCTCTCGTTTTTAGTCTCTTCCCCGCGTCGCTTTCTTGTTTTCTCTCATCATCTGTTCTGCGCGCCCTTCACTGTACACCGCCACTCACTTTCTTTGCGACGCTGATGTTCGATGCCTCTTGTTCCACTCTATCATAAGTGTTATCGATGCTTCTCACATTCCGTTTTTCAGCTATTCCTGTCCCCGCTCTGGTCGTTCCATTCGCTGTACCTTTAGCCGTTACAAAAATAAAAATCTTTTTTTGTCCTTGTCGAATTTTCGGGGGCTAATGTACTCACTAATTTTCAATTAAAGAGGCAACATTTAAAAAAAAACAAATTTTGAGCCCGGACGATGTCGAAATGTTTTTCTCATTTAACAAAAGTTCTTGTATGTATTTTCCCGGCTT
This sequence comes from Icerya purchasi, assembly GCA_039619475.1. Classification (NCBI taxonomy): domain Eukaryota; kingdom Metazoa; phylum Arthropoda; class Insecta; order Hemiptera; family Monophlebidae; genus Icerya; species Icerya purchasi. The sequence continues at coordinate 239,053,898 of CM077115.1, forward strand.
CGCTCTCGGTATATCGCGAATATTCTTACAAAATTCGTGTACAAAAGAAAAATTCTGGTGGGCTCTGTTATCATAATGAGGGGGAATGTGTCCGAACAAAGGACAAAGATACCTTACATTTCTGAATTACAAATATTTATTGTACACGTTTTAAAAATAAACATTATTACTCGCAACAGCTGATACTGTAGAACATAATTTTCTGCTGATTTTTGTTTTTATATTCTAAAGTGTTTGTGGTCAATTAGATTACGTTCCTACAATATTCACTTTTATCGATTTGAATGTTAAATATGTTTTTGTATAATATACCAGAGGGGGACAAGTTGTTGAATTAATATATTCCGACAGAGTAGAGAGCTTTTCAGAGCTGTCATCACTGCAGAATTGTATTAATATTTTTTTTGGGCAAGAACATTTAAGAAATTTCCATTCTCTAAAAGGCAGGCAAAAATTTTTTAGAACAATCTCGAAATATACACCAAATAGAGGGACAAAAGTCTATGGAAAAGTTGCCTTTTAAAGTTCGAGCTTTCTCTTAAACTACATCCGTTAATTCGCTTTCCTCGTGTAACACGAAATTATGAGAAAAAGTGTACGTTTTCGTTTCCCCTATTATTCGATATTTCATTCGATATTTCATTCGACATTTCATTCGACATTTCATTCGATATTTCATTCGATATTTCATTCGACATTTCATTCGATATTTCATTCGATATTTCATTCGACATTTCATTCGATATTTCATTCGACGTTTCATTCGATATTTTATTCGACATTTCACTCGAAATATCAACCGACTGACCAGATTGATTACCATCTAGATACTCTGCAAAACGGCTCTGCTTCATTCTTATTGCTGCTTCGCTTAGTTACTTAATCGAAAATTAATATTACCAATGCCACACGTTGTGTATATTTTTTTGTAATCAAATCTTAAATATCAAGGTAGATTTCTTTCAAGAAAAGTACCCTATTATAGAGAGTACTTACATAGAAGCAATGGTGTTCGAAATTTAACGAAATATCGGATGTGTAAATTAGTTTGTCCAGCTATAATTTAGAATGGTGCATTAATTTCATCACCTGATGATCAGCATGAGCGAGGAGTCATATACATAGAATAATAAGTGATTTAAGAACCAGCGAGAGTAGGTCTGAAGAAAAAACCAGTTGAATGAACGCATTTCCACCGAGAAGCAATCTCCGAACACCTAATGAGCAGCAAAATTTCCTCCATTTTCAAACATTAAATTATCCGTGTACAGAAAACCCTTTCACCGATTGATTTGCATAGTATCCATCCCAATATATATGTACAGCATGCTTACAAAATTATCAGTTTATTTTTTATTCGACAATTACGAGCACATTGGCTACCCCCAACCGATCGTTAGAAGTACCGATTATAATAATAAATTTATTAAATGGTTTTAAACGTTTCGGATTTTAGCTCGATATTTACTATTATTCACTGACTAGGATTAAGGGAAAAAAAGAAAGATAAAGTAATTCTTATCTAATTAAATCGAAGTATACGATTATCCGCCCCGCTACGCTAACATTTATTTCTAAAAAGAAAAGCATTTTTAAAAGATGAAAATTAATTTTTAACGGTATGCTAATACCACGCGTCAGGATTTGTATGCGTTCATGTAATGTGCGATTCGCCATTATAAAATTCGCTCCGACTGCGATGAAAAACAGCGCCATTCTGCAAGAAGTGAGTAATAGAATTGTGAATACGTGAAAAACATTGGAAAAAATTGCAGTTGGAAGTACACCGTACGAAAATGCGTGAAAACTCAGATGAGTACCGATGACGGAAGAAAAGAAAAAAAGGAATTGATCCGCGAAGGATGTAAAAGATATTCTACAAAAAAGAGAAAAAGATAAATCTGCGGTAAGAAAAAATTCTCAACTATTATTATTATGTATGTATGTATATATATATATATATATATGCGTGTGTGTGTCAGAAATTATGTATATGTATATCTATATGTGTGTATGTGTGTGTGTGTGTGTCAGAATAGTTTTTTCTATTTATTTTGATTTCCAAATCAGATGCTGTATCGTTTTATTTTTAGCAGTTTTGAGTATTTCGTTGCACATATCTTACTGTATTTGCTTTAATTACGTATCTATTGTATGCTTGAAAATTTATTTCATTTTATTGTATCCACTATTAGCGCTTTTGAGCGCATTTGTGGAATTCAATGATAATAATAATAAGTGAATTGAATTTAATTGAATTATTATTATTATTATTATTATTATTCGTAAATTATTTATTAAGCTGTAACTGTCTGATGGAGGATAAAGCGATTTTCAATAGATAACAAACGTGTGTATCACGTGAAAGTTTTTTAACGGCTTTTTAATAAATATCATGAAATCAAAGTTTTATGCCACCTACTGCGGATCTTAACTTTTCCAAAGCTTCTCCTAACGTGTGTATTATCTTTGCACCTCGAATTCGTAAATTTCACGATTGGTACATTTTTTGAGAGCACATTTTTCCTACTTGCGCAAGTATAGGACTACCGCGTTTTTGAGGAAATCCGAATAAAAAAGTTATATGTGTAATTTTAAAATACGCGAACTATAATAACCTAAGGGTTTGTCGGAGATATTCGTAGGGGGCAGTAAATTGTGCAAATTGTTGGTCTGTAAATTGGTGTAACGACCTAATCATGTTTTTTTGTCTAAAACGATCGTTTTTACACAAAAAAAAATTAAAAAGGCTAGCGCGTTTAATATGCGCATATAATCTTCGAGAACGATTACTTATAATCTGTATGTTTTCATTGTTTCGAAACGGCTCTTTCCCAGATTTGTTACTTTTTCCGCTTCCTTTTTCAAGAAAAATCTCATACGCTAATTTCCTTGCGCTGTGCGAGAATTACCATTTGAGACTTCTAATAATTATTTTCGTTTATTATCTATCCATTCTTCCATTAGTTCCTTTCGTTTTTTATAATTCGCCGTTTTGTTGTTGCCTTCGTCATTCTGTTGTCTTCTTCTGCCCTTTTTTTCGTTTACTATTAGCTTCCTCCTCTCCTTGTCTCCTCCATTCAAATCTCACAAAATTATTCATTCAAATTGTAATATCGTAAACGGTCGATTATAACGTACGTTTTCCGGTTTTATACATATGTTCAGATATGGTTAGGCGTATTGTAACTTTGAACAACTGCTTATCGTGGGTTTATTTAGCGTTCATCTCTCACTCTGTTCGGCTGAGACACTTTCCGATAGCGCTTCTTTGTCCCTTTCGTTCCGTCACTCCTGCGCTTTATCGATACCTTCGTTTTAACAATACTCGATATTGCATTATGTCTTTCGATTCCGGAGATGGTTGACGACCACGAAAAAAATTCCGTTTAATTTTGAGATTTATATAATATTAAACGCGAGAAAACGAAACAGAGGCTAAACGCACCGATAAAACGTTAAGCGTCACTGAACTATATTGCCTCATCATGAAAAGTATGCATGGATATTACACCTGAATAACGAACGGAATCCTACATCAATGAAGGCTCTCTCGCGAAGGCTTATAGAACCACTTCCAACGATCGGAAGACTACGAAGTAGCCTCTGGCTGTACTTTTTCTCGTATGCCAACCTCGTCATCACACCGCAATATATCAACAAGCACTTTCAAGAGAGACCATGTACCATTTCGGTACAAATGGTTTGGCCGAAGTTTAGTTCGGGGCTGATTTATATTTCAAAGCAGTTGACATTAAAAATTTTAAAAAAGAAAATGAAACTCAAAGGTAATAAATATTTTGCTCGATTTTAACCGATTCCGGTTAAGTGCGCTGTAAAGAATGTTTCTTCGAATGAATATACTTTAAAAGCGACACTTCCCAATCGGCGTATAAGTCTATAGCTGCTGAATTAAGTTTCGCCGAAAGGCTCATACTGAAATGAAAAATTGTTATCTTCTCGGCTGACCAAAGATACGTTCGTCGCGCGATTTACATTAAAATTTTTCTTTGTGTTCCGTTTAAACTTTTTTTTCTATTTTAATTTACTAATTGAAAATTATAAAGAAAAATTTTTGATCGGGATTACTATGGAAATTGCGTCGGAAAATGATTTGAAACGCGCGAAACGGGTAAACGCGAAAATATTGATTTAGTTTAGCTGGACAGTTCAACGGGTCGTCGAACAGCCGAGATGTGGAAGCAGACGAAACAGCATTGACAATCTGTCAGGTGGAATAAGCAAAAGTTTCTTTACCGAAAAAAAAAAGAAAAATAATCCGTTAGAAGACTTTTGGCGCAACTTTATTGAGGCGATGTATTTTTCTATTAGGCCTAATATGGCTGACTAAAAGTAAAATTCCAGCCAGTCTAAATATTTGAACGTTAAATAGTTATTCCTTTTTTCGTGGTTTTTAAATTAAATGTTTTTTTTTTAGATTAAAAAAAAAGAAAATAGTTGAAAAAACTTTCAGTTACAAATTTTTAACATTTTATTTTTCAAATTAAAAAGAAAAGTAAAATTTCAAAAGAAAAATCTCCGTCCTTAATCATATTCTCCGCATCGTAAATTACAAAAAATATACATATATTCGTTAGCAAAAATTAGAAAAACAAAAATTAAAAACCCGATAAGAGGCAGTGTCGTTAATAATTAATCTTTAAAAAAAATCGTAAATTGGTTTCCTTCATATCGGAAAAAGTTTGTCCGCCAGCACTCTGAATTAATTTGCTGCAGCGGATGAATTCACTTCTTTTAAATAACTGCAAGAGCTTGGAATTATTTAAAAATGCCCGTGATTGTTAAAAGTAGTAACGGTTTTCTTAAGTATTATGTTTCCGAATATTCCTCAAATTTTGTAATAGAATCAAATTACTCGTTTTTTGTTTTTTGTTTTTTTTGTTTTTTTTTTTTTGAATACCTTTTAAACACCACCGGCTTAATTTCAGTCTAAGGTAATGTTCACAGACTTTAGACAAATATTATACTGCAATTTCAGGCTGCTGAATTAATTACTAAAGCGAGCCGAACAACGCAAGACTTTTTAGCAAACATATTTATATAAAAGTGTTTTTCCTTATTGAAAATCCGAGCACCGATGCAATTTCCAGCGGATTGTTAGAAAGTAAAAGTAATCGAAAAAAATTTTAATTTCTCGCAATAAGGCGATTACGTTAAAACTGAACCGACATTATAAGGTTCATAATCAGCGGAAGAGAGATGAAAAAAAAAATGGCGAGCGATATTTTAATTGCCCTTTGACTATTTTACGATAGTGCTTTTTTTTACGTGTTATTATTTATTTCTTTAGGCTTATCATATTAAGCCAGCGCGCCTGCTGATAATTCCTTTTTTGAACTCTTCAGTCTGCAGTTCTCGTAATAGGCGCCCTCTATCGAATTTGGAGACTGTTAAAACTGTTCAATTTCATTACTATACCTAGACTCTAGATGATACGTTGTGGAGTTGATATGAAACATTGTGAAATTCTTCTCTCATGCCACTCTCTCGCGTTTCGCGAAAATAATAATGAAATAGATGAGTGCTACAGTATATTCTACGGAAGTGTAATTAGAATACGGGCTACATTAAGCGAAAAAGAGATGTAATATCATAACGGGATTTCCGGGCAGAGCGCAATCGAAGGGAATCTCGTCTGTTCATCACGGTCAACAATTAATACGAAACATCACGAAACATCACGAAACATCACGAAACATCACGAGACCGTGTGCAATCGCAGGTTTCTATTTTCTTTTAGTCGGTTTATTTTTCGCCTATCATTCGTAATGTTATTCTTCGATATATATCATTGTCCCTTCCTTAATGAGAATCTCTACATTGCAACGTGGCTAGATAACATTCGGAACGTTTTTATGCTAAATCCATACCTGTTTGTTAATACACTCATCGGGATAAAATAAATAAATACCGCGCGATAGTAAATTGTTTGTTATTGTACTTATTTGATATTTGTACTAGCTGTTACCCACGGCTTCGGCCGTGTATTAATATCCGTTTAAATCTGTGTATTGGGAAATTAATAAAAAAAATTTCCTTTTATCCGGAATTATATTTACGTAAAAATCCTTTCTCTCTTTTGGTAAGAAGATGTTTTTAATTATGATAAAAATAAACTTTAACACTTTTACACTTTTGTAACAATTGTATAATTTTTTAAAACCCCGACGCGTTTCGAAGCAAACACTTCATGTTCACGGGAGCAACTATAATATAAAAAAATATTATAGTTGCTCCCGTGAACATGAAGTGTTTGCTTCGAAACGCGTCGGGGTTTTAAAAAATTATACAATTGTTACAAAAGTGTAAAAGTGTTAAAGTTTATTTTTATCATAATTAAAAAAAATGTTAACAATGAGTAATAATAACAAATACAAGATGTTTATCACGGTCCAACAAAAAATTGTTCTTCATGTTTAGCTGACGATTATCGATCTTTCTATAAAACCTATTTGCCATGACCTAACAGAAAGTTTCGCTCAGCTAAGCAACACACACAGCCATCATTTTGATGGGGCTTAATTATTATACAGACGGTGATCTGCCATAAAATTACACGTTTAAGAGAACATTTTCTTCACTGGTATTTTTCAATCGATTTTATTTTAAATTAATCAATTATTACAATAGTTCAGTGAGGGTTTCAAATTTCAGTATAAATAACATTCCCGGCAGCGAATATTAAAAATACGATTTCCAGTCTTCATGCGAACAGACTTGAGCATTGCGTATTCAAACGGTTTTCATTCTCAAACGACCGGGTTTGTACTCGAACCGTTTCCAGTCTATCTTCCTGTTACCCATAGCTTCGCCCATGTACTATAACACCCGTTGAAATCTGTACTTCAAAAATTAATAAAAAAAATTTTATTTTACCTGGAATTATATTTAGGTAAAGATTCTTCCCCATCTTTGGAAAACATACTTATCACCATTCAACAAAAAATATTCTTCGCTCACGTTTATCTGAAGATTATCGATCTTTCTATAACTCGTCTGTCGTGATCTAACAAAAAGTTTTTCTCGATTAAACAGCACACACAGCCATCATTTTGAAGGGTTACTTAGCCGCCAGGTCATATAAAAAAAAAAAAAAAAAAAAAAAAAAGGGGGCCGAGAGTTATGTATGATTTCCCATAATTACACATCTAAAGGAACATCTTTTTTTTTTTTTGGGGGGGGGGGGGGGGGGCTTTGAAAATTCAACCCACCGACAATTTAATATAATTAATTAACTAATTAACCTTCTGTACCCATATCTTTCAACCTCTCCGTCTCGAGCATTTTATTAAAATTAATTTATTACTACAACAGCAAACTACAGCAGTTAAATATAAAGGTTTTAAATTTAAGTATGACATTCCCAGTGGGAAATATTAAAAATTCCGTTACAGGATTTTTTATTTCTTTGTAAAAAATAATAGAAAATACTACTTTTCTTAAACTCTCTGCAATGAGTGTACAGCTCTAGGCTAAGAGGGCGACTTGTATGTTTACATGACATGGAGGTTTGATGATTTCAGTAACGCAAAAAGTGAAGTAAGAGACCGCGGTGTATTTACTTACGCCAGAAATTAATAAAATACCATCTGGAGTTTATTATTTACCCCAGTAATCGTTTTATTTAAATTCTTACGTTTAATTTAGATTTAACACGTGGTAATTATTTTATCGAAAAATTGTATAAAAATTAATTTTTTTTTCATTCGTCCCGAATACATTTCTGGTACCGTTGGTCGCATCCCAACTACTTAAAACCTCATATTTCGTGAAGAAGAAGGAGTAGAAAACTCAACCGTACTTTAAAACCTTTGCCTTGAAAATTTTTAGTATGATCCGTCCAGCAGTACAGGAACACATGCCGGACGAACATACATACAAACAAACATGCAAACATCCAGTTTTATATATATATATATTTATATTATGGACATAAATAATCCCCCTTGATTTATGAACTTCATATGCGAAATATTGAATGGGGGCCATAAGAGAAAGAAGATGCAATTGGATTGGGCATGTTATACGAAATAATAGATACCGAACAACAATAATAGAAGGATTAATAAAAGGATTAATAAAATGCTTAATAAAAGGATTAATAGAAAGATTAATGGAAGGATTAATAAAAGGAAAAAGATCCAGCGGGAAGACCGAGACAGAAATTCATTACGGAAATATTGGAAGGCACCAAAGCGGATAATTATCAGATAATGAAACAGAAAATGCGAGCTAGAGTTTTAAACGCATCGCGAATCTAAGTATAGTACTTCCAAGAAGATTGACCATCAATCGAAAGATTAAGGAGAATAGAAGAAGATGCGAAAAACATTTATTCATTTATTTTTATTTTTTTTTTTTGATTTTTAATTTATTTATTTATGTAAAGATTCTATTCTCTCTTTAGAAAATACGTTTATCACAGTCAAAAAAAGAAATGGTCTTCTCGTTTCAGGTTCATCTGAAAATTATCTTATAATCGGTCTGTTATGATTTAACAAAAAGCTTCGCTCAACCAAACAGCACACACAGCCATCATTTTTAGGGGAACGAGTTATTCACACGTTGATATCCAATAATTACACATTTAACGGGAACATCTTCTTCACTCGCCTCTCCCGACCCCTCCGTCTTCGGCATTTTATTAAAATTAATTTATTAAAAAAATAGCAATTTTAAAAATTTAAGTATAAATAATATTCCCGACAGCAACTATTAAAAATTCTGTTGTAGAATTGTAAAAACTAATAGAAAACATTACTTTCTATTGAAATCTCCGCGCTGAGTACAGCGGATAGGCTAGGAGCGCGACTTATATGTTCATGTCGTGCCTCGATGATTTCAGTAACGCAAAAACAGAAATAACATAACGCGGTGTATAATTAGTAAAATGTTATCTAAAGTTTATTATTTACTACAATGGAGTAATCATTTTATTTAAAATTTTATAAAAATTCATTTTTTTTTCATTCGTCCGGTACGCATTTCCGCGCCGCTGGTCGCATCTCAACTAGTTAAAACCTCATATTTCGTGAAGAAGAAGAGGTAGAAAATAATTTAAAACCCTCGTTTGAACAACACGAATACAGCCGGAAAATGTTAGCATGATCCGTGCAACGGTACAGGAACGCATACAGGAAAAACATAGAAACATTCATCGTTTTTATATATTATATATAGACAGATTTATGATATTATCGCTTTTGAATGTATTATAATCGGGCCATATTTTCCTTTTATTTTTCACGAAAACCGGCAAGTGTTGCGATGCAAATATTATATTACGATATAACGAAATAACGTTATTCCACTCTTTCGTATCTAGCTAACAGCCATTGTTCAAAAACTGTTTTTCGCGCGCAGTATCTTTGTTTCGAATAAGCGTATACAAGACAAAGAATGCCCGCTGCTATTACGTACAAATGAGACTAAGATACGGCAGTCGCACTGGTCGCGTGGTATAAAACGTTTAATAGACCATGGGCCTTTTTCAGTGGTCTGCGGTTAGAAAATGCGCGCTCTTTCGATACATCAGTCAGTTAATTAAAATATACAGCGCCATTTACAATGCAGCGTTATAAAGATCGAAAAATTCAGTATGGATTAAAAAGTTCCAACTTATAAATCTAAAGATCGAGTAACAAAAAAGAAAAATTTCCCCTTTGACGTCGTAATTTTATTTGTCAACGCGATAATGACAAAAAAAAAAAAGAAGGAAAACTAGCACTTTTTCGTTCCGAACGGAATTTTAACTGCGAAAATATTATCAGCCGATCAGGTGTAACGAAAAATTCAAAGAAACAAAAGACAAAGACTTTAAAATAATCCGAAAAACAAAACCGGAAACAACCTGTAAAAAGCAGTCAAGATGCGTAAAATTTACTACGGTTACTTCACAATCGGCAGTAGATGATTGAAAAAAAAGTTATTTTCATTCTCGAAATCTAAATTTATTTTTATTTCTTTGCTAATTTTTAAATTTTAAATGACAACTGGCCATCTATCAGTTGAGCTGTACCGCGAAGCAACACTTACTTCAGGTTTCTTACGGTGTAAGCATGTTTTGCAAGGCGTTGCAACTGCGAACGGCTTTTTCAATTGCGGGCGGCAAAATTTGTTTTACAAAGTATACGATTTAGCTGAATTAGCCGTTGAAGCTCGTAGAAATGGATGTACTAAATTTACTGGTGATTTTTTAAATATTTCACTTCAATCGAGGGGGCAGCGAACGCGCGCAATCTTACAGTCTAGAAAAGGTTATTAACAGGTAAAAATTATTCTAGCCCACCTCTAGGTGAATGATCGTTACTACTGTAGGACGTAGCCGGTGGCGTCGAGGAGACCGCATTGTCGGAATCGGCAGCAAACCTTCTGCCCACGGACGATCCGTTGTAGTAACGGGCGTCGTTGAACGTATCCAAACTAGTAGGGAAAATGTAATCGGTCCAACTGACCGGCACCAGTGGCCAACATTCGACCAGCGCCGCGTTCCACGATGATATCACCAACGAGCACAGAATTAACCATAAACATCCATCGGCGATGGAACGTTTCCTCCTTTTCGTTTCGGCTAGCCTCTTCCAATCCGGCCTACTACTGCTAATGCTCTTGACAGTGACATTGTTATTCGCGTTCTCGACGACGACGTCGTTTGTGAAAGCGGCGTCGAAGACGTCGTAACAGTCCGCAACAAGCATCGTGCTCTTCCGATGACCCGAACGAAAACGTACAACTGCGTAAGACTGGCCGAGCAGCAGTGTCTGAGAGGTGATCTGTGCACTCGATCGACGATCCAGACGGCAGCAACTACTCTAAACGCTTAATCGCCGGGTTTACTTCGGATCGCGGCGTGCCTAGATGCGAATAATGCGGAATTAGATCTCCGAAGCCACAACGGCGTCGTCACCGCAGTGTGCCACCGCTCTCCCCGTCCGAACGGCTAGTCGACTCTCCAGCGGCATACGCTGCAGTTAATTTACGGCAACAACTATCAAAACATAAACAAACTGAACCGACAGCAGCAATCATCTCGCCAAGTTCCCGCCAGAGCCTGCGTAAAGCGCGGCTTTTTTTTTTTTTTTTTTTTTTGAAGTGATTCCGATGAAAAGTGAGTACATCACAGATAGCACTGGCCGAAATCCAGCAAGTCCGTCAGTATTGAACGACTGGTAGCCTGCAAAACAAACGAACATAACCGAAATATGAACTCGATCGAATCATCAAAATCGACCGGAAGCAAAAGTTTTGCTCGAGGGAGAGTGTTTTCAGAAGAAGATTCGAAAAGGACGCAAAAATCCTAAAAGGGGGATTATTTTCTCAAAAGATAGTAATTCCACACGCCGTTTTTCTTTCTTTTTTTTTTTTTTTTTCGATCATCATTAACCGAGTTTCACAATTGGCCAGAAATTTTGATGATTTTTCATTATTATTTCCGCTACGATGACTTTGACGATGTTATCATTTCATGAAGAATTTTATCAGTAGGGACGTATCACATTGGTGCGCATTTACTCATTAACCGTAAGTGCGAAATCGTTTCATTCACTGCTACGCGCGTAAACGGGGCGGCGGGTTTCTGCGAAATCGGTATGCGAGCAACCCGCTGCAGTGTGCTAAGCAGTCATGACGGATTACTGGATAATATCGATTACTGACGCAGTCGTGACCAGACAAGCCGGCATTACAGAGACTTCGACGACATCATTAAAATACAATTTCCGTACGCTAATACTGATTACGAAACAAGCGAATGAGCCAAATTCGCCATTTAATAATCCAGTTAATTCGACTAATACTGTCCCGGCTCCATTCGAGAAAGGAGAAAACGTAAATAAAAAAAAAAAAAGAGCGGGAAAATTTCGAGTGATTTATAAAAATTTTCTCACATCTATTTCCGATACAGATGAGACCAAAAATGTACAGATAATATTTCGAAAAGTTAATATTAATATTAACGATAAGAAAACTTTAATTGATTACATTAACAATGTTTATTTTGAATTTATTTTATGTTGTAGGATCATATATGATTACAATATTTTCTCTGCGTATTTTATAAGTTATTTTTATTGTTTAACCACCAATGAAACATAACTGTGAAGAAATTTTTCTATGGTGCATTTGTTTGCTCTGTTTGATCATGTATGTGTGCGGATGTATTGCAGGCTAGGTATACGTGTATATATGTATGTGTGAATGTATGTTGGTACCTATTTGTATGTTTGCAGGTATATTTTGAATGGGTTGTGCGTATGGAAACTCAGTGTGCTATTAGAATACGTCCAGGGATTTGCACAAATTTCAGAGGTACATGTATATGTATATACAGACGTGTGTGGGTTCTGTGTCCGCTTATGAGTAAGTGAATGAATGAGTGAATCAGTGACGGATAGTAAGATATATGTGGTTTACATACAAGGCCGTGCCCACGGGGGGGGTTAACCCCCCCCCATGAGAACTGAAATAGTTATTATAAATACAAAAAAAACTGAAAAAAATCACAAATTTAAAATAAATATTGATGATTTTTTAGGGTGTTTTTACCTACTTTTAAAAGAAAAAATATGCTGCATATTTTTAGGTACTTCATTAATATTTTATGCAAAAAAAATTTTATTACGAGTATAATTAATAACATATGTAATTTTTATTAATGTTCATATACGGGGTAATTCATTTACATAAATTATTAATATATAAATCAAAATGATGGAAATTATTAATAGTACAAATATTAGTGAAAAATGTATTATGAAATAAATAGGCAAAGAAAATTTTCCACCCCCCCCCCCCCCCCCTTCCAAAATTCTGGGCACGGGCCTGTTTACATATATAGATATTTTGGTTTATATTTTTGATATTTATTGATTTAGTTTTAATCGTAATTTATCCGAATGAAAAATTCGTTTTATTTCAGCTCTGAATGATTTATCTTATTTCTATTTCGTCTATTTTATATTATAGTAATTAAATTTTAACTTGTACTCTTACGATACGTACTTTGTAGTATACGTATGTTCCGTTTTATTACATTTTTATCCTACTACGCGTATTTGTTATAGCCACAGTCAGCGCATGATTGCGCATTTGTGAGTCATTCTTTTGTAAAATATATAAATTTGAACTTGATTTAAATAAGAAGAAGAAGAATAGTAATAATAATAATAATTTTAATAATAACAATAATCATACGCGTAGTACAAAGAGCTTTATTTCAACCATAAGTATCAAAAATAAAATTAAAATATTTGATAATCGTGTGCATCATGCAATTTATCCGTAACTTAAAAGTCATAATTCGGAATAATATAAGAAATATTTACACCCAAATACCGCCTTAAATTAGCAAGAGAAATGAGTTACTCTTTTATATCTGCAAGAGAATACTATGCGCTTTTGGCGCCTTATACATTGAATAATTCCTTAGTTTTTGTAGGGCTACTCAATTGTTAACTTAGTGTTAGGCACATATTCAACACTTGATTCCGAGTTTATGAACACGCAGATAACCGGTAGGTGTCATAATACCATGCATGTTTTTTATTGCAATTCTATACACTCTTTCTTCTTCGTGCTAGTATGCAACACGTTGTTTTCTTTTGCGGGTCTTCAATCACCTTTGCGCAACTCTGTCGGTATTGCCGGTTTTCAGCCGTATTTTACTCAGTGACACCTGGAAATTTTTCCTTTTGTAAAATTGAACAAACGAAGTTTTCAATTTCCTTATATATGTATAACTATCCCGTATAGATAAATTATCGGTGGTGATTTCATTGACACTTCTATTATTTTCCTCAAGATACTGTGGTATTGGAGGATGATCGAACAACAGGACAGTATGATAACTTATTGCCATCAGTAGTAAACAAACTAAGCTCAAAGTAGTGTCTGAGAACTGTAACATGGAACACATTAATAGCGTGACTCAGTATCGCCAAGAAATAGAACTATACCTTTGAATTAGCACTAAGACGAAACTAATCGAAGTTATATAAAGATATCGTATTACACCATTTAGAGCATGAACAGTGATTGTGTTACGAGATCAGCTGTGAAACGTCATTTGATAAATGAATTCGGGAAAGATTATTTACAGGTCTCCACTGTTAAAATGGGCACCTCATTTGGTTCACAGGTAACCTTTTCGCTATATTATCCTCCAAGACCTAATACAGAACAAGAACAATTTCGTGGACAGTCTGCAAAGCGAAAGAAGTCCGTTCGAGTTTGCCAAGCGCGAGTGTTGCTTAATGTACTAGCAACAGGACGAGTATTAACGAGTATATCAATATTCCCGGAAAAAAAATCATATTGCAGTATATTCCTGTTATTCCTCACCTTCTCAAGAGTAGTAACCTCGTTTTTGTTTCATTTCTGTGCGTTCATCGTTCTTTTTTTCCGACCTGTTCTGATCCGGATGAACCACGACGCGATGTTAACAGAATAAGCGTTATATCTGATACGGACTGAAGATTAATGTGAGATCCTCTGATTTCGTGAGATGTCAGCGCGTTTTGGTTGTTTTACGAATGGACTTCTTTCGCTTGAAAGACTACATAACAATAAGAAGACAACGATGTCTTTCAATAATTAATTGAAAATAAAGTTGGGCATTCCTTTAAAGTCTACGAAGGACATATACTAGTACAAAAGTATTCGAGGCTGTAAAGAGAAAACTATCAGTTCTCCAATACAACATAATTCTGAAATAAATGAAATTAAGACGTTCAGCGCGGAGTTACAAAAACAGCTGAAAATAAAAAATAATTCCTGATTATCTGTTTGGATTTCGAGAGAAATGGCACTATAGAAGACATGCACAGAGTAGTTCTCGTAATAAATCGAAACTTTGAGGGAAAATATTTCAATCTGACACGTTTTTAGACACGCAGAAAAAGCCTATAACAGGGTGCGATGTAATGGGCTTCGGTACAAAACAAAACGGTAATTACCTTACCGGTGGTATCAGCTGCTAATCGAATCCTAAAGAAGACACTTTCGGCTGAATTTTAATAGAACATGTTTAAACATCCGATGCAATCTGCGCTATATCAAATATACACGTGGAACTTTCCAGAAATTTACGAGACGATAGCAGTCCCATGTTTGCTGACGAAATAAGGCAACATTATCCTATCGTATCCACAACGTAGCAACTGTGTAACTTTTGTAACACAACCTGAAAAATCAATTCAAATTTTTAAAAATTTAAATAAATATAAATATTCGCAGGCCATATTCAGCTTAAGAAAAGCCATGACAACTACTGATCAATAATAAAGCTAAACGAAGAAGCTTCCAATAGTGTAAAATATCTCGGCTCCCATTTAAACTACTAAAGACTTGCCCGGAAAATAAGCACGCCAAAAGAAAACAAGTAAGTGTAAAATTCCGAAATATGCGTTGATTAAACATTGATGTTGCACTGTAGTATTAAAACTGTGTTCGAATGAAGTCTTATTTATCGCGTTCGTGCATGTTAATTCTTCGCTATTGTTCTCGAGTAGTTTTTTTTTTTCCTACCTTGGGCGCGCCAGCGGCCTTGACCCAACAACATGAAAAATTAACAGTTATAACTAAATAACCAGGCGGTCAGAAATGAAGAGGACAAAGGACAGTAGCAATGGGATAACTGAAGGCAATGGGAAGGAAAGAATATAGGTAGCGTTAAAGGGAGTAGGAAGACCCAAAACTAAAAGTTGAGTGTAAAGAATAGAGCGTTCGTTAGAGAGTGCTGAACATTCGAATAGGATGTGATTTGAATCACAAATACAAGAAGGCTCAGAAGCGTGAAGAGAGCAGAAAGGAGAAGGGGACAAAGCGAATCGAAAGCGAGAAGAGGGGAGTAAAGAATGATTGATTCTAAGCCTAATTAATGAAACAACAGTGGAACGACGACAGATAGGAATAGAATGAAACCAAGGCAAGAAAAACCAGTTGAATAAGACAATAGTATGAATAATGATTAGAGAATAAAGATGGATACATGTCAGACCAAAGTCTGGAATGATTAGAGCGTGATAGAGAAAGAATGTCTGAGGAAGGGAAAGAGTCGAGGAAAGGACCAGTGCGGGCGGCTGAGCGAGCTAAAGAGTCAGCTGAGTCATTTCCCACAATATTGGAATGACTAGGGACCCATAGAAAGTCTATGGAAATGGAGCGGAACGAGAACAAAGAGGAGACAAGAGATCGGATAGAGAGGATGATACCGTCAGAAGTATAAGAAGGAGGAGAGGAGATGGCTTGAAGAATGCCTTTGGAATCAGAGACAATCAGGAATTTGTGAACCCCACTCGTAGAGGATATGAAATGAATTGCACGAAGAATTGAGATCGACTCGGCCGAGAAGATAGAGCAGAAGGAAGGAAGTCTGAAGGACTCAGAGTGTAGGAACGTAGGAGACGTATATTGTTCTCGAGTATATTTCGGGTCTTTTAATAATATTCGCGCAACGGTAATTATTGCTTTCGCGTCGTATCTTATCTTATCGCTCGACCGAACAGAAACATACAGTCGACCGCTGATAACGCAGGTGAGATCTTTCCTTTATCGGCTGGCTCTGCCGGACCGCTCATATTTATCGTATTTATTTATTTTAAAATTACGAATGAGATTATGAATACGAGAAATCCACCTAATAGTTTTATACAAAATCAAAATCAAAAAACCAGCCCGACGAAGGCATCTGTCGATAAACAACAGCGGCCTTCGCCGCTCTCGTCCTCATCTGTACCTACCAGTGTTAATAAAACCGTCGTTGCCACTACCTCCAATGAGAGGTTTAGCCCACTCCGGTTGCAGAAATCCAAAACAGGCTATGTTATTAAACATCAACACTCAAACACAGCGACCAGTGACAGTGACGATTGACGTACGCCTAAACGTACAGCAGCAGTAAAGTATCTTACAGATAATAAATCTGCTGCCAGTAACGCCACATTAAAGCCCAAAAGAAACATCTTTGAATTTTTATCTACTGCAAACAACGATAATAATGAGGATAATAATGACGAAATGTCATCCGAAGAAACCAGGATAAGTAACGAAATAAATCCTAGGGACGATAAAAATGTTAGTAGTGAACAGAGTAAAGAAATGACGATTAAACCTCCACCAATTATGGTTAAAAACGTCGCGAATTTCAACAGCTTTAGAAAATTCCTTTTAGAATTACCTGAGGTAGAATTCGAACTAAAAACAACCTTATCCGGGGTTACTATTAAGCCTAAGAACCCGACCTGTTATCGTCGTATTATTAAAACCTTAAGAGAAAATAAATATCTCTTTTATACGTACTCTTTACCGGAAGACAAACCGTTCAGAGTAGTAATTAAGAATTTACACCACTCTACAGATACAGCTGACATTACAAAAGAAATTGAGTCCAGAGGATTTCAGGTTAAAACTATCACTA
Source organism: Icerya purchasi (assembly GCA_039619475.1). Classification (NCBI taxonomy): domain Eukaryota; kingdom Metazoa; phylum Arthropoda; class Insecta; order Hemiptera; family Monophlebidae; genus Icerya; species Icerya purchasi. Next base: position 239,071,332 of record CM077115.1, read on the forward strand.
ATATTCTACGTTACAAAACCAAACAACCTCTCCTCATGTTCTTTTTAGACTTGAAACCATCAAAAAAAAATGTTGAAATATTTGAAATCAACCGCATCTTAAATACAGTGGTAGTGGTTGAAGAATCTAAAAAAGATTCACGGCTTAAACAATGCAAAATATGTCAATTATTCGGCCACACGGCTAACTACTGTAACCTACCCATACGTTGTGTTAAATTTGCTGGGATGCATGATACTAAACTTTGTAATAGAAGCCCATCCGAACCCGCAAAATGCGCCTTATGCGATGGTAACCACCCGTCAAGCTATAGGGGATGCTCTGTATACAAACAGCAAACTGAATTCTACAATAAAATACGTTCGTCTCATGCCCGGGCTCATGGAAATATCAACGTTCCCGATGTTCCTAGAGATAGTTATTCTAATGGAATGCTAAGCACAGCGAATCGAGGATCATACGCTAACGCCGTTCGAGCAGGAAGTATAAACTACGCCGGGAACCAAACGGATACAGGTCAGACGTACACTGGGCATACCAATAACAACTACAGCAATAACCCTAATGACATTTCAATAATGTTGACAACGTTCCTCAACGAATTCAAATCTACAATAAATCCATTAATATCACTCTTGACGAAAGTTATTGAAAAATTACTTCCATAATGTTAAACAACACTAATATAATCACACAACACTCACTTGTGATAGTACTATGGAATGCGAATGGCATTACTCAAAAAAGAAATGAATTCGAACTTTTCCTTCAACAAAATGTAATTGATGTTGCACTAATCACAGAAACCCATCTCACGTATGAAAAGAGTTTCAAAGTTCGTGGTTATGTAGCATACTCAGCTCACCACCCGGATGGAACAGCTCATGGGGGTTCAATGGTATTAGTCAGAGATATATACAAACAATATAAAAACTTTGCATACAGCAAATTCGCATACCAGATTGTAGCGGTAAACGTCGAAACACTTAGAAAGGATATAGCAGTAGCCGCAATTTACTGTCACCCAGGTTTCTGTATACCACAAATGGACTATAATACAATTTTCAACAAATTAGGAAATGTATTCATATGCGGTGGAGATTATAATTCCAAAAATAGTATGTGGGGATCGAGAATAACAAACCCAGCCGGAAAGATACTGTACAAATCAATACAGAACAACGCACTTGCCGTTTTATCTCCAATGACTCCTACATATTGGCCGCGGCATCTCAATAGGCTTCCGGACGTCTTAGATTTCTTTATCATTCGTGGCATTCAAAGATACAACAGAGAATGCGGAACAATCATCGATCTGTCATCCGATCATGTTCCAGTGGTTGCCACCTTAGGTATAAGTCCTAAAACCGTACTCAATCAGCAGAGACTTACAAATCATACCACTAATTGGAATATCTTTTCAAGTATAATTGAAAATAATATTGACTTGAAGATCAAACTAAAGAACACAAATGGCATTGACATAGCCGTCAAGAACTTTTCTAATCTCATAGAATATGCGTGTAATAATTCTACCAATTACGTATCAAAAAAATCTTTTCAAAACCTGTATATACCCGTAGAAATAAGAAAATTAATAAAAGAAACCAGGTCAGCAAGAAGGAGATGGCAGCGTGGTCGTTACCCATCCTTATACAACAGATACAAAGAGTTGCAAAACAAACTAAAGATCAGTATCAAGGAGTACAAAAATAAAACTTTTAATCATTACACGCAGTCCATTAACGATGGGGAAAAGCCTGTATGGACGTCAGTTAAAAAACTGTCAAGTCAATCAGAAGAACCATATAATATTAGATCGAACAACACTTGGGTTAAAACAGACAAGGAAAAGGCAAATGCTTTTGCGGACCATCTTGACACGGTCTTTACACCACACTCTGATCGCAACAAGGAGCATTCTGACTATATACAAAGAGCATTGGAAAAACCTCGTCGGTGTGAACAAGCTACTAAGGTTTTCTCGCCAAGAGAAGTTCTCGTATGCCTTCGGAATATACCACTACGTAAGGCTCCTGGCTTCGATAGAATTACCAGGGAAATAATCTCGCGACTACCGCGGAGAGCAGCTATTCTTCTTTGTTACATCTTTAATGCGGTTATAAGGATGCGGTACTTCCCTAAAATATGGAAGAAGTCGGTTATAATGATGGTTCATAAAGTGGGGAAACCGCGGACAGACCTTTCATCATATCGACCGATTAGCTTGCTCTACTCTTTATCAAAGGTTTTGGAGAAGCTAATTTTAAATCGTATTGATCCGGTTATAAGTAACCGAGATGTGCTACCGAATCATCAATTTGGTTTTCGCACGGATCACTCTACGATTCGTCAGTGTCACCGATTAGTTGACGCAATTGTTTCTAGATGTCACGCAGGCATTCGATAAGGTCTGGCATCCAGGATTGCTGTATAAATTGCGGCAAATTCTTAATGAGGATATTTATCTATTACTCAAATCGTACTTGTCCGAACGCTCGTTTGTAGTTAACATAAAGGATTCACTCTCGGAAATACATTCAATCAGATCGTCAGTACCTCAAGGCAGTTTGCTAGGGCCTTTATTGTATTCCATCTATACCGCGGACGTACCAATTTCTAATCTAACGTTACTAGCTACATTCGCTGATGACATTGCGATACTCGCATCTAATACGAATGTTACGTATGCAAACGCTGCTGTTCAAAATCATCTGAATAGGCTAGAGAAATGGGCATGCCTCTGGCGCATATCGTTCAACCCAACTAAATGTCGTCACATTTTATTCACAAACAGACGAGTAAGATGTTCACACTTGAAATTTGAGAACTCGCAAATTCCAAAAGTAGACTCTGTGCGCTATCTTGGAATGCATATGGATAGACGATTAACGTGGCGTGATCACGTGGAAAATACAAGAAAATCTATAATAATTAGGGCTAGGTTGCTATGGCCGCTGCTAGGACGAAAATCAGTTCTAAACCTGGCTGTAAAGCGGAATGTGTATATTTATCGGTTATTGCTCCAATGTGGAGATATGGATTAGAGCTATATGGAACAACATGTCGAAGCAACCTCCTTAGGATACAGCAACAGCAGTCCAAGCTCTCTACGTAGGCAATGGTATCTGCGCCTTATTTCGTATCCAACGACACATTGCATGCGGACTTGAATGTTCCATACGTGAAGGATGTTTATGCGGAACAGTACAAAAAGTTCTTTGAGAAACTTCAGTTTAGCTCGAATCCACTTATATACCGAATGTTCACTATTGATCTTCCAGCCAGATCCAGCCGGCGACTGAAAAGGAAAAAGTGGTGCCGGGATGCACTTCCGATAACTTAAGCGCTATTATATTGCTCTCGGAGACACTACGCATAATCGTTATGTAGTGTGAAAATAAATTAATTAATAAAATAAAATAAAATAAAAAAAAAAAAGAAATAAATAAATAAAAAAAGGATAAATAAACCATTTTCTTCTTAAGACCTGAATCGGGCATTTCGTTGGAACTGTCAGGTTAATATTCGTTTCCTTTTCCTTTTCTATTCATTCCACTTTTCCCCAATTTCCCCCCCTTTCCTTATATTCTTATATCACCATTGTTTATGGCAGACTGCTGTCGGTACAATGGAAAAAAAAAAAAAAAAAAAAAAAAACATTGATGTTGACGATGGAAAATAAAATTTTTCCTACAGAACATTATGCTAAATGCCATGCGATCTTACGGGGGATCTAACAGCGAGCAAATCAAATACAGCATCATATAAAGAGCTCAATCAAGAGTTCTGAGATCAATAGTCACTGTGCAACGTAAGAAATGGCAAGATACTTAAATATACCAACAACTACTGAAACATTCATAACAGCTACAAGACCATGTAATCAGTTAGCACGTAAACCTGTAGAAGATGGTATTCGATTCAGACGATTAAAACGATCAAATACAACCGACAATAAATCATTGCCAAATAAGTACAATCGTAATGGATACACATGGTCGTGGACAGCCGTACGATGTACATGAAGCTAGTTAAACAATAGGGAATACCTTTGCGAAGTTACAATCATAACACTGATAATTATTACCTTTATAAAGTGTTTCTTTTGTAAACATGTTTTCAAATGAATACAATTATATAAGCAATAAATCGATCGGAAAACATTGATGTAATAAAAATGCAAGTTAATCCCATGTTTCGCCTGATCGTTAATGGTCAAATACTAGGCAAAGCTAGAAGAAAGCGTTTAACAATATTGATATTACAAATATTATGCATTGTGATATTGCAGTGCATGCTTGTTGTAGCTACCTCCAGTCATGGAGAAGCTAACCATAAATAAATAAATAAATATATAAATAAATACATGTTTTCTGGTCAATTTATCGCTTATATAATTATTACTTTTAATTAGACAGATTTCGAGCATAACTTAAAAAATATTTGTATTTCAAATAGGCAAATATCAAGGGTGCAAAGGCGCATTAAATACCGAACTGTTGCCTTTCATTAACTTTCCGTATTGGACGAAAAGGAAATCAATTAAAATATCGAATATTAATAAGGATGTTAAAAAAATATTATTAGTTCCTCCACTGCGGAAACAACCTTGTCAAATGTTTCTGCTAGTTTTACCTGGTTGTCCTCTTCTGGTAAAGCTCAATTTTCAGCAACACATCAGAGAATTCTTGAGCATGTAAATTACCGTAAAGTCGTACTCTCATGTCGACCCTAAGACACGATATCTCGAACTATAGAAAGCATCGTTTTAGCGAGGCATTTACCTCGTCAATACCCTTAGTCACTTCCGGTAGTGTTGGTCGAAAATCATCACAAGAGAGAACTGGGACTTTACCCGTAACCTAGTTATTTCTGCGAATATTCTGCACGGCTCGGTCTACAGTTTCCATGGTGGCAGTCTTGAAATACCTTTGCCTTGTCCACTATTGCATGATACTGGCGCACATAGGAACTTCGTTTCTGTCTAAATCTATACGGATCTTAAACGTTGTGTGGCCTATTTGCCACCAGATAATAGTGCAAAATGAATCCCAGAAGATGTTGTTGCGAGTGCTATTTTTTTCCTTGTCTTTTCATCTCCAACAGCCGCATGAATCACGTCTCAAAACCCGTAAAAAATCGTCTGACAGATGATGCTGATATTTGTTCCATAACTCCGGTGCATTCGAGAGTCCGTAGAACACCAGTATGAAATATCTCATGTGACATAGATTGTTACTGACGCCACCTCGAGGGTTTGTCACAGCCAAATAGACGATGTGCTTTGAAGGCTACGTGATACGTCGTGAACGAAATGTAAACGAAGTTGGACCCCTCATTGTATGCGGTAATAGACGCTGTTAACAGCCAAAATGCAACATCGCATTTTAGCTTCGTTATAATAAATTAAGTCCGATGCAGCGTACAGCGGTAAACGAACAACAGCGCGCGGCCGTTCCTTATCGCTGTTATGTTCAACATTCTAGTCTAGTCGATTCAAATTATGATACGTCGTAACTCGGTTTTTTCGGCTATATCGTATTTTTCGCTATCTTTCGTATTTTTCGTTCTCTGCATCTCGTTTTCGCCTTATTTCGCTTTCTTTTCCTCGTTTGCTATGGCTTCCTTCCTTCTTATTCCTCTTTCCTCTGTTTTCCGTCATAATTTCTTCATCTTTCGTTTAAATATTTTAAATCGTCGTATTCGTTCTTTTTGAATACACATCTGTATTTCCCATTATTTTGCTTCCGGCAATTTGTTTGCACAATAGACGCAAATAATAGCATTCACCATAATTAGGATGCCCGATATATTTTCCCAATGCATTGTTCTTCAAAATTCTTGGAACCTTTCCACTGAGCCACCGCGTTGGCGTCGATGAAATATGCCTTTTTATATCGCAGTAGTTCGTGATATATTGGAATTTTTGCAAACTGGCCTTCTCCGTATAATTTAAAAAATGCCAAGAGTGCTGTTTATTCTCTGGCCATCTTCTAATGAATATCGATCATGTACAGAAAAGGCCAGGATCCGCTAAACTGCTTCTGACGTACATATGTAGTGACCAGATTGATATTCGGTCACTTAGCCAATGGTCCGTAATGCAAATGTAGCCGCTGATCGCTACTGTTATTTGCATACTTGCAGATGTACTTAATAGACTCTCGACTCTGGTGCAGAACTCTACAATGATATGGGTTTGAAAAACATTGGAGAATATGGGCCAAACCAGCTATTATTAACTTCGATGGTCTGCCTATGTACATTTGATTTTCCTTTCCATTTCTGAGCATGACAATATATACGAATATACTTCAGTCATCGCGCCGACATGTCTGTGACCGGCGAACTTAATGTATACATTATAGATAAAGCTACTTTTATAGTAAACTCGGTGAGCGCTTTCAGTTAGCAGCTAACCGAGAATCATGTTCTACGGTTGTTCTTAAGGACTGAAATATCTCACTATTTTTAGCAGATTTCGAGTGATATGAAATGGTTACTTCTCTTTCTCGAAGGCATATTTAAAAAACAATGAAAACGTTTTCTTTTACTAATTTTTTTTTTTTTTCTTATATAAGTACGAGTATATAGTTTTTTTTTGGCCCAGTTTCTATCTTTTGGCCAACTCTTACTCTTATTCATATTTCCCATTTTATATTTCATTATATCTTTTAAAAATCAATATAATTGTCTACACTTGGCTGTATCTGGTTGAGCTACTCTATTTGTTGCGATATTAAAAATAATGTTTTTAGGTCCGCGCTAGAATTGCTTTCAATAAAGTTTTCTTTCTTTCTTCAAATTTGATGCATTGCCAAACTATATGCTCTAACAATCCTTCCAGACCACAACAATCACACGCATTGCTGTCCATTAATCCCAAACGTACAGGATGAGACAGTATAATACTACTAGTGACGTAGAAAGGGAATATAGGATGAAACAAAAACAGTAATCAAATAACAAAAAAGAACGATTTAAATGATAGTAACATAAAAAACAGTAATTCATTAAACAAAGAAAACAATCGGAAATCCTATAGCAAAAACCCCGGAAAAAACTCGGAATAAACTTAAAGTAAATAATTACAAATAAATTAGGTATTAATAACCGTATAGTGCATACTGTTGCTTTTAAACAACACAGTTTTAACTACACTGATTAACGAAAACTGAACAAAAAAAAAAAAAAAAAAGATAATTTAAATAAATATTTTAGTAGTAAAAGTAATTAATAGTAATATTGCACTACTACAAATTATTACTGAAAAAAAAATAAACTGAAAAGAAAAAGATCTAAAAGAATAATCATTATTATTTATTTATATCATTTCGAGATAGAGCTGCAGAGTAAACAATACGCGGCTAACGTTTAAAGCAGAATCCATCGCCCGCGCATGCGCACCGTCTCGCTTTCCCCGCTAATTGACCAGCAAGAGAACATGCAACGTTGAAAGCATAGCGGCTATAAAAGCAATCGCGTATTATATTGCCAGTATCCAACTTACTTAGACTTCACAAAAATGATTCATCTAATGAAGAAAGGGAGACGCTAGAAAGTATTTCCAAAGTTTACTGATTGTTCGGTACGACTTATTTGATTTACAAGACGAATAAAAAAGACCTATATAGACTTTCAGTTGCTTCGTAGATAGACCTTTAACTTCAGTCTTATTAAATGTGGTTGTTTTATTTACGTAGGGTGGTTCAAATTTGAATGGTGCAGTATGTTATATTGTTAAAAAACCAAAAGACAGAAACGAAATAATATGACTTTATTTATATTTCGGATTTATACCTGTAGCGAAGAGGAACCACATGAGAACCCCCTCATTTGTAAAAAGACTCTGCTAAACGGCCCACTGAGGTAAGCGAAGTTAAAACAACCGTCTGACACAAACTACGGAAAATACATCTTCTTCTTCTTCTTCTTTAGGGAGAACCGCTACTAGATCGAAGGCCAAACACATTACTTCTGTAGGAAACATGGGCGTCGCCAGCGGGGGCGGGGGGCAGGGGGCAGCTGCCCCCCCCCCTGGAGCCTTGAAACTTTTTAATCAACTGGCCATAATGAGTGTTCATAGGCGCGTAATCATGAATAATTTGTCAGAAACCTACGAAAATTATGTTTTAATTAAGATTTTATTCTTGTTTAATAAAATATTAAGCCTTTAAAACTTATAAATTTCATTTTTTCTATAACTCATATCCTTTTTCTATCATCTTGCCCCCCCCCCTGGCGGCTGGCAACTCATCTTGCCCCCCCTAGCCCATCGGCTGGCGACGCCCTTGGTAGGAAATATGTTATATTCAGACCATCAAACATTTAGCATACGCAATAAGTTTATTCAACTTATCCGACTACAATAAGAAAACTGCTGAATTTGATTCTATGACAAGCTTCGATATACTTCAATATTTACTCGAAAAACCAGCTTTGCAACAAATTACTATCCGATACTTTGGAAATTCCCAGTAAAAAAAAATAATATTTAGATCTAATAAACACTCTTTGGAATGTACCAAGCTCGTATTGTGATCTAGTCTCTTTTCGTTAATGGGAAAATATTTGATAAAATCTTATAGATTATATCGGTTACTCGAAAAACACGGATTAATCCGTCCCCAATAATTCGGATTTAGAAGCCACTCGACGACCTTGTTTGAAAGAAGGGAGCACTGCAAACCAGTCTTTTTCCACGTTTCACAAACTTTGAATGGTTTACGGAGGATTATTATATTAAACAAAAACATCAGGAATACACATAAAAATGCGTGATTGGGTAATTAACCAGCCGATAACCGTAACTCAAGCTATACAGGTCAGTTGATAACTAATAAATGCCCACCTAGGTTCATTATGGATCATATAAAAGTGCATTATTTAGACCCTGCGGAATGTTTCTCAATTTTTTCTACACTCTATAGACCCCGACTATGCATCTCGGTAAACACTTGTTTATTTTATCCGGAGCCGGCACGAAAATATAACTATCCGCTTACACAGAAAAACGTTAAATTATTAGCAGCACCGCTCAAATTTTATTTACGGAAAGTGTTTGTAAGTAAACATATATATATTCTGCTGAAGAAAAATAGGAGTAGAAAATTGTAACGAACCAATCGGCCTTTTTGATTTAAATATTATATTACGAAAGAAAAAAAAAAACAATTCAAAGAGAAAAAGGGAAGGAAAAATTCGAATATTCAGGAATAATTCAGGTGTTGTTTGTTACTTCTGTAATTAAAGTAAAATTAGATTTTAATAAGAAACGATAAATGTGTTGAGACCAAAGATGTAAAATTTTGTAACAATATCATTGTATTAGCAAAATTTCTAAGTGATCTAGAAAAAATACTAAAATACAGTTATGTATCTGTATTAGTGATAAAAGCGAGTGTGAATTACATTTCAGTGTCTTGCGAGTAAGTTTTGGTAGCGATGTTTTCTAGTATTTGGTATATAAACTTAAATATTAGCAGTAAAATAAATGACTAAATGGTATCGGACATTACCGTTTTGATGGGAAATTTCGTACAATTAGGTAATTGCCCAACTACGTAAATTATTAAATATAAGTGTAAAAGTGTCTTTTGAAAATGAGGGCTTTTTCGTTCTCTGATCCTTGTAGCATTTACGCAGTCTGCAAGCACTAAAGTTTGTAGTATTTTTTTTTTTTTTTTTATCATTTTCGTGGAGTAAGTCTCTAGACTGGGTAACAAATTATTGCCCAAGTTATGCCTTCCTTTCCTTTTTTTGATAAAATCTTTTTTTTTTTAAATTGTTGTAAAACAAAACTCGGTTCAATAAAAATCTAATAAAAAAATGCCTCTATACTAATCGCTCTGTGCACGTTAAATGTATATATAAAAATCTAATGAAAATTATATTAAACCGTAATTTCGCGTAATTATTTTTGTTCTTTTAATGGTTTTTTTTTGTTTTTTTTGAAAAAAAATTTTGTGGTCCGAACATTTGATCACAGTCGAGACGCTCAAAATTATATCCATCCGACTAGAGTAAATCGCATGAAAATTAAAATAAACTTTATAACTGAATATAACGAAAGTCGACCAAAAATTAAAATCATGATGTTTCAAACTCTTGACATTCTTTACGTTAAATTACAGATACATATTTATATAGTACTAAATTCAAAACAAATATTTCTAATATTTTAAAGTTGTAAAATCGTGTACATTTTTCGCGCACAATTTCCTAAAGGATATATTTCAGATCCATTTTGTTTGGTTTGATTTTTTTTTTAAATTGATCCGTTTCTGTATTACTTCCCAAGTTTTTAAATAATTTTAAATAAGTATTTATTTTACACTTTTTTTAATACTTTAGGATTTTTGTATTGATGTGCGCTTTTGTGCATGTGAGCACTTATCATCATAAAGCCCGTTTGTCCGGTACGAAATAATATCTGAAAAACAGATCTATTAAGGTGGGATGGAATATAGATAAAAATAAATAAAAAAAATAAAGAGTACTCGACAATCAAAATTGTACTTGCGGGAGAGTTCCATAGAATAATAGGACCCCCTTTTACTCTAATTCTTAGGTCGAATATTCTAACCATCGAGGACGCTCGTTGATAATCTCCACACAATATCCGCAGATTCGTTTCCTCCAGCTGCTTCTAATAAACTACGAGGATATCACCTTATTTTGATAGAAACGTAATTAAAACGAGGATTAAAATAAACGCACAAAAATGCAGCGTCACATGCAACGCTTACAACTTGAAAAGGAATCTTCGATACATTTAAATGAAAACATTACGAAACATTATTACTGGGACTAATAATGTCGCAACACATCGTAAATAATTTAGTTTTGACGGGTAAAACCGTTTAAAATTGTTCCCTCTTAACAATAAAGGGGCGAAAAATACTGACGAGAAAAAAAATTAACGTATCTCCATCAAATCTCAGAAAAGTTCGCGAAAAGGTATGGCATTCTGTGCAGATTTACTGATAACCGCCCAAAATTAGCATTAGCAAATTAATTCGAAAATCTATGAGAATGCTGATTTGTAACGAATGAAACGAAAACCGCGCTAATAACGCTAATAATAGCGCAGATGATCGAGTCAAAATATAAAACATTTTTTTTTGGAAAAAGTGCAAAAAAATGAAAACGAATTAATCCCAAACGTAATGTGTAAACCTTTCGCCTATATCGGATCATCTAACCAAGCGCGCCTGTGGCTGTAAAATAATTTATGTTGCAGGTAGAATTTTTATTTTATACGATTAGCACACAAGGGCGTACGTGTTTAAATTTGACTTTACTAAACGAAATCCCCGCCTAATAACACTCTATATACATCACCATAATGAGTGTATTTGCAAAAACAAAATAATAATTTTTTTTTTTTGTTGGTAATTTAAACAATTAAAGAAAGAGAAATTTTAAAAATTAACATTTTTCATTTCAGATTTCTATCTGCTCAAATTAATCCATCCGTTAAAAATTCGTTACAATCTTTATGCTTTATTACAATTTAGGCAATCAGATTGTAAACTCTGTCTGTCTCCTTCTTCCTCCAATAATTCTCCTAGCGACCTCATTTTCCTGTCGTCCTACGTTCTTTCTTAATGGATAATCGTCCGCTACTGATAAGCCCAACAAATTTTTATAAAAGAAAGAAAGAAAAGAAAAAAAAAGATTGTAAATTAGCAGTGAAGAAGATAGTCTCCCACTGGTTTGAAAAAATCTTATAGAAAAAATTATTAAAATATTCCATTTTTGCATAAATAGTTTTCGGGTATCGTTAAAAATAAATAAAGAACAAAACATCAAGTTCGCAATGAACAGCTCATTTCAGTGAAATACGCAGTTAAGTACGAACTTGTCAAGATTTTTACCAGTAATCATTCCAAATATTATAATACTATATTAAACCAAATACTTTGAACTCGCAATTTTTTCTGCTTTTTTTTTCTTTTTATTTCGCTTTTTAAATCGTTATTTTATATCTTGTACCGCTATATTATCTATTTTCTGTGTACACTGGGAGAATGATAAAATGGTTGAGTTTCATAAAATTAACGCTTGTGAATGCATAACTAAACAAATTTATAAAAATAATATATTTAATAAATATTAAAAACAGAACTGGTGTTCCGAAAAGTATAATACTTTTAAATAAAAAAATTAACGAAGCACGAAAAAAAAAAAAAAAAAAAAAAAAAAAAAGCGTATCGAAAATGTATCAAAACTAAATCAGAAAAATATTATTTAATAACTTATAATATTATCAGCTGGCAGTGAATTTCATTACATTAATTGGCATTCGCGACTTGTCGATATTTTTGTACCTACGTTACTTACACAGTTGTAAATGGGAACGAATTTTGCATCATTACTGAATGGCGCTTACACAATTGTTTATGTATATTAAGAAGAAAAAAAAAAACATCACACACAAAATAGGAAATGTTACTAAAAGCTGTAATACTTCTAGAATTTTTTATTTATGCACATACTAGTATGTATACACATATACGCATATTATACTACGCTTCTTTTCTTTTTTAAAAAATCTGCAAAATTCATTTCAATTTACAGGCTTTGAATACAAAAATGCACGTTATAATAACAAGAGATTTATATAATATATATATACATTATTAGCAACGCATGCGCAGACACATATTTTTAATAAACAAATACCATCGCGTTTCCGTAATAGCAATTCGATCGTGAAACTAAATTGCACACACTCACGCACGTACACTCAGACATTTACATCTCTGCCGGCGGTAACTGCACCATATGTAAAACACGAAATTCCTAATCGGACCACCGAAAAAATCTCAAACCGCCGATGACACTCGCGTTACATGCCCGAAATTATCTTAATTAAAAACAAATTTCCTTAAAATATCAGAAAAATGCGCTAAAATATTTACTATATTACATCTTTATATATATAATTATGTATAATTTACTATTCCGATCTGCCGTAGTGGTGCAACTTACATATTAATATACACGGTAACTTCTGTAAAATAGGAATAACAGTTGATAAAGAAACAATTTTAAAAATAGAAATAACCAAATTAGGTCAACCCATTAGAAATGAAAAATATTTCTTCCGGTTAATACACAAATGTATGTAAAAATATACGCGTAGTAATACTAGAGAATTCGTAGTGTTTAACACATAACATATTATATTACAATATTGTTAATACTCGTAAAAAAAAAAAAAAACATACAATATTTTTAGGTAATGTAAACAGTTTATTTTGAATTATGTCCACTGCAAATCTTTTTTTAAAGTAATTCTTAGGTGTACGTTTAAAACATGAGAGCGGACTGAAAGAAAGGGTCAATATAATGAAACAGTAGCAGAATTAACTAACTTTTTCTTTAGCAAAACGTAAAAATTTATAAAATCTAAACCAGAATAATATGTGTCAACATTTCAATTAAAATCTGCTCGCATTTTATTTAACCAATACAATACTCTCGCGATAATGGTGACACTGGGTAAAATGCGACAATAATTTGCCGTTTAAAGTTCTCCGCTCTTTTTCCATTATTACTATTATTATTATTATTTCTAACTTACGAATTTCCCCCATTTTGCAACTATAAATTTTTCTTTTCTATCTTAATTTTTCATCAAGTCTCGCACTTTCCTAAAAATAATACGCCACTACAAACCGCATACTAATAAGCTGCCGTTTTTTTGTTACTAAACTAATAAATATAATATAAAAATTTTCATCTACCTCGGTGCGTACCGCTGAGTTTCAAAATTCCGCAAAACTGGATAATATACCGAAGTGCTTCTGAAGTGAAAAAAGTGCGCTACACATGAAATAATTATTCCAATAGTGTAATAGAACAATTTAAAATTACACAGGGAACTTGAAAAAAAAACATTCAGTATCTAACTAACAACAGCTTTTTCGTTATCCACCCTCGAGATTACACTTAATTTTACTTGATAAACACGGCGGTATTATATCAAGTAAGAGCACTCAACTTATTTTAAAATTCTTGGCGCTATTCATTTTCTTCAATTTAAATTTATGCATAACGCTTTGAACCGGAAACTTTTATCTATTCAAAAGAGCAACCTCACGCTAAAAAAAAAATTATTTTATGTGTATTTACGAATTTGTATTCGAATGAAATGCCGCTGTGCATGTGTGTATATATATATATATATCAGTGTAGGCCACTGCCGGAGTAAAACTTTTCAACACCGTAATCACGGCAAAACTCATTTTAAAAAGAATAAGAATAATAATAATAATAATAATAAAGAGCAATAATATAACTTTAAAAAGTCAAACTATTTTTATACTTTAAAAATTAGATTATCGCTTTGATATAATAAAAAAACAGTTAATCAAATTACATTAATTAAAATAACGTAGTTTGGGGTAACTTTAAGTCTATTAAATTTGCTTAACATCTGAGCAAAACTTACGAATAATTTGCATTGATACATTTATATATAATTTAAAATTATAGGCGATTTCAAAAATCGGAAAAGATAAATAATTTAAAAATACAGCGTAATTAAGAATAGTATAAATAACGAGTAATAACAATAATAATAAAAATAACGAGACAGGAATGTACTTTAATCGCGTAATGACACGGCGCGAGCGCCATCAATGAATAAATACACATAAAAAAAAAAAAAAACGACAAAAACTAGAGAAAAAAATATAACAAATAATATTTCAGGCCTATGAGAAGACGACGGACAGCAATTAAATGATTATATTATCGAACTCAGCGACAGATACAGTTTGGCGCCGCCTTCAATACGAAAAAAAATTAAAAATATAAATAATAATAAATAGTAATCTAAAAAAGAAAAAAAAAAAAATATGAAAAAAAAATTAAAAATTAACGTATAAAATGACTATGAGAATTTCAAATTAAGAGCTCCTAATAAACGATGATATCGGAAGAGAGTCAAATTGTTAACCAACTGTGCTGAGAAGAGCATCTTACCAGGACACACTAAATGGTAACAGCGATGATGATTAGCCGCGATTCACATTGAAGAACAGAGTGATCAACGAGCTACTATGTGACTGGTTTTTTCTTATCAAAACTAATTTCGACGTACTCGCTACAATCGTTCATAATTCCGACAGTCGCGTATTCCGAGGTTTCACAATTATTGCGAACAATTTTCTCATAACGATGAACATTCGGAGCAGCGTTTAAAACATCCTCATTTTTGAATTCGCTAGCGGGAGAAAAAGAAACAAAAAAAACATAAGAACAATGAAAACAATTTCGGTTTTTACGATAAATTAATAATTGCATAACCAGGTATTTTTTTATAAATTAAAATCGACTACAATTTTTCACTTTTTTAACTACTACAAAAATTATTTTCTATTCGTAATACCAATAATACATTTATCAAAAGTCTTACGAAAATTTTCGGAAAACGCGCCACTGATAAAAAATACATATTTAAAACGGAAATATTATTAAAATTGCATTAATATTCACAAATTAAATTATTTAATCACTATTGAAAAATACAACTAAATTCTGTTTAAAATTTCCCATATACCAATCGTGCGTGTGAGTGTGTGTTTGAGCGCGTGCGCATATATACAGCCGTTTGCGTGCGATTTTTACGCGAGTTTATTACGATTATTGCAAAGGAACGTTTTATAGTCTATAAATCATCGCGCTATTCTAAGAGACTGGCAAACGTGATTATTTTAGGTGCCACGGTGGGTTGAATTTTAAAACAATTATAAATTTATTTTCTATGTAGTAAAATATGTTCTACTTGCGGTCTGCATGGCAATGGTCTCTTACATTCCGTGCCGTTTCGCGTAAGTTTTATTAAAAAATTGGTAACTTCTTTTAAATATGTCAAAAATTACAAAATCTACGAAATGTTTAGTAAAAGAGAATCCAACAGTAGATGATTATCAGATTTAGAAATTTCGATAAAAATTAATACTTATTCATCTGTAAGAAACGGCCGTTATAAGCTGAGACTGAATCGACTAACAATAACAACGTTCAGCCTTAACCCAGCTCCGATTCTAAAATCACGTGCGACAGTGTAAACGGATTTTGAAAAAAACAAGGAACGAATTACTGTAGCTAATAATTTGAAAATCAATGAAGATTTTAAAAAATGTAAATGATCTCATCATCAGGGAGAGAACTGCAAAGGAAAAAACTTTTAAAAAGTTATAAAAAGATAAAACATGGAACAACAAAAACCGGATTAAATAGAAATTCATATTTTACCGGGGGGAAAAAACAAAAAAAAAAAAACACGTACTCGTAAATCTATGTTTATAATAAAATATCACAGTCATATGTCATGTATGCAAAATTTTAATACAAGCCAAATTTGTTGTAATTATTTATTTCACGCTGAATTATTTTGTCCGAATAATTTTTATAATAGCGGAAATTTAAAAGAGAAATTACTATAAAAAAAAAAAAAAAACTTTTAATAAAATGAAGTATTTCCTAAATTTTTATACTGTGACAATTTTGTCAAAATATCTATATATATCTAGTCCAATATTTTATCGCTCAATAAATTATTACGTAGTAATGATTAGGATTCGGATTTATATGTACTAAAAAACTCCAATATATGCACTAAGACTCTAATATACGTACTAAAAAACCTCGAAATAAACACTAGAAATATGCGCTAAAAATGTTCTAATAGTGTATTATATTGACAAAATAAAATAAAATCTTGTTTTTCGCGTCAAATTTTTATTAACATGCTGCTTTTTCTTCCATTTAATTTATATTAAAACACTATTAAATTACAAATCTAAATTTAAAAATTATTACATTTAACAATAAGAATTTTTTCTAAATTCTTATTATGGAAATTATGTCTTGTGTCTGTTAAATATAACTTTCATTCCGGAAAACAACCTCTCTACACCGCAAGACACAATTGATGAATATTTAAATGCGACCAATTCACAAATGGAGTATATGAGATTTCGTTTTTATCTAGCACTCCATCTAATTGAATGGAAACTGCAAATGATATGCTAGATATTAAAGAGAGCATGTGTCCAGATCAAATTTGAGCCACAAGTTGCATGTTTATATATATACATTGTGTATAACATTGTGTATATATGTATACACCAGGTGCATGGTTCAAAGGACAGTTAGCCCCATCAAAAAGTGGAAGATAATGTTGTTAATTAGTGGTTAATCATATATTAGCGTGAAAAAGGTCGGTCAAGAATATTAGTTTTTGTTTGCCGGCACTGTTGTTCAGCAGCACAGGCAACTGACAATATAAATATGAAATCCTAGAAGGTCGGAAAATGCTCTGTTCACATTCATTTCTTTTATAAAGGAGACAAAAAAAAAAAAAAAAAAAAAAAAAAAACAAAAAAAACTTTTATTTGCAGAAAGATATCCTACCTGTAAAGAGATACAACAATGGTAGTCACACGACCAATAAGGAGAAATAAGTTTTTTTTTTTTTTCAGTTCTATAAATAATTGACAATAGGCTATTATCGAATAAAGAAACAACAAAAAATAAAAGAAATAATAACAGCTTGTTTTTTTAGTAAAATTAAAAATTTCGTAAATTCGCTGCAAGCTTTTTATCGGAATAAATAATTGTGTGCGTGTGTATGTATGCGTTTACTTTATATGTAATTAAGAAAAATATGTAAAAATCCTCAAAATATGCAATATATGCACGAAACGTCCAATAATGCTTTTATATGCACTATCAAATAGTGCATTTCGAATCTAGAACCCTTGAAATACTTGAATAGGAAATATCAAAACGTTAGCCACGAGCAAAAAAAATATGCATTAAAATCCGAACTCTACTGATAATGTAACCGGTTTATTAAACATATAAAACAGGAAAATTTAGAGCAAACAATAATAAAGAATTATAGAAATAAAAAGCGGCTAACATATTAAAATATATTCATATATTATGCTCATTCTAAAAATCATAGAAACATTATTACACGCTTACCTTCCGTTACTATTAAACGGAGCGAAGCTAACGTAACAGTCATCGTTGTCGTTGGACTGCTTCATCGATATCGGCTCATCCGCCGATCCATTACAATCACGAGTATTCTTCAAATTTAAAGAGGACATCCGCTGATCGATATCAGAAGATGCTACAGTTCCCTCCTCCGCTTTATCGTCCGATTTGGCCATAGATGATACTTCATCCGGCACCGAGGTACTCCTAAGTAGAATTTTTTTCGGATTAATAGGAACAACAACAGCGGAGCCCGTCTTGTCTTGTTTAACGACGTTTCGAATTTTCGTATTGGATTTCCCGATAGCGGACGGCTCGGATATTTTTCGCTGACCTTTCGTAACATGAGCCGGAATTACAACGGGATAAACGCTATCTTCGGGATTACCGAGCGAACATCTGGTATCGGTACACGATGAGGCCGCAGACGATGACGATGGCCGCGGTGACCAATAGGTCTGTTCCGAGAAACTGGTCGAACAGTGACAACGACATACGTTTTTGAGCAGCGAATCGGTTCCGATACTTTTATCCGAAGTAGTACGTTTCGACTCGGATGTTTTGAACGGCTGCGCAGGCGGAACGGATTCCGGGCTAAGCGGAAATATCGTGTGGTTGCTTCCCGAAGAGACACTAGCCGTGCTCGAAGAGCCGGACGTGTCGTGCTTCTCGCCGGTCCTTTTCGAGTTTTTCTTCTTCCAGCCGGACGGCGTAAAAGAACTCGGTATCGGGATATTCAACGCTAGGAACGATAATTTTTGATGACTAGGATGCTTGCAAACGGATTTCCTCTTGAAGAATGCCGAAGCACTCGAACCGCGCTTACCGACGGCGCTCGTATTATCGTTGCCCTTTACAATTGCAATTGGTTCCGAACACTGTCTCTGCTGATCGGTTTCGTTGTTTTCTTTATCGTCTTCTTCTTTCGTTCGTCGCCCGGTCTCGTCTTCGTCCGTAATTAACGTATCATCTTTATTTCCAGCTTCTATCGCACTACTATCCGAACAGGAAGCGAACGTTGAAGCATCGACGGCATTCTGTCTGGACGAGCCGAACGACATGTCTAAATATTCCAATACACCGTCCGATCTCTTCGAGCCGGTAGGTCGAGGCACGAACACAATTTGTTGCTGCTCGTCTGCTCGACAAGTGACACCGTTCGCTGCGAACTCGGAGTTGCTCGACGAGAGGTCCATATCACTGTAACAGCTGCAACAATTTCCCGAATTATTGTCGAGTTCAAATACGGTGGGCTTCATGTCCATGTAAGCTTCGTCCGTGTAGCCGCCGCCACCGCCACAGTCGAGAATGTCACTGCTGCTGCTCGATTCCGGATTGGATTTGTTCGTGATATATTCGCGGGAGCAGCAAATGTTTGTTTCCCTAGACGATAACGGTGTCCTTTCGACTACTCGTTCCAACTTCGGAGACAAATAACTGATTGCGATCGGAGGGGAAGCCTTTGAAAATGTCGACGAACAGCCATTTCTGGGCGGCGAGCGCCCGGCACCGAACGGATATTTATTATGGGCAGCCTTCGACGACAAAGACGCGTCTTTTACGAAGCAGTCGCATTTCGGAGACGATCTAGATGAAGCATCCATCGACCCAGCACCGCTTCCCGCAGATAAGGATGAAGCTGAAGATGCCGAAGACGAACTGATAGCGTGATACGACGATTTTTCCATCATTTGGTTATTCGTCGCGCCAGCTCCGCTATTCCTTCTCAAGCAAATCGCTTTATGTCTCCACTTATTGGCTGAAAAGTCGAATTCAACCATATCGGGTTCGACGCTAGAAGTGCTAGTAGAAGTGCTCGTAGAATTGCACGTCCGAATTGGCGAGGAAGAAGCCGCGTTAGACCTATTCTGATGTAAACTGTGACTACCGACAGAACATGCGCGAACACGGAAACTATCATAGTCCCACCTGAAGAAAAAAATATAACATACGTGCCGATATATTTATTAAGAAAAAATGAATTAACGCGGCAAAAAATAAA
This sequence comes from Icerya purchasi, assembly GCA_039619475.1. Classification (NCBI taxonomy): domain Eukaryota; kingdom Metazoa; phylum Arthropoda; class Insecta; order Hemiptera; family Monophlebidae; genus Icerya; species Icerya purchasi. The sequence goes on from CM077115.1 coordinate 239,091,361, forward strand.
TTAATTTCCCGAAGGATTTGCAATAAACGCGTACCGATTCATTTGCGTTTGACGACCGTCCGGTTTAGAACCGATTGAATAAGCTCTAACTGGTCTGACATGATGTTCGGATAATCTGGCATCTGTTGACGGAGTTCCCCACGTTATCGAACAGCTACTGAGTCCAGGAGATAGTTCGCCACCACCTGAAAGTGAAGAAAACAGCTATGTACTACGTAGCACAGTACACAGGAAACTTGCGTAAATCGACAGAAATTATGGCGATCTGTCATTTTCAGTATCCTAAATCATTCTTGTGGCACAAGACCGGAACGGCAAATAAACCGACAATTGGTATTTCCTGCCCGGAGCTAGCGGAATTTATTCGGGAGTTCTATTTTACAACGCCTAACGTATCAAATACACCGGAAAATTTTTTGAATTTGTAAATACCAGCTTACAGGAAAAACAGTAAGAGCAGCTGAATTTTAAATTAGACTTTGTCCGGTGCTTGCTTGCAAAAAACTTTTTCTCCGGTATTCTTTATTTAAACGACCGTTATTATAGTGTAATTTCAAATTTTGCACAGACATATATTACTCGATATTTTAAGTAAAATTCGTAATAGTGCGAAGATTATCAATCGAAATCGTACTTAACGAATAAATGGTTTTACTTTGGCAACAGCAAACGAACAAACTACAATTTTAGACCCACACTCGGACTAAACTGGTTTATTCGGAAATTAAATGAAAATTTTAGACTAGATCATTAGGCATCAGAATAAACTTATTTAAATTAAGACGAAAACTAGTGCGAACATATACGCGCGCCATACGTGTGAAAATCTGATATTAATGGATGTAAAATTTCAAACTAACATCGGCGTTTATTCAGATTCGCCGAAAGTAATAACTCTAAAACGCAGGTTGGGAAATTTTTCCTAACGGGCACTATAAATAATGTTATTAAATACGGCTGTTCCGAATTTTTCGGTGGTATCAAAACTGCCGAAAAGTAGCAGCTCGATCACCAATGAAACCAGATAAACCCGGTGTAATTATGAAATAAATAATACACTTAAAACACTCTTTTTGGCCACTTTTTTTTTTTTATTTAAAGAAATTGTAGGTCTCACAGGGCAAGTTGTGTGAGTGCCCGACGCTCTTATTATCGTTTATTCAGTTTATACACATTACAAAATTATATTCATACTTATTGAACGAAATCGAAATAAATACGCCTTAATTAATATATGTTTTATAAATATTTATAATAATATACGCTTTCACTCTAGATAGGCATACACACCAAAAACATAAAGTTTGTTTATGTATTCAATACGCGCATACTTATTCTTCTTTAAGTAATACAGCAGAAAAGTATCGGAAAAGGAAAGACGCAAGAATCACAAAAAAACATATATATTCGAATTGTTGCATAACTGAATTATCTGAATGGAAAGAATTATGACCTAGTTTGGTTTTTTATTCCTTACACCATTCCTTCAACCATTTCATTACTTCCTTTTTCCATACATCAATACTGTTTTCGTTTAAAACGTGATTGGGAATATTACTCATTATTTTAATTAAGACCGAATCATCTATGTTATCAATTCGTAGATTAGACCCTCTAGGATAAATGTAATATGTATATTATTTTGATTTTTTTGTTATTCGAGTTTTTTGCCTAGTTGGTAACTTCACATTGTTGCTATTATATTCAAGTAACCTGTAATTAGTACATCTTGGGAGACATTTCATTATTTTCCTTCTACACATAATTGATCTCGAGTCGCTTCGCTTCCAGCAGGGTAGTATAGATTTCAGACACCGTTTTTGAATTTTACCTATTTTATTGATTTCCGTTTTCTTAGCCTCTCCCCCCATATTTGGATTCCATATAGAATTCTAGACACATAATTATTGAATTGTAGTATATACGTAGTGTTTTATAAGACAGCAATTGCTTTAATTTATATAAAACCGGAATTGTCTGTCTTATTTTCGAATTTAAAACTCGTATTTGCTTTTTCCAGTTCAGTGATCTATCGATGTATATTACTAAATATTTGAAATCTTTCATGTTTTCAAGAGGTAGGCATAAACATGAAGGAGAGTTTTCAGTTTCATGAATTTCGTGCAAGCATTCGTTATTGTGAAGTATGGTGACTTTTATGTACTATTTCGGATATGCAATAATTTAGATTTATTAGTATTTACACATAACCTCCTATCATGTGCCCATTTACTAAAATTATCTATGTCCTCTTGCAGTAGTTTTTCTGCCGTCTCTTTATGTTCAATTGATAGAGCAATATCATCAGCAAATACTTAAACATTACTTACAATGATGGTTCGTTTCAATACTGTTATAACCGGTATCCGATGATGTAGGAGCCATTATCATATAGCCGCTTTCATCGTGAATACTACTTTCCCGGCTATGATCCACCGATTCAAGAGATCGATTGAAGTTATCGTTTCTAATATCGTTAGAAGACCCTAAAAGCAAATTAAATTTGTAACAGTCGAAACATACTCTATCGTTGTTTATGTTTACAATACGCAGCGCACTCCACAATCATACGCTAATTCATAGAATTGTATAATAATAAGTGGAAACCTATTTATTTCGTTAAATAAACAAAAGCGACAATACTTTCTTTTTTTTTTTCCTTTTATCAGATGCTTTCTAAGAACATCCCGAAGATTTCTCCATTTTCTTCGATCCTCAGTATCTTCCAATCAGTCCGGATCTCATTAATTTCAGTTATCACCTCTTCGTCCCCATCTATCTAGAACTATTAGCCGGAATCTGTTTTCGCACTTCGTAGTTCTATCTGCCTCTGTTCTTTTTCGGTCGTCCACACAGATCCCGTCTTCATTTCGCACGCTTTAGGCTTTAACTTCTTTCTCTTATATTATCCTTCTTGAATTTACCTTTAGTGGTTAATCTCTCATTGCGTAATCTATATTTTTTTGACAGCCAACGTAGACACCGGCAATATGCATCGGCTTAACGCTGTTTCCTTAAGCCCCATCGCCGCATGATTATTATAAAATAACTAAAGCTTATTTTAGAATATGCTGTGTCGTTTCACTTATCTGCAACTTCAGCCCATTTCGCGTGTTTATCATTTGCCCTCTTTATTTAACTACTCCCATTTTTCGACTGTATAATTCTAAACGACATTCAACAATACGAAAAGTACCATATTTTTTTCTTTAATTTCATACCGCCGTCAATGAACTACTCGCAAACGATATATGTTTCTGATCCCATTTCATTTAATTAATCATCCGTAAAAATATTATACAAATTTAATTTTCGAACTATCAGAAATAATCAATTTTTCGACGACTATAAACGAAAATTAGTTCCATTGAGAAAAAAAATATACCTTGACTGGTGGAGTACGCCACAGCAGCACCGCTATCCAATGGAGACGAGCCATTCGAGCTGCAAGACGTCTGAATAGAAAATCAAATATCGACGCGTAAGTAATCAAGCACAGAAAGTAAATTAAAAATTCAATAATTTAATGTATATAAATAGTTTTTTTAGAAAAAATTCCTAACGCTTCAACGTAACATTACAGTAACTTTAACATTACTTGCTATCGATAAACTGGCCCTAAATAGTAAAATCGTAATTTAAAAAGAAATATTAATTAAATTCTTTAAAAACTATTCAAAACTATAAATGATAAGCTTCCGAAAAATATAAATACGATCGCATTCAATCGCTAAATAATTTACAATTAGCCTAATTCTAGACAAAAATCATAAATTTATAAACGTAAAAATTTGATTAAACCTATTTTTAAAGTACTAATAAGACTGTTAAGGCACTAAGAGTCCTATTCAATGATAATTTTTCCTAATAAACTTTTTTCAAACTTTCAAATAAATATGTTGCTCCTTAGATGAAAATTCGGTTATATTTAATTTCTTCCTGACAATATTAATTCATTATCTCTTTCGCATGAATAAATTTTATTATCACATTTAAGAAAATTTTTTCCTTTGTTTCGTTTAAATAATTCTTTTTGTACTTTTTCATCATTTGTATCAAACCGTATTTTATTTATCTATAAAGCGCTGGGTGTACTATTAATTTTTTGTTTTTTCTTTTATAATAGGGCCCGACTGATTAAAGATTTAGAAAGACTTATTATAAAAAAATATACCATAGAAAATAAAATAAAGATAATAAAAACTGCAGCCAGAATAAATTTAAAAGTTTTAAATAATGTACTACAATTTTAGGAATTTAAAAAAAAAAAAAAAAAACTGGAGAAAAATGGCAACCGAATATTAAAAAAAAAAACTGGAGAAAAATGGCAACCGAATATTAAAAAAAAAAACTAAATAAAATAGTTTTGCATACAAAAACGCTTCATTAGAAAAACTTTCAAATTATTTGTTATACACAGTTACGCTAAATATTCTTTCAAAGTATAAAAATTAATACGTTTCCAAATTATTTTAACCGATTTCAATAAAAACTTATGCGAATTCATCCACTCGAAAGCATTACTAATTTCCGAGATCGAAACAATTCAGATTTAAAAATAGATTTATACGGAAAAATTCCGTTTCAGTTTATATTCACTACTACTACACTATCGCATTAAACGCCCCTCTTTATGGGCACGTGCGTATTAGCAATAATCTGAAAATTTTTCTATCAAAACGTTTATCATGCGCATGACTGTTAACGGTACCTGTGAATTGCAACGATCGCCGATATTAGTGCAACCGAGATTGCTGCCATGAGACGAACTAGCATCCCTGACGCCCTTATTACGTAACGGACAACCGGGCAAATGAGGCACCGAAGGCACTGTAATGCAAAAAAAACACGAATATTACACTCAAAGAACATATTCAATTTGAATTACACAATTTATGTACAAAATATATACATATTGAATTAGGTACGCTTTTACTTTTAGCTGAAAAAAAAAAAAAAAAGAAATAATTTTAAATATACCTGCACACTGTTCTTTACTCAAGAACGAAATAAAGTTCATAATTTCACGGATAAAGATATCAGTTTTACACACTCACTTTAAACGTAATAATTGACGATAACAAAGTACCCAAAAAATCATTACGACATTAAAAAATCAGTATATTATAATCCAACATATTGAATTCATTTTTTTTTTTTTTTTTTTTTTTTTTTGAGCTCTTCAACTGTAGAAATTAATTGAACGCAAATGAAATTTTCGTCAATTTCAGTGTACCGCAGCCGCATCACCGAATTAGCATACAGATTAATATAAATTTGTACGATATTTTTCTTTCATTAAATTTTAAAAACTGAATATCAAATAATATAAAAAATTTCGGAAATTTCATCACTATTCTAATTTTGAAAACGCTTGCATTATAAATATTATGTAGAAGTTAATCGACAGGACATCATAAAACAAGTACGGGGAGGCTGATTTAAATTAAATTTATATACTTTTTTTTAAAAATTAAATTATTCTAAACAATATTAATATAATGAATAATTTAAAATTGTAAGTTACTTTAAACACCTTGAATCGGGAGATGCAGAAAATAAAATTCACCACGAATAAAAATAGCGAATGTGACTCCTCTTAGTGGACTAATACAAAAGAGATTTTGTAATGAAAATCTAAAAACAACCAACAAAGTTCATACGAGAGCTCTATAATACACGTCACATACTCTACGGGAGCGAAATCTACCCGATATAATAACAAATTGGAAAACTGCCATGTACCGCGCAGATCATATAATAAATGTATGCAATAAGCGTGGCTTCACTGATCAAGACTGGCTGGGCCATGTCTCATCAAATGGGCAACGAACGAACAGCTAAAAGAAGAACGTTGTTAAACGATGTACCGATGCAGGACAAACGATCATTTGATCTAAAATTGCGATATAAAGATGTTATAATAAACGGCCCCAAAAATAAGCGAAATGACGGACTCAAGCTGGCAAGAAATTAAATACCGGGAAAAATGGTTAACTTCTGTTAAAATTGCTGTTACCGGAAGAAAAAAGAATGTAAAAAGAAAAGCGAGCATGCCTCCTCTCAAATGAAGCAAAAAAATTTCCAACAACGGAATTAGAACTTGACTTCACACTGAGTGAGATGTAGAAGAAATATACATAAAAACAAAATTTCTGAAACTGAATAACGTAATTCCTTATTTCGGCATTCGAAATCATGAGAAACGTATATTTTTAAATAATTCACTATCTTTTAAAACGGATAATACTTCTCACTTAAATAATTTATTAGTTAAAATGCTGAAAGGAAAAAAAAAAAAAAAAAAAAAAAAAAAAGGGGGGCCAATTTCATTAACAAAACTAGACTCTAATTTATAAAATGCATACCCCACTGACTATATTCTTCGTTATTTTCTTCCGGAATACCTGCTGGTTCTCTGTAGTCGTTGTCCGCGTTAACTGAATTTGAAGAATTTGAAGAAATTGCATGCTCGGGACAACAACCAGCTGCAGCCCTAAAAAATTTCAAAAATCATCGTAAAATTTTGCAAATACGTGCTCGACGAACGAGAAATAACGCATAGGTAGAAATAATGAAAACTTACATAACGTAAGTGGAATTTGGCGAAGAAAAAGATGAACCGCGAGAATTTGATCTTGTATGCGATTGAATTGGCACGTACAATCTCGAATTTACATTTCCGTTGCATAAAGCACGATTTGTAGTCGGAAAACTGTCGCATCTTTCACGGCCAACGTCTGTATTAAAATAAATTAAAATTTTTAATAAATCACAAATTCGAACAAGCTTCTCCTCCGGTAGTACATAGTCTATATAAAAATTAACTCAATTATCATCGCAACTGAACTTTTCTAGAAAAAAGGAATGCTTTTATTATATATGCGTGTGTATTATATATCGCTTTATTCTGAATTTAAAATGTGATTTTTTTTCTACGATTTGTTAGATCCGAAAAATATGCGGAACATTTTAAATTCGAGAAGTTGCAGAAGTTACAATTAAACGTATTATAATATCAAAATGACTCCCCTATCAGAGCAAATGATGTAGTCTGATATTTTATAAAATATAAAATCGTTGAATTTGAATACTACAGTATATTTAAGAAATTCAGCGTTTATTCATTATGTATGTTTTTTTTTTTTAGACGGACTGGACGCGCGAAACGACACTCTCCTTTTTGAACAACTTTGAAAGACCGATTTTACGATAAAAGCATACATTGCAGATCGCGACAAATCAAAGGAATTACAGTGAAGAATAAAAAAATCGCAATAGATCATCTCACCGAGACGTAAGCCGACTTATTAACCGAACACTAGGAAATATCGTGGGGAACTTGATACATTAACTTGTTCGTAATAATCTATCACCAATCTGTATGGCAATTCCAAAATTTTTCATTTTGATCATTGCAATTCGGTAATAGTTTGATGAAATTTAACACCGCTTTCTACTACCGTAGCAGTGACAATTAAAAAAAAAACCTATAACAGAATACCGTAACAAAATTTTATCGAATAGGAACATTACGATGCGAACGCGTCATTGAATAACAAAACAACGAAAAAAATGTAAAAAATAAAAAAGCCTCTCAACATCACGAATTTTCAATAGTAACCTACAACTAAGTTTAAAAAATACGTATTTTATAAAGAATGTATCTTCTTTTAAATGCATCGAAAAGTAAAAAATAATTTTATTTCAATGATACGTTTTAAAAAATTGCCAAGCTATAAACATGCGGAATGCTAAATATAGAAATTTAAAACTGAAGTGCCTAGCGCTTTTAGGGTTTCGCATTTTTTTTTTTTTTTGTTTTTAATTATTAGTCGGAAAAATTTTTTTTTACCTTTTTAATACATTTCGAAAAATACTTCTTTTTCAACATACACATTTGTTTAATTTGATAATAATTTATTATTAAAAATTGCGGTTAGTAAACAAATGTTGTAAATGTTAAATTTTTTTTATACATATTTTTAGTTATCTATTTTGTTGTTTGGTTTTTTCAACGTTATTACTAAAAAGTTTAATCTTTCCTGCTTATATTTCTTTTCTTAAAAATGCCATTATCTATACAGTGAACGATGACAGTCACTTTTACCGAGCGCTGTCTATCGGTGCAAACTGCCATCGTGACACTCGGGATCAATATATAAAAAAACGATAAAAAACAATATTTATTTATTGAAAATTTAAAAAAACTATTGCCATATTACTGTATTATCACGGTAGACAAACTGATTATAAAAAAAAAGAACTTATAAGACAGTTAATTGAAAACACACAGAAGTAGAACACTTTTATGAATCAAGAGATGTAAAACCAAACTATTCAGATCAACTAAAAAAAGTGTGTCCCATGAACAAGAAAATACGCCGAAAGATATATACAAAAAGTAAAAAAGCGCCGATATTACAAAAATGGCAAAAAGATTAGCAGTGTGTAAATGAGTCGATAGATTATTTATACCATTCCTGAAATTTGCGACGGATATAGTCTCGCCATATGAAAGAGAATACTGAAGAAGAAAAAAAAAACGGGACCGCATTGGACAGAGAAGCAGTATTTATGGATTTGATACAGAAACGCAATATTTAGAAAAAAGCTTCTGGTGACTGGAGAGAACGAAAATGATCGAAGATCAATCGAGGGCAATGATGACAATAAATGGTCGCAGTCTGGAAATAAAATAGGGAACAAAATCAAAAAATTAATGAAAATTACACCTCCTCTGATGAACATTATTTTTTGGCGACGAATTTTTGCGAAAAATTATTTCTCTGATAATGCTAATAAAATTAATATGAAAAAAAAAAAAATAAATAAATAAAACAAAGCAGTTCTCGAAAACATTTCAGGCGGCTGAGGAAATGGTAATCTCACGCGGAAGATAAACGAAAATGCTCGATACAATTTATATAAGGAAGTTTAGAATACCAAAATTTACAGAAGCACAAATTAAAAAAAAAAAAAAAACAGGTCGAACATTGGAAACACGATTAGCTTATAATAAAAAGTAGTTAAAACGAGAACTAGAAGCAAAAGTATCAAAAGCAAGGGGCGCAACGGGTGAGCAAATTAAAAGAAAGCCGAGAGAGAGAAAGAACAATAAAAAAAAAAAGGTGGTTCTTTAAGAACCTACAAGAAGTACACACTACTTCCCTGTTTTCTTTTTTGCTGAACGAAATACGGTTGTTTAATAAAATTTCAAGCATCTAAAAAAAGCAATAAAAGAAAAAACAAAACATAAAGGAGGGGTTTAAAAAACAAAACACAGGTTCTTTTTGATAACTGAATAAAGCGAAAATTATACTGATCTAACAAAGTTTTTTGTATAAGTCATATTTTGTAGTTCATTAGTTAAAAAAGACAACTGACGGAATACTAAAGAAAAATTAAATACCGCGTTAATTTTTTATAACAATGAATAAAAGGAAAATAATAAAAATCGAAAAATTCACAGTAAAAAATATCGACGTCAGTTCTTGAACAAATAATTATACTAACTACGTAAATTGTAGCTGCAGATGTTTAATAAATCGCCGATATCGGAATTGGGGTATTTAGCAATCAATTACGAGAGATTACATGTAATCCGATTCCAAACTAAAATCAGGCGTACCTGATTACCCCTTTCGGTTAATTAATTAATATCAACAAAAATTATTACTTTTTTGGGATCGTTTAGTGTGATCGATTATAATTTAGGAGTGATCTCATATTAATAAGTTATAGCGCACAAATACGAAATACTAATCAGACCCGTCGAAAGAATCGAACAGTACTTTTCACGATTAATTAGTGCGGACGATTACACGAATACAATAACAATTTCATATTTAATATTTGGATGATGGTAGTTTTTGATCTTTCAACAGTGTACGTGTGTAATGTACGGTACAAAAATACGCTCACATGAAAAGAAAATAAACCGGCCTCACTCATTGTTACTGTACGCATAATTAAAACTATTTTTCAGATATTTAAAAAATATTAAACAACTTTTTTTTTTTTTTTATATTCATGTAATCGTCCATTCTAGAATGCATTTTGGTGTAATTCGATTCGTTTTATAAATTCGATTACTACCTCATTGTCATATAGATTCGAATTATTTAAAGACAAAACCGTAATCTTGCAATCCTAATTTTTTACAAAAACCGATTAAAAATGAAAGACTATTGACAAATTTAAAAACAAAAAGCAGGAAAGAGAAGACAGGTTTACATAATGCTTGTGTTATAAATAATTTATTTTAAGCGAAAATATCCGCATGTAAGCTACACCATTTTTCCTCTTTAAAAATGTAAAAAAGTAACATACTTTTCCCGTATAATAATACAAAACGTAAAGTTGCAGCGATCGCGTTATCCCTTTTTCCTGTACGTTATAATACATTAAAGAAAAGAATAAAAAGAAATCGCAACATACATACAGAGAAAAAGAACTAATTAATAAAGAGAAAATGTTAGTAACGGTCAATTGTTTAAAAATATGCAGGAGCATATATTTTAAATTTGAAAACATCGTCGATTTGTAATATTTTGAATTGTCGTAATGATATTCAACAATGACGATGATAACTACGAAAATGATTAAAAGTTAGAGGGCAGTTTTAAAAGGAATTAAAAATGATTTTGCGCGCCAGGTCTATCGTAGACAACGCGCGAGGTCATGCAGCACTGCCTAGTAACCCGTTCTATGATGGTGTAAGTGTAACCTGACTTTATCCCGTTCAAATAGGAGAGTAAATAGCCTGTCATAAAATTATCGCTGCCGAAAGAAAGTAATAAAAATAGATAGAATTTGTCCGGCGTGTCGGCACATTTTCAAGTAAATGAAGGCACATTTGTATCGATACCGGAATTTAGTTGTAAGATAGATTTTTCGAATATACGTATATCAATGGCGTTGAAAAATGAAAGAAAAAACAAAAACTTAAAATCAAAATTACCGACCCTAACGTCTGAAATAAGAAAGTTGGTGCATCGCAGGCCGAATCTTCAGCCTTACTACCTCAGGAAACGGCATCGGAAAAGCAAGCACAGTAGACAGAAGAGGAAGAAAGAGATTGCAACTCAATCTACACACACGTCTGTACACGTATACGTGCATGAAAATCTATATTATCGTCAGTCACAAACACAAGTAAATACTAACTGAAATTTCCAAACCGATACACCAATTGCAACTTTTAACAGTCCGAACTTTTTCAGGGCTTATTTTTCACTTATCAGCCGGTTAAAAAAAAAAAAAAACAGGAATTTTCAAAAGTTAAACAACTCGCAACTTTCAGCCGATACGAAAATGCTGCATTTTTAATTACTCGCAAATTTGACGCACATTGCACCTCCGCCAATTACCACGTTTCACCTTTGTCTCGTTCTCTTAAATAGATCCGTCGTATGCAGATCGCACACCAAAACGGAGGGGTAACGGTTCAAGTTTTTCGCTAAAACCCGGTAAGTGAAATATTCCTGGCTCCCGAAGCAAATAGCGACGCGTTCAATACATAACACGAATCTCGCAGTTCAAGTACGAAAAATGCTCTTATTTCACCGCAATAAAACTTACAACTTTCCGTGTCCGCAAACGTAAAGTTCCAAAAACATACACTGCGGAAAAGACTATTAACCAACTACCAAGCGCAAGTTCAATAAATTTTCGGCTAGTACTCCGGGGTACACATACTTCTCCCGCCTTCTTTGCACCGTTTACTTTTTTTTCATTTTTTTTAAAATTTTTCACCGAAAAAATTCATGGCGAAGTTTTTCTCCGAAACATGCCGCCGTTGGTTTTAATATTTTTAACACTACTGTAATATATTTCTATTAAATACTGATGCCGTTATTCGAGTTAATAAAATGACATGAAGGGCGCATGTGAGATATTAATATTAACTTATTACGAATAAACCAGAACTTCATGTAACATTATTATAGCAATCCCAAATAAGTTCGCAGGAAACGAATTACTTAAAATACGAATCTCTAACAAGTTTGAATTTTCTAGTTAAAGTTATACGTTTAATCAACAATAGAAGTTAATCGAAAACGCGAAATAAATAATCAAGGTCCGTTATTCGTGGTTCTATGTTTGTCAACAAGTTTTTTTGCGACGTTCGAAATAAATTAATTACGTAAAACTTGTTTCGCAAATTATCCCGCGTTTTATGATCGTGCATATGCGGCTTATCGCCTAAATTTAGTAAAAGGAAAAAATGAACTGCCTAATTTAAGAAAAAGAAAAAAAAAAAGGGAAAAAAACTGTCCGAAAAAAAAATCAAAAAAAAAATCGCGTGTTATTGAGCGATTAAGGGGAATGGGTCGCTAATTAAAAAGAAAAAAAAAAAAGAAAAGAAAATACTAATAATGGAATAACGTGACCGTAAACAAAACGAGAAATAAGTGAAACGTGTCGTATGTTAACGAACTAGACGGAGTATAATCGTGACGAGAGCGACATAACTTATAAAACCGGAAGAACAACGGCTATCGATCAACTACTAAATACTTCCGAATTTAGAAATATCTTTCTCCTTTACAGGGGGTGTCATTCTAAACCGGCGAATTCATTCCCCGGAAAAAAAAAAAGGGAAAAAAAAGGGAAAAAAAAGGGAAAAAAAATTGCAACTTACATTTCTTGGACACCATCATTAGAAAACTTCCTTCAACTTCACCAGCTTTCGGTACTTTTTCAATTCCTCTTCTCTCAAAAAAAACTCTCGCAATCATTATCATTCATCGGTTCGACGTACTGAAATTTCTTTATACTAAGACGCCGAAGCTTCCCCCGCAGCCGAATTCGCCGAACAGTCGACTTCTTCGAAGCTTTCCTCTCTCCATTAGTAACATATATTCATATCTCCTCGCCTCCTCCGCGGTTCTTTCTTATTTCACCAGCTCCTTCTACCGCTTCATTCAATATAGCTTCCTACTTCTCCACCGATATATGTTTGATCTGATTCTCTACCTTTCTTTCTTTGCCACATTTACTTGCAGTTCCAAATCGTTGGTTTTTCAAATATGATCTTCTGCTTTCTCTGACGCACTTTATCCAACGCTTTTACTTCCTTCCGGAGTGTTTTTCTGTTTCCATTTTACAGCGCCTGTTATCGTCTCCTACACTGTTCTGCTGCGTTCATACTTTTGTGATCGCGGTAAATTTCGGTTTCTAAACTGATTCAGCTTCCACCATTGGAGCAGACACAACAAACTTAATTTCGTTAAATGTTCACCTTATCCAAAAAAAAAACCTTAAAAAAATTCTTCTTTCTAACGTATTTCACAATGCCAATCACAAAATACCAGAAGATAAGTAAAACTTAATCGAAAGAAGAGTAATAAATCAATCGGGAAAAATAAATCGTTTTTGCACGAACAAATCTTAAATGTAAACAATTCAGTCGCTTTTTTTTTCGATTTTCGTAACACTCTATTATATATATATATATATATATATATATATATATTGAAAGCCCCTAAAATGCTGTCTGAAAATATGTAATTTTAAGTAAATTCGGACCTTTTTCAAAAAATAATAGCAATAATAATGATTTTCAACCCTTTTTTTTTTCTTTTTTTTTCCCGCAACAAGGTCACATACTTCCTAGTACTTAAAATGAAGAATTTTTAATGCAGCACGAATCGAGAAATTATAGGTGGTTAACACAATGCACAAAAACGGTGATCGGCAGGATCGGCAGGATCGGCAGAATCAGCATTTTCCTCATAATCGCTCTTTTTCGGCCTCGAAATATTTCTCTAGATAAGTAGAAGATTCGGCAGAGACTTCAGCCCGGACATCTGCTTGCGTCTCCTCGAAGCTTAAAACCCTTCACAATTTAGACAACAACATGAAAAAATTATACACTTTTCAATTTGAACGCTTTTTTTTCTTTCCATCGTGAAACGATTTTTTAAAAAGAAATATTTTACGCAAACTAGGCATTATGAAATAATATCGAAAAAATAAATATCCGCCGCCAGGGTACACAGTTCGAAGTGAATAGCAAATAACAACTAAAAGTACTCACGAGAAAACATCGCCGATAAATCACGTAAGAAATAATAAATAAAGCAGAGAAGACAAAAATACGTATCACAACCTGTGAAATAACTAATCGCAAGGTCGTTCCACTTATCTATCCGTAGTAACACTGCGTTGAAAAGTATTTTCACTTTAAAATTAATCCGGGATTTTTATTTATCTGTTTTTTTTATTATTTTTTTTTTATTATTATTTTTTGGTTTTTTTTTTACTGCACGATATACACGAAAAGTTATGATTAGCAGCGTGAAAAAGAACAAGAAATTACACGGTAGCCTGATCGGTTTAAAGAAGCAAAAAGCAAGTCAATGATTCGAAATAATGGAAAAAAAAAAAAGAAAGTACGAGACGCCGAATATATTATAAATTTAGAATTCTTACGCAATGAGCAAGACAGAGATCAAGCATAAGATGCGCATATGTGCGTCCGTTTCAAAGTTATATGAAGACAACTCAATCCTCGAAATGATGATCGTGGTATTACATACAGAAGTTGTTAAGTTTGATGCAATGAAAACGGTTTATAAGATGTGCGAAATTAGTTAATAAAAAGTAGTCACAAATAGAAATTAATAAAAGTATAAAAAACATTTCTGAAATTAATATTTTTATTAGCCGGTGGTGACCACCGTTTTTGAGTTAATAAAAAATAAAAATGGACTTGTGTACGCAAAAAACGTTTTTTTCTTCTTTTTTTTTTTTTTTGAGGGGAAAAAACTATTTTAAACTCATTTTATCAAGTTTTTTGTAGTTCCGTAACAGATTTTAATGAAATTAGCACAACTATTCGGTGAAAATGACGTGAAATATACCCTCTGTAATAATGAACAGAACCGCAAATTTCAAAGAAAAACAAAACGCTTGCACAATAATAAAAATAATATTTAAAATGAGAATATGAAAAATCTGCAGAACTTTGAATACGTGAAATGTGTTTGCCGGTGAAACGATATTTCCCTTCGATAATGCTGACTGCACTAGCCGCCAATCGTTTATTATTAATCTAAAAAGTCGAAACTTTTTAAAAAGTTACTGATTGTCATTTACAAGCCGGCAAACACATTTCTCGTGTTTAAAATTACGATTTCTTTTGTTCTATATTAAAAAATAAACACCGCTTAAAAATGAATGATAAACGTACACGATGTATTAACCCGTCCGCCCGACGAACCATTGACCACCGGGACACAAGTTACTGGTCTAGTGCCGGTACTTGCTCTTCTGATAGGGGGATAAGATACGAAAATATGAGGATGCAATCCGTCTCCCATCGACGACGAGCACACTGCGTAACACACAACAAAAAGCATATCGTCGATATTTTTAAAACAAATAATTTTGAAAAAAAAAAAAAAAAAGAAACATTTAAAAAAATACAAAGCATGCGACAAACGATGCGATTAAAAATATTTACAAGGAAGAAATAATAAAAGCGAATTGTTTGTTAAAAGTAATGAACCGTTAACAATCAATTAGTTAATAAGAAAATGCTCGGAATAAGATGACCTGACTGATGAGTTAAAAATGTTCAATTTCGCTTAAGCATTCTGACGAATAATACTTTAAATGTAGTTTAACGTTAATAAAAAAATGAATTCGTTTTTTTTTGTTTTTTTTTTTTTTTTTTTTTTTGACACATTCCAAAAAAGTATAAGTTAATAAAAGCACTAATATAGCATAATTTTGCTAAATTTCATGCGATGTAAATACTTTTTAATTTCGAACTACATTATTTCCCGGTTATTTCACAATTGCTTCATAAAGATTTTTAGTAAACCATTTAAGGATAATATAGCGACATTTTCACGGTGAAAAATTAAATTAAAAACAACGAAAAATGAAAGTACGAATGCGCAAAGTTAAACATACACAGTTTCCTGTTTTTGTTTAAATTAATCGAAAAATAATAATAATATTAATAATAATACTGCGACGTTTGAAAATGTACATGTGAAGGATACTTCAAAAAAGTAATTATTAATACGCTTCCAAATGTGAATCAAATTTTGCGTAATACCATATACAAACACCAAATTTCTTTACTTTGTTGCTGGATATATTTTTATTTCATTTACGTAGCAAGCGTATAATGACCTCCGCGCGGCAGTTTTTCGAGTTTATTAATTATTTCGAGGTAAATTAAAACGACACGATGCATTTTCATTTTAAAACAATTACTTATCAGTTATTGAGAAAATCATCTAAAAGTTTTAATTAGAAGAACAGTCTTCCGAAAAATCATTCAATATTATTTCGGACAAGAAGGCAAGGAAAAGCGAAAAATCTAAGCGAGCGTCTCTGTAAACGTGATAAAAGTGAAACTTCACACTGGGAGGGCAGAAAAGCACACAATATCTGAAATATTTTAGCAACAAAATTATAAAAATCAATGAAATTTTTGTTAGTTGAACGTCTCATAAACAACTTGGAATTGGTCGATCTCCTCATCGTCCTCAAAAAGAAATAAGAACTGACCACCTTATTTAATGTTGAACGAAAAATATATGTACGAAAACGTGAACGTATCTTTAGATTATTCTGTGAATTTTATCGCTGAAGCTAGAGGCACCTGTGTTTATAAACTTTCTTAAATCGCGTGCTCCCTCATAATTCAGTTTTTTTTTTTTTGAAGTAATATTCATGTCATTTAATATAACAAAACGTGTAATCTATTAATACAATTGCTGCCAAATAACGATAAAAAAGAAAATGGTTTTTTTTCGATCTGTGATGAGATTATAAACGGGGAATCCGAAAATTCTACTTAACGTCATTTCATATGCTTTATCTAATGAAAAATCCAGTAACGAATAAAACTTCAATGACTGATAGAAAGTGCCAATAAAAGATTACGAGAAGAAGAAAAAAAAATAAAAACAAACAAAAAAAAATTATTCTGTCGCACAAAATATGCAGTAATTCATATTTTAATAAATCTAAATGTCAAAAGATAATTTTAGCAAGTTCAAAATTTAAAAATATACATTATGTTGTAAATGTAAAATGTTCACGGTTTTAATCGAAATTTATTATCATTATATTTTTAATAAACTAAAAAAATGTATAAATAAAAAAAATATTAATGAAATGTTTTAAATATTTGAAAAAAGAAAAAATAGACAGAACTGAACTTAAACAAAAGGTGCCCCCCCCCCTTTAATTTTGCAGGGCAAAACAAAATAACAAAAGTGTTACTTCAATTAACAAACAAATCGTATTAATAAATCACAATATCTCTATTAATGTTAAAATTGGGCATTATTATAAATAAATAAATAAATAAATAAATATTCGACTTTAGCTTCAGGTGAAATTAGACCGAAAGAAATACAGCCAAAGTCGAAGGTCTGACACACTTAGGACAAAAACGCCAAATAAAGAACAAAGTACAGTTTTCATTTAAACTAATATATAGACACTGTTTTCTACTACCGAATGAGAACAAATGAGCTTAAACAAAAGAAAATAAAAATAAAACCAATAGTAGATCGTGCTGAATTTCAGTAGGCGTAAACGTATTTGCGTTACTTCTGTAATAGCTTTTACAAAAGGATAGTATGAATAATAGATGTTCTTGATATTTTATGAGGGGTAATAATGTAGCAAACCGAGACACCGTTTAAGTTCTTGAAAAAATAATTGATAGTAATTTAATTTTATATAAATAATTTCGTATCATTTTTTACCAAAATTATAATTTATATGAAAACAGATTTAAATTTCATTTTTTTCCATGGGGGGGATTAGGAATAATTTTAAAAAAGCTATATATACTGTTAATCAGAAAAACAACGATGCGCTAGAATATTGTAATTATCGGCGAATCAATATCGCCGACAAAATTAGTCTTACAGGTTCTCCTCCGAGCTTCTTCTTATTAAGACTAAAGCAGAAATTCGATAATTCATCGTATTCTGTAATTGGCTACATTCCAAAAAAGTATTTTATTTCGCAAACAACGTTTTCCCGGAAACTATTTTTAATTTCTTACAAAAGATACACAGAGTTATAAATTACTGCGTGTTAATAAATGTTTTAAAATATACATTATGTGTTTCGTGGAATCTTCTCTGGTTTACCGATGAATGCCGAATTTCTACTTTATTTGTAAGACGATAATCACACACACACACACACACACACCCAACACGGATAGGATAATAAAAAGCACTTACTAGTACGTGGAATTTTCTTTGTATTACTATTAAAAACTGCGCAATACCATAAAAGCATGACAGATTTAAGCTAAATGCGTACATTCGATAAAAAAAAATGCATGTTTACACTCGAAATATGATGTGTATTTGTTTTATTATATTATTTTTAAAATATGCGCGTGTGTGTGTAGTACACACATCCATACATACGTACATACATACATACTTATAAACATATCGCGCAAGCCAAATATTAATCGCACAAAAAACGTATAACGGTACTGTTAGAACAATGATTTATTGTTACCGTACATTACACCGATCTTAAGTTACGAAAATTCAGTTAATTGATAAAAGAGAGATGATAAACTATGCGAGATTAGTATAACTAAAACCAAAACGGGGAAAAAAGCAGAAATATTTAGTTTGAGCGGTAACGACGACCGGTTTTAAACGAATTACACCGTACTTTTTCCGCGAACTGAACTTCGACTGTTTTTTAATTCAGACAAGAATTCAGAAAAAAACAAACAAACAAATAAATAAATTACATTCGATTAATGTAAAATAAATCACTCGATCACTTTAATGTGCACCGCCACGAATGCACCGTTATTTCCAGGGAACAGTTGTCGCGCAACAACAATAACAGTTAATAAATTATGAAATTATGAAGCGCCATTGTCTCGTTATAGTTGCGTAAACTTTTAAAAAACAACTAACAGCTGTGCTAAATTACACTTAATGAATATCGCAAATAATTAGTACCACTACTAGCTAGCGGGGGGGGGGGGGGCATTTTTTAAAAAAAACAAATTCGTTAACCGGGCAAATTAACATACTTAATAAAAATAATTGAACTATATCTGTCAATTTTCTAACTAATTTAACACGTTTTTTAGATTTTCCGATCATTCTTCGAGCAAACTGAAAATAATTTTTTGCCACTTAATAATCAGAAAACACCTTCACGTGATTTACAATTTATTTACACGCAAAATAAATGCATCTACACTATTATTACTACTTGTTTTTTTCCCTTAACAGTTTCACGGTTATTTAAATTTTGTTCTTTTTTCCCGATTAATCACGTATGTCCGCCTGGCGACGAAGACAACGGAACATCAACTCTCTGATACCTCCGTATGATCTCAATATGAATTATCTTTTTGCAATTCACAAATTCAGAAATATCTTTCCTCGATTTTTACTTTTTTTCAAGTTACCCTTATCTCACATTACTAAGGAACTGCCGTACAATACGTTTTGCAACAAAAAAATTATCCTTTTTCCAAGTAAAAACCAGACCAGGAAGATTCTGATTTCCTGATCTACTTTCCGACCGCATACTTACAAGTAGTCAAGTTTTTAGGTACTATTTATATATATGTACAACTGAAGAGCTAATACCGATAAATATACATATAAAGGCTATAAAACACAATAATAATAACTGTGCCCACTGATATTTTCAACGATATAAAAAATTCCGTACCAAATACAGAACCGTTAATGTTGATTTTTTGTAAACTTCTCATATAATTCGTTCAACAATATAAAACAGGAACCATATGTTTCGTACGGCTGCCTCCATATGCAGGAAAAAAATTAATGATTTTTTATAGCACCCTATTACGGTAATAATATTACATAAACAGCACTATCGGGCTTCACATATTTTATACAGAAAAATAAATGCAGCAGTAATGTATTTCAAATTCTCCAAAAAGTGCTTCTTCATTATCGACACGAGTACTTTAATTCCATTTTTCGGGTTTTTATATTTTCGATTGTTTACTTTTAAAATTGATTTAGAATTTTTAAACAAAATTTATTTACTATAAATTATTTAATTTACCGTCAAACATTACGCAATGTATATTTAAAAATATTGGCGAGTGGGTGGGGGTGGGGGGTGGGCGCAAATTACATATAATCATTTAGTAGAAGGGTATATAATGAAAATTAAAAATTATCATTTAATCAACAATACTCTTATATATTTACATATATATTGCCAGCCAACATACGCAGTACTACTATTGACTGCTGACGCTGGGAATTTGAAAAATTACAACCGGAAAGTTCAAGGTCATACGGTGTTTCGGAATATATGTTTCAACAGAAATGTTTTAACCGCGGCTTATCGAAAATTATTAATCTTACATAGACACGCATACGTGCACAACTATATGATGATGTACGTAACGAAATAAAACAGGCGCACATTCGCCTATGTCAAGATCACAAACGTTGTTAAAACACATTCGATTATAGGCTAAACGGTTCGCGCCATGTAAAATAACATGCAATGAAATAATTACTACAACTGGTACCGATTATGATTTTGAAAAATATTATACACCGTTTACACGCTTTTACTTTGCC
This sequence comes from Icerya purchasi, assembly GCA_039619475.1. Classification (NCBI taxonomy): domain Eukaryota; kingdom Metazoa; phylum Arthropoda; class Insecta; order Hemiptera; family Monophlebidae; genus Icerya; species Icerya purchasi. The sequence continues at coordinate 239,111,964 of CM077115.1, forward strand.
AATGTTATTTTATTATCATTATCATTATTACCAGCAGAAAAATTAAATTATTACCTGTAGCAGAACCGAAACCGAAACCATTCGTAGAATGTTCTTGATGATTATGAGATCTGTTACCATCTAGAAACACATGGACCACCGTAAAAATTAATATAACAAAATTCGTTCGTTATCGTTAAACTATAGTATTTCCCAAAAACGAAACATAAAAGTCTGCTTTAGCACAGTAACAAATATATAAACAGTTATCAAAATTAGTGCTAAAGTTATTCGCATAGACATTTTCGGTAGTACCCAAGTCAAAACTTAACAACATTTCGAACAAAACTATACCGTGTTCATCGTCGGAAAAAAACAATTCCCGAAGATGAACAATTTAATTTTGTTCGATAGGTAAGGAATTTAATACAAATTATTCTGTAATGGTTTCTACCGAAAAACGTAATTATCAAAATATTTTCGCATTACAAATAATCATTCATTAACAAAAATCACATTTTGTATATATATATATATATATATATATATATATATATCGCGTGCTTTTACGAAAAATTAAGAACAGCTAACTTCCTCATCTTCTTATAAAAAAATCACCGTACTTTTTCGGTAATCATCATCAAATGAATTATTTTAGCAAAAATCCGGGAGAAAAAAAATTGTAACCATCAGCGCAATCGACCAAAGCAGCAAACAGCCCACACATGTGCTCCGTAGAATTGGCGCACTGTTAGATTAAAATAAAGCGTACAAAATCCGAATATTTTTGGTGATTACCGCACAAGGATAAGAAATTAGGGGAATTAAAGATATCGAGAGCTGTTTTACTATCAAAAGATATCAGCATGAATAGGTTTTTGTTACTTCAGAGTGGCTGTACTAAAATTATTTTGACGGCAAAGAAAAAAACGTTAGATTATGTCTTGAAATAAAAATCATAAACTGACCGTGTGAGATGTAATTTTGAAAGCAAGCCGCAAAAAGCTCACCAGAGGTCGGTAAACACGGACATCCTACACCTCCTGCGCTACCGTCCGAAAATGATGACAGTACGGACCGGTATATTAGTAAAAAACATACATTATAAAATCTTGAAGATTCGTAAACCCTAACCGAATAATGAGGCACAATTATATCCTTAATGAAGAACAAAAACAAACGAAGAAGAAAAAAACAAACGAAGAAGAAGAAAAAAACAAACGAAAAAGAGTATATTATTTTAAAACGGCTGAATTTATATTAAAACGGTAACATAAATATTTTACTTCCGATTAATATGAGAACATTTAATTAAAATGGATGATTTAACACGCTGTCTATACAGAATTCGATAAATGAATCAACTTTTCACGCAAAAGGAAATTTGTTAATGTTAGCAAACCATGTTTCGGAAGATACTATTCCATATTCGTGATTTAATTAACAAGCTCTTTGTCAACTGTCTAAGTATGTTAGAATGGCATTGTTTCGTACATTTTTTGCTGAAATCGAACTGTTTGATGTAATTTTAATTTTAAATTATAATATTTGTAAAAGATATGAAACTATCCGGCTTCTTCTTCAAGGGAAAAGTGAAGGAAAAAGAGGAGTGGGACGCAGAAGACTATCTTGGACCCAGGACATTCGGAAATGGACCGGAATAGCATCTATAGAAGCTACCAGAAATAGGGATATATGATCAACATCCCCTGTGATCGCTACGCACGGTGTAACCGTGTACAGCATTTTGCAGAAGAAGAAGAAGAAGAAGAATATTTGTAAAAATATTTCATCGCATCACTCAACATTATCTGTAATTCTCCTACACGGTTGTATGATATAAATAAATAAACAAACTATGCGCATAAATAAAGAATCGATTAATATTAACAAACCGATATGTTTCGAAGAATATAATATTTTCGAAACATGTCGGTTTGTTAATATTGATTAATTAATTTCCGCGCGCGTGAATGAAAATGTTGCATTTATCGGATTGTATAAATTTAACGGACCGTTGATGATAGGTCAAAGATAATAAATTAAGGTTCAAAATGTTCGGAATTTTACGCACTTAAAAACGTAAAAGGAGAAGCAGGTTTTGCTCGACCGCTTTTACTTTCCTAAATTCTGCTGATGCCTAATTCCAAATTGGATAAACCCGTGAACGATACGAGTTCAAAAAAATTCGGGTCCTAAACTCTAGATGTGCGGTTCATAGTTGTGTGCCTTAACTACCAGAAGCTACTACGACTCAATCATAAATGCATAAATTTTAGTTTATTTTAATGAAACAGTAAAATCATTAGAGCACTGGCTTCATACAAAGATGATCAGCTGTCTTTTTTTCCACAAAGACAATTTTGATAATTTCATTTCCGCATTATATTATCGATTTACTACATACATTCATATATATTAATGGCCATGTCACGCTAGGGTAATAAGAAAATCCCGTACTGTTTTCGCGTTGCGGAAGCTATAATTACTACGCAAACCGTAAATTATTATTTTTTCTACAGAATGACATTTTAGTTGAAGTTTACTCTTCTATAAATGTTACAGGAGAATTAGCATCTGATGGGACCAGAGGGTGTTTCAGTGACGTATCCCAAAGGTCGAGTTTTTATATATATATATATATATATATATATACATATATATATATATATATATACATACACACACACACATATATATATATGTATTATAGATATAAATAGTTGAATAAGTTGTCTATATTATTCGTATATAGCATAAACAACTAATCTGGAGGAAAATTACATATAAATACTCACCGCCACTGCTAAGCAATTTTTGATTATTGCAATTAATCGGTTTCGATAATTCGTTTGCGGAAAATGATCTGCAGCGAGATTTTGACTGTGAATCGCTTTTCGGAATATTCATACAAGCCCTAGAATTACAAATAATAATGAAAATAACAAGTAATAATAAGAATCCTGCTACAATAGAAAATTCGGAGACTCTGCACTAAAATGGGCGCACACAAATAGCTGCTAATAGAATTGTCTTTAATCTTAGAGGTTGACTCTATTAATGCAAGAAACATCTATGACCCGAGAAATCACATTTCTGCCGAAAAAAATTATTAATACAAAAAAAACAGAGATTTAAAAAACACAAAGCATAGAGCTTTGCCCTAACCGCGCAGGCTGTCAGGTGTATAAACTTTATACAACTTTTCAATATGCCGATGGAAAAAAAGATAAATGTAACGGGGTAAATGTTAAAGTCAAAATATAACAAATTGGAAAGTGAAAAACGCGAGAAAAAGGAGAAAAAAGTTAAAGAAGAATTAAAATTAATTTGTTCGATAAATAAATAAAAACAGTCCCGATAAAAATTTTGTTTGAAAGCTTAAAATGTTCTTAAATGTTATAAAATAAGCCTACGATAGTCTGCACTTTACAACAGGTTGTAGATTTTACTATTGACATTGAAAACCGCAACGTATCATTATTATTATAATTAATAATTTGTTTAATAAAAATGAATTTCACAAAATTCATTTATCGCGCTATTCCCGCATATGTATGTGTATATGTGCGTGTGTATAATACGTATAAATATGTATACTGTACACTTAAATCCATCCATTTATAGATATACATACATAACAATAATATGTATATGAACTAACCCACATGCATGATTATTTCATGTTTTGTTATTGCATCGTAACCCTACTTTATATAGTGCTATTCCACAACCTTCACGGTGTTTTCATTTCATTTCATACTTTACTAGCGCATTGTGCTTCTTCTTTAAATAATAAAATTTTAGTAACTTCAAGTTCCCCTTACATTGTCTCGTAATAAAAACGCAAACTTATTGCGTACATTTTATAAAACAATGCGAGGCATGAAATTATCATTAGCGCAGAAACGTCAATAAAACTCGCTGGTCTGACCTAATAAAAAACAAGCGCATAGTACAAGCACATTCGAGCAGCTAAAAAGAAAAAACAACAAAAAAAGAAGAAAAAAAAACATCAATCATAATAAGTGACGCAATGGTCGGTGTAACGACGATTTCGATTGCTGGCACAGAATGCAAAAAGCAAGTGTCGGACACAGAACATAATGGGAAAACGAAAATGTTCAAAGAAACCCCTAAAAAACAAGAATAATTAAAATCTTTAAAAAAGAAGCAGAATACGGATATGGCAAGCCTAATTTGTTGCAATTAACTACAATTAACTGCAATCAACTGAAGGAAAATTGAAAGATAATAATGATAATGATAACTTCAAAGTTGACATATCGAGGGAAATTGTGACTTTTTATTAGGCTATTCGGCAGTCCACAAATTGAGAAAACAACCGATACACAAACCCTGTTGTTTTCCGTGAACACCGACCTAGTCAGATGGAATTTCAGAGGCCATTTGCGAGTACACTGGACAAAAGGACAACGTAGAAAAGCTGTCGTAAGCGCCGAGCGAGACGTCAAAATGAGATCGTATGATTTTGGTCGTCTCTTGAACCTCATCGCTAGGTACGACGTGTCATCGTTATTTCAAATTACTAGTGTAACGCGGGCGAACTAACTTTATCAAATATAATCGGGGCGCATTTGACCGAGTCATTAATTTATAATGCAAACCAGCAGTTCTTCGTTATCGGGGGGGGGGGGGCTAAAATTTTTCGCGAATATCATCGATCGTTAGTTCTATTAGCGAACACAGTTCACGCGCACGTTTCGTCGCTAATGGTGTATTTTTTTTAAACGTGATAAGAAAAACTGGTAGCGCAGTTCAACGGTAAATAAAAACATAAAAAATTACGTCATAATGACGGTATTCATGTGCTCAGCCATTGTAGCGTCTTCCGTTTGCATCCACACATTTCCAGGACCAAAACACGACGCCTGCCCCAGCTCCATGTAGAATACTTCGTCTAAATTACCGCATCTCCGAACGCTGTGTAACTATAGGAAAAATAGACAAAAATTAAATATATTTTAGCAAACACCTTTCTTTATGCAGTTTTACTATATATATACACCGGAGGCCGTCTCTATTCGTCACAAATCCGTACGAATTCTAAACATAACGAACAGTAATGTAACGAATGACTAGCGATGATCAGCAGGAAGGCAATTTTTTTATGCCACTGCTATAATCGATAAATAAGAATTTTTCACCTGTAATTCTTTAAGTCCGACTTCACTGGATTCGTCCAGCGGAAGTTCCAGGAATTTCAACGATGTTTCCGTCAAGCAAAGTAAATAACTTCCAGATAAATTAACGCATTTTTCCGATTTCTCCTTTTTGCAGATCGTAACTCTCCAAGCGTGATCTGTAAAATGTTTAAATTACGAACCAGTTAAAAAACAGTACTCATAATGACACATCTTAAATGTTCAATAATATAATCATGCGTAAAGTTGTTTTTTCCCCTTTAAAATTTTCGTGAGAGGAAAAAGTATTCGAAAAACCGAAAAACTAGCAAATGCGAAAATGCGCGACGCCGGCTGACTTTTAAACGTGTTCTAGCTGAACGTTGTAATTATTATTCTCATACGTCAACTCTCGAGCATTGCGCTTCTCCTGTATCCGTTTATTCGTTGTCCATCATTTCAATTCCCCTTCGCTTTATCAATCTCTAAATACCATACTGCGATTAACTAGTTCCAAGAAAAAAGAACGCGTAAAATATAGTCGTCAAATTTATCAGTCTCCCTATAAGAGTCCGGTTGTATTTTTAAAAAAAAAAAGGTTTTTCCTCATATACTCGTCGTTATTTTCATAAAAATGCCGCCGCCAACAAATCGGTGTAATATATTCAGTGAAAAGCGAGAAAACGATTTGCCCATTTCTCGATTACTTTAGCGCGCTAGATCTGACCACCGATGAAATAAAATCGACTAAGTTATTCAATCTTATCTGTCTAATCTTTTACTAGAGCAAATATTATTACGCGTTATTCGACAATATATCATTTTTCCATAGAAAACAAAAATTTTCAAGCTTTTTCGTACTACTTCATTATACGATAACTCTCTGTATTCTTTTGGGTGTTTTTTTTTTTTTTTTTTTTTTTTTGTCACTAGAGAAATATCCTTCAGACGATACTGAAGAGAAAATCTCATTTAATAATCGGATCTAAAATTCCTATTCTCATACGATTGAGATTACACGTTCAATGTGTTAACGCGCCAAACGAAATTTTTCCACGAATGTAACGGAAATTTTACGTGCTCCATCATCCCTACAATCGGCTCCATTTTGCGCGCTAGAAATTTAAAGTCCACGAGATTGCAACCAACCTCTTTAACCGTTCATGCTAAGTATAAAAAGTTGACACAGTCATGCTTTCACAAAGCATAACACACACTCTACCACTCCCCTATTGTCTAATTTCATACTAATACACGGTGCGCCGTGAATGTGTTTTGCTAGTGCGAGCACTACAGGAAAGTTAAATATTAACATACTAATCAAAGGGAAAACAGATAATAAATAAGAAAATTAATGCAACATTTCGGTGGTAACGTTCGTTTAATTTCCGAAAAACAAACAAAAACACCGGCGTCAAAATGAAAAGATAATAATAAACTAGTTTGTTCAGTGTACGTATGGAGTTTTTCTATATTTACGCGACACACGGTAGCGGCAACGATGACTCGCCAGTAAATTAAAAACCAGCTTTCCCACACTCATTAGTAGGCGCGCACCCGTCGAATTAAACATAGAGCTGCCAGCAACGTCGAGAAGCAACCATTCTCTCTCTATAAGGCATAGGATAGTCTTAATTGTAAAACGTACACAATACGTATACGTATTATCAAAATGTCAACAACGATAGCGACACTTCATTTTACCCGCCGCAGCTGATATTGTTCATGTGTTTATTTATATTTCTCACCGGTCACCGGCAATCGGCAGTTCCAAAAAGTCACGTGATATCCGCGCACCATCAAGTGCCCTCGACAATCTGATGATTGCAACTATTGCAACTATTGCAACTATTGCAACTATTACGACTATTACGACTATTACGACTATTACGACTATTACGACTGTTACGACTGTTACGACTATTACGACCGTTACTGTTATTTACCCCAGGCGACTACAGAAATCGCTCTCGAAATTTTATTCAATCAGATTTTGCAAAAACTACAGCACGCTCTCCACTAGAGGTATCCAGCAGATAAAAATAACTCTATGAAGAAAAATTCCCCATTCCTTCATTCGATTTTATCGAGCAACAATAGCGAATAACGATCCATTTCGTTTTTTATTACCCGCACAACCTGGGACTATCTTTAACATTTAAGAGTAACGACCAAGAGAAAATAATACGAAAAAGAATGAGGAGACATCAGCAGCAGCTCCCCCGATTACGTATATTTTCCGACACACAAACGCGAAATAAACAACCGAACAATAGATAATGATAATGCGAGTTTAAAATAAACAAAAAAAAATTTCCCAACATAATTTTTGCAGACGATATCACTGCAGAACGAACATACTCATAATCGTATGGCAAAAAACAAGACTAAATTAAAAGGGGACTACTTCAAATCGGAAATGAAACTGCCAAAAGGTAAATAACCTTCGCGAAAGGAAGAAAGAAAGAAAAAAAAATTGACAAATAACAATTTAGAGAAAAGGAGAATAAAAATGATTGAAGCAAGTCAACATGTCCCCCGGAAGGTCAAGGAAATTGGAAAAGTCGGGAAAAAATTGTTTTCCTGACAATCCGAAAATACCGAAAAAGGCATGTCACTCAAAACATAGGAAATTTTTTTTACTAAAACCACTAAACGGAACGTGTTCGCCATAAAAGCGCGCACGACAAACAAAACGAATCAGTGCAACTAAATAAGTCGGGAAAAAGAAACAAAAAACGTTTACTATAAAAATGTGTAATACATTCATTGAATTAACTCCTTATTTTGGATAACTAATAAACTATAACTAACCTTAAAAACAAGGCGAATTCGAAAAAAAACAAAAAAAAACCAAACAATATAACCCTTAAACGCGCTAATAACCAAAAAAATATTTTCCTCGAATGATAATTTAAAAAGTATCTCCGCTAAACCTATTGATATAGAAACGCGCGGGCTGCTTTAATACTGATACGTTTAACGTCCCGTGTACCTTACAGTTTAGCTACTCTTTTTCTTGAATTACCATTAAGAAAAATTACCATTAAGAAAAATTACGAGGGATATGATTATGAAATATTACGTAACAATTTTATATAGCGCTTTTATATCTCGATTATATGTAATGGTTTTTACGAAAAATGGCGTTGCCAATTACCGGACTCTTCTAGAAAAATTACAGACCATTATCTGGAATTTGGAAGATCGATTTTATTTGCTTATAAATATATATATATATATATATATATATATATATATATATATATATAAATAAATCGGCCCTTCGGGACTCGGAAGGGGGTAAGCCCCTTCCCTCGCAGGTCTAGTTCTTCTATAATTCTTATAGAAGAGTAAACTTTTTCATTGGCTAGGCCATTCGAAAAATTGAAAAATTTTTTTGAGACAAATTTTGTGACAGGAAACTTTTCCTGATGACCACCCCTGGCGTAAAAATGGCGTAGCCATTAGTATATATATATATATATAAAGTAAAGTAAGTCCCATACTATTGACAGGGCGTCGGGGATTGTGAAGTTAAGGTTCACAATGTACAAAGCCCAACGACACTAATGAGAGTAGAAGGGACAGCTCTGATCTCTCGGACGCCTTTATTACTTTCCCAGATTTTTCTGGTACCCAATTATTTCAGCCTAGGTAAACCTGGGAGCGACTTCGATCCGGAACGAGACACGAACCCGTGACCTCTGGTTATATATATATATGAACACACACATACATATATGTGCGTGTGGGGGGATGTAAACTCGGCCTTTCGTGCCTCGCAGAAGGCTCTACCCTTTGACCCCGCATCGGGGCACCCCCAACCCACAAATCTATCACTTCTAGACTTCGTATAGAACGAGAAAAATGAACAACGTCATTCTTTACGACTGCGTGACAAAAAAAGTATAATAATAAATCTTTATTTAACGTCACATTTGGAACAAATTTTTGTGACCGAAAAAGTGGTAGGAGTCGGGCTAAGAATGACGTTGTCATTAATATATATACTTATAAAAAATTTATTTATATTTATATTTTATTTCATTATTAATTTTAAATAATTGATCAAAATATAATTTACTACACAAGCCTATTCAGTATATTAAAATCATTATTACTAACCATGATTTTGTAGTATACGACTTTCAGGAAACATGGCTAATATTTTTAATTATGTTTTATTTATTTACGAATTAATAAGTTTCTATTTTTCGCGTTTAATTCATACTTTTTGTCAGTATAGAAGCGCACAGTGGCGCTTTTATTGATATTAACTTGACAATAATAATAATAATAATCGAAACCCACCGAGTATTTAAAATTTCATATTACAATGGATAAGAAAAGACTGCGAACAAAATGATATTCACGGCGTACTATGCTTTTCAACTAAAAATTTGCAACCGGTTTTGGTTTTTTCGTGTAACATTTTTTTTTTAGAAAACTGAATATTTTTATACACGCAGGCGTTCACTTATTTTACACGTCCCTCCTCTCAAAAAAAAAAAAAAAAAAACTATTAAAAAACAGAAAGAAGAAATTTCATTTCTGACGGTTGCATGACGCATGTGCGCCATTTTTTAACTGTTAATTATTATGGGAGTAATAATATTGTTAAAGTATTTACTAGGATTTTACGATGTTCTTTTTAATTTGAAACGTCACTGTTTAAAATTATGATTTCTGCGCCCCTATTTTCAACATAACATTCTTCCAACCTTTTCGTGCCAAACAATCCACACATTTCGCGGACGAACCCTTCCCACATTTGTAAGGCCCAGGAATCACTCGCAGACTAGCACTGCAATTCCGATACCGGTTTCACTAGACTCTTTAATATATACACGTGTTTTTCGAATGCGGATATCGAATTTTTCCTTTTCAAACGTTCGGACAACGCGTAATATTATTAATAGAAGACCTCGTCGACTGCAGTGCGGTGCCACCGTTAAAAAGGACGAACAAAAGCCGCACGCGAAAACTTACATCATGCTACAATAGAACGCTAGCGTAATAACGGAATAATAAACAGATTTTTGTTTATATTGTCGTTAGAACGGGAAACAACGGACACTGTTTAAAACTCATTAATCTAGATAAGCGAACACTCGCCGGCCTTTCAAAGTGGTAAACAATTTTTCTCTTTCTTTTTTTTTTCTCGTTTTCTCCCGGTTATGCAACACATACAGCGTACATTAACATACGTATCAGTTAAATTACAAAGAGTCGCTGCTGGTCCTCTTCTCTCGCTATGCAATAAGCGCGCTGAAAAAATATCGATAATTATGTAATAAAACGAGCACAAAGACAAACGTACAATATATGCCGGCAACAACGGCGGTAACGGTAGCGGACGATATGAACCCGGGCGGCGTACAACGAGCTGCCGGGGGTCCGAGTAATTAACGAGAGAAATGTATACTTGTTTAAAAGTCCCCGAAACCGAGTTATTATTGTACGTATTTAAAATGTTTGCGCTTTATCGGGGATCACTCGGAATTGCGACTTCTGTTATCTCGGAAAGAGAGCCGCGAGCGATAAAAAATCGCCCAAAGGCAAAAGAGACAAAGTATAAATAACGCTCTAGCGCGATGATGCGTAGTAAACAAGCAACTAAAGAAAACAAACAGGTAAACATCCAAGTAAGCCAGATATATTTTCGCGATTAAAATTAGAGAAAAAAACGAAAAAACACGCGCACATTTAAGTATGCAATGCGAAAAGTGTAACTGAAAACTGCCGGGCAGCCGATAAAAATTACCACCATTACAAATACTCCCCCCCCCCCCCAACTTCCGTGAGTACTGTTAGAATAAACACTTTTATGACCGTTTTTATTCAAATATTGTTATTGCGCGCGATTATTCGCGGAGGACAAGGTCAATTTATAAATTCCGCCCCGGCTGAAAAAACTGCATATATTAACGGAATTCACTGTTAATCGAATGGTAAACTATTAAAACATTCTCTGCACGCCAGAATGATGCGCTGTGCCGATGAGGCGATCGAACCGATTTCGGAAATAAACACGGAACACAACGACAAAGTCTTCGACTCGAAGACAACTCGTATTTTCCAAAATAGCGGAAAAATGTACTCTTCTCTCTAATTTACAACGTGTGACGACATCGGAAGCGATTAGTTCTAGTATAATCGGTAAAAAACGAAAACTATCGTCACCGTTTTTTGCCATAAGTCAATGAAACTCGGGAAAAGCGCTTCCGAAGTTAGAGAGCTAAGGGATAAATCTTAATCCTCGCTTCGTTAACCTATTTTTTTTCTTCTCTTTTCTTTGTGCTTATTTGCATTTTTTTAAACTATATAGTTATTCTTATTTATTACATAGTTTATGATTTTATTTTGAAAATTACTAAAATTTTTCATTCAAAAAAATGCTGTAAAATTTGATATTAAATAATTATACGAGAGAAAAAATTTTAACCTCATTTATTTCCGCTTCCTTTTCTATAACCACGAACTGTTTTGTTTTATTCTTTTAGAAAACAAAACACGAACTTACAAAAAAACAAAAAATATTTTTGACTGTGTAAATGAATTATGTTTCTTTCCGGTACAATTAAACAATTCTCGCGCGTATAAAAAAACAGCACTTTTATGTTACACTTTTTGCAGAAAATCTCCCTTTTGCTATTATGATATGTACTACCAGCCGGATCTTTGTGACAATAAATAAAATGCTAATAGACAATGTAATATAATTTACAAGTTTTTGTAAATTACGGGGGTAATGAATAATCCCTCATTATCAAGAGAATTTAATTTTAATTTTTTTCTCCTCATACCCTGAAATTTTCGTTATCCAATTTTCACGATAAATTTTATCAAATAACATAACAAATAAGAATAAAAACTATTGTAAAATGTGAAAAAAGAGACAAAAAAAAGTTTGTCGAAGTGAGGATTCAAACGTCTATAACCAAGGGTTCCGCTTTTTTTTTTCGGCAAAAGACGAGACACGGTTTTCGTTTTTACCGAATACTATCCCTTCTAAAAAAAAAAAATCGCTGAGCCACACTTCCGATGTTCCTTGTGTGTTAGATAATTATTATTATTACAAATTATAATAATATATAAACTTATATATGTATAACGTAATATTTTATAAAACTGTTTTAATTAGTAACGACAATAATAAGCGTAAAATAACTTTATTTTTTCCCGTTCGATCGCATTTTAAATATTTTCGCGATTCTTCTTACAGCAACCCTGCTGTGATCGATATACATTAAATCTCTTTAAATTCGATTAAAAAAATCCGGTTTTCACAATTTCATTTAATGCGTTCAACAAAGAGAGCGTGATCGACTCGAACCCCACTTCATTTCAAAAACGCATACAGTTCCAGGGACTTTATCCGGGAGGTCCGGAATCAAATTCGATGCAGCCGAGGGCGTAAAGACGCATATCGTCGTGAGGGAGAAGAACTGTACAGACATCATTCTTCTCTTCCGATCCACCAGGCTCAGTACTACTACGTGTCTTGTGTTCCGTTCGGCTTTTTATTTTACCAAATATTTTTCATTTCCTTCGTTACCGGCCAACAGTGATGAAGTTCACACTGAACTATCTAAACGAGTAACTACTACGACTATGTAATGAATGCCGGACCCAGAAGCGGTGCAGATTCGATATCGTTAGTTACTCGTCTCAGAAAACTAAGATTTAGATCCGACGTAATTCCCCCCGTTGCCCAGAACATGGTGGGAAAAAAGGCAAACTTCCATAAAAAATTTTAAAAAAACGACTTTTCCCAAATACGCTCTTCCGACTAAATTGGACAAGAATAAAATTAGCAGGAGCATGAAAAATATCCACGTAATAAAGAAACAAAGTGACGTTTAGTAAAGAGTGAGGAGCCACAAAGTCGAACAACGTCGCGGATTTCAGTAGAATCACAATGTACAACTCGGCGCGTCAAAACGGACTTGGAAAAAATGTTAAGAACCTGTGCTCCGATTTTACAAAACATTTCCCCCTACTAATACTACCTAATCGTTCATTAGAAGTAACCTATTAAAATCTTGCGAATGACCCAGCGATGGTATAACCGTGCAGCATAGTAACCACTCGGGACTGATAACACTACACGCAAGACAATGTTCACTATCGTTACAAATGAAATGTCACCAGCCACCTTAGTCAGCAGAAAGCATGTCTTTTACCGAATTATTACGAAAATCTTATAAAGACTCCGGACACAATCCAATCCACCACCTCTTTCTGTTGATCTTGTCGAAATTTCTCTCTCCACAATAATTATAATAATAACCACACACTTCTCTGCTAATGCAAAAAACTACGATATTTTCATGGTAAAACATAAAATGTACAAGCGTTCAAAATACCGTTGGTGGCTGCTGCGATCTTTTATCGAGATTAACATCGAAAAAGGCGGACCGATTTGATTCCAAAACGTCGAACATCAAATAGGAGTCTTCAATGGAACTGGTTAGTAATTTTTCACAATAATGAATACTTTTTACTCGTATCGAACTTAAATGTACAATTTATACAAACTCAATAAACATTAAAAAAAAAAGAAAAGAAAAATACTTATTTTAATTTCAGCGCGGACGCGACTTTTAACGGCCATCGTATCAAATTCGACGAATAGTACAAAAAAGTGACAAAAAACAAACGAATATTTTTTTCACATTAGATTTCGCTCGCACCAGAAGATTGTCAACGATCGTGACAAAAATTAAATAAACTTCGAAAGAAAATGGCATACATGATTTTTTAACTTCGACTGTCTCACTTTTTGCTCAAGTGTGAAAATGATTGAGAAATGTTTCTCTACTCGACCTAAAAATTAATCAAACATTTTCCAAATTTTTGACTTCCACACGTGCGCGTTTGTACGATATATTTCATTTCCCCTCTGAAAACGAACCGGAACCCGTTTTCTCTATAAACATATTATATATAAACTGGAAAATCCATCCTTGTTTATGCAATCGAATAAACGACTTCGTATCTGGATAGAAGAAAATTCTGCCAAAACACATTTGTGATTTATCACGTGTTTTAAAGTGTAATAACAACTTGCATTTACGTTGGCCTCAAGTATCTTCTGATTAATTATTAACTACAATACGTATGAAATACGTCAACTTCCGGTCTACAATTTTTCTCAAATCTCACCTAACCAGCTCCTCTTTTTTCCCGCGTTATTAAAAAGGAAAGGCTTGAATTAAAATAGTTGCGCATGCTAAAAATTGAAAATTCGCCTACTTGCAGTTGATAAATACATAAATATTTTACAATTGTATCGTTCGTAAATTAGAATTATTTCCCGCGCTATAATAATAATAATAATAATAATAATAATAATAATAATAATGCCGCTACTATTAAAAGTGAACCGAAATTAAGCAAAGCGATTAATTTAATTAACTAACATTCTATAAACGCATTTTAAATTATCTATAAAACCTATCCGATTAAAATAAAAAAAAAAAAAAAAAAACGTAAGGCTATCAGTGTTAACGAATATCCCGCGCCCGTTTACCGTATATTCTATTCGGCAAATCACACACGTAACAGAGTAAATATCACCTACGTCATTGTATGCTACGATATCAGTGAAGGTTTCAGCAGAATCAGTTCAAGTCGGCTCGCAAAAAAATTTACATTTCTGAAGTGTGACACATTCATTTTACGCGCACGTGCAAAGACAAAAGTACCGGTTGCTCAGCAAAGAACAAAAAAAAAAAAAAGTAAACAGTTCATTTAGCTTTTCGAACGGAACAATTTTGACATGCCTCTTAAGAACTAACCGCTTCTAGACAACAACAATCGATTCTGTCACAGTTCGTTTTCTTCGAAATTAAAGCTGTCCGGGCCATATGCTATTTTTTTTTCTTCCATCTCTCTCTTTTTCTCTCTCTCTCTCTTTTACAAAGAAAATCCTGTAACGAAATATGTAACATTTTTGTGACCAGCTGAAAAGACATTTATTATACTATGAATAATCCGCTCAATTAAAATCGACTTTTCTGTAAGAATTACAGAAAACTAGCTTTTGAGGATTCAAGGGGTTTCCCCGGAACGAGGTCCGAAGAGTCGCATTTATATTTTGATATATATATATATATATATATATATATATGTTATATGTTTGTAAAGTGAAGAAAAATTGTTATTTAAAAAAAAAACGAATACCCCATGTCAAACCTAATTGGATTTTTACACAAATCAAAAATTACATAAATGTAGAAGGTGGATGAAAAAGGCAAATGTTGCTATTAGCTACCGAAAAGCTGAAATTATCGCGAAGATGTAAACAAAATCAAAAACGACATTCCGAACCGTGTACAGCGAATGGTGAACAGGAAAAATATAACACTCCGCAGGCGTGAAATTAATTATTACACATGTAAGAAGCGGAAAATACACGACCGATGGAAAATACTGTGAAAACCATGGTGAGAAATATAAAAGACTAACTGACGTTTGACGGGAGTAAGAAATTCTCGGAAGCGTCAATAAAGGATTTCTCGAAATACATACTTTCGACCTTCAAGCTGCAAAATACAAAAGTAGTCGTCACTATAATTTTCATTAACAACTAACAATGAAGCTACAGCAAAGTACTATACCGATCACGTTCAATTTCAGCGATACGAATTAAGCACACTTCAATCCAAAAATTGAAATAAAACCAATAATAACGTTCTCTTTCGTTTTTTCTACATCAAAACATTATCGATAACATTTCAACATAAAAGCAATTCAGAATCGAAAAACCAAACGGCAATGATTTTTTCTAATCAACTTTTACAACACTTCAGCTCCAATATTATAATACGGTGGTCTTTTCGTTACCATAATCGAATATTTCACCTACATCGTAATTTCTGGTGATGGAAATGCGAGTTTCGCCGAAAGATTTTAACTTTACCCAAATTAACACAACTGAAGCGGCTTTCAAAACTCACATTTATCCTCTTACGTGTATGAAAACCATTTTAACACGTTTCAGAAAGGGGACAGAAAAATATATGTATAGTAAACAATATAATTTAATGATGGAAAAAAAAAAAGTATACCCTACACCGTGTTTCGAAACCGATATTATATGGATATAAAATATGCAGAAAAAATAAAGAGTCGGTTCAAAAATAAAGCGGAAATAATTATTTAACCAAAAAAATAGCACAGCAATAATCGCGAGAAACTAAACTAAGCATGAAGTCGCCGATTAGAATCTTCCGCTAGAATAATATACGGGCTGGTTTACAAGGAAAATGTGTCGAACCACGAGTAACTGAAATATGCCCGAATAGAATTTAGCAGATGTAGAAAAAAAAAGGCAACCATTAATAACCGTATTTTTATATAAATAAATAATGTACAGGTAGACGACATCACATTTTCATAAAAAAGTATTAGCAAATAGAGAAAAGACATTACCATTTCTCATTTCAAAGTACATCAAAATTTTCCCCTTTCATCTTATTTTTGTTTTCCAGATTGTAAAACCTATCCTACATATATATATATAATTTTTCCTCACAACGGTAAAAAAAAACATTATTCAACTCTATCACATAGTTTTTAGCAAACACAACCCCCTATAACATCAAATAATAATGTAATTTAATCATAGACATCAACGACAGTGTTCATAATATTCCTATTTCTCATTCAATGGTTATTATCGAAAAGAATAGGTACACAGCCATAGTTATAAATATAGATCCTCACACACACACACACACGCACGCACACACGCACACACACACACACACACACACACACACATATATATATATATATATGAATATGGATATAAATATGCATATATACACTTACCCCAATAAGGTTTTGAAATTTTATCGCCCGTTAACTCACAGCCAGTATGGAGCGACAAAAAAAGTCGTAGCCAATCGTGCATATTATTTTCCAAATCGAATACCAGACTAAAACAATCTAACCGAGTATACAAGCCGATCACAAATTTATGTTTCGTATCGTTTCGGCGATTAATTACATAACAGCTGCGAATAGGAATGGATCTGAAAATATATATATATATTAAAAAAAAAAAAAAAAAACATAGTAAATGAGGCACTTTAAATTAGACTATAAATCTGATTGCATTAGAAACAAAATTTCATTACAGCATAAAAACGTAAACAGTTCCGATTAGTTTGTACGGAATCGTGCAAACTTTTACACTACATTGTTTACGCGTGCGGTAATAATGAAACCGGAATATAAAAGGTATTGAGGGCAACCTTCCCTCAAAGCACTAATAAAAATTTTCTATACAAATACCACGATGATTGAAGTCAATGAAATGATTTTTTTTTTTTTTTAATAAAACGACTTTTTACAAAAATCGATTCAAAAATTATTCAAATCATAAGCAGGAGGCCTTTGAGTATTAGATTTTCGAAAGAGAAAGATGTTTACCGTCGAGGTAAATATTGACTTATTTTTTTTGCTTCAATCCGATGTGATCTAGCAAATTACCCAATTCATAAAACTCATTTTTTATTTAAAGTTTCTAAAAAAAGAACAAACACTTCCGGTTTTTTCCTTTTAACCCTTTCCCTAATTTATTCTGGCGTTCGGTGTATTTTAACTATCTAACTACAATAATAATATTATATTCAACTAAAGAAAAACGAAAAAAAAACTTATTTTGATCCTACTGTATTCTTATTAGCTGCATAAATCGCTTACGTAGTTCACACTTTTTTTTATTCACCCTTAAATATTAGTTTTTCAGAACTAGATCAGCTCCTTAACCTCCTCACTTTGAAATAATAATTCAGAAATTTATGTCGAAAAAACATACCAAGTCGACAACGAAAACGTTTGCGCGTATACTCGTCACGTCTAAAAAATGAGTTACAAAAATGGAAAAAATACAAAAAAATCAATAGAATTGATACTTTTTTTAAAAGATAAAAATAAACAAGATAAAAAGGTTAACGATCGAAAAACATTAAAGGCAACGAGAAATTTAACGAAAGAAAGAGGATGGCGAAACAAAAACGAAATTTACACCAATTAAAGATTTCAGAACAATTGAATAAAAAAATAAAAAAAAAAAATGTTGCTAATAAAATAAATATGATTTTCTAAAAGTTCTCAAGTAATACCGATAAATGAAATCATGTCGCTTATGTTAAATAACTGCTTCATTCACTACCTCTGCCGCTGTTTGAAAAAAAAAAAAAAAAAAAAAACGTCATTTACCCAAAAATAATCCTTAAGTCGTACACAATTTAAATATTATTTTTCGGCAACTACTAATAAATTAAAATGCGTACACACACATCTTAATACAATCACTTCGCTTTAATATCACAATTTATTCACTTTGTTATCTACTTTTCGCTATCACTAAACCTATTATATATATTTTACGATATTAAGTTTTCTTATTATTAACGTACGTCTGTTGAGTACAATAAATCTGTACACATTCAACGGATCTTCGCAAAAACCTTACAACCAATAAGGAGGAGATTGTTTTTTTTAACTTACTGAACCACCAAAACTCCAAAATTTGTATAATTCAAAAAAAATGAAACGGATGGCCTTAAATCATTTTAATACAAACCTAAAAGATTCACATTATACTAAACCTAAAAACAGGATTGGAGGTTGACTTTCTCTTCTTATTCATTCGGATACGGACGGTACGCATTTTTCGATTTTAGAGTTCTAAAAATCTGAGCGCATTAAACCCGAACGCACCTCGAATTTAATTTTAGGCCACCATGTGTTCGGTATTAGAGTACTTTTTTAATCGCGATATTAATTCTTTTCCGCTACTGATTTAAAAATGAAACTTTTAAACCGCATTCTCGATTTTTTCGCATTCAAAGTTTATTTCGAAGCATATTTCAACTAGCGTAAAAGTTGGGAAAAATCACTTAAAAACCGGGTTAATCGATGGAATTTTCAAATACATCAATAAGTAAGTCGTATCCCTACAGAACGGCGGAAAGAAAAGATGAAATTCGAAATATTGCCATTTCAAAAAAACATCTAATTAATATCGAGATATAAAATAGAGCTGAAAAATGTTCTAAATGATCTAGTGTGAAAAGCAAAGACACCTAATAAAGGTCAAGCGAAAATTAACTAAATATACATTGTAACACCCAATTTTACCAAGAAAAAACGAGAAAACCTTCAGTACTTATACACCAATAACAATCGATCATTTTTTCTATTCGATACAGGAAAACAACGCATTACGCTTTGATGTACGAATTTGAGACTATGCAGCTATATTCTCACGTCATAACCAAATTTAACTAAATTAATGAGGGAAAAATTTTAAAAAAATTTAAAACGAGTCTCCACGAAGCTAAGTACTGTAATAATTTACTACTTGGTGCAACCAGAAAAAATACATTCCTATACTACTTCTCCACTTCCGTATCAAGAAGTAATAGGTGTAACTCTCTTGAGGGGTGGGGTGGGGGGTGGGGGGGCAAACAGTTAAAAACGTGTGTAAGGATACTATACATTTTTCAAATAAAACGTCATTAATTGCAGAATTTAACTAAATCGCCCGAAATCGAAGGTTGGAAGTTCAAATTCATTTCACAAATCATAGCATATCTCTATAATAAAGCGCCAAGGAAATAAATAGATAAAAAATCGGAACAAAATAAACGAAAAATCAAAAAAAAGTCCTGAGACCGTTCTATGACACTTAGAAAGCTAATTTTTTTTTTAATCGACAGCTCCAGGTCAGTGGCTTTTAGGAAAATTATAGAGGGTCCAAAATTTTTATACCTTGGGGCTCAAAACGAGCAATGAATCAAATTTTTCTTCCACCATAGACGAAATAAGACAAAAGACCAAAAATGAAAAAAAAATCCTTAGCCCGTTCTATGACACTTATAAAGATAATTTTTTTTTTAATCCACAGCATCAAGTCAGTAGCTTTTAGGAAAATTATAAAATGTTTAAAATTTTCATACCTTGGGACTCAAAACGAGCAATGAATCAAATTTTTCTTCCACCATAGACGAAAATAAGACAAAAGACGAAAAATCAAAAAAAAGTCCTGAGATCGTTCGATGCCACTTAGAAAGCTAATTTTTTTTTTTAATCGACAGCTCCAATTCATTGGCTTTTAGGAAAATTATAGAGGGTCCAAAATTTTTATACCTTGGGGCTCAAAACGAGCAATAAATCAAAAAATAGACAAAAAGTCAAAAAAAAAAAAGTTCTGAGACCGTTCTATGGCTTGGAAAGCTATTTTTTTTTGTAAATCGACAGCTCTACATCCGCAGCATGTAGAAAAAATATAAAACGCTCAAAATTTTCATACCTTAGGGCTCAAAACGAGCAATAAATCAAAGCAATAAATCACATTTTTTTGCCGTTTTTCAATTTTTTAATCGTTTATCAAAAACTAATTATTCTACTGAACTGCTCTAGGTCTCATTTTAAAGAGAATTGAATTTAAAGTATTTCCCTCGCTTACACTACCCTTCTAGCGATTGAACTTTTTGAGGAGCTATTTTATTTCAAACTTTTAGCAAAATAATTTCAATTTTCGTATTATTGGATGAAAAATCAAAAAAAAGTCCTGAGACCGTTCTATGGCACTTAGAAAGCTATTTTTTTTTTTTAATCGACAGCTCCAGGTCAGTGGCTTTTAGGAAAATTATAAAATGTCCAAAATGTTCATACCTTGGGGCTCAAAACAAAAAGGGAATAGATCAGCGCTAATTTAATAAGCATTACTAATCGCATGAAAACGCGGTACTACTGTATTTACCTACACAGTACCGCGCTTCCACCCACCCAACAACCGTTCCTGGCTTTTCGTTCATCGTGTATTATTCATAGTGGACAAAGACGAAACATCTTTTGTTAACGATTCTTCTTTTGTTTCCTCTACGGTGTATTATTAGTGTATTTTTAAATTTGAAAAACGACGTTGTAATTTTGAAGTTGTGATAGGCACAAACTGAAGAAATGAGCAAACTAACGTATTTGCAATTCTACGAACAGTATCGTGATAGTGGAAAGAGAAATATATAGATTGGTCGCAATCGTTTTATAAAAAGTGTTCGAGGAGTATGTGTTTTTCGAAAGTGGTCCGAGTTACTCAAAATTTTTATTAGAAATTGGTGAAGGAAAAATGCCAGAGACTTTGTATGGCGAAGAAGATGGAATCCTATTAAATTTCCCCGATTTAAAAATGTTTACTTCACTTGATGAAATGATTGATCACATTTATCTCGATGATGTTCTGTCAAATTTTTCTAAAATGTCCAAAAGATGTATTTTATCACCAACGAATAAAAACAACAGATTATAGGGAAAAAAATTTCTGGAGATGAAATAAATTTATATAGTGCTGATACAACTCTGATTGATGAAAAAGAAACAAATGGAGATTCCATACATTTATGTACTGAAATTTTAAACAAAATGTCAGACCCAGGAGTTCCAAATCACAAAATTACTATAAAAATTGGAGCGATTCGTATCCTCATCAGAAATTTGAATTTCGAAGAAGGTCTGGTGAATGGAAGAAAAGTCGTCATTAAATCTGTTAAAGGTTTCATAATTGAAGTATTTCGTCCAGAAAATGAATGTAAGACGTTTCTAATTCCTAGGATCAGTTTCAAATTTATAGCTGGAGACACTGGCATTTAGATTTTAAGAAGGCGGTTTCCTATCAAGTTAGCCTATGCCATGACCATTAACAAAGCTCCGGGTGAAACATTTGATTTCGCCGCTGTTGATTTGAGGGATAATGTCTTCACTCATGGGCAATTGTATGTTGCCTTGAGTCGAGTGAGAACATCGAAAAATATATGCATTTTGAGCCTTGGACACGACGAAACTCTCACAAAACGGGGGTTTGGGGGCGGGTCCGGGTGAGAGGTTGGGCCGCGAAGCGGCTAGGGGGAAAGCCCCCTAGTATATATATATATATATATATATATATATATATATATATATATTTAAAAAATGACGTTTCAAGTTATCTTTCACAAAATTAAAATTTTCAAATAAAAATAGGCCCATCACGAAGAGAAAAAAAACAGTTAACGCTTAATTCAAGTATTATATATTCGTTACGTTTTATCGATGCCATTTATAGAAGAAAAAAAAAAAATTCTAATTTAGCAGTCTCTCAATGTATATAACTTTTCGCGATACTGCTGAAACGATCAGCAACATAGCAAAAGAACAAATTGGTATACGCATTTATACGCAATTATTCGGTAAGAACGATTTGTGCAATACTAAATTCTCTCAATGTTATTATTTTATAAGAAATGACACATGGCTAGCGCGCTTGCATAAGAAATATTAAAGTACTCTGCTTTGATACGCTTGACACTGTAAACATCGTATGATGGGTGAAAGAAACAGCAGAAAAAACGAGATAAGATAAAATTGGAAGACAAGAAAAACAAAGTAATCATCGAAATTTATTTTTACGTGTAATAAATTTACATAAATGCACACGCTGATAATATACACATTAGTTTTGATAAATTTATTTATCTATATGTGATTAATTAATAACACTGATAATCTATTTATTGGCGCGTTTAATTCGAAAATATTTACCAGCGATGAGTAAAGTAGAAAATAACCGCTACAATGATAATTTTAACGAAATTTCTCAACACATCCACGAAAGCAATATGTTAATTCAACGTGTGTATCTTCAAGAGAATGTAATTCTCACTCGACTTGCACGCGCAATAAACAAAACCACGAACCGAAGATTACACTATTCTCGTAAAAGCTTATGGGGCACTTCTTCAAAACGAAACCAAAAATCTTCATACATATGTGTTTTAATGCATGTACGTATGTATACATATTTTTTGTTTGAAGGAAAAGTAAAAGAGTAATCAAACGAAGTAAAAGCGTACCTTTTACTGCAGCTGTTATTTTTGAACTTTTTCTCGGAGTCGTAATATTCCAACCGCGATTCCGAACGTTCGCCGATAGTTTCCGTCCGTAAAACGAAAAATTTCTTCTTCATGGTCTAAGATGGGAAAAGAAAAACATAAAACACAACATATGTTAGACTAATCATCGAGGAAAACTGATTGCATAGATTTAAACAATGTAAAATAACAAGATTACAATAATTAATGCATATTTTCAAGTTCGCGAATTAACAAGTTTGTCGTTTCATTGCAATTTTAATAACAAGCACTCGATTAGAAATTTCAAAAATTCATGCTCAGATACTCGAGTATTTCTTTAAAATAACTGTACCATTTGTTGTAATAGAGTCTTATTCTTAATTCTGCAAATTTACTTTTCTTCTTTGTTATACTTTCAACAATTGTCAAACATCTTCTCTAAAAAAAATATTACATACGAAATTACATAACAAAATGAAATTTAAGTTTCACCGGTAATCTCTATAATAACAGATACCAGCAAGAACAAAGATGGAGGAGCAAACTGACAAATATGTTATAACTCAGATATTGAATAAAGTTACATCGATAAATACAAAAATAGATTAAGATGTAGGTCGTAAATATTACACGAGGATATGCATATATATAATTTAAGTTATGATGTTAGAATGTAGAAATATAATTTGTCGACAAGCGTTTAGCTTGACGGAAGCAATCGTAATTAAAAATAAATAAATATATATATATATATATATATTTAAAAAGAAAAAATTACAAACTTAAAACTGATGTCAAATTAGATATAACATAAACGCACACAGAATTCTTCTTGAAAGAGAGATTGAAAAAATACCTTGGTTATAAAGAACATTTGGGAAATTAGTCTTTAATTAATTTATAAGTAATCATTTAAAGAACTTTTAGCGAACATTTTTTTTTAAAATAAAAATATTAAAAATTACATTAATACCGTCATATTTTTACGTAATTAGCTACGGAAAATTTTATTTCCATTAAAAATCAACACTTGCGTTATTTTCATTGTATAAAAAAGATAGATTTCCCCCCCTTTAAATTTGAATGTTACACGAATTTTATTACTAAACGAAACCAATCAACCTTATTTTTCATCAGTTTTTAGCTTCTTTTAGTTGTTAATTTTTTTAATTCTTAATAGAGCGTTCTTTTTAAAAAAAAATATCGTTCCACCGAAATGGAGATCACAAAAGCAAATTAGAATATCGATTAAATTTTATATTTTTCGATTTATTCCAGAGGATGTTTCTAGTGTTCATATAAAGGGTGGACGATTTGACAATCTACATTCACCAACTGTTTGTTCGTCACGATTCTCTTTAGCTATCGTTCTCGTTTTTCGCAAACTCCACTTTTTAAACGTTTTCTCAAGACCTACTTTCGTACTTTTCAAAATCAGCATCCAATTTGTTACTAACATGAATAACTTAAATCCCAAAAATAAGTGCAAGTGAAAGTTTGAAAAATTTTCTTTTAAAACGTTTCGCAATGTACACCGAGTGTACTGTTGCAAGTGAAATATAATTTTCATTAGAGGAAAAACAAAGTAGTAAATTCATCCAAAACAGCGATCAACGTTCATGTCAACGACAAAAATATGTGACACTGAAAATTTATTAAATTCACCTATTATCTACTTCTAATACATGTACATATACATATACATACATATATATATATATATGAACATGTGTGTTTGTGTGGGTAAAATATACAGTTCAAATAAAGCACAATAACAAACATGATGGTGTATAACCTTGTTACGTCCGACCTGCGTAAAATTTGTTCTTGTTATCAACTTACAGTTCATACGGTAAACACATAACACACTTTCCGAATTCATTAAAAATCGACCGTTTTTAATCGATTACGCTAATTTCTTCGAAACATTAAGAATACCGTCAACCAACAATAAAAATATTCACTTTTTTAAATATTCAACGGCTAATAAAAT
Organism: Icerya purchasi; assembly: GCA_039619475.1. Lineage (NCBI taxonomy): Eukaryota > Metazoa > Arthropoda > Insecta > Hemiptera > Monophlebidae > Icerya > Icerya purchasi. The sequence goes on from CM077115.1 coordinate 239,136,995, forward strand.
ACCCCTTCTCCATGTATTACACGTTATTTAACACGTTTAATCGGGTTGACCATTATGGAGATTATGTTCTTCATAATATATATATGTGTGGAAAAAAATATCAAACTTTCGTTAACCAAATATCAAAAAAAGAAGACAATTCGTTTCTATCGCATAATTTTTGTACCTTCCTTATTTTTACTTCGCGTGACAGTTCTCCGATATGAACTTTAATTTAAAAAGAATAAAAGCTACCCATATCCCCTTTAGAAATAACAGTCAACATCTAAAATCACTTTTAATTATGTGCTTCAATCAAAACGAGGAAAATAAATAAAACTTTCTGAAACTATATTACAAATAGGGAATACGACGTTATTTCTTTTTCTTTTTTTTTTTTTTTTTTTTTTACAGGAACAATGCAACAAAACTAATATGGGCTATACAACAAAAATAAGAATAATGTAAATACAGCAAACTGTTTGATACCTAGAAGGAAAAAAAAGATCGACCCTTTTACATAAATACACAATAAGTGTATGTATATACTGTTCGTTTAATGTGAATTACGAAGTTATCCCAGATTATTCAACGTAAGAAAAAAAAAAAGAAAAAGTACAAAATTGTACGACAGTTTTGAATGGAACTAAATACAGACTGGTTATTTTATTGCGAAACATGGAACTAATACGACTGCCCTGTTTTTTTTTTTGTCTCCCATACCTATTATTTGTTTATTTCGCTTTATAATAAAATCACATTTTGAGCCTAAACTTTATGTGATCCCCAACACCCAGCCCACTAACGACGCAATAGCGCCACTCTTTTTTTTTTTTGTTTTTTCTTTGCTACCATCTGGCAATATCTCTAATATTAGTTATTTTGACTGTTAATTCTTGTGTTTTCATTATTTGCTATATCTATTTCAATAGCTTCTATAATTTGACAATCGACGTAATATTGTCCGGTGTTAAAACGTTATAGAAATCAATGAAAAACAAAAATTCTATTTATCGAAATAAAATTTATTGTTTAGAATATAGCTGGATTTTATCATCATTACATAATATTAAATTAAAATGGTTCACATATAGGATGTGAAATTTAAACCAACAAAACTACAATAATCAGAAAATAACAAAATATACCACAATAACAATGGCTAAATTACTTTGTTTACTATTATACATTTAACGTATGGTTTTTTTTGAAACATTTTACGAACTAAATAAAAAAAAAAAAAAAAGAAAGAAAGAAAGACCCCGATCATGACCGACTGCAAAAGAAAGGACCAACAATATCGGAGAGCCACATCAACAAGTCTATTTGCCATTTTGAGTAATTTTTTTTACGATCGTGACATCGTACGGTAATTATTGGAAAAATAAGGTTAGAAAATAAAAGTACACATTACCTTCAGCTTTTTTATATAACCCGATTTGACAACAGTTATCGCCGGATCCTGGACAACGTTGTTCTCGATCCCTACCGACATTTCTTGACTATCTGCATGCAATAAACGAAATACATATAAAAACAATTAGAAAACTTTTGATTTTATAAAATCCGCTGATACGGATACGGTAAAGGCGATGATAAAGTGACATTAGCAGATATTACGAAATCGCGACCACTAGAAACGCGACATAAAGTAAAAATGCAACATATTTCATATATTTTTCGTTACACAATTATACCGGATGACGGCGCTCGTTATATTTGTAAACAGTGGTAACTTGTCATTGCACAATTTATTAGTAAAACGTGCCGCAAGATGTTACAGCATTAAATCTTAACATTTACGCATATATTATTGTGGCGTATTATTTTATTCATTTATAAACAAAACAAATATATGTATAATTTATACATATATATATATATATATATATATATATATATATATATATATATATACATGATATATACAGATAAATGTATACATATAAAAATAGATAGATATATATTGGTTTCTTATCAATGCTGACTGTTGGAAAATGTGCGTTATATGTGTAAAAAGTTTAAATTCCACTTATTACAGATTACGGAGGTAGATAAAAACATAGGACAACTATGCCTACTGAAAAATATGCAGGCAATAACGCAAAATATTGTCGTTATTGCCGCCCTGCAACAATTAATCACTTTAAGTGACTAGAATTCGACGAAAACATCATCGACGACGAAGCTTTAAAGTTCATTTGTTGTTTATTCAACGGTCGCATTTAATTCTCGATTATGCGATGCATTTATTTTTCTCTCGTTTTTCCCGTCCGATATATGCGTACGCGCAAAAATAGCCACCTTATTACTTCCTGCGCCGAATTATATATTACTTTTACGCAACAACGCGTACATTTTGCAACAATGATAACGAGAAATCAATGAACATCGCACTCGTATGTAAACAGATACGAGAGGAAGATAACGTCGCAAGCAACTGTTTAATTATCGGACACAACTTTTTAGCAGTTCGATAATACACGTCTACACTGGCAATAGGGCGTTCTATCGACGAACTCATTTTGCATATAAAAATATGTACGAATTTTTGCGATAAAAAACTCGCATGAAAACAGGAACATTTTAAGATAGTGTAAAGTTAACTCGGCGGATGTTTCAAAATTCTGAACTATACACCACCTCTTTTCGCGTTTTAAACAAACTCACCGGCTAGATGTATTATTATCATCATCATCGACAAACTATACTTTATTAATTTTTTTTTTTTTTTTTTCTTTTTTTACTATATCAAAACGATAGAGGAATTAACAACTACGCTTAACATACGCTTAAAATAAATTTCCCGCTAAAAATAAAACTGAAATATTTTGTTCGTCGGAACATGCTTTAATACCGCGCATATACGACATAAACTGAAACTGAAATTGAAATCGAAATCAACAATAAAATTTCAACGTCACTAATTGAATTGAACACGTTAGATAAATTTTAAAATTTTTCCAATCCCTGTAATTTTACAAGAACTGAAAGTAACCGCGAAAAATGAGAGCGTTTTCATAAAAACATCAGGTTTTTAACCAGGCATTCTTTTTACTTTTCCTTTTTTTTTTTTTTCTTCAACATAAACACCAAAACATAACACGGTATTATTTCACTGTAACACCATGGTGGGGGGGGGGGAGAGGAAGAAAACAAAAATAGCAAAAATTATTTCACTTTATAAAAAGGGTACTTACTACTCCGCATTTCGAAAAAGTGGGTTTTAATATCTTTAATGATGTTTTTAATGTTTCTAAATGTTTGTAATGTTTGTAATGTTTGTAATGTTTGTAATGTTTGTAATGTTTCTAAATGTTTTTAAATGTTTTGATAGTGAATAAGAACGCGCGCAAATAGGAAAGTAATCTATCCTTTATGAAATTTAACAAACAGGAAATACATATATTACCGAAAACAGATTCATCCAGCCAACATAATATACTCCCCGAAGAGAGATGATGAAAACGAGCAGAGTTATTTACATGAACTGCAACAACGGTACGGTGTATTATCACAGGTTCTGGCGAACGATTCGCGCGATATAACTACGGTAAAAGATATCGTGACAATATAACTTTTACATCCAGAATCGTCGCCGCTTTTCCAAATAAAACAGTGGTAGCGCGCGCGCGTACTATAAAACAACAATATTATAACAATATAACGGAATTGCCGCACATCGGCAACGATAATCGCGATTATAACTAACAATTACACCGTGCAAATATTACAATCGCCGCTCGCGCTGGCGTCTTAAAAACAACACATACTAGCAACTAATCGCGCGCTATATTTTAATAATAATCGCGCAGCATAGCGACGGCGAAATGAAAGAAAAAAAGCGAAAAACTAACGGCGCACCATGTCGAAGAAGAACGCAACGAAACGTAAGCAACTCGAGCAAAGATACAACACATTTAATTTAATAATAAATAAAACAAAATAAACAGATCCCCACGGCGGAGCAGTGCACAGACGAGGAACAGCAGTCTCTCTAAACACATATCATAATAGTGTGTGTCGGCGAGCGACCGACCAACCGACGACGGATGGCCGGGGCGCGGAAACGGACGGGTTGGGCAGGGGGAGGGGGCGATCGCCGCGATAAATGCAACGTAAATTCGAAAGCGTCAACCGAGTTGTTGTTTCCCAGTTAGGCGCGCTCCGAGCCCGTGTCCGTGTGCGCCGGTGCGCTGGTAGTGGTGCAACCATGAATGAGCGACTGTCGACCCGAAACGGCGAAGGGGCGCGCGGGCAGGTATTTACCGCGCCGAGAATAACAACAGTGTAAGCGAGATGATGCGGCTGGCCGCGACGGGCGCGCGGGTGCGTGCGCAACCGACGGCGCGACTTGTAAACAATTTTCGCGCATGCGCGACACCGCTCTCGGCCATCTCGGCCGACGGCCTAGCGGCGCGAACGACAAAATAGTAAAAACGCGTTTTTTCCTCGTTTTTTTTTCTCCCTTTTCTCTCACTCCGCTCTCTCTCCATCGGTCTGTCTCTCTTTTTTCTCTCTATCTCTATCTCTTATTTTTTTTTTTATTTCAATTTTTTTTTTATTTATTACTTTTTTTTTGGTTTCGCGGCGTGTAACGCGCGCATGTGTGTTATGCATACACGTTCGAGTGAGCCGTTCAATGAATCATATGTTTGCTTGTTTGTTGATCATTGAACCTACTTCGCGTCGCCGGATTGAGTTATTCTTACTTATAGGAGAGAGATTACATCAGCGAACGGAGGATCGGCCATGCTCTCTATCGTGACATCAGAGCTAGATACACTGCGGACTAATAATATTCGATGACATTCAAATACTGCCAGTTGCAACACTGTATACGATGATGCTATATTTAAAGTAGACGGCCGCGATGTCGTTATATTTAAAATAAATCGGCCTGGCAATACCTGTTTGCCAGACGGTTACAATTTAAACTCTGAAACGGGGCCGAGTGCTGCTCTCGGTATCCTACTACTACACGTTCCACAACTTTCGAATTCGCCATGCGAAACTTAAACCGCCACGACCACGAGCAGCCTCTCGAAGAATCACCATTTTACTCCCAAAGTGTCGTTGCAAGTTTACGTTGTTTGTTGTTTGTTTGTTTGTTTGTTTGTTTGTTTGTTTCATCGCATAGCCCACCATGAAACTGCCCCCGACCCCCGACCCCCGCGTGACAATTTCTCTTAGCAAGGCACGGGGGATGATTTTACACACGTTTCGGCCGATTAGCCGATATTTAAGTGTAATGGTCGCTAGACAAGAGCTTCCCCGAAAAATACGAAATCTTTTGTTTTTTTTTGTTCTCCATTCGGCTGTTAAACGGAGTACTTCTTCCTGTTCGTGTCGCATATACATACATACATATGTATGCATGTATGTATGTATATAATAATACTGCCGGGTTGGTGCCCGTACGACTAGCGCTGGACGGAGAATTGTGAGGAACAAAAAATTCTGCGGAATTCACAGACAGGGGGGTGTACATTGTACAAACAGCAGCGCGCCGTGCGAATTGACAGCGGCAGAAAACTTTACATTTGTGATAAGATTTAGCGCGAAATCGTTAAAGCTTCGTGTAATGGGATCGCGATTTCACCGATACGATCGGCGATTATTTCACATAGTAGCTCCGGAGAGAGGAGAGTTTGTGTCAACTACTTTTTCTGTCGCGAGCAATAATAATAGTTCTGTAATATTCCAGACTGATCCGATTTAAATAATTTACCGAGAATTAGTAATAGGCTAATCGGTCAACAGAGTAGTCTGGTCTGAGAGGACACCGAACTTTCGCGGTAATTAATCGGAGAAATAAATCGATATAAATGGGTTTCGAGTACTGAAAAAAAAGGTAATGAAATAATTCGATAATGCGTAATTTCCCGGTCCGGAGCCCTCTAACCGGAACGGGGCCGGCGTCCGCAGACGGCGGTTCAGTTAAATGGTCCCTACAGATGTGTAGGTTAGCTGCGAATAAGATATTAGACAAATGTCGCAGACCAAAAAGCGGCTACCGGCGGTGTGAAAAGTCTCAGCTAGGCGATTTCGGTAGTGACAGAGAAACGAGGAAAGAGGCTGCAGATTGACAATTCGAGAAACCGACCAAGTTTGTAAAAAATCTTACGAGACTGGCTGGCCCGCCCTCGGCGGGTTTGGCCGTCAATCCACTATTACCTGCTCACTGTAGCAACCGCCTTGAACGAGAGAGCAGCAGCTCTTTCAATATCAACCCCCTGCAGGTGAAAATCAAGTCGATCGGAACAGCTGCAGATTGAAGATTTTACGTGTATGTACACTGCGGAGACAAAAACCGTACATCTTTCCATGGGCACCTCCAAAGTCTTTACGTAATCCTTGCTATCTTTATCGTGTCGAGACGCCGCCAGCCGCCCCCACAATCCGGGCCAATCGTTAAATCACCAGAGGATGCTAAGAACCGCCTAAATCGGGGAAGAGATGTAAAGGATTTACTTGATTATCGAAAATAAACTAATTTGGGGAGCTAGAATACCATTGTTTATAGAGAAATTGAAATTTAATTATTTCAAAGCTGCCGAAGAAGTTATAGGGAAAAGTAAACATCGAAAAGAGATAAATATCTTGGATGACAGATGAGATAACTAATAGAAAAAAACGGAAGATCATTGGTTAAAAACGTACAGGAATCCGAGAGCGAGACAAAGCTTGAATAAACAAACATCGTGAAGGAGCTGAAGAGAACTTTTGAAACTACATAACAACTTCAACTTACGTAAGAAAATTAAAAATAACAAAAACCACGAAGAAAACTAATTGCTATTAGAAACCAAAACGGTGATTCGGCGACACTCCCCGAACGAATATAACAAATAACCAAAGCCCGGAAATACTGCAGTGCGAAGTAGAGCGAACTCTCAAATGCATGAAAAACAAAAAGGCTACAGCCATGTGATAAAATTCCGACGGAAGTTTTATAATTGAATAGCAAAAGTAACGGCCTTTTTCAACAAGGCATACTCCGAGAAAAAGGAACTACTGACTCCAGTATTCTCGTCAGATCCGAGAGCTACACATTGCCGGCTATAACACTCGATTAGGATTAAGAAACAGTCTTGTAACGCGTGAGCAGGAGGCTCTTTTTAATGAAACTACTGCTGCAACAATTGTCAAAATGTCTACATATGTTTTATCGATTACAAAAATGCTTTTGATACAGCAGAAAACGATCATCAAAATTCTGACGGAAATTGTACTCGATGGAAAAGATGCGCGAATAATAAAGAAACGATATATTGGCAACAAGAGGCCGAGATAAAAGTAAATCGGGATTTGAAAACGAAAACCTATAAGATCGTGAAAGGTGTAAGACAGGGTTATATTATATACGCTTACCTTTCTTGTTTGATATATATTACTAGAGAAGATTTTCCAACACTAGGACTACAAAATGAGAAATTCGAAATAAAAATAAATGGCAAAAGAAGAATCGCTGGTAACCTTAGATATGCAGATGATTCGGTAATTTTTGCGGTAAACTCTTCAAGAGTTGAGTTACAACCGATGTTACACCGAGTCTTTACTATAAGGCAAACACACGGTGTTCGAATTAACGTTCCAAAAACTAAACTTATCATGGGCGTCGCCAGCGGGGGGGGGCAGGGAGGGGCAGCTGCCCTCCTCTAGAGCCTTGAAACTTTTTAATCAACTGGCATTGATGAGTATTCATAGACGCGTAATCATGGACAATTTGGAAAACTTATGTTTTAATTAAGATTTTATTCTTGTTTAATAAAATACTAAGCCTTTACAACTTACAAATTTGATTTTTCCTATAACTCATATCTTCTTTCTATCATCTTACCCATCCATGGCTCTTCAGCTGGCGACGCCCTTGAAACTTACAGTTATTAAAAAAAAAAAAAAAAAAAAGAAGTTAATCATTTAATCTTAAATAATCGTTTAATTAGGAGAGTCACAAATATTTATATTTTGGATCAATAATAAACGCAGAAATTCGACAGTGATGAAGAAATAAAAACTATATAGATGTGAAACGGCGAAGGAAATCTTCCGAAAAAAGAAAAACCTTATACTTGCCAATAATCTGCCACTCGCATTAAAAAAATTGTAGATTGTTACGTTATTACCCAGTGTGCTTTTATATGGAGTTGAAGACTTTGAAAGCCAGTTTTCTGTTAGACGTTTAAGAAGACTACTGACAATTTCACGGATCGAAAACGTCTCAAATATGAGAATGTATTGAAGAGATCGAAAGGAAACTTTTAAAAAATGTGAAAAGAAGAAACACGGCACGTCTAGGTCATATTTTAGGAGGACCAAAGTATGACATTCCGCAAGGTTAATACCACGGGGAAGAATCAACGACCGACAACAGCTGCCGGAAGAAGATATTCCATGAGTAAAAAACATCAAGGAATGGAGTAACATTACGATATTGGCTTACTCAATCAGGCAGTAAGGGAAAAAGGGTGTTTTTTTTTCGGAATAGCCTACGCACCGCATAGTATTTCATGCCGGAAGAATAGAAAAATATGCGTGTAACTTGATTTGAATTCTTTATTGCGAAAGAAAAACGACATCTATCTCTCCCCGAATTGTTTTTATTAACGAAGCGAAAAAACATAAGCAAGATCAGAAGAAGAAAAAACAAGGATAAAAGTGCTTTTAATAAAATTGTTAAAAAATTTTACTTGAGAAAAGTGTGTGTGTGTATAATTGTGTGTGTGTGTATGATTGTGTGTGTGTGTATGATTGTGTGTGTGTGTGATTGTGTGTATGCCCATGCATCATTAATGAATTAGTTATAATTAAATTTACCAGTTAATTATTTTTTTAATACAAATACGCGCACTCTATTTTGACGTAAATTAAGCCTCACGGATGCAATGAAAATGTTTAAAATGAAGGAAGAACATTTTCTAACATTTTCCCGAATCGTGAATCGAAAATTACCGTGATCTTACTAAACCATCATTAAACCGCCCTGTTTACCTTTTTTCCATATTGCGCACAGACGGTCAATAACACACTAGGGCCTGTAAAGGAGCGACGAGATCTATCCGGTGAAAATTTTTCGAAATATTTTACAGAGTAAATTAAAACATTAATATTTACACGTACATACACCGTATTAGCAACAGAATGTTAAATTTCAAAATTCACTACAGCATTCTGAAAGGGCCCGTTTTGTATTGTTTGTATAGAAAGCGGTAAATTCCACCATAAACGATAGTCTAACAATAAAGTAAAAGTATTCGTACGCACCGCCTTATTAAATTTGTTTTACCGTCGACAACTCTATTTGGAAAAGGATCATAATTACTCAGGGGTCCCCCTGCTGCATGTTAATTGGTCTAAAGAGTTCCACCATCGATATATTTCGAAAGTAAACGATCTCGTCTTGGTCCGTGTGCTGTAGAAGACGCCAGTGAGATTGGCCGATAGCCAAACCTCGCCTTTTACCGCTAAGTTGCTTATAGAGGAATTCGGGGCTTTCTAACGAACTGCTGCTGGCCCTCGAAAGAAAATAAGCCCCCAGCTAGAACCGAGTATAGTTTGATCATTTAGCTCTGTCTGGACGGGGAAAAAAAAGCAGTTACAAAAAAGAACTGCGAAAAACGGCGATTTACCGTAAAAGATATAACCAAATATTTTCGAACAATTAACGAAATGCCCCTTAGATTGTTATTATAAAACGAAGATCATATCCGTATCTCGTCGGCATCAAGTATGCTAGAGCAGCCGAACAACATTATTCCCTCGACATTACCATACTTTAGGACCACCTCTGTGAGATAATTACTACGGTGCCTGACCGTATAGTAGGGAATTTTAAGGTAACAATAAATCAGACACCTTAGCGATCTAAAGTAAAAGTTTCTCCTAAATCTCTCGTACTGAACAATTAGCGAAGTGAAAAAATTACGTTCGTTAAAGAATTTTTTTTTTTTTTTTTCACTTAACGAAACGGCGGCATATTATAAATTTACAATACGGCGCTTTGCCTTCGGTGCGCCTCAAGAGAGTCAGTAGAAAGAATTGCAGCTGCCCCGGAGATAATTTTCGAAATTTTTACACGCCCCGTGTATCTTGCACGCTGTAGAGCGCTTAAGTATGCGAGCCTAATAAATGCAGCCAACGAGAGAACTTTACAAACTTCCGCCATTACGATTCTTAAAAAAGAGCATGTTTCCATCATCATTCAGTGAAAAAAACAGCAACGTACTTTTAATATTCTTTTTCTTTTCGATAAAATTCCGGCATAAAATGCTATAATTACATGCATTCGAACCGAGGGGAGGGGACATTTGGGGGTTCAAACCCGTTCCGAAACGGATTGTTACGTTGCCGTATTGTCGCTTTACGGTCGTAAGATGTATTGGTACCAGGCATTCTGGCAGTACAACTAACTATGTATTAAACAGAAATAATCCTAATCCTTACGCATTTAAAACTACTGTACAAAAGATGATTAATAAAATATAATTACTAAGTAAAATCCTTTTTTCTGTAAAGTGTTTTTTTTTTTTTTTAAATTGATCCCCCCTCCCGAAAAACTGGCCTGGGTACACCTATGATTGATGGTATTCTCTCAGAGGAACACACGTTCAAATATGGCAGATAAACATCCGCATCTTTTATCGCTAAGACTGATCGACCTCCCACTAAAGCAGAGTTAATGTATATTTTACGATATAAAGTGAATACAATTTCCATCAATAAATGTTTTTTAATCTATCAACTAAGGCACTTCTACAGCATGGCCAAACAATTGTCAAGTTCAGGTATGTAAAAATTTCAAATTCCTAAGTTCATTACTTCCTTACATATCAAGAAAATTATTTTCATATTTATTAATTTGATACGTAAGGAAGTAATGAACTTAAGAATTTGAAATTTTTACGGATTATTATTCCCAGCAGTATAAACTACAACTGTCCTAAATTTCAAACTGATTCTTCAATTTTTACCAGAGTTATAATTTTTATAAACATTATGGAAAAAAATTGTATGTATTTTTCATTTAAAACTTTGGTGACCTTGGGGAGCGTGTTAATATTAAAATTAAATTACAGGAACTTTTTTATACATATTTAGAAGATATTTAGGGGGCGGGCAAAAAGAAATGCCGAATACACACACATATATATACATATATATATATATATATATATATATATATATATATATATATATATATACACATACACATATATTATAATTTCTTTTCTGTCTGTCTGATAAGAAAACTGCGAAATTATGAGAATTTTCCCATGTTTTCGGAAATGTTTACGCGTGTTGGACGTATTTTCAAATTATGTTCACGTACGGAGAAATCGATGAACTTTAGAAGAAAATTTATATTAATTTATGTTTAACATACTGCGCGTGTTGATTAATGTTTTTTTATTTTACACAAGTTTGCGGTATTTCACTCTTTACCAGCATGTGAGAAATATTTTCAACCGTACATGTACATAATTTAGGTAAGCTTTATTAGTCTTCCTTGAATTGTTATTAATCGTTATCGTCTTCTACTTTTCTTATAATTTATTGCGTTGCTTCAGCACTATCCTCTCCCATTTGCGATAGAACCGTTTTTTCGTTGTTATGCTATTTTTCTTATTATTATCCAGTGCTGGTAGCACCTAGTCACCGTCCAATTATTATTTTTAATCGTGTATTCAATGTGAAGAAACATTGCTCGGTTAAAATAGCTATTTTTCTTTTATACATACAGTTTTCGGTCATTTGAAATGTCGCTTTAGGTAAATTCTTGGATTACCATATCGGACGGAGATCGTGGAAATAATGTAAGTTACTACCGCGTAGAAAGGAGGATAAGCTCTTTTCCTCGAAATTTATCTATACGATGATTATTCATGATTAAATGTAAATTTGCTAAAGGTTCTTTTTCCAATTTCAGCTTGAACATATTTACTGGTTGGTTTTTTTTGTTATATTTATTTTTAATAAGAAAAAAAAAAAAAAGAAGCAAATCTCAAGGCAAATTATAGTAAATAACTCTGATGATAAAAGTAATTTAATAAAAAGTAACTTCGATATCTTTCTAATTATAAACAAAGCTGTTTGTAACGCGAATAAAATATTTAAATACGCAAATTAATTACGTGTAAGAATTCCTAGATACGCACAGAATGAAACTCCGGCACTATCGGCTACTACTTCAAACGAATTTGCACTCTCGCGCCTTGAGCTATTCATGTACGGAGCTTCCGTAATCGGTTCAAGAAATTCGATTTAATAATTACCGTTATTAAACGTTAGCCGATTTGACGTTAAATTGCATTACAAAACTAAATAGTGTACATCAAATTATGTCTCAACAATATGCAAAATATTGTAATACGCCTTCGCAGAACGTCTAGAACTATTAAAACGTAAACGTCCTCACGTGTCTGATTAATTTGATCGCAATGGACACACATAAAAAAAAAATAGAAGAATATTAATGATTAATTACGCTGGGAGTAATATGAAAAGTCATGTAACCTTTTTTTTGTTTTTTTTTTTTTTTTTTTCGGATAACGTCTTTCAGATCACAAAAAAAGGGTTTAAAAACGATAACTAAAACCGGCATATGTATTATATGTGTGCGTCATGTTGCGCTGTTACTCTCGAAGTAAACATTGATAATTACTTTTTCCAATATTTTTGTTCTGAAAAACCCGCTCAAAACTCTTTCATTCCAAATTACAACTAAGTTCCACGGTATAAGTTACAATCCAGAAATTAAGGGGAAAAAAACAGAAATGGACAAAATTTGATTATTTACAATCTTATCGTTCCCCCGCGGAACGGGTATGCTGGAGTATCGAACAATGGGCGATCACTTGCGACAACGCACATTTATTTTTGCAGCGTGAAAAGTCTGATTTCTTTGTTTTGACTTTAGCATTATGCGAATATAAATATTATGGCCATCTTTAACCTCATGACTGAACTTGTTTCTTATACATTTAGAAAATTATCGGCGATAGAGCATATTAAATCACCACAGTTTACTTATTTGTTCCAAGAAAGAAAAAAAAAAATCAAAATCAAAATTAAAAATGTTTTTTTTTCTTTTTTTTTTTTTTCTCGGGACGTGTCAACTACGAACACATAAACAATTTTTAAAAGTTTCAATATGCGGTACCGGGATTCGAACCAGATCCTAATCACGCGAATCCCAATTAACTAATCCATTACGCCTGCTAAATGCTTTTCTCTCTGTAATAAATTTCCTTAAAATTTGGTCATCTTTTAAAAGTTCCTGTTAATTTCTTTTTATCGAATAAACAAGTGTCCATACTCGTGCGTATTTATGAATCGATATTTTTCCATCTGTACATCCGCCATTTCAAATTCGATTCTTAAAAATGATAATCCTTTTCGGAAATGTGTTTCACTTCGCAGAGTTTCGAAATATACAATATTCTTCGTAATATTTCCGTATTTATTGCTTTTGCAAACTCTGTTTTTCTTTTTCCTTATAATATTGTGAACGACCGACGCACGTCGCGTTTGATTCAATTTGACAATGATTTGAAATATTTTTCGCAGCATAAAACATTTTTGTTCATATACATACATAGGTGCGTGCACGTTCATCTTTGTGGCTGCTTTAATTTCCTGCGATAAGGCGAGCAATAAAAAGTTGCATCGTCGTTTTCCGTTAGTCGACTATTAGGAATGATAAGGATTGTCGGCGAGGCTGTACACAATTACAGTTGAAAATATAACGGATAACTGCATTCGACGTTATTTTCCAAGTTCAAGACTAGATTAGAATTTTCTAATGACCTTATTATGCGGGAAATAAGTCGACGATTCCCCTTATTCTATGGTTTCGGTGCCTTTTTTTTTTTCTCTTTTGGAAAAGATCGTTTTACAAAAATTCGTCTATTCAAAAAGTAATTCGTAATTATATTCGGGGGGAAAAGAAAAAATGTAGTTCGCTAATGGCTTACGATTAATCCGCTGTTAGGCAAAAACGGCTCTAAGCAAAAATGACTGAATAGCGTAGAGAGCTGACTGTGTAGGAAAAAATTCCGTAATCTGTAATATGAAAAAATTACTTTTTTTTTTTTTTCTTTATGCGTTACGAAAAATCCTAGAAGATTACGATGCTGATGCTGAAACTAAATATATATATATATACGTAATATATGCACATGCCTATGTGCCTCTACGCCGCACACATAAATTGAAATGTACATGTATATGCGTGCATGTCCCTTCACTTTCAAATTAAGAACAAATTTTAGCGTAATTGGGGAGAAAAAAAAAATTTTTGAATAGTGCAATAAAGTCATATAACATCAACCGATTTGTAAATTAGAAAAAAAAGAACTTGAGGGGAGCTGGCGCTTTTATATGACTGTTCTGGTGTATTTTAAATTTGAAGAATTATTATTTTTTTATTCTATTGCTACAATGGTCAAAAATATGCATATACTGCAGTGAGCCCCTTAAATGCTGTTAAAAATGTTAATTTTCTTTTTTAAGAAAATCATTACTGTTACAACCATTTTTCCTTTTTTTTCTTATTTTTACATAATAAAGCGTTACAAATTTACCATCTAGGCCATTCAGCTTCTTTTTTTTTTTTAAAGGCGGGAATATGGCACACCAATAGTGTACTGACTCGATAGCCGATAGTATCTAAAACGTGGTCATGAAATTTTGTTACACATCAACCGGCTCACATCACTAACAGTATGTAACAGTCCAGCGACAAGATACTTAAATCCTGATGTGTAAGGTTCTGAGTTCATTACACTACTACGGCGCAATGAGCCTAAAGATTTTATTCCGCGTAGCCTGTATTACGTTTTTGTTATCTCTATATTCGGGTGCTATTTTTTTTTGCAATGAGCTAATACATTTTTTTAATACGAATTAGTATATCTAATTCACTGTTTCGACCATGGAGTCATATCGCTTGACGTAATTTTTCAGAATGGTTTTCGCTCGAGATTACTTAGACGTAATTACTTGTATTGCGAGTAAATACACAGTATATAATATGGTTTATTATAAACGATGCTACAATGAGGAGGTGGATAATCTGATTTTTGCACCATGTGTCAACCAAGTGTATGTGTACAATACAAAGTTGACCTCCATGGCAACTTCGCGTTTCTAGAGTACGCGCATGATACCCATCAGCTAGTACTTTCTCGGGCTGTAATTAGTTTCCGGTACTTGAATCTACCAGTTACCGAAATTTCTTCTAGCTTTAATTTTGAGGCCTGTTATTACTGTAACTGGAAAGCTATACATAGCTGCCTCCTCTTTTGCTGTCTTATCAGTGGACTCATCTAAAGAAAATCCCGGATGTGGTGATATCTGCAACATTGTGGTTTGTAGCGAACGATTCTGCGGCAAAAGATTTAGGATTCGAGTAGTCGTAATAGGATGTGGAAGAGACTACCGGTGAAGAATTTGACTGAGTTGAAATCTGTAAACTGGTTTCCTTTTTTTTTTTCTTTTTTTTTTTTCGGTTTACATTTATTATTGTTAATTATTTAAATGCGGCGGTGTGTCTTTTAAATGTAATTTAACCTCGGTTTTTATTAATTTTAGACACCATATTGTAAACCCGAATATCATAGCATTAAAGCAGCTTACATTTTTGAATCGGTAATTGTGATTTTTCTATGCACACTCGCGTCAGAACAATATTTTATCACTAAAGATACCGATAGAGAGCTCCATCTAAAGCTCGAGTGAAATCTTAACATATAATTTCACTCTGCAGCAACTATGTAAAAAGTAAATGTCTTAAATTGGTACTATTAACGAATTGAGGCGTAAAAGAAAAAAAATAAACAATGAAATACCTGATAAATTAAATTAACGGATTAGTATTGCTTCCTGAATTATTTAGGTGGCTGGCAACATGGCTGTTCAGTGATGATATGGGCCAAATTCTTCACCTCAGCATAGCTTCGTTTCTTTAATATGTTCCTCATAAACTTAATTTGCAGTCTCCTTCTTGGTAGATTAAATCTGCGCTTTCAGTTGGATTCGTAGTCCACAGAGAATACCGGATTAAGTGACCGATTATATTAGTTCTTCGGTTTTTTATTGTTATCCTCGTTATTGGCTCTTCATCTATTTTTTGGAATTCTTTGTTTGAGTTTTTTTCCATCCAGGATATTTTTTACATTTTCCTGTAACAGCACAATTCAAGAGTCTAATTCCAAGATTCAGAGCTGTATAACGCAATGTTCAAACCGACTTTTTGACAAATAGCTTTCTCGTACGCAGGAAAATAATTTTGGTTATAAACTAGAACCTCCTTTTTTTTGATCGCATTTTAATTAATTTCCTAACCTTTTTTTGCACCTCTTCCCGCGTAACAATTTTTGTGCTTCTGATTAGAGAAGTACATCTCATCGATTCCTGTCTTGAACCTTAGTTTTATTCGCATTTATTTTCATTTGATATACTTCAAGTAATCATTCGTTCGGATCATTAATGTATTGTTGAAGTCTGTTTCATTTTCTGCGATTAATGCTAAATCATCAGCATATACGGTTTCCATTGGCCATTAATAATACTAGTACTTTTATTTTCTGCAAATATTTTCATAGCTCTCTCCCTCTCTCTCTCTGAAAAGAATTGGCGTGCGACGCCGCTGTTTACTATTATTTATTGATTCTTGTGTAACCGGAAAAGTAATCGTCCATCACTTTAGTTTTTTCGGAGATCTTTTGGAACCCTGAACAAAATGTGTTCCAGTCCACATTACCAAAAGCTTTTTCAATGCCTACGAATACTGTGTATAGGCGGTTATTTATCTACAGACTTGTCGATAATCATGCCTGGTGACATTTCTTTGGCGCCTTTCCCTTTCCTGATCCAAATTGTTCGTCGGACAAATTATACTGTATTTTCTTTTCCATACGTCTATCCGATTAAGATTTTTAGCGTACGTGGTGAGGCATTAGAGTTTTGTGTTTTTCACATGTTTGATCATTGTTTATTTTAAGAAATTTTGGCCATGATCGCATTCTTGAAAACTGTGGAAACATTCCTGGTTACATATAATATGTTGTTGTTTTTTTCTTCAAAAGCGTAAATGTCCTATCTTTCGCTTTACTTTCCAGTTTTTGTATAAGTTCCGTTAGTATCTGATCTACTCTAGGCATTTTTCTGGGTCGTCGTAATTTTTCTAAAGCTTTTTTAAATTCTTCCCTTAAATCGTCTGGGCCTGTTTCGCTGATTTCGTTCTTTACAACGCTCACCATTATATAGCTTCTCAATGTAGTTTTTCCACTTTTCTTGTATTTCATCTGTGCCTTTAGTAGCCGGCGTACAGGTCCTTGTCGCATAATTTTATTTTTCAGAGAGCCACACCCTTATGAATTGTCTTTTCTGTTGCCAAGGTGCTGTCTCTTCAACTCGCCACATACTGCGTGACTGTCCAGCGCTCTCACTCCATCGGTGGTCCTCTCCTTTTTTACAAATAACAAAACAGCTGCTGACATTCTTAAGAATTCCCCCGGTGCAATTTCACACTTGTGACACATAGTTTATCGAAATTAGTGGAATAGGCAGTTATCTATAAGAAGAAACCGCATATACTCGTACTGTAATAGCTACAGCAGTTAAACACGATACAAGGTGTTGCGTTTAAAAATGAAAAAAATCGGTTTTAGTATTTTACCGTTTTTTGTTTGTTTTTTTTTGGATTACTCGGTTTTTTTCTTCAAACTATGAATTGTTTCCTAATTTTAAACACTTTTTCAGTGCATCCTTTTTTAAAATCTGCATCTATTTCTTTTTGCTCTCTAGTTCCATCCATTTTTCTTTTTGCTTCTCTATTTATTTTCTTAATTAAATTTATTCCTGGTTTTTCCCCTTCGTTTTAAATTGCCTTCTTTGTTTCACTAAATTTAAAGTTTCTTCCGTTATCCAAGATTTTTCTTTACCGCTGTGTGTTTCTGCGCTAGGTAATGTTCTTATTTGTCATTAATATTGTGGCGACTTCCGATCCGAAGAAATACCACATAATTCGCTTCTTTTTCAAACGTTTTCTATGCCATTTTACATCATTTCTAAGTTTATTGACGTTCCATTTTTTTCTTTTTTTTTTTTTTTTGCGGTTTATCTATTAATACCTTTTTTAGCTTTAGCCTACTTATTAATATGCTTCACAAATTTAACCTTGAAAGTCCATATATTTCCCCTACAGGAATAAACGATGAAATCGTACGGATTTATAAGATTTTTGCTTTTAAAAGTAATCGTAGAACTCTGTTTATGAAGTCTAGCACAATTACAGATACCGTGACGCAGTTGATTAGACAGTAGTGTTTCGTTCGGGTAGGACCCAGGTTTAAATGCTACTGCCACACATTGAAGCTTATAAAAATTCCCCCTGCACCCGGTTAGTGCCTGTAGTTGATGCGCCGCCAAAAAAAAGGAAGAAAAAAAAAACAACTTTCTGATTAATTTTATCGAAAGTTGTTTTCGAAAAAACCTTTTAATTAGAAGTGTCGCAGTATTTTAAAAGCAAACGCTGCTAATCTATAAAATGCCGCGTAATAAAACTGTCAAATATAGGTGTGAAATATGTGTGTGACACGCGTGTATCATTTTAGAAGGCGATATTACCTGAGACTGTTTTGCATAAATTACGACGAAAACCGCAGTGTCCTTTAAATTCTAATTACGAGGTTGAGGGGGTGCCTCGTAAATCGCGCGGCATTTCTTTTTCACCGTGTGAAATAATGATGTTAAGGGGTTATCATCGGAGTAATTCTTAATTGCGATCGATAGAGCGTAATGTGTATTATGATTATTATGAATCATACAAAATCGAAAAATATATCAATTTTTATGAATTCTCCTTAATCACGGTAGAAGAACATGAATGATAGTAATTTACTTCTCATCCCCAGCCGGCCTAAACTCAAGCTCTTTTTAGTTAACCACCTCTTTGTTTATCCGGTCGCGTTCAAAGTCAAATTTAAACTCAGCGTTAAGAACGTGACGCACCACATATTAATAATACGGTAAAGCAAATAAATATCTGAAAAGTGTGGCATATTTTAATTACCTTCGCTCTGCAAAGACGTTGGTAAATTTTAGAAGTTTTACGTTTTTTTTTTTTTTTTTTGATGAACAAACACACCTGCTTCGTATCGCATTAATGTTATCAGAAATGGAAAGCGCCGAATAGCACCTGAATTTAGGACAGGTCAAGTTTCAATTTTCGACAATGTTTTTTTCGTGAAATAACTAACGAATTCGTCCGGTCGTTTTACAAAAAAAACCGAAAAACAAAATTTTTCTATAAGAAAACCGTGCCGAATGACACCTAAATTTGATTTAGATCTTTGATAAATAGGTTACTATGAAAACATTTATAAAAATTTTTTTGAAAAGTTCCCATGACCAATCAAATATCCCCGAATTATTTGCCGGCGAAAAGAATCTTTATTTAAATTTTTTTGGGGAAAAAAAAACGTTCAACATTACACGCCATTTGGCGCATCGTTTAAGATTGTCCACAACGCACTCTCCGCTTCGTTTAGTTAATTAAGAAATTGCGCCCGAATTCTCTGAAATTATTAAAAATCCCTTACACAAAATCGACCGATTTCGGATTAACATGAATTTCTCGAAGCATAAAAAGATAATAGTTTAGCTCCACAAAATTCGGTGTCTTATTATATTTAGAAGCAGTTTTTTCAGTTGTCTTTTCTTTTCTTTTGAAGGGGACGATTGCCCGAAGCGTAATTTTCCAATTTTGATATTACAGTAGCTTGGGAAGGTTGATTTTTTTCCCTTCCACACGAATTATCCTTAAGTATTTATTAAAAAACGCAAAGTATAATTTACCGCCGAAAACTCTTTTTTCCATATACAAATCTTCAGTTCTTTCGGCAGAATAAAGTACGGGTTCAAGGCGTCCCTACTTAAATATTTCGATTCAATGCACGGCTCCTCGCAAGATACTTGGCGCGGCGCACATAGAACCTCCTTGTCTGTTACTTTATGTGCCTTGTTAGACACCCCTTCCTCCTCCCATTAAAATACTTCGGAAACTGTTATTGCCACCGTGAGACCCTCGCTCTTTTCTCTTGTACTCATTCTTTTTCTATTCCCTAATGAACCATTTTCGGAGATATTAGCCCTCTTATTCCGTCACAATGTGAACGTACTTTCTTTCCCCGATCTGGCTCCCCTAGTACCGCGATTCCACCGTGGCCCCCTTTGAATATTAATGTCGATTTTTCCTCGATGAAATATAACAAATGTATCCGAATGTTGTTCAATTAACAGCAGCGACAATTTAAAAATACCATTTAATTTTCTTCAGCTATGCAGCATCCCCGACGGCCCTGTTCTTTTTGTAAGCTCGTGATGTGATACAAAACAGACGACTAAGTGTTAGTTGTTTAATATTGGATGCTGAAATATTCGGAATAGTTTCTTTCTGCAGAGCCAACATCATAGAAAGCCCTGTTGGTATCTGATTCATCCGCAGCCTTACCAGCGATCTCTAATTCGCTCACCGAATACCCTTCAACAATCCGAACCCGGCAGTTATTATATGAACTTCTTAGAGGGAATGCCACATTTTCTTTTTACGGTCGTCCAGCTATGCGCTGGCATTCCTGAAAATGAACACGTCGATACGTCTGCTCGAGCATGCCCCTTGTCTAATAATTCCCTCCTCTACCTTATCTATCAAACATCATTTTTAATAATCTCACATCCTCCTGGAAAGCGCATCGGTCCTTGTACCAGACTTTCTTAAAGCTAATCAAACGCTCAAAAGGAAACACCGTGGTGGTCAGAAAAAGGCATTTCTCGCAGAGATTTCTGCGTCCTTAGCCGCCTATAATTTTATTATTCCCTCTCCGCCCCTATGAATTGTCTTTTCTGTTGCCAAAGTGTTACCCATTCAACTCACAACATACCGTGTGACTGTCCACTCCATCGGTGGTCCTCCCCTTTTATAAATAACAAAACAGTTGCTGACATTCTTAAGAATTCCCCCGGTGCAATTTCACACCTGTGACACATAGTTTATCGGAATTAGTGGAATAGGCATCTATAAGAAAAAAACGCACATGTTCGTACTGTAATAGTCACAGCAGTTAGTACACAGGGTGTGTTACGTTTATACAAAAAAAAAAATTACATTTTTATCATTTTTAAATAGCCCAGACTGAATTTTTAGTCGAATCAGAGTTATGTCTCTTACGGTCACGCAATGAATGTCTAAATTACCTCTTTTTATAGTTACGTTGGGCAACGCGGTATCCTAGTGGTTAAGGCACTTGGCTACCGAACCGGAGGTCACGGGTTCGATACTTGTCTCGTTCCGGATCAAAGTCGCTCCCGGGTTTACCCAGCCTGAAATAATTTGGTACCAGAGAAATCTGAGAAAGTAAAGGCGAATCTCAAGTAGAAAGGAACTGACCCTCCTACTCTCATTAGTGCCCCGTCGGCTTAGTACATTATGAAAAGCTTACATCGAGTAATCCTATTTTCATCGAGAAACCCTATTTTCATCGAGAAACCCTATTTTCATCGAGAAACCCTATTTTCATCGAGAAATCCTATTTTCATCGAGAAATCCTATTTTCATCGAGAAATCCTATTTTCATCGAGAAATCCTATTTTCATCGAGAAATCCTATTTTCATCGAGAAATCCTATTTTCATCGAGAAATCCTATTCGCATTAAGATTCTGAATAGCTTCAAGTGCAAAAATTAATTATTAATCTCCAGAAAGAATCTGCTTTGTAATTCTTTAGGAATATACTCTCAATAGTATCGTGAATAAAGCGATTTTGAACTGAAACTTCTTTAAGTGAGCCTTATATATGGTATGTATAAATGAAAAAATGTATATGGAAAGTTAACACGAAAAACGATCGCGTACGTTATGAATAACTCTAATAGAGTTCTTAATACATCTAGGAAATTCGTAATAGACACACACGTAGCCAGTGATATATTGAATTAAAATTTACGCGCTCGGCTCTCTCCGTTACGCGTGTATTAGCGTGCTTTCTTTTTTAATTAGAAGCGGCAGATCAGGTGTTCAGAAAGATAACCGACAGTCCCTGCTCCTTTTCTACGTAACAGTTGTACGAAATCGTAACTATTTAGTAAATTTAAAAATTTTAAAAATGTCATCAAGTGACGAAAAAAGTTAATGATGAGTCTTCATTCGAAAATTATTTTGAAAAGAACTCAATCAACAGCTAGTTCTGAAGATCGCATATGTACTATGTAAGACGGAAGATGGAAAAAAAATTAATTAATCGCCATTTATATTCTTCCAAATCAAACGGTCCGTGATATAATTAAATTTATACATAGAAGATTACTTTCACTGCCGATGGTTCAAGGATATTGAAAGAAAATTTACGTACACTTCCAATGATGATATTAGCTCTGGAGACTTCGACGTATCAATTTTGCATCAGACGATTCGATGCCTCTAATACGAGTAGTATTTCTCCAAAAACCGAACTTCAATTATTAATAATGATCTAAATGAATCAACGACAAAGTACGGAACTAACACTGATGCAATATTTTCTAAATATTATATTGATTAAAAATTACATCAAAAACTTATATTTCATATTTTAGTTACCATAAGAAGCCCATTGTATACCTTTTATAGAATCCAACAATCAATGATAATAAAACAAATGCATTAATTTTTTATTTGTTTTTCTTTTTCTTTAAGTGAAACTTTATAGATGTGTGTTTATGAGAACCACAGATCTCCGCATTTGGTTCTTACTCTTGGTAAAATTCGGTACTAATACTATAAAATCGAAGTTGGGGAAAACGCCTTTGAAGTTTCACTTCTGCCCTGTACGCCGAGGCACATTCCATTTTTGTTCCAATGGTAGCATAGTTTGTTCACTTTACATCCGGCTCACTTACAAACACTTTCATAAGTGCAAATTTTCTTTTGCGTCGAGACGTCGTTCACAATCGCTTCTTTTTGATGGATCAAGTTGTTTAAAACGTTCGAATTATTAAAGATTTCTTTCTACGATTCTAAATTGTTTCGACGGATCTCAATAAGGTCGAATATCACATTTAAGCAACGGCGGGGCGTATAATTTGTTTCTGTAGAGTCTGCAGGCTATTTGGCGCGCAAAACTTTCTGTTCACTAAGCATCGAGGGAAAAACAAAATGACTCCAAAGACGTCTCACGGTGTGCGGAGAAAAACACATTCGGGCTACACAAAACTTTTGAAAAGTACTATCGATAGCGTGTGAGTAGATAGACGAGTCAAGCAAACGCGTCTCCGATATAACTTCAGTTAATTTTTTATTCCGTACTTTGTATTTGTTCGTTCCTTAATCGTCATAAGATCCGGTAAGAGATCATTAATTTTTCGAGTCATTGTTGAAATCATATTAATCATCAGATCGTCGCTTTAATTTAGTTCATAAATTGGCCTTTTTTCCGTTCATTTTCACAGTTTAAGGAATATATTAAAGGTAATACCAGAATTTATTATTTGTCTTCACTTCACCGACTTGGTTTCGCGATGGATGTCCGTTACGTGGTGAGAATTTTCGCAAGAGACACTGGTTCAAAAGTTCTTTTTTTCGCCTCGGTCAAAGTTTTAACGACATTTTTACAAAGTTCACCCGGTAACTGCACAATATATAATAGCGTCATAGAATTTCCTTCACGATATCCCTCCTCATAAGCATGCTCAGCTTTCCACAATGGGTGGTTCCTCCGGAATTGAGGAATTTTTCCAATGTCGATCGTTCCACAATCGGGTTCGCCTGTGTCTTTCTAAGGATTTAAAGTTCAACATGCCTAATATTTCACCAACGCAGTAGACTCTCAATTTTCCTTCATTGCTTCATCTCTTCATTTCATGATGCTGCTCCCTAGTCGCACCGTTAAACGTAGGACTTTGCAACGAGAAATTCATTTTCTGCGCAATACGCATTTTATGTAAGTACAGTGGACGCCGGTTATTCTGATCACGTCGCGATTTCAGGTGTTGATCGAAATAAGCGGCGATCATATTATCCGAAAATCGCATAGTCAATAGACTGAATCATCACACTTGGGCTTTACATAATGAACATGCGTGAGTATGCCTGCGTATTTTACTGCATTAATGAAATACACAATAAGTAGGCCATGGGTTAGTACGTAATATGCATCAATAATTCTTTTTTTGTCAAATATTTTTGTTGATTTTTTATTTTTATTATAAGATACAGAGCATTGGACTATTGAATTTCCTGTACAAAATTACCTCAAAACACAAAAAAATTACAAAATTACGCAAAAATGTATTCAACAATATTTAGGCACACTTTTCCTTTACAGTACACAATAAGCCATTTAAGTAGCATCTTTTTTTTTTTTTTAAATTATACAAACACATTCCATAATGATTTTCCTAATTTTAAAAGTTATGGAAAAAGTAATTTATTTTCGTTTGCTTAGCTGTGTCTGTTGTTTTATTAAAAAATGCCTCTATATTGTATAATCTTCTATAATTCCTCTTTTCCACTGCCATATTTCTTCAAAGCTCTTCGGATAGTTGTCAAGTATTCGCGAACCTTCTTTTTACTTATTAGCTCTCTGTCCGGTTCTTCCTCTGCGTCATCTTCGTTATTTTCATCGCCAGTGTCTTGTGTATTCTGCATAACTGATTGCGCGATGTCCACATCATTCATGATTTCTGCAACTGGTAATCCACTGTCAATTTTTACGCATTCACTAAATTGTTCTTCTTTTATATCTGCAGGCCGTTCACACGTTCGATTGGTTTTCCCGTTTCTTGTGGAGCAGATTTTTCCAACCTTTTGAAACAATTTAAAATGCATTTTTCGGAAACCATACTCCACTTGCAATAATTATTTTTGTAAATATGTGTCCAACCTTGATCGTAATAAACGGCGAAATTAAATTAGCTGATCGTAAAAACCGACTAAAAACGCATTTATTTTTGTGATTGGAATTCGTTTTTCTTGATTTGATCATATTAAGCGGCTGATCAGATAAACCAGCGAACGCAATAACCGGCGACTACTGTAGTTTTCTCACTTCTCGAATGTTTTCGTAGATTCGGCAAAATTTCATAGGCGGAGGGTGAGGCAACTCGCGCAAAGAGGTGGTTCGATCTTTGCTCCTTCCATCGACTTCAGAACTGAGACAAATCTATATTGTCTAATACGACAAAAAGGAACGCGGTTTAAAAGTTTCTTTTGTTTTTATCATCTTTAATTCTAGCGTTATTGATACGCGTTTAATAAAATGTTTAAATTCACAGTACTCGCATAATACATATATACGAATCATAATCAACGATGATATATCAGACATTTTGCAAATAAGAAACAAAAAGATTAACTTACATCGACAGAACATTACGAAAAATTATTCTAAGAAGTCATCGGCCATCATCGGGGCTAGTGCGGGTTTATCCGAAGGTTTTCGAATGCTTTGTATACTTTATCGCTTAACATACGAACGAAAGTCCATAATCGCATTTGTTTACACTTCACCTAAGTACGCTATTTTCATCAGAAACTACGTGTAACCTTTGAAAACTCGAACCTATCCGTTCGCACAATTTTCCTTACCCTCCGCCTCAGCACATGAATCGCGCATTATGCGCCGCTGAATCGCTTTTACGTGTTAACCACTAGGCGCGGATCACGTCCTAACATTATGTAAAAAAGTAGTTTTTTTTTTTTTTTTTGTAAAACTGCAATATAAAATCATTTATATAAAAATGTTTTCCTTTTTTCGAATATAAAATATAATTTAATTATAAACGGTACTACGTAAGCATTGTATTTTGCCATCATAACTTAAACTGCCCCCAGGACTAACTGATTCCCCGGGTACGCTACTGAGGCGAGTTTCCTTGTTTGCTTTTTTTTTTTGTCGTTTCATCGCTCAGTACACTTTTTTTCAACCAACCAATTCTTAGACCAACATTAATGTCGATCCCTCTCAAAAAATGAAAGTCATATTATTGGACAACACCGTTTTTTCATTAAATCTCCTCGCGGTTCCATCTTATTCGATTTTCCTGTAATATTTATTTAATATACTTCAGCCGCTCCGTTTTATTGAAAAGCTCCGGGGCGGGGTCACGATACACACGCTAGAAGACCAGTCTGTCCGTTTTAGAAAAGAAAGAAAAAATGAAAAATAGTAAAAATAACAATAGAATTAGAGATGGTTTTTGTTCCCAAAAAAATCGGGAACCCCGAATTTAAGCATGGTGCACCTCATCTGCATGAACTTTTAGCCAAACCATATGAATAAATAAAAATTTCGGTTTCTGCACGGAGGCGTGGATTTATTTAGTGCGTTTTTTTTTAGATTTATTTTGAGCGGGAAAGCTCTGCCGTACAACACCGTAACATGATCAACAAATCGCACAGTCGCAGCTGTCGACTGTGAAACAAATTCAACGTCCTTAGTATCGCAGATTTAGAATTATTTTTCCCTCGCGATAAATATGTCCGCTTCGAAATTCCCCTCCCGACTGAAATAATAGGCAGCTAGCGTATCAGCAAAACTCGCTAATAACAACTGTAACTGAAACAAATGATTTAAATCTGACAAAAAAGTACGATACCAATTCGCGGTAACCAACTACCCCGCACACACTTAATTTCATAACGCCTTGTTTTATTATTATAATGTTGTTTTCTTTTTTTTCTTCTTTTTTTCGTTATTTTTTTTCACCAATATTGGAGAACGTCGAAAAGATGATTGCTTAAGATGTGTTCCGAACAGGCAGGGTTATAAAAAAAAAAAAAAAAAGAGAGAGAAAAGCGAACGTCCCTGACAAAAACTTTCGGAATAGAGGATTATTAAGGATAGGACATTTAGATAATATGGTAGATCGGATAGAAGGTGAAAGCGGTAAGAAATAGAGGACAACCTTTATATGGGGGGGGGGGGACCCATTAAGACAAGAAACGGAAATCAGCTCGTCGTCGTACGTAAAACTGAAGAATCTAGTTAAGGACAAAGATGGAGCGTGGTAGTATGAGGGCGCTGCACCCATCATCAAATAACGCTGAATAAAAAAAAAAACAATATGGTAATGAAGTATTCGACGCATCTCAGCTAACGTAAAATTCAGTGTATTTTTTACGAGACATAACCTGGGTAGAACATGTTGTAAATTTTTAACGAAGGTGTGCATGCTGCAAAGGAGTCACACACCCCCTAGCTTGGATTAAAAGTGGAAACTGAAAGTCTGTAAAACGGGCAATTTTTAATAAACATTTGAGAATCATTTGAATGCGTAAAAGAAAGGTAGAGCGACTGTCGGCCGATTGTGTTTAATGCGTTACAAGGTTCTTTTTGTCTTGGGAATTCGACTTTCTTGGAATACGATTTCAAATTCGGTGTACGTATCAAAAAGCGACTATCGGTGATCTCCGGTTTATTAGCTCAATTAAAAAAAAAAAAAATAAACAGATAAATAAATAAATAAACAAAATAAGCAAAAAGAAAACTTCTGGCGAGTTGGTTAATCGAAAAAAAAAAAAAAAAATGGGCGCGGACATAACAACGCCTTCGATGAAAATGGAATAATATTAAGCCTTTTTCAGAAAAAATCGATAAAGTAGGTTTCTAGCCGAATAACGATAATATAATAACGAGGAACAGATAAAATGCTAAATTCGAGACTAATATTAAAACAATACGGGGGGAATAATCAAAACTACGGTAGCTGCAAGAAAAACAAAAAAAAAAGAAAAACAAAAACGATTTTAAAAAACTTACTCGATAAACGTGTTGTTGTTATCGCTTAGATACCATCAGGCTGTGCTCCGATTAAAATGTAAAAACACAGTGTGAACTGGTGCTACCTGCGCCGCAATGATCCGATTTCAAAGGCCTACCGCCATCGCTTCCCGTATCGGCGACATGAATATAAGGAGGAGAAAAAAACACACGCGCAAAATGAAAAACAAAAAAAACGAAATAGGCTTAAAAACGAAGAACAACATAACAGCGAGAGAAATTATAGAAGTAACGAGAAGAAGAAGAAGAAGAAGAAGAAGAAGGCGATAAGGGCAACAGAGGCGAGCAGATCTCGGAATAGTGGTAAGGTTGCGGCGAGCGCGAATAATATCATTCACGTATTGTCGCGAATAACGTGAGAATACCTTGTTCGGGCTGGTGCAGCAATAGATAATGGGGTCGTGGAAATACTGGGAGACCGGCAGCCGTTATTTATGAATGCGGCAACTTGGCCGTAGTACTACTATGTGTGATTTTGTAGCATTCGTTACGCGTTACGTAGCGGCGCTGATTCAAAGCGACGACGTTGCAGTACAACACCGATGCGCACCGACGCAACGACCACACCCTAAACGCTACCCGGAAGTATCGGCGCGTTCGGACGACTTAAATCAACCCCGGCCGAATAGAGGGGCAGTCGTCGGTCTCGGTGAGAACGGGACTTCTGGTCGAGCGTGTTTCGGTGTGCGTCCGCTGCGTCGGGGTTGTTTCGAAAAAACGCATCAAATAGACCAGACACGCCGGATGACGACTGGGCGGAACCGCGTTCTCTCCGGTACGACCTGATCGAAGTCCGGTTTGTTTATATTTACGGGCGTTGTCTCCACGTCATCGTCGTAGTTTGTCTACAAACGCACCCTTAACCTTCGCTTTTCTTCAGCTTACTACGACGTCGACGCGTTCGCCGGTTCTTGCTGTCCGATTATTTTGCGACGATCGCGCGGAATTTTCTTCCATATCCAGTTGCATACTATTTCTAGTGCGACGCACACGATTGACAGTCGCAATCGATCGAGCGAGGCGAGATGACGATCAACGACGCACCGATTTCTGAAGCAAGAACGACGCCATCCGAATTCCACGACGGCGTCTATCTGTCTATCCGAGACCGAATGTGTGTTTTGTTTTCAGGTTAGCCGCGAAACTAGGTCATCGCATCTTTCTCTCGCTTCCCGCAGTCGCCTATCTTATACTACACGCTAAATTTGTTTTCGATAGTGTAAATAAGTGTCTAACAGCGTGAAAATTACGAACCGTCCCGATGGGCACACCCAACGATTGGCCACCGTTCAATCGGAGCCGAAAACAAGCGAAGCCGCCCTAAGAACTATTCCGCGTGGCTGTTTTTACCCGACGGCAATCAGCCACCCGCCAAAATAGCTGCTCGGCGCGCAAAACGCTGTAGTTAACACCGGTGCCAGTTGATAATGTCGAAAAATAACAATATTAATTTTTCCTTTCGTGCTTGTCATCTGCATGTGCGCATGCGCAACATACACTTTATAGAGTAGAGATTTCAAGTGAAACATAAGACTTTACTCCTTTATTCCGCTTTGATCGTGATAATATCCACTGTTAATTTTCACTGGGCCAGAGTGCGAGGTCCTCCTGGCCACTTCCTTTTTTTTTCTTTCGGTTTTTCCTTTTTTTTTCTTCAAGCTGTAATCCATTTATTCGAGGATGAAAATTTCGTAATCTACCGTGTTCAATTTAGTTTTTAAAGAAGGTGACAAAACAGCCGAGTTCTAAGTGCAGCGGGTATCCTGTAATTTCGGTATTTCGTTTCTATTGTTATTTCTTCCTCGCCAACTAAACTGTTAGAAAGAGCTTTGAGTACTTCTCTCGAATAATATTCACTAATATAATTGGTGTTTCTATACAAAAAATTTTAATTATGAATTACAAAATGCATTTAATCACGCCCTATATATAAAATACTAGCTGTGCCCGCGGCGTTGCTCGCGTGAATTATGATTCTAAAAAATTACTTTTTTGTTAAATTACACCCATGCGGAATTCAGTTCATGACCGTGTAAGAGTATCAGTGAATGATTATATGTCAAAAGATTTTTTATTGACTGTAGCGGCTCCTGAATATTGGGGAGACTAACTTTTCCAGAAGCACAGCACATACCATTAGGTTCATTGGCCCATTTTTTGGCAGAACACTTTAAAAAAATGGGTTTAGTTATGAAATGAACTTTTGTTTAGTTTTAAAAATAACTTTTTTGTCGGGTTTAATTACCTACTAAACGAATTTAAAGTGAATTTAAAATATTTTCAAGCCGCTGCGTAGGGAGCCGACCGCGCAAATGAGCCACTCGGCACTTTATTTATTAACATTGACTCCCCTCCCATACACCAGTGACGCCTACATTGCATATTATTTCTTGAAATTGACTCCTCTCCCGTACCCCAGTGACGCCTGCATCGCATATTATGGTGCTGCCTAGCTAGCCGAGCGGGATGAGCGGCTACCTCACGACTTCTTTCTAATACTTACATTTTTAAACTCGTGATATCTTTCAAAGGAAATGTCCGAATTGAATAATTCAAAAAGTTATATAAAGGTATTGAAGCAGTCTTGAATATGAAGTACTTTATTTCGATAAGGATTAATACCTAGGTACAAATAAAGAGCCTTTTCTAACGACAGTATTTCAATTAAATTTTTAAAATAAAAGAACACTTATTGTGATATAACTGTAATAGTTAGACATATGCTGACGCGACACTTTTTGTAGATAATGATGTGTTCTGCAAAGTCGTAGTACATTATTTTGTTCTATCATCAATAGTTTTTGCAGCGCACGCGATGTAAGGAATTGTTTAGGTCATTTTTTTACACCTTGGGCTACATTATTGGAGTTTTAGTAAGGATCCATAATTTTTTTGAAAATATAATATAGCCTATGTCACCCGGAGATAATGTAGCTTCCCAATGGTGAAAGAATTTTTCAAATCGGTCCAGTAATTTCGGAGCCTATTCAATGCAAACAAACAAACAATCAAATCGTTCCTCTTTATAATATTAGTTCTCAAATTTTGTTCAGCAATCCGCTGCGAACGCTCGATACTCGACTCTCTGGCACGCGATCGCGACGCGTATTCTCTCTGACTTGTAAGACGATTTTCAGTTTCTGATGAAGATTCTCCATTACGACGTATTTTTGATGCCCTCGCCTGGGAATTATTTCTAGAAAGTTGCGATCTTAATCTTTTGGGTATTTTGTACCTTTTACAAAAGATAACGGTAACGCTCGAAAAATTTGAATTCCTTACGTTAACACACTATTTCCATTGGTGATGAGCTTGTAAACGATGCTAAGGCGATCTTTATCCGAATTTATATTTCCTCATGGTAATTAACATTGATATTTTAATGTTTTATAAAAAAAGTTTTTGCAGCGCACGCGATGTAAGGAATTGTTTAGCTCATTTTTTTACACCTTGAGTTACATTATTGGAGTTTTAGTAAGGATCCCTAATTTTTTTGAAAATATAATATAGCCTATGTCACCCGCAGATAGTGTAGCTTTCCAACGGTGAAAGAATTTTCCAAATCGGTCCAGTAGTTTCGGAGCCTATTCAATGTAAACAAACAAACAAACAAACAAACAATCAAATCTTTCCTCTTTATAATATTAGTATAGACATACAAATATATGTATAATATATATATATATTTTTTTCATTCTAAAATATTCGGGGATTTACATTTTTTATCAATAAAATTTCAATATTTATAAAAATATGAATACATGTACATACATAAGTAACATCCGATACCCTTTACAGGGCGTTAGAGCTTGCAAAATTAAGATTCATAGTGCATCATACGACGCTTGTAAGAGAGTGCGAGAACCAGTTCTTTTTTTCTGGTTTAATAATTAGCACCGCAACTACCAGATGTAAAATACTGATTAATCTGTTAATTTTTCACCCGATAGAATACAATTTTTTCCCGTTAAAACCTCAGAGTCTTGTAATATTTGGAAACTGTCATTTAAAACTGCTTTCTAACGGGTTAGCTACCAGTTTGGCGGTGAAGTTGAATTACATCAACTTTGCCAGAAAGAACTATTTCTTTTCTTACCAATTATAGCACATCAACTTCATCGTGTACTATTTTAACGAAACAAAAATGTAAACATAATTAGCGCTAATAAAATGATTGTAGACGATGCCCATCTGACGGAGAACGGCTCAATCAACTCGACAACGGTCCCTGTGTTATTAATAACTAATGATGTGGAATTAAATAATGGCAATGAAAATACTGTTAATAACGGTAACAGAAATATCTATAATCTACACGATGATCATCATCATATAGTGCCATACTTAATTCTTGAGCGTCGGCGACTACCTCTGTTCGTACATTTCAGCTGTACAGACACTCAGGCATATAGGCAATTGTTATATGCAACGTGATAGTGTACACTTGATTAATCGCACTACATGCTGTGTACTAACTAGCGCGCATATGACATATGGTATATGTGGTGATTTGCCATTGCCTTCCATATGATTCGATTAGCGAGTATTTTAATTTAATTTTTCGTAAAAATTTCTGTCGTCGTCCAGGAGCGAATCCGAGACTTCCGAAACTGAAAACTCAGCGCTCTAGCAACTAGGCTATCGTCGCAGCGACAATTTAAATGATAGCGATAATAATAATTTCAATAGAAGTGACCATCGGAACATACTAATCGTGTATATGTTTCGGTATGCGAAAATTATACAGATTACCCGTCCACCTCAATGAAGCGGTGGTGTACGACGCCAATCACATCTTTTCTGGATGCCCATTCGTTTCTCTCGAACGTTGTATTTTCATACTCTATTGTGCATCTTATATTTTATCCGTCCATTCTCTCATCAATTATTTCATCCATTGGTTCTCCTTTACATTGTCCGTATCTGACCGAATCAAAATTTAACTGACGGCTCTTTTCCTTCTTGTTGTTTCTGGGTGTGGGTCCCCTTGGCTGGTGAGCCTAAAAAAAAAAAAAACGAAAAGGTAATTATTCAATCGATTAACAATCTAAACGGTGGCATAGTATTTAAACAAAGTCAGTCAGGCATGACGTTTTTTATGCGTTCAGGGTTATGAAAGACACACATAATTTACATTTACACAATAGTAAATTCAGAGATATTCGATTATTCGATTATTCAATTATTTGATTTTGTATTTTAATCCAGCATCCTTGCGAATGTGTATTTTTATACGTTTAAAAATTTCTGCAACTTTATTGTTCTTTTTCGAAATTTTTTAAAACCTAAAAAAAGCTTTGAACGATTTCACAATCTTCGAATTTTATTATTTTATTACGCTATAATAATAATAATAAAAAAAAAAAAAGTACTATACCTGATATATATAGCATAAAATATGATGAGTTTAACTTCTTTCGAGAACAAAATTTAAAGAAATATATAATGCGATGATCGCTACGTGTAATCAAAACCGTAGATGATAAAAGAAACCTTCTTAAATCAACGAATAAACTTTCTAAATACGAATGTGAAAAAAGAAAATTAAATAACGAATGTGTATTAAAATCAAAAAATTCAATCTATTTATTTAATTTTTTAAATGGCGGGAAGGTATGTAGTTTGCAACTTTTCATATATGTATGGCTGACTACATGTTAAATCAAAAAAAAAAAAAAAATCAATAAAAAATTTGACCTACTAATAATATTAATTACATCTTCGTCTGTTTCCGAACAAAGCTCTTAAATTATCTAAAAGTCTGTTTATATTTCACATCGAAGTATCGTTGCGATGACGCAACACGGGTCTTTTATTTATAAAATAGAGAATTATCATAACCAAATAAAAAAGAAGTAAAGTTTAATAAAAAAAATACTTTCTTACTATTTCTAAACTTCCATATTTAAGGTATAATTTTATAATTTCGTTTTATTTTACACCCCCCTAAAAGTAAAACAAAAGTTAAATTAAAAATTGTAATAATTAAGCTATTTTTAAAACACATTTTTATGAATTTCTAAAGAGGGCGTTTTTTGATTTTCTTTATGAAACAAAGGGTATATCTGGAATCTACTGGCTGCCATAGAAGATTTTACGTAGTTATATAATCCCCCGCTCCAAAAAAAAAAAATGTCCTGCAGGATCCGCCCCTAGTGTTATTAATAAATATCAGGCGGTTACTTGTGTACCAGGTGCGAAATAGAATATATTTTATGATCAAAAAATTCTGTAATAAAACGCATAACACGAAAGAAAAAAAAAAAAAAAAATGTAAAGAAAGAAATGAAAAAGCACCGCGAGTAACAGAGAAGGGCGGATCGCCCGATGATAATTCAGGTTGCACGGCAACTATGACATCGAAAATACGATAGACGACAGCTCCTTAATCGGGCGAATAGCACAAGATCTTAAAGGAGCAATAACGACATCGCTTACCGAACAGTTGAAAAAAGAATATGAAAACATCGATAAAAACTATGTAGGCTTCGGCGCGCCCCGTTGACTGCCTGGAAACACCGAAAAACATCTCCTGTTTAACTGCGCTGTGCACTTATTTTAGGTAATTTTAATTCCAGGTAATTCGATTAAGCGGTAATTTCAAATATTTCATTACTCGTTCATTCGATAGTTCATCACGTAACGGATTATTCATACGCGCGACGAAACTTTTCACATCCCTTTCGCGCTAATACTCTGAAATATCGGAAAATTCAAATAGTCTAAAAACTGCTATCGCGCGATGAACATCGGCAGCCGATTGCTCCAATGAAATCACGCGAACGTCCGTCAAGGGAAAAAAACCGCGAGTTGCTGCCAAACTACTATGAATCGTTGCCGCAACAACGTGCTGCTGCCGCCATCAGTTAGCGACGGGGTGACAGCGACGACGACGACGACAGTGATGACCAAACAGAGTCTCGCTGTGGCGGAAGTCTCCCTCGTTTCGACCGGTATTGCCGAAAATCTTTTTCGAAAACGCATTAAACGTTTCGGCCAGAGCAAACCCAGCGGCGGTCGCCGCTTGTGTACATGCTTCCGAGCAGCGACCAGGCCTGGCAGCAACCGGTAGAGAGAATGCAGAAAGTATGCGCGCAGCATTCCAACGACAGTGACATCAGCAGACACGGCAACTTCTATTCAATTAGAAGAGCAACATTAGCGCGCATAGCTGAGCATTGTCGTTATTACGATATAAAAGCCTATAACGGCGGGGTGACCAAGTGCAGATTACGCACACATTAAGCGACCATTAAAATCGCATCGGCCGGCCGTTATCGTGTGTCGAGCGAGCTCGACCAACCGACACAGAGAGCTATTCATTATTGCAGTGAATACTGTGTAGTGCCAGTGCGCGGGCGTTCGTTTGATGGCGACACGCAAACACGCGGCCAACGAGAAAATACGCGGGAAAACGTCGCTGCCGCTGTCGAGATGGTGCCTGATGACGGTGCTAGATGGGCAGGAGGATCGGTTTGCGCGAAAAAGTAATTCGCGCTCGTTTCCAAGAATGGAATTATAATACAGTGCTGGCCTGTGCCGTGTCTGCGCGCGAGCATTTGTAAACAACTGTGCAGCTCTTACTGCGGAACTATCGTGTTTTTGCGTGCAACCAATATGGCGCAGCGACGCGCCGAAAGAATAAAGCCCAGGTAGGATATCCAAAGACCGAACTTAGGCAGAGCCGTCGAGCCGCCGTCAACAACTTTTCTCTTCATCGCCCGACCTATTCCGGGCAGCGTTCAGTTTTTATTCTCTGTTCTTCGTCGACGATGAACTGCCATCTTCCGAACTGCATTCCATTAATTCCGTCCAGTTTGCGTGATTGCCCGGCGCCGTGTGTACTATCAAGACACTTCGAACTGAACGGCGGAAAATTGAACTGTTTACGTCGTCGCGCGAAATCCTTCGCAAAACTCTGCAAACCATCATCCTTGAACGTCTCTCGTTCATACTTTCTTCCTTTCGTCGCTATGCTGTCGTCGAGTGTGCACGCCTGATTCATTTCGAATTTCTGCAACATTCGTATCGATCTAAACACCCCGCTTATCTGTCCCCACCCTCTTGAATAAATTACCCGAATACTACTGTACGGATGCGCGGACTGCCGTAAAATTCATAAATTGTTAAATAGAGCGAATTCGCTGGAAAAGAGCGAAACGAACTTTTAACTCAAATCCGGACGACAGAGAGGGTTCTCTCTCTTTTCAGATGATCTACCAGATCTATTTGGTGCGACATTACGAGAAGCTTAATTCTAAATCGGAGTTTAGTTAGTATTTGTGAACTCCACAAAAAATTCATTTTGTATCGGTATGCTCCTCCTGCTTTGTTGTTTTGCCGAAAAGATTAAAATGTGAGGTATTCATTTATCAAGATCTCTTCCCGGACACTACTAGATGCTAGCTTTTTTTTTTATACATAATTCTTACCGAAACGAGTGCAAAGTGAAGTAAACGTGTCGTTTAGGCGTGACGAAAATTTACGGGGTGTTTCTTTTTTTCTTTGTTACGGGAGATTTCGTTTGTCAAAACGTTACGGATTTCGTTGTGGCATTTTTTTTTTTTTTCATTACAGAATTTTCACATAATACAATACACACGGTGCGCATTTACGCTGAAAAAATGTGATGTATATTTTGTTGGTGTTTTTAAATTTCTGTGATTTTGAAATTTACTTCAAGATAAAATATTCGCTAAAAGGTTTACAAAAAATATTTCTTAAAAGACGATAATCCGAAGTAACATATATATATTTTGAAGAAATTATTACTTTTTAATACTATAGTCTCGTTATATTTCAGTTAAAAATGTTTATATCCATTTTCTGTATTGTCACTTTATTCCTAAAAGTTTATTAGAACACGTATTACGGAAAAAATTATAGTTAAAAATATTAACAGTCTCATCATGAAGCTCTTTGTCTTCGAAACGCGTCTCTGCTATTTAATAAAATTACATAATTGTTTAAATTGTGGTGTAAAAAAAAGGTAAACATAAACAATGAGTGAAACAAACAGAAATATTACAATAAGCCGTATTAAATAAGTACAATGATGCGAAATCACTTGTTCCTTACATTGAAAACATCGGAAATGTTTACCGCGGTTTTCTGATTAACTTACCCGCACTAACTACTGCTACTCTAAACAGTATTAATGTTGTCCATAGGAATAACCATAATATCATCAGTCGCGAAACGTGTGTTACTCTTTTCGTCGAGTAATTTTATTTTTCGCTTTTTATCCGCATTTTTATTAAACTTTCAGAGTAAATCTTGAAATTTCTGACCGATAGTCACGCCCCCTTCTTTAACGAAGTTGCTGCGTATTACAATGTTCAAACACAAGATTCCCAATCGTACACTAAGCGTTAGGGCAAATTCATTGTTTCTATTTAAATATGGATAAACTAACATCGATTGATAATACCTTTTTAAGTCGGTCAGGCCCATTGTTCACACTTTTCCTTTAGACAATTTTAAGCCAGTTCGACTTCTAGACAAGCGTGAGGTCGACATAAGCTATTTATTTTGGAGGCTAAATGGCCTTTCGTACATGTTAATCTATTTCTCGTTAGTTATAATTAGCAATTATTTAACTTACCAGTTAAGATTGGTGCTTTATTAAAAGAAAAATCGAATGAAAACTCGTTTTTAATTTTTATCTACTTTACATTCCTAAAGAAACTACTTATCTGATATCTACTCGGTAGTACTCACCGATGCTCAACGGGACTTATATGGGACCACCAGTGACTACTAGAATTACTAATATAAACAAAGGATAGCATAGTCAAAAGTTACACAAAGTACAAAGTTAAAAGACCTAAAGTGTATTTCATTTTTCTCTATTCGACTGTATGGTGATTAACATTTAATATTTCAAATTATTCATATGGCTAGAATACAATCTAATGCCTCCGGTTTTTCTTCACCACGGCTGTTTTTATTATCGACCCTGCCTTCTCCAAGACAATCGCAGTTTCGGACATTTTCAACAACATCATGTCAAAGTTAAACGTTCCTAATACACCGGTACTTAGGTTCTCGAATGCATTAATTCCACGGTGGGATGAAAATCCAATCAAAATAGATCGCTCAATGCACTGAGAAGGGATTGCGCATCCACCGAATAACTAGATGAAAACATTCGAACTCGAACTTCCGGCGTGTCTCTCTTCTACACGGACGCGTCTAAATTCGATACGTTTGCTGGCTGCTCAATCGTCTCTGATGATGTCGCTATAATCCGTTACTCACTCTCGGAACCGTTTTCCATCCTATCTGCCGAATTATATGCTCTTTGACTCGCATCAATCGTCCGTAGTGAGTTCAGATTCTCTCTCAGCACTCAACGCCTTGTCCAACGTGTTCAGCCACGATCAACATCCAGTAGCCAAAGAAATCCTCAAATTAGTATCGTCGAGACCAGATCGGACAGTAACGTTCATGTAGATTCTTGCCCACGCTGGTATTCAAGGGAACGAATTGACAGACACGACTGCAAAGGAGGCTGCTGTTACTCTGCCGGTGCCAAGCATTCCTGTTCCAGCAACCGTTCTTAAAATTCATATAAAACATAGTTTAAAAACCCTATGGCAGAGGAAATGGCAGCAAACATCATAAGCTTCGCGTAATCGAGCCGTCAATATCACCGTGGAACATATCATTTCCAAATCGAAGAGTTGACGTAATCATCACCAGACTCCGATTGGATCACACACGCCTCACTCACGAATACTTAATAAATGGAACTGAGGCTCCTCAGTGTACCTTGTGCAGTGTTTCCCTCACCATTCACCATATATCCTCACCGAATGTCCTCGGTGATGGTACACTTTCGAGTAGAATCATTAAACTCGGTGTCTAAATAATCGAAAGTTACGTACGAGCAAATATAAGCAACAACGAAAAAATGTTTTTTTGGAGTCGTAAAAATGAAATAACAATACAAATAATTACACCACACAATAATAACGCATTCTTGTACGATAGATGAGGGGCCAATATGTCAGCTGGTGAGAAACAAAAAATTCTGAGTCTCAAAAAATATTGGAAAGATGTTAAAGAAGGAAAAGGACTACATGTAAAATGAAGACTTCGTTGTTTAGCGTAGTCCATGAGGCTGAAGTCGAAAAAACAAAAAAAAAAAAAAAAATAGCAACGCAATCACTTAAAATAATTTGCCACAGTTTAAATTGTACATAAATAAGCTGGCGCAGCACCTACTTTACCCCGTTAATACAAAATTTTTTTTTTAATTTTTCGTATTTTTATGAAAATAAATAAACATAAACAAAATTCCGGGGGTCATGAAGTTTACAGAATTCATTATCATTTTTAAAAATAATTTTACTCTTTTTTTTTTATTTAAATAATTTTTAAAAAACCCGCAAAGTAAAGCCCGTCCTAGTTATACGATATGTGTAAATAAATAAATTAAAAATACAAAACAGCTTAATAACAAACGAGCGCTTACAAGTTCAATTGTAAACTAATTACATATTAAAAAGATTGTGCTTTGAAATAAGCGCGCAATTGGTCGAAAGTCGGTAGCACACCTGTGTAGTTCAGTGAACTCTTGCTCACCCACTACCCCTAAAAACCGGTTACAACCACTTTCTCATAGTTCCTAGTCCCTAGTCTCAGTGCTAGCCTGTTATTACTAACCCAAGGTATTTGAAGGTTTCCGCACATTTTCTAATAAAGCTCACTATTACGACGACACTGTTTAGTAAATATGCCCAGTTTGGACATTTCATCCAGATGTGAGGTATATACATTTCCTATGTCGCAGATTTATTTTTATTAGTGTATACTATCGTAGAACCTTTATCATGCACCCACGCATGTCCCCGATTTTTTATTTAGTATCGCATCATCTCTTCTGATTTTTTAATGTCCGCGTTTTTAATTACTGCGTCGAAATTTTCTACAAAGGCATAAATCTTTCAATATTTCAGCAGCACATATACCCGTATCTGCATTAAGAATAGCGACAGTGTCGGAATAACTAACCACCCCATCTGTATCCTTTCTTTGCTACTACTGTAAGTTTTGTTCATTTTTACTCTTTTATTTCTCTGTTTGTCAGATAGCTTTCTAGCAATTCATTTGTTTGCTTACGGTACTGGTATTTTTTAGATCCCTGATGAGTCGTGTCCCACCGCAATAAACGCGTAAATCAATAAAAGTCACCAAAGAACTCATTCCCTAACGCCAATACATGCCCTTTCTAGGACATTTACTTATTACAAAGTTATTTTCCAAATAGTCTCCTAAATGTTCCGTAACGTAGTGCTCAAATTATTTTAGTAATAACCGGTATAATAATTATTATCAGGCTATAATTAAAGCATATGCTACGATCATTTTTTGTTTATGTATTGGTTGCACACAATTCCTAGTTTTTAAGTTTGTCGGAAACTTGGCGCATCATCTTATTTTCGATTAGGTTAATTAAATTTGTAATTATCCGACCTAGGCGGCTCGTATAGTTACGTTTTAAGCGGCTAATTTTAATCCCATCGGGTTTTTTATTGTCTCTTATTAATCTCAATACTTTGACAATCTTCTCGATCAAGGCGAATGATATATATATGACAAAAAAAAAAAGAAGATTTTATTGATATATCTATATTCTACACGTCTAATAATTTTTCGTTAAATTCATGATTGTGTACATTTGCTGTAATGAACTGGTTTCAAAAATTTTCATTAATCCGAGCGCTTATTTCAAAATAATGTATTATTATGGTTTCATCAAGATCCGAAGATAGCAAGCGACAATCTTCAGAAGTCCCTTATCGAGGCGGAAAGCTGGTTTAAAAAGTGGAAAGTAAATCGGTAAACGTTCATTTCACGAATAGAAAAGTCATAACCCCAACT
This sequence comes from Icerya purchasi, assembly GCA_039619475.1. Taxonomy (NCBI): domain Eukaryota; kingdom Metazoa; phylum Arthropoda; class Insecta; order Hemiptera; family Monophlebidae; genus Icerya; species Icerya purchasi. The sequence goes on from CM077115.1 coordinate 239,177,683, forward strand.
GTCAGGATAAATTGGCATTGCCTGTGAGAACAACAGTTAAGTACTTGGGACTACACCTAGATAGTCGTTTAACATGGAAGAAGCACATTCAGACAAAGAAAAGAGAAATAGATATTCGTGTTAAAAAAATGTACCGGCTTCTAGGAAGAAATAGCGATTTAAGTATTGATAATAAACGTTTGATATACCCAAGTATCTTGAAGCCTATTTGGACCTACGGAGTACAGCTTTGGAGTTGTGCTAAACCTACAAATCTGAAGATAATACAGACCATGCAGAATAAAATCCTTAGGCTCGTAACCAAGGCATCATGGTATGTATCAAATCTAACCTTGTATCCGTATTTAGGTATAGAGTATGTGACGGATGTTATTAAAACTCATGCCCGAAGACACGCACAAAGACTTGAAAGTCACCGAACAAACTTGTTGCTGGACTGTTACGTACTGTTAGTGATAGGAGACGGCTGAAGCGTAAGAAACCTCATGACCTTGTTTAAGGTAAAGACTATGGAGTAGGTACAATTGAGTACTTTTCCCTTCATGCTCAGTTAAGAATATTGCTAAATGGCCTAGATGGCCAGTTTGTAATATAATGAATCGGGTAAAAAAAAAACAAAAAACAACTGTACTCTAGTTATTGTAATCTTTAATTTTTTTTTAGTTTTAACTAAGTTAATTTTCTTTTCACAATAATTTCTGTATTCCATACGCCTTAAATTGTTTTTTTTGACCTTCTTATTTTCGGTAATATGTGTCCCGATGTTTTATTAGTTTTAGTACGCAGTAATTATTCGTAGGTATTTTATCGGAGCATCACATTTTTTTTTTTATCGTTACAAACTTCTCTCTCGTTGATTCAGCGTAAAGTTTGATCAGTTTTTGCGTACCATATTAAATAAACTATTTGACTCACTTATTTAACTTATTCCGGTTATATGTTGTTTTTTTGTTTTTTTTTTTATTTCTTTCACTGTCTGGTACAAAACAGTACTCGCTCACTCTTATATTTAATAAAGTCGTACTAATAAAGTTCTTCGGACATATTCGTTATTTATTTTAGTTATTTCTCTTTCAAAAACATACAGCATTTTCGGTAGTGACCTGACGATGACGAACTGACACCACACCCGCGATTAATTGTTTTTGTTTTACATAACAGTTGTCTATGCAAAATTTACACGTTCTATTTCCCGAAATATGTTCCCTGGTAGGTATGATCATCGTAGCTGGCTCCGATAAATTTAAAAATTTATTTACGCAGCGAGTGATCGGTTTTAAATTAGCGCGGGTAATAAAATCTCTATTAAATAAAATTCTATTACATCTTTGAAAGGATTTAAAAAGTTTTTTACACTTTGATGATGTATTGCAAGTAGATTTACTATCTCATTTGTATTTACCCGAATTTCATCACGAAGATTTTATTTCGCTCCTTCTACGAGGGTTGCCTTTTATATTTCGGGATTTAGCAACCCTGGTGTTGCAATCTGGCAACTGACAGCTCTATCGTAAAGTTCGACGTCGTTTTTTAGGTTATACTTACTCAAAACGTTTTGACATACGAGCGCTATTCGTGTTGTTTACAGGAAGTTAAAAGATTCATCTGCCCCCAAAAATGGAATTAAATCGTGAACATTTTCGTACGATTATTTTTTACAACTTTCGATGTGGATTAACTCAGCAGCAACAGTGCATGGATGAACTTAATTCAGCTTGGCGCTGAAGCTCCATCAAGGACCAGTGTTTATCGATGGTATGGTGAATTCAATCGTGGTCGTAGTTCACTCCAAGACGAATTTCGTGAAGGTCGTCCAAAATCAGTTGTTGTTCCGAAAACCATTGATGCTGTGCGCGAACTGATATTGCAAGATCGTCATGTGACCTATCGTGAGATAGAGACAACCTTAGGCATTAGTGGGACCAGCATACACTCAATATTGCATGAACATTTAACTGTCAAAAAAATTTGTTCGCGTTGGATCCCACACAATTTGTCAATCGCTCAAAAAAAGGCTCGTGTCGATTGGTCGAAAGAAATGCTCAAAAAATACAATCGCGGTGCTTCAAAACACGTCTACGACATCGTGACAGGTGATGAATTGTGGATTTACGCGTATGAGCTCGAAAGTAAACAGCAGTCGACTGTATGGGTGTTTCAAGATGAGCCAAATCCAACAAAAGTTGTTCGCGCACGAAGCACTTCCAAGCAAATGGTCGCATGTTTTTTCGGAAAAACTGGACATGTCGCAACCGTACCACTAGAACAACACAGAACAGTCAATTCTGAGTGGTACACAACAATTTGTTTGCCAGTTGTCTTCCAAGAAATCAGGAAAACCAACCGCCGAAGACGGATCACTCTTCACCACGACAATGCGATCTCTCACACATCGGCTCAAACAACTGCATTTTTGAGCACCCAAAACATCGATTTGATGAGTCCTCCGCCGTATAGTCCTGACCTTTCGCCAAATGACTTCTTTTTATTCCCGTACGTAAAAAACAAACTGAGAGGTCAACGTTTTTCGACACCTGAAGAAGCGGTTGCTGCATTCAGAATGCATGTTTTGGAGATACCTCAATCAGAGTGGAAAAAGTGCTTCGACAATTGGTTCAAACGCATGCAAAAGTGTATAGATCTTCATAGGGAATATTTTGAAAAACAATAAAGTGATTTTCGATGATTAATATTTGTTTTTGTTCTCTAATCCCGAAATATAAAAGGCAACCCTCGTAGTAGTAAAATTTAAACCTCGATTTTCACGAAAATGAAATGCCTTCGTTAAAGCCGTATTATGGTTTACTAACTAAATATTTTTTATCAAATTTGTAAACTTCATAATACTTCTCAGGCCATCATGTTTATTTCTGTTAACACTATTAAATCCGAATTTACTCCCCGTATAACCAGGCACAGAATTCACCCCAGGCTTTCCGTAGGTTTCCAAGATTTAAATGCTTAATTGAAATCGAATTTTCATCAGTGCCGTTTGACAAATGTTCGTTTTCTCGAATCACGTCGTATAAATTATAATCATTAAACTAAAATTCCTATACCTTTTACATGTAATTTAATCCGGAGCGATTTGAGAGAACATCTATTTAGGTTCGTGCTTTTTTGGCTACAGAGTGACGAGATTAATCCGCAAAACATTCTTTCAGCTATTTCCCCGCTGGTAATCATAGTTGTTTACTAATTAAAAGAAACATTTTACCCAAGTGGATAGTGCAAAACATTATATTAACGCGTGCATACACACATCATATACATACATATAGTGTACATGTTACTTAAAACTGTAAATGTATACTAAGCAGCGACAAACTGTGATTACCTAACAATGAAGCAAAAATCAAGTATTCATTGGCTTGATTACTTCCGCTATATTGTACTGAAATATTTAGCTACAAGGTGTGCTTTGAATTTCTAAATATATTATTAAGAATCAGTATGCAATGCAAACCTGCCGTATGCGACAATCCGAATGCAACTAAATTCACAGTTGACGCCACACCATATCTTTTCAAATGTGTTTTATTGCTTTCTCGGTATCGTTTAATTTTCTGAAATTAACATATTCGGTACCGTTCATGTTGTTAAATCGTATATGCAAAATTCGATAAAGATTCCTTCAATTTTATTCTGTTTCTCTTCTTCATATGAATGCATACCCGGGAAATGTATATCCAAAAACTTGAAAATGATTAATCTGTCTGTTCTCTCTTTCGCTGAAACGGTGTAATATTCAAAATTTATTTATTTTACAACTGAGTTACATATATATATATATATATATATATGTACCTAATATAAATGTATGCATTAGTGCCGTCCTAGTTTTAAGGCATTAGATTATTACTATAAGTATAGTGAACTTGAAAATAAACACGTGTAAAACTATAGAAAAAATTTTCATAAATTTCTTAGCTAAGTACTAATGTTTACATTTATATTAAGTCTTCCGCATTGACGTCTGACATTAGAATTCCCATCGGTCAATTTAACAACAGCAACTGGACTTGTATATTTCGTTTTTCTTGCACATTCGCGACGATTTTTATAATAAAATTGTAATTTTGTTCATGTCGGTTGTGTAGGATGATTCAAACCCATTGATCATCTCTATCATGTGAAATTGCTCATCATCTAAAAGAACTAAAAAAAGATAAAATTAATAAGTAAGAATTTTGTTTAATTTAAAACACGTAAAATACTCTATTTTTCTACGCTACGGATCGAAGTATAAAAATATATTTCAACTCATTAAAGATGAAATTGTTTTCCAATTGTTACAATTTCGGTGTACCGAGACTCTTCTGGTTAGTTTTTTTTTTTTTTTTATGGCCTAGCGGCTAAGTAGCTTACCATTTGACCACTTCCATATCAAAATAAGTTTAAATTATTCCACTTCTCTTCTCTTCTCCTCTTCTTTTTCTCTCTTTTTTTTTCTTTTCTTTTCGGTTAGTATTAATGTTGTTTAAGAATAAAATATTCCCTTAATGTATATTTTACTCTAAGAAATATATTATTTTTTATCGAGTAAATTTTTATTCCATTTTTCCGACAAATCTTGAAGTCGGTACTTTTTATTTATTTATTTATTTATTTATTTATTTTTTTTTTTTTTTTTTTTTGTAGACAATTTTATTTACAAATGTAATACTGATAATGCCATTTTTTAATTTACGACTTGTATAAAAATTTCCAATTCGGACTTCGTTAATCTAATTTCCACGAAACGCTTCCGTTACATTTCGTGTTACGTGATTTTTCATATTATAAACATTATATTAACTCATCTGGTCGGCGATTTTTACCGACACTTTGTTTTCGAAAGTTGCGAGAGTACCGATGAATATATCGATTAGCACAGATGTTCAGTAGTCAAGAAAAAATCTGAAAAAAAAAAAACATTTTCTTTGGATAAGAGTTTTAACAATATAACAAAGCCTATTGACCTTAAAATATTACCAATTTTAAGCGCAGGATTGAATTAAGGATTTACGAGGCCTAGGGCTAATCTTAAATAAGGGGCACCCTTCGAAGAAAAAATTATGAAAAAATTCATTATTATTATATATATATGCAAACGAACAAACAAAAAAACAAAAAAAAGAGAAGCCTACTACGTACAAATGAATAAATAATAAAATTAAAATTATGCTCTCTTCACGAAATCAACTTTCTTACCCTAACAAACTGAATACTACATAAATCGCATTTTAAAATATGGAATTTTACATATATATATTTATATGTGTTATTAATATTTGTGATTTTTTATTAATTACATTATGTTTTCTTTTTCTACAAAAAATATTTATGTCGTGTTCTTTTTTTCTTTTTTTTTATATATAAATTAAACATGCATGAGATCCGGCTCTGATTAAGCGTGAAAACGTAATTTGAAGGTTAATTTTTAGTAGGACAAAAAATTAAATCACTCTTAACCGCAAATAAATAAATATAGGTTCGAATAAAAAAATTAATTTAAAACCGCCATAGCGCCATTTATGAGCTTATCACTGACGGAAATATTACGTGTTTTACACTACCGGCATATAAAACACTTTTGACCATCTGAACTGGTATTCGAATGATACTTCTTTATTTCTTAGTATTTGTATCGGTCGGTATTGGTCTCATATGAAAATATATCGCGATCTGCATCGATGAATATACTCAGTTGTCATTAAAATCATCATTAAAAAAAACAGAATTCCCTTCGGAGAAATATTTTTATTTACTTCGTATAACCAAGACAAAAAAATTCCCCCGAAAAAAAAATTATCTTTACGAACACCCGACGAAACTGCTTAAAATTAATTAGACAATAAAAACACAAGAGTAACTTAAAGTAGTATTACGACGTTAATTTTTTAAGGAAATAATGTAGATTGGAATAAAGATAATTTGTTGAAATCCTTGAAATTTACAGAGACACTCATTACAAACAGAATCTGAACATTGAACTTTTTTAACCAATATATACCCAGATCTTTATTATCATTATTTTAGGTTGGCCTATCCATCAGTCAAAAAACCATTTATACTGAAAACGGCGAAACGAAATAGATTTTAGAAAAAAACAAAACATTCATCTTCAAGATTTCAGTGCACTAAATAAAATTATTCGATAAAAAGTAATATATATTTTTAATATCCTATAAACAATATTAATACTTAAGAGTCGGCGGCACGGAAATATTGTCTTAATAGTTTTAATAAACATCGCTATAATTACTTCAAAGGAGCGATTGTAATACACATCAAATTTTTTTCAGATATATTCCGTAACACTGAGATTCTAATCAAAATTTAAGAATTATCATAGTACCTCCCCCCTTAAGGGATAACGCTCAAAAGTAGATAATTAATAAAATTTCTACATTTTTCAGTGTGTATTTCTATTCAATTTTAAGAATAATTTTGAAATCGGTATTTTCATTTACTTTTTTTTTTCTTCAACTATTTCATTCAAAGTCCACACACACCATACACTCGTATGCTTTTTAACGTTGCTTAATTTGACTACCTATTGCGCATTAGGGGACCGATAGTTCTGGTGCAAGTATGGAATTGCTCGAAAATCATCATCGAATGAAGCCGTTCTAATTCACTGCAAAGCATATTTTCTCACTCAGTTAAAACCTCGCAACTTCAAATATCGATCGGTCAGTTCTTCGAGAATTCCAGAATGTCGTACATTCTTCCAATAGAGCATTTCAGAGTTACGCGTTTAATAACACACATTCCCTAGTTATTTTCCTTAATTCGCTCTCTCTCTCTCTCTCTCTCTCTCTCTCTCTGTCTGTTTTTTAAAAGAAGAGTATCTGCATAGGTAGTTCAGGGCGGAACGCGCTCCACCGATGGCCCCGGTTCGATATGCGCGAAGAGACTTTATCCCACTGACCTCTATTGGATTATTGTGCGCTAATATGCCGGGGACTCGACGAGAAATTACTAACTCTACGGAACTAATTCCGATTTTTAAGTCTGAACCGAAAGCGAGCCACGATTTTCGCGCGATAATATAAACGCGCGGCGATATGTACATATAATTAGCGACGGAAGAATAAAAATAAAATTCGTCCAACTACGGTGGTCCGTGTTATAACATTGTTTAAAAGTGCACTTTATATTTACAGAGGCCGGTGGCACTACGTTAATATAAGTTAGCGTTTAATAGGTGCAACTTGGCGCAAGCAGAGAATGTCGTAGTCCCCCCTTCGGCGAGCCTAATTAGAAATAATCACTTTTTAAAATCGCACACAGTCTCACATACACATATGACATACTGCCGGGCCTTCGTAACAACACAGGTAAAAAAAAAAGCAGATAAGATCGGCGACGTGTCACCGTACGTAATTTTACCCAGACAAGTACGTGTACACATTGTCGATGATCGTAAAGTATCATTAAAAGCAGTATAAAGACGAATCATCCGTTATGAAAAACAAACAGTGGTTTATTTTTAAATGTCTCTCTATATTCGCGTTTTAATTATGTTTTAAATTACGGTAATTTTTTTCTAATGATTTTGAATTGCTCCTCGTCGAAATGCTTAGTTTACTAAAATTCCTACACACTGCCGCGAGTATATCGCGCGAAAGATTAATTTAAAAATAAAATTTTTATAAAATCAGTACCGAGTCTAAAATGTTTCACTCTAAAAATAAATGCACTAAAAAGTAAAAAAACAAAAAAAAAAAAAAAAAAAACGGTTACTCGATAATAAAAAATATCTCTTATACGATAAAATATTAAAAGGGAACTTTACTATTACTTTTTAAACAAAATTCATTGTACTTTACTTAGAGTGTCTCGATGTACAAATTACAATGAAAAAACCATGTAACATAAATGTAATACAAAATCACTCGTTGGCTTCTAGAATATTTAATGCGGTTTTTAATTATTGTCGCATTTTGATTTTTTGTACTTTAATTGGAAGTATCGATGTTGTTTAAAAATGTTTCCTTAAGGTATATTTTACACCGTCAAAAATATGTTATGTTTTATCCCTATAATAATTATTGGTTACTTTTTAGTTTTATTTATTTATTTTTTTAATCTGTTCTGTGTCACCGTTTTTAGTGTAAATATTTTTGAGTGGTGGTAGTACGGGGATAGATGAAACCTAAAATTACGCTACTTCCTGTACTCTGAGAAAAGAACTGAGAGACGGTTAATTGAAAACTATATGTAATCAGAGTTTAATGCGTAATGATAAATCGCGCGTTGACGATTTTAAATAAATTATTTTTATTCAAATCTACATTTCCCTAAGAAACTAACGTTATTATAAAGTCGTTTTCGTTCATCTTAATTTAAAATCCTTTTTTCCTCATTTCTAAAATATCATGTCGTGTTCATATTTTGCCGGTATTTTAATGAAAATTTTTTGGCAAATTTTTTCCTTCTCCGTTAAGCGAAGAAAATATGCGCGTCTCTTTACGAAAACTCCTCCCTTTTTAATCACTTATTTTAACGACTCTACTCGGTCAATGTGCTGATATAGTGCTCCTACGCGGCCAGCGCAGAAAATCGTTTTAATTACCAGTGTAAACAATGGATATCATTGGAGTCAGTTTAGGCGGTTAAAATTATTTTCTGCACGCAGAGTAGTGTTTAAATACACGTAATAATGTTTTCGTCAATGCTATGGAGGTTTCAGTTTTCTTTATATCTATCCGCACGGGGAATTGTCATCGATAATATTTCAATTTCTTGTCTTATTAAAAATTAGCTCCTTTTACAACCTATACGTTTCCACGCTTAATACTCTAGTGATGTGCGATTTCGAAATGTTTTTACAATCGAAGCAATCGTCAAAAAAAGCAATCGAACGATTTTCATTCGAATGATTCTTGTGAATACGAATGAATTATTCGAATAAAAAACGAAACCATCCGAAAACAAACGAATGAAATAACATTTCGAATGCAACTACGGAACAATCGAATGCATTCGAATGAAACATTTCGAAGTCGCCCATCACTACTTAATACCGATAATATATTAAGTGCGAATGACGTTCGTTACATTACTAAGAACTCTTCTCTAAAGACGGGAGCCTTCGAAACACATTTATTAAAAATAGGATACCAATGGCCAATTCGGTAGCGGTAACATACGAGGAGATGAGCTTTTCGTGTTCATTTTAAACCGGCTGATAAAATTAATACACAATTTGCAGTTATAGCGAGCATATTGAAAACAATTACAAATGGAATACGAAATAATAATAATAAACGGTGTCTAATGGATAAGCGTCGATTTTTTTAACCCACTGCTTATGGACAGCAGTTTGATAGTGAAGGATGGAACAGAGTCTCTCAGACTCCGGTAGCTAATTTTCCACAGTACTTCCTAGTACTTCACTGATTCCCTTGCATGACGATGTGGGAATGAGGAAAATGACAATCTAACTGAATAACAAACATTTTATTAGATTACAAATAATGAGTAAGTAGTTTTTTATTTAGCGCAGCAACTATTTTACGTTATTGAATTCAAATTCTGGTAACCTACTTTTGATAACCAAAATATTTAACTAAATACCTTTCTATATATGAAATATCACAAAGTTCACAGCACTATCTTGAACTCCCCGATTTAAATTTTTAATAATATAAGGGGAATAAAATTTCGAAATATGCATTTCAAAATTAGCAATAAGTTTCAATCAATAAGTGTATAAATAAGTAATTAGTAAATTTCAGTTTGGAAAATTCCAATAGTGTGAAATCGTAAAGCTTTATAAAATGAAAGAGGAGCTATCAGATTGAGGAAATAAAAATCAAATTTTCTTTTGAACACAGAATTACGATAGGAATATCACTCGGTAAGGTAGTCTTTGCAAATTATCTGCCCACGCTGGACGCAATGGCTTTTTTTGCATTTCATATAGATATATGTAGTCTTCCGTTTGAGCCGGGGGGGGGGCTCGGCACAGTAAATTCTCTTCTCCAATTTCTTCTAAGTAGCATCCACTGATGTTGGTAGCTCAGGAGGAGGAATTTTGAAAGATTTCTCGGAACGAAAATTTCACTGTTCTTAGTCTGCGAAGTCTCTTTAGAGTGGGGCATGGTAGATGCAAGGTTGAAGCATCTACTCTTTTTCGGAACAAAAGATACAAGTGATGATTTTGTCGTTGAAACCGAATAATGTTGAACCCACTGGCCTTCGCGGATTGGGCAAAAATTCCAATGATATGTGAGGTTTGTTTTTTTCCGAAGCGTTACCATATATGTCAGCCCACTTTTCAATAGCTTCTGACACAGTTCAATTGAAGAAAAATAAGTCTGCGGTGACGTTCCGACCTGAACCCATGGGTATAAACCGTCTAAGCCTATAAACATATTGCAAAAGTTTCGATATGCTGTTCTGCTGTTCTTCAATCAATGTTATTCCATCGGAACGGAACCCTTTTGAAATAATCATCAAAATGGATCATGAATGTCTGGCAAATTGTTAGGTTACATAATAATAGAAAACAAAGAATTAAAACACATGAACATTACAAAAATATTGGTTTGACAGGAAACAGAGTCTCACAGACTCCTCCTTGAACAAGAATGGGAGGGGGGAGTAGAAGAGAGTATGCAAACAAGAAACTTAACCTCATTTACCTTACATTCATCTTCTAGAGACAGGAGGCTACTGGCTATTGTAACCCCATCGCATCAGTAGGAGCCTTCCGTCACCCTTCCAAAGGGGTGGAGGAGACACTCTGTCCGTAAGCAGAGGGTTAATGTACAATTTATAATAATGGTGACGGCACTATCTTTTTTTTTTTTTTTTTTTTTTTTTTTTGAAAGCTACACATTTATAAAGAATTAAAATTTTCTCGAAAATTCAGTATTCAATTTTGAAAATTAAATTTTTTCGCTGTGTCACATTTTAAACGGATAGAACGGTAGAAACGCTATGTAATATTCTCAAAAATCTCTGCATGCTACACAGAACTTACAAACGTGTTTAATGAAATTTATTTCCTCAGTGGAGGAAATTATGTTTATCGCGTAAAATTAATAAAATCATTTAACAATACGAGCACATTAAAATTAATTTATGGTCACTAATACAAATGCCGTAAACAACCGAAAGCTTAATCAAATAGTTCCTGCATCGAACACACTGCAGTAGCTAGCTCTCTATATTAAACGAATCGACACGATCCTATCTGAAATTTCGGAATAGAAGAAAAAACAGATACATCTGATAGAACGTACTACTCTTGCTACGTGGTTAATCCGACACTGCCTTGAAGTATTTTTATCCTCTGTCCTTAAGCGTATAAGAATGTTTAATCTTCTCCTCCTTCCCATTTCTTGGGCAGAAGCATCTGGAATTTTTTCATTCAGGAACCGTTTCGTTTCGAAATATTCCGAAAATTTTTATGGGGTTTATGAAAATACGATCAAGCACAATCACATTTTTTTCGTTTTTAGCGGCTTTTCAATTTAAATTCGCCCGAAAACCAATCGTGCTAAAAGCTAAAATTAATAGTTCCATTCATATTAATTAAAATATCGTTTGAAGAAAAAAATAATTTTCTTAAAATATTTCTCCTTAATTACAGTCGCTGTACGTATACTATAATTATTACGTCTTATAAAAATATTATTTTTTGCATTTAAAATAATATTTTGAGCAATTTTTCACGAGTACTGAGATTTATTTCACTATTCAAAAAGCCCACAAATTTCGGGGGGTATACTTCGAAACGAAACGGCCCCTCCCTCATTGGAAACATTTTAGATTATTGTTTTCTTGGGCTGATGTCCCCTTGCTGCTGATCCCAGTTGAAAAGAAAAAAAAAATAGTCGAAAGAAAACCAAGACTCGTGTAGAGTCTCTGCTGATAGTTTGAGATGCCCTCCTCGATGTCTAATAATATTCTGATACTCCGTCAGAAAAGCAGCTTCTCTCTGCAGTGTGAACTGACAAAATCATTCGATACAGTTCGGATTATTTGAGAAAAATCTGGAAAATTTTCCAAATTTAGATTTTACCGCTACGTTTCGGAAAAGACCGAGAAAATTCTCTGTAAAATTATAATTTGGAGATCAAAGTTTAAGGGGATTTAATAATAATTTGGAAATTAGATTTTATAGTTTTTAACGTACATTGCTAGTAAGATTATATGAAAAGAATATCTAGAACGATAATTATGTATATATATATATATATATGTATATATATGTATATGTATATGTATTTATTTATTTTACCGTAAAAAACGCGGAAATTTATTATTACATTTTTTAAATTAGTCCAGACTGTTTAGGAGAAATGATAAAAGGGATGTGATCGTTACAGGATCATCCTGTAGTTCAGATTCCAGAATAAAGGCTTTAAACGCTTAGACTTTGGTGCAATGGACATTGGACGAAATACTAGGTTACAGCTAAGTTACATGAAAAGAGCGTGATGGAGAAGACGGTCAATCGTGCGTATATTTTGCGTGTCTGATAGGTGTTACAAAATGATCTCGTTCCAACGACGCAGAGGAATATGATTGTACGAATAGAGAGATCTTTAATGAGGAGAAGTTGTAATGATTTGGAGTTGATCCATTTGTCTAGCCACACGGTAACAATCGTTTAATTAGCTAATTCCGAACGATAGAGCCCTTATATTTGGTACAGGTCGCATCAGTGCTGTCTCCCTTGCTGCTCTATCATTCACTAGACTGGCTAAGTGTCCCGGTATCCGTATAAATAGCGGGACGACATATCGGGTTTTTGCAAGGAGCTAATGGATATGCTCTTATGTGATTACGCTTTTGGTTTTCTATATGCTACAGACAGCCTCCATGGATTCAGCTATATGTCAAAGAATATTCCATGCAATAGGGGGAAAAAAAAAAAAGAAAAAAAGATGACAAAGAAAAACTAGATATGATTACAATTTTGCACATCAAAACATATCCCGCTGAGTTTTCCGAACTGGATCTATCCAGGCGGTAAAAAACTATTTTTCCTCTAAACGACAATAGCTTACGAACAAATGCGAAATTAGATTCTTTTCTATGTGGAAATGAATAATCAGGTGAAGCTGTGTTGTTCGCTCACAGAGATAAAAGATGCAGACTAAACTGCCGAAAGCCTAGGGCGACTGGGTGCCGCCTATATTTAATAATTCGTACGGGTAGATGAAAAAGCAGGGTGCCGAATTTAGTATCGAATCACTTCTATTGTTTTGATCTTTCTCCGGATGATAAGTTCCGATAGCGCTAATGGTTCCAAGGCGACTTTTTTACTTGCTTTAAAGTTCACCTGGATTTTGTTGCTCTCAACCGTCTGCAGTTGATTAAGTTTGTCTTCTTCAAATCCTTTTTTAAAGCTAATTTTGCTTATTTTTTTGATAGCGCCTGAACATTCCTTGGAACTCCATCGAACAGGCTTAGAATTTTAATAAATAACTGAATTTTTCAGCCTAAATTATCTGATATATAATGGGTATTCCTAAACACGAGAGAGAAGAAGTTTTATATGAGTTTGTGTTTAAGTCAGAATTGCTTTAAATTTTGATTGATTTGTTTTTTCGGGGGCTCATTTAGAACGGGGATTGAATACAGGTTGTTACGACTGACGATAATTATGATGATCACTGCCCGTTAAATTGAAATGATGAACCACGGATAGTGAGTCGATTAACCGTGGAAAAGAGAATATTAAGTCGATACTATGTTGAAACGGGGGAAAGGTTAAAACGGGCGAGTTCGCACCCCTAGATTGATGCGTTAATGAGATGTGCATTATTTATTTTAAGATGCGATAATTTCATCGAAATTGCCGGTAAAAACTGACGGAGAAGGAATAACTCGAATCACATTGAAGAGAGATCACCCGTACTGAATTAACTGATTCTTGGTGGTATGTATACCGTGCAGATCGATGGTGGATAATGAATAAAGGTGGTGATCGCTACAGTCTGAATATCGGAAGGAAAATTTATTTGGTCAAAAGCTATGTCTAAGCGAATTTCCACCGTGAGCGTAACCTCCGCCGAGAAGTGGACTGGAAAACGTTGTAGTTTTTTTTTTTAGTTTTTTAAGGGTTTCATTGACTTTATATTCCTTTTTTCTTTTTTTTTTTTTTTAATTACAACTGGAAATTAATAATCAATTGCAATTCTAAAAAAGAAGCGGATGATCCTCCATCTTTTTACAAGCGATTAATATAACTAAAAAGCAGCGGTGTTTCATTAAGGAAAAGATAAATGGTCTCTGTCTTCTTGATTTTATTGAAGATTTCAGTTGGAATTGAACAGAGCTTTAATAAAGAATAGTTCTGAGTGGATTGGGTTTGGGATGTTTGAAGTGGCGAAAGAAACTGAATTGAAATCGTTTTCTTTAGTTTGGATTGTCGCTAAATTTTTTAGGTTGAAAGAATTTGATTTGCTAGACTGCTGCTAACGATCGAATTAAAACTTCCATTTCGGTTTGTTGAGCAGCTCGCCACCTTCGTTAGTGTTTGCGAACATTACCGATGTGTCCCTTTTCATTGCACGGGAAAAAACGTGTTACTCTTCTGTGGAGAGAGGAAAATGCGACAAATGTAGTAGTGTCTTCATACTGCAATAGAAAGGTATCGGGAATTTTAATTACGAAATAATTAACATTTATATCTCCTACGCTATTACGTACAAAAGTGATTTTTGAGCCGAAATGAATTTTATAGGCATTTTAAAAGGGGCAGTGAGGGATTCTTACACCACAGAATAAGGAGTGGCATCGTGTACATTCATTGGAGATTATTATGCCCTTTTTTAGTGATTTATTAGTGTATTCTTATATGAGAGTCACATTGTTAATTTCTATCATGGCTTCCTCTAAAGTAGTAAACGAGATTTTTGTCGAATAGAAAAATCGCGAGCTTATCATGAGGAGATAAACGTGAAAAAAAATTTTAAGAGTCTGATTGTTTTGTTATTTCGCCGATTTTTAGAGTATGTAATCGTTTATCGCCTACATAGATATATCGGAAACGGTAGCTTGCTCTTTCGACGGGAAGGTAGACTGAGAAACGGCTTTCGCATAGTTCATATTGTTGTCGACGAAATTAGCAGATAAATATAAGAATTACCTATTTTAATCGTCGGATAGGACTTGATAGAGATATAGCCCCGCATTCGGTTGATAATTATTTTTGTTTCGGGCTGATAACGGTGCGAAAGCGGAGATATGTAACGTTGTCGATGTTGATTGATGAAGATTACAACGTGGATGGTAAAGGAGGAAATGAATTTCGGGGAGTCATCCATTTCGACGATAGCGAGCAGCTGACGCCGTTTGCTTAACGAGCCGCGTGACGAAGGAAAGAGAGATCGATGCAGTAGTAGAAACTCACGTACGTTCAACAATCAACGGAAGTGATAAGGATGCGACTTTTAAAAGACGAACTGATTAGAACAATTGACAGATGCGCGCAATTTCGTCGTGGCGATGAAAAGCTTCATTTGCGAAAGGGTGACATTTTTATAAGTAAACGATTTCAAATGATGGCAGTCATTACTGAAAAATGACAAAATTAACGCGAATCGCTTAAAAATATTAAATACGGCTAAAAACCAAATTTAGAACAGGGTAAATACATTTAATTGTCCTTTTATTCTCTATCTCTCTCTCTGCACTTACATACCTACCGTGCGAAAGAAAATTTTCGATTTTTACAATTATTGTTAATATGTTCGTTTTTAAAATTGCACGTGGCAATCATAAATTGCTCGTTATTGTTTATTGTGTAATTAAGCGGTTCGCGTGGTTTTTTCTTATTTTCGACAGTTAAGGTTATAAACAGAAGTATAGTATAAAAAGTTTATTACTCTGAAGAATGTTTATTACTTTTTTTTCGGAACCCCATCTATTTTGCATAAATTATAACCGTTAACCACGCCGTTTCATTTACTTTTTTTAGTAAGCTTGGTAGATTTTCACTGCTCACAATGTATCCTCCCGGTACATATAAAAATGTGTTAATTACTGATGTACAACTAAAACTTGCCCTATCGCCGACAGGTGATCTGTTGTTTTTTGTCGGACCTTTTTTACGTATAACTCTGGTTTTCCGTTATTCGTTAATTTCATACTGCGTGGAGCCTTAATGTAATATTTTTGTTCTTTCTACCATGTCTGTTTTCTATTTCATCTTCCACCAACAGTGTTTTATTCCATTTTTAAAAGCCGAGAGCGCAGTAACGGTAAAATCATCGCAGAGAATCTTCATACTATTATATCGAAATTTTTACCGTACTCTACTTTTTCCTAAATTACACAGTCCATACTGATGCCTCACACAACAGAATTGTTGATACAGTCTTTTTCTGTCCTGCTCTGAATTACTCGGAATCCTTCGAACTCTCCTCTTTTGAGCCCCTTTTTGCATGCCGTTCTTTCTATCAGATCACCTCATCTTTCCTCTAAATGTCATTATGGCTGATTCAAAATCTCGCATCTTAAAGTCCTTGCCGATTTTATAATGCTCGTACGTGTTCTACGATTCGCTATCTCTTCATTTTTTTCATTCTGTTCAGATCGGGTTTTGCTAGCAACTCTGAAATCGAAGCAGTCAGTGTTGATTCATTAGGCCATCTTGTACTGGAAAATTTCTTAAATTACTCTTCAATCTGCAATCAATTCTCAAGCGCAGTGGTGTACAACAACTCTTAGGTACTCTTGGTTCATTGTTCTCCTTATCTTTGATTTTTGGACTTTCCTTCTAATCTTATTACGATTTACCGTCTCCACTTCGAATACAGCCTTCTGTCTTTCATAAGCTACTACGCTAGTGTTTTAATTACCTAGTCCTTTTTCCTAAATTGAAGTCTGCACACCGGGTTTCCACGTCAAGCAGGTAATGGTACCGACGCTGAAAACCTTGTGTGACATTCTAGTGTATATACCAAAAACCTTCAGCAGCCGAATATTAATTATTAATACTAATTTTGAATTATTACAAAAGTGAGATATTATTTTATTTTAAAGTTAAAAAAACAGAAATAAATTGATCCTTTCGAAAAATATTAAATAATGTTTACATCGGTGTTAAGTGTAGCCATTTTCTCGTGTAAAAAAAAAACTGTCACGAATAAGTAGGCGTGAACGTACGCTTCGCACTCATCCTGTCTGTCTTTCAATGAGGTACGTGCAATAATCAATATTCGTGATTTAATCTGACACTGCTTGGTTTCACGAATATACTTTTTCGAAGAAATAATTAAAATTTTCCGTGGTAATTCATAACACTTTTACTTCCCAAAATTTCTAGGTAATTGAATTCATCTAATAGTGTTTTTTCCTTTTCTTTTCATGATGCAGTTTTTAATCTACTCCAATTTCTTCTTCTTCTTCTTCTTCGGTATTTTTTGTATGCCATTTTCTTTCCAAAAGTTGCTTGTCGCTTCAGCAACAACGCCATCATAATCAAAAGTCTTTCCATTACAAAAGTTCAAACGGTTTTAATAAATTGAGAGCAGAATGCGATCTAAAAATTAGTTCTTTTAGACATTCATTCATTTATTTCTTTGATTATTATTGGCAGTTGACAGTAAGTAAAATTATTATAATCTATATTTCATAATGAGTTAGCGTGTGGCAAACGTGAGGAAAAGGCGTGAAAATACATAATTTCCAGGCCCGGTCAGGGCACATTTTCACTCTTAAATCTTACCATAGCACTACGCTAGTGTAAACATCGCCTTTTAGACTTATTTAAATACTGAACAGGAAAAAGTTTTCTTTATATATGACATAAAAGTGGCAGCACACACAACTGCAAAAAATTGTTATATATATATATATATATATATATATATATATATTGTATATATCTATTACTATTATTTTTTTTTTTTTAAATTTAAGGAGGGGTACTAAACCACACACTGCATTTAACTACCTAGGTTCTTGCAGTGAGTGGACGCACGTTTTAAATCAGACTGCTCAGCTCGTTAGACTGAACGAAAGTCATCAGATTGTTCAAAGCGTTAGGGTTATTTGAGAGGATGTCTGCAAGTTATGTAATCTGGCCGCGCCACAACCCATTGAGACGTGTGCATTTCAGCAAGATGTGCAAAACTTATGAGTATTCATCGATAGAACAAAGTGGAATTTGGCTTTGGAGCTTGTTTGAGGATGTAGTCGTGGGAAAAAGACGTATGTCCCGTTCTCAGGCGATTGACTGCCGAGAACACTCTGCGTTCCGTTCCGACCAGAGGCCACCATGGCTCCGTCGTAGGTTTCAATTCTCTGAGAAAGGTCGATTGAGACACCCAGTCATGATTCCACTGTGCGAAGACTGCATCCGACAAGAAACTTCTCAAAGATAATGAACCGAAAGCAAATAGCGGTATTGAGCACATCATGGGTAACCGAGCGACCACGTCTACCGGCATGACTGGGGGGGACCCATAAAAAAACAACTCGGCATCCTCTTCAGCTCAGCTGGTATAAGGTAGCCAGAACTTCTAGGACCATTGGTGATTCCGGTTGATCCGACTGCAAAGCACGTATGGACTAATCAGTCACCAGTAAGATAAATATGTCTGAAGACAAAACAACACAGCATACATTTCGGCTTCCGAAATCGATACGACGTTGTTCAACCGTACTGTAATTCCGTTTGTTTTGAAAGCGCATGCAGCTGGGGCCACCTCGGATCTATTACTAATGTTTAATAGTTTTACACTTCATCATTATTATTAATAAATTAAAGAGACTGATCATTATTTTTTAAATCACTTTTTAGAATTTGTTTTTTTTTGTTTTTTTTTACTTTATAACTACATACTTTTAAAAATGACCTATCAAACGATTACGCATAGTTTTCAGCTACGCCACGTGTTTTGTTATCGACTAGACCAGAAAACCTGTAATTTTTGAAAGTGACATTAAACGATTAGACACACGCGATGTGAATTTCAGTAATAACGTAGATTAATCGAAATTCAGATGAATTCAAGTAACAAAAAAAAATGTTCGATGGTTTTTCTGTGACCACTGAATAAATAAATGTCGTACAGATCCTGTAATAAAGTAATCGCAATTACGATATCAAACATGCTACACAAGACTTGAATTAAAAACTGGAAAAAAAACGAAAGTTCTACAAAATGAACAAGCTTATATCTCTATGCGGAATAAGTAGAAAAATCGATCATCAAATAGATAGAAGACCGTTTTTCAGATGGAGTAAGAAATCGTTCATATTTTCATCGAGCTGTCCCCGTATAAAATATAATCACGTGTGTATATATAGCGCATATAGCAACACATTGTGTACTAATGCTAACTTCCGTTAATGAACGATAATAAAATGGTCCGGTATCCGCGTATTATACGGGTAACCTTGTACGCGCGCTAAATAATGAACCACTTCAATTACTTCGCTATAACATAATACTGGCCGAATAATTTAACCGCCTCTCGCGAATATTACTAAAATGTTCGAAAAAAAACCCAACTAAATTCGACGTAGTAAATTACAACTATTTACAAATTCGAAATAACGTGTGTGACAATCGTCAATAATACCAACTTTACGCTTTCTGAGCTGTTCTGACAGACGTCGAGCGTAATTAATTTAACATAAATTAGCAGAGTCGCTCGGAATTTTAGAAAAAAAGGTAGACGCTTATCTTTCATCTTTTTGCGAATTTTATAATTAATTATTATCAGTAGTAGTAATAAAACTTGTTTTAAAACTGCTCTAGCGTTTCAGGAATTTAGACAACATTGTTGACCAGCATTCTTTTCCACATGTACATATATATTCTTATTTATTCGAAAACGAATATTATCGACATCCGAGTAAAGGCCCATTTCCGGCTAAAATTAATCAATTAAAAATAATAGCAATAGAAAATTACACTTGCGACAATTAGTAACGGATTTTTCCCGGTTTTTCTTCTTCTCATACTCTGAGCTTATAGGGAAAGAAACGAGTCTCTAGTTGTTCAAATCACTTTTTGTCCTTTCATCAAATCTTTTGCTAGCCTCGTAATTTACTGACCTTTTCTCGCCTATTTTCTTTATAGGTACCCTGTTCAAGAACCGGACGAGACGGTGATAAATATAATTTTCCTCTTCTTTTTAACCGGTTTATAAAAACAATTCGAGATCGGTTTAATAAATAAATTACAGCGCGCATTTATTTTATTTTTTTTGTAATTATAAGTTGACTGAAAATATGCATAAAAATAAAATTAAAATAATCACACTCGGTTATCTAAGAAAAGATGAAAGAAGACGAACCGTGAAATATTTAAGGTCGCTGTTTCTGTGTTTACTGTATTTACTGTGTTTACTGTGTTTAGTATAACGGCGATTACAAATGGAACGATATCTGCACGATTGCTATTTGGGGAAAGAGTTTTTACGCAAACTTTTCTATAGAGACAATAATTGACACAGTTCTGCTCAAGGTTCCTTCGCACAACATAATTAACTGACGATTGCTTATAGTAGGGCTCTTTTCGGCATTAGCAGTTCTATTTGAATTTCGTTTTCACACCTACTACGTGAAGCATACAGTTCCGGAATACTCGATATGCTCATTAACGAAATCTCAGAAGACAGTTTTATTTGCTCGTTGAGTTTGCGATATTTCTGTAGGTTAATAGTAGATTTGCATAAACGACCTTTATTTCAATTTCTTTTTAATATTTTTCAAATGCCGTATTCGCTTATCGATTTCGCTTTTAGTATCATTTTGTCGGCAAAAGACACGTTGTTTTTCAGTTTATTTCGGGGATCTATCGAGTGATTTCTATTTACCTCTGTGGGAAAAATGGCCGCTCGTTATTTGCGATCGAGATTCCTTTTTACCTGAGTTGTTGTTGTCCGTCCGTTATTGCTAGTAAGTCCGTTCTTTGTTGTTGTTTGTTTACCACGTCTATTGTTTCGCCCCGTTGTCAACAACCAGTATTTTAACGTTTTCTTTAAAATGCGAATTTCGTAATTATTTCGTTGAAATAGTACCCTTTTCAGGGCTCCGTTGTCGTTTTCGTAAAAGTCCGCATCGCCTTACGTATACGAGTTATTACCGAGTATTTATATTTGATAATGTGTAAAATGTTTACATCAGGAATTTTCAGTATTTTGAAATTAACCGTAAACACTGTACGAAAATAAAGACAGCGCGTATAAGAGCTTTGACTGCGACGGAACTAATTTAAATTCCCGAAATGTATAATTAAAAATTCGAATGACTCAGTTAATTTTCGAAGAACAAAACGTTTACGCGAATCATCGACGCATTCTAAAGAAATATACGCTGCTATAAAACAAACTCGATGAAAAATATACATACATACATATACATACATATGAATGTAGCTAAAAACAGCTCATTTCAACGCATGAAATACAGCCCCCATTTCAGCGCGTAAACATAACTCATTTTAGCGCGAACCACACTCTTTTCGTATACATTCTCGATCGGTAGTAAATCGCAAATTTGTCAATTTGATCTTTTTTCTATGATTTTTCTTCATTTTCGATGATAATCGTTGCGTTTTCGTTTCGGAAGGCCCCATATCCTCCGGTTAGTCAATGGTGTGCCGCATTCTTGACTTATTCCGGAATGGTGGGCAGAGAACACGCATTCCTATCATTCTTTTAGACTGTTGTTATACATTTTTCTCGCGCTATCTCCTTTCAACTGCGTTTATCGGCAGAGGCTGTCCCGGTCGCTCATTCGCTCACTCGCCGACCGTCTAACAGTTAATAACGGTGCCTCTCGACGGCGGAGTGCAATAACACGGTGTAACAATGTTACACACTCTGTGCGCGTTCGCTGTTTAGTTTCAAACAATCCGCTCCTCCGATATGGTGTGCGCTGTTATCATCGCGGCGGCGGCGGTCTGCGATGCGATCCGATTTTCTCATAGAAATGCACTTGCAGAACGAGACGACGGGGGTCGCGTCTAATAACCTGTTAACAAACAACGGTAATTATAGCCTGGAACGCGCGCAAACAAGCCAGAGAAGGAGCCAGCGATGAGGTGACACGCTGCGGCTAAGAGAAAGGAATTCGGGTCGTCGAGCTCGGACCTAGTCGCTAAAATGTAATTTTATACATTATTAGTCATCAACGGTGTCCAGGAATGCGCGCAGAGTTGCTATCAGAAATGAGGACGAGCGATTTCACAAATAAAATAACAACACCGGGCCACCCCCTTGAACTTTTGTTTCTTGCTGCATCTGACGCGACGTTCGCAAACACTGCGCTCTAGCTACCGCCAAGCAAGACAAAACTGTCGCCAATCAGCGCATAGTCTGTCTTTCACGTCCGATTCCGGCAACCGAAAAATATTGTTTGACGTGCCGTATCCTTTGAGCATAGTCTGCAAGTGCGAACTAACTGCAAAGAATGGACTAACGAATATTCGAATTCCTCGCCATTCAGAAATAAACAGAGTATACACATCTTGTGAGTAGCATTAACATTAATGCCTCCGATATACAAAGGCTTATTAGTAAATCAGCAATGTTTTTTTAAGCGTTGAGACCAGCGGTTATTTTTATCGCGATGAGAATTTCACTTTTTTTCGGTGTTCCTGAAAATGTAGATGAGAAAATTTTTATCAATTATACAGCGGACGTCCGAAGCAACGGCATCCAATTGATTTCGGGTGAAGCGGCTGTCCTTCAAGTAGTGAAAGAACAAAGGCGGACCCCCAAGGAGGTCGCTTTTTGTTGTACATTATGCTCGTGTTTCGCGTGCGAGACCTAACACTACGCGAACGAAATCATTTACCTGGTTAAAAGTAGAAAGAAAAACTATCAAAAGAACATCGATTGGAAACGAGAAAAACCAAAAAGCCAGATGATATTTTTCTTTTCGGTAAATTAGAAAATTAGATTTTTTTAGCGAACGCGCTAGCAAAACGCTCGATTACCGGCGAATAAATCTGACGGTCTTCGGAAAAACAATCATTTTTAAAAACATTCGCCCAAGTGTTTTCTTTTGGATCCTCTCCCAGCCCCAGTATTAAGAAAAAATAAGAACACGTAAAAACCTTTCGCTAATCTTACGTAGGATATAAACGTTTTTTCTTTATGTACCTCGAGTGAAATTATCGAAAACATAATGCGTGAACCAGTCAGAAATGCAATCAGCTAACAGGTGCTAGAGAATCTGTCTGTTATCATATTATGTTCGTTTGCGACGTTTGTCTTTTCACTTGTTATCATAGCTGCGCAACTTATAATCTATAAGCCGTTTTAAATAAAGTTACATTGTATTTTCAGATTGTTTTGTATAAAATTGCTTTAAAAAAAACCTCACCAAAAAACTATTTTGTCGAAAATCTAACACTGGATCGTATTTTAAATTGTTTAACATAAAATTACATTAAAAACAGTTGTACAACCTTCAAGGCCAGCGTCATCAACGTAGCTTCTGTTATTTGCTACTCCATTAAATTCTTTGACAGAGAAAATTTTCGAGCTTGTATTGATTTTTTTTAGATATAGTGCCCCTTATCGGCACCTCATGGATACGATAGTGATCAATTCCATCGTAAATGGACTAAAGAAGGATAACGGACAGATGTTAGCTTAATGGTATATCTCGGTCTTACTTGGTACCAGCTGGTTATAAAAGTCTATTTGTTTTTCTTTTTTTTTAAATAATATTTTTAAAACGCCGAAAACAACACAAAAGTCTCTATCAATTAAAAAATCACAAAAATATCCCGACACGTTTCCGAGAACAACGCTTCACATTCATGGAAACATCTATTATTCATTCGTAAAAAGCAACACATAATTTTTTTATCTTAACTAGCCTAGAGTCCTGTAGAATTTTTTTTTTTTTTTTTTGAAAAATTAAAAAGTAAGTTATGGGCCCGCAAGGCATACTGCCCGTCTGCAGGTGCCCAACACGCTTATCATCGTTTATTCAAGAAAAAATGTGTTACAGTAGTTTTTTTTTACTTATACTATTAATTTTCATACTTATAAATAGTGGGAAAATATAAACTAAAAATAGAATAATACTAATAGAACAAGACTAAAATAGATAAAAACAAAGAAGAACTATTTATTTATACAATTCCATAACCATATGTTCGACAAATATATAGGAATGGTCGATTCCACAGCCAGTTCCCAATTTATCTAATCTAATGTCACTCAATGTTATCAACCAACCATTGCTTAATTAGTAATTTCGAAGTTCCTATTTCTTTTAGCATTATATTTCTGGGATTCGTTCTAGAAGCTTAATTAAAACTATTTAATCTGTATTGTCAATTTTTTTTTTTCTTTTCCTTTGGGCGTGTCAACACAGGACATTTACCCAACACAAAGGACTAACAAATAATGAAACGTAGGGACTTGAAAGTTATAGCAGGAAGCGATTAAAAACCGAAGAAATGACGGTAGCCAATACAGGAACAACAGAAAGAGAAGGAAGAGCAAGAATGTAGTGGGCACAGTAAGGGGTCGGGAGGCCAAGGCCAAGCAAATTAGAATAAAGGACTGCACGTTCTAAGGAGATAGATGAGCATTAATCTTACTATTTATGCATTTCGGTCGAATAAAATATACCTCCCGATTACTCCTCGTTGTCCTACTTCTTGTCATTGTAGCTATTGATATACTTGTGGTCATATATTCAAGTAATCGGTGATAAAAGTAGTACACCCTTGGAGACATTTCATTTTTCTCTCTCCACCAGCTAATATTAAACCTGATCTTTATTAGGTAATATTATCTTTAAGCATTTCTTTTGCTGACTAATAATCTTTTGGATTATCATCCGTTTTGCTTCACCCCAAATTAATATCCCATACATGATTCTAGACAATACTATATTTATCTGTCTCCTATATTGTAAGCGGTGATATATATATTATATCATCATCATCATTATATCCTCAACCATTCGGTTGGTGGACAACCTATTCGCACATTTTTAGATGTACAGATATAGCTTGTATACTAAGCAATTATTATATATGCAACGCAGGTGTACACACGCAAGACTACATTCGGAACTGATAGTAGCCGCTTGTTATCGCGCTACCAGTGCAGTCCCGTGTGAGTCTGCTGTGTACTGACCTAGCGCGCATATGATGTTGAACGTGGTGGTTTGCTATTGCCTTCCACGTGATTACTAGCAATTATTTATTTATTTATTTAATTCTTGTAATAAGTTCGTCGTCGCTCGGGATCGAACCTGTAACCTCCATATCGGAAGTCAAGCGCTCTAGCAACTAGGCTATCACGACGACATATATTTTAAATATATATTAATTACAACGTAATTCTTCGGCTACCCCCCATTATAAAAAATGTCCCAATTTTATGTAACGTTTGTTATATTTTATGGGATTTCTGTGATTATGTTATTATATTCATATGGACCGATTTAGAATTACGTTGTAAATTTTGATTATTTTATACAAAATATAGAAGAGAAAGAGATAGAAATGTAAGCAAGAGGGGTCAAGAGGCACAGCCCGTTGCGAGGCCAAAATGGCCGAGTTTATATATATATATATATATTAGTTTGAACCGTGTAATGGAGAACTTTAAGCGGAATTAGGGAAAATAGACTGTCAACATGATGTAAAATGGGAACTTGTAAGCAATGTTAAGCGTGAATAAAGGGACAAACGCGTTGACTTTTTTTTTTTTAAAACGCTGTTAGGATATCGAAAGAATTTCCGAAAATAAGGCTGTTGACGAAAAGATTTAATAAAACGAAGAAGAAAACGGCCAGTTTTAGAACGTTAATTTATTTCATAAATATTATAAGTATGATAATTCGTTGCCAATGATAATTAATGAACATTATTTCGAGAATTAAGGCATTATTTTGTTTCGCTCGGGCAAGGAATATAAGCGTGTAAAAATTCGATACACAATCATATATCTTGAAATGTGTGGCAACTAAAATATTAGAAATTATCGCCTTGTTATGTAATCTGGCGACTGGGAAGGGGGATCGCCAAACAACGATATTAGTCCAAGAACTGAGAAATAGGAGAAAATACAGTTATATTCGTAAACTTTTAGCGATAGAGTGTAAACGGGCGATTTCTTAACCAAAATTATAAGGAACGTATATGAAAAAGGGATGAAAAGAACAAAATGGAATAGAAGCAGCTGAAAGAAAATGGCGCAGAGAGGAGTCTATGATTAAAATGACGGCGACAAATAGCTGAGATTGTGGAGTGTTTAAGAGAAAGCAAGTATCTAGAAAACCATAGAAGACAAGATGGCTGAATAGAGGGGTAAAAAAAGCCAGAATTAGAAAACGAAAAAGAATAGGAGTTGAACGATAATTCGAAATGAGTCATTTAAAGAATGAAGAGAAATATTATGAGCTGAAAATGTGCCCAAAAATCTGCCACTGGAAGTAGGTTACGGATTTAAGCATTGATCTGGTGTTGTGCCCTTTTGGATATATTCAATTTCTTTTCTAGCAGAAAATAATAACAGAACACAAATGAAAATTAAAAAATATCCGTAATAGTTAATATTTACTTCGTAAAGAGGGTAATTTTTGTTTTTACTTAAATAGGCGATTACAAAAAATATAATTATAACAAATGAAATTACACTTAGAACAACGGAGCTATTTTTTTTTTTCAATGAAAGCGATGCAATAAGACTAATCCAGCGGTAATGCTTTCCGATGATCACTAACTCAGTGCCTGTGACCACTGTTACACTTGCCAGTAAGAAAACAGGCATTTTCTATTCCGGAAACGAAATATTCCGAAAAATATTATAAGGGCTGATGAAAATATTGCCTTTTTTCCACTGACAGAGTGCTCTAGTTTTTATCACAGAACAATGCGTAATTGTATTTTAATCCAAAAATTTAGATAGTGAAGTACCATGTAAGGAAAAATTCCAACTACGTGGGCGTACACCACGGGGCCCATTATAAACCGACCACCAGTTGTTGAGTTTTTTCACATTTGAAGGAACTGTATTTTGTTTCACTTGAACGAAAGATATTATTCTATTTCTGGACTGTTTGCGTGCAAAATGTGGGCTGATTGATGGATGATTTGGAACTAACAGGTTTGTTGACATCGAATACCTCTGTATGTGTAAAAAAAATGTGTAATGTTTCAGTATTAGAAATTAATTCCTAACTAGTTTAAACATTTTAAAATAATTACAATATTAATCAAATAGGCAGAAAAATAATTAAAAATTGAGAACACTCGAATAGTATTTGCTCGCTTCATTTGCACCTTAGCAAAATCAGCTGATTATACGATATGAAAATTCTGATGTTTCCATTTTTTTTGTTTTACATGTATTGTTTGCAAATTTGAAAATTATTTCAATATTACTCTGATAACCAGAAATAATTAAAAACTGAGAACATTCGAATAGTATTTGAAAGTCCCTTCTGCATCATTCGCGTTTTAGTGAAGTCAGCTGACAATTATAAGAAAATCATGCAATAATTCACGTTTGCCATAGCCGAATTTTAATTAAAAATTGAAAATTTAAGAACATTGAATACCAGAAAGAATTTGCTTTGTAGGAAAATAATTACACAGGTTTATCGTAAATTACAGTTTACAAGAGTACTCTTTTATAGTGTGCAGAAACATTAACATTTAACGTTAACAATTAACAGTGCTGCGGGATGCAATCAAGATGAGCATAGCCGGGAATAATTAAAAGTTAGGAATTTGAGAGCAGCAAACAACGAACAGAATTTATTTTATAGAAAAATAATTATACAGAGGTATCTGCGTGCTTTTTATTACAATAATAATTTACGGCAAGACACTCTTTTATAGTGTACAGGGTTATAAACATTTATTGTTTTGATAGTGGAACAATTAACAATTCTACGCGTGTATGATGGGGGACGTTTAGTTACATATATCATCATTAGTGTATCGTATCACCCCACGCAGGGATGTCACCCGGTTGATAAGGTTACGCCAACAAATACGGTCTCGTGCGATATGTACACAATCCTGAATAGTACTGCCAACCTCGGCATACGACTTCTACCTCTTTTTTACCATTGACCTCTCCTTGGATGAACATAACGTTTCTAAACTTTCCGCTCTGATCACATGACCAAAATACCGCAGTATCCTGCTGAACACAATTGATGATAGCTTCTTCGGCTTGCCAGTCTCATTTACTTTCGAGACATTGGTTCTCCTAGCTGTCCATAGAACACGCAGCATACGTCTCCAGCACCGCATTTCAAGTATGACAGCTATATATACATGATATATTAAATTGATGAAATTTACAATTCACAAAAATTTTTAAAAAATTGTGGAAATGAGTTCCACATTCCTAATATTATTTAAAAAAAGTAAAAAAAAAAGGGGGGGGAGGGGGGACTGACCCAAAATTATACTAACCCCAACCTCCCGTCCCCTTTTATGGTACATCCCTTCTCTCACCTCACCCTTTTTCTCTCAGGAATCTAATGGATACGTCTCATTGTCAGTTTAGTTCACTTTGAACTATAAAATAGTATAATTATTTAAAAAGTAATAAGTAAATAAATCTTTAAATTGCCAATATATTGAAGCATTGAAAAAATATTAACTTTACTAGTGACTTTTTCTCATCAATTGAGAGTACAATATGCCGAGTATGTTACCGCTCAAAAGACCCTACAGAACCCTACAACCTCTGCACTCACCAGTCGTCACCTGATGCAACCACCGCACACCCCAGACCATTGTGGTAGTGTCCAGTATTATTTCTACCAGGTGCAGAGAGCAGCCATGAAAGTTGTTTATACTCATTTGCAGGTGTTTACAATAAATGTTGTTTACAGAAGTGATAAAGACCACTGATTAGAATTCATCGACCTAATCGAGCAATAGGCTGACAATATACAACCACCATATCCTGTACCATTTGCTCACCTGTCTCTGCTTTATGCTTAACCTTGTTGTCCAGTATAGTCAACTTCGCATTCATAACTTCAAGTATGTGAAATACTTGTTATTTCCATTGCTCAAACACAGTTAACCATCTATCACTGCTCTGTGTAACTGTTTTGACCACATCCTTATACATCACAAAATTTTCATCCTATACTGATGGAAGTGCCATGCTATGTATCCACCTTTATAGTAACCAGCGGCAATATGTTATCATTTAGTTTCTTAGTCCCCCTCCCCCCATTTAATGCATATTCTCTAAATATAAGTATTTTTTTCATAGTTTATCCTCTATCACTTTGAGGTATGTATACAGTTTTGATTTCCCAGCATTTACACAGTTATTAAAATCCTCGTATACACCATCCACCAACCTATCAAGTTGTTGCTTGGTAGCAACATCTTTCAAATCACATCCTTCACTAGCTGGTCTATATAGTGACACAATTGCTAATGACGTCTCCTTTATGATCCTTCAAGTTCACCAGAGAGACATTACCTATTCTGAATACTTTTCCACTACTGCTCCATTACCTCACACCTCCTAACTATCAACAGCAGTACCAGGACCTAATATTATTTTTCCTGAGAAATTATAATTTCCATCCAAAATTGATTTGGAATGATGCACATACCAACTATACTACCTTCCACTAAGTATTTCCTACTTTTATGTAATGGTATGTTGTTGTAAAAATTTTTACGAAATTAGCATGATCGTCGGAGAATTTTCTAAAATGAAGAAACCTAGTTCCTAAACCAAGGACTTACCTCCTTAGCCAGCTACCGCGGCGTAGTTGGTTAAGTAGTGGTATTTCATTCGGGTAGAACCGGGTTCGATTCCCACTACGACACATTGACATTCAAAAAGTTTCACTTGCGCTGGATTAATGTCTGCAGTTAACGCGCCCAAAAAAAAAACAAATAAAAATAGGAAAGAAAAAGCCTTTCCTTCTTTATGACGAATAATATGCTTAATTAAATGGACACCTGGCAAAATGTTTTCAACAATTCCTCTTAGTAAACCGTGCCGACTATATTGGCTTACCTGCATGATCCTTTAACGTATACGTATCCAATCTGACTTTCCAAGCACTTGTTAACATTAACTGGCATAAACTCGGTCATTTTATGTATTGAAAACGTTACATTTCTATGTCAGTTCAGGCAGTAAACACCAACCACTGCTTATTCCAGTTAGTCATAAACTCCTTCCTTATCTTCCCCTTAATATATAGTGAAAACATGATGGACATCACACTGATTAAGCAAAAATCGTTGTAATGAAGAAGATGCTGCATTTAAGAAAGTAATACAGAAACGTGCTTTTTGGAGCGTAGTTTCAATTTTGCGCCCGTCGTGGTTGTAGAAACGTTAATGTCGCGCTGGTGTTGTATTGCATACATTGTGTTGAAGTACAAGTTACTATTTCAATAATATGAGCGATCTGTAGATGAAAGGATGTACTAGTATCATGCTCGTGTCATAATAGCAAAAGAACTAACTCACCAAACTGAAACTATTGATTTTTATCGGAGTTGTTTTTTCTAGCATGTGTTAAGTCTGTTCATTTAAGCATGTACTTATGTAAGAAATTTTTAAAGCATGTAGAGACAAAAGCTACAAACATGTGAAGTTAATATGCTTTATGTATGTTCGCTGCAGTGTGGATGATGATAATGATGATATTAATGATAACGTATATGTGTATATGCATAAGTATTATGTTGTATGATCAACAAATGTAAGTCGATTTTTGAACTAAAATACAATTTTCGAAAAATATATACATGTATTATTTATTACGCCACATTTACATTTTGTTCACAATTTTGGTATAACGAGTTCATTACAATCCACCGAGTAACTATTCTGGTCTATTGTACATTATTGTTTGTTTAATATTGAGAGTGTACAGGTAAATACTTGAACATACTTCGTGCTATAAGGAAACACAATATCTATACCAAATTACCGACCTTTGCAGCATGGGCGTTGGCAGCGGGGAGCAGGGAGGGGAGCCTTGAAACTTTTTAATCAACTGGCATCGATGAGTATTCATAGGCGCGTAATCATAGACAATTTGAAAACTTGTGTTTTAATTAAGATTTTATTCTTGTTTAATAAAATGTTAACCCTTTACGATTTATAAATTTTATTTCTCCTATAACTCATATCCTCTTTCTATCATCTTGCCCCCCCCCGGCGGCTGGCAACTCATCTTGCCCCTCCCTGGCTCATAGGCTGGCGACGCCCTTGCTTTGCAGTATTGTTACAGTTCATGTAATATATTGTTTAAAGAAAATAGTGGAGAAAATGAAATTATTCACGCGCACACACACACACACCCATTAAAAAAGTGATGTTAATGGGTTACACATATCTGCCGGTGTGTATGTCTAATGCATAATAGTACCTACATATATAAGATTTAATTTTGCTTACTCATTACAGATTTGATTTGTAATGAATGCAATGTGCAATTTAATTAGCAAGTAACATTGCTTACCTGGTAGAGCACATATTCTATGCTGCACTCGAGTTTTTCTAATCGATAGGAATAATGACACAAATAAGAACTACTCTATAATTGATCTGTTTTCAATCTCTCTACAACACCCCCCCCCCCAACAACTTAGTTTAACTAATGCGCAATCACATGAGTATAGACAATTTTCACTTGCCACCACCTAATGCAGGTTTAATGATAAATGTAATGTTGCTGTAAAAAGTGTATACAGCTTAGACCAAAAGCATTATTTTAACACGAACTAAACTATTTAGGGCCAAAATATCACAGTTTCAGACAAAAACAGCACACTTTAGAACAAATTTTACGGCAAATACTCACAAATCATAAGCAAAAAACATCAAAATTTTATTACATTTTAATTTAGAAATAATAATATCACTTCCATGATACTCTAACGAAGTTAATAAGAAATATGTTAGCACACATTTTGTTAAATTTATTAAGTTAAAGAAATAAAACTGTTGACATAAAAATGTATTACACAGTAACAAATACACATTTATGTATCACATTGTACTTAATAACAGTGCTTTTTCTACATAATCATATGATACACCTATATTCTTGTGTAATATATACACTCTCAGTTCAGCTAAAACTGAAACAAGCCTATATTTAAAATTAACTGCACGTGAACTTAGAAGAAATATAGAGATCTATATATATATCTATATACATGATGTGTCTTGATCGAATTTAGCCAAAAAGGAATCGCGAAATACCCCACTCTGCATCACGATTAATCATTACAGGTAATTACACTGATATGCACGAAATATTTTAAACATATCTGGATAATAATAGTTTTAATGTAATTACTTTATATAAAGTATGCTCGCTTAAAAAAGAAAAAATGTGCGTCAGTCAAAATTAACGGCGTTAGAAGTGGAACTTTTTATGGAATGCAATCAATTTTAAGCGAAGAAACAAAAAAAAGATATATTGAAGTAAAGAACAATTTACTTGAAAGTGTAACAGAAATGATTTATAATGTAAATAACAATGTCAGACGATGGGTGGAATTTGAATTTAGAAGCCCCCTAAAAAAAAAAAAAAAAAAAAAATAACAATGTGCAGATGATCTCGAATTAAACACTACAGAAGTTTCACTTACATGTAGGGGAAAGGGGGGCATAACGGGGACGTTAAGGGAAATAAGCAATAAAAGCGTAAACAGAATATATTTACTAATTAAAACTAATCACAACACTTCGGTTATATATTAAATCTCGTCATTTGGCATAGAATTTGGTAAAGTAACTAATTAAATAATGTTTTAATTTTAATTTTACGAAACTCTCATGAAAACCCCATCGTGCCCCATTGTAGGGGCACGATGGGGTACATGATTATTTTTCGTCACAGAAAAAGCAGATGTGGATTTCTTCTGTATTTTTATCGTCAACACCAGCACAGGCTGTATGAGCCAAACGTCCACATAGCTGGCAGGCCACCCAATGCTCCGAAGACTTCAAATAAGTGTGGTTCACGTCAACGCAATACAGGCATAAAGTATTCTTGTCTACATTTTCTATATCAGAGTGAACTTTTTGGGTCTTCTGTTTCTCAGAGTTTTTCTTCAACCTGGGATCATAAGGATTTAAACACTTCTTCGTTCGTTTAAATTGTTTTTGTTCTTCTAACTCGTTTTTGTAGGGGGTTGAAGTAGGAACAACAGTTTTCCCTTTGCGATATTTTTTCCTTGTTTGGTTTCTTTGTTCGACTGTTGGGATCGCGAGAATGTCCTTGGGAGAAGCTTTTTCGAAGGAAGTTGTTAAGTTACGACATACTTTTCGAATCGGAGATCGAATTAGGCTATCTTCGTTTTGTATTGATGGTCTCCGGCCTGTGGCTTTGAGATAGGAGTTCTCTGATGTAAAGGTGACGTAGTTGCAGGCAAAAATGGTTCAATTGGGTCCTCTTCAAGGGAAGGCGACAGTTGTTGTTGGATTTCGGCAGTTAAAGAAGCTGTTTTAGGCTCATCATTTGTTAGCGGTATGTCTCTGTTGTTGATACAGCTAAAAAATCTGAATCTGTAAAGTTATTTTGATTGAATGGCCATATGACACATTTTTTGAATGCAACGATTGCTGTAAACATTGTTGCAGCTTGAACATAAGCATGTGCAAATATTTCACTTATTTGAAAAAGTTGTTATTATTCGGCCCGGGTGCGACCTTAACCAGTTAGAGCAGGCTCGGTCATAGTATACACTCAAAGGTTTCATAAAGCCAACATCCAAGGGTTGGAGCCTGTGGGTGCAGTGCGAGGGAAAGCAAAGCATTACAACACCATTCTTGCGTGCATATTCAATAACCTCTATGTTTTGTGTGTGTGTTACATGACCATCTAGAAGAAGCAAGACTGGGTTAGTTATTGACGCACCAGAAAACTTGACGAACCGTTGGAACCAGGTTATAAACGTTTCCATAGTCATCCAGCCTCGAGCGTTGCACTCTGCGGTCGTCCCTGGAGGAGCTCGATCCAATAACTCTTGCTTCATTCTCTGTCGAGGAAATATTAGCATCGGAGGCATGTAAATTCCGGCTGCATTAAAACATACCTCAACCGTAACCGTCCGTCCTCTTATATTATATAAATATAACGGACCATTCTTTCAGACTACTTACATAACAGGGGCATAATGGGGTACCCCATCGTGCCCCGTAGCCATGTCCCCGTTATGCCCCATGTCTAACATTATTTTAAATAATGAATAAAAAAAAAACGAAGTGATTTAGAGTGATTTTGTTCAAAACATATCATAAAGTAATGTCGCTAGAAAAACACAATAAAAAAACGGTAGTAGTAATCTAAACACTTAACTTCTTATATGCGTTTTCATAATCATTCAAAATTAGATGAAATGACGTTGAAAAAAACTTTTTATCGTAAAAAACAAATGCAAGCAGTTTAGTCGCCGGTCACTGTCAGACTGAAGACTGATGCAAAATGGTCGCCTATTAGCGACAGCAACATACGTCTAGTGCCTGTGATTACTTGTAAATGTTGCTGGCCCCGCCGTGCCCCGCGTCCCCATTATGCCCCCCCTTTCCCCTACTAATTATTATACGTATGTGTAACAATATATGTAACAATATATGTAACAATATATGTAACAATAAATATTTACATACAAGTGAAGCTTCTATAGTGTTTAATTCGACATTATCTGCACATTACGAATCATTTCTGTTAAAGTTTTAAGTAAATTTTTCTTTATTTCAGTGTATCTTTTTTTTTTTTTGTTTCTTCGTTTAAAATTTATTGCATTCCATGAAAAGTTCCACTTCTAATGGCGTTAGTTTTCGACTTCGCACATTTTTTTTTGCGGCCTCATTGAGAATAATTAAAAATCGATACCGCAGATTTCATTATCTTTATCTTCAGGGTAATTTTCATTTGAAAATAAAAATTATTGCCCTTATGATAACCATAATAAGGTATAAATACTTCAGATCTTAATGAATTTAAGTATCTTGAAAAAACAGCATCCAATCAAATTCCATATCGCGTTGTTTCTATGTATATTTAAAATTTACATTTACCATATTAAACGTTTTATTCAAATTTTCTTATCTGTTATAAAACTGATATTTTTTTACTTGTGCCGGTAAACATATTTGATTTAATTTTATCGTATACTTTATTCTGTTTATCTCTCTCTACGTTCTAGTAAACAGACATTAGAGAAGGACACAACAAATAGTCTAACAAGTATAGTTTAACAGATTTTGTTAGCTCGACTAGTCGTCTCAAAACTCGTAGAGTCCCATAAAAAGTTTCACTTCAAAAAAACGTAATCATAAATAAGTGAGAAAAAAAATAAACCTACCGCATACATTCAGCGTCATTACGAAAATTTGAAACCACTGCCATCCGGATATTTACATATTTATCGTATTTTCATGTAATCGTTGTTCCCGTATTGATTGCATTGCGGGTATAGACAAATTCGTGATTATTAATAGGTTCGTAATTATACATTGTAATTACTATTAATTACGATTATACTAAAGAGTAATCGATTACACGCAGAATGGTCGCAGTTATGTAACCAATAACTCTACTAACTGAGGTATATTAAGTACCAATCTTGTTAATTAAATTCTCATTCAAATATTATTTTCAAAATAGCCAGAGTGTGCCGTCAATAGCAGCGGTATCGTAATATTAATTTTAAAAGTTTGCAAGTTTTGCTATTGAAAAAAAAAAGTTACGTGTCGGGAGCGACCGTCTTCAGAGCGACCATATTTAAAGCCGACATCTAAAAGGGACAGGAAAAGTAATTTCCTGGAAATCTCTGATATACTACTACAATGAACTACGATCATATTCTGTTACGGTTCTCTTATAAGTTATGTAATTTCTAAATTCGTTATTATCTACTTTAAACTTGATATTTCTATATTATAACATTAACATGTAACGGTATACAATATTACAAAAACGTAATTTAATACAAAATGTATATCATTTTTGTCAATGTAAAATTATAATAGATGAGAATGGAAACGTACTCACATCCAGTTAAATTTTTTTAACAAAACGCACTGTTATGTAAATGTTATATGTATAGTTTTAGTTAAAAATAAAATATTAATGATTAAACTGACTATAAGTACGCTTCTAATCATGTATCATAATTTCTAGGAGTTTTAACAAAATAACTTGGCCGCTCTAGTTCTCATATATAGATAATAATAGTAATAAAAATGTCTGCGGGTCGTTTTGAACACGGTCGTCCAAGTCGAATATAATAATAATAATAATAATAATAAAGATTCGATGGTCGCTCTGAACACCATTATTGATGGTTCGCTGTGAACACGGTCGCTCTAAAGGAGCAAATTTAAGGATTGCTTTTAAATCTAGTTCAACTAGGTCTGCTAAAGATTATTACGCCCAGATTCCCAGATATAATAAATTTCATACAAGAATTCAAATACAGTATGCTGAAGCTGTGTTATGTACATAACTCTTTATCGGCAGATGTAAAAACTTTACTAAACAATTCCAAACACAGGCCTAAATTATTGACCTTATACTTATGTTCTAGTACTTTATAAAAAAAATAAATAAATTCAAATACAAACAAATGGATTTATAAATAGAAAATAGAAAGAAAAAAAAGAAAAACTAATAAAAATGGGAAAAATTTACTGTTCCAATACTTACTTTACTTGTTGCAGTATGTGTGGATGTGTGTGCTTAAAATACTTTCGCGACTTTTGGTATGAATGTACATATGATATGGGATATTATGGTGGCTGAATGTGTGTATGAAATGTAAAATGTAAGGATTCAATGAATGATATGCGGATACTTATTTACGGTTATTTTTAAAGTTATTTTCATTTGTTTACATTCAAATGTGTTTCTTTTCAATTTGATCGAAACCATTTGATTTAAATGTACTAATAGGATATTATCTATAATTTTAAGTTTAAAAATTTATGTAAAACCTTCTTTTTACTTTTTATAATATCCTCTTCTCGTGCGCTTCTATTGTACTCCACTGCTCGCGCTTTTTTACGCACCTGTGGAATTTTATAATAAAAATATCTGATATTTGATTTGAAATTTTATTTTATTTTTAGGCGAAAAATAAAACGAAATTATAAAGTTATACTTAAAAAATGAATGTTTAGAATTTTAATAGTAAATTACTGGAAAGGATAGATTTCTTATTAGACTTTACTTCTTTTTTAATTTTGTTAGTAATCCGATTCGAATTTGCCTTTGTTTATGAGCGAGTAAAAAAAAAAAAAAGAATATATAATTCTCATTGAACTATTTTTATTTACAATTACAAAATTGAAAACAAATTAAAAAGACAACAGATCGACGACAGTTGCGTTTTTTAAAAGAGAATAAAAACGTAACATCAATAGTGTTACTAGAAAACAGTATTAAATATTAGTTATATTACACAAATCTGTTATAGCATAAATTGATGTTGTAACAAAATTGTTCATCGAGGTTTTGGTTCTTGTTTAGGAGATGTCCCCTGTCCCTCCACGTGGATCCACCACTGTAATAATACAATTTTTTCTGCGACTGTGCAAAGACTTCTGAAATATTACCTTGAGTTTCGTTTTTGTTCTTTTTTTTTTCGTGTCTTGGCTAGAGAAAATAACAATTGCATTTTTTTCGAAATTTTTCTCTTTTTCATTCTCGTTAAATCGCGAAGAACAGAAAGTGACTGCTGCATAGAACGACTTTTTTACTATTCGTAGAAATAATTGAAAGGTGGTGCAATTTTTTTTTTTTTAAATTCCATACCATTTTGGTTTTTATTCCAGATCGCGAAAAATGGACACGAATTGAAAATTTTTTTTTTTACTTTCTATTATCAGCGCGATGTCGTTTTATTAGAAGATGAAAAATTATCAAAAATGCTACTGATATGGAATATGCGCTGCGCGTTAGAATTTCGATTTATAAAAAAGAAATCTCGTCTAATCGCGCCTTATTCGTGCTTATTTGTGTCTGTACTTTTTTCTCGGATGCTCGCAGTTCTTTCATTCGATAACGCCGGCCGCTCTCCATCAATTCCGGATTTCGATTCTAAAAAGTTCTCACCTAATTGCGTTAAATTTAAGTCGAAATTTGAGTTTTCGTTCTTCGAGTAAATTCGATGTCGGTTTCTTCGGTTCCGAACTTGCCCGCGGAATTGTACTAACTGAGTAGCCGTCGTAATTGTCGCAAACGTCAACTTGTTATTAGACTAGTTAGCTAAATACGTCGAATTTCGAATTGAAAATGGATTACATTTAAAATTCTCATTTCTCATCTAATAGCGTACCCATGTTGTTTTTCTTTTTTTCCCTCACACTTAAAAACTGAGTAAAAACAACGTGGCTTTAAATGGAAATTTTAGAATATTATTATTAAAACGTACAAAAGTTCAGATTAACGTAATAATTTTTGAAACAGTAAAGAAATACAGAAAGCCTAAAAACTTACTGAAACATATGTGTACATTCAAGATCAATCTTTTTAGTATACTTATTGAGTCGCCAGCCGATGAGCCCGGGGGGGGGGGTGATAGAAAGAGGATACGAGTTAAGGGGAAAAATAAAATTTATAATTTGTAAAGGGGCTTAATATTTCATTAAACAAGAATAAAATCTTAATTAAAACACATAATTTTCGTGGGTTTCTGGCAAATTGTGTTCTACTACTTTATTATAAAAGTCTTCCAAATTGTCCATGATTACGCGCCTATGGAAATAGTCATCATGGCTAGTTGATTAAAAAGTTTTAAGTCTCCAGGAGGGGGAACTGCCCCCTGCCCCCCGCTGGCGACGTACATGTTGTTGATTGTTACGGCCGTGATTTCCGGTTCCATCACGCTCTGTATGTAAAATGATTTGTGCAATCGGTGGTACTCACATTTTCGGGGAAGAGGGAAATTTTGAGCAATATAAGAAAATGCGCTAGCGAATGTAACGTCATGGTGTGTTACACATACACATATATGCGATAACAATCGAAGCATCTTGACGCAGAGCGTACACGGTTCCAATTGCGCTAGAGAAAACAAAATAAAATAAATGCGCTCGACTTTTCTTAGATTAGAAACATTGTTTATAAATTAGGCAAAAAACGTCTGTCTTTATGTAATTTTGGAAGCTATTCGCGCGTTGTCAAAACTTGCTAAGTATATTGACACTGACCATTCACAAGCCAAATCGAACAACTTAGACAACTAAATGCGGATTAAATTTGTGTAACAAGATCGCCATTCTTACACTGCGAAATTTTTTATTTTTTTCTAATGACGACGGAGAGCTAAATGGACGACAATTTCGAATTTGAAGAGGATAGCGCGGCGTCGAAATTATGTGAGAACAAAGCACGAGCTCCCCCCCGACACGAATAAGAAGAACAAATTGAACGCGATTAAGACAAATTTAGAGTCCCCGCCGAATATGATGTTTCGGTGGTGGAAGTAGTGAAAAAATCTGAGCTATCCTAGAAGTGAACTGCAAAAATCTGAAAAAAAAGATGAACGGGAGGAATTATGCCTACTTGTATCAAATTTTTATTTCAATTTAAATTCCATCCTGCGCGTAATGGAAATAAAACGCATAATGTAGCAAACGCCTCGTACGAGTTTTTTTTTTTTTTTCAACATGCACTGTAGTAATCGGTTACTTTATATAAACGTAATATATAGTGTGCTAAAACAGTAGTCCGATCAAACAAGGTACCACCACCTCTAGATTCCAAAATTATTAGATTCTAAAATTATTCGATTTTTGCGAGATAGAATTGATAGGGGGGGGGGGGGCTTTGGTTTTTAAAATTTCCTCTTTGGCTACTAGTTGAAAATTTTACCTTCTCCGCAAATTCGGCGGTATCGTATTTTTCTGAATCAGTCTGCCGCGTTATTTTTGTTAAATATCTGAATACTGTAATGAGGATGAAAAGGAATATAAGCGATAATTTGTCTTCATTACATCGTAGCGGGGGGTGATAACTCGTAAAGGGCGGGAGGAGCCTAGTAAATAAGGACATTTTTTCGGGTTTTTTTTTTCTCTCCTAAAGAAAGTTAATGAACTTGTTGTTAGAAGTGAAAAGACATAATTGTAAAAGATCCGGATTCTTGCTCTGGAAATCAGACATAATTAATCGCCGATGGAATTATCACGGACTATCGTTAATTAGCGTCTGAACTCTTGTTGCCGGTAGAAAATTTGGATCCGATACCGCTGACAGACATCACAGTATTGTGACAGTCTCGGTTTAACGAAAAATGATTGCAGGGAGATATCTGTAACGTTATTTATTTTGCTTCTCGAAATCAATCACCTATCCGTCCTCATCACCTCCAGAGCTATTCGATCGTGCTTCCATTTTTCTACACTTGCGCTAACAAATCTGTTTCACCCCGATTTCCCGCCAACTTTGCCGCATTTTCTTAATACACATAACGTCTTCCGTACTTTGTGACACATTAATAAGAGATATTTCGATAGCCTCGACATGTC
Source organism: Icerya purchasi (assembly GCA_039619475.1). Classification (NCBI taxonomy): domain Eukaryota; kingdom Metazoa; phylum Arthropoda; class Insecta; order Hemiptera; family Monophlebidae; genus Icerya; species Icerya purchasi. The sequence goes on from CM077115.1 coordinate 239,218,128, forward strand.
CCCCCTCCCCCTCGCAGAGATACAATAAATCGACTCGGGCTGCGATCTTGCACAAAGAAAAACCGGCGGGAGGGGCGGACAGGAAACAGAAGCAAAAACGAAAAATCGATAAACAAAAGAACCAAAGCGAAAAACAGATTGGCATATTGCGAATAGAGAGATTGTTCTGTTTGTTTACACGAAGCGCTGCGAAAAAGGTCACTGTTAAAGAGGAATAAACAAATAGGCAGACATGTAGCGCAGCGGCAGAGTGGCGGTGAAGGAGAAGAGCGAAGGGGAAAATAAACTTGGTTTCACTTTTCGCGGATAGAGTATATGTTGTAATAAGGACAAGCGACGGTGATGACGGCGACGTCGACTGCTTTGCAACCTCATCGCTCGGCGGAATTTCCTGTTTACGTTTTTACGAGCGACTGCCAACAACAATAGCACTCGGAATAATCGACTAGAAGCCGATCAGGGCTTCCTAACATGCCTACTCCGGTGCCGCGGTGACATGGTCGCTACATCGTTCTGTCTGCAGACATGCACCAGCATACACGACTTACCGAACGTCGACTCTCTGGGTGTTCCGTTGTTTTTGTAACCTGCTCTCTCGCAGTCGTAATTCTAGGAAAACGCGCGATTAACTGTCAGTCGGTCGTTCCACCGTAAACAAAACCAATACACACACACAAGTAACTTTTAAAATACAGGCACGCACATAAACACACACACACACAAGTTTTTATATATATATATATATATATATATATATATATATATATATATATATAATATATAATATGTATGCAAATTAAAATAGATAGTAGAAGAACGGCATTTACAGGAAAATCGATTTTCCACAAATTTTCCTCGTGTTCATGCGACTAATTCGTCCTTGGAACTGATGAGAGGTTCTCGATCTGTAAATTTCTCCGAAAATCCTACGAGGAACACAATAGTATTTCCTTCTCGCCCAATTGCGTCGTGCTAGATAATGTTTGCCCTTATTGCTCGATTTTCACTATTTCCTCTCGCGCTACCGTGAACCTTAACTCGACAATAACCGACGCCCCGTCAAGGGTATCCAATTTACTTTACTCTACTTGCCGTAAATATGCTCGAACGAATATAGCGAAAATTCGCATAGGCTGTCCTCTTTGTGCGATTCTTCGATTTGAATGAATCAGAACTGTGACTGTACCGAAATTCGCGAAATGGAAAGGTTTTCCGAGAAATTCAACGGAGGTTAAAAATTCTTCCGCCAACACAGCTCCCGCGTACGGTGCTAAATATTCATAAACTAGTATTTCCGTTCTACAACGTGTCGTCGCACGTTGAGAGAGTGGTAGATGAGAAGGCGCGGACGGTAAACAGAAACAAAAACAGCACTGCATAGATGAGGAGCCAAATTTATAGAGCCGTTCGCGGCTTCGGAGACGATCAGTCAACGCGTCCGAGATTAGTAGGCAGCGATCGAAGGTGCCGCTCCGTTCCTATTAACAAGCGCTGCGATTCACGCCGTTGTTGGTCATCACTTACGCTTGATCTGTTCAACGTTCACTTGTTTACTCGAAACCGCTCTCTGCGACGATGTCCCCGTTACCGTTCTACGATGAAAAATGAGCGCTTTTCTGTTCCTGTTCCCTTAAATAAGTGATTGTGTTCGTCTTGAAAACAATTAAAATGTCAATGAATATGTCTATACTTATTTTGAAAATGATTTTATCGATAAATTTTTATTCTTTTTTTTTATGCACATACAAAAGTTGACCAATTCCGCAATAAGGATACCGCCTGGATCCCCACAATTAGTCCCTTTTGTAAGTTTTATAGAATTTTGAAAGATATTTAATTTTTCGCAAAATTAAATATCTTTCAAAAGCGTAACGAAAAACGAAAAAAAAAAAAAAACGGTTACACATTAAAAAGCATTGCGACGATTTTCATATTACCCGTAGTGTAAAACTAACGCGGTTATTAATATATCAATATAGATGATCGAGAGTAGGTTCCAGGAGATTTTGTCCTGCCTGGCTCGCTCAGCAGCCTGATACATGTAGGAGAGTACCAGGAGGAAATTCATTCGAGTGTAGTGTTTGCACTGTTCCAATCGAATAGTTGTTCTAGCGAGCAAATTCTTCTTCCAGTTAGCAATAACATTGTGTTTTGTAAAATGTAAACATTACTAGTCTCAAAATTACAACACAACATAGCGAAGCGTTTGTCATCTCGTTCAACGAGAAATAGCAACTTGTATTATATCCGATCTCACTGGCAATGGATTTTGAGACGTGGCCTGTGTGTTGCATTTTGCTCCGATCACCGAAGTTGTCCGTAACCGCCTATTTATGAAGTTATACGAAATGAAAATCACTCTTTGCAGTTTACTTTTTTCACAGGAACGATACAAAAGTAAACAAATACGTAAAAAAATAATACGAATTTAAAGAGTATGTAATAGTACTATACTGCAATACAATGAGGGGTAAAATAAGTGAGACTGCATTTTGGGTTACATCTAATTGAGGCAGGAGAGATTGAATTCCGTGGTCTGGTACCATTTCGCCTAATTCCCATTTCGCCTAAAATTAGGGTCGGGTTACTCAGATAATAAAAAAAAGGTTAGACAAACATACGAATGATTTCGTGTTGGCAACAGCGCGTCATCATTATCGAATTTTAAGCAGACTAAACGCATCATTTTTTTTTCTATTTGATTCCACTGTTAATCTTTTCTTTCCGAAATACAACAAAAAGGTTTATATGAAAATCAGAAGTGAAAAAATACCGCTAAAAATGTTTGATGTAAATATACGCGAAACGACCACTCCGATTAATATTTGCGAGTTATTTTATTGGATGTCCAGTGCTGTATAAATCCCACCCGCCTTACCTGTCAGTATATAAAAGCCTTATTGATATTTAGTGTGACAAGAACATTGAGGTTCGGATTTGCAGAAAAAATAATCAAAAAGCTAAATTATAATTAGGTGTAGTTTCGAAGTGGTCGCGTTTATGTAAGAAAAAAGGAATAAGAATCGAATAGAATTAACAATAATGACATGACGTCGAATGATTATTACAGCGGTAATTTTATTATTGATTATTAAAATTACAATTATAAGTACATACAAAAAGTAAATGTTAAAATTAGGAAAACAGTGTTTCTCTTTCTTTTAACGAAAGTTCCAGAACCTAATTTCATTTTTCTTTAATTCAAAAAAAGTGAATTTGCAAATCGAAAGAATTTAAAAATTAAATACTGCTTCGGATTTGAATAAATAATCAACAGTAACGTATACGATTACAAGAGATTTTTCAAAATTTGGATATTAGGACGAGAAAAATTACTAGATTTACTATTAAACTCTGTGTACAGCAGAAAAAGAGGAGTAAGCAAGGAATAAACAAGGTGAAAACCCTGTTATATGGGGTCAGTTCATGGCTTTTATGGGATTAATAAATGAGCATAGATTTAAAAGCACCATATCCAAAAAATGTATATTTTAAATATTCTTATATCTATCCCTCGAGTATATTTGTTATATTCGATAATCTTTAACAATAGATTTTCAGTTGTAGAAAGCAGTGAAAATAAGGACAATTGATTAAAAAATGGCGAAAGATTGGTAGTAATAAGGGGTTGTTACATTTTTAGATGTGTCGCACGGTATAAAAAAAATTTTAGAAGATACAGTCATGATTTTTTTCCCCATTCTACAAGATGAAACGGTAAAACTTGGCGTATGTTGTTAAAAATACTTCTAAAATCGAATTTTAAGGTATAAATAACGTCTCCAGAAGCCTAAATGGTTGCTGTTGGACTTTGAAAAATTCCTCTTCAAATTAGTCACGTTTATTATAATGACGATGTTTTTCAAGTAATTTCAATAATTGGAATGAAAAAAATAAATAAAACGCAAAAAATGTTGTTATTAGAGTTTCTGACAACGTAAAAAAAATTTTTTTTTCTTTCAATTTTTTGGGTACGTCAACAGTAGAACTTACCCAACGCAGAGAACTGTACATTATATAAGGAAAAGATTAAAAATTGAGGAAATAAAGAAAGCTAACAAAGGAACTATATTGAGAGAGGAGAAAGCAAGAATGGCTTTGGCACTGTAAGGAGTGGGGAGGCCAAAGCGCAGAAGATTGGAATAAAGGGGCACTGTCCTCCTTACTCTTGTTTCTTCTATTTCCCCAGTGTCAAATCGAATTAGATTATAATATTTTTCTTCTTTCTTTTATAATCTGTTAAGTCTGCCAGATTTTTTGGCAAATCCAAAAAAAGGCAAAGAAAAAAAACCTTCTATCTTACTATTTAAAATGCTTCATCAAATAAATTGCCAAAAGATTACGATTTAACATTACAAAAAGGAACAAGAAAGAGAATATAAAAAGACGCTATTCAATTAACCAAATATTTTATCATACACTTTTGACGTACAAAATAAAAATTTATAGCAATTAAGCGAAAATAATTTTTTAATGGATGATAATTTTTTTTATTCTCTGTTGTCAAAATCTAATTGAATACCATTTCATTTAAAATGTAATTTGCAATAAATATTTCAATATACAAATATTAGATATATATATGTATATATTATTTACCTGCTCGATTTGTTTTTATAAATGATATATCCATTGCTATATTAGCCTGACTCTAAATTTTTGGTTTATTCACAAGTGAAAATTTAAATATTCAAGATAGAAGAATAGTTTCCTTCAGAACGTTGATACACATAACACTCAACCCAGAACAAATTGTGACCTCATAGCGTAAAACAGTCAGTATGCGGTGATTTTCCGCATATTCAGATGGATTTGGCATTTCTTACGACCTTTGAAAATATTAAAATTTTGGTAATAATCATTCAATTTCTCGGAAGGTCTCGGCAGCGGGTAAACGCGGCATTGTTTGTCAAAGACGCATTCTCGGTTAAAAAATCGAAGGATCTGACCGCTACGCAGGGGTAGCGAACTAGTTTCGTTGTGCGTGGCCGAGAAGCGGAAATAGAGCACTTGCTGACAGTATAGGCGTTTGAAATGCGTACCGAGCTACGTTGAGCCGGAAGAAGTTATTTTGATAAAAAGCCTAGAAAAGGCAAAAAGGCAGGGTGAACTAAATGGAGCTTTATTTATGTTTTCCTAATTTTAACATTTACTTTTTGTATGTACTTATAATTGTAATTTTAATAATCAATAATAAAATTACCGCTATAATAATCATTCGATGTCATGTCATTATTGTTAATTCTATTCGATTCTTATTCCTTTTTTCTTACATAAACGCGACCACTTCGAAACTACACCTAATTATAATTTAGCTTTTTGATTATTTTTTCTGCAAATCATACAGCACTGGACATCCAATAAAATAACTCGCAAATATTAATCGGAGTGGTCGTTTCGCGTATATTTACATCAAACATTTTTAGCGGTATTTTTTCACTTCTGATTTTCATATAAACCTTTTTGTTGTATTTCGGAAAGAAAAGATTAACAGTGGAATCAAATAGAAAAAAAAATGATGCGTTTAGTCTGCTTAAAATTCGATAATGATGACGCGCTGTTGCCAACACGAAATCATCCGTATGTTTGTCTGACCTTTTTTTTATTACCTGAGTAAACCGACCCTAATTTTAGGCGAAATGGGAATTAGGCGAAATGGGAATTCACCAATTCCGTTACCGTAGAGAAAGCGAAATTAGATTTATAAAGCGGAAGATCTAAACTTACAGATAGAATAAGGAGTGATCTAGAAAAAGAGAAAGTCTTCAGGATATTCAAACGTTTAAAAGTAATTGAATGGAGATAGTTTACATGTTCTAAGATACTATGAAGATACTGGATCCTGTAATATAAAGACGAATTATTAATAGAGATAATAGATAAACGTTGTTCCAAAACGACTTTATTGCTTCTTACAGCGCGATTTCGGCGCAAATATTAACCGCTAGTAAAAAAGGGCATAATCTAACGGCTGAGCGATTAAAATCGTTCGATTCGTACACATCGCTTATAACCTAATGCTAAAGAGTGTCTTACAGGTTAACCGATTTTTCGTAAATCTGTTTAAAATTTTTCGTTATAATTCTGTATGCGCGCGGATATCTCTTAGACTATTATGTAACAGAGAGAATTAGCAATTTGAATAGTGTTTCTGCTGGGTTATAGTGTCAATAGTTGACAAACTTAAAAATTATACAAAAAAAAAAAAAAAAAATAAATGGTGTCATAATTATGGGAATACCGACTTACAATGTAAAATAAAAAAAATTCAGCTCCATATTCAGTGTAAATAGGAATGAATTTCTAAAATCTGCCAAATTAAAATTAAAATTGAGAATTTGTAAACACCAAGGACGTGAGAAAAAGTTTGTTCATAAATAATAAAATAAAACTTCAACCGATTATTTCTGGCTATTTAGCTAATCGTTAGCAAATCACGTTTAATTAAAACTACATTCGTTGACAATCTCGAAACTGTTTCATATAATAGAGAGATATATACATATATATTTGTATATATATTATATATGTATATTTGTAATTTTTTTAATATTCAGTGTGAAATTTACTTCCTATTAAGCTGTAAATGTGGGCTTTATCCGAAAAATATTGAATATTTTATTTCAAATTCGTAATTTTGTTATTTAATTCACTTTATACTCTTTATATTACTATACTTATAAATTTCAATAGGCAAACAGTGAAGTCGTATATGTTATCGGTGGTGAATATTGATTTTGTCTCCGGTACTTCTGTCAGGCAGAGAAATGTTCAAATGGAATTAACCCGACACACAGTTGCATACAAAAACAAATAAAAAGCCACGTTTTTTTTTAAAAAAAAAAAAATAAAAAACAAACTTGCGTTAGGAAAAATTGATATTTAAATTTCGATAAATGGAATAATTTATGCGAATAATAAAATTCGAAAAATACTAAATAAATAAGCAAATAAAAAGGATTATTATTGTTTTTTTTTGTTTTTTTTTGGATCATTAAGTGACATAACTTTAGAATGATGAAATAATAAGTACAGTGTTCGTCTTTTAATAAAAAAAAATTAAAATGTATTATTTAAAATAGCACCGATATTAAGAAATCTATTTTTAAAAGTAAATACGTCCGCTTACGTTAATACACTTTTCTGAAATTGCCAATTTACTTCCACTAATCCGCTGAACTACCGCTTCCTTACCGCTTATCGTTTATCGTAGTCGACGGATTTTCGTTAACAGTTCGTCTAACCTTTTTTATAAATCAGTCGTGTGAACGTCATTTCCTTACGATACAAAATAGCGATAATGCAGTCATAGTTTCGCAGCGAAAAACGTTATTAAATTATCCTGCAAGTCCCTATTTAACTGATTAAATTTTTCCGTTATATCCGCTAAAAGCACAAAGTCTAACAACCAACCATCATCACTTAATTTAGAAACAGATTCTTGTTTCTAGTTCGAAATTTCATCACGAAGATTGAAAAATCTTTGTAAATCCACGACTTAACTAACATCGGTAAAATATACGATCCCACCATACTCGGAAGATAATTTGTTATAGAATTCTTCCGACTGCCGATGCTAAAGAGCACACAAACGATTGTAATTTTCTGTCTCTATAAAGTTATGTTCATATTGTGATTCGTGGATAACATTCGAGCACAGAAATTTTATCGATACATATATTGTGAGTAATAAAAATATTACTGATTTTAATGTGCCTCTGCGATCTAGCTTATCTGCAAGTCATTTTACACAGCTCTCCCTTCTTTTTACCTACCGAAGCACAAATACTTTGCCCCGGGGACGGAGTCACAAAATTTTGAGATATTTTCTACTAAACATTTTTCAATCATCTGGAAAACATCTTCTTCTCCGGTTGTGTCTTTTAAATTTAAAAGATTTAACGTTTCTTCTGTCACTTACGATGGATGATTTTAAACGCCGTGAATATAAATGGCAGATGGTTGTTGTGATGATGAAGCAAACGTTTACTGCACATTGGGTATCAAATATAGAACGTAAGTGCTTGCATTTGCGCATTATAACAGTGATACGTGTAAATTTTCATTTCATATTTTTAGTATATGTATGTATATACGATTAGAAACAGAAGTTCCAATGATCTACCGAGAATGGTATGTAATTATATCCTCCTACATGGTAAAGTTATTAATGACATTAGAGGACGTAAAAAATGGTTACAATAAAAAAATGCCAATACACTAACGTTAGGGTTGTTAATAGAGAAAATTAGAAGTCATTTTCCCGAAAAAGAAATGACCGATTTCGAAGAAAAATAGTGTACACCGGTTAAAAGTAACCGCAGTATTTTTTAAGTGGAATCCGACGTATGCGAGCATTTGAAGAAACAAACCGGTCACTTATAAGGTCAGAAAGTTAAACTCTAAAAAAATTTCAAATCGGGAAGAAAATGTACCAAATACAAAACAAAATTTACTAAATAAATGGGACATCGGTTGGCCAGCAGGAAAGCAAAGCTTACCGTATAAAATTAAACAATCGGTCGATTATTAGCATCCACGATTTGGAAATGACATGGACAAAGATCATATAATAAATATCAGTAGAGAATTATTTACCATCGTATTTCCCCCCACTGACTTGTTTGTAGATAGCGGCGTGAGTGAATTTTGCAGATTGAGAGGAGAAAGTTTAATCTCTGGCAATGCAGTAGATTTGAAAACGGAAGAAACATTTTAAACTGCGATTTTAATTAAGAACCTTACTACTAGCAGTTCTGCAAATTGCAGCTTAGTCAAAAACAAGTGCAGAGAATATATTCAAATATAACATATTAACAGGTAGACAGTAAACTCTGGTTAAAATTGGTGAAAACTGCGAACAAAAAGAAGAAAAAAAAGTAAATAATAAATAACCCTTTTTTATTTAAAACAAAACATAACGACTATTTACATACGAAAAATTCGTCTTTCTATGCTGAATAAAATTTTCACATTACCAGCTTTTAACTTTTGAATTCGAAACATAACATTACGAAATCTCGTAAAAAAAATTTAATCAATAAAAATATATACCGGACAATAATTTCACGAGAAGAACCTGTTTCGCTTTAAAACATTTTATACCTTAGGTCCGACATCCATTAATTATGCGAGCTGTTTTTCTTTTACTTTGGACCTCTCACACTTCCTTGATGAGATTGGTCTGGTCCCATTTCGCCTAAAAATGAAATGACACATTTAAAAACAAATAATAATAATAATAATAATAATTTGAAAAAATCAACCAGGCAACACGGTCACGTTTAGTAGGCAGAAAAAAAGATTACCCTGGCGCAGCGGGGGATCCCTCGATTTTTTGCCCAGGAAAGAGTCTTTGACAAACAATGCCGCGTTTACCTGCTGTCGAGACCGCCCGAGAATTTGAATGATTGTTACCTAAATTTTATTATTTTCCTAGCTGGGACAGCGTCATTAAAGGTCGTAAGAATTACCGAATCCGTCTCAAAAATCATCGCATACTGACTACTATGAAGTCGCAATTTGTTCTGGCTTGGGTCTTATGCGTATTCTAAAGGAAACTATTCTTCTATCTTGAATATTATAAGTTGTCGCTTGTGAATAAAACCAAAAATTTTGAGTCAGTCTAATACATGTAGTAATGGATGTATCATTTATAAAAACAAATCGAGCAGGTAAATAATACATATATCTAATATTTGTATATTGAAATATTTATTGAAAATTACGTTTTAAATGAAATGGTATTCAATTAGATTTCGGCAACAGAGAATATAAAATATTGTCATCTATTAAAAAATTATTTTTGCTTAACTGCTATAAATTTTTGTTTTGTACGTCAAAAGTATATGATAAAATATTTGGTTAATTGAATATCGTCTTTTTATATTCTCTTTCTTTTTCCTCTTTGTAATGTTAAATTGTAGTCTTTTGGCAATTTATTGAATCGAGACATTTTAAATGGTAAAATAGAAGGTTTTTTTTCTTTACCTTTTTTTGGATTGGCCGAAAAATGGCGTCTGAACCAATAAAATGGTCGATCCACATGAATATGAGTTATGCGCGAACAAACGAAAAAAAAAAAAAAAAAAACATACGCGACGAACACATAACCTCTTTTTTTTTGTAAGTGGGAAAAAATTTAAAATTAAAGACAAGTTTATTGACATAAAAAATTTAACGTATACTATTAGATTAATAAGTCATTTTTGCTTAATATTTATTTTACTTTTCGTTTATTAACTTTTTAAATATAGCTTCTTTTTGATGCTGCTGACAAGTCCAACGCAATAAAGAAAAAACAAATAAACAAATAAATACACTTCCTACCTCTTTCTTAAGATTTAAAAAAAAAAAGTATCAGAAATAAATTTTTGTCCAAAACGAAAAAATTAAGAAAAAGATAAAAATGATTCTGTTTGTTTTTTAACGAGGAACTTAGATAAAACTAGCATAAATGTGCATTGTATTCAATTTGTAATAAAGCAATTTACAACTCTTTATTTAGATTATTTTTCTTTCTTTTTTTCTGCAACTTCGAAAAACTTAATTTTTCATGTCATACTAAATATCAATAAGGGGCTTCCTATATACTGACTGATAAGGCGGGTGGGATTTATAAAGCACTGGACTTAGAATGGAATAACTCGCAAATATTAATCAGAGTCGTCGTGTCGTGTATATTTGCATTAAACATTTTTAGCGGTATTTCTTCACTTCTGATTTTCATATGAACCTTTTTTGTTGTTTTTCCGAAAAGAAAAGATTAACAGCGGAATCAAATAGCAAAAAAAAAATGATATGTTTAGTCTGTTTAAAATTCGACAACGATAACGCGCGCTGTTGCCAACACGAAATCATTCGTATGTTTGTCTGACCTTTTTTTTTTATTACCTGAGTGAGCGAAACCTTAAATTTAGGCGAATAATTAGGGGTCACCGATGAGATTTAGTGAGATTTGGCGGAACCCCTTCCCCCTCGTATAAGATGTACGCTATAGTTGTTAAAGGACTAAATTTATTTTCATAAAGGAGAAAAATAATACAACATTAAGGTGTACTGCAACGAATTTATTTAAATTTAGTACAATTAAAAGCAAAAGCAGACATCATCTTTCCTGATTTTTCACTCATTCCGTGGGACATTTTTGTACTATACCAGGTTTTTTTCTTTTAAAAATTCTGAACGTTGTTTTTTTTTTTTACTTTTTTCTTTTTTTTATTCTCTTAATAAATGTTTTTAATAGCCATAAGGTGACACTCCAAAAAAAAAAAAAAAAAAAGTAAAAAAAATCTTTAATCATTTTTCTTTTTTATTATCTGTATTATATTCTTTAAAAATTGGCGTGAGATTTTCAATTATTCCCCCACTGTTTAAATGGGATTGGTGACCCATTTTTTGAGCTCACGTAATTAATGGATGTTCCCTTACATGATTAAACATGCAATTCTTATGAAACACAATCATCGGTGTATCACAAGAAACGAAATATTCTCCGGCATGATGTAGAGTTACTAATGGCGTTACTTTTAAAAAGGCGTAGACGACGTGGCAACGGCGACCGTCTCCTCAGATCAGCTACCGGCCTTCAGTCCGGGTCGGAGGACGTAAGGCGGTAATCAATCACGGGCTAAATTGATTTCTGGCACGGTTTGTTGTTTCTGTACGTTTTCGCGGTCTTCAGCGATAATACATTAATTAACGGTGCATCATTGCTTCCTAAAGCGTCTAAAATATAGTATGTTCAACGATTCAACGGGTTGTTTACTTACCTTCAACTTAATCGCCGTCGATACCTCAAAGGACTTTCGTTAAATTCCCAAACTCCCGAATCTTCCCTTTCTAAAACGCGTTCAGCAAAAAAAGCACGTCAGTCGGTAATCTGTTTTTGTTATTTTCGGACCAAGTCAGAGTATGGAATCTTTAGCAGCATACGGAAGCGCTAAAAAGTCCGAAAAAAACGCTTTCCGGTACTTTTTGTTCGGATTTTTATACCATTTATATACTAACATTGGGTTTTGCTTAAAACACTTCATCGAAGAATAAACGAAAAATTTTTCAAAGAACCATTAAGTATAAAAAAGAAATGTTTACCATAACGGTTCTTTAAGTTCTTTACTTATTCATGTATTTCCTAGCCCTCTTCGAGAAGAAAAACACGCGCAGACCGATGGGGAACGAATAAAGAAAGTGTAAAAGAAATAAGCGCTGCAAAAAATTTCATTAAAATCCGTGCAGATAAAAGACAAAAAAAAAAAAAAAAAAAAAAAGCCGTTTCCTAAAGACAACAAAGTTTATCGAGGTTTCTACACACCGGCGACAAAATGAAAATTATCTTTCCGATAATTTTCCTCTTTCGACAAAAATAAGAACATAGTTTTAAATTGGCAAAGATAAACGGAACGTTGTAAAGTGGAGGTTGAGATAACGAGTCTGATTTTTATTGGTAAATGTGTCGCAAAAGAATAAGTCAAGACAAGAATTACGTGACTTATGGCCGGATAATTGTTCCATTAGTCATCGAGCACGTCAATACACTGCCCGGTGTGCCGATCGAAAACCGAAAATGAACAACCCGACGATAAAGTTCCGAAAATGACCGGAAGTGCAAGAACTGATTGCTTATCTACTTATTTTCAGAGGTTTTCATAGTGGCGAGCGATTGAAGAAAGTCGACATAAATCGACTTCCAGCTTCCCTTTTTTTCGTTTCTCTCTTGTTCGATCGCCACTCTGTGATGCGAATCCCTTATTCGAATGTACCCTTACTTCTTCAGAACGTGCAACCCTCTACTCAGATATTCTAAGAATCTTGGCCTTCACATCATCGTTGCATTCCTTTCTCCGAATGTCCGTTTGTCAGTCTTTTTTACTTTTTTAATTTCTAATCTTTTCTTCTAGTATAACTTGCAGATCTATGTGTGTGTTGGGTAAGCTACACTGTTGACGTATCCGGGGGAAATAAAGAATAACGGTATGTGTCGTTTTTATTTTTACTGAATTTGAGACCGCTTCGGAATGGACGATTGACGAACCGGTACATAAAGAATCGAAAATTGTTTAAAAGGGGTTGCTTTATGGAAAAGCGGGGAGAGTGACAAAGGCCGGTTTTGGATGCGCCTCGTGCGCTGCAAAATCCGGAGAATAAAAACATTCATGAGAAAATAGCTTCGGTTGGACAGCAAAAATAATAAAAGAAAAGGAGTACACGTAGCCTCGAACTTACAAACTAAATAGAGTTGATGATCAAATGGACGGAAAATAATGAGAATGGTGCTATGAAGATCATTACAAAATGGTAAGTAAATTATTGACCAGGCGGTAATAAAACAAGAAGTAAAATCAAATTGAACGGAGTGAAGAGATTAGGGAATTTCAATAACATAGAATGCGGGGATATGCGAATAGAGGGAAAATCGATATATACCAAAACCGGCCGCGACACAGCTCTCGACAAAGCGGAAGAAGGATAGAAACACTTTTAGATTAATGCAATGTCCGCAAAGCGTTAAAAATATAATGATGGCATATAACAAACGAACAGCATGATCATTAAGATGGAATATACAATACTGCCGCGTCTTGGCACTACTATATGAGTAGAACAGGGGTGCAGAACACGTTAAACAAAAATCAGTGAAAGATCGAAATTTCGTATAAAAAAGTCCGAACGATCAAAAGTGAAAAAAAGAAAAAAAAGGAATCGAAAAACAGAACCGGATTTCAATGTGAAGAAGCGATTGCAGCGGCGGTTCGGTTGTCTAGAAAAGAATGAGAATATGGAAGTCGCGGGAAAGAAACTCCGAGCAGAGAGTTTTCCTGTCAAAGAAAAGGGTAACAAGCGGTCGCAGCAGGCGAGATGGTCTGCGATGCAAGTAGCACACGGTTGAGAACGGACAAAAAGAAGTCTGAAGTTTAGCAGATACCGAGCTGCGGTCTGGAAGGTGTGGAGGCTTGAAATTATGAACGATGTGATAGGATCAGAGGAGAGGATTTGGAAAGAAGGATCCGCGCAAAAAGAATCCCCTCACCGCTATGTTTAGTACTTTTCGAAAGGAAAACTAACAATCGGCGAAATGGCTTCAGCTAATTGCCGAGAAAGCGAGCGATTCATTATTTTATTATCCTCGATTTCACGGTGACCTTAGATTGAAAAGCGACTACTACTTGAAGGAGGAGGAGGTGGCCGACACAAGCTCGGGAAAAAAGAAGAATCTACTGCTCGGCTAGTACAGAATAAAAACAAGTTCAGTCAAGCATGATGCTTCATGCGCTGGGAATTTCGTATGTAACTTAAAGACCCCGTCATAATATTTATGTTTACATAATAATAAATTCGAAACAAACGAATCTGATTTTTCGCGCCACAAAGAATGAGTGACGCGTCTTTTTCTCGCTTTTCTGAACTTTTCGCCAACTTTAAAAGTTCCGTTAAGAAAATGAAATACAATTTCGTTTCCAACCGATAGAGCGATCTTTCCAACAATAACATAATTTGCCCGGAAAAAAAAAAAGCATATTTTTCAAAACTGTTGAGCTTTTAAAGGCCTAAATATAAAGTTGTAAGCTCGGTTATATTTTACTCTATAAAGCGCGATCCTTTATGCATATGTTTAGCTTAAGTTTTGGTGCCCCTCCAACGTTTTTACTCGAACTATTACTTAGCTTAGCCGAAAATATAGCCCGATTTTGAGTATACAGCATTGGTAAACGAACGGAAAATTTTTAATTGTGCAATTGCCGTCAGTTGGCCTTTTAATGATTTCTTTATTTCGGCGATAAAATTAATTTGATAATATTCTAAAAATATTACACATGAGTCCCGTTATTTATAATACAGCTTAAAATAAAAATGTCCACCATTATTGAAATATAAATTACAATAGATAATTTTCTATTACAAATATTATATAGCAACTCTTTGGTTTTTGTTTTTTTTTTATTTCCTTATTATATATTACATTCCAAAATAATTTGTTCCTGATTTAATTCCTCAAAGTATTTTAAGCCAAAAAATGCAGTTCCTCGCACATGAAAATAGTAATAAAATTGAGTGAAATATGTGATATAGCAATAATAGTTATAAATTGGTGCTAAAAAATTTGATAGTATATATTGTTATTTTACTTAAATAAAAGTTTCCAAAAATGAAAAATTTCTTTACGAGCGCTGCTGTAGCGAAATTGTGTTCGATTAGCAATGCTGCAAAACTTATACTCAGAATGGCGTTACATTCGATTAGGCCTATTACTTATGTCGTGAACTTTCTTTTTCTTTCGCCGTTTTTGGCCTCGCATAATTTTTTAATCGTAATTTTTCGATTTTATGAAAGAGCTTTCGCGTTTTATTTTATATTTTAAATTTCACTTTTTATTCGGTGATAAATTATGAATTTTTTAATAGTTATTTTTGAGGTTATTTTAAATTCCATATTATTATGTATATAATATTTTTGACAATAGCTTTTTTTTGGTTTTCGCCAACCGTGGTAATAATCGCGTAGCTTGAAGTTATAGATATGTTTTTAAAGGGAACTTTAATTGTATACTTTATGATGCAGTTTTTTGAAGGTTTATAAGTGAAACCGTTGGGGTGAGTTATATTTTACTTGAATATTTCTGTCGTTTCTGAAACATCTTATTAGGGTTGCGTACATTATAGGTGTTTCCGGGGAATCCTAAAAAGTACCATCGTAAAAGCCCCTCTGATATTTAACTGTGCTTTGACCATCAATAGTGAACCTATTCTGAAAGTTCTATATACTGAAAATTGAGAAAATGAATACGACGACTTACAAACGAAATTGCGTATTTTCTTCATTGAAATGTACAAAAAAAAAATTAAATTTTTCCGTCTTTCGTGCGCTCATCAGTTGAAGACATTCAACCGAAACGGTTTTATGTATGGAAATGGAGTCCACGAAAATCAATGAAAGGACAAAGGTAGCGTAATAAAAGCGGCACTTTTGAGTTCTTGGAGTGATTTAAATTAAAATACCTCAAAATGCACGGAAAAAGGAGAAAACACGGAAAAAAATTAGCAATCCACTTAATAGGGAATGCGCGAATGAAAAGTGGAAACGTCTGAGACGAGAAAATTATTTAGGAAATCAACTTAAGAAAGTGATTAGAAAATGCTATAAAAGTAACGAAAATCAAAAAAAAAAAAAACGAGGCGTAAAAATCACGGTATTTTTTTTGGGGGGGGGGGCTCTTAAGAATTACGGTAAAATTAAAAATGTAGTTTTTCTTCGGAAGGAATATTATATGTATTATTTACGGTGTATTTTTCGATCATTTATAAAAATTTGATTTAAACATGTAAAATCGTATGTGGTTACATTTTCATTGCCAATTTTGTAACGATTTATATAAATTAAAAAAATCTGATGTAGGTAACACAAATGACTTCCTTGTGAAATAAAACGAGCGGGTAGTAAATGAATCTTATAACAATCCCCGAGTCCAAAATTTCGACTTTCTGCAGTTACCCGTTTTTGAGTCACGAGAAAAGTCCCAACCGATTGCAACAAAAAAAAAAAAAAAAAAGGAAAGAAAGGTGCACAACTAAATGTTAAAAGAGTCCTAAATTCAAAATGTAAACTTTCTGCGACAAGCCGTTTTTGAATTATGCGTGATGATACATATATAACACGCTCACGTCACGAAAAACGACTTAAAAATGGATCAAGGGATGGTTAGAATGGATATTTCCGTTAAAATGTAGATTCAAAAACACAGCACTTGCTTTTGTATCACTCGTATAAGGGGAAGTAATAGGGGGAAGTAATTAGGGAAGGTGGTCGAAATATCCGTTGAAATGTGGCATTAAACATTTTTCATGATTACATTTACTACGTACGAGGAAGTAAAAAATTTGAGAGAACAGAGCGTAAAAATAGACCAAGTTAGCTTTGCCGTAAAGTAATTGTACATTAATTGGATTGCGTTGTTTTTCTTGCGGAATTCTCAAGCGCGATATTTCTCGTTATCTGACTAAACGATTTTGTCTCCGATTCTGGAACAGGCGCGTGGAAAAGTTAAAGTCTAAATTAGAAAAGTTTTTTCTCAGTACACTTTTCTGAACTCGTTTAAAATGAACTTAAAGTCCTCCTCCTTTAAAGTCAAGCCTAGAGCCTAATGCAGTGACGTTGGAGCCTACCTACAGTTTAATTTAACCCAGACTCTGTTTATGTTAACTTCTTTTTTATTTTTTTTGTTTTTAAAATCTCACGAACACGATGTGGATGATACTTTCAGTAAACGAAATAAAACCGCTTTTGGTCATTTCCGCAAATGATGCAATTGCCAATGTACAATTACTTATTTCATAAACCACCTTCAGTTATCTGAACAAGGTCGAATGTTTACTTGTAAAATTTTTGCATTTGTTGCAGAGTATTATTGTATATTATTGTACAGAAATTTTTATCACGTACCAAAATATTAATTAAATAAGTTGAAAATACAACAACAGTAATTAATAAATAATAAAACATAAATAATAAAACATAAATAATATAACATAAATAACAAAACATAAATAATATAACATAAATAATAAATAATAAACAATAAAAATGTGGATAAATAAAGGAACTAATGTTTTCATAATTAATGACTGATAATTAAAGATTAATTAATAATAATAAGAATAGCATTTAGTAATAATAATAATAATAATGATAATGATAATGATGATAATGATGATAATGATAATAATGATAATAATGATAATAATAATAATAATAATAATAATGTCAACTGTTCTGTCCGGAATATAAAGTAAAATCAAGCATGATAAATTCTAAAAACTGTTATTGATTTACAAGTGAAAAAAATTCGAGGTATTATGAGGAACATGTAATTAAGCCGAAGGTCAGTGCGAGCAATGTAGTATCAATGAACTGAGTTCGCTCATACATTGTAAACAGGAAAATTTCACGCTTCTTTATTTACCCTTATTAACTCTCTTGCGTTCTTTTTTTTATTACTTTGTTTTTCTATTTCCGATTATGTTTAGCTTTTTTTTATAATTTTCCTTATCGACTTTTATTATGTAATAATGGAGAACACATGATGATGGTAAAGTATGACGCGTGCTTTGTTTAAAATGGAACTTCACCGAACGCGCAGAATCGGGGATTCCGTTAGTTTATGTAAAACATCAAAACCGAACCGCTTACAGGTTATTATTATTATTATTATTAATTACTACTAACGACCACGCGGCAGTTCTAAGACCTGCATAAAAAACACAAGTTGGTAGGCAACGGACATCACGGAAAGCTACTTTTTGTGGGGGATCGCACGCGCTGAGCCGATTTAGACGTATCATTTAGCTGGTTTATTCAAGTCATTCGCTTATTCATTAGTGCCGCTTACTGCGTTTCGGTTATGAGAATACATTAAGTAATAATTAATAATAGATGTTAAAAAACGGGTAAAAATACTTTTTAACAGTCTGTTTATTTTCGCGGGAAGTAGTGTCCTTCGGAGTTTACGACATGCTTAAAATTGGAAGCAGTTGTGCAGGTGACACGAATCAAAAATGTAAACGAAATCAGATGTTGTTCGAACAGTCCAAGACCTGTAACGATTTTTGCAAAAAACCGGATTACACCTGAAATATCGCTGATAGCAAGCACGTAGCTAATAAAAACGCGGTAAAACTAAAAATTGTTAAACAAACCATTAACCAGACATAGCCGGCTGCTACTGAACAAATGCCCGCATCACTACGGACAGTGCCTCAAAGTTCACAAGTAGAATTCAACGTTTCGAGTTTCCGAAGTGGTTGTTTTCAAATTCCGTCGTTGCGTAAAATTTTAAATTATTTAAAAAGCAAAAAAAACGTCAATAAATTTTTCAATCTCGAATTGGTTTACTTTGTTTTTATTTTACAAGATGTAAATTTAAGAATATTAAAAAAGTAACATACGGCCCGATTTGCTCTGAAATTTTACACTAAATTTTTTATTCCGAGTAAGGCTAGAATTTTGTGTTTTCGCCGGTAAATGGGTAAATGGTTGTTTATTTACAAGCAGCGCTGTAATAAATTTCTGCGGTCTGTAGACGCTCTCTGTACATGTTGCATTTTGAACATATGCCCGTATCGTAATTAATTAATAATTTAAGTTTTATACCCGTCATTTTAAACGCATTGTATTAGAACTAAAGCAAGTACACACAGTGTATGTCCGTGCTGAATCCAGCGTGTAAGTCTTGTGACACATATAAATGAAAGTTTTAAGAACATTCGCTGGTAGCAACACAGCAGTTTTCAATAAGTTGACTTTACTGATGAACTGTAAAATGCGGATTGTAGAGGCAACCTTCTTCCAGTTTGAATGTATCTAAAAAGTATTCATTTTGTTGGAAAATGGGAAGTAGAGCGGGCGATCATGAATGTTGGCTAATGTGTTGAATGCTCTATCGGGCAAGTAAACTAGCTTTTCTCAGCTTGATGGCATAAAATTAAATGAGCCTACACAAATCATCCTGGTATGATCTGTTTGAAACCGTTTATTAGCTGGAACATGACTATATCATTCGCGTCGCAGGCTAATTCGTGAATTATCGGATAACTGTCGTAATCAAATTACGTATAAATACGGGTGAAAAAAAAGGCGAGAGATGCGATTATTATATTTGTTATGCGCGGCACCATCATGATATTTTCTAGCAATATGATCATGATCACACGCACACTTTATCATGCAATAGGTTTCGAAAAGATATGCTATCCCGTGTGTCATTATGAGATATCGTCTAAAATGTACCAGATGAGGAACCGTTTTAGTCGGAAATTATCATTAAATTTGCGGTATTTCCGTATTGAAATAAAGCGGTATTGAAAAAATAATATTATAATTAAGAAAGAAACGTTATTTTTACAAACTCAGATTTTTTAAATGTATTTTAAAATAATTATTATCCACTGTGTATTAATCATTAAAGAGAAATATTTGAAGAAAAAATTATTTTTTATGTAAACCATTTTAAGAAATACGCGATATAATTAAAAAAATATACAATTTTGATTACAAAGGAATAATTTAAAATATGTCTAAAACCCTACGAACTTCCGAAAATATTTCGGAACAAACAGAATGTGTCGCTGCTTGATCGAATCTAATAAAAATCCCGCAAATTCAATGATACTTTCTGAATAAAATGGCGCTTTATCTACTATATTTTAGATGCTTCTGTCATTATCTGACATGTTTATTTTGTTTTAAGTAATTTTCGTTTCATTTACAAGACTTTCAATAAAATGTTTAGCGGCGTTCATATCTTTGTGTTTTGGTAAAGATAGTGCTAGAATATAATATTATCATCAACATGTGAAACAAAAATGTAAGACTAACTCCACTCGGGCATGTGCCTACAAATTTTCGATTGTGTATTTTGACGCAGATATTCACTATTTGGTTTCTCCTGGCCGGGGTGATTCTTTTTCATCATCTACTTCACTGCCCTTGTTTCGGTCTGGATCCAATTTTTTTCTCCATGTTTACCCAGCCTGAAATAATTAGGTACCAGAGAAATAATTTGGGAAAGTAAAGGCGGATCCCATGAGAAAGGAACTACTGGCCTCCTTACACTCATTATAGTGCCGTTCGGCTTAGTACATTGTGAACCTTCGCAATTCGCGACACGCCCTGTAAAGGGTATGGAACTTACTTTACTTTACTTCATTGCCATCTTCTTCCACTTCATCGTCCATATTGTCATTACGCCTAATTGCGTGGGCACAGGTTCGATAGAATATTCAAAATCCGCATATACGACTATCCACTATTAGTATCAGAATTTATCAAATTGTAAAATATTCTTCCTGGTAACACTTGTCTACTGTAGCTGCAGAATGATCGTTGCATATTGCGTCCCGGATGAACTATGTTATTTTCATCTAAACCATATGTGTTAATTGGCGAATTTAGGTTATTTTTTCCCTTAGTAATGCCATTGAGATTAGCAAGAAACGATTTACCCTTCCAGTTACATTTCGACTCGAGGTTCGGTTTATTTATATATTAGTATACTTTACAAACATCCTGATTCAAAAATTCTGATAACATTGTGTACTTAAAACATAAACTGTATTTCAGCTATACATTGCACTAATAATAACACTTGGCAATGAAGCATATCATGATATGCTATTTAACTTAAGTTTGAAATAATTAATTATCTTGATTGTCTATCCAGAACCATGCACGTGTTCAAATTTATTGATATTCTCTTTTACGACGTAAAACTGATGTAGCACTCATCAAAATCATGCCCAACAACTAATAACTTATAGGGTGAAGGATATAGACAGGTATTAATAGCTTCTAAAAGTATAGTGTAGTAGTGAACTGCATTTAATTTCTTTTCCCACTTCTTTTGATACTAAATAACCATAGGTTGCATCTTCTTCAAACATGTGGTAACGTACAGGATGCGCTTATTGCCGTTTATGATTCTAAATGCAACAATTCTCCCTCTCTCTCTCTCTCTCTCTCTCTCTCGCTCTCTCTGCAACGCTTCGATACATTTTCAGCGTGAAGTAGGACGCATAATGGATACATTTTCACCAGCTCCGTATTATTAAGCGACACATCTTGAACACTGGCAACTACACCGGAACAGTAGCACAATCACTTTTATACTAGCTATAAGTCACTGTGACGGAGCGAACTTAAAATTTTTTAAAAAGCGCCTGGCTTATTTTCCCCGTAAGAGAAGACTAGTGTATTTAGTATAGAAACAGACCTCGTCCGTTCCTCTTTTTAAAGTATTATATAATTGAAATATGTATACTACAAACCAACGCACACCCAAACCGATTACTTGTTCATGTGAATATTGTACAATACATAAACAAGAATATAAAAAAATTATAAAGACATATGTTTTACATGTGGATATGAACGAAAATGTATACATCAAAATAATAATAAGCTTCGGAATACGAAAAGAACGAGAAATATATGGTTAAAATTAGGCAGGATCGAATTGAAAATCAAAAGTTTGGGAAAGTAATAAATTTCCGACATTTTTCTTTTTTAGATATTTTAATTAACCGCTCGCGAAATCTAGTTCAATAAATCGAAATCGGGACATACTTAATGAATGAACGAATATAATTTACCGATTAAACAAATATTTTTAATAAAAAAAAGAAAATTTGAAGTTCGACACACAGTAAAACTGTATAATATTACATAGCGACAGCAAATACTTTATCGAGGATGAAATAATTTATTTTCGGTTCAGCGGTGGTGGTCAAAGTACTGGAAATCTTGCTCTGATGCTGAAAATTAATGTCGATATGATGAAAATGTTACCTTTTTTAAAATGGTCATGTGATTTTTACATCGATTGATCAAACATTCTTTCAAAGCACGAGGTTATCGAATTTATTTCCGTAATAAATACGAGTTTTAAATTCGACAATAAGACAGACAATTCTAATTTTATGTAAATTAAAGCAAGTGCTGTCTTATGAAACACTACGTATATACTACAATTCAATAATTATGTCTAGAATTCTATATGGAATCCAAATATGGCGAGAGGCTAAGAAAACGGAAATCAATAAAATCGGAAAAATTCAAAAAAGGTGTCTGAAACTTATACTAACCTACTGGAAGCGAAGCGACTCGAGATCCACATGGTGTAAGGAAAATAATGAAATGTCTCCCAAGATGTACTAATTACAGGTTACTTGAATATAATAGCAACAATGTAAAGTTACCAACTAGGCAAAAAACTCGAATAACAAGAAATCAAAATAATATATATTACATTTATCCTAGAGGGTCTAATCTACGAATTGATAACATGGATGATTCGGTCTTAATTAAAATAATGAGTAATATTCCCAATCACATTTTAAACGAAAACAGTATTGGTATATGGAAAAAGGAAGTAGTGAAATGGCTGAAGGAATGATGTAAGAAATAAAAAACCAAACTAGGTCATAATTCTTTTCGTTCAGATAATTCAGATATGCAACAATTTGAATATATATTTTTTTCTGTGGTTCTGGCGTCTTTCCTTTTCCGATACTTTTCCGCTGTATTATTTAAAGAAGAATAAATATGCGCATTGAATACATAAACAACCTCTATGTTTGGTGTGTATGCCTGACCAGAGTGAAAGCGTATATTATTATAAATATTTACAAGACATATATTAATTAAGGCTTATTTATTTCGATTTCGTTCAATAAGTATGAATAATTTTATAATGTGTATAAACTGAATAAACGATAATAAGAGTGTCGGGCACTCACACAACGGGCATACTTGCCCTGTGAGACCCAACACTTATATAAATAAAAACTGCAATTAAAACAGAGCAAAATATTTTTTCTACATTAACGATGGGTTAATTTATTTAAAAATAAACATAAAATTATTTAAGTGATCAGCGAATTAACAGGCGATATAAAATTATTCTTCAATATATTTTACTCGTAATAAATACTGACGCGATCTAATTGATTTATATTACCTACGACAGGGGACCGCTCTTCCGGGCGCGATCGATCGGGCGCGACTCTATCGGGCGCAGTCTCTTTCGGGCACAGGCGAACTCAGACCTTTTTACAGACCACCTACGGTATTTTCAGGTATCATCCGTTAAATGTTATCATCTGTGTTAGTGAGAAACACAAGTTACCAAATACTGCTATCAGAAATTCCGTCCAAAAAATACCGTTCTTTATTAACGATTTAGTTTTTCCGCGCGTATAGCATGATATAATCACAAAACACATATTTTACGTGATTTTATTTGGTTATTCGCTTTTTTAAAATATTTTCTATTTTGAAATAACGACTTCAGCGTGAAATACGGATAAACAGACTTTCGCGATGTAAATTTAAGAATTCTGTTAGCAATAGTGATACGAAACGGACGAAAATTATTAATATTAATAATCGGTCAAATGCATTGTCGGTTTTCTTCATTTTTTTTTTTTTTTGCTAATTTATAGTCAACCGTATTTAAAAAATTACAAACTATCAACTCTACGCCATTTAAAGTGTAACATAACTGGACTGAATTTGCTTCTGATACATATTCCTTATATTATCTTTCTTTTTTATTCGTATCTAGCAAGTTTATTTGGGGATACGTTTATAAAGAAATATCGAAAAAGACAAACAAAGGCGCAAAAATTTTTAAACATAAACACATTTATGTTAATACTGGGCGAGAAATATATACGATATTACAAATTAAAAATTAAATACTTTGTTTTGAATTTAATATTATGTAAATGTAAATTATGGTAATCTTTAAATTAACTCACAGAATGTTCAGTACATGAAACATCCTGCCTGACTAACCTCTTTTTTTTTCTTTAGAAAAATTTTAAATCTTCAAAACACTGGACTAATATTATTTTCGTAAAAATTTTAATAAAGCCAATAAGGAAGAAGCTTTCAAACCTTGAATTTTTTAAAATAATCCCGATAAATGCACTGCGGGAAATTCTATTTTAAAAATAATGGATAATCTTCTTCTGTATATAAATAGGCAAAGACAAAACAGTTCAGTATCTTCTTCTCCACTTTTTATTAACCGATTTTCTTGCTTTTTTTTCTGTTTAGTAACTATTGATGATCTTTAGAGCTATCAGTACACAAAATTTTGGAAACAGTTATCCTTTTTGTTTCGTATTTAAATAAAAAAGTAATACAAAAAGTGAAGAAGGAAATCGCTGCAACCAGTAAATCTGTTCTTATTGAAATGTTTTAATTTATCTTAATAATCATCATTATTGGCTTTTTTGAAGTGTACTAAATCTTAAGGTGTCATTTAATTTTTGTATTGAAAGTACATATAAAAGTATATGTTCTCAGATATATAATGAACGAATGTATAAGAGTGGGAAAATTTTTTTGGAAATATACAAATTCATATATATTTTTCTAAAATTTTTAATGATAATTATGGTCGAATTTGGACCATTAGGGGAACGCTAGTATTTATAAACACGTGACTGAAGTGGCAAACTTTAAATATATGAGATACATCTACATTGCAAAATGAATTAATAACCCAGAATAACACTCCTACTGAATAGCATGGACTCATCAAATTAAATGACGAATTAAAATCACGGTTTTTATAATCTTTTCGTATTTACCTGAAATTGCGTACAAGCAAGAATATATAAATTGACATATTCCCCGTTTTTAGAATTAACTTAAAAATATTAATGACTTAGTAATTATATAATGATTCATTAACCTTAGTGTTGTGAACATTAACGTCCCAAGTCCGAGTAAAAACAGTCAGTGAAAGTTTTTATACATATTTTAGAATATTTATTAACTAATAAACTGGCGTACCCTGGCGGATAGTTTTCACAAAATTAAAAATGCAGTATCGCGATTTGTTTTTTATTTTCTAGCTACTAATGCTTAATTAGTAACCTACATGTTTATGCCGAATCACATTTTTTTATAATCTTTTTATACCTACATACCTTGGGAGTCGCATCGTTTCGGCCGCAGCACGATTCGCCTCGTTACATTTCGACTTCGTTCTTTTTCCACGTAAACCTAGTTTAGCCTTAGTGAGTTTTTAATTTTTTTTTCTTCTATAATTATCATATTTAAGGCCTAATGAATCAAAAAAACACCCGTGAAATTAGTAATTAATTTGTTTAGAAAATAAACCAGCTGTTTTCAATGCTTCTTTTGCGTTCGAATATCGCAAAAAGAATTATTTTCGGTTATAAAGACTTGAAGTTCTGATTATGTATTCGTTTAGCGGATTATTTCAATAAAAAATTTCGGAAAGAATTAGTAGATCATAGGAATAGTTTCCCTCTGTGACAGATTTTCTGCTTTCAAAGGAAATCTATGTGCTTTATAATAAATTTTTACATTCACAAAAAATTTAAATTAAATTAACATTAATGATTATGAAAAACTACTAAAAAAATCTTTTACTACTTTTAAGAAATTATTCTTTTACTTTTATGTTTATTTTTAACGGAACCTAATCGTTTGAGCCAAATCAACTGGCCCTGTTTTTGATTTAGTATTATGTAAATTGAAATTACGGTAATTCATACTTATTATATTAAATCCTTGGCGGTTGATACATTATGCTCAACTACTTTGCTGTATTTGCGATAAAATTATATTTTATTTATTTTTTATTTATTTATTTATTTGTTCTAAAATATAGTTACCTGAAAAATAAATATTTTAGAGCTAGATATTTAATCCAGCACGTTATGCACCATGGATTAATCACTTGGAATCTGCTTTTCTTATTACTGTGAAATATAACCTACATAAACCAGAATTCATTTTTAAACCATGCAAAAACATCAATAAAACAGCTCATTTAGTAATAAAATTGACATAATTAAGTAAAACAAATTTTCCAATTTTTAAACAACTATTTGACATTCTTAAAAGTATATATTTGTTTTATAACCGTTATATGTAATCATTTTAGAAAACAAATAAATAGTGATCGCCAGTGAGTATTCCAAAAAAATACAACAGCACTAAAAACATATATGCGGAAAATAATTTTATGGATGTATTGTAAACGGTGAATTCCCATTTCGCCTAAAATTAGGGTCGGTTTACTCAGGTAATAAAAAAAAGGTCAGACAAACATACGGATGATTTCGTGTTGGCAACAGCGCGTCATCATTATCGAATTTTAAGCAGACTAAACGCATCATTTTTTTTTCTATTTGATTCCACTGTTAATCTTTTCTTTCCGAAATACAACAAAAAGGTTTATATGAAAATCAGAAGTGAAAAAATACCGCTAAAAATGTTTGATGTAAATATACGCGAAACGACCACTCCGATTAATATTTGCGAGTTATTTTATTGGATGTCCAGTGCTGTATAAATCCCACCCGCCTTACCTGTCAGTATATAAAAGCCTTATTGATATTTAGTGTGACAAGAACATTGAGGTTCGGATTTGCAGAAAAAATAATCAAAAAGCTAAATTATAATTAGGTGTAGTTTCGAAGTGGTCGCGTTTATGTAAGAAAAAAGGAATAAGAATCGAATAGAATTAACAATAATGACATGACATCGAATGATTATTATAGCGGTAATTTTATTATTGATTATTAAAATTACAATTATAAGTACATACAAAAAGTAAATGTTAAAATTAGGAAAACATAAATAAAGCTCCATTTAGTTCACCCTGCCTTTTTGCCTTTTCTAGGCTTTTTATCAAAATAACTTCTTCCGGCTCAACGTAGCTCGGTACGCATTTCAAACGCCTATACTGTCAGCAAGTGCTCTATTTCCGCTTCTCGGCCACGCGCAACGAAACTAGTTCGCTACCCCTGCATAGCGGTCAGATCCTTCGATTTTTTAACCGAGAATGCGTCTTTGACAAACAAAGCCGCGTTTGCCCGCTGCCGAGACCTTCCGAGAAATTGAATGATTATTACCAAAATTTTAATATTTTCAAAGGTCGTAAGAAATGCCAAATCCATCTGAATATGCGGAAAATCACCGCATACTGACTGTTTTACGCTATGAGGTCACAATTTGTTCTGGGTTGAGTGTTATGTGTATCAACGTTCTGAAGGAAACTATTCTTCTATCTTGAATATTTAAATTTTCACTTGTGAATAAACCAAAAATTTAGAGTCAGGCTAATATAGCAATGGATATATCATTTATAAAAACAAATCGAGCAGGTAAATAATATATACATATATATATCTAATATTTGTATATTGAAATATTTATTGCAAATTACATTTTAAATGAAATGGTATTCAATTAGATTTTGACAACAGAGAATAAAAAAAATTATCATCCATTAAAAAATTATTTTCGCTTAATTGCTATAAATTTTTATTTTGTACGTCAAAAGTGTATGATAAAATATTTGGTTAATTGAATAGCGTATTTTTATATTCTCTTTCTTGTTCCTTTTTGTAATGTTAAATCGTAATCTTTTGGCAATTTATTGAATGAAGCATTTTAAATAGTAAGATAGAAGGTTTTTTTTCTTTGCCTTTTTTTGGATTTTCCAAAAAATCTGGCAGACTTAACAGATTATAAAAGAAAGAAGAAAAATATTATAATCTAATTCGATTGGACACTGGGGAAATAGAAGAAACAAGAGTAAGGAGGACAGTGCCCCTTTATTCCAATCTTCTGCGCTTTGGCCTCCCCACTCCTTACAGTGCCAAAGCCATTCTTGCTTTCTCCTCTCTCAATATAGTTCCTTTGTTAGCTTTCTTTATTTCCTCAATTTTTAATCTTTTCCTTATATAATGTACAGTTCTCTGCGTTGGGTAAGTTCTACTGTTGACGTACCCAAAAAATTGAAAGAAAAAAAAATTTTTTTTACGTTGTCAGAAACTCTAATAACAACATTTTTTGCGTTTTATTTATTTTTTTCATTCCAATTATTGAAATTACTTGAAAAACATCGTCATTATAATAAACGTGACTAATTTGAAGAGAAATTTTTCAAAGTCCAACAGCAACCATTTAGGCTTCAGGAGAAGTTATTTATACCTTAAAATTCGATTTTAGAAGTATTTTTAACAACATACGCCAAGTTTTACCGTTTCATCTTGTAGAATGGGGAAAAAAATCATGACTGTATCTTCTAAAATTTTTTTTATACCGTGCGACACATCTAAAAATGTAACAACCTCTTATTACAACCAATTTTTCGCCATTTTTTAATCAATTGTCCTTATTTTCACTGCTTTCTACAACTAAAAATCTATTATTAAAGATTATCAAATATAACAAATATACTCGAGGGATAGATATAAGAATATTTAAAATATACATTTTTTGGATATGGTGCTTTTAAATCTATGCTCATTTATTAATCCCATAAAAGCCATGAACTGACCCCATATAACAGGGTTTTCACCTTGTTTATTCCTTGCTTACTCCTCTTTTTCTGCTGTACACAGAGTTTAATAGTAAATCTAGTAATTTTTCTCGTCCTAATATCCAAATTCTGAAAAATCTCTTGTAATCGTATACGTTACTGTTGATTATTTATTCAAATCCGAAGCAGTATTTAATTTTTAAATTCTTTCGATTTGCAAATTCACTTTTTTTGAATTAAAGAAAAATGAAATTAGGTTCAGGAACTTTTGTTAAAAAAAAGAGAAAAACTGTTTTCCTAATTTTAACATTTACTTTTTGTATGTACTTATAATTGTAATTTTAATAATCAATAATAAAATTACCGCTGTAATAATCATTCGACGTCATGTCATTATTGTTAATTCTATTCGATTCTTATTCCTTTTTTCTTACATAAACGCGACCACTTCGAAACTACACCTAATTATAATTTAGCTTTTTGATTATTTTTTCTGCAAATCCGAACCTCAATGTTCTTGTCACACTAAATATCAATAAGGCTTTTATATACTGACAGGTAAGGCGGGTGGGATTTATACAGCACTGGACATCCAATAAAATAACTCGCAAATATTAATCGGAGTGGTCGTTTCGCGTATATTTACATCAAACATTTTTAGCGGTATTTTTTCACTTCTGATTTTCATATAAACCTTTTTGTTGTATTTCGGAAAGAAAAGATTAACAGTGGAATCAAATAGAAAAAAAAATGATGCGTTTAGTCTGCTTAAAATTCGATAATGATGACGCGCTGTTGCCAACACGAAATCATTCATATGTTTGTCTGACCTTTTTTTTATTACCTGAGTAACCCGACCTTAAATTTAGGCGAATTGGGAATTAGGCGAAATGGTACCAGACCTTGTAAACGGTTAATGTTTCTCAAACGGTTGTCAATTTTTTTTTGTCGGTTCGGTTCTCACCATGGGGGACTTCCTACGAGTGGTTGAAAAGAGCTATGAATAGGACTTCGAATATTTTACAATATGCGAATCTGTAGAACTAAGAGAAGAAGAAAAAGTGATAACGTATATTTTTCTTGGAATTGACTATAGGTTTATTGTAAAGCAGTTATTATTTCGGCTGAAGAAGAATTGCTAGAATATTTTTCGAATAGACTATTCTTAATAATGACCGTAGCACGGAGAATTAGCGAATGAAACTGTTTTCTGTAAATAAGTGTAGTGCTTTAGTTTGTTTATTTTGCCAAATCCTGAATAGCTTCATAAGAGGTGAAATTTATTTACCTGCGTACGATTGGCTATTCGGTTCTTAATTTCTAAGAAAATGGTCAATTTTTCTAACAGAAGAACATAACAAAATGTGCAATGAATGCTTGTAAAACTTGCCATTATTGTTATTTTTACTTTTCTGTTCCGAAAAAAAAAGAATGCCGCAAAGGATGTTGACACATAATGGTTTTTGTCATTCGTCTATGAACGTGATATAATATCAACAAAATGAAGAAAACATGGTCTTATTGATAAAAGTAACCGAGTAAAAAAAAGAAATATGTCGATTGCGACAAACGTTTGTTGAAAGTCGCAACAAATTATAATAAGCTTCAGCTTGAAGATTATCTTCGTGGTGTTGCACATAATGTAATTAGTTAACTTTAGTGTTTGCATGTATTATAGGTATTATTATTATTACTTATATGTAATATTTCGAAATCGTTTATTTCTATATTTGTAATTAATGCTATTACTATTATATTATAATTGCAAACTCTTATTTTGTTGGGAAAACCTGAAAGAGGAAAAACATAATTTCTAATTAGACTTGCTGTATGAACACTGCTTGTACCTTGTATATATGTATATGTTTTGAGAAATTATCATTCCTGCGGAAAGGGGGGGATAATTTTTTTGCGACAGTTTTATCGCAATACATACTATAGGATTCAAATTGTTGGTAACTTAAATATTGTTTATGCGTGTTACAGTAAATACCTATTTATTAAATAAAACTGCATCCATTTCATATAAGAAAGATTGATTCCTTATCGAAGAATAATGAGGATATTGTTCCAATTTTTGTGGTTTTTGAAAATTTCAGTTATTACTAAACGACCAAACATTGTAATTTGTGTAGTATGCTGTAAGCTAATTTAACAGGCTCAGCTTGATATCGGCACAGTTGTGTTTAAGCCGTATGTGAAAAAAAGAAACAAAAAAAAACGACGGACTGGAATATTATTTTTCTTATAAATATGTACAAAATTTATCCTCTTCTCTCTTTCATGCCGACTTCATGCGACATTTTATGTTTTCATTTACTACAAAACATACACGCAGGAGAAAATTCATTTTTTCATAAATATTAAACATTTTTTTCTTTCTGTGCGTTTTACTTTTAGGCCAAATGAGGTTAAATCTGAAAAAGCAACCTAAAAGAATCGAACAGAAATAAAAACAAACATACTAAGGCTAACTGACAAATCATTCTGGATAAATTAATGAAATAACTATATAAAACCAAATAGGCGATCGTGCTCATTTTAACAATTACTCATTTATTATTTGATCATATTTTGCCTCAACGGGACTTTTCTGTTCAGCAAATACAAAAAGAAAACAAGCAAGCGTACGGATAATTTAGTATTTGCAACAACATATCATAAGTATAGAAATGCAAACCGGGTAGAGGACCTTGATTGACGTGCCCAAATAAATAAATAAGACTGAGGTCGAAAAAGGTAATTCTCATTTAGGTTTTGCAGTCATTACCAATAATAAGCAGGTATAGAGAACTAAATATAGCTTCTTTCATATTATTCACTACCGTCACTGAAGATTTTTTTTTTTTCTCGAAATAAAACCGAAAAAACCTTTAGTAAAGAAAGCCGATATGATGAGAAACAGAAGTAAAATGAGTTACTATTATAAATATTTAATGTAAATTGATAGGACGATGATCTGAATAACGAATACCTGCAAATAATTCTTCTTAAAGCTTTGTGTTATTCAAATCCAACCCACCCGAACTGACAATATTTAGAAAGTATTATTGCAATTTAGTGTGATAAGTTAGTAAAAAAACGAAATTCTAGAAAAAAAATTCGGTTAAAACGAGTTTTGTAACTAACAAACGTGTTAATTACAAAGTGGTTGTAGCCATTGATGGTTCTTTTCCTTTTTTTATTAAACACTATTTCACAGTAGAAAATTAATTAATCGCTTCTGATTCTCAACTTACTTCTTTACTTTTTCTTTTTCCCTACAAAACACGCACCAAGTATTGTCCAGTCGATTTTTCTAATTATTATAAATTTTTTATGAGCCGCTCGCTTCGGGAGACCGCTCTTTCGGGCGCGATCGATCGGGCGCAGCCACTTTCGGGCGCAGGCGAACTCAGACCTTTTTACAGACCACCTACGGTGATTTTCAGGTATCATCCGTTAAATGTTATCATCTGTGTTAGTGAGAAACACGAGTTACCAAATACTGCTATCAGAAATTCCGTCCAAAAAATACCGTTCTTCGTTAACGATTTAGTTTTCCCGCGCGTACAGCATGTTACATATGCATATATATATATAATCACAAACCACATATTTTACATGATTTTATTTAGTTATTCACTTTTTTTAAACATTTCCTATTTTTTTTTGAAATAACGACTTCACCGTGAAATACTCATAAACAGACTTTCGCGATGTAAATTTAAGAGTTCTGTTAGCAATAGTGATACGAAACGGACGAAAATTATTAATATTAATAATGGGCCAAATGCATTGTCGGTTTTCTTCATTTTTTTTTTTTTTTGCTAATTTATAGTCAACCGTATTTAAAAAATTACAAACTATCAACTCTACGCCATTTAAAGTGTAACATAACTGGACTGAATTTGCTTCTGATACATATTCCTTATATTATCTTTCTTTTTTATTCGTATCTAGCAAGTTTATTTGGGGATACGTTTATTGAAGTTTTTTCTGTTATCTACGAGTTTAATTATATATTTAATTCCTTGACGAATCAACCCCGGTTTCAAAGAAATATCGAAAAAGACAAACAAAGGCGCAAAAATTTTTAAACATAAACACATTTATGTTAATACTGGGCGAGAAATATATACGATATTACAAATTAAAAATTAAATATCTTTGTTTTGAATTTAATATTATGTAAATGTAAATTATGGTAATCTTTAAATTAACTCACAGAATGTTCAGTACATGAAACATCCTGCCTGACTAACCTCTTTTTTTTTCTTTAGAAAAATTTTAAATCTTCAAAACACTGGACTAATATTATTTTCGTAAAAATTTTAATAAAGCCAATAAGGAAGAAGCTTTCAAACCTTGAATTTTTTTAAATAATCCCGATAAATGCACTGCGGGAAATTCTATTTTAAAAATAATGGATAATCTTCTTCTGTATATAAATAGGCAAAGACAAAACAGTTCAGTATCTTCTTCTCCACTTTTTATTAACCGATTTTCTTGCTTTTTTTTCTGTTTAGTAACTATTGATGATCTTTAGAGCTATCAGTACACAAAATTTTGGAAACAGTTATCCTTTTTGTTTCGTATTTAAATAAAAAAGTAATACAAAAAGTGAAGAAGGAAATCGCTGCAACCAGTAAATCTGTTCTTATTGAAATGTTTTAATTTATCTTAATAATCATCATTATTGGCTTTTTTGAAGTGTACTAAATCTTAAGGTGTCATTTAATTTTTGTATTGAAAGTACATATAAAAGTATATGTTTTCAGATATATAATGAACGAATGTATAAGAGTGGGAAAAAATTTTGGAAATATGCAAATTCATATATATTTTTCTAAAATTTTTAATGATAATAATTGTCGAATTTGGACCATTGGGGGAACACTAGTATTTATAAACATGTGACTGAAGTGGCAAACTGTAAATATATGAGATACATCTTCATTGCAAAATGATTTAATTAGCCCAGAATAACACTCCTACTGAATAGCATGGACTCATCAAATTAAATGACGAATTAAAATCACGGTTTTTATAATCTTTTCGTATTTACCTGAAATTGCGTACAAGCAAGAATATATAAATTGACATATCCCCCTTTTTAGAATTAACTTAAAAATATTAATGTGGTGAACATTAACGTCCCAAGTCCAAGTAAAAGCAGTTAGTGAAAATTTTTATACATATAATAATTGAAAGTTTTTAGAATATTTATTAATTAATAAACTGGCGTACCTTGGCTTATAGTTTTCACAAAATTAAAAATGCAGTATCGTGATTTTTTTTTTTTTTTTCCAGCTACTACGTCTTAATTAATAACCTACATGTTTATGCCGGATGTAGGAGTAATCAAATTTTTTTGTAATCTTTTTATACCTACCTGGAGAGTCATTTCGTTTCGGCCGCAACACGATTCGCCTCGTTACATTTCGACTTCGTCTTTTTTCCAAGTAGACCTAGTTTAGCCTTAGTGAGTTTTTAATTTTTTTTCTTCTATAATTATCATATTTAAGGCCTAATGAATCAAAAAAACACCCGTGAAATTAGTAATTAATTTGTTTAGAAAATAAACCAGCTGTTCTCAATGCTTCTTTTGCATTCGTATATCGCAAAAAGAATTATTTTCGGTTATAAAGACTTGAAGTTCTGATTATGTATTCGTTTAGCGGGTTATTTCAATAAAAAATTTCAGAAAGAATTAGTAGATCATAGGAATAATTTCCCTCTGTGACAGATTTTATGATTTCAAAGGAAATCCATGTGCTTTATAATAAATTTTTACATTCGCAAAAAAATTAAATTAAATTAACTTTAATGTTTATGAAAAACTACTAAAAAAAATCGTTTATTATTTTTAAGAAATTATTCTTCTATTCTTATGTTTATTTTTAACGGAACCTAATCGTTTGAGCCAAATCGACTGGCCCTGTTTTTAATTTAGTATTATGTAAATTGAAATTACGATAATTCATACTTATCATATTAAATCCTTGGCGGTTGATACATTATGCTCAACTACTTTGCTGTATTTGCGATAAAATTATATTTTATTTATTTTTTATTTATTTATTTATTTGTTCTAAAATATAGTTACCTGAAAAATAAATATTTTAGAGCTAGATATTTAATCCAGCACGTTATGCACCATGGATTAATCACTTGGAATCTGCTTTTCTTATTACTGTGAAATATAACCTACATAAACCAGAATTCATTTTTAAACCATGCAAAAACATCAATAAAACAGCTCATTTAGTAATAAAATTAACATAATTAAGCAACAAAAATTTTCCGATTTTTAAAAAACTATTTGACATTCTTAAAAGTATATATTTGTTTTATAACCGTTATATGTAATTATTTTAGAAAATATTGATCGCCAGTGAGTATTCCAAAAAAATACAACAGCACTAATAACATATATGCGGAAAATAATTTTATGGATATATTGTAAACTGCTCATGTTTCTCAAACGGGCGTCGATTTTTTTTTGTCGGTTCGGTTCTCACCATGGGGGATTTCCT
The DNA here is from genome assembly GCA_039619475.1 of Icerya purchasi. Taxonomy (NCBI): domain Eukaryota; kingdom Metazoa; phylum Arthropoda; class Insecta; order Hemiptera; family Monophlebidae; genus Icerya; species Icerya purchasi. The sequence goes on from CM077115.1 coordinate 239,253,510, forward strand.
GCGAGTGACTGAAAAGAGGTAATGAATAGGACCTCGAATATTTTACAATATGCGAATCTGTAGGACTAAAAGAAAACGAAAAAGTGATAAAATCGTCACGGAAAAAATCGTATATTTTTCTTGGAATTGACCATAAGTTTATTGTAAAGCAGTTATTATTTCGGCGGAAGAAGAATTACTAGAATATTTTTCGAATAGGCTATTCTTAATAATGACCGTAGTATGGAGAATTAACGAATGAAAATGTTTTTTGTAAATAAGTGTAGTGCTTTAGTTTGTTTATTTTACCAAATCCTGAATAGCTTCATAAGAGGTGAAATTTATTTACCTGTTTGTTCATAACCCGTACGATTGGCTATTCGGTTTTAAATTTTTAAGAAAATGGTTAATTTTCCTAACAGAAGAACATAGCAAAATGTACAATGAATGCGTGTAAAACTTGCCATTATTGTTATTTTTACTTTTCTGTTCCCAAAAAAAAAAGAATGCCGCAAAGGATATTGACACATAATGGTTTCTGTCTTCGTCTTTGAACGTGATATAATATCAACAAAATAAAGAAAACATAGTCTTATTGATAAAAGGAACCAGGAAAAAAAAAAAAAATATGTCGATTGCGACAAACGTTTGTTGAAAGTCGCAACATATTATAATCAGCTTCAGTTTGAAGATTATCTTCGTGGAGTAGCACATAATGTAATTAGTTAACTTTAGTGTTTGCGTGTATTATAGGTACTATTATTATTACTTATATGTAATATTTCGAAATCGTTTATTTCTAAATTTTTAATTAATGTTATTATTATTATATTATAATTGCAAACTCTTATTTTGTTGGGAAAACGTGAAAGAGGAAAAACATAATTTCTAATTTGACTAGCTGTATGAATACTGGTTGTACCTTGTATATATATAATAAGCAGATATAGAGAACTAAATATAGCTTCTTTCATATTATTCACTACCGTCACTGAAGATTTTTTTTTTTTTCTCGAAATAAAACCGAAAAAACCTTTAGTAAAGAAAGCCGATATGATGAGAAACAGAAGTAAAATGAGTTACTATTATAAATATTTAATCGAAATTGATAGGACGATGATTCAAATAACGAATACCTGCAAATTATTCCTTTTAAAGCTTTGTGTTACTCAAATCCAACCCAGCTGAACTGACAATATTTAGAAAGTATTATTGCAATTTAGTGTGATAAGTTAGTAAAAAAACGAAATTCTAGAAAAAAAATTCGGTTAAAACGAGTTTTGTAACTGACAAACGTGTTAATTACAAAGTGGTTGTAGCCATTGACGATTCTTTTCCTTTTTTTATTAAACACTATTTCACAGTAGAAAATTAGTTAATCGCTTCTGATTCTCAACTTACTTCTTTACTTTTTCTTTTTCCCTTCAAAACACGCACCAAGTATTGTCGAGTCGATTTTTCTAATTATTATAATTTTTTTATTAGCCGCTCGCTTCATTATTAAACAAAACAAGAAAAGCTTCTTCGTTATTGGCTTTATTAAAATTTTTATGATAATAATATTAGTCCAGTGTTTTGAAGATTGAAAATTTTTCTAAACAAACTAAAAAAAAAAAAGAAGTTAGCCGGGCAGGATGTTTTATGTACCGAACATTCTGTGAGTTAATTTAAAGATTACCATAATTTACATTTACATAATATTAAATTCAAAACAAAGATATTTAATTTTTAATTTGTAATATCGTATATATTTCTCGCCCAGTATTAACATAAATGTGTTTATGTTTAAAAATTTTTGCGCCTTTGTTTGTCTTTTTCGATATTTTTTTGAAACCAGGGTTGATTCGTCAAGGAATTAAATATATAATTAAAATCGTAGATAACAGAAAAAACTTCAATAAACGTATCCCCAAATAAACTTGCTAGATACGAATAAAAAAGAAAGATAATATAAGGAATATGTATCAGAAGCAAATTCAGTCCAGTTATGTTACACTTTAAATGGCGTAGAGTTGATAGTTTGTAATTTTTTAAATACGGTTGACTATAAATTAGCAAAAAAAAAAAAAAAATGAAGAAAACCGACAATGCATTTGGCCCATTATTAATATTAATAATTTTCGTCCGTTTCGTATCACCATTGCTAACAGAACTCTTAAATTTACATCGCGAAAGTCTGTTTATGAGTATTTCACGCTGAAGTCGTTATTTCAGAAAAAAAAAATAGAAAATATTTTAAAAAAGTGAATAACTTAATAAAATCATGTAAAATATGTGTTTTGTGATTATATATGCATATATAACATGCTATACGCGCGGAAAAACCAAATCGCTAACGAAGAACGGTATTTTTTGGACGGAATTTCTGATAGCAGTATTTGGTAACTCGTGTTTCTCACTAATACAGATGATAACGTTTAACGGATGATACCTGAAAATCACCGTAGGTGGTCTGTAAAAAGGTCTGAGTTCTCTGCGCCCGAAAGTGGCTGCGCCCGATAGAGTCGCGCCCGATAGAGCTGCGCCCGATAAATCTCGCCCGATCGATCGCGCCCGAAAGAGGGTGACCCTCTGAGTTTAACGGCAATTGGTACGAAAGTTTTTCCCTCAACTCGTATTTTGTGTTTATTCTTTTCTCCAATTCAATTTTCTTTTCTGCTGATATGTACTCCCATATCTTCAGTAATAAGTCCATTCCTCTTATGCTCTTTAAGTTTTCTTTTTTAATTATTTCACTATCAGTTTCTCCCTTTAAGGATTTCCTATTAATTTCAAACATTTAATTTGCAGTTTATTTATTTTCCCTAAGTATGCTTTTCTCGCCATTCCATATCTGAATTAACATGAAAAAACATCGAACTCAGTCATTAAGTAATTTTCAGCGATGCAATTTATTATAATTTGACGCGTACACCCTTTAATTTAGAGTCTATATTTATTTTTAAATTTTTAATTCAACAATTTCTCCGGATGTAAGTTCTCGAGTTTTCTTATTTTATTAATTTCTTTTAAGTTTTTTTTTTTTTTACTGGTGTTTAATCACGTCGATGTGTTATCGGCGCAAAATGGATTAATCAACATTCCCCCTTCCGCTCAGTTTAACGATCCGTTAATGTATATTCTATTTCATAGTACATTTTCTAAATAGGCTGAGGGCAGTGATTATTTCGTCGATCTGGATATTGTTTAAACTACAGTAGTCAACAAATAAGAAGTTGCAAACTTTGACGTCACAAGCCAAGCGCTGTGTGACAGGGCTGGGAATTTTACAAAATTCACGTATAATTATTCAATTTTGACGTACGCTTACTGTTCGAGCCTGGAAAATTAATTGCCAAATCCCTGCACGCTGTACGAGTTCCAAAATTCCAGTATGAATATTCAAATGTAGTCTAACTATCCAGCCATCAAAAAGAATTAATCCCTTTCCCATTTCCACGACGTCGGACCTCCCGAACACCGTATACATGCGCACACATCTATGCCCGGTTGTATGATAACGTAATTTTAATTTCGGAGCAACATTTATTATTAATATTTTTAATTTATTTTAAATCTATGTAGTTATTTAATATCACATCGCAAAGATAATGAAACTTAAGAACCAATAAAAAGTGTGTGAGGTGCGAATTTCCTGGTGTCAAATGAACACGATCGAGACTGGCCACATAGAATCCAAATTGTAAAAAAAATTCTGAAACGCATTTCGTTCTTACATTTTTTTAATTTCGAGTTTTTTTAGCTACAATTATTATTATTATTATTATTATTTTGGCTTGGTTTTTCCTTTTAACCTTTTAGCCAGTTTATATGTTAAACGTGTAGAGTTAGTCAAATCTTAAAATTCAATATTGCATTTCTTAAGAAGTATTGATAAAGCTGTTTACACGTGTCTGGCCTAATGGATATTTGTAAGAATGGATGCTGTATTTATCGGTAGCGTGTGATATTCCTGAGTTAATTTATTTATAAGTTCTTCTCGTTGTTTTTGAACGCACTGCCATAGGAAATGATTATTCCTCATGGTCTTTATTACAGTATTGGCATTTATCCGATGATTCGATGATGTTCAGTTTCTTTAGTTCTGGTATGTCCCCTGTTCTAAGCCGTATGATTTGCTTTATGTAATTGATAGGTATAGGTTTTCCTTGACTTGAAGGCACCGTTCCCGATATGTTGCTCTTTTTGTATATTGAAATAATACTTTTCCGCAGTTCATTCTGTTCAAAATTGATTTTTTGTTTATTTGTTGCTATATTTTTAACACAGCATATGTACGTAATCCGTCCCCAATGGTATTTTTGATTTGTTCACATTTCCCAATTCGTAAATACTATGATGACACATGATACCTATCGAGCGAGTTGGACGTTAGAGCGAGAAATGTTCGACGATAATGTAAAACATTACTCGACTTTGTCTTTATTCCCCGGGCATTCTTATTTCGTTTATCATCTACTCCCATAAACTCTGGGGTCCATTTCACCGATGACTGTTACTCACCTGCAGTATTGAAAATAACAGTAAATGTATAGTTATGTAAAAGATCTTCGTTATTATATTATAGAGGGAAACAATATATGCGATTAAATGTAATAGAACGTTAACGAGTACGAATAAAGTACGAATCTGAGCATTCGCGGAAGAAAAACATTCACATTATTCCCACAGAACAAACATATAGCATGCTGTGCAACAATCGGTTCACATTCATCCGTTTAAGTATTTACCACCTTTTCGTATATACAAGAATCATATTCAAAGGGCGAATTTGGAAAACCTCTGCCACTCTGATCAAAATTTTTTCTATATAAAATATGATCATGACTCATCGCTAATATGCATCTTTCACTTCATCGAAGGTTTTTCCCCTCTTCTTACGGAAACCCACACTATACACACAGTCATATATGTTAATGTAACCCCGCCGCTGCGGCTGAGTAGACCCTTGTAGGATTGTAAATGAAAAAGTTGACCATATCGAATTTAGTAGAAACGATTTTTAACTATTACACTCGGTAAGATACGCGGTCATCAGTGTTTGTTAACGTTGTTCTTCAACGATTAGAGTAGCTAAATGTGGGAACATTGTAATAAGCGATAGTGCGGGTAAAAGTGTGGTAATCTCATTCGTATAAAGATTCACCGCTCGAATTTTAACTACTCACCAGCACATAGAAACGGAAATCATCGCGATACTCGTAACTCTCTGCGATAAGCCACACCGAGTTTACGTGTCCGAGACGATCGAAGTGTTTGTTCGAGTTTCGATTAGAAGTTTCAAGTATTGCTGCTTGTAACTCCATTTTTTATTTAATTTACAACAAAATTTAATCAGAAATTGTTGAGTAATCGAATTAGAATTACATACTCGTAATTCCTTAAGTTTATCGTTAAAAATTATACATTTCAAATTTTCTTTCTTTCTATTCATTTTCTCAAAGTATCATTTCATTTCCTTATGTAATTATTCAGTCTCATTGCACTGCTATGTTTCACCTTTATATTTTTTTAAACACAGTTACACACGTACTTTTTCTCCAGTTTTTGTGGTTTTTTAAATTTTTGCCCAAGTAATACATGATTTTTTTTTTTTTTAAAAACGTTACAAAATTTTTGAAAAAAATATTTTTCTCAATTTCCTCACGCATTTCATTTAATATATAGTTTTGTATTACTCGAATATTAGTAATTTTATTTTCAATTTAACCCTACCGCAACTTAAAAGTTTCTCATTTTTAATTTTTCAGATAGATTATTTAAAAGTATTCGGTAAGAAAAGGAGAAAATAGGAAAAGTAAAAGAATAAAGAGCATTATTATTCGTAAGATATTTACTTTTAGAAACAAGAAATTTTTGGAGCAAGTACGCTAGTAATTATTTCATGCGGAAAAATAAATTTTTATTTTTCAAGATTACAACTTGTACTTTCGTATGAGTGTGTAAATTAAACCAGTCATTTTATGTTCTGAAATTAGATTCGGAATTATTTATTACCTATATAATTTTTTCCCTTATCTTTTTTCTTTTATCTTTTAAATTGTAATAATAGCGGGGTTTTTTATTTTTCGGAAATCACGCGTTTTTCATTTATTTGTTTTTCCGAAAATACGTAAAAGTGTGTTTTTTTAAATTTTAATCGGCGTTAGTCTGATATTTTTTTTCTATTACAGTAGCGACTAATCCTTTCAATAGAGAATTTATCATGATAAATTTTTGAACTTTTCGTTAACATAGATTTTTCTTCAAAAATTCCCGATAAAGTTTTTGTTCTAAAATCAGGAGCCACGTTTGTTTTTACATTCGGAAAACAAATTTAGTTTCAAAATTTAAAAATTGATCGTAATCGTAATTTTTTTTTTTTTTTAAAGTTAAATTTGAATCATTTTTTCCCTCTGCTAGATTTCAGGGAACGAATTTGGTTTGTCGTAGGGGGTCACCCTCTTTCGGGCGCGATCGATCGGGCGCGATTTATCGGGCGCAGCCTCTTTCGGGCGCAGGCGAACTCAGACCTTTTCACAGACCACCTACGGTGATTTTCAGGTATCATCCGTTAAATGTTATCATCTGTGTTAGTGAGAAACACGAGTTACCAAATACTACTATCAGAAATTCCGTCCAAAAAATACCGTTCTTCGTTAACGATTTAGTTTTTCCGCGCGTATAGCATGATATAATCACAAAACACATATTTTACATGATTTTATTTGGTTATTCGCTTTTTTAAAATATTTTCTATTTTGAAATAACGACTTCAGCGTGAAATACTGATAAACAGACTTTCGCGATGTAAATTTAAGAATTCTGTTAGCAATAGTGATACGAAACGGACGAAAATTATTAATATTAATAATCGGTCAAATGCATTGTCGGTTTTCTTCGTTTTTTTTTTTGTTTTTTTTGCTAACGTATAGTCAACCGTATTTAAAAAATTACAAACTATTAACTCTATGCCATTTAAAGTGTAACATAACTGGACCGAATTTGCTTCTGATACATATTCCTTATATTATCTTTCTTTTTTATTCGTATCTAGCAAGTTTATTTGGGGATACGTTTATTGAAGTTTTTTCTGTTATCTACGATTTTAATTATATATTTAATTCCTTGACGAATCAACCCTGGTTTCAAAAAAATATCGAAAAAGACAAACAAAGGCGCAAAAATTTTTAAACATAAACACATTTATGTTAATACTGGGCGAGAAATATATACGATATTACAAATTAAAAATTAAATATCTTTGTTTTGAATTTAATATTATGTAAATGTAAATTATGGTTACTCGTGTTTCTCACTAACTCAGATGATAACATTTAACGGATGATACCTGAAAATCACCGTAGGTGGTCTGTAAAAAGGTCTGAGTTCGCCTGCGCCCGAAAGAGGCTGCGCCCGATCGATCGCGCCCGAAAGAGCGGTCCCCAAACTCAGGTGTTGAATAAAATACGCAAAGAAATAATAGAGAAGGAAAAAATAGGGGAAAGAAAAAGAAAAATAAAGGAATCGCTTCAGGAAGAAGAAAATATAAAAAAAATAATAAACATAAAATAAAATGACAAGGCGCAACAAAAAAAAAAAAACTGGAAAAAAAAACAAAAAAAGTATTGAATATAAAAGATAGAAATAGATTATTAAGTATTAAGTAAAAAGATAGATTAAGATTGGAAAATATTACACGATTATGTAGATTTATAAGGTAATTTAAGATGGTTAAGTGTTCAATAGGATAGTTCGTCGACAAACGTTTTAGCTTGACGAAAGTTTTGTGTGTAAAAAAAAAATAATAGATACGTATTTTTCAAAAAAAAAAAAAAAACTAATTAATTTTATTTAACGTGGCAAGCGTTACAATAAACTTAGGAAGTTGGACGTAAATTTTATAGGAAACTAATAAAACTGTAAGTCATTTTCATCGTCTGATTAATAAATAATCACCGCTTTAGAAATAGTTCATTACGGAAAATCCGAAAGAGTCAAAAATTACCTCGTTTACAATGAAAGAACTGTGAGTTTAAAACGTATACACACGGGAATATACCTGAACATTAAAAGAGTTAATTTGCGCAACATCAAAAAACATTTGACGATTATTAAAGTAATTAAAAAATTAAAAATGACCAATTTCGCTGTCTTTCTCCGCTATTATGTTTAAGCGTACGTTTATTAAGTGACCTCTCAGTTCAGTTCGGAAAAATAAATAAACGGACGCGGTCATTTCCTTAACAATAAAAAAGAAGGTTTCTCCATTAGTCTCTGTCAGATTCAGATCACGTATTTTGCATTTCGCTTTATTTAATACGACTAATATAATTTACTTGCATTAGTCATCTACAGTTATTAATTGTAGATAAAAATGCTATGCTGTATATTCCTAAGCCATTGTGATTTAGGTCCGTGTGCGGAGTGTGTACATTCCACGTTCGCTTTTAATTTGAAATAATTTTCCTTTTTGCTTTTTTATCCCGCTGAAGACAATTCGGTTTCCTCTAGACAATCAGGTAATATAAACTAAATCTATCAAATCTATCTTTGCCAATACGTTTTTTCTGTTCTTTTTCCTACTACTAAAGACGGAATATTTTCCATACAAAACAGGCTTCTAGAACATTTTATTTAATATTCATTTAATATTTGTTAGTATGTTTATAAGTTTTTATTGTTTTTATCAGCTAATGAACAAACAGGATGTGTACGTTGCAATTTTTATTAGCGTTCGTAACTCTTTTTTTTTTTTAATCTTTCATTTTATTTTGCATGTATTTTTGCTATTTATCTCGCTACTGTTTATGATTTTTATCTTTTTTTATTGCTTTATTAATTATTTTTTAATCGTACTTTCGATTTTAATACTAAAGGGCTATTAAATTTTTTTAATTTGTTAAGTTTTAAGTATATTATACAGAATTTATAATTTCCTGATAACTTCTTTTTTTTTTTAATCTTTATTTTCCTCTTGAACGGGAGCTCGGAGGAAAATCACTTTTTTACGTATTAAAGAAAGGAACTGTAATTTTTGTTTCCAGGACGTGACCTCTTAGATTCAAAAAGTTCTTTATATCTTACACTTTTTCATCTTTTTTTTTTACTGACGCTCGCTATTTGGCTTTTCCAATTACTTTATTATTTACTTACTACTCTTTCTTCTCCGGTTAATAAATGCTCTTCTTCTTATCTTATCTTATCTTATCTTATATATGTATAGACAATTTTTTTTTAGAAACCCGTTAAAATCGATTTTACCAATATACTTAAACCTTTGAATTACTTCTAATTTGCTTCCCCTATGTAAATTCTAGATTCTGATATTCACGTTTAACTCTACCTATCCATTCAACCTCCTTCTTTCCTCAACTAATCATTCCCGACTATGGTCGGACATCTATCCTTCTTTATTTTCTAATCCCGCCTCTCACTTTATCTTCAAATTCAGCCGGTTCCCTGTTCTCAACCGTGGTTTCATTCTTCTTCTTATCGACACTCCGCGACCGTTTCCTTAATCAGACTGCGATTTAATCACTCCCTTCTACCCTCTTCACGTTTTCCTTTTTCAGCTCCATCTCTCCTCCCATATGTGATGCGAATCATATCTTCTTTGAATGCCCTGCACTTGATTCTGAGAGCTCCTTTTTGTACTCTAAAATCTTAACACTGGGTCTTCCTGCTCCTTACAATTCTTCCTTTGTCCTTTCTTTTCCATCTCCAGACATAATCCCTGTACTTCAATCTTACCTAACCTCTATTTCTAATCGTCTCTGTATTTAACCCTTTCCATAATTTCTGTAGTTGTTGTGTCGAAGCCGCTGGCGCGCCCGAAAGATGATATATAAAATAATATTATTATTATTTTATATTCAAAAAAAAATAAAAATATCCATTCAACCTAACTACTCCGCCTTGGTTTTACGATTTTCTTTCGCTTCGCCGTTCCGCTATCGTCTCTATTATTCATTTAAGTCTTCATCATACTCTCCTTTCTTCCTCACGTTTGCGTTTTCTTTTCACACTTTCCCCTAATTCACCATCCTAACAACGAAGCCCCGTCTGCAATCTTGACCGTATCTTCTTCGAATGCACATCCTTCTTGATAACTTTTATTCTTCGTAATTTACTTTGAAGGCCTTGTCGCCAATGTCGGTCGTAAGAGCTTATATTCTATATTAAAGAATTCGTAAGCTCTGATAGCTTTGGAACACCGATAAAATCTGTCCTTGTTACATAATACAGGATGCAGATTTAGCCTTAGACTCCGGTTTATATCGGAGAATATTATTGAACTCGCGTAAGGAAAAGGAAAGCCTATTAACTAATTTTTTCAAGTATTTTAGATAAGGAGCTTAGTAAGAAAAGTTCCAATAGTGAAGAATGTTCCTATGATATAAAATCTAATAATCATAATAGATATAGCTCGGCCTCCGCGAGAAGGAGTTCTAACATTAATCGATGGATCGAGTGACAACAGGTGTCTCGGCTTATTGTTTAGCGCAAAATTTATCTCAGATACAGAGAACGCTAGATCATATTGTCCAATGTTATCAGTGAATAAGGAGGAAATTTCTCCTATTGCATTTTCGCGGCACAACAGTAGGACGTCATTGGCGATGCTTCAGCGAAGTGATTTCACTAGATAGTTACTGTTATAACGGTATATATGTATTAATGGTCTAAATGTAAGTAGAAGAGTTGGTGATTGTGCTGAACTCCATTGTCGAACTTTATTTCCTTCGACTAATAAGTGACATAAAAGAGGGTCATGCTCATGCTTTTTCGATTCGACAAGCTGACGGGAGAAAATTATCTGCTCTTTTTAAGTTCTATCAGGTCCCGGACTTGTTCCATTTGAGTGTTTTTCCGACTCCGATAGCGTCTTTTACTCTATCACTTCGCCGATGAGGACTCTGCGTGGATCAAGTGTTGCCCCTAAATAAATTTTCCGCTATAAACAGGCTAGTTTGCTTCTAATATTTTCAAGCCACCTTGTGAAACATGTATCAACACGCAACGTTAGCCGATTTCAGCGAATAAAAGTCCTATTGCACTTGAAATACTCGTAGAGTAGAGGTCATCTAAAACACAAGAGAAAATTATTGTGTACAATTATGTAGATGAGAAAGATTAATGGTTGAGAACGAGTTTAACGTGAAATCGAAATTGTTGTAAGATTGATCGACAAAATAAGACCGAAATTGTTGTTGAGGAAAATGTCAGGTAGGGCGTTCAGCAGTGAATAGGTAATATTACTGCAAGGGAAAATGACTATTGTCCAAAACTTGGAGAATGAGAGTGGTTATCGCCAGCCCATGAAAAGGAGTTCTTACCAACGAAATCTAAGCAGCGATTGAAACATGAATAGTGTTGTGCTAAACCTTCACAGGTTCGTGTTGCCGAGAGTGTAATTATTATGAAAGATGATGTAGCTAGCCAAGATAATGGAAAAAGGTGTGTCTCTCACAAATAGGATGACAGCTGGGTTGCATTGCAGACTGTAAGGATGATCAAGTTCGGATACATTATTGTAATCAGTTACTTTAACATTTTTTTTAAAATATCATTTTTCTGTCATGGCCGATCCTTGTTCCGGTCAATATATTTAATAGGCTTTCCAGCTGCTCTCTTTCAGAGCTGTTACGCAATACGTCATAACATATTTAGCGATATAATACTGAATTATAATCCTTAAGTTCGAAACTTGTTTTTGACGTCTGGGCTAAACACACTTTTGAAATACTTTCTCGGAAAGTAAAGTTTTGAAAGACGTGTTTCCGTGATTTTGTCAGACTGTGAAATATTCTGGGATGTGAAAAACTGATTATTATCTATTACAAAAAGAAGCACCGATACGGAATCAGCAAAGAAACAAGATTAGACGATAGCGTTTGAAGTAAATAGCTCCTCAATGCCTGTGGAAATGTTTTTTAATAAAAGGCGAGGAAACAACAAAAATGGATATTTTTTTTATCTAATTTAAAAGTGTTACGTCCGAGACTAATTGAAAATTGAGATTTTTTGGTGGCTTCACAACCTACTAGAAATTCAATGTGTGCTAAGAAACGCTGATCCGAATTACACTGTCTTCTTTATTCTGTACAGCAACCACACACACAGAGTGCATCGCAAACACGTGTAGTGAAAAAAGTGTATGGATAATTAAAAATAAGTAAGCTGTCCGAATGATGAAAACTGAGATCAGAAACAGAAATGGAAAAGATTGAAGAAGGATACGAAGAAAGAACGTTTTCTTCGAATTTAAAACGCGTTAAAATCTAAAAGAGATATTTCGGAAAAACCTACTCCTATCAAATTTAAGATTCACGTTCCATTTTTAAAAAATATTTAAAAAAAAGTAAAAGTCTTAATAATTACTAATTATTTTTTATGTTTACAGCATAAATGGAATTATCATCTGCATTATGAAATAAATGTTTCTTAATTAAATTTCTATGCAGATTCTGCAGCGTCATTTTAAAGAAAACACACAGACACTCAGTAATTTTTCAGAAGTTGTTACCAGCGTAAAACCATTTCCCTTAATTACTTTCGTTCTCAGTTATCAGTATCAAAGTTTCGCTATCGTAAACGCAATTTTTTTAATATATATACACATACATATATTTATAAAATTAGTTTACATTATATATATATATATATATATATATATAATTAGTTTCTTTACTTGTGTAATATTAATATCGGTAAACGAATGACGCAGCGACTTTGGAGATTAAAATCGAAATAAGCTCATACGAGAATGAAATTAAAATTGATCACCGACCGCTGAGAATTTTTCCTTCTCTCCGAGCTACTCGGAATTGAATAATTGACGCAGTTTCAATAATAATATTGTTAGCGTTGATAATAAAAATAAGTTATCAGCAATTACAATTGAAGGTAACAAAAACAACATTGAAAATAAGCAAATAAACCATGTCACACTTAAAACGCGAGTTAAAATATTATTTAAAGATAGAAAGTTTAAGTAATAAAACATTTCTTTTTTTTCCATTTCGATCTTGTCGATGATACGTTAATTAATAAATAGAAATTCAGTTTAAATCTATTGCCCGATTTCAAAGATTTTTTTTTTTTTTTTTTTTTGTCAAAACCGAAATTATTATAGAAAAAAATACTTCCCTCTAAAGAGTCAGTCATGATTACCATAATCCTCTCCCTGAATTTTCCCCCGATGCATAGTCTAATATTTCCATCCGGTTAATTTTTGGTCTCCATCGAACTTCTCCATTTGTCTGTATTAGATTAATCTTCATTAGTTAAATATCAGTTTAATGAATATATTATTAAAAATATAATGAAGTTGCAAAAAACAAAACAAAGGATTAACTTTTAATTTAAGAAAATAAAAAAAGCGTTTAACTGTTAACGTAAGATATTTCTAGCGTATAATATACGTAATGACACTGTCAAAGCTGCATTTAAGGGGTTACTGCGAACATAATTTGTTTTTCGAACAATTTTCTCGTTTTCCGCCGATGCTATACATTACGTTTAAGTATAGTAAAAACAGTTGGACTTTGTTTTTCGTTCATAATTCAAAAGAGAGATCCAAAACGTTGACGATTGAGAAAACGCTGGAGGGGTAGTAGGCGAATAGATGTAGAAGTTGAAATGGAATTTATGGGCATTTTCAATAAAAATTTTATTTCATTAATAATGAATTAAATTAAAAAAAAAAAAAAAAACAATTATATTAAGCAGTATAATATTCAACATATTATATGCTGGACTAATATATACACCTTGACATGCTTAAAATTAAAAGATTTCACCAAATTACAAAAAGTTATCAAAAAACATTAGCAATCAAACTAATTATAAAACAATTAGTTATTATTCATCATTAGATCATGCCATTAGAAATGAAAACAAGAAAGCACATAAATTTATTTTCATCAGTGAATGATGAAATTAACGTAATGTACGATTGCATAACGTAACTAACGAGCGAGTTTAATTATGGAAATAAATTACTTAACTCGAATCAGTTTAAAATGATAGCAGACAAATAGCTATATTAATTTGTTGCAGAAAAAGTATCGCAAGATTCTAATGTGAGGTATATCAGCTCTTTATTTTCGAACAATAATAGAAAGATTTCACAACAAAACTTTCCTAGCTAAAGTTTATATAATGACAACTTTACATCAGGACATATTTAATTTATATAAATTTAATATTTCAAATTCAGATAGATCTATTATACGTTACTTTCAAAATGATAAGGGGGAGGAAGCATTTTATAAAAAAATTATTCGACTGTAAAATAGATGAGAACCGGTAACTAAAAGTTTTTTGAAGAATTTAATAAATTTACAGTAAACAAAATTATGCATCGCAAAAAGAGCAGCACGCGTTAATATTTTAAAACTGAGAAAATATTAAAATTAAAGAAAGGGTATTGTATACACAGATTTACATTAATATAAACTCGGTCCTTGAGGCATCGCAAAAGGGTAGACATGACCCCCAATATTTTCTCGTCTCAATTGATTTTAGAAGAATCGTTTTCATTTAACTACGTCATTCTGTTTCGTTTTAATAGTAGAAATTCATAGAATTACATAAAAACATAACTGTATAACTTGAATAACAGTAGTGATAATATTTAAACCATTCATTTCCTTGTTTTTATATATACATACATGTATGTATATATATATATATATATATATATATATATATATATATATATATATATATATGTTGATTAATAATAAACACGCAGTTTTTAGGAAATATTTTAATAAGTTTTACATAAATTGCGACGTTTCGGCAACAAAATGCCCATAATCTACGTGATTATGGGCACTTTGTTGCCGAAACATTTCGCAATTTATTTAAAATTTAATTAAAATATTTCCTAAAAACAGCGTGTTCATTATTAATCAACATATATTGAATAACTATATTTTATATCGTACTTGAATGGGGCTTCCGTATAAATTGTAAACAATTAAAATATTCTTCGTTCTTTGCGTAATTTCATAACCAGGTTTAAAGGGTGAATTACCATTTCGCCTAATTCCCATTTCACCTAAATTTAGGGTTGGGTTACTCAGGTAATAAAAAAAAGGTCAGACAAACATACGAATGATTTCGTGTTGGCAACAGCGCGTCATCATTATCGAATTTTAAGCAGACTAAACGCATCATTTTTTTTTCTATTTGATTCCACTGTTAATCTTTTCTTTCCGAAATACAACAAAAAGGTTTATATGAAAATCAGAAGTGAAAAAATACCGCTAAAAATGTTTGATGTAAATATACGCGAAACGACCACTCCGATTAATATTTCCGAGTTATTTTATTGGATGTCCAGTGCTGTATAAATCCCACCCGCCTTATCAGTTAGTATATAAAAGCCTTATTGATATTTAGTGTGACAAGAACATTGAGGTTCGGATTTGCAGAAAAAATAATAAAAAAGCTAAATTATAATTAGGTGTAGTTTCGAAGTGGTCGCGTTTATGTAAGAAAAAAGGAATAAGAATCGAATAGAATTAACAATAATGACATGACGTCGAATGATTATTACCGCGATAATTTTATTATTGATTATTAAAATTACAATTATAAGTACATACAAAAAGTAAATGTTAAAATTAGGAAAACATAAATAAAGCTCCATTTAGTTCACCCTGCCTTTTTGCCTTTTCTAGGCTTTTTATCAAAATAACTTCTTCCGGCTCAACGTAGCTCGGTACGCATTTCAAACGCCTATACTGTCAGCAAGTGCTCTATTTCCGCTTCTCGGCCACGCACAACGAAACTAGTTCGCTACCCCTGCGTAGCGGTCAGATCCTTCGATTTTTTAACCGAGAATGCGTCTTTGACAAACAATGCCGCGTTTACCCGCTGCCGAGACCTTCCGAGAAATTGAATGATTATTACCAAAATTTTAATATTTTCAAAGGTCGTAAGAAATGCCAAATCCATCTGAATATGCGGAAAATCACCGCATACTGACTGTTTTACGCTATGAGGTCACAATTTGTTCTGGGTTGAGTGTTATGTGTATCAACGTTCTGAAGGAAACTATTCTTCTATCTTGAATATTTAAATTTTCACTTGTGAATAAACCAAAAATTTAGAGTCAGGCTAATATAGCAATGGATATATCATTTATAAAAACAAATCGAGCAGGTAAATAATATATACATATATATATCTAATATTTGTATATTGAAATATTTATTGCAAATTACATTTTAAATGAAATGGTATTCAATTAGATTTTGACAACAGAGAATAAAAAAAATTATCATCCATTAAAAAATTATTTTCGCTTAATTGCTATAAATTTTTATTTTGTACGTCAAAAGTGTATGATAAAATATTTGGTTAATTGAATAGCGTCTTTTTATATTCTCTTTCTTTTTCCTTTTTGTAATGTTAAATCGTAATCTTTTGGCAATTTATTGAATGAAGCATTTTAAATAGTAAGATAGAAGGTTTTTTTTCTTTGACTTTTTTTGGATTTGCCAAAAAATCTGGCAGACTTAACAGATTATAAAAGAAAGAAGAAAAATATTATAATCTAATTCGATTGGACACTGGGGAAATAGAGGAAACAAGAGTAAGGAGGACAGTGCCCCTTTATTCCAATCTTCTGCGCTTTGGCCTCCCCACTCGTTACAGTGCCAAAGCCATTCTTGCTTTCTCCTCTCTCAATATAGTTCCTTTGTTAGCTTTCTTTATTTCCTCAATTTTTAATCTTTTCCTTATATAATGTACAGTTCTCTGCGTTGGGTAAGTTCTACTGTTGACGTACCCAAAAAATTGAAAGAAAAAAAATTTTTTTTACGTTGTCAGAAACTCTAATAACAACATTTTTTGCGTTTTATTTATTTTTTTCATTCCAATTATTGAAATTACTTGAAAAACATCGTCATTATAATAAACGTGACTAATTTGAAGAGGAATTTTTCAAAGTCCAACAGCAACCATTTAGGCTTCTGGAGACGTTATTTATACCTTAAAATTCGATTTTAGAAGTATTTTTAACAACATACGCCAAGTTTTACCGTTTCATCTTGTAGAATGGGGGAAAAATCATGACTGTATCTTCTAAAATTTTTTTACCGTGCGACACATCTAAAAATGTAATAACCCCTTATTACTACCAATCTTTCGCCATTTTTTAATCAATTGTCCTTATTTTCACTGCTTTCTACAACTAAAAATCTATTATTAAAGATTATCAAATATAACAAATATACTCGAGGGATAGATATAAGAATATTTAAAATATACATTTTTTTGATATGGTGCTTTTAAATCTATGCTCATTTATTAATCCCATAAAAGCCATGAACTGACCCCATATAACAGGGTCTTCACCTTGTTTATTCCTTGCTTACTCCTCTTTTTCTGCTGTACACAGAGTTTAATAGTAAATCTAGTAATTTTTCTCGTCCTAATATCCAAATTCTGAAAAATCTCTTGTAATCGTATACGTTACTGTTGATTATTTATTCAAATCCGAAGCAGTATTTAATTTTTAAATTCTTTCGATTTGCAAATTCACTTTTTTTGAATTAAAGAAAAATGAAATTAGGTTCAGGAACTTTTGTTAAAAAAAAGAGAAAAACTGTTTTCCTAATTTTAACATTTACTTTTTGTATGTACTTATAATTGTAATTTTAATAATCAATAATAAAATTACCGCTGTAATAATCATTCGACGTCATGTCATTATTGTTAATTCTATTCGATTCTTATTCCTTTTTTCTTACATAAACGCGACCACTTCGAAACTACACCTAATTATAATTTAGCTTTTTTATTATTTTTTCTGCAAATCCGAACCTTAATGTTCTTGTCACATTAAATATCAATAAGGCTTTTATATACTGACTGGTAAGGCGGGTGGGATTTATACAGCACTGGACATCCAATAAAATAACTCGCAAATATTAATCGGAGTGGTCGTTTCGCGTATATTTACATCAAAAATTTTTAGCGGTATTTTTTCACTTCTGATTTTCATACGAACGTTTTTGTTGTATTTCGGAAAGAAAAAACACCTTAACAGTGGAATCAAATAGAAAAAAAAAATGATGCGTTTAGTCTGCTTAAAATTCGATAATGATGACGCGCTGTTGCCAACACGAAATCATTCGTATGTTTGTCTGACCTTTTTTTTATTACCTGAGTAACCCGACCCTAAATTTAGGCGAAATGGGAATTAGGCGAAATGGTACCAGACCGTTTAAAGAAGTCGGAAATTCAGCTAGTCCACTTGACTGGACTGTTTTGCGACGGACATTGTAATGGGACATTTTTTGTAGCGTACCCCGGGCTAAGAATGACAGTCATTAAAAGTTGTTAGTATTAGCAAATAAAGATAAAATAATGTAAGAAAAAAAAAATTGTAAAATGTGATTAATGTGACATTATAAACTTAACTGGAAGGGGTTGTATTAATCAATCATTACGTATACTACGTTAGATTTTATACGAAACAAAAAAAAAAATAAAAAAAAAAAAGGTAGTTTTTAGTTTGGCAAACCACAATATTGCGTTGAGTGTTAGTGATAAAGAAAAACTTACACGGTCGAGATCTCTACGTTCAGTCACTTTGCTCGCTCGCCGCCAAACCGGAGTCGATCGAGCCACTAATTAGCGCACGTGCTTCGGAATGAAATGCAATGGTGTATTTCAGAGAACGAAGTAAAAGTGTAACAGATTCGCCATTTTTCCAGCCATGGCCGTGGCTTTATGACGTGGTGGACTGATAAACAAATAAATCATCGAGTCCGCATTATATATATTTATGGGGGATAGACGAAGGATCGATACGGAATAAATGGGCACGCTGATATAGGACATAGACACGAAACCCGTCTCTTCATTCAGCACATTGAACCGTTTGCAGCAATTGTTTCCAACGTTCAAAGCGCCTCACAACTAAACGCGATTCATTCACTTATGTCGTTAATTCCCCGTCGTTTCTCTTTCTCTCTTTCTCTCTCTCTCTCCCTCTCTCTTTATTATTAGTTATTTCGTATTTTGCATTTTTATTTTTGTAACTTGTTTGGCTTTTCTTCTGTTTTCGCGTGACTGCCGCGGATAAATTACCTCTTCTCGTGCTTGTAATAATTTTTCACGTTTTCCACCTCCTTCCGCTTCACTTATGTTAATGAGAGACTTTTCTCCTAATTAATTTTTCGAAAGACAAATTTGACTAAACACATCTGCTTAATTATAATTCGCTCTGTCTACTTGCCGTACGCTATGCATTCTATTGGGGCGAAATAGAGGGAAGGAGGTGAATCATTAAGCGATTATTTTAATTACCGAAATCTCGCAACAAAAACAACCAGCCGTGGGAAAAAAATACCTAGCCGGCCGAATCAGTTCATTCCGCCCTCCTAATTCGTTAAATGACCATACTACTTACAGGTGTGTATCGGCGACATACTGACGCGAGTGAATGTAAATTGAAATCCGCGTTAAATACCATCCTGTTTTTTCTTCTTCTTCTTCTTAATTCATTAGGCAAAATCAAGTCCAGTTTAAAGAATTGCGTGCGAAAATGGCAAAAGATCTAAACGAAGCGACAATAGTATAGATACAGCGGTCGCCCCCAGCCCTTTTGTGGATTATTTTAAAATGATAAACATTTCATTACGAAACAACGAAAATTACACATTAATCGTTGTCGTCCAACTCGGTTGCGCTATTTTAAGATATGTTTATTAATAAAATTGTTTTATTTTAGTTTATTTGTTTAAAACCCGTGTATTCGCAATTTCGGTTTTTAGTTGAATGGCCAAAATTGCCAACATGGTAGTAAGGCAAACAAGTTTGGCACATCGGTCTGTTTTATAAACTCAAACAACTACTACTTCCGGACTTATATTTATTCTTATTTGTCTGACAGAACTTTCACAGTAAAAGTGAACAATGCAATATTTAGTGAGAGAATCATTTTGGCCTCAGTTCCGCAGGGTAGTCTCCTGGGGCCCACTTCTTGTATTCCATATACACCGCAGATATACCTACCTTAAACCAGGCTACCTTAGCCTCTTTTGCGGACGATATACTCTGGCTTCCTCTGCAAATCCCAACTATACAAGTTTAGCTATTCAACAGCATATGAATTCAGACATGGGCAGATAAATGGAGAATTAAATTCAACGAAGAGAAATGCCAGTAGATCGTATTTACAAATAGATTGATTACGTGTCCCGGAATAAAAATAAATAATAGGGAAATCAAACAATCAGATTCTGTGAGATACTTAGGAATGTATCTCGATCGCAGGCTCACCTGGAAATATCATGTTACTCAGACCTGTCAAAAAATTGCCATTCGAGCTAGGATACTATACCCCCAGGGCTGTTAGGCAGATCTTCTACTCTAAGCCTAAGCTTAAAAAGATCCATCTATCTAACCATCATAGCGCCAATATGAAGGTATGGACTGGAGATATATGGATGCACTTGTGCAAGTAATTTATCGAAAATCGAAAGCCAGCAGTCCAAAATTCTCCGAACAATCACAGCTACCCCTAAATACGTCTCTAATATGACCTCACACACTGATTTAAATATCCCCTTTGTTAGTGAAGTCTATATCACACAATATAACAAATTTTTTGAAAAATTAAAATTAAATCCGAATCCTTATATACATAAAATGTAAGACAATGCCGGGCAATCCTAAAAGGAGGTTAAAAAGAAGAAAATGGTGCCATGACGCTCTTCCAATAACATAAATACAATTAATGCGGAACGCATAATTCATTTATATAATATTCATCTTATAACGCTATATGACAGTATTATAGCGGGCGTTAAAATACTGTGAATATCCTCTATACAGTACCGACAGGATACATGGGCCATACTTCACTATATAGATTGCCATGTTATCCTGCTGATTCTATGAAACACGCCTTATCAATAACATAAGTACAATTACTACTAAAATAATAATATATATATATATATATAATATTCATCTAAAAGACATACATATATAGCTGGCGTTTAATAACTTATTAATATTCTCAAATTCTTCCTATACTACTGATGGGACTCTATGGGCCATACTTCACTGTATAGGTTGCCATGTTATCCCGTTGGTTTTATAAAACACGCTTATTTCTGTTATAATCCTATTATTATCTCCGACTTAATCCTTCGTTGGAAGGATGGGTTGGCTATTACATGGTTAATAAATATAAGGAAGAGAGGTCACAAGCACTGTTTATGGTTCTTGCCGGTACAGTGAATAAAAAAAAAAAAAAAAAAAGAGGCAAACAAGCTCTAGAAAAAAGTATTTTTTTAATACTTTAAAATACCATTTTTCGACAATATCATCAATAATTCATAATAATTATTATGAGTAATCACTGTGAAAGCTTTAAATATTTAATCATTAATAATTGATTGCAAAACACGTCCTCCTCCGTGCTAATATGATAAATTTCTGTCGGTCTTGATTCGCCAGATCTCTCATCGTAGATGGAATCGAAAATTTTGAAAATGACAAAATCGGTACTAAAAACTAGTTGTTTTGTTATTTCGTTCTTTATTTATTTTTTGATATACTTTCATCCATCGTAATTTAAATTCGTAAACTTCATGTTGTTATTTTTTTTTTCTATTTTATCATCACTACCACTATATAAATATGTGAGCCCTCCCCCCCCCCCCCCCCCCCCAACTTTAAAACTCTCTTATTTTTCTTTTTTTTTTACATAAGTTGTGGGTCTAGCTGAGCAATGCTGCTCGTAGTGCGAGTGCCCGACACGCTTATCCACGTCTATTTCAGAATTTACTTAGATTACACAAATGTTCACTTATAGTTTAATCGTTCTATCAATAATCTAACGAAGGGGGAAACATATGATGGTGAATAAGCATGCTTGCTCAGTACGTACGTAAATCCCGCGTTTCTCGAATTTTCGATATATATATATATATATATATATATAAACGTAACTAAGATACGATTACCAAAATACTTCTTAAAGATAGGATGTAATAATGAAAAGGGATGTATACCTTTTTTTTCTTTTTATTATTTTTTTATATAATGTCAGGAGATATTTTACCTATTTTGTGCACCACTCCATTAGCCATTCCACAATATTATCTTTCGTTCCTGAAGTATGTCCGGGGGGTATTACTTCCATTAATTTCATTAGTATCAGCTCGTCGACATTTTCAATTTTATTACTTATTCCTCTGAGCATAAAAAAGTAGGGGTCTTTAGTATTCCTTGTAGTAGTCCGTTTCTTATTTATACTAGGCAGGTGTATATATTACTCATACTTTGAATTCGTGTAATCTACAGTGAAAAAACATCATTTTCGGAGATAGCTCTTATTTTCTTTTCACCAAGAGGAGCCATTTTTACCCGACATCTAGTGGGACAGAATTATTTTTAAGCATCTTCACTGCAATTTGCCTATTTTCTTCAACTCTCCTTCTTCTGCTTTTCCCCACACCCGTATACCACATCTAATTCTGGCTATGACTATGAATTCAAAAAATAACCGAACAGTTTTATAAGGTAGCATAAGTTTTAGTCTATAGAGTGCCGGAATAGCCTGTCTCGTTTTATTAGATCAGTATGATTTTTCCGCGTCAGTTATTGGATCTATTGTTAACCCAAGGTATTTATATTTGGATATAGATTCTAATCGATCACAAGAGAAATTCAACGTATTTATATCGTTTACATGTAAACATTGTATTGAGTGCAGCACAATTTCAGGGTCGTAGTTCGTGTATCTATTAGGAGTTCTTACGTACATCGTTCTCGACTTGGTACCACTTACTATTATATTTCGATCATGAGGCCACCTGCTGAATATATCAATCTTATACGAGTTTTTCGGCAATTTTGATGCCTTTATGGCGTGCGACCAGAACTACATCATCTGCATTCTCAAATGATTCTTTACATAAAGCTCCACAATTTTTGAAAATGCGGTGATACCCTAAAGTTATAGGTCAGTAATTCTCGTACAACGCATGACTGTCTTTTTTTCTTTTTTTTTTGAATAGGTCTGATGACTCCAATCTTTAGCCCTCGCGGAATCTTACATTCTCTTAAGGAACAATTAATTAACTTTGATATTAAAGGCGAAAAAATCATAGTTTTTAATGTCCCTCTAATCCTTATACCGTCGCATCCTGGGGCTTTATCACTTTTTAGCTTTTGAATTATTAGATCTACACTATTTAATTGATGCTTTCGGAATGTAGAGAAATACTTTATTTTGGTGGCGCCCGTGTTCTTAGCATCTGCGTGTTGCACTCGTAAATATTACTTTTTTATATAGCTTGCGTAATATTTACCAAATCCCTCTTCTACGTTTGAACTATTAGCGAAGGTCTTTGCTATAACTAAATCTGTAGGTATCTTATTTGTATTACTGACAAGGCTATCAATTATTCCCCAACTCGCTTTGCTGTCATTATTTACTTTTCGATTTTTCCCCTGTAGAATAAATTTTCGGCTGTTCTGACTTCATTTTTAGTCATATTTCGATATTTCTTGTACAACTCATACTTTACATTGGTTGGGTTGTTTTTAAAGTAGATGTCTCTTATGCGCATGAAATTTATAATTTTCGCTATTTATCCATAAATTTCTCGGCGTATATTTGTTTTCTATTTTGTTAGGAAATATTACTGTGGTCTAAAAAGCAAAGTAGATTTATTTATACGTGTTCTTCGCCTCGTTTAGTTGTAATAATTTTGACCAATCATAATTACGAATGTTCCTACGTAATAGCGCCTCGTCTAAGTGCTTAGCTTCCCTATCCATTAGGCCGATACCACTAGACTTATTCATTTTAATAGCGCAACATGTAATATAGTGTTCCGTAATTTGGGCCTCGATAATACCTGAGACTATCCTCTTGAAAGTAGACCTTACAAAAATATGGTCAATACATGCGTGACAAAGTTGCCTTGTACGTATTTCTTTCCGTGTAATACCTCTTATTAACTGCATTGCCCCTCAGCCACTTATCACATTTAATAAATTCTCATCATGGCTGCGCCGTCGAAGTAAATTAATATTAAAGTCACCGTATATTAAGAAATCCTTTTCGGCGCCGGCTACCTTAAAGAGTTGACTTAGGTTACCTAAAAATTCCAGGACACTCCTACACTAGGTGACCTATACATCGCTATTAGGTAGACTAATTTATTAGGATTTATCCCTATTTCCATTGACAGAGAATCCCACCCTTTCCTATCCGCTACGATTTGCCTGCCTTTAATGTTATTTGAAATAAAGGTTTGTAATGTAATCCCACCATTATTTTTAGGGGGTTTGGAAATTACAAAATTTAGTATATATCCATTTATATTATATTTATTTCGGTTAGCACTATTATACGAATGGGTGTGTTACGGATATAAGAAATGAACTCATCCCAATGTAGTTTCAAGCTTCTGATATTTAGATGCACCAAGTGTAGTATGTCATTTTTATAAGCTATATTATTTAAGCCGAATAAACTAGTAACCGTTTTATGCCAGTCTATTATTATATTAGCATAATTAGAACAGTTAGCTTGTTAGCTGCACATCGCGGAGGAAATCATACTTGCCGGTATTTATCACAAGTGGAAAATGCATAAATTACGGTTCGTATTTAAAGGATGGTACATATACACATTGCAGCGAAAACACTATAGTAGATACAATAATATTAGAAATAGCGGAGTAAACGCAAGACAGATCTTTTGAACAAAACAGCGTTTAAATCATTATTTAAAAATATAATAAGCACGATGGAGGAGATAACGGAATTACAGATAACGCACATGATAAATAGCTATTAAGGACATTTAATCGATTAGAAAAATTTATTTAGATCTTCGTTGTTTCTTATTCTAATTAACCGTTTGTCCGTATTCCTTTTTAGAAAGATTTTTCCGCGCTTTGTCCACATAAAGTTATACACATCAGTAATCATCGGGCTTGCTGTTTAGTTTTCCAGAATTATAATAAGGTGACAGATTTTCGTTTACATATATTTTCAACTGAGTGTCCACGCGCCCGTTATGTCTTTATCAAATAATGCGCTTTTTTTCCTATTCTCTAATAATAAGTCGGCGATTCTTCTACCTGTTTCCGCAATAATGGGCCTGGGTAACCTCGTGTTGCTCGACGGTATGCGGTGAATTGCCTTGATATTTTCGATTTCTATATCTATTTCTAACTTCTTCCCTATCTGCATATATTTAGCAGATTTTCGTTTGCGAGTTCGGAAACTCCGTGCAGTTTAATATTTCCTCTTCTGTTGTACTGCTCTCTAACTCCCGAATCATAGCTTTTAGTTTTCTAATTTCACTATCCTTCTTACAAACCTCAGCAGTAAGGATAGCCACATTACGATATGCACGGATTCTACAGTGCATTGCAGGAGTGTAATCCTGCTGGTTGAGTTATCGATTTGTTTCGCTGTCGGAGACCTGGCTATCGCCTAGTTCTTCCTCATTAATAATTACGCTACAGCTATAAGGTCGATAAAAAAAAAAAAAAAAAACAAAGTCGAAATTCCAAACAACCTAATTTTATCTCACAATAATAATGCTAGAATTTGACACGTTTCAACTGTCGTTGATAATTTCAAGAGTACTTCTACAATTTTCGATCTTTGCACTGACTATTCAACACTCTTAGCTTACTCCTGTTTTAATTAGCGGATGACTTTAGTGCTGCTACCCGTTTATGTGGATGTGATCCTAATGTGAAAAGGTTTTTGAATGATTTTAAAAAAAGGGGTTAATTTGCGTTCGCTTAATGACGGTTCAAATACGATTTCAGGTTTATTAAGCTCCAAAAATAGTGCTCGGTTGATATCTGCAGTCCAGTTTTTAACCGCTCGAAGAATGAGCTTACTTGGCAGCAATCATCTTTTGATATCTACTAAGAACTCCAGTTTCGCTTATTAACTCTGCTCGGTTGGAAAATAACAAGAACATTAATCTCACGATGACTCATTCTATCCACCTTTCTTCTCCATTACTCCATGTAAAAAAAGGATTTTTCACGCGCCTCCTTCAAAATTCTTTATCCTTATTCTTTCCTGATGACATTCTGTTTCTTTTTTTTTTTCTTTTTCCGACGTACTGTAGTAACTAGTGCAGCACGTAATTTGTCTCTCATTGCGACTGAGAGAGCATTCTTTTTTCTCAATTTATATTTCTAACTCTTCGTCTAAATCTACGTTCGACCGTATATAATCCTGCTTTAATTTAATCTGCCCCTAAACAATCTTACTCGTGCTATTGGTTTTATTGTTGTATTTCCTGATAGTCGTTCATCTTCGATTAAAGGTAAATATGCTGAAAGCCTCATCTTCGACTATAATTAATACGGCGGTAGCAATTTATATTATCCGTAGAAGTCTCGAATTTAACTACTGATCTTTTATTTGCATTTAGGCCTTCAAGTCCTCGTCCCTCTTAAATTAGATGTGCAATTCAAAATTTACATCTTCGCCGTTGCCCCTTGATACTCTCAAATCCAATTCTAGAAATTGTTATTGAATCCGGTACATCAGTGACAGAAGAGCATTAAAAAAAAAAATATGGTTAATTTTTAACTCTCTTTCTATTCCAGCGATCACGGGAAAAATTAGTTTTGAATATTTCCTTTACTTACACCCTGTCAAGAAAGTATCGGGAATTGTTAAATAAAACGAACAATTTTTAATTTTCATCCAAATTTATTTTGTCACCTTCAAAATAACATCCATTCGAAGCGATGCACATATGCCAACGCTTTTTCCACTCGGCAAAGCACTTCTGATAGGCGGTTTCCGGGATGGCCTTTAGCTCTCGCGTCGCATTCGTCTTGATGTCATCAATCGATTCGAAGCGCATTCCCCGTAGCGGAAATTTGAGTTTTGAGAATAGGAAGAAGTCGCAGGGTGCTAAATCTGGTGAATACGGCGGTTGTTCGATGATATTTACCGAGTGTTTGGCCAAAAACTCATTCACAATTATGGCTTTGTGAGACGGCGCATTATCGTGATGGAGAATCCAAGAATTGTCGACCCACAAATCGTTACTTTTACGACGGATAGCCTCTCTCAAACGTCTCAAAACACTTAAGTAAAACTCTTTGGTGACTGTCTGTCCGGCTGGCACATATTCATAGTGTACCACGCCTCGAATATCGAAGAAAACAATCAACATGATCTTCACTTTCGATCGGCTTTGGCGAGGTTTTTTCGGCTTTGGCGCGCCAATTGGCCGCCATTCGGACGATTGCTGGTTCGTAAGCGTGTCGTACTCGTACACCCATGTCTCGTCACCAGTAATTATCTTTTCCAAGAAGGTAGGATCCAAATTGGCTCGATCCAGCATGTCTGCAGCTACCTGTTCTCGGTACTTTTTTTGAAAGAAATTCAGGTCTTTCGGAACAAGCCGAGCCGCAACGCGTTGCATACCCAATTTTTCGTGCACAATCGTACGTACGCTCTCGTGTGACATGCCCAATCCATGAGCCATCTCTCTCAAGCTCACATGACAATTTTCAGCAACGATTTCCTTGATTTTATCGACGTTATCATCGGTCACACTCGTTGAAGGCCGTCCAGAGCGAGGCATGTCTTCGACCGTCTCCCGACCATCCTTGAACGCTCTGTACCACTCGTAAACCCGCGTTTTTGATAAAGCAGATTCACCAAAAGCCTTCTGTAACATTTTCAGTGTATCGGCACAAGAAATTTCGTTCGAAACACAGAATTTAACACAAGTACGTTGTTCAATATTTTCACTCATTGTAAAACTTCGACAAAACCTTCAAGGTCGACTGATTTTAACAGCTGCTGTAAACACACTGGTTGACAGATCGCGCTAAAAATAGGCATCATAATACAAAACAGTTGTACCAACCTGGAAAAAAAAAATTATCTGCCTAGCTATTACCCGGGAGATTTAAATTGACAATTCCCGATACTTTCTTGACAGGGTGTATATTTAATTTTCAACGCGAGATTATTATTATTATCGTATCAATGGCGCGCTTGTAATACTGAATATTTCAAGACTAAACAGGAACAAATTACAAAGTAGAATTTCCGAGTAAAAGTACAAAAATACAAATACAGTATCAATATAAGAACAATATTATATCATCTATTTATAAACACTTGTCAGCCAATCTACTGCTCGTTCCTCAAGAGAATGTAGCCCAGCCAATCCTAACAGTATACTTTGCACAAATTAACAACGTGCGGCATCGTTTGAGCCTCACCACAGCTACACAGTTTCGATCCCGAGAACCTCCGTTTGTTCATTAAATACTTGCAGCGGCCCTGGTTGATTCTGACTCGATTCATATTGAACCACGCTTTTCTACTGAGATCAAATCCGGGCACCCCGATGGCTGGTTTTTAAAAATTAGTTGTCCATTTACTGCAGTTTACTTACTCCATAGTAGTTCCCTCCACCTGGTAGCTGCGTCGTCACTGTTCTGGAGCACATTGGCCGTTAACCGTGCTGCTTCCCCAGACCGAAGACGTGTAGGTAGAATAATATCTTTGATCGATTTTTCTGCGTGAGGGTGCGTGCTGTTGTGATTTAGCCCATTCTCGTTTTAGTGCCTCTTCTCTACGGATGAACGATGGAAATTTGTTTGCAAGAACGGGAAATAGTGAGGGTCGATTTTGTAGTGCTCTGTATTCAGTTGTATGCCGATTTTCTTTGTATGCGCACTAGCCAACCAAACGAAGCAACAGTATTCTGCGACTGAATACACTAGTGTAGCATTCCTGAGAAGTTCTGTCTTCGCTCCGCATGCTGTACCTGCAAATGAATATATTATTAATAAATATTAATATTTAAATATAATACTAATATCCTATTCCATCCTGGATAAAACAAACCAAACGGTTCAATCATTGATTGATTTGATTTGATCTATATAATAATGCATTGTCATCCAGTTCTGAGCTGTGTTCAAAATTTCAAGTCTAAAGAAGTTATATTAAAATTGATTGTGAAATTCCACCCGAACAGACAGGCATGAAAGCGAGTTAATAAGAACGCGGTAATATACTTAAAACTATAAAAGAAATGATTTGTAATATGAATAACAATGTGCAGATAATCCTGAATTAAACACTATACAAAAGTTTCATTTGCGTGTACAAATTGTATATGTATATTTAACAATATATGTGTAAACATAAATATGTATATACAAGTGAAACTTCTGTAGTGTTTGATTGTCTGCACATTATTATTTATATTACAAATCATTTCTGTTCTAATTTGAAGCTCAATTGTACTTTAGTATATATTATTTTTTGTTTCCTCGTTTCGAATTGATTGCATTCCGTAAAAAGTTTCACTTCCAACACTGTTAGTTTTCGACGCGCAGTTTTTTTGCGAAAAGTAAATACTACAAATTTCATCGCATTTATCTTCACTGTAACTTTTATTTGAAAATAGAAATGATGACTATAAAATAAGATACAAATACTTCGGATCTTAATGAATTTAAATATCTTGAAAAAGAGCATCCGAACAAATTCTATATCACGTTAAAATACGAACGTCATTGTTTATTTTTAAATGCAATTCGTCACATAAAAATGAAATAAGTGGTTCCAAAATTTCATTGCTAAAGTTCACATTAAAATCTTTGGCTGAGATCATTGGAATCTTATTTTTTTCTAATTCCGTTATAAATGCATGTGATGCAGTATATATCAATAATTCATCGAGGATGAACTCCGTAATTTCATTATTATTTTTACTTTGACGAATATGTATTACAATAATAACAATGGATAAAAATCTTTGTTATTATACATGCAGCAGCACACGCATCGCCAACGTTTAAACTTTCAATATGCAATCATGATTTTCAGAACCATACAGTGATGAATTAGTACTTTTAATTAATTTTATTGTGTTAACGTTATCCAAAATTTTGTGGAAAATTGCAACACCTCCAGCCCTTCTTTGAGAGGTCTTATAAAATTTATTAGCACATTTAAAATTTGAGATATCTATATTTTCGTCATCTTCCAACCATGGTTCAGATAGCGAGAAAACATTACAATTTTGTAAGACTAGATCTTTCAAATCTAAATGATGCCATTGTAAGCTTTGACAGTTAAATGTATAAATAGATGGCGCGTTTGCTTTTATAATCATATGTACACATTGATCTATTGTTATGAAGAAACCATCGAGTAATTATAAAAGTAAAATAATACTTAAATCCAAAAGAATCAGCATAAATTGATTTAAACAAACAAGGATACAAACAGAAACGACTATTCTCAGCGTCTTATCTTTGTGCTGACTTTCACGCACTTATGTCTCTCTTGCTCTACGTTTGAGTGAATAATCATTAGAAAAGGATAAGTGAAAACACAAAAAAATTCCTTGAGAAAAAAAAAATCTGTTCTATTTTGGAAATTCCCCACCTTTTCTTTGCAAGATTCCGTTTGATTTAGATCTGCATACTGTATTAAAAAAATAAATAGAAAAAAAAAAAAAACAAAAAAAAACAATAAAAATAAAAGTAGTAGATGATCAATCATCATCATTAGGCATTGAGAAGGATACCATTACAGCCAGTCTATTATTAAATACAAATTTATCTCCTATGTCAGTGTTCTGCAGCAGTCCATCCATGGGCGTCGCCAGCGGGGGGCAGGGGGCACCCCCCCCCGGAGCCTTGAAACTTTTTAATCAACATGCATTGATGAGAATTCATAGGCGCGTAATCTTGAACAATTTGCCAGAAACCCACGAAAATTATGTTTTAATTAAGATTTTATTCTTGTTTAATAAAATATTAAGCCTTTACAACTTTTATATATATATATATATATATATTTTATTTTTACTATAACTCATATCCTCCTTCTATTATCTAACCCCTCCTGGCAGTTGGCAAATCATCTTGCCCTCCTCTGGCCCATCGGCTAGCAACGCCCTTGAGTCCATTCATGTATGATAACACACAATATTCATGTGGTGGTAGCAGTGTGCGATGGCACACAGAAACTGATTGTGTAGAAAGCTGCAATAAGGAAAATGCAAAACAGTGACAATAACAGGTAGCCTTGATTAGTTCTGGACATGAAAAATGTTGGCTTAATATAACATGTAGAATGGGAAGAGGTTTTCTTGGCAGTAGTATTGGCAGGTGAAATACATAGCTTCACTTTCTAGAAATATAGAATTAGCTGGTCTTTCCTCATATTAACACATTGGCATGTGTATGTTTATGGAGAAAGGGTTTGCATTGATTTGACATGTTGATAAGTGTATGGATGGAGCGATGTGACCTAATACTTAACCTCTTTAAAATTACCTTACCTACTGTGCTAGAATGAACATTATCCATCTACTGATAGATGTAGAGTTGTTTGTGAATCAAGGAACTAGAGCAATATTATGAATTCTGCTTGCTTTAGACTGTTGCTTTTGATAGCTTTTATCATTGACTTTTTTTTTTATTTTTAACTTTAAGGGGAATATGTAAATGATTATAATGAACCGGTATTAAATACTTTTTAAGTGGGTTAAATGAATTTTTTAGATGAAATCTTCTAACTTACATTTTAATCTGAATGAGAGATTCAATATAATTAATAACACCAGTTAAAAATGAGTAGTTAACTTGAATTTTAGGAACGGCGTATATTTAATTTCTGCATTACTTATTTTGATAAAATTGAGTATATGAAGCCCCCTGTAAATTATTAAATTTGACAAATTAATTATTGTTCCCTGAAATCATTCCAGTTAGAACAATCAAAATCCAAACTCATTCAGTTTTCAATACAGTTTAAGTACACTATATTTAGGATTTTGCGATTCGAAAACAAGCAGTATAGCAATGCTGGTGACATGATGCTATTAATATTTTTTACAACCATAACATCTGATAGGTAACAAAACATGTAGTTCTGGAGAAGCAGAATTAGCAAAGATTATTTCATAAAGTGAATTCTTATAAGGTGTTGCCCGCTCAATTACAATTGCTAAAACACAATTACACGGCTTGTTTTTAGCACTAAAATCGCCCATTAGAATAATTTAATTTTTATTATATATTTTAAGGTTGTTGCGATTGATAAAGTAATCATCCTATAGGAGGCATTACTATTCGTTTCGCTACCGAACAGCCTGTATGCATTATAGTTAGGCGGAGGGGATTTACCTGCTTATTAATGGCTCTACACCTCCACTGCATCGAGAATTGGCGCGTGTCCATAAGTGTTAAATATTTAGGGAAATTTAAATTAAGGTTAGAGCTTAATCTAGTTTCAGATAAGACACAATTATATCGATAATACAGTTGATTAAAACCTGATGTAATCAAAACAGTTTTTCTAATATTAATTAATTGCGCATTTTCGAACAACTAACTAAAAACTACTGGTTAAGAATTATTTGCTAAAACCCTTCAGTAGTAATTACTACATCGTCATCATAAATAGTCTTTCTTCGTCTAGCTACAACTAAAAAATATATATGTATTAACAATTTTTGATTAATTAATTAAATTAAAGGATAATAAAGATGTAGTCTCGGTGAAATACAGGAGATGACAAATTTTGGGACGAGGGAAAACTGTAGCGGATGTCCGACGAATAAAAAAAGAAAAACGTCTCACCGTTATTTCGTAAAATTTTAATTTTTGCATGTGCTGATTAGACACTTTGAGAGGTTCAGTTATATTATAACCCCTTTTATTTTACCTTAATTTCATGTTTCATCTGCTCATTTTAGTTTGTATTAACATATTCTTCGCTATGCAGATTTTTTATAGCTGGTGTACCGATATATATATATACATATAAGTAAAGTGAGTTCCATACCCTTGACAGGGCGTCGGGATTGTGAAGTTAAGGTTCACAATGTACTAAGCCCAACGGCACTAATGAGAGTAGGGGGGCCGGTTCCTTTCTCTCGGCCTCCTTTACTTTTCCAGATTTCTCTGGTACCTAATTATTTCAGGCTGGGTAAGCTTGGGAGCGACTTGGATCCAGGACGAGACAAGTCTCGAACCCGTGACCTCCGACTTGGTAGCCAAGTACCTTAACCACTAGGCTACCACGCTGCCTATATATATACATATATAGAAGCTCAAAAATATACAGTGGAAAAGTACTTGTAATTTGCCATCTTAATCAACTTTAGAAAAATAAAAATCTCAAGTTTAAGTCTAAGTAAAGATCACCCCAAGTAGTAAAATCGGTGTTTTCTTAACTTTCTTTTAACGGCTACACCATTGTTGTCATAGAGGTCGCTTATGACGTTATTTAGCTGCTGCAACATAGTTGGTTAGGCAGTGCTGTTTCATTCAGGCAGGACCCGATTAGAATTCCATTGCCCCACACACTGAAAATATAGAAATATTTCATTTGCCTTCGGTTAATGTCCATAGCTGACGAACCTTCCTTAGAGAGAGAGAGAGAGAGAGAGAGAGGGAGAAAAAAAACAAAAAAATGTCATCCAATTTACGTATTCGCAATTTTAGAATAAGCTATGATATCATTTCGTTATCCACGTGTCAATTGCCGGTTTGTCAAAAGGAGATTCTTAAGAAGAACAACACGAGAAATGAACGAGTACGAAAAACAGTTCAACCAGCACAGCGAACTATTCATGCGATGCGGTGACACGATCGTCAACATATGTTCGCGAAATTAACATTGAAATTACGTTAATTGTGAGAAAAGAAAACAGCGCCATTCTATGCAAAGGGATCGCCAGTGAAAGATACACCTTATCCGTATGTCTTTGTAGAGGAGTGTCGCCTAGTTGATGTACCGCTAAGAAAAAAAAAAGAGATGAGAGGAAGTGAACGAATTTGTCTCGTTCACCTTCCCTCTAATGCAAACAAACAACGACGAACAATAATTGTAGCATGCGCTATATTAAATTAATATTGGTATCAATTTCATTAGTGCGCGCGCACGTGCATGTTGTTTTAATTTACAGCGATGCACTCTCGACTAAAAATCTGCGAATGTGGCAATGTGTTCGTCACAAGAGGAAAGAGTAGCCCCTCTTTCGAAGTTATTACTAATAATAAATGTCAAACAAGAACCGTTGCAGGAGGCGTTCTTCGACGAATTCGATGACAAATTGCGCGGTTGGCGCCACACATATACGAGCTCTTCCAACATTACAGATAATTCGGCTAATCGCTCCTTCGTTTTCGCGAGAAACACAAATTTATCACCCGGCAGCAGTAGCAGTTTCTTATCTAAAAATTTATGCACAGCTCAACGATGTGAAAAAAAATGTTTTATTGGTGCAAATTTTTAACAAGGAAATACGATTAACGTAATAAAAAATAAACAACAACAATAAGTAAACAAAGAAAACCAAAAAAAGAAAAAGAAAAGGAAAGAAAGAAAATTGTTCAAAAAACTTTCGGTGAATAATTGCACAAGCATAATACGGTTGCACTGGTATTCATCATCGACGTCGACAACTGCCCACCTGGCATTAAAAGCCCCGCTCTTATCGGTGCAGCCTCAGCCGAATGGCTCTATTTTTGATTTTCCTGCAAATTCTGATTTTCCACTTTTTTCTTCCTTCTGGTTGTCATATGCCGAAACGCCATTTCCGAAGTTTTTTTTTTTTTCCGCGTTCACGAAATACTTATCAAGCGACGACGCCCCATCCTCAAATTTAAAGTCTTTTAACCGACTATTTAGAGTTGCATAGTTCATTTTATGTACGTTTTCACTAATTCGTTTTCTTACGGTTTGTTCTTCTAGTTAATTCTAGAGCTCTGTAAATTCGAATGGTTTTAATGAAACTTAATAACTAGAAATTTTCAAGCTTAACCGATTGAAAAAAAAAAGAAAAAACAACAACGAATAAACAAACAAAAAACCCCAAAAAAATCATCTAGTAGGCGTAGCGAATATCACAGACTTCAGTAGCCATAACTCCTAACGCGTACGCATTTGTGTGGAATTTAACATTCCAGGCAAAAATTCTTTAGATGTACGTAGACCAAGTAACCCCCTCCCCCCTCTTGGATAGTCGCATTTGCTTATTATTATCGCAGTAAGGTCGCGTGTGCGAATCGTAAGAGCGGACTGCTTATTCGGTACATCTTTTAAAATTATTTTCGCACAATATAATCCTTAATTTAACGATTTATTATACGATTCTTACACTGCCCCTAGATGCTATAGCACGTTCTCGACAAGTTGCACCACACACGGTCATAATTAATTAGCTTCGTTGTAGGGTCGATGGATTTTTTTTCTGTCTATTCAATTTTACCTATTCCGAACTTCATCGTTGTAATGGTTAATTTTAAAATTAAAAACTCGGGTAATAATGATAAAAAATTTTAACTTCGAAAATGATTGCAATCGCTACTCATCTGATAAAAACTGATTGTTATTTCCTAATTTTACGATTTGTTCTCGTTCCACCGTATTATTTAACGGGGAGGGGGGCGCTGTTTTAAGTTAGTTCGTATCGGCCTCGTTTTACTCTAATTTTATCACCGGTGCAGCTTTCCTTTGATCCTGATGAAGATGAAATTCGTCTTATCAGTCATCATTTTTCCTCCGACAAGTCGGTAATACTCGATCGGTAATATTCCAGTTTTCCTGTAAAAGTAACATCCGACCCCAAATCGCACTGAACACACTTGTTTACCCGTCCTGGTCATCGAGCGTAAATAAAATATAACCTTTTTTTTCTCAAGTAACCCGGTCCCGGTGAACCTGAAAATATTATGTACAAATTAACTCCTATTAAATGTTGGAATAAAATTAATCCAAAGAGATTGAAATTGCGATTAGGATCTTCGGTTGGAATTGGGGTTAAGATTGGGCTGGGATTGGGATCGATTTATTTTAATTTTTAACTCGATCGTTGTTGCGCAATCGATCGGATACTAAAAAGAAATCGAAGGTCGCCGAAAAGATCCGATTTTACGATTTCGCGATTTTCTCTTTTTTCATCGAATACTGGTTTTTTCCAAAAATAAGAATTTGAAATTTTCAGGTGATGCAAGAGCAAATAAATATATTAATTAGCTTCTTGCGCACTACATTTTACCCGACGATGAAAAAAACCCTCCTAAATAATTTATTTTTTCAGATTTACCTGTTGAAAGATACGGTTGGGCTTTCATTCCTTTAAATTTTTAAAATTCATTTCGGCTAATATGTCGAAAGACACGGAATAAATTGAAAATGATTTTCTAGCTAAAAGAAAAAGGTAAAAATAGTTGACCGAAATAATTTTCGATTCTGTTTGAAAAGTCAAAAAGTCCTATTAAAACAATTTTTCAAAAAAAAAAAAAAAAAAAAAAAAGATACAATCAGTCTAACGCTGCTGCTAAAAAACGACCGAGAGATGGTAATGGAAATTGACGTTAAAAATCCAGAAATGACTGATTCCAAAAATAACCTAACAAAAAAGCTACTGGTTAGGGTTAATGGAAAAAAATCTAAAGCAGTACCACGCTTCTTAAAACGATCAAAGAGACGATATTTTTATGCATGAAACATTTTTCATAGAACTGCTATTTAACGAAACACTTTTCTATTAAGGTAAACCATTATTTAAATGATGATACAGCATCGACAAACATGTTAGAATAACCGATAGATTAAATTCGAAAAACTACCTAATGCAAACATTTATTATTCCAGTTAAATCGTACTAATGAGATTAAACGTGGAGCAAACATCAGCGCTTGTATCGCAAAAAAAATTATCGCCATCCAAATGCCGTTAGAGAAGAGGCAATCAAATCGCGAAAATGCCACAATCATTGCCATTGAGACATACAGAAGTCTGTGGAAGGCGTCGATTCTCAACGATGTCGGTAAATTGCAAAAGGGAGATGCGCGCCTATCGCTCTGTCTATTCGAAGAATTGCCACAATTCAGTCAGATTCGATGGTAATCAAAGAACTGCGATATTGGCAACGTCATTTATGCAGTTAATAATGTTAGAGGCAACAGAAAAGTGTGTTTTTAGTTCCATTCTCGAGTGTATCCTGTATTGTTAGCTGATGATGGGCTATGGCCGAAACGTTTCCTTAAATTAAGGTATTTAAATTTATTAAAGTTCCACGTCCAAAGAAAAAAAAAAAGAAATTATTAAAGTAAATTAATTTACACTTATTTTCGCTTTTTAATTTATTTGAACATTTATCAATGTTAACAAACAGGTTATGGATTTCACTAGATTTAAGCTGAAAAAGTGGTCATCAAAGGCTAAAGAATGAATACGATCATCGGCTAATTCGGCCTGATCAAAAAAAGAAACTACTTTCAGCGTACTCACGTTAATCGTCTGTTTATCACGGGCCTCGTCGAATTTTCATAACTTGTTGATTAAAATGGAGCATTTCAACACCATCAGCCCTTGATAGAATGTTATTTTCGGCATAGTGTGACGTTTGTTTTCTTTTTAATATTTGCTACTTGAAGATGTTTTTTTTTACACTGTCGTAGTTTCGAATAAAAAGCTGTCTGATTTGATCACGCGATGTAAGTGTTTTACGGTATGCTTTGAAGTGTCGTGACGTATATTTATCACGCGTTAGGAATCTGACTTTACGTACACGAGTAAAATAGTCGTTAAACGATTTCGTCTGCGTTTTGTGTCTGTTAATTGAATTATCGTTTGTTAAACTATTTTCCGAAACAACATGTCGAAGTCTGCCATGTTTTTTCGATTGACGAAGAATAGTTTCATTGATATTTCGTAATTAAAAGTAATAGTAGGGGGATGGGGGGGCGACAACCGCAATTGATGCAGTACGTAATTAATCGCTAAGATAGAAATATTTTCAAGATTCGCTATTTATCGATTCTTATTTTGTTTCAAAAAATTGTACAGAATTATAGAATTGAAAATATTTTACCCTTTTTAATTATAATTCGTTTGAATTGTTATTGCGATATTTTCTCAAAAAAAAAAAAGTAACCTACAATTCATAGGTTTTAATTTTTTTGTTACCTGTCTGATGAATAAGCGCAAAAAGTTTGAATTTGTCTCAGTTAGAACATGCGAAAAAATAGAATTAACGAGGAAAACTCTGGCCCTACTCCTCCGGACATTATTATTATTATTAATAAAGAATCTTTTATCATCCTGTTTGTTAATTATAGAAATATATTAAGTTATAACGGAACAAATTTAAGTATAAAATGATTTCTCATTTTATATTTAAATTTGTTTGTTATATTTGTTCTGTTATAACTTAATATGTTATTATTATTATTATTATTATTATTAGTGGTGAAGATGTAAGTAAGAGTAAATAATAGATTCGTTCTGTTAACATGGTACGATAAAATCAAAAATGACTCTGCCCATGTCGAAATATGAACGCGTTATTCTCCATGTTTACCTTTTTTTCGGTCATGCAGAAGGAGAAGAATAACTTTAACAATAGAAACAAAATTTAAAAAAAAAACGTGGAAAAAACGAAGCATCGCGCAAAGATACAGAAAATACAGTTCCTATTTCACTCTTTTAGGCGAGATGTTAATTTTTCACCAAAACTTAATGAGGGTTATAGAATATAACTAAAACGTAATGAACAAGTAAAGAAGAATCGAGAAATATTACTCTTTTCGAAAAAACGATTGCATGAATATCTCTGTCGCACTTAAGAGAACAACATCACGTTGAAAGGTAGTACTTCTTAAAAACTCCGGCTGCCGGGGCTGTTTAGAGGATATTAATAAATTTAATAATCGTAAGTTTTTCACAGAAACGTTTAGCCAACAATTCTGCGTTTCAGCGAATATCGTATGAAATCAGAAACTGCATTATTATAATGTATCCCGAACGTTGTTTACGATCAGATAATATTGATTAGTATTATGAAACGTATTTTATAGCTTTATTAGGACTGTGATGATAGAATAGATAGTTTCGAATAATTCTTTTTTATTACGAATATCATCATGAGCCACTTTAAGAGCCCGCGAATTTCACCTATGATACGATTATTTATTTGTTTTTATTTCTTTTTCAGCGAGGTCTAACGCAGAACTAGTTAAGCTATTTTTACCATATATCGATATATATCTGAACAAGGTATAAATAATAAATTAAATAAGTGAATAAAGAAGAAAAAGAAAAAAAACTGCAACCAAACGAAAACAGCATCAAAAAAATCGACGAAACCTCTTCGTAAAAATTTAATTATACCGTTTTATTTATAATGAAATCAAACGAGCCATGAAGCCTTTTCACCGCGAGAAATTAAATAATAAAGCGGATCTTCGGGGACATTTTTCACTTTCCCGAGTGATGATAGTCTTCCTTTCTTCCCACAAATCTTTTCCGAGGTTTGATTGTTATCAGTGAATCCAACCTCAATTGTTCCCGTTTCTTATATTCACCGCCGGTTCAGAAAAATCAAAAGACGTAGGCACCGCCTTTACCATCTTGTCTGTTGATCATTCCTACTCCAGTAAACTTCCTTCTGCTCCAGTCCTTAGCTATTCTTTGTGCGCTATTATTAACATCGTTTCTAATAACTCCGATAACTTTGCTATCGTTTCTCATGCTAAAAGTGTGTGTTCTATTATTATTTCGCGTCTATCTCGGCAGATCCAATTATCATTCGATCTTTAATATATTTAAATGCCTATCTATATCCTTCAGTGTTCATATTTTCATATTTCATATTACCAAAATGTCGCGATAGCCTAGTTGCTAGAGCCCTGAACTTCCATTGCGGAAGTTTCCGGGGGTGGTCGATCCCGGGCTACGATAGAAGTTATTACGAGAAAAATTAAATCAAAATAAACTCGCTAATAGTCACGTGGATGGCAATGGCAAACTACCATGTATATACAACATCATATGTGCGCTAGGTCAGTACACAGCCGACGACACACACGGGACTGCGCACCTGTTGTAACGCGATAAATCAAACAATCACAATATCAATTCCGAATGCAGTTTTGCGTATGTACATCCGCGTTGCATAAAATAATTGCCTAGTACACTACGCCTGTGTTTATACAGCTAAAATGTACGAATAGGTATAAATGGTTGAGGAGAATTAATGATGATGATTGATTTACCGTGAGTCCCTCTGGTCATGCAGGGATTCAACGAGCAAGCTAATTTGCTATCCCGCGATTCGCCGCACATACCGTCAATTTATTGCTAAAAATTCCTTTCTCTCTGCAGTATTTGGAGAATGCTTAACACGCGGAATAAGCGCGTTCACACCAGTTTTGTATAAAATAAAATGCGGCTGTGCACTACGAAGAGAAAACGAATATAATAAAAGTTGTGAAAAAAAGGTTAAATTGTTAATATTACAATTAAAACACATTTTAAGGCGAAAATTTTTTATCATTAAAAATAATCATGTTTCGTAGACATTCGTTGGCGACGGTAACATAAAACGAACGGGACAAAATTAATGTAATTATTTTTAATAATTGAAACACTTCCGCGTTAAATGTGTTTTAATTGAAATATTACTCGTGCAATTATTCACTGGAAGATGTTTAAAATAATGTTAAAATCGATAATTTTTAATAGTTTACAACGATCTCGATCATGTTTCGCTCGCCGGAAGAGAAATTTCAATGTACGTCACTTAGTGCACAGTTATCGCGCAACATACAGACACACAAACGAGCGCGAAAAGCATAATGTAACAAAAATACGGTAAATTCGGTCGATTTCGATTTTCACGTCGTTCAAGAAGTTTTTCTCAACAACAGCCGTCCTATGCGCAGATTTACAGAGAAGACCTTAAAATAAGATCGACAAAAGATCAACAAAAGATTAACAAAAGATCGACTCTGGTACGACACCAAAGATGAATGTACAATGCTCGTCGACTCTGAACGTTCGAAATTGCATCACGTTACGTAACGTATTTTTAACTGTATATTTATATTTTTCATTTCGATGATGCACTCACATGAAAACATCTGCGCTTACTGTTTTTCAATGTATTACGTTCGATGGTGATGCCCGCTTATTAGGTGGGTGACGGTAGAAATTACTCTGTACGCGTGTGTGAGAGCGAGTGGGTGTTCGAATTCGTGCGTGCATACGTGTGGGTCTAATTATTATCGCAGTCAGTCGCAACACCTACGATGTTATTTCCGTTCGTGATTAAATTCAAGTGTTAAAAATATTTCATTCATTGAGTACATTACCAGTCAATGTCACAATCTGAGACATCGCTTCTCGTTTTAGCTACAAACCGTCCGCCATGGAAGACTCTGTGTGAATGGGTCTCTCTGTTCTCTCGGGGCACATCTGTTTACGTGCGCACTGTGCTATCATCGGGCAATTGCTGCGGCATAAAAGTTACCGGTATGTAACTAAGGTGGAAAAAAAATGCAGCGACAAATTTTGCTTCCTAGCTATCGTGACGTTAGATTAGTTAATTGTGTTTCGTTCGGCTAGAATATTCGGCGCATTGAAACTTCTGATAATTTCATTGATACCAGATTATCTCAAAAATGAACAAAAAAAAAGTCTAAAAATCTAAAAATCTAAAAATTTTCCTCCGCAAAGCTGTTGTAATTGAGAGATGGAATTAATGATACGAATAGAGAGTAGCTGATAATACTCGTGATAAAGCTGCGAAGCACCGCCGTGCAAGTACATCGAAATATGTGCTCTCGGCAACATGGACGGCGCGCGCCTCTAATGTTTACAACTCGTTACATTTTAATTTTGTCGATTAATTTAACGTCCGCGTGACAGATCAACCGGACTTCAGTGTAAGTCATAGCAAGTTGGTCTGCAGCAATCCTCCTTTTGAATCGAGGTCATTCTGTAGTACGGTTTGTGATCTGCACGAAGGAGATCACAACGGAACTTTCCGCAGTGTGAGTTACTTGTGCGCCAGCACATTGATAATTAAGTGCTGCAGCTGTCTGCTGAAGCTGGTTTGCATATTCTGTGTTGGCCATAGTTGGGTGCGCTAAACGCTCAATATTCTTCGGCGTATAGCTTTTGAAGAAAGGTGGATTGCAGCTCCCATTTAAGACGAAAACCCGGAGTTTGCCAGCTCGCACGAGTGATTTACACTGCGAAGAGAGTTACGTTTGATGCGCACAACTTACATCTAACCCAAGCAAACACATTATTCGTACATCGCAAATATATGTATTACGAAATAGTTATTTCTTATAATAAACTTTCGTTAGATTAACCTACAGCACTTCAGCTATTTCAAATTGATGATTAAACAAACGGGCCAATTTTAATTCTTTGATAATATAATTAAGCGGGCTTCCGGAAAGGAACATCATGTCCGGAACAGATTTAAAATTTGAAATTAGTGCTCAAGTATGGAAGAACGAGATCGAAAAATGTATTTGTAACATTAGTGGACTTCAAGAAGGCGTACGGCTGCTCTATTGACGGGGAATCACACTGTTTAACATACTAGCAGAATTTGGCGTTTGTGATAAATTAATGTCGATCATGAAAAACAAACAATGACGGATGCAATGTCCGAAATAAAGTTCAAACGGATAAACAGCACGGCCATTCCAGATAGTAACGGACGTAAGACGAGACGGTCTGTCACCGTTACTATTTAATAGGTGAAATAGAATAACGAAAGAAGACGTTCAAAAAGTCAGACTAGGAAGAAAAAAGAAGAACTTGGTAATCGACTGTTTTGCTTTTGCAGATGATTTAGCGATTTTGGCTGACAGTAGGGACGAAGGATAAAACAGATAAACATTCTAAAAGAAGAAGAAGAAGTGGATAGGGTAGGACTACGAATCTTATTTGAAAAGATAAAATACATAAAAAACTTAAAAACAGCGGTGCATTGTACATGAAAACGAAATATGGAAACAATCACACAAAGTTGTAAAGTTTAAATATTTAGGCGAAATGGTAAACGTTTTGAACAGAGAAGCTAATTTAGAAAGAGAGCGAGAAAAATGGAAACTGCGTTTCAACTCGCAAAAAGGGGAATATAATAAAAAAAATCGATATCGATTAAAGCTGAGGCACTACAACACAGTAGTTAAATCAGAATGTCTCATATGCTGCAGAGTGTCTGTCGATGAATGTGATTGTAAACGAAATCGAAAAGAAAGAAAAATAATCATTGCGACCGGTATATGAAAAAAGGAAATTAGTTGGGGAAATTGAGAAGCAATGAAGAGGTTATATGGAAGAATAAAAGAAACTATAGAAGCCAACGATATAATATAATAATAATAGTAGATACTATGCGCGATTGAAGAATTTACGGTCATCTTAAAAGGATGAATACGCCAAGATTAATGAAAAGAATATCCGATTTCTTTTCGATAAAAATAGGAAAACACAAATTGCAAGGTTTGTAGAAGAGAAGAAAGACCTACAAAAAATGGAAATAACAGAACAAGAAATAGAAGACAGAAATACGTTTAAGAAAAGTATTAAAATGTCTAAATCATTCCAGAAAAGCAATAAAAAGAAGACGGGAAAGATATAAGAAAGAGGGAAAAAACGTAGGGAAAGAGTGAAGCGATATTGCCGGGAAAGGAAGCGGATAATTAGCGGGGTCGTAAACTGTAGTTATTTTTCGTGGTCCTTAATTGGGGGGCCGTATTCGGATACAAGAAAAATAATTAGCGAGTATTGCGCGCGTACCTGAGAAGTATAATTTGAATATTCTATCCATTGCCAAAGCAGAATCTCATTTTTACTAAAATCCGTGACTTTTTGATGTCTCACCGAATTTCTTGAGCGAATCTTAATTATTTCTTTTTTACCAAAAAAAAAAAAAACAAAAAAAAGTTGAAATGTATCGTGTTCATTTTCCTTTCGCCTTCGCT
This sequence comes from Icerya purchasi, assembly GCA_039619475.1. Classification (NCBI taxonomy): domain Eukaryota; kingdom Metazoa; phylum Arthropoda; class Insecta; order Hemiptera; family Monophlebidae; genus Icerya; species Icerya purchasi. The sequence goes on from CM077115.1 coordinate 239,297,300, forward strand.
CCATCTGTGTAGAGGCATACATGACCGGTGTAGCTCGCTATGGTGTTTTTTACTATTTGTACTACGTTTGGGGGATATTGTGCTTTATTGAATTTTGTGAGAGATATGTTTATATTTGTGATCGGCTGACTCCAGGGAGGTACAGTTATTGTGAAATCTGGTAAAGCTCTTGGGATTGAGGGGATTTGGAAATGATCCATAAGTGAAAAAAGTTCAGGCACTGGATCGTTCCCAAAACTCCCATTAGGGGATATGGTGGCCAGCTCGAGTGACGGGGTCTTAGTATTACTAAGGAGGGAGCTCAGTTCTTTAAAGTTGTAATATTTCCTATAATAGGATAGTGGGGGACAACCTGCCAGTGCACACAAACTTACAACAGGAGTAGAGGGATGAGTGGAAAGAATAGACCGGAGGGCCGCAAAATGTACAGGATCTAAGGATCTTAGCACACTATTGGCGGCTGAGGAGTATACCTGGCACCCGTAATTGATTCGCGAAAGGATGATTGATCTATATATTGTAAGGAGTAGTTTTGGATTTATGTTGTATTTGTAATTCGACAGATATTTTAGGATGGACAAGGATTTTAGACATTTAGCTTTGAGCTCACGTATGTGATCGCGCCAGGAGAGTTTTTTATCAAATATTAAGCCTAGAAACTTAACTGATGGACGGTTTGGGATAGGAACACCATTTAGACTCAGGAATATGCTGGAAAGTGCGTTTTGGCGTCCCCTGTGGAAATCAGCACATATTGTTTTTGTTGAGGAGAAGGTCAAACCGTTGTCATTGGACCACTTTTGGAGCTTTTTTATGGATTTTTGTAGGATATTTTGAGCGTTTATAGGATGGTTGGATGATAGGGAGATGTTTAGGTCGTCCACATAGAGCCGGGACGTTACAGGGGCGGCAAGACAGTCAGTTAAGTCGTTAATGTAGTATATGAACAAGGTTGCACTTAAAGCAGAGCCTTGTGGTACACCATTTTCCAACAGCATCAGTTCAGACGTTGACGAACCAGTCGTAACTTGGATCGTTCTATTGTCTAAGAAGCTGTGTAGGTATTTACCCATTTTTCCGGCGATTCCCGCCGTTCGCAGTTTTAGTAGTAGGCCATGACGCCACAGGCGATCAAAAGCTTTCTCTAAATCGAAAAATACTGCACAGAGGTGCTGTTGACGCTGAAACGCCGAGAGTATCTGCCTTTGCAGGCTAAGTAGTTGGCTGACTGTTGATCTTGCCTCTCGCCCGCCGGCTTGGTTAGGAGAAAGAAGACTTTTCTGTTCGAGAAAAAACAGGAGACGCCTATTAACCATCTTCTCCAGCGTTTTGGAAATGACACTCAATAACGAGATAGGACGGTAACTTTCGGGAAGGGAAGGGTCTTTGTTTTCCTTTAGTATTGGGATTATATTTGCCGACTTCCATTGCGCGGGGATGTTTCCAGAATTCCAGATTTGATTGTATATGTGTAGGAGAAAATGTTTTCCGGAAATTGGGAGGCACTTAAGCATGTATGGGTGGATGCTGTCGGGGCCAGGAGCAGTGTTGGATGTATGGTGGTTGAGTTGGAAATTTAGTTCTGAGATGGTAAAATTACTATTGTATGATTCATTGGATTCGGGTGGAAAGTGCACTGGCTGTTTCTCTGCATGGTATTTCATGCTACAGAAAGCGGGGGGATACTTTTCTGATGACGATGCTGCGGTGAAGTGATTGGCAAACGCTTTGACAACGTTAGCTTCATCCGTTATTAGACTGCCATTGATGTTGAGAAGGACGCGTTTTGGGACAGTGCTAATTCCATTGATGGATTTTATTTTATTCCATATGGTCCTGTTTGACGTTGATGAGGAGATGGATCGGCATGCTCCTTCGAAGTATCAAAAACAGCAGAGTCAGTCAGACTGCATGATTGCTGCACAGCACTGGACGCTGAAATATATGCGATTGTTTTCTGCATTCAACACTATACTGATACTAACCCCCAGTCCCAAAAGGCCCTACTTATAACTGACTCCTTAAATTCCCTTCAACTTATTTCAGAAATAAAACCCAAAAACCCCCTGATAAGAAAAGTCCACTACCTACTATACAGACTATCCCACCTAAACTCTGAAATATCCTTCCTATGGGTGCCGGCCCATGTAGGAGTCCCAGGTAATGAGCGCGTCAATCGAGCAGCTCAGGCGACACTATTCTCTCCAATGCCATGTAATCCCCCTCTTCCCCCCACAATGGCCCATTTATTTATGCACCAAACTGGAGAAGAATGGCAGCAGGAATGGAAATCCGCAAGTACATTCCTCAGCAGCATAAAATCAACCACAGAACCCTGGTGGCCCATAGACGAAATTTCTCGCAGAGATTTTTCTGTCTTGAATCGCCTCCGAACAGGTCACACAACCCTTTCGCACGGGTATATCTTCACGGGACAAGCACCCCCAAATGTCTGCTTCTTCTGTGGTCAACCAAGCGCCCCGTCTACATCTCACCTCCTTCTCGAATGTTTCTCTTTTGCGGCACCAAGATCCACCTATTTCACTACCACCTCTATCTCTAAGATCTTATCGAACGTTCCGTCTGCGGTCGCAGCTATGTTGGCTTTCGTGCGTAGCAGCGGCCTATACCATAGAGTTTAACCTTCCTAAGTAGGCTCCATGTGCTGTAATAGCCTCAGTAGTTAAACACAGCGCATGGAAATCCTCACTATTATTTTATTAAAAAAAAAAAAAAAAAAAAAAAAAAAAAAATTTTCTTTCACGGGTCCATTTGGCTAAGGATTTTAACGTTATCTTATTCACCGAAATTTAACACTATTGTAGGCTTCGGTCGACGGATACTTTTAAAATTAAGACATTCCTCGAATACGTTAATTTTGTTTTTTAATTCTAAAATTATTCGTACTCTACACTGATTTCTGAGCCAGCTACCGTAGAGCGTAGTTGGTTACTTACTCTCGGATAGGGACCGCTTGTGCGCTGGGTTAATAATGTCCGTAGTCGACCGAGCCCAAAAAAATCTTCAAAAACGATTAAATGGAAATAAACAAAATAACCGATCATATATGAAAGAACAAATTTCATTGCATAATTAGTTATGTCACATCGAATAGCGAAGATATTGACTTCGAGCGAGCTAGTGAGCAATTTGCTCCCAACTCGTTACTATTGCGTTCGCGCTGTTTTTCCTAAACGCATTCGTTTTTTGTTTTTTTTTTCGTTTCTCCTTAAAATACGTTTTAACGGTAAGGTATCGACTGTGAACGTTAACAAATTCGGTCCAGTGGAACATCGGATTCGCCTTTACTTCAATATTTATGAATAATATTAATTTCTTTAAAATATAAGAGAACATATATATATATATATGTTGAATTTAGTAACTGCCTAAGAAGTGGGTGGCGTCTAAATAACTCTAAAGATGACCGCTGCTGGATGCAGTGAGGAATGCCCGTTTAGGAAGAGAAGATCCTGCTTCTCGATTCACTAGGTATTCCGTAAGCAGAGTAAATGTCTATTTATTGTCAATTTAATATTTCACAGTCTGCGCTTTGTAAATAATTTCCCCCTGTAGCTACTATTTTGTTAATGTAAGTTTTATTTGAATTCTTTTTTTTTTTTTTCTTTCCCCCCCTTTGGGCATGTCAACAAAGGATCTTCGCTCAGAAACGAAACGAAGGAGAAGGATCAGTTAAATGTAGAGTCGGTGTCAAATATTGATAAGATAAAGGAACTGAGGATAGGAACTACTGAGATCGACGGAAACGATAAGATATTCGAGGCACAATAAGGAGTAGGGAGTTTGAGTGACAACAGATTGGAATACAAAGAGGTGCGTTCGTTCACGGGGGATGGACATTCAAAGAGGATATGGTCAGGATCACAGACGGCTTCGTCGTCAGGATGAAGAGGGCAATAAGGGGAAAGAGCGATATTTGAATTCTTGATTTACCTCTACAGCTTACTGTTGTTTAAATATCAACGACCGCATCCCTGACTAGATCGACCATCTCGACTCATTTTCAAATTTAAAAAAAAAAAAAATAATCACGATATGGTTAGAAGTAAAGCTTCTGGTGTAGCAAGAACATGGGATTGTATTTTCACAAGGCGAGATGGAACATTTCAGTAATGAAATGAATTATCGCATTGCTGTCCGGTGGCTGTAATCCACTTTTAACACACGTAAAACAGTATTCGGGATATGCACATTGTAAAGTAGGCAACAACAAATACGATCAGTAATTATCTTCGAGCTGTAGAGGAAAAAAATGTTGGAAGACGAAATTTGGAAATATAATTCGGATTTGTCGAAGAAGCCAATGAAAAGATAATCTGCGGAAGCTTTTAACAACGAACAGGTAGCGAAGATCATTGGAAACAAAGAAGGACAACGTAATGTCATCATTGCATAATACTTAAAGAAATATGACAACGCAAGAGTAGGGCACTCTGCCTGTTAATGGATATTGACGAATTATCTGATTGACGTGGGAAAAAATATGCTAAATCGAATCGGATTTAAATTGTTTTTTTTTTTTTCCTCATCCAATGATAAACGTAAAATATACTCGTAAAATAACCCTTCAACGCGCATATTTGCGAATGTACACTTAATAATATTCCAAATAAAAACAATACAAATGAAATATAACCGTCATAAATTTAAGTCATATCCAATCATCAAGTTCGTCTGCGATTACAATAAAGTCGTGGTTAGCATCTAAGGAAATATCGCAAACGGAGATAAAAGATAAAGTTTACATAACAGTACAGTTTTATAAATAATGTATATAGTTGTCCACATCTGAGATACACACATACACACACACACATATATATATATATATATATGTATGTAATGTATGTATGTATGTATGTATGTATGTATGTATGTATTATATATATGTGTCACTATAACATTATACATAAAAACTCATGTTATTACGTTTAATTCTAATTAGTTGGTTAGGTAATACCAGGTAGAGTGAAGGTTAAAAATGCCATTGAATGGTATGTGTGTATCAGTAGAATATAACTAATAATAATAGTGATCGCGATAATATACAAACACGGTAGTAAGAATAATAATCACAACAACAATAATCATAATCATAACCGTAACGATAGTAATAGTGATTGTAAACTAAATCCGCATCTGATCGACAATTGCATTGTATATAAAGACATATTTAGGACGATAAAATATTTCATGTAAAAAAAAAACATTGTTTACGTAAACTGTAATTACGTCGTTTTATATAAATTCAGATTTCATTTAATTTTGCATTTTAAATATTAACATAGCCGTTAATACTTCATCACAAATAATAATGCGCTAACGGGATAGTGAAATTCCTTTTCATTTTTCTAAATAAATACATTTTATTTTACTCTAAAAACGTACAAAGTTGTTCATACGTAACGGAACATATTTCGTCTTAATGATTGCCACCATGATGTATACCTTCTCGGAACTAGTGATGTTCTTATCCGAGAGTTAAATTCGCGAAAACTTTTTTAATATTAGTCGACAATTATTATTTATAATTTTTTTTAAAATGAATTAGCAGCTTTATCTTTTATCGACATTCGACTCGTCGTTTTTGGACTGTCGTCTACGATTTCCGATCTACGTATTATGGTGCACCATTTTATTTATACATATATATATAGCTAAAACAAGCCGACCATACATGAATACGCGAGGCTCCGAACAATGATGACATCGGTAGAAGAATTTGGGGGAGCCTATTATTGACGTCAGAAGGTGCATTGAAGAAAAAGAAGAAATATTCGAAGTAAACATTGTAGTCGATTTTATAATACCGGTTCGTAATTCTCTTCATCGGCCTCCATCGAAAATATCACACTTGCAATTGAAATGCACACCACAGAAATTTAATAGAAACGATTAATCAAACTTCAGTTAATCTTAAATTTTTAGCTTTCCAAAATTTAAAAACGCATCTTAAATATAACAAAATCGCAGACGACGAAGCGAAATTCCGACAGAAGTTACGAATTTGGTAGACAACTTCCCAAATACGAATATTAAACGATCGTAAAAGACCCTAAAACATTTACATAAGAATCTGTACATCGGGAAAACCATCACACCCTTTAAAATATCCTTGCTAGCAGGAAGATTAGATAGAAATATTATTAAGCAAGATGAGAATAGTTCATTTCCTAGCAGGAGAAAATGTGATTGTTTTAACGGAAAAACCTGCAGAAAGGACAGATCGTATGTACTTAACATATTTTCGGTTCTCAGTCATTCATGTAACGACTGTCGCAAAAACACTTTCAATAATCAAACAAGTAAACGTATTACCGTAACGCACCATACGGACGCCTAATGTTTCGTCCGCTAGAAATAAAACCAGAAAAAGTGGTAACAACCTCATCAAAATAAAAGATATGTAAGAAAACAAGTGCAAAATGTCCATAAACGGTAAACAGTATGACAAACGTGAAGATTTTATCAGTATCATAATGGTAATAATGTACGTAACCGTCAATCAATCGCCGCCCCTAATTTTGACCTACGAAAAATAACCCCATATGTCATCATCAGTTTGTTCGGGAATCTTTATCCGTATTATCTGAAAGTGGCAGATTAGCGTCAGGAAGTCAAAAAGTGCGTGAACCTAATCGATACCGATGCAGAATGTTTTGTAGAGCCAGAAATCGCAGGCGAAATAAGTGCAATGGAATATCAGCGGTAACTGGCAATGTGAATCATTCATCTATTCGCACAAAAAGAAATTCCGGTAGGTACAGTAAAATCCGTTAATCGTGTGTGGGATCGCCGAGACAAATACGTTCGTAATCAATTTTGGAGATTTTTTTAAAACAATAATTTGAAAAAAAAAAAAAAGAACAACTAACGGTTACCCTGAGAAGGGCAGTTACTACAGTGACGAAACAACTGGAAAAGCGATCAAACTAAAATAACTAAACAAAAAAAGAACAAAACACACATATATCACACTACTCGGATTGAAACTTAGAAATTACAAAGTTATTTAAATAATTACTAACGGAATGGTACACGACGAAATTAAGAATAGTATCCGCGTGACACTCCGAAAGTGATTACTTACTCGAAATAGGTTTGATGGCGGCGATTATAACACACAACCATAAAATGAGACGTAAGATTCTAGAAGAATTTGCGTCGAATAAAATTTTTCGACCCGATAATAATGAAAAAGACATATACTGGTAAGTAAAAAAAAATTGCCATCAATCTTAAATTTCTCAATAAGCAAAACAAAAATCTGCTGTCACATTATTGATAATCAAAGAAAACGAACAGGGCGCTTTTAAAAACTTGCCGAATATTAAAACCACGACAGAAACTGGAGAAAAATTAAAACAATCAGCGTAGTATATATACAAAAGAAAAATGTTGAATACACGGAAATAATACGAAAATTTTTAGAACAGAAGAGTCAGCGGGCGACCATGTCAATCGAATGATTGCCAAGCACCACAGTGTGACGAAGAACCTACACGAACGGCAACAGTTACTCTTTCGGAAAGTTGATAAAGAGTGTATTTTCACGATTAATGAATGCACGAATGGCAAAGATATAAATTTAGACAAACCCCGATTAAGTTAATACATTTCGAAAGGTTTGATTAAGCTGTAAGCAATGTGAAGAATTTTGTGCGTTTTAGGTCGAGTAATTAATTACCTCGTTTCGTCTCATAACGTGGATATTTTCATGATTTCAGAAGCAGATTCGGCTAAAGGCCCTATTTGCCTTGGCGCTGTAGGTATAAAGAACGGTAAGTGTAGCCCTCGATAGGGATGGTTTGAATGTTTTTCATTCGGCTACCGAGGCGGTATACATTTAGAAAGTGATCGCAAGGTATATGGGCGCGCCAGGACGCTGGGAGAGCATAAATTCCTTTTTCGATTCCCGGAAAAAGGTCATTCTTGAATTCATTTAAAAATAAAAAATAAAAAAACCGAGAGGATTATTACTGAAAGAAAAATACAACATCTCAGGTTGAGGTATTTTCCACAGAAGAATAATTGCAGAACAAAGACCAGAGATGCACAGAATAGATGGCAGAATGAAATGACAGATTTCGCAACAGATTAATACAGCTGACTACTATAACTGATTTTGAGGTAGAGTACATATAATCGAAAATTATTTCTTGGAATTCAGGCAAAATAGGAGCGTATACGGTTGTCAAGAATTACGATCACATATTAGACATGGTTAGACGTTCCTGAGAAGAGTGTCGGTAAATTTTTGAGGGGAGAACTAAAATAAGATTCTTATTTTCAAACCAGAATTGTAATTTGCGGCATATAACTTTTGTAGGATAACATAAAAAAATTAAAAGACCTTTTGGGGGATAAATAAAGATGATCGCTAATTACTGGTCTAAAACTATTGGAAACGAGCCTATTGTAACACTGATGTGAGATGTGGAAGGACTTGGTCCGGGTAACACTGAATTATTAGTCGAAATGAGCAACGGCACTGACGGGGCTGATCTTATAACACGGGTCATTTTAAAAATTTTCGAAAATACTATTTTGGGCGAAAGCTAACTTTAATAACAAATTATGTACAATTATTTACGGTTAATGCCTCTTTTTTAAAGTTCAAAACTTCCATAAACATATATATATATATCAATGAAATAATCAACGGTTAACTACAGATTTTGATGCCTTACAATGGACGCTTTATGGCAGAATGTGTCCTTCGGGGAAATAAAGATATCTATTGACCATTTTTTCGGAAATCTTTGAAAAGAAATTCTGTAAAGATTTTTATTGCGGTTGAGGAGTGAAATTGTTGCGCCTTCCCCGATGCTTTAATACGAATTTTAAAGACCAGATTAGGAATTTTATAACCAGTAATGATGGAAATTTCAACACAAACGGATAATGTTAATTCAGGCCAGGTGTACGCTATGATCTAATTGAAAATTCAATTGAGATCGATGACGAACTGTTTGTTGCGTGCGGTTCTGGTAGCAATCTAAAAGCAAATAGGTGTAAAATTTTCTTTTTTTCCATTGAGAACGCTAACCAAGGGTAATTGGAAAAATTAAAAAGGATATAAAAGATTATATCTTGATATACGTAAAAACAGAGGAAATGAAAGCAGCTAACATAGAAACAGCAGATAATGAGGTAGAAGCAAGGATCGAAACCTAGAAGTTCAGAGTATAGAATTGAGCGCTCTTGAAGGGAGCACCACTTAAAGAGAATACAATCTTCAGGATAAAGTGCAAAGTAGGAAGATAGAACAATGGAGACGCAAAAAAGGGACGAAGAAAGAAGGGTGTAATTGAGATGAAGACGTATTATAAACGAAGAGATGGCGCAAGTGAGGTAGCGAAAGAGCAGGAACCAAGGTTGTAAAGAAGAATAAAGTTGCATTCGATGATAAAGAAGTAGGGATTGGAAAAAGAAAACGAGTAAAGCCCATATTTTAAACATTTTGTGACAAAAAAAGGATGTTGTGGACTAAGGATTTATTAATAAATCGGCCGTTGCGTCTGTAGCTAAACGTGTCAAGGAAACAACTGCACAATTACCTAAAATGCTACAGTGACTGCGTATCCAAAGGAAGGCGATTTGAATGGGACAAGTTCAGAAAAAGCCGACCCACTATAAGAGAACGTATAGACAAAATGATATAATCAGTTGATGGTGGCGCACGAGAAGAGCAAACAACTTACAGCTCCCAGAATATCGGCGAACATAAGGAATTTGTTGTCATGAAAGGAAAGTGAAATGAAAAAAACTGCTCGAAGAATCGCACATTAGGCAGCTATAAAAATGCGGCAAGACGAAGAAAGTTTAGAGCTTTTAAAACGAAAGGAGGGCTAGAATTATGAAAGCCGCATCTACACCCTCTTCACTCTGAGAACCCCGTCAGCAAAAATATCGAAAGACACAAAGGAAAAGTTTACTGTAGGATTGCATTCGTTAACGGCAGTCGAAGCAAGCATTCGGCGAATATGTATAAAATAAGGAAACTTATTGTTTGAGCAAAATGAAAAGATGGAAAGGAAAATGAGTTGCGAAAAGTAGATAGGAAGGCGCTTTTTATAATGAAACCATTCCCCCAAGCAGAAATTTACGAATATGCGCTGAGGAAATATGCGAGATCCGAAGTATATTGCAGAAAATGAAGAAGACCTTAAGCTAAGGAGACATAAGTGAAGACAGAAATTCTGAATTCGGCCGACATTGGGAAAAAGATATTTAAAAGTGTTTCAATACTGAAAGGAACAATTGTCGAGTTCAGAACGTATAATTGATTTGTGACGGATGAAACTTAAGTCATTCTACCTTATACTCATTCTTTTAAGACAAGATATGTATAACGTAATCATAAAAGACAAACTCTCGGTAATCACGTTGGCCGTGAAATACGTCGGTGAAAAATTAGTAGAATGTATTATTTTTCTGAGTCAATTTGTTTTCAGCATTATTGCAAAATGACGCGACGAACAGACAATGCCGATGAAACTGAATTCCTTAATTGAGCACGGTATGTAGTTTAGACGTTACAATCCCAGCAAATCGCAGTGGAAATTGTTAACGGTACGTATAAGGAAGAACTTTTGATTTTTCATCGGTCTTAAAGCCGCAGCGAACGATGTTGATTTTGTATTTTGAAAGTTATTTTCGAAATAAATACGCGACAAAATAACAACTTGAACGAGAAATAGTCGAAATAATTACAGGAAAAAAAAAAAATTAAACGGCAAAAAAAAAGGGGGTGGGGGCAGCGGGACTGTGTCTAATCGCAAATGGAACCAAATTGTATGGTACATCGGTACTCACTGATGATTAGCAGCACCGTCAATCATACTGAACAATTCATGTTAAACATTCACTCTTGCAATTATAAATTTCTCAATCTTAATAATAATTCTCGTACCATAGTATAAAGAACGCTACCCAAGCCCCACAAATTAAGAGCAGAAAGAAAGAAAAAAATCAGACTTGAAAACATAGTGAAATTAGTGACTTTTAAAAGAGGTTATCGAATTCAGAAAGGGTTAAGCCTCTCCCTTAGATTTACTCAGCTTACCGCTCGTTCTGTACTGAAAGAGCTTGAAAGGTGTAAATCATTTCACCCGCCTTCTATAAGCCCTACCGCAGCGATCGAAAGTTCAACGAAATACCACGAACAACCGGTTTTACATAAGAACCATCAATCTGCAAACTTTGGCGCTCAGCATTTTCGCTCATGCCAACGGGACATTAATATTTAGTGAAGGTCGTTCGCAGTTTCTCGAAGTCCTGATATAATTTGATTCGGACTGTAACGGACACGTCTTTTTATTAGTAAACACATTCAACGACAGAATAATATTGGCTTTTAATTAACTGTATCGAATTAACTCTATATTGGTTTATAACAAATCAATGGGCTACATTTCTAGGCAGATTTTAGGTATTAGGGGCGCCTGTGTTTTGCCGAAAATATCGCTCCCATAAAAACAGTTCTAGCGTCAAAATGTATATTACGATTTAATTTTTTAGAGAAATAAAAATCGCTGCATGGACTTTTTGACCCTAAGTGGTATGCACAAAAACGTAGAAAAAAGGCGGCCCCCGGTTAGGAACATCGCAATATTAACGGATTGTGTAAAACGTGACATTACGAAAATGATTAAATACCGATGATGATAAAGCACGAACTTGTTCTCTGAACGCTCTTATCATCCTAAATTCTAAGCTTAGTAGTTCTTATCATTCAGTATAAACATTTTATTCCTGCGACCGTCGAAATTCCTTTGTAAAATTCCATCGCAATCTTCCATTCACTAGTTGGATTTGATTTTTATTTCAAAAACAAGTTACAGGTTTGATGTTATTTTTGTTTCGCTTCTGGTTTTACAATAATTCGATTTCTTTCATAGCCAGTTACTATAGCACTAGATCAAGTGGTTGTGTTTCAATCGTGTAAGACCCGATTAAATTAAGAATATAGAAATAAACTAATAATATAGAAATAAATTAAGAATATAGAAATAAACTAATAATATAGAAATAAATTAATAATATAGAAATAAATTAATAATACAGAAATAAATTAAGAATATAGAAATAAATTAAGAATATAGAAATAAATTAAGAATATAGAAATAAATTAAGAATATAGAAATAAACTAATAATATAGAAATTAATTAATAATATAGAAGTAAATTAAGAACACAGAAATAAATTAAAAATATAGAAAAATTTCATTTGCGCTAGGTTAATGTCTATAGTTGACGATCGCAGAAAAGAAAAAAAAGTCATTTCAATCTTAATTTACTTGGATCTATTCTGAACTCGCAGGATAGTCAGTGTTTTAATGGGTTTCACAAACAGCAAGAAACTCAGCGCGTAATAACGAAATGTTACGTACCATTTTTATTACACAATTTCGAAGTATTCTCATAAATTGTCATAATTCGTAAGCAGGGGGGGATATCAAAATTACACACTGTTCGTATAAAGATATCTCTCTTTCAGTTTCATCCTGCGCTCCTTGCAAGCGATAAAACGATAAATGCCACGCAGACAGAACAGTTATTTATTGTTCGCCACCATCGCACGAAGGAAAAGCATTTATGTTCCTAATTACGACGATTGACACGCTAATTCATTTGCGAGTTATGACGATGTTTGTTCGTAATAAAAGTCGCAGGGAGCATATTATCGCGAAAGAAAGATACATAACTGTCATGGTGTGAATAATAAACGTTGAGGAGAATTTAAGCAAAAACCAGCGATAGTATAAATTTGCACGCTCCAAGGCTCTAACTCCATTCATAAAAGTATAGAGCAATTGGTTAATTTTGACGGCGAACGGAAACAGTTTCAGGAAGTGCGCTGCGTACTTTGCTATTTATGCGAAATTGACGCGTTTATAATTTGAAAAAATGGTTTCAAAGTTATTTAACACAAAGGAAAACATGCGTAAATATCTTAAATGTGCAAAGTGAAAAAGAGGAGATGGATGTAGGAGTTCCGCAGGGTAGCAACCTAGCGCCAATACTGTTTATTATATATACAAATGGTCTATATAAGGAATTAAGTTACAGTGAGGTAGTCGCGTACGCGGATGATATAGCAATAGTTACGTCACATAAAGATATGAAAGAGGCAGAAATAAGGATGCAAAAAGATCTAATAACAATAAGTAAATGGGCACACGATAAAAGTCTAAGAATAAATGTAAAAAAGACTAAAGCAATGGTACTGCGGAAAAAAAGAGACAGCTCTGATTTGTATTGTCCAAATATAATAATGCACTCAAATGAATGTGTACATTCAATGGGGGAAAGACGCGAATGCGAAATGAAAAACTGTCAAAAGTTAGACATAGTAATGCAGTATAAATATTTGGGAGTAATGATGGATCAACACTTAAGATGGGACATACATATGGAATACATTGCAAAGAAAATAAGAGCAGTTTTACCAGCTTTATATACATTAAAGAAATATGCAACAAATGAAACATTAAAAGTAGTTTATTATGCGCTAGTAGAGTCGAGGATCAAATATGGAATTCAGGCGTGGGGAATGGCGAGAAAAGCATACCTGGGGAAAATAAATAAACTGCAAATTAAATGCTTGAAATTAATAGGAAATCATAAAGGAGAGACCGATAGTGAAATAATTAAAAAAGAAAACGTAATGAGCATAAGAGGAATGTACTTATTACTGAAGATATGGGAGTACATATCAGCAGAAAAGAAAATTGAATTGGAGGAAAGAATAAACACAGAATACGAGTTGAGAGAAAAACTTTCGTACCAATTGCCGTTAGCAAGAACAAAGATGGGGGAGCAAACGGATAAATATATTATAACTCAGATGTTGAATAAAATACCCAAAGAAATAATAGAGAAAGAAAAAATAGGGGAAAGAAAAAGGAAAATAAAGGAATGGCTTCAGGAAGAAGAAAATATAAAAAAAATAATAAACATAAAATAAAAAAACAAAGCGCAACAAAAAAGCTAGAAAAAAAAAACAAAAAAAAACTGAATATAGAAAATAGAAATAGATTAGTAATTATTGATAAGTAAAATAGAAGTCGATTAAGTAAATATTACACGATCATGTATATGTGTAAGTTAATTTAAGATGGTAAAATTTCAAATAGGATAATTCGTCGACAAGCGTTTTAGCTTGACGAAAATTTTTGTATGTAAAAAATTATAAATACATATTTTTTCAAAAAAAAAAAAACTTTTGATAACTACTTCATAACAAAACATCCGTTTGTATTAATTATGTGCTTAAAGCGATTTTACTTAAAGCGATTTTGCAAAACAAAACCAGACATTAAATAGCCAAACAAAATTATCTATCCCGTTCTGTGTATTTATTAATTATTACAATATTTTTGGTCGCAGTTTTTCCGTATAAACAAAAAAATACACAATAAAAAAACACACAATAAAAAAATACACAATAAAAAAATACACGATAAAAAAATATCAAGTGGAAATCTGAATGCTTACCTAATTATGTATAGTGAATTTTAAAAACGCGCGTGTGCGCATTCATAATAATGAAATGGTTGATAATTTTCATGTAAAATATTTCTTTATTTACGTAACTTATTGGCTGTTTCTTGCAGATTTATTGCAGATTGAAGAACCGCTAGCAGGACCTGAACGGCAATTAATTATATTTGTTTACTTAATTTTTTTAAATTATATTTATTAAAAATTTATAAAAACACATGTATTACAGAAAATTGCATTTTACAAAAAATATTAAAACGAGCAGACATGTTTCGGAGTTACGTACTCCATATAATCATGATTAATGCCATGCCGGCTCGATTTAATATTTTTTGTAAAATGCAATTTTCTGTAATACATGTGTTTTTATAAATTCTTAATAAAGTGATAATACAGAAAATGGACACAAACATTTATTACTCAAATATAATTGTATTTAATTTTATTTAACTACATTTACTTATACCCGTCTGCCAATTATCCTTCGCTGTTTCCTCAGTTGATATATGTGCGAAGCGAGTCTTTGGAAATACTCAAAGTAAGGAAAATCCAAAGTGTCAATATGTTCTCGAAATAAAATCGAACTGTTCGCTGTCCAAGCTAAAACAAAAAATAATAAAAACAAAAAAGAAACAAGAGGAAAGATTTAAAAATAAAAAAAATCAGCAAATATGCAGAAGCCAGTCGAATCAGGCAGCGAAAATGATTGCATAGATGCACCATGCTACGGCAAATTTTATTTGAAATCGTTAATGAATATGGATACAGCGCGTAAACTGTAAAAATTGAACTCGTGAACGGTGCACAGCAGAACTAACGATTTTATATATAATTTTTTCAGTTAAATATCTATCGTACCTAATAAAAAATTGTATTTTTGGCTAATTAATTTAAGATAACTATTTTGAAATGTTATAGTTGTATATTTTTTAAAACGACAATTATAAATCTGAAAAAATACCCGTCATAATATTGTTATTATTCGCAAAAAAGTGATATAACATTTCCAAATGTACCTTTCTGCGTTTAAATAAGTATCTTCCGGTTTTTTCCTACTCATTAAACATCACGGAACGATTTGAAATTATTCAAAAATCAAAAACATTTCTAAAACTTAAAGAGCTGTTGTGCTATAAACAATGTAATAGAAACAGCACAAATGGGAACTCTAAAAACTTATAGAAGAAATAAGTTAAATATGAGATAGGAAAAGTAAAAAAAAAGGTATAATACACTTGAAGAAATACAAATAACGATATTGAAAAAATTTGGAAACAAAAAATAAATATTAAGAAACAGATAGAAAAAAATAACTGCAGATGAAGGGGCGGAATCTAGAAAACTTCTCCAACTACGATAAAATAAGACAATATTTAAACTATTATTTTTCATCGATTTTTTACGCCTTTTTTTATATACTTATATTTTAATTTTTCCCCGCTTTATTTCACCTCATATTATTTTTCTTTTTTAGTCACTTCTTCCGCCCCTCTTCTTCGTTGTCTCTCGCTCTCTCTCTCTCTTTGTAATTCTTCCATCATCTTTTTCCTTCACTTTTCAGTCTCTACATGGCTACTACCTATCCTACAGTAGTGGAACAGTCACAATCTTAGAGCCAATAAAAATTCATTAGAGGGTCTGTTGAATTTTCATAACATCAGTGTTGCTCTTTTTTCCGAAACGTGGTTCGCGTATGGCTGCTTATTTCAAAGGACATAAGTTAATCAGATGCGACCGCGACCATGATTATGGCGGATCTGCAATCCTTATTAAGATTTGGTATTTGTTTTCACTCTCATGATGTTTCATTTAATTCTCCTTACAGTCCTTATCGTCCTAATATTGTATACATTTCCTTTTCAGTTGTGTTCGCTTAACACAGTTTCTGTCTGTGTTCCTCCTAGCTGTGATCTACGTCTCTTCCCTTCACTAGGCTTCTTAATTCTATTCCTCAACCTTTCATCATTGGTGGAGACTGGAATACTTGATCCTCCCCGTATGGGGTTGTTCAAACTATAACCCCAACGGTACTGCTCTTAAGAATCATATCCTTTCTGATAATTTAGCTCTTCCCAACGATCTCACTCCTACTTATTATAAGAGTCCATTCAGTTTTAGTTCCCTCGATCTAATATTTTCATCTCCGGCTATTGGTTTTAACTACAATTGATCAACCCTCACGGACCACCTATGGTAGTGGCCTTATTCCCCTATTCTAATAACTCCTCTAAATCCTTCTACTCTTACTCATTCAGATTTCAAACCTCTCCATCATACTCGATGGAACTTATCCAAAACGGACTGGACTCTCTTTCGTTCCTTAGTTGATTCTTCGTTCGCCTCTACTCTGCCCAGTTCTGATCCTATATCCTGGTACAGTTAATTCCTAAATTCTATTACGAATGGTTTGTCGCTCTACTCTTCTTCCCGTCATCCGTCCAATCGTCATAGAACAGCCTCATCCCTTCGATGGAACGAGGAGTGCAACGCTGCTTTCGATTACAGTCGCGCCACTTTTAGATTCGGTCGAATCGCATCCTCGAGAATTTTCTTGCCCATTAACGTGCTAATGCAAAAACTAGATACATTCTTAAATCCTCCAAGAAGTCGTCCTCCTAGAAAAATTTCTGTTCTTCCTTTTCTACAACTACCTCACTCAATCAAATTTGGAAAATGGCGAGAGCATTTATAACATACACGTTGATATTCTGTAACTTTTTGTTGACGCCGTCGCTCCCGCATATGTTCCTAATGTCGATGAACTATAATATCCTTTTCCATTTCAAGTAGACGCCACTCTTAATTTTGTAACTTCTTCCTTCAATATTTATGAATTAAAATCTAGACTTGAGAAATCTTTCGTCATCCTATCTCGTTCTTAAAAATCTGTCTGAACACCCTCTTCCATCTTCCTTGAAATCCTTTATTATCATGTCTATTCTTTGCAAAAAAAAAACTCTTTCCTACGTCCTATCTCTCTAGTATCGTGCTTCAGAAAATTATTTGAGCATAATGTTCAACGTGGGGCGTGATTACTTAATTGCGCAGTCAAATATTTTAAGAATTTTCTTGCGACAAGTGTATTATTACCGAGCAACTAAATGCGTAGACAAATATTTTAAATATATCGAAATAAAAATGTTTACAAAATGCGACATCGAATGTAATCTAAAATTAAATACTACATCCGTATTGTAATATACTAACGGTTACTAAATAATCCGGATATTATCCGCAAATCACCGACGAAGGGACGAATAAAGTTAACTTGAAAATTTTCTGATTTTAAGTTTTTACAAACGCTAAAATTTCATGTATTAATTCATTTTTGTTCAAATGAACGAATAAAATGTTTATTAAATATACGTATATAATAATATCTTTCAATTCATACTCGAAAAACCATTTATTCATTTATTCACACAAATACATATTTCTGTCAAGTATTTACTATATATTTTAACAATTATCTAAATTTTTATATTTGTCCGAATTTTAACATTTTGCTATACCTGATTATCTTAATTATTTTTTTAGCGGAAAATTAAAGAAGTAAATAAACAAAAGAATTGAAAAAAAAAAATTCAAGTGTCGCTTGCGACCCTTGGAAGATGTGAAAACACACACATATGAGTCTAGCAACATAGATTTATTATGCAGAATTTTTAACAGATATTCTTAACTTAAAAAAACAACACATGTTTTCATACTATTTTTAGAATCGGCTTTTTCAAAATTTTTCAAAATTATATTTCAATAAACGATGGAAAATGGCATCTCCTCAAGAGATATACTTTATTTACTTGATGCTGCCAGATAAAAATTGGCCGAAAAATTTTCATTAGAATATTATAGGGAAAAAATATGAACACTCAAAATTTTAAAATGAAGGGGCGAGATAAACTCGAGCGATTTAATTCGATATTATTGTTACATTTTAAAATATTTCATATTATCCGTTGCTCATGGCTTTACTCGTGTACTATTATAATGCCTTGGAAATGGATAAAAAAAAAATTGTTTTATCTAGAATTATATTTATGTAAAGAATCTTTCTTTCTTTTAGAGGAAAGATGTTTATCATCGTCCAAAAAAAATTATGTTTCACGTACAGCAAACTAGAGTAGTTGAGTAAAGATTTCAAATTTGAGTATAAATAACATCCCCGGTAGCAAACATTAAAATACGGTTTCCAGTCTTGTCAATCGAATGCCATTTCTGGAGAGGTCCCAAAGATTTATCATTGTAATTGATTTGCTATCCCTTATTTACCACTTTTATTATATCATTCATTTATCATATAAACGGTCCATTTTACCTACCCGCTAGCTTTGCCCCCGTGGCTTCACCCGTGTATCTTAATATCTGTTTAAATCTTTTATTTTTTCTCTTTTTTCAAACAGGTGATTTCTGTATTTTTCCAAAAGCTTTATTTCCTGTATTTTCCCAAAAAACTGTATTTCCTGTATTTTCCCAAAAGCTTTATTTCCTGTATTTTCCCAAAAGCTTTATTTCCTGTATTTTCCCAAAAGCTTTATTTCCTGTATTCCCACCACCTTTTTTTAGAGAGTATTACTAATATAATAATTAAAACAAACTTTAATTTACAAAAGGTACCGGTAACCTCAAAAATTTTCATCCCCCAAATGAAAAACGCCGTACCTATAAGTAACGTTAAGATACGTACTATTTCCATCAATGATGAGCTCTTTTTTTTTAAATAATTTGCGGGTCCCACAAGGCAATTGCTCGTCTGTGGGTTCCCAACATAATTATATCGTTTATTCATCATCTACATCTTAAATCTAATACATCATATTCGTCTTATATATAATTACTTAATTCAACTTAACTTCTATATATTTTTACTATTCTACGTCTAATTTTAATTCACAACATTTATACCCATCGCACATCGTACCACAATATTTTCACATGAACCATAAGTAATGCAGCTAGAACTGAGCACCAGACATTAGTTTTTTGTTTTTTTTTTTTCATTACATCATTTATAATTATTTACTCCTTCAATCAACTACCCGTCTTATCGCTGTTCCTTTTCTATGACTATCCATTTCTCATTCTTTGCACCACGCAATCAACCATATTTTTATTTTGTCTTTCCATATATTCAAATTACATTCGTCTCTTAATTCCTTTGGTAAGTTACCTAGTAAATGACACTCATAACTTCCTCTTCAACATTATCAATTTTATTATTAATCCCTTTAGGTTTTATGAAATACAAATTGTCATAGTTCCTAGTCCCATATGTCGGTAATCTAATTTTTTCTGTTTTATACCTTAAAAGTATACTGTAATAAAAAAACCTTTTTGGCGACATTTCTTTATTATTGTCCCACCCGAAGTAGAATTCGTTACAAGATTCGCACTACTCCAATTCGGTAACAAAATTTTTAAACATCTTTTCTGTAGCCTACTAATTTTCCTTAATTCCGTTTTTTTTGCCTCCCCCCAAATTTCGAGTCCGTATCTAATCCTAGTCATTATTAATGAGTCAAAATACAGTCTAGTAGCTTTGTAATTCATAACTTGTTTTAATTTGTACAACGCCGGCATAGTCTTATAATTAGTGTACTATTGTGATTTTAAATTCGTTTTCTTTATTCGAATTTACATTTCCCCATGGTGTAGTTAAAATTGATATTTTAATGTTTTATAAAAAAAGTAATTTTTTTCCAAGTTAAACGAATTAATAAATTAATAATTAATATTTTAAGTTAATCACGTTTATTGTTAAACGATCAAAAAGAGTAACGGTAACGCTCGAAAATTTTCACTTTCCAAGCGAAAAACACCATACAAGATGTTTTCAAATAAAAAACAAACCGATTTCAAAATTTATTCTAAAAATTCAATAAAAACTCAATAAAAATTCAATAAAAATTCAATAAAAATTCAATAAAAATTCAATAAAAACTCAATAAAAATCCAATAAAAATTCAATAAAAATTCAATAAAAATTCACTAAAAAGTAAAAAAAAAAAAGAGATCATTTGAAAAGAAAATAATAAAACTGTGTAGCTTTTTTTTTTGGAGCCGTCATCAAAGTCAAATTGCAATAATAATTAAAACTCGCATTAAATACTGCTTTTGTTTCCAATGTTCGCATTAAACGGATATTGATTGATTAGCAGCGCTTCATTCATTCAATGAGGTTTCTAATGATTATTCTAATTTAAATTTGGTGCCGACTCTGATGTGTACACTGTGACGTTGTTTACGAATTATCATAATGCGCTTACGTATATTTCACCGCAAAAATATTATTATCAAGTAATTATTTCCGTTATTTAAACAATCATTTCGATCGGAGTTTTCCGTGAAAAGTCACGAAAATAATAAATAGGAGAAAAAAAGCATCCATATCAGCACAGGTCATGTGCGCAGGTATACATATAACGGCTATTAAAATGTGTGTAGACTAATTCACATCTAGCAAACAAGTCAGTGGCGTCAGGAAATAGAAAAAGAAAAAAAAACCCAGATATTTGCCGAATAAATCAGCTATTTAATACGGTTCTTTGCGGAACTCCGTATATCCCATGTGCATTTTATTTTTGGAACATATTTTTTTTTAGATAACACGATTGCTTTGGCACTGTGCACGCATATTCGGGTCAAATAATTTTTTCATTTTATAACAGTCATCCATTCGAGACCAAAGCACGTGTGATAGTCACCTGATAGTAATGTCAATAAACTTCTTTTAATTATCAAGCGTAATTTTGCGAAAACCGCGCAGATAATTTATTTCACTTCTTTTCTCGATGCGCTATTACTTTTTTAGATGAAAAAGAAAAGAAACACCAGCTCTATAGCACAGTGTGTGTGTGTGTGTGTGTGTGTGTGTGTGTGTGTGTGTGTGTGACAGTACTGATAAGGTAGAGAGTTTATCAAAAAAAAAAAAAACGAAATTTTCCTGATACACAGAGAAGCAACGCGCGCACACGCCCGAATATACTAAAAGGACGGAGGAAAATAATTTCGCAGTTGTCGTAATTTTTATACTTACCTGCGACCATTCTTATAATTCGGCTATACTGCCTCAAAAACTAATAGAAACGAACATGTTAAAATTTAATGTGAAATAAAATATTCTAGAAATTGTTTTTGACGGGAATATTCCATAAATTACTATATTTTATAATTAACAAACAGGATGTTGAAAGATTCTTTATTAGGAATATTCCATCTTTAGTAATAGAAAACAAAAAAGAAAAATCCATTAGTATAAGTGCGACATCATATATGACAAAATGAGGAGACCCGAATTATCGCCCAATTTATAGCTAAGCTATAAAGATAAACGCAAAATAGATACATATCTGAAAAGACCTAAATCGTCACACCTGTATATGCATGTTTTTCTTTTCTCGTCTTTTCTAGTTGCGATATTCTCTCGAAGAAAGGACGTTTTTAAAATATTTCATTTCACGTTTGATTTAAAAATTTTTGCTCCTGATATTCTCGAAAATGAGCAACATGTACGCGATACATCTACATTCCCCCTCACTTGAACTTGTTAATAAGAAAACTGTAAAACATTAGTGAAGGCAGGTTTTATACAACATCGTTTTCTAAAAAAATCAAAAAAAAAACAGGAAAGAAAATAAAGGTCTAGGATTTTCACGGAGAATAAAATTCAATCTAAATCATATTGATCGTGTAAATGAACAAATCCGCTTTAGTTTTAACCGAATTATCGGGAAGTCGAACGGTAAAAAGAAAATAAAGGAATGGTTACAGAAAGAGGGAAATGTAGGAACAATAATTAAATAAAAGGAAAGGGTACGGAAATAGTGATAAACAAAAGTGAAAAAAGGAAAAGGGAAAGGGACGGAACAAAATAAATAAATAAAATAATAAAAATTAAAAATGAAATAAATAATAGGTATTAGTTATAGCTAAGTTAGAAATAAGGACAAATAGGATTAATTTACGTAATAAAATATTTGCGCGGCGCTAAAATTGTATAGTATATTAGTAGTATAATGTAGGCATATTTAGATGTAAGAAAACTCGTCGATAATATAGCTTGACGAGAAAATGTATAAATATGAATAAATATCGATATATTTTCAAAAAAAAAGAAAAGTGGTGACTATGTTTTCAATTTTACTTCTTATTTTACACACAAAATGGTGATCATATTTTCGAATGTTCTTCCATCAGCGCCGAACGTTTCTTCGTCTGCACGCTAACAGATCTGTTCCCCATAGCACACCCCTTCATCCTCTCCTCTTTTCCCCTTCTTCTCTTTCACTCGTATCATTTCTGTCTGCAGTTTTTCATCTGATAAAAACCACTTCATTTTCCCTCCCTGATTCTTGGGCTGATGTCCACGTTGACGAAATTACGAAAATAAACCGAATTTCAGAGCAACTCCGCTTTTTTTCACGAAACCGAAAATGAAAAATAATCGAGCTAAATCGAAATAGTTAACGACTCGAGCTGCAAGCTCGCAGTACCGAAAACATCAGAGAAATTGTAAAAAGAGCGCCCCCCCCCACACCTGGCAACAATTTAAATTATCACTAATATAATATAGGTGTGTGTACACACATGTATGTAGGATAATTTTTGGGGAAAAAATGGCCATGAACGGATGATGAGGAAGCCGCGGGCCGTTAAAAATTGTCTACAGATCGGGAAAATTATACGGCGTTCGCCTTTTTTGTGGTTCGTGGCCGTGTCTTAAATACGCCGAAAAAACGTTAGACATACTAAATAAAAAGGCTAACTACTATCGACATCGTTAAATTGTATTTTTTTTTCTATTTACCGCGTTCAAAAACTTCATAATTTCCGTCAAGCCGGTGCAGTTGCAAAAAGTTATTTTTAATAACTAATTTTATAGCCGTGTTGTTATCTGTCGGTCGCATCGCGAAACTAGTTTTGCCGACTGTTACAGATGCGGCTTTAATAGGTGCTCGTACGAAGGCTTTCCTGTTACGTGTTTTTCCGACAGAAGGCGATGGTAGGGGGAAATGGGAAACGAAAAAGAAAGCAACAATGTTAAATTAAATGATGAAAAAAAGTCGAGGACGATAACGTTCCTTTTCTTTTTTTATTATTAAATATCGCGCGAATTTCGTAAATGGCGAAATAACTTCGAAAAAAGGAATTTTAACAAACGACAATGATAAACTGTCATTATTTTCAAAATTTACGTTCCGATTATCCGCGATGACACGTTTATGGCTTCTTATACATTTACGACTTGCAAACAAATTATGCTGGTCATCGAAATGTTTTAGTATGCTCGACGATAGCAGCGTTAATTCTACCATGTACATGTTTCTCTCTTCACGAATTTTCAGCAAGCGCAAGCGGTCTCGCAGGCTACGGATGTTGCTCCTGGTGCAACCTGTCCTAGACAATAGTATACCAACGGAAGGAGTAGCAAATATTATCGCAGTAACGGGGAGGACTCGATACGAATATCTTTGAAGCGAGTTGAAGCAATTTTCAAAAAAAACAATGACTAAAAAGTGTCGCACGCAACATCAAATACTTCTCCATAATCAGTGAGATTATATTACGTAAATAGTTTTATTTCGCTTCGTTCGACGGTAACAAACAAGAATGATTATCGAAAAATAAACAAACAAAAACAAAAGCAAAAAAAGGGAAGAAAAACTCTGAAAATTCTTTCCCCCTTTCGTCCGACATTATTATTTGGCTAGCTCTCCGCATTATATTACGTGAATGTTTGTTTTCGCTTAGTTCGACGGTAACAAACAAGAATGATTATCGAAAAATAAACAAACAAAAACAAAAGCAAAAAAAGGGAAGAAAAACTCTGAAAATTCTTTCTCCCTTTCGTCCGATATTCTTATGTATATATGTAGCCATGACTCTTCGACTTTGGATTGTTCTTTGGATAAATATTACATAAATGTTTTTTTAATCTGCTTCGTTAATATCGAAAATTAGCGGCGTTAAGTGAAAACTGTTAAAATAGGCAATCGCGTGAAAAGCAACATATGCACGCTGATGATGGCAATGAAAACTTATTGAATAGAAATTTCATTTAAAAAATGAAACTGCAGATTTAAGGCGAACGCGGAATAAATGCAGAAAAGCAATGAAAATGTGATTCTTCCGAGATGACCTAATTGAAAAACAAGTTCAGTCAAGCACGATGTTTCATGCGCTCAGGGTTACTCTGTATGTTAAGTTAAAAATAACCGTAATATTTATATGTAGTTACATAATGCTGAATTCAAAATACAAAGAAATCCGATTAAAAAGAGGGAGACACACGCAATTTTTTGCGTCTATTTGAAATCGTCGCCATCTTCGAAAATTTCGTTAAGAAAATGAAATACGGTTTCGTTCCCGACAAGTAGCGATCTTTCCACCGATACACGTCACGTGCCCGGAAAAAAAGAAAAAAAAACTAAGAAATTTCGAACTTTCGGCGCCCCAAGGGACTGAATATTTTTTATTATTATTATTGTTATTGTTATTATTGTTATTGTTATTATTGTTATTGTTATTATTGTTATTGTTATTATTGTTATTGTTATTATTGTTATTGTTATTATTGTTATTGTTATTATTGTTATTGTTATTATTATTATTATTATTATTATTTTATGGGCACGTCGGGACACCTGACATTTACCCAACACAAAAGATTAGAAGAATAGAAAGACATATGCAGGTTATATCGAGAAACGATTAGAGACAGAGGGTCTGAATATAAAGTTGTAAGCTCGGTTATATTTTATTCTATAAAGCGGTCCTTTATGCATATGTTTAAAATACGTTTTGGTTTACCCAAAGTTTTTTTTTTTTTTGTTTATTTTTTTTATTTTATATGGGCGCACCAGCGGCATTGATCCAACAACAGGAAAAGCTAAGCTAAAAAACTAAATAGCTAGGCGATTCGAAATGGACGCAACAAAGTACAGCAGTGCAGGCACCACAGAAGATAGAGGATAAAGGAAGCGTTATAGGGAAACCTAATGAGCTGGCCGTATAAAAGGGAGCGTTCATTACGAAGAGCAGAACACTCGAAGAAAATGTGATCAGCATCGTGTATATTCAAAGAGGATCGTAATCGTGAAGAGAACAATAAGGAGAAGACGACAGAGCAAATCGAAAGCGGGAATAGAAAAGTAGAGAATGATTGGTCCGGAGACGAATTACGGAGAGACAGTAAAGGAGCGACGACCGAAAGGAATAGAATGGAACCAAGACGAGGAACGAGGAGTCGGCTGAATAAAACGGTAATGCGAATGACGATTAGAAAATAGCGCGAGGGATAAATATTCCGCTAAAGTCTGGCGTGATTGCAGGTGGATAAGGAAGGGGATGTCGAAAGAAGGGAAATAGTTGAGGAATGAATCAAAGCGACCAGCAGAACGAGTCAAAGAATCAGCTGCGCTATTGCCGTCAATTCCGGAATGACTGGGGATCCATAAAAAATCAATAAGAATAGAGCGGGATGATTGCAGAGTGGAGATAAGAGAACGAATTGAGAACATAGTACTATCAGAGGAATGTGAAGGAGAAGAGGATATGGCTTGAAGAACGCCTTTAGAATCGGAAATTATGCGGAATTGGGAAAGCCCGCTTAAAGAGGAAATAAAAGAGATAACCTGAAGGATGGCGATCGACTCGGCAGAAAAAAGTAGTGCGGAAGGAAGGAAGCCGGAAGGACTCAGAATGCCGAAGCGACGGAACAGTAAACACTCACCACCCACGCCGTCCTCGCTCCTGGAACCATCGGTAAAGATTAATACATGAGCAGGAAAAGAGGAATTCAATAAATGAAGAAATGTATTGTTGACTGAACCGTGAGAGGAGGAATGTGCCCGAAGTGGGAGAGAGGAGAAACGTTTTTACTCGGACCATTATTTACGTGAATTTCCTTTTTTCTTTTTTTTTTTTTTTCGCTGTTTTTAAAGAGGGATTTAAATAATTGTTTAACCGTAATTTTTTGATTTTATGGAAAGCTTCTGCGATTTGCTTTATATTCTAAAGTTTACTTTTAAAAAGGGGTTATCCGGTGATGAGTTATGAATTTTTTAATGGTGATTTTCGAGGTCGTTTTAAATTCCATATTATATATATATTTTGACGACGGATTTTTTGGTTGTTCACCAAATGGGATAATGATCGAGTATCTTGAAGTTATAGATTCCCATCATAGATATAGAAGTTTAATAATAACGAATGATCGAATTTTGAAGTTTACAAGTTAAACCATTCGTGTATTGCATATTTTAGTTGGATATTTTTGTCGTTTCTGAACCACCTCATTAGATTTTCGAGCAATTTTCCAAAAGCGAAACGTGCGGAATCCATAATTTAGGCTTTCTATGTACTTAGTTCTAGACTCGAATCACTCGGTAAATTGAGGAAAACAACTTCCAGCTCCGTTAAGCTTATTGCATCTTGACATTTTCAACACAATTGCCGATATCTATTCGAAAGTGTGCGTAACTTTATTTTACAGTAGAGAAACAAATTACTCCGAAAGAAAAAAAAAGAAAAAGGGAGAAAAACGTTCCTTATAACGCGATGGACGGCAAAAATCCTATAAGGCGATGTAAAATCAAAATATGAAAAGCTACCAAGTCCAGAATGGAATGGAGAAAAATATCCGAAGAATTCCAGATGCCACGTTACGGTGCTTACATTAAAATGCCGATGATAAGTTACATTGATCTAGAGATCTTGATTTCGAGTAATTTCTCGGTGGTTCTTTCTCTCTAAAAAGCTTTTTTCAATCAATTTAAAGATTTTTGACCTCTGATTTTCCACCGCCTTCGCCGTTCGATGGAATTTCGAATTACACGAAATCTATACAAAGTTGTACTTTTTTAATACGCCTAGCCCGGACCGGTAATTTCTTAAAGGTCAATCGTATTATTTCGATGTTGAATTTCGATGTCTGATTTAAATAAAATTTCTACATTCGACAATAATATTATCTATAAGTCTACGATAAAATTTACCAGGAGGAGAGGCGTTTCCGCTCTAATGCGAAATTTTATTAGCCGTCTTTTGCAAAAAAAAATGCATAAAAAGACAAGTAACATTTAGCGCAATAAGTAAAATAGCATTTTATGCAAAACAGAAGTTACCGTGTACTTTATACACAATAAAAACTGAATAATTAAGTTACCTCAAGTCGGCTAAGTATTTTTAACTTTGTTCTTTTTCTTCTTAACATCAAATAGAGCGAAAAAAATCACAATAATTAGTTCTTGATAAAGATCAATCGCTCAATTTTATAGTTAACATTATCTTTTTACAGCAAAATCATTTATAATATCCTCCATTTCTAAACTCATAGTACTCTATATCTAATGAACTGCGCTTTCTATTTCAAGTTATAGATATTTTTTTATAATTTCCAATTTTAAAAGCAATTTTTCGTCAGCTGCCACACAACGCACGTCTAATTTTGTAGTCGTCGTCTTCCTCTCTAACATCAGTATTGTTAATAAACTACCAAAGTTACCAACAGATTAGAAAAAACATTCGGAAAATCACTCAAAAAAAATAATATATATATATACAAATATATACATATATATACTCGGCCACTTTGGCCTTGCAAGGGGCTGAACTCCTTGCTTACATTTCTGTCTCTTTCTCTTCTATACTTTGTATAAAATGATCAAAATTCACAACGTAATTCTAAATCGGTCCATATGAATATAATATAATCACAAAAATCCTATCCTAACATTTAACTTTCATTACATAAAATCAGGACATTTTTTCGTTACATGAAATTGTGACATTTTTTTTTGGGACATTTTTTCTAGTGGGGGGTAGTCTAAGAATTACGTTATAATTAATATATGCAGTGGAACTTCTGAATAACGGGCAGTCGCGGAATCAAAAAATTTGTCCGGTATTAAGAAGCATCCGCTAATGGGAAATAATAATGTATGTACAGTTTACTGAAATTTACATTATTGTGTATTGTAACATATTTAACAAGAATATAAAAGATACGACGTAATATAAAAAAAGTACAGTACATATTTACATTTAAAGACATACATGCGTCTAAAATATATAAAAAAAAAAAATATGTTTGTATAATATAAAAATATGTATGTACAGTGCTACTACAGTATTTACTTATGTTTGTATTCGAGGATTAGTTCGTAAACAAGTTAGGCAATAGAGTATAAATCACTTTTTGTTTTTAAGAACGCGAGATAATCTATAATTTTAATCACTTATGTTCAAAATATATTTCTTTTAATGTAAATCCCTAGTGTATCGAACATATTTCAGTTTTGTATGAAAAAATCGGTAATTTTATTTTGTTTCTTTCATTTAAAATCCGCGATTCAACATGTACTTGTAGTTCGGATATCATTTTTAAACCTTCAGCATCAGCTTTTTGAATGAAGTACGAATTTTTTAGTTTTCCAATAACAACTAACGAGTGTCAACATTATGTAAAGTTTCACGGTCAACTTCAGTAGTGTCTTCTTCGCCATCATAAATATTATTGTCATCACAGTCTACTGCATTGTCGGATGGATTTTGTTGTTGCCTGAATTCAGCTGCTAATTCATTTATGCCGGTATACATGGGTATTCCACATGCAATCCCTCGTTCATTAAACAATAGTCTGGGGCACTAATTGAACTTTTTTTGACAAACTTTGTCCGTTTAACAGAAATGGAATTTCCAAAATCATACTTATTAAAGTGTCCGCGTCCGTTATTGGGAAATATTTTTATATTGTGTCTTATGAGAAAATGCCAGGGATTTTAAAGTTGTCCACTATTTGGAAGTGTTCGTTAGTAGAAGATTCACTGTATATATATATATATATATTGGATCACTGAAAAGATAGTTTTAAAATATTCTTATTTCTTTCGCAGAGCCGACTTCTTAAATATATTTGCAATATTTTAATATTTTTCTGCATTATTTTAAATAAATGAAATATCATGGAAAATGTGGATGTTTTAATAACGTAAATCTTTCAACAAATTTTGAATTCGCATCAATTATAATCGCAAATAAAGAAAATCTCGGCAGGAGTAGGTTTTAATTTAATTCATTACATTTGCGTTTATGATGTAACATGAAAGAATTATTATTAGCGCAAAAGATTATACTGCTTTATGTCATCTAAAAATTAAACATCAGTTACATTATAGATTTTTAGCATTTCCTTCAGTTGCTACCGGGGGCAATGAGTGCTCCCTTTACAGCTGCTAGTTAACTTGGCCAGAGGGCAGATTTCGGAAAAATGTAGTCATTTTGTCGGGTTTCAGTATTCCTAAGTAATTGTAGGGAAGAAATATGGCGAATAACGGATATAACAGCATAGCATAAAAAAAATTATATAAGACAGGGGCTTTGTCGAACCACTTTACCTGTGAAAATAACTCGATTTCGGCTATTCACATTATTTTTTATCGTATTTGTGTGTTCGTACTTGACACCTCGTGAAGAAGACATATTCTGATTATAGGTAAATTTTTACTTTTCGTTAGTGCAGCATTTGAACATAGTAGTTTTTCTCAGATTATTTTGTAATTATATTAAAGTAACTTGGAATTTGTGTATACAAGACGGAACACGTGTACATACGTGTAATTCACTTATTTCGCATGCACTAATTCTTTTTAGGTTATTATTTCATTTAAATCATTTTCACTTTAGCTCTTGCCAGTTTTTCTTTCAATTATTTCCGCTCACTTTCCGATAAAACTTTCTCCAGAATTTTACATCAGAATTTTCGTTTCTGTTATGCGTATTTTTCTACATTCGTTTGCATTTTAGTCTTCTTACTCTATGCTTTCTTCTCTCCGAGTTTTACGCAATCGCTACACCTATTATCAGGTCATTTTTCTTCCACTAATAAGTAGCCTTGTTTAACATCCCAAATGCTGTTTTACTTACTCAGATGTGTTCATTTCAGACAGAGTCCGAAGTACGTATACTTCTCCGTGTAAACTTTTCGAACCCTATCTCTCGCCTGTGTTTCTTAAAAGATTTATTTAACTCAAAATTGAACAAGAATTTTTCTCGTCAAATTTTCTATTATATTTTTAAGTTTTCACTAAATTCACGTTACAATTAACAGACCATATTAAACGAGTATAACAACGCAATCATTCGTTTTCTATAAGCTCCCAAGTATTGAATAGATCAGGAGTATTTAATGCCGTTTTTAGTTATTGTCTTGAAATATACGGAGACTATAATTAAAGCATATAAATGTTGTTTAAGAACAATCATAATACACCCCTCCTTTACATTTTACCGTGTAATATGATGATATCTTTTATCGAATAATTTTTTAAAATTTTTTTTATTTTTTAAATCTTGAAGTTTCGAAAACAATTTCATTTCACGCAATTTTAAGTGCTAATGCGGATAATAAACCAATCTAAAAGCTGCTACTTACTGTATCCTCTAAAGAACTGCGTATCGGTAAACATTCCAATTCGATCAGTGATGATAAATCGCGCTTTAGGCATTTCAAATTAACTCGAATTTACACTTTCGTATAATAAGAAACATTAATAATATTTGTAAGTCACTCACGTTCATCGCCTCCTTAATTTTAAAATTTTTGGGGGGTAACATTGTTCAATTACCGTCAGGTGAGATTATTTGTTTTCTTTATTGAAATATATATATATATATATTTATATTTATATATAAATATATATATTTATATATTTATATATATATATGCGCGGTGAATAACACTGATAATAAATGTCAACGGTATTTGTTATATTAATAAACTTTTTTTTTAAGAGATCTTTTTTTAAAGAATTTCAATACTCAATAATGTACTTTTATATGGTACCATCACCGACCGGTACACTTTCTAGATAATTGAAAGTTACGCGTGAACAATCATGGAAGAAAAATTTAATTGATAATAATTTTGTAGTTTCGTTTTTCATGTTCAAGTTTGCGATGTACCAGCAATTGGCTTTCCTCAAATATGGTTTTTAGCATAGCGAGATAGCGGTAAGGCGCTTCTATACGATTGCTTCTTCGAATTTCGGTTGAAGACAGAGAGAAATTTACCCGAATTTTCCATATCCTTCTCTATTTTCTTTTTCGGCATACAAAAGTTGTACCTTGTTATTCTTCTATGCTGGAAGGTGATAAGGGATACACAAGTTTGAGAAGCTGACGACTGAAGAAAAAAACCTTAACTTCTCCTACGGATTTTTACTGGCTGACAACAATACTCCCAACAACTCTCCGTCAAACACACCTGCCTGATCTGCCACCGGTACCGCGACAGATGGTGGCTGCCGGTAATCGTCTTTTCGCTTAAGAGATCCTAGACGAGAAAGAGATGAAAGGCCGAGGCCGGCGCGCGCGTGTTCCTTCGGCGCCCATCTCACAAGCAAGTCCGTGAAGACCAGTCGCCCGGTTGAGACGCAGCACGTGTAATAAAAAGCGATCGTAAAGAATGCAGAGAAATGCGCTATACATATATACATTTGATTACGCAGCGAACAGACGGACACGTTTCCGAAAAACAACTAGTGCACGGAACGCCATAGACTATCATCTGTCGTCGATCTGTGTGAGGCAGGTGGCATCACGTAAGTTCCATTGTATTCGTCGAGCTGAATCTTTACATTCGGCAGGTTAGAATAAGAAATGGCTGGCATTTTACTTCTTTCGAACATCGCATGAGCAGAACGATTTACACCTGGTGCTAGTTCGCTTCGTCTACCGGCCGAATTAACTCCGCCACATCCAGGCAGCGCCACAGCGCCTTGATTATTACCGCTCAAAGGTCACGCGGAGCGTGCCGCTTGTCACAGCCACGTTACGCGTGTGCTTAGCTAAAGAAAAACTGTTCAAGAATAAACATCAAGGTTACGTCTTCGACGGTCACCCACTTGGTAGGAGCCTAGTGATAAACGATTTAAAATGTATCCCGTAGTTTATAATTAACGATACATCGATCAGAACAGATCGATTTTTATATATGTACCTACGTGTGTGCATGTGAGTATACCTATTTATTAAGGACTACTTTTATCCCAGAAGTAATAAAAAAAATTCTATAACGTTCTATCGAATAGCCTGTAACCCCTTTTTTTTTTTTTTTTTTGTAACGGAGAGCGCTCACCCAAACAACATGATAAGCGGTACTACTCCAAAAAATTATGATGAGACTTTTTAAAAAGTACTTACCGAAGCGATTCGATTTTTTTGTGATTTCAGAATTACAGAAAAACAACAAACTGCGTGCACATTATTAGTAGTCGGAAGCTTCGGCTTTCCTAAAGTTTAACTTTTTCTTTCATATTAATTTCCCTCCATCCATTTAACAAGAATGCCCGATGTAAAAACAGTTGTTGGCTCAAGCGACAAATGGTGGAACGTTATTCTTATGATAACGATATAATCGTTGCTTCTCAACTGTTTGTCACATGGTACTAGCAAGCGTAAACACATTTAGTAGTACAGTTTCTAAACTACACTTCATCGCTGTCAGGATCGTGCCACTTATATCATATTTATTCTTTATAAAAATTCATTTACACCTCTAAAACATTGTATTTCAATCGATTAGCACGGGTTTGTTGAAGGTAGATCGGTTATAACTAACCCGATGGCGTTTACGAATTATGTTTCTGCGGTACTACGTAGTATACACTGATTTCCAAAAAGCTTTCGATAGGGTAGATCATTCGGGTCTGTTGCGTAAATTAAACAATTTTGGGTTCTCTACTGGGTTATTAAAACTTACGTCCAATTTGGTAACTGCAGAGGTTTTCGTTGTCCCTCCGGAGTAATGCTCTATTTTAGGCCCATTCCTCTTTCTATTGTACAACAATGAGTTACCGAATGTTATGCAGCATTCCAAAATTCTGTTATATATGCTGATGATGCAAAATTATTCAGAGAAATAAGAAATGTTGAAGATACTATTACAAAAGCATGTAGATAATTTTGTATCCTGAAATGTTGCTAATAACTTACCGGTGTCTAAATGTAAATTTATCTCGTTTACTCGCAAAATTCACCTTACTTCATACCATATATATAGACAGTTCTCTTTTGAATAAGGAGACAGTGTGAATTTCAGATACATTGAAACATATTTATTCGTATATTCCGCTTTCGTTCGGTCGGCTTTTAAAATTTAGCTAATTTGGGCAAGCCTACATCTGCCGATTTAGTAGACAGAATAGAAAGAGTGCAGATAAAGAGTTTATTAAAAAAATACTTACCGTATAGATTTGGTAAGTTCAGTGGTGAGCATTTCGAATATGGAAAAACACTTAGACAATTAAATGTGAACAGTCTGGAAGGGAGAGGAGGAAGGAGATGGCGCTTCGCTTATTGCAGAATCTGTTGCATGGTAAAATAAATTGTCCGAATCTCCTAGAGAAAATAAATTGATTAAAGTGTCCATTTCAGGGGTGTCCGACCAACTCATATATTGGCAGTGCAGTTTACAAGGACTCAGCGGTACTCATGCTCCCCTCTACGCTCTTTGTTTATGCTATACAACAGACTAGAGAAGGAACATCATGAACTAGACATACATTTGATAGTCGTTCAGGAGGGTTTTTAAAAATCATCAAGAGTTTGACGACGTAAGGCTAAGTTGTCCTATCATACGCTTTCGTTGAGAATATCTGTATGTATGTGGGTGTTTCGATTTCATCTGTGTGCTTGCTTATATTTGTGTGTGTGCGTGTGTGTGTTCGTTCGTGAGCACGCGAGAGTGTGTGGATATATATTTTCGTTTGCTAATTTGTCTTTTCAGCTATGTATTGTTAATCGTATGATTTCTTTTATTTTCTTTTTTATCATATTGTGAAAAATTGAAAAACGCATAACATTATTTATAATTATAAATAATTGTAAAGAGAATCGCTGATTAAATATCGATAAAATGTTACAATTGCGTCATAAAGCTGCAATAAGAATTAAACACACTCTGCCACTGAATTATATGGAGAGATAAATGTAATTGTGAGTGCAGAAATACCGCAGCGAAACTTATTTAAAACATTCACGATACTTTCAGGTATGTTAATAAAAAAAAAAGAAGGCTATGCTTTAATGACTGCCTTGCGTTGCACGCAATAACTGCGATGACGTAAAACAGAAGAATGTAACTATTTAAACAAAAGAATTGTGTATACAGAGACAGAAATTAATTTATATAACTGTAAATAACGTAAGCATTCGAAGCGTTTGGCTCGGTCCAATATCATTTCGACTAGGTGATTGGTGCACAATACTCGACGCAGAGTTATACGGTATCTTGTATTGTTTACAACATATCTACCTAGCTAATCCCCGCCCACAGGAAGTCCTCATAATTACAGATTCAATAGCATCTCTCTATTCTATACCCAGCTCGCAATCAAAAGACCCACTACTGATTTGCCAAATCCAACAGATCGACCTCGTAAAACAAAATTGCAGGGTGTCATATTTATGAGTTGTTCCTGGTCATACTGGGGTGCCTGGCAATGAGTGGGTGGACGTGGCTGCACGGGCAGCAACTTACTGTCCGGTGAGCCCAGATGTCGCCTAACCAGCATCGATAAACAGACTACTCCAACATAAGTCTAAGCAGGAATGGAGGTCACACTGGGCCTCCTAAAATACCTTTTTAAGCTCAACAAAACCATCAACGGAGCCTTGGTGGCCACCGGAGAATATGTCCCGGCGCGATTTTATAATAGTTAATCGCTTAAGAATTGGGCATATATCTTTATCTCACGACTACGTGTTCCACAGGACTTCGCCTCCCACAACCTGCCCTTTCTGTTCCCGACCGAGTTATCCCTCAGTACATCATATCCTTTCTACGTGTACTAAATTTGCAACATTCCGCTCGTCATATAACCTAAATTTTTCTTTACGAAAGATCCTCACCAATGATCCTGCAATGATCGCTCAAACCTTGGCATACATTAGAACAAACCAAATCGCTCCAGTCATTTAAACTTTCGTAATTGCCGTATGCCGTAATGACCTATGCAGTTATACACGGCTCATGGTAAAGAAAAAAAAAAAAAAAAAGAAACATAAACAATAATACGAATATAATTTTTTTTATTATTAAAATATTAAAATAGTCGAAAATTAATTACAAACTGTACGGAGATGTTAGTCATTGTACTTAGAGAGTAACCTTTTTGGAATTTTAAAACAAATTATTAACATATCAATAAAAGTTTTTAATTCGTTTTTGAATATTTAAATATTTGAATAAAAAAAAATTATTTTCATTGTTCTTTATATATTTTGTGTTATTTGCACATACAAATTAATCGAATAAGCTTCTCGAATGCTTATGTTTTCTAAATCATAGTTTTCTTATGAACAAATTGATATTTTAAAAGTCAAAAGGATGCTCTAAGTAAAATAGTTAACATCTTAATATAGTTTAATGGTATTGTTGTTATATACGAGACGGTTGTGTATTGTGTGGTGTTAATTATTGTTTATTCTATCGACGATTAAACTATCACTGATAACGCGAACAAGTCAGAAATCGATTCAACGGATATAAATTAACGCGTAAGACTACTTTATTTATTAATTACAGATAACCTAATATTACAGATATTTATTTATAATGGCAAAACGCAAAGCAGCAGCAAAAAGACAGTTAAGCGACACAGGCTCGCCAAGCACCAGTTACAAAAAAGTGAATATCGAGGAGATTGATAACGAAACAGTTCCGGAAGGAATCAAAAGTCTACAAGCGGACATGAAAGAATTTAAAAAATTCTTTTCCTTCTTGTCCGACAAGTACGACGACATAGTGAGAATCAACACGTCACTGACTGAGGAAGTAAAAACTTTACGAGAGCAAGTGGCCACCCTTATAGGTCAAGTTCAGAAAAAAGACGTAGAGATCAAACAGCTGAAAAATGAAATACACAAGATGGATCAATATTCCCGCCGTGAAAATGTTGAATTCCACGGAATTACAGAGAAGCAAAATGAAAATCTTTCTGACATAGTTATCAAAGTGGCAAAAGAGTTAAATGTGATCATCGAAGAAAAGGACATCATGGCAGTACATCGACTTCCATCAAAACACACGAAATTACCAAGACCGATAATAGCTAAAACAGGGAGACGTTTAGCTGACCAAATTTTAGAAAACAAAAGGAAAACATCAATTCTAGACAACGACATAACTCAATCCGGGAGTTCGTTAAAAGTCTACATCAATGAAAACCTGACAAAGTACAATAAACATCTGTTCTGGCAAACAAAACAAAAAGCCAGAACGTTGAATTACAGCTTTGTATGGTCTAAGAGAGGAAAAATATTCGTACGGAGGAATGATGAAGATCGGATAATAATAATAAAAGATGAAGATGATCTAAATAGATTTAGCTAGAAAATAAATCAACAATGAGTATAAAATTACGCGAAATTATGTCGTTATCATTAGCTTATTTACGAAGTAAGGGTATGTGTGTGTTTTCGTACGAGTGTGATTTTGTGTGGTTGAGTAACGCAGGCGGTAAGGCGGTGAGAAGGAAGTGTGCAGACTTAGAGTGTATAACGGGAGTGTATGTGAGTGTAGCAGTAGAGACTATAAAATGTGAAATACTGATAAGAAACAGTACAGTGAAGACAGATCAAATGAACTTGACGTGTACGTTGCGGAGAGGAACCAGTGTGCTGAGGAAAGGTGGTGGTGAAAGTGATACAGGGTTAGATCGAAGAGAATTGAGTGTGTTGGTGAATTTAGATGAAAGGGAGAAGGCATGTAACACAACCGAAGTGCGTTTGATTTACAGGTATCCTGATCGTTTCTCGTGCAGTGATGTGCAAAAGAGAGTGAGCGGTGTCATATGGTTTTTCGTCCATGTGCTTGCAATACCGCCAGCGTTAGAATTAATTATAAGTGTGAGAATGTTTAGAGAGCGGTGTGCGGTAGTGCTGACTAATGTATGTGTGAGGAGTTATTTTAAGTTGTTTGCTTTCAGGTTGCAATAAGCGTTTATGTTAAATTAAACGGGCGAATGGATATATCACGATGTCACACAAAATGCATGTACTCCTATGTTATATATTATTAAATTATGTTAAGATCGCACTGTCGATTATGTATATAAGTTTATGGTTTGCAATCTTCAAATTGTTAGTTAATAGGCTGGGTATATGTGAGAAAGTGTGTTTCCTCTTCATCCAAATTCTTCGTTTTCCTGAACATATTTATAAATAAATTCACATCTCAAATATGATTCCACTAATGCGAAACTGGGGTAAACACAACTGCATGAATTATAGTGATTTCAAAAAATGGACTGACAATATAAACAATGTAATTAAACTAAACAATCCACTAAAAATGAATACCGAATATTTTCACGTATTGCACTTAAACATAAGAAGTGTTAGGCGAAATTGGGATGAATTTATAAGTTACATACACAAGACAACATTAAGCGTTATTGTATTAACAGAAATAAATATAAGAGAGAATGAATTAAATTTATATAATATAGCAGGTTACATGAGTTATGGACTTCAAAGACCAATGGGTTACAATGGGGGAATACTTGTATTTGTAAATAATAAATTCAAATGCAATATTCAGGAAGTAAAAAATAGGTCAAGTATGGATCTGTTGTCGGCTGATATAGATATAGGAGAAAATATTCCTTTACGTTTAATTGCTATATATCGAACACCGAGCAAAAACGTAGGCGAATTCATAAAAGAAATCGCAACACTCTTGAAGAAATTAAAGAACAAAGACAATTTCCTAATTTGCGGTGACTTTAACATAGACTTATTGCTTCATAATTCACAAGTGGAGAACTTTTTAAATGTAATTTCTGGAGCAGGCGGAGTTCAACTAATAAGTGGAATTACGAGAGAGGAAGATCGTATAGACAGGGTGACTCAGTCATGCATAGATAACATACACCCTGTCAAGAAAGTATCGGGAATTGTTAAATAAAACGAACAATTTTTAATTTTCATCCAAATTTATTTTGTCACCTTCAAAATAACATCCATTCGAAGCGATGCACATATGCCAACGCTTTTTCCACTCGGCAAAGCACTTCTGATAGGCGGTTTCCGGGATGGCCTTTAGCTCTCGCGTCGCATTCGTCTTGATGTCATCAATCGATTCGAAGCGCATTCCCCGTAGCGGAAATTTGAGTTTTGAGAATAGGAAGAAGTCGCAGGGTGCTAAATCTGGTGAATACGGCGGTTGTTCGATGATATTTACCGAGTGTTTGGCCAAAAACTCATTCACAATTATGGCTTTGTGAGACGGCGCATTATCGTGATGGAGAATCCAAGAATTGTCGACCCACAAATCATTACGTTTACGACGGATAGCCTCTCTCAAACGTCTCAAAACACTTAAGTAAAACTCTTTGGTGACTGTCTGTCCGGCTGGCACATATTCATAGTGTACCACGCCTCGAATATCGAAGAAAACAATCAACATGATCTTCACTTTCGATCGGCTTTGGCGAGGTTTTTTCGGCTTTGGCGCGCCAATTGGCCGCCATTCGGACGATTGCTGGTTCGTAAGCGTGTCGTACTCGTACACCCATGTCTCGTCACCAGTAATTATCTTTTCCAAGAAGGTAGGATCCAAATTGGCTCGATCCAGCATGTCTGCAGCTACCTGTTCTCGGTACTTTTTTTGAAAGAAATTCAGGTCTTTCGGAACAAGCCGAGCCGCAACGCGTTGCATACCCAATTTTTCGTGCACAATCGTACGTACGCTCTCGTGTGACATGCCCAATCCATGAGCCATCTCTCTCAAGCTCACATGACAATTTTCAGCAACGATTTCCTTGATTTTATCGACGTTATCATCGGTCACACTCGTTGAAGGCCGTCCAGAGCGAGGCATGTCTTCGACCGTCTCCCGACCATCCTTGAACGCTCTGTACCACTCGTAAACCCGCGTTTTTGATAAAGCAGATTCACCAAAAGCCTTCTGTAACATTTTCAGTGTATCGGCACAAGAAATTTCGTTCGAAACACAGAATTTAACACAAGTACGTTGTTCAATATTTTCACTCATTGTAAAACTTCGACAAAACACTTCAAGGTCGACTGATTTTAACAGCTGCTGTAAACACACTGGTTGACAGATCGCGCTAAAAATAGGCATCATAATACAAAACAGTTGTACCAACCTGGAAAAAAAAAATTATCTGCCTAGCTATTACCCGGGAGATTTAAATTGACAATTCCCGATACTTTCTTGACAGGGTGTATTTATGAAATACAATACAAATGAAATTACTGCGGGAATAATAAATACGAAAATATCTGACCACTACATCATCTGTTGTGCATTTGATATCTCGAATAGGAAAAATTGTCAGGTTAAAAATTCCCTAAAATACGTTTTTGATGAAAAAAATTTGCAAAAAAAAATTGTTGAATACAACTGGAATGAGGCGAGAAGCATTACAACGTCAGAAGGCATATACGATCACATACACTCAGTTTTTAAAAGTATATATAAAGAATGTAAACTGGGAATAAATGAGGGTAAAAAGGTACCTAAATACGATCCTAAAAATGAATGGATGAACCAAAAAATAATAAATTTTATGAAAATCAGGGATCAGTACTTTAAACTCAGTAAAGGAAATAGAACTAGTATTCGATATAAAAAATTATTCAGGAAATATCGAAATATAGTAAAAACAGAAATAAGGAACGCTAAACAGAAATATTATCAAAAGCAAATAGTGTTAGCTAACAATGATAGCAAAAAAACATGGTGCATAATCAATAATATTGTGAATAAAAAAAACAAAACATCAATTGATAACTTTGTCATAAAACATTTTGAAAACACTACAATAGTAACTGAACAATTTAGTGAGTACTTCTCACGTTCAGTTGAAGAGCTCAGACATAAATGTGACACACAGTTACTGAATAATAACTTCAATAATTCTACCATGTCTTCATTTTATATTCCACCTGCAAATTCAACTCATATAGAAACAATAATAAAAGATCTAAAAGTAAATAAGGCTCCTGGATGGGACGAAGTTAGGGTAAAAGACATTAAACAAAATATAAATATTTTTACTCCTATTTTAACTAGCATGATCAATTGCTCTATAAAGGAAGCGTGTACTCCAGATGGGATCAAAAAAGGTATTATTAGACCGATCTATAAAAAAGGAGTGCAAAATCAATGCGAAAATTACCGTCCTATAACAATAATATCAGTAATAGGGAAAATTTTAGAACGATACGTTGATAAACATTTAAGAAACTATTTGGAAAAAAACAACCTACTTTATGAAAATCAACACGGGTTTAGAGAAAAAAAGTCCACGATAACGTTATTAAGAACGATGATAAATAAGATAAATATGGGACTGTCGATGGGGAACCAATTTATAATTACCTTCATTGATCTAACAAAAGCGTTTGACTTAGTTGATCACGATTTACTGATTAATGACTTAGAAAATCTGGGTATTCTAAATAATCAACTAATGTAGTTTAAAAATTATATAAAAAACAGAAAAAGTGTAGTAAAAATCGCAGGGAGTAACAGTAATGAAAAAAATATTCGATTTGGGGTAGGTCAGGGAACTATACTTGCTCCTATCCTATTTCTAATATACACTAACTCATTACACGGGCACATTAAAAATGCAAAGGTGTATGTTTTTGCTGATGACATTGCGCTGTTAATTGAAAATAAAAGTATAGAAGTAGCGGAAAAATTACTGCAAGAGGATATAGATAATTTTAGTAAATGGGCACATGATAAGAGGTTATGTGTAAATATAAATAAATCTAAATTGTTACATATCCGAAACAGTACTAAACATAAGAGTCGCGACCCGCGAATCATTCTTCATAATAACGAATGCTTACACGAAATTCATGAAACGAATAACTCACTTTCCTGTTTATATCCACCTTTTGAAAATGTAAAAGATTTTAAATATTTAGGAATATATATTGATAGATCCTTGAGCTGGAAAAAGCACGTTCAAGTCCTAAATTCGAAAATAAGACAGACAATTCCAGCTTTATACAAACTAAAGCAGGTGCTATCATATAAAACACTACGTATTTACTACAATGCAATAATTATGTCTAGAATTCTATATGGAATCCAAATATGGGGAGAGACTAAGAAAACGGAAATCAATAAAATAGGTAAAATTCAGAAACGGTGTCTTAAAATTATACTTCCCTACTGGAGGCGAAATGACTCGAGATCAACATGGTGGAAGGAAAATGATGAGATGTCGCCAAAGATGTACTACTACTATTACAGGTTACTCGAATATAATATCAAGAATATAAGGTTACCAACTAGACCAAAAACTCGAATAACAAGAAATCAAAATAATATATATTACATATACCCTAGAGGGGCAAATCTACGAATTGATAACATAGATGATTCGGTCTTAATTAAATTAATGAGCATTATCCCCAATCATATTACAAACGAAAACAGTATTGGTGTGTGGAAAAAGGAAGTGGTGAAATGGCTGAAGGAATGGTGCAAAGAATAA
Source organism: Icerya purchasi (assembly GCA_039619475.1). Classification (NCBI taxonomy): domain Eukaryota; kingdom Metazoa; phylum Arthropoda; class Insecta; order Hemiptera; family Monophlebidae; genus Icerya; species Icerya purchasi. The sequence goes on from CM077115.1 coordinate 239,339,371, forward strand.
AAAACAAACTGCGTCCGAATTCCTCACTCCTAGACAGTTTTCAATCATGTACTTACGGATATAACAGGTATTCTGTGTTGTTGTTTTTGTGTCTCCCCTCTTATGTATATATGACTTTCAGAGTGAATGCAGGTATGTGTATGGTTTTTCTTTTTTCTTTTCACATATATATAAGTTATATATATATTTACTAAGCAATATATTAATTAAGGTATATATAATTTCGATGTTATAATAAGTATGTATAAGTTTGTACCGAAATCGAATAAACGATGATAAGAGTGTCGGGCACTCACACAACGGGCATACTTGCCCAGTGAGACCCACAAACTTATTTTAAAATTAAAAAAAAAAAAAAAAAAAAAAAAAAAAAGTTTATAATTAATTTTAAAATATTATAATATTTTAATTTTAAAAAATTGTTTTCATATTATCGCTTTGAATATTTTATGTTATTAGCACTCATAAATTAATCGAATAAGCTTCTTTTTTGTTGTTTCAAAAGGAATAAACATTGAAATAAGTCGGTTTTTTATATAGAAAAATTAATATTTTTTCAATATGGCGTACGTTTTCGATCAATTTGTAAATTTGAGAGGTTATTCTACATTAAAAAAGACTTTAAAAAATAAAAAAAAAAAAAAAAATAGTTTCAAAATTGTACGAAATCGTTGTATATAAAAAAAGAAAAAAACAATTTCGAAAAAAATGACCGTTTCTAATGGTTATTATAAAAATTATGAACTGTTATTTTTTCGGAGTATAGTCTTTATATACCTCTATAATGTGTCCAAAAATTAAGCCATTTTTGAGAAAAAATGATTTTCGAATTTTTCGATTTATTCAAAAACCAAAATAAAAAACAGACGTCTGAAACACTTGCACAATCAACGTATCTCATTAGTTCCAAAATACTCTCAAAAGATGATCTAAATATCATCCCTTTGGGCCAACTCTATCGTCCTATAGCCTGTAAATTGAAATAAAAAAAAAACAAAAAAACAAAACATATATACACATAGTATGTGTATGCCCTACTTCCCTTACATGGGAGAGGAATAAATATAAAGAAACAATCAATTAAAGCCAACTCTTCTATATGAATGACGTTATGTTGCCTTGCTTCGACGGAATTAATCCGGCAAAATATATAAAATGTAATAGATATGTTTTCATGTAGATCGCAGAACAAACGAAGGTGATGAAAAATATAGAGTTATACACGTTAAGGTTACGGAAATTTCGTAAAATCAAATTCGGTGTCAGTCGGAAAGCTGCGAACGATTTTAAACGAAATAAACCAAAAAGGGTAAAAATTTGCTATGAAAATCGATACAGAAAATAATGAGGTTTACAAAAGTAGCCGTTGTAAATCCGGCCAAATTAAAAATTGGGTTGAAAGAAGTTGAAACAGTAAACATAACTAGACATCCTGTTCACAAGGCCGAGACGCATAAGAACACGCATTAGGATGGAAGAACAAGCATCCAACACAAGCCATAGACGATACTAAGACACCGCGGGAATAAGCACAAAAATGAAAATAATAAAATGCCACATTATATCAGTATTGTAATATGCAGCGAAAACGTAGGCACCAAGCGCGGAAAGCATTGGTTAACATTTTTCAACTAACATTGAAACGGTGCGGATAAATCATGACGGAATAAAGAAAAATATTTTTCCGGCAATTAAAGAGAGATTTAATAGCACGTGTGCTACACTCCAAACTTTTACAATTCATATCAGGAGCACATGGAAATTTCATAATCTACCTCAAGAAATTTAATACAGCGGAAACAGATAATTACATTAGATGCAATCAGTCATGCATTTACACCACGGACTTAAATGGGCTACAGCCCACAGTTGCATGAGATTGAAAAGTTTTTTCTTTTGAAAAATACTTGAAAATTTCCGAAATATTGTTACATATTATGGCGTTTTAATCGCAGCAGGGTAGACGAGGAATGTGATAAAATCATTTTTTAACTTGCATTAATGTACAGAAAAGTTAAAATGGGAATATATTGATTTAGGTAAAATTTCCAAATGATTATAGAGACAAATGACATGTAAGCAGGGGAATCGAGAAATGAATTTAAAATTAACAAAGTGTAAACCGGAACACGTGCATTATTATTAGGCAAAATGGTTATAATATGTATTAGCGGTTAAAGGAAATTCTCGAACTATGCACAATGGCTGGTCGGCATGATAAGAGGTCAAACAAGACCGGAAGAAAAACTGAAAATTCACAAATGTAGTAGCGGTATCTCATTGTAACGACAAAAGTTAGAAGATTTTTCGAAGAATTATTTATATTATTTCTTGCCGTACCGAACGATGAAAGGTGTTCAAAGCAGTATTGGGGCACTGCGGGAAACGTGTTGGGCCCATAACCTGTTGAAACTATTCTGAATACCGAATCTGATGAATAAACACACCGGCGGCGAAAATAATGAATAAAAATGTACACTTTATTTAATTTTTGTGATAATTTAACAAACAAAAGTAAAAACTCAATGTAACTGGGGGTAAACCAACTCTAACAACACTACGAAAAACACAATTATAATAACGTGATGATAACATGATGGGAAAAAACACAAAGAAACATTAGCGATTAACGCTGAAGAAAATTTGCTCAATAGCCTTTTCTACAATGAAAAGAATTAAAAATTTTTCCAAATCAACAATATCTCACCCGAAAAGAGTTAAATGATTTATCTGTTTTATTTATTGAAGAACAGCTGAGTAAAGAATTTAAACTTTGATGATGTAATAGAGATGAATTGGCATCTTTAACATTTCGTCGTAAAAAATGTAAACTTTAATTGTTACACATGAAAGAATAATGTATGTATAGAATTATAATAAAATTTAAGTACGTTTTAAAAATGTGTGAAATTTTTTAATTGAAAATTACTTTTTAACCTTTATGTCCTTTCTTGCTTCAGTTACTCGATTATAATTTTTATTACTTAATTTATATAATTATTCCAAGGGTGGCAGAAATTACTGAGCCCACAGCGGCATTTGGCTATAATCCGGCCCTGGATGCAATGAGCAGGACACAGTGTACAAGCATATCCTGAATGAATGCAATATTTTAAATATAGAGATAGCGGAAGACTGCGGAGAATCGGTACAGAAAAACATGAAAATGTTTCATGAATTGGCCAAGAAGGAACTGTAATATAGAAAGACTAATATTAATTTAAAAGTTAAATTTTTTTTAAATAAAGATTAAAGATTGTAAAATATGGAGTGGAGGAATTGGACAGTTATTAAATTTTTATATGTACATAAATAAATTGTAATTTAATATAAAAAAAAAAAAAAAGAGAAGCGCGGAAAGCATTAAACGAATAAACACCGTCGAAATGTGGTTGTTGAAAATATGGAGAATTCGGCAGATGGAAAAGGAATCAAACAAGGAAGCGGTATCACAGAAAAGCGGAATGTATCGATTTTACAAGGTAAACGATATGCAAGGAAGGAAAAGGAAATACTCGCTACGAAATTAGGCAAGAAGGAATTTTCATGCTCGGTACTCGAGGAAAAATTGAGAGAACGCTTCGCGCGGAAGAAGCAAACCAGGAACAGCAGCGAATGAAAAACCGTACAAATACGAAATAATATGTTTTTAAAAGAAAGGAAAAAAACAAAATTTTTAACGTGAAATATAAATTTTGTAAAACATGGTTCACCAGCGGGATTAGTCTACAAAATTCACCTTACCACGAACGTCTTCGGCATCTCAAATTTAAACTGTTTCCTTTTTCGTCTTCCACTTCTCCGATTATTAATTGATAAACGTTGTTGAAGCTTTTATCTGTCCGCCCGTCGTCATTCGTTGATGATGATAGTTGTCGAAGCAATATCCTCTTTATTTCGTCTTATCTTATTGTTGTTTTGTTCGATATTCTGTATATATTTGATTTTCGTTTACTGTTTTACATTCTTCCACACGGATAACCACATTTTATTTAATTTGTTTTTCTAGTTGTTTTCAACAATTATCGAAAGAATCTCTTCAAGTGAAAAGTAATTACATTAATTTCTTATTCTACGTCGGTTCAATTATATTTCTTAACGATCGTTTCCGACAAACTCGAACGTCTAAAACCAGAACACCGGTTGTTATTATGAAATGTTTGTTGTTTTTTCCGCCAATTATATTAAATCTCATTTTGCCGGGTTTATTATTTTTCCGAATAGTTTTGCAATTTTATAATTCTCTTAGTACTCGCTATATTATAAGAAAGGCCGCTTGCAAAATGGAAAAGAGAAAAATGTGAAATATGAAATAATGTGGAGTGTGTTTTCTTAAAATTAATTTTCAACGTCGGCGTCGCCCGTATAAGCGAGTATCGAAATAATGAAAAAACGGCAAAATAATTATTCGCTCAGATCGCCGGGCAAGATACTTGACAGCGTTGTTTTACTGAAAATTTTTCAATATTTAGCCCGGCCGTATGTGTTATGTTATTCAAACTTCACTCCAACCTATATTGTCGTTATACTTTTTTAACCGCTTTATATCGCTATTAATAATTTCCGGAGAAATTAGAAATTGCAAAAATTTATATACTTCATACAAAAAGAAAACAAACTTGTAGCATTTCGTACTAGTACAATGGGGAAAAAGTGGCAATACACAACAACTTAATTAAACAACGAATAAAAGCAAACCGGGTTTATTGCATTTACACGTATTTCAAAAAAAAAAAAACGAAAAAAGAAAAAAACGAAATCAAAACATTAAACAAAACAAAATTTAATCACAAATTACAATTTTCTCGTCGAGCGAACTCGCTGAAAGAACAGTCAAAAAAAGCATATTTCACATTCCTAATGAAATCTTTTTTATTAAGTTTATTTAATGATTTAATATCATATTACCATTTTCCCAGATTTTTACAGATATTCGTAGTATGAAGGACTGTTGCCAAAGGCACTTCGAAAAATTCTGAAACTTTTACATTTATCATTTGAACCAGAGTGTTCGACATTTTATCCCCGATGCTAAAGTCTTTTAAGTACTGACTTAAACCAACTTACTTCCCTGTTATTATCCATGGGACACGCAGCATACGCCTCCAGCACCACATTTCGAGTGCGTCTATACGTTTTTTGCCTGCGCTGGTCATTGACCAGGTCTCCGCACTATACAAGAACGCTGAAAAGACGAGACTAGCCGAATCTTTACACCTTTACTAACAGCGGAGTCAGCCCAAATTCTTTTTAAACGGCTCATTGCGCTGCGTGTAATCTGTGCTCTGTGCGCGTATCTCATTTTTACATCTACCGGTTGTTTTCCACTATAGAGACTAAATATGTAAAGCGGCTTACCACTTCAATAACCTCAATTTCACGTATTGTTCGGCGGTTATTCTCTAGACGGTCGACGATCATTATTTCGTTTTTGGCTTTTGTTAACTTGGAGGCCATATTCTGCACTGATTTTTACCAGGCGATCCAGAATATATGACATTTCCTCTCTGTTTTTTTTTGCTACTAACGTAGTGTCATCCGCATATCGGAGATTAGATATGTGTACATCCCACCAACCGAGATACCTCCATCCCAGTTGACTGTACCATTTGCTGTATCGGTTTGCAGTATTCTGCGCATTATGAATTCACCATATAAATTAAAAAGTAGCGGTGAATACACCCCGCGCGGGCTAAAACTTTTTCGAGTAAATCCCATTATTTATCCGGACTGTTGTTGAAGTTTTTTCATATAAAGCTGCTTGACCAGCCATACTAAATGTGCCGGAGCGTCCTTATCCATTAATATCGACCACATTTTCGACCAATGCACACAGTCGAAAGCTTTCTTATAATCGACAAAACAGAGTACAGCTGGGATATTATATTCACGCGCTTTTTCAATAAATAATCTAAGATTAAGGATCTGTTCCCTTGTTCCACTTCCTTTTGTAAAACCAGCCTGCTCTGACGGAATCTGAGGGCGAATCAGAGAACACAAACGATCATATACACTTTTGATCATCACTTTGCTTATATGCGCTATCATTTTTTTGTGCAGAGTAATATAGGTCGTCTGACACCATTCCTCCGGCCACTCTCCTGAAAACCAAACGGCGTTACAGATGAGCTAAATTGTTTTTTTATAATTTTTTCTCCCGCAGCCTTGAAAACTTCAGCGGGGATACCATCTTGGCCTGGAACCTTATTTATCTTCAGATATGCAATAGCGTTCACAACCTCCTCTACCAAAAAAATTTCTGGTTCCGGTTCAGGAAAATTATGAAGTACAGTGTTAGCGATTCCATTTTCATGCGCGGCACTGTATAATTTGGCGCAGTACTCCATGCCTCAGCCACTTCTTCGAAACCAGTCCTAACCATATTGTTTTCGGCACGCAATATCAGCTTTCTCATTTTAAATTCCCTTGCTCCTAGACGAATTTTCTTAAAGAGGAAACCTGTTTCATTTTTCTCAGCGTGCGATTGAACCTCTTCGCAAATAGATGATAAATGTTTAATCTCTGCGACTTAATTTATTAATTAACCGGCTTAAGTGTTTTCTCTTTTCTTCGTAGTGGTCCCACCCATGAGGCAAATTTCGTCGTTCTTCAATGGCTGCTATCGTTTCCTCTGAGAACCAATGCTTCCATGTTTAATAAACTTGCTGTTCTTGCTGTTTTAACTCAGCCCATTGTTGAATTCCGTCAGGTTGTATTTGGGGTTGCGCTATTCTGTTCAAGGCTAGTTTGAAAGTGTCTGGTTTTGTAATTTTTATTCTGGGATTCTTCTGCATTTTTCTGGCGCGTGGAGTCTTAACCGGAACTCCATCATCAGCAATCTATGGTCTGACCTACATTCTGCACCTGGTAGCGTTTTCACATTTTTACACGATGACTTCCATCTCTTGTTCACAAGTATATAGTCGATTTGATTCCTATATCTGTCGCCAAGTGATACCCATGTGACTCTCCTACGAGGATGATGTTGGAACATTGTGTTCATAATTGCCATCTGAGAGTCAACTGCAAACTGAATTAGATCTTCTCCTCTTGCATTACGCTTTCCGATTGCAAATTTACCAAGAAAATCACGAACGTGGTCGTCAGCACTTGTATCGCCTATCTTGGCATTAAAGTCTCCGATCACAACTGCAATTTCTCCACATGGAAGCGAGTTTAGCGTATCTGCCAGTGCATCATAGAAAGACTGAATTTCTGTGTCACCCGCGTCAGTTGTTGGGGCGTATACCTGTATCAGATTCATGTTAATGGATTCTGTTTTTAGATTCAACATGATTATACGATTGCTGATTGCTTTATATTTTTTTACAATATAATTGAACCTTTTCATTACCAAGAAAGCCACTCCTTCTCTGTGTGAATTACTGCTACTAGAAGCGTAAACATTAAAATCCTTTGTTTCAAATTGACCAGTCTGGTTATAATGAGTTTCTGCAAGCCCGCAGATTGGAATGTTGTATCTCATAAGCTCGCTCTCCACAATCCTCAGTTTGCCTGGAGTCAAAAGTCCACAAACATTCCACGTTCCGAACCTTTTTGTATTTCGTATCTTAAAAACACCGGTAGCATATTTCACATTCTGACCCCGGACGTCAGAACGCCGGTTGCTAGTCGGATCGCATGGCACAAAATCTATCCGTTTTCTTGACATTTCATGGTGCGCTTGGGAAGATACTACGGTGGTTTCCCCTTGCCTGCTGCAGGATTTTCTGTTAGGGTTTACTCCCTTAGCCGAAAGGTCCAGTTTGGAGGCGCTGGATACTCGCCTACCCGCTCTAGATTGATATTCATCAATCCGACTGGGACACCTACGTCACGAGCGAGTTGCTGATAGTCTGCTGCTGTAATGCAGTAAAAAAGCTTAACGGTACTTGTTAGTAGGAACACCTTCGGCAAGTGCTCCCCTTCCGTTTTCCTATCAGCGGTATATTGTGAGTTCTGATTTAGCTTTTCTAATCAGCGCTAAGCCCGCCGAAATAGAAAATTACCACCCTGCACGACATGGACGTACAGAACTCACATGGTTGATGTTTCGTTTCTCCGCCAATAGGGCTAGCACTATACAGCGGTCGAGTGACTACTCACTAGAGAAGGTGACTCTAGTTACATCAACCTGTGCCCCGCAGGGCCGTTTTTAAGGAAAAGATCAGAAAGAAGGGTAAAAAAGGAACTATATTGAGAGAGAGGAACGCAAGAATGGTGTAGACACTATAAGGGGTAGGGAGGCTAATGCGCAGTTAGGTCACATTAATTCTGTTTCCCAAAGTGTAAAGGTATAATTCTTAATAGTAAATTTTTTTTTTTTTTTTTTTTAAATTTAAGAAGGGGTACTAAACCACTCGCTGCATGTAACTACCTCGGTTATCGCAGTGAGTGGACCCACGTTTAAAACATACTCCTTAGCTCGCTAGCCTGAACGAAAGTCATAAGATTGTTCAAAGCAGTAGGGGTATTTGAGAGGATGTCTTCAATCGATGTGATCTGGCCTCGCCGTAACCCATTTAGACGTGTGCATTTCAGCAAGATATGCGAAACTGACGGGTATTCATCGGTAGAACAAAGTGGGCAGGTACTTAGCTTTGGGGCTTGTTTGAGGATATAGTCGTGGGAAAAGGACGTATGTCCCGTTCTCAGGCGATTGATTGCCGAAAACACTTTGCGTTCTGTTCCGACTGGAGGCCACCATGGCTCCGTCGTAGGCTTCAGTTCCCTGAGGAAGGTCGACTGAGACATCCAGTCATGACTCCACTGTGCGAAGACCGTACCTGACAGGAAATCTCTCAGAGATAATGGACCAAAAGCAAATAACGGCATTGGGCACATCATGAATGACCGAGCGACCAGGTCAACCCGCTCATTCCCCGGAACACCGGCATGACTGGGGACCCATAAAAAAACAACTCGGCATCCCCTTCGGCTCAGCTGGTATAAGATAGCCAGGACTTCTAGGACCATTGGTGATTCCGGATGATCTGACTGCAAAGCACGTATGGACTGCAAGGAATCAGTCACCAGTAAGATTCCGAGCGGTTGGGATCTCAGTTCTAAGTATGCCTGAAGACAAAACAACACAGCATACATTTCGGCTTCCGCAATGGATACAACGTTGTTCAACCGCATGCCCTCTGCGATTCCGTCTATTTCGAAAGCGCATGCCGCTGGGGCAGCCTTGGACTCATTAGCTTTGGATCCATCAGTGTATGCTTTCGAGAACGTGGTATATTTATTAATAATATTTAGTGCCCTGTGCCCTCGCAGCGCCGGTGGGTGATTATTATCAGTGAGAGTTGTGATAGCTTCTACCTGAAAAGAAGCCCAGGGTGGGGGTAATTTTGAAAAGTCCGTTCTGGGTGTTAAGTTGGGCTTTATGTTATTTTGCAACAAGATTGCATTGACTTCAGGTAGGTTATCCTTGGGAAAATCAGGCTCCGTAGTTACGTCGCAATGATTCTCCGCAGCCCATGAAAGCATATCGCGATAAGTGAAGAACTTTCTGTTGTAAGACAACGGTGGTATACCAGCTAACGAACATAGGCTTTTAGCTGGAGATGTACGATGGCCGCCAAGTATCATGCGAATAGCGGCGTTATGGATTGGGTCCAGTGTTTTTAACAGGGAACCACTCGCTGACGAGTACACCTGACTCCCATAATTGATTTTGCTGAGGACCAGTGCTTTATAAATATTTAAGAGAAACTTTGGCTGAACATTAAATTTGGGATTTGACAAGAACTTGATTACCCTTAAAGACTGAATGGATTTAGTTTTTAAATCAGATATAAAGGGCTTCCACGTCAGGTTGGCGTTCATCAAGATGCCTAGGAAAGTTGCTGTTGTTTTATAAGGAATTGGACTATTGTTCACTTGTAGATAGTGCCTTAATATAAACGAATATTATTTTTACGATCTTTCACCTCTTCTATTGTAAATTGATTGAAATGGTTGAAATTATCTGTTACCAGTTGTTCCGTAGTAACTTTAATAATTAAATTACTGCTATTGCAGCCTTGTAAGATATGATACACGCTGTCCTGAAAATTGCATCTAACACCCATTTTCCGAACCGACAATAATTCCATACTTGTACAAGTACACTTTAAATATTCCACGTCTAGTTATAAACTGCACATAAAAAAAATTTTGGATAAAAACTTTATTATTTAATCTTTCCCTAATACCCGGAAAAAAAAAAAAAACTGATATGCAATACCGTTGTAATTATTCTAAATTTGCTGGAATTTATCTACATAATAGTAATTTTCCAAAATAATTTTTAATTTTTTAACGTTTAATAATTGATTTTGATAGGTAAACAGGTTTTTATGAATATATTTTACGTTACTAAATTCATTATTCAGCTTAATGTTTATGTTTAATACGAAATAAAGTGATATGTTTTTCGATTTTCATATCCATCGGTTTAAGTCCTGCAATAACTAAAGCTGCTTGATAACTTATCGTTCTATTATACGATTTAATTAGCTTTATAATGATAAGTCGTTGATAGCTATTTTACCTTTTTCTTAAAACGTCGTATCTTTTAACATATATTCGTATACATGATACTGCCATACAATACATTGCTTAGTATTACTGACCTGTATGAACACTACTATTTGGTTTACTAACTGGATATTCGAATATTTTCAATTTTTCTTTGGCCTGGAGAGAGACATCCATTAGGCCCCGGTTCCTCTACATTATCATTTACGTTGAAACTAGTTCAGTGTACCTCAAATGACATGAAACTTCAAACTAGAAAAAAGAAAAATAACACAAAAAAAGAATGCCACTCAATAAACAATAAAAATAGTGTTTAAAAGAAGGGAAAACAAAAGTAAAACAAAAACATACTGTGCCATTTAATTAAATAACGATTTTATTAATACACGGAAAATTGAACAGCGCTACTAATGTCTGATTACCTATGACGCATACACAATAGGACGGAAATATATATTGTCATCTGTTAGTTCAGAACCGACGGCAATTAAATATTAAATGGTTGATGTACTCTCTGAAGTTATTATATAAGTGATTGAAGCATATTGAACTTTCGAAAAAGTTGAGTAGCAACCTAAAATACCCCATACGTAAACGGACAATTATCCTCACAAATGACAATGTGGGAGGAGTAGAATAAAAGCAGCGGGAAGAAGGTAAGATCGCAGTAGTGCCATCTGTAAGTATAATGACTTCCCCACCATTATACATGTATATTAACCGGTCATCTGTATTCTGTCTTTTGGTAAGTGCGACTTGAAGGGATCCATACGGAACAATAACTCTATTAAAAGGCAGCGTCTTTTGCCGTAGCGTCAACTACGTCCCCGTAAACGGGACACAACGCCCTGGAATCCAACATAGTTGGAACGCTTCCCCTTGTCTTGAAATATTTTTGAGTATTTTTCCCTAATATCATAGATGACTAGATGACAACCATAATTAACACTGCTCTAGAACTATTAAATAACTATCAGAAAATAGGATAAACCGACTTCATTACAGTGAAAAACATTTGTGATATATTCCAACGCCTTATCTATAGTTAGATGTTCCGCGATATAAAAGTCGATGCCTCTGGTGGTGGTTGAACACTCATGAATATAGAAGGCTGTTCAGCAGCCGCTTTTCTTTCGAGCGATACAGAAAGTGCTGCATAGCGAGTGGTCGTTCGTTTCCTATTGAACAGCGCTGTCCCTGCTGCAGATCTCATCGGAGTTCGGCTTCGAGGCCGCCAGTTGTTGTTGTTGTTGGGTAGCAACGTTATTGCTGTAGATTCATCTCGCATGCATCGCATTACTATAGTAGCAGCATTACGAATAGTGGTATTTCTGTTTTTACTATACGAAGATATTTCTCTATAAGAATTACGAAATATATTTTTTTTCAATTTATATTTGTCAATTATTTAACGTGTGGTCTATAGGAATCAGTGCGCTCAACAAATTAGTCATCCGTACCAAATTACCGTTCCGGCAATTCGAATCCGCATCAAGTCTCAAATAACTTAAACACAGGCACGCTTAATAGATGATATGGTAGAATTCTCGTCTAATAGTTATAGAACGGCTGGTTTTGGATGACGAAAGAAGAATAAAAAATTTGGGTAGGTAGAAAAACCCGCAGTACTCAAAAAGGAAATAAGGAAGTTTGTTGTGAGATACTGTGAAAGAAAACTCAATGGGTGATAGGTGAAAGGATGAGTGTATTGCTTGGAGAGAAGTGTCATTTTTGAGGGACATTGAGGTAGAAAAGATTGAGTGTGAAAGAAGAAATCGGAAGACATTTGATGAAAAAATCAACGGATAAACAGAGGGGAGAAGTTGGATTTAGCAAGACTTAAAAGGACTTGGTAGGGATACGATTAAAAGGATAAGGATGGGATTGGGAACTGAAGGCCTCGGCGAGTTTTACAAATCTGTGGTAGCGGTGTAAAAACGAGGAAGAAAATTTCCTCCGTCAGTCTTTTTTAACGAACCCTCTAGAACGCATTTAAATTTGGTATTAGCTCGCTCATATTCAAGAAAGTTACCTGGAGTTTGATGAGGGCGAAAGATTCTAAACGTTTATAGAGACTATAATCGTAGGTTACTTCCAGCATAGAGCGATGAAGTTGTGTTGAATGAGGAAGAAACCGGCCAGCTAAAGAAATAATCTACACGAAACAGTGGTGCTAACAGATTGGATCAACTTCGGACTGAATTAAAGGAATGGAAGAATCCGCGAGAGATTGAAATTTAGACCGGTCAGCGTCTGACAGATTCTACCGAGGAGTAAAGGGCGATTTAAAGCGGAACGAATTGCAAGGTGGAAGAGGAAATTATAATAAGTAGTACCGAAGGTACCATTTAGTGTTTTCTAGTTTAATCTAAAATTAATGTTGAGAAAAACAAAGGAAAGATCGAGAGAACTAAAAAGAGAGTGACTTCTGAAAAGAGAGTAGGAGAACAGTAGTTGAGTAGAACGAGATTATTAATTATATCTTCAAGGATATTAGAACAGCCCTACAGTAGTAAGCCGGTATTCTGATCGTCCCCGACAATGAAAGGATGCGAAATAAAATTAAGGAAACTGGTAAAAGAGAAGTCTTGCCAATTGCAGTTTGTAGGAATATAAACAGATACTCTATATTAAGGGGATTGGAAAAACTAGAAAATGTAGAGATACGGGCAATATTAGAGAGATCAGAATTAGATGATTAGATGAGGGAGGAAGTTACACACATAGTGAGAAGTAAATTGAATGATGTTTTTGATAATTATTTCGGCACCGACATACGTTTAGATCAAATTTAATTACGTGAAAGCCTTTACAATTAATGTAGGATTTCTTTAAGCCACGATTCGGAGAGAGTAGCGATATCCATGTTGCGTTTCGTTCATTTTTCACAATAAGCGACACGTTCGAAAGAGGTGTTAGCAACCCAGCGACAGCCGTATAGTTTACCATCGGTTAAACTAGATTAGACAATTTGCGAGAAGGATAATAAGAGAAAAAGATTTTTTTTTTTTTTAAAAAAAAAAGTTGACTTATCGTACAACAAAGAATATATGGAGAAGATCCGAAATGAATGGTCGTTGAGTTTCGACTGGTCCACTGCAGAATTCTTGGCATACTAATCCTTACGAGAGAAAGGAAAGAAAAAGGGTATAGATTAGGAAAGCGGAAAAGAAAATCATATTGACCCACTGCAAAGGCGTAACCCTACGAATGAGTTGGAAAAATTTAAAAGCTAAAAATTAGAATTCAGGATTTTTTACGAAACTGTGGGGAAATTTCTTTTGTAAATTCGACGTGAAATCCAGAACCCTTCTTTTGCTTCTGCCGCTGATTTAGGAAACATGACTTAGAGCTGGAAAAGTTAGGATTAGTGGAATTGTTGGTTTCAGACAAGTTGAACAATAGCGTGGAGAGAGGAAAATTATTTGAGAAAAAAAGTTCGTTGAGATAGTTCTGATTAATGGAGGGAAGAGGAGAAATAATTAGTTTTCAGGGAAGAGTTTTACTGCGGTTATTTTGTGTGCATTCGCGAAGAGGATGGCGATTAGGAGAAGTAATGGAAGTGTTCTGCGTGACACCTACGAAAGAAAAGGCCGAGCTGGTGCGTCTTTGCTTTTTTATTAAATACGCTTCGTTAAGGAAAACGTTTTCAAACGCCATAATTTTCTCTAATTGAAGCTGCTCTCCTGTCGAAAACAAACGGGGTTAATGGTTTCATAATTTTCTTCTTCACAGTTTAGACATTTTACCGGAGTTTATGCAGCAGCGCATTCATTAGACTGGTATGCTTTATTAGACTTATCGCAAACATAGTTTACTACGGCAGATCCTTTCTATATAGCCATAATGAAATCAAGTCTCGAACTATACCAAAGGAAAATAAGAATAAAGGCTTTCAGTTTGTTCTGTTCAAAAAAGTTGGTATCCAACAAAAATTTATCGGTGGAGAAAGTATATCTAAAAAAAAAAAAAAAATGTCTGAGTTCATTACTGCCGACCTTTACGATTTCTTCGCCTGATTTTGTTTCATTAAAGACAAAAAAAAAGGAAAATTTCCAGGTCAAGGAGGGATGTAAATTACCGATATCGTTATTAGCAAGAGATTCTAAGATAATTTATATAGTGAGCCAGAGAATGATTCGCGGAAAAGAAATCACTATGAAGTAAGCGAGGTTTTAGTAGAACTATTATTATCATTACTACCGTTCCTGTTATCATTATTATTATTATTGACGTTATCGAGATTTCTATCAATTCTGGTACTATTTTTGTTATTCTCATTACAATTTGTACGATTATTATTGTTATTATTATTATTATTATTATTATTATTATTATTATTATTATTATTATAGAAAGTTATCAAAGCTTAAAACTACCTCTTCTATTACTTGCAGAATATTTTCCCACTTGTCATTTTGTCATTTATGTAGATTATACTTAGCCTTATATCAACCAGTGTTAGCATATGGATTAATATTTTTTTTTGGGGGGGGGCTGCGAAATATCATTAAAAACACGTAATATCACTATAAAAATCTATATTTAAAACCTTCGGCCCTAATACCAACGACTTAAATAATCATAGGTTACTACGATTTATATAGAATTAATATTCATAAATAAACGTAGTACAAAATTTAATATCAAAATGCGGGAAGGTAGCACGAGGTCAGCGCAAATGATTTCATGGCTGCTATTCCTAAAGTTAATAAGTCTCATACAAGACTACAGATACAATATAAAGCAGCGATAATATATAATTCTCTTCCCTCAGATGTTAAGAATCTTTTAAGGAATTATTAAAAAGTGGCATAGGCTTAAACTAATTCTGTGCGCTTAATATCTAGTCGCTTCAGTCTGTAATAAGATTAATGTTTTCCTATTAGCTTACTAGTTCCACTTTCGTCCAGCATATTATACTGTTACCTATATCAATTTTTCCCTTCACCTTCCTCTTAATTAATCTAATTATGTTTCCCCATCTTCCAGTAATAATTGTGATACCTAATAACTCTGTACAACAGATTACATTTTTAATTTTTCTTTTCAAACGTATTACCTAGAATGCGTTTTCTTTTTTTTTATAAAATTTTACGATTATATAAAGAAGTGTTTACTTATTTTATTTACTTGTTTTTTTTCTATCTTGTTATATTCATTTATTTATTTATTATTTTTTCAGTGCGTTTTATTGTTAATCTGTAATCCATTACTCCCGCAACTTTGCGCATAAATGGAAATTGGATAGTAGTAATAATAAAATAAATAATTTGATTTGATCCGATTTGATTCAATTTGATTATTATTATTATTATTAGTGTTCATATTATCACGATCGGTGTTGCCATTGCTACCTTCACCACTTTCAACAGCATTGGGAATATTATTGGGTTGTGATAATTGTAAGGACGCAGCCGGAGAGAGTGGACTGAACGGCTTTTGAGTCAACACAGTCGCCATTAAGTCTAGGGGTAAGTCAGTCTTAGCGGACACTTCAGTACAGAAGGTCACCTGGCGGGATCATCATATAGCCGAAAAACATAAAACAAGATAAATAAATAGAAAAATAATAAAAATAAGTGAATAAAGTGAAAAATTGGAAGTAGATACCGCAAAATATTAGGAACAATTTTAATAAAGTTAGAATTAAAATTAAACAGCAAAATAGAGAAATACGATTATACAAAAAAAAAAAAAAGAAAAGAAAAAAAAATCGCCAGGTAGAAAGTAAATAGCAACGAAGTCCTACCGTATTATCTCATGTAGCAAACGACGACGACTCAAGATAAGATTAGCCAAATACTAACGCGAGATAACAAACCGGTGTTCACAGAACCCTTTAATTATTTAACTATGGCCTAACCGATCAGTATCCTCGGATATGTAAGGAACGTATCCGCAAGATTTCGCTAAGATTCAGCGGGTAGTTTTAGAGAAGTACGAAGCGGAAAAATGTGAAAAGCTGCCTACAGAGGAGCTTCGTCCGAACCAGTCGTAATTTTTTATAATTTACCCTACTTAAATTATTGCTTATAAATAAGCTACACTCTACCTGTTGCATGGCCGAAAACGAGAATCTTACAAATGCCTAGAAATAATCTAGCTCAATGGCGATTGCCTGTCAATGCAACAGGTAAATCGTGCTGAGCGTTTACCACAGTCGGACAGGTGTGCTAGACGATTTTATAATAAAGCCAGACTGAATACTAGAGGCGTTCTTGGTAAGGAGTTTTTTTGTGTGATATTACATGAGTATACATATATGAACGAGCACAGCATATTTCTGTAATAATAGATTCGAGCCTAGTTACATTCAGCACCGAAACCGCAAACAAGGTCAATCAGAGCGTATTACCCTTAATCAAGGACGTTTGATTCGTTTTACGAGAGCTGTGTTCATTCGTTCACTTATCGACAAAAAATGAAACCAGTAAACAGCTCTACTACACCTGAGTAACAAACCCGACTGGCGGCGAATTTTAAGTACATTTTTGATCGTAATAATTACATAACGACCGCGTTAACTAACAGTAAATATTAACGATAATTAAAAATAATAATAATCAATAGGTGGCGGAGGCAGTGGCGCGGGAAATGGCAGCAGTCACGAAGAAATTTACAAGACGCACTTCTCACGTGTGCACAATGTGGTGCACGTGTATGGCCGAGCGAAATAATACAGAACCCACCGAGTAAGAGGAAATATACCGGAATTACATTAACAAATGACAACCTTGGCAAAAATTTCATATATGTAAACAAAGTAATTCACTTGCAGAAATATACTGATTCTACATTGTGCCATATAGCCACTGTTGTCGAACAAATCTACAAATGAAATGCGTAGCACCACCGATGAACACGATCAAGCGCCGACAATTACATTTGAAAAATAATAGAATAACTGTAGGACTGACACGCGATACGCTGTAGAGGAAACAAAGAACAAATCAAAAAGACTGTGAAACATTGGGAGACGAAATACAACAATGAAACAGACATCGATGCATTCGGCGGATGTGAGAAAAGAAAATATATCTTAGTTCATTAATGCCGTTGGGCTTGGTACATTGTGAAACTTAATTTCGTCAAGGGTATGGGACTTATTTACTTACTTAAGTAATATACAACTTTCTAGTGGAAAAAAATACGAAATAGATTTTAAGTAATTAGTAAATTATAAATGCAAAACTTATAGAGTAAAACAATTACATATTTAATCAATCGCGACCAGTAACTCGATTCATAACTGCGCCGTAATTATGGATCGAGTTATCTGAAAATAGTCCCAAAGTTATTGAAATATAATTGTTTTACATTGTACGTTTTGCGATTGTAATTTATTTATTATCAAGTTTTTATACGTACATGATTATTATTTAATTTCACAATGGAACAGCGCGGGGGGGAGGGGGACAGATTATTTCGAATAATCAGAAAAAGAACTGGAAGCAACAAAAAAAGACATAAACATATTCAACGGTACACCTTCGAAAACAAAAATTACCGAATTTTGAAACAAAAATCTAGATTTCAGTACAATATTTGAAAAACAGTGTGCCCAGGAAGATAAAAAATGACGTACTCGTAAAACTAATTTATTCAAGGTCAACTTTTAACGCAATCATAAAAGAAAGCCCCTCAGTTGGAGAGCAAAAGATATAGACCGAAAATAAATAATTTTTGCGGGTGAAAAATTTGTTTATTATTAAATTAAATAATTTGTAAATCGATACATTTTTACAAAATTCAATTCTCGGAAAAAAAAATGTTTCCTCCTCTGTGAAAGCGAAACACATCATATATGTTAACCGAAAAAAAAAAAAAAAATCCTTCAAAAACAGATCTTCGGAATAATCCTTCGAATTGATCTTCGGAATAATCCTTCAAACTGATCTTCGGGCATTGATTCTAAAAATAAACCAATTTACTACAAATATCACGTGAACGATAGAAATTATGTAAAATTAACGATTAACTAAAAACATAAATAATGCAACAATGCAAAAATAGCGGGAGGAAAATATGAATCATTCTTACACCGACTACAAAAAGAAACACTTCATCTCTCATAGCTAATCGTAAAAAATTTTATATACAGAAAATATACATATATATATATATATATGTAGGGTGATTTTTTAAGAGTTAAGTTTTTCAGGTTGGCAGCACTGGTTGGTATTGGCGTCCAAACGTCATCTGTCAAAGTGAAAAGTTTTCAGTATACTCTCTGCCATTTCATCATCATGGAAAGACTTATAAATAAGCAACGATTGCGATATGATTGAAATTTATTATCAAAAACCAGTGCTCTGTGAAAACTGTGCATCGTTTGTATCGACCTGGTGAATCAACAATTCGTGCTGTTATCACCAAATTTGGTGCGAAATTTGGTGATAACAGCATGAATTGTTGATTCAGCAGGTCGATTATGACGACCATAATATGGTCGTAACAAATGATGCACATTTTTCACAGAGCACTGGTTTTTGATAATAAATTTCAACCATATCACAATCGTTGCTTATTTATAAGTCTTTCCATGATGATGAAATGGCAGAGTATACTGAAAACTTTTCACTTTGACAGATAACGTTTGGACGCCAATACCAACCAGTGCTGCCAATCTGAAAAACTTCAACTCTTAAAAAATCACCCGTTATATACATATGTATTAATTGCCTTTCTTGCGCTGGTAAGAAAATCCTGTAACATAAAAGTCGCATAACCTTTCGGGGATTGCGAGGATGTATAACTCTATATATTAATGACAATATCAATCTTACGTCGGGAGTAATGTGACAAACGCTCGGCTAAATTAGGATTATCTCGCACATCTGTATGACGTATTTTGAACTCAGATTTGAAATTACATCCATATAAGATCGAGATAGTGCAGGAACTAACAGCTAATGATTTAAATTCACGCCAATCATATTATACCGAAACAATGTTGGATCGATTCAGTAATTTTGACAACATCTTGTTTTCTGACGAAGCCCATTTCCACCCCTACGGACCTGTTAACAAACAGAATTGCAGATGTTGGTGCAGTGAAAATCCCGAAGCTAAACATAAGAGGCCACTTCATTCTCCGGAGGTAACTGTGTATGGGCTGCAATTTCAGCAAAAGGAATCATTGGCCCCTATTTTTTCATCGCGGCCGTACGGTCACCGTTAATTCTGCTGAGTATGTGAAAATGTTACGGGAGTTCTTGGCACCGAATCTACTGGAATTTGCTGGCTAACATACAATCATAACGCATGGTTTCAGCAAGATGGAGCTACTTGTCACATATCCAACAAGTCCCTGCCGGTAGTCGGAGAAATATTTCCGGGAAAGCTGATTTCCAGAAGAGGCGACATTCCATGGCCTCCCAGGTAAAAGTCGAAACGGTGGTCATTTAGATGATGTTATTTTTAAAAGGTATATAAATTCCCATGAATTGGCTATCTCGTGAATAAATAATTTCTAATTTATGTCACATAGTTTTTTTAATACGATTTTTTCAAATGTTAACGAATTTATGGAACACCCTGTATTTTCCTGTAAATTAATTTGTACAAATCTTCTATAAAAATTATAGATGAAGCAGCACCTATGGCGAATCAAATGGCTTTAGCGAGGTCCAAAAGACAGAGTTTATATGTTATGAAATGCAAACATGTCTAACTCGCTAATGTACTGTAAACCAGGAAAAAGAGCTACCTGTTCCCACAAATACCGAAACCGAGTTTATAATAATTAGACGTTTAATTTTAACAAAATCTTTTATCTGTATTTTAATTCGTTGTTGACTATGTCGAATAATATAAATACATAGAAAACACCATAATACAAATAATATACAATCTTTTTTGTACGAATAATATTCAAGTTTTCGCTACAACATCCGCTTGAAATAGACAAAAATAACAGAAATTATTATTAAGTATAACGCCAGTTCGGAACAGATAAATATACAGAACGAGAGATGGCTCAGAAATAATGTAAACATTAGACAAAACATTTTCCGTATTACGTTTAATGAATACGCAAATGACAAAAAAATAGATAATTAGTGATAAAATGCAAATAAAAACGTGTTTCATCGATACGGAGCTGTTTGGAAAATATGTCGATGCCTATTTTATTTGTACTAATTATTACTCTGATTAAAAATATTTCCCATCATAACACGTACTCGACAGAAATGGACAAAAATTATCCGAGTTTTCAATAAAACAGAAAAATTACATCACGAAGATGGAGAAAAATCTAGTTACTCTATAAATAAATTACTAACGAAATTAAAAGTAGTTTCGCGAACACTAACAATTTAAAAAAAAAAAAAAAAGTTCAAAACAATATACGCAGTTTTAACTTTTTCACGCTTTTTCCTGATAATAAACTGGTCCTCGACCGAGTTACAGGAAGAAAATACGAAAATCTAAACTTTCACGGAGTGAAATAAATTACATCTGAATTCGTGCGATGATCGCACTGCCTAGAACGATATGAGGAAGAGATTTAATGGATCCTGAAATTTTGCGCAGAAATAAAATTACAGTTATACGACTAAATACACAATTTACATAGTAGAGCAATAATCAAGTTTAAGTTTACTGGATTAATAAGGAAGATTCCCCGAAAGTTGAAAAATATAATTACAGAAAAATATAAGACCCATCCTGCGAGATTCATTAATTATATATATATATATACATATGTATATGTATATTAAGAATGTTTAAAAAAAAAACAACTTCATTCTGGGATTTTTTCTTGCTACTTAAGATCCGATGTAAAACGAAAGGGGGAAAAAAACCGAGAGGCCTACATAACATTATGAAACACAAGGAGATCCGATTACAACGATTACACAGAAAAGCACAATATCGTAACTCAAAGATAATTTGGTAAAAAATAAAAGTAGAATACTAACTGAGCGACAAGCTTCCATATTTTCTGTATCGGTCTTTTCACCTCAACCATTCACACCGCAAATTGGTAGAATGCACAGCATTCACTCCAACATGGACGCTGCTACCATGTGAAAAACTTCTGGGTATTCTATCAAACACTTAACTCAGTCATTATTTTCTAAAAATAAACAGAATAAAAAAAGTGATACAGCCGCAACCCTCGCTATAGTATGGCGTGATAGTCGCAGCAGTTAAATGCGACAGCTGTAGTACAGGGGATTTAAAAAAATGGTTTTATTTCTGGATAATGCAACAGTTTACTGTTCGAATTGATGATGTTAGAATCCTTTGCACTACTCGTTTATTTCTTATATAAGCATTGCAAGTCGACCATGTAATCTGCCTTTGCGAAATAAACAGTTTCATTATAAATAGTTTCTTTTTATTTTATAAAATTTGAATCTTCATAACTTCTCGCATGGTTACGAACCTGACAATAGCCGGAGTTTATTTAAAAACTCCTAAAACCGCAATTTGCCCTTTATCAAGTTCGCCATAAACTGTTTATTAATTAATAACGAAAAAAGGGATAATTCTGGCAGCAGCATGGTTTTAAGGACAGTGTACGGGAGTCTACCTGATATGAAGCGATGGCGCTTATGATAGATAGAGATATTCTGATTTCGTGTTTTTACAATTCAATTTAATTACATTACACGTTGTCACCTTTAATTTCTAAACCACGTAATGGAAGTATAGCATTGCGTAACTGCATGATAGACAGCGATTAAATTTACTTTGTCATTTTTAAACCATTTTAAAAACTATAAAATTTTCAACTGATCCTTGGCATCATCTTCGAAACTTCTCAATCAGTAACAAAACTAAGTGTACATATGTGTAGGGCACTTCAAAAGCGATTCACACGACGTTCTTACGCAGCCTGTATGCATCTAGTAGGAGGGAAAATAGAACGGATGTATACTATGAAGTTTTGTCAACGCGACAGTGTGAACATTGGTTCCGAGTGAGTTGTACGGAAAATCGGAACTTTTCGTGATCGTAGGCCTATAGAAATTCATTTTGCATTTGAAGAAGCGCGTGGCAGTGATGAACTGTGTACCCGAGCAGCAGCATTTACCGCCGGGTGGAAAAATTTAAAGAAGGCTGTTTGTCGGTTCATCATGCGCCTTGTACTGGTCGTCCAAGAACTTCGCGTGACAACACAAACATCGCTATCGCTGATCGATGAAGATCATCGTATGATGATCGAAGAGATAGGGGTCATACAGCTGGTATCGAAAACCTGTCGGCCACCAGCAGGCAAAAATCCGAAAATTGCGTCCATCACTACTTGGTCGCGGCGTTCTCATCTTGCGCATTATAATGTACGCGCCCTCGTGGAAATGATGAAATTCGAGCAATTTTTGCAGAATACGGCTGGGAATTGTTACTACATCCACCCTGTTCGTCAGATATGGCTTCTTTTGATTGTGACCTGTTCTGCAAACTAGAGAATCGATACGGCATTTAGAGGCCTTAACTAGAATGCTGTTACCTGACTGATTAGTGAACTAAATTTCAAAGGCCTCCTCCTGGACGGCATCCAGAGCCTCCCTCGACGCTAGGAACACATATCATTGAGAAGGAGGGTAGTTATATTGAAAGATTATAACATTTATAGAACTTTGTCAAATACATTTTTTTTTTTTTTTTTTTTTGTATGGATACGTGTGCATTATTTTTTTTTGAAATGCCCTATACGCATGTCTCATGATTACAAGTGTTCCATAAAATTCCAACACCGTCATGAAAGCGTGTTATCCGTCGCTATATACTTTCTATCTGTTACAAATTATTTTTAACTTTTTAGTGCATTTTTATTAAATTTGTTGTAATAAATTTTGAAGTCGGTATTTTTTTTTTTTTTAAATTAACTTTTTTGTCACATTATTCTCCATATTTTGTGCTTAAAAAAAAAAAAAAAATTTATTTCTTTATTTTAAACTACATTTTGCATGGTAAAAACATCATAAGCTATATTTTGCATGGTAATTTGGCAAATTATTATTATTTTAATTCAACCTCCCCTGTTATACTAATGAAAAATCCAGGCGGATTTTCTTTGGATTCCTGGCCATGCCGGAATCGAGGGAAATGAGTTAGTTGACTCATTCGCTCGATTATCTTCTTCTTCTAGTAGGTTTCTTCCTGCCTTCTCAGCTTCCAATATTATCCTTCTGTCTGCAGCCGCTCATTCCAGACTATGGTTTAACTCCTACGTCTCCTCATTCTCCAACCCGGACTCCTTTTTCTTGTCTATTCAACCTTCCCTTCCACCCCCCCCCCCGGTTTATTAACTTTCCTTCTATGCGCCGTCTCAACCTCTCTGCGATTTGCCGCTCGCGTTTTCGGCATATTTTGCTCCCTTCCTCGTTGTTCCGTTATTCTCTCGTGCCTTCTCCTTATTGTCCATTGCACCCCTCTAACATCCATTTTATTTTCGACCCCGCGCTTTTTTTTCTTTTTTTTTTTGGGATCGCCAGTCGAGGGCACATTACCCAGCAAATTTTGTGTTAGTGAGAGAGAGGGAGAAACTAATTAAAATTGAATATTACTGGAAATAGAACATATAAAGGACGCTATAATAGGAATGATTGCCTGAGATGGAAGTGAAAGAATAAAGGAAGCACTGTATGGAGTAGGCAAACCGAGTTTCAGGAGTTGACTATAGAAGTGAGAGCGTTCTGTAGATACAGACGCGCATTCAAAGAAGATGTGATTTGTGTCACAGATTAGATCAGAATCAACTGAACAAGCTTCTTTTTATTCCTTCCTCTTACAAACCGGTATTCCCGCTCCACACTGTGTGCTTCATTCATTCTCTCGCTTCCTTCTCCATCGGTTATTCTAGCTCCTGATTCCTTTCTGTCGGCTATCTCTGATCGTGTAAAAATCTGAGCCTCTCTTACCACTTTGTTCCACTGTTCTTGGGCTAATGGTCATGTGGCAAACCCATTAAAAAAAAAAAAAAAAAAAAAAAAAATATGAAGAAAAAAAAATTATCTAAAGAAGCCACATTTTTTCACATTTTTTTAAAAATACTCAGTTTATATTCACCGATTTTTATCAGGATTCACACGTGGTCTGGCAATGAGTGGGGTACACTTCCTGATAAACAAAGAATCAGTAAAATCGGTCCACATATATACATACATAAGTTATACGCGAACAAACATTAAAAAAAAGAATAACCTTCTTCTTTTTGAAAGTCGGTAACAAAACTACATTTCCCCATGGTAATTTGGAAAATTTATAGTATTTTCAGTCAATCGTCTCTGTTATACTAATAAAAAATAATAAGAAAAAAAAATCATCCGAAGGGATTACCCCACATTTTTTCACGTTTTTTGACAAATACCTGATTTATATTAACCGATTTTCATCATTACTCACGTGGGGTACGTAAGTAGAATGGTACTCTTTCTAATGGATAGAAAATCAGTAAAATCAGTCATGAGTTATGCGCAAGCAAACAAAAAAAAAAAAAAAAAAAAAAAAAACATACGCGAAACATAACCTCCTTTTTTTTGGAAGTCGCAAAAAAGGATCAAGCATATCATCACAAGAAAACAACAAAACCATCTTAATATTTAATACGGGAATGTGGTGTATACTGATCAGTAGCGCGATATTGTGAATCGTTAAAAATTAACATCATTCGACTTGAAAAAAACAAAAAAAAAAAAACAGCAAAAATCGTTATGGTGTCACATAAAACGATGGAGATTGATATAAAGGAAGAAAATTATTTAATTTAATTTTTACGCTTTTTGAAATAAGTAATATTTTTTTGTACGCTACCCATTACGAATAACAAATAAATAAACTGTTTAGGCGGAAACCAACATTAAAAATATTCTTAGGTTTTCCAAGTTTTCCGAATCGTAAACGTTTATACAGCATTTCGCTTGTTGCTGATTCCTTAGCCGCTGCACTTACAGATGTTCTCTAGCATATATATATACGAATAGTTGTAATATTCAATTTAAAAAGAGCCATCTCAGCTCTGCTATCATCTCTGGATTTTGGATCACGTCGATATTCCAGGTAATGAAAAAGTAAATACGACAAACTCCTCGACACTCTTTATTATAAAGTTCGCGATCCACCGTTACCAGCAAAAATTTTGCCTTCGATGCGGCATTTTCACGGTGTGGAATCGCGACCGACTCTCAACGAACACGTTTTTACTGCGAAATAAATCCCACGATGAAATCGGAATAACCCCTCCAGATGAACCGAGACGCAACAAATATACTCATCCGTCATTTACTTCAGAATTAAACATCTGTCTCCAGCGACATCTTCCTTAAGCAAATCTTCCTTAAGCAAATCTTCCGAAACACCTGCTTGCTCTGTTGTGAAGCAATGTACCCATCTACGACTCCCACATCCTTTTCCAATATTATTATACATATCGTATCCGGTCGGATGTTTTACATTATATCTACTTCACTAACCGATAGATCGGAAAACCCATTACTTCATCAACATCGCGATATGGTCTATCTGCGTCAAATGTACGAATTACCGGTGATTATGTGTGTTTGTCGCCTTCTATCAGTCCGCGTTCGCATTTGCCGCCATCCACCATTTTCCATTTCTTCAAATTCTTCAAATTACATTTGATTCGTGTTGTGCAGTTTAAAACTCGTTGGAAACGATTCGTTTACCATTTACGTTCAGCTCGCCAGACTTCTAATTCGCTTAGAATATTTCAGTTCTTCACCGGCGGCTATATAGTACGTATAGAGATATTTTAATGTTTTCTAAATCGGTCCTTTACATTTGTGAAGTGGATCGGGCTGTTTTTCATATTCTCCTTCTTTCGACTACGTCTAATATATTCGATGATGCCGTTCTACCTAGGCTACACACATACGCTTTATATAAAGGTGTGTTATATAGTTGAAGTTACCTGTAGTAATTTTACGCGACACTGTCACACTGACTGCCGAATAAACACTCTCTCTTCTACATTTACGCTTATAGATCTATAAGACGGTTTAAATGAATCTAACAACTCCCTTTGTTATCTACAAAAAACCGGATGAGCGACTTTTGCGAGTTTGTTAATATCGCCAATACGAAAAAGGGGATTTTATTATCTTACGGACGAAAGATTAAACTGATAACAGCATATGACTTTTGAACGAAGATAAGCGGGTGATTTGTATTTTCGATTTATTTCTACAGTGCTTTTTTGAAAGCAACGGTATTTATACACTTGTGGCTTAGCTCGCAATAATGCACTCTAAAAAAAAAAAAAAAAAAAAAAAAAAAATGCACTCTGTCCTCTCAAAACTCGGAGACTAAAGATCGAAACATTGTAAAAAATGTTGATATTTTAAATTGATTTCCTTTACTGGATTAGTTTCTTTTTTTTTTTTTTGTAGACGCAACTCCCTGTACCGTGTTTAACTCGCTATGGCTATTACAGTAAGTTTGTTCTTATAGATAAATGCTTATTCCACTAATTCGGAAAAACTGTGTCACAGATGAAATTGCAGCGGGAGAATTCTCGAGAATGTTGGTGACTGTTTTGTCATTTATAAAAGGGGGCCAATGGAGTGACACTAAGTATGTGGGAAGTTGAGGGGGGCAACACTTTGGCAACAGAAAGAACAATTTTCATAGGAGGTGAAGCTCTTTGCAGAATACAATTATGCGACAAGGTTGCGTGGCCTGTGCGTAAGTGGCTAAGAGCACAGAAATCTCTGCGCGAGAAATGTTGTTATCGAGGGTTTGATTAGCCTTAAGGAAGACTGACATGAGGACCAATGGGATTTCTACGAGTACGTGAGACTATTAAAAATCACGCTTGATAGATTATTAGGCAAGAGATAGTGTAATGCTGCTCGGACGAATGTATCGACGCGCTCATTTCCAGGAATCCCAGCATCGCTGGGCGTCCATAAAAAGGAAATGGAGCACTCTCTCTTAATAAGTTCATGTAATAGATGCCGGATTCGGGTGTTTGGCGAGGGAATTAGAGATTGTTGATAGAGCCGCGGATGAGAGTCAGATACCAACAGGGCTTTCAGTGATGTAGACTTTGCAGAAATAAAATATTCCAAACGGAAAAATACTCCGCATATATTTCAGCATCTAATATCGAACAATTGTCATTCGGTTGAATGTTTCGAACCACATCGTAAGCAGCAGGCAGTTGCGAATGAAGTAGCCTCTGGAGAGGCCTTGACAGCGTCCGCGTGAAGAATATAAGATGGTCGGGCGATTTTTGAATTGTCGCCGTTGTTAATTGTACGATATTCGGGAGCAGGGGTTTACTGTATTTTATCTGGGGGGGGGGGGGAACAAATTAATAAAGATACTCATTTTAATACCGTTGGAATTTAACAAGGTGGGCAGACATAGTTTGCAAAACAGGTACACCCGTTCTATAATTTGAAAATAGCGAATAGTTGGAAAGTTTTTAAAATACTAATAAACGCTATTGCACCTTTTTTGATTTAAAACTAGTTCTTTAGAATGGACTTAATATGTCTGAGATTGCGCGATGAAATTTATTCCGTACGTTCCCGTGTTTATAGTATATTCACATCAAAAATCATCTAATATATGCTTTCTAAAAGAGTTCATCTGTAACAGAAGGAAGTAGATATTAAGTGTAAATAGATTACATCTGACGTAGTATAATAGCCACTTTCGGATTATACTATCATCAGATGAAACTTGCAAACCTCTAGACCGATATAGATCGAAAAATCGAATCTACACACAGTTAAACGATACCGTGTAATCCTAAAGCAGATAAACTTTTTCAGATTAAAACAATCCACAAACACGATTGTACTTAAAAAATTCTGCTCCCGAAAATTCAACTCGCATATGCACCTAATCAAATCCTCGAGCTTCATTGGAAAATTTTGCAGATTTTAAATTCTCTTTAATAAGATTTTCTTCTCTAGCTCGGCAGCGTCTGACCAAAGCCAGCGGTTCAGTGTCTCGAGTTCTCACTTAAGAATTTTTCAATATATGCATTATGAAAATTTAGAAAAAGTAAGCATTCGCATTGAAAATTAGAACTTTTCTACGGAAATTTCGTAATTTATTTTCTTTCTTTTATCATTAATAACGGAGTTACTGCAACGAAGATCACTGAGCAATAATAAAATATTATAGCGCTCGAAATGATTTCGTCTACAATGAACTACTTTAAAGGAAATGATAATAATCACTTCAGAAAAAAAGTCACGCTACACCTAGCCGAAGCTGGATAAACTTTCTCAATGGCGACTATACGCTAACGATAAAAATAGAAAATTCTTCCCGAACCAGGACCCTACTAATTGTTCGTTAACTCGCCATAAATCGGACACTTCATTAATAAAATTTCAGAACAAACAGAATGCTATTATATCGTTAAAGCATTCGAAATTATCCTACACCTATTTACGATTTTTTCCCGAAATTACTAATTATCGCTTCCCACATTTCGGTAATAGTGTCTCAGGCTGCGGCTTCTATTAGTCCGGCAGTACGCCTATTAGCAGATAAGCGTAAACCGATTACACGAAGTACCGAAAAGCAAATCAAAGAAACTGCCAGTACTTCGCTAGCGGCTCAAGCGGGAAAACAATTTTTAGCTTGCCATTTGGGAAGCCACTATTTCAGCGTGCGAAGAAAAGTCCTAAGTCTGTTGGTGTCATGTAGTAGTTGAATTACAATTTTTTGATCTGCTCACTTTGTTTTGTGATCACCAGAGACGCTCTGAGTGTACTAAAATTAGCAAGTCACTAGGAACGTATTGAGAAGCATACGTATGCAACAACATCGCCAATCAGATTAATCAAGTACTTCTCTTCTTTGGCAGAATGATCAGCAGCACGTTGCGGTACCCTCTGTTCATTTTTCGCTACAAAACTACGACCGGCATAGCGCTATTTTATTATAGTGAAATAATAAGGTTTACACGTCTGTATCTATCATAGGCGCTGTTGATCCATATAGCTATAAAAATAATAAAAAAAATAGGAAAAAATCAGCCTATTCAGTGAACCGGATTTTATGAACGTGCTGGGCGAAATATACCGCTAGCAAAAATTTGTCGATTGTGACGCGGAAAGCGGTAATGAACCGGCGACTATTAGATCGGCAATTCGGAAAAATTTGTTAATACGAGCAAACATATTCACTTTTTAATGAACTTCTTAATATAGCTGTCGTTTTTCTTCAGATAATATACATTCCGATACGTTTTTCTTATTATAAGACGAAAGCGCTGCATATATATTTCATTTTATAGTTTTAAAGTTATATTATTTAATAATTCTTTTATTTATTTATTTATCGAATTCATTTTTTATTACTGTTTTTTGTTGTCCACGTAAATTAAGTTCGGTAGATTTGTTCATTTTCCTTTTTTTTTGTTTAAATTTAAATATCGATTTTCCCTTAAAAAATTTAATTAATTTTTTGAGATTTTTAAAAAAAGTGGCTTTTTAATTTGTTATTGTATGTTGAGTTAATTTGATTTAAAATTTTTCTGTTTTAGAGAAAACCCGGAGAAACAATCAGAATTTGCCCCTGATCTCCTTACAAATACCACGGTACAACGCAAATCGAAATGTGCCCTCTAGGCGCGTACTAGCGTACATCGCTATATCAGAGAACTTCCAACTCGCATAACCGGACTATATTTTGAAGTATATAAATTTTTTCTATATGCGCACTATTATTGGAAATTTATTCTAGGCATTCGCAGACCATATTATATAAGCATCTTAAAAATACCCTCCTTTAAATTATCGGTAATTTTACAGCATTGATTCCTTTGTTGTTTGTTCGATCAAAGTCAATTTCCCACTGTGCGCTTATATTTCCCCATCCGTTGATTAATTAATAAATTGCGGGAAAAATCGCGGTTCCGCCCGAATGAGTTTATTTTCAACTCATAAATCAAGGAGAATTTAAAGGATTACTCTTTTTACTTATGGCAACAATAATTCCTACTTTTCTCCAATTGGCTGCCAGTACCGTACGGCGATTGATATTACATTCTAGCCTACTAGGTTAGGTGAATTGATTATTTTCCTCGCGAACAACGAGATTTAGTCAACTTATTCAAAACCGCTTATATAGTTTTCGGAAACTTAAGTAGTTCCGTCCATTAAAAGAATTCTGTCCAACATTTAGTTTCTAACGCAATAATATTTAACGGGGAAAAAAAACAAGTGATCATCTCTTATAAAGCTAAATTTAAACATTTCAATCATTTTTGTTGTAATAAATATAAAACAAGGTCACATTAATTTAAAATATAATATTATCATAGAATTATTACCATATTAATAGATACAATTACACAAATCACTTATTGAAAATTGTATAAAAAAGGTCGGTCCGTCAATAGGGACGCGGTAAAGTAAATATAATAATGACGCTATTTTTATTTTCTATCATTTATAAATCATTTCGTTAATTGTAGATTTACGATTTACCACTGCGGCGGAGTGAAATCTATTTGATTAAAGACCTCGCGTCAAAAATGAAACACAATCGGTCTTTTGGTGCGCAAATTCGAGTCGACCAGTTTAATTAGTGATCTTCTAAAGAGTGACAGACCCGAAAACGCTCGCACATCGGAAAATACCGCCATCGTAAAGGAAACTGTGAAAAGGAATCTTAAATTATTTCTAACTCGTCGATTGCGAGAATTGAGCATTTCATCTACAAATTGACGCCGTATTACAAGACTTGACTTTGCAAAACTCAATCCGGCAAATCGTGTTAAGCGCCGAGTGTTGTTCGCTGACTGACTCATTGAATATCGCTTATTAAATGTCACTTTTCCATCGAAATTCAACAATGAAGTGTATTTTAAGAAGTGTAACGGTACAGTAAACAAGCAAAATTTCCGAATTTTGGTCACGGAAAATCCGAAAAAGTATCAAACACAACCAATTTGCCTTCAAAAAGTGACTGTTTGATGTGCATTGTGGTCGAAAATAATGATGGAAATACGATTACCGTGAATGATAGCGGGCCAATTTTTTCCTAAACTTCTTAAAACGTTTACTTCCAAAGCCGCATAACCCATGTAAATATCGATTATTTGTTACAGTCGAAATTCGTTACGCTTAATTTCAAGAAATATAAATGTAACTTGGCACTTCGTGATCTGACGCCCATAGACTGTTTCTTATTGGGGTTTTGGAAGAGTTAACGTCAATAATAAACTATAGTCTGTCAAACGAAAGAAGTTGCTCAAAGTAGTGTACTAGCAACAGGGAGCGTATGGATACTTGAAGCGTATTTCTATATTACCGATAAAAAAATCATATTGCAACCCTTTCCTGTCATTCCTCCCCTTCTCGGAAGCAATAACCTTGTTTTTGTTTCATCTCTGTACGATCATCCGTTCTCCTGTTTGACGGACCGCGCGATAATAACAGAATAAGACGTGTTATATCTGAGATGGATCGAAGGTTCATCTGAGGTACCCTGAATTCATGATGTCAGCGCATTTCGGTTGTTTCACGAACGAACTTCTTTCGCTTGACAGACTATAGCTATCATCCGAGGCCTTAAACACATTATTGCCGAAATAAACGCGGTCGAAGCAACCACGTTAAAAAAATTCAACGAGAAATTTCAGCCACCGTATTGACGTCGGTAAAAAACTAATCGTAGTAAAGATCCAAAATAAAAAAAAAAAAAAAAAAGTAATTCTTTTAATTTTAATTTGCCTTTATTTTAACGCGCCTTTTACCATCTCATTTATATATTAGTAATTAGCAATAATATAACTTTTAACTTAATTATATAAGGTTGTTTTATTGATAAATATAATAAATTTGTATCAATTACATATTTATTACGTTGCATAGAAAGGAATAGAATACAAAAAGAAACCCCCTCATTTTATATTTCTACTCTGTTTCAAAAAAAAAAAAAAAAAACAAAAACAAAAACGGTACATGACTTATTTTTACATGTAGAGCTAGTTGGTTATATTCACTACAACAACGATTTCCCCCACATTTATTTGGATTTTCTTAACATATATTTCTTGCATGCGGCAAAGAGCATGCGATGACTTCAACATTTTTTGACTGAAAAGCGATGGTAATAAGTGTGCAATCACAGTTAAATTACATGAAATATCTGATATTCGAAAAAACGGATATGTGTTTAATAGCGAAAACAAACTGGCTAAAATAGTTTTATATCTGTATTTACATGTCTAGAGAAGGAACATTTCAAAATAACGGTCATTACTGCTTCTAACCAGAGTTGGACATTTCGTAATTACTTACCATTCAACAGGATTATACACGTATTCTCAATCGAAATTGAATGTATTCGAGACTATTTTTCGTAATTAATTGCCTAAGTGATAATTGCGACAATTGACTAAAATCGATTATATTTTATTAATCGTAATTAGTAATAATTAATAATACGTAACTACAAAATACCAATCGGGGATTCGTCGAAGAAGTTCCACGAATTACATCTCATTAAAATTAATCAGTACGGACGATTACATCGGTAGCGCTTTAATACTTAAATAGCCGATTGGTAATAGTTTCAATCTTTCAACTGTCAGTGTATTTTACCGTACAAAAATATACTAGTGCGAATAATAACGCATAAATAAATGAAAAAAATTAACCTACCGCACGTTTTTCTTATTGTACGGGTATTATTGAAAAAGATTAAAACTATCATCATTTGGATATTTAAATAGTGAAATTTCTGCTGCCTATTTATGTAATCGCCCGTTCAGTTTAATCTCGCCGAAGAGTAATTCATGATTACCCTTTAACAGATCCCTAATTCGTAATTATATATTATATAATCATTATTAATTATACTAAAGTGCAATATCGATTACACACTAAATAGTTGAAATTATCATTTGCATAATTAATTGCCAAAAGTAATCGATTAACTCTGGTTAAGAATATTAATTGCGTGTAATCTTATGCTCGTAATTAATTGCGAAATGCCCAACTCTGTTTATAATGGCGCGAGCGTGTGCTCTTACGTACTTAATGAAAAGCAATTATTTCTTGCAATAAAAACTCTGCTGGAACATATATACCCTTGCGCCGATCGACCTTTTTATTTCTTCTATTAAAACTTCTTACGCCGTATTTACTCTGCGACCTTACAATTTCTCATTTTTGTCGATCTAGCTTTAAATAACGTTTCTTTTTTTCGTGTTAATTATTTCTGTTATCTTGGTATCTCCTTTGTTTCTTTCCGAACATATCAAATATCTTTCTCCTCTTCGTCAATCAAAGGGTTAAACTAGCTGAAAAAATTGCGCGGCGATCCTTATATCCTTATTTTTCCGTATAAGTCCATCATCCGTTCCAAATTTGATTGCTGCCCTTTTCTTTATCGTCGTTTTCCCGAGTCTCGAATCTCGCTAAATTAGATGTAATCTAAAATTCTTGCTTTCGACAATGTCTTGGTGAAATTTCCTCCAATTCAATCAGTTCTTGTTGAACCTAATACGCCTCCTCTCTCTGTTGGCAGATCGTATTTAGGCTATTGTTTCCTTGCTAAACGTCTTACCTTCCCATTTCAAAAAACTAGCTAGCAAAATCCCTATCTTATCCCTTATTTTTTTTCGTCCTAATTTGTCTCGTCCTTACACAATTTCCCTTAAATAATCTATCTTCCCTATTTGCCCCTTCAACTTCGTTGAACTCTGCCGTCCTTCTGAAATTCTACGCTCACTTTCAAAATTCTCCGCATACGTTCACTTATCCACATTCTTTCTACCTTCCGTTCTATTCACATTGATTTACCATGGCGGCATCTCTGGTAATGCCCCGCTGATTCTTCGATTGTTGCTTCTTCTCGCAACCCCCCCGCCCATTTTTTATGAAAAATCTTATTCCTTAATCGCCTTCCCGCTATGTAAAATAGGCATGGGTAACTCCGGACACAGTTATATCCTCGGAAATAAATACGCGTTCGGATACAGTCGGAAAGGACACGTATATGTACCCAAAACTGTTTCAGTGCAGTTGATTTGCGCATCTCTAATGTAAAAGTTTTCATTTCAATTTTAGTCAGATACGTACGTTTCCCCCTTCTATAATAATTATTTATTTTTTATCTGATCAACCTAATATTCCTGCTAAACCCGCGGTTCCTCCTAGTTCCCTTACTACGCCATTCTGTTGTTGTCTTCATTTTTCGTTGGTTCTCTCCTCATATTGTGACCTTTCCATTGAAACAAAACACTTGCTTTCGACGAGAATATTTAGAAATGGATGTGAAAGTGATCGATGATTGACAGAATAATTAAAATAACGGAAAAGTGTAGGAATTGTGTAAATGGAACAAGCAACGGGTATCGTATATAAATTGCATAGCGTGATAGAATTTAGAAAGAATATAGTAAAAAGAAGGGAAAAAATTACCATTCAGTGGATTGACGATATGTTACACGAAATATAATAGAGGTATTACCGACACATCTTCCCATAATTCTATGCATAAGTATGAAAGATAAGAATCTTCAAATTTTAACATTATGACTAAACCCTTGGTTCCCATGATAAGCTTTGGATACACTACTGAAAGGAATAACGAGGAACTTTTTCGGACAATTTGAAAGAGTTCTCAAAGATCGCGGCCTCAAACTGAGTTCTTCATTAAAGCTGATGTGTCATATTATGATTGATCGCTGGAGCATCGTATATGTGAAATAAAAATATAAAAAAAAAAAAAAAAAAAAAAAAGTACCGCTAAAAAAAATTAAAAATAGAAAAACGCCAGACAACTAATTGTTTAAACCGGTCTCAAAACAGGAAAAACCAGCTCTAAAGGAAAACATAATTACCGAAAATTAATAACATTGTTTCTTTACGACAGTTTCTATTTTTTCACTAAGCAACATTATATTTCACGATACGCGATATTCAAGAGTTCGTATACATTAGAAAAAGAAAGCGGCGAGAAATAAATCTAAATGTTCGTGCTTATACTACCCGCGCATATTTTATGCAAAACACACCAATTTTAACTGTTTTATTCCGATTAATTTAACTCCCTCTTCACCATACTCGTAGTTAGAAATATTACGAAAATTACAATAATACATTGTTGTTCTTTCTACGAATTTTAATAAAAATGGTAATTATGGAAATAATATGGAATGTAAAACATTTGTATTTCGACATTGAATTTTATTTTTTAAAAAAACAAAAAAAAACTCCATAAGCACCAGTCGACATCGAAATGAGAATTGTAAATTATGATATTTAAAATAAATCATAAATTATAAATAATGTTTAAAACAGAGAATTGAAAATACGATAACTAAAATATTACGTCATAATAACTACGAACAAGGCCAGATGTAGAATTTCTCTAAGGTAAGAATTCAACTTCTTTGATGAAGGCCCTTACAACTTTTTGAGTAACTAAATTAGCTTTTTTTTTTTTTTTTTTTTTTTCTATTGTACCGATAATATTACCATAAATAACAGTGACCTTAACTTAAATTTAATATTAATTTATTGTCTCCAATGAGACACTAAATTGAGACACAATAAATCTCTGTAAATACGATAATAACTGTAAATGAAAACGAAGAACAGATATGTTGGAAAAAAGAGATACATTGTGTGTGAACTTTTCCAGTTGTTAGGTAATCGGGAGAACGTCCCAGCACCAATTCCTTCCCAGTCGTCTAGGCGAATTATCTGGAAGTCCAGATGAATACATTCTGCCGATGTTAAGATTACTGCTATGTTGGAATTTCACGAATAATTTTTCATACTAGTGAATATAAGTCTCGCGGAAGAATGGAACGTTTAAATCATTAAAACGTTACGTTGGAGACGTAATTGTACGAAGTATCCTCAACTGCTGCTGCTGCTGCTGCTGAATTCTGTTAAGATTACTCCTACAAGTGGAGCCATATAATTCTAACCGATATCGTCAAATCGGCGCAATCACGGTTAAATAGATACGTCTTTTTGTGTTCAAATTCAATGCCGACCTGCGTCCCAACAATGGATGCAATATTCTAGCGCGAGTAACAACGGCCTGTTGAAATTGTGCCACATGAGGGTGCCTTGTAAGCCTTTGGTCCGGGTACATTCCAAAGTACCGTACAAGATGAACTTGTCGAATTACCCGTATTATTAATTTTTATCGTTGGACATTCAGTCGTTCAGTTTGTGAATATAATGTATCAGCACTTGTCCGGATTAAAAACTATTCTCCACTGTTGTGTGCACTTGACTATTCGGTTTAAATGGTTCTAAACGGAAAAATTTGCGAGCGTGGCATCCATATTTGATGCAATAGTAGGTACATCATCAGTGAATATTGCTAATATTGTTTAATTACAAACTGGCAGATCAGATGATGTGTAGATAGAATGCAATAGGGGCCTAAAAGACTACCCATGCGGTACTGAGGAGTGGATTAAGAATTTATGGGGCCCGGGGCTAATCTTGAATGAAGGACCCCCCTTCGAAGAAAAAATGGTGAAAAAATTCATTATCATATATGTGCAAACAAACAAGCAAAAAAAAAAACCTACTACGTACATATGAACGACTAATAAAATTAAAATTATGCTCTGTTTAAAAAATCAACTCTCTTACCCTAACAAATTGAATACTATATAAATTAAACAGCAAATAAAAAATTTAATATATACATATATATATATATATATATGTGTGTGTATGGCTTAATATTTGTAATTTTTTTTTAATAACACTTTTTCTAAAAAAAAATATTTATATATAAAAATTAAATATTGTGAGTAGCCAAAAAATAATCTTTCTTTTAATAAAAATAAAAACTTTATTTATAATGCATTGTCTACAGCGCAGCGCCGACGGCATCACGTTGGTTTTGTCGCTACAGCAGTTTTCAAGCTAATTTTGATACACTCATGTGATGTTTTTGGTCATGTTCTTTTCTTTATATTTAATTTAAAAACACGCATGTTTAAAATTCCATAATTGTTTATGTGATTAGAAAAAAGTGAATGAAACACAGTATGATGATTCATTAAATTTTTCGAAATACAAATACACGTAGATTTATGAAATCAGCAATCGATTGAAACTCGTTTTTATTTGAAATAATTTTCATACGATTCAAAAGAAAACGCATTAACTTTCAATAAAAATAAAAACATAAAATATTGTTAAAATGATCATGTTGAGGCCAGAGTTAGTGGGTGACATCAGTAACAGGATAGAAAATTATTACCTACCATCTTGTTACGTTTTCTTACAGCGTAATTATATGGTTATTCTTGAACCCCATGTACTATACATTAGCTAAATAAAATATATATATATTTTATTTTTGTTCAAACATATATCGCATTATATAAATTTCAACGTTTTCTTGAAGTAAAAAAAAAAAAGAAGTTATTATTTTTCAATTTTATATAATAATCATAAATTTGATGTAACAAATATATTTAGGGGAAAGGGGGGTAGCCCCGGCCAATATTTTGTTCTTGATATTATTAAAAGAAACACAAAGACAACTACAAAATAATCAAAATTATTATATTTATTTACAATAAATATTGAAAACTTGAACAAAAATATAATCAAATTCTAATTAAAGCCACTTGAAATAATAATGAAATTTCGGTATGTTTTTAAGGTCGCTGGTAGCTCGAGCGACCACCTAGTGACCAAATCGTTTTTTGACGACACATAAATCACAGTTCTAGTACAGATCGGATGGATTTTTATCTACGCATGCTTCGTGAGCCCAGTCTTAACATATTTTGCATTGAATCCAATCCTCAGCGAATGTTTCACCATAAATAAGATGCATTCCGTCTTCTGATGTTGCAAATACGGCTTAGATGCAACCTTCATCGCTTTCACCTGCATTTTCATGTTTCTCTTGACCTTTACCACAGCTTTAAGGTCTTTGGCCTTCTCCATTAATTCCTTTTTATGCGGCAAAGATGTCAAAACCTCGCTTTTTTGTGTTCTTCTTTCCCTAGCAGTCAGCCGTTTCTTTGAGACATCTGGAAGAGGTGACACAAAACCTTAAGCACATCATTAATATTCCCAACATCACCTTTTGCACTTGGCACTGTCTCTTGTAAGGTTGCTAACGACACAGCTGGAACGCTAGCTATTGGTTCCATTTCTGTAGTTGGTATTGCTTCATAAAGTCGGAAAACAGCTAATGATACAGACAGATCGCTAGTTGAGAGTCCTGGTTCATTTTTAGGTGCTACAGGACTAGAGATCTATATCTTCAATCGATATAGCAGGTAACGCAGAAACTAAAAAGTTCTTTTCTAGCCATTTGCTTGTTTTTGTTAAACCTGCGAGGAATTTAAATTTTTTCTGCCAAATCAAGGGCAAGGCGTAAAAATTCACTTCTCGTTAAAGGCATGAGACGGTTATCTAGATTTATAACATGCCCACAAAGTTGTCATTCAAACTCAAGTTTAGTCTGACAACGTCCTAATTTTGGCTTGAAAGTAATCTGATGACCTTGTTTTATATATACCTTTGGTACGATCCTGCAGAGAAGTACGTGGAACAACTTCGTATTGGTCTGCGGCAACTCTCTCAGAACATTTTTGTCAAAGATGGCTTGAATTGCTTTTTTCACTACAGTCTACGCGATTTGTAGTTCTATTTTTAAATTTAAGCATTGTAACACTGCAACAAATTATTTTTTACTATGAGGTTAAACGCATAAAGAATAATAAACATCAGCACACATGACCTTACCCGACTTGACTTTCGTCAAAAAAATGATTTTATTTAAAAAGCAGATTATTATGCATATTCACATAAACTGAAATATAATAGTATTGCAATATGTAAACAATATAAAATAAACAA
Organism: Icerya purchasi; assembly: GCA_039619475.1. Lineage (NCBI taxonomy): Eukaryota > Metazoa > Arthropoda > Insecta > Hemiptera > Monophlebidae > Icerya > Icerya purchasi. The sequence continues at coordinate 239,378,712 of CM077115.1, forward strand.
TTACACACGTTTACCCAATAAATACAGTTTTGTCCCAGCACTCCAAAAAAAAAAAGCTTAAACTGTCAGCATTTGTAGAATGCCCGTAAACGCACATAGAGATCGCACGAACTTCAAGGTCCCGTCGCGCGAAGTACGATTATTTGCTATAGCCGAACCCGCCGGCCGGAGTTACCCCCTATCCCCTATTAATAAAAATATTTTAATATGAAAAAAAATAAATCGAAAATTAATTTTTTTTACTAAAAAATTATTTTAAGGAATATTCGATTACGGGAGATATGTATAAATATTTTCCACAAATTGATATTTAATTCAATTATTAAACTTGGGTTTTTTAATCCTTTCCTTTTCTTTTTTTATTGAAGTAGGAAGTTAAGTTAATATTTAATAACTTTTAACAAGATAATTTTAAAATATAAAAAAAAAAAAAAAAAAAAAGAAGATATTTTTTATACACTGTAAATTATTATAAAGATTACAATAGCAACTGTCGCATAATCGTCGAAATACAATATAAACGAAAATAGCCTGCTTAAATAAAAATAAATTTATTTTACGGGAAAAAATAAATGGAAATCTGAAAAACAATAGGAAACAGAATATTTAACGGTATAGTTTATAATATTGAGATATTTTAATAATAATAATAATAAATGGAAAAAAAAAAAAGGAAAATTATTAATTTCAAATTTATTCGCTTACCTGTCATAAATGTACATTAAGGATTTCTCACTGAATATTTGTAACGTTTATCCTCACAGCTATTTCAACATCCCCGATTTTCTTCTAATAATGCCTGCAGTTCAATAAAATTTATTGATTGTATGCGAAATCTATTTTTTGGTGTAATTTCGATAGCAAATTTTCCATGATCAAAAGTTGACGATAGATCATTTTTTTCTTTTCAGCCCCCTCCATAAATACCAAAATCTACTTTTTTAAAAACAACTGTACGCATAATTTTAAAGAGTTCTCTCTGATCGTTTACGGTTGTATTAAGATTTATTTGTAGGCCAAAACATTACCATAAGACTCGCCACGATAATCTTCTAAATTAGTCGGCACTTTATTTATTTAAAAATTATTTTAGTGCTCTATTACCGACTGAATGACCGCAATTCGGAGTAAATGTTAAAAAAGCGTTTCACTTTGAATATTTTTGATGTACCGAATAGTTACTGTTGGTTTCCTCAGTACGTACTTTATCCGGAGTTTAATGGATACGGGTATCGTATTTTCCTATTTCTACCTGTTAAATTAGTTAAATTCAATACCTTTTTGACTATTAAAGCAAGCATTTTTTTCATATGTTATAGATTTACACGCCTACTTCCCCTATTTTCATATTCTTTTATTCGCTTTGCAAGAAAATAATTCTGCTATGCAATAATTACAAGCATACCCAAATAATTACCGTTAATTTAAAAAAAAAAAAAAGTTTACTTTCACAAAAACCCGCGTTCTGAAATAAATTAAGTTTGCAACCCCCTTAAATACTTCTCGTCAATGTTCTGCTTCTTTCTTTGCTTATTAACGGATTAAAAAATATTTATATTTATAGTTTATCAGTTTCAGCATAACTATACATGAACTTTTACCAGAAAGGGAAACAAAAAACAAGTTCAGTTGTTGCAACAAGATAGATTAAAGCATTATTATATTAATGTTTGTTGTTCAAAAAAAGGTGAAAAATAATTCAATTGTAATTAAAAGGGAATAATAATAATTGGGCTTTCAAATTATTTCGCTCTCAAGTTTCCAGTATAATAGTGAAGTGGGAGCCGTCGTTTGTCTGTAAGCAGTAACAATGTTCATGTGTAATTCCTAATATTTCGCCGCAAATTATTCTATTTTCATTAGAGCACCCTAAACTGACATAATAAAAAAAAAACAGATTAATTAGACAAATAAATTCGATCTCATTTCAGACAGATAATAAGTGGTTCGTTATCATTGAATCTGAAATTAACATTTTAAAAAGCAATCCTTTACAGTGCAAACTGAGCTTACACTGAATTGGTAGGGGCCCTAATTTAGTTATTGGTAGGGGCCCTAATTTAGTTGGGTGCCGGACCCAGACTCCAATGGACTCTTCCCAAATTCAGCGCTGGCTATAAGTAATAATAATAATAATAATAATAATATAATTCTTATGGGCAGCGGAAATGTTTAAGACTATACAAAATTTTTATCGCGATATTTGATTTTACTTTTTTTTATAAAATCACCTCGGGCATTTATTATTTCATACGTATTAATGAAAATTCGTCGAATGTTTACAGAATGGGGTACGAATAATTAGCCGCAATATCAATTTCAAAAAAAAAAAAAAAAAACTCCGCTTAATAGCCCCTTACCGCTGAAGTTATAAAAATCCTGTCACGATATTAGCGAATGAACTTACGAGGTCATCCAGGAAGTAGTACCCGTTTGTCCCGTGTGGAGCGCTGGCAATTAGAGTAGACGCCGGATAAGCACTAATACGTTCGGTTATACTTCAGCTGTTTGTGTGCAAAGTTACATCTCACTGGCATTAAATGTGTTGTTGATTCTGTGAGTGTTTATAATGTTGAAGAAAATGGAGAACGCCCCGCCAGTTGTGAAGTTAGGACCATGATTAGATTGCTCAACGCAAGAAATGTGCGACGACCTTGCGACATTCATCGTCAATTGAAGGAGTTGTATGGAGACAATGTTATGGATGAATCAACGGTGAGGTCCCTGTTGTCTAGTGACGTCACGCTCCTCCACGACAATGCCCGGCCTCATACGGCTTCGATAACGCAACAACTTGTGCAACAATTCAAATGGAAGGATACTTTCAACCATCCACCCTACAGTCCAGACATGGCTCCTTCAGATTATTATCTGTTTGCAAAACTCAAGAAGAACTTTTTGGGGGGAAAGAAATTTGAAAGTGATGAAAAACTAAAAGAAGCTGTGACTATGTATCTCAATACACTGGCGGCGAAGGAATATGAAACTGGGATATAAAAACTCGTCGCACGTTACGACAAATGCTTAAATTTGTGAGGTGACTATGTAAAGAAGTAGTTTAAGGTATGTGTTCTTAACGAATAAAACGTTAATATTTGTTAATGTGTACTATTCTTTTTTATATTCCAAACCGGGTACTACTTTCCGGATGACCCTCGTATTATTATTACTGTTTTTTTCGTTTTTTTTTTCAAAATAAAATTCGGTATAATAAACAGTTTTACGACCGTCAAAAACCTTGACTAATTCCGCAAAACAGATAATAAAAGAGCGGGAATACATCGAAAACTCTAAACGGCAAAGTTGCAAAACGTCGATATCGCAAAAGTACGTTTATTACGGTTTTTTAACGTTAATTTTCAGTCAACAAGTTCGTCCTCTTCCATATTTTACACATATTAAAATAAAGAAATTTTTGAGAAGTAGCGCTCACAACTTGCTCAATTGCAAATCGCCCCGTACAAAAAAAAACGCAATTTCAATCAAATAAATCAATATTTCAATTTTTAAACACCCCGTAATTAATTAATTAATTAATAAATATTATAAAACTGAAAAAATCAAAATAAATACTTGGCGCAGAAACTAAAACAAATTTTGAAGCTTTATTTCAGACCACCCGAGACATTTGCGTCTTGATAATAGGCCGCTTCAAAAAACATTTCTAAGCTAAATGTTTATTCCATATATCCTTCTAGTTTTTGTTATTAAATTTTATAGTGTTTATTCATTTAGAAATTAAACAAATTTCGCTAGACGTGGGGAAGGTCGTATTCCCTCTCAAATGATTCCGTCCGCGTATATGAAACTAATTCAACATCAATTACATCCTAACTCCTAGTTCCTGCAGGTATATTTTTTTACAACTTTTTAGATTTTAAAATTCTTCTAAAGAACTAGAACATTTCTGATGACATTTTTTAATTGGAAAAAAATTACAAAATTTACAATATGGATTTTTTTGCGCATTAATTTTTAATGTTAAATGTCTCTAAAATGCTGGTACGATTCCATAAATTTGGAACGTGATAAATATTATATACATACATACATACATACATACATACACACATACATATATATATATATATATATATATATATATATATATATATATTATTATTATTATTATTATTATTATTATTACTATTTCGAATTAGCCACTGATGGATTACGTTGTCAGCTGGTTCTGCCATTCTTCTTTCTTTTCATACTGCTTTCATTCTTTCACTGTATCTTTTTTTTCATTCTCCGGTCCACAGAATGCCAGTTCTTCCTTTCCGTTTCTCCGCAAATCTTTTACAGTCAAATAGTTTCTTCTTAACGTTGACCGCTATTCAATATCTTCAGGCGTAATCTTTAGTTCCTTCAGGTCTTTTTTGGTCTCTAGCACCACGTGCCGTTTATTTTTAGCTTTCGCATGTAACTGAACAACCTTCCGGTGAACCTGATCGGCTCTATCCTTTGCATATGACCGTAGAATCGAATTCTTCTTTTCCGGATCTCGGTAGTGATGCTTTTTACATGTTGATAAATTTCCTGGTTACTCCTTTTTATATATTTTCCACCTTGTTTCACTGGTCCCAGTATTCTTCTTACGATCTTTCTTTCTGCGATTTCAAGTTGCTCATTAATTCCTTTTCTATTCATTGTTAGGCCTTCCGCTACATATAATGCTTCTGGTCTAATCATAGTTTTATAGTGCCTCAGTTTGGCATTTCTTGATAGATATTTCTTATTACATATTTCTTTTATTAAATAAAAAACCGCTTTCATTCGGTCGATGCTATATTTGATTGCTTCTTTTTCTGACGCACTCTGCTCGATTAATTCTTCCAGGTACTTGAATTTATTAACTCTCTTCATTTGACCCACATCAGTTTTTATTCTATCAGGAGCGGTTGTAATATTTGTCATAAATATATATATATATATATAACTCGGTCCTTTGGTACTCGGAAGGGAACAAGCCCCCTTCACCCCCAGGTCCATTTCTTCTATAATTCTTATAGAAGAATAAACTTTTTCATTGGCTACGACGTTCGACAACATTTTTTCGTTACATTTTTATTTTATATTTCGTTACATAAAATTGTGGAATTTTTTGGGACAAATTTCGTGGTAGGACACTTTTCCTGATGACCTCTGGCGTAAAAATGGCATAGCCATTAATATATATATATATATATGGTTTTACCTGAATGTCAAAAGACTTTAATTAGATTAACTTAGTAAAATATTCTATATAAAAACCTAAAGTAGACACGTAAAAAAGTGTAAAAATCCATTATGTCGGCTCTGATTTGCGTAAAAGCCACGAGAAAATACGGATTACTACATATTTTGCGGTGGTTAGAAAGCGTGGATTATTAGCTACGTACAAGACCGTATTGCATCTGTCGAATGCGTCTTAATGGATATCAGCATCAGTCGAATTGACGCGATGCAAGAGCATCGGCATGTCGAGATGAACACTTCAAGATGGTTTCGAAACGAACTCTTTTGTATTTCACTTGCAACATTTATAGTCGACTTTGGTTGGACAAAGGTTTAAAGAAGGCCAAATCTCGTAACATTCTTCTTCTTTAGGATAAATTTCTTGACGAAAATGTAGCGGCATGTCGTTTTATAGATTAGCTACAGATAGATGCCAATCAGGTCCGGACACTGTCGCCTCAAATGAATTTCGATATCTCCCGAAGCTGGACGGCCTATTGCCGCTTGATCGGATCGGTGTTCGGTTGATTCCATCACGCTTGGCCTTATGCAAATTCGTCGTCTACATAATGAAGGTAATTTTCATAGAGTAGTCGGCCGGATGATCAACGTACCCATCGATATGAACAACATTGTGCAGCAATTACCGAATCGAGGGGGCAACGACTTTGCTTTCCAAGTCAACATAAAGAAGAACTCTATCAAAAAATCGAATTACCTGAGCAGTTCCGTGATTGGCTCGGCTGCGCTACCTAATAAACAAGCTGTGCACAAACGCTACAGCATAGAGATTGACTAGAGTCCATTCGAAAACGACTGGAATCATTCAACGAAGTTGTTTGCAACTGTGACAAATATAACAGGGACTCACTTGTATACGTTGAATTCGGTAAAGCAACGGTCTGCATCTTACCAGCGGTAGAGAAGATTTTAATTTTTATCGCGAACAAGGCATGGCCCACAGCCGGTGCTTCCTGTTTTCATTTCAATCCAATGCGTTGAAATATGTAATACATCTGATATTTGACAACCGCTTACAAAAACTATCATCGTGTTATTAGCGACGTCTGAAGTACAGGCACGCAGTAAAAATATAATGCTTCCATTCTTGAAAACGCACTAAACTAAATACAAAACATTAATGTCAAGCAGCTATTTAACATATCGGAAAATAAAATACATGTGCACTTCCCAAAATATATCCAAAGCATAGCATTTTAACACTATTTTTTTTAATATATCCGCAAGAAAACTAAATGTATACTTTTTTTTTATGTACATAAAAATGCATTATTTTTTTTTTGCTTTTCCTAAATAATTACGTAATAAAGCAAAACTATAAACAATATTTTTACATTTTTCCTAAAAAAATAAAACAGTTGACCAATTTTTAAATAAATGTGAAAACATCGCGTATTTTCGGATTTAGTGAAATCCTTTATCCGTTATCAAAATCATGAAGAACAAGTCACGGATATTAAAAGCAAGAAATTTTAAACGTTAACATGTTAATTATCTAAGAGTGATAAGGAAAAAAATACTAACTTTACTTTTAAAATATTGTAAATCATGACTTTTTTTCAATGTCTCAAGGAATATCCACATCTGCAACTTGAAAAATTAACTATAACATTATGTTGCAATAGTAATAACAATAAGAAAACACAGTAAATGCTATATTTAAAAATATTAAGCAATAATACAAGAAATATTTTTATTAATAATTAATATTAAAATTATATGTACGTGTTTTTTTTTGCTTATAAAATATCAGAAGAGTCACAACCAAGGGCGTCGCCAGCCGATGGGCCGGGGGGGGTCGGGGGGGGCAAGATGATAGAAAAAGGATATGAGTTATAGAAAAAATAAAATTTATAAGTTGTAAAGGCTTAATATTTTATTAAACAAGAATAAAATCTTAATTAAAACATAATTTTCGTGGGTTTCTGGCTAATTATTCATGATTACGCGCCTATGAATATTTATTATGGCCAGTTGACTAAAAAGTTTCAAGGCTCCACGGGGCAGCTGCCCCCCCGCCCCCCGCTGGCGACGCCCATGGTCACAACGTGTAGGTAGCGTGGCTGAATGGTCTATCAGGCGCCGTTCTGAAAAGGTGTAATTTTAAATTCCACCGTTACCAACTGACTTTTTTTTCCTTTCATTAGAACTTAATGAACATATCAATTTATTTTTTTTTTGAATAATTTACCATCAAACATTAAACAAAACATAGAAAAATTCAATTAGCTAATAAATTTCTATTCTCCTACACAAAATGTTTCAAATTATACAATTAAACAAAAATTACAAAAATTAAATATTTTTCAAAAATTGGGTTAAATTTTCGATGACCAAAAAAATATATAATTCTGTAAACTATTAAAAACGTCTCTTTTCAAAAAGTATAATGTTAGTTCCGATAATTTTCCATCATATTGCATTCGCTTGATTTCCTTTTTAATCCATTCATTGGTCCACGGGCAATATCCCGCCACCAACATAAACTATCCTCCAATATAACAGTTACAAAATCGGCCGTTTGTGATCAGCCACCGTTATCAACTTCAACTGCCGGTAAAACCGCTACCAGCTCTAACTGTACCAAACTGTACAGTACCTGTAAGTCTGCTTCATTAGCTTCTTCTACAATTAAATAATCGAACCGCCCTAACACACAACAAACACATTCACCTCAACACGCAAACATTAATCAATATGCTCCTAGAAATACGCACACGCGTTCAGCATATACATTAATATAAACCTTAACGTTAAGAATTACCACTCCGTCGCGACAAGTTACATTTACAAATAACCCCTAGCCCCGTTAATGATTCTAATTCAGATGTCCACACACCGGTTCTTAAACAATAATCTCGAGAGTTCTAAAACGATTTCTTTCGCCAACGCAGTAAAATCATCCAAACCTAAAACTTCTCTGTAACACTCGTCTGCTGCCAACGACGAAAATAGTCCCGTTCATGCCGCCAAATTCAATCCGCGACTACTATGTAGCAATAAAAAACAAAACTGGCAACGCATTACTCATAGTCGCTGGTTCTCGTATTTGTCGAGAGCAATTGGTTATCTAAAAACAAAGGAAATCGTTGATTCATTTTTTGCAGTTGATGGTATAATCTCACATTCAATGGTCAAACTGTCGAGACTCGTCGAATGCGAAATGCAACAAACAAATTAATATTTTCTAATGTATCAACTGCGACACCTAATGAAACACATTATACAATTGTGCAAGTATTGTTCCGCTAAAATTACTCGCTCCAATCGCTTCGTGTTTTCCTACTAGATGAGCAATTCGGGCACGTATCTCTTTCCGAAGGCGGATCTATATTGAACAAGTAAACTGTAAGGAAGAATCTTTCATTTTAAAGTGCAGTGACATTGAACGCCATATTTTTATTAACGTAAATGATTACATCTGCTTCAATTGTAAGAGTAAAGAGCTGAATGATCTACCGATGAAGATCAAAAGAAATAACACAGTTGATACAACGGATGCCAACCACTAAGCCAAGTAACTCTCAACATAAAAGACCACACATCCTTGCACGCCTGATGTAGCGCAAAGCAACCGAAATTTCCATCACAGCCTTTGCAAAGCGCAGCACTCCCCTATCTCATCGTAATGATGAGAAAATCGATAGGACGCCTGACAAGAGACACACAGAAAGATTTCTTCATCTCTCGCTGCTTTTTCCCTAATAACTCAACATTTCGCCAGCCGTGCGCTTTTTGTCTTTTGGTATAGCGAGCTTCAGACGTTCATTGCAAATATTAGCGTAAATTCAGATACATAAATTATGCGCGCAGATTTACAAATGATCACGACGGTTTGTAGCACCTGCTTTCCACAGAAAAGTCACATCTCGGAAACGCCGGTATCGAATGTACACGCAAAATTAACAAATTACAAGAAGATGTAATTAAAATTAATTTTATCCATTTTTGTGTTTCCTTAATGGTAATACTTTTAAAAAATAAACACACACTTATACACAAAATAATTACAGTTCAAAATTAATTTGTGTATAAGTGTGCGTTTATTTTTTAAAAGTATTAAAATTACAAGAAGTCCGATCACCTGAGACAATGTTTGAGGATGAAACTAGCTCTCGAACTGACTGATCTGTTACTATCTGCTCATTTTTAACATATAACAAATACTCAACAGAACGGCGTATAATTATGTTATAATGCGATGGAATTGCGTGGGCTTTTATAAACTCATAGAACAGCTAAACATGCTAATAAACAAATATTCTCTTGCTATTATTTGCCTGCATGAAGCCCGCTTTAAACATAACTATAGTCCCAAGTAAACGATTATAACTTTTTCCATCCGGATAACTCTGAAGATGTAATAGCATGCGATGGGGTTGCAATATTCGTCCATGTGAACTGCCCTGTCGCCCATCTCTACAGTAATACCACACCATAAATCTTGGAAATTCCGGTAAATAAAAAATAAAAAAAAAATAAATATATATATAAACGATACAACATACATAAGTTTAAATGTAGCTTCAAGACAACTTAGCTGTAGGAAGTTACATTATATTCTGGTTTTAATTTAAGTATATTATTTGTTGATTTATTTTTTGTTAATTCAAGTTTCAATATGATTTTATTTATGTTTAAATGTATTCATCCCACCTTTTGGATTGGAATCTTGACGATAACAATACCGGGTTCTTAAATATCCCCGTTGACTATCTCTAACTATTATTTCAAATCCGATATCAGTATTACACAATGTCACATTGAATCTCATTGCGACAGCCTAGCTGCTAGAGTGTTTGGCTTCAGTTATAGAAGTCTCGGGTTTGACTCCGAGTGACGATAGAAATTACTACGAAAAATTAAATTAAATACTCGCTATTGCGCGTGGAAGGCAACGGCAAACTACCACCTATACCACGTTAAGCGCGCTAGTTAGTACGTACGGGGTTGCACTTGTAGCGCGATAAATTCAACATTTACAATACCAGTTGCAAGTGTTAGTCTTGCCTGTGTACACTCGCATTGCATAATTGCCTAGAACACTACTATGTCGAAGTCTGATCAGCTGAAATGCACCAATAGATAGAGTCACCGACGCTCAGGAATTAAATATGGCACTATAATGATAGTGATATTTGTACGAGGCATCCAAGCGATCTTATTAGGTAATTTTGATGTCCACTCTCGCCTATGGACAGCCACGCACATATACCGTCGGTAGACTTGTTAACGTAGTGTTTCTCTTAGTGATCCAATTTTGCTTTCGTGCCCAGACCACACCCATTTCAACTCTTCTTACAATACATTCTCCACAACTAATCTCATTTTTTCTTCCTTATCACTCTTTCCTTTTGTCTCAGTAGCAGTCCTTGAGAACTTATATTCCAATGATCATTTTCTGATTCTTACTTATTTATGCAATCCCTCTTCTAGTAATGTTTCCGCGCAAACCTCAGCTCAGCTCACTCCTTATTTCGATTAGCGTATAAGTCAAAGGTGGTAGTACCCGCAGATCCTTCGCCCTCAGAGCTGAATACAATCTAAATGTGTTAATAAATGCTACGATCCGCAGCTTCAGCCACTATCCCCAAATTCTTTCCTTTAAGGCGAACTCGCTCTGTCCCGCAGTGATCTCTAAAAATCCGAATAGCTATTTCTCCAAGAACAAGGACTTAACGAAATACAGATTTTCGAAAGACTTGATTAATTTCAAACAGTACGGAGCAAAAACTCGGCTCTTGATTCACACGAAAAAAAGAGAGGTGAATCCTGGAACTCTTTTATAAATTTGATCTCTTCATCCACATCGACAAGTAGGTCTTCGAAGAAAATTAAATTGCTAAGCAAAATTCAAAGTTCATCGTCACCCCCATCCTTGCTAATAAATGATAGTTCGGTTGCAGACGGTTCGTAGCAGACGCGTTTGCAAAACACTATTCCAAAACACTTCCTCTTTCTTATACTCCGAAAATTTTCTATCTTACAAAGCAAAAACTAAAAACCTTATCCTTCACTTTTGACTGTAATGAAAATTTTAATCTTCCGTTCACTCTTTTCGAACTCAACTACCAACTAACTGAAAAAATTAAATAAAATGCTCCCGGTGTCGATGCTATCCATCCGTTTATGATCAAACATCTGTCTAACCTAGCTAAAGATTTCTTTCTTCACATCTACAATCAGATACGGTCTACTAGGAGCATACCAGTAACTTGAAAAACTGCAGTAGTTGTTCCTATCCTTAAGGCAAATACTGAACATCCTAATAGTTTCCGCCCGATTTCCTTAATTATTACACTTTCACGGTTAACAGGCGGCTTTTATTTTATCTTGAATCTAACAACCTAATTTTCTATTTACAGACTGGCGGTGGTATACATAAATTCGCATTTCCTCGTATTACATTGGTCTTCAAAGGCATCAAAGTAATGATCAGCGTTTGTACTCAATATTTTTCGACATTGAAAAAATGTTTGATCACGTATATTTCGACTTGCTATTAAATTTGAAAATTGAAATTATTTATCCTATTCATTAATGACATTTCAAGTTGTATTAGGTCACCAGTAACAGGCCGATTATTTATTGATGACTTGAATATATCAATCTCATCCAATCTCCCACCCAATGCCCAGTCCATCCTCCGGTCGATAATATAAATAAACTACATAGTTAGCCGGAATACAATGGATTAAATTTGTCCACATCCAAAGCTACACTTGTATCAATTTCCGTAAGGGGTCATCTGCATAGACTTAACTAGGAAATTTGCCCTCATTCTTAACAGTTCTCTTCTTACTTTCTCCAGCACCACTGTAAAATTCCTGGGCCTAGTGTTTGATTTTACCATGCCCTGGTGTCCCCTAATATTACTAAGTTTAAAAATAAATGCGTAAAGAACCTATTCATTATAAAATATTTATCCAGTCCTAAATTCACTATAGATCCCAAGCTGCTGGTTACCATTTATAAAGCCCCTGATATTTTCCAGATTGAATTACGAGTGCCCAGTGCACTCCTCGACCGGACAATCATTACTTAGTACACTTGATCCTATCCGCCACACATCCACTCGCTTAATTTTTGGCCTACACGGCACTTATACCTCATCGAGTGATTGTTTGACTACTGGCATATCCTGACTTACTCTGATACGTTCTTTAATTACTGGCCGCAACTACTATCTTCACTATTATAAAACTACTTGTGCTCCTAACATTGCAGATATTCCGTTTCCGTCTTTCTCCCAATATAAAACAAATAATCAACAGCGGTATACAAACATTTTGATACTTCTTACTACAAAACTTCCTCCCTGCGAATACATATTCAAGCAAAGATAGACTTATACACCGCCTGCAAACATGATCCACCGCATTATTGAAAAAATCAACTGTCATCCTAACCCTCTGCATATTTATACTGATGCTACAAAAACAAATCCACATATTAACACATCTCCAACCCCGCATGCGCATATGAAATCGACAGTGAAATTATTTCAGTACGTCTAAATGATTTTCGATACAGGAAGCAGAATTGTTACTAGCAATAATCGATTCATTGGCGTCCCTAAAAACTCTATTTCATCGCAGAACAACAAAGATATTCTGGCGCTGAAGATTAATTACACTTTGAAATAGCTCTATTACGTAATAAATTAGGTAACACTTTTATATGGGTGCAGCGTCAAAGGGGGGGAATCCAAGGAAACGAGCAGATCGACTTGGCGTATTAGTGATGCCGTTAACAGCTCCATCAATTTTTAAAACAAAGGCGTATTTCTAAGATCGTATGATGACTGAGTGAATTAGTCAGTGATATATAAAACCAACCTATAACCATGGTTGCTTCCTCTTTACCATACGCACGCGGAATATGCGGCTTTTAATCGCCTATGAGTTGGTTTTGTCTCACATAACTACTCATTTGAAAGAGTATTCCTTTCATCCACATGCCATTTTCACTCCGGTTCATTCTACCCCGTCGTGGGACGGCACCTGTTATTGTGACTTTCAACCGTTTTCACCATATTGTCCCATTGTCAACTATTCTCTCAAATAACCCAAATCAAGTACAGATTTCACTTGATTTCCTTGGGGGGAAAAACTTGCTAGGTAAAATTTAATATAATGTTCCCAGCCGCGTCCGTATGCTGTAATGGCTATGACAGTTAAAAATACTACACCATGATCAGGAAGTTAAAGAAAAAGAAACGTCTTTTTTGTTAACAATTTCATATATAAATTATTAATGTTACAAAGTTTTTTTTTTTTTTTTTTTTTTTGAATCAGAACAATTATTCCTGCGAATAAAGTGATATACATTGATACGGATTCGGTATTTACGGCGCTATCTAGCGAGGATGTCGAGCTAGAAATTATTCTCCGATTAAAATCATTAATTTTCGATCTCTCGGCATCATCGTATTGTTCGTTGTCGGCGGAGAATACGGCCGGGATATTTACACGACCGAATAGGTAATTTCCGATTCTCGTCAAATTTCGGGTAGTGTTAGGGGTTGTGTAAGTGTCCTGGTATGTGTGGTCCGCGACAACAGGATAGTGCCTGTCGGCCGCGTGAGCCGTGTGTGAAGATCAGCGCTGCAGCGGCTATGTGATTAATTGATAAGGATTCGGTAATGTACCGTTAGTTTTTAAAATCGCGTATTATCTAGTCGTTCGTCTGATGCATTAAATATTGTTGTGCGGTCAGTTACCCGAGTTACCGTTGTTAAAATCGCGTATTATCTAGTCGTTCGTCTTATGTGATATATGCTAAATCTTGTTGTGCGGTCGAGTTACCGTTTCGATCAATATTGAGATCTAGTCGAAGTCATCGCCGCGAATGCAACGTTTTTTTCTAGTCCTAATGAATTTTTTTTTCTTTTGTTACGCGGTTGCATTTTTTTGCTATGTTATAGTTGTTATTAGATACACGTTATGTTAAAAGAGAACGGCTTATTATTTTTTTTATCTTTGTCGGCAAATTTCTTTCAAAAAAAAGCCTGACGCTCTGCTTGGCAGAGTTAATTCGGTCGTGGTAGTCCGTAATTTACCACTGGCGCCCGCAAATAAAGAACGGTAAATCGACATTTCGTAACATTGGCGCTCCGAAAGAGGGACCCGAGGAAATCAACACCGGCGGTCAACCTTGGTTGCGGAAAAAACGTTGCGGAAGGGCCAAGCCGTACGTCAAGTTGGAAGTTGAAGTACAACGTGAAGGATCGAAGCAGCGGAGGAAACTGCCAAGCTAGGACAGATAAGCGACACGTTTTTTTTTTTATATTATGCGTTTTTTTTTCCTTTATTTCTTTCAAAATTTAGCGATTTGTGTTATCTAGTCTTTTACCACGTCGAATTTTGTAATAATTTTCGGTTTTTGTGTTTATCTCGTAATCCGGCCTGAGTATGGAGAAAGAGGAGTTATCTAGAGTGGTGACCAGAAGGGGACAGTATCGCGAGGTACGGCCTATCCCGGACGATTCGAGCGATGAGGGCAGTGTTACACGGCCTGATATCGCGGACGATTCATCCGAAACTGGGCCGGAAGGATATGTGCCTCCGAGTCCAACGAGACACGAGTTTGAGGATCCTGGGCCATCATTTGTGGAAGGCACTTCGCGTTTGGAAAAAATGCTTATGGCATTTAATAATAACATAAGTAAGAAACTAGAAGAAAATAATAATAACATAAATAAGAAACTAGAAGAAAATAATAAGAACATAAATAATATGAATAAGAAACTAGAGGAAAATAATAAGAACATAAATAGTATGAATAAGAAACTAGAGGAAAATAATAATCACATAAACAAAAAATTCGATGAGATAAATAATAAATTCGATTTAATTAAAATAAATAATACAAAATTAAATCAACGTGTTGACGTCTTGGAGACGAAATTGGAAAATAACTTTGAAAACTGCAAAATAGAATTAAAAGCCGAATTGACAGATGCTCTCGAACGTAATATCTCGGCGCTCGAGGGAAAAGTAAATAACCAATTAAAAGATGCACAAGATGGCCTGGGAATCTCGATGAAAAAAATACAGGACCTGATGCAAGAGGGCGAGAAAAAAATGAGCGACGTGGAAGGACGAGTGATTGAGACGATAAGACCGAGTGTCGACGACCTACGGGTACGTGTCGAAGCTATCGAAAATTCGCAGTGCCGGGCTGATAGTAGAATAATCGCGGCACCCCTGAAGATGTCGGGTACATCGGTAGACCCTCGAGGATACGGAGGCAAGCACCCTAATATACATGTGGTAGAGTTTGTGGATAATATCGAAAAGGCGATTAGGGTGCTGGGCATTGATGAAATTAGCGAGAAAGTGGTATTTTTGTTAGGAAGAATGGACGGCGCACCATATGAGTGGGCGCGGATATTTTTAAGCCGATGTACAAGTTGGAATGAGGTCCGAGTCAAGCTGATAGGAAATTACTGGAGCGAGAGGGACCAGTTGGAAGTGCGGCAGCGCTTGTACTCGCCCACCGAACAGTGTCGATCCGAGCAAGACATAGAGCATTACTTGATCCGGTGGATGGACCGGGTGAAATATCTCCAACCGGCGATCCCAGATAGCGAATTTATTCAAATTATGACAAAAAAATACTCGGTCGAGATCCAGCGATTATTGCTGGTGATGAAGAGCGACTCGGCAGAGCAATTGTATGATAACATCCGGGATATTAATCGGCAGGGATGCGTAAGACGAGAAAAAGAGAGCGGCGGACGGCCAGCACACGTGAATAATGTCCGCGTAGAGACGTGGAATGAGAACGGGAATCGTAGACTAGGGGGACGCGACCAGAGGAACGGAGTAAATAATCGGCAGGACCACCGGCGAGAATGCGTACCGATGTACAAGGGCCATCAGGTTATAGGGGAGGGTCCCTTGTTTCAAGTAGCGCAACGTAATTTAAGGTGCACCGTGCGTGGGAACAATCAATCATTTATCGGTTATTGTTGCCGTGAGCGGACGATCCACAACTTAAGGTTGGCGATCGAGGCCGGCTATTCACGGCTATGTGAGAAAGTAATTCTGTACATTGGCGCGACGGACGTGCGTCTGCGAAGATCGAGTGAGGACATTTTTGCGCAAATCACGGATCTATTAAGCTTCCTTTGGACGCAAGGCGTCGCTAGTGTGACTTTATGTACAGTACTGCCGATCTGGTGTTGTCAAAACATTTCGGAACATTGGCGTACAGTGCGTCAATTAAACGAGAAGATTAAATCATTAGGGGATGCGCGCATTCGTATTTTAGATTTATTCTCCGAGTTTGTTGTCTCTCCGGCGGAAAACGTTGCTAATGGTGACGAAGAAGCCCTTCCCCGCTGTAATTCTCGTCTATATGACAAACATAGTTCCAGCGAGATTTGTTGTTTTAGTCCGCAGGGCACGGAGTTAATTTATGCACGGCTCAATGAGTTTTTTTGTTTCCGCTGAGTTGTAATGGCGTCCCTACAACTCGGTCGATTTCTTTTTCCGCTCCGGACGCAGATTTATCGACGATCGAGCCGAACAATTCTGTCGGTACTTTTTCTGTTTTTTCTTCCTCGGATAAGTCCTCCAGTGATCCTCGTGCGTGTCGTAACTCGATAGTGCCCTACGTGGTAGTGTGTATCCGTTCGTGTATGTATAAGGCCATCGTTGACACGGGGTCCGAGATCACTGCGATTAGTGCGGATGTATGGGAAGCGGTCAGGTGTGCTGGTAGTCAGGAGATTCTTCCTGTGCTGCCAGCGTGTAATATTAAAATCTTGGGCGCGTGCGGGAAAGCGAAACGGGTTGTGCGTATCCAAGTGTTGGCCACTGTCGGTATTGAGCAGCACGATTATGAAGCTCGGTTTATTGTTGTCGAGGGATTAAATGTTCCGGTGATTCTGGGTACAGATTTTCTGGCCCAATATAGTGCTCGTCTCGATTTTAACACTATGTCTTTAATGTTAACTCGAGAGGGAGATCCTCACATGATTAAGTTCGCTGATTTATATGAGGACTGGCGTAGTCCAAATGTAGAGGAAATTGATTCCGACGACGAACTTATTCCGGCTTTTCTTGTTAACGAGGTGGCCTCACCGGACGAGTCTATTTTGGGTCGTTTGTTCGACTGTGTCGAAAATTCCGAATTCTCTGAGTCGGGGCGTTCTTTGTTGCACGATTGTCTGCGTGGTGTGGTTGATGTTTTCGCTGATTTCCCGGGGCGTTGCAATCGTTTTGTGTATCGGATGGGCGTTAAAGAGCATGACATTTTTCGTAGGATGAGAAGTTATCCGATTCCGGTATCGAAAAGAGAGGCGGTTGCTGGTGAGATTTCGCGTATGTTGCGAGCTGGTCTCATCGGGCATTCGTCGTCGCCATATGTATCGCCACTGGTACCAGTTTTCAAGAAGGACGGCAGTATTCGTCTGTGTCTAGATGCTCGGGATATTAATAAAATTATTGTTGCCGAGAATAATTGTCCGTTGCCGATTGATGAGCTCCTGTTTCGTTTTGCGAATTTTAAAATTTTGTCGAGTTTAGATTTGGTCGCTAGTTTCATGCAGGTCCCGCTGCACGAAGATTCCAGGAAATACACTGCGTTCGTTTTCGAGGGCCGTTGTTATGAGTTCAATGTCGTGCCATTTGGACTGAAGATTAGCACAAGTGCGTTCGTTAGGGCTTTGGATTTTGTGTTGTTTCCCAAATGTTCCGATTTTGTTTTGGCGTACGTAGATGACATTGTCATATTGTCTCGGTCGGAAGAAGATCATTTGCTTCACTTGTCTATTGTTTTGCGCGCGTTGTTGGATGCTGGTATGACAGTGAGTCTGAAGAAGTCGAGTTTTGCGCGGAAGGAATTGAATTTTGTTGGTTATCGGCTGTCGACGTCAGGAATTTCGATGCAGTCCGAGAAGGTTCAAAAAATTAAAAGTTTTCCTCGTCCGGTGAATAAAGACCAGGTCATGTCGTTCCTCGGTATGTGTAATTTCTATCGTAAGTTTGTTAGCTCGTATGCAGAGATTATTCAACCTATCTCGAGTCTGGTCGGTAAGAAAGTCCCATTCGTCTGGACGAGTGAGCATGATGCGGCGTTTCAAGCTTTCAAAGACGCTTTTTCCGAACATATTAAGCTCCAGGTGCCGGAGTATGGGAAAGAGTTGGTAGTCTGCTCTGATGCGTCGGACAGGGCCATTGGGGGCTCTCTATCTCAGTTTGACAAAGGGGGTCACCCTCGGCCAATTATGTTCGTGAGCAGACTACTAACTACCACCGAACGGAACTATTTCACCACCGAAAAAGAACTTCTCGCGGTTGTTTTTTGTTTCAAGAAATTTCAAATTCTCGTGGAAGGCCGGCCTGTTATTATTTTTTCGGATCATTTAAGTTTGAAATTTTTGCAGGAGGCCCGGTGGCAAAACTCGCGTCTGACTCGGTGGATGTTATACTTGCAAAATTTCGATTTTCAGGTGGAACATTTACCAGGGAAAGAAAATGTGGTTGCCGACATGCTCACGAGGAATCTGGGCGAGTGCGACGATCTGCGTAAGGATTGCGCCCTCATTACGTTTTTGGCAAAAAATAATCAAAATTATATCAGGGAATTATTTTGCGATCTGGGTGCCGATCAGAGGAGAGATAGGGCCTGGAGAGCTGTTATTGATGATTTGTCGCATTCTGTGAAGTTGCAACGGTTTTACGCTTTATATAAGGATATCCTGTTTTTTCGTCCGTCGGCTGGGAATGTTTGGCGTCTCTGCATTCCATCTGCACATATAGAGGAATTGATCTGGTACTTTCACACTAGGTATGCGCATCCCGGGCAGTGGCGTACTCATTTGTTAATTTCCCGCACGTGCCATTTTACTCAGATGCGGAAAAATATTAATAAAGTTGTTAAAAGGTGTGACCTGTGTCGTATGACGAAACCTTTTACGCATCCGTCGGTGGGTCCATTGCACTGTTACGAGCCGAAAGGTCCCCTGGATGTGGTAACAGTAGATGCGTTTGGCCCGTTGCCGATGGTGAAAGGAATGTGTCAGATATTTGTGATGGTGGATGTTTTTTCTAAGTATGTTAGGTTATTCCCGATGCGGCGGTTGACAAGTCCTAATCTGTTAGCGAAAGTGAGCGAGTTTATCCGGTCGGTAGGATTAATGCGATCGATAGTCTCGGACAACGCGACGGTATTCACGAGTTTCAAGTGGAATCGGTATTTCGAAGAGAGGAAGGTGGAGGTACGTCACATTTCGGCGTACTGCCCAAAGAACAACCCGACCGAGAGGATAAATCTGGAATTAGGTAAGATGATAAGATGTTTGTGTCATCATCGGCACACGGAATGGTTGTCACACATCCGAGGAATCGAAGCCTGTATGAATAGCCTTCCGAGCCCTATTACGGGTCGCGTTCCAAGCGAGGTTGTTTTCGGGGGTCGTATTTCCGATCCCGTTTCCGAGGCAATTGGTTTTCCGGCACCGACTAATGTGGAAAGTTACGAGGCCATGATAGAATCGGTGAAGGAACGTATCCGCATGATTAATGAGAAGCGACGAAAGAAACACGACGCATCGGCCTCGACACGGGAATATCAGGTAGGAGATCGGGTATTTATCAAGAACCACGTCCTTTCCTGTAAGCCTAAGCGAAGGATGCGAAAGTTAGAGCTGCTGTACGTAGGTCCGTACGATGTGATTGAAGTGGTTGGTAAAAATGCCTACCGTCTGGCGAATATCGCTGACAAGAGAGACGTGCTTGTCAGGAACGTAGTAGAACTGCGGCCGGCTTGATGCTCCGGTATTTTACCGGAATGGACATTTATGTCGTTTTGTGGGCCGTCTGACCAGCCTCTGTCAGGATATGCTTTATCTTGTGTTCATAAAGTCTAGAATTTTTTATATATAATTTGTCTTCGGGTTTTATTCCCGTTTGTTGTTTTAACATCTTTGTGTCCTATCTTAACCATTGGTTATCTTGAGTCGATACCCGATTGGGTGTTTCCGCAGCTCGTTCGGGCTGCCAAATTATTTTTTCTATTTTGGTATGGATTTTGTGTATATTTATTTTGCCTTAGCGCCATTTTTCTGTTTCTATGTTTTTCCTGTCATGGTGCGACGCGTCCGTGCGTCATGTTATAATTTCCGACGGTTTCCCGCCGTGCGGTTTTCTTTTGCCGTGCGATATTTTATAGCCGGCGTATATATATATTTATGCTTCATGTTTTTAGTATTAGCGAGATTTTGTTTTGTGTTTGTTTCGTGTTCTGGCGTCAGGTGTTTCGGCGCATATCGTCGAGTGTTGACGTTGGTTTTGCCACTTGGCGAGTTTTTCCGTCCCTTCCGACGACGAGTTCCCGTCGGGAGAGACTGCTGCGATTTTTTTATTCAAGATCTGTTATTGTTGTTTTGTATTGCTTGTGTGCCTTGTGTTATTTTGTTTTGTTTGCTATGGCGTAATGGCGATGGCTTTCGTCGCCGAACGTTTGGTGCGATTCTTTCGTTCGTGATCGCCATGCGTTTTTTTTAGTCATTTGTGCGACTTTTTCTTTGTGCGGTTCCCTACCGGACGACTTTCTGCCGTGCGATTTTTGACCGTACGATTAATATTGTTATTTTTTTTAGTTTTGTTTATTTATTGTATATGTTTTTTTTCTCCGACTTTAGGCACCGGAAGAGAAGTTGTTTACCCGGCTTGCGGTAGGTAATCCGTAGTCGTTCCTTCAATCCCTTTCGTGATCCGTAGGCACTGTGGGCGCTGCTCAGGCAGTCGTGGCCGTAGTGTTGGACGGTAGATCCTTACTTGGTC
This sequence comes from Icerya purchasi, assembly GCA_039619475.1. Lineage (NCBI taxonomy): Eukaryota > Metazoa > Arthropoda > Insecta > Hemiptera > Monophlebidae > Icerya > Icerya purchasi. The sequence goes on from CM077115.1 coordinate 239,399,747, forward strand.
ATGCTCGTTTTTCGTAGTTCGTCGGTTCCGTGGGCGCTGTTCATGCAGTCGTGGCTATGGGGCTGAACGCGACCTCCTTGAAAGCTTATTTTCGTATTCTTCCTTTATAAGCGGCCGGGTTGGGCGAGTATCTCGCTTATAAAATTTCGTTTAGGTGCCGCCGTACGGAGTATATATTTTTATGATTTATCTTGCATGCGTTTAGTAAAATATATGCGCAACCGTTTTGTATTCCGGCAGACGATCGGAGAATTTCTGTGTGTGTTAGCATTGGGAGTGTGTGATTACACCAGGTCTAGATGTATTTTATTAGTAGTTCTTTTGTTGTTATTTTGCTTTTGCTCCGGTGGCTTGCGCCGTGGGAAGGCAAGCAAGGTTGTTTTATCGCCTTCGGAAGGATAAAAGCTGGCTCATTTCTGATGTCCAGTTGTTGGTGATGGTTTTCATTCGGCATTTTCCTATATCTCCCATTCTGTATTCCAGTTTCGTTTTCCTCATCCTTTTCCTAGTTTCCCTGGTGGGGTGCGTATTCGGCCATATCTTCGTGTTTCTGTGGTGCCCGTTTTGTCGTTTTTTTTGGTAGTCGAGGCCGCGCGTGCTGGGGCCCATGTTGGTTGGATGCGCCTGGGCGTGTTGGTGCTCATGTTTTGGTTTGGTGCGTGGGCACAAACTTTTCGTGGCGGGACCACAATGTTGTTTAGTGTGCTGGTATGGCGAACACGTGCACACTTTTCTCTCTTTTCCTCTTACCTCCACTTTTCCTGTTTTGCGCCTTCGAAAATTGTTGTAAGGATGTGTTGTTGGTGTTGTGTTGGTTGCTCGTGTCTCGGACTTCGGTGTCCCTGAGCTTGCCTATAGATAGATCGTTTGATTATTTTGGTCTCGGACTTCGGTGTCCTCGAGTTTTTAGTCACGAGTCGTGTCGTTTAGAGATTTTTTAGGTGAGACTTTTGCAAAGTTTTGAATTTAATTTAATTTTTTGGATTTTGGCGTACTATTTCCGTTTTGGTTTCTTGTATAGAAGACCTGGTGTATGTGTGGTCGTCCCAGTGACCAGTTATGGAATGTTTGTGGTGTGTGTCGTGTGCAGGCGGATTAAGACGGTAGAGATTTGTATAGGGCTCCGTTGCTCGGCAACGGGTGGTCCGAATCCGTTGGTTCTTGTGCACCTAAGTTCTCATCCAAAACCTTCGTTTTGGATGGAAATGGTGGTGGGGTAGTGATACGGATTCGGTATTTACGGCGCTATCTAGCGAGGATGTCGAGCTAGAAATTATTCTCCGATTAAAATCATTAATTTTCGATCTCTCGGCATCATCGTATTGTTCGTTGTCGGCGGAGAATACGGCCGGGATATTTACACGACCGAATAGGTAATTTCCGATTCTCGTCAAATTTCGGGTAGTGTTAGGGGTTGTGTAAGTGTCCTGGTATGTGTGGTCCGCGACAACAGGATAGTGCCTGTCGGCCGCGTGAGCCGTGTGTGAAGATCAGCGCTGCAGCGGCTATGTGATTAATTGATAAGGATTCGGTAATGTACCGTTAGTTTTTAAAATCGCGTATTATCTAGTCGTTCGTCTGATGCATTAAATATTGTTGTGCGGTCAGTTACCCGAGTTACCGTTGTTAAAATCGCGTATTATCTAGTCGTTCGTCTTATGTGATATATGCTAAATCTTGTTGTGCGGTCGAGTTACCGTTTCGATCAATATTGAGATCTAGTCGAAGTCATCGCCGCGAATGCAACGTTTTTTTCTAGTCCTAATGAATTTTTTTTTCTTTTGTTACGCGGTTGCATTTTTTTGCTATGTTATAGTTGTTATTAGATACACGTTATGTTAAAAGAGAACGGCTTATTATTTTTTTTATCTTTGTCGGCAAATTTCTTTCAAAAAAAAGCCTGACGCTCTGCTTGGCAGAGTTAATTCGGTCGTGGTAGTCCGTAATTTACCACTGGCGCCCGCAAATAAAGAACGGTAAATCGACATTTCGTAACAACATGTAGCAGACAAAATTTAATCTTACTCGGGGGTGAAATAATTAATGTTAAAAATTGAACTATAAAATATTTTATAAAATTTATATTGACTTAACTGATACAACTAGACCATAATTTTAATCAATTACGGAATAATGACAGACTTTTTTCTGATAAACAACTGTTTATTATATTTAATAAGAACATACTCGTACAAACACAAAAAAAAAAAAAAAAAATATAATTAAAAATTAATAAAAACGCGCCCTGCGTGTTTTACATTTAAAACAGCTCTGCATTCGTGGTGACCATAATTAAAGTTAAATTACTGATAATTTGTAAACACTTTAATTATGTAATCACTGTGAATATGGAGATGTTTTGATAACGAAACATGTCCATGCGTTTTTATTAATTATTAATTAACAATGTTTTCGGTGTTTACTTTTTACGTGTTATTATCAAATGTGATAAACGATAAACACTTCTTTTTATTTACACATTATTTCCGGCGATCTCCCTAAATGCAAAATGTAAAAATATTTTTATCCGGGTAAAAATGAAGGACAGGAACACATTCTCCTACACTTTCCTCTCGAAAAAAATACTTTGTTAAAAAGTTTTAAAAAAAGGAAAAGAAATGTGAGGAAAAAAAGTAATATTTCCTTAATAATTTTAAAATTATTAAGAAATAAATAAATATAACCTTGTTTAAAATCGCTGAATCTATTATATTTTTTTTTTTCGTATATTTTAAATTAACTATACTTCTACCATTCCCTTAAAAAAATAAAAATGGCTACACTTGTTAGGGGCAAATATGAGTTTTTAAATTAACCCGGATTTATGGAGATCCGTGGCAGTGTTCGATGAATTTTTTAAGGATAACTTATGTTTCCTAATGAAGTACGTTTTTCATTTTTTCGGCTGGTTTGGATGTAATTTCAAACATTTTTCCGCTCGGAATATGCGGCTTTTAGTCGCCTATGAGTTGATAAATAATTTAAAAAATTATGCATTTGCACCAAAAAAAAAAAAAAAAAAAAATTAACATCAACAATAACGAGCAAAACTGGCACAATTCGCCATTTTTAAAAATAAGTTCATCATTTCAATCACAAAATTTAGTAAATGTATTTCAGTAGTTTCGCACATCCGATACTCTTAAACTAGCGCTTGTGCTTCTTCCAAAAACTTATACTATAGTGCGTGCACCCAGCAATATTTCTATGCACTGTTAAGGAAGTTCCATAAGTTTATAAAAGTTTTTTAGGACATTTTTTTATTGACCGCTATGTTTATGTTATATCTTGGCTAGTTTTTTTTTTTTTTTTTTTTTTTGGGCGGGAGAGCTCGTCAACAATGGACATTAACCAGCGAAATTGTTATATATTCTTAATTTACACAATCGAGATTTTAACCGGGTTCTACCTGAGGGAAACGGTACTGCCTAACCAACTACGCCACGTTGACTACATCCCGTTGGCCAGTTGTTTCAGTTGCGGTTAATAAGTAATTGTACAATTCTGCACTGAATACATGTTGCGACAATGTTCTCAGCAACTTAAAAATAAGAAGTCGACATTACCAGTCGCGGATTTCACTGATGTATTCGTGCTCTGTTATTGTTTGTACTCGAATAATTTACCATCTGATATTGAGTATAAATGTACCTTTAAAAGCAAGCAAGAAAAATAATGTATTTACAAGCAAATGTGTAGTACACAAATAGCACGAATCCAAAAGAAAATACACATGTAGTATATACGTTTGCTTTTACTCGTTTAACTTGTGAAACAACGAAGTTAAGAACCTGCAGTGCAAAAAATCAGCCCTATTGTACGTAGTTTTCTTCAAATTTTAAACGAAAAAATTTCACTGCAATTAATCATCACGTAAGCCGCCTCCTACTGGGGTTATTTAAATCTCATTACCGAACACGCTGAAACGTACAGAAATTTATCACGAAGATACCACCGGCGGTTTGACGAGGTCAATAAAGATGAAAAAATTTTAATTCGTGTTCTATTTTGCTAGAGACGTAGAAGAATAACGAAACACGTTTCTTCTCGGTGATGTAATTGACAATGTAGACCGTTTTATAAATTAACAGCGTTACGCGTCAAGCATAATCACGTATTACCGGTTGTTTTTTGTTTTTTCTTTTTTTTTTTTTGGGCTTTAGCTCCGTTACCAGATGATCAGCTTCTCGCATTTTCTTTTAATTTTACTCGAATAATATTGATATCGATGCCAACAATAAATCAAAAGTATAACAGCATTAGGATCGATCCATTATCAGTAAAGCTTCATACAAACTTCTTTTTTCGTAACATTTCAAACTCGAAGCAGCAATCTTTAATAAATCTCCGCGTTTCTCTGCAATTTAATTCATTTTTCGAATCATCGTTAAATTCTAATCGTTGCATTACCCATTTGATTTTACCGCAATTAATTCGGTCCCGAACAAAGATAGTTTCCGTTCTCACGAGGTCAGAATTTATTCGTAACTTCGTCACGATCTATGTTTATTGCTTGCTTAGGATCTGCGGCGATTGTCTGCTACGTGATGGGAGTTTTTACATAGCATAGCGTGGCCAGAATTTTTTTTTTCTTGAAATTTTAAGAAAAGCCTGGTTATGTAGTGCATAGGGCTCGCTTCAATTATCCTCATTTCCAAAATATCCTCATAAATATCTTCAGAGTGTTCTTTATAATGGCTTCCGGAACCAAGGGACTACAGTATTTCGTGTTTTTTTCTCTTTAAACGTCTATGATTGATTTAATCCGTACTCACCGCCTACGGAGCGGGGAGTCATAGGAGTCAATCCGTTTGTTTTCCTCTAACAAGTGAATGCCGTATATCTAATATTTACGGATGCAGTAGGCAGTAAGACGCGCGTATGTGTGCGAGGCCGCTACTTGGTTTTTACAAAAAAGCTTCGTTTCAGTCATTCCATTGTATTTACCTTATTACACATTGAAATTCTGGTTGCTCGAATTTGAACGTAGGGCTCGGACAACGAGGAAATAATCCCGTAATAAGCATCTCATGCAGTTTTCTAATACGTTCAATTAAATTTTTTATTTAACGTTTCTCGATTTTTTTGTTCTTTTAAATTAGCCAAAACTTTAGCGGAGGATAGTGCAATCTGGCTCTCCTTATCCTTCATCCTTCTCTGACTACGGGCTTGAGTAATAAACTGGCGTAAAATAACGACGCTAATGTAGAAACATTCCCTACTATATCGCAAAAAATGAAAGAAAATAAGATGTAGAATGTTTACTATCGTGATATTTAAATACAACGTAATGAAATTTTTTCTCCATTCTCGATTTTAGTTATTGCTCAAGTAACACAACGGCGAATTGAGAGAAAAACAAACAAAAAAAACTAGCGGTTAAACAAGTTGTTGCAAGCGATTAACTTCCGGACACAATTTGTAACAAAAGGAACAACAATTATTATAACGGTGTCTCGTTGGTCTAAAAAGCACGTCCAACTGAACCTACTCTCTACACTAAATATTATCATTGGTTAATTTTACGAGCGGACTGTGTGATTTGGCTTAAAATGCTCAAACGGACATGTGAAACAAATTAAAATGGTACATGACTAAACCTCGAAAACTTTAACCTTTTTTCGTAATTTCGGTTGGGAGTAAACGCTGAAGATAACTTGCAACACGTGAAAAACACTCACACCATGATGGCAAAACATTCTGGCACTTGTACGTTCTTTCCTTTAAAATCGTAAATTATTTCTATTAATATAGTATACGGTTTTTAAAGAAAATACCAGTATTCATTATTAAAGTAATTTCGAATATTAAACATCTACATGTACATGTACAATTCAATACATGTGTTAATATAAGGTTAGAGAATAAAGTTAATTCGTACAAGGAAATGTATTATTTAAGACGAGTTAATAATAATTAATCCGCTAAAAATAAAAGTATTCACAATACTATTAATAAAACAGAAACACTACAACTGTGTTAGCAAATAAACAGTTACGCAGAACATTTTCCTCCTAATTTAATGGACCGCATTCAGACGGATACGTTAAATCTTATAAAACATCATATTGAATTTTCATTTCCGATCGCAGAACGCTACCAATGGGGAGAATCAGGTGTAAAATTCAAGCGGCACAAAATACATCAACCAAACTTTGTTGATGGATTTAATCGAATATGACTGCGCAAATTTTCATATATACATCATATTTCTCTTTTCGTGTTTTATAGACTTTGCAAAATTGATGACGTTAAATAACAGGAGTACTTATTTTTGGCAAATTTCGAACCACACAACCGGCGTCTCTCTCAATTATTTTTACTAAATGCGATCTCGAAAACATCGACTTTTCGCTTCAAAGTAAAGTTTCAAGTTTCTCGTTGATATTTCTCTTCCCGCGGGTAAATATAGTGAATTAAGTATTTGCGACTACAACAGGATTACCTCTGACGCGCATAAAGGGATACCGTCGGAGCCCAAGTGTCAGAGATGAGACAAAATTTCACCCTAAACAGTAACTCCACTTTAAATTTCCAGTAACCAAGAGACACCTGTTCAGACCTCAAAACTAAAAAAATTTCTGTCGAAATAGCCCGTAGCGTAGTCTGATAATGCGAAGGAATTTTCAAAATCCAAACACGAATTATGGTTAAAGAGCTTAAAATCACTCCAATGTTCGGAACCCCATAAGCTGTTCCTAAATCCCGTGGCCCGCAAAAGTGCTCCAACCCTTGTCTTTTAGACTGAACCCATTCAATAGTTCTCGACCCATTTTAAAATTAACCAAAAGTTTATATCCAAAGCCCGAAACTAGTCTTATTCCTCGCTCGCTCCTTCCAGTCGCTGCGGCAATTTTCCGGTTTCTGAATATAGTATTCCAAATGAATCCGAGTATATTTTTATTTTTCTGTTTGAAAAAAAATTTTCTGATTTTTCGTAAACTTTCTTTTCCCGCGTTTTACACTGTAGAAGCGCAACGTCCATTCCCACGCAGAAGCTATTAACTGTTTACACGCACGCGCGTTGCACATAACCGACGTCGGCCACCGTCACCGCTAAAATGCTTCACTCGTCACGCTGCATGCAAACGCCGCTGAAACCGGATCTTGGCGCCTACATACTTCCAGTTCCACTTTGCATGATACATTGTGAAAGGCACGCGTACGCATAAATACATTCAAGTCTTTGACAACTTATACGCGGATGCACCAAAAACTAATAACATTTTTCTGATGTAATATTTCACCAGCTACATCCTATTCAAAACGTTGCAAATCGTGGCGAGCCCTGAGTAGAATTATTTTCAGTCAGTCTGCATCACGCGTGGTTATTTGTGAAACGTTTACGCGCTTTCTCGAATCAGTGTTTATCGCGTATTATTAAACATTTTCGTTAATGTTAAAAGTTTTAATTTCTTTCGCATTTAAAGAAATAATAAAAAAATTATTTCAACATCATAAATATCAATATTATCGCAAGCATTTCGAATACCATTATTGTCAGCGGATTTATTCGCAATTTTTTGGAAATACTAATGATAATGATAACGCACTGTTTCCAGATGTACGCATGGGCGTCGCCAGCGGGGGAATCTGCCCCCCCCTCCTGGAGCCTTGAAACTTTTTAATCAACTGGCTATGATGAGTATTCATAGGCGCGTAATCATGAACAATTTGTCAGAAACCCACGAAAATTATGTTTTAATTAAGATTTTATTCTTGTTTAATAAAATATTAAGCCTTTACAACTTATAAATTTTATTTTTCCTATAACTCATATCCTTTTTCTATCATCTTCGATTCCAGCCCAACATCGATAGAATTACCTAATGAAGTAATCAATATCATCTACATCAAAGATATGAATGATCCTAAAAATAAAAATAGTTTCATATTTGCGATTTTGGACGAAAAATCTATTTTCAATGTGGCAATATAATATTCCACAAAAGGATTCCGTAAAAATCGTAATATATTAAATCACCCAAAGCACGCCAACATACTATATTAGGGAATGAATGGAAATAACCAATTTGCTTGGAAAAAGAAATTTAGTCAGAGCTCTTACGAATGCAGTTGCCGAACACCAAATTTGTTTGCCGTGGATGTCTCGATGCTATGAAAGAAAAGTGCGAGCACAATAACAGAGTAACATATGTGTTGCAATTAGTTGGCCTACCATAGAGTATGTAAAATAAATAAAAACACATTTACTTCATACTTTTCGTATATTTTTATTATATTAAAATTGTTTTATAATGTTGTAAATGAAATATAACGCATGTATAAATATAAATGTTAGTATATGATATGTTACAATAATTTTTTTTCTTACATTTACATTTTATTTATTCTTTATTTCATTAACTTAAGTACCAACTCCGGTAAGTATTAATTCGTCGCGTTCCTTGCATTGTACAAATTAATGTTACGCATCCGTTCGTTTAAATTTAAATAATCTTTTTCTAAAATATATCCTAAATGCTCTGAAGATTTCAAGTCTTCTCAAATAGTTGAATATAAGTTTTTCTTTTTCTTTATTAATTTTTTCCTTTATCTCGGTATCATTAAAAATTTTCAACATTTCTCATTCGTTTTTAAAACGTTTCTCTGTTTCCTTATGCTGTTTATCAATTACTTTCTTCAAAATTTGTTTTTCGGGTATTACATTTTTGGGGAGCATTCAGTTCACCTTCTAGTGCACTAAGTTTCTTATTCTCTTCAGAATAACAAAGATGGATCTTTGGATCACGTTGAATAGTTATTCATCAAAATACTGAACATTATCTTTAACATCTTTATAAAAATCATGTGTTTTAAATTTATAAAAAAATAAATCAGTATCATAGAAGATTAATATTTTTAAACATCATACGTTATAATGTAAATCAAACATTTGTTAATTTATCGATGACTAAAATAGTCATTCCGGTTTGAAATTAGCTCATCAAATATAATTGCTTTGAATTTAAATGTACTGTAGCTAAAAATATTTTTTCGCTAAATATTGTCCTATTTTTAAAATCACTTTTTCCAACCATCTTTGGAGATTTTTATCTGTCTGGTATAAGTTGAATGTCAATTCTAAGTCTTACATTCTCTATCATTTTGCAAAAAGCAATCAGTTTCCAATAGTTCTCAAACTTATTAATGGCTTGTTTCGAATGCAAGATATCAAATCAATATTTCAACATTTCAATACGCATCCCGAGATAACGGACTGAATCAACTTGCGGGATTATTACGTTACAAATCTTCAAAGCAGGACAGGTAACGTGTCTATTCGTAAATGTGACGTGTTGGCACTTAGCTGGATTGAAGCTTATACACTAAAGCCTTGCCCGGTCTGTCATCCGATCTAAGTGGCTCTGAACTGCAGGGTTAGCATATTCTGAGTTAACGTTTGATGCAAGTATAGCTGTGTCATCAATAAATGTGGCGAGCATAGTCTGATCAGATCTACGCATGTCAGCTGTATAAACAGAGTATAATACCGATCCGAGAATGCTCCCTTGTGGAACAGACGACTGAATGTAATGTTCTTTAGAGATCAAATCGTTAACCTGGACAATAAATGTTCTACCATTTAAATATGATGTTAATAGCTTGTGAAGGTCTGAAGGAACAACTGTTTGAGTTTGTATAGTAGCTCTGTGTGCCATACCTTATCGAAAGCCTGGGCAACATCGAAGAAGACCGCAGCGCATACTTCGTCTTTTTCAGATGTGAAGGAGATAGCGTCAACTAATCCATGACATTATTCAATGGTTGATGCTTAGAACGGAAGCTAAATTGATGATCCGGAATTATGTGATGGTTATTCAAAATTGGATGGTGACGTTTTAAGATAATCTTTTCGAAGACCTTTGAGAGAAAACAAAGTAAGCTAATTGGTCGGTAGGAGAATACATCTGCTTCAGTTTTTCCCACTTTACGGGCCATAATAATCTGATTTCTTCCACACATCTGGAAAGTAGCCAATTCTAAGCAAGCTGCTGAATATATAAGATAGCAGGGTGGCCGCTTTACGTGGGAAGTGTCGAACGATCTCTGACGTAATCTTATCACACCCAGATTTCCTCATAGGTGTTTTCTGTAGATGTTCAAGTATGTCTCTAGGCGAGAAAAATTTAGTCCTATTTTGGGACTGCGAACGTTCCTCCAAGACATTATGCACATGTTGTATGTGATCCTGATGAGCATCCGACTGAGGTAAGAAGACTGTAAACAAGTGACTTGCAAAAGCATTAGATTTACCTTTATCCGTTTTTGCCCAGTTACCGTTTATTTTCAAGTTAAAAGGTTCTGCAGTAGACCTCATCAGCTTTTTAGCTTTGTACCACAGAGATCTATTATTATTTAATTAGTGTAACTTATAAGTGAGAATTTTATTTTTATATTTGCTTAGTGTAGTTTTCAATTTAGATTGTAAGGTAATGTAGCTAAGTTTGAACGTGATAAGATAAAACGTTTCAAGCCAAAAGCTCGAGAACTAATTTTTTTTCAAACATGCCAAAATGTAAATACTTTTCGCAATTAACCCCCAGAATATTAATAATGAAACTCAAATAAAATATATGTAGAATAAATAATTTTGGTTTTACGCAATAGTGCTTTAAGTGTGCGAAATAGTTTTTAAGAAATGTTTGATAAAAAGTATTAACAGAGAAAAAAAGAAATTACGTATTTTTAAGAATTCGCTTGGTTCACAATTTCAAAGAAAATTTATTAATCTAGCAGACACATTGTAAATTCGATTCAGTTATAATGTGAACGATTGTCACATTGCAGTTGCACTTTCTATATTCCATATTTCTTGTTTCAACGAACCAAATGCTTAAAAAAAATACACCACATGCATTTTAGCCTTTTGTTTACATAACTGCAGCATTAATGAAATGTTCGGCATTTTTAAGTTTATCAAATAAAAGCTTAGTAATCAGTGGTATATTTTCTTATTCAAACGTAGACAAATACTAGGATAATTTACACTCACCTATCTGCAAGATCGCTATTATTTTGAACGACCTCTTATTTCTATATAAATAATAGTTAACTTGACTCTTATCTTAAATTATGATTATTTTCCAAATTTTTTAATAACTAATAGGAGTGAATTTTTCAAAACTTTTTATTCCAGTTTTTAACACGATTAAAAAATATGGGATTACAGAAATTATGCTTATTGGATTGGTGCCCCATGAGTTCACACGAACTAGAAGCTGATTATGGTTTCAACAACTTCATACTGAGTTCTATTATAATACCATTTATCGAAATATAAAAAAATATCTTTCAGAAAAACCTATATTTGAAATTTACAGAATAGTATAAACGGCCTCTAGGAATAAAAAAGAAATAATTATAAAAATAGAACAAAAGCGGTTTTTAAGTATTAATTTAAATCGAAAATGAAAAAAAAAAAAGAATAAACCAATAACCGAATATTATATGATAATCGAGTTCAGTCATTTAAGTAATGCACCCTGTAGAGTGTAGAGTATGTAAAAAATAATATATTTTCTGCGGCATAGTCATGTAAATGTTTTTAAAAAAATATCAATTCAAAGATCTGCATAATATCCTCAACATTTCAATTGTGGCCGCTTTTTCATAAATTCAGAACAGGAAAATAAATAATCCGATGAGCGTATCGCATCGTGCCTGGTAAAATCATAATTTCTATTGAGGATTAAAAAAGAACCTTTTCGTTCCTACGAACCTTTATTTTAATTAATTTTTAATGAACCTTAACCGTTAACATATAATGCCTAACAGTAATTTTGAAATTTTATTCAATTCTTACGAAAAAATCATATATAAATATTTTGCGCGTAAAATACTAAATATATAAGTACATAATATATATATATATATAGAATAAAATTTATCATCGCTTTTTTTAAACGTATTACATAAAAATTAGTTTTCACCAAAAATATTAAAAAATTAATAATTAAACAATGACCCCAGTAACACACTTCAACTTTACATTTTTTTTATCACAAACATTGCACTTAGGTATCGAGTATCATTGTTGTAAAATTATACCAACTGCATTAGATTCGCGATTTTTTTTTTTTTTTTGAAAACAAATAAGTTAAATTTGCCCATTAAACAATTTATAAAATTCGTTTCGAAGCAAAATGAAATTTTTTCCTTAAATTTTAAGTAACATTTTTATTATTTTCAATTTTAGTTTTTTATTGGATAGCTTGATGTAAAGCATTTCTAAAAGTAATACAAAAAAAAAAAAACCTTGCATATTAGATTAAAAGTGAACACGCGCTATTCAGTTGAAATAAATGATAAAACTAAAATTTGGATTTAAAAATTGATAGACTTAACAAACGAAGATTATTTTAGGTGTTGTTTTTCAAGCTCTTCAAAAAAAATATTCTAGTTTTAGATTTTTTTATCATAAAAGAATTTTAGAATGATTTTTCAAGCATAATTTATAAAATTTTTATCTTCTATAATCATGCCTTAGATTAATTTATATTTTCTAGGCATACCTTAATTTTGAAAAAATTTGAAAATTCATATAGATTTGTTAGAAAAATATATTTAAACCTATTTTATTTTCCCCGAATTTTAAAATTTTTGTTCAATAATATCTAAGTACAAAAGTAGTAATGGGAATAGTGATTTTTTAATCATTTGTTTGACAGCTCTTACAGATTGCAATTTGCCCATTAACAAGTTGAAACTTTTAGTGTCCAACCGATTTAAACTGTAGAATGTTAAAAACCCGTTTTCAAATCTTTGAATAACGGTGCAAAATATAATTTATTGCAGAAAAATTTATGTGTAAACAGGAATTCGGGGAGAAACATATAGTTGGATGCTGATAATTAATATTCAACTTTTTGCGTAAACGATTTTATTTTTAAACGTCCCCCTCCCTCTGTCTACATATATATATATATAAATATGTATATTTAAGCACGTAAAAACAGAAATAAAAAGCACTTTGCATTATTCAGTATACTGAAAATGTATCTGCAAATGCTTTAAATAAAATCGAATTTTTTTTAATGCATCCAAGACAGTTTATCAAGTTATTCATAAAAAATTGAATCCATATCAGTTTTTGTAACATATAACTTGAAAGTATTTCCAACAATCTTTTAGTCAAAATAATATTACATCTGACAGATAATACAATAAAATATATTCGTCAATCAAAATTACCAATAAATTAAAGCATATAGTCTGCTAGAAGACGGATTTCATTATGTTTTGGTTATGTGAAATATGATGTAAAATAAAATATTAGTACACCATGATGGCCACTTAAATATAATTATTAAATTCCCGCTTTTCCGGTCCAAAGCCTCTTAATTTCCTGCTTATTAGAATTGTACACGAGCTTACACGGAAATTCTGCCACTTGTATAGTAATAAATCGAAGTGAAGGCAAATAAAATATCAGTGAAAACAAGAAAATTGCAAATTAAATTTTTTAGTTTTTTGAAGTTCTTTTATTCATATTTTAAATATTTTACTGTTACAATAACCACTAACTAACTTGCTTACTTTATTATTACAAAAGTTAATAATGAAGTTTATAACAGGTTGATTTCAGTACCCCTTCACCATTTAAATAGGTAGTTCTGACTTATAAAATTTATTTAACGTCTAATATTTACATTTGTAAAATCATACGCGCTGACTTCAAGGGGTTTACAGAGCTCAAGCCTCTTCAAAAGTTTTACGGAGAAGGTTCAACCCTCCCAATAAACTGAAATGCATAATAAAAATTTTTTTACGCGTTTCGCTAAAATTTTAACTAAAGTGTACTGGCAATAAATATAAATATTACTCATCATGAAAATAGATCTGCCTGTTATAAAAAAAGTCTCTTAATCAAAAAGTTACAGTCAAATTGTAAAAGAATAAAACTTTTTTTGCCATTATTAATCACGTTTGACACCGCAGAATATTTTATAAAAATAAAAAAGAATTTCGCAATTTATTACTGAGTAAAGCACATTAAAAAATGCATTCATTTTTCGTTTCAAATGATTTTTTTAATTAAAATTATCGTTCGAATATTTTTACCCTTTTTCCCAGTTTTACAACCAAATTCTCGGCTTATTCCCGTTTGGGTAGCACCCCTGTACCTATTACGTCTAAATAACTACAGTCCGAGAAGAAAAACGTTACTTCTTCAAGGTTATAATTTAGGTTAAGTAAATCTACATATATTACAAGCGTGAAGTATCGCAAATACGCAATACAGAGTTCACGGCTTTCATTTCGATCTGGATAAATATAAATATTATGTGAAGATGTTTAAACGACGATTACGAAAGAAAAAAAAAATTCTTCTATTGGTTATTTCAAAATAATAAGTTCAGGAGAGGTTTCGGTGGCAAAGATGTTTCCGTTCACTACATTCGATTCTACGCGAATTTTAAATTTTGTTATTTTTCATTTTTTCGTTCTACTATATCCTCCGTCTCTTATAATTGATTATTTTTTTATTAAAAAAATGTTGTTTAATTTCTTTATGAATGTCCTAAATGTTATTATTTCTCTATTTTCTCAATCCCGCAGCCGCACATTGTAACTTCTTAAAATTTCACTTGCGCTAAATTAATGTCCATAGCTGTCGCGCCCAAAATAAAAAATGATCAAAAAGAAAAAAAAAAAAAACAACAACTATATTTTAGGACAAAATATATTATACAACAGTTCACTTAAATTAGGCAATAAACAAATGAAAAGCGAACTTAAACGTAATGCTGCAATTGAAAATGATATACAAAAAAATAAAATATTAATTTTCAATCGAAAATACTGCATGATTTCACGTACTCGACATTAGATGTCAAAGACAGTCAAATAAGAAATGACTACATTTAAAATGCGGAGAAAATTAATAATAAATAAAATAATGCAAACCAACACAAAGATTTTCTAGTTTCATCGGTAGTACGTTAGCTATTAGTTCAGTACGGTTATATTCATGCGCTGAGGATTCCGTATGTTAAATTAACGATAACGATAACTATAATTTACATTTACATAACACATACTTTTTTAAAAAAAGAAAAGGAACATAATTTTTTGCGGTTTTTTGAAATTATTGCCATCTCGAAAATTTCGTTAAGAAAATAAAATACGGTTTTATTCCCGACAATTAGCGAGCTTCTCAACAATATATCACATGCCCGGGAAAAAGAAATATTTTTTTCATAATTTTTGAGCTTTAGGCGCCTCAAAGGTCTGAATATAAAGTTGCAAGCTTGACAATATTTTTCCTATGAAACGATCCTTCATGCATGTTTGAAATACGTTTTGGTTTCTCCAACGTTTTTATTACTCGGGCTATTGCTTACGTGAACTTTTTTTTTTTTGCTTTTTTTGGTTCCAAAACTCGGAGGTTTAAATAAAGTTTTAACCGCAATTTTTCGATTTTATGAAAGATTTTTGAATTTCACCTTTAAAGCAAACTTTTTTACTCAAGCTACTACTTACGTGAATGTCTTTTTTTTTTTTTTGCTGTTTTGGCCCAAAAGGAAAGAGTTAAATAATTTTTTGATTTTATGCAGAGCTTCTGCGTTTTTTTTTTTTTTTTTTTTTACTTTTACTTTTAAAGGTTTATCTGGTAATGAATTATGAATTTTTAAGCGCAATTATTGAGGTCGTTTTAAATACCATATTATATATTCTTGGAGGTTTTTTTGGTGTTTTGCCGCCCAGGGTAATCGGTCAGGTTGAAGTTATAGATCGTTTTGAAGGGAATTTTAATTGTAATTTATGTTCGAAATTTGATGTTTATAAGTCAAATCGTTCGTAAGTTATTGATTTTTATTTGATATTTTTGTAGTTTCTGAACCATCTTATTAGAATTTCGTACATTATATGTGTACGGAATCCTAAGAAAGAATATGATTTATTAAAATATTAACTAATAAAATATAAATAAAAACAACTTAAACATTTTTTAGAAAATATTCAATCAGCAGCTGAAATTTGGAAATAACTTATAAATAAATTCGCTATATATATATATATATATATATATATATATATAAATAAATAAATAAATAAATAAAATATATATAATTCCTCCATCTTTCAAAACTCGCTAACGCAAGCTTCCTGGAACTTTAAATACGAGTTCCATGATGTTTATAGAAGAGTTGTTTCTATTAGTTTTCAGTTTCAATTTTATTTTGATTCTTATTTTGTACGTAACAGAAAAATTTTAAAATATTTCATAACGGTTTTTTCATGTTATCTTCGACAGAAAAATCACGTCATTAATATCTGTTTATATATGTACGCATGTAATTATTTTTTATTTGTGCTATCGATTACGATCGATGTAAAATTTTAAAAAAGTACTAAGTATTTCATATATATTCCCATAATGATTTATAATTAAGTATTAAAATTATAGTCTTAAATATACAAACAACAATGGAAATGTCTGTTTAATCTATAAAATGTATGTAGAAGTGCAAGAAATTTTCAGTTGACACTTCATTCCTATCGCAAATAACTGAAAAAAAATTTAATAACGAGCCTCGCTACAATTGTAACTAGCTTAATAAATAAAAATAGTTCTTCAGTATGCTAGTGTTGAGATGTTCTATTTTCTTATTATTACAAATGCTGGAGGTTAGAAGAAAATCTTGTAATACTTTTACGTTATTTAGAAATGCAATTACGTTTTTACGTTCCGAAAGTTTTAATTGAAATTGCTATGCAAACCGTAATTAATTTTTTTAAAAAAGCGATGTAATCAACTGAAATTTACGCTTCAATAAGTACTATAGAATCATCTATAGGTCGAGAGTGTTATGTATGTGTAACTGAAAAACAATAAATCGCTAGGAGAAAAATACGAAGAAAAAAAAAAAAAAAAAAAAAATAGAAACTCATTTTGTACTAAATTTATTTTCAGTAACAGCTTGGAGCAGATTTCTTCATACACACGTTTACTCGAAAAGATTGCTGTATGGAAAGCAGTCGTCAACGTATAAAACACAGATAAATGAGCCCAAAGCTTTTGTTAAAAAAACAAAAAATTAACGAGATTAAAAACACGACTGAATTTTTAATATTTGAAAAACTTATGTACACAATTCACAACGTGAAAATTCGAATTGGCCATAATCGTTTTAACAAGAGGAAAAAAGCAGGAAATGAACTGCCAACTATTAAATTTAAAAATTAATTGTCCATCTTAATTATTTTTTAATAAAATTATATTTGTAGATCTCAACGCATATAAAGCAACAGTGTAGCTAAATATGTTTTGTGTATTAATCATTTACTTAAAAAAAAAAATAGAAAAATTTTAAATATACCTTTCAAATTAAAAAATTATATAGAAAATTTTGTAATAAATCAATATATATTTACATTCAAGAACAAAATACAAAAATAAACTCTTACTAGATAATTTGTACTAGTAATGCAAATTTAAAATAATAGTAAGTTCAAGATTTTACTAACCTTTATATTATCGCAAGTTATTTCGTATCTGTTAAAGCTCTCGGAAAGTTGTACTTTTGGAATAAATAATAGTGCCTTAAAGGATACCTCTCCTCCAACTACGAAATGGGTTTTGGCTGAAGGTTAAGAAATCTTTTATTAACGCTACATAGAAATGATTATACTCCGTTTCTTCAACTTCTGAAGGTCTAAAAGAATTCAACAGTTAAATTATATAAATTTGTAAAATATCTAAACACACACAATATGATATTGTTATTACCCGAAGTTTAAAAAAACATTATCAATGACCAACTCAATGATTCAGGTTAATTGTAATTTTTGCGGATTCAAATAATCACATCTTTATACGAAACTTAAAAACGAATGTAAAACATTTACCTTTTAGTCCACATCAGTTTATTACCGTTCAATAATTCCCAATCCCAAATAGTTTTGTCTATTTTTATTTGTTTTTCGTTTACTTTCTTTCGCATCGGTAACTTCTTCATCGACACTTACATCTTTTTGAAGTTTTAGTTCATTTGTTGTTAGCTCCCTTTCGTTTTTCGTTTCTTCTTCTTCTTCTTTTTCTTCTTCTATAAGTACTTACTCCGTAACTGTCTATATGAAATTTAAATTTCAAAAGCATCTTATATATTTTATCAAGATAACAATAAGCCACTAACGTTCATATCGCCTAATTTAATAAATCTTATCAAAAATATTCAAATAAATTAAAATTATTTAATTTACCTTGCTGGTCTACAGATAAATCGAGAAGCTGATAAATTGAGAATATTTCTGTACTAGACTTTTCAATGTCGTAACATTGAGACCAAAGTTTTTTCTGTTGACTGCAAACTAACAAAATATAGATATACATTAATGATAACTAAACGAAATATATACTCTGAAGACGTTAAATAAAATAAAACGAGTGTAATATCCTTTACGGTGTACCAGGGTTATAATAATGTTAAAAGTCTACAATGTATTAAGATT
Organism: Icerya purchasi; assembly: GCA_039619475.1. Lineage (NCBI taxonomy): Eukaryota > Metazoa > Arthropoda > Insecta > Hemiptera > Monophlebidae > Icerya > Icerya purchasi. The sequence goes on from CM077115.1 coordinate 239,418,206, forward strand.
ACGAGGGACGTTCATAAAGTACGGTTCTAACCTATGTAAAAACCGGTTAAAATAAACTGGCGGAAGTGAGCATGGTCTCATTCTGTAGTTACAACATTCTAGTTTAATTTAGTACTAACCGCAATACTGTATGTTTCTTCTTTTTCGAATTACGTGAATTAACCATGAGTGAAATTCTGAAAGTTGCTGCCAACTACGAGGTGCGCTCAGTTATTCGTTTTTTAAACCAAAAAAAAAAATTGCACCAATTGAAATTTATTGACAAATAGTCGAAATTTATTGGCCCGTGATAAGTGTTCAACATGTTCGTAAATGATGTCGCGAATTCCGAGGAGGTAGACCGAATGTAGCGGACAAGCTACGGAGCGACGGACCAAACTGGTGCGAAAAATTGAAATTCTGCGATCCGATCGACGCCATATCATTTCCGATCTTCTTGACCACTTTCCGAGTGTGTCACGAGATGCCATGCATTCCATCGTGCATGAAAGATTAAATTTTAGGAAACTTTGTGCACTCACGGAGGACCGTAAAGTACAATGAATAGGCAGTTCTCTCGAAATTTTGCAACATTTTCATGAAGAAGGCAGCGAATTTCTCGACACAATTGTCATAGGTGATGAAACCTGGGTATTTCACGGCACACTAGAAACAAAAAGAATGGGAATGCAATGGAAACACGTCAATTAGCCCGGTGTTGTGGAGGCAAAACACTGACTCGGAAGAAGCTTATGGCGACGGTCTTTTGGGATTCCGAAGGCGTTATTTTGGTTGAATTCAAGGAACCCGAAACTACTGTCAATGGAAAAAGGTATCGTCGGACTTTAACCAACCTTCGTTGGGCAATCCAAAACAAAAGACGTGGAAGATTGACCCAAGCCATCAAATTACTCTATGACAACGGTCGCCTTCATACTGCTCGAGAAACCTGTGACCTCATCGTTCAGTTTAGCTGGAATACCCTTACCACACCAAGCCTACAGTCCGGACCTAGCACCTAGCGATTACCATTTGTTTCCAAAGCTTAGAAGAGACATCGCAGGAAAAAAATTCGAGACCGACGAGGGTTGAAAAATTTCGTTTGTACGGTTGCAAAATTTGGCGGCAAATTTTTACGAGGAAGGTATTCATAAGTTAATTTCTCGACTCGACAAATGCTTGAATTTAAAAGGTGAATACGTAGAAAAGTAAATAAAAGGATGCTGAATTCAATGCCGGTGTCCGTTTTTTTCTAGCTTTATTAGTTTCGAAAACAAAAAATAGGGAACCTTACTTTATGAACATCCCTCGTAATAAACCTGAAGATAATATTAGACTAGTTTCTTTCTATCGATCGCCTTTAGTTTCCCAAACTTTTTTGGTATCCACTTATTTTATAGTTCTAGAACGACTAAAACCCGGGCCTTATGAAATATTGATTTAGAAAGTTTCAGGTTTCGCTTAAATGCTTACATCGAAAATTTTTATTGTACTTCCATTAACATACGAGCGGTTATTAATTAGTAAAAATAGCGGCAAATTGATCAGAAAAAAGAGAGGTCTACAATTGCAATTTATAAATGAATTAACTTAGTTGCCATTAGTGTACTATTACTTTGCAGTTATAGAGAATTTTAAAAAGTTAATAAACATAAACAAGCAGTTAAATAAATCTACAATAATACAAAATGAACTTTAAAACAGAACTTTTTTGAATGTTGATATAAAAAAAACCCTAAATTTGTACATACGTGCACAGCCACTATGTTAAATTATTCGCCATTCTTAAAAGACGAAAAAACAAATTTTATCCTATTTCTTTACTTTTTTTAATAGTATCATTCTGTTGCTTAAAATCGTCTTAGAAGGCCATTTTTGTATAGTTATATATAAATCATATTCAAAAACTTAATATAACTGGCGCATTCCTATGCATGTTTATAAGTAATCAATAAAAAAAAAAAAAAAAAATTGGCTGTCATTCAGAAATAAATAAACATTGTTCATCAAAAGAAATTTTAATTATTCTACAGATCAACCGCGCAGGAAAAACTCATTTATTTAGCTTTTTTTTTTTTTTTTTTTTTTTTTAAACGTGTCAATAAAACTTTGTTAATTACCCAACTTGTATACCACGTTCCAAAGTATCATCGCGAGAATCTTCCACAATAAAGAAACTTTTAACATCTGATTCCCAAACATATTATTTCTCATGATTATTATGTTTTATCTCATCAGCAACTAAGTAAACGAAAAACAAAATTAAAAAAAGTTTTAAATAGCAATAATAACTTTACGGTTAAAAAAAATATCTTAGGTAAAAAGCACTAAGAACTCGATTCAAAAAATATAAATAAAAATTAAACATTAGGTGCACACAATTTAACTGCCCGGTTTTTAATTTCATTTATAAATTTTATGTCAGTTTTCCCCTACCTAAAAACGATGAATAGACACCAACGCCAAACCATGTCGTTTAAGTCTTCCGAGTATTCGTATCTTCGTTCACATTAGTAAAAAATTTAACAGTTCCTGATTTCGCAACAGTGCCCAAATTTTTTACTAAATCATTTTTCGTCATACCAATACTAGTGTCAGTAAAATGTAGCATATTATTATCTTTATCAATCTAAAAAAAAAAAAAAAAGGTAAAGAAAATAAATAAGTAAACATATTTTTGCAAAAAGTTAAAAATTAATTTACGCTCTTTATCTAATTAAAATTTTAAAAAAATTCACCTTTATTCTTATAGATAGTTCTTGAATAGCACCTAAAACTGATGACTTTGTTAATGAAAATTAATGTATTTTATCTAGAGCATCTGAAGCATTTGAAATCAACTCTTTTAAAACTTTGTTATTAAATTTTATCATTCAGATAGTCATCGTATAGGGGGAAAAATTAAACGGTTAAATAAGTGTAAATAAATATGCTTCGATCCTTCTACACTAAATAAGTTTCTGCAAATAATTGGATTTTAAATTAATTCGTTTATTTAGGAATAAAGTTCCATATTAATCCGAGGAGTAACTAAATGTGCTTCACAATAAGAGTACTGAATATCACACAAGAAAAGCTTAATTTTAAATTTTTGATATTTCGAAATATAATTAATATTTTATTTGTTCCGAAGTAATGTTATTTAATTCGAAATTATTTTACTTCTTAACAAAATTGAACGGGACCTTTTGTTGCTCTGCTGTCCAAGAGCAGTTTTATTTTTATGGTCACTTGAAAAATCGCTCTAACAGAAAAATCAACAAAACAAATAAGAAATAACAATTTTTAACAACGAAACGTGACGCTGATATCTCCATTTTATATATGCAGCAAATAGGAGAGTCAAATTAGATCCCCGATCGATAATTCCAAATGGAACGTGTTCAGAAAAGTGTGTAGAATAACATATTAAAATGCCTCCGCGATAAAATGCGTGCTAAACTTTTTATTTAACAATTTAGGTGCAAAAATGTGTTTTTTTTGTCAATAAATTTTTTATTTAAATTTTTTCGAAAAAACTGATAGCGCCATTCGAAAGAACGGAAAATTTTGCAAAAGAAACATACATGACATTTGTTTTAATTAACGCTCCAATTCGAGCCATGCACTAGGCTGAGCGTGGACTCGTGCAAGCGCACGCACCGTACATAAGAAGTGGCTATAACGTTTAATTGATAAAAGACATAAAATCGAATGTTAAAAAGGATAATTTTTAGTAGTAGTAGTAGTGGTACGTATGTATGTTTGAATGAATTTTTAAGTATTGTAAATATTTCATAGATGAGTTTGAAGTGAAGTATCGCACGAATTTTCGATTATATCATAAAATTTGACGAAACTTGCCCAAAATGAACAAAAAAAATAAATAAACAAATGCATGGATGCTCTTTATTCAAAGGGATTATCTAAAATACGCCGTTCGGCCAAAAAAATTCGAAAAATTTATTTTACAAAATTCACAAGCCTTTAAAGTTTATTAATTTTCGAAAAATGTATTTTTCCACTTCAAGTTTCTAACTTTGATCGCTAATAATAAAATCTTAAAAAAGCGATATCGACATTTTGTAGTAGGTGGTCAATTTGAAGGCATAATATGATGTGTACTTTAAGGTTAAATAATTTATTTTATAATTATTATATTTTTTAAGACATAAAAAAAAAAAAAATTACTCAAAAAGTCTAAAAATTCAAGAATAAATAAATTGTTTAAACAAAAAAAGAAAATTTTTTTCAACACTTTCACTATATGAAGGTGGGGTAGCTGAGATATAAATCTTGAAAAATACAACTTATTATAATTTTATTTTTCAATGTAATAACCATTAAAAGAAGAAGAAAAAATGAACTCAAAGAATTTTTACGATACGAATTAGCACCCTTTCTTTTTCATTATTCGATGAATCAAGTATGCGAAAAAATGTTAAATCTCGATTATATAGTATACATTTACATCATAATCTACTGCTCTACACGTACTGCAAAATGTACAATACGTTATTGATGAAGGAATGTTACTGCATCGAGTACCATGGAAAGTAAATGAAAAGTTCGAACAGCTACGTATCTTGTACCTACGAAGAAATTATGGAAGCAATGTAATTGTAGTTTTCGATGGTTGTAGTTCAGATAGCGTGAAATCAGCAAAAAGAATACGTAGAAGTGGCAAACAAAAATGTGCAGATATTTTCTTCAATGAAGATATGCCACTTTCTGTTGCCCAAGAAAAATTTCTCTCAAGTGAAAAGAATAAAATTTCATTTATAATTTTATTAACCAATAAACTGAAAGATTACTTCCGTAGCTCAAGCAACTGACGATGCAGATACTCTAATTGTTCAGACTGCACTTCGTCTAACAAATTCAAAAGTTTTTATTGTTTACGAGGATATTGATGTTCTGGTTATTTTAGCTGCATTATGCCCTCATGACAAGGTAGTATATTTCTTAAAACCAAGAAGAGGTAGAATAGAAAGAAGTTTTTATTGTTCAACGGTTATAATATTATCCAAATGCAAAAAATTTTATCCTTTTTCTATACGCGTTCAGTGGATGTGATACATCAGCTTTCTTCAATCATTTCATTACAAAATTTAAAACCAACAAAGAACTACAAACAATGGCACAACTATTTTATAATAAAAATAGTTGTATAGATGAACTTTTTGAAGCTGGTGTTAAATATACATTGGCTTTATAGGGTGCTTCAAAATCTGAAAAAGATTTAAATGAGTATCGATACAAATGTGTTAGAGGTGTTTCAAAACGAAGAAAAATAACTCTTTCATTTTTACCTCCTACTAATAATAACGCAGTATTGCAGCATAGTAAAAGAGTGTACTTGCAAATACAGCAATGGTTGGGTGAAAAACCATCACTACATGAATGGGGACGGACGAAAAAAGATATTTTTTATCCTGTCAACATGACCGATCCTCCGGCACCCGAAAAACTATTACGAACTTTATTTTGCAGCTGTAAAAGTGGCTCAGAAAATAATTGTTGCTGCAGAAAAACTAGCTTATACTGCAGCGTTGCTTGTTTGAATTGCGTTGGAGTAGATTGCTCAAACAGTCCTCAAGTATGTGATCTGACTGAAGAGGAGTACAACATTTCAAAAGATGCACCTGAAACTGTAGAAATTTCAGATTGCTCAGCAGAATCAGTAGAATGTTAACAGAATACCCATCAGAATCAGAAGATAGAGCGTAATTTTTTTTAATGTTATCAATTTTTTTACGTTTCATTTGATTCAAATGCACTGTAAAATTATACGAATATGTAACCTAAAATTTTATGCTCTTCCAAATAAAGATACATCAATGACATTGCTGTATATTTTTTTCCTCTTAAATACTAAATGAATACTTTTGAAGCAATTTTACAACATTATTATTTAGAAAAAAGGTAAGTTATTATTTTTAATTTTTATGGTAAATTTTCCATATATTTAATTATGATCGGCCATTTTGGATCCGCCATTTTCAATTTTTTAAGTAGAATATCAAATCTGTGATAACCGTACCCAGCAAACCCCAAAAAGTCTGTTTTCAAATAATTTTCCAATAATTTTACGTGTCCATCGACCATTGACTCCCCTAAAACAACATTTTTATCTTTTCTCAATAAAATTTTTTGTTTAACATTATATCAAAACAAACCTTTAATTTCATTCGTCGTTGACATACTAACCACAAAAATTCTAAATTATTTTTACGAAACTAATTCTCAAGAAACCTCGTATTTTTACGAAAATTCTGAATTCACAGAAAATAATTAAATGGAATCATTAACGATATTATGATTCAGCAATTTTCTGTCGTGAATACGAAATACAGCCGCAGATTTCTTAAACAGAGCTTGTTATAAGTAACATTAATATACTTTGGAATATTATAATTTATTCGATTACATTTTTACTTCATTCTTGACTTTCTTTTTGTTCTATAGTTGGTTTTTAATTTTTTTTTACTGTTTTTGCTTTTACTTCAACTGCATTATTTAAACATTTAATTATATTAAGTTACTACCATTGTTAGAAGTCATGCAATTAATGATTGAAGTTGTGTAATTTCTTTTTTCTTTACATAAATGTTTGTTTTTATTTCTTTTTTATATAATCAATGATTTTCTTTAAATGACATCTCGAGGGAGTTTATTTATATATCTAAAGTACAAATTCACTCTTTTTCAGCACGGCATTCACATTAAATATAAATTTATTTTAATTCCAAAATTACTAACACTTTTATTTTTATATAACGAGTTAATGATTAATTTCATCATTCTGTTTACTTCTGCTTGGAATGTAAAATTTTAGCTCGGTTTAAGCTTCCATCCAAGTGAGACTTAATTCACCTAGTCGAATCCTTTGTTCTTCATATTCAAAACCTTCCGCATCTACAAGTAATCAAATCATGCATTAGAAGTAGAAACGAGCAGCAATTACGTAATTTACACTTTTCAAAAATATTCGTTTCCATTGTTCAACATTTTTTTTTGTTTTACTTTTCTAGATCACATGCAAATAAAAGGACCAACGAAAATATGAAAATATATTCCAAACCATAGTTTGTGAATCAGGGGCGTACCTGAGGGGGGGTTTTCTGGGTTCAACCCCCCCCAAATGTATGCGAAATCGTAACTGCTTGAATTAAATAGACCGAAATTCAGAATAAATTTATTTCTTTTCAATTTTTAACAAAAGAAAAGAAAATTAAAATTTTTATGAATTCTATGGAAACGAATATTTTTTATTTGTTTTTATTGTAGTGTTCAAATATTGCATATACAATAATTGACTACAAGATTTTAGTGTAACATTTATAAATAAATATATTTCATAACACACACACGCGCATACGTGTGTGTGTGTGTGTAATTATAAAAATATTTTCGTGCCCCCCCCCAGAAATTTTGGTTTAGATACGGCCCTGTTGTGAATATTTACCTCACATCATCCTAACTAATAATTTCCACGTTTATCTATGTTCTGCTCAGATTCTTTTAATTATGCCACTAGTACACCGCTTCAGTATAATGATTAATAAATGCAACTATTGTAATTATTCAATACACTTGATGTATATGCCACACATGATAATATTGTATTTTTAAACACGCAAACGTTTTGGAGACACCTATGTTATAAATACTGAATTTAGGAATTCTATACAATTTTGTTTTTCCAAAATTATTTAAAATGTTACAGCAAACATAATCTACATTACCAAATTAAAAAATTGAATACTAAGAAAATAATTGTACATTAGCTAAATTAGAAAGGCATGAACAAAATGGAAACAATTAAAATTACTATAGTCTATAAATACGTTGGTAAGCAATAACGAACAATGTAATTATTACAAAAGTTTAATTGGACATAAAAAATTATTAAATAAATCATTTAAAAAAAAAATCTTATTATTTATTTTCTATTAGTAATAAAAAAATTAAATAAAACATTTAAGAAAAACCATGAAAGCTTCACTGAAGAAATATTTGTTCAAAATCAATTTTAAAGTTAAGTAAAAATCTATTATTTAATTATTGTTTGGTACGTTAACATGTTAATCCGTTTTCTCTTCATCCCTTCAATTTAAGACAGTTTCTGAAAAATTTCATTAGTTTAACAATTACTAATTACACAACAAAATTATAATAAATACTGTTTCCTATAGTAATTTTATAATCTAAAAAATAAAATAGATTTACTAGAAAGTGAATTTTGTACTGAATCTATTGTAAAAAATGAACATATTGAAACGATCTATTCGTTTATAAAGCCCTCAATGATGCAACCACGTTGAAAATACAGTTATAACTTTATAAAAATAATACGGCAAATAACGATTAATTAAACGTATAATATAAATTGTACGTATCACTCCGTTGCATCTGCTGGGTTGTCGGTGTTTAGTAATAGGATTAACATATTTTAAAATTATTTACGGATTTTGCTAATTACACGACCGAGTTTTTAGGCTATTAGGTTACTAACACCTCGCTGGATCAAGTTTCGGTTGCGAGACGATCGGGTATCCATACTTACCAAAAGAGGTCAATATTCTTTCGCGACTTGACTAAGATTTTCGACTTAGACGATTCCAATTCAGTTTTTATTTCGTGCTATATCTCCTCTCCTACAACTGATGTAACAATCAGTTTTGCTACCCTATCGTCGCGCATATCCCTTAAAGGAAAAATCGATCTGAATCCACACTCCCCATCAGCAACTGGTTCTCACTTATTCACACTATCACTCCCTCAACACGCTCGACTTTTATTAGAATTTTTTATTTATTTATTTATTTATTCGTCTTGTGGTAAAGTGAACGACTACATCATCGGCACCAGTTAATTTTTGCTGATTTTGATACAATGTGAACTAACACAAACTACAAATAACAGGAAAATGAGCGAACTAAAATTACAACCAAAAATGAATATGTCGTGGAAAAAGGCGGAGTAACAAAGAACTAATTTGAAAAATAATGTATAAGAAAAAATTTTAAAAATTGCGTCAAATATATGATATGTAATTCTGCTATTGAATAGACTAAATTAACATACCTTAATAAACTGGATACATCTCTGCGACGGTGTTAAAAAATTCATGGATCAACTGGAAACATGGCACCCGCTGCGAAAAGTAAAATTCCGCAATATAGTAGGGGAAGAGATCTTCCCTAGTACCACATTTCGGAATTTTACTCCGGGCTTTACGCCATAAACGTTCAATGTTATTGGCGTGAAACCCAGTAACCGAATTAACGTATGCTTCAGAATGGTTTATAGTCCGATGAGTATAATTAGGATCACGTGAGAGAGGTGTGTACCCCTCCCATTCATCGGATTGGATAATGGAACCTGGACGAATGATACGGCGTATAATTGGAAGTAGAGTTTCAGAGTTTCGGTTATGAACAAGGGATAAATAAAAGTTACCGGACGAAACATCGATAGCGCCAAAAACCCATGATCCAATTTCTTGTCGCGAAGGGGAGGCAGATGTAAACTTCGTTTTGATGAACTTCGCTTCACCAACCTGAACAATTCGATCCTTTCCTCCTAAAGGAGTCGAATTTTTATTGAAGTAATACAGCATAACTTCACGACAAGAAAAGGTCCAGTCGGTTATGGTTCTACTCGATAATTCCAGATGGTTAAGAAGATAGACACGCGGATGATGGATGTACAGGACTATAACTACAAACAGCCACATTTTTAATACCGATACTCTGCATTGGTTAAGCCACGTTCCAGCTTTTGCCGATTTGTGTAAATTACATTTAACACCGCCCCTCCATCGACCGCACCGAAATTCCAAATTTTTATTGATGGTTAATAAACTTTTACACGCCGAGCAAACCCTATATAAAGCAAATCATACTTTGTAAAAAGAAAAAAAACATGGAAGTAGGTAATGAAGTTAAGAAAGAAATGCGGTAACAAAAAGAAATTTGTACAAATAAATTTAACCTGAAATACGGAAGAACACGATGTCTAATATAAAATTGTACGATCTCTTCTTCCGTAAACCGTACCAAAACGAAAAACTTGAGCTCACACGGCGTGTCACACAATTCGATTTCGGTGGGCATGATTTTTAAAAAAAAAAAAGGAAAATGAAAAAAGTCACAAAAAAAGGTAAAAAACCGGAAAACTCGCGAAACAAGCAAAGACGTTACCTTAATATCCAATCCCGTGCAACAGGTTTCATCGGTGGCATTGCTATGTAAATGAGCAGATAAAGCAAGTGGCGCCAAAAATCACGCCATCTATCGTTGGCGTCAGTGCAACAGTTACAACGAACTTCTAACAGACTTCGCATTATTTTAAAATTCATAATAAAAATTTTAATTAAAGTAACATTTTTTTATTAGCAAGGAATTTTGTAAATATCTATAAAATAACAACGTAAAATTTTAAAATAAAAAAAATTAATTTATTACTCAATGTAAAGTAATTTAATCGCAAATTTGTAACAACTTTTTTAAAACTCAAAGTAAATAATTACACTAATTATTTTAAAATTTTGCCTTCGTTTTAGAGTTAAATTAAAATTTTTACAATTACTTTTTAAAAATATATACATATACTAGAATAGTGTGAAATTTTTTGAAATTATACATTATTTCGCTTACTAAATTACATAGATTAAATTTGAAATATTCATAGAACTTAACTGAATTTACATTTTGAACGTTAGTAACATGATTTTAAATGATATGCCGATATTTTTTAAACGATAGTCAATATAATAATGATTAATATATTATATTGCAAATGGAATATTAAATTGAACAATAAGATAATAGGTAAAATAAAATAAAATAAATAAATACAATGTAATTCAAAAAAATTAATGAAATTCAAAATATTTAGTATACATTTCCAAATTTTTCCCAAATATGTTAATGTTTTTCCTCATTCTTTAGCGATAAACTGATTTATAAGAAATATTAATAACTTTTATATGATGATCATTGTAAATAATCGTGAATAATAATTTTTACCTAAATGTAAATTAATTAAAACGCGGTAATTGAGATTCGATTAAATGATTTTGCGAGGATTATTAATCAAAGCTAAACATTTTAAAATAATATATTTAAAAATTCACCCCGTAAATTTTAATTTAATAATTTATAATATTCTAAACTTCTATACATTAACGTAATAAATAATTACATTAATTAATTCCTTTAAATTAATTTGTATACCATTTCAATGATATAGTCGTATGCAAGGCCTTAACTTGACCAAAATTTCGGGAGGGGGGGGGTACGAAAATATTTTTATAATTACACACATATATATATATGTGTGGGTATGTTATCATGAAATATATTTATTCATAAATGGTACACTAAAGCCTTGTAGTAATTACTTTATATATAATATTTGAACACTACAATAAAAACAAATAAAAAAACAGTCGCTTTTATAGAATTCATAAAAAAATTAATTTTCCTTTCTTTTGTCAAAAATTGAAAGGAAATAAATTTATTTTGAATTTAAGTCCATTTAATTTAAGCAGTTTTTAGTTCGCAGATATTTCGGGGGGGTTGAACCTGGACAACCCCTCTCCAGATACAGCCCCGGTGTAGCCCGTGTCCGTTGTGGGGTGGGTGGGGGTTAACCCCTCACCATGAGAACTGGAATAGTTATTATAAATACACAAAAATCTGAAAAAAATCAAAAATTTAAAAACCTTTAAAAGAATAAAGAAAAAATATGCTCCATATTTTTAGGTACTTCATTAATATTTTATGCAAAATTTTTTATTACGAGTAGGAATCAATAACATATGTAATTTTTATTAATGTTTATACGGTAATTCATTTATGTAAATTATTAATACATAAATCAAAATGATGGAAATTATTAAAATAGTATGAATATTAGTGAAAAATGTATTGTTTTTATAAAATAAATATTTGAGGAAAATTTTCACCCCCCTCCCATTTCTTTTCAAAATTCTGGGCACGGACCTGGCCCTAATCGTATGTTCAGAATACTTTCGATTGCAATTCACTAATGTTATTCAAAGTAAATATAAATTACAGAAAATGCTATGATAAAAAAAAAAAAAAATTGCGAACAACTTTAATTAGGTTTTTGTAACAAACATAACAAAATACAATTTTTTCAAAGTGTTTAGAGAGATTACCCACTGTAAATCTCTGAATACGCTCTTGTGTATAGTATGTATTTCCTGACATGTATTTTTTTTTTTTTCAGTATACAAAATGTCTGTAAATCAGAATGTGAAATTTATATTATATACCACGAGTGATATCCATGTTTACGTGATCGCACTTCAAAAGACTTTAATAATTAATATGTAACAAAAAAAATCTAGTAGGAAATAATGCCTAACTAATTCCAACAATATAATATGTATTCATTTCCATCTAGTAATAATAACAAAATTTTCCGGGATAATTTTTCAGTTCTTTAATGATCTTCCTTGACTGTGATTTTAATAAATGATATCATAAGGATATAAACTGCATTATCTCGATCTTTTATTTATTTTATTTTTAATAAAACATTACCAATTAAATCGTCACCTAAAGACTACACTTTAAACATATAACACTTGATGTTTATAAAATACAAAGATTAAATATATATAATTAAAAAAGAAACTTTTTTAATAATCATAATAGAAAATAACATTAATAACAATTAATAAATAAATAAATCCACGATAATCGAGAGGTTGGCATCTCTGGATCTTAAAAAGATCATGGGAAACGTTACATTTGTCATCCCTGGTGTAGTCTGAACTTCCGTTACAACACATTTTAATTATTAGTTTAAAAAAATAAAACAGATGTTTTATTATAATCAATAATTATAAATTACATAAGCAAACAATTAATAATAGCAAAGAACGGTAAATTCATATGTCTGCATAAATTATTGCTTCTAATTTCTAATTTTACAAACTAATAAATCAAAACAAATTCTCTATTAAAAACAACATCAAATTAATGAAGTTAATAGCAAAATGAAAATTTTCATAGAAAGATTATTCAAAAAAACGCCTTTTAGCATGCAGCGCTCGAATCAAGCTGATTTGGTTTGAAAATTATTACTCTGTTATTATCACTTAAAAATTTCTCCTACTTGTACATAACCGTTCAATCCTACGTGTTCATATATACAAATTATCTTTTATAATAAAATAAAAACACAATACAATTGACGGAAATTATTATTTATAAAATATGAAAGTTAAAATTCGCACCGACAAGACTAAGCCTTTAGAACAAAGAAGAAGATCAACATGTTTTATAGTGACAAACCGCATATTTATGGTGTAACACCTTTTCTAAAAGTCACGATGAATTATTGAACATGAGCTTTGCAAAGGCATTTGACAACTTGATTATTCTTTATTATTAGATACTTAAACTTAAAATCATTATGATCTTTCTGAAGAATATATTTCTTTATTCCATTCATACTTAGAATTTATAGATATTATATAATTTATAATAATTATAGCTCCCAAATACTATCTTCTGGTGTACTGCAAAGATCAAACCTAGGACCACTTCTATTTTTTATTTTTATTAATAATGATATTAGAAACAATTTGCGGTATAATTTCCTCATGTTTGCCGATAATTTGAAGATTTTTATTTCACTGAAATGTGATTTTGACTGTTTAAAGCTTCGAAAAGTAGATAATCTTGTAAGCTGAGCATTGGCGTAGCTAACCACCCTAAAAAACTCGTTGCCCACTTTAGAAGAATCGTCTAAATGTCATACGGAGAAAAATTTGAAAAGTGTAAAAATACAATGTACTTCGAAATTGATACCACCGTGATTATCACAATAATTTCCTATGCGCATGCAGGTCATCTGACGACGCTTTGCACACTATTCTACTACAGACTAAGTAGACTAAGTAGATGTCAGAATTGGCTTTCGATTATTTAAAAGCTCCCTCAGTAGTGACTACTTTCAGACCGTACTCACTTAACGTCAAAGTAAGTTGTATCGTCTGAACGTTATATATTCAGCTGGTCAGTTGTCCCCCCTAGGAAAAATTCCTAGCTACGCCCACGAAGCTGAGGCAAAAATAATAAATATTGCCGTAACAAAGGTAAACATGTTTGTAATTATAATTTAAAAGGGAACATAATACAGCGAGTTAATTATGTACATGATCTTGGTGTACGTATTGGTAGTAATTAATTTTTTTTTCCTCACATACTCCATAATACAAGTGTTAGGTTTTGTCATTGTAAATTCAAAAATGTTCCGCAATGCTAATACCACGAGTGTTCTATGTAGTAGTCTCGTTCGTTCCCAACTTGAATATTGTTCAATACTTTGAGATCCATTCTGTATTAAATATATTACAGTTATAGGAAAAGTTCAATCTAAGCAGCAACGGCATTCGGAATGTCAGGAGGGTCAACTGTCCCTCTGAGAGTTTGAAGTTGAAAAAAATCAATAATAATTAGGTCCATTGTAATTTCTTAATTGTGATTAAAAATTTTTTATTTTTGCATCAATTTCTTTTTTCATATATACATTTACAGTGTTGTATTAAAATGAAATGCACAAAATTACATAAACAAATATGTATTGTATGGTTTAAAAATTTAGCTGGCAAACGGGAAATGTATAATGAAAAAGCAGTTTGCATGGTTCATTTCAGGAAAATAATTCTAATCATTAACCTGAAGATGGTATTTTTTCAAAAATTTTGTCCCTTTAAGCAAAAACTGAAATGACGTTCCTAGATCTAAGTTTCTAAAATATATTTCTATTTTTATTTAATCTGTTTGTATCCGAAACATTTGAATTAAAATAGGTAATGTAAAATAATGGATTTAAAAAAATTACAAAATAGACGAAGGATTGTAAAATGAACGTTTTTAAATGATTTGTATCATGAAAAAATAAATAATTTTCTACATTCAAAACATACATATAAAGCTATAAAATATAAACTCTTACAATTTACCGTAAGGAATTTTTTTTTTTTTTTGCATTACTTAATCATTTATTTATTTACTTCTAAAAAAATCATTTTATTTGTTCTAATTTTTATTTTTTTACGGTACAAAATGTATGTTAAGCAATAATTTATAATAATCGAAATTGTCTTTTTTCTCTTGTTAAGCATATATGCGTCAACGCAACTCGTCGATGCGTTATTATAATTATAAATTGTTTCTGTTGTGAGTAATTTATAAAGTTAGACACTTCTTTTTCTTGTTCATTCGTTTACCTTTTACTCGGCAAATTCTTGAAACAATGTACAGCCGCCGGCAGCTAGATTTTTACTGTGTTAGTTTTCTTTGTGTTCTTTGTTTTTCATAGCACAGTAAAATCCCGCAGTGTTCATTTAACACTTCTTTCATCATGTGTTGTCTAAAATAGTTTTGAATATTATATTTAAATAGCTGAAGTGTAATTTCGTATTTCTCACTTTTTAGTAGTACACAAATAATTTAACGCTCTTAACAGGGCCGAATTTAGGGTCTGTGGGCCCCTAGGCTGAGCCTGTGGGACGGGCCCTATCGGTGGGTATGGGGGACCCGGGGGCCCTCCTTCGGAAATATTTTGAAAATTGACCTGCAAAAATCGTATTTTAGAGCAATTTTCAAACTAAAAACCTAAAAAAAATCATTTAAAGTTGATTATAAAAAATTTTACTACACGGTATTTAGAATTTAATGAATTGCTGAGATAAAAATGAAAAGAATTGAAAATCATTAAGGTATTCAACACGATTTATTAACATTGCTACGACCAATTATATTAGAAAAAGAACATAAAGTTAAGATTAATGTCGATGTCTTTCTGTCTATGTTGCCAAATATGCAAAAAAAGTTTTCAATTTTAAAAATAACATATTGTAATTTGAAGTAAACATGTTAGGCAAATGCAAAATATATAAAAATGGAATGCAACAAATAGCAAATTTTACTTATATTTAATTCAAATATAGTACTTTCCTAAACAATCAGACTTAAAAGGAAAGTGAAATGTTAAATTATTTGAAATAAAATGTATAGAAATGCATTGATAAAAAATTTAGTACAATAGACCTTACGTTATTTCAAATCTCGTTTACGAAAATTTTTTTAAAACAACTGTGTGTACATTTACTGCTAAATACTACATATAACTTGGAAATGGCTCAGTGACTAATTGGGTTGCGCCTATACTTTAAACTAACGAAGCTACTTATAAGATCTTCATAATTTAGTTACTTTAAAATATCACTTTCAATGCTGAGCAAAGCCAAAACGTTGAGCCTGTCTTCTAACATGGAGGTTCAAAGCCTGTTTTTGGTCAACTTCAATGTTGAAAATGTTCTTTCTCCATTGCTGTTTGTGACCATAAGTGACAAGTACATTCTTAGAGCGACCTCGATATTAGGAAAACAATCTTCGATGTTATTTTTATACATCCATCTCTCCTGACTAATTTCTTTTTCATTTTTCTCATCATCTTACACCGAATCACCGTCGACAAAAGTTGTAATACTGGAAAATTTATTTATTTAGTCACTATCATTGTTAATTTTCGTATCGTTCATTCGTTTAACAATCGTGTACTTCAGCGGTCGGCGTACGAATTTCTGAACACAGAAGAGAGTGTGCTTCTGCGAGAAAAAATAACATTCAAAGAAAATACGATGTCACAAACGCAGTCATGGTCCGTCGAGAATGCATGAAAAGAGAAAATAATGAGAAATCGAAAAAGAGATGAAGAAGAACGGCTACGATTAAAGCGAAGACGTATTATAGAAAAAATAACCAAGCGATTATGATTTAAACCAAGGCCGAGATAACGAGAGAGGCCAAATTAGACGATAAGAGAAATCAAGATTAGAAAAGGAATATGTATAATTATGTACGCGCTTTGATGGAAAAAGGATATCATGAGTGGGAAAGTTATTGATAAACTGTGGCCGTTGAAGGAAGCAAAGTGAGCAAACTAGTTAACTAAGTTTCTACTTGTGACACCGCAATGGCTGAGAATCCAGACCTGGTAATTAGAGAGCGAACAGGGTAATCAGATAAGGAGAATGAAAAAGGAAAAAAGACATATGGTTTTTAAGGCACACTTTTACAGTCGCAGCAAATAAGGAATGTTTAGCCCCAGATACCGGGGCATAGTTGATTAGTTAATTGTGTTTTGTTCGCGTAAAATCGCGTTCGATTCCGGCTGCCGTACACTGACACTTGCAAGAAATTTCATTTGCGCAGGGTTAATGTCCGTAGTTGACGCGCCCAAAAGTAACAATAAAAAAAAAAGAAAAAAGAAAAGAAGAAAAAGGAATTTATTACTGTAAATGGTTAAAATGAAATGTCGCAAAATATTTAAAATTCAATTTGTAAAAATTGAACGGAAAGAAGTTTTTATTTATAACGCGAAGAAGATGGGCAAACAAAGCTCCGACACTCTCGCTGTTCCAAGAATTAGATGTTTTATAAAAAAAAATGCCCCCCGAAGTTGTTATATTGTTTTGAAATTTAAAAAAAAAATGTTTTAATATTGTTTAATTCATTATTTCAGATGCTGAAGCAATTTAATAAATCTATTGGGGGTATTATTGTAAAATAAAATTTTTTAAATGAAAATTCTGAGATAGTACTACAGATGCCTACTGAAATTAAAACCAAAAAAATTCAGACATAAAAAATATATATGTATCATGGGCGCCGGGAAGAGGGTGCAAGGAGGTGCACTTGCACCCCCCTGTCGGGAAAGAAAATACACAGAAAAAGATTAAGAATTTTTTTTTATTAAGTCACCGTTTGAATAAAACTTGAGACGCTTGGATTGCTGTCAAAATGTTCTTATCATCTTGTCGATAAATTCAGTGTCCTCCTCTACTTATTTCTTGTGAACACTGAGCATGCACATGTCGCTTAGCCTTGCGTCTCCCATCGTTGATCGATTCCAAATCTTGACACATCGTAACGTACTAAACGTACGTTTAATGCTACATGTTGTTGCTGGAATAGTTAAACCAATTTTGATTGCCTCACATACCGCTGGGTAAAACGGAGTGGCTCAAGCAATCAAATCTGCGTATTCAACAATGGATTCATTTAAAGCCGCATCACTTGCTTCATTTGTCTTCAACATCTCGTACCACGTGCTAGCCTCGGCAATAAAATTATGTAGAAAACCTCCATAAAGATTCTGTATATCTTCTGCTACATCTAAAAATGAAGATTTATTTAATTTTCTGATTTCGGTATCGGAATTTAAAAAAAAAAAAATAGTCGATTGTTTTGACCCACCCTAGTGTAGATGCAGATGCATCTCCCTGAATGTAATCCTGGCGGCGCTCATGATATGTATCTTCGTTATTACCAATCACGGATTTTTAAAATTCGAAATTGGTCTCGGCAATATAATTACGTAATATATTATATTTTTTATGTGTTTGTAAGTTTATCCGTTTGTTGTAATAATAGAAATATTACAGAGAACGCGTTCTTTAATTTAATAAATTAAATGAGCTTATGTTATTAAATTAACAGGTCGCAAATTAATTTTTGCACTGTATGTTTTAGTACTTGAGTGAGAAGTGTGATTAAAAAATAATTTGTTTTCTTGAAGTCGATAGTTGTTAAGCAAAATTGTTCGGTTAAATTCCTTTATTAATTCGATACCTATTCTAATTTCAATGATTTATTACAAATTCTTTCTATAGATTTCTATTTTACTTTTTGCAACTAATAAAAAGTTTTTGATACGGTTGTCACATTTAAGAGCGACATATACTTATTTCCGTTTAGAAAGGAAGTGAAGAATTGATATATTAAATATTCTTCGTAATCAGCTCGTAACTTTTTTCACACGCAGCGTAAGAAAAACTTACAATTCCTTATATTCAAAAAAATAAGTGAAAATAAAATTACAGGTCTTCAATATAAAATAACGAAAGTTTATATTGTTTTGTTTTTTGTTTTTTTTTCGGCAGTTTTTTTAAATAATGGAATAATGAGTTATCAATCCGCTATTTACTTTTAAGGGAAAAAAAAGATAAAACCACTTGTAAAATTTAAAAAAATCTACCTAAACGAACTTTAAATATATTAATTTATATTTACTTATAAATATTACGCGAACAAGGAATATTTACTGCGTGAATTCTCGAATGAGCTTTAAGATAATTGTACACATCTACTTGTCCATTGCGGCCGCATAATCACAATTATCTGCCCGCGAGTGGTTTTTAATATCGAATGCGAAATATTTTATTTATTTGCGACTAAATTTAGAAAACTCTCCATATCCGTTTTTAACATTCCCATTTTATTTATCTATCGCCTTCGTTTACGTACGATGGTAAAAGCACGAGCTAATCAGAAATTCTATGAGAGGATACACCTTTTTCTTGAGACATCGTCACTTTTTAAAACGTCTTATTCATTTCTCTGTGTTTCGTAATAATTGTCATAGCGAAGATGGTAATTTATTATTACGGTATTCGTTGCTTTCAGAAAAACACAAAATAAATCTGAAAGTGAACTTAGAACAAAGAAAACGTACAAAGACGTGAGTTCTGTAAATTGTTCGTAGGTATGATTTTACGTCTTGTTTATACTTTTTTCGTTTTCTTGATAACCCTTCAGTAATTACATTTCGCGACAGAAGTGGTGGGGAAATTCTGCCATTAATTAGAGATGGCTGGTAACGAATACTACCCCTGTTTCATAAGTAGAGTTCATATTTTTCGTTTCATTTCGAATTTAAGTAATTTTATATAACCGAAAGTTCAATAAACTTTACAATTTTCAAACATCTCCGTTTTGCTTTCTTCAAAAAGGGAAAATTAATCTTCTGTAGGATACACACTTAATCGGTGTTGTTTCATCATGCGGTGTGTTATGTATAATAGAAATCCAAGGACTGAATACAAAAACTTGTACACAACTCCATAATCAGAGTCAACATCATATACAAGTATAAAGAAGGCTTATTAAAATTTAAAAAAAAAAAAAGCATACATAATCAGCTTCAAGGCAACAGATGGCAATAAAAATTTTCATATTTTAACTTATAGAGTTGTTCGTAACATTAGAGGCCACACGTTAATGTATCACATAACCAACTTTAAGAAGCGGCCATGCTTGGTTTATTAAGAAACATAAAAGTTTCTTTCGGCATGCAACTGGAAAAAAGAGAAAAAAGCGTGGACGCGATAAATAAAAACGCAACCATTGAAGAAACGAAAAGAGCAAAAAATACGTATGCGCAAATAAGGGGAGATATGTCACGTTATAAATCACGTTTAAGGGATTGATTTTCATCTACAATATGTTACTCTGCTCTTTTTCTTCTTGAAGTTGAAAGCCGAATATGAAAAAAATTCCAGTTTTAATTGTAGAATTAGGATTACACTGAATTAGCGATGATACTTCATGAGAAATCAGACTTCACAAGTATACGGGTGTCCGGATAAATGTATTGCAGTTTATCATTAATGAGTCTCTCAGATACAGAAATATGTAAATATTATTCGTACTGTACCGGTTACTATTTCTGAGGTTGAAAGATATTTCTCAACGTTAATACGGATAAAAGCTCTTTTAAGAAATTCTACGAAGAAAGACAAATGCCCCCCCCCCCAGCTTTGCTATCAACTGAAAAGGAAATTACTCGAGTTAAATGAAAGTGTCCTTAATTTATTTGCATCGTCTAAAAGAGACAGAAAAATAAATTTACATTATATAAAACTTATGCGTAGATCATTTCTTATTCCGGACAAAAAAAAAAAAAAAAGAAAAAGAAAAAAAAATGAAAATTGTATAGAAAAATAATTTACAAAAAACACTTTGACCGATGTATAAACGGTGTTGGCTAGGAGTATCAATTATGTCAGAACACTGCCTGAGCGAAGATAAGTGCTAAAAAAAGATGAGATTATGTGAAATTTCGAATATTATTGGTTAATATGAATACGGTTGAAAATATCTGTTGATTATTCTACATGGATTAAAAAAAAAAAAAAAAATAAAAAAAATAGAAATCAAATTTGCCATCTGAAAAATTAGGGAATTTATGAAGTATGGTCTCCTCCCGAAGGAACAATTTTGTATATTGCACATTTGCAAACGTGGTAGCTCATCAGTCAGCTACCACACTCCTAAACCTCCATAAAATTTCATTTCTGACTATAATCCCTCAACTCGAGTTAATTAAAATCGATAATTTTAAAAATTCACCATAATTTATCAATAAAACACTTTTCAAATAAAATTCAATCTAAAAATAAAAACAGGTTTTTCCGAATTTTGTGTGAAAAATTTCTGACCACACTTACTGATTGACGATAAGATTTAATTTTTAGAATTTTATTATTGCCTATTTAAATTGTTCACGAGCCGCCATTGATTTTCGAGCAATTTTTTTCAGGCGAATAAATTCATTGCACCGTTTCGAAAACGAACGTTCTTCCTAATATATCGTCGACGCGTATACATTATTTTAGTGTTAAATTGAATTATAATGATTTTAGAAAAGATATACACGTTCTTTTTTATTTATACATGGTTCCGTTGAAGACGTAACAAATATTTCCGGTTATATGAATTTCGTCGTTTTCGTCTGACTCTACTAACAACGAACCTCCCGGAAAATTTATCGTAACTTTTTTGCCATTTTTTATATATCCTCTCCTAGTAGCTGCCGAAAATATGGCGCACGATGCGCTGCCACATGACTGCGTTAGTCCGACACCTCTTTCCCAAATTTTGGCGCTAATCGTTTTGCTATTGTCGACGCGAGCTACACTGATGTTTACGCCGGTTTTGAATAATTCGTGTTTTTCAATTTTCCGCGCCAATTCTTCAAGCAACTGAACGCTTATCAAATCTTTAACGAAAAATACAATGTGAGGATTGCCTATATTCACCGCAACCGGATTCGAAAGAACTCCTAGCGCTATCGGCAACGACAGCGTGTCGCACGATTTCGATAGAGGAATTTCGTTCCATTTAGTTAGAGCCTTTCCCATATTTAGTTTGATCATTTTAGTTTTCGTACGACTCGCGTTAATCACTCGCCCGGTTATTATTTCTATTTTAGTATTTCCGAGGTTTTTCTCACTTATAAGAAAATCGGCCACGCAGCGCGCCGCGTTTCCACACATTTCCGCTTTACTGCCGTCTGTGTTGTGAATTAGCATCAAGCAATCGGCCACTTTAGACTTATTAAGCGTTACCACTTGATCACAGCCGATACCGAGTCGTCTGTCAGCTATCATTTTGTAATCGTCTGTGGTTAATTTGTATTCGTCATTCCGATTGTCGATGATCACGAAATCATTTCCGTCTCCGTGCATTTTTACAAATGACACCATCTTTTTATAAGACTCCGGTTTGAAATTCATTGCTGCTCGCTGATGTACGAACGAAAAAGTGTGCCCGGAAATAAAATCGGCTTCTCTACTAATTCAAGATGTCGTGCAACATTATTTCTGTAAGTAAATAAAATAATTAGGTTAAACGTACTGCTTTATATATATTTGAGTTGTAAATGTTCAAGTCCATTTTCTGTGTTATTACTTTATTAAAAATTTATCCAAAACATGTGTTACAGAAAATTCTACTTTAAAAATATTAAACTACTCTGTAGAAGAATTTCTTTCTTTTTTATATATGTATTTTATACGGGCCTACAAATTTCTACAGTTAACGGTGACTGATAGTATTCAGTTTTTAATTCCTTTTTATGCGGTGTAACCTATTCGCTGGGTTAGCTCTAAGCCAGCTGCGATAGCCTGTTAATATTTGTTCGTTCCGCAGTAAAACAGCGTATATTACGTCACAATAATGATACAGTAAATGATTTCAAACGGCACGCTTTCTGGTGAACCGACACTTAACGGGATTTCGCATGAATTTAGTGAATATTTCTCGTTGAAAATTTTCCTGCACTCTTCGTAGCAACGGCTTTTACGCTAGCAAAGCTTCGCTCAGCAAACGGCTACTTCCGAGCTCTAGTACGTCACAGGTGCTGTTAATAATGATGGGCGATTCGGGAACGTTTTTGCAATCGAAACAATTTACAGTCGTCCAAAAAATGCAAAATCGATTGATTTCGATTCGAAATAATTATTCGTAGCTGAAAATTAATCGGCAAAATTAAATCCGGAAGTAGTATTAATGAGCGCAACTAATAACAAAATGAAAACTTTGAATAATTGTCCCGAATAATACGGATTTTTTCGAATGCGAGCATCCGCAGATGAAATCGTCGTTGAACGTGACCGTGGGCGTAATTTCCACTAAATATATCGCTCTTCATGCAAAGTATTCTCACAGGTTTGATAACCGACACCTGCAGATATATACCGTTAAAATATTCACCAAATTTTTTTGAAAAGTACTCAATACTCGTCGTCGAAAATTCGAAATATTTAAAAATACATTTATTAGTATACTTTCCAGATTATTATCGTAATCGAGGTAAACCGATAAATTTACCGATCGATACTGAAACAGATGATATACTTTTTTGGTAGAAAACAATTTTCTCTAAGTGCTCGATTACAAATCCGAAATATTAAAAAAAGAACTTTTAGGCTTTGTTCAACAAACTCTGTCCACAGTGCAAAAAAAGCAGAATTACTTATTTCATCGTAACAAAGTGTATGAGAGATTTGGTTTGAATGCGACTTTACTTAAGGCTGTAGTGGGTGCTATATTACGGCTGGCAAAAGAGAAATATTGTCAAGAATATGTTTTCTGTGCTTCTTGTAAATTAAATCTCGTCAAAATTAGTTGCAGTTTAAAATTTAGCGGGAACGATTACAAATTAATTATTAAATTCTTCGAAAAAAATTCGGTATAAAGTAGTTGTTTGATGTCAAATATTCTCCTACTATGTGAAATAATGTAGATGGAAAAATTTTGAAGGCATTCGTTTATTTAAAGAATATTTTACCGAAAGTATTGGAAAAGTTTGTCATTTCTATTGAGATCAATGGAAATAACCAAAATACTAACTTTCAAATAAATCGTTATCGACATGCCTCATACCAGTTACCGTTATTTCTTTACAACCAAACTTTCTGCTATGCTAGAACCGGTTTAAGTTAGCTATCGAGAAATGCAACAACGGATACAGCAATACACTTAAATTTCATCGTGAAAATACGCAACCTAAATTTAAAAGAAAATACGAAACTCACCGGATGTTAATTTAAACACTTACCTCACATAACACTTTGCGCCTGACAAAATCGTACAAATTGTCTTCATTCCATATATTTGGAATAGATTCTATAAATTGCAGATTTTCATGAAATAGAGCGCGAAAGATCAGTTTATAATATTTGAATGTAGTAAAGAAAAATATTAAAAATCTTTCTCCTTTCAAAGGAGAAAACTGTGTGACTTTTGGACAATTATTCTTACGATAGCTGTTGCAAACGTCGAGGAATTAACTTTAACCGATTTATACTGTACGATTCATTAGTTTATTCTTCGATTAAGATAGTCACACAGATATAACTCTTCTTGTTATAACTTGAACAGTCTCGATTTAATAATAATGGACGTATAGTAAATGTAGAGTTTCTGAACGACGTTATGGATGCGTTTGCTCAAAAACCGAGACGCGTGCAATTTCTTTTTAAACAAATTAAGAGTTTACAGAGACATCTGTTATTCTTGTACTTTTTACGTATTTTTAAGTCAAAAATTGCATTATTTATTGGACACGCTCGTGTATTATAAATTTTGCATATAGCTATTATTAAATACACCAAATTTAAGCATGTACAATTTACGTGAGTGCGTCTATGTGTAATCGTATAATGGAACTTAATTGCTCTTCTTTCCTCTCGAAAACATTTCTCGGTACGCCTATCGATTATGTCCTTTCGCGGGAGTAGTAACATTTCGAATGCAACCGTTGCACAATCAGAAGGTTTCGAATTTATCGAACGATCAAAATATTCGATTAAAATATCTCATCGGTCGTTCATCGTTAGCTGCTAATGCATACATGTATTGCGCATTCGCGACGGTGGTGTATTCGATATATGTGTTAAAGTTTACTTTTTCGTCAAACAGATAGCGCTCCGATATACGTGTTTCACAACTTTATATTGTCACGAGTGTGTATACTGTATAAACACGTTGCGGATTCACTGTTGGCGGGGGGGGGTAGATTTTACCCTCAAAAGAACCAAATCGTCGATGAAAAAATTTTTTACAACGGAGAAATTTAATTGACACTATAAAAAATTTGCATAAATGTTTTACCTACGAATTTTAATAACTAATATTTAATACTGTTTTTTAGTAAAAGTATTAGTGGTTACGTTATTATTCTGTTTTAAATGCAACTGTCGTCGATCTTTTGTCTTTTTTAGGTATTTTTAGTTTTTATTTTTCAATTCTAATTAAAACTCACAGAAAAACAATTCAGATCGGATTACTAATAAAAATAAAAAATACAACCGTTCTATTTTTTCTAGTAATTTACTATTCAAATTCTAAACTACCATTTCAGCCACAATTTTATAATTGGTCTGCTTGGAAATATCACATCCACTAAATAATTAAACGTTTATTTATTCACTCTGATGTATTCCAAAAATGTGCTTTTATTATTTTTAACTTGAGGAAATAAATAGTGAAATTCACCAAATATTTCTCTCCTTCTATAAATTTCATTTACTTTCTTCTTTTTTTTTGTTGACATACGCTAATACTAAATAATTACCACAAATAAGTGATATTTCAACACTTTTAATATACATTAAAATATAAAAATTACACAGTTGTAAAATAAAAATACAATATAAACAAACGCCGCACACACGCATCATTCATTTTGGACATTTCCGCATATGCCGTGCTGCGATGAGATCTTCAAATTGCACGCACACATCGCACGTCCGATTTGGACACGGCCTTGAAGTCCTCGAATGTATGTTTAAATGTAAAATCTTAATTTGTCCTACCAGAGATGGTAATAATACTACCAAGGGCGTCGCCAGCCGATGAGCCACGGAGGGGCAAGATGAGTTGCCAACCGCCAGGGGGGGCAAGATGATAGAAAGAGGATATGAGTTATAGGAAAAATAAAATTTATAAGTTGTAAAGGCTTAATATTTTATTAAACAAGAATAAAGTCTTAATTAAAACATCAATTTCGTGTGTTTCTAGCAAATTGTTCATGATTACGCGCCTATGAATGCTCATCAATGCATGTTGATTAAAAACCCTCCCTGCCCCCCGCTGGCGTCGCCCATGAATACTACGTATATAAAATAGGAACGAATTCGTGTACGTGCAAAATGACATATGAAAATTTGCAATTTTTGTGAAATAGTGTATACTTTGTACGCAAACACCGACGCAATAAGTGATGTCTAATAATAATATGTATAACTAACGATAGTTTTTTTTCTCTTATTTCTTGTACTGTGTAGCTTAAAATGGAGCTATCATGTATTTCCAACATTAACCTAGTATAAATATATAATGTGCATAGATAATCATCCATATTGAAGCATTAAGTTAGTTGATGCTATTGTACTGCCTTAAAATAAATATGCATTCTTGTGCACCTCAGTTTACTGTTATTAAAATACAGATATATATTTTAGCATACATTAGGAAATCCACCAGTATTAAACAATGTTAAATCATATTTTCTCGAATACTCGTGCTATCGTCTTACCAAGCCCCCCTCCTTCTTAATTTTCCCTTTCATTCATTTATACCGCATTCAAATAGGCATGAACAGTCTCTGCGAGCTCTTGTAGTTTGAAGAAGTTATGAAAAAAACAAAAAACTGAAAGAGGATCTAGGAAAAGTAGTAAAAAGAGTAAAAGCAAAAGAAATTTCGCAAAAGGAAAGAATAAAAATTAAGCGTTTTTTGATGGTTTCATTTAAAAAAAAAAAAAAAACTTAAAAAATAATATAACGCATAGATGATTTAGCATCAGGTAATTTACGCAATTAGAAATAGCAATTAAAAAAGTGTACCCGAGTACCGTGAAAATCATAAAAAAAACTAGTCGGTACTTTTAAAAAAAGAATTATGTCGTTCAGGATTTAAGGAAAACACAAATTAATAAAGCCACTTACTCGATTTAAAATAACGAAAATTTCTTAATATAGTCGAGTGAAAAAAAGTAAACAAAAACACGTAAGAACAGAAGTTGTCTAAATTTATATAATAATATAGACTCAAATGAATGTGTACACTTAATGGGAGAAAACAACGATTGTGAAATAAAAAACTACCAGAAGTTAGAATAACTTAATATAAATATTTTGGAGTAATGATGGACCAACATTTAGCATGGAACGTACATATGAAACATGTTACAAAGAAAATTAGGGAAATATTACCAACTTTACACATACATTGAGGAAATATACAATATATAGAACATTAAAAATGGTTTATTATGTGCTAGTAGATTCGAGGATCTTCAAGAATCAGATATGGAATTCAGCGGTGGGGAATGGCGAGGAAAGTACACTCGGGGAAAATAAATAAACTGAAAATAAAATGCTTGAAATTAATAGCAACTCCTTAAAGGGAGAAACTGAAAATGAAGTGATTAAAAAAGAAGACGTAATGATGGGAATATGTAACACAGGAAAGAAAATTGGATTAGAGGAAAAAATAAAATCAGAATACGAGCTGAGGAAAAAATTTACGTACCAACTACCATTAGCGAGAACAAAGATGAGACAGCAAATGGACACATACATATATCATAGCTCAGACATTAAATACAATACCTAAAGAAATAATAGAGACGAACGGATAAAGAAAAGGAAAAGGAAAATGAAAGAATGGCTTCAGGAAGGAGGAAATGTTAAAAAAATAATAAACGTAAAATAAGAAACTGTGCAACAATAAGTAAAGAAATATGTATATAGATTATCAAACAAAGAAAATAAATTACAGGTATCGATAAGCTCAAAATTAGATTAAGATGCAGGTAGCAGGTTATTATATGAAAATATGTATATGTGACCCTGCCTCAAGAAAAAAGGCTTGTCGTTAAAATCATGTTTTTCAGAAACAATCAATTTAAGTTTTAAAAGTGTATAGCTCTGCTTCACGAGCCTTTCGGGAACACACTTGTGCAAGTACCAAAAATACTCCAAAAGCATCGAAAAGTACTTAAGAAGAATCGATTATTGTTTGTAGTATTATTTCAATTTTATTGAAAAATTATTAATTACTTTACTTTTCTTAATAAAAAATACACAATAATTTTTTTTGTTAATTTTTTAATAATAATAAATCATTTTTTTGTTGTTTATTTACACTTTATGCAATATAATTTTTAACTTTTAGTTTATTTCAAATCAAAGTACATGTAATTTTTTCTTCCAAATTTTTAATTTAAGTAAATAAAGGAAGAAACGTTTTTAACCATTTTATTAAGATATTTTTCCGTTAAAATGCAGGAAATTTATTACTCAACTTTAAAAATACAGCAATATAGAACAATTTCATTTAATAACATTGTAAAACATAGTAAATAAAATTTCGCAACTGTATGTAACATTGTATATATTTTCGATTGTAGCAACATTAAAAAAATATGAAATAAAGTTCACTTACCTAAACTAGATGTTAATATATAAGAAGTCTACGAACTAAAAAAAAATTATTGTTTTACAGTAATAAAAGTGGTTGTCGCTATTACTGTCTATAATTATTAACATATTCAGATTATATTTGTCTAATACTACTATTAGTTAAGTATTTCACATAACACAAAAGTTTTCAACAGTGTGCAAAAGAAATCTATTTTTATTACCTATTCAAACTGTTAGTTTAATTCTTGAACTGTAAATTAAAATATCATTTCACAAATTGTCCGATCTCTTTTGAACATTATAAATGACTCGACATTATACAGAAATTATCTCTTATTAAAGACTTTATTTTAGTCATTAAATAAAGGATCAGATCATTATAATGTATTTCACATTTTATTAATAACATGCAATTAGAACAATTAAATTAAACATTACTTTAAACGACAATTTTGCGAAGCTTTTTCTTATTTTTCAAGTAAATACATTCTCGAAATAATATGTACTAATACTGAAATTATAATTTAATTAGCCATCTCATAAGAATATATCATTTTATTTGTTAGAGTTTAAATTTACTTAAGTTCTGTTAAATCAAACTTTATCTGTTACCTCCTTGAACTTAATTCAAGGTACACTTTAATTACTGCAAAAGCTCTGCAAGTGTTATTTGGCTGATACTGTGAATTACTTCACGTTGCAACTTGTTTTTAACAATTCAGAACTGAAATTTTTTAAGGCCTCCTTAAAAATTTACATTATACATTCATAGTTATACTATTATTTTTAGCGAGCATTACCTGTGTCTATATGTTTTTAATAAATAAAAGCTGAATAAAAAATAATTATTTCAAGCAAAATAAACCACGGCATTTAGTACCACTATACACAATTAACTTAAAACATAAAACGATACTTTTCAGAATTTATGTTTATCTGTGTCTGTTTGTCCATTGTACATTGTTTTAAATCAAAGAGCACTAAATCAGAAATAATAAAAAGTGGGTACAGCTTATATAAATTGACCAATTTTATTTTAATGATACAAGTTATACCAATTATAATTTAGAAATTTTAAATCATTTCGAGTATACAAACCTTAACATTCGCAAAGGATACCTTTCGAAAATTTATTTTGTATAAATTAATTCAGTTTTTTTCCCTTTTATTGGCTACCATAGCATGCATCGGGTAATTCAGTTATTCGATGTATGAACGAAATATCTAGGAAAAATTATTTCGATTCAATTCCAATTCCGATTCTTCTAAGTACTTCGCTACGTATCGTTATCCATTTAATGAGTATTTTTGGTACTTGCACAAGTGTGTTCCCTAAAGGCTCGTCTCGGCTTCTTTGCAAGATATCGTTTTGAATCTTTGAATAATCAATGTTACCGTCAAGTAGAATAAAAAAAGTACTTTTAAGATTTTTGCTTAACAGAATGTAACCCGAATTTGAGTACAAGTTTGCAGCGTTGGTAATCGAACGGAAAATTTTTCACTGAGCGATTAGAGCACCATCAGTCGGCAATTAATGATTTCTTTATTACGAAGATAAAAAATTATATTATGAAAAGAAATGTGAAAATATTATACATGAATCCTATATTTGTAATGTAATACAGTTTAAAATAAAAATGCCTGCACATTGAAATACAAAGTTTTTTGCAATGAAAAATTTAGTGTTAAAACCATTGTTTGGCGGAATATAATCTTTGATTTTTTTTATTTGTTCATTATATTCAAAAATAATTTGTTTTTCGATTTAATTGCTCAAAGTATTTTAAGCCCAGAAATACAGTTCCTCGCACATAAAAGTAGTAAAAAAATTGAGTGAAATTTGATATACCAACAGTAGTTATAAATTGGCGCCAAAAATTTTTATTGTATATTGTTGTTTTGCATAAATAAATTCTGAAAAATGGAAAATTTTTTTACTTGTGCAGTACGTTTCGCAACGTTTAAGAATAAATTTATTTTATATAAACACATGATAGCCTCCCTCCTAAAGAACCAAAGCTGCTATGAAAAAATTTGTTATGACAAAGAAACTTAATTTAGGCAATAAAAGATTTGTATGAATTTTACCTACGGATTTTAATAATTAATATTTAATATTATTTTCTAGTAAAACTATTAATGTTCCTTTTTTATTCTATTTTAAACACAATTGTCGTCGATCTTTGATTTTTATTTACTTATAATTTTTATTTTATAGTGTAAATGAAAATAGTTCAATGAGAAATATATATATTTTTTTTACTTGCTCATGAACAAAGAATTCGGTTCGGACAAGGCCGTGTCCACGGGGTGGGTTTTGGGGGGTTAACCCCCCTCCCATTAGAACTGAAATAGCTTAGGTACTTCATTAATATTTTATGCAAAATTTTTTGTTACGAGTATAATCAATAACATATGTAATTTTTATTAATGTTTATACAGTAATTCGTTTATTTAAATTATTAATATATAAATCAAAATAATGGAAATTATTAATACCATGAATATTAGTGAAAAATGTATTTTTATTTATAAAATAAATATGCGAAGAAAATTTTCACCCCCACCCCCTCCAAAATTCTGGGCACGGGCCTGGGTTCGGATTACTAATAAAAATAAAAAAGAAGTGAAGTCTAACAAAAATACTATCTTTCTTACTATTTCTAAACTACCAATTTAGTTAGAATTTTATAATTTCGTTTTATTTTTCACTTAAAAATAAAACTAAATTTAAATTAAATTGTAATAATTATGTATTTTTAAAACATTTTTAAATTTCTATAAAGGTCGCTATTTGATTTTCTTCATGAAACAAGGGGTATTTCTCAAATATATTGCTTACTATAAAAGATTTTACATAATTATATAATCCCCCCCCCCCCCCCCCCCACCAAAAAAAGCCTTCTGGATCCATCTCTGCATATAGTATAGAAATTTTATAGAGGAAAGGATATGGTGAAGTGTTCTAGGATCTGTTTGGAAAAGTATGGCAAAAATGAAGCGAATAGTTAAGATTATAAATGAATGTAAGCAAGGCCGTCTCTATACTAAAATTTAAGGGGAGGGGAGGGAGTTCAAAAATATTTTTATAAACATACATATGTACTATTATAAAATATATTTATTTATAAATAGCACATTAAAGCCTTGCAATCAATTATTGCATTTGAAATATTTTAACAAACTACAATAAAAACAAATAAAAAACAATGGTTTCTATGGAATTCATGAAAATTTGAATCTTCTTTTCTTTTGTCAAAAATTGAAAAGAAATAAACTTATTCTGAATTTCGGTACATTTAATCGTTAGCAAAAAAATAACTCCATGTATATACAAAATAATGGTTTAGCTATGGGCTCACCTTTGTCAGGTATTTTAAGTGAAATCTTTTTACAAAATTTAGAAGAAATATACATGGAAAATATAATACAAAAATACAATATTAAATCTTATATTATATATGTAGATGATACACTACTAATTTTTGATGAAAATAATAGTAATACTGAAAATGACATTCTAAATGATTTAAATAAAATTCACAAAAATATTCATTATACTATGGAAAAAGAAGAAAATAACAAAATAAATTTCTTAGATATAACAATAATAAAATCAAAGGATAAGTTAACATATAATATTTATAGAAAACAAACCACCACTGATAATATAATTCATAAAACATCAAATCACCCAAACCAACATAAATATGCTTACTTCATGACTGCAATAAATAGATTATTAACTACACCCATGAATATAAATAAAAAACAAATAGAAATTAATATATTAAAGACTTTGGCAAGAAGTAATGGTTATGACGAACAAATAATAGATAAATTAATTCACAAAATAAAATCAAAATCAAAATATATACAAAAATTAAGAGTCAATAATGCTATTAACAATAAAGGATGGATAACATTCACATTTATAAACAATAACATATACAAATTAACCAATTTATTCAAAAAACAAGGTTTAAATGTAGCGTTCAAAACTAAAAATAATTTAAGATATAAAATAAACACCTTAAATTTAAAAAATAATAATATTTACAAAAATAGCGGTATATATAAAATAAATTGTACTGATTGTGAGAAATCATACATTGGTCAAACAGGGCGAAAAATTAATTGCAGATATAAAGAACATATAAAAGCATTTAATAATAATGAAATAGAAAAATCAACCTATGCAGAACATTTAATTAAAAATAAACATAAACCAAATTCAATAGAAAATACTGTAACCATCCTGGCCACTTATCATAAAGGTAATAATATGAACATTGCAGAAAATTATTATATAAACAAATATAAAAATAATATTTTAAATGACCGAACACCTAATAATAATAATCCACTGTTTAATATAAAAATTTAACTTTTTATCTTCTTGTTTTATTTTATATTTTATATTAATTATTAGCATTTTCAACCTATTGATTTTTATACCTGCTATGTTTATTCCTCTTTACATCTACTATATATACACATGTATTCCCTATATTCACTTCAGTATGTTTTAAGTTTCCTTTAAGTTAGTTTTAGCTGATGGTGGGTTATGCCCGAAAACGTTTCTAAATAGGTATTTATCTAATTTATTGTTCTATATTGTTTGTTATTAAAGTTTGTTTTATTATAAACCTTAGATATAATAAATAGAAAAACGAGGAAATATTTACGATAAGTAGAGTATGGTTAAAATTTCATTAGAAGAATCAATGAAATAATAACTTATATTATTGTTGATTTACGCAAACAATACTTAGTATTTAACCTCTCTAACTTTTGAGACTTCTAAAAAACCTGATGTACACACTTCTTAATGCAAAATTCAAAATATGTTTTATTCTAGAAACTGCGATAATTAAGTAGTATATATTATTATTACTAACTTCTACCTACTTAAAATCCTGTTTATAAGTTAAATTATAATGTCATAATGCTTAAATATAAGATAATTCCTCCACAAGTGTTTTACGAATAAGTAAGGTATTTATTAAGAGTTTCATATTTAAATAGTAAAGTCGGTGAATATAAAAAAAAAAAAAAAAAAAAAGTAACGGTAACATTATATGGCAAAAAATATTTATACAACTTGGAGTAAAATTGTCATTACATATTTAAATAATTCGAAGACACGTGGTATGGCTTATGTTGTTTAAATAGAAATGGTAATTATGTTGGTAGCGTTCGCAAAAACCAAAAAGAATTTGAACAAAATATAATTTATGATTTAAAAATGACACGTGAATGTAAATATAGAGTATGAGTTAAATCAAAATACGGTACAAGTGTTTGTCTTTTTGATAAAAATAACAAATTAAATAGTGTGGCTTTTTACTAATTGTAATTATTTATTTCATCTGTATAGAGTCGTAAAAAAAATAAAATAAATAAAAACAATAGAATATGGATTACATTTTAAAATTCGTTTTAAATTTTAAAAGTCCTTACGCGAATTTGTAACAAACGAACATAAAATTATTATTTAAAAATCATCGAATTTCTATTGCAGTTATTCTGCAGTGAAAGTTTTAGTTCGTTGAAATGTACAATATTTTATTTATTGTTAATAGAAAAAAGAAAACAACGCCGATTTACTTACTTTAAATTGAGCAGAGTTTAGTAATTTCATGCAGTGATAAAAAATTCGTAAATTAAATTGTAAAAATATAACGAATGACATATTGATAAATCGATTGTTTTATCTTTATGATTTTAATTTTTGCTTTTACACATAACGTATTTATTTGGTTAAAATAAGGGTAAAATTAATGTTATCTGAAAATGATTTTACGATCGCATAACATATCGATCATTCGTTCGATATAGTTATATGAAATGAACACGTGATTTATTAGTAGGAAGTGCGGTTGCAAAACTTTTTGGAACGGGGATGCTAGTTGAATTAGAGAGAGATGGAACGAACTGACAGTTAACGTGTTTTATTTCTCGTTCGTTCGACGCTCAGTGGTTCTTTTCAGAATTGACTGGTTAACTGTTTGCACGTTTTGTAGTGCGGTTTCATCATCT
The DNA here is from genome assembly GCA_039619475.1 of Icerya purchasi. Taxonomy (NCBI): domain Eukaryota; kingdom Metazoa; phylum Arthropoda; class Insecta; order Hemiptera; family Monophlebidae; genus Icerya; species Icerya purchasi. The sequence goes on from CM077115.1 coordinate 239,452,816, forward strand.
TTTCTTTTGACCTTATCCGAACGTATGTGAGTATCGTTATTTGTAATAATTGCTTTAAAGAGATAAAATTAATTGATTTTAACTTTTACTGTTAAAATTTTAATTTTTTTTTTTTTTTTTTTAATATAGCATTTAATAAAAAATGGGTATTCAAGGAGGTGATGCTGCCAAGGGTGCTGCGGTAAGTAAATTTAAGCTGTACATAAATAAATTTAAGCTGTACATAAATAAATTTAGGAAAAAACTTATGTAAAATAATTTTTATATTTAATATTGGATGTGTGTTTCGTTCAGTAAAATTGTATTTTTCGATTTCCGAACTGTTATAAAGGTATTCGAAAAGAAATGCAAAACGTGTCATAATATTGAAAAAGATGGAAAAAACAAAGTAGGTCCTAATCTGTATGGATTAATCGGAAGAAAAACTGGACAAGCACCTGGTTTCCAATACACCGATGCGAACAAAAAGAAAGGTACAAAATTATGCGGTTAAAATGAAATTAAGTAATACGATTAATTTAATTTAAATTTCATTTACTACATATAATACATGAAGCCGTTTGAAGCGCTTTAATTTTCAAAGCGATTGGGGTGGAGTTTTCCGATTATTCGTCAACTGGTTTTAACATTTCGTTTTGTGTGTGGTAAAAGATAATTGGGAGTGTCGTAAGCAGAGTATTTTGTAAAACTTATTTTAATTTATTTTGAAAACGTAATAGTAACGTAATTCGGTAGCTGTAAAGCAAAAATTAAAATGCCAATACTCGTATTCTACGATTTATTTGTTCTCTTCTTTTAATGCACATCTAAAGTTCTAAAAATTCTTTTGCTCATATAAGATATACGAAGTACTCAAGCACGATGTACGTGGTAGGGTGAAAAATAGGAAACCAAACGTTAAATTTTTTTCTCGAAGTTAGCAGTGATGACTACGAGCAAGATTTATACAGATTTGATGTGTGTAATGAGAGTTTCTGAGCAACTATTATGTATTTAAAAAGTTATAAGAAGTAATATTAATTTGGAATAAATATAATTTTTTTATCATTTTTTAATTTAAAGAAAGTAAACATCTCTGTATTTTCATATTTCACTGCTTTTTAAATGAAATTTTTATCAACAGAATTATACGTTATTCAACGGTGAATTTAAATTTTCGTATATTTAAAAATTCTTCGGTTTGCCTAAAAATTAACAGATACAATACAACTTTCAAGAAAAAATAAAAAACAACGAGGCTATGTGTTTCGCGTTGATAAATGTTAAATATTATAGCAAACTGATTTTTTCTTAGTAACAATGCAGTTGTGAATAACTTTTTATGTGTTAATATCAAAAAAAGTAAATAATACTAATAACGATATTGGTAAAACGTTTAAACTTAGAAACTTTTAATAGAATACAGAAAAAGAAAAAAAAAAGTGCCAACTAACTAAATAGCGAATGAATTTCAGTAGATGCCTCGAAGAAAATCATGTGTTGTAATGGTTTTAAATAGTTTTATCTTGATTTTATTTATTTCTTCGGAATTCAATTTTTTGCTTTAACCATATATCTTCTTAGAAAAAAAAAAATCAGTTATATTGGTCGACGTCTTACATTATGATGTTATATTTGATGATTAAAACTGATAAATCGTATTTTATTTGAGATTTTTCTTTTACAGCGTTTAATTATTTATTAAAAATATTAATTTTTTTCTCTTTGTACGTTCGATTCGCTTGAAATATTTTAAATATTGTCACATTCCGTAATTCTTTAGAAATAAACTAATTCGTGTTGGCAAAAATGGTAATGTAAAATGTTATATTTCATAGGTATAACTTGGAACGAAGACACTTTGTTCGAATATTTGGAAAATCCTAAAAAATATATTCCGGGAACGAAGATGGTGTTCCAAGGAATAAAAAGTGAAAAAGAAAGAGCCAATTTGATCGCTTACTTAGTGAAAGAAAGTAAAAAATAACACTCGCTTACGCTAGTTTAAATACAGTATTTTACGATAAGCTCGTTATTAGTAAACTTTACATTGCTTATTACTTTCAATTTGTCTCCTTTATTTGTTTCGATTCTGTTTAAAACAGGGAAATTATAAAATAAAGTATTGTGTACGAAATTGTCTACGTTAGATAAATTATTAATTGAAGATTTAATCTCGTTTTTGTCGCATTTGTTTGTTACCATAGTTAACGGCTTATTAATTTTTATGTCTTTCCCAAATATTATCAGGTTCCTTCTTTAAATTATTCAATTATTTTTAGCTAGACTAATCGTACATTTATAGTACATTCAGTGAGATTACTTTAATTTTTACTCGAGCACTTGTCAGGAATGAAACGCTTCGTAGTTGACATTTAGAAGTAATAATAAAAATTATACATTTAAAAACTGCCTGTAATTTGACTTTAATACATTATAGTGCTTATTTAAACAGAACGAATTTTTATTTATATATGTATATTTATGTATTCATGTTGTTTCACCGAGCGTTATTTCGAGCGAGCAGAATTTTATGCAGTTTATTCGATTTTCTGTCGCTAATTGAAAATAATATCTTCCTATTATATTAGAAATATTTTTTATTATCGCATACTTTATACTTCCGCTCTTCTGTCTTAATTTTTGAGGCGAATTTTTTATTTCCCGATATGTACCTTTGTACCAAATTGTTTTAGGAAGTTTTTCAGCGAACAGTGTTTGCACTTATGTTAAATGTTAATACGGACGCGAGGTGTTATTTTTGGAAAGAGGAAAATATAAAAAAAATAATATTACGCGAGATTTGGCGTAGGGCTTCATTGCTCAAAACTGTTTTATCGCGAGAACTTAAAATTATTTGTATTACATTAAATTCTGTTAAACGAGTAAAATCGTAATTAAATGTTATGTTTAAAATAGTGTCGAATATAGGAAATAGTGAATCGGTTTCAGTTTTAATGAAATTAAACTTTCTTACACATTTACCTATATAATATCACTTTAAGGAAAACTTGTGCTAGAGGATAACTCTACCTTGAGTGAGCTCGATAGGTTTTTTCTTGGAGGGGGCATTCTCGTATGATCTTAACCTATTAGAGTTATAAAAGACGTGATGTAGAATTCTGATTTTATCAAAATGAACTGAATGCAACGAATTTTTTTAATATGTGATTTTTTTTGCCGTGTTAATGCGTTTTAAGTTTATTAGTTTTGTATACGCTTAATGTAAAAAAAATTGAAAAGGTGAATAACACTGAAAGGTTTAACGTATAAACTAAGATTGATGCCTATAAATCACGATTTTAACTTCTTCGGAAAATGTATAAAAATCGCAACAGGAATACACAAAACGGAATTTAAAGTGACTTAAAAAATCGTTTAAAAATTCATAACGCGTTGCATGTCAACCTGGTTAACATGGTAAAAATCACGAAAAGCATGACATATAAACTGGATTTCATCGATAATTTATTTATTTTACTTCTCAATAGCAAAAAAGGTTGTTATGCCCGCAAATGCAGCTTACCTGTAGAAATTAGAAAAATACATTATTGTAGATATCTTTAACACAGTTTTAGCATCAGATATGTTGAGCAGCAAAAATTTTTAAAAATGCCATTTTATTTAAGTATGTAAATGAATTAAAAAATAATAATTATAAAATTGAACTAATGGCAGTATTCGATCAAAGAAACCACGATATAAGAGGTGGTATTTTTGTACTGGCTGGTTCCCTACCGTCGTTTTGTGGTTAATTTAAATCGGGTAAAAATAAGAATCGGCGCTAATCAGTTTCAAATACGTTATGTTTTAAAATTTTCAAGTTAGTTGAATGCTTTGTAAAGTTGTTTATTGGAACGAGTAGTTTTTTAGTTTTTACAATTAAGGAAGTTTAATGGAGCATATTTGATAATAAAGGGGTTTGAATGTGTATTGGGTAGGAAACTTTTTTAAATATAGCGTGTCAAGCTAATGGATACTTTTCGTTATTTACGGTTGCTTCTATTAGACAGAAATTCCAATTGGTATGTATTACACCATTTTTATAGGATCTAATGAAAATGCTACTGGTGGTATGCTTCTGGCTTTTTTTTTTTATTTTCGTTTTAAAACAAACGTATGCATTTCGATTATTTTCGTATACACAGAAAATGTTCAAGAATTCAGTAAAGTGGGTTAAAAATAAGAGATTAACCAACCGTATGCTTTTGTTTTACTATTTAAGTTATTTTTCGCGGATGCTGGGAATTTAGAATTTTTACGTCTAAAATTTGGCAGTGTTTACGTTGTTTACATGATACTGCGGCGTTTATAAATAGTATAAATACCCAAATATTTAAACAATCTAAGCACAATACCAATTTTTATATGAATATAATTCAGAATTTTTAGCGCGGATAATTTTTAGGGGTATGTTTTTTCATAATTTTCAAATTTAAAGGTTTTTGTTACTGTTGGTTTTATAATACTATTAGAAGTTAATTAATTAAACTTTATAGATTTTTGCTTAATAACCAGATTTCATCTTACTCTCATAGGTACATTTTTTTATGGTTTAAAAAAATTTTCCCCTAAAAAATATTTTTTCATATATCTGCCAATATAAAATTGTAATACTGACGTTTAACGGTACTGTTATTTTAAAATAGTATAATTAGTAAAATCAATTTTTAACTTTTTTTTTCAATGAAAGTAATCATATTATATAAATTACATATAAAAGAAAATTTCAAATTTACTATAAATATCTCAAGTTTAACACAATAAATTTTTAGTTACTTAAATTGAACTAGAAATATGCATGCCATTTTGAGAGTAAATAATAAAAAAAAAGAAAGAAAATAAGAATATGTTTAATTAATACATAGTTTTTGGAAGCTTTTGTAATATCTATTAAGTGAAAGATGTTGGCCATATTAGAATCGAGAATATCTCATTTTTTATCGAAATTATCAAGGGAATATCGAAAATTCGAACACACTGTATCGAATAAGTTTCAGGTATATATTTTATTGCAAAGTATAATGCTATTTTCTCGCGATCGCAAGATTTTTACTGAATGTGCGTGGCATGCAAACGTATAATTTCGGTTGTAACAATTTCGTATGATAATTGGCTAATTAACAGTGCCGCATGACCTTGTAACTTCATTCATTGCCACACTGTTACAGTCAACTGTACTAATTGTGCCAATTTTATAACCTTGAGAAGAGAGACGTTTTCTTTATCTGTATCGAACATAATCAATTGATAACAGTGCGGTAAATGCCATTTCTCACGTACTATGTGTTCATTTGCATAATCAAAACAGGAACTTAACGTTCGGGCCAAATTTTACTTATTGTTGCACCATTTTAGAACATTGTTCTGTTACGAGACGCGGACTATAAACAATTACATCGATCGTTTTAAAGAGTTCGTTGGCTTTGTTATACGCAATCATTTTTTGAGAAAATATTTAATATTTGTAAAAGGATAAATGTTTTCGTAAATTTGTTTTTTTTACACGTTAACATCTCTACAGTTCATTTATATTCCAGAAACTACACGAAGCACCCATTCTATATATGTATATATTTTTTTTTTTTTTCGTAATTATTCTTTAATATTACAAATTCAGCTGTATTAAACGTATACTTAATATGATATGAGTTGTCATCTTTAGTGAAACACATAACTTGCGCGTTAGACTTACAAAGTGCTATTTAGTAGTTTATATTTGAATTTTTTTCATTGTACTTTACTCGTTGCGATGTACTGCTTTTTCTAAAATCTTTAAAGGAGGAACTAATATTTTTAGTTTTTTGTCGTTTTTTTTCGAGAGAAACAGAGAACCTACTCCTTTTTTTCATTTCCTATGAGACAGAAAGTCTTGAATTCGTTTAGTTTGTAAACTTGCTATTGTTTTTTGTTTTTTACTAGTCTTAAGCAGAATCTAAGAAATACTGATGCCTAATATTGATGAGTATTTCCTTTTTAAATGTTGAAAGGAATTTTAAAAGTAGCGCATTCATATGTTTCGTTTGTTATAATAAAATTTTAAACACTATAAAAAATATTAAGATGTAGTAAACGTCGAAAAGACCGTATTATTGCAAATAATCAGTTGTAAATGGTGTAAAGTTTTACATCAGAAAGCGCGATTTTATGTTATTCAGTATGTAATCGTTCAATAGAACCTGCATTTGTTTATATAGTCGTTTTAGTTATATTTTTCTTTTTAATATTGCTACAGATTTCTCCATAGTGTCCGGCTTATGGTTATGTTTCATGAAGTGAACGGTGAGGTAGGTTTTTGAGGTTCGTTATTATCGAAAGATCTCGAATAATGTTTGATTTATCTATTTGCAAATTTTCAACCAGTTTGCTCAGTGTATACTTTGTCGCAATCAGAACAGTTTATTATTTTGTAAACGCCACTATTTTCGTATATATTTTTATGAAGTTGTTTCCGTTTATGGTAATTTATTCTTTTTAAATGCTATTTTGAATGTATCGCTTAATTTATATATTGTTAATGAAAGTGAGTGTGATCTATTTTTCTATAGTGGTGCTTTTTTTCAGTTTTTGTTTAATTTTGTGTAATGTATTTGTGATGTTTTTATTCTTCCGTTGTTAGTGGCTGTTGTCTTTAATGTGTTGATTTCAGTTTGTACATTTAATTACGACAAAAAGAAAACTTCTCTACGTAATGGATTTAGAATAACCGACACATCAGCTCCTGTAGGCGGACGAAATAATAATCTTGATTTATTGTTAAGTCTTGTTTCTTAGATGGAATATGAAGTATTACCGGACCCACTAGGGAGTGACAACATTTTCCTATAATTGTTAAATTTAAATCGATCTGTTTTCATAAAAGCAGCTGCGAGACAGTCGAGGGAGCCTTCAGTTTTTGAATGTTAATATAAATTGGAGCAAATACAAAGTATTAATTTCTGATAAATATAAAAATTTACAAATAGACGCATTCTCTGCCACATCGGCGGAGGACAATACAATTGCTTAGTATCAACGATATAAAATACGCCGTAGGAATGTCCTGTTAAAGCAAAAATAAACATGTTGCAAGAAAATCCAGTCTGAAGAATATAATGACTCATTGTATTCAGAAAAATGCCGTATGTACATATATTTAGTAAGAAACCTTCACCGCTAAATTATATAAAGTTCAAAAATCAACAAGCCGAAACGAAAAAAGCAATAAAGAACTTTAAAAATGTAGAATGGTAAAAATATTGTATAAATGAGATGTCACATAAAATTAAATGGTTTAAAACCACCCCCAGGAGCGCTACTAAATACAATACAAACTCTAATTGGATTAAAGGATTTATCAAACAGTTTAGGGACTGACGGATATTCTCGATTTTTAGCCATAGTAATGAATGTATTTTAGATCTACTCATGTACTTAAAAACAACTTCAGTTATAATGAGAACCCTAGTGTGAGAATAGATGGTATTCCGTAAGGGATGATAAGATTTCTTCCGCTGAAGAGTAAAGTCTATTACAATTCTAGAATTTCTTTTTAAAAAACGCATTCGTTCCTCTTAAGTGAAAAAAATATTTGGACTGATGAGGATTTAATGGGTGTGTTAATAAAGTTCAAAGATGTATTCACCGAAAAAATGACCAATTTTGAAACAAAAATCAGAAAAATAGTACATCCGTTAGAGGAACACAAGGATCTCTTGTGGATTTCAAGTGGATTCTGGCTCATTTTTTTTTGGCACAAGATTAGGAAATTACACAATGAAATAAAAGTTGAACCGGGAGGAACACGTGATAAAAGAACATTTATTAAAACAGTGGGAGATATCATACAGAGAAACCATACAAAAAGGCAACGTATATATAGATCAACATTCGTGGTTCGGATACAACGTAGATGGAAACTATATAATTATATACAGAATTTTCGGGCATCATTGGACTCCTTTTCATCTGGCATGTTGGGGAATAATAGATAGTTGCGGGTATTAATTTTGAGGTTTGGGGGGATCATTAGAGCATACAGTTTGGCAATGCATCGAAGAGTATAAGTGGGTGATAAGCATGTCGAATCTGCTTCCACGGCGTTTTTCATCAACACTTGAGGGATCATTTTGGTACCGAATACAAAAAATGTATACAAAATTTCAGCTGTTAAAATATTTTCTAAGTTATTTAAAAGAACCTTATTTTTGGTTTATTTATTTATTTATTTTTTTTTTTTAATAGTAAAACTGAAAATTGTTGATTTTTTCCAAATACCAAGAAGACAAAGATACAAAAATAGATATATTTATGATTCCCAAATACAAAAACCCAATATTTCATAGAGCAGAACTAAAATATTTTTTAAACTATTCTTTCACACGTGCAATCACCAAATTTTAACAGTAAACGCCTTTTTAAAGAGGGGATCCTGCTTTAGAAGACCTAAAAAAGCACTTTTTTGGGGATTTTTTTTTGGAAGAGACAAAAACAACTTAGCCCAGCGAACTTTTGGGGTATATTTTCTTGCGTATTTGAAGTGTGTAAATAATTTTTATTAAGTAGATATATGTAATAATAAATTGCAGAGCAATGGGCCTTTTCCTAGAACGTCTTCATGCTGCAGTTCGCAATTGGCGGGAAAGATGCAGTTCGCAATTCTTGTCAGAAACATAAAAACCAAATAAATTTCCAATTATTACACAATTTATTTCTGTGTGAACCAAAAAAAAGTTTAAATAATTGAGAAATAATGACTTTTCAGGCTTGAAAAAAAAAGTGGTTTTATGTTGTGTAAAAGATTTCTAAAAATACTTTTTCAATAATTTTGTTGGTTCACACAGAAGAGAATAAATTTTTGTTCAAGTCAATAGGTCGTTTAGTTTTTTTGCTATCGCGCTCACCAATTCAGAAAAATCGAAAAAGTGAAAACTCGAGAAAACGAGTTCTAAAGTTTTAAATAAGTTAAAATATAAAGCTTTGTTTCGTACGCTAATGATCGGCTAATCAGCTATTTCGGGTCCCCATACGGTAGTCCTGCTTCTTCAAATAACTCATTCTGACGCATTTTTTCGAGTCTACAAGCCGTATGATTTCCATTGGTGCTAAGTGACTGGCGCCTATTTTCTTTTTCGATCCGTTGCGCGTCGGCGGTATCAGCAAACATTTTGCATTGCTGGTCAATATTCAAATGCAGAATTGCATAGTATTCAAAATCGCTGAATATCCTTCGTTGAACATGCCTGCAGCCAAGTAAGTAGGCGGCTATTTCAATGACTTTTTGGCCGAAATGCAAGTGTTTCGTATTAATGCGCCAGACCATTGAGTTGAACGACTCGTTTGAATTTTGCGTGTGACCGCCTAAACATCTCGTTAAAAAGTTGTCATTTGATAGTTCTTTATAGATCGGACGAATGTGCTTCTCAATTTTTTCATCAATCAATCTAGCGGGATGCTCAAAAGATTGTAATTGATTGGTGCATTCAGCTTTGCGCCATTCACACCAACTATCGATTCCGGTTGGACAATTTTCGTGTCGAGGGGATTTGTCTGTGGAGCAATAATGATCCAGCGTTGTTATCACTAATTTTTTCATTTTTTGGACAGAATCAATATTTTTTTAAATTTCCAAACCATAATAAACTGTTAACTCTTTTATGATATCTTCCGTTAGCCGCTTCTTACCACCGAGCTTCTCAGGAACACGTGCACAGACAACTGTTTTAATGGAGTAAAGGAGGCAAGGTCAGAAAGAGCGCCCGAGCTTGGCTGAATGCGCTACATACCTGTTTGACGCTCCTTTTCGTTCAGCTTTGTATCTGCAAAAGTACTTCGAATAGACATTTGTAACTTTGTGAATATATGCTTGGATAGTTTAGGAAATAAAGAAAAAATCGATTTTTTTAATCTTCTAAAGCAGGAGATCCCCCCTTAATTCCCGAGTACAGAGGAGCGTAAAAGACGTTCACTGTTAAAATTTGATGAAGGCATGTCGGATAGGCCCGTGCCCAGAATGTTGGTGGGGGAAGGGACTGAAAATTTTCTTCATACTTATTTTATAAATGACAATACATTTTTCATTAATATTCGTACTATTAATAATCTCCATCATTTTGATTTATATATTAATAATTTACATAAATGAATTACCGTATAAACATTAATAAAAATTACGTACGTTATTAATTATACTCGTAATAAAAATTTTTGCATAAAATATTAATGAAGTACCTAAAAATAAGGAGCATATTTTTTCTTTTTTCTTTTAAAGGTAGGTAAGAACACCCTAAAAAATCATCAATATTTATTTAAAATTTTTTATTTTTTTCAGATTTTTGTGTATTTATAATAACTATTTTAGTTCTCGGGGGGGGGGGGGGGGGGCTTCCGTGGCACGGCCTTGTGTCGGACGGAATATAGTTTAAAAAATATTTTAGTTTTGATTTTGTAGAAAATTGAGTTTAAATTTGAGAATCATAAAAGTATGTTATTTTTACGTTTAAAAAAATCACAGTTTGTTAATCTTAATTTTTACTATTAAAATAAATAGAAACTAAAAATGTTTTTTAAAAATAACTTGGAAAATATTCGAGATTAAGAGCTGACACTTTCCGTGAATTATTTTAATTTGGTACCAAAATGATATTCCTTAAGTATTGATATGCTTACCCGCCTGTATCCTTTCAACATAGAAAGAAAACATTATTAAAAGCGATCCTATTGGATCTAAAACGATTACTAACAAAATTGTAAATAATAATGCAACCAAATTCAGCTGAATTTAAGCACCGACTCTTAAAAGACATTCATATATAAATTTAAAAACAAGGGCAAGAAGAAATTGGCCCAAAAGATGAAAAATTGAGACAAAAAAAATAATAATAAAAAAGATATTTAATAATTGATTTATATAGTGTATGTATGAATATGTTGATTTTAAAGATCAGATCTTTGATAATTTTTGTGTAGATTTTGTTGTGATATCAAGAAAATCAATTCCGTTTTTTTTAGCCGTTTCTACTGCGTATTTAATATTGTTAAATTCGTTTAAAATTTCGATTTCCGAATTTGAGTTATTTCATCGAAAATTCTTAGCGTGTCGTCTACGTATCCTGTATATATCGTTTTATGTTATATTTATGTAATACATTTTCCCCGTTATCTTCCGAGTTTTGTAGAAATATTCCACTAAGTAAACTTCAGAGAATAGAACCCATAGTCAATCCATTTTCCTGCGTATAAAATGAATTATTGAATTTAAAGTAATTTTTTGGCTTATGTTTTTTTTATTATTCGTAATAGAACTGAGTACTAATGTTGTGTAAAGATTTCTCAATAATGTTTAACGTTCAAGTTATACACATACATTGGTACAGAAATCAGTTAAATCGCAGAAAACTATTTTAGTCTTATTATTAATGTTTGTCTTTTAGTTTTTTGAATACATTTGTCTCCTTCCTTACAATGGTGTATTTATTGTTTAGTGTAATTTTATGTTTAATAGGTTTTTGTAACTGGGAGCTGTTATTATTGTTTTTATCCGCTTTTATTAAAGGATTGATTATTTGGTGCATGCGAATTCATATTTATTGTTTTTGTAAATTTGGCTTCATTACTACGCTATCTCGTAATATTGATGCTACTTTAATTCAACTTTATGATTTAATTTCGTAAATGTAATGCAGAAAATTTAGAATATAGTAGTTTTAAAAGCACGGAGAGTAAAGAAATTTGTAACTACATTTATACACAAACAAAAGAAAAATTAACTTCTATTAAACATTTATTAGCTGTTAAATTATTCTATAAAGAACATTTTGTAAAGAACTACCCATGTATGAAGTAAATAAAACATAAAGCCCTTATCTGTCTCTTTTGAAAGAAGAAATTAAAAGCAACCACGAATATTTTATTCTGTAAAAGAATTTCACAGTTTTAAAGGTTTAGCTGCACTTTTAAAGCCGTTAAATGAAGAAAACGTAGAAAGTGTTTTACTGCAATCATTCCACTTATAACAATTTTGACTAGAACTTCCAATGACAACTGTAGAACGGGAAAGGTGTTTTTCAAAACGAGTAAAATCATACTTAGGAGGAACATTATGGATCAAAAAGGATTAGGGGCACTTGCGTTATTTTAACTAAAAACAAAATAATTTTAGAACTTCATAATTTTAATGAAAAAGTCAAGTAATTTCGTAGTAAAAAAATTTAGTGTCATTTCTATGTTATTTACAGAAACATTAAATCATAGATAAGTTTTTTGAAATTTCTTTTTTTTTGTACTTGGAATATTACACTATATTTTCTGTAATTAAATTTACTTCATCGCTCTTCGTTAATTTAAAAAAAAAATGTAAATTTTAGTTCTAGTAAAATACGAGTATCTAGTAGATAATTTAAAGATTGATGACTTTATCAAACACATTTTTTGTCTGTTTTTTTTTTTTTTTTTTTTTTAAAAAAGCAAAAACATATTCACGTTAACATGAGAAGAATGGGTTTCATCTCTAAATAACCGTTTATTACAAGTAAAATTATTATTTTTTATTATGGCTATCAGGATAATTGATGTGTCCTAAATGAATGTAACAGTAATGACATTCTATAAATGATAAAAATTTGAATGAAAAAGTGGAAACACTTACGAAGCTGAATTTTATCTAAACCTTATTAGAAGAACGCGCAATTTGGATATTTAAAAATAAATATGCTCGTAAAAAATGAAAAAAAGATAGTATATGAATTTCTTTTTCGAAATATGTTCATTAACGAAAATCACGAATAATATAAAAAAACAAAATAAAACGAAAGGTAAATCAACGTTTACGAAGTATGGCAACAAAAATTATATATATTTAAACAAAAATATAGTTTAAAATTATTCACCTTGATGAAAAATTAGGTTAATATTATTGCAAGCTAATTCGGCAGCTAAATATTGCAATATATAGGGTATTCCGATTACCGTCTTAGATGTTGAGTTACAGATTTTGCATCTGCTTTGTTCGGTTTTCGTGTGACCGTCCAGTGATTGCGTTATTATCGTAGGTCCAATAATAGTTTTGCATTTTGAGCATAAATTGGCCTGCAAAATAGAATTATAAAAGTTAATTTGTATATCTGTAATTTTTAAGATTTCTAACGTAAACTAAACAATATAACGTTTCTTAAACTAAGATGAATTCAATAATTTTCATTTTAAATTAGTCTTCGTTTTCCAATTTTGCCCACGGTGCGGTATAGGTAATATCACATATCATGGGCTGATCTAATTGCGTTAAATTAAACATTAAATATAAAATTGTGCAGTGCGAGATGGATGAATTTTCAAATGCAGGCATGAAAGTTGCAGTAGTTTTTCATCTGAAAAGTGCGATGTACCAAAAAAATCGAATTCGGAAATTTTTAAATGGACTAAATATATGTTTTCAAAATTTCGAGGGCCGCAAAAAGGAGGAAATTTTTATTAATTTTAGTTCATTTTTTTATGTAATAATTCTGTTCGGCGCAAAAAAAATTAAGGAAAATTATCTTTTAATAATTAATTTTTCATTTAAAGAATTTTTTCTTGATAACTTTATCTTATTTTGATCAAACTTTGATTTGCAGCAATCGCTTTTAATAGTGAACCGAGCTAAGTATCTATAGATATCGCTAAAATTTCTTTTAAATAGTTTTGACTGCGGAAGAACAATACTTGTAAATCATGAAATAACTTTACAGATTAATACAGGTACTTTGTCTAAAATATAATTATTTATAAGAATTAGAATACTGTTCGTGTTCTAAAGTGTTTTTTAAACTCCTTTATACATCATTCTGTAGACACGAGATTAAGATTACGAAGATTAATAATTTTTCTGGTTACCTGATTTTGAAAGTGGTCAAATGTATACATATATGTGATAAAGAAATGACTGAGAATTAAATTTTTTAGAACAGTTGTTTACTTTTGCTTTCAAAAGAATAAACTGTACATATATATATCTATATATATAAAAATCCCGTGTCTTTATGTTTGTGCAGGATAAACTCGGAATTTACTTAACCGATTTTTATAAAATTTTAAAAGTACATGCAATTTAATCCAACTCTTAAGAGGTAGGATACTTTTTGTTTTAATTATTTACATAAATATTTGTTATATTAAATAATTTAATCAATCAATTTAAAAAAAAACAAATTTAATTGTTGGCTATTACTTTTTGCTTTAATTATTTACATAAATATTTGTTATATTAAATAAAACAAATTTTGACAATTTTATTATTTTTTGAGAACTACTTTTCGTGGCGACTTTTGTGTATCGTGCGATGTTAATCGAAATGCAACCATGTTTATCGCTGGCGCATGGCGTTTTTATCGATGGATGATGATATAAACGTTTTTTCGCTCTGTCGTTTACAAAAAAGTTCGTGTTATTACGGAGTTGTTGTTTAGGGGGAAAAAAAATATTGTCCGATATTGTGCGACATTTAATTTATTTATATTTCAGTGTATTTAATAAACGTCCTGCCTTGATAAAAGTTTACACTCCATTATAAACTTAAAAAAAAAAAAATTATTTTAATATTCCGACAACAATATTGTAGCAGTGTAGGTTAATTCATCGATACAACTCTCTGACATTGTTGGGAATCTAAGTTGCTTTATATTTCAGTATAAGATAATGCCGCGGAGAGACAATCGAACCTCAACAATGCGCGTAGCAGAAATGCACGGCGTATGCGTGTTATGAGAGCTACTGAATCGGAAGAAGAAATTGTAAGAATAAACGCAGCTCAACGGATCAGCAGAACAGCAGAAATTCGAAGTCAAGAAACTCGAGAACAACGTGATGAACGTCTGCGACAAGAGCGGCGCGAGAACGGCACCTGGCTGAATACAGAGAACGCGACAGAGAAGTGCAAGACAGGTTGACCAAGAACATCGTGCACAAATTAGTGCTTAGATAATTTTCAATTTTATAAAATAATATAACTAATAGGTTCAAAACCAATAATGTTATCTGCCTCATGTATAACATTTAATTTTTATGTAACTAATTTATTTAGTATATATTGTGTAAATAAGTCATTGATTACAGATTGAAAGTTGAAGATTAGATAAATAAAATGTAAATTCAATAAGTGTATATTAGTTGGATAATTTCGTTCTTTACATATGATTCAAAATCGGCTAAATAATTTCAGGTTTATTAGTAAAAATGAATTTAATTGCATCAAAATAATAAGTTAAAAATTAATTTAATCTATTATAACTACTAAGCCACAGCAACGCGTGGCTGGGTCAGCTAGTATATATATATATATATATATATATATATATATATATATATATATATATATACTTTATGGTAGGCCAAGGGGTATTTTATTCAATTAATTTTTAAGAATAAAACCCTAACATTATATTTTATGTATTGATTTTCAGTTGATATCAATGTTCGGACGGATTTTTATTAAAAAAAAAAACACAATAAACAGACTCCTTTTATATTATAATAAAAATAAAACTGCGCAAAAACGAAAATATCTGTTAATCGGTATAATTTATATCACATCAAAAACATAAATGTAAAAATAGGAGCCAAGTTCAATATTAAGAATATGCGTGGTTGTCGACTTCGCAGACAAAAGAACTGAGATCTAAATGGGTGCCAAATTCTGTAGATAATCCTGAAATTTATTTATAAGAACATACAACATTCTAAAATAAATTTAAAACACAATTTCTTGTTTTTTTCATAGACAACAATGTTTGCTATTTAAAAATATAACTTCTTCAATTTGAACAGTCAAATTATTTACACAAAGTAGATAATTTAGGATAAATTTTAACGATTTGACTTGGTTAGTTTTTACCAGTAAACCAAATTTTTAGAAAGTAAGATATGTTGACCTTACAATATAAAAACGGTAACTTGCGTATAACATAAAGAAGATAAGTTGATTAGCCAAATATAAAATAACTTGTATGTGAAAACTAGCCAAGTGAAATCGTGAGCTTTAATTTATCCTAAATTATCTGCTTTTTGCAAATAATTCGACACTGTTCAAATTTAAGAAGTTATATTTTTAAATAGCAAATATTGTTGTCTATGAAAAAAACGAGAAATTGTGTTTTAAATTTATTTTGGAATGTTGTATGTTCTTATAAATAAATTTCAGGATTATCTACAGAACTTGGAACCCATTTAGATCCCAATTTTTTTGTCAGCGAAGTCGACAACCACGCATATTCTTAATATTGAACTTGGCTCCTACTTTTACATTTATGTTTTCGATGGGATATCATTACTTTTTATAAAGAAACTATAATTATTATTATTCATTCAAATTCAAATTCAAATAGTTTATTCTTCAAAATAGGCTTGCAAAGTGAGCACTTTTTGAAAGTCAAGTTATGGAGTCCGTTTGTCCCCTAGCTTTAAAACTACCACCATTTCGGACCTGTATGGCCAGGGAGAAGAAGTGGTAAGAAACTCTTACTGCAGCACAAAGGGCCCTACAAATATGTCATGTTATTTCCATCTCTTTTTTTACAAGTATGTCTAAATTAGTATACAATATCATGTTAATTTCCTGCGCTGTGCTGGAATCGCATTGCTCCATAATATATGTTTATTATTAAGATAGTCATCTATTTTAAAATAAGTTTTATCAAGCAGAACTTGCTTCACAGCAATTTTAATAAATTTATTTTGATTCGTTTTTCGGAGCGACATATGAAACGAACGAAATTAAACAACATGTTGATGGTTAAAAGATTAGCGCTCGCCAATTATTTTTCTAACGTGTAGCGAAACTTGTCAATTTCCGGCCTTTCTTAGATTTGATAACTTTACATCTAGCACAATCTAACTGTGATATAAACTAAATTAAGCAATAAACGAACGAAATTACGTGAAAAAATATGAACATTTCACTGCTTTTCTGAAAATTGTTTCCTTTGTATACACACAATCACCAAGCTGGACGCCAAATTTCAACTTGCTAGGTCACCTGGAAGTGGGTTAGGTTTTTGATCTATGTATATGTCAGTCAGTGATAAAAATGCCGATTTTTAAAAGTTAATATCTCTATAACCGTTTTAGTTTTATTTATGAAATGTCAGGTTCTAGTTAACCTAAGGGGTTTTAATAAATAAACTAAATTTCATGTGTTTATGTCAAAAGATTTTGAGTTATCAAGGGGTTAAAAGTGTATCTAAATGTTTCGTGTAAATATACACACGGCTGCTGCGTCGTTGCCAGTTCCTTTTTTTCGGCTTGAACTTGGCTTGACACGCTGCCGCGTGTCTAGATATAAAAAAAAAACAACTGTTGCAGTTTCAAGCTGTTACTTTCCAACAGTAAAAATTTTCTGTTTCCGGGTTAGTTTTAAATCGATTTACATTAAGTCAAAGCTGGGCTTTGGATGGTAAGTTTGATGTGCATATTCTACGAGCAGTTGTTTTTTTTATACCAGTCTGTGACGCTCTTTATTTTGAAATTCAGTAAGTCTAAGGATAATTTTCTATAGTCTACGTAGTTTTTTGTTTTTTTTTAAATTCTGTGTCCCATGTAAATGAGGTTATCGATGATACACATTCAACTAGTCTACGTGTTTTTTGTGAAATGGTAGCCGTCACATGTACGGTTTTTTAAAAATGATGTTATTTTGGCGTAGTGATGGAGAGAAGGTGTATCCCCCCGATATTTGCTCTACGGATCTGTCGCTAAGTATAATCCAGACATTTTATACACTGTCCAGGATTAAGCCGAACAGTTTTAAATGAAATATGAAAGAATCAAAGCTTCTCTCCTTTAAAATGTTTCCTAGTTGTTAGGTTAGTTATTCGTTTACACATTAATTTAAAATATTAACTCACAGATTCGTTTTTTTTTTTTTTTAATGTCATATTACTGAACAACGTATTGAAATTGATTTTTTTAAACATAATATTCAACATTAATTTTAAATTTAATAATAATCTCAAAATTTCATTGTTTTTTATGAAGTTTTTAATGCATAGAGTAGGCCCGTATTTAGTCAGTATATTTTTTTTTCAGTAGGGTTTAACATCATCTTTTCAAAAAAAAAACAAAAAAAACAACAAAACATCGGGTAAAGACTATAAGATAAATAAAATGGTGTATTTATGTAACCGATTTAATATATTCTGTCTCTGAAATTTACGTGCGCGGTATTCAGCTCTATTCTAAATAGTACTGGTGAAATTATATCTACTTTATACATGAATTCATATTGCTATCGCCTCCAACACTGTTGCCAATAAAATAAGGTAGAAGCGACTTGTTCATGTGTGATTAGCATTTTGAATATATAAAATATTTGCTTATTATACAAAATCGGTAATTTTATATATTGCGGTAATACATAATCGAACAAAAAATGTGATTCTCAGCCCTAGATTTTGACATAATGTATTAGTATTAATGACATCACTATTACAAATGTGACGGTGACCATCTAATGTTTTTTAAGTACGTTTCTTATCACAATTTTTATCGTTGTTTCTTTCGATGGTAAACAGTCACATTTATGTTCATGAAAGTTTCATTTCTATTATAAAATAGATTTATACATAAAATATAACACAAAATTGGTCAATGTGTTTGATTCGTGCATTGAAAGTTTCTCGCATTTTTATCTTTCCATTTTTTTTTTTGTTTGGTTTTCGAACTGTTAATAATAATGTTACACTTTTAAATTACATTGTACTGAGAATTTTACACACTTACGTATAAATAAATAAATAAAACTCAGTCCTTCGGGTTTCATCGTGGCGATACTGTACCCCCAGATAATAATTGTGTAATACTGTAAGACGATTAAATTTCCACCAATTATGTTATCCGTAAAGAAATAAAAACATGACGGTTTGCGTAATAATTTTTATTAAAGATGTACATATTTTATAACATTTCCCCCCCCCTTCATGTTACCTTTGGCGCAAAAATGATGTTACTAATAGAATAGGACATTTTTGTTCCTTCATTTTGGTGTCAATGGCTTCTAGAGCACTACGTGTTTATAATAAGTAATTTAACAATTTACTAAAATCTACAACAAACAATTATTTTTACCCGTAAACTTTATGATTGGAGAAATTTCCTATTTTTTAAGCTTAAAATTTGGGCTACTGGAAAATGAAAGAATATTTATTTATTATCTTGACATTATCTTTAAAAGAATGTAATGGGATTAAAAAAAAAAAACAAAAAAAAAACAACAAAACATGATTTTGGATTCAAATTAAGAACTTTATAAATGGTACCACCTAGTAATCTAGAATATTTTTTCATTAAATTTTCATCTCCCCTTTCCGGAGTAGTAAAAAAAATTAGACTAGTGCCAATTAAATGTTTGCTAACTTTATTAGTTTTTAAAATATTAATTAGCGATATACGGAATAGATTTATAAGCAGAAATACAAGTTATTAAATCTGAGGGTTGTTAATGTGTAGATTTCCACATAGAAAATGACGGAACTTTATATAGATATGGTCTATTGTAAACAGGCCAAACCGCTGGCAAGACATGAGAACTTTTCTGTCCTTTAGGACTTTTCTATTATTTCTCCCTTATGTTTATTTCCCTTCGGACTACCAGTTATACGGGCTCTTACATCGATCTCTTTTAACTCTTGCTTTTTCTTTTAGTAGTTCTGGTCATCTCGTTCTTCCGGGAATAACTCCTCCAGTGACCTTTTCCTTTCGGTTTGTGTTTTTCCCGTTTTGATGGGTAATCGTCCCGCTGCTGACAAGCTCAACATAATAATAATAAGACGAAACTTTACTAGAAAGAATTGAATAAAATAAGAGATCATTGAAAACTGATTCTAACTATTCATTTTCAGATATTTTCACGATGATGAATTTACTTTAAAGTATGAGAATTTTGTTCAGTTACCGTTGCCTTGTCGGAGCAATCTACAAATCGGTCTAGCAGCAGATACGGGCTTCCGTGAGCCAGTAAAGCGTCTCGTTCCATCTCACCCACTCGTCCGCCTCCACCACGTTTCCTCCCTTTAAGTGGCTGTCTGGTAATAACATCAATTGGTCCGGTGTTTCTTACCTAGGTTATAAAAGTGATGAGCACAATTAGTCTAAAGTAATTCGAGAAGAATGCATACTTCGATTTACGGGCATGATAACATTGAATGGTAAATTTTTCGCGGGGGACTTACCTGCCATTTATCGGAAACCATATGCCTTAATCGTTGATAATGTACAATACCGAAAAATATCGATGCATTCATCTCGTAACCATCTACTCCACTGTACATTACTTCATCGCCGAAATAATTATAACCGCCTTAAAATAATTGCTAATATTAAATTAAACAAAAAAATAAAAAATACTCCGCTTTCTACGAAATTATTATGTACAGTTTTTTGTTTTTATTTGAGTTTCAACAAATTGTATTTGTACCTGAAGTAAGAACATACACAGTCAATAGTGTTCAAAAGAACGTTCGAGTATTGTATTTCTAGACACGAGAAAAAAATAAGGTGCTTGAAATTTCATTGAAACAGACAATTAGCTTTATAAAAAGTAAAAAGAACCGAGCCCCGTCCTAAATCCAGAACAAGATCGGAAAGCTTGTTAATTGTTACGATATGGTGATCATAATTGATACCATAATTAGCATATAAAATTCAAACTCGTTGAAATTATTATTGCGCATTTTTTTTTCTTCAAAAAAATTCAATCACAAAATTTGCGTTATTTTGCAGTTATCTTCTGTGCTTTTCATTTTTTGTACAATCAAAATATTCAAATACTCTTTCTTCTTTCGAATTATAATTTTTTTATAAAATGGAAATTGATCGATTAAATTCGATACAGTATATACTTTGCGTATTTTCCACATTTAACAGTAATAATCTAAAAGCATACTGAAAAAAAAAATGAAATTATAATACGATTTGTTACTCTTACGTCATTAATAGAAAGATTTTGATCGATGTTCGAAAGTGAACTTGAAGAGGGACTGAAATGATGTTAGCGTACATTGAAGAGATCACTAGAAAAATCTTTGAAATGATTAAAGTAAATTGGAAAAAATTTTGTTACAATTTATTCCATCAAGAGAAAACTTTTGAACATTAAAGGTTGGCATGCCACTTTATTTTAAATTTGTAGGTTTTGGTTTTCACATTGATAATATTTTAAAAATGCCTGAATTTTTTATATTTTTCCTATAGTTTAATCTTTTCATTGGAAACAACGCTGTGGAGCGTCAGAATTTTAGGATAAAAATTGATGAAGCTGCAATAAAAGGGTTAAGTGGGATTTATTAAATCAGATACGAATAGATGAATAATAACAAAAAATATAGTATTAGCCGACAATGAATTGTTTATATTCGGAAGGCTTCGCCCCCAAAAAGGGTTTTACAAGATAAAAAAAAAAAAAAAATTCGACATCGAAAGAAAGATGGTGTTATAAGTAATACAAATTGAAAAGGGGAATGGAAACAAAGGTGGGAGTGCCGAAGGTCCACCGAACGACATAGTTATATAAAAATCGATATCAGCTTTTAGAGGGCAAAGTTAAAATATCGTAACCTACTTTTAAAAACAACTATATAAAGCATTGCTTCAATTACACATACGGCTAGGAAAATCTTTTTTTGTTTAATTTCGACGGAATTCGAAATATTTCATTTTTGTAACTTGAATAGTGGCAATGTTTAAAATTGTACATTATTCTGTTAATCTTTCAGAAATTTTTATGTGAATTTTATTTCATTTAAAGTTCCCAAATTTGCTGGTAGGAAAATCTTTGAAAAAATATTTAAATTAGATGTACTTAAGTTTATTAATAATTTTTATTAAAAAAAAAACTATCTACTTATATATATATATATATATATATATGTATATATAAAAACAAAAACAAAAAAAAAAATAATAATATTTTGTATACATAACAGTGGTAATAAAATATACTGAATAGCGCATAAATAATTATAAAATTAATGTTTTTTAAAATTTGTTTATTGTTTTCTCTTTACATTTTATTTATTTTATTCTTTTCCATAATAACTGTTTCTTCTGTCATATAATTAGAATTAAAATATACATGTTAAGAGAATTCAATAGGGGTAAAGAGGTAGCAGCACCGAAGCAATTTAGAAGCCCAAATAATACATCCATAATATTCACTCGAGTTTTACTAACGAATTGGTCAATTTTTTACAATTTAATTGGAAAATATCTCTGATGGTAGAGTTCTAAACAAGATGAGCAATAAATTTTTTTTCCACTATATGATTATAGTTTTTTTTTTTTTTTTTTGTTGGTGAACAGAAATATAAAAGTTTGAAAAATAAACTTAACTCGTTCGGTTTACTATCATTATGTGCTTTCCGTATGTGTTATCATTTGACCCGCAAACAGAAAACGTGTTAATTTAACGAGAAAAAATTTATACGTATAGAGTAAATTTTTTGTTTTTAAACAATATATTCGATATATATATTATCGGAAAAATTTTCACTGGCAAGCAGACAAAATATCGTCCACGTTTATTTCGTTAAAAACCATTGTAACAAAAAAAGGTGTGATGCTATACGTACACTGTTGCAGAATTTCACCGAAGTTATTGATGGCCATATTATCCTCGGAGAATGAAAATGGTGATGCATCGTACACGGTGCCTTTGAGAGCAGCTCCCTTACCCGCCATACATTCGATCATCATAGCTAACGGCAGAAATGAAACACTCATTTGTAATTTTTAAAAATACCTCTATAAAATTGACGCGTAATTACATAACATTTATATAGAAATAAAAACAAATATAGGCGGCAAATTTTCTTAAATTGTATTAGAGTAACGAAGTCTGTTCAGAACTGAAATTAATAATAGTTTGTTCAGTTGAGGTAATCAGTTGGAAGTTTAACCGAAGAGTAGACTTGTTTTCCATACAGGAACATAAACGGAAGTCCATTTTTCTTTTTTTTTGCGGTAAAACGATTTATATTACAAGCGTATATTTCAATGTTCACTAGCGTTTCTTAACTGCCATTGCGAATTTAATTTCAAATAGCCATAGCACGTTACAATCGTATGCAACATTCATATTTTAAATTGTTGCATAATTATCTTTCTTCTAGCAGCAGCAAGTGACTGTTAATTTTTTGTCTTCGTATTTACATTATCATTTTTTGTCATACACTAACACCCCCTGTCAAGTCATTATTTTCATCAAGATCACTTCAAGATTATTTTCAACTATATTTTGTTTACTCATACGTAGCTTTCTAATCGAAACCTTACAGAAATCTTAAAGTTACACACAGAAATTTTTCGAGATTTTTAATTTCGTGATATTGGAATACTATGTACGGCATTTAAATTACCAATGGTCATTCTGGATGGAAAACCGTGAGGATTGAACACTATATCTGGTACTATTCCAGATTCCGTAAATGGTAAATCCTCCATCTTCCAAGGAATACTGAAAATTCCTTTCTGGCCGGCTCGACTGGCAAATTTATCCCCGACCGTCGGATTTCTCTGTAAAAACAAATTCATTGCAGTCGCCTCGAACACGATGTAATTATTTTAAGTTACAAAGTATTCTTTTATTTCCTAGAAAATGTTTAAATCGTTTGAAAAAGTATTTTATTTCACAATTATTCGAATGAAACATTTTCTTTTACGCGGGGGAGTAATGTAACACTTTGGTTATTACGTGCATTATTACATCACTTCGAAATGTAAATCTGAACTTTAGCTTGTCTTGGACATTATTAAATGCTAATATTTCAATAGTTGAATGTAGTACACACATTTAATTTTACCATGTATTTTTTTAGAATTGCATAAACATGAATGTTTAATATCCGAAACTATTCGGCATTTAATAATTACTAGAAGTTCCGCGTTCTTGCTCGTGCACTATTTATTTGTAATTATCTTTTTAAATGTGTAATTTAAACAGTTCTAATATTTAAAACGCGATTATGTTTGACAACATAAATGTATTACTAGATACTGGTACGTTTAAAAAATGATTCTTGTATTATTTTGGAATAGAAACGGACCATAATTACATTAAGCAAAAAGTAAACGAATAAATGTTTTAAACAATAGGGAAGGAAAAAAACGAATAAATTACTTTCGAAAGAATTTGAACGCAAAAGTTACAAATGCAGAAAACAAATAAAGAATAGTACTGCAACGGAAAACAGATAAGTTATTAATTAATTAAATAAAAAAAATTATGAAGAACTGTGATGGTTTACAAGCGAGTGTTGAAAAATGTTTATAATTGCGGAAAAAATAAAAATAAATATATTAGAAACATACACCCGTAATGGTAAATAAGTTACAGTTATTGAATATGACCTATCTTCTACCATAAACAAAATTTTTGAATTGTTAAGAAGATACCAATGTAAGAGGAGTTTGTTTGGCCTTTGTAAATTGTTGACCGGCACTCTCACACAGTCGTATCAGTATATATGTAGACAACACACACACATATATATATATCGCTCGATGTTAGGGTTTCGTATACATAGAATTATGTACGGGATCTTAATAAGATAGTCCAGAAACGACAAAAATATCATAAAAATTAATAACTCACGAACGGTTTGACTTATAAACTTCAAAATTGGATCATAAATTACAATAAAATTCTCTTTAAGACAATCTATAATCTCAAGCTAACCGATTACCGGGTGGCCGACAAAAACCCCAAAATCCGTCAAGAATACATAATATGGAACTTAAAACGATCTAAAAAATCATTTAAAAATTCATAATTCATCACCAGATAATCCTTTAAAAGTAGAACTGAAAAAAAAAAAAAAAAAAAAAACGTAGAAGCTCTTTCATAAAATCAAAAAATTATTTAATCCTTCCCCTTTGGGCCAAAACAGAAAAAAAAAAAAAAAAAAAAAAAAAGAGGCGTTCAAGTAAGTAATAGCTTGAGTAAAAAAGTTTGGGAATCCAAAATGTATTTGAAACATATGCATAAAGAACCGCTTTATAGGAAAACTAAAGCTGAGCTTACAACTTCATATTTAGGCCCTTAGGGCGCTAAAAGCTCAAAAGATTTGAAAAACTCTTTTTTTTCCCGGTGCATGTGACGTATTGATGGAAAAATCGCTATTTGCCGGGAACGAAACCATATTTCATTTCCTTAACGAAACTTTCGAAGTTGGTGAAAAGTTCAAAAAAGCACGAAAAAGGACCTATTTTCCCCTTTGCGCTGCGAAAAATCAGATTTCATTGTTTTG
Source organism: Icerya purchasi (assembly GCA_039619475.1). Classification (NCBI taxonomy): domain Eukaryota; kingdom Metazoa; phylum Arthropoda; class Insecta; order Hemiptera; family Monophlebidae; genus Icerya; species Icerya purchasi. Next base: position 239,478,042 of record CM077115.1, read on the forward strand.
AATTGTGCATTATGTAAATGTAAATTATAGTTATCTTTATCTTAACATACGGAATTCTCAGCGCATGAAACATCATGTTTGACTGAACTTGTTTTGTTTAAAATGAGTTACAGTCTCCGTTAACAACTTCAGAACTATTCGCGATATCGAAGTAAATGTAAATCTTAGTAGTCTAGGTAATATGGATTATAAGTTTTTTATATAAATAGTTTCAAAAAATAATCCAAAATGATGTAAATAAATTAAATTTAAGCTACGCTGGCAACTTAATAATACTACCTCACTACGACAAAGACAAACAGAAGCCCGAAAAAATGAACATACCAGTAAATTAAAAAATTTACTATTGTTTGATTTTCTGTGTCTTCCTTTATGTTACGGTGGTTTCCCTTCATTACGTCGTTTGTCGTCCCTATCACGGAATTTCTTAAGCTTGCTCTTTATCAATTTCTCTTGAATCTTTTCTTTTCATGATTTGTTAACTCTTTTTTTTTTTTTTTACATTTTCATCACTTTCAGTATTAGTTTACCCTTAACGATTTTACGTAGTACCTCTAGATTTTGAATTTTACCTCGCCCCGTGATTTTCTGAATTCACATTTCTACAACCACATCTTGAGTTTTAAAGATCAATACAATGCTACTGATCTCCAAAACATTTCAAAGTTAATATTATGGTGTTTTAGCCATAACAGGACATAACAGGAAATTATAATAAGTGTTGTAAGGTAATAAGTATAACCAAGAAGTTCAGGAAAATTCTCAGATGATCTAGTAATAGTAATAATAATAAAATAAAAAGTTCGTATACGCAAAATATACAAATAATTTTAATATTTTTCTGGCTAATTATTTTTTATATAATTTCTGGCTAGTCCGTACTATCACGTAGAATAATTTTTTTTTTAAAAGCATTCTATTCTATTCATTCTAATCTTTTATTTATATTATACTCAGTCAAATATTTTATTTTTTCACCGAATCCGTTATAAATTCGGTAGTATTTTTACGTGGATTAGTTATATTAAAAGTATTTATGTTAAAACAAAAGCAAGTAAAGTATATTGTTTATTTTCATTAATGCTTCACGCTGATAGTAAATAATTTAGATTACGTAAATTCAGATAAATACTCCGGAAATTAACGATATAGCGTCAATGAAAATATCAGTTATACAACATTTCAGAAGCGATTCTATAATATCAGTTAATATAACCAGGAATCATCGGCGAGGGATGCAGAATTTGGATAGTCAGATAAAACAGACTAGAGAATAAAAATATAATTATTTTTTTATGTATTGTGTACGATAAATTGAAATTTTAATTATAATTTGTATATAAATTATAAAATTCGTTTTTCTTGAGCAGCTGCCAAAATATTTTCAAATCTTGTAGTTTTATATAAATAATAATAATAATAATTTGAAAGGTAAACATGAAATTGCGATTATTCTGAGAATTTTCCTTAGAGTGTATCTTTGAGTTTTCGATAGAGATTTGTAGATGTTAAAGAATATAATTTATAACGTAACTAGTCATTTTTTGACTGGTAACGTAATAATTAGCGACCAAAAGGGATATAAAGTTTTATAAGTTTTCGGAAATTTTATTACGTAACTAGTCCATTCATTTGACTAGTACGTAATAATTGGCGACCACGACGGGATCTTTGTGATTGATTTATTTGGGATTTTACATTTGTAAATTTTAGAATAAAATTTATTACGTAACTAATCAGTTTGACTAGTACGTAATAATATATAATTTTTCTATTGCAATTTTAATAAAATTTAAATTACATCATTATTTTCCGCATTGTTACAAAAATATTAAAGTATGCTTATAAATATGTGTACCTGTATTCGAAATACAATGCACGCTTTAGATGTTATCTTAAAACCGGGAAATTCGCCGCATAATTTGACATTATCAATTACTATGTCTTCTTTACCACGATATTTTCCCAATAAATATGATTGTAACTGTTCATCATAATATCTGAAATATATATTAAAAGAAATAATTTTTGAACAGATATAAATATATGTATCAATGACGTCATTCTTAGCCCGACCACCATCACCTTTTTTGTCCCAAAACGTTACATATATTGTATACATAAGTTGACAATGCAGAAGGGAAAGAAAATATTCTATACATTATGAAAAATAACTATTAGATACACAATATTCAAAATGAACATGCACGCGCATGTGCACACATAAACACATGCACATTAAAAAAATCGAAAAACGAATCCCGTATCAACATTTTTGAAATAGCGGTAAAAATAATAAAAAAGAAAAAACAAACATGTTTAGCTTGAAAACCATTGATGTTATTATGTCAAATTTTCTATTACTTCTTTTTTTTTATACAAGATTATAGAGGTGTTTAATAAATTTTAAATACATCTAACGATATTACAAAAAAAAAAAAAGATCAAATTATTATTTATTTCCAATGCAACTTAGGGTATGTTTTTTTTTTTACATTTACCATCATAGAGAAATTTTGCTTGCAATATATCTAGATATTACTGTTTTGTACAGAAAAATAAACTTTTTTCTTTAATAGCTATTTATTTTGTCTTTGTTAATATTCATTTCAAAATAATTGCTTACAAAAATGTTATAGGACAAATATATTTATTTTTTTCTTTGTACTTTTTTAAGAAGTAAACACTTTTTTCAAAAATTTCCTATTCTATTTATACGAATATGTGTATATATAGATAAATAAAATTCATAATTTAATTTATTGCAATTATTAAAAAGTATATTTTATAATTTCTTCTTACCCATAATAATAGTCTCCTTCTTTTATTTTACTACCAATATAGGGCAATCCATCTGCATCGATGGTAAGGTTTAAAGAATCTTTATTGGGATCACGAGCGAAATAACAATTAGACTAGAATCAAACAAAAATATATATATATATATATATATTTAAAAAAGGAAATTTTAAAAAGAGTTTGTCATATATTTGTACGTGACGCATCACTTAGTTGTAAGCTTTTGATGTGCGAATATACATAAATTTTTAAAAGAAGATATGCGATATATAAGGACTTTAGTTAAAGTTGATCTGAGATTTATCGATCGTTACTATGCAATTACGAATCGTCAGCGATAAAGACTGAATGGGAATAAATTTTATCACTTTTCGATGATTTCTAGCATTAATTTCGGCTTTGAATATATTTCTTATAAAGGATTTGCAAATTAGCCGCATGCCATAGCATAAACCAAGAGAAGGATTTACATTATTAGCGTTCAGATTTTTAGAAACTGAAATTTTATTCAAATTTAAAAAATTTAATAATTTACTTCAACAGTACTCTTTTAATTTTACTTTCACCCGTTCGTTTTAGAATTGTTTCAAATATAACAAATTCTCTTAATATGTTTTATTTATTCTTTTTACTTCCTTGTACGAAGTAAAAGAAATATTGTAATGGCGAAAAATGTTTAATGTCATATTTCAACGGATATATCTATTTTGACCATTCCTGATTAATTCCTTATATGGAGGAAAAGAAGTACTGCATTTGTGAAGTATCTTAAATCTCACGTTTCAATAAAAATATCCATTTTAACCATCCCTGGATCTATTTAAATCGTTTTTTTGTGACGTTTGTATGTATGTATGTGTTTATCACGCTAATTCAAAAACGGCTGATCCTAGAAGGTTGAAATTTTGTAGGTAGGACCATTTTGGTATCTAGTTGTGCATCTCTCTTTTTGATTAGAATCGGTATTTCCCCTATATGACTGCAGCTGTAACAGTTTATCACGCATATAATTTATATATTTTATGATTCACCCTTTAAAATAATTGTTTATTTTTAATGTTTGTGATTTTAGGGCGAAGGGATCAAGCCACCTCCCCTTTACATACTCGTACAAGGAAGTGTATTGTGCTTGGCCATAACAGATATTTTTGTTTGTTTCTATCACCTTCAGTATTCACGTTTTTATGTTCACTGACTCTTCTAAATTTCAGCCTTGGACAGCTGTTCATTTGTTATAATTTAAAGTAACTTTGAATAAGAGTTAGTACTAACCTAAAATAACAATATAAGATTAAAAATTTCAGATGTTTCCGTCCTTGCTTGGGCTTGCTAATTCATAGCAACTTGAGTATGTTTTAATGCATCGAGCAATTTTTTTACCCAATGTTACTACTAAATGATACACGTAAAAGAAATTACTTAAATATAATCGTGTGAAAGAATAGTAAATAATAATAATAAAAAAATTACACAGTATGTTTTTCTTTTGTTCTTTTAAAGAAATACGTCAAAGTAGTAATCCAATAACGTATTAACTGTTGACGAAGCAAAAATATAACAGTGCATTGAAAAATCATTAGAAAGGAAACAAAATGAATTTACATATCGATATCAAGAATACCAAAAATAAATCTGAACAATTAAGTTGATTATAGTAGTTATATCGCAGATGTTTATAATTTATAGAAATAATAAATACAGGTAGGTAATCTAAATAAGTGGTAAATGTTTATGGTGACACTGAACAAAGTGTTTTGTATAAAATCACATAAAGACAACTTTACACAACTTAGTTCTACTTCGTGTAGAATCTTTATTCACATTATTAGGTTTATACTTTTATTGTGAGTTTGCTGCATTATGGAGAACATATTCAGTTAGAGCATGACACTTTTTAGGCGATAACGTTATGTTTCAGCGAAAAATTAAAATATGAAGAAAAAAAAAGGCACAGGAAAAATTTATTTGTCTGTTTGTGAATGGGTTTATGTCTGAGTCTGCAATTTTAGTTTGTTAAAAAATAAGTATATTTATAATTTGAATTTTCTCGCAATATCAACAAAACAATGCATGAGAAATGCTTATTTGGGAGTAGTCAAGATACTTAAAAATACTACGAAACCCGTTAAAGTAGATAATACAACAGAAATATAAAATTAAATAAAGCGGATATATGAAGATTGAGTGAATTTAAATAGAAAGGAAAATATTTAATAGATTGAGATTTTTTTTTTTTTTTTTTTTTTTCGGTTTAAAATTGCGATTTGGCTAATGTAGCCAATAAGCAATTGAAATGGAAGCTGTGACATGATGGGAGATGCCATTCAACAATAACACTCCGCGTTGCTTTACCAGTCAATCAAACCGGTGGGGAAGGTCTAGGGGCGTATAACGATTTAGTCTATGATTGTCGTTGCCTGAGTGTAATAAATCAACTGCCAGCGGGTTAGGGTGGCCTACTAACCTACGCAGGTAACGTTCGCGATTGACAAATTGAAGTTTAATCAAAACGATCATAATTCAAAAAACTAAAGTAATGTTCGATGAAACGGAAATAATAAAAAGTAAAGTTTGAGAAATAAAAAAGAAAATATAGTAAACTTTTATAGACTAATGCGCATTGACAAATTTTCTAGTACGAATAAAGAAATCGTTAAATGAAGATATCAGAAGGAGCAGATAAAAAATCAACCGATGCCGACAGTATGTTTTGTGTCGGAAAAATAATGAATAAATTAATTTCCTTATTAAGTTAATAACTATTTGAAATGATACTGGCAACGAGTCGAAATGAAAAAGGTAAAAATTTCTTTCCTTTTAAACATTTTAATTTAGTACTTCATCACGCGATTAAAAGTAGCACAGAATCCACCTGATATGTAGGAACAACGGTGAGGTGAAAATTAAAAGAAAGCCATTCAGTATTGGGATGATTGACTGCAAAATCTTATATAAAAACGAAAAAATAAAAAAATAAAAACGGCAAAAATCGATAATTTTTTTCGTGTAATTTTACCGGACAAACGGTCTGATACCGATTTAAAGTTATTTATGCGTTTAATTGAATACTCTTGACAACGGAATCATTGTTGGTTTAGAAAAATTAACTGTATCTAGCTTATAATTTTACCAATTACAATGTTAATTAGCAATCCAGTTTTCTTACTTTTAATTCGATAGTTTCAGATTTATAAATTGAACCATGGGCAAATCCACGTTCTAAAGAAGCTTTATTTATAATCATAGCATCTTCCATGTCATAACCCTGGAAAATATTTTCATATTATTAACATAATTACCGCTAAAATTTAAAAACACACGAAAACTATAAAATTAAATTTTAACTTACTGTATAAGAAACTACAGCAATTACAGCATTTAATCCCATAGCAAAGTCATCCATTTTTAGCATATCATAATATACTGGTCTAAATAATGGCGATGCTGGAGTCTGCAATCGGTATAGCTTGGTTTCACACTGCAATTGCCAATTGTGACACGCTGTTCCCATGGATTGCTTACCCATCTTTAATAAATATAATGTTATTTTCATCATCATCATCATTATTATATATATATAACTCGGCCATTTTGGCCTCGCAAGGGGCTGTGCCCGTTCATCCCTTCTGCTTACATTTCTGTCTCTTTCTCTCTTCTATACTTTGTATAAAATTATCAAAATTTACAACGTAATTCTTACCGGCATAGACACAAAAAAAAAAATAACAATCACAAAGATCCTATCCTTATTTTCTTTAAATTAAAATATTTTAAAATTAATTTTATATAATAAAAAACAAACAAAAAAAAAATACAACCAATAATTTATACCATAAATTTTATTAAACTACCGAAACAACTTAACATACTACGAGGGTCATCCGGAAAGTAGTACCCGGTTGCGCCGTGCGGAGCGCTAGCGTGTAGAGGAGCCGTCGGACAAGTACTAACACGTTCAGTTGTGTTTCAGCTGTCTGTGCGCAAAGTTTCGTCTCACTGGTGTTAACTGTGTTGATTGATTCTGTGAGTGTTTATAATGTTCAAGAAAAAAAAATACGCCGCCAGTTGTGAAGTTAGGATTGTAATTAATTTTTTCAACGCAAGAAATGTGCGACCTTGTAACATTCATCGTCAATTGAAGGAGGTGTATGGAGACAATGTTATAGATGAGTCCCACCTGTTCGGCGCTGGCGTTGTAATTTCAACTTAAGAAACGAGAACACCCACGACAAGGGGTGTTCGGGACGGCTGTCAGTCATTACGGACGAACTGCTGAGTTCAATGAACGAATTCACGAAGAATGATCGGCGCGTTATAACTCATGAGATCTGTGAACACTTCCCTAATGTTTCACAAACAGTTATTCATGAAATTGTTAAAGACACCAGCTGCATTATTCGAAAAATTTGTGCGAACTGGGACCTTCGCATGCTTACTGATAAGCACAAGGCCACGCGCATGACTGCAGCATTGAAGTTGTTGGAACGTTATTCTTGTGAAGAAGACTCTTTCTTGACTCGGACGAAACATGGATTTCTTATGCAACACCTGAGAATAAAAGACAATCAATACCGTTCTTCACGAATTCGTCCATTGAACTCAGCCGTTCGTCCGTAATGACTGATGGCCGTCCCGAACGCCCCTTATCATGAGTGTTCTCTCTTCCCAAGTTGAAATTAGAACGCCAGCGCCGAACAAGTGAGACTCATCCATAACATTGTCTCCATACACCTCCTTCAATTGACGATGAATGTTACAAGGTCGCACATTTCTTGCGTTGAGAAATTTAATTACAGTCCTAACTTCACAATTGGCGGTGTATTTTTTTTTTTTTTTGAACATTATAAACACTCACAGAATCAACACAGTTAACACCAGCGAGACGAAACTTTGCGCATAGACAGCTGAAACATAACTGAACATGTGGGCTCCCCTATATGCCAACGCTCCGCACGGCGCAAACGGGTACTACTTTCCGGATGACCCTCGTACAAAAAGATATAAATCACATTAACTTAAATCACTCCCTGTTACAAAATCTAATGGATGCATGATTAAGAATGGCGTTTTCATTTAACATTTAATTTTCGTTAAATAAATTGAGACATTTTTAAAATCTAATAAGGACCGCCCTAAGAATTACGGTGTAATTAATACACACACACACACACACACACACATTAAAAACAGTATACGAGTCTAAAAATAAATTTACGAATAATTATTTAAAATTTACTTCAATTAAGTACTGAAACATAAAACTACTTTTTACTGCATATTTTTAATTAAGTTTCAATTCTTTTTTTTTTAACAAACCTTTTTTTATTCTTGTTTATCGCAACTTTTTACTAATTTCGTAATTACGACAATTTTGTTTTTATTTGTATGATTTCTAAATGAATCCTAATATTGAGTAGTTCTTTTCTTTTTTTAATCATTAAAAAATTATTTCCACGAGGTCATAACAATAGTCGGAAATTAGTTAATTTTTAACAGAAATAAGTCTATTTATACAAGAAAATTGTCATGCAATTTCTATTTTTATAATAAAATCAGAAAAGGAAAATTAACACGAAAGTGGCAAATTTTTAATATACAAAAATTAAGTAAAAAAGTTCAAAAAGGGGAATCCTAGATATTAACAGTCTAATCAAAGTACCTAATTAAGATTTCTTTATTTTATTGACAGTAGGTAGGCATAAAATGCTGGATTACACTCTACCAATAGTATACGTATTATTATAAATAAGAGTAAAGTTCTAGTTTTGTAACACTAAATCCGATTTACTTGAATTACACACCGATCGTTTCGGATGATACATTCCACTTTTGACTTTTTTTTCATATTCGAAAATATCGAACATATTCGAATATGCGCAATAGACTTCGGTTAAAATTTTAGGTATTAGCGATAAAACTGTGATTCATTACAGCTTTAAAATTTTTACAATAAATGTGCATTTGTAATGATAAATTATAAAATATTTAATAAATATTTTTATACTTTTTATATGTTCTGTTTCATACCTGACACTGATACATATTACGGGGGCTTTGATTATAATCTGGTAGCGGAATCAGCGAAGCAACGTAACTAAGAAAATCGCTTTTCGATAATTCATAATGAGTGGTAACCTGGATTTGAAATTATTAAAATAAAAATATTAGAACTTTTAAAAATCGATATAGATAGTAGCATATTGTCTTTTCGTTGTGACTATTACATATCACACACACACACACACACACACACACACACACACACACATATATATATATATATATATATATATATATATATATATATATATGCGTGTGTGTGTAATAATTCATAATAAAAACGAAGTCAACGCACTGTAAATAAGCCACGCTAGTTACGGTTTATATTATACTCGGTATTCCTTCGACTTGAATCTCATGGCTTTAAAACCTATTTCTTTTTTGAAGTTATCTGTTAAAATAATTATTATTTAATACTAATTCTTTTCGATATTAACTTAGATTTCCAAGGTCCAAAACTTTTTACATTCATCAACGAATTTTGTTTTTAACCGAACTATTCTGAAGTTTCAAAGACAAGATACCGATGTGTCACATGTACATCGATCATTTACATACTAGATATATTTTTCTACACTATGGTTACTACTGTTTAATATTTTCCATTTTAAGAGACGAATAAGATATGCTATGATTATTTTTTCCTCAATCAAGGAAATAATGTTTCATTTTCTTTTAAAAATGAGAGGTTACGTTTTTCTGAAAATATTATCTACATTTTCTACTTTCTTAAAGTTTCCATATACTATAGAAATAAAATAAGTTCGAAATGAGTTTACATTTGTCGTAATTAAAGTTTTACTGAAATTGAAATCAGTCTGCAAAGATTCAGTTTATAGAGTTCTGCAATGTCTAGTACAAAAAGTGCTTTCATCGCATTCATACACTTCATAATCAAGAAAATTTGACGCGATAAATAGTAACACTTGTTATTTTAAGTTATTTCAGTAAAACTTTAATTACATACAACAAACGAATAACTCAACTTACTTTATTTTTGGTTTTACGACAAGTGGCATTTTTAATCTTTAAAACGTTCCCGATGAACTTTTGTACTTTATTACGCAGATCTATTATTGTAATACTGGGTCATTCAGAAAAAACACTCACGTGAAAAATGAAAATAATTCCTTCCGAAGAGATTTTTGTGCTCTACCGATAGCGGCATCGTATTTCCCATTTCATAACATTGCTAAAGAACCGATAGGTAAGTCAGTTCGTGGATTTGGTTATGTCATAATGTACTCGAATGAAGAACGTGTTTATTTCGTTAAGTGGTAATATAGTTCAAATCGAAATGTAAAGCGTGCGGATCTTTCATTCATTTGGTTTAGTGATGAAGAGCATTTTTGGTTACATAGTTACGTTAACCAACAAAAATTCCGCATTTGGATTACAGAAAATCTGCATGAATTCGACACAATACTACTTTTTCCGCAACGTGTAACTGCATGGGCAGCATTGAGTGCTTGAGAATTGTCGGTCCAATCTTTATCGGCAGTATTATTATAGCTGCGATGTAAGAGGATGAAGTTCTTCCTGTTATGAAATCGATGTGGGATTTTATACGTTTCATCTTCCAATAAGGTGGGACAAAGCCTTACACGGCCGATGTAACGCTGTTTAAGTCAGGGGTAATCTTCAATCACTTCCCCGGTACATTCAACTATGGCTGGTCTTGGTAACCGTGTAGTCCAGATTTAAACCCTCTCCACTACTTTCCCTGGGGCTATGTTAAGAATCGTTGCTACATAAATAGACTAACTATGATTGACCAATTAAAAGAAGAAATCTCGCTCGTCATCGACAGCATCAAAGTCAGAATGTTGGAGCTTTGTATTAGGAATTTTATGATTCGTTTACAACGTGTGGTTGAAAAGGGATACATATGTGACGCTCGCTGAGAAAAAAAAACACCCGCGGCGCGAAAAGTAGTTTTTGAAAAAAAAAAACGCGTTTAAAGTTTGAGTGGAGTAATACTACCATAATATACTACCCTACCACGCATAGACTCAGCCTTCCTTCAGGTCCCTTCGCGCTTACAACCTGATGGTTTCCCGCGCTTTTAGCTCGCGCATGGTGTGGAGCTAGTTTCGATTTATTTCAAAACTATTCGAATATTTATTGCGGCAGTAACGTTACATTCTTATCATTGCTTTCACAATTTTATTTCTTTATCGAAATATTTTCGTAATTTCCGAACACCGGCGTTAATGAACTTAAATAAAAATAAACGCTACTGATGAATTTAACAAAGAAACAGAAGTGTTGAATGAATTTATAATCATAACACTGACACAAACCATGATAAGTCGCAAGATGGTATTGATTTAAATAACTCTAATTTCGGTATTTTGGAGTCAGATTTAAACAGCTTTAATTTCAGTATTGTAGAATTAGATAAGTCACTCGAAGATATATATAATTGAATTCGAAAATTTCAAATCGATGTGCGGAGAAAATTCTTCTTCTTGTTGTCCTAAAAAATGCAATAAACTGATCCCTAAAACAACTATTCTTGAAAGTTGACAATTCTTCCAAGAGATGGGAAAAGTAGATTAAAATTTTGTTTACTTAAGTCATCTACAGTTTCACCGACAACATTTATCCATAAAATCAATGTTTATGATCACCAGGCTCAGCGAAAGAAATAGGCTAAGAGAGCCGTAAGTGATATTAAATAATTACAAGTTATTTATGTATTTCAAAAATGTTCATTTACAAAATCGGAATTAAACGTTATAAAAATTTAATCCGGCATTATGAAAATCTTGGCTTCTGTGAGCGAAAACATGAACTAAGTGGTAAGCCAACAGAACGCAGATCGGGTGTTCTGTCCATAGAGTCAATTACTCGCATCGTTGAATTCATTAATTTTGCAGATAATTTTGCTGTACCACTTCTCGGTAGAATGCCGAATTTCAGAGATTACAAAGTAATGAAATTGCCATTAGAATTTGATCATCGAACGTTGATTGTTATGAAGATTTTAGAAATCCTTAATCGATCCAGCCATAAAAAATTCAGTGTTGCTGTGAATATAAGCAAAATCGAATGGCGAATGTGGGGTACAAAATTTCAAGATTTTTATCAACTACCAGGTGCATTGCTGTGATTCCATATTTTCATCTCCCAAATTTTAATTTTATCACATTATTAATTCAGTATTGTTTTCATAATGGGTATCACAAAATATTACCATTTCCAGTTTAAAAAAAAAAATGAAATTACCTGCAAAAAATCTGTTGACTCGAAGAACAAAAATTTTACCTACATGTATGGGAAACACACTATCAGCAAATGATTTACCTCCCTCCTGATCACACGCAGTGGTTTATCAATAGAGAGGAATGATACCTGTACAATAATATTGTTTCCGTATGTACCGATCCAACAAAATTAAATTTCGTAGTTTCTAAATCTGACCAACCTAAGCCGAAAAACAGTCGAATGCAATTGTAGAGGAGTCTGCAGCAAAGTTGATACGAGAGAGAAAGAACAAAACTGAAACTATAATAAAAAAAAAAAAATAAAAAAAAACCGAAGCACCAACGGAGGAAAAATAAAAAAAGCTAATGATCAAAAAATACCTGAAGCAAATAAAAAGTTATTAAGAGTACCAAAAAAAAAAACTAAACAAAATTTTAATGTTTTTCTATTTTTTAAATTTTTTTTTTCAGCAGTCAGTTTTGCGCGTTTTAAGACATTAAATAAGCGTTTGTGAAAGAAACTACATATTACATCTTATTCTACACACTTTCAAGTATCAGCATTTGTGTTTAATTCAAAACTCACATTTTCGCACCAAAGGTCCCGTTTTCAGTGAACGTCACGTTTATTAAAAATGTTACTTGATAAATGTAAAAAAACTAATAAATTGATTCGTTTTTTCTGAAGACCTCGTGTATATTAATTTTAAGAAAAATTCATAGCTTGATAGTTTTCAATTTTTATTGCACTGAAATAATTCGAACTTACTAACAGCAAGCTCTGTTAATGAAAATACTTATTAAAGCGTGCCCTTATGGAATTAGTGCTGGAATATTTTTCCATATTAAACTCCGTTGAAGTATATTTTTAACATTCTTAACATAAATTAAATAAGATTTGTTGATATCTTACTTACTCCTTGAATAGCTTCTTCCTCGCTTATTGAAATATCCAGATAAACTTGTTCGAATGTTCCAATTAATTCTGTTTTACCAAATGCAATGTTAACAACTGGTCTAACCATTCTAGCATTACCGCTAAACAAATATAATCCTGGGAACTGGGTAATAATTTCACTTTTACGTTCTATTAAAACGATTTCTAAACTATTAGGAACCTATAATTTTTTACATACGTATATTAGTATTTACAATACGGGTTTCAATTAATTTCCCTTATTATTTCATAAAAAAAAAAAACGATATTTTTTCGTTATACTAATAATGGGTAGAATTAAAATTGAAGAAAAAAAATAAACTAACAATTTGTCCTTCTATTTTTAAACCACGTAACATATGTACGAGTGATTTAATCATAGGCTCCAGCACGTATCCAATAACACGTCCATCTAACTGTACATGATATGAACAGCTACTAATGTTTTCTGGTAACGGAGAAACAGTCGCGGGAGACATACCCAATGAAACGAGAATGGTAACTAGATTCGACAATACATCTTTATGAATTGCATCGGTCACCTATTACAATTGCGTTTACAAGATTATAGGAATTATGACACTAAATTGCAATATGAAGTATAGTAAAAGCGTTAAAATACTTAATGAAAAATTAATTACTCTACAAATTCACAATAAAGTAAAAATGTATATCTCTCAGATATACGTGTCGCTAGTGACAATTCATCACGGTAGATCAATGATTTCAGTTTTACAAGTAAGAAAACATAAATACATTACCATCGTTAAATAAATTGCGCTGCATTTATTTGCATGCGGATAAATAAATATCTTTAATCAAAATATTTCTTACGACGATGTATATGAGGTTTTGTTGCTTTTATGTTACCTGTTGATTTAATAATTTGATTGTAATGAAGTTTTATCATTAATATAGACATGTTTTCTAAGTTGGATACATTAATTATTTTTGCAAGGACAATTTAGGATGAAATCCGTAAATGAAAGAAGAGTAAAATTCAGGGTTTGAAAAGGATTATTTGCCAAGTAATCAATTTACCTGTCGATGTGAACAATACGGTACATGAATGTAAATATACCAATGAATTTGTAAAGCCCGAAAACGTATCCTTGATTCAAAGATTTTCCACGAAACGGAGAAAATAACTCAGTACAAAGTATTGTCGGCTTTATATTAATATTTTTAACTATAATTTTTTCTGTAATACATGTTTTGGATAAACTTTTAATAAAGTGACAATACAGAAAATGGATATAAACATTTATAACTCAAATATAAAGTTAGTACAAAGTATTGATTGTTTTTTTGTATTTTTATTTTTATTTTATTACTTAAGTATTTTGGTGAATAGTTACCGTGGTAGGAAAATGACATTTCATATTATACCATGTTAAAATAATATATTTTTCTCCCTTGCATAATATTTCATAAAGTTAGGCAATCTTTTAGAATTTTTGTTTTAACATGAATGATTTTAGGCTGCGGGGCGTTTTAAATTTTACGCGATCATCTTAGCGTGGAAAATTTACGATTTACATAGCAATCATTATGATACTTAGCTAAAAAACATATTCACGATTCTACGTTTTCCCATGTAGCGGAAAAAATATATAATGTTTTTTTCTTATTTAAATGTTTTTTTTCTTTATATATACATATATATATATGTATATAACTCGGGCATTTTGGCCTCGCAAGGGGCTGTCCCTTGACTCCTCTTGCTTTCATTTCTGTCTCTTTCTCTTCTGTACTTTGTATAAAATGATCAAAATTTACAATGTAATTCTTACTGGCATCAACACAAAAAAAAAATAACATAATCACAAAAATCCTATCCTAACATTTAACTTTCATTATATAAAATTGTGACATTTTTTAAATAACAATAACAAAAATTCTATGAAATATAACAAACGTTACATAAAATTGGGACAGTTTTTGGGACATTTTGCGTTACATAAAATTGGGACAGTTTTTGGGACATTTTGCGTTACATAAAATTGGGACAGTTTTTGGGACATTTTGCGTTACATAAAATTGGGACATTTTTTCTAATGGGAGGTAGCCTAAGAATTACGTTTTAATTAATATAAATATATTTGCGAAAATGATCTGTTATCCCGAATACAGGAAGCTTAAAATCATATTTAAATTTGTATGCAGAACTGATATTATCTGTGGCACAATAAAAATGTTTGAGATAAGTGAATTTAACAATATTAACATTAAATTTAAGAAACCAATACTCTTATCATGTGCACAGTTTTTTAATGTGAAATCAAGAGAAATACGGCATTAAATAGTAAAAATTAGTATTTTAAATTTTCTTTAAAAAATTTTAATAATAATTTAGAACAAAGCTGCTCAAGAATAATTTGTTAATTTTTGATTTTTCATGGTTTGTAAACGTGTATAACCGTGGGAGTTTGTTTTCAAACCAACATTTAAAAAAGACACAATAAAAAGAATACGTTGTTTAAGGAAACATACATTTATACCACAAATGTAGGCAATAAATGAATATAAACTACGCTGAACTAATACGATCTTTATAAAGGAACGGTGATAGCTAGGCAATCTAACAATGATATTCAAAGAATGAATCAGTCAAATCACATTTACCAAAGTTAAGCGATATTTAATGAAATATTTATTATGCCCTTTACGTGATTCATAAATGCAAAATAAAGAATAAAACTACACCTGTTTCGTTAAATTGTTTTTCATTTAATCAGATTAAATTCATCGGCAGAATAAGTTTTAAAGCTAAATTCTAAACTGTCGGGTCACTATAAGCAATAATTTAACGTTTGCGAGCATAACTTTTGATTACAATAACCGATATTAGTGAGCCACTAGAAATTATATATCTAATTATAGCGCTAATTCCAACAAAATGCTTTTTTGTAACTGATTTTCACTGTGTACACAATATGCCTGAAAAGTTCCCGAATTAATTTTCTACACTGGATACAAGTAGCGTTTTTCGTCGTTCAACCAAGGAAGTATGTAGTACGAAGTCTAAAGAGTGTGTATACCAAATTCCAGCGCTACCAGTTTCTTAGTTCTCCAGTAGTATGGGGTTAAGTATTATGTGTTCGTAACCCCTTGTGCAAGTTCGCGATATGGAACAATGAATTGCGATTAAGTTCTTAATAAATCTTTCGTAGAAACTTTTTCCATGATTCAAAAAGCATTCGGTGATGAAGCTCTATAACCTACAACAACCACATCAAGCGACAATCTTCAGCGTGGTTAAGCCTGAAAGCTCAAAGACCGACGAAAGTTCGGCAACAAAAATCCAAAATGAAGACAATGCTCATCGCCTTTTTCCACTCTACGGACCTCTCATTTATCATGAATTCGTTTCAACCGAGCAAACTGTGAATGCGAAATTCTATCTGGAAGCAATGAAGCGTTTGGTACGTCGAATCCGGCCCGAGTATCACGATCCGGGTGGTTGGATTCTTTTGGCCGACAATGCGCCGTCACATGCGATAACACTTTTAACGCGTTACTATGCCGCAAATCAGATCACCGTCTTGTCGCATCCGTCCTATTCACCCGATTCGGCTGCGGCAGACTATTTTCTGTTCCCAAAAATCAAAATGAGGATGAAGGGCAACTTTCACGACGATATCTCGGCGATTCAACGAGCTTGCACAAAGGATTATGAACACATAATACTTAACCGCGTACTACTGGAGAACTAAAAAACTAGTAGTGCTGCAATTTGATATACACACTCTTTAGACTTCGTAATATATACTTCCTTGATTGAACGCGAGAAAGCGTTACTTGTACTGAATGTAGAAAATTAGTTCGGGAACTTTTCAGACATACTGTGTATAAATAAAATCAGTCAAACTACGTCGTGTTGTTCTCTAGATAAATCTGTTATGTAAATTTTTATGCTCATTATTTCTCAATGTCTGAGTGATTTAAAAATATTTTTTTGTAATAATGTTAAAAAATTGTCGTTATTTCATTTTTACCTTAGACAAGCCTAAGCTTTTTTTTATTTAATAAGCCATGCGTGTAATCTTTAGAAACGTAGTATTCGTTATTGGCTCGTAACAGTACATAACGTTTGAGTAAGTCGGTCTCAACAATTATTTTAATCGATGTCGTTTATGTATACAAGTGACACATATAATATAATCGAATTTAATGCCTTTAAATTACTATTTATTTCATGCAATAATTTATTCTTTTTTAGCGACGTTGTTATTATTTGCAGCGTCTTGTTTAACTGCGTAATAATAATATTAATAATAATAATAATAGAGACTAAAGAAGAATTTGCTCGACGGAGTCTTTTATACCTGGCATTCCCTTGCCAAATGATTTAACAAGCCACACGGGGTTCCATCTGGAGTGTGGACCGGACAAATAAAACCCCAGGCATCTGGTAATAATTGTCTTGGTTCGGTTATTCGCATCTCTTGAAAGCCAGCTCCTTTGTGCACTGCATGGAACTGTGATATATACCTCATTCTGCTGATATTTTCCAACATTATAGTAAATCCTGTAAGATGAACTCTATTTACTTAAGTTATTATTTTAAGTTTAAAGTTCGCGCATGATTAAATAATGTTTAATATTAACAAAATAGCAATATCTTTTAAAATATTTAAAGAATAAAAAAAAACTGTATGAAGATTACAATAAAATACGTTCGAAATATTTCATGGATGTACAAACATGTGAAGAATTATCTAAAAAATTCTTTTTCTCATAATTATTTTTTACACAAAGACCGTAAATGATCGTATTTATATATTTGCTGTTAACGTGAATATTAATATAAAAAAATGCATTTAAATTCAGTATATGATTAAGAATTTTTATAATGTAAGTTCGGTTCTACTGATTAAAAATAAGCGAAAAAGTACAAAGATAGACAATTAAAAATAATACTGATTGCATAGTAAATAACTTCGCAAAAGTAATAAATTAGTATTACATCCACAAAGTGTTAATGTGAGAAATTTTTATTGAAAATATTTCGTTTCTTTATAATTAAAGCAATAATAATGGCATTTTTAATTAAATAATTAAGCATTTTCAATGAAGTATGTAAATTTTTATCAAATACCATGAATTTATTGATTTACAGAAAGAGAACAGTGCGAAAAATAGGAGAATAAAAGCAGCTTTTTAGAAAATAACGGTAGGTTGATGGCAGATATAATGAAAAGCGTTTTTAAATTTACCGAAAGAATACGGGAAAAAAATGAATACAATGAAAAAAATATAGGTGCAGTGAAATTAAGTTCCTGAAGTTCAGGAAAAAAAACTGGTACCAAAAGATGTAGTATAATGCAGACAACAAAAAATGGAAAACTGAACGAATAAGAAAAATGAAAGAAAATCAAGGTTACAAATGAAAGAATCTAGTTTTAAAACAACTTGTATTTAAGTAAAATACCCGCGACGATTACAGTGATAATCAACGGAAATTCTAAAGAAATAAATAGATCTGGTATGGGCATAGAAATAAGCTAAATTTAGAAAGGAATATTAATTGAAAAGTAGAGATAACGAAAAATTTTAATATTTCGAATTTATTAAGAAATCAAAAAATATAGCATCAAAACTATTTAGGGTAATAATCACCGTTGTTATATAAGTTAAAATCTATTTCTAAATAGCGCCGGTAATTGTTACCACATTTTTGATCAGATATCCGAAAAAAAAAAACAAAAAAACCAACTGTAATATATAACAGTTAACAATCTTAAAATATGGCGGATCTCTTAATTTGGAACACCTCTTTTATCGATAATCAACGAACTATTTAGTTACAACTTGTT
Organism: Icerya purchasi; assembly: GCA_039619475.1. NCBI lineage: Eukaryota > Metazoa > Arthropoda > Insecta > Hemiptera > Monophlebidae > Icerya > Icerya purchasi. The sequence goes on from CM077115.1 coordinate 239,496,866, forward strand.
TTTTATTTTTTTAAAAGATCAAGTAGGAACTATTTGTTTGGAACATAATAAGCGTAAGTCATATCAATTCAAAAGAGAGTTTTCCAGTAGGTATAGGCATAAATCTACAAAGATGAAGAAAGCTTTCGGTGTTTTCTTATTCGAAAAAATCATTTTCATTTGTTGATTACTTTCTTTTGAAATTTTTATTTTGAGTATGAGCAGGATTTTTATTAGGGCAGATGAAATTTAATTACTTGGTGCATATTTAGAAAATTTACGCATATATGCATTTTTTTTTATTTTTACAAGTTAATAAAATAAATTTATTATTGTGAACTGTTTTTTGATGTTTTTTTTATAATGAAACCATTTGTTTACGTATTACAATTTGCGTTTTGTTTTCTACATAGATATCGAATAAAATTCATAAAAATAAAAAATAAAAGTTAAGAAAGATATATTGAACGTCCATTAAGAATATAACTAATAAAATACTAGATCATAAAATTAATTATGAAACCATCGAATAATTAAGTGACTTTAAATTTGATATTTTAAAATCAATTTTAATGAGCTAAACGAATGAACAACTAAATATTTGCGAATAGTATCTTCTCCGAATATGTCAAATAATAATGGTGAGCGTATACAACATTGACGTACTTTGAATAAACGCGTTTTTTAATGCAAATCTGCACCGAGCCTACTTTTATATATATATATACATATATATATATATATATATATATATGCATATACACATTATTATTACCATTAGCCGCGTCGTTATCGCATATTATCTATATATTTCGTGTCCGGATAAATAAACGATTGTACTTTTTTTTTTTTTTTTTTTTAAATTATTTTGCACTTATTTATATTTTACTGATTTATTATCCGACACTGAGTTATTCGTGAAAGACACCAAAGTGCGTGCTTATGGTGTTAATTTAGTTATCACGGTGTCAACCTGATGCACCAAGCCTTGCTTGTTGAGCTTTTATTTTTTCTTACCTTCAAAGTTTTCGTATATTTACGCATCTTCAAGGGGCACCATTAGGCAGTGACGGCGACCGGAACAGAAAAAAACGGGTTCGGTACACTGGTTCCGAGAATGGAGGAACTCAATCTTGAGAAAATTTTCGAATGGGTTTTTTACAATGGTAAATTTGCTTTTATTAGATTTCTATAGCTTAAAAGCTAATACTAATTTGTGAATTTTATTAAAATCGTTTGAGCTATTTTCAGAACCAATTGCATATGCATAAACAAGAAATGCTCATTAATATAAATTGAATTTTGCTGAGATCTGCTTTGAACTTGCAAATAAATCAATGGGTTAATAAATTTCACAAACAGTCAAACATTTGGTAGCAATATATGGGTATGACGGGAAAGATACATTTTTGTATACATTGCATTATTCGTTTTTATATGGAAGTTTTCTCGCGTTATAAAATATAAACATATTTAAAAGTCATAACCCAGAAATATTATAAATTAATATCGGTATAAAATTTATAATTTTGAATTGGCATAATATTTAAATTGGTTGTGTAAAGCGCAAATAGATTTATTTCATAAGATACTATGTTTTTATTTATTTACAGTTATCACGGTAAATAAATGTATGTTGCTTACCTTTTTTTATCAATTCTAAAAATACGATGATCACTAAAATCAACACTCGTTGACTCCCTTTTACAGTTACTCGTTTCATTAAATATTCTTAAACGTAAGACCTTAACCAACCGATTTCTGGACCTCAAAAACTTCTAATTCGCGATTTTCATAAATATTGTTAGAGCTATGTTCGAGAACTCAATTACATATGTATACATATATATATATATATATATATATATAATTTTTGCTCTTATTATAATATATTTTGATGATATGAATTTAGACAGATAAAGAATTATTATGATTATAAGGAGCGTCAGTAATAAATAAGTAAAAACTAGTCCCATAACCTTGTGGCGACGGCAGGGAGTCGAAGAATTGTGCAATTAAGTTTTTCATAATTAATAAATTTGCATTTATTTCACAAAATTTCTTTAGTACAGTTAAGCAAACTTGGAAACAATTTAAGTCTGGAACAAGATGAGTCTCATATTCCTGAATTTCGATTTGGTAACCGAACACTTAACTATTAAACTAAGTGTTAGTGGTAGCTTCTTTAAAAAGTACAAGCAATGCCGGAACTTTCTGAATGTACCATGCATGTTTTTTACTCAGCCGTTTAAAATTATTAAAAAGCTTTTTATTATATTTGGTTAAAAAAAACAACTTACGAACCTTTATCTTGTTTTAGGCCTAAACCGGAAGTGGATGATAAATTTCCCGTACTAAAAAAATTTTCCAAAGACGTCTGCACATAATCCATTCTTTTCATTGAGCTTAAAATATCAGCTAAAAAAGTATAACAATTTAAAAAATTAAAAACTATTACTAATATCATTTGGTACATTAACGAAATTATTTAATAATCTACACGTTTTACCTTCAGTTGGTACTGCATTTAATTTACTACTTTTCAACATATTGCTTCTGATTCCAAGCATCCAATTCTGCAGTTTTTCTTTTAAAATCTAAAATTAAGAAAATAATTTAAGAATATTTTGCTCAAAGTTTCGCGTATAATTTTAATTTCCGCGTTTAAAATAATAAAAAAATAATTTCAGCAAATCGATAGATTTTAAACTAAGGCTGTTAATTTAATGTTTTTAGCTAATCCGTTTGTGCAAATACTAAAAAAATTATTATTATTTATTCTAATTGATAACTACTTTTAGAAACATGCGCGAATCGTTTATTTTTCTTTAAATGCTACTTCAGATTTCAATTTGTAACATTTTAAAATCAAAAGTTTATATTATTTAGTTTTACTAATTTTGAACGTTCAAGAAAATAAATGATAAAGAAAAAAGCCGAATATACCATTACTTTTTTTTAAACGCACGTACATGTATAATTTATTCGGAAAAATATGTACAATTTTTTAAATTAATAATGTTTTTAGTTAAATAATTTTTTTGCAGAAACAATTTTTGATTTAACATTCAATTCTATTAAACGTTTTTTTTCAAAAAAAAAAAAAAAAAAAAAAAATTAAATAATTTTCTTCGACATTTAATGAGGCTATTATTCAGCTTTTAATTCATCGTTTTTTAAAATCTATAATCGAATGTCCGTTTCCATCTCCCTGATATTAACTGATCAGACTCCTTTAGTTAATTAAATTTACGCTTTTTACATTTTCTTAACAGTTTTTTTTTTGCATTTAGTCAGATTTTAACCAGATTTAATTTTATGTTAATGGCATCAATAATATACAAGGTTTTATAAGACCTTAGTTTAACAACATAAAAAAAATGTGTATATATATATATATACACACACACATATCTTTTTAATAGTTAATAAAAATAGCACTAATTAATACTAACAAAATTTTATTTACAGTTAGTTTGCTTTCTTCCACGTTTTGACTATGTATATATAATATGCATAGTGTAGAGAAAAATACAACGAAGATATTAAATAAAGAAAATATATACTAAATAGAAACCAGTGGTAAAAATAAAAATGCTTCCTTACTTAAAATTTGACAATTTTGAATATAATTTACGATTATAATTATAATAAAACAAAAGTGCATAAAGTGAAAATCGTATTATTTTTTTTGTTGTTATTTTTATTGAAGCTAGAAATTAAATCAAGTAGCAACTTATATTTATGTCGACAAAGTGTTTTTGAACATAAGTAAAACTTGTTGCGTGGCTTCTTATGCAAGAGAATGGTTAATAAAACGTTCATTTTTTCGTGACTACTCGGTCCTAGTATAGCGCACCTAATATTTGGAATTTTTTGTCAAAATTGATTACAGGGATTTTCATTTTGTTTTCAACAACTCTCGTTAGTAAAATGTTCTTAAAATCTCTTCTTGTAAATCTGTTATAGAATATGTAATAGTATTTGTATAGTGCATACTGGAAATTTCGAATATTTCAAATGCGGTTTGATTTATATTTCTTTATAAAAATACCTCATTTACATGTAGTACGTACTTTATCATTATATTAAATTTAGATTTTTCAATTTAAATAAATTTCTATTATACATATGCTCGTAAATTAATTGTTTATTTTTTTATTAACCTTTGACGGATGTATACTCATTCTACCATAGTTACTTCAGGGTTCAATACAAAACATGTACTACTACAACAAAATCTTAAATCTGCATCCATTTTTATCTCTTAAATTATTTACAGAGTTTAAAAACAATATTTAAGTTTAAAATAGGTCTTTTAATTTAAAGATTTTACATAGATATTATAATACTCTTTTATATATTATTATTGATCATACAATTATTACATGTTATACTATGACAATCAGCTCTTAAACTGAATTAATAATTATACTATTTGTTTAATGTTAATTCGATCGGTGAAATAACACCAAACGAATCATAGTAATTTGTTATATTACCTGTCTTACGATAACATACCTAATGCGTTCCAGAATCATTATAATTATTTAAATTGATTACAGCAGATTCTTCGTCTAAAACTCGTCTAGGTAACGTATCCTTCATAAATATTCCTCAGAAATTTTGGTATATTTTCAGCATATTTTTCCGGTTCTATGTTACTGAACTGTTTACTAGAGATTTTTTCTTTACATACTCATCGTAAAGGTCATTACTTGCTTTAGGTTTTTTATTGATGTATTTTTCCTCATCTTCCATGTTATGTCGTATTTTCTTTTCTATTAATTTATTGTTTACTTTTTTTTTATTGTATGTGTTTATAACGCTGGATATTAACGATCCAACGGCTGCTATGGCTGGCGGCAGCAAGCAATGCAGCTTGAAAACTGCCTATCTTTAATTTGTTTAAGTTGTATTATTGATAACTATATTAGTAGGTCATTTTTTATTCGTTTTATTTGATATTTGGTCAGTGGTAAATATGTTTCGTTCATAACTGAACCTTTAGTTTGCTATATTAATTTTTAATACTATCGGTTTATTTGAATATGTGATAAGATTGCGTTGTTTATTATTTATGTTAACGGGATATTTGATGTAACCAGCTCCAATAGTTATTTTAACTTCCATTGCATTTGTTACAAGCCAGACATTAGCTTTCTTCCCTAAATTAGGATCATTAGCTAACACACATTTCCATGCATCATTTTCCAGTTTCAAATCAGCTTTGTGCTTATTGTCTAAATTGTTATGTTTAGAGTAAGCAATATCATGGCAAATGGCTACTTTATCTAATCTATTTTTAGTACTTTTTTCCAATTTTAAATCTAGATACGTGTCAAGTCCTGCGTACTGATAACTGCCTGGTAAATGAGCCTCAAAAGGTAATTTATTGAGAAGAATATTGATTAGCTCACTACCTTTTTTTGTGATTGATTTTTGTCTTTTTTGTTTATAATCTGTCTTCCTTAATTTCTTGCAACATGTTTACAATTTCGTTAATTATTAAAGGTTTTGTGTTACCTGATTTACATTCACCATGTAATATACACAATCTGTCCAACAATTCATCAATATTGTTCTAGTATACATACTCTAAATTTCCATAATCCTTGTGAACCTTCGGACCAAAAATCTTTATTTTTTAATTTAATGTCATCAAGCTCGGCGGTAATTGATAAATTATCGATAAATATATCATTGTCAATACGTATACCGAAAATAGAATCAGTTTTAACAATTTTTGTCGTATAGTTTTCAATGTATTTTGAAATTACAAGTCCTAATGTTAGCATAACTTCTTGAAGCAATTCAATAAACGGTGGATTCTTTTGCGATTTTTCGTGTATAGTTTGAATATTTTCAAGTAAAAGAGAAGATAATTGTGAACGTTGAATAGACAATTTATTTTCACGCAGCAACAAAGGCAACTTAGTAGTTAATTGGCTCTGTATAGCTCTTAAAGGATGAGTAATGATTTTGTCCTCATCCTCTAGTATTAATGTTCCCTGATTTTCCAGTCTGTAATTCTTTATGTTTTTCTTTTGGTTCTTTTCTTAATTTTATATAATCATCCATTTTCTATTAAACGTATTTGGGTTCTATCGTTTTCATTTGTTTAGCCTATATACGAGGGCGGTTCAAATATAAACCGGAATTTCGTCATAACATTTTTTATTTTATACTTACAGTGCTCATATTTTTTACAATTTTTCGAGATAACCCCCCTCGCACGCTACGCACTTTTTCCACCTCTCCGGCAATTTTTTTATTCCTTTTTCGTAAAAATCTCGCGGCTTGTCACATAGCCATTTGCGCACGAATGATTCCACCTCATCGTTGCTGTCGAAACGTTGTCCACCAAGTGCTTCTTTCAACGGGCCAAACAAATAATAATCACAAGGCGACAAATCTGGACTGTAAGGAGGATGTTCAAGTGTTTCCCAGCCCAATTCGGCCAATGTCTCCATCGTGAGCGTACAAACTTCCCAACGAGTGAATTTCTGTTCAAAATTCAGAAGTCTTGGCACCCATCTGGCTGCAATTTTGCGATAACCTAGCCGATCTCAATACTACCTATGCTGATGCCCAATTCGTCGGTCATATCGCGTACACGGACGCGTCGGTCAGCCAAAATGAGTTGTTCGATGGCTTTGACGTGTTCATCTGTAATGCTGTTTTTTGGGCGCCGCGCATGTGGTATGTTTGACACCACTTCACGTCCTTTTCGAAACGCGGAACACCACTCGTACACTTGAGTTTTGGAGAGACACTCATCCCCGAACTGTTCGCGTAATTTTCGGTAAATTTCCACGGATTTTACGTCGTCTTTGACTAAAAAACGAATAATGATGCGTTGCGCAACAGACACTGGTACTTCTTTTTCACTCATGGCTCTAACTACACTAAACAGTGAGCTTACGCGGTTCTAATTGCTCTACACGCTTTGTAACAAACCGGTCTAACTGCTAGTGCAACCACTTTTTCCACAATAAATTTTTCACGCGTTTATTTAAAAATTCCGGTTTATATTTGAACCACCCTAATATATATAAAAACGGATGTCCGTATATATGAGATCGATAGACTCTGACACCGTCCAACCGATCATCGCTAGTTATATATATATATATATACACACACACACACACACACACATTAATACTACTTTTTGTCACACTTTAGACGTGAATTATATCGGATTTGTATTTAAAAGACGTTACGTATTTATTTACTGGTTTATATTTTTTGTCGTGCATTATAAAGGAAATACCGTTATATGTACCTTCTTCAAACATTTTATTTGATGGTAATTCTCTGCCTGTATTACAATAACCAAACTATAGTAATAATTCTTTCCTAGGATCTGTATACTCCGAAGATTTTCACTTCTATGTTTAACAATGGTGGTATAACTACACTTTTCACAAGACTTTGGCTCAAAATTATTACTGTATAAAAGTTCCTTATAAACAAATACACTTGTTAAATTCTTCATGATAGGTGAACAGATTTTTCGTTGTAACTTCTGTACCGTGCAGATATATTCTGATAAATATACCACCAGGTGTATCTTTATATTGATTGTATAACATACTTGAGGAGTATTTAACATTTTATACACAATATTTCTCGTATAGAGTTTTTTTTTCCCGACATGTAACATACAGCTTTCACCACAAAATGTTTTAACATTTTTTTTAGAAATTTTCATTCATGCAACAATTACTGTCAATTTTCAAGCCTTAGAAGTTCTTCTTTTAAAAACATACTTACAATAGGAAAGCTTGAGTCGTTTTTTCTGGATTACCTTGCTCAAATTGCTTAAAACTTATAATACTCCTTATCGACTATGCACGAGTCAGTAAAAATTCGTAATGAACTATTCCATTCTAGTTAAAGCGCGAGCAACTAAAAAGTTCTCGTTATTTTTTGATCACACTTCGTTTTCACAAGTTCGCTAATTCTAGACTCGCTTTTCTCGAGTTTCACGGACTAATGTAAAAAACGATGAAATTCATTTTCGTTTTTTACGGAATATTACCACCTGGAAAAAGTTGGATCAAATCAGTGATTTGCACTTCTGATGTTCCCCTTGTTAGATCGGTCTAAATATTAACATTAAACTTATTAGTTCACTTTTAAAATCAACTATTTATTGTTTTGATCAATAATAGTAACGGCTATGTAATTTATTTCGTCTGTATTTAAATGATAGAATGATAAAGAACTAGGCTTTTCAATAATTTTTTCACCGACTACCACGTTTAGAGGAAATTTGTATTATGTGTTATCATTCAATTTCAAGTAAGTGATGTTACACTTTATTAAATTGCATCTAATTTTAATGTTATTCATAGTAAAAACTTCAATACGTCTGTTACAATAAAAACCATTTCCACCTTTAAGTACTGTTTTACTACAACCTAGAACACGAGTACTGAATTTGGTATTGTAAAATCTATATTCTCCACTTTGTAAAAATTTTGAATTTTATAGTATTTCGGCTTAAATTCATAACTATTTCTGATTCTTTAATATCTTCATTTTGCTCTATAATCCTTATTAGATCGTTCAGTTTGTATGTATCTATAGGTATCACATTTCGGCGTAATTTAGTTTCAGGACTGATTACTAATAATTCGTTGTTCTTATTTGCTTCGAAATATTTGGAATATTATTGTATGATAAATAATTTTCGGAAACAACTGTGTTTTTAAAAAGATATTTATTCGCTTAACGTTTAATAAATATCTTTTTAAAAACACAGTTGTTTCCGAAAATTATTTATCATGAGTAATCACTGTGAAAGCTTTAAATTTTTAATATTGTTGTATGTTAAAAAACTTTTTAAAGCCACTTCATAAAGACGATCCAGCTTAATTACTTGCTGGTACTCACGCCTAATGGTAGATATATTACTGTTTAAGGAGATTTGGAAGCTCATTTTGGACAAAACACTTTAGCCAATCTTTATATATATAAGTGCATTTTTTAGTGTGTAACGTGCGTACATATCTCTCGCTTGTTCGGGTAAATAGGCTGATATCTATTTATATTACGAGCCAACCGCTCTGAAGCTTTAAAACAACCTATATTGTCCAAATCAGTAACACTAATTTTATTTTCAAGCAACTCGTTTATATACTTTGCTCGTTCAACTTTGTTAATATCCACACCATCACAGAATTTTCTATGGTATCTCGTAACAATTAAACAGCTTCTCAAAATACCATCTTCCTAACGTATTTTATGAAAGTTTCTTGTTAGGAAGTTTATTTGTTGTTCAATGACGCTAGATGATTTTACTAGACAACATACGGTCTTTTCTGTATCAAGTAATACTATTGCTAACTCTCCTTTATTATCAACTTGTTTTTATTTAATACTGTTAAAGCCTTGGAAGTCAACTACATAAATATCACCATAATTTTCAAAAGAACTTTTTGTATTTCTATTCATAACCATTGCATCGACATTACACATACGCACCGTATGAAGGTCAATATGTAAATTAAGTAAATGCTTTTTTAATTACTTATATACTTTTTTCATCCTAGATTTTTTTGATTTTATTTCGCATATATGTCTTACATTTTCACATGAACAATTTCCAAAACAGTCACAATTTACGCAAACTAGATATATTTATTAATTTCGGGTAGGACAAAAAATTGTTCAGTGCAACAGTAGTTGCCCATTTTGAAAACATTATCAGAATTAAACATGATTTGTATGCAATAAGCAATTTTTAACGTAATTTTATTTAATCCTTATTAACTATGTAATCTTTAATATATTTTTAACTGGCATCACTAAAATGTTACCTGTAAATAAAGATGTCCTCCGAGCAATAGTTCTTGCATCATAATAGCATCCGGATTTTCCAGAAGAATTTTATTTTGAGCAGCGGCAAATAAGTTTTGCATCATTAACACTAACAAGCGAAACTTATCAAAATTATTCTTTAAATGAATTAATACGGTATGTCTGAAATATTAATAATAATAAAATATATTTAACGTATTAAATGATGAAATATATTTACATTTTCTAAATTTAATTTAATTAATTTTTAATTTTTAGTTCGAAGGTGACGAGAAAAAAATTGTGAAAAAGCGGAGGAAACTTTACAAAATCTGAAATAAAGTATTCTTGTTCTATTTACTTCAAAATACTGTAGTTCGGAGAAATTAAAAATGTATACAAGTTCTGGAATATTACAAAAGAGGTTTATAAAAATGTATGCGATATTAGTAATACTAAAATGTAAAATTTATTATTACTATAAAAGTGCTTAAATTGGTAATATAAACTTGTAATACAAGTCTTTAATGGAAAAAATTAAATCAATATGCACTGGCGTGTTAATAAGACATTTTAAAAGAGTAAATATCATACAAGACAACATCAACAATTGATTATGAAAGCAATGAGAACACCGAATTTAGTATGAAAGAGGCTTATTTATAACATAAATATCTTTTCAACTCTTTCATCTCATAAAATGGTTTTATATTTCTATCTACTTTTTTTTTTTTTAAATGTGTGTTAATTTTTAAAAATTCTAGTTTTATACTTTGAATAGTAAAAATTTCTTTTATTTTTTTAATGTAAAATTGATTTACATTTAGGTACATTAAACAAGTCTGATCGAAATTCGTTCTGTTAACTTGTTTTAACCTAGCGTTGACCTTAGATAGTGGAATCTGATTCTAGTAAATCGACAGTGGAGTCGGAATCGCCCAATTCTATTTTCTATTCGTTCAAGTTCAAAGTAATTCACGCTTTTTTTTTTTTTTTTTTGTCATACTTTAAAAACAAATAAATTCCTATTGATTAACTTAAATAAACGTATAAATTAATTTTTACAATGAAACATGTATGGAATCATTTACGTATACAAACCTTAAAACGAAATCACACACATCTTCATTCGTTGCCGAAAGCTTAATATCGTTTTTAATTTTTACACGAAACATTTGTCCAACATATTTCATCGCATCACTCTGTGTATGTATTCCATTTTCATGTAGTGATCTCATCATTTCTATAATGCACCTGTTTTTTAGAGAAAATATTTTTATTTTCCATTCGAATATTCTATTTTACGTAAATAATAATAACGATAATAACGATAATAACGATAATAACGATAATAATAATAATAATAATAATAATAGTAATCATTAGAAAAAATTACCCTCGGAAATACTGATCGCTTTCAAATCCTGATATTAAATGTTGAAAAATGAACTCATCTGGGAAATCGATGAGACATTTAATAATTAATAGAACCGGAGTAAAATACAAATTTTTGCGGTACGCTATCATTAATTTTGCACTACCATCTGTTAAATAATGTAACACATTATTCTGTAAATGACACATAATTAAAATAAATAAAATAATTCATTCCGATAAAATACTGATTTATTATTAAGAAAAAAATTAACCATTGACGGTTTACTATAAACAGATTATAGTTTGAAAGAAAATCAATTACTAGCTTGTTAAAAATGGAAATATTACTTTAAATAAATAGTAATAATAAAATGTAAAAAATAGTGCTTACAACTGTCGTGTGGTCTTCAGAAATGCATTTAATAGATACTCCGATATCTGAAAAATATTTATCTCTGTTCTTCCAGCTAGACCGCTTAAAGACCATAGGATAATTTCGGCGAGAATTTATTAACATTCGTACAATTCGTTCTCTGCCTCTAACTATAAAATATCCACCAAATTCATCGGGGTGTTCACCATGTTTCACTAATTCGGCAGGAGTTAAATCTTGTAAATTACATAATTTAGACTAGAAATAACGATAAAGAAATTATTATCAATTAATTTCCGCATACATTATAGTATTAAAAAAAAAAAAAAGTAATACCATAATTTTTACATTAATATTCGACATACCTTTAACATAATGGGTATAAATCCAATAACCTTTCTGATTAAAGGCTGAATTTTACCATTAATTGACCACTGTAGTATGACTTCTAATTTACCACTATAGCTTACTTTTCGTTGTCTACATTCCATCGGATAAATTTCTTCTGTCCGCGTTCCAAATAATCCCGGAGGAATTCTAGGTGGATGTATACTAGCGTCCTAAATATGGTAATTTGTAAATATCACAATGTTTGTTAAGAACAGTTATAGATATAAGAAAAAAATCTACGTTTTACATTTTTATTAATGAATATTTTCTAAATGATAAAGTCAGTACAAGTGGAGGGGAAAAATGGATTGTCACAAGGCAGCGTGCTGACCTCAATACTATTTAATATCTACACTAATGATTAACCAATCGGAGAAAGTACAGAACATTTTATTTTTACAGATGATCTTGTTTTTATAGCTCAAAATAGCATCTTCGAAGCAGTAGAGGAAAATCTCAATGAAATAATTATAGAGATCGATGTGTACTACATATAAGGCTAACTAAAAAGTCTTGAACATGCTGCTCATCACAAAAATATCTAGCAGTCACATTAGATTAATAGTTAACATTCGAGACACTGCGAACGGCGAGAAATAATTTTGCCTGGAGAATGACAAACACTAAATGGGAAGCTAAAGTACACATGTTGTGGACGTCGTTAATGGCACTCTACTACTCGGTAGGAGGATACGCATGCCCAGTTTGAAACCGCTCTACACCCCTAAAGAAGATAGATGTTGCCCTAAATGAAACATGTAAAATTATCATTAGTTAACTTAAAGCTACACCCCTGTGTAAGCGGTATGCACTTAGTGAAATTGCATTATCGGATATTAGACGTAGCGTAGCAGCCTAGAGAGAAAAGTGGAAAATAACTGGCGACGACCGCCATCCTTTTTACAGCTACGAAAGACCGAATGAGAGATTAAAATCTAGATGCGGTTTATTTAGAACAGTTGAAGAACTGAAAAATTCTGTCAAGTGTGTAAGACGGGAAAACTAAAAGTGGTATTAATGTAAACGAATATATCCCAAACGGCTACCAAGTAGACTGCATTCCGTGGCGAACCTTAAACAGAATAAATAATACAAACTGGGAAATGGCGCATGACGACAAGTGCGAACGTGGACTGATACAAGAAGACAAACAAAAATTCGGTACATTTAACGCAGACTATATTGCGATGCTTACAAAAATCGTTAGTTTCTGATCTATTGGTTAAAGAAGGGGATATAATTTAAAACATTCCACCGAATATGATGTAAAAATTAACGTATCTTAAAATTTTGTGAATATAACAATACGCAAAGAATTTTCGTCATTTATACTCGTATTAATATCAAAATCACAATCTTTGGCAGACACCGAGTCAACATAACAACAACTATTTAAACACGGTCCATCATCAGAATTATTTATACGCACTTGTTTTAACTATTTCCTATCACATGATGTCACAACAAGAAATTACGCAAAAGTTCACTGAAAGCATCAATAATGAATTCTTCAACATCGTTAATCGACTATAATCTTGTCCTACAAGAAAAGTCGATAAATGTTATATTTGCTAACCTTATCAGCTACTCGATATTTCCATGTTAACGAGTCCGAGATGTTTATAAGCTATCGTAACAGACGGACCATCACGTTAATAATAAATGTCCGGTAACTACACGCATAGTATTTTCGCAATCTGGGAATCAGATACAATCTCAAAATTTCTACATAACTGCTTGTAATAAACTGTTCAAAAAAAAAAACAAAAAAACAAGCGCAGCAAACATAAAACTGGAAAGTTCCACTGCAGAAAGTAAAATCTGGTTCGTTAACTTGTTTCTGCATAATGATCGAAAAATGCTGCAAATCTTAATAAACTTAACCATACCTATTAACGTGAGTCGATAATTTTAAAAGAGTTTTGTCTGTTACGTAATATCGTATTGAAAATATAATTGTTTTGGTAATATTGGTTTAATGTAAATGTGTAGTAGTACAAATGGGGACGTGATTTTTACTTGCACTAAGTTGAGGGGAAAATTGAGTAATAATATTTAACTAAAGAACGCCTTTATTAGAAGATATTGTCGGGTTATTAGTTAGTTCCGAATCCAAACTAGAGAAGTATACGGGGATGCGCTTTTTTTTAACCGTGTCTAAAATTTTCAGCTTTAATATTCGCATCGCTAAGCGGGGCGACATGTCATTTTTCGCGCTTTTTTGAACTTTACGGCAACTTTGAAAGTTTTGTTAAGGAAATGCAATACTGTTTCGTTTCGGAGAAATAGCGGTCTTTCCAACAATATATCACTTGCTCGGGAAAAAAAATATTTTTTTCCAAAATTTCGAGCTTTCGGCGCCTCGAGGGTCTCATTCTAAAGCTGAAGAGCCGGATGTTTCAAACCAGAGAAATATACGTGGATTCGCATATTTTACATCTTGTTCCAAATGTATACCTATAATACTCACGTCGCAATAAGGAGGCTACAAATTACAGCTCGCACTTTTTTGAACTTTTCAGCTGCTTTGAAAGTTTTGTTAAGAAAATGGAATACGGGTTCGTTCCCGACAAATAGCGATCTTTCTAATGATATATCGCAATCCCGGGAAATTTTTTTTTTTGAAAAGTTCAAGCTTTTGGCGCCCTGGGTCTAATTTTAAACCTGGAAATTTCGATGTTCAAAACTAGAGAAATATACGCGGAGTCGCATATTTTAAACCGTATTTGAAATTTTTAGCTATAATGTTCGCGGCGCTAAGGAGGGGGGCACGTCATTTTTCGCGCTTTTTTGAACTTTACGGCAATTTTGAAAGTATCGTTAAGGAAATAAAATACGGTTTCGTTCCCGACAAATAGCGATCTTTCTAACGATATATCACATGCCCGGGAAAAAAAATATTTTTTCCAAAATTTCGAGCTTTCGGCGCACCGAAGGTCCGGTTTTAAAGTTGCAAGGCCAGATGTTCCAAACTAGTGAAATATACGGGGATGCGCATATTTTAATCGTGTTCGAAATTTTTAGCTATAATATTCGCGGCGCTGGGGGGGGGGACACGTCATTTTTTGAACTTTTCGGCAATTTTACATAACTTTTGCAGCATAATTGTTTGATTTTATGAAAGGACTCCTGCATTTTAGTTTATATTTTGAATTTCAGCTTTATAGGTTTATCGGGTTATGATTTTTTAAGTGATTTTTGAGGTCGTTTTATTTACCATATTATATATTCTTGACGGTTTTTTGTTTTTTTTGCCGCCCAGGGTAATCGGTAATCTTTAAGTTATAGATCGTTTTAAAGAGAATTTTAATTGGGATTTATGTTCCAAATTTGAAATTTATAAGTCAAGCTGTTCGTGAGTTATTGATTTTTATTTGATATTTTTGTCATTTGTGTACCATCTTATTAGGATTCCGTAAGTTATTACGGAATCCTAAAAACAACAACCAAAATATATTTAGAAATATTTTACAATTAATTTGTATTCTTTATTATATTGGCAACCGCCGCGAAAGTTATAAGAATTATGAGCTACCTAATAATCTTTCGCGGTGAAAATTAATAAAACAATAAATTTACAAATACTGCTCTATTTTATTCATGAAATTAACCAAACAAATAATTTAAACATTTTTGTATAATTCTCTCTTTAGACGTAACATTGACAAAATTTTCTTTAGATTAATGAATATTTATTAAAATTTACATTGCGATCATCTTTACATTCTGATGAGATCGTTGAAAATTTATTAAATGTAGTATAAGAACATTAGAATATGCTTTACTAAATAATAACAGGTAGTTTTAGAAGTAATTACAGTTATTTAATATTTCTATTATATATTTTAATACATTGAGAATAATTAAAAATTGTATTAATGCCAGTAACTGAAGTAAATAAATGCAATAATTATCAAATCATTTTACCAATTGTAATTTAATAAGTTCACTTATAATAACGATATAATCTTTTTCATTATACATCCTTAATTATTGTATAAAACAGTTTAAAAATTAAGTGGAAGAATTTTTAAAGTACCTTTTTGTTTTTTATCATTACTTAAAATGTACCAAATGTATTGCTACAATGTTTTGGAGTATTGCACTATTGTAGTTATAAATACTTTGTATTTTACTTTCTTCATCTCTACTGTACATATTTACATATGCAACATATTTGTAAAATGAAAACCATTTATTTTCCGTTATACGCTTAATTAACAACATACAAATAAGAAAAAAATTGTTATTCCAATTGAACTAATAGTACAATATATCCAGTGTTAAGTCCACACATTATTTACAACCGTTATAATAGATAGAATTTAAACTTTATAATTAAAAAAAAATCAAATTAAAAATTAACGAAACTAAATAAAATATTCACCTTTATTATTAATTCTATATTCGCTTTGGAAGTTGCAAAATATACTGGTATCAGTGTATTCACCGCATGTAGAATACCATTCGTAACCATGTAATTGAATGAATCAATATGATACTTGCCAAGTTTTTGTAAAAACTGCAAACACATAAAACATGCACGGTCAATTTTTGATAACACAGTATACCATATTAATTTATTTTATTTCATAAAATAGTACCTCATTGTTTTGTTTAACCGGTTTACCAAATCCGCGAGATGTAAGATTTTTTAACGAGACTCCTTCCATATTTATATTTAATCTTACTTCCACACAACTGCAGTCCACAAGAATAAAATAAACCTGCACATTATATTTTACCGGCATATGCAATAGATATGTTAGATTATAGGGTATCGATACTTGAACAATTTTGTTCCACAACAATATTTAAAAAAAATATTTTAAGTTTATTATTTTATTAATTTATTGCTTTAAATGAATTATTTTTTTCTTAATATAGTTAAATTTAAGGAAATTAAAATATTTGAACTCTTTTAAAAATAGTAAGGATATTCAAATGAATCGGTTGTTTACAATTTATCGATATCAGCTGGATAACGAAATTTCTATTAATTTTTACCGGTGGTTTGTGTATTTTTAAAGATATATTTTTAAAATTTTAAGAGCTATTCATTAATTTGAATATTATTTTTAACTTGAACGAATTAATAATGCGAAAATGTCTGTTATCGAGATAAAAGACGTAAAAGTACTTCCAGACAACTTTTATACATACGAACCATCTACTAAAAATCAATATATACCTATTGTAATAGATAACGGTACGTTTACAAATTATTATTTCATTTTCTACATTTATTTTAATATAAAGTTATGGAGAACTATATGAAGTAAATTATATTCTATAATCGAACAATAAAAATGTTTCTACCATTTCAAAATGTTTTGATTTTCTGTGATATATAGTATTTGTACTATTCGTAATTTTGTTTTACGTACACCGTGTAATATATTATTGTAAACGTATTTTGTATTTTTTTCAATGTACTATAAAATGGTTGTATATTTTACTATGTAAGTTTAATCAAGGTATTAAACTATTACTGAGACGGGTAAATTCGTTCTTCGATTCTGTTATTAATGCAGGACTTTAGAAATTTATTAACAAATTCCAAACACTTGCACCGGAAAAAAAGGTTCTTTCTCTTCTGATTATTAAATTTGTTTGTCAGTTTTGTAAAAATTATTATGAAAATTTTAATGCTGAAACGAATTACATTTGTAAGTTCTACATGATCTACGTAAAGTTTAAAATGAAAGTAAATTTTCTCATAAATTAGTATTCGATTATTAAAATACAATAATTGTGCAAATGTAGTGAGTTGAAAATGTTTTAATTTGTTTAGAATTGTTAACAAATTTATAGATGAAAAATTCCATTTTGATGATGTGTTTATTCGTTAATATTTATGAAATGTTTCAAGTATCCAATATTTTTAGAAATCTTCAAAGTTTAAAATTCATAGATTATAAGGAAATTATTTCTTTAAGAATTGTGTCGGATAACAAAAGTAACTTAGATAGCTTTATTTGTTGTTCGTAACGCTCCTAGTGTGGGGCTTAATGTGAACTTCAGATTGTAATAAAGGATGGAGTACGAAACGATTAATTTATATTAACAAATATATCTTTCCGATTTAACATTACCCGATTTACCGAATTCAAAAATCTACAACGAATTGAAGAACCTTTTAATTTCATATTTAGACAAACCGCCTAATGAAATAATCGAACAAAATAGATTCAGTTTACGTATACAACATGAAAATGAAAATATTTGTCAATTTATGGCCGACTTAAAACATTTAAGTACATATTGCGAGTTTAAATGTCAACACTGTAATAAAAATACAGCAGATATGCATTAACGATCACAATTTATTCGTGGTGTTAAAGACGCCGAGATTCGTGAGAAACTGTTACAGCAGGGTTCAGATTTAACATTTACTAAAGCCGTTGTATTAGCTGTATCTATCGAAACGTCTAAGGCCGGAAGTAAACAACAGGAAGATTCAGGTCTTACATATCAGGTGAATTATGTCAAAAATGAAACGAAGTTTAAAACAAGGAAATCATCCGATTTCTCATATGATGCCAAATCACAACCAAGATTGTACAATTGCTGCTTCTGGTGCGGCGAAAAATTACACAAAGCGAATACTTGCAAACACATACACACCATAAGTCATTTTTGTAAAATTAAAGGACATTTGTTTTCCGTTTGTACCAAGCGTTATAATAATAATTTTCAGAAGATGGATGACAAGCATGAGCGTAATATAAATCCTAGTAAATTAAAACAACCTTATTTTAAAAATAAACCAGATGATTCTAATTCAAATAATGCTATATCTCAGAATCAAATTAATGCGGATGAGTATTCCAATATGGACGATCTTGAGTTATACCCTGTAAATAATTTACAACTTAGTACTATAAATTCTATTAAGATAAATGTACTACTTAATGATGCACCTTTTTTGATGGAATTAGACACTGGAGCGGCAGTATCCACTATGGATTATAAAATGTATTCACAAAAATTTAATATTAAATATGAAGCTACAACTGTCAAATTAAAAACATACACCAATGAAATAATTTAATCTGTGGGTATGGTACGTGTCCCAGTTACTTACAATAATATAACAAAAAATTTGCGTTTATTTTTAATTGATGGACATTACAGCTACATTTTTGAGCGAGAATGGATATCAGCGTTTAATATAACGATACAAAATGCAGTATCTATGCCGGTCAACACTACAAATATTTGTGAAAATAATTACAAATCAATTATTGAAAATTTACTTTATGATTTTAAAGACTTGTTTTCTGATAAAATTAGCAAAATTTCAAATTCCAATGCTAAGTTGAAGTTAAAGAAAGGAACCAATCCTATATATTGTAAGCCCAGACAAGTACCATTTGCAATAAGAGCCCAAGTAGAAAGTGAATCGGAACGATTAGAGAAATTAGATATTATTGAGAGACAACCTATACTACTTGGGGAACACCCATAGCACCTGTCACGGGTAAGAAAGGAAATGCCCGTTTATGTGCTGATTATAAGATAATAATAAATTCCTAAAAGATGATAAATACCCAATTTTTCGCATCGAGGAAATTTTTACCAAATTAGCCGAAGGAAAATATTTTTGTTTTTCGGACATTAACATAGTATACTTGAATGTGTGTGTGGATGAATAAAGTACAAAATAGCAAAGTATAAGCACACATAAAGGAGTTTTCGTTTGGAGTCAAAACAGCACCAGGCTTATGGCTGCGTTTTAGGGATTCAATAATTAATGGCTTAGATGGAATTACATGTTATTTTTGCAATATTACAATTCAAGCAAAAATTATACCTGAATTAATAGATCGTTTACGCACTGTATTCACTAAATTAAAAACACATAACTTATATATAAACAGGGCCAAGTCCCATTTCTTTAAAAGTTCAATCAACTACTTAGGATTTATAATTGATGCAAATGGAATACATAAATTTACGGATAAAATCGAAACAATTTTAAAAGTAAATCCACCAGAAAACATCTTACAATTACGCAGTTTCCTAGGTTTTATCAATTATTACAATATGTTCTTACCAAACAGTCAGATTGACAAAGAAGCTAGAGCTATTTACTGGACTGTAAAGAGATTTTTCATTTATTTATATGGTAGGAAGTTTATGTTACATTGCGACTATAAACCACTTACTTCAATATTCAATCTTGATAAAAAGTTACTCTCAATGGTAGCATCAAGGTTTTTGCGTTATGCACAATTCCAGTGGTTAAGATTACACAATTCATTACAAGAATGCCGTGGAACATGGAAATGCTGATTTTCCTTCTGGGTTCCCAGTAAAAAGTAATAATTATATTATTGATAATGATGTATAGACATTTTTTAAAGACAACAGTTAGAGGTACTGCCAGTTACACATAAAGAAATAACTACAGAAACCATAAAAGATCCAGAATTACGAATTATTTACAATGCTTTACAGACAAATAGAGGATTACAGGGCACTGTAGTCCAAGGAAGAGATACAGAATTAAGTAATATAAGTAACTGCATTTACTACGGTGTAAGAGTAGTAATTCCAAAGTCGGGGAGGCCAGCAATCCTACAAGAGTTACATCGTGCTCACTTTGGAATTATAAAGATGAAAAGTTTAGCACGATCATATTGCTACTGGAGAGAGATAGATCGAGACATCGAAGATATAGCTAAAACATGTATGGCTTGCGCACAGAATCGTAATAACCGTCCAGCTTTTACAAATTACCCATGGAGCTATCCACAGACACCATGGCACAGATTACACCTGAATTTCGCTGGAACATTCTTGGATAGCTACTTTCTGCTATTAGTCGACGCACACAGCAAGTGGCTAGAAGTAGTACCAATATCAAATATCACATCTCAAACAACGATCAGGGTCCTGCGGAATATATTTGCTCAATTTGTCCTTCCAGTTAAATTAGTATCTGATAATGGAGCGCGGCTAACAAGTAAGGATTTTGAAGATTTTTTGAGATCCAATGGTATCCAACACAAAGTTTCTGCAATATATCATCCATTCATTAATGGACAAGTTGAGCGTTACGTTCAAGAGGTTAAAAAAAATTAAGAACAATGAAACAAGAACCCGAATCACTAGATTTCAAACTGATTGATTACCTTTTTGATGCAGCATAGAAAAAGTAAGCATACAACAACAGGGTTAAGTCCGGCAGAAATACTACTAAAGGCTAGTTATCGTATATAGTTAGATCTTTTAAAATATGATTATGTTGTAAAAACACAAAGTAAATCAGAAAATAAGAAACAGTTTATTCTTCTCCAAGCAGGAGATAGCATTTTATACGGAGGCTACTCTGGCCCTGATAAGTGGATTAAGGGTACTATAGCGGAGCCACTTGATCTATTACATTACCAAATACAAACCAATGAGGAAAATCAAGTAAAAAGGCATGTGGACCAAATCATCAGGTCAGGAAAGTTTTACCAGCCATAGATCTTACTATCCATACTATACCAGGCCCCATTCAAGAAGAACCAATACCTAAGAATGGCAACCTGGGCTTGCCTCCGACGTTGGTTCCACCTGTGCTGCGAAGATCAGAAAGAATCAAGAGACCCCCAAATCGTTTGGATTTGAAGTTTGAAAATAAGTGTGGGAGACTGTTATATTTTTATATTTTATATTTAGTAAACAGGGTGTGTTAGTGTGGTGTGGGTTTTTGTTTTGTTTTGTTTTCAGGAAAATGTGGCAAGGCAATAAAAATATCATAGGCGAATATATTCTTAATATGGTTTTAGATTATTCATTTTACTTCCGCGTATTCTAGTTTATCGAATTTCTATTCAGAATTGTTATAGTCGCGAACCAATCGGGTAATGAAATAAATGCCGTTTATTTATTCTGTATTTTCTTTCGAATCCGCGCTGATTAGCGTCATAAAAAACAATAATAATAATTTGCAACGAACTGTAATTATCATTATGCGTACTTGCGCGATGTGAATATTCAAAGTAAGCCGTTTTTCTAATATAATATTCGTGTGTTTATTCTGTCAGCGTTAATATATTTTAATATGAAGCCACGATGGGTTTTTATTAGTGAATATCATCTTTTCATCTTCGTTCAATTAAATCATACTCCCCAGCTACTGATTCATTCTTGAATTTTGTCAATGTGTTGCTGGACAATCATATTTTTGAATGATTAAAAATTAATTTTTGAAGAATGGCGATATTATTACAAAAAAATATTCGTTTATAATATATTGCGCGGAGTTTGAAAACCAGAATATTTATTTGGAAAATGGTTCAAAATGGGATTATATAGTTTGTTTCGAGAGAAAAATTGTATTTTTTATCAAAATATATTAACTGTGTCTGTTTTTTTGTTTATTTTTTTGTATGTTAAAAATATGAATTTTTATTCTTTTGCAGTAAATAAAGATAAAGTGAAGTTCTGATTTAGGTATATTTAAATATAATTTAACAAATTTTCCAAAATAAAAAAAAGGAAAAGTTTAAATGTGTAGGGACCAATATTTTAGAATTAGAAAATTCACAAATAAAAAAAGTAAAATTACGAGTAAACTACGATTACTTGTATCTTAACAGTACGGGTTTAAAAATAACTTTAGAATATGGTTTTCTAATTTTTTTAAATAAATAAGCCGGGTCCTATTTTTTTTTTTCTTTTTGAGTTTCAGAGTAAAGTTGTTGGATCTATTACTTTTTAAAAAAATTCTATATTGTTAAAATTATTGTAAGTGTATTGATGTGTTTTATGTTTTTTTTCCCTTTTTTTCCTCTTAGGTTCATATAAATGCAGAGCAGGATGGGCTTCTTGCAGTGAACCGTATTTAACGTTCAAAAACTTGTTAGCACGTCCGAGAAAAGACAGAGGACGTAAAGTAAATAATAATTTAGCGTTAATTTTAAATTGTGGATATGTATTTGTTTCTTTTGTGATGAATGGGTTTAAAGACTTTAGTTTTTTGACATTTAGATTAAAAGATTCCACGTTTAAAAAAAAATTATTATTAGTTTGCCGTGTCGTTCCTGCTACATTACTATTTTCCTCATCTGCTTCTGTACTTATTAATTGAAAGCCCGGTCGCGCCTTTTTTATAAGGTTATCAGCAGTTTGTTTATAGATTTCACAAAAGCATTCGACAAAATATGGCATAAAGGATTACTATATAAACTTAAAGCAGCATTCCCTATACAGTATTATCAACTTATCAAGTCGTACATAACGAACAGAAAATTTCGCGTCAAATGTAGTGATGACTACTCTCAGCTGCATCCAATCACGTCTGGCGTTCCGCAGGGTAGTGTATTAGGGCCGATTCTGTATAATATCTACGCAGCAGACCTTCCCACCGAAGGAAATATTGAAGTGGCTACATTTGCCGATGACACAATGCTAATTTCGCAAGACAAGAGGGCTAATATTGCAGTTGCTGAGCTACAGAAAAGCGCGAATACGGTTCTACAGTGGGCTCAAACGTGGAAACTCGAAGTGAACCTGGAAAAGTGTAGTCATGTATCATTTACCAAGAGAGCTGAGCACCAGCTCCACCTAACACTGGGTGGTAACACTATACCAAGAAGCAATAGTGACAGATACCTAGGAGTTCACTTAGACCGTACCTTAAGCTGGAGGACACACGTACAGAAATTAAGGAATAAGCTTGATATTAAATTAAGATCGCTATATTGGCTAATAGGATATCATTCGAACCTCTCCTTAGCTAATAGGGTCTTAATATACAATGCTATCCTTAAACCTACGTGGACTTATGCAGCACCAATTTGGGGCTGTGCAAAGAAGTCAAACAGAAATGTGATACAGCGATTCCAGAATAAAACGCTACGGTTGATATACAGAATGCCGTGGTATGTTACCAATGAGGCTATTCATCGAGACCTAAGAGTCTGTACTGTCGATGAGGCTATAAAGCAACGCGCTCGTAGTCATGCGTTACGCCTCTGTGGACATAGTAACGAGCTAGTAGCTGCCCTTCCGGACAATGCAATAACAAGAAGACTGGAAAGAACTAGGATCCGTGATCTAGTATAAGAGATGGGCTGAATACATCAATGGATGTATTCTCCACTCAACTGAATACATTGAGTCCATTCGCAGATAGCCAAATAGGCTAGGCACGAATCGGCAGAAGTAGTAAAAAAAAAAAAAAAAAAAAAAAAAAAATCAGCAGTTGTTCTATCTAGAAATCGCAAATCAAATCTGCTAGAAGATTTGGATATAAATGTGTCCCTTCCGACTGTAGATATATATCCAGTTATCAACTGAAATTCCGATGGAGTTACGTAAATCATACCGAACGTATGATTCTCATCTTAGCCGCGTATTAAATACTGTCCCTAAGATGAATTCGGCTATATTCGAAATAACAACGTTTATTTGTCGTGTGGCATCGTCGGAGATATATCCGACTGCGTTCGAAAACTGATGTATTTCCGAGGATATAACTGTGTCTCTGGAATTACCCTAGTTTAACCTCAGAAATTTTCCTCGCCGCATTAGCTTCAATGCAGAATTTGTGGTAAAATTCTACTATGAAGTCTAGTAACTCCATATTTTTCGTATACTGCTTTCAGGCTGTCAATAAAAATGCAAAAGTTCTAATGTCAAATACTTTTTCAATGCTAGCTTTTAAGAAGGACCACATCTTACACTACCAAATTAAAACACTTATTACTATTTTGTGTGTAGCCTGCTAGACAACATGTAAGCGAACTGTTTGAACTAATTTCTTCATATAGAGACTTTATGAGGTCGAAAACTTCTTGAGGCGGAGCATGTACTCGTATTTAAAGGAGTGTAAATAGTTTTGAGCCGTTGTTCTTTTTCATATCTGTATTATAAGTTAGTGAGTGTTCTCTTTAATCAGTGGTCACTGTCGAGTTTGTAATCGAGTTTTTCAAATCAATAATTAACTTGATAAGTAATTAATATCCATCTTAAAATGTGGATCTAGAAGTTTCGCTTAATTCCATATGTCTTTCAGTCGGTTCTGATCCAATACGATTTATTTTACACAAAGTATTTAAAGCTATATATTTTTAACTTAAGCATAAGACAAAAAATTTGTTTCAGAAAATTACATTAGCATAGGATTTAAATGATAAACCAGTTTAAAACATTTAAACATAAACTGAACTTTAGAAATTTTGTATGTTTTCTTTAAATCGTTTTTTTTTTTGTGATTGCAACGTAATATTAAAAAGTTTATTCCGAATGGATAATAGAGTAAAGTGTAAATATTGCTTTTCAGGAGAGTAATACTACTACTTAGTACTCGATGTAACACCATTTTTACAGGACGGCGAAACTTTGGTTGGCAATGATATTTTAAATGTTGAAGCAGTAAGGTTTCAGTTGAAATCTCCCTTCGATCGTAATGTAGTGACGCAATTTGAAGTGCAAGAGCAAATATTAGATTATATATTTTCACATTTGGGTATCGACACTGACGGTTCGGTAAATCATCCAATTCTGATGACTGAACCACTTCTGAATCCAAATTATTCTCGTTCACGTGAGTTATTTAAATCCAAATAATGGTACATATATTTAATGATATCTTAATTGGGTCGTATTATAAATTATTTTGAAATTTAAAAATATAGCTGTATTTATGGTATTTTTGTTGTGGATATTTGTCGTAAAAATAAATGATTAAAATTAGCTTTTCTGTTTTGCTTTTTTTTTTTCAAAGTTTTTGCCGTCGATTGTCGTTAAACTATTTGCTATTTTCATTCTAAACATGAAATAAAATAATATAGCTTAAACATTATGAAAGAATTATCGGATTCGTTAGTATTAAAAAATAGTTGTTACAAATTAATTTTTGTACACTATTATCGTTTTACGAGATTTTATTAATAATGTAGCTTTATAACAAACTGAATATATGTAAATAAACCTGGTGTTAGAACATTTTTAAGGCAGTTTTATCATTACTTAAAAAGATACAAGCGGTATTTACTTAGAAAACGATTAAAAAAATCAACCGTATTGGTCATAACAACTTGTTTTCTATACCATTTTCTTTGAAAATTATTTCTCAGTTTGTTCGGGTCGTCCTGTTTAGATTTCATGTTTTTTGGCTAATGATGAGATGGATTTAAAAATATTTCCTTAGGTTTATTTATATAATTTTAGTTTATTATAAGGTTATATTCTATTTGATTTTGTTTGGTTCGCCAAGCAATTATGGATTTTAAAGTGATCGAATGTTTCATTGAAGCACAGGCGGGAGGAATTTTTTAAAATAATATTAGTACTTTTACAGTTAAAGAAGTATAAATTCTGTGATGTATTTTTCTTTTTCCTATTTATCGATTTGTTCACAGGCTAAAAAAACAATTTGATGATATAATCGTTTCGTTTTATCTTTAGTTCTTTTTCTTAAATTTTTCTTTGTATGTTTGATAGTTTATCTTTATTTTCGTATCCATAAATATTAATGCTCATGATGTTCCTTCTAAAAGGGCTAGCCGTGTTTATATGGGAAATCTGCCTTTACGGCTTTTTCGACTCGCACTTGGGGGATTATTTTGGTGTCGAATAAAAAAAAATTTAATCAAATTTTCAGCTCTTTATCTCAAACAACCTTCGAGTTTTTCAAAAAAACC
Organism: Icerya purchasi; assembly: GCA_039619475.1. Taxonomy (NCBI): domain Eukaryota; kingdom Metazoa; phylum Arthropoda; class Insecta; order Hemiptera; family Monophlebidae; genus Icerya; species Icerya purchasi. Next base: position 239,523,440 of record CM077115.1, read on the forward strand.
TATTTTTTCGATTTTTTTTCATAGTAAAATTCAAAATTAATCCATTGATTTTTTTCTCTTATTCTTAGGAATAAAATACATGAAAAAATATTATGGTCATAATTATATTAAACAAAAAGCCGATTTTTGGCAACGGAAATAAAATTTAAATCTTTTTTTTCAATGCTTTTCTGGAGAGGAGTGTCACTCACCAAATTTTGTCAGAAAATGTCTTTTATACTCCTCTATACTCGGGAATTTTTTCGAAATTTTTAAAGTGGTGGAACAATATGAAAAAAATTAAAAAGTAATTTTTTTCATAATTTTGCGTTTAAACAAATTTAAATATTTTTTATTGTATAAATAATTCGTAAAACATAATTTTTTTAAACGAAAATACGATCTTACCAGAGAAAAAACATAAAGAAAACAATAAAAAAAAACTAAGACATATCCTGCATAAAGTTATTAGCAGTGTAAAGAATGATTTTAAAGAGTTTTTAAATAAATATTATTCCATGCTAAATTGTACACATAAAGACGATTATATAATATTTCCATGCTATTGGGAATAATTTTTCAGTCTCGATCCAATAAAAACAAAAATTTCGATTATTAAAGTAACTTTATTATAATTTAGACACCCCGTTTAACATGATTATTTTAAATAACTGACATTAGATATAATAATTTTCAACAATTTATGATGATGTTTTAGGTAAGGTTAGTCTTCGTCACTGTCTTCATTCACGACGACATTGACCTTTTTATCAATGAACAGACGACTCAAGGAGTTACTTAAAACAACGAGCGGGCAACAACAACACAGGCGAAAAGACTCGATCGCAAACGATTAACGAGCGGCCATCTTTCTTTTTTTGTTACGCGGCGGTTAATAAAAATTACTGGCCATAGCCGAAAACAACTAAAAATTGTGTCTTTATAAGAAATAACACTAAAAGCGGAATTGATAGGCGAACACGGAATTTAAACAAATATTAAAAATAAACATTTTTTTTAGCGTGTGTAAATCTACTATTAACAAGGATAAAACCTCCGTAGATGGCAATGTAGTGCGCTAGCCTATATTTTATATAATTTCTAAAGGTCTTCATGCAATCACTTTGCAGTGAAATGTTGAAAATTTTTTTTTAGCAATGTAATTCTTAATTTTCATTAAAAAAAATTATTTTTTATGAATTTTTTAGCAATAAAAAATATTTAAATTTGTTTAAACGCAAAATTATGAAAAAAATTACTTTTTAATTTTTTTCATATTGTTCCACCACTTTAAAAATTTCGAAAAAATTCCCGAGTATAGAGGAGTATAAAAGACATTTTCTGACAAAATTTGGTGAGTGACACTCCTCTCCAGAAAAGCATTGAAAAAAAAGATTTAAATTTTATTTCCGTTGCCAAAAATCGGCTTTTTGTTTAATATAATTATGACCATAATATTTTTTCATGTATTTTATTCCTAAGAATAAGAGAAAAAAATCAATGGATTAATTTTGAATTTTACTATGAAAAAAAATCGAAAAAATAGGTTTTTTTGAAAAACTCGAAGGTTGTTTGAGATAAAGAGCTGAAAATTTGATTAAATTTTTTTTTATTCGACACCAAAATAATCCCCCAAGTGCGAGTCGAAAAAGCCGTAAAGGCAGATTTCCCATATAAACACGGCTATACCCTTTTTCCATTAATGTTTTATGTTTAAAAAAGTTTTTTTTTTCAAATTGGATTTTTTTTTTTTTTTTATTTATTTATTTATGAAAATTCATATAGCTGGATAATAAAATATATCCTTTAGTGATAAATATGTGTTATTACCACTTTCAATTATTCTGCGATAAAAGGCGTGATGATATATTTAACGTTGGTTGATTTGAGATTAACATATTACAGATATGTCAGAATTATTGTTTGAAGGATACCATGTTCACGGTATTTGTTACGGTATTGATTCGCTTTTTAGTTTTTTAAACGATTGCGGAACTGAAACGGAGCAGAATAAATCTTACGCACTGATAGTTAGTTGTGGATATCAGTGTACTCACATTATACCGGTTGTTAATGGTTCTGTTGATATATCCAAATGTAAACGTATCGATGTGGGCGGATATCATGTAACCTATTATTTATTCAGGCTGTTACAGTTGAAGTATCCGGCTCACTTCAATAGTATTACAATTAGTAAAGTTGAGGTATTATTCAGTATAAGTAATTACTTTTTTATAAGTATAATTATTTTTGTTCATAAATATGCATTTATAATTTGAATTATTATATCGACTATGAGCTAGTTTAAAATATAACAATGAAAAATAAATGGGCATACAGGACTATTTTTAACCGAAACGAAGAAATAAGAAAATTACGTAAATAGCTAAAAAATGAAATTTAGTGCAAGATGTTAACATATTTAATTAGCATATTTATTTGTTTGTTTATTTTTTAGTTTAGTGTCTGATTTAAGTATTTAAGAAAAAGACAATTTAAGCATAATATGATAACACACTTACAAATTCGGTTTCATCCATAATTATCTCCGCAATACGGGAGTACATAAGAACATGGATATGTCTTTATTATCATTAGTGTAGGAAAGACAAATAGTGTTTCGTTTTTCGTTTGTTGAAAAATGACCGAAATACTTTTTTCTATCGAGTGCAGCTATTAAAAACGATTTATTAATTACAGCGGTAAAATTTTACATCAGTGCTCGCAGTTTTGTCGCATGTAATTGTAGAGTTTATTCGTGGTAACAGAAATTACTTGTGAAGCAAATAAACTGTTGTAGCGGGCTCAAAGAATTAAAAAGATGTTACATAACGTAACATAAAGTAATATCCTTCTTTCTTTTCTGATACTTTAGTTGCTCCATGTCAGAATGGTGTAAATTAAACTATTAATTGATGGTATTAACATCTAAAAGTTATAAAAATATTTGCGATTATAATTAGTTTAAATGATCCACGTATTCACACAAAAGAATATTTCAAAATAATCTTTCTTTCTTGTTACCTTTGATTCTCCTGATTTCGCCGTCATATAATGACCGAGCAATTATGAGAACTTTTACAAAAACATAAAAAATAAAAGTAAAAAGAAGAAAAATAAATAATAAATTGGAAGACAAAGGAGTTAGAATTAGCGAAAGAAGAATAAAGTAAGTACTAGAGAAATTGAACAGGAACGGACAGTAAGGGCATATAATAACTAGCGGGAAAAGAAAAAAAAAAAGGGGGTGAAATAGCAAAATCAATGCCGACAATGATTGAATCTGAAAAGATTTGATAATAAAACACAACGGCTAGTAAAAAATCAAAAGTAAACTTAAAAAAAAAAATATATACATATATATAAAAAAAACAATGATTTTTAAACAAATTGTAAATATTAACAGGTGGGTCGCTTTTATAAAGACCTTTATGTTTGAACGTAAAAATATAACGTTGTTGTATCGTAATGACTAAAAAATTTAATTTTCGCTTCGGATTTCGTTTTATGTTGAAATTCTAAAATTAATGTGTATTATTTAATGTACTCTATTCAGATATGGGAGTCCTTAAGAATGTGTCTTGTTATTTTCATTTGAAAATAAATGGGGAAAATCCTTTGTTTGAATTATTTAAACGGTTCAGTGTTGTAGCACTATCATTTATTTTCACATAGGCTTTATTGCATGATTATGGTTATGTTGCGTATGACTATCAAGATGAAGTTTTGCGGTGGGCCGATTTCGATTATTACGAAGATAACGTTAAACGTATTCAGCTACCGTACACGGTGGTAAATACAACTGTGACTCCCGATCAACAGCGCGAAAAGCGCAAAGAAATGGCTCGGAAATTAGTCGAGATAAATGCTCGAAAGCGGCTAAAGAAGGTATTATTTGTGTTTATTGAATTTAAGATGTTTCAATGCTTTACGTAAGTGTTATTGTGCAACCATTTCTGCAGCAACTGTCTGCTGCAGTCGTTTTTGTTCTGATAATCCCCCTATTTCTCCTCTTATAAGTCTAAAAACAGGGTTTTTATAACCTTAGGTTGTATATTTGTAAACTATAGATTATTTCGTTTGTAGTAGAGAGGGAATAATTTAAGTCAATTGCGAATAAGATTTAAACAAATACGGTATGCGAGTCTTGGCTCTAGGATATGGTTTGATATTTTAACTGATCAGAACATTTTTTTTCCACCACAGAATTTGGTTGTTATTAGTGCAATATTAGAAATTCGCGATACATTTGTTGTCCTATGAAATCGGTGGCTAAGCATTATTGTATAATTTTATTCATTCTTTAAGGAAGTTTTAGCACACCCTATCCTAAACGAGCTGTAAAAGACCGCATAATGATTGCATTCGTAATTCTAGATTGAATAAAAATTTAAACAACTTCTTAACTGTAAATAATGAACTGTAACATTTCAGAAAGCTTAGCTTAAAGATACTGAAAAAAAATTATTTATTATTTTTTTTTTTGTAAACACACTTTTCTAAAAAATTCATTTACAGAAATAAAATAAATTCCTTAGCACATATGACTTAAAACCATTTTTTCAACAAGTATAATAATTGTGTGGAAAATTTTTTCATGAAAAATTAAAATGAAAAGTGTGGGCATTGATATGAAATTTTTAGACAAATATTACATAGAACAAATTCATCGTGTGTAGAAAATATAGTATACTACATCACATGATATTTATATCGCAGTGTATATATGCTATCTTTCTAATAAATAGTATACTACAAATCGAGAAAATTAATCAATCGAAAGAAAATATTAAATTTACAGCAAGGCACAATACAATTTACTACATAGATTAGTACACATGGACATGTGACTATACTTTATAAGAGTTTATCAAGAAGAAGAGTATCAATGAATGACATGTTAGTGCCCACACTTTTCATTTTAATTTTTCATGAGAATCACACAATTATTGTACTTGTTGAAAAAATGATTTTAAGTTATACGTGCTAAGGAATTTATTTTATTTTTTCTACTGAATTTTTTTAGATATATTTTTTAGAAATGTGTGCTTTTAATTTAAATGTAATTTTTTTTATTTTATACTTTTTAGTTATAAATGAATTTTGCAAAATATTTCATAAACGTTGTTATTAAAATTATAATACATATTTTATTCAATCTGTATAAATTAAATGTGACATTTTTTTTTTTTTTTTTTTTTTTTGTTACAATATTAAAGCTTTATTTAATCATAATGAGGTAAAGCATGTCTGGAAAGAGGATTTCTCATGCGTTTCATTTCTTTTAAGGCGGCAACATTGATTACCGTTCAATTTGGAAACGCCTAATTCTTCGATTGGAAGACCGTAAATAGATCTAACTCTATTTACGTTGACGTACGCTTGTCCTAGAGAGAAAAGTTTCGAGCTTAAAAATACGACAGTGTAGTCAACGGTTGTGCTTTGTATTTTGTGAACCATTGAAGCCCACGATAGACAAGTTTTAATCGAATTTCACGATAATCTTTCGTTTCAGTAGTACTTCTACATTTCGATCTATATTGATTATATTTCTCTAATCTTGCTCCTTTAGCGTTATCATTTTCTCCATCCCTCTTCCCATGGTATTTTTTATGAGCTTTTTCCAAGCGTCGTTTACGTTGAGTGTTTTTTTCTCTCATTATTGTCGACAGTTTTTCATATTACAGCTAACGTGACCGTGAACGAAAAAATGATAATGCTGAGCAAGCAAGATTAGGAATATGTTCTTTCTCGTTTTCTACTCTCGTGTTTTTTTTTTGTTTTTTTTTTCATTCAGTAACAGTCGTATGTATATATATATATATATATATACGAAGATATTTGGACTGATTCCTCGGAGAAGATCTTACAAATCCAACATATCCTGCAACGCGTATAGGTCGAAAATAACCATACGGATTATCGTGTATTGTCATCTAAAACAAAGGTTTTAGAATTTTTCATCGACGGAAAACGTCTTAAATAGAGCTTCTTAGATTTTATTCCAGACAAACAAACAAACGTGTAAGGGAATTAAAGAAAAGTATATAAAAAAAGGTTATCAATTGTCTATTTCTATAGCATTCTACAAGATATCTCTTTTAAAGGTACTTTTTACTCCATTTAAAAGCTTCAAAGCGCGTTATACGATCAGTTGCTTTGAAGTAAACTCGTTTTATTTACTATTATCGAAAACGAAAAATCTATTTTCACTGTTAGTAATTTAAAAACTAAAATATTCTTTAGCTAGAGGAAGATGAAGAAACATTGAAGATCCTATTGAAGAAACAAGAATTGCTGAAGAAAACACATTCTTCTCAGACTCTGAAAGTAAGATGTATTACACAGAAATGAAATGTTCGCTTATATTTGTATTGTGTTTATTGTTATTTCGCGTACTGTGGTTTACCATGCTCGACATATTTTCTGCGGGGGGGAAATAAAAAATAATAAAGCGTAGTTAGGAATGAGTGTTAAATTAATGAATTAGTTTTTAATTTACAATTTTTTTTAACCGTTCATTGATTAATTAATAAAAAAAAAAAATTAAAACAAGCCGGATGCATGGTGATTTTCTAATTTAACAATACTCAGCGAAACGGTAAAAGTTTTACGAGTTTTTATGTATTTAATGGGGGAATTAACAAGAATTTTAGTCATATGAAACAATTAGAATAGAATGGTAAAAATTGTGTCGCAGTAGTTAAACTTAGAAAGCAATTAAACCGTCAGTGATAAAGATTTTAGTTAATCCAGTTTTAAAATTTCATTAAAAATTGTGATTAAACGATGACTTTTCATTTTTTATTTATGAAATCATCTTTTAAGCTCTTCTATTTCGTTTTCTTTCACTTCTCTTTTGAAAACTAACCCAGTTTGTTATCTGAGAATGGCGTGTTCTTTTTTTATTTCTAACTCGGCACGAAATTGCTTTTATTTTTCGTATCTACGCCTATTAGAACTAAATATAAAACGAAAATCATAAATTAACTATTTATTTTTTAAAGAAAGAATGATTATTATGCATAAAAATTTGGCATCTGAAAAAAGAAAACCAAAAAAAAAAAATCTTAATTTTCATCAAATTCGTACATTACGCAAATTGATAATATTACGCGTTTTCGACCGGTTAATGCATAACATAACTAATGTCACGAAATCGTATTGTAAGTGTAAAAAATTAGTTTCTTTGACGAGATTATCCTTACACTGTCCTTTTATTCTTTCATAGTGCCTCTTTTTCCTTTTTTTTCACCTTTCCTTTTCATGTTTTCTACGCAGAGCATCATTGTATGTACATTTCATACATAAAACAAAGTTGGTAAAAAAAAAAGCTTTATACTGTGTAAACATTAATATTGTGTATATTGAATCGAATCCGTATGTTAATGTTATTTATTATATTTTTTTATCAATATTAAAAGTTAATTAAGAAAGACACTTTATCGGAGCAGGGGCGTATTTCAATATTCAACTAGCATTAATTTGGTATTTTCTCCTTGTTTTGTGTCCCCCCCCTCTCATCCGAATGTCTGTTATACGATAACTCCAATATCGTTATCCATTTCAAAATCAAAGTGTAGGATGGTATTTATGAATAGAATTTACAAATTACAAATAAGGCTCGGATTTTGCGGAATTAAATAATCCGTTTTCGACTCGGGAAAGTCATCAGTTTGAAAATTTTTAAAGTGCAACAAAATTCAGTAAAATGGATCGCAACTAATGCGTTCGATTGTAAAAGAGGAAGTTACGAAATTCAAAGGTAGACTAATTAGGATAGTTTTAAAACTATTTCGATTTATGAGGTAAAATTAATATAAAATACGTTGGAAGTTAAATTATTGTTTCGTACAATATGAAACATATTACGGGTTAAAATTTCTTTCAAAAATTAAATTTAATGCAACGGTTGTCGATAGAGTTTGTTCAAATAAACATATTGATATAAAATTTTATTCAATCCCAACATATTTCCTGATAAAATAAATTTCATCTTTTCGATTATTTTTTTATATAAAAATTGAATATTGAAAATGTAGATGATAAATTGAACATGTTTACTCATTAAAAGTCTTCTTTAAATTAATTTTATACTTTTGTTTTCAAAGTACAGTTGTGTCGAATTAGATCGAGTTTAAACTAAAAAAAATGTATGTTTGATGTCTTAAATTTTAGTTATTAGAAACTTGTTTTAAAGTAATTTTCAGTTTTCGTGGTATATTTTCATTCTAAAAAGTTAAAATTTTACTAAAAACAGCTGTTTTTGGCGATTTCGCCGTCTTTTTTTTTTTTTTTTTTTTTTTAACAACTTCTTGTTTGAAAAAGTTTGTTTAAAATAACATTTTCGGCGAATTTGATAAAAGAGAAAAAAAATTATATTTCAACTAATAGACGCACCAAATCGAAACATTTATTTAATTAAATTTTTAGTATTGGTTTATAAACTAATTCGACAAATACCAAAAGATCCCATCTTCTAGTTTTAAATGATCTTATATGAATTGGTATCAAATATAAAACTGTATTTTTTTCTTCTTTTTGTGTATGAATTATAATTTTTGTGAAATAACATTTTACCGAAAAATGTATGCGATCGGTCGTTTTTTAGAATATTCTTCGTTCTGTCAATTTATCATCCGTATCGGAACTGAATAAAAAAATAAACCAACTGGAATCAAAAATTCAAAAAGTAAAACAGAAACTTTCATCTGGTAATAATGAAGAAACCCCCGCTACTACTGCTGCTGCTACTGTCGAGGTTTGTTATTAAATTGTAGGTTTATTAACTACAAAATGATCGTCTGTGTTCCGCAAAATTAATGGAATTTCTATGTTAAGGGTGATATCGGGGTTTAATTATGAAATTAAACGAACGAAATAAAAACAAAAAAAAAAAAAAAAAGAAGCGTGGTGTTATACAAATGATGTTAGGCACGCGTGTCTATATGTGTTCCGTTCTTTATGAATTCTAATTTTAAGCCTCTTTTTTTATAAATATGTATATTAACTTGTTTTTAATAAGCAGATTTTTGGTATTAAGTTAAAATATTTAAAATTTACATTTCTTAGCAATATCAATAATTGTTACGATTTATCAAATATTCTTCCGGCATTTCTTACTTTTGGCTGTAACATTATGCCAGTAATTCTGAAGTTCATTTTTAATGCTTTCTTATATGGTTTATAATAGACACACGCACTTCTTTTTTGTCTTTCGAATTAATTTTAATTTTTGCATGATTGACGATATTTTGACGCCGTTTTTTATTTTGAAGTATACCGATTTTTTGCGGATCATTTCTATATTTATCGAGCCGTATACATCTTGTTTTCTTTTCTCGTTTTTCTTACAGTTCTATCCTAGTTAATTCGTTATTATTACTTTGAAAATTATATTTGTAAACCCGTCAACTTGTAATTATTGATTTTGTTCTTTCGTATCCAGTTTTATATTTGATATCTGTTTAATTTCCCAGTATATTTCTTTTTCTAATTGTCAGAGCGCATACTTTTCTGATTTAAGCACATATTATAGTAATATTTTAGTTTATTACTTCATATCATTCTTTTATTACAAAAATTCTTTATCGAGTAATATATTCCTGGTTTAATTTTTATACTATTTATTATTCGCTGTGTTCTATTCTAATCTATGTTTTGTATGATTTTGCCGAAACACTTTGTTAAAATGTCCGGTTGTGTATTTTGGTCAATTTTTTGCCCAACATATTTTTTAACTCTTGCAGTTATCCCTTTAACTCGATAGTCAAATACGGAAGCTCGAGTATAATTCAATAAAATTGACGAGGTAACAGTGTACATGTAGTGTGCAATTCAATAGAAAGAAAAAGTTATAACCAAACAAAATGTTTTTTCATTTGTTTATTGTCATTTGCATACTATCATTGTCGTCTTTATTCTATTTGAGAGCATGCCTATGTGTGCACCTTATGCCATTCTTAATATTTACAAATTATTTAGAGCACTATAAGTGAATACCAATTCCGCTTTTTCATTTTTCTTTCCTGAGTAATAATCTTCAATTTTCTCCTCTGTCACTTTTCTTTTAATTCATCTACGTGGCCTTTTGTTCTTCGTACAATTACTTTTATATAGACACCCTTCTAAAACTACTTTTAGTAAATTAGTGTTTCTTAATGTTAGACTTATCCTTTTCTTTCTCTCTTTTTTTTTTCGTTTTTGTATCTCCCTTATATTCATTTCTCATTTACCATTTTTAGCGCTTGCTCATTTCTAACTTTTCTGTCCATTTAATATTCAGCATTTACCGTTGCTTCTAATTCCGTATTTTCTTTTTCTTTCAATGTTCGCGTTTTTCAGCTATACAAAAGTACATTTGAAACTATTACTTTTTTCCCGTGAATTTTATGTTCATAAAGCACCATTAATAATAAGGGATTCAGGGATTGTGAAGTTAAGGTTTACAACGTATTAAGTCCAATGACATTGATGATAGTAGAGGGCCAGTCCGTCTTTAACAGATTTCTCGGCTACCGCTAATTATTTGGTTTGGTTACCAAGTAGCTTAACTACTAGGCTGCTGCGCTACTACCAACGTTTATATTATAATTTAGAATGCTTCTTTCGCTCTATTGTTATCCTTACTTTAACTTCATTTTCATGTCTTCGATTTTTCATTAGATTGTGCATGCTTATACTACGTATATGTACTCTTTTACACCCTTCAATACGCTATTCTTACGTATTAATTCCAACATATTTTTTGTATATTAATCATTATTCTGCATATTTTTGTATTTGTTTCAGTCTTAGCATTTAATTTTTCTTTACTTTTGACTATATTAAGAGCAACATTGATTAGTATTTATTCCTTTGCATTCTTCCTTACAAATCCTTCGTTATTTCATTTATGTGCAAATTAAATAACGTAGGAAATAAGTCACATCCCAGTATTACACGTTTCCTAAACTTCTGTTTCTCAATTTGGTTACATTTTAGGTGGGTAAAAAGCTACTTTTATTTATGAAGAAATGTCAAGAAATTTTACGCGGAACGTGTCATGTCACTGTACGCTGGCATGTCAGTCCACATGTTAGTTGAATATTTACGTGTTTGCATGCTCGATCACACTTTCGTTTCTACAGTATAAAAATGATGTGTAAATGTTAGGTAAGCATAAAAGCACACGTTTAGGGATCTGAAAATTGTGATAAACGAATAAAAAGTCGTGCTAATTTGCTGATTTTATGTAAATTTTTTGTAAACTCCAAAATGTACTACATTATATTTTGATTTTTTGCATGTTATAACTGATTATAAATATTAAATTTTAAAAAGAACATTTGTAGCTTTCACGTTAATTGCTTTTATTTACTTCTTTCGAAAATTAGAAGATCTAGATTTGTCTCGATTTTCTATCTTTATACAAGTATAAAAAATTATAGATGAAGATTGCGACGAATTCTCATTCATTCAACTAATTTTTTTTGAATTATTCGTATGTTAAAGGTCGGTCAACCGACTGTTAAACAGATAATGGATCTAAAAATTGATTTATAACTTTATAAATAATTGTGTCTTTAAGGCAATAATGATTATAAGATACGGTGGCATTTTAGACGACGTTCGGCTTATGAAAATGTATGAAATGGTTATTAAATCCCTATATTCTGAGCTGTTTTAAATTATATAATAAATGCTCTGGTTTGTATTCGGATTTCATAGGAACCAAAGATAAAAGCCTTGAAAAGTGAAATTCAGCTACCGAAAGATAATGAAGATCTTAAATCTTGGCTGCGCGAAATATACAAAAAAAGGTATTTTTCTAAATTTACATTTATATTCATTTGTAGTGTATCGCCGCGACGACTTTCTTTCTTGCTCGTTCATCTCTGTATCTTGTAAAAACTACATGCTATTTGTTACACATGGACTAATTACTTATAAAGCATTGTTCTGTCATATTTAGAAAATTATTAAGAGTAATATTAACCGCAGTTCATATTCGGTCTTTCAGTTTGTTCGTTATATTTTATTTTTATCGGTATAACATATTTTGTCATGGTAAATCTTAAAAATTACTGAGTTTTTTAATGTGTCTTTCCTACAGTTTGTCATAATACACGGAGAACAAGTCGTAAACAGTGCATAACTAAAAAAATACTGTTAGTGTTATAATAGACGGGTCTACAACTTTGTATATATTCAACTTCGTCTAAAGAGAATTCTATCAGTATATATTTCTGCTTGTAAAATGGCGTGGTACTTTTTTCGTAACATAAATTCTACTCCGTTTCAGATGTACTGAAATAATGCGCATCGCATCTGTTTCATTTTTTAATTTCATCAAAATAGTCGTTGGAAAAAGTGATTTTTATAGGTCGTTGATTTTTACATTAATGCGGATCATAAATATTTCATATAGCACTGAAGAAGAAGCAGTAATAATTTGTTCTAGATATTTATATTCAATGTGGTATTAACATCAGCATAGCATTAGATAATAGAGTCGTATAATGTTTTTATGTTTTTTAAGCGTTGTATTGCAAGTGTTCTGTGATAAATTATTCGTGAGTCTGAAGTTTTGAGTGATATTTCGTTGACAACGCAGTCGCTTTAAAGTAATTTACTAAAATTTTAAATGACTTGACGCAGCGAGCGTTTGGCATCTGTAATTTAAATGTTTTGTGTGCCCAAATGTTTCGTGATAGTTGTGATTTTTTTTTTTTTTTTTAGATATTTGAACAAAATTTTACACTAGCAGAGAGTAAATAATTTTAAAAAAAAATAAATAAAATTCAATCAAAATAAAATATACATTGTAGCGTATATTAACTTTTGCAATAATTGCGAATGTTATTACAGAACAGATATAACTCAAAGTGAAAAACATTTAATTTATAAATATGACCGTAGTTTATTTAATGAAAAAAAACGGCAGTTGAGGTGTGTATTTATATTTTGACAATACCATTTCATTGTTATATACATGAGTGATACAACATTCCCCAAAATTGTAGAGCGTTGCTAAAAGCAGTGCCCATCATGTTTGGTACCATTAGGTGATTAGTCCAGTAGTTTTATTTTTCTTTATTCTACTTTTTTTCTTCTTCTTTTTATAAAGCATTGGTTGATTACTTGAATTCTTTATAACAAATAGGTTATTACGGTTTAAGAGTCATCCGCTCACTACTGTATGAATTTCAAATTGTTCTTTTCCACAAAACTTTAAGACGGACATTTTACTGCTGTTGAGTCTGTTAGGTACGTAATGTAAAGTTTGGAAGTTACGCCTCGTCCAAGCGGCCCAATATGATAAAAAAAATTGTTTTGTATTACGAGCATTTGTTTTTTATTTAATGAATAACGCTTATAGCATTAAAAAATTATGCATATATGCATATATATATATCACCGCGCGAACCACAGTGTCTCATGTAGAAAGCTTCACATGGTACAATATCGCCATAGTCACGGTACGGAATCAGAAAACACGGTGAAAGAAATAAAAATTCTCGAATTTGACTGGAAAAATTGTAATATAAAAATTGTTTACGGTGGCTAAAAGAAAATTTCTTATTTTTAATATATTGCGGCGGCTAGAATAAAGAAAAATATGGCGTAAAAAAATTGATAACTCTAATGAAGAAAACGATAATGGTTGCCTGAAAGACAAATATCTAAACTCATCGACGGTTCAAAGATAACTACATTGCGCGATTGTTAAAAATAATTAGTTGGAGCGAATGATTTTTTTTCCATAAATTACCTGAAATAATATCGATGGCCAGTTTCGCGGGAAATAACAAAATATCTCACTAATCGGTTACGGAACTCACAAAATTTAGACCTATCGCATTACGGGCGTTGATACACGCATTGGCCTATTCAAAACTTGAACATAACAGCCCAGACGTTTGTACGTTCCAGTACGTAAGTAGAAAGAGATACACTTTTATGCGTATAAATTTCGTTCTTAGACTGTGTATTGAACTACGATAAATTTACCGACGATTGGTTTCATAAGTCATATTTGCTTGAGGTAAAGCACGTAGGGATATATCCGGTAAGTCAGTTTATTCATATAGAGAAGTTCGATCTGATAACATGCCGTCAGATGAAAGAAAGACATACATCTACTCTCTAGAGTCTAGATCATCTACAAAATAATCGCCAAAATTTTTTATTAAGAAAACAAAATAATAATAGTTTAGAATTTAAATAGATCGCGCTGTAGGTGCGATTTGTGTTAAATATACGTCATCTATGTGGCCTTTTTTTAAAATTGATGTTAATTTTATGTGCTTCACCTGATTAAATGTTTTAAAGAAGTGTTTAAAATATGCAATAATTTCCTTAACATTCAAGGTCCTTTTTTGCATGGATATTTCTAACAAAGCAATATTATATTGTGTTTCAGTGACGAGTCTAGCTTTTCTTTCATTTTCGTGCAAGCTAAAATTTCAGTTAACGGCTGAAATTAAAGTTGATTTAAGTTTTCGTGGTTTCTGAGTTAATGATTTTTGAAATTTCTGCAAAAGAAATATTGCGTGATATGTTTATTAATAATAGGCACCTCATTTTACTTTCAATACTTACATATTTAAGCGGTAGCACCGCTGTGTTGCGCTAAAAAGATACCGATTTTTATCAATTTTTTAATATTGTACAATTATTTCAAAGTCGTCAGAAGATTGTGTCATCATGGCGTATATTTCGAACTAAAATTTTTGAAATTTTGATTAAAAAATAATACAAGCTATAAAGTTATACCTAACATATGAACGGATAAATAACAATTTATATGTGTGATTGTGTATATGCTCGCGCTTGCACGTGGATATACATAAATACTTATATATATATACTCGTATAAATATGTATGTATATAAATGTATATGTACGTACATTTATATAAAGATCTTTGTGGTGTTCAAGTCTCAACTTTTTAAAACTTCGATTACTTTTCCTCCTTCTCTGTTCATTTTTAGTTTACATAAGAAATGAAATATAATTATTTAACTTTCGAGATTTTAGACAATTTGTAAATGAATTTATAAAATTATTTCAGCAATTCTCGAGTTTTTCGGAAACGCCTAAAAACATACATATATATATATATATATATATATATAAAAATGTGTATAGTGGTATAAGTGTGCGTGCATGTAAACTTTTTTATATGTGCATGTATAGAATAGCATGCTGATTAAATAGTAGTCATTATGAATCGATATGGTAAAAAGGAAGGAATATAAATACATTTTTCGGCATCTGTCATTTATGTCTCAATAATCCTATAACCTCTCCTCTTTAGAACAGCATAAAATGTCAGATTTTATGCGGTAATGAGTTGGTTTAAATTAAATATTTTGTTACATTGTGAAACTCGAAACAGAATATTAGTAAACCGTAGCCATTTGCTGTAGAGTGTTGTATAATGTATATAGTATCCATTAATTTGTTGAACATATTTTGCCGTAAACGGCTTCCTTAAATAGTAATTTTTATTATTTTCCGAAAAAATTAATAATTAGTATTTGTATCGATTTAATTTGTGCACTGTAATGGTACGATGAGGTATGATAAAAAGCATAAGATAAGAAATTCAGTTGTTCTAATCTAGGAAATGAAATACTAAGAATTAGTTGTAGAATGAAATTACTTGTTATTTATTTTCTTTTATTTTTATTATTCTTTTTTGGCATCGGTAAAAAACATGCAGTTGGCCAAATTTCCTAATAATGAACTTATCATTTTACATTTTTAAAACAGACAAATTGAATAAATTAAGAGCGTTGTTGTTATCGGCGCCACGTTAAATTTAACGGGTTGAGTTAGGTCTTAATTAAAAATTCCAATAATTTCTAATATCTCCACATCAAATACTAAGTATTTTTGTTTAATAAGATCGTTGCTAAATTAATTTTAAACATATTTTCGCACATTTTATGACAAAACGAAAAATTTAGTTTAATCAAGTACGGGTTTGCTTTGATAAAATGTGTAAAGTTTACTAAAAATTGATCTGGAAATACATTTTTCCTACGTTATCTGTTCTTCAATTACATTTCAAACTGTTTTTTAATCTTCATTCTTAACTGAACATTGTAAGCGCCCGTTCCCGTATTCCCAACCACAGCTTACAGATTTTTCAATCTAGTTTCTCGGAATTACTCTCGCTCCGCAGCAGCTGAATGGTTTTCATATCTGGTATCAATCATACCTTTTTCAAAATTTCCGAATATTATAAATATCTGTTACTGAATGTATCTTCTTTTTCAAACTTCCGTTGTTATAAGTGCAACGATCACTGTTAGATATGATATACTGTCGTTAATTAAATCTTAAGTTAAGTAAATGTTTCCGAAAATAATAAAGATAATAAGAAGCTTATCAAGCTCGGTTATAATTGTTGGTTATTCAAATTATGGATAAACTTAACAGGAAATAAGTATTTTTACAATAATTTTTAATAAACAACCTTCTTCCCGCAAAGTGTTTACTATTAAAACCATTACCGTTCGTCTCTCGTTTAACATAAAACTGTAAGATATCATTTTGACAATAGAATCTTTCTGGAATTCGATAAGAATGACGCTCAATGTACACAGTGTAAAAGAAAACTATATGACTGAGTAAATTTTCAGTAGAGCGCAAAATCGAATCAATTTTGTTGTAGGTTCATACAATTTTTGAAACCATTTTTTTTTTTTTAATTTAGCAAATTTTTATAGATTTATGTCAATCTATTTATTATTTCTATTCAAGTCTGAAACTGTTCTAAAGAATTGTTGCAAAAGAATAAGTCAGAAATTTTTTTCAATAGAATAAAATTGCAGAAATTACAATCCAGAACAAATTAAAAAATAAACTAAGCAATACTGGGAATGTAAGCCAAATGAGTTTAAAAAAAGACAAGATTCTAATTGAAGAAAGAGTTACAAAGAAAAATGAGTATACGTTTGAAATATTTTCGAAACTGATTGCAATATCGAAAATTAGTGGTGTACTATGGATATTTAAGATAGCGAAGACTATAGGCTAAACTTGTTCTCAGGAATTGGGAAAAGAAAGAGAAACATTGTTTCAATATATTTAATTGCACTTCAAGTTATTATTTATATACTTTAAGTTTGTCCGATTTAACCTAGTTCAAATATGTAACTGGATTTATTTTGCAAAAGGAATGAGTTTTTTGTTATTTTCTGTAATTCTTTGAATATATCATAAATTTCTGAAAGATTCTTTCATTAAATAATTATAATTGTATAATAGTTTTTAATTTCGTCTTTGTTCTCGGTGAACTCTATGTATAATAAATGTCTCAATTTGTTCAATAATTATTTCGTTTTTTTTTTTTTTTAAGAAAGGTATTTAAATTATGCCTGTTTGTTAATTTCCGAAATTCGTTTGTTTAGTCTAATAATTATAAATTACAGTGTAATTTTTTTTTTTAATTTTTTTTTTGTTTTTACCATCAGGCGAAGAATTTTTCTCATAAATGTTACCGAGATTTTTAAAAAAGTAAATCTCCCGAGTTTACGCTTAATTTAATATGTATGCACCGACTTCAGGAAAAAATTAAAATAATTATAAGCTATGTAATATGTTCATCAACTATTGCACTGCTCGTCACTTTCAGCGGAATATTATTATTTTGTGTGTCTGTGTGTGTACGCATACGCGCGCAGCACGCAATTTACATAATTTTAAACGAGAATTATAAATACGGTTTTATTTTTATATTACTCTACAAAGCATTTATAATTTATATAATAGATTCAATCTCCCTTTTAATGTACGACTTTCGTCAATAATAAATTATGGGAAGAAATGTAAAAAAAACTCGATTATGCCTATTGGAGCGGTAGGAAAATTAATTTTATCTGTCCATGAAAGTATATGTGCGTATACAAAGCTGATAAGATAAAACTGGAATTTCTTGTTAATAAACGCGTATTAATTGCGTATTCATTCTAAGAACTAAAATAAATAGAATTAAATGAAATATTCAGTAAAATATTAAATTATTTCTCGAACTACCGTATGCCATCGTAACTTGTTCAAATTCTCTAATCGCTGTTGTATTTCTATGAAATCGTAAATCTGTTATTAGGCGTAAATTTTTATGATTGATATAGAAGTTAAAATTTTGTTGTCTAATTAATTGATAAAGTGTAATTTGTTTTAAAGAAAATTCAGTTATGTTAATTAATTGTACCGTATCTTATTTTCGTATTTTTAAAATTTTCCCATGTGAGGTAAAAATAATGTTTTCTTGCGTTTAAATAATAGCCAATTAAAAATGTTTCGCCTCCACCTAATACACTGCTTAGTTTTTTATATATGCTGTTTCGAGATTATTTTACTCCTTGCCCAAGCGGGGTATATTGTCGTAATCGGTAACTGTAATTCACGCATGATTTTATTCGTTTTAACGGAGCAAAACATATTTCCCGTTATTTGCCACGGAGAACAACGCAATTACAAATTTTTGTATTTTTATCTTTCTGCGCGTAACTGAAAAATCGTTTGTAATTCGAAAAAATTTAAATGCGATTAATTTTCCGTTAATTTTACTTCCTAAATTCTCATCGTTATTTTAAAATTTAACGGAAAAAAAAAACCGACCTTATGTTTGTTGCGAATAATTTTGCTTCAAAGAGTAATCTTTAAAATCGCCTTATAATCGGTCCTCAACGATTTTCTAAATATTTGTATGTTTTTAAAAATTTAGTGAATGATCTTTACTCATATTGACGGAAACTTTATGTTGATAATTTTTCACTGATCTATAGCAGCTATTGTACATTCACTTCGGACTGTAATCAAAATCCGAGTATAATTACGAATCCGTGATAAAATATCGTAAAATTGACTTGCAAATGAAATACCTAAATTTAAAAATTGTTCTTGTTTTGTTCAACCTTTTTTTTATTCTATATTTCGTACTCACCCTTTCGCCGGTAGTTTTAAATATAATTGAAACATGATAGCGATTTGTTTATTTCTTTTATTTCTATAAGTTTACTACTACCCATAGATTTTGCACTATGGTCAGGTTCTGAGCGGCAATGAATGTTTTTTTAGGATTCACAATTTGATTATGATCGTTTGTTTCATCGATATATGTAAATAAATGCGGTTCAAAGTGTGCAAGTCCATACATCGATGTCTCTAGTCGCATATCATTTGGTGTGTATCGTCGCGATAGCCTAGTTGCTAGAGTGCTTGACTTCCGACATGGAGGTCACGGGTTCGATCCCGAGCGACGACGAACTTATTATAAGAATTAAATAAATAAATAATCGCTAATAATCACGTGGAAGGCAGTGGCATCCCACCACGTACACCATCATATGCGCGCTGGTCAGTACACAGCAGACACACACAGCGGCTACTATCAGTTCCGAATGAAGTCATGCGTGTGTACACCTGCGTGGCATATAACAATTGCCAAGAACGCTACCTGTTCTGTACAGATAGGTAATCTCGACGCTCGTAATCGAGCTAACGAACGAATAGAATAGAATAGTATGTTTCCTATTGCCTTTTGCATGAGAATAATGAGCGATTACTAATTTTAAATAATTTATATTCGTCCCCGCCAGACATCAATAATATCCTCGATTATGATAGTTCAATCGTTCGAGCTGCTCAGCCATCACGGCAACTAGCCTTGCTGTAATAAAATATTTTGGGTAAAGGGAAACGCATCAGTGATGTTTCTTCAGCTATAAAGATTTCACCCCCCCCCCTCGGGTCTATACGGCATGATCTACATTGAGTAGCAAAGAAATATTATAAAATAAAAGGAAACAACTAGCTTCTTTGCTTTTAACAGTATTATTTGACTTATAACACCTTGTGGTGTGAATCTTAATTCTTTTGTTCGAGCAGCAGTCAGTAATTATCAACCGTACGACACAAGTGTAATACACTAAAGCGTATATTTTGAAGTTTTATACATGCAGCGTACGATTGCTAAAATGCAACAGACCTATAATTAATAAAATAATACAATTATAAAACATCTTAAAATTGAGTATTAAATTAAATATTCTAGGAACGTTATTTCGGAGAAATGCTCCTCTAAAAAACAGAAAACAAAATATATTAATGTAGGTTTAAGTATTTCTATTTTCACGTATTTTTATTTTTTTCTGTAACTTTATAAATCATTTTATTTACATATTATACACATACACACACATGTATATATATATATCTGTATTTCAGTGTTTTCATTTTCTAATTCTGCTTCAGATCTGATCGCGCATTCTACGTTTACTTTTACTAATTAATTTTCCTTTTCAACTGAAAACAAGTGAAATCAGTTTTTCGCAAAAAAATCCTAGCAATAATTTTAATTGAAAAGGTTGTTAAATTCGGTAAAAAGTGAATGATTATGAACTTTATTTTGTGGCAGATTAGACTTGCTGGAGAAGAAAAATACTAGGAAACAAAAGAGGCAGGAAATGTCAAAGAGAGGAACTGCGGCGGCTCAAGAAAGAATGAGGCTGATTAATCAATTGGCTCGCAAAGATAAAGACGATGACGATTTCGGTTTACGCGATGAAGATTGGGACGTTTATAAAGCGATAAATAGGGTTTGTATTGCATTTAAGAATCTGCCTATTTTATGTAACACGTTTTTCTCCGCGTATATCGCGATGCATTTAGAGAGAATAACACCCACACTTACTGTAGAAATTATGTTGCTTTTGATATCATTTTATTCATAGATAACAGTCATACACACGCTGACAATGTTAACGAAATTTGCCCATGCGTCGGTACTGGCAGCAAATAAATAACCTAATTTCCCATGCAGATAAAATTAAAAGTCACCGACCTTAAATAAAATTGGCCGATTAGTTGTTGCTGTTTTCTTATGTAGCACTATGCTGTCACCGTTTTCGTATAATTCAGTTATTAATGAGGACCGTATTTAATCGTTAATTTTTTAGTAAAATAAATAATGTGCCCGATCTTAAACGGTTTTCGAAGAAATTAACTAATGTCTAATTGTAGAATATATATATATATATATATATATATACTATGATTGGGTAAGTTCACTATTTCGTCGTTTTACAGATCAGGAACTGAATCGTAGGTTCGAAAACTGCATCCGAGATATGTATCTATATCGGATTCACATGGATCTGACCTTTATATGCGCATAGTATACTCATCATTGGCACTAGTTTTTACTGGTTATCGATGCAGTGTTAACCAGTGTTTAGGTTAAATTATGAATGTTAGAAATAGGAGACGGAAATTGCGAAATAGCTAATGTAGGAGTATAACCATACAGAGAGAGTTGTGTCCAAAGAAAAAACCATAACGTTTTTTTCTAATTCTCTGGTGTTACCATTTTTTACGTTTCTAGCTGATCTGGGGCGGCACACTTTTGCTCAGATATTCATTATGAAACGCAGAAAAGGACAGACGGTCCATTCTTCTCTGTCCAAGGTCTATATTTTAGCTTCTATAGCGGAACAATGTGCACCTGGAATTATAAAACATTCATCGATTCAGTTTGTATTTGCTAGGTCGGAGTGCGAATGTGTGTCCGGAACTGTAATCGAAGTTGCATCATCAACTCCGCTGTGGGATACGTATCCTTCCGGACCTGTTCATCAGTATTACTAGTATATAATACGGCATTTATTGAAAAAATATAGGATTCCATTTTCGAAGGCTTAGTAAATTTTATCTATTCAGCAATTCTCACGTGTTAATATATATATTTACTTCTAGTTGGGCAGTGGTGTTTCGTTCAACTGGAGTCTAGTTTGAATCCCGGTTTTGTAAATTAAGAATATAGAAAATTTTTCATGTGCTCGTTTAATGTTCGTATTTGACGCGTCCGAAATAAAAAAAATAATAATTATTTAATTTTTGTTATTTACACCTCATTTTCTCGGATTTATCAAAATATATATGTATTTATTGTTAAAATGGTTAATAATTTAACGAAAAAGGTTCGAATAGTATTTTTAAAAATGTAATTATTTTATTATATATATTTTTATCAACATTTTCCGCATTTTAAGCACTCGGCTACATTTTCTTGCATTTTACTTTAAAAACTATTTCACTTTTCTTAATGAACTACTTCGATTTTCGGAATCTGTTTAATCTGAAGGAAGAAAACATTGTTTTGTGGCGTACCCGTAATAATAGACTGTAAGCGCATCGCTGCGATGAAATTGTTTTTCGATTAACAACTAATTTGCAAAGTTGCCTAATATTTTCGGATATTACTTTATTTTGGAAGAAATTAAAAAATTCTTTGACCCGAAAAATATAGTTAAATGTAGCCTTCATTAGCAGATCTTGATTTTTCGACGTAAAAAAGCACGCTGTGCAACAAGTTGATAATATAAACGCGTTAAAATTGTACAATTTAGACCGAAATAGCAAAATTTTGTCAGCAACTAAGCTTGCTTAATTTCAATTTAATAGTTTTAGAGAAATGGTAATTTTATGCCACATGCGCACTTCTCAAGGAACTATATCGGATAATTCAAACTATATTATTGGTAAATTATTCAAAAATATGTATTAATATTTTTCAAATAAAAATTTTAAAACAGAATAATTATAATAAATAAATTATCAACATTTTAATTATCTTAACCGTTGTTGCGAAAATATAAAAAGTCTTAGTAAGAACTTTTATATTTTATTCCATTATACACACACACACACACACACACACACACACACACACACACACACGCAATGGAAATCGGTTATAACGACTTTGAAAAGGATGAATAATTTTTGATGTCATTATAACCGGTTTATTGCTATATCCGGTATCAAGTAAAATACTTTGATTTTTTAACGCTTAAGATTTGCTGTAACAGAAGAGTTACTCCCCGGTAGAAAACTTTCGTAGAATATTTTGTAGAATAACTTTTTTCATTAATTAAACAAATAATCATCACTTATTGTAAAATCATAGCTGCACATAATTTTTAATAAATTTTAAAACATAAACATAACATTTTTTCTTTAAATATGAAAGTTTTTAATCAGGAAAAGATAAAACCTGAATTTATAAAAAACAAGATGAAAGAGAGAATTATTTTTGAAGAAATTTATAATTTTTGATTTCTTATTATAACGAGGTGAGTCGTAATTGTACCAAAAATTTTCATTAGTTTCGTTAAGTTTAAATAAGCATTTAACATATTAATTAGCAACATAAGTAGAACAAAGAATAAGAATATATCTATTTCAGAGCCATATCTAGACCAAAATTTCGAGGGTGGGGGTTACGAAAATATTTTTATAATTATATATATATATATATATATATATATATATATATATGTATATTTATGTGTGTGTGTGTATTTATCATGAAATATATGTATTTATAAATGGTACACTAAAGCCTTGTAGTCAATTATTGTATATGCAATATTTGAACTTTACAATAAAAACAAATAAAAAGTAGTCGTTTCCATAGAATTAATAAAAATTTTAATTTTCTTTTCTTTTGTCAAAAATTGAAAAGAAATAAATTTATTCTGAATTTCGTTCCATTTAATTTAAGCAGTTATTATTTCGCAGACATTTGGAGGGGGTGAACCCGGAAAACCCCCCTCAGGTACGGTCCTGATCTATTCCATTCTGTAATAAATTTTATTTTTTTTATTTTTTTCTTTTATCTTTAAAAATCGCTTTTAATTTAAATTTTGTGTCGTCAGGGCAGCGATAATTATTTATCTTCCCATAAAAATTTTAGTCGTAAAAACCGACCTAAAACAATAGCCGATGTCGTTATAATTTTTCAACATATAGGTACGACTAAATTATTTTCAACTCTGAGAGTTGTATTATATTTTCTATTCATTTCTATCCTTTCAAAATGTTTTTTTTTTTTTTTTTTTTTTTTTTTTTTGTATTTAATCTTTAATTCGTTGCATTTAATGCAATAAAGGTTTGTGTAGAGAATGATGCAAGTAACAGTCTTGTTTTTAATGATGCTTTAACAGAAATCCGAGATTAGGTGTACTTTATCTTTGTATCACTGATTACAGACAAAACTGTATTTATAAATAGATTAATTTCCGAAACAATAAACGTGTTCCAACGTCCGCTATTTATTTGTTTAAGGAAGATATTGAAAAGTTTGATAACATTTGTAAAATACTGGATATCGAAAAAATGTTTAAACACGTTAATGATAAACATTACGCAAGAGCCAGATAACTTTTAAAGTTGTGTAACATACGTTAATCGGGTTTTCTGTTTCTCCATATTTCAGCAATTATTTTTAGTAATCTTCCACCATTTACATTTTAGTATTAATTCTTCGTCTGTCTTCTGTTTTGCTTGTTTACATGCACGTACATTACAAATACATACTATAATATTTTTTGTATGTTTGTTTGCAATTATATATAAATGTTTATCGGTTTTTATAATACTATGTGTAGAGCACCACATTGTTGCATATATACATTAGTTTTCAATATCTCTTTTTTTAACTATACAATTTTTGTATCTGTTAACGAAAACGTTTGAATGTTTTTAACTCTCTGTGTTAATGAAAATTTTAAGGAAGGCGGTGATACCGACAGTGAAGAGGAGCAAGAGAAATTAGCCGAACTGGAAGAACTGCTGAAATTCTACGATCCTATGTATACTGGCGATAACAAACTGCCTAAAGATGTACTAAGTGTCGAAGAAGCGTATCAACTTCACTTCGGCTTGGAAAGACTGCGAGCGCCGGAAGTTCTTTTTCAGCCGTATCTGATAGGTTGCAGTCAAGCCGGCATAGCGGAAACGATGCAGTTTGTACTGAAATCGTACAATCCCGACATTGCCGATCAGCTTGCTAATAACATATTTTTAACCGGGGGACCGACTCGTTTGCGGGGCTTCGTGGAAAGAATAAAAAAAGAATTGCTTCAAATGAGACCGTTCAAATCGACTTTCCGGGTCAAACGGTCAAACGTGTCGCCAAATTTAGATGCCTGGTGCGGTGCAAGGAACTTCGCTTGCGGAGAAAATTTTAACAATTTCATTACAACATACGACGAGTATCGAGAAAAGGGAAGCGATTACCTAAAAGAACATTTCGCATCTAATCCATATGTCACATTGCCAGAGCCATTACCGCAGCTCGAAGAAAATAATACATCAGATGATCTGCTGAACAGTGATAAAACAGTGATCGATGATTAGTGATATTTATTTTTTAAATAACGTATATTGTAAATCTTTTTCTAAACGGCTATTTTAAGTTCAGAAATGGTTTTGTCGAAGCTTTAGTTCAAGGTCATGTAAACATTCAAGGACCCAGGTTCAAATGAGGTCCCGAATTAAATTGCGTATGTTAAAAATTACTTCTCACCTCGGGAATTCGAAAATTTAAAAATAACTTCAAACTTTCCCGGTTTTTCCTTTTAACCATTAGTCTTTTCCGGTAGAAACCCATTCTAAATTATTCCCAGCCAACTTTTCGAATTAGTAGCCATGAACAATTTGGACGTGTTTATACCAAAAATAGATGAATCGTTAATTCAAAAATTTATTTTATTCAACTCGTATTATGCTTTCTCTGCAACTGGAACGTCTACACTTAATTTTTCTTCGCATCACATGAATTATCATTGAGAATGTTGAAAAATAAATTAAAAATTAATGATTCAATTCGAGTTGCTTTTGTTTTATTTTTAACACAAAGTACACGTTACATACAATTACGATCTTTGCACAACATACACGTCAAAATCACTCAAATCCGTTTAATTATAACATCAAGTCGTATCAGCGCATTATTCTTGCTCCTTCTCGCTCAACTGACAAACATGCACAAGTATTTCACTCTTTTTGATGACAGTATTTGATTAATTTTAACTTCACACGATCTTTTGAAAAATAATAAATCCTTAACGCAACGGTAAGAATATTTGAGAGAATATTTTTCATTTAATTGATTCCAAAGAATAAAATTAAAAATAACGTTTCAATTATATGCGCTCGTTCCTTAAAATTATATTTTTCAGGTTTTTATATTTAAATCTTTATAAATGTTTAATTTAAAACATGAAATTAACATTTTCGGTTTCTAATAATCATTCAAAATCTTCTCTCTTCAGATGCTTCCAAATACGGTAAAAATAATATATTATTAAAAAATTTAAACAAAATTATGTTTGCAGCCGGTATTATATTTAAATATCTTTAAGTACTTTTTTTTTTTTTATTATTATTTCTTTTCCATTACTGATTAATCGTTTCATATAGAAAATTGTTCAACTTTCTCCATTATTTTTTAAAATCGTAATCGAGATATCTTATGTAATCTAATTATATAGACTTATTTTATTTACACCTTCCGAAAAATCTTACAATAAGAGAAAAAAATAAAAATTTTCAGTTTAATGAAATATTATTACGGGTTTAAAAAATTTGCTATTCTGTGAAATTTCAAAAATGATATATAAATATAATACACATAATACTCATATTAAAAGTTCAGCGGTTAGTTATTCATAGCAAATATGAGTAAGAGAAATCGTTTGACGGGCATATTTATGAATACCATAAAACTGAAAAATAGACTAGATTCAAGTTCTGGACCTCTAAGCTAAATTCCCTCGAGCTACGAAAACTACACTTGAAAAAATTATTTTAAATAACAAAAATTTTAGCTTTCTAAATTAATTGACTTGTGCTGTTATTCTTCGACACAATAACTTTTTCATTAGGCGACATGTTTTATGCAATGCTATTCTAGAAGCCCGCTATTCCAAAATAAGTCTTACACAATGGCTAATTTTCTAATAGCCTTTCTACAGAACGAGTTTTAACTAAAAAATCATATATACATTTTGAAGATCAGCTTTGCATATTTTAATTCAGTTCAATAGTTCATTTTTATACTTTAATGTACAGCAGTAGGATTGGAATCGAGTTCCTTTCTAAACGGCGCTGTTAATCAACTACTAACTTATATAATTCGGCTAATTCTTTGAAACTTAAAATTTGATGTAAGTACAGAAACCTAAACTCACTACTATATGAAATATAACCGTTAAAGATAGCGAAATACATAAATTAGAAATAAAAAAGATCAAAAAAAAAAAAGTCCCTAAAATTTTATAAAGTTGTAATCTTTTGTCAATCCTTTTTTTTTTTTTTACTTATTTAAAGAATAGTATTTACAGTATAACACTTTTTGGTAATTTTTATACACGTATTTTAATAAATTCTATTTTCGTAAAAAAAGAAAGGCTAGTTTATAAAAAGCAACTTAAGAAATACTTTTTTTACCTACGCGAAATCTATTAAACAAAAAAGTGTTCTGAAATGAATAAAAGTATATACAACATGCGAAAATTTCTGGTATATCTTAAATATATATTCTAGCGAGATTTTTAAAATAGGTAATTGATGTAAATATAAAATGCGTTCACGACTATTTTGTGTAAGATGGTGTTTAACAAATTTACAGGTTTAAAATTTATCAGATAGTTTGAAATTATAAAAAAAAAAATATTCTTTTAAAAACAATATATTTTATTACTTCCTTAACTCTACTAAATAAAAGGAATACAGATTTTTAGGTGTAATTAATTTTTTTATTTTCAATTGTCATTACAACTACTTTAAATAATTTTGCACCATGAACGATCTTAAAATTACTTAGTGCAACTGCATTTTATTTGTCTTCGCTAGTATGTTTGACTGTTAATATCGAGTTTAAATGTATAATAAATCCGGCACATTTTCTGAGATATAGTACTTATTTCTTTTCGATGAGTTTTAAGGAATTTCCTCATTCCTTTATTCATTTTTTTTTTACGTTTACTGTAATAAATAAAAAGAACCATAGAAATTATGATTAAATTAAAATTTTAAAAAAACCTAATGTTTTAAAAACTTATTTCTACCGGATGATTTTTAGAGAATGTATGTTTTTTTGTTTAAATCAGAAAAAAACGTAAAACTTCGCGACAACTCATGTATACACTAGTTATTAGACGACATGTCACTTGAAAAAAGATGTGAAATAGTATTTCCGCATGATGTTATCCGACACACTTACAAGCGCGGGTAATTTATTCGACAAATGGTTCCAAAGTCATTAAACTAGTCTCAACTAAATATTTTAGTTTAACAGATTTTTGTTTATGGAAATTGTATATGTGCTTAAGAATACACGAGACAAATGAATTCAAAGTAGCAGATATATTATAAATTAATTTCTAAGGGTAACTTAGACTGAAAAAAAAAAAAAAAAATATATATATATATATATATAATAGAAAGCGAAGTGTGTATTTTAAAAATGATAATTTACTTTTATGATGTTTAATGAAATTGTATTTGAACTGCGTATTTTTTTATTTTTTGCAGTATCTTTAAATGTACGCGAAATTTACGAAATATTTGTACCTCGTTAAAAAGTCGTTTTTTGGTGATTTTTATACGAAATATGCATTATTAGTTTAGTAAGATAGACAAATTCGTACATCTAGTTGTTTTTCCCATTATTATAGGGGTAACTCTTTTTGGTTACTTTGAGGGTTGGTATATCCAATAATTGTTTTTTTTTAAAATATTTAACAAAAAAAAAAAAAAAAAACAAACAAGGAAAACTATAAGATTAATAATTTTTGTTTTATTCTATTTTTTAACTTCTTCCTATAGTATTATAGTATTACTTATGAAATGAATCCAAAAGAAAGTAATGGGACTGGAGATTTTTTATTTTATTTAATTTTCAAAAAGACACCTTGCAAATTTTTCAAGAAAAAAATAAAATAAAAAAGCAACAAACAAATGTACAACGTGGGGGAAATCGCTGAGTTTTGGATAAGACATATAATATGGTGATTTAATTTCTTGTATCCCACCTGTAGAATCACTTCTGGAAATATAGTTTTAAAAACTCATTTTGTTAATTCGCGATTTTTTTTTTTTTAACTGTTTAAAAGTATAAAATATTTATAATGCGATATATGTGAAAATCCAATCCACCAAAGCTTCTTATCTTATATTTCGTTAGCTTGATCTCGAGCGTCGAGACTATTTATCTGCACAATCTAGCTGTACAGTATAGAAGCGTTTTTGGCAATTGCTATGTGCAACGCGGGTGTACACACGCAAGACTACACTCGGAATTGATTATAGCTGCTTCTTATCGCGCTACAAGTGCAGTCTATGTGTGTTACTGTGTACTAACCAGCGCGCATATGATGGTGCACGTGGTGGCGTGCCACTGCCTTCCACGTGAATTACCGTGTATTTTAATTTAAATTTTCGTAATCATTTTTGTCGTCGCCCGGGATCGAACCTGTCACTTCTGTGATGGAAGTCAAGCGCTTTAGCAATCAGGCTATTGCGACGGCTCCACTAAAGCTTAGAGGAAGTTAATTTTCCCAAAAAACAAAAAAAAACGAATGCATTATAAAACCGAAATAAGAAACAATGAGTACGGTGTTGCATAAAATTTCATTCGTTAAATAAGTAAAATGTATTTAAGGAGGAAATTTGGTAGTGGTTATTGATTAATTTTCCTTGAAATTTAATTGTTTTTACTTTTTTTTCATATATACTCCGTAAATACGCGAATTTCAGTTGATCCAAAATAAAAAAGCATAAAAACAAATAAAATCAGTAGTGTTTACAAAGTTCTCAAGTACTAATAATAGAATAAAATAGAACAGCATTACTGACTTAATCTGTAACCAAGCACTTGTATTTTCCTGCATAATTTAATGATTTTATATTACTAATGTGATTCAAATTAAAAATTTGAAAAATAAAAAACCATCAGTTCCAGATATTAAACAACTTACGCTAGTAACTGTAAATTAACTGGCCAAGTGTAAAATATGGCATGTTTTTTATATTGTTTTACTTCAAACTTCTAACCACAAACAGTGTGAAGATTTAGACATGTTACACTGCGTTCTTTTATTATTCCTATCGTATAATAATTATTAGTTCGATTGTTTATCGTCGTTTTCTCGTTCGGCGCCAGGATCTCGCCGGGTAATGTTAAGTTCGAATGGTCCGGGTTTACCCGCCCAAGCGATAAATAACGAACGCTCAGATCTTTCGACCAGTACCACTAACACCAGTAACCAACTCTCATCGCTAAATGCCGGTAAGATCGATTCAATTATTACTACTAACATGCTTGTTCCGTCATTTAACAAAAATGATACTAACAATGACAACGTTATAACTCTACGCAATGTAGACAAGGCCAACACAATACCTGGCAGTTAGTTAGACGAAAACGTCCTTCTCCTTCCTCGCCGCCGCATACATCGAGTGAATTTAAACGCTCAACGGCTCCGAAGCTAAAAACCAGAAATCGGTATCAACTGTTTATGTACTTAAACGATGACGACAACCACGAAAACACAGACGGAGATAATGAAACAGCAGATGCAAACGCGATGCCACTTGATAACCAGACATCGAACAACGCTGATGGTAACGATAAACAGAAACGAAACTCATCGCCACCGACAAACAAATTTACGACGCCTCCGCTGATTTTAGTAAAAGACGTTAAAAATTATACAGCATTCACCAAGTTTTTAATAAATTTGAAAAATGTCAAATTTACATTGAAATCAACATACACCGGTATTACTATAAAACCAAACTCGCCAGCTTGTTATCTCGAACTGACTAAAGCCCTCCAACAAAATCAATACAAATTTTATACTTTTCAACTATCAGAAGATAGAGCTTTTCGCGTCATTTTAAAAAATCTTCATCATACAACTAGTTGCGAAGAAACCACGCAAGCATTACAAAATCTAGGTTTCTCTGTTCGTTCTGTATCCAACATAATAAGCAGAAGAACAAAATCTCCGCTACCGATGTTCTTTATAGATCTCAACAAATCTTCAAAAAATTCAGAAATTTTTAAATTAAAACATTTATTACATACAGTCGTAATAATTGAAGAACCGCGAGTAACTAGGCAATTACTCCAGTGCATACGTTGTCAAAATTTTGGACACACGAAAACTTATTGTAATCTTCCACCTCGATGTGTGAAATGCAGCGGTAAACACCTAACCGCTGACTGTTCTAAAACATCCGAAGAAAAACCGATATGTCTTTTCTGTCGTGGTGAACACCCTGCCAACTGTAAAGGATGTGAATATTACCAACAAGAATATAGTAAAAAAATTCAAACAGAGTGCAATAAGTAGAACTTTCGAAGCTTCATCATTTAATTTGGCGGACACCAGCACGTTTCCACCCATCCATAAGCAATTACCATCAACTTCGTACTCCAATGCTGCTAAAAAATATACCTCGTCTTTTCCTCCGTCTGCATCATCAGTAGTATACAATAACAATGCTCCACAACATACAACCGAACAAAAAGGAATTAACGAAACATTAACTTCCTTTCTTAATGAATTTCGAAATTTATTATCACCATTAATATCCATGTTAACCAAACTTATGGACAAATTATTATGAATTTGAGCCCTATAAGTACAAATTCATTAACAGTAGTATTATGGAATGCTAATGGGATTCAACAGAAGAAACATGAACTACAGTACTTCTTACAGACCAAAAGAATCGATATTTCCCTACTAACGGAAACTCATGTCGTTCATCCAGCGAGCCTTGAGTTACTGAATTACAGATGCTATCATGGAACACACCCTTCTGGTACAGCAATGGGAGGTGTTGCTGTACTCGTCAAAAAGAGCATTGACCATCATCTACACTTCGTTCGCCGAACAGAGGCTTACCAAGCTGTTGCAATTAAAATAAAAACGACTTTTAATGAAACAGTAACTGTCACATCGGTTTATTGCCACCCAAGGTATTACATACCGAATCAGGAATTCACGGAACTATTTCATCACCAAGGCAGCAAATTCATTTGTGGAGGTGACTACAACGCAAAATATCCTCACTGGGGATCAAGAGTTCCAAATAAACGTGGAGCTCAACTCTTCCAGCTGAATAGAGGGCTGCGCCTCGATGTTGTTTCACCATTTACACCTACCTACTGGCCAAAGCATACCAACCGACTGCCAGATGTGCTAGACTTTTATTTCAATAAAGGATTAAATAATCTACACAACAACTGCTGTACAATCGCAGGCTTGTCATCTGATCACGTACCAGTCTTACAAGTCCTAGACACAATTCCGCTACATACAAAACTAGACAGTCGATTAACAAATAAATCTACTGATTGGAACAAATTTGAGAATATAATAGATAACCAAGTGAACTTAAATGTAAAACTAAAATCACAGCACGATATTGATACTGCCGTTAATTATCTAACCGATATAATACAGGATTGCGCTAAGCAATCAACACGACCTGCAAAGTCCAGTGCTAACACTAGCAGTATATTGCCCATTGAAATACGTGAGCTAATTGCCAAAAGAAGAAAAGCGCGCAAAAAATGGCAACATAATAGATACCCATCAAATTACCAAACATACCGGGAATTTTGCAGCCAACTAACGAAAACCATAGCACACTACAAAAATGAGCGTTATACTCATTACCTTTCCACCCTAACTAATGCCGATGGCTCAATCTGGAAAGCAGCGAAAGTACTAACAAAGAAATGTGTTCCATCTTATCATATTAAAAAAACAAATACAATGTGGGCCAGAACAGATGACGAAAAGGTTAATACTTTTGCCGACTATCTCGAAAATATATTTCAACCTCCTCCTATGGAAAATCCACAACACACGCAGGAAGTTATAC
Organism: Icerya purchasi; assembly: GCA_039619475.1. NCBI lineage: Eukaryota > Metazoa > Arthropoda > Insecta > Hemiptera > Monophlebidae > Icerya > Icerya purchasi. Next base: position 239,556,167 of record CM077115.1, read on the forward strand.
AGTGTAACAATAACGTCATGCAGTATTGTCAAAATTACACATATATTACACCAAATCAGCTTCGTACGTGCATCAAAAGTTTGCGAAATAATAAAGCTCCGGGAGAAGATGGAATAACAAATGATATCTTGAAGCATCTACCAAAAAGAGGATCTTTACTACTTTTATATATATACAATTCTATGCTCCGGCTATCGTACTTTCCGACTAGATGGAAAAAATCGGTAACTATACTTATCCATAAACCTGGGAAGCCAGTTACAGATGTCTCATCCTATAGACCGGATAAGTTTACTGGATACATTTGGAAAAGTGTTCGAAAAATTAATTCAACCACTTCTTTTTAATATGGCGAATGCCTATCTTCCAAATCATCAGTTCGGGTTCAGACCAAAGCATTCAGCTATTCATCAATGTCATAGGCTCGTTGATGCAATTGAGTCAGTCTTACAGCGTGGAATGTATTGCTCGGCAGTGTTCCTTGATGTAGCCAAAGCATTTGATCGTGTTTGGCACGACGGTTTGCTATACAAAGCCCAGAAGATTTTCCCGATTGAAATATATCATCTGCTGAGGTCTCATTTAAGCGGTAGATCATTTCAAATAAAAATAAATGGCGTCTTGTCCAGCGAGCGTCAGATATTAGCATCGGTACCTCAAGGGAGCGTTCTTGGCCCGCTTCTTTATAACATCTATACAGCTGACCTACCGACTACAATGTTTACATTACAAGCTTCATTTGCGGATGACATTGCTATACTAGCTGCGCACGAAGATCGGCATGAAGCTTCAAGGTACATTCAACATCATTTATCGTTACTACAAAATTGGGCTCTCAACTGGAGGATCGAAATTAATGAACAAAAATCTTCACATATCACGTTCACAAATAATCCCGAGAAACATGACCGCCAGTTACTTATAACAGCTGTAAAATACCGCAGATACAATCAGTTAAATATTTGGGATTAACCTTTGACAAACGCTTAGTATGGAATCTGCATGTAATTAATACAAAGAAAAAATTGAAGTCGCTACTGAGACAATTATATCCACTAATAGGAAGAAAATCCAAACTCAGTCTGAACAATAAAATGTTATTGTATAACACCATCATAGTTCCTGTCTGGAAATACGGTTTAGAAATATATGGATCAGCCGCAAAAACGCATCTCAAAAAAATACAGTCGTTCCAGTCGAAGATACTGAGGATAATAACCAATGCGCCTTATTATGTTCGTAATACTATAATCGAGAATGATCTCAATGTTCCTTCAGTGTTGGCGATATAGAAGCAGCAATATACCAAAATGCATGCGGCATTCAGCTATAATTTAAACCCATTAATATCGCGTATGAAAACTACCCGTCTTCCTGACAATCCCGTCAGACGACTAAAGAAAAAACAATGCAGAGATGCGCTTACCGCTCATTATTAATATTAAAGATAATACCAAAACGCTCAAAAATTAAAAATGGAAAACTAATCTATGACTAGCGGCTTCATCTATTGGGATGCGCCGTTATCTAGGACACTTAAAATAACTAATGATCACTTGCGTTGATGACCTACGAGTCGGTATGCAAAAAAAAAAAAAAAAAAAAACATTTGAAATACGCGGCGTTAAAAAAAAATATAGTAGAAAATAAAAATTCAAAAATATTGCGTTGAGTTCATATGAAATCAATAATAAAATTACAGTACATGAAAAAATTGCTTATTTTTGACCATTTTTTTGTCCTTATTGTAAACAGTGATAGATAACTAGTTTAAAATTTTTACTTGAATAATTGTTACAACAGCTTAAAATAAAAGTAAATGTAAAAAGTTAAATACTAAGCAATGTTCTAATAAGGGATGATATTTACGATTTACTGGTTTTGCTATTCTAACAACTGGTACGATGGTAATTATAATTTTAGAAGTACCACTGCATTAAATGCATTATTAATGTTACAATTGAATATATTCAACTTTGCAATAGAAAAATAAATTTAATTTCACTTTAACGCAACCTGGTAACAAATTGTTGATTCATTCAGAATAAGCAGTCACATAGACAGTTGTTTTCTAACATTTTTACCATTACGTTTTCATTGTTTGCATTCAGTAATTTGTATTTAAAAATGGGTTTTTTAATTACCGCGAAAGTATATAATCAAATTTATAAAACACAAAGTTATGAAAAAATTTTATAAAATGCAAAAAATTGTTGCTAGTTTTAAACATATATGTTATTTTATAACTTTTTTCATTGCAAAATATTTCTAAATACTTCGTACGAAAACTATAAAACTCGCATAAGGAAAAATGAGATCGCTAAGTGTTATTGAGTGAATTGAATTCAAATCGCACAGTTAAAGATAATGCACGTTAAATTGCATGCTACGCGATATTTAAAGTAAAAAATTTAACATATCAAAAAGCAAAAAATGATCGTACTTTTATAGAAAATTCATTACATTGTTTAATTCACAAACCGAATATAACATACACTTGTGATACGTAACCGGAAGCGATAAAATAAAAATGTGATTAAAAGTCAAATAAAACTCCATACGATTTTGTTGAAATGATGTATTTTAAAATAATCAGCGCGTCTTAAATTTATAAGTTCGTCAAAGACCTAGTTTTAAATGGTCTTGACGTTTTAAGTATAGGATTTACTTATAAAGGTCACAACACTAGTACACGCACATTTTCGATTCTTTTATTGTAATTTCGCTACAAATAACACAACGGAAGTAAGTAAATAGAAACAATACGGAAAAATCATAGATGAACTAGAAAGTGGAGCGCAAAACGAACGAGTCTAGCTGTAAACTGGTTTTATATAAGGTAGTTTGAACTTGTATAAGTTCGGTATAAAATGTAACAAAAAGCTATGCGTAATGAAGGCAGTGATGCCCCAAATTTTCCTATCGTTAATTATGAATACAGGTGTGCTAAAACCTTCTCGAAATTGCGTATGTTTGCAGTTTTCCGGCTTACAGAATTCTTTCACCGGTAATGTGAAAACCTCTTTCACTTCGTTTGTATTAACATTTAAATTGTTTGTATCGGTTTCCTTCAGGTACCCTAACACTGGTGTAATTGCCAAGTTACGCCCGGGAAGAAGACCGCCGACCCCTAATACAATTACCGTGTCTTGTTTTATGCCTAATTCTTCTTCTGTTTCTCTTAGCGCAGCATCTTTTGGTGTCTCGTTTGCGTCCAACATACCACCGGGGAAAGATACCTGTCCGCTATGGCGTTTAAGTTCTAAAGTTCGCACCGTATACAGTAGAGAGAGTTGGTCGTTTACGTGACATAATGCTATCAGTACAGCAGCTTGTTTTTTTTCGGATAATTTAAGATTTTTAAAAGACGGATGTTCTTGTAACTTTTTAAATCGCTCCATGCATCTATTTACATTGTGTATTTCTAGCGCTTTATTGATTTGTTCATCTATACTTTTTGCCGCACTTTTATAGAACTTCCCGAAGAAATTAAACATTATCGAATAATAATTTTAAGTTACAATACTTACGTGTATGTAACATTTGCACAATTAAACAATTATCCGATATCGAAAGGTCGCGAAAACTTAAAATCTAAACAGAGTACGATTATCAATTCATAATGTAATTAAGTTATTTTAAATTATCTTTTTGGCTTCCAACTGTTGAATCGCGTGCAGGTTTAGTTAGATGCGCTGTTGTGCAACGAATAAGAATTTTAAAAAAAGTAAGATTATAATTTTAGCAAAGTTACATTCAATAAATTATATAAAATTTGAGATTTGTATTTTTCTAAATATTCAATAATTATTTTCTGCTGCAAAATTTATTGAAGAGAATGACAAAATAACATATATGTTTAAAACTAGCAACAATTTTTTGCATTTTATAAAATTTTTTCATAACTGTGTTTTATAAATTTGATTATATACTTTCGCGGTAATTAAAAAACTCATTTTTAAATACAAATTACTGAATGCAAACAATGAAAACGTAATGGTAAAAATGTTAGAAAACAACTGTCTATGTGACTGCTTATTCTGAATGAATCAACAATTTGTTACCAGGTTGCGTTAAAGTGAAATTAAATTTATTTTTCTATTGCAAAGTTGAATATATTCAATTGTAACATTAATAATGCATTTAATGCAGTGGTACTTCTAAAATTATAATTACCATCGTACCAGTTGTTAGAATAGCAAAACCAGTAAATCGTAAATATCATCCCTTATTAGAACATTGCTTAGTATTTAACTTTTTACATTTACTTTTATTTTAAGCTGTTGTAACAATTATTCAAGTAAAAATTTTAAACTAGTTATCTATCACTGTTTACAATAAGGACAAAAAAATGGTCAAAAATAAGCAATTTTTTCATGTACTGTAATTTTATTATTGATTTCATATGAACTCAACGCAATATTTTTGAATTTTTATTTTCTACTATATTTTTTTTTAACGCCGCGTATTTCAAATGTTTAGAAGTTTGAAGTAAAACAATATAAAAAACATGCCATATTTTACACTTGGCCAGTTAATTTACAGTTACTAGCGTAAGTTGTTTAATATCTGGAACTGATGGTTTTTTATTTTTCAAATTTTTAATTTGAATCACATTAGTAATATAAAATCATTAAATTATGCAGGAAAATACAAGTGCTTGGTTACAGATTAAGTCAGTAATGCTGTTCTATTTTATTCTATTATTAGTACTTGAGAACTTCGTAAACACTACTGATTTTATTTGTTTTTATGCTTTTTTATTTTGGATCAACTGAAATTCGCGTATTTACGGAGTATATATGAAAAAAAAGTAAAAACAATTAAATTTCAAGGAAAATTAATCAAAAACCACTACCAAATTTCCTCCTTAAATACATTTTACTTATTTAACGAATGAAATTTTATGCAACACCGTACTCATTGTTTCTTATTTCGGTTTTATAATGCATTCGTTTTTTTTTGTTTTTTGGGAAAATTAACTTCCTCTAAGCTTTAGTGGAGCCGTCGCAATAGCCTGATTGCTAAAGCGCTTGACTTCCATCACAGAAGTGACAGGTTCGATCCCGGGCGACGACAAAAATGATTACGAAAATTTAAATTAAAATACACGGTAATTCACGTGGAAGGCAGTGGCACGCCACCACGTGCACCATCATATGCGCGGGCTGTAAAAATAAGTGTCTTTAAATCACTGAATGTATACGTATTCGAAATACAAGTATATATTGTTTTTTAAATTATATATGAATTCGACGTATTTATAAATTTTATTTTTTGGATCAAAAATGGCTCAGTGATAGCATGTAATTGCAAATTAGCGATAGTAATTGAGAGTTGATAAAGTTTTTCCATCCAATACAGATCTGAAAGATCAATGGTGTCAGTGTCGGATTAACCACATAGCAAGAGTAGTAATTGTTACGGACCCCGCGCAGAAGGGGGCCTCGCGTATTCAGACCCGCTTCTGTCTGAGCGTTATTTTTTGAGTGAAACTTATTAAAAGTCGTGGTATATTGAATTTACTTGATGTCACTAAAACGTGAAACGTTACACCTTTTCCAACCAAGACAATCCATTGCAGACAATTGGTAACCGATTATTTCGTTGGTGAAAATAAAACACGTAATTTCATAAGGTAAACGCACAAGTTCTACAAAAAGTCGCTCGTATAAATGTACAGAATTTTAATCGGCCTGATAATTGGCTCTACAAAAAGTCTGACGAATGCGAGCACTCTTACTTGACACTAAGTGTGGATGCGTAGTAGAGCTGAAATAGCTCGATTCAAAATGTTGAAATTTCTATTTATTTGTAAGACTTGCAGTTCATATTATTTTTATTATAATTTAGCATTCGTATACCAAAAAAAAAATTTTCTAGTAATAAGTCTATGTAAGTTATAAAAGTAATGAAAGATTTCCAGCAATTAAATTTCTCATAACCATTTCGTAATCCTGACATATTAAGATCGTTACCAATTTCGTTCACAAATAATTTGCGGTGTGCCCGGTTGAAACTTTTAGAAAGGATTGTAACATGTTCCATCATGGTATTAAAATAAGCTAAATATTTTTTTAACTGGGATAAATGTTTTTTTCTTTTCGAAAAAAGCTCTCAAAGGACATGTTCTATTTTGGTATTAAAATAAGCTGAATATTGAGACGGATTCGGTCGCCATGACGATATATGATCACGCTGTTCGAGTTAGAAAATAATGACAATAATTATGATAAATTTCAGACTAGGTTTTTTTGAAAATTTCCCAGGAAAATCATTTCCATTTCTCAGGCTTCCTTGAGTAGCGTGCAAACGTCACATTCTCCGGCAAGGACGCTAAATCGGCAAACTTTGACGGAGATTATTGGATTGCGAAAGGAAGAACTGCAACATATGAACCGTGTTTTGTTAAGTTCAGAGAAAATGTATGAAAAATAAATTAGTCCACGATTCTGTTAAAAGTCATTTTCCACTTATGAACATAAACCTACCAGTAAAACTCACGTCAGAAATTGGTTGCGCTACTCAGAAACTAAAGGGCGACTTTTCTGTTTTGTTTGAAAAGTTGTAAATTCAGATATTAATCAGTCAGTACGCTTTACGAAAGATGGGTTTGATGACTGGAAGAATGCGAACAATTTGTTAAAAAGGCAAGAAGAAAGCACTTCGCATAGAAAAGCTATAATTTCGCTGTTAAATCGCAAAAACAAGAATGCGTGTGTCGATTCTCAAGTCGCGAGTCAAATTCAGACTAAGCAAAATTATTGGCAGATGCTTTTAAAACGAATTATTGCAGTAATAAAGTTTTTAGCAGAAAGAGGTCTTGCGTTTCGGGGTAGTGATGGAGTTGTTATTGGTTGAACACATAATGGGAATTACTTAGGTTTATTAGAATTACTTTCCGAATTTGACGTTTTTATGGTCCAACATATTCAAACTTATGCCTATAAAGGAAAAGGATACACGTCATATTTATCTACAACATGCGAGGAATTTATCAAATTAATTGTATCAAGCTTGCTGGATCAAATTATTTGCGAAATTAAAAGGTCCAAGTACTATTCAGTGGTATTAGATTCTATTCCAGATATATCGCATGTTGACCAACTAACTCCGATAGTGCGCTATGTTCTACCATCTGGGCCAGTTGAGAAGATTTGTTAAGTTCTTGGACATGGAAGGCCATACTGCTGAACAACTTGCCCACAGTTTACTAGATTTCTTAAGTAAGAACGGCATTGATATCAAAGATTTTCGTGGACAATGATAATGCCAGCAACATGGGCGGAAAATACAGCGGCCTACAAGCACAAATTAAAGGAAAAATAAGTATGCAGAATACATTCCCTGTCTTGCACATTCATTTAATTTAGTTGCTACGCGCGCAGCAGACTGTTGTACAAAAGCATTATTCTTTTTTCGATTTTATTGAAAATCTTTATAATTTTTTTTCTGCTCCTACACATCGTTGGGGTCTTCTTACGAAAGCTCTTACTTCAAAAATTCCGATTTGAAAAGGTTGTCGGATACTAAGTGGTCCGCCAGAGCTGATGCTACGAAGGCGCTTTTATGTGGTTTTACCGCTATCAAGCAAGTGTTGGATGATATTTGCAATAATATAGATCAAAAGGCAGAGTGTCGTAATCAAGTTTACGGACTAGTTTCAAAGATGAATAAGTTGAAAACGGGAATAATGGCAATTACGTGGAATGGTATCCTAGAACGCGTGCAAGCGACTAGTGCGTCGCTACAATCGTCTAATATAGATCTTAATACAGGGCACGCCCTTTATGAATAACATTATATGGATATGTGCAAACAATGCGATCCACATTTTCAGATATTGAAGCAAAAGCCAAAGATCTGACAGGCTGTCATGAATATCAGCAACAGACTTTAAGACGACGCAAGCGAACCACGAAGTACGGCCATTTTAACGGTTCTAGTACACTTGACGAATTTGTTGAAAATGAAACACCTGATAAACAGTTTGAAATTGAGGTGTTTGTTGTCATTATTGATAACATACTATCTGCTTTAGATAAACGCATGAAAGCATACCAAAAACTTAGTAATGTTTTCGGAATATTTCAACAGTTAAAATCTATTACAGCAGAAGAGATTTTGAAAAAAACTCCAATAATGCTCGGTGATTATGCAAATGATTTGGAAGACAATCTAGACGAGGAATTAGTGCAGTTTGCCGAGCTACTCAAAACGGATGTGGCTAGTGCAATTGACAGTTCAAAAAATGAAGCTCTGGAAATTAAATATTATAAATTCCTAATGGAAAATTCATTAGAATCATGTTTGCCCAATTTAGAAATTTCTTTGCGCATTTATTTCTCTCTTGATGACTAACTGCAGCGGCGAACGTTCATTTTCGACACTGAGGCGTATAAACAATGAATTAAATGAGTCAAGAACGTCTGAATTATCTCTCTTTGATGAATATAGAATATGATTTGCTCAGAGAAATTGCTATTCGTATCGTATTATCTCTAAATTCGCCCACATTAAATCTAGAAAAGTTACTTTGTAAAAGTTTAAAAAACAATAAAAGTTCGTCGTTATTAATCGTTAGTTTTAAAATGTTAGTTTCTTATCAAAATTATTCTAAATTGCCTGGGTAATCTCAACTCTGGCTTTTTGTACTTGTCAAAAGCTAACAGGACCTATTGTAATCTACTTTACTATTAAACACTAACATAATTTCTAACCTATAGAGTGCAAATAAACATATTCAGTATTGAATTATTATTTTACCACTTTATACTTAAAAACTCAGTAGATCAAAGGGTACCTCGGCAGAATTTGCTACAGGCCCCGAGCTTGCTTAATCCGGCACTGATGGTAGTGTATAAAATACATATCACGTCGTTCGAGGCCATACTTTTAGCTGCTTGATCCGCTGTACTACTAAGAATGTGATTCACTACGGTTAGGAATCCAACAAAACTTTAAACTAATTTCTTTAACCAGAATCTTTATATATTTTAATTTAATATTGAAAGTCGATGGAAAACAATGAAAATTTAAATTACTGTGACCAAGTACCAAAATGCTGCTAAAACTGTCTGAGCATACTAAAGGTTTTCTTCTAATATACGATATATTCAATATAAAGTCATAGACTCTGTTAATAGCGAGCAGCTCGGAAGTGAAAACAGAAGTCTCGAGAGAAAGTTTAAATTTAAATACTGAGTCCATTACTCACTATAAACACTACATTTACCTTTTTTACTTGATTCTGGAAATTTAGCATCGTTTGTAAATATTTTTAAAAAGAAGGGATACTGAGATTACACACTCTTTATAAAAATAAGAATTAATTACGAAGATATTCTCCATTTAAGCTGTCTAAAATTTATGTCTATCATATATAATTTCATAAGATAGTTTAAAATAACGAAATGACAGCGTAAGAATACGGGTTGGATAATATCTCATACATTTATTGATTTTTTCAGTGAAAAGCGGTTTTTTATATGGGCGAATTTCCATTCGATAGATATTTAAGTTCTCTAATAATAACAGAGATAATGGTAATTAGAATATTTGTTTGAAAATCTATTATAAGCATTTTTATTATACATAAGGAAGCAGTTTTAGAGTTAACTTAGACGGCTTATAGACGGAGCTGATCTAATATGTCTAGTTATAAATCTTAACCTAAAATTTTGGGAATGCCCAATTTTCTAAGAAATAATTTTGAAGTCGATCTATAAAAAAATTCACCGTAATCATGTTTAATCTAATAACAGCTTTATAAATAAGACTAGAAGTTACCCAATCCCACTTCAATCAAGTATTGTTAATAGTCTTACAGCAGATTAAATATTGAAGTAATAATATCAATAAATCTGAGTCACGACCTGATTTTGTGTATGGGATGATCAAATTAATCTGGAGTCGAAGTATATATAGCAAAGTATTTAATTTGTTCAAACAACGTAATGTTTTGATTATTTTGATTATAGATTCTAAATATGGTTAGACATGATTTAGAAAGTGACAGATCCGAGCAAGTTTTTTCAAAAAGCATCATGAAGAGCATTGACAAAATATTAATTATTTCAAATGTTTATGAATGATTTTTGATGTTCAGTATGTATAAAAAAATCGTCAGCGCATGAAAAAGTATTCAACGATGAGTGTGGATGAGTATAAAAAAATTGTTAAATTGTAAACAGTGAATAATAACCGACGTAAAATTGACCTTTAAGCAAGGTCTCCACAAGCTATTCGGATATCATGTTGCTTAGAAATTGGCCTTGGAAAATTATTGCGAGATTTGAAATTCCCAACTCAGTCAGTTACTTAAGCAGGTTGGGAACAGAAACATTGTCAAAAACTCTTTTAATATCTAAAGAACTCGCCAATCGGAACTTTTTATCAATAAACGATTTAGAAACCTAGCTATACGATCTACGGTGTCGTAAACCTGCATGAAATCTAAATTTGTCATACCGGATAATCTTATTTTCAAGCCATTACATTAAATTTTTTCAGGCAGGGGAAGCTAAAGAAAATCATTTGTTTCGAAACTTACACCCAGCAATATCATGCAGCAAGAATCAAATCCTTAAGTGGAATTATAAACCCTGATATCCTTTACTTGAATGTGCTTGTTATGGATTTTTACAAGGGGGGCAAACGCATTTGTCCGCCACTTTTCTACAGAATCATTCTCTTTCTTTTACACAATTAAATTTCTATCCTACATAGTCGAAAATGAAAAGTAGATCTCAACTTCCAACGAAGAATACAGAGTTATTCTTTTATCCTTTCGGAGCTTCGAATTATCTTAGGACATTTGGTCCAGGCTCTATTCATTATTACATGTTAAACTGCTTTCTATTTTCAGCAAAAATCCTTTTACTACATATAGACTGTTTCCGGGAACATTGGGAAGCATTTTTCATCATTCCTATCCTTAAATGTAATATAGATAACCGCAGACTTATATCCCTCATTAGTGCTCTTTCTAAAGTCACAGGAAAAATGATAGATAAACGTATTTTCTTCTATGTTTAGTCCAGTTAGCGATTTAAGTCAGTGATCGAAAATTAAGGTCATCCATCGAACATCTTCTTCTTTACACACTCAAATCCTATTAGCTCGTCGAAATTCATCCTGTTTTTCCATTTCCTTCGAGATATTGAAAAGACTTTTAATAGAGTTTAGCATCACGGCCTACTTTAAGCTGAAGCGACAAAACATGATCACTACTTATGTGGTTTGGTTTCAAACGAATCTATACAAGTAAAAGTGAATTCCACTTTGTTATTTTTCTCATAGAGAATTGTAATTTTTAAAGTTCGTCTTTAATTGGGTTCTTTTTTTTTAGTTTTTATTAATGGCATTACGTTTATAAGACTGCCAGTTCTCATCCACGCCTTTTTGCTATTGACCTTAACATTCCTCTTACATCTAGAGAGATTCGCACAATGCAAAAAATATTTTTCAATTTACATTGGACAAATTACAAAGTTGGTTCACTATCCTTCTCATCCTCTAAAACAGTTTGTGTTAAATTCCTAAAAATATGATCCACTAGTTAGAACTATGGCACAACTTTTTTTTTAAATAACTCTCCAATTTCCTTCTGTTTTTCTGCAACATTTCTTGAAATTACTTCCGTTTCTCTGATCATTCATGGCGTTATTAACAATCTTAAACGCAAAGGTTCTAAAACACTATCTATACTAATTTACTTATTCAATTCTAAATGTAATACGGGCCCACAGTTGCAGCTAACAACCTATAAATCGAATTCAAATTAGCGGAATAAATTATGAATGTTAGGTGTGTTCCACTAATAAATCAATCCTTAGTCCCCTCGATCCCATCCATCAAGTGGATTTTTACGCAGTTATCGGCTTACATCGGACACTTTCGCCAATTATTCATGCTCCTTTACAGGCATTTTCTTGGTATCTTTTTTATTGGCGAGTTCATTTTTACTCTTGACTATTTGCGCCGGTTTATCAAAACCAAACCCTTTTTCATTTACACCTTCAATTTCTATCGGTCCTTTCATGGAGATCTAATACCTAATATACCTACAACCTACTTTCTGAAAACAATATCCAAATTGTAAACTTACTTTGCTCCTATTATGGGTACAACAACGCAGCTTGTCAACATGTCTCCTCTAAACCCTGCGCCCGGTCACCTATCGGAAGCAATTTCCTAATTGGCCGTCAGTCTCATTAATAGTTGCTCAAATTCCATTAAAATATGCACTGATGAGTCCAAAGCCTTTTTCCAAAATAAATCATCCTCAAGCGGCGGGTTCATATTCAGTTAGCTATGAAATTCAGTCCGTTTATATGAACGATTGTTACTCAATTCTTGATGCCGTGTTAAATGGTATGTTTTTTGGATTCAAATTATACGTTTAAGCTTTCAGTGACAAGTTTTCATCCGTGCGCCACAAAAGCGACAGCTCTGCAACGGAAACAAGTTGGCTCTAAACATCAAGTATGCGGTTCGCTTTATTATAACTTACTGACTGTCACGTTACACTCTTTCAGATTTTAGGAGATGTAAGAATTCTTGGTATGACAGAGTTGAAGCAGCGAAATGTACACTTCATTGCTCTGTGTCAGGAACGACTTTTCTTCTTTTTCAGTCCCTTAAAGTTACACGTACAGTAGAATGTTGCCTGGAACAAGTAGAGCATTTCTTTCAAAGGAATTAAACCTGCGATAGAGCCCTATTAACAATATAACTCAAAAAATTTTTTGCATATAAATCGACTGCGAACATAACCACTTATTTCTATTCACCCCCTTTCCCCTACTAATTATATTTTCTGTCTTCGGCCTGTCTTTTGAACCGTCAGTCACATTTTTTCAGATTGTTAATCCATTCCTCATACCGCTTTCCAGCCCTAACCATTGTCTGAAATCTTACTTAATAACCAATTTCGTTATTACCTATATTCAATTTTTATAGTTGGTAATAGTCCTTTACAAGTATTCTAATCATATGATCAATAATGACTTATGTATCGTGCATCCTTCGAGCGTTGTATGTACTTTATTCATGCAAGCGGGGCCTTGGCGTTTGACGGCATTTCTTTCCTTACTTTTTCGTCAAGCGCTGTATTTTCCTTCCTTTCTTCCCTCATCGATTATTACGAGTTAGATGTTTCCATTATATGAGATTGCAATTTAATGTCGCGCATTGCGGGCACTGTTAATGAAGATGGTGTTGAACGGATTTCCTTCCTATCCCAATCCAACGGAGTATGGTCAGCACTGTATTAACTCAAGAGCGTTCCCATTTTTCTACTTGAGAAATTATTCTTCACAGTTTAAAAACCAAAAACAGCGATTCCGCCTTCTTCTTTAAGCACATCCTTTTGTATCTTCATTTGCTATTTAACAATTATTCTTGTCTGTTTTCCTGAAATTAACGGAATCTCCCTCAAGTACTCTGCCTGCTAGTAATTTATGGGTTGCAATAATTTGAGAGCAATTAGACATAACCTTCAAAAAAAATATTTATTTATATATATATATATATATATATATATATATATATATATATATAGTCTTATTATATCAAGGCCGTGTCCACCGGAGGGAGGGGGGTTAACCCCCCACTCATTAGAACTAAAATAATAGTTATTTTAAATACACAAAAATCTGAAAAAAATCAAAAATTTAAAATAAATATTGATGATTTTTTAGGGTGTTTCTATATTAAAAAAAAAGAAAAAATATGCTCTATATTTTTAGGTACTTCATTAATATTTTATGCAAAATTTTTTATTACGTGTGTGATCAATAACACACGTAATTTTTATTAATGTGTATATGCGGTAATTCATTTATGTAAATTATTAATATATAAATCAGAATGATGGAAATTATTAATAGTACAAATATTAGCAGGGACGGATCTAGAAGGATATTTTTTTGGGGGTGGGGGGAATTTTATAATTACGTAAAATCTTCTACGGTAGGCAGTAGATTTGAGAAATACCCCTTTTTTCATAAAGGAAATCAAAAGCGACCTTTATAGACATTTACAAATGTTTTAAAAATACATGATTATTACAATTTAATTTAAATTTTGTTTTATTTTTAGATGAAAAATAAAACGAAATTATAAAATTTTAGCTAAAATAGTAGTTTAAAAATAGTAAGAAAGATAGTATTCTTATCAGACACTTTACTTTTCTTTTATTTTTGTTAGTAATCCGATCCGAATTCTCTTTGTTCGTGAGCAAGTTTAAATATATATATTTTCCATTGAACTATTTTCATTTACATTACAAAATAAAAATTAAAAATAAATAAAAATGGCAAAAGATCAACGACAGTTATATTTAAAATAAAATAAAAAAGGAACATTAATAGTTTTACTAGAAAATAGTATCAACTATTAGTTATAATTAAATCCGTAGGTAAAATTCATACAAATCTTTTATAGCACAAATTAAGTTTCTCTGTTATAACAAATTTTTTCATAGATGCTTTGGTTCTTTGGGGGGGATGTCCCCTATTCACTCTCTGCCCGTGGATGCGCTACTGATATTATTGAAAAATGTATTGTTATTTATAAAATAAATATGCAAAGAAAATTTTCAAACCCCCTGGGCACTGCCCTGTATTATATGTATTAAAAAAATATATATATACATTACCTATCAATCTTTACATAAAAAGAAAGATCTCTAATTTTTAATGCTAAAAAAGAAAATAATGGTATTATAGGTAAATAACTTCTTAAACAAGTTGATTTACAAATTTTTAATGAATTTAAAACAGGATTACTCTATCCTAACGTAACAGAACGCTTTAAAAACAAAAACATTAAAGTAAATTAGTACATGACTCAAATACTCATCGGTCATGGTTCTATTGAATACTATTTAAATAAATTAAACATTATTGCTGACAGTAAATGCCGTAATCGTGAAAGTAATGAAGTAGAAAATGTTCAACATATAATATACACATGTAGCAAGTATAATCACCTGAGACAATTGTATATGATTGGCTGTGCACTGCAACTAAATGTAATTATTCTATTAGAGCAATTTCCTATATTCATTTCTAAATTATTTAATATTAAACATATATATATATATATAAGTAATCGCTACCGGTAGCCATAAGATAATTCGCAGGCTACTCTGGTTTGTTATATTTCATTATTAGAGTAATAATAATTTTAAAAAAAATATATATATATGTATATATATCTACAACAGTATATAATACTATTATTATTTTTATTATTATCGTTGTTTTTTACTAAATATTTTGTTTAATTCAAAAATTAAAACTTAACACAAGATCATCATGTATGTGCATTGGTGTAAATCTTATTATAAACGGCATGGATAAATTTATTAAATGAATAAGGTATTTTCTAACTTTACTGTTCGGTGTCTATAAATGTCAAAATCGGCCATTGTGAATATGTGTATTTTTGTAACATGAAGAGATCAGACTGCATAAAGATGAAACTGTAGAGATTTGTACGACTTTTTCGGCTGAGAGGAAATACTTCAAATGATTTCACTAGTTCATTAAGTATCCCGTTTATAATTTGTTTGTATTTGGGAACCATATTTAAAATAGGATGGGGTGGGTTTCCCGATTTTTTTCTGATGATCTTGTTTTCCCCCTATGTTTAACCTTTATATTTACTGTTATTTTAGGATTTTTTGTAGCATTTGCAACGTATCGAATGCAAATGAGCTACAAGGCCATGTCCAAGGGGTGGATTTTGGGGGTTAAACCCCATCTGAAAAAAATCAAAAATTTAAAATAAATGTTGATGATTTTTTGGGCTATTCTTACCTTTAAAAGAAAAAAAAAAAAATATGCTCCGTATTTTTAGGTACTTTATTAATATTTTATGCAAAATTTTTTATTACGAGTATAATCAACAACATATGTAATTGTTTATACGGTAATTTATTTATGTAAATTATTAATATATAAATCAAAATTATGGAAATGGTTAATAGTATGAATATTAGTGAAAAAATGTATTGTTATTTGTAAAATAAATTGTGTGAAGAAAAATTTCAAAACCGCCCCTTTCAAAATTCTGGGCACGGGCCTGATGAGCTAGTTAGTTTTCTTGAACTTTTTATCAAACTTTCTTCTTTTACAAAACTAGTAAGAGCTTTTACAGCATCATCTTGCAGTTCCGCATTACATAATTGATTGATGCACGGCAAAATGTGGTGCACGCAGGTGTGGTCTAAAAAAAAAGTGAGTTACATAAAAAAATATAGTATACGATTAATTTCATTTTATTAGTTTTGTTTGTAAATGTTTAATACGATCTTTCATGCTATTTAGAAGCAATCCTCGGCATCTTAATTTACTCTCCCAATTAAAACAGGATTTCTGTTGTTCAATTTATTTTACAAGTTAATTCAAAAATTTGTCCAACTGTTTATTTCAGAAAAGTAGCTCGATAGATCATATATTGCATTTTCGAATGATTTACGCTTAGAGACAGTTTAAACAAACCTAAAATTTTTAAGAAACCAAATTTTAATTTATTTTGCAAGGCTATTGCATCAGCTGAATTACAAAGAGGATTCTGCATCTTCGGCAAAACAAATTTTTTTTGTATAAACAGATAACTCACGCCATTCAAAAATTAAAAATAAGGAATAATGGAAGAACCAAGGACACTTCTTTTGGGTACCCCCTAAATTTAATTTCGTATTTGTCGCTTCCTGCTTGTCTAATTAAATTTTCAATGTTTAATATCTTCCTGCAACATATGTATGACTGGCCAGTTAAAAGTAAATCCTCTACGTCTACAATTATAAAGCTTTCTTACGGATGTATACCAACTGTATAATTAATTACGTAGACATCTTTTACGAGATCTAAATAGAAAAGTAGAGTTATAAGCTGCACATTGAAAATATAAATAAATCTTCTTAAACCAGGTTTAAACCAGGTTAACGTCTTTAGTCGACCCCCCTCCCCACGAAAAAAAATATATATTCCTACAAAAAAGGAATTAGTTTATAGTTCGATTATCGGGTTTTCATATTCGATTGCACTTGTTTCAAAATAAAATAGCCTTTTTAGAAAATCAGCTAAATCGGTAGTACCGGGAAAAAATAAAAAAATTGCCTTGAACCATTGCGGTTGATACGTTAAGAATAATTATACAGGAATTATAATTAATGTGTAGCATTAGTTAACATCGAATAGTGGGTCTAACCCTCTTTTATAAAACAAGAATAAAATAAAAAAAAAAGTCTATCAAGGACGAACGATGTTTATCAGTTTATGAGTACACACGCCTGCTATCTATTTCGCTTTACAGTTTAATAGAAATGATTCTGGTACACCTCTATACATTTTTTTTTTTTGTTTAGTTAATATAACGAATGAATAAAATTATATAAACATTAAAGAAACAGATATTTCAAGATTGAATATGAAATAAAGTGTGCCAAAAACATAATATCCCTTCTTTATCCTTAAAAAAAAAATAAATAAAAATATTAGTAATAGTTAATGCAATATATATATATATATATATGTATGTGTGTGTGTGTGTGTGTGTCTAAATCAAGTGTGAGACTTAATTTAGAAAAGAAAACCGGAGAGATATTAGTAAAGATAATATGCGATGAACTTTGAAGCAGACTCTAATCGCTCCCTTTCAGATTGTGCTTATCTTTAATAATGTTTCGTTTATTATTTCTAGAAAATTAATTTATGCGTTTTAATAATATAGCTATAAAACCAGATTTCATTAATTATGCTGTAGAAGCAACAATCGACAAGGAGGGCTTATTGCACACTTTGGCAACTCTTAAGTCTTTCCTAACAGGTCAGAAGATTAACCACCGCTGTTCGCGAATTATCAAAAAATTAGGCACGTTGGCACCAGAAGGTGAATAGACATCAGAAGACGACTTCCAACACCAATAAACTAAACACTAGAAAAATATTAAAACAGATCACAGATCACTCCAGTCATTTAAACTTTAGTAATTGCAGTATGCCGTAATGACCTATGCAGAGTTACACACGGCTCACGGTAAGGAAAAAAAAAAGAAGAAAATGTATGCGTTTACTGAATGCCTTTTATTTGCGCTTATGATTTTTCATTATTTTTATTAATGTAAATGATTCGGTCGAATGGGATATGGCCCCGAGTTCACTATAAACAGCGTTTATTAGCATCGCGAGCTTTTATCCACTTTTATTTTTTAACTTAATCGATTGTGAGACATGTTTTATGAAAGTAATCAAAAAAATAAAATAAAATAATAAAGCTACGTTGAAGTTTGGAATTTAGAAAACCAAAAACCTTTTTATTTAAACTAATTGACTCCCACGAAAATTTTACCCGTCCGCCCTTCTGGTTGTAAAAAGCAAACTTAAATAATGATAACATTAGCGATAAAACAGCAAAATTTTGCTGGTGACTACTGTACTTTCGAAAGTTACCCATCAACACGTGTACATAGCAGCAATTAGGAGTAACAAGCAACGGAATCTGACAAAGAATGCTATACCAAGAATGGAGAAACAATCGAAAATGGTTATTTAGCTTTTGTTCTATGATAAGAAATTGCAGAACAATCTATCAATTTACGAATAATACGCATAGATAAGCGATAAATATTTAGATTAAAAATCGAAGTGACGAACACTCAATAAAAAGTTACCATTCTTGTAGGTTGTTGTTGGAGTAATAGAAATAGCCCTGCACTTATTACCCCACCAGTCGGGGAAAAGATGTAAATGATAATACAAAAAACCGCCAATGGGTAAATTTGAATTCTTAGATTATTTAGAAGAAGTAGACCTGGGGGATACGTCAGCATTCGAATTTAAAATTATCTTACGGAACACTCTAATAACTACTTATCCGTTACATATGGACAATCGCTGAATATGGAAAAAGGCATTTGCGCTAATGCTCAAAATCGAACAACTAAAAAAGTACCGCACATTCCGAATATCGACGACACATTCGCCATGTCTGGCCGAGTAGTAATAAGTTCTGTTTCTCAAGCAATAAACTTATTTTTTGTCAGGCCCCCAGCAATCTAACCAAAAAATTTCTCACGATGACCGACTTGCTAAGTGCGATATCTGTGTGAATTTGAAAATAATTTAACCTTAAAAATAAGGCATAATCGGAGAGATAGATAATAACTAATGCACAAAAGGATACCATTATAGCGCTATAAGTGAAAATGAAGCGGTTGATATCTTAGCTAGAAAGAAATACCACTAGAAACGAAAAATTTGAAATCATTAAATATCATCGGGCAACTATTAATGAAAGGACTCGTTTCAAGATAAAACAGAATAGCGAGTTCGAACGCGGTAGTCTAAACGCGAGAAAATATTACGACAATATATATACACGAAAAACACGAAAAAAAAAAGAAAAAAAATGAAAATCTATGGCTTTTAAAAAGGGGTTATCCGAGAATTATTATTATTATTAGCCTTAATGATATAACGTTACACAATATACATTGAAGTAAATGTATAATTTAATTTAGCCCTAAAAACGAGCCCACTCTGGTCTGTCATAAGCCACCTGATGGTATTGTTTGTGCTCTAACATTTTAGCGAAACTAACTTCCCACCTGTTTTCCGGTCTTTCTATTTTTCTCTTCGCGTATATTGTCCAATCTGTTATTTTTTTAGTTCATCTTATGGAATCCATTCTTGCAATATGTCCTGCCCAATCCCATATTTTTCTTCTTATTGCCTATGTGAAATTGTCTTTAACTTTTAATTTGTTTTTGATTTTTTTTGAGTTTATTTTGTCTCATAATTTAATTCTAATCATAGATCTTTCCAATGCGTTTTGACATATCTTAATTTTACTCATGATTTTATTTGTTATTGTCCATGTCTGATATCCATATGTTAAGGTAGGCAGGACGCACGCGTTTAGAATTTTCCTTTTCAGTTCATTTCTGTAAGGTCTCTTAAAAATATGTTTCAGCGACCAGTATTTTTTCCAAGTGAGTCCGATTCTACGCTCTACTTCTTTTTTTGTTTTATTTTTTAGAGATATTAGTTGTCCTAAATAAATTATACTCTCTGCCTTTTCGATTTCTGTGTTATCTATTGTAATTCTTGTTTTATTTTCGTCTGTGGATAGTATTTTTGTCTTATCTAAATTTATAATTAAACCAGCCTTCTTTCCCGCCTTGTTTAAATCATTTAGCATGTTCTGTAGTTCGTTTATGACGTCGGACATAATCACTATGTCGTCTGAAAATGTAAAATTATTTAACTTTATCCCATTTATGCTTATACCTTTCTCCTCCCAGTCTAACTCTCGAAAAACTTCCTCTAAAGCAGTGTTAAATAATAAAGGAGATAATGGGTCTCCCTGTTTTACCCCTATTGTACGTTTAAAAACTGGACATATAAGAACTGCGGATTGGTTGGAAAAGATTGGAATTATGTAGGCGGGATAACTTAGCGTAATAAAGATTATTAAGAGACTATGAAAACCGTATGTGCTATTTGTACTCCGTGTTGTTAGCCGATAACGGGCTCTGCCCGAACAGGTTTCCTTAAATTGGGCGATATTTAAATTTATTAAAGTAAACTATACTTATGTACTAATAAGGAGAATTTATTTATTTTGCATTTATTAAACCGTGTACCATATTGTAGCACTTCCAGAAATAGCAGATAGAATTTATAAGGTACAATTAACTTATAATGATAATTCGAATAAATTATATTGTACAGACTGACCAGATGGTTAGGTAGCCGGATGAAGAAGAAGAAGAAGAAGAAGAAGAAGAAGAAGAAGAAGAAGAAGAAGAAGAAGAAGAAGAAGAAGAAGAAGAAGAAGAAGAGAAACAAAATTAAACAGTTTATTATTTCTATTTATTACTGTTGTTTGTCTCCTCCGTATTCAGGTGCTGCAGCAAGCGGCCTGCTAGTGTGCGCTATTGTGTGATGATTTTTACGAGATTTAACGAACCTTCTCTACAAAGGTAAAGAGAGTCCAGATTTAAGGCGCTTAACATTATATTGCCGATAGTTCCGCTCCCACGCTGATGAATTTGTCGTGTTTACTCAATGCTCCAGTTTAAATCTGTGAAAAATATGATTATTTCATTAACATAAATAAAAAAACTGTAACGAAATTAAGCGACTACTCAGAGTCACTTTAGTTCATTTTTGACCAAAATTTTTTTCTCGTTCATTTTTATTGTTATTCTTAATGCGCGAACTTGTCCCTAACCGTAACATTACATAATTACATAATTTAAAAATTATTCAAATGTTTCGGTTCGCTGACCATTATTTCGAGAAAAACAAAAAAAAAAAAATTACCGGTGGCCGTATCCGCATTGTGTCGTTTAACTGTTATTAAATTTTGTCCATTTTCATTCTGATCATTATTACCTTGTGTACCAGTTTCCTGCTTTTTTTTCTTCCTTTGTTTTAATTTTTTTTTTTAATCTTTTTTTAATCCATAATTTATAAAAATACATGGCAGAAATTTAGTAACTGATGATAGTTATAGAAATATTCACTGTGTAGGCCGCTAAAGACTGTTTGTATTCGTATACTCTCCAAACGTAGAAAAGACATTTATGAATTTTTTCCTGAACTGATTACAAAAATCTCTCTATCCAATAAAAAAATAATTTTAATCACGTTTGTGATAATACCGAGTAAAGATAATTACGAAAAAAAAAAGACAGAAATAATATCGCGATATCGTAAATAAAAATTCCTACAGGATCGCCGTGAAAAGCTTTCCCTGAAAAATATTAGTATTGAATACTTATCACAGTCGGATAGACGAAGAGGATAATTAGGAAAAAAGTATTGGATAGATTGCTTGTATTCTTTCGCGGTTTTTTTTTTTTTTTATTTTTTGTACGAGTGTTTTTTTGCAAATTCTTGAAAGATACCTTGAAAGTATTTTATTGTTTAACGATTTACACTATGTACTTTTGTGTTTGTAAACGCCGGGTTTAAGACTTTCGCATCGCTCGATTTTTAGGGCGGAGCTACTGGCCTTATACTTATAGTTCTTTTTATTTCAGATATGTGAACAATAACGGACAATCAGCGAAGCAGGTACTGCAAAGTTAACGGGAAATAAATAAAGTTCATTTGGGAAAAATTAAATAAACCGAAACTATCGTGCGGTTTAATCGATATTTTGAGGAAACTGAACAATTTGTTTGTCAAGCAAAAATGACACACTAGTTCCTATTATGTTCATTCCGAGCGCTCAATGAGGAATAAATCGGGACGAACGGGTTACCAACATTTCTTTAAATAAATGTTCGTTTCAAGTCAGTAGGGTGTTAGTATACTTTCAGCAATGACTCCGTGACCACTCGAACCGTTTAACATGAAAGAATATACCTGTGCTTGAGCATGCGCAATTGGTCGTTCAAATAATTGAGCAACGCGCAAGCAATAGAAAATTATTAAACGTGTAAATTTACGGATAGAAGTAGAATGACATGACGTACACTTAACAATATAGTGGAAAACCCGGACGTTCAATGTTATCTACGGTTTCAAAACAATGTTTAGAGAGAGAGAGAGAGTATTACGAAATATTTCGAAATATTTTTGTATTTTAAATGAAGAAATTTTGAAATTCGACAGCAAAAGTCACACGTCCAGAAAAAAATAAAAATCTACTTGAGAAGGGCTACGACGGTGTTTCCGAAATAAAATGTGTATTTTTTCAGCGTGTGCATCAACTGCGACCAGAGCGCTACGCGGGAAACGCGGAATAAATTGGATCGTAGTGAAAAATCAGTTAGTTAATATTCACGGCTTTAATAAAAGAACAGAAATATTATGATAAATTTGCAACAAATATGTGTCGGAGGAGTCGCTTCGTAATCACGGTGTTTGTGAATAATGTTGAATGTGAAAGTTAATAAACAAATATAAAGAGATCTCGGTTAAAATTAATGGCACTACTAATATCGATTATTGTAACAAGATGTGTAAATAATGGAAATTAATTATTATTTTAAATGATCGATCCGTACTTAGAACTTTATCATTATCTTAAAAACGTATTTATGCGGACTGTTGAAAGGATTTCATGAAGAAAAGCAGGTTGGCTGAATATGCTTAAGGAGGGGAAGGGGTAATATGTGTACTCCGGAAATATTGAGCAGGTTGACACGGCATGAAACTGCTGACGTCAGTGAAGCTCGATGCATAACTTAATAAAACTCGTTCTATTGCAGCAGCAAGGGAGACATTACCGGATTCGAGTCATTAAAACGGAAAAGGCTTATTGTTGCTCGAGTTCTGAATAGATTTCGGATTTTCACCGGGAGCACATCAGCTGGGAGAACATTGAGTCTATCGACAGAAGCCACTCGTTGAGTTTTTTTAATTACTTTCTTACGTAACCTGCTTAAATTTTGCGAATATCGGTGACTGCGGTTCAATATCCTACTTTGTTCGGAATAAATTCAAAATTAAATTGACGCGGAAATGCTGCCAGAAACAGCCTAGAAATACATATGAAATCAGTATAAATCATTAAAAATATTACCAAGTTTAGGGGAAAAAATATTGTCGACCTATTAGGACGCCAAGACGTAAGTCATACGTCGGAAAAATTTATTTCAAACCAGCAGAATGTGTTTTATTCTTTTTTTTTTTTTTTTTTAATATATATGTAATATTTTGTATCTGTATACAAGTGCAGCATAGCTACATCAATATAATTAATGGTAAGTCGAATGCCCTTAAAAAATCTTCGTGTATTCTTTTTTTTTTTTTTTTTTTTTTTTTTTTTTATGGCCCGGCTTTAGTTAACTATCAAGCCATTTAGCCACCAATCATTTAATATAAGAATACTGCCAACTAATGAAGGATACATAATGTTGAATTGGGAAAAAGGTTATAAACAGACAACCGTGTTCGTGTATTCTTTGTGATTATTTTCTACATCGATGCACCTGGGCGTTAATCCCACCAGACTACTCCTTCCAATTGGTTTTACTTATTTTTAGTTTAGGAACTTAGTTTTAATTAAGCTTCTAGAACGAATCCCAGAAGATATAATGCTAAATAGGAACTTAGAAATTATTAATTAAGCAATGGTTGATTGATAACATTGAGTGACATTAGATTAGATAAATTGGGAACTGGCTGTGGAATTGACCATTCCTATATATTTGTCGAACACACGTGGTTATGAAATTGTATAAATAAGTAGTTCTTCTTTGTTTTTATCCTTTTTAGTCCTGTTTTATTATTATTATTCTATTTTTAGTTTATATTTTCTCACTATTTGTAAGTATGAAAATTAATAATATAATTAAAGAACTATCGTAACACATTTTTTCTTGAATAAACGATGATAAGCGTGTTGGGCACCCGCAGACGGGCATTATGGCTTGCGGGACCCACAACTTATTTTTTAATTAAAAAAAAAAAAACTAGGGCCGGTTGACAGATTTCTAGATAGTGAGATTGCATAGTGTTTCCGCTACTCATTATGAGTTGCTATTATTAAATCCTTTTATCGAATTAAGATTGATAAGTATGCCAACGGATTATGAACGCTAAAACATTTATAATATAATTTAAATTTACATTTTTTTTTCGTGACAAATCCGAAGAAGAAAGACTGCAAAACCTAGCAAACACGTTTATTATGCCAAAAAAAAAACAAAAAAAAAACACAAATTTAAAGTATGCGCAGAGAAAACGATTTCGCACGTAAGTGAACCCCTGAATTTTAAACGATTAATTGGTTGTTTGTACTACCGGTACTTTAAAGCTGCGTGACAATTGCTGTGGTAATTTTTGCTCGATCGCAATTAAAATTTTATGTCTTTTGTTTTGTTTTTTTCTTCTATCGAAGCAAACTTCGTTTATGTTTTCACTCTAGTGTGTGTCACCATGAATATATGGAGATAAATCTCCGAAATATTTCAGTAATTTAAATTTAATATATATATATATATATATATAATAGTTGTTTTCCATGTTATGTATGTATTCATTCAATAAGTTCAAATTTTGGAAACATGTATGGAAAAAATCAAGCTATAAATAACTTCAATCTGAAAACTAGAGTATGACTAGAGATCAAATAAAACTAAAGCGGAGCTTATAAGACGACGTAGGAAAATTATAAATTCATTGAAAGAGGGATAACGTTCGGAAGAAAGACATGAACGTTCAAAGAAAACGTGATCGGTGTCATAAACGGAGATCGAAGAGATCATTCTTCTTCTTCTTTTCTAGCTATTCTCAATCCACTGCTGGATGTATAGTAGGTCTCTCAAAGTTCTTTCTACTTTTTTCTTGTTCGTCGTTTTGCTCGCCCAGTCCTTTTGAAACTTATTTATATCGTCCACCCAACGTACTTCGGCCTCCTTTACGTGTTTCGTTTGGTACCTACATTGTTTGCACAAGGAGTTCCGGATGTCTTGCGAGATGACCAACTCTTCTCTATTTCGATTCTTTCATCATTTTGTATTATACATGTTTTTTTTATTCCTATAGTTTCCCTGATCCATTTATTTTCTTTTTTATCCTTCAGAGTTATGCCAATTATTCTTCTTTCAATTCTCCTTCGTGCTACTTTTACGTCTTCTTCCATTGCTGCTGCGGTGTTCCATGTGTCACACCCGTAGATTATCACTGACAGTACACGTTGATTAAATATTTTACTTTTAAAACTTACAGGAATCTTTTTATTTTATAGGATGTTCTCTTTAGTTTTGTCATATGCTAGAGCGGCCAATTTGTATTTTTCTTGTTATTTCCTCTTGTAATCTGTTGTCGTCACCTTTCAAAATCTGTTCTAAATAATTAAATGACGCCACTTTCTGTACTGCCATCTGATCTATCGTAATATTGCTATTTTGTGAGAACTCATTCCGTAGTAAGACTGTTTTCGCTATGTTCCGTTTTCAGACCTATTTCCTTGTTTTCTATATTAAGTTCTTGTACCATTTCTTTTAGTTCGTCTATATATATATATATCTTCGCTAAAAAATACTATGTCATCCGAAAATCTAAGATGGCTGCGATGTTTTTTTTGTTTTTTTTTTGCCATTAGGAGGATAGCATTAAAAACAAGCGGTGAAGGAGTGAGGGAAAGAACACCCGTCAACAAAGTGAAGTCAATCAGAAAGAGAATAGGGGAATGAAAATTGTAAAGCCAAGGAGATGATGGCTGAACAGATAGTATTTTACGAGTTTTCAACTGCGGTTTTTTTTATTTTTATTTTGCATTAACTAAAACAAACAACAAAATTGATTTTCCCTGTTAAATAAAGCTGGCAAGAATTATTAAAATTTCTCCTGCTTTTCATTTAAATGAAAATAGCACAATATGTATGTATGAATGTGTGCATGTATACCATTACTTTTTATTTTACTTTAAAAACGCTATCGCAAGTTTAAAAGGAGTGCTTGACTGTAAAACTTTTTACCGGGTTTTACCGTTGTGTCGGAAGTGCGACAAAAAAGAGTAAAAATCCCAGTTTTTCTTATCAGAGAAAAAAAATGTATTTCGCAGATTTTGCAAGGTTTACTTTGCTGACAATTTCTCGATAGCGTAGAATAAAAGCCGGTTAAAAGAGGCGTATAAAGGTCGAGTATAAATGAACCGTAATAAAATATAATCGCAAATGCAGCAGCAAAAAAACAACAACTCGAAATGGCTGTATGACAGTATACTCAGTAACGTTTTCGATTTTATATGCCGCTTTTTCTGGCTGTTCGCTGTATTTTAGCAGCAAGAAGAACAGATATTTCTCGGTAATGAAGTTTTAATACTTTATACTCGTTTATACGAACTGTTATTAACATAATTAGCCGCTCATTCGGAAGCGAATAATCGTATGCTTTGATTCCTCGTATTAATTTTCAAATTATGCGAAAAAGGTATCAGAAATTGTGTATTAATAAGAATAACGGATACAAGGATAATAAAAGAGACGCGGAATTTGTTGACTCGTATTGATGTTTATTTATTCATGTGCGAACTTCATCGGTCAGGTGATAAATTTTTCGATGAGATCGTAAACGTCAGCCAGTCGATGTTTTGAATGTAAATGGCACTAATTAGTTTTTTCAACCATTTTTCATTTATTTCACGAATAGACTTTAAAACTCCCGCGCGCACATAGAATTCGCAGAATGCTAAGAAGATGATTTAGAAGCGACAAAGGTATCAAACTAAAAAGTATGCAATATAATTTAAGAACGGATTGACTCATAAAAATCGTGAGCATAAATATCATAATTAAAACGTTTTTTAAAAAAAAAAAATTAAGACGAGCGATTACTAGTCTTAGGTTGTCGAAAACTGCGAAAAATCGGCGTAAAAATTCACGACTTCCATCAAAAGTGGATATTAAATTAGATAATAATATATGTAAGTCCAAAACGCAAAAAAAAAGAAAAAAGAAAGAAATGTACACTCGCGTAAGCGGTGTTTGAATAAAAATGACGAAGGAGCGAAAACACGTCTTAAACTTGTAAAAATAAAAGAGCGCTTTGCAGAAAAAATATAGTCGAAGTTATCACAGGGCTTCTCATATTATTCGGAAACCTCCAAAGGGAGGGCTTCTCAAATCGGCAAATTTTAAAATTTGGAGAATTTTTTTTCTTTTTTCACAGGAACGGTATGTCTCGCTTTCGCTATTTGGAAGTGACGCAATCGATTCGTTAACGAAACTTGCAAAGTTTGCGAAAAATTGGCGCCTCTATTTTTGCGACGCGAGTGTAGCACATAAACGTGCACATTCAGGGAAATTTCTCTTCCAAGGGTAGCCAAATTTTCGGCTTTAAAAATTAATTTTCGAAAAATGTCCATGCCGTTCCTTTTTTCTTTATCAACTGCTCTATCTGAGGCCGTAGACGAATTCGTCGAACGCTGTTTATGTTGTTTATGGCATAATATTTAGACCCTTTTCAATTTGCCAGAAGTTCACTTGAAATAATTCGATCGTAAATTTCGATTTACTACTACTCGCTTTAAATGTAAAAGCGCTCGTAATGACTTTTGCACATGTTAAAGAATATCATTTTTCATCTTCTAGTACAATTTAATCTGAATTGTAACGCGAGGAATATACAATTATATTCCCCTTATTTTACCTCGTATTGCGAACCGAAGGAAAATAAACAAAATGTATCGTAATTATTTGGTCATACAAGTCTCACACAAGGGGGGGGGCTGCTACCTGTCGAATAATAGTTCAGCTCCAATGGTGCGTAATTTCTGCAGCATGTATATCCGTATATCATATACGATACAACAATGTCATAGTTCTGAAGTGTACTGCAGCAGCCTCATTTCAAAAGAAACTAACCAGTCAAAACACATATAACCTGTTACTAGGGTTTCTTAAATCCAATAATTTATATATATATATCCGTAGTCGTACGGGGAGCACATAACCACTAAAATTAAGTTGAACCATTCCAGAAATACTGTAGTATCGTGTAATATAAAAATATTGTGGAGTCGTACGAAAGTGCTTCCGATAAGTCGATGTTGTTAACTTTATGAATGCGAAAGATGCAGGAAACTAACAAATAGTAAATGGAAATGTGTCAGCTACGGTGTCCCGATTGCATTGTTAAAGATTTCCACAATTGTAAATGCGAAAAAGAATATTATTAATCTTCGAAAAAGTAACAGTCACACAATGATTTCTTTCCGAAAGTTCCATCATCAAATAAACAAGGGCGGATCCAGAGAGACATTTTGGGCCGGGGAAATAATATATATGTATATACGTGTAATATCTTATGCAGTAGTCAGTAGAAATAGCCCTTGTTTCATAAAGAAAATCACTTTTTTAGAAATTTAAAAAAGCGTGTTTTAAAAATACATAATTATTACAATTTAACTTTCGTTTTATTTTTAAGGGTGGTGAAAAATAAAACGGAATTATACCTAAAAAAGTGGCAGTTTAAAATTCTGTATATTAATTTACCAGAAAGAATAGAACGATAGTATTTCTTATTAGACTTTACTTCTTTTTTATTTTAGTTAGTAATCCGATCCGAATTTTCTTTGTCCGTAAAAGCAAGTAAAAAGAATATATGCGTATTTCTCGTTAAACTATTTTTATTTACATTGCAAAAAATAAAAATTAAAAATAAATAAATAAAGAAGACAAAGGAATGACGACAGTTGCGTTTAAAACAGAAGAAAAACGTAACATTATTAGACCAGAAAACAGTATTAAATATTACGTTATATAATTAAATCCGTATGTTGTGTAACATTTACACAAATGTTTTATAGTATAAATTAAGCTTTTCAGTTGTAAACAATTTTTTCATCAAGCATTTGGTTCTTTTTTTTTTTTTTTTGAAGTGGGGGATGCCCCCTATCTACCCACTCCACGTGGATCCGCCACTGAAATAAATCATTTTCAGGATCTGTTCGTGTTGTTCCTACATGGAGGAAGATGATGATAGTTCCTTAAACGGGAAATAGCTGGGGGGCTAATTCAGTCCGCTAATGACTGAGAAAACCGTCTTGATGCACGTCCGAAATCCCGAATGCAGGTCAAAAATATACAACGAAACAACTAAAAAGTTGAGACGAATTCATGTTGCGCTGGTGTGGTGGCCACAATGTTAGAAGAATGTGTCCGAATGTTACCTCGGTGATATTTCAAAGAATAGGCAGAGCTGATAAATCGACCTTTATCAGTGAATTTCGATCATTTCTATTGGCCATTTTCTGAATTCATTTTTAAAGTCGTGGATTATTTAGCCGCGGAATTTACTACTACTGTGAATAGCGGATATTCAAATGATTTTTTTTTTTTTTTTTAGTTTCTCAAAACTTGGTTAGACCCCGGGCCGTGTATAATCTCTAGACTATTACGGCCCGAGAGTCTCCGGTTACAGGAGTGCCCCTAATCCACCGTCCCTGACGAACTGGAAGACTGCACTTTAGTTCGCTTCTGAGTTTGAGAGAACATGGCTGAGGTTATCAAATCCGTGTCTCGTTCTGGAGGATTGGAATGTAGGGCAATTTATGAGAATGTGCTCAACCGCCGCTTGCTCTTGTGCGCGACAGAAAGGCCACGTGGTTAGAGGCTGAGCGCCTTCCAACAGGTAGTCGTGGGATAGTCGCGTGTGGCCCAGGCGTAAACGGTTGAGCGCGCGATAATAAACTCGTAAGGTCCCCTGGGGGATTCAAATGATGATTATCGTCGTTGAGGTTAAATAATGTTAATAAGCTTTTAAATTTATCAAATGCCTTCTTTGTAAATATTATTTAATCGAGAATTATGCCAATAAACGATAATGATAACGCGGGTACTTTATAAATAAACTTCGGTAAAACAAAAAACGAAGAATATTTTCCAACCGGAATGCGTTCAATGAAAACTATTCATCTTGGTGACAGAGAATGAAAAGCTATCGCTCGCAGGGTTTGTCTTATCTTTCAAAAAAACTGCTATTCTTTCAGAATCTGGCAATATCACACTTGATTAAAACGACTTTTTTTTGTCTTTATCTATAAGTCTTATAACGATTTTTTTGTTTAAAATTAATTTCTCCTACGATTCCGCTGTTTTTAGAACCTTATATAGAACTCGTAATTTAAGATAGAGTAGCAAAGTAAAATAGATTATTCATCGAAGCTCTTAACTAATTAAGTCGAACTTATTTATTAAATTCGCTAATAAATACATTAAAAAAGTAAAAAAAAAAAAAGAATTCGTCTTCATCGGTGTGCGCCTTCATGTGTGTTATTCTGATACGCATTTAAAGTGTTGGCCACGTTTTCTTTTAGTTTTTTAAACTTTTAATGAACTTAATTCAATTAACTTTCGCGTTTCACAATAAGAAAAAAGTACGATACATATATTTATATGTATATGAAATTATCTACAAGTACGCCGTGGACAGCGATAAGTTACATTTGGAAAACTCGTGCTCGGGTGAATTTAAATGAATTACCTTAAAAGTGACGAACATTTTCGTAAAAATCAAATTCATTATTTATGATATGCGATAAAATAAAAGCGTATATTACGAATTAATCCGTTCGCAGTTTCATTGCCAACAACATAATGAGAATGTAGACAATGAAATGTGCTAAAAATATTAGTATACTCGACTCTTCTGACACCACTGGTCAAATGACGTCGGTTGAGATTTAAATTAGAATTGTAATGAAAACAGGTAAACAAAGTGTTTATATTCGAATTTAAAAAAATTTAAAAAACCAAAAAGGCTAACCTGTTTCAGAGTAGCAAACTTGGATACCGATGGTCTTTTTTTTTTTTTTTTTTTTTTTTTTAATTTTATAATTTTGAATAAATATTTTATTTACGTGTGTTTTCGTTATATGCGTAATTGAATAGCTACAGATATGGCGATTTAATTAGCGTTGAGAATAGTTTTTAAATTTAGCCCCTGCGCAGGATGGAATACAGCCGTCGTCAATTTATCTGTGAAGTAGTAGTCCATGTGCCAGACAATTTTTCAGTATAATTTGGGTGGGCAAATTTTCCTTCAAACTCCAGTTAGAGGGGCACATGTAGATTGTAAAAAAGTATGATGGCCATTTGGAACCGGTAGCTTTTCAAAATGGCGGCCAATTAAAGATGGCGGACATCCCGATTCATATATTAGATCATAACTCGGCTCCTAATCGTCCGATTTTAATTTTCTTTTTTTCAAACGAAAGCTTGTTACATTTCAAACAACTTTAGTTCAATACACTTTTTTTTTTTTCATCTCCAATAGCTTTTGTGAAATAATGGAAAAAAAGAATATTTTGTTTCTCAAAAATGTCTTTAGCCCGAATTACTCGGGTGATAATTAATTTTTACGGGGAAATGCTTCGAATAAAACATGAAGATAATTTTATTAGCTTTACAATGAAATTTGCACGAAAGTTGTATCTGTGATACAAAGCGAGATATGCTATTTTTAGTACCGAAAAACAGTCGTGGAAAGTACGTCATTACGTTTTAACTACGACGCGTGACTGATTCTGCCTCTATCGTTATATCGAACCCGCGAGTAAATGTTGTAGAATCTTTTATAGTTTGATAACATTGAAATTAGTGATATAATTTTATATAAATTACCCAGATAAATATGAAGACAAGTATCACGGGGTAATTTTCGAGACATCGTTTCCAAATTGCTGTTTGATAATTCGCTCTGAGAACGTGCTGATGGAAGCAATCCTGACAGGGAGGTAATTGCACTGAATTAACAGCCTTTTGTTTGCTTCGGAACAGTAGATAACATGCTTCATTCACACTTTCAATTTTTGAACCCTTTAGATACAATTGACAAGTAAATTTTTCCACTTCATTGAGGGTTTCTCACTCACAGTCCAATCTTCTCCGACCATTGAAAATAAAGTTTCAAATTCTTGATTTCTCATTAATAATTTCACTGCTTTTATTTTTCCTTGGCCAGCCATTGCACTTACAGTATCACAACTAGTAAACGCATGAATTGCTGGCAAGGCTGTCACAATTTTTTCCCCCAGAACGTGTACTAGTTTTCGGATATATCAATAAGTCGAATTCGTTTTTTTTTCCCACGTTTCAAGGAAATATTAGTATCTTTGATACGCAAGGAAGCATAAGCACACAAAATCAGAACGTCTGTGTCATCTGCGGTACACATATAACATTGGAAAAATATTTCGAGGCGTGTTGAATGTGTAACATCATTCTGGTATCAGCTTCCTCTTGTGATGAAGATAGTTCTGGCACTTCTTCCACCACATTAGCATTTATTTTGAAGCATTTCTCTTCACATGTAATAAACAAGATTTTTTCCAAATTTTTCCTTTTATTAACATCTTGCCAACTTTCCGCCAAAAATTTTGCCAATTTATTCTTGCTTTGACTGTGTTTTAAAATTCCTCTCCAATTTTGGATTTTATGCCCACTCTTTAAAGAACGAAATGAAATTCCTTCATCAGCACCTCTATACAATCTTTCGGCATCTTTAATAGATCTCTATCTTCATAGGTATCAAAAATGGCATCTGTTCTTTTGTTACCGGCTCTCACTTTTAACACTTCAAATAAAACTAGATCCGAAATTTCCTTCATATAGGTGTGGTTTTCTGCATATAACTTTTGAACGAGTGCCATGGCATCAATTATTGTTGCTGATTCACCAAATACTTGGTCACCAAGAGTAATTTTGTTCTCAAAAGGTTCAATTAGAGAAGAGATTTGCTTCTCGTCTTTAAAAATTCGTGTTTTATGAAGATCAGTATGGTCGACATTTTTATTTTGATTAAATTGTATAATCTCTTTCATTTTACCTAAAGCTGACGCTCAAAACTCTGCTGTTAAGTAATATTTAGATATTGCTCCAGGCTTCAAACTAAAACCTTTTGTTCCGCCTGCTGTTTGTGCATCTTTATTCACCGTTTCTTCTAGTGCTTGCAAATGGATTTTTTGATCTGAGCTGGACAGAAAATTGTCCAGATTTAAATAACTCAAGAAGCGCAGGATCCTTATTTTCTAGGCAAGATAGTTCGGCAAAATGGATTGATAAGTATCGAGCGTAGTTAATTTTATCCAAACTGAAACACCACGGTATCATTTGTTCTAAACAATAAAGGTAGAGCATCCAGTTACCCCCTCTCTATGAGCTCGAATTAAGCCTAACAAAATCTCTACCAAGTCGATATAAAACATCCGAAATGATGAAAATGAGCCATTTTCGTTTTTCAATTTATTCAAATATTCCTCAAATAAGCTTACAACGGTATTCAATTCTTTCTTTCTAAAGAAGTGTTTCAAAACTATCTTGAGAAATATTTTTAAAAAATGAAGCAAATAAATCGTTCATTTCTTCACGTGTTGAAGGAAGTTGAATGTTTTTAGCGCAGATGTCATCCAAAAAGTTGTTCCAAATAATTCTCATGAAAGCTTCACACACGTATTTATGTAATCTAACGGTGCGATTGTACTGTTTCCCATCCAACACTTGAGAAATGGATCTTTCTGAAATAGTACTTGATTCAACTGGCAATTCTTAAGTCCCGCGTTACCGAATAATTTTCCAATTATCGATAATAGATTATAAATTATATGCAAACTGCCCATTATTAGAAATATATTCTCAAATTCTTGTAGCCGGGCCTATTTGATTTCCATTGCCTTTGAAAAAATAGCCTGATCTAGAACAACGACGATGTTATCTAAATTCGAGGGCGATTTTATTTGATTACTTTGACGTAAAATTTCGTAGACTGTGGACATATCAGTTGCAGGCTTATTTATTGATGGTAAATAAGCAACAGTATCATGTGTGAAACAGTTAAATTGTTTCTTGTCATTATATTGAATCCTGTCCAAGAACTAACAATTCGATTATTAGCGTTCCACTGCCTGCTTAAAATCCAAAAAAGTATTTTTGCATCTCGACTGTGTAAAAAAATTGAGGCATTCTGGAGGAAGCTTGGCAGTCAAAATTCTAGGAGAATCGTATCTTTTGCCTGCGATATAATCGGGAATAGATGAACTAATGGCATTTATTGTATTTGTTTTTTTTCTATCTTTATCATGAATTGTCAGTCGCGGAGGTTGACAAGAATCTGACGTACTCTGGATTATGATTCCATTAACTCGATGCGATGTTCCCGCTCCGCTGAGAGTCTCTTCATTTCGATCAATATTGTCAAATGCAACAATTGTTGGAACACCCGAATGGATACTATAAGGCAAAGGAATGTGGCCATTTTTAACAGAAGTAATTTTCTGTAGGCATAATGACGCCTCTATTTCAAACAATTTAGTATAACTGCAACTGTGACCCATTCGATTTAGCATTGAAATAAGCTCGACATTCCCTGTTAATGATTTTACAACCATTGCAAGTAAGATATGTTTCGGAGTTGAGATTTTTTCATGCGAAATAGCATAAATAATATCTTGTGAAATAGAACATATAAGTCGTAATTCTTGGGGGTATGTTCCTTTAAGCAAGCATCCGAGAAAATAATTCAATCAGTGTGGTACTTCAATACTTTCGGAATGTAATTCAGAAGGAGATGGAGGCCAAACAATTTGATCACCGTCAATTGCTTTCACATCTTCTCTTATTTTTTTAGCTACTCGGAAAATCTCACTATTCTGAACATCAGCAGTAGCTTTATCGAGCTGATTTTTCGTTAAAACATATTTCTCAAAAAGCTCATCGCACGATAAATTATCAGGTATGACGTAAACAGTACGGTTTATAGATTTAAAATGTAGTTAAGTTCCAAACTCTTTTTCAAGATTAAAAGTAAAATTGCATTTTGTTGACTTTTCTACGTCACTTTTTTTTATCGGCGGGAAAGTAAGAAATCAGTTCTGAAATAAGTTCACTACGCTTGTAAACATTTTTCTTTTCGAACATGTCACTTCGAATGAAATCAAACAGTAACCGATATGCTAATTTTTCAATTTCGAGATAACGATCTACTGTTTTTGGTTTTAATGACCGTTTTCTAGTGTGACTTCTATAACATGACCTATGGAAATGGGCTTCAGCTGCCACAATGTCCCTGGAAGTGGCAGCCAACATTTTCGTGTCTTGTCGTTCTTTGGCAAGGTTTCTCACAGTAACTCGTCTAATTGTAAGGTTACTGCTTGTGTTAAACTTTCACGAGTTTTACTATCTTTTATATACTTGCTATCTTTGTCGAAAAAAATGCAAAAATTTTCTTATAGGCAACATTGCGTGAAGTGTCACGTGATAAGGAAATTCTACTTACCGGAGGCGGATTAATACATTGTGAGGAAGGTCCTGGTTCGTCGAAAGCATCGGAAGGTGTGCTGAATTCAATCGGTAATTTTAAACTTTTTGGATGAGTAAACCTAGCGCGACACTCTCTGTGATATTTTACTTTTAAAAGGTCACTTTCAATTAAAATTGAAACATTCAAAATAGGAGTAAATTTTCGTTTTTCAGCGGCATCACGTAAAACCGACCAAGAAGATACAATCTCGCGGTGAGAGCACTGCACTTTTAAATTATGCTCTTCGTTTGTTCTGATTTCTTTTCTTTTAGATTCAGATTCATTATCCCCCGACCACATCGTAAAATCGAATTTATCGAATCAACCTATAACGCATTCGGACGAAAACCGATCTTCAAATATTTACGCTTAAACTGATTCTCAAAAGTAATGAATCACTCACAAATGTATTCGGAATATATCGCAAATCAGATGAATGTTTACAGTTTTAACTTCGGGTCAATCGATTGTGTTCGAAGTTATGATTGAAGAGAATGAGTCACGCGTCTTTATATGTTTTTACGTACGTGATGACGTACTTTTCCACGACTGTTTTTCGGTACTAAAAATAGCATATCTCGCTTTGTATCACAGATAAAACTTTCGTGCAAATTTCATTGTAAAGCTTATAAAATTATCTTCATGTTTTATTTGAAGCATTTCCCCGTAAAAATTAATTATCACCCGAGTAATTCGGGCTAAAAACATTTTTGAGAAACAAAATATTCTTTTTTCCATTATTTCACAAAAGCTATTGGAGATAAAAAAAAAAAAAGTGTATTGAACTAAAGTTGTTGGAAATGTAACAAGCTTTCGTTTGAAAAAAAGAAAATTAAAATCGGACGATTAGGAGCCGAGTTATGATCTAATATATGAGTCGGGATGGCCGCCATTTTGAAAAGCTACCGGTTCCAAATGGCCATCATACTTTTTTACAATCTACATGTGCCCCTCTAACTGGGGTTTGAAGGAAAATTTGCCCCCCCAAATTATACTCACCTATTCTATTCGGGCACATGGACTATAGGTGTAACGAGCTCAGTTCGAAAAACCAGTTTTTTGTAAATCAAAGATGTCGCTAATTTGTTATCGCAGCCTTAATTTTTCACCTGAATCTGCCTCTTTAGTATTCGTATTGTTTTTGGGTGGGGCTAATTACGCCGTAATCCCAATAAAACGGTTTTAACAATTTCTGAACTAGAAATTTTCCTCCCAAAGGCGCTACCGACCACGTATTATTCTTTTTTTTCCTGGCTCCGGCTTTCGCCATTTGCCCAATCTATCCGTTTATCATCTATTTCCTCCCCCGTATCTCGTCTCTTTAACTATATCACCACCTTACAAGATTTTAAATAATCGTGTGTAAGTGTTTAATTTCAACGGAAAAAATTACCACCGAAAGAAGAGTAGCCAATTTTTAATAAAAGTACCACTTTCCCTATTATAAACCTTGTATTACTTCAAAAAAAAAAAAAAAAAAGGAAGTTGCCTGTTTGTTGCGTATGTTTTTGTTTTTTTTTTATGTTTGTTTGCACATAACTTGGGTCCATGTGAACTGATTTTAATGATTCTTTGTTCATTCGAAGGTGCATCGGTCAGCGGTGGTATCATCGGGTTGATTATCGATTAGTTTAGATACTCACAAGGAAAGTACACGAGTTGTCAGACACCAATTTTGATGAAATTTTGATATGTTGTAGAGTATAAAAAAATATTAGATGCGTGTTTTTTTTTTATCGGCGCATATGCTGTTTCAAGGGGTGAAAACCACCCCTAAAATTCACTTCCGAAAATCGTTTTTCCTAAATATCTCGTTTTCAACTCTATATTTTTTTTATGAAACAAAATTGATATTATTTCTCGTGCGAAGGACAAGTAATCCACAGTCATTTAACCAGTGGAGTTGCATTCCCTATTTTCTATGGGGTGAAAACACCTCTTTTTGGTCATAATTATGGAATAAAAAATTATAAAATAACACAAAAAAAAAATAAGAAAAACATTTTTTTAACACACACACAATTAAAAAATAAAGTTGACGTGTTTCGTCATTTTCATGAATTTCACCCTTGAAGGAGGTAAAACACCCCTTACAAGAAACATCAATAAATACATATATCAAGTAATCCGGTTTTGTAAAAAATTTCTATGCAAGTGTTTTTGAGGTCGCTGATTACGTCATTAGATTTTTTGTTAATTCAAAATGGAAGATCCAATATGGCGGACAAGAAAGTCAAAAGAGTTTTAATTTTAATGACAAATTGTATACGAGGATTTTTGAGGTCGCTGATTACGAACCTGTTATCAATTTTTGAAAATTCAAATTTTTTATAAAATTCTAGCAAAAATGGTAATTTAACAATTGAATAGTAAGAAAGATAACATTAATCCGATCCTAATTCTTTCTTTGTGAGCAAATACAAAAAATATATATATTTATCTTTGTTCTATTTTCATTTACATTACAAAATTAAAATTAAATAAGAAAGGCAAAAGATTGACGACAGTTGGGTTTAAAATAAAATAAACACGTAACATTAATAGTTTTACTAGAGAACAGTATTAAATATTAGTTATAATTAAATCCATAGGTAGCATTTATACGAATCTTTTATATAAATTAAGTTTCTCTGTCATAACAAATTTTTTCATAGAGGCTTTGGTTCTTTTTGCGGAGGGGTGTCCCCTATCCCCCCCGCGCGGATCCGCCACTGATTATAGATATAATTCCTTACTGCTATCATACTCGATAAATCTGCGAGAATCTGAAATATAATAATCAAAATGTTTAACTTTTAACATTGGCTCGTCCAGTAAGGTGGTGTTCATTTTGCGCGGTATAACTTTAGTCAAAACAGTCTGTTTGGGTTTTCGGAATTTGGGGTTTATCGGTTTAAAAAAACACAGACTGAAAGCCTGTTTGGGTTTTAGGGGTTTGGGGCCGTATGGATATAAAGCACAGGATAAATTGAATTTTCAAAAATTGATAGCAGGTTCGTAATCAGCGACCTCAAAAATCCTCGTATACAATTTGTCATTAAAATAAAAACTTTTTTGACTTTTTTGTCTGATTATGACCAAAAAAAGGTGTTTTCACCCTTTAGAAAATAGGGGATGCAACTCCACTGGTTAAATCACTGTGGATTACTTGTCCTTTGCGCGAGAAATAAATTCCATTTTGTTTCATAAAAAAATATAGAGTTGAAGACGAGATATTTAGGGAAAACAATTTTCGGGGGTGAACTTTAGGGGTGGTTGTCACCCCTAAAAACTGCATATGGGCGGATAAAAAAAAAAAAAACACGTGTCTAATTTTTTTTCTTCTACTCTACAACATATCAAAATTTCATTAAAATCGACGTCTGACAACTCGTGTGTACTTTCCTTGTCAGTAGTAATTCAAATAAATGTTAAAAATGGTAGTCTCTTTAGATATAAGTTTTTAGTAATATAACAAACGGCTTTTTTTTAGTTTGTTTTTTTTTTTTCTCATCCCCTTTGGACACACCAATGAAGAACCTACACCCAGATGATAAACAACAAGAAGGAAAAGAGCCGTCAGTTAAATTTTGATTTCGTCAGATACGGACAATATAAAGGAACTACTAATGGATGAAATAATGGATGACGAGGAAAACGGCAAAATATAAGATGCACAATACGGAGCAGCAGGTTGAGTTTCGGCAAACTAGAATATAGAATACAACGTTCGACAGAAACGAATAGGGGACATTCAAAAAAAATGTGATCGGCGTTGCAAACCACCGCTTCATTGAGGCGGTGAGGACAACTCGGAGAGAGAACAAGGGAATAGCGAAAACGAAGGGAAGGCACAGTAGAATGGCCAAAACGCAAGCGAATCCCAGCCACATGGACAATAAAGGTAATGAGACGGCGGATTCCCCTTGGTTTGGGTTGTTGCTTCTTCTTATTCCCTTTCTTTAAAAAAAATCCGCTCTCTAACCCGAATTCTCTATGTAAAAAGTTTCACTTCAAACTTTGGTGAGATATTTACCCCTCCTCCTTTCGTGTAACGATTATTTATCTAACTGTATAACCTAATCTTCTTTTTAATACCTGGTGTTCTTTGAGTTTCCTTCATTTAACGCGTTTAAAATTTTATCAGTTTTAGGCTGAAAACGTAATTTAGAAAAAAAGTGTTAATTTTTAGTAAGACATTGAGCATATCGCTAGGTATCGGTGAATATAAACACACCCGGTAGCCATTAATGTAAACGTCGGAGAAAGGAGTGTCTGCTTTGTTTGCTTAATACAACCAGACAAAAATTGGCCAAAAACAGCTTATTACCGACGCACAGTATATTCTTATAATATCCATATCTCTTTGTAGATTACCGAAAGTGCCATCAATTTAAAGACTGGTCTATTCGTACTATTAGTCGAAAATATTTACACTAAAAAATGGCGAAAGAAATATCGAAAAAAAAAAAACAACAAATAATACCGATACTTGAAGATTTGCTTTAAGAATTTAATAAAAGTGCACTAAAAAGTAAAAAAAAAAATGATTATTCCCGATAAAAAATAATACATATATTTTTGAGCAATATAATAAAGATATTATAATAAATCTTAAACAACATTAATACACTTATTATTATAGTCTTCTTGGTTCACTAAATTTGCAATAAACAATTAAAAACCGCATTAAACATTTGTTTGCTGTTCTCAATAATTGGCTCATAGAAAAAGCATCAATTGCGTTGTTATACTCATATTCAATTATTTCTGGGTATTTCGTGATTTCGCTGCTGAATTTAATTAAGCCATCAATGTAGTTTAATCATATCTCCTCCTATAAGTGGTATTCTACTTGTTTTCCGAATAATTATTTTTTATTTTGTCATCTTCGATTGAATTTTGAAAGTAAATTTCGGAGCCGATATTTTTTTTTACGCTTTTCCGAAATCCGATAATTTGAAGAAAAAAAAATTGTCTAAAATTAAAACACGATAACTTTTTAATTCGCTTCGATGACGGGCAGGTTGTTCTAAATTTCACCATATAATATAGAACGCGAGTTCTTCAAATGAAAAGTATTGACGATGGCTGAATTGTTCTCTTTTTTTTAGGTGATCTTCGAGAAGCTATGAAAACTATCTCTTCATCGTAAATTTGTTTTTACAAAAGGAGGTAAAATGAGCTCGCATTTCAAACACTGACAAAAAAATGTTACGCGCAATTGAGATATAACTAATTCAGGGCATAACTAGAATTTGAGAACAGTTTAAGTTAGTGGTTAAATACGATTACATGGACGATTTTTCGGGAAGAAAATGGGAATTTCAGAAATTACACTGCGTTGTCCTACACGGGTGGGTGGGGGGGGGAACTTCTCGAGTGCCAGAATGAAGCGTGATTGTGCATAGATCAACTAAAATTACGAAACTTAAAAAGAAAATACTTCTTTTACGACGAAATTGAAATGCATTTCCCCCAGCTGACGATTACTGTTTCCTTTATAGGTCGATAGGACTTTGATAACCATAATCAATTAGTGAGTTTGTCGCACGTGAATTGAGACACGTCTACTGCTGGGATATTTTTTCATTCTTCGTCTACGCTGTAATCCTTTGCATTTAATCCATATTAATATTTGTTACAGGTTCCTAGACATATATAGATAATGAAATGGCGGATTCTGCTGCTTTTTTTTTTTTTTTACACCCCTTGGGTTTGCTACCAAAGAGCATTAGCCCAGCAAAAAGTAATAGATACATGGAATAGAATAGAAATTATATTTTTATTCTGTCAACGATGGAATCAAGGAACACCCCTAGGACAGGAACAATAGAGAGAATAGGTAGAGAAAGAACATAAGAGGCGTTGAAAGGAGTAGGAAGACCAAGCTTTAAAAGATGATAATAAGAGCAACTCACGCTCGCGAGATAAACCGGAGCACTCGAAGAGTACATGATTCGCATCACAAACATACTGGGAACCTTCAGGATCCAATGGATAATTATGAGATGGAGCCAAAGAAAAACGATTTAGTGAAGAAGGAAGGAGACTATGCGAGAAACGGAGGCGAGATAATTTAGTAATTATGGACCGACGCAAAACTGGGAAACTCATAGAACCAAGGACGAGGAGGACCTCACATGCTTTGCTTTCTAAAATAACATATTCAAACCTGTTTTCTCTCTAGAGAAAATTCTAATTTCGAGTAAACCATCTTTCTACCTGCCTGTCCAACCTGATCTGCCTGAACTGTGCTATGATTTTCCTTTAACGTTTCGCTATCATTTCTATTAGGCCTTGATCGTGTTCTCTTTTTCCGGCTTCTGTTTTTCTTGTAACACATTTTCTCCGCACTGTCCTTTTACATTTGAACGATGAAGTCTTCGGCGATTTCGATCACATCCTCTTTAAGTGTTCATTTGTTTTTAATTTTTATTCACATACGCTGATATTCTACACTTTATCACGCTCCTTTTATCTTATCGTTTCCTTCGCTGTCCCCATCTCCTAGTTTCTTCATTTTGTCAATATCTGATCGAATTTTGCTAATTAACTCTCTCCTGTTTGCGTTATCTCCGGGAAAATGTTAATGTGTTCGAAAAAACAAAACAAAGAGAAAATCGCCATATCGTAATTATTTTGTTCGGAAGGAAAGTTAAGTAAAGTCAAAATTAAAGTAAAATAAAATAAAAGCAGCCTCGGAGGGAGCAGTTAAACAAAAAATAATGATAGTAAAAACAAACAAAAAGGCAAAAAAGAATTTTGTACGAAATATAAAATTACCTTTTTTAACGAGTTGCTGTGGACTTTACGAGTTTTTTTTTTTTTTTTTTTTTCGATTTCAGCCTCTATGGACTACGCTAAACAACGTAAGTTTTCATTTTACATCTTTTCCTTCTTCCTTCCTTAACATCTTTCCAGTATTTCTTGAGACCCTCCATCAAGGCATTTTTATGGCTTATCGAAAGCGACCTCTCTCTTCCGGTTAACTTGTTCTATTTTAAAGATTGACGTCGCAACTGTTTTATGAAACCATTCCTTATTAAACCATTTGTGTCCTTTCCTTCCCCACTAATTATTCCTGCTATTTGTTCCTTTTTAGTTAAAATCTCTGATCGAATCAAAATATAACCGACTTCTTTCCTTACCTTTTGTTTCTGGGTAAAGGTCCTTGGTTGACGAGCCCAAAAAAAACCATTTGTGTTTCAGTAACACATATTATTCACTATAGAAATCTTAAACAAGCAATTGCATTAGGACGAAAACTGCAACGTGTGCATTGAGTCATTTGTTTGCAATCAGTCGATTTGAAGCCTTACACTGATTTGAACACTCTACAGTGGA
Organism: Icerya purchasi; assembly: GCA_039619475.1. NCBI lineage: Eukaryota > Metazoa > Arthropoda > Insecta > Hemiptera > Monophlebidae > Icerya > Icerya purchasi. Next base: position 239,599,267 of record CM077115.1, read on the forward strand.
AACAGGCTACCAATGAATTTGAGAACTATTGGAAGCTTATGAATAACAGTGTTTTCAGTAAAATAATAGAGAATGTCAGACGTAGAATTAATATGCAGCTTATTACCGATAAAGTAAAATTTACTAAACTGGTCTAGAAGGGAAAATTCAAGGTAAAACAGGGCCAGGAAGAAGAAGAACGGAATGGTTGGACAATATTAAGGACTGGACTCGAAAATCTCATCGAATTGATTAGAAAAGCGGAGAAGAAAGCGCTGTAATAATAGTGATCGTCAATGCTCAGGGACTGAGTAAGACACTTTTAAGAAGAAGAGGAAAGGTCGAAAAAAGTAATTTTAAGGACCGAATAATATTTAGTGAGCAACCATTATTGGCTGCAGTACATTTAAATCCTTCAACAATTAAATTTAACAAGTCAATTTATATTACCATGTGTATTTTAGACATTAGCAAATTAAAAATGTCTGATTTTCATTACAACGTAATGTGTAAGATGTATAAGAATAATAATCTTTTATATTGCGACGCTGATTCACTTATTTATGAACTTAAAACGTTCGATTTTTATAAAGATATTAATGATAATGCTCAGTATTTTGATGCAAGTGATTATCCAAAAAGTCATCCATCCTATTCGCTAGAAAATAAAAAGAAGCTTGGTGTATTTAAGGATGAACTAAATGGCACTCCAATTAGTGAGTTTGTTGGATTAATAGAGAAATTAAAAAATGTAAAGGTGTGTACAGTCTTCTATAATTAAGAAAGAACTTAATTTCACAGATTATTATAATTGTGTGAGTGGCGTGTGTGGTAAATTAAGCGATAATTATAAGATATAATATTCAAAGTCGTAAACATGTACTGTATATCCCGGAGCGAGCAAAATAAAAGGTCTGGTACCATTTCGCCTAATTCCCATTTCGCCTAAATTTAGGGTCGGGTTATTCAGGTAATAAAAAAAAGGTCAGACAAACATACGAATGATTTCGTGTTGGCAACAGCGCGTCATCATTATCGAATTTTAAGCAGACTAAACGCATCATTTTTTTTTTCTATTTGATTCCACTGTTAAGGTTTTTTTTTCTTTCCGAAATACAACAAAAAGGTTTATATGAAAATCAGAAGTGAAAAAATACCGCTAAAAATGTTTGATGTAAATATACGCGAAACGACCACTCCGATTAATATTTGCGAGTTATTTTATTGGATGTCCAGTGCTGTATAAATCCCACCCGCCTTATCAGTCAGTATATAAAAGCCTTATTGATACTTAGTGTGACATGAACATTAAGGTTCGGAGTTGCAGAAAAAATAATAAAAAAAATTAATTATAATTAGGTGTAGTTTCGAAGTGGTCGCGTTTATGTAAGAAAAAAGGAATAAGAATCGAATAGAATTAACAATAATGACATGACATCGAATGATTATTACAGCGGTAAATTTATTATTGATTATTAAAATTACAATTATAAGTACATACAAAAAGTAAATGTTAAAATTAGGAAAACAGTTGTTTCTTTTTTTTTAACAAAAGTTCCTGAACCTAATTTTATTTTTCTTTAATTCAAAAAAAGTGAATTTGCAAATCGAAAAAATTTAAAAATTAAATACTGCTTCGGATTTGAATAAATAATCAACAGTAACGTATACGATTACAAGAGATTTTTCAAAATTTGGATATTAGGACGAGAAAAATTACTAGATTTACTATTAAACTCTGTGTACAGCAGAAAAAGAGGAGTAAGCAAGGAATAAACAAGGTGAAAACCCTGTTATATGGGGTCAGTTCATGGCTTTTATGGGATTAATAAATGAGCATAGATTTAAAAGCACCATATCCAAAAAATGTATATTTTAAATATTCTTATATCTATCCCTCGAGTATATTTGTTATATTCGATAATCTTTAACAATAGATTTTTAGTTGTAGAAAGCAGTGAAAATAAGGACAATTGATTAAAAAATGGCGAAAGATTGGTAGTAATAAGGGGTTGTTACATTTTTAGATGTGTCGCACGGCATAAAAAAAATTTTAGAAGATACAGTCATGATTTTCCCCATTCTACAAGATGAAACGGTGAAACTTGGCGTATGTTGTTAAAAATACTTCTAAAATCGAATTTTAAGGTATAAATAACTTCTCCGGAAGCCTAAATGGTTGCTGTTGGACTTTGAAAAATTCCTCTTCAAATTAGTCACGTTTATTATAATGACGATGTTTTTCAAGTAATTTCAATAATTGGAATGAAAAAAATAAATAAAACGCAAAAAATGTTGTTATTAGAGTTTCTGACAACGTAAAAAAAATTTTTTTTTCTTTCAATTTTTTGGGTACGTTAACAGTAGAACTTACCCAACGCAGAGAACTGTACATTATATAAGGAAAAGATTAAAAATTGAGGAAATAAAGAAAGCTAACAAAGGAACTATATTGAGAGAGGAGAAAGCAAGAATGGCTTTGGCACTGTAAGGAGTGGGGAGGCCAAAGCGCAGAAGATTGGAATAAAGGGGCACTGTCCTCCTTACTCTTGTTTCTTCTATTTCCCCAGTGTCCAATCGAATTAGATTATAATATTTTTCTTCTTTCTTTTATAATCTGTTAAGTCTGCCAGATTTTTTGGCAAATCCAAAAAAAGTCAAAGAAAAAAAACCTTCTATCTTACTATTTAAAATGCTTCATTCAATAAATTGCCAAAAGATTACGATTTAACATTACAAAAAGGAACAAGAAAGAGAATATAAAAAGACGCTATTCAATTAACCAAATATTTTATCATACACTTTTGACGTACAAAATAAAAATTTAAAGCAATTAAGCGAAAATAATTTTTTAATGGATGATAATTTTTTTTATTCTGTGTTTGTCAAAATCTAATTGAATACCATTTCATTTAAAATGTAATTTGCAATAAATATTTCAATATACAAATATTAGATATATATATGTATATATTATTTACCTGCTCGATTTGTTTTTATAAATGATATATCCATTGCTATATTAGCCTGACTCTAAATTTTTGGTTTATTCACAAGTGAAAATTTAAATATTCAAGATAGAAGAATAGTTTCCTTCAGAACGTTGATACACGTAACACTCAACCCAGAACAAATTGTGACCACATAGCGTAAAACAGTCAGTATGCGGTGATTTTCCGCATATTCAGATGGATTTGGCATTTCTTACGACCTTTGAAAATATTAAAATTTTGGTAATAATCATTCAATTTCTCGGAAGGTCTCGGTAGCGGGCAAACGCGGCATTGTTTGTCAAAGACGCATTCTCGGTTAAAAAATCGAAGGATCTGACCGCTACGCAGGGGTAGCGAACTAGTTTCGTTGCGCGTGGCCGAGAAGCGGAAATAGAGCACTTGCTGACAGTATAGGCGTTTGAAATGCGTACCGAGCTACGTTGAGCCGGAAGAAGTTATTTTGATAAAAAGCCTAGAAAAGGCAAAAAGGCAGGGTGAACTAAATGGAGCTTTATTTATGTTTTCCTAATTTTAACATTTACTTTTTGTATGTACTTATAATTGTAATTTTAATAATCAATAATAAATTTACCGCTGTAATAATCATTCGATGTCATGTCATTATTGTTAATTCTATTCGATTTTTATTCCTTTTTTCTTACATAAGCGCGACCACTTCGAAACTACATCTAATTATAATTTAGTTTTTTTATTATTTTTTCTGCAACTCCGAACCTTAATGTTCATGTCACACTAAATATCAATAAGGCTTTTATATACTGACTGATAAGGCGGGTGGGATTTATACAGCACTGGAAATCTAATAAAATAACTCGCAAATATTAATCGGAGTGGTCGTTTCGCGTATATTTACATCAAACATTTTTAGCGGTATTTTTTCACTTCTGATTTTCATATAAACCTTTTTGTTGTATTTCGGAAAGAAAAAAAAACCTTAACAGTGGAATCAAATAGAAAAAAAAATGATGCGTTTAGTCTGCTTAAAATTCGATAATGATGACGCGCTGTTGCCAACACGAAATCATTCGTATGTTTGTCTGACCTTTTTTTTATTACCTGAATAACCCGACCCTAAATTTAGGCGAAATGGGAATTCACCAAATAAAATAGTATTAAGTGGTAATGATGATAAAAGAATAAAATGCAGTAATAATATAGACACATTAGCTTTTGGAAACTCTATGTATAGTGAGTTTCATAAGAAATTTGATATTGTTTTATCCGAACTGAGAGTGTGTATATTAGATAAGAATATGCGGATTGCATGATTACATGGCGCTGTGTCGTATTATTATTAAGTGTAATATAGACGTTGTGTATTTTAGTTTTACTCCGTATAAAAATGTTTTGTATTAACAATTGTGTTTATTTCTTTAATTTGTTATATCTGAGAATGCGTGGGAGCTTAAAATAGTTCGTATAAACTTAGATAGGTCGTATAGAGATGATGTTATTTCTAATTAAATGGTGTATTTGTAGGAAAAAGTTGGTGCTTTTTTCTAGGGCGGGTCATTTTTCATTAAAATTTAGTGTTTTCTGCCTAAAATAGGGGAGTGCTTTTAATAAAAGTTGGGTGATTTTATCTAAAAGTGTGGTATTTTACTATAAAATTGTTGTTTTGCACCTAAAATGAAGATATTTTTGCGTAAAATGGTCTTTTTCCTCTAAAATTTGATGTTTTGTCTAAAACGTGCGTATATTAGCCCTTAAAATAGTAGAATTTGTATAAAAAAAAGTTCTTTCGGTTTAAATTGAACGCTGCTTTCTGTGATACTACATTTATCCTTAATCCCTGTTCGTGATGTTTGGTAGTATGGTGTAGAAATTTACAGTTTTTATATAAAAAAATAAACGGTGTAAATGATCTACGTCTTAAAAGAGCACGCGACTTGCTCTAAAACCGAAAATATTTCGGTCTAGGAATTTTTTCAGCGTCGTTTAAAGTACACTTGTATTCTAGGTGAATCGCGGTACTTTTTAATTTAACCTTTATCAGGAATCGTCGTCACGCTAACACTCCATCCGCTTCTCAATCGCCCAGCAGCGATAACAACGCACTCCTATTTCTAGTTACTGCAACAACACTTTAAAGTTCCATCGTGCCGAAAGTTCTTACGTTATTTCTACCGGAAAAAGTAAACATTTATTTTTCTTTATTTTTAAACAGTATTTTCTTCTCGTCTACATTTCTATTTTCTTGGTCTTCTTCTGCTGTTGGTCACTTAAGAACGAGTTCATAAATGGAGCGAAAAAAGTGTCGATACTGTTTCATTTGAAAATATTACCCAGTAGTAATAACGAAGCTCACAATGACAACTAAATGTCGATTCGTAGTACTACCTGTGACTGATGCTAAATTTAAAAATCAAAAGTAAAAAAATTCCGTTAGAAATATGCATGTTTTAATCTTTCTTTTATCGGTCGCGAAAATCTTCCATCTCCACGGTAGATCATGAAAATGCCCAGTCACGTCGGTAAGTTTTAATGATAAAATGTAAAGATATGCTGGTATTATCACTAAAAACGTGTACTACTAGGGGGCTTGCAAACGATATTATTTGTAAATTTAACATGTCATATTGTGTTGATTGCAAACATATTAAAAATAATATTTCCGTTTTTTTAAATGATGTTTAAAAATTTTCTAAATATTGTTAATTCAAATTCGAAAAGGCGAGAAATTCAAATTTGAATTTTTTTTTCTGTGCGATACCATATTTATTTTTTTCCCCAATATTGACCATCTAGGGACCACGTATAAAATTTAAGCACGATTCAGCGCCTTCCTGCCCAGCTAATATTTCTTCATCCTCTTTGCCCAGTGTTCTTCTTCTGTTTCCATATATCTCATTTTCAAAATTTGGTCCAATGATTCTTTTTATTATTCTTCTTTTCAATCTTGTTAATGCTATTTAAGGTATTCATTTTACAACACTCTGATGTATAAAGACATTCCTCCAGTTCAATTAGTTTATTGTAGTGTCGCATTTTTGCATTTCTAGAGAGCGCGATTTTTTTTTTTTTTTTATATAAATTTCTCATTAACCGAAATGCCGTTTCCACTTTCTTTTCTCTCCCCCTAAATGGTTTCCTTGTCCGACATGTTCGGCTATATCTCATTTCTCTCAGATATTTAAATTTCATAACTCTCCGCGAATACTGTCATCCTTTGTATTCAAATATTTTGGAACTTCCCTGATGGCAGTTATATATTGGGTTTTTTCAAAAGAGGTTTGCAATCCTACCTTTTTGGCTTCTTCTTATTAAATTACATTTGTTTTATTGCAATTAATATACTTTTTTGATTTTCAATTTTTACTCCAGTTTCGGCAATTATACGACTCTTCAGTGTAAGACCGACACACGTGTGCCGTATGTGATGAGAAAGATCATTTGCCCTTCTTCATACCTATTCATCTCTTTTTACCTATTAGGAATGTGCAATGTGTGAAAATTGTTTACAATTCGTTGAAATGTAGGCTCCTTACCGGAGCGATAAAAAAAAGGTGGTCGGAATAGTAGAAATAAAAGTTGTTTATGTTTTTGATATTTGGTTGGGTTTTACATTATTATTACAAAACACTAAAATATACATTTTCACGTTTTAGTCTTAGTTAAAGAAACGTTCCTGAGTTTTTTTTAGACATATTCATGCTTTATATTTCTCGAAGGTCTTTTCGTCGAGTGAAGGAATTAGCCCATGAAAAATCTTTTTTTAAGTAGAAGTAAAAAATCTTATTCCGTTTTTTTTTGTTTTCTTCTGTTGTAACGCATTTCGCATTTCTCCCTTCCAGACTTCGGGAAAAGGTACGACTCGGATAATAGTCTTCCTTTTGGATATTTAAACTTAAAAAAAAAAAAAAAAAGGATTTACTTAACGACTTAAACATTATAATTAGGGGCTAGTTTAATATTCTATATATATTTTTAATATATATATATGAAAAAATAACACTATTTTTGACATATCGGTACAGTAAATAAAAAAAAAGAAAAAATAAAACGAATAAAAACTCTTTTAAATACAGAATAAAGGCAAATTATACTTATTACACATACACATATAATCGGTCTACCGAGTAGTAGACAGAAAAGAGAAAGAATCCGTTTGAAAACTTTAAAAAAAGACGAAATAAACAAAAAACCATTAACAATAATTATGAAAAAATCAAGAAAAAGGGGGGAAAAAAAGCAAAACAAAGAATAAGTAGTCCTTCAGTTTAATTATGAACTTCAGTTTTCTTTTTTCTTTTTTTTAAATGGGCTCGGTGTTAACACTGACCCAACTACATGGACCTAGTTTTCTTGCTGGGCTGTATCTGTTAGCGACCCCACGTCACACTCAATTAGAGCGACATCATGGCCCTAACGAATACAGTAGATAATACCGCCGAAAATTACTACATGGAAGAAGAAGATATTTCCGAGATAGGCCTTTTCGGCAAAATCAATGAAACGACTACACGTACATATGCTTCAACTGGTTTGTCAACAACCGACAGCAGTGACACAGATACCAACAAAGGCAGCGACCGGTGCGCCTGGCCGAACAAAAGAAGCCGGCATCAAAGAAAGCAAAACGTGAAGCAACCCTCCATATTACCACCAGAAATCGATTTGCACCATTGGCACAAATAGAAAATGAAGCCAGAGAGAACATCATTAAATAACTCCCAAAAATAGGAACCGAGAATCGGCGCGGCTGTCACTGAAAAAGAACCAAACGGAATTATATATGGAAAACGGTAAGACGAGGTTGCTCTTCCTCCAATAATATTAAATACACCGACGCACGTAAATCATAATACTAGTCATAAACGAATTAAAAATTCACATAAATGATAATGTCAATATCAAAGTTAAAAATAAAAAATACAGAACCGTTATTTTGCCCAATTTACTTTATGGGACCCTCCGGAGTGGTCGTATATTAGCAAAAGTAATATGCAAAAGTTACAAAAGATGCAAAACCAATGTTCCCGAATAATCTTAAATAAAGCAAGATTCGCAAGCACTAAATGGATGCACGGAAGACTAAAATTTCATTATGTCGAGGAAATCATCGAAGAAAGAACAAAGAAGTTTTTCGAAAACTGCAACTTATCAGCAATTCCAATAGTAAATGAAATAGGTGTGACTATGACTATCAAAAAAGTAAGAATGCAATATAAAAACTATAAGCATACATGTGTACTCCTGATATATAGGATACTAAACTGATTATAGGCAGCGTGGATCACGCGAACATGTTTGAACCTACTGAGCGATAAATATAAGAAAGTATACTGATGTTCTCTTTGTCCTGTTTAAGATAAACGTTTTTTTTTTTTGTTTTTTTGTATTTTTTCCTGGTAAATATAGTCGTAAGGATCTTACGTATTACATCACCGCTATAAAATATCAAATAATGAAGGTATATATCCGGTAAGAAATAGTCGTCTTTGGTACGGATTAGTAATATTAATCTTACTTGTAAATTTCTTTACTTGTTTAGTGTAAATATGTAAATTTTTTTTCTTTCTTAAATATAAAATAACCCGACAACTACAGAAATTATAGAAAGGGTTAAACAGAGAGACGATTAGAAATAGATCTCAGGAAGGACTGAAGTACAGGAATTATATCTGGAGATGGGAAGGAAAGGACAAAAGAAGAATTATAAGCAGGAGGCCAGTTCTAAGATTTTGGAGTACGTAACAGAGCGTTCAGAATCAAGGGCGGAGCATTCAATAAAGATGTGGTTTGCAGCACATATGGTCGTAGAGATGGAACTATGAAGGGGACAATCGGGAGAGGAGGACAGGGAAAAACGAAAACGCGAAGTATACATTTCTTATTCTTATTCTTATTCCATTCGATTTCCTGTCTAGCGAAATGGTTGTGGCAGCCGAAGACGCAAAGAACTTACATTTCACATCTTTCGTCTTGGATAACGGACCTATGAGTTGAAGAAGTCTATACTAAAAATTTGAAATTACGTTAATGACTGATGGATGTTTTTTAACCATATGGAAAAAAAAAAGTTGAGATTACTTTTTTATCTCCGGAAGATTTTGCTGTGTTATTGCGGGTCGAATCTTTTCAAAAAGTATCTAGATGATGTACGATAATATCTCTCTAATTTATATTGGCCTACCGAGAGGTAGAAAAAAAAACGGAGGGAATTAACGTGGAAATCAAAAAAATATCGAGTAATACTCTGATACTCAGCTGAAATAACAAGCAAAACTCGTTTGTAGTATTAATGACGAAGTCATTTTAAGTCCGCGGTTTAAAATATATTTTGTCCTATGATTATTTTCCGTTAGATTCTATATAAGATAACAAAGGTTGGATCGTGCAGTGTAAATTTGTTTGATATAGATATTTAAAAAAAAAACAAATTCGTTGGGCTTGTATAAGTTGCATATATATTTCGTTATTTCGTAATTTGTTTATTTAATATTGTTTGAATGTACACATATGTATACACTGAATTGTTTTTATCACATTGTGCTGCGCCAGTAGTTGGCGAAGTAGAAATAAATAAATAAATATATAATGGGGTCGTATCTTTCCTGGTCATATATATATATATATATATATATATATACTGAAAGGTCACTAAATATCGTGAAATTAATCCGTTGTTTGTAACATTTTTTGCAACAAAACAATTTTTGAAGGGACACCGTAATTTCATAATTCCTATAACTAATTCATCAAGCGAAATATTATGGAATATTATAACATAGTATGTTGGGTATACCAGAAAAATATTCTTCACCAAAATGCCCAATCCGATCGTTCGTTTAACCAGCAAACAATTATACGCGATAATGGTTGTACATTCAAAACTAAAAATATATTACGAGCGAAAAATATAAAAAGTTTATGATATGAAAATGCGTGGGGCCGGTCAAATACGTAGAAGATTCGTAAATATTAAGTACCACTCTCTCTTGACAGAATACGGAAATAGTAAACAAATTAAACATATTTAAAAAGAAAAATTTCCAGAAAAATAATTAATCACGTTGGGAGGTCCAGTACTGAAGAGACGCGGTATTCCAGAAATCACAACCTTTCAAAAAATTTCGAATAATTTGATCACGAACAGGACATACATAGTCATAAGGGAAGGGTTATATTGCAAATGATACGGGTAGTTATCAAGAAATAGTAAATCATGTTACATCGAGATCGAAAACAGTCTCAACGCAGACCTTCTGTGATGGGATGCAAGTAGACTAGGTGATTATCTATGTAAAGAACTAGAGTATACAACTACATAAGGAAAACTATAATTGAAATATGTATAACAGCGTACACTAATTTAGAGTGAAAATCAACTAGAAGGCTTATAGTCCAAAAAAAAAACAAAACATGTTCCCTACATATGATGATAGAAAAATAATGTCCAGATCGATCCCTTTAAAATTAAACTTACCGGAAAAATTTGACAACTAAAAAATGGAAAAAATTGTGTTTGTTCTTTTTTTTATTGCGATATTTGATTTTAATTATATAGCATGAAAGGACGACGTGAAATTAGAAAAAAATTATCGAATTTTATGAATCTGCGGATGGAACGAACTTCAAAATACACAAGAAACGCTGTTTACGTAATTCCCAAAGACCGGCACAAAAAACTGTTTCTATTAATTTCCCGACTGTTGTAGCGGCATTAATGTCGACTTGTTCGAATTGTGTAGAGCGGTGCAATAAACTTTGGACCCTAAAAAACAAGAAAGTACGGCTGTAAACCAATAAAAGAGACCGGAAAAAAAAAGAACGAAAAAAAAAACTACACATCTTTTTAGACCTGTTCGCTGATAAATAATATCGGGGGAGATCTGAGAATAAAGCGGAGTTCACCCTAAACCATTGTGGCAGTCTGGACGTCTTTGTAAACATCGGGCGCCTATTGTGTTACCAGTTCGATTGCTTTCCCAAGAAAAAAACTTCTTCCCGCTCGCTATGCAATTCGTCTGATTTTTTACAACCAACAGCCCTCTGTCCTATTATTAGGCTCAGTCCTTACATTAAGCAGCAATTGCAGAGGTCTTTGCATCGTTTCGCAGAAATCGACATCGACCATTCTTCATCCGATTACTACATACTTACATAATTGATTGCAGTTATCACGTTTCCGTTTTTATTTCCTCATTTATCACACGTTTATTTCTATGTCGACCAGACGATGTTATTCAACTGAGAGTGAAAAAAATTCATAGCGATCGTTAGCGATCATTAACTTCAGACCTGGAATTTTAGTCGCGTGACGGGCGGATTGGATTTAATTTTTTCCATCAACATTGCCCCGAAATTGATGTCGGAATAATAATGAATTTAAGTTTAAGTAAGAGTTAAAACGGATAAATAAAGGGAAAGAAAAGAAATTGTTAATAAGATGAAATAATGAATAATTATATAAACATCAAATAAACACAAATTTATAATACGTCCGAAATAAATATAAAATGAATAGTAATGCTTTTATAAAGGAGTAAAATTTTCTCTTTAGTGTACTAGAAAAGAGATAACAGAGGTATTAGTATAAAGATTTAGGATAGAGCGAGTCTGACGGAGACGTCGGAATATCTTCAGTTAGAAAAGAAAATATTTAAGTCTCAGATTCAGAAGCTCCGTGCATATACTTTGTTCATTTTAGTTCGTTCAACAAAAATGTGCCGATTGTAAAATTTCGATAAAAGTCGTTATTTCAGTAAATTGACAAATATTCAATATTATTCAAATTCAAACTGGAATTTTTATTTCTTTATTCAAAATTACATGTTTTTTTGAATATATTTAACAATCATTAATCCAATTTTCTTCTTCTTGTTGGTGCTGTATCTGCATTATAGATGTTAGCAACTATTCTTCTGGCGATTTCTCTATCGGCCATGCTGTAGTTCCGGTATCCGAATTCCCGTCCGTTCTTTCGCATCCTCCATCCAGGTTCTTCTTCTTCCAGTTTTTTTTCCTTCTATTTTTCCTTTAATGGCCAATTTTAAGATTTCATATTTTTGGTTTCTCACAATGTGTCTTAGATATGCAATTTTTCGTCTTTTTACTGTCTTAACTAATTCCATCTCTTTATTCAACCTGTTTAGTATTTCTTGATTTCTGATTTTATCTATCTATGATATCCTCAGCATTCTTCGATACAACCACATTTCAAACGTTGCTAGTTGTTTCTCTATGGATTTATTTATGGTCCATGCTTCCATTCCGTACAGTAATATTGACCAGATATAGCATTTTACCATTCTCCATTTAACATCCCAGTTCAGTGATTTGTTTATAAATAAATTTTTCATTTCCATAAAAGTACTTCGAGCCTGTTCAGTTCTTGTTTTAACTTCGTATTCCGAATTCCATTGATTCAACAAGTTTCTACTGAGATATTCGAATCTTTGTACTTGTTCTATTGCATAATTGTTAATTCTAATGTCAGCTGTTATTTCTGAGCTATTTTTACTGACTACCATAATTTTTGTTTTCTTTTTATTTATTTTTATTCCCATTCCGGAACATTCGTCCGTTACTCTGTTAACTAAATTTTGTAGGTCATATTCGCTGTCCGCTATCAAAACCGTTTTCAACCGCATACCGTATGTTGCTTATAATCTGGCCGTTAATCTTTACTCCTTCAGAACTGTTTGCTGAAGCATTTTTAAACGCCACTTCTGAATAGGGATTAAACAGTGTGGGTGAAAGTATGCAACCCTGCCCGACTCCTTTTTCAATCCGTATTTCATTTGTATTTTCATTCTCCAGTTTAACATATGCCACTAATAAAAACAAAAAACAAATTTAACACACGTTTATTAATTTATTAATGAAATGTATTAGTTCATTTAGCGTTATTTTGTTCATTCATTTTTCCCAGTTCACATGTTTAGGCTTATTTTGTAATCATTAACAAAATTGCAGAACTTTTACTTGAATTATAAATACAAAAGTGAAGATTTTAAATAATGAAAATACCAAACAGTTATTATTATTATTATTATTATTATTATTATTATTATTATTATTATTATTATTATTATTATTATTTCACTTACACGTTCAAAATTAAGTTGGACATGGTAATAAATTTGTTTGAGTATTGATCGTATAATGTCCAACAACACTATTTTTATCATTTTTCGGTATTTTTGTTCGTTAATTTGATAATAAGTGGAGGCAGACAGTATTCGTTTTAGTGATTACACACTTTTACTTAAGGTTTTGTTAAAAAGTAAATAAATTAGTCTTATTTACTATGGTAAATAACAAATTGAAAACAAGTAAAGAAAAAATAAATTTACAATTTACATGGCGATTTTAAACATTACACCAATTAAAGTAGACGAGTTATTGTGTAAAATTTTATCAGATGATAGTTTATGAATTTTGATTTAGTTTCATTTTGTGTAACATAAAAATACTTCAATATAGAAAAATAGCGCAGTGTTAGTAAATTTTGATATTACATACATATTGCAGTGTAGGGCTTTTAGGTTACAGTTAGCACACAAAGTGCCCCGAAGAAAATTATTAGAAAAAAGGCTGAAAAACATCAAAAATTTAAAAAAAATTGCAAAACTATTTTTTCCCCTAGTTGTTAGTTTTTTTTCGATGTTTTTTAATGATTTTTCATTTGCTTCGGGCATTTTTTGAACATGAGCTTTTTTAATTCTTCGGAACATCGGGTTTTTTCTTTGTTGGATCTTGGATTTTTTCGTTCTTTTTTTGATTGTAGTTTCAGTGTTATTTTTTCTCCCTCATGTCAATTTTTTTGCAGACTCCTTTAAAGTTTTACGTTCGTTACATTGGACTGTTTTTTCGGCCTAGGTTAGTCAGGTATTATCGTACACTTCCTATCTAATGGTAAACCACACTCGGCATGATGAGGTGGGGTAAATCGTTTGCTGGTAGTACGTTTCGCTGTTCTGAGTCGACAAATTTTGTGTAAGTAATTTAATTTTTTTTAAATTGGAAATACTTTCTAATACTTATTCTGAAAACAATAACGAAAATTATTAATGTAATAAAATTAAAATCCGAGAGATGAAAATACGGAATCATGGGCAATTGTTGATAGAAATTTTGAAATTTTACGTCCCACATTTGCCATTCGATTTTGCTTGCATTCGTAGCAACATTGAATTTTTTTTGCAGCTGGATCGATTAAAACAACTTGTTCAAATTCTTCGTAGCAATCACTGTGTTTGAGCGACCAAATTCTAATTTCATTAGGCCAAAATTTGGAATCGATGCTCTGTTAAGTTGGCAGCACGTCACATACAGACATGCGCGATACAGAAGTATATTATGAGAGTATACTCTGCGTAAATTTTGAACGCGTTTTTCTCAAAAACTAGTTTTTGCACCACAGGTCCCGGCGTGCATCGCATATATGTAATAAAACTGCAAGACAAAAAATCTGGTTGTCCGCGCTGGCCCAGTTTTGTTAGAAAGTTGATTTTTATTTTTTTTTTAATCGGTGTATTTTTGCCAAAAATTTAAAAAAAAAACGTAATTTCAGGCATTCAATTTTGAAAAATATTCACTTCAAGTTTTAAGATGAAAAAAGTGAAAGCCACGCTGATTTTAACTCAATATCTGAAAATAGTAGTCGCTCGAATTATGTCAAAACATCATTAATCCTTTTTTAAATACTTTTTTGTGTAGGAGACCTTTGCAGCAGATTAGAATAAGACGATTGCGTGAAAAAGACTCTTTTCGGAACGATACTGACGTTGCAACTATCTATAAATACAAATATTAAATTATTCATTTTAGATTACAAATTTCGGTTGATGATTAACCGATCCAAGAAATCTGCGGAAGGCTCTAAAGATCTTAATTATCGCTGATTTAGGTGATAAGATTAGACTGATTCCGCGGAAAATTGGGTTATATTTTTATGACGACTGATGTAACGAAATTTCACAAAGAGCGGAAAACGTGATAATAATTAACGTTTCATTAGGGACCCTAGACATGACGGGCTTGTGAAAAGGATAAAATAATCAGTATAAACGGAAAATCTTAAATGTTTCTTCTTGTCCACCTCTGAAAGTATGCTATATCAGAAATAATTAATAACTTTTTTCAGAAATATAATTGTAAAATTAAAAATACTGGCACGTTTCGGGATCACAGTACGAATAATTTATTTTTTTTTAACTATAAATTTCATGATCTCGAAACAGGTCGGTAATCTTTTTAAAATTTTTCAATTATATTTATGAAAAAAGTTATAAATTATTTCTAACGGAAAATTGTTGTCGCTTTTTGCTTTTGTTATTAATAATGAGAATTGTGCGATTGATTGCTGGATACGAGTATCTCTGGTGAAACACGCAAACTGTGACGAAATGGACCTTTAGACCTTGTCTGGCCATTAGCAAAATTCAGAGGGAGTACTACTGAGTACTACCCCTCCACAAAACATTCTTTATCACATTAAATTAATCGCTAAATGATCATTAAAGTTGGCCAGTTGTGATGAAATAATAAATAAAAAAAAAAAAAAGGACTTGTATGATTCTAGTGACAGCAACTAAACGGAACACGCGGGCATGATACGAATGCTCTATAGAAGAAAAAAATAAAAAAAAACAGAAAAATAAATCGTTAGATTTAATTTATTTATTTTTTTTTTTTGAGCTCGCTAACAAACGCCATTAACCCATGTTTGACAAAAAAAAACTATATTATTTAAATTCGTGTGCGGTCAGCTAACAATGAAGTAGCTAAGAGGCGGAACAGCAGAAGACGATGGAATGAAAGAACTAATGCAGCACTATAAGAAGTAGAAAAGATGCGATCAGAATTGTACATTCTCGATTATCTCACTGACGGTATGCAGAGGACATTGAAGAGAGTCTGCAAGTGAAAAACTATAGCGAGATTGAAGCTTCTATGTTAGAAAGGGCAATCGACATAAGGAAAAAATATGTAACGTCACAAAGAAGGAAAGTTACGAAACTAAGGACAACACAGAAGAACGAGCTGAATAGAAAGATAAGAGGAAAGTTGATTAGAAAAGAGGGAAAGATATAAGTTTGACCAAAATTTAAAATGGTTTAGACATTAGAAGTATGGTTATTGACAGTGTATTTGCTAATAGAGAGTACATTAACAGCTGCAACACGAGACAACTAGGATTGATTAAAAGACGTATACAACGTTGTTTGCTACCGGAAGGAAAATGTTCCAATTTGAGCCAGTTGGAAGAGCTATAAAGTTTGCCAAAACGTTAAGTTTAATCCTTTCTATTTAATGCATATAACCTCCTTTTTTATTTTAAAGGTAAAATTAAGTAAGCCCCATATATCCTTGATAAGGTTTCATGGATTGTGAAGTTAACGTTCACAATGAACTAAGCCCAACGGTACTAGTGAGAGTAGGGGGGCTAGTTCCTTTCTCGCGGCCCTTTTTATTTTACCTAGAAAATTGTTCAAAAATCGGAAACCTTGCAGGTTTAATACTATTTTTTCTGATCTTCAGGCCATTGTCCTGCCGACAAATCCGTAAAAAAACTTGTAAGTAAAAAAAAAAAAAAAACACACCTAAAAGGATAGTCTAATAAATAAATGTGCGATGATTTGTTCCGTAAAACTTGTTTAATTTTCAGGTAAACTGGAACGAGAATCTGAATAAAACGCCGAGAAATTTCGTAAGAAATTAAACGACAAAGCAAAATATTATATTTAGCGCGGTAGATACAATTATGGATCTTTTATTCGATTTTGAATCTTTAAATTGTCTACCTGTCATTCCATTCATATCGATTTTTTCTGCTTTGTAGCAGTTGAGGGTAATGATCAAGTTTACTAAATTTCCCGATTCTAATATTAATTTTCTTCCTATTAACCTCTACATTTCGGCGATGTATTTTTCCTTCTTTCTAATTTTCAATCTACCTCTTACTTAATAGCAGCCCGTTTCTTACAGTCAGTTCAATCGAAAAAAAGACAGTCGTCAATTGTTTATTTTGCCTGTGAGACTTTAAGAACTTTCAGCTACATCATTAGGAACGAGTTTACATAGAACGAATAACCGGTGAAAATATTCCAAACTTATTTTTAATATCATTTAACGAGTGCTGCTGACTCCTTGATCAGTCTGGAGATCAGCCGTGTACCAGCTGTAAAATCGATAGAAATGTGAACAAAGTGTTCCTCCGGATACTCGAAACGCAAACACACTACCCTTTTAAATACGAATTGCATACCCCGGCCAAATTAACAAAAACGCCAAGGAGAGGTTTCTCCACTATTAACAAAGGTGAAGAAAATGGAATACGGCAGAAGCTGAATATTCAAAAAGAAGTTCAAGTTTGTAAATTTTTATAAGCGAACATCACAAGAGTTTGAATTTTGTGTATGGATAGCGTAAAATTCCGATATAAATAAAAAAATAATAATTTACTCCAAAAATGTTCACACCCAATTTGACGTCGTACCGAGCAGTGCTGAAGCTATCGACTTCTCAAACCAAATTGCAACGGAAGTTATATGAATTTAGACGGCACCAAGAATGACGCACAAAACTCAGGTAACGACACTAAACGGAGAGCATATAATTTAAAGTGAAGTTTTAGCTACAGCATTTTTTGCCGGTGGACAATATTTCCTTTTATTTCGGATTACAATAATTTCCAAAATTTCATAAGCAACATTAGAATACATAATATTGCATTTCATAGAGGCGGGGACTCTGGTACATACGATATCACAGGTTAAACCATTTTCACTACGCCATCTTAAGAATATAGAGAGATTGCATTAGGAGCAAGCTGAAAAAGTCAAATAGAAACTTCAATCGACATATTAGTTGAAAATCAAGCACGACTTGCAGGCTAAAAAAAGTAGCAAAGTTTACGCAAAGGGCTTCCTTTAAAGAAATCACTATGATGTAGCTATTCTACTAACGGGTCGGCGGAGATGCGTCTAAAACCATCTCAGTCAGCCGCAATTAAAAACTCATATCGACGTAGAAGCTGCCGCTTGTGTTATCATTCTGGTTCATTGTCAGTACTGTCGGTAATAATTAACATCACACTGCAAGCGATGCAACTCATTTCGCCGGCATTTCATATGTTTCCAACCTCAACACAAAAAGGCAAATCGAGTTATTAATAGAACAATTAACCGTACCGTTAATTTATTTTGTTTGGGTGATTTTGATGCGCATTCGCCCGTGTACGGTTCTATACCAAGCCTCGGGACGTTGTAATTAACAGTTTATTGGACATTGTATTCCCTCTAACTTCCAATACACGCTTCTACATGTAACACCTTTTCCGCTCCAGTGATTTATCTTTATTAATTTCTCCACCAAAAAGCCGCATAACGATTTTAACCACACTCAACTGTTCTAGATGCGCAAATAAAACATACGGACAGTTCTCTTAGCTAGATTACGGTGTAACGACCTTATTACAGGACTCCGCGAATACTGGAGTGCCGTGGGAGTGGACAGATCTGGCGGACAGAGTAATCTTGTTTATATCCCTGTGAATAGTTGCTCTCTGTGTATCGAAGTCTCTTCATATATACCTCTAAGAGTTATTAAACGAAATATCTCGCTGGTCACCGTTCGAAATGGTACGCCGGTAATTGTTCGTTCTAAGCAGACTGAGCATTGGACATACTTCCATGTCGCGTGCTTACTTAAGTAGTTACCGAAAAATTTATTATGAGCTATGCTTTTGGTTTTTTTTTTTTTTTTTTTTTTTTTTGCGATAATAAAACTATATTTGATATAGTTAAAGAAAAAAGTAAATAAAATAATTTTTGGATCTGTGAATGAATAGTTGAAAAAAAATAAAATAAAAAAAAACAATAATTTTTTGTGTACGATTATTATTTTGCATTCTCGTGAATAAACGTAAATTTTGGTTTTATAGAAAAGAAGGTACGATAAATTAGTACAAACTCAAAAATATACAATAAAATAAACTCATTTATATGGAATAAGCGAGCTATGATGAAATGAACACTCAAAGCGTGCAACGCTTGTGCTACAGAGTTACACGCGCAGTCGTCTCTTGTTCAAAATTAGAAAATTAAAAATGCTATAAATTAAGCCATAGAAACAACAGACTCTTGAATTATAAAAATAATAAGAAAATAATATTTAAGCCTTGAAATACAATCAGTTTAACCTCGTATCAGAAAACTGATTATAAAAATAATAAAAAACAGTAAATAATACCAAACATCCCAATGACAATATATACTGTAAACGAAATTTAAAAAAATAACAAAGTACCACAAATGCCAGAGATATCAACCGCGTGGCTGCCCAAATTAATAGTATCAATAAATGGACAAATTAATTAATAATAATCTTCCAAAACAGATTAAAAATACCGCCTTCCGTGAAGACGTTATCCATAATATTTAACACTACTCGCAATTAATAATATATATACAGATTAAACAATATACTGAATTAGTGAGATCGAGTATCGGAAAAGGTAAAAATAAAAAAGAGATCCTAAGCTTCAACGCGATAGGTAAAAAAAAGCAACATATATTATATGCCTAACCAGTGCATCATGATCTATTCCACTGCTAACCAGATGTAGCATCGAAAGAAGCTGTTATTAATGTGATCAAACGAGTTACTACTATGCCATGCTCACAAAGTATGTCAAGGTGAATCATTTGGAATTATATATCCGTTACATTATCCATCACTAAATAAATATAACTGGAGTAGCGTGACTACATCATTGGATGGTGTATCTATATAATCCTCAAACATCTGTTAACGTGTCTGGCTTAGATGAAAAAATAGTGTTTTTCGTACACCCCCTTCGAATTAAAAAGCTATAATGACGATACGGATTTGTTATTAATAATGTACGGTGATTCGGGCCGTAGTATGCAAAATAAAGAAACACCCCATGGGGGGGGGGGGGCTCAATCATCAAAAGATCTTTCTCGTATGTGTTAATATGCTGCCGCTGCGTATACGATATGTACAGCACTATGGACAGTACTCGGCTCACATAGAGTGCTGCTTTCTGTTAATAAATCTGCTGCAGTTATAGAGTGCCCGCAGAGGACAATGAAATATTAAAAGTTTCAGCGATATAAGTAGCAAGAATTTAAACCGTTTGTGATACATGCGAATTTTGAGTGCCCCTGCAGCCTCTGAATCAACAAATGTTTAGTACTATGTAAGTCGTCTGGCTTCACGGATTAGAGCAGCGAAAAAATTTACATATCGATGAAACGCTAACAGCGTGAAATAAATGATCGAAAACATAAGCGACAGCGTATAATTTGAATGATGTCATTCTCAAAAAAGCGTCCAGCGCTATTTCTATACAGTGCCCATTCAGCTTTTGTTACTATGTTGAGTCGAGATGTGAAAAATGTATCGATCTCGGCATCCCATTGAACCTAAAACGTATCGTGGTTCTAATGCAAGCAATATATTTTGCGAATAGGGTTGGTGAAGAACGTACAAAAAAAAAAAAAAAATGTACATATATATAAAAGATTTACATATATCAGAAAAATAAATATCATATTTCGTCAATATGATGTCACATTTGCAAAGAAGCTTTGCGTAAAAAGTCGTAGAGATCACACAATCATTTGAAATTTCGTGATATAGCACATGCAAAGGGTAATTTTTAGAATACACCAACATCTATCATTTATTCCGGTATTTATGCGTAACATGTGCATCTCTACTCACCAGGCATCTAGCATATGATAAGCGAGGCAATACGAAACAGTGCAGAGATTACATATCGTTCTTGAAAATAGTACCGAAAAAAGTGAAAATACGATTTATCGATATATTTCGTTTCATAGCGTCAAGTTTCTTTGCGAAGTTGGCTAGTTACTTGTTTGATAGTTTGCTTCATCATTCAGTCAGCAACATTGTGCATCGTCTCTGGTTTGCTTCCTTTATTTCGCAGAAAGGGAATTTTCCGATTATGTACTATATCGTGGGAAAAATTCGTTGAAAGGAAGATTTACCGGAAAAGCAGAATTTCTAAAATTCATTGCTGGGAGAAGAGGAAATCACGGACATACATTGAATATACAGTAAACGTTTAAATACTCGGTGAATACAGCGATGTACACCTAAACAGACTGACATATATCACATATATATATATATATATTACTGCTCACACTGGCGTTTTTGAAAACTTCAGAAGCGTTTGCTGCAAAATTTATAAATTAAAATCTTGCATGGAGTTTCATTGTACTCTTGACTTAGTTTGTCAAGTAGTATTAAAACAGTAGTTCAATTAGAACCCTTATCCGATTATGATATTATTCTTTGAACCCAGAATACGTGTGGTGGTACGGTGGCAGTGCGTAAAGCGATAGAGCAAGGTAGAAAATAGTTTCATTAATAGTAGCCGTAATAATAGTAACAAAAGTCGGAGGGTTCGGTACGCGCTTGATGAGTGAGCAAGAGTGGGGGTGCAAAAGAACTGTAGAGGTTATCGTTGTTTTAGGCTATTAGCAAAGCGGAGGACCTTGTTGGAATTTGAGTGATTTTCAGCGGCGAAAAGTGAGGGGACAACCTTTATTGGTTTTTGACCGAATTCCTTCAGCTGTTTTAGTCAACATTGATATAGAAGTGGTCACAGACTATTGTTGGTTTGTATTGTCTAATGTCTTGGAATTTTCATTTAAGCTCGTTGTTTTCGTTGGAAGGGTTAATTGTTGAACGCGCGTTTTGGCTTTGTGACAGGCTTTAAATAGTAAGACAAGTTCGTTGGACTAGTTTACCGGATTGAGAGCAACGGGGGATTCTGCGGTTGATTGTAGTTCGGTAATCATCTAATTACAAGTAGTTTGTAGCACGTGTGGAATAGATGCTATTGGCTTTGAGTATGAAATGATATTTGCAACTGTAAAATTTTTTTTTGACGCTGTATGATCAGAGCTAAGATCTGAATATACTATTATGACGGAGTATGGTATCTGCGTTGTAGGAGGAGTAAGTTCAAGATTTCAGGATGATGTCCTAGGATTCATATTTGGTTTCGTCGTACAGGACGCCGATTTGTTATATCTGAACTGTTTTAAAATCGCAATATTGTTTCATTAGTAGGATTAGTAATGTTGCATTCTCATTCGACGTGCTTGGCATTTAGAGTTGCTATTGGTAAGTGTGGATTTGTTGAAAAGAGATTAGAAAGCTTAATTTGGGGACGATTAGCAGGTGAATGGTTATTCAAAAAAGTGGAACAAGCGTAGTGTTGAAGGTCTTTGTTGTCAACTAGTGTTTATCCGTCTGATTAGATCGGTGTAGGATAGTATTCGGCCGACGTAAATGTGTCGCTAATTCTTCGATAAGTTTTACCAAGAGCATAAAATCGATAGAATGGCGCTGTAGAAATTTTTGAATCTCTCGGTGTATTTCCGATGGAGTTAGCTGCTGATTATGTACTTCCGGTAGATGTGTGGAGTACCCTTCAAATCTGCATTTAGCACGCAATGATTTGCCTCTATGGCCCGAGGCTAAAACTATTAAAAATTGCAGTAAGTTGGGTAATACACATTGAGAGAAGTATAAATGTAAAATCACATACAGAAAACCAAGGAATTGTTTTAGAATTGAAAGCGCGAAATGTACACCGAGTTGTTTATTTCAGTCGGTTGATGATCTGGTTGAAATGATACTTTAATTTGGACAATCTGCAGTGGAAATCTAATGAATTTCAGAAGAACAATTAGAAGTTAATGAAAAATCGCGCTTTCAGCAAAATTATGGAAAGTAACGTAGGATTAAGGTGCAGTTTATCATCAGCAATGACGTAAGGTTTTTACTGATCGGGAAAAGGAATTTTAAGAGCAGAAGAATATGTCTAGTGAATGACTCTGTTTTTGAGTACGGTTCATTTAAATCTTCTTTCTTCTTTTTCTTGAGCCGTCTTCGCTATCGAAGGTTCGCGTCCACATCTTTCGCAGCAACGATTAAATTTAACATTCGGAATGTCTATTTTAGATAAAAGCCAAATTGCTTATGTTCGATTTCCGTTACATAGTGTGCACCTCTTATCGGTGGAATTTTTATATTGCGATACTAATTCAAAACAATCCATCTCTATAAAGAGACACGAATTGTAATGCTTAGTATTATCTGAAAAGCATCATCCCCACACCGTTCTATGGGAAATAAAAAGAAACTAAGAGCGGAACTCGAATTAACGAATTTGTCGCATTCGTCATGTAAAGTATTACATTTTTTGCGGTCGAATTTACAATTTTTGAAATAATCAGTTTTATCGAAATCTGGCTTTTTTTCTCAGCTCAACAGAACCACCGCGTATTTATACTTTGAGTATTAGACTAATATCTCCCCTCATGCGACCAATTTCTTACAGACCGTTTCTGCTACAAATTTTTTTTTTTTTTTTTTTTTTCTTGTTTGGGTTTTTCCCTGGGCTTGTCAGCAACGGACGATTACCCATCAACATGTGTACATAGCAGCAATTAGGAGTAACAAGGAAAATTAGTTTGAGCTGGTTTGGTAAATTTAAATTTTGACCGGCCCACGAAAAGTCAGACTGGACTATCCGTTCAGAACGCAACGTGTTTATTATAAAGACTTTTAATAACGGTACGTGAATACGGACGATTTCCGCAAAAAGGTTAACTCGTTTATTAAGGTGTTTACGCGCGCTGTCTAAGTGTGCATAATTAAACAGCGTCGGGGATAAAAGGCTAAAAGTAACACTGCCTAATAATAGTACGGGGTATTCCATTCGCATTCGATGCGAGCTGTCAAGTATCGGCGTGAGTTTACGCGCGGAAACAGTTATGCACTGACAAGTCGAAAATGGGGAAGACATTTTGAACTAATCGCAGTTGTCACCGATATACACGACATAAATTAGCCGCAGACATACTCGGCAGCAATACTTTGGAAACATTCAGTTTACAAATACGATTAACCTATTTACTACGAAAATGAAAACAAAAACATGTGTTCGTCAGGCCGAAGTAAGGCAGCGAACGGTTCGCACTGTTAACGATAAAATTTACGCTCATGTAAAACTAGTCCGATAACGAATTGGCGAAAAAAGAAAAAAAAAAAGGAAAAAAAACACCTAATAACTCCGATTCGGTCTGACGATACGGTGTTTCCATCACGAGCTTAATAGCTTTATGTTAAGCAACGCGCGATCGCTCCCATCCGACGTTCGGTAGTAATAAATTCGCTTCGACGCTGACACCTGAAATTGCCCTTGTCATGTATCGAAAATATACGTGTCTATACGGAAGGGTTTTTCTCGCGGTGCTGCAATGCAATGCAATGCAGTGCAATGCAATATGTGGAGGGAGAAAACAATTGGACCGAATTATGAATGTCGATAAAAAAATTATTATCGACCGCTATTAATGTTCGGAAAAAACGTTTGCTCCATCATACTCTTTTTCCACTTTACGTATCGAGTTAAAATTTTTCTTTTTCGAACGATAATTTTTACGTATTTAACGATATAAATATATGACAGAGTTGTGCATGCGTCGTAAGAAATGAGTTGCAATGTAATATATATATATATATATATTTTTTATATACTTTCTGGGCTCTCAGCGCCACAGTCGGGGAAATCATTAGTGGGGAAAGAAAGTAGATTTTAATAGAAATTGAGGAAAGGAAGGAGACAATCCTAGGGATTACAGAAGAGACAGGAAACGAAAGAACGAAGGAATAAGCTGCAACGTATAATAATAATAATAATAAAGATAAGAGTATTGACTTGCGATAATGTTTGTAAATAACGTGTATCCATACGCTTTTATGTCGTCCAGATTATACATGTCGCGGGTGTCCGTTTTTGGACAAAGTATTTTTTTTATCCGCGTAACGTAATTCGATTTTCGAAGAAATTTTTTTCCTGTCGCTGCTTCTTCGTTTTCGGCTTTTAAAAATATAATAAAATTCAGTTTACGGATAATTTTTTTTTTTTTTTTTTTTTTAAAAACACGAACCGTCCTACCGTGTAATTGTTAGAACTCTGTTACCGCATTACTGTAAATAGTAACAATTTCGTCCGTAGATACACCGATTGACTACATCGTCTGTCGTTTCTGATGTCGCTAGTTATCGATAAATGAAAAAAAGAAGAAATCTAACTGAGGCTACCATTATTGCGGTTTCGAATGAACTAGGAAGTAACCGTAGATAGAATCAAAAAATTAGGAATATTTTTAAATAAACGTAAATAGTTTTGCTATTCTTATGTTACTTTTTGATTACGTCGTTTTCGATAAATTACAGGTAGCCGTGATTTAATTATTCGATAACTAGCCCACTTAGCTTATTGTGGGGATTGGTTTTGATAGATCTTATAGTTGATCATTCAAAGAAGAACCGCAGGATATCTTATAGGTTCCTGGACATATTGTCGTACCGGGAAACGAAAGAGTCGACGAAGTCGCTCGAGTAGCAGTTTATTGCCGGAGTGCCGTCAGATGCCGTCTAATTGCCGCCGATGGAACAGTTAGGTCACACTAAGCTTAAACTTTTTTTGAAAACCATTAAGGGCCTTTAGTTTTGGTAGCTACTTGAGCAAACGTCCTGCCTCGGAGACTTGCCCATCATTAACCGTATGTGAACTGAGCACGCATTATTGATTGATACAGAAACAACCAGTCCATTTTGTTGTTATTCTAAACTATGCCGTCTACATGTCCTAAATTAGCAACATTTTGATCATGCTTTAAAACTTTCCGTTATATTAAAGCAATTGTAAAATAGATAAAAACCATGAAAGCTTTGCAGTACATACGATGAAAAACATCGAATAAGACGAATTATAATTTGTTTTGCTTTAAATGTTTTATTGCGGTTGTATGGATGATTTTAAAGATTTTAATTTAAAATGCATATAAAGAAGAAGCAGTTGCGACAACCTAGTTGCTATAGTACTAGACTTTCTTCACGGAGATCTTGAGTTTGATCCCGGGCAGCGAAAGAAATTATTACAAATAAATAACCGTTAATGGTCATTATTCTGTAGACAGTACCGAACCACCGCGTATACCGTCCATATGAGCGTAGGTTGGTATATAGGCGGACCGCCTGGGGTTGCATCAGTACATCGATAAATCAAAAATTTACAATCAATTTTAAGTGTGGTCTGTCACACACATTCGTGTAAACAACTGACACGAACGTTATGCCTACAACTATACAACTAGATTGTACAAATAGTTAGTTATGGCGCTTAGAACGAAGTATATATATATATATATATATATATATATATATATATATAAACTCGGTCACTTTGGCCCCGCAAGGGGCTGTGCCCCTTGACCCCTCTTGCTTTCATTTCTGTCTCTTTTTCTCCTATACTTTGTATAGAATGATCAAAATTTACAACGTAATTCTTACTGGCATCAACAAACACAAAAAATAACATAACCACAAAAATCCTATTCTAATATTTAACTTCCGTTATATAAAATTAAGACATTTTTTCCTTACATTTTTCGTTACATATTTCATTACATAAAATTGTGACATTTTTTAAATAACAATAACAAAAATCCTACAAAATATAACAAACGTTACATTAAAATTGGGACATTTTTCTGGGACATTTTTTTGGGACATTTAGCGTTACATAAAATTGGGACATTTTTTCGAATGGGGGGTAGCCTAAGAATTACGTTGTAATTAATATATATATATATATATATATATATATAACTCGGTCATTTTGACCTCGCAAGGGGTTGTGTCCCTTGATCCCTCTTGCTTTCATTTCATTCTCTTTCTCTTCTATACTTTCTATAAAATGATCAAAATTTACAACGTAATTCTTATTGGCATCAACACAAAACAAATATTATAGTCACAAAAATCCTATTCTAACATTTAATTTTCATTATATAAAATTAAGACATTTTTTCGTTACATTTTTCGTTACATATTTGGTTACATAAAATTGTGGCATTTTTTAAATAACAATAACAAAAATCCTATAAAATATAACAAACGTTACATAAAATTGGGACATTTTTTCAAATGGAGGGTAGCCTAAGAGTTACGTTGTAATTAATATATATATATATATATATGTATATTAGTGACTACGTCATTCTTAGCCGGGGGTATAATACAGTTTTTTCCCCATGATTATGTCGCGTTATTTTATATAAGAAAACAAAGGTTCAATGCTGTGTTGTACGATTGCTGAAATTTGTTTTGAATAAAAGGCGAGTTAGAATGGTGTAGTCGATTGAAAAGGTTTTTTCTAAATGAATTTTAGAAGAAAACAGACTGAGGGCCAAGGTGGCTCGCCCTTTTGCAAAGTCCAAAGGGCTCGGTTATATATATATATATCGACCAGTAATTCATAAAAATCTTATATCCTAATATATATTTTAAGGAACACGATTTTTTTTGTTTCGTCGCCAAACACGGGGTATATAATATTTTATTTTTAATTTATCATTGTTATTTTTTTTTTAACTTAAATTTTGTAATTGATCCGTTTTACGCAATTTTGCTGTCACTAGTCCCCCCCCCCCTTTTTTTTTTGTATACTCAAAGGCATACGATGTAATAATAATAATAAAATGGTGTATATTTTTAACATATTTTCCGATAGCACGATGCATCCTGTGTATATAAAATTTTAACGTATTATATAAACGTTTGTATTCTGCGGTTACGGACATAGCAGCACAATCTTTGTTTCGCATTTGGATTATTTTTTTTCGACCCGGAATAGCAATATTTCGGTTCCTAATCTTTCGATTATATTTTTGCATATCTTAGCGAAGTTTAATTGCGATTTTTAAATAATATTATAAATACTTGAGGAGGAGGGAGAAAATAAGCGTGTTTGATTAAGAACAGTCAATAAAAGCGGGCGTGTGTAAATACCAAATATTTCAGCTTGTTTTAATGATTTCTTTTTTTCCTTGTTCCCGAAACGTCGCGTAAGGTACATTTATTTACTAAAATATTGATTTATTATAAATTATAACCCATCCAATTAAGTATTTTCGGTATTATATTAATTCCCATTTTACAATTTTTTACGATATATACTATATTTTTACTATTTAATGAATATAAATGTACAATATTTTTTCAGAATTTTATTTCTTCAATTGCAAATTTGTTGAATTCATTAAATACAAGTTGTTTTATATCATAATTATAGACTGTCTATTATTATTATTATTATTATTATTATTATAATTGCATCCTTGTAGTATATGAAAGACATCATCATCTCTATAATTACATATTACACAGTTTTCAGAACTAAAAATCTTAATTTTATATAAATATGCCTTAAATAAACCATGCCTTGTTATAAATTGGACATTAAAAAAACTCCGGCGTATATTGATTATTTTGAATTGATACGTTGTTCCATTATAATTATTCCATATTTCTTGAAATTTATTCTTATATAAAATTTATCCATAAGTTTTTTCAATTGTTTTACTACTTTAAGTAGTTTATCTTCGTATACGAAAAAAATGGTGTCCTATATATTACGTTATTGAACGGATGATTTATATGAAATATTATTTTCAATCTTATATATGTTTTTGTATTTCATATTTAATTGCCTTAATACTAGCTATAACGATAGCCGACAAATAACTGATTCTTCTATATGATTTAGTCTTTTTTATAGAAGCCTTTGAAAGCTTTTTAACATCTTTTGAATTTTTTTTTTTAGTTTTTAAAATTTTTACATATATTATATACTATTATAAAGTACGTCAGGTAAAATTACACTTTTATTCAACGTAACTCCTTTTTTATAATTTATACACAGTTTTGAGCTTTAGTTTGATAATGGAAAATAAAAATTAAAAATTTTAAAACAGTTTAAAATAACGCGAAAAGCTATATAAGTTTTCTCGATTATTCGCTGGACTTCCTTCCGGGGTCGCACGATAAATAAACAGGAAATTTATCGAAAAAAAAGTAGTCTTTAAATGTCTAGTTCTAGGGAATTGAAAGTTTTCATAAGAATATAATTTTAAAAACCTAAGCTAATGAAAATTTTGAACCGGCTCCTTCAACATGCGCCAGTTTTTCACGCAGTTCCAGACCACTGCGCTCAGAGCGTGAAGGAAAACTAGAATTTTTTCTTTTTGATTATATCCGCGGTAATATGTGTGAATTTAAAATAATGAACCGTTCAGATTGTTCTTTATTTTCGTAAAGTTGAAAATTAGCTTTGCGCACCAACTGTGCTGGCTCGACCTGGGACGTGGTTCAGAGTAAGAGCTCGCGCTTTACGGCGAAAGAATCGAACGTCGGATGAAGAGCAAGCTGTCGCTTATTGAGCATCGCGAGGAAGAATCGGCTGTAATTAGAAACACGTTCACTAAATGGAATGTAAAATGTAGATGGGAAAATAATGATGAATGAATCGGGATTTATTAAACGGAAGAGATTCGAGGTCAAAAGTCGAACGCAGTATTTCTTTATTCCGAACTGCCGCTGCCAGCTGCTAATTAATAATTTGAAAATGGTAATAGAACGACAGTTGTAGCGCTGCGATGATGTTTAAATTAATGAATTAATTTGAATATCGCCGGCAGTGGCATTAAAAATAAAAGAAATGTTCTTTTCCACTGCGATATATAAACTGTCAAAAAAGCTCACAGAATTTATTCTTTCAGCGCTGATTAAAATTAATTTATAACGATTTATAATCTTTACATTTGCTTCCAATATTCTAATTATGTAGCTGCTATTCTTTCTCTGGCTGTTTTCTTACAATTAGAACATATCGATTGTTAAAAATAGTGCCTATTTATATTGTACAGTTTCTTAATTAAATCCATATAATACGAGTATATATATATATCTATATTAAAATGGCTGCGTAATTTTTACGCCGAAGACGATAGGAAAATCTTGCTAAGAGGTTTGCGTTACGTTTATAACATTTAACTTTTTCTCCTGCTTTCTATCGCTTCTGAACATTTTTTCGATCACCGTGTGAAAAATGACACAGTTAATTAAAACCGAATCTTCCATAAGAATTGTACAAGACTATTATCGGGGGGGGGGGGTGCAGGAGGTGCTACACCGTGGTGGAAGAATCGGCTCTACATATTTATAAATATATGTTTACGTAGCTTCTCGTCTAGAATTATAATTATCCGTATTATTGAAAAAAACGAAAATTAGAGATCTCTTCTACACCTTTTATTTACCCGGTTCTCTTGCAATCGAAAGTACGCTTAATACGCGCTTGGTCTAGTAGCTGGAGCACAATAAGGTATTTATTTCAGGTATGTTTGGTTCTAGGCACTGACTACCATCGATCTATCTTGCATTCTGAAACGCTATGCTCTGCTCCTTGTACACTGGTATTTTTTGCGTTCTTCTTCTATACTAATATATATATATATATAGATACTAGCTGACCCAGCCACGCGTTGCTGTGGCTTAACGATTAAATTAATTTTTTACTTATTATTTTGATGCAACCAAATTTATTTTTATTAATAAACCTGAAATTATTTAGCCGATTTTGAATCATATGTAGAGAATGAAATTATCCAACTAATATACACTTATTGAATTTACATTTTATTTATCTAATCTTTAACTTTAATCTGTAATCAATGACTTATTTACACAATATACTAAATAAATTAGTTATATAAAAATTAAATGTTATAAATGAGGCAGATAACATTGGTTTCGAACTATTAGTTATATTATTTTATAAAATTGAAAATTATCTAAGCACTAATTTGTGCACAATGTTCTTGGTCAACCTGTCTTTTGCTAACACGAATAAATTTGATGGTGTTCCCCCACACGTGAGCAGCAGGCAACATGCGTTTATTCTTGCAATTTCTTCTTCCGATTCAGTAGCTCTCATAACACGCATACGCCGTGCATTTCTGCTACGCGCATTGTTGAGGTTCGATTGTCTCCGCGGCATTATCTTATACTGAAATATAAAGCAACTTAAATGCCCAACAATGTCAGAGAATTGTATCACTGCCACAATATTGTTGTCGGAATATTAAAATAATCGCACAATATTTTTTTTTTTTCCCATAAACAACAACTCCATAATAATACGAACTTTTTTGTAAACGACAGAGCGAAAAAACGTTTATATCATCATCCATCGATAAAAACGCCATGCGCCAGCGATAAACATGGTTGCATTTCGATTAACATCGCACGATACACAAAAGTCGCCACGAAAAGTAGTTGGTGCTCAAAAAATAATAAAATTGTCAAATTTGTTTTCTTTTTAATATAACAAATATTTATGTAAATAATTAAAGCAAAAAGTAATAGCCAACAATTAAATTTGTTTTTTTTTTAATTAATTGATTGAATTATTTAATATAACAAATATTTATGTAAATAATTAAAACAAAAAGTATCTCCTATCTGTTAAGAGTTGGACCAAATTGCATGTACTTTCAAAATTTTATAAAAATCGGTGAAGTAAATTCCGAGTTTACCCTGCACAAACATAAAGACACGGGATTTTTATATATATATAGATATATACATATATACGAAAAGGAATGTTTGAAAGTTCGGATGTAACATAGGAGGTAATTTCCGAAACAACTCATCCGATTTCAAAAATTCTTTCACCAATATTTAGAATGGACTTTCAATAGGCCATATATTATCCCATTAAAATAAAAGGGCTTTTTGTGACGACCAATTTTTCATATTATCCTGTTAAAGCCCCGCGGGGTTCGGTTGCGTCGCTGGAGGCACCTTCTCTAGTAAGTAGTCACTCGACCGCTATATTGTGCTAGTCTCACAGGCGGGAGATACGAAATAGTAACCGGGTGAGTTCCATACGTCCACGACGTGCGGGGTGGTAATTTTCTGTTCGGAGGGCTTAGCTCTGATCAGAAAAGCTAAAAACTGGAACTCACATAGCTGACAGGAAAACGATGGCAGTCACGCATGCCGAGTATGTGGACTTCTTAAAAAATACCGTTAATCATTTTGCCGCGATTCCAACAACGGACTGTCAGCAACTTATCCGCGACCGTTACCCCTGGTCGGAATAACAAATAATGTCATTCTAAGGTGAGTAGGTGGGTTCCCGCCGTCTTAAAGCGGGGATCTCTCGACTAGGGGTCACTAGGGAAGCACACTCTAAACAAAGCCTACGGAAAAGGACTGGAGACCTTACCGCAGTATATCCTCCTCATACCGATGCAAAGAACAGCAAGAAAAATGGTCCCCAGTTTCCGGCAAGTGGAATACACGTCACCTGTACCAATGCAAAGCAAAGCGGCAATATGTCCACAACTTGAAAATCGCTACGTGAAATGTGAGATCAATGTATCTAACGGGGAAATGGGCAAATGTCATATTAGAATCCAACAGATTTTATTCGTACTAGCTTCCAGCGGGAAAGTACTCGGAAAAGCGGTGGAGGGATGCAGGAGATTTAACATGCTAACTAGCGTAGAAGTTCTGGATCGGAGCAATCTCTTTTTATAAGAGATGCTAATAATAAAAAAACAATATCCCGTTAAAATAAAAGGCGACTAAAAAATGGTCGAGCGATGGATCATACGGGTTTTCCCGTTTTTATAAAAAATAAAAGGCCTTTTTGTGGCGACCAATTTTTTTAACTAAAGTCGATGAAAAAATGGTCGAGCGATCGATCATACTAATATTATAATGAGGTAATGTTTGTATGTTTGGATTACAGTCAACTGAATTTCTCGCGAGCGTAATTTAACAAATAAAGTAATTTTCTAGAACCGTATTTCAAGCGAGCAACGCCGCGGGTACAGCTAATGCTCAATAGAAAGGTAACATGTAGCATCTATTAAAACCGCGATTTAGTTTACTTCACTTATTTTTGGCCTTAGCATAAGTCCGTTCTATCCTCCTTCGTTTCTGTTTTTTCGCGCTTCTTCTCATGGTTCTTCTTATAAGGTCAAGCTCTTCTTAATATTTTCATAGATGACGCACCTCTCCTTCCGATATTTTTCCCCCTACACTTCGCCGCCATTTCTCAATTTTTCTCTTCGTCTTTATAATTTAAATTTGATTAATCAACTGATAAACAGTCTGCCTATTCCTCGTGCTAACTGCTTGTATTACATCATATTCTGTTCCTTAACAGTCTCGCCTGTTCTTTTTTCCGAGTACGTTAATTACATTCCCTCTATCGCCATTAAGTTTTTTAATTTTTTATAAATTCCTCCCGATGATCCTATATTCTCATTTCCCTAGTCCATTGTCTAGTTCGATTGTCATCGTTTTATCTGTGCCTCGAAATCCCTCCCAAATTTAAATTATCTGTAACCCAAAATTCTTTCCTTCGCCTCTACTTCCATGCCGCGAGATTTCTACTTTAGTTCCCACGATTTTTGCTGAATTCAACATACCACTTCTTCGGTTGATCAGCAGATTCTACTTAACTTTTGAATCTTTGCCAAACGACTAAAATTAATCGGCCTTATAATAATTAGATTTTTACCTCTAGGAAAATCCCTATTTCAGTTAGTGTTTGACTAACAAGGGGAGGGCGCGACCTCGGAAATTCATTTCAGGACAAGACTCTGTATAATAATTGTACTCCCTTAGGGTGTTCACCCTTTAATAATGATAGCGTCGAATGGCCAGTCAATTCGGAGAAAAAATCCTCTGAAATACTAATAAGTTTATTTATGCTCGGGTTCGAATCTCGTGCTCGACTAACTTTTTTTTTCTAAATTAATTAAATTAATTATTTCTACAACTAAATAAATCTGTTACTTACAAACATGAATAATTTAAATAAAAATTATTTTATTTTATTTAGAAAAAAGGCTTAATAAATATTAAATAATATTTTAATTATAGTAACTATTCTCTGCTTTAAAATATAAAATAACTAGTAGTTACGATAACAATACTTGTAAATAGTTATTATAGTAAGTAAAAAGTTTAGATTGTATTGTTATTTAATTTTATTTTACATACATTTTTGATTACAAGCAATAACTTGAATGAATAAAAACATTTAAAGCAATAAATTTTTTGGCATCCAGCACAATTAATAAAAGAGGAATTACTGCAAGGCTCTTTAAGAAATTCAGTCGGAAAATAAATATCATTTACATTCAAGAAAATTTCTCTAGATTTTAATATATGATCGATGTCACTGTAGTTATTATTTATATGTATTATTATCATAACTATTAGTTATTTTGTGTTTTAAAAAACGAAAATAGTTACTATAATTACCATATTATTTAATATTCAATAAACCTTTTTTCTAAATAAAATAAAATAATTTTTATTTAAATTATTGATGTTTTTTAAATAACACATTTATTTAGTTGTAGAAATAATTAATTTAATTAATTTAGAAAAAAAAAGTTAGTCGAGCGTAAATAAACTTATTAGTATTTCAGAGGATTTTGGCCATTCGACGCTATCATTGATAAAGGGTGAACATCCTAAGGGAGTATTATTATTATTATTATTATACAGAGTCTTGTCCCGAAATGAATTTCTGAGGTCGTTGTAAGTGTTACTTAATTTTGCTGTATTCGGCTGATAACTATTTTGCTCCGCTTTCGCATCTTTCTGAAGCATTTTCCCCCTCTAGCTTCCAAAATAATTTCTTTAGCCTGCGCAACGTTATTAATTCTTTTTTTTTTTTTTTTTTTTTTTGGGCTTATATGCAAAAACAATTCATCGGCCATTATATTAGAGCAAGGTTAAATTACAATTTTTGAGGACATTATAAATGAATATAAAATCCAATATAAGACGATATTATTTGCAGCCAAGAGCGAACTTATTTTACATGGGGAAGGTCTATTCTAAGATTAATCAATGAAAATAATATAATATTGTTTGAATGTTTTTGTATCGGCTGCATTCGAAAAAGAAATGGTCCGCGTCTGTCAACTTATCCCGATCATCCGGGTGTTGACAAAAAAGGGACTGACTAAGCCCCTGCTTATACATAGAATATGGTAATCTGTTAACTTCAAATCGTAACCGACATATCGTCACTATAAATTTCCGAAGATTGTTAACCCCTCTTTCCGAAATCGAAACCTACCACGGTGATCTAGGGATATACGGTTGAATAGATTTATATAATTTTGATTTATATGGATTGTACCAAATGGAATTCCAATATTCTTTGTGGGCTAACTTAATGAAATATAAAAGATCTTTTTGCTAGGGAATTTTGGAATTAGTGAAGCAACCTCATCAGCCGCTGATTTTGCTGTTTTATCCACTATTTCATTACCATCTATCCCCACATGAGTCGGAATCCACACCAGTTTTATATTAACCTCCGTTTCCGCCAAATCAATCAAGTATGATCTTATTTTAAGAGTAAGCAGGGGTGCCTTAAAGTTAAAGGAAAGATCTTGCACATTAAGCAGCTTTTGGAGTCACTTGGAATAAGTAAATTCCCTGAAAAATTATGCCTAATGGCGAGTAATAAAAATTTAATAAATGCCATGCACTCCGCAGTGAAAACTGTGGAGAAACGAGGCAGAGTAATTTTTTTTATTATTATTTTTAAGTACAGGAAATATAAAAAGCAGAACCAACTTTATGTGAATTTTTTGATCCACCATCCGTAAATATGTACCTATATCCCGGCCAATTATGAGTCGCTATACTATGAAATAGATTATTTAAATTATAGTTGGGACTTAAGTGTCCTTTAGAAATAAGAGAAAGTGTATTTTCAACTTGTGGGGTGAAGAAATTATGACCATAGGGCATGGAGAAATATGCTAAAAAAGAATCATTAAGAGTAACCAATGCAAAGTCCTGTGGTCTTAGAGCCGACAAAATCAAATGTGGAATTTTTTTTTAATTAAATCTCCAACTAACATTGATTTCTTTGAACTTACTAATTAGATTATAGTGATCTGCGGAATTGTGTTTTAATAAGAATTTGTCTCCCAGAATGGAAAACCTAATCTCCAATGGTAATATATTAGTTTCAGCCTTAATGGCCCCCTACTGAGGTAGAATTACACGCATCAACGATTACCCTAAGACAGATGTTTTGAAGGACGTTCAGCTTATTTTGATTATTAACGGAGAAGTTACTAAACAAAAATGAATCATAGTCAATTACACTTCTAATATATCCCTTATATACTATAATGCTCATTCTTTATTTTCTCACATATGGTAATTCAAAAATAATGAAAAAACGAAACAGATTTCCTTATTACTTCCAATGTAATAACGACAATAATCAGTTATATTTATTACCTATATCCTCTGTATCTATCTTATAAAGCTGTAAGGCCAAAAATAATCATACAGCAAGCTCTACAGCTGCTTGAGTGATATTTTTTCATTTTAATCTAAGTATTTGCTTTATCAGATTATAGAAAAAATATGGAACTCAAAAAATTCGTAAAACTAAGAAGCCTAAATTATGAGGAAAAACAATTTTTAAGAAAAAAAATCTATTGTCTTACCGAATTGTTTCTAAATCGGCGTATATGAGTCCAAAAATGTTGAAATCTAAGAGCCCACATTTCGGAAAACATATATATCTAAAACGGTAAGACCGGGAACTAAAAAAAGTCCATAGCTCCTTTCAGAACCTCAACAGACATGCACAAACTTAATATATAAAATAAAATAAAATAAAAATAAAAACATCACTTCTACTCTACGAGTACATAATTGAAAAAAAAAGTCCAGAGTTCGTTTTATAACAGCTTGAGGTTTTTTTTTCCCAATTGACATCTTTTCGTCATTGGGGGAAATACAGAACCGGTTGTAAAATTTAGCAGTACAAATTTCGAAATGCTTGGAGCGGTGTGATCGCCAGCGACATAAAATTTTATTTTTTAGATTTTGAGAAAGAAAAATGCAAAGTAAATTTTAAAAAACAAGTATTGTCAATATCTCATTAAAAAAAAAAATGAAACGTAACATATTCTTTTCACTTATTAGTACTCTGCTAGCGGTTTTAATTTTCGATATATTTTAATCTATATTTCACTTTTTTAAAAATTCACGAAGTAAAATAATAAAAATTCGAAGGTTTGAGTTTGCGACTAACAAGCTCAATTCCCCCTTATATATATATATATATATATATATACACACATATAAAAATATATAAAATCGATTCTTCGGATATGGTTATGGAGACATTTTCTGGATCCCTAGATGAAAGTTATTTTATAATTCGTATGGAAAAGTAAATTTAAATTGATTACGTCATTCTTAAAAAAAATTATTGCTTGCACAGCAATTTCTATTGCAACTTCAGTTACTTATTTCATAATAATTTTTCATAACGCTTTTTTCATATTAAATTTGGCAGAATAATAACATTGTCATTATTAATACATAAAATACATATATATATATATATATATATATATATATATATATATATATATATATATATATATATGTATATATATACAGGGCCGTATCTAAACCAAAATTTCGGGAGGGGTTACGAAAATATTTTTATAAATAAATATATTTTATATATATATATATATGTGTGTGTGTGTGTGTATTATCATGAAATATATTTATTTATAAATAGTACACTAATTATTGTATATGCAATATTTGAATACTACAATAAAAACAAATGAAAAATAGTCATTTCAATAGAATTTATAAAAATTTCAATTTTCTTTTCTTTTGTCAAAAATTGAAAGGAAATATATTTTTTCTGAATTTCGGTCCATTTAATTCAATTAGTCATTATTTCGAAGACATGGGGGGGGGCTGGCCCCCCCCCCTGCATATATATACTTATAGAATGTCCTAAACCACCTGTCTAGCCTTTCTGAAATTTAGAATATCATGTGTGGTGAAAAATTCAGAACCCCATATTAATATTTTGGTTGTAGTTGTCTACGTCATTTTTTGCAAAGTGAAATAAATGTTCCACGAGTGCGATAAAAAATGGTTACAGACGAAACGTTGCAGATTTCGTTACGGGTTATTCGATACAAAATCGTTTCATCATATTGCTCTCGGAATATGCGTATGTAAAAAATCGTTCCCAAAAATGTTAATAAATGCGAAAAAGTAAGAATAGAACATAGTGAATCGCTGTTATCGTCGATGATAATTTAGTTGATAATTGTGTTTAAATAAATTTTTGAAATGGAAGCAGCGTTATCAAAAGTAAATTGTACAAACGCGACATTATAGTGAAATATTCGACATTAGCAGGCACTGTTAATAGTTCATAAATAAACGTAGCGTATTGACTTTAATCAGCATTGTAAATGAACAAAACTAGAAGTCTGAAGTGGTTTGAAACGCAACGGATGGGGTTACCGGTAGCGAAAAGAAGGTCTTTGATCTTTTGAACTTGAATCAAGCAGTGTTCAGGTAGCTTCCCAAATATGAGTGGCGTTTGTTTTCTCTTTCGAATGTGTTTCCAAAAAGAAAAAAAGAAAAAAAATAAATCATTCAGTGTTTAAAGTAACGCCAGATAATTTGTCTGCTGATTGTAAATGTCTACAGTGGAGTGGCGAGGAATTATGAATGAAAAGTAAAGGGAAAGTGAGACGAAAGAGAACATTTCTCTATACGTAGCCCCACTTATTACATTGATGACGTAACGGTAGCGATAAATTTTATCAGTAAAAATAGAAGATAGATAGGAAACAAATCGAAGTTAAATTTTATCGCTAAGAATGGTAAGTTACAAGTTTGTTACGAAGCAACCAGTTGAACAGACGATCACGCGCGTGTGTTGCTTTCAAAGGTGGAAGCTAGCATGTGTACACACGTTATTGGTCACTTTTCTATCCATAACTGTCATTGTTGTTTTAGTTCGTTTAATTCATATGATAAGAAGTTTACAACACAGTCACGAAAGCTGCTCAATTAGGTGCACATTATGTTTACAGCTGATAAGAGTAAGCATGACCTCTTTAGAACATGCTTTAAATATACATGTACAATATTGTAACGTAGAAAAAACTGGAAAAACAAATTACATAAATTATATCCTACGTATTAATATAGTTGTTTAAATCTTTCATTTTTTTCTCTCTTTTTATAGGTGAACTTTATATTTCCACTAGAGATTTATTTTCTTCTTTTCAGGAGGGTTTTCCTTTCTTTTGAAAATATGATTTCATTATAATTGAAACAAACTTAAAGTATGGTCTAAGTAACAAAGGGTTTAAGATGTGAATATAAATATTTCCGGTACAGCAACTATTGAAATTCCTGTTGCGAGATTCTTTAATAATTTATCTGTAATTTAAATTTCTAAAATATTCTAATGAAAGCTAACTCTTTTTAACTAATACGCTACGTGGTTGATAAATTGTGAATCGAAATATTTAAAAAAAGATTACTAAATATTATATTACAGAACTAATACGAGATTGTACATGATTAAATGTTACGCCTATATGATAAAACTGTTGAACGCGACTCCAACCGTAAATCTGTACCTTCTATACCAAAATGTATTAATAGATTTAATCGAGTACCATTTTTGAAAGTGTCATTGCTTTCATCACTGCAATTATCTGCTTCTTATTTTTTTGTTTTTATCATTCGATTTTCCTTAATTTACTTATTTTATAGACTGCCCATCATCGACTTACTCGTTTGCTCCACTTCGCTTTCAATGCAAAAATAATTTTTACTTCTTTTCGTTTTTTAATTAACAAATTTACATAAAGATTCCTTTTTTCTCTGGAAAACTATCATGAATAAATCTCACGTTCAGCTAAAGATATTTTTAGTCTCTGCGTGATCTATGTTTATAACGAAAGTCGAAAGTTTCGCTCGAATGAAAATTAAAGAAGAATATTCACCGATAACGGTACTCATATGGGAAACCAATACTGATTGGTATACTTTCAAACTTTAAAATTGGTCCGTATAATCGATAGAGTTGTTGTTATTGGATAAATAGAAAACATGAAAAAGAAGCATGCACGACGAACACTTTCTTTAAATTTACATTTATATTTACTACAACAATTTGATTTTATCAAGTGTACTTTGCCTCTCCATTTTCCCCGCTTCATCGATCAAAACCCTCATCGATAATTAGCTGGGCCATACGAGAAACTTGTATATTATGCGTCGAAATCTTCTACAGGTATCACAACACTGTTCACCGACGAAAACTTGAATGAAAAAAATCGACCACTTCTTCCGAAAACGAAAAATAAAAGGTCCAGGTGATATTTAGCGGCTCTTCCAACAGTGTCATGATATAGTTGACTGAGAACTTGGTTGAATACATCTTCTTCTTCTTCTTCGTGCGACCCGATTCGGGTATAGCTTAATCACCATTCATCGTCCGTACCAACTGGCGGAATGAGTCCCGGTTAATTATAGACACTACTGATACCACTTGTATACCGATGATATGCTCCTATAATTATTCATATCGGTAAAAATATGCCGGACGAGCATCGTAATATTTTATCGCTATTTCTAAAAAGCACTTCACTGGTTCTTCGGGTGCGCTATTATATTTTTGCCCTTTTTTCGATTTGTAAAAATATGAATTCGCGACCGATAATGTGTAAAATTACTTTCAAATTTATAGCCAGAAAATTGATAAACTTACGCTAGGGAAATATCGGTTTCGTTCGAATAAATTCGTTCCTGTCAACACTATATATCAATCAACAAGTTACTAATGGAGCATAGTGAATAAACTAAAAATGTTTAGCTCTCGTTAAACGTTACCCCGGGGACTCTTAGTAACATTGCAATCGGTCGAAATTGTAACATATTTGTAGGCCTCTCCTCCGTATATCTCTAAATTATTAATGAAATACGTACGATCTTTATTTTACAATAAGCTACATATATAAACAAACAACAACATTAGAAAAACCATAGGGCCCCTTTTTTCTTAGTCACCCGTATATGTAGTTAATTTTTAGTTGAGCGAAATCGTTACTTATAAATAGTATTGATTATAAAAATAATATGTTCTTGTGTCCACAAATAAATAAAAAATATAATTATATCTAAAGATAATAATCTACTACTATCTAACCAAGTAAATTTTCTAAACCCAATTTCACTTTTGCATTTCCATCGATCGTTTTTGTCTCTTAAAAAAAAGTATCATTTCCATAACTATTTAGGCGCGCTCGTTTTTTATGTAAAGCTTGACTATGCTAAAATCTCTCACAACCACATCCTAAATAAAATTCCTCCACCTACTTGAGATAAATGCTACATTGCAATTTCCTTTCAAGCCCCATCCTTTTGAAGTTCTCTCAGTTATCCTACATTCGGACTCAATTACGTCTCGCACTGCTCTTTCGTATCATCTGTAGGAAAACGAACGGGTGTAAACTTCTATTCGTATTCCTTAATAAGTGTATTCCTCCTTCCGTGCTCCTGGCCAATACAAAAGTAAAGTAATTTAATTTTGAAAGGAATTTAAATCGCGCCGAATTTAAAAATAGAAACATTAGTGTGTGTATGTAAAATTCATAGACGATTATTAATGGGAAAGAATTGTATTAATAAATTCTGGCTATCTTCACTAGTACAATTTCATTAATTGTATCGACTTTTTACAACGAGTAATTCGCGTGTAATATGTACGTTGAGTCTTGAAGTGCTCAGTTTTGGTAGTTCAGACTTTTTTTTTTTAGCAATCATATTTACAACGTTAGAGCTTTATTCTTTTTCGTAAATTATTTTGAAATAATCTCATTAATTAATTATTTAAAAAAAATTTTCTAACGGATCAGATGCGAAAAATATTTATGCAAAATTAATGTCCGCATTTTAATTTCCAGATATTCTAAGAGTAGTGTGATACCCTTTTATACCATTAAAATCTTTAAGAATAAAAACCAGTTTTCGTTTGCGTAAATCGTCTTAAGTATGAAATTTAAAAAAAAAAAAAAAGCAAAAAAAAAAAAAAGAACAGAGTCGGCTTATAACAAGAAAAATTATAGAATTAACATTTTTTAGAACGATGAATTAACATAAAATATTCAAATTTACACGGATGTTCGAAAGCATTTGCGTCAGAAATATGCAAACTAGGAAAAATAACCGATCAAAAATAAATAAATAGCACAGGTGACAGCAGTTTTGCCGTATTTCCTTTGCCACAGGAAGCAGATAGAACGACTTTTAAACATTACGGTTAGCTGCGAATAAGTTCCGTATAAAATTAAATAAGTAACGGCGGACCCGAGCGACTATTGGTTGAACGTCTCAAGCAGACGACTTCAATAGTGACAAGGCAATGTG
The DNA here is from genome assembly GCA_039619475.1 of Icerya purchasi. Classification (NCBI taxonomy): domain Eukaryota; kingdom Metazoa; phylum Arthropoda; class Insecta; order Hemiptera; family Monophlebidae; genus Icerya; species Icerya purchasi. Next base: position 239,641,473 of record CM077115.1, read on the forward strand.
TTTTTTTTTGGGGGTGCTAGAGAGGCAATAACCAGGAGGGAAAAGCTGGTTGAAACGTTAAGCGAATAAATATCTTTTTAAAACACAGTTGTTTCCGAAAATTATTTACAGGAGGGAAGAGTTGTCTGATGAAACTCTATACAAATGCCTGTTAATCGACTGACCTTCCACATGTGAAGGATACCGAATAAATTTCCTTTAGTCTACCTTCTTAACAGCGCATTGCTACCTTACAGTAAGGCTTACCGTCCCGCATTAGTGACCATTTCCCCTCATTCCTCCTCTTCTTAAATGTCTTATCTTCAGTCTTCTTCCGTTAGATTCATTTACTCTTAATCCTTCGTCTGGTCCAGTCGGTGCATATCTTTCTGCGCCACTGATCAAGCTTTGTGTAAAGCTGGGTAATGTTGGAATCAACTACGCTGCGGCGTTTCCTCATTCTTTCGTTATTATCAGATTTTCTTTTCCCATCGTTTCTCTTGCGCATAAATCTTGTGTTGTATACATTTTTCCGTTTTTCGTTTCTTTTCTTGTTATCTTTTTTTTTTTTTTTTTCGTTCTTTATTTATTTATTCATTTATTCATTTTTTCCTATTTTTTTTTTCCAAGATGAAAGTGGGCGAGAGCTATTAATTTAAGTCTTACGATATCATCGTAAGCGCTGCAACGAAAAGAACAGCTCGAAGAATTATTCGTTTGAACATACAACTTCCACTTTCATCTGCAACATATGTGCCAAGCACTGCGGAGTGTTAGGATTGGCTTAATTAATAAGCTACTTAAGGACTCATTAATAAAATCCGCGAATCCATACTTGGAATCGTGGCGATATCATCATCGTCACGTTTATATTTATAAAGTTGATTTTTCAGATGCCGCGTCATTGGAATACCCTTTGGATCCCTAGAGGATAGTTTTTCTATAATTCCTACACAGCAGCAGATTTTAAATGATTGTATTATTTTCAAACGTTACTTAAAATTGTTACATTTAATCATTACAATATTACTCTTAATAGTATATCATTCTAGTCTTGCAGCCAATCCGTGGTTCCTTTTCTTTCCCCCACTTCGCCGTTCCACTGTTGTTTCCATTATTCTGGCCATATTCTATTATCTTCCCTCCGCTTTCGTTTTTCGTCAGTTCTTCCCCATTTGCGATCTTCGGTTTTCATCTCTTTCGCGGAGCGCACTGCTTTGTACTCCAGTTTGTAAAGGATTGCCTGCTCTTTCTTTATCCGCCTATTATTTGGTATTTTTTCCCGTCTTGTCGACAACATTTGATACGGAATTAATATATAACTGATTTATCCTCACTTAATAGGTGTTCTTGGTTGACGGGCCCGAAGAGGGAATAACGTGCTCAGTAAAAATTAATCGTTTTATTAATATTATATCCGCATTATCATATAAATCGAAGGTTGGAAGTTGTTTTAATTTTCGTTAGATTAGGCTTATTTTCCGTTTAGTGAAACGTTTTAACTACACGGTTTATTATGCTATAGTTTATTGTCCGTAATCTGGTCTAGCGGACGTAAATTACGATATAAAATTGTCTGCATCGAAGCAATTCGGAAAGTCATCTAGATAAAAAAAGTAAGCAAAACTACTGCTAAGACAGTGTGTCTTATAGAACGTTATCCAACACCGTTGTTGTCGAAGTAGATACTCAGTTGTCAGTTTTAACACGGAAAGGTTTGCTAGTTAGACAGCTATTTTCACTAATGCTGAAAATTTACGACCTGTTCATAAGTAATCCGGTTATAATAATAACTGCTATATCAGGAAGTAATATGGTATATTTTTTTTTAATGAAATCAGCAAGACTGTAGTAATTTCAGTGCTATTTTTGCAACTTGCTAATAACCGGGATGGAAATTAAATTACACATCTGAAATATTTTCATTATTTTCAGCGTGATTGCTTTCAACTAAATTTTTCAAAGGTGCTTCTTCGGACTCCTACATAAATAGAGCAGCGTCTAAATAGTACGAATTACTGATGAATTAGTTCCTGCTTTGAGATTCGCTGCTCTTCAAAATAATTACTCGTAACCAAACTTCAGGACAGTAGATCTTTAAAATTTACGGTTTCTACACTAGCGAATGAGAAAATAGTGATTGATTTTAACAGTCACAAAGCGTAAAACTTTGAATATGTACACGTTCAGTGAAATGTAAAATTGCTCCGAATTTATTTTTATGCCTAATTTTAATCAGCTCGTTTTTCGTAAGAAAAATCATGCGTAAATTAATGCTCTTTTTTTTTTTTCTTCTAAAAACTAATATTTTCCTCGCCGCCTCAGTTCTATGTAATCTATAAAAAGCTAGAGTTATTCGATACCGATCAATAAGCAACAGCCGGATTCGAGCTAAGTTCTACTTGAATAGAAAATGACTGTCTAATTAAATACACTACACTATGGCAGCTAATAATTAACAGAAAAAGTGTGAACATGATTTCGGAAAATTTTCGGGTCCACGGTGGAACTGACTTTTTGTCGTTCCGACTTTTAATTTTCATAACCAAATTTAGGTAAATATTTTTAACCTTACTCGAAATTTTCCAGCGTCTCACAACAAAAGCCATCAATACCTAAAACGATATTAACGGATTAGCCGGAAGAAAAAATTACAGAAACCCTTTCGTCTGGTTTGGTACCACAGTTTATTGTGCTGTTAATCATGTCTAAAACTTCGATTATGATCCACGAGTAGTTTTTCATCGAAAATTATTTTTACTACCTCCGGTAAATTTTTATTTACGTTTTTTTCGATTCGATTTGCAGAAAACCTCTAACTTGCTACATATATATATATATATATATATATATATATATATATAGGTGTATATATATACAGGGACGGATCCAGAAGGACATTGACGAATTAAATTTCGTTCAGCCAAAGCTATCACAGATTTGAGACTTGTCTCATTCTGGATCTGAGTCACATCCAAAAGTACATAACTAATTTAAAATCGAATATTGTGGTTACACCAGAGAAATCTCAGAGAGTAAAGGCGGATCCTAAGTAGAAAGGAACTGGCCCCAATCTTCAGAGATCCATTAGACCCTCTCTAAGAGTACATTATGAAAAGCTTAACTTCACATATCATAATACCTTATCAAAGTACGCACTTACTTTACTTCACTTTACGTTACAGCGTGACCCAATTCGTAACCGATTTGTAACGGAGTCTTCTATTTGGTCTAAGGTAAATATGTGTACCAGTTGTCGATTTTATATACATATATTTAAAATAATGGCGGTGTGTAATCTTTAGTTGAGTGAAACTTTTTGTTAGATTGCGACAGATACAGGTTGTAGAAGTGCCGAGAATCTTCAGCTGAACGTGAAAGTCGTTTTTAGAGTTGTAGGGTGATAAATACGTTTTTTACGGAGCGAGAAATTCTCTACGTAAATATATTAATTAAAAACACGCTCGAAAAAGAAAAAGCACGATTCACATTTAAAGCGTAAGGAAGCAAGCGGGGAAGTAGACAGTTTGCAGAATAAGTGTCAATGATATGAGGAAAATGGAATGGTCGAGAAGAAGTAAAAAGCAGATGATTGCAGTGACGTAAGCAGTGTGATTTTCAGAAATGAAGTTCAATTAACTCTGGTAAGTTTTTCAGCAAAAAAAATGTTCGATTGTCGGAAGCACTTTATACCGTAAACATTAAATTTTATAGTATCTTTTAATTTTTTTTTAAATACATGAATACACAATACAGTGGTCATATAATGTATTAGCAATATTCTATAAAAAGTTATAATACAAAATTACAGAGAAATTAATAAAGAATCATGCAATAGGAGTTGTAGTAATTGCCAGCAGAATACTATTTACACATTCTGATTTTAAACTTTTGCCAACTTCTGTGCTTCGCTGTTGTGGAAGATACTTCATGTTTATCTCAATTATCAGTAATGTTGTCAAAAGAAAGGAAAATTGAATAGTGCAAATAAATCTTTAGTGAAAATACAGAGTTCATCATGTACTAAAAGAGAAAAAATTTAAGACTTTAACATATATTAATTAGCGGGTGAAGACGCGGGTAAAAGCTAGCAGATAAGTAAATAAACCGGTTATAGTGATGAAATCGTGAATAAGGAATAGAAAACATATGATTACATTGATGAAAGCTATAGGATCTCTTGAGATGGCATGATATTCAGTTAACTGTAACGAATATTTTGGCAAGATTTTTTTTTTTTAAAAAGTTGGATAAAATAAATTTAAAAAAGTGTTTACAATAATATATATATATATATTTTTTTTTTTATTTTTTTTTTTGATAATTTAATCTAAATCCAACTTTTTTAATTGACGTATTGGTGTACTTCTTTTTTCAAAAAAAAAAAATCAGTATATGTAAACGCTGCAGACTTTATGAAAATTTACAAAATAATACAGTTTAAAGTCCGAAAGAACGGACCGCGAAGCGGCCTGCGAGACCACTTCCCTAGTATATATGTATATATATATATATATATATATACATACATACATACATATATGTATATATAAACTCGGCTAGTTTGGCCTCGCAAGGGGCTGTGCCCCTTAACCCATCTTGCTTACATTTTTGTCTCTTTCTCATCAATAATTTGTATAAAATTATCAAAATTTACAACGTAATTCTTACTGGCATCAACACAAAAAAATTAACATAATCACAAAAATCCTATCCTAACATTTAACTTTCATTACATAAAATTAAGACATTTTTTCATTATATTTTTCGTTACATATTTCGTTACATAAAATTATGACATTTTTAAAATAACAATCACAAAAATCCTATAAAATATAACAAACGTTACATAAAATTGGGACGTTTTTTCTAATGGGGGGTAGCCTAAGAATTACGTTGCAATTAATATATATATATATATATATAAATTCCAGATAGAACACTTTTTTTTTAATTTCTAGAGACAAATTTAAACGGGTATTATATACGGACCAGACTGCGGGTTGCTGCTAGAAATTAATAATTACTAATTAATAATTAATAATTAATAGCCATATTGGTAATAATAATAATAATAATAATGCCTTAGTTGACACGGGCCGCAAAAAAAAAAAAAAAAAAAAAAAAAGATTAAAAAATTGTCGCTATTCGAAGAAAAGAAATTTTCAAGAGTGCGTCAAAGGCAGCGTTATTTTGCACTTTCTTTAATTTTTGGAATATTTAATTTTCCGATAAATCATATCGTGGCACAATATTGTTTTTCTCGTAAATTAAAATAGATGAAAAGTATTTCGCGCGGAGCGGTAGGCAATTGTATAATACCGCGTTTTTTTTTTTTATCAGACGCCTTCGATATCTGGTGAATTAAGAAGAAATTAATGAAAAGAATGTTTTATTGTTGAACTTATTATTGTCATTAAAACAATCGACTTGGCTGGTTATCTGAAGTGCGTTATCAACATTCGAAGAATTCTTCGGTCATATTCATGTGTACACCGAATGGCGCCAAACGTGAGCCCTTTATTGCTTTTAACCAGCCTGCTTTTGTGTGATAATTCTAGAAAATCATCGACATTCGCTCAATAAAATTTAGAACTCGTTTGGTAACAAGTGAAGAGATAGTTGTTAAGAATAAGCGCTTTCTTGTTTTCTTTAAGATATCCGGAAAATGTGTTTTTTTTTTCACCTACATTTTGAACTGGTCGATGTTAGACGAGACTCATCTCATATTACGAAGAAAATGTATTTCGAAAAAGCTGGAGAAATAAGGTAATTAAGAATAGGAATTTGCGAAGAGGTGAAAGCAGAAAAGAACGAATATCAAAAAAGAATAAGAAAACAAGGGAAAAGCAGTGTGGTAGGAAAACAACCATTTATAATAAGGGGGATAGGAAGAAACAACTTACGAAGGAGGGAAAAAGAATATGGGAAAAAAGCAGGTCGAAATTTTAATTGTGCATGGTAACCGGTAACTTGAATTGGCTTTAACGAGCGTCGAAAAAAACAATGTAGCCCGATATTTTATAATTTCAAATACTTATTGGAAAAGGAACATAACACACCGCCCAACACTAATAGTTACGAAAGCGGAACTTTTCTAATCGCTTCCTGATATAACCTACAAATTCCTACGTTTCATCGTAGTCCTTTGTGTTGAGTAAATGCCCTGTGTTGAAGCGCCCAAGAAAAAAAGAAGAAGCAAAACTTTCATCAGAAGCTGATAAAAGACACCGTCCAAAATTATGGCAAAAAGGTAGCTTTTTACGTCAATAGTTTATCCATTTTTATCTGGGTTCAGTTTTGATAGGTAACATTTGAAAATTGTTCGACCGCAATCAAAAGGTTCAGATAAAAATCATAGAAATCGCGTAAATGTGGCCAAAGGACGAAAGTCGGGCCAAAAAAAAAAACAAAAAAATCCATAGCTAGTTAAAACCATTTAAACGTAACAGGGTTCGCTAATTTCTAGTGACATATAACGTTTAGAAATAGTTCTAAGCAGATTCAGTAAACGTTCGGAAAAGGACAGTAGCTTACGTCGTCTACTCCGTTGACAATCGAAAATCGTACCGTAATATTAACGACAAGTTAGTTTTCACAATATACTGATACGCGTAGTTATGGCTTTGGGGACTATTACCTCGCATTAGTTTATTCTAACAATGTTCAGGAAACCTAAAAATTTTCCGATGTACAATGAAATGGTTTCATTTTTGGAGGTTTGTTTTTTATCTGATAGTTCATTATATTCATATTCTGCTGTGAATGTGTAGTATGCGAAGTAAAATATGTTATCTTTATTCAACTTTTTTGTTATATTTTTTGGTGTTATTGACTTCATCTAATTAAAAGTTATTAAAAAAAGGGGGGGGGGGGACGATCTTAATACATCATGTAATTTTGCAAAACCTATCGCTCCTTCTGGCCTGAAGAGCATGCTGAGTGGGAATGAATTAACTTTTCCTACACTTAGTTGGAAACATCTACTTTATTCTATTTTTATCATACAGGATTCAGATGTTCTAAGAACAAAATTATATCTGTTTTTATATCGTAATAAAATTACTTAACACGAATAATCTATACGGTAACATATATGTATGGCGACACTCGAATTGCACATCGTTGTTTACCTGGCCGACGGTTAAAAAGGGTTTAGTAATCTCTAAACACTCGAATTGCGCACCGGAAGTTTGCTGGTATGAAATATAAAAAAACGAACGAAAACGGCATTCAGTCCATGGATATTTGTTGGGCTCGCTCGGTGGTTCGAAAACTGATGGTCGCTTTATCGTGTATCATATTTGAATATGTTCGATGGCTTTCAACATGTTTACGCATCATCGTATACTTAAAAAATAGCCTATTTTTCACAAACCTTTAAGGAGGTTTTTTCTAAGCAACCGAAATGTTATTCCAAATAGCAAACGTCCCCCCCCCCCCATCGAGATATGATAAGACATTTTGGAAGTCACTGAAAGAACGACACACTTTTACTGATTTTATTCCTTGGTCGATTTTATAAAATCCGGAGTATCTTTTTTTTAAAAGTTCTCAGCAGGCGGGTTATTTCGAGTCGGTGCGCAATTCGAGTCCGACTTGTCACTGTGTGAAGTATTGGTGCGCAACTCGGGTGTCCCTCCATATGTATAACAGGAGTTATAGGTTTAAAATAATCTATGTCAGTTGTTACACGCAAGGACCACAGTGGGGGGCATAAGAGTTAATCGTAATGATGAAATATGAAGATGCTTATGTGTGGCATTTGTACACCGTGCGCATGGAATTAACACCCGTAGAAGATGATATTAATACGTTTAATTGTATTTAATATTTCATACTGGAATTTACTTTATAAAAATATTAACAATAATATTGCTGCTTTTTTAATGAATGTTCATATTTAAAACTGTGTTATGCTTGGCGAGCCGATTGAAGATTGCAGTTAAGTGATTATTTGGAACAGATTGGAACGTCTGCGTGCGTGTGTGTTTTTTTTGTATGAAGAATACTTTTTCCATCCTCTGAGGATTTAGCTTTTTCAGCTTACTTATTACATTTTCACGCGTTAATTTATCTGAGTCTTTTTACGAACACTATTTTTCTTTCCCGTTCCGGCGCAATTATTTTTCAAAACTTCCAAACCCAGATAAAACCGCAGATTTAATTATGCGAAAACATAATAGACTTTTAGAAAAGGTTGTAATTTAAACAGAAACTGTAGCGGTTTAAATTCTAAACGTATATCCGTCTGAATTATGCTTCTTTGCGTATAAAAACTTGATTATAAACATAGGCATCGTATAGTATAAGGTTTTTATTAAGATGAAATATTTTTTTTTCTTTTTTTCCTCTTAGGCCCTTTACCGAGAAACAAATAGTAAGGAAAAAAGTCGGTTATATTTTAATCCGATCAGAAATCTTTGCTAAAAAGGAGCAGATAGCAGGAATAATTAATTTGGGAAGGAAAGGACAATAGGAAGCACATTAAGGAGTAGGAAGTCCGAGTCTCAACAGATATATACAAAGCAGAACGCTCCACAAAAAGAGATGAACACTGAAAGAACACATGATCAGCGTCGCAAATAACTGCATCATCAGGATGGACGGGATAGTGTAGGGAGAAAATTAGGGAATAGTTTTCTTTTTTTTTCTTTCTTTTTTTTTTTTGAGAAATCCCCCTAATTAAAAATATAAATTTAATTTTAATAAATTCGGCGAATTCGTATATGAAAAGTTTGTTTAATTTATTGTTTCTTTATTTTTTTAATTTTCATTTCCTTTTAAGCTATATAATCAGGCGCATAGATTTATAACTAGCTAAGATATTAATGGTAACTGGATGACAAACAGAAGAAAATAGTTATTAATATGTCCGAGTGAAAGTAAAGTTTTGATCGCGGTCTAAGATTACAAAATTTTCTAAAAATTAGCTGATTATTTCGTATTTAATGTGAACTACTTTTTATATTTACACAATATCTCGTTTGCGTCCTTTTGGGTATATTTTTTTTTTTATTTTTATTTTTTACATTTTTGTTTCATTTTGAGCTATAGTCAAATGTATATCTTACTTCTTATTTCTTCGCCTTGTACCGCTGCCTACGCCGGAGGCACGACAGAGACAAATAAATGTTGGAGAAAAAACTGGTTGATTTTAGGAAGGATAAGACTGATTTTGTTTTAGAAGGATCGTTTCGCAGTATTTCAGAAAGGGAGGGGAAGTAATTAAAATGAAACGTTGTCGCGAGAATGGAGGATCAGTTAATAAAAAGTTGAAAATCGTAACTGGAACGAGAGAATGCAAGCAAAAAGGGGAGGAGGAGGTTGATTCCTTAGTAATTGTGGGTACCAGTAGTGTGTGGCCTAAACGTAGTCGCGCGATCAAAACTTTCTCCCTTCGGTCAGAAGAAAAACATATTATACACGGTTCCGGCGACTGTCGAATCGAACAAAGTTCGTTTGAAAGTGCGATACTGAGTCACCGAGTCTCCCACAAACTGGGCGGATTTTAGATTGTATGAAGGTCTTTACATCGAAGATGATCCGCGGTACTGCGAGAAGAATGGCGCTTTCTTTAGTTGCTACGTCTGTCAGTAAGTTGCCTGGAATATCAATATGAGAAGCAATCCATACGAACATCAGCTGCATATTGAACGAATGTACTGTGCGAATGATCTCTTTTGCCATTGGATGTTGTTTCGGATTGTGCGGAAGGAATAAACGTAGTAGGACATTTTACGGGTCCGAATAAATCATAGGAGAAGGAGAGGAACTTGTTGAGAAGAACAGGTCGACTGTTAATTTAATCGTGAAAAGTCCAACTGATAAGATGGCGACCTTTAGAGAAAACCGGATAATAATTTCTTCTGCAGACGCGCTCATTTAGCGAACATTTTAGATTTTTACCCACCTGTACAGATGAACTGTGGGAAGCGTGAAATAAATTCCTAATAAGTAGCAAAGGGAAATAGAGTGAGATGTTTCATTTTTACAAATTTCAGTCAGTTTAAAGTTCAGGTTTGGTGTAAATATAAACTACGGAGCAATAGAGGAGCCACAGAGAGCCGAAGAGAATTAGTATGTAGAAGGAATAGACAAATTTAGAAAACTAAAAATTGTTCGAGATTGGAATTCTCTGACGAAATAATCATTGTTATAGGAGTGTTTTTAATGAAGACCACTGGAAACTGATTATTAGATTTGATATGAGGCCAAGTTTTAGAGCTAAAATGTATTTTTGTTGGGGACTTGTGGGTTCAGTTGTTTTTTCGTCTTTGCGGTGAAACTTTATGCCTAGAAGTAAGTGTATGTCATTAGCATGTATGTGAGAAGGCAGTATGTTTAGAACAAGTGGTAGTTTGGATGGTTATATCAGTTCACATCTGTAATGTTTAGGTCTATATGCTCCATATATCACGATATATGCCTTTATCTACCTACTCCTGGATGTAGGCATTCCCCAATGTTTTCTAACCAATTCTATCTTGCGCTTTTCTCAACCAAGTTTTCCCAGCTACCTTCGCTATGTTATATTTGAAGTAGGCGATGAAGGTGCCAGCGGCTGTTACGGCCCTTCTTTCTTTTTACCACCGCCATATTGGTGAATATAAAATCCTAATGTTCCGTGTGCTGCTGGCTAGGCAACTTGGGAGATATATTTTATCCCTACTACCAGGTTGGTTGTTGTTCTGCTGCAATTATTTCTATTACATCTATATTATTTGCCGTTATTTTTAAAGTTTCCACTGGTTAAATTTATATATCTTCTTTTATAAAGCTATTTCCTTTTAGTTTTCTATAATATAGTAGTATTACTGCAGAAGCAGGAGTAGTAAAGCTGTTAAATCATCCTGTTTTTTGTTTTCTGTCGGGGTTATATATATATATATATATATATATATATATATATATAAGTGTATATGTGTGTATATGTAAATGCATATACTGTAATTAATGTGTATTAGAATTGCAGCGAGCTCTCTCTCATCGGTATGTATAAATGATTACAATTGTGCATTTAAATGACTTAGAAATGTGAATGGAAATGACTCTGTGTTGTTTGACGATGACGAAAAGTATGTATGGGTGTATGTTTGGAGAATGTTTCGACAATCACTTATATAAACATATGTTATGTTTATATATTCTGATAAATGTCATATGCGAGATGTATATATATGTCAATATTGTATCGTATGAAAATATTTAATTCTGTAACCAGTAGACAAATAAGACTGATATACATACATTTCCTATTATTACAAAATAGACTGAAATATTAATAAATCAGTAATGTCGATAACTGTTTGTCTACTAAATTTTTCTTTAATTGTGCCAGATTTTAATACAAACTTATGTAACTTATTTAACTTGATGATAATAATTCCACTGCTCGCGCACTAATGTACATTTGTGGTATATACATGTATACGTTTGTTACTGTTTACACATATTAATTAATTGATTTGATTATTAGCGATTATATCGTTATTCGGAAAGAAAAAGATATTTTTTCCGGTTGGTCAGTTGGTGACTGGCTTACACGAGCATTATACGCCGTCTCCATAGAACGTTAACCGATTAGAAATATGTAAATAAAACAAGAAAAACGGTCTCCGTTCGATTCGCATAACATAATCAGTTTTTTGTAATTACTTCCAGCAAGTCGCGTCCGTAACAAGAAAGTGACGCAATAAAATGTAAATAATGAAAAGCATGAGAGTTATATTAATCAGTACATTACGAAAAATTATAAATAATTAACCTTTGCTTTAGTGTTCAATTTTAGTAATAAAATTATTTTCCTCCGAACAGAATTTCTTCATCCATTTCATTTCATTTTTTTTAAATTCTACACTCCGTATTCGTGTTAAGAGATGTGCTCAAAGTTAAGTAAACTCTTATGCTTCAATTACTAAATTAATTAAATGTAAAATGTACGGCTTAGTAAGATCTGCTACACTTATTCGCACATTTTTCCGGTCTATTTCGTTTCAAAAATTAGGGATATTTTTGTAAAAGATAAACCGCTGACAAGAATTAATTTTTAAAAATTAAATGTAATTACGTAAATAACGAACAGAAATGGTGTAATTATTCGGTAAAAATGAATTTAAACAATCTGAAAAAAAAATCAAAAAATGCATTAGTGCGCGATTAAAATTTATTTTTTCCTAATATACCTACGCATAAATTATCCCCCGTGTTTTTATCGCGCATTCAAAAATAATTCATGCTGGAAATATTTTGAATACGTTCGCATTAAGAAATTTCGAATTTTTGCAAAGCATACACACTGGTAATTAAGGGATACCACGGATGACACTATAATTGCTACCACCAAGGCCGTATCTAGACCAAAATTTCGGCTGTGTGTGTGGGGGGGGGGATATGAAAATATTTTTATAATTATATATATATATATATATGCAATATTTGAACGTTACAATAAAAGCAAATAAAAAATAGTCGTTCCATAGAATTCATAAAAATTTTAATTTTCTTTTCTTTTGTCAAGAATTGAACAAAAATAAATTTATTCTGAATTTCGGTTCATTTAATTCAAGCAGTTATGATTTCGCAGACATTTCGGGGAGGGAAGTGGTTGATCCCGGAAAACCCTTCTTAGATACGGCCCTGACTACCACTGAAAATAAACGTGACTGCTTTTGTATTGATTAGTTATTTCGCCCAGAAAGATATGCTACGATAATTTCATTCACATCATTCTTTCCAGAACCAGAGAGACGACTTATGATCGATATTATACAAATGATAACTGATATTCTCTTTGTTAATTTTAACCGCTCTTGTAAAATGGAGATTTCATTCATCTGTTGAACTACTTATAATAAGCGCAGCTTCCGATGTTAGGCGATCTACATTTACATTTCTACAAACTGCTTACAATCATTAAATTTTTTAAAGGTGGTCAAATGGTTTTAGGGTCCGAGGAAAAATTTGGCTTTGATCAAAATTAGGTCGGAAATTTAGACAGAAAGTGTCGAAGGTTTGAGGCGTTCAGAAAAAAAAGGAAACAAATCGAACCGAACTATAAAGTAAAACAAAGTGATTATTTTCCAACCGTATGGTTTTTATTCTTCGACTCCTTTTCTCGACGAATTAAGAAGTAACAGCGCAATACTAGTGCCTTTATACGTTCCCTTATTACGTAAGTAAATTATTCTCGCAAACGGCGATGCGTGTTAGAGAGTACGGTTTGTTTAGTGCTGGAGGAACGGAAATTTTCATTCTGACAGTATAGTCCGTTGATGAAAATGAATTTTAACTGATGCAATAAAAAGGACTATTTTATTTTAATTATTCCTGATATTTTCACGAATGATTATTAATTTCAGTTGCGAGTTGTTTCGTTTTTGTCTTTTTTTTTTTAACGGTTATATTTTTAATAATAGATATTTTTTCATTCAGATTTTTTCATTTTTCCATTCGAAAGTGGTACGTGAGACTATTCAGCAGACGACGATTTCTTTACTAGAAAATCAGTCGGGCAAATGGATCTGCTGCGATGAAGATGAAGCTGAGTTTTTCGTATCTGGCTAATGTCAACTGCGTGAAGTGTAGTGTCAAACAAGAAACTATAACTACCATCAAGATTACTTAAAGAACAGACAACTACATTAATCCATGATGCGAAATGTCGCCGCCCGATCTGAAGCGGATTTCACACGCATTAATTACTTACATAAACAAACGAAACAGTCTGAAATAATTGACTAAAACTTTGATAGAAACTTTGAACAAAAACTAAAATTCCTAAATTTATCAGCTGAAAAGGCCGTCGACACATTTCCTTAAAAAGGCCGAATCTTCTCCGTCTAAAGGTAATTTCGTGTTGTTATCCTCCTAAAATCCGAAAATCGTTTGTTTATTTTATTATCGAGCGGGTCTCGTTCGCAAATAATACGTACCGCGTAATCTACACAGTTGTACGGAATCATTAAAATCTGTGTTAGAGATCTTCGATGACAACGCCTTAGAATTCTGCTGTTTAAACACAGTCAGATCTAAAATCCGAGAAACCTTCAAAAAAGTATTTAACGTATGTCCCTAGTCTAACTTTTCAGTATTGTAAAAAATAAAGTTAAAAATATTTCTGCTTTTTAGTTGGCACGTTCAAAAAAGTATACACTACTTCGATGCAAGAAATTTCATAATAATGCGTGCACATAAAACGCTAGTCTAACAACATTTTTTACCTTTAACGACATTGTTAAACAAAATTTTGAGCAATTACGAAAAGTGCAAAAACTTAAACATCCTGTCAGTCACAACGACAGCAGTAATAATATACGTAGACTCGATAACATAAATTCGAATAATTTTCTCACTGAATAATTTAAAATAGTCTGCGAATAAATTTTCATTGTCCTGCTGGGAAACCGTATAAAAAGTTGGAAAAACCGGTTCCATGTACTAAAAAAATGTATCGCATCATTATTGTATACATATGAGGAACATAAAAAAAACATGTAGCTAATAAATTATTTTTGAGTAAACACCCCCCCTAACACGTATTAGGAAAATGATTTTTGAAACGTATTATTTTCCTTGAAAAACATAAACAGATAGAGAATTTGCACAAAAAAAACCTTAATTTATAACGTTTATTTCATCGTTTTAATTTTCCCTTGCAATAGTAATCTCGATAAATATTGTGTAACACTGCACCTGAGATGGTAAAATTTCATTCTCATCTGCCATTCGGAAATAAATTCTGCGCTACTGTGACCGAATGCGCTATTACATGCAAATATATAAATATTAGGTGCAAAGGGCTTGTTGTATTTTATTTTTCAGTTACTTCCCCGTTCTTATGCAAAGTTTTATTATTTATTTATTTTAAAAAAAAAAAAGCCTAATAATATATGTAACAAACAAATTCGAAGTAAATTCTGTTGGGTTCCGGGTCACTGTGGGGTACCACTTGGTGACCGTGTTGATTTAATCGCAAAAGAAGGTGTTAGATCAGGTATTAAGTTTCCATTTATCCCATCCTTCGATCTTCTAGATAAAGCCAAAAGAAATAATCATGCGGATTGGATAAGTCTTATTTGTAGAGAGCAAGGACCTGGTAAATATTTTCATATGGTCCAACCATCTTTGCCGTCCATACCTTGGTTTTACCGCATTAGTGTCCCAGTTAGCTTGACCCGTAGGTTTGTGATCGTTGTGTGTAGGCTCCGCTCCGGCCATTGCCGATTGGGTTTAAATTTTTCAAACACCGGGCACTGCACCGGTTGTAATATCTATTGTCGACAAAATTTTAGAGAAGACATTAACCACCTGTTATTTAATTGCGCCCAGTTCGATAACACGAAACTTGCGTTTTCTAAAGACCTCATGTCCTGTGGTGTTTATCCTCCATTGTGTATTTTTCATCTTCTCTGTTCCAGTGATAAAATTGTATTTGTCCTTTTTAGGTTTATTGAAAGAAACAGGATTGTTGTTTGATTTTTTTTTTTTCTCCATTATTTTACTTATTTTTTTTCTTACATTGTAGTCTTTGTCCAGTGTGGCTGTGACTACCTCCTTTTTCTCATAATGCATTGTAAGCATTGCCAGGCAACTGTGGTCATAATGTGAGATAGAAATATTTATCTATTTATCTATTTTTTCTTTTGCTCCTTTTTCCAGAATGAAAAAATCTTGTTTGTTTCTGTTTTGTTTCATTGAGCATTGTGGGCACTGCCAGCAGTTGCGGCCATAATGTAGAATGAATGAAATTTCTCTTCCTGAATTTTCTATTATTAGTATTTTTTAATATCTAGTCGTGTCGTAGTTTACTGGCCAAATGAACTGTTCTGTTCGGGCCAAAAAAAAAAAAAAAAAAAAAGTATAAAACGATTGCTTACTTTGAAACGCGTTTTCGGGTATAACTCATCATCAGCTAAAAACACAATATACGTGATCTAACAATTAACTATACTATAAATGGATTATTAACGGGGCGGTTAAAGGGTGGTTAAAGGAGCGGAGAGAAAGAATGATACACAAGACGACTTGGTAGGAGCAAGAGAGAGGTGAAGACGAGAAAGGAAATCGTTAAGAATAGACAGCGAATTATTCAACTTATCGATAGCGGCGGATAGATTGTCAGAGGTGGAATAGATCAGAATGTCATCAGCGAAGAGGAAGAGAAAGAAGGAATAGGAAGAGAAGCGACATCAAAAGAGTCGACATTAAAAAGTGTTGGACTAAAACAGGAGCCCGGTGGGAGTCCACGATAAACGTATCTGGAGGTGGAGAGGGAGGGAGAGGAAAGAAAGAGAGTTCTGTTCTCGAAAAGGTTGAGTATGAGAATGATGACGGCGGGAGAGAGGTTAAGAGAAAATATTCAATACTATAAAAATGCAAGATTTTAATCTTAAAAATAATTCGGTTAATTATTATATAATATAAAAAAAGAATATACGAATTCGTTAATAAAATTATATATATACTTTTTCTCTATAAAACTTTCTATTTTTTCAATGTTCTATAAAATGAATACGTATGGAAATTTTCTACGATAAATTTTATTTATTGCGATAAAAAAGAAATGAAAGAGTTGTTTAATGTATTGAATAATAAATAAACATTAATCGTTGTAAATTTTTTTATGTAATAAAATTTTACGATTTGAAATATTCTTATATTTAACAATAGGATGTTATTTTTTATTTTTATTGAAAGTTAATACGTTTTATTTAGAACTGTATAAAAATCATTCGAAATAAAAACGAGTTTTAATCGATTGCCGATTTTATAAATAGCTTTCGATTCGCTTTGTCCCCTTCTCCTTTCTGCTCTCTTCACGCTTCTGAGCCTTCTTGTATTTGTGACTCAAATCACATCCTATTCGAATGTTCTACACTCTCTAACGAACGTTCCTTTCTTTACGCCCAACTTCTAGTTTTGGGTCTTCCTACTCCCTTTAACGCTACCTATATTCTTTCCTTCCCATTGCCTTCAGTTATCCCATTGCTACTGTCCTTTGTCCTCTCCATTTCTGACCGCCTGGTTATTTAGTTATAACTGTTAATTTTTCATGTTGTTGGGTCAAGGCCGCTGGCGCGTCCAGGGTAGGAAAAAAAAAAAAATATATATTTCTATTTCGAAAAGTTAAATAAATCACATCATTCACTCTTTCCTGATCACATAAATAATCACAGAATTTTAAATATATATGTTTAGATATTTTTTTATAGAAAAAGCAAACGTGATGTTATTAATAAAAAATTATAAATATTAAAAAATATATATATACTCGTATTTATATGTATATATATAAAATTACTTATTTAACATTCAATTTACGTAGTATTTAGTTTTTTAGGGTAAGAAAGTTTATTTCGTAAAGGGAGCATAATTTTAATTTTATTAGTCATTCAAGCATTAGGTTTTTTTGCTTGTTTGTTTGCTTGCACGCATATAATACTGAATTTTTTCACCATTTTTTTTCCGAAAAGGGATCCCGCATTCAAGATGTAAATCCTTAATCCATCCTTGGAGTGGTGTGTGTGCGTGTGTGTGTGTGTGTGTGTGTGTGGTAAATTAAGCGATAATTATAATGGGAATTCTATAGCTTATTAAACATTAAGCATACTTTGTTACTCCAGAGCAAACTAAAATTGTATTAAGTGATAAAAATGATGAAAGAATAATATCTAGTAATAATATAGACAAAGTAACTTACGGAAAATCTTTTTGCAATGACTTTTATAAAAAATTTGATGTTGTTTTAGCCGAACCAAGAACGGGTATACTAGATACGAATATAATTACGTGATTATATAGGAACATGTATTATTATTACGTGTGGTGTTCATTAATGTTTTTTTTTATTACTGTGTAATAAATTTATGTAAACAATTGTGTTTATTTGATTTAATCGATTTAGGAATATGTGATTCTAAATTACTTGTTATTTATTTTTGATAGAGATGATATTTTTGAGTAAAATGTGGTATTTGTCGTTAAAATTGTCATTGGGTGGATGCAGATGCAACAAAATATATCTTTAAAAACACACACACACACACACACACAAAAAAAAAAAACAAACAGTTTCAGTAAAGGTTAGAAAAGTGTTAAAATGGATTAGTCAATAGCAAACGTGTCGTCAAAAACATATGCAAACATATAGACATATCATACAACTACGTACAGGTTAGCAAATTATTATATAGGTTGGGTAATGGTTAATGGATTATTAAAAGCACAGCGGAATATACACACAAAAAAATTATGCGCAGGTTAGAAAATTATTACATTAAACTATAGCAAGTGCATTGTCAAAGCACATGTAAGTTTGCACGAGCATACAAAGCAAGTTAGCACGGGTTAGAAAAATGATTAAAATTAGTTAGTTGAAGTGTCTTAATCCTTGTTTTGGTTTTAATGCTGTGTTACTGACTGCGAATGCAAAAGCGTCTATAAAGAAAGTAAGTGGTCATGAGGATATCTAGTGGCCGTTGGAGTTTTTTGCTCATAATACTGAAGGCACACATATGTATAGAACAAGTAAAGGATTGTAGTTGGTGTAGAACATGGACAATATGGTGTTAAACTTTTACCGGAGAGTCTGATATAAAAGGGGCATGGCCATTTTACTAAATATCAACTTTCAATTAGTCGAGTGAACGGGAGTGCGGTTATGTGACTGAATACTGCCTCTTGATTAGCTGGACGGAAGGGGCATGGTAATGTGACTGAATGCTCGCGTCTAATTGATTGGTGTCCCAGCACAAAGTTTTACATACTACCGCAAGTTCAGTCTAGTCATCCAATAGCTTTATTCAAGCTAAGGGTCACTAGTTTACTGCAGGCAAGTGTTCCGTTAAGCGGTCTGGTTACTGCATTCAACCGGCAGTGCGTTCAGCAACCATCAGCATAATTTTGGACAGTGCGTAAAGTCTATATATCAATAGCAGCTCGTTTCACAATTGTAGCGCTAGTCTAGTTCCCAACTTTTTTCGTCTGGCAGCACTATCCTCTTTACGGCATTTCACACATCTGCAGTAGTCTTAAATGGAACAGCACAGCACAATGAGCACAAAACAAGATGCATTTCTTCATTCATTTACTTTAATTGTCAATTACAAAGTCTGATTATTTGGATTAAATTTCTCGAGAAATGCTGCGTTTACTAAGCATCGTATATATTATTTGATAATTGTCGAGTGCCTTCATTTTTATTATCCTATATTAATGCTTTCGGCCGCTCCTTTGTTCATATGCAACTGGAGATTGCTAGTGGAATTAGATAAGGTGAAGAAGTTTCAATTGGTTCCGGAAGAGGAACAATTTTATTAAGGAAAGATCTTTTCAGTTTAAGTGCGGGGCACAAGACTAGGATGTGAAGGATATTGAAAGGATAGTTTCCGCAGAAAAGGCAAGTGAGGAAGTTCAAGCCGTTGCATTATTATACGGGTAAGAGCGGAATTTGTAGATTTTGAGTTGGGTTAGGGTGGTGCTTTTTCTTTTGGATCATCGGAATGAACTAAGGTATCAGAATTAATCGTTAGAAGTTGATCTGATAGTTAGGATCACAGGACTGTTGCCAGTATTGGGAGATGATCAGGTGTTTGATATATAGGATTTGATATCGGAAGAAGTAGACAGAGGGGTTAATTCATGGACGGAGGAAGACGTCCCCGGCAGCTTGGTTAATGATTTCATTACCATAAATCCTTACGTGGCTAGAAGGATTCACATGAAATTAACCTGGACATTTGAAAGTCTGAGAAAGTCGAATAGGAGGAAAATGCTCTTTAAAATAAGATTAAAAGTATGCGGATATAGGAGACCAGTGAAAGAATCTGAATTTATAAGATATCTGGAGGGAGGATCGGAAGAAGTTAAAAATTTAAGGTATTTTAGAATGCAAAGAGTTCGGCAGTGCGTTTGGGAAGACGAAAAATTTCGATGTGGAGTTGTGGACTGAAAAGATACATCCAACGAGCTAATTTTGATTACTCCAAACAATGTCAAATATATCGAGTAAGTACTGTTTTGCTAACACGTGAAAATGTTTGCGAGCATCATTGGATGAATGTTGTCTGAGCCAGGGGTTCAGTTGTAGATGTCGCAAACAAGGCAATACTCTAATTCGCGCAAGGCTATTGTGAGCTGTTGTTGTACATTTCGACGTCACGCGATTTAAATTTTATCCGAGTTGCTTCGGTAATTCTTTAATGACGACGAAACTCTTCAGCGTAACTTCTATCTGAGTGGATGGATGAAAAGTGGTCGGCTAATATATAGGATAATTTCTTATCTTTGATGAGAAGAGGAATTGGGTGAACTTTATTTTATAGCTATCGAGGAGATGGAATTTTTTCCATATAGAGGCAACAATCGACGAATTTCGGTTCATCAAAGCGGAGAAGTGTAGCCGGCATTTCTTTTTTGCTGCTCTTGCGAGCATACGTGCGTACGCTCGGTATTTTCGGTATTCGATCAGGTTGTCTATTGAGAAGTGTCTTCTGAGAGTGGTAAGTATTCTCGTCTGCGAGCTCTAATGTCTGTTGCTATGTCGTTATTTCACTCGCGTGGAGAGGGGATAGGGGAGGGGGGCTCGTTCTCTGGTTATTCTGGCTAGAGAAATACCCGACGATTTGGGGATTTTCTGCGTCGTTAATTATATGTTGTGCGAAAATTTCGATATCTTCTGACGTATTAGGCAGGAGTTCGGACGATATCTCTGTTCTGGTTTCGAGGTTCGGCACAATTGTCCTTTTCTATTTTCCATTTTTGTAATCGTGTATCGTAATATAGGAAGATATATTTTCAACGGAGACGATTATTGTAAAATGGTCGTCGCAGAGGTCCGGAAGGCGACTCTAAGTCTCTGACAATCGTTGGTCGGAAGTGTCAAATCGATAATCAAGACTAGTCCTCTGGCATCGAGTTGTGTCTGTTCATTTATATTGTTCAAGATTTTGATTTTCTGAACATCAGGTTTTCGACTCTGCAGGTTTTCTTGCGATGAGCTTCCGAAGGGATTGCGTGCTTTAAAATCACCTAGTATGGTAAATAGTTGCGATAACTAAAATTCCGATTGTTGCAAAATCGGCTGGAATGTATAAATTGCAGATTGTGATCGTCGAGTGATGATAATCTGTAAGACGGATTTGCAACTACCTGGATTACTGAGTTGATTGATATTACGAATTTCGGCGAATATAAAATATAATTAATAATACATCTCGTTAAACTTGAAGTATAAAAATTTAATTTTTTTTTTATCGTTCTTTTAAAAATAATTTCTCATAAAACCAGATCCCCCATCGTAATATCGAGGAAGTGAGTAAACAATAAAAAAAACCGAGGAAAACAAAAAAAAAAAAAGTACTAGAATGAAGTAAAAATAATTCAAGTTCGCTTTAATTGTTGTCAATTAATGATACTATGTCCCTCTGGCCCAACATTTTCGTATTAATTTTTATTATCATATTTTTGCGAAGGAAAACGACTGCGTCGATTTTCATTAACTTTTTTACGCAAGACAAATTGACCAGATTTTATCGTTAACGTTGTAGCTGGATCGACTGAAAAAAATTTTCTCATTTTATCTTGGCGTATTAGCGGACATTTAACGCAGGCAGTTTTACTGAAGAATTAATAAAGAAGCTAACATTTCATTACCAGTTTTTTCTTTACTTAATGCACGAGTCAGCGTTTGATTTATTATTTTTTTTTTTTTTTCTCGAATAAAACATGAATATGCGTCGAATGAATAAAAATCTGGTCACGCAGAAATTAAAAAAATATCAGAGCCGCGTATGCAACACCTCCAAAAAGTCTTCATACAGTTCCACGAAATGTTGTTGGTCATTTGTAATTAAAAAACTTCCGACATTTACAAATAATAATAATAACAATTTATAATTTTTTAAATTTTATTAGACTCCAGGACTGCGTACAATAACTTTATGACAACTACCATTGACACGTTTACAAACTGAATATATTGACCCTCCTGAATTCGAGAAAGCAGACTGCAGACTAGAAGACTCAAACTTTGTTCGAAAAAACAGAAACGCGAGGCATTGTATAAGAATATGAACAACAGTTGGACCAGATAATATATCTAACACATTCGTAAACATATTCAATAAAAAGATTGCCCAGGAGTAATAACAAAATATGTAAATAAATTATTTGAAATAAGTTACTATCCAGATATATGTGGAAATTATCTAGAACAGCAGTAAAATACATAAAACCGGCAAACCAAAGAAAGAGTCTACATCATACAGAGCGATTAACGTATTATCAAATTTCAGTAAGATTTACGAGAAATGCATATTAAGTAAAATCAAAAACTTCTGTGCAACACGAAATATTATTAATAAAGATCAGTATGGAACATTGGAAGGGAAATCAACAGAGTTAACAATTTGGAATATGTACAGAACTATTAACAAATACAAAAATAATAAATCATACAAAACGGTATTGTTAACTATTAACTACGGACGTTACAAAATCATTTGATAGCATTGACTTAAATGAGATGATAAAACTCCTGGAAAAATTAAAATTAGACTATAACTTATTAGAGATTCTAAATCAATATTACGATCAAAGATCTATAGTGAAATCAATAAAAACAATTACAAAAAAAAAGTGTACACGTGGATAGGGGTATATTACAAGGAGCGGTTTTAAGTCCATATTTATGAAATATATACTGTTTGCACAAATATATAAGTTAGAATTACTGAACGATGTTAAAATTATAACATTTAAAGACGATTCAGTAAATTATGGTAGCAGACAGAAATACAGAAAAGTTAGAAAATAAAATAGCGATAGTATATTATAAGAATATAATAGAGTTTCTAGAAATGTATAATCTAAATATGAGCAAAATTTGATGAGATTCAACTACAGAAAAATTAACATAAACTTAAATAAATACGAACTGCAGATCAAAAGATCAATTGGAATACCTGGGCGTTCTGATAGATATAAACCTCAAATTTTACAATCACTGCAAGTGTACACATAAATGATAAAATTACGAAATTTATTAATATATTCACAAAGCTGTTTAACAATAACAACAATCAGATGAATTACAAAAAAGGAATAATGTTATACAAAACAATGTTATCATCAGAGATCTATTATATGGTAGTATTATTTACAAGGATATGCTAAAGTTCAATAAATTCCAAAAATTTTTAGCGAGCATACACAGAATATCATAATAATCTAATTAAATGAAGAATCTTTTTTCATACTGTTTGTTTAATATATATATATATATAAAAATATTAAGTTAATAATAACAAATATAATAAACAATTATAACAAACTAATAAGATAAATTTTCTTACTTAGTAACGTTTTCGGGCATAACCCATCATCAGCTAAACCAATATGTGAACAGATATAAATTCTAAATCACACTGAGGTCAACAAGGAAATACGGTGGTTTATATATATAGGTTTAAAATAACAAATATAGAGTCAATGGTCATAACTATTAAAAGGGTGTAAAGTACATAGACTATAATAAATAATATTTAAGAAATTTAATGATCAAGTTTAAATAAGTATAAAAATATATAACATACTTTTTAAAATTTTACATTAAATAGGGGGTTATTGTTATTTGGGATTTGATCGTTTAGAATATTACTTTTGTGTTTATTTATATAGTAATTTTCATTGTTTTTAAATGATTTTATGTGTTCATCATATCTACATTTAATTTTTCTACCATTTTAAACCTATATATATAAACCACTACTGTATTCCCTTGTTGACCACAGTGTGATTTAGAATTTATATCTGTTCACATATTGGTTTAGCTGATGATGATGGGTTATCCCCGAAAACGTTACTAAGTAAGAAAATTTATCTTATTAGTTTGTTATAATTGTTTATTATATTTGTTATTATTAACTTACTATTTTTTAATCTAATTAAAGCTTACAAAACAATAAATTATACAAATACATATTAGTTATAGCGGGAATATTCATACTTAGAAATAGAAAAACATATGTCAATATTTTTGCAATCAAAAATGAATTTTTAGCAGAACAAACTTTCGAAAATATCACATCACATACAAATAATAGACATATATAGAAGAGAATAAAATTTTAACAGCTAGACAATTCAAAAAATTTATCAACGAACAATATATAGAAAAGTTTGAAACAGTTTGGATAAGTCATAACGAAACAACGACAAGACTTTTTTTCTAACAATTAAAGAGAGATTTAATAACACGTACTATATTATGACTATTTACAACGTACAATTTATATCAGGGGACATGGAAATTTCAAAATCTATCTCAAAAGATTTAACGTAGCGGAAACTGAAAATTGCATTAGATGCAACAAGCAAGACAGTGAACAGCACATATCCTGAGCGGATGCAACATTCTAAATATAGAGATAGCGGAAGACTGGGGTGAACTGGTACGGGAAAAAATGAATATTTTCAATAAATTGGCCAAAAAGAAATTGGAATACAGGAAGTTCAATATTAATTTATATTAATATTATAGTATTTTAAGATACGATTAATGGATTGTACAATGTGGAGTGAAGGAATCCAAAACTTAATTGGATGGTTTCCACCGCTGACCACATTAAATGTTTATATGTAAAATAAAATAATAATAATAATAATAATAATAATAATAATAATAATAATAATAATAAAGAATATGCTCGTTAAATGAGGGTATCCGCAGATGCATCAAAATGCGCAAACGGTTCAAAAATCACCGCCTTCAAACGCAAATAATTATGAAACAGTAGCGTTTACCTAAACGTACGCGGCTAAACATTTAGCAGTATAGCGGCGAGTTTCTGTCGAGAAAACATTACGATTCGATAGACCTCTTGATGGTTTGCTGAAAGGAAAAGGTTGGCACTTTCGTTGCTTCATTGATGTTCTGCAAAATGTAGTGAAAGATTTGATATTTGGAGAGGACACGGAGTCTTAACGTTTTCAATTCTCTTCCTTCCAGAGGTGTTGTTTTTCTTTTTCTCTCTTTCTGTCTTAGTACTGCTTCGTTGTCGCGTACACATCCCGTTTTAGAAAATTATTTTTGGCTGTATGCAACAGCGCTTTGTGTGGTGGCTTGATTGTTAGAGGTAAAATGTTAGCAATTAACATTTCAGTAAATTGCACTGCCCCTGTTATTGAATCACACACTTTCAAACTACAAAAATGTTTTTTGTGTTCTCTCGCAAGACTCATAGAACTATATTTTTCCGTGTCTTAGTTCTTCTTCATTTTATCTACCTTCAAACGAATTCCATCTGACAGAGTCTCTATCGTTTATGGGCCAAGGTTGCTAGAGCTTTTGAAGTCCTCCGTACTCACCATCCTATATCTACGAATATTTCTTTACAAAAGTTAATTCCTTTTGTTTAGTCTATTTCTCCGTTTTATGTATCCCCAGTTCTGAAGAACTTTTACCTCCTTCATTTTCTAATAAAATCGCTTCTCATTTTCTTCCCTACTGGAAAGTTATGGTTTACTACTCAGCAATATATTCGGTTTCCGTCCAGCTCTTGGTCCCCCTGATTGCATTATTCTCTTTATTTTGGATATTTACAGGTCATTCTTAAATAAAAATCATACTCTAGCTACGTTTCTTGATATTTTCCAATGCTTTTAACAGTGTGCATTTTCCGACCTTGCAAAATAAAATGCTTTCCATTAACCTTCTCTCCTATTTTATTTCAGTTGTTATTCGGCTTTTTTAAAATCGTTCGTTTCATCTTTCTACACACCTATTCTTTCTACTCGCAGAATTGTGTACCATGGTCTTCCGTAGGGCTCTTGTTTAAGTCTTACAATTTTCAATATATATATATATTTCTAATATAGGCTCTGGCCCAATAGAACCGTCTTCCCTTTTCTTTGCTGATGATATTCTCCTATATTCCACTTTGCACAATCTTATCTCTGCAAACGAAGAACTGAATAATTCCCTGCCAAGATTAAATAACTCGCTCTCAAATTTACAGCTTTTTATTTCGCTGTCTAAATTCGCTTGAATTAATTTTACCTATCGGCCGCCTTTTAATTCTTCTTTAGTAAACCTTTCTGTAAATAACATTCCTATTCCCTTAGTTAATTATTTTTGTTATCTCAGGCTGTTCCTAAATAGTCGTCTCTCCTTTTTCGAGCGCATTAACTATCTTCGCATGTCGGTTCTTAAAAGACTAAATCTCTTTAAATTTATTTCATCAACAAGGTGAGAAGGAGATCCTAGTTCCTTAATTGTTCTTTATAAATATCTATAGTTCGCAAGGGGCCGTGCCCTTTGACCCCTCTTGCTTTCATTTATGTCTCTTTCTCTTCTATACTTTGTATAAAATGATCAAAATTTACAACGTAATTCTTACTATCATCAACACAAAAAGAAAAATAACATAACCACAAAAGTCCTATTCTAACATTTAACTTTCATTATATAAAATTAAGACATTTTTTCGTTACATTTTTCGTTACATATTTCATTGCATAAAATTGTGGCATTTTTTAAATAACAATAACAAAAATCCTATAAAATATAACAAACGTTACATAAAATTGGGACATTTTTTTGGGACATTTTGCGTTAAATAAAATTGGGACATTTTTCTGAGACATTTTTTTGGGACATTTTTTCGAAATTACGTTGTAATTAATATGACTATAGCCAACAAGGGCGACTATCCAGGCAAAATTTGTAGGTTAATTGGAGGAATTAAAATTTAATTCGATAGGATATGGATTTAATAAAGGAAGAAAAGACTGAGATAATTTGTGTAGAAGGAAAGGTCAGCGCAATAGGGAGCAGGAAGCCCCAGTCTTAATAGGTGTGCATACAAAATATTCCGTTCGTTAAATACGGAAGGGCACTCAAATAAAATATGGTTGGGGTCACCTATAAAAGAAGAATCAGGAGGATGACAGTGCTCACTTGGAGCAAGAGAAAAACAATACCGGGGAGATAGAAGCAGAGTGTGACCGAAACGCAGACGACATATGGCCGACATTGAGGAATGACTGAGAAGAGGAAAGTTGTAGAACCGTGGGAAGCTTGAGGATTTGAAAATGATGCCATATAGATGTCTGAACGGAGCTTTAAGTGATATCCCTTGGATAGAGCTAAAATGTTACTAGCGGGTATCTTTCTAACGAAGTGTGTTGTATGCATCAAAGAACGTGCTAATGCCACCTCATTCCTCTCAAATCCCACGTGGCTGGGGACCCACAAGAGCTCGATAGTGATGGAGTGCGAAGAAAGAAAGTGTAAATAAGAGAGCGAATACGATGGACGATGAAATCATGACAGTAAAAAAGGAAGTTCGCAGAGACAGCCTGGAGTGCGCTTATGGAGTCATCAATAATTAGGTATTTGTTAAAATGACGAGTGGAGGATATGTACGTCATAGCTCGGAGAATGGCACTTAATTCGGAAGTATGTATCAAGATGAAGTTGGGAAGTCTAAATGACTCCGTGTAGTTAGTTGACTGAGAAGTAAAAGTGGCGCCCACAAATACTCTTGGATTCCTTGATATTATTAACTCTCTATTTCATTTTCATTCTCTTCTTTTTACATGGCGTTGGAGCATCCTCCCTATATTCTGTTCGCAACTACTTTGAAAGTTATAGACTTCGTACAACCTGCTCCATTTTCTCTATTGAGTCTGTTGCGATATTAAGAGCCCTTTCTTTAACTTAGTGCGAGACAATAATAAATTTCTTATCATCTCTGATGCTAAGAGTGTTTTGCAAATTATCTCATCTGTTTTTCCTCATCCTCCTTGTGATCCTCTCATTCTCCGTATTTGTTCGATTATCCATTTCCAAACATACCATATTCAGGTTGAGTTTCTTTGGATTCCAGGCTACGTTGGTACAGAAGGAAATGAAAGGGTAGATCAGTTGTCTTTAGGTGCAACTGTTAATGGACTTCCCTATTAATAAGTACACTGTTAATAACACTTACCTATACTGTCTAAAAATCCATTTTTTTTTTATCTTTCTATTCAGCCGTATCTTCCAGTTAATCCTTTCGATTCCGAAATATCCACTATCCGTCAGATGTATCGCGTTTGGCTAACAATTACCGACACTTTAGAAGATAAAAAATATTGCTCGGTAGTATTTCTCTAGGGTGGCCGAAGCGTTTGATCGCGTTACATTTATCTGCCGCAGTGGTTATGTCTTTCGAAGAGGAAGTTGCGTTCCGTGCTATAAATGAAGATAAGAAATCTAAATTTTATGAACTGTGTCTTCAAAGAAGTGCGTGCCTCCTCTACTGTATTTTACAGTAGATATTTCGAGGACAGATAGTATACAAAGTTCGCCACGCTTGCCGATGGTGATGCGGCAGCCGTTGCAGTAGACAACGCACAAATTGAAGCAGATGATAAACTAAAACATGCATTAGATAAAGTAAAGATTAAATTTTAAAAATAAGGGGGAATAAGGTCGATTCATGCTACCTCTTCTTTAAGGTTCAGTTACGAGACCAGTAGAGACGTTCGTTTTAGTGTCCACATTAACCACATAACAGGTGTAACAAAATATATGTATAGTAGACATCCACTTAGATCGAAGAGGGGAAAAAAATGGTAAACACAAAGGTTAGGCGAGTACTATATACTGGCTAAAGGGGAAGACACACGAAGCTCGGTATATATAATGTAAGTTACCTGTACAGTTGTCATTACACCCGTCTGGAATTATGGGGATGCGATAAAACCACTCTAATCGAAATACCATTCAGAGGGCTCAAAATAAAGTCGTAAGACCGATGACGAACACAAGTGTCGAATAAAAACACGCGCCGGATTATTTAAATCTGAAATGTATCGACCATCTTATTCGAGAGAGTTTTCAAGGGTGCAGCACCGAATGCAGGAATCATACAGCCGCTGAAGGATGACCTTAAATTAAATCAAGTAGGCTTAAACGGGTGGTGGTCTCGTGTAAATTTTCTATGTACTTATAGTCGGTCAAAAGAAAGAAGTCCGTTCGAGTTTCATGTACTATCAACCGGGGGGCGCATATGGACGCGTATTTCAATGTTACCGAAAAACATCACATATGTTATTCCTGCCCTTCTCGGAAGTAGCAACCTCGCTTTTGTTTCATCTCTACTATACGTTCATCCGCGTTACCTGTCCACACTTAGATGGACCACGTGGTATTAACAGAATAATGACTGTTACATCTGAATACGGACTGAAGGTTAATGTGAGGGGTGCCCTGATTTCGTGACGTCTGCTTTACGAACGAACTTGTTTCGCTCGACAGACTATAATTACTAATAAAAACTCTAACCGTTGAGCTAAGTTGTTTTGCCGCGTTATTTTTACATTTTGTCATATTTATTACACTTATTTAAGTTTTTATTTGTTATTAATCATAATCTTATGGGGGGTTTGGGGGGGGGGGTGGAAGAAAGAAAAAAAAAAGATTTTCTAAAGTACGGTATCAGTTTCACAGCGAGAAGCTGGCTGCCTCCTTCGAATTTTTTCGCAGCTTGACTTTAAGTGAAAACAGCTATTGCGTGCAAAGTATAAAAGTGCGCTCACAGACGTAATCGGTAGGACAGCAAACTCCTGCGGTAAAGTTGGCTACAATTCCCTCCCCGGGTAATGTCCATTAATTGATCCCGACCCGGGAAAAACAGGGAAAGGAGAAAAGAAAAAAACTATTCACTAGTTCCGGATAAAAAATTCCGCAACGGAAGGGGAGAAAGCTTCCCGAAAAAAATTATTAATACCGAGAATTTCTTTTCGATAAAGATTTTGCTTCAGGGCGCCGTTTCGCGTGACATATTAAACACTTTATCGGCGCTAAAATAGCGAATTTAAAAAGAAGCAGAAGAATAATTATGCAAATTCACGTAATATATTCTTCGTTTATTTCTAATACTATACAATGTTCACGGCGCGTGTTGCTAGCTGCTCTTTAATATTCAGAGCCTGAATGCGAGCAAAACATTTGTTTTAATTGTGTTCTATTTAGTTTCTAACATGCATTGCGGCCACGCTGAAGATGAAAGTCAAGTAAAACTGTGTAATGAAAATTAAAATACGAAGAAGGCCTTATGGTGATTATTGCAAAAGAAAGAAATATCTAAATTATTTTACGCACTATCATCCATCATCGTTGTGAAATTAACGATTATAATTCTCTAGAGTAGTACTCCTTTTAACCAATATTAATAATGCTTCTCGGGATCAGCATCGGAAGCGGCATATTTAACTTCGCCGGAATAAGCTAATTATCGCAAATATCGAAAATATTTAACCGTAATATGCGCTCATTTAATATGGTAATTGTCGCGATTTTAATTTGCCATAGACACTACTCCAATTAAGGTGAGAATGTTGTTTAAGAATTGATCTTAGTATCTTCCCTTTTACGGGTGTAGTGTTTTTTATTTCTGTAATCGTGCGCAATAAAATCGGTGTATTTTTGGTCTTTGTTGTTTTGTTGTTTTTTTTTTTTTATTAAAAAAAAATTAAAAATTAAAAATATTTCATTACTTTTTTTAAGTGACGATTGAATAACTGAAAATGTTGCTCGTACGAGAAATTTTACCGAAACAAAGAAAACTGTTACAGCATTCTGTATAGAGCTAGGCATTTATTAAGACGCAACATTCGTTTTGAGTAGTAAGCTTGTAAATGACTCGTAAGAGATTGTTTTCCTTCTTCCGCTCTACGTTTGACATTTTAAGAGTCGTTTACACTTAAACTTCTAAATTTTATGACGGCAATGATTACAAAAATATATCAATTCTCTTAAAGAGCGGGTTACAGATTTGTTTTAAAACTTTTTTTTTTTTGACCGGTTAACGGTAATTTTTTAAGGAGATTGTTTTTTTTCACCTTATTATTTCCCGTGCTCATATCGGGATGTACCACCAAACAACTCCAATAAACAAAAGATTTCGTGAATTATAGCCCGCAAATGTACGAATAACACAAGTATAGAAAAAAAAAAACGAAAATAACATATTTTGTATATGATTTATTTTTTTCTTTCTTTTTTCTTATTAGAAACCAACTTTTGGTAAAAAGCAGAGGGAATTTAACGCAATTTCTCGATATTTTTAACGGTAATAAAATCTATAGATCGAAAACAAATATGTTGAAAACAAAAAGAAAAATAGCGTCAGTATAATTTTTCTAGTAAGTCGGATTAATTTTATAAATATTCTTTTCCTCGACTTTTCAGTTCTTCCTCGTTTTACTAAAAAAAAAAAAAAAAAATGCTTAATTATAGTTTTTATTTGATGCAACAGTTCCTCTCCATTGACATCGGTGGCCGACCGCTAAACTCCATCGTAGCAATCGAATAATCACCACTGTGTTGTTGGTAATTCATCTATGTGCTTCCATTTTCCCGAACGAGTTCTTCAGTTTACCTTAAATTGTGCCAATTGTTCTAGGATTTTGGTACTACCCTACATGGCCGCTTTTTCTGTCCAACGTATGTGTGCACCATATAGCTGCTTCGCTGGGACACGCTTTTTTCAGGCGACCTTCCAAGGTTGTTTTTCTTTTAAAATAACAACTTCTAATGTCGCGCTCTCTTTCCCCGTTTCCGAGAAGTGCTGCAGTTACGTCATCAATCGATAGAAGGTACTGAAAATGGACAAAACCGGTTTGGTGAATACACATATTGAAGAAATCATCGAATGTGTGACACGAGAATGGTATGCGGCAATGATTTACGGAAAACTGTCGTACGTATAAATATTCGTTATCCTTTTGGCAGTTGATCGGTGTGCAGTGCATATCGTACGAGAGGCTATCCCATTTAATGTCCGAAAAAGACAATATTAGAAAAACCAAAACTATTTTGTTAGCATCTACTAGCGTCGTAGTTTTTATAAAGCTCACGCGATTTTCAAGCGACGGATAAAACAATTACTTCGGCATCGTAAATAGACGCGGTTCGATGCGAATAGTTTCCCCGCGAATGTCTACCCCTGATGTCTCACCGGTGGCGCGGTAGAAATGTTTCATCCAGTCCGACACTCAAATGTAGCCATTTCCGTTGCTCCCCAGGAAAGTAGTTTTTGTTGCTTCAAATCTTCTTTCTTACTAATGGCCAAAAGTTAAGGAGTTCCTCCAGTGTGATTGGACTGTTTTTTTTTGTTGTTTTTTTTTATTAAAACTTTATTTCATATTAATTTTTTATTGTTTTTTTTACAAATTTAATATATAATTAAAGGTGTCCGGGGGTGGGACCAGCATCACCGGTTGTTGGGCTTAATGTCGCCTAGACGTGCGATTGAACTAGAGCTTTTTCCTAACGCGTAAAGAGATCAAGAAGTAAAAGCATGACTACTGCGAAAATCCGTAGATTTCAAATCTCGCGCAGTAGATAGGGGGATCTTTGTTTTTTTTTTTGTAATGGGGAATTAAGACGTAACAAAGCCCCGGCTTTTTTTTCTTTATTTTTAAGATGGAGGGTCATCGTCGATCGCGCAGACTTTTACAACTTTTTTCCGGGGATAGCAAAAATTCTTGGCAATATTTTTGAATTGAAATAGACCTTCTCATACGGCTCATTCGAGCGGACGACATAAAGTGCAAACAAAGATGAGTAATGCGACTGATTCGAAATAGTGTATTAAAATTATTCGCAGTAAAATCGTGTTACAATATTAGCTGAAAGTCGAACTTTGAGCGAAAAAATGTGAATAAAATCTGCGAAATGATTATAAATTATTAATATTATTATTAAAATTTATCAATTAAAGCGAAGAATTCGTCAACTTAATATTTTTATGAAATTTAATATACCGGCTGTGCCAATTTTTGCACGAATGATTCTATAGCTTACGTATCGGAGTTAATAAGAAAATTTTATTATAATAATGGAAAAAAAAAAAAACATTTAATGAAATTTGTACGGTTTTTGCATTTACGTTTTTATAAGATATTCACTAGCCTCAGCTATCATGGCCTAGGTTAAGTAATGGTGTTTCGTTCGGGTAGAATATCACGCTGCTGCACATTAACACTTCAAAAAATTTCACTTGCGATGGGTTAATATCCGTCACCAAAAATTAAAATAAAATAAAATAAAAATTAAATTAAATAAAATAAAAATAAAATAAAATAAAAATAAAATAAAATAAAAATTAAATTAAATAAAAATAAAATTAAATAAAATAAAAACAAAATAAAATAAAAATAAAATTAAATTAAAATAAAAAAAAATCATTTCATTCTGTGAAATAGGACATGGTTGAGAAACTGATTCTTCCGTAAGAATTATAAAAGGCCGCAGTTCGAATTGAGTTTTGTTTATATCATTCTTCGACGATTCAATTGTGAAAGAGAAAATTTTTAACGAGACATTTTTAAACAGTAGAGCAGAATTGTTCTTGTCGAAGTAAAATCGTGCTCGCATAAAAAACCTTTTAAAATACTGACGTTGTAGTATAACGCGCGAGCAACATTTGATTTCGATACGAATAATTTATCTGTCTTTTTAAATATGCCCCTGTTGGGTTTCGTCCCCAGGTTTCTTTGTATTGATAGTTTTTTGAATGACGTTTACCGATCGTCCTAATTAATAATAGGGAGTTTCTGCTGGCCACGTTTTTAGATGTTCTTGGAGCTTTTGACGATGTTTCCGTTCCCATCCTGTTTAAGCGATTAACTGAGTTAGGAATACCAGATTATCTTACGGTAAGAACTCTGTGTAAATTATTTTCAAAAAGATTGCTCTATTTCTTAAACTCCTTTTTCTGAATGAACTGATCTTCGTTCGTTTTATCGGGGACACTTGCTCAAGAATCAGTCTTAAGTCCTTTATTATTCAACATTTGCTTCAGATCAATCCTTTGCAGCTAGCGGAGAGCTGCCTTCTGCGTCAAATATTTTATCATATGCGGCCGATGTTGTATGTACTCGTAGTAGGAATAAAAATCTTTTTTATTCTATACACGGGACAAACAATTCTCAGTAAACGCTTCCCATAATGAACTTTTGTTCTCGTTATTTACTCTTAGACCTTATAAAATACATAATCAAAACATTACCTAAACAAGTGAAATATCTGGGCATGCATCCGGATTAACTTGGGCATTCCATACACAGAGACACCTTGCTCCAACAGTTGACTTTTAATCGGTTGAAAGCGATTAGCAATACTTTCCGGGGAAGGTGACCTTATTAAATCTGAAACCGGATTATGGTGCGATTTTTTACGGATCGGCTTCAAAATCGCTTCTGGGTAGGTTAGACGTTCTGTCGAGGCTCTTATAACAGGGAATGTTATTAGATCGGCCTCTGCTATATAAGTCTTCAGATGAAATCTAAAATTCCTCTCCTACAGATAAGAAAATCTTTCTTCTGGTAGATTGATTTTTAATTTAAATATCGTAGCTTCCACCAACCACTAATAATAAAAAAGCTCATTAAAATTTTGAAAAAAAAAAAATCGCGTTTGCTTTATGCTGAATTTGGTTGATGGGTAAAAATTTTACGCCGCTCTATGACGCAAACTTTTCCAGCCAAAAATTTAGCAAAATGGCTAACTTGGAGATAGCGTAAAAAAAATTGAAGATTAAAAAAAAATACTACATCCGCCGCCGTCTCGTGTCAAATTTTATACTAATAATAAAAGCGACTTTCTGTCACGTCGTAAGACAGAATTTTCGGGAAAACTGAGCACCGATGGTAACAATAATTTTTCCGTTAAACTTCGGGAAAAAAAATTGTCATATCGTAAATAGTAATCGTTTTGTAGCAAATTGCGTTGATAAAAAATTTCGTACTACGCCATAATGGCGAAGTTTTAAAAAGCTCTATATTCAGCAAGAATGTGATAACTTGACAATGTAGCTGTTGGAAAATTTTAAACTTTTCAAAAAACCGTTATATGCAAAAATCGCAATCGTTTTGCGTCAAATTGTTTCGCAAATGGCATAATATATGTTTTTCATTTATCTACATTTTTCAGTTTGCCATCAAAATTTATTTTACGATAAATTCTCGTAAAATATTAATAATAAAGTGAACTCTGTAACGGGGCCACGTAATCGTAGCATGAAAATATGAAGATTTTGCTCCTACCGCGTATGAGAAAGATGATTGCATGGATTTTTGCCGATAGTTGCATTTTAGATATGTCGCCCGTATCCTTCCCGTATTATTATTTCTTTTCGTAATTTTGTGCAGTTTTATTTATTTGAAAGTTGTTTTTAAAGTTGTAGTATATATTTGAGGAGTCTCTTATTATTTACATTTTTTCGTTGTTTCTTTTTTTGTGAATTATTCGAAATTAGGATTGGAAGATAAGGTTCAATGAGCAGAAGGCAGTCCACGTTACACATACACTTCAGCATCAGATTAATATTAATAGCATCCAAATACTACAGTCTAGATCAACAAAGTATGTTGGATTGAATCTCGATTCGCGACTCACGTGGAAGACACATATCGAGCACAAAAAGTTACAACTGAAGCGCAAGCTTTTAGTCAGATGTACTGGCTAATTGGCAGCAAATCACCACTAAGTGTCTATGTAAGTAACGTCTGCTATATCAAGAGATCCCGCGTCCAATTTGCACATATGGAGTCCAGTTAAGGAGGGCCATATGTTCACTGATTGGGCTCTGAAGGGAAGTTGACAATTTCGCCAAAGAAATCATCTTTAGCAGTGAGGCGCATTTTTGAATGAATGATGGATGTGTAAACAAGCGAAATTGTCGGATTTGCAACGATACTAATCCGCACGAGATACATCAGTGCATCTCGAGAAAGTTACTGTTTAGTGTGCGGATGTTAGTCAGTCGGAATCATCGGTGGTTGGTACTTCTTCTTCCAAAATGGCATTGCTATAATCGTTATATGATAAATAACTTCTTGTGGCCTAAACCGGAGAAGTATCCAACGTCGACAGAATATTACTCTTCGTGTAATAACGAACACTTGTTGGTTTCGGCGTAACGGGGATATCCATCGTGATCTCGATGTGATGACGATGTCATTTATGACTTTGCCATACGACACGCAAAGCGGCTACATAGTCACATACACATAGAGGTCATTCAATTATTTAACACCGATAATGATATTAGGCGCCTCAAGCGCACATATCTTCTAGATTTAGTGAATGTAATTTTATTTGTAAATTAATTAATAGTAATATTTTTGTTAAATATCAGCGAGAACTAGTCATTGGGGACTCGTTTCACAACATTTTATGTATTAGTAGTTTATAAGTATTGATTATTTAAGTAGTAAGATTTCAATAGCTTAGGTCACACTCCTTTAAGGACTTAAGGGACGGTCTATAAAAAAAATAAAAATAAAAAATTTGAAATTTCACATGTAGATGACTAATCCGTCAGGTGATGAATAGGTGTAAAGTAGATAAGTTACAATTATATGACACGATATAAAAAAAAGAAAAACTGTACATATTGCATTTTTTTTTTATTTTTTTTTTTGGGCTTGTTAACCGGGAGGTTACCCAGAAACAATTAGAATAGGGGGGAATCAATTATATCTTCATACGATATCAAATGTTGTTAGGAGGAAATAATCAATATAATAGGAACAATCTGTGGAGACGGAAAAGATGGGACATAGGAGGCGCAATATGGAGTAGGAAGACCGAGTATCAATAAAATGGAATAGAAAGCAGAGCACTCAGCGGAAAGAGATGAACATTCAATAAACATATGCATCGCAAACATGCTCTTCGTTTGAGTGGAGATTACGCAGAGGAGACTAATAAAAAACCAAAAACAGGAAGAAGGTAATATAAAGTATGGCTTAAGAGACGAATAACGGAGACAACATCAGAACGACGAAGTGAAAGAAACAAAAAGAACCATAGGTTAACAGGAAGACCAGGTTGAACAGACAGATGAAATTAATAATTATTAGAAAAAGAGGAAATGCCTACATCCGATACCAAAGTCTGAGATGAAAACCTTTGCACAGCGGAAGGAGATTGGACGATGGGACTTTTTTAAAGAAGAAGTGAGAAGAGGCAGCAACCCGAGCCAAGGAGTCCGCCGCTTCATTATCAAAGATGCCCGAATGACTAGGAACCCGTAGTAAATATAGGAATGAACGGAAGAAAGAACATGAATAAGTGAGCGTATGCGAAGTATGATAAAATCACAGGAATGATCAGGGAGGGGAGAATGAATTAAAGGCCGATCATGGATTCAGATAACGTTAAACTTAAACGTCAGCAATAGCCTGTAATCGTGTTTATAAAATAACTTAATTTTCTAAAAAAAAAAATATATATTCTTTATAAAAGTTAGTCGCAATAAAATATTAAAAACAAAAGACACTGATCAGTATTCGATTTTAACTTGTATTTGAATGTGCCGGCGACACCCGTTGCTGGAAAAAAAAAAAATTGTTTCGAAATTGTCCTAAATTCCTGAAATAATCCGTTCTTTTTTTGTTTTGTTTTTTTTTGTTTTTTATTAGACGTAATCAATACATAATTATTTGATAATTTTTTTCGCAATTTAAAATATACTTTTCTACATTAATAATTATTTTATAACGCGGCACGATAAAAAAAAAAATTCCAGGAAAAAGATAAATGTAGTAGTCTATAAAAGCTACGCTATTATCGCTCTCTTTGTAATATAATAAATCGATTATTGTGTCAAGTCTTTATTCACGAGTTTTTTCCAAAAACAATATAATCAAAGGCGGCGCGTTTGTTATAAATATTACTGAAATAATAAAAAAAAAAGCTCGCTAACATATTTGTATTTACGGCAAATGGGCAGTAGAGAGGGAATAATTTTTGACAAGTGAAAATGGGTTTATTTTCTCTTAAAATTCTGGTAACCACCACTAGACTTGTCTTTATTACTTTTTAAGATTCCAACTACACTAACAACAACGATGTGTTTTTTTTTTATTAGCTTTCACGCAAGTGTCCGTTAATTTTCGCCTAAGTTACATGTTTTAATTCGGCATTTCTGTTTATTATATACGGTCTTTCGCAGTAAGGCATAACTTACACGGACCACTTTTCAACCACTATCGGTTGTGGGTAATACTATTTTAAGTGATAGGAAAAAACGCAATACTACTACTTTCTGTCGTCAGCTCTGACAGCAGTCGCAACGTGTGGCTTCTCAAACGACCACAACAAGTGGGGTCGGCTCTGAGGACAGTATAACCATAGAACAATCACAGAATTGTGGTTGAAAAGTGGTCTGTGTGAGTTAAGCCTTATCCGAATTTTAAATGTAAATAAAACAAGTTGTGTGTAAGATATTTACTTAAATTTGTTTTCATCTAATAAGATATTTGACGTCATTACGTTAGTCCAAATGTCCGCAGTTTTGTTTGGTAGCACGTATTTGGCCGGTCTAATTGTCGATGACTTTTTTAATTTTATTTACAGCGGTACTTATTGCTCTTCGGCTATGAGACCACTTAATTGACTTAAAGATTAATAAGGTATGATAAACTTACGTGTTATTAGCATATCATCCCGGAGGACATCCTTTAAATCTTCCGTCGGTATCTGCAATCCGAAAACCTGGTACTTTTTACATTTGATTGTTGTGATGTACAATCGTGGGCTCATCACAGACTTCGCAGACTGGAGGTTCCGCGTCTCCGAAGCTTGCGTCAGCGCGGTATGACCGATTCTGAGCCGGGCAAGCACTCTTTCGTAAGTGCGATTCGCCTGTACTGCCGTTTTTAAGGGATAGAGATGTTCTTGATCTTCCGCAATTTATTCCCTGTTGCAGTGCGCTTATCCAGCGTTCATTCCATTTCTGTAGTGCACAGTCCCTATGGTAACGGAGCGAATTATGTCCCATAAATCTGACTCCGTGCCGTATGGCGTTCGTTACGTTGATTTTGAGGGCATTGGGTGTTTGCGGTTAATAAACCTGTAATTTAAAATAGCACCGAAAGAAGAACTTTAAAGGCATTGGCCAATTCACGTCGTTTGCCGTCGCGCGAGATAACCATATACCCCCTCAAATATTTACATCGTGGCATGCGTCGTATCATAGCGTCGTGTCCTGCTGGGATCGCAAGTCGTCGGGATCCATATCATCCGGTTTAGGCCACAAGAAGTTATTTATCATATAACGATTATAGCAATGCCATTTTGGAAGAAGAAGTACCAACCACCGATGATTCCGACTGACTAACATCCGCACACTAAACAGTGACTTTCTCGAGATGCACTGATGTATCTCGTGCGGATTAGTATCGTTGCAAATCCGACAATTTCGCTTGTTTACACATCCATCATTCATTCAAAAATGTGCCTCACTGCTAAAGATGATTTCTTTGGCGAAATTGTCAACTTCCCTTCAGAGCCCAATCAGTGAACATATGGCGTTGTCTGCGGTCGCTTAAGCTCCTGGCTCAGTTAAGTTTTACACGGGCGTTCCGACGCAAAATTATTCGTCAAGTTGATGTCGCAGAAAGACCAACTCTATTTGTGAACGACGAAAAATTGACTGCCTCCGATTTTCCCTTATACTCTGGCGTGCAGCAGCGATACTTCCGGCAGGTCTTGCGTTTTATTGACGCAGCACGGTTATTAGCTAATTCTCGAATTCGGTCACTAAACGTCGAATAGTTGGCTGGGAGAGTTTGTAGCAAGGGTAAAAATCACGCAACGCGCGGAAAGTTTTTCGAGCAGAGCACCGATTTTGAAAATTAAATCCGATGATTCGCACACATTGTTATAACCTATCACACTGATAATTGGTCGTACGCGACCGATTCAAATAAAAAAAAAAAAAAAAAGAATTCAGTAGATATCTCACACACAACTTATTTTATTTACACTTGAAAATCGAGCGTCCTTATTGAAACATCCTTTAATTACTTTTAAATCAAATCCAGAGCAGTTGTATCTAACTCTGTCTATTTATATACATTTAAAATATGCATTAAGTATCGTTTTTTAATAAATTCTGTTGAAGTTTTATTCTCTACTTTTACTTCCTTGTACACGAAGTAAAGAAAGTATTGTAATCGTGAAAAATGTTTAATGCCATATTTCCAACAGACATTTCGATCATCCCTGAATGCTTCCTCTTATACGGATGATAAAAGGGAGTACTGTATTTGTGGATCATTTTGAATCTCGCGTTTCAACATACAAAATATCCATTTTAACCGTATCCCCGGATCCGTTCTAAATGGTTTTTTCGTGTCGTCTGTACGTATGTATGCATCTATCATGCAGAACTCAAAAACGGCCGATCGTAGAAGGTTTGCAAGGGGACCAGCGTTCGGTATCTAGTTGTGCACCTCCGTTTTTGGTTAGATGAGCGGGTACTTCTCCTATAAGGCTGCAGCTGTACCAGTTTATCACGCATATATTATACTTTATATATAGTTAATGATTTACTCTTTAAAATACTTCTTGTTTATTTTTAATGTTTGTGATTTCAGCGTTTGGGGGGCGGAGTTCCCTTCCTCTTCACATACTCGTACAAGCAACTATTGTGTTTGTTCGTCAGATCCGGCAATATTAGTCGCCTTCATAATAGATGCACTGTTACCGTAGTAATGGGCTTCATAAAAAAAACGGTGCGGTAATTCACGAACCGCTTATACATATTGTAAAGCGTTCTCCGCTTAAAAGTTGCCGCACTAAATCGGTATTGAAAGTGTACAGTCGTGGTGCGACTCGCGCGAAAATTTTTCAAAGCACGCAAAATCGGTCAAAAACAGTAAAACGGCATTAGATAGCCCCAAACATACATACTATTGTGCATAAATACAGCGTTACATATTTCGCGAGATGCATTTTTCAATCCTTTTTTTTCTTTTTTTCTTTTTGGGCTCGTCAATCAAGGACCTTTACTACCCAGAAACAAAAGGTAAGGAAAGAGGTCGGTTATATTTTAATCCGATCAGAAATGTTATCTGAAAAGGAACAAATAGCAGGAATAATTAGTGGGAAAGGGCAATACGAAGCACGATAAAGAGTAGGAAGTCCGAGCTTCAGCAAATAAGAATACAAAATGCTCCACAGAAAATGATAAACACTGTGGAAGAACACATGATCGGCGTCGCAAATAACTGCATCATCCGGATGATGGAGAGGACA
This sequence comes from Icerya purchasi, assembly GCA_039619475.1. Classification (NCBI taxonomy): domain Eukaryota; kingdom Metazoa; phylum Arthropoda; class Insecta; order Hemiptera; family Monophlebidae; genus Icerya; species Icerya purchasi. Next base: position 239,682,556 of record CM077115.1, read on the forward strand.
GTGTGGAGAAGAAATCAAGGAAAAACGAAATTTAGATAATGGCAGCAAAGAATGGCCAAAGCGCATACGAACAATGGAAACAACACCGGAACGCCGAAGGGAAAGATGCAAAAGAAACCATGAGTATGCAGGAAGAGTAGGCTGAACTGACAGGTAAAAGGAACACATTTTTTAGTCCCAGAAATTTAAAAAATCTGAACTCGAATCAGAATAATTTATTATATCCTTATTATAGAAAAAATATTAGTCACGCTTAACGTAATCACGACACCGGTTTCATCGGGTTAATTTTTTTTTCTTTTATTAATGTGAGTTGCTGTACAGTTAACCACACTGAATCATATTTGTCTTAAAGACTCGAAGACCCCACTAAGAAAAAAAAAGACGACTCAAAATATATATCAACTCGAATCTATTACACAATATACCATCGGAGGCTGAATTCTCTGATGATGATCTTCTATGATTCTAGAGTAGCGGAATCAGTGCCGTTTTTCGCAAAGTGATAAAGCGATTTTGTAAAGCATGATAAAAAAAAATAAAATAAAAAGAGGATGATTATAGAGTATTTATATTATCTCAGGTACAAAAACACCATGTAAAATTTATATACACCTTTCCCAAAACTGCTATCTTCATCCTAATTACGAAATTCTAACCTTATCGAACATGTTATTCTATATTTTAATTTCTCATCTGTTCCTAATCTTTATTAGGCTATTACATCTTACTTGTCCATTATGCCAGTTTTTGATCCGTGCGCTGTAATACTCTCGGCGACTGTAAAAAATAAAAATATATCAACAAGCATCTAACTGACTCTTTCCCACTTTGCCGCTTTTAAATGTTTGGGGGGGCTGCCAACTGTGTATAACAATCCAACCGTTGGCGTATCCAAATTTAAAAGTCAAGAGTAAGGAATATATGTATATAATAGAGCGAGTAAGCGAATGTGGGAGTGATACATTAAGTAAGAAAGAACGAGAGATGGTGAAATCAAAGGTAATTAAAAAAGCCTGTAAGTACGCACATCCGTTTTTTCTTTCGCTATATATATATATATATATATATGTGTGTGTGTGTGTGTGTGTGTATATATATATATATGTGTTGTTGTAGAATAATTTTCTCCGAGTAAAACAGTGTTTCAACTCAAGCGCTTCTGAATTATTGTTTTCGGCAACGTTACGTGCGCGCACCTCTAGATTTGTTTTCTTTCTTATACCGTTATTATACAGAAAGTTGGATAAAATAAGTTTCGTACGAAAGCTGTACAACCAGTTTTCAGGAAATTTATTTCACGTTTTGGAGGTTATAAATGAGGAGAGAAAAACTGGCTAAGATATGTTTTTATATTTATAGGCTTCTACTAGATCAGCGTGCACATTGTGCACTCACACACCGGCCTTCTCTCTTCGTTGGTATTAGTGACTGCAATTCACTTCTTCTTTTCAACACTCGTTGTTCGGTCGTTCCCGAGATTTCATTTATTTATCGTCAGGTAGTAGAGGAGCTGTATTTTTTTTTTTTTCCTTTCCATATACATGCATACATATATATATATATATATAGATATGTGTGTGTGTGTGTGTGTACACAAAACGTGCGTGTTTGTGTTTACGTATGTGTGCGTGCGCACGCGCGTTTGTATGTACGCATAATTCCTCGAAATTGTAAGAATAAATTAATTAGAATGAGCAACTTCGTATAATTTCGCAGAATAAACGGCGGCTGTAGAAGAAACAGGCTATGCAGTTCTGTCCATTAAATATAGTATATTAACAAAAAGTACCGGGACTGCGCTTGTCGTAACATTATTAACAAGTCGCGATAAATCTCGAACTGTCAAAGTAATCTGAAACGGCAACCTGTTACCACGTGTGTATCAGATTAATAATCGTTAAACTACCGAAAGAATTCGTCGTCGTCCGCCAATGACAAATACAGTACCGGTTTACGCAAGTTCACCAAACAAATCCGAATAATTCTGACAGAGGAGCCAAGATGCTCTGGCAAAACAAAGTTATTGCTACCAATCCGCAGTTCACCGACCCCCTGCCAATACTACCCTGAAATTTAAGCGTCGTTCCCTACTCGATAACTTGGCGGCGTTTACTGCCTTACTCTTTACGAACCCTACGATCGTTTTAATTTCTCCGTGGCAATAGTGTAGATGAAAAGTATTATATCGGAATATAGGCTGGTATTTAGTCTAGGATGTTGGCAAAAATTGGAAATTAAGATTAAGCCACAGCGATGATATATATATATATTAGAGACAGGCTGCTTCGCGATGTATAGCGATGGTGTGAAAATACATTTATGACAATTGTAAGGAAGCTGAACCATTAGACTAGTTTGAATTCCGATAAAGATTAAAAATTAGCATTTGAATATAACGGAAAAATGAAAAGTTAATTAGCAGAGACAATGTAATCGTACGGACTACCAAACGTTCTTGAAAAGAAAAATTCTACCACTATCGGATGATACTGGGTAAAAAAAACAATTTAAAGGAATTTTTCTTAGTCCTTTGCGATCGGGACCAGTCCTGTCATCTTGTCTGCCAATTTCATTCATTGTACAATAATTCTCTTTGGCGTCTCTTCAATATCCCGGTTTTTATTACACCGTGTTCTGATTCGGACTTTTAAAATATTCCTTCAGTTCTGTATGACGCCTGGCGATTTAAATTAATATTACCTAGGCCCCATCGTAATGATGCTGTGCTGAGCGCCGGATGAAACAATCAAAAGGCACTTCCAGGGGCCCCATCTAAGGAAATCGAAATTCGACGATTCTAAATATTTTAAGCAATATCGTATTTTAAAAATATTTCAAAGAATTGCCGTTAAATCTCTGGATATCACTTATTTATATTGGCTAATAATAACTTCAAACCTAAACCTCCCCCTCCCCCCTCCTCAGAAAACAAAAGAAGAAACACATATTATAAAATGCTGCAGTATATCATTCGCAGACAGTGAGTAGATAATACTAAGACAGATTATTGTTGTTGTTTTTTTTGTTTTTTTTCCCCCCTATTCTCGAAACTTCGGGTAGGGTACATTTATTTAATAAAAATATTGATTCATTATAATAACGGAATTAATATAACCCATCCAATTAAGTATTTGGTATTATATTAATTATCATTTTACAGTTTTTTTTAAAAAATATTTACATATATTTTTACTGTTTACTTAATATAAATGTACATGTTTTTTCCGGAATTTTATTTCTTCAGTTGCAAATTTGTTAAATTCATTAAAATAATTTTGAACAAGTTGTTTTTATATCATAATTACAAAGTCCGTTATTATTATTATAATTACATCCTTGTAGGATATGAAAAACATCATCTCTAAAATTACATATTACACAGTTGTCAGAATCAGATATCTTAAATTTATATAAATATACCTTAAATAGACCGTGCCCTGTTATAAATTGAACATTAAAAAAATTTGGCGTATATTGTGATTATTTTTAAATCTATCTATTATACTTGGGAAACACTGATACGTTATTCCATTATAATTATTCCATATTTCTTGAAATTTATTTATATAAAATTTATCCGTAAGTTTGTTCATTTGTTTTACTTTAAGTAGTTTATCTTCGTATTTAAAAAATTGTGTCTTATATATTACGTTATTGAACGGATGATCTATATTAATATTATTTTTAATTGCGATCAAGCTTATATGTTTTTGTATTTCATATTCGATTGGTTTCATACCAGCTATAACTATGGCCGACAAATAACTGATTGTTCTATATGATTTAATCATTTTTATAGCTATAAGCCTTTGAAAGCTTTTTAACATCTTTTGAAGTTTTTTAGTTTTTAACATTTCTACATATATGATACTATCATAAAGTATGTTAGGTAAAATAATACTTTTATACAACGTAACTCCTTTTTTATAATTTTTACACAGATTATTGTTGTTGAAAGATTACTTTCCCAGTCTCCAGATAATAGCTTTGCTCTTGCTGACGAGCGCTGGCGATCGTTCCATTGAAAAGCAGGCGATCAATCAAGTAATTTAGTAAGCTGAAGTGTTTGTAGAATATTTTCGGGTTTCATTTCAAAGGAGGTCTCCTTTTTTGGGTTTCTTTGCATGATATTGTATTCTTTGCATGATTTAAGGATAAATTTTCCTTCGCTACTATCTTGGTATTGAGGTTTGTGGCAAATTGTGGCCTTCCTCCTATGCAGCCACACACAATTAATATTAATAAAATTTAATAAAAACCAATAAATGATGAATTTATCTTAATAATTTGAAATCAACAGAAACATATTTAAAATGTATTTATAAAATATTTAATTTAATAAATAATTAAATCATAATTTATATTTAAAAAATTATTTTAGTTTTTTAATAAGTAACTGATTTATTTTATAAATTATTTAGATAAAATTGCGGCTCCCTTCATTTATTCTTTTCCACTCGAAAAAAAACAAAAAACAAAGACTCAATGTTATCCTCTTTTTTTTCCCCATCATATGGAGAGAAAGGAATATCGATCAGTTCAACTGGAATAGCCGCTCCGAGAACAACTGGAAAGCAAAGGGCGGAGACTGTCGAAATATACTATCGTCAAAAATTTTTTTATCCTTTTGTCGATCAGGGAACTGGATGATCGTTTCAAGCCACATCATAAAAAAATCCAGAGAACATTTGTCTCCTACCAGGAAAGACAGATAATGACCCGAAAACCATATTATAGAATGTCTGTGCAAAATTGCAAATATTGGAATTAGAAAAACAAGACCAAATTAAAGGCAACAATTTTGGATTATATCTAATTTAGAGAGTCGGGACTTGGGAGCGCAACCATAAACGAAAGAACAATAGTCAAATTTTGAACGGGTGATGGACTTGTGCAATGAAAGAAGAATGTACGAATCACCGCCCAATTTGGAATGGTAACAAGGCTTTCAGCAGCCTCAGCCTTAGTTAAAAGATATTTGGCATATTTGAAGAAGAGGACAAACGACTACCAAAGAAAATGAGATAAAGGAGCAATTAACAGGAGTAAGAGAGAATCTGACGAAGGATATATTAACAAAAGCGGAATTGTAAGGTCGAAAAGTACATACATCGTATCAGAAAAATTAGAAGGAGAAATTGAGAGATTAATTGAAGAAACAAAATGTTCCAGCACAATGGAACGACGCAATGAGTACTTCATTGACTATAGTACTATATCATGAAAGAGGTAAAAAATAAAATGTCATTAGCAAAGAATGAAGAAAAAAAATTTAAACGAAGAAAAGCAAATACTAATAGTATAAATGTTGAAAAAAGTTTGACTATGCGAGGGACCCCAAAGAAAACGCCAGAAACCTCTTGTGAAATGTAGAGCAAAGGAGAAAAGAGGTGCGGATAGTCGCATGATTAATAGTAAGAGAAGTAAGCTGGAGTGTTAATTTAAACTCGATAGATGGGCGTTATCAGAAACAGAATCGATTGAAAAAAGTCAAAATGTAATAATATTTTTAAATGAAGGATTTATGTGTGCGAGAAATGTATACTTTAATCGGGAGGGTTAATTTTAGCCCGAAACCTGTACACATTACTGGGAAATACATTATTGTTTTCCAGCTACAAGCAAGGTGTTTGTTATACCTTCTAACAGTTTTCTAATGCGGGATATTAAAAAAATAGGTCGTAGGGAAAACTACATTTTTTAGAAACGAAAACGATGTTAAAAAAATTCCAATATTCCTAGTAAGGGAAGAATTTAAAAAACTGAAGAGTAAAATATGCGGTTTTTTAGACGGGTTTTAAAGCGTGAGATAAAGTATACCGTTAAGACTTACAGTGGAGCGCGGTGCAATGTGAAGGCTTCCCCTAACGGAACCGCCTTAATATCATCGTTCACCGTTACTTCGGTATAAAAATTTTCCGTATAGATTAATTTTGATTGAGAATTTGAACTTTGCTCAATACTGAAATAAATAAATAATAATATTAACGATACTCAGCTTGATGAACATCTCTTGTTCAGATTACGAATTATCTATGTTAGAAAGCTAGACCCACTAGCTGCTTTATGGCCTAACCGTTTAGATTTTTTTATGGTCTTACTTAACATATGAAACGAAACATATAATAGATTTTTTTTTTTTATTGTTACTGTTGTCAGTTTCAAGTGCTAACTTGATTATCGCTAGTATTACTGAGAGTCGTTTATCGTGATTCAATTCTTAGAATTGCGACTACCATTTGCAGGTTTCTAATTAATTATGATAACTAAGCAGGTACACTTAGTTTCAGTGAATGGTATAAATCACATATTGCTTATGTGCAGTCTTCTGTTTAATAGAGTGGAAATCGCTTACAACGACATTGAAGGGGGTGAATAATTTAGTTGCTATAACCGGTTCGTTGATAAATCCGATATCAAGGAAATTATCATTTCTGATGTCCAAGATTTACTGTTAACGAACTGTCAGTTCGCTATAGAACTTCCGTGAAATATATATTTCGCGAAATAACTTTTCACCGAATGAATAAAAATTGTCATTTATTTATAACCATTATTCTACACCTTTAATAAATTCAAACATTGAATTTTTTTATTGCACGTGCAAGTACGATAATAATAAAAAAAAAAAAAATACCTAAGTTAATAGTGAAAAAGAAGAAAAAAATTATTACGAATAAAAATGGCAGCGGCTTAATTTTCTTCTACTTCGAAGAAGTTTTTTGATTTTTTATTACAACGAAATGAACGGTATACTTTTTTTTCCAATATTCTTTGCAATGATATGTACTCGTAGCAGAAATTTTTATCAGTTTCATTAAATTTAAAATATTGTCAAGTTGATTTTAGCTCTCCTCACTGCTTGTTGCGCTCATTTTAAGGCTGCTTTATATTTGTCTAATGAGTAAAGCAAGTCCCATGATAAGGTATCATGGATTGTGAAGTTAAGCTTTCCATAATGTTACTAAGCCCAACGGCACTAATGAGTGTAGTGAGGCCAGTTACTTTCTCTCGGCCACCTTTACTTTTCCGGATTTCCCTGGTACTCAATTATGTCAGGCCTGGGAGCGATTTGGATCCGGAGCGAGACAAGTCTCGATATCCTATGACACCTCTGATTTGGTAGCTTAGCATAGGTAACCACTAGGTTACTGCGCTGCCTACTTGTCTAATAGTTCAGCATTATTTGGGTGTAATTTAATTAGTTTCTAGGAACTGTTTTTAAAAAGATTACCGACGAGAAGACGAAAACTGGAACAAAAAACAAGAAGCAAAATACGGCCCCGTTGATATTTTTTGGGCACATCGACGCGGGACCTTCGCTTAGAAATCATTAAAAGAGGAAGAGTCGGTTAACAGAATGAAGCAAAGAATTGAAGTGATGGACGGGAAGTGGATAAGATGTAAGAAGTGCAATGAGGACTGGGAAGTCCAAGAAAGCGCAAATTATAATACAGAGTAGCGTGTTTGGTCGAAAAAAAAGGAAATTCAAAGAAAATTGTGTTTTTTTTTTTGGGCGTGTGGTTAGGATCACAAGCATGAAGGTGGCAGTTTGGAAAGGGTGCTAAAAGAAAACGAAAACGTAGCCCCGAGTTATAACAGAGCATGATTAAGGCGTAAACGAATAATAGAGACAATGAAATGGCGTAGTGCGGAAAAATCAATAAACCATCGGAGAGCGGGAAGATTCAGATGGATAGGTATTTGTTGAAAAAGGAAAGGGCATCTGACCAGAGTCTAGTACAATATTTTTAACATAGGAGAAGGAAGTTAGAAACAAGTAACGTCGATAATGTTACACGATTGGACGTACAAAATGAGTTCCACAGAAACGAATACGAATTTCGAAATTAAAACGATCGAACCGCCATATTAAACGCGGTACTGACAGTGGAAGATAGGTCCTACAATAGTAAAAAACTGCGGACAGGGAAAATGAAACGGAAAATACTAGAGTATTTAATATAGGATTCTTTAACGTATTGTTAAAATATTAGAATATATTAAATTATAACAAATCCCCAAGTACATATAACAAACAAATTAAAATGTATAAACGATTATATTAACTTAGAAACACGTTTTCAGGCATAGATGATCAGCTAAAATTTATAAAATAACACAAAGTATATATTGACCTCAGTGTGATTTAGAATTTTTCTGATTAATATACTTTATGTTGTTTTATACATTTTAGCTGATCATCTATGCCCGAAAACGCGTTTCTAAGTTAGTATAATCGGCATTTAAATTTGTTTGTTATGTACTTGGGGATTTGTTGCAATATTAGAGTATTTATTTTCCTGATTCATGCGACGCAAGATCTGTTCGTTTTAATGAAACGAAAAAAAAACAAAAAAAAACAAAACGTTATGGTTTATTACCAAAAAAAAAAAAGTGAAATTACAAAACCGACTTTTATATGTTTTCAATTGAAAATAAAACAGAAAATACTATAAAAATAAATTTATTCGGCATTTTGCGTAAATTTCATAAATAAACGTGAATTTTTACTTATAGTGAGATTACACTGTTGCCATTATGGCAACAACGGCGCAAAAGCAGGAAATGTCACGTAGGAAGCAGTAGGAGGAGGTCCCCATGTCTTAATGGAAAAATATAGAATAGAACATTGAACAGAACGGGAGGGCGCATCATAATGTGTCTAAGGAATAATATCAGCTGGAAGACATTCACGAAGTCGGACATAATTAAGTATAATCAGGAGGCGATTGTAATAGCGAAAATGTGGGGAAGTCTTGGAGTTCAATTTTTCCGAGTACTTGTGACTTTATCGAAAACAGAAATTTTTGTTGTTCTTATTCAGTAAGAACGCGCGAAATTAACTCTTCCATATAAAATATTAATTTCAACAGCGCTGTAACAGCACCAAGATGTAAAAGTCGATACCAAAACCTGTTTTTTACGGTCCGATGGTACGTACTTATATAACGTTTCTGACAAGCGCGTTTACTCAAATGGTGATTTTGTTTTTATTATTATTATTATTATTATTATTTAAAAAAATTGTAATTATTATTTATTAAGAAATAAATTGAAATTGAAAATTATTATTATTGTTATCATTATTATTATTATTGTTGTTGTTATTGATTTTATTATTATTATTATTATTATTATTATTATTATTATTATTATTATTATCATCATCATTAATGTTATTGTTATTATTATTATTAGTATTATTTATTTTACACTCACAAAATGTTTAGAAAAGCCTGACGCACCGAGAAATCGGAAGTTGTTAAACTTTTTGCCACTATACGGTTTATGTGGAATGCTTACTTTTTTGCATTGTTGCTGTTAACATGTTCAAATGCGCCGCTAACCACAATGCAGATATTTGGTAAATGCAAGAAATTCAATTCGCGGTTTAATGCACTTCATTAATTAATATTATTACCGGTTTAATTAACAGATTCAAATAGGCCATCCGATTAAGTGTAAGGTCACATTTTCATTTACAACTTTTTTTTTTCGGATTTTTCGAAAAATGGCGTCAATTGAACAGACCACAACTAAATTCAAACATCTTAGTTGTGATCGTCTTATATTTTAATTACAATTTACTATTTATTTTATTCAGTTTTAACATTTTAATTAATACAGATGCGTATATCTTCTTCTATAATTGGTTTCCTGAGGGGGGTACATATATTAAATCTGTCCAAATCATCTGTAATTCTACGTTGCACCGAGGAATGCGGTTTGAGGCTGTTGCATCGCTGTAAAGCCACCGAAATTACGTATAATACAATTATCAGATTCGGAAATTTTTAATTTTTGTGTTTCTTAAATTTTCATTTGCACCGTATAAATCTGAAAGTTTTAATTGTTTTCAGGAGTAGAGAGTGAGAAATCATAATCAGTAATATTTGGTATTGAGAGATAAAAAGGTGTAAAACAAAACTCTCTATAAAAGTATATCTGGATTATGAGTTTGGTGGTTGTGAAAAGTTTATTTTAATTAGTTTGCTCGCCATCCTATTCCGAGATCGGACTCCACTAAATACCTGGGTATGCATTTAGATTCCAGACTGAATTGGAAGAAGCATGTCAAAATGAAAAAAGAACAAACAGTGCATAAATTAAGACAGATTTATTGGTTGATTGTGCGTTACTCTAAGCTTAATCTGTCTAATAGACATATATGATTTATTGTCAGATCATCAGAGCAAATATGGATGTATGGTATTCAATTCTGGGGCTGTGCAAAGACATGCAATCGGTTGATTATTCAGCGCGCTCAAAACAAGTGTCTCCGAAACATCACTGGAGCTTTCTGGTATCAACGCAACGAAGAAATACATTCCGATTTATATATTCCACGGATCGATGAAGTCATAATATTGCAAAAACGCACGAACACCGACTCCACAGTCACCCAAATCTAGAGGCCTTAGAGCTGCTACTTTCCGATGATGACTTAAGGCATCTTATGAGCTAATCACCTAATTTATTCTGTAATGTACTCGTATGTATGTAACTTATTGGTATGTGCATATACTTGGCGTGCGTGCGTGTGAGTATTTACATGCGCGTATGATTATTTATATATCTATATAACATTAAGAGTTATGTAATTGTACATAGTTTCTACTCTGTTCATGTTACAAATTAGTTAGATTAAGTTGTAACACCGTTTTAAAAGTAGTGCTAATTTATTTACTGTAATAAGATTGTACTAAAATATACGTGTAAAAAAAACATAAATAAATTAGTTTGTTGGTAACATTTCATAAATTGTGTGTTTAAAAGTTTATTAGAATAAAAAGATATAAATCAATACCTCCGTACAAAAAAGTACATTGTGACATACATGGGTACTTCGGATGATACATAGTGATATAGCTATTTTGGTAAAACAGTATGAACTCCAACTGCTGATCACAGGCTGGATAAAATTTTTACGCTATTAGTATATTTTATAAATAAGACATTTCTCTAGATACCAACTGGCTGTAAGTGAAAATTATTATAAAATTCCGCGATATTTCTTCATGACGGACGTGATTTTGAATTGAGCTCATGAGACATTTCCGTATCAAAAAACAAGCACCGTAAACAAAGCATAAATTCATTTTGTATTCTTTAATTACAATGTACTTACAAAATTACGCACGATTTTATTACAAAGTTCTGACAATTACGCATTGATGTAAATTTTATTCAACTGAAATTAATTTAACAGCTCAAAATGTAAAAAAATAAAAAATTACAACTGGTTTCTTTTCAATTGTACATGATACTGTCGGACAATGTTTAACTAAACAGCGTTTGGTTAATTTTTATCCTCAAATAAATTTTACACGACAGATGAAAAATGTTGCCGGTTACTATTTATTTAAAAATTATACGAAAATATTCTAAAAACAGTACTTTAAAATGCAACCGCTATTTATCAATTTTCCACATTTGAATGAAGTAATTTAACCTATATAGCGCGTATACGGTTCTTTCATTTTATACAGTAAACTTACAATTAGTTAAAGCTAAAAATTTACCAAGTAAAAACTACCCGATTCCCATGACCATTTTACATATTATTAATTCACGAAGTGACTTAAATAGTGCAATATTTAAATTTTGGTTTTCATTTAGAACAGCTTCGGCTTCAAATCTAAGAGAGCTAATAGACTGCTTAGTAGACGTAGCAGCAAATATTCATTCACTGTCGATGAAATGTTTTAATATTATTCATTATTTGAGGTTTTCCAAAAATTCTTGTCCACCATTAGCTTGTTCAATTAAATTCTTCCATCCGTTTAAAACCTCTCTTAATAACTGACCTTACTCCAGTCTTTTCCAAATTCAATTTCAACTGTTTTTTCCCAGTTCTGGCCGTAGATCTCGAGCCACACAAATATTGGTCTCATATGTCGTTTAATAGCAAACCTAGCGCTCATGTCTCCTTAATCAAGGATAAATGGCCTAATTTATATATATATATATATATATATATATATATATGTGTGTGTGTATATATCCAACATTGTTCTCGATTCGACATCAAACCAATTTGAAAATTTGTACTGAAATCATAAAGAGTGTTCAACGAACTTCTGTCCTCTCGGTGGTGGTAAGGTTACCGTCATGATATTTCTTCTTTTTCTTTGATTCCCGATATGCATAGTGGTTCATGATGCCGTCTATGAATTATTTCCGTTCCATCCTGTTTTTGACTATTGTTTCCCATGACATTCCTCGAATTTATTCCAGCTTTTTTAATTGTGTACCTGTAATTACATCTTTATAGCGTAACTTCAAAGGATTGCACTGTTTTTTACCGACATTTAATACTCCATGAAACGAACGTTTTTTCGGAATTCGTTCATTTTCCGTTCTTATTACATGGCTCGTCTATCTTAAGCGGGACTTGGCTAATTGCTGTTCGCCTGAATAACAACCGGTCATTTATAGTATTCTCTCATCGGGGATACAAAATCCTTCCGATTTGTGCAGAGAATTTGTCTTAATAATCTTAGAGATGGGAAACTTGTAGTTTTTTAAATTTTTTCAATTTTATAGGCCGGGTTTTTCCACTTGATAAGATTGCGGTCTTATACACGGTTATTTTAGTAGCTGTTGTTAAATTTTTATTATTGAAAACACTCATCTAGAAAGTCTGTTGTACGCTAATATCGCATTTCTATTCTATACATAATTTCTTCATGTAAGTTATTATCGCTACTGATAATATTTCCCAAGTACTTATTTCCATCAATAAAGTATAACTTTCATTCGCTGTAGGCATTTCCATTATCTCTATCTTGCTGCAGTTGATGGACAGGGCAAAATCTTTGTAAGTTTTCTATAGGTAAATTTATTGAATTTTGTGGGCTCTGAAGTGCGTTTACTTATAATGACACAATCATGAATATGTCTGTCTTGCTTTTAGTCTTAAATTTCGGCAGTTTTTTCTACGTCCTTCATCAAATTGGTATTTTAAATTCTAAAGGTTAAAGTCCTTTTGTGGTGTACAAAATAAACGATATACTCGTATAAAAGTTGAATAACGTATGTGCAAGAATACGTATCCTTGTTAAAAACTCCAGTGGATATTTTAAAAGAGTCCGTATTCCATTTTTGCAAATTACCGTGCCTTCTATTTCATCGTGTAATTGTTGCAAAAGTGATAGCAGTTTTGGTGGACATCCGATTATTTGTAAACATTTCCAAAGTGCATTTCTGTTTACAATTGCAAAAGCCTTTTACATATCACTGACATATAATTCTAGTTTTTTTTCCACTAATCCCGCAACCAGCGTTGGCAATTTTACCGCACAACTTTTATTTTATACGGTTATTCCGTCGACGGACAACTACTACACAGCAACGGCCGTCAACTGTTGTGGACCGTTACTGTATCCGAAAACAAACCGTGTATTTCGGTTATAGTAAATTTTCGATAAATACAGAGTTCAAAAAGACTTTTACCTGTTTGAACTGAACTTGTTGCATTCACCGATTCATCACGGCTTATTTGTCGCTTTATTAACTCTCGGCATGAATTTTTCAGTAATGAAATGCCTTTTTGTACTTTTCTTTTGCCACTAACGCGTTCCTAATATAATTCCGGACGTACTTTCTGGAGTGTCGTTCGCTGACGCAAAACAAAAAATTGATCGGAAACAATTGCGTTTCACAACTAAACTACTGTTAGATCAGGTTTTTTGGATGTTCTTTTAGTTGCTTTTTTTTCTTTTTGCGTGTGTATTGTGAAAGAAGTAGCCGACAGTTCAATTTAATAACCTGTAAAATGTTCCTACTTTTCGACCTTTCAAAGAGATAAAATCGTAAGCCTAAATATTTAAGGGGGATTGGAGGTTGCGAAGCTTCTTAAGTCTTCGAGTTCTACCGGTTACATGAAAAAATCTAATTCGTCGGAGCGCAAAGAAGCTTTTCAAGGTTCTTTAGGATTTCTTTAGCGCCTTTATTCACATATAAACATCTTATTAGCGATAGCCCAACAAAATTTAAAACTTTCGAAGAAGGACAGCATATGTGGCACGAAGCAATTCAACGATTTAAAGAGACTAGCCGCACGAGCTAAATAATTAATTAATTTATTTATTTATTTTTTTCGGCCAACCTTCACCATTAGTTAATCCTTCGGAGTATTTTCCCGATTTACGATGAAGGATAATGGTGCATGAATCACACAGGTAGAGTATTCCAACCATATGCAATCTCTTCTAAATGAGTATAGCGTCACAAATAATGGTCCAACTGCGGGAGTTGCTTTTTTTTTTATGTCATATCATATAACATTAGTATCAAAACATAATCGCCGTGGAGATCGCTTCCTTTTGATCTGAGCATAGCAATTATTTGCCATTATGTTCTATCGCAATGCTTGAATTATCTTCCTAAATCATTACACTTGGCTATGCCACGGTTTTGTAATTTATTATTCTCGATTACATCTCAGGGGAATACCTTAACCGCTTAGATGAAAGACAAAAATATTTCTTTCCTTTTTTTTTACAAGCGTCTCTCTATAGTGCCGATGAATATTAATTAACAGCAAAGTACCCTCTCCCTCCCCTTAAACTTATTCGGAGTCGTCTGACATTAAACCGGTGCGAAATGGTTTGTTTTTTTCTTTGTTCCCGTTTGTTTTCAATATAATTCGATTATTACAATTTATAATTAATTATTAATTCTTCGAGTTCATCGACTGTGTTTACACTGGCTGAAAGAGGTTATTCCGTTAAATTGAATGTCTTCAGATGTTTCTAACATTTAAATTTACTTTCGATATCATCGCGTAGTTGAGCCTGAATATTAATATGACCACGCAGTTGCTCTTCGTGTTTAACGGCGAATTCGGGAACAGAGTGCCATCTACGTACTCGATTTCAAGGTCTCGATGTGTATTTTCGCATCGCGTGTACACGCGTTAGTGGTGGCACGAACAAATTTGTCCTGGCTACATTGTAGAATTAGTCCGAGTGTTTCCCAAAATGTAGGTTCAGATCGGTCTAGCGACAATCTAGTAAATTAAGCGTTTGGTATAAATGTTCCAGCGCTGTCTCTGTATATTTGCCTTTTGTTGCGCAAACCGAAGTAAAGCATTTTTCTTTTTGTTTTATTTTTCCGGTGGTTCGTTGCCCGTTTATTAATCTTTTTCAGAAGTTTCAGTTGCAGCTTCAACTTGGTCGTGTACTTACAACCGCGTCACCGGCAAAAATTTCGGTATTTTGCCATCTATATTAATTTTATATAGAACGAATAAAGGAGATTAACTCAATTAAGGAAAGATTTTATTAAAGGAACCAGAATTTTTTTATTTTATTTTATTTACTTTTTTTTCTTTTTCGTTTCTTTTCTTATTTATTGAAGTTTATTACTTTATTGATGAAGTCAGTTAGTTTTATTTCATTTTATTCTTTATCAATCTATTTGTTACATTCTTTATTCAATTATTTATTTTTCTTACAACTTCCTTTTCCCATCAGGCATTGTGAACATTGCCAGGCAACTGTGGTCATATTGTAAGATGGGAATTTTTCAATTTTTAATTTGTATTTCTCATTTTGTCTTTTTGTTTTCTCCTCTGAAAGAAAAATCTGATCTCTGTTTATTAAGTTTCATCAGGCATTGTGGGCACTGCTCTGCAGTTGCGGCCATAATGTAGAATAGAATAGAATGAAATTTCCTTCTCTGCTTTTTAGTCCTTTTTCTGTTAATATTAATTTTCCATATCTATTCATAGTGTAGCTTGCTGGCCAAATGAACTGTATTTGTTCAGGCCAATAAAAAAAAAAAAAAAAAAAAAAAAAACTCAAACCTCGTATAAATCCGGTAAAAATTAAAATCTGCGATCATTGAGATATGGGGTTCTAGCATTTGGCGGGCTCTAGAGAAGGGTGTGTTACTGATTTTCTGAACCGGCGCCCTTTAGACGACGATCAAATATCAGAATGATAATGTATGTGTTTTCAGTAATCCGAATCGAATTTTACTGGAACGTGCAACATCACTGTCCAACCAACAACGTTATAGCATAAATAGCTGAGCGGCTTATAACTAAGTTTTTGTATAGTGAATGTACGCGTTTCGTTCAAATTATCCGATAATTGTTTCGTTTTTAAACATGAAACCGTTTTTTTTTTAGGTTGCGATAAATATTTAATTTTCCTGACACGTAATGACTCTATTGAAATCGATGTTTTGCAAAAGTAGCCTTTAATTATCTACCCATATCTTAATGTTTTACGCTTCTATGCTTTTGGTGAAATGCTCAAAGCACTCAATATTTGCGAGTTCTTTTTTTTTTTTGGCGCAGTTATTTTGTTGGCGGCTATTACGCATGAAAAACAGTTATTTACATACTGATATCTGTTCGAATTTCTGTTTGCAGTGCAACATTATCGGTTCTCTGACGTACCCGATGTATGGTAAAACAGGTATCATCAGAATGTGTAAAGCCAGAGCCGGCGGGTCATTCATTACTCGAAGTAATCAGTAAGACTTAGCCGAATACAATTTATTACAATTTTCACTATCACTTTTTTACGCTACTTACACCGCATCCAACCGCCAGCCGAATACTTTGAATACTTTAAAAAAGGTTTAAATGCTCTCCCCACCCCCCCTAAAACTGCGAAGTATTACATTATCGACAACTTCGTGCGTATAATTTACAGAGTCGATCGGTAATTATTATTTTCTCTCGCAATTCTTCTTATCCGAGAAGATGTAATTGACATTAATGATTATGTTATTTTCACGCCGGCGGTAGTAGGAAATTTCGTTGCGCTTTTCCGTTAAATTACATTACATTTTCCGGTTACGAATGTGCGTTACAAAAGTTTTAGTGGAAATTCCGACGTAAAAAACCATAAATTAAATTTACCGATTCGGAAAATTTCCTCGATTATCGTTATTATTTTTCGAAAAACGTCGTGGTCAGTTGAAACCGATTCTTCTACAAGAATTATAGAAGACCGCCATCTAGGGGCGCAATGTTCGCATGACGAAATGATCCGAAGGACCGAGGAGTTCCGTTATTCTTATGCCGGAGATGCTGTGAAAAAACGTCATGGGAAAATAAATCGTTTAATGTGACGTCTGTTAAGTTTTTTTGAAATAAACTGCTACATCTTATGCCGCATGCGCAGTTGTTATCCATCTTTCACTATCCCGTTCGATCTGAACAGTTTCGCGCGTCTTTCGGTACGTGTATTGTCGGACTTTGTCTGTCAACCTCAATAATCAGGCGATCTACTACTACCCCTACTGCCTGTCCATTAACTTGTCCCATTGTCTTTTCTCGGGAATGTTGCCTCCACACAGTAAGCCCGAAGAATCCGAGACACGATCTTCTACTGATCTTTAGAAACGTCTTTTATTTTTGTCTATCTCTAATCCCTTTTCGATGTTGATTTTTTTAATGTAAAATTGACTCCACATTGTATTCTTAAAGTCTTCACACAAGCCCACATTTTAAACGATTATTATGTACCATTTAATGTTCTACTTGCTTTAATGTTCAAGTTACGGACGCGTACACACTGTAACGGAGGCAATATTGAACCGTTTAGTAATTTCATTTTTGCGCTTTTTTGTTACTCTGTTCAATCTGGTGCAGACGAGGTATACTATTATTCGTCATTCTTTTAAGCTCCGCAGCCTCGAATCCCCCTTAAATATTTAGGTTTATAATTTTCTTTTTCTTTTTCTTTTTTTTTTTTTTTGACACTGGCCCAAGAACAAAGGAAAAAGAACGTAAGAGACTCAGATCTTTACACGATCAGAGATAGCCGACAAAAAGGAACCAAGAGTTTGGATAACAAAAGGAGAAGGAAGGGAGAGAATGAACGAAGCACTGTATGGAGTGAGAATACCGGTTTGTAAGAGAAAGGAATAAAAAGAAGCTTGATCGGTTACAAGAGATGAAAAACCGAACATTATGTGATCGGGATCACACACAAATTAGATATTGGAGGGGTGCAATGGACAAAAAGGAGACGGTACAAGAGAGAAACGGAAAAGCGAGGAAGGAAGCGAACTGTGCTCAAAGCGCAGGCGGCAAATCGCAGAGATGTTGGAGCGACGCGTGGAAGGAAAGTCAAGAAACCAGGGGAAACGAGGAAGGGAAAAAGGAATCCGGGTTGGAGAAAGAGGAGACGTAAGAGTCAAACCATAGATTGGAATGAGCAGCTGCAGACAGAAGGGTAATATTGGAAGAAGAGAAAACAGGAAGAAACCTACCGGAAGAGGAAGATAACCGAGCGAAAACTATCATTTAGTACCCGAGAGGGTGTCCGCACGCAAGATTCAAAGGATTGAGTTTATATTATATTTATATATGGATATATATATATATATATACACAGTGCGTCCCGTAAGTTTTAAGACTACGAGTATAGAATCGAAACAAGTAGAGCTATCTTCATGAAATTTTAGGAACTTCTTACTACATCCTTCTCACCCTTTCATACCAAGTTTCAAGTCGATCGGATGAGTAGTCTCGGTTTGGTGACTGTGCGCGTGACATACTGTTGGCTGTGTTGTCATAACTTTAAAATGGAAACAAATCTCGAACAACGCGCAGCGATTAAGTTTTGTTGGAAAGCGGGTAAAAGTGCGACGGAAACATTCGAAATGATGAAAGTGGCTTATGCTGAGTCTACTTTGTCTCGTGCTACTGTATTTCGGTGGTTTAATTCGTTTACTTCGGGTAGGGGGTGCATCAAAGATGAAGAGAGAGGTGGGAGACCATGCACAACGAAAACAGATGAAAACATCGCTCGTGTTGCCGATTTCTTGAAAGAAAATCGAAGTGCGGGGTGTAGGTTGGTAGAAGAAGAAACTGGAATCCCTAAATCCATCGTTCAACGCATTATTCGAAACAATTTACAAAAACGGAAGATTTGCGCGCGCTTCGTTCCACATGCTCTGACAGCTGAGCAACAAGAACAACGCGTCTTTCATGCGCGAGACCTTCTCGAAATGATTGAAGCCGATCCGAATTTTCTTGAAAGCATAATTACAGGTGACGAAAGTTGGTGTTTTGCATATGACCCTGAAACGAAGAGGCAAAGTGCGGAATGGTGTGGAAAAAATTCCCCGCGACCCAAAAAATTGCGATTTCAAAAGTCCAAAGTAAAAACAATGCTTATCGTGTTCTTTGATTCAAAAGGAATTGTTCACAAAGAATTGGTTCCTCAAGGTGTTACTGTCAATGCTGCATTCTATCAGCAAGTTCTAGATCGCCTTTGTAAAAGAATTGCGCGCGTCAGGCCGAATTTGTGGAGAAATCGATCTTTTTTCCTGTTACACGACAACGCTCCAGCACACACCGCAGCGATTAACGTTCAGTTTTTGGAAAAAAAATCGGTTCCCGTGTTGCACCACCCGCCTTATTCGCTGGATATGAGTCCACCGGACTATTTCCTGTTTCCCAAACTAAAAATGACCCTGACAGGAAAACATTTTGCATCGATTCCTGAGATTCAAGAAGCTGTGACGAGGAACCTCAACGATATTCCAAGCGACGCGTTTTTGAAAGGTATGAAAAGGTTGGAGGATCGCGCAAACAAATGTATACAGTCTAATGAAGCCTATTTTGAATAAAAATCGTGTTGAAAAAATTTTAGTATTTTTTTTTGTATAGTTTATAGACTCAGTCTCAAAACTTACGGGACGCACTGTGTATATATATTATACATACAGGGTGTTCTGAAAATGATTCAGGAAATTTGTTTCACAAAGCTCGTTGAAAGGAACAAAAAAATCCTGAAAGAAAATTCTTTCGAGCGAACAATTAATTACTTATAATTAATTTAATTATGTAATTTAAATGAAAAAATAAATAATTTTTTTTTTTTTTATAATTAGGAATTTTTTGTTCCTTTTAACGAGCTTTGTAAAACAAATTTCCCGAATTATTTTCAGAACACCCTGTATTTGTACACGTGTGCGCATGTTTCAGTAACTGCACAGGCTGCTACAGAGCCCTTCCTAAATTCTCCACTCCTAATTCTATTGGTTTTTTTTTACTCATTACTGCGCGACAAACATTAGCTGCCTTCATTTTCTCTAATCATAAACACACTAAAACATGT
The DNA here is from genome assembly GCA_039619475.1 of Icerya purchasi. Taxonomy (NCBI): domain Eukaryota; kingdom Metazoa; phylum Arthropoda; class Insecta; order Hemiptera; family Monophlebidae; genus Icerya; species Icerya purchasi. Next base: position 239,702,655 of record CM077115.1, read on the forward strand.
AATTCTTTTTCTCACTTTTAATATTTTGCGTGAAATTTAAAAAAAAAAAAGAAAAAAAAATACAGCGAATGGTTACAAATTTGTGTAATGTTTTTTTCCATTTTCTTCTTAATATTTTTGTTTTAACTTCTTTTTTCGAATTATGCAGTTGTTTGCAATTCTAATCATGTGTTTATAATTGTTGATCTCTTTCGATGGAGCGTTCAGTTTTGTAATACTTCTTGCTTTGGTTTGGGCTCCCTAATCCTTTTATTGTATCCGTTACGTCCTGTTTTCCTTCCTCACATATTATTCCGGCTGTTTTTGTTTTTTCCTATTAACGATATCTGATCAGTTCATTATGTAACCTTTTCCCTCCATTTCTAATTGTAAAGATCCGTAGTTGACGCCCCCCTCCCAAAAAAAAGAAAAAGAAAAAAGTGAACGAGTAATATACAGTCAAAATCAAGTAAGACGGAATATATAGTAGAATAACCGACTAATAGATCAACTATTTTACACGCTTATACATGACGGCCTTGTTTTAAACAATACACTGATAATAAGTCGATTTCGAGAAAGATCTGCTATAATATTAACCGAAAGTAAACGGCATTTAAATATTTCAAATGAATGTCACTAAGGACTTAAATTTATACTCGCGACTCCCAATGTTAATTAAAAATCCATGAATTCCTCCCGGTGGTCTTCTTTTGATCCTTTAGAAAATTATTAGACAACATATAGAAATTTGTTTTTTTTTTTTTTTTACCGAACGTTTCGTATTTAAATCGTGAATTTCACATACTGAAAGTGACATAGTGGAACAAAAAATATTGATTTTTTTCATTACATCCCTATAAATAACGAATCAGAAATTTTTACATGATATTAATAATATACAATTCAGATTGATTTCTTCGTAAGTGCACACAATGACAATTGACATACAGAGATAACATTGCAAAATAGCCAGCTTGCTTTACACACGTAAATACAAGTCTACTATTTCAAGATAAAATACAACACTTCTTTTAGAGAATAATAATAAACATTAAGTACAATTTCAGCGATCAACAGAAAACATTGAAAAATTTTGTAGTATAGAATGCGGTTTAAACATTTTTTTTCTTCTATTATAGAGTGACGATTATTAAAAAACAAATAAAATATAAACATTTTTCAACTCCGAAACTGATCTGTAGTCGACGAAGGCTTTTACGGGTTTCCCCGCCACGATCCCCCGCTCTTAATATTTCAGCATCATGGCTACGGAGGAAGCAACATGCCCCGCAAAAATCGAGTTTCAGTGATGAACTCACTTCTAGACAGACTGAACTGATGATGGTATACATTAAGGCTAATACGAGCTGTTCCAGCTACCTATGGTGGCGGTAACTATTTTTATTATAATTTTTTGACTGGTCAACTATAATCTCGACACTAACCGGACGCAATAGTTTTTTTTTTTTTTTTTTTGTTTTTTTATTTTTTCTATTTTTTTTTGGGCTCGACTAACAAAGAGCATTGACTTATGTCCTTATTTATTCTGATTCTTTTATTTTACTTTTTTTTTGAGATAATTTAAATTTTGATACTATTCGCTATTGAGCAAAAAGAAAGGATGCGATTATTGGAAAAGTGAGAGAGTTTGGGAACGTAAGTATCGATGAAATATTTATAAGGTGTAGGAACATTGAGTTGTAGTAAATTAGATTATAGTACGAATTCTTCATTATAGTCTTTAAATTTTCAGTGTAGTGATTTTCGCGAATCCGGTTTTTCTTAAGCGAAACATCGCTGCCTTATAGCTGGAACCAAGCTTTACTAAAATAAATAAAAATAAAAGATAAATAAAAATGACGCGTTAACTCCGCGTAGAGCGATTTTCTATAAATTTAAAATGCTTCGTGTTAAACGATGACCGTTATTATTTACAATCGCCTGTCTTATAAATATGTCCTACAAGTGAATAATTCTTTTAAAAAAATCACTTCTGGTAATAAACGTTTTATTATTACTTGGCGCGACGTTATTAACCTACTTCTCTAAAATTTTGAACATCAAAGAATTCTACACAATCATCGGAGTAACAGAGCAAGTAATAAACTTCATTCCGATTCCTTGTTAAATAAAACAATAATAATTTCCCCGCTACCGGGCTGGGGGGATATATTAAACGCGCATTTTTAAGATACGCGGCCTGCGCATTTCTTGGAACTTGCGCCATAAAGTTCTACTATACACACGCGACATATGCATTATTAACATGTTTAAGTAGCTTTTATAGGAAAAGATTTGCTAGACTGTGCAAATTCAAACGCAAATCTTTAATATCGATGTAATTTTGACTGATAATATATTCTTACGTGGCTTTAAAATGGTTTTACTTGAAGTTTTAAAAAGTAAAAGTGTTTTTATAGAAAAACGCCAAAAGACACACGACGCTCTATTATCAAAAAAAAAGTAAACAAATAAAAATGGTTCGAAAATTCGACTGTACTCTATTTAACTTGTTAAATGAGACAGATTAAGAACGGAATTAAGTGAGATGTAAATATTTAAATATTGGTATTCGGTTGTTGCAGTTGGGTATTTTTAATTAATTTTTAATTTAAATTAAAAAAGACCGGAAGCAGCGGCCTGGTTCGCAACTTAAAAAAATATCTTAAAAGCAAATAAGGTTCCTCTTCTCATTTTATTTTTTGCCAAAACAGTTGCTCTTGTTCAATTGATATATATATATATATATATATATATATATATATATCGAACTCGTTTAACCAATTTAAAAAAAAATACAAGTATTAGAATCGCGGAATGTGTATATTTTTTTTTTTTAGTTTTAAAACTCAGCTTTAAACACATTTTATGCATATGTTAAAGCGCCGTTCAGTTACACAATCGAAAGACAGAAAAAAAAATATTACAAATATTAATAAAATAAATATTTGTAAGATTATTACTTGAATTTTTTTTTTTTTTATCGTGAAAAATCATCCGCGGACTGGCGATACCGAAACCAACGATGTGCATATTAGTCTTCTTTGAATGTTGACTCTCCAATCAATAACTCGCTTAAAACATCGTTATTTTTGGTAACCAGAACTCCCTGTTTTTTATATAATATAATTTTTTAGCAACTTCTAATATCGGAGAAAAAGCTATAAAATGTGAGAAATAATGGCGCAGAGTCCGTAATTTAAATTTAAAGAACTTATTAATGAAAATGGCTTGCTTCTGTCCGCCATTGCAATTGCATATTTATAACCGTTAAAATTCGCGCTCCTTTCCTACTCATTTCGAGCGAACCTTTTCTCCTCGAAATTGGATGCGCGCGCCCTATCTTTAAATCTGTCATTTACTTTGATGAACCAGAAAACAGCTTTAAATTGTGAATTATTTCGCAATAAACAAAAAAATCCCATTAATGTGGACCCGTTCTTCTGTTGCCGATGTATCATACGAAGAAAAATTTGCGAAATTTAGAAATCGTACCACCTGAAGGTTTTATATAATTTAATAGTGAACATGGAGAAAACAAAGCCTTATATGAGAGAAGAAAACGGAACAAATAACAATAAAGTCTTTAAACAGGTGTCCACACAAAAACGTTGAAATATATACATATATGTCAATTCTTTTTTTTTTTTTTAAACCCATCCTCTTTTTCCCTCTTGGGTACGCCAACAAGGGCTGATCTCCATAAATCGCAATTTATGGACTAATAAGAGAAATAAGGAAATCGAAGTTCGCATATTACATCATCAACAGTTTATATAATACAAGGAAGTAGCAGAAAATAATGCCGGGAGAAGCATTTAACTGAAAACAACGGCTAATGTGTAACAGAGAAATTAGAGAATGTGTAAAAAAAAAAAGGTCAGAATGTGACGTTTTATAAACACGGAGTATTTTATGGGGAAAAAATTAGACAGGCCACTTGAGACAAGAAACGCTCGAAAATTATGTAAATGGAAAAAATATACCGAACTAAGTCAAAGGCAAGCAAAATAGCGCCTTGATAAGGGCGGTATCATGAGTTGTAAAGTTAGGGTTCATAATGTACCTCTAATAATTAACATTTGGATCCAGTTCGGTTCTGCTAGGAGTCCGCCTTTCCTTCCCCAGATTTCTCTAGTATAGCTCCAATAATCGATGTCAGATTAGGTATATATCTAGGAGCGACGTGGATCCGGAGCAAGGCAACTCGTGAAAACTCGTGATACCTATCCGGTTCACGGTAACCAAGCATACCAGGGTATCGTACTACCACCTGCGTTCCGAATAAACGGAATCAAAAAAAAATAGAATACCGTTACTGAAAAAGAAAAATCTGAACGATCGGTGTCATTTAATACTAGCGTGGAAGTTGATGACTAAAAAAAATTGGTGGTTGCGCCGAAAATTATCACATATCTGAGTTGCATGGATTGTGCTTAATAATAAAAATTACTTTGACAATTGTTAGAATGAGAATATTAAATTTTCAAAAGGATTCAAATATTAAATTTTCAAAAGGATTCAAATATTAAATTTTCAAAAGGATTCAAATATTAAATTTTCAAAAGGATTCAAATATTAAATTTTCAAAAGGATTCAAATATTACATTTTCAAAAGGATTCAAATATTAAATTTTCAAAAGGATTCAAATATTACATTTTCAAAAGGATTCAAATATTAAATTTTCAAAACAATTCAAATATTAAATTTTCAAAAGGGTTCAAATATTAAATTTTCAAAAGGATTCAAATATTAAATTTTCAAAAGGATTCAAATATTAAATTTTCAAAAGGATTCAAATATTAAATTTTCAAAAGGATTCAAATATTAAATTTTCAAAAGGATTCAAATATTAAATTTTCAAAAGGATTCAAATATTAAATTTTCAAAAGAATTCAAATATTAAATTTTCAAAAGAATTCAAATATTAAATTTTCAAAAGAATTCAAATATTAAATTTTCAAAAGAATTCAAATATTAAATTTTCAAAAGGATTCAAATATACACATATTATTATTCACTCGCGTAATATTAAATTAAATGTTTAAGGCTAGTTACGCTAGCTAAATAAACTATACTGTTCAGGCCAAAAAATAAAAAGAAAAAAAAAAGGAAATTCATTATCTTTTGCAACTGATAATGTATCAGTTATCAATTGGTTAAAATCGGGAATATTCATTATTAAATACTTTTCAATAGAGGGGGGGGCATGGCGATTGAATCTTTCTTGATCTATTGTATCTCCTAGGAACGTTCTTATACGTTTTTGGGGTGGTGCACCATTTTGCATCCGTCATCGGTAAGATTAAAATTAATTTTAACAGTTTAACGTATTCGCGGTAAACGTTGTGTTCCAAGTTTTGACCTTTCTGTAAAATCGTCTAGTCCGCGAATATCCGGTACAGTAGAAGAGAATATATATTGCGCTTAGTTCAAAACGTAATTGCTTTTCGTTTTCGAAAATGAATACGCTTCACCAAAAGGGTTACCTAACACTTATTATTGAGGGATGAGGAAATTAATTTTGTAATTTGAAAAATTTTCTGCTAGAAATAAACTTGTTCCCCGATGAAATAACTGAAAATTGAATCTACGTTTCATATGACACTAGCAACACAATGCGGCAAACTTACTTCGCTTCTAATTCTGCGCAGAGTAGTGTTTATTTCTTTTTAAAACAAGACCGAACTTGTACTGTTTCAATGCATACAGCGTCAATTACTTTCGCATTAACCGCTTCAAATGATACGATTACACCTTGTCATCAGATTTTATATCAATCATTTTTCTTTTTTCTTTCCCCGAAAATTCAATAATAAAGGAAATGGAAAAACAATTTTTTTATTTCGGAATATATATATATATATATATATATATATATATAAATTTAATACTAAAACACTGACATGTTTCGCGAACACATAATAACATGCTTTTTTTTTTTTTACAAAGTTTTATATTTTCCGAATAAAACGTCGTTTTTCCCTTTTTCTTTAATATATGATCACTTTGTTTTTTAACTGTCCAAAGAAAATTTCGATTTTAGGCATGCGATTATTAAAAAAATGTTAACCGAAATAACTCGTATTAGTTAAATATTTGAAATGCCCAATTGTTCGCATTTGGAATTATTTATTTCGTCGCTGCTAATAATAGTTCTCGTATAATTTATTAGTGTTATCCGCGCAAAAGCGCAGTGCATGCACACCTTGAGTATAAAAATTCCGCAAGCTCGGCAATTATCTCGTCAAACAATTTCCTTTAATAATCATTGTTTCATCGGACTGATAAAAAGGTATAATATATTTTGTAAATCGGCAAAAAAAAAAATACGAACATTACGATTTTTTATCGAATGCTAAATTAAGTTGATGTTTTGCACCCAGGATAATGCTTTATTACACAAGTTGCCACTACTGCATTCGAAGATCTAAGCATCGCAAAAACTCCGTCTTAGCTTTCTGTCTAATCAGTTTACGTGGTTCTTGGTTAATTGTATGAAACTCTGGTTTTTGTACTAGACACGAAGCTAAACTTTCAGCATACCACCCTTATTTTTTTCTATTTTTTTTAGGCTTTAAGCTCAAATTCCACCTATCGTATATACCTTTTCGACAATTTCATCGTTTTAATCTGCAGCTTTATCTACAATTATTAATACGAATTTAGCCTCCTTAATTTCATCGCTTACTATTTCGTAGCGCACACGACTAAAATAACACGTGTTCAAAAGATTGTTCCCTAGTGTATTTTTTTCGAAGTTGTTTCTTTAAAAGCTATTAACAGTCTACTACTATTTTCATGGCATTTTTCATTATAAATGCTATTGTGTTTTTTCCATACTCTTCGTTAAATTGATTAATGTTTCCGAAAATACCACCGTCAGTTTTTTAAATATGTTAATTAGAAATTTGACGTTCTTTATTTGATGAGAAAGGTGATTTAAATTAATTTATGTTTCGGATTTTTCATTTCTAAACAACAAGTACGGGAGAAACAAAACAATAACCAGAGTCTCTATTGTTATAGTACTACTGTAAAAGTCGTACAAAATTTTCCGATACCCGAATGGATATTTCCTTTCAGATTTTTCGTTTTTCTTCGGCGCAATGCCGAGTAATTACTCGATTAAACTTTTGACGGACAAAAATTTTAATAAAAATTTCAAAACAATTATCGAATTTATATCTTTAACGACGTATGAGAAACACGTGTTATTTGCGAAGAAACCAGTATAATACGAAACGCGTTAACGATTTAAAACTAACACGGTCCGTTTAACCTTTACATAAAAACGTGTCAACATAAGACGGTTTGGAACTACAAATCACTTCCGGTGTGGTGGGTTTTGAACTGCGCTTCCTTATTCTCTATAAAGCAATCGTGATTTCTCATATCTACATCCTCCGTGCTTCCTCACTTCCTTTTCCTATATAGCAGTGTGCCGTAATTAGTATAGGCCGAGAGATCATTGACAGAATCGTATCCTTAAAAGATTCCACTTTTGTTCACGAATCTAAAGTAACACCTTTAATTAGTGTAAATTTAAAATGTATCTCCAATTAATTAATTATTTCAGAAAAACTTAAATGAGGCGTTCAAGCTGTTATACAACCTGCAGCGCGAACTGTTTAATACCAGATAAATTCATCGCGACGGCCAGCAAGGGCTGAAACAGGCCCGTGCCCAGAATTTTGGAAAGGAAGGGGGGGGGGTTGAAAATTTTCTTCGCATATTTATTTTATGAATAAAAAATACATTTTTCACTAATATTCGTACTATTAATAATTTCCATCATTTTGATTTACATCAATGAATTATCCCGTATACGAACATGAATAAAAATTACATTTATGTTATTAATTACACACGTAATAAAAAATTTTGCATAAGATAATAATGAAGTACTTAAAAATATGGAGCATATTTTTTCTTTTTTCTTTTAAAGGTAGGTAAGAACATCCTAAAAAATCATCAATATTTATTTTAAATTTGTGATTTTTTTCAGATTTTTGTGTATTCATAATAACTATTTCAGTTCTCATGGGGGGGGGGGGGGGGGTAACCCCTAAAAAAATCCCCCGTGGACACGGCCTTGGGCTGAAAGTAATATAAACGATACGGAGAAAGTTAAATATTCACATTATCTTTTATATAAGAATAACAAGTTCATCTTGTGCATAATCGGTAGCTCTTTTTCTTTTATCTATTCTTTTACATGAAATAAATTGTAACTGGTGTTACACGACCGGTGCAATTTTACGTTATTACGATAGTTATTGTATACTTTATTTAAAAAATTCTATATTAGACTTTAAGCACCCACCACACTACACACACACACACATAAAGTTTGCGATTTTTATAGGTAACCCGATGTTATATTAAGTACACTGAATACGTTTGTCCGTGGAATTTATTAATAAACTTGCCGCCCCATCGGGAACGTCCGAATTAGGGAAAAAGATAAAAGTAAAAAAAAAGCATTCAAATATCATGAGAAATTCTTGAAATTATAAGATATAACTATATTGTCTAAAAAACCAAATGATTGACTTGAGAACCCAGAAGAGAACGAAATAATATCGCTCGCCGATTAGTCGCATTTGCGAGACCGGTTTATTTTTGTCATCTTATTTTTTTTTCTTCTTTTTTTCTAAATCTTTATAGAGCGACGGTATGTAAGTTGCGTTCTAAAAGTGAGAATGCAAGCGATATGACAACTCGATTTAAAATTTTCCCTTTTGAACGACTACTCATTTTTAATGTATATCAATTTATACATTTCCGATAATTTGCAAATAATGAAATATATAGTAGCGCAGTTCATGTTGCGCGATTAATAAAACACAAACCTTATTTATTCAAAAAAAAAAAATTAAAGCGACAAAAATAAGCTTAAAACGACGCAGCCGTCTAATAATCTTTTTGGTTCGTATTATTTTAATTTGTCGTTTTATCAAACTTGTAACAATAATACGCAGTAGCCACTTTAGATGCTTGGCTCGCAAATTAGAGGCGCGTCATTGATTATCGAGACTTGTCTCGTTCCGGATCCAAGTCGTTTCCAGGTATGTACCTAATCTGAAATCGAATAGCAGTTATACCAGAGAAATCTGGTGGGAAAGCGAAAGCTCTTGTACTTTTCTTCATTTGCGAGTAAATTTTTCGCCTTTTACTAGAGAAAGTAAAGGAGCGACCGAGAAAAAAAAAAAAAAAAAAAACTGGCCACCCTATTCTCTTACCAGCGCCATATTGGGCCTCTAGTACATTATGAAAAGCTTAATTTCAGAATAGCCGCGATACCTTCTCAGGGATGTGGGGCCTTATTTATTTAATAGTAATAAATAACAGAAAATATTTTTTTCAGATATTACGAAATAAACTGCTCACGTTCAATTTTTAATAAAATATATTACTTCAAAAACTTTCGCTTCTTTGTTGCAGAATTCAAGAGGAGCAATATATACTACTGCTGTAAATTTAATTTAGCAATTAATGTAAAAAATAACTGTCAAAACGCGTATATCAATTTAACGTTTAGATCATTTGAATATTTTCAATGAAAGGAATGAGACGAAAAAAAAATTATACTATTATCTTTGCTTTTCGAATATTCTCCTCGGTGCCGCTGTCGCCGAAATCGATGCTTTCGCAATTTTACCCCTGAAAAATTTCTTTTTATCCTTTTAAAAATTGAAAAACCCACTGCTCGCATTCGGCAGCTAACATCTGGTTACGACAAGTTTTCATTGGAAGTCATGAAAAATCATACGCAGGGGCAATCGAAGCATTGAAAATCGACTGCTCGGGAATAAATGATTATTTATAACTTTGAGTCTTAATCTCTTATCTAGCATTGGATAAAATTGAACGACCAATTCGAGCATTAATTTAGGGAAATGCCATTCCTATAAAAAGCAACATTTCTAACATTTATTAAATTACACCAGCCTCTACACTAAGAGTGACCACCCGCCATACTATATGCAAAAAATTATCGTGTCGCGTACTTCTTCAGCAGGAACAGAATTTTTCCGGTAGTTTCCGTGATTTACTTCAATTTAGAATAATTTCGACAATTTTCGGCTTCATTCAGATCGGGTTTTTAACAGTAAAATTTCGAATTTTCTTAACGATTTTCTCGAAAGTTCCTACATCTTTTAGATGAGTTGTAGTACTGTTTTTACCTTTAAAATTAGAACTGATCAAGCAGAATGCCGGCATGAGAGAAACAGATGAAAAGCTACAAAATAAAAGATTTCGTGCAATGCGTTTCGTAAACTGGAGACACCACCACCGACCGGTCCCTGCATATAACTGTTTTATCACGTTTTTCCTTCAATTCTGACGGTTCCAATGAATTTCCACATTTACCTATATTGGATGTTGTCAGCGTGTTCGACAAGCTTCGTTGCACAATTTCTTCTAGCATACCACATCATCGGGTAGTTGAACTTGAAACAAAATCAGCTATTGCAGGTTAAGTTCGAAAACGAACATTTCCACTCTAGAATTTTAACTCGTAGCTTTTTATAATATTACATTGAAACCGGTAAACAGTGTGAACGAAGTGAGCATGTTTGTATTTTCATTTGAGTTTTACTTGTGCACCACTACTAGCGCGTACGTTAGCGCCGTCATAATAGTGAATTCAAAAAGTGTGTAGCTTACATTAAGTATTTCCAATCATTCTTAATTCGTTCCAATTAGCAGCCGATCGATATCTTGAAAACTCCGAAATCTTGCATACATACATAAGCGATGTAAATATACGAAAACACCATTCTGATAATGATTCGAAGAAATAGCCGCCGTTTTGCCATATTGAATTGCTAAAAATTGACTTTCGTTATTTCGCTTTTTTTGATTTCCTCTTGGCATGCAGAAGATATACCTTGTAAAATCTCTTCCTTTAAAAATCTAAATATCGTTTCAAATGCTATTCAATTCGGACGTGAGCTGCATTAATTAAACGCCACGATCTCGAACTCATCTCTTTCTTATGTCCCCGTATAATTCAGTTTTCCGCAATTAATTATTTAAAATATTTTAGCCTATTCATTGTGTTTTGCTATCATTTAAGCACTATCAACAAACTGAAGCTTATTAATTTCGTGAGTCTAAAAACAACTACCTGGAAAACGGTTTATATGAATTTTTCAGAATTTATGTTGTTTTAGTTTACTCTATTAGGTAAACGTTTCGGAATCAGAAAAATCTAATATAAACCTCCGATGTATATATTATTAGAAAAAAAACCAAAAAGGAGTTGTTTCATTGCAGCCAAATATCCCCGAGAAAGCTTATTGTAAAAAATTCCAATTAAATTATATTCAACGTCTCGCACTCTAAATTTATGTACTCAGTTTAATTTTAGTGTTAATATACGCGATGTTTTTAATTGTTTGCGATAACGGCACGGCGTCGGCAAGCTCTCGGGTAATACAAAAACCTTGTAAATTTTGAATGTCTTTAAAACTCCGCAATAATAACCTTATGAAAATAGAATTTTAAAACATTTTGCTAAAAATTTTATTCTCTAAAAATTCCTCTAGGTTGTTTAAATGAAAAAATTTGATTTAATTTTTTAAAATTAAGCGCATGCATTTTGTCTGTTCGGTCAGCGGCATTTATAAGACGACTTTTGCTGGCTTGATGGCCAGTGTGGGGCCTTTTGTATTTCATGGGGACACTCTTGGGTAGAGTGTAATTTTTTTTTTTTTGAAAAATATGTATTTATTATTTTTTACATACAAAACTTTCGGTCAACCTAAAAAAAAGCTTGTCGACGAATTATTCTATTTAACACTTTACCATCTTAAATTAACTTATACACATAATCGTGTAATATTTACTAATCTTAATCTATCTTTTTACTTATCAATACACTTAATAATTTATTTCTATCTTTTATATTCAATGTTGCTTTTTTCAGTTTTTTTGTTGCCCCTTGTCATTTTATTTTATGTTTATTATTTTTTTTATATTTTCTTCTTTCCGAAGCCATTCCTTTATTTTCCTTTTTCTTTCCCCTATTTTTTCCTTTTCTATTATTTCTTCGGGTATTTTATTCAACATCTGAGTCGAGTCCAACAACGAGCAGTTGCCATCTGATTTGTAATCGTTATCGCACAAAAAGTCTGACACTAGGCAGGCAATGATTTGCAATAAAAAATAAACGTGAACAAAAAACTGCATTACAAGTACGCGTGAACCGGCCAAAAAGCCTGCATGCGAGTTAGTGAACGTGTGAGTTGTTGCTGCAGTTGCTGCTGCTACCACTGCACACTGGTCGTTGGCCTGTTGTCCTTGGTTTTGTTTACAGGCGCGGTTTCTTTGGTACTGCCAAATTGCACCCGGCACAAATGCAGGACATCTCCATGGAAAATCTTGAAGAAGCATGCGGTGTGTTTGCTAAGTTTTACGTAAAAAACGAAACCGAGCTCTGAAGAAAACTACGGAAGGGCACGAATAAATTAAATAAACGAAGGATTTCTTTCAGGAAACGAGAAAGGCTCTGAAAATTTTGATGGCGTTCTCGTGCACAACGTGTACAGTAGAGAGATCCTTCAGCACCTTTAGGCGGATTAAAACCTGGCTAGGGAGTACAATGGTAGAAAATCGCCTCGACGGTCTTTCCTTTCGGCCAGATCGAACACTGGGTTTTTACTAAGTTTCGATGAATTACGAACTTCCATCGAACTTCCATCGACATTGTCGTAGAATTTCCCCCCGCCAGGAACTCTCGGGATCAAGTTTACTAGACATAATAATATACTCGTACGTTACAAATTTTGTTTCATCGATCATTTCATCTGAAGCTTTAAGACCGCGAATTATTACTTCGACTTTAAAAGACCACGCTAATAATTCTCTTGATCGATTTTAAATTGCACAGATTACGAAATACGAGCCGTAACCACCGCCATTTGTTTATTATCAAAACGAGAATACAGATGCGACCAAGCTTCCGAGTAAGCTCTATCTGCAAAATCACGAATAAAATCTTTAACATTTCCGCTTGATGTTTCTTTAAGATAATAAAGCTTCTGCACTTAAGAAAGGTCATCATTTTTATGAACTAGATTCCCGCCGACTAACCCCTTAAAATTTTGAAAATTCAAAAATGTTACCGTTAAACGAAAGCACAGAGATGTTTCGATTGAGTTAAGTTATGAAAAAAAGTGTTTCAGTTGTTGACGGAATAAGTGATGGGCGCTGATCTTCCATCGCCAATTTCTGATGAATCGTTTTAACGGTCGCTTCGTACAGAAACACGACATCGCTGATTTGTCGGACCTCCTTCATGTAATTTGCCGTTTTGATGTTATAATTGTCAGCATCTTCAGTGACCGCATTCATGGTGTCATTAGTTATCTCAAATTTGGATTTCAAGTCCCAATAATCGTTCTTCAACGTAGCTTCCAATTTACTCAGACTTTTGATGTCGACAGGTTTCTTATCTCTCAACCGAGCGAGGTTGATTTTCTGAGTACTGCGTTTCGATTTGTTGTCCGACACAACGATTATGGAACAGTTGACGTCCATTACGAACGAAAGCGAACGACTAATATTTAAGTGACTATGAGGAGCTGGACACGGTCAAACATCGATTTATTAACGAACAACCGAGTGTAATGTATCCGGGCCGAAAGACCACGTTAAAGTTAGGGGCTATTTTTCTAATTAACGGTTAACAAATTACAATGATAGAAGAAAAGTTTTATTCATTAATGAAACGAACGATTTAAACACGACAAGGGCAAAAAATGACTGGTTGCGAAGACGGCTGACATAGCCAGACAGAAAAGTATTTCCAGATGTTTGGAGACGGCCACGAACGAACATATAAAAGGCAGCACATCCGATCAGCGGGGCAGCATACACAGCGGCGGTTGAAGCGTAGAGTGCTACGTAAAGAATCCACACACACACACACACACATATATATATATATATATATATATATATATATATATATATATATATATATATAAGAAAAATCTATAACGAGAATTCAGCGTGGGGATTTTTAACGGAAAATATCGTAACAGAGGCTTGTATGGTTTACTATTCTCGCTTTTATTCCATCTTCGGACTTATATTGCAAGATTAAGAGAGCTAATAAATCTATACGAATCAGCTGCTTAAACATTGTTACAGACATTATTATTTTATAGTCTATGTTTAGACCCGCTCCACAGTATCACTCTACTCTTACAAGCATTCCTATCAAACTTGAACGTATGTTATTAGCATTTGTCGTTTGTGCATAGAGCATGCCTTAACAGGTTTAAATTTTACCGACTATGGTTTTGCAGTTTAGTATGATGTTCACCAGTTTTTCAATTTCGTCTATGATGTTTAATTGTATCAAATACGAAATGCTAGAAGTCGTTGCTTTAATGATTTAATTTCCTTGGAAATTTTCCTCTCGTGTACATTTATTATCTCGAATGGATGCTATATACTTTTATAGCCTTGTTTAAATTTATCTTCAACGTTGGTTTTAAGTTTTTTTGTGGCCTACGAATATGTCTTAAGGCTGGGGGCATTCCAAAAATTTGTCTGTCCCACGAAATTTTACCATAAAATGATGTTACCATGGAAACGTAAAACAAGTATTATTTATATCTATATATATCGGATGGTCCACTGTATTTGCAGTTTTTCGTATCAGGAATTCGCAAAAGACGACGGGCCTTCAAGTGGCAGCACTGAACGCGTTTCGCATCATTTCCGTTGACAAGTGCAGTATGATCGGATCCGCTCTCGTCGGACAGATAAATTATCGAATTTAACACATTACGTATGATCAGAAACGTCTGTTCGCCGGTATATGGTGTTCACCAGCGACTTCCGTCAATTAACGGCCGTTTGGTAGATACATGTTTACAAAAGTTCTGCTGCGAAATTATCTGGCAGCTGCTACATTACTAATCGCTCGTGCAAGTGATGCGGCAAGCCGATGTCGCCTTCTCATCTGTACTAACCAAGATTGGTGATGGTCAGTCCTTACTTACAAAGGAGAAAGCGATGATCGGGGCTCGTTTCATGGATCACGAATTCGTCAACCGCAAGTTTCCTCGGGATATACGCTTCTTCTCCAGCAACATAGACGTCGATCAGTTTAACGTAGATTCAGTACAAGGCGCTGAAATGGTCCAAGTTCTCCTCGGTGGTGATCTTAAATTGGATTTACGGGGGTCACGTGATTCATAGAAGTTATGTGCGCAGAATTCGGACTCGAACTGAAGAGTGAACCAACCATTTCCACATCACGCAATTTCACGTACACTGACGCCGTCTTTTCACGACGCGTCGACCCACTTGAAACGTGCCACTATATCTCCTACTTCAGTACGCATTATCCTCTCCTTCCGATAACAACGCATACCTCTAATGTCAATGTTGTAAATGGTGTAAACAGCGCAACATAAATGATACAGAATAATGTAAACGATGTTAATAATGTTGTAAATACTGTAAATGATGTAAATGTAAATACCGTATTATCCGTTTCTAAAGCATCACTTGCTGTACAGTAAAAATCATAAACACGTTGTCTTTCACTCTCGTTACTGCTGCCCATAAGATATAAAGTTAGCCCAATAATAATGGTTCAGAAAAATAACCTAGATTATGCCGAGTGAAAGAATAAACGAAAGCCAGAGCTGCCCCTAAAATATATTCATGTATTAATGTCCCTGCGTGAAGCGTAGACACCCTCGTTTAATTGTTTTTCTCCTTCTTTCTTTCGCTGAAGTAAAAAGTTTGATTTCATACAGAGCGTATAGAATTTTCGTAATTTTTTATAAGCGGTGTTTTTTCTACTTTAGATCTGGTCGTACTTTTTTTTTAATCATCTTATTCATTGCACGCTACAGCTGGTAATCAATTTTGAAGAGAATTCTATGAGGATGGATCTTATTTACTCAGTTCTAAATTCATATTTCGGACTTTTGTTGTTCAACAGCGTTCCAGATTGCCTATCGTTTTTCGGTGGTCGCGACATAGTCAGTTTTGATTTTCTATTCATTCTTTTTCGGCATTCTTGGATTAATATATCATTGCGGTCATGTTTGTTCAAATTATACATTGCAAGCGAATATGAACTTGTAATATTATTTCAGAGCTTTTGTTTCTCTTACTCGTATATATATATGTATTATATTGCTTCGTTTAGTTCTTTTACAAGAACTTATTAGTGACCATATTGCGCCAAGCCATAAGTAACGAAATGAGTAGGGTCTGTCAACTTCAAACATAAACACGGTCGTAATTTATCTGAATGACAAATAAAAATAAATAAATAAAAGTTTTGTGAAATAAATATAAATTACAAAGTAAATAATATTAAACAATAACAAAAGACCGTTTTAAAGGAAATATGTTAATTTTATTATATAACGAGATGAAATACGGCATTATGACGTTGAAACACATGTAGTTACGTAATAAAAATCATTAATGTATTTCCTAAAACTTAAAAACTAGTGTTTTGTTATTATATAAAGTTGTCAATGAAAATGGATTAGCCAAATAATATCTTAACACTACAAAGTATGAATAATATTAACGGAATAACTGCTGAGCTAACTGTATAACTTCGAAAGAATAAATTTAAGAAAAAACCTGAACCACATAACATTATATTTATTCTAGTCAATTTATCTCTTAAATTTGTTCTTTCGAGGTAAAAGCATCTAACTCGACCTCATTCGGTTAATATTATTCATACTTTGTAATGTTCATATTATTCATAATATTATTATGTATGTTATTATTTGACAAATCCATTTCCACTGACAAATACACAATTCGGCGCTGTAATATTCCATGTCGTTATATAATGAAATTTATTAACATATTTCCCTTAAAAACAGTGTTTGATTACTATTTAATGTTATTCAATTTGTATTCTTATTTTAATAAAACTTTCATTTATTTCTACAAAGTTACATATAGCATGTTAAATAAGTGATAGACCCCGCATAAAATGATTACATATAAAATTAATTATAAGGATAATTAATTCTTTCGAATAATTGTACAAAAATACAGGGTCCGGCGGCAGCATAACTTAAACTTCCTTTTTTAAAATGCGCCACTTCGTTTTTCTACTAAATTTTGTTAAAGAGAAATAATAACAGAAAATCGAAATAACGGATACTCTAGATACCCCATTGGCTATGCTTCTTGCCTTCTCGCAGTTTTATTTCGATTTTCTGCTTTATTATTTCTCTTTAACAAAATTTAGTAGAAAAACGAAATGTCGCCAATTTTAAAAACGGAAGTTTAAGTTATGCTGCCGCCGCACCCTGTATTTCTCAAATCGAATATCGAACAATAAAAAAGTAATCACGTAGCCGCACTTTTTCGTCTTTTTGAGAAACACGAATACATCGATATATTCAGAAATAAAATCAGAAATTTATAACACACTAACCTCGGCGAGGTGTAATGGTTAATTTTTACATTTTCAATTTACTGTAATTCGATTGCATTCTTTTCGGATGAAAAGCCGCTGCTTACCAATTACGCTACGGTTAATAAACACCTGCTAGAAATGAAACTGAT
Organism: Icerya purchasi; assembly: GCA_039619475.1. NCBI lineage: Eukaryota > Metazoa > Arthropoda > Insecta > Hemiptera > Monophlebidae > Icerya > Icerya purchasi. Next base: position 239,720,221 of record CM077115.1, read on the forward strand.
GTCATGTAATTTACATAATCGCTGAATTTGCGCCTATCTGATCTGTTAACTCCTCTATAGAGATTCACAACTCGCAAGTCGGCACGAAAATTTGCCTCACGTAGAACTTTCGGAATACAAAGATGAGATTCTTACACAAAAGAATGTGATATTGAATCGTAAATGTTTAAAGTTTAGGAAAAGTTAATCTTGAAGCCGATCTAAACGACTCAGTAAAATCGCTCATTCGCATTATTTCAGAAAACCGGAACGACTTACAGAAATCCGAAGATCTTGGCCATACTATTGAAAGGCATATCAAACGCTTACGACGATGGAAGCAATTTCATGAGTATATGGTTGCATAAGAAGAGATATTTACTTCAAAATTCGCATCTGCACCAAAAAAAAAAAAAAAAAGAATACCAAAATTGAATATAAAAATTAAAAATAAAATGTAATTTTTGAACTTTTAGTATTAGTACCGGTTGGAAAGTTGGGGGCTGTTAATACGCAATGGAACTAATTTAGTATCCACATTTGATTTTAATTTTTATTGATTAAAAGAAATAAGTAATGTTAAAAAAAAAGGGGATTCGTCAAATAGAGAATTATTTAAAACATAATTGAAAATTCGATTTTCGATAAAAATAAAACGTAAAGCAGACCCAAAAAAGACATTCAGAAATATTTCGAAATCATAAAAACAAAGCTTATCAAATAAAACCGCCTAATGAAGTTTTTCCGCATTGATAATTTTTCATTTGAAGGAAAGTATTTTGAAAATGCTCCCGATTGCAAAAAAAAAAAAAAAAACCAAACAAAAAAACACGTAATTCTTTAACTATTTCCGTAAAATAGCGCAAAGAAACTAAAATAAAATCTCGAAATATTATTGATCAACGTAAATATCTATGTTTAATTTTTTCTTTTTTTTTCGGGGAAGTTTTAAAAACCAATTCCATCCGTTGTCTATTTGTTTCAAATTTGTTCCATTTCATATTTATCGATGAAATTTTTCGGAACGTCGAGCGGAAAATCGTCTGTCACGAAAAACTTCAAACTACGTCGTTGTCAATCAGCACTTCGAATTTCTTGAAATGGGCGAAAAACTTTCCGAAAGCGGTATCTCGTTTCACTCCTTTTTTGTCTTAATGCTGCGCAGTGTCTTAATACTGTTCGCCAACAGTATAATTGCGATAAAACCTGTTTTTATTATTAACGTTATTAATGCTTTGCTTTTAATTGTAATACTTCCTCTTAAATAATTACCAGTATAAACTTTAATTTTACATCAGCAAACTTGCAACACAACAGCCAACGACAGTAATTATTTGAAACTAACCGATGGTTGATATAAGTTCTTTTGTTTTCGAAAATGCAACGTTGCGATAAAACTACATTAATTTCTTCATTCATTTTTCCAGCTAGAACTAATAGTTAAATAATGAAAGTTCAATTTAAAATTACAAAAAAGATTAAAATAACAAAAAGGTCGACAAATTGATTCAGAATATTGGTTGCAATAAACTATTTTTTTTTTCTTAATTTAAATAAAGGTTAAAAGTTTGAATTGCCATACTGTTTAAGTTCTTCCATTATCTAAGTAGAATTCAAGAAAAAATACGATCGCTTACAATTCACGGTAAATTACGAAGAAAACTTTATTTACAGCAGTAAACTATTTCCGACTATTGTTAAAAAATCCATGCTAATACCGTTTATTTTGGATATGTCATTATATTTCACTTATACCCGTGTATAACTTACAGAGAGAAAGGACTTTTCCATAAGCGGAGCAACTGAAAGTTCTAAAGATCAGCGGACTTTCACACTGAAAGATTTATAAATCTAAGTTATTACTATACGTTTATTGAAATGGATGATCCAACAACGCGTCGGATGTTAATTGCAGTGAAAAAGAAATTAAAAATTGAAAAACAAGTGAAATTGTACGAATATTTTTAATAAATGTAAAAATAATTACATGTTTACAGTTTTATACGTATATATATATATATATATATATATATATATACAGGAATTAAAGCGCGGTATTTCTCCGAGTCCGAAAACATGATGTAGGTAATGAGTTTTTAATTGTTTATAAATTTATGTGGAAAACTAGTTTGTTATTAATTCGATTAGTTTTACGATTGCTTAATTATTTATATTTTGCTATAATCGACAGAACTTCTTTTGTAATGATTTCCTTTTTAATGGCATTTATTTCCTTTTAATTAGTCGTTGTGATATTTCCTTTTTAATTCTTTAATTCATACAATTAAAAGAGAAATATAATTGTTGAGTGGTTCTTTTTTTCTTTTCTTTTTAATGGCCCACGAATTTCTTGGAAAAACAATCGATTTTAAAGTAATATTACAGTTTTTATTTAAAAATAATTTTTTACAGTAGAATAAAAAGAACACAGACATTAATTAACGAACGGACATTATACAAAATAACACCATTACCATTAAAAATATGTACAAAATAATAGCACATTGTCATCAACACATTACAAATAACAAGATCAGTTCTTAGAATAATTAAAATATATACGAATATGTATATTTACATATGGCCCCTTAACATGTCTTGTAAGGTTATTGAGATCACAAGACATATAATACAATACGTTAGTTCTCTTTCTTTCTCTTTGTAATCCTAATCTTAAAAGTATAAAAATAAAAATAATAATAATAATAACAGTAAAAATAACTATAACAATAATTAAATAAATTACTTAATATAGTTTTTCAAAATTTATTTTCACAAATTTTACATAATACTGAAACGATTGTCACTGACATACGGAAACGCGGAAAAGTTAAACTGTACTTAAAATAATTTTTGGCGACTCAGTTATTTTCAAATGGAATAAATTTAATCATCCAAATTAAAAATAAGATACTTATCTAAATTAAACATTGAGCTTCCTTTTCATATGGCAACAGCATATATATATATATATATATACACATTTATTTATATATATGTGGGTATATGTATATACACATACACATATGCATATATGTGTACATATACGTGAAGAAACTGTTTCATCTTAACAACAATACTTTAAATTGCGAACGAATTTAAACCAATAGAACACTGTATACATAATAAATCTATTACATTTTTTTTTTTTTTTTACTATTTCTATTTCAGTCCTTCATTAAGTAACGGCCATTAATGCTTGACAAATTTTTGATCTAATGACTAGAAGAATTTAATATTTTACAAATCATTAGTATATTTTTTTTTTTTTTAACGAAAGAAATTCACACTAAAAGTGAATAATATTTTTCTCACACTTTTGTTAATTACATTAAATATCATTTCGTTAGCGAGATTCGAATACACAATATCGTTAAAATAACAGATAAAACTAAATATTCACATAGTAAAAAATCAAAAAAAAAAAAAAAAAAAAAACGAAAATAAAATAATCGAACCTGGATAAGTTAGATTATATTGGATTTTCCATTTAAAGATGTTCGCGCTACTTTGGTTACATAAAAGTTTTAAATGTATCTTATTTGGTTTGTTATTCCTCTTTTTTAGAAAGTTAAATAACTGTTATTGTATAGATCAAGCTATGTTTGACTATGTCATAATTCTAGGAATGAGAACAAGTTTGCAAACAACGAGGATAAGAATTTGGGGTGGAACGTACAAATAGATGAAAAGCAATAGTAAAAAAATTTCTGCGAATACATTCTAGGAACATTACGCGAAGGAAGTGAAATTTCTGTAATTTAATTATTCAAATTTTGTTAAAAGAAAAAAAAAAATTTAAAAGCAAAATACGTCATTTCTGAGTAAATTTTTTACTCAATAGAGTCCATTTTTACTTTGCTGCGGTTCTAATCGGATTATCTGAAATATTTAATTTCTTAATTTACAAATATGAAAAGTTATGTGTAATTAATATTCAACATATCGAATTTTTTGAAATCGTGTACTTCTGAGCGAAGTTGGCCTGGAAACACTATTTTAAACTAAACAAGAAATGCAACTTTTACATAATAGATGCGACATCGCACGTATAAACTGCGCGCAATCAATTTCTGTCTTTATTTTTATACCGATCTACTACTCTCTGTTTACTGATACTTTTTTAATTCGCGCGTTTATTTTTATTTATTTGAACTTATTGGTATTTTCAATTTTAATGCTCTATGTTACTTCAGTGTAGTGTTTTTTTTTTTTTTGTTCCGACCACTTTTAATTTAAAAGTTATATATTTTAGATTTACTCTAGTTTTATAAAGCGCTAGAGCGTAGACATTTTAATATTTTTCAGCATGAATTTAGTGTGTTTCATTATATTATTTTTAAACTTTCCCCGAATTTTTTATTTTGACAGATTCAATAGAAAGAAAAAAAATCTAATTTATTCTGTTTTTAAACAAAAGTTACGTGTTCTTTTCGTAAATGAACCAATTCGAATATTGTAGTTTACAATGTTAACTAGAGATTAATTAAGACTGTTATATCAGAAGTACTTTGCATAATATACAAAAATTCCATAAAATAACACTTTCGTTTATTTAATCGATAATAATTGTTATTAAAGCTATATGTATAATTATTTTAATATGTAATCCGTTAAAATTATTCCAATTTTTTTTTCAAATTTCTTCATCTCACAAATCACCGCAAAAAAAAAAAAAAAAAAGAAATAAAAAGAAACGTCTAACACACATTAATTTTTTAAAAATCAATGGCTAGAAGTTAAAACAATCACTATTCAATTACTAGAATTTTGCAAAATTGAAGCCAAAACATTATGTGTCAAACTCAACTTCCCTGAACAATATAAAAATTAAAAATCTAAACTCGACACATAATTTTAAAATATCTCTGCAATTTCAACTTTATTTTTATTAGTTAAAAGTTTAAAAGTCACTACTGTAGAATCCATTTCGTAACTTAGAATTTTCAAAATTCTAATAACGAACGAGTAGACAAATAAATAATAGTTAGACCAGAAGTGTTGTAAACTAAAGATAAACTAGTCGCCCTCCCGAAAGAACCTTTTTTGTTTAGTAACTGATCAACATAAACACAGCATTTAAATTTTAAACATTTCGGCCTTCTACACGGTAATATATAAGAAATAAATCCTCCTTAAAAGAATTTAAAAAACGCTTTTTAATATTGGGAAAATTCGATTTAACTGATAAATGCGCTTTTTTACTAGGCGAAATTTTTTTTTGAAGCTATGATCTCAATATAAATGCCTCAGCTAAAAACGTTTTGAAAGCGGAATACAACTACATAAAATGAGCATTTCTGTTTTTACCGTAAGAAACGTGTTAATTTTTAATACAAATATTTGCATTTCGTAAGAAATCGATTTTATCACAACGTAGAGAGAGTTTTTAAAAAAAACTGCTTGGAATTTAAATAATATTAATGTCGACAGAAACGGTAACTACCAAAGGTGTTCAAAATAAGAAATTTTACAAAAAGATTAGGCATTTAAAAAAAAAACAAACAACATCGGTTCAATGAAAATGTAAAAGATATGAAAATTTAACAAAAAACAGATAACATTTACTTTTTCAATATTGTTTTCTAATCACTAAATTGAAAACATATTTGACATATCTTTTTGAAAATGAGAAACATCTGTAGCTTTTCAATAACTTTTCTATTCAACTGTTGTTCTTCGCTATTTCAAGTCGAAATATTTTGAGTATATTTATAACTTGTCACTAATTGAAAAAAATAACGCATTATAATAATAAAAAAAAAACAAACAAAAAACATATGCTTCATTGCATTCGGTTTTTAAAAAAAAATAAATTGCGCATATAGTCCAAAGACTAGGGAAAGAGAAATTTCGCGTTCTTTAGTCTCTTGTTAGAAACAGCATTTTCGAAATTTTTCTACACAAAAACTACCTCCCAGCTGAATTGCGGGTTAGAACCCACCGCCCGCCTTTCTACAAAAGTAAACGGAAAATAAAAAGTTATTCAGTTCCAAAAAAAAACCTTTGTCTGCTACCCTCCGCGAATATTAAAAAGATTTAAAGAGTCTCTCTCGAATGGTGTATCCAAATTAACCGAAAGGTACACTATGCAAAAACATACCTTTTGTAACTTATCCAAGTTCGACCGTATATTACATTTACACAGCGTAATATCTGACACGGCGTACGATTTATCATCACTTTCCTGTGACTCTGCAATAGCCGGGTGGAGGAACGGTTCCAGCGATAGCATCCTGACTTGCCGGATAAGGTGTTGTCTTCGGGACAACGGTAACGTAGCCGTTATTGGACATTTGATGACTGATGATCGTACTGCCGTGATCGTTGCTGGGCGGAAAATGATCGATGGTAACGTAGCCCGGGGTTGTCGTAGTAACAGTTGCAGGGACCGCTGCTGTCGATGCAGCGTCATTCATCGTCAGAATTGGGGTGTACATCCAAGCGCAATCGCCACCGTCCGATGAGGTAGATACGTAGGAAAACCTGGCAGCTGGAAGATCCCATTTTAAATCGGATGCGGAAGTGGACGTAATTAATAGCGACGTTTCGTGAGCCGGAACCGAATGACTGTTATTCGGATGCGCGTTTTCTTCGGCATATTCGGCCGATAACGAACTATCGATAGCTTTCAATTCCATCTCGGTACCGGAATCCGAGGAAGTATGAGTACCACCGCTTCCGGTTATCGACGAAGTGGTACTGCTGCGACCGGTGCAGCATCCGCTACTGCACGGATCAGTATCTTCATCGGTCCTACGTATCATGTCGATGGTGGTGTTATCGATGTCGTCTTCGTAATCCGTTTCCGGCAATTTTACATTCAGACGATGCGATTCGTTTTTATTGTACCAACAATCGTTCGGCAATACGGGATTTTCTTTTATCATCGGAGAATCGAATATAGTGAAGTTCGGAGGTAGCGTAACTTGTATTTCTTTCATTTTGCGGCATTTACGAATGCTGGTTCTTCCGAGTAAAACAATCAGAACGATACACGAGAGAATAACGAAATAGACGACTAAATAATGACTTGAAAAATCACCCTGTTTGCAGGTAATCGGATGCGGATCGGAAGAATCCCCTTTGTATTGGACACCTGCGTCATCGACGGTTTCGCTTTGCACAACTACCGAATAAGTGTCTTCTTCACATTTCGGAATCGGTATCAGTAATGTCGTCATGTTCGTTTCATAGGGAATTCTAGTACGTTTACTATAGACGGTAATGTAATAATTAAGGAAAGGACCGGCAGCTTCCGACGGCGCTTCCCAGATGACATTGTATGTGCTGGAATTGTGCGTCTTATAGTTTAAGTTTTTAATGATTCCGGGAATTCCGATGGCGGTAGTTATCGTTTTGTTGTAGATTTCAGAGCATGACGTCGTGCAAACGAGGATTCTTACAGCGTATCTCGTATACGGCTTTAGATTTTTCAACGTGACGTTGGTATCTTTGGTTATTAATTTTTCGTTATTGTACAGAATTTCGTACGATTTAAAGATACCGTTCATCGCTTTCGGCGGATTCCACATCAGCGAGATCGTCGTATTCGTTACCTTTTTCGTCACGTACGAATTCGAAATGTCCGGACTGCTTTCTAGCGTAGAGTCTGTCAGTTCGTCGCTGCGCGGTCCAACAATGTCTTCCGAGAAACCGGCTACCGAAATTTTATAGCGCGTATACGGTTTTAAGTCGGTAATATTACCGACGCCTAACAGTGAGAACTCGTCAAACGGCACACTGATATTTCTCTCCGGTTCGTAATTCGTCGAATAGAATAGATAGAAACCTTTAATTCTCTTATGTTCGAAACATTCCAGTTTCCAATCGACCTCTATGAAATTTGGCCCGACTTTATTAATCCAAACGGTTCTTATTTTGCTGATTTTACCCGGCAATACGTTACACGTAGCTCGTATCATGCCGCTGCTGGAATGATCGCTATTCGCAGAAATCGCGAACTTATACGTTCTTTTCGGTTCCGACGTGCTAACGTTGAACGTATTCACATCGGGCGGCAAAGAGGCAAAATTTAAACGGCCTTCGCACCACTGCGGTTGATCTCGTCCGCTTTCACACCAGAATACCGTGAAATTTGTGATATTTTTCCAGTTGGGCGAATGTCGCCAAAATATTTCGTAAACATCGTTCCCGGAGTCGGTATTCGTGAGAAGGGCCGGCTCTTCGATTTTATCGTTAGTAGCGGGCAAAAACACTTCCGAACTAGTCGGTGAGGCGCCTTCCTTGTTTACCGAAGTAATTCTGAAACGATAACTGTTCGAAGATAGGTTAGAAAATTTCGCGTAAGCGTTCGCGACCGAAATCGGTTTAATATCGACGCTAGCATTGTTAGCAGTGCGTTGCTGTCGCTGTTCGTTTAACATTTTTCCAATTACTTCGTAACGAAATTCATCTCCGTTCTTCTCCTCCGGTAACAATGACTGCCAGTATACGTATACATCACGTTCACCATCGGAACCGTTTTCTATTTCAAAGGCACCGGTAACGGTTTTCGGAGGTTGATACGGAGCGCAAGGCTTCGTTTTAACTACGTAAGCAGCTGGTTCGGACCAGAACGCTTCGCTTTTGTTCCGATCTACACCAGACCTTATATAAACTCGGAAATCGTAAGCAGTATTCGGATACGGCAACCCGGTTACATTGTACTTAAGCTCAGTATCAACGCCATCGTAATATTTCTCCATCGACTTCCAATAATTCAATCCGGGCCATGTATATTCTATCTTATAGATTAATTTTTTATAAAGCATTAAATGGAGATGGACCTTCCAACTTAAACATACGCTAGTAGTAGTTTTATCGACTACCGTCAGGTCACTGGGAGCGACCGGTACCATTCGCGCGTAATTCGAGAAATTATACGAAACCAACGAACTGCCGAATATATTTGTCCCCGTTACTCTCACGTACAAGTTCTCAAACGAGTGACGATACACGGGATTACTATCCAACGTCCACGTACAATTATTACTGTACCTTACGTTGGGATCTTCCGGACACGGATAAAAGTACGAGTCTTTCGGTTTTACCTTATACGATGCGTTATATTCCGTTTTGATCGCATTGTAAGGCGCGTTCCAACTGCAGACGAATTTCTCTAAATTGTACGAGATGCAACTAACATTCTCAGCCGGGGCCGGTTTCGTTCCAACTACTACATTGTTAACACAGACGAGTTTTTCATTAGTGTCGTAAACTTGCGACGAACTCGAACTTTCCAAACTCGAAAGTTGATACGCCGTATTAGCATTCGTTATTAATTTACAGTAGTACATACACTGCGAAATACCAGGAGACGGAATGTGTAGAAGTGAAGTAGTTTCATTTAGCACCGTTACATACTGCGACGAAATGGTCGTACTATTACAATAAAACACAATATTTGAAGCATTATTTCCTTCCACCATTCCTAAATCTAACGTACAAAAAATTTTCAACGGATCACCGAGTTCTATATTTATATCGCTCGGCGGATCTGTCCAACCGACTGTAGTAAATCCGGAACAATTGCGTCTATAATTACTTTCAGCAGCGCTTTGCTGATAACATAACATTAACGAAAATAAACATAAATAAATCGAAATTAATTTTTTACACCAAAATTGTAAATAATCCATAGTTATTAAAATTCTTACACTAAAACATCACAATGGACGGCTGTAAATACGAATGCGAACTAAAGTAAATATAACTTTGTTTGTTCGATTTCAACAAGCATTACTGCCAAACCACCATGACATGGTATATCAAATTCGATGGTCGTTGATGTGAATATCTAATATTTTAACAATTATTTCAATATAATCAAATCGCACGATTTTCTTTAATTTAAAATGAAATTAATCTATTTGATTTTTGTAGTTTAATTAACGAAATCAAAATATACTAATAATATTAAATAATATGAATAAAAAAAAAGAACGAGTAAAATTTTGATCAAATGTCTTGTAGACTGTGGAAACATTATAGATTAATGTAAAAATAATTAGTTATAAATTGTTTTATCTTATATATATATATATATATATATATATATATATATATACATATACTTATATATATAACGAAGTATTTCGGAAAAAGTTTTATTTGACTTTTAAAATAATAAAATTTAGGTCCTACTCAGAGCTTGAAAGCCACCCGAAAGCCAAAAGCTAAAAGCTGAAAGCCAATCATTTTTTAGATGTCATAAGCTAATCCGAAAGCCATATTTAAGTTTGGTAACCCAAAAGCTTACAGATTCAAAATTTAAACAGCCAGACGACGAAAGCTTAAAAGCTGTATTTCAAAAAAATGTCGAATTAAGCTTTATATTTGACTTAAACTTTTTTTGCAATACATAATAAATAGAATGAAAACCTCAGTTCGTAGACTGGTGTCTAGCAACCTAAAACTCCTCACATATGTTATCAGTATTTTTATTTTGTATTTATTTACATTTTTCTTCTTCGCTGAAAATTCGTTTCCTTATATAGTATCCTTCATAATGAGTTTATAAATTGTTCAACTTATTTTTAATTTATTGTAGAATGAGTTTTAATTTGATCTATGCTGAGTAGCTCTTGAAAACAACACACTAATTAAAAATAGAGTACGCTATAAAATCTATAGAAAGGCGAGCAGGTTAAAAAAAAATAAACTGGACAAATTAGATGGAATTAGTTCACAAATATTCGATGAAACTAATTTGAAGTATAGAAGAATTTTCTTGAATAAAAGAAAATAAACGAACAGTTCTCATGATTGAACGGTAGATAATAATGACTATTAGCCAGAAGTACAGGTTGATATAAAGAGTGCTACACGATCATTTTCCCATTTTCATTAACACTGCCAAGTTAAACTTGAAATATACATTAATTAAGCTCGATCAATGTAATAAGTTGACGATTAAATAACGTCTTTAAAATGTTATTTCAGCCTCGCATATAAGTTTCAAGGACGTAAGTGTTGTATTAAGTTTAAACTGTATTATTATTCGACTTCAAGCTCTGGTCATAACTTTTGCCTTGATAAAAATACCCGAAGAAACTTCTAACGAATGTGAAATGCGCATGCGCAAACTTGTAAAAGTTATTAATCATAAAATGAAGGATTGCAATTAATTCATACACTTTTTTTTTTCGGGGAAAAAAAATATATATTTCACTATTTTAATGTTGAAGTATAATATTATTCATTTGTAAGTGTAAAGAAACAGAAAATTTATTCCAAAGAAAAAAGGTTTTATTAACTGTAAAATTTTTTACTAAATTTATTTTACATTCCTACAAAAATTGATTCTGATCTTTTTATCTACAAGTTAAATCATTTATTATATACAAAAAATAATGGTAATAATATTATTGACCCGATTTCATTACGTGTTTACTCCGTAGAGTTCATATTTTTTAGTAGGGCACATAATTAATACTGAATTGTTGTTGTCCTGTTTAGAAACATTAGAAACGTGAATTGTGGTAATTTTTGTATTTGTAAAATATAGTTGAATTTAATTTTTGAATATAAAAAGTGCTTGAAAATGTTTCATCCGTTATTAGGAGACGATGGATTCGACAATATTCTGAGGTATTTTAATTGCGCGTCACTTTATTAATTTAGTGTATAGAAATCAGTATTCGTTTTTAAAGAAACTTCAAAAATTCGGTGGAAAATTAGTATTTTTTTACTAATAGTATATGTTAGATCGAAGAAAAAAGTGATAAACATACTTTAAGTAATGACAGATAAATTGAGAATTTCATTTTGTAATTTAGATATATGAATAAATTTTTCTCATTCTAATTATAATTTGTAACCATTTTCGTCCCATTTTTAGTATTTCAAGTTACATACCGCATTACTTAAAACTCGTAAATTTAAGGTTTAAGGTAAACTGAAAATAAGATGCATTTTCTGTTAATTTTTTTAAAAGTGTGACTGTTTTGCATATATGTATATTTTAAGTTGAACTTTATTTTCGATATTTTAGTGTACGCGTTATATTTCATTAGTACTTTATATTTAAAACGCGAATAAATTAGTGCATCCGAATGTTAACATTTTGCTTTTAATCGTGTCTACCAGATAGCGATTATTTTAAATTAAATATAAATTTTTAATAAACTTAACCCCGTTTATAATATAAACATTGAAATTAGTGTGCACGTTCATTTATGTTAATCGATATTTTAATTGTAGTTTCCATTTGATAATATTCGTTTTTTTAAATTATTGCCTGATACGTATTTGATATTGTTACAAATACAAAACCGTACTTGATATTAAACATTTCTTACAGGAGTAATATTCGTCATATGAATAGTATGATGAGTTCTATGCTCGGTGGTGATATGTTCAATTTCCCAGGAGGAGGAATGTCTTTAATGCCGTTTGGTGGTAACAGAACAGATTCTTTCAGTCTGATGAATCCTTTCCAATCGGGATTTATGACTGATCTAGGAACTTTAGGCGGCGTAGGTAGTAGTTATTCGTCTTCTACAATAATGACTATGGGACCGGATGGAAAACCCGAGGTAATTATGGAAATGCGCATTATACGTTTGAAATTATTATAAATTAAACATATACACATTTTGGTAAAATGAATCTTCGTTAATTACAAAAAATTCGAATCGCGTTCGTAATAGGTCGTTAAAAATTATGACCTTACACATTATATCCTACGTTTTTATTGAAATTTTTTTGGAGACCTATATCATTCTTTAGGTTGTTCCATCTTCAACGAGAGAGATTCTGACAGAGAAACTTATATATATATATATATATTAATTACAACGTAATTCTTAGGCTACCCCCCATTCGAAAAAATGTCCCAATTTTATGTAACGTTTATTATATTTTATAGGATTTTTGTTATTGTTATTTAAAAAATGTCACAATTTTATGTAATGAAATATGTAACGAAAAATATAACGCAAAAATGTCTTAATTTTATATAGTGAAAGTTAAACCTTAGAATAGGATTTTTGTGGTTATGTTATTTTGTTTTTGTGTTGATGCCAGTATGAATTACGTTGTAAATTTTGATCATTTTATACAAAGTATAGAATAGAAAGAGACAGAAATGAAAGCAAGAAGGGTCAAGGGGCACAGCCCCTTGCGAAGCCAAAATGGCCAAGTTTATATATATTATATATATGCGCGCACGTGTGTGTGTGTGTGTGTACGTATAATATATGATTTACAAAGTTCACTATCATATTATTGATCTCGTAAGAAAATGGATTGCTCGTATGGTAATAGTAGCGCAGGGTTGCCACTATGAAAATTGGGGAATTTTATTAATCGGAGAAGGGTAATTTGAAGAAGGTACAGAAATACCATCGTGATGTATGTGTACAGAACTGATTAAAAATTATTACAGAAGTTTACCCTATACAGTTAATAAAAATCTGTTTGAATTTTACTAGTAATTGAAACGATAAAGCTTAAAGGTGATTTTATTTTATGCTGTTTTAACAGAAAGTAAAATTTTTGTAATTTTTTGATTTTTTTCGCATTTTTGCTTGTAAGATAGCAATGTGAGGATTTAAAAAATAAAATTATTTGTAATGGCAATGTTTTGTGTCTTGTTTTTCAATTTTCTCGGTTGTCCATGAATGTGTTACGCAGCTTTATTCGAAACAAACGCTAATAAATCCTAAACAGTGTACTCGTCTTGTGCGTTGAATATAAATAATATGCGTTTAGGATTTTTTTATTCCATATTTAGATCTGTTTATTCGTTAAAAATGTATGACGAATATTATTAAAGCACAAAAGTAAATTTATTTTTTAAGCTATACTGATTTTAATTATTTAATAAATTTAACGCTAAATAATGATTTTATGGTTCGGCGAAAAATTAACTTGAAAAATTGTTTACAGCTCAGAAAATTTCATTAAATTGAATTCTTCTATATTATAAACGTATTAATTGAGAAAAACTATTTATTATGTAAAATTGTGTTTAATATTGGTTTATAAGAAAACATGAATCAAATGAAAAGGAGGTGAGGTTAAATTTAAACATAATATTTTATAGGATATTTTAGAGAAAAAAAGAAATGACGCTACTCAAAAAAATTTAAATGCGATTCTTATCATTCGCGCGTAACTACAAATTGGCTGAAATAAGAAGCTCTTTTTTTTTTATTTTATTTCAGCGTATAAATTATATTGTAATTTTATTAAAAAATTTAATGAATTTTATAATTTCGTTTAAAAATTTATTTCTTAAAAAATAATTTTTTTTCCTTTCTTTTTCATATATTGCAGAATTACAATGACAGACATCTGTAATTTTTACAAAAACAGAATCGACAGTCTTTTATTTTTAAGTTAAGATTACGGAATCTTTTTTCCTTTAAATGAGTAAACGATTTCATGAGTAACACTAGTTCATTTTTGAACGCCATAAACAATGGACTAATAAGAATTAATTAACTTTGTTATTGGTTATCGAAAGGAATAACCAATTACGAAGTTAATTAATCAACGAAAATAATTTATATTGTTTTAAAATTTAATTTTAACTTTAATCAAAAATTTTTAATGTTAAATAATTTCACCTAATTTTTAATTGTAAACAATTTGAAATTGTAAATGATTTTTAATTTTTTGCATGAAAGTAAACAAAAATTTCTAATTAAACATCTGAGACTTCCGTGGTGGATATAATTAGAAAAATAATTTACGGTAGACATTATGTTTTTGCAAAAATTCGTTTATTTATAACACTCAACGTTTCATCAAGCTTACAATGATCATCATCAGATTATGGTGTCTACCGTAAATTATTTTTCAAAAGCTTCTATTTTATTTATATATATTTTTTAAATATAATGATACAAATTTTTTAAATGATACGGTTTTTACTGAAATTTAACGAAATTAATAGAATTAACATTTTTCGTTTAAAAAATATAAGTTCAATTCGTTAATAGTGTGTGGTATTCCAACAAACGCAAATATTATTTCTAAAAATATTTAGTTTAAATTGAATTTGAAATAAAAAATTTGTGATAATCTATATATATATATATATAATTTTGTATTGGATAGGGTATATATAAAAATATGTCTCTGGCAAAAAAAAAATTAAAATCACACAGACAAAAGTGAAAATCAAAGTAAATAAAGATGACCAAATGAGCGGTTGTAACATAAAAGAATATAATTTGATTAATGTTTACACTTCAGTTAATCATAAACGATTACTTGAATTACTGGAAATAAAGTATGTTGAATAATCAAAAATTAAAAAAAAAAAAAAGGAAATAATGAACTATTGATTTGACAGTATGATAAATAAAAAATAAAATAGAAGTAAAAAAATTAATAAAAGAAAAATTTAATAAACGTAATAGTTTTACATGGCCAATTAATTTACAACCATTGTACAAATTTTTCATTTAAACAATATAAAACGAATATGCAGGCCGGAACAACTTTGAACACGAACGCAAAAAATGCAGAAAAGGAATCAAAAGGAGATTTTTTAAAATTTGCTTGCTAATTAAGAAAAGAAAAAAGTGGATTGTATCATCGATAAAATTCTTTTCAGTTTAAAAACTGTTCAAATAAGTATAACTTTTCCACTTCATGGTAGATAGACGGAAATTATTAACCTCGACATAATAAAAACAGTGTAATTTTCAAGTCGCTAGCAACAATATTTGTCGTTTTTGTTCAGAATAAGCACTACAACATTATCTGGAGCGAACAAACCAATGTTAAGAAATCAATTCGGAAAGTGAACATATTTTGTTAAATCATTCATTAGAAAAAGAAAAAGTTCTATTTCGTAATTAAATGAAAATACCGATCTCTCTTCTTGACATAAATAACCACACCGGAAAACATTCTGAGAAGTATATGTTTTCTTACTTTTTTGAGATGCGACATAAACTGTGTGGCAGGGATATGATATTGTCTCTTTCTATCGCTAGTAAGTTTCTATTTGAATTTTAAGCTGTTGTAGTTTCTGAACTATTTATTATATTAGTGTGAAACAAAGCTCCCTATGTAATATTCATATAACATTTCTGTTACAAAGACCATTCTTTCTAGTTGTAGCGTGATAATACCGAGTTTTGTTTAAAATAGGCTATAACTTTCCTGCGTCCATAAAATTTTGAAGTTTTCAAAAAAAGAAAAAATCAGGTTTTTAGTATACAATATAAACAATCTTTGTGCAAAATAAAAACACTATAGTTTTTTTTGTTTTTTTTTTTTTTTTTTTTTTGGGAAGATATCACACATTATGTCATTTTTGGAAAACAATTTAAAATTTTTTTAATCCTGTGAAGTTAAAATTTTCCAAAAACCATTTCTTTAATACCTTTGATGCCAGGGTAATGTTCATACGGAATTTT
The DNA here is from genome assembly GCA_039619475.1 of Icerya purchasi. Lineage (NCBI taxonomy): Eukaryota > Metazoa > Arthropoda > Insecta > Hemiptera > Monophlebidae > Icerya > Icerya purchasi. The sequence goes on from CM077115.1 coordinate 239,736,582, forward strand.
AATTATCTAGTGTAAATGGTTTCGGCTGCATCGTGGTTATTATTTTTTTTTAAATGTGATTTTCTAACGTTTTCGCCTTTTCAGAAAATTTGATTTTTTAATATATTTTTGCATGTCCCTCTTTAATTAATTAATTAATTAATTAATTTTTTTAAATTTATATCATTCGTACAAAAAATAAAACTAATTCACAATTGTGTAACTGATAGTTGAAGAACATGACGTATTTTTTCGTTTAAAAGTTTGTAATATTTCTTGTTAAAATTTTTGTTACTATGTTACTATTTTAAATTTATATATAAATTTAAATACTAATTACTGGGGGAGGGGGATTAATTATGCTACGGTTAATAAATTCCGTTTTCAACTATACATTTTAAATGTAATTTGTATTATTTTTATTAAAATTAAAGTTTCAACGTAATCACACGTTTCACATTAAGCAATTGGCTATTTATTTCCAACAACTATTACTTGTTTTTTTTTAAATATAGAATTCATGCAACAATCTTGAATAAAATTTTATTAGGGTATTGTAAGAACATAAAAGTTAAAATTTAAATAACATAAATAATATTGTATATTACAGTTTATTAGACCGGCTGAACTCTGATTAAACTTTGGTGGCGGAGGATGACTAACTGGGAATCTATGATTCCAAATATAATTCAGATCAAACTTCATTATTAACCCTTAAACGTCCCATGTGCATTATGATGCACATCAACTTTGAAGTCATTTTTAAATACTTCCTGTTAAATTGATAAGGAAAAATTATAGTAATATACCATATTATATTTTGTTTTAAATATATTCAAGTTTGGGATTTCTGGACATGCTCAAAAGCTTTCTAAATAAAATATATAAAATAATTTTCACTTTGCTTTTTCTACCAGGGGGCATTCATTGGCGTCGCCAAAGGGCAATGGGGGGCAGCTGCCCCCCTGGAGCCTTGAAACTTTTTAATCAACTGGCCATGAAGACTTATAATTTTATTATAAAAATTTGCCAGAAACCCACGAAAATTATGTTTTAATTAAGATTTTATTCTTGTTTAATAAAATATTAAGCCTTTACAAATTATAAATTTTATTTTTCCTATAACTTATATCCTCTTTCTATCACCTTACCCCCCCCCCCCCCTCACGGCTCATCGGTTGGCGACGCTCTTGGGGCATTTAAGGGTTAACTTTGAATTAGTCGTCTTTATAATAGTGAAATATTTAAAATATAAATAAAATAACTGTAAATAACCAAATAGTTTAACTTGTAATTTTTTCTACCTATTGATATCGTATGTATTCTTGCTTCAGTTTATTGAGTTTGTTAAAGGGTCTTGTACAATTCTGTTGACTGGGAAGTCGGAAATCTTTAGACCGGGAAAACCAGAAACTTGAAAATTATATTTAGCGGCTACTCTGATGTATATATATATGTGTGTGGATACCAGAGAGAATGAGAGCTCTGTCGGTAATGTTGATGGTCTAACAGATGTTACGAATTTTGCCGTTCATCAGCATTAATGTTTGAATACGCTCACTCATCAACTAATCTTTATAGTTTATAATAATAGCGTGGATTAATGTATGTACGTTTTTAGGTGTATCGAGAAAGCTCGTCGACGATTGCAGGTCCCGGCGGAGTACGGGAGACGAAAAAATCCGTTCAAGATAGCCGTTCTGGAATGAAAAAAATGTCTATAGGGCATTACATTGGCGAAAGAGGACACGTAAAAGAACGAGAACATAATGCCCGCTCTGGACAGCAGGAAGAAAACGAAGAATTTATTAACCTGGATGAAGGTATGCCACACGATTTGTATTGGAATATCGTGATATATTTTAATTTGGATTTATGGTTAGCATAATAAATCAATATAAATGTAAAATCGCAATAATAGAAATATATTTAATAATTCACAAACCGGTAAAGCAAACCTACATGTTTAGAACAACGCGCTCTCCATATTTGTGATTCTGCTCCAAAATATGTCGGTTTGATTTATAATTTGCGAATTATTAAATATATTTCTTTCTTGCGAAAAGGATTTAACTGTAACTTAAATAGGCATAAGGTTAGATGTGTAAAAGAACTCGTTAGTAAAAAATACAAAAAAAAAAAAAAAAAAAAAAAAGAGAAGGGTGAAGCATAAAATAACAGATTTTTTAAACTCATTTATATGCAGTAACATATTTACCTCTTTAGAAATCCATTTTATTTCGATAAAATGATTTTAGTATTTTAAAAGTGGTTATATATTCACTAAAATTCAGCATTTGTCATTTTGTCATAGTCACTAAAAGAAGATAAATATATCGCTTTCATTTACTAATACTTTTTCTGAAGCTTTTTATCACTGAAATTTCTCATCAAATTTAGTGCAAAAATTTCGCTACACCTACATTAATCATTGCGAATCGGAAATGAACTATTTAACACGGTTATAAAAGCGAATAACAGAACAGCCATGACAGCATTAAATGTTTAAATGTAGAAACAGCGATTAATATGACGATTTAAAAGATATTTAATATAGTACAGGATGTTTGTTTCGTAAATGTGAGAATGAATATTAGTCAATCTCATATGGGGAAAGAAATTTTTAATCAAATTGAATAAAAATAAAAATTGATACAGCTAAAGTTATTTTAAGCGAATGACTTTATTTTATGCGACTAAATCAACTCATTAATTGGTACTTCGGAACTACTAAATCGATTTTTAAGATCTAACAATTAATTTAAAGGATAATAATTACTCTTTCACGCGGACAAAATAATTTTAGTCGAGATTTTTAAAAAGATTGAAAATTACACGTAAAATTTTTACTTTTTCGTAAGTCACGTTTTATCGTTTTTGTAATTCTTAAAAATAAAAAAGAAAAAAATAGCTTTTCTTTCAAAATATTCATCACTCTTTTACAAAATTATTATAAATCTTGCTCTGAATCACAAAAAAAGTAAATAAGTAAGTAATGGATAAGAAGATACAGCTGTTTGCTCATGATCTTCGAAATTTCTCAAGTAAGAAAAATGTCTAGAACACCGGATATAATGGACTAACATAAAAGCAGTTGAGAGTGCGTTGCGACTTTTTATTAATACTAATTTCAACGTTTCCTTTTCGATTTTGTCTTATCTATTCGAATGTTCCCCATCACTCGTACTGGTTGTTAAAAACAATTACTTTCAGGGCTTGTTTCATGTTAATTACTTTTTATATTCTAAAAAAATCGCTTTTATTTCTGATATTTAGTGCAACATTATATACAGTACACTACTGTTTTTTGTTTGACTGTTGTTTTGTATATTGCAACAGCAGCACTACAGTTGTTCGCGCTGAGCATGAAAGTTAGTCTTCAGCTGTCGCTAGTTGATTGCGAGAATGTCTCAAAACATTAATCGTCGCTTTTAAGATAGATTTTTCATAAGAAATTTACAAGTTGGAAATCGTGATGCTCAAAATGAAGCTTAAATCTGTGATATAATGCAGCATGACCCGACAACAAATGCAGAAAAAATAATAGCTTGTCGTTTAGCAATAAATAATTGATTTCTGTGAAGAATACAAAAAGAAGAACTATATTCTTTTATCCATGACTGCAAGCTGCTTTCCTAAATTATATACCGATACGATTAAGAATTTTTGCAGATTTTGTGAAGTACAACATTCATTCTCAATTTTTTAACAGATCTTTATTGATAAACAAGTTGAAAATTACAAAAAATGATGACGTAGCTAACTTCTAAACTGTACACCTTTTGGCCGAGAAGAACTGAATGAAATTCGTATTGGCGCATCTGAACACCGTTTAACAAAACTGTTTGAATCGACGTTGTTGATAGAACATTGGTTGGAACTTTTATTTTCTATAGAGCCTAACTGGAACGGTTTACTTACACTCTTAAAAACTAACTCCATTACTCGAAGATGTGCCGTTTTCAGACAGCATTAATGCTTTTTTATAATGTAATGGTACTCCAGCCCGTTTGTACTATAGCTGTGCAAGAATTTCTTTGTAATTTCTGTCGTATTTAGGCACGTTTAATAGCCGCCGAGGTCATCTTACACCTTACTGCTATGATCTGTTTGTGTAGACAACGGTGAAAAATATATACGCACGAGAAATTAATACACTAAAAGAATTTTAGGGAAAAAATAATGGAATCCGCAACGGAAGAAGTTAACGATCTGTATTTTCCTCGTGAATAACAAAGACGTTATCATTATTGTATTGGAGCTAATGGATATTAATTTGGAAGAATGTTTTGAGAATTTTGGAATTTTATAAATATTGTATTTGTCTAGATGAACTATGAATTTTTTTTTTAAAGTTTTATCCTTTCATTTGTGTTTATATGTTTTGTTTTTTTAACGTTATTTCAGGCAACTGTAACTCTGTATTGTTATTTATTTATTTTTTTTTTCATCAAAATTTATACCAATTTACAATAAAACGTGTTTCTCGTAGAAAATTTTACACCTTCAGTTCAGTTTCGGAAGGAATTGAAGTTACCGTTACAAAATTAGTATATGAAAATTAATTAAATGATCAATCGCGTTCTAAACAATACAATGAATTTGAAAAGTTCTATCTTGTTTTATCCGAGGGAAATAATTTTGGTCATTGTATCGGCTTTTCGTGAGTGTAAAGGCCGGGTAAAATTTACAAAGAAAATAATGTGTAAACCAGTACTGAATTCGTTATTCGTAAGTTCAATTGTACGCATTATATATGCAGGGTACCCGTGCACGTAATTTTTGAACTGAAAATACTAATAGGAAATTTTAAGTCGATCAAAAAAGTTCTCATAAACATAGGATCGAAAATATTTCCATACAGAATTGCGGTCAAAAACTATGGGAAAAAAACGTTTTTAACACTTTTCTTGGAATAATATACAAACGAGTAATATTAAGAAAATTTTAAGTAAACATTGTAGGATATTAAATGCTGCGTATGCGATGTTAATGAAGGTAAAGATTAATGAAGAAGAGAAACAAAACCATTAAGAATGGAGTCAAGGATTTGTGTATTTATTTATAAAGAAGATTTTATGAATGTTTGCATTTGTAGTCAGTGTAATTAATAAGTTATTAATGGAAAAATTTAAACCTTTTCTTTTTCTCCTAATAAATTAATATCGCCGTAAGTAATGAAAGTAAACTAACCTGCCGATCAAAGGTAATAACGTTGATAAGACGTGTATTACCACATGTCTAGATATTTGGGATAGGCTGCACATATTTCACCATTGCAACAATACTAATCTAATATTCGTGCACGAACAAAAGACTGTCCGTTAGGTTAGGATATTTAATTATCATAATTACTTGTTTGGGCTCATCAAATCCTTACGCTACTAGGCGAACTGAAACGAGGGCCGATTGAAAAAGTCGAATGAGTAGAGTACGATAATTGTAAATATAATTCTTCAGATAATTACGATTCTAGAAAGTTTTAACTTGACCAATTCCATCTATTTTATTCAAAATGAATTACTAACCGTTTTAGGGTAGCTTCCCGACGGCCAGTAGGTTCAGTAGTTGATTCCAGAAGGACAGCTGTCCGGCACAGAGCAGTAGAGAAACGCTGGTTAAATGATCATTATCGATCCGGGGAGGCAAATAAGTCGACATGGACCAATGTTTTGGCCATGAAAAAAAACCCTGATTTAATAGCGCTTGATTTTTATTTTTCGGGAAGGAACCGTCGAGAAACGTTTGCAACAAAGAATACGCGATATCTATGTTCAGTTAGCACAAGCGAATCGAGAATTTTTTCAGGTAGTTGCATCGATAAGGGAAATGGATTCTCTTTGCTTGCACCAGAAAGGTAGACAATTCGTATAATTCCTTTGAACGTAAGAGTTTTAATTACTGTTATTGTAATTTTTTGTATAGGAGAGTTAGTTTATTTTCAATGCTTACCAGTGGTATTGTTGATTTAATAAGAAAAAGAAAAATTCAACTTCTTTCATGATTAAGTTATGAACTACGTTTATAACAAATGCAAGCGTTTATAAAATTTTCTTCGTGAATACAGCGCTAGCTAACTCTTTGACACCCTTCTTATTGATTAAGTTTCTTTTCTTCATTTATCATCGTTTGGATTAGTATTAATTAATCAACATGCAGTACTTAATATTCTACAATGTTCATTTAAAACTTTCTTAATACAATTAGTCGTTTGTGTATTATTCCGAAAAAAATGTTGCAAAACGTTCTTTTTTCATGGTTTTTGACCCCATCGTAGAGCATTTCGGTCCACCTATGTTCATAAGAACTTTTTTGATCGACATGAATTTTTTTATTATTGTATGTAATGTGTTTAGTTGAACCTATGAATAACTAACTCGGTGTTGGTTTACATGTTGTTTTTCTGTAATTTTACTCGGCCTTTACGATCGCGAAAGCCGGATATAACGGAAAAAAATTATTTCGGATAAAACATGGTTGAACTATTTCATTATATGGTTTAAACAGTGATTGATCATTCAGTTAATTTCCATGTATTAATTTTGTAAGGCTAACTTAAATTCCTTCCGAATGAAGCGATGATGTAAAATTTCTTCCAAGAAATATGTTCCCCAACTCCAGTTAATTACAAGGAAAGTACGCGAATTGTCAATCGCAGATTTTGACGAAATTTTGATACGTTGTAAAGAATTTAAAAATATTATATATCTATTATTTTTTTTTTATCGATCCATATATAGTTTAAAGGGGTGAAAACACCCCTAAACTTTACTCCCAAAAGCAGTTTTTTCCACATATCTCGGCTCCAACTCCATATTTTTCCATAAAACAAAATGGAGATTGTTTTTTATAAAAGAGGTGAGTAATCTATGATGATTTAAGCCGCAAAGGTTGCATCCCCTTTTTGGGGAGAGAAAACACGTATTTTTCAGCTTAATTTTGGAAAAAAAATTATAAAACAGCTTAAAAAAATTTTAAAAATTGTTTCAAAACATAAAACAAAAAAAAATTGAGTTGACATGTTTCTGCATTTTAATATATACTGCCTCCAATGGGGGTAAACCACCCTTAATACCAAGTAACTTTATACATATGTTTCGAGCGAACAAAATTCGTTTAAAATTCGTGTATAGGGGTTTTCAAGGTCGCTCATCACGAATCTGGTGTCAGGTTTTGTTAATTTAAAATAATATTGACGGACGGAAATGTCACAAAAAATTTAATTTACGTAAAGGCTTTTATATTGTGGTTGTTGAGGTCGCTGGTAACTAATTTGTAATTAGTCATTAAAGATTTATAATAGCCGATCTGATGAGACAAAAAAAAAAAAAAAAAAAAAGTCAAACATATTTTACTTTGCATTAAAATTTGTCTCCAAAAGTGTCCAAGGGCCCTAATTACAAATGCGAGGCATGAGTTTTATATCTTAATGAACCTATGATCCATACTTGAATCACCTTAGGCAGGCAAAAAACTTGTGCGCTTAACCGTAAACCCCTAGACTGTTAAAAATGTGTAGGCCTGGTTTGTAAAATCACAAACACCTGAACCCCAAACAGGTTGGAGCCCCGTGATTTAAACCACACAACCCCTAAACCCAAGGTAGCTCGAAGGCCCGCAATTTAAACCCACAACCCTTAAACCCCAGGCAGACCGAAGGGCTGTTTTTTATAACCATAAACTCCAATAAAACTCAGGTAGGTCGAGACCTGTGATTCAAACTTACAACCTCTACAGCGTAGATGGGCCAGTGGCCGGATCTTTAAAATCCTAAACTCCTAAACCCGAGACAGTTCCTGGGCCTGTTGTATCCCTATCAAAAAAAATCATGTGAGATCTCACGTGATAGTCTCATATGGGAACTCGCGCCAAAATCTCAGGTTATTTTTATAAGAGAATATTTATATGGCAAAACAATTGCATGAAATACAATTTTAGACTAATTTAACGGCCACAATAGGAGTTACCATTTGTATGACAACACCAAAAATTGGGAGCCTGAAGTATTTTATTTAAAATTTAAAAAAAAAAAATTGTTTTCTATTTTCGAAATGGCAGAGAAGATCTATTAAATTTATTTGCGTCCCGTTAATTATATTAATTTTAATTATTTTCATAGATGAAGCCGAAACGTTTAATCATGAATTCGAAGAGAAAGTAAATCGTTACAAGTCTGGTCGTGCACATTCGCGTCCGGGTGGGAGAAATTTGTCGGCTATCGAATATCGCCCTCTTCAACAAACTCCTAGTCGTTATATGAACTATCCTGCATTAACATCGTCTGCTCACATCAGGTAACGTGTGTTTATTTTTATTTTTTTTTAAATTGTCGAATATTTTAATATATTTTTTCACGTATTACTTTCCTCCGATTAATATTAATTATATATATATATATATATGTGTGTGCGGGGGGGGGGGGATTGAATACGCTTGCAGAATTTATTAAATCGGATCTCTGAAATCGATTACCTTCCAAAAAGAGGGATTAATTCGAATTAGGAATTAGTTGTTTGGAGGCTTCCTGAATGTGGATTTATTTTAGAATGTTGAAAACTCCCTAGACTACAGATATAAGAAACAATAAAGCGTGAAACTCACTGGAATTGGGAATATAAAATATTTAAGCTTTATTGTTAAATACTTTAATTGTTAAAAAACAGTATGGCCTATTCCCTAGGGCATTATGTGATTGCTGCTGCTAGTAGCATTTAAGGATTTATCTTTACATGTAGTAACTGCATACTACGAATTTTGAAGAAAAACGAATTATATTGTTTTACGAAAGAATAATTATTATGTCCGCTTGGTAAAATCCATTTTTTATAGTAAGCCCGTAGATGTTACATTGGGAAGGTAGTGCAGAATTTATATCGGCTGCTAGGGAGAAAATATATACCGCAACAGACCGACAAATAATATAATGATGCAAATTCTTATTTTTTTCTGTTACATTTTCTTCTCAGTATCGGACTCTGCTGTGAAATTTATAAATGAATCACAACACTTTAAATTTATCAGAGGGCGACTCGACAAAAGGTTTGCGACCAGTGTATAACTTGAAGACAAGTGAAAACATTGAAACCCTTATCTTTACAGGATGCAGTTTAAAATTACCGAGTTCATTTTTTTTTTGGACTTGGTAGATCGGGAAAATGGCTTTTCTTCGAACGAGCTGAACGCTAGGCTACCGCGCTTTTGCACGGCGGCCTTTTTTGTATGTACTATGATTATTTTAACATTGTTTAATCGAGCTGACCCATAGTTTGTCTTTGAAATAATAAATTTTTAGTTCTTTTTTGTTTAATAATTTGAACTATAGTTGTATTTAAATAATTATGCAGTACATTGGAGTTTATATCTGTACTCGTTTTAAAGATGCTGTTTTCTCGTGCATTTCTACATTACGCATACAGATTCAAGTTGTCTTAATATTTTAGTCATTGCGAAATGCACAAAATTTAGATTTTGATTTTCGATGATCTTTTACTATTTTCTAATTTTCAGTCAAATGTTGTGGTGCGCGTTGTTGATTTTTTTAATAAATTAATTACTAGAACAAACTGTTTTTTTTTTTTTTTATACGGAGCAGATAGTGGATAAATAGATGTTATAAAAGGTTTTGTTTAAGTATAATTTTCAGTTTTATTTTTCCAAAAATTTGCATCTCAGATTGGGCTTTATGAAGACGCATGCTTCAGCAGCTTCTTTCCATATACAGTCTGAGTTTGAATTTATGTTTTTTTAACGAACTGATTTGATACTGAAAAAATACGGAAATGTTTTCTAAAACATAAATACATGTATATAAGTACTGTAAATCATTACTATTTTCTTAATGTTGATTTAGTATACAAAAAATTTAGATGAACTTAGAAAAGAATTTATTAACGAGTATTGATGTCTGTTAACACTATGTATTATATAACATACTAACGTGCGAAGCGGCATTTGGACCGCACTTTGTGCTAGTTTATCGTGAATTTCACATAATTTCGGAACTGTGATTTATTTTAAATAACATAACATTATTTTAAGAATTGATTTTATTTTGAATTTTATATATATAGAAGAAAAAGAACTTAAATTCTGTAAAATAATCACACACACACATATATATTACAATACGAATGAACTAATATAAATCTGGAATTAAATATCAGACAAAATACTCTACTTTACAAAAGTTCTGTATGAACTAAATGGAATATACAGTGGTATAGACGCCGTTCGAATTGCAACAGGCAAAAGGAACTGCAAACTAGTGAATGTGATTTTTCGAATGACGACACATTTCTGTATCAATCAGAAGTAATGACAATATGTATGAATCAACGAATTTCTTTATTTCGATAGCGCCATATGTGATAATATTTCAACGGCCATGTATATTTTTAACAAAAATAACGGTTAAAAATTTGAAGAAAAAAAAAATTCGTCAATGTGATTAAATAGTTAAATTTATTTAAAAAACTAATTCCCTTCCGAGGATCCTGTTTAATTCTTTAATTACACATTAAACATGCGTCTGTGTATCCTGATTATCAGTCTGCTTGTTTTAAGACATTTTAAACGTGATTAAATGTTCTGTTTTCGTACTTTTAGGTTTTTCGGAATTTGTAACGTTAGACATGAAATAATCCTAATGTGCTTTCATAATAAGCACCTGCGTTAGTCTATGGAAACCAACGTACTGAATTTCAAGTTTATTGTGTGCATTGTCGTCTTGGGATTGTAACGTCTCGTTTTTGGGGCGGATCTTTTTTTCCCTGATTTCTAAATTTGAACTTGAACTTGTGAAAATTCTATTCTTGTGAGCACCACTTGATATCCAAAGAAAACTTACCTACTGAATTTCAAGTTTCTATGTATTTTACGAGTTCTGATAACTTGGTGCGCACACACGCTTGTAGAACTATGTCTTAAGGCTAGTTCTTCTATACCGCTTATAAATTATTTCATTTCATTTCGTTATTCTTCTGATAAATGAATTTCTTATGCCAAAAAAAAATATTTAACCTGTAATAGACAATAATTTCTTATTATAAAAATGTGAAGAATGTTATTTTTAGAATGTAACAGCAAAATGTTACATATTTCAATAACGGTTTCCTCGCATTATTACCGACGGAAGAATGATATTACCATTGATATATGTATATGCGCATAAATGTGATGGTGATGATGATGACTAGTTCGTGCCGTTCGATTCCAAGCATTTCGAACCTGCCTATTGGTACATTCTTATTTCACAAATACAGGTAGCATTCATAGCAATTCTGTGTACAACGTGAGTGTACGACACTTAAAACTGGTTGTAATTGCTTATTCTTAAAAAAGAAAAAAAAAAAAAAGAAAAAAAAGAACAACCAAAAACAAACTCATTAAAAAAAGGAAATCTGTTTCTAAATTCTCATTTATTATAAATTAGTGGATGAATAAAAGATACGTTAAATATTGAACTAAACAGTTACGTGTATGTAATGCGTGTAATTTGGTACTTACTAAATCTATTCGATAAATCATGATAGTTAAGGTTTCAGAACAAATAAATTTAAATGTTGAATTTGTTCTTTCTACTCGCAAATTACCCCCATACATGTTTTCGTCGGAATTTATCTGTGTGTTTGTAAGATTTATAAATTTAATGATTGCAGTGCTGACGAGGCAGCAGTTGGGGCTAATTCACAATCGAAGAAAAAACTACATCACACGAGTAAGCCGTATTCGAAAAAGAAGAAATTTTCTAAACAGTAAAAAAATGGCCGAATAATCGAATCAACACGGATTAATTGAAATTGTCGGTAGTTTTAAAGAGGTAAACGACGAGTTCGTACAATTTAAATTTTTTTTTCTTTTTCTTTTTTTCAAGTAAATAAAATTTTAGGTTTCAATTTTATCTTAGTGCAGTATAGAGCGCATCGCATGTCAACTGTAGGGCTAAACATGGTTCCATCTGTTTTCAAATGTAGTCCCAGATGTTTAAAGTATTTAAAAACTGTTTTTTTGCAACATGCGTGTTTTAAGAATAATTTTATTGTTAAATTTTTCACATTCACTTTTTTCATCACGTAAGTTTGTTCGTTAACTTTTCTACAATCAGAAGAAAAATTGCAGTGCAGAAAGTTTAATATTAAAATCGAAATTACGTATTTGTAAAAAAAAAAAAAATCTTTTTTTCTTTCACTTCGAGCTAATAGTTCCCGTAATCGGTTGGAACCGTGTCAGTCCCCAAGTTGTTTACTAATTTAATTACTTTTAATGATAATTGTAATACACATTTAATTAAAATAAATACTGTACGCTCTTTTGTCTAGTTATTTATATTTCGCATGTGTTAAAACTTTGATCGGGGACAATTTTATCAAAATTAAAAATTTCCAATGGAATATTTTATCACGGTCATTTTCGAGAAATTTAAAAAAAATATTTTTCTCGTGATGGAAATAAAGAAACTTCAATAATTTTTCACATTTTAAAAACGATAATTAAATTATGATTTTTGTTGCGCGCGTTCGTTTATGTAAAATAAAAAACTGAACCGCAATCCTAGTCGAAATGTTCAAGGTGAGTAGGCGAGTCATAATAAAACTGGACTACTTGGCCAGCGAAATAAGTCCTAATAGAAACCGTGCAAAAGACAACAAAAACCTCTCACTCTTCATAAATATTGGCAAAAATTAAAAATATTAAGCTCAATTTCGAGTAAGCATTGAACTAGAAAGCACAAAAAATCCCGGCTCCGAATGAAAGATACTACTGGGAAGAATTGGAACATAGAATGATAGGAGCTTAATCATAGCTCGTAAAGTATGAAACCTTTTTCAAACACAATCACTTGATGGAGATGTATTGTAAAAATGATTTGTAAAATGTACACTGGTATCAGGTGGCGTACGTGAAACTAAATAATGTATAATTTATATGTTGAAAATGTCCTCTCAGAAGTCCTACCTAGATCGAGTAGGCGTGGGGAGTGTTCGTTTCTTTCATACGTCAAACGTTGAAGAAATGGACTAATGTACCAAATATAGAGAAGTTATGCGGAGCAGCCAAGTATGCACAGTTCTTTTGATAAGTCAGATCGATGATTCGCCAACGCTTTTTAGAAGTGCGACCGTTAAAGAACAGTCTACTCGGCGATTTAAAATTCTATGTTTGACCTTGTTACTAGATCTGATGTTGCGCTCGTCCGAAAGAGGCTCAAGATTCGAAGTATGCAGAGAAAATAATAACATAAAATATAGAATAAAGGAAGTCGTATTTAAAGCGCGGCGTACACATTCTTTCAATTGATAACAACGATGCAAGTATATAAACTGATACAAAACGATTGCGGTATTTTTGGCGTTATCTTGCGATAATGTTAGTATTGTAAATTATCCACTTCCGATTAAAATCATTTAGTTTTCCATTCTTGTTCCGTTGTCATCAGCAAAAGCGTATCAAGGTCGTTTACTCGACTGAAAGTGTAAATCGCGTGCGATGTCATATGTTCAGCATGTGTTATAGAGCAACGGCATAGGGTTTGTCCGCGGCATGTGCGCTCACTCTAATAGTTGCTGAGTAGTAGCGAGAGACGAGAGAAAAATGTAATAGCGCGGCAGATAGTACAGCCGGGTAGTGTATGTAACTTTTTTCGATCTAACTGAGCTAGAGCCTTCGTAGTTGATCGCCTTCTTAGTAACTCGTTACTCTTGATCGTTCACCGCCGATTAACTTTTTAGCTGACGTTTTTAAATTTATCCAGTCAAAAACGCGCTACGTTATAATTTGGCCAGGCTGTCATCAGATTTTGAAATTATGATCGGTTCTATTTAAAAAATATAAAAGTCGCCTAGTCGTGATTATTGTCCGTTGTTACTGTGTTATACTTCTCTTTCTGTGTACATTTAAAAACAATTTTTTTCGGCGTTCCACTTAGTTTTTTCCGCGTGTTGCACGAGAAAGTGCAAAAGTAAGAAATTGTCGTAATTGAGTATGTCAACTTTAATAAATTAAATAATTTTTTTTTTTTTTTTTAATAATTTCAAAGACTGACGCCCAAAACACTGCAGCAACTTTAAAAAATTCAGTAAAATATAGCGTCGCTCAAGAACAACAGGGACCTCAGATTAATAATAAAACTCTACTAGATTCATTCAACGAACGACACAAAAAAATCGTAACAAAATGGCACCACCTAACAGGGAACCGATTTATTTTTAAAAAATCGTTATTTGAAAATGAATACAAGGACATCGTATACTGCGACGCCAGTTATCATCACAGTATACTATGCGCGATCATCGTCATCGCGACGAATGGTACATAAAATGTAAGGTGCTCTGCTTATATGCACATTTAACTCGAACGTAAATAACGTTGTTTCTAGCGGGTAGTAACGCCCACCGCAGCAACAGTTTAACCGGTATGGATAGAAACATACGCTATTCAATTATTGTAACTGAATTTATAACTGAAGAATTTCGTTCCCAGCTAGTTACAACAGAATAGTGTTATCGATACATTCATCATCTGATTGTACTACGTACGTATCGACATATAATCAGCTAGTGAATTGTGATCGATAACGGAGCAAGCAGTGCGAGTAATACATTCAAACTATGTGAGTGATAAAGATAGAAAGAGTCATCTGTACTTCAATTCCTCCTGATTGCCGTCTGTTATTATTGCGTAGATAATCGTTCTTTCGTTCATTTGGTTCTAAGACTAATTATTACATAGTTACAATTAGTTATTTTAGTTGCAGCGGTTCTTGTCATTTCTGTGACAGTGACAGGAGTAACGAAGTAACGTAAATACATTATCGATTTCGAATGCAACGAACTATTACAGAGCTGGAGCTCGTTTCTAGTTATGTTTCTCGTTCCCTTACACATCACTAATGGATAGTGTGATATGAATATCTCGTTTTAGTAAAAACATAAACTACTAAAAAATTGTTGATAATAAACTGAATAAAATATATACTAGTATAAATTAGACACTTCCCGAACAACCAACTGGTTGTAAATGAAAATCATTATAAAATTTTGACATTTCTTAGAGAATATACTTTGCTATGACGGACAAAATTTTAAATTAAACCCGGTCGTTAGACATATCTATGTCAGAAAAGATTCAACTACCGTGTATTCTCTTAACATATTATATATATATATATATATATATATAGAATGTCTTAAAATATGGTTTTCCTCCCTCTTCTGACTTCTTCATTCTTCGTATACGATCTCTTATTTATAATCTTTCTTTCCATCACTCTGTACACATTGACTTACTGTGGGTTCCTGGTCACAGAGGCATCGAGGGTAATGAAATGGCGGATGCTTTGGCTCAGGTTGCTGTCCGTTCTCGCCTCTATTTTAAAAAAATCCCGGCTGTTAATCTATTACCCCTAATTAAGAAGCTTCACTTCAGATTTTGGTCGGATGTGTACCCTTCTTCTTTTTCCAACAATCGTTCCTTCTACCTTTCAATCCAACCTACACTTCCTTCTCACCCATGGTTCTCGGAGTTTCCCTCTCTTCCACGATTTATAATTTCCTCTATTGTCCGCCTGCGCTTTAATCATACACTGCTGCCCTCTTCACGCTATCGTTTCTCTTTGCTTCCCTCTCCTCATTGTCCGTTGCATCCAGATGAAGCAGTTGTCTGTGATGCTGATCACATTTTCTTCGAGTGCTCTGCTCTTTCTGCGGAGCGCTCTCTTTTCTATCTTCACCTTATAAAGCTGGGGCTTCCCACTCCTTACTGTGCGTCTTACATCTTGTCCCTTCCTTCCCAGTCTGTTGTTCTTGTCCTTGGTTCCTTTATTTCAGCTGTCTCCAACCGAATTAGGTTCTAGTTAGTTGTCTCTTCTTCCCATTGTGTCTGGGCAATGGTCCATAGTTGATGCGCTAAAAAAAAAAAAAAAAAAAAAAAAAAAAAATGGTTAACGGCTTTATGAGTTTTCGCGCTAAATCAGAAATAGCGTTAAACCATCGTCTCCTGCTAGACTCTAAGTTTAACTCTAGGAAATGTTCGGTCATCTTTGCTCTTTCGAATGCGGCAAACCGCATGTTGATATCGGTTTTTTGTTTTCGAGATATCGTGAATTTTGTAAAGTGAAATTGACGAAAAAAACAACACTTTGTACGAAAAATTTAATGATTAAATTCAAACACAAAATCGATGGAAAAAGTTGCAAAAACCATGTGAAAAATGAATAGAGAAACAATTGTATTTGACCTCTTTTCACCTAAATCGTTCAATCGCCAACAAAATAGCTCTTTGACACATGTCAGGAGTAATTGTACAGCAGATTACGGTAGTAACTTCTCGCAAATGTTCTAAATTGTGTATTTTTTCGTCATAAACGCGTTCCTTCAGCACGACCCACATCAAAAATCACATGCGGTTAAGTTTAGACTATAGCCTGGCCGAGACGCAACTCCTTGTTATTTTACGTTAACTATAAGAGAGTTCCTGAATCGTCAGTTTCCTAAGCGCTGAGCATTTATTTCTTAGCGGGACTATAGTCCACAGATTTCGATTTGCGGCATTCAATAGCGGAAGGATGGCCGAACATTTCGTAGATTTAAACTTGGGGTCTGGGGGAGTTGATGGTTCAGTGCTATTTCAGATTTAGCGTGAAAACCCATAAGTTCGTTAACATCATTTTGAGACACCCTGTATATATATATATATATATATATATATATATATATATATATATGTATATACATATATATTTAAAAAAAAGTAATTGTTAATTCAATGACCGAAATTTTTTTACTTAATAATGCGTTAGATTACGCATTTCTTAGCATTTCGCAATAAAATTGTTTATTTACCTTTAACAGTAATGAAAACAATTTAATTCTAAAGAGTAAATTTGTTTATCGTTGCGACAGAAAAATATTCGGGTATTTTAAATAACTTATCTGTGCGCAGAAAAATTAATAATATTAATACTTGAAAAAAAAAAATGCATTCTTTGGATGCATCGCAAACTCTCTTTTGATTATACAGTCTCTATAATTGAAATAACGAAAGATTACCATTAAAGGCATAAAACATACTAATTATGGTTGCAACACAATAGGACACAAGTGAAAAATTTTCAATCTTAACTAAATTGATCATATTTTACTAATCTGTTTGTTTCCTTATCGGCAGAAGATTTACGAATGATTTTAAATGACAAATTAAACTCAACTGATAAAAAAAATACACAGCAGAGTCGGTTTTATCAATGGATTTTGGAATAACTGATATATTTAAAATTATTTTTCAGGTTAAAATTTGACCACTAGAGATAAAATTATATTTACATTGTGAAATAATATATGAAATGCATTCTCCTCTATTGCATAAAATTACTTAACATGCCACCTAATAAATAATAAAAAGACATAAAATACGCCTACATTCTTATTTAAACAGTGTGTATTTCATTGGGAAAGTATTTCTGAACATAAAGAATCTAATGTCCAGGAAGTATCCAAACGTCCAGTTACGTCTACGCCTTGTACAATGTTATGTCTGATCAATATTATTCTACGATATGGAGAGTTGGTCACTTACGCAGACATTAGAAAAGAAAATAGCGGCCTTTGAGATATACGTGTGTCGTCGCATGCTTAAAATATCTTGTCGTAATCACACCACAAATAGCGAAAGTGCTAAACCGTATTTCAAAGGAAGCTGAACTGCATACAATTCTATGGACATGCACATAGACAGCAAGAAAAATACGGTTTAATTCATACCGTACTAAATGGTGAAATTAAAGATAAAAGAAAACCTGGCAGAAAAAGAATGTCCCCTCTTGGATGGGTAATTTAAGGGAACGGTATGGATGATCCACAATGGAACTACTGCAGGCCGCAACGTCAAAGTCGCTATTAGCCAGGATGATCGCCAAACTTCGAACAGAAACGGCGTAAAGTAGAAGAAGAAGATATTTCATATAATGTATGTGTGCGCGCGCGCGTACACGGACGTGTAATGTTGTATATTAAAATTATAAATCGAAAATTTTCAGTTTCACAATCTGTAACTAAAATGCACGAAGAAAAAAGATTTAAAAAATCATTTCATGAATTGACTCCTGAATCCTGAACATTTTGTCCTATACCGGTCTTACTGTAACGTTATTCGTATATCTAATAAATTATTTACATTATTTGATTTCGGTTGAAGATTTTTATTCGATTACGATCACTGTATATAGAAAGGTTCATTATCAAACAATAAAAATTACTGCGTTTCCACGTTAAAAGTATACCCGTAACTTTAGCAATCCGACATTCAATGCGTAGATTTTATCCGCTTCTTCAGACTGATAACAGTTAGCTGATGTAGAATAGCCTGAAACTTTGTACTTTAATCATTTCTAAGTCGCCGTGTCATATTGATAACAATATTCATCTAATTATCGCTATTTACGTAGTGCCGTTTACCGTTTCATTGTATATTAAACGTTAAATTAGATAAAGTTTGTCTTCTAAGGGTAAATGCTTGCTGCGTCTTGTCATATACAGTAAATAAATCGAGCCCGTTTGGAAACGTCCGTGTTTCTTTATACCCGTTAGGTGGATATTCAAAACCGGATAAGTAAAAAATTAAGTTGTTGACACGAGAAGATACATATATGAAACAATTCTTATAAGACCATTTCATTGAATCGTACGCATCGATTTATTTCTGTCTCAACCAGTTCGTCAAATTCAACTAAAAAGAAATGCCGAAATGAACCACGATATACTTTTCATTTCATTTATTTATCTACTTTTTTAGAATAAAATGACTTCATTAGTACTTTCTGAAAGAAATGAGTTTTTTTCTTTTCGAGATTTTTATTTTACTGGATTCATTTTAATATAGAAGGAATCATTCCGATTTTCGAAACAATTATGAAAGCAACTGTTTACTAAGTACGAGCTGTGACAATATTAAGAGAATATAAAAGGAGTAATAAATTTGCTTATAAAAATCGATCTTATTGGAATACTTTTTTTTTTGTCTCTGACGAAGTATTAAATACGATGATTACACTCTTCAATTTAATAAAACCGTTTGGTTTTACTTCTCCCTTTTATTGAATAAATTATCCTTTTTTTCTTCTTAATTTCCAATTTAATCGCGAAAAGCTAAAAATTGAGTTTTGTCATTTTTTTTTTTAAACCGACAGTTGGAAAAATTATTCTACACTTAGTATTTTTAATTCTTTTTAATAATAATAATAATAAAAAAAAAAAAAAAGTATAACTAAGAAAGTATTCTTTTCTTTTCTTTGATAGTTTTTACACAAGTTTTTTTATAAATAATACAGATTTTGGTACGAACTATTTCAACAACTTCAGTTTTAAATTTTGATAGTAACCGTTTTCGGGCCCTAGTCGGAGTAACATATGGGGATCTAAGCACACTCTACTCGAAATGTTTTCAAAATACATTTTACAAAATATACGTTATGTAATTAATAAATTAAATTAAATTACGATATACCAAAATGGAAATTACAAGCTGTTTTTTTTTTTTTAATCTGGTGTCAGATTTTCGGAAATTTCTCCTATTAATTTTTCTGCGAATATACATTTAGTCGACAGAACTTTTAGGGTAGGTTTTTGCTAAACTGCTTAAGCAGTGTTACTTCGAAGTTTCGATAGATCGACTCTGAAAATAAAATGTCGAAGGCGGTGAAATTGATTTTACACCATACAAGAGCGTGATAAAAATCGTTTTGGCCATGGTGGTGAGGCTTATTTTATTTTTACAAAATAATTTATGCTCCCTAACAACTCGTTCTAATATGCATTGGAAGAAAAAAATAGTTATCCGAATGTTAAGTGTTGTCGAATTTAAAACAGCGTTCGAAATCACCTGTATTTTTATTAGCGCTGCGCACATTTCAATTGAAATTTTCATTAAACCGGTTTTTTTTAATCAGTTTCTATCTTTTTTCTTTTTTTTTTTGCTGTACGGGTGAGATTAAAAACCGGTTAAATGACGCAACAGAAAAACTTCATAGGTGCTCAGCTTGAGTGAAAAATTTGAAAAAGTAAAAATAACGCTTTAGAAAAAAGTAATAATTTAGTTTAAAATGTGCGAAATCAAACGATATTTTTGATAGTTACAACGTCCTGCGATGTAGCAAATAGAAAAATAACTTTCCCTTTGCAACGAAAAATCCGGCGAATACCATAGATTTAAGATTTAAGAATGACCATTTAAATGTGATGAAAATAGAGGAAAAAGTAGTTCGATACGCGTGTTTTTGTAATATTTTAAGTTAGTCATTTTTAAATTTTTTATATTACGTGCGAACAAGGATATTGCCGAATACTGAGGTCTTAATGCAAGTACTGTGAGTTCTATTCTTTCTTTAGCTATAGAAATAAAATTTAACTTACAACAGATGTTTACGACGTATGCGCAGTTAACTCATCGGTTTATCGCCGCCTGACAAGGTATGTTTTTAAGGCTCTTTTTTTTATTATAAAATAATAAAATTGACTGAAGTGCAGTGAATTAGAAATAATTTGTTTTGAAACGATATATTAGTTTCAGTTTTCCAAATCTTTCCACATAATTCGTCTCTCAATGGAATTTAAGGGATACGCGGAATTTTCAGAGTATATATAGATATTACGTACGAAGGAGAAAGATTTAGAATTTATGTTAGCTTGGATGGTAATTTATATCATACAGATCGGGGGGGGGGTGTGCATAAAGAAGAGAATGTTTCGATAAGCAAGATAAATGTAAATATAAGCAACTACAGTGAAGATGAATTAGAAGAGTTAAGCATATTAAGGAAAAGGCAACATTCGTCGACAACAGAAAACGTGACCACTAATAATGAAAGTGATAGGCCGGCGAAAGATCTCTTGTCAAATGCATCCAGTTTAATTACATGGGAAGATATGGAAACGGATAATTTAGAAGTACAAACGATACAGGCAGGGGAAAAACTCCAGAAGCAAAAGAAGATACAGCAGAGGAGAGTGAAATTGACAGTACAGCAGCAGCGGCTTATACAGAGCAGGAAACAGATGATTGTCAGGAGGTTAAAACACAGTTATAAGAAACGCAAATCGAAGAGAAGAATAAAAATATAAACAAAAAAGTTCGGAAAATAACACATTAAATATCATCAGAAGAAGGAAAAATGGCATTAATAATGATAAGAGATGGCACAATACAAACATAAAAAAGTAATCTTCAATTACATATTACTATTAATTAAAAATATAAATAAAAATGAACCAGTAACGGACACCATTAAGAACTTATTCCAGGTAGAGCAGATTAATATTTATGCACTTATCACACAATTGCAATATATACATGAAAGTATATTTGACAGACCAATTAAAGTTAAACTTACTAAAATAATAAAATTAAAAATGAGAATAATAACGAAAAAACATAAAACAGAACTAAATAAAAAGAACAAAACTATGGTCAATATATTACAATACAATGAAAATCTCTGTAGGGCGGCAAGAGATATCTTACTAAGTAATATAATTATGACGAAACATTAATCATCAGTGATAGACTCAATAGCACGTATGCCCCCATTAATAATTAATGGAACTATTATACATGAATTACAAATTATTTATCGCGCAAGCACGCCAATAAACTGTGCATATACACATAATGAATACAATACTTTGGTAATACAAATAGATTAAGTATATTTCACATTAGGATACATACCGCCCAATAACATATCACATCATTATTTTCAGTTGTTGGACGCATACATTAGAAATAATAATTTAATTAAATTTATATTACTAGATGTTAATGCTAGATACTTATTACGGGGTAAAGTAAATAATTCTAGAGACGAAAAGAATTATACGACTTAATACAAATTCATGATTTAAAGGTATTAAATATTAAATATATACATTTCAAAGAAATAATCGGCATGGTGTACTATCGACTTAACACTTACTACAAATAACCAAAGGCGTCGCCAGCCGATGAGCCAGGGAGGGGGCAAGATGATAAAAAGAAGATATGAGTTAAGGGGAAAAATAAAATATGTATAAGTTGTAAAGGCCTAATATTTCATTAAACAAGAATAAAATCTTAATTAAAACACATAATTTTCTTCGTGTGTTTCTGGCAAATTGTTCTACTACTTTATTATAAAAGTTTTCCAAATTGTCCGTGATTACCGCCTATGAATACTCATCATGGCCAGTTGATTAAAAAGTTCCAAGGCTCCAGGGGGATAACATTGCACATCTAATTAGCAGCTGGAGTGAATCTCATGAAATTAACCGTAGTGACCATAGTTATATATCGTTTGAATTTCAAGCAATATATATTGTCGGCAATAAACCATCATAAATTTGATACGAATATTGTGAAATTTTCACATAAAATAGACACTTAAAAGTATCATGTAATTCTATAAACTCGATCGAAAATTGGTTAAATGAATTTCAGCAGTATGTAAATATGGTATTGCAGCACTCGAGTATAATTTAAAAAAACTCTACAGTTTATTGGTGGAATGCAAGCTTACAAAATCAAAAAAAGTACTGGAACTAATGGGAACTGACCGAATATTAATGACAATAGTAAAAAGAAGGAAGATAAAATTTTTTGGACACTTCATGAGAGGTGAAAAATACAAATTACTACAGACAATAATAATGGGTATGACAGAAGGAAGAAGAAAGACCGTTTGGATAGATAATATAAAAAAATGGACCGGAATTAAGAGAACAGAAGATCTAGTCAGAATAGCAAAAGACCAGAATTTGTTACATCAGATAATCCAATCCATACATGATGATTAAGCAATACCCGAATCGGGTGGCACGAGAAGAAAAAGAAGAAATCTAAGCATTAAAAAATCACAGTTAAAACCACTTGATAACGGATGTAATGATGAGTACGTCATAACGCGACCAAATTATTAACTACGTTTAAGATCATTTTTTAATTTTTTAAATTCAGTATGATTTATCCCAGTTTAATTTGTTCGGCGAAATATAGATTTGTTCTACATTAAACACACGCACACGCATATATGTTCTTATCAGTACCAATGTACTGTGTAGGAAAAAATACGTTTTTCGAAAAATGCCGTATAAAACACTGAATCGAGTAATACGACAAATTATTACCTAAACATGTAGGAAATTAGATAGGGAAGTTAATTTTTACAGAAATTACTGAAGTAAAAGGATACGGTAGGTTCAGTTTGCTGACTGACAAGATTAAAATTTAATTTTTTTCTAAAAAATTATTGCGAGAATAGAACGAATTTAATTAATACCAATTTAGTTTACGAAACAAAAAAATAATGGAATGACACGTGAACTATTTTTTCACGGGTATGTAGGTAAAACAATTTTAAACGTATATAAAGTTGAATTAATGTTATCAGAAAAATTGAACGATATTGGATCCGTAAGTAGCATATTTAAAAGGGTATATTATGAGCGGTAAATTTAACTTGCACGTATGCCAAGAAAAATTTGCTATTTATACTTATCGCGAAAATCCCTGCTTTAATTTGAGATGTTTCTTCAGCAGGTCATCTAATTATATACAAATACAAAGGGAATTTAATATATGACCTGTCAAAAATATTAAAGAAATATTTTTAAAAAAATTAAAATTCAGTCCCATGCACCGGCATGGGGGGAAGCGTACTTCTGTATTTCTAATTTTTTAGCGATACGAAAAAACTCGGTATTTTGGCGTTCCGAGAAATGACTATACGAGATGAATTAAAAACAATGAACCTACAAATAACTAAGTGAATTTAATACTGCGCTATAGTAAATTTTAAATGGTACTTTAGCATACACTTTAAAGTTTTACAAACGGATAAGTTGACTATTTTTATTCAAATCAAAAAAAAAAAATACACGCGAATTTTTAAACGCCTAGAGATTATAATTCTGAAGTGATGATATTTTAGACTTATCAAGCAAATTCATATTTACTTCTCAGCTTCTAATTTAGAGCGTTTCAGCTCCCATTAATTCTTTGTTCATAAAAATATGTAATTTAAAGTTATCAAGTAATGTTACTTGCAGTCCTACTGTTTCTAGCAATGAAAGATATTTCAGAAAAACTTGATTAAAATATACAAAGGGAATTTAAATAAAAGTTGGAATGGAATTATAGACGAAATATTTTTTTACCACATTTGTACATTATAACACTCGCGTGAGTAAATTGTAATAAAAATGTAAAAAAATTAAAATTACACACGAAACAAATATCACGTTTTTTTTTCGATTTTTCAAACCGTACAGTATATTTTAAAGGTACTAAAAAACAACGCGAAGAATTGTATTGAAGAAGAAGTAGCGAATAGTTTTCTACGTGAACAAGGCTGTTGCAATTAGATGAAAAAAAAAAAATGTTGTAAAGAATGTTCCAAATTAAAATTTTATCTTAATAATAGTTTCGAAAACGAAAATCAGTTGTTTTGCAATACAAATATAAACTACCTAATATTTGTAACTATGTTTTTATAAACGAAGAAAAAAAAATGCAAGCCTTTTTGGAACAATTGTTTTTAAACTTTCCAAAGGTAGAAGTTATTGTAATAAACTCGAAAATGGAAACTGAAAATCGTT
The DNA here is from genome assembly GCA_039619475.1 of Icerya purchasi. Classification (NCBI taxonomy): domain Eukaryota; kingdom Metazoa; phylum Arthropoda; class Insecta; order Hemiptera; family Monophlebidae; genus Icerya; species Icerya purchasi. The sequence continues at coordinate 239,761,178 of CM077115.1, forward strand.
AAGGTAAGTTTATATTTTCGAATAGGGAAAGAACCTGCAAAAAATATTTTTAAACGAACACATGCGTGCATGTATGTAAACCGCAGACAGAATTTTGCTATATGTGTCTGCATGTAAATCAATGATATAGTTTATTTTCGGTTCGTATCATGTGTATTGATTAAGAATCGCGATCGTACAAAATCTGTCTATTACGTACAGTATAGCTTTCATGTCATTTCAAGTCACGCTTTTTACGGCACCTATCAAAAACAACTTTGTTTTGATATTTCAGTTAAAATAAGTATATAATTTTTCAATTTTAACAATTAACTTTTAAATAGAAGCCAAAAAAAAACAACAACAACACGGATATCATCACATCGTATATATTTTTGTTCTGAAAATAAGTTACATGTACGTATAATTGTCCAAAAAGTTATAAATTGTGTACTATAACGGTTAATAAATTTCGAAAGAAATATGTGAGAAATATTACCACCACCAAGTTAATAATAAAACGAAATATACACGACTTATACGTATACATTTTTCTGTGACATGTCATCCGCTTTATTCCATACCCATATTATAAATATCTTGATCGATATTAAGTAATTCATCTACGAAGCATTCGTCTTTTGTTATATTATATAAAGTTTGTAATTGATTTATCAAATCATCCAATGATAACTGCAACTGATTACAACATTCATTTAGCATCATTTGTTGATGATCTGTCATTTCCTGTAACAAAAATGAACCAATATAAACAAACAGATAATTTTGAGTTAGATTACTTACAGTAAATAAATAAATTCTTGGGTTAAAGTTGAGAGAATATTACAAAACAACACCCGAGAAAGATCCAATTTCTTCGAATGTAGTTCTAGAGCAAAAGCATCTGCTGGCGATCGATAAATGCAATAATAAAAAGTGGCCACTGGCATAAATATAATAACTCTATAGCAAGAAAGAACACTAGTTCATTTTGATATAAATATTATTCAATTTGAATAAGAAAAAAAATAAATGGAATTTCCAAAATTGTTAAAATGAAAAACAATCTTCATTTATATTAGCATAAACATATATATATATATATATATATATACATATATAAATGTTTTATCTTGATGTTCAAAGCTGAAATTTTCTATTTGCGCAAACATGAGTTCAAGGTTTAGATTATTATTTGAAATTTATAAACTACTCCTTTTTATTCATCTAATAGCATTGATAAAAGTTATCTCATATTTTATAGCTCTATTTTTTGTTTTAATAAGTAATTATCGCTTACAAATTATTCTATCTGGTTTTCACTGATTTAAACCAAAAAGAAAAGTACTTAGAAATAATTTTTTAAGTGTGATGAAAAAGAAAAAAATTATTTACCGCTAAATCATTTTCAAAAATGTTGAAAGGAATTTTCTCTCTCTTAGTTTCGTCTCCTTTTTTATAAAAAACAGTGAATTTTTCAGTTCCGACTTTACTGATGTTGAAGTATATGCCAGCTTTCAAAATACCTTTCGCGTTTCGACTAACTAAGCATTTAAAAGTATAGATCAAATTCCTTCGTTCGGTTACATCAACGGGAACCAAATATGGAAGCGATATGTAAACTAAATTTCCAATTATTTTTTCAGAATTGAATCGCGTTTCTTTTATTTGCCATAAAACGTAACCATCTTTATCCGCAAATGTATATTCGTATTCCTTCCGACAATTTGATTCATTTGACTGGATGAACGCACCTAAGTAAACGTAAACTAAAATCAACACTTTGTATCCATCAAATTATATCGAAAAACGTAATTTTTACTTTTTTCATATAGTACTAACAGTAAGAACTGATTGCGGTTACTTCTTGATTAATAACGTAAAATCATGCATTAAACAGTAACGATGATAAAGGGTAATAAAATGAATGCGAAACTGACATAACCGTAACAGAGTTGTTCAGATATCAATTTGGGAGTGAAGCATAGGAACGGCGAAACGAATATTTTAAATTAATATAGACAAAAGTAAAGGGGGAAAAAAACGTGCCAAGTATAAAGAGAAAACAGGTTTACCGATAGATATAAAAACATTTAAAAAAGTAAAATCAGGCAAGTTACACAAAAATACAGAAAAACGGAAATGATTTAACAAAGGGAAACTGAATGGATTGGTTATTGCTTTCCAGAAAAGAAAAAAAGTCGGAAAAAGTTATCCATATAACGACGCAAATGATAAGTTATCAATAGAGGAGAATAAATTAGAAGTCGATAAAAAATAAAATCGGAAGACTTAAAAGATGCATTTTTTGTTCGAGGTTATTTATTGCTCGAAATTAAGGTAATAACAGAGATAGAGAGTCATATTATTTTAATTCAAACATTAAATTTATAAACATTACAATTTAATGTTGAAATTACGTAGACAATTATACTAATATATTCATTTCAATATTAATAGGGAGCCTGTTAATTTTCAAATTTACTGATAAAAACCATTTCTTTCTATCTAATTATGTTTTCTTAAGGCATAATGTGCTGTTTTTTAATTTTCGTTTGCCTATTCGTTTTTCTTAAACTAAATCTGTCTTATAAGAAATTTTTTGAGCTCGAAAAAGATTAATTTTTATATTTTTATTTCTTTCTACCGATTTTAAAAGGTAGAAGGTAATTTTTATTATAGCAATTAACGTCAAGAAAAAAAAAATTGTATTTAATATCACCTTTAAAACTATTGAAATATACCTCGCAAGTTGCAAAATAATAAAATTGAATAAACTTTGGCGAACATGATGAATACATGGTTCTACTAGTGAAAAGTGCAGTGTTGATTTAAATATTTAATAGCATGTAAAAACGTTCAATTCATCGTTACTCTTCATTTTATTATTAACATATATCATTTATGTTTCACGCAACAATGTTGCGAATATTTGCTAGCAAACAAATAGAAATGCGATTACATAAAATAAAAACTTATCACATAAGTTATTTAAAGATTTATATGCTACTTACACAAAGGACGTGATATATTAATTTAACCAACGTTTAAAATTTTCATGTAGTTTTATAAAATTAAGATATTTTTGTCAACTAACCTGATAAAAGATTTAAATTTTATAATGAAATATATACCTTCCAAAACTTCATCTAATTATGAAGTATATTTCGAGCATCTGAAACGATATTAAATATATTTTAAAATATTGCATGAAATGCAATGTTAAGCTGTGACAGAAATTTCCAAATGTTTAGGTAAGATTGAAGTAACAAATTTGAAAACGTACGAGAAGTAAACAAAATACTACTTTACAGCAGTAGTAACCAACCGGTCATTATTTTTATTTATTTATTTATTTAAATGTTACAATCTTAATTAGATGTTAAATAAGTAACTATATTAGAGTGAAAAATTTCCATTAACACAGGCCGTGTGTCTTGCTGATGGATATAACAGGTGTGGAGGAATTTACCTAATGGTTAAAACTTTCTTACATTTTTATTTATAATAATTTTGCATTTTGTTAAGTTTAAGGCGCCTAATGTTTAATTTCGTGTCGAGAAATCGAGTTTTCTCCACATTATTATGTTCATATAACCGCTTCTTATGCTATTCAGAGTCGATCACGAATGTATCGAATGCAAAAAAAGTTTGATTACAATTCATGTGTGTTTTTGTGAGAGAATGTATATTCGGTACCGATTAAAATCAGATTTATTGAATGTAAATTAAGTGGTTTATAACTTCTACTTTAGAACTCGATAAATATAAAATCGCAACATCTTCAAGCGGTACTAGAACGAAACATCCCTACTTTTATTATCCACGGACTCTGATAAAATATTATTTATTGCCTTACTCCTTTTACTATTGTGCAGCCTTCAAAAGTTATGATTACTTGCATTTTTTCGAAAAAATTTTATAACCAAATTTCGAATCTTGCTTATTGTAAAACTGCGCATGAATATTTTCTAACGAAGTTTCTCAATCATATTCAATTTTAATTTTTATCAGTTATTTGTAGGTCAATATAATAATAATAATGATAATAATAATGATAATAATGATAATAATGAGTTCAACCCGGAGTGAACAACTTTGTTTTATTTCCGTAAAAATATATATGTGTGTAAATATGTATATATATACATACGCACAGACATGATCACAAACATATTTATCTTATCAGAAAATAAATGATTATTTGATATGAATTTTGTTCGTCATCAAACGGATATTCTGTTGTTATTCTTTATTATACCGTTCATATTCCATTTATTTCCTTATCGATTTTTTTTTTTTTTTTTTTGATAATTAGCAGACACTTCACAAGAACAAAAAGAAACGTTTTAAAATACAGAACATTAAACATCGATATTGTTTGATTTCAAAGTTAGAAATTATTTGTTTAATACCTGTATGTGGATATAGATTATCTTTCATAACAGTGATAGCACGGCCGATGTGATAACCCGGATCTAATAACAAAACACCAGTTCGGCCAGCAATATCTAAGTTTAGAGCAACTAATACGTGTTCTTTGTCGGAATCCCAAGGATTAGGAGTAGTTTTTACGTAACTGCAAACATCTTCGACGCATTCTTCGCACGACACCAAATATAAACAGTCGGTTAAACCACGAAATTCATCTTCCAGTTCGAATAATTTCTTTAATAATTCTAAACTTAGTCCGACGCAAGTATGATGTTCAGCGGTAATCGGAGGACTGTATTGGCGATAAAAAGTCTTTAAATTCGACTGTTTACTTTCCTTAAATGCTTCGTAGAATCTATGACATTACAGAAGAATCAACTTTTAATAACAATATTAAATACGGTTATCAAACGGAAAAATGCTTATTAATTTTTTAAATAAAAAATCAACAACTTCAATCAATAATGTTGCATAAAAGTAGTTTTTTTAAGCAAACAAATAATTTGCTTCATAAAGTACGTAGCAAACGCTTTTGTTCATTAACTTTTTTTTTAAATTGAAGTTAAATTAAAAATTATTAAGAAAATGACATACTTCATAAAATTTCCGATCGTATTGTAATTATGTTCTTCTAACAATTGTTGTTCGATCGATTCAATCTTAAAAACTAGTTCTTCGTAAGTTTCTACAGATGACAAGTACAGGGGTGGAACAGGATCACCCCATTTTGGTAATGGTAACGGATGGCTTGTAGGCCATTCATTACCAACCCTTTTTAACCATTGGACATCATTTTTTGTTTTTTCGAGTCAACTTGGCCATTCGTTTCCCCATCGGCCAACTACAGGTCGGTAAGAGCAATTAGATACATCTCTGATCGAGCTTAAAAGCTCTACAGAGGTTCCCAATTCTCGTCTTAATAAATTTTGATCACAATCTAAACAAAACACATAATTTTTGATACTTTTTTACATTTTTTGTATTAATTTACTTTTATATATATATATATATATATATGTATACTATTAAGTAAATTACATATTATTACAAGTAATTCTAACATCTACGAATATGAAAAAAACGAAAGAGGCGATTATATGATTTAAAATTATTACACAAACTAATTATTTCTAATACTACGTTTCTAAAATTTTCTTCTTTTATCAAATTAAATCTATGTTACACTGTTTTTCTGTCACTTTTTTATAAAACATGCAGTACAAGTTGTTTAAGTTGAATTCTAAATTTTAGGCCAACTATTCATTTATAAGTAAAATTATTATCTAAATTTCTTATAATAATAAATACTTTCTTATCCTATAAAATATAAAGTACAGTGGCCTTAATCTTGTTCTTTTGCAATTGATAAATTTAATTTTCTTACTATATTTGGTTTTATTTCCTTTTTCACTCTTGTATACTAGATTTCTTGTGGCAATAAATCTATTTCAGTTAAATAATACAAACGTTTTTGTCATATTTAACACACGAGAAAACTAAAAAATACAAACATAAAATAATTAACTCATACAACAGACGGTTATTGCAATAGTGCATAAAATTGTGATTTGTAATATTTTTTTATTACTCATAATGTAAAAATAACAGAAAGCACGAGTACTAATATTAGAAATAAAGCCAATACAGTATATATTTAACTTTGTAACAATAACGAAAATATGCAAAACTAATAATAGAACATAACGTCAACATAGGAAGTAAAAGATGTATTATCGGGAAATATGTTTTCTGTAAAACCACTATTATATTAAAAAGTAAATGTACGTAAACAACGTAAAATGATTACATAATTATACTTTTTATTCCAATTAAACTATCAACGAAAGATATTGAAAAATCGTCAAATTACTGACTTACTTACCCATACAAGGAAAACAATACTACTAGGAAAACACTCCCAACAGATGGGAATTCTAAAATGCTAAAACTGCGCATGTACACGTTGATATTGGGTATTTATATTCCAACTGACGAGCAGCTGATATCATCATATGACGTAATACTGTTTGAGTGTATTTCCTGATAAAGACCGTTCACGTGAATAGTATTGCAACATTTATCTTTCACGCGTTTTCTTTTTTTTATAATGTGACCAGTTTAAATAATTTAATTGTTTTTATTCTCTCTCTCTCCCTCTCTTTCTCTCTCTTATGCATACTGATTAAAGGTATTATCAAGAGTGAACAAGGGCTTTTTCTTTTATATTTACGTATTAAATATTTTTAATTATAAAATTTTTTAACATTTACTTCAAAATATAAGAAAACTTGAATATTTCCACATATGTGCATACATATGTGTATGCACTTATATCGTGTTAAGTCGACTTTTATTAGTATTACAATTGAAAATTGTAATTTCTAAGTATTACTAGTTTATAAATATATTCAATATGCTAGTATTGAAAATACATAGAAATTGTTAATTTAATTATTTTTTTGATAAACGGATGAAATCTTTTAATAAATACCTAGATTACATTATCAGTAAAAGATAAATGATGCGTGTTTCATTGTATTCTACGTAAACACGTACATTTTAAATAATTTAAGATTCTGTAAAAACTTATAATTCACCGCAATATTTTAAATTCTCGGTTTATGTACAATTGTTGTTTTAACATTTTTCGTATATTTGATAAAGAACATATGCGAGAGCAATTATTTTTGTCAAATAATTTAATGCCAATTTAAGTATCTTGCAATGCGGTTTATTAAACATTGGGCTTTCATTTGGAAGAATTACATTTAATCGACGATGTTTTTTCATTTAGTTTCTCTAAGTCTTGTTTATCATGTATATTTTAATTCATTAGACCGCAAGTTGAAATTTTACACTGATGCTTTTGTCCTGCTCGTTTACTCTGGTCTGATGATTATTCAAGGTTCATGTAAACAATAACTTACGTATATTTTATAAACATTGATTGTTTTTTTGTTTTTTTTTTTTTTGTTTATTTTTGACACGGATAAGCGTAACTACAGAAGTACAACAAGGCCAGTGTCGTCACGTTCTACCGTGAAATAAGCAACTTAACATTTCAACTGAGAAATTTTATGTCTCAATTTATTGCGACAAATACTTTTTTTTCTTTTCTATGCACTATTATAAATGAAAAATGCATACAAAAAGTATGATTACTGAAATCATTGCAAAGTTTAACTTAAATAAACAAGTACAGTTTAAAGACCAATTTAGTCTCTGTGGAATTTACGTAAACTCTGTTCATTTTTATAAATATATCATCTGTGAAAAAGTTTGTCTAATAGAAAATAATGTCCCCGTCCCGCAAAATATAATTTTCTATGGGAAAAAAAAGGCTAGACACCAATCGATGACCAATTTTTATAAATTTGTAATAGCACACGAATGCGTTACATTTTTCGTTTTCCCGCTCGTTATTGTGCAATATCTATATGAGCTAAACTCCAATTACAAGCCACATCAAAGCGGCGTTAAGTTAGCCCCTTAGATCAGTTTTTACTAATGCTCCGTGTTACGGTGTAGTACAAAATTTTTTATTATCAACGCAATTCAGCACAAAACGAGCATAACTCGTTTAGTTAAATTTGATTTTGAAATTCCGTCATGGTGGGGCTAACTTGATGTCGCTCCATATCAATCAAGTTTTCATCGCATTGCTCATGTAAATATTAAATGATTTGAAATTACTTTGTATAAAATTATTTTAAGGAAGACCTAATAGAAAATCAATCGCTTCGAAATTTTAAACTATACTTCTTCAAGTAATTTCAAACGGAAAACAATTTAGAATATTACACAATTATCAAATTATTTCGCATGAAATCATTAAAATGGACATGTGACAGAAATATTTAACATTACTATCGATCTGTGGGAAAACATTGGCTCAAATTACTTAAACGTTTACTTGTCAAGTCATATATTAGAATTATAGTATTCATAAAAATTAGCCATTGTTCGATTGTGGCCGAAAGAGGTTGTCTGTATTCAATTTATATCAATAAAGAAAGTGATATTATTTAAATGTGAGAAATGCGAAATACGCATATTTAAATATTTAGAAAAATGATTTTTAAAAAAGTTGTTGCAGAACTGGAAAATTGATAAATTCTAATGGAACAACATATGTTAGGAACGTTTACATATACATATGTATAACACAGGTATTTATAGACATATATATACATATATATAAATATATGTGTAATCCTTTTCTTGTCATATTAATATATGAAGGGGAAAGGGAACATTAAACTCTAAAAACTTTGTCCGGTTTAACATTAAACAGTAATACCGACATTAATGAAAACGAACGTTATTGGGCATGAAATAAAATATGATGTTGATTGTGTTTAAACTATAATTTAGCGGTATGTTCAATCGACTGTATATGTTTTGTTTAAATCTTATTGTTAGTTTGAAATTTGAAGGGTGAGGAATTTTCCGATTAAAAATGTTGGTTTTTCTAAAATTATCCGATTACGTATTGCAATTTGTATTGCTCGACTTTTTTAAAAGTTTTATTCAAAACTGTAACCAAAATTTTATACTTTCAACCTTTCGTGGGAAATTGAAATTTCATTGAAATAACCTCATGCACAACTTCAATCAAAAATTAAATCGGTGTTGGAGCTAAATAAATCAATAAAAAAAACAAGGAATAACTTTTGTAATAAATAAAACCGAAATATTAGTGTGGAAACCATAAACATTAAGAAATAAAAAATCGCAAAAAAGTAAAATATAAAAAATAAATACATTAAAAAAAGGTTAGTTACATAGATTTCCTGTTTTAAAAATCATTAGAAATTTTCCACTTCATCCAGCTCCGCCTTCTAATGACCCTTCAAATTTCGTTTATTACCGCATGTTAGGAATTCTCATATGTTCAAATTTGTTTTCATCACTACACATGATAAAAATTTATTTCTTTCAATAATTCTCAATTTTAACTTTCACGCTAAGCCAGAGCGAAAAACGTTCCTGCGAATAAGAATATTTAATGTTTCTGCTTATTTTTGCTATTTTTATAATTACGTCGTATATTAATTCTTTAAAAAGTAATGCGTTTCATGAAAATTAAAATAAACGAAAAATTTTTTAATTCGAACTATAACAACAATATAGTAGATCCTCAACATTTAAAACCCGAAAAATGATGACTGGCTTTAAAATCTATGCAGTGTAAAATTCTAGATTTGAAATTCAGAGCTTTTCGGATTATAATAAAAACAGTAGCACTGAATGGTTTATTTAAAATTCTTAATTTTTCTATTAATGCGATGATAAATTATTTAGTCAACGTATTAATTCTTTCTTAACAACAACATTAAAAAAAACAACAGAAGATCGATGAATATGATTGGTTTTAAATTTATCTTTATGCATACATTTTTAGTTAATTCGTCATTCGTATTATAAGAGAACCTCAGCATTTTCTTGTAGAAAGGTAATTCCTTGTTTATAGAAAGATATTTTGAAATTTGAAATATTGTTATTTTTAGAATCATCGTTGTCTGACAATAAAAGGTTTGACGTTGAATAATTGATTACAACATATATACGAAACGAGAATTAAAGTATTTTTTAAATAGAAATTATTAAAATATTATGAGTAAAAATTTGTCGACGTTATTTGACAAAGAATTATCAGTGGAACAAGTAAATCATAACAATAATGTAAATAAAAATGCATATATACATATATATATATGTATGTATATATTGTGTTAAAAATGTCATCTTTACATTCCTTTTCAGATATTTACTGAAAAATCACTCGAAGAGCAGTTTGAAAAGAAATGGCTAGGAAAATTTTCACAGAAAATTTTTTCGTTGTAGTCAAACGAAATTTTTCGAAGGCTTCTCGTAAGGTCTTTTCTTTTTTTTAATGGGTTCGTCAACTAGAACATTAGCTTAATAAATGGAAGGAAGGAGAAAATAAAATTGAATTCTTAAGCGTTTAAGAACAAAGGATAAAAATGATTTGAGAGCAGGAATAACAGAAACAGAAGGAAATGAGAGAATATAAGCACCATTATAATGAGTGGGATACCAAGTTTTAATGGAGAAGAGTAGAAGGGTAATTGTTTAGCAAAAAAGGCCGATCATTCAAATAAAACAAGATATCAGGGTTACAAGAAAAGTACGTTTAATGGAGGGTGAAAAGAACAAAAAGGGAGTAGACACGGGTGAAAACCGAGAAAATGATGTAAGAAGTAGATTATGGTTAAAACGAAGACGACAAATAGCCAAGATCGTGGAGCGTTTAAGGGGGGGGGGGCAAGTATGTAGAAGAGCGTGGTCGGGAGGAAGAGATAATTAAATAGAGAGGTAAAAACAGCCATAATTAAACAGTTGAGAAAAATAAGAGGCCAATCTCAGTTTAGAAATGAGTCACTAAGGAAAGAAGAGCAATTTTATGAACTGAAAATGTGCGTAAAATTCTGCCACTGGAAATGGAAGAACGGGTTAATAAATCCACTATCTTATTGCTTTCAGAACTTATGTGACCAAGAATCCACAGAAGATCGATCTTGATCGAATGAAAGAGCGTAAGAGCGTATGAGAAGTATTACTTAATCGGAAGAGGGGAGCAGGAAGAGAAGATGAGGATAGCTTGTAGAACATTTTTAGAATCCGAGATTAATTGCGATCGGAAGAGTAAATGCGCATATCGTCAGCAAGGTAAAGCGAAGTAAAGTTAAGAGTAAGAGGAGTGATTTTAATAAAGTCAAAATATTAAAGAGCGTCGGATAAAGCAGGATCTCTGAAATAACCCTCGAAGGATTAATCTTGTGACAGAGTTGAAAGGAGCAGAAAGAATTACAGTTCTACAGTGGAAGAGGGTCATAATAAGAGAAGAAAATCGGACAGGAAAGTTGAAATAAGACCATTATATCAATGGATGTGGGAAGGTGAACGTTATCAAATGTAACTAATATGTCAACGAAAGCAGTAATTGAGAATTTTTTATTAATAAATGACATATAAATGTGTGATAGAAACATGCTGATACAATCTGAAAGACCACTCCCTGGACGAGAATTAAACATATTGTCAGATAATAGATTGTTGTGCTCGAGCCACCAAACAAGAATTCGTTTAATCGAACTTTGGAGAAGCTTCCTAACACAAGAAGCAAGAGAAATAGAACAAAATAAAGAAGAAAAATAATAAAAATGTTCCGGGAAGAATGAGTACAATTGAAACCAAAAAAGTAGTTGCAAGTATTTAAACGTATCTGGAGAGAAAAATCAAAAAGATTTTTAAGGATAGAAAAAGTGATCTCGTCGAAAGTCCAGAGAGGAAGTAGAGGAATTGATTAAAGATGAACGAAGTTCTGGTAAAGTCAACGGAAATATACATAAGAAAATATGAAGAACTAAGAGCAGGCAGGAAACGGTAAGATTTCTGGAAGCTAGGAACAAAGCTAGGAGCTATAGAATCAATAAACGGTATTAGTTTTTCAAGAGAAAAATTATGATTGGAAGTACGTTGGAAGATGGAAAATTTAAAGGCCTTAGCTATTTTCCATACATGAGAAACAGGAGTGAATTGAGAAATAAAGGAACAGTAGCTTTTCTATGAGTTTTTCTTTGCTGTTTTAAAAACAAATCTGGCTTTAGCATTGCCATTCTTATGAACCAGAAAGTTGGAGTGAGAAGGGCAGAAGCGAAGAGTTCTCTATAAGTAGACGTACTTAAGTTAAAGGTGGCTTTACAGACCTCATTTTACCACAATGGAGAGGACGTTCTCCGCTTTTTTGAGGGATGTTGGACGGATAAGAGAAGAAGAATGAGTTAAGGTAGAGAAGATTTATTCAACAAAGAAATCGTATTGGGAAGATATGGATTTAAATTAAGAGAAATTAAAGAGATCGAGGAGTCAACAAGAGGGTGGAAGGTAGCCTAGTCTATTTTAGAGAGGATCCACTTGGGAGAGTGAAGAGGCTTATAAGAAGCATAAGAAGGAAAGTCGTTAAACGAAATGATAGGAATTTGATCGTTTCCAAAGGTACCGTTTAGAGTTGATCATGAACACTTGAGACTGTCTTGATTAGGAAGGGTTATAATGGCAGGTCAATAAAACTGGAAGACAAAGGACTTTTGACGCGAATATACGAGCTATTATTAAAGAGGATTAAGTCATTTGTAAGATAAAATTTTCAAGTGCGAAACTATTACTGTTTCGGCCATTACGGGGCCAAAAAGGCGAGTGAACATTTCAATCACCGACTACAATAAAAGGGAAAGAAAGAGAATTAATAAATTTGAAAAGGGGAGTTTCGCAAACCATAGTTAGGAGCAATGTAAACCAAGACGACGTTAAATGGTTTTGAGGAATTGTTGATTATTGGGATGTGGACAAAATTCGGATTAATCAGATTAGATGAAGTAGGAAAATGAATATTGTGAAAATTTTTTATGTAGAATTTTTTTTCCTTTGAAGTTTTATTTAATGGTTATTTAAACAGCTTGTTGGTATTAATATTTTGTAAATGTTGGAATTATCTTAAAATTTTAATTTTCCCTCCAAATTTTTATGGTTTTTAGTAGCGAACTACATATATTTTAAATTGTTATCAGTCATTATTAATAGTTCTCAGTAATGATTTAAAAACCAGCATACGACGCGTTGCTATTTGTATAGATGAATTTTATTTATTACAAAACAATGGATCTGTAATGATATACAGATATATAAAATTAAGATGTTACCTCAGAGAAGTAATTAATTGAAGAACAAAAATACTTGTAATGCGTTTTGATTGTAAATATTAAAAACCAAGTAATTATTTTCTGTACACGTATGCATCGACCATCTAGGGTTCCTGGTAATACCAAACGAATCAGAGTTTTATTGTTGTGAGATATTTGAAATTAGTGTTGCTGTAAGTGATTATATCTAGATGTAATTCTACCCATTTTCGTGTCCAAACGTTAAACTAGATAAATAAATAAAATAAAAATTAGTAAAGTTGTGCGAAATTTAAATTTTTTTTATTTCGATTTCGTCAATTTAATCTTTCAATCCTCTCGCCGTTACCGTGTACACGGTAAAATAAGGAATTTTAATTAATTCTTATTTTTTCAGAATCGATCTTCTTTTGTATAAATCAATGCAGTTTTCTATATGTCAGTTTTTGTACGGGTTGTTTTTGACATTTTTTAAATGATTAATTGAAAATGTTAAAAAAAAAAAAAAAAACAGCAAATTAAATAAACAAGGTCTGTAAGAATGGATTTAATTATTCTACAGACTCCAGTTTGAATAAATTCGAAAATTTTTTTTTCTCGTAATTTAATCGTTATTTTGCTCTTTAAATTGACAGTATTATGAAGGTATGTTTAATTGTAATGGTCAATTTACTTTTATTTCTGTTTTAATTTTATATATTATATTAGTTTAATTTATTAGTGCCGTTAATTTTTAGCTGTTAAATTTGACTATTCCATTTCATTTTGTTAGTACATGATTAGAGATTTTTATTATTATTATTTCAAAGGTGGGTGCAATAAACTTTTAACATTCTCGAACGGTGCGTTACGAAATTTTTTAGTGTACGATAAGCCCCGTTGCTTATTGCAGTGAGACCACGTGAAATGTATAATGTGTTTTCTAACTACAACGTAGCCCCCAGTGAGTTAGCGCGAAATGGTGGTCGGAAGAGGTGAACGAGGAAATACGTAATTACTCGTACGGATCATTAGCCAAGCAAGTTATGCTTTGTGTTCCTCAAATTTCTGTTTAATCTAAATTACATTTATATTTTGTTTATTTTAATTTATATTATTAATATTTGTTCAATTTAATTTATTAATTATTGAAAAGTGAAAAATTTAACAGAAGTTTTTTTGGAATTATAAATTTTTATATAATAAAAAGAATATTATTTTTGGTATTTCATACCAGTTCAGTGAAAAAAAAAAAAAAATTGTCGATGCGTAAGAACTTAACTATTAAATAAGAGCTAATGGTTTCTATTAAACTAACATACACTTAATGATAAATTAAAACCTGAACAACATTTATAATAAATAAAAAAAAATTAATAATTTAATCACAAACTATATTGTTTAAGTGAACAATGCATCGTAATTTATAATAGGGTTTGTCCACAAATGTCAAATGAATCGTAAAACAACGGATGAGGTTTAAGTTAAACGTTAAACCAACTGTACTGTTCAGTGTGCATAGCCGCACGGATCAAGTTTCAAAACGCTATAAAAAAAGAACCACTGATCAGAATGACTTCAAATTTGAATGGAATATTATTGACAAAGGGGAAAAGCGGGTGACACAAGAAAAAAAGTTTTTTTTTTGTTTTTTTGGGGGCTCGTCACCCAGGGACCTCACCCAGAAACAATTGGCGCTGTAAGCGTCAGAATTAAATGAAAATACCTGCCATTCGCACTACTCATTGCAGTTGTTAGCATCTAAAATGCAACACTGCATTTTAGATTTGTTTAGAAATGAATTTCTATGCAGCTGCTGAAGCGGTATTTCGGGAATGTTAGAATTATTAATTGAAGGCACGCATTGCGCAACACATTTCGAATGTGACCCCGGAGACGCTTCGATTAGCTGTGGAACATGCTGTTTCTCGATTTCAACTTGTTACAGAAAACGGTGGACAGCATATTGAACATGTTTTGCGCTAGTCTCACGAAATTTAAAAACCGATTTGATTGATGCTTTTTATGCGGTTTTTTGCCTCAGGACAATTAAAAACCGATTTTTCCCATCCGATGTGATATGACCTTGTCGTGGTGGATGCGCTTACATAACTAACAGTATCACACTTGTACAGACATTTTTTGGGTGAGATCCCTGATTGACGAGCTCAAAAAAAAACAAAAGAAAACAATTTTTTATAACATTGGCTTTTCCCCTTTGTCAATAATATTCCGTTGAAATTTGACTTCACTGTAATCAGTGGTTCTTTTTTTATAGCGTTTTGAAACTTGGTCTGTACAGCCATGCACACTGAATAGTACAGTGGGTTTAACGTTTAACTTACACCTCAGCCGTTGTTTTACGATTCATTTGACATTTGTAGTCAAACCCTATTAAATTACAATGCTTACAGTGCCAATTGTTTCTGAGTGAGGTCCTTGGTTAACGAGCCAAAAAAAAACTTCTTTTTTTATGCCATCAGCCTTCCCATTTGGACAATAATATTCCGTTTAAATTTGACGTCATTCTGATCAGTAGTTTTTTTTTTATAGCGTTTTTAAAACTTTAACATTAATTATAATCACTCTGTATATATATATATATATATATATATATATATATATATTAATTACAACGTAATTCTTAGGCTACCCCTTGTTCAAAAAAATGTCCCAATTTTATGTAACGCAAAATGTCTCAATTTTATGTAATGTTTGTTATATTTTATAGGATTTTTGTTATTGTTATTTAAAAAATGTCACTATTTTATGTAATGAAATATGTAACGAAAAATGTAACGAAAATTGTCTTAATTTTTTATAATGAAAGTTAAATGTTAGAATAGGATTTTTTTGGTTATGTTATTTTTCTTTTTGTGTTGATGCCAGTAAGAATTACGTTGTAAATTTTGATCATTTTATACCAAGTATAGAAGAGAAAGAGACAGAAATAAAAGCCAGAGGGGTCAAGGGGCACAGCCCCTTGCGAGGCCAAAATGGCCGAGTTTATATATATATATATACTGTTCTGTAGGTTACATGAAGATCACTAATTTTCTTTTTAACCGATTTATAATAATTCAAATTTGGTTTTAAAAAAAAATGCTGAGTTCTCTTATAATGCGAAATGCGAATTAACTAAAAATGTATGCATAAAGAGAAATTTAAAACCAATCATATTCATCGATCTTTGTTGTTTTTTTAATGTTGTTGTTAAAAAAGAATTAATACGTTGACTAAATAATTTATCATCGCATTAATAGAAAAATTAAGAATTTTAAATAAATCATTCAGTGCTACTGTTTTTATTACAATCCGAGACATATCTAGAATTTTACACTGCATAGATTTTAAAGCCGGTCATCATTTTTCGGGTTTTAAATGTTGAGGATCTACTATATTGTTGTTATAGTTCGAATTAAAAAATTTTTCGTTTATTTTAATTTTCATGAAACGCATTACTTTTTAAAGAATTAATATACGACGTAATTATAAAAATAGCAAAAATAAGCAGAAACATTAAATATTCTTATTCGTAGGAACGTTTTTCCCTCTGGCTTAGCGTAAAAGTTAAAATTGAGAATTATTGAAAGAAATAAATTTTTATCATGTGTAGTGATGAAAACAAATTCGAACATATGAGAATTCCTAACATGCGGTAATAAACGAAATT
Source organism: Icerya purchasi (assembly GCA_039619475.1). Taxonomy (NCBI): domain Eukaryota; kingdom Metazoa; phylum Arthropoda; class Insecta; order Hemiptera; family Monophlebidae; genus Icerya; species Icerya purchasi. Next base: position 239,777,948 of record CM077115.1, read on the forward strand.
TGAAGGGTCATTAGAAGGCGGAGCTGGAGGAAGTGGAAAATTTCTAATGATTTTTAAAACAGGAAATCTATGTAACTAACCTTTTTTTAATGTATTTATTTTTTATATTTTACTTTTTTGCGATTTTTTATTTCTTAATGTTTATGGTTTTCCCACTAATATTTCAGTTTTATTTATTACAAAAGTTATTCGTAATTTTTTTATTGTTGATGTAAGCAGTAACGTAAGCGTGTTCTATTAAAGTAGGATTTAGCGATAGTTTTTTTTGATTTTATTTTTATAATGTTAGAGGTAAATTTTTGTATTGGCGTAATTTATTATAAAAAATTGTATTAACCTGTTTGCTGGAAACATGAAGTATTTAAATTTAATTACGAAAACAACAGTCTTAAATAGTATTTAATAATATTCTTATTCGCAAGAATGTTTTCCAGTTCATGGAATTCCGGTGTACGAGCTTCAGACTTCGTTCGCTTCTTAATATTGGCTTTTAACACGCTGTGGAACCAACGATGGTTTTCCATCCCATATTCTAACAAACTTCACCAAATTAAGTAGCATGTCCGACCACGGAAGACTCACCTGAGCCGAAGGAAAGATGATGTAATCGTTACCAGACTCTAGCTGGGACATACACAACTTACGCATGGCTACCTACTGCCAAAGAAGACTCCGCTCCGATCTGTAGCATATGTAATTCTGATTTTTCCGTTCTCCATATCTTTGCAGAATATTCAAGTTCAATTTCCTCTGATCAAGACATAATCTTTCCTCCTCTTTGTCTAATATCCTCTCTGATCATCCTATTATCCTTTCCAACCTAATTAGGCAATTGTTCCTCTCCCGAAGGGTTTAAAATTAAAAAAAAACTACGAACGATCAAGTTCATTGTAATTTCTTGTCCTAAATTTTCTATTATGCGGTGTTTTCTTAATTTGATTAAATTTTTTTTTTGTTTTTGCATAAATTGTTTCATTATGCTTACATTTACAGTTTTATATTAAAATGAAATGCACAAAATTGTGTAAACAAATATGCAACGTAAGACATAAAAATTATGCTTGTAAACTAGAAGTATGGTATAATAAATAGTTGGTGCAGTCTATTTCAGGTAACTAATTTTGTTCATTAACCTAAAGATTGTCTTTTTTAAAAAAATTCTCCCCCTAAGCACAAACTAAAATAACGCCCTTGGTCTTGAAGCTTTTATGCAGTGTGTCTGTTGTTTCTTTTTTTTTTTCTTACATGATTTCTGATACGTAGTACCTATTATTATTATTGTTTGCTTGTGGTTATTCTTTGAATAAAATAGAGAGAACTTGTAGGGACTGAAAACTAAAAACTTTTACAGGTAGGGGCACTCTGTTACGTTAGATACGGTTTTCTTTAATCGTAGATTATAGATCTGATTAGATATCAGTAGCGATTATGTACCGATTATTTGACAGCATGTGTGAACAATTTTCAACATTTCCGCCCGATTTTCACTTTCTTTCTGTAATATTTCGAAGAAACCCAGCGGTACACAGCAGTGTAAACAATTTCCCGGCAATATATATATAAAGATGTATAAGAAAGTAATCAAGGAAAAAAATTAATTATCTCTTCCGCGTCTTGTTTAACGCTTCCTTTAGAACCTAATTGGATAATTCAGCTTACTGGAAACTATGAAGAAACAACTGAATATTTCATGTTATTCCTTAAAGGCTAGATGAAATATTGTCATAATAAAGTTACAGATGACTGATTTTGATTTATTATCATTTGCGTAACAGTTATTGTTCTGCCGTAAAGAGCACGTAAAAAGTTAGTTTTTGTGAAACACAATTATATAATATGAGGAAAGAAACAACGGCTTTAGAAGCGGGTAACACTTAAATTCATGATTCTTCCAAACTGTTCATGATGATTCTTATTGAAAAAAAAAAGGTAAATTATCAAAACATTTTCAGAACAATTTTTATAAAAATATTCTGGAATAATGAGATTTTAAAATTAATGCTGTTTATCTGACCTGGATATTGGTACCATTATTTTAAATTTTATTTTTTTATAGGTTAGAAAATAACATAAAAAATCATCGTTAAAATTCTTAATTTTTTGAAGAAGTCGCTTTAGTTCTCGTATAAAGGAAAGTATTTTATTAAAAGAGGTTTTCAAAGAAAAATATTCCAAAGAATAGTCCTCATTTTGTAAGAAGCACAAATGTTTGAATTTGATTGTAACTTTTTTTTTCTTTTTGGTGTCACCGTAAGCATTAATTAATAAATTAAAACAATGACGATAAGCTAGACGGATATTTCATGACGAAACATATAAATAATTTTTGTATTTACATTTTCTTTATCGAAAGGGTCGAGCTCTTTCAGTAAAACTTTTAACGGGGGCTTGTGCATGTAGCAATCTGTATAATGATAATAACGACGTACGGGAGTAATACCAAAGTGATTAATTGAGAGGATTAATTGATAGTTGCTAAATTACATAAAGTTGGTGCTTATGATTACAATGTAAATGTTAAATTTCACGCAAGTTATTTTAATGGACAAGTGCTCTGATCAACGACGTAGTAATATAAGCTTCACTATCATCTTTTGTTGTGATATTTAAAAGCATTCATTGCCCGGATTAGTACAATATTTAAAAAATGAATAAAACAACTCCAAATAGCAAAAAAATTTTAATGACTTTTCTTTTTGTTGACGTTTTATTTGTTATCGCTTCAGTTTGTCGAGTACATGAACGGATCAAGGTTTGTGTGTGTAAGTTCTTGTATAATTTCACTGGCTAGGAATTCGAGATTTTTTGGACTGTGGAAATCGAAAATATAAAAATTATATTTGGCTAGTTACCCCGTTTTATGGATGAAATGATCGTTGAAAATCAGAATACAACACGGCAAGGAAGTAAAAAGTCCACGGCGAATGGTATAATTCAGTGACTACGATAAATCTATAACGTTCGTGTAAGTGACAAAATTTAGCACAGTAGCTAATAATAAACGTTAGATGAGGAAGGAAATAATGTTTTTCACGCTGAAAAGATTAGCGAAACATTTACATTTTAGCGCGTTGAAGGCGGCGCCGCAAGATGTTTCTCTATGTCGAGAATTTCTTCCTGCAAATGGTTTAATTTAGTCGATTTTTATCCGTTTTCTTTTGAAAAAACAACGAGCGACATATTGTTCACGTTCGCCACATAACAAAACTCTTACTTGTAGTGCATTTTATTTTTTTTTGTTAGAAGATTTATGAAAATCGGTAAAAATAATACACACACGTACACACATATGTATGTACACAATACTTATGTAATAGTTGAGTTTTTCGAGATATTTTTTCGTGAAAGCGATGGAAACTCAAAAAATAATAAATAAAAAAATAAAAGGCCTCGTTTTTTCGAAAAAAACAGGCCTTCCGTTATGTACACAAAACGAAATATTTTTATGTAAGTAAAAAAAAATACAAATTATTTTTGTAAAAAATCTTCATGAAAAGCAGTGATGAAATACAATAGTAGGTAACTTACCGCGTGAGAAAAATCTAATAAAGCAAGTCAAAAAGACCTTTAAACTAAGACGATCCCACATGTTTTAAATTATTTCGGATGCAGAGACGAAAAATCAGATAGTGTCATGCTGGTTCAGATGTATTCTGTCGTTCTGAAATTTAGAAAAATCTTGTTCAGGTATATTTTTTGTTGACGATGTGTTGGTGTTCACCGTTAACAGGTTAATGAAACATTTTCCGAGATGAATAAATCCGTATTTCTGACCCAAGTCTAAATGAATAAAGAAAATGTAGAATTAAGCGAGTTCAAACATAACTTCACCGAGGAGCTTATTATGTATGATCTCTGTTAATTGTAATGGTAAGTGTTTAAAATTTCATCTAACTGGTCTACCGCATTTGTTCCCATTTGTTACATTAGTTGTTTTTATTGATTTATGACGTACAAAATTTAATTCACTATCTATTTCTTGTAAACGCAGTGATAAAAGACTTAATGTAAAATGTTTATCATTTTTTACGAATTTTAAATTATTTATACAGTACCATCAGCATGGGCGTCGCCAGCGGGGGGCAGGGGGCAGCTGCTCCCCCCCCCCCCTGTAGTCTTTAAACTTTTTAATCAACTGGCCATGATGAGTATTCCTAGGCGCGTAATCATGGATAATTTTCCAGAAACCCACGAAAATTATGTTTTAATTAAGATTTTATTCTTGTTTAATAAAATATTAAGCCTTTACAACTTATAAATTTTATTTTTCCTGTAATTCATATCCTCTTTCTATCATCTTACCCCCTCCCCCCTGGCTCATCGGCTGCCGACGCCCTTGACCATCAGTTACTAAATTTATCAAGTTTTTTTTGCGTATGTTGCGTTTCTGTATATGAAAGCGAAAAACATTGAATTGTATTTTCTATTTTTAAGCTGTATGTCGATAAATAAATATTTTCACTTTAAAATTATATTCTAACCATCTTGCTACATTAAGAATATATTTTCTGATCAAAATGCGGTCCAGATTTCTTGGATAACCCCCTATGTTGGCGGCGCTACTGATGTTACGATATAAATTGTTTAAGTTTATTATGCAGTATTTTTATTTTTATTTTTTCACAAATCAAGTTTTACGACCTATTATATAACTGATTAGTAAATAGTTACGAAAATTAGCTTTAATAACGTATTTCGAAAATTTGTAATTCTCACAGTGGAAGCATTTGCTGTTTTTAGTGCGATTCGTTTGTTAAGCGTAAAACACCCCGGACTATTACCGGCTGATGGAAAAAAATGCCATTAGCAAAAAAAAAAGTGAAAACAGAGTGTTCAGCGGCTTTCCGATTAAAGTAGCGTAATCCCTCTGGGTGAACAATAGCATTTCATTGTTGGCTTGTTTTTAAAGAATCTAGAGTCTTAAATTTTAATATTAATTTCGAGAAAGGTTTCCGCTATTCTGTGTTGTTAGAGTTCTTCTTCTCTCTCTTTTCGCTTTTAGTTCAAAAGTCTGTGTTATTACGATTTAATTATTCGTACCGGATCAAGGCTGTTTTTTTGTTGTTTCTTTCCTTTTTTTTTTCTTTTTTTTTTTACTGTTCTCAGAACCAAAAGTAGCATTGAAGGACGGCGATTTCATGACGTGAAGGCCACTCGGAAACAGCATTGTTTCATTTTTAAAAAAATCGACGATAATAAAAAATCTGTCAGTTTAAAGTTACCACAGACAGAACATCCGATGAACTTAATTTTGACTAAACGGTAAAATGTGACAATATAAACAGCTGTAATACTTTTTTAGCTGTTCTCCTTGTTGTAATAGCAGTTTTGAAACTTTTTGAATGCTTTTGATTTTTCCTTAATTTTTGAGTCGTTTAATCTGTTTTACGAGTCAGGTTTGAAGTTCGCCTCTATAATGCATATTCTATTTACAAAACATATGCGTAAATCTTTATTTGACTTGATATAACAGTTTAAAAAAAAAAAAAAAAAAGTCAACATTCATATGCGTTGTGATTTTGGTAAAATTAATTTTTTACACGGGGCTCTTTATATTTCTGTTTTAAATGAAATATCGGATGTCTTACAATTGTATACGGATGAGTCTCGAAGTTTATAAAAACGAGCTGAACTTCTGATTAACCTTTATTTATTTATTTATTTATTTATTTTTTTTTTTTTTTTAAACTGGGTTTGTCATTAAGGACATTAGCCAAAGAAATGGGAAGGAGGAGAAATAAATTTACATTCTAATGCGTATGATTGTCGTCCATACTATCGTGTTATAATTTGATTGAAATGAATAAAATACAGTAAACACTAAAAACACAATGATATAATTTAAAAATATACATATAATAAATATAAAAACACCGACTGTTTCGGATTATTATATGTATATTTTTAAATTATATCATTGTGTTTTTAGTGTTTACTCTATTTTATTCATTTCAATTATATTCTTACGCGTTTAAGGACAAAGGATAAAAATACTTAAAGGGCAGGAATAACCGAAACGGAAGGAAATGAGAGAATACAAGCAGCAGTATAACGAGTAGGAGGGTTGGCGTTCTGGTTTCTATTAAAGTGCACCATCAGATTTGATAATATCGAAACTTGGAAAGAAAGAAAAGCGACAAATAAATTAACTGCGGTTTGATGTTTAATTGATAAAAGTTTGTAGGGAACTATAAGGACCATTGCCGTCTACCTGAAATGGCTACTGTTGACAAGATGTTGTTGGGCATGTTTTGCGGAAGATGTGTAGATTTTGTCAGTATATTCCATCAAAATCGGCCAAATATGGAAATATAACATTTTTACGCTAATGCACAAAAAGCTGTGTATCTGGGGTTCAGGGTTCAAACCCCGCTCCTCGAAATGTCTGCGAAATAAAGACTGCGCTTGGATTCAATAGACCGAAATTCGGAATAAGTTTAGTTCTTTTCAATTTTTGGCAAAAGAAAAGAAGATAGAAACTTTCATGAATTCTATAGAAACGATTATTTTTTATTTGTTTTCATTGCAGTTTGTTGAAATATTGCATACGTAATAATTGATAACAAGGCTTTAGTGTACTGTTTATAAATATATATATACATGGGCGTCGCCAGCGGGGGGCAGGGGGGGGTAGCTGCCCCCCCCAAGCCTTGAAACTTTTTAATCAACTGGCATTGATGAATATTCATAGGCGTAATAATGGACAATTTGGAAAACTTATGTTTTAATTAAGATTTTATTCTTGTTTAATAAAATATTAAGCCTTTACAACTTATAAATTTCATTTTTCCTATAACTCATATCCTCTTTCCATCATCTTGCCCCCTCCCTGGCTCATCGGCTGGCGACGCCCTTTTATATATATATATACACCCTGTCAAGAAAGTATCGGGAATTGTCAATTTAAATCTCCCGGGTAATAGCTAGGCAGATAATTTTTTTTTTCCAGGTTGGTACAACTGTTTTGTATTATGATGCCTATTTTTAGCGCGATCTGTCAACCAGTGTGTTTACAGCAGCTGTTAAAATCAGTCGACCTTGAAGTGTTTTGTCGAAGTTTTACAATGAGTGAAAATATTGAACAACGTACTTGTGTTAAATTCTGTGTTTCGAACGAAATTTCTTGTGCCGATACACTGAAAATGTTACAGAAGGCTTTTGGTGAATCTGCTTTATCAAAAACGCGGGTTTACGAGTGGTACAGAGCGTTCAAGGATGGTCGGGAGACGGTCGAAGACATGCCTCGCTCTGGACGGCCTTCAACGAGTGTGACCGATGATAACGTCGATAAAATCAAGGAAATCGTTGCTGAAAATTGTCATGTGAGCTTGAGAGAGATGGCTCATGGATTGGGCATGTCACACGAGAGCGTACGTACGATTGTGCACGAAAAATTGGGTATGCAACGCGTTGCGGCTCGGCTTGTTCCGAAAGACCTGAATTTCTTTCAAAAAAAGTACCGAGAACAGGTAGCTGCAGACATGCTGGATCGAGCCAATTTGGATCCTACCTTCTTGGAAAAGATAATTACTGGTGACGAGACATGGGTGTACGAGTACGACACGCTTACGAACCAGCAATCGTCCGAATGGCGGCCAATTGGCGCGCCAAAGCCGAAAAAACCTCGCCAAAGCCGATCGAAAGTGAAGATCATGTTGATTGTTTTCTTCGATATTCGAGGCGTGGTACACTATGAATATGTGCCAGCCGGACAGACAGTCACCAAAGAGTATTACTTAAGTGTTTTGAGACGTTTGAGAGAGGCTATCCGTCGTAAACGTAACGATTTGTGGGTCGACAATTCTTGGATTCTCCATCACGATAATGCGCCGTCTCACAAAGCCATAATTGTGAATGAGTTTTTGGCCAAACACTCGGTAAATATCATCGAACAACCGCCGTATTCACCAGATTTAGCACCCTGCGACTTCTTCCTATTCTCAAGACTCAAATTTCCGCTACGGGGAATGCGCTTCGAATCGATTGATGACATCAAGACGAATGCGACGCGAGAGCTAAAGGCCATCCCGGAAACCGCCTATCAGAAGTGCTTTGCCGAGTGGAAAAAGCGTTGGCATATGTGCATCGCTTCGAATGGATGTTATTTTGAAGGTGACAAAATAAATTTGGATGAAAATTAAAAATTGTTCGTTTTATTTAACAATTCCCGATACTTTCTTGACAGGGTGTATATATATATTTCGTGATAATACATATAGACGATATCAACTGTGAACTCGTCAGTTATGATCGGATAAATTGTCACGCTAATCGTAAAGTAGTCGGTTTTGCTTGCGGCACTATTGTTAATTTTTCAATTACAGTACTTAGTCAATTTTTTCTAAAAACCGCTAATACAGTTTTTTTAAATAACCCGCAATTCTATAAAAAAGGCAATGCTCAAAAAGAGTTAGTACGGATTACTTTGACGTATTAGTAGTACAACATTTTGTTTTGTATAATTCATAGTATTTTAAAGTTATACTTTGTGAAACATGTTGGTTTATTGTTAATGGATAAATTTTTGTGTTTTATAAGTGAATTAACTGAATCGAGTTATAAAAAGAGAATTTCTCTAGTTACAAGGTGACTCTTATGTCTATGCTATTAGTGAAGGTTAAATCTGCCCCTGCCGGTAAATGTTCAAACCAATAATACAAATGCGATACCATCAGCAACAAACGGGATATCTTTCTACATCATATTATATGTGAAATTGGAAGGAAACAAAATTTTTCATTTATTATGTGTATCGGAATTTTGTTCGTCACGACGTTAACAGTGGAAAATAGAAAAAAAAAAAAAGAAAATAAACAGAACATCTTTGGCGCACTAGAAGATTTTACAATTATGGGAACCTTTTCTGGGGATGCGAAATATATTTAAAGATTACCTCTCAACGGTTTCACTTTATGTCGACACTTAATTTCTCGACGGGGCGTATTAAATCAATATTGCGTAGACCGTTTTTTCCTTTGTCGCGTTATAATAGTAGTGTAGTCTGGGTATAGGCGCATTTTAAAGTTAACACTTTAATATTTATATACTTCTATTCACGGGTTTAATGTAACACCAGATGCTGCTTGATTATTTTGTAATTTTTGAAATGGCACTTGAAAAATGGTTACATCTAAGAAACACAAATTAGATATCAAGGAGTTTCAGTAATTTGGGGAAGGTCTCGAGGATTTAGAAGATTATACAGAAATGCCCGCGTGCTATATAGAACATTCGAAAGTATTAAAAGTGATTGCAAAACTTTTGTATATGCACGTTTTACTTTGTATCGTTAATAAAACTGCCCCGACAGACTCTGCTAGTAATCGAAAAAACACGACATAAAGGCGTGGGGTAACGAATTTCGTACATTTGTTCACGAAAAGTAAAAATTTTAACTGATTCGAGATTTTCTCATCGAGAATAGACTGTGTATGAAGAAATATATTGCGAAATATTTCGGAATTGTATATAGCTATTCCAGGTCGAGAAAGAAACGGCCAAGAAAGGTTAGGGAAATTTATTTTGAAAAAATAATAGCCACCCCGTTAAAGTTCGTCAGCGAAAAATTGGAAGGAAAGAAAGTCGCTAATAACAAACAGTTTTCTTCCACCGCGAATATAATCAAGCGTCCAATGGGACTATAAACACGTAAAGTTATCGGTAGTAATGGAATGAAAGAGTTATATAATTCATTCTCTTATATTAAATTACTACAAATTTATTAATACGGGCAAGTTCATATTTGAGGGGTGTTTTCCGGGTTCACCCCCCCCCCCCTGAAATGTCTGCGAAATAATAACTGATTGAATTAAATGGACCGAAATTCGAAATAAATTTATTTCTTTTAAATTTTAGACAAAAGAAAAGAAAATTAAAATTTTTATGAATTCTATGGAAACGACTATTTTTTATTTGTTTTTATTGTAGTATTCAAATATTGCATATACAATAATTGACTACAAGGCTTTAGTGTACCATTTATAAATAAATATATTTCATGATAACCCCCTCCCCCCATATACATATATATACATATATGTATGTAAAACTATAAAGATGGCCCCGAGCCGAAAAACCAGAAATTTCGGATAGTCGGAAAAAATAAAAATTCGATAAGAGAAAATCATTTAAAGTAAAAAAGACAAGCGTTTTTATTTCACTTCATAATTAAATAATCTTTTTATTATAGGCCTCTCCCTATGTATACGGGCGATTTATGTTTTTGCCCTCCCTTCTGGTTGTAAAACGTTCGCACGCCACTGGAAATAGTTACCCTGCGATAATTACCAGCACGGGGGCGTAGCTAGGACTTTTTCCTAAAGGAGGGGCAGCTGACCAACTGAACATAATATATATATATATATATATATATATATGTGTGTGTGTGTGTGTGTGTGCACACATATAATCGTATTATATTAAAAAGGTGACATAAAATTAATAACTTAAATAAATATATAACCGAAATAAATAACAGCTTATTTAAAAAAAGGGCTTTATTTACAGATCACTTAATTTTCAAATTCTAATATATACACAGTCACACCGGATATCTAACAGTGCTGGCCTTCAATTATTTAAAAGTTCTCTTCTTTTAGTGACTACGTTCATGACGGTGCAACTTACTTCGATTTTAAGTGAGTACGGTCTGAAAGTAGTCACTGAGGAGGGAGCTTTTAAATAATCGATAGCCAATACTGACGTCTACTTAGTCTAAAAGCGTCGTCAGATGGCCTGCATGCGCTTCACGGTATCGAATTTCGAAGTACATTGTAATTTTAAACACTTTTCAAATTTTTCTCTGTGTGACATTTAGACGATTCTTCTAGAGGGGGCAACGATTTTTCTAGGGTAGGCAGTGCCCACTCTTGCTCCCTCTAGTTACGCCCCTTAATTACCAGCACTTGAAAATCATAAAAAAAGGTATATATTAGATAAGTTTTTTTGGGGGGGGGGGGCTCGTCAACCAGGGATTTCATTCAGAAACAATAGGAAGAAGAGTTAACTAATTAAATTTTAATTCGGTAGAAATAAAGGAACCAATGGCAGGAACAACAGACTAAGACGGAATAGACAGAATATAGGAAGCACAGTAGGGAGCAGGAAGCCTTGACTTTAAAAGGAGTAAATAAAGGGAAGATGGTTCCGCAGAAAGAGTAGAACACTCAAAGAAAATTCGATTAGCATCACAGATAAATACTTCGTCAGGATGTCGAGGACAATAAGGGAAGGAAACGAAAAAGAAACGATAACGGGAAGAGGGCACAATAGAGTGTGATTGAAGCGTAGGCGAATAATAGGGACAATGACAGAGCGTGGAAAAGAAGGGAATTCTGAGAACCAAGGAATAGTAGGAAGATTAGGTTGAATCGAGAGATAGAAGGAACTACCATCATTGGTAAAAGAGGAAGGGTACATATCCGGCGAAAATTTAAAGTGAAATTTCTCACTTAAGAAGGACATTGATAAAAGTAGTTAAAACGGTAGGAGGCGCGGAATTTTAATATGTTACGATGCGAAATTAATTGTTTTCGTTGTTGTTGTTTTTTAATCATATCAGTAGCGCGACGGTTGCGTTTCCGTCTGACACTTTTCACTTTCGGCGGTATTATTCACTGAACATGACTTATTAAGAGTGGTAAACAAACACGAGTGCTATATTTTAAAGTAAATATATGTTTTTGTTATCGTATTAGTATACTAATTTATGTAAAATGGTAACAATTAATTCTACTTAAAGAACATCTATCTTTTTGCGTTTTACTACATTATCTTGTTTTATCACGTGCGTTAAATAAAGATATATACATTTCTTTTTTTTTTTTTTTGAAATCAAGTGAGTGGTAATTTGATATTTGAAATCCGAATTGCTTCATTAAACTTGATAACCGCTAAAGCTGTAAATTAATGATTCCTTCTGTAAACAGCTGTTGCGATTACTCTGTTCTTCGCTTAGATCTCTATAATATATATTCCTTTAGGTAGTACAGGTAGTTGTGCATTTTAAATAAAAAGGAAAACGAAAAATCGACGACTATTTTAAATATTGCAAACCGAACGCGATAAAAAGAATAAAGCGACTGAAAAAATACAGATCTATTTAACTTTCGCTTTTTGAAGCGGTAATTTAAATAATTTGTGCATTGTTAGACGTTTAAAAAAACTTATTAAATTTGTACCGTTAAAAAAAATTAGTAATATTATTTCGAAGCTTGTCAGCAGTTAATTATTTTCGAAACTGAAGTGTCATCGTCCGTTGTAGTACCGTTGATTAGAAATTTTAATGAGCAGTATTTGAGAGGATTTTTTCGTCTTTTTTAATTTTAATGCCAATTTTAACGGTCAAATTATCGAAATCATCGTGCGCTGTTGTTATTAACATTGACAAAATTAAATATAAATTCGACGATTAATATGTTTTTTTTTCTTCTTTTTTTCTACAGGAAATATCGATTTAACTTGTACCGACGATGGTTAATTTTCATCGCACAACAATACCAACAAGTGCTGAATTATTGCAAAATACGATTTTTATAAATTTATATTAAAATGAACGCGTGTCCCCTTTTTATATCGAGCTCGAATAAATAAAAAATAATCTTTTTTCCATTTTTTTTTTTTTTTTTTTTTTTTCTGGCCCGGCATAAAACCATTTGGGGTTCCCGCCAAATGGTTTTACGCCGGGCCAGAAAAAAAAAAAAAAAAAAAAAAAAAATGGAAAAAAGATTATTTTTTATTTAATCGAGCTCGATATAAAAAGGACACCAAACATGTTATTGTTATAATATTCGGCGTTTTTTTATTTCTTTCTTTTTTAATACTTTATAAATGCGAGAAAATTTAAATGGTAAATACTAGCAAAATTATCAGCTACTGAAGAATTCTCAGATCACGGGGTATGTGTATCAAATTATCGTTGTTTTCCGTCTGCGACGGAGGGGAGGCCCTTTATAATATTCGTCACTGATAGGTATCGTAATTTTTTCGCGAATGCGCTAAGTCTACTGTTTTTTGTATGTATCGAGAAAAGGACCCCCCTGCAGATGGCGAAAACAATAAGAATTTTTTCATTTCGAGCGATTTATGAAAATTTTAATTTATTTAAAAAAAGATAAAAAAGAAATCAAACCGAATTTTCTTACAATATAAATGAGTTAACTAAAAATATCACTGAAAATCAATTTGAATGAATCACTTTTTTAAGACTCGATAGAGTGTGTTATCCTTTTTATGCTGCTGTTATAAAAAAGAGCAGCTAAAGACATCGACGAAATAATTTAAATTAAATTGAGAATTTTAAATGATTAATTTACTTTTTTCGTTGCAGTCTAGAAAACTTTTGATTCCATGACATCGATTTTATTGAACTGAACACCCCCCGGCGTATATACATATTCGGAATTTTACACTTTAACAATATTAAAACCGTCCACTAATTTGTATTTTGCAAATGTTAACTAATTATTCTTCGAATATTGTAATATTTTCATTATTTTAACTTCGTGCATTACTTTCGAATACAAATTAAAAGTTAAATATTGCCTACGAGTTACCGAATAGCATAGAGCCTATTTGTGTAATAACCGGGGCCGGATCAAATTACCGGGGCTAAAGCCCCGGGCTCCAGCCTTCAGTGGGCTCTGCTTTCTTAAATAAAAAAAAATTTAAGTTTTTTCCCCCTCCCCGAAATACTCAATATTGTTAAAATGCAAGATTTTAAATTTGCGTTTTATCTTAAAAACCAGTCATTAAATTTTTTTATATATATAAAAAAAAAAAAATGTGAGTTCGCAATTAATAAAATTATATACTTTTTCTCTATATAACTTTCTTTTTTTTCTTCCAATAAACTAAATGCTACATAAAATGAATATTTATAGAAATTTTCTACAATAAATCTAATCAGTTGTGTTAAAAAAAATGAACGAGTCTTTTAACGTACGTATATTGAATAATGAATAAACGTTCGACAAATCGATTAATAACACAATTCTCTATTCAAATATTGATATCCTGCATTCGTTGTAAACTTTTTTTCTATGTAATTTTACGATTTGAAATATTCTTAGTTTTAACAATTTTTATTTTTTATTATTTTATTGGAAGTTAATACGTTTTATTTTAAACTGTACAAAAATTATTTAAAATAAAAGCGAGTTGCTATATTTGTATTTCGAAAAATTTAATTAACCGTACTGTGTTTCATTCCCTTTTTTTCTGATCACATAAACAATTATCGAATTCTAGACGTGCCTGTTTGATTTATATAAGGGGGAAAAAAAGCACGATCAAAAACACATCGCACGAGTGAATCAAAATTAGCTTGAAAATCGCTTTAGCGACAGTACCGCCGCCACCGCCGTAGATAATAATGCAATATGAATAAAGTTTTTATTTTTATTTAAAAAATGATTATTTATTTGCTACTCGCCGCAATATTTAATTTGCATATATAGATATTTTTTGTAGAAAAAGATAATGTTACGAATAAAATATTACAAACGTTAACATATGTATATATAAAATTCCTTATTGATGTTCAATTTATGTAGGTATTCGATTTCTTAGGGTAAGACGGTTGATTTTTTAAAGAGAGCATAATTTTAATTTTTTCTCTGTTTGTTTTCACATGTACGACAATGAATTTTTCACCACTTTTTTCTTGGACCCCTTCCACATTCAAGATTAGTCCCGGGTTCCCCGTAAATCCTTAATCCGCCCCCTGGTAATAGCTATAAACTGCTCTGTAAATTTAAATAAAAGAAAACAAACCACGAAAGAATTGCAAACTAGATAAAATTACGAATAAGTGTCGAATTATTTAAATCTTAAACATATACGTATTTTATGATTTTACGCGCACGCCTAGATGCGTTAGGTGACGAGGGAAAGGAAAAACAAATATTATAGAAGATAAAAATGGTTTTTTATTAACTTTTATAATTATTATTAGCATAAAATTAGTTTTAATCGAGAAGTTTGGCGCAAAACTTTGAAATGTTCTTTTTTATGCAGAAATTCCTAAAGTTGAAGAGATAAATCAAAGGATTCGTAAAATAGTAATTCCATGTTATTGCGGAGGATAAGGTAAATAACTGCGATCATTTTATCTGTGTTTTATTTCTTTTATTTATTTATTTTTTAAATATTAACAAAATTACAGATATTATTTTTTTATCAAAACAGGTTTGAATAAGCACGAGAAAACACGCATCGACGATTCCACACATTTATATAGTAGGAAATGCCTTTGTAAAATTTCCTGTCATAGAGATTATAGATTCTTTTGACATTTTCAAATATTTCACTTTTTGTAATTTTTTAGCTCGGGAAAAATATTTTGAAATTGATCTGCTGTTACACGAATAAAGAAAAGAACGAGAAGAAAACAATAAGAAACAGCTGTGTCTTTTCAATCTCGTAATATTTGCCACATTCTGTTGATTGTAGAACATTTAATTTTTATTTTCAAACTCTCTCGGCACTATTAAATACGGTGGCCTCCCGATTAACGGAGTTAATGGGGACGAGGGAAACTTGGATACCAGAAAAAGTCGGTTAAATCGAAGTCGTATTTTTTTAAAGAAAAATTCTACCCTTGATAGAGAACTACCCCTATAAAATGTTTATTCTTCAAAAAAAAAAAAAAAAAAAAAAAAAAAACTACGAACAATAAGAAGAAAAAAAAAATTACTTCTTCAAAAAATCAGTCAAAACGGTTTGTTTTTTTGATGAAAATCGTTGAAGAGCGGCAACGCCTCTCCAGTCTCCACTTCTGCATAATTAAAATTTCTTGCGCTGTTATGTCTGGCTGCCTTTCAGTGAAGTCCACCGACGTTTGTAAGGCCGAATACGCTTGATCAGATGAAATTTTCAACTCATTTTCTTCTTGAAGATCTTCCAATGAGCTGTTCTCTTGAGATAACGATTTCTTGGTCACTCGTCATTAATTCAAGCTCATCTTCGGTGACCCATTTCTCAGTGTCATTAGAAGTAACGTCACACTAAAACCGGCTATTTTTTTCCAAAAATTTTTTTTCAAAAATTTTTTTGCAAAAATTTTTTTCAATTTTGGATAGTCTTTTTCGATCGGTTAATTTTCGTAACTGATATCCAGAAGAGGACACCACGCTTTTCGAAATTTCTCTGTGAGTAAAACAACAAATAAACAGCTTCCTTCGTTTTTGGAAAAAACGAGAATTTCATGGTTTTTTTTGTCAGTGCCAATTACTGTACTTTTAGCGACGAATCTTTTAATTTTTTTACAATCTCGGCGCCAATCTTGCTAGAAACATTGTGCGAGGCAATGACTACACGTAGTGTTCCTCTTCGATCAAGACTTTTGATGGCTTAGAGTTTTTTATCGATAGAAACGACAACTCGTTTACGTTTTGATTTTGTCGAGGTTTTGGTTTTTTTTTGTTAACAGATTTACTTTTCGATTTGGCATTCATTTTTCAAACATGGCAAAAAAACGAATTAAGAGCGCACAACTTTTTAACCGATGGACTAGAAAAAATACTTTATAGGAACAGAAAAACGCTTTACATCGCCTATTAATTTCACTTAAGCATCAACTTTACAAAAAACAACATGTATCTCCTACTCGAATATAGCGATTATTATGTATAATGGGAGAAAATGACAGTTCTTCACGTACACCCGTTGTCGCGTTTCGATATAAACATAATTAGTGGCGCCATGTAAAAGTAAGCGTTTTCTAATTGTTCACAATCGTTTTTTCCGGTGCTAAGTATGAAAATAACCGATTAAATCGGATAAAAAAAAATTAACCGACTTTTTTGCATCGGTTGAACCGGAAGAAATCGGATAAATAATTTTGCTCGGTTAAAGCGAAAGTCGGATAATCGGGAGTCGGTTAATCGAGGGGTTACTGTATTTTAACATTAAGCGTAACATTTTTAGTTTTACAAGTTTCCTCGTGAGAAAAGTAGGTGTATTCTTTTTACATTTTATAATTCGAAATTTTTTTACGCTTCCTATTAAAAAATATTTTAGTAATATTTTAGCTGTATCTTTCATATGATATCTTTCCGCGTTGCATTGACGATTTTTTCGAATTATCTGCATCCTATTTCTAAGCTATACCACAGCAGTTTTGAACCTTTGTTCACGTTAAAAGGAAAGCGGCAATTTTTTCCGCTTTTTGTAAAATATCCCCCCATTAAAGTAACTCTTTTTTGGTAGTGTGATAACAATGCTTAGCAGGATGGTAAATTTCCCCGTTCCAACTTGGAAGCTTTTAAATTTTCGATTTTCTTGTAAAACGTGGATTCTTACGCAGTGTGTTTTTTCGCTTTTTTTTTACAGGTCTAATTCGCAGAGTTTAACTATCTACGTTGGTAATTCTTACGAATGGTTTAATCAGAGGAAAAATGAATATAAAGAGATTATAATGCAGTTCGAAGAAAAAGCTGTAAAGTGACCGATGTTATCTATGATCGGAATATAAAAAATTATGTCAAATTAGAAGATTTATTTTGTTGTTGTTCTCCAGGTTGCATATTTTTTGGTATCTACTCGTAATTATCGATAGAAGAAATAAAATGCTGATCAAGCGTTGTGAAAATCAAAATACTAAACGTTTGAAGTTATAATCTGAATTAATTAATTACAATGTAATTTTTAGGCTACCCCCCCATTAGAAAATATGTTCCGATTTTATGTAACGTTTGTTATATTTTATAGGATTTTTATGATTGTTATTTTAAAAATGTCACAATTTTATGTAATGAAATATGTAACCAAAAATGTCTTAATTTTATATTATGAAAGTTAATTGTTAGGATCGGATTTTTGTGATTATGTTATTTTTGTGTGTGTTCATGCCAGTAAGAATTACGTTGTAAATTTTGATCATTTTATACAAAGTATAGAAGAGAAAGAGACAGAAATGAAACCAAGAGAGGTCAAGGGGCATAGCCCCTTGCGAAGCCAAAATGGCCGAGTTATATATGTATATATAGTTAAACATTAAATATGAAACAAATTTTGTGTTTTTATAAATGTAACATATTCGGACATCCGTGAAAGCTGACTTCGCGATTCTGCATACATGCTGCGCGTAATATTTGATGCCGTCGTAAAAATAGATTTCGATTTGAAAATTGATGTTAAAAGGACAAAGTCAAAACGGTACTGGATCGATAAAAAAATCACGAGGAAGCATCATGACCGGTGATCGTAATATTTAACTGATTAGCGAATTCCCTTACGAGGCGAACAAATTTCAGAATAAAACAAACAAATAAAAACGGAATGAAAATTGATGTCTTAAATTACGTTTGGGACCCTTAAATTCAATGTTTCCAAAAAAATCTTTGTATTCTTTAAATCTTTTCATTAATAACGTCTCAAATTTCACGTTTAAAGCATGAGTTCAAAATTATACAGGTTTAGAGAACTTTATGTACTAAAACATTTTCTAACGATATTTAAAAATGAATGCGGTTACCATGTTCATTTACATTCTATATAGGAGACAACGGAATACTGAAAAGGTTCTAAAGCAGTGGAAATTATACATATATAATTTTGAAAATTCACAGCCGGTATAACCATTTGACAATAAGATTTTTTTTGTTTTAAAATTAACAAAAGTTAAAACAATCGTTATTAATATTATAAAAACGATTGGTTTTGCTCTGTTTATGCCACGTGGTTGGAAACCGAACCTGGTTCTTTAAATAGAACTGACAATAATGATAATAATGTTCATTAGAGTATTTCAATATAAATTAGCTGTTTTTGTTTTTTCAAATTAAAGGTCAGTTTGGAAAAAAAAATGTCCTTAAAATGATAAAAAAAAAAAAAAAATTACTAAATATGAAATGGTCAGTTATAAAATTTGCAAATCAGAATCGTTACCGCTGTGTCTATATTTCGGCGCAAGTTCGGGCAAACGGTAAAATAGAAATTATCGCAACAGAGATAATTAGTTATTAGATATTTGATTTTTCGTAACTGTTTCTGATAATCGTTCAAATTGGAAATAACGGGGTGGCTATACAAAAAAATTAAAAGATTTGCTTTTCTTCTGGTAAATTGTTCGCTAAAACATTTATTGAATTAACAAACAAATTAAAAAAAACATCTTTCGTCTAAAGACTCTGTAAGGGGTCAATGTAAAGATTATAGACTAGACGATGCAGAGTCGATTACTAGTCGATTTCAGATTTTTTTTGTGAAATTAAACAATTTAGCCCAAAAGTGCAATTTCTTTAAATTTTTAGACCAAGCGTTGGATGGTCTATTCATTGGAGATCTTCGAAGTACTACAACAATGAAGCGTGAATTATGTATATCGAAGCCAAATAGTGCTAATATTACTTTCGGCAAAGCTGTGTCTTTAATTTAAAATTTAGAAAGTATTGAACCACAAATTATTCGAATAAGTAAATAATGGAGAATAAGCCAGGGAAACGCACTATACCTTGTAATCGAAATAACAATAAATATACAAAATGAAAACGCTGCGAAAAAAAAAAAAAAAAAAAGGAATACGCAGTTTAGCATTATTTTAAAGATTCCAAGTTTTCGGAATGTGCGGTGAGAATGGACATAGAAGATATTCTGTACACAAGAAAATAACGGAAATCGGCAATCTAATTCAAAATGATCTTACGGATGTTAAAAACGCGGAGGAAATTAATTTTGAGCGGAAAATAAACCAGTTCCAAGAAAATAATTTTCAAGGTAGAAAGAAATTTTCCCGACAGACGTAGTAAGTTTAAAAGTAAGTAGTGTTACTGTTAAATTTGATCATAAGTAAAATTAATCAAGTACGTAAAATGTTTAAATTATTCAAGTCCAATTTAAACAAAAATTAAATCAGTGTTTTTACGGTAAGTTAATAAACTTTTATCGGGTAAAGTGTGAATGTGAAATATAATCGAACGGGGAATTAAACACATCGTTTATTTACACTGCTCGTATTAAGCGTCATGACTAGCTCTATTGTTTTGTTGCATAGATTTAAATAATGATAGCGATAACGTATGCAAAAATATTAAAACCGATTGTAAATGTTTGATTTATTGGTTTATAACTGCGATCTTAAATGCACATCGATGTCTATATATTAATGGCGGTATGCGTACTACTAATTTTTACTTGTCTTCGTTGATTTTGGAACTTAGAACCTTGATTTGGTAATCCAATCTTTCTATCAATTCAACAATTGCCACTGAATCTAAACTGCATATGTAACTGATAATAAATGTAGAGTGACTTTACGTAAATGATATTAAGTTTAATCAATTTAAATACCGAATTTACGAATTCAGTTCATTAAAATAATATAAACTACGGACGGAACTGGATAAAAACAATTCCAAGGCGGATTGAGCCGTAGAAAATAAAACAATCAGTATTAAATTGAAAGACAATATAAATCAGAAATTTCCCGGCTGTAAACCAATGTGCCTGGTGATTGATGTCGCAAAAAGGAAATGAAATGCATAATTGAGGAAAATCGTTTGGACAGGTTAAGTGATTGGGTGAGTTCTATAACGGTGGTATTAAAAAGGGACGAAAAAAAAAAATCATAAGTAGAGATTTTAGTGTAACATTAAATTCACTGATATATTAATCACCACAAATAACGGTTATGTGAAACTTATCAGCTAAAATACGAAAAGTCAAGTATTTTACATTAGCTGATTTGTTACACACTATTCATCAACCGGCATTAGTTGGTAGGATGAACGATTTATCTATTAATACTAAAAGAGTTGAGATTATGTGTTTCGTTTCGTATGGATATTATTATGTAGTAAATGATACGCTGTGCTCTTTTTTTTTTTTTTCCGAAATCGAAACAGGCAATTAATCAGAAAATATAAATTTTAACTCGTTCGAGTTATCAAGAAGAACGATCTAGAAAGGTGGAAAGATTAAAATGTAAAATGCATTAAAAAGAGGGGGGGGGGAAATCGAAGCTTAACCAAGTGAGCATAAAGAACATTGCGTTCGGAGACAAAAGTATTCAAGAAATGTGTGATCCGGATCATAAATAAAGATCGGATTACCAAGATTTAGAGAGCGGTGTGGAAATGGAACACGGGAAAACCGACGGTAAGACGATGGGAGAAAAATTGTGAATGAAATGAACATGAACGAATGGTAGAAATGCAGAATGTTTGAGAAAAGAAAGGTCTCATAGATTCTTGAGCAGGAAGGGCAATCAGGCTGGATCGATAGATCATGAAGGTTAGGATTTGAGAATAAGGTGGTAGAAATAATCGACCACAGTTTATAATGATTTTTTTGGAAAGAGATAAAATATTATTTTCGACCGTGTCTTTATTTATTTATTTATTTTTTTGTTTCGAGATAAATTTAATTTGGTCATATTTATGCCAAAGGATTATTGTGATCATGCTGGTACTGTGTTCTTGTTATTACTACTTTAGATGGTTCTAATCGATCATTTTGTAAAACATAATTTAATTCGTATGGCTCAATATGAAATTATTTTTCTATAAAATACGTTTTCCTTTCTGTGGGATGGAGCATTTTTTTTCAATTATTTTCAGACAATTTTTTACGTTTTTTACTTTAACCCTTTCCCCCCACCCCACTAGTCGGTAAGGGATAGATGTATCCCTTTTTTAATCGATTTCTATTATTATTATTTTTAAATTTACGTGCTATGAACACTGACTGGAATGAATATAGGTATTATATTAAATAAGAGAATTACGGTATTTATACTGAGTATAGTATAGTGTAGTGCTTGGAAAGGATAGTAGAGTGATCAGAGAGGATATTAGGCAAGGAGGAGGAAAGATTTTGTCTTGATCTGAGGGAATTGAACTGAGAATATTTTGCGAAGATATGGAAAATGGAAAAAATCAGAATAACACATGCTGCATATTGGAGCCGGTGTCTTCTTTACCTCGGTTCTAATGGCTGCAAATGTTACAACTTGCGAAAACCTAAAGAGGTAACAAGTTTTTAGAAAATGAAAAAATAATTTGTATTCCGTGAATTATTTTAACAAAACATTATGTAATACAATATTTTAAACTTTGCGGACTCATTCAATATTATAGCTTCACGGAATAGATTATTTACTTTTTAAAAAAATTTAACAAATCGGTGCTTGTTAACATTTCACTTAAAAAACCTACGAATATCAAAATAGCACAACATTTAGCTCGGCAGCCATGCCGGCTAAACTGAACAACATGCGTGCTCTCTGGATCAAAATGAACGATATGTGATGCGATTTCTCTACCGCGGGTCACGATTAAAAATTAAAGTAACATCAAACAAGTTCAGTCAAGCATGAGGTTTCATGCGCTGAGGATTTCGTATGAAAGTTAACAATAACTATAATTATTTAGTATGTAAGAAAATTTGTTTGAATAAATTTCTATTTTTATTTTACCATTTTAATTTAATATCTTAATAAATTTCAGAGATCTTTTCTAATAATAATTTAAAACAGTATAAAGCAAAATACTAATTTGAATCGAAGACTTAGATTAATTTGAAGTGAAATGTAACGGTTATGAAGAAAAATTAATTAAATCCTTTTTTTATTTATTTTTTTAAATTATTGGTTTAGATTTAATAATACTAATATTAAGGTTTTATGATTTTTTAAAATGTGTAATTTTGTTAATTCCTACGCCTATCTTTCTTGAATAGCCGACCGTCAAAGATATTTAACAAATGTATAAACGAAAACACGCAAAAAATATTAATTAGAAATAATATTGATGCTACGTATCACTTTGCTGCGGCTGCTAGAATGTTGGTGTTCCCTGCTGGCAGGTTGGTGTACGTTGGTAATTGCATCCTGGATTCTCGGCGAATGGGAGTGAGAGACACGGTAATCGAAATTATAGTTTACGAATTTTGTAAATGTCACTAATTGGAAAACCGAATTTCGAGGCGATTTGGTTACTTTGTTATTAAACTTCTTTCGGTTGCAAGACGAACTGGTTACTTTACCAAAAAAAGGTCGATATAGTTCCGCGATGTGAAAAAGACTGTCGTTCTACTGTGATGATTTTTTAACAATTCGGTATTTTCTTTCGACTCTCTCAGTACGTTAGACCATTATTAAATATTTTTTTTTTTATTTATTTACTAGCATAGGGCGTTAAATTGTTTAACAAATCGAAATACTATTCGCATCTGTTTTTCATCAGGCGGACGTACCACCTAAACAATGATGCGGTGAGTCCGTTCCTTTCATTACAGTTCACAACAACACTAACACACGCCGTAATGAAAATAACCAAACCAAAACCTGCGATCCTGTTCCGTTTCTTATCCCTCGTACTGACACTACTAACGCAAATTATAACAATCCGAACCAAATTCTAAAAACCGCTGCAATCTCGTATTCCGATAAAGCCAAAAGAAAAATAACACCGATTAACAAACCTGTTTATTTCGTGCATTCAAGAAACCCACTTAAAACAAAACCAACATTTAAAACTAAAAAACTATAAAGTTCTCGAATCAAATCCGGTGCTTGCTAGTTGTGCGCGTGGGGGAATAATATTATCCGTTCGTGCGGATATTAACTTTCAACAGATAATGTTACCATCCGACATTCAACCAGAAACAGTCGAAATTCGTACGCCAGTTCCACGGGAGTCTCTAAACATAATTCCGAACCGTATTTAGAAACTTTTAAAGTTGCCAAAAAATTCAAACAGTTCCTCCCCTCTAGCGCCGCGAGTATTACAGCTAAAAATTTTGAACAGGGTTAAACATATGCGCTTCGACATATATTTCTCAAGTTTGGAACATCAAGGTTTGAAAGTTTCGTTAAGGAAATAACTTATGGTTTCGTTCTCGACAAATAACGATCTTTCCATCGATCATAACCGGAAAAAAAATATTATTTTTGAAACTTTCGAGTTTTCGGCGCTTAAGGTTCTGAATTTTAAGATGGAAACCTAGATATTCCAAAGTAAATAAATAAACAGGGACGCACATTTTTTTAACCTTGTTCAAAATCTTGAACTACAATACATAAATTACAAGCGGGGCTACACGTCATTTTTCAGAATTTTATGAACTTTTAGTAAATTTCAAACAGTTTCGTTAAGAAAACGAAATACGGGTCCGTTCCCCAAAAAATAGCGCTCTTTCCAATAATAATACACTTGAAAAAAATTTTTTTTTTACAAAATTTTGAGCTTTCAGAGCCCCAAGCCACTAATTTTAAAATTCGAAACTTAGATGTTCCAAACCAGAGAAATATACATGGATGCCCATATTTACTACTTTCCTCAAAATTTTTAGCTATAATACTCGCGTCACAAATCAATTCTCGCGCTTTTTCGAACTTCTTTTCAGCAAACTTTGAAAGTTCAATTAAGAAAATGAAATACGGTTTCTTTCCCGACAGATAGCGATCCTTCAAACGGTATATAACATGCGTCGGAAAAATAAAAATTTTTCTTCAAAATTTCGAACTTTCTGCGCCTTAAGGGTCCAATTTTAAAACCGAAAATCCAAATGTTATAAACTAGAGGAATATAAAGGGATCAGCACGTTTTTAGCCGCGTTCAAAATTTTCAGCTGTAATATTCGTGGATCTAGGGGAGAGAAACATAATTATTTTTGTTTTTTTGAACTTTTCGGAACTTTGAAAGTTTCGTTAAGAAAATGAAATACGGTTCCGTTCCCGACAAATAGCGATCTTTCCAATGATATATTACAAGCTCGGCCAAAAAAAAAAATATTTTTTAAAAATTTTGAGCTTTCGGCGCCCTAAGGGTTTTATTTTAAAGCTGGAAACCAGGATGTTCAAAATAAGAGAAATATACGTGAAGTTGCATATTTTCTAACTTGTTCCAAATTAATAGCTATAATACTCGCGTCGTAAAGAGGGAGCTACAAATTAAAGCTCGCGCTTATTTGAACTTTCCTGCAACTCTTAAAATTTTGTTAAAAAAATGAAATACGGTTTCGTTCCCGACGAATAGCGCGATCTTTCTAATAATATATCACAACCCGAAGGAAAAAATATTTTATTTCAAAATTTTGAGTTTCGGCGCCCCAAGGGTCTATTTTTAAAACTGGAAATTTGGATGTTTCGAATTAGAGAAATATACTTAGAAGCGCATATTTTTAACCGTGTTCAAAATATTTAGCTGTAATATTTGCTTTGCTATTGGGTTAAAAAATCATTTTTTGCGCTATTTAGAACTTTTCGGCAACTTTCAAAGTTTCGTTAAGAAAATGAAATATGTTTTCGTTCCCAACAAAAAGCAATATTTGTAGCGATATATCACAAACCTAAGAAAAAAAAAATTTTTTTTTCAAAATTTTGAATTTTCGGTGCCTTCTAAAGTTGGGGTCCGATTGTCTTAAATCAGAGAAATATACGTAGAGTCGCGTATTTTCTACCATGTTCCAAATTTATAGCTGTAATACTCGCGTCGCAAGGAGGGGGTCGCAAATTAGAGCTGACGATTTTTTGAACTTTACGTCAACTTTGAAAGTTTTGTTAAGAAAATGAAATACGGTTTCGTTCCCGACTACTAGAGATCTTTCTAATGACATACCACAAGCCCAAGAAAAAAAATATTTTTTTCCAAAATCTCGAGCTTTCGGTGCCCCGAGGGTCCAATTTAAAAGCTGGAAACTCGGATGTTCCAAACTAGAGAAATATACGTGGAAGCGCATATTTTTAACCGTGTTCAAAATTTTTATCGGTAATATTCGCGGCGCTAGGGGGGGGGGGACACGTCATTTTTCGCGCTTTTTTGAACTTTACGGCAACTTTGAATTTTTTGGTAAAGAAAATGATATAAGGTTTTGTTCCTGATAAATAGCGATCTTTCAAACGATATATTACATTACCGGGAAAAAAAATATTTTTTTACAAAATTTCGAGCTTTCGAAGCCCCGGAGTTTTATTTTTAAAGCTGGAGACCCGGACGTACCAAATTACAGAAATATACGTGGAAGCACATATTTTTAACCATGTTTTAAATTTTTAGCTATAATACTCGCAGCGCTAGGGGATGCGCAATTTTTCGAGCTTTTTTGAGCTTAACCGCAAGTTTGAAAGTTTGGTTAAGAAAATGAAATTCGGTTTCGTTCCCGACTAATAGAGATCTTTCTAATGACATACCACAAGCCCAAGAAAAAAAATATTTTTTTCCAAAATCTCGAGCTTTCGGTGCCCCGAGGGTCCAATTTTAAAGCTGGAAACTCGGATGTTCCAAACTAGAGAAATATACGTGGAAGCGCATATTTTTAACCGTGTTCAAAATTTTTATCGGTAATATTCGCGGCGCTAGGGGGGGGGGACACGTCATTTTTCGCGCTTTTTTGAACTTTACGGCAACTTTGAATTTTTTGGTAAAGAAAATGATATAAGGTTTTGTTCCTGATAAATAGCGATCTTTCAAACGATATATTACATTACCGGGAAAAAAAATATTTTTTTACAAAATTTCGAGCTTTCGAAGCCCCGGAGTTTTATTTTTAAAGCTGGAGACCCGGACGTACCAAATTACAGAAATATACGTGGAAGCACATATTTTTAACCATGTTTTAAATTTTTAGCTATAATACTCGCAGCGCTAGGGGATGCGCAATTTTTCGAGCTTTTTTGAGCTTAACCGCAAGTTTGAAAGTTTGGTTAAGAAAATGAAATTCGGTTTCGTTCCCGACTAATAGAGATCTTTCTAATGACATACCACAAGCCCAAGAAAAAAAATATTTTTTTCCAAAATCTCGAGCTTTCGGTGCCCCGAGGGTCCAATTTTAAAGCTGGAAACTCGGATGTTCCAAACTAGAGAAATATACGTGGAAGCGCATATTTTTAACCGTGTTCAAAATTTTTATCGGTAATATTCGCGGCGCTAGGGGGGGGACACGTCATTTTTCGCGCTTTTTTGAACTTTACGGCAACTTTGAAAGTTTCTTTAAGGAAATGAAATTCGGTTTCGTTCCCGACTAATAGCGACCTTTCTATCGATATATCGCATGCCTGTAAAAAAAAATATTTTTTTACAAAATTTCGAGCTTTCGTCACCCCGAGGGTTCAGTTTTAAAGTTGGAAATCCGGATGTTTTAAACTAGAGAAATATACGGGTATGTGCGTATTTTTAGCCTCATTCAAAATTTTTATCGGTAATATTCGCGGCGCTAGGGGGGGGGCTACACGTCATTATTTTGCGCTTTTTTGAACTTTTGGGCAACTTTACATAACTTTTGTACCGTAATTTTTTTATTTTATGAAAGTACTCCTGCATTGTAGTTTATATTTTGAATTTCAGCGTTATAGGTTTATCTAGTAACGAGTTATGATTTTTTAAGTGATTTTTGAGGTCGTTTTATTTACCATATTATATATTCTTGACGGTTTTTTGGGTTTTTTGCCGCCCAGGGTAATCGGTCATCTTCAAGTTATAGATCGTTTTAAAGATAATTTTAATTGTAATTTATGTTCCAAATTTGAAGTTTACAAGTCAAGCCGTTCGTGAATTATTGATTTTTATTTGATATTTTTGTCATTTGTGTACCATCTTATAAGGATTCCGTACATTATATGTATACGGAATCCTAAAATACTGCATTTCGCATCGTTACAATATATCACTATAGAGCAGCTGTGATCGATACAAGAAAACTAACCTTCTTTCACGTTTCTTTTTGTCTTTCTTGTATTGATAATAAATAGGGTGGTCCTCCAAGGCAAATACCCGTTTGCGGGCCTCAACAACTTTAGTACTGTATATTTATTAAATATTATAATATTTCATCTAAAATAGAACAAAATATGGTTATCTAAAATTAGCTTAAATCTAGATACATGGTTTGTACACGATGTAATTCATAATCAAAATAACGTTACAGGTCCCTTATCACAAAAGTTTAGTATTAGTCATTTTATTTCATATTTCTATTCCTCTGTATTTCGTGTCCTATAATATTTTCTGGTATTTTATCTGGTATATTTATTAATATTGTTTCTTTTATTTTCTGCGTGTTCTGATTCATTTCTTTGGGTTTTATGTATGATACTTTTCTAGAATTCACATCTATTTATATTTTTTCTTTTTAGTTGTAATGGTTTTGATTTATCTTGCCTTGTTAGAAGTTCATTTGTAGTTGCCCGTCAATTTATTTTAATATCGGAGTTTTATATTTCATGATTGTTTATAATTATGTTTAGGTATCTTCTGTGAATATTATTTAATCGTTTGAGCCCAGGATCATTTACGCTTTACCAGGTTTGAATGGCTTATAAAATTCTGGATGTAATTGGTGCATTATAATACAGTTTGAGAATAGGGTGTGAGATTGTATATTTATATAATGCAGGGATTGTTTTTCTGGTGCTTTTACAATATTGTTAAAGTGTTATCTATATATATTATTTCTCAAAGGTGTTTTTTTGTCGGAATGAAATATTTCCCTTAATACTATGTCAATATTTATGTTTGAAACGTCATTTTGAAGATTATTTTCCCCTTCAATGACGAAAAATAAGTAAATATCTTAAAGTTAACGTTTTCGTTAAAAAATTACATTTTAAAACTTTTCTTATTTTGAAGGAAGCGCCATCTATTGCCAATCTGTTTAACTAATATGATAGTTGTTAGATTGTTTACATTCTACATGTCTTTGTCTGCAAAGAAAGTATACCTTTGAGAGCACTTTATTTTTTAATTTTATTTGATGGTCAGTCCGTTGGTACTCTCTGAAACTCATATGAAATTACCACTGATCAATATAATTTATAATAATTAATGAATCATTTGTCTTGGTGTTAAATATTTTCGAGTGGTAATCGAATGAAAAATTATTGAAATAGAGAAAACTACAGAACTTTAGATTTCAAAATTATGTCAGAGATCAAGCTTTTGGAGGAAGGAGCAGAAAAACGAAAAGAACGTGATAATAATATTAACAGTGATTAATATAACAGAGTGATCTACCATGTTTTTTGCTGGATCCGATAAATATTAATAAGAGAATGAATTTATATTTTGTACATATTTATTTCATTTTTTGTTCTCAGACAAGAGTATATGAATTTAAATTCGAAATGAATAATAATAATAACAATAATAATGTGAGTATATGTTAAATTTAATATTTATTAGTAATTGTAGATATATAAATGCTTTTGTTTATGCTTTCATAAATTTTATGAATAATATAGGTATGACATCTGTGTTCAAAGAATTTTAGTAACAAAACAAATTTAAATTGACATATGTCTTCAGCTCATAAGAAACTGAAACAACCGAATTATTCTGGAAGTACAAATGGAATTATAATGGTTAATTTTTTTAACAAATAATAAAAAATTATATATGTGATGCGTGTTGAAAAAAAGGTAAATAAAAGTTTGTCGTGAAATGAATAAATTTCGTTAATATTTTATTATTATAGTGTACTAGATGTAGGAGAAGTTTTGCTAGGAAATGGCATCTGACAAGACATAACAGAAATAATGAATGTGGGCATAACGAAAACGATAATGTATTTGTAAGTAAAAGTTATAAAAGTGTAACTATATCATGTGCATGCAGGGATGGATCCAGAGTGATGTTCAGGAAGGAGGGGGGATTATGTAATTACTTAATATCTTATGCGGTACACAATAGATTTGAGGAATACCTTGTTTCACAAAGAAAATCAAATAGCAATCTCTTTAGAAATTTAAAAATGTTTTTAAAATACGTAATTATTACAATTTGATTTAAATTTTGTTTTATTTTTAGGTTCTTAGATGAAAACTAGCTGGGCGTTATTAAGATACATATGTATATAATTTTTTTTTAAATAATATATTTACACCATAAAACAAAAGCGAAATAATAAAAAAGCCCCTAATGTAACACTTTTTTGATAACCACCTTCAAGACAATTTACAAACCATGGAATTTAAATTTTATTATTATGCATAACATACTGCAAATAATGCTTGTAGACTTCTAGACTTTATTTTAACAGTAATCCCACTGTTTTTCTCTCCTCTAACAGATGCATCATGACATATTTGGCTACTAACTTATTACTGCAATGAAATTCATCTAAATTGTCAAGAATACATTTTGAAATTCGATCAGTCATTTGATTATTCTTTACATGTAGAATCTAATAAACGTTTCCTGAACATCACCACTTGCACTATTAACATAACGAAAAGTTATAGAAATCTGTGATTTTTTAAAAACATCCTCATCAACAATAATAGCAACAAATTTTGTTTTTAAAATTTGGTTTTATTTATTTGTATTAGATGTTCAATGCAAACGTCAATTATATAGTTCGAAATTGTTGCGGATTCTCCACTAAAAACAATACGATTTTTTAAATAAATTTGTAATTGTCCATCATTTGTTTGCAACTAAATGCAAAAATTCCCTAGAATTTCATCTATTTATTGCACTTTTACATTAATTACATTAATTACATTCTAAAATAATAATATTTGAAGTGGTGAAAAAGTAATTATATCTATTAACTTTTGACGTATATAATTACTTTAAATTATTTCAATATATTCTTCCTAATTTTTTTTCGTAAATTTCGCTTAAGAAAAATTCTATTCTAGTAAACAATGCCAATCAAAGAATTTTGATAAATTTTTATATCCGCATAACCAAGAAATTTCACCGCATTTTTAACATAAGATTTAAGATTTCGCTATTTTATTACCAGTATTTCATTCTTTAACTAAATTAGGTAATGGTAAAGTAGCTTTATTTTTTGAAATAAAATTCTTTTTACCAATTGAAATATAAATAATACATAAAACTCGATTGTACATAATGATTCATATTTACATCCTGCTCATAAATTATTATTTACATTCAAACAATTAAATTATAATAATAAAGAAAAGCTGTTATTTTCTGTTACATTAATAACTGTTAATGTTATTTTCGTATTTCTGCTGCTTCCTCCTAAAGCTTAACTTCTCTACGCAATTTTGAAATCTAACGTTCTGCGAGAAAATTTGGCGGTCTGCTGTACTTTATAAAGTTCTCTGGTTATTGGTTAAAGAGAATAATGTTAAGCCGTAATATTATTTCAATCAAGCGTTATAAATCGTTATAAACTGTTATTTATATAAATAAACGTGATTAACTGCGTTAAGTGTGAACGTATTAAATTAAGTAAGTATTGCTAACTTTAAAAACCACGATGATATAAATGTATTTCATAATATACATGTACATATATAAAAAATGTCCTACCGGTTTCGTCTATTTCAAGATACACATATATTTATGAATATGTGTTTAAAATGTTATTTCTTTCTGAATAGTGTAAATGTTCGTGTAACAAATTGTAACATAAAGTAACTGCAAAAGACAGTTTTATTTATTTATATTTATATTTTCGTAAAAATTGTTACCAGCAAAGAGATCATAATTAACTATTACTCTTAATGGTTACTTTTTATCTATCATGAGTTTTGCAAATAATGTTAAATAAATAAAATGAAATAAATACATTAAATAATGACTACAATGAAAAAATAATAGATCAATATATGTTTATAATTGTAAAACATTTAAAAAGTAGATTTTGAAGATGCTGAAGCCTCTGAATGGAATAGAATAGAATAAAATAAATGTGTAAACAAATCAAAATAATGCGTCTGTTATACCAGCTACATGGACGACAGGCATTGCTGCCAGTCTCCTACCAGGGGGACGCACATCACAATGGATTTTCAAACTACCTGTACCCCCATCTTGGACACATCGGTCTCATCGATTCGCATTCACACAAAGAATGCACAACTTCTTCGTGACTCAGATCTTACTATTTGGGATGAGATTTCAATGGTTCCCAAAGATACACTAAGCATTGTCGATCGACTTTTAAAGGACATTATGAATAATAATCTTCCTTATGGAGGGAAAATAATTCTGTTTGGTGGAGATTTTCGTCAGGTGTTACCCGTTGTTAGTAATGCCAATAGAACAGTCATCGTTGAAAATACAGTTAAACGATCACCCTTATGGTCTCATGTTAAAATTAATAAGTTGACTTAAAATATGGGGCAAACGATGATCCTATTTTCATTGAATGATTACTTAAATTGGGTAATGGTGATTTAGAAGTTCAAACGGATTACGAGAAGGAAGCGATCAAAATCTCGAAACGTTGTTATTGTAATTATGATAGTATTATTATCATCATATTCAATGTCACAGAAATCAACGAACAAAATATTTCGCAGTTTTATTCAACGGCAATTTTATGTCCAAAAACAATGATTGTACAGAAATTAATGAATGTATCATTTCCAATTTGTTAATTGGAGGGGAAAAGGTTTACTTCAGTTCCGATTGTGTCCAACATGAAGAAACAGACAATGCTCAATTGTACCCCATAGAACTCTTAAACTTTTTGAATCTATCCGGTTTACCAAATCATAAATTGATTTTGAAGAAAAATGCAATTATAATGTTAATTAGAAATCTTAACGCTAAACAAGGATTAATTAATGGTACACGGTTAGTAGTAACTCACTTAGGCGAGTACATCATCACTGCTAAAATTATTACCTCTGATAAAACCGTGCTCGCACCCCGGGGATCAACCTTACACTTTCTAATCCTACTATGCCTTTCCAAATGGTAAGAAAACAATTCCCGATAAAAGTTGCTTTATAAATGTAAACAATATTTACCAGAACCTGTTTTTTTGACATGGATACTAATAAGTGACTTTTTCACAAGTCTAAAGATATCTTTGTTTGTGTTGAAGATTCATATGGGAAAATAGTAAACGATGATCACGTCATAACCTTTAACATTGATTTTAAAGAAGTTAATTAAAAAAAAAAAGTGTTAATATCATTTACAATAAGACTGATTTTGTTAGTATTTTTTATAATAAAATATTTTGAATTGATAAATATTTACATTGACTTATTTACACTTTATTATATTACGTAATTGACCACTATCGGTGCGAAATATTCGCACGGGTCACCTAGTTAAATGTTACTTTTAAGAGTTTACATTATCAGTTATTCATTTCGTACAGTAGGATTCAGGGTAGTCTCGTACAAATTAGTGAACACATTAATTTCCCCGATAAGACTGTTGTATGAAATTTCGTCAAAAATTGATAAATCGCCATTTAATAAAATTCACGATCATCATTGCTGCTGATGATCCTTGATGAAACTATATATATATATATATATATATATATATATATATATATATATATATATAAACTCGGCTATTTTGGTCTCATAAGGGGTACACCCTTGACCCTTCTTGCTTACATTTCTGTCTCTTTCTCTTCTATACTTCGTATAAAATGATCAAAATTTACAACGCAATTCTTAGGCCGGCGTCCATTAGATTTTATAACGAAAAAATGTCTCAATTTTATATAATGAAAAAAAAATGCAACCAATAATTTACATCATAAATTTTATTAAACTACCGAAACAACGTATCATATTACAACCATATAAATAATACTTTTTTTGCGTTTTCATGGTATTATTAAATTAACAATATAGTCGTTACATGCTTCTCCCTGTGGGGTGGGACTTCTTATTCATCAACCTGCACAGTAATAAGAAGTGTATTCCTTTCCTTTTCCAAAAACGAAAACCGCCACCGAACGCAAACGTGAATTGTGGAAACGAAAACGGAACGACGAACTGTGCAATAGTGAAGAATTTGCTACATTTATATGTGATACGCCCTTTTGTTCGAAAATGACAGATGTACAAAAGTTTGAAGCGTTTGATAGCATTTTAAGTCAACCGTCTTTGGTATGCTAATAAAAAATAATAAGAAAAAAAAAAGTATCCAAAGGGACCACATTTTTCACGTTTTTTGACGAATACTCAATTTATGTTCACCGATTAAACAAAAAAAAGAATGAGTCCCAATTTTATGTAACGTTTGTAATATTTCAATTTTTACTGACTTCCAAAAAGAAGGAGGTTGAAATATTACAAACGTTACATAAAATTGGGACATTTTTTCTAATGGGGCTGGCCTAAGAATTATGTTGTGTAATTAATATATATATATACATATGTAGGCCCGCCACACAAATTTGGGGGGCCTGGAGAAAAAATATGATTAGGGCCCTCTTAAAATTAAAAAAAAAAAATTAAATATTTTTCAAAACCTACTAATCCAGTATTTCTGCAAATAAATAAATAACAATAATAATAATAAAAATTAAAAAATAAAATACTCCCATCAATCCTTATTCAGATTTTACATTTGCAGATTTAGAACTTCATATTAAATAATACAAAATGTACTATAATTAAATGAAGTGTATTGCAAGTATGCTGTGAAGTAGGCCTGAGAGATGAATGCGAAGTTAATCTATGAATAATGATAAGTTGTTTACAGAATTCATTGAAAGTGGATAGCCCAGGAACAACTTCTTCAGCATTGTAACTGCTTAATCTAATCTACGGAAAAGGCCTCCAATTAATTTTCCCCCAAATATGTATATGCTTACGTCTTTTTATCGTTATACCTATCAGTGTCGCTGCTGGTGAAGGAGGTTTTGGTAAATTAAAAATCATAAAAAATATTTTAAGGTCCTGTTTATTGGTCAGTCCCGTTTGAATCATTGTATGATGTTACCAACTGAACGAGAATTGGCAAAAATTATAGATTATGATGATGTAATTGACGAATTTGTAGAAATGAAAGCAAGAAAAATAAAATTTTAAATATACAAAAATTAATTTAAATTGTTACGTTTATTATTTAAATATGATAAGTAGATAGATGAGTAGATAGATAATGTATTTATATTTAGGTTTCTGATTAAAAACGTTGGGATAAGGGGATTTTAACTTTTTAGGTTTTTGAAGCCTCTTCTCATCTAGGGCGTGGAGCAATTTATCTCAGCCCCCCCCGCCCTTGTGGCGGGCCTGTACATATGTATATATGCATATATTGCTACGAAAGGAACTTGCAGCGCCATCTTTTAAATTTTAAATGAATTACTTTTTGATGTTCTATATGGACGAACTTTGGTGTAATCTTTTGATTTTTAAGGTAGAACTACTGTCCGTGTATATCTCACTTAATTAGCAGTATATTGTTAGCTTATACATACATACAAATATATAAATAAACATACACATAAAAATTTGCACATTTTTATGTATATGTATTTTATGGTGTATGTAGCACATATGTGTATTATGTCCGACAATAACTATTATTTACTGTTTTAGCTATCGGTAAAATTACCAGAAATATAATGTACACCATTAGACAAGTCTTGAGTAGGTTAGTGTCTGTACTAGGGCATACGAAGTTATCAATACAGTTCTATATCGACAAGTAGGGAAATATTGTATCGCGAAACTGGTCATCTTAATATTTTCTCGATCGACACTACAGGAATTATTAACTTGCATTCTCTACCGTTTATCGTTATTTTTGTTTTCGTTAGTGTTTCTCTTTGTATTGCTGTATTCTAGTCACCGAATGGCAGTAATGCTATCGTCGTCGCTAAATATTATTTGTTGTTTTTTTAGTTCGAGGTATAATTCTATTTTATCCAATAAAATACGCGCTATTTCGTCTTATACCTCAAACTTAGTTCTTCCTTATATCGTTTTTTAAAGTCTTTTGCGAGTGGCTGGCGACATGTAGCGACTATCACGTACCAGAATTTACGGGTTGAGGCGTTGTGATCTCGGCAGTGACAATTTTTTTTTGTTTTCTTTTCACTTATTGGCGAAGTCCTGTTACTCTGCTCGAGAGGATAAAATCGAAAGAAATTGTGTTCCCCGAAAAAGGAGTATAAAATTATATTTTGATCATCATCACCATTGTTCGCGTGAAAGATCTTTTACAAATTTAATCATTATCGTTCACGAATCTACATTATCTGAAGAACTTAAAAACATCCAATTCTTTTCTGAAATAAGAAATGCAAACATGAACTCCTTTCGTCTGAACGGTGATCATGTAGCATGGTACCCGCGGGTTAATGTGTTTTAATGTGTTCGGCTGTCTAGCGGGAGGTCGTAGGTTCGGAGGCATGGAAATCACTTTATTTTTACGTATTTCTTTTTATTTTACTGTTCGATTTTGGGTGTTGTGACCATCTATTTGTACGTTTTTATTGTACGAGTGTAGGTAAATTGATTCACGGTATTTCTATATGCAACGTGGGTGTATGGAAGATTATACTTCAAACTGACTACAATTATTTATTCTATTGTTATACGAGTGTAGTGCAAATGCTTATGTACTGTCACATCGATATACGCAAGTATTTGTATTTTTTGTTATTGAATGCAAACGATGGAATGAACAAAAGGTTATATTTACAAATAAGCTGATAGTAATTTGTGACTTAATCTGTTTTGGAGTTGCTTAATTTTTTCTACATTACAATAACGTATTAAAACTTCTTCCACGCGACTGTAGACGATTATTTATTTTTAATAATTTTTACTTGCGGAGCAACTCGATTATTACCGCGACAACACCTTTACAAGAATTAATGATTATATCATTTTTACGTTGAGGGTAATATGAAAAATCATGTATCGTTTTTGTACCGATTATTTGCAAAGATTTTATGTATAATTTTTATATCGTATATCCTGTAATGTTTAATCTGGAATCTTTTCTTATTATGCTTATAAGATGTTTCTTTAATTTGGCGAACAATCATATGGTTAATTAAAACCGTCTCTTTTATATATTCAAAAACATAAATGTAAAAATTGGAGCCAAGTTCAATATTAAGAATATGCGTGGTTGTCGATTTCGCCGACAAAAAAATTGGGATCTAAATGGGTGCCAAGTTCTGTAGATAATCCTGAAATTTATTTACAAGAACATACAACATTCTAAAATAAATTTTAAAAAATCGTTTTCTTGTTTTTTTCCTAGACAACAATGTTTGCTATTTAAAAATATAGCTTCTTAAATTTAAACAGTCGAATTATTTACACGAAGCAGATAATTTAGGACAAATTAAAGCTTACGATTTCGCTTAGCTAGTTTTCACATACAAGTTATCTTATATTTCGTTAATCGAGTTATCTCCTTTATGTTATACGCAAGTTACTGTTTTTATATTGTAATATCAACCAAAGGCGCACTCAGGATTTTTCTTTGGTCGGGGCTAGAATTTAGAAGATGAGTTAGTGAGTGGTAACTCGGTACCTTCACTAAGTACCTATCTATTTCCGTGGTCTGTAAATTAAAATAAAAAAAAAAAAAATACAAAAGAAATACAAAATTAACGAATATTATTATTAAAAAAATTACAAAACTGACGAATTTTATTAAAAAAAAAATAATAATAGAAACGTAACATTATGTTTGTAATAAGCACAAATTAGGTAAGTATACGAATTTTATTATAAAAAAATTAGTTAAAAGTATATAACATTATACTTATAATATAAGCAAAAAGTAAATATGTATGTTTTTAAAAAAAAAATTAAGTAAAACAAAACATTACAAAACGAAATTAAGATTTCGAAGATTTTTTGGGGGGAGTAATGGCCCCGTGGCACCCCCTTGAGTGCGCCAATGATGTCAACATATCTTCTCTTCTAAAAATTCGGTTCGCTGGTGTAAATTGGCCAAGGGAAATCGTTAGAATTTATCCTAAATTATCTGCTTTGTGTAAATAATTCGACACTGTTTAAATTTAAGATATTATATGTTTTTAAATAGCAAAATTGTTGTCTATGAAAAAAACAAGAAAACGATTTTTTAAAATTTATTTTAGAATGTTGTATGTTCTTGTAAATAAATTTCAGGATTATCTACAGAACTTGGCACCTATTTAGATCTCAATTCTTTTGTCGGCAAATTCAACAACCACGCATATTTTTAATATTGAACTTGACCCCCACTTTTAAAATTAATGTTTTTGATGGAATATCATTACTTTTTGTAAAGAAATTATTATTATTATTCATTCAAATTTAAATTCAAATCGTTTATTCTTCAAAATAGGCTTATAAATTGAGCACTTTTTGAAAGTCAAGTCATCGAGTCCGTCTGTCCCCTAACTCTAAAACTACCAAAATGTTTTCCAACAATGTTTAACACAATGCACCGGTCAATTAATAGAATGTTTATTAGCGAAATATGATGAAATACTCGATATTGATAAAAAGTCTTAAAAGTCGACTGTTTCCGAAACGATTAAAAGGGACAAATATAAAATAAACTGCGATGCAAAGACTGACAAGCATACGAAATGACGAGATACAAAACAGCGTTTTTCGAAGCGACATACGAAACGGACGAAGTTAAACAAAAAGAACAACATGTTGACAGTTAAAAAATCAGCGAGCCAGTTAGTTTTCTAGTGTAGTGAAACTTGTCAATTCCCGGCGTTTCTTAAATTTGATAACTTCACTCTAGCAATCTAACTGTGATATAAACTAAATTAAAATAAACGAATCAAATTACGTAAAAAATATTTGTTTTCTGATTTTTTTCTTTGTATACACGCAATTACCCAGCTGAACGCCGAATTTCAACTTTCTAGGTCAGCTGGAAGGGGGTTAGGTTTTTAATCTATTTGTCAGTCAGTGATAAAAATAACGATTTTTAGACGTTAATATCTCAATAACCGTTTGAGTTGTATTTATGAAATTTGGGGTTCTAGTTAATCTAAGAAGTTTTAATAAATAAACGACATTTTATGTGTTTATGTTAAATAGATTTTGAGTTATTAAGGGGTTAAAAGTGGCTCTAAATGGTTACACATGGCTGCTGCGTCGTCGCTGGTTCCTTTTTCTCGGCTTAAACTTGGCTTGACACGCTCCCATATATAATATGTATAACTTAAACTGTTAATTCTGTCGATGAAATTAGATTAAACTTCATGATCAGTTTTACCGTTAACATTCAATCTGTGATGATCCAAATTTTTTTACTATCACTAAGGTGAAAATAATATTCAGCGTTTTGTTTTACTCACTTAATATTTAAACTAAAAATCAAACTCTTATGTGCCATTAAAAATATGGCAGTACTTTGTGAAATTAGAATTTCTTACATATGTCTCGAAATTTTTAAAATTGTGCGTATGATACACAGGTAATTCCGAAGGAAACTTAATTTTTCTGATTATGGATGTGTTAATTTTTTTTTTTTCAATTCAACAGTGGAACTTATTTAACACAGAGAATTGTCCATTATATAAGGAAAAGATTAGAAATTGAGGAGATAAAGAAGGCTAACAAAATTGAGAGAGGGGAATGCGAGAATGGCTTGGGCACTATAAGGAGTGGGGAGGCCAAGGCGCAGAAGATTAGAATACAGGGTAGCAAGTTCGGAGGAAATAAAGGGGCATTCGAACAAGACGTGATTCGGATCGCAGGTATAATTGAGCTCTGCAGGGTCGTAAGGACGCAAAGGTGATTGAATAAGAGAAAAATGGAAAAGAGAAACCGGAAGTAGATTATGATTGGACCGCAGGCGAACTGTAGAGGAAATAATCAAACAGCTAAGATAGGGGAAAAGATTAAACCAGGAAAGAAAGGAAGAAAAGGGCTGCATAGAAAGGTAAAAAGATCGAATGAAGGATAGAATTCGGTCCAGAAATCGTGATGGGAACGATGAGAGAGACAGTAGAGAGTTTGAGCAGGAAATCTACTAATGAATAGACCATTAATCGCCGTTGAACGTGCCAACGAGTCAACCAACTCGTTTGCCAGGAATGCCGCAATGACCAGAAATCCATAGTAGATCGATTACGATAGAACGGGATGCAAATAAATTAGAAATTAAGGAGCGAATTTCGATAATAATCGGATCAGTGACATGAGTAGGAAAGGGAGAGGAGATAGCCAATAAAACACTTTTCGAGTCCGAGGATAGGAGCAATCTAGACATGTTGTTTGTCGGGGATATAAAAGGGACTGCCTGCAAGATAGCCATGGATTCGGCAAGGAAAGTAGAAGAAAAGGAGGGAAACCGAATGGATTCGGAATAGGTAAGCGCGGGGATAATGTGTTAATTATTACTTATAAGAAATAGCTTTCAGACTTTTTTCACTTTTAATTATTTCATGCTTTTGAGGGAAAAATTATTGTTTTTTTTTGTTTTTTGGAAAAATATTTTTAAAATTTTCGGAGAGTA
Source organism: Icerya purchasi (assembly GCA_039619475.1). Lineage (NCBI taxonomy): Eukaryota > Metazoa > Arthropoda > Insecta > Hemiptera > Monophlebidae > Icerya > Icerya purchasi. The sequence goes on from CM077115.1 coordinate 239,818,063, forward strand.
TTTTTATATTTCCATAGAAAACGTGTTTGTTCGCGCGAACGATGTTAAATTTATCTTTTGTCCTTTTTTTTCCCTCGCCACTCCTGTAGAACGACCACTATATTGGCGCGGTTGACGCATGGTACTGAATTTCTATGCTGACCATCATCATCGGGGCAGGCAACACCGATAACAGTACTAATTAATAGGTTAATGGGAGAGATCACGGTGTGTACGTTTGCGGACGGCTTGATTTTGAAATTATAATGTAATTTTCGAAAAAGTTTTCAAAACGGAATTTTCTCATTTTGCCAGCTCTGTACGCAATTTGAATTTTTTAGAACTTGCACAATTTCCGTAGTTTTGATATTTTTAACCTTTCTTAAAGTTCGAATTTCTTTAGAAATTTCTCTCATTCTATACTTTTTCGCACGTGGGCGCGATAACGTTTGCGTGGATACACTCATACACGGCGTCAGTTTCGGCTTTAACGTGATGATTTTTAAACTTTCCAGGAATATAGTAGAACTGCGGTATCGTATCGTGTAATTGTAATTGAAACCGATTTAAAGGTAGCTCTTTCAAGCAGGAATAAAATTCTGTTTTAGGCAAAAGGAAGCGCAACTGATGTAGTAGAGATTTTTTACCTGATTAATGATTAAAAAGCGGACTAAAGAGTACTAAATTATATGTTTGAAATTTGTGATTCTTTATCCTTGTGATTGGCCGCGGTGGGGCGGGGGCTCCGGCGCAATACTGACGGTCTGAAATGATTTTTGGTTCGGGCAAATTATAAATTTCCCTTAAAGGTCTTCTTTTTTTTCTTCTATCTCGTTATCCGTAAAGAAAAAGGGGAAAAAAAAAGAATATTACGACTTCTTCTTTTAAATTGGTCCGTTGCATTTTTAAAAGTAATTAACACAGTAACTGAACACATATCTATCATTTTCCAGCAGTGTCCGGTGCGTATTTAGATGGTTCTTTGGGCAGGACGATATCATTGTTTTCGAAGTCGTTTAATAGTGGCAAAATTGGTGTGCCGAAATTCAGAGTTAACTTTCGGTTTTAGCCGCGTTCAATGTTAATTTCGCCGCCGATAAACGCTCGAAGATGAGAACATAATTACGGAGGGTATTATAAATATTTATATCGATACCGGTTTCGTACGCGAGCCCGTACTAATTAGTCGCTGTTGAAGCTTTTACATCTTTTTCCGAGCAGCCCTCTGAATGTAGGTGTTCCGGTTAGCATTCGTAAACAATAATCGTTTATTTATTTATTTGCTGAATTATAAATTTTTTCAACTAGGCCAGTGGGCCACTTACAGTGTGCAACAGTGCATTTAAAGGTATAAGAGATTATCTTTTTAGGTACGCAGATGGCGGGCGCTATCGGTTGCTTGCACACACAGAGGTACGTTTTCCGTTATTTCATAGAAGCTCGATGCTAGTTATAAAATTATTACACGCTGCTTGCCTTCAAAAAGTAACCAGTCAGTGTGGAAGAGTACTTTCTATTTTAATAAGTATTACTTTCTTCCTTTTAATATGATTAGAACGTGACGCGGAATTATCCGCTTTTAGGTTAATATTTTAATTTCTCAATAAAAACGCTGGCCATCGTGTTTTATACCTGCGTGGAAATTATAAATCTTTCTCCCTCTTTTTTCCATTTTTCCGTTCTTTTCTATAAATTACGGACAATTTATAGAAAAGGAAAAAAATAACAATATAAAAATGAAACTTTCGTATTCTTAATAATTCTTATAATTAATCAATTTTTTAGTATAACACCGAGCCGTGTTAATCTCCGTTATCGTAATTTACTTTTAAACGATATCATTTTTACAATTTCAATTACGATTTCTCGCGGCCGTAAATGGCAATTGAAATCTTAAAGAATATAACAAGTATCCTTTCGAAAATAAATTACGATAACAGATTAACGGCTCCGTTATATTGCGGAGAGTTGAGCGAAAAGTGCGATATCATAAATTACGAGTAGTTATTCCTTGCTTTCTATGCTAATAACAATGGTAATTGAAATCTTAAAGAATATAACAAGTATCTTTCTAAAAACAAAACTACGATAACAGATTAATGATTCACTTATATTGTTGCAGACCTACGCGTAAGGAGCAAAAAAAAATAACGATATCATAAATTAGTTCTTCCTCGCTTTTTTATGCTTTTCTCGTTCATTCTGAATCGGAATGCGAGAGCGTATTTTATGCGTGTTTTCTGTTTATGTGCTTTTCATCGGGCAAGAGAATAAGCGGGCTTTGCGGTTTTATCAGTACGAACGAATACAATTAGGAGAAGAACGCAGAAATCAAACGAATATAACATGAAACTCCGCGCATGGTATTTGCCGATTACAAAAAACCATTCGGCACGGTAGGAGTATGGGCGAAATTGGATTACAAAGATCGACGAATACGCGGATCTTTTTGAGGATATCTCACTATGCCCTTGGAAAATACGACTAAGAAGAGACGCGAGGCTAGAAGACACATTATCGTAGAATATTCAAATTGGAATGAAGTTGGCATCCGGATAGAGATGGCTTAAGTCATTTTCAGATGATTTTAGTGTGCTACTAATGATGTTCGCTGTCTTGATATTCGACTACTAAAACTGGATTCAACCGAAGTAATGGTAAATAGACACAAGTAACGAGATAAATAAGTCGAAAAAAAAGCTATAATAGGTGTTTAGGACAGAAAATTACAACAACAAAGAAATAGAAGAATACAGCTGACGTGAGCTAAAGAATGAAGAAGTACCAATTACTCCGAACAGTGTAAGCTCTACTGACCAAAATGGGTGTTGTGTAGTGCTCATTTTGGATATCAAAAATTGGTTGTTTTCTAAAAACCCAAATGTAATAAGGATTATCGTCTTATGGCGCCAGTCATTTTCACAGTACAATGCGAATTTTCGAAACTGCTTTTTCTTTATGTGGCCATCAACAATCATCAGGCTGTAAAAAAATATTTGTAAGATCCATCCGGTTTGAGAACCGAAGACTTTTTATTTTATAGAGACAATATTACGCGTCAAGGAGAATTGTTTATTATTGATGGTTTCGTAAAGTGATTTAGAATAATCAACTAATGTGGTTTAAGAATTATATAACAAAATAGGAACATCATAGTAAAAGTCGCAGGGAGTGATAGTAATGAAAAAACTATTTAATATGGAGTAGGTCAGGGAATTATATTGGCTCCTGTTCTCTAACATACATAACTCATTACATCGGCATATTAAAAGTGCAAAGGTGTATGTTTTTGCTGATGATATTGCCTTATTAATTGAACATAAAATTTTAGAGGCAGCGGAAAAATTATTGCAAGAGGATATAGATAATTTTAGTAAATGGGTACATAATAGGAGGTTATGTGTAAATATAAATAAATTTAAATTGTTACGTATTCGGAAACAGTACTAAACGTAAGAGGTCCTTCATAATAACGAATGCTTACACGAATTGCATGAAACTAACACTCTTTCATGTTTATGTCCACTTTTAGAAAACGCAAAAGATTTCAAATATTTAGGATCTTGAACTGGAAAAAGCACATTCAAGATTTAAATTCGAAAATATAAGACAGTTAATTCCAGATTTATATAAATTAGAGCAGGTGCTATTATATGGAACACTACGTATATATATACATATATATATATATATATATATAATTCGGCCATTTTGGCCTCGCAAGGGGCTATGCCTCTTGACTCCTCTAGCTTACATTTCTATCTCTTTCTCTTCTATACTTTGTATTAAATTATCAAAATTTACAGCGTAATTCTAAATCGGTCCATATGAATATAATAACATAATCACAGAAATCCTATAAAATATAACAAACGTTACATAAAATTGGGACATTTTTTCTAATGGAAGAATTACGTTATAATTAATATATATATATATATATATATATATATATATATACACACTATAGTGCAATAATAATGTCTAGAATTCTATATGGAACCGAAATATGGGGAGAGGCTGAGAAAACGGAAATCAGTAACATAGGTAAAATTCAGAAAAGGTGCTTGAAACTTTTACTACCCTTCACTGGAAGAAAATCAACTTTAGATCAATTATGTGTGGAAGGAAAACAATGAAATGTCTCCCAAGATGTACTATTATAGATTACTTGAATTTAATATCAACAATAATAAAGTTACCATGCAGGCAAAAAACTCGAATAAAACAAGAAAACAAAGTAATACATATTATATTTTCTCCCAATTGATAAAACAGGTGATATTTAGCTTTAATTAAATTAACAAGTAATATCCCCAGTCATATTTTAAACGAAAATAGAATCGCCGTGTGGAAAAAAGAAGTAACGAAATGGCTGAAAGAATGGTGCAAAGATTAAAAAATGCTTTTTTACAAAAAATAAATACCGACTTCAAGGTTTATTATAAAAGTTTAAAAATGTAATAAAAAATATTTAAAGCTTTCACAGTGATTACGAATAATAAAATAATTTTCGGAAACAACTGTGTTTTTAAAAAGATATTTATTCGCTTAAAGTTTCGACCAGCTTACACTGGCCATCATCAGAAGTTTGCTACTGATCATGGCCAGTGTAAGCTGGCCGAAACGTTAAGCGAATAAATATCTTTTTAAAAACACAGTTGTTTCCGAAAATTATTTTATTAAATGTACCAAAAAATAAAAAAGTAATTACTCCCGATAAAAATTACATATATCAGAGTGATATAACTTAAGGTGATATCGTAATTCTTATACAACATTAACTTATTGGAGTTGGCATCAAATTCATATTATAATAATAATTAAAAACTGCGTTAAATGTTCATTAAATTGTTCCTAGATATTGTAACATGAATTTGATGACAACTCCGAAAAATTAATGTTGTATAAGAATTACGATATCACCTTAAGTTATATCATTCTGATATATATTTTTTATCGGGAGTGATTATTTTTTACTTTTTAGTACATTTAATAAAATAATTTTCGGAAAAAATCGATTTCTTTATTTTGAACTGCATTTCCACGGTAAAAACATCAAAAGCTATATTTCCATAGTAATTTAGCAAATTTATTATATTTGAATTCAATAAATCTAACTTGACGTTGAAACTAATCATGAATGAAAAGCATCTAAAAAGCTTCAACTCCCGCATTATTAAGGATAACTTAAAAACTACCGATCAGATCTTGATCAAATTTAAATGGGACCACATGGGAAGCACCACCATTTAAATAAAAGAAGAATCATCAAAATCGGTTCACCTAGAATAAAGTTCTGCGGTAACACACATAAAAAAAAAAAAAAAAAAAAAAAGAAAAAATGCTTTTTTACAAAAAATAAATACCGACTTCAAGGTTTATTATAAAAATTTAAAAATGCACTAAAAAGTAAAAAATAATTACTCCCGATAAAATATATATATCAGAGTGATATAACTTAAGGTGATATCGTAATTCTTATACAACATTAACTTTTTTGAGTTGGAATTAAATTCATGTTAGGAACAATTTAATCAACATTTAATGCAGTTTTTAATTATTCTTTTAATATGAATTTGATGCCAACTCCAAAAAGTTAATGTTGTATAAGAATTACGTTATCACCTTAAGTTATATCACTCTGATATATATATTTTATCGGGAGTAATTATTTTTTACTTTTTAGTGCATTTTTAAATTTTTATAATAAACCTTGAAGTCGGTATTTATTTTTTGTAAAAAAGCATTTTATTTTTTACTTTTTAGTGCATTTTTATTCAATTAAATTAAAACATTTATTTCCACGGTAAAAACACCAAAAGCTACATTTCCATGGTAATTTGGCAAATTTATAGTATTTTAAGTCAAAAATCTAATCCGACGGTGAAAACAATCATGAATGAAAAGCATCCAAAAAGCTTCAATCTCCCACATTATTAAGGATAACTCAAAAACTATCGGTCAGACCTTGATCAAATTTAAATGGGACCACATGACAAACACCACCTTTCAAATAAAAGAAGAATCATCAAAATCGGTTCATCTAGAAGAAAGTTCTGTGGTAACACACATAAAAAAAAAAAAAAAAAAAAAAAAAAATACAGTTGAATTGAATACCTCCTCCTTTTTTGAAGTCGGTTAATAAAAATACAGTCGAATTGAATACCTCCTCCTTTTTTGAAGCCGGTTAAAAACCAAGCTACGTCCCGAATTTTTCCATTTTATGTTGCTCATTTATTCAATTTTTTTGTTTATATATTTTCTTCTTTTTTTTTTTTTGCCATTTCGTTGCTTTTCTGCTCGTAGTTTGTGAAACAAATCATGTATGCGAATTCGAATATAAAGAGGAATGGAAATTAAAATTCGCACCGACAAGGCTAAGCGTTTAGAATGTAGAAGAAGAAGCGATCTTTATATGTGCGAACCTATAGCCAAGGTATGTATGCGCATGTTTTTATATTTACTTAGACATGTATTAATTTAGGTTTATTTCTTTTCGATTTATATAATGAGCATGAATTGTTTGTAATTTTTTTTTGAGCTGAATAAACAATAATAGGGGTACACTCACGCAACGGGCATACTTGCCCTGGGAGACCCACAACTTATTTATTTATAAAAAAAAAAGAAAAAAAGTTGACTTATCTACTGGATTTTAAAAGTTTTAGTATTGTTGATTCTATTTCATTTTATCGGAATCTTATTTCAAACGATCTCATTTTGATGTAATTTTCTTTTTTTTTTTTTTTTATGTAGTAATTAGGGTTCTCATTTGTAATGGGATAAATTTATTAGTTGGAGAAATTAAGTGACTGTACATTTGCAACAGACGACGAACAAGAATTGAAATACAATATTGCCAGTGTTGATTTTTCGTTTAAGTTATCCGATACAAATTGAAAATAATTTTTTTATCTATAATTAATGTATCTTTGAGCCGTTAATTCATTTACGGTTGATTTTTGTTGATCTCTTCAAATAAACCGTATCAGGCCGTTATACATATATTATTACGGCCTAAGGAAGCTTTTCCTAAGAACAAAATTGTGGATAAAAAGGTATTCAAAATAAAATCAACAGCAGAAAACCACGGTTTGAAAATTTAAAAAAAAAAAAACAGCAGAAAAGATGTGTTTCTCGAGGTGAAAAGATAAAAATTAAAATTTTCCGAAATGTCTCAAGTTCTCGAACACTATGGGGCAAAGCTATATAATTTCAATAAGTGGGCCAGATTAATTTCACTTAACGGTTATACATGAAATAATTATTTATTTTCGGTTGCAATTATCGTTGATTGTAGTTAATAGGTCGATAAATTCGCTGATGTGTTTGCATTTCTCATCCAAAACATATCAAAAACCGATCTATATTAACTCTGAAAATTTAAATGAGTCACTGCACTAATATTTCAGTGAAATCGAAATGTTTTTCGGATCTTTCGTTCATTTGGTATTCGTTAATTTTATCCTCGGTTTTGTTTCATCTCATTGCATTTTATACTTTGCCGCAGAGGTGGCGTAAGGCGTGGGCGACGTGGGCGAATGCCTACGGCCTCGCGGTCCAAAGGGCCTCGAGTTTCAAAGGTTTATGCATTAGGTACTTAAACGCCATGACCATGACGAAAAAATTTTATTCGTCATAAAACGATAAATATAATTAGCAACTCTCCGAACTGTCAAATTTTTTTTTTTCAGTTTAATTTTAATAAAGCACAATAGGTAGATGTCGCGACGTGTGGAATTTGAGTGTTGCTCTGTCAGTCGTCGATTTATGAACGTTTTGGGTTGCCAAAGTAAACTTATAGATCACATTGGAAGAAAACTTTATCGTATTTCTTGCCGTCACTGAAACGATTGGAGAATATTTAACTAATGCAATATTGGGAGAGCTTGAAAAAAATGGCTTAAATATTCAAAACTGTCATAGCTAAGGATATGACAATGGTGTAAATATGGCAGGCGTAAATGGTCGAATATTAAATATTAATCCCAGCGTATTTTTTACAACCTGCGGTTGTCATAGCTGGAATCTGTTGCTGTCGGGAGACGGACGAAATTCTTCTGTGGCAGCAAAAACCTTTTGATTTTGTTCCGAAAATTTATTTGCTATGTTCAAGTTTCAGCAAACGCTGGAAATTAATCAAAAACGCAAATTTAAGCTTACTATGAAGCCTTTACCAGACACGAGCTGGGAAAGCAGAATCGAAGCATTGAACGCCGGATTATTGCAATTTGATGATGTTGTTGAACGCATCGAAAGCTTAAAATATCAACTGAACAATCTGGCACACTCAGCTATTGTGATTATTCGGTTTTAAACGAAATGTTTAATTCAGAATTTATATCATATCATTACATGTATGGTATGAGATATTATTGCGAGTTAATGTCATAAGAAAATTATGACAATTTGTACATGTCCATTTAAGCATTGCTCTTAAATATTTGCGTACATTTTGTGACTGAGTCAAAGAATACCGACAAACTGGATTCGAATAGTGCTTGTCTGATGCTCGTCAATCCGAAAGACTTTAAAAATAAAAGGGTAGCCAAAAAGAAGAAAAGAATGTTCGATTATGAAGGCAGCAATCAGCCTGTATAGTCTCCTAATAGACAGTATGAAACAGATTTTTATAACACCATGATCGATTCTATAATAAGCAATTCGGATTCAAAATTTATTTTTTTTAAATAATATTTTAAAAATTTTGGTTTTCTCTGTGATCTAAACAAGTCAAAAAGTATATTCCCAAAGAACAATTATTAAAAAACTGTCAAGATTTACACACTGTCCTGCGAGTGAGTGAGAGCAGTGACTTCTAATGTTACGAATTGTATGAAGAATTAATAATAATGCTCACAAATTTACCCAACTCCATTAAAGATGTAAAACATCTGCTCCAATACATAATGGAAAATAGCTTGAAAGAAATTTACCCAAATATTTACGTAGTCATTCGAATTTTGCTAACAATACCGGTAAAGGGTCCGCTGAAAGGAGCTCTTCAAAATTAAAACGAATTAAAAACTATTTAAGAAATAGAACGGGTAAGGAAAGACTTTCAGCTTTGGTAGTTCTATATTTTGAAGCAGATACGGCATCTAAACTGAATTACGATACTATTATTAAGGAATTCAGTAAGACTAAAAGTAGGGAATTTTTGTTTCCTTAATTCATTTCTTTTAATTTTTTTCAAATAGTTTGCATTTTTATGAATAAAAATTGGACAGTTGCAATAGTTTTCTATTTTATAAAATTCGTCTTCTTACCCAACCAGAGGGCCTCGTAAAATGTACCTTGCCCACGTGAAATTTAGGTCTTGCCTCGCCACTGCTTTGCCGTAAGCGTTATTTTATTTTTCGTTCTTTATTTTAATTTTCTCTTTTTTGCGGGACAATTTTATCGATAAAATTATTTATTAAAATAAAAAGAAAAAAAAAGAAAAAACGGATAAATGTCTATAAATGTCTAAAAAAACCTGGCAATAATTTTTTTTTCATGCTTCTTTTCTTGAAAAATGTGTACAAAGATTTCATGACTGCGCTTTTAAACAAAATTTCGGTAAAAAGTGAACAATTCTTCGAACATATTTAGACATATATATATATGTGTATATATATGTATCTTATGGTTTTTATTTTTATTATCTTAAATAATCTTCAAAAGAAACTGTGTTAAAATACATATTTATTTTTAATGTTTCGGAAGCAGTACATCGATCATAGTTAGAAACATTAATGGTCACATTGTAATCTTTCCACAAAAATAAATATATATTCTAACGCAGTTGATTTCGAAAATTATTTAAGATACGTTTATTGTACAAGTTTTAAACATTTCATTTTTATTTCATTCTTATAAATATAGGAAGCATATAATAAATGTTGCTTAATATCGGGTTCACAAATTTAGAGAAAACGACTTGTTCATGTTGGCGGTACAAGGGAAGATACAAGGAAAGCCAATAAAAGGACGAAGGAGATTAGAATTAATGACAATGTAGAATTCTACGAGAGACGATTACTCGGGCCAGGGATAGACTAATTTAATAATGCATACAATCTTTTGTCTCAAGAGACGCAACCATGATGATGATGATGATGATGACGGTCAGGTTTACCGTGAACAGTTTTGATTACGCTCGTCAAACCTATGAAGAGTACATTTTGAAAATGTAGTATTCCCAAAAATGACTTAATGAAAACTACAGTTTTTTATTTTATTTTATAATTGAAATACTGCCATTAATCGTAAACCTGAGAAAATATATATTTTCAATAATTATTACCATGGACACAAAAAGTAAAGAATATTGAAATACTTAATAGACTGGGAAAGAACCTTGAACTACTACGAACCATCAAAAAACGGAAACTACAATACTTGGGACATATCTTAAGAGGATCAAATCATATCTAAAAATACTACTTGAGGGTAAAATTGCCGGGAAGAGATCGAGTGGTAGACCTTCAAATTTCATGGATGGATAATCTTAACAACTGGTTCAACTGTTCCTCATTAGAACTTTTCCGAACAGCTGTTGATAGAAATAAATTCCAATTGTGGATCATCGCCAACCTTCGAGACGGAGACGGCGGATGATACTGCTCCAATTCATTGAAAACATGTCAAAAATACAGAAAGTGCAACCCATCACGTCTGGCAATCGCTTCAACGGGTTTTCGGTTTTGCCGGTGTGTTAACGTGGTGGGGAATTATGTTACTGGCTTTCACAAGAGTATAGCGCACATGGAATATCAGAGTACCCGAACATAAAAAAAAGTTTAATTAAAGAAAAAAAACACGTTCGAAATCGTCGGGAAAATTCACACATTCAGATATGGTCACTTCCCTACGATGTGTTTGGAAACGATACTAAATGTCGCATATCGTACGTAAGATACCCGCAGATAGTCTATATACTATAAAATGCAGTTACTGGAAAAATAAATACTTTTTGAAATCATCGGGAAATGTCAAGATATAGCCGTTTCGTTACAATGACGCTGGAAACGATGCTATATATTTATTTTAAGGCACGAAATAGAAAATAAAAATAAAGTTAAAAATGCAGACAGTACTCTCAGGTAGGCGTCAATAATAAAATTATTTTAATTGTACGCTCGATTCTAAACTAGTCAAAGGCGCGGCTATATCAACTAATAAAGAAAGAGAAATAAATTTTATAGTAAAACTGAAAAATATAATATCGGTTAATGTAGCGAATAGAAAAATAATGATAGCCATCGGTGACACTTCAGTGCCGCAAAGTTGGTTCCATATAGTTGACAAAGGACCCAGTAATTATCTGGGAAAATTAAGTTTAAGCAGCGGGGAAATTAGTGCGGAGAACGTTTTTCCGTACAACTGTATTGTAGTGTATTTGTGAGTAATGAATTCCACGTTTCAATATTATCCGGAAACGTTGTTTATCTGGGTGCAGGTTAACCAATAGGGTGTTGTTAATGGAACTTTAAAAAATTCTAAATTAATAGAAAAAAAGTCTTCCAGTCCTTCTCCAAAGACTCAACGAATAACCTAAATAGGGTGATCATTTGTAATGTAGAAATTTAGAACTCGGAATTGTGAAGTGTGAAATAAGCCATAGGTAAAAACTTAGGAAAAAAACAGATGGTTATAATTATTGACCGGAACACTTACTACTTAATGTTTTCACGTCAATCCCAAAAAAACGCTACTGGTTGAGAATGTTGTCGGTTTTGAACAAAGTTGCGCTACGGCAAGAACTTTGCATGAAAGTTCAATAATTGAAAAGATTACTAACGAAGAATGAAAAGTGAACCGATACGTTAAAAGACAAAGAGAGTAGGGAGGTGGATAAAAACATTATTTTCGATAAGTGCTCCGAGTAAACGTCTGCCAAAAATCGAATGGGAGGACGTATCCTGAGTAGATAAGTGATAAATTATGTTCCATCCACTGAACAGGACTTTTATTTTCGAAAAGTTTCCTTACGCAGGAGATAAATTGAACAAAGTGATGATAATTCAGATATCAGGATCGGAATAATGGTAAAGATATTCTAAAATGAAAGAGTAGAGCAGGAGTTCTGAAGAAAGGGGTTAATCAAGTTTAAGAAGACGAATAGCGGGGTGTTTGAGGACCGAAAAGGAAATTCCATCTATTTCAGTAAAGGACTTAAAATAATTACGTCGGGGTGCTTCTAGTTCTGCAAAGGTAAAACGAGGAACCGAAAAATGCGAAGAGGTGGAATAGGACGAAGTGTGCATGATTCTTTGAAGCTAGAAGCCTACCAGGAGCAATAAAACCCAGAAAGTAAGTCCGTTTATTAGGAGATAGATTTTGATTAGAACGACGTTAAGGCAGAAGGAATTTAAAGGCCGTAGCTATTTTCCAAATGTAAGAGGTAGGAGTGAAGCGAGAGAAGAAGGAAGCTTTTTCATGATTTTTCTTTTTGGCCATTTTCGTAGCAAATCTGATTCTATCGTTGGTTTTTCTTATGAGCGAGAAAGGTATTAAAGTAAAGAAGGAGCGCAATGATCCGGGTGCAGAAAGACTTAGGTCGAAAGTAGCTATACAATCCTGATTCCACCGCAAGGAGGAAGACGATCTAACTTTTTCAGAAGTACGAAAAACAGGAAGAAAAGAACGATTTAAGGCAAAAAAAGAACAGAATCGATAATGAAATCATATTGCAGGTAGCGAGAGATCAATAAGCGATCAGAAGTTGGAATAGTCGACTTTAAGAAGAAATCATTTAGAAATGTAAAAGAGATTAGAGAAAGACGAAGCGGAAATTTCATTAAAAAAAATAATTATAAGAATATGATAACTTTCAAAGGCATTTTCTAAAGTGCTCCATGAACCATTAAGGCCAAGATCGAGAGAGGTAGAGGTTAGTGGAGCTGAGAGAGGGTAGTGACTTCGAGGACAAGTAGGAGAACTATCATTAAGAAAGAACAGGTAATTTTAGAGGATAAAATTTTCTAAAATCGTGACATTGCTGTTGCGTATGCATTATAACTCTAAAAAGGCGAATGAGCATTCCAATCACCAGCTATGAGGAATGAGGAAAAGGGCGAACTAGTAAGTGTGTAGGATGGGAAGTTGTGCAAATCGTAGTTAGGAGAAATATAATCAAATTTAAAATTTAGAGGTCTAAAAGAATAGTTAAGAATAGAAAACTATGAACTAAATTGGGATAACAAAGTTCGGACATCATGGGTAATGAATTGAATATCGTTCCGTACTAGAATAGCAGAACCACCCTAGCCGTCGCTGCGGTTAGAGAAAATAGTAAAAAAACTTCGAAAGTTTATGTCGGAAGAATTTTCTAACTAGATTACAGGAAGTAAAACTGGGTTAACACATCATGCTGGTCTAGTAATTGTTCTAGGGTGACATTTTTAGAAAATATACTATTAAAAACATCGAATATCAACGAAGTAGAAATCAAAAGCGTAAAAATTACTCAAGAATACGAAAGTATGTCCCAGACTTGTTTTAAGGCAACTTCGAGGGAGATTGGCTAGTAACAATAGGTGAGAACGAGACACAACAAAACCCCCGTTTATTTGGCTAAAATTAGCATGGCTAATAATGGAGCATACCAGCGGTTGTGAAATATAGGGAACAATAGGCCATTTTTACTTGGCAGTGTACAGCATATAAACATGGTAAGGGAAAACTTGGAATCCTATCGTAGCTGCATACTTTTCTAGTGATTGTAATTTAGATAGTGGCAGAACCGATGTCAAATTTGGTTTTATAATATATAAATTTATGAAGCACCACAAAATAGAAATATAAAAATTAAAAGTAAAATACTCTATGAAGAGTTAAGCGAAAGAAAAAACTGGACACATGGCGATGGCCGAACCAAGAAAAAAAAAAAAAAAAAAAATTAGAAAAAAGAGAAGAAATAAAAAAGTGTGATGAAGGATCAAGAAAGACTATTAAAGATAGAAAAAAGTAAACACGAAGACTGACACAGTATTATTACCAAAGTCCTTCGTTAGCAGAATGATTCTGGGTAATGAAACTGATGTAAAGTACAAGTTCCTACGGCTCAAATAAATGACTCGTTTTCATATGTTTCCAACTAATCTAGTTAAAGGGCATCAAGCAAAACACCGGCGAAACACTTTGGAAAAAAACGGAATAAAATTAGAAAATAAAACGTTAAGACAAAAGGAAAACAAAAGTTCCAAAACATTGTAGCAGGAAAGATATCGAAGGTAATATTATTAATATTTAGAGTTGATTCGGTACACGTGATATTGGGGGAAGATGGGACGGTTGAAGGAAATGCAGGGTGCTCGGTTGCCTTTAGTGCCGTCATTGTTAGATAGGTTAGAATATTTATTGAGCAGATTCTGAGTTTTCCCAGAATTCTCCTGACGTATGTGAAAGAAGAAGAACTACTTGAGTGTTTTTGTCGTTTTCTGTTTGTAGCGGTAAACGAAAAATTTGGGAAGGCCGGCGAATTGGTCAGGTTAGAAATATCGGCAAAAGTGAATGCAGAAAAGATCAGCTTACCTTGGCTAATGTATTTTGCTTCAGGAAAGGAAACATTTTGCAAATTCGTAGTTTTATGAATTTTGACCTTGAAACCTCCCATTGAAATCTATAATAAATGAAATAGAAGCGGTAATCGGGTGTATTGGATATGACCCCGGTGACGCCTGCGTTGTAGAAATGCAATTTTGGAACATGCAACCTGCTGCGAAGCTGAGATAATATTTAGTGGAGTGTTGAAAAGTTGAAGGTAATTCCGACACCAATAAAATTGAGTATCCATCTTTTATTTCATTTCGTCTTTTTTTAATAATCCTAACATCGGTTGTTCATATTTTAACATTATTTATTTAAAATATTCATACCAAAAAAAAAAAAAAAGAAAAAAAGAGACCTAGTATCATTTAAAACATATTTTATAACAAAAGATATTAGAATAATAACATTAATTCTAGTATGATACTGTATAACGTTCTAAATTTACTCTTACGATTAATTAATAATGAGTTGACGGTAATATTTCACTTTTTTTTATTAATAATATTTTGTTTATGAAAATTATTGTTTTTTTTTAAAATTATTTTATTATTGGTTACATCAAAATTTAATTTATATACTAGGTACAATGAATGTGGATATTTATTTAAAATTTGAAAATA
The DNA here is from genome assembly GCA_039619475.1 of Icerya purchasi. Taxonomy (NCBI): domain Eukaryota; kingdom Metazoa; phylum Arthropoda; class Insecta; order Hemiptera; family Monophlebidae; genus Icerya; species Icerya purchasi. Next base: position 239,833,203 of record CM077115.1, read on the forward strand.
ATTTTTTTTCTAATTTCTAATTTTAATTTTTTACTCATCCAATCTGATAATAATGAATAGGTTACGTACTATCTGCCAACATGCGATTCGCCAATACGGTTCAGATCGATCCACTGCTGGACGTAAGCTTTCCTAATTTCTTTCAGTTGTTCCGATTTTGTGCTTCTTGTATTCAATTTTTAGCTATTATTAATTAAAAATTTCTCTAAAGAGATCCTCTTTTTCTGAAATTTATTGTAATGGCTACTTAGTACTTGTATGCACCGATACTGAACAGTTTTTTTTTTTGGATCGGGGGGGGGGGGGGGGGGGTGGTGGTGCAACAGTACAGCTTACCCAGTGCACTTAAACGGTACTTTTTGCGACTGGTACACGTTCGAATAAAAATCAGTTTAAATACTTTAAAGTTATTTACAAACAAACAAAAAAAAAATAAATAAAAGCATACGCACAAACATGTAACCTTTTATTTCCGGATTTAAATGCGACTATGAATTCTATTTTCTGGGTAGGCCAACCCCAGATAGTTAAAAATAACGAAAGAAAAAGTAGTCGGTTAAATTTTGATTCGGTGTCAGCCGTTGACAAAATGCAAAAAGGGAAACTAGCACAATAAGGGTGATGAATGGAGAAGGGAAAGACAGAATATAAGAAATACGATACTTAACAAGTAAAATTAAATAAATTGTATACACTCCATTAATATATGTACAACTAAATAACGATATAAAACAATAAAATCCTACCCAATATTTAGCGAAAGGAAAGGGGGGGTGGGGATAATAATATCTTCATTCGCATTATTTTTTATTTTATTTTATTTATCTTTTTGCTCATTTTTTGAATTAATAATCGTAAAAAGATTCAAGTGAAATTAATAACACCTATTAAGGTAATAAATAGATTTATGTATAAAACCAGCTAATTAGTCTTTTCCAACTACTCTAAAAATACGCCGAATTAAAAATTTATAATTTTTTAATTTTAAATTTAATTATACAGCGAAATAGGATTTGCTGGAAAAACTCGTTTCTTCTTTCCACACGAAATTTGGTTTTAAAAAATTTTTATGTAATTTCTACCGTTTTCTTACGATACCTTCTCTTTTAATCCAGTTGCGCTTTTTTCGTATTTTGAATATACCCTACATTTTTATTTTTATACAAGGAAGTTTTTTCGTTAATAAAACACAAACACCCGTTTAGGTATAATAACTATTCAGAAGATTTTTATTCTTAAAACTTTGATATTAAAATTCAAATCGCCATTTCTTTATTTCCAAGGCGTCGACCAGAGTCACGTTCTATTTTAATTCAATATTGTATAATGTTAATGAGACGAAATTAATATAGCACAGGAATAATGAGTATGGGGAAGCAAAATGCAGAAAATGAGTAGTAGCGCAGTAAGGAGTGAAAGTGTTCCATCAAATTGGAATACGTAGAGCAGAACGCTCAAGATAAAGAGATGAACACGGTAAATATGCTCAACGTCGCAAACAACTGCATTATTTCAATATGGGAAGAAAGCTAACGAAAAGTAAAAATGGGTACCAGGTAACTAAGTATGGCTTGGAAACGTAGAAAAACAATGGAGGCATTAGAAGATCAAGTTGAATAGATAAAAAAAAGTGACTACTAAAAAGAGGGAGAAATGTAAATATCCCCGATACCGAAATTAGAAATGAGAACTTTCGTTAAAAGATAGAACTTCTAAGAAAAGTAGCGGGAAGAAGCAGCAATCCGAGTGTTAAAAAATCAGCCGCCTCACCACCATGAGAGATGTCCGAATGGCCAAGAACCGACCTCGTATATCAGTATAAATGAAATGGGAAAAGAAGAAATAAGAAGGGCATACGAAGAATAACAGGGTCATAGAAATGATTGGAAAGGGCAAAACGGATAAGGTGATTTTAGAGTTTTGTAATTGGTATCATTTCCAAAAAAACAAACAAAAAAAAAAAAACATATTTCAATTGTCCTGGTTACATTTGTTTTCAAAATTTGTTATACCACTTCTAGTGCGTGCCCTGGGAGGGAGCTCAGCAATGGCTAGAGGTGCCGCCGTCACGCTCTGTTGGAAACAAAAAAAACATTAAAAAATTTAGAAAAAAAATAATTTATGAAGACAATTATTAACTTTTCATCCAATATGACATCAACTCTAAAAACCTCGTGACGTATCCAAATATGATGAAACAGTAATTTAATCGTAAAAAAAATGTAACACTTTTAACATTGCATAATTTACAAAGACAACTACGTCGTAAGAAATACTTTCAAATTCAGATACCTTTTCGAAGGTTCCGCAGGGGTATTTTAAAGGTTTCGCGAAAAATCTCGAAATATATTTTAAAACAAGTTCAATCAAGCATGATGTTAACATAAAGATAACTATAATTTACATTTACATAATACTTAATTCAAAGTAGAGAAATTGTAATTTTTCGAGCTTTTTTGAACTTTTTGCCAAATTCGAAAGTTCCGTTAAGTAAATAAAATACGGTTTCGTTCTTTACAAATAGCGATGTTTCTATTGATATATCGTATGCCAGGGAAAAATAATATGTTTTTCCAAAATTTGGAGCATTCGACACCCCAAGGGCTCAAGGTTTAATTTTAGAAACCCGGATGTTCCAAACTAAAAACATACACGGAGATGCGCATATTTTTAAACTTTTTAAAATTTTTAACTATAATAGTTGCGGCGGGAATGGGAGGGAAACGCAATTTTTCCCGTTTTCTTGAACTTTTCGCCAAGTTCGAAAGTTCTGTTAAGGAAATGAAACACGGGTTTGTTCCCGGCGCTCTTTCCATCGATATATCATATGCCGGAAAAAAAATCGGCGCCCTGAGCGCTTAAATATAATGTTGTAAACTCGGCTCCTATAAAACGGTCCTTTTTGCATATATTTGGGATGCATTTTGATTTCCTCAACTTTTTTACTAGGGTTATTGCTTACGTGAACGTCCTTCTTTTCTGTTTTTGGCCCAATAGGGCGCAGGGGGGGGGATAAATTATTTTTTAACCGTAATTTTTTGATTTCATGAAAGAGCTTCTGCGTTTTAATTTTTTATATTTCACTTTTAACGGGTTATGTTGAGTTACGATTTTTTTTTAATGGTGACTTTTGAAGTCCTTTTTCAAATTCCATATTGTATATTCTTGACGGTTTTTTGGGTTTTTTCGCCGCCCAGAGTAATCAGTCATCTTGAAGTTATGGATCGTTTTAAAGGGAATTTTAATTGTAATTAATGATGCAATTTTAAAGTTTATAAGTGACATTTATTTGATATTTTTGTCGTTTCTGAACTATCTTATTAGGATTCCGTGTGCACTATATGTGTACGAAATCCTAATAAACCGCCATATACGTTACCCTTTTTCTTTCACTAACCTAACAATTTGCTAATCCCTATATAAGGCTAATTTTCACCTTATCAATATGTAAATAGCAAATAAGGAGATATAGCGTATCATTTGGTTTTCGCAAATATTTTTCAACTGTTCTAGTAAGAACCCACAGAGTTTGTTATAAGCGCGGGTTCCTTCATAATTCGGCATTCGGGATACATCCAAAAATCCAATACTTAATCTTAGTGTACCCCTTCCGTATTCAATATCTTCCTTTTAATTAAAATCTGCGCTTTAGAGCTTATTGATTTAACTCACGTGATTCTCGCAGTCTGTGCATTATGATGTTGCACAAGAACCTCGACGCTACTTTATGCTAATTTCTGTTATGTATATAGGATACGGTAGCGCGCTAGTCTAGTGGTTAAGATGCTTGGCTACTACATCAGAGGACACGGGTTCGAAATTTGTCTCGATTCGGATCCAAATCGCTTCCGGCTTTACCCAGACTGAAATAATTGGGTACCAGGGAAATCTGGGAAAGTAAAGGCGGCCGAGAAAACAGAACTGGCGGCCTCCTTACTCTCATTAGTGCTGTTGGGCTTGTACACTGTGAACCTTGACTTCACAATCTCCGACGCGCTGCTAAGGGTATGATACTTGCTATCATATGTATTTTATAATTTTCTACGCTAACCGTATAAGAACAGTACACACGCAGCAAATTTTTCGTATTCAACTGTATGTTTTTTTTTTTTTTTTTTATCCCTCTTATTTGGTGAAGTATTTTTTTAGAATGTATCACGATATCGATACAAAATTTATATTGTAAAATATCAGGGGTCATGTTGAAAATAAATGCATTCATTCCGATAAAACGTATCTGCAAAGGAATGACAAGATGAAACCCGTTGAGTAAAAATAAACAACAGATTTAGAATTTGACGAATAAAAAAGATATTCCAAAAGGTAGTTCCACGATTTAAAAGGTCTGAGAACGCTGATGATCATGAAATTTTTGATATTTTTAAGGAGCTTTTTTATTTTTTTTTATAGCTTGGTTGTCATCCATTTAGCCATCCATCGTACTTTAGAAATTAAACCAATATGTTATTATTGATTATAAAGCGGACCATAGAAAAAATTGCAGTATGGCCAGAACTAAATAATGGACACTATAAGGAGGGAAAAATCCGCTTGACATGAATTCTTCATGAAACCTTTTTCTATATTATTTGTATATCTGTCACAAATGAGCGGCAAGTGAATAATGTCAGAAATAAAGTTGTAGACTTAATGTGATTACTGTTGCATCTAGTACGCGAAGTTTAATGCCGCACGGAAGTACGCAATCTACAAACCACCGGAACATACCTTCGAATAAAACGATGGGAGTGGACGGTGGAACATGAAAGTTTTCTAGCGTGAAATAGAGGAAACGGTAAATTTTTTGATAGATCATAAGCGAGTACGTTTTTTTCTTTTATAGTGTGTTATTTCGAACATATTACGACTATTTTTTATGTTGATAATATAATAAATTTCATTGAAGAAAATTTATATTACGGTTTTTACTGTTTTCATATTTGTTACATATTTTTTTCTAAAACTAGCTTATCATCTTTCAAAAAATGTATATATATATATATATAGTTTAATAAACAAATGTTAATGTAACTAAATTTTGAACTACCTAGGTAGCGCGGAAGCCTAGTAGTTAAAATGATTGGCTACCAAAGCAGAGGTGTGTCATAGGTTATTGGGACTTGTTTCGTTCCCCGGATCTAAGTCGCTCTCAGGTGTTTATCTAATCTGAAATTAAATTGGATGCTAGAGAAATCTGCGAATGTAAAGGCGGCCGAGAGAAAATTCTCTTCAGATCTATTAGACGTAGTACATTGTGAAACTGAACTTCATAATCACCAACGTCCTGTCGAGGGCGTGGAATTTACTTTACTTGAATTTGGTAATTTTGTATTTTTAATCTATATTTAACTTTGATAAGCGCGTAATTGATACGATAATAATAAATAAATAAACTTTACTTTAAAATCACCTAATCGTGAAAGACTAAAAAAAAAAAAAAAATCCTTAAAGGGACACTTGGTCAAATTTTGCTTGCGCTCTATTCGAATACTAACACTAACCACCTCAATATGTGCATAATATTTTTGCTCTGCTACTGATAAAGCGGACGTAGTATTTCAGTAGCATTTCTCCTTTAGTTGTATACATCTTTTCGGAACACGTTCTGCTTTGCTGTAGACAGGTTATTTCGTTTTACGTCACAAATTCTAAACAGAGCAAATCGAATCGGCATAAACGTCCCCTGGAACGCGTTATCGAGGGTGGCGATAAACCCCTTTTTAGTTGGGCCGACCGCAGTGATCTAGAGACCGACCGTGTTGAAAATGGGAGACGGGTGTGCGCGTGTAGCGGACACGCTGCGGTAGCGTAACAATATCATCAGAGAGCAGAAAGCAAATTTCTAGACGAAATCTGGTTTTAAATTGTGTGCGAGCACCTTCAGAGTGGCCAATGGCAGGCGGGCGGAACAGTAGAATGCGAGAAGCCGTCGAAGAAAGCTACACGTTGCTGACGATGATTTGAAACCGTAACACACCGTAGCAGCGAGACCTAGTGCAAATACGGAAAGCAGCTCCGGCCGTACGGGCAGCATCTTCTTCTTCTAATGGAGAATTAGCCGCTGTGTTTACCGACATGACATAGTTACTGGAATTTCCAGATACTGGCGCAGCAGTTGTCGGGCGCGTTTTATCTTTCTCCAGATAATCATCAACACCTATTACTTCTGCTCGTTTTATTATCATTATTCGTCAATGAAGATCTTCTTCTGGCAGCGTCGCTTCTGTAGCTGCTAGAGGACCTACATTCAAAGTCAATGCCGCGGAGCTGTTAACGGTCGTGCGGGACGGTCCACCGCTTGACTGCTACAGCGACGACAATAGTGCGCGATACGCGCGCGACGGCAAGTAATCGGACACAGACTCTTTGGTTCCAGTTGCAGTACCAGCAATGTACTGCACCAAGTCTCTCGTCACTTCCAGCATTTTCCCTCTGCACCGCTGTCGGTCCGCTGCCTAACCGGTGCTGGAACCTTCTTCTTCGGTTGAGCTCCGGCCGGTTACCGCTGCGGGGGACAGTGCAGGCAGCAAGCCGCTCGGTAACCACTCTGCACGGAGCGACGATGGTGCGTTGTGCGGTTCATGTCATCTCATTTATCGCTTTGTGCCACTAGCAAGATCATACCAGTTGCCTTATACTTTGTTCGTGCTTAACCGTGTCCGCGAAATCCGTTACCAGTTTGTTACGTTTTTGACGCAGAGGCGCGTGTCGTGCGTTTTCATCGGGCTGCTCTCTGACTATTCAAAAGATCGCGTCCTTTATTGTTCGGTTTATCGCGATCGCGATCCACATTATAAGTGCGCAGACAAGTAATTCCCGCCAGTTCCGTTCAAAATCATCGGCTCGCATCTCGACAACTTACATTCCGGTAAGTAAATAGGTTCAGTTTTTTCCAATTTACTACCGGTGTACTTTTTTTACGTATTCACATGTCTGTAGCTTGTGCATCGGGTATGGCTGAGAAACATTTTTAACCGTTGCCGGAAATGGATTGCCCGTTATGCTTGCGGACGGGCGGCATTAAAAAGATTTGACTGAATATGACGAGTGCGGAAATCGGTGGAATTTCGGAGAGAGATGTTGAAAGCGATCAGGGAAGAAAAGAACAAGTTTTCATATGTACGCGGGAAGGGGTTAAAAATAAAATAAATAATATTCGCGGCAAATATCACTCTAGATGAGAGGAGGAAAGTAGGATAAAAAAGTAAAATCCTTTTCGGAATTTCAGAGCCGTCGAACAAACGATATAAAAATATCGACACTGCATCGATCGGAGATTGTTTATAATTAATAAGATAATAATGAACTACGTAATTATCTAATTTCGGGTGATAAGAGTTGGAAAATAAGCGAAATAGTACCGCCGAGGTGTTAGGTGATTATTTCGTTTACACAAATCATGAAATTATTTTCTTTTTCGAAATAAACATCTAATAGTATCAAATAAATAACCTTTTCAAAGGCTACGCGGTATTTAAACGTAGTCCTGTGTACATGCTATTCCTTAATTAGTATAATAAAAAATAGCGAATAATATAACTAACATTTTCATTAAATGACATATATTTGAAAAAAAAAGTGAAAACGGAGATTCTTCCTGTAATATGCTAGGGGTCTTCAATTGGCCGCCACCACTTTCGTTTGTCGCATAAGATTCTCTATTAAGCAGAGAAAAAGAAGAGTGACGCTAGTCTATAATATTTAATCGGAGTAATACTTCGGCGATCGTTTATTTTTCTTTTTACCATTAGCCAGAGGGATGGTGCTGTTTCATCAATGAGCATGGGACTGCGAGAAAAGCGTTGGTTTCGGGTGTTCATCGAATTTGAGAAACATTTTCCCATGCAACTCATCTCATAGGGGGGCCGCAACAAATTTATTTATTCACTCACTTTAGAATTTCAGCGGCGTGTTTATTACAAAAGATGGTGCATACAGCAGCTATGAACCAACTCAATATACACGAAATTAATACAATAGAAATTATTTACGGATAAATATGAATAATAAATACGCATTTGTACATTATACATTCAGTGATATATATATATATATATATATATATATATATATATATATATATATATATATATATATATATATGTATATATTTGTTAAACATATATATGCCAAAATATTTATCGTAATACATACAGTTACTAATATTAAATAAATAGATAATGGTACGCACACACTAAGCCTGAATGTAATCTTTATTATGTAGGCAGGTGTATCCTTAAACTTAATCACTTAACAAAATTCACTAATTAACAACTAGAATTCGGCCAAATGATTACTTCAATGATCGGCTTCTGTTAAAATTTAGTAAATACTTTTTTTTTTGACATTTAAATTCCAGAATGTCAATGATCGCCTTTACAAAAAAACAAAACAATTCTAAAATAAGTATTTATCTGCGGTACTAGCAGAAGTGAATTGCTGCGGGACAAATTTTTTCTTATAGCAGAATAAATTTACGGGGCGAAAATGTTGATAAACTTTTATTTCTAGCACATAATACAAAGTTAATTTTATTAATCAGCGATATTTTATTCTTATCGGTTAGTTTCTTTAATTTTCGCCAATCCGAATATATATTTTTTCGAATTGAGAAAATGCTGCGCACAAATGATATTTCTTGTTAAAGAATAAGAATTTTTATTTTTTTAGTTTCACTTTTATTTTGTTGCTGGAAATGAAGTAATCAGTGAAGTAGTGTATATTTATAATTTATAAGTGCAGCAATTGTTACTTTTCAGAATTATTTTTTAATTTGTCGTTTAGTAGAATTTCTAAATATCGAATATAAAAAATATTACACACTAAAAAGAGGTAGTCGAATTACATATTTGGAATCGTGCCATTTTAGAAATGAAATAGAAAATTCCGTCCATCCGTTAAGTAATTGAAAAAATAAAAAATCACGAATAAATTGATGTGTTTGTTTTGCCTGTTTTGTAGAAGAGTATCTCTTACAGATGTAGAATTGTTAAAAGAAAGGGAAAAAAATGAATTTGCGAATAACTTAAATTGATCAAATGAAGAAAGCTTTTTTCTTGCATACCAGTACTTACTTTTCGGGAGGCAAACAGATTTTTAATTGTTAGGTATTTGAAGTTTTTCAAATAATAGTGACAAAAAGGGAAACAGAAAAAAAAGTGGATTTTGAATGTTTTTTTATTTATTTATTTATTTTTATTATTATTATTATTATTATTATTAATATTATTAGTATTATTACTATTATTACTATTATTATTTTTATACTGGGTGTTTTTTATTGCTATGATTATTACACCCAGTATCAGGTAGGTATTTTAAATGCTGGTTGTTAAGTTTAGTTTTCTAATCAGGGTAAGAATTTTTTAAATTTCGTCTTGGTTGTCAGGGATGGTTGTATTATTTAAGGGGATTTTTAGTTCTAGATGGATTTGATTAATGTTAGGGCATTCGTAAAGAAGGTGTTTGACTGTGATGGGGGTGAAGTTGCAAAACTGATAAGGGGGTTTATGGGGTTTTTAGGAAGAGGTAATTATGGGTGAGTTTCGTATGTCCAATTCTAAGTCTGGTGATTATTAATTCTTCTTGACGATTTAGTTGGGAGAGGTTTTTCCAAGATTGTACGGATTTTTTGTGTTGAAATAATTTGTTATGGGATTTTGTGTTCCATGATGCATGCCAATTAGAGATATTTCGGTTTGATTTAGTAAATGTTTGATGTCCGTGACACTGTGGTAGAGGTTACAGGAGAGGGTGTAGAGGCGGTTTTGGCCAGGTTATCCACTATTTCATTTTCTTGGATTCCGATATGACTGGGTATATACATTAATTTGATATTAATGTTTCGAGATTTTAGCTTGTTTAGTTGTTGGTGAATATCTCGGACAAGTGAGCATACTGAGTAGTCGCTTTGGATTAGATAATTTTTGCTTTTTCTTTCGTTTTTATGCTTTTCAAACGGTGAAAAATTGCTATTAATTCGGCTGTATAGTATTTTGCATTATTTTAAGTATTTAATTTTTCTTTAAAACAGATGATTTTTTTTTTTTTTTTTTTTTGAATTTCAATAAAGCAGTTGTAGGAAAGCAGCCTGCTTTTATGTGTACGGTGAAAAATCAGAGCTCGGTTATTTGGTGGAGAGGAACATTTTCTGGTAACTATGAGCGATTACTTTTGACGTACCGAATTTTTTCCAGTCTTTTGAAGATTTTCCGGCGCAGTATTTTTACGATATTCTATAACCAATGTAAATCGTTAACAAAATTTGAAAAAAAATGAACCACTTTCGCGATGTTAAGAATGGAAAATGAGTTTTCGTGGTACAGGACAGGTCGTAATCGTTGGACGCCCTGTGGTTATACTTAATAATTCTACGAAATTGCTGTAGACGAAATTAAAGTCCAATGAAAAAAGCATTGAACTTCATCATCCTTTGAAGACGATCGTTAATTCGTAACCGTTGCGTCGCTCATTTCTTGCAATCACTGCCGCATCGTCAAATGAAACGAGCTAGCCAGATCCTTAAAGTTCGTCTTCTTCACCCTTCTTCCTTTAAAAAATCCCTTACTCAAATCTCGTGCAGTAATTTAAAAAAAAAAAAGTTCGCGTCAAATTGGGTTTTTCGGATATTTATGTTTTTTTCAAAACGGTCGTTCTTTACGTCTATCGAACACACCTGCTTCTAAAAACCCCAACAATTCCGTCCACTTTTTCTGCGATTGTTTTCTCGTTTTCATTTCGTCTTCTTTCGCCTATATTCATAGGCCTTCGGCCATATAATAAGGAACAGCAAATATGAGCTGCTTCAAGTGTTAATACAGGGCAAGATAGAAGGTAGTCGCAGGCGTAGCCGATCAAGAATAATGTGGATGGAAAATCTAAGGGGAAGTGGTTCAAATTAGATACGGTGGAAATATTCAGGAGAGTCATGGATAAAGATCAAGTCAAGTAGATGATCGCCAACATCCTTCGAGGACAGAGCGCATAGAGGAAGAAGAAGAATTTGTAACGTTAAATAATTAAACGTATTTAATTTCGATTACATCAATTTTCCGTAATCATCATCTTCCTGTGCATTTAATAATTATACATGTTTTATGTTATTCTTCGGATCTGATGGAGTTATCCAATTCCGTCATGTTGACGTTTTTAAGGTAAAAATTTTTAAATCTTTACGGAATTATATTACGCCTTTTTAAAAATTTGGTATACGATATATCTGCCGTTAAATCTATCTCTTCCACAATTCCGCTAGGTTTTACTAAATCTCAAGTTTGATTGTTGATGAATTTTTTTAAAGTTGTATTTTTGAAAATTTTTATTCATTACACTTTAAATTTATCGTTCAAATAGGCTGTTTTCCTCTTTTTTTTTTTTTTTTTTTTTTTTAATTTAACAGTATAGTATTCCACCTATTATTGCCGTTTTCTTACGATATTTATTGTTTTGCAGGATTTTCTTAGCTCGATTGTTTTTACTTTCTGCACACACACTTGCTAAAGATTTTTGAATTTTAACATATCGCGATATCAGCTAATATAACAGTTTTGCATGCTGCTATCCGTTTTGTTCTCAAGAACTGTGTGAATAATTTTAATTTTGAAAATTTCAAAGTCACCAAGTAATTTTATCTTTTTCGAGACTTCTTAAAACGAATGATTAACTTTAAATGAGATATCATTCAGTCACCAGCGTGATTTCCATTTCTGAACGTTATATAACGGTAACTCTTTACTGTTGTTAGTTTAGTTTAACTGTCAGTTTCCAGACTCACTCGTCAGGCATTTTAGTAAGTCTACAGAGTTTCAAATTTAAATGTTGTAACGCGATAATAAAAAAAAAGAAATTCAACAAAAGTGTTTAAAAAAACGGAACTTATTCAAATGAGTGCTGTTCAAGCTATATGTTTTCTCACTCACTCCTGTACTTTGATTCTGTATTGATATTATGTGTTTTTCTATTATTGTGGTATAGTGGATAGTGAAATGATGGATTCTCTGCTTATTCGTGTGCTTTCGTTTCGAAAATCGCATGTCCTCTGTCCTCTCCTCCTTTTTGTTCCTTCCATCCGGATGATTCCGATTTACTCTGCGATATAAATCACATCTTCTACGAATGCGCGTGTCTATGTCCGTAGAATGTTCCTACTTCTACAGACAACTCCTGAATCTTATACAGTGTTTCCTTTATTCCTTCTTTACCATCTCCGGCGATCATTCTCTTAAAGCGTCCTTCATTGTTTCTATCTCTAGTAGTATTCAATTCTAATTCGTTTCTCCCTCCGTCTTATTAATATAATCTAATGCTGGGTAATGCCCTCAGCTGGCGGTCCCCCCTCATCAAAAAAAAATTCTAAACTATACTAATTTTAACATTCCGCTGTGTTTTCTATTATTCACTTATTAATCGCGTTCTTATCTTTTCGTTTTCGTCTTTCTTTGTAACATGTTTTCCTTTTCATCGAAACAATAAAATTTTCTATGATTTGAACCACATCTCCTTAAGGTACTTTGTTAACGTGTCCAAAAAAAGTCAACCTAAATGGTTATTAAAGCTTTCGCCTTGATTGTTGCTTGTTTTTGTTTTTTTCTATTTTTTTTATAATTCTAATTTCCACATCCTTTTTTCTTTTTTAGCTGTTTTCTCCCTTCTGCATTTCTATTATTTTGCTTGCATGGAATTTTCTTTTTTGCACGATTCGCGCAAAGACTTTTCTTTTTCAGCTTTCATTATTATTCGTCTCGACAGTCTATCGCTGTATCTACTCCGAATTTCAAACGCTGCCACTATATTTCCTTCTAATCACTTATTTTTCTATACATTGTATTTTCTCTTTACACATTGTCAATATCTAACACCGGATCAAAGTTTATTCCTTCTTTTTGTTTTTCCGATGCACTTGATTAGTTTTCTTGCACAAAAAAAAAAAAAAAATCAAAAATCATTTGGCCCCAGGAAGTCGCCTTTTAACTAATGCTATATCCTTTTTCTGTTCAATTGCACTTTCGCATAAAGTGGAGATAACAGTAGTCATTTTATTACGAATCAATTGAACCACGGATTATATATATATCGCGCAATTTTAACAATAAGAATATCTGAAGAACCCGTAAAGTAAGTTTACTTAAAGAATGGCGGTATTCGCGATGCTTCGCTGTATACCGTTGATTGAAATACAACGTTCGGCCTAATTGTATAAAATGCTTGAAGGCATTTGCGACGTGTATTGCACTCATTATTATCGTGGAATATCTTGCGAATTTACACGATGAAACGACCTAAATTATTTTCAATTAGAAAGGCGAACACATTTATCACATATGACACGAATGTTTGACTTTCTGTTAATCGTTCGAGGAAAAAAAGGAAATATTTGAACTAAATAAGTTAGTTGCAACTAATTTTTTGCAAAGTTTGGAGATTCTGGGTACCTCGGAAGTTTATCCGTTGTAATGAAACTCGTGACTGTTAATAAATTGGTTAATTTTTGTTAATAATTCGGTGACTAATCCTTCTTACATTCTTTGCAAATATGCAGTGTGTAAGATGAAAACGTAGCCAGCTATCGTAGCGTAATCGGAAGGTAGTGTGTTTTATTCGGACGGAAATTGATTCGAAGGTGGATTCTGTAAATTGATAAAGTACTCGTAGATGAATCCCTCTCGCGCTGGGCTAATATCCATACTTCACGAGCCCCCTCCCCTCAAAAGAAAAGATATAAAAACACGTTTCAAATACAGTAAAACCTCGTTAATTCGGACTTCACTAATTCAGAACTTCTATAATTCGGGCTGACAAAAAAATAAACCTTTTCTTTTTAATGCTGCCGTGTTAATTTTTGTATAAGCGAAGTTGAACAAGACGAGTACGTAAATATTTTACAAAACGCTAATGAAGAATGTACCGTGACAGACGTACGGGACTGGTTAAATGGTGAAGATGAATTTTGGTAGTACCCTGTCTAGACGGAAGAAGAAATAGCGGCTGTTGTAAATGAACGTTTAGTTGGGGATGTGCAACAAGATTCTTTTGATAGTGAGGAAGGCAACTTCTAAGAAATCCGAGAAGAGACCGTAAAACTAACGAATGCTAAAAATCACGTTGATTCATTATTAAGGTTGCGTAATACAAACAGTGAATTTAATAAATATTTCTTCGTGTTAAACGAAATTAAGCAGCACATTGTGTCAAAATAAATCCAAAAACAATACACTCAAAAAAAAATTTCAGACTTTTTCAAATGAAAATGCATTATAAATAATATACGTATGTAGTACAGAGTGCTGTATTCAGTGTTTTTAAAGAATATGTAATTTGTGTATAGTAAATTAGTATGTGGTACACATTTTGTAGTCAATTTTTATTAAAACTAAACAGTCGAGTAATTAAATTTTTTCATTTTTAAACTTCTTATTTATTACTGAATTCACCGACTTAAATTATTACATACACTTACGCTTTGAGATTTATCTAAATTAAGTACACGATGTTCGTAAAAGTTCATATTACATGTGATTTTAGAAGTGTTCCATAATTCGGAATTTTCGCTAATTCGCATCTGCATTAGGTCGAATTAGCGGGGTTTTACTATATTTATATCCAGTATTTGCTTTGTTGTGGGAACCAGGCTTTGGTTGCCTTATTCAGGTTTATAATCAATTGCAACATTCTGGTTTACATGGGGCAGTTGATTAGAGTTATTTATTTTCTATTTCGTCTATTTATTTATTTTTTTTTATTATTTTTTTTTTTTTTGTATATTTGAAATTAGAAGGTTAGTTTCTGTTTAGAGTAAATTTGTGTTAAAAGTGGCCAAATAGTTTAGATGCCGGGCCAAAAAAAAAAAAAAAAAAATCTGCGTAAAATAAAAATCTGTCTTGTATAAGAGAAAGCGCAAGTATCCCGGATGGAGACGAAGAGATGGTTGAGTAGAAAAATTAAATATAGTGGAATAGTCGAAATTGGAAAATGAAGAAGAACCGAAGTTGAGTCACAGTCTGGAATGGCTCATTTGGGAAAAAAAAAACAATATTTGAGTTGCAAATGCGCTACCGCTGGAACCGAAAGAATCAGAGCTAATGAATTTACTTCCTCATCGCCATGAATGTATATAAATGGTTAAGAATCCGAAAAAGATCGAAAGGATTTATAGAACATGAGTAAGATGTAGGGATCGCCTCAGCAGTATTAGGGTGAAAAGAGATTTCAACAGGTTGGACTTTTTGGGAGAGGGGATAGATTTTAATGTTCAATGCGATTGTGAAAGAAGTTAACAAGACGGATTGGCCACCATTTAAGGTAGGGCTAATCAAAGAAAGATCAAAGAGACGAATAGTATAAAAATAATAAAAAAGATTTAAGGGCAGGAATAAAGAGATAAGAATATCGGAAAGAGCATTTTCTCATTAAAAAGTTCGGAAGATGAGAGTTAGTTAACGAGAAATTGCAATCGGAGGAGAAGATGAGCATCGAGTTAAGAGAAGTTCCTTGATGTTCAAATTAGTTGGAATATCACGAATCGTGCCAAAAACGAAATAAAAACGATTGCCTCGTATATTAAGCTCTTTATGGACGTTGGCGAGAACTTCGGAATAGTAGAGGAAAAGGCTTAAACAAGTTTTTTCCTGAACGAACAGTTGTCTATAAACCGTTAGCTGAGCAGTTTTTCATTTTCTAAATTCTCCTATTCGACGTACAATTTGTCGATTAAAGTTAGTCGAAAATGGTCGGTACTTGATTTGTGCTAGATTTATTCCATCAGACACAATGAAACAGAAGCGTCACTTTCCGGTTACGAAAAATTTCGACAGAATTACCGACAGTGTGCTATTATCCGTCGAGACGTTAATAGTTGAACTATTATTATTCGAAACAACATTAGAGGAGGGGTGAGAAAAAGAATATTGCACCGGTTCGTTTGATCTGTTTGATGATTTAGATCGCGGTTCCCAAAGTGGGTTTCGCGAAAGGGTCACTGGGGTTCCACAAGAAAATCATCAGGTTTGCCTTCCAACAGGAAACATCGGGAAACAAAGAATAAGCCAGAAATTTTTCGTAAAACGGGAAGGAAATAGAAATAGCCAAAAGGTGATAAGAGAAAAGCATTTAAATTAAAAAATAGAAGCGTCGTTTTAGTATATTTCGCTCAATAATAAATCATGAAGCCCTTCCCCTTATTTACATCAAATACACTGCCGATAAGCCTGTAGTAACAAACCTGTGAGTATCGACGATTTTATTATTATTATATTATATTGCTGGCTTCTGTATATATTACAGGTTGCCACTGACACAGGTTCGTGCCCAGAATTTCGACGGGGGGGGGGTGAACATTTTCTTCACATATTTATTTTATAAACATCAATACATTTTTCACTAATATTCATACTATTAATAATTTCCATCATTTTGATTTATATATTAATAATTTACATAAATGAATTGCCGTATGAACATCAATAAAAATTACATATATTATTGATTATACTCGTAATAAAAAATTTTGCATAAAATATTAATAGAGTACCTAAAAATATGAAGCATATTTTTTCTTTTATCTTTTAAAGGTAACAACACCCTAAAAAGTCATCAATATTTATTTTAAATTTTTGATTTTTTTCAATGTTTTGTGTATTTATAATAACTATTTCAGTTCTCATGGGGCGGTTTAACCCCCAAACCCCCCTGGACACGGCCTTACACTGACATATTATAACATCTATTGTATTAAATAATTAAATAATGAATAATTAAATAATTAGGTGTCCATCATCGTCAACATGCGTTAAATTGAACATTTGATAATTTTTAATTAATAAAAACCATTTATTTACAAGTGTACAAAATCTATTTCAGCGGAATAATTTTATTTTCTAAATTAAGATTGATCGCGGGGCTTCGCACTTGAAGAGTTTTATGTTTTGTTTTGAAAACGAAAAATTTTATTCGATAAATAAAACTGATTCTCCCAATCGTATTACTCTATGTCATTCGCCAATAAAACACACACAGACACACACACACACGCATACACACCGACTTTTAACACGAAAAGCGAAACGATTATTCGGAATATTTCAATATTGCGAAGAAAAATATATTTTTTTTTTTTTTGCTTTTTTGGTCTTGTCAAATGGAAGTGATAATTTTTTTAGATTTATCAACATGCGGGAGCTCGAATCAAGTTCTATTGAAAAGGACGCCGGCTATGCTGCTTAGCTGACTAACCTTGACAGTTAAATAGGTTCCTGCTGGGAACACTCAGAGCGGATAATTCAACCCTTTACCATTTTTGTTACGGCACATCATTACGAAATTAAACAGTCTCAGCGAACTTTATTAATAATTTACTTCGTTCTGCTGTTTTGTAATGGTACAAAATTTTACACTTTGGCGTTTAACATAATTTTCATCATTCTCGATGGTTTACCAGAGCAAATGCAGAAAGTACGATAAAGAGAAAGAATAGCATACGATAATACAGAAATTCGGCAAATATCATTGTACAAACATTTCAGTTATAAACATATACATTCTTTCATACATACCGATGATGTAGTTTGTGCTTTTTTTAATGACATAAAAAATTTTATTTATAACCAATCCGCTAAAATTTATATAGTGGTCGCCCGCCTTAGTTAAAACGTGTTATCTTTATAATATTTAGGCGCGAGCGAGATGTAATATCGCTAGTTGTAAAATTATAATGCTCATCAAGTAGAAAAGGCTCTCCTTTTTTTGCGAGCACATAGCCGACCTGACCTTCGCTAGAGAAGCTGAGTATTGCTATCGATCATGTAGTCAAAAGCTTTAACGGCGACGAACATTCTTCGATGTAATTTGAAAGATGTTTTGCGAATACTGCTTATGTACTATATTGAACAGTTCTATAAACGCGACATAACCATTTTTGAGGATATTCCCAAGCCGGTCGATGTTGCTCAAAGCAATTAATCGAGTTAGGGGATCACCCCTTTTTGCTAATTCAACGCAAAACAAATTATAATTTTTAATTTATCGAATGCGCTTTGACTTTGCAGTACTTTTTTTCCTTTTTCAAAAAAATAATTTTCGCAAGATTACGCGAGGAACGGATCATCTCACTGCTGAGGCCCGTATTCTTAATGTGTGCCAAGCAGAGCATCCTGGGCCCCTAGGGGGCTGTAAGTTCGCCGCTGTTCCTGAGTCTAACAAACGCTACAAGTAACAAGACGAATTTGAAATATAGAAACAGGAAGTTTAATAATAGCTCTGTTGTTTTTGCGTTTTTTTTCTCGGAAAGACCACTAATACCGGAATTAATTAATAAAAATATTTTAACGATTTTACTGACAAAGTGCGTTTTGTTTTGATTTCGTGTACGAATATAGGATTTTATTATATAAAGAAGAATTTTCCGCTTTACTTATCGTGAAAAATAGCGCTGAAAGAAGCTGGTTTTGTTAAGAATTACGAGAGGGTGTAGGGGAACAAATATGGACCTAAAGCGATCATCAACAGAGAAACGTATAGCGACCAGATTACTTTGAGATATTTGACGGTGCCGGCTGTCTGAAATTTTAGGTCATTCTGTTAATGATGGGTAGACCCCCGATGTAAACACCTGTTTCGGCCGATTAAGAAAGTTAATAATGGAGAGCATGAGCGGGATAGTTAAACAATAGAATTCAGAAAATTCCGGCAAGGACCCCGTCGCCGCATCTGTTCATTACGTAGCTATGTGATATAGAGAAAGTTTCACAGAATTAGCGAGGTAAGATGCTGCTATCGAGTGAATTCGGAATTACGCAGATCCAGCTAAAAACAGAATGTTTACCGCCGTTAAAAAAAGGTTAGCTCTCCTCGATTATCTCGAAAGAAATTTTAAAAAGAAGCAAATGTCGGCTGCGCACCGATTTGCCGGGATCGCGGTGAAACTGTGGATAATGTTTATATTGGCCTTGTCGCAACAAACATTGCGGTTATAATAAACTGGGATTTGAGATTAACGTAGTTGTACCGTTAATAGGTAGCTGCTGACGCTCAGAAGCTGAGTATGGCACTATGATGATAGTGAACCGTTAATGGATCATTTTAAGATTCCCGGCGCCCTAACGATAGCTTCAATAATAAATGTATTATAAATAAATAAAATCGATGAAAATTTAGACAGGTTCCTCCTGTGCTTCGATAACCAGAGCGCATTCGAAGTATGTTACCGATGAAAGATGTTGCAGGTATTTTACGTAGATCATCTGTACGTGTCTATCTTGACCGAAATTCTACATCCAAACGAGCGACTGTCGAATACTTACTTTCTTCGATTACCCACGGTAATAAGCCACAGAAGATAATTGCCCGAGGGAAATCAAAGAATTTTCGAAGACGTAGTCATCCTACAGCGATGATGTGAAACTGTTAAAAGAACAAACGTTGCAAGAAGCGATCTAAGCACCCGTTAACGAAATGTTTTAGAAAATAACCGTATACAAGATCTTACATTGAGTGTAACTGATTTAGACGTCAGATATGACGTTCGAAATTACGTCAGTGATGGAATGAAAACAGAAATAAAAATAATTATAATTAATAATAATTAGTAACAATAATAATAGTAATAATAATTAATAATAATAATAATCAATCAATCAATCAATCAATCAAATGTTACACATTACTACCACAGATACCATAACTGTGCGAATACCTACATCCCCCTCCACATATATATATACATATGTATATGTATATATATATATATATATATATATATATATATATATATATATATTAGAGTAGTCCTTATTTACATGATCTTGGAATTTTTTTTTTACCCGCCCCCTAGATATCTTCTAAATATATAAAAAAAAATTCCTGTAAAACCTGAGCTCTTAATTTCAATATTAACACGCTCCCCAAAGTCACCAAAGTTTTAAATGGAAAATATATGCAACTTTTTTCAATAACGCTTATGAAAATTATAACTTTGGTAAAAACTGATGAATCAGTTTGAAATTTAGTACAGTTGTAACTTATACTATTAGGAACAATCCTTAAAAATTTAAAATTTTTAAATTCATTACTTCCTTACATATCAAGAACAATTTTTTCATATTTATTGATTTCATGTGTAAGGAAGTAATGAACTTAAGAATTAAAAATTTTTAGGGATTATTCTCAATAGTATAAGCTACAACTGTACTAAATTTCAAACTGATTCTTCAATTTTTACCAAAGCTATAATTTTTCTAAGCATTATGGAAATAAATTACATGTATTTTCCATTTAAGACTTCGGTGACTTTGGGGAACGTGTTGATATTAAAATTAAGAGCTCAGATTTTACAGGATTTTTTTTTTATATATTTAGAAGATATCTCAGATGTGAGAAAAAAAAATTGGCACGCTTAAGAATCGGACACAGTCGGTTAACGCACGCTTATATCTTTGAAAATAACGAACCACCAGTATGTACTGTTTGCCAGTGTCAGCTATCCATAACCCACATATTGTCCGAATGCGCAAGGTATACTACACAGCGACAAACATGCTTTGGAAATGCAACTTTGGACATTATCTTAAGTAACGATATCAATAATATTAATAATTTATTTTCCTTTTTAAAATTAACAAATCTTTATAATACTTTATAATAATTAGCATGTGTAATTACATAATAAGATGCAAATGAACTTGCAGTCGAGCATCTTTCAAATAAATAAATAAATAAATAATATATATATATATATATATAAAATAAACAAAAAATAAATCTTTTAAATTTCAGGTAAAAATGTTTTGTCAAGCGAAAATGAAATAAGTTAAATAAATGAATAATAATTAATAGTGTTCATTAACGGTTATGTTTTAAAGTGGAATAATTTGTGATTAAAGAAAAGTTATATATAAAAGATAACAAAATGGATAAAAAAAAAAGAGAACGAAAATAGTTATAATTATAATAATAATTATATCATATGCTCAAATGCATCTTATTTATAAGTTACTCGTATTCATATATGTAATTAAATTTTAATTGTCATATAAAAAGAGAGAAAGGAAAGAAATATATAACATGCATATACACATTCATACGCAACGCTTTTACATATACACTACACGTACAGATACATTCATTCATACCTATCCAAACACACCTTCATACACACCTGAAAACCCGAATACTTGAACACTTAAATACACTGGCATATTTAATAACTAATACAAAACATTTTAAGTAAGAGCTGAAATAATAAAAAAAAAACCGAAAAAACAAAAATAAAAGTTGATGAATTAATAATATAATTTTTTTATTTGTCTTACAGTTTAGATGACACAGGTATGACATGAATGATTTTCCGGCGTTTTTCGTTATTTTTCAGTATCGCTTTTAACGATATTGGCAAAGAATTAAAGGGTAAAGAGGTGCCCCATATACATAGATTAATTTGGGATATGATATTTTTTAGTAAATAATAATAATAATAATAAAATTAATACTACCAGAGGTTGAGATTAAATGGATAATAATCGTAATAATGGTAATAATAAAAACTACAATAATAATGTAAACTGATAAACTGTATAATTTAAGTCTGTCATGTATTTTGAGATAGGTCTTGCAAGTTTCCGGATTATAATAATATTAATAACCAGCCGTCTGAGACTAATAATTCTTTAAATTAATAGTTCGAATGAATAAAATAGATATTTTTATATAATTTCGTAATTAATCATTAACAGTCGGTTGTTGAAATTAACAGTAATGTTAAGGGTTTTATTTCATCACTGTTCTTCTGGTTACGATTGAGTTTGACAATGTTACTTTGAATTATTATATTCTTTTTTTCATTTTTTTTTTTTTTTTTTTAAATGGGTTTGGTGCCAGCACTGACCCAACTATATGAGCTTAGAACACCTACTCAGATTCTGAGGCGATCGGAGATAGAGAATATAAAGGAGAGTAGGAGAGGAATAACGGCTAGAGGTGGGAAGGAAAGGATAAAGG
The DNA here is from genome assembly GCA_039619475.1 of Icerya purchasi. Lineage (NCBI taxonomy): Eukaryota > Metazoa > Arthropoda > Insecta > Hemiptera > Monophlebidae > Icerya > Icerya purchasi. The sequence continues at coordinate 239,855,187 of CM077115.1, forward strand.
AAGCATTGAAAGGGGTAGGAAGATCCAACCCCAAGAGTTCGGCGTATAGATGAGAGCACTCGGGTTATAAAATAAACTATGAAAACAGAAAATTTAATAATAGACAAAAAATACATAAAAACCAACCTGTTTCGGTGTTACATACTCCGTTATCGTGGCATGTGACTCCAAAACAAGTCGATTTTTATGTATTTTTTGTGAATAATTAAATTTTCTGTTTCCATAGTTTGTTTAACAATAATCTATATTAATACAGAAAATGGACTATTATAATTTTACTGTTAGTTCGAAGATTTACATGTATAATGTTGATGTTAAATTTTTAACTATTGGACGATGTACTGTAACAGATCATTTTAATTTTCCCGCGTTGAATTTTTAAAAATTACTTATCATTTTGTTTTGTTACACTTCTTATTCTTTTTATTTCGAATATCTTTGGACCACGATTATTTCAACTGCTTTTTCTATTTGATTTTCTTCTTTTTTCTTTTCCTTATCTTCTAATATTCTTTCATTCGCTTACAGTGCTGTATCTTTCTTTCCTTACTGCATTTTTTCGCGGTATTTAATTTCGGTTTTTCTTGAAAACCTCAATGTTTATACAATTTTCTTTAAGCGAGATGCGTAACTCGATATCTCTGGATTCAACCTTAACTTCGTTTTAGTTCTCCAATTCTATAAACTAATGGGATCTACTTTTTTTTTTAAATCAAGACAAGTGCATTTCCTTTTATTTAGTAATTTTGATGCGTTTAAACATATGACCGCAAAACATAATCCTTAATTTCTTTATTACCTCGGTTGGTTTCTCTACATATTTTATACCTTCTTCTTTTACGTTTTATGTTATTTACGAGTAAGTATAAATTCAAATTTTTTAATGTTTTTTAATAAAGCTCAGCCGTATATATATATATAAAAATATATATATATATACACACATATATATATATAAAAATATATATATATACACACACATATATATATAAAAATATATATATATACACACACACACATATATATATATATATATATATATACACATGTATGTATGTATGTATTTTGATTTATTTGTTACAATGGTAAAACCGACAATGAAAAAATACTCCTCGATATTTATTACGCTAGTCTATTATTATTGTACTTCGAGATGTAGGCGCCATCTTTAAGATCGTAACTTGACGTCACGTCGTATTTCGTGACACACTAATTACGTCCGCAGAAAGTTGAAAACGTACTAGCACGATTTTTGACAATATTCCGCTGTGTATTAAGTGATCTCAGTTTCGCTGATGCACTAGCGGTGTTTTTGTCTAATTTGATACGGTAAATTATTTCTTTAATTATGTTCGAAAAATAAATATTGAAAAGTAAACGAACGAGCCTATCGGAATATTAATATCGAAAGATTATTAAAATCGATATAACATGTCACGTTGAAATGGGGCATTTTACATTATTACTTTTATCCTACAGAAATGCGGTGGTTCGTATAGGTTACTATGTTTCATAAACATGTTCTCTATTGCGCCGTTTATTCTATAAGTATATTTGTAGTACATAGGCACGAAAGCTTACCGAACGTACATATATTTTCTCTGTATTTCGTTGAAACGGTTTGGAAAAATCGCAACATCTTCTACGAATTCGTAAACATGTCCGGACTGAAGGAAAATAATAAATAAAAAATCTCTATTATTATTATGTTTTTAAAATACATGTATAATATCGTATATATATTTGATTAAATTCTTAAGTTTTTCAGCGCGATTGAATTAACCGAGAGCTTTTATTGCATAACAAGGTGGGCCGATAATAATGTTTCACTATCAGTTTTTTAAATATTTAGACGACACTAAATATGCAAAACGTATGCAAACCGAATGAGGCAGCTATTTACATAATGATTCAGTCCGAATGAATTTTCACATCTCATTTTAACCTACAATATAGTCGTTGTCTGTCTGCAAAAGTCATACTTCTCTCCAACTCATTACCCCATCAACCACATAACTACTTAATCTTTAGAAAGCATTGCCTCCCAGTTAGTACTTACCTTTTCAGTCTGCGATTGTTATTAGTAACACGCTCTTTTAGACGCTTTCGCTGTATTTGTCTTTATTCCAAAAACTTTGCAAATATTATATTCGGAAGCAAAATTTCCCATTTGATAATCTTATCACAATATGGTTTTCTTTCAATCTTTATTCTCTGATCTGGGGAATAACTCATGGCTTCCATTAACCGGGCATGCTCTTTAGTAGTGAAATCAACCTTAGTTTTTCAATCATATTCATTTCGAATTAGTTTTCAGTAGTGGGTCTTACTGTCTGCTCTACATTAGTTTGTCGATAAAGAAGTTAAAATTAACAGTGAAAAATTGAAAATAATACGTGCAAAACCTACTAATTACTATAAAATATACGATTTTAAAGCAAAATGACAAATTTAAGTTGTCTAGTCACAAAATCGTGATTTTTTAAAATTTTTCCTTAACAAAATGTGTATGTATTTCTTATAAAATATTATAGTTCCTGCTATATCTATGTATTTCGAATTCAGAAGAAACTTATTACATCTAAGAAAAATATAAAATAGATTGCTTCGGTAATTTGAAGATGGCGGATAAAACAAAGTTGATTAATTTTTCCCCCAGTGATATGTCTGCTCGAATTTAAGTCTCTATAACATTAAAATATCGCTAAATCACTTTTATTTTTATAACATTATGATTCGGTCATTAATCTTTTCATTTTTTATGAGGAAATTAAGTAGGCATTTAAATTAGATTATGATTTATCGCAGAGGCCTAGCTAGTTTCACTTTATTAATGTTATACGTAAGTTATTTTAAATTATTAAATTATTAGAAAAAATCGTACATCGTTTACCTTCTCTCTTCTTTTTCTGGCTAAATTAAAGAGCATTTATTTTTACAACGGTAGGAACTATTCTACAGTTGGCAATATTTCCGTTACCCTAAAAAAAAAATTAAAAAAAACATACATTTTTTGTTTATGTGTGTTTAAAAAGCCCACAAAAATAATGAAGTAATGTTTTTTTTTTTACTGTTTCGTTTTAACACCTCTAAGTAAAAGACAAATGACAGTCATATCCTTCTCGAAGCAGTTTGCAAAGAAACAAGTTTATTATAGAAGAGCATATGCACTTCCGTTAGAATATCGGAGCTCAGAGTTTTGTGCAACAAACTAACGACATTAATCGATAACAACGTATAATTGTTTATTTCAGTTTAACAATAATCGTCAGACTATTAACATATTATCTTACATTTACTTTTTAAACTATTTAAACTACATTCGATTTAGTTCGGAACACTTTATTTCTAGATTTTAACACGACGAATAAAATTAATTCTTCATAAAGTTTAGTTCAAAAAACCATTTTTCGTCATTTAATTTTATAATAAAATAGTTAATGCGATTCTGATTAGAAAAACGATAGGCTACACAGTTACAAAGAAGTCTTACTAATTTAATCACACTATGTTCCTTAATAAAGAAGAAGAAAGATTTATCTGCATAAATAATAACGTTACACTCATGACATAATTATTAATATGTGTACAGACACAAGTCTTACCGCATAACTCAATTAATGAATATAAATAATACACGATATGCGACGTTTAACTTAGTAGGAAAAAGAAACAAAAACCTACTGCAATAAAGATTTCAATTAGCAGAATTGGTATGTAACTATGTAAGCGAGGTTAGAAAAAAGCAAGTAGCAAACTTTTACTCGGTACTTCAATCAAAAAAAAAAAAAATTTAAGAAAAAGAAGTTGGTAGTGCAGTGTAATTTCCTAAAAACGTATTATGTGCATTAAATATACTGCAATGGTGTAAGGAATGTTTGTCTAATTCTTTAATTCCCTCTCGGCTCTTTCAGCAAAAAGAACAAGAAAAAAAAAGCGAAAAAAAAGCAAAAAATGAATCAAAGAAAATAATAGGAGTCACAATAACAGTGATAGAAGATACGGGGAAAAAAATTCGAAATATTACGCGTAAATGATAATACACGTAAACATTAAAGTGAAATTTTGAACTGAATCGAGCTTTGTAATGATTTTTATTAATGTTTGTATTTCGGCTTTTAATTCCATAAATATACACCTTTTAATTTGTCAGAAATCGATCTTGGATATTACGATGGATAATTTAACATCGTGTCTTAACTTACGTTTAAAAAAAAAAGGGTAAATAAGCAGGTTTACATAAAAAGTGATAATTAATTTTTTTTTCTCTTTATCTTTTCCCAGTTATTTATATATATATATATACACATATATATTTTACTTTTTTTTTATTTTACATTTTTCTTGCATTGGGTTTCTATACGAATTGCTATTATATTTTGCCTTATTTTGTTTAGATTTTGAATTATGCGTTATGCTGTTATTTTTAGTGGAAATTTATATTACGTTGGTTTTTACTTTGTTTTGTGACACATTTGATAGTTAAGTGGTTAATTGTATATGTTCAATTGTAACTTTATTACAAATAAACGTTGTAACTGCGATGAGAACCTACAGACGGGCGGTTGCCTTGTGGGTTCTCCATATGTTATTTAATAAAAAAAAAAAAAAAAATGGTAAAGAAGAAATTAATGGTATAAAAATGTTTAACGGTGAAACAACGTTTGCGAAAAATTTAACAGGGATGTATGAAAAACAATCACTGGGAGCGATAAAGAAAAATTTACAATAGCTATGTAACATAAAATATGATCATAGAGGATTCAGTTGAAAGAGCCGTAATTTTCCCCTTTTCTAATTTGTGAACGACAAATCAAAAATTAAAATCGGTCGAGCATTTCAAGCTAAAATTATATTAAAAAAATTTGAATTTAAGTAACGCAGTTCATAATTATCCTTCGCCTCGTAAGTGACTTTCAACCGTCATTAATCAACACAATTTACTGTTTATTCATACAATTCGATAAAATTTTGGAATGTAGCGAGACTACCTATTTGTATTCTTTATATACTTCAAAATGTAGGAAGGAATAAGTTGAGACGAAGTGATAGGTAAACGTTTGGAAAGGAATCGATAGCCCAAATAAGACCTTCGAACTGAGAGGGGAGGTATGTTAGATTCCGCGAGCATTGCTGAAATGGGAGAGGATTTGAGAGCACCGAGGCAAAGACGGAGACAGGAGTTTTGTATTATATCTAATTTGGAAAGAAGGGATCTGGAGGCACAACCATAGATAAAAGAGCAGTAATCAAACTTGGAGCGAATAATGGATGTATACAGGGAAATGAGCAGATGAGGATCACCTCCCCATTTGGTTGGAGACAAGGATTTTAGCAAGTTCAGTCTTTTAACGGCAGAACAAGAAAGGTGGTCAATATGCTCAGAGAAGGTCAGACGACTATTAAGGTAAATACCGAGATAGCAGAAGCAAATAACACGGGGAAGAGAAACTTGATTCAGGGATAGGTTGACTAATGTGGAATTGTAGGGGCGGAGAGTAAAAACCATAGAAGAGGATTTAGAAGGAGAAACAGAAAGGTGAATAGAAGATAGGGACTGTTCAAGTGCAAACAAAGACGAATTAAGAGATTCGTTGGCGATTACCAAGTCGTAGGAAGAGGAAAAAAGAAGAATATCATCCGCGAAGAATAAAGAGAGGGAGTTTAAAGGAAGAGATGCTACAGCAATGGTATATATATTGAAGAGGGTAGGGCTGAGGGGGGAACCTTGCGGAAGACCGCGGAAAACACTTCTTGTAGCTCGAAGCCACGGAGAGGAAATGTGGATAATGCGATTTATCATAAGATTAATAGTCAGCGAAATGAATTTGACTGGGAGATTAATTGCGGCCATTGCGTCTTTTAGACTAGGTAGATGAACGTTATCAAAGGCTGAGGATAAGTCGATAAAACACTGATTTCTTACATGAGACCAGATCGGTACTGTTTATAATAAACAAAGGATATCATTGGAGTCTGTCCAGACCTTTTTTTTTTTGCTTTTTTTTTGCTTAATTTAGATAATTACATACTATAAAATTTTTGGGCCCTGCTGTTTTAAAGCAATGCATTTAATCTGGATTTGCCCATTGCGGACGACAATTTGTTCCTTATTTCTCGTGGTGATTGCGTGCATTGTGAAGTATCTTTTTATCTCTCGGCTCAAACCGGTTTTCATCTATTAGGATTTACTCTGGCTGTATTTTTTTTTTCATAGACTTTTCCGCGGTCCTTGAAAATTTTGCTAAATGTTTTTTATTCAATTTCTTCGATGTGCTTTAGTGAAATAATAGCATCTATGTTGTTTCTCAGCGGTCCAGAGAGAATTCTTGGTTGCGTGCCGAAGCTAGAAAAATTGTATCCGCTTCGTATCAACTATTCGCCCAGAGTTCTCAAATATTTAAGATGCATACTAAAAACACGAAGTCGCATGTTGTTTAATTTCATTGTATTCATTTTTAGGGTAGAGTAATATTCGGTTCAGTTCTAGGAAATATATGATGCTGGTAGATCACGTTTCTTTATATTGAGGGAGGTCCGCCATCGTCATCGCTAAAGACGCTAATGGAGTACGAGATGGTATTCGTATTGTATTAAGATAATTTTTGACATTGTTTCTATTACTAATGGTGAAAAGTGCCAAATTACGCACGTTTCTGCTTCAGCTGATTTGAATCTTTTTGTCCAATTTGTCGCTCCGCGTGAAACTTAAATATTTATAACATTCCCCAAAAAGCAAAAAAATATCGATAAACAAGCTCTACTCAGTGCCGCATAACCGAGCCGATCTTCTTCTTCCTCTTTTTCAGCAATTGTAAATCCCCTCTTCCTTATGTTTCCACGCGTCCCTATTTAATGCACCGGCCCATCGGATTTCTGCTATCTTTACTTTATACTGTAAAGTTATCTACAGCATTTTCCTCTCAATTCTTCTTTGAGTTTTACTAATCATTTTTAAACCGGGGGGCTTGGTTATATTGCATGTTTCTGCGCAATATACTATTACTGGCAGGACACGCATTGATTGAACACCTTTCTTTTAAGGCTCACGGCTATTTTCCTTTTTTCTAGTATTCTCTTTAATTTAAGCCCATGTCATACGCGTCTCTTTATTTCATTTTTCATATAATTTTTTGTTATTAAGCTATGGTCCAACTTGGTACCCAGTTTTTAATTTTACGCGCGTATTACGATAACATTAGGATAATACATATCACGACGATATTACGATAATATTATTATTGATATTACGATAATATTATTATTGATATTACAATAATTAAGAAAAAAATTAGTAAAAAAGACAAAGAAATACGTTATTTCAGCAAAAAAAAAAAACTTTTTTAAACATATCAATTTCGGCAGCATTTTTTGTATTTTTTTTTTTCTATTATTATCAACTCAAAGGGTTGCTTCTCAATATGAGAAACCATTCTGGTGATAATAAACATTCGAACTCTCCCCTGAAATGTATTTTTCAGGCCGCTCTAACCGTTTATATATATGTACTTGAGGATATCCTTCCCTTTCCAGTCACAAGAGAACTGTATAAAGTTAGCGTAAAAGGTAAGTTGTTGGGACATCGGAAGAAAAATGAATTTTTCGAACAAAAATTTAAAACATATTCAAATACTCCGTTAATAGGGAGTAGGAGCAAGTTTAGATTTTAGCGATTTCACCAATAACAAATCAACTGCACGAGCAATTATTAGCTTTCCAACACTCGCCTCGTTCGGTTCAAAGTGCGGCTATTGACAATCGTTCTCTTCTTCTCCATAAAAGTTTATTATACGCGAGCAACTTAATTTAAAAATTCAAGTATTCGCTCAGCGAACCGGTATAACAGCGCGTAGCGTACTTGGCTATTTCGCGGGTGAAAGTGAACCGGTTGAATTTAAATTACGTTTGCGGTATCGGCTAGATGATGAGATGTCGTGGCACCGACCTTTACTGCGCGCATTGGCAAACTTTCATCTTAACCGTTCAACAAACAATTAGCAGCGCGTTCGTGTGCGTTCGTTGTTGCGTTACTATGCTATACACGGTGAAGAATGTAACTGAAATTAATATACTATTCTAGAGGTGAAGAAAGTTGTTAGAAATAATGATCGTACCGTGATGATCGACGATCTGTCGTCTACTTAATTAAATTATCGCTGCTCCCGTTAAATAGGTAACTAATACGTCTGACATTTAATCATTTTCCGACAGAATTTTATTATTCTTCCGTTCGCTCCAGATTAAAAACCGTAATATAATAATCGTCAATTCCCTTCCGCGCTTCTTCCTCTATCATTGAACTCAGTTTGAACGGTGGAATTATTAATTATTCGATTTCGCACTCTATTTGCAAAGTATAAAAGTTAACTAATGTACATTCAAAAGAATTACCGGACTTTCGATTTAGCTTAATTATCATATTGATATATTTAGAATCTAATGTTGATAGAGTACATAAAAGTCACTGCGTCCACATCTTTCGGAACACCGTTATATCGTTAAAGGCAGAGTTTCTAATTTACTCGCGGTTGCAAGTTTAATTTGACTCTTCTTTGTCGTTCTTTAAAAAACCAAACCTGTTCAAAATTGTTGACGCGTAATGCCGAAATATAATATATAGCATTATTCGCGCGAGACATTTTAGATCGACCAGGGAGAACTTTGAAGTTTAGTTTACGATCATGTCGCAATATATTTATTCTTTATTCAGTTATTTTTTTTTTTTTTAAAGAACTTTTTAATTTTCTGTTATTTTCGATATAAAAAATACTCGTGCGCGAATATTTTGCGCATTAATTTGCGACGGGGTACAGTGTAATGATCATCACATATCAGACTTCTTGGAGGGCATTAACTTGATAGTCATTTGTCCTTCTTTGAACACATCAAATATTGAAAGGTTAGACTTGCTGAAAGCCCTGTCGCCAACTAAATGGTGTAGTGATCCCTATATTCTTATTTCCCTTTACAAATCTATTATCCGTTCCAAATTTGATTATTGTTCTTTTATTTATGATAGTGCGTCCAAGACCCGTCTTTCCAAACTAGATGCAATTCAAAATTCTTGCCTTCACCTCTGTCTTGGTGCATCCTCTCCAACCCCTACTATTCTTGCTGAATCCAATTCGTCACCCCTATTTATTCGCAGATATTATTTAGGCCATCGTTTCTTTATTAAATGTCTTCCTCTCGCATCCTCCACTCTTGCTCACTCTTATAACAGCTGGCGCTTCACTCCCAGCAAAACCGCTATTCTGGCATTTATTTCACATCGTCTCAGTTCATTCTGGCCGTATATTATTTCTTTCAATAATCTCCCTGATTTTTCCTTCGACTTCACTGATATCTGTTATCCTCCTAAGGTATTTATCCTTTCCTCATTTGTTAAAAATCACCTCCAAGCCGTAATTAAACAGGTATTCTACAGCACCATCAATTCCTTATTTCCTTCTCATGTTACCATTTATACGGATGGTTCGAGGGGGCCTGGTAGTGTTGGTGGTTCCTTCATCCTTCCTGATTATAACCTCTCAGAATCTTTTCTCCTTCCTTATCTCGGTGGTTCCATATTCATAAACGAATTATTGACCATCCTTCGCTCTATTATTTTCATTTCCTCGAATCATTTTTCCTCTAAATTTTTAATTATCTCTGACTCTTTGAGCACCTTTCAGATCCTCTCCCCTTCCTGATCATTCGTATGACACTTTATTGTCCTCCGTATACGTTCACTCATTCACAATCTTTCCTATCTCCGTTCAATCAATATCGATTTGCTGTGGGTACTTAGCCACTCGGGCATATTTGGTAATGAAGCGGCTTATTCCTTGGCTTGGGCTGCTGCTGCTTTCTCTCATCTTTTTTTTTTTTTAAAAAAATCCATCCGATAACCTCCTATCAATTTGTAAAAGCTTTCATATCAGATCATGGTATTCCTCCTTTTCTAATAATTATTCATTTCATCTGTTTGTTCAGCCTACTCTTCCTGCATATTCATGGTTTCTTTTGCATCCCTCTCTTCTTCGACATTCTGATGTCGTCTCTATTGTTCGTATGCGCTTTGGCCATTCTTTCCTGCCTTCTTCCAGATTTCGTTTATCCTTGATTTCTTCTCCACACTGTCCTCTTCATCATCCAGATGATGCAGTTATTTGCGACGCCGATCATGTGTTCTTCCACAGTGTTTATCTTTCTCCGTGGAGCGTTCTGCCTTGTGTTCTTATTTGCTGAAGCTTGGACTTCCTACTCCTCCTTATTGTGCATCTTATATCCGGGCTTTTCTTTCTCCGTTAGTTATTCCTATTTGTTCCTTTTTAGATAAAATTTCTGATCGGATTAAAATATAACCGGCTTCTTTCTTTACCTTTTGTTTCTGGGTAAAGGTTCTTGGCTGGCGAGTCCAAAAAAAAAACAACAACTAAACATTTAGCTGTAATAAATATAAACATAACCGAAGTTCATTTTTTTTTTTTTTTTTTTTTTTTTTGGAACAATTAATGCCTCGTAAGATTATTCCTCCTTAAATATAATCTTCTATGTCAGGATTACGGCCGATTTTCCGAACTACATGAACGAAATCTTTGATCGGAAATTGGAAAATGATCCGGTTCAAATTAGTTGCTTGATTTTCAAAGTGCACAATTCGTTGTTTATGATGACGGTTTGCCGATTTTGCTGTGAACTTTTGCATTATTCCAATTCTAGGTCTGTTTGTTGAAGCTAAATTGGACGACAGCTTTCTTTCGTCACGTTTAATCTGGAATGTGTAGATGATTTTTCGAAATTCCAATTAAAATTCAGCCGCGGAATATTTATTTTATCGAGCCCAAAGGTGAACATTTCAGGTCGTCCGGATTAGAGGCGCGGGTAGATTCTCAATGGCTTCTAAAAGGGGTCTTGAAACAGCTGCGTTCGATTGATCAAAAAAAAGTGAAAACGAAGCCATCGCTATTCGGTAAGAAATAATAATTTATAATTTTTGCGATAGAGCGTAAGTTTTTGTTGTTGTTTCGCCGAATCGGATAAAAGCGAGGATGCAGAGGGGATTCGATAAACTTTCGATATCTTCATGTGGTTTTGATTTTGACTATTAATACAACCGGTTTGGTACGGATTTCGGCTTTGAATTAATTTTGATTTACTAGCTGCCACTTTCTACTATTCACGTCCGACTGCTTTTATATTCTCTCATTTGAATTTATTTCATCGTCTGAAGTCCGAATTATATCCAGCCTATTAAGGTATGTTAATTTAGTACATTTAATAACCCGCCTTCTTGTTGAAAATTACTACATTTCATCAATTATTTTAACGTTACTTTTAAAATTTTCTCTTTACGGTATTTTGCTTTTTTCGCGCCATTTTCAACATGTCCGTTACTGAAATATTCTCTTTCCGGTATTTCACTTTGCGCGCTATTTTCGATATGATCGTTAGTTACCTTGCTAGTATCCTATTTTTCGTTTCTCATATTTTTTTTTACGTCATCCTGCATATTATGTGTTTTACATTATGTTATCATTAATTTTAAAATATCCACATTTGGAATTAGTTCAGTTTAACAGTGGAAAATACCATTAAATGAATGACTAGAATCTTGGCAAAAATGAACTGGTGTCAATAATGTACCAGCTTACCAATACTCTACGACGAAAGAGGCCGCCGCGATGATTGTCTATTAATTTATTGTATTCGGTTATTGAGCTATAACGAAAATCGCAAGCGTCTTATTTATTCGTTAATTATATTGCTAATTGTCGCATTCCACCGTTTCGTAATATTCCTCTCCGACTTCGCCCTTTTAATTACTTCTGCTACGCACAACGTTCACTGTTATTACGTGGGATAAATCACGGGTCCCTCCCCTATAGTAAATTTGGCTTTTTTACTGAGAAGTAATCGTAGCGTGCAAATGGCTTAACTCCTTTCACTTCTGAATTGACGTGTCGTATTTTTTTAGTGTCATCTCCTTCATTAATGATATAGCTTAGCTGGCGTTTTCACAGCTCTTCTAAACGTTTTGTGCACCGTGACGTTTTCGAACGGACTTTGACGATGTATATTTTTCTTCCGACAGTAAAAGTAATTCAAGTATCTCTAGTGTCGATCTCATTTTGAATTACGTTTCCTATTTATTTCACACTTCCCTCCCGTCGCATAAACATATATATATATATATATATATATATATATATATATATATATATATATATATATATGTATAAAATTTACCATTATAATACATTGTAAAGATAAATCGTTCTTAACAAATTAACCTAAATAACCGGTATATTCTCATAAGTCATCGTATAAGAACTGGAGTTTTGTATTGTTTTACATCGTCTTACGACGACTATGTAACTTATTCAATGTTGTTGTTTAAACTAATCGTTTTTCCGATAATAACAGCGGAATGTGTTATATTTTTTTTGTAATGATTTTCGTAATAATTTTCGTAATAATTTTCGTAATAAATGTACTTAAATTTGAATTGTTTTTTTTTTTTTTTTTTTTCTGACAACTCGAAATGAAGCTAATTCCACGAAAAATACACAGAAGAAGGTACTGCTGGAAACATTGTCGGCAATACTTCAGCTGGAAAACTGAGTTCAATTCGGTTCAGTTCAATTTATTATTACGAGCGAACTACTGTGATGCTGTTGATTAGTTAGTTTCGCTTGACTAGTATCTAAATCTCGCTGCCGCACATTGAAATGCCTAAAAAATTTCACATGCATTGGGTTAATGTTCATAGTTGACACGCGCTTCCCTACAAAAAAAAAAAAAAATTATTATAAAAATAAAGTATAAGTCCAATATATCTTTAATCAGGTATAGTGGATTGTGTAATTAGGCTTTTCATAATGTACTAAGCCTAATGAATGTAAGGAGATTACTGGGGCCAGTTCCTTTCTACTTGAAAAATCCGCCTTTACTTTCCACCATTTGGTATAATCGATATTCAATTTCAGATTGGATATATACCTGGGAGCGACTTGGTTCTAAAACGAGACAATTCCCGAAGATCCATGATATCTTTGGTTTGGCGGCCAAGCACCTTAACCATAACGATAACCTCGCTGCCTATTATGAAAATGTGTAGTACACATTTAAGAGATAAGAAAAACATACAAGTGCATAGTATGTGCACCAGTATCCGAATTATCGTCTGTTTTTAATTAGTGAAGAAAACGGAAGAAACGTACGGCCGTTTTTACTAATATGGTTCTTTGGTTTTCTCTTTTCTTAGTTGGGATATGTTAGATATTCAGGTTTTCTTTAGGTACTTCAAAATATCTTCTTTCTTCTCTCTCTCTCTCTCTCTCTCTCTCTCTCTTTCTCTCTCTTTTCTAGTACTACGTTCCTAATACATTTTATTTCATGCTTATTCTTAAGATGTTTATTTAATGCCTAATGGGGCTTGTTCAGAATTTTGAAATCAATCGATCCATCAATGAGTTCCGAAAACATTTAAAAATAGCGTGCGTAAAATTCAAAATTCATCGTAAAAAAGGTATAAAAAAAAAAACACAAGACAGAATGAAATCGAGCAAACGCCTAGTAGCGATTATTTTAATTTTTCTTTAATAGAATAAGCAGAATGCGCAAGTTAAAAAATTGTGTAAAACGATTTTGCAATTATAAACGAAACGATTATGAAAGTCGTTAAACTGTAATAAACTGAAACGACACACATTCAAAGCTCACAAACCAGAAATATTATTACAAATTAGTACGATCTGTGTTGTATTTTTATTAAATTTTATCTTTCTCCGAAAAATAACAGCGTATGTGCGAGAACTGTTAATTTAATATAATACACCTAGTGACCGAGGTTTCCTCGGATCTACTCGTATTTTTGAGAATTCAAGCACGCACACGATATAAATATTAGATATTTTCCTTCGTATAAATAACGGCCATCTGCCCTCCTCGAGTAAAGCGTAAATAAATATAAAAATATACCTTCATTCATTTCTAATGATTTTCGTGCGGATAAACGTATTATGGTTTTTTATGTATACACACCATCGTGTGTGAATGAGAGAATTACTTACTTTTCAATAAATTATAAAAATACGACGATCACACACTTAAACACACTCCGGTTGACGCCCTATTAAAATTGTCGTTTCGCAGAATTTTTTATGCTACCACACTTCAATCGATTTATCTGAAAAAGCCCCTAATTCGTGAATTTCATCGAAATCGTCAGGAAGAATCCGCGCGATTAGATATTTTCACTTATATACTCGTATGTATATAATTTTTAATCGTATTTTGTAAGATATTTAAGTTTAATTATTACTTTTACTAATTAGCAGGCTGTGTATTGAATCTTCTCACTAAAGAATACAAACAAAAACGGAACAAGTTCGATAAAAACACTACGCGTGTTTATAAAATATGTAATTAATTTTTTTCTTTTTTCCTTTTATTTTTGTCTTTTTGACAGCGCGTTTTTCAATACTTTACACATTTAGTTGCTGTGTCTATTTCACTGTCCTTCATTAATTTCTATAATTCTCTTATAGTCGGTTGAAGAATTTGAATATCAATGGTACGATTTTTAAACCGGGTAAAATCACGTTTAATAAAATTTTCCTCCTATTTTCAAATCTACTACGCCGATAAACGCTCCAACGTTGCCGCTGATATTCAAACGAGCTAGTCGAATGGCAGTGTACGATGGTGCCCAAATCAAATCTACGACATTTCCGAACCACGGATATTACTTAATTTTTTAATCACGCCATGAACTTTGCCTTTGCGCACTGCTCTATCTTCTCCATTTATTTAATAAATATGTATTCCTCCAGTCTGTTTTGTTGTATAATTTTTTGACCGGAAATTCGACTATTTAATTTTCTCGAATTCCAACACGCGCACTTGATAAATCTTTTGTAACCATTTTTTCGATCTTCATTTCGAAATTGGTAATTTCTTTTCCGGAAAAGTAGTTTTTAATTTTTTTAACACCCGTTAAATAAATAAATGTGCTGCTGGTATCGTTCTCTTTTTTGTTATGATTATTTCTCAAGAAATTCTAATGTCGAATTAATGGCTTATAACTAACTAAGCAGATCCAGCATATGATAATATGACTTTCGATAGGGCCCCTTCATTGATGTGATAGAGAAGGTAGATATGAATGATTGCCCAACAGCGTTATCTATGGAGCCGTAGTCGGTGAAAATGAATTCGTAATCGTTATTGTTTTTTAACTTTCTGTTCATTATTTGAACGCGGTTATTTTAAAGTTTTAACGTGTTCCCCATATTTCTTTCCACCCGTAAGTTAGTTACCTGCGATTTTTGATTTAAAGCGGTGTTTCAGTGTTATGCTCGTTAGCTCGGCATGCTTTTCCCTTCCGATGCTTATTTTGTGTCGCCTTGTCTTAATAAAACACTCATTTTTCCTTTTTCCAGCTGAAGATGGGCTGTTCCCAAAAACGTTACTGGAGGATAAGTACATTATATTTATTTAGTTATTAGTTAATTTATTTCTTTCTAATTATTCATCATTTCTAGCAAATGGGCATGAATTTCAACACTACTTGTATGATATTTTTGTTCTTTAATTTAAGGATAATGTTTGTCCGTTATCTGCAAATAAACGGAAGATTGATTCGCTTACTTTTGCACGCAACGCGTCGAAAGTCATTAGACATTTTCTTAACAGCCTATTTTGTATATTGTAGTTTTTCTAAGCTGGTTTTATTGAAATATTTATAAATGAAAATTCGGCGCCCTCCCCATTTATAACGGCAGGAGTACTTAATCCCCGTCACACTTGGCTAACAAATGTGTCCCATTTGTTCGTTGCAACTTAGTTTTGAATCTAAAATTACTTCCTAAATGTGAAAAAAATTGAATTGCATTGATCTGTTGTTAATTTTAACTAGAGCGGCGTTTAAATTTACTCTTTAAAACGGTCGTTGTCTTCTCGTGATATTTCTAATTTCAAGTCAGTTTCATTGTTCTGCACATTTCTGATGGAATTTACTATAGAGCAATCTCTAGGGTCGCTATTGAGGCATCCGGTAGATCGCACTAATCAAATGTATTTTCTTGGAAATTTATTCAGTTCATTTGTACATACTCGTAACATAAAAAGTGTCATATATGCTTCCCGTTGCGGTAAGCTTTTTCTGGAATGAGTGGATGTAGTTTTCGATCATAATGATGCTTTCATTATCTTCGTTACTTTTTGTAGTTGTTACCGATAAATCAACGTTATTATTACGCGTTGACACTTGATACCAGTTAGAATGGCGATTGTATAAATTCCGCTAGTTGACGTGGTTCTTATGGTCTCGAATGCAGTTAGCGCAATCCCCGTAGTGAATTGTAGGCAATTTATCGTTTTTAAAAACGAAAACCACGAAATTTAATTTTTAATAATAATTTTTGATGCTTTTCGTAAGATTCGGTGCGAGTTAAGTAATGGTAAAAGTGTGTTTTTCTTAATTTAATAAGCAAAATGTTTTGTCGCGATAATAAAGTTATTTATTTTAAGAAGGAATGGAGGAGTAATTAAAAATCGTGTGTTTTTTTACATCAACAAAGACTACTACGCCGAAACAGAAAGGAAATAAACGGGGTATCGTTAATTAAATTTTGATGGCGGGTGGGTAGAGAATGTAAGCTAAAGCGATGGGGAAATTCCCATATCTTTTTCAATAAATAGGAATACAGTATACATATATATATATATATATATAACATTTGGCTGTAGAAAGAAATGAAGAGATTCGAAAAAGGTATGATTAACTCCATTCTGACAGAAAGAACAAAGAGGTTCAGGAAAAAGTGGAAGATAAATTACGATTAAGGTGAATAATCGAGAAACGACAGCAAAACGGGCAAACAAAGTCCAAAGGACAACTAATAAAAGGGAGATTTTCGAGGCATAAAAAGTCGGAAAGAAACGTAAATTATTCGACGGCAGAATTTAAAATGGAGATTTTTTTGCACGGTACGAACTTTTCTAGGAAAAAAGTAGTTTTCATCAGCCCCGGTAGAGTACTATGGCTGGAAATTCGAGCAGATTAACACAGACGTTATGACGGAAAAACGTGTTCGTGGGAGTTTCGTTTGTGGAGCGGTGCATGATGCATTCGTGTTGCAATAAATTAGCTGTCGTCGTGATACTTTGAGTTTTCATATCTTTAACGCGATCGTCGAAATCGATGGAAGATATTTAATGTCGAACATGCGTTTAAAACATCTAGCGTAGGGGGAAAATATCCGATTCCGAGTATAGAACACGTCAACAGGGAAGGAATGAATATAATGAAATGTACAAGTGCACTCTAAATCGCTAAATTTTGTTACCAAACATTGTAATTACTGCATTGTAATTTTTGCCGTCTTGCAGTTACCGCGCATTGTAACATAATTACGTTATTTTGGATGCGATCCGAAAATTAATTCAATTCAACGTATATACTTATCGTAATCCTCTTTAAGGGTAAATTATAAGAATCGTGGTACTTTTAGCTCTGTTGGAACTTAATGCTAAGGAGGAGCAGAGGAAGAAAGAAATATGAGGAATTTGTCAGTTTCTAGAGTTGGTCGCATCAATGAACTTGAGCGCACACGCAGTAAGGAATAGAAGTGCGAAAAATGTGTGTCGAAATAAATGAGAATGCAGGCACGGCGGAGTTTATTGACCAGATCGGTCAAGCGATTGCGTTGATGTAGTCTAATATTCTTTTCTTCGGAAGATCAGCTCTTACAATCTGCTAGCTCGTAGCGTCTAATGGGATTGCGTTATTATTATTAGCCGTCGAAGCTGTTATTCTTCGCTGTCTATGCTCGACTGTCAGCGTCCGTCCATCTCGTACGCGAAATATTCGCGTCTAACTGTATAGAGCAGGGTGGCAGCTGGCCACTATGCACGAGATGTGAAATATCTGAACACTTTGTCGTCACACTCTGTACAATGGCAGTGTGCGCGTTGTTGGTATGTCAAATCACAGTGTTACGGTTCACATAGTTAACACGGCGTATCGTCGTCGTTGCGACGGTGTACCTATCTGTACGCTAGATGGAGTTCATAATTCCCGCTGTGCGACTGGCTTTAAAAGACTGCCTAATTTTCATTTGAACTCGCTACGAGATGATGAACGTATGTTTTATTCAGCGGTATAATAATAATAATAATAATAATAATAATAATAATAATAATAATAATAATAAGAATGATAGTAGTAATAGTAAATAAATAGTAAATAAATAATAATGATTATTAAAAATCTTAATAACACGTGCAACAGATGTGACGGAATTCGTCGCGTTCGAGAATACCTGAACGGCAAGATCGGATTTCAGAACAATTACGAGTATTGTTACCTAACAGGAGGACGGTGCAGTTTGAATTTAGTTACGTCCTTAAAGAATAACATTTTAATGGAATATCGAAATCGTAGTATCAAAAAATGGCCGACTTTTTAAGCTGACTCCTGTCTCAAACCACCGTTCTCTTCCTTAACATCTTCTCCGTTCTGCTCTCTTCACCCAGCCGATGAGGTTTTCTGTGATTTCAACAACCATATTCTTTTTCAGTGTCCGTCCCTCTCAAATGAACCATCTGTTTTTCACTCTTAACTCCTAATACTTAACGTCCCACTGTTCCTTAGTCATATTTTCTTCGATCGAATTGCTATTTAGATGTTGATTTTTTTTTGCCCTCTACACTACTCCTGCGCATAGGCTCTTCGTTATTGCGCCTACCCCCTCCCCTAAAAAAAAAAGAAAACCGCTTGAAAGTTTAAAATCAAAAGAAAACCTTTTAATGTATAAAAAAATGAGTTAACTGTAAGCGCATTTGAACTAAAAATTACTTTCAACCGCAGCCATTATCAAGAACACCTCCTCCGTATGATTTTTCATTTCTGTAAAAAGCTCACCAGAGCGACGCAATCTCTACACTGACACATTGGTGCTGCTTCACTGAAATCTGTCGAGTCTTGTTGCCATGCGTTGTCGTTCATGAGAATTCTTCAGGAATATCCTTCCTGTCCTTTTTTATTAACAATCCGCTCCTTATATTGAATTTACTCTAAAGCTTTCTCGAAAGTAGCCAGCAACAGTTCTTACTTTTCGGGCTTATAACAGGTGACTTTACGATTTTTCCCGAGTCACCTATCAACAATTCAGAACGTATTGGGATGACATCAACAATTACGACCCTGCCAAAGCTCGTCATCTTCGTGTGTAATAAAGTAGGCGAAATTTATCTGTTTTTTTAGTTTCTCGATGAAATCATTCGGCTATAATATCAATCTTCGTTGCACTTCTAGCGATGTACATCTGTTAGTTGCAGTCAAGGTATTGATAAAAATGTTTTTATCCCCCCCCCCCCCACAAAAAAACAAAAAAAAAAACAAACGGTTAACAGCTCATTATAGTAGCCTTCCTCAGTCGCCAGTGTCCTCCGAGCTGTATTAAGCATCAGCGATCCAAGAATACTTTTCAATATCTTTCTTTCGGAAGGTACCCTATAGGAATTTGGTGCGACTCGATTACTTTGAATACTGGGTCGCGTATATTTACGCAACTGCTGCGTAATTAATTGTTAGGTGTTGGGGGGATTTTGCGACCACCTTGTTCTCATTTTGCGCTATCCTGATGACATCCGCCAAATGCATTCTTCTTGTACAACCTTAAATTCTTGTAGCAAATTACACATTTTTCAACTTCGGCTCTGTAACCTTAAAAAATTTATTCCACAACAAACGGAATTTCAAACGGTGTTCATTTTATTGTTCATTCGCAGTCCATGATTTTAATCAGTATAACGTATAAATACATTTTGGAGCATTGTGTGCTGCTAAAGAACAGCAATTAACATTGACTATACATTCTGATCGTAGTGGTGTTAACTAACTTTTCTTTAAGTCTGGGATACGTAAGAAAAGGAATACATTTTTTGACAAATTAACATACCATCCGTGGCTATAACATCAGATATTTTTCGTGTTCTTCAAATTAAGTTTTTATGTTTCTTTAGAAATAAAAAAAATTATTGTTTAAACCAATCAGGATAGAAATTGTTTACTTACATATCTTAAATTCTTTAGTTTTTTTGTTTATTCATTTATTTATTTATTTATTTATTTTGTGATTTCTCTACTTTTTTTTTTTTTTTTCATTTTCTTCATTCTATTTTGTGTTAAGTTTCATTGTGAATATTTCTTTTCTGACATGACACGGGCCAAATGAGTTCTCGCTCGGATCAAAAACTATCTGCTTGAACCTGTTGTGTTTTTATCCTGATTACGAAGCTATTTGTGGCTCTAATCATATCTTTTTTGATCATACATCCTTCTCGACAGCATTCTTTATTCGGATTTATTAACTCTCCGGGGGGGTGCCTCTCATATCTTGTCACTTCCTTCTTCATCCATTACTCCAGTTCTTTCTAAATTCACATTCCCTTGGTTCTTAACCGTATCAATATCTAACCATTCCTTTCTTTCTTTTTTAATTGTTTTTGAGCGGAGATCCTTTGTCGACGTGTTTAATTAAAAAATAAATAAATAAAATACGCAACATGGTATTACATCTTATTTTCCTTTGAAGAGCCACTAAACTTTCTGCCCGCAGTATTGATCTCTTTATTACGTACCTAGGTATTCCTATCTTGTGCCGGATTTGCATCGATTATTCCTTCCGTTATTGTCATGTTTCGATCCTAATCAATTTAAATTTTTCTTTTTCGCTTCATTATTTTCAGTATTTTGCATTCATTTTTTACATCTCTTGGCAGCCCTTTTCATCCTTGAACAGAGTTAACAGCCCGCAGTCTTGTTTCATGCCTTTGGCAATTTTTCCCTCCCTTTGTGATTTATTTAGCGCAGCAACTTGTTTGTTATCAGTGTTTTATTTATCGGTTCCGACTTCATTTAAAAAGATTCAAACATGATTTTTCAGTTTAATCTTTGCGGTTCCCGATTATCATTTTTACATGTACAAAAAACGCGATCCTCTAGACCTCGCGCCCTAGAGGCACACCATATAGACCTCCAAAGTTCTGTAATACTTGTAGAAGGTAAATTTCAATTAATTACGTCGCTTTTCCTCTTAAAAATAATAATAATAATAATAATTTTTTATAGTTTGCCTAGCAGTTTCTGTTACAACTTCGAAACAGAAAAACGTATATATTTCATTACGGTTTTTTTATAACGTTTTTCTCATATTGCCCTCGTGGTGTATTTACGACGTTGCGCTATTAAAACATCTGTATAATATTTTAAAAGCTGAAAATCAAATATTATTTTAAAACCTTTAATACCTAAAAAGTTTCGCTAATAAAATTCTATTTTAAAATGATGTAACACTAGTAGCGCTAATCTCTCTTTTGTATTTATTTCAAGATTGCTTTTATTAGCTTGGCGATTAACCATTTTTGGCTATTATCAAGTCGAATAAGAATGTGCGATATGTATATATGTATATATATACATATACATATATATTTGTATAATTGGGTTCGATTATTCCAAGAAGTGGACGGAAACAGACAGTAAAGTTGTATACTTAAACGTTTAAGGAAAGAGGATAAAAATAATTTGAAGGGGCAGGGTTAAGTAAAAAGAAATGAGAGAATAAAATGTAAGCGGAGCGGAGATACGAAAATTTTGGTAGTGAAAAATAGAGGGACGATGTTTCAGTAGAAAAGGTTGAACTTCAAAATAAAGCGCGATATCAGGGTCACAAGGGAAGTATGTATAAGAGAGGTAAAAAGGATAAAATAGAGTAGGCGCAGATAAATACCGAAGAGAAAATTATGTAGAAAGGGGACTAATAAACTGTCGATTAATGAATTAATCCTCCTTTTGCAATGCCAAAATATCAATTTATTACGACAGAAAAGTTAACTAACTTTGTGTTAAGCTCTATAGATTTTCTTTTCTTTGAGTGCCGTTAATAAGGCTAAACCTCGCTAGAACTAAATTGTTGTATGAAACTACGATTTATTGTTTAAGAAAAAGTAAACTTAGAAATCCTTCTAGCAGTTAACACGTACTACGGCGTAGTAGCTAACATAGTTCGAAATGCTCTGGAATTTTCGAAATTATATCACTACGAATGCCCTGCGTAATGTTTACTTTTTTGTGTGTGTCTAAAGGAGGTCATTAGAGCGATCGGCATCGACGGGATAAAAAAGGTGCTTCGACTGATTAAAATCGATGCAATTGGGAAACGAAAAAGGTTGAGCACGTTAATTGTTGGCGCGTTAACAGTGTCCGTGTTGTGTTTTGTGTTTTTGGTTTAGTGCGGAGATTTCCCGGACAAACAAACATTTTTACTTTCTTTGCCATTGTATTCAACGTAAATTGCTAATTTTCCGTTAAGCACAGTTGGAAATTCTTTCATGTTTTGACTTTTTTATATTTCTTTTCTTCTTTCTTTCCAAAATTTCCTCGATCTATGTCTTATTTTTTAGTGCGACAATGAATCGATTTCACTTCTAACACATTGTGCATTGTGCGCAGAACCTGGCATAATAACCGCGTCGCCGAGCAATACGATGAACGTCGCAGCAAATATTTAATTAAGTCGGCCGAATTCACCGAACGAAATAGAGGAGACCTGTAGAGTTAGCAGCCGTTATAGTTGAAATCGTGGCGGGTGTAGTAGTTTATCATCTCGTCGGTCTCTATAATATTTTATGCATATTCTTCAGTCTTCTTTCCGAAAATGGTTAATATCGGTACAAACTTGTAAAAATGTCGGCAGCACACTCACAATGATATCCTGTATGCAACGCAGCTGCATGCGAAAGACACCACCACACCTGAAATTGAAATTGACTGAAATTATTTAATAAACGCAATTTAAATGTACTTTGATATTAACGCGCATAAGATATGGTACACGTGTTTGACATTACTTTCCACGCGACTACAGTCGATGATGTATTTATTGTAATAATTATTATTCACCACCAATTTCGAATTTCGGACCCGATGCAGTCCGATCGTCCTAGCAACTCGGCTATCGCCCGCGGCACTATAATTCGGCTATCGGGCCTTACAAAAGTGTATGCCTCAGAAACGATTTTAAAATGGACTTTTAAATTATTCGTAATTTCGTTGTTTACGAGTTGTAGAGCTAAATTTTATTACAAAAAATGAAAGAAAGGTAAGCATTTTTTTCATTCTTTCTTGTTTTCTTGTTTTCTTGGGCGCATCAACGCGGGACATTTACCCAATGCAAAGGACTAGCAGAATGATGAAACGTAGAAACTTGTAGGAAGCGATTAGAAATAGAAGAAATGAAGAGGTAGCCAATACAGAAATAACAAGAAAAAGATGGAAGAGAAAAAATGTAATGGGAATAGTAAGGAGTCAGGGAAGGCCAAGGCCAAGAAAATTGAAATAAAGAACTGCGTGTTCCGAGGAAATACAAGAGCATTCGAATAGAACGTGATTTGCATCACAGGTCAAATTTAAGATAGGAGGATGAAAGGGACACAAGGGTGACTGAACAATATCAAAACAAAAGAAGGAGGCAGGAAGCAGACTCTGAAGCGAAGGCGGATTATGGAAGAAATAACGGAACGGTTGATTCAGGGAAAATTATTAAACCATGAAGAAGGGGGTGAGAGGGTTGTACAGCAAGGTAAAATGAGTTAGGATTAGAGAAAAGAGACGGATAAAGATCAAAGTGTAAAGACTTTGGGAGAGGAATCTGTCTATAAAACGACATTTACTGCAGCTAGACATGCCAAAGAATCGGTAAGATTGTTACCAACGACACCGTAGGGACCCGGAATCCAGAGCAGGTCAATTAGGATATAACGTTAATAAATAATAAATTAAGGAACGAATATAAAGAATAATAGGTAAATGTAAAGAGGTCCCCAGTTAACGAGCCCAAAATAAAAAAAAAAAAGAAAAGAAAATAGGTTAATATATATATATAAATATATACGTATTGTATTGGTATTCGTAGAATCCCAACTAGTTATTTAAGCGGTATTTAATTTACTGCCCAGAGATTTGCGGTGAGCGTAATTTATCTTTATAAATGGTTGAAGATTTTCACTATTTGACTCTTTGATTTTTTAATATATATATATGTAATAAGTTTAAGAATCCTCCGGGTATTTTTATTAATTAACGTGTAAAACGTGTAAAAAAGAAAATATAGAGCGAACTAGTGTGTTATCAAGGAGCATATCTTTCTAAATATGAATACATCGAAAAGTGAACCTTTGTTAAACGCTTAATTTTAGAAAAAAACGTGACATAACTAAAGACTTAAAAGTACTGAATATAATTAAAGATAGTAGAAATTTAGATTTCGCTGAAAATTATTATATTTATAAGAATTTGAATAATGTTAACAACTTACCGAGCCGAAACCCATTATTTAAAGTTTAATAATTGTTATTACTTATCCAAGTATCAATTACATGTTTTAATTAATAATTTTTAATTTTATTTTTTACCCTCGATCTCGATATTTATATCGGTTGTATATACTTGTTTTACTGTATTATTTATAATAATAGTTTTAATTTTTATGTATATATTACGAACATAATGGAAGGAATTTTTGAAACTAGTGGTGGTTATAAGATTTGAATTATACTGCGCTTTAAAGTTTGTGTTTGTTTAAGCTAATATTGCACAATAAGTATGTTTTCCTATCATATTAACTGATAAATGGTCAAGTCCCCCCAGCTTCCAAAAAAAAAAAAAAAAAATAATACGTGTATCAGTGTATACACGCGGAGGAAGTGAAAATTCTTTGGCTTATATGTATTAAATTCTATAATAAAGTTTTATTTTAAATTAATTTTTAGGATGGTAAAGGTGTCGGTATAAACAAAATTTTCATTTTCAATAAATAATAAATCCAAAAAATTGTATTATATACATTTATAAAAAAGTATCATTATCATTGGTCTATTTCAGTTATGCTCATGGGTGTTTCAGTACATACTTTTGTTATCAAAGACTTGTGGTAACTAAAATAAGAAATATAAGTTTTGCATTCAATATCATCTAAAAATCTTGAAAACACTGCATCAATCGTTATATTTGATTTTGTCGTTGATATCATCCTGTTATTCTGTAGAGATAAGTTCAAATTGTCTTTTAAAAATTCAATCAATTGTGGATAGTCGTCTAAAGCAAAATTGACATTAAAATCTCCACTTAAAAATCATAGGTATTCTGTCATACGCGTTGATTTTAGCGAGGCGTCCATATGATTTAAAAAACCGCTAACAGACTGAATGTATAATGTATCGTATCGTGAATATCTTTCTATGCAGTAGTGTGTACACGTACTTATTTAATGTATATATATATATATATATATATATATATATATATATATATGAGAATGCTCCGTAGTAGAAATACTAAACTATACATTTACTCATTTTGATATACTACTAGGCCCAGACAGACACTTATACATACTTACACATACACACAAATACATACCTACCTTAATAACGAAAATTTTTCCCTACCGCGCCGTAAAAAGATTCATTTCAAAAACAAAAAAAAAATGCTTCCCGAGAGGCTGAATTTGACAATCCTCATTAAAGCGGAAGTTTAGAATTGAAAGAAAAGAAGGTGGTAAAGTATCTCCCTCAAAAAGGGGGGGAAAAAAAGTGAAGTAAATAAAATAAAACTCACCTTATTGGAAGTTATTTCCTACTTTTTAACGGCCTTTTCGTGTTTGAAGTGTTTAACTCGTATCTTTTGGTTAGAGGGGGAAAAGCAAAAAAGTTAATTAATGTGCATCAGGACGATCTTGATCTTGTAGAGTAACCAGCATGATCAGCAGCCGCGCAAGTTCAAACTAAAAACACTGCAGAGAAGGAGATAAAGACACACGTGTAATTCCACTTTATCGTCAGTTGCTGGCCTTCGTAATTTTCCTTGAAACGCCGCTTATCGGCGGAAAAACAAAGAAAATAATGCACCGATCGTCCTATATCTGTCGGTTGCCCGGATTTTTCCGCTGCGATACTTCGAGAAGAGAACCCTGAGGCGGGCTTTTACATCGATTCATCATCGTGTAATTATAAGAACAACCGAAGCCAGGCAATAGCTACAGTCAAAAAAAAAAAAAAAAAAAAAAATGCTATATACCATCACAGCGACCATCCGAGCAAGAGGCAGACCAACCGGCTTCGCCGCGGATAATAATGCAGGTAGCAACCGTCTGTTGTCTGCTACATCCGTCACCTGGTGTTCCGTGCATGACGTCACATTTCCTGTTTTTAGCCGTCGACGAGGGTGTCGATGAGGTGCATGTATATTTTTTTTCATGTGGACTATGTTCTTTTCAATCGCCGTGCATTAATTTTCATTGCGATCCGATTTCGGCGCGTATTCTCGTTCGTTTTTTTTACCGATTTATCGATCGCATTCGTTTTTCGAAACAGCGGCGATTCAAATCTAGCTTAATTAAGAGACTCGGACCGTTTTCCGCGTTATTTTTGTTCGGCTTTCGCGTTCAAATGGAACATCAAAGTTTTTTTTTGTTTGTTCCCTTCGTCTAGTTAATCTCAGCGCGCTGCGCAACAGTGATAAACTTTGAGTTTCAGTTTTTTCATTAATAGGTGGACATCGCTGAGACACTATATATGTAAGTAACGATTACGAATAGCACGCACTACATTCGCAAAACACGCCCCCCCCTCCCGTTATAAGCCTTTTTCTCCTATACTTTGTTTTTCTCTTTTTTGTCTTATTTTCATATCATTCGTACCGGAAATTTCTCTTTTTAAACGACGTTTCACTCTCAAAAGTGCACGTAAACTTTGCTGTTCGTTGTTGCACCGTAACGAGACTAGTCACACCCCCGGTTTATAAATTTAGTTTTTCCATGAAAATTTTAGAGAATACATCATCACTATGCCGAGAAGAGAAAAACGACGGTAATAGTGTCTCTTTTAAGCCGTTGAAAGAAACCGGCTTTAAACGAGCGACCTATAGCAGATAATGATGTGGCTGAGTTAACTGCTAAGATGATTTTCGCTTCGGCACAGACGTCGGCACTCTCGTGCTTTGATAAGGCTGATTGAGATTTTTTTGTTTACTAACCGGAGGCTCGAAATTTAGTCGAGAACTTTCACAAATGATTTGTTGCTACATCCGGTGTAAGTTTTAAAATCGGATTTGCGTAGTAATATCTTGTGTACGATTACTAAGTTCTTTTAGAGGATTAACGAGAACATAAAATATTGCTAGATAAATTGTGCCGGATTTTTCTTTTTTTTTTTTTTTTGTATCTTGTATTTTAACCGTTTTCTACAAATAAGTTTCCCCGTGTTCCGCTTAAAAAATATAAATACGAAGCATTTTTTCCCCTTAGCCGGAGTAAAAACGCAATTTTCCCATGATTAACCTTTCTACTTTTGTTACGAGTTGTTTTAAAAAACTGAACAAAAAGATTCTTTATATACATAATACATATGTCTATATGATATAATGTATATATATATATTATTGGCGGTGTCACTGATCCAGCGGCGAGTTAAATCTTGTAATGAAAAAAATTAAGGTGCCTACGTAACTTTTGTTCTGTGTTAGTAATAGCAATTGATCACAAACTAAATAAAATGTTTACACCGTGGGTTATACACGTAAGACATTTACACACACCTAGCTACTGATTGGTTTAAGTGAAAGTCGTTATAAAATTTGGTGACGACGGACATGATTTTAGATTGAATCCAACCATGAGACGTGTCAAAAATCCTGTAACGACAAAATTGTAATTTCTTTTAATGCCACTCTTATAGAAAAAAAAAAAAAATTGTTTCATGCTGGCCTAGTTAATTGAACGTGACTTTCTTAGTTATAGAAGATTCGCTTACAACGAGATCGATCGGATATGTATATAATCTAGAAGTAAGTGAGTAAAAGTGAAGTAAGTCCCGTACATTTTTGATAATTTGATAAAAGGTATCGTGGATTGTGTAATTAAGTTCTTCATAATGTACTAAATGGATAATTCCGGGGCAGTTCCTATCTACTTTTGGATTATACGTCTTCACTTCCCCAGATTTCTCTGGTGGAACCAATATTCCATTTTTTTCGGATTAGGTATATATATACCTGGAAGCGATTTGGAAGCGGAATGAGACAGGTAATGGATCCCCCGGTCGTGTTAGTAGCCAAGCACCTTAACTACTAGGAGAAAAAGAAAATCCTTTTTACTGAACGTTACTTTTACTAGATATTTGATTATTTGTGCTTTCTTCTGATGAACGTTCAAAATTGTAAAAAACTCTTTGAATTAAACTTTGTCAGAAAATATATTAAAAATATTTCTTGAAACGAATGTTTTAACGGGAAGAACACAATCAATTATGGTATATTATTTTCACTAATAATTCAGCGCCGATTCGGAAATTTTAACATATATATATATGCATATATGTTAGAAAACACTTGCCATTTGCTGATGTACGTTTCACACACGCAAAAAAAAAAAAACAGTTAAAGAAAACCAGCTTGCGATCTATTTTAAAGGAAAAAATTCAGCTCTTCTCAGTTTAAACTCTGTCTCACGGGTTGAAATCCTCTTCTCGAAATAGGACCTTTACCCAGAAACAAAAGGTAAGGAAAGAAGTCGGTTATATTTTGATCCGATCAGAAATTTTATCTAAAAAGGAACAAATAGCAGGAATAATTAGGAAAGGACAGGATATAGATAGCACAATAAGGAGTAGGAAATCCAAGCTTCAGCAAATAAGAATAAGAAGCAGAACGCTCCACTGAAAAAGACAAACACTGTGGAAGAACACATGATCGGCGTCGCAAATAACTGCATCATCTGGATGATGAAGAGGACAGTGTGGAGAAGAAATCAAGGGAAATCTGGAGGAAGGCCGGTTACGGTTACCTTTGATGAACTAAGGAATAGTGTTTTGAACAGCCTTTAATTCTTTTTTTTTTAACGTTTTTTAACATTTCCGAATATATCTATCGGGAGAATTAAATAATAAGTATAGCATCGCGGAGAGAAGTGTTGCAGTCACAATTAAAGCGAATCGGGTTGAAGAGCATCTATATTCTGCGCTACTTGTCAATTGGATCCTACGTCGATGTCCACACGATTTTCCTTAAATACCGTTTCAAGTAAGAGTACAATAAAGAGGGGGGAAAGTGGACTGTAGATTATTATTTATTTCCAGCTTTGGGCGCAAATTTCGAACGCAAAAGAGATCGTTTTCGATAAAAAGCTTTTTAAAACTATTATTATTATTATTATTATTAAACTCAGTCGGTAAGAATTCTATAACCGACACGCGGAAGGGACATTTGCAGTTTAAGGTTCGGCCTGATCATTTAGCGTGGTTCTTTTTGTCTTTTTTTTTTTTCTTTTGTTCATTTTTGGTACTGGATTTTTAGCTAATGTCCACTAAACATATTTGAAAAACACACGTTATTTATTACGATGCTGATCTAAACTACAACCTAAAATAATAATTGCGACATTAGAAGTTTGTATCGTTATTATTAAAAAAAAAATCCGTACCACACTGGATGTAAAATCCGAAACAATAATTTTTGGTAATAGAGTTACAAGTGTGTTGCGTATCCTAACACTCATGATAGAGCTTGCACACTTTACAACACTGAGAACCCTCTCATTCTCGCCGCTCGCACAAGTATCCATTATTAAATGTTCGCGCTGTTATAGATTATGTTCTTACATTGGACGATGCGCTGCTTCGTGTGTGAGAATGTGAATGCTGTGTAGTTACAAAGCCGTTCTAATACCGTTTTGTTGTAACAAGTGTTCTCTAAAACTCCCATGTCACCTACCACGCTTAATGTATTCATCCATTTGTTTACCTGGCTTTTCTTTCGATTCTATGCAGACACGTATGCTCCGTTTCGTTACGCGCACATACGGCGTTTTTTTTTATTTTTCGTTTCCGCGCAAGCATCGATGATGGCAGTTGTTTTATATCGTTCCCAGCGATGTTTTTATTAGTTTTGTTTTCAATTTCTCATTACAATTCTGTTTCTGCCGTTTCCTATCTTCGCCGTAATCATTTTCTTCGCGTCGGAAATGTCGCCGGTTCATTCGCGAAATTATTAGTTTTCCCGCTTTTTATTCCTTCACCGAACCACCGGTATGTCGGACTTTAGACCTCGATCTGTTTAGAAGAATCGACCTTTGCAGCCATTGTATTTCTTCGTGATTTTTTTTTCTTTTCTTTTGTCTGAAAGGTTTAATGTTGTCGCAAAAAATGCAGTTTATTTACTTTATCTGAACTTTTTTTTTGTTTTTTTAACTTTTTATTTTGGACTGAATTTAAAACGTCAAATCGAACAAAACGTAGAGACCGGTACAAAAAATAAAAAAAAAAGGATAAAGAAATTAAACGGAAGTGTACGCAAAGGTTAAAATAATTTTTATTTTTTTTTTTTTTTTTGCGTATTAACTAGAATATGTTTGCAAAAAAGATAGCTTCAATTTATATGGCGGATTTTAAGTAACAGAAATATTAATATGGTTTTTTTACAATTTTTTGTACTTTTCTTTCTTTTTTTTTTTTTTTTTTTTTTTTTGGAACAGTAATTAAGAACTATATTAAAATAACAATTCCGTGCGCGGCACTTTTAGCGTTTTTTTTTTTTCTTTTATTTTTTTGACAAATTACAAATGAGTATAAATGTCTTTTATGTTTTAAAAATTTCTATTTGTAAAACGAACTAGTATGAAATAAAAAAAATTCCCTTTCCACTTCCAGATGCGTTTATCGTGGACTGCCAGAGGGCTCCTGTCTTAGTCCTACACTTTTTAATGTCTACTCTTTTGATATCGCTTTTCTTCCTATTCCTTCTTTCTAGCTCTTTTTCGCTGACGACATTTTGGTCTATTCCAGCTCTGACAATCTGTCCGCCGCTATTGATGAGTTGTGAATAATTCACTGTCTATTTTTAACAATTCCCTTTCTCGTCTTCACCTCTCCCTTTCTCCTACCAAGTCGTCTTATATCATTTTTTCTCTCCGCCCGTTTAACCGCGCTCTAACTCGCATCATTCTATCTGCTATTCCTATTCTCGTTGTCAATTCCACACGCTAACTTGGTCTTTTTTTGAATAGCCGCCTCATATTCCATGAGCACATTAATTTTCTCTACAAATCCTGTCTTAAAAGATTTAATCTCCTTAAATCCCTCTCTCCCCTCAGATAGGAGGCGATCCGCTTATTCTTCTAATTCTTTTCAAAGTCATCATTCGGTCCAAGCTGGACTATTGTTCCTTTATCTACAGTAATTCCTTTTAGTCTCTCCTCTCTGAACTTGACGCGATCCAGAACTCTTGTCTTCGTTTGTGCATTGGAGCCTTGAAATCCTTTCCCATTCCCGTAGTTCTATCAGAGTCGGTTACCCAATCACTGTTTATTCGCCGTTCTCAGCTTGGGTATCGCTTCCTAATTAAACGGCTTCCCATTTCCTCGTCATAATTTATTTCTTCCTATCTGTATATCAAAAACCGCTGGCATTTTTCTCCTCATAAAATCCCAATCCTGTCGCTCATTGCTGCCCGTCTTTTTAATTTTTCTCCTGTTCTCCTTTCCTATACCACTCTCCCTTCCTTCTTTCATGACTTCAATAGCCTTTGCCTATCAAATTTTCCTCTTTCTCACTTCGAGCCAATTCCTCCGCTCACGGTGCAGTCAACAACGAATTTCTGCATTTATTGAATTCATCCTTTCCTGCTTATGTAATGATCTTTATCGATGGTTTCAGGAGCGGGGACGGCGTGGGTGGTGCGTTTATTGCCCCATCGCTTCAGCATTCTGAGTACTTTCGGCTTCCTTCCTTCTACACTATTTTTTATGTGCCGAGTCGATCGCCATCCTTCAGGCTATCTCTTTCATTTATTCTTTAAGCGATCTTTCCCAATTCCTCATTATTTCGAACTCTAAACGCGTCCTTCAAGCCCTATCGTCTCCTTCTTCACATTTCTCTGATAGCATTATTCTCTCAATTCGTTCTCTTACCTCCACTCTGCAGTCATCCCGCTCTTTTCTTAATGATTTTTTATGGGTCCCCAGTCATTCCGGTATTGACGGTAACAACGCAGTTGATTCTTCGGTTTGTTCTGCTGGTCGCCTTGATTCATTCCTCCCTTCTTCAGATATCCTTTCATTATCCACCTCCAATCACGCCAGACTTTAGCGGGATATTTATCCCTCCCTTCAGCCGATTCCTCGTTCCCTGTCTTGGTTCCATTCTATTCCTTTCGGTCGTGTCGCTTTTCTATTGTCTTCCTAATTCGTCTCCGGATCAATTATTCTCTTCTTCCCTCTTCTCGCTTTCGATTTGCTCTGTCGCCGTCTCCTTATTGTTCTCTTCACGATTGCGATCCTCTTTGAATATATGTGATGCTGATCACATTTTCTTTTTTGTGTCCTGCTTTTCTTAATGAACGCTTCCTTTTATACGACCAGCTCTTGACATTAGGTCTCTCTACTCCGTATAATGCTTCCTTTATCCTCTCCTCTCCTTCTTCTTCTGCGCTGCCTGCATTGTTGTCCTTTGTTGCGTTCGTTTCGGACCGCCTAGCTATTTAATTTTTTAGTTTAGCTTTTCCTGTTGATGGGTCAATGCCGCTGGCGCGCCCATAAAAAAAAAAAAAAAAAATGGCGTAAGAACCATTTGATAAGGGATAGCAGGAAATATCCCTCTCAAAATTATTTGATGTTAGCGAGATTAATTGACTTCGATTAGTAATTCATTTTTTCTTTGGTTCTTTTCGGTGCAAATTTATGCGTCATAAGTGTAAAATAAGTGATAATTACTAAAGCGGATTTAATTTGATTTTTTTCCTTCATACACGAAACGCTGAACATTAAATACCATTTCGTTGTGAAAGAACCTATTTTGAAAGATAAACAATGTATATTCTCTGAACGGGAGATATAGCGAACTTTTCCGGTTAATCGGGGGAGTTTAAAATTGTGACACGTCGGAGAACAGATGAAGTTTATTCTTTTGTGCAATTGTTTCAAATAAGCGTCAAATGCTGTGTATTTAAAAATCATCTGTTGTTACCCGAATCAATGTATAATACTAGCGAAAATTTATTTTTTTATTTTTTATTTTCGCAAATTGCCGTTTATAAATTTAAAAGGTCGTCGCGGCCATCTTTCGGATTTATTGTGTGTTTTCATTTTGGTTTTTGCTCGATTGTATCGCTATTTCATGAAAAAATTACTTTAGCTGTCGTGCTTTATCCAAATAACAGTGCACATTCGCCCAGGCTGCTAATAAAGCTATTTTCGAATTATTAAATGAAGTCCAACATTTCTAATTGTTTCTGTTTTTTATTTACCTTCTTCGCTGCGCAATGAGAAAAATAATTGTAATAATAAAAAAAATGCATACATATATTTCTTAATTTATTTAATTGTTACAATTACAAATGATTATCGTTTTAACTTTTTCTGCACCCCTCCCTATATCACATTTCGAAATAATTTCAAACTATAATATTAATTAATTACAATTATTCAACGAGTACTGAAATCTTCTATTTTATGTTCATTTAAATATCGTCTACTAATATTTTATCGTATTTTATGATAATTTTTTCCTCGATGAACCACAATATTTTATTCAATATAGACTTTTTCGCTCAAATTCCTGGCATTTCAAACAATTTGATTACAGTTAGAAAATTTCTTTTTTAGCATTCTTCGCGTATACTATTTTTAGTTACTTTCATTTTCTAAATTTCCGTGTACTAACAATGGCCCAAGATTTTTGAATCATTGTTTATTCTCCTGTTTATTTGTTCCTTTCCTTCTGTATCACTCTGATTCTATAATACATTGTTATCGGGTTTATTACATCGATATTATTGAGATATTCTTTTGCACATTAACCAGCGCGCAATGTTGAATAATGCAGAGGAGGGACCTTCAAAAAGTTCGAGCATTCGTTGTTCCCGTAAAATTCTTTTTTTTTTCTTTTTTCTTTTTGTCGATTCAATTAAGCTATAAATGACTCGATGATACCACTTACTACAATCAAAAACTACGCTTGTGTCATAGCTAACGAACAGTACTTTTGTAATTAATTAATCAATTATTTTCGTACGTTTGACTGCTGCTTTTTCTTTCGTTGATTTATTTTTAATATAGAGCTGTACTATCATGTTGTATGTCACTATCCTTGACTATTTTATCTGTCCCAAGTTTAATTATTTTTTCACGTATTTTTAACCGATATTTTAAAGAAGTGATATATTCGTCTATTATAAACTTTTCGTGAAATTTGGTGGTGTCTTTATTCGGCTTATCAATTCGGGTGATTTTGCCTACCTCTTAGATGTTGTCAGAGAAGATCCAGATTTCTTAGTAAATGTTTAATGCGATAGCTATTAGGATTTTACATTTGATCCCTATCATTACAGCTTTTCTTTAAACGTTTAAATTATTTGAGCACTATATATCTGTTGCGGTAGAGATTGCCAGATTATCGAGATTGTCATCGTCTATTTCAGAATACCCTACACTAGTTAATTCATATCTCTCGAGGGTATTTCCCTTCATTGCTTTCACCATTTCCGCAAATACGACTAAAAAGTATTGAAAATCTCGTTAGAGATCAGACGGGTTGATGTAAAATTACCCTCGAAAGAGATATAGGGTAAAATAAATTAAATACTTCAAAAAAAAGAAAATTAACAGGAAGGAAAATGAGAAAACACTGTATATCTGTTGTAAATACTGATTAATAAATAATCGTGTGAACGGAGAAAAAAAAAATATATGTATTACATATATATATATATATATATATATAAATATATTTTCTGTTTATACGTTTGTTTATTAATCAAAATTATGGTAACAGAAATAAATAATACATGTTTAACCTAATCCATCATGAATCGCAACGCTTCATTGATCGGATTTGAGGTGCTCAAATTAAAAATAACTGCGAAAACCGGATAAAGTTCGGGAAGCAAAGAAAAGCCTGGGTTCTGTGGACTGCATTTCATCTTTTCTAACCAGTTATTTCTGCCCGACTCGACTTCAAGCAGGACAGAGAATTTCGAGCTTCTCTAGAAGCTTAACTGCGTAAAATTCCACGCGCTCAATAATGTATGCTAGTTAAAGCTTAATACAAGCGGCGTATGATGAAATTCCAAAACATTCCTGAAAGCTTTTCGAACCGGTTTAAGCGATAGTTTGGTATCGAGCCCCTTTTGCTCAATGCAACAACCGCGACATCAAACCGCACACCGTCTTTTATTTTTGTTACAAAAAAATTAAAAAAAAAAAAAATAAACATCAATTACCCCCATGTCGATCGTTAAGTCAACGGATTTAGTTGTTTTTCATATCAAGTCGTGTTTCTTTCACATTTCACGGGGAGAATACCGCAGTGGATATTCACGGATACCGTTGAAGAAAATACGTTGGCTAATTGTTTTATTTTTTGTTTTCTCGCATTTTTTCCTCCAAAAAGAGAATATTTTAAACGCTTCACAAAAATAATTTTTATACGCCGAACTCTTGGCGTTGGATCTTCCTACCCCTTTCAATGCTTCCTTTATCCTTTCCTTCCCATCTCTAGCCGTTATTCCCCTCTTTCCTTCCTTTATACTCTCTATCTCCGATCGCCTCAGAATCTGAGTAGGCGATCTAAGTCCATGTAGTTAGGTCAGTGTTCACACCGAGCCCATTAAAAAAAAAAAAAAAAAAAAAATTATTTTTACATCTATATATATATTTGTTTACATTTTGGCGTCCATGTTGCCTTTGTTTTTCTCTTCCCGCCAAATTCATTGTGTCTCTGGGTGAAGGCCTTTATTTCGTAGGTCCGAACAAAAAATAAAACAAAAACAATCGTGCTTAAATTCGCAGTAGCTCGACTATTAACTTCCGGATGCGACTTCTACCAACCAGTAAACATAGACATTAGAAATATTCGTAAAAAGAATTGGACGATTACAGTTAGATGTAGAAGTTTCTGAGAGAAGTCGAAAATAGAGTAAAAACCCTTCTTTTATTTATTCTTTTTTCCGCTTAAATTAACGACAATAATAATAATAATCGGAACGAATTAATTACTAAGCGATCGGTAGTTGTAAGAAGTATTCACTTACGTAATAAGTTTCGAATAGTTTTTTCACTTAAAATTTTACGCAGGAGATGAATCTTTTCAATTAGTATTTTTATACGCGAACTTATACTTACTTGGAGTAAATTTCTTGCAGAGTGGTGTTTCATCGAATGTGCTTTATAAAAAGACACAAACGGCCGTTCCGACAAATCGCGTCAGGTGAGATGCGCTTTTTGTCATCGCGTTCTATTTCGGCTAGGTATAGGAAGTCGATAAGAACAGTACGCGTAAATATCCGACACTGCGATGAGCTTCTGGTCCCGGTCTAGTGATAAGCCGATTTTATCACATTCGATTAGTATCGATGTTGTTATTGTTATTGTTGTTGTTGTTGTTGTTGCTGTTGCTGTTGTTACCTATTCTCAGTCGTTACTATCGATATAGTGTTGTGACGACAACGGCAACAGTTCTGGCACTGTACAGAAAGGTCGATTGTCGAGGTCGCAATGCTGAAAAAAATACGAAAGTTGGTTCTTTCGGTAACAGATGGTCGGAAACTGTTCGTTAAAAGTGGTAAAGTTCGCGTTCATCGTGTGAACAGTTCTCGGCGTTTTCGAGCAAACAGAATGGATTGCTATCGGACTATGTCGTCGAGGAAAATTAATAAGAAGAACAGTCAGCGCGCCGCCGATGACAACGATAAAAGTAACGAACAGGTAGTGGTAGCGGTTAAATCGTTCGCCGTCGTACCGGCCGTTTCTAATAATATCACCATCAACGGTTTTGAACCGGTTCAGCGATTCTCAACGGTGGTTTCGATTAAGAAGAGAAACATTTCGAATAGTCCGACACCGTTTACGGCAGTTCCGAGCGCTTTTCGACCGGTCACGATAGAAACTGCCACATTTCAAACCGGATCAATCGATTCGGCTAAACCCGTTCTAGTAGATGGCGGTTCGAATTTGAGTCATCGGAAGTCGCTGTGTGAGAACTCGGCTGACGATACAGCATTTTCCGTTCCTAGTAAAGCGGATTTCTCGGCAACTCCACGATCGCCCGCTGTAAACTCGACCGACGATAAATCGGACAAAGTTTTAACCAACTTCACTACCGAAGAATCGAATGCGTCCCCTGCTCTTTCGATATCGCGACGAAAAAATGATGAGAAGGTAATTCACCGGTTGAGCATCGTCGATTTTCATTGTCAGATTCGTAGCGAAACAAGTCTAACGACTGAAGTTGGTAATTTCAGGTCAGTTCCAATACATATATGTATGTATATATATATATATATATATATATATATATATATATATATATATATACTCTAATCGTTATTTCTATGAATTGTGTTTCGATCGAAAAAATTCTATGCATTTCGGGAATCCGGAAATTGAACTATTTTCCGCAATCCATTTTCCAAAATCTCATTTAAAAATTCAATAACAATAACGCATTTTACTTTTTCCTTTTAACTTTAGTATCGTTTGTATACGTAAAAGTTTTAAGCTACGAAGTTTGCACCTGTTTTAATCTTAATCACGGGTGTGATAGTTTACGACTGTAACCGAAATCAAAAAGTCCGAATAAAAGTAACACATTTGAAGAGCTCTGCATTCCATTTTTTACATTATATTTACCTATTATTTTCCATTAGGTTTGTTTGCTATTTCTTAAAAGTATCATTTGAAAGTTACTTTAAACTTCTTTCACACGATTCACTTAAATTTCCATGTTGCTTCACTTAAATTGATTACTGTATGCCTTATCATTCTTGATAGTATTTTACAATAAGCATACGTAAACACGTATTGTTAAATCTACACATACATGTATATATATATATATTCTGCTGACTGCAATTTGAATAGCGAATAGAGTTATCAGTAAAGGTAATACCTTTCGATAATTTTTTCTTTGTTATTTTCATTGTTCCATTTTACTTCTTACGTAAACTGTCCCAGCCCCTTTCTCACTTAAATCGTACCCACGCAACAGTGTTACTCCTATTCGCGCTTCAATTATTTCCGGCTATTCGATTAATATTGAAATATTTTAAAATTTCTGTTATATGACAAAATAAAATTAGAAAAAAGAAGAACTGAAAGTTGAACGGAACTTTTTTTAAAGATAAATTCGTTTTCTATTTCATTAGTGTGTCAGATACTTTTTAGTGTTGCTTTTTTCCTTCGGTTAAACTATGCTTTA
Source organism: Icerya purchasi (assembly GCA_039619475.1). Lineage (NCBI taxonomy): Eukaryota > Metazoa > Arthropoda > Insecta > Hemiptera > Monophlebidae > Icerya > Icerya purchasi. The sequence goes on from CM077115.1 coordinate 239,893,485, forward strand.
CCGCAAACGTAAACCGTATGTTGTTCGCAAACCTTGCGATAAGTAATCAAAAGCTTTTATATATCAATGAAGCATCATACAGAGTTTTAAAAACGTATATATACTTTCGACGTTTTATAATTTTTGTGTACATTGTTATATATGTATGTATTTTAAATTATAAAACATATCAACTATCTTCAAAAAAAAAAAAAACAAAAAAAAACTGCTTAACAACCATTAAAGAAAAATAATGCAGATGGGAACCTATTAGAAAAATAGGATATTTCGAACTCTAAATCATATCTATACTACTTAGTTATAACGTAACGGTTAAATAAGGAAATGAGAAAAAATAAATCTACCCCAACTTGCAACATCAGGGAAATGCGACATTATAAAAAACCCATTAAATTCAGAAACTTGAAAAAATATGAAAGTATTATTGAAATAAATTTACTATGGAAACTATTGAAAAAACATATTACCAGAATACATTAAACAACTACCAGCAAACAAAAAAACATCTAAAATAGAAACAAAAAAGTGGATTATGAATGAAAGTATTAAAATACAAATAATCATGTTACCTCTATCGAATATATATAAAGTATAGTCCGTAATGAATATGTGTCAGATATGCGTAAAGATGTATGAATATGTATCAGACAGTATACTTATATAGGTGTCTGTATTATGTATAATTAAGTATATAGATTAACTATACTAGAATATTTATTTATAAAAAAAAATAATTTCAGATTAACAATAGGTAATGTTTTATAGATTAATAAAAATAGTATCGAAATATTCGTAATTTTAAGGGAGTATTTCGAATGTATAGAATTATTAAACAAAACTAATCATTAATAATATATCTCCGAACTCACTTAAGTAACCATTGTATTATATTAACAAAATAAAGAATGAGCAGGCATATGTTCCAACATGCTCTCTACACAGCTTAACAGGATTTTCAAATGTAATGCACATGCAACTAATAGGAAGTCATTAAAAAAAAAAAAAATCTATGTGTGTGTGACATGGAATAATCGTTTTCATTGCAAACATGATTGGAAGAACAAAATAAATGATAGGATTTTCGCGCAAAAATTGTAACTTTTTATATTTCAAGTTAATTATTTCTTCAACACAACATTCAGTTTTGTACAATACGCAATCAATACAGAAGCACACATCCAGAATCGTAGTAATAATAATAAAATATAAAGATTCATTGGTCATAATGAAAAAAAGTATAAAAATGCTTTTGTAGTATATTGTATAATTAATAAAAGCAAGCTGGTATAAAAAAAATATTAACGGGTCTATATGATTATAACAATATTATACTGAAAAATAATAAAAAAACATTATAATTAATATTGGCGCTGCTGTTTCATGTCGCATACGATCCGAAAGAATCGTAACGGGAGAAGTTCTATCCCTCCTCGAGTACGACATTGATTTGCTGTATATACATATACGTGTCCGTCGCTAAGAAAAGGTACACATAGTGTGTCAGAAAAAGCAATTAATCGAGAAAAACGCGTTTAAAGTTTCGCAGTGTAATACACTTTAAGGTGGTAATTTTAAACATACAATTACGATTTAGAACAGGTAAAATAATTTGTTTGCACCAGTCTGACCTACTTCACGTTAAAGAGTATGTGCTTTTTCAAGTGTCCGAAACAATTGGTAAGTCAAAACCGCATTTTTGACACACACTACGAGTATGTACTTTTTTTCAACGACCGTCACATACATATATATTGATTACAAGGTAATCATTAGGCCACCCCCATTAGAAAAAATTTCCCAATTTTATGTAACGTTTATTATATTTTAAATTTTATAGACAGAAATACGTTGTAAATTTTGATCATTTTATACAAAGTATAGAAGAGAAAGAGAGAGAAATGTAATAAAGGGGGGTCAAGAGGGCTTGACCCCTCCTTATTACATTTCTGTCTCTTTCTCTTCTATACTTTATATAAAATGATCAAAATTTACAACGTCATCACACACAAAAAAAAAGAATAATCACAAAAACCCTATCCTAACATTTAACTTTTGTTATATAAAATTGGGACATTTTTCTAATGGAGGTCAGCCTAAGAATTACGTTGTAATTATTGTTTCATATACTTGTATATGTACATACAGACCTACATTTCGGACACAGTTTATTATTTAAACAAAGTACTTACCTTTTATATATGTTAAGTGATTACTGTTAAGGGCGATATTTTTTGAAATAAGTTGTTATGTGAAATAAGCTTTAAATAATCGATCGTAATCGTGAAAGTGAATAATTGATTTTAGTTAGACAGAAATGAAGTTTTTTTTTTTTTTTTATACATTCCATCAATACAAAATGGTTCATTAATTAATCACTTTGTTTAAGAAGCTTCAATTCGTCGGATTTATTCGATTATTTCTTGAAAATTGAAATAAAGACTTTCTGAGTTCAAAGAAAAGCATTTAGTAGCAGACGTTAACGTCGGACCGTCTAGGTCGCTGGAGATAGGTTGCTACACTGAGCGCGACGTCTGCCCGCTACTGTAAACAGTGTGCAGGCTTGCCGCTTTATTAATTATCATAATCCGCTAAAAATAAGTAACATAAATGGGGGGAAAAAGCGCGAATTCATTGTTTTTAGCAGTTCCGTTGTGGGTGACAGGCGGCGTCGAAATGAGGTGTCTGCGATTGAGTGACGAGTGCATACACCCACTCTTTTTTTCTTTTTTGTTCTCTTTTAGATCAGCACCTATTTTATAGCGTCTACTAAATGTTTTATTTCGCTCTGCGTCTCATCCGGTCCCATCATAGCTTGTCTCCGCGGACCCCATTAGTACATTGTTATTCCGCAACTGTTACCGTTATTCTATCGTTATGATCGCTAACAGTTATGCTCATCTTGCTGCTCGCCGGTGTGTCCCGAGTCACTACTTTTACATAAGTTTACGCTAGTGCGACAATTGCCATTCCTGCGCTGCACTCTAAACAAAAACTCATTGCTGAATCTGTGACTCGGTCACCGCTGCTGCTGCCGCAGTTACGCCTATTAAGAATCGTCTCCATATTTGATCTGGAAATAGTGTGAAAACACACGTCCTACCGCAGCGTCCAAGTAGTACTTCGACCATCGTTATTACCACTATTACGTTGTTCCATGGCTTTTAACTGCCTGCACGCGGTTTGTTCGCCAGTTTATTCATGTCAAATTATTATCGAACATATTGTACCGTAAAGATAGCCAGATATAAATATAGGATACTTCCGAGACAATATGGCAGCCGCTAGCGACATCTACAGTAAGCAAGGTGCCGCGAACTGATTAGCGGAGGTAATAGGAATTTTCCCATTCCGCCTCGAACTTTTTTCTGTTCGACGTTTCACGGTATATAATGAAAAAAATAATAATAATAATAATAATAATGCTTAATATTATTAGCGGAGATATTACATCGCATTCTTGTTTTGAATTTTTTATCGTTTATACATTATATATATATATATTGTATATATATATATATATATATATATATATATATATATATATATACATAATGCATAAATTAATTTTTCTTTTCACCTCGGGTATAAATATAATTAGCAAGTCACGAAAATATTGATCAAAGTGTTCGTTTTATTTTAGATTTTTTCTAATATAATGTAGGGTTAAATTTAAGTTTTTTTTTTTTAATATTTTATATCGTTCAATTTTATTCTTAATATTTAAACAAAAGAAATTTTTTCCTATTTTCCCACTTCTTTACCTTCTGCTTATATTTCTTAGTTCTAAGGGAAAACTACAACCTCATAACTATAGACATTGAGACGCGACTCGGCAGCAAAAGCTAGACGAATGACAGCAGCCCATACTTAGTAATAATCAAATAGTAATAGATATTTCACGTTATCGGGACTCGATCATAACCGGTTGCTATCAGACGTATATGGACATGGCACGGAAGAAGGAACCTAGAATGTTATAACTGAATAAGGATTAACCCCAATTCCTTCCTATTCTAATTGTTTCTGGATAAAGGTCTCCGGTTGACAAGCCCAAAAAAAAAAAAAAAAAAAAAATTAACCAAAAATTGTAACTATTAAAAAATGCGAAAGGAATAAAGTAAAATAATACATTGATATTAAAAAACTTTATGTTGCCAATAATGGGAAAAACTAAAAACGGAGAAACATTAAACTTGTTAATGAGAATAAAGTAACGGGAATAAGGAAATTGCATTATCACTCTATACAAGAGATATTGTAGGTTATAATAATAGTAGATACAAGTACACTAGAAAAACGTACTTTGTATACCGGAATGATAATGATTACATATTCTTCGGCAATATACGATATCCACCGCAAACGTCTTCAGTACTTCCGTTCGAAGGATATTTATTACAGCGTTCTGTGTAGGGTCAGTGGCGAGGTTTCATTTTGACCGGCTCGATATGCTCAGAAAAATTTGACATGCGACCAGAATCGACTCGATACATATTAAAAAAGAAGAAAATAAATGGCTGAATTCTTCAATTTGTCAACATAAAGTTTTATTTTTGGAATCGCTTTTTATTCTGAAGAGTTAAAAGGCAGCGCGGTAGCATTTGTGGTTAAGGTGCTTAGCTGCCAAATCAAAGGTATCGTGGGTTTTCGGGAGTTGTTTCGTTCCAGAACCAAGTCACTCCCAGGTTTACCCAGCCTAAAATAATGCGGTGAAATCTGGGAAAGTAAAAGCGTATCCCAAGTAGAAAGGAACTGGCCTTAGTATTCTGTTTAGATCCATTAGGCTCAGTGCATTACGAAAAGCTTAATTAAACAATCCATGATACCTTATCAAAGACTTATGGGATATGCTTTACTTATTTTAAATCTATTGAAGGAATATAGCCCCCTTCACACTGGGCTATCTTGCCAGCTATCTTATTTCCAAATATCTAATGAAAGTTTAACTTGTCTATTCTACGTATTTAACGAGGAGATCTTGTTTTTAACGTCAATATTAGAAGATGATAGATATGTTAGAAACGTTGCGAAGCTTTTAATGCGTTAAAATTGTTGCGCTAAAGGTTAGAATTTTTTCACAGTCAGTCAAAATGTTGCGAATAAAATCACAAGCTTCACCAATCTTCTACAGGAAACTTGAATTAGTAAATAGTAATATTAGGTGTTGCAATAACAGGTGCAAGGAACACTTTTTGGTTTTGTGAATCATCCGCGAATATTTAAATTTTAAGCGGGAGATAATTGAAATGTGCGTTAACATCTCTGCATTAACTAGATATTGCACAGAGTGATGTAGTAACGGATAGGTAGAATCAGGACGAAAAAAAGATCAAGGCGAGGCTGTTGTACATGTAGTACTATGTTTCATTTTATATGTTTTGTGAATGTCATAACAGTTATAAAAATTAGTTGCAATATTTAACTACGAAACCTCTCTGATGTAGTGAATTTTTCTTTAAAATGTAACTGTTACACTTCGTCAATAAGCACGTAACGGGCGCTGTTTGCTTGTTTTAATCGATCCAAGGCACCAATTACGTAAGAAATTTATTTCTTTTAATGTAGTCTACTTATTCGCAGCACCAGAGAACGACGAACCATAGTCCAGTTTAGTAAGAATCAACGATTGCGTAATAATTTCTAGAACACTGGATCCACCTGTAGTATTGTGATTGGGTTGATAATTTTTAAAAAATGTTATCGCGAAGGGTTTAAATATGATTTGGTCCGCGGAACAAGACCGATGTATGTTTAACTGTAGAATAGACGGAAATTAATGAGTGATTTTTATGACTATGCAGATTTCTAATAAGAGTTTTAAGATTAACAGATAGAAGACAGATATTAAGTAGGAGAAAATTAACCGAGTCACTTTGTGCGTGGACAGGAATGATGACGTCGTTGAATCTTAGACATGACGAAGAGGTGAATCAGAATCGGATACAAAAATTTTTAAGTTCTACGATTTCTGAATAGGTGAATATCATTACAGAAAAGTAAAAATACTGCATTACGTGTAACTTAAGTTTTTTCAGGGTCAACTGAAATTTCAATAATATTGAAAAGATTCTGCATCTTCCGTATGTGCAAGCGCATAAATATAAAGTTTAACTAAAATGTAATTCAGATGCTAGCCAAACTGGTCTAAACATTTCAGTGAGTCATTAGGTATAATAATACTACGCGTAAGGTACTTGGTTGACAAACCAGTTCAAGATTTGTCTTGTTCAAGACTAAAGTAGCACCCAGATTTACCTAGCCTGAAATATCTGAGTACTAGAGAAATTTTCGAAAAACAATATATATATATATATATATGTATATGTATATATTCTGTGCAAAAGGAACCCGGAATTTATCATTTAAAAAACGTGTGTAAAAAATATCGTCACCGTTTCTTCCCCGTAAGTTAGTACTATTGGACCGAGTTACTACACAGAATTTGAGCGCGATTAGCAGTTGTTTTTGTTAGTCACATTTTTGAGTGCTTTGCGATTTTTTTACAGCGAAAAAAAAATTATAACCAATATTTTAGGCACGAAACGCGTAAACGTACGACTGGTTCCGATAGAACTCAATCGTCTCCAAAAAAAAGCTACAAAATCAAGTCGATGAAGACATGATTTCCCGATTTCTATGGAATTTACTGTCATGAAACGCATCATAACAGACAGCGATACGTTGTTTTACAGAGTACGACATGCAAACAAGCCAACAGTATTCGGAATGGCTCCCCAAAAACGAGCCACAACCCGAAAAATCGCGTCAAAGTCGCTTAAAAATCAAGCTTATACTAACAATTTTCTTTGATCACTGTGCTGTTTGCAAGTTCAAATAAGAGCGAATTTGGCTAATAATTATATGAACGATTCTCATATATATATATATATATATATATGCAATTAGTTCTGCCAGCGGCTCTATCAATTTTGAGAAAATTTACCGGTGAATATACAAACGTATTCACCATAATTATCGAGCAACAGTGTCTCCGGGAAATACGTTGGTATTATAATTTTTAATATATATATATATATATATATAAATTGTTTTCTAATCAATTTATTACTTATATAATTATATTAATTTGAAAACATGTTTACAATGAATTTTTAAATAAATACGTCTATCGTATTCTTTTCCGCTGAATTGTGCTCCCCCCCCATTCTATTATAAAGTTATATTGCAAGTGCAAATTAAGGAGAATTCGTTGGCAGGATCTTTTTTTTTTTTAAGTTCTGGACGGGAGATTTCATTTCTATCATGACTACCTTAGATAAAAATAAATCTGCATGCTGCTGGTAACATCGCTGTGGTAGGATACGGAATCAAACAATACGTTAGTGAAATATTAGCACTAGAACCGAAACAAAAACGAACCTTGTCTAATTATCGGTATAGAACTGAATAACACTGTTAACTAACATAATCACACAGACGTACCTGTGCAATGTCGGCTTTTATGTGAAAAATCCGGATTTTCCTTTACGTCGCGGCAGAGGGGAGATGTGGGGGGGGGGGGGGGGGCACTTCCACTCTCGATCAGTCGCTGCGAGTTGTTGGAAATTATGTTAGTGGAGCGAATAATTACAATGGAGCACACGAAAAAAAAGAATAACCAAAACTAAAACAGAAATAGACAAAAATCCGTGATAGATTAATTGTTTTTATTTTTTGTTTTATCTTGTTTCGATACAGTCAGTTTGAAAACGATGACCGTAGGCTGTCGAGATATAAATGTTATATATATATATGCATGATGGTTGTATTACCGTGTCATAAATCAAAATCGTCCAAACCGGAAATAGAAAGTTATACTAAAAAAACGAATAGCAACAAACAGGCGTGTTAATTTCTTCGAATTCTGTTTTTCAGGAAAAATATTTTAAGAGTAAAAGTGTTGTGTATGTATGCGCGTATCGATGTTGACCGCATTTTAAATGTTTGTGAAAGTACACCGGCTTGAAGATGCCGACCGAATGAGAGGGTTCGGATTTTTAAGTTGTGCATCATTTTGTAGCGCGCAAAGTATGTCGTAATCGACAGATCAATCTCATTCGATTAAATTTGTTCCGCATATACATATATTGATCCGTTAGTTTTGTCGATTTCGATAATTTACTGTTATTTATTATTTTTAATTCATCTTAAAGTTCTTATGAAAATGTTAACAGGCCTGTGAAACGTCATAAGTAAACAAAGTGGTTTTTGCATAATATTTCTAGTTATTTCGAAAAAAAGTTTCGCAATACTCGAGTCTCATATCATGGTCATCAGATAGCCCTCGCTAAGGTTAAAATGACTAGATGGTGACGATGATGATAACAACATAGGACTCACACGACCCCGTCTTATACAGAAGATGGTCTGAATATTGAATCCATTTCGCATTTTCTAGTAAAATTTCTAAATTACATCGTGTAAACTTTCCTAACATTTTTCTCTTGTGATTTGTAGTTATCTGATGTATGCCGATAATATTGTTTCAAATGTTCTTTTTTTTTTATTAAGCGTTTTCACTTTTATTCTTAATTTTTAAGTTTTTATACTTCTTACAGTACTTCCTTTGTTCTTTTACTTATTTATCGTTCGTATTAAAGAATTTATTTTATCTTCTTGCGATTGTTAGACGTATTAAAATATAATTTTCCTTCTGGTAACCATAGTAAAACTGTCAATTGGCTAGCGTGCCCCCCCCCCCAATACAAAAAACAAAAAGAAACATATTAAATCACGGAAAATTCAACGACTTTCGATTTTATTCATTTAAAAGAGAGAAAAAAAAAACTATATCAGCTGGAATTCTTTTATAGTTTTAACGGAGCGAATCTTTCGGAAATAGCTTTGATGTGGTCATCGTAGAATGACGGGCAATTTCCAGAATCTGAAACTATATCGAAACGGAGTCTAGTTAGAATGATTGTGTTTTCTTTCATTTTCTTTTGCTTTTTTTTACCGGCGTAAAATATAGTCGCTTTATTCGTTTAAAAATATATATTCAGAGAAAAAAACAGTTTGACAATTTCCAGTTCTCTTGACAATTTTTTTTTTTTTTTTGAATTTTCAAAATAAGTGACGAATTATTTCGATTTTGTGTATAACTTAAAAGAAAATCCTTCAAAACGTAATTGTCTTCCGATGAAAAAAATTTACCGGCTGAACGTTGTATTCGAATAAAGTACAACAAAACGTTCAGTATTGAATTGGCCAAGCCGTTTGAAAAAAGTGAATCGGAATAATTAAACTTCATGCTACCGCTAATGAGAAAGCTACATTGATGCAAAGAAATCTAGAAAGTTGTTTTAGAATTACGTTTCTAGTATTTCTCTGCTTTTCCATAAGAAAAAAAGTCTGGAAATTGGAAGTTGAGTTTCTGTTTTGGAAAATTACCAGATGTGTTTTTCTACTAAAAATAACAAAAAAAAACGGAATACAAGATTATGAGTCCACTATGATGGGCGGTTTAGGATTTCTTGTGGGGTAGTCTATGCGCCCATGGTGGGTTTGAATTTATGATTCTAATGCCATACTTGTCAGCAAATAATTGCTGTACAAGCGAGAAATAGACATTTGTAACAATGTTATTTATTGCGAGAAGAACTAGAGAGTAGTACCGAACCCTGGAGCACTTTGGACTACATAGGGCGCTGGTAAAACGCCATTAACGGCGACCGCGATGAAACGGCCGTTTAAGAAACTTTGAAGGAATAAAAGAAGGTGAATGCGAAGGCTAATGTAGTAATTGACGCGTCGGTATTTTCATCCGATCATATGCTTTTTCAATATCGACAAATAAACCACATAAGCAAGATTTGGCGGTGAGTGTTTTTTTTGTATTTAAATTTTTCATTGAAAGCTCGAGTTGGAAATTGTGTTGAAGCGAAGGGAATGATATTATTACGGGGCACCAGACACACAGTTTTCCGATGTTAAGGATACGGGACGATATGATTGCGGATACGATTGAATATTCGGTTTTTGGGAGATGGTTATTAATAACCTGCTAAAAATATTTCGATGAGTATCCGGGATGAAGTAGGATAGATCTTTCGTATGAAGGATTATTTTTTAGCATCTATTAATTTTATTATCGTTCATTTATCTAAAATCCGTTATAATACAAAATTTTCCCTTTCGGCTTTGTAATTGTCGTAAATTCTCTTCTATTCCAATAATCCTCGCTGCAGCATCCGATATCACTCCTTTTCGTAAATCTCATTCGGAAGTCATTGCTTCTCTCTGAACGTATACCGTTTGCTTCTTCCAAACTTTTACCTCTTGTGCTACCTTTTCCTTTACCCGGAAACTAGCATTTTGTTCTTAATTAAAGCCTCTCGTTTCGTGTTAACTTTCATTTCATATAATTCTCCCCGTACAATCCCCTTACATTCTCCTTCAACTATGTCCATCTCTCCCAACCTCGCTAAATATTTTTTCTTCTTAACCTCAGACACCGTAATTTAGAATTACGATTTCGCAGCACCATCACTTATTTACTTTTTTTCACTGACACATTGTCGGAGCTTATTCTTCCACACTGTAATGTTTTTCATTCTTACAAATTAACGACCATCCGTTGTGCGCTATTGTTTATACTTTTCCTCCAATTAACTGGTTGTCTCCGAATCTGCGTATTTCATTCACCTTTTTCTCCATTATTTTATTTATTTTTTTTTTGATTCTACTACTTTTAGTTACAACAATTTCACTTTAAATTTTGCTCGAGGAAATTTACATTTTTATCGCTTCTTTTATCATAAATTCTAATCCGTGGGGTTTCCTTATTCTGATGTTGCAATCATTCGCGTCCGTTTTAATCTTATTATATTACTTTTACTGCCATCCTTCCCCTCGGAATTTCCTCTCTCTCTTTCTATTATCATGCCCATACCTGTGTGAATTTTTTTTCGAATATTCTTCTCTGGTTCTCTGTAATTTTTCTAATGCTTAAGCTTGCTACTTCTTATTGTATCTCCTGCACCTTGTACTCTGCCAGTTATTCTTGCCAATAGCATAAAGGAACGCAATAGAAAGACAAAAAACAACGAAAAAAAACACAAAACAAATCACTCATTTAAGGCATTAGTCAGACTTTTAAAGCACAAATTAATCGTGATCGAATAAGAGATTTTTATATTTCAAAGCCCCTACAGGTGTATTGCCAATGCTTTTCCGGGCTTTCTGAATAATTCAGAAAAATTTCTCCGCAACGTTGTTCGGTTTAAACGTTTACCTCACGCGCCATGGAGACGATTCTTTAGAAATCCGCTTGCGTCACTTTAATTTTCACCGACTTATTATTTTGCAGCTATTGTCAGCTTCTTCTTAAGGTCGGCCAATGTGACAAATTTCCGAATGCCTGTATAGAATATGCTGCTTTCCGCGTTTTCGTTAATTCTTCCATCGGGGCATGAGGGGGTAGAGAATACTTTCTCGCTGGCACTGTTGAAAAGTTGCGATTTTCGCATAAATTTGGAATTGTCCGCTCCGATTGGTTCGTTCTTGTTAAATTACTAATAAGCCCGGTGCTCTGTATAGATCGTAGCGGCGGAATGAGCGTAGGAAAACGTGCTAATAGACGGGACTTTATTATCACTTTCTCCGTTTACGGGTAAGCTTCGTTTAATAATATAGAACAGCGAACGAGATGGCTCGTTACCGGAGGAAGCGGGAAGGAACTAGCGTCGCAGCTGCGATATCTGTTGACTAGGAAGATGTGTAATTACGCGAGTTGATAAGAACGGTCATTAACTGGAGACTACTACGGTAGAGCGGATTATTATAATTAGCGAACGAAAATCGGATACGCAGTAGTAGAAGTAACGTTTTTCGATTGCAATCTGCTCTAGAGGGAATCTAGTCATCTGCGGGCCCCTTTCGACCACGATAATTAATTAAATAATTTTCCCGTACACGCAACCATAAACCTGGTTCGCGTTAAACTAATAACGAAATACGGAATTTTCTTCTTTATCGTTGCCGCAACGGACGGAGGTTATGCTGTTCCATCTGGAGAATCGCGCAGTCTGACGCGATTTTGAATTTCCATTTTACCTGGTTCTTTTCGTTTTTCGCGCACCTGTATTATTAATTAATACCGGTTTTACGTTTTCATTGTTAATTTCCATGCCAGTATCATTATTCCGTCATCATGGACAAACAATAACAAAGCCGCTCGCAATGATCTATATCGCTGCGTCTCTTTTCGCTTCGGATTTTACGGTGACGGCGGGGCAATTCAAACGAGACAGTTGAAGTCACACTGCCAGATAACAGTAATCGAGAGAGAGAGAGAGAGAGAGAAAAAAAAAGCAACGACACTGGAACGCTGTGAGAACAACACTGGCTGCAGAGGAGACGCGACTGTTGCTGCAATCTGCTCCGAGCACGACCCCGGGTTAAAGTTTGATGCGGTCTGGTTATTTTGTCGTTCGTTCGTGTTAACGCCTGCTCCGGGATTCGTATCGAAAGAGATCGGCCACGATCAGTTTCGTTATTTGAGACTGTTTTGTTCGTAAAATTTATCGATGTGCGCGCGCCGCTTCTCAATTATTTAAAATTTATCGACAGAAAATAAAAACGTGTGAAAAGATTTAAAATTTGAAAAGTAGTAATTGTGTGTCGTGTAGATCGGTGACATTCGTTATTTACGTAAATGACCGCTCAAATTACCAGTTCGAAGAATTTTATTCGTAAGTGTAACTTTTTCTTCTATTTAACGCGATTTCGCTTTTTCCGCATTTTTTGGTGACGATATTTCGTCACGTTTTGTAACGCAATGATAATTTTCGCGTCAAATTTTATGATTAAAATCTTGAATTTTTTTTTTATTTTTTCACGGAGGAGAGAATGACATTTAAATATGGTTATCAAAATTTTCGTTTTTTTTTAAATCTATCTCTCCGACTTTTTAATAACGACATGTGTCTGGACTGAGCTAGTGTTTCGGATAAAAATGCTAAATCGAGATTGTATTTTGGCGTCACGCGGTTTTTTAAAATTTCTTTCGCGTACTCGACAACGGGGAAGTTATTACATCCATATTTTTTATCCAACTGGAAATTAAAATCAGGAAATCACCGATGATATATATAGTGGTCTAAGAAGGAAAGGATATAAGTAAGAAGACTGTGAAAGCTTTTTCAAAAGCTTCCGCTACAGTCTAGTTTTTAAGTGTGATGCTCGAGTAAAAGTTCGTTGCTCATGAATCTAAGAGTTCGGAATTCACTGGTGGTACCTTTGTAGTAAAATACTAGCCTCAGATGCAGTCGTATCGCCGTAAATATCTCATTCTTCTATGTTGCGTAGTTTATTGCTTGATGGTGATCACTGTTGAAGTGTTTACGGAAAGTGGCGCATTCAAAGTTAAAAGATCTGCGTAAAAGTCGCTGATACGTTCATGTAGCGATCGTTTTGGATCACTGACACGTCGTTCTAGCAAAAAAAGTTTTCTGTCACGTGCAATATTAGAGCACGTATTGCGCTTAATTAAATGTTTTTAAACACTCGCGTTGTTCCGGATGATATAATGAAACGACTTGATTTTTAGATTTACAATCCTATCAAAGATTAGCGGTGATATGAAGCAAAAACTTATTTCGCTGATTCTATTTTAAATCCCCGGTCGTCGGATTTTTTGTCCTTCGGATCTTTATTAATCCTCGACTTTTTTCTTTTTTTTTCATTCGCTTTTCTAATGACCGCGGTGTGTACCCTTCCTTTTTTACCATTGATCGCTCCTTCTACCTCTCAATTCGAGTTACGCTTTCCTGCTAATCCTTGATTCTCAGAATTCCCTTCTTTTCCACGTTCTGTCATTGTCCCTATTATTCGCCTACGTTTCAATCCCACTCTATTGCCCTCTTCCCGTTATCGTTTCTTTTTCGTTTCTTCTCCTTATTGTCCTCTACATCCTGATGAAGTATTTATCTGTGATGCTAATCACATTTTCTTTGAGTGTTCTGCTTTTTCTGCGGAACGCTCTTCTCTTTATTTACTCCTCTTAAAGTTAAGGCTTCCTGCTCCCCATTGTGCTATACTCTGTCGTTTTTCTCTCAGTTTCTCCTGGCATTGGTTCCTTTATTTCAGCTATTTCCGATCGAATTAAGTTTTAATTAGTTAACTCTTCTGCCTATTGTTTCTGGGTGAAGTGCCTGATTGACGAGCCCTCCCTCCGCCAAAAAAAAAAAAAAAACAAAAAAAACAAAAGAAGTTAGTACCGGTTCAAAAACTACGGTCCGGGATTCTCGCAAATCATAAAAGGATCGACCACGTTTCCTATACGTGTAGATGCGTACCATTAATAGCAACAAAGAAAAAAGGGAAAACCACACAACAGTTTAAATAAGAACATTAAAGTTTTCATTTTCACATAGAAGATACTATAAAGCGCATTTATTACGATATACTGTTAGTAAAAATAAGCTTCGCAATTACGTTTTGGCGTATTTTTCATATTTTATAATAATAATTGTGTTTTTTATTTTTTATTTTATCGTTATTATTTATCGTATACGCCGAAAGTCACAATATTGTGGGGGGGGGATACTTGAAATTCCAGCAGACAGGTTGGCGCGGTACGTTAATTCATCCAAAGGAGACATTGTCGATGACCTTCCCTCGAGCATTCGACGCCTGCGAAGTTATCGATGAGATTAATAGTTTAAAATAAATTTTATTCGATTTCGCCTAATTTTAATAAATAAAAATTACACAAAAGAGAGGTTTCGAATCACTGGATCTGAGGACCTGTGAAATATGTATCGCTTTCGTTATAAAAATCGTTTCTGTTCTTGTTTTTTTTTTTTTTTTTTCTATTTGTTTATGAATCTGCCGTTTCAAAAAAACATTCGTCTGCCCATTTGCTTTTCCCGGAAAACGCTGACGAGCTATTTGAACTAAATTTAGATCACGAAACCGACCGTGTCTCGTACCGACTTTCATTGGCTTCCCATCAAATCAACTAACGTTGCGTCATAGCCTTCTGTACGACCCCGTGATCAGTATGAAACAAAATTTGTATCAGAATAAGTGAGACTGATTTAACGTCGTGGGCATTAAGATGCCTGTAATAATATTTTATTAAAAAAAGTTAAAAAACCATAGAAACCGATGATATTTTTTAAGAGATTTTTAAAGTGACTAAATACTTGTTATATAAATTATTTCCAATACGTTGATGCGAAGACGACTCCGCTGATAATTTCAGCAAAATTAATGACACTCTGTGTTGATATCTACGGCGTTTATTTAAATAGTTTACCGACACGTAAAGAGATTTGTCTATTATATCCAAAATGACTTTTATTGTTGTCGTTAATGTCGCTAAAATTTAGAATCAATAACATTTATTCTGCAACCGAAAAAAAAGCCTTTTCTCTCATACCGCAAAACACTAAAACATTTGACAAAAAAATGGGTGGGGGGACTTGTAAATGGAACTGAAGAAAAATTATTATTACTTTTCGGAACTTAACAAACCGGGATATAAGAAATTTTGATTGAAATTAAAATAACAATTTTTTTTTTCTTCCGTATATTGTTGTAATTTGTATTGAATGCGTTACAAGCTGTATCGGTGAAATTCGGCGACATCGTTTGTAATGCAAAAAAGGAATTTTTCTAGATTCACTTTATAATATAAGTTTTTGCCGTATGGAAAACTTGTTCGGAGAAGAGAATTGACCGAGATTATTTACAGTAGCAAGTTGGGCAAATATTTCGGTTGCGAACTTCCGCGAAAAAGCAAAGTTGGCTATCTATCCCGGTGATAATGATTCCGTTCGTGCACATTCTGAAGCGATTTTTCCCGTCAAGATAAAATTTCGGTTTTTTTCTACAAAATTGCGACGCGTCATGTCATTCAAAGTGTAAAAACATTGCTCAAATCTGTTCCCGGTGAAGTATGGCATTTTTTAAAAATCCGAATTAGTCGAACTTAAAACACGAAAATAAACAACCGGATTTAACAGTATAACTGTTGCTTCACACTTTAGAAATTTTTTACTTATGAAATAAAAAGAAAACAACGAAAAAAGTAAATAACAAAAGCGATATTGATCATATAAACTTCGTCAGCTGATGATCAGATAAGCAATTATAATGGCCAAATGGTATTCCAGCCAGGCCAAATAGTAAATAAAACGCCAGAACAAAAAAAAAAACAATAAAAAAGCAGCGTAACACTTCTGATTGATCCTTAAATCAAATGTTTCAGGATATAAATAAATATAGCCGCAGCTACGATTTCAAAATAGAACTAATTTGTATAAAAATAATTGCTACTCTTTTTCTTATTCATCTCAAGCGCGGAGTGATGTAAAATAATCTTGTAGGGAACAGAAAATAAATTTTCACTTCGTACCGGGGAGGAGAATAAATCGATTGTGATGTCGCCCGGTCAAATAGTGCAGTCGTTTGATCTCACACACAGACACTCAAAAGGAATCTTAAAAAAATATCCGGAGAGAAGAACGTCTTTATTAATTAATTGTATAATTAACATTTAGTTTTCGTAGCAATAACATAAAACGAGTATGTTTTCTGATTTGCGAAATCTACATTTAAAATTAGGCTTTTAAAGAAATTTTAATGGTTAATAAAGCGTACTTCGAAAAGAGAGACTAGGCTATACTGTACAAATCGGGATTTTGAGGATTGCAATTGAACGGAAAGTGCGTAAAACTAAAATAGGCGAACTGCTATTGTAACATGATTATGATTGCGTGTTCCAGTTAGATGTTTGTTTTTTTTATAAAAAATAAATTAAAATATTCAATAGAATAATGACTTCGGCATTCGTAACACGTCAAATCGTTAGGGATTTACCCCTCACTGTAAAAGGTGTTGACACAATTTTTTTTTTGCTTTAATGAAACGAAAATTTTGATATAAGCTCTAAAGTAATCAGGATAAGAAATGGGGGATCGATCAGTACGCGCGAAATCAATGATTTAAAAGAATCTGATACTTTTTTAACGTTTAAATATGTCTTCACTTACTGTCGTGACGACAATATTACTATTGAGCTAGCATTAATAATTAACGAAGAGTTTTATAGTCTTTAATAAAATTATTGCGGAGTGGAAAGAAGAAGAAAAAGTTAGTAAAAAAAGCTGAAGATAATTAAAAATTCCCCCCCCCCCGAAGAATAAACTTTTTAAACTTCTAGAAATAAATAAATAAATAAATAGGAAAAAATTTAAGTACTCTCGAGATTAATTCGATGAGGCAATATTTAAGATCGTTTATTATAAATAATACCATATGAAAAGTTAGTTCGAAAAGCAGTTTTGTCCACAGAAGAATTATATCTCTCTATGTATATATGTACATAGATATGTATGTGTAAAAATTACATTTTGTTCGACTCTTGTATCGAATTTTAAGTACATTAAAAAAAATATCGAATTAACCTTTCGTCTGTCGCGCTATAAGGGAATTCCCCCGCCTTTTTATTTTAAACGTAAATATTTAACAAACTACTTATAATTTACATAAAATAGTTTAGCTATTCGTGTATTGAAATATCATAAGTCGATCTAAAATATTTATATAGTTGTAACTAGTTTAGTTTCATTTTTATAATAATTTTTTATCGCGAGTAGACCGTGAAATCGCGGGGATTCCCTCA
Source organism: Icerya purchasi (assembly GCA_039619475.1). Classification (NCBI taxonomy): domain Eukaryota; kingdom Metazoa; phylum Arthropoda; class Insecta; order Hemiptera; family Monophlebidae; genus Icerya; species Icerya purchasi. Next base: position 239,911,117 of record CM077115.1, read on the forward strand.
CTGTGTGACCACAGTCGTAGGTAAAATTTAGTTCGTAACGTTGCCAAATATGTAGAAAAATAATTAGAATAGTAAGTATTTTTTAATATTTATTAATTAATTATTTTAAAAATGGTAATATAAAATCTGGTTAAATAAAGAATTTTTAATTTAATAACATAACTCTGATTTTTGATATATTATGTTGCTATCCGCAACAATCTTTTAAAAAGTTATAACTGTTTGAACATTCCGCGGGTAAACTTTAAACTTGACGTGGCAACGTCGCAGTAAATTTTACATTGCTGGGATTCCCTCACCGAGCTACCAATGACGTTTGGGAAGAGGTGCACGACCAATGAAAGGTTAAAAGTGGACCACCTTAAGAAGCACCATTACGATTTTTGTAATTTAAAAATAATAAAAAAAAATCGCGTCATCTTAATTTTAAAGTGAACTTATTAAAATAATACATGTATGATTAATAGCGGGCAACCAGAAATTTTATAAAATATTTATCCGGTGGAGAGACTCTACTCTAGCCCACCATTAACTAAGAGTGAAATTAAAAAAACAGGATAACAGATTTTTCTATAATTAATTTTCAATGTAATTGTGATGAATCTAGATAAAATTAAAAAAGCGTTTTGACGTTTATTGTTTTCATTTTCTGGTCGACTATTCCGATTATAAATATCTTTAATTGTTAATCCTCCTTACATGTGGGGGGGGGGGGGTAATTGGTGTGTGTATATTTGGTTTAATGATTGTGTTTAAAAAGGTATCGGAAGTTTTTTCTCCGTATAATATATGTAATGCCGGTTTTCTAACCAGAGGAATTAATGTAAAAGTTGTCGAACCGGTTGATCAGCGATAAAGATGATATTTCAGCGGAACTGGTTTAATTGGATACTATGATAATTAGAGAAAAGAGAAATGTCTATTTGTGTGATATTTATACAAAAACGGAGTGATAGTCGATGTTCCATATCGATACCTCGTTACCGGTAATTTTCTTCGTAAAACGTTTTCATCGCCTTTCCGATGATGTTCATGCGTTACTTTAATGACGAACAAACGTGCCTTTAAACACCTCTGACGATCATCACCTCCGACTCTATGCTCTCGTACGCGCGAATGAAATCCGATTAATTTTCATCGATTACAGAGAAAATGTTCGTTATCGTAGTTGGTTTTTATTACGCGACAATTATTATCCGTGGGTAATTTTCGAAAATCCGTAAACAGAAAAACAGTCTCGAATAATATTTTCGTTTTTGCCAGCAGCGCTCGAAACTCTTAAATGGCGATAAATATGAGGTCAGTCAATCAGAAATGAACCGGTATCATATGGACAGTGTCTGAAAGTGTTGAATAGACTTTACCGGCAATTGTTAATAGGAGAAAAATTAACGTTACTGCCATAATTTCATGACGATAAACATATAAAAAAAAAAAAAAAAAAGGAAAATCGACGATAATTTGAAATCAATGGTTACGTTTTAAAGTAAGACAAATGGAAGCTTTTATTTGCAATAAAAATAACAACGATTATTTAAATGAAATAAAATAATGAATAATTATTAAGAATAAGTAAAATGAATAAAGGAGGACATCTTTTTAGGAGAATATCTCACCTTGAAAAGGAATTTCTAATAATGCAGAATTATGTGTAGTTTTCGCGCATTTACTCTAACTAATTTTTGACATTTTTATGTCTTTGCTTTGGCACATAAACTTGAAAAGCGTTACCAAATAAGCGTCACGAAATGGATCGTCACGGAAAATCGTTACGAAAATTTCATGTCTTTACTTGCATACGACTGATTACTAATATTTTCATGTCTCTTTACTTTGTCACATAAACTTGAAAAGCGTCACAAAATGGAGAAGTGTTTCCTATAGCGACTTCTTATGAAAACTGTAGGGTTGTGTATTTCACACTTCATTTACTTGTTTACATTTGCTGAGCGCACAAAACAATTACCGTAGTAATTATAAATTAAATGTAACTTTACTCTCGTGTAAACCATTTCTTTCCCATGAAAAGTGTTATGGATTCCGAAGCGAACGAGAGACCAACTCGCGTCGGCTCGCACCAAGGTGTACAAGATGGAGCTCGATGAGACGGGTGGTCTACCATACAAGATCGAGCTCCTTATTGACAAGCCCACATGGTGCGAGTAAACATCGATGTCACCGATGGTCTCGTGAACGGCGTAATAGGCCTGCTGCAGTAGGCTAAAATTCGACAACGTTAAAATCGGTAAATTACCACGACCGGAAGTTCGGATCGACACTGTGTAGCGTATCCGTGTATCTACGAGCATTGGGTGATGCCGATCGGCTTACGTTCGTCAATGGTGACGCTTCCTAGTAAGATGGTTACCCGTAAACGATCGACATTTCCACTCACACCTGCTTGCGGGATATCGATTCACAAATCGGAAGGCAGTACATACCCGGCGGTGGTATATGAATACTCAAAATCGCACGACCAGCAACTCGTGTACGTCACTCTGTCTCGATGTTCTTTGTACGAAGGGTTGTTCCTAACGAATAGGAATGGGGACCACTGATTTTACCACGGACGCGAAAAACAGTTGAAAGACATTAGAACTGAGTTTGAACGTCTTACGCGTCATCGTTTGAGCACGCACGCTTCCCACAGTCGAGATTTTGTGGATCGTTCACGTACTCGGTCTGTCGATGCTCTCACACTATGTTCGAATTTTAATATTTTCCATACCGGAAACAATATTTTTTTTTGTCCTTCCTAACTGAAGATGGAATATTCCGGAAAACGTTTCTGATGTATTAATATCTATATATTAATTCGTTGTTCCCATATTTGGAAATAATGAGATTATAATGTATGTTGTCCAAAGATCATTTATGCTCCAGCTTCTCTCCGCAATATTCTCCTTTGTCACACTCCTGTCCCACCGCTCGCCATCCGTCGCATCCGTTCCCGATCTTCTCAAATCAGTGAACCTATTTCATAATATATAATAACCCTGCTGGCTAGCTCCTAGTTTACATAGCGTGGGGAAAAAAAAATTTGATTACACAGGTGAAATCGTAAACAAAAATATAAAAAATATTATAAAAACGCCGGCTAGTTTCGATTAACCCAATCCATATTTATGACAATATGCGTCAAGTTATAAAAAAAAACCAGTCGGAAATTTCAGAAATTTTTGCGTGTATTTTTATATCTCTTTCCGATTATTTACATTTATTTTAGAACTACTTCTTCTTCTTCTTCTTCTGTTTGTGACCGGTGATCGAGAAGTTGTTACATGTCTATATATCGAGCTTTCACTTTCATTAATTATTATTTAGTATCTTGTCGTCTGTGATTTGTGAGATGTGTTATTTTATTAGATGTGTTTATGGCCCCTTCACCGTGGTCTTTTACCATTACAGGTTTTTCTGTAACTCTCTTCGGTTAAAAATCTTTTGGTTTTTTGCTGTGCGTCCAACTCCGTTATATTGTCGTATTCTCTTTTGTATTCTTCATTAACATGTTCTTTAGCACTGTTTGGTCTTATAATCTTATCAGCATCCACGTAATAGTCCAGCTTCCAGTTGTTTTTGTCTCGTTTTGCTTACGTTGTTTATGGCCGTCCATAAAGAGGTTCATTCCAGATACATACACACTTTTGTTGATCGTTAAATTCTATGTTTATGTTTCTGGATATTATTAACATTGATTTTTTTTTACCGAATGCGACTTTTTGTTAGTGCGCCGATCTAGATTTTATTTCTTGGTTGTATTTTTTTCATGTTCTCCTCCTCCCCTTTCTTTGTTTTCTCCAAATACCGGATCTCCATCCGAAAACAGTTATAAGAGGAAGGTCGGTCAGAAATTGATAGAATGAAGAAATTAACGACTCGGATAATGCGGAATGGATAAAATATGTAGAAGGCGTGTAGGAAAGATTGGAAAACTTAAGAAATAACAAATAGGAATATAGAATTGTACATTCAGTCGAAAGGAATTGGCATTCGAAGAAAATAAGGATCCCAGATAGCTCTTTGCATTTACGATGAAGATTAAAAGGAAAATGCGAAAATGGCAGCGAAGCACAATTAAGATGTAAACGAATAGTAGAGACGACAACGGAGCGGCGTAGTGAAGGCAAATACTCAAGTCCGGGCAAAACGTAAAGACCCGTGGTTGAATGGTTTGGTTGATAATTCGTTTAGAAAAAGAAGGAACGTAGAGAGTTATTTGATCGGGGAATCTAGTGTGTAATTTTCGCATACAGAAATGGCGCAGGATACAGCAATCCGAGCCAAAGAATCCGTAATTTCCTTACTAGTTCCTAGAAGAAATCGACGTGGTTAGAACAGATATAGAGACGGAGATTGTAAATAACACGTATAAAGATGATAAAGCCGCAGATGTAGGTGGGAATATGAGAGAAAATAGCTCGGAGAGCGCTCATGAAGTCAAATCATAAAGGAGCGCTAAGAGGATATATACATAATAAAACGTCTTTAGCAATAAAGATAGTACAGAAAGAAAAAGGAAAGATTCGAAAAAACCATGAAAGATGCTCCAACTTTATTTTAAATCACCTGTGAAAATGAGAGGGAAAAAGGAATCCGATGGTAATTCTGCATGATTATTGCAGCAGGAAGAGATTTCAAGAAGAAGAGATATGGCCAAATTTTAAGAGGAATGGAAAAGTTCAGCAAGGTAAGAAAAGAATGTAAGAAGAAATAATATAAAATGAGGGAGGGTGTAGTAACTCGGACGCGAAGAAATATGTGAAAGAATATGATTTTCCTTAGGAGCCAGTTTTGCATAATACAGAAGTGGGAAGTGATAAGCCTATAGAACGGCGGTAGTAGAAAAGTAGCCGAAATAAGATCTTCATTTGCTATTATTCCGACTGAATGTTTGTGTTTTTTCACACGATGTGGTATTTCATTATCTAAATTTATTGTTATTTTCTTATTCTCTTCTATTTTATCAGATCTCATCACACTGCTCTTCTTATTTATCATCATATTGAAGATTGAGCTGAATTGGGTCAACGTGTGAGCTAAGGTTTTTTTCCCTTTTCCGCTAACAATAGCAGTATTATCTACAAAACCAAATATGTCTGATTTCGTCCGCAATAATTCAATTTGTATTTGTTTTTTTTCAAAGATTTGAAAACTTGTTCTCGCCCATGTTTATAATTACTTTCGTCACTTCATTTTATTAACTAATTAACAAACAGAGTGTATATTAATCTTCATCAATATTTCTTTTCTTTTTTCGCTGGTGATGATATATGTAATATTCCCGAAAAAGTTTCTAGCGCAGAACTGCTTATTTTAGATTCTCAATAGTAACTGAAAAGAAGATATACATAGATACGGTACATTTGTTTGTTGAAAGATATTAAAATTGGACTGGAAAATCAGTAGCGTGGTCGTGTGTGTATGCGCGCGAGCTAGATCGCTCCCCTCCGGGAATTTTGAAAAATTTTAGTTCGTGTAATTTGGTTTTCTCTGTTTTGCATGAAATCCATCAAGCAGAAGGATAGAGAGAACCTCCATTGGTTATGTTGTTTTTTTTCATTTTTAGAACTAGTTTTAAAAAGAATATCTTGTAGTGCTCTAGAATTTTCCATATAATAAAAACCGCGGTAAACTTATAAATAATTCGTAACTTTTCAAATTTTTTTCTTTTAAAGTTCGGAAAAACGGGGGTCCCGTTATTAATAAATTCTTACACGACCTTTGAATAAAAATACAGCAGTCGGAATTAAAACTGAAAATAATCACTCGTTTCGATAAATCTAATGAACGATATAGCAAAATGAAATTAATTTATAATTAAAAGCAAAAACACACCGCTATAAACAATTAATTAATATTTATTTACCGGACGCTTTTCGAAGACAAAGCTTCATATGATCACGGGATACCGTCGAAACGTGTCCGGTGAATAAATATTAATTAATCGTTTGCAGTGGTGTGTTTTTGCTTTTACTTATTAAATATGTTACATAAACCTATTTAATGATAAAATTAATTATTACCGAAGTTATTCGAAACAGATGTGCTTTTTTTGTTAGTTTTCGGAGGTTAAATTTTGTATTTCATTCTTTCATAATCTGTAGAATAATTTCTCTTTAAAACAGTATCGCTCTACTAAAAATTTCCAGGTCTCCCCTACTATATTTCATGCTTGCTCGCTTCTCCTTACATTCTAAGTGTTTTCTCTCTTCACTCTTTTCGTTTTCACATCCATTTTTTCAAGTTCACTATTCTTCGCAGATACTGTTTACTTTGTTTTCGGTACTTTCGGAGCTATACGGTTTTTCCAATCTTCTCGCACATCCCAAGTTTTTTTGTTCTCATTTTTTCCCCCGACCTCATCTTACAATTAAAAAATTGACGACCTTTTTTCCCGGAACTTTGTTGGTGCAAAGTCGGATTCGGTTAGTAACGGTCTAGCATGAGAAATCCATGACGACCAGTGGCGTACCAACGATTCACAACCAGGGGGAAGGCAAAAACATAAATCACCCCTATACATAGAGAGGCCTATATAGATTAATAAAAAAAAAAAGAATTTAGTTTTTGTTTGTTCTTACTGATAATATTGCATATAAATTAAAAGGGAGTATTTAATTATGAAGTGAAATAAAAACGCTTTTCTTTTTTACTTTAAACGATTTTCTCTTATCAAATTTTCATTTTTTCTGACTATCCGAAATTTCTGGTTTCTCGGTTCGATGGCCACTACTTTAAATGCTTCCTTTATCCTTTCCTTCCCATCTCCAGCCGTTATTCCCCTCCTTCTTTCCTTTATACTTTCTATCTGCAATCGCCTCAGAATCTGAGTAGGTAATCTAAGTCGATAAAGCCCCAGGGTGGGATGACATAAGAAGTAAGGATATTAAAAATAATAAACAAATTTTTTCACCCTTAATAACGAAATTAATAAATTGCTCCTTACGAGAAGGGAGGTTTCCTCAGGGGCTAAAAACCGGAGTCATAAGACCTATACACAAAAAAGGCAGTCACACATTACATGAGAATTACAGACCAATAACCATAGTATCCTCAATAGCTAAAATTGTGGAACTCTATGTAGGAAAGCATTTAAGAGAATATATGGAAAACAATGATTATTTGTACAAAAACCAGTTCGGTTTTAGGAAAAATAAATCTACAATTTCATTACTTAGAACAATGGTAAAACAGGTAAACGAAGGGTTAGCTAAGGGAGAACAGTTTTTAATAGCTTTTATCGACTTAACCAAAGCCTTCGATGTAGTAAATCATAAGAAGTTAATCTCTGACCTAGACGGATTTGGCATAAAGCAAGCTCAAAAGAAATGGTTTATAGACTATATAACAAATAGAGCAAGTATGGTTAAGATTAATGGAAAATTAAGTTCCAAAGTAAATTTAAAATATGGGGTAGGTCAGGGGACAGTTTTATCTCCATTACTTTTTCTAATTTATACGAACTCTTTAATAGAATACATCAAGAACTCCAACGTTTTCGCATATGCAGATTACATAGCTCTGGTTATAAGTCATAAGGATATTAAAATCGCCGAAAAACTTCTGCAAGAAGATGTTGATATTTTAGGAAAATGGGCCCACGATAGAGTTTTAATTATAAATGGTGTGAAGTCGAGAATCATGTATATAAGAACCCCAAGCAGGTATAGGAAATACGATCCAAAAATTATACTTCATTCAATTCAGTGTTTACATATGAACGATATAAATACGCAAAGCTGCTCTTGTGACCCTTTAGAAACTGTTAATAAATATAAATATCTTGGGCTGACATTAGATCAAACACTAAATTGGAAAAATCATATTGAAGAAATATCGAATAAAACAAGGCAAGCTATTCCGGCACTTTTCAGACTCAAACTAATGCTGCCTTATAAGACAGTACGAATGTTCTTTGAAGCGGTAATCATGGCCAGAATTAGGTATGGCATACAGGTGTGGGGAGAAGCAAAGGAAGGAGAAATGAAGAAAATAAGCAAATTACAGCGTAGGTGTTTGAAAATAATTCTGCCTCGCTGTGTGGCAGGTAAAAATGGCGCTTCATGGTGGAAGGAAAACAAAGAGTTATCACCGAAAATGATGTACTATTATCATAGATTGTATGAATACAAAACTCAAAGGACACTTTTACCTAGTATAAATAGAGAACGGGCAACGAGAAGTTCTAAAAGTACGTACTTTATGTGGCCGAAAGGCATAAACAGTAAAATCGATAATGTTGATGAGTTGGTACTGATGAAACTAGTAGACGCTATACCACGTGATATACTTGACGAATTGAAAATAGGGCTGTGGAAGAATAAAGTTAAATTGTGGTTGATAGAATGGTGCACGCAGTAGGCGAATCAATTCCAAATGTTAAAAACACGTAATTTCCCACTTCAAATGCGGGATCCTTCCCGATTAAAACCTTTTTATCCGTTATACTCCTTTATACTCCTTTATCCGTTATCATGTTAATAGTTAAGTTTCAAATTCTGAGGAAAACGGGATCTATGTACCAAATAACTTGCGTACAAGAAGCTTTTTCAATTCAAAATATACGTAAACCTAATAACCCATTATCAATGTATTCCCCGTCGGAATAGGCGTTACGTTAATACCGTTAGATGTAAATATGTAACTTTATATCAATGTACTATAGAAACATTTGTATATTTTAAGTAACTTTGTTAATAAACGTTGATAGGCTGATTGGGCACTCGCACTACGGGCAGCATTGCTCAGCGAGACCCTCAACTTATTTATAATAAAAAAAAAAAAAAAGTCCACGTAGTTGGGTCAGTGTTGATACTGAGCCCATTTAAAAAAAAAAAATAAATAAATTTTTGTAACGACGATATAATATTTAATACGGTTAAAAAATTGAATTTTATTAATTCAAACGGCGTTCTCCCTTCATATTTATTTAGCTTTTCGTTTAATTTTCTTGGATTTTTCTTAAATAACTTCCGTATATATTGTTATAATATATATTTTTCTAAGGGGGCAGGCGACTACCCCTGTTGCCGTTTGGCACGCCATTGATGACCAGCCATTACAACGAGTACATTGCTGATTTTAACAGGCCCTATGCAACTGTAAAATCCTTTTGAAATATGAATTATAAACTACGGTTGTGTTTATTTTAATTATTTGTTCTTTAGCAAACTACCACCGCGCGGTGAACTCCGTCATTTTCAAATCAAACGTAATTATCAGTAGAGCTAATTTTACACAAAAACTCGCAAACCACTGCGTAGCAAATAGAGCATAACGATACCATCATTTGCCGGCTCTAATCAAACACCGAATAAAACTTCCTTTCCTTCGAAATGAGATGAAATTTTCCATCGCCATGACGTTTCTGTGTCAGAGTGTCTTGAAAAAAATTACGCTGGGTGTATGTGGACATGGACGCGTATTGGAATTTTTTCTTCTATTAATTACTCTTTCCATTTAAGTTTGAGATGTTTTGAAAAATCTTGTATTGTATGTTTAAATTTTTGTTTCAATAATCCGCACGGATTCTGATTATATTGTAATGAATCGGCGTTTGTGGCGCTATCTTTTTATTGTCTGTGACGGCGCCGAGAAATATATGTTCTACTTTTAGTTTATATGATAATTGCTATTCAAAACGCACGCCGATATGAGTACAGGTTATCAATTGATGACTGCCCGGACATCGCTTATTATTTATGTGGTGTAAGTGCGCATGTGTGTTACGATATGGCCGCAAGCCGTGAATACTACTTTTGAAGGATCAACGCACAGGTAGTAGAGGTAAAGCGTTGTCATCGTGAGTAAGGTGTTTTCATATTGTTACCATATCGCGGCGACAACGAGAAGGTTATTAATTCGTGTAATCCGCGTTTTATTCTTGTTCATTCGTTGCTGTTGTCATTAGCGTTTAAAACTTTCTGTAATCAAGTGGTTGAAATAAAGATTTATCTTGATCTACCGAACGGAGAAAAAGCGGTGTGGAAGCGAACTCCACTGGCGCCCAGAAAATATACATATATGTATATAAAAAAATTATCGTGAAATTGACATCGCTAGCCTCCGATACAACGACCGGATCGTGGGGAATTCGGCGTCTTGCGAACTAGGGGCGTCAAGTTGTCCGCGATCGGACTGCGGAGAAAGAGCGAAATTGGCGAACACACATATACATACATACATATATATATATATAATGCGAAACGAAATTTCTTAATTTATACAATTAATATCGCTTTCTTTCATTCGTTTAATTAATTTCCCGATATTTAAAAAATTATCCCCTTCCTTTTCTGACGGTTTTCTACAATTAAACATTTCAAAAGGAAAAAATTCTAATCAAAAAAGCTATAAAACGCTTTGCAAAAAAATTAACTTTAAATAAAAATTTACTGCTAATACGAGTACATATATACACTTTCGAAGGCATTCAGTTTTTGAATATTTTTTTCCATTTGCTTTTGCTTACATTACGAAAAATAAAATTTTAAGAAATTAGTACACGGCCAAATTTAGCCAAAGTTTTGAACTGATAACTCGGGCGGTACTTTCGCTCATGTATAACATTAGGTTCGCTTGACAAGCCCAAAAAAAAAGGTTCGCCGGAAATGTAGTGGGTCTTTATGCTCCGTTTAGATATTTGTCGTCACTGTTAAGGTGTAACATTTCTAATCAGTTTGGTTTTTTCAAAAATCACGGTTCCGTATAATTTAATTGCAGTTTGCTTCCGGTGTAGTACATGTTCAAATCCAATTAACCACCACAATTTAATATACGAAATTTCCGTATCTTCTACATAACTTGTTGATATGCTGGACCGTTTTACTTCTTAAAAAACCTTATTCGAAAATTTACCTGTCGCATTGTATTTTTTTGCTTTTCCTAATGTAAAAAAATGAACAAATTAATCCGCTACAATTATCTACTTAATTTCATCGCTTTTTACCTATTTCCTTGATTCCTAAGAAAAAAGAGACAAAATCGTTTGCATAAAAACAAATGCTACCGTTTACCGCTAAAACAAAAATCTCCTTGTTCAGTTGTTCTTAATTCATTTCGCGAAATTAAACTTTTAAGGGTGTTATTTTTAAATGCGATAATTATCGGGATTATTATTATTTTAGAAAAAAAATAATCATTTAGAAACTCGCCGGCAAACTTTGAAAAAAATGATTTCTGTGTTGTTTTTTTTAATGTTTCGAAGCAGTTTTTGTTTTGGATGAATGAGAAATTCTGCGGATCCAGCTCTCTCATTCCTGTATCGACTTTACCACGAATTTTTAAAATCACCTGCCTCGAGTGGAACGAAGTAATTATTTTGCGGATAATGAAAAACAATAATGAAGTAAACGCATTATAGTAAAGTATTTTTTTTGTTTTTTTTTTTTTTTTGGGGGGCTCGTCAACCAGGGACCTCATCTAGAAACAATAGGAAGAAGAGTTAACTAATTAAAACTTAATTCGATCGGAAATAGCTGAAATAAAGGAACCGATGGCAGGAACAACAGACCGAGAAGGAAAGGACAGGATATAGGAAGCACAATAGGGAGCAGGTAGCCTTAACTTTAAGAGGAGTAAATAAAGGGAAGAGCGCTTGTAGAAGGCAGTAAGTAGAGGAAACCAAAGAGAGACGATAGCGGGAAGAGGGTAATAAAGTGTGATTAAAACGTAGGCGAATAATAGGGGCAATAACAGAACGTGGAAGAGAAGGGAATCCTGAGAACCAAAGATTAGCAAGGTGGTCAAGTTAAGTTGAGAGGTAGAAGGAACGATTATTGGTAAAGGAGGAAGGGGCACATATCCGACCAAAATTTAAAGTGAAATTTCTTACTTAAGGATAATAGGTTAGTACTAAAGATCTTTTTAAGTTAAAAGCAGGAACGGGCAGCAACCTGAGCTAAAGCATCCGACATTTTGTTACTCTCAATGCCTTTATGACACCAGGAAACCGCATTTTAATTAAAAGATTGGAAGGCGGCTGAGAGTTTGTACTGACTGTCTGTAGATTTAGTTTTTTTCGTTTTTTTAGTCAAGTGAACGAGAAAATCAAGAGTAAGCTTTACAATTGAATAAAATAATTGTCCGCAATCAGCTACCGTGGATCCCACTGCCGCACGTTGACACTTGTAAAAAAACACACTTGCGCTGGGTTAATGCCCATACTTGATGCTCCCTCTAAACAAAAAAAAAAAAACATCATAAATGAGAAAAAAGTAACGAAAACAGATTTCATTTAGAGAAATATAAAATTCGTATGTAGGTAGATTACAATTCCGTTTTTCGATTTTTATCATTCAAAACGGAGATTCAGTATGGCTGATTAATTCTACTCGAGTAATTCGTTGTTTATAAGAATTGAAAGTCACTTTTTTCAAGAATTCTTTTAATAAATATTCGGAAAATTTATGTAAAGTTCCAACGCGCGCCCACACCAAAAAGCCATATAGAAAACGCAACGAAATTACATATTTAATAAATATCATTTTCCGCTTTTCGTCTCATTAGTATCATTATCCTATATCATTCTTATCCATTATTATCCATTATTATCTATTATTATTATTACTGATAAAATAGTTTAATATCTATCATAATTTAATTGTAAAAGCTGTTTAAAAATGTAATGTCTCTTACTCGCGTGTGCAATATTCGTTTTACATTCCGCACTAGAGAATTTAGGAATTGTTTAATAATTGAAAATTTTGAACTGTTAAAATCTGTCGGCGGAAATCTAAAAATCCCTCTACGTAGCAATTTTAATTAATAAATTAAGGCTGAGAGATTTTATTTGCGTTCGTGATCACGTACCCATTTAAAAAGCAAAAAAAAAAAAACGTCGAAGGTCAATTTCCTGATCTTGTCTGTAAAAATAATTTTTCCGCTAATTTTAAGCAAGTCCATGAATTTATATATATTTAAAAATCAACGAAAAAATAAGTGTAATTTCATTCTTTGAAAAATAAATGATGCCGGAGCACAATATCTAATTACTACGAATTCAAATTACGACTTTTTTTAAGGGAAAAATAAGTTCCATTTTATTTCGACTAAAGAACATCGATCAGCAGAGATGACGTCTGCAAAAATTTATTTTTGAGAGTTATATTTAGAGATGGTCTATTCGCCTTAAATTGTATCAGCAGTTAAAAAAAAAAAAATACATTTTTTAAAATTATCTCAGAAGGGTGCAAAGTTTCAAGAAAATCAAGAGGGGCAGATATATAACATCCCTAATAAGAAAAAAAAAAGTAATAACTCACTGTGATGATAAAATTTTGAAAAATTTGGTAGCGGTAAAATTCTTTTCTCGCGGGAAATACGATTTGCAAACTACTTTCGACTGAATTTAAAGTAATATAAATATATATATATATCCATGGCGCTTCTTACGAAACAAGGATAACATAAAACAGCACAAACAAAAAAAAAAAAAATGAAGTGGAACTGGGCAAGTAATAGTAGGTTTAAGACATTAGTAATAGAAAAGATAAAACGGAATAATAAATCAACCGGTCTATATTGCCTTAGATGTATGATCTTTAAAGGTGTAACTGGAATTTGCTCGTAAAAGGTTTTTATAGGCGCACTGTACGCAAATAAACCCGCAAAAAAAGAAGCGAAAATAAAAAAAGGTGCGAAACACATGCTAAACAATCATGAACATTGTGTTATCCGATAAAAGTGTGGAAGGAATTATGTAATCGGTGGGTGGTACGGAAAATAACTATGTTTTTGCAGACGTCACAAGAATAGCAGCGAGCGAACTAGATTTAATGTTCCGTCTGATACAAATGGTCCGAGAGTCTTGGGGACGTACATATGAGAATGCTTAAAAAAAAAACTTCGAGGCATTGAAATAAAAATGAGGATGATTTTTTTTTTTTTTTAATCGTACTATAAGGTGGTCCCGTTTTAAAAAAAACCAGATTAATGAGAAATCGAATACAAAAATAAAACATATAGAAAGACACAAATATCCGGACAGTATATTAACGGGGAAGATGCGAAAAAAATGTTGAAGAACGGGAATGACGCGAAATATTGTAATACAATGTCGGGAAATATTAATGAGGAAGTTACGAAAAAACAAAAAAAAACCTACTAAAATATTTATACGGAGTACATCAGAAACGTGCGAAGTGTGAGAACAGGAGAATGCAAATTAAAAAAGCGTTTGAAATTTTGAAGAAAAATCATGGATAAGGAAAATGAAAGAAATATTCGATAGAATTAAAGAACAACAAATAGCTAAAAAAGAAAAGGAGATGTTATACGAATTTGGGACATTATGCAAACATAATGAACAGGTAACATTATAGTGAATGAATACAAGAGGAATGCCAAGACGGAATGGATAAATACGAGAAGATGTCCCCCCTCCCGTAAAAACTGGAGCTACCCGTAAAATTTTAATTTTCATTTGATATCGGACTGTCCACCAATCAAACCCCTGCAGTAAAAAATGCTCGGTTACGCGCCACCAATTTTTGGATACCTTGAAAATGGTAAAATCGAAATGAATTTGCCCTTATGTGAATCGCGAATTTCTTAGGAAATATGTATGTTGTAGTACGAATATGTATATGAAGAATTGACAATGAATTCTGTGAGAGTACATTTACGGTGATATAGATAAGGAAGAGATTGGTGATTGTGAAGACTGCAGACATGACGGTGTTAAGAAAAGCTGATAAGTTTCAAAAGTTTACAAATGTACGACAGGTTTAACGGGTGAAATTTAGGTGTGCGCGCGCACGTGGCCGACAAATCACCGTAGCACGACACAATCCGGTTAAGAAACCGTGATCAGTGGTAGTCTTGCTTCTTCACCGCCCGTGCCTATACACCTCCGAGACCGTTGTCTTCGTTATATCGAAGCGGCGATAATATCTGAGTTTGCGGAAAACCCGGCTACACACAAGCTACGAGATTTAATCGAGCTGTGAAACAGTACATCGCGAATTGTGAAATTTAATCATTATACTGTAAACAGTCGAACACAAGGACACGGGCGAGCAATGGGCTGCCACTTGTTTCTCTTGAATCATGACGATTTTGAATAGTCATCTTTTGAAACTTATCGAGACTGCTAGTCGTGCGGAATTCGATAACAAAATTATTGAGACAGGTGCCGAATTTTACGACGAGGTATACCGTTTATTTGGACCACCTTCAAGTGTATTGGCAAATTCTTCATTTTTTGACAAGATTCTATTTAACTTGAACGTGTTTTTCATTTTAGCGCGCTGCAACTCATATCCCATCTAGAATTAATTTTTTTGCTCGATTAAAAATTTCATTTTGTAACATGTAACTAATTTCAAACACATTCCTTTTTTTTAAAAAAGAAGGTGAAGCGAGTTTTCTTTACCGGTTGTTTGACTCATTGAAAACAATAAATAAATAAAAATAAAAAACGCGATGCTATAAAATAAAACTATAAGTTTGTTTATTTTTATTCTTTTCCCGGCGGAAGAATCGCTATTATAGTTAATTTTTTAGTATTTCCCATGTACGGTGGTAGCGAAATTTTAGCACCCGCTTAAAACTGGCTAGTCAGCTACTGCTCCAGTTGAGAAGAGACGAAGCTGGAAGTTTTTACCAACAGTATAGCTCAACAATTTTAGATATATAAAAGAAGGTGTTTCGATTGTTATTTAAGCGGAAAAGTTTTGCATGTACTAGAGTAATTCGTCTTGTACCATCAAAATGGATGAATGTTTTAACACGAATGTAAACTTAAAAAAAAAAAAATTAACAGAAAATTTAAAATTTACCGATAAAGATTAATGAAGATTGAAAATATTGGAAATATTTCGATACGAAGGAAATCACCGATAAAGTTTGCACCTTTTTTTTTTTTTTAGTTTTTTATAAAGTTCGTTTATTAGCAGTTTTAATTTTTTGGGAGAAATTTATCCAGTGCGATAGTTGCTTTTACAGCGACATTTTATCAGAGTTAACCTACCTGTTCGTTGGGTTTTCACTTCAAGTAGCGTTACGGACGAGTTAATTGGAGCAACATCGCATTAAGATTTACACAATTGTCGCCATAAAATTAAGAAACTTAATTGGCCTTTTTGCCCAAAAGATAAAGTCTGACACTTGAAAACAAACTATTAATCTACAAACAGGTCACCATTGTTCCTTTCTGCAGATATGGTTCCAGCTGTGGGGCACGACAGCTAAAGGAAGGTTCAGGCGTTTCGCAACAAATCTCTTCGACATGTAATGAATCATGATTTGTGCGCAATATCACGTAAAAAGGGATCTTCTACGAATATACCGACATTAATTGCGGGAAATAAACTTTCCATAGTAGCCGATATTGCTTGACACGAGACGCATCAATTCCCTCTAGCTGTCCCATTGAACAAAGTAACGTCTACATCCCAACGGCTCACTTCAGAGAACCACTTAGACTCGCGCTATAAATCTACTGTATGGAATTCTTTAGGCTCCTAGCCTCGACTTTACTATGATCACAGCAATAATTTATAGTATTTAATACTGATTATTATTAATAATATACAAAAAAAAAAAAAAAAAAACGGTCGTTTTTGTCAGTATCTCTTATTTATTTTTTTTTTTGCGATTGTGCTGTTTAGAAAAAATATTCGAAAATAGGTAGTCCTAACGAATTTGATGTATTATTCACTAAAGTTATGTACCATAAATCTGCCAAACTGTACATCACTATAAACAAAGCATTTGTCATTCCGGTTCGTCGTTTAAATAAATGCCCTTTTTTTATATATGTTCGCGTCTGTATAATATATTATTTTTTTTATTTATTAATGTTTTTTTCATTTTTGGCTTCGTCAGTTTTGTACATAAACTGAATAACGTCGAATTGTAAATACTATTAATCTTTTTAAAATTTTTTTCATTATAATTTTGAAACTCACGTTTTCTAAAGAACCTTTTACTTTCGTTTATTTTGAAACTTCCATTAGTCGAATTCCCTGATTTTTAACGCACTTAAAGATGGTTTTTTTTCTTTCTATTTTTACCCTATTTCTGGTAATTACGCTTCCCCGATCAATAAGCTATTTTTTTAAATAAGTTTTAAACACATTATCAACAGACATAATTTTTTAACTATAAATATGTTTAATCTTACTATATAACATATTTGCAAACGTTATAAATAAATATTACATAAGGAAACGATTTGTGTTAAAAATAACACACCGACACATATTCCGAAGCTATTCCATTTTCTCGGTGATATTGCGAATCAGTTGCTCTCAAGAAAACCACAACGCGTTATTTTAATGAATACAATATATCTGTTTTTTACGTAATATTTATACGTTTTTATACATGCTATAATGTGTTTTACGATTTTTTTTCTTAATTATTTTATTCGTTATAATACTTCCAAACACGATTATACGAAATGATTTTTGTTGACACATGCTGAACTGACGCCTAAAATTATTGTTGCATACAAGTATTTATATATATATATATATATGAATTCCATTCTATTTTAAAGCAAATTATTTTCAATAGTACAGAACTGTGGGAGGAAATAGTACCTAGTACAGGAGAAGGACAGTGATGCAATTCATTTTTATTTATTTATTTTATTTTATTCCTTTTTTCGAGTATTGTCCCACAGGAGAAAATCTGATTTCCCTATAACTCACTGTGTGCTGCTTTTTTGGAAATAACGTAAACACGCTGTGCCGTAAATGTATACGTATTAGGTAACAGTTGGTGTGGGGTGTTTTATTATGGAATTTTTGATGCGATTAAAAGACAAAAATGGATTAATGAAAACACGCAAACGATTTAATTTGAAAATATGATATCGTACGTGCATCGACGGACTGAACATTATGCCCAGAAACCGTAGTAAACCAGAGAGTTACGGAAATGAATAATTCTAGTCTCTAAAAGAGTAAGAAAAAAACAAAAAAAAAAACAACAAAACATTATCCAATCTGTATAATAAAAAACAACTTTAATAACAAACAAATATAAGGTTAGAAATAATTTATAACAATAAATAAAATAAAATACCTCATTTAGGAACGTTTTCGGGTATAACCCATCATCAGCTAAAATTAACTTAATTAAAACTCAAAACGCACTGCAAAGAATATAAGGAAAACATGTGTATATATATTAGATGCAAAGGAGGAACAAATTTACTATATATACAGATGTATTCCTTATATTCTTTCCAGTGTGTTTTGAGTTTTGATTAATTTAGTTTTAGCTGATGATGGGTTATACCCGAAAACGTTCCTAAATAAGGTATTTAGTTAATTGATTGTTATAAATTATTTTTTAACCCTTATATTTGTTTATTATTAAAGTTGGCTTTTATTATACAGTTTATAACAAATAGGCATGTATTCTCACCTACATTTAATTATCCAATCTGATGGACCGATTTTTTAAAATGAAAATTATTGCTCTAATGTGATTCTAAGTTTTCGTGTTGTTTAAAAGCTCGATTTAGAAGAGGTTTTCCAGCAAACATTAGTAGAAAAAATATTAATAAAGATTCAACGAAATGTTTTTCAGGTGAGAAAACAGGAAAATTGACATGAAAGGTAATGTTTTCGAAGTCTAAGAAGGAGAAAAATCGTTAGTTAAATTTTGATTTAGTCAGATATGGATTGTATAAAGGAATAATCAAGTTGGAATGGTGTGTAGAGAGGGAAACGAGAAGAGGAAATGAATTTAAGAAATTGGAAGCCCGTATTTTAATAAATGGCGAACAAATTTCAAACGGGAAGGAATATTCAAAGTAGCGACACACCAATCTGCCTAGGAATTCATATGTCACCCTGAGACGATACTTTTATTTTGTTATGTAATAAATGTTGTTGCGCTTTTTAAAATTAATCTGTCTTCGATAATAGGTATGACCGAGTGAATGTAGTCCGTTGGCTGTTGTGGGATAGCAACATGCCAGCACTGGACCGAAGTTCCAACGGCACTTTGGCGTTACATTATGCAGCCGCTAGGGGATGTATCGACTGTGTCAGGTTATTGGTTCAGTCTGCAACTCATCTCAGGTAATTATTGTTATCGTCATCATTATCATTATTATTATTATTATTATTATTATTATTATTATTATTATTATTATTATTATTATTATTATTGTGTAACTTGAGAGTTTTACCGTTGTCGGAATGATATCCATTTTCGTAATTTTTTGCAAATTCATACAAATATAGTACCTACTGCGCCGCTGAAAGTATGAAAGCGAATTTTCCGAATAATTCGTTTTGATGTACGTACGCGTTAAAGATGAAATACCTAAAAAGCGCTTGAACACTTTTACTTTTCTCCTCTTCTCACCTGTAGTAGGCGTCGTTTTGTTTTTCGGCAACGTATTTCGGGAAAAAATTAAAATTAAAGGACAATACACCGGACGGCTGGCTCATCTTCGTTGCTGGAATTCCAGTGGTCGAGCATGCAACTGTACGCACTGGTCATTAGCGGCGCCCGCGTTCGCAGTAGTATGGAATAGAGTCGGGTTTTTCTTCGAGTTATTTTTATTCATTAAATCTCTCGTCTGATGTTGTTTTTAGTTTGTGTCGCTGATTTGTTCAGTGAAAGTATTCAGCAGGATACCCACCGGTTGAATTATGCTTCTCGAGCAGCTATCTCCATTTTTAGCTCTTGGTAAGGTCAGCTATTTTGCGCCAACGTTGTTACTGCTGCTGCTGTTGCTGATAGCTTTACGCGAGCACTACAGCTCACGTGCACTCTCACTGATTGTACGGCAGTGCTCATTTACTGGACCAAGAAGCCCGCAGGCAGTATAATTTCCCCGTTTCTCTTACATGGTCTGTTGTTTCCAGCTTTTTCTTGTCGGATATTTTATTATCTGCCTTGTATTAATTAAGAAGACAATACGCGTCCTGTCCATCCTCATCCAACCGGACTAGTGTTACACACTTGCGTAGGTAATATAATGTAAAATTCCCCAATAAGATCGCTCTCCCATATTAAAATAATAACGCACTCGCTGTTACTTATGTCCATTTCCAGTTAATTCCACACATAATATACTATACATGGTAAATGCATTCGTATCGTAAAAAAATTTGGGTACATAATATGTACATATATGTATATTTTTTTATTTATTTATGCGCACTGCGTACGCAAACGCTGACGGTAATTAGACGAAAATCTCCTATTTTATTATTTTTCCTATCCTGTTAATGATTCCGTAATGAAAGTTTTTTCCCCTTAGAAAACAGTCGCAATAATCCGGTTGTAACTCTGTACATTTTTACGTAACGATATTTAACGGAAAATGTTTTCCTGTAATTTAGCCCCGTGTTCTTAAGAAATCAGTCTCGCTAGAATTTTAAAGGAGGCCCGTGTTGATTTCGGAGGCGGTGTAGACATTTTTAGGTTTGCTAAGAAAATCGGCCGATGTTTGGATCACGTTGGCGGCAACAACATCGAGGCTGAAAATAACCCCGTTAGTTTCAATTTCTCTCGGAGCCCCTTATTAACTTCGCGCAAGTAGATTAAAAAATAAACAGCAACAAGCGAACGAAAAAGCACGTAAATTTCTGTAAATCTCGATATCAACACCTGCTGCAGAATGCGCTATGTATTTAGGCCAAGAACTTTTTTGAACACCTCGTCGAAGTGTGACAGCTTATTCCAGTTGTTACTACTGTTTTTTTTTTGTTTTTATTATTTTTATTTTTTCGTGAGAATTCTTAATTATACATTGCATACGACGCGCACTTTATGGAAAAAACCGAAAGTTCTTTCTTTTGGGTTTTTTTTTAAGTTAGTTTAAACGGCGATATTTAATAAAGTTACACTGATCAATAATAGGACATATGCCTATATGTGTTTTGTTTCAAAGGGTAAAAACATACAGCGTGATCTTGTTTCATCGTTGAGAACGTAACTTGGAAGCGAACGTCTCATTATGAGAAGAGTAAACGTACATTTTAATTTCGAAAATACATCACAGTATGTTAACGTGAAGTGTTCGAATTTTATCAACCACACAAATATGAGTGTTGGAAAGAAAATTACTCGTCATTATACAATAATGTTTCGTGAGCAGTCTAGGGATAGGAGGGGTTAAGTCAAAATTTCGACGTTCCCAGAGCATCACCGTGTCCGTATTCTGAGGCTAATTAGAAAATTTATGATAATCGACTGTTGTGTACTCTAGGATTTGAGAATGGAAGTAACATCGGGTTCGGCGGGAATTTGAAAAAGATGAGGCGAGCATATTCTGGTAGTAAGAATCGCGAGGGAGGGCTATTAGATTACTTTTTTTCTTTCTTTCTCTCTTAGGAAAGAAGAGAGAAGCTAGAACGAATTTGCACCATCATATTTACAGTTAACGGACACTCATGAGGTGAGTAGCGGTGCAGATGATCCGATCTATTTTAGAAGGAAAAAATTTCAGCTGTGCTCTAAGATTTACAGTGCTGCAAGGATCATACAGAGTAGTTAGTCGTTGAACCGTTGTGTGTGTGTAGTGTGCAAAGATCATATACCGTATGTCGGGGAGGAATATCCCTGCGTTCAGAGCGCTTTTGATACTCGCTGAAAGGCGCTGCTCAAAATTCGCATCGGATATACATATATGGGGAAAAGCGGAAAAAGAAGTCCGAAGTTGGAGCGGCAGTGAGGAAACTGGAGAAGACAGCATGCGGAAAACAATGGCTTCGGAGTTATTAGCGAGAGCACATTTCGTATGTAAGATAATTGTTCGGTTTCACGTGCGGACGGCGCTACAGCAGGAAGCGTAGAGGATTAGCGTTGCGGAACCGCTGACCGATCTGCTGCTGGTAGTTGCGCCGTAAGCAATTAGCGTGCGGTCGAAATCTCGAAAATGGAATAGCCGACCGATACGACTGACATTGTCCGTTTACTTCCCCGAATGACGTAATTAATCTTTCGACGAAACGTAAGGACCATTTCGAACGAGTCAGTTTGTTTGCTTAGCCGATCGCCAGTCGGATGAACCGAAAGTAATTGCTGCATCGCGATTGTGCAACTTTGGTCGTTACTATTCAGTCGCGTACGGTTGCGCTATCCGATCCGAATTTCTTACGAAAGCCGCATCATTCTTATATTAAATGAGTAAACATAGTTCCATGTTGTGAACGCTATGCTGAAAATATGGCTCCTTTGCCTCACGAAGCCGGCTACATCCAAAACCAAGTGTTCTCTATTCGAGTCTCATCTTCCGCTTGGAACGCGGTCGAATCGTTTTAAAGTAAAACCTACACTCATTCGCGTCCGCAGCACAGAAAATGACAGTAATATTTCAAGTTGATTACTTCCAACTGTCGACAGAGAATGACGTGACGGTTTTTCTCAATAATACCGGCGTTTTTATTTATTTACTTGTTTTTTTTAATTTCAAAAAACGGTTTATAATCACGGAAGGCTCGGTGAGAAGGAAAAAAGCGTATTTTTAGAGCTAGAAATGCATCCCTTTTTACTCGAAGAAAATAAAAAAACAATTCTTGAAATAAAAATTTTTTTTACGCGGATAATCACGATTTTGAAAAAACTTCTTAATACCATCCGACGGATGTATTATGCGGAGAATCACTTCCACATTTTGTCTGCCGATCGGATTATTTCACGGTTTATTTAACAGAACGGTAATAATAGTGCGTGCATTTTTTCTCTGGGCGTGTTTTTTTTCTTTCTTTTGTTTATTTTTTTCGATTCGTCAACTATTTATTAACGATAATTTTTTGAATTTTCCATGCAAGCATTCGAATTCTATTTAACACCATTAATTAGCCAAAATTACATTTTTTTTTCGGCCCTCACTTCGGATGAGGTACATTAATATAATTCGTTACTAAAGTAGAATTTGCAGTAAGGTTAAAACAACCATCGCTTTTATGGTGTAAGATCGACTTCACTTTACATTGAATTAGGCTTACGGAAATTAATTTCTGTAGCGGTAAATTAACTGGATTAAATCTTTATTCACTAAGTTTTCTACCGAGCACCGGAAATTCGGAAAATAGCAAATTTAAACTATTGTACTACTTAGATAGTTTTTAAAAATTGCACAGTCAGCAATGAACTGTACACGTTAAATTTATTTATTTGTTTAAATTTGCGCGCCATGCACAGCAACTATCGGCTAGAGGTACGGATAAATATATATATATATATATATATATATATATATATATATATATATATATATGTATATGTTAAATAAATTAATTACGGAATTTATATTGCATAGTATAACTTTGAATGGCGCAGGAAACTGATTAGGTTCGAAAGGATAGTAGGGTCATCAGAGAGAATATTAGACAAGGAGGAGGGAAGGTTATGTGTTAATCTGAGGGAATTAAATTGATGACATTCTGCGAGAGGGCATGGAGAACAGAAAGATCAGAATTACATATGCCGCAGATTGGAGCCGGTGTCTTTTGCAGTAAGTAACCATGTGCGAGTTGCATATGTCCCAACCGGAGTCTGGTAACGATTACATCATCTTTTCTTCGGCTCAGGTGAATCTTCCATGGGCGGACATTCTGCTTAATTTGGCGAAGTTTATGTGAACACGGGATGGCCAGCCATCGTTGCTTCCATAGTTGTACACGTTAAAGTTAAATATGTAACTTATATTATTATTCGTCCTGTTTAATATGTTTGGAAAAAAATTGTTAGTTATGCTATTGTAATTATCCCACGCGCGGTCAGATAACGTGTAACGTCATATTCGGTTAGTCATTTTTTAAACTAATTTAAATGTTTTTTAATTGTCGTAGGTAAATTTATCATTTTTTGGTCACCAATCATACTATTTTCTTTTTTTTCTAGTTTTCTTTTGTTTAAATGGGTTCGTCAACGAGGACATTAGCCCGAGGAATGAGAAGAAGGAAAAAATAAAATTATATTCTCGAATATTTGATACTTGATAAAAATAAGTCAATAGGAGCAGGATTAACAGAAGTAGAAGGAAATGAGAGAATATAAAAAACACTGATAAGGGAAGTAAAGATAGCAAAAGTTTTAGTAGAGAAGAGTTATAATTAGCGGGAAAGCCCCGGAATTCAAATCAAACTTGAGTGCAGACGAAAACCAAGAACGTAATGCTGGAAGGAAACCAAGAAAGTGATACTGGAAAGAGACCAAGGAAGTGATGCTGAAAGGAAACCAAGAAAGTGATACTGGAAAGAGACCAAGGAAGTGATGTTGAAAAGAAACTAAGAAAGTGATGCTGGAAGGAAACTACGATTAAAACGAAGGTGACAAATAACGGAGATTGCGGAGCGTTTAAGAGAGGGCAAGTGTATTTAGAAAACTATGGTCTGGAGGAAAGAAGTAAAAAGAGCCAGAATTAAAAAATAAAGAAGAATAGGAGTCAAATCACAGTTTAGATGATTCACTTAAGGAGAGAAGGGCAATATTATGAGCTGAAAATGTACCTAAAAGTCTGTCACGGGAAACTGAAAAACAGGCTAATGAGTCCACTGAGTAAATTGTGTAAACTATTCTTGATGTGCTCCGGTATTAGATGTGAAATAACTCTTAGCAGACTTGATCGTCTGACCAGGCTATTATCGTAAAATGGGATTTTAACATTATGACGTCAATTATTACCAATATCATATTTCGCGTGGAGTTGGATATATTTCGCTGTTTTTTGTAAACTGGACTGCTATGTTGTACTTGTAAATCCGTTCATCTAACTTACGTATCAGTTACATATGTAAATAATTACGAATGTGTGATATAACGGTAAATTCAGCAACAAATACCATCTAAAACGCCATTCGATTAATCGTACAAGTTTGAAAAGAAATACACATATATGTATATATATATAACGACTGTGGCGGCGCAACATTTAGAAATCATGATGGTTTTAATATTTGCGAAACGTGATGAGGAACTAAATTTGTTTCTCAGTTTGATAGGTAAATTCGTATCACCTGCGTATAAAACTCCTTCCTCGTGCAGAGAGACAGATAGGAATCATGACGTCACATATAGATATAATTTTGCGACAATATAATCCGACGTGTTCATACACTAAAAAGCAATAGTTCAAAGACTGATAGTTCCGCTACAATAAACAGTGCTTTCATTTTGAATGTATTTCGATTTTTGAAATTTTAAACATTTCTTTTTACAAATATGATTGAAATATGGGTAAAAATCAGCGACATGTTTCGCGAACACAATCCCTCATATATTCATTCATTCAGGGGGTGTACTGTTGTGGTGCAGCATGAATATACGGGGGATTGTGTTCTCGAAGCATGTTTTACCGATTTATTAATATTTCAATTATGTTTTGAAAAGAAAAATGTAAAGTTCACAAGCATACTAAAAAAAACCGTTAACAAAAATATACATCTATTGTTTCGACTTAAAAAAGGAAGAAGGTTATTATACGTTCGACGCGTATGGTTTTTTTTATGTTTGTTCCGGCATTGCATCTATGCAGACTGATTTTAATGATTCTTTGTTCATTCGAAAGTGTACCATTCAACGATGGTACCATGTGAGCACCGATGAATATCGATTAGCGCAGATACTGCGAAAAAATACGGTTCCTTTAGAAATTTTGTATTAACATAACGGACGCGATTGACTTGAAATATGGTAAATTTACTATACCTAATTTGAAAAAATTAAAACATAATTAATGTTAATTAATATGAACAAATATAGATTGAAATACATTGATTTTTTTTTTTTTTGTTTGTTCGCACATAACTTGTAACTATGCGGATTACCGATTTTGATGTGCCTTCGTTCATTCGAAAGTGTACCAGTCAGCGGTGGTATCATATGCATATACGGTGAACATAAACTAAGTAATCGTGAAATAAATTCAAAAAATACGGTCCCTTTAGATATTTTTTTTCTTTTTTATTAACGTAACAAACACGATCGATTTAAAATATTATCAATAGAAGTGTAGTTTTAAAAAATTAAAATATAATTCACACGTATAAATATATATTCGAACGGGGAAAATTAATTTTAAACCACCGCAGTGAAAATTAAAAAGCTCGTGTACGGCAATCAGCATTGATAATATTTTAATTTTTTGTCTGACTACTGTTAAAATTTAAAAAATCGAACGTAAGATATGTATTTTAGTTTAAAGTCAATGACACAGATTTAAGATTAATCACGTTCTTTATAGAATGTCACTTTTAAAAAACTTGATTTTTAACTAGACGATAAATTTAAGTATTATGCTGAAAATTGTGGAACAAAACGATTAGAAAAAAAAAAAAAAAACCAGTATGCAAGAATTGCTGTTAAGAATTTAATAAAAATGCGCTAAAAAATAAAAAATAATTATTCGATAAGGAGATAATTTTTAAGAGTGATATCGTGATAATTCTTATACAACATTTATACCTTAATTCTCTATTCGGTATACGGAAATCACAAATTGCAATAATAATTAAAAGCTGCGTTAAATATTCATTAAATAGACATCGTAATTTTAATTTAGTGCCGACTCCGGTAAGTATACTAACATTGTACAAGAATTACCGTAATATCTCTTGAAGGATTATTTTACTGTAAAATATATTAACTTCTTATCGGGAGTAATTCATTTTTACTTTTTAGTGCATTTTTATCGAATTATTAACAGTATAAATTTTGAAGTCGGTACTTTTGTTTTTTTTTTAAAAACATTTTATATTCATTTTTAATCTAGTGTTTTGCTTGTTTTGTTTTGATTTTTATAACTTATTTATTGAAATGTCTACTTATTAATCGCGCAAAAGAATTAACCTAATAATAAAAGTTTAAAAATACATCTACATGAGGACATTGCAGTAAGTTTTAGGATGAGCCGTGTAGATACAATTTTAGAGTGTAATGAATGCGTGAAACTACTTGAGACTGAAATTAGCGTTTGAATTTGTACGAAAATACATTTACCAAACTGTTTTGTAAAATAATAAGTTCATTTAAAGAAGATGGATCGACATTGAAGCGATTATTATGATGACTGCTAATAGTAAATATTTATGCATTTAGTAAATAAAACATAAACATAAGTAAAAATTATACACCATTATACGATATGCTTTTTACAGAATGGCATTATTCAGAATTATTAATAGAGCGATATAAGTTTCCCGTATACAGTGAAAATCGGGGTTACAAAGGGAGTAGGTAATCTAGCTGTTTTTGTTTTGTTTTTTTTTAACTAATTTTTACCATTATTTTATTTGGTTATAAAATATTTTACAGAATAACTTTTCACTAATTAATTATAATTATTTACTTATAATAATCATAACTGCGCGCCCATAGTTTTAGTAAATTCAAAAAGGCAAACACCGATTCTTTTCTTTATACATGAAATATCATTGCGATAGCCTAGTTGCTAGAGCGCTTGGCTTCCGTTACGGAAGTTACGGGTTCGATCCCGGGCGATGATAGAAATTATGAAAATTTAAATTAACTGATCGCGCTAAGTCAAGAGGAAGACACAGTGGCACACCATCATATACACCGCCATATGCGTCATAGTTAGTACACAGCAGACACACACGGGACTGTATTTGTAGCGCGATAAATCAAACAATCACAACATCAGTTGCGAGTGTAGTCTTGCGGGTGGCACACTAGCGTTACATACAGTAATTGCCAAGAACGCCGCCTACTCTGTACAGCTAGATTGTACAAATAGCAAAACGAAGGACTTATGATAACATAAAAGTTTAAATTAATATAAAACCAAGATTTAAAAAAAAGAGAAAAAAGCTCCTACTAAAAGCGACAGTAGCTCAGCTATTTCCTACTTTCGAAAATTTTTTGAAGTGAAACTTTTTACGGCACGGTAGGAAAAAATTTTCGTTACACGTTAAACGTAAGGTAGGTATGCATTTGTGTGTATGTGTAAGTATGTATGAGTGTCTGTCTGGGCCTAGTAGTATACCAAAATGAGTAAATGTATATAGTTAAGTATTTATACTACGGGACTTCGTATAATAGTTTATAAGCATTCTCATATATATATATATATATATATATATATATATACATGTAATAAGTACGTGTACACACCACTCTATAGAAAGCTATTCACGATGCGATATATTATACATTCAGTCTGTTAGCGGTTTTTTAAATCATATGGACGCCTCGCTAAAATCAACGCGTATGACAGAATACCTATGATTTTTAAGTGGAGATTTTAATGTCAATTTTGCTTTAGACGACTATCCACAATTGATTGAATTTTTAAAAGACAATTTGAACTTATCTCTACAGAATAACAGGATGATATCAACGACAAAATCAAATACAACGATTGATGCAGTGTTTCCAAGATTTTTAGATGATATTGAGTGCAAAACTTATATTTCTTATTTTAGTTACCACAAGCCTTTGATAACAAAAGTATGTACTGAAACACCCATAAGCATAACTGAAATAGACCGATGATAATGACACTTTTTTATAAATGTATATAATACAATTTTTTGGATTTATTATTTATTGAAAATGAAAATTTTGTTTATACCGACACCTTTTTACCAATCCTAAAAATTAATTTAAAATAAAACTTTATCATAGAATTTAATACATATAGGCCAAAGAATTTTCATTTCCTCCCCGTGCACACACTGATACACGCATCGTTTTTTTTTTCTAAAATTTTGTTTTTTTTTTATAACAGCGAGATTTGTAATAATTAGTGTAGGGTTTCCCATTAATTTCGTTAAGCTTATTATAATGCATTTAACAACTGGAATGAAGAAGAACAGTTCATTTTATTCTTTCATAAGTAATTCCGAATGTTGCAAATAAAAAATAATTATTTCGTTTTCTATAGACTTCTCAAAAATTTTCGACTGATTTGACGAAATAATAATAACGATAATAATAGCGATAAAAATAATAATAATAAGACGCAAGTTAGTGATTATAGACGTTTCATCTTGCAAAGGATTGTAAGTTTAGCAAAACTTTTTCTATCTGCTGGTTTAACCCACGCGCGCGTAATTTTCATAATCAGTTCGAATTCAAAGTACCGCGCAAACGATGCGCGCTTTAAAGTCAGCAATTTAAATGACAGGGGCTATGAGATATTCTTTAAACGGGATATCGCTTAAAAACTTGAAAATAGTGCTGATATCACTCGACAGAGAGCGCTTGTTAGGACGTTCTCTTTGACTATCGAAATTGGCTCGCAGCAAACAGGGCGTAACCGATGATCAGATTTAATTGGAAAATAACAGCCGGCTAGCCCAGTAAATAGAGATTAATAAAAAAGGGAACTGGCGACGCGATATAATCGAGGATTTACTTTACACGTGCGGATTCCAGCAATGACCGATACTAGCACAGCTGGAGCAGGTTCTTAGGAGAAGAATAAACGATGATGCAGCCAGCAGACCTAGCGGCGAATTCTCTCCGGTGTTTTGTAATATTTGAAGTGTCGGATTAGGCGGCGGTGATCGCGTTGGAGCCAGAGAAACCTCAAATATTTTGACAGTTTTATTTCCGATGATTGAAACGCTTACGTTCGATTTTTCTGCACTCCTGTGTCGGTCCTAATAATCTTTAGTCTCTATTCGATCATCGTCATTTATAGTCACATACGTCGCGTTTTTCTCTTTCACTTTCTAAAAACCTACTCTTACACCGTATACGCCCGAAAAAGACAGACATAAATCATAAACTAATTTTTCCAATAGTACAACGGATAAAGGAAAATTTTAATGTTTCATTTGTGGCCAGCAAGGAACTTTTCCCTATACTATAAACTTCGGAAGTAATTACAACTACTTGTTATAACATCGATTTCAAAAAATGTAAAATTCCTAATAAATGTGTGCTAGGGGGATTCTCTTTTTTCGTAATCGCCATCAACTAACCAAAAAATAAGAAAAAGATTCGGTACTTTATCATATGTGTATTTCAATCTGTAGTCATTTGACTGAAGGAAGAAAAAAAAATAGTTCTTTGATTTGAAAAGGATAGAAGAGCAAAAATAATAACTGTAAACTGCTTTTTGAAACGCAAATTGTGATAGTGTTACTCATTACACATCAGCAAATCTAAAGATTTATCCCCAATCAAAGGAACATTAAGAAAGTGAGGCATTTTTACCGATGGTACTGAACAGATTTTATTTCGTATGAAATAATCGACAAAGTACATTACCCTCTTTTTAAAAAATTTTCACGGCTATAAAATAACAGCATTATAGTTACATCACTATAAGTCCTACATCATATATATATATATATATATATATATATATATATATATATACATACATATATACAAATAGTGTCTACATAAGATATTAAAATATGGCAAACTATTTTCTTTTCCCAACAAAAAAAGTAAGTAACGAAGAGAATATTGCAGAAAAGATTTCACGTACATTAATTTATTGCAAAATATAACTTGCTACTTACATGTTTACTAGAAGTATACAGGCCTTTGAATTATATTCGTATAGGCGTATGCTGAAAATTCGGTGGATCTTAAAAGTTACTAATAAAGAAGTCCTCAAAAGAATCAATAAACGCCCGGAATTATTACATTCGATTAAGGAAAGTAAACTACGTTATCTAGGCCACATCATGAGAAGCCAAAAATATGAGATTTTACGTCTCATTATGGAAGGAAAGCTTTTGGGCAAAAGATCAAAAGGGCGCCCACAAAATTCGTGGACAAATGACTTTCATCGTTGGTTCCGCTGTTCACCCATTGAAATGTTCAGATCTGCCATGTCTAGAAAAGACATTGCCGTGTTGATCGCCAACCTTCGTAACGGAGACGGCGGATGAAGAAGAAGAAGTCTTGATTCAACCACAGAGAGGAAGAAGGTTTCACTTACGAGCTGAAAGATGGACAGGGAGAGAAAAGAACGTAAAGGCAAAATAAGTAATATCAATGAAGAAATCATATTAGGAAGAATAATTCAAATCTGCAGAAATTAAAGAGAATGAGGGATCAACGAAAGAAAGGACCATTTTAGAGCAAACAAGGAAGTAAAGGAAAGCGAAGAGAAATCTCTGTTCAAAGAAATGCTAATAGGAATGTGGTCACTTTTAAGGGTGCGTTCAAAGTACACCATAAACAACTGAGGTCAAGATTAGGAGAAATAAAAGATAGATTAATAGAACTGAGAAACGAGTAACTTTTAAACTGAAATAAAATACGAGTTCCCATCGGTTCAGATAGATCATTGTGAAAGAGCCGTGATATATCAACCAACTTAGTTAAATGTGACAAGCAATTCTGATATGTTTCGAGAAGGAAGGTGTGTAAAAAAACTGGAAATGAGATAACACGATAAAGC
Organism: Icerya purchasi; assembly: GCA_039619475.1. Lineage (NCBI taxonomy): Eukaryota > Metazoa > Arthropoda > Insecta > Hemiptera > Monophlebidae > Icerya > Icerya purchasi. Next base: position 239,942,426 of record CM077115.1, read on the forward strand.
AAAAGGAAAAATGGTATATATAAAGCCAAAAACTTCATAAAAGTAGCTCCCATCGCTCAAAACAGTCATCGCGTCTCGGTCCTTGTATGCTATCAATCAACTTTGCTAAGGGAAGCAAGTAACACCGAAGGAACAAAATAATAAAAAAACGACAATGTGATATCCATGTAAGAATTATGAAGACAAACAATAGGCTAGCCTGACGGAAAAGGAACAAAATGATGCGTAAACGAAAGATAACAAGTAGAAAAGGCGAATAGAAAGAAAACAAAATAAAAACTTAGAGTAAAATAAACTCTGCTGTGATTTCCACCATATCTAAGATTGTAGAACTTAATATATTGACAAGATTTTATTTTCGAAATATTTGGTATTCACTAAGAGCAGATAGTAACACTTGGGGGCCAACAGAAGAAAGCGAAGAAGAGTTATTGAAATAAATGTTATTCACAACACTGAAACAGATTCGGCATATGACATTAGAGGAAGCTAAGACTATACCGGAGAATTTGGGAGTGTTTAGGAATGATGGAGCGGTAGCCTTCAGTACCAACGTTGAGGGTAAGATTGGAATAGCATGAACTAAGAGGATTTGGAGGTTTTGCATTAGGATAATGTTTTGTTGTTTTTTTGTTGTTTTTTTGAGACGAAATCCTGGCGTAAAGGAAAGATGAACTATTCGATTAGTATTGTCGCCTCCTTTTTGTAGTGGCAGATGGTTTAGGTAAGGCAGGAAAATTAGCAGGGTTTGAAATATCAGCAATGGTAAACGCGGTGGAAACTATCATGCCTCTGCTAATATTTTTAGCCGCTGAGTAAGAAACGTTTTGAAGACTCATGATTTTTTAAATCTTAACTTGGTCTTTAAAAATTTGACGATCCAATGCCGAATGAGTTCTGACACAGTAGACGTAGACGTGATTAGAAGTGACGCTTCGCTGAGAAACGGAACATTCTGCAGAAGAGGAATGACTCACGCGGGGAACGCGTACTTTTGTTGTAGCATAAAGCATTAAAGTAGCCAAAATAGAGACAATTGTGACGTAGTTTGGATTTATGAATCATCGGTTCAACCTTAACTCATTAAAAATCATAAAAATGAATTAAATTTGATCTAAGAATTATTAGCTGTAAATTCTAGTAGTCGGCGAATATTAAATAACGGAATATCGGATAAACAGTTATTGTAAAGTTCTTCAACAGTAAGACCCATCGGAATATCAGTGATTACACCGAATTAAAAAGAGATTGAGGAATAAAAGTGCTTTATGAACGTCGTTAGAAAGTAAAAATTTATCAGCAGCCGACGTTGATATAAAATTTAATATTACTTGTACAAGAGATAAAAGAGATGCCGCCGTTGATTTTATTACGAAAATTAAAAAAAAAAAAAAAAAAAAAAAAAAAATACATCTAGAAATTAGCTGTAATATTATCAGGGATAATAAAATTTTTTTTTTTTTTTTTTTTTTTTTTTTTAATATTTACTATGGGTTCGTCAGCGAGGACATTAGCCCAAGAAATGGGAATAGAGAAAAAATCAGATTTTTATGAGGCGTGAAACATTCAACAAGAATGTATCAAGCGCCTGGATGACAGAAGGAGAAGGAAGGGAAAGAATAAATGCAGCACAATAGGGAGTAGGAACATTGTTTGATAAGAGAGAGGAGTAAAAGGAAGATTGTTCAGATGAAAGTGATGAACATTCGAACATTATGTGATCAGGATCACATACATGTTGACTGTTAAGAAAAATATCGTGTCGACGAGCTTATTAATATTTTCTGCTGAGAAATTATTGTCTTTCGATGTAGATAAGTTCTACGAAGACAAAAAAGTCATCGAACTTTTCAACCTGAATAATGCAAGTGTCCTTTATCACATGAGACGATAATTTCGGATACGCCTCCTTCCTTTCCTTCAATTATCACTCCCCATTTTTTAACCTCCTCTCAAATTTAACTCCTCCCCTTACTTAAAAACTTCTCAAATTCTACCCTAGTAACAAACGATATTTCCTTTTACATTCGTAAAAATCCCTCCGATTTTTTTGAAAACTCTTTCTCCAAATAAACGAGTTAATAATCTCGGTATCCTCTTTATTCACTACTAATTAATTATCCGTTCCAAACTTGTTTATTGTTCTTTCGTAAATGCTTTTAACCTTTTCAAACCTGGTCGAATTCAGAACTTGTCTTTCACCTATTTTGCGTTGCTTTTAAGGCCTTCTGCAATTTCTGCAATGTACGCCGAGATTCTAACATACTTATTTTTACATATCTGAAAATCTCTCCTTGCTATTTACTTTCTTATAAAAAACTCTTTCCTATCAGTTTTTTTAATTCAAAAAAAAAGAGGCATTTCTCTCCCTGTTTTTTTTTAATTTTTATTTTTCGGACATGCCAGCGGCTTTGACCTAACAACTAGAAAAGTTAAAATAGGAGGTTAAATCGAGAAACAATTAGAAATAGAGCATAGGAAAGATTGAAGTGTAGTTATTATAGCTGGAGATGGGAAGGAAAGGATAAAGGAAAAATTATAAAGAGCAGGAAGACCCAGTGTTACGATTTTGGAGTACAGAGTAAAGTGTTCAGAAGTAAGGGTAGGGCACTCAAAATCGTATATGGTAGTAGAGAGAGAGAATTTATTTTTTTTACCCAGAAACGGTTAAAAGGAAAACAGCAGTCTATATTTTAATCCGATTGTATATAGTTAATAAGAAGTAATCAATAAAACGGGAATAACATGTGGAGAAGAAAAAGATAGGATGTCAATAAGGAGTAGGAAGACCGAGTTAAATCAAAGTACAAAATAGAATGTTCAACAGAAAAAGATGAAGTCTCAAAGAGCACATGACTAGCGGTGTAAACGAGTGTTTGAGTGGAGAGAACAATACGGGGGGGGGGCTACGAAAATGGGAGGGAGATAGGAAACTTAAGAATGTAGCAGCGAATAACGGATACGGAATTGTGGGTTTCAGTTTAATAATAAACGACATGCTTATCAGTGAAACTTGTGTAATTCAGAAAATTAAGAATTTTTTAGAAATTTAATTTGAAAAATAAAATATCGCCAAGAAACCAAAAAATCGGTGCTGCAATAGTAAATTTTTTTCTTATTTTCCTGCGTATTACATACAAATCTTTACCTTTAAAGCGTCTGATAATCGAAAAATCGATAGCTTTTAATATATCAGCATTTTTTTTTTTTTTTTTTTTTTTTTTCACTGTACCGGTAAACCCACAAACAGTGCTCGTGATCTCGACTATATGCTGATTACTTACACTCTAGGAATATAACGTAATTCCCAGGCATTAACCCAACCCTCCAGTGAGGGACTAGGTTCGAGTTATTAATTCTTTTTACAGACTGCCAAGATCACCGTGGCTACCGATACAGTAAAGTATGGCGCATAGAACCCTGCAAAATCTATTAGTGATCATCATAGCATATTATTGACCAAGCATGATTATTACAATATATAATATTAAGTGTATCTAGTTAACACGATGTCCAGCAGAACATGGCCCATGTAACCTTGTGAATTACCATAAAGGGTGAAAATTTGTACTGGCTCGAGTACCATGCAGCCATACGGTTTAGTATGGCCCATAGACTCCTGCTGGTATTATTTGCGCATTTAATAAATGCATTATACTTTATCAGGGAATATCTAATTTAAGTTATCGGAAGAGCGTCTCGGCACCATTTCCGACGTTTTAACCTCCGTCTAGGGTTACCCGGCAGTGTTCTAATATACATTTTGTTGATATATGGGTTGGTATTTTTACATAATTTTTCGAAGAACTTTTTATATTGCCTGATGTGAACCTCTTGGATAAACGGGATCTTTAAATCATTATGAAGAGTTGCGTTGGAGACGTATAATTAATACTAATAATACCGCTAATCAAAAGATTACTTTCTTATGGGTGCCAAGCCACACCGGACTTAGGGGTAATTACTTAGCTGACATCGCTGCTAAGTCAGCACTGTCGTGCCCCATACCCTGTTCCCCTTCTCTTCCCACCGACATAGTAAAATCTATAAAAATTCTTGTGCAATCCCAATGGAAGCAAGATTGGCTCACTAGACAATCTTGCTTTCTAAGAGAGATAAAACACGGAATTGACCCTTGGTTCCCTCCTTCTGACCTCTCCAGAACCCACTTTGTGGCTATGGCAAGACTCCGCATTGGTCATATTTCGCTGACTCATGATCATCTCCTACTTAATTGCGAGCCCCCTTTCGAATGCCCCTTTTGCTCCCTTCCCCCCTCTCCTACAGTAAAACACCTGCTCCTGGAGTGCCCATCATTCGCGCTCCAGCGCGCCCAGCACCGGATAGCGTCTTTGCAGTCGTCTTTGGCCAACTCGCCTTTGAACATTGCAGACACTATTCGGTTTCTTTATACAACTAACCTATTTCGAACCATTTAACTCTCCGATTGCCATAGTGTCGTAATAGCCCCGGCAGCTGTACACGACACTTAAAAAAAAAAAAAAAAAAAAGTCCGATACTTCCCCTCTCAGTAATACTAGCAATTCCGCAGCGAACACGTACATCTACGATAACAGCTCTGGCGGCGCAACTAACGCAAGTCCTGTAAAATCGCATGAAGCCCCCGCAACCAAAAGTACTGATAACATCGTCTCTCCGTTACATATTTCGATTAGGAAAAATGACCAGCAATGGAATATTGTCCCCTCTAAACGTAGCCGACCGCGAAATAAGTCGACTAGTTCTTCGGACACACCACCGATAGTGGCTGTAAAGCGTAATATCTTTTCATTCCTGGCAACAGAGGATGATAACGATGAAAGTAATAATTATAGCGATAATGATAAGGGCATGCAGATAGATAATGTTAATTCTAATAATGTGTCCAACGACGTAAATAGTAATATTAAGTTGCAAAATCAAGACAAACATAATAAACCTCTTGCGAAACCTCCGCCGATCATGGTTAAGAATGTAATCAACTATAATTCATTTAGGAGCTTTTTTGTTAAGCATACCTGACATTGACTTCACTTTAAAATCAACCCTGTCTGGGGTTACTATCAACCCGTCAAATCCTTCCAGCTATCGAAATATAGTGAAATCGTTAACTAATAATAAATACTTCTTCTACACGTACTCATTGGCGGAAGATAAACCGGTTAGAGTTGTACTAAAAAATCTTCATTGGACCACAGATACCAAGGACATCAAAAATGCCATAGAAGAAAAAGGCCTCGAGGTACTAAATATTACGAATGTTCTAAAACATGGAACAAAACAACCTCTTCCAATGTTTTTCATAGACTTAAAACCTCTACAAAAAAATGAGGAAGTTTTTAAAATAAATAGGCTCTTAAATACGGTAGTCTCCTTAGAAGAACCACGTAAGGATTTCGGGTTAAGGCAATGCAAGCGATGCCAACTATTCGGACATACAGCAAATTACTGTAATTTGCCGACTAGATGTGTTAAATGCGCAGGTAAACACGAAACCAATAAATGCGTAAAAAATCAAGAAGACCCTGCAAAGTGTGCCCTATGCGAGGGTGATCACCCTGCGAGCTATAGGGGGTGTCCCGTCTACAAGCAGAAAATGCAATTTTACAATAAGACTAACAAAAAACATCAAGTGGAATCATCTAATGATATGAAATATGACTTCCCACCCATACGAAATAATACCGACTCATATGCTAACAAGGTTAAATCTTATGCACCAAAGATAAATAATCCATATCCTGGAATCATGTATAGCAAACCGCATAGTAATATTAATGATATTAATAACAAAATATATCCTAATAATAATAATAACGAAAACATAAACAGAAACGATAATAGTAATATGTCTGGAATTCTATCGTCCTTCTTAACGGAATTTAAATCTATAATAAACCCACTAATCTCCTTGCTTACCAAAGTCATGGATCGACTCCTCTCATGTTAACCAATCCTAATTTAGTCACTCACCATTCACTTGTGATTATGCTCTGGAATGCAAACGGAATAGTGCGGAGGAGGGGTGAATTAGAAATGTTCCTTAATCATAATGTTATAGATGTTGCATTAATTTCTGAAACCCACTTGACCCATGCAAATAGTGTAAGAATGCCCGGGTACGTAATATACACGTCGAACCATCAGGATGGTACCGCGCATGGTGGTTCTATGATTATGATTAGGAATACATACACACAATATGATTTCGCATCAAAATACATATGCCTATCAAATAACAGCAGCGAATATACTTATGGGGAATAATACTTTAACGCTGGCAGCTATCTACTGTCACCCTGGATTTCACATTCCAGAAACGGAATTTAATAACATTTTTGAGAGACTGGGAAAGCATTTCATCTGTGGAGGGGACTTCAATGCTAAGAATCAAGCCTGGGGCTCAAGAATTAATAACAAACCAGGGCGAATATTACAAAAGGTTATACAATCCAGATCACTTTCTATACTATCGCCCATGACTCCAACCTATTGGCCGGAACATCGCAACAGAGTACCGGATATATTGGACTTTTACATCTGCCGTGGACTACACAAGTTTTACAAGCTATGTAATACCATGAACGATCTCTCTTCTGATCACATACCGGTCCTAGCTTCTCTAGATATTAATCCTATTACCACACAGAGACCATACAGATTACATAATCAATCAACCGACTGGACGTATTTCGCAACGCTTATCGAAAATAATATTAGCTTGAATGTTACACTTAAGAGTGGGGATGACATCGAATTTGCGGTTAACAACCTAACGGAAATGATACAAACTGCATGCTGTAGGTCCACTACATACAAAGATCATAAACAGAACACGAACAACTTTGTTCCTGCAAAAATTAGAAAGCTGATTAAATCAACGCGGGCAGCAAGAAGGAGGTGGCAATCGAATGGTTACCCGTCGCTAAAAGCTACGTATAATCAGCTTTAGTGTAAATTAAAAGAGGAGATAAAGAAGTACAAAAACAATGTTCTCAAGCAATACTTGGATTCTTTAAGTACTATTCATTATGGCTAGCGACCAAGAAAATACTTCATTGACAACAAGAACAGTATAACATTAAACTGGCAGATGGAAGCTGGGCTAGGACTGAAGACCAGAAAGTAAACGCGTTCGCGAGTCATTTAGAGACGATTTTCACGCCTCATAGCAGTAATAATCAAACCCATACTAAACATGTCAAGCAATGTCTAGAGCAACCGTTGCAGCTCAATCTTCCTACCACTCCCTTCTCCCCAAAGGAGGTCTACAATTGTCTAAAAATCGCGCCGCAAAATAAAGCACCGGGCCTAGATAATATAAATGGTAAAATATTATCTAACTTACCAAGGAAAGCTACAATATTGTTGTGTTACATATTTAACACCATTTTGAGAGTAGGTTATTTTCCCAAATGCTGGAAAAGGTCGTTGGTTCTAATGGTCCCAAAACCAAATAAACCCCGGGAGTCCTTGTCCTCCTACAGACCAACTAGTCTTCTTAGTTCGATTTCCAAGGTACTAGAAAAACTAATCCTAAAAAGAATTAATCCCATACTAAAAGCCAGAAACGTAATTCCTCATCATCAGTTTGGGTTTAGAGCGGAGCACTCTACGATACAGCAGTGCCACAGACTAGTGGACGCAATCTCCGCAGTGTTGGAGAAGCAAGAAGTATGCTCAGCGGTTTTCTTGGATGTTGCTCAGGCACTTGATCGAGTCTGACATGAGGGACTGCTATATAAACTCAAACAGTTCCTGACCCCTGATTTGTACTTATTCCTTCGGCCCTATTTATCGGATCGTAAGTTCATCGTAAAAATTAATAGCACCAAATCCGATGAAAGGAAAATTCTGGCCTCAGTTCCGCAGGGTAGCCTCCTTGGACCAGTGTTATACTCAATTTACATCGCTGATCTACCTGTCTCAAATCAGACTATCTTGGCATCCATTGCAGATGACATAGCCATACTTGCTTCTGATACCAATCCCATTTATGCAAGCCTAGCAGTTCAGCAACATATGAATAGGATACAGATATGGGCGGACAACTGGAGAATTAGCTTCAATGAACGAAAGTGTCAACATGTCTCCTTCACCAACAGATTCACGGCATGCCCCAGAGTTAAAATAAACAACGTTGAGATCCAACAATCGGACTCTGTGAGGTATTTGGGGATGTACCTGGATCGAAGACTCACCTGGCGGGTGCATGTTGCGCAGACTTGTCAAAAAGTGACTGCTCGTGCTAGACAGTTGTACCCCCTGCTAGGAAAGAAGTCTAACCTGGTTTACGGACAAAAGCGCACAAGACAAAAGCGCACAGGACAAAAGCGCACATGATAAAAACCCATCGGACAAAAGCGCACAGGACAAAAGCGCACACGGACAAAAACGCACACGGACAAAAGCGCACACGGATAAAACCGCACAGAGATAAAAGCGCACACGGCCAAAAGCGCACATCGATTTGCAGAACAGGAGCTAAATTATTAATTTCTCGGTTCTCGGCAATTGCATCATTTGTGAAAAGGCAAAACTGGACGGTTGCCCCGCAAAGAATTTAAAATTCAAAAAAATTATTGGTAATCAGCGAAAACAAAGTAAAAATAATACAATTTTTTTTATGATTCACTAGTCATTTTTCTGTTTTTTTTTTTTGTTCTTATATGTGTATTTGTTTGTTAATAATCATAGTGTCTATTGACTATGACCGCTAGGAAGTTACCGTATATAAAAAATAAAATTTGTATCAATAATGTATTCAGGGGCGTCTCAAGCATGCCAAGTTGTGGGAGTGGTGCATAACCCAAAATACCGATTTATGAATTCATATAATTTAAAAATAATTTTTTTTATACTGTATAGCTTATATAACAAAATGTTATATGGTGTTTTTAAATGATTTTCTTTAAACTTTTACAATGTGGGTCTTTTATTTTTTACTTCTGCAGTCAAAACTGATTTAGATCGAACTGTGAGGACTAAAAATATTTTTAAAAAAAAATTTTATTAAAAGAAATCTCACCTTTTAATGCTAAGCCTATAAGACTTTGTACTAATGCTTTACTTTTTCAAACAGTGAGGGTAACTTTTATTTTACACTGTTGTATACTAACCGTTTCTTTATAAATTGTTTCAACTGGTCTGAATTTTCTTAATAATTTTTGCCTTTAAATTAGTATCAAAAAATCGGCAACTCTTTGTTAACTTGGTAAAAGTTTTCATTATATTTGACACTTCTATATCGTCAACCGTTTGTTTGCTTATTTCTTCTTCATCATTTTCATCACTGTTGTTTATTTGACTCTTTGATCGCGGTTTCATTGCTGATTAAAACAACTGTTGCAATATTTTTGTCAACGTTTAATTATTCCTTTGATAATAAATTTCCCGATGATCATTCGAATATTGTGAAAAACTTTAACTCTGTTTTTATTCCGCAATACTTCAAACTTTTGTATTAAGGGAATTTTACTTACTTTCATTTTAATATGATCAGAATAAAATATATAAATATAATGATTGAATGATTTAAAACTGAACAGAATTCTCTGTTAATTAAGCGGCTTCTATTGTATAATTCTTTAAATTTCTACAAGTCTGTTGTAGTGACCTAAATTGTACGATTCTTGGCCGTTGTTAAGAACTTCGCAATTCGACCATAGTTGCAGATAAATACATAAATTAAATATATTTGCACTTCCTTGTTACTAGGTTAATATCTTGATGCAGAGGGACTAAAAACGTACACAAAAAAAATCTAAAATTTATTTCAATAAAATAGTTCGGAAATTTAAATTATGGTGAAGTTGTGAAAGAGTTTCATGTAGAGTTGAGAAAAAAGACGTCAAGAACATTATGTTTGATTTACTTGTTACTTAAAATAATCAAATTTCGTACTTTCAGCTAAAATTCATCTGCTTTTAGAATTCATAATTTTTAATTTTGCGTAACAAGGTCCGATTATATTTAATTATTATTTCTATTATTTTCGCCGCAATATTTATATTTTTGTTTTATTTGATAATTGTATGCCAGCGCCTAAATTTAAAAGGTTGCCATATTGTCAGGATAGAGTTGGTATGTATTTTTTTAAGGACAGTATGGCTGTCGCGGTCGGCACCAAGTAGTTTTTAGTTTTAGAGACGCGTATGTAGCGAATTGGTGTGGGTCATTGTGTGTTTTGTTTGCGGGAGAAAACGTGTCTCCTTTAGGTGTTCGGATATATTCAGTGTTGTTGTCGATTTATAAATGCGTATATTTGTTGTTTGTAAAAGTTATGTTCTGTTAATATGCGTGAAAAATTAATAAAGAGTAGAATTTAGTAGATTTGTTTGTTTTTTTTATTTTCGCCGATTATCTGTTGTGTTTTTTTTTGTGGAAATAATAAATTCGTTAGTTTAAAATTTCGGCCGACAACAGTGACTTTAATTCAAATTCTTTCCAATACTAGAAAACGTTATTTTCAAATGATAAAGTTCTTTATAATACAATGCTAAGGCTGAGAATTGTTTTAAAAAATTTAATTCGTATTTTAAAACAAATAAAGATTTTGACAGTAAAACACATGTTTATACCTTTAGTCCGCTTAAAAAAAGTTAATCTTTGATTTTATTTGTTCATTGTTTTTGCTAAAAGAATCATGCTTAAAATCAAAAATTTAATGGAATCATTGAACAGAGAACTCAGTAATAAGTTTGATGTTATACAACTAATTCGAAGTACGGTAAAAATGTTTCAAAAAATGAATAATGATAAACAAATTTCTGCATTGATCAACTCTCCGGTTCTTTTTGTAAAAAATATTCATAATCCCAAACCTGATTTTTCAAATACAAAGTGCGTTGTGCGCTAAAAAGTTGTGATGAAGCCCTGGGGAGACTACATGTGATGTCGATTTTATAACATTCCATTTAAAAAAAACAGAGCTGTTTTTGAAGTCTTTACTTCTTGTATTCATGACAACTTATTTAAAATTCTTTCAATTTTTTAACCTTTTCGAAAAATATTTACAATTCCAGTAAAAAAAATAATCCTTGAATCAAATTAATAATAGATATAATAGATGTAACTTTAAATTTTTGAAGGCACATATAGAACGTTTACATATTGACGTGCAAATGCTTCTCAACTCTTGCGAAGATTTTACAAGTTTTTTAAGTATTTTAAAAATTGCATTTAAATCATGAAATGTACTGCCTCTTGCATTCAAATCTGGTCATTTGATTTTATCATTTTTTTTATTGTCACCGTCTTGTGAGCGATCATTTGAGCGCTGAAATTAATTTTCAATTATTCACATACAACGATGAGCGGAAACCGTTTGTTTTCATTAATGTTACTTTTTTCTTGATAAAATATAGTAAATAAAATAAATACTCATAAAACAGTCAAACTGTGATCAAAGTAAAACTTTAAAAAATAAAAACGAAAATCGAAATTTACTTCGCAATTAATTTCTATTATAAAATATAACATTTGCTTCATATAATTCAATGCATATTGTCCTTTTCAGGGTCGATCAAAAGTAGAAAGAGTTTTTCAAGTTTAAATAAAATACATACTTTTAAAGTCGGATTCATTAAATTCGGAGATTTTATATTTTAATTAAAGATTTTATAATATGCTTATTGCTGTTTTCAAATTCGGCCCATTTTAAAATTTTTTTATTAATTTCAATAAAATATATATTTCAAAATTAAGTACATTAAATCTCATATTTGAATTAAGAGTTTTATAACGAAAACATCATGATTTTGCCAAATGATTAATGTTTTTTTATCCACCTTAAAGTATTTTGCCCACAAAATTGTATTTCTGCTACAATACTTTTAATTTCTTTTTTTCTATACATCTTTTTCCTACGTTTATGGGCCACTTATTGGCTCCCCCTTAACCACACTCACCACAAAACATAATAATAAATTTCTCCAACAACGAATGGCATTTTCAGATAATAATAAAGCAAATAACCGTTTCGTTTAGAATTCTTAGTAAAAATAATTTTAAATTATTAAAATCACAGAAGGTATCGGCCCCTGCTCATTTTATTTTAAAAAATTTAATTCTCCCATATTAGAAATTAAAAATTATGAATCTTAAAAGCAGATGAATTTTAGCTGAAAGTACGAAATTTGATTATTTTAAGTAACAAGTAAATCAAACATAATGTTCTTGACGTCTTTTTTCTCAACTCTACATGAAACTCTTTCACAACTTCACCATAATTTAAATTTCCGAACTATTTTATTGAAATAAATTTTAGATTTTTTTTGTGTACGTTTTTAGTCCCTCTGCATCAAGATATTAACCTAGTAACAAGGAAGTGCAAATATATTTAATTTATGTATTTATCTGCAACTATGGTCGAATTGCGAAGTTCTTAACAACGGCCAAGAATCGTACAATTTAGGTCACTACAACAGACTTGTAGAAATTTAAAGAATTATACAATAGAAGCCGCTTAATTAACAGAGAATTCTGTTCAGTTTTAAATCATTCAATCATTATATTTATATATTTTATTCTGATCATATTAAAATGAAAGTAAGTAAAATTCCCTTAATACAAAAGTTTGAAGTATTGCGGAATAAAAACAGAGTTAAAGTTTTTCACAATATTCGAATGATCATCGGGAAATTTATTATCAAAGGAATAATTAAACGTTGACAAAAATATTGCAACAGTTGTTTTAATCAGCAATGAAACCGCGATCAAAGAGTCAAATAAACAACAGTGATGAAAATGATGAAGAAGAAATAAGCAAACAAACGGTTGACGTTATAGAAGTGTCAAATATAATGAAAACTTTTACCAAGTTAACAAAGAGTTGCCGATTTTTTGATACTAATTTAAAGGCAAAAATTATTAAGAAAATTCAGACCAGTTGAAACAATTTATAAAGAAACGGTTAGTATACAACAGTGTAAAATAAAAGTTACCCTCACTGTTTGAAAAAGTAAAGCATTAGTACAAAGTCTTATAGGCTTAGCATTAAAAGGTGAGATTTCTTTTAATAAAATTTTTTTTTAAAAATATTTTTAGTCCTCACAGTTCGATCTAAATCAGTTTTGACTGCAGAAGTAAAAAATAAAAGACCCACATTGTAAAAGTTTAAAGAAAATCATTTAAAAACACCATATAACATTTTGTTATATAAGCTATACAGTATAAAAAAAATTATTTTTAAATTATATGAATTCATAAATCGGTATTTTGGGTTATGCACCACTCCCACAACTTGGCATGCTTGAGACGCCCCTGAATACATTATTGATACAAATTTTATTTTTTATATACGGTAACTTCCTAGCGGTCATAGTCAATAGACACTATGATTATTAACAAACAAATACACATATAAGAACAAAAAAAAAAAACAGAAAAATGACTAGTGAATCATAAAAAAAATTGTATTATTTTTACTTTGTTTTCGCTGATTACCAATAATTTTTTTGAATTTTAAATTCTTTGCGGGGCAACCGTCCAGTTTTGCCTTTTCACAAATGATGCAATTGCCGAGAACCGAGAAATTAATAATTTAGCTCCTGTTCTGCAAATCGATGTGCGCTTTTGGCCGTGTGCGCTTTTATCTCTGTGCGGTTTTATCCGTGTGCGCTTTTGTCCGTGTGCGCTTTTATCCATGTGCGCTTTTATCCGTGTGCGCTTTTATCCATGTGCGCTTTTATCCGTGTGCGCTTTTGTCCGTGTGCGCTTTTATCCGTGTGCGCTTTTGTCCTGTGCGCTTTTGTCCGATGCGTTTTTATCATGTGCGCTTTTGTCCTGTGCGCTTTTGTCTTGTGCGCTTTTGTCCGGTCACCGTCTAACCTAAGTCTTACCTTAAAAAGATCTATATATCTTACCATCATCGCACCCATTTCCTAACACGTATCCAAAGGAAGCAGTCGATTATCCTGCGCACTATCACATCAGCGCCTAAATATATCACTATAACGTATTTAAATGTAACACTGAAGTAGCCCGCAGGTGAGATTTAGCAAAGGGATCGGAAAAAACAGAGACGGATTCTGATGAAACGGAAGTGCTTTTACTCTTTTTAGGTTTCCGTTAGATGTATTGAACCTCAAGATCCCACCTCTTTATATACATTTCTATTACTGATGTGCCTACTGTTGTAGTTTAATTTAACAAATTCGTTTGATTATATTCCTTTTTCTTCATGAAAAATAGCGATTGTCCCGTATTAAATGCAGCTAATTTTCAAATTTTTCGAAACAATCGTCGAATAAAAATTTCTTCTCGCATAGATAATGTATGTGTCTAATCTTTACTTAAAAAAAAAAAAAAAAAACTAAAAGAAAAAATGGCACCCCCTACAAAGCGATGAAACAGTACAACATGACAAAAAATTCAGAATCTAAGCGATCAATGGAAAAAGATAAGTGCAGAGTAAACCTATAAGATTCACGCGAATAGATTCCGAACTTTTTGCGTGAATGCCAAGTCTACTTTTCCGTAGGTTATTTAGGGACTGAGAAACAAAAAAATGTTATTTTCTTCTTTTTAACTGGTTTATATACCTGACATTGTTTTTAAAAATGAAAAAGAGAATATTAAATTATACGGAGTTTTCTTATAATACGAATGATATAAAGTAACTGAAAATAGGTGTAAGGGTATATTTAAAATAATCGCAAAGAGTTCGAAACGCTGATTTTGAATATTTTATCACGTTAACACAATGTGAATTGAGAATTTTAAATAATTATTTGTTTAGGGCTATTTTTTGTTGCACTCTAAAAATCAAAGACCCTGAATTTCAGTGTGTATAGTTAATTTCAATACATATATATATATATGTATATATAGTTTTTTAAAAAGGAAACGTAGATTTACTTTTGTTTCTAAAAAAACGTCTTCCGCATGGTTTTTGTGTTAGAACTCGTCTTAACCGAGCAATTTTAAAGGTTCTTTTTCACATTTTGATGTATCTATTAGTTTAATGTTTACAAAATCCGACGAAGAATGGTTACTTTTTGTCCTTCCGGTTTTTGCCTATGAAAATGAGCTCAACGCGATAATTTGCCTAAATCAGAGGAAATTTCTTATTTTCTTATCAACTCAATAGGTAAAGTGATTACAGTTTTTTCGTTTTTTATTGTGTCTTTTTTCGTTGTAGTATAACATCATCCGGTGCTTGTGTTCAATTAAATTTCACGTTTTTATTCGATATAGAGTTCGTATATTATGTTTTTTATTCTCCTCATCGAGTGCATACTTTTGTCGTGACCATTTATTATGTAGTTCGATAATCGATACCTATCATTATTTCGAGAAATCGATATGTTCTAGTACTCTATGAAAAAAATAATTCAGCTTTATCGCGTGTAGACTCGCGGCTTTTTGATAAATGCTCGAAGCGTGATGTTCTGCCGACATCGATATAACTACAGGGTATCGACGACCAATCTCTACTAGCTCTGTCATGCCGCCGTTTAACTTGAAGTAGAAAGTCGACTGACCATTACGGCCCACCTCTTAATTTTACAGCGATCTTCGGAACGTTTTAAACTGGTTTATAATTACAACGGGATAAGAGTTTTTCTTTTGTTTTTTGATCCGGTTTTGTTTCTTCTTTTCTTTTTTTTTTTTCGGATATTTTTTCGATTACTCCAGCTACGCTTCATATTATAGTATTTCAGACTAATTACATTTAGTCTACGGCTAGCAGCATAGACCGGTTACGAATCTCTGGTAAGCAATGCAAAAATAAAATACGATTAAACTTCTTTTCGTACATAATAAGTCATACTATTGATTGTGCAATTGTAATAATGCGTATAAACATAAATAAATAAATACACACATATATATATATATATATATATATATATATCAGTAAATCCTTTTCCGTAAGTACTAAATTTAAATATGTTTTGGGTTTAAGAATAAAGTACGAGTTTTTTTACCATAACGTCTATTTTGCGGTTTCGTCAGTATATCCATTTCTACACTTAGTCTTGTTCGGTGGATCCTTTTAGATCACCTCTATATTTTTTTTATCTGCGCAGCCGATAGGATTTGAGTAAATGGCTTCACCATAACCTTCCATTTAGTACATCATTCGATTGATTATCTGAAATCGTAAATTATCATTTAGGGTGAATAAACTGTCTGACAAAAATCAAAAAAAAAAAAAACACAAAGAGAGGAAATTACACATGTTATATTATTCTCAGAATTATATAGTTTGTAGTGTTATTTAACAATTATGATCTTTTAAATTTTACTTAATTAAAATTTTTAAGGGGAACTTAAAAAATTTTTTTAAACATGTTCGAAAGCGACACTTTCTGAAGAAAACAGAAACGGATTTGTAGATTTTTTTGAGATTGAGAAGTAAATGTTAATTACTAGTCATTGAACGTTCTATTTAATATGCCTTTTCTTGCTTCCTACACATATTATTACTAGTAGTCCTGTGAAAAAAACGTGACTATTTATGAAGTTAGTGGGAAGCTTTGAATGTTTCTTACTGTCTCAAATAGGAGATGATTTTGAAAGATTAGTTATTAGAGATTCACCACGTTAAAACGTAGACAATAAAAGATCACAATGACACTGCAAGATGAGATTCTGCAGCAGGTAAAATTGCTAGAGACGAAGATGTGTCACCGAAGCGCAAACAATTAATCACCATCGTTTATTATTTATTGTAAGCGGGTGGTAATGTTAGCTGTTGGTTCCAAATACGTCTGAGATTTTTTTATACGATTATTTAAATATCCATAGGAGATGAAATATTCTGCGGTTAGGATGTGACGTTGGAAATCTTGTTTGAAGCCAGAGACTTTTTTCTTGGACAGTGATACTCACGAGTACAGGCACGAATATTTACATAAAAACTATTATTTCCTCGAAAAAAGAGTTTGACGACCGTTTTAAACGAATTATTAAGGATGACAGTTCTACATATAGGAATCAAAATAATAATGATAGTCGTAAGAATTGCGTAAAATTCTGTAAGTAGAACAGAATGAATCAAGAAGGCGAAAAATGTGCAACAAGGATTTCATGGAAAAGTTGCGCAAAGATTTAAAACTTTTATTTTCAAAAAAACAGCTGCGTGGAAAAGTTTAGCGAGAAATCGAAGTTTGACCAGATAAGAGGTTGAAAGAGCATAAACAGAAAAAAGAGTTGATACCTCTACTCTTCTCGATGATAAAAGCCAAATGGTTGTGTAGCGTCGAATAGAAATAGGAACAATTGAAGTAAAAAGGATAAAATCTTTACATCTCCGTATAGGTCAAAAACAAGCCTAAGAGGTGAGAAGACCCAAAACAAAATGAACATTTGGACGAAGTACTTTATGCGCGTAAGATGAAATTTGTTAAAATGTTATATATGTCGTTCAGTTAAGCGAAGCTTTTTGTTTTTAAAATTGCGACAGTCGCGGGTTATAAAAAGGTCAAGAATTTAAACATGAAGACCGTTATGTGTTGGGCGGTGATAAATATGTTTACGAGAGAAAAAAAGTATCTTTACATAAATGTATTAATTAAAAAAAAAAAAATGAACATTATTCACATTTAAAGCTCGAGGAAGTAGTCGGTAAAGAAAAAAGATAATTTACAGAATAAGTGAATCGTGTGAGAAAAACGAAACGGTCAAGAAGGAGTAACAAATAAATGATTACAGTGATGAAAGCAATGCGTAATAATTTTCAGAAATTAAGCTCAGTGGCTCTAATAAGTATTTCAATAAATAAGATGAAGTCGCGAGAAGTAGCTTCATACCGTAGACATTACCCAAGCGGTTTGCACTGTCCTTGGACGTGTAACCGTGAGAAGAAAAAAAAAGGAAGAAGAAGATAAATAAATCGCTTTCTTTTTGAAGACCCGTTGGAATTGTCAGGTTAATATTCATTTCTATTTTCCTTATTCATTCCACTTTCCCCCGATCGTCTTCTCCCATTCATTCTTTTCTCATAATCACCATTGTTTATGGCAGGCTGCTGTCGGTACAACGAAAAACAAAAAAGAAAAAAAAAATCGTAAATATAGTATTACTGAATGACTGTTTCATTTTTTTTTTCAAGTATTTGTATACGTAATTTAGTAACTCTATGTACAGCGTATTAGTCTCTAAAACATTTTATTTTATTAGAATATTTTATAAAACTAAAATTAAATAACTAATTAGTGGAAAATCCGACAACAGGATTTTTAATAGTTGCCACTGGAAATATTATTTATATTTGTATCTTAAAAACTTGCCCGACTATTCCGTGGTTTGCTGTTACGGAATGTACATTTAGTCTGGTACCATTTCGCCTAAATTTAGGGTCGGGTTACTCAGTGTTGGCAACAGCGCGTCATCATTAACGAATTTTAAGCAGACTAAACGCATCATTTTTTTTTCTATTTGATTCCACTGTTAAGGTTTTTTTTTCTTTCCGAAATACAACAAAAAGGTTTATATGAAAATCAGAAGTGAAAAAATACCGCTAAAAATGTTTGATGTAAATATACGCGAAACGACCACTCCGATTAATATTTGCGAGTTATTTTATTGGATGTCCAGTGCTGTATAAATCCCACCCGCCTTATCAGTCAGTATATAAAAGCCTTATTGATATTTAGTGTGACAAGAACATTAAGGTTCGGAGTTGCAGAAAAAATAATAAAAAAGCTAAATTATAATTAGGTGTAGTTTCGAAGTGGTCGCGTTTATGTAAGAAAAAAGGAATAAGAATCGAATAGAATTAACAATAATGACATGACATCGAATGATTATTACAGCGGTAATTTTATTATCGATTATTAAAATTACAATTATAAGTACATACAAAAAGTAAATGTTAAAATTAGGAAAACAGTGTTTCTTTTTTTTTAACAAAAGTTCCTGAACCTAATTTCATTTTTCTTTAATTCAAAAAAAGTGAATTTGCAAATCGAAAGAATTTAAAAATTAAATACTGCTTCGGATTTGAATAAATAATCAACAGTAACGTATACGATTACAAGAGATTTTTCAAAATTTGGATATTAGGACGAGAAAAATTACTAGATTTACTATTAAACTCTGTGTACAGCAGAAAAAGAGGAGTAAGCAAGGAATAAACAAGGTGAAAACCCTGTTATATGGAGTCAGTTCATGGCTTTTATGGGATTAATAAATGAGCATAGATTTAAAAGCACCATATCAAAAAAATGTATATTTTAAATATTTTTATATCTATCCCTCGAATATATTTGTTATATTTGATAATCTTTAATAATAGATTTTTAGTTGTAGAAAGCAGTGAAAATAAGGACAATTGATTAAAAAATGGCGAAAGATTGGTAGTAATAAGGGGTTATTACATTTTTAGATGTGTCGCACGGTATAAAAAAATTTTTAGAAGATACAGTCATGATTTTTTTCCCCATTCTACAAGATGAAACGGTAAAACTTGGCGTATGTTGTTAAAAATACTTCTAAAATCGAATTTTAAGGTATAAATAACGTCTCCAGAAGCCTAAATGGTTGCTGTTGGACTTTGAAAAATTCCTCTTCAAATTAGTCACGTTTATTATAATGACGATGTTTTTCAAGTAATTTCAATAATTGGAATGAAAAAAATAAATAAAACGCAAAAAATTTTGTTTTTAGAGTTTCTGACAAAGTAAAAAAAAATTTTTTTTTTTTCAATTTTTTGGGCACGTCAACAGTAGAACTTACCCAACGCAGAGAACTGTACATTATATAAAGAAAAGATTAAAAATTGACGAGATAAAGAAAGCTAACAAAGGAATTATATTGAGAGAGGAGAAAGCAAGAATGGTTTTTGCACTGTAAGGAGTGGGGAGGCCAAAGCGTAGAAGATTGGAATAAAGGGGCACTGTCCTCCTTACTCTTGTTTCTTCTATTTCCCCAGTGTCCAATCGAATTAGATTATAATACTTTTCTTCTTTCTTTTATAATCTGTTAAGTCTGCCAGATTTTTTGGCAAATCCAAAAAAAAAGGCAAAGAAAAAAAACCTTCTATCTTACTATTTAAAATGCTTCATTCAATAAATTGCCAAAAGATTACGATTTAACATTACAAAAAGGAACAAGAAAGAGAATATAAAAAGACGCTATTCAATTAACCAAATATTTTATCATACACTTTTGACGTACAAAATAAAAATTTATAGCAATTAAGCGAAAATAATTTTTTAATGGATGATAATTTTTTTTATTCTCTGTTGTCAAAATCTAATTGAATACCATTTCATTTAAAATGTAATTTGCAATAAATATTTCAATATACAAATATTAGATATATATATGTATATATTATTTACCTGCTCGATTTGTTTTTATAAATGATATATCCATTGCTATATTAGCCTGACTCTAAATTTTTGGTTTATTCACAAGTGAAAATTTAAATATTCAAGATAGAAGAATAGTTTCCTTCAGAACGTTCATACACATAACACTCAACCCAGAACAAATTGTGACCTCATAGCGTAAAACAGTCAGTATGCGGTGATTTTCCGCATATTGAGATGTCTCTGGCATTTCTTACGACCTTTGAAAATATTAAAATTTTGGTAATAATCATTAAATTTCTCGGAAGGTCTCGGCAGCGGGCAAACGCGGCATTGTTTGTCAAAGACGCATTCTCGGTTAAAAAATCGAAGGATCTGACCGCTACGCAGGGGTAGCGAACTAGTTTCGTTGTGCGTGGCCGAGAAGCGGAAATAGAGCACTTCCTGACAGTATAGGCGTTTGAAATGCGTACCGAGCTATGTTGAGCCGGAAGAAGTTATTTTGATAAAAAGCCTAGAAAAGACAAAAAGGCAGGGTGAACTAAATGGAGCTTTATTTATGTTTTCCTAATTTTAACATTTACTTTTTGTATGTACTTATAATTGTAATTTTAATAATCGATAATAAAATTACCGCTGTAATAATCATTCGATGTCATGTCATTATTGTTAATTCTATTCGATTCCTATTCCTTTTTTCTTACATAAACGCGACCACTTCGAAACTACACCTAATTATAATTTAGCTTTTTTATTATTTTTTCTGCAACTCCGAACCTTAATGTTCTTGTCACACTAAATATCAATAAGGCTTTTATATACTGACTGATAAGACGGCTGGGATTTATACAGCACTGGACATCCAATAAAATAACTCGCAAATATTAATCGGAGTGGTCGTTTCGCGTATATTTACATCAAACATTTTTAGCGGTATTTTTTCACTTCTGATTTTCATATAAACCTTTTTGTTGTATTTCGGAAAGAAAAAAAAACCTTAACAGTGGAATCAAATAGAACAAAAAATGATGCGTTTAGTCTGCTTAAAATTCGTTAATGATGACGCGCTGTTGCCAACACGAAATCATTCGTATGTTTGTCTGACCTTTTTTTTATTACCTGAGTAACCCGACCCTAAATTTAGGCGAAATGGGAATTAGGCGAATTTGGAATTAGGCGAAATGGGAATTCACCGTACATTTAAGGTTTGGTTTAATCATTGTACTAATATTCTCGAAGTGTAAGAAAAACTGAATAGAGGAAATAAATCTTCAGTGGAAGTACCGAATTGGCCACATAACAGAAGAGAAAAAATTTAAGATCTGAACACTAGGTATTAACATGCAGGTGAAGCCGCGGGGCAACAGCTGGCAGGTAAGTAAATGATGCTCCGCTTATCGAATAAACGAATGATATGATGAAAATGATGAATAAAGAATAAAAAACAAACAATTACAATGAAGAAAGCTGTGGAATCTTCAGAAATAGCACGCTTAACCAGCTTAACCCTAATCTTAATATTTTGACAAAAAACGCACAAATTTTAAAAATTAGGATAAAATAAAATAAAGGTTCAAAGAAAAGGTTCACTATAATATACGTATATAAATTTCGGATAAAACAAAAATATTTTTTATTAATTTCTAGGATATTAATACGGGCGAAGAGACTCATCAACAGCTAGGATAAAAAGAAAATATTTAAAAAAAATCAAAGACCGAAGGGGAAGAACGAACGAAAGCATCGTAATTTAAATGTTTTAGATATAAGAATAATTGTTTTGATAAAATTTATTTATGGCGCCATGTTTCCGGAATGTTAACAAATGTGTAGTTCGTGAAATTCTTGTTAATTTTGCAATAGCGCACTTGTTAAGGTTTAAATGCAGTTTAAGAACAACCGGTGGTTGCTTAGCAGTAAACTAACGAACAAAACTAATGATAAAGCCTATGAAGTAACTTCGACGGGCTCGTTTAGAATGCGATTGAATAATTATTAGAGTTGAAAATAAACAATTTCAGATAATTACGGAGAATATTCCTACCTAGGAATTTATACGCGTGTGTGTAATGAAAAAGTAAATTAAGTAACCGTTTGGAGTTTGCAAAATTTATAAAAGCAACCATTTTTAAGGAAGCGCTCGAAATAATAATTAGTAAAAAATTATATTATTCGGATCAGTGATTTTCAGTTTTTTACGACATCCTCAGAAGGATATTTTGAATACCCAGCAGTTATGCCCAGTTCCGACATGGTATTTTGCTGTTCACTTCTTGCAACATTCTCATTCGACCGAGCCTTGTGGAATATTCGACCTGCACTGTTACTTGTAGGTATCGCTTAAATATTTTAATCTGTTTCAATTTAATAAAGTATAGAAATAAGAAAGAGAAGGGGATAGCTAGGAGGATACTTTTAGGAAGCATTTACGGGGCCTGCGGGAAGACGAAGTGAAGAAAACTGAATAGAAGATAAAGACCCGACAAAAGGACGGCAGTTTAAAATTATTTAAACTTATTAGACCAAAGTAACGAACAATCCCAAATGACAGAGCAACGTAGAAACCGGCGAAAGATTATTAAACTAAGAGCGTCAAATGGTTCCTTTAACGCAACAACGTCAGTAATTTATGGGGTGGGGTCGCCAGTTCCTTACGAATCGAAGTTTTAAGATTAATTTCCCGTAGACACGCATTATAACCTAACGTTTGACGACATTTTCGCAACGCCAATAACGGATTTATCGAAAAAGGCCGTTAATTCAACTTAATATTTGTAAACTGTGAAATTGATGATATAAATGCATTTCGTTATTTTTCATCAAGTACGTGTAATATAATAAACACATTGCTTTTAGGAAATACGTGAAACGAATTTTAAACATCCGGTTCTCATGCGATTCAAAATCGGAATCTCTTTATTCGAGTAAAAAACTAAAAACTTTCTCTTTTTACAGTGCCAATACCCAGATGGAAAATGATGTAACGCCAGTATATTTAGCAGCTCAAGAAGGTCACCTGGAAGTTTTGAAATTCCTGGTTTTGGAAGCCGGTGGATCGCTTTACATTAGAGCTAAAGATGGTATGGCACCGATACACGCAGCAGCGCAAATGGGAAGTTTATCATGCATCAAATGGATGGTACGTTGTCTATGTTTTCATCCGATATAAACTAGTACTAATTTCACGGTAACGAATTCGAACTGAACTTTGACATAACTAAGTCAGTAAATTTTTAAAAGAAATTTCCAAGTGGGCGGGGACATGTTTCTTTCTTGAAGCTGGAGTGCTATATGAAAAGAAAATCGCGGCGAATACGCAAATTACACAATGATGAATACGATAAATAGTTAATTTATATCAGCTAATTCGATACGACTTTGGAATGTTTCCGGATATATTATTTTTCGAACTTTCGTAGTCTTTAAAAAATGCATTAATAATAGTGAAATTTCATATCAAAATTGTTGTTTTTTTTTTTATTTTTTTTTTTCTCAGTTGCGGGTGCATTTACTTTTTAAGATCCTGCCAAGCTCTGTAGCTCATCGGTAGGGGCATTTTAGAAATGAACACATGTCTCCATTCTCTTTATTTCGTTAATATAATACAATTGTTACTTATAGCGAGTTTGGAGACATGTTGACAGTATACTTATGATTAGTTTCGTTTAATAATTCCATATGTTCTAAACTATTCCTTAAGATGAGGAACATTTTAATATTACTATTATATAAAACATTATACCTGATTAGAAGAACATTCTTTTATAAATAAATATTCTAGTACAATTAAATATATACAATGTATAATCCACATATTTAATATAATTGTACACAATATAGACATCTACTTAAGCGTAATATACAGTCTCATACATGACTGTAAGATCTTTGCACATATCTGACACATATTCATCACTAACTATACTTTATATATTTATATATATATATATATATTCGATACGAGTAACATGATTATATTTGTATGTTAATATTTTTATTCTTAATCCATTTTTTATTTATATTTTATAAAGGGTTTTTTTTTGTTTGGTGGTATGGTAATAGGTAATATGTTTTCAATAGTTTGCATAGTAAATTTATTTTGATCTTTATGTTTAGGTTTTTCTGAATTTTGTAATGCCATATTTCCCTGATATATTATACATTAGTGGATTTCTTTTACCTATTTTTATTTCCTTATTTATCCATTCCGTTACGACTAAATGGTATATATACATATACAATTTGTTCAGAATATCGTGTTTTTTAATAATAGGTTTTCAACTACATATTATTTCGTTCACAAGTTTCTGACAATTCTATTAAACATTATTATATTAACTAAAATACATCGAGTATTAATGAACGTACGAACACAGATATTGATTTAATATACTTCATCCATTTTACGCCTCCCGTCTTCTTGCTTTAAATGCTGCCTCCGACTGCAGGCATTTTAGCGGGACCGGAGATTAAACAAGATTCTGTGGTATAGTCTATGGGTTGTCTTACGGTTTCAGTGAAAGAGAGGCTTGAAAAATAATTTCCGGTAATGTTTCCAATTTCTTCGTTGCCGCTTAAACGTAAGATAATTTAAGGAAAGAACAGAAGAAAAAACCGGTCAAGATCATGCAGCTGTAAGAAAAGAGATGAACTTATAATGCGACTAATATAATAAGAACGACGTAGAAGGGTTTTATAGACATTTCTTTGGAAATAAATATCGCCCAACAACCCCATCTCTTTTCTTTGCGAGATTTGTATTTTTTTTATTTACAGTAATGAGGAAAAACTGTTTAATTTCATTATGGACATTAAAGTCTAGCACAAACGATCATAATTTTCTATATTTTCAGATTCCACTCAAATGAAGCGACACTACTTAATTAATAGAACCCTCGCGAGCTCCGCCCAAATTATATTGCAACATCTTATGAAACATGTTCTTCTCGACTTCCTTCTTTCACCCGAAAACCATCAAGAAGTCTGTTGAGCCATGTTCTAGCTCTCTACGGGGTCCTGAGGATAAATTATTGTGCACTAGAGTACCTATACGACGTAATCTTTTTAACTCCAACACGTAATAATACTGTATCCATGATTGTGGAGCGTTGTTCTTCGAAAAATGTTGCGAAAAAAATTGTTTATTTTGAATTTAATATAGTGTAATAATCTCCGTGTTCGTGTGTATAACTTGTGAATTACTATAATATAAAATCAACTCTCGTAATGGTGTTCGGTTACCATACATGGAACAACGGTCTGAAATCTGACAAAAACCCTAGCGCGACAAAAACTACCCTTATTTATATGCCATACATGCGCGCATGGTAGGTGATTTCGCCCCCCCCCCACCACCACCACCATATTTAAACTAAATAATTATTTATTTCCTCAGTACCGCATATCAAAACTTGAAATTTGAGCACCCGGTTGTATAATTGCGGTCGATTAATCTTGCACCTCAATTGCAACAAACTCGCAACGGCCGACCCATTTAAGTGACATACAGTATTCATCGTGTTCGATTGTCATTTACATTCGACCCGTCATTTTGACTTTTTATTTTCGTTCTTCGGTGACATTTTCTACTCTTCTCTTGCGATTAATCGATACGATTTATTAACGCGATGTATCTTTTGAAGACACTTTTTTGACGATTCCCCTTACTTTGCGTCATATTTTCACGAAATGTATAAAAAGCTAATTACAGGAAACGGAAAAACGAAAAATAAAATAATAGAAAGAAAATTGTAACAAATATAATTAACAATAGTCGGGGATAATTAAAACTTTGACAATTTGAGAAATTCGTTTTTTAATTTTTATTAAAAATGAAGGAATAATAATTGTTTCTGACAATTCGTACATTTTAAATATTTCCGTTTTCCGTACTACCATCGAGCAGGCTTACGTGAACGAAGCGAGTAAAGGAAATTTTAAAATTAATCACAGCTTGAATTTCTTCTATTATAATAGAAAGATATTTATGTTTCTGTAGGTATATATTTGTAGATCTTTCCAATTATTTTCGTTATTAATTATTTTAATATTTCCATTCTACACGTTATATTAATCTTTTTTTAGTAATTCTAAATCAGAAATTAATAAATAAAATACCGGGAAAAAAATGATAACACGCGGTTTGTAATAGTTGAAGGAGAAAGTACAATTAATTAAATCTGATCAGAAGTGTAGCGAACGTCTGACGGTAACCAAATTTAGTTACAACGTCAAAATATTATTAAACACCTCTCTATTTATTAATCCCGTAATTTTTTACAAATATGCCGCCGCCATCATCGGTGCCAATATGATTTTTTCGCAATTATGCCCGAGTAAGAAGTTATTTTACTAAAACTTTACCGGTACGTTTTCCAGATATCTGACTGATCAGTTGATTTACTTGTTAACGTTCGAGCTGCGTCATTTTCGTTATTATTTGAACCTATTAATTAGTTACTTGACCGAGAGGAAGTATCCGGCAGCGGTAACTCGCACGGACGGTATTTTCTTAATATGTCCGCAGATATACATGCGTGTGTCTATATGCAGACACATATTATATGCTGCAGTAATGCATATCCTTTAAAAAGCCATTACGCAAATACGTTTCTTAAGCTAATAAAATAAACTTTACTCGGTTACATGGCGTGACAAATTAGGAAACCGCGGTGCAAGTTTATATACGAGCCGAACGAGCATTATTATCATTTTCTGCGAGTTCAATGAAACGAGCAAAGCTATTACTCCGGGCAGCGAACAAAGAACATTCTTATGCACGAACTGCGTGCAACAAAAATGACACAATCGATGGTAATTTGCATAAATTCAATCTGACAATAACGCGTCTATCATTAAATAACCTAGTTATTTTACCGTAAATTTAATGTATGCCGTAATATCGTACGCGCTACTTTTTACCTATACTGTCGGTATTTGTGTTTTTGCTTACGCCGCAGGGAGCAGACGCTTTCGCGGGTACACGTTTAATGTTTTTTAGCGAAAAACCAACAATACACAACAATACGGCTGTTGTTGTTGCCGATGACTCATTGTGTGCGGATATACGGACAGTTGAGTGTGCTGGTCCGCATAACGAGGGCTTAAGGTGTTAATGACATTCCGATGAGGAGAGATTTCGATGAGAACCGTAGAACGTGGCGAATAATTAATTTTATTTTATGAAACACATATTTTCTTTCTTTCCGCGCTACCGGTTCACTAGCAGCGACTGGCTAAGCGTAAATAAAATTAAGTTACTATTAACAAACCGACAACAAATCGAAAATCTGCCAGGAACAAAAGGGGATGATGAAAAAGAAGGAAAGATGAAAATTTTGTTGCAGAAATCGGAAAATGCTGCGAAGAATCGTCTGAAGAAAAAATTAATTTTCTCCTCTTGTGTAAATTTACATTAAAAATACGTTAAATAAATTAAAAAAATTGTTGGAAAAAATCTTTAATACGCGAAAATGATGTCCTCCCGCGTTAATAAAGTAGCTTTCGGTACAGAAAACGATCTATTTGCAAGGTTGTGTGCGTAATAAAAATGAAAAATTAAAAATAAATAAATTCATATAGGGATCTAAAGATTTTACTATTACTTTTAATAAATTCCATTCAAAAATTTCGATGAAGCACAACATCTATAAGTTTGTCAACCGGTATACCATGTGTGGAACTGAGCATAATCTGCCAGACATTAGAGATATCGTGACTCTAGCTGAAAGGTCTTAATCGAGGGGTAGTTACCGGGAAGCATGATTAATTAGGCAGTGCTGAGAACCTGAATCCGACTGCCGTGTACACTGACACTTTCGAAAATTTCACTTGCGCCGAATTAATGTCCTAAAGTAAGCCCCATAAATCCTTGATAAGGTATCATATGGATTGTGTAATTAAGCTTTTCATGATGTACTGAGCCTAATGGATCTAAAGAGAATACTGGGGTTAATTCCTTTCCACTTGGGATCCGTCTTTACTTTTCACCAGACAGTTCTTTGGTATAACCAATATTCAATTTCAGATTGGATATATACCTGGGAGCGACTTCGATTCGAAACGAGACAACTCCCGAAAACCCATGATACTTTTGATTTGGCAGCCGAACATCGAAAAAAACAAAAAAACTCAATAATGCCTTAAGCCAATTTTCACATTAAAAATATTTCTTTGCAGGTCATAAGAAAAAGGTCTGTTCTCCTATTTTAGCCCCTTAACTCCACATGAGAGATTGTTGTTCGCCCATTCATGTGGTTTTTCGTGTTTTACCTTAGAGCATACAAATTACAAAAAATGGGTAAAAAATTATTATTATTATTCAAGTTTTTTTCTTTTCGTTTTTTATAAATACATTTAGCTTACTCTTAAAAAGTACCAGAAAAAAACAAAAATAATATTGTTTTGGTAGTTTAATGTACAAAACTCGCAGTAAAAGTAAGAAAACAAGTGCTTTCAACGACACATTATACAATTTTCAAATGGTCATAGAAATTTCACATTTAGCGTCGAAAATCTTGCAGCATTTTTGATTGTCTTTAATTTAGAAACAAGAAGTTGAAGATTGGCAAAACCTGAGCTGAGATATTTTTGAAAAATTACACAAATAGGCATACACAACAGCCCAATGTGGGTTATGAGGTTAAAAAGAACAGTTTTTTTGTGCCTTAAAGAGAGTTGTTTTTTTATTTTTCTTTTATAAGGATTGACACTTTTTTATTTCCAGCTAGGCATTCGCGTCTCAAGTTGTATGTCCGTTTTTATATACATATATATATATATATATATATATAGGTGTGTGCGTATATCTCTGGTATGTAGTTTAAAAGTTCTTTCCCCATGTCGGATATTAGCATAAAAAAGGCCAGTCAATGATATTTTTGTTGTTGAGTCATGGTGATGGTCACTAAGAAGGAAGATGTTAACATCTATTCAATTTCCGAAATGTCGAAAAATAAATATTCTGACGCGATTCCTTTCGATTACAACGGAACAAAAAAAAAAAAAAAAGGATAAATTATCCGTAAAAAGATGCAACGGTAGCGTGGCTACAAGATAGACGAGAATTAATAATTCTTTTTTCGTCGTTTTAAAGAAAGTTATAAAAATTTAATAAAACATTTGCTCTAAGTTTTCTGGCGATTTCAAATATATATCAGCGTGTATTTTCTTTATATAAAATTGTTAGAAATACGTAAAAACCTTTAAGAAATTATAAACCCAAATGGATTAAAATGGAGAGAAATAAAAGCTGAAATAGGAATTTTCCAAAGTGTAAAACCCTAGTTCTTATAAATGAAAAAGTAGAAATGAATAAAAAAGTAAAAGATGAAAGTAGTGAGAAAACGGTAACTTGAATAAGATATGCGAGGAAACCGAGGTGGCGTATTGAATTCAACGAAAACTGTTTGAATTGAAAACGATTTGAAAACATCAAGACAGAGCTGAAGATGAGAATTTTGGATCATGTCTAATTTAGGCAGGCAGGACTTGAAGGAACAGTTTTAAATAGAAGAACAGTAATCAAATTTGAAACGGATGACAGATTTATACAAGAAGATCAAAGTAGAACGATTAGCAGCAGAAAATTTAGCCCGTCAATAATAGAAGAAAAAAGTAATTCGGAAAATGTCAGACGAAAGGGATATATTGTCTAAGGATAGATTAACTGAAGCAGGGTCATAAGAACTGAGAACGTAAACACAACGGAAAAAGACTTAGAAGGAAAAATAAAAAAGTAAATTTTCGAATAGGAAATAATCCGGCGTAATGAGAAACGAATGAATGAAATCATCGATAGTTGTAATACCGCGGGGGGAAGAAAAAACAGAAACGGTTTATGCGTCATTAGAAAAAAATAAAAAGAAGGAATTCAAAGAAAGAGAAGCAACACTAATAGTGCAGATATTGCAAAGAATGGGGCTGAGAGAGGAACCTCGTGGAGTCCACGGAGAACTTTTCTTGCAGCGCAAAGAAATGGGGAAGAGAAGTTGACAGAACCGTGAAATTAATAATAAGAAAAATAAATTGAACCGAAATGTTACTCTCAGAGCATACAGATAAACATTGTAAAGAGCATAGGAAACGTCGATAAAGAAAGCTATGGTATAATGTTTCCAGATGAATCATAAATATATTAGAAATAAGACTCGTACAGTCAGGAGGATCAATACAGCGTTGAAACGTATTATTGAAAAAAGAACACATTATCATGTTTTCGTCATCGAACAAGGCGTTTGTTTAATAAGCGCACCCTCCAACAGTTTTTGATGCGGAATACTAAGGAAATCAAACGTAACGGAGAATTTTTTTTTTTGTAAATTAGGTAAAATCAGAAGGGAAAAGTTATGCCGCTGCAAAGGAAAGCTTTAAAAAGTTCGGGGGTTCGAATAAGTTTTTAAGAACAAGATAGTACCGTCGAGAGCTGGAGTGGGGTTGGAAGATTTTAAAAGAACAGATTTTAATTTAACAATGTTGAATATAGGAGTGTTACGAGGTGAGGAGGAGAATTTGAAGGACAATGTAGTTCATTAAAGCTAGAAACGTAAGAGGGAGCAACAGAATCAATACAAAAATGATAAACCGGTTTTGTTTAATATCTATGTACATTCAGTCTTCAGCATACGGTTGTCACATAACTCATAAATTTTCTCCTATGCTGATGATTTTATCATATTGAATAGAAATAAAGAGATAAAGGAATGTACAGTAGAGAGCAATCAGTCAGTCTACTTATGTGGCAAATTCTTTCAGGAAATTAGACTGGAAATTTCCCCTGCTAAGTCTACTGTTGTGATATTCACATTAAGACCCTACAACGCAGAATGTATTAAGATAAAAATAAATGGGATTAATATCGCGCATAAATCTTATGTGAAGTACTTGGGATTGTATTTGGATTCAAGGCTTACTTGGGCTCGTCACATCCAAATACTTCAAAGTCAAATCTTGAAAACACTGAACCCCCTGAAGGCTATTGGAAACGCTTCATGGGGATCCGACCCTGTAATTATAGCCTTGTTATATAAATCACTGATACTTTCCAGAATTGATTACGGCTCGATA
Source organism: Icerya purchasi (assembly GCA_039619475.1). Classification (NCBI taxonomy): domain Eukaryota; kingdom Metazoa; phylum Arthropoda; class Insecta; order Hemiptera; family Monophlebidae; genus Icerya; species Icerya purchasi. Next base: position 239,973,754 of record CM077115.1, read on the forward strand.
TTTTATGGCTCAGCCTCCAAATCGAACCTTAGGAAACTAGATACTCTACAGAATATCGGACTTAGACTTATAACAGGAAATGTTCGATCCGCTCCAGTAGCGGGTCTTGAAGCGGAGACGAAGATTGCCCCACTACAGTTAAGAAGAAATATGTTGGCGGATAGATTTTTATTAAAGTACTGTAATTATAGTTATCCGCATCTGCTTAATATTACTTATAGTATTAGTAATAACTGGAGATTTCTTTCCTCTAAACTACCGTTATTATCAGCCAGAATTCCTCAATACTATAAATATTGTCCGGCCCTAATTCCTAAATATTTCAGAATTCCATACGAAATTAACCTTATTAACTTAAACATTAATACAACATTATTTGACAATATTAGACATAATCAGAATACTCTTCTCGGTCGGGAAACAGATCTTACTACCGCATTAGAGACAGCATTTTCTGGATATTCCAAAATCTTCACTGATGGCTCCAAATTCGGTCGGAATTCCGATCCTGTTGGTGCTGCCTTTGTTGTTGACGAAGTTACTGTACAAAAATTTAAACTCCCACCTTTGGCATCTATCTTCTCAGCCGAGCTGTTGGCAATTGCCAAGGCCTGCGACTATATACTTAATGTACTTGGTAGCAGGGGCACATATGTTATATGCAGCGACAGCCTTAGCTCCCTTTTAGCGCTACAAAATTGCCTCTTTAAACCCAACTATCATCCCACTGTTTGGGAGATAAGGGAGAAATGTTCGATTATCATTTTACAGGGCGGTGTTGTGGAGTTTTGTTGGGTTCCAAGTCATGCGGGGATAGAACTAAATGAGGTGGCCGATAGGGCCGCCAAGGATGCGCCTTCAATGGGCATTGAATTTCCTTTTATTCCAGCTGGTGATTTAAATTCTGTAATTAACCGCAATCATTATACGTCCTGGAATAAGCATTGGCGATTGGCCAGGAAGGGTTCATACTTTAATATCGTTCAACCTTTAATTCCGACACACCCATGGTATCTCCACGTGTCAATTTCAATGCCTCCTCATCTCCTCCGCAGATATGCCACTATATTGTGTAGACTGCGTATGGGGCATTCTCGTGTGTCGCATAATTTTATGCATGCTGATAACCAGGGACAATGCAATAACCATTCGTCTGTTAACTTTTTGGAGGACATAAATCATCTTTTGTTTAATTGCGAGAAGTTTGAAGACAGTAGACATATTTTTTTTAATAAATTGATATCCCTCGGTAGGTATCCACCGTATTCCCTGCATCATTTGCTAGGATGCGGAGAGAAGGCTCAATTTTTGATTTTTAAGTTTATTTTTCAAAACAAGATTGTTATTTAACTTATATTTGTATGGAGGAATATTTTATTTTTTATTTTTTTTTATTTTTTTTATTTTTTCTTTTTTTTTCTTTTTTCCTTCGGTCCCGGAGTTTGTTTATCCTTACTATTCACAGGTATTTATAATAATAGTTCTGTCAAGTGCGTCCTATATTAATTGAATTCAACCAGAAGATATGATCATCGCCGACCACGAAGATATGGTGCAATTTGTACCATCTTAATCTAACGAGCAAAATATTATGGCTGTTCAGTTGAGTCTGGAATTTCAAGTTCCCGGGTACTGACCAGAACAGTCAGGTTATTGTATAAATGATTCCAGGCAGACAGGCTGTGGGTAATGTTAATTCATTTACGGCCATAGTTGTCCGGAAATTCAAAAAAAATATATTTATCTTGCTCAGTTGGTCCGAATAGATGGCTGGTGAATTGTCCTTGTCATTAGATTTTCATTTGCTCATTTTTCCAATACGTTTTTCTTTATTTATATAAAAAAAAAGAGAAAAAAAAAAGAGAGAAAAAGAAGAGGAGAAGAGAAGAGAAGTGGAATAATTTAAACTTATTTTGATATGGAAGTGGTCAAATGGTAAGCTACTTAGCCGCCAGGCCATAAAAAAAAAAAAAAAAAAAAAAATGATAAAATTGAAAGGTGGTTCAGAGGAGATGTGAGTTTAAAAGCCCTAGTCATTCTAGAAATGTATAAAAGAGGGGGTATTTCTAGAGAAAGAAAATCAGAAATTCTTCCAAGATGGCATCTTCGGGGCTTTAAGATATATACTCTTGCGTTCGTCTATTTATAAGCAAAAAAAAGTTTTCGCTTTCAGTCGCAGCATTTAAAGGAAACTTTCTAAAACTGATCCGACTATATGGTCAAATGGAGAGTTGCATTGCCCGTTCCACTGAAGAGAAAAGGATGTGCCACGATAATTGGACGGTGAAGGATGGCGAAATGATGAGGAAGTGTGGCAAACGTGACAGATTGTGTAGAAAGAAATTTTAAACACGGATCAGATCAAAGCCAGGATGAATATTAGTAAGCGAAGAATTAATGATAAAACGGTATTGAATAAAAAAGAGAAGAAGCCTGTGAAATAAGTAGAAGGAGGATAATTGATTAGAACAGCAGCATGATCAATACTGCCGCATAACATACAAAAGTTTTTTAGTCGTAATTAAAACCAGTAACGCGTGTAGAAAAAGTTAAATCGAAGGATCTGAAGACAGATGGACTTTTAAAATAAGCATGGGAGAGGCCATTAAGGATGATCAAATCATTGGAAAAGATACAAAAAATATTTCGGAATAATTAAATTTAAAAAGTTCTCGTAAAGTTTAGTTTAAGAAAAAAAATCCTGAAAGTCAAATTTATGTCCATTTGTTCAATTACGAAAAAAAAAAAAATCAGACGACAATGTTTTGAAATAACAAATAAAATCACATACCGCTGTTATCAGGAGTTACTTATCAAAAATGACTTACAATTAAAAACAGATTATCGCGCTCATTGAAAGATCAAGGCTGCATGGACAGTAGAAAAATTTAAAGAAAAAAAACTGGAAGCACAGCATATAGTGGAGATTTTATTATTTTGGTACTACAAGCGCAACTAACTCTACAGATGTCACTATGATTAAGAAAAAAATCTGCGAAGTAATAGATTACAGGGTGAATTGGAAATTGTCAAGAAAAGAATCTATCAGTACAGAGTAAAAAGCCGCATTGCGAGACGTATTAAAATATCAGTATTGTAAGTATTCCGGCTAAAACAGTATACTTTTTTCAAAACTTTTGAGCTTTCGGCGCCCCGAGGACCTAAATATAAATTTGTAAGCTTGGCTACAATTTTCCTATAAGTCGATTCTTTATAAGGAACTGGCTCCCCTACTCTCATTAGTTCCGTTGGGCTTAGTACATTATGAAAAGCTTAATTTCACAATCCTCGACGCCCTGCTAAGAGTATGGGACTTACTTTACTTTACTATATGCATATGTGTGGAATACGTTTTGGCTTTTACTTATGTGAACATCCATTTTTTTTGGTGGTGTGTTTTTGGTCTTAAACAGGGGATTTAAATAATTTTTTAACCGAAATTTTTTGATTTTATGAAACAGCTTCTGCGTTTTGTTTTATAATTTCACTTGTAAAGGAGATATTTGGTGATGAGTTGTGAACTTTTTAAGGGTGATTTTTGAGGTCGTTTTAAATTTCCTATTATACATTTTTGAGGGCTTTTTTTTTTTTTTTGGTTTTTTAATCTCGGTTAGCTTGAAGTTATAGATGTAGTTTTAAAGAGAATTTTAATTGTAATATATGATTCATTTTGACGTTTATAAAAATCAAACCGTTCGTGAACTATTGCATATTTTAATTTGATATTTTTGTCGTTTCCGAACCATATTATTAGGATCACGTATAAAAATGTATGTTAATTAATATGGTTATACTTGCTTTATACGTCGGATGTACCAACTGTACCAAATGCATTAGTAGCAATGTTTGCAGATGACACTGCCATCTTATTTAAAGATAAAACTCAGGTAGAGGCTACTCATAAGCTACAAGAGGCTATAGATAAGCTAACTGCTTGGACGTCTCGCTGGAAAATAAAACTAAATGAGAACAAATCTACTCATGTAGTCTTTGCACTTCGCAGAACGACCTGTATTCCGGTGACGGTAAACGGACAAGCGATATTACATTCCAGCTCAACGAAATATTTGGGAATTCATCTTGATGCGAAACTTACATGGAAGCCTCATGTAAAAATGAAAGCTAAAGAAATGAAAATTCGTATTAATAAATTGTATTGGCTGCTGGGATTTAAATCTCAGCTTAGCCTTGCAAATAAGAGGCTCCTGTATGTGGCAGTAATCAAACCTATCTGGACATATGGTGTCCAATTATGGGGATGCACAAAGCCGACAAACAGAAAGGTAATCCAAACGGTGCAGAATAAATTGTTACGTTCCATCGCCAACGCACCGTGGTATGTAAGAAATGATACCTTGCACAACGATTTGCGGATTGAAACAATCAATGAAGCCATTGCCCGATTTGCTTTAAAACACCAGGACCGCTTACGTCATCATGAGAATCTGGAGATGTTGGAATTGGTAGACGCATTATCTGGCAGTAGGCGACTTAAACGCCAAAAGCCACCCGACTTAATTTAAATATATCATTTTAAATTAACATATAGTATCACTAAGTTAGAATAAGATAGAATATTGGCAGTGGTCAATAATCTACATATACTGTGTACAGTAGCGTTTGCATTGTATTCGCCATTGTGTTGATAATGTTAGAATAATCGGTTAATGGCCTAATAAGGCCAGTCCTGATGTAAAGATATGAAAAAAAAAAAAAAAAAAAAAAAATTAATATGGTTATTCTTTTTCAATTTTTATTTTTATACGCTTTTTCATCTGAAAAACCATCTATAAATCGAAATTGGTATTTATTTTTTATTTATATTTAATTGTACTTTGAAACTAATTTCTTCGTAACAGCTAAACATATAGACTAGAATGAAACATTATTAGTAACCACTGTGGTCTTTCAGTATGTGAGTACGTCTGAATATATAAATATATATATATATATATATATATATATACATATAGATATATACGCTGTGCTTTGTGTATGGAGGTGATTTTTGTTTTTATCCTTCTCCCCATGAGGTGGAGGGGTCATTAAGCGTCGCGACATGCTGCTGTTGCTTATGTATTAATCAGATGTAAGAGCGACCACTTCGACGCAATTCGCTGACATTGTAACAGGCCCGGTAAAAACTCGAGGATTAATTTCATTCTACGTGCAGTAATTAAACGACGAAACATCAGAAATATTCGGAGATAACTGATAAAAATGAGCAGATGTAAGAAATGAAATAAAGAAAAGAAATGAGTTACACGACTGCGGAAGATGTAATTAACGGGGGAGAAGTCAATGACATATTATTGCCGCGGAAATTTTCTGAATTCACAGCAACGATCATCCGAACATCTCCTTTGCCGTCTTCTTTGAATGGGCTTACTGCAGAATTTGAAGAAATAATCTACAACCGGGCGCTCTGCAACTTTTAACTGGGTTTAATAAACTTCACTGTAGCACACTGGTCCTGTAATTATTAAGTCGTCGACGGGGAACCGGGTCCGGCACACGAAGAACCCACTCAAGTCCCATTCGTCCTTTTCACGTTCATCACTAATTGTTCGCTTCCGGCGAACCTGTGAGAAGATTAAACACCTCTGTCATACGCGTATTATTTTTCGAAGATAAAAACAGATAAAAACACTTAAAAACATGCGTCATTGCCGAGGATGAATTAAAATCGTAACAACAAGAAGAATATTGTTTAATTGTTTAATGTGACTTTTAAAAGTTACGATGATTTTGGGATTTGCCAATAATATTGTAACTAACGCGGTAATATTTACCTGCGTGCGTGTTAGTTGTACCGTGATGTTTAGATTTTTTTACGATTTTCATTATCATCAATGCACTTCCTACAAAGAAGATGATTTTCATGACTCGTAACCCAAAAAAAGCCGTTTCGTTGAGACAACTTTTGTTGTTTTATTTTATTTTATGACGAAATCGCGCGGATCAGTCTATTACAAAACTACTGCGGCTGTACTACGCATAACCCCTCCACATTATAAAGAGACGATGTTCTTCTTCTTTTTTTCTCTTTACAGGGCATTTTACTTCCATCGAACTCTCGCTTGGTCTGTCGTCGTTGGATCTTAATCATTTTTTAAATTTTTTTAATTATTCCAGAAAACCCGCTATTTTTATGTTCTTGCTTGGAACAAGTGGTCTAGTTCACGCTAGTACGTGTACACCCATTCGCTTTTACGTTCGCTCGCATGTTTTTCAGAAAGTGCCCGGGTCAGTCGCCACATTTTGTGTGTGAACTGGTCTTGTACTTTTCAAAGTTCGGAGTAAATGATGCGAGTTTATTGCCGAGCAGTGCAGTTTTATCTTCTGGTCACCATCTATAAAATGTCGGAATTCTTACTTTCTATGTAACCAGCTCACTAGTGATAGTACGATGAAAAGATAGAAAGCCTCCCTCTTTCTTTTTTTCAATTGACAATTACCTGAATACTGTTCCCGGCATATTAACTCTATTCTCCGGCGTGAAATTCTCCGCAACGAATAATTTTAAAAATCTGTGCAATTTTAAGTAACCTTTAAAACTTTAAAACGCGCGTAACGAGGATACTTTGGCTTATTTTCATAACTAGCCAAGTAAGAAATTTTACATAAAAACAATACCAACTCTGTGACGACAGGACAAACACACGGCCAATCGTCATATCGATCACAGGAATAGTTCCACAAATTACACAGTTGCGGAGTTTGGATATCTTGCAAATGCTGCTACAAGTACAGAAATCTGTCATCCTGGAAAGCTGTCATATTGTTCGAAAATTTTTGCATCAGTTACGATAGAAAACGTTGTTATTTGTTTTAATTAAAAATAGTGACTTGGAACGCCAATGGCGTAATGCGGCATAAATATGAAGTTGAATTATATTTAAACCACGAAACAATTGATATACTACTAGCCTCGGAGAGCCATCTTACAAATGCAAACTATTTTCATATCGAAGGCTATATAGTTTGTACTCTAGTCCACATCCCGATGATGGTAGGGCTTATGGAGGAGCGGCGATATTAACTAAAAACAACATTAAGAACTACGAAATTGATAAATCCCAAAAAAAAACTACCGGCAGACAACCTGTATAAAAGTACAATGTGCAAATAGAAACATAGTTATGTCTGCAGTGTATTGCCCACCTAAATATAAAATATCGCAGCAACAATTTAATAGTTCCCTAAGCGCTCTATGTAATATACATATACACATATATATATATATATATATATATATATATATATATATATATATATATATATATATATACTTGGTAGAGATTACAACGGCACTTATCGGAGATCCAGATTAAACACAACTAGAGGCAGAGAGCTTAAAAAACAATTGGATTATAAACAATGCGATATCATAACATAACGGATAGATCGCCTACTTATTGGCCAACTGACAGAGGGAAAATCCCGGACTTGTTGAATTTTTTCATAACTAGGGGATAATTAGCATCAACTTACATCGAAATAAAATCTGGGTCAAATCTTTCTTCTGATCACTCTCCAATGGTCATGATAATAAGTAACACAATAATAAGGGAAAAAAGTTAAACCACGGTTACACAATAAACTAACTAATTGGAATATATTTAAAGAAAAGGTTGAAGAAAATATCACGCTAAATGTATCTATTAATCGGAAATGAAATTGAATTAGAAAATGTATTGCAAAATTTTATTAGAGTTATTCAAGAATTGGCTTGGAGCAGTCCATAGCAAGACCAAACAACACCAGCTGTCTGTTATCCAGTACAGATCCTAAATGAGATTAAATACAAAAGAATACTAAGAAAAAGGTGGAAAACAAGTAGACATTCGGAAGACAAAAGGAAACTAAATAAACAAACGAAAACAGTTAAACATCTACTACTAAAACTCAAAAATGATACGTTTAAACAATACATATCTTATTTATCTTCTATAGCAGATGAATTATGGAAGGCGACGAGAAATTTAAAGAAACCAAAAAATCAGATATTTCCAATCAGGACAGTTGATGGCAGCTGGGCACACAGTGATGAAGAAAAAGCAGAAGAATTTGCTGAACATCTTGCTAACATCTTTATCCCAAATGCCGGAGATGACACATTACCCGTAGAGCAATGCATTTGCAACATCTGTCTTCCAATAAAATCTACCTCGCCGGGAGAGATTAAACTGCTATTAAAAACATGAATCCAAAGATAGCCCCTGGATATGATCTGATAACGGCTAAGATACTAAAAAAATTGCCATACGCAAAGGTCTGCTCATACCAACATATATATTTAACGCAATAATAAGATTGTGTCGTATTATCCAACGCAACTAAAATTTTCACAAATAGTAATGGTACCGAAGAAGCCGCCAACTGACAATACAGGCCGATTTCGCTATTTCCGGTAATATCAAAGTTATTTGAAATCTTGTTAATTAAAAGAATACTTCCTCTAATTGAACCTCATCTAACCAATTTGGATTCAGAGCAAAACACTCTATAATTCAGCAGGTGCATCGCGTGGTGCAGAAAGTTGGACTTAATCTAGAGGAGAAGAGGGTCTGTGATGCGGTCTTCCTGGATGTAGCTCAGGCGCTCGACAAGGTCTGGCATGATGGTCTCTTATGGAAAATCAGAAAATATTTTCCACATCAGTACAGCAAGTTATTAAATAAATTTTACACATTACCGATATCTATATATTGTAAAGGAGAGCCATGGTCTTTAAAATGTAAGGCGTTATATGTTTTTTAAAAAACTGCTAATGTTAAAATACAAGAAGAGACAGGCAATTAAATAGATTTGGGTATAGACTGGCCAAAAGGCGAAAGCTGGGCTAAAAAAAAATAATAAGCTACGAGTAGATAAGAATAAAAAAAAATAATAATTTATAAACCGTAACAGCGTTAAGTACCTTCAAATAAAAGAGACCTGAACCACAATAGTAATAATAATAATAATAATAATAAATCGCCGTGATAACCTGGTTGCTAGAGCGTTTGGCTTCCGTTACGGAAGTCTCGGGTTCGATTCCGGGTGACGGAAAAAATTATTACGAAAAAATATTAAATAAAATACTCGCTATTTTACGTGGAAGGCAATGGCAAACCACCATGTATATCATCATGCGTGCTAGGTAGCACACAGTAGTAGACAAACACGGGGAACTGCATCTGTAGCGTGATTGGCTACAATCAGTTCCGAATGTAGTCTTGCGTGTGTACACTCGCGTTGCATATAACAATTGCCTATGTCTATGCAGCTGAAATGTACGAATAGGTAGTCACCGACGCTCAGGAATTAAGTATGGCGTTATAAAGAAGAAGAAAGTAATAGTAATAATTTTAAATTAAATTTTTTTAAAATTACTGCTACTATAAACCCACAAATGCGCTGTGTAACGCGAATAGTGGAGAAAATTTATGAATTACAATAAAAGTGATAAGAAAACAATGAAAAAGAACAAATTTTAAACAATAGTAGTAAAATAAAACATGTAACCTAATAAAATTAAACAGCTTTAGAAGAAAAATGTAAAACATGAAAACAAAATTTCAGTAACTTCAAACAAAAACATTCCAATTATAACATTCCATGCCAAATAATACTGAGATAAATTGTATAATCATATTTACAACTGTTTAAATACATTTTCTAACATGTTTATTTATTTTTTTTTTTTTTTAGTAATAATAATAATAAGAAGAAAAATCAAATCAAATCAAATCATATTTATTATTATTATTACCACACAAATTTTCATCTGTGCGCGAAATTTGCGTTTACACACACACATGCACACGCGCATATTATCGTTCATTAAATACAATAACGTCATAACTCAAAAAACGCAAACGCAAATTAACATTTACATTTACTATAATTTGAACGGTGTACCCGTTCCAAAAGCCATACTTATTTTGTTGAGTTTCTTATTTACAAATATGGCGTTCTAACCTCTAATTGTACTTATAAAAGCATTCCAACTATACACATAACCCAAATTCGCCATTTTTTGAGTTATGATGTTATTGTATTTAATATATATATATATATATATATATATATATATATATAGATGTGTGTGTGTGTACAAAATATAACAAAATAAAAACAGAAATATAAACGATGAAAATTTTGAAAATTAAAATTAAAATTTTCTAGCCTAAATTTTCTTGTAAACAATCATAAATATGCATAGTAAATTATAATCGCGGAACAAAGAAATGAAATAAATATAAACTGAAAATACATACAAAAGTTGGTATTTTCTATATCTAAATTTGCGCAATATACATAAATAAATAAACACAACAGTAGTAAACAACGATAATTTTATAAATTTTTATGGATAAATATGTACATAAATATGTTCAGTATACGTGTAAACGGAGTTCTAAACGTCGATCTGGATCAAAAACCAGGATATAGATTAATTATAAATTACAAAAAAAAAAAAAAAAAAATAGAGCAGCTGAATAAATTAATGACAAATTAAAATTAATTAAAGAAAGAATAATGAATCCGTCATATGCTGTACATTCGATCAGTTATTATTGCAGAAATGGTATAATAAAAATTTACGTCTTTTTTTTTGTAGTTTTTAAGATTTATAAAATCATCTGATACAATATTAATAAGTTGTAAAGTGACGGCTGCTTGTGTCCTCGAATGGTACTTATTAAATTTAGGTACAATGGCTAATTTTTTACCGCAGCTCCTTGTTAAACCATCCTTAAAAAAAAAAACCCGAACTCATTTTTGCATTTAGATAAGAATAGTAATAGCTTCATTTGATATAGTATATTAATATCGAAAAAATTATAACCAAAATCAGGGTCGATATTTTTACTAATTAATTTGAATATCCTGTTGTGCGAGTAATTTAGCTTTTTTAAGTTATACTTCGCGATATTACCCCAGTGTAAAAACCCATACGTCGAAACTGGTAAATAAAGCGACTGGTATAAGCGGTATAAATCGGTATAAATCATTCGCACTAAAAAAGAATCACTTCTATAATTGAAAATACGAATTTGATTTTCTTAATTTTTGTTGCAGGTAATAGGGATGTTTATTCCCCATATTAATCTGCAGTACCCAAATATTTAATATCGTCAACTCTTTCTATAGCTATATTGTTATTTAAATTTATCTTTACTACATCCCATGCTGTAAATAACTGTAGACCATCAATTTTGTTTTTTTTTTTTTAAATTTGCTATTAGCTTATTCTGATTAAACCAGTTTAATGTTATATCAGTACCATCTTGTGCTAACTGTTGTAGAATATTAGTACAGCGTAAGCTCACAACTAAAACAGTATCATCGGCATAACATTTGCCCACAAATATTTTGAGATCACATAACAATAATAAAACATTAATTTTAGTTTATAAAAAATATGTTAATATAGTGCTTCTCAGTGAAAGCAGATATCATCGCAGTATATCAGTTTTCAAAGAAATTTGAGAAATTTTACAAGTTCCTTTAGGAAAGCAAAATTAATATACACGTATTTTTTTAATAGCATTTTCATTCCGCTTATTTCTTTGTAGCAAATGTACGCCAGTTAATTACCCGAACGAAATATTGTAAAATTGAATAAAAATTATTATAATTTCCCGTTAACGGACAGGATATTTTTCAATGGCAAATATAATATCTCTTCGCGAGTTTTCTTAATGGAAAATGTATACGTCATCTGCGCAGAAACGATGCCGTCACTTGACGCAGTCGTAACCAATTCGCAAAATGATGCCCTCTGTTTCTTTACGAGAGCGCAAATCGGCGTGTGCATTTGATAAACCGAAACGACACAATTAGCTCTGAAAGTGTCCGTGTGCTGTTACGACTGTACGAAAAACGACTGTCATGTTCTCTTATTTCTCAACGGATTCCGAAATGAACTTATACAGCAGTCTGCCAGTTATACTCCAGTGTCGTGATTTTTCGGCAGTTAACATTAATTTCAGAGCTGTTAAGATTTATCGGAACTGGTTTAATCGTCGAGTATTTCAGTCTTCTGAACGTGATACCCGAATGCAACGGTAGTCGACCAACGATGACCGATTTCCAGTTGTCAGTGTTATTCTATCTGTACAGATATGTTGATTATTGCGCGTATTTTGATTCTGTACACTATATTCGAACTGAAAAGTGAGACAATATTCAACCGCAGGATATACTTTTAAAATGAAACACATATAAACACTTTATGAAATAATAATGATACATGTAAAAAATTAATGCTAACGCGTTTCGAACCAATAGAGCTATCACAGCATATGATATATTAACGTTAAATTTTAAAATGATAATAGAACAAAATATATCGATTTTGAATAGTATGGCGTCTCGGCGGGGAATCGAACCCCAGTCTCCCGCGCGACAGGCGGAGATACTTAGCTTCCTCGGTAGTATAGTGGTAAATGTCCTCGCCAGTCGCGCGGGAGACCGGGGTTCGATTCCCCGCCGAGACGCCATACTATTCAAAATCGATATATTTTGTTCTATTATCATTTTAAAATTCAACGTTAGTATATCATATGCTGTGATAGCTCTATTGGTTCGAAACGCGTTAGCATTAATTTTTTAAGTGTATCATTATTATTTCATAAAGTGTTTATATGTGTTTCATTTTATAAGTATTAGAATAATAATGTGTGTACTAAAAACTTCAACAATAATAACATCAGGATGTACTTTATTCGTAATCGGGCGCTTATAAATCATGAAATAAATTACCAAGAGACGATTTTTCATTGATCGACACAATTGACCAAAGTGATTTGCGAAGTATCGGGATATTAGAGCATGCAACTGCAAAGCTAAAAAATAGATGTTAGGGCAGAAATAATTGAAGCGCTTCCCCCTCCGAAGGGATAAAAAGAAGTGATTCGCAGATTATGCAAGTAAATATATGAAGTATGACTCTGGGTGAAATCTGTTTTCATCCGAATACATAAGAGAAAGACTCCGACAGGCGATGTGACAATTACGCAGAGCAATAGCGGTTATCTCGAGTAAAATTCGGTTACAAGACGTTAATGACAAATTGACTTACTATCCAAATTGGCAAATGAACAGACTGGATTTATTGGAGATGAAGGTACTAGAGAACAAATGTCGTCCATTAGACAGCATCGAATAGCTTTTATGTTTTATTAACGTATTTCATAAAGCACCGGGACGAATGGAAAAAATGTGATGTACTAACCAGTGTACGGGAATACCGAATCACCTACTACCACAGCACAGCGCTAGTAAACAATTTGTACACTCCTATGGAAGCCATGATGTAAAAATTAATAGGATACACTACCGCCGGAATGTTGCATACGGCAACGTTGCATACCATCTCCGATACCTTTTAAATATATGCGGAGAATTTATCGTGAGGAAATCTTAGACGATTTCTCCGGAAACGTCAAGATTGCCGGTGAATATATAACGAAGTACACTAACGTTACCGCGAAAAAATGAGCGAACAAGAAAAGCTTATAAGCCTAGATCTTTAACAAACAGAAAACAAAGTTCACTATAACATAATAGATCGGAAAACCTAAAAATGCTACACAGGAGGACGTATTGGTGCGGTGAGTTTATATATCCCGGATCACTAATCAGTGTGATAATGGTAGAAGCGGAAAAGAAATGAGACGTAGAATTACATGGTAAAGTCGGCGATGATGGAAGGAATATATAAAATTTGCGGGAAGATCGGTGTCTCTTAATCTAAAAGCAAAACTTAGACATAACTTTCCACGTTCCTATATGGAGCAGAGACACGGACTTTACGTGAAACAGATAGTAAATGAAAAATCGACAAGTTCAGATTTGTGAACTTGCCGATGAATGCTAAGAATCCGGTGGGCAGCGAAGCGCGTGAACATTTACGTCGATTAAACATTGAACATAATAAGGTATCTCAACGATGCTTGTGTGGTGAAAAAGAAATCTTAAAATATTGCGGACGTGCCGTACACAGGGAAAAGAACTATCTTGAAAAATGTTCACCGACCAATGGAACGAACAAGACCGAGCCGCCGATACGATAACGACACCGAACGGGTAAACTCGAATCAAAGCAATGGAAAACTAATTGTTTAAAAACAGATGTCGTGCGCGGTGATACATTTAAGTCGCAAACGACGAAACGAATTACATCGACACGGAGGATGATCCCGAGATATATAATATTTCGGATCGTGGAACATCGCCCGATTCGGTCACTAAGAGAGGGTATAGCCGGGTTTTTTGATTTGCACTTGGGGAATCGTTTTGACATCAAATAAAAATAATTCAGCCAAATTTTCAGCTATTTATCACAAACGGTTTTCGAGTATATCAAAAAGGCCACCTCGTTTTTCGATTTTACTATTTTTTTAATAGTAAAATTCGAAATAAACGCGATTTTTTTCCTAATTCTTAGCAGTAAAAGATATAAAAAATACTACTACTATGAATCTCAGATGGAAAGCCGATTTTTAAGAACAGAAATAAAATTAAAATCAATTTTTTGACCGCGTTTTTGAAAAGTGTCCATCGCCAAATTTTGTCAGAAAATGTCTTTTTTACTCCTTTACACGCAGGAATTTTTTCATTTTTTCCAAAGTGGTGGAACATAATGAAAAAAGATTAAAACTAATTTTTTCGCCAAAATATCTTGTTTAAACACATCAAAACTTTTTTGCTGGTAGAGAAATTTACATATATGGAAAATAATTTTTCAACTGAAAATATACACAACATTTTACTCGTAAAAAATATTTAGAAAATTAAGAAATTGATGTAAAACATTTTTTTTTTTCAGGCAAAAATTCATTGGAATAAAAAAGATATAATTATTCTGTGGTATTAGCAATAATAATTTTACATTGTTAATAAATAAAACAATGAAAATTTTCATTTGATAAGTTCTATTATTTATATTTTCAAAAAAAAAAGGTATCGTTAATTATTTACAATAAATAAAATGATTTCGCATTAGGTATATATGAAAAACTATTTTAAATAACATCAGTTAGTCCACTGGCTTCATTCACTACAGCTTTAACTTTTTCGTTTATAAATAGCCGACTCAATATTTCGGCAGGTCTTTTTATTGTAGCCAAATATCGAGCGTAAGCAAGATTGTAAATGATTGTAACACACTGTTTAACCTAAATTATAGTCTTGAAATTAATTGAAGAAAGAAAATATATACAGATTAGAAGTAAATTAATACAATTAAAACACAACAACGGTTATATCATTATTTTTAGGGTTAATTATAATCAAGCAACCACTATAGAGAAACAATAATTCTGAAAGTTCCGGTAGATGGCGCTAGCGAGTTAATCTAGCACTGACTTTAATGAATTTCTGAAGACAACAGAAATCAAAATAGGAGATACCAAGATTTTAAAAAACTTTTAATGCCTTTAATTATTTGAAGGAGAGCATTTACCTTAATTTTCTAAATATTTTTACGAGTAAAATGTTGTGTATATTTTCAGTTGAAAAATTATTTTCCATATATGTATATTTCTCTACCAGGAAAAAAATTTTGATGTGTGTTTAAATACACGATATTTTGAAGAAAAACATTATTCTTAATTTTTTTTTCATTATGTTCCACCACTTTGAAAAAAACTGAAAAAATTCCTGTGTGTAAAGGAGTAAAAAAGACATTTCTGACAAAATTTAGCGGTGGGCACTTTTCAAAAACGCGGTCAAAACATTTATTTTAATTTTATTTCTGTTCTTAAAAATCGGCTTTCCACCTGAGATTCATAGTGATAGTATTTTTTTATGTCTTTTACCGCTAAGAATTAGGAAAAAAATCGCTATTCGTTTATTTCGAATTTTATTATTAAAAAAAAAAAAAAAAAAAAAAATCGAAAAACGAGGTGTTTTTTTGAAATACTCGCAAACCGTTTGTGATAAATAGCTGAAAATTTGGCTGAACTATTTTTATTTAATGTCAATACGATTCCGAAAACCTGCGGGGAAAAATTTCCTATATAAACCCGGCTATATCCTTTATTTTGTTTTTTCGTCTAATTTGTGGGAAGGCGTTGAGGCGTGCCAAATGTTAAGATTTAATTTACAAACGGACAGGCTGAAAAAAAAAAATCGATTTATGTGTACTTTGAATTGTTATGTGAAAGTTCGGCTTTGTATGCTTGACGGAACTCTTCATTAAAAGTATTTCAGTAAATGATTAACACATCCCGCGCGGGTTGTGTTAAATAATTCTGAGAGTTTGAGACAAATTTGGCGGCAGAACGAGATGTGGTTCTTTTCTTAAGATTCGAGTATTTTTAATTCGTTGATAACGTCATCTTCATCATTTGTATTATGGGTCGCCGTTGACAACGACACGTATTTTACATCATTACAATTATTGTAATTAAATTTAAAAGAATTTAAAGAAAAGAAAATGCTAAATAATTATTCATCATCGTCATTCCGCACCGTCCTCCTGCAGATAACAGTTTTAAACGGTTTATCATCGTCTTGTTTCGCAATCTTTTCCTCCGATATCTCTTTGACAGAAGAATTCTGCCCTAAAGTCGATGCTGTAAATTCAATATATTAACACGCCTGAATCCCCGGCTTCAACAAGCGCTCGTTTTTACAACATACGAAATTCCGATTACATATCTCTACACACGGAAACCGCTGTATTCGCCTCGAAATACATTGCTTTGTTAATAATTTAAAAAGTGTATTTTCCATCTGCGTGACGGGGTCTATTTATTAACCGAAATTAACGTATTAAATACTCCCAATAAACAATCGATATTTAATATTTTTGAATTCCACAATTAGCTGGCAGCGAATAAAAATCAGCAGAATCGCGCCGCCCATGTCCAATTAACAACGGAAGCGCCATTCGAAACTGGCTAATTTAAAATTAACCTGAATAGTTGTAGCTAAAGAGGCGCCTTCGACTGACACAGCGGTCTCCCATACTCTTCCGCCGATTTGCATTCAAGGATTTTAAACTACTAATTATACTACGAAGCCGGGGAGCGGATCTCGCTAATACCAAAAACTCGCGAAACCATTACGAAACTATTCGACCGAAACTCTCACATCAGTTCTGTATTGTGTACTGCAGTGTACCGGTACGCAACGGTGCTCCCGTTCGGTCGATCTGTGTTTGATCAGACCGATGAATAAACTTTAACTTCTTTCCGTGTAGTAGCAACTCTAGCTGGCAACGTTAAATATTTACATTTTATTCGCGATTGTAATAGCAATTAACTTTTTGAATAGAGTAAGCTTTTTTGTTTATTTTTTATTCGCGTTTCGACTACCTCGAAATCACACCGATTAAAAAACATCGCAACAATCTTTTTTACCGCGAATAGCAAATTTCCTATACAATAGCGTTATGGTAATCTCGATTTTCAACGAACAACCGTATTCTGAGCATCTTTCTAACAGTTATCATTTAAAT
Source organism: Icerya purchasi (assembly GCA_039619475.1). Lineage (NCBI taxonomy): Eukaryota > Metazoa > Arthropoda > Insecta > Hemiptera > Monophlebidae > Icerya > Icerya purchasi. Next base: position 239,991,215 of record CM077115.1, read on the forward strand.
ACCGCTGTAACGGATGACTGAAATGTAAACATACTACATTGTTTTTTTTTTTTGAAAAGTTTCACACTATAAAACTATTTTAACCAAAAAAATTTGGCGCTGTTTTTTTTTTGTTTGGGTTTTTCCCTGGGCTTGTCAGCAACGGACGATTACCCATCAACACAGGTAAATAGAAGTAATTAAGAGTTGCAAGAAATGGAACCTGACAAAGAACGCTATACCAAGAATGGAGAAACAATGACAATCAACGTCGATAAATGACAAACATATGCTGTTTTCTGAATCGTGATATTTTTCTGGGGATTACGATTTTTTTTTTTTTTTTGTGTGTAGAACAATATTACACTGTATTTTCGGTAATTAATTAAAAATGTATAGATGGAAAAAAAATTCAAGAAAAAAACTTTATTACTCTACGATAATTTAAAAAAATTAAAAAAACGCAAAATAGAATGAACTTTTTTTATTTCTAATAAAATTTCCAGATAACTTAAAGAAATATCGACGATGTGTCATGGTAACACATTTTTCGCCTGATTTTTTTTTTCTTTTACACGGCAAAAATATTTCCGCGTTCATAACTAAAGATAGGTATATAGCAAAGGATACAAAAAACACAAAAGTAGTTACGGTTACAAAATTTACTAAACAGGTTTTTATTATTATTATTATTATTATTATTATTATTATTTTATATATGAAAATTGAATGCGGTCAGCGATGGAAACCATCCAATTAAGTTTTGGATTCCTCCTCGCGCTTCCCTTCGTTTACACTTTGCCTTTTAACCAAACCGGTTTTTAACTAGTTAAAATGTACGCCTGTTTGTTTAATTCGTTTAATCGTTGTACCTGATTTTTCATTAAAGAGATTATAGCGTTTTAAGGGAAAAAACAAAAAGTAAAAGATCATTGAAATAACCTGGATATATATCGACTGTCATTTTCATGCGGGTGGAAGTAATACGAAAATCCTGTGAATCTATAGCGATTTTGCTTTAATAAGATCAATATTTTATTTCGCGATTTGCGACATTCATCCGTTGAGTCGTGAATCTCTCGTGGAGATATCGTGATTATCCAACTGATGTTTGAGATGTTGCCACTGATCTCTGTTGTGGGCTATTGTCGGCCACATTCTACGAAACTTTTTCCTACCCATCTGGTTGGAACGCGTCGTCTTTTTCCTTTTCCTTTTCCTTCAGGAATTCTCGTCTCAAATCCATTTGCTCCTATCACACGGACTAAAGAGTATTCCAGTATTCTTCTACCTACTTCCGATGACATTACGTCTATTTCTTGTAACACCGAGCTGTTTGTTTTTTTTTCCATCCATGAGGTTATTCATAATATACATCTCCAACAGTATAATATTACTAATGCATCTATCTTTCATCGATATCGGATTTACGAAGGGTCCATATTTATGCGCCTTACAGAAATGCTGACACGCGGGATCAGCCCATATACCTTTTTCGCCGACACATAACACTTTTTATTACATATGTTCTGCGTCTCATTTCCGCTTCAGATCCCCCTCGATTTTCTACTATCGAACCTCTTTTTTTTTTCTTTTTTTTTTTTTTGGGCCTGTCAACCAGGGACCTTTACCCAGGAACATTTAGAATAGGAAGGAATCAATTATATCTTCATACGATATCAAATGTTGTTAGGAGGAAATAATTAATATAATAGGAACAATCTGTGGAGACGGAAAAGATGGGACATAAGAGGCGCAATATGGAATAGGAAGACCGAGTATCAATAAAATGGAATAGAAAGCAGAACGCTTAATAGAAAGAGCTCAACATTTAATAAACACATGGTCCGCATCGCAAACGTGCTTTTCGTTTGAGTGGAGAGGACAATATGGAGAGGCAACCAACCTAGATATCTATACTGTTTCACAATTTCCACCCGCCGTTAATATCATTTCGAAATTCTGAACGATTGTGGTTTTTCCTGTCTGTAATCATTATTTTCGTCTTTATTAATTATTAACCCATAATGTTTAGCGTTGCATTTTTCAAGACGACTTAGGGTTTGCGCCATACTGCTTAAACTACCGACTATTAATTTTAGTGTCGTCTGCATACCTGAGATTTGAAATTCGAACTCCTCCGACTGAGAATCCGCTATCATTATTCTGAAACAATTTAAGCACGATGTATGACTCTATAGAGATTGTACAACAATGGAGATAAGATGCAGCTTTGTCGTCCACTGCGTGATGGATAAAAGTCTTTCGAGTATATATCTTTATTTATTCGGACTTTTGACGTACTTTGCTCGTATAGATTTGCGATTAAGCATACTAAATGTCTCGTGCTCCCATTTCAATTAAGATCGGCCAGAGTTTACTCCATTGAACACAATCAAAAGTCTTTTTATAGTCCACAAAGCTTATAGTACCATTTCAACATTGTATTCACGTGTTTTTTCAATTAGTAGACGGATGTACAAAATTTGCTGCCCCGTTCCTCTCCCTTTTATGAAGTCTGCTTGTTCACGTGAAATCTCGTTACGCATTACATTATATAACCCCGCTCATGTATGATTTTTAACATCAATTTATTATTAACGTGCGGAATTAATGGTATTGTTCGGTAATTCTCGCATCTTTTGTGAGATCCTTTTTTATGTTAAGTAGTATATATAGATCGACATGGTCTCTTTTGGCCGTGTACCGGATTTCCATATGTTATTGCAGATTGTGTGTATAGCCATGTGTTTTCGCCCGTTATTTTAAATATTTCCGCAGGAATATAGTCAACTGAAATTAACTCTTCTAGGAGAATTATAGAAGACTACAATCTGGGGGTATCCAGGGATCTCTTCCTATGGGGCGGAGTCTGACGGGATAGATTCTTATGATTTAATTTTTAAATGTGTAACTTTTAGTATTGTTTACACTTGTTTTTAAAAAAAATACCTCCAAATCCGTGAATGTAAAATTTATCATTATTTATCATATCCACAGATTAGAGTTATTATTATTATTATTGTTATTGTTAGTAATAGTATTATCATAATTATTATTGTTCCTTTTACAAAAAAGAGGAGAAGAGTCAGATTGCTTTTTTAGTGGATTATACGAAGATTATCCGGAAAGTAAGGTTCCCACAGCAATAGTTTGTCGTACAATGGCGAAAGGGGAGTGAGTGAGATTTCGTTTGCAGCTGCTAGTTTTATCTTTAGAACGAGACTAGTTCGGTTAGTGTTCTTAGTTGGTTCGTAATGCGCGTATAAAATGAGTAACTTCAACGGGGAAACACGTCCGATGTTGAAGTGGCAATCCCCCATGTTTTGGGGGGAAACAACGGGGTTCATTGTAGTGGAATTTATAGGCAGGCTATTAATGATAAGAGTGATAGGCGAAAATACGCACCAATTTAAGTAATATGATAAAATTGTTGCATGATAACGCACCGCCACTCACAGCAAAAGTTACCCAAGAATGTATCGGATAAGTTCGTATAGTCAATTGTACCCGATCCGTCAAAGTGATTCGCTTTATTTCCGAATTAAAATAAAAAAGAATATATTAGCCGGTGAAAGCATAGGGGACGACGAATCGCTTAAAAATCGGGCCATTGAATCATTCGAAGAACTGGACCGAAAATGTTACAGGGGCAGCATTGAAATGTTAACTTACAATATGTGACGACAAATATCAAAATATGTAAACGGTCCTTATATCGAAAAATGTAGAATGTTCAACGGAATAAAATGCGAGTTTCGGGTTTAATTTCCGTTCATTACTACACCAACGCCGGGGGTGGGAATGTTATTTATGTAAGGACCAACGAGGACTAGATTGTAACTTTGTAATATTGTGATCAGCTGAAAATCAAAAACGTCATGTTCGTGCTTAATATCGAGAGTTCCTCAGCGAGAAGACTAACAAAATAAAAAATTAACGAGAAGCCAGCGAAAAAATAAAAAATAAAAAATAAATACATAAATAAAAATGTATCATCGTACGGTTTTGTGTCCGGTAATAAAAATTAGTCCGTTTACCGCGGTTTGCTGGAAAGATCTGCAAGAGCCGGAAGGAATATTGTATGCTTTTCTCGCATTCGCCTGCTTATTGTTATTTTTATTGTTGCCGGTATTGTTACCTATACGCGTTTTATTGTTATTATCAGCGATTCGGATGAAGCGTGCTCTCGATTACGCACGCGCGCTAATTAAATTATCTTAATCTAACGGTTGACTTACTTTCTTGTTAATAATTAGGTGAAGGACCAAGGTATTGACCCGAATTTGAGGGACGGAGATGGAGCTACGCCTTTACACTTTGCTGCGAGCAGAGGACATGTCGACACGGTGCGCTGGTTATTAAGGCATGGCGCCAAGTTGTTACTGGATAAGTTGGATAAAAGCCCAATTAACGATGCAGCCGAAAATCAGCAGATCGAGGTAAATTACGCTATCTTGTCGCTCTAATAATAGTGCCGATTGGAAAATAATTCAACGCGATTGTAAGAATTTTCGGTTACTTTTCGGGAAATAGGTCGCGAGCCACCCGGAAATTGTTTTCCTTTTCCTTTTTTTTTTTTTTTTTTTGAAACGTACAATGTGTCAAACGGCTGGGGATCGGTCGAAAAATTGCGTCGCGCATTTTTTTTTTTGTGGAAAAATATCAAAACAGGATTTACCGATTATTAAATAAATCGTTAAATTAACTTTTATTAATTGATAAACGTACGATAAAATTATATGATAAATTTGTAAATTACCTCGAAAAAAATAGTACTACCTAATACGATGCGGTAAATTATTTTGCCTACTGCAGAAAGGTTTAAACGTTGTATATTTTTAATCGTCATGTTTAGCTTTTACATACGAGAAATTCTGTAATTTTCGTAAACTCCCTTACCGCGAATATTACTGATGACGTAAATTATAACACCCTTCGTTTATTTTGTAACCTTAGTGTGGAGGCATTCTCAAAGGTATATAAGTTAGTATAGCACTTCTGTTATATTATTATTAAAAATCACAATGAACTTTATCCATACTCTGTACATCGTGCATTAATTAAAACGATTAGTTTCCATATTTTTACGAAAACCTATACAAGAAATGACACTTGTTGGAAACACGTTGATTCTAGTTATGGTATTCCTACCGGACTTCAATATCAGTCTACCTGACATATCGACTTGTTCTTATTTCGCTACGCGATAGGGTGTTCTTCCGTTTGTTCGTTCTTCTTAATCTGAATTAGGGAAAAGTCTCCTTGTTCTGATTTTGGGTAGTTGCTCCCCTGCTTAGTTAAACTCGTAGAAAAACAGAAGAGTTAAAAACAGAATTTAACTTTTACCGTAACATTTAAAATACGGGGGTAAGGTTATAAGAAAATGATAATGAACAACAAGGTAACAATGGGAGGGATAATAAGTGTAGAAGGAAAAGACAAGATATAACGGGCATAAAAGAAGCAGGAAGACGAAGCCTAAGCAAGCGGGAGTACAGAGCCGGCCGCTCCGCCGAAAGAAATGAATACTTAATAAACATGCGATCAGTGTCACAAACAACCGCATCATTTAAATGAGGAGGACAACATGGGAAAGAGGCTAACGAGGAGCGAAAGCGGGAGGAAGGCGACAAGCAATCAAACGCGAGGAAGTGAAGGAAACAGAAGGAACCATGGATTGGAAGGAAGACTAGGTTGAACAGACAAATAAAAGGAGTGACAATTAGAAAAGGAGGAAGCGTATACACGCGACCTAAATTTTAGATGGAAATTTTTACATAACGGCAAGAGATTAAAAGATGGGATTTTTTTGAAAAAGAAAGAAGAAGAAATAGCAACCCGAGCCAAAGAATCAGCCATCTTATTAGCAGAGATACCAGAGAATGGCCAGGAACCCACAGCAAGTCGATATGGATTCCATGGAGAGAAAAAAGAGTCCGAATGAGAAAACGTATATGGAGAATAATAAAGTCGCAGTAATGGTCAGAAAGAGGGGACGATATGGCCTGAAGAGCACTCATGGAGTCGGAAATGATCAGAAATTGGAAAGAAAAATGATTAGAGAAGATAAAAATAATGGAACGTAAAGTAGCCATCAGCTCGACCGTTAATATGGAATAGAAAGAAGGAAGACAAAAAGATTCAGAAAAGTTATAATCTGGAACAATAAAAAAAGCACTAACACCATCAGGTCCTTTAGAACCATCGGTGAAAATGTTTACATGAGAAGGAAAAGGAGCATCCAAGGTACTGTAGAATTTCTGTTTAATTACCGTTTGGTTGAGGAGGTTTTGTAAATGCAGGCAAAATAAATACTCTGGATGGCAGAGATCGCTGAAGTTAAAGGAGAAATAGAGCAGATTATTAAAGGAAATTGTATAAAAAATAAAGAGATAAGATAGGAATTTTCCTGGGCACAAAGTGCCATTTCCGGGAAATTGAAAGGCAGGAGAAAATGAGAGTGGAGGATGAGAGTGAAAGACATTTACCAAGGAAGCTATAGCCTAAATACGATCAATAGATAGGAGTGGTGTATTCGATTCAGCAAGCAGTGCTGGAATAGGAGAAAGAGCACCAAGACAGAGTTGAAGGCAAGAGTTTTGGATCACATCTAGTTTAGAAAGTCGGGACTCGTAGACATAAATGAACGAACGGTAGTCGAGCTTGGAACGGACAATGTATATTTATACAGAAGAATACGAATGTTAAGATCAACACCCCACTTAGTAGGAGACGGGGCCTTCGGCAAATTTAACCTTTTATTAGAGGAGGAGGAAAGATATTTGATATGTTCGGAGAAGGTCAGACGACTATCGAGAAAGATACTGAGATAACGGAAGCAATTAACACGAGCAAAAGCTGTACTATTTATGAATAGATTAACAGAAGCAGGATTATAAGCTCTAAGGGTAAATACAACGTAAGAAGACTTAGAAAATGAAATCGAAAAGTTAATTGAAGCAAGAGCACTTTCAAGCAAATTGAGGAACGAATTAAAAGTATCATTAGCATCGTGGGAAGAGGAAAAAAGCAAAATATCATCGGAAAAGAATAAAGAGTGGGAATTTAACGGAAGGGAAGCGATACTAGCAGTATAAATGTTAAAAAGAGTAGGACTGAGGGAGGAACTTTGAGGAAGACCGCAAAAAACCTTTCTAGAAGTGTCAAATAATGGAGGAGAGAGGTAGATAGAACGATTGGACATGAGCTTAATAACAAGGAAAGTGAAATTGACTGGAATGTTAATTGCTGTCATTTTATCTCTTAAAGTTGGGAGATGGACATTATCAAAAGCACAGAAGACATCAGCGAGGGAAGCCAGAGTGTAATGTTTTCGGATAAAAGACAGATGAGACGCAAAAACGCTAATACAGCCAGGAGGGCCAATACTAGGCCAAAAGCCGAATATATTGTTCGGAAGAACATTATAGTTTCCCAACCGCCAGAGGAGACGCTTGTTCAATATACCTTCGAACAATTTTCTGATGCAGGATGCCGAGGAAATGGGGCGTAAAGAAGAAATTTTCTTAGGAATAGGGACAATGATGAAAGAATTCCAAGAGGGGGGGGGGGAATTATACCTCTGGAAAGGAAAGAATTGAAAAGATTGAGAAGCAAGTTAAGAGATAGTTCAGAAAGATTTTTAAAAGCGAGATAAGGTATGCCGTCAAGGCTCGAAGTAGGTTGGAAGATTTGGATAAAACAGATTTTAATTCATTAAAATTGAAAGCCGAAGTGAGGAAGTGCGAAGGAAAGGGAAAGATTTGCGGAAATGTCCTGAAGTACAGTTCATCAAAGGAAGGAACGTGTAAGCAGGAGCGACAGAATCGATGAAGGGTATTAAGCTATCCTCAGATACATTAGAAAAAGAAGGACGTTCAGAGGATGGGAATTTAAAAGCTCCAGCCATCCTCCAAACGTGAATAATTTCTGTAAGACATTAAAAATATAAATTATGTTTAAAATCAGTCAACAGATATAGAGAAAAATTAAACGCGACGGTGTTGTCGCATGCGTGTTTATTATACTCAAACTCAACCGAAATTCGTTATTCATTGCGAAATATTCCTTTTTTTTCTCGTTTTTTCCCTGTTTTTCATCGTTTTCCCCGTTCCCCCTTATTACTGTCTAATAAAAACGATGATAATAAAATAAAAACCTCGTTTTGCGATATTGTGAATTTATCGCATAAACCCCGTAAAAAAAAACTAAAGTATTTCCAAAATTTATTTTTTTCTATTTGAAGCCTAAGTATATTAAGGTTGGGCCGACAAATTATTTCCCGGAAAGCTGTAAGAATAAAATATTGAGCTCGTGATTCTCACTGTCAGTCGCACGTATTTAAGGGGGAAGTGCACATTGTTCGTCCCCGATTAGTAAACTGCGATGTTCTTGGTTTGAAAATTAAGCCCTCGAAACATCTTAAAATAATAACAACGTATTAACACTTTCACCGATAATTAAAAACTGCCACGAACAAATTCTGAAGCGAGAAAAACGAAAACAAAAAAAAAAAAACGGTTTTCTTACTTTGCTTATATGTAACGTTTAATGACGTAATGTCTGAAACGGCGACTGGCCTGACTTTTGTTCCGACACCATCCCCAGGATAGTTTCGGTACGTGATGGACCGTGTGTCGAATTAGATCACAGATTAACCTTCTACAGGTATTTCCACTTCTGCCCGAATTTAGTATATGTTAACAATAATATTATCCGGACAGCTCTATTTCGTAATAATCCTGCAGCAGCAGTGGCGGCGGCGGCTGTAGAGGATAACAATGCAATTCCAGTAGTTGTAATGGTGTTATCTAACTAAACGACGTAGTTGTAAAAAGTCGATGCAGTGATAATAATAACAAAACAGTAACAGTAACGGACGGCTAGTGATTATCGTCGGTCAGTGAAAGTATAATTTTTTGACTGAGCGGACACTGACAGCGGCATCGGCCAGGTAACGATTTCGGACGCGTACAGATCGTTCGTTTGCTCGCGACTGGAAGATTTGCGTCGGGCCCTCTTAACTAGATCCCATTATCGTGGAAATGCGTCGAATGCGCTTTGAAAAGTCCGCTTTGTTCTTCCAGCCAGCATTGTGCACGCTGTTTCATAATATAAGAGAGTACGGTCAACAACGACGCATTGTGATGATGCAATTAGGCTAATTAATTTACACCTATCGTGAATAGGCAACAAAACCGATTGATCAAATAAAGCTAATCAAAAGCTCGAACAGTTTTCATGTTCATTCCTCTAAACTCCGCCTAATTAAATCGGCAATGACGTCAACGTCGGGATAGACACGCAGGGAATAGAATGCGCTCGTTTCATAGAACGACTTTTAAAACTTCACACCGCCTATAAATTCTAGTCTATGCGGTGAATATCGCTAATTTGGCTTTAAGGGTGTCGCTCTGCAATTGTGGGCCTTTGAAAATACCGAAAAAGTTGTATTACCTTTATTTCGCTCTGCTCTTCCCGTTTTTCGCTATTAGGCATTTTATGCTGCAAATTCTTTTGTTTTTTTTCGAAATAATTTTATTTCTTTTTCCTTTTCTTTATACAAATTTTTCGACATCAGCCGGCCGCTAACAATTTAGAAATAAATTAATTACGATGATATAAAGGTACGAGAATACGGTATATGATCATTGATAGAGACTGACGTTCGGAACCCGCTTCTTTGAAGAATAATATTTAACATCGGGTGGCAGTTTGAAATCCGAAGAAATAAGTTGACGTATAATTCGATATTAATGATCTTTCCAATCCGATCGAATTTGTTCATATGTCGGAAGAGAGAAGTAATTATCCCTAAGAGCACGCTACTCGCCGTCAAATCACGACTATTCCATCTTTTTTTCGTCACCTTTTATCCTTTCTCCATCGATCGTCACGTTTGAGTTTCACTTCTTTTTTTTTTCATATTTTAGAGTCATTTGCATTTGTACGCATGCGAATATTTACCGGAAATGTTATTTTTAATTTATTTTATATAATTTTAATTGTAATACATATGGACATGACGGCGAGAAGGGCATTGCTTTTATTTTAGAAACCAACACTAAAATTTGAGCCTCTACTCAATAATATAGAAGGCGAATTTTACCTTTGTTTCGATCGATTACCGCGAACGCGAAATTATTATAAAATTTCTAACAAATATTATTTCTTTTAAATTTGAAATTTATAATTATTTTTCCAATTTTCAATAAATGAAAATTTGTTTTTTTATTATTTTTTACGTTGATTCCGTGCGCCACGATGGTAGTAGATTTTACACCTTGATAGATATCGCTCCATAAAAGACACTTTCTACAGATCATCAGTTCCCTCTATAGATAGCGTGTCATATTTTTTAATATCGAGAAATAGAAAATTAAATAATATACAAAAAAAAAAAAAAAAAAAATTGGAAAACGCTTTTATTTAACATTTATAATTTTTATTTACTTACGAAAAAATCGGAACTATTAAACCAATAATCGACAACTTTTCTTGAATGGTAATTTAAGAACACAGAGTTGCTGAACTAATGCGCTTTAGTGTATACCCCACCAAGATTAGCGCTCCACATTTTTATACACCAATTCTGTATGTCGCGATAATAATTTCCGATAGATAGCGCTCGGTAAAAATAAGTTGATCTGTTTACCACGGATGATAATGTGTGCCATATTTTTAAAAAAGCTACATATATACTGCTCTAAAAGAGATTAACATCGTTTCAATATACTAAAAAAGAAAAATAGGAAATATTATAAATACTTCTGTTTTAAACATTCACGCTATTTATTTACTCAGGGTAGCAAGAAAAAAAGAATAAGGAAAAGTAACTTACCGTCTATAATAATTAATCAGTGTCATAACTTAAACAGATTTTAAAAATAATCGTTAAAAAAGTAAAAAATTAACGCGTTTAAAAGAGGGGTGCTGAAAAACGTGGAAAATACTGTTACATTATAAACAACTTTTTTTTCTTAATTCATCATTCGAGAAAAAAAAACGTTTAACATTTTTTGTTTTTTACCGCATTTAAGGGGTAGCCACCACTTTTTTAATTTCTTGTTTTATCGAAAGTGGTAAGTTGTGGTTTTCCCCCACACGAAAGAATACCGTGAAGTTTTAAAAGAAAACTTCTATTAACGATATAGCATAGCTGAGGGCTGAGAGGAAGAAGGAAACTAAGCGGTAGGAATGAGTGATAAAAGCACAGAGGAGAGAATATACAGGAAAAAGTACAATGTAATTCTGAATAGTTCTCGATGCATTTACGAAGTAAATTGCATCTCGGCGTCGACTAAAGGATTATTTTTATTCAGAAAACTTTTATTTAATTATTTATTTATTGTTTTAAAATATTATCGCGCCTACAATGTATCCGAGAATAGGAGAGCTTCATTTTTTCTTTTTTTTTTTGAGCGGTTGCGATTTGATCATGATGTCTGACTAGCGATCGGAACAAAACAGAGAATTGATAATCTATTATAAATACATAATAATAATAATAACCACGCAAAGAGACAGCTAACTATAATTGTTGGAATCGGATTTACAAGCAAATATACCCGTTGACAAAGTGCAGTCCGGGAATCTGCAGAGAGCACTGAATTTGTTTGAGCGAATTGTACATTACGAGTGTCCAATTAATCACGTTTTCCCAGCGTGGCATGCGCCGATGATATAAATTTAAAATTATTTTCTAATAAAAATTACTTCTACAGATCGAACGGTTTTTACTTATTTTTTATTCATATAGATATATATAATATTATCTGGCTTCTCATTTAACCGGCTAACTCTTATTTTTCTTAAATAATATTCTAAACTTTTTTCAACAGACCGATAAATAGCGCCATCTAGAAAATGTTTTCTTTTTTTGATATATACAGCAGAGAAAATAATGAATAATTATAAAAATACAAGTAACAAAGATTTAAATTGTAAATCTAGAAAAGAAAAGAAAAAAAAAATAACGTAATATATACGATTCCTGAATCTGAAAAGGACTTAAATCACGCTCGCACTTAGGAAATAAAAATACAGCGGCATATACCTACATAAAAGTTATTATATCATCAGTGTAGTTAATAAGAAGAAAATATAAGAGGAAAGCCAGCACGGTAAACTAATACAGGGTGCGGCAGTATAACTTCCTTTTTTAAAATGCACCACTTTTTTTCTACTAAATTTTGTTAAAGAGAAATAATAACAGAAAATCGAAATAACATACTCTAGATCCCTCATTGAGGCAATATGTATGCTTCTTCCCTTCTCGCAGTTTTATTTCGATTTTCTGTTATTATTTCTCTCTAACAAAATTTAGTAGAAAAAAAGTGGTGCATTTTAAAAAAGGAAGTTATGCTGCCGCACCCTGCATAAAAAAGGTTAAAAAGCGGGAAAAAAAATAAATTTAGCATTTTAAGTTAAACCGCAATTACAGTGGAAGCTCTTTAATCCGGCACGTCCGGGACCTTTATCGTGACGAATTAGCGATTGTGCCGGATTATCGAACGTCAATAATTTTAACAGGGTACCAAAGATAAATCACTCTAGGTGTAAAAATGCAGACATTAAAACATGTATTTTATGTACCTGTAAAGGCAATAAGTATCCAACAAAGTACATACGTACAGTATGTATTTTGTCATTCTAGCAACTGCAGGGTTTAAATAAAAACAGAGTACAAAAGTTAAATCCAAACATTTAATATTTATTTTTCATCTAAAAAAAAAACAAAAAACAATACACTGCACAAATGAAAAATTAATAAATGTACTCGAGCGTTATTGTTTAAAAAAGTCTCTGATATTGCTTTCGAGATTCTAATCTCTTCTTCAAAAAGTCGTTACGGATTATAAATAAATGTATGAGTTCTATAGAGTTGTAGCTTTTGTTGGATTCGGTAAATTTTATAAATGTATGCCATGAATCAGAAACCTGTTTCCATGAGACTTTAGCTTTATCAGCCACGGCTCCTACTTCTTCGTCCAATTTCACCTCCCGAATCTGAGAGTTTCTTGTGGATTATCAAAACTTTGTATAATCCGTTCGTCACTCAATTCTTCGACCACTGGCGCACTTTTGTCGATTTCAATCCAGTCCATAACTTCCTCACGAGGTACATCTCTTAAAGAGTTGTTTGGCACAGCGTCTACCAAATCTAGTACCATATTTTGACCATCACCGGTGACATTTTGATTTTGATCTGCATCTTTATCATTAGGCTAGAGAGTTAAAACCACAGGAATAAGAATCCTTGACATTACCGTATAAACAAAAACGAACTGATAAGCCAAAAGTTTTCGATAATAAATGAGAAAACAAATGAATGTAAAGCAATGAAATGGAAAATAACTTAAAATGAATTTGTTTAATTAATAAATTGTAAACGCCGTTTTAAATTTTACCTTCATTTTTACATGTAAATCACTCCACTTATTTCTATCTACATTGTTCGCCCATTTTCACTTTATTTTTCATTAGTTTATTATTAGTTTTCTAGTTCTTCTTATAATTTGTTCCCATTTTGTCATTAACAAATTAATGTTGTACCAGAAATTATTATTTTTTTTTTTTACTCATATTTACGTAAATACTAAATTTTATTATCCTTTTTTTATCGAGCATATTTACCTCTCTTCCGTTTCCGTTTCGTTGACAGAAATCCTCATAGACTGACCAAATTACACCGAAAATGTATATACATTAAAACTTTCTTACTCGCGTATATCATTCTACCCACTGGTAAAAAAGTAAAAACAAAATTGATTCAGAAGTTGCACGGAAAACAGTAAATAGGCAGATAGGAAAAACGAATTTTGTAAAAAAATAATGTACATATACAGGTGCATCTTTTTCGACAATAAATATCCGTATTCATTTAACTTTACAAAACCTCCCCTCACCTTCTTTTCTTATGATTTTATTAACGTTTAATAAATTAACAAGCAATTTATTCGTCTGGAACCTAATCCGTTCAACAGTTACTAAAATTGGCTTGTGAATATACAGACTCACATGATTGGACATTTTTACGATACAAATTGTTCACCCCTTTTATTCGGCAGCGTGAGCTATCGGTTGGTTTATGATACTACAGCATTTATTATCAGTTTTTGCATTTGGCTCCCTTATTTTCTATCCAACCATTCGACCCGCTGCCGGCATCTGAAAATCGTTACCTAACAAACTTCGTAATCTATCGAAACATTTTTCATCCTGAAATAAGTACGTGTTTTTTAATGAATTCAAAATACCTTTAAAACTGGTGGTCTCTGATCACTGAAACCAACACTGTGCGCCTTCCCTTTATCATAACGCGATGAATCATCGACTAAAACCTTCCCCAGAAAAAAAGCCGTAACTAACTGCGAACACTGAATCGGTAATTTCAATGGCAACATCTGCTAAACACGGCAGAAGAATAATTACCGTGTGTGTGTGTGCTGATTATTATTAAAATTGTTCCAGCAGTGGCAAAAAAGAATTCCTAAAATTATTACTATTTCTATTGAAAATAACAGGTATTATTTTATATTTAAAAAAAAAAAAAAAAAAAAGTAAACAACAGGACAGTTTGGGATTTTATTAACGATAGTAATGAACAAAACTTCTGAAATAGACTATTCCTTTTTTTTTTTTTTTTTTTTTTTTTTTTTTTTTTTTTTTAGGGGGGAAGGCGGAACCAGCAGCTTTGTTTTATAGGCTACATTTTTTTTCGAATGCCCTGACCTGCCGAAAAACGCTTTGTACTCCCAAATTTTAACTCAGGATTTTTCAACTCTTTACAATGCTTTCTTCGTGCTAATTCTTCGTGCTTTCCTTCTGATATCGCCTCTTAATCTAAATTTTTAGAAACAGAGTGATTAATTCTTAGTCTACTAAAAGGAACAATAATGGAACGACGGAGGAATGAACTGGAACCAAGGCAGAGGACTGGAAACGTATAAGGAACTAATAAGAAACCCGACTGAAGAGTAGAGAAGGATGTATAAGTCCGATCAGAGAGTGAAATTATAACTTGCAGAGGGGAAAATGATGTTTAAGGCAGGGAAGTAGTTGAGAAAGTCTGACCAACTATAAAACTGTGCTCAGTGTCGGAATGACTAGGAGTCCGCATAAAAAAAAGGGCTGCAGGGGTAGAACGGAATGGAAAATAATTGGAAACGAAGAATGTGCAATTGAGAGAATAATACTACTAAAGGAAAGAGAGGGGGAAATAGCTTAATAAATAATCCGTAACGATAATAAAAATCGATTAAAATGCACTACTTTTTAAAAAAATAATAATTAATTAAAAATCATACGCACAGCGGAAGTGACCTCAACACCCGCAACTGGCTTTTTGTCTCTTTTTATATCACACATCCTCGGAAAGAGAGAGAGAGAGAGAAATGAAAGGAGAGAGAGATTACTACAGTTAAGTATATACGTGTGAATTTTCTTAATTTTTGGTTTTTAACAAAAACTTTATTCCGACGCAGCGGTACAACGTTTTACTGTAAACTTTTAAGCAACTTTTTTTCACTTTAATTACCTTACTTCTTGAATCTATTTCGAAATTTCCACTCATTTCTATTTCTCGTTAATTTCTTTTTATTTATGGAAATCAAGCTGCATTTTCGTTTATACCTCTCGACAGTCTTCTAAAATTTTAATAATGAATTTTAAAACAAACAACATTGAATTCGCCACCAAGCGCGTGTTTGCTAATTTTTAACCACAATCGTTCAATACTCATAGCGGAGAGATGATACTGGTTGAACCGAATGAACTTGCAGTTTGAGTGGAAAATTAATGGCCGCTATTGCGTATATATGTGTATGTACGTGTATAAAAAAGTAATATTTAATGTTCAAAC
Organism: Icerya purchasi; assembly: GCA_039619475.1. NCBI lineage: Eukaryota > Metazoa > Arthropoda > Insecta > Hemiptera > Monophlebidae > Icerya > Icerya purchasi. The sequence continues at coordinate 240,007,059 of CM077115.1, forward strand.
TTAAAAAGTAATATATTTCCTTTTTCTCCGTTGCTGAAGACGGAACATTTCCCCGAAAAGTCGTTTTTAGTATATTCTACTTAATATTCAGTCTTAAGTTGTTTGTTATAGGGTTTTTGTAATTTTCTTGTTTTATTAACTATTTAACAAAACAGAATGTACATAATTATACTACATTTATATCAACAACTAATTAAATTTAAATAAGTTTTTTTACACTACTTATATACTGTAACTAATAGTATAAAGTGTGGCATTACGGCCGTAAAAAATCTCAAAACAAAATCCAAAAAAAGTCTGTACAGTTTCTTGACGATAATATGGCAATATAAACTGGCATGAAGCGGATATGCACATTACAGATGACGGCGATTAAAAAGAAAGCTGTCCTATAACGTTTTAGTAATTGTTAACACGACTATTCCGAGATGTTTTGAGAGATCTTGCCTAGGATGGTGATGTTGATGATATCAAACACGTGAAGTTCCCTTTCAGTTTGTTTCACGTTTTATGTATGTTCCCAGTAATAGCGCACCTTGAATAAATAAAGAAATGTATATGTTATTATTATTATTATTATTGTTATTATTATTGTTATTATTATTGTAACAAGTTTCATGCGATGGTTTTTTTATTTTAACATATATGCGGTATATATATGCATATATAGACACATACACATGTTTAAACTTAAAAGTTCTTTTAATGTTCCTAAAATTCAGAATTAACCCCCAAAAGGGGAATTTATATTAATTAGTGCAGTGTATTGACGAAAGAATTACCCGTAAAAGCTGCAAGATAAGTAGAATTGTAGTACGACCGAAACTAAACACGATTACTGTCGTCATATTCAAAGTGATTCGTTCTGAATTGTACCTGCAATAATAACTACGGCATCCTTGGGAACGTGATTAAATCCTATCATCACACACGTTGTTACGAATCTAGCAAGTTCGATCACCTCTGTTCCGTTTTGTCCTTCCTTGGTCAATGTCCTAACTCGGCCACTTAAAAGTGAATAGAATCGTATTATTTCGTAACTGGCCGTGATGTTACTCCCGGTCCATTCTTTTATCCGGACGCTATAAACAGCGTGTTCATTCAGAATGGTCGCAGATAGTGCTACTGGCGAAATAACGTTTTGTAACTGTACGGAAGGTGTTTGTGAAGAGATTAAAAGTGTTTCTATAAGAAATTTAAATTTCCATTCTACGCTGCTTAGTGAGAGACCACTTTTTTTCTTTTTCATGTACCTCTACACGACGAAAACCACCGCTGTGTAATAAACGAAAAATACCAAGCCGGGTCTCGCAGGTTCCTACCCACTGGACTAACTTTACTTTCTGGCGCAGATCGCCAAATTTGATTTCTGACTGTATACTTGGGTCAGATTAGGGGCAAACCAAAATATGACTTTGCCACAATCATAACACTTGTTTATTTTTCTTATTTTGTACTCGGTGTACCTATCGAAAGTAATGAAAATAGTTTTTTTCTTAATTCTCATCTCGCCTAAAGGTTTTAAGTAATAAAAAAAGATGAAAATTACCACCTCGCCAAAAGTTTTATGGTTTTACCGAAAAATGGATCTGGCAATACCACTGATATACGGTTTTTTTGTTCTTTTATTTTTAGTTGTTTTTTGTTTTTTTTTTCTAGAGCAGGAGACAAAGCAACGAAAAAACAACGTGCACTATGTTAAAAATGATATTTTAATTTCTTGTCTGATAACCTAGTGCGTATATTTTTCAAAATTAAGGATCTTTAATTTTGAAACACTGAAACTTTCATAGTTTTTCTGTATTTTAGTGACGAAACTAAATTCCCTAGATACTATAAAACAGGCGATGTAATTTTTCAAAATTTGAAGTTTTTAATTTTAAAATTCTGGGTATTTCATAATTTTTCTATATTTTAATGAGGAAAATACGTTGATTTCAAAAAAAAAAAAACTAACTCCTTTACTATTGTCGAATTTTTTGTTCTGCGCCTTCGCAACATACATTTACATGTATATACACGGTGTGTTGTCCCATAAGTTTTAAGACCATGGCTATAAAAGACGCAAAAAAATTACAAAAATTTTTTCAACAAAACTTTTTATTCGAAATAGTCTGTATTAGAAATAATACACATGTTGGGGCACGATCTTTCAACCTTTTCATGCCTTTCGAAAACTCCTCTTTTGAAATACTGTTTAACTTCGTTGTCACAGCTTCTTGTACCTCTTCTATCGATACAAAATGGTGCCCTTTCAAGTACATATTTAATCTGGAGAACATAAAGTAGCCAGGGGAATTCAAATCAGGCGAGTACGATGGGTGGCTAAGCACAGGAATTATTTTTAAGCCAAAAATTGAGCATCAATCGCCGCGGTATGCGCTGATATTGTGCAAGTGGAAAAAAGAACGATCTCTCCACAACTCGCGTTTAACACGTGCAATTTTTCTGCGATCCAGACTTGTTGATAGAATGAAACATTCACAGTAGTACCTTGGGGAACAAATCCTTTGCGGACGATGCCTTTGGAGTCAAAAAAAGTTACCAACGTTGCCTTAATTTTTGAAAACGAAATTTTTTTAATCGCGGCGAATTTCCAACTCAGCACTTTGGCGTTTCATTTCTGGATCATATGTAAAAAATCAACTTTCGTCACCGGTAATAATGGATTCAAAAAAATTCGATTGCGTTTCAGTCATTTCAGGCCAGTCATGTGTGTGAGAAACTTGTTGCTGTCGCTGTTCGGCGGTTAGCGCATGTGGAACAAAACAAGTGTACAGCTTCCTTTTCTTCAAATCGTTCCTAATAATACCTTGTACGGCGGTTTATTCCAGTTAGTTCTTCAATCAACCTACAGCTCGCATTACGGTGGTCTTTTAATACAGCTGCGACTTTTGCGATATTTTCGTTACTCTTCTATGCCATCGAAAGACAGCATAACATATCGAACGTTTCCGTCGCATTTTTACCGGCTTTAAAGCGAAATTTAATCGTAACGTGTTTTCGTTATTTTGATTCATCGTGAAATTATGACCGAACCACTTTGATACTACCACGCGAACTGCTACTGAACAGCTGCATAATATCTGAAGGACTTGAAACTTTGTATAGGGGCGGAGGAATATAGTAACTAGTTCCCAAAATTTCATGAAGATGGTACTAGTAGTACCGCATTTATAGCCACAATCTTAAAACTTATGGAACATACTATGGATATATATATATATAATTACAATGTAATTTTTAGGCTACCCCTCATTCGAAAAAATGTCCCAAAAAAATGTCAAAATTTTATGTAACGTTTGTTATATTTTGTAGGATTTTTGTTATTGTTATTTAAAAAATGTCACAATTTTATGTAATGAAATATGTAACGAAAAATGTAACGAAAAATGTAACGAAAAAATGTCTTAATTTTATATAACGGAAGGTAAATGTTAGAATAGGATTTTTGTGGTTATGTTATTTTTTGTGTGTGTTGATGCCAGTAAGAATTACGTTGTAAATTTTGATCATTTTATACAAAGTATAGAAGAGAAAGAGACAAGAATGAAAGCAGGAGGGGTCAAGGGGCACAGCCCCTTGCGAGGCCAAAGTGGCCGAGTTTATATATATATATATATATATATATACTCGTATATACATTTTTTTATATATATATTTTTTCATCACAAGTGACCAACTTTAGTGGTCATTTAGCGATTAATTTAATGTGATAAAGAATATTTTGTGGAGGGGTAGTACTCAGTAAACTTTATAATGACTGGGCGAGGTCCAAAGGCTTATTTCGCCATAATCTGCGTATTCACCGGAATTATCCAGCAAAGCTTTTTATTCGAATGAATATTGTAATTTTTATATATTAATTGTTTATAGATGCAAAAAATGATTAAACTGCTCAAGTATATGTAGATAGAATCATTTGTTTTTCCTTTGAACAGTTTAGTATTACTCCTCCGACTTCCTGATAAGGTTTATATTTTTGTGTCATTAAATTCAGATTCATTAAACTTAGAAAACTGAAATTTCCACTTCTAACATAAATTTAAGAACTATTTAAAACGCTGAACTTTTTACGCGCGAAATGTATTTAACTAGTTATAAAACCGGGCCGTTAAATAATGAAGTGTATATTCTACGACATTTGCAATATTGAATTATTTCTCGACAAAATTTTTTGTAAGCAAATTTTTCCACCCAATGTCAGTTCAGCGTGTTGAATAACATGCATGTAAAATGCTACGCGAGGATTGTTTAAAGGGGTAATATAATTAGTTCGGGAGTGATCATTTTGCAGAAAAAAAATGAAATGACAATATCTAAGTCATTCAGAAATTATGTACAGTTTAAAATATCGTCTGTTTTAAAAATACTACCATTCATAAAGCATGGTAACTAATAAGGACAGTTAAATCGAATAGTTGTGAAAAACATATTGGATCCATGACGTTGATAAGCGTGTCGGGCACCTGCACTACGAGCAGCATTGCCCAGTGGGACTCACAACTTTTTCAAAAAACGAAAAAAACACGTAATTTTAAAAGATTCGATGTAATAAAACTCTAAATACATAAAGATTATATGTTGATACAAGGCCGTATCCACGGGGTGCGTTTTGGGGGTTAACCCCCCCCCATGAGAACTGAAATAATTATTATAAATACACAAAAATCTGAAAAAAATCACAAATTTAAAATAAACATTGATGATTTTTTAGGTTGTTTTCACCTACGTTTTGTAAATTATTAATACATAAAAATCAAAATGATGGAAATTATTAATAGTACGAATATTAGTGAAAAATGTATTGTTATTTATAAAATAAATATGTAAAGAAAATTTTCACCCCCCCCCTCCAGAACTCTGGGCACGGGCCTGTGTTGATACATTATATAAATCGTGTAACTGTTGATGTTACAATTAATACAAATACGTAAAACAATTCACTAATGCTATTCATTGCAAATAAATAGTTACCGACTAGTTCCCGTTGCATAAAGCCATAATCACAGCATGAAATAAAAAACAGAAATATTTTCACAAACAAATATATACACTCAGGACCGTATCTAGACCAAAATTTCGGGAGGGGTTAGGAAAATATTTTTATATATATAAGTGTGCGTGTGCGTGTATTTTCGTGAAATATATTTATTTGTAAACACTAAAGCCATGTAGTCAATGATTGTATATGCAATATTTGAACGCTACAATAAAGACAAATAAAAAATGGTAATTTCCATAGAATTCATAAAAATTTCAATTTTCTTTTCTTTTGTCAAAAATCGAAAAAAATTTAATTTATTCTGAATTTCGGTGTTCATTTTATTCGAGCAGTTATTATTTCGCAGACATTTCGGGAAGAAAGGGGGTAATCCCTGAACCCCACCGATACGACCCTGTATACGCTGGGTAATAGGCCGATAATTAATATAAAACACCGATAGTCGATATATATGTAAATTTGTAACTCAATTGATTTATGTTAATTATCCACTTATTTTAATATCAGTGTATGTGTGAAAATGTTTGTGTTTTAGTTTATGCCATAATCTTTTTTCTATGCAGCCGCAACTAGTTGCCAATAATTCATTTATTTATTTTATTGGGTTTGTGAATTGTTTTATATTTTTATATTAGTTGTAATAAAAATTTATTTAAAAAAAAATATATGTTTTCAATTTTTTTTTGTTTTTATTGTTTAATGTGAAAAATGATCTATTACACAAATGATTTATAATTCGAAGTAATGATCCGTTTATAATGTCATTTCAATGTAAGTAAAACGTTACGTACCGAAAATTTAATACCGCCCTTTTTTTGTTATTTTGAGAAAATTGTTCCTTTTTAGTTGCTAAAAGTGCGCACGTCGATTCGTTAAATGAACTTAAAACTTTACAAAGAATTTAGTAAACCCTAATTTTAGTTTCAAGCAGTTTCACGCATTTATTACAAATGAAACTTTATAAAACTGCATAAAATTGTATAAAACTGTATAAAACTGAACTTTTTTTCATCCAAAAAGAAATTTAAACTTTTATTACTACATTAATCCTTTGATAATATTCATAAATAGATACTGCAAAAACTAAATTGAAAATTGAAGCAATCAATTAAAAAATTAGTATCAAAGGACCTAATTTAAAACAAAAAAACGACAAAAACCGCCGTAAAAATCGTAATACTCGTACATCATTCGAAAAGTGAACCATCGGTTATAAAAACGGTTTTTAAAATTACCACCTTTATAATTTCGTCTTTCCACACGTCGAATTATCAATCTGTTTGCCGTAAAATTATCTTTAATATGTTGTCATGGGTTCCACCTATTTTTCTGCGCAAGGAAAAACTCCCAAATAGTAGTACATTTTTTTACCTGCTCGAACTAGAAGACCTTTAGACTAATCGGGAGGAAGACTCCAATCAAAAATTTGACATAGCCGCCGTTAAACAAACGAAATATTTAAACATGTTATCTAGCCTTTTATTCCATTAAATTGGTATTTATTTGGTGTACGATAAAAAAAATAAATATATATATATATATATATATATATGAAATTCTCTTTTGAACCCTACAGTGCTTAAATATACTCGTTCAACATGGAACTGTGCCGGATTATTATGACGAATGGAGAGACGCTAATGGGAAGTTACACGGATGCACATGTCGAAAAGGAGACCCCAAATCAAAGGTAATTTCGTTTACTTTATTTTTTACAAACTATTATGTAACGCGCTTTAATGTAAGCTCAAATCGATGCTTTTAGTACTCAAAACACGTTCAAATTTAAGTAAGCAATGTCATAACTTTTCCCAGTTTTACAACGTTATCAGTCTGTGCTGTAGGGGCACAACAAAGAGGATCCAAGGGTGCCAGGGAAGCCACTCAACTGTGATGAGCATCCCCCCGTGAAGACTAACGTTCTAATATAACACGTATCGACTCTAAGCAAGCAATATTTTTTCTTCGTCAAGTAACATCAATAAACAAATCTGAGTCTTTATGTTAAAGATCTATTGACTGCGAGATAGAACCAACTCCGCTTGGCCCTTTGAAGCCGTTCGTATAGACAGTGATATGAGAAGAGAAAAAAGAACCTAAAGCATAGGAGAGTACAGCTCTGGCGACTTGTCGAGAACAGATTTAGAACAGAGCGGTAAAGAAAGACAATTAATAGGATGAAGGAAACTAGAAAAACTGAAAGAGAAATAAGAAAATTTATCATGACAACACTATAAATAAAAGGCAAAAATTGACGAAGACAAACAGAAATATAAGGCGGATAGAATTGGAGTTTTATTCGAGGAAAAACGGCATTTATGAAGTCTAGAAAAGTAGGAAGAAACAAGCGAAGAGGAATAAATAGACAGGCGCTTAATCACAAAGCGATAACCTAAACAGAGAAGGAATGAGGGATTATTCAGCATGGATAGCCGGCACTGGGAATTACAAAATTATGTAAATAAAATAGTACCGATGGGGGTTAATAATTTAATATTTCACTGTGAAAATGAATAATTAATTCGTGTTTTTTAACACAGCCCAATAAAATTCAAAATATCATCTCTTGTTTGTATTTATTAAAAGGTTTTTACCAGCTCGGGAAAAAATAAATGAAAAAGTTTATGTTGCCTGGCCAGTCCGAGGTATAGGACAGAGAAATAATTGAGAAACATACTGGGTTCGAAATTGTTCATTTTTACAAGATTTGTTCGGTATCTCGGTGGTCAGCTATTAGTGCTATCAATTTGGCCAATGTCACTGGGGTTCCGGTTACCAATTGGCCGATTACTCGGAGACGCATTTTCGTATGTACCCCTAATATAGAGTTACCAGTTGGCGTCCGCCACCCGTTTCTATTTCTTTTAGTTTTAACTTTGACATCTGCTATCACGTCAGAAATTAGAACTGGAACGTTCGAATAAGGTTGTGTATTGTCTCTTTCGTTGTCTTATCCGCAGATTCATTTAAAGAAAATCCTGTACGCTCTGGTTTCCACAATATTATCATTTATAGCGAAGGATTCGGCGACAAATGATTAAAGATATGAAATAGTATGAAATGATGTAGGATAAAGGAATTCATTGAGTTGAGAGAGTCTGAGTATAAATCTGTTGTGATTTGTGGAGAGACTATTTACGGTCAATTTTATCGCATAGAGCTCTACCGAATTAACCGAATAATTATTTTTGTAAGTTACACCGCGTCACTTCAATGATCGCAATACATCTGCAAAGATTTATTAGAAAAACCGGCGTATAGTTACGATCTTTGTATTTTACAAAATCCTTTTCAATTTTTGACTCGATTCGCTATAAAAAAGTCGTCGATGCCATTTCGTTCATTAGAGATACGTTGATACGTTGATCTGATGTAGGTAAAGTTATGAGCTGTCTTTAAAAATTAGGTAGCAGATTGAACTGGAAATTTTAATCGCAAAAAGGCGAATATCAAACTTTTCTTGAAGAAATTCCTGCCTTAATGAAGCTATGGGGCCATTCGTCCGTTTCACGCAGAGATTGTTAACAGAGCTTGTACGAAAAATTCCTGTTGCATAATGCGACAACATCACATCTAGTTTTTTAATTGCAATTTTTCTCAAAGATAAACTACTTTCAATGGCAGTAAAGTTCCCGAAATGTGTAAAATGATTTTTCCGATACATGTTTCATTATTTGATATCAGTTCGTATAATTTACTAAAAGATGAAAAACGTTTTTTAATTATTGTAAAATAGTAAAATACATCGACTCGTTTCGGAGGCTACTGCTTCGTAATCATGGTAAATTATTAATTAATATTCACCGTGATTACGGAGCAACAGTCTTCCAAACACGTCAGTGTACTTTACTATTTTACAATAATTAAAAAATGTTTTTCATAACATTGTCTTTTAGTGAATTTCTACGAATTATATAATCTTCTCGATATGTATCGATCAGTAAGAATTTCCTACAAGTGATGTGCGAACTAACTTCCTAATCTTGTTCACACGAGTGTGTTGAAATGAATAATTTATGCGATCTTTCAACTTTGGTCATCGGTATTTATTTTATTTTCTACAGCGGGATAATTTAAAAATTAGTCAATTTCTAATTATTCTTGCAGGATTGAAAAGCAAAAACTAAACAGCATTTAGTAGTAACCTTCTAGCTATGATAATGCATAAAAACAAAAGATAAAAGAAGATCTGTAGTTTCGTATAGATACTTTGTGATTCGAATCACAAAAATAACTTACTTTATTACCTTGTTCGTTCACTCTTTGTATCTACTGTACGGAGTTCGCTTTTTGTTTTTTCAGTGTTCTTACGCCGATTGCGTCAACTACAGGAATAACTCGGAACCGTTTTATTTACATCCGCCGACTCTGATGCAGACTTCGAATTCGCACGCGACCACCGTTAAAAGTAAATCCAGTACAACAGTGAATGGCAGCGGCAGTAGCGATAACGCAACCATCAGACACGGGACCTCGAAAAATAACAACGGCCTATTCATCAACCCGATATCGACGACCGGGTCGCATGTTGCCCTATCGGCGTCCTCGCAGTCACTTAAAAATTCCTCTTCGACTTTCGATAATTCCTTCTACCTGCACAATCCGAAAGAACTGACCTACAATCGGGTGAAAGATTTGTTTACCAGCGGAGACGTAAAGGAAGTGGCGCAGCTAATTAAAAGGAATCGAAAAGTTAGCAACGATTCGAATACCTCTTCGTCCGTTTGTTCCGGTGCAACTCCGGTACCGTCGATTCCGGTTAACGGCGGACTTACAGGTAAAATTTTTATACTGGCTTATAACAATTTTTTTTTTCCTTCAACGAAACTGGCGGTATGGGCACATGACACAAAAAATTATTAATAAAACACCGAGCAAATTTCGGAAAGCTGTTTCGAAAGCCGTGAAAGAGTCACATATCTTCATAAAAGAATCGCATATCTTCATGGAAGTATACTTTCATGATCACATATCTTCGTGAAAAAAAAAAAAAAAAAAAAATATTATTGCGACAAACGATTAGTGAATTTTTCGAAGTGCATTCGATAGACGGAGATATCAATATCGTTCTTAATTTAAACAAATGAAGAGCATTACGCAACATTGCGAGATTATATTTTGAATCACTGATAATGGGCAGGATTAGATATAAAATCGAAATTTGGAGAGAGGCAAAAATAACGGATTTAAAAAAAAACTAATAAAACGCGATGAAGGCTGAATTTAATGAACCGCACTCGGTGGAATGAGAATGATAACATGTCTCCGAAAATGCTTCTTTTTTTTTTTTCATTATAACAAGTTATTGTGCGATATAAAATAAAAGAGAGACGGTTTAAATAGCTAGCGAAAGGAATTATAGGGCTGGAAAGTATGAAAAATTGTGCTACATGAAGAGACCGGTACGCTGTTAACAATAGACAATGTTGAAGAAGAAGTTTGAATAAAATTAATGAGTAATATAAAAGTCAGGGAGCGAAAGGTGAAAAAATAGAATAAAAATATAGTAGACCGAATGATGTAAAGAATGAAAAAAAGAGAGGGTTTAAGGGAGAGAAGTAAAAATTGAAAGAGCACAAAGAAATATTTAGAGAATATGCTTAATCATATATTCCCCCCGTATGTGTAAGATGAGTGGATATGATGGATGTGTTGAAAATTTAGAAAAGAGATATAACAAAGTTGAACTAAGGGTTATAAGGTGCAATTTTAGGGAATATAACTTTGTAAGTAGGTGTTATGTACTAATTTTGTAATCTTCAAATTATGAATAAATCATACAATTATGTCGGGGAAAACCTTCAGACGATGCTTTGTGGGGGACCGGCAAATTATTTAAAATAAAAAAGGTTCGTGATTTTGGCTCGCTGCGAAACGAAACTGACAAACTCCTTCGATTTATAGCATTCATTTTCAAACAAATATATAAATTGGAATCTGTTGCAATTTTTTTTGTTTTCGAAATTTTATATAGATTTTCAGATGCAAATACGATTTAGGGTTTCGCAGGGGGGGGGGCGTTGAGAAATTCCTTTATATCTCTTTCTCTAGGTACCCGGACAAAATAGCCATGCTCTATATTGCTGTACGACTAAGAAATAACATTCAATAATGAATTTCGGAACACAACGAACGCCGCAAAATCTCGTTCGTCTCTCACTCTGAACTACTTCATTCGTTCAAAAAACGGTTTGCTGTAATAGACTCGTCTGATATTCGTTATTAGTAAATAATACGAGTGTGTTATCCCCGGGTTGCAAAATAAGTAAGACACCCTGAACATGAAAGAAGTCACCCCATTTGACTACCGTCTCCGTCCACGGAACAAAAAAAACATCACCAGCTTCTCCGTTTCATCCAAACATAAAATTAAAACTTGTATTTCCAGCTTGAACTTCTGTTTCTTGTTGAGTCGATATCCCCACGCGTCGACATCGAGATTAGAACATTTAACTGAGCGCAACGTATCGATGACGTCGTTCCATTTATTTTCGCTGGAAGATTCGCACTTTTCAACATTATCGAGCAAGATCGACATGGAACAATTGCAATTCTATAATTTTTTGATCCGGTTTTAACCGTGTCATTATCTTCATTTGCGGATTGCCTAACAATTTACAACACAGACTTCAAGATATGCTCAACATTTTTAATTTGTGCCACGAAAAAAATTCTTCACCCCCGGTGCAAAAACACAGTCTCCATACTGAAAAGTTTTTATGCTTCCCTTTTGTTTACCCCGTCTTCATCACGTTTTAATGAAAACAGCGGAAGCGGGGTCTCGCGAAGGAGTATACATCAGCGTGAACTGAGATGCGAGTTTTGACAACGGGAGAAAATCTTGTAAGTTCGTTACCACATGTTTCATGCGGAGATTTACAAGCCTGTTACGAAACCGGATACGTTTTCTTTCTAATACCTGCGAGTGTTTTCTGAATTAATTCCGGCTCTGTCGTCACTTATCTTTACGGCGATTGCTGAAGCTGGTGTTTGTTTTCGTTTTTCGTTTAAATTATTTAATACGCGGAAATGAAAAAAAAAAAAAAAAAAAACAAAAAAAAACGATTACTATTATTAAATACCTGTGTAAACAGCGCGAGACAGACTGTTCGCGGGATAGAGTACAATCGGTTACTAGCCGATGATGTCGTGACTTTGTTCCGATGTAAACTCGCGGATTATATTAAACGTCCGACAAGATAGTACGGACAAATGGCTGGAATAGACGTTTAATTGTTGCCACTGCAATTGAACACGTTGCAAGTATTCATTTAACTGACTGACGTTGTATGCGCCACTTTAATTCGTGCCAAGTTGCTTCAGTAAGACATTTGCAGTACGTGATCCCGAAACGTGTCTGTGTTGTTTTTTTTTTTGTTAATTTTTTAAAAATTATATTTCTTAAATTAATTGTAAATTATTTTAAACAGAAATTCTGGCAGTTCACGTTTACTCTTCATAATCTGAAAGGGTCGACATTTCATCTTTGAACGAACATTTGTCGTCGAAAGGAATTTTTCTTTATCTGTTTTCAGACCCGTGACGTTTATGAAGACGACGTCGTAACGGGAAATTTGAAAGAGCAGATAAATTAACGATGGAATTTTCGGAAATCGATTAATAATTAAAGAGGGCAAGCATTCCGTAAACAAAATGACGACGTGAAAATTAGAGAGAGTCGATTTTATTTTTTTTTTAAAACAAAGTCGAGGGGCAAGTTTCTCAAAATTGTTTTTTTTTTTTTTTTTTTTGTTTCTTAAAACTAACTACAATAGAGAATGGATTAAGAGAATGCACAGTTTTTTTAAGTAGATTCAGAATCGCCATTGAAGTAATTTGGAAAGAAAAAGTATACGGATATTAAACACGAAAACTGTACTTTAATCTTTCCTATTCTCCACCTCTAATGTCTCTCGATTTAACCCTTCAACTTTCTTAGTTGTTAAGTCAAACCCCCTCCCAAAAAAAAAAAAAAAAAAAAAAAAAAGACGAAAACAATAATAAGAGAAAAAACTTGATCGAACTAAAAATATCGAGAAAAATCAAAATTTATGAAAATACACTGTCAGCGATGCGCGGCTGAGATGATTTCCAAGCTCCGACGAGAAATTGAGAAAATTTGGGACATACTTGAAAACTGTGGTTCTGAGAATAGAGAAAAAAAAAACAGAGAAAAAAATGACGTATAAACATGAAAACTCTAAATAAGAAGAGTAAACATATCTTTTTTTGGGAGGGATTCGGAGGGGGTACAAATTAAACACTCAAAGTTTATACTTGAAGTTCTCGAAAAGATAAAAGCAAATTATTCGCAAATTACCTAGCTCTATGTTCATATACTTACCGATTGGAGCACGATAGATTGGAGATTTTCCGCCGGCAAAAAACACCTGTGTCACCATGGAACACGGTCATCGTGAATGGGGAGGGTAGAACGCGTTACGCTACCAAAAAGGCCAGATTTCCCGGCCACTACCGATGCTACAACAAACGGTTACAGTGTTATACTAGCACTCTGCAAAGTGGAAAGTAACTTCAACAGCATCATGTCGACCGATTGAGTCATCGGCAAATGACCGGATCCGGCCAGTGGCCAATTTGTATCATCGGAATGTCGTGAACCGTTTTCAAAATTGGCCGAGCTTTTTCTGCGTGAACCTTGTTAGAGCGAAGTCTGAAAGTGACCTACTAGAATTAAAGAGAAGAATAATTTAATTAAGGCGAGCCGATAAATCGGAACAATTGTTTGCGTTGCACATATTCGTTTATTTCTTAGTCGTCAATCATATTTGTTGTCAATTGCATAATGAGCGCTCTATTATGCCGGTTCGCGGTTAAGTGTTTGTTTAGAATAGGAGACGTGCGAGGATTCGCTCTGACTAAACACGATGGCGCTATTATCAGCGCACTAATGAAAGATAAAGATTATAATTGCTCCACCGGTGCTTGTGTTTGCTCTCTTGCCAATTAATCGCTGTTTCCTTAGCTCTCGTTCGTCTTTGTAAGCGCGCATGTTGTTCGTTATCATTAGTCGCGGATTTCGGTGTTTTCCACAAAAATAAAATACAAAATATGGTTTTCTTGAAATTCGGCGCCCTAACGAAAATCCGTTCCTACTTACCGAGTAATTGCCAGAAGCGGAAAAAGACTTACATACCGGAAACCTATAGCGACTGCAATAACTGCACCGTCGGTGAGTTCGCAATTGTTTCTTCTATTTTACCAGCTGATTAAACCTCAAAACAAAATCTTTCATTACCCGTGTTTTTATATATACACTTGAAATGTTTTACACGAATCAGAACTTAGACAATAAGCAGTAGAAAAGTGGAATCTTTTGAGATGTACGAATAGACAAAAATGTTTAAAAAATGTCACAAGGATTCAGTCGAATTTCTATACTTAAAAAGGATCATCAAAAAACGACGATGTCGACAAAAATTGGTTGGCTACATTTCGGGTGCTAAATACAAAATCAAATACAGTCACGTGGATGTGGTTAACCTTGATAAAAGGGTATGTAAAGAATTAGTGAACAGGTAAAAGCTGCGGAATATCAAATCGAATGAAATGAGCAAATACGAGTACATTCTGAAATTAAAACTTCAGCCAATTCTCATCAATCTAAATTTGAATCTATATTTTATACGTATATTAATGAGTATTTTTACGCCGGAGATACTGGAAAAATCCAGTAACGTTTAATCTTTAACATTTTATTATCATGCTTACACAATACATTTATTTCGTTTTTTTTTTTTTATAAGAAATAACGCAGTCAGTTAAAATCTATTCTTCGACAAATAAAGATTACAAAAAAACCATCACCTGAGAGTATAGTGTATGTCTTCACGACCAAGTCTGATACCAGCTTTTGTAAGCAGTTTTGTCCGCACGCTGATACCTATTTAAATCTTTAACTTTTGTTTGTCTCTTTTTTTAGACAGTAAAACATTTCCACTAATGACTTATTTCCTCTATTCCTTTTCTCTTTCTTTTGGACATATTACTAATTATAAAGCAATTAAAATAAGTTCGCGAAAAACAAATTACAACAGTTGACGAGGATTTAAAATCTGCATATTTACCAAGTTGCGTTTTTCCGGAAGTTTGAAAAAAAAATTAATAAGTATTACTATAAAAGATTATTTAGAATGTAACGTTTTCCCATAATTAATAATTCAATAGCTGTTCCCCGCCAGTCGTCAGTAAATCTGTACTTTCTTAAAGTTAACCATCATTTCTGGATGTCTCATTGTTTTCATCGCTACAGTCTTTTGTTTTCTATCTCTTCTTTATCGGTTCACTTTTCTCATAACATTTTCGCATCCTATAAACTGTTCGTCTACTCATCCATCCGCAATCCTCAGGCTTTAAAAATTTGTCTAAAGGTTCCTTCTATCTTTGGGAAATACGCCTTTCACAGTCCAACAATAAACGGTCCTCACACATTCAGTCCAAGATTATCTGCTTCTGATCTACGCCTGTTGCGATTTAACGGAAGTCAAGAACTTCAGTAATCTCCCATTCATTGTGAAGAATCGGTCTCTCTTATTTTCGCTAAAGGTCTCTTTCTCTGTTCGTTGTTTTCATGATTTCTTACTAAACGTGTTATTTTAATAAACTTTACGTGTAAAATCATTAGTGCAATGAATTAATAAAATCCATCATCAAATTCGTAAAGAACACTTTTTTTTTTTTTTACCTGCACCAGAAATTAATATTTTTTTTTATTTGTTTAGAATTTATATTTATTATAAAAAATGTTTTTTTTAAATTTCTTTTGTTATTTTATCGAGCGTATTTTACTACTCTACTTTCCCCTTGCTTCATTAGCAAAAACCCTCATAGATCAGCATATGTATGTATTGTAGACCCATAAAAATGAAGTAATAAATAGGTGTCGATTAATACTATTACACAGGATCTTCTTTCTTTGTTCTAAAGGCTTAGCCTTGTCGGTGCGAATTTTAACTTCCATTCTTCTCTTTCCATTGCTATCTTCTTCATTTCTAAGTACTTGCTGCAATCAGCCATTTCTGTCATTTGTCTAATAATCATCTTCCTTGGTCGACCTTTTCCTTTCTTGCCGTTAATTTTTCCTTCGACTATGTTTGTTATGAGTGAATTATTTCTTATTAGATGACCAAACATATTTCCACTTCTTATTTTAATTGAGTTCAAAATTGTTACCTCATTCCTATTTTTTCGAGCACTTCCGAGTTTCTCTTTTTTTCCGTCCAGCTAATGCGCAATATTCTTCTCCAGATCCACATTTCCATTGCTTCCAGTTTCCTTTTATCTTGTTCGGTCATAACCCATGTTTCGCAGCCATATAATAATACACTCCGCACGTAAGTGCGGGCAAATTTTACTCTTATATTTAATTTGAGGTTCTTATTTGTTAGCAGATTCCTTTTCTGGGCAAATGCTACCTTCGCCGTATTTATTCTGTGTCTGAATTCTGTCGAACACCTGCTATCACTGGTTAGTATGCTCCCGAGATATATGTACTGTTGTACTTGCTCAATTACTTGATTGTCTATTTTAATATTTACAGACGGCACTGTTTCCTTTTCGGTTACTACCATAATTCTTGTTTCTTAATGTTTATATTCACAGCTGTAATAATAAATTTGGCTATCTATCTATCTGCACGGTTTAGTCCTAAAACTGGTTTCCATCCATGATGCTCTTTGTCCAGTATTCCCGGCTTTCCGCAGCCCTCTTTAAATCCGTGCAGCTGTTCAGCCCTGTATCTTTTAATAATGTCGCGACAAACGAATTTCGTGGCCTTCCGCGTCCTCGTCTACCAGGTATTTTTCCTTTCAGTACAACTCGACGTAATCCATCATGCCGTAAGACACGACCCATCCAATTTAGCCGTGTCTTGCGTACCCAGTCATGACCTCTTTTGAGAAATTTTATTTAATATATCCTGATTTTTTACTTTGTCCATCAAACTTATTTTTTCCATCCTTCCCCAGCACCACATTTCAAGAGCAAATTTAAAACAACACCAGGTTTTCCCGGGACGGTCACCCATCTACGTACTAGCCTGGTCCGACGCTGCTTAACTTCGGTGATCGGACGAGAACCGGTGTATTCAACGTGATATGATCGAAATTTGGCTATAAATCATTAAATAATTGGCCTTGCATTGAGCAATCAACTACTTTTACAGTTCTCCTCTCCTAACCTGCTAAAACTTCTGACCCTTTTTCTAATTATCCGATCTAAATTTAACAGCTGTTCATCCATTTATCGTGATTTCTTCAAGCAGCTGCATTCCAAACTTGATAGAATCCAAAATTGCTGTTCCCGCCTTTGCTTCGGGACTCTGTAATCTTCGCTTATACGAAGCCAATATTCCTCTTCTCTGTATCCCCAGATCTCACCTTGACCATAGTTTTTTAATCAAGTGTCTCCCTATCTTTCAGTCCAAAATTATTTTTTACTATCTTTTTGTTCCTCATAAAATTCCTTTCTCACCTCGTTTAGCTTCTCGGCTTTCTCAATTCTTACCTAGTGTCTTTTCATATAATAATTTTCCTCATTTTTCCCACGAGTATACTAACGGTTCCTTTTTTTTTTTTTTTATCTTCTGCATCATGATAAGTTTTTCCTACATAATGTTATTCGAAACAAATTCTATCATATAATATATTCTTCATTCCTCTCTTAATATTTTGGCTCTACTGATCGCTCTAAAAATGATGAGGATATTTTTATCCTATTTCCCGGGCAAATAGGATCCGCAAGTTCCTCGTAGTTTCTAATTCTAGAATTGTCCTACCAATCACGCCAGACTCTGGCGGGATATTTATCCCTCCCTATTTTCTAATCGTCATTCGCATTACCGTCTTATTCAGCCGATTCCCCCGTCTTGGTTCCATTCTATTCCTTTCGATTGTTGCTCTTCTATTGTCTCCCTAATTCGTCTCCGGATCAATCGTTCTTTCCTCTCCTCCTCTCGCTTTCGATTTGCTCTGTCGCCTTCTCCTTATTGTTCTCTTCACGATTGCGATCCTCTTTGAATGTATGTGATGCTGATCACATTTTCTTCGAGTGTCCTGCTCTTCGTAACGAACGCTCCCTTTTATACAGTCAGCTCTTGTCATTACCCTCTCCTTTCCTTCATCTTCTGCGGCGTCCGCACTGCTGTCCTTTGTTGTGTCCATTTCGGACCGCCTAGTTATTTACTTTTCTAGCTTAGTTTTCCTGTTGTTGGGTCAATGCCGCTGGCGCGCCCACAAAAAAAAAAAAAAAAAAAAAAAAAAGAAAAATCCATTTTACCTCTCCCCTTACATTTTTCCAACAATATTATTCTTTCAATTCGTTTAACTACAACTTGTTTTGTTTTTTTTTGTTGTTGTTTCATGTTTATTGATCTCTTGTAAACCCCCAGCCACTCTGACATTAATGACGCTGCGAACCCCCTCGTTCGCTCCGCTGCTTTCAATAGTCTACTCCTGAATAAATTCCCCAACTTAGGAACTTCAGTCATTATTCTTAGCCATTTCAGATTATAGTTGGATAGTTATCTTTTTTTCCTCTAATCGCTCCTTGCATTACTTTTCAGTCCAACCTTCTTCTATTCTACACCCTTGCTTTTACGTATTCCCTTCTGTTTGACATTTCATTGATCACTCTTTTATCACGTTTTCGCTTTTCTCCATCTTCATCTCTTAATGACCTTTGCGTAGCACTGATTTCTTTATTGGTGCTGTTAGTCATGTTCTCGTTATATGCTCGGCTTCTTCGGCCAAACGTTTTCTCTCCTTTATCATCAATTTCTAGTTTTGGCTCTTCCTACTAGCCCTTCGCCTTTCCTTATCATTTCTACCAATAATTTCTCTATTAGATTTCTTTATCTCCTCTATTTCCAGCTAATGTTGCTGGACTAGTGTTTTTCGTTGGCGTAGCTCCAAAAAAAAAAAAAAATAATAATAATTTACGTAAACAAAACATGGAGTTTGTTAATGGTTCATTCGTGTAAACGCAGTAATGTGGACAATTACTAATTTATGATTTACATAATCTATAATTATAGACTATTTACATTTTGGCCACACTGCGAGGTCTGTGTTTTTTTTTTTTTTTTATCTTCCTAATGGGTTTGTTAACGATTACATTAGCCCGAGAAATGAAAAAAAATTGAAAATAACGGTATATTTTTAAATTTTTGAGGATAAAAGGTAAAATTAATTCAAGGGCAGGAATAACAAAAACAGAAGGAAATGAGAGAATGTAAGAAGCATCTTAAGGGGAGTAGGAATACCGAGTTTTAATCTTCCGTAAACAGAAGCTATTTGAAAATCAAACGAAAAGAAATAGAGAGAGAAAGAAAACAAAAAGCGGACTTACAAACAAATGTACAAACTAATGTGATGACTAAATTACGGTAAGCAAGAAATCTTCGGAAGATAGAAAGGAGCGATAAATCGCGTGACAATCATTAAAATACTGATAACAACTTGAACTGTACAGTCGAAGTAAAATTTATCAGTCTCGAACAGTGATGAGAGTTACAGGTATTATATAGCCTGAAATAGATGCGGTACAGTGATTGAATATTTTCCTTCTAAAAGTCAGTAGTTGCATAGTCTATCAAAGTAATCGAATTATTCTTTTTTCGACCGCATATTTATTAATAAATTTTCTGCCCCCGTGATATTCTTTTTTTTTTTTTTTTTTTTTTGGTTGGGTGGCCGAAGCTTACCGGCTAAATTCTTTCACCCGGACACGATCAAACGGAAATGGAGTCGTCGGCTATATTTTAATTCGATTGGATGTAGTTAATTAGAAGTAATCAATGTAGTAGGAATGACGTGCAAAGAAGAAATTCAGAGTCATATACAATCATGAAATCGATTGATTTTTTATTTTATTTATTCCGTGAATTAATATATATTTTTCTTTAGTGCTTATTTATTTATGTTCAATGTCAGTACAGAAATGCGCGCTTCTATTAATATGAACATACGAAACAGTGCCGCCTTATTAAAATGCTTTCTGTGTTTTTAACTTTTTGCCCTTCCTACTTTCCTATGGGTTCTATATTTGCACTGTTGCCTAAGTTCTTATCATCAAGGCGCCGGGAAGTTAATAGAACACCGAAAAATGACAGAAAAATACCTTAAAAATTAAAAATTACATTTACGTTAAGATTATTAAACATATTTACAGTTTACGTACAGTCTGTATATAATAAAATTAGACATTATTTAAATCATTAAAACAATTTATGCACGTGTGTGACAAATTAAATCAATTTTTCTTTATCGCGTTATGTATTCACTGAAAAACACTATTCGGTAATCAGATCAAATTTAAAGGAAGCTCCCTTTTAATTGTAAGTACAATTTGTCGTTATAGTCTCAGTGTAAACGCATACATAATGAACGGATACGTAAATATAGTTTTTCTTTTTGAAAGAAAGAAATTCACTTATAGAAGATTAACTGATTTTTGAAAGCGACGGACAATCAAAAGTAATAAGTTATAAAAACATCAAAAACCTGATTTTATTTATTCTTCTTTTAATTTGATATTTTAAGAAATTTCGATACTGAGTTTAAATTTTCAGGGGAAAATGATGCGCGCCCCCCGTAAAAGCTTTCAAAAATTACCTAAATAATATTAGAAAAAGACAAAAAAGAGTAATATTAAGGGGAGTAAAAAATGACACGTAAAATCGGAAAAGATGCCACATTTTTTTTACCTCGGAACATCTCATTTCAGGATTATTTTCATGAAGGTAACATGTCAATAACTTCCGGGCCCTAATTGTTATGTACAGAGTTGTATTTATTAATCGTTTTTCAAAATTCTTTCGCGAGCTCCTGTCTGATTATTTCGAAATCAGCCGGAAATACAAAATACTATGAGCATGTAGAATTAGCGATAGTGTGAAGTAATAATAAATAGTTGAAAACTAAAATAAGCTATACCATAAAGGAACGGTTTGAATTTTTCGATGATGTATTTATTCCTTCTTGCATATACATTCCCTTAAATTGTGCAACATTACGTTCTAACGATGATTCGTTTTCGTCGCCACTACGTTTTCTCCGAAAAATTATTTCAAGTGATATAGTAAGTGGTAAAGATAGATTTCGGTAAACATCGGACAGGTTCGCTGACAGTTATCGGCTGTTTGCATTTGTTTGTTTATATTTTTTTATCTAATCCCTTTCGTGATAAATTATGGCCGTTTTATATGCGTAGAATCGAATTTGGGCGTAATGTATATTTATCAAAATAGAAATGTTATATGTATATCAACGTGCTTCGGAGATTATTCGAAAAACATGTCGATGAAAAATTTTTCTATTACAATAAACATTATGTTAATTTTATATGTAATTCAACAAACGATTATTACTTTTATTCGAAATGACGAGCGTATTACAATTAACGTTTCAAATGATTTTAGTAAAAGTCGAAGTACACAGCAGTAGCTCCGGAGCCGGATCAGACGAGAATTTGAGTTCGCCCGAATTGTCTAGTGAAACCAGTGGTAGAAATACGATTGAAAATGAATACGAAGATATTTACATGGTTGCAAATGAAAAAACTACTGTAAAAGAACCGGAACAGTCGCCGGTAAATGCTGCTTCGCAGAGAAGGGGTAGTCGGGACTCAGGCAGCCACAGCAGGTCTGAGTCCCTGAGTTCCACCAACAGTAACGTCATACATATACCTATCACTTCAAACGGAAATTCTACCGATGTTACCCACGACGATATCGCTGCATTCACAGGTAAGCACTATCTGTGTACAATTTTACCTGAGATGGCGATAACTTTTGAAGAAAAATGCACTCGTAGTTACACACACACACCCACACACACACACACACACACACCGACAAAAAATTGCATAGAACGATTTTAAGATTGCGGTCAATTTTATTATTAAGGGGCTAGACTAGTTTGTACTACGAAAAATGCAGTGAATATTCTGGCATTTTTGGGGGAAAAAAGAACTAAACGGTCAAATGTTGTAAGATTTTGGTATTTTATTTAGCATCATTTAGTGTAGTTATACCAATTTTTTCACGTTAAAATATGAAATCACGATTGAGATATAATAGACCATTCCTTAGAAGCTCATAAATAAGAAAATAGCTGCACTTGTAAGTGACGACAGAAAGTTTGAAATTTAAAAAAACAAAAAAGGCTTCAAACTAGATAATATTCAACATACCGGGAACTAGGATTTTTGAAGAATATTAAAAATCGATAAAATAGCAGTATTTAAAAAAAAAAATGTTGAATTTTGCAAAAAAAAAAAAAACGCGCCATTTTTTACATTGAAAATTTGCATTTTTTAACGGATCAAAAAGCCTAAGTTCATAGTATGTGAAAAGATAAAAAGATGTGCTGAGTATTCCCTAAAAATTTCAAATCGATCCACCGATTTGTTCGCGATTTAGAACTGCGCAGCCATTTTGAAAAATGCGCTGTTTCAAGAAATACGCTTTTAAACCTATTGATTTTTATGTTATAAACTTATAATTAATCATACTTACAGTTATTCCACTAATCCGCACCCATACAATTCGCCTTCTTCTTGCTCAAACGGTTGCTGCTCAGCCGCTGCCGTTTTCCTATAAGCTGTGTGAGCCTCTTTTGAAACATCTTGATACTATTAATTAAAATCCGTCATTAAAGATCCCAACAGCAAAATAATTGGCCAGCTGAATAGTTTTTAAGCCGCTACAGAGAAGTTTTAGAGCAAAGTGCCACAACACGCCATTGTAACTCTCATTATTATTTTGAGTATTGCTTCTTTTGCACCTGTTTCTGTTCTTACTCAAATCCGTGTCAATTGGACTGAATGCTTTTAAAACGTCTGCGTGTCTAACGGAAGATAATCATGCTTGAAGTTCTTCATATTAAAACCTTCAACTTCCGCTCGGAGATACTTGCACCAATTGTCCGCGCCGGCCGGTTAGTTTTGATACTGTCGCTTCTTGTCAATGAAACCCATATGAAAGTATGTAGTCCAAATCGCTTAGTTCATTTCGTCTACATTATTCTAATGTTTTGTTATAGCCAAACCATAATATTTTTGGGGCTTATTTATGACTTTGTCAGTTAATTTTACTATGTCCTTACTTCCGCCTCCCAAACCGTTTTCTTCTTTTCACTTCGGCATCGCGTTCTCATTCTTTTTTTGACATGTAGATTAAAAATTA
Source organism: Icerya purchasi (assembly GCA_039619475.1). Classification (NCBI taxonomy): domain Eukaryota; kingdom Metazoa; phylum Arthropoda; class Insecta; order Hemiptera; family Monophlebidae; genus Icerya; species Icerya purchasi. Next base: position 240,030,269 of record CM077115.1, read on the forward strand.
TAGTTTTTCGATTTCTACATGGTACGGATTCATATGTAAAATACTTTTAGAAGTAGCACTATCGCCGTTGCTGATGTAACGGGTATATTTCACACTCCATGATTTGCAAGCGAACGACCAAACATTTCCACGCACTGGAGTTTCTTTCGTGCCTTTCTGATTTCCGCATGCATTATTTTCACTCATTTCGAATTCAATTTTAGCTGCACTGTGCTCTTTACACGACGCGGGACAGAAAACGTACCTACATCAAATCAAAACATATTGTAAATAACTGACAGCCGTACGCGTTTGCAGTATCACTGATGCTGTAGACCAGCTCAAGACGAAAAAATCGCTTTATATTTCATATCGGGGGATGCAAAATTTTACAGAAACATGATGTCAGAGCGCTTGTGAATCAGCGTAGCTGCCAGGCGCTCCTCCCTAGCGTTTAGAGTACAGTAACTGGCTACCGAGCAGCTTCCTACCATTTCAAAAATATTTACGATCTGACTCTAATATTTTGAGATATTATCGTGTAAATAGCAAATTATCGAAAAATACGAGAAAAAAAAAACAACGATTTTTTGAAAGTGAGAAACTAGTCTAGCCCCTTAAAGTAGGACATCAAATCAATCCCGAAAAAACCTAGAAAAAAATAAATGAACTAATTGGCAAGAGTAAAAACAGCGCATCGTTAAAACTATAACAAAATACCTTTAAAATCACCGTATGAAAACATTAACTAATAACTTACGAATTATTTCACTCAATATAGTATGCAAGAAGGAACGAATTGTTCGAGGAAAATATTTAATAAATAAACCAACTCAAAACTTCAGTCTTTTTAAAATTACAGACTACTGAGTAATAAATATGATAGGTAAATTAAACGTAAATAAGGGCTCGAGTATAGAAAACAGGTAAATTCACAGAGTATAAAAAAGAATCATTGAAAAACATATAGCTAATTACTCACAAGGATATATCTACTTAAGTAATATCGTATAATTGTTTGAACTTCATATTTACCTTGTTTAATATTAGAAAATTTTATAGTTTGCTATATTCTATTTTGCATATTGCATTCCGCGTTCTAAATTGTTTTCTTTCTATCTAGAAAATTACCTAATTCGTTTCTCTCTTTGCACTCCCAAGATTATATATTCTCTTCCAAATTCATAATTACATTCCGCATATCCTATCCTCTCTAGATAACGGTACACCTTCTCCTTCTTTCCCTTAAATTATATATATATTATTTCCGGATTTTAACAATTTCTTTTTTCTTTTTGTAGTTCGTTTTTTTTTTTTTTTTTTTTTTTTTTTTTTGGTTTAACGTGTATTCCTGTTCTAATTAACACTCCGCCTATTTTCTTTTTTACTAAACAGTGTACGTTCGAACAACCTATGTCTAGTTTCCATACATCTCTTTTTTTCTATTGCTCAAAGTTTCCGAAAGCTATTTCATAATTTTCTTTTCGCACATAATTTTATTTTACAAACACATTCGAATCACAAACATTGGGTGTTACTCGATTTGAAATTAAATTATTTAAAAAAAAAGAGAAGAAAGAGAAGGCTTAAAGCCTGCGATGGAGTGTTTTTTTTATTATTTTTCTATCCAAAAAATTAGTTCCCCGAACCGGATTAATTTAACGGTAGGGATGAATTTCGAAAATATTCAAAACTAATCTTATTTTATATGTTAGTTTATTATATAAGCAGATTGTATCAATATTCAAAATAGATAATATAAACCTAAACGCAACTGATAATTATGCAAATATAAAAATTCACGGACTAGTTTAGGTCGACATTAAATTAAAATTTATATAAAATTTAGTGCCACGATTATGGTTTAGTGAAATGGAAATTAATCCGGGAATTTATATTTATGTAATTATTAATTGTGTTTATGTTTACGATTTTTATTTATAACTATTCTGATTACTTATTTTAATTTTTTCCCCTTCACCGGTAACAAACTTTTACCTACGGATTCTAAAACAGCCAGTAACATAAGAGAATAATAAAATTCGGCAACCAGCTAGTACCCCCTACCTGAAGATTCCTTTTCTCCAGTGAACGTTGATAATTTCATTTGGCGAATCGTCGCGAAAAAGTGATTATGGACGAAATTGGCTTCTAAAATCGAATGATGAAACACATTATGAGTCTTTATCTAAGTTAAACGTGGATACTTCTCGACTCTGAACCTGATTAGCACACTTACACACCTTTATACAAGAGAATTATGTGGTTCACGATATTATAAAACTATATGTCCCTATTGTTTATTAAATGTCTCACGCAAACCGTAGAAGGAAAGCTGGAAGAACTACGTGTTCATTTTTTACATCGCCAGTTTTTAACGAACTTGGCAGTGGTAAAATTAACAATATCTTTCCTAAGAAGTAATAACCTTATAGTACGGGAGCCCGCGATGCTAAATGGGGATTTACTCGAGCGTCGTAGATAACTATTGGATTTTAAAGATTAGAAGGTAGAAAGAAAAAAAGGTTATATGATGTATACCCTTTCACCGGTGGGGGGAGCGTCTGGAGGTTTTCAAAAATGTAAAAAAAAAAGCAATCACATGGAAATACTCGAGCGCTTCAGGTATTGACATTGTATGTTCACCGCGGGTCTGTGATAACGTAGGTATGTTAATCTGACCGTTTGCATGATGTGGGTGGCCGTACAGAAGGGTAGAAAATGGGGGAGGGGGAAATTTATTCGAGCGCGTCAGATATTCAGAGGGGATGTTAAGTGAACCTGAAAGAAGCTCCCATTAAAAATACTGACGATTCGTACGTGACGCAAGCTCTTAGCGGCTTTTTGAAAATGCCAAAAAAAATCGCCATTTAGAAATACTTGAGCGCGTCAGATTATTATACAGATGGTTCAGCTTGATGTCCTAGTCGTGCTGACCCATAATCTGACGATTATTTGGAGGGATTTTCTTAATCTGACGGTTTGGGGAAATCCTAATAAGATGGCTCAGAAACGACAAAAATATTCATTTAAAATATACAATAACTCACGAACGGCTTGACTTATAAACTTCGAATTTGGAACAAATATTACAATTAAAATTCTCTTTAAAACGATCTATGTTAAAGATGGCGGATTACGCTGGGCGGCAAAAAACCGTCAAGAATATGTAATATAATATTTAAAACGACCTCAAAAATCACTTAAAAAATCATAACTCATCACCTGATAAAGCTATAAAGCTGAAATTCAAAATATAAAATAAAGTACACGAGTCCTTTCATAAAATCGAAAAATTACGGTACAAAAGTTACGTAAAGTTGTCGAAAAGTTCAAAAAAGCGCAAAAAATGACGTGTTTCTCCCTAGCGCAGCGAGTATTATAGCTAAAACTTTTGAACGCGGTTAAAAACATGTGCATCCCCGTATATATTTCTCTAGTGTGGAACATCCGCATTTCCAGCTTTAAAATTATACCCTCAGGGCGCCAGAAGCTCAAAATTTTGGAAAAATATATTTTTTTCCCGGGCATGTTATATACCGTCGGAAGTTATCCTATCGGGAACGAAACCGTATTTCATTTCCTTAACGGAACTTTAAAAGTTGCCAAAAAGTTCCAAAAACCGCGAGAACTAATTTGTGACGCGAGTATTATAGCTAAAAATTTTGAAGAAATTAGAAAATATGGGCATCCACGTATATTTTTCTGATTTGGAACATTTAGGTTTCCAACTTTAAAATTAGTCCCTCGGGACTCCGAAAGTTCGAAATTTTGTAAAAAAAAATTTTTTTCAAAAGTATGGTACATTATTGGAAAGAGCGCTATTTTTCAGAAATGGACCCGTATTTCACTTTCTTAACGAAATATTGCATGTTAATTAAAAGTTCAAAAAATCGTGAAAAATAACGTATATATGTAGCTTATGTATTGTAGCTAAAGATTTTGAACAAGGTTTAAAAAATGCGCCTCCCTGTTTATTTCTTTACTTTGGAACATCCGGGTTTCCAACTTTACATTCGGACCATTAGGCGCCGAAAGCTCGATAGTTTCAAAAATAATATTTTTTTTTCCGGTCATGTGATATATCGATGGAAAGATCGTTATTTGTCGAGAATGAAACCATAAGTTATTTCCTTAACGAAACTTTCAAACCTTGATGTTCCAAACTTGAGAAATATACGTTGAAGCGCATATGTTTAACCGTGTTCAAAATTTTTAACAACCAATAATTTAAAAAAAAATAAATAAAAACTAAATAAATAAAAAAATGAATATAATTAATTTTTCTTCATAACTATTACGTTGCACTTCAAATTAGTCTAAAAGCCTTCGATTCAAATTAGTATTTTGCTTTACTGTTTTAAATTATTATTAGAAAAGATCTCTGAAATTTATTAAGATATTAAATTAAAATAATGAAATAAAAATGGAAGTTTATTCAAACAAACTTTCTTACATACTAAATAATTATAGTCATCGTTAACTTACATACGGAATCCTCAGCGCATGAAACCTCATGCTTGACTGAACTTGTTGTTATTTCGGCTTGTGGAAATCGTCAAATTTCATTTTTTTCGTTATTCTTGAATTATTTCCTTCAAAATAAAAAAAAAAATCAACCGCGCTCAAGAATGTTAAGGTGACATTATTTTTCGCAAGTTTGCGACCCTCCCACTCCCTTACTCAAATCGTCAGAGTATATTTTTTCCGTTATCCTTAAATTAGTTCCTTCAAAATAAAAAAAAAAAATAAAAAATCGACCGCGCTCAAGAATGTCAAGGTGGCGTTTTTTTCCGCAAGTTTGCGACCCTCCCACTCCCTAACGTCACGATCAAACCGTCAGATTATTGAAATGCACACTTTTCAGCATGTAATTAACCCACCTTACCTTAATCTGACGCACTCGAGTATTTCTAACGGTCGATTTCTTTTTACTATTCTGATCGGCTATCCTAGACGCACGTTTCTATATACAGTCCTTATACCTGGTGGAAGTATTCAACAGGATGCAAGGTATGCCCCCTAATGTTAAATCCAAAAATCCCCTATCGGGCTCCTCTACTATTATGAAACAATATATGCGTATACTATATTAATTTCCAGGCTTAATAATAATAGTAATAATAATCTGAAATGCTAAACAGAGACGTTAAAAAATGTAGGAGAAGTTTCTTTCCAGGTTTTTAACAATTATAGCTTTTTTCAACTTTCATCTTACTAATTGAAACGTGACTTTTGTTTTCAATAGAATCTGGAGTTTCCAGCGCGTCGCCTTCCGATATTTGCCATTCGGAAGAAGAGCATGATTTTTCCAAACCGCGAAATCATCATACTCTACCACACCAACCGCCAAATAGCAGGTAAATATGTCTCCGAATTAAATATGTTTTATTCGTAGGGAAAAGAAAATTTACCGAAATTTAAAAAACTTTATCGGCATTGCCGGCAAGTAGGAAAAAAAGCAAGCACTAAAAAATTGTATGATCTTTAACCGACCTCTTTAGTCAAAATAAAAAGAAACTGTGTAAACACGGATTTTTATTATTCCCGAAAGGGTAAAGGGCATACTATTTCCGTTCATATTAGAGAAGGCACGTAGGTACCTGTTCAATGGGTTGGAACCTGCACTCAATGCAATACGAAACTCGCACTAAACAGTGCTGGAAGTCCGAAATACAAGTTGAAAACCGAGCTAGTATAAAAAATTGTGCATCAAATACAAATTAGAATTTGCCGCCTTTTCAAATGTCGATAATGTTACGAAATGAACAAGATTTTCGATTTTCCCTCGAGTTTTTAGTTATTTCGTAATGTTAAAATCAGAAAACAAAAAATCAACAGATACGCTCTAAATAAGTTTTTTTTTTTAAATTTCGTTTTATAATCCTTTTTTAAATGCCTCTATCGTTTCTTACACGTACAGGTACGATATAGCATAGATTAGAAGCGTATTTCCCTTTCCTCTGTCGATACGACTATGGCGGGAACAGAAATGTTACCTGAAAGAAGTTCCGACGCCAGTAAAAATATTATACCTGCTCGCATTCTAATGTTTGTTTTTTATTTATTTATTTTTTTTTCGGCCCGGCAACAAACCATTTGGCCACTACCAATATTTCTTAATTTACGTGTATTCTGTACACCGACAATATCTGAGAACATCATTAATAATAACGCGATATCTATCAACATTAATAAATTAACGCATCGCTTCGTTTTAAATGTTAAAAAGAGGGGTGGAAAGAAGGTTAAGCGTAGAGATTGGTAAAGAATAATAAGAACATTCGAGATATTTCCCAGGAATAGTGGGAAAGAAAATAGCGCATACAAAATTCGGAAGGGAATTTTTTGATCGGTATGGCCTGCGCACGTCCACACTAATTGTAAGTAAGAGAATATGATGTAAAATAGCGATGTTGAATTGTTCGAGATTTATTACTTCTACTTACATTCGTGATCGGTAAGGTCGTTAATGTTTCAGATACGGCTCCGGAACTGCATCCCAGGGATAGGTATCCATCAGATGACCCCCGTATAGATATCCGGTGTTTACGTATACAGGCACTTGCACTAGCTTACACTAATTGTCGACGTAGACTACTACTGTTGCCAATGTTAGACTAAATTACGTCATGCCGTTAACCAAATCCGGGGCTACATATGGGTTGCCCGTGTAGTAATAAATTACATAATTGGAGCTTGAATTTGCGTTAGTCAATTAGCTTTTTTGCGTTAAATCAATTCGATTTTTTTTTTTTTATCGCTGTTGCTTCAGGGAAGATTTAATTTTGTTTTTTTCGGTTTTTAATATATTTTTTATTTATTATATTTTTTATTTTGGGCTCGGTTTTATGATATTTGATGAAGGAACTTAAATCGGTCTAATCTCCTGCGTTAAATGAACATGAAACTAAGCTATAATTTATATATTTGACAATTAGAAAACTTAATCTTTCGTTAAAAACTAATTAAGCCAAGTCGACTGTATCTATATTATGATACTAGTATTTTTTTAAAAACAAATATTATAGTGATTGCGCAAACGATTGTAATTTGTTACAAAAAGATATGTACCAAATTGTCGATAAAAGCTCGTTTTTTTTTTGTTTATTAAATTTGCCATAACAAGAAAAGGAAAAAAAATACACGGAAAAAATAGGAAAAATTGCGTAGAATTTGACGCTCTGTTCAAGGTTAATATTTTAGGCGAAACCGTCACAATCTTGTCGCTGCGCTGTGTCGAAGTTATTTCGCTAACTGCGCTGTGGAACACGTATCCTTCCGGTGGGTGTGGGTGTGTGTCGGGGGGGGATATACTTATCACTAATTTACCTTGTGGAAGACAACAACCTGAAGCTGAGATTAGTGATTGATCGGCTGCTTTATTTCTGCTGTGCCATTCAGTTGGGATAGCGGTTCTGATTATTTTCACACAGAAGAGCTCGCCTGTAATTTCAAATAAATAAAAGATGGGCTCTACCGATTGTAATTCGTTCGCCACTTATGTCGCTAAATTTTAGCCCATTGCAAAAAATTAATCGATACGAATAAGCAATCGACAGGAACATTTTGATTTAGGCTCTTGAAAATTTCTAACTGTTTTCTCAAATAAACACAATTTCATCAAAACTGTTTTAATACCGGTATAAGTTACTTTTTTCATCCTGGCCAGGAATGACAACGTAAAATTATATTATTCAATTATTATTATTATTATTGATAAAACATATCAGTTCTTTTTACAATTTATATTACACACTTGCACCAATCTTTCGTAATCGACCGGCCGCTGAAAATGCACACAATTAACAAATTCGCAAATATACAATTATTTAAAGGTATTATAAAATTGTGTACGTATCACTCTGTTGCCGGCGAGAGGGGAATTCGTAGTCCGTTGAATTGACGCTCTTCCGATATCCATCGCGTGGCCGAGACTGCAGTCGATAATCGATGGTAAATTCGGTATGTCGAGATTTTACTTCTGCTGAAGTTTCGCCATGTTTGGGACTTGATTCGTGAAAGTTTCTCACCGAATCAATTAACACGACCGCGTAATGTGATGACACTGACGACTTATTTTTTACCGATATTTCTGTTCCGACCGAGAGAAGTCGAAAAATTCCGTAGAAAGGTAAAGCGACTGACTCTCCGAGACCGCGTGTGTCTTTTCGAACGTTTCTACCCTTCGTTTCTCGATGACCAATCGCAATCGTTTCCTCTAATGTGGGGTGAGCTTTTCACTCGGCCGGACCGCGCGGTGATATATTCATCCACGACCGACAGCAGAATCTCACAACACAATACACGCACATTTTCACTTAAAGTAAGTCCCATATATCCTTGACAAGGCGTCGGGGATTGTGAAGTTAAGGTTCACAATGTACAAAGCCCAATGGCACTAATGAGAGTAGGAGGGCCAGAGTTCCTTTTTGACGGCTTTACTTTCCCGAATTTCTCTGGTACCTAATTATTTCAGCCTGAGTAAACGTAGGAGCGACTTGGATCTAGAACGAGACAAGTCTCGATAACTTATGACACCTCCGATTTGGTAGCCAAGCGGCTTAAATATTTCTATTTATCCCGTTTATTTACAACCTATACAATGTAATGTACACATTACAATGCGCGCTGAGTTATACGTTCCCCGCTGGAATTTCCAAAAAAAAAAATGCAGTTATCGGTTTCTTTCGAAAGCCGGTCACAATTAAACGGAATAATGAAGAGATTCTGCGAATAATTTACAGGTTGCTGAAAAGAGTCGTTTCCGAGCCTGGTGCCATTTACACTTCACCACCACCACCACCGCCACTTCCGCCATTAAATTGCGTCGTTCCGAAGGTAAACGGAAACGCATGCCATCGATTTAACGCTGCGGCTGCTAACGGTAACGGCGACTGTAACGGCGGCGCTCATCGGTTCGCAATCAGCAAGCATGAAAACGGCAAAACGAACGTTATCATTTGCAGTCCAAGTGACCGCCGTGGCGCAGAAGATAGCGCAACCGGTTGTTGTTCGACGAGCAGTGGATCCGTGGTCATCGCGAACTGTTCTACCGCTTACAGTAGCAGCGGAGACTCGCATAATTCGTCCATGAGCTACACAAACGAAGAATCCAATACCAGCACCAGATCTTCGCCTCCATCCAGCAACGCGCAATCTTCAGACTGCTCACTTTCTAGTCCCTGTAAGTATATCACGACGGTTTTCCCGCTTTAAAAAATAATTCGATCGTCGAGCAGAATGTAGGTAATTTTTTTTCTTTTGATTTTGTCCGAAAACTCGTTATCGAAATGAGCAATTTAAACAGTAACACACAGTAGTAGCATGGTGTTGAATAAATGTGTGATCTACTTAGCCTGAAATCGAACTGGATGACAGAGAAATCTTGCCAATCCGATTAATGAAAGAGCATGTTCTTTTCGGATCCACTACTAGGTTAATGCATTATTACCATCTTTTTTTTTATTTCACAGTTTCTCTGAGTCACTGTCAAAGGAGTCGTCGCTTTGCTTTACTTATAAGTGTACATGATGCTACAGTTTTGCACGCTTGCTAATAATCGACGCGATGTCACCCCAAAGGATTTATTAAACATTTTAAAACGGGGGAAAAAAACACCTCGTATTTATAGAATTTTAAGAAAGTTAAATATGAATATTTAAAATGTTATTTTTCACAGTTTATCCAAACAGATTTCCTTTGGATTCCTGGCCATTCCGGAATTGGGGGAAATGAGTTGGTTGACTCATTCGCTCGATTATCTTCCTCTTCTGGTAGGTTTCTTCCTGCCTTCTCAGCTTCCAATATTACCCTTCTGTCTGCAACTGCTCATTCCAGATTATAATTTAACTCCTACGTCTCCTCATTCTCCAACCCGAACTCCTTTTTCTTGTCTATTCAACCTTCCCTTCCACGCTTTCCATGGTTTATTAACTTTCCTTCTATGTGCCGTTCCAACCTCTCTCCGATTTGCTGCCTGCGTTTTATGGTTTGCTTCCTTTCTCACTGTTCCGTTATTCTCTCGTGCCTTCTCCTTATTGTCCATTGCACCCCCCCGGCGATCAATGCATTTCTGATCCCGATCATATTATGTTCGGTTGTTCGTAATCATCAACTGAACAAGCTTCTTTTTATTCCTTTCCCTTATAAACCGGTATTCCCGCTCCATTCTGTGCTTCATTCATTCTCTCCCTTCCTTCTTTTCGGTTATTCTAGAGCTCTTGATTGCTTTCTGTCAGCTATCTCTGATCCTGTGTAAGGATCTGAGTCTCTCGTTTCTCTCTGTTCCGCTGTCCTTGGGCCCATGTCCATGTTGACGAACCCATTTGAAGAAAAAAAAAAAAATTTATTTGAGAATATATTAAAAATATTAATTTTATTGTTTTTTAAATGATCCAGAAAATATAGCGGGAATATAAAGATCAGATCGTTTTTTGTTTGTTTTTTTTTTGGTTCTTATTATTTTTAAAATGTTTACCCGGTAACATTTGCTGCAAATTTGAAGAAAAATACATTAAGAACGAATAGGAAAATAATCAAACAAGTAGTAATTGTGTAATATCGTTCATAAAGAAAACAGGGAAAGTAAGAAAACGATAAACACGTTCAACAAGAAAAAAGGAAACAAACATTTATTTACGAAAAAGTTTTTTTTGATAAAAGTTACAATATCGGTCTATGTATACCGAACAATCGCTTTTTCTTTATTCTTTACGAATCGCGAAAAATGGTAATTTCTTTTTTTTGTATATGCTCAAAATTGTACGCCTTACAGAGTTACGAAAATTGTTTCTATAAAAAAAATCGACTTAAATCTACCGAATTTCATTTTATTTTTAACCACAATAATAAGCCTTCAAACAATATTGTTTATTTAAAGAAAAACAAAAAAAAAACAAAAAAAAACCGGTTAAACAATAGACTGACGAAACAATTAACAAAAATACGTATCCTTTTCAACGGAACCGACCCGATCCCTACCATTTACTTTAGACTCTTTTCAAGCTATTCACGGCTTGCGCCTTCGGCATGTACCTTTTACTGATGAAAGCCTATTTCACATTCGAGTTCGTTAGGATGGGGCTCTGTATTAGTAAGTCTATTTAAACCAAATAGTTCCTGAACGCTGCAAACAAATGTGATCCGTTCTGCGGTAAATATTTTTCATACTTTGTCGTGCGTTTAAATTTCAAAGTTACCCCCGTAATAATCTTTCTGATCGAAAAATTCCGATAATTTCATTATACAATTCAAGACGTATCGTTCAGAACGACGACTACAGAAAAAGAAATACCTATATGATAATTCTGGAACCGCAGTGCACAGAATCGGCATTAAAATACCCGATCAATGTAACATGTCGCTGAGGTCGATATCCGATTTATTACTATAGCAATTGCAATATTAAACATTATTTAATTATAAATATCAGTTTAGTAAATTTTTGTGTTTTCTTAAAGAAGTAAAAAGCGTTTATTATATTTTTCGTATTTATTTAAAATTAAATGCAATTTATTAACATCGCTCGTATGAATTTTTCTAAATTTTTTTATTTTATTGAGGGAATTACTCCATGCACCGTAATGAACCATCATATCGTGTTTTTTTTAATATTAGACGCTTAAAGCTGACAAACTGAATGAAAGACAGGACAGTGTAGTCGTAGCAGACGGGCAATGTTTGATAGGTCAGTTAGTGACGTAATGTGTCCGCGACACAAACCGATCGAGACACATGCACACTTTAACAGAAAGTGCGAAACTGATGGGTATTCATCGGCAACAAGTGCCTGACTGAGGAATCTGCCTAAAAAGAAAAGTACTTTTAAAATGATTACGAAACAAAAAAGTTTCAGTACATCAATTTTTAAGCCAAATCCGAATGTGTAATATTATTTATCGGATTTTTCACATTCGTATACTCTCTCACACGATCTGTTAAGAAGATGTATATAAAAAAATTATTTGAAATTCGTCTATTATAATTTTTTTTTGTTCGGCGTCTTTAGATCGAATGTCACTTTTAGAATAAATATAAAATTTTTCAACAAACATTTTCGAAGGTGATTCTTGTAAACTGCGATTTCACCTATTAATTATTCACCGGGCAGCGATGCAAAATGTAATTTAACGGGAGCGGTAAGCGGTAAACGCTATGGCCTAGTTAATGTGCCCGATAAAAAAGCTCTCTAGAATCTACAAAAGGAAAGGAATCTTCCGGAGAATGATACCGGTCGAATTAATGTGCAAAACCAGAGAGATCCGACTGTCAGTTAATTCGTAGAATTACGCTGGTATTTTCTTTTTTTTTTTTTTTTTTTTTGAACGGATAATTTTTATAGAAAGTAGTTTTTAAAAATAAAAACGATACCACTTTTTTGCAGACAGTCAAATTTTCATTAACACGATACACACATTAGCGAGGAAATTGTTTACACACTAATTCCGGGGAAAGTAAACGGACCACCGAACGATATTAATCCCGACTCTAAAAGGGGATTACCTTAATTTTTCCGCTTCCGCTACTTACGACGGGAAGTGGTTGGAAATTAATTTCTCGCGCGCGCCTAGAATTAAAAGAGTACGACGGATGGGAAAAAGTCGTAAAAAAAAATTAAGCAGAGTTCGAGCCGGAGTCAGAGGTGGCTTTAACTTTTTCCGGGAGGGCATGACGATGTTAGTGTGCCGCGGCAAGCAATTAAAGTATATGTCACGGTTCGAATCTCCTTCGGTCGAAAACTCTGTGGCGCATGTGGATCGGCCGCATCCAAGTGTAGCGACGATTTTTAATTAGCTTGCTTAGACAGCGTGCAGTCTGGGAAAGCGTAGTAGGAACGCTTTGATTACGCACATACGGTCCTACAGATTATTTAAAAACCGTAAAATTTCCCCTTCCGACGAAATAATAATTCGCTTTCCATTTTCATTGCAGCCGGTGAAAGGTCTATGGTGATAGTGACGACAAGTTCGACAGTGGCCGAGTCGTCCGCAAACGCCGAGCACCAGCAGTCGTCGTCGTCGCTGTCGTCCTCGTCGTCCGGCGAAGATCACCAAAACGTCGCCGCAACCGGACCACCGCATCTGGTGAACAAGCAGTTGGTCTTGCCGTTCATACCTCCGAAGTTCAACAGCAACGATCACGACTCGAACTGTCTGATCAAGCCGTCCGAGTACCTGAAGAGTATCTCGGCGAAGAATAACAACTTCAGCGCTAACGGAGCCAGCGGTCACGTGAACAGAGTGCTGACGAAAGCGAAATCGGAAGTGAACGTAGCAGTGGCCAACTACGAGCAAAAGCGAATCACGCCGAAAGATGTTCATCCGGTCGTGACTAAAGTTCAATCGAACGGGCCGCCGCCACCGCCGCTGCCCGACAACAGTGACAGCGCATCCAGCACATCCACCGCCTCGTCCAGCTCAACCATCAAAAGTCAGCAACAGCAACAACCTTTGAGTTTCATAAGTACCCAAGATTTGACCAGCATTCAGCTCCGTAAAACCGTCGCCACCAAGACCATGTCCGCACCGTACGGTCCCACGATAGGTAAGTGTTGGCGTAGAATTAATTTTTACCATTTCGGCCTTTGCGTCATTCGCGCCGAATGTTCTCGATTTTTCTCTAAAATAATGTACATATACCGATTTTACTTACACATTCCGGAGACAAGCAGAGTTTTATCGAAGCTCGTATTAAAAGAAGTTTGAAAATTTCTTATCACGATAAAAAAAAAAAAAAAAAAAAAAAAAAGGTTTTTCGATTGTTCGGATTTTTTTTTTTTTTTTTTTGGAACCGAGTTTCAAAACATTCTCAACCTGAGAATGTCCATGGGGTTGTATAAACATTTTCTTAAAAAGCGCACAATCAAGAAACCTTGAGCTAACACACACCTGATCCGTCAATATTTATGCTTTAGAATTCGCGCAATCAACTTGTACCAAATGTAAGCTGAAAGTTCGGAAGTTCTAGCGGAACTGAAAATATTTCAAAGAGAGGAAGATTTAACTAAAAACCGATGATGGTCCGACTAATACTAATTTTCATATGTTCTATCTCTGACCGGTGAAATGATCGGCGTTTCGTCTCCACAATTCACTACATAAATCCAAATTCAAACGCAAAAAAACAACAATTATTACCGCTGATCGCGATAGAAATATTTGTACAAAATTCTAACATAAAAGTATCAATCTCGCAAAAAATTCAATCGACTCCGCTCTATTTCCAGATCAGGTAAACATTTCTTGTTACGTTCCTACGAGTTGCGGCACGTACTCAGACGTCATAAATCTACTACCGCTAAGTAACTTCCTACTAGAAATAGTGACAAAGAGCAACGGTGCAAAGAATTGGATACCTAAAACTACCTTCTAGCGTTGAATAAACCATAGTTGAATTTTGTGCGGGGGAGGGGGCGAATACTATCAATCGTTTAAGAATAGAGCATCTAAATGTCGCAATTAGGTACTACATCAAATACTCGTCAGTACAAGTCCACACAGTTTCGATGCAGTTCGCCCGGTTACTTTCACATCATTAACGGAAATCTAATAAGTGTCGTCTACAAAAGTTCATTCACGATGGCAGACTGAAAGATTTTCTCTTTAAATTCACCTGCGGATATCGACGATGATTAAATATTGTAAAAGAAGAAAAATTTAAACGAGTACACCTCCGTAACGTGTACAATGATGATGTACGTTGATAACACACACTGCGAGGTAGCTTTCGATTTAGTAAACATAATTACTAATTTAAAATAATACACGCTCTTATAGAGTAATAACGATATTCGGTAACATTTGTGAAAGAACTCCCACATAAAATAATAATAATAAAAAAAAATATATTAAAAAAAAACCCACCAAAAACGCTCTTTTTTGTCGCTATAAAAAAAAAAAAAAAAAAAGGTCTTAAAATATTTTAATCGAGTTTCTTTTTTTCTTTGGCGCGAAAGTGTAAATTTCTAAAAAATACCCCGAAATTACTGACATATTTCAAGATTAGAAAAAAATTAAATTTCTCGCGTTTTTTTTTCAGAAAAATTTCTTGTTTAAAATAAAAATAATTACTAATGATATAAAAATTGATAATTGAAAAATTTTCTTCTTCGAATAAACTACGTGTCGCAAAAAGCGTGCTTTCACAGTTTGCACACAAGCGGAAATAAAACCGAATTTATTCAATAATAAAAATTAACAAGTTGGAAAACAATTCGGTCCATCTGATACTTTTTGTTACAAACATATTGTGTTACGCTTTCGGACCAGAAATGTGTTTTTCTGCTTTCGATTACCAGTGTAGACAGAGTGTGGTGATGAGTAAAAACGGAATGAAAAAAGTGTTTAAAATAACGATTTCATTATGATTTTTAACCTCCGAGTCACAAACTTGAAAAAGACAAGATTGTCCGTATATTATTTTTTCCGGAAATGTTATTTTTAGAATCGCTATTAAAACTCTTCACGATATGCAGAGAGTGAGAATTGTTAAAATGCGTTAGAATAGAAATTATTTGTCACGTGCAACTTATAAACACTTTAAGAGAGAAAAAAAATCGATGTTGTCTTTAGCTGCTTGAAAAGTATACTCGAAAACCATTAAGAAAACAATTATTGACCGGTGATTATTGCGAATCTGTTTATGACAAATTCTTCCGTTGAAACGTTATAAAATCCTTAAACGCGGCGTGCATTCGTAATTATCTCCGATGATACCTCCTTTGTAATGGAAGATTTCGAAAATAGGCAAGGTGGGTGCTTTTTTTTTTTTTTTTTCTTCTATTTTAGGCTCGTCAACTAGAGACCTCCACTCAGAAACGATAGGAAAGAAGAGTTAATTAATTAGAAATTAATTCGACCGGGAATAGCTGAAATAAAGGAACTAAGCAAATAATAGACACTGAGAGAGAAAGTATAGGGTATATAGCACATTGAGGAGCAGGAAGCCTTAACTTTAAGAGGAGTAAATAAAGAGAAGAACGTTCAGCAGAAAGAGCAAAACACTCGAAGAAAATGTGATTAGCATCACAGATACAACTGCTCCATTCGGATGTAGAGGACAATAAGGAAAGGAGACGACCAAAGAGAGACGATAGCGGGAAGAGGGCAATAACACTTTATTAGCGTAGGCGAATAATAGAGACAATAATAGAACGTGGAAGAGAAGGGGGAACTCTGACAACCAAGGATTAGAAGGAAGGTTAGGAATTGAGTGGCGATCGACAAAACGTGGTAAAGTCAGATATTCGCAAAAATTTCGATAATATGAACGTATATAAAATACGCCGTCAAAAATCGATTATAAAAACAATGAAGAAAATGAATACTCCTCCGATGATCATTAACAGTGGTCGACTCGTCGTTATATCGGATAGAGCATTATCATTTTTTAATGTAAAAGATTTACTTCCGTTATAAAACTACTTCCGTTATAAAACATATTTCATGGTATAATTTGCACAGTAGACGATAATTAACAAATGCATAATTTAATGAAATTCTACCGGTGTCAAAAATATTCTCGTCTCTATAATATGATAATTGATTTTCACTGCGGGTATGAAAAATAAAAATATATATATATATATATTCACAAAATGAACAAATTAAAACCACCACTATTAATCATATAGTTACGCAGTGTGTTAGTAGTTCTGAAACACATGAGACGATTCTATTGTTTGTTTTGCGAATTAATATATTTATCGTCAGTATAAAAATAAACTCTATACTTATATTAATTCCGATAATACATTTACAACTGATAACAACTAGAAGTGAGTTTTAGCAGACCAAGAATAAGCATAGTCTCCAATACAAATGTGTATTTATATGAGCGCACAGTTTATAATCCGCTCAAGGAGCAATCTTATATTTGCACATTTCTGATGTATACAATTCGAATTACAAACACATCATTTTGAATCGCACAATTAGTACATCGATGTTTTATTTCATGCTAGAGTGAGAATTATGCCGTTTTACTTATCGATTTATTTAATGTACGATTTTCGTTAATGAGGATTTAACGTAATCGTATCTTCGTTAAAATTACGCCCGGTTACATATTCAATCATCTCTTCCGCTTTGCACTTCCCCTCTTTTAAACATTTTACAATCTTTGCTATTTATAGCCTTCGTTTTAATTGCATTCTTCCCTCTTTGCTGCATATCACTTTTTCGGTTTTCATCTGCATCTACTCCCTTTTTATCCTGTTCACGTACTTCTAATTATTTTCTTTGTCATGCTGGTATCAATCTCCGCTGAGCAGTCAGCCTTCTATTTTTTTCTATTAAAAACTCGGTATCTCTTCTACTCTTATCGGTGCTTCTTACATTCTCTCATTTCCTTCTACACCTGGGTTCGGGACCTAAAACATCATCCGCATATTCACATAATAAATAATAATATTATTTTTTTATAAATAATATTATTTTACATATTTCCTTTTAGGCGCGCCAGCGGTTTTGATCCAACAACTACAGAAATTATAGAAAGGGTTAAATAGAGAGACGATTAAAAATAGAGCTTAGGAAAGATTGAAATACAGGGATTATAGATGGAGATGGAAAGGAAAGGACAAAATTATAAGAAGGAGCAGGAAGACCCGGTGCTAAGATTTTCGAGTACAAAGCAGAGCGTTCAGAATCAAGGATGGGGCATTCAAAGAAGATGTGGTTTGCAATATATAGTGGAGTAGAGATGGAACTATGAAGGGAACAATCGGGAGAGGAAGACAGGGAAAAACAAAAACGTGAAGAGGGTAGACGAGAGTGATTAAAACGCAGTCTGATTAAGGAAACGATCGCGGAGCGATGATAAGAAGAAATGAATGCCCGTAGAGTGAGTGAAAAATTAGGGAAGATAATATTGTCTGTTTTTACTTTGAATTACTAAAATTCAAAATAAAAACAGACAACATTATCTTCTCTAATTTTTCACTCACTCTATGGGCATTCATGTACTACTAATACCAGTTTCTATTTCTTTCAAAAACTCTGAAGGTTTTTTTTTTTAATTCTCGAAGTAAAAGTTTTTCATAGCCATGAGATTTCTTTTGCGGACAAAATGGGGGACACTCCAGCGAAAAAGTAAATAAAAAATGTAACAATTTTTTTTTTATTATCTGTATAATAATGTACGTTCTTTAAAAGTTGACGTGAGATTTTCAATTATTCCCCCTCGGTTTAAATGAGATTTGATGAGATTTTGTTGCCCCCCACCCATTTTGAGCTCACGTAATTAATGGATGACGACCCCTTAGCGGTGCTTAATCTCATCACTAAAGAATGATTTTACGTTTCAAATTTTTCGCTACTTGCAACCAATTACTTTTATAAGTTGCGCAGTGGTCTTGACACATTTTTCTGCATCGGAAAAACAAAAATAATTACATAACGTAATGAACAAAAATTTTTAATTTATTTGCTCTTCCATTATTATCTCGTAATTAATATTGCGGTTAAAGAGAACAATTCGAATTTCTTCAGAATGCTAAAAAAGAATGAACTTTAAAAGATTACGAAAATTACACAGTTTCGTGGAACGTTTTCTAAACACAAAAATTACAACAAAAAGGGAAAAAGTTGAAACGTGTTTTTCGAAAAGCAGTAAAATAAGAGGATATAATCAGAAAGTAAATATTAACATTAGCAATGATGTAATTGAGGGGATTAACGGTACTCGTACCATTGTATGCAATCTTCCAATCGCGGTACGCAGATAATGAAAAATCAATTTAATGTTCGTAATTACCGAGTTAAAATTCCTTTTTTTTCCCTTTTTTCATTTCACTCGAACAAAATTAAGTGAAAAAGAAATTACACATACTGTGCGCGCAGCCACCGATAATATACGCATTTTTAAATGCAAAGCTAATCTGTGCTTGTTAAAATTTTTTGGTTATTTATTATTGTCCCTTTTTCACTTATTTTAAATATTACCTGTCCGCTGGATAGTATGAAATATCTGAATGTTAATAAAGAGGCTCCGAATTTTAAATTGCGATTTTTTAAAAATTCGAGCCCTTTTACGGATATCGTGCGGAAAAAGGTAGAAAAAGAAATCAAAAATTATTCATAGAAAATCGAATTACAGCTGAATATTCTGCGTTTAAAAAATTAGAATACCTTAACAGCTCGAACGAATGACAACAGTAAGCCCACTTTTCGACTCCTGCATTCTGTATTTATTTTATGCTAAAAACAATTTGTTACATTACGCGCCTATTTTTGATTTCAGTCAATCGAGACGTTGTAAAAGCATATACGCTGCACCGTATCTGAATTGAATTAGAATAGTTTACGATTTTCTATACCGCGCCTTACATGTATCTTTCGTTTTACGTTTCAGTAACGCCACAGCAACAGCCGTTCCAAATGCAAAAACAAGATTTAATCGCTGAACTGAAATTATCGAAAGACATAAACGGCATAAAAAAGCTCAAAGTGGAAAGAGTGAAGTTAGAAGAAAAGCACGAGAAAGAATTGGTTTCGGAAATAACGAAGCAGTTTTCGTTGGAAACTTTCGTAGAAAAGGTAAAGCGATACACTTTTTCTATTAGAAATAATTCAAACTTTACATATGCACGTTTCATTTAATATGCCTAGTACGCATATTAAATTAAAATACGTAATTAAAAATAAATAAATAAATAAAATAAAGTGAAATAAAAACCAAGGAATATAAAATAAAATAGAACGTGTCGAGGGGGAAAGAATGTGCGCGTTTATGAGGAGTTGTGACGAACCGATCATCTACCTCAAGGGATGCGTGCGGTGACTATTCAGCGAATGAAATAAATCAGTAGTGGAGCCGAAGATGTCGGATGGAATGGAAGATGAGTGGAGACAATATTCAAATTACCGAGGAATATTCACCCAATTTAACAGCATCTGCGTCAGGATATCCGAGATAATTCACGATGCAGTATCATTCGAAAGACCAGATCGCGCAGATAGTTGACTTTGTTGTTTGTAAAAAATCAAAAAAAAAAAATAAATTCCATTCTTCTTCATCAGGAACTCAGTTTAGAATGTACATCCGTCTACCTCTACAAGGAAGTCCGATGAAGTCAGCCGCGATACAGTTATCGGTATTGGGATACAAAACATTAACGAAAACTTCAAAAAGCATTGAGAAATCAAAATAAACTAAAATCATGTTTCAACGGCTAATACAACAAAATAGTGCAATACTTACGATGTTAACTACTGTTATTAATGAATTAAATAATGGCTACGTATTTAACAATAGGGACATTGTGAATGGGCCTAAAAAGCCATAAGGCTGAAATTGAACTATTCTTAAATAATAAATCTATAAAAAGATGTGTATGTTTAATATCGAATCGCATTTAACTATAAAAGATTACTTTTAAATTGAATAATTATTTAACCTATTTTTATATTCGTCCGTCTATGCAAGCGCGTGATGGCTCCTCAGCTATTTTAATAAGATCAAATATAAAACATCGTGAACTGAATCATTTTAGAGATGAGTAGATTCGAATAAACATAATGATGCACTAGATTTTTATATTACAAAAGGTACAAAATAAAAGTGCACAGATGCTAATTCTTTAATCTTTCTTCCGAACATTCGTCCATTGTGTTGACACTAAGTGATAATTGTACACGAACTCAACTGTTCCTTCGTAACCATAAAACCGATGGAAAAGTCTCTATATAGTTTAGAACTAAGCTTACATTTGAAAAATCTAATTAGGAAAAATTGTGAATGGTTGACAATGTACCTTTCTATCGAAATACCGACTACAGCTATTTTAAATACACCCCGTATTAAACGGGAAAAAACGTAAATAAAAACTATCCGAAAATAATTAGGCATCTTGTTATAAACAAAAAACGACTAAGAAAATGATAGTTTAAAACAAGATATTCGACGATAAAATTTTATTTAATAAAAAAGCCAAACAACTAAAGACATTATTAATGGATATAAAAAAATTGAACATTTACTGATTATTTAGCAAAACTGTTACTGTTGCCTGTCCATGATTGTTCATTGTGAAAGCGTTGCAAAAATTTCAAAAAACCCAATTAAAAATAAAACAGTAATGGATTTTGGGCTAGGGAAGAAAAAAAAAATTTATCCACCGCTTTCTTGGAAAAAATATATATTCAAAATATTGCCGGACATTATGATACTTTAGTTGTTCGTCAGTTTGGCTTTGTTAAACAATACTCCACAGCAAACCATGAGGGATAGCAAATATTATAGAAAACAGTCTAGAAACGAGTCATGTACAGCTATGTTTATTGATTTTACTCGAGCTTTTGATAGCACACGAAGGATTACGGTATAAGTTTAAATTGCTACTTCCGACCAATTTATTCCAACTGATAAATTCTTACATCGATGGTCGGTATTTTCAGGTATGCTTTGAACATGAGCAGGTCCTATCTTAGCTCGGCTCTCGAAGTTTCAATGTTGGGGCCTATGCTATATTTACTATATCCGGCCGATTTCCCATAATAAATACATGCGTTTACATTCGCTAATAATACACAGCCCTACTTTCGTGTAACACAAATTTTAACACTGCCGTTAGTAACACGCGGAATGTGCTAAACAAAGCAGAAGACTGATTCAAAAAGTAAAACATGAAAGTAAATGAAAATAAGTGTCTGTTCAATTTACTAATAAGATTTGCAATAATACCAATTTAAACAAGTGTTAAATATTCAGGGATACACTCGGATAGCAGACTGACAGGCAACGTCATATTGATTAAAAACAAAAAAAAAGGAACTTAATATTCGAATTAAGAAAATAAACAAACAGAAATAGTCTCTTGTCATTGTATAATAAACGGTCGCTATATATTGCTATTACTGGACATTACTTTCGACATACAAGGTGCACCATCGGCACTAAACCAACAAATATAACATTAGTTCAAATAGTCCAAAACAAAATTTTGAGGATTTTAACAGGCGCACTTTGGTATCTAACCAATGATGCTTTGCATAAAGATTTGATCATGACATAGACTTATTCAACACACTCGGAGAAGGAAAATTACTGGGCAAAAAAATGTAATCTAAAACCGGATTTGGAAGTAAATAGAAACCGCCATGAACCAGAAATTTATATTCCGGTTTCGCAAAAAAAAAAAAATTAAGCATTAAATATATTTAATTTTTTTTCAAAAGTCTGTAAAAGAACACTACTATAAGTAATAGCGTGCGTTTGACAACAGTTCGCACGCTCTTCTGGATTACTCAACTTGCTTAAAAGTTACAAAAATACACAGACGCTATATTAAAGTGAACCGTATCGGCACAAGGTCCGGTTCTAATTTATTGCTGGATCCGTGAAATCTCTCCATATGACATAATTAAATATACGAATAAGATAAAACAGTGTTTGTAAAAAGTTTGATAATTGCTAATTTGAATAACCTTTTCACTGTTTATAGTTTTAAATACAAATATATATATATATGTATATAAAGGTAATCATCATCATCATTATTGTTGCATCTCCCATTCGGGAGGTTGCACGTCACGAACATTATAAGTTCCGGCATCTGGCTAATTTTGTTAATAGGAAGAAGTCTTTAATTCCTGTGTTCGTATTCATCATTTCCATTCTCCTTCTTCCTCTTGGAGGTTTTCCTTTAATTTTCCCCTGTGTCACCAGATTGAATAAGCCTTCTTCTCTGATTTTGTGGGCAATGTATGCAATTTTTCTTCTTCTTATATCGTCATACAATTGCAACTTATCTACTTTACACCTATTCATCACCTGACGGTTTGTTATGAAATCCGTCCACGGGATTTTTAGCATACGCCTGTATGCCCACGTTTCAACGGTGTCAATTCTTTTTTTACAGTCTGCACTTATCGTCCAGGTTTCAGCGGAATATTGCATTACAGACCACACATAACACCGTAATATTCGTTTTTTCATATCTATATTCATTTTTTTATTTGTTATTATTTTTTCTAAATTCCCAAAGGCCTGTCTGGCCATTGCTATTCTGGATTTTATTTCTATATCGTCACGCCCATCTTCAGTTATCAGTACACCGAAGTATTTATATTTTTTTACATATTCTAGTTGCTGTCCCTCTATTTGTATTTGTGTCTCTGCGTTTTTTAACCTGAAGCACTTTATTATTATCATTTTATTTGTATTTCATATTATACTTTTTTTCTTCTTTTTTATGATGTCTCAGCATTCGTTACATTTGTTCGGCTGTTTCTGCTATTAGTACTTTATCATCCGCATATGAAATGTTATTTATTAATTGCCCATAAAGGTAATGGCGTTTTTAATTTTTTAAATTTAGATACCGAATACAGACGCTACAGGAAACCCGATACCGCCATGGAAGAGACAAATGCTAGCCAAAAAAGCTGCAGAAAAAGCCAAAAGAGAGATGGAGGAACAAGTTGCAAAGGAAGCAGAAGCTCGAAGAATACAATCTATACCAGCTTGGAAACGTCAACTGATGCAGTCTAAAAAGACCGACGACAAGTACATTCCACTTTTAACTTATAATTTTAACTTTAATTAATATAGATATTCACTTTCAGAAGAACTATTCGTACGAGAATATAAGAACATATTTCTGTATACGTAGGTGCTTGCTTGTACGTCTCAGTCTCGTTTATGTAAGATATTATTTAGAAACATTGTTTTCCCCTTTTTTGTCAAATTTAATTGTATGTATAAATCGCAAACAGCTGTATAACAATTTAAAAAAAAAAAAAAACGAATTTATTTCGTTACCAAAAATTTTAAGTCCGCATAAAGTTCGAAATTTGGCACGCTCGGTATGTTTTTGGCACGTAATTTTTTTATTTCCACCAATTTTTATAAATTCAAATAAGATGGTCCGTAAGAAAACAAGAAAAAAAAAAATGCAAAACTACTATAACTACCAGCGAATTTTTCGTTTTTCTTCCACTGGAAAATTCGTCGAAATAGAAGATTTTCCCCTTCACAGTTCCTTTTAAGTATTTTTATATTTTACACAAAGAGTGAGATCGAATTTAGATAATTATTTAATTTTTGACTCGTAGCAGACGATTTTATAGAGAATTTATCGTTGGAATACAGATTTTTTCTTAAATAAATGCTATGTAAATACTAGGATATAAAATAATAATAATTTTTAATAAAAGAACAGTACTGACCCGCCTTGTAATTTACTTTAAAAATTCAATAAAAACACACTAAAAAGAAAAAAATAATTATTCGATGAAAAATAATACATTTTTGAGTAATACACCTTAAGGAGATGTGATAGTTATATAAAATTAAAAATGCAATACTGCTGGCGGCACTGCTGTTATATATTTCACAATATTAGGTCGAACATAAACGATAAAATGATAATAAAAAATCATACGAAAAACAGACAAATCATATTGAAAAATATTTAAAAAAGACATCGACTACTTTCGACGATAATTCTTAAACGTTAATTTTTCCTAGTCGGAACGGAAATTACAATATCTAGAACTATAAAGAGATGAATTTTAAGAATATAATGTTCAAATTCTGCGGCTGAATACCTGTTTTTAGTTCATTTTTACCTGGTTATATTAAGAAAAGTATATCCGCCAAGGAAACTCGTTTTTTTAATGTTTATTTTAACACTGCACTAATGGATAATCATCAGTAATGGTACCACTGGTAAACTTTCTCATGAACAAGCAATCATCAAAATCGTCCACATAGAAGTACAAGTTTTGCTCGAACGAACAAAAAAATAACAGAGAGATAACATAAAACCGTCATTAGATTCGTGGGAAAATTTAATAATTACATAAACAAATTTTAATAACACCGACTGATACGTACCCGAAACTAGACGATGTATCAAAACTTCCCTGCAAATAGTATTCTATATTATAGTCTCATTATAACATATAACATAATATGAAATGTTATAAAAACACCGGAATATTATGATAGATATTACTACTATTTTTCGTTTTGGAATAAAAAAAAAAAAAAAACATTTAAAAACATTTGAAAACCAACTAATATAAGATTTTTTTAATAATAATGCATAAATCAATTCCGATCGTGTGCAAAAGCGATTTACAACATGCCTTCCAGTTTACAAGTGGGAAAGTTTAAAAAGGTTCTTTTACATAAATCGGACATGTTAAACGAAAATTTTAGCTCGATGATCTGATAATATTCAATACGATTTCGTATTGTGCTTGAACAAACATGTCTCCTCTCAAGAAAGCGGTACAGACTGTGTTCTACTTGGTTTACGAAAATAACTCTGATCGCAATAAACTAATAATAATACCTCGTGAACAATGTTAACCGCTACATTTCAACGGTATCAATAGAGAGTCACTATTAACATTGGAAATATGAAAAAAATATACATACTTGGATTTTTTAAAACTGCACTAGGGGATATTTTTTTCTGATCACCGGAAATGGTAAAATAATTTTTAGAATTCATGCTTATGGGAAATACGAGATGATTTACATTTCATTTGATAATTTTTTCAATGATCGAATGATACAACGATATATATATATATTTATATTGTTTATTAAAAGTGAATAAACAATTGAAAATGTCCATCGAATTTACGGAGATTCCCAAATTACAGAAACAAAAACTTTCTTTTACAAATTAACATTTTTCTCCTGAGATGAATTTGTTACAACCTAACTTAGAATATATATGTTCAAAAACAAAAAAAAAATAAAAATTTAGGTACAAAACATAAAATTATTATTTTGTAACACGTTAACATCATGAATTATGTAAAACAAAGCTTATTTATTACTTATATATACTATAAGTTAATCGCTATCGAGATCAACGCAACTTTGGTATACTGGGATAATGTGTTGCATACAAATAGGCTTATTACATTTATTGAAATTATGCCCCTTGTTTTTTTGTCTTTCCCAGAAGGACAGTCTTTACGTATATGTTTTCCAACTTTTATTCGGAGGATAGGTCACAGTTATCCCAACTTGTTCGTGAATACGTGTAAGCCTCTCGGTAAGTTCTCCATATTCTTCCTCACTCGTCGTTGAACAAAACTGTTCCCTGTCACTGGTACAAGCTTGTCGAAACAAGGCTAGAAGCCGACTTTGTTCATTTTCATATGACATCGTTCGTAAAACTGTGAAAAAGGATATGCAATTTATCAATAAACAATAAAAAACAATAAACACGTTGTATATTTTTTTTTTTTTTTTTTTAAACAGCCCCTTAAGGGAACTATATGGTTATTACAATCTTAGAACTATTTCTAAATAAGTAACATTTATAACTAAAAGTAAATTAACATGTTGCAAAGGAATAAATCAGTATCTATTCTTTGCTATTTATATACACATACATACAATAAAACGATAAAAATTATATAAATGTTACGTGGTCATTGTGGCATAACGCACCCGCGCGCTCTTCACAGACGTGCAAACTCTAACCTCAGTGACACTATAATATAGAATAGCTAATAGTCTCGAAGAGGTCAACGACCGCAGCTACTGTGAGCAGCAAATAACGCGAGTATTTTCTTTTAAAGTTATTAGAGTTTTAAAAACCGTCGGGTATTAGATACAATGACGTCGGGTTAAAGAAAAATTCGGACTTTATCGAAAGTTTATTCTTTTATTATTCCAACTTTTCCCGCTGTACTCGGGCCCAATAGGGAAATTACTCCTTCTCTTTCCTTTGTCTTGTCCGTTTTTGGCGACCAATGTGATTAGTAATTTCCCGTTACACGCTGCTGCGTCCATATTAGTTTTCTCTTATACAGTTGATACCCATCCAGCTTTTTACATTGTCTAGGGCATTCTCGGTCTAGCCACCCCGTTTTCGCTCTTCGTCAACTTTTCCTTGCAATATTAGTTGCTGCAATTCATATTTGCCTCTCTCCAAAATGTAGCCCAGATAATTATTCTTTCGCTTTTTAATAAAAGTCAGCAGTTCCTGAGGGTTTTTTTAGAAACGTCGTAGTGTCTCCTCATTAGTTATTTTTTGAGTTCAGCTGATTTTCAAAAGCCATCGATAAATCCACCTTTCGAATGTTTCGACAATCTTTTTCGATGTGGCTGTCGTGAGCACGTCCATGTTTCAGCTACGCGTGTTACTGTATAGCACATATTTCATCGGACGTAGTTTTAATTCGATGTTAATGTCACGACTGCGCGCAATTTGAGTTTTAGGAATGCGTTTCCTCGTACTCTACCTCTGTTCTGCATCTAATTTTCATATCCGAGTTTACCTTCTCTGTGTAATCCAACTTCCTAAATGTCTTTAGAAAGATGAAATATTTTTTCTATCTTCTCTCCTTCTATCGTAATTTATTCATCCGCTTCTCGTTGTAGGCGAACGGAATAATGTAGAACACTATTTTCAGAATATTGTCTAATGTTTAAAAGGAGTTGATAGTCTTAAGTACGTTGTTTTGTTCATTGAATCGTTATTACCAAAAACTTTTCAAAGCTCATTTCTGTCACATTACCTCATTGATTTTTATCCTTTCCAATTAAGATGATCAATGTAACACGCGCAACAGTAGGAGACGGCAATAATAATGGTTTAATTCCACGTGTGTCTAATAATTGCCGAACATTATTTATAAAGCTTGCCTTTTTTTTCTTTAATCAAAGTGTCTTATCATTATAAATTAACAAAAAACAAAAAAAAAGCACGCAGTAATAACTTGCGAGATCAGAGCAATTCGTTGAAAAAAGAAAATGATTAGGGTCTCGAGTAGTCTCTATTGAACAAAATCTTCCACTGCTATCCTAGAAAAAAAAAAAAAAAATTGCCTTAACCATTTAAACAATGTGTTATAGGATCACGACTCTACCGGCTGCCAAAGAAACTCTAATTAACGGAGGAGCCAGCACGGAAATCACCATCAATCTTTCGGAATCAAAATCTACCACAATCATTTCTGCCGGCGCTATCGTAACGACGAACGGCAAGATGTCGCCAACCGACGTGGAAGCCATCAAGGACTGTAATAAGGAGAATAGTCAGCCTTTAGCGGACATTCAACAGAATGGCGATCGGAAAGATAAATCGGAAGAGACCGACAGTGAGTGCAACGCCGTTCACATTATGCCATGGAGAGCTAAACTGCGTAAAACCAACAGCAAACTAAATCTTCTAGATTGAGCCGCCCAGATTTCGAATAATCGGACGAAAAGTGGCACGATGACGTCATTACGTGACTTTTTGTTTTTATCAAAATATTCATTTACGTATTATCGCATATTGCGTGTTTCGTATTCGACGTTTCCATTATCATTATAATTATTTCGTTTAAATTAATCGCATTACTTATTAGAATATTCGTGTTTGTATTTTTATATTAATTACGTCATGATAACTGTTAAGTCGTTCGTTGCTACTAAATTTATTCGCGCGCGCCCGCGTTACTTTTGTTATTATTTTTATAGACATTTCGCATAATTCAGTTTTTCGTTATCATTTTCGCGTTTCATTTTAGTAATCGTATCTTTTTCCTGTAATAATAAACCGTTTAATAATAAAAATATTAGAGTGTAATAATAATTATTAGTAATTAATAATTATACTTATAAAAGTAGCAATAAAAACAGAAGGAGGCAACGGGAATCACCAAAGTCAATTTTTTCCCGAGCTATAAATAAACTTGCCAATACTAATTCAAGTGTGATCGTTGCTGTACCGACCGCCTCATCGGTTATCTATCGATAAAACTAAACTACTTGTTATTTTTTAAAATATACGAAAAATCACTCAGTTGAAAATGTCTTTATCTCATTTTAATTTTTATTATAATTATTATTATTAATAGTACTTTTATTTTTTCATAAACCTTTCGCTACAAAATATTTCGTTTTGAGAAAAAAAGTTTAACAGTTTCTAAAAGCGAGAAGGATCAAAGTACACGGTTAAAGAAACAGCGTGCGTGAATTTTGCAGGTAACATGGTTCCCCCGAGAAGAAAGATTAATAGTATCGGACGAGAAACACGAGGATGAAAATTAATCATAACGAAAAGAAAAAGTAATAATAATTAATGAGATCGTAGATGGTGGTACTGTACAATATATGTAAAAAGTGACTCCGGGCACTAGATTGCCGAAGATCTTCTTATGAGTCGCTACTGAACCGACAGAGAAAATGCCGATCCCTTGAAAAATTGAAAGTAACAAATCCGTCAATCTAAATAGGAACAATAGAAAGCTAGAAGAAAATTCGAGATGAGATGTGGAAAACAAACGAATATCATTGTTATAGGATAAAAATAAGTCTAGTAGTAAATTATTCTAGCACGAACAGGATAACAAGAAGAAAGTCTTGGCTGTATAAGGATTACGTCATGCCTAAGCGCCTAGTGGATAAATTCGAACAGGAACTCATCCATCTTTAATGGTCAGCTTTCGAAATCACGAGATCTGACGTTGAATTTCATAATTAGTACTCTTATCGATGCGGCCTCTATATTTTTTTAATTTAAATGTGTAAACTAAGTTTGGTACGCATTCTGTACAAGTATTGTATGGAAGTGTGTAGACTTTCCTAATGAAATTTTGAGTAACTTGGTCAATTCTAGAAGAACAATTTTATCACTATAATAACTTATTGCTAAATTATCAGCAAACGATGTAAGCGGCGTGTGTAGAACATGCCGGAGTTTTTAATTAACACATATGAGCAGTTTCATCGGAATTATAGATTATTGAAATATTCGAATACAGTATTCCCCCAATATTAAATCGAGTAAAATAAAAATTATTTTATTTGGAGAACGTGTAGTCCTCGAAAAAAAAAAAAAAATCCTAAAGTAATCAGTTCCGGTGCCTTTTCCTTCAGCAGCAATTTTACAACCATCTCTTCATATCTTTAGTAGTCGCATTACGTTCAGCATTTTCGTTCCTTTTTATTCTTACATACTGAAACGGATAAATTAATGCTTATTTAATTACTTATCCCTGCAGCAGGGATTCCAAGTTCAATTTACTTTATTTATCTACCACGGAAATAATTACGAGAAAATTATTTATTTATTTATATTTTAAATTATATATATATATATATATATGTATATATATATATATATATATATATATATATATGTATATATATATATATATATATATATATATATATTTGTACCTTGTATATTTACCTTTATTTATGTTAAAAAGCAAACATGAGAATATTAAAATACAAAATTATTTACTAAATTTAGAGTAAACAAAATTCTACGTGTATCGACGACCGCGTTACTGAATTTCTTTATTACATGGAAGTTACAATTCCTACGCCATTAATTTGATGTGAAATCACTCTCGGAAGATCCATTAATGGTCTCTCGCCATTTTTAAAATACTTCGCTGAATAATATTGATTTTTCGATGTTAGAAAATCATTATTATTCAACGAAGTATTTTAAAAAAATCTGTAACAATCAAAGGATTTTGAGTGAAACTTTCTTAATTTTGTTTCGTATTTCAGAGAAAGTACGGATTAATGAAATACGAAACAAAATTAGGAAAGTTATACTCATTCAATAGAAATTCTTCGATTATTATAGAAATTGATAATGCGATCTGAATTTATATGAAATATCTCCGATCTGAAATAAAAATATCTCGCGCGGAGTAAGAATATTTATTTTACTCGCTAATTAAGAAATTGAAAAAAATATATACTTAATTTCATGTTCTGCATAGTATACCGTTTTTTTATTGAATTATTTTAATTATGTATTGGTTATGTGAACCGTATAAATAAATTATCTTCTGCTATAAATGAAAATAGAAATTATGCACTCCACAACTGAAATTATGGCGCATGGGTTATGTTATCAGCCCCCCCCTCCCCAAAAAAGAACAAATTTTATTTTAGCATCAAAAAATACTTTTTCATTATATTAAAAAAAAGGGGGAGGGGAGTATCAAGCTTTAATTGGCATGACTGGTTTTTAGACGAAATAGTAGGCTTGTCTGTATGCTCAGAGTTTCCTATTTCGCGGCTTGCATAATAAAATTACTGTTTGTCTGTGGTCGAGGAATAATGTAATAGAAAGAGTTATTTTTTCTACTAAAAGTAATACCTTGAGCAATATCAGTTGCCATGTTTTTTTTCTCATTTTTGGGTTCTCTAACAAAGAGCAACAACCCAATCAACCGAGGAATCTAAGTAATAGCTCAAAAGGAGCATAACATATTAGATTTTAATCTAGTGCGAAATAGAATGAATGAAAGAAGCTAGAATAGGAACATCTGACAAGGAAGAAAATGAGAGAACATACGAGGCATTGTATGGGTTAGGAAGACCAAGATCCAAAAGCTGAGAATAAAAGAGAGAACATCCTGAAGAAAATGAGGAACATTCGAAGAAGACATGATTGACTTCACATAGAAAAAAGGATTATTTTGGATGAAGAGGACACTGCGGAGAAGAGACGAGGGAAAAACTAAAAAAGTGACGAAAGGAGAAAGGTACGACCGAAACGAAGACGACACATATTGCAGTGATCAGGAGACGACAAAGAGAAGGAAACTTATCAAGCCAACTGGTTAAAGAAGGTAAAGGCTGGACGGAAAGATAAAATGAATTCGGATTGAAGAAAAGGGAAAAATAAATATCCTTCCATAATGTAATATGGAACTGTCTGGAAATATGATTAATATTGTGAGCAGGAAATTTATGCAGAGGATGTCCATTGGAAGCTCCTGAACGAGCCAAAGAATCAGCCACCTCATTACCCTCAATTCCAGCATGACTAGGAAATCAGAATAGATATCTATTTGGATAGAACGGAACAGAAATAATTCGTGAATTAGATTACGAATAAGAAGAATGAAAGGTTTAAAAGAAGGCAACGGTGAAGGGAGAAGAAATCGTCTGCAAGACACTTTCAGAGTCAGCTATTAATAGTAATTTATCCGAGAGGAAAGGAGGAGAAATAAAAATAATTGCACGAAGTATGACAGCAGATTTAGCAGTAAATATAGAATAGCAGGAAGGAACTTTAAAGGGGATTCAGAGTAGTTATGAAAAGGAAAAACAAAGGCTGCACCAACCTCACCAGCCCTCTTAAACCCATCAGTAAAAATAACGAAATGATTGGGATATAAAGAATTTAAAACCATGTGAATTTCAAATCTAACTACAGAGTGAGGAAGGAATTTAACATGTTTCCATGGTAATTGTTATATGCAACGCCAGTACGACTTAAGATTACACTTTCAATTGATAGTGTAAATGTCTCATTTATCGGCAACATAAATGCAGTTCTATGTCTGCCTACTATACACCAAACTGTACGCATATAAGACGCTATGTATGTTTGCCATTGCCTTCCACGTGAGTATTAGCAATTATTTTAATTTAATTATTTTTGTAATAATTTCTGTAATAATTTCTATCGTTGCCTAGGACCGAGCCTTTAGGACTTCTGTAACGGAAGTTGTCGAGTGCTCTAGCAACTAGTCTACGGTATTATTATTAACATTAGCAGTCAGCCGTACGTTAGTAATAATGGATTAGTACCCCCACTTGATTTGCTGACGTTTGAGCTGTGTACAATCTTGTTTGGTTGATTTTTAATTGATTAAATAAAAATAACTACATAAACGCAAATGCTAAACAATGACAATATGTTCCAAAAGTAATTTTTTTCATATTATAGTATAATTGCAAATGTTAAAATCACAATTATTTCGAATCATAATTTTTAGTCAAGACTCTGTTACTCGACGACTATAGTCGGAGAATTAATGTAAAAAATATACTGCTTTTTCCACGGAATATCATTTGAAACTGTATGATACAAATGTCCGGGAAACGTTGAATTTCGCTAATCGAAAGAAATGTTCTGTAAAAAGTAATTTTGGTTTTGTAGTAATTATTATTTCTCGTTTTTTTTTTTTAATTTCATTTGTTTTTTCTGTTTCACATTATAACAGAGTACAGGAAGGGGTCAGGAACTGAAGGTCGTGGATTTCCTAATATACATTGAACAGTTTGATCCGTAAATCGTAATACTGTCTCAATGCTCAAAGGAGCGAGTAAATAAGAAAACAGCTGTTAGCGGCAATAAATATTTTATATTTTCTTGACGTATGAAATATCGCGTATTCGCAGTTCTTTAACTAAAAAACGCAGTATCGAATTAAACATAAATCACTCTTGTGCGTAGGACGCCGTCTTGAACAAATAATGATCTACTAACTGCTTTTAGAAAGCAACGGGGCTCGCACGTACTATCGCAACTATCATTTAGTAAAGTCGCCAGCCGGCCTATCATGGATTTTTATACTTTATCCAAAATAATTACTCTACTACTGCTACTGGTCGAGGTAATATAAATTGCAATTATGCCATACTATTATTTATTTGTTACTATTACTCCAGTCTTCTCCACTGTCATTCTCTAACCTTTCTCTTAAGTGCTTTTATCATCCATCTCTCTTATTTTTTTCATTTCTCACGGTTTCAAAACCTAAACAGTACTTTTATACTTCTTTTCGCCGTATTTAATATTTTAGCACATCAAAACCGATTTCTAAAAAAAAATCAATCGAAATTTGTTAATCTTAAAAATATCGCGAACACGATTTATTTGGTCAACGCAAGACTCATGCTGTACACGTGTTTAATATATAATACACATACGCCGCCTAACCAAAGGTGTGTCACTTATCATTCATAAAATTAACTCTTTTCTGTAATCATTTTAAAGAATCGAACAATCTGTTCTTAGTTTAGTTCAAAACTAATAATCACGTTCGCATTTTTATGGTTAAATCTCCTTTGGTAAAGAACGAAGTTAACTGCTGAAAAAGCCGCTTGACTGCTATCCCCTTATAACTTAGCTCCATCACTAAAAACCGAAACAAAATTTTCCTAGTGCGTGTTCTCAAAGAATGAATATGTGTTTTAATATTTGGGAGACGAACTTTATTTCAATTTTTATTTATTTATTTACGTGCCATACGCAGCAACTGAGGCTAGAGACACGGCAAGAAATTATAAAACAAACGGAAATTGAAAACAAAGAAGAAAAAACAAAGAGAAATTAATAAATATTAACAAAATTAAAACAGTTTTAGCGAATTAGAACATTTTAGAAATTGAAATAATCGGTTAAGCGCGGTTTTTTCGTAGCACAACAAATCCTTTAAATCGGATAGTATGTAGGTGTTCGACGGTTAATTGACAATCACGTCGCAGTCTACATAACGTTACCTTCTGTTTTCTACTTTCTCGGCTTGAGGAAAGCCACGGTTTCGTAGATGATTTTATGGGGCGTAATTTATTTTTTGTAGGTAAAATTTGCCAGTTGTTGCACCAGATGTTATTGAAATGGCGTTTAAGCTCATGTTTAATAAAGTCGATAAACGACACCGTTACATTTGCAGTTGACGCACGTTTACTGATCGTTTTAACGAGGTTTCCCGCATTTCCGAAGCTCTGTATGCTGCCCTGGGCTCAGTCGTACCATGGGGTGGTACAACAGATATCGGGTCTCGGACCAGCACTTGGATTTCCATGTTTAGTTGTTGCAGACTGAGCATAATGTGGTCGATTGCTGTTCCGTCATGGTCTTACCAGCCGAAGAGTTAGACGTTGTGCTCTTTATAATGCTAAAAGCCAGTACGGTTAGATAGGTCCGTCGCAAATCTAATGACCACTGCGATGCATAGTAGACTCGGTATCGGAGGTTCGGAAAGCTCCAATTTCCAACCTCAAAACGATACGATGGATAGTATCCGAACCCTAAGTCCGTATGCCAGCGGAAGCATAAGCTTGTGCACCATAATCGATTTTGGACCTTACAAGGGTGCGATACAGCATTAATAGATTGTGTCTACTTGCGCCGTAGGTTGTATATGATAGCTTCCGCAGTAACTTTAGCTTTTTATCACAGTTAACTTTCAGTGCGTTAATTTGTGCTTTCCAGGTGAGTTTGTTGTCGAATGTCATTCCGAAATATTTTAACTGTATTTATGGATGATGTCCAATTGTTATCAAGAGTTAGGCTTACTCTACGATCACAGTTCTTCCGCCTACAGAAATAGGTTGCTGTTGTTTTTGTTGTTGAAAAACAATTATCTTCAGACCATTTTTGCGGTCTATTAATTGTGCTTTGCAGAACGTTTTCTACTAAGTTGATATCGGTACTTGGGCTGAGGACAGATTCCTGAGGAACTCCTGCCCATACCATACGTGGATCAGACATAATGAATCCCAATCTCACTCGAAAGCAACGATCAGAGAGGAAGTTCGCAATAAACATACAAAGACGTCATTTGAAATTCCAGGAGTGTAAGATTAAAAGAAGTTTGTATCTCCATATATCGTCAAATTTCTTGAAATCAAAAAATACGGCTAGTGAATGATGCTTGTTTGAAGATACTTTACTTATAGAGCGCTGTAACGCAAGAATCGGATCAAGATCGTCCTGACCGAAATCCATATTGAATATTTGTAAATAAATTACGTGTTTCAATTTCCCATAGTAGCCTATCATTGATAATTTTTTCTAACACTTCACATAGAACTGATGTAAGAGATATTGGCCTGTAACTGTCGAGGAATGTTGGATTCTTATTTGCCTCGAGTAATGGGATTATAATGACATTTTTCCAGTGTAATGGGAGATTATCTGAGAACCATATTCTATTGAAAATTACGAGAAGAGTTTCTAATATAAAGTCAGGTGGTGCGTATTTTAAAAGATAAATGTGAAAATTATCTGAACCAACTGCTTTCGATTTAGTTCGTTTAATGGTCGTACACAATTCATTCATTGTGATGGGTTGATTATATGGTTCTCCGTTGTTGCTGGCAAAATTAATATCAAAAGTAGTATTTCTATTAGCATTGGATAACTCCGTATTGTTCATAAATTGATTTCCATCTTTAGTTGACAATGTAAAAAATTCTGCAAACAAAGTGTTTATTTTGTTAATATTACTGTATATGTTATTACCGATTTTTATACATGTTGGTGTGAAGCGTAGCGTTGATTTTTAGATGGATTTAATTTTTTTCCACACAACTTTGGTCGGTACACCAAGGTTTAAAGTTGCTATAAAATTTTTTCAGCGGTTCAATTTTACTTGTTTGAAATTATACCTGGCCATTGCGCGTAAACTTCCAAAATTCAAATGGTTTTCCATGTTCGGGTTCGAATTTAACTTTTTAAAGCGTTCCCCCTATTTCTGATTGCAGCTGCACAGTCATTAGACTGCCAAGGAACACTGAGCAACGAAACTTAGGATAGGAAATCGTGTATTAGTAAGAGTTGTTGACGGTAACAAACTTTTTTTTTTTTTTTTTATTTTTTATTTAAGGCCTGAACTGTCATTTATTTGACCATCCATCATACATCATACGGAGTAGATCAGGGTACCATATTGGCCTCTATTCTTTTTCTCATTTACACCAACTTGTTATACAATGCGAAGGTATATGTTTTTGCTGATGATATTGCCTTATTAATGGAGCACAAAAATTTAGAGATGGTGGAAAAATTATTACAAGAGAATATAGATAATTTTAGTAAATGGACACATAATAGGAGGTTATGTATAAATATAAATAAATCAAAAGTATTACACGTTCGGAACAGTTTTAAACATAAGATACGCGATCCGTTCATAATAATGATTGCCTTATATGAGCTTCATGTAAATATCAATACCCATTTACGTTATTGCCCACCGTTAGAGAACGTAAATGACTTTAATTATCTATATATATATATATATATATATATATAGGTAAATCTTTGAACTGGAAAAAACACATTCAAAGTCTCAATACGAAAATAAGACAGACAATTCCAGCTTTATATAAAATAAACCAGGTACCATCGAACACTACGTATATACTATAACTTAATAATAATGTCTACAATATTATATGGAATTCAAATATGGGGCGAAACTAAGAAAACAGAAGTAAATAAAATAAGCAAAATACAGAAGAGGTGTTTGAAACTTATACTACCCTACACTGGAAGAAAATCAACTTTAGATCAATGATGTGTGGAAGGAAAACACGGAAATGTCCCCCAAGATGTACTATTTCTATTATAGATTACTAGAATTTAATGTCAATAATATAAAATTACCATCCAGGCAAAAAATTCGGTTAACAAGAAACCAAAGTAATACATACTACATCTATCCCAGCGGTGTAAATCTACGAATTGATAATACTGATGATTCAGTTTTAATTAAATTAATAAGTACTATCTCTAATCATATATGTATGTATTTTGACTTTCTCGTGTGTCTTTCCCTGATATTAAGTTTTCAAAGAAGATCATGTTTTTTGATTTTAAAATATTAAGTAGACTGCAGGTATGCGTATATATACTTATACTTAAACATAACGTTAGGTTTACTTATATTATGATTTATAGAATAAATTAAGATAGTTTGTAAATTTTGTATTTTTTTTGTTAATAGAGGTTAATAAGGGTGTCGGGCACTCACACAACGGACATATTTGCCCTGTGAGACACACAACTTATTTTTTAAAAAAAGAACTTTAGAAATTAAACCAACATGTTGTTATTAATTATAAAGCGGATTATAGCAAAGATTGCAGTATGACCAGAACAGAGTAAATAATGAACACTATATGGAGGGGAAAATCCCTATGAAATTAATTCTTCATAAAACCTTTTTCTATATTATTCGTATATCTGTCGTAAATGAGCAGCAAGTGATTAATGTCATTAATAAAGTTGTAGACTTAAGGTGATTACTGTTGCTTCCAGAAGTGTCCACGAAATTTAATGTCACATGGGAATGCCCCTTACGCAATCAAACTACGGAACATACTTCCGAATAACACGACTGGGAATAGGTAGCGGAGCATCGAAGTACCAAAGAACCGGAGGGATATCAGATTGAACCATACCATAATGTCTACCAGTATCCTGCCTATCTCTGTGAACTATCCAACACCCTCTAAGGCAATGGCCTGACTCCTGTGATGTAAGTCTGAGAAAGGAAAAAACGGGAATGCAATTCCATTCGAAGTTACGCATTTGGCCGCAACGTCAACATTATCATTTAGCCCAATGGGAATCCAACAAAACATTAAACAGTCATTGTTATTAAGAATTTGAAGATATCTACTCTTGATCATGTAAACGAGCGGGTGACATCTATAATTAAAAGAACTACTATAGTTTAGACCAGAGTTTCCCAACCTTTTTTTCGTCGAGCCTCCCCGAATCATAAATAACATTTTTATGCCCCCCTTAATTTTTTCATTAAAAAAAAAAAACGCACATTGTTTTAATGACACTTATTTATTTTAATTCGAAGTTGTAGAAAATAAACTTTAACCAACTTTAAAACGTTTTTATCGAAATAATTTATTATAATTGAAGTACTAAGAGATACTTGAGCTTGCATGTTCTGCCCCAGTTGGTTGATTCTAGGTTCAATTTATGCCAGAGCTATCGTCAGGCCGCTCTCAATGGCAAGAAGATTTTGCTGCTTAGTTTTAATTAAAACCAGAGCTGAAAACCCTGCCTCACATAAGTAAGTCGAAGAAAAAGGAACAAGTATTCACAAAGCAAGAGAGGCAACTTTGGAATTAACAAGGAATCGTTTGATCCAAAATTTCTTCAATGTCAAGAGATGAAAGTCATCTTTCGTTGTCCAATCAACCTTCATTTCTAGAAATTCTTTCTGAACTTGTTCTGGTAATCATAAGACATCAACAACAAATGAGTTTCTGGTCATGTGACATATTGGTGACTCTGAATTAATGTCTCGATAGTATCGGTGAAATTCGTTTTCCAGCGCTTGCAAATGAGTTTATATTTCAACTTTGAAATATTCGTCCATTTTTTTTATTTTTAATTGCTTTGAATAGTCGAAAAAAAGATATTATTACATTTTCAACAGATACCATTTGATTCCAAAGCTGAAGCTTAGATATGAACCCTTGAATATAATCGTTACTTATTACAGTGCCGTTTCTGCCTTGAAGCTTCAAGTTTAGCTGATTAAAGGCATCAAATATATCAGTTAAATAGGTCAACCCCCATTGAAATTATTCATTGATGAACATTTGCAAAAAATCTCTTTTTTTCTTTGAACTCACGAAAGAGGATGGCCTCTTTTTTCAATTCATAAAGAGCGAGCCAACATGTTGCCCTTCGACAACCAGAGTACTTCTGTGTGTAATAAAAGGACTCTGTGATCAGAATCAAGATCCTCGCAAAGTAAACTAAATAATCGACTGTTCAAAGCGCTACTCTTGATGTAGTTTACGATCTTTATAACGAAATCCAAAGTCTGGCGTAATTTCTGTGGCAATGTTTTGGAAGCCAAAGCTTGTCGATGAATAAAACAATTAGTACACACTATCGCGGAATTCTTTTTCTTGAGCTTTTGAGCTAAGCCTGATCGTACATCTATCATTGCAGAGGCGCCATCTGTGCAAAGTCCAAAGAGTTTATTCCAATCCAAATCATTTTTTTCGATGAAATCAGATATTGAATTAAATATATCTTCAGATTCAGTGCCTGCCGTCAAAGATTAAGAGTACAAAATCTCTTCTTCAATGTGATCTCCACTGATGTAATGAACATAAACTATTAACTGTGCACAATTAACGATGCCGGTGGATTCATCGCAACTAATGCAGAAAATAGTGATAATTTTACTTCCGTCCGATGTTTAATTTACGCGTTAAATTAATTTTTCTTTCGCGCCTCCCTTGACATATCTCTATGCCCCCCTAGGAGGGCGTGCCCCCCTGGTTGGGAACTCCTGGTCTAGACTCTAGTGCAATGCCTAATTGAAGAATTCATATTTTGATATTAGGTTTAAAAAATTACTTTCAGGTATATTTCCTCTATGAAAGTTTTAAACGTTCTCCGACAGTAACATCTAACTCCCGATCACTGTTTTCAAATGCACTGAAAATCTTACTACTACTATTACTTCGTGTAAAGCTGTTTCCTCCTGGTAAGATTTATTATTTCCCGAATAATTCGTTGATATTTTTTACATTTAATTCTATACATACATGTACATATACCTAGGTATATGTATATATTAATAAAAATATTATCCGGAAGAACGGCCTTTAAACGTCTATTTACAAATTACGTTGCAAAATATATGGGGGGGGGGGAGGATGTAAACGGTCTTAATAGTGAACTTGTTCAGTTTTAATAGCTTTACACACCGAAGAGGGTTTACTAAACATCGTAAAAATTACCGATCAATAAAACCTTGATCCAGCACACATCTAAGATATTACTACATGCCCTGAATGAACGCTTAAAACGTACTCAAACAGATAAATAAACAAATTGGATTGAATCAAGAAAAGGAACACGTAAGCACATTTGAAGATTATAGAAAAAATTCTAGAAATACAACGAGCCTGTGTACGTAGCATTTATAAATCACAGAAAGGCATTTAATAGTATACTATGGAACAAGCCATGAATAATCTCGTATACGTGTGTCTCAGTCTGCCTTATTGTACTAGTAATTTATGGAAACAGTTGTAACAAAATATACGAATCGATAAGCGTGATTCAAAATTTATTTAAGACATTAGAAAAGCATTATTGGACAGAGTCGCATTTTATCACCACTTTTATCTAATGCGTACTCCGCACAAATAATAAAACGTATCCGTCAAAACCGCGAAGATAAAGTATCTCAATCGATAGCGTGAATGTTACTAATCTACGTTATGTCGATGACAGGGTAGTTTTTGCCTCATCTTAAAAATAACTAAACGAAGAATCAGTAGAAAGTAGAAATTTTGGGCGAGACATAAGTGTAATTAAAGGGAAATCACAAAAAAAAAACACCTGTCGTACTTTTGCAAATCTGGGTAGATATGTAACAGGTAATTTGACTAACTGGGTTCTAGAATTAGCAGTGGTGACGGAGGACTAAAGATTAAAAGGGAGAATAGTATTTAAATGATGCGAATATCTCAAATCGTCCAAAGATTGTCTCCGTTCCCTTTCGATCGGTAACTGTGACTTCGAAACGTCAGTTATAAACTCTACAGATCAACGACGTATTGTGATGCTTTCGAACTCAAATACTGACGTATAATGATATTGAAATGGTACCACGAACAAATTAACGAATAAATTATTAGCCGATTAAACGAAGCAAAACGGCTCACACAAGCAGTACAATAAAAAACTAGCAAATATTTTTTGACGTAGCAGGCGAGAAAGAGGAACAATTATGTTAAGAATAATAAATGGACGAAGAAGAAAAGGCCGAGCAAACAATTAATGGATGCAACAAATATATGGGGATGCGGCAGGAAATCGGCAACTGTACGGAACTCACAGTCAGGACGGTCAACTATGATCCACACGACGATGACGATGAAGATGATGATGTATACAGGACACTTATAGCTAATTATTATTTCAACTTTGTAAATAAACCAGTTTAGCGTTTCATGTATAAATGCACTGCTGAAATGCGGTTCATTTCATGTAACACCGGACATCATGCTCTAAAAAAACACTTTTTAATGATAAAATTACCAGTTTTTTGCTTCCTTTTTTTTTTGTTTTTTGTTTAATGATAGTTTACTTAGTAAAACTAATCAAGTATTGTAATCTAAGAAACCTACAAGAGAGACTTTAACTTTTATATCTAATTGTTTACGTCATCTGGTCTACTAATAAAATATAACTTCCTCCTATATGTGATGTCGATCACATTTTCTTCGAGTGTCCTGCTTTTCGTAATGAACGCTCCCTTTTATACAGTTAGCTCTTGTCATTAGGTCTGCCTACTCCCTCTATAACTCTTCCTTTATCCTCTCCTTTCCTTCATCTTCTGTGGTGTCTGCACTGTTGTCCTTTGTTGCGTCCATTTTGGACCGCCTAGCTATTTAGTTCTTTAGCTTAGTTTTTCCTGTTGTTCGGTCAATGCCGCTGGCGCGCCCACAAAAAAAAAAAAAAAAAATTTAAAAAAAAATATAACTTGAAAGTGAAAAATCTTTCAACGATTTACAAAAAAATTTATAGCACTGATAATCAGTACTTTTAGGATCTGAATGTGGTCACGAACAAGTAGTTTGAAACTTTAGTGTTTCCGTCTTTTTTATTGCGTGATTATAATATATTGATTGTTTTTTGTGTTTATTTAATTATTGCAATGTAAATACTGTATGACGGAAAAGGCGCTCTCAACTTCTAGTGTTAATATCGGCGGTAATAATTTGCTTAATATCTTAATAATATTTAAATCTTCCGAAGAATAAAGAACAAAAACAAAAAAAAACAAAAAAAATGTAAACAGAGAATTACAGAACCAACGTTATATTCCGGTTGATGAAATTCACTACAATTATTATCAAGATACGTTCTAATGCCTGTTATGATCCTTCCATCCATATAGACAAATTTGTTTCCGAAAATCTTAGGTGATTTTTTGATATAAGCAGACATTAGAGGGCCAGCTGTCGATCTTCTTCAGTTTACATTTAGTGATTCGCAGCTTGCACTTATATCTTCTAAAGTAAGAATTCACATAATAATAATAATAATAATAATAATAATGGTAACAATAGGAATAATTTATGTTTCGTTAACAGCTGTTTGTTTTATTTTTGAAAGCATGGATCGCCCTTAAATATCGGTGATTCCGCTGGAGATGACGGTCTTACAGAACCATACATATTTTCGTTCTGTACTGGAATTCCGCTTTACTACGAAACTATATTGAATAAATTCGCCGAAACCGGAAACCGGATTAAGGTCATCGAAGAGTTGTCGGCAGTGCAGAACATGGAAAAATTGTTGTTTAGCTTCGGTAAAGATTACGCCACAGCCGGTATCGATACCAGTTGCAATCTTGTAACGTGGGAAGTGATAAACGAAATCGAAAAATCGATAATCGATTTAACAGTTGTGATAAATAATTTTAAAAACGACGTAAATAATAATATCGATACAGTCGACAGCAGACTGTCAATATTATCCTCGAATAGAAATCAAATACTGCTAGTTTTAAATCAGTTAGAAAACGCATGCGGCGCGCTACTTGGCGACATCGTGTACCGTGAAATTCTGAGCTATGGTAATAAATGTGGTAATTATTAAACGTGTTCTCTCATTTTCGTGAAACTTCGTTGGCCCAGCTTCACGTGAAGCGGTATAGTCTGTGGAACTTAAAAATCACTTCCGTGGCGACACATAATGAAACAGCGCCGATGTAAGAGAAGAACATTCCATGCACATGAAAGCACAGTGGCTAAATTTCATTTACATTTGTCAAATTATGATACCCTTTTTTCAACAATCTGGAAATACTATTAGCTATGAGAAAACCAGTTTAAAATTTTCGATGAAACTCTTAAAAAAGAAAAAAAATGTTTACGCAAATCAAACTTTACCATTTATCCCTATCGAAATTATTTGCATGTTTCATTTCTTACGGTTTCAGTTGAGTTGCAACATGTAGAAATGTTTTCGAAGACGAATATTGAGTGAATCACCGAGATTACGATTAGTCTTTGAAATATTATTTCTAGTGAACTATAAAAGGATATTACTAGCAAAAATTAGAGGGGAAAAAAAAACTAAACCGAATAAGAGTCAAGGATACAAACACTAAAAAGGGTAGTAGGGGACCAAAACAAGATCCTTC
The DNA here is from genome assembly GCA_039619475.1 of Icerya purchasi. Lineage (NCBI taxonomy): Eukaryota > Metazoa > Arthropoda > Insecta > Hemiptera > Monophlebidae > Icerya > Icerya purchasi. The sequence goes on from CM077115.1 coordinate 240,073,912, forward strand.
AAAAAACCTTCGAGTACTTCTCTCAAAGTGAGGTAGAGTAGAGTAAAGAGGTACATTTTTTACTTTGGAAAAAACTAATGAGAAAAGCAAATGTTAACAGAGATAGACGGTATTAAATCAAGACGTTGATGAAAGAAATAGTGATAAAGTTTTTATTTATAAAGAATTTATAGATATTTAAAAGAAACTAATAAAATTACAGAGATTGAAGCCAAGGCGAAAACTAAATTTATTACTACGAGTCGTTCTGACCACCACCAAAACTAGAAACGTTCAGCAGGCTTCCAAATAATTTTCCGAGTGTGTTGCCTCGGATAAGTTTTTAAGGACAAGAAAGGAAACACGTTTAATGCCATGAAGAGAATTACGGAATTTGTTTGAGAAAAATCAAAGCTCAATAATGTTAGGGGAAAAAGTAAGAAAGTTAAATGTTCAAAAGAGGTTAAAGATGAGCCGAAACAGCATTTATTGTAAGAACCAAATAAAGTCAACAAACAAGATGAGTGCATCTGTAGGAAAACTGAGGTTAAAAGGATGATAAGTGTCCTTAAACGCTCTTCCATTTTCTAAATCTGTGAAAGGCTGTGTGCAATGAGAAAATAAAGAACAAGAACTTTTCCACAATTTTTTCTAGGCATTTTTACAAACGAGCGTGGCTTTTGCGAGCAAAGAAAATAGAAAGAGAAGGAGTAGAACGGTAGAGAAGAAGCGTTTCTCGGGAACAAATGAACTGCATGATAGAGAACGTATTGAAAGCCCTGCATTAATAAAAAGATGATATCGAATTCTAAATATGAGATATTGAACAAAACTTAGACCAGTTTACTTTCGGAAAATAGCACAACAAAGTAAGAAAAGGCTGTAAATGATATGCGGTAAGACTGTTAAAAAGGATAGAATAACGATGGCCACTTCCAAAGGTGTCGTCTAGTGTTTTTTAGGAATACAAATATTAAGAGAAGTAAAAAAAATATAAAGTGGACACAGCGAAGTTTTTGAAATATGTAAGTGATCATTATGAATAATGAGATTTTTATAAATGGTTATTATATATTACAAAATATTCCGATTTTTTTTATAACCAGAACAACGCAGCGGAGAGGAACGGGAATTCCAATCGCCATCACCGATAAACGGAGTAGAAATGGTGGAGAAGTTAAAAACGGAAATAGGGGTATACACAACAGCATGAAGCCAATTACAGTGTATACATTAGATCTATATACATGTATATATAATAAATACATAACAATGCGTAATAAGCAAAACACACTTTAATACACACATACACGCCAATCACATATAACACACATGCATACCCTCATCATGTAACACATAAAAATACACATATGTCATATAACGAATTAATATAATTGTAACAAACGATCGATATAAAAATAAATCCACTCCTTATGTACATAAAATATCTCCTCGGTAAGTACTCGTTGCAATGAAGTTACACGCACCTCCATTTATACGCACACACATACACACACCAACCACATATAACACATAGGATACATAGCACATACCGATGCCCACACTATGTGACACAAGCGAATTAATATAAATTAAGGAATTAAAATTGTTCATAATTATCGCTAATATATGGAAGAGGGTAGACTGCGCACATTTTTAATTAATTCATTAAGTAGAAAAAATTATATACTCATTTATGTGGCGCGCAAAGCTATAATACTTTAATTTTCAAGATGCTAACCAGATTTCAATGACCTCTAATAACGAAGCATGAAATTTTTTAAATTTCCAAAATTTTGAAAGTCTAAAAATACGGGAAGAGCGAATAAATTTCTTATACGATGGCCGCTACTCGCTCTTCAGTTACCACGCCTTAATATTAGACATCTAAAAAGACATTGGCTTCAAAGTGGAATTAATATAAACGCTTCGGAAGGAAGTCAGCTGTCGCGAAAGCCTAGTGGCATGAACGTTTGATTATTAAGATAGTAGTTATGGGTTCGATTCTCAGTGATGGCAAAAATATAAATTGATTTAAATAAGCTGAAGGATTTATTCAATGATTAGTTAATGGTCAAATGGTGTTTAATGCCAAACCAAAAAAAAAAAAAGAAAAAAAAATTATTATAACTTGAGTTTGTGGAGAAACCAGCAAAGGTATTAAATGCTGGCATTTTGATTTTTGTCCTGAAAAACTTCCCAAGTATACAAGTTAATCGAAATAAATCGATACTGCAATAATAACGATAGCAATCAGCTTCTAAGTACCGTGTAAATAGTTATGACTGCACGAGGTTAATAAATCTACCCGTAGGGGAAGAAATAAGTCGAATAGAGTGATCTCCATGTGCATGATTATAAATCTGCAAGGCATAAAATAACAACAATTTTCACGGGTATTATCACTACTAAAATCGCTGATCACCAGTATTATTATATGCTTGCCTATTGAAGTTTAAGCCGCAAAGCAATATTTCCAATGAAAGTCTTTTAAAAAACGAAATAGACGAATTGAAATGGGACAAAATTTGAATGCCAAAATCACCGGAAAATATTATATTTTCTATACATAAAGGACGTTTGACGAATTCCAAAAAACAAGCTGTTTCTAATCCAATTACTGTGTTTTTCTTTTTCTTGTTTGGGTTTCTCTCTGGGCTTGTCAGCAACGGACGATAACCCATCGACACGTGTACATAGCAGCAATTAGGAGTAACAAGGAATGGAATCTGATAAAGAATGCTATACCAAGGATGGAGAAACAATAACAATCAACGTCGAAAAATGTCAAACGTATGCATCCTGAAAAGAAAAGGAATGACATTGTCGAAGGTAAAAAGAAGTTAGCTGTCCCATACCATGGCCACATCTGCAATTACAGAGCCCACAGTGCCAACGGGCAAAGGAATCAGGCTACAAATAATTAAGGAAGAAGAAACACGGGATGTTTAAAAAGCAGTTAGAGCCACCAAGCACCACAATTATATAAAATACAGCGCTTAGCGTCCGTAAACAATTATCCGAAAGTTCAATGACTTTCTCCATCACTATAAAGCATATAGTTCTTAATTATGAAACATTAATTATATTTATGGCGACGACTGCGAAAACAGCGCCTACCATTCTGGTAAAAGGAAATGAGCAGAATTTACACCCAACACTATGGCCACACTGCAACAGCAGCGCCCGCAGTGCCGGTTGACAAGGAGTTCACTATCTACCGTTAGGGCCGCAAATGCGACAGCGAGCCCGTAAAATTAACTGCGAGCTGTGCCTGTTTGTAACTTTAACTGCAACATCAGTGCGTGTTCTTCGTTTAGAGAGGAGTTCATTAGAAATAACTGGACACGATAAGTTAGGAATGCCAAAGTGAAAGAGAACTACTGAAAGGATTAAATCTTAATATAATGAAGTACAGAGGATAGGAATTTTGTTACAATTAGTATGATCAACGTTGACTGTAGAGAGAGAATAAAGGACACACAATATGGAGTTGGAACATCATGTGAGAGAAGCTCCGCGTCTAGAGCTGCCCTTTCCGATGATAAAGAGGAGCATTCAAAGAATACATGATCAGAGTCACATACGACTGTGTTATCGATACACAGTGGACAAATAGGAGAGGACACTATGGAGAAACGATACAATGAAGCAGGAAGTCGACTGTGACCAGATCGAAGACGACAGATAGCAGACATGATGAAACGGGGAAGGTGCGGAAAATGTAGATACCATGGTTGAGTAGGTGGATTGGGGTGAATGGAAAAATATTGTGAATTAGGACTGGAGAAGGATGATTTATAACAAGATATCCAATTGGCATTTTGGATACTTTTTGCTATATTTAATAATTCGTGAGAAGGAATCCGTCCGACTGGTCTCCCAGAAGAAATAGCCGAACGAGCAAGATAATCTGCCTTTTCGTTTCCCACAATCTCAGCATGACCAGGGATCCAAAGAAAGTCGGTGATTAATAAGTGCAATCTACAAAGGCTGGAGATTAGAGATCAGATGTGCAGAATAATAAGATCAGAAGAGGAGGGAACACATGACGAGGAGATGCACTGAAGGACGCTTTTGCAATTAGAAATTAGAAAGAAAATTTTACATTGAGGAACAGATGTTCAATGGCACATAGTAATGCCAATGTCTCCGTATAATGAATGGAACAAAATGAAGTAATTTTGAACAAGCTGGAATGATTAAGAGCAGGAATATAGATAGATACACCCACTCCGTGTGCCATTTTGGACCCATCCGTAAAAATTAGGGTATGGTTAGCAAAAAATGATGAAACTGCCTGGTTAAATTCATTAACTATTGCATGAGCAGGGAGATATTTTACATAAGAAGGCAAGGAAAAAAGATTAGGAGAAGGAATAACATTTAATATCTCAAAATAGAAAAATAGAAGTTTATCGAAAGTTAGGATGAAGGGCGAAAACTTAATAAGACGCGAGGCAATGTGGCAGAGAATGGGAACCTTATTAGAGGAAAAACGCCAATCTTGCAAGAGAGAAGAATATGCAGGAACAAGATTGTTTGGGTAAATATGCAGACGTTTAATAAGGAACCGATACGCGAGATAGGATCTACGGATAGATAAAGGAGCCACATTAACCTCTGCCAAAATCGCAGGAATAGGCGTGGATTTTAAGACTCCTAGACATAAGCGCAGGGCTGTATTCTGAACTAAATCTAATTTAGCTAGAAGAGAACGAGCAGCATTACCATACAGAAAACAGCAGAAATCAAGTTTAGATCGAACAATGGATTTGTAGAGCATAAGAAGTATTATAGGATTACCTCCCCAGTGGGAAGAAGATAAAGACTTTAAGATATTCAAACGTTCTAGAGTAGACGAATGGAGGTAGTTAATATGCTCAGTAAAGGATAAACGACTATTCACAAAGATTCCTAGCTAGCGGAAGGAGTAAACAACAGGTATAGGTATCTTGTCGATATTTATGTCGATTGACTCGGGGTTATAGGAACAAAATGTGAAAACAATGTATGAAGATTTTTGAGGAGAGATAGATAGATGGATTTAAGAAAGAGAACTCTGCAGAATGTACAAGGATTCTTGCATATTATTGCAAGCATTTAGAATGCTAGGAGCAGTTGAGAAAAGAAAAATGTCATCTGCAAAAAATAAGGAAGTGGAAGGTAGATTAAGAGAGGCGACACCAAGAGAATAAATATTGGAGAGCGTAGGACTGAGGCAGGAACCTTGCGGGAGGCTTCGAAAAACCTTTCGTGACTCTGAAAAGGAAGGAAATCTTAGAGTAACAGTTCTACTTAGGAAAAGACTCATGATCACACATAACAGCAAGACCAAATAATGAATGAAAAAAAAAAAAAGTGTAAATAAGTTTTATAAAAATCAGAGATCTCTGCTGCAAGCGATCTAAAATCCATTCAACATCTTTTATAAGAAATATTGAAATTTTATAGCTAAGGAAATCAGATTAGCTAAACATAATTTTTTTATACTGGTAAAATACTACATGGAAAATTGTAAACTTTATTTTATACGGGGAAAAACGCTGCAACTATCAACGAACTTCTAACTGAAGCTTTCAAAAATTTATCGAAAACTTCAGGGAAACTTATAAAAGTCTTTCATACAACTTCGACAGTTGCTATTCGGTATACAATATTAAAACTATCTACAGTGGAAGATGCAACAACATCATTCTACAGCCAAATTGAGAAATTAAACAAAAATGAAACACCATGATACGGGATGAGATTCGAATTAAAAACGTAACTAATAATGTTAATTTATTTAGACTACGTTATTTACTAGAATGATTAATTAGTCGATGGAAATATGCAGTGTTCCGATGGATTGTAGCTATCGTTAAATCGATAGATAAAAACGATGATTGTATCTCTTCACCGAAAATTATAGATCGGTAAAATCTGGTAAAATACTTTGATCATGTACAGTTACCGCTTATGTTTCACATTACTCTCTCGTCAGCACCGTAATCAAAATATCAGTTATACATAGATACAATATAAAAATACTACTTTCTACTTGCTTCTCTTCATTTGCGAATAAATCTTCTTTCGCTTTTTACTAGATAAGAGCAATGAACCAACCGGACTGAACTATTTTGTTTTTTTTTGCTTTCAAATGAAAATGGTTTATGATCTGTTCTGATATAGCGCAATAGAAACTAAAAAATAAAAAATTATACAACACTCAAAAGGCAGTTTCCGTGGCATAGTTGGTCAGGCAGTGCTGTTTCGTTCAGGTACTGCCACACATTGAAAATATTCCACTTGTGGAGGGTTAATGTTCATAGTTGACACGCCTCCCCCGCAAAAAAAAAAAAGAAAATAACTTTAAATTTCGATAAAGGAAATAATTTGTGCGAACAACAGAAACGAATAATGCAAAATGAACTCAACAATAAATAAATAAATAAAAAAGGATTATTAAGTAATATAATTTTAAAATCATAGGGTGAAATGTATACAGAAACAAACTGAAATATATTATTTAGAAGAAAATTAAAATCATATTAAGAAATCTATTTAAAAGTGAAAAAGTCTGTTCATACTAATAAATTTTGCCGATCTAATAATTGCTGGTTCGCTGCTCTACCGCTGCTATATCGCTTTTCCACAGTCGACACGTTTCCGTCAGATTTCGTCGAGCGTATTTATAATTTATGCGTGTGAATTTCGCCATGATGAAATAACGGTAGCGCAGTCACAGTTATGCAGCGAAAAATGCACAATGTACAACGCACATGTAGCTCGTTCAAAGTGTCAAAGCACCTGGTTCGTTAAACGCTTTGATCTGTTTGCCCGTGTATTCTGTTGTTTTAAGTGTGTGCGTATACTTCTCTATGCGTTCCTAGTGACTCGCTAATATCGGAGAAATATTTACAGCCTCTGGCGAACAACACACGAAAGACTGAAAACTTATCAAATCGGGAATTCAACTATTACTGTACCCTTACGGACGATGTGTTTTACACTTTAAGCATTTTTCTTCGCACTGACATTTTAGGTTCCTATTAGCGATCTAAAACCTGTCTTATTAGTCAGGTTAATCTCTACTGCCAGAGAGGTCAGATTTCTCTCTTTTTCAATTTGCTTTGGTACTTTGCCGCATGACTAGAATCACCTGAGAATTCGTATATATATATATATATATATATATACGTATACACATACTTTTTTAATGAGAACGCTAAACAAAAACAGAAATCAAGAAACTGAGGATAAATAGTTACAATTGAGAAAAAGATTAAAAACGGAAGATTTTAATGTGAATTTCAAAAACAGCTAGCGAAAAATTGAATACGATTGTTTTTTGCTTTTATATATGGAAACGCAACTTACATAGAAAAACATTGGTATAAATTTTTTCGATTGCCCCTGATAAATTTCTGACTTCGTCGCTACTTATTTCTGCTACCAAAATTTGTGGTCATGTCTGATTACGTCCGCGTTTATTCAAAATCGGTACAGATCGGCAGCCGATAAAATGTGTTCTATCTTTAAGAAAGTGTGGAACATAAATTTAATGAAATCAATTTTATTCTTAACTCTTAGAAATTCAAATGCTACCGTATTTGCTGAGGTGATCTGCATTCTTATCACATGCAATACATTATGATTATGCCCTTGTACATACAATCCATCCGGAACACAACAATACATAATCATATGTAGTTATAAACACAGATGAAAAGTATATCTGATAGCAGCAAAATTTCCGTAATTTGGACGTAATACCAGAGCGATTTGACTTTTACCTGCAGTATTTCATATGTAACTGACGGGGTGTAACCCAAATACTCATTCACGTTGTCCACCCCGCGCAACGAAATATAGCGGCTAAAGTATTCGAAATTTTGGCGACAAATTGTTATACATACCTCAGGCCACCGGTATGCGGAAACGTCACGTTACTCGAAACAGCTCTTTTCAAAGTTAACATTATGCCTAACAACAATCATAACAGCCAGGGATAAGATTAAAAGAGCTACAGTTCGAAATTTTTAAACTAGGTTTGAAACACAGAAAGATAATCGGACAAACAAATAAAGTCTATACGAATCCGCTTTATTTGTATTGTTACTGTACCTAACACAATAAAAAATATATATGTAAAGATAGAATTACACATAAAGTAATATAGCACAACGAAAATTAATCTTAACATATACATGAAATGATGAAAATGCTTTATGTATGTTTTACATTCTTTCACAAAACAATATTTCGTACCCACCGGGGTTTTCTTTAACTAACCGCAATAAAAGAAAAAGCAACGTCCGAACAAGACGCTGCCCCTTCAAAATGGGAAGCCACTTATGGCGGCACTGGTGTATAAATTAATTTAATTTAATATTGTAAATAGTTAAGAAAGAGTAAAATAATTATTATGTAAACAAACTTCAACAAATATTATGAAATAAATAAAATTAAAAAGTACAATTATAAAAAACTTAGAAGCGTTTGAAATGTGGATCTTCAGAAAAATCCTAAAGATAGCATGACTGACTGCGCACCGAATAATAAAGTTCTAGAAAAAATACGGCAAACTAGGAAGCTATTAACCATCATCAAGAAGAGGAAATTAGCCTATTTGGGTCACATTATGAGATACGATAGACATGAACTGGTGCAGCTAATTATACAAGGCAAAATAGAAGGCCGTCGACGAAGAGGACGCAGAAAAGTATCGTGGATGAAAAACCTAGAAGATTGGAAGGGGCTAATGATCAGCCAACAGATTACTTCATTCGGCCAAGAACAGAGCCAGTCTTCTACAAACTGTGGCTAACTTTTGTAATAGAAATGGCATTACAAGAAGAGAAGGAGTAAATAGAAAGAAAAAAAAGAATATTAAATAAATGTACAGACAGGAAGTGGCAGTAAACAGTGAAAAATGAAAAACTAAGATGATGAATCAGGGTGAAGAGGCAAAATAAAAAAAGAAATAACAAGATACGGTGATAAATTAACGCGCTTTGTTTTAAATCTATCAGTTTTAACTTTTTTATCCTGCTTAGAAAAGAAAGTTAGAACTGTATTTTTCTATGGTGGATTAAATTTAGCTAGAACATCAATAAACAAAAAATTCTGCTAGATAAGTGTATAGTAGAGCATCTAGCACGAATGTTGCAGTTTTATAAAGAAAAATAGCATAACAAAATCGAGTCAGTTTCATATGTAGTAACATCATGGGCATCGCCAATGGAGGGGGGCAGGGGAAGATTGTTGCCCCCCCCCCCGAGCTTCGAAACATTTTAATCAACTAACCATGATAACTTATTCATAGGCGCGTAATCATCGACAATTTGGAAGAAGGAGTAGAGCAATTTGCCAGAAACCAACGAAAATTATGTTTTAATTAAGATTTTATCTTTGTTTAATAAAATATTAAGCCTTTACAATTTATAAATTTTATATTTCCTATAACTCATATTTTCTTTCTATCATCTTGCCCCTCCGACTCATCGGCGGGCGATGCCCTTGAGTAACATCATATCAATAAGATTGTCTTCCATTATAACGTTAACAATACTAATTGTTTATAATTTATAAAATTGAGTAGTAAATAAAAAGGAATTTTAATATTCAGATTTCTGCAATATCGTATCAGTATCGCGGCAATGCATGTAATTTGATGTTTCTTTTTATATCGTTGTATTTTATATAATATTTGAACTATTAAACAGTAAGGGAAAGAATCAATTTATATACTTAAATTACAAGAGCAGATAAATTTATAGTTCAATAATAAATTTAAAAATAAAAATATGAATTTTCTTTTTGGTGTTTGTTTATATATTTCAATCAAAATAGATGTTATCACTAATCGATAGTTGCAAAGTATCGATCATTTTCTTTATTTTGAATTTTAACAAATCTTAAAATGCCGAAAGTTGATTAATCACTCTAGGGATGCTATTATTTTTTCATTATAATGGAAAATTTATTAGGGGACAAAAAACAACACTACGAACTGCTTCTGCAAGAAATCGAAGGAATAGACGATTACTGGGGTCCAACATTCAGGTAATATTTCAACGACTGCTAAACAACAACAAATTAGATATAAGATATTTTTAATTTTTGATATTTATTTAATTTTAAATGTTTCTATTAGAACAATATATGATAATGGAGATCATCAGAAATTTAGGGAACAACTGGAAGAACGTATTAAGCATCATGATAAGGAGATAGAACGAATGTGTGGTACTTACTACCAAGGATTTATAGACTCAATTCGAGATCTTCAGGAAATAAGGAATAATGCTAAAATGTTATACGTAAGTATTTGGTAACTTTTCGAACGTTTTACATTTATATTTTATTCATTTTAATTTTATCGCGATTTTTACTTTCTTAATTATGTTACTTCAGGATGCTATAACGGAGGTGAATAGCATGTTAACGGATTTTTCTTCGCTTATACATAAAAAAAGTAACGAATTAAAACAAACGCAGTTTATTCAATCAAATATTCAGTCAACTTTAGATAATTTAGCCTTATGCGAACCAGTCTTCTCTACCTATAGGAAATTGCAAAAACAAATTGCAGCCAAAAAGTAAGTAATTCGTTATAACTGTTTTCATTATATTCGACAAATAATTGTAAGAAGTTAAACTTTAATCCTAACAAATGCGATGCTGAGATAGTTATTTTAAAATTATTAGGTACTATCCGGCGCTAAAGACTCTGGAACAGTTAGAGCATTTATATTTACCGAGAGTATCGCAGTTTTGTTTTTTTAAACAGTTAAAAGAAAATATACCCCAGTAAGTAATTTGTAAATTATATCTATACTTTTCTCTGTAGCTCTTTATATGCGTAATCAATATATTTTAAATATTAATTTTGTTTGCAGATAGTACATGAAATATTTTTTGTATTGAATGATACGCTACTTATTTTAAGTATTATTCACTTTTATATTAATGAAAATTATGTATAATTTTAATGTATATATTTTTTAAAGTAATTACTGAACATTTGTACGATTCCACTTCTAGAAGGATAATTATTATTGCATCGAGTTTTCTTACTGGGAAGTGCTAAATGTTTATGAAATTTATATTTTTGCTATATACAATTCGAAATTTGCATATCCCTGTACAATTTTTTTAACATTTCGTATGTTATTTTGTCTACATAATTTGAAGTAAATTAGCCATATTTTTATTTAATGCTCAACCTTGATTTAGCAAAATAGGATCTCCAGCCTTTTAACAACTAAATTGCCACGAAGTACTTGTACTTTTTCCCATTTTCCGATCGCACATTTAGTTTTACCATCAACTGAAAATACTTTCATGTGCCCGCTATTTTCGTCAATAAGTGACTTCAAATATTTTTATTCACTTAATCAAATAAAATGCTCTCTTCCATTAATGTAATCTCTTTTCCTTTTTTTTTTTTTTATCTTATTTATTCTCATTAACGGTACATAATGTGTCTATCGCCTAGTCTATTTTTAACATTTTTTGTACACACTTCCTCCGTTAGTAAAATTATACGTCGTCAGTGAACCTCATGTAACTAATTTTGTATCTAAATATTGTACATCTTTCATCTCTTCAATAATTCCGATGTATTCGTATAGTAATATTGAAAGGTTATAATTTTACTTACGTTTAATTAGACGAAAATGTTCGCAAGAAAGTTGAATCGCAGAATTACACTTTTGCTTTCTACGAATGATTTTTTTAAGTGTGTAGGTTTATAATGCAACAGTGTTAATAGAGCATTATTATTTTAAAGAATTCGAGAAAATATAAAAGAAATATCAATGTCCGATTTGAAAGATTTCTTAGAAAATATTCGGAGACTATCCCCAAAAATTGGAGAAGTCGCTATGAAGCACGTACGTATCGTTTCTTTTATATTTTAACAATAATAAAATTGACTAACACGTCGATGAATAAGAAATTTAATATTAAAAATTTAAATGTAAAGTTAATCACATCAATTTCAGTTGTGGATTTGTTGCGCAAAATAATACATTATTTTGCTAAAATCCATCTATGTAAAATATATTTTTGTCTAATGTATTAAAACGTGTAACGAAGAGCAGTCTCTATCGCTCACTTGTTCTCGTGTAAAATGTGTCCGGTTAAGTGCAACTTTGCTGACGTCGTGAAGCTGGAATGCGATGCAATTGGTTTCTAGGATTATTGGAAATCCGTATTGTAAACTACTTCACCCGACACAACGAAGAAGATGTATTAAAACACGTTATCAGAAAACTGTCGTATTACATTTAATAACATTTCAATTTAACTTTCCGTATTAATAAGAAAGGCAGAGAGAAAGAGAAAAATGTCTATGTCACAAGCGAATATTGAGGAACGAAAGAAATGCAAAAATTTATAATTAAACTCCTTAATGAAGAAACGGAAGAATTACTAATAAGTTGAAGAAATCAGAAAGTGAGCTGGAGTATCAACAAAAAATAAATCCAGAAAAATGAATATTAATGCGTTCGCTCTGGACTAGTTTAATAAATTTAAAGGTGTCAAACGGAATAGTAATAGAGTAACAGACGTTAGTGTATAAAAGAATAATTTTAAACACATTCCAGTTGGCTTATTAGTTTAAACTTTACATAATTATTAACAATTTCCTTTCGTAATTACACGCGTTTCGTATTGAAACAATCAGAAATTATTTCGGAATAGGTATTAAAAATCAACTATAATCGTAGTTTATATATTAAACGCCAAACCTTGAAAGCACGAAAACGGATATTTATATATTTTTTATTATACAATGTAATTAAGAGACGTTATAAAGTGAACACTGGTGCTTAAGTGATCTGTCTAAACCTACTACTTAATTTCTTTACGAATCCCATAAGTGCAAAAGTTACCACATCATTTCATTGTTGTAAAGATATTCATTTGCGGTATTGTGAACCCGGGTTAATTGCAATTGCAGGTGTAAATTCTTACATTATTACGTACATTATACATGAAAACATCAGTACCTCATATTTCTTTTACATTATAAATGCCATAAATTATTGAGGACTACACTTCATTGAGCTGCAACTGTTATTAATTATATTATGATTATAATTTTGTTAAAGCAATGTTGGTGGTTTTTTAGAATAGTAGTGGTTACATAACATCTTTTTAATTTCAAAACATTATGTATCGTGCATAGTTGTAGCAATGTATGAGAATAATGTAAAAATAAAAAAACAAAAAAATTAACCTTTTGTTAACATTTGGAATACTACTACTAACATATGTTGTTATTCTACTAGACGCTAATTAAAAAAACAAAGAATTAAAAATTGTTTATATTTAAAGTCCGAGAAAGTGAACGGGTAAGGAGATGGACCGTCTATGAAATAACTGAATGTTTCGAGGAATATGGAATAGTGATAAAGAAACAAAAAACACATGGGTGTTATATTGAAAGCAATAGGATTTCCGGAAATGATACTCAGTTGACTACAATAAGTATTTCAGCAAAGAAGGTACAAATTTACGATCGAAGCCGTGGGAAACAACTTTATAACATAGACATAATATTGAATTATTATATAATCGGAAGTATTAACTACGTAAAAACGTGTTACATTATAAAATTTAATGCCCAGCGCCATCCGCTATTGTATTTAAAAACCTTTTCAAAAAATATTTTATTTTCACCTTTTACAGCCGTAACACTTAGCAAACACGTTTATATTCGTTTAATGAATAGAATTGTTTAAAAATAGTTATCTTAAACGTACAGTTAGCCAGTAAGTATTCGCGTACTACATTCTTTGCGAGGGTGGTTTCTTTGATTAACTGATTTTGTTTAATTTCTGTTCCGTGAAGAAGGTTCTTGAAATATATTCTCGTAATTTCATCGCACTGCTTAAACTCTCTAACTCTTCATCTTCTAATAAAATATATGCTTTTTTTTATTTTCTTTTTTTTTTTTTCCTTATTAAAGATGTTAAAAAATTGATTTTTATTCTTCCATTGATTTTTGAATAAATAAAAGTTCGTTTTTCGCGATTATCGTAAAAACTAAGCGATCATGGTGTGAGCCGAACTCGAAGCCAATTCATAATATTTTTGAAAAATTTAAAGTTAACGTGAAATAAATTACTTAAATTTGACTAATTATGTTTTTATTTATTTTTTATTATTACTATAGACTTCAGAACAACAAGAAATGGAACCAGATGTTGTGTTTACAATAAAGACAAAGAAAAGAAGAGCCCCTCCTCCGCCAAATCCTTTCACCGGTAATTCATTTGACTAATTTTATTTTATTGTTACAATAAAAAACAGGTACATTAACTTTTTCATTCAGTCGCATATTCAACGAACCGGGAACTTGGTAATAAAATGGGAGCAGTACTGTTGTCCAGGTTCGTTGCAAGATCCTAGTATGTAGTAGAACAATACTAACTGAAATAACTACGTCTTTGACTGTTTAGTGTTATATTAATGTGAATCTAAATTTTTAATTAATTTAGGAGAAATACCTGAACCGGAATTGGATTCGGAAGAAGATGTGAGCGCTCAACATTTAATTGACTTTTCACCAATTTATCGTTGTCTTCACATTTATACCGTTTTAGGATCGAGAGTTGTCTTTGAAAAATATTATCGAACTCAACGAAAGAAACAAGCACGTTTAACTGTCGTTCCACCACCAACCCTGGTACGTAGAGTTTAAGATTATACGCATCAAATTTCTTTTTTTCCCCTACTTTAACAGTAAGTATAGTGCAAATGAAGCTAGAAAAGACAATCGATATAACTAAAAAAATGATTTTGTGATGTAACATGATTTCCTCGATTTTTTAGTTTTATTTCCTTTTTTGCATTACCGTGCGATATCATTTATAATTATTACAGTTAAAGTGGTTACACGCGTGGAAAAAAAATTTCGAAATTGCTTTTAAATTTTTGAAATTATCTCGTATTTAACGATAAATAATGAAAGTTAAGCGAAATATTAGGGTACAAACTTCATAAAGTTAGTATGAATCGTGTAATTAATACAGTTAGTTCAGTGTAAATTACGAAGTAACGATCATTTGTGACAAAATGGCAAACTTTTATAAAATATATAGATGTAATTATAATTTAAGTGAACGTTACAAATTTTTTACAATGCAAAAATGTTATTTCCGTGAACATAATATTTCCATTTTATTTACATTGGAAAATAAAAATGTAGCGGGAATTGCATTAGAGCTGTTGTTTTATGCGGCAAATATTTTCGGGGTTCATTTAAGAATGTTTCATTTCTAGTTTGTATGTGTAATATATATATATGTGTGTGTGTGTGTGTGTATAATGTGTGTATATTGTAAATTTTTACATTTATGAAGGTATAAATAAGAAGAAAGATCTATAAAACTGAAATAAACATATTTTTATTAAAACAATAATGAAAATTCTACTAACCTATTATTATTTTTAATCCATTTTTAGGAAACATAAATATTTCACAATTATATATTTCAATAATAGGAAAATTTTTACAAATGAAAAACATACGCAATGCTATGTTTCTTTTTGCTATAATTTTTACAAAATAACTAATGAGTTAACCTAATGGATGTCTCTCTCCAAGCTAGAAAAAAAAAAAAAAACATAATTTACAGAACTGATTTCATTAAAACTTAAAATTAGTGCAAGAATTTTACTGCATTTAGATACTGTTTTCCATAATGCGCCTTTGTTGCGTTTATTTGGTTTTATAAACTTTATCTCGTTTATTCCTTCTCTCCCTAAAATAAAACCCTTTTTAACATGAATATGTTTTATGGCTAGGGGTCATTCCGAAAATTTGTCCATCTCACTGGCCATGTATGAATCGTTTCAAGAACGAAATCGCGCTGTCGCTAGTTCGTTCGTCGCATCGCTCCTTCACCTCATAGCTTACAGTCCGAAATTAAAAGGTTTGTTTAATGTTTTTGAGGAATTTAGTTATCCCAGTATTCCCATAGTTCTCGCTGGTGATCTTAACTTGGATTTACGAGAGTCGCGCAATCCCGCATTCATCGAATTTATGCGCGCAAAACTCGGATTCGAATTGAAGAACGGTCCAATCATTTCCACATCGTGCAATTCAACGTGTATCGACGCCATCTTTTCACGGACACGTCGATGCACTCGAAACACACCATTACAGCTTCTACTTTAATAACATATTGTCCTCTCCTCTTGATAACGACGCATACCTCCGATGCAACGTTTTAAATGGTATAAACCACGTAAATGTTATAAATGATGTTAATAATGCTGTGGATACTGTCAACGATTTAAAAATGTAAATGTCGTATCTGTCTTTGCGGAATCACCTTCTGTACGATAAAATGAATAAATACGCCGGTTTTCACGCTCGTTTACCTTTTTAAATGTAAAGAAAAAAGAGGCTGACCGACAGCTCAGCGAAATCAGGCAACCTAGACATTTCTATATCGAGTGTACAAGCGAACCAAATTTGGGACAGCCATAAGACATATTCATGTATTGATGTAACAACATGAAGTGTAGTTACTCGTCAGCAGTGTACTGATGACCAGATGACAGTTAGCGAAGGAAAACGGAGTTACGAGGGTAAGAAGGTGTAAAATACACTTTTTTTATTAATTTCTAGGTAAAGATTTAAGCGGATATTAATATACGGAAGAAGCTCATATACGAGTATTAATTCAAATTCTCCTTACATCTTATTTTCAGTGCATATCTGTACACATTCATCATGTATATATATAAACTTGGATTAATCCGTTTAAATGTTTACTGAGAAATTTTAAAAAAAGATTTTTTATGTCTAAATTTCATCAAAAACTTAGAAATTATACGCTAAAATTTTCCTCGAGAATTTGGTTTGATAGTTGCTAACATTACCGCGCACAAACAAACAGACGAACTTAAAAAATTATATATATATATATATATATAGCAAACTACATATATAAAATTAGTTGATAAAAAAGTTGTTACACATGTTACACGCATAGAAATTTATTATAAAATATATGAAATTATAATTTTTCTAATACTTCGGTATCTTTAAAATACGCTTTTTATATTCGTTTAAAATTTCAAAATAATTTCTTTTATAGTGAAATCCAAATAACAGATCACAGCATAATCATCATACAATCACTATAATACTATGTGTAGTTATTTTGGGAAAATTGTTTAACACATGTGTACACTACAGTAAAAACGGTAAAATTTTCAACATCGTCAATTAGAATTTATTGTGTCGATTACTCTACAGAATGCACGAAGAGATGCTCCACTATTGACATAATATTTTATTGTATTTTTACTTTTTTCAGTGTATTACCGTGATATATTTCCTTTGTTTAGCACGAAACTGTGGAAAGTTGTAAAACGTATCTTCAAGGTATTGTCGGATTTTTCGTTGTAGAAGATCATATTTTAAATACTAGCAGTGGACTTATCGATAGAAATTATTTAGACGATTTATGGGCATCGTCGCTTACGAAGATTATGACTTCTTTACGTACTCACATGGTAAGAATAAATAATACGGACGTCACTCTGTCTAAAAATCAAACGCGATATCTCTTTATTGTTACTTGTTTAACGGCGCAACTTCAAATAATTCGTATTGTTTTATAACGCGCATTGTAAACAGTGAATATTTCGAATTAGTATGAGAACTGTACCTTGTATTCATGAGTTTTCTGGTTGAAGAATGACTTTTGAAGAGATAATTGCAAGGCTTATCCTCGCTCGCCGAACCGATTTCTGTACTCGGTTCGTAATTGCGTACTTTTAATTTTTGTCTCAAACATAATTTCTTTATTCGCGAAATAGTAAAGAACAGTTAAGCACATGCGCAACATAGTAAAAGTATTTGCGAGAATTTATTTTCAGATAGCCGAATGAAAGTTTTCTCTTCGTAAAAACTTTCAAATCGATCGCGAACTTTTTGCAAAACTGTTCGATAATGATTCGCTGACTGTAATCTCATTTTTAGTTTGAAATTTATTCCAGGTATCCGAAGTGCAAGCAAAATCCCGATTAACTTTTTGCAAAATTCTAATAAAACCTATTTCGAAATTAGTTTTTATGTGATTTCGGTAACTTTTATAAATCGATAGTATAATATAAGACAAAAAAAAATTATCTTTTATTTACCTGAAGGTAATGGATCAAAAACGTTGCGGTTTTACAAATATGTTAGATAATGAAAATAAATCGACTCCCTTAAACCTTACTAATATATGGTAGATTACGACGTAAAATGTTCTATAAATTCATAATCAATATAATCATCTACAGTATTTACTTGCACAGAAAGCAACATAAATTCTTCATCACTAACAAAGAACTTCTTTTTCGACACTAGCATTCAAAATACATATGTAAAGAGTAATATTTTAATCTTTTGAGTACTAACTATGTAAGGCAGATGGTTCACCAACGCTACACGACGGTGACAAAATCGCGATACGACCTATCTTCGAAGTCACGACATATGTTTAAATAAGGAAAAAGCGACGACGACACGATTGCTACTCGACGTCGAAAAGATGAGTTCCTACTTTCATTTATACTCGTTCCATTAAAATAAATGAAAAACGAATATTTAATTAATTAACAAGTTTTCTCGCGTATATAATTACAATTTAGGTGAATGCTATAGAGAGTCGTTATTGAAAAAGCGTGGACAGATAAACAACTGTTTTCCTCTACACCAATACATCTTCTACAAATTATTAGGGACCATTAGGGTAACTAATCATTTAAATGTTTCCTTTGACATACGGTGTAAAATGATTGAAATTTTCGCTCGTTGCGTAACTATAGTAATTTAGGATAAAATACAAATATACCAAAAACAGATTAAAATGTATAAACGATGTTATATACCACTTAGAATCGTTTTCAGGAATAGAACGTTTCTAATTTACATATAATATCGTTTATACATTTAAATTTGTATGTCATATATTGGTATTTCGTTATTCCGAATTACTGTAATTAAGATTTAACAAACAGTATGTTAAATGATTCTATATTAGCTCCTGTTGCGCAAATAAAAATTCTTCGGTGTGTATTGTTGCAAATATGTGTGTGAATCCAAAACCTATGTTGTCGCTTACTTTTTCGATCCACCACAGATTCATCTTCACTACTCAACATGTTGCATATTACTATTTCATAAATGAAATTAATAAAGTTGTATAATAGAGATCAGTATCGCTCCGTCTATTGGCGCTAGTAAACAGAACCTAAATCATACATATAAGGTGTTTTGATTCACGCTATTCTTAACTGAAATCTGCGCAGTGCTTACACGAGACTAATTTTCCAATCGAAAGTTATTTCAAATTAAATACTTACGTATATATTAATCTCATTTAATTTTTTGTCTTTTTTTTTTTTGTTAATTTAATTATTTTTAATTTCAGAACATTTTTCTTAATAATAAAACAATTATTTAATCGAAATGTATCACGGTAGCCTAGTAGTTAAGGTGCGTGGCTATCAAACTAGAGGTCACGGGTTCGAGACTTGTTCCGTTTCGTATCCAAGTCGCTTCCCCCGGGTTTACCCAGACTGAAATAACTGGGTGCCAGAGAAATTTGGAAAAGTAAACGTGGCCAAGAAAAAGAAACTAACCTTCCTGCTTATCAGTGCCGTTGGGCTTAGTACATTATGAACCTTAACTTCACAATCCCCGACATCCTGTCAAGAGTATAGGACTTTTTTTACTTTATCAAATAAAAGATTTATTTGACGTAATTAAATTTACTTATAATGCTAGTATAATACAGTTAAAGAATTGCTTAAACTTTATAATTAATTTTAATTAATTATATCATTCAAATTATCAAAAACACTGAAATACTTTAAAAGTGTGATAAAAATTATAATAAGATTAATTTCGCGGTACCCTAGTGATTAAGGCGCTTGGCTACCAAATCAGAGGTGTCATAGGTTATCGAGACTTGTCTCGTTCCGGATCCAAATCGCTCCCACTTTTACCCAGCCTGAAATAATTAGGTACCAGAGAAATCCGGGAAAGTAAAGGCGGATATCAGGAGAATGGAATTGCCCCCCCCCCACTTACTCTCATTAATGCCGTTGAACTTTGTATATGGTGAACCTTAACTTCACAATCCCCAACACCCTGTCAAGGGTATGGGACTTACTTTACTTAATTTATAAATGCTAATTTGATATTTCACATATTTCTGAGTTCAAAAATAATAAAAAAAAAACACAAAAAACATTCATTGGTTGGAAATTGTTATCTGCAAACAATGTTAATAATATCTAGTACATTCAGAGGTTTTTTCACTATCCTTTTAAAATATAAAAAAACCTATATAATTATAAAGGACCAAATTCTAAAATCAACGGTAAAAACTCAAAAAACTTCTGCCAGAGCGGTGTGTTGAGCAGAAATTTTTACTCTCAAATTGTGTGTTAATTATATATATATACCTTTGTGGCACTAATAACTGTGGTAAGTGCATGTCTATCGTATTGCTGCAAACTATTTTGAAAATGTACGACAACAGTTTAAAATACTCGTATTTTGAAAATAGTACATGTGTCATGCGTATATCGAAATTTTTATTTTAGTGTAAACGTTATTATTTTGAAATTTTTCATTAACTTCTTTGTTATCTTTTTTGTTCACTCTTTTTAGGCATATTGTACCGATGCCGATTTGATGTTAAAAATTAAGAATGTAATAATGCTCTTTTCGCTGACATTAAGGGTAATTTTTTTTATTCTCTATTTACAATATACATCGATTAATTAAATTCCGCTTAATTTTATAGATCACAATGTTTGTTAAAGAAGATCGAAAAGATGCTTCGAGTTATAGACACCCGCCTGTTCGTAAAAGTTTTGTAGTGAATATTTGATTTAAAAAAAAAAAAAAAAATACATGTATAATATTCAGTCCTTTACTCCACCGCCATATTAATTACGTGCTTGCTCAACATTCGTTTAAAATATTTTGGTTCTATTTACAAACTAAATTACAGATTGAATTTACCCTTTATTTTACCTTTTTAATGACTGTCATTCTTAGTCCAGGATACACTACATTTTTTGTCCTAAGTTTTTTGTTAATTGCTTATGTCCCATGATTTTGCCTCATTACTTTATATATGATAACAAAGGTTTGTGCAGTTGCTAAGATTTTTTTAAAAATGAAAAGACGGATAATAATGGCGTAGTCAGTTAAAAACAGTTTTTCTAAAAGACCACCAATCTTTTTTTTTTTTTTTAATAATTTAAAAGAAGAAAAATTCTAAAGGGCACAGTTATATATATGTTGTTGTTGTTTTTATAACTCGTTTGGATACAGTTTGAATCAAAAAATCATGCTCCTTAATTACTGTACTCATGCATGGTAGATTGAGAAATAGATGAAACACCAAATTTTTCATCCTTACTTGAAATATTTCTTTTTTTTATTTATGAAAGAAATACATGCTATATTAACGTGTATAAAATATGTATTACATTAACATTATATTTTTTAATGTGCCGACCGGTGCTTTACAGTTGTATTGAAATATTTAGATGTTTAAAAGTATCTCGGACAAATTTAACGATATTTAATGAAAAGTCTTAATGTCTGTAATGATTCAAATTTCTTCAGCGTATTTATTTGCCTCTCAAATTTGCTTAAATGATTTCGACCGCCTTTTTTCTTGGTAGACCTTTATGAAATTTACATTTCCCTGAAATTGTCAACTTTTTAATGGATATTTAAGAATAACTGCTCCGAACTGATGAAATTACTAATAATGTTTGTTAATTAACAATTTCGATGTTCGTAGTTTCTAAAAATTGTAACATACCAGTAGAACCCTTTTTGTTTTTATGTTTCTTCCATATTTTTTCAGATATCATACAATTTAAGTTAGTTCATTCATACGAAATGAAGAAATTTTACCAATTAAGAATATCCTACTCTTATTGCATCATTACAACTTTAAAATGTAATATAATTGCATTAAAAAACGGAAAATGAATAATTATCATGGTAATATAAATAATTGTCGAATGAGTTTAAAAATGTTGAATACTGATTATTTTTTCCCCCTATTTTTATTTCTTCAACTTACTTCGTCAGTTTATTATTGCATTTTTTTGAGTTTAACGCCTTGTTTAACTTCGGAAGCTGTTATTATAGCTGACAAATTGTACATCTTTTTTACGATTGAAATGGTACTGTATAATTCAAAATTCAGTATGCAAATTCCTTAATTTACATACCGTGCAAATTATACCTTGTCCCTTAAGTGTAAAACGAAATTCGGATCGTCTTGAACACAGTTATTAACGATAAACTGGATCCAAATTCAAGAAATTAATGGAGAACAAACAGGCTTTCCCCGAAATATCGATATCTATTTTAGTTCTGAGTAAAGTTTATTACTCGCTACAAAACGGTCAAAAGTTATTACTAATTGCAGTTGTCGTTTATGTTGTACAGAAAAAAAAGAAACATAGAATACTTCAGAATCATTCTATTGAAAGAAAGAAAAAAAAAAAAAAAACGAATGATTATTGGTGTGCCGAGCTATTTGGTTCTTCGAACTAATGTTATTTTTCTGCACTGTCCTTCCTACATTTTCCAATTAACGCTGCTCTTTCCTGTTATACGCCACAAGAACTAACAGTAAATATTGAAATTATCTGCGCTCATTCTTACTATCTTTTATATAGTGATACTGAAACTCTTTCAAATATTAAGAAGAACTTACACATTCAGTCAAACGTACTTTGATGCAACGTAAATGAATGACGAATGAATTTTAAAGCAATCTGAAAACAAAATCGCGTGTTAAAATCATATTTTAATCCAAGTTATTTTATTGCTGATATTTCTTTGTTTAAAAAATCTGTTTATTGGAGGTTTCAATAATTTTGATTTTTTTTCAACGCGAATTTATTATACTTGTATTTAGAATTACGGTTACGTAGTAAACCAAGCGATGGAGTTATTACATGATATAAGAGAACAGTATAACGAAATCTTAATGCAGCGTTGGGTTCAAGTTTTTCGAGAAATTCTCGATAAGGAAACGTTTTTGCCGCTTCAAGTATGTATAAAAATTACGAATATTTTACCCTATATGAATTACCGTTAAGTATGATCGAACATTCGATAGGAAATTGCACCTCCAGAACAACCCACTTCGGACAAAACTGGATAGGTTTGACACATTAAAAAAAAAAAAAAAAAAAAAACTGCAAAGATAAAATATTATGCATTAGTAACGTAACTCGACTTAAAAATGACAAATATTAAATTAAGCGTAGACGATACTTTAATTGCAGATTCTTCCTATAATTTGCTTACTATATGTATGTCTAGATTAAATAGTTTAAAAATATGAAAATTAAATGGAAAATTAAAGTTATCTAAAATAAAACTGATGCTATAGTTTTTTCTCGTAGAAGAACTAAATCTGCCATAAAATTAGTAGAAATAGCTGAATTGTAATTAAAATTAGTTGATCGGGAATTTACTTATTTATATTTAATTTTTCGTACCGGTAATTGGCGGGAATGGCAGAAATACGTGTTCGAGAGATAAATTTAATGTAAATATGTTCTTAGTAATAAAATTTATATCATCGCTATACGCATATTGATAAATTATAGAACTGAAGTGTGGAAACAGAATAATCTCTCAGAAATTTTAAATTTATGTAACCTTCTACTTAAATTAGGAATAAAATCTAAATTGCGATCAAACTAACTAGTTATACGCTGAATAAGATTCATTTTATTTAATCTTCCTTTTTCTTTGTCGTAATTCGATTCCAAAATTTGTGACTGTGCGGCATTAACTATATTTCTCCACGATTACCTGTTTCTCCGCCTTTCTTACACAGTTTGCAAGGATTTTTCAGGTAAACTGGCTATAATCTGGGTCGTGTATCTGGTGGCATTCTTCAACGTCCTCTAGCCCTTTCTATTTTGCCTCGTAAAAGTTTTTTCTCGGCCGCCTGCACGGATCGCATGACTAAAAAAGGAAAGAATACGGATTCTTTACGGTAGCCTGAGCCGTTGCTCGATTTTTATTTCATTTAAAATAAATTCGTTCGTTTAGCCGTCTATGGTATACGGAACATATACTTGCTGCAGATCATTTCGAATACATCTATTGTACGAGTTTCTTTTTGACATAAAGTCTAACAAAACTAGTGCGTTGAATTAAGCGAATTTTATGCTTTACTTACTTTTGATTTTTAACGTGGATATGTTTTATGGCGATGGGGGGGGGGCTCAATCTAAAATTTTGTCCGCCGCGAAGAAATTCACAAAATTTTCAGTCATTTCGTTCAAAAAAATGCATTTTTTTCAATATATATATATATACAATATATGTGCTTGTATGTATGTCATTCGTACACTGGGGTAAAATTAAAATCATCGTGTTACGTTCTTACTTTTCCGTTTTGTTTAGAAAACATTTTTGATATATAACAAAAGAATCTCGTGTAAATTTTTAATGAAATCCCGGAATTAATCGCTACGCAAACTGTAAGTGGAAAAAGGGAAATATAATCGCTAATTCACGTGACAAGCAATGGCAAACTACCGCGTATATCGTCATATGCGCGCCAGTTACTGTACAGCGGACACACACACACACACACACAGGAGGACTGCATTTCTTCTTCTTCTTTGCACAGTCGCGTTACATATAACGATTGCCATGAGCACTCCCCCTATCCGTACAGCTAGAGTCTATAATACAAGTAGGGTAGTTATAACGCTCGGACAATACGACTTAAGAGAATGCGGCGTATTACCTAAACGATGTCGTAAAAAAATGAGACATATATGTTGGCAAATGTTCACAATGGTGGCAGGTACGTCACATAACTGAACTTCATCTAAAAGTTTTTTCATCGCAAAGAAATGTCACGAAACTTTATAATGATTTTCACCTACAACCGATCGGTTCCTAGGGAAGTGTGGCTCCTTAATTTTTCTGTCCATGAAAATCGTTTATCACTCGCTGGAAAACTCTCAGTTTATCACGCACCATATCACATTTCAGTATGATGAACAATTTAAGCTCACGTTTTTCCAAAAACGAAGCACGTAGTTGTATCGCACTTTACGCACCGCTCCGGAAGACGTATCCATGTCACAATGTACTTATGTACAAAAGGTATGGACTGGATTAGTTTTTTTTTCTTTTTTTTTTTTTTTTTTAATTTTTCCTATTTAAATTCGTTGCTATTGCAGGTTTCGAATATGACGGAATACGAAAAAATATTACAAATGTTTCCGTTTGAAAATGATGATTGCGAAACAATCGAGTTTCCGAAGAAATTTCCATTCTCACCTATGGTGCCGAAAGTTTATCAACAAGTGAAAGAATTTATTTACGCTAGTTTAAAGTTCTCAGAAGATCTCAATTTAAAGTAATACTTAGCTTATTTATTTTAATTTCATTATAAAACCATTATTTTACATCATTATCGTTTCAACTGTTTAATCTCATAACATATTTGCGGTAGCGTGAAAAATAAAAGTACCCTTTATAATTAAAAAAATTGTAATCTATTAAGCTGTTTGATATCCGCTCTTCTTTTAGTGTGTTGTGGACTTTCATTCTAATTATGAAACATGTGGAGAAATTTTATTTTTAAAAGTAAAAACTATTGAAATAAATTAGTAATAGGTTAATTTACAATTTCGATGTCATTTTCTTTCGGCAGTTCAGTATTTTATTTAAAACTTATGACTGTCTGTTATTTTTAATTTTTTTCAAGGACTTGAGCGAATAAACCGTTTATTCTTATATGCGAATTTTACTTTTGAATTTACCACAACTTTTATTACAACTCGAGCCATGATGAATAACGCATCTGTTAAAAGTAACTTTTAAGACAGAAAGATATCTAAACTTAAATCTGCTGCTATGATGGTAATGAAATCAACTTTCTAATTACAATGCATAATTTTCTTTGACTTGCATTTTTAAACACTAATAACAAAAATGGCTATTAAAAAATGAGCAAAAGTTTTTCATAAACTATGAGGTTTCGCCGGAAGCGTACTTTATCATCGATCACGATCACGATATGCCTTTGTCGATGATCACTCCTGGATGAAGGCTTTCCCCAACATCTTCCATCCACTTCTGTTCTGTGCATTCCTCATCCAGTTCTTTCCGGCTACCTTTTAATATGTCATCCTGCCAACGCGTCATTGGTCTTCCTTGGTTTTTTGTTTTTTTTTTTGTCTATTGGCCACCATTGCAAGACACGCTTCGACCATCTATTATCGTTTCTTCTAGCTACGTGACCTGCTCAACTCCACTTCATTTTGGCCATCTGTTCCACTGCGTCGTCTAGACCTGTTCGCGTATCCACGTATTACAAATAATTTAGCATTTTCCTTTCATATGCAGTTTGGGTTTTTCTAATCTTTTTTATACCAGTTTTTGTGAATGGCCACGTTCGGAAGTACACATTGGTTATACAATTTCCTTTTCAAGTTAATCGGTATTTGTTCATTTCGGAATACTCCGCTTAATTTTCCAAACGAGACCCACGACAGTGATATTCTCCTCGTTATTTCCGCTTTCGTTATGTTCTTTTTATTCGTCGTGATCTTCTGACCTAAATAAATGTAACTATCCACCTGTTCTATTTCTTCCGAATTTATTGTTATTTTTATTTGTTTTTCGGTGTTTGTCATTATTTTTGTTTTGTCTAGGTTTATTTTTAATCCTATTTTGTTAGAGTGTAGATTTAGGTCTGTTATCATCGTCTATAGTTCTTCTACGCTTGTGCTCACTAATGCTATGTCATCTGCGAATCTGAAGTGATTTAGATATATTTATCGTGTATTTTGATACCTGCCGTATCCCAACAAAGCTCTATAAAGAATGTATGGAGACATTTTATTACGTGAAATCTTTCTTAATAAATGCCACAGCAGATATTTGTTCGGTATAATTTATAGCGGAATTCGTAGATGGGCATTGCATTTTATATAAGTATAATTGTTTATTTTATTCGAAGAAAGTGATTGTAAAAAAAAAAATCTGATTTCAGTCAGAGCGAAGTACACGATACAATTCGCAAATCGACTAGTTTGCTACTAACGCGTACCTTTAGCGGATGCTTATCCGCGCTATTTAGAAAACCGGAACTTGCTCTAAATCAAATTATACAGATAATAATAGATACTGGCTACCTGGAAAAATCGTCCGTTTATTTGGAACAGTTTATTTCAAATATTACCGGGTATGTAGATACATTTTATCTCACGATACGCGGCAAAATTATATACATTATTACATTTTATCTAAAGATTTAAATAATCGATTAATAACTTTAGTAATCTCTTCGTGCCGTAATTACTTTTATTTATTTTTATGCCAAGGTTAGTGTATTTTTATAAGTTTTTATCATTTTTCAATAAACTATTCTTGTTGAAAAAACTAATTTTAATGAATTTATTGACATCACTGTGGTGACACCTCCATCTTTCTGGATGTAACATTTAACACATTTCTCCGGCACAACATTATGTTTTTAACGCGACAATGCTAATTCTTAATTTGTTTTCAAATAGTAGCGAACTAAATAATTTTGTGCGTTCTTAAATGAATACTTTTCCGATAATTCGATATACACCACAAAGAACCAAAAAATAAAAAATCAACTTACATACTTTCTACATACTTGTTTTTATTAAATATGCGCAAGATCTTTACATTTCTTTCTAAGAGATTATTCTAGTATTTCGATTTTATTTTATCGCTGATGTTCTACTAAATGTCTATTGGTTCTAATCGGGAAAGTATTATTAAACTACTTTTTAAAGTAGACTAATATAATTAGATTAATAACTGAAAAAAAAAAAAAAGTATAATTATGCACGTGTGTAAAGCAAATATCTGTCTATCCTATAGCTAAACGCAGGGATTAAGAGGAAATGCATTACTTCGAAATTTTCAAAAAATCAAATTGTTCCTCCTAAAATGATTGTTTAGATTTTGAAAATAGTATACAGTTGGAAAACTTGAAACAATCTCGAAACTTTATCACAAAGAACGTATTCCAAGTATTACTAGTACAGTTAATTTTGTGAAAATGAAATGACACGTGAAAATATTTGGGTTATCATGAAAAAAAAACAATTTGTGTTATGTTATAAATACTTTTTTTTTTTTTTTTTTTGTCGTAAATAATTATAGAATATGTAAAAAGTAATAAATCATAAATAATTATGTAAAACTAGCTTGATCAAAAAGTTTCAGGAACAATCACCGTGTGGTGCGCTCTCGGTCAACCGATTTGTTTGTTTTTTTTCCCGATTAGGTTGTCATATCTGTCGCTGATGTTCCTCACTTAATTTCAGTTCATAGCTTGATATTTGTAAAAGTTATGTTGTGTTAATGTTTTCGATTTTTTGCGATTTTAAAAATGCAATCAACTTTGCATCACTGAGTTTAAAACGGATTTAACGAAGCGAAGACGTCAGAAATATTAGAGGTGTGTTTTGCCCGCGATACATGCGTGTCACAAACGCTTCAAAAGTGGTCGTGAGTCTGTCGAGAATGATAAACACAGTGGCCGCCCGGCAACATTGAAAACCGGGGAAAACAACGATAAAATCAAAGAAATATTAGCCAAAACTCGTAATTGACCGTCGGAGACTTGAACATCGCTTATGGATCCATCTAAGACATATTGGTTGATAATTTAGGTTTGAGGGTATCACTCCAAAACTAGTGGTGAAAGACCTAAATTTCATGCAAAAAAGGTACATCCTTGATTTTTAGAACGAATACCATTCAGTAACCACTAAATTCGTCTGATTTGGCTCCCTGCGACTTCTTCCTGTTCGGTTAACTTAAGAAACCGCTCCGGGGAACGCGTTTCAGCGACTGAGATGAGATAATAGAATAATCGAAGACAATTCTGATGGCCATACAGAAAACCGAGTAGAATAAATATTTCGAGAACTGACAATCAATTTTAATGAATAAACTTGTATTTTTAAGTTTCTGAACAAATTCCTGAAACTATTTGATCACGGTAGTATAATAATTATATTGCAACTACTTTTTTTTTTTTTTTTACAACGGACAAAAAAAAAGAAAATAAATTTTTATTCTATGAAAAAAGTTACGAAAGCAAACACATCATGTGCTATCCAAGTAAGTTCATCAACGCAATCAATATAAAACAATCGTTTTATAATGAAGACTGGTAGCATAAATATTAGCGCATTAGCGAAGAAACTGAAACTTTCTAAAGATGATTATGAAATACCTATTAATAGTATCTTTCGAAGATTGCTCGTTTATAACATCGATTCTGCTGTTTATTTATTTAAAGTATCAAAAATTATTGCGTTAAACTTTGAACGCGGTTTTTTTTTTAAATTCAATTATTCAAACTTGTGTGCTGTGTAAAAAATTCAATTTTTGTAATTAATTCACGTAAATCTCTTTTTTAGGAAAAATTTCTTTATTTTGTCAACTCATAAAATATGTAAGGGTTTTATATTTTAAAAAATCGTTAATTAAGCTATTCTTTAAATACATTAATTGAGGCCAAAAATTGAACTTGTTATAACTTTTTGAAATTTTTATATTTTGCAAAACCTTTACAAATTTCAGTAGTTGTTCTCTGTTGTAGAAAATAAATATATTTCTTATGTTTCATTTGTAACCTTATATGTAAAATCTTGCGTATCATTTTAAAATTGTTTCTACTATAATTATGATCAGCACCGCCGTTTTGTTTAAGAACGAAAATTATAGTTGATTACAATTATTTAAATTTTTACATGTTTAAAAAAACACCAATTTTAAGCTTTCAAAGTAGTGTGACCATGTCGCGTGCTGTATAGTATGATTGCTCATATTTATCACATATTATTCTGCAAACGATACTTTGTTACAGTATAGTTTCGCGGTAGTTCTTTAAAACGCATTGATTTCTAATCCAGGTGTGCATTACATAAAAAATGCAGAGGTTATTCTTTTATACTTTGCTACGTTAGTCTCTAATTGCTTTATTTCTGAAATGATTTCTCATATTTGGAAAAAAATTTAGGTTTTTGTTGCTCAATTATAAAAAAAAAAAAAAAAAAAAAAAAAAGGGAACTGAGTATGCGTGTTGTTATTTCTTTTTTCGTTACGCGTCTCTATATTTAAAATTAAATAAATTGATTTTACATGTTATTATAATAATAGCGCTTTTCTTCAAAAACAGAACGAAAATCAAAATAGAAAATCAACAGGTGCACTTTCGAAGTAAAGGACATTTGTTTAAAGTAGCCAGAGATGATGCCGAGAAGCAAATATGCGATAAACTTAAACAGAAACTAGATGAATTTTTGGAGTTGGAAAATTACGATTGGACATTGATTGAACCGAAAGGTCATGCATCGAGTTTTATTACTGATTTAATTGCGTTCTTAAACAGCATTTTTGAATCCTTCACAAATTTGCCGGTAACTAAAAAACTTCTCTACTATATCATTGTACATATTCATGTGGCACTAATTATGTTTGCATAAGAATATATGAATCGTATTTACCAAAATTTAACATTAAAACTCGTAAAATTCAATCACAACACATTACTTTTTAAGATGAGGTTAACTTAAAAATAGCTGCATAGATATGAAATGAAATTGTGATTTAATGTATTTCTAGAAATGAAATGTATTTTTATTGAATTGTAAACGACATAAACCAAGTTACGCGGTTTAACTCGTTGCCGCTACGTATAGTTATGATTTTTAATTCTTTAATATATTCCTCGTACTGCGTACATCATTATTATTATTATTTAACATTTTAACTCGGTTTTGTTTTGATGGATATTGTGAATTTTTTATCTCTGTTAACTGAAGCCTTTTTTTTGTTACCCGTTGAAACAGTTTATTTTGCTACAATGTCAATAATACGGTTCGAAGAAAATCGTTATTAATCTGCTTTTTTGTCCCCATTGACGGGGATGCCAGTAAAACAGTTTGGAGCTCTATTTCGGAATGTAACTAGTTGTACTTTCGATGTGGGAAAAAAAAATAACAGTATTTTCTTGTAAATAATTAAAATAACTAGAAGAGACGCTTCCGAATAAGTTGTTGAGTATTAAGTTTTTTTATTACGCGCAAATGATTAAATTTAGAATTCCTTTCAGGGGAAATTTATCGTGAACCAGTAATGGGGTCCATTCCAGGTACTTTTATGTACCTACATATATTACTTCTGCTATGGTGACAATTATGTACATATCTGTTCCAACCTATTACAATTTCTCCAACTTATTTAAATTATAAAATTTTATACAACATAACTGAAAAGAATGTAACATACTCATTATAAAGGTACATTTTAAAAGTAATAGATAATGTATCACTTTGTTTTTGTTGTTGTTGTTGTTTTTTTTTGTAAAATTTTAAACGGTAATTTTTTTTATGTTTGCCTATGAAAAATATCTTTTAAAGACTAATACTTTTGTTCGTGAAAACTATTAAAACGTACCTTTTTTTCTTCCTCCGAAATAATCTTGTTCGAAATTTTAATATGTATATTTTATTATAACTTATTTCCCCCCCGTTTTTAAACGATTGGTAAGCGTGCTAGCCTCTGCAATTATAACCAAAAGTATAAGAAATCTTTATAGTTCTTCATCTTTTACAGCAATTGAAAAAGTTATGCCCGGAAGAGAAGAGTTGATAGAAAGTTTCCGTGATTTCTGCTAGTTCTATTCGCGAGATCCGGTAATCGCCCCTCTTTACCTGTCGACAACCGGCAGATCACGTGATTCGAATTTCCTAGAATAATGGGGGTTTTAAACCTTCAAACCTCCTACTACTAATATGTAAATTTTATCAAAATCGTTAACGCCATTTCCAGAACTAATTTCATGTGCATATATAAGAATTATTTATTTATTTAACAATATACACATATTAACCGATTTTGCTCGGACCGCAACTTGCAAATCTAGTCAGTGAAGTTACTAATTTTCACAGGCAGTCGACACATTTAACACTGCTATACGCATATGACGTGAATATTGTATACATTATTGTATACATTGTATTGTTCGTTTTTATGTTGAAGTATTCTCAGTTACAAGAAATAAAAACAAATATTTATAAGGGAGAAATATTATTATAAATTACCATCTGCATACGCAGTATAATATTTGGAAATCGACATATTCGAATTCGTTGTGTACAGCGTAAATATTTCATTACGAAACAAAGATTTTATTCCCTTTATATATATATATATATATATATTCTCAAATAAACATATTTCCTGGCGATAAGACCTCGAGCAATCAATTTGTCTAAATCCTTAATTCGTGAATTTCATCGTTTATACATTTTTTGCTCATAATATATGTTAATTTTTATTTTAAAACGCAGCCTGAAGTAGCGCAAAAAATTTGCCGTTCCGCGTGCGAACATATAGCGAAATCAATATTGGGTTTTATCATCAGTGAGGATGTAAAACAGATATCTATGGGTGCTTTACAACAAATTAACCTTGATACCATACAGTGTGAACGTTAGTAAAGACGTCTTTAATTAAATATATTTATCGATAATTTCAGCGTGATTGTGAGATTAAATTATTTAACTTACCGTTTGTAATTGTTTTATTGTTTGTTTGTTTGTTTGTTGGTTTTTTTTTTTTTTTTTTTTGTTTATTCTATTACGAATTTTATAAGTCCATTATGTTGTTCCATTATTGGTTTTTAATTTTACAAATTTTTATCTGTAGTTCTTCAATTTGTTCCATATACATACTTTGACGCATCTTAAAGAAA
The DNA here is from genome assembly GCA_039619475.1 of Icerya purchasi. NCBI lineage: Eukaryota > Metazoa > Arthropoda > Insecta > Hemiptera > Monophlebidae > Icerya > Icerya purchasi. The sequence goes on from CM077115.1 coordinate 240,106,734, forward strand.
CTCACTTTTATATTCATTAGTCGTACTAAGAAATGAAGTTAAATATTCATTGTCTTATTTTCTACTCGGTCCATGATTCATATTAACGAGAAATAATTAAATTTTTATTCTTGCTATTACGACTATGATTTTAATTTTTGTTAAGATGATTCATTAATTTTATTTATTTTTAACAAATACAACAGTACGTTCTTTGTTGTTTTTATAATTAAAATAACTCGGCCGTAAAGTTTTATCATGATTTTGTCGGATTCATTTTTGTTTTTATTTTTAACTCTATAAATGCACTTTTAATTATTACAGAATTCGCAGCTTCCGAACCAGTTCCAGGGTTAGAAGAAGGTTCTTTGTTACAGTATTTCAACGATTTAAGACAATTACTCGATTTATTGATGAGTTGGGATTGGTCGACATATTTCCACGACTACGGCCAGGAAAACAGTAAATATAAGCATGTTAATCCGGTTACTGCAATTGCCGTCCTAGAGAAGTACGTACAATTTAAATATTTTCAACTATTTTTATTTCTACGAATCTCCGCTCTAAACTGTTTTAGATCTGCTTACTATCAACAATTACATTATGCAATTACGAATTCTCGTAACAGTATAACTGTTTCCTTTTTTTTTTTCTTTTTTTACACGTGTTTTAATTACTAATTTTTTACGAAATTATGTTTAAAATGTATTTTCGATATTATTTAACACACGCTATATTATACACGTCTTGAAAATAAGTTCGTATATGTTAAGCATTTTTTTCACTATTCCTTCATACTTTCCATGTGGTTGTGTTTTTCCACCTGGCACGATCTATGTTCAAAATTTCCCGTAGAGACCAGAACATTTATAGAATTGTGTATTTTACTCGTGAGGGTACTTTTTCCCTATACAAAATAATATGATTTCCAAAAAAAATAATCCTATTACTATAGTCAATCCACTGATAATAACAATGAGAATTAGTTTGGTGGTTTTTTTTTATTTCTGTTTAACATGTGTATTCGACGATACCCCCCGAAGTTTTACCATTTTTAGAGTCATCAGTGAAGAATAAATAAAGAGAACGGAATGAAGAATCTATCAAATGATGGAATTTGTTTCGGATAATATTATGTAGAAAAAACTTGTCATAATGCGGAAAAGAAAAGAAATTAAGAAGGGCAATTACTAAAACCATGGTAAAAGTGAGGAAATTTACTATATGAAAAAATACGGGATGAAAGTGAAGAAAATCGAGCAGCTGCATGGGATAGGGTAGAGATTTTGTAAGGAACAAAAGCGACAATCATCTTTCATGTATAACGGGAGATAATTTTAAACTAAGAAATTGGGAGATGGTTAATTGGAAAACGATTTCCGCGAGTATGGAGGGTATGAATATTAGCTTCGAATAAAATAACGGTTTTAGGAAAAGATATCGTTGCCATAAAACAAAGGCGGAGACAGCAATTTTGGATTCTATCGAGTTTGGAAAGGAGCGGCTTGGAAGAATTACCATAAGTGAAGGAACAGTAATCAAGTTTGAATCGAATAATAACTCATAGAGGATTAAAATAATAGAAGGATTACCACTACAAATGAAGGGTAGGAGCGCTTTTAGAAAGGGTTAAGAATTTTAGGGAAGAATTGTAGAGATGCTCGCGAAAAAAAAGATAACTGTTAAGAAAGACACCCAGGTAGCTGATGGGTTTCTTCTTCTTTCTCTCTTCAACCTAATGGTCGGTGGGTACTACCTATTCGTACATCTCTGCTGTACAGATATAGATAGTGTACTAGGCAATTATTATATGCAACGCAGGTGTACACACGCGAGACTAAATTCGGAACTGATAGTAGCCGCTTGTTATGGGTTTAGTAATAGAAATAAGATAATTATTTAATGAAATACGAAACAAAAATCAATTATACGGGCGAAGGTAGAAACCGATATAAGAAAAGTTTGAGGGGAAAAAAGTGAGATAGACATTTGAAAGGGACTTACTTAAAATGGAAAAAGAATTATTTAACTCCTAAATAGCGACGGATAGATTATCGGAAGTAGAATATACATGTAGTATGCAAAAAACAACGAGGAGAGGAGAATATAGCGAAAAGCTATATCTAAGAAATGTATATAAAAAAGAGTGCGGTTGAGACAGGATCCTTAGGGGAGCCCGCGAAAAATACATCCGGAAGTGGCAAGGGAAGGAGTGGAAAGAAATATGGATCTGTTTTCTAAAAGGTTAAGTAAAAGAGTAATGAGGTTGTGGGGAATATTAAGAAAAAGAAATGTCTTCCTATGCGAAGAAGGTGAACATTATCGAAAGTGGTACAGACATCAACAAAAGTGGCGAGAGCGAATTTTTTCGTGACAAAAGATATGTAAATATCTGAGACAAATAAACCAATATTGAAAATACTAAAAAGGGTTTCAAGGGAAAAAGTAGATAAATTTTTGAGGATGAGCATGGGAAAACTATCAAATCTTAGAACGGAGTTAGAAAATTTGTTAACAATAGATTGTAGTTCCACGAATTTAAAATGGGAAATCAAGAAGTAAAAAATGATGGAACAAAGGGGAAAATGAATTCTTCAAAAGAAGGAACATAAGTGGGGGTGGTAGAATCGATGAACAAGGTAAGCTAAATTGATGGAAGAATGCTATTGAAGGCACAATCAGATAGAGGAAATCTAAATGCCTTAGATACCTTCCGAATCTGAAAAATGGGAATAGTTCTAGAAAAAGAGAAACAGATTTTTAGGCATTTTTTTGTTATGCGTGCGTAATACTTTTTATTAGCGGGAAAAAACGGTACACAATGCACCTAAAAACCATTAAGCTTAAAAATTTCTTTCCCAGATAGACGCAGTTCCCGGAGTATTATGTCTTTACTTACATGAAAAATTAGTTTAAATATTAAAACTAGTAAACACCTTGTTTATTCGTAGATGCCATATGCTACTTTTTTCTCTAAATTGAATTCCTTTCGCAAACTTGCATATTTTACTTTTCATTTTAGGTCCTTTAATCTATTTTTACTTCCTACTTAAATCCGTATTTCATACTAAACTCGTTGAACGTTAAAAACTTTTAAACGAAATTGACGCTATCCTTATTTTTCTTTCTCAACTATTTTGAACAATTTAAACTTTCAAACAGATTTTTTTCTTCCGTTTACGGCATCAACGAATTCCTAAAATCGTCGGTTTGCAAATATACTTCAGCAAATCATTTGAACTCTTCTGCTACTCTTTCCCATTATCTTATTATCTTTTTTATATAAGCATACATCTATAAATTCCCTAAACTGCACACATTAATTCCCGGTACGTTCCCAACCATGCTAGCATTGGAAAAAATAAATTTTTTAGTCCGATTTCACAGTTGTAATACCCTCATTTTTAATACAAAAATTCTCATTCCATTCTATGGCGTACTAAATTTTATCTTTTTTTGATTACTCCACGCTGTTTAATTTTACTATTTGTATATCGTTTTTTTTTTTTTTCTTTTTTTTTCTCGTTATAATAACAACCAAATATTTTTCTCGTTTATGATCTAGCACTTTTTATCTTTCATAATCCTTATACTGTTCTTTTTACCTTAATGATTACAACACAAGATTATTTGTTTTTGTTTTTTTTAATCATGTTGCTCAATTCCTAGTATGTGATTTGCACAAACTAAATTAAATTCCGTTGATAGCAAAATTATTTATATTTTTAATAATTTCTAGATACTGTTATATAAAATTAAACTCAAAACATCAACTTGACATAAACGATCTAGCGATTCAGCTATTGCAACGAAACGCCAGTCATATATTTTACAAATGCTCTGTTCGCTCCCTCAGATGTTTACTTTTTTCCATCAACCTCCATTATCGCCTCTTTTTTTTTTTCTTCACTATCCAACGAATTAATATCTGCATTTATCTACTCCTTAGTTGATTTGTTAATCTTCTCGGTTGCTGACTTTCGCGCACAAAAAATGTTTTTATATTCGTATATACATATGCAAAGAGACGAAGTAAAATTATTTATTTATGGGTTTTCTTGCAAGATTCTTTTTTTAATTGTGGTCATTTTTCACGCAGATTAAGAGAAGCCGATAAGAAAAGCGTGTTTTCAGCTTTGAAAAAAAGTGAAAGAGATAAAAAAAAGTTACTAGAAACGGTATTAAAACAACTGCGACAATTGGCCTTAACGATGCCTCAACAGTAAATTATTATTCTATTTATTTATTAATCGTTTTTTTTTTTTTTGTAACTATTGTTACCAGTTATTTATAAAAATACGAATGCAGCAATATCTGTTTAATGCTATTTTCTACGAACAACTTTAAGAAAATACATTAAATGGTTCATTTAAAAAAAATGAAATATAATTAATAATAAATATATATATATATATATGTATATATTCATTAAATATGTACATATTTGAAACAAGTTCAAATCAGTTTCTGTCAGACTTTTTTTTTCATTATTTTTACCGACAGAAAACTTTAGTTTAAATTTTATTGAAATAGAATAAAATTTAAAAAATAATAATTTCAGTCTAGTCCAATAGTGACGATGGAAGATTTTATGAAATTTATGCAGTTGAATTTTCTATTTTTCAGTTATTTTTATCCGGGCTATTGAATTTGTGTCTTACTGTCTCTAGCATTTTTTCGTCCCATTTAATTAAATTTGCTAAAAATTGCGAAAGTGTAATAAAACTTTCTGCGTTATACTATCAATGAAAGTGAGGCGTCTTCTGAACCTAATAGTGGATATAGCCCAAAAAAGTGCGCTCCGAAATCATTCCTATTTCTGTATATCTCTGAGACTTCCCTAAATTAAAAAAATATTTGGACTCTATTGTACGTCAACGTTACTGTATTATTTTACAGCTCCTATTGCACACAAATGCTATCCCTAGTAAATTAAGATAACATATTTGTAAATTATTGCAGTAAAACTAATTCTCTTTATGTAGAGCACAAATACTTCCAGTTTTAACTCTTACGTTCCCAGCTTAATTATCCTATGTGTTACAATAAATTATAATTAATCCGTTAATTTACATTTGAAATGTATCCTGAACGCTACAATACATGCTACAATACACACTAAAATAAATGAAATGCGCGGTTATGCTAATTCATTTCTAAAATATTTTATAGAAACTGCAACATAAATACAATTCGCGAATTGCAGAATTGTCAGAAATTATCTCGATCATATACATCACATATAAACATGGTTCTCTAAAAGGTATTTTAATAATAAATATTAATTTACTCTATCATTTACATTTTGTGTAAGTGCAATTAAAATAATAGTTTCCCGTGCTTTTTTTTTTTTTTTAAACTTATGTAGAAAGATTTCGGCCCATTGCCCATTTGGGTGGGAACTAATATTAGAATAGTCGAAAAAGGCGAGCAAGAAAAAATAGTTCCTATATTGTTTCACTTAATAAACAAGTTTTTTAAAATACATCTCACGCGATTCAATGTTTTTTATTAAAAATTTTCCAATATTTAGTTATGTTTTATATTATTAAAATTTCTTCGTTTACTCTAACTTACATTAATATTTATTTTTAATTTATTATTAAAAATTATTTGTTTCGTTCAACTTATTACTGGAGAGTGGAGATATTAACCAAAATTATTAAAAATAATGAATTTTTAAAAAAGCATCACTTTTAGTATTTTGTACCAGTACAATGGGGAAAAAATTATAATACACAAAATCTTAATTAAACTTTAAATAAAGACAAATTACATTCACTGTACATACAAACACTTAATAATGAATAAAAAAAATTAAATAATGATTATAGGAGGGAAAAATCAATAATTTAATCACAACTAACAATTTCAGTTCCAAGCGCATTTGCTGAAACGAGAAGTCGAAAAGGACATATTATACACTCCTCGGTGAAATGGCAACAGACCTTAATGTGTTATTTTCTTGGCTATGTCACATCCTTACTATTATATGTGACACTGAGCTGCGAGGTCATATTGCTCTGTAATTATTAACATTTAAATAGAAGTTTTCTTCTTTTTTGTTCCTCTCCGAGTCTTAGTACTGATACCGGAGGAACATTTTACATTTCACGAAGATCCCATCACTGAATTTTCTCGCTAAATCTGCTTTTTGAAATCTTCGTCATTCTCAGTATGAGGCTATAATATTTACTCATTAAAGATGACAGAAATTAAATTTTGAGCTACAGCTATAACTAGACAAAATCATGATTCTCTTCCGTTGGCCAAAAATTAGTTCAATGTTAAATTGGTATACACTTTTAAAATGAGGTGACTACTTTAGAATTACGCACTGTTCAGATCAACATGTGTGCCAACAATCGTATAAGCCAGAATGTTCGCGTGTCCTTCCTCGTATCAAAAAAAAAAAATTTAAGTGCGACTGTGCTGGGGCACAGGACCGTTGATTTAACGTGAAACGCCTATATCGGTTTAAGTATTTATATATATATATATATATAGATATATATAAATATATGCGGTGAAAAATAATAGTCGTTGCGTTGGGCGATTTCGTTTCACAATTTCGTTTTACTGTTTCGTTTCACTAGCGATTTTCAAGACGTTTCACGTCAAAAATATACTTTATCCGTGACGTTATATTTAAACAGAACGCAATTTAAAAAAAAAAGTTAAATGCCAACCTAAATATAATTTTTAACAATTAAAGATATATTTTAAAAGAAATATATGTATTATTTTTTTAAAAAATGAAATTTAATGTTGGAAATAATCTATAACATAAATAATTTATAAAATAATATAGAATAAATAAGTATCTATTTATAATACAATTTTAATTTAAGTAAAACGTTTCTAAACTGAAAATTTAAATTCGCCATTTTTATTTTGAGAATTTCAGTTCCATAAGATACATACGGAGTAGTTATGTTTTGTTCCAGATATCGTAATTTTTAATAAATGTCAATTCACCATCGGACTTATTACTTTATAAAAAACGTAATAAATTTATTTTTGCATATTAATCTTTTATGCAATGTTCACAAGTAAGTATTTCAAAAAATAAATTAAAAATCAAAACAGAACAAATTGAAAAACACAATATAAAAAATCGCCTAACTTAATAAAACACTATAGTGAAAATCAAAGTAATTATTTAACATTAAACAATTATTTATTATTTAATTGAGGCGATAATGTACCATTTGTTATATAATTATATTCCATTTATGCGTGGCGTCATAGATCTTAACTGTTTCTCTGTTTAAGAAAAAATATTCCAGAAGCGTTGTCACATATATACGTTTATTCATTATGACCTCACTAGAAATATCGTTATAATTGCCCACTATGTTAGCTTTTTTGCGTTATTCTTTATTGAGAAATGCAATTATTATTATATTCAAGCACTATTTATTTTTTTTTTTACTGATGCTATATTGAACAACTTAATTTTATAACTATTTTACGAAATTGTCTAATTATTTGAAAGTTAGTGAGACATTGTTTACTTTTTTTTTTTTTTAATAATAAAAAAATCTACTGGTAATTACGATGTTTTTAAATGTCATATGTTTTGCTGATCTCAATATTCGTCATTACATACTCCATCCTTTTTCTTCCTTTTGTCGCCTTTCCGAGCATTTTACTTTGGACTGCTAGCATAAATATGTTTTCCTCTTGTACTTTGTAACCAATGTATTTCTACCTTTTTTTTTCTAATGTCTTCTACGATAAACAATTTATCGACGTTGCGTCGATACAGAACGTTCTTGTTAGAAACAGAATTGGTCTACGAGATCTTAAGCAGCCGTCTATACGTCCACATTTCGAAAGCATCTAATCTTTTGCTTTCGGCATTGATTGTCTACGATTCCAATGCATATTTCAGCACGGACCAAACGTAACACCGTACTATTCTTTTCCTTGGCTCTAACGTCATCTTTCTATTCTTTAATATTTCTCCCAGATTTATAAAAGCTTGCTTTTCCATTCCAACTGCGTAGAAAAAATTTCTTCTTGACCACAGCAGTGTTTTTCGTGCTTATTTTTTATGTTTATTATACTATTGTTTCTTTTGTCGTTGTGTTGCTTCATCATAACTTTTATTCTTGCATGCATTTCTCCGCTGCTATTTTTTTTTTTTCAGATTTTTCTTACACTTTTTTCATATCATTTGTGCTTTGCTTCTGTACATTTCTGTGTTATTTGCTTATTCATCTGTCGATATGCGATACTGGATTTATCTTTTATTTGTCTGCGATTATTTGCCTGCGATTATTCGTCGTATCCAATATTTCTTCCGTTATCCAAGGTTTGTTCTTAAATGTGTGTTCTGTGTTCAGATTGCGTTCTGCTACAGATATGACTGTTCCTTTTACTCTGTTCATCTATCTTATATATTTTCATCGTTGTTGCTTTTGTTTATTATTTTCATACTATTGTCAAGTTTTTTTTTTAATTTTTCCACTTTTTTTGGATTCCTCAGACCGACAGTGTTTTGCTTCGTGTTACAATCATTGCATCTGTTTATCGTTTTCAAAACAATTTTGCATTTGGCCATAAGAAATTTATGATCTGAGTTACAATCAGCGCTCAGGTATGTCTTACAATTTTTCACTGTATTTTTATATCTGTCTTTTACTAGGATATAGTCTATCTGATTCCTATATTTTCCGCCTGGCCTTATCCACGAATATAATCTTCTTTTGTGGTTTTTAAACCATATATTGCTTACTACGAATCGATACTGGTCCGCGAAATCAACTAATCTCCGTCCTCTATTATTGGTTTACCCTAAATCGTGTTTCCCGACTGCCGTTCTTGTCCTACTTTTGAAATTGCCCATTACATAATCATTTCGTCTGGCGTATGACAGTAAATCCTCTAATTCATTGTAAAATTCTTCAACTTGATCATTGCCATGTTCTATTATTGGGGCGTATATTTGTATAATAGTAATTGGTCTAAGCTTAGCGTTTATTCATATGTATAACATTCTGTCAGATTTCGGAATAATACATTTAATTATTTTACTTATTCATTTTTTCATCATTAATCCTACTTCTATTCTCGTTTATCCATTCCTGTGTATTTGAATTCATATTTATCGTTCGCTTTAATTCGGCCGTTCCCTGGCCATTTTGTTTCGGCTACTCCCATTATATATACTTTCAGTTTTTCTGCTTTTAGAGCTACGTTTGCTAGTTTTCCAGGTTGATACAATGTTCTTATGTTCTACGTTGCTATATTGAGGCATTCTTGCTGTACTTTGTTTCCAGTAATTCTTAACAAATCTAGAGATCTTGTTCTCCAAATCTTAACACGTTTATTTCCACCTGCAGAGTACCGTGCCAACGAGGATACGGGGGAACTCGAGTCGACCTTCATTGCTAAAGTATGATTTCTTTCACGTGCCATATTTTCTCAAGAACAAGTGGTAGTTTCTTGTTTCCTTCCACTGAATTTTCTGTTAGGGGTTACTTCTTTACCCCAAGGGTCCAGATTTAAAGTTCTGGAGACCCGTCTACTCGTTTTAAATTGACAAATCAATTTGACCGCAGGCACATCAGTCGCGAACGAGTGCTAGTAGTTTACTAATTGCTTTTGCAGTTAAACGTTTAACGGCATTTACTGACATGATCACCTTTAACAAGAAACCATCTCACCGTTTCCCTATCAACATGTATTGTGTAAGTTATGCTTTAACTTTCCCCATTAACACTAAGCCCGTCGAAGAGAAAATTACCGCCCGCATGACGTGGACTCGCATAACTCACCGATTGTTGCTTCGTTTTTCTTTCACGTTACTGATTAAAGAAGGTAACTCTAGTTACAACAACCACAATATCCGTGTGAAATTAAAGTATTTCCTCTTTATGTTTTTTGTGAAAATTATTATCAGCTTTTTCGTCACTATGTTAATGTAAGTGTGACTCTTTTTAACTCTTTTTCCGTTACAGCGCTATTATTAAAATTAAATTTAAACGGAATCTCGATCGAATCGTAGAATATTTTCCAACCGCTGTTGCAAGTTTTTCTGCAACTTTTCAAAATTATTTAATCTTTCTTGCATTTCATAAAAGGTAAAACTTTTAGATTCCTACAGGGGAAAAAAATTTAATTCCACTACTGACGTATGAAACAGAAATACGTGTTCTAAGTCAACCAAGTGTCACCAATATGAGTATAAAGGAAGAGGCTTCCGCGTTCTCGACGAGATACTTTCTTCATGTACAGTTGATTACATAATCGAATTCTACTGACTTCTATGCACTGATTTTAGATTTGGAGAAAAACCTAAATAAATATTTAAAATCATAAATCCATCGCTCGCCCAACACTGTTACGATTACAAAATTGTTTTATAAAAATGATAAAAACGGTTATAGTGATAAGCAACAATAGTCGAACTAGTTGGAAATTTTACGCTTGTAACACATTAAATATGACACTTAATTGGTTCGTTCAGAATACATTAATAGTTTAAACAGATTTTACTGCATTTTTTTTTTTAGCGAAATACTACATATTTCCGTTATGATAAAATTTAGGTTACGTGTATATTATTAAGCATATATACATAGAGCGTAGTCACTGTGAGTCGCTCGCCGTACTGCATAAAAATAAAGTACTTGAATTGAAATTATAAACGAGCATTATTGATACTGCTCAGATTAAGTGTACGGTTTTAACGCTCTTATGAAAAAAGAAAAAGTACAAACAGTTTAAAAAAACGCATATGTGAATTCAACATCATATCGCAATAGCGGTTTCATTTTAAATTGGCAGAAAACCTGCTGAAGAAAAATATTGATAATACTCACAATTTCACTTCGAACGAGTTTTCCTCGTTTAGTTTCAATTTTAAATTATTTCGAAATTAATCAAAAACCGAATTCTGAGACAAGACGGGAACAAGAGAAAAACTGAATTAGAATAAACTTACTATGTGAGCGATAAAAATGCTGCGAATACCTCGTAGTTATATATTAATCGCCTAATAAAAATTAATCAGTTGTGAGTCGTGAGTTGATGATGAAGCATATTACCTCTATGTAAACCGCATAGACAAAATAAAGCGAGACATCTTTAGCTAAGAAGTGGAATGATATACTTTTCCGTTTTAAAGATGTGGTATCGATGCGTCATCGTATGCTGAATAAAAAGCTATTTTGTAAGTTTTTGAGTACGTGTCTAATATACTAATGTGCCTATTTATAATGTCATAAAATGTATCGAGTGTCACTTTGTTGATTAAATCTACTTTAACGATGCCTACCATTCGTACATATATTTTAACTAAATCATCATCTTATCCGCGTACCGTTTTATAAATTTATATATACTTTACATATCAACCGTTAGCCATTGTTTTGAATACTTTTCATTTGTATGTAATTATTTGAAATTATTTTTTAAAATAAATAACAATATTTTCATAAATATCGGTAGAATTTATATTTACTGTACACATTGAAATTACACATCTTCTTTGTATCATTTCCGTAACTAAATGATCTACAAAATGCGTTATCAGCGATGCTCAGAAGTTGTAGCTTTAAAAAGTTGCAGAAAAAACGAATTTAACTTCTGATATTTCAAATATAACTCCCTCATTTCAAAATATAACAAATAATCTAAATCGTGGCAACGCGCGATATTCTAAATAACCATAGACTATTCCAGATTTAAAAATTTTATTTTGAGAGAATGAAAATAGATTCTTAAAATAAAGTAAGTAGACAATATACAGGCAATCGTATATTTTGAAAAATATTCTCCTACATTTAAGAAAATTACTTAATTTTACATTCTGTAACATTTCCGTTTACTAAGATCTAGGACCCTGTGTAACTTCTTCAGATTTCATTTGTTACACACAATCCTCGATCTATCATTATTTTTCCATTTCCTTTGGTGTTTATAGCTGAAGATAGGCTGTGCCCGAAAACGTTACTCTATTAATATATAAGTATAATGTTATTTATTTTTAACTATGTTGCTATATAGAATTAATATATTTTTAGGATTCCGTACACATATAATATACGGAATCCTATTAAAATGGTTCAGAAGCGACAAAAATATCAAATAAACATCAATAATTCACAAACGGTTCGACTTATTAATTTCGAAATCTGAAACGTACATTACAATTAAAATTCTCTTTAAAACGATCTATAACTTCAAGATGACCAATTACCCTGGGCGGCAAAAAACCAAAAACCGTCAAGAATATATACAGTATTTGAAACTACCTCAAAAATCACTTAAAAAATCATAATTCATCATTAGATAAACCTTTAAAGGTTAAATTCAAAATATAAAATAAAATGCAAGAGTCCTTTCATAAAATCAAAAAATGGCGATAAAAAAATGATTACCCCCTCCCCCATTGGACCAAAAAGAGCAAAAAAAAAAGAAAGTTCACGTAAGTATTAGCTCGAGTAAAAAAGTTGGAAAAACCAAAACGAATTTCAAAAATATGCATAAAGAACCGCTTCATAGGAAAAATATGGCCAAGCTCACAACTTTATCTTCGGACCTTTGGGGCGCCGAAAGCTCAAAAATTATGAAAAAAATATTTTTTTTCGGACATGTGATATATTGTTGGAAAGCTTGCGAATTGTCAGAAACGAAACCATAAGTAATTTACTTAACGAAACTTTTGAAGTTGATGAAATGTTCATAAAGCGAGAAAAATGCCCCCCCCCCCGCTAAAAATTTTGAACACGGTTAAAAATATGCGCTTCCACGTATATTTCTCTAGTTTGGAACATCCAAGTTTCCAGCTTTAAAATTAGACCCTCGTGACGCCAAAAACGCGAAATTTTAGAAAAAATATTTTTTTTCCCAGGTATGTGATATATCGCTGGAAAGATCGATATTCGTCTAAAACAAAACCGTACTTCAATTCTTTAATGAAACTTTTAAAGTTGACGAAAAGTTCAGAAAAACGCGAAAGATGACATATGCCTCTTTCTTAACAACGCGAGTATCATAGTTAAAATATACACATCCCCGTATATATATTTTTTTAGTTTGGACCACCCGAGTTTCCAATGTCAAAATTAGGCCCCGGGGGGCCCGGAATACTTCATATGTTTAAAAAAAAAATGTTTCTTGGGCATGTGATGTATCGATTAAGAGATCGCTATTTGTCGGAAACGAAGCCGTGTTTCATTTGCTTAACGAAATTTTTGAGATGGCAATAATTTCAAAAAATCACAAAAAATTTCGTCCTTCTTTGCAGCAAAAAAAATCAAATTCCTTTTTTTTTTTTTTTTTTTTTTTTTTTGAATTTTGTATTATGTAAATGTAAATTGTAGTTATCGTTAACTTACATACGGAATCCTCAGCGCATGAACATCATACTTTACTGAACTTGTTTATCTTTTTACTTGATTTTATTTATGTATACATAGACACATGTACAGTATGTAGTAAAAATAAACGGTTTGATAATTTAAGATTTTTCTTTCGTCGGTATAGATTTCATTTGTTAAATGAAGCATATTTTTCCCCCCCTAGACACAGCCGCTCTATGCTATGTTGAAACGAATATTGAGGCTTTCGAAAGCGGATAATTTTAAATATTTGCTTGAGTTATCTTTGTCATCAAAAAATGGTAGTGTATGTGCGTCAAATGATTGGCTTCAGTGCTAGCCAAGATGGAAAGCTTGCAAACTCGGCGATTTCGAAGTGCACATGTGTGTGTACATTGCTGACGGCTCGTTGCTTTTAAGAAGAGTTTGACGTAAGCAACTCCGACCATGCCTGAGCAAGACCTAAGTAAGACAGGAAACTTTTCATTGGCAACTTGCGTAATCTTTGTATTTGAAATTCACTTTTTTATCGCTGAATCCCGAAATATTTTTTGTCTCAAAAATACATATCAACAAACGGCAAAGTAAAAAATTGAAATATTTTAGATCATACAACCGCAGTGATAACATATGCAAAGACCGAAGAAATTTAACCAAAATAATTTCCACCTATTGGGACCAATCTTGAAAAAAGCCAACGTGATGATCGCGTCCCAGAATAATGTTGCCGATACTAACATGTCTTATTAAGAAATGATCGTTTCAAATTATAATTTATAAACATGCCGGTAGTACACAGATAAAAAATTATCAACCCCACGATGATCCAGACATCATCGGAATAAAATGTAGAACTGGACAAACTCAGATTGCGCCCCGCATTATTCATAAAATATCAGAAATGTAGTGAAGTGTTCCATGTCTCATCATCAGACCTATTAGCGGCGTTAAAAATACATATATATATATATATCTCAAGACGTCTGCACGCACCTCAGGTGTGGTGTTACCGACGAATTCTAAAAATTACGAAAAATAAATGAATCTTAAATATCAGAAGGAATAAGAGAAGCAATAAAAGCTTATTGAGACGATTAAAAAGAAAAGGCAAATGCGGTATGTAGGATGTGGAAAGAACTCCTTCAGGTATTAATAGACGGAAAAAATGGAGTATTATTAGGTGGAGGAGAACTCCATTTGACTAAGCAACGGCATTGCCCTAAAATTAAAGAAGTAAAATTCATGTATTAAGTATTTTTTCGAAATATTCTAGTTGCCATTCATGATAACAGCCTACCATTAAAAATGGTCCAGACTAGAAGATAATGAAATATCGTAAAAAATATTGGCTTTAACAAATTACCAAGTTCACTTATCAAAACACTCGTATGCAACAACTAACCCTTTTACTTTTAACAGCGACCGTTATTTTTGTTCTTCCGTAATTAATTAACAAACGGAATATGTAAATGTTAAAAAATTATGAAAACTATTTTACGCCCAAAAGAAAAAAAAACTGAATTGAAATATTTTATACTAACTGGATTCTTCTCGGTAGAAGGCTACTGGCGAAAAGTGTTACGAAAGTAATTGAGTGATGAGTGTTTATGCAATGGTTGTCCCAAAAATTCTGAGAATTCGTTTCGATGCGGTAAACCAAGTCACCGATCCACTGACGAGTAAAATTATAAAAAAAAAATAATTAGCTATTGATGGGTTGCTTCGCTACAATTACTTAAATGAAAGGTAAAAAAATCGTCTTTGAACCAGTAAGCTGTAATCATTTAGAATTACTGGCCAATAACGTGTATTAATAAATTAGCAACTAATTATGCATCTAGTCTCTCCTGTTAGAGACAAAACCAAACCTGATCGGATACGTTATTACTTTGCGGTGAATCAGCTTGAATAAATATTACTATCGAGATAGCTGTAAGTTCTTTAATTTTTATTCCCTTTGTTTTTCTATTGACTCACTCAGAAATTAATTTGTATCGACCACTTCTGCGAAAAATGTGCACTATGATTAATTTTTTTTCATTAAGATTTTACACAAATGTAACGTATGGAATTCTAATAAGATGGTTCAGAAATCCTACAAATATTAAATAAACTCCTTGGTTCATAGTAGTACATCAATGAAAAGCTTGTTTTTCAAAAGTAACAAATCCATATTTTAATTTTCCATAGCATAACTTTTAAAGTTTAGAAAAGTTTAAAAAAGCGCAAAAACTAGTATTTTGTACTATTGTGATGTGAGTTTTGTAGTTAAAAATTTCAAATGGCTTAGAAATTTACGTCTACTTCTTCTTCTTTACGCCATCTCCGCTCGAAGTTTGGCGATCATCTTGGCTATTACCGATTTCGATGTTGCGGCCTGTTGTAGTTCCGTTTTGGAGTATCCATACCATTTTCTTAAATCATCCGTCCAGAACATTTTCCTTCTGCCGCCGGGTTTTCTTTTACCTTTAATTTCTCCATTTAATACGGTGTGAATTATAAATGGTACTTTTCTTGTTATCTGTACACATGTCCAAAGTATTTGAGTTTCCTTTCCCGAATTGTACACAGCAACTTGGCTTTCTTTGAAATGCGGTTCAGTACTTCGCATTTGTAATATGATCCCGATAGGGGTTATTTTAAGCATGCGAAGGTACAAGTACATTTTAAAGGCTACTATTTTCTTTTCTAGTGCCTGCCTAAGTGTCCAACTTTCCATACCGTAGGGTAATACTGACCAGCGCAGACGTAACTGAAGGTTTAGATCTTTCCTGGACATTAGATTCTTCATATTCAGAAATACCCTTCTTGCTCTCTCTATTCTTGTACGTATTTCTGTCGACTGGTCAGTTTCTTCGTGGAACCAGCTACCAAGGTACTTCATTTTTGAAATACGTTGAATAGTCTGGTTTTTAACGAACAACATCTTTTTAGCGAGGGTATTTTTATAAGAATTTCTATGTACAGCTACCCCTTTTGTCTTATCTATCTTTATTTCTAGACCATATGAACTGCTAACCCTTACTACTCGGTCTATCATATGTTGAAGTTTCTCTGTATGTTATCCGAGATAAAAACAGGTTCTGTTCCAACTTCAGTACCGTCTTGTTCCGAGACAGCTTCTTTGAAAATCGCTTCCGAACCAATATATTGAAAAGCAGAGGAAACAAAATGCACCCCTGGCGTACTCCTTTTTTAATCGGCATTTCTCTAGAAGTTTTTCCCTCACTCCGCACAGTTGCTGATTGTCCCCAGTAGAG
The DNA here is from genome assembly GCA_039619475.1 of Icerya purchasi. Taxonomy (NCBI): domain Eukaryota; kingdom Metazoa; phylum Arthropoda; class Insecta; order Hemiptera; family Monophlebidae; genus Icerya; species Icerya purchasi. The sequence goes on from CM077115.1 coordinate 240,123,307, forward strand.
TGTCCCAATTATTCTTCGTGTCTTGCGATTAATACCAATGCCTTCCAAGATCTGCATTAACTTTTCATGATTGATATAATCAAACGCTTTCGGATAATCGATAAAGCAACAATGTAATTTGTGGTTAACATCACGACATCTTCCGACTAATATATTCAGCGAGCAAATTGCTTCACGTATACCATAGCCACCTCTAAATACAAACTGGTTTGCACCTGAGTTCTCCTCGCATCAATGAATAACCACCTTAAGGAATATTTTTAGAATATGCGACATAAGGCTGATTGTGCGATACTCCTTACAGTCGGTTGCATTACTCTTCTTAGGTATTGCAATAAACTCTGATTGGAGCGGATCCTTTGGCATGCTACCTTTCAGTAAAATTTCGTTAAAAAATTTCACTACAAAGCTTAATGCAGGATGATTTGTTTGGAGAAACTTGAGTTGCATCTTATCTAGTCCAACATCTTTTCCTGATTTCAAATATTTGATTGCACGCATGACTTCACCTACTTCGATATCGTCCACAGAATCATTATTGTGATTAGATTTTTCAATTACGCTATCCATTGTAGGTCTCTTATATCATCAAACAATTCCTTAATGTGTGACTGTTTTCCAACTATCAAGTTCCCGTCATCGTTTATTAAACGTCTTCCGTTTACATTGTGATTCAAATTTGTGAATTCTTTCACGTTTTTGTGAGCATTAATTTTATCACTTTTTAGATTGTAAATCTTCAATTTCTTGGCATTTACCATTCAGTCAGTCCTCTTTTGCTTCACGCATATCTTGCATCGAATTTCTTTATGTAATGTCTTATATCTAATCTCGTTACGTTTAAATTTCCTTCTCTCTTCCATAAGACACAATATGCTATCTGCCATCCATGTTTTGTTTTTCTTCTTTTCCACTGTACCGATTATATTATTTTTTATGTTGCTTTGCGCAGCCTTCCATTCATCCCATACCTTTTCGATGTTATTCTCCTCTTGTAAATTATTAAAGGTATCACATAATATGGTTTTGGCTGCTTCTTTGACATCTCGTGGAGTTTGCGAATTTCAATACGTCGAGTTGAAGGAGGCTTCTTAATTTTGCGAAATCCTATTTTTTTTTTTCTTTACAAATAAGTTGTGGGTCTCGCTGGGCAAGTATACCCGTTGCATAAGTGCCCAACACTTATTATCGTTTATTCTAGTAAACAAATTTACAAGTAATCATTCTTACTACCTAAAACGAACATATTAATCCAAAAAAATATATCACTCACGCAAGTATTTGTATAAATAGTACAATAATACACCCATACATAAGGTCCGCTTATATATTAGACGTCGCATACATTAACGTACAGGAAAGAGAAAGGACGGAAACAGGGAAACAAATGATCTAAAAGAGCCCTAACAAATGCAAAACGAGACGCAGCAAAATTCCTTAATCTTTGCACCATTCTTTTAACCACCTCCTCACTTCCCTCTTCCATACACCAATTTTTTTTTCGTTTATTATGTGGCTGGGCATAATTTGATTAGAACCGAATCATTCGTATTGTCGATTCGTAGATTTACCCCTCTAGGATGAATGTAATAGGTATTATTTTGATGCCTTGTTAGTCGAATTTTTGGTCTGGAAGGTAGCTTTAGGTTATTGCATTTAAATTCAAGTAGCCTGTAATAATAATAATGCATTTTGGGAGACATTTCATTATTTTCCTTCGACCAGGTTGATGCAGTGTCACTCCGCTTCCAATGGGGTAATATAAGTTTCAAACACCTTTTCTGAATTTTACCTATTTTATTGATTTCCGTTTTTTTAGCCTCACCCCATCATATAAAATTCTAGACATTATTAATGCATTAAAGTATATCCTTAATGTTCCACATGAAAGAACCGTCTTCAAGTTATAAAACGCTGGAATTGACTATCTTACTTTCGAATTTAACTTTTGTATGTGATTTTTCCAGTTAAATGATTTATCGATATATATTCCTAGATATTTAAAATTTGTTACATTCACTAGAGGTGGACATGAACATGGGAGAGTGATTTTATTCCCGTACCGTTCATGTAAGCATTCATTATTATGTATACTGATTCGCGGGTGGTGACTCATGTGTTTAGAGATATTACGAATATGGAGTAGTTTTGATTTATTTACATTTATACATAACCTCCTGTCATGCGCCCATATACTGAGATTATCGACATCCTGCTGCAGTAATTTTTCCGCCATCTCTAGATTTTTATGTTCCATTAATAATGCGATGTCATCGGAAAATATATAAACCTTTGCATTTTTGATGTGCCTATATAATGAGTCCGTGTATATAAGAAATAGAATAGGAGCTAGTATTGTACCCTGACCTATTCCATATCGATTTACCTTTTCATTACTTATATTACCTGCAATTTTTACTATGATGCTCCTGTTTTGTAAATAAATAAAGTGTAATAACAACCGGATTATGATCCGACTTAACATCTGCTCCCGGATATGTACATTCCGAAATAACGTCTTTTCTGAAGCTCCTCTTAATGAGTATAAAATCTATTTGATTGCGGTACTTCCCGAATGGTGAGGTCCAGGGATATAATCTGTAAGGTGGTAGTTGAAAGAAAATATTCGTAATCAACATATTCTTCTCCATGCATAAATAAGTCTATCGCCCTTATCATTTCTTCTGCCTAATCCAAAAGAACCAACTACATCTTCATATGCTCCTTGTCCAATTTTTGCATTCCAATCGCTTGCTATGATTGGGATCTTTCTTCATTTGGTTAATTTTAGTACTATTAAGATCTGTCCATAGAACTCCTCTATCTCTGCGTCGTCTTTGTCTGTGGTAGTTGCATAAATTTGCATAAAGTTTAATGGACGATAGTTCGTTTGACATTAAACTAATAAAACCCTTTCAAATATTGGTATGAACACTGCCATCTGGTTTTCCTTCGTCTATGCCACTGCAGTAAAAATCTGCGTCATCTAATCTGGTACATCCATTACTAGGCTACTATACTTCGCTCAGTTCTAGTATTTCTATTCCTAATCTCTTTTTCTCAGTATTTACGTTATGTAGTGTACCAGCCTGGAAAAGGCTGCGGATGTTCCAGGTGGCAATACGAGTCTTCATAGATAATTTTAATTTTGCTCTTACTTCTTTTTTCGTCATTGGCCAGCGGGGGGATTCTTCGCACCGTTACCTCACTGAAGGCTTCCGCCGGACTGACGTCCATTTGCACGGGATTTCTAGCCATGATAAAGATTGGGAAATTATTCCGGTGGTTTCCCGTTTCCTTCCGGAGGTTTTCTGTTAGGGGTTTCTCCCTTAGCCGAAAGAACCCGGTTAAAAGGCGCCGGATACTCGCCTACGCATTATATATATTGATATTTTTTTGCGAAAAAGAATTAAATTGAAAGCGACAGTTCAATGTGTTATCGGTGGTGATCATATCTTAAGTGCATTCAAAATCGTAAAATTCATCAATTAAAATTATGATAAATAATAGACTCTAAATAACATTTTATTAATTTCTGGCGTAAGTGTAATAAATATGTTGCGTTCCGTTACTTCTCTTTTTGCGTTACTGAAATCATCAAAGCTCCATGGCATGATCTAAACAAACAAGTCGCACTCCTAGCCTAATTATTGTACTCATTACAAAGAGTTAAAAAAATCGGTAGCGTTTTCTATTCGTTTTTTACAAAGAAATAAAAAATCCTGCAACGGAATTTTTAATATTTGCCACTACTGGGGAAATGTTATTCACACTCAAATTCGAAATCCTTACGCAAATACAGCAATTCGGCGGTGCGCTACAATTGATAAAAACGGATCCGGTACTAACGGACATAATTGGAAAACGAAAAACAAATTTCCGTTAAATGGTCGCAACGCTAAACTAAATATATAATAAAAAGATATAGGAGAACAATGTAGGCGAATGATTGTTTAGCGACTACGGTGCAAACCGGTCTGCATTTCTCTCAAACGCGGTACAACCTAAATCGGGAAAAAGAAAAGAAAATAATAAACGACCCGACTTCACAAGTACCGCGAGAACTATCAAGAAAAGTGAAACATCCACACGACTCTGCAATCAGGTCAAGAAAGAAATTTTAGGAGCACAAAAAGATTGTCCCAACAATGAGACATTTATAACAACTGAAAGATGCTTGATCCGAAATATTAGCGACCGGAAGCAAATTGAAAAATCGATTGCGAACATTACAATAAGTGCATCAACCATTTTTTGTATGTTTTTCGTGTTCCGAGTTATTCAGACCTATTTGTATTTTTGTTTCGGTAAATGTGCTTCGTCCGCCCGTCCGTTACTCGCATATTATCCGTGTGTATTCGTTTATAAAATGTATTCTGTATTTTCGCAACTTTTGGTAATAATACATGAATATATTCACATTTGTGCGATGAGTTACAATTTTATATTTCAACCGTAAAAATATTGCGATTTATTATTTATCTTAGCAAGAAAAAAATTTAAAAATGTTGTAAAAAGGCGCCTATCACGTCGACTTCTAAATGCCCGTTTCATTTCAGACCTAAATTAACGGTGGAACGTATAAGCGAATATAGAAAACAACAAAGTATTGTTTTAAGTTTATCCGTAGAAATTCAAAAAACCAACTATCACTCGAATATAGGAAAAATACGAGGCTCCCAAAATTTTAAAATTAAAGAGCCCAAATTTTAAAAAATAATTTAAGCGTACAAATTCTGAAACGTTCAGAGTGATGGTCAACAGTGACTTAATATATCATTGCTTAGATTCTGATAAGAAAAAAAACAAAATTCATCATTGCATTTTAAAAAATAAATATTGAAAAAGAATTAAATTTAACATATTCCTGTCATATATATTACTCTCGCAGCGGTTTCAGGTTTTCAGATATTTTAATCTAAATTTCACTTTTTTGATTAACGTATTCTTGTACTTCTTCTTTTTTTTTTTTTTTTTAAATAAATACATGTGAACGCTGCAGTCGTTATGAAAATTTACAAAATGAAATAATTTAAAGTCCGAAGGAACGGGCCGCGAAACGGAAGTAGGAATAAAGGAAAACAATTTCTCGTAAGATAGAATGAAAGTAAATTTTGTAACAAAATAACACAAAACTATATTTATATTTTATCATAACAAGTTTGCTTGAATTTCCTTTCTTCTGAAATCGCAGAGTTTTATCAACAATAAACATTACAGTATTAACTCTAAGCGATATCTCCATTATTTTTGTACTTTCACATTATCTCTAACTAACGATGATCAGTTTATCATATTTAATTTAGGGTTGTAGCGTACCATCAAATTAGCAAAAAAAAAACAAAAAAGCTACTGCCCGCCATCTGTTACCATCACCTAACTGTTGGTATTATATGTATTGTAGTTAAAAATTTTGAACTAGTTTATAAACATACACAATCAAGGAAATTTCCCCGGTTAAATATAATCAAAATTGTAACTTTCATTACCTAAAATTTATCAGACACTTATAAACATTTATGAAAGTATTATGTGAAAAATATGTACATATAATATTGCAACTTAAAAATTGGAAAATTTATTTTGAATTTTGGATTATGTAAATGTAAACTACAGTTATATTTAACGTATGGAATCCTAAGCACAAAACATGTTTTTACATGAACTTCTTTGGCACGATTTTGATTTAACGTGAATTAAAAAAAAAAAAAATCTCTTTTTACACGAATTATTTCAATTTAACAATATCGATCCAAATTCTAAGAAGAAAGTTTTGCTTACTTTTACTTTTATATGTAACTGCGACCTTGAAGATGAGAAATGTAGTGTGATTTCCGTTTGTAATAATTCCGAAAATTGTATAATCTCAATAATGAATTTAGTCTGCTTTGTCTGAATTTTAAGTTTGATACTCAAAGTAAAAATTGTACCTTTTTGATGTTTAAAGTAACATTTGTACTTATTCACGTTTATTAATTTTATGTAAAAATCAATGAACGGCAAATTACAATTTTAAAACCATTGTTTTATTGTAACTGAAATGTTTTTCGGTAGCCTTCACATAATGTCACATAATTACCAGTAACAAAAGCGAAAAGGAAAGCGATCTCTTTAGACATTAAAATTCAAATTTCAGATCGCCTTGCAACTGGACAAGGTACAACGTCTGTAGGAAAGTATTTTAGATATCAAAATTACAGCTGCTATTAGAAAGTCGGTATGTTCTAGGACAAAGTTGAGTCTAAATCATCATCATATGCAAGAGATATTGTCAAAAAGAAAATGGAAACATCTCCGGTAATGTAGCTAGAAGATGAATCGCAAAAAAGCGTACCAGAAAATATATCATTAGCCAAATAGCGATGAGGATGTAGATAGATTAAAAAAATGGAGCCAGGTATTTCATCTGAGTTAAGCAATAAGCATGAATTTTCTGCAAGTACAAGTCGGATGGCAGGTTTTATTAAAAGAGGTGCTTATCACAATATAAAAATTAAAGGTGAAACTGTAGCCGCAGATGAATTGGCTGATAAAAAATTTCCGCAAAAACTTTCTAATATAATTGAACTTGCAGTTTACACTCCTGAGCAAGTTTGGAATGCAGATGAACGTAGTCCTTTTTGGAAAATAATGCTGAACAGAACTTACGCAGTAAAAACGTAGAAAAGGATTAGTGAGTTTAAGGTTGCCAAGGATTGTGTGACCTTGTAATTTGTTATTTTAACGCTTTAGGAGATCATATGTTTATAGAATGAATTTCAAGTAATATTGCAGTCTTACGCAAACGTATGCGTTTATTTGTTACAAAGTAACAACGAATAAAATCTTTCTTTGTGTAATTGATATTATTTGCCTAATTTTTTGTGTTCATGGATTAGTGACATTTTTCCCCTTTTCAATTAATACTTTGTATGATACACGTGCAATTTTTATGAAATAAAATATTTAAGATCCTAACATGAAAAATTTATGGTTTATTGTATTCTTTTTGCTGATAAATGCAATATATTTCTTTACGTGTATTTTGATATTGCTAAGAAATATTTCTTGCAATGTATAATTTTCTTTTTTCTAAACTGATAATTTATAAACACAATCATTTGTAGTTCTTAAATAATAGTTCTATTATACTTATTGTTTCACCCATAACTGTTAATGATAAGAAACAAGCAACTTCGATCCGGAGTACCTAGTGGGATCATGATGGTGGTGTAAATGTCGCCAATGCTAGACTTCATTCGCAATGCTAATATTGATACTTTGCAACGAGACACGATCGTACCACTTTTTTTGCCTCTTTTCATATCCGCGCCTGTAGATTGCGCCAACAGAGGTTATCTGTACGCCGGTATCTTAAAACAGTTAACAATCAACATTTGGCGGTTTTTGCTGTAACTTGTGATTGATTTTGATTTATAATTTTTGATTTGTAAAGTAAAATGTTGTCGTCAGATAAACTTTTAGAAAAGACAAATGCTACAAGTTCGAAGTTACTTAATCCAATTGTTACGGAACGTACTGGAACACAAATGTAAGTTTAAATAATATCTTATATAATGTAGAAAGTATATAGAATTTTACAATTTTGTGGATACACATATAAAGACATTCGTTACAATTCGCTATAGCTTTAAAAACGGTTTTTAAAAAATTTGAATAATTATCGGCCATAATTGTAAAATAAAGAAGTTAAAATCACAACTTACGCAATAGGTAGAGACGGTATTAGATGAATTTTGTCGCAGTTCTTTTATAGTTGTGTTGTATGCTGGTGTTTTGTATAAAATTTTTTACATTTTCACTCAGTTCATTTTGCTTAAAATTATATTAATGCAAATCGAAAATTTTAATTTTAGTGTAGATGCTTAATAATAGGTTTATTAACATAATTTACTGCTTAAGATATTAAATTAGCGGAAAGTGCATAATTAATTTAAATAGATTTAAAATTTCGAAATTATAAGAAATAATATTATTTTGATGAAAATTACGAAGTAATGATTATATAGCATGAAACATCAAACTTCCTTAAAATGCATTTTTTATGTATAATTTGAATGTTTTTTATTTTGAATTGTATGAAATTTTGGTAACATGAAAACTTTATTATTTTACTAGTATTCTTGAAGAAAAGCCGTTCATGTGCGCAGTTTGTTTGAAAACATTTAAACAAAGAACAGGTATAAAAAACCACATAATTCACAATAAACATATTCTTTATGTACCAAATAAGACAATACCGGAAAACCTGGGAGTAAGTTTTTCTTCAGGATAAAATCTATACTTATACATTTATATTATAATTAATGGATATATAAATTTTAGTAATGATTAATGTGAAATAACTAAATAGTTAAAAATTATAGTCATTATGCAGCGAATTCCTACAATAATCAGTATTTGAAATTTGTGAAATAAAATTGAATACCCGAATAACTGTACTTATTAAAAGAATCCATTAGAATTTTCGCATTGTCTCTTTCGAGTGAACAAATGATTGTTTTGATTATTATGAAACAAGAACGCATGAATGCATGATTAATTTAAAAACAGAATTAAATTTTAAAAACATTATATGCTTAAACTTTCAAAAATGTACTTCATGTTGCATAGTAAACATTTTGTATTCTACATGTGCTATTGAAGTTTTAAATTGTAATAACTATAAGTGACAAAGTATTACAAACAGTTTAAAAAGTAAAATGGTTATATTTATTTCAAATTTTTTTAAAAATATTTCATAAAATATAGTTAAAATATTAAGAACTTTGCATAATATCTCATATTTTTATAGGAAATTATGTATTAGCATAAATTGTATTTAAACACATTTTATAGATTGCTTTACCAAAAAAGTGGAAATATGAAAGTTATAAACTTGGTGTTAATGATTCATCTCTTACATTCTTGGTTTGCAATGTACATACGAAGGAAGATGCTGTAATATGGCTGAAATCGTACATGGAAGAAAATAAATGTAAATTTGTTTCTGCATGCGATCGATCTTTGAAGACTGGAAAACAAGTTAGCATACCTTTTTATGGAATTTATTTTATTCCAGTTACAGTAATTAGTAGTTATTATCATTGTTCTTATTTCTGTTGTTTGTTAACTGTTTAGTTGAGATATCTATGTGAACATTGGAGAGATGGAATCAAAAATCATAAGAATAAGATTAAAGGCACTGGGTGTAAATGTGCTATTACTTTTAATTTATCAGGGTAAATATTTATTAATTTAAACCATACGGACACATCAATATAACAGAAATATACATTTAAAATACAAATGTTTACATGATTATAATAATAACACAGAAAAAAAAATTAATACACATTTCTTTTAGTGTATTACTGGTTTAGGTGTTGGTATGCGCAATGAATAAATTCAATTTAATCCGTAATATGCGTATTAAAGTATGAATTTATCAATTCATGTCGAGATTATTTTTTCGTATAAATACAATCTCATTAATTTTTCGTTGCATTTGTTTATTGAAAAAATTTGTTACAGGTATTTGGTTCTATAATTGTATAATCAATTATTAAACACAGTTCACATCATTGTTACCTTATTTCCATTTTTTACTACTTTTTTTATTACTTTTCGTCTATTTTCCATTTTTTATTATTAATGTATAATTTCATTTTCTACTTTTTTTATTTTGTTGTTTTTTTAATTTTTGTTTTACCATTATTCATCATTGTTACCTTATTTCCATTTTTTACTACTTTTTTTATTACTTTTCGTCTATTTTCCATTTTTTATTATTAATGTATAATTTCATTTTCTACTTTTTTTATTTTGTTGTTTTTTTAATTTTTGTTTTACCATTATTCATCATTGTTACCTTATTTCCATTTTTTACTACTTTTTTTATTACTTTTCGTCTATTTTCCATTTTTTATTATTAATGTATAATTTCATTTTCTACTTTTTTTATTTTGTTGTTTTTTTAATTTTTGTTTTACCATTTTTCATCATTGTTACCTTATTTCCATTTTGTGCTACTCTTTTTTATTACTTTTTTTTTGCTTTTTTCTACTATTTTTTAAGTTGCTATCATTAATATATTCCCATTTTTGTTATCTGTTTTTTGTTTTTTTAGGATTCTATACATATATAATGTATGTCTAGTATATAACACAACGTGCTTAATGGACCTTATTTTCATTTTATTGTAAATTTGTATAAATACAATTGGTCGTACATTTTAATTTTTTTTTTAATTTTTGATTACTTAATTTTATATGTATTCATTCTGTTTTTTAGGTGTTCATTTGAATTATTCATCTGCATCAAGAAAAGTTCATGTCTTATACTATGCAAGAATTTAAGTACAACTGTGGCATTGAGTTCATTAATTGCAAGATTAAGAAGTTTTCATATACAGTTATTTTAAAATTTTCAATTCCACATGCAAGCTGTAGACGACGTCGACTGAGAAATCTAGAAATTACATTTTTTTTACCACTTATATTTAGTTTTTGTCAATTGCAGTATCCCATATTTATCACAATATTCAATTTGTGTGTTACTCAATATACCATTTAACTAACGTACATTATAAGATAAAATGTACATAATGAGAACCGCATATTCAAAAGAAAGAAAATTTTGTTATGAACGTGATTCTAATTTATCAGGAGTGTTTCATTATATTAACCACTTTATTTATTGTTATTTATATTTAGTGAAAAATAAATAAATCTTACATCATGGAATTCTTGTGTAAGTTTATATTAACCTATTTATGAATTATATTTTATTTTCAAACAATTTTATTTTCGATTTAGAATAAATAAATTTGATGCAGTACATTTATAAATTTTTTGCAATGACTATAATTCAAAAACCTCAAATCCGCAGTACTTTTCAACAGTTCATTTTTATCTTGTAATATATTCTAAAAAGTTTAATATAATCAAGGATGAAGAAATGTAACTTATCATTGAAATTATTCTGCTTTCTTTAATAATGAAAATAGAAATTTATGTAGCACTGTCCAGCTGCTTAAAGATTAAATGTTCTATATCTAATTTCAGTAACTTTCACAAATATATTGAAAATTCCACATGTATGAATAATAATGTAACGAACCCAATGGTTTAATCCTTTTCATATAAATCGAATTAAGTAGAACGGGAAAAATTATTTAAACAAAAAGGAAAAATTCAAATAGTTACTTTTAATTCAGGTGTTATTGTGATTTATATAATAAAATTAAACTATGTGAAATCAAAAATTCCGAATGATTTAAGAAATAATCCATTATATCTCAATATGTGCCAAGATTTACGAATAAATCTGGTAAGGGTGTTGTTTCTTAGTATAATATATAAGTTTAAGATACATAGTAGCAATGATAATGATATAGTAGTAAATGATTAAATAGTGTTAGACGTCTCAGTAGCCAACTGTTTTGATGTGAAATTTTACATAAAAAGTGATGGCTTAGACAATCGTCAACTATGAAATTATTTAATATATATAGATATGTCCTTCAAGGCACATGCTTTCTCGCAGTCCGGTCAAATTCACAGTCAATCTGATTAATTTTGTTTGTGTTCCTACGTAAAAAAGAAATAAAAAAAAATTGTTCGGAAGAATATATTTTTTTATTCGCAACGAGAAAACGTATGTCAGAATAGAGTGTTACATTAATCAGCATTCCACAAAGTTTGAATTTCAGTGTAATAATACGCCATATACTTGTATAAAATAATTATATTAATTACATCCGAAAGCACAACTATGAATATTGTACGATATATTCTATGGCATTACTCTTTGTATTGTAATCAATATAAAAATAAAGTTTTATAGTTTAACTTTAATTTGAAGAAGCTCGGATATTACACGATATTAATCCATCGAGCGAAAGATTATATTTACAAAATAGAGTTATAAAAGCGACTAACAATGAACATTTGAGAAATTATCTTCTGAATATATGCACTATATGTAATGGTTTTCAAATCATGGTTCTAACGTCATAGGGGTTTGAATATTAAAAGAAAAATTGTCGATTTATAAATGCATAGTTAAAACATTACGGTTATTATTTAAATATACCCATATGGCTAGGAATTTTTTAAGAGGCGTTATAATAATAATGAACAGAAATAGTGGTAATAAATGAAATAAAGAATTAAAAAGAAATAAAGTTTAGAAGAAATCTTACGGCAATACAACAAATTATTCAACTAACAACAATCTGAGAAACCACAATTATGCTCTCAAACGTAGAAAAAATTTTGTATATTATTTGTGAACTTATTTTGTATAGTACATCAAAAAATGCAATATGAACTCAGACACAGGATTTCTGAAGTAATTAAGGTACTTTAAAAAAAATTTAATGGTAAACAATCTTTATAATGTTTACAATTACATTCAATTAAAAGCTGTCTATTTAACCATTATCATTAAATACATATTCAGAATGAAAATGTAGGTTGATGTACAATTATGATAAGGAAGACGCGTTTTTTTTATAAAGAAGTAAATAAAAACTCGCAAAGCATTAACGATTTTAATAAAATGTTATGTGAGTTCCGACGACTAATCTCCGTGGAAATTGTTCATGTAAATAAATTTTTTTAAATCATTTTCTCCCGAAAATAATTATTAAATTTATGTTTACTTCGGTTGAAATTATAGTTTTGCTTTTCCCTCCAATTCACATCTTTTTTTAAACCTTCGCTTTTTTTCACATAATTATAATAAACTAGTTTTATTTTTACAATTTTTATTTTGCACGTATTTATTTTAAATGATTTTGAGTTAAAGTTAGTAGTAAGTGTATAAAAAATATTTCACATCGTTTAAAAATAAAACAACTATTAATACTCTCCACATAATTTATTTATAACATTAAGAAAATTTTTCTAATATAAAATACGTAACATTTTTTTTAATATTTTAAAATAAAAAGAACACTTCCGCTGTTGGTTTCGACCACTCCCACACGCATATGACGATGAATGCCTCAAGCATTAGACTCGAACACATTACCACTAGACCACTATTTCACTTCAATAATTAGATCTAAAATATTGTAATATAGTATTAGATATAAAAGCAGTGCGATCGTGAAGCGTTGCAAAGTATCAATTTTAGCATTGCGAATGAAGTCTAGCTTTTGCGTCCACGACATGAACGCCGTTAAATCAGTTAAAAGTGAACTGTTCCTATTATTCATTAAGGGTATTCCGTATTCACTAATCATTTTTAATAATTATTTTTCATTTTCTATTTAGAACCCTATATGAATTATTTTATTGAATTTAAAATCCGAATGATTAATTAAAAGCTTTTATTTTACAATACATATATATATATATTTTTAAATTTTCAATCGTAATCGATGTTTACATGACATTATATCGATTAACTACAAATCGACATGGAAATGAATTCATATAGTGAGTTGCGGTTTTCATCTAATTGGAACTTTAGTCTGTTTTTCTTTTGGTCTATTATTTTTAAAGCTTAAAGATGATGGTAAGTTTTTATTTTAAAAATTATTTTATTGTACTAATTAACGCAAAAAACATAAAACTACATTTATAGTTATTTAACATGTCTATTGGGCAGTGTATTAGAATTTTTATTTATTTTTAATATTTCATAAGAACTAGCTTTAGAATTGTTAATTTTCTATGTAGTTTAGAAATCAATACGATAATGATGTTACGATATGGAGTCCGCAAGGACGTTTGCATCAAGTGGAATATGCGGTGGAAGCAGTAAAATTGGGCTCAGCAACTGTCGGTATAAAGAATAAAACTCACACGGTTATTGTAGCTTTGAAGAGAGCTGCTTCTGAATTATCTGCGTATCAGAAAAAGATTTTTCCAATTGATGATCATATAGCAATTTCTATTTCTGGACTAACTGCTGATGCCCGAATATTGAGGTACCATAAGTTAAATCTACCAGTAAATGAAACAATATATCATAACGTTGTAACTAAAGATGTTAGACATTTTATTGCTTAAATTTTCATTTTTAAACAGATTTATAAAAGAAAACTAATAATCGTTGACTATTTATTTCAGTCGGTTTATGAGGAGTGAATGTTTAACGCATAAATTCACGCACGATTCTCCGTTACCTGTAACTCGGTTGATGTTAAAAATTGGAAATAAGATGCAAGTTTGTACTCAGCGGTATGATAAACGGCCGTATGGTGTTGGTTTGTTGATTGCTGGATATGATGTTAGTACGAGTTAAAGTTATGTTTCTATACGGTAGCGTAATCGGTAATATGTAAATTACATGCTATTTTCAATATGAACCACCATTATTAACATTATTAGTGGGTTTAACTTGATGATTTTATTTGTTCATTTTTTGTGATTATAGTTTAAATGATTGTAAGTAAAAACAGTAAATGAACTGAACTTTAAAAATTGCTCTAATACTAACAGACTAAGATACGTAATAATAATAGTTTTAACTTTTAGCGTGACTAAAATTTATGAATGTATGAAAAGTATTATTATATTTTAGTGAATTGAACATAAAATATGTTCAATTCTCTATAAAGCAGAAAATTCTGCTTTGTAGAGAATTGTAGTTTAATATTAATCCGCTAAAACGGAGTTGTATAGTTCAGAAAAATACAATTTGAGACAGATTTTATTATGGAAATTGAATATATTAAAAGAAGGAACTAATTTTGGTTATTAAAATACTCTTAATAAAAGTGGGGTTAAAAAATATAAAGCAATAATTGCTTATAACTTGATTGGATGTATACGGAAAAAAAAAATGTAACAATAATTGAATAATTTATATACAAAGAATAGATTACGTTACAGACGAACAACTTTTATCGTAAAGTTTCTTTACCTGCTCTAGATTCGTAATTGCTAACTTATATTTCTGACGAAATTGAAAACAATGTAGGATTTTATTCTTTACGTATTTTTAAATGTTTTTCAATAATACTACAATTATACATGATTCAAAAATATAGTAAATTATTACAGTAAAATTAGTGTTTAGTTGCAATAAAGGAATAAGCACAAGTAAGCGAATTGTGGAAAATCGTATTGAATTATGTATTTTTGTTTTTGTTTAAATTTTTACAATATTTTCGTGCTATTTATATTTAAGGAATTCATAATGTGTTGTTTCTTTTTTTTAATAAATAGGACAAAGGTCCTCACTTATATCAGACTTGTCCATCCGCTAACTTTTACGATTGTAAGGCAATGGCAATTGGCTCACGATCTCAGAGTGCTCGTACTTACTTAGAAAAACATTTAGATGAATTTCTTGAATCTACTACTGATGCAATAGTATTACACGCGCTAAGAGCTTTACGTGATACTTTGCCAAACGATGTTGAATTGACAACGAAGGTAATTTGAGTTATCTACATTTTATTACTACTCGCATGATTATTTCTATTTATTTTTACGGTGATTTTCAAGGAAATTTGACGTTTGTTACTGGTTAGGTGCTAGATGTTTGCAGCAATAAAGTAGTGTCACATACACTTTTTTTTCTACCATTATTTAATCTGATATTTTAAGTTACTAAAACATTAAATGAATAGAAAATGATGAGAAAATTATAAAGTAATTGTTTCATTAACTAATATTTAATTTCTTAATTGAACAGACAGCTAATATTGATCATGCCTGTTTACAATGTAAACATTATTCAACGGTATATGATTTCTGTATGTATGATCTCTCAGTTTATTTTTTCGAGATTTTATTTTTTTATATTATAATTTTTCGAGTGCTTTTAGAGTTTTCATTTGCATTCCTCAGTATTTGTTCTAGGTTGTAACATTTTCTAGAAATTTGGTGACAAGTTATTTTGGAAATAGTTATTTTCTTATTTTAATTCCAAAAAGCAGGAGTTCGAGTGAACGCATTCGAAATTTTCGTATTGTTTCGATGGGTATTAAGTGATTGTGGTTTGCAGTAAAACTTAAATTTATTTCGATAAATGCATTTATTAATTTCTAAATGTTGAATCTTTGAAAATTTTTAATTTTAACAAATTAAAATGTTTATATTCACATCCGAAGCTTAGAAAAACGAAGTTTTACGTAATTTACAGGAAACGAATTTATTAAATATTAATTTTTATTTAATATTTCTCTTGTGTGAATACCAATAATGGCACAGCTAAGGAAAAGTTCGACGGATTTACTCTTCCTAACCTCGATATCAAATTTTAATTTTATTCTCGCATAAATGCGGAATGAGGAAAATGTACAATTTTCAATGATTAAAATGAATTAATCAAAATTTATGGTTAAATGATTTTTTAGAAAAATTGCTGAAAAACAAATTAAATATTACAATATTTCATTAGAAGGAACAACAGATATTAGTAATATTCAGTAATTTGTTAATCTTATATATGCATATATTCATCATTTTGCAACTCTTAAGCATAATTTAAATAAGTCTATTTTTTTATATTCCCACCAAACCCATGTCTTAACTAGATTATATGCCAAGACTATACCTGTATATTTTTTAATTTCCCCTGTAAGTGTAGAAAAAGTCAGCACCGTTCGAGTGGAACATATTAATCGTTGTACGGCTTGTTGAATTAAAAAATCTTAATTTTACATGATAATAAATCAAGTCTGGTCAAATTTTAGCGAACTCAAAAAATTAAAGCTTTTATGTAAACAGTTGATGGCAACTGTATTGTCTAGCTAGCATATAAAAATAAATCACAACATTTGTAATATTTTTATATTATTGTACGTTTATTTTTTTTTCAAGTGTTTTATGATTTTTTAAAATACAGTTAAAAAATACCCAAAAATGTTTGATAGCCAAATTAAGATACACTAATTTTAAAAATTAAACTTAATTTCAGCTATAATAAGGTGATTCAGGGGGTAATATGAAATATTAATTTATAAACAGAATTTATGATTACAACTGTACACTTATAAGTTAATTTTGTTGTTTATTTTAGATTTAGTTTAAAACCATAGGGAATAACAATGATTACCTCCTTGGGGGGGGGGGGGGATGTTTAATGTTTATTAATCATGTTAACCTGAGAAGTGTTTCAATCTGATCGGGTGACATGAATTGTTTTAGAAATATATTATCTCGTCTGAGGTTTTACAAGCTGTGGTTGATTTTATAATACAAAGACTGATACAATAAAACTTTTGTCTAACTGTACATAACGCAGTTTTTGTCATTTTCCGAAATTTTCGAAACATCAATGACGCCTGGATTTTAATTTTGTTTTATTAATTTGATTTGTTTATTTTCGTTTATCATCTAGCAGTGGAAATGTAATTTTAGCCATTTTTTGATATTTTAAAAACTTGTAATATTCGTATTCAAATTTTAATGTAATTTCACTGGTTTAAATTTTTCAGCTATCCTTTACCTGCGTTTGTAATTGTATTTTGTTCGAAATTAATTTAAAAAGTACAAATTATTCATAAAAATCACGAGCGATATTATATCGACAAATTCTTGCTAATAATTTAACTGTAAAATTGTTTATTTTTTCATGTTTCGTTTATTAGTAATGTAATTGCACAAATAGATTAATTTTATGTGTGGCGTAAAAATAATTTATTATAATTTTTAGAATGTTTCCATTGGTCTCGTTGGAAAAGAAACGTCGTTTAATGAACTTGATGAGAACGAAATGAAACGTTTTTTGAGCACAATTGAAGGCGAAGAAAGAAGAGCTCCTCCAACAGCAACCGAAAGTACTTCTGCTCCTGATGATGATTCTAGCGGCGGACAATCTCCACCAGATCCAGTACCCGCAGTTGCTATGGATACCGAATAATTAATGATATAAATGGTACTGCGTTATTACATCTAATTTAATAATACAATTTTTTAATGCTTACATTGGATTTATTTCATAAATATAAATATTTAACATTGCATTCACACAATGTATATAATATGTTGGTATTTAGAATAAATGTATTATTTTTTTCATGCTTATATTTGTTTATCCGTTAAACATTTTACACATTTAAACGTTGATAATTATATTAAGATATTAACGAGTAAAATATACTCTCTGTGGCCTTCAAATCTTACTTGTGTTCCCAATAATTTCAATAAGTCCGTTTATATTTTCTTTTCTAATAATCAAACCCTATTATCGTGATACTTCACTCATTTTGCATCGCTATTCCGTAACTAAAAATATTTCACTTGCTGCATATTTTATTTTCTTCCTTTTTTTTAAAAATACAATCCGAAATTTTTTCCGTCAGTTTATTTTACTCATTTTAACGCGAAATCGCGAGGAGACTTTGAATTTCACCAAGGTATTATCTCTGCCATAGAGAAAATTGATATAGGGCTTTATAAATAAAGATGCATTCAGTTTATAATATTATCAACTTGTTGATGGAGCGTTTAAATTAATCGAAACGGAGATTTAATGGGAATAAAGTATAATATTGATAAATATGGGTTCGATTGAAGGTGGTACCAAGTGTTAAGACATTTCAGTATTGTAGTAGTATTAAATATTAATTTCGAAATTTCCATTAATGTTAGTCATCAATTTCCATATTGTATAGTTTATATCTGTGAAATATTGGCCATTTGTTACCCTTTACATTCCAATAATTCAGTGCTTAAAACATCAGATTTACATTTTATTAGTAATACAAAAACATAACATTAGCTTTGTTTAAGGTTTATTTTAAAATTCTAATTACTACTTTCTTTTAAGCATATTTTGAGGAAAAAGGCAAAATAAAAACATGATAGATATCTGTTTGCTCACAATAAAAGAAAAAGAAAGAATAAAAGACCTAAATATTATATTTGAAAATCTATTTATTTTTATTTTTTTCTACCAAGATTATTTATGTAACCCGAAATTTGCTACCATATTTTGGTACACAAGCAAATTCATTTCTATAAGTCTGTTTTCTTTTGACTGGTAGAACTTCCAATATAAATATAACAACGCCCTAATGTTAGGAAATGTCCATGAGCATTTTATTAAAGTTCTTGCTGTAGTTGATTTTTAAACTTACTACACTTTAGTTTCTACATTTTAAATGTGGCTTCAAATCTGCTTATTTTTCAATTGTAGGCAATAATTTGTTGAATTGTTAATTGTTTACGTTAGCGGGGTTAATGTTTATAACGATTTCTTCTTTTCCAAAACACTTTTTTTGGTGATTGCATAATGCCATCAATGAAAGAAATAAACAGTGATACGCTGCACAATGGGGTATTTGACCCTAAAAGCTGACCAAAATTCCAATTCGTAAAACAGATAATCTTTCAGAAAAAACAATTACCGGAGGTACGTAAAGAGTCTGCGAAGCAAATAGGACAGTTGGTTTTTACCTAAGCTATGCATTATTGTCGCTAGGTCACTTCAAACTTACCGTTTGCTAACAGTGGTCGTGTGATTTGTTGATATACTATAGACTCGTTCTCATTAAAAATGCTGTAGTTTGGTTTTTTGCATAAGTTTAGAAATTTTTTAATATGGATTCTTCAGAACCAGGTATGTTTATCAATTTGCATGATATTTTTAATAAAAATAATATTTTATTCATGTAATATTAATCACATAATTGAGGCGATAAAATTTTGTTATTTCAGACATTGGCAATGCAAAAATTAATTGTTTTGATTTATTTCTAAGCTTTTCTAACAATTGTAATATATCTTGAAATAAAGTAAATTTATCGTAGAAGGTATTCTATCAAAAATTTTTTGCGTAAAATTGCGTTTTTGTATTTTATGAATTTTTTCTTATATACCATCAATATTATTTTAATATATGAAAAATGATATTATTTTAGTTCTTCTTTTGTAGGATCCTCGGGGGTTAAATGTATATTGAGAAAAGATAGAACAGAGGCGTCAACCTTTGAGAAAAAGTCGAATTTATAGCTAAATATATTGTACAGAAATATCGTAAAAGCGCAGATCATGAAAAGGAGTTTAAGCACAAATAATCTTTAATAAAGCATTAGTTTAAATCAAAATGGAAGGCAGCACAAAGAAAGAAAGATGTGTTTGAAAAAAACAACAGTGAATAAATAAATTACCGATAACAGAATGGCAGGCAAGATCAAGAGCTCATAAAAATACAGTCAAAACAAGAAAACAAGAAATACAGGACAAATTTAAAAATGAGATGGGTCTTATAGTTGATGTTCCCAATGCTGGATTCGGAAATACAAATGATGGGAATACAAGCAGGCGCTTTTTTAACAACCATGAGTTGTCTAAAATAACTGGAGTTGATCTAAATTTAATATATAGATTAAAAATTATTTTAGAAGTTCTATCAAGTGGACACAAAATTAATTTCAAAACATTTGAAGGATATACAAAAGAGACAGCAGAACTTTATGTTCGATTATACTCATGGTATCCGATGTCCCCGATCATGCACAAAATTTTAAGACATGGTCCACAAATTATTGATAGCTTCCTTCTGCCTATAGGACAGCTGTCTGAAGAGGCTGCAGAAGCGAGGAATAAACATTTTCGGTCGTACAGACTAAATTATTTAAGGAAATGTTCTCGAGAAGCATGTAAATTGGATATTATAAATAAGTTTCTTCTCACTTCTGACCCATTAGTTACGGGCATGAGACAAAAATGTTAGAGTAAGATGAGTTGTTTTTTAAAAGAAAACAATCGAATTACTCTTACCTGGTGGAAGCGGAAGTCTTAAAGAACTTGAACCTGTCGAAGAAAGTAGTGAGGAGGAGTAATTTATAATAATGTTCTGTAAATTTTTACAAAAAATAAAAAGTTTTATAAAAAAAAAAAAATTATAAAGTTTTTTTTTTTTATGAAGAATCAAAAGTTTTATTAAAATTTAACAAAATTTTGTTTAATTTTCGATAAATATTGATAAAATCACAAAAATATCCTTTTTATACTAAAAAATAATTTTGGCCAGCTTTTTGGGTCAAATACCCCATAGTGCGCTGTGACAAATAAAGTTCGCACAAATTACACTTTTTTAAAAACAATATTTAATTATTACATATTATGACGTATTTGGAAGTCAACAACTTCATGGTTATTCGGTGAGGAAGATAGAGGAAAAGTAGGGAAGTTGGAAATTTTAATAAGGTGCAGTTTAATTCTATTAAATTATGATTAGTAACTATTAGTGCTTTAGATTTTTATACTTAAAATGTGTATATATAATAGTTAAATCATTATTATGTATTAAAAAAAAAGCTTTAAAGGGAAGCTCGGGCCTTCTTGCTAAACCAGTCACTGCTTCGAATTAACTGTTATGTAGTACTTCGGAAATACTTAGTAATTAACATGACATTTAAACAAACCTTCACACTTACTAACCTCATATTCATCGATTAGACTTTTTTTATTAATGGAAAAAGTTTTCGAAAAAATCGTATTCATGGATTTTATACACGGAATAGGTGGATTGATTTCTTTCCGCTAATGAGGATTTAGAAGATGTTGCACAACAGTACGCCAATGTATAAGTAGAGTGGGCAATATATCTAACTTGTTCGAAAAAAAAGGGAGAGTATTCTGTATAGCAATCCTGGATTATTATGCGAACTAAAAAATAAGTTATTATTATCTCATTGTTAAATCATATATTTTAAATTAAGGTAAAAGGTCGAGTATTCGTTAATCAAAATGTTACTTGTAGGAATTTCACAAAATAGCATTTTTGGACCTTCCCTTTTTTCGTATTATTTATTTTCTAGTAATACTTTCGGGACTGCTACGAATTTAGATCTTTCAGTTGTATTTAATAAACTACAACGAAGTTAAAGACCAAGAGAATTAAAATAAATGGGCAAAAAAGAAGCTGTATGATATCCATACAGACCTCTTGATAACCGTTCAATTATACGACACTAAAAAAAAAAAAAAAAAAATGAAACACCCATCATTCTCTGAAGTAAAAATAGTACAATAAATTGCAAATGCTTCCCGATTGATAACGAATTAAACACTCAAAATAGAAGTATAAATTCTGTTAATAGCGGAAATTATTAATTCTCGATATAAAATATTTTTTAGTAAATTGAATAAAAACTCAAAGAAGGCGAATGTAAATTTTCCGTAAATTAGTTTTTAAACTTAATATACATTAGGTCTCGTTTTATAAGACTAGCACACAATGCATGGTTAGTGGCTACTCATCATCATCATGGTTGCGTCTCTTGAGACAAGAGATTGCATGCATTATTAAATTAATCTATCTCTGGCCCGAGTAATCGTCTCTCGTAGACTTTTACATGTTGAGTTTGCCGGAAGGTTCGTTGTCATTAATTCTAATCTCCTTCGTCCTTTTATCGGTTTTCCTTGTATCTTCCCTTGTACCGCCAGCATGAACAAGTCATTTTCTCTAAATTTGTGAGCCAGATATTTCATTTTTCGATTTTTGATATCTTCGACTAGTTTCCGTTTTTCCTCTACTTTTGCTAACACTGCCGTATTTTTTATGTGTTCGGTCCATGATATTTTCAATAGCCTCCGATAGCACCACATCTCGAAAGCTGCTAATCTTTTTTCGCAGTCTGCATTCATGGTCCATGTTTCACAGGAATATTTTAGGACGGTCCATACATAGCAGCGCATTATTCTTTTCCGAAGGCTTAAACTCATATTTCGATTTTCAAGCACTCTGCTGATGTTGTTAAATACCTTCTTCGCCATACCGATTCTTGTTCTTATTTCTTTCTGGTCTCTTCCGTCATTGTTTATTAATGCGCCTAGATATCTAAATTCTGCCACGTTTTCTATTTTTTGATTTTCGATTTTTATATTTACTTCGTTAACATCATTTCTAGAGATTTTCATTAGTTTTGTCTTTTCCGTATTAATCTTCATGCCGTATTTCAATCCTGCGTTGTTTATTTTATCTAACATATTTTGCATTTGAATTTTAGATTCGGCTATTATCACTTTGTCGTCTGCGTAACTTATTTCGTTTATCCTTCGGCCGTTTATTTTCAATCCCATTTTCTCAATTTTTGCTTCTTTCATCATTTCTTCTGCGTATATATTGAATAGCCTAGGTGAAAGAGGACATCCTTGTCTCACTCCCTTCCTTATTTTACATTTATCTTCGGAGTAGTTGGTGCCGATCTTTATACTTTGCGCACTGGTTCCAGTATAGATTTCCAATCAGTCGTAGGTCTTTATCATCGATGTTGTGCTTCTGTAAAATTCCCATCAGCTTTTTGTGGTTAACGCGATCAAACGCCTTTTCGTAATCGATGAAGCATGCAAAGATTTCTCTATTTGCATTTAGGGCCCTCTGTATTACCACTTTTAGAAGAGCAATCGCATCTCTGGTTCCCTTTTTGGCAACGAAGCCATACTGAGTCTCACTCAGATTCTTGTCCAGCTTCCGTTCGATTCTAGAGTTTATTATCGCTAATAATAGTTTTAACGTGTGACTCATCAACGCAATGATTCTGTATTCTGAGCATGTTTGCGAGTTATTTTTCTTCGGTATTGGTATAAAATTCACAGCTTTAAAGTCTTCAGGTATCACACCCCCTCATCGTAAATATTGTTGATGATTTTCAGTAGCTCTTTTTCATAACTTGGCGTGAGATGTTTGATTAAGTCAGCGGGAATGGAATCTTCGCCCATGGCTTTATGTTTTCTGGCTTTTTTGATAGTGTTTCTTAACTCCCACATTTTTATCTTTGGTGCTGCTTCTTGCGTAATATTATTCATTTGAAGTGGGCGCGAGTCGTCGCCGTACAGTTCTTGTATGTATTTTATCCATGCCTCCTGCGTTTCTTTATTGCTCACACAGTATTTTCCATTCTTGTCTCGTATATATGCTAAACCATTTCTCTTCTTCTTGTGGATATCCATCATCTGTCTGATTTTGGTATGTAGCTCTCTATCACTGTGTCGTGCTTCCAATTCTTCAATTTCTTTGCATTTTTTATCATACCATTTTCTTTTCGCTTTTGTGCATTTCTTCACTATACTTCTGTTCAGACTATTGTATTCCTGACCAGATCTGTTCTTTATTTTCCTTCTATCATCCATTAGATTTAATATTTCTTGCGTTATCCATGGCTTATGACTTTTCTTATTTCTGGTTGGTATGGAATTATTCGCCGCATTTATAACGTTATTTTTCCACGCAGCCCACGTGTGTTCGACTTGCTCATCTACACCATTGTTCGTCATATTTTGCCTTTCTAATTCTTCTTGGAACTTTTTTTCTATCTTAATCTCTTTGAGTTTGTCGAAATCTAATGATTGCGTTTGTTCTTTCTTCTTATTAGGACTTTTAAGAACTATTTGGCACTTAGCAACCAGCATCTTTTGATCAGTGTTACAGTCAGCACCTGGATAAGTGTGACAATTTTTTACAGCATTTCTGTATCTTTTATTTACCAGGATGTAATCTATCTGGTTTCTAAAATTTCCCCCTGGGCTACTCCATGTATACAATCTTCGTTTGTGTTGTTTAAACCATGTATTACATATTGTTAGATCATTTTTTTAAGCAAATTCGACAAGTATTTCTCCACGTTCATTTTGTTCAAGTGCATATTTCCCAGCTACTTGGCTACTGTGGTTTGTTCCAACCTTTGCATTGAAATCTCCTATTATGAACACTACATCGTCGTTCCTTGTACATCTCATGACTTCTTCCAGGTCGCTGTAAAACCGCTCTATCTCTTCGGTATTGCTGTCTGCCGTTGGCGCGTGGCTACTAGTGATGTGTAAAATAACGAGGAACTAGTTCCAGCTCTGTGATGATTCGTTACATTCCAATCGATAACATATTTACGTTAATTCGTTACTCCTGTCACTTTTGTGTCCCGAAAATGATAACCATTGTGTAACTAGAACAACTGACTAGAACTATATAACTCTTGGAACCGAATGAACGAAACGATCAGGGGAAATTGCAGTACAGATGACACATTTTATTTTTATCACTCGTACAGTTCGTATATATTTCTCACACTGCTTGCTCTGTTATTGATCACAACTCACTAGCTCATTACACGGCGACACAAACTAGTACGATCAGATGATGAATAAAATAACACTATTCTGCTGTAAGTGGCTAGGAACGAGTTCTTTAGTTACAAATTTAGTTACCATAACTAAATAACGTATATGTTTCCATCCAGACTGGCCAAACTACCGTTGTGTGTGTGTGTGTGTGTGTGTGTTATTATCAGCTGGCAACAACGCTATTTACGTTCCAGTTAAATCTGTATATTTTAATAAGCGATGCAAAAAGATCTAATAACAATAAGTAAATGGGCACACGATAAAAGTCTAAGAATAAATGTAAAAAAGACTAAAACAATGGTACTGCGAAAAAAAAGAGACAGTTCCGATTTGTATTGTCCAAATATAATAATGCACTCCAACGAATGTGTATACTCGATAGAGGAAAGACGCGAATGCGAAATGAAAAACTGTCAAGAGTTAGACATAGTAACTCAGTATAAATGTTTTTGAGGAGTAATGATGGACCAACACTTAAGATGGGACATACGTACGAAATACATTGCAAAGAAAATAAGAGCAGTTTTACTAGCTTTATATACATTAAAGAAATATGCAACAAATGAAACATTAAAAGTACTTTATTATGCGCTAGTAGAGTCGAGGATCAGATATGGAATTCAGGCATAATGATGAGGAAATGTATACTCGGGCAAAATAAATAAACTGCAAATTAAATGCTTGAAATTAATACCAAATCCTTAAAGGGAGAAACTGAAAGTGAAATAATTAAAATAGAAGACGTAATGAGCATAAGAGGAATGTACTTATTACTGAAGATATGGGAGTACATCTTCTTCGTGCAACCCGATTCGGGTATAGCTTAACCACTTTTCATGGATTCAACCATATGGCGAAATGCGTCTCGACTTCTTGCAATCTGGAACAATTCTCCTACTTTTGTAACTCCAGTCAATTGCTTAATAACATTTTAGCACCTTCTTCTTGATTTCCAGATTTAATTTTCTGTCGCAAAGTACATTCTTCATCTTCATAAATACATCTCGGGCTATCTCGATGCGCGTTCTTATTTCTACGTCCGGGTCATTATCTTCCGTTATCCAACAACCTAGGTACTTGTATTTTCCTACCCGTTCGATTTCCCTACCGTTAAGGAATAGCTTTTTTATCTGTAATTAGTTATCTTGATGCCACCATGAACTTGGTTTTCTTGATGTTTATGCTGAGCCCTTTTTTCCACATTCAAGGGCAACTGAATTGAGTAGATCAGCAGAAAAGAAAATTGAATTGGAGGAAAAAATTAACATAGAATACGAGTTGAGGGAAAAACTTTCGTACCAACTGCCGTTAGCAAGAACAAAGATGGGGGAGCAAACGGATAAATATATTAGAACTCAGATGTTGAATTACCCAAAGAAATAATAGAGAAGGAAAAAATAGAGAAAAGAGAAAGGAAAATAAAGGAATGGCTTCAGGAAGAAGAAAATATAAAAAAAGTAATAAACATAAAATAAAATGACACGTCGCAACAAGAAAACTGGAAAAAACAACAAAAAAAACATCAAATATAAAAGATAGAAATAGATTATTAAGTATTGATAAGTAAAAAGATAGATTAAGATTAGTAAATATTATACGATTATATTGTAAAAGTTAATTTAAGATGGTAAAGTGTTCATAGGATAATTCGTCGACAAGCGTTTTAGCTTGACGAAAGATTTGTACGTAAAAAATAAGAAACGTTTTTCAAAAAAAAAAAAAAAAAAAAAGAAAAAAAGCAGAGCATATTACGTTTCTGTACCGTACGGCACGCAGTGATGATGATCGCACATAATATACTATGATGGTGACTGGCGCCGCGGCGATTAGCAACTCTGGAATTGTACACTGTCATCAAAAATTTTAACTGCGGTTTTAATCGAAAAGCAGTACTGATTTGTTTACTGTTTTTAATGCAGTTATAAATTCCAGTTTTGTAATATATTTAAATCTATTTCCATTTTTATTACATAAGCTATTCTTTTTGTAACAGTTTGCAATTTTGTAACTGAGTTCCTGTTACAATCCTGATCATTAGGAACTTGTAACGTGACATTCCAAAATACTTGGCACTTTACCCATCGCTAGTGGCCACGTTCCTTTTTCTAAATTTTTTAGTTCCCTATCATTATCATTATGGTTCCATATCCGTGCCGAACGTCAGCTAACATTTTGACAATCATTCGTCTATCGAGAACTTCTTTGGACAATTTGTTTGTGGATAACCTCATACCGTTGTGACAAATTTTGTATCTATGTTACTTTTTTTCTTCCCGGTAGTCATTGTCTAACAATCTTGCCTTGCATCAGATGGTGAAGAATGTTGTAGTGTCCCTGGTGACGCATTATGTGTCCAAAGTATTTTAATTTCCTTTATTACTTCTTTATGTTTGTCCAATCGATTTGATACTTTTGAGCTTCCTATTTTGTCCGTCCATTTTATTCTATGTATTGTACGCTATACATCTCAAAGGGGTCTAGTTATATTACTATACCTAGATATTCAACATTTTTGGTTTTCTTCAATTTTTTCCCCATAAGCTGTAAATAGGGTAGTTACTGTGTTTTTGGTGTTTTTTTTCTGTTATCAAAATATATTTTATTTCGCAGATGTTCAGTTGTAATCTGTAATAATCGCCTTTTATTGTAGCGAAGACATCTTCGAATCATTGTAGTTCTTTTAGGCTGTTCGCTATTAGAATTATGTCGTCCGCATATCTGATATTATTTATCTTTTTCCCGTTTACTCGAATACCTTTGTTAAACTTGATCGGTACTTCAAAAAAATTTTCATAAAACATATTAAACAGCAACGGGAACAAAATGCAGCTCCTCTACATTTCTATGCTATGTTGCTCGATCATAATACTTGCGGTTTGGCTTCAATATACCTTTTTTTTTTTATAATACGTATATCTTTTTCATTGATGTTTGTTTTTCTAAAATATCAATTTTCCGTATTTTACCCTGTCAAAACCGTTTTGAAAATCAACGAAACATATGAATACCTCTCTGCAGTTTTGAACTAACATCCTAATACTGAATAAAGCGTCTCTAGTATCTAGATTTTTTCTAAATCTTTTCAATTTAACGTAATATGAAAGTAATAACAAAAATTGACTAAAAACAAGATTTATTAAATTAATAATTAAAATGAACACACCGACATATTTCGAAGGCTCCATAATCGGTGAAATAAATTGTTCTATTTTCTTGTATATTCTCCAGTATATAATTCTAAGAAAAATTTTTAATAAGCAACTCGTTAAATTGATACTTCGCTAGTCTCCACATTTTTTGTTATTTCCTTTTTTTTTTTTGGACATTATTACGAATGATTTCGTCTGATCATCCGGTATTTTTTCTGAATCATATGTATTATTAAATAGTTGAAGCAAAGAACTTTTAGCCTTTTTCCCTTGTATTTTCGGAGTATCAACTGGTACTTAGTTCGGTCCCGTTACCTTCCTGTTTTTACCGTTTTTATGGATTTTTCTACTTCTTCAATTATGATTGGTGGTTCTGACACAGATTTCCTATTATCGTTAAATCTTTGTTCTTTGATAGAGCTTAATTACACTACTAATTTCTTTATAGAATGTTTCGATTTCTTTATCGAATCTATCTATTTATACTTGTATTATATTTAATTTTATTACCTTTGAATATTTTTATGATTCTATTAGATACTTGACTCATGTGTGACGCTACTAGTTATTTCCTTTGATGTTATAATTGCCACTCCGTTTGGTTTGGCTAGTTCTCCTCAGAAATAAACGATACATAAATTATACATTTTTCTCTACCAGACCAGCGTGTTTCACTTTTACCGGCCGGTATTATCTGTTTCATCGTATTATGAACTTTGGTGGGTTGATATAAACTTTGTAAGTTCCATGTACCTTTCTTTAAATCAAATGTTATTACTCCGTTTTCTCCGGCAAAGTTTTGTATCGGCGGGAGTACAAGGGAACTCAAATCAACCCGCATTGCTGCAGGTGACTGCCTGTTGTTTGGGACTTTTTTCGAGAGTGTCTCGTAGGTGCAATGTCAATATTCTTTCTTTTACGTGTCGTGTTAATATTAAGAAAGTAAAATACAACGGTAGTTTTCCGTTGCTTTCCACTGAGTATTCTGTCAGGGTTTGCTCCCTTGGCCAAAAGTTCCAGCGAAGCCGCCAAATACTCGCCTGTTTATTCTGAATTAGCTGTTATAAATGCGGTAAAGTGCTTAACGGTATTTGTTAGTAAAAATACTTTCGACAAGTGAATTAGCATTATGTTGTGAGTTCCGATTTAACTTTCCGGATCAACGCTATGCCTGTTGAAGAGAAAATTACCATCCTGTACGACGTAGGTGTACATAACTCACTTGGTTATTGTTTCGTTTCTCTGCTGGTAGGACTAATAACTCTAGTTACATTGTTTACTAAACCTAAGTATATATACATAATTTTTGCCTGTCACATATTTTTGTAAATAACATGAAAAAGTGTATATTAACAAAACCGGAAATGGTACTAATTAGTGATGGGCGGCTTCGAAATGTTTCATTCGAATTATTCGATTGTTCGATGACTTCGAAAAATGTTATTTTACTCGAATAATACATTCGTATTCACAACAATCATTCGAATGAAAATCATTCGATTGTTTTTTTGACGATTGCCGATTGTTTCGATTGTAAAAACATTTCGAAATCGCACATCACTAGTACTAATTATCATTTTTACCTATTGCATATTTATAGATTTTAGAAAAAAATGTATGTGCAAACAAGAATGAAACTCGTAATTTATAATCATATTTCAGTGTTTTTATTATTCCTGTTCAAAAAGCATCCGGAATTTAGAATTAAGTTTTTTTTTTTTTGAGTAATTAATAGTAATCAGTAAATTTTCAGTGCCGATGTATAGAATAATCAAAAAGTTTCTAGACACATTGTTCGAAGAGTAAAAGTGTTAATTTTTTTATTGCTTGAAATTAGAGGTGTGTTTTAATTTTTATCTCTACCTTCGGTGCGAATATTTGTTTGCAACTTGTTTCCTGTTATTTTCTGGCTACATGAATTTGAAACTACAAATATAACTTGTTCAATGAATAAATAAAACCGAGCCTGTTAATGTTTTTTTAAAATGTCAAAATTACTTTTCGGTACGTATTAGTTATAATTGTTTGTTGTAAGACATTAAAAACTATTTGTTTTAATAGTATAAAAATACAAAACGCGAAGTAAAAATAACTGCCGCTCTTTACTCAGATATTTCTATTCTAATTAAGTTTCTAATAACCGTAATCGTTTTTTCCTGTTGTTTATTATAATAAATGAATTTGTTAAAATATTTAAATTAGGATTTTTTAAAATTTCGCGTTAGAATAAAAAGTAAATAAATAATCAGTACTTGTGCATTTTAAGAGCGAAAAAATAGGGAATCGTGTTTAATTTCGTTTAGTTTATTCTATGATTTAAATGATGTTTTTTAACTTTGCGGTAAAATTAATTAAAAAAAAAAAAAATAAAATGGTGCTTCAAATTTTGTAATTAAGAATTTTCTAGAGCATCGGATTATAGTGGCATTTAAGAACCTTTTTAAAAATTTTCGTTTAATCTCTTTTTCAAAATTTCAAAATGTCACGTGTCAATGGAAAAATTGACAGAATTTCGGCAGTACTTCATCGCTGTTTATTTCAGAATGCATTACACAAAACTATAATTAGACGCTCCATTATTTGTATTTAAAATTTAACCTTACTGATACGTCCTATTATATACGTTTAATATTAAAATAAATTGAAATAATATATCAGTTCTGTACGCGTATATTAAATGTTTTTTTTCTTCTTTTTTTTGGATTCGCATACAGGATTACGATTGAGCGTAATTTTATTCGGGGTCAATATCGTATACAGAGATAAAATATTTATTCACTTGGATTCAAATAATGTAAATATGTATAAAAGTATATCGGAATTATAGGCGATTTCAATTACTTGTATAATGGTTTAAAATCGAAATGTCGTATTATTTTATTTATTCGATTAAATCGGTAACATAGCTTTCATTATTGAATGTACTTACAGATTAGTTGAAAATTCCGGTAGCGGTAAAGATTTATTCATTTAATTTTCTTTTCAAACAGGAAGAAAATTAATTAAAGTTTCGATTTTACCATTCAGTAGTAAAAATATTATATAACTGCGAAAAAATATTTTCTTAAAAATTTCATATCACAGCGGGAGAAGAGGTGCTTGTGAATTATTTACGAATCTGTAACTTTTATAATGGCATGTAAAGAAGGGGAAAATATTTTATTTTTGAAAACTTCTTTCACTAAATGTGAACCACCGCACATGATCATCCATACTGCTCAATTGTCTTGCACGTGATGATACTTTAAGGTTTTTTCAGTAACAGTTGAACATGGTTGTTCCATATTTATCCATCTATCTATCTTGAATCGACGTAACTGCGTGTGATTTATATGAAATTTCTTTTAACTTCTTTCATGTGTAAAGGTCGTTTTAAATTCCATATTACATTTTTCCTAACCGTTTTTTGCTATTCAGGGTAAGCAATTATTTTAAGGTTGTAGATTACCTTAAACAAAAATTTTAATTTTACTTTATGTTCCAACTTTGAAGTTTAAATGTCAAACCGTTCCTGAAGTATTAAATTTTATTCGATAATTTTGTCGTTTCCATACCATCTTATTAGGATTTTGTACGTTATATGTGTAGTACAGCATACCAAAAAAAAAAAAAAAAAAAAAAAAAAACGAAAATAGTTTAAAAATATTTAACGGAAATGAATAATTTAATAAAATTGTGTAAAATATGTATTTTGTTATATATCTATCTTATAAAGTTGCAAGAAAAATAGTAGTTAGAGAGTTATTTCTTTTTTTATAATCGATGTATTTTCTTCGGGAGATCATAAAAAAATCATAAAACCCTCAAAATTTTAAAGTTGAAGGGCCTACATTTTGTGAAAAATGTGTTAATCAAGTTTTAAGAAAAGTTTTTCAAAAAATCCCATAGACAGTTTTGTATGAGTTACGGTATTAATTTTCTTTTTAACCTATATGAATACAGGAAAAATATAAAATTCGAAAAATTTTGTTATTTGGGGACCAACATTTAGGAAAATATACTCTTGAAGCGGTAAGACTGAAAACTATAAAAAAAGTCCAAAGCCCTTTCCATGGTAGTTGGTGGCGGTCACTCTTTTTTTAAAATGATGCATATCAATCACTACAATATAGAAAAAATACGAGACCCCTAAAATTTTGAAAAATGTAGAAGTCAAGTTTTAAGTAAATAATTTTTAAAAAAACTTCTGCAGCCGGTTCAATAATAGTTACGGTATTGATTTTCTTTTTAGCCTGCACACACTAACGTCTTCAAAAAAGAATTAAATGTATCACAATCTCCGACGACGACGCCCTGTTAATGGGACGTGCTTTACTTTACTTTTACTTACTTTATATTCCTCTCGCATATATTAATGACCCTGCGAGCGCTTTCAGTTTTTCAGATGTTTTAATCTAAATTTCACTTTTGTAATTGACCTATTATCGGTGTACTTATTTTTTAAAAAGACATAAATAAGTATACGTGAACGCTGCAGTCTTTATGAAAACAATTCGCACCGAAAAAATCGCTGCCGAATCGCTCCGGCCAAAAATAGAGTACCCCCATAACGATTACTGTGAAACTTTTAAATATGTAATATAATGAGGTTTGAAACATTAGATTGCAGTGCAAGATTTTGTGTTCCAAATGTGAAATTCACTATTCTTTTTTAACCACGATTCGTGACTAATTTCGATGGTAGTTGGTTTTTCAATTTAGTTGTAATAAAATTTGTGTTGAAAATTTTTGTGTAATCGCAGATTGGGAAATTATTAAGATGCTTGAGGCAATAATTATCGTTCGGCTGGTTGTAATACTTTGCAAAATTATTCCGTTTTTCGGAGGCCATATGATTATTACTATTATTATTAGTTTTGCTGTTCTGGAAATGACGTATATTTTTCTTTAATTTCTGAAATTTATTTTTCTCTTTAACTGTAGTGCAATCGAACTCTTAAACTATTGGGTACCATGGACAATTTATTAACATTCGTTGTAAATGGTATAGCCCGAAATAATAATATTACGAATGTATATTTCATTAAGATCAGAAGCCAAATAAGTTGTTCATTTCGGTAAATGCTGAACTAATATATTGCGCGATAAGAATAATTGTTTTCCTTACGATTCGAAATAAAAAAGGTTTCCCCGTTATGATGTGCAAAAAATTTTAGTTCATGTTCAAAATAAAGCGCACTTTTAATAGACTTTATAAACTTCATTAAAAAAAGGAAACTTGTTCAAGATGCTAGTTAATGAACATTATAAAAATACAAAGGTAAAATTTTGGACGTTTCTATTTTACTTTTCCCAATATGTTCACATTTGATATCGATTCGAACGAAATTATACCATCGGTATTATTGAGCCCCTAGCATAGCATCAAAGATCGACATGATACTAATAGCATGTTTTGAATATATGCGTGAACGTTAACAGTGCACAGTATATTAAGCACACCTTATGTATACGACTGTCCGGCTTTCAGTACTTTACGGAGCTTGCATCGCATTTCCTCCTCTTCTTCCGAGCTTACACTAACACACCTGATGATAATATTGAGAGCTTTCTTTTATTTTCTAAACCAGCAATGAAGTTGAAATTTTCAATTAGCTAATAATTAATTATTTATTTGGCCTATTATTGAAGTCAACCGTGAATCCAAATTATCGAATACTTAATTCTGTGCTGCCAGAGTGCTTCGCCCACAACTTTATAGTTAACTATAAGAGCCCACATATCATTGACTGACACTGTACACTCGCAATTTATTACGTAATTTTATTTCTGACATTTGTTGTATTTATTAGTTTATTTTGCTATACATGCGCGTATATCTGTACGTTTCATTAATACTTTCCTATTTTTATTTATTCACTTTTTTTTCTTTTCTTCACGAGGTTATCTGGTGGGGCCAAAAAAAGAATAGCATGTTTCGACGTCCATCTTAGATGTTTAAATTACTTCAGTTTTCTCTTCGTTACTTCACTATAATCTTTAATGTTCTTGTTCGTTACCTATTTTGGATTTTCGTTTTATTCACGTTAACATTTTGTCGCATTTCTTGCGTTCAGTTTTACAAATATTTTTGCATATTTTTTTTCTATTTTCTCCCAGAATTACATTATTTGAAAATCATGTAACTAATCTTTGAGCCGTTATTTCCTACTTTGGGAAGATTAAAGCAAACAGCAACCTCGTCTTATTTCTTGCTCTATTTAAATTTATTTTATCAGAATATTTTCTAGCTTTAATACAGTTTCGTATTTTGCATTCGATTTGTTTTTAATTTTGTTTCATTCGTGAAATGTGCTGGTTTGTTTTGGTAAATTTACATTATTAAATATTTTTTTGAAGTCCGTCAGACAAAAAAATTTAAACATTTTTATCACGCAGTATAAGGAGTATTTTAAAGATAAACTTAATGCAGCCTTTTTTTGCTTTCTTTCCCACTGCCTTTTTACAAAACTCTACTCTTGTTAACAATTTCTTATTTAATAGCCCTATCGACATTAGTTAGTGTTACTAAAACAGGACTTAGAGCAGTCCTGTATTTTTCAAAAATTATAAATGATTGCAATAATTCATTACGAAAAGCCAATTTGGATTTAAACAGCTTTTTGTACGCACATATTTATACGCAACGAATTATTTGTAAATATAAAATTATCTTTAATTGTTGGTATACATTTAAAAATAATTTTAGAATGTTACGAAATATAATAATACAGTTGGATTTTTTTCGGAAAACAACTCAATAATTGAAAGTAAGTTTCATAGCGTAATTTTAATTCTTAGAGTAAAATTAAAAATATTCAGGTAATTTCATTTATTCGAAATTACCTGTTTCGTAATTGTTCTATGTGTTTTAGTGCAATAATATAGATTGAACGTGCACCTTTTCTACTTTTGTATTCAATTTCAAACTGTTATAATATCCACGCGAAACTTAAGATGTTATAATGTGAATAACTCGAGGCAATGAAAAAAGCAATTCGCACCTTGCCATGACGCGCCCTTTAGATTCACGTCAGTTCGTCTATAATACTTATAAAACATTCTTGACAAAGAAAGAAAAAAAAAAAAAAAAGAAAGAAAGTAGCAATTTCTATTACAACTTTAATTATATATTTCTTCTCAGTTTTTTGTAATGCTTTCTATTTTTTATTTTACTTCGGCGCAGTGCATGTAAAAGCAAACAAAATAAGTTATGATAAATGGGGGCGTAAAAAGTACAAATATAAATTCATAGAATTAAATGAAGTTATAATATTTAAAATAAAAAATAAAAAAAAAAAAAATGTGTACAACTACGATCTTTGATTTTGCTTGTTATTACATTTTCTTTTAACCATTTATCTTTTTGATTATTAGCAGATATTTTGCTTTTTTTCACAGATAAAGATTCCGATTTAAATGAAGAAACTAGTAACGTTACAGTCTCCGGTTTACTAATTTAAAAGATCTCATTAGAGTACGTACAAAAATGGATTTCATAGGGAAAAAAGGAATAGTCGCGTTTTTTTATAAAAGGTTCACAGGAATAATAGAAATGGGGTTAAAAAAAAAGTGGTACAAATTTTTCCTCATTGTAGTGGCAGACCGTACACCCTAATTTATCTAATGCCCCTTTTCGCTTATAGTATGGCATTTCATTAATTTACTTTTGGAATATTTTTCAAGTCACGGTATTGAAATTTTAGACCACAATGTTGGACTTCATATGGTAATGTAGGCCATTTTTGCGGAATATATGAAAATTTATAAGCAAAAATTAGGGAAAGATATTTTAATGAATTTCTTAAATAGACATTTTTTTCACAACCTGACTGAACAATTCGAAATCTATAAAGAAGCAGCTTAATATATTTTATGTTCTAATGAAAATTGTACACTTTCTTCGAAGAATAAACATCATATTGATGGATTATATCACATCAAAATTGAAATTAACCGATTTAAAATCAGCAATTTGTTTAACAACATTGTTCAATCAGATTAACAGTAGTTTTTTGTATAGAGTAGATAGAAAATTACTGTCTTTGTCAATGCCAGTGAGATCGTAGAAAAAGCATTGGGAGTATGACTAAATTTATGAAACTCTTCATAATTCGTACTGAAAAAAGAAATAATTCAATTAAAACATTTGCCTTTATACTAATTATTTTAAAATTAACTCTTCTTCATTAGTAACACTTTCTGAATCCATGCCTCATGGAAAAACATATGGGCTCCTTTTTTATTAAACGATTAGAACATTAAAAAAGTAATCATCGTCAAAATTCCGAATATTTTGAAAAAATGAATTGAATTTTCATATGAAAGATATTCTTATCAAAAGAACAAAGGATGATGTATTTATTTTAGGGAAGGTACAGAGATTCAAAGTTCATTTTATTTTTTCGCGATTCTTTAGATATAAAATAAATTGATAAGCTAGAATAATGAAGGTAATATATATTCTCATCCTGAAAATGAAAAAGCATTCATCTTTTCTTTCATTTCTCCATACTCGTTACAAAATTACACTTCATAGTGGTTAAAAACATAACCGAAATTGCACTGATTATATTAGCGTAAGTTTTCAGCAAGTTTAGACTTTTATTTGCAGGAGAGGAAAGATATTTGATTTGTTCGGCGAAGGATAACCGACTTTCAAGGAAAATCCCGAGATAACAAAAACAATTAACACGAGAGAAAAATGTATTGACTGGGGATAGATTGACAGAAGCAGGATTATAAGGTCGTAAACACGGCA
Source organism: Icerya purchasi (assembly GCA_039619475.1). Classification (NCBI taxonomy): domain Eukaryota; kingdom Metazoa; phylum Arthropoda; class Insecta; order Hemiptera; family Monophlebidae; genus Icerya; species Icerya purchasi. Next base: position 240,160,212 of record CM077115.1, read on the forward strand.
TAACAAGATGCAGTAGGAAAAATAAAAAGGTTAATAATTAAGGAAAAAGAATGTTTTTCCGGCACAGTAAGAGACGAATTAAGTGCTTCAGCGGTAGATATAATATTATGAGACGAGGAAAAGAGCAGGATATCATCAACAAAGAATAAAGAAGAAGAATTTAGTGAGAGAGAGAGGGAAGCCACGCTGCTAGTGCACATATTGAAAAGATTAGGACGACCGGAGGGAGGAATCTTGGGGAAAACCTTGAAAAACTGTTCTTGAAGCTTGAAAAGATGGAGAAGAGAGGTGGATGGAACGATTCGTCGTGAGATTGATAATAAGGGAAGTAAACTGAACTGGAACGCGTTAATTACTGTTATTTTTATCTTTTAGAGACAAAAAATGAACATTATCAAAAGCGCAGGATACATCGATGAAGGAAGCCAAGGTATAATGTTTTTGGATAAAGGATGTATATGATACAAAAAGACTAATACAATCGGAAGGACCGATACCAGGCCAAAAGCCGAACATATTGTCAGGAAATACATTATTATACTGCAGCCACCAAACGATGCCCTTGTTTAGCATACCTTCAAACAGCTTTCTGATGCAGGACGCCATAGAAATTGGACGTAAAAAAGAAGAAATTTTTTTAGGAATGGGAATGTTGTTAAAAAAATTCGAAGTGGGAGGAGTTCTATCCCTGGAGAGAAAACAATTTAAAAGATTGAGGAAGAAACGAAAGCGCTGTTTCGACAAGTTCCTGAGCGCAAGAAAAGGTATATACTATCAAGAGTCGATAGGACTAGAAGATTTGGAAAGAACAGATTTTAATTCATAAATTTGGAAAGCGGAAGTTGGGAAGTGTGGAGGGGAATTTTACGGAAGTGGAGTTAGATACAGTTCATCAACATTAGGAACGTAAGCAGAAGCAACGGAATCAATAAAGGATATTACACTATCTTCAGAAATGTTGAAATTCGACAAACGTGTTCAGAGAGTTAGATTTAAAAGCTTTAGCCATTTTTCAAATATATGAGTGTTGTAAATAAAATAATTTAAAAAAAAGTATATATATCTTTGTAAGTAAAATTCAAATAAAAAAAATATAAAACCGAAATAATTAAACTCAAATAGTTTTTACGCGATATATTCGAAAGTAGTCAATCCCAAAAATAATTTGTAAAGACCCTCGATGCGCGCCGGGTCACAAAACAAAATATCGATACGGAGAAACAAAAACAAGAACTCACGAAAACAACGAACAAATAATACCAAAACGACTTTAACTAAACGTTCACACAATTTAATTTACAAAATAGAAAACGGAAATGTCGCACCACGTGCATACACATCTACGCGACCAAAACACGCACAAAGGCCGTCCCTAGAATCTCACACGCGCAACATGCGTAACTACCTGCAGTAGACTGCCTGACCCAAACAAAAAAATCGCCATGCCGTCTAAACAAAGACCGACGCCATCCCTTAGAAAAATGGCCGATCGTTTAGTGGCGCTAGTGCACGAATTTAATAACTAAAAATAATACGGAACATATTTACACACGAGTGAAGAAAATAAAAAATTTCATCGACAACAATGAGAAAGAAGGGTATTTCTAGAGAAAGAAGAACAGAAATTCTTCCAAAAGGACCTCTTTAAGACTATAAGTCTATCTATGCTTACACTGAATAAAATTTATTTTTCTCTTAGAATGTAAAATTCTAAATTTGGTAAAATTAACAAAACAGAATCTTCTCTAGTACTATCTGAAAGAGTTTGAGTTCATTATTTTTGAAAGTTACAAACATAAAATACTACAACTATGCAAAAATGAAATTTGGTATTTATATTCATTATGCGTGTAGAACAAACCTTGTTACTACAGTAAATCGTTATGGCTAAATGGATAAAATACATTTCATTGCGAAATCAATGTAGTTTCTTCCAATAATAATTCCGTTAATACTTTTCTAAGAATATTAAAGGAAAAGGCTCGACATTATAAAATTTTTGGTTTTTTGTATTGCTTGAATTACCATACATTTTTCCTACCTCTTCTTTAGTTTTATATTTTCTCTCTTTTTTTTTTTTTTTTTTTTTTTGACAACTATTAAAATGTTTTTGCACAAAACGAAATAAACAAGAATTACCTGCTGTTTGTCAATCAAAAAAAAGAAAAATTCAGATTTTTAAGAGGATTTTAATATCAAACGTAAAATATATTACGAATTTGTTTTTTTTTTTTTTTATTTAGATGTTGAAGAATTCAAAATGGACGACTGTATTTCTAGAAGAATATATTTATATTCGTATATTTCAATTGTTTTAAGTTTAGTTACAATTTCGCTGGTAACAATCGAATTTCATGTCAATTATGTAAACTTTTTACGTTATTATCGTCGGCTAGAATGAACAGGTCTGAATTAAAAAATATACATATTTTATTTGGTCGAAGGCGATTAATTTAAATGCAATATATATTTTTAACTGCTGCGTTGAAATCATCGATTCTTATAAACAATTCGTAAAATTCTTATAAGCAAGACCGGTGGAAATCGCGTGCACCAAGTTCGCGTTAAAATTTCATATAGAGCAAAGCAAGAATTTGATCGAATATTGCGTGACAACAGTAAAGTAAAGTACGTGTGCAGATCATATTTTTCCAATGTCCAAGTAAATCATGCCTCTTATTGGCTTGCCTTCGACAGCGACGGATGCAGATCAAATCCCTTCAAAATTTTTTTGAAATATATTACATACAAGACCTCAAATGCAATAAAATTTATACTCTATATAGAATTAACACAAAAATCTGGTAAAAAATTTGTTGATTCATTTTTGTGTTTTTTATTTCATAAAAAATATGACATGTAATTTTATAATTTTTTTTTCTTTAAAAAAAGTGTGATAAAAATTAATAATAAAAAATATTTCATCCGACTGATTTTTGTTGTTTTAGTTACATTAAGGTTGTCTGTATTCTTTATTCTTAATGCGTATTATTAAACTGCATCGGAAGCTATAGAGTGATATGCTGATTTTTAAATGTTAAGGAATTTCAGAGGCACTTTCGCTTTTAAAATATTCCCCAACTCGTTAGTGTGTTAGAATGAAACTCCTGAAAACAGTTCAAGACGGTTACTAATTCAGCTTTTCGATGAAATTGCTGGTAATTCAAACTTGAATGAATCTATTACGACTTCATCTGTAAGTTACTATGATAAATTGGAAAAACCTTTATTTTTATTTGCGATCGTTGATTTTTATTTTTGAATCGGTACAAAATTTAAATGAAATATGGCGGAAACTTAATCTTCATGTTCAATGATCACATTTAAGCAGTACTGAATTATCATTAGAAGTGTCACAGTAGCGATGATTATTTCTGAATTTTCTGAATTAATGTAGTAAACGATGCAGAAAAGCTGAATTCACCGACCTATTCATTTTTTTCCAAAAATAAAGAAATCTTAAATGTTTTGATAGCGATCCATTTAGCTCATGATTTTAAAACACAGGAAGAATGTTATAGATAACAATTTCTAGAAATACTCGATGATGTCATAATATAACATCGTTTTCAGATAGATTTAAATCAAAAACTGCATCAAAAATTTGTCGTTAAATATAATGGTATAAGTGGGTGAAATAATTGCATTCTACAATAAAGCTCCCAATTTTACATAAAAATATGTGATATGAATAATAGTGTGTAGAAGGCAGGTCGAATTCTTTTCATTATTCCTACGAAAGATTTTGTTAATATTAAATTTAATGCCACAATTTACCAACTTGATGAAAATCATATTAACCATTCTCTGGTTTCAAAACATGCACATGTAAATGATGCTTTTACTACGTCACATAAAGAAAAAATATTTTTGTTTTTCTCTGAGATTGGAAAAATTAAACAATTTAATAATTGCGTTTCGTATTCAAAAAGGTTGTACTGACATTTTAGGTCTAGGCTTCCGTATGAATGGATTTTCATCAAGAACTCAGATCCCACTGGTCAACGTTTGTAATACAGTTTTAGTATTGCTAATTTGATGTATCATTTGTCACTTATCAGATTCAAATTTACATTTTAATATTATCAATACATTTGTAAAAGAGTTCTTAATCATCATTTATGTTTTCATATTATACTGTTACTCAAAGCGTAGAGGGATAACTTTCCAAATTAAAAACATACTAAACAGTACTTTTGTTTTGACTAATTTTTATTGAATTTTTTTTTCAGACTTTATTTGTGTAGTACATGTACTAAAGGGTATATTATGAGAAACTTTAATTTTTTTAGTTGCACACCACATTAAAAAATGAAAAAGTATAATCCCTGTCTACAAGAATCTAGTAAGTTTTGATCAGTATAGTGATGTAAGGCAACTGAGCAGGAAAAATCACTTTCAGAATATTTTTAGGACAAAAATTATTTGTACGATCATTCATCAGTAGTCATTTTATACTGCTTTTTCTGTTTTTTTTTTTTTTTTTTTTTTTTTTTGCACAAATGTATAGCAAAAAGTATAAAAAAAAAAAATGTGTATTATTTAATATAAATTATTTTGCAAATTTTTAATTTCACTCATTTAAAAATTGGTAAACATTGTCTAAAAATATGTCGTGAGTATCCCACATTAAACATACAAAGTTTTTTTATGTATTAAATAAATACCGTTCATAAATTTTTCTCGTAATCACACATCCTTTACACTCTTTTTAATAGTAGAAATTATAAAGAAATAATAAGTGTAATGAAATCGTAATATTTAACCTATTTGATAACAGAGTACTCGTCACCTTAGGAAACAATTATTAGATCATTTCCTACTGCTCGTCTGATGTGTTTTTTAGAGATACCATTTCTATTTTAGTTGCCATTGGGCTTAGTACACTGTGAGGCATTAACTTCACAATCCTCGACGCGCCCTATCAAGGTTATATGACTTTATTTTACTTTACCAGAATTTTAATCAAAAAAGAAAAATATTAAAAATAATATTGCTCCCTTTTTAAATGATGATATGAACATTTTCGAAAATCATTATGGGCGATCATTGATCGTGTTTATTTCTAGAGATGCGTCATTCTTAAGTAAACAGTAGAGTCTCACTAATCCGGGCTTGTTAGCACCGGGACCTGTCCGGATCACCGAAAATCCGGATTAAACGGAATCAACTTTAAAATGTGTCAGAAACTAGTTTTACCGGTAAAAGAAAAAATCTTAATGATTAAAAATCAACGTTTCTTCATTTTAAAGTATTTATGTACTTAAGAAAGTTATTTACATAAAAAACAATATGTATATACCATAGTATTGTACATATGTAATTTACATCTGCCATGCGTCCCAAACGCCTGAGATTTTTTTTATCATTTTGTATTTTTTTCGATTCGTCCGGATTAACCGGATGTCCGGATTAGCGAGACTCTACTGTAATTTAATTTTAGGTTCGAAGTTATTCCAGTCTGTCCACATTAAGCCGGAACAGTAGATTGTCCATATAATTCATGAAACACCGCGTAATTTTAATGCGAAAAAACGTGTAAATTTAGAGTTATAGGTATTGTTAAACATACATAAAAAATCTTTTTTTTTTTTTTTTTTTTTTTTTTTGGATTTGTCTACAAGGACATTGGTTTAAGAACAAAGAAAAGAGGACGCAAGAGACTCAGATTTTTACACGATCAGAGATGGCCGACAAAAAGGAATCAAGAGCCCGAACAACAGAAGGAGAAGGAAGGCAGAGAATGAACGAAGCACTGAATGGAGCGGGAATATCAATTTTTAAAAGGGAGAAGTAGAAAGCAGCTTGATCGGTTACAAGGGATGAACACTCGAACATTATGTGATCGGGATCACACACAAATTTAATATTGGAGGGGTGCAATGGACAAAAAGGAGACGGCACAAGAGAGTAACGAAAAAGCAAGGAAGGAAGTAAACTGTGCCTAAAGTGCAGGCGGCAAGTCGCAGAGATGTTGGAGCGACGCATGGAAGGAAAGTCAAGAAACCAGGGGAAACGAGGAAGGGAAGGCTGAATAGACAAGAAAAACAAATCCAGGTTGGAGAAAGATAAAACGTAAGAATCAAACCATAGATTGGAATGAGCAACAGAAGACAGAAGGGTAACATTGGAAGAAAAGAAAACAGGAAGAAACCTACCGGAAGAGGAAGATAACCGAGCGAATTAGTCAACTAACTCATTACCCTCAATTCCGGCATGACCCGGTATCTAATAGAAGTCCGTTTGGATTAAGTGTTAAAGGAAAAGATCATGAACCAAGGAGCGAATAAGAAGAATGACGCAATCGGCTGAGTGAGGAGGGAGAGGAGGTGCGATAGTCTGCAGCACGCTTTGAGCATCCGAGACAGGATAAGGGTATTGCGAGAGACAGGAGAGGACCTGATGAAAAGAAGGGTACGCAGAATAGCAGAGGACTCCGCATAGAAGATTGAGCAAAAGGAGAGAAGTTTAAAAGACTCGACATAATTTAGGGAAGGACAGAAAAAAGCTGCACCAACACCATTGGGCCCCTTGGAGCCATCGGTGAAAATCAAAAAATGGTTAGGGAAAGAAGAGCTTAGATTCAGTAAAAATTCTGATCTAACAACATTATGAATGACAGGTTTAGGAGGAATCGGGGAATAAGAGCAATTAATAGGATGAAGAAAAGAGGAAAAATTGAAAGAGAAATATGGGAGTTTATCATGAATGTAGATATACGGAGAAAACTGAACAACGCGGGCAGGGATAAGAGATAGAATGGGAGTTTTGTTGACAGAAAAACGTCAGCTACGTAAGATGGATGAATAAAAAGAAATCAGAGGAGAAGAGGAAACCGGCAACCGTTTGATGAGGAAACGATAACTCAAGAAGGAACATCGAAGAAAAAGAGGAGGAATGTGACATTCCACGTGCAGAGCTGGGATAGGAGTAGACTTTCAGGCTCCAGAGCAGAGCGGGGGCATGCATTTCGGACCCGATCGAGCTTAGACAGAAGGGATCTAGAAGAATTCCCGTAAATGTAGGAACAGTAATCAAGAATAGATCGGATAAAAGATTTGTAAAACATAAGCAGGATCGCAGGATCACCACCCCAATCAGTATGAGAAAGGGATTTAATGAGGTTGAGCCTTTTGCAGGCGGACACGAATAGATGGTTGATATGGTCATGAAATGAAAGTCGACTATCCAGGAAAACACTCAAATAACGAAAGGAGGAACAAAGGGGGATTGGGCCGTTATTTAAAATAAGGTTGATTAAGGAAGGAATAAAAGGGCGCAGAGTAAAGACAACAGTAGAAGATTTAATAGAGCAGATGAAAAGATGGATGTTGGATAAAGCGTCTTGCAATGAAATTAAGGAGTTTTGAAGTGGGGAGTTAGTCTGCGCGATATTACGATGAGAGGAATAAATAAGGATGTCGTCAGCAAAGAAAAGAGAAGAGGAACTCGGAGACAAAGAAGCAATTTTGATGAAATAGATATTGAATAAAGTTGGGCTGAAGCAGGAGCCCTGCGGTAATCTACGAAAGATTTATCGAGTAGCTTCATGAGGGGGGAACAGAAGGAGTGACAGTTCGGCAAAGGAAAAGATTTTTTTTTTTATGGGTACGCCAACGAAGAGCAACAGCCCAATCAGCCAAGGAATCTAAGTAATAGTTCAAAAGTAGAATAACATATTATTCATAATAAGGAAAGAAAAAGGAAAGCAATACATTTTTTTTTTTTTTTTTTTGAAAGCAACATCCTGTACCATGTTTAACTGCTGTGGCTATTGCAGTACGAAGATGTGCAGTTTGTTTTTATAGATATCTGCTTATTATTGTGTTACAGATAAAATTGCATTGGGGGAATTCTCAAGAATGTTGGTGACTGTTTTGTTATTAATTGAAGGGTGCCGGTGGAGTGATAGTGCTGGACAGTCGCACAGTATGTGAGAAGTTGAGGGAGCAACATCTTGGCCACAGAAAGGACAATTCATAGGAGGGGGGTTCTTTGTAAAATAAAATCAAAAAGAGTAGGAAGCTGGACATTGTCAAAGGCTGCCGAGATATCAAGGAAGGAAGCAATAAGAAATTTTTTGTCGATGAATAACTTGTAGACATCTGCCAGAAATACACTAATACAGTTGGGAGGGCCGCGACCAGGGCGGAAACCAAACACATAAAAACTTGTAAAATTATATTTGATGAAATTTAAGCACGTTGAAATAATAAATGATGAATACGAGTAGATACATTCAGTTACAGTTTATTAGCCATCTAATAAAATGAGCAAAAAATAATGTGTTTAATATACTCTCAGTTCTTTTTTTATACTCTTTTATGACACTTCTAAAATAAAAACAATTTTGGACATATTTTCAAGTAATAAAATATTTTTCATAATTGTTAACTTTTAGAATAGTTGATAATTTTACTTCGTGACTCTTAGAGAGAAAAAAAGTAGAAAATATTATGCTACAAAATAAATTTGCTGTTCTAAAAAAAAAAAACACCTAGAGTGGACCACTGTATTTCAGGCTTTAATTAACTACTGATATAATAGTTATTTTTAAATTTCAAGCCAATGACAAAAAAAAAAACTTCTGTGTCTAATTTCAAATAATAATTAATATAAAATCTTATAAGATGAACAACAATATCATTAATTGTTCTACCAAAAATTTTATTATAATACAATAAGCTAAAAACCGTAAAGAACGTATAGTATTATTATTGGTTTAGTAGCGAATAGTGTTATTTTAATGTTATGTTTTAGCTGCTGTTTACTACATGAGGTTAAAGATAAATCTGTGTTCTTGATCTGCTCATGGTGTCACTTAAAGACAATCGCAGCAGATTCTGAGAAGTAAATAATTGTAATTTGATGGATCTTGCGGAAAACAGAAACTTACCACTTCAAATCATGGATTATTATTTTTTTTTTTTTTTTTAAATTAGAAGTATCTATAAAAATTATTGGAACGCGTTTAATATTTTGGTGTACCATTTTGTTATTTATGTTTTCCCTAAAGGTTGCAATAATAATTAATTATATAACAACTACCGTTATGGATATTCATATATACAGGTAATCTTTGATGCAGGTGATGGGCGCGTTTCGACAAGGTGCCTTTGAAAAAAATTTCACGTATTGATTGGCGACAGTATCTACGGGATGATATTTCTGATAATCAAATGACAGAGATCAAAATATACATTATGTAAAAGGTTTCTGGAAATAAAGCGTGAAGTTATTTTCTTATGAATCAAATTACAATCGGGTATAGTAACCTAAAATGAATTATTTTTAGAATAATTTTTTTTGTCCTAATTTCACTCTTTAAAAACAAACGAAAAGAACACTTCCACTAAATAGTTCCAACCCAAAAGTCAGACAAATTTTGTTTTTTACCCTTTTTTCCATAAAAGTGTGAATGTCAGAATGGTGACAATTGAGAACGTAAGTATTGAAAATGGCTTTCTTCTAATTTAAACGTTTTTTTTTTGAAGTGCTCCTGATTTGAATAATTTACGATCACATCAGAATAATCTGAGAAATACTAATTACAACATAATAATTATATTATTTATAATTTTTCAATAAGGCCTCTACTCGTATTATGAAAATTAATTAAATGTTGAAATTCCGAGTCCGAGTAAAAATAATCAATGAAATTTGAAAGAATATTTATTCATTGATGTTCTGGTACACGTCCTAAATAACCATTTAATTAAAATTTTAATGTTTATTATTTAAATTACTGTTGCCAAAAATTAATAATCTGAACGTTTTTACCTGCAGGCGATTCGCTAAAATTTACGTTTTTTGCACAAATTACGGATTATTTCAACTCGACATATATATGTATAATTTATTGCATTTATTTTTTTTAACATTTAGATATAAGTTCTCTTTATTCAATTAGCGAGCCATTTTTAAATTTTATTCTTACAAACGTTTCCGCGTCTTATAACAATTATTATTGATAATGAATAAACGGTGTAATCAATCTATTTATTTTTTCAAAAATGGTTATTTGACGGCAATTACCTGCATTTCGGAAAATAAAATGTTCAATATATCCTTAGATACATGGGCGTCGCCAGCGGGAGGCAGGGGCGTCCCCTGGAGCCTTGAAACTTTTTATCCAACTGGCCATGATGAGTGTTCGTAGACGCGTAATCATGGACAATTTGGAAGACTTTTATAATAAAGTAGTAGAACAATTTGCCAGAAACCCAAAGAAAATTATGTTTTAATTAAGATTTTATTTTTGTTTAATAAAATATGAATACAAATTATAAATTTTATTTTTCCTATAACTCATATCCTCTTTCTATCATCTTGCCCCTCCCTGGCTCATCGGCTGGCGACGCCCTTGCTTAGATATTTATTATAGTCTATGTACATCATCCGGTTCTAACAGTTATGATATATCGACTTTAAATTGTTGATTTAAACTATATAAATCCTTTTATTTCCGATTTGACCTCAGTGTGATTTGGAATTTGTTTCTTATCACATATATTGAGTTGTGTTTTTAGCTGATGGTGGGTATATGTAATTTCGTAAAAATACTATTTTACTGTTTGAATGGTCGATGTTGGTAAACAACATTTGAATTGTTCGGTAGCGTGGTATATACAAATTTAATTTTTTGATTTTGAATTTATTTTACTGTAAGTATATCTGAAAGTACTATCAAATTGTGGCGAAGAAAAATTTCATTACGGTAATTACTTATAGATTTTTGACGAAATTTTTGCAATCTAATTATAATATAACGTTACGAATAATGCGACTTTCAATTAATATGTAATTTAATAATTATACGGGTTCGGTATTTGCGCGACTGTCTTTCGGTGATGCTTAAGTTAGAAATTGCTGTTCGTTTAGTTGTCTTCCTTATTCTTGATTTTTCGAGTATCGTCGAATTGTCACCGTGTCATAGTCATTAAGGATGCTCGCGTGGCTAATAGCGTACATCCGCGTTCTCATATATTTTCCACGCGTGTTGTGGCGGTAGTCGTGTGAATGGTCTTGTGCTAGCGGCTGTTGGCAGCGGTACCGCGTCTGTCTGCGGCGGGTGCATCATTGTCCGACAGTGGTTAACAAAGCTTGGCTGAGGGAAGATTATAACACAGTTAAGTAGTGTGGACGGAGAGCTGGTTGGATTCATCGATCATCACTGTAATCGTCTTTTATTTTGATTGTCGCACCAGTCTTTTTCTTCTTTCTTATTCACCGTACTAACGAATCAGTCGCCGCGCCTTTTAATTTTATTCAGTCGAGCCGTAAGGTACGCCGTTCCGAAATTTAGTATGTGGTGAATCTATCGTACAAGTATATCAAGTCTCAAAGTCCTAGCCGAATTAAGGTTTTCTTTGTTCACTGTCGTTTCTTGAATTTGTTTACATCGACCCGGGAGTCTGATTAAAATTTTATTTTTTGGAAAACGCGAATCGAAGTATTAGTCACGTTTTCTGTAGTGTGGTGATCCATCGGGATTTCACTAATTCTGCTTTAGATTTAGCTACACTCTAGTCAGAAATAGACACTGGACCCGGGACATGGTGCTTGTTTCTCCGCGAGATTGAAGGGAAAAAAAGGTGATTTTTTTTTTTACCGTTGACATTGTAAATTCTCTTGAATAGTTATGAAATTTTAAAAGCCTAATGCTCATCCAACAGTAGAAATCTGTTCGGTACTGCGGGTTTTATGCGAAGGCCCTAATGAAGAAGATTTCCCCTGGGAGTTCCCGGTCGCGGAGTCTTAATTTCAAGACTCGAAATTTTCACTTTTAGGTTTCCAGGCCCCAGATGGGATACGGGAACCGAATCAATAGGGAGTATTTAAATTTTCAGCGAATTAAGTTTAAATATTTTGCAGTACGGATATTGTAAGAAATTACTGAAAAATAAACACATTATTAAAATCTCGATGCAAAAAAACCTGTCCAAGAACTGTTATCTATAAATTTTGCATCATCAAAATGTCATGTTTTATCTTTTTTTTAGTGCAGTAACAGGTGTAATCGTTCAGTCAGGATTCGAAATGTACTTTTTTTTTTTTTTTTTGCATAAAGCGATACCGTAAATAATTTTTCTAAAAATAAACATGTTTTATTGAAAAATAAATTTTTGGCTAAGTTAACTATGTTAACACGCCGGAAATTTCATACGATTTGCATAAGTCATATTCATATATAATACCAAATTCGAAACAAATATTTTTTAGTTTAAAGTTAACATATCGGCTATATTTGTCATGCAATATTTCACACCTGCGAGTATTTAAAAAGCGCGCTTAAAAGTTTTTTTACGTACAATGCATGTGCAGCAATGGAAGAGACTATAACTTATGCACTTTTCGAACTTCTTGCAAACATCAGAAGAGAGATGTGTTCTCATTCTAGGTTATGATTTCACGTATACTGTTTTCACTTTTTTTCAATGTTTATTTATCCTTACGTTTTCTAATATTTCCTTTATATAATTCGTTTCTATTTTAATCATAGCGTGGCTCCTTCCTTTCTGTTTCGATTTTTTATTGTTTCTTCTCTTCACTGTCCGTTTAAATTTATAAACTACGGCTGTGTTTACGTTGCTAATCATATTCTCTTTTGAAAATTCCTTTCTCTTTATACTAAGCGCTTTCTCCTTTATATTCAGCTCTTAAATCTCTTTTTTTTTTTTTTTGGACTTGTCAACCGGGGACCTTTACCCAGAAGCTCTTAAATCTCGATCTATCTATACTGTTTTCTTTATACATTTTTCAATTTTTTTCCATTTTATTGTTCACATCTTAGTCACATTTATTTCTTTCATTTCTAGGATAGAACTAATCCTTTCCGGTTCCTTTTTTTTTATTATTATGTATAGTTTGGAGGGGCTTATTATTCTTCAATTGTGTTTTAAAAAAAAACATTTTATTCCCGCAATGTCTGTAATTAATTTCAAACAATAAGAATTATGCTGTTTATCAATTATGTTTTTTGGCTTGCTTTAAAAAAAAAAAAAAAAAAAAAAATAATGTTTTTTGGCTTGCTACTGTATAAAATAATGTGGACAACACAGCAGTTTACAATAAATGACTTTTATTATAAATAAATTCGTTCTATATCTTTCGGCTTGTGTGTAGATGTATAAATATAATAATAATAAAAAATTTAATAATAACAATAATATCAATTATATTAATAGATAATGATAATGATAATAATAATAACAATAATAATAATAATAATAATAATAATAATAATAATAGTAATAATAACGGTAAGTTTATAAAGAAAAAAACACAATTAAAAATTAATTTGTACTGATAATAAAATAATTACGTTCAGTGTGACTAGCGCGATATGCATTATATCGATATAAAGAATATAATATTATTATCATATATCTCTCTATAAACACTTTTTCAAATGACGTGAACGTATAATAATATCTAGGTATTAGAGGCGTGCGGTAAAAGAATGAATTTGATAATAAGGTAACGTTTACTAATTATAAATTATTGTACACGGTATATATCTAACGAAATTAAAATTCCGTATATTCGCACGATGGGGCGATATTAATTTTCGTATATTTTCATGTAAATCGATTGCAGACGCGGAAATTAAATTATACAGATTTCGTATCTCTATATAATTACGAACGATTGGCAAAGGAAATAAAATAAAAAATTCACAGGGTAAAGTTTAATGAATTTAAAAATTTTCTCGTTGTCTTCGTTCGGTAGTGTGAAAATTTTCACTTTATTTCAAAGTAGGTTTAGAAATTTTACTGTATAGCGTGGAGTGTGTGAACAAATTCGAAGCATTTTTTAAGAAGACGCAATTTATTTTTCACGGCCCCGGGGTTTTCGGTGGATCTTAAATTTGCCGCTAGTAAGGTTATTTCAGATGCCGTATTGGGAGGTATTATTAAAAATTGAAATAAGTAGAGCTAATTGTTGTAACTTTGTAACATTTTTATATGCTAAATATTTCGAGTGATTATTAATCACTCAAAATGTGCGCTGTTCTAATAGTAGTAATTTGAAACATACACTCGTATAGGAAAGGATTACATTATGGACCCCGCAGAGAAAGTAATTACTTTGTAGTTTGAGGTACGCCTATACTAATTCGTAATATTTCAGATTTCGCCGATCCTGCTATTTCTGAACGAAGAATAAGAGGACACTGATTTTGCGTATTTTCAAATTTAAATTAAAAGGAATGAAATGACAGCGAAAAAAGTTTCACTGAATGGTCGCGGGAAAAGGTTTAATTTGTTAATCTCTTTGAGGTTGTTGGTACCTCACTGAAGGCACTTCTGTGTAAAACACTTGAAAAAGTAGCGCCTCGACAGCTACGCAGAAATACAGTTTAACGAGGTCTTAACAAGTATTCGAAGCCCAAAATTATCGAATTTTGTTGATCAGATGTAGTTTCTATATTTGTAAAGAATAAAAATTTTTCAAAAATAAAAAATTTACTTAAAAAAAATTGAAATGAAACTAACGATCTGGACAAAAAATGCAACGATACTTTGCTTAAAATTGAAAAACGTTTTTCCGCATTATGATTGTAGCGCTATCTATTATTGCACCGTTACAACTATAGTTACCGTAAATACAAGTAGATGGCAATCAAGGCATTGTAAACGAACACTAAACCCGGTAAATTCGTATATTACGAGAATGACGAATGGAACAGCGATGGTCTTGCATCATTAGTAATTTTGTACGTGTATATTTGTATTTAATTTACTGCGAGTTACAAACGTTACAAGTAACGGTTTAATTTAAAAAATATTCCCGCCTAATTGCATAGAATAAGAGGCGTAACAAAAGAAATGTATGTATACATATGTGTACATATGTGTGTATACATCTAGAGAATTGTTTCTAATTTAATAAGACATTACGTGCCTACAAGAATCATTCGGCAACACCAAGTCTAGGTTAGTATCTGAGTGCTATCAAGTAAAAACTAATACGAACATCATTACAATATCGTCTTAAGGCAAAACTCTAATTTTTTATATTAAGATAATTGCGCAATATACGTAAGTGTTTTACGTTATATCTTAGCGAACGATGTTGTGTTATAGTTAGAAAGTGAACTCGGTTCTTTGATTAATAAACAGTTCAGTCATACTTGGAAACTGTAAGTATTAATCGGCTAATCGTTTAATATCCGTTACATTTCTAGTTTCGATTAAATATGAGAGAGAAACCGATTGTCCGAAATGTGTATATCACAAGTCCAAAATGTTGAAAAATTGCAGTTTACATTTTGTAGAATTTTGAATAATTTCTTCTTTTTTTATAATTCGGATAATAGGGGTTGCATATCTTTTTTTTTTTTTTTTTTTGAAGGCTGTTAAAGTTCCTTCTTAACGACTTTTTAAAGGCGTTTTTTTCTTCTTTAACCGATTTATTTTAACTAAATAGAAAAACAAATGTTGAGATCGCATTCGGTAGATTAGAAAAGTCGAATAATGAATGTGTCGAATTTTGATTTATATTCTATTTTATTTTTACGATGTCGAAAATATTTCGCTTTTCAGGAAAAGTGAATGATTCTTGTTTTTGTCCTATCGAAGCAGGAATAGTTTGAGGTTCGAATTTTAAAAAGCAGGCTCGTTAGTTCAACTCGTGTAAACGTGCTGGAGGTAAGGAGCATATGTAGAAATTTTAAAAACTATTACATTACCAAACGATAAAATAGGTTTTAGAGAAATGAACCGTTTTATTTCGTTTTCTTTCGTGGAAGTCTATTCGAGCAGGTGATATTGTCATAACCTGTTCCGCTGGGATTTCGCCAATGTATACGTAACAATTGCAGAATTTGATTCTATTTGATGAACAGACCAGGCGAACTCTGATCTAACACCAGCTAAAATGCATATTGTACATATATATATATATATATATATATATATATATATATATATATATACATATATACATATTTCATGTGGATAAATTACGGTATTAAGAAGGGGGTTTGAAGACAGATTTATCGAAAATAAATATGAAAATGACTGCATTTTTAATTAACACGCCGAAACAAACGAATATTAAAAAGCTGTTCTCATTCGATGGTCAACGAGAGATGATAAAAATATGCGCGTTTTGAGGCATGCTCTCGGTGATTACTTTAACCTATTAGAAGATAGGAAGGAAAAAAAAAAACAAAACAAAACAAAAAGCAATTAAACAAAAATTCGAACTATAGGTAAACGCGAAAATCAGTCCACCTTCGTGGAGTGTCAAACTAGCGTATCAAGCATAGATTTAGTGGTACAATTTGAGGCAGAGTAGAACTGTTTGTTGTAATTGTAACCGTCGCTATTAATTGGCTTATCGGAAGGAAATGGGTGATGACTATCGGTTACTGTTTGACCGCAGATCACCATCCGATTTATCAGCTGATCGTCGTTCAACAGTTGATTTTGCAACTCAGCTAGGTGAAATTTCCGCGAACTAAGCAAATTTTCCATGTCCGTCAGAAGCACCGTATTGTTGCGCAACTCCAGTTCGCTCTGTTTTGATTCGTTTTTTAATTGTTCCAGACTTAAGGTTAGGTCGCCGATTAATTTGTCATTTTTGCGGCAGCGTTCGATGTTTATGTAGAGTCGAACGAGGTTTTCTTCTTCTTTTTCGATTTTTTTATTAATCTTGGCGATTTTCTCGAGCGTACGAATTTTATCTCGCAACTGTTTCATCTCCGACTCGAAATCTTCCTCAATGGTCACTTCTTCATCTTTTGAGTCCTCACCGGTCGGCGTACTGTTATATTCAGAACTAGGTGTGCATTCGGTAATCACGCCGCTATCTTCTTTTTCCTCTTCCGCTTCATCATCGCGATCCGGTTCGATTGCAGTTTGGCAGTCGCTACCGATTTCGGAACTACCACCACCACCACCACCACCACCACCACCGTCACCATCACCGTCACCATCACCGTCACCGCCGCCGCCGCCCAGATACGTTTCCAGTAAATAGTTGCAGCCGAGCGACTCGATTCTGTTCCGGTGTTGTTCGCTCTCGATGTACTCAATTTGCCTTTCTTTATCTTTCAATTTTGATATTTGATTCTGTATCGTTTCCCCTTGAAGAAGAATCAGCTTCAGTAATCGTTCGATGTTTTGCGTTTTCGATAGCTGCGACAAGCGTCTAGGATGAATCGTTTGACCGTATTTACACGAGCCGCCGGACCCGGTATCCCGCCGATGACGTCTACGACGACAACTGTAACTACTGTTGGTGGGGCTGCTTCTGCCACTGTCATTGTCCACCGGCACTTTCCGTAGAGACAATTTAACATCTTTCCAATCGTCGCCCCACGTCTTCCAAAGCTTCAACAGCCTCGTCTCCCCGTTTAGCTGTCTTTCCACTCCGCGTTGGCACCATCTCTCTACCAAAGAGTATTCTTTATCACGATGACCCAGCAACGTTTCGATGACATCGTTTACAGTGGTTCTTCTATCAACACCGGTTACCCATAGTTGTTTTCCAGATACCCAGATCGGAATTTCCGCACACATTGATCTTGTCTAAAAAAGGAAAGAAGGAAATCAATAATAATGCAGCTATAATAAATATATAGAATGCAACATACATATTTTTCTAATACAAAAATATTGCGCTACACAATGTCGTAGAGATCGTATTTTCCGTAATGTTTCAACTGATTAATGCTTTTTGAGGGTTTAACATCACTTTTCAACTTAAAACTTCATGCGCTGTTCCAAGGAGAGATATTTTTTAAAATCAACTTTTTTTCTGTTTTCATGCATTCTTTTATCGTTATTGTCTATTTCTGGCCTTTATTCATTCCCTTTTTGTTTTATCGGTTATTCAATATTATTACATCGCTGCCTTAAATGCGCAAACGTATCATTTTCTATGCTGTAATCATCGTAGTTAAAAGAAAGCGGGACGCTGTTTTAAATTTCGCGATACTAATCGGCCTAAACGATATACGCTCGATCGGCAGAATTTTTTCCTATTTAAATCAATTGCCGGAAATCATTTTATACCTGTATATTATTATTTTAAATATAACTCCCTTTAGTCAAATTTGGCCATCATTGCATACACATATTTTTATAGCCTTTTATTTAATTCGGTTTGTCATTCTGTCTGTCTGGGGGGAATTTTGTAAACGATTTTTCACCTACTTTCGGATGAATTAAAAAAGTGCCCTTTGCAGAAATGCTTGTTATAGATGACAATACAATATTATGCAACATCTGGGTTTCCAGCTTTAAAATTAGACCCTCGAGGCGTCGAAAGCTCGAAATTTTGAAAAAAAAAATATATTTTTTTTTTCCGGGTCATATGATACACTGTTGGAAAGTATTTGTCGGGAGAAAACTTGTATTTAATTTTCTTAACGAAACATTGGAAGTTTACTGAAAGTTTAAAAAAGCACAAAAAATGATGTGTAGCCCCTGTTTGTTGCTCAGCTTTATAGCTAAAAACTTTGAACAAGGTTAAAAAATTCGCATCCTTGTGTATTTCTTTACTTTGGAACATTTGGGTTTCCAGCTTTAAAGTCGGACTACCTTTTGCTTTTTTTCGGTCAAATGGAAAGATCGATATTAGTCAAACATTATGTTTCATATGCTGAGGATTCCGTATGTATTGTATGAAACACAAATGTCCAATATAATTGAAAGAATGCGATCCATTATTTAATAATAAAATGTAACACAAATTTCTGTAAATGTCCTAAAGTCAAGATCCGCCGATCCATAATAGTCTCTATGTGCAGATTGCGCTTCAGACATAGCCTACTACCCTCCTCCCGTTATTGTTTTTCTTTATCACCTACCCCCTTTTGCCCGTTTCACCCCCCAAACGACAACTTTTACTGTGATGCTAACCATGTTTTTCTCGAGTGCTCCTCCTTATACCATGAACGATATATCTTATACACAAATCTACTTAGAATTAATATTCCACCCCCCTACAGTGCTTCCTTTTTACTAACATTTCCTCATCCTTCGGTTATTCCAATAATTGCCTCTTTCTTGTCCGCAGTATCTAACCCCGTATTCGATTCTAACTTAAAAAGATTAATTTATTATGTTGGAATGGGTTAATGCCTATATTAAGGGCGGCCCAAAAAAAAAAAAAAAAAAAAAAGATATTGAATAAAATAAAATACAATTCTAAATTTATTGTTTTTTATTGCAATACATAGTAAAAAGTCCAGACTAAAAAATAGAAAAAAAAACTTTTTAAAAATAGGCTCTTATTTCTGCACTAAAAAGTACAAATTAACTTTATTAGTGTGCGACTACCAGATACACATCTTAACATTAAAATCTGAAACTACAAAATACTATTCTGAAAAATAAAAGCGGGAGTCGTAGATTGATAATTAAATATTAATGTTATAATACATCATTATGTTGTTCCATTGTTGTGCATCACAATACCACACACACCGAATATTTTTTTAACTACGGCCCCCGCTTTTATTTTTCAGAATAGTATTTTGTAGTTTCAGATTTTAATGTTAAGATGTGTATCTGGTAGTCGCACACTAATCAAGTTATTTTGTACTTTTTAGCGCATAAATAGAAGGCTATTTTTAAATTTTTTTTTTATTTTTTTTTTATAATTAATTTCCCTCAAAATTGTTTCAGTATTAATTTTAACGGAAGTGTCTCATCATTCGTTATTTTAGTAATTTAATAAAATGAATTAACATGACCGTTTCAAGGGGGGGGGGTGCAGGGAAGGGCCATTGCCTCCCCCTGGAGCCTCAACACTTTTTCATCAATTAGCCATAACGAGTATTCATAGGTGCGTAATCTTGAACAATTTGGAAGACTTTTATTATAATAAAGTAGTAGAACAATTTTTTTCAGAAATCTACAAAAATTTTATTTCAATTAAGATTTTATTCTTGTTTAATAAAATATTGTGCCTTTACAAATTATAAATTTTATTTTTTCTATAACTTATATAATTTTTTCATCATCTTGCCTACTCCCTGGCTCATCGGCTGGCGACGCCCTTGTTAATAAATTAAATTATGTTTTGAAAATAATTAATAATATCTACGATTATAAAATGAATGCTTCTGAATTTAAAAAATAAATGAATAAATGAAAAAGATTATCAAGTTACATAACTATAAAACTATGCAGTGAAATATATGCGACCCTTCATCTTATAATAAAAAAAATTGAAATGTATGATTTTAAAGGGAAATTACAACCATATTAAGTAATCTATTTAAAACGTGTCTGCGCTTACACTAACGAACCTTTTTTGAATTGTTCATCTAATGATCACTGGTTTACTGCATTACCGCTTCACGCTTCTGTACCGCTTTTTGTTTGTCATAGTCGACAGATTTTAGTTAGATTTCGCTAGACGTATTTAAAAATTAGGCGTGTGAACGTCATTTTGCTATGATGAAATAGCGGTAACGTAGTCGCAGTTTCGTTGTGAAAACTGTACAGTGTACAACGCGGATGCAGCTGTTCGCTCAAAGTGGCAAAGTACGTGCCTCGTTAAACGCTTCGATCAGAGTTTGCTTATGTACGCTACTGTGGTGTGTGCTTTTATGCTTCTCTAGAAGATAGTACGAAGTTTGGTGTTCTCTGTATTGATGTACGCGGCAGAGACATGGACGGTGAAGGCAAAAGATAAACAACGTATAGATAGCTTCGAAATGTAGGTTTGGAGACGTATGTTACGGATACCCTGGACAGCAAAGCAAACGAATGCTTCCATTTTACACACACTCGACATTAAGCGTAGATTATCCGGCGATGTTTCAATAAGTATATTGAGGTTCTTTGGCCATACTATGCGTAACGAACACTCCATGCTACAATTAATAATTGATGGGAAAGTGCAGGGAACGCACCCAAGAGGAAGATTAAACACTAAATGGACGGATATAATTAGAAATTTATTAAAGGAGGAATCAATTATTGAATGTAAACGGATGATGGATGATCGAACACAATGGCGAAAAAGAATTGAAGATGCTGTAGTGTAATGGTCATGACATTCCTTCGGGGATTGCGACCAAAGAAGAAGAAGATTCGCTCTTAGTGACTCGCTAACTTTGGAGAAGTACTCACGCGTCTGACAGGTCCGCATCTAATAGTAAGGAAAGCTATAGCACCGGGTCCCAGGCTCCAGGGAACCCCGCGCTCTCGAACAGGAAAAATTTAATATTCTATGTGCAAAATTTAAGTTTTCTTTCTCAAAATACCCGATACTGTAGAAATGCAAGATTTTAGATTTACGTTTTTTATCTTAAAAATACATAAAAAAAATATGTGCATATGTGAAAGGTACATAGTGTCAGAAGACAAGTTTTCGAGAAAAACGCGTTTAAAGTTTTTCCAGTATAATACACTTCTAAGGGGTAATTTTAAACACACAATTACGATTTAGAACAGGAAAAAATTTGTTCTCACCAGTTTCACCTGTTTCACGGTAAAGAGCATGCTTTCGAGTGTCCGAAACCGTTGTTAAGTCAAAACCGCATTTTTGATATACTATGTACCTTTTCTCAGCGGCCGTTATATATATGAGTTTATTAATAAAGTTATATACCTTTCCTCTATAAAACTTTCTCTCTTTTTCCTCATAAACTGAATGCTACATAAAATTAATATTTATAGGAATTCTCTACGATAAATCTAATTTATCGTGTTAAAAAAGATGAATAAATCCATACTTTAACGTACTTATTGACTAATAAATAAACATTCGACAAGTCGATTAATAATAATTCTCTGCTCAAATCGTTGTAAATTTTTCTATGTAAAAACGTTTTACAATCTGAAATATTCTTAATTTTAGCAGTATTGTGTTTTTTTTTTATTTTTATTAGAACTTAATACGTTTTATTTTGAACTGTGTAAAAATCATTTAAAATGAAAGCGGGTTTTAATCGATTTCTGATTTTATAAATATACATTTGTATTTCGAAAAATTTAATAAACCATGCTGTATTTCATTCACTTTTTTCTGATTACATAAATAATTATGAAATTTTAAACACGCGTGTTTAATTTATATAAAGAAAAGAGCATAATCAAAAGCATCGTATGAATGCATCAAAATTAGCTTGAAAACCGTTGTAGTGACAATACTGGCGCCGCGCATTATAAATAAAGTTTTTATATTCATTATAAAAACCGATCATTTTTTTGCTACGCACAATATTATATTTATATACAGGGTGATTATAATTAAAGTTCAAGTTTCAAAACGCTATAAAAAAGAACCACCGATTAGAATGACGTCAAATTTGAACGGAATATTATTGAAGAAGGGGGAAAGCGAATGGCATGAAAAAAAAAAAATGTTTTTTTTTTTTTGTAGAAAAAGAAAATATAATGTTATTAATAAAAAGTTACAAATATTAACATACATATATATGTGTGTGTATCTATTATGTATATGTAAAATTTCTTATTTAACATTCAGTTTGTAGTATCCTGTTTGTTAGGGTAAGAAAGTTGATTTTGTAAAGAGAGCTCAATTTTAATTTTTTTAGTTATTCATGCGTATGCAGTAGATTTTTTTTTGCTTGTTTGTTTGCACACATATAATGCTGAATTCTTTTTAGCATTTTTTCTTCGGAGGGAGCAGCCCCTCATTCAAGATTAGTCCTGGGCACTGTAAATCCTTAATCCGTCCATGGCGTCTGACGAATAAACACGAAAGACTACACGATCACTAATTCGGAATTCACTACTCTGCTAGACACGTGTCGCTGGAGTATATATCTATATATATATAAAAATCCTGTGTCTTTATGTTTGTGCAGGATAAACTCGGAATTTACTTAACCGATTTTTATCAAATTTGAAAGTACATGCAATTTGGTCCAACTTAAGAGAAAGGATACTTTTTGTTTTAATTATTTACATAAATATTTGTTATATTAAATAATTTAATCAATCAATTAATTAAAAAAACAAATTTAATTGTTGGCTATTACGTTTTGTTTTAATTATTTACATAAATATTTGTTATATTAAAAAGAAAACAAATTTGACAATTTTATTATTTTTTGAGCACCAACTATTTTTCCTTGCGACTTTTGTGTATCGTGCGATGTTAATCGAAATGCAACCATGTTTATCGCTGGCGCATGGCGTTTTTATCGATGAATGATAAAATAAACGTTTTTTCGCTGTTGTTTACAAAAAAGTTCGTGTCATTACGTAGTTGTTGTTTATGAAAAAAAAAAAGTATATATTGTGCGATATTGCGCGGCATTTAATTTATTTATATTTCAGTGTATTTAATAAACGTCCTGCCTTGATAAAAGTTTAATTTTATAAAATAATATAACTAATAGTTCGAAACCAATGTTATCTGCCTCATTTATAACATTTAATTTTTATGTAACTAATTTATTTAGTATATTGTGTAAATAACTCATTGATTACAAATTAAAGTTAAAGATTAGATAAATAAAATGTAAATTCAATAAGTGTATATTAGTTGGATAATTTCATTCTCTACATATGATTCAAAATCGGCTAAATAATTTCAGGTTTATTAGTAAAAATTAATTTGGTTGCATCAAAATAATAAGTAAAAAACTAATTTAATCTATTATAACTACTAAGCCACAGTAACGCGTGACTGGGTCAGCCAGTATATAGATATATATATATATATATATGGCGATCGAATTTCACTGTTGGAAATATTACACCGAAGCCACGGTCCCCTGTCGATCCTGATTAACGGAATGCCATTTTAAAAGATATATTAATTGTTTTATCTGCTACGGAAATATTAAGTTGAAATGTAATATAAAACACATTAGGGGAAAGTATGACGTCCAACTATACACGATTAAATGAAACGGAAGTTGTAATTAAAAGCGCGTTTCTTTAATGAGTTACTGAATCAAGCAATGGAATATTCTGCTGTAATTAAGATAATTGTAATTTTTTAAACTTAGTTCATTTAATAGCAATCGGAGAACAAATAAAAATAATCCAGCCTAACGTGCCTAAATTGGGAGGAAATTTCTACTTGATTTTAAAAAGAAACACCTGCTTATTATGACGTCAGTAACGAATCGTGACTTTTAATGTCATCAGCAGTGAAATGCGACTTCGGCGAATCGCTCTCGCGGTGAAGCGTGCTGTCCCATTATATTATGTATATACAGGCGCGTATGGTTCAAGTAATGATGGAAATTATTTACTGTAATCGCCATTAATTTTACCTTAAATTTTATACGCACATTTGATTTGGAATGAAATTATTAAACGGAAACTCTGCTTTCTCAGTTAGATCCGCCGATAATTTTAAAAGCTCAATTTTGCGTTTTTTTTTTTTTTTGGGTTGGGGTTCATCAAGCAAGGACACTTTTACCCAAAAACCAAATTAGAAAAGGAAAGAGTCAGTTATACTTTAATACGACGGGATATCGTTAATAAGAAGGAACAAATAGAGGGCGAATAACACGTGGCTAAGAAAAGAATATAAGAGGCGGAATAAGATTGAGTTTTAGCATATTAGAATATAGAGTAGAACAACGCTCAATCAAAAAGGGTTAAAAAACGTTTAAAGAACACATAAACAGCGAACTGAAAACAACCGCATCACATGAATAGGTAGGAATCCAACGAAAGAAGAAAAAGGTAGTTAAATTTTGTTTAAGAAATAATGGAGACAAAGCTGAACGGTGAAGCGAGAGAACAAGCGGAACCATAGATTAAGGAGGAGGAATAGGTTAAAACAATATAAAAAAGGAATAATTAATGAAAAAAAAAAAAAAGGGGGCCTAAACGTTCGACACCAAAATGTAAAATTTGAACCTTTAGGGGAAGGAGATTAGAGGATGGGATTTTCTTAAAGCGGGGAAAGAGGCAGCAATCTGAGCCAAAGGATCATTGAAGTTTTTATCAAGCAGCCGAATTTAGTGTTCCGTTTTTCATTCTTATCACGGTATGTTAATTTAATTCCCTGGTTAATCTCTGTCAAACCTATCGCGTATATCATGCGCGTTGTTCTTCTTAATTGACCGGCTTTCGATTGGGTGCAAAGAGATGAAAAGAAAATACTTTTTTCTTTGTTTGAATTTAAGTAATTTACGAAGCGAAACAGGCCAGCAATTTAATTTATCCGAATAATTTCCGATCTAATGAAAAATGTCGGTTATTTATTGTTTACGTTCGCACATAATATATGTAAGCACAACAATAGGTTTTTTCCGTTCGTAATGAAGAATGGCGCGTAATGTTTGCGGTTAGCATATTATCCTTTTCAACATGTACCGGATTCACTCGTTTCAGTATCGATACCGGGGCCCGAGTCGTTCACGGCACGGATAGAGCTGTTTTACGGTGTTTACCCTGTCAATGTCGAAGTAGTTGAAAAACCGAACGATCGCAGATTCCTTTTATTTCGCATGTGATCGATCGAAACCAGTTAGAAAAAAAAAACAGAAAAAAAGTGGAAAATTAGGTCGTCACGCGTGTATCTCTACTTGAACGAATGCGTTACATTTGTTCCGTCATTAATTATTCCGCGCGTATTTGACGTAACATATGTAAATGCGTGAGTGTGCAATTATAACCGTGTTCGATATCTTTTCCTTTTTCTTTTTTTTTTTTTCGGTATGTCAAAAATGGACAACAATAGCGAAGCTATACGATGGAAACATAATACCGGAATTAAAAAACATTCACGAAGCTAACGATGAAAAGAATTTTAATCGATATTTGTTGGATGATAATAGAAATTTTGGCAAAAAACCGCTACAGATCGCAAAATATATCTTAATTCTGAAGCAGATAATTTCGCTTTATGTGTAACATTTGAATTGCAAAGGAATTCTGCAAATCATACTTTAGTGAAAGTAATCTCATTAATCGGATTTTGCGAGATTAGTTATTGCGTTTAAGTAAAGCAGATCTCCGTAATACTTGATCGGATGTGTCGCGACCTTCGTATTAAAAAGTGTTCCAGGCTAAACGATTGATTGCGCTAGTAATGTAAACAATTTCCGGAAACTGATTTGATATTTTCCGATAACGAATTCTGTTTCCCTAAAAAAAAACACGATAGCTCCTTTTTTTTACAAAAAGAAAACAAAAAAAAACCGACGATTTTCGTCGCTTATTCCTTTTAGCTATAATGTCTACATGCGCCAACATTTATGTAGATGTAAACGTAAATATATACATTTTCTTAAAACATGCGTACATTGTAATTTTATCTAAACTAATTTTAAAAGCCCATT
The DNA here is from genome assembly GCA_039619475.1 of Icerya purchasi. Classification (NCBI taxonomy): domain Eukaryota; kingdom Metazoa; phylum Arthropoda; class Insecta; order Hemiptera; family Monophlebidae; genus Icerya; species Icerya purchasi. The sequence goes on from CM077115.1 coordinate 240,186,457, forward strand.
CCTCAATTAATGTAAAACCGGTTTGGTCCAAGGCAGGAGTCAGCCAATCAAAAAATCATTCGCTATCGCTATAATGTTTATAATAAATTTAAAACCCGTTTAAAATGTAAATTGAATTTTTCAGCTTTTTCCGATTCAGTTGTCGCGTTTTTTTTGTTGTTTTTTTTTTTTTTTTAATAACTATATATATATTTTTACGGAGCACCAATTTTATAAAAGACACACATTTTTCGATGCACTGAGTGAATGTAATTACTATGCTGTGAATACATTGCCAAAAGTTTAAAAAGAAACGGGTGATTTCTGACGACGAGATTAATTCAAGAATGTAGAATGCGCAAATGTTGATAATATTTACGCGTTATTTGGAATATTACCTTAATTAGCGTTATACAAATAACGTTTTTGTTCAAATTGTATTTAAATGCTGTTCAAAATTAATACATTTATACGCTTTTTTTTAAAATCAAACATTGTTTAGTCGGTTAATTATTCGTAATACGATATTTATTTATTTATCAATGTTGTACAGTTTTCACCAAATTGCAAACATACAACTGTAAACATTTAGAAATAATTATTCACATACCTAAATAGTAGATATAAATAAAAAAAAGAAAAAAGTAGACATCATATACATATTTTCCTGCATAAAAAACTTTTAATGATAATTACCAACCACTATTTTAAACTTATTATCGCCCATACGAATGGGTGTCAACTTTATTGTCCGGTACGGCTGTTAATCTGAATACAACTAGAACCGGTAAGGTATGGTATTGTATATTCTTTCGAAATCAAACGCGTCTGTTTTTGTTTCAAAACCACCAGGGACCTATTCAATCCTATCTCTTAGTGTTCTTCGCCAGCTAGTCAGCGTAGTTAGTTAGGCAGTAATGTTTCATTTAAGTAGGACCTGGTTCGAATCCTGCTGCCGCATATTGAAAATATTGCTCCAAAAATACACACACACACACACACGCACACACACATAGAGAAAAAAACATCAGACCAGTATTGTAACAGTTAATGCATCTTTCGGACGGAAACGTAGAACTCTGCTTGAATTATAAAGTAGTAATCAGATAACGAGTGCCGGTTCCTTTGATAACGTATTTACTGGCTTACAAGCCGTAATGAAATAATCAGAGGTCAACAATGACGGACGAACGCGATCTCGTTCCGCTCGCTAAATCTCCTTTTGTCTAACAGTACCAATGGGAGGTCATAATGTAAATAACCCAAATAATGCAAGTAATCAGAGCCTAACAAACATCGCTCGGTACTTTATAAAAACAAAAAGTAGCCCCGATTTCAGGTAACATGCAACTGATGATCGAGGCGTAAAGTAGGCTTAATAAATTTCGGATTGATTATTTGTAGTGAATTTTATCACCGATGATATACGATAAGCATTCTATCGTTGCCTCAAGCGTCGACAACGATAAAATAATAATTCAGTTCAATAACAATAATAATAAGAATAATAATGTTAACTAAAAGGTATGCGAGGCACTTGACGCGGGGCATTTTTTGGAATTACCCCATCTTGTCAAAGAACACATGCGACAATCTAGAATAATCGCGAAAACGTTTACAAAACTGTAATTTATTCATATACATTTCAGTTGGCTATTGTGCGGTTTTATAATAATATTATTAATTTATTCGATAAACAGGGTTTGTTAAGATTTTTTGATTAGTTAATCGTGTTTCGTTCGGGTAGAGTTGGGTTCGAATCCCGTTATCGCACATTGAAACTTTCAAATATTTCATTCTGCGCAAAGTTAATGCCCATAATTGATGCCCCCCCCCCAAAATAGAATAATTTTTTGGGTGATCAAATGATAATGTTGTTTTTACACAAACAAAGGGGGGAAAAACTCGCCAATTATTTCGAGGGAAGCTGGTAAATCAAATTTAGCATCGCGAAAGGCTATTAATACATCGCTATAAATACTTAAAAGACAATTTTTAACGTTATTAGTCGCTCGCGCAATTCTTAACCGGCTAAACAAATTCGACTGCGTCGTAAGTAATACCGAACTGATTATAAATATACAGGGAGAGTATTTACGATATGCGATATCATTTAACTGAGCATGGCAATGTCGGGGCAGTTCTTCAAGTGAACCAGAATCGACCACTTTGAAGAAAGTACTGCGCACACATCGAAAATTATACTTTATCTCGTCCCGTAAAAGAAAATTGAGAATCGAAATCTTTTGTTAAAATATTTAAAAAAAAAGAAATCTTAAACACACGAACGGGTCTTTATTTTAATGAAATACTCCTAAATTAGCTGCTTTCCGTGATCTTTTGGTTCTGCAGTGTAGCTCTTACCGGGGGGGGACTGTCCGACTGTGATATTGTCAAGAATGATAGATTTTACACGCTGATCAAGAAAAGAATGGAAGACTATCGGAAACAAAAAAAAACACATTAGTAGACAAAAATGGATCAAGAACTGTGAAAAAAGAGTTTAGAGAAACTTTTAGCCATTTACAGGATAATGTACTTGATTTTCCTTTTACAGCAGAAGAGATTAAAAATAATAATAAAAATCGGAAACTTGAGATAATAGATTATAGTCTAATTTTTTTTAGATGCATTTGGGATCGAATGGAATTTTGTTTTTAACCGGATTTTTTACGATAGTATTCGAGACATTGGGAAACTTCCAAGACAGTTTTTAAGTAGAAGCCAACGTAGTTGTAATAATCAAGCCAGTAAAAGATGGCAGCGATGAACCACATCGCAGGCCGATATCGTCGTTACGTGTAACGCATAAGATCCTCGATGGAATAGAGTATATAATACTCATAATCGTATGGTTACAGTTGCAGATGATGTACTTCCATCTGAATAGATAGGTTTCAGCAGAAAGTAAAACTTCACGCATCAGGCTCTTACCAACTACACTGAAAAAAGATATGACATGAAGCTAAAACGCTGGCGGATCTTACTTCAGATTATAGTTTTTTGCGGGGAGAGTGGTTGCAGGGTGTCAGGGATTGTGAAGTTAGGATTTACAATGTACTAAGCCCAATGGTACTAATGAGTATAGGTGGGTAAGCTTCTAGAAATCCGATTATCCGAATCCCAATTAATTGAATCCACAATTATTCGAATCGAAATCAAGAAAATAAAATTTTACAGCGAGAGCGCTAGTGGTTGTGACATAGAGGTCCCGGGGCGTGAGATATACATGTTATGCACTTTATTTGCAATACATCTGTACTTGCTTATACATTACTCTACTTTTATCAATAAAATTCCGTTCATTTCAATGTACACTGTTTTGCTTCATTCCTGAGCTACATCCAGTTATCCGAATTTTCGATTATCCGAATCAGCCACTATATATATATATACATATATATATATATATATATATATATATATATATATATATAGAGAGAGAGAGAGAGAGGGAGAGAGAGAGAGAGAGGAAGAGAGAATATTGGATAAAATTCGAATCAACAATTTTTTTTTTTTTGGGCGCGCCAGCGGCATTGACCCAACAACAAGAAAACTAAGCTAAGAAATTAAATAACTAAGCGGTCCGAAATGGACGCAACAAAGGACAGCAGTGCGGACACCACAGAAGATGAAGGAAAGGAGAGGATAAAGGAAGAGTTATAGGGAGTAGGGAGACTTAATGACAGGAGCTGACTGTATAAAAGGGAGCGTTCGTTACGAAGAGCAGGGCACTCAAAGAAAATGTGATTAGCATCACATGTACGAGGAGGATCACAATCGTGAAGGAGAAGGCGATAGAGCAAATCGAAAGCGAGAGGAAGGGAGGAGACAATGATTTGGAGACACATTAGGGAGACAATAGAAGAGCGACGACTGAGAGGAATAGAATGGAACCAAGACAGGGAACGAGGAATTGTCTGAATGAAACGGTAATGAGAATGACGATTAGAAAATAGGGAGGGATAAATATCCTGCCAAAGTCTGGCGTGATTGGAGGTGGATAAGGAAAGGATATCTGAAGAAGGGAAATGGTTGAGGAATGAAAGCAGAACGAGCCAAAGAATCGGCTGCATCGTTGCCATCAATTCCGGAGTGACTGGGGACCCACAAAAAATCAATGAGAATAGAACGGGATGACTGCAAAGTGGAGAGAATGAATTGAGAGAATAATATTATCAGAGGAATGTGAAGGAGGAGAGGATAGGGCTTGAAGGACGCCCTTAGAATCCGAAATAATGAGGAATTGGGAAAGATCGCTTAAAGAGGAAATATAAGAGATAGCCTGAAGGATGGCGATCGACTCGGCAGAAAAAATAGAGCAGAAGTAAGGAAGCCGGAAGGACTCAGAATGTCGAAGCGGCAGAGCAATAAACGCACCATCCACGCTGTTCTCGCTCTTGGAACCATCAGTAAAGATCACAATACATGAGCAGGAAAAGAGGAATTCAACAAATGAAGAAATTCATTGTTGACTGCCACGGTGAGAGGAGGAATTGGCTCGAAGTGGGAGAGAGGAAAATTTGATAGGTTGCCATAGGCTATTGAAGTCATGAAAGAAGTACGGGAGAGTGTTGTAGGAAAGGACAACAGGAGGAATCATCAATGAAATAAAAGACTTGTGTCAGTATAACGGACAACACACAGGCGGAGAAATAAATTTTCTTCATGCTATTCTACCGTATTACACATAATTTTAATGAAAATTGAACAATGCCAGGTAATTAATCTAGCGCGAAAATTAATTGTATTAAGGTAAAAAACAAAAACAAAAAACAAAAACGAAAAGGAATAATAAACGTTTAGGTTTTAAATTTTCTATGGCTGAACTAGAGTTCCAACTTAAGTATCACACCAGGAACAGTGCACCCGGTGAAGATTCGATACACCCCTACATGTTGAAATATCTCCCGGGACATGTTAAGGAATTCCTACTGAATATATATAATCAGATATGGTCAGCTGGGGCTATTCCGGATGCATGGAAAGTTGCGACCGTCATTCCTATCCCAAAGGTGAAGAAAAATCCTTTCCAAGTTGAAAGTTATCGATCAATATCATTGCTGTCTGTCCTGTCTAAAACGATGGAAAAGATGGTGAACAGGCGACTTCTGCATTTCCTTGAAGCAAACGCTGTCCTATCACCAATTCAAGCTGGAGGCCGAAAATCAAAGTCAACCATTAATCATTTATTGAGCCTTCAAAGACAAATTGTATCTGCCTTTCATCGTCGACACCACCTTTATGCAGTATTCTTCGATATGGAGAAGGCATTCGACCGCGTATCGAGGCAACACTTGCTTCGGAAATTAAAAGCGGTCGGGGTGGGCGGTAAGCTGGGGCGATACATTCACAACTATCTGAGCGATAGATGGATTCAAATCCGAATTGGCTCCTCGATATCGAGAAAAGTTCCAATAGAGAACGGGGTACCTCAAGGTTCCGCCTTAAGTGCTACCCTGTTTATCCTCTATATAAACGATATTGTTGACTGCATCAGGCCTCCAGTAAGTGCTCGCCTATATATAGATGATCTAAATATATCCGTGGCATCTAATATCCCTTCCTTGGCCCAGTCTATCCTGCAAAATACAATTAATAGATTGCAGCAATGGTCAGGAAAGAATGGGCTGGATTTCTCCTCTCAGAAGTCTCAATACGTTGTGTTCCATAGAGGTCGTCCTGTTCAGAATCCGCCATCACTACAAGTGAACAATAGTCCAATTCCTTATAAAACAACAGCAACTTTCCTAGGCATCTTGATGGACGCCAACCTGACGTGGAAGCCCTTTATATCTGATTTAAAAACTAAATCCCTTCAGTCTTTAAGGGTAATCAAGTTCTTGTCAAATCCCAAATTTAATGTTCAGCCAAAGTTTCTCTTAAATATTTATAAAGCACTGGTCCTCAGCAAAATCAATTATGGGAGTCAGGTGTACTCGTCAGCGAGTGGTTCCCTGTTAAAAACACTGGACCCAATCCATAACGCCGCTATTCGCATGATACTTGGCGGCCATCGTACATCTCGAGCTAAAAGCCTATGTTCGTTAGCTGGTATACCACCGTTGTCTTACAACAGAAAGTTCTTCACTTATCGCGATATGCTTTCATGGGCTGCGGAGAATCATTGCGACGTAACTACGGAGCCTGATTTTCCCAAGGATAACCTACCTGAAGTCAATGCAATCCTGTTGCAAAATAACATAAAGCCCAACTTAACACCCAGAACGGACTTTTCAAAATTACCCCCACCCTGGGCTTCTTTTCAGGTAGAAGCTATCACAACTCTCACTGATAATAATCACCCACCGGCGCTGCGAGGGCACAGGGCACTAAATATTATTAATAAATATACCACGTTCTCGAAAGCATACGCTGATGGATCCAAAGCTAATGAGTCCAAGGCTGCCCCAGCGGCATGCGCTTTCGAAATAGACGGAATGCGGTTGAACAACGTTGTATCCATTGCGGAAGCCGAAATGTATGCTGTGTTGTTTTGTCTTCAGGCATACTTAGAACTGAGATCCCAACCGCTCGGAATCTTACTGGTGACTGATTCCTTGCAGTCCATACGTGCTTTGCAGTCAGATCACCCGGAATCACCAATGGTCCTAGAAGTCCTGGCTATCTTATACCAGCTGAGCCGAAGGGGATGCCGAGTTGTTTTTTATGGGTCCCCAGTCATGCCGGTGTTCCGGGGAATGAGCGGGTTGACCTGGTCGCTCGGTCATTCATGATGTGTCCAATGCCGTTATTTGCTTTTGGTCCATTATCTCTGAGAGGTTTCCTGTCAGATACGGTCTTCTCACAGTGGAGTCATGACTGGATGTCTCAGTCGACCTTCCTCAGGGAACTGAAGCCTACGACGGAGCCATGGTGGCCTCCAGTCGGAACAGAACGCAAAGTGTTTTCGGCAATCAATCGCCTGAGAACGGGACATACGTCCTTTTCCCACGACTATATCCTCAAACAAGCCCCAAAGCCAAGTACCTGCCCACTTTGTTCTACCGATGAATACCCGTCAGTTTCGCATATCTTGCTGAAATGCACACGTCTAAATGGGTTACGGCGAGGCCAGATCACATCGATTGAAGACATCCTCTGAAATACCCCTACTGCTTTGAACAATCTTATGACTTTCGTTCAGGCTAGCGAGCTAAGGAGTATGTTTTAAACGTGGGTCCACTCACTGCGATAACCGAGGTAGTTACATGCAGCGAGTGGTTTAGTACCCCTTATTAAATTTAAAAAAAAAAAAAAAAAAAAAAAAATGTTATCAGGCATAATGATTAATATGCACGGATGATATATGTGATCTGTTAAAAAGATAGATCGATGATTATCGGAAGCGAACATCATAGAAATTATCGAGCCGGATTGGTCGATTAAGTTTTCACATTTTAAAACTCAACGTTAAGCAGGGAACGAGTTTTCATTCAGTCAATCACGTACTTGATTCTCCGACGCTCTGTCCGATCCGTGCCATTAAGGAACAAAGGAAACCATCAGCTCGGGCAAGGTTGAAAATTCGAAATTGATGCATTTCGGATTTGTCAATATTTATTTATAGAAAAAAATGAAACCGGCCCGTATTAAATCGAATTTCGATATACTCTTAGAAGCGCGATGATGAGATTAATTTCGAACTTTAAAACACGTTCGCAGTAATTTATACGTTCTTTCGTTATCACCTTGTACAGGCAAGTTTCATTAAGTATGCAAAATACGTACGATATTATCGTTTCTGCGAATTTTTAGTCCGACTAGTAGCATTTCACTCTGGTGCACCACAATGGATCGATGCTATAACGTTTTTTCTCATTGACTTACTCCATTCGCTCAGCTCATTTCCGACAGAATTTCGTTTTTATGCAGTCGTAGAAAATTTAACAGAAAAGGATATCATAAAATAGAGAGTTAAAGAGTGTGAACGCCGTGTATTTTCGTTGTCAGAGAGGAACGTAAAATGTATTTTATATTTATGAATGTGAAATTGCAGTCGTCTTATTCATAGGTGTATGTTAAACGGTGGTTTGTACTCGTAGATTGCGTATAGGGGCACTCCCGCGTGACATTAAATTTCGCGGACTCCTCCTCTGGGTGCAATAGTAATCACATCTGGTCTACCTTTATTAATGACATTAATCACTATTGCAATAGAAAAAGGTTTCATGAAGAATTAATTTCATCTCCATATAGTATTTTCATTATTTACTGTCCTGGCCATAATCTTGGTTATGGTCCCCGCTTTATAATTAATAATAATATAAAGTATGATGGATGGCTAAATGGATGACAATCTAGACCATATATATATATATATATATATACAACTCGGTAATTTTGACCTCTCAAGGGGCTATGCCCCTTGACCACTCTTGCTTATATTTCTGTCCCTTTTTCTTGTATAAAATGATCAAAATTTACAACGTAATTCTAAATCGGTTCATATGAATAACATAATCACAAAAATCCTATAAAATATAACAAACGTTACATAAAATTGGAACATTTTTTCTAATAGGGGGGAGGGGGGAGTAGCCTAAGAATTACGTTCTAATTAATAATCCTTAGGTGCTTCCTTTTTCGCGACCAGGTTCGAAGCTAATTTATGCCTTATATTACGTTTCATTGGGCACACTGCTACCTTCTTTCATCTATTTGTCTCTCTCTCTCTAGTTATTTTTTTCGCAATGGTGTTCGTTGTTTATTTATTTATTAATTATTGGGCGTATTTCTTTATTTAGTCTTTAAAATTTCTTCAATTGATCTCTGTTATTTCGTTTTTTTTTCTTTATTTATTTTTTCTATATTTATTTTTTCTATTCGCAGCATTTTTTTGCTTCTTTCGGTTGACGCTCCAAGCTTCTTCTGCACGCTGCCTATGCAACAGACAGATTTACTAAGTTTCTTCTTAAGAATACCTTCACATGTTCCACATCGTCGATTTCATTCTAGGTAGATGGTTAATTTTTATTTCTTCATTTGCATATCGTTATTTTTTTATGTGTCCTAAATTATTCTAAAAACCGTATAAATGGCAGAAACAGTAGCTTTGTCTAGGGCGCAACTTTCCTTGAAAGTAGTAGCAATGTCGCGACGAATGCGCCTTCATAATGTTTCACAGTGCTTTCTCTCTTCGTCTTTGTACTCTTGCGTTAATTGATTAACTTTTCTTTCAATAAAAAAACTGAATTTAATTTCCATTTTATTATACTGTTTGCAAACAGCAACGGTGTTTAGCAGATTGTTCGCGGCTGAAGTGTCAACATCTGTAAACACGGTCAGCAGTCGTAATTCTTTCATAGAAGGGGGCAGGCGCGAATGATAATTTGGTCAAAGAGGTGAAAGGCACAAAAGCGGTATTTAACATTTGGGTGCGGGGAGCGTCATTTCCTAGGTAATCCGTAATTTCTTTGACGACGTGAAAGCCGGTTTTTTTCTTTTCCGCTATACTCTACGGCAGACTTCACAGATCGCTCAAGATTACTCTTTCCTAAAACTGAAAAACTATACACATATTATATTCTTTTTCGCTCCGTCCGTTCTATATGCAACTGATTTCCGGTAGTTTGCTCGGACTTTTTTTGAAAGACATTTCGGGTGATTGCAAATCCCGGAAAATTTTTTCTTCGATCCACATTATGCATTACTACCGGAGAAAATTTAGTGTTAGGTGTCTACACGTTGTAAATTACATCGAATTTCCAAGTTCAGCGTTTAGGGGCTACACAAAGAAACGCATACACGTGGGAAATGCTAAAAAGCTGACTATTTCGGAAGACTATAAAATGAAGTAAAATTCGGAGTTCTTCAATTGGAAAAGTTGTTAGACGGAACTATGAAAATTCGTAATTTTTCTTTAATACGGTGTTTGAGCGAAGGTGTGATTTGATTTTGGCGGGGGATTTGAAAATTACACAATTCTAAAAATTTGGTTATTAACTTTGTACCACGTGTTTTTTTGTTGTTTTGGTTTTTGTTTTTGTTTTGTTTTTTTGTGCTCAGTATTATTTATGTTCTTTTAGATTTAAATGCAGCTTTGCACATTCGGTAATTTTATGATTACGCGACTGATAAGCAATTTCGAAAAAGCAATTTATTTTTCTGCAACAAAATTAAATGCACTTAACATTCCAAAACCGGGAGGTCGTATGTATAATGGCGGTAGCGTTGATTACAGGCGCGTTCGGTATCTCCGCTAGAAGAAGAATGTCTTGCAAAAGTGTGACGATGTCGTCGCATGCAGTTTGTGATTTATGCGATGGTAGAACCATTTCTAGGGCACCGATGCTTTTTTTTTTTTTGTTTGGCTTATCGATAGTCGCGCTTTCGAAACTGCAGTCATTAAGTAACTCGAAAAAATACCTGCAATACCTGAGAGAACCGCGTACCGGCGATAGTGACAAATTATATCCCCTTTAAAAATTATTGTTTATCATTGCACGGCGGTCTAATTAAATTTTTTTTCTCTTTCCCACCCGTCCTCGTCTGAATTCGGCTGCAGCGGCTTCGCGACCGCATTGGAGTTCCGCGTTTATCCAAAAAAAAATTATGTTTGTTTTCTGCTTCACAAGTGGGGTTGGCAGTTGTGACGGTTCAGAGCTGTGTACAGTAATAATTTCTCGCGTCGAAATTACCGTTAGCTGGCGCGTTGTACTCGACTGATTCGAATTTGATACGCGCGATGACTGCTCGAACGACAAACTCCGATATATTACGACGTCTCGCGATCTCGGAAGCGCTGTTAATTTTCCTAGCGCCCGTTCGACGATGGCGGAATTTAATTATTACAGAACCGGAAGCGAGCAGCCGGTTCAGTTCGAGACGGTCAAGAGGGAGACTTCTTAACGATTTCAAGAAAAAATCAGCAACTGGAACGTATGCGCACTCGTGGAATTATGCCCTGAAATCGTTTTTTGTATAAGTGCATATGTATATACCAGTGTCGCGCAACTATAGTTCGCTGGAACAACAGTTGGAAATCTTATTAGTACGGTATGGCTGGAACACAACACCGATAATCCGGAATAGGATAGAGATTAAGTAAAATTTAATTATATACGCTTTGGCGTCTATTTGCATTTATACCTAAGCGGAGAAATGGATTTTGTTTATCGATTGTAAATAACATAGAGACGGAAATGTTATATTCACATTTGCTGCTACACACTACCACTACCAACGCATAGAAATAAATTGTGTTTCTTCATTATACAGACAAATATGAAATATTTCTGTTTTTCGCTTCTGTATTATTTACATACCTACAGCGTTACCGGTCGAATAGAAGTACAATTTAATTTATACGTAATGGAGAAAAGTATATTTCTGTTTTTTTTGTTTTTTTTCTGTATTATTTACATTTAACGTTACTACCCCGGGTCAAATATGGATTTTGTCTATTGAAAATGGAAGTAAAATATATTTCCGTGTCATTTGTGTTTTCCATATTATTTATGTTTCGTGTTATTCGCTCATAAAAAAAAATTCTTCATTCATATTAAATCAGTATGTTTCCCTATTTGTTTTTGTTTTTTTTTCGCAAATTTTGGGTACTTGGTTGATTTTCGAATTTCAGTTTTGGTAAGGAGTACGGGGTTTTTCATTTTTTCGGGATAATTAACGAATTCGAAATAATTCCGTATACACATTTTCATTATTGCAATAATCTAAATTTTGCGATATTTATCGAACAAAATATTATACAAGTAGAAGGTGATCGATCATCAATGGAAAACTGATTACTTCGCGATGCTCGAGAAATGTCCTCGTATTAATTTCGGTTAGTACACTTAAATAGGTATCATCGCTGATTTCCGGTTATTACGCGGGTCTGGTAAGAATTTTAATTTTACAACCGTTCACTCTGCCTTGCACTTTTTCACCGTAAGTCGTTTAAATATGCACAACTCTAAGTCCGCGATCGAAGCCGTAGCTAACACATTTACCATTATGTGCATCAAAAGGGTGAGCTAATAAATTAGAAAAGAATTCATATCGGCGGTTGTTTTTTAAAATTTAGACAACGTAAAAGCATCGGTATTTCGAATCTGGATTAGGAGGGAAAGATTATGTTTTAGGGGAGAACCTTTTCAAACGAATAAGTTGCTACGTTTTTTATTTTTTCTATAAGATTTTAAACATTTTTCCTCAATTCGCACTAACAGTTAAATGTTTGGCCACCTTAAATTACGTTCTAAGACATAATCAACGGTGCTGATAATTCGGAACATCGTTAGTGACGCGCCCGTCACGCACCATTTGACTTTTGCATTCTCAAGCCCCTATTCCCGATTTTTCGTACGGCTAAAATTGTTTAAAACTTGATGTAACCTCGTTGAATGACAGCGATCACACTACAGTCTATTTGTGTGCTTTTTTGGCCATCTTTTTTTTATAATTTATAATTCCTTTATTAATTAATAATACAATCTTTTTTAGAGATTCATTTCGTTCGAGATCAGTTCGTTTGTGCGATGCTCCCTTTCCCGTAATTACGTTCAAATTCTTCGGTACAGCGACAATTCACCAAGGACATTAAGTGTTCCTACACGCGTAATAGAAAAAGGCTACTAATTTTACGCTACAACAGTCACGTTTTTCCCCTCGAGGATCAATTTCAGCAGTAGTCCGTATTTACCGTCTCGCATAATATGTTTATCTTTGATTGTTGCCGATAGCACTTTTCTTTTTTTTTTACCATTTCGCTGAAAGACCTGCCCATGATATCCTTAGCATTTTCTTACGCAGGAACATTTTGAAAATGTTTAATTTACATTCCAATATTTAAAAGTCCACGCTTCACAGCCGCACACGAGAACAGATGTAACATCCTAAGTAAGAAAATTTATCTTATTTGTTTGTTATAATTGTTTATTATATTTGTTATTATTAACTTATTATACTTATTTTAATGTTTGTTTGTTATTCAGGTGTTTATTTAAATTTTATATTCACAGAGATAATTTGGCCACACAATATAAATAACGTTAATGTTGCTAATTTTATCGAAATAATATTGAACGAAATAAATAATTAATTGTTAATTAATAAAATAATTACCTATTAATTGAAGATGGCGAAGTGTTTTTTTTTTTTTTTTTTTCGAATTTTGTGCACGCAATTGTTGAAACATTTTAAAGAATTATCGACTAACAATAGCCGAGCTGCCTCTGAATACAAAACGATACTCCCGGAGTGATTTATTTAATATTTGAAATTCGTATCTATTTCGATTCATGCAATTGCCGTTATTATTACTTAGATAAGAATGTCGGGAGCAGTTAGAAATAATATCTACAACAGTGAATGCGATCATCGGGGGGAATATTTCAAACACGCATTAGAGAGATTTTTGAGTATTTTTCGTTTTCTTTTCTCAATTAAAAACCATTTTTATATTGATTTTAATCGTGAATTACACGTAAGTAACAATTAGTTTAAATATCGCAGTTTGCGCAAACTAGCAGGAAAAGTAGCTACCGCTTTCACACGACACGATATATGCAAACAATGCTTGCCATCTCTATGAAAAAGTATCTTTTCTACATGATTTCAGCGCGAACTGGGCCGATCAACTGTGTACATATTGCTCAGATTATGTCCAGGTGAGAACTATGTACGCATACATACATACATACATATATGTACATATGTGTACGAAATGTAAGCGAGAATTGATTACAACTCCTCCATAAACGTTGTGTGCGAGCAGACTAAGGCCAAATTCTGAAAACAGAACGTAGCATAAAAGAATAAAGGGGGAATAGGAAAGATGGAAGTGATGAATGACCACGGACTTTGCGGTTAGAAGATCGATTACCGAGAACATTACGATTTTACCTACACATGTGCAGCGGTCATGGAACGTCCAGAAAACTGAATGGTCCCGGGATACAGCTGGGTCGCACGTAAGCGAAGAAATTACCGGTTATATGCATAGAGAAGATGCTGTTTGTTCGATTCCGACTGCTGTGTTCATAAGTGAAAATTATTTAGCTCGCTTCATCGCGTACGCTTCGAACGCAATTTTTGTTCATTGCACACTTTTCAGTAGGAATTGTTGATCAATTCTCGTTTATTTTCCTATTAGCAGATTATCTGCTAGCGATTTTCACCGCATTCGCCGTAAATAACACAAAGCGAATAATGCGTATGTCGGTCGTGAGTCGGCACGACGGTTCACTTACTTCCTTAATAATGTTATTCTCGTAACACGGGTGTTTGCCTGTGTGTAACTTGCGAGAACTGATTTCACCGAATAAACGAAAAATCGTTTAGTGCTCATAAGGCAATTTGTGGAAAAATTTGAATTTGTTGGAAATTTCTTCAATTCGCTAGTGCGGTTAGATTTAGTCCATCGAACAAATTGTACATTCTTTTTTTTTTTCTGTTACTTTTAAGACTGTTTAAGAGATAAAATTTCAAAGAAACAGAAAGTCCTTAGGTCAATTGAACGAAAAACTGGAATAAAATTAGTGCGAAGGCGACGGCAAATATGACGATCCAGTTGTACTGCATAGCCGTAGTTAATTAGGTAGTGCAATGTCACTCAAATTTTGCTGTCCGTGCAAATTGGAAAGTTCGGGAAAGTATCATTCGGCTGGGTTAATGTGTTCAAAGTTTGACAAGCATAAACACGGAAAATTAAATAATAATAATAATAATAATAATAATCAAATCAAATAATTTATTTACAGATTTAGCTACATAATGAGATAATAATAATAATAATAATAATAATTAAAAAAGAGATCAGTACGAGAAAAAAAATATATATGAGTTTAAAAAATAGCCGTGATTCGGTGACATTACAAATATTTCTGCATAACCTGACACTGAGTGTCGTCAGCGATTTTGGTGGCTCAGTAAACGACCCATTTATATGTTTGGTTGTTTTGTTTTTTTTCGGTTTTTGCACCAAGGAAGGGTATTGACTCAGTAACAAAAGAAACTATATTAAATTTTTAACCAATTACAACGAAAGGAAACAAAGGAATTTAATGAAGGAATTATCGATAGTGATGGGAAAGATGAAACACAGAGTAGAAAGAAATTGTTGATAAAGAAGATAAACATCTTGATAATGACGGTAATTTGTCCCCCAAAGATGTACTCGCAGAACGGTCATCTTACTGAAATTACAAAAAACCGTTCGTCTACTTCAAGCTGTGAGGAAAAATCGGTAATTATCGCTTAATAAAGCGCTGAGTTTTTCAGTGAAAAAGCTTTCAATAATAAAAACTGTTTTGCTCCGGATTAAAAGCCATTATACGATTTTTATTTTGTATCACTTTCTACACGACGAAACTCAACAGTGATGGGCTCGACACTAGGACGAGCGTTGAGTAGACCCTTCACTGTTGCCCTATCATCCGTATTTTCAAATTCCTCTGTCTTCTTTTTCTATTTTTCCTGGTTTTTTTGTTTTTTGGGTTGCATGACTTTTGAGACACACTATAATACATTGTGTGGTACGTGTCTTTCGGATGGCGTATAATGGTATGACCGTTTCGTCAGTAAAAACATGAACTGCAACTGCTGATCAATGAAGCATTTACACAATGGTGCAAAAGTATATAAATAAGTGTAACACTTTTTCGTAATCAACGAATTTTCGCCATAAACATACAGATAGTTTTTAAAAGAAAATTAAGACTGTTTCTACAGCGTTGTGTCTCTTTGCAAATGAATTTATTGTATCAAAATATTTTCTTTGACCTAATAATAGACAACAACTTAAAGAATTGAATATATAACCTTCTTAAGTAACAAAAAAACTTGGTTTTTTCACATTGCTGCGAAGGAAGAATGACATAGTTTTTTATTGGGATTGCCAATAAAACGAATTGATCCCCGTATTCGACACAGAAAAACAACAATTAATTATTAGCGTTAATGAAAGAGTCACAGGGAAGAAACAACAGAAGGCGATGGAAATGAAAGAACTGATGCAGCGCTATAACGAGTAGGAACATTAAGCAGTTCGGAGTGAAGAGTGAGACGTTCAAAGGACAAAGCGGAACATTCGAAAAGGATGTAATCAGAATTCCCGATTATCTGATTATCGACGGGTGGTTATAATATAAGTGAAAAACGATAGCGAAGATTGAAATGCATTCGATATAAGGAAGAATAATGTAGCGTCACAGAGGTCGGAAAGTTATAGCGTATAATTTGTGCAACTTTGATATCATTTCGTTAGGTAAATCGGGATTGTCGCGGTGTTGCTGTGAAACGCGCGAGCGTGAAACTCTTTAGAACGTGTAAGAATATTGTAACTTTTTTTAATGCGATAAAATTAGGCGGTTAAATGGCGAAATGATCAGTCTTTTTGCAGCCATTTTCATCGGTTACATCTTCCTCTGGTCGACTTTGCAAACACAACAGGCAAAAGTGGTTATCTCGAGGTATACTTCCTTAGCAACTACCGCAAACGAAATGCAAAATGGTGCATGCAGAGAGGTGAGTAAGAATGTGCGTGCGAAAGAAGATCCCGAAGTAACGGGAAAAGAAGTAATTACAAAAAGAGTTTAATTATCTATGAGAAGATGTCCGTAATTATATTAGCATTCGGTCGAGAACGTTAATACGGTTTACTTCATGAACAGACGTTAATAGATTTCTCTACTTGCCGGAATTCCATTTTGGTGGTGTCGCAAGTAAAATGCTTGAAATTTCGTACTTTAATTCGCGACAATTATGAATCCGGAATGCGAAATATTTCGGTGGACAAAACTGCTACCCAAAAAGTACCTTGTGAACAATAAACTTGACCTCTCTTAAAAAACACGTTGCCGTTGATGCTTATTGCACATTAACAGCGCGAATTCCTTTATGCGTCTTTTAAACTTTCCAACATTTTTTTTTTTTTATTCCAATCATTTTCCATGCTTGTCGCTGAAGATGTTCGTTGTATTTCTTGCTTAATAAGAGAAACAGTTCAACTTTAGTAATGCGATTTATTTCCGAAAAATCTTTTTATCCATTTTAAGCGGTTTCGGATCTTTTTCCTCTTTGAATATTAGGTTCTTGTGAACCGTGATTAGTACTACGCATTCGGTATACAAAAACTTTAAAATATTATCACTATGAAATATGGGCCGATTTGCAAGCAGAATTAAAAGTTTAACTGTTGATCTTTTTCTATTGCAGATATTAGCTATTCGACAAATATCGATGTATTGGTTTCAGAAGTAGTCTTTCGTTAGTGAACAATATATATACATACATACATATATATATATATATTTGTATATAATATATATATATATATATATACATACATACATATATATATATATTTGTATAATATATATACATACACTATTAAAGTAAATGGAGTCCTTTTATTCGGAAAAGTACATCAATTTTAAAATTTTAAATTAAAACACCAACATGTTTCGGGAACACAGTCCCATAATTATGGTAAAAATTATAAACTGTGACATATTGGTAAATCATATTAAAAAGTCGAAATAATAAAAAAATCGAAATGTAGATGATTAATTTAAAAAAAAAAAAAAAATTGTTTATATATCGACTTTTTATCATTTTGACTTTTTAATATGTTTTACCAATATGCCGCAAATTTATAATTTTTATCATAACTGTGGGACTGTGTTTCCGAAATATGTCGGTATTTTAATTTAAAATTTTAAAATTTCCATATTTTTCCTAATAAAAGGTTATAAAAGCTGGAGGAAGATAATAGAATATGATTAAAGCGAGTAATGGGAACAACAACAGAACGGCGAAGTGACAAAATAAAAGAAATCACGGATTAGCAGAAAGACGAAACTGAGCAAATGGAAAAGGAATAATTATTAATAATAATAATAATAAAAAAAAAAAAGTGTAAAAATCTGACACGAAAGTCTAAGATGAAAACTTTTACACAATAAAAGGAGATTAGAGGATGGGATTTTTTAAATAAAAAAAAACCGTACGGAAACAGAAAATAGAGAGAAATCCATAGTAAATCAGTGCGAATAGAATGTAGTATAGAGAAAATTAATGAGTTAACGTGACTAGAGAGAATAGTGAAATCACGAGATGGTTTGAAGAGCGCTCATGGAGTCGGATATAATTGAATAAGGGGAAGAAAGGCGATTAGAGGAAATGTAGGAAAGCCATTAATTCGTCTATGAGAGCAGAACAGAAGGAATTCAGAAATCCGGACAGGTAAAAGAAGCTTCGAAACTACTAGGCCTGCTCGAAACATCAGTGAAAACAGATGTTGTTTATAGCATATTTTCAAACACACTTTTCTCATGCAGGATGCTAATAGAGCGGAGGAAAGAATTTTTCTTAGGAAGGGAAACGATAATGAAAGATTTTCAGGAAGAAGAAATTATATGCCCAGAAAGGAAATAATTAAAAAGATTGAGGAGAAAACTCAAGGATTGTCCAGACAGGATTTTCAGAGAAAGGTAAAAAAGAAGGAAAAGATGAACAGCAAGGAGGCGTAACGGTCGGTATTACATTAAACAAGATGTACAGACGCCGAAACGTACACGCCGCGATAAAGCGTTAGTGAGCAATACATTTTTTTTTTTTTTTTTAGCGATTCTCTTAAACGAGTTACAAAAAAATTTATATCTCGAAATATTGAATCAAAATTTTTTTTATAAATATATTATAGATTTAAGTGACTTGTTGATATTCAGATGATTTCGCACCAGGCAAAAGAAAAAAAAAAGTAGCTCAATTAAATTACTCAGTCAGTACGAATTTGTTGAAATACTCACTAATTTTTTCGTTTCGTTTTGTTTTTCCACTTTTAGAGTCATCACCCGACTACAGTTGGAATAAAAAGTGTCCATTAAGAAAAAAAGTTAAATACACATTTTAGTCGCGTACCATTTATTATTTTCTCTTGCATGAAAATTTTCAGTTTTATCATCGAAAACTAATTTCTACTAAACGTGAATGAAATATTTATTTTTCAAGTTTATTTAACGTCCGCAATAATTCTTACTTCGGAACCATTCACGATGAAGTCGTTACATGTAATTTATTTGACTGTATTTGCTATTTAGATATCGTAAAAGATTTCATGAATATAACAGGGCGAATTTTATTTATTCTTCCGATCATATGTATTAAACATTTTAAATTTATTTCCCATTCAAACTTGATTCCGGAATCTAAAATCCATTACTAGAATTTACAAAAAATACTTTAAAACTGTTGGCTGTTCAAGGTTGATCTTGGGGTTTAAAACTCTATTTACCGGGGTTTATTTGAAAACGAAAAAAAAAAGCAAAAAAAAAAAACAACAAGTTGATTTTTCTGAAGAATGAAAATCTATAAAATTACGCTTTAGAAGGTGTGATTTAATGATTATCTCAAAAAAAAAATCGGGAAAATGAAGGGAAATTGTTGCTTTAGTTTTTATGATCTTGTCTTCTTTATTTGCTCTTATTCTAATGATTTTTAGTGTAGCAGTTACCAAGAGGTCGTGAACCAATTAATGTCTTGGTCGTAAATAATTTTCCGAAAGCACTTTGTTTGCGCTAGTTGAAAAAAGTTATGAGTTCGCATGTAGAATATGTAGAGGTATATATATCACGTTAGATCATATTTTATCGAATTTTATTAGTTTATACGTTATTTCTTAATTATTTAAATAAAAGCCAGAACTTTTTTAACTGATTCTTCCGGTGTCATAATTTTCTTCAATACTAAGTAGCAAACTGGAATTTTACATTTAAATTAAGTGGTTTTCTGTCCACTGCGCAGTTCTGTGCTATATTTCGTTACTGGCTTTCCGAATTATCTCCCAATATTCGCGCATAATCGATTAAATTCTGTAATGGCCTAGTCAATAAGGTTAGTTTTAAAAGTGTCCATAATGCTACCTTGATGCCGAATATCTCCACTGAAGACAGGGATATGTTCAGAATTGTTAGGATTGAAACATTGAAGCGAAAATAATAATTGAAAAGAAAAAAGTAAAAACTATTATGTAAAATAGCTTTGAAAATTATCAAATTAATTAATGGAAAAAAAAAAGTACAATATCTCAAACTTTTTGCCTTCCCCTTTTTCTGTTTTTGCTTAGCCGTTAATTAGAACAACGTGTTTGCAGCATAGGTTAAATCATCAAATTAAACTAATCTTGTTTTCTTCTTCCGATTACGCGCTCTCTGATCTATAAGATCTTTTTGTCTTCCATCAACCGAGATCGATCATGTCTCTTGTAAATTTATCGCACCATTTAACCATTGCTGGCAATGAGTTAGTAGATTCATTAGCTCGTTTTTTTTTTGTTTTTTTTTTTTATTTCCAATTCAGATTTTTAATCTCGGCCTGCAATATTAATAATAAAAATGTATTATCGCACACTAGTAGAAGTTTGTGGATAATGTGAAAAATGTTCGCAGTCAATTGAGTCTATTCAAAGCGTCTAAATCTTAAAAATCTTTTATAAATCCGTACAGCTACCGCATTCTACTAATTATACACGATGGCAGTGCAATCACCGAGAATGCACTTACTAATGAATTTTTCCTTTATTGTATTTCTTGTATTGCCACGCCGAATATTTCGAATGATCATCTAAATAACCTTTTCAGATGGTAAAAGCTGACCGACAACTCACATCCTGAAAATTTTTACAGTTCAGTCTCTGGTTTCTGGATTTTGTATAAAATTAGCATTTCTTTAGTTCGTTGCGGATCACAAAAAAGAAAATAAATAATAAATTTTGTATTTACATTATGTTAACTTTTATCGAAAGACCGATCTGAAAAGTAAATAATTTTAACAATTGTAATTTTTAAATACATAATATTAAGTTTACAAGAGGTCTGCTCAGCCTTCTTGGGAATGCAGTGTGGTATCGGCTAACTTGTCTTTAGTTAACTCACGCGAAGCCACGTAGCGCACCAACATCCTTAGAGATCAATGGCCGCCAACGAAATATATTAATTACATTCAATTTTATACAGACGAAGCCAAAGTGAATATTGTCGTGTTTCGTATTAATGTTTTTTCCCAGGTGGCTAGACTCGATCGGAATAAGCAACACGTACTGACTACGGAAAAAGTATTACAATAATTACTATATTATACGTTTTTGTTAATGTATTCGTATGAAATTCAATTTAGAAATATCAACAAGAATAAGAGCTGTGAAAAAATGAATAACTTTGACACGTATAATAAATTCGAAAAATAATGAAAATTTGTAACACGAAGTAATATTCATGTGCCTTGCTCCTATTCTAGTTACTTACTGGCTCATGTATCACATTATAACAATTTCTTAGATCTGAGATGTTTCTTTTGTGCTCTTCCTTTTAATTGTGTATAAAGGTTATCAGCTTTTTGCTTATATCCATTTAATTAATTTCGTTAACTTTAAGTTTATCATTTGAGCGTACTTGTATAATTAACACCAATGAATTCACGAATTATTCGCTGTTCTTATTAAAACACAGTGGACTATGTATCGGATTACTTTTAATAAATAAGTAAATATATCGTGTTGTAGCCTAGCCACATCTGATCTCAATCGTATGCGGCACTGTTAATTACCCATTTCTCTCCGAACTTCCCCTTACCGGAAATATAACCTGAAACACAGCATTATACAAGGCCGACCCTCTCGTACCCCGTGTGCCCGTGAGATCAACGGCGAAATCCATGCAATCCGTCTGAGTGACTTCTGGACAGTACTGGAGGCTGAAATGTGCGGTACTCTCTTATTCTTCTCGGAACTTTACTACCTATCAAAATTAATTAAATGCTCCTTTGGTTACAGATTCATTGTTGGCAATCGAATTTCTCTTTACCTTGTCCAATAGTCGCAAAAATACTACAAAAAGCTCTCTCAGTTAAGTTACGGTGAAACTTTCCTAAGGGTCCCTGCTAGAGTTCTGTGAAACCAGCAAGTAGATTTGGCTGCCGAAGCAATCCTGCCCACTGCTACGAACATTAATTCTCCCGTTGTGCCGTATTCAAGTTTCCGCAACTGTATTATTCGTAAAAGTGGAAGCTGCTTTGGTTTACCTTAGTCAATATGGTTGAGTGCTATTAAATCAGACATAGAGCTTTTTTTGGTGGTTGTCATCTGAAGTGACGTGCTGAAATTTTTTGTCCTAACCAGACTGAGAATTGGGCATACTGATATGTCGCATGATTACGGTTTCTAATCCGACCAATTTCATTTACAGCCCGTTATCAACCACATTCTCGGGCAACATCTGACCATCATTGAACTGTCCCAAGAACCCGTTTAATCAATGTTGACCAGTAACCCTGACCAGTTCCTTCGGATACTTAGGTACATATTAGATTAAACAATCTAAACAGGTTCATATAGAGCACCCGATACACGTGTCGTGGTAGTCTTACAATAATTAATATATACTTGTATGAATATTTTAAAATAACTAAAGTAGTTCCCCTGTCACCCGTTTGGTGAATTACTAATTCATTTGAATATTTCGTAATAAACTCCGAAATGGATCAGAATTATATTATGTATATATATCCGAGAGAAAGGAATTGGTCCTCCTACTCTCCATTAGTACTGTTGGGCTTAGTACACTGTGAACCTTAACTTCACAATTCTCGACACCATGCTAAAAGATATGGGACTTACTTTACTTATATATATATATATATATATATATACATATATACACACACATACATTATTTTAATAGAAGTTTATCTCATTAATTCGTTTAAACCAATTTGAACGTGTTGAATTCCATGTTAGAGTAGGTTTGAATTGAAATTCTCTATAATACATGTTATATTTTTACAAACTATGAATGCATCCGTCATTATTGAAAATGTTTCAAAATATTGATGCTTGGCTGAAACGTCATTTACTACTTGACTCGTTCCGGACTCGAAGTCGCTAGAAAAGTCGTAACAGTTAGGACGGATTTCACTTCAGATCTTAATAGAGAAAGGCTGAATCCTACAATCCGCGATATCTTAATGATTCGAGACTCATTTTACTTACTAGTCACCAGTTTGATTCAGTACGCGGCAGTTACAGACTTCCCGTTTTATTTCGATTCATGCTTGCATTTACACGCGCTTGCAAAAGTATTCCTAATACGATATTTTCAAAACGTTCCTAGCATATTCACGTTTATTTAGTGTTTCTTCTTTATATTTATAATTAATCATTTTATTAACAAAGTTATATTTTACCGATTAATCGTCCACATTTATTATTAATATTATTATTTTTCGCCCTTTAAAACTTCCCAAATTAACCTTCTTACGGCGCAGTACGTATAGAAAGGGTGTATTACACGAATTTTTTCTTCTTTATAATTATTACCTCTACTCCCGTAACTGTGGTTACATATGTATTTGAGAATTGGGTTAAAAGAAAAAAGTTGTGTTGCTCTCCCGTTATTATATATATATATATATATATATATATATATATATATATATATATCGGTTAAATAGCGAGAAATTAATAAAAGAAAATAAAATCAAACGAAACAAAAGGAGAATTAAGTTTTCCACTTTCACGCTGAATCCAGCTCACGGATTATTATCGTAGTGATTTCGCCATGTTGTTAAGTTACGATTTGCGTGAATTAAGGTGCTACTATAATATTATTTTAATCATTCAGTTCACCAAATTGCCGGCTAATAATTAAAGATTTTTCAGTCGGCTGCCTGCATTCTCTTCTAGTTCCATGGATGCATTAGCGTACAAAATAAAAGTCTGCAATGCCGACACTTGCTTTCTACTTGTATTCCGTAATGATTAACTTACTCGAGGCTATCTCAGCCAACTATATAGCTAATTATATACGAAGCATTTTTATTGATACTTGCGCGATAGTAGTTGTTACGAGCACTTCGGTTATTTCTTAATCTCCGAAGCATAACTATGTATACGAATCGCAATGTTTTTCTCGAATCTTAGCTGGGGCATTTGCAAATTTCCAATCCTATTTCGAATCTATTTGAAAACTATAAACTACTTAATTATGCTACCGGTGCATTAAAACATTTCAAGTTTTACATCTGTACACTGTTTTATTTCTTTCAGAAACGTTTCGCGGTTTAATTATGGAAAATTGCGTTAAATATTTCGATGAGATTTATTTCGCTACTGATTCGGACGAATGTTTATATTATCTTTTCTTTTCTTTTTTTTTTTTATTTATTATTTCTTATTGCGTCGGTAAAAAATCAAAACGGCGCCGGTGACCTCAATGATGGAGAAGTGATTTAAATCGAAAAAGTATGACTCCTCCCGATGAAAGGTGCCAGGTCGGTGATGATAAACAAAATTGTTAAGGTGCGTCATGTAAATGACACGACCGATCCGATTACGTACGTAACTCATAGGAACGTTAAGTGGGAAGTATAATTCAGCAACCGATTGATATTTCGATTTTCGTCGGTAAAATTTGCGCGCTCGCAACTCATAGCGATTTTAAGCGTGCCTCCTTAATATTGTCGGAAAATGAAAAGTCGATTATTCTAGAAACTTGCCGGAAACGTTCAGGCTAAATAAACTTACCTGTTCTCGGTTGAAAACGAATCATTTTTCGGTGATTTAGATATGTAGGAGATTAATTACCGGCCGATGTATTTAACATGAGGAATCGAAGTCGTTTACACAAAAAGAGCTGAAAATTTGTTTCCCACTCAGGATTCTAAATTATACTTTGCACCGCAAATCGGCCATGAGCTCATCGA
This sequence comes from Icerya purchasi, assembly GCA_039619475.1. Lineage (NCBI taxonomy): Eukaryota > Metazoa > Arthropoda > Insecta > Hemiptera > Monophlebidae > Icerya > Icerya purchasi. Next base: position 240,211,135 of record CM077115.1, read on the forward strand.
GCAAAAGAATGATTTAGGGTGAAATCCCCTAGTGGCGAGCGCCTAAGTTTTTCAAAAAATAAAATAAAAACTACTTCGAGAAATATAACTTTATTTATGGATTAATTAAGTCAAAATAATGTTTCAAAATCAAAATAAATGAAAATGCAACTTCTGTATAAACATATTTGCAAACCTAAAGCAAACTTTGGTAAAGAAAAATCCAACTTCTGTATAAACATATTTGCAAACCTAAAGCAAATTTTGGTAAAGAAAAATCCAACTTCTGTATAAACATATTTGCAAACCTAAAGCAAATTTTGGTAAAGAAAAATCCAACTTCTGTATAAACATATTTGCAAACCTAAATCAAACTTTGGTAAAGAAAAATGCAATCACTGCAAATGGCACCTAGTACCGGACAGATTTAACTTCGACTCCAAACACCGGGGACATTTTCAAAACATGCTGCATCTGCACATTCAGGAATATCCGAACATGCTTCAAGAGCTCACCCATTGCATTTGGAACACTATATTCAATTTTTAACATGATCTTTCGAGCACACTATGCAAGTAATTCTTCCGATGTCAGTTATTTGAGTTATGGGTACTTTTTCTTAGCTTTATCTCCGCTTTCCCTTTGTCCTTTACACCTATGGTTTGTTCCCCCTTCTTTTTTATTGTTGTTTTGAATTTAGCTCCCATTCTTTTTTTTTTTCTTCTTCATCGGCAATTCTGTATGGTGATGTTAGAATTTCACTTCTTTTACATTTTCTCTATTGCCCGCAGCTAATCATTTTTTGGCAGCAGTTGGTGTAATGGTGGCAATTTTTCGGTGGCAACGTCACTTTTCAACGGTTCAATGCCGATGTCGTATTATCTAGAGTGCTTTTGGGTTATTACAGTGCGACGAAGCTTCTTTCGGAGCCGTTTATTTGGACAAAATCTTATCTATCGCAGTTTGTTGTAATCTTTGTTGGTCCCATTTTCTTTTCTTCTTTATCTCTTTCATTTCGATTTATCCTTATTCTTCTATCCTTTTATAATAAGTATGAATACACACTCCGCTTTTAATAATTTCACTTCATCGGTGTGTTGTAATTCTAACAGGTACATTACCCGGCGCAACTAGGAAGTAGTTTTGAATATAACGCCGATTAAAATTTCGCCATATTCTCTTTAATTTTTTTTTTTTTTTTTGCGTAAGCTAAAATGATTCTCTTAACGAATTAAAAGTTACAGATTTCCTTATTTTTAAACAGAGAGAAACCAAAATTATTCAAATAGAGACCTCTCAAACCGCGTTGTAATATTTCTGAATTTTATAATTGGTATGTTCATTACAAATTAAGGTTTCCCCAATCACGACTCGTAAATATTTCATTTCATTCTGGAATTTTATTTTACTTTGTCCAGTTCAATAAATTAACATTTAAAACTTCTACGGTAGTTATAACTAGGGAAACAATTTACGGTAGATGTTAAAAAAATTTACTGTTAAAATTTAACCTTTTTCCGGAATGCTTACACGTACCATCATCGGGAATAACACATGATGATAAGTGTAGGTTTTCTTCCGAAAAAAGGTTATGTTTTAAGAGTAAAATTTTTAAACACCTATCGTGAAGTGTTTTCCTAGCCCGATAATGTTTAACGATTGAAGATTATCCATATCTTTATCGGTATGAGAAGTGCCCCTGTATTTTACTACTATTGAAGATATCGTATGTTTATTTCCTGAGAGAAAAAAAAAAAAAATATTTAAAAACAACGCTTTTTAGGTTATAGCGAGGTGTCGGAAGCGACTAATATGGGGGCCAAACATTATCTTAAATACTTCGAAAAACGTTAGCCTAAGCGTTCATTTTAAAATGCCGGAATAGGGGCACTTCACCTAATGTGGCAATTTATTAGCGAGTGAGATTTTTTTTCCATTTAATCATAATGCCATTGGCATAACTTGGAATTCTGGTACTTTTGCGGAATTTTATTTCATGTGAATTGACGAATAACAAGTTAAGCAATATTTGTATAGAAATGCTCTTATTTCCATTGCTGTGTACACAACCGCAACAATTGGGAAATTTCGAATAGACCGAATTTAACCATTGTTGTTCTCATCTAATGTAAGTGGTCGCGTGCGTAAATCTGTTCGCTGTTCCATGAAGAGTTAAACATCTAATAATAGTGAATATTCAGATAAAAAAAGGTACGGCAGCCATCATCAGCACCATCGACTACCGAATCGTTCATTGAACAGCACATTTATCGGTCTGCACATGGTTTGATTTAGAACCGTGTCAGCTGCTCCAGTTATTTATGGTTTATGTTACCGGTAGAATAGATACGAGAGGGGTAGACCATCGATGAGGGGGGATGGGGATGGGGGGGGGTGACTAGAAAAAATGCGTTAATTTACTTTTCGAGAATAAAACGACCACAAGAAAAGATAATCGGTGATTACGTTTTTATTACTTTCAAAAGCGACGATCCGGTCATTACGTAAACCGCAGTAACAATAACTCCAATTAGCAGTTTTCTACGGCGCTCCAACGGAAGTCGGTGAAAATTCTCCGGTACATCTAACTGCTCGGTGAAAGTAGATAAATCGAAACGCGGCTGAAGTGAAGATCAGTCGATGGAAATATATTCATTAGTAAATTTCATCTTCTGATCATTCAAGAGAAACGAAAGTGTGTAGCATTTGCTTTTCCACTGTGAACCGATGGAAAAACCATCTGTGTGAAAATATGAACAAGCACGTACGAGACTCTAAAGTCGACTAACGCGAAATTAAAACAGATTTCGCCTAGGAAATTTCGTGATACAGATTGGTTAAAATACGAATAAAACTCGACTGAAACGCGAACAAATCATGGAAAACCTGAGAAAACTTATATTTTCATAGACATTTTTATTTTATTTTTTTTTTTTTTCCGGCCCGATATTTAGCCAGTTTATTCTTGGTTAAAGTAGCATTACAAACAAGAGATGATATCACGGATTTTCGGGAGTTGTTTTGTTCCAGGATGATGCAAGTCTGGGTAATATTGGTTATATCAGCGAAATAATCCGGGAAAGTAAAGAGATGGATCTGAAGGAGAAAAGAACTAGTCCCAGTCTTCAGATCTATTAAGCTTAGTAAATTATGAAAAGCCACAATTCTCAAATTGCCAACGCCCCCTGTCAAGGGTACAATGGACTGTTTTATTATGTTCGGTTGGAAATTTATTTACTGTTAAATTTTTAAGGCCACTATTATTAAGGTTTTTGCCTATTTCAGTACACTTTTTAATTAGTGTTGTTCTCTTTTATACTGTTAACTCTTCTACGCAAGGTGAGCTAGCCAAGCCCTGTATCATGTAATTTTCGCACTCATCAACTCTAAGAATACGGCCTGATTGCATTTTACGCGTTGTACCAAAATAAAGTGATAAACAGAGTGGTTTGTTGCTTTTGATATAGCGCCTTGTTTTATCCCGGTCTTTATACTGTTTTCAAAAAAAAAGAAAAAATCCCACTTTGCATTTGATTTTTCTTTAATCTTAGGAAGACAATCCGCAGCCGGTTCATTATTATGATTTTTTTTTTTTTTTTTTTTGGACTCGTTCACCCCACCACCCAAAAAAGGATAGGAAGAAAAGTTAACTAATTAGAACTTAATTCGACCGGAAATAGTTGAAATAAAGGAAAGCCAAGGGACCTTAGAGCGAAAGAATAGGATATAAAAAAAGCACAATAGGGAGCAAGAAGACTTTAATTAAGAGAAGTAAATAGAGAGAAGAACGTTTAGAGCCAATTCACTATTTATCACCGGGTGTTGAGGTATTTTATCGGCCAATTCGCTTTCCATTAAAATGTTCGAGTATCCGCTTAAAATGCAACCACACATACATTATTCGTGTTTTGCACTAACTGTTTTTTAGTCTGATTACCTTTGCGTTAATTACTGTCCCAACGTCATCGTACAATCTGATATAATGATATACATGTTGAACTGTCTTATGTGATCAATAAAGTATTTTACTCGCAGTACTTTTCGATTACGAATTGAAAATAAACAACATCGAATGATTTTAGATTATAAGTTTCCTACATCGTAAATACATATTTGTGTACGTGCATCTAACTAGGTCTCACTTTCTCGGTGTTAAGCCTAGTATGGTATATTAGACGAAATTTCTCCATCGATTGAGACCTCACAGAGCCTTCTAAGTACAAAACTCGCCGAGATATTTGCGCTTGAAGTGTTGAAATTTGAAAAAAAACCTTAATTTTGAGAAAAAACGAGTTTAAAGTTTTGCATAGCAACCAGGCGACATGCGGGGCGCATTCAGGTTTTTGGCCATAGAACATGAACGCGAGGTCGGATCATATTGCGGTTTACGGCATTGAAAAGAGCAGCGTTCACTCTACGGAGAAGCGCTAAAAATCCCAAAATCAACATTTCTAATCTAACATCCGAAAAAAAAAAAATCGCTGTATCTCCGTAAATAATTTCGACAAAGTGCAACCTAGTTAGATGCACGTACACATTCATAATTCGAAATTAGTCGCTGTTTTTTTTTTTTGTTTTTTTTTTTTTTATACAGTTTGTTTATTTACCTCGCGAACCACTGCGAGCATTTTGTTTATTTGTTTTTATTTGTTATTCGTATACATTGAGAGTAAAATATGACGTAATAATATTAGCACGAGTTGTTATTCTCATCATAGTTTTAGACCGACTAAATTTCGACCAAAAGGTGTCCTTGTCACTCTACTCTTTCTTACATAAACAAAGGGTAATTTGTATAATTCTCGATGAATAATTATTGTAATAAAACATGCATAAAAACTGGTTCAGTGACAAAATAAATGAGACATACCTGTTCCTTCACTAATTAAAAAAAACGTAGCAAATGTGACAGGTAAGATTAAAGAAAACGAATATGCGTGTCACGTAAAAAATCAAAAAAGTATTCTTCAGACAGCTCGATGTTTCGTTCAAGATGAACTCGATTCGAAAGTAGCGCTCATTGAAAGATTCAAAAAATGATCACTACGCTGGCGATTAATGTAGAGTCACAGTTGACAATTCAAATAAATAAATAATAAAAAAGAAGGAAAGAAATACGAATTTCCGTCTGTATGCAGTATGTGTCTTTAATTAATTCCGAACGCGATCGCGAATGATTAACATGCGAAAATGGAAAGAGAAGATGAAGGGAAAATCTGGCTGAGCTCAGTACAGCCCTATTATGAGAGAATATAATAAAATCGTGAAAGATAAAGATTGGATCGAGATAGTAGGATAGCCCGATGATAGTTCTCTGAGCAGTTACCTGAGAACGAGATGATTCTTTACAGTACCGTTGTAATTAGTAGGTACCACGAATAGGGTTGGCGTTTCGAAATAATTCAATTTCATTCGCAGATGTACAAATAACGGAAATAGGGATTTATGAACCGGAGACTTGGAAGTTCGAACGAAAATTAGTGGCATATCAAACGAGCAAGGAATATGTAAAAATTAACAACGCCTGAGTAGGATTGTTTTTGCAATCCGCGGCTGTTCAAATTTTGCACGCATTCATACGCGCCATTCTCGTGATAAGATGCGTGCGTATTTTGCGGTTTTGAACCATTCACAATAAAAAAAAACGTTAATTAAAAAGGTTAATTGAAATAATTTATTTTCGACCCTCGCGATACTCTTTGAAAATCGTTATGCACTCCGAATGTGATTTTACTGCGAGTGAAACTTCATCTTAAAGATCTACTTTTTTTTTTTTTTTGTTCTATTTCCCTGGCCAGAGGCTAATTTTCTTCATTCCATAACTAGCGGTGTATGAATAGAATGATTCCATCAAGTTTTTTTTTTTTTTTTGACAAAACGGAGTGTGATGTTTAATCCGCTATGAGAGTTATAGATATTTAATTTTTTTGGAAAAATGTGTAAAATATAATTACGTACCTGTTTTTTGCTTTTTTTTTTTTTTTCTTCTTTATAGAATGATTTTGTTTATCTGAAATTTTAATTATCAAGTGTTAGGACAAATAAGCGATGCTAGTGTAGATGAACAATTAAAGGATATCGCTATAATAATAATGAGTTTATTTTGAATTATACGAATTATTATTAAGTAAAATTTTTATTTCTTTCATTTTCCTTCACTTTTTTTAACTTCCAGTCTTCCAAAACTGTCTTTCGTTAATCGCGTTTTGCTGTCTTTATAAGATCCTTTGTCGAATATTCTGGAAAAAATTTCTACATATTCAATCAATACTTTTTGCTATGCGAGATGCATTATTGTTCTTGTAAAAATTACTTTTAATTTGTCAATGTTTCTTAGTAAAACAACTGTAAATACAAGTTTCTGATAGTATTTATTAATTTGCTATTGCTTTTTTTTTTTTTAAACTATTCCATATCGTTCCCACTGATTTCTTTTTATTGTTAATAGTTTGAGAGAAATTCGAATCCGCAGTTCTCTACTTGAATTTCTCTAAAGGACATCGATGGAACGGAAATGGAGGAAATAAAAATGAAATAAAAAACGGTTAAACATCGCCTACGAGTGTATTATCTAATATATTAAAAAGTGCAATTAAATTCGCTGAAATCAAGTGCATTCGGTAGGTTATCATATCGGTGGAAGTTGAGAAAGATGTGACAGAAAAGTATATAAAACAATATGTCTATAATAGCCCTGCGATAACAGGAAAGCAGCTTAAAATCATAATTATCATAATAGTTAGAAAATGAATTAGGTTAATGGCGAAAAATCATTACACTTAGTCAGCATTTATTAATACGGATGGGAAGTGGGAAATGCAGCACAAACACAGGTTGCCGTAGATTAGTGTTTAAAGAAAAAATGTATAAGATCAGAAAATGATAAAAGCGTTTTGTGTGCGTGTGCGCAGTGTAACTTTACACACACTAGAGGCTGATGGCGCAAACGAAGCAATTAGAAGTTTATGCGATGTTGGAATTATACCGAGGGATAGGAAAAAGGAAAAAATACCAAATGGAGGGTAGTAAAAAAAAATAATACGGTGAAGGCGCTTTGAAAATGTAGGACATTGTTGGACAGGGCGAAAATGTATTTCGTAGCGCAGTTATTAGAAGAAGTGGTTAAAAATGTCGGATGGAACTGCGGCAGAAAAAGTCCCGAAGGACTGGAAGAAAAGGAGAATAACAGAAGAGAAATTGGCTTTGTAGAGAAAATTTTGATATGCAGAGTGATGATTTTCTTTGGCTCACTCAGGAATGGACATTCTCTTCATAAATTTCCCGCTCACAATATTAATCGTATATCTAGAGGCTGTTCCATATTACAGTATGGAATGATATTTATTTTTCCTTTTTTTTTCCAATCCGAATTCCTTTTTTAATCTTTCCGTCCAGCCTTTTCTGTGATCAGTTGGTTTGTCAAGTTTCCTTCTCTTATTGTTAGTCGTCCCCTGAACATTGCGCCGTTACCTTTCTCCTTTCGTCATTTTTTGGTTTTTACCTCGTCTCTTCCCCGTTGTGTCCTCTTCACCTAGACGATTACTTCTGTGTGATGCCAATCACGTTCTCTTCGAATGTTCTTCACTTTCTTCAGAACGTTCTCTCTTCTATTCTCCGCTTTTTAGATCTTGGTCTTCCTACTCGATACAACGACTCTTATGTTCTCTCATTTCCATCGTTGTCAGTTGTTCCTAGCCTCTTTCGTTCGTTATTAAAATCTGATATCTCCTTTTGAGCTATTATTTAGATTCACTGGTTGATAAAAGAAAAACCGATTCCGTATAACGGTTGCGGTTGCGTGTAATCTTTAAACACATTAAAGAATTCAGGTGAAAATCTTATAAATCACTGAAGAAGGTCGAATGTTGCGGGTTATTTGGAAAATTCCGGTAACTAATAATTCCGTTCGTACTGTGTCATTCTTAAGGTTCGCACGATGTGTGTAGACTTCTTTTATTTTTGTTATTTTTTTCTATTCCTCTTTGAAGATGTACTTAATCGGCTTGCATTCTCTTAGCTTATATTATAGGGGAATATTTTAACGGAAGAACAGGGGAACTCTAGACAAATCGGGAAGCGTAAGTCGTTCATGAACCGAGAAGTCACGAAAAGATACGGTCAATAATAACGTAATCGCAGTTAATGGGCGAACTTGACGACCACTATGCGGAATTAGGCGCTGTATGAGGTTAAGTTCACTCGGAGTCTAAAGAAACTATTTCGGATAATAAATCATGCAGCTCTGGCAATTCTTCTTCGTCGTGTTGTCCAAATAATAATATACGTTCGTCGCTACTTTTTATGGACTTTTCTAAGCAAATAAACGTTTCGCCGACAGCAACCGTCAGAGGAACAATAATTAATTTCCCTATCGTTTTGACATACGGGAGCTTCCTCTTCGCGTGTTTATTCAGCAAGAACTCGTGACGTCACATTCAAACATTTCTCATCGAATTATTATCGTTGTTACTTTCTTTCTAAAATGTAAACATTTCATTTATTAAAATTTTTAGTTACATTTTCACGGAATATGTAAAGTAATTTCAGATTTTTGTAATGAAAATTAAACATTTACCACCTTTTATTTTATACCTATTTCAACTGTCGGACAATTAAAGTTTACTTCTACTAGGTATAGTTCACGCAAGCGATTCTCAAGAGAAGTGATAAAACGAAAAACAAATAAAAGCCGAAGATCAGTTACGTAGAAGGAAATAAATAAATATCGCGAGATGTAAAATAAATTAAAATTAAATGAAAAATTTACTTATATAAAATACCCCTTTTCATTTTATCGCCGCTAATTTACACTCCGGACAGATTTCTTATAAAATGTGAAAAAATTTTCGATAGAGTGAAAATCGCCGCCGCGGTGATCCATTGAAACATGAAAAAGATGTAATGAGTTTTCGGTATTGAAAATCTATACGGGCAAATAAAACGATCGTATCAAATATTGTAAAGGAAGCGAAACGCAAATGTAATATTGAGACAATTTATTGTCATCGAGATTGTGTTTATATTATGCAGAAAGAACGGCTAGACGAGAGCCCAGTGGTGGCACGCCTATGAAACACGAACGATTAGGAGACTATTATAATCTTTAAAAATCGTAGCGTTTTCTTACATTTAATCCGATTTTGTATATCAAATGTTTTGCAATTCTGAACAAAAACGGAAATAAGGAAAAAACAAAGGACTCGGTGCGCAAATATGATCGGAGGCGAAAGAATACTTACGTTGAAGGGAAGCTAGATGGAGAGGAAGAAGAAGAATAACGACTGACCTAATGTGCAATAGTCTAAAAAGTACAATTTCGACAGTCAAAAATAGACGCAGCAATAAAATGATGATGTAATAAGGGTGTTTGCATTCTATAGGATACAGCGACAACGGTACAGGTCACATTCGAATTGCTAAAAACTCGATTATAGTTCCATCGATTGTAAAGAATTAATTTCAAAGTCGCAAAAATAAATGCGACAACAAATGATTAACAGGTTAAAAAAATAAATAGGTATATAAACGTTCGGCGAAATGTGTATTCGAACGAAACCTATATTATAAAAACACGTGCATTTTTATTAAGAAAATACGAAAAACAACAGAATATTTAATAAATAATACGCTTCATCCAGCGCCATGTGTTTAGCAAAATGTGTTTTAAGAATGACGTCACAGATGCACTATTGTGCTCGTGAAGAAAGTCAAGTGTCCGCAAAATCTCTCTAGTCCGGTGTTCGGTGATTACCGTTTATTCGGTCGATTTGTTACCTCGTTGAAAAAGTATAGTTACCGTCGTTTTTCGATGTTTCACCGATCAATGTGATTTATAATATTACGTCAATATAGTTTTCGAACGTACTCGTTTAATTTTTTTTTCTTTCGATCATCTAAAAAATATTCTTACGATGGCCGTTAAATGAAAATCGATATTTTTATAATTCTGGGCAAGAGGGGACAACTAAAAGTTTCGAATTTTTAAAATAAATCCCGATTTCCTCTCCCGATGGAACACCTCCCGGACGCCAACATAATAGACCGTAGACACTATGGGGTATTTTTAAACGCTCCATGATGTTGCACATTTCCCCAGCTTAAACATGGTTATTAACGTATAGATGCGTAATATATGTGCGTGTATGTGTGTATATAGCAAACTGCATTTCTTCAACGAGGCCGTGGGCAGCATTTTCGTTTCACCATTCCGATTGTCCATATATCGTGCAATTAAAATTTTTCGTCTGATTACTTATCTACCAACGATATTTCTGCAACAAGATAGCTCCGATTTAAAAATTGACGGCAAATCGAAACGAGACTAATGCTGTTTTACTAGTTATTGAAACAACCGGAAGTCTTTAAAAATAAGTTACACATAATGTACCGCGCGCCGAAAAGCGAAAGTGTTGAGTGACGTTTTCGAAATTTTTTTTTATTAATATCAGTTATTTGGGAATAGAATATTAACTAAAAGACAACATTTTCGCTATTGTAATTTTTAACGATATGGAAGAATTGTCTTGTTTGCTTTCCATTGTTTTTAAATATTAAGAAGCCTTTTGATAATAAATAACGAAACTGTATTTCTTCCGGATGGAACTAGCGGGGGAACATACTAAAACGTCTCCGGACAGGTCACATAATAGCTGCGTGTCGCATAATTCCCCTATAAATTGTTGTCCCCTATGTATATTTTGCTGAACTAATTATGGCGCAGCTAATTTACAGCATCAGTTCACGCCATAGCGGGTAATACAGGCTTCTTTGTGCAAAAGATCCCCATTCGAACCCGTTTAGGGCTCCGGATTTTGCTAGAAGGAGATACGCATGATTATGCGCTATAAAATAGGCTTGGTAGTTTAATCCTTCACCCGTGAAAAAAAAACAAAATATTTTGTAAGATGTATAAACAACATTTTCACACCTTACATAAAAATAAAATTAATATATTAATTATACGAATTTTTTTCCTTTTTTTTTTTTTTTTTTGTTTTACTAAAGTTAGTTCTGCTTAATTTATTTAATCTAAATTCCCCCGAAATACAGGAGTGTGATATAATTATACTTGTTTTTCTTATTTTTGTATAAATCAGGGCGATGTATTTTAAACGAAAACGGGTTATTTGAAAATATTTTAAAGTTTTTGGGACCCGAACCAGTGATGAAGTCACAAAAATACTCTACATTTATATATCCACTAGAAATAATCCATCAATTTCTCTGAAAAATATTTTCAGTAAAACTAGAAGTAATTCTTTTGCTAAAAGAAATTCTTTTAAACAAGTTAAATATGTATTTCATAACTACGGGAACCCAGAGTAGCATATGTACGGGGTTTAGGATTCAGCAGCTATCTCGGCTTAAAGATAATAATAAAAAAAACTCACATGAAACATATTGCTGCTTTCACATCAAACCGTAACACTAGATGAAAAAAGATGGAAAAACGAGGGAACGCGAAATATTATACATACGTTTAGATTTATAAGTAATAATGATAATTTATATATATATATATATATATATATATATATATATATATATATATAAATAGGCAAAAACAACACTGTTCACAGTACCTTATTCTTCTCTGTTTATTAACTGATTTCCTTTGTTTTGTTTTTTTTTGTTTACTAGCTTTTGACGATCTTTAGTGTTAACATTAAAAAAATTTTGGAAAAAATGATTTTTTTCTTCTTATTTAAATAGAGAATTAATACAAAATGGATCGCGCTATATGGCTAATAAATCTGTTCTTATTAAAATGTTTTAATTTTTCTTAATAATGATCATTATTGGCTTTTTTACAAGGTACTAAGTCTTAATCATTTAATATCAATAAATAAGGGGGTTTTTAAATGGTGATTTACTACTGTTATTTTATCGAATTTACTTTTTTTTCAATTATAACGGCACTGGTATTATTATATTCTCATGTATACCGTGAACGGATGTATAAGAGTAGAAAAAAAAAAAAAATCGGAAATATGCAAATTCATGTATGTTTTCCTTAAATTTAAAAAAAATAATTATATTCGAATTTTGACCAATGGGCGAACGCTAGTTTTAATGAAAAGCGAAAAAAGTATGCGCTAGTAAAATTTTTTATTTTTAATGTTCCACTTCGTTTTATTTTCCAATTTTCGTTTTCAGTTAATTTAAATGGCCATTACTAATATTTTATACTGTTACTTTATTTAATAATCGGTACAGTGCCGTAGGTGGAAATTTTTTCAGGAGGAGTAGTCAAATATTATCCGGGAAATTACGTGGGGTGGGGGAAAGAGAACATTAATAGTGTAACTATTAAAATAGTTCTTTCGGCTTATGCATTCTTTCCATACGTTAGGGGCCGCATACAATTATTATACGGAGCGTAGGTTTGTAACTGACGCACATATATATCAAACTACAATGTGAATAAGCTGTTAATCTTTCGCCAGTTCACTACTAGAAAGCATTTAACTAATTACACTTAATGCTTATGTATCAGAAAGTTTGTTTTTTTTTTAGTTTGTGGTCACAGCTTTCGCCGCACGGCCACTTAGGACGGTTATCTTTTCGGCTTTTTCATACACAACCTCGGTAACACTGTATAATACGGAATGATAAAAAGACAATTTTTTTATGGACGTCATGATATCGCGGAAACATTGTTCGAAAGAGACGATGATTATATTGCCGATGCTGTGTTTTCTAGTCATGAACGATACGAACATGCTGTATGAGATTACAGAGCATCGATACAGAACGATTAGTAACGCGGTTTTAATGGTCCGTTCTCGCCTACAAAAGAACAGTTACGAAGGCATTTGTGAACGCGGAAATCATGGGAAACTCGTTTAACAGTAGTCTCTGAAAAATCGCGCCATGTAGACTTAGCATATCCGGGCACAATTAACACAGCCGGATGTTCACTGTGCAATGGAAAAAGCAAATCGTTTAATCGCGGAAAACTAGCTCCATCACTGGAATGGTGGCAGAATTGAAACCCTATACAGCACTACAGAGGATTCGGGACGGAGTTGAAAATACGGAAAAACCATTTCTGGTCTTCTAATTTTTGCCTAAGTCGATGAATAGAGAACTCATTTTTAAATCTAAGCGTATTTTGAACTTTTCCCGCCTGCGCGTAATACGATGAAACAAAATACTATGTATAACAAAAAAAAAAAAAAAAAAAAAAATCGTAGTGATTAGTTTACACGCTGTCGACAACGACGGCATTATTAAAAATGACATTTATGTACAAATTATTTTATTACCAGCGACCTTTCTTTCAAGGATAGATAATTTACATAACCACACTGATTGTATATGCGAGTCATGTTGAACTTGGCCGTATTTAAGATTTATTTCACAACGCTCATTTAGCTATCGAAAAAGCAGTGATGTCATCATTACAGCATTATCGGTTTACCATTCCCCCTAGAAACTTAAACAGTGACTGTCATAATGGTTTGGAAAAATATATTTCACCCATTGGCAGTCCTTCCTTTTTTAATAAACAAATAAAGCGCAATCCGTGGTTTATGTAGTATAAGACGTTCAACGTCAGCGACGCGAAGACGTAAAATTGAAACTTATACAAAAAAATGCAAAATCATTATTGGGGGACGCTTTAAAAATTTACAAAAAAGCCACAAAAACCCGAAATCCGAAAAACCCGAAATCCGAAAAACCCTTTATTTCTGATGACGTTTTTACGTTAAACATTGCGATACGGAAATGGTGAATATATTAGACAAAAAATAAATAAAATAAAGTAAGTCCTAAACCCTTGTCAGGGCGTCGGGGATTGCTAAGATTCACAATGCACCAAGTCTAACGGCAGTGACGAGAATACGGGACCCGGTTCTTTTCTTTCCGGGTAAATATATTACGAAATAGAAGAAGAAGAAGAAGAAAAAGAAACTTTACGCGGTGTATTTTATCACAATTACTTTATAATATTCGTGAGAAATTATACGGACGAGATTTCGTAAACATCCCCCCCCACACAGGTATGAACTATGTTATGTTATGTTTTTTTTTGATTATTATTTTTTCCATTTTTATTTTGACCGAAAAATGGCGTTAGCCCAGCAGACTGTTATTGTTTTTAATAAATAAATTTGACGGGCTAATTAATAATTTTGATTTTTCACTTTCTATCGACGCCGGAGAAGAAAAAAGAAATTAATAAACAAAATTAAAATAGAACGCTGCAACACATGTTTAATACTAACGGTGGTGTAATTTGGAAAACCGACACACCCCTTTTGAAGAGTAGCCATTAGAAAACAACTGGAATTTTCGACACTTACTCCGCAACACCTAGAGAGTCATATGTGGACGTGGAAAAGTGAGACGTAGCTTGAATTTCGACGCGAAAACGAGTACCATCAGACGTTCGATTCGGCTGTTACTTTGCAGATCGAAATATTTCAACAGTTACTCTCTTGAGAAACGGCTTTCGTAGTGCCGATATTAGTAGCGTCTAGAATTCAGTGATGGCGAACCTATGACCCACGGGTCAGACACTGACCCACGCAGGCTTTTTAAATGACCAACGTGTTGATTTTTATGAGCTTGTAAAAGGGGGAGAGCAGACAATCAAAAATATTTAAAAAAATTGTATATATATCTAATGTCGAATTTATAGGAAATGTTTCCAAGTGGACATTGGCCAGCTGATTTTCTACCATCACTGCACCTTACGTGGTCATAAATCGTCGTGTTTGGTTCTTTTGGCGTGGAGCGTATATAACCCGTGATAGTCATAAACTTGACGCGAATACATGTTCGTTGCGTCGTAGAACGGAGGGATGTACCAGCACTGCAATATCTTGTCGTAAGCATCTAGAAATGTTTAATAATTCAACACTATTATTATTATTTTCTTATTATCAAAAAAATCACAATAAGAAATTTCTTCTCAAATTGTTGTATTCTAAATATAAATATATTTAGTTGTATTTTAATCTCGGCTTTCCAACAGATGAATAAAGGAGATACTTTTTTACAAAAGAAAAAAAGAATAATCATTCACAAAACAGTGTTTTAAAAACCTTTTTGATTTCAAAAAATAATGTTACAGCTGCTAATTTTCAAGTTGTCCATTGCATTGCTCGCCACGGGAAACTTCTTTCGAAAGAATTTGTAAAACAAGCGTCTTTAGAATGTAGTGCTATTTTGTTTGCAGATCTCGATTGTATACCCTTATAACTGAGTGTCGCAATATAAAGAGATCGCGAGTAATAGAATTAGAAAGAATTATTCGTTAATAAATGACGACTTAAATTATACAGAAATGTATTCAGTTGCTTTAGATGAGAGTCATTGATGTAAATGCTTATGCTTAATTAACAGTTTTTGCTCGATATAAACCGGCAATATAATAAAAGAAGAGCTAATGAAAGTCTATTTACGTTGAAAGGGAATTGTACCGGTCCTGATATTTTTAAAGAATTTGCTGCTACATTTAAAGAAACGGATATTGATTTACGGAAAATTGTTTCTGTGGTTTACCTAGCCTGAAATAATTGGATACCAGAGAAATCTAGGTAAGTAAAGGTGGATGAGAGAAAGAAACTGGCCTCAGTATTCTCCTTACATCCATTAGGCTTAGTACGTTATGAAAAGCTTAATTTCATAATCCTTGACGCCTTTATGGGACTTACTTTATTTTACTTTACTTTACTAACAGCAGACAGTGGCCGGGAAAAATATTGGTTTTATCCAGAGTATCTTCGGCAAAATATTGCGCATTCTCTAACTGGATTTCATTATATCAGCGAAGAATATATGGAAAAGTTCGAAAGGGTATGGATAAGTCATGACGGAATAACGAAAAGTTTTTTTTCAACAATTGAAGAAAGATTTAATAACAAGTACTATACTCCTAACCTTTATAACGTACAATTCATATCAGGGCGTGGAAATTTCAAAATTTACCTCAAAAGATTTAATATAGCAGAAATGGATATTTGCATTAAATGCAATGAGCAGGACATATCCTGAATGGATGCAATATTTTAAATGCAGACATAGCGGAAGATTGCGAAGGATTGATATAGGAAAAAATAAAAATGTTTAACAAATTGGCCAAAAAGGAATTGGAATATAGGATGAATAATATTAATTTTTATTAAAATTAAGGTATACTAAGATAAAAAAATTAAGATTATAAAATGTGGAGTGGAGGAATCCAAAACTTAATTGGATGGTTCCTACCGCTGACCACATTAAATTACTATATTATGTACATAAATAAATTGTAATTTTAAAAAAAAAATAAATAACTAGATTTCATTATATAATAAACCTGCCAGTTCGGTACGTGAAGCAAGGTTTAGAAACGTTTTCCGATGTAATGCAAGTTGTAACAAAAGACGTCAACTTTACAAACGTAAGAGGTCTTTAATAAACGGCAATTTGCATAACTGTTAATTGAAATTTAATGGCAGTATTCAGGGATTTTGACATACAACAACGTTCATCGATGGCTCAGTTGCGGTTGAATTCTTAATCGATTTGCCATTTTATTGGAAGAAATTAAGTTATTTTCGAGTGAAAAGTCGATACTTTTGACAAATTTTCAAGTATATATCGGTTAGATGATTTAATGTTTTTATACGACATCACTTAGCATTTTAATGAACTGAATGAAAAACTTCAAGAAAGTAAACAGGTTGTTTTAATGATGTTCAAAAATATTAAAATATTTATGACGAGACATCTTTACGGGGAAGAGATTTGGAAATGTGCGAAACATTTTCTTTAATTACAAAAACATTTCCAAAAACAATAATTTTTGAAAATACGCTGGACGCTCAAGAAAATGCAATCAAAAAAATATTCAATAAGATTATACGGGAAATAAAACAAGCTTTCGAAGAGAGATTTAATCAATTTAAAGATCCGAAAAATATATTTCACTTTATTTTACATCCAAACAAAGCGGAATTCAAAGCAACAGAGTTAACCGAATTTACCTAGTTAGGTATTCATGATTTGGAAACGAAATTAATTGAATTTTAAAGTAGTGTAGTAGTGTGGAAAAATAAATTGAAAACTTAATTTCCAAAGTCGCAGATACTAATGGTTCCACATAAAAATTTGAAAATATTATATCGAACATACGGGATTTTTTATAAAATAATTTCGTGTCAATGAATAAACGTGCTAATGCCTTTTTTGGCGATGTTTAGATTAATATATGTATATTCATGTAAAAAATTGTTTGAATTTTGTGATATCTATCAATGGAAATAAATCTAGAAACGAAATATGAACCTACTATTAAGGAACTATTTGAAAATAAACAACAGATTTCTCATTAAATATCATTCAACTATATTATCACCTTTGTTAAAATACATACCTGTGATTATATTTATTAATAAATAATTTATTTCATGTACATATATATGTGCTTGATTTTCTTTATTTTTTGTTTATTCAAATACTCAATGCAGGGGCAATTGCTGACTGGGCATAATGTCACCTGGTGCGGTAATTCATGGTATCACCCGTTTCTTTCAATTTTTTGACGTCGACCTTTATTTTTTGCTCTTCACTGCAAAAGTAAAAGTTGTAAAATAAAAAGGAAGCGTAAATTTTTCGGAAGATTTAAAAATAAGAACCAAAAAAATAAATAAAATAGTTTTTAAACACCCCTGAGAGGACCTTTTTAAGTGACCCATGAGCCCCAGTACTAAAAAAATATATAATAAATAAAATTTGACCCGATTCTCAAAAAGCACTGATTATTCTAGATTTTGGTTTCGACCGAATATAGTGAATAATTTTCTTTAACCGCATTAAACAGTTGCAACAAGACGCTGCCAAGTGACAGCGAAATTACCATTCTTTCCTGCGATATTATATTCGAAAATTAACTTTTTTCAAGCGCGCTGAAAACAAATTTCTCTTATCCTTTACAAATTAACGGCTAAACTGAATTTTTCAGACGACTATTATTGAATAGGTTTTTCCTTTTTTCCGAGGGGAGAGGCAAGGATCATTTTCCAAAATTACCTTGAGAAGTGTTAAAAGTTCTAATTCGTTTTCTTTTTTTTTTATATTCGCGTGCTCGGAAAATTTTAAGGAATTTTTAATTACACCTGCGCAAGTGTTGGAAAGCTTTTTATGTCGATTTTATCGGTGGCTAATTCGCTAAAAATCCGTCCGTGCTATTGTAGAGACAAAGAAATTCTTATTGGAATAGAAATGCGATACAAAGGGGAGACGCGTCAGTTTCTGCTTATTTTATTTATGCGAGGATACTACAGCGGCCATCTCATTATCACCATTTGGTTGCGTGTCCAGCATTCATTATTCGCAGTCGGAGCTCTAATATGTACGTATGTGTATTATAACGTCTTCGAACGTGACGATGACCGCTAGTGTGGAATCGATTCTGCGAATAAGATTGATTTGATAATTTCGCTATCGGATTTTGCTTTATATGCAAGATGGCCTTGAAAATATCGCCATCGACGGTTCTGGACGAATTCGGCAATAATAGCGTGCTTTTAATTTTATTACATCGAGCGCTAGACGGATATTAATATAACTTTTATCAGTTCGCTAACGTACAGAAGATCTGGAAATTGTTCTCGGCGTTTATTTATACCGGTTTGGAGATTAATGTTTCCGCGTGTTTCGGCCCGGCTAAATATTCGGACTCTACTTTAAATTATTTTTTATGCGTCTAGGGAAGATTTATTTTTTTGTCCGATTAACAGTTGTTTTTTTTTTTTTTTTATTGTAAAAGCGCCTAATTTAGCTGGAGCTCGTTTATATGTTTGCGTGAAATTTTCTATCACTTTAACTTCCCCACTCCGTATACGAGAACTTGAAGTTTGCGTGATTTTTTTCTTTTCGATATGTCGGGTTTTTAAGCGAAAAGCTCTTATTACGGCTGTTTCGATTTGCGAAGTAGATGGGATTTTTAATCATTTTAAAATTCGATTTCTTTAATTATTACAACAACTGGTTAACTTTCAATGATGCCGCCCCGTGGGAGAAAATGAATATAAAAATATATTAAATGTTTCAAACTGACGTCGTAATTTTCGCTTTTGAATTGTCATAAATCAAAATATTTTGATTAAAAAAAAAAAAAAAAGAAAAAAAAAGTTTAAAAAAGAAAAGAACGTACACGGTGGAAGATGGCTGCAGAATGAAATTCAATGTTTTTTTCTGTGAAGCGGAGAAAACGATCAAACCCGAAGTACGAAGGACAGGGCGGAAGACAATTAAAAAAATACCAAAAAAACCGATACTGATCGAAACCGTTATATGTTTTAATGAAATCAAGATAAGTAACAGATTGGCGACTAATAATAATCGACATTAATAATGGGAAATAAGTAAGACAAATATTGTCGCACGTGATAACGAGACTGATTTCCTCGTTGTGGAAATTGTCGGGTCTCGTTACTTAATTCGAGACCGACATTTGTTCGCAATACGGTTTGCGTTCGGGATTTTTCGACCCACTGTTGTGTAAAATAACTAAATCCTGTTCACACACGTAATTCGAATAGTAGAATTAGCAATTAGAATGTGATTCCGTTCGCGCTAGCTGAGATTGAGCTTTCGGTTGTTTACGAATAATTGATTCTCCTAAAATTTACGCTAGAAAACATATCTATGTTAAAAACTGTTTCTCTAGAGTCTTTTCTAATATAAACACTGAAGCAAAACAGTTGAGATTGGACAAATCTCGTCGAAGACTGCAGATTATTACTATTAAAACGGGAACCGGATGACAGAGATTAAAATGAAACATGAAATTTCTTTTAGAAAAAAGGGAAAAAGCACACAATTCGGAAATAAGAAAATAACATTGAAACAATTAAAAAAACACTTGAATACTTTTTTGCGATAAAATGTGTGAGATTTTTGGTTATTTAAATCAAGGGTATCAACGTAAGGAGAAAATTGAAACAGTACGGGCATTTGCCGGCACGGAAAGGTATATTTCATGTGAAAATATGTCAACGGCGAGCAGATGAGAGATCCACACGCAGTATTTCTTCTGATGTAAACAAAATTGGTAATTTAAGGAAACAGAGCTTTTCATAAACCATTTTCACATCACACAATTTCACGTGCATTGACGCCGTCTTTTCGTGGCACGTCGAAGCACTTGGAACACGCCACTACTATATCTTCTACTCTAGTACGCATCGTCCCTCTCTTTTCGATAACAACACATACCTCCGATGTCAATGTTGTAAATGGTGTAAACAGCGTAATTAATATCGATGATACAAATAATGTAAACGATGTTAATGATGTTGTAAATACTGTCAACGATGTAAATGTAAATACCGTATCCGTCTCTAAAGAATCAAAATCTTAAATAGGTCGGCCACGGTAAGCTCAAAGAAAAAAGAGAAAAAAAGAGGATCAATCGCCTCTGTTATACTATTAAAAAACATAGAAGATTGATCATCACATATTGATCTGGGAAAAGGGCTCGTCAACGGTGCAATTTCAGATTACTTGGTCATAACTTTGGCGCGCGCAACTGTATTGGTACCGATTTCGTTGTAGACGTATCCGAATTATTCCGACCAAATCGGTGTAGTTTCGAGAAAAATTTAACTACAGAACGACCGAATGAATATGTTGCTAGTAGAACCATGTTGTAGCACCGATTGTACACGTAAGGTGTATACCACTGTTGAATATGCAATAATTTAGGATCAAAGCTACTGGAATAAGCTTTGTCGCGCACTGAGTAAAGTTACATTTTTTTCACGGACTCCAAGTCGAAGAGATTGATGGTTTTAAATTAACAGGCGCGAGTGACCTATTCTCCTAACCTAAGGAGAGAATACAAGAAAGGGAAAGGATGAACCCGTATGGATTAATTCGGTAAATTATTTGATAATAATAATTGCTTTCTTTGGAGTTGTAATGAAAAAAAATATACTTCGTTATCAAAATACAGAAGTTTTAACAATAAAACCGGTGTATAAATAGAGAGCGGTAATTTTCTAAGCATAAAAAAAGTTAAAACGGTTTATTCCTCCGTGCAATCTGTATATAGAAATACATTATGATCTCCGAATACATCCTGCTGAAGATTAAGATGGAGGGGATCCCGGGTGAATTCTGAAAATTAATTTTGGGACCTTTGGTCTGCTGCTCGTTTACATTTGCGAGGTTCGTGTGTTAATTCGGCTTTACTTTTTTAAGCCATCACTATCTATGCAAGGATAGAAAAGATTGATAACAAACTGAGGGGTAGTCTCATTATTTATTACAAATCGATTTAAAAAGAAATGCGTGCTTTGTCGGAAGTATTTTTGAAACTAATAGAGAATACATGATAGTAATTTTAAACAAAATTTTCTGCTTCGACAAAGGCTAAAAAAAGTTAAATGAAAATATTTTTTTTTTTTTCTTCATTGACTTGACTGCGCTAAAAGGTGAAAAATATTTTTTTTTTTAAAAAGATAATATAAGGTTATGTAATTAATGTTGAATCGGACATCGATAATTAAACAAAAATTTGTAACAAAAAAGTGTAAAGAAGGTTTACGAAAATCAACACAAAAAACCCAAATCTTGATATAAATATTGATAAACATTTCATTTTTTGTTATGAATTTTTGTTTAACCATGAAATTCAAATTCGTTGCTTAGACGATGGCACATTAATTCGTGTCAGATCTTTATGAAAATTATTTTTCAGAGCTTTTAATAGAGCACGAAACAAAAGTTTTTGGTAAACATTTTATTTATCTATTTACTTATTTTCAATATTCTAAAAGCAGAATGATAATAGAATAACTGAAAAAGTTGCTTTTAAACGTGCTACTATTATTCGCAGCGTAATAATGTCCATCATTAAAAATATAAACGTCCTTAGCGTCAGTTTGAAAAAAATATCGAACAAGCCCAAAAAAAAAAGGATAAACTTCGCTTTAATGGAAATTGTTAATGGCAATTCCATCCGTTTTTTCGTGAATGCCAGATATCCTCTTAAGGTGTTTGGAGATGATCTCCTTTAACTCCGTTTAAAAAGAAATTATTAATTTTTGATTAAAATTAGATTATAATGTAATTCTAAAAAATCAAATTCACCGGTAATAAAAATGTGTTGTTAAAATTCTTTTACAGTTTTAAATAGCATAATGCCTGCTGTTGAATCATCTAATTTCGTTTGGGAAGTTTCCTGACTATTTAGAGTCTGCAATACATCGAGATATTTACTTTTAACGAAAGATTTTACTTATTTTTAGGGCGGTTTAGCTTCTGTCAAGTTAACTTTGGAAGAAAGGGGCTTCTCGATAAGCTTCGTAGAGTTAGCGTATTCAATTTTCATATTTCACCGCTTTAAAGTTTTTTTTTTTTTTTTTTTCATTTTTCAAACTGCTCCCCCCATTAATGAACGCCACTGCAAAAATCTTATACTAAGTGATTAGACGATTTTTTTCAAATACCATGATCATGGAAGTGTGTTCCCCCCTTTTTTTCCCTTTTTTTCCTTTTCCCTTTTTTTCCTTTTCTTTTTTTTCCTTTTCTTTTTTTTCCTTTTCTTTTTTTTCTTTTTCTTTTTTTTCCCTTGGACGGGTCAACACAGGACATTTAACCAACGCAAAGGACTAGCAAAATGATGAAACGTAGGAATTTGTAGGTTATATCAGGAAGCGATTAGAATCAGAAGAAATGAAGGTAGCCAATACCGGAACAACAGAAGGAGAAGGAAGAGCAAGAATGCAGTGGGCACAGTAAGGAGTCGGGAGGCCAAGGCAAAGAAAATTGGAATAAAGGACTGCGCGTTTTGAGGAAATACAAGAGCATTCGAACAGAACGTGATTGACATCACAAGTAAAATTTAAGATAGGAAGATGGAAGGAACACAATGGAGACTGAACAATATTAAAACGAAAAAGAGAGACCGGAAGCAGACTGTGATTAAAGCGAAGGGGAATAATTATGGAAAAAATAACAGAACGGCTGATGCAGGAAAAATGATTAAACCAGGAAGAAGGCGGTGGAGAGGGTCCTCGTAGAAATCGCAATAAGATGTATTGAAACTCCTGTTGCAAGTGGATTTTAATCAATTCCCTGAAACTTAAATTTCTGAAATATTTCAATAAAATCTACTTTTTTTAAAGTACGAATACATCTAACATATTTTTATTTATGCAGTATTGAACCTAACATGATCGTTTCCGTGAACATGACAATACTTTGAAACAAAAGCAGATGTTCAATATTAAAGCAATACAACCAGGACTGTTCTGAATAACAACCGGCAATGTTCTAACGAAATTTTAATTGTAATATAATCAGTAATATAGTGGCAGTTCAATGAAAGGTAGTCTACAATGGTTCAAGTGAAATACATTTGTAAACAGAAGTAATATGAGCTGTACTCGTGCTTAATCTACGCCTATAATGTCATTGCCCACTTAGTAAATAAGTGTAGAATCCACAGTACCACAAAATTAATGCATTTATAGTGCTGGAGTAATATGGCCACTACCGAGGAGCTCGCGAGGGAATATTTTTCCGGCCGCCTTGAGCACGTAGATTTAAGCATATTAAGTATCGATGCTTAATGATGTAAAGTACTAAAGACATGTGTTCGAGCAAAATTATTTTAAATCTCTGCTAACTGTTAAATAGAACGCATAAAATCAGTTCGAGTTTGAACAGCTACTGTGGTGAAGTGTCACTGGTGCACGAAACAAGATACGGAGAGAAGAACAAGCGCGTGCCATCTGCAGATATACATGTACTAACGAAACGAGAAACCACCATTTCACCGATTAACATAATTCCTAGCCCCGTATTAATTACAATTTCACTTTATGCAACGGTAATTAAACAATGATATTAAAAATGTCCAACTTTACGTCTCTTCTTGGTTCATTACTGTCCCAGGAATAAGTTTTCGTCGATTCCGAATTAATCACAATATATTTGCGTAAACTGATATACTATTAAACCGGAATTAACTAAAAGATTATACAAGACAAAATACTAGTAACACACGAAAAAAAATGAACAGTAAAACGTTCTGTATTTTTTTTTTTTTTTTTTTTTTTGTTAAAAATAAGTGCAAAAAAACGAAAAATGGATAAAAAAATAAAAACAAAAGAAGAAAAAATATTTATGAACATAGGTGAAGAGTTTAAATCTAGTTATCGGTTAAAACTTTTATCATTTTTCATTTTTGATAAAGAGATATATTGCACAAGAGTACTAGAGCAAGCAAAAAGATTAATTAAATATATACGCAAGCCGAATAACAACGAATTTATAATACGATGCCAAAATTATTGTTTAAACTAAACAAAAAAACAACGTTACGACGTCAGAAATAAAAACGTTATTTTTATCAAATGTAGTTTACCGAAATACATGATGGAAGCCTTAAAAAAAAGAACTATTTCAAAAGCTGTGATATTAAAAATATCAATAAAAAGATCGAGAAATGAAATAAGGAACAACTAAAACAACAATAAGGAACAAGGAAAATAACAGTAAGGAAAATTTAGTCATCAAAATCTGTGACATCTCTGATCAATTACATCTGGTAAAGCTGTTTCTGAAAATTATCCGTTTATTTCGTTTAAATAATGTCCGCCTTAATATCGAATAGAGAAAGATATTCTTGAATTTAAACTCAGAGAAATAATCTTACATATATATTTATTTTAAATAAAAGTTTACTATAGGATAAAAATGCGTTTTATGAAAGTTCGCTATTTTATCACAAATAATCGTTGCTACTTCACAAATAATCGTTGCTACTTCAACGTCGTACACTCTCAAAAGCGCTGAGTTACAAGTTTGTGGGAAATTGATTAAAATAATATTGCAGACAAAAGTAGTGCGACGACCGCCATGTTCCATCGAAAATAATATCAAATCGCATATTCGTTCCGGTATTAAAACTTCGTAATACGGTTTTTGTTGGTATTTTAAAAAATTCTTTAATTGTTCAAAAGTTCTCTGTGCGCAAATATTAATTTTACACGATTTATTTATTAGAATTGGAGGTTAACTGCCGCGTCTTCGGTACTTTCCTTTTGAGTTGCATATTTTTCTTTGCTATTTGATCAGTTCATGTTTCCGTTTTTGTATATAGCAGATTTAAAATGTAAGAAATGACACATTTGTTTCGGAAGCCTCAGAGTATCAATTGTGCAAAGTATCAAAAGTACACACGCTCCTGTTAAATAATCCGTGCAAAGGTTTTCCCGATCTGAACCATTTCCGTCTGCGCGTAAAACTTCCACCATGTCTCAACACTTGATCCCACTCTTAGTTCAAATTTAAGTCATTGTTAATCCGCGCCCATTAATTAATTCTTGACTGGCTCTTTATTTAGCATTAATCCGTCCTTAATTAATGTAGTTGACGCTTTGTCAAGGGTGTACTGTTCGTTTTACTTAATCTAGTTAATTTGACCACGCCGCCGTTGACGCTTATTTCGCTCTTTCTTTGTCAGTCGTTCATCTCGTAACCCGTCTACTGATGATCCTTTTTTATAATACTCCTGTCGCGGCAGTCTCTCAAAAGTGCGGATATATATTATCTCTTCCTACCTATAAATACGGTTCTGTTTAAAAGTAATTGCTATTAAAAAACTTAATTTTCGACGAATATTTCTATTCCTACTTTACACGCTGCCTTCGTCCAAAGTTCGTTCGATCACCGTATTCGATGTTAACTTTTTAGTTCATCGATGAATTATTATCTCTATTCTTAGTGTATTACAAGTGCGCTCTTTTTCCTTAACATAATGAAATGCGCGACACACGGAACAAACAAAGCTTTTCCATGTACGACCGATCCAACTTGATCTGATCAGTTCAGTATAAGAAGGTTTATATTTTTGTTACACGAGCCGATTAAAATATTACCATTATACATGGGTATATATAATTCTAAAAACATTTTAAAAAAAAAATGAAATACCCAGTAATTAAAAGCAGATTATTAGCCTCTATTTTTCGTCGTTTGAAATTAATTCTACGGCGCAGTTGGTCAGGCAGTAGTATTTCGTTACGAACTCGCTCACAAATCAAGTATAATCTTCAATACGTGCAAAGTTTGATGAGCAAGTAATTGTAAAGAGAGAAAATCTAAAATTACAATTAAAGAAATGAAATCACGAGTAACAGAAATGAATTCAGGAAAAACTGTGTTTTTTGGGAATAACGGTATATGATCATGAGTAAAATGAAGTTATTCCCCCCCACAAAAGAAACACCAAAAAATTATTTACTATCAATGTTTTGTGTCAGAATCTGAATTATCGCTTTCGTTGATAACCATAATATGTTAACTAGTCTCAGTGATATAGTTTTTCCGGTATTTCCACGACACGATCGTTTCTTTTGATTTCATACCACAGTCTGTCTTTCTTTTTCTTTTTTTTTTTAGATGTATTATTTTATACCTTCATTTATATCATCTTTTTTGTGCAATTCAGTATAAACGTACCGAGTAGATAAAAAAAAAAACTGCTTTACTTGTATTTTCATTTCTGCTAAAAAAATCTCTTTTTTTATTTTTTTTTTGGTTTTGTGATGTAAATCAACTACGTTGCGCTGCGATTTTACACGTGGGTGGGGTGATGTTTGACAATTAATATCGTGGAGCGGAACGAATTATTTCGGAATACTTTTGGTCTCATTTCACCTTTATTTTTCTTCTCTTTCTTCTTACTATTTTAATAACCGTTAATTCGAATTTTAATGTTTTTGCGATGGATATATAATCGTTACTAGGATTTCAGCTCTGATAAGCTTTAGCAATAACGAGTTGTGCGCATACTCTTGGTTACGGTATCTGGTGCGTCGGATGATGAAATGATGATAACGTTGGGCAGTATTATTTCTATATAGCACACATAGTTCTCCGTTTGCGGACGACGAAGACAATAGGTTTCGGCATTATAAATTCCGTTCGGCCGATTCGTCTGCGCGCTGGAAGTATATTTATCTTTCATCTTTACGGATTTTTCCAGCAGTCCTTCTCGCTTCTTAACGCCGGATTACATGCCGCACTCTTTAGCACCGACCTCCGTTGAACAAAGCGCTAATTATAGCGCGTTATTTACGCCCGATAAAAAACGTGTTGCTTTGCTGATCGTCGGAAAGTTGAAAACTTGAGAGACCGAAAAAAAATGACATTACGATCGTTCGTATCCAGTATCGGTACCGTTATTCCAGTTTCTGGATAGCAAATAGCATCGACGATTACATAATCGATCGGAAATCCGTCTAATTAACCGAGAAAAATAATTTCAGCGAAGATTACGCGTTACAAATTACGGGGAAGCAGGGAGATTTAATTAAAAGGTATCGTGCTCCCCGGAGCGGGCAAGCAAATTCGACCTTTTTCTTCTGTTACCGTTATTATTACGAAACGATGTTGTCCGGCAGTCCGACCGAAATTTTATTATTATTTTTATCCCTTAATATCTCGATTTTAATATAATTATTTTCCCGCTTTTCACTTATTATTTATTATTTGTCTGGTAACGAGAGAAATACTAAAGTAGAGAAAAACAGTACTGAAAACCAGTATGGAAATTAGGCAAATATCGTATTTATTAGAAACTTATTTACGAGATTATACGGTATATTTTAAATTTTGGAAAATTCTTAATAAGGGCGGTAATTAATATTTATTTATATCTAATACGATTTTTTAAAAAAAAAAAAAACTCGATTTATTGTTCATGTTTTTTGCCAATGGAAATACATGGGCACCAAATGAAACTGGCTATTTAAACGTGATTTAGTCCCATAAATAACATATA
Source organism: Icerya purchasi (assembly GCA_039619475.1). Taxonomy (NCBI): domain Eukaryota; kingdom Metazoa; phylum Arthropoda; class Insecta; order Hemiptera; family Monophlebidae; genus Icerya; species Icerya purchasi. Next base: position 240,238,910 of record CM077115.1, read on the forward strand.
TATTTTAGTCATAAAAAAAAATTTCTAATACGCCATAGTCAAAATTAGCGCAAAAACGTACGGTAAGTGAAAATGTGATTGAAAATAAAGACACAATATTTATATTTCGCCTATGCATGCTGCTTATTTCAATACAATGGACAAAAAGCACCAACTGAGCGCACCCCAACCCCCTAAAATTGTGTCGAAACGAGGTAATACAAATGCACACTATATACTTAGGCAGACTCCTCCCGAGGAAGAATGCAAGAAGTCTAATATACGGAAAGGAATTTATTTCAATACCTAGTACAAATAAAATCGAAAACATCAATCCTCGTCGCTGTCTTCGTCGATACCCATCTCTCAGTCTCATCGGTGTTGAATAGCCCCGGATAAGAATTTTAGCCGGTATCATTATTTCGGACCGGCAACATATGCTAAATAATAAATTACGGCTACTGCGGGAGAAAAAGCCGCTACATCCGCATCCGACGAGATGAACTTGAAAGTACTTTTTATCTTCCTTAAAAATATATTACGACACTTTGCCTCATTTCGTCTGGAACTCATGATTGAAAATAAAAATTACACGAAACAAGGAAAAAACCTAGAGTCCCGGATTTTTAGGATGATGAAGAAATAAAATTTGCTTTTCTTTCAGAGGCTTTCTTATTTATTTAATAAAATCTACTCGGATGAGAAAAACAAGATATTTTGTTATCCGCGCCACGGAACAACAGAAAAAAGAAATACGGGTGAAATCTTCTGTTTATTTTTGTGTTTTCCTATCGTGTGGGCGCGCCAGCGGTCTTGACCTAACAACACGGGTGAAATCTTGCTTGGTTCACGTAATCCGCGAAATAATGAGAAAAAATACTGTGTAAAACGTATATTATTTTCTACGGACATTTACCAATTTTTGTAATCAAGATACAATGCAAGAGTAAAACCAAAAGAAAAATAAATAAAATAAAATAAAATAAAATAAAATAAAATAAAATAAAATAAAATAAAGTAAAATAAAATAAAATAAAGTAAAATAAAGTAAAATAAAATAAAAAAAAACATTTTTTGCTCTGAAAAATGCCGTAGCAATCGCGATCAATTTCACGATGAAACGACAATTACAACAATTAATTAATAAGGAACCAATATAGTGTTCCAGCACACGCTCCACTAGCTACACTGCCTGATTTTGGCGGGATTTTTACAAATCTTCGCTCAGCTCGGCTGTAACGGTCGATGCGCATAGGTTGAGTCGCGAAGAATTTGTCGTTGTGTTGTATATTTCCTTAATTATTTTTCCATTTCTATAATCTTCTTCGTTTCTTTTCCGGTTCTGATTTTTATTTCAATCTTTTCGATCACATCGGTATTCTTTTTGTGCTCCTTTTTTTGAAAATTTAGTGCCAGTTTTTCGATTTATCGTCGCTTTGGTTGTCGTGAATAATACGGTCTTCTTCTGTTTAAATTTCCGAGTGTAACATCAGAGCGACACTCCGGAAATCTTTGTATTGACAAAAGAAAATTAATTACCGAATTACCGAACTTACGAAACAAAACTTTCGTTATAGGCGCAGTGGAAGATGTCGTTTTGTTTTCCGGAAACTATAAGTAAATTGTCTGTCGGCTACAAAGAGGTAGAGAGAAGTGAGGAGAACTGGGAAATTGATGGAAAATGCAAAATACAAAAATGTCTCTTTCCTCCATCATTATTTGGAAATGTTACGAGAAAAATGTCGGAAACCAGAGCCGGATGAACGAGAAATAATAGGGATTTATCGATGAGCTGATGGAAAAACATCGCAATACTTCAAACATCGTTGCTGGGAAGAGGGGAAGAGTGATGCGGAAATCAAAACGAGGAAAATTTCGGCGGTCAAATCATAAGAGAACGTTTAAACGCAAAATAATATGGTTTCTCGATGATATGTAATATAGAGTCGCGATCGAAAACGGAATATTTAAGATTCGGAAATAATTGAGAATAATCTGTGCGCCAAGATGGACATCGGACAAAAACAGCCACGTCCTAAATGTCCCGAGTACATTTTCTTTAATGGATTGAGTGGAAAAGAATTTTTGCGGTGCGCGGAAACTGGGAACCGGTGAAAGTGACTGTTGGCGTGACTTCAGTGCATATTCACCACCGCCCAGGGGGTCGGAATATGCCGGTTACGAGTGTTTATTTGCCTTCCAGATCACGCTACGGGTGCCTTGTAGTAAAAGTGTAAGTTTGCTAGCCAGAGAGGTGTACTTTACATGAATGCTGGTGCTTGAAGATACATCTCCTTCGCTGAATAATTAAATTTTGTTCGCAAAAAGTTGGTAACGATTGTGCAGCATGTGTGTTTTTTGAAATTTTGATACTCGAACTCGTTACGTTTGCGAATACAGTAGAACTTCTTTTATCCGTCACCCTCGCGATCGTGCTTATGACGGATAATTGAATAGACGGATAATTGAATAGACAGATAATTGAATAGACAGATAATTGGATAGACAGATAACAGAAATTTCATTATACAAACATGCACAGTTATACGTATATAGTAATGTACTAGATTTTAAATAATTTAGGAAAAAAATTGTTTAATTAGATAACATTTAGAACACACAGTATTTTTATTTACAAATTTAGTCATAGTACAATATAAATCAATGTACATGCCTAGGTAAAATATTTCCACCACGTCAAATTGTTTACATCTATAAAAAATCAGTCATTTTCTTAACCAATCGCGAATTAGCAATTTTTACAGTGACAGACAAAAGAGTGGCGGTAAAATTTGCATGTTCGAATCAATATTGTGCTTGTACCGACTACTTTGTGCGTTTCGAGTTCTACTAACTAGGCTCGGTCGGTCTACTTTATTTAGTGAAAATGCGTTAGACCAGTTTTATACACCTTAGAAGCATTGCCTGAAAACTTCTTTTATTTCCTTGTTTTTCTGGCGAATTTAGGCTACCTAATTATTCCCGAAGCAGAGTAATCGTAATTTTTAGGTATTCATCCGTGATTTGTAAATTATATTTAAATAAAAAAGAAAATAGAAAAGAGAAAAACGCGAAAAATAGAAAGGAATGAAATACGAAAATGACAAAGCTGAAACGTAACCAGAACTGGGAAAGTTGTCAACAAGCAGGATTTTGCGCGACCATTTTCTTCTCTTTCGGTTTTGTTACTTTATTTTTATGCATATTAATTTCCCTAATTATGCGGTTTTTGCGTCAAATGGCACACTTTTATAATGTATAACACCGAGTAGAAATGCGATTTCGCAGCTCTCGTTTATCGAAAAACAGTCAGTATAAATCCAGAACAGAAGTTGCAACATCATTCGGGGACCCGCAGTTATAAACACGCGTCTTACATACAAAATATGAAGTTGTTTCTAACGGCCTATTTTGCGAACCTTGTAACGTAACCGGAGGATCATCCGTTGTTTTTTGAAACGGGTGTCTCAGTCTACGTTACAGTGCAACCCTAGGACTTTAAATAATAAGAAGTGGCGAGGAATGTTGTCGTCGCCACAAAAGCCAGGCGCTTTGAACAAATCGTCGCCATTTTTCAAAGTTTCCTTAGATATATATATATATATATGTATATATATATAGGGTGGGCCAAAAGAACATCCCGAATTTCAAACGCTCGTGAAAATCATACACTGTGAGTTAGCGTGGCGATTGCAACGCTATCTGGCGCTAAATAATATGCCGTTGAATATAAATATAGTTGGTTAGTAGTCATGATGTCGTGGACGCGTAAACAACGCTCTTTCGTTGTCGAGTACTTTGTGAAAAACGGTGAAAGTGTAATCGCGGTACAACGCGCGTTTAAAAAACAATTTGATTTAAAACGTCATGACAATCCCCCCGACCGTAAAAGTATCCTCAAATGGGTAAAAAACTTCCGAGAATACGGTAGTGTGGTGGCGGTCAACCATCAAGATCGCCGTCGATCGTCTAGAACCCCGACAAACATCGAAAAAGTGCGCATAGCATTGTCGCGAAGTGCGCGCAGATCCGTTCGTCGCTAGGCTTCCGCCTTGAAAATTCCCCGTACTTCACTCAGAAGAATAATTCGAAACGACCTCAATATGCACCCATACAAGATACAACTAACCGAAGAATTGATACCAACAGATAAGCCAAGAAGGTTAGAATTTTGTAATAAATTTTTGGATATGCTGGAGGAAGAAGACGTCGATTTGGATTATGTTTTTTTTTAGCGACGAGGCGCATTTCGATTTAAATGGTAACGTTAATAAACAAAACATGCGGTATTATGCTACTGAGAACCCTCGAATCGTTCACCCGGTACCCTTGCACTCCCCTCGTATCACGGTATGGTGCGCAGTCAGTGCGAAAGCGATAATCGGTCCCTACTTCTTCGAGGAGGAGGACGGAGCGAATGTTACTGTGAACGGCGACCGCTACATCCAAATGTTAAACGAGTTTTTTCTACCGGAGCTCAGACGGAAGAGGATTGCATTATCTAAAACGTGGTTTCAACAAGACGGGGCCGCCACACCACATATTCGTAACGATGTTTTGTGGTTATTAAGAGAGAAGTTTCAAGACCGCTTGATTTCGCGAAACTGTGAGCTGTTTTGGCCGCCGCGTAGTCCGGATTTAACACCGACAGATTTTTACCTATGGGGGGCTACTTGAAAAGCAAGGTGTACGAGGGTAAACCAGCAACAACCGACGAGATGAACCATTCAGAAGGAAATTGCGGCGATTAAAAAACCAACTCTTAAAAAAGTAATGCATAATTTTGAGGAAAGATTGCAACAATGTAAAAATCAAAATGGTGACTATTCATACGGAGTATTGTTCAAAACTAATAGTAGTGTACAATAATTGGCGTTCTTTTTGAAGTATTTCAACGTTTGTTTCATTTCCGTAAGTATATTAGTCTTTATTTGACGAGCATTTAAAATTCGGGATGTTCTTTTGGCCCACCGTGTAGTATAAGTTTTTTCAAAACTATTTTTAGCGTAAACTTTCCTTGTCAGCTACGTAATTTTTCACACGAGTTACATTCTCTCGTAGGGCTATCGTATTATGAATGCGCAAACTGTCTAGAATCAAGCCTGATCAAAATAGTTTTGTCGCGGAGTAGTCCTTCAATAGAGTTTGTTGAGGCGTGTTAGTCTAATTGTTGAACAAAAACCAGCAGAATCCGTATACAACGAATTAATTTTGAAACGGAAAAAATAAAATTCGCATTTAAGAGAATCGTGCGAAGGAATAAAAGCGAAAATGATAACAACGCTGAAAGAGAAAAGCGTAAAGCTAAAAGAAGAGCGTATTTTAAAATTGTCGTTGCAATAGTTCGTGTATCGATGAGATATTGGTCGCGTCCGTCTCAGCAGCGTTCTCTCACTGATTTGTCGATGATATAATGAGAAGCGGACCGCGAACAATACTGAAGAGAGACGGGGAATCGTCCTTGAATGCTGTTATTCCCACGAGTCAGACCTAGAGTCGGAGACACATAGAACGGTGGAAATGGATCTGTGGAAATACGGTATGCGCATAGAGTAGGTGTCTATGTGTAACGCCGAGCATATTAAATTTGTAATAAAGGAGAAAATGAAGCGTAAAAAATTGAACAGTTTCTCCTTAGGGCTTACTCGGTTTTCCTTCACCACGGTCAGCGGATTACAATAGGCGCGATCAGAACGACTGGACAAATAATAACACGGCTCCTACAGAAGATCGTTACCGTTTATGATAGATGCTCCCCGGCTAAAATGGCCCGTACAATTTTTTACCTTTACTTCAACGTCGTCAGCGAATGAAATTGAATGAAAACACATCGTCAAGCGGATAGAATGCGCTCTACAGTCAATTAGAGTTGGGCCGCCCCCCTCTCGACCTTGCGCGGTCGGCAATTACCGGCTATAACGATAAAATGATTGTACCAGACGAATATGCTTATACTTTTTCGATAAATACGAGCAAAAAATTCAACTTTTATTTATTTACTTTCTTTTTCCGTAACTTTCTTTGGATCAAGGGGGCCTCTGGCCTGGAAGCTACTTCTTCCTTCGGTTATGGTAAATGTACTACTACGTCATGTGTTTAATTTGTGAATACATATTTTGAATTTGGGCCAGCATCGGAAAAAAAGGGAAACAAATCCCTTTCAACCACTAGTCAATTTTAGCGATCGGATTTACATAACTTGACCATTTTTATAATCACGTAGACAAAAAACACGTTTTACAATACACGAAACAGCTTGGTCACTTTTTCCGCTCTATAAAAGAAAAACAAAATCAATAAATACTTTAAATTATTGTTATTATTATTAATTTTTTGTTTCTGTTTACCTACTTTTCTTCGAAATTATCCGATAATCGAGGTGTTTAGCGATTACTTTTTTTTTTTTTTTTTAATTTTTTGGGCTTGTCACCTCTACTCTGAAACAATTAGAAAAGGAAGGAGTCAATTATATCTTGATATGGTCTGATAGCGACTACTCTTAAGTAAAAGATAAAATTCACTATTATTACAATGATTTGTGTACTGCAGTTTCCTTTTTTGATTGTGTAAACTGAATATATAGTTGTTTACATCTGCGCAGTTGTATTATTTGCAAAAATACAATAATTACGCAGAAGACACTCATTTATGCAAATAAACTTTGGTTAACAGAGAAAAAGAATTAGATGCGAGTTGGTGCACACACATACACCACACAGTTGTGAATAGTTGAATGTGGTGTCGTTCAACAGTGTTTAAATCACATCTCTACACATCTGAAAGACTGTGCTATGGCAACAAAAGAAATAAAAAAACTTACGGAAAAGAATATTAGCATAGTGCTAGTGGTAGAATTGCTGCATTATTAATGAAAGGAATAATTACAAAAAACGACGTGGATTAAAATTTTGAGTAACATTTATGTAAATAGCGCTTATTATTATTTTAATGTGGCATATATTTAAAATTACCGCGAAAAACCCGCTATAGTCACTAAATTGCGATTCTTTCTAAATATTTCAAACACGCGCTTTAAGTTATTATAATTTCATCATTATACTAATATACCGTATACAATTTTATTACAATTGTTTTTTAACTTACCTACCATGTTATGTTTACCGAAATTTCCGCTTAAATTACTCTGGTAGCTGAATGATACAGATTGACGAGGTACACCGGTTTCTTAGTCGGGAATCTATTATCTTTTGTTCTTACGATAGGATTTTGAACTAATATCGCAATCATCATCATTATTTTTTCCTCGATCATTATTTGTACATAGGTCCGCGCCATAGAAGTAAGTATATAGAAAATATATTGGACAGTTTTATCATACTTTGACTGGGACTCGTTTTCAAAATGTTGTTAATTTTGTTCTGCGAGGCAAGAGTCTTAATTAACGCTTACGGACTGTAAAAATCGTCCTAGCTAGAAATCCGATGATACTCACAGTAGCCACATACGACCCCAGGCGAATTTTTAAGCTAAAACAGTCGCCCGGTTTTCATTTGAGATATATTATTGGTTCGGGTAAAGCCGGACTAGTTGAGAGTAAATTAAGCAATCGAAATATCTCGAAAACTACATACTAAACGTTGACTCATTAAATGGTGAAAAGTAACGTTTTCGTGGGAGACAAAAACTCATCACACAATTGACGACAGTAACGACTTGTCAATCGAATTACATTTTTTGTTTATTTTGTGACGAAAAAGTAAAAAATTAGTTTCGATTCGTTTTTCTTCTGTACACGTTAAAAATTATCCGTTTTCGATCGCGTAAATATCGAAACTTTCACATAAATCTATTGTGTATTTATGATATCTAGAAATAATTTGGTCCTTATTCAAACGGCTTTTTTCATAGGCTTACTCTTTTTTCAAAAAATATTTCGATTGAGGCTATTGCTCACAACTAACCCCACGGTTTGAAATAAAAGCAATATGTACTTTTCTGTTACTTTAGGATGCGGAAAGAAGTATTGTGCTTCTTCAAAAGATACTCGGCTACGAAATAATCCTGGAAAGACGATAACCATCTACGATATACCAAGAAGCTGTTGCAGATTCACTTAGCTGAAACACAAGCATGGGCGTCGCCAGCGGGGGGCAGGGAGGGGCCTTGGAACTTTTTAATCAACTGGCATTAATGAGTATTCATAGGCGCGTAATCATGGACAATTTGGAAAACTTATGTGTTTTAATTAAGATTTTATTCTTGTTTAATGAAATATTAAGCCTTTACAACTTATACATATTTTATTTTTCCCCTTAACTCATATCCTCTTTTTATCATCTTGCCTTCTCCCCCCTGGATCATCGGCTGGCGACGCCCTTGAACACCACAAGTATAAACATCGTGAATGGTTTTGCTCCAAAGGATGGGTATGTCCCCACTTAATGCGGACACTTTTAGTAGCGTCAAGTTTTCACCGTCCAGAATCTGCTCAGTTGGAAAAAGATCCTTCAGAGTAAGAATGCGTCCTCCACTAGTCAATTTAAAGAAGAACCCGGCCGCACAGCTTACAAAAATAATGTACAATTAGACCCATTTCAGCTGTTTTCTCCAGAACATGTTCTCCGGCAATACCGAAAGGCAGGTTCACACAACTATCAGAAGAAAAGCGACTATTCTAACAGATACTTGGGGGGGGGGGGGCGAATTACAAGAGGAACAAAACAAAAAAATTATTAAAAAAGTTAAAAAACAAAAGTAAACGCTTGATAAAAAAAAAAGACAAAAAGTGTTTTTAAAAACATTCTTTAGTCAAGTGATGAAAGTAATTTAGATAAAACTATGCTTGCTTGGTTTGCTGCGAAGACTATTGCAAAAGTTTACCAAGGTGAGATCCAGTAGCAAGTGTTCTGTGAGGAACAGGCAATGTAAAAATGCTACTGTTACTTGTGTTTGTATTATTTGCGACAGCGACAACGATGATTAATTTCTTATATTAATGGTTTGTTTGTATTTAAACCGCATCGATCATTACACATAACTGTAAACGTATGATTTTAACTTAGTCTATTCCAACAATTAAGCGTATGCAATTTGCTTATATTGATTATATTCTTATTTTTAATATTTCATGAAAAAAGAACAAGTGTTCTGTTTTAATATTATACCACCAAGAGATTGTAAATAAAAAGTTGATCGTAAAATAGCAATTTTATTACATGCCTAGTAACTATATTCATGTCATTGCGTGGCGTTATTTTCTAATTGCTCAACTTTTATATCCTTGCTCAAAGTTATTTTCTAATTGCTCAACTTATATCTTTGCTCAACGCTATTTTCTAATTGCTCAACTTATCTCACCTAGTAAGTTGAGCATGTCCGACCTTTTTTACTCAAATTAGCTCTTAAACCAGATTTCTGAGGAATACATTTTTTAGGAAACTTTCTAAGAAGGAATAAATTACTTATCCATTAAAATACATATCAAGCAAATTTGACTGATCGTTTAGGAGCCATGTGACCGATCAAGTGGGAAATTGTTCAACCAGCCCCGCTCTACTCTACGCCATTTTCATTCTATAATAATAATAATAAGTTAAAATTTAAAATCATTTGTTATCGTTTGGCCGGCAATTATTTCGGAGAATAAATGGCGACGGGGAAATTATTAATTTACCAAATGTAATACAAAGACACAGGTGCTTTGTTTAAACAACAGACAAAAAAAAGAAGGTGACAATGTACAATATTATTCCGTAGGGCACCGTAATATTGACGTTGTCATAAGAAGACGAATACATTAATGGTAAGAAATTTAAATTTCGAGGGAAATTAAGCGAAACCTAGCATAAAAATCTTCGATGATTTTTCGGTACTTTCGATATTCGCATTGTTATTCGGAGTTTTCGACATTAATAATCGGTCCAGAATTCGTTTAAGTATTGTAGAATTTGTGCATGGCACTTTCACAGTTGGCAGGCATAATTTTTATTATATTATTAGATAAAAATACACACAAAAAAAAAAATATACAAAAATTCTAGAACGATAGTTTTAATTAGTAATTAATAGATATAAAAATGTGTAACGAAACTTTTGACTCCGAAAATTTAATTTTAATTACTAATTAACCATTTTTTTGCCTACTGTTAACAGGCGTTTTTCTGTTTCTAACAAATGTGATAAATAATAACTATCAGAAACAGTCTGATCATAGTTATGTTAAATGTGACGACTGAAAAAAATCTTCATTCACTTAAATCTTAACAAAAATTAATTACCACTTAATTTTTTCCGTTAGATTTCAAAAACGAGATTGGTACATTTGGAACTTGTTGGTTTTTCTATTTATCTATCAACATTAAATTAAAAAAGCACGCCTTTTGCGTTATACTTAAAGAAATCTCTTTCGTCATATTGTGACGAAACTGAATTGTCGTATTATTTAAAAATTATAATTTGTACGTTTACGAAATGCTATTTTTTTTTTTTTTTTCTATAAGGGGAGAGTATTTTTATTTTCATTTTTTTACGACTTATACTTACGGCTAAAAGCTGTTTTTAATTTTTGTAGCAATCCCCCCCCCCGACCCCGACCCTATTTTTAAAATTACGCGGTACTTCCGTTTTTCGCTGTCGGGCTCTCATTGAGACGAACATTACACTGAACCGTTGTTTGCCCTTATGATTGACAGCGAAATCGTTCCGGTTTGTTCGTTAACATCTGCGCAACCGGAAGGAAAGAAGAGCTGGACGAATAAAATTACGACATCAATGCCGAAAGATCTGCTGAAGTGTAGGTGGGCGGGGGTTTCAGTCACCGGAGGTAAGGAATTTTCAATCACCATAGTAACGCGGAAAAGATATGTGAGTTCTATTGGTAAGTGCTGCAAATTCTGTCTGAGTGTGATTTGAAAAGGTGATCAGCATTCTCAGTGTCGGGTTTTAGTGGTTTTTAGCCGCTTGCTGTGCTGACGATATTTCTTTGGCAGTAAAATTAAAATATAGTTAAAGCTGAATTTATTGCCCTAGTTTTGTTTACATTGTATTCCATATAGTTTTTAATTGTTGCCGGTAAAACTGGTTGTGAAAGTGTTACTACTTGCTGTTACCATTTATGAACGAGATAAGAAAACGCGATTGGAATTCGGTATCTCACTGTACTAATAAACTAAATAATAGAAAATAAATAAAATGGTCTGGAAATGTAAAAAAATAACGTCGAATATAAACGCTTTTTTTTTCTTCCTTGCATCCGTCCGTTATGGTCCTATGAATATTAATAATTCGAATAGATTTATCATTATCATTATCAGGATCATTATTATTACTATTACTCTTATTATTATTATTATTATTATGATTGTAGTATTATTGCAAGTATTACGATTATTACTATTATTATTATTATTATTATTATTATTGTTGTTATTATTATTATTATTATTATTATCGCTATATGAAATTGCGAAATATTATATTATAAAGTATATTTTACGATGTGGTGCAAACGAAAATTGCAGTTGAACTTATAAGAAGAGTTGTTGGCGTTTAATAGCGTATGCAGGTAGAAAAAGGTGCGCACCCATCAGATGGTTGTATCGCTTGTTGGCCTCCAGCGTTTGAAGAATGAAGGCAATAATAGCTTCTGTCCAGTGAATAAATGGATACAGAGGGAATAATCAGTATTATTGTTTAGGATAATAATGTGATGAAGCAGCGTAAATTTAAAATATCCTTTTAGAGATTATTGAGACAGCGTCAATTACAGACGCAACCTGTTTTCCGTAGGAGGCTGTATTACAGCATTCTAGAATGAGGAACTTTACACTTTCAACAAACAGTCTGATGACTTATTACAATTTGGGGGGGGAGGGGATTATATCAATATATGTCATTCTTAAATATATGTACATATGTATATATATATATATTTTTTTTTTTACTATGTTAGAAGTAGTCCACATAATCCGGATCAATAATTCAACAATTACGTCATTACTGAAAATGCGATTTGAAGATTTATGATAAACATACCATAATTATTATTAAAAATTTGAGGGGAACATATATGAATTTACACATTTCGAAAAATTTTTTTTTTCTATCTTATACATTCGTTCATTGTATATTTGAGAACATTTATATATATATATATATACTTACAATACAAAACAGTTCAATACCATTATAATTGAATAAAAAATAAATTCCTTAAATTAACAGTGAATCACAATTTAAAAACCCTCATTTATTGATATTAAATGACAGCTTTAGTACCCTGTAAAAAAGCCAATAATGATGATTTTTAAGAAAAATTAAAACATATTAATAAGAACAGAATTATTAGCTATATAGCGATCTCGTTTTTCTTTTTTTGTATTCATTTTTTATATTCATTTTTTATTTAAATAAGAAAAAGTAGATCGTCAATAGCTACTAAATACAAAACAAAAAAAAAAACAAAAAAACCAAGAAAATCAGTTAATAAACAGAGGAGAAAAAAGTACTGAACTATTTTGTCTTTGCCTATTCATATATGGATTTGAGGTAAAAAAAGTAATTACACTCAGTTGAAAAATGGAATACGCATAAAAAAAGGGAAAAGAGGAGTGTCTAACAAAAAAGTATAATCAGAAGAGAGCGTTCTTTTTACACTCATAGTGTTAATTAAATTATCTACTTATTATATTCGTTAAAATTATTGAGAAATTTTCAGGAATATTATTTTAATTTTCATTATTCTTATTACGTTACAATGTTTTACGAAATACTTCGTTTAGTTAATATTTCTTTTTCACCTCTTGAGAATATTTTAATTACCGATAATTGACTTCGTACAGCGATAAAATAATATAAATGTAGCGTTGAAGAATATAAAATATTAAAATTACCTTATAAGAAACCGAAAGCTGTTGTTTGACCTAGGTTTTGCAAAAAAAAAAAAAGAAGTTTCTTTGTATATTTAAGAAACTTGACAACTTCTTTTACAGTAGTTATTGTTCCATACGAAATAATAGCTAAGAAAAATTCGGTAGATATTAAAACTTGTATTAAATTTACAACATCCCGCTTCTCCTTTAACCTAAATTTTCCTTTACAAAAGACCCCCTCGCCAATGCCCCTGCAACGGTCGCCCAAACCTTGGCATATATTAAAACAAATCAGATCCCTCAGTCATTTAAGTAATTACCGTATGCCCCGTAATAACCTAAGTAGTTACATACGGTTCATGGTGAAGTAAAAAAAAAAAAAAAAAAGGTAGAAATAATTTTAAAAGATAAAAAATCTTGAAAATTGTCTTTTATTACGTTCTAAAGAAGAGTATATAAACACGTAAAGCTGAAAAAAGGAATGGAAAAATATTTCTCTGCGAAAATAGTGGTCATTAAAGTAAACAGAAATGTAAAAACCTATGTAATTTAACGGTATAGAGGCGAATATCGAAAAAAAAAAAGGGTTGCTAGAAAAGGTTAAAGAGTAAATATGAATGGGTAGAAGAATAAATGTGGATCCGATTTTCATAAAGAGAAAATGAGAACGAGAAAAATAAACAAAACTGGGCAAGTCATGGTGGCAGTGTACGGAAAATAGTTTTGGAAAACGGTGGAAAAGGAATTCGAAAAAAGAAAGAACACTATAGGTTTTTAATAAAAAGAGAAACGGGAAAAACCTCTCCCAACTAAATCGTCAAGAAGAATTAATAATCACCAGACTTAGAATTGGACATACGAAACTCACCCATAATTACCTCTTCCTAAAAAATCCATAAACCCCCTTGTCAGTTCTGCAACTCTACCTCCCATCACGGTCAAACACCTTCTTTACGAATGCCCTAACATTAATCAAATCCGTCTAGAACTAAAAATTCCCTTAAATAATACAACCATCCCTGACAACCAAGACGAAATTAAAAAAATTCTTACCCTGATTAGAAAACTAAACTTAACAACCAGCATTTAAAATACCTACCCGACACTGGATGTAATAATCATAGCAATTAAAAACACCCAGTATAAAAATAATAATAATAATAATGAAAAAAAACAAAAAACGAGAAAGCACTGATATCTAGTGCTGCGGTAGCACGCTCAGTTTACATAAATGAAAGGAACATATTAAGATGTAAGAGAGGAAGGTGTTGAAGTTAGTGATGATCAGTTTTTGTCTAGTTCGAAGTTTTCATTTTTACAATTCCTTAAGAAACACTTTAGTCATATGTTTCTCGATATTAGTTCTTACAATTAAGTACACCTTTCGTAATCGGAAATAACTGGAATATGTCTGGGGATGGCCAGATAGGAAAAAAGAGAAGAAGATAATCAGGGATGACAGTACCACGTAAATGAAATATTCAAAACCGTTATTAGTAGATTGATTTTTTTTTTTTTTAGTTATATGCAGATTTTTTAGTTGTCTAGAAATTATAAGGGTTACTGTTTTGAAAAAATTAAAAATTATCAGATAATTCGAATTTTCAACTTAGTAAATTCTGTCGCAACTCCGGTACGGTTTTACAACGGTTACTTACAGTTTCAGACAAGGGGGAAACTTTTGGTTTTCTTTTTGTACATTTTTGGACTTAAGTAGAGCAGTCTATTAGTTTTTTGGAAAATTCTCTAATGGGGATTTACGTGATACTCAATAGATGTCCGTGAATCTTCTTGCTAGGTAACGTGATAAGAAGTATTTTTAAATTAGAAGTTCGATAAATTACAGTGGATAATTCACGGGGGATGGGGGGGGGGGATAAGGAACATTTCCCCTCCCCAAAAACAACCAAATGCTCCGTGAAAAAAATTTTTACAACAGAGAAAATTTACACGATAAAAAATATGGATTTAATTATAACTAATATTTAATACTGTTTCCTCGCAAAAGTATTAATGTTACGTTTTTATTCTAAATGCAACCCTGTCGTCGATCTCTTGTCTTTTTTTTTGTTTATTTTTAATTTTTATTTCGCAATTTTAATTAAAAATAGTTTAATAAGAAATATATACATACATCTGTTTTAATTAATCACAGACAAACAATTTGGATCGAATTACTAACAAAAATAAAAAAGAATTTAAGTCTAATATAAAATACTATCGTTCTCAAATTCTAAAGTACTTTTTTTTAGGTATAATTTTATAATTTCGTTTTATTTTTCACCTAAAAATAAAACAATATTTAAATTAAACTTACGTATTTTTAAAACATTTCTAAATTTCTAAACAAGCGATCGCTGTTTGATTTTCTTTATGAAACAAGGTATTCGTCAAATCTACTGTCTCTACAGTATAAAATATTACGTAATTATATAATCCCCCCTCTAAAAAAAAAAAAAAAATGTCTTTCTGGACGATCCGCCCCTGTAAATTAAAAATTCTTTTCGTAAAGTTCGTCGAAATGAAACGGCTGATTCTTTAACGTTCAAAAATTTCCTGTTTACAATATTAATTGTCTAAACACTTTTTTCATGAACGGAGAGAGAGAGAGAGAGAGAGAGAGAGAGAGATGTGGTCGCTTTACAAGATTTGTATTGAAAAAAAAAAAAAGTGGTCAAAAACACTGGCAACTGTCTAAAGATTTCGTAAAAATTATTTAACATATTAATAGTAAAGATTTCTCAATCGTAGCGGTGTTTCTATTGTGAAAAAATTGTGGCATTTCAGCGAATTGTCAGAACACTTATTTGCACTAATAATAATCATTAGTGCTTTAAACTAAAAAATTCTTTCGGATTCTTTGCGAAGTGAAGTGCGCAATGGAGATGCAAAATAAACGAATCTAATTTGAAGAGGCCGTGAAATGAATGCAGAAGAAGAGCAAACAAGCATTTCTTATTATTTTCTAATGTAACTCTAACCGCCTATGTATCTAGTTGCTGATAATATGCGGAAACGAATGATTATTGCCGAGCGTGTATTTCAGATTACGGTCGTGCTTTATTTTTCCGTCCGTTTTTTTTATGAATATAGTTCAGGGTCACGGATAGACCAATTCTTCGAGGTCATCAAAGTCCAGTTATTGTTTGTAGAACATATCGGCCAAATGATGACGATCCGTTATTATTTCGGAAAGCATGGCCACAGGCAACTCACGTGCTGCTCTCACATTTGTAGCAGATGGACGATGGGTCAAGCAACGAGCTCGCTTAGAAAGAAACGTCCCGGCCGCCGGTAGTACGCATATTTTATAACTGACAAATCCAGTCCAGTTTGAACAAAAAAAATTGATGAGATACCAAGTCCGTCGCTTTGCTGCGGTATACCTGCCAGCTAGGTAACTGCATATCGTGCCTGCCTATACAGCTACATCATACACGGTGCGGTGCAATAATTGCCGAGCGAGATGCTCGCTGTGCGACATGCTGAAGGCTCAATCATCTATATCGAATTAGGCGGACACGATTTGCAATTGATCTGAAATTCGCCTGCCTCGGCCACTAATTAGAGATCACGATGATGCACGCGTACAATATAACTAATTCATTCGCTGCATTAGCATATTAAATAACGCGATACCCACCCGTGCAAACATAATCGGCAGTTCAGCAGATGTTAAGCGGCACGCTTATCTATTTACCTTTTTCTTTTGTGTCCGAACGAGTAGGGCTCATTGAATGATGAAATAAACGAGAAAATAATATTAATCCATTCCGATTGGCATGATAAATCATTGAACTGAATAAACCCGAGTTCCATTAGGCTTCATTGTAAATCGCAGTACGCCTAATTCTACCGTCGTTTTTTTTCTAGAAAAGATATCGAGTTCCTAAATGCCTGCCGCTCAATTTAGACAAGTAATTATTGTGCTTACCCGTAGTTTGTGGAGCACGTATCAAACTCGATCACAATAATAAAAAATAAAAAAAAACCAGGAATTTCAGTATTTCAGATATTTTGCGGGAACAGATATTAAGAGGAGATGCACGGTACTGATGATACTGCGTTACATCATTGATTCGATGTAGGCCTCCCTTAATTTACTCCATCGATACTTACGCTTCACAAAGCCATTGTTTCCCTGCTGTTGCCACAATATCATCCGTCCACCTTCTGAGTGGTGTTCCTTGTGCGCGCCGCGTTTTCCCGTATACGGTCTCCATTGGATCAGTTCCTTTGTCCACCTTCCATCTACTTGCCTATCAACATGACCAGTCCAAGCCCATTTGTTCAGCTTGTCCCGACGTCTTCAAATTTTGTCTTATTTCGGATATATTCTGATTTAATCTTATCTCGCAGTTTTACTTAATTTTTCTATAACTTCCTTCGTTACTAGGTTTCGGCAGCATACGTTAGCACTGCGATCCCGCATTGGTTAAATATTTTCGCTTTATTTTGCGAGCTGATTTTGGTATTGAGTATGTGTTTTATTTTATGGTATGCGATCCAACCGTTTGATATTTTCTTTTTTTCGAGGTCTAATTTCATCCCTTGTTTTTCGGTTGTGACAATTACGGCATATCATTAGGAATAAGTAAAGCTGTGACCGAACCCCCATGTATATAGGTTATGGAATCATACTAAGATTGAGCCCAATATTCATTTCTCTCGATACCGCCTTTTCCAGATCACCTTTTCCCGGTACAAGCGGTATTCAACTTCAGATTAAGTACATTATATCCATTTGAGTATGAAACGAGATACGAACTCGTCATCTCATCTGGACGAAATCATGTCGGTATCAATAGGAAGTCCGCGGAGTCCGCCGGAAACCTTAGCAAACCAGCGTGTTTTTTTCCCCCAGAAAACCACGAAAGGAGGTTCAAAAGCATTGTCGTGGTAGGGCTATTCCGAGCAAGTTTATTACGCGATCAGATGAAGAATAACACACCTCGAAGATGCATAATGCGTATCACAATTGTGGTTAACATGCAGAAGCAGAGAAAAAAGGATAAATGTCTCCTCAATACGAATACTGTTTTTTTCTTCTTCAGGAAACTCAGTGAAAGGTACACGCTCATTTTGTAAAGGGAAAGATTTTTCAAAGAATTCAGAAACTTATGTCTGAAACGGAAATCGCAAATGTTTGCATTAAAACGTCGATTTTCGACTTATGAAAGCGTTTTTTTTGCAGAAAAACATTACAAATCTTTCCTTTTTTTTTTTTTTTTGTCTTCATAATACGGGATGTGCGTGGTAATACTTTTTAAAGATTCGCAATTTTCCCGAATTTTACGAATGATGCGTGTTAAATTTCATCAATAATGGAGAGTGATTTTATTACCCAGACCGCGTCTCCAGGTAGAATTACCTGAACATTTTTTGAACCAATCTCACTTAATTTTTTTTGTTTTGTAACGCCCGCGATTAAAAAATTACAATCCGGATTTGTCGGGAACGTGCGTTGTTTTTTGTCTCATTAATTCCAATATTACCCCAAATGAGAATTCTTACTACATTTCGTAGCACGCGTAATGGAACGAATGATTTTAATCGTCATCGTTGTATTTCGAGGACATGGCAACAGATGACAACGACTTGTTGTGTTCCATTCTAGCCGAAAGTTGAACGTAATTTTGTTTTTTGTCGACTCGCGCGTGTTGGAAACCTCAATTTCCTGTTATTATTAAATCTTCCGGCAAATAATAAAAAATACCAAGTAAAATTCAATAATTCCACAATAATGCATCTTCGCGGAGTACCACGAATAAATGAGTTTAGCGATCTCTAACAGTGAGTTGATTTTACTCAGGGAAGCAACCGGCGTGCTATCGTTCATTAACGATTACGCGTTTCTCTTCGGGCGGGCGAGTGTACAAGCTTATCAAACATTTCTCCCGACTCGCAATGATTATTCTCAGCACATAAAACGCAAGTTTGTCCGACGCAAGTTGATATTTTCAGAAAGACTATATATATATATATAGACGTTGTTTTAAAAGTGTTCTATTTATGGTAAAAGTTAATAAATAAACGTTAATGATAAAATTTTAGCGGTCCCTACTAGTGAACAAGGATGTTCAAGATGGTAAATTTTGGTAACACCAGATGGCAGTATTTTTTTTGAAATTCGCACACCATCTGGCGATGAAAATTATTACACGTTGCTTCGGAGATACAATAACAGTTCTACGGTACAAGCAACATAAAACATTTTACTGCGGTTTCACAGGTGTAAGCCAAAGACACAAAAAACACTCCAATTTCGGCGATCTGATAGAAACACAAGGATTATAATACTTCTCGTCTGGCTCTGTCGATAAACACGACTTGCACGGTAGACTTGTTTAGCTCCCCCGTCAGCTGTAGTCGGGGGTGTTCGCGGAGTACATCACCTCATTTGATAAAAATATAAATTAGTTACTTCGGTGTGGAAGGCTCTACAATTAAAACGAAAGAAAAACGTTGACCGTTTTTAGTCTTTAAGAGCGACATTAATCTAGAAATATTGAACGTCCATCAGATACACTCGTCAAAGATGAACACAGTAGGAGGATGAAGTGTATATATTTTTCTTTAATTTGAGGAAAATAATTTTACGCGTAACAATTGAAAGTTACAAATAGAAGGGGGAAAAAAAAGCGGTCTAGAAAAAGTTTCAAAGCGTTCCGAATAAGAAACTGTAGGGCATTCTCTTTTTTACACATATTTACTTTGGCAAGTCTGTATTTCCGCAAAAACAAATTGAATATTAGAATTTTTACGCATTTTGTGAAATTTTAGTTCAAATGTAATTCCTAATTTCGTATAAGATGGTACACACGACGTAACTGCTTCGTAAGTGATCATCTTTCTACTGGGAAATATTTTTAATTTTTATCGGAATTGAAATTATGAAAATGTCGTTAAATTGACGAATATCAAAAATTCTTATTTACTCGACTTTATATTATACATGGCTGCTTCAGAAGAAATACGTTGTTCAGGCCAAAAAAAATAAATACGTACTGCAAAAACTATAAATGTATTCTCTCGTGTCTAAAAAGAAGAATTATAAAAATACGAAATTATTCCGTTGCAATGCGTATTTTAAATACGTTTGATACGGATAAGTCATTTTCGAAAATAATTTCCCATTCACCAGCTTAATACTTAACTGAAAATTGTTCAGTGTACACGCGCGTAAATTTTCACGAATCGACTCCATTCGAATATTTCCGATAAAAATAGTGAGAAATAATTGAAGGAAGTTGCGAACTCCTTCGCTGGTGTTACTGCGTGTAACTCTCGATGTCCGGCTAGAATTATTTCAGAATTTTCATTCTAAAACGTTTTTAGATAGAGGGGGAAAAAATTTTAACAAAAAGTTCAGATAAAAAAAAAAAAAAAAACATAAATCATCGATCCTCTGGTTTTTGTCAACTTTTTAATTTTTCTATCACGTTCAATTTTCACTAATGGCGGGCAACAGCTGATGGGAAAAAATCTTGTGGTGATTTAATGTTCAGCAAAATCAGCTGCTGCAAACGAATTACATATAGAATATGATGGGTTATGCCCGAAAACCTCATTAAGCAATCATTTTATTCTTAAATTTGTTTGTTATATCTTTTTGTATTTGTTGTAACTTACTATATTCTATAATTAACAAACAGGATGTTAAAAGATTCTTTATTGAATTACATTTTCTCGCTCAACTCGGGAATATCTTAATGTATTTTAAGACTAGTAATCTCTAATATTATTAAAAGATTCATTTTTTTCCCCGGTTTTTGTACTTCCACAGTTGACTTTCAGAAGCGATTAGATGGGAAAAAGTCAGTTAAATACTAATCCCCGGTCAAAAACTGATAGAATGAAGGAACTAATTAGGCAGGGAGGGAATAAATAAGAGTAAGGATGTACTGGTAATTTCTGTAAATTGCCTAAGATAGCAGAGGAGAATCTTTTACAGCGGACCTCATGAACGAGTAATAAATGCTAATGAATTTGTAATAATACTGATATATATATTGATGTATAATATCTATTATATCTAATAAAACTGAGAGGCTAAAAATCGCACAGCACGTTCTACAATAACTAGAAAGTTACCCCCCCCCCCACCTTTTTTTTTAATCGACGTATTTTCTTCATCAGATGATGGTGCAGAATTGCGAAACCGGAAAAATTGTAAAATTAAAGGGCAAACATTTTGAGTAAAAATCAAGTTATAAAGAAAAATTAAAAAAAGAAATACACAAATAGTTTTATAATAGTTACGGAATTGTTTTTTTTTTTTCCATCAGCGTATTTCAAAATTGCCAGAACATAAATGTTCGAAAATTTTGAAATTCAAGGTCCATGTTAGGGAAAATATAGGCCGAAGACAATAAAAAAGTCCACGGCCCTATCCGTGGGTTGTATTTAAAGTGATAGGACCGAAAATTAAAAATAGTCCATAGCCGTTTTCGGAGCTTCATGCACCCCACCCATAAAGGGATATCTAATATATAGAATAAAATAAAAATAAAAATATGATCGCGCTTAAAAAGAAAAAAATCCAGAAATAAAGCATTATTCCTAAAGACCTACTAGTACACTACTAGGGAGGGAGGGGGGGCCAGTGTTTTATAGCAACTGAAAGGTTAATTTTTTTTTCAACGGACATGTTTTCGTTACTAGAATGTAGAAAAAATACAAAACCCCTCCTAAATTGAAAAAGCTTGTGAGTACAAATCTCGAAATGATTGGATCGATGATCACCAATGACTCAAAATATTGCTGCTGCTTGGATTCTAAGAAAACGAATTTGACGATTGTAACGTAAATTTAATGAAATATCGTTAATATCCCATTTTGCAGAGAATTAAAAGTACAACTCTCCTCGCATATATTAAGATGCGGCAATTTCACTTCTTTAATCGACGAATTCGCATCCTTTATTTTTTTTTTAAATATCAATTTTCTTTTACATAAATTTTATTGCGTAGTCTTTCTTCGTGTATAAGTGAACTTATGTATTTCGATGCTCACAGACGTGGCAAATTATTTATTACTGACATTGTATGGGATTTCTGGTGCATGTTCACATGATAATAACTAATGATATTTGTCCTTTCGTCCGGGGACAATTTGTATTTTTATTTTTTTTTAAATGTGCCGTTTATGCTATATTTATCGAGATAGTTTAAAAATTGATGTACATAAGATCAACGGTTCTCATAAACGCGAATGAATATGAGTTCTACTTGGTCTTGCTTATTATCGTTTAATTCCCTCGCATAGGATCTCCGTCATAACTAAACGTCCTCCCATTTTTCAACACTCACTTCATCAGGGAAGAAACTCACTCTTCGGTCGAAGCAGCTGCGAAATTTATCGAACACAAATGTTGAAAAATTCACGTCCGAGAGAACAAGTTGCTGCAGAATTTATGTTCTAAATCAATGCTTCTTCTTGAGTATGCTGATGTCATGCTGCCGGGGCTTTATCGCCTCTCTCTCGTAAGTCGGAGATTTTGTCTTAGAGGTGTTAAAACATTTTTCAACAAGTAATACCAATAATTGGAACCAGTTATGAGAGCGCAAACGACGACACGTGTATCCAGGCTCGCTGGATGGAAAGAAATGAAAACGACCGATCAACTTTGTTGTCGCTGTCGTGTGTAATTCGATACAGCGGACTATATTATACATTTAAGTTCAGCGGCGTGATCTATCCGTACCGGATGGCGATGTTAATGAATGTGATACATTTCGTTAAAAATCCATTTCTCGTTGTGCTACTCCGCGACGATATGGCAGTATCCGGTTTCGTTGACTGCTAGGTAAATTCTTATTTACCGATCCTGTTAGCCAACGAGAAACAGCCCGGCGCAGACGTTCAACGACGGTAGGTTCCGCCGTTTAGTGGAGCATCGTTAAAATTTCGAAAACACTAAGTAATCTCTTGCCCTAATAATAATGGTAGTAGTCCGAAGAAGAGACGAAAAAAATGGCAGCAAACCGAACAGGTCGCTAGTTATTCGCGAAGTTATGTACATTTTGTAAGTTTCGAGCGGTTTTTGAATAATTCATGAGAGAATAGAGAAACTAGAAAAGTTTGTTTTTTCTCCGCTTTTTTCTTCTTTTAACTGTCACTCCTACAAACTAACGATCATATAGGAAACGTACCGTGACCACTAGAAGCGCGCTGAACACGCGAACAAAAATTTATCATTTACATAAAATTATAAAGTAACTAGAAAAACTTTTTGCTTTTTTTTTTTCTTTTTTCTTATCATAAATCGCTGAAAACGTTTAATGTTAAAAAATGAAATTGATCAGTTCGGCACACGGCTTGTTTTTAAATTATCTGCGTACCTGCCATGTGACGTGTCGGAAAAGGTGAAAAGTGACAAATGACTAGATTAATACTTTTCCTTTTCCTTTTTTTTTTTTTTTTTTTAGCGGTGCGCAGATTTCATTTCTACTTCGTAAAATTAACGAAAATACCTCCGTTAATTGTATTCATTATTACATTTCTTCTTTTTTCCGCAACCACCGTTTATCCGGAGGGGCTTCATCCTCCGTGGTCCGAAACAGTTCTTCCGCATTGCATTCGAGTTACCATTGAAGGTGCGCCGGACATGACATGATACTGCCTTCTTCTACGGGGTTTTCCATGCACGGTGTGTTTTGATACATTTTCAAAAATCGCGTTCTCTATTTGCAAATGAATATTTCTTTACATGTACACTAGTATATGCATTTTTATTTTCCCTTAATCACGCATAGCGCCTTTACATATCGCACTAGGACACTTTTTTTATGCGCATATTCCGAAAAAGCTTCTTCTTCTTCACGCGCCGACTCCGCGACGGAGGTTGGTGATCCACAAAGCAATGGTGATCTTTGAGACAGCGGACCGGAACTGAGCATCCGAACCATCGTCTTAAATCCTTCATCCAGGAGGAGTTCTGTCTTCTTCCAATGGATCGATTTTTCTGCTATCTTCCCCTCTATCAATATTCGAAGAATTTCATATTTTTCTCCTCGTACGATATGGCCGAGGTAACACAGCTTCCGTTCTTTCATAGGGCGCATAACTTCCACCTGCATCTTTATTCTATCCGGGACTTCAAGATTAGTTATTTTCTGCGTCCGTGAAATTTGGTATTCTTTTTTTCACGTTGCTCATCACCATCCGCGGCACTAAGAAGCTATTTTCATTTTTATTTCAACGTCTCCGCCGGGGATATACTACACTCTTTTGGTCTATGCATTATGAATATGTTTTTGCTGGTGCGTAATCGTTGTATCTCTCTTTTAAAAAATGATCGTATTTAGTTTTATTACTGTTCTTTTTTTTTTCTTCTCTTTTTGATATATTATTATTATTATTTTTAAATTTACGTGCCATGAACAGCGATTACCTGCTAGAAGTACAGATGAATTATAAGAGAAAATCACTTATATACAGTAGTGCAATATCGGAAAATGGAAATTTTTGAATTGTTTTACTGGCTTTTTTGAAAAAATGTCGATAACCTTCTTGCATATATTAAATATCACCCACGTATGTGTTACCACTTTAAATTTTCAATCCTCTATAAGTACACTTGGAAATTTTTGAAAAATGACTCCGGCAAGTTACACTTGTCGCATGCATCTAAGTATCTCCGTTTCTTTCTTTTAGCTTCTTCATTTTCATAGCGCTTTGATTTTAGTCTGATAGGGTCCGGCGGTTTATTTTTAAATGGGTTCTTCCGGCGTTGTTGATTGTTGTCAATTCGTAAAATAAAACCCCGAATATACGTTACTATCGAAATTGAAAATTTTACAATGTATTTCGATAATGGAGGAGTCGAAAAGCAAAAAAAAAAAAAAAGCAACAAAAAAACAATCACACTTTTTAAACAAATGCCTCTTTCTCTCTCTTATGTTTATATCGGGAAAATGCGCTGGCGTACGCAGATGTAACTGTTCTCGTATTTGTTTATTGCACGTATATGTATGCATTGTGATCGTGTTTATAGTACAGATAGAATTTTCGATGGCACACCTTGAACGGACGACGATATCATTCATGTCCCGCTCGTATTCACGATCGAAACCACTGGATCATTTTGGTCCACGAGTAGTCTTTTGCGTAATTTCTAAAAATTAAGAAAAACAACCGTACACACTGTTAGGTCCCACAAATGTGAAAAAAAAAAAGAATACATTTTATTTATTATTTTTCTGAATTTTGTGAAAATCGCGTTTATATTCCCGTTGGGCACGAAATATTCGCTGTAAAAGTATATTCCATGTGAAAAATTGTGCAATATTGTGGTGTAACGTTTTCGTGTTACGCGTATTTTCGTATCGAATATAATTTTGTAAACCGGTTTTTTGTATCGTTTACACTTATTGAAAATCGACTCTTCTAGTAGAATTATCAAATGGTGTCCAGCAGCAGGCCCGAAAGTTCAAGTATATGTTTGTTTATAATGTGAGCCGTGTTATCGGGGGGAGTTGCAATTTTTAACATCGTTAAAGTTTGATTCTTTATAATAATTTTGTCGTAGAATTACAGAAAGAAAAAATCGCGAAATTCTCTTAGCCTGTTTGACACAAGTTAAGTGGTACGTATAAAAAAAAAAAATTCAGGACATGTAACAGCTGAGCAATCATACTAGGACAGCGTGAAGAAGACCGTCGATGCATTTTGGTCATGTATGCCCTTTAACGAAATTAGATAATACCGCCTGGCTTTGCTATATTATTAGTATTAGTTCAAGCTGCCAGAAATAGGGATATATGATCAACATCCCCCGTGATCGCTACGCACGGTAACCGTGTACAGCATTTTGATGATGATGATGAATATCTTATAGAACATTTCGTTAAAATCCCTAATATGAACATTTTAAAAGGTCTCTTTTCGGAATATTCACTAATCTGCAAAAGTGTTTCTGCTTTGATGAAGGGTAGTGTGCTCGTTTGAAATCACCTTTAGTGCATATTATCGCAGAGAGCTCAGTTACGCGTGTATTCGAAGAAACAATTTTTTTTACTTCTTTTACGTTAACGTTGAAAAAGTCTCGGTAAGAAACTGAAAACTTTGCCAATTTTTTGAAGTGCATAAAAGTAATTATTTACTTAAAATTATTCGCATAGCTGATGTGAACGTGTTAATATTGCGAGAAATAAAAAGTGTCTAGTTCAATTATTAGCGTGATTACGCGGCCTGGGTGGGAAATCGGAAGGCCGTTATTTCAGTTGTAACGCTTGTATTTGATTCGCACATTTCCGGTCGTTAATGAGCAAAATTAAGTGCTACAACTTTAATTAGATGCTATAGTTAACGAGCCAATCTCAAAGTAACCTTTGCATATACTTTTTATTTTTTTACAGCCGAGTGCTTATTTCAGATATATATTTTTTTTCTTTGAGAACTGCTCAACTACGTTAATTTGAGCACAATATTTTTTTGTTTTTTTTATCAATTAGTATATTAATTTGGCCCGGTTCCATACCCCGTTACCTTGTATCGCTATAACGACATACCGATTTCGTTAGAGATTCGGGGCAGGTTTTAATTAATTTTTTTCCTAGTCCCCAGTATGATGAAAATTAATCAACGGAGCAAGTTTGTTTTTTTTTTTTTTCTCTGACACTTTAGGTACGGAATCTTATGCCATTAACGATTGCTTTTAGCTTTTTATTCCGCGGTTTTGACATCTTCATTTCGATTGGATTTTAATAATAACGATAATACTGACTATTCATTTCTTACGGTCTTTTCGATTTTCCTCTTTTAGCTTTTGGCTAATGTTGACTATTAACCCCTCCTCCGTATTTTTTATTATGCCCTATCTATTTCGCTGACCATTCTTCGTGGTGTTATATTGCATTTATTACATATCTATTTTTTTCTCCTGCGGTCTGGGTGTATTATAAAAAAAAAAAGTGTGCATTTCGGTAAATCAATATTCCCTTTTTTTTTTAATAACTCGGTATTATTTATAGTTTTGAATTTCTTTCAGGATTTTTTACTCTTCTCAAGAATTGGGTTAGGCGTAAAAGTTTCATTTTTTTAGGACTGCCGTTTCGATATTAACTTGAGATTAATCCGCCATTTTCGGGTTATTTTTAGCGGATCGTTATCCATTGTTCGTATTTGACTATAATTATGTATTATAGAGTATTTTACCGTTAACGTAATACGAAGATGCTTCAGAACTATATAGTACAATGATTTTGCAATAGTATATTAATTCCAATTTTTTCCTAGTTAACGCGCGAATTAAATTTCAGATTTTCATCCGATATTCTACCGGGAAATCGCACCATTGAAATTCTACCATTTGTTTCGCTTCTTGTTTAATGTTTTTCCTCTATGTAGTTTTCTGTAATGGAATTTGTCCTTATGTTCGATTTTTAAGGGGTTACTATGTTTAAAATTTGATTATTATTCTCATCATCTAGTGCATGTCACGACGTGAAAAATTTAGGTTTTTCGTTTTAGATTCGGGATCTTTATGTGTTACGGCCATTATTATAGATCACTACTTTGTGACAGTCTGGATTTTAGGTTTTCGCCTTGTACGATTTCTGCCTTATCCCTAAGTTGTTGAATTTTCCGACTATTTCTAAATAGTTTTTTATTGTGTTTATCAAAAATACTGCAATATTACTTTTTAAAAACAAACCAAATTTACTTGTGTATCATTTAATAATTCTAAATGACTTATACACTCACATTTCGAAGTAATTATTTTGTACTAGTCGTGATTTTCATTTCGGTGAACATTTCTCTGAGGCCGTTTCAGTGCATTTATCTGTTACGCTTCAAGGCACCTTTTTTTCCGATTCCCCTTTTTTTTTCTTAATTAATTTCTTTTTCGTATACTTTCCCTAAGTTCGATAATAGCTTAGACAATAAGATTTCAGATTGGATTAGTTTTAATTTTTTCTGATTTTCAATGATGTGAGAATATTCTAGATTGTAGATATATTTAGAGTACATCGTGATTCGAAGATCTGCTTGATTTTTACCGATTTAACTATTTCGTAGTTCCGATTGAGGGCGTATATTTTTATGATGTTCATAGAATATTCTTCTATGCTCATTTATTTTCTATACGTTTTATTGCAGTTTTTTCTTTTTACCGACTACTTCGAAAAAACTAAATGATGTCATTTTTTGTTTGTTCGCGCATTACCTATGCGGATCAATTTTAAGGATTCTGCATCATTGGAAAATATTACCCAGTCTGTGGTTCCACATGTGAGTAGACCTTTCAGTTTCGATTAGTACAGATAGTACAAATAAACGTTAAAAAAGGGCGGTCTCTTTAGATAATTGTTTATTAATGTAACAGACGCCAGTGGCACTTAAAACATTATCAGTATTAGACACAGGGAAACGTAATTTGAAAAAATTAAATTAAGATTGGAATAATGGAAGCAGACTGAAAACGGAGCGCCATTTACAAGCTTGTCACTTTTAACAAAGCTGAATGTTAGCAAGACGAATAAGTATCATGTTAATAAGTAAAAAATAAAATATTCAAAGATTTACCGTAAAAGTTTAATAAAAATGGACTAAGAAGTAAAAAAATACTATATTATTTTACCGTGAAATATATCTTTTAAGAGTAATATTATAATAATTTTTTAACAACATTCGTACCTTAATTAAAGTTTCGGCACACCAAATTCAAACTGCAATAATAATTAAAAACCGCATTAAATATTAAATTGTTTCTAGATTTTTTTGTTTTCATTGAATTACCGTTTTTAAACTTAATTAAGGTATTGATGCCGTTTAAGAATTATTATAATTTCATCTCCTTAAGGTATATTTCACTGTAAAATATATTATTTCCTTTTTTCGAGAGTAATTATGTTTTACAAGATTTTTTACTTTTTAGTTCATTTTTCTATTTGTTTAGTGCGATTTTATTCAATTTTTATAGGAAATCTTGAAGTTGATATCGCAATGACTACTGTTATTTAGCCGAATATACACTTGTTAGTCGGCGAAACTGTTTGCAATGATATCTAAAAAAAAAAAAAAAAACTTACTCTTTCACAGGTGAGCATTAGCTCCCTCCATAAGAAACTGCGACAAGGCCAGAATACAGCGAGAAAAAGTATAAAATTGATGATCGAGAATAACTCGCCAATTCCAGAGCTTACAGAGTGTGACGGGGTTATCGGGAAAATTAGAAAGCTGTTACGATTATAGCTAAATATTATCGAAGGCGTTGTTAGTCGGCAGAATAAGTTAAAAAAGAATTCGAAATGTACGGTCTATGCAAATGCTTCGCTGAAATCTACGTGTTTTCGAATAAGCAGAGAAAAAATCCAGTAAAGAAGACATTTTATTTTTTTTGAACAAGTTAATACTACGAACGAACTTGAAAATTAACCGGTAATCTTTAAATGCTTGAAAATTGTATTATATATATATATATATATATATATATATATATATATATATATATATATATATAATAGCGTGGTCCTTATTTACATGATTTCGGAATGTTTTCTTGCCCGCTCCCTAAATATCTTCTAAATTTATAAAAAAAAATTAAAATTAAGAGCTCAGATTTCAGGATTTTTTTTTATATATTTAGAAGATATTTAGGGGATGGGCAAAGAAAATGCCGAAATCATGTAAATAAGGACCACCTTATATATATATATATAAGTATATTACCAGGAGCTTTTTTCGGTAAGCTTTTCCAAATTATTTTATCTTGATAGGACGCACAAACACAACGTTATTGAAATAACATCGAGTTTCCCTTCAGTAACTTTATCCTTATACAGCAGTCGCGGAAGGTGCTGGAAGAATTTGATGATCCAAACCAAGAATGGATTATTATGTGCTTAAAACAGATATACTACCGCAAGTTTTAAGTTTGGTCAAAGGCGCTATTGTAATTATAATAAATAAGCGGAAATATATATATTTGTCGTTTGCAGAAACTGGATGGTTTTTTTTGAGTTCCTCTCGGTTATCTGAAAGTGATGTATTGAAATGTTGTGATCGGTATGGTATTTGTGAAATGGTATGCACTTTGTTAATTCGACGGTTAAAGGCTCTTGCTCATAGCATGCCAGTTATTTTTCAAGTATGCGAATAAATGAAATGTGTCCAATTATGAGCCGAGTTACTTACAATTTCATCACATTGCGACGGGACAGTCCGAGTTCAATTTAACGTTTCGTAGTTTACTGATAGTAGCGGTCTTAACAGATTTTTAATGTTGCATACTTGCTCTTCTGTGTGGGAATTTCTGGTGCTGGGAAACACATCTTCGGTGCCTCTTTCTCAATGATGTCAGCTTCCTGGTTTTCCTTGAAGTTAGAATGTGATGAGATCCAGCATATACAATGGTTTCTTGCAGATAATAGTTAGTTGACAGGTGATATCGGCTGGTTTGGTCAAAATTAATGATTTGAACGGCACAAAGTACGTAAACTGTAATCTTGAGAGCTAAACTGAGATTTGTCGCCGTTACTTCTGCTGATGGTCTCGAAAATTCGACTGGTAATCGGACGCTGACATAAACGGAGCAGCCGGCCTTTCGATGCGATATCGGTGTAAAATTTTTCATACGAGTCGTTTGAGGTCATTAGACTTTCTTAGGCTCCTTGTATATTTTTGTTGCGCGATCCCGGTGATACGGGTTTTCTGTTCGCCAAAACGTTTCGCATGAAACCTCGTCGCAATTTAACCGAAATTGTCACACTGCGTGAAAAGTCGTTCCGCAAAAGACTCGATGGAATTGCAATTTACAAAAAAAAAACAACAATAGCCACCTTTCCGGAAACCGAGAATTACCGTGAAGCAAGATAGAGCCAGAGGGTCGTGGAGATGGCAGGTTAGCGGCGGCGCAATTTCGGAGATGTGTCCTCTCTTTGCTGATTAATCGGAAAAAATTCCTGAGAAATGTTCCCGATTATTCGGAAGAGCGGAGAACGATAGTTTCAGTTCTGGTCAATTTGTATACGTCCTTTAACTGATCGGTTAATGGTAGCTACTTTCTCTTCTGCTGTTCATGCGCGAGTTAAATCGGAATCACTTTCATCGCTCGTTCGTTTGCTCAACTATGAGAGATGGTAAAAATCGACGCCTTGCGCCCCCTGAGATAGCACGTGTCGCCACGACTCCTCCACTACGGGCAACGAAATAGTGGCGCGCTGCAATCTATTAAAACGGAAAGATTACCATTCTTTATGGCACCGTCTCTGCGTGGTGCTGCCGCTTGAGGTGGCCCACCGGAGTTTGTTATTGTATCCTTGTCAGTGCTAATATATGTAGTCATGATGTCATACGCACACTTACATAACGCCCGTACATTCGGAATATGCATAATTTACTGGAAATGAAGGTGTCATTAAAACACGCCTTCCAATAAAATCTAATGACGAAGAAACTTTTGTAATTTATCCACGTTCCGTTTTTTGTTGTCTTTTTGTGCGTTCAGTGTGTGTGTGTGTGTTTTTTTTTTTTATATTCCTGCTTTTACGATTATTTTTTCGGAAGAATAGTGGAGGGGACGCGATTTGAAATATAGCGGAGAAATGTGTCGCCTGCTACTACAGCCAGCGCCGAGAGACCAAATCGCTGTGAGTGCAGTGAGAAGTGAGCGGGAAAAATTAAAGAAAAGGAGTAGCGAACAAAAAAAAACAAAAAAAAAACACCGAACAAAAAACCTATAGAGCACAGTTGACGAGACAATAATAAATCGTAGAGTTGTATCTTTCTTTTGCTCGATGCTCCTTTCATTACCTGCGACGCACCGATTCTGTAACGGTTTAGGTGGCGTCGGTCGTCTGCATTTTTTCTTCGCTTCTCGCTATTCAACTATGTGTTTCGATTGTCCGGCATGACAATGATCGGCGATGCAGTAAAACACACAGATCGCTCATTTATCGAAAGGCTCCGAATCGGCAATCGAATTTTACATTAAAATAATAAATAAACAAAAAATCGGGCCCTGTAAAGACTTAATAAAGAAAAACAAGTATAAAATAATTTACCCTAATAAATTAAAATAAATACCTCAATTTAAACGTTTTCGGGCATAGAGTACATCATCAATAGACAGGACGCACTCAAACTTGAAAAATACAACTTTTGAATATATACTGCCCTATCGGCATAATTAAATGTATATAAATCCATAAAAGTCCATAAAAACCTATAAAAAAACCATAGAAATCCATAAAAACCTATAAAAAAACCATAGAAATCCATAAAAACCTATAAAAAAACCATAGAAATCCATAAATATCCTAAACATTGAGATAAACATTGAGAAACCGGTTATGGATTTATCTACATTTAATAAGAACAGTTTCAGGGGGAAAAAAAATGCTGTCGAAATAATTTAAAAAATCTCAAAGTTAAAAAAGTATAAGATTTAGATAATTCAACGAGTCCCCCCCCCTTCATGGAAGCATAATGACGAGTCAAAGTCTCGAATAATAGTGTATATTCGCCATGATTACAGAGAAGCGTCTCCGAAACATGCAACGTGTTATGATTCTTTATCTAGAATTAAGGAGAAAAAAAGAATTACGTTGAAAATTTCCTTTCGATTGCGATTAATTGTTTCGGAAAAATATAAACAGATTAAACGGAGGAATTAATGAGAACGATATACACAAAATTTTGTCCGTTTTGATTTTTTGACTTTTCAATGATTAGATCCGAGCTTTACTCGAATGAGATACCAGTATTCCCTGATTTCCGAGTATGCCCGTCAATTACGGAGTTCTTAAGTGGCCTATCGAGACAATTTCGACAGTGCTCCGCACTTATTTCTGAAAGAGGAATATACTTTTCCAGCTTTTCTTTTTAACAGGTGCTATTCGTATCTGGAAAATCTTTTGAAAGCGAAATTTTCCAGGTATTTTTTTAGTTAGTTTGAAAGCGTACGCATCAAGACCCTTTCGAAAGTGTGGCAAATTTTTGTAGTTTCAGCCGACCAAACGTGATTTTTTGAAATGTGCGTTGTAACTTCGACAAAGCCAAATAGTAGTTCACCCGACATTAATTGCTTCTGAATTAGAGGATATACACGATGTTGTCGTCAAATATAAACGTCTTAGCGTGTTGTTGGAAGTTTTCCAATAATTTAATATGCCTCGTATACATACGCAGTCCAAACTGCTCCGGGTAGTATAAAAGTGTGGGAAAAGTAGTGGCTTCATATACAATTTTGTCTTCGAGAACGAATGCTCGTTCAAAGATTGCTTACAATCACTGCACACAGCGAAGCGAATTCTACCTTATATTCTCTATAATCGAAGCAATAAGGTAAGAGATAAAACACACTAAAGCCGCTTGTGATTGAGACGTTTATCGAATGAATTCCACTTGTAAATCGAAAATGTTGACAGTAATAATAGAGATTAATAGATTAAAATTTTAAGTTGTTTTTTCTTTTTTTCTGGATTGGTGGAAATATCGCACGTATGAAAAAAAAAATGAATTTCTCGGATGATTACAAAAAAAATAGAACTAAACCGTGGAAGACAACTTGAAAATCATCGGTAAAAAAGAAAAATTTGGACTTTTCTGTTTCTTGTCCTTTTTCTCAACTCTCGCTTAAATGATTAATACGCATTATATGTACTTTCCAATATATTTATATCTAGCGACAGAAGTTTATTCTACTTCAATTACTCTTCGTTTTGGGATAAATGAACGAGCAAATCTTTAGTAAATCGGCCGAGAAAATTTCGGAGCCTGACGACACTGAAAATAACAAAGTTACTGAAAAGATAAAAATATACGACGATTGACTTGGAATTTGAAAAATGATTAGGAATATCTTGTAGTAAGCGTGAAACTAGCGAACGTTGCCGAATGAAATCCGTTTATTGAATAATGTTAACGAATCTTTCGTATATGTTTTTATTACAAACCTTGGTTGCGGTATTTAATTTATTTTTCAATTCAATAAATTGTTGTTTTTTTTTTTGTTTTTTTTTTCGTCATTAACGGTGAAATGAAATTTCGTCTTTAATCTTAATTTATTACATTTTGAATTTAGCAGAGAAATTGTTATTTTTTGATAATAATAAAAAAAAAAAAAATTGTAATAAAAACCGCTATTATCTTTGCGCTTTTTTGGAAAACATTGCGAATTATATATACATATTGCGCTTTTATTAGGCTCTTATTTTTAACTTTTAAATTAAAATTATTAATTACTATAGCCGTGTTATCGACGGTTCCGCCCGTGTGTGAATGACCATTTCATTCTAACAGAAGAAAGAAAAAAAATGTAGTTTTATCTAGAATCCGTGTGCTTGCTTTTGCGTTGGTGGGTGTGTGTTCGTGCGTGATCATGAGAGAATATGTGGATATATTTTGGTGTTGATCTGTATGTTTCATATATACGTATATTCATATACACGTATAATAGCTACCCGTGTGTGTTAACTAGTACTTTATATCAATTCTTTGCGCACGTGCATGTTCAGTATATACTATATTCCTTTGAGCTATGTATTGTCAACCGTTCACGATTTCATTTATTTACTTTTTTATCATATTGCGCTGTGTAGTAATTGATGTAAGCTGTTTCACCGGCAAATTGTAAAATAAATAAATAAATTAGGGATAAAAATCTTTTTTAATCTTTATTTTAAGTTATCCCACTTTTTATAGCCTTTTATTTAATTCGTTTTGTCAGTCTGTTTGTCTGTGGGGAATCTTGCGAACGATTTTTCACCTACTTCCCGATGAATTAAAAAAGTGTCCTTTTGCAGAAATGTTTGTTATAGATGACAATACAATATTATGTAACATGCGGGTTTCCAATTTTAAAATTAGATCCTCGGGGCGCCGAAAGCTCGAAATGTTGGAAAAAAATATTTTTTTTTTTCGGGCATGTGGTATTATATCGTTGGAAAGATCGCGCTATTTGTCGAGAACAAAACCATATTTTATTTCTTTAATGAAACTTTCGAAGTTTACGAAAAGTTCAAATATGCGCGAGATCTAATATGTAGAGCTCCCTCTTTACGGCGCGAGTCTTATAGCTAAAAATTTTGAACTATGCACGTATATTTCTTTGGTTTGGAACATCTAGGTTTCCAACTTTAAAGTTAGCCTCTCGGGACTTCGAAAGCTTGCACTTTTAGAAAAAAAAAATTTTTTTTCCGGGCATATGATATACTGTTTGAAAGAGCGCTGCTATTTGTCGGGAGCAAACTCGTATTTCATTTTCTTAGCGAAACATTGGAAGTTTACTAAAAGTTTAAAAAAGCCAAAAAATCACGTGTTGGTTCAGCATTATAGCTAAAAATTTTGAACAAGGTTAAAAAAATGCGCATTCTTGTGTATTTATTTACGTTTTGGAACATTTGGGTTTCCAAATTTAAAACCGGAGTTTCAAAAAAATATATTTTTTTCCGGTCACGTGATATATCAATGGGAAGATCGCGCTATTAGTCAAACATTGTGTTTCATGTGCTGAGGATTCCCTATGTATTGCATGAAAAACAAAAGACAATAAATTGATAGAATGCGATTCATTATTTAATAATAAAATGTAACACAAATTTCTGTCAATGTCCCATAATCGAGATATTGAATAAAATAAATCAAAATAAAATACAATTCTAAATTTTTGTTTTTCTATTGAAATACATAGTAAAAAGTCCAGACTAAAAAATAAAAAAAAATAATTTTTTTCCTAAAAATGGCCTTTTATTTATGCACTAAAAAGTACAAAATAACTTTATTAGTGTGCGACTACCAGATACGCATCTTAACATTAAAATCTGAAACTGCAAAATATTCTGAAAAATAAAATATTCGGTGTGTGTGGTATTGTGATTCCTAACAATGGTTCAACATTAAATAGTGATTGCAGTTTTGCCTTAGGATGTATTACAATATTAATATTTAATTATTAATCTACGTCCCCCGCTTTTATTTTTCAGAATAGTATTTTGTAGTTTCAGATTTTAATTCACTGCAGTCATCTGTTTTTCACTTATTCTTGACCCTTCCATCATCATGATATCATTCCCTTGTTCTATAAACCGTTAACTTTCCCGTTTACCTCCTCAAAATGTAAATAATTCTTATTTTCTTCTTTTTTTTTTTTGGTTTTTGTTAATAATCAAAATATTTACGTAAAGATTGTTTCCGTCTTGGGGGAAACGTGACTGTCATCGTCCAACAGAAAAGGGGTCTTCACATTCAGCTGAAAATTCTTGGTATTTCCGTAACCTACGTCTGCCGCGATCTGAACGTTTCACTCAACTAAAGATCACGCACAGCTTTCAAAATTATATAAAATTAACAGCCAATGCATAGTTCTCTCCTCCTTACCTTCCGTATGTAGAATACATAAATCAGTCGCAAGTTAGACGCTTAAGAATCCTACTGAATTGCATGTTTGAGAGAACATGTTCTCCAATCGCATACTCGTTTTATTCTACACATTTCGACCTACTATCCGCCGAGCATTTTATAATAATTCAAAACAGAATAAACACATTGGTTGGGTAAAGATTTAACATTGAAGATAAGTAATATTTTCAGTAAAAACTATTGAAAATTCCTGTCACGGGAATTTTATTTTTCTGTAGAATCTAGTAAAGAAGGTTTTTTTTTTCCAATCCTAGACTAAGAGCGCAGCTTGCGTTTTAAATCCTGCCGATAGAGGTTTAACGATTTGAGTAACCCAAAAAAAAGGAAACGTCGCTGTTGTCTTGAAATCAGTAAAATGTTATCTTGAGCTCATATTTATGTGTACCATAGTTTTACCATTTTAGCTTTTACATGTAATATTTACCATGGTAATCATTTTATTTAAATGTTTACGTTAAATTTATATTTACTGTGGTAATCATTATATTGTAAATTATTTACTATAGTTTTTTTTTTTTTTCTGACCTTCTCGGTTTATTTTAGGGTTTGAATTAATAACTGCTTTACGGAACCAGTTTTTGTCAAACATTTGCATTTTTCATATTAACTTCATACCCTTTTCGCATTCATCGAACTATTTTTTTTTCGGTTTTATTTTCTTTGTTTTCATAAATTCTCAAATTCTTTTGTTTAACCTATATCATTCTGCATCCCCGTAATATGTTCGTAAAATAATAATCTTCTTTTCCTCATTGGCAACGGTTCTGTATAATTGATCGTTTGATATCCTTCTAAGCTACGTACATTGCTCCATTCCTACAATCCTCCTTAAAATTCTACGTTCTCTTATTTCTAATTAGTTAGTTAATCCTTTTTTGTTTTGTTTTTTTTTTTTTTTTATTATTATTTTAAATTTCAAATAATTTTTAAAATTACAAAACTTTAATAAACACAAAAAACCATTACAAAGTATAAATTCTTATAGATTTTGACTGATGGTTTATCCCGTATCTCTTCTACATTCCAAAATATCTAAAGAGAAAAAGCTATCAAGTTAGATTATAACATCATACATATTCTTTTCAATATGGTGATTATATATTTTATGGTCTTAATATGGTATTATATTTATTCTTCAACCAGTTGTAGTTTCCTTCTCCGATGTTGTGTTCAGCTCTTATGTGCTCAAATTGAATCGGTTTCAATATTGCATTCTCTGTATTTATCATCGTTATTTTTTTTTGGTCCCCAATTCGTAATACGATGGGGTAAATGTATTTAGAAAATTTATACCAATAATTTATATAAATAACAAGTCTGTCCTGAGCCCGTCCATTTAAGTTTATGGAATTTATCATCATTATTGGGTTAGAAAGAAATCTGGATTGATTAGTTTGTTCTTCAATCTATCCTCGATTCTGGCTAATAATCCATACGTTCGTCTTCCGGTTAATTCTTAAGCGTTTTGCTATTTCTCCAAGTATTTCGACCTCACTTTTTTTTCTGTATTACCATTATCCTATCACTGTGGTTGTTTTTAAGTTATTTTTATCTCGTTAATCATTTCCAACTGTAAATCCAACGGCATAAGTCCTGATATGACATTACAGTTTGTTCCATTTTAATTTTTTTTTTTTTTTTTTTATTGAAATGTTACGAAAATAAATCAAGGAACCATGTTATTGATCTGATTGAGATTTAAGATTTTTCTAATGCATATAATCCTTCTGGTTTTGATAACTGTAGAATAGTGTCTTAGTTTTGCCCCTACACTCGATGTTTTTTTTGTTTTTTTTTTTGTAGACATTCTTCCTCAAATGACGATGTAGCCGGGGCTTAGTATATTTTACTGTTTATTCCTCTAATCCATTTTGTTGTATAACTTCCCTTAAATAATTAAACTTTTTAACTGGTATTTGTAGTAAATATATTGATATTATTATTCTTTTTATTTCATTGAGTGTATTTTTCATAATATAACTCATTTAAATTACATTAGAAGCTTATAAATTATGCACTGAATACTTCCACGGGAATCAGTCTATCTACGGTTGAAAACCGGAACCGAATCGGTGTTAGTTCGTGAGCTTAGTGCACGCAAATTTTCCGACAGTCATTTATATATATATATACTCGTATATATATGCGCGTATAAAGTTAAAATGTTTGTCGGAAAATCGTAGAAAATGATAAAAATAAAATGATCAAAAATCGTAATTAAAAATTACATGTTCTTTTTATTATTTTCCATATAAATATATATACATATATATATATATATATAGTGCCCGGAGCTTCGCCCGCAGGACCCTCGCTTAGCACGTGAAAAAAATATCAATTTCAATAATCAGTATTACGAAGAATTTTTTATTTATAATCAATAAACGTAATCGATATTTTTTAATCAAATGGCCGGAAATAATTTAAAATCGATAATTTCTGAGCATCGAGAATAAATGCTAAAAATGAAATAATAATAAAGATTATTTCGGATTGTTCGAATTTTTTTTCTTTTTATTTCCCCCTTCAGGTGTATTCGTTTTTATTCCAAAATCGTGCAAGGATTTCTTACGAAACAGGAAGATCAATTTTTAAAGAATGTACTAATTGGAATGAAAAGGCTTTTCTTTTTGTTTTGCAAAAAATAATAAATACGTATCGGTATCGAAATAAAAACACTGATTTATTTTTGCGAAACGAATATGTACGGGAGTAAACGAAAAGTAATCATTTCGTTTTTATGAAATAAATTACTTTTCGTAGGTCTTGTGGGGTGCATGCGCACGTGCGATCATTTGAACTGATCATTTGAGAACGTGACGCTATATCCTTTATAAACGGTGAGATGATCTCTTATGATTACATATTTAGGCGCCAAAGTCGTCGTGCAAGCTGTCCTGGTATTTCTGTATAATTCTATCCCATACTTCCAAATTGGTGCTGTCAGCACTAGCTATATAATACGTTAAGAAATTGACTTAAAGAGTTGAGACTTCACCTTCTTTCTAATAATAGACAAAGCAAGTTAGCACGTGTCAAGACTGATCCACGTAGTTGTTCTCTGTAGAAACGTCGCGTAATCCGTACCCCCCCCCCCCCCCCTTAGGATATTTCACGAAAATTAACCCGCGGTATTTCGAAGTTAATTATTATTGAATTAAAAATACCGATAGAAAATGTTAATTGTTTAAACTATTCGATATTGTGTGTCTATAGGTTTCCATTTACGGCACTGTGTTAAACTTATTAATAATCTCAGATGCAACTACGGTGGACAATATAATTATTCGGCCGACAGCAAATGATTACATCTCCAGACTGTGTCTCTTTTGCTACCTAATTAGAATCGTAATGAGTCCGCAGTTAAAATGAATATCGACATGCAGCGATTGCGAGGTAATGTAATTAAAAGGGCGTGTCGGTGTAACGAATTTTTTACCGACAGACACGTTGTTGCATGCAATGCAAATCGAAACGTATATATTTCTGGTGTGAGACCAACTTTTGGAATAAAATACGTTGGTCTAGGCGACAAGGTAATAAATTATAAATGCAAACTAGACGTTACGTTTCGTTCTATGTTGATTGCAGTTTGCCCGCTTTTTTTCTGTGTCTTCTAATTAGGATTTCTTCAGATATTCCGCGCATGCGCTTTGCTGGAGAAGAATTCGTTTTACTACATATCCCCCCCCACCACTCTTTTATCCCTTCTATTTTTCGAATCTTTCGCTTCTTTTTTAAAAATTACTTCGTTATTTCATCTGACTATATTGTTTCAGATTACGTAATTTGATGGGCATCCGATAAAGTTCACGTATAATTAATTTACCTGCACGGATGTTAAAAGATGCGACACATATTAGCTGCGGGACTTGCTTTCGATTACGTCATTATGTGCAAATTCTACATGTAGAAAATGAAGCTGATTACTGTTACGTAATTGTACTTAGGAAGAAAACACGGTATCCATTGTCTTCTTTAATTAGGCGTTCTGATTTTACCCCTCTCAAGTCGAAGGAAACTAGGTAACTAGTGTGCATACATATTCAGGATGCGTGGGAATAGCGAGTTTTTTTGTTTTGTTTTTGTTTCTTGTTCCTTAAATTGAGAGACTCCTCCTTTCTCCTCGTTCGTAAGACAGAAATATGTGTAGCAACGTCGACGACTAGTTTATTAACTAACAACCGTTTGTAGCTTCGGGTACGGGTAGTGGGGCAACAATCTATGTTAACGCGACGCGTGTACAGTGTAAGTCGTGAGTAGTACGAAAAAGATGGCTAACAATTTTTCGTGTGAGAGTACAATTCGCACCTTTGCCAGGTGTTTCCTTTCCCGTTTTATTTTTTCTCCTTTTCTAGTTATCTTTTTCCACTGTTGCGCGTAGGAGATACGAAATGCTAATGAATAATTCATCTTCTACATTTTATAATTTGTCGAAGTAATTACGATGAAAGAGTTACCGCTAAAATTGAAGATTGAGAAATGTTTCACGAATATTTTTATTTCGTTCTAAAATCGGCTACCGTGCGTAACTGCTAAGGTTGTTGCAATACACAGATGTTACAGTAGTAAATGGTAGACTTTAATTTAGCAGACTTTAATTCAGGAGACTTTATTGCGCATTCACGTTAAAGGTATTAATTAAAGTATTATCCACTTCGGTGGATATAGATCGAAACAGTAACATTACACAGAACTTCCACTTCCTAAAAAAAATGTTAGCCTCCTTTCCACACTTCCATGCCTTTGATGATCGGAGGGAAAGTTTATTTTCGTCCTTGATATACACTCTGCAAGTGTTCTTCTCTGCCAGAGAGATCTTCTGACAACGGAATATTAAGATTTTTTTTTTTCGTTTCATTTTTCCCCCGTTCCCTTTGATAATTGTCAATTTCTTAGAACCATTCGCGGTATACATGGAATCTAGTTTCGGAGAAGATGGAGCATTTTTATACATTTTAGCTGGTAGGCAGTATATAAAACAATAGAGCTTATAGCGTGCACGAAGCGTGTCTTATTTTATATCTACAGTTGTAACGAAAAAGCTGAAGTCATTATTGTTATTATTATTCTTTAAACACCATCGATATTATTAAAAAAATATTACATTTTAAATAGTTTCATAAACGAGTGAGGTCTTCTAAAATTCAGCTTGAGAAATTTTCTAAAAATATCTTCGGGTATTATTTTCTCCGTATATATCATCTTTCCATTTTAATTATTGCCGTCCTCTATTTGTTATTTTATAGATGTCAAAATCACAATATTTAAAAGTTTTTCTTTTTTTTTAACCGTTTTAATTGTTCTACTTTACATATTCCTAAGTTGCATATTTTATAAAGCTTTCTTACTGCATCGTATTTTGGTGTGCTGCTATTTTCTTGAGGCCCTTGATTCGTTAAAGAGCCGATAGTAAAAATCATAAAGTATGCTAGGAAAAGAAGTCTGTACGCGTTTCTCTCCGTTCTTATTTTTTTTTTTTTTTCTTTTACCAGTTATAAACAATTAATACAGTTGTAAATTTCATTCTCGGGCTTTTGTTTATTTCAATAAATCGTTTTAAAGAACTGTGTATTAAACAAAATATTCATTAATTATATGGATAATTTTCTATTTCAACTGGAATCCAGAAAGATATTTTAAATTTCAATTTCATATCTCGAACAAGTGAACGATGCTACTGCGGCTTTGAAGTGCTGATAAATAAATTCAAAGGTTGATTTAGTTATTTAGGTTATTAACCGTATATATATATATATGTACATATATCCAGGGGCAGATCCAGGAGGACATTTGGGGAGGGGGAATTATATAATTACGTAAAATTTTCTACGGCAGGCAGCAGATTTGAGAAATACCCTTTGTTTCACAAAGAAAATCAAATAGCGACCTCTATAGAAATTCATAAAAATTTATTTTAAAAATACGTAATTATTACAATTCTTAATTTAAATTTTATTTTATATTTAGGGGTGAAAAATAAAACGAAATTATAAAATTCTACCTTAAATATGGTAGTTTAGAAATAGTAAGATAGTATTTTTATTAGTACTTCTTTTTTATTTTTGTTAGTAATCCGATCCGAATTCTCTTTGTTCGTGAGCAAGTTTAAATATATATATTTCTCATTGAATACTATTTTTAATTAAAATTACAAAATAAAAATTAATAAAAATAAATAAGAAAGGCAAAAGACAACGATTAGTTTTAAAATAACATAGTAACATTAATAGTTTTACTAAGAAATAGTATTAAATATTAGTAATAATTAAATCCACAGGTAAAATTTATACAAATCTTTTATAGCATAAATTAAATTTCTCTGTTATAACAAATTTTTTCATAGAGGTTTTGGTTCTTTGAAGGGGGAAATGTCCCCTATCCACCACTCCGTAGATTCGCCACTGATATATATACATATATATATATATATATATATATATATATATATATATGTATATGGCGGTTTGGTAGTAATACTTATCAATAAGGGCATATTACAGAGATTTCGTTCGATATGCCGTGTTATATAACACATACAGTGTGTGTATAATATTAATAACGCGTATTTCATTTCTCGATTACTTCAGCTTAGTCAACCGCTCTTTCTTCCCTTTCAGGCAATTCACTTTCGCCTATTCGTCAATATCATTTTTCAGTTTGCTGTTGAGAAACTTCCATTCTTCAGAATGAGACCGTTTCTTAACACCTCCTCATATTTTTTAATCTTCCGGGTTTCTTCTACCATTCACCTAATTTTGTTATTCTTTATGTACGTCTGTCCGATTTCACGGACTTGAAATAGCATATTCGATATGATTCAATACTACCAACGTTTTGTCAGTTTGTTAAAATAGCGATATACAGGTATAACGAGATTAACATTCTAATCTGCGGTTGGGGGGGGGGGGATTCGTAAATTTATTAAAAACTGGTATTCCCTAAAAAAAAAAAAAAAAACAACAGAGAAAGCATAAAGTCAATGTCGCCACTGCGAAAAATTTGCTTTTTCTGCTAAAATAGGCTCTATAAAAATTTAAGATAATACCACGCATTATTAGATTTAATACAAAAGGAAAAAATTATTTATCTTTGTCGCATTTTTTTCTTCGGTTTTTTAATTTTATTTAATTTATCTATTTACTTTTTGATATCTTTAAGCAGAAACACGTGGGAGAGTTTTCTAGACGGGATTTTGCCAGTAAAAATTGTGATTCTCCAGTTGACACAATCTACAACGCATCTGAGAAAACTATTCAATTTTCTCCGCTTAGAACGATGTAATCGCGAAAAAATAAAGTAACTTTTGATGTTTTTCACATTTTATCGAAGAA
Organism: Icerya purchasi; assembly: GCA_039619475.1. Lineage (NCBI taxonomy): Eukaryota > Metazoa > Arthropoda > Insecta > Hemiptera > Monophlebidae > Icerya > Icerya purchasi. The sequence goes on from CM077115.1 coordinate 240,282,420, forward strand.
TAATAGTTTAGAGGATTTTTATTGAAAAACAGAGTTGATCGATTTAGAATTGTTGATAATTAACGAAGTATAAACCGACCTCGTCTTACATAATTATAAGGTTTCTTATTTGTTAACTGGACCTCCCTCCCAAAAAAAAACAAAAAAAAAAACGATATTTTTAAGTTGCTCGGCTACCAAACTAATGGTTATAAAAACTTGAATCGCTTTCGGGTTCCAGCGTCCTAGAAGGAACGGAACAGACTCCCGCTGATTTCTCTGAATGAAACTATATAATAGTCTCCTAGTTTTCTCTTTACTTATCGACATACTACGGATTCGGAAATATCGAATAGAATGAAAATGATACGGTGGACATTAAAAATTCTTGCACCAGACGACGTGATGACACTTTTATTTTAATCGAGAAATTTTAATTTCTACGCAGACATGCATTATCTCTCGTCATGGAATGGAAAGAGGAATTTTAAAATTAACCGAAAGAAAAATAAAAAACCCCAACTATTATTGAAGTAAAATTATATAAGCGATAATTCAATTATTAGAAAACAATTAATATATTAAAGAATTATTACACCGACATGTCTATGTCTGGCTACTTTAAGAATCAAAGGTCGAGGAGGCGGTCGATTAAAATTAAGAAACCCCCTTACGCTCGATTTCCTTTTTTTATTTTTTATTTTTTTTGACTGACCAATTAATTCGGTGTAAATAATAATTATTTCGCGGGCCTTCAATTTCTCTATCGCTAAATAAAATTAATATTAACTGGAAGAAAAAAAAAATTTTTCTCGAGACTGATAAGATTTTTTTGGAAAAAATTAATATTATGCTGAAAATCCCGTTCTTACTTGAAAAAGAAGGACTAGCAAGGCTACGATGACAAAATTACGAATAAAGTATTTCTACAAAGGTTTTTCAGGTTGCGTGACTAGTAGCTTTCGTTAAAGGAAAAAATAAATTTAAATTCGGATGTAATATGAACGTTGAAGTGTATAGGTAAAGCATAAAAGTAAGCGGCGTCTAAATAGAGGAAAAATAATTTTTTAGACATTTAACATTTTTTTTTTTTTTTTTTTTTTCAATTGTTGAAGCGGAAAATTTAAACAAGGGCGCATATCATTTTAATAGAGAGCGCTGCATAGCTTTGTAACATGATGCAAATATCCTCAATATACTGGTAACTAGCTCACACTTGTCTAAAAATAAGAAGCATCGCTATTGGTTAAGGAATTTTACGAAATTCGCGAAATGAGTTCAACTACTGATACAGTCGTTAAGAGGAGTCGAGTTTCGAGCATCCGAGCAGCAGAGCTATAAAGTGCCGGAGGATTTCAGAGAGATCGACGTAGCGGCAGGCAGATGAGCGGATTTTATTGTATGAAGAATTTGAAACACGAAAATAAAACATGGCAGCGAATGTAGCGGAGAGAAAATAGTATGCCGAGCATGATTTCAATGGTCACATATGTGTATGATTTATATTCGAGACAGGCATTCTGCGTACTTTACGGTCGTTCTTACGTGCTAGCAGAAGAAGTGGCCAAGTTCCGGTCGGATGGAGTCCACCGAATAATGAAAAACGTTCATGAGCAAATATAGAACGAATACTGAGCATAACGAAATATTATTACAACGGCGATGTTTGATGGTATGCTGCGCGCTGGCCATAACGAAGAATGAAAGAAGCAGCCGACTCGTAATGGGAAAGTAGCGAAATATATACAACATAACAGGTTGACTTCCGTGTAAGATATTTCTGTCAATGATCCAACTTGCTATAATTGTCCTGTTGTTCTTCCGAAGATATGATAAAAACGTGCGCAGACAGGTAATCCCGGAGAAACCTTCTTAGATGTCGTCGTTAATAAAGTAATTTGCGCTTATATTCCAAACAGGGCCCTTATCGGCAACTACCTTTTTTTATTATCGTCTATTGCCTGGCTGCGGCCCGTTGAGAATTCATGACAGTACAGGGGACAGATGAAGTGTAGCAAACAAACGAATAATCCTGCATTTACGAAAACAATGAAACAATTCTTTTATTTATTATTCAAACTCATTGTTAAATATATTTACGACAAAAATTAATTTTTAACATTTAATTAACAATTATATATATATATATATATATATATATATATATATATATATATATATAATTGTTAATTAAGTGTTAAAAATTTATTTTTGTCGGAAACAATTCTTGGCCACGGAGCAAAGTGTTGAAACCGCTGAAAAAATAGTTCCTAGTCTGCCTCTACGATAGTACAATGTCAATGGTTTTTTTTAAAGTTTTTTGGATAGATTGTGTAGATTTTAACGAATCGCGTACTCTAATGTAGCCACTCCGCCGTTTCCCGGTTATTTCCGTATAAATCCGGAGCATTTAAGAATGCAATTACTCTTATAATCTTAATATTCATGCAGAAAGAAAATTGTTCTTTTTTTTTTTTTTTTAAATATAAAATAATAACATTATTTTATATATTATCTTTTGGGCGCGTCAGCGGCTTTAACTACTAGAAAATTACTTAGAGTTATTTTATTTTTAACGGAATTCGCATTCCATCAGATTAATATTACGAAACGTTTTTAGCTTTTTGTGGAGCCTCGTGGGACAAAATTTGAGCACAAACGACCTTTTTACCGGCATCGCATCGAACTGAGAAACTGAAGGGTTGCGCCACATCGGCCCTCGCGAGCTTCTTCAATTCTTCGCATTGTAATAACAAAAGATTCGTATAAACATCGGAGATAAAGAATAAAACCATAAAAATCACAGGCTATGCACTGTAATGAATAGAAACTAGCTTTTCATCATATCCTTTTCCATTAGCATAACATAAAAAATCGTGTACATTACTATAGTATTCGATAAAATAAAATAACACGGTGAGTGTTCTGTATTAGGTAAAAATAGAAAAAAATCTGTTTAGTTTATCTTTTTGTGAGACTACTATCTCTTTGTTTTGTTTTTTATTTCCTTTTTTTTTTTTTTTTTTTTTTCATTAAGCCATCGGGTTTTTTGTTTCGGTTTTTTCCTGAATTGTTTATAAATTTTTTAGGATATGGAAATTTTATAAACATGTAAAACGACAACACGTGAAATTGCGCGAAGAAGATATAACTTTGTAATTTACGCTCAAATTTTTTTATTCATTCATTTACGTATTAAAATACAAAAGCGAAACAAAAACGTTAACTTGCAGAAATTTATTGAAAAATTATGGATTATCAATAAACGGACGCTCCCCGTAATAAAAGAGCAGTATAATTTCAGTTACGTATTTCATAATGGGGGTTTTCATACTGTTTTTTCATACTACCGCTGACGTAAGAATGACGTAGCGATTAATAAACTCAATTCTTCAGACAACCTCACCGTGTCCAGACCCCCCGATGCTAGAAGAGTAGATTTCAATAAAATCTCCAGTTGTTCGCCTAGCGACATCTATTATACCTTCTGCAATGCAAAATCATTTCGAATATCCTTACTACCACCATCTGTGTAGAATCATATTCAACCTATGTAATATACGTATCGGAAAAAAAAAAAAAAAAAAAGACCAAATAAAACGTATTCAAGAACCACCGATTACTGCGCACAATGAGTTCAGTACCGCCGAAACTAGTCGGCGGTAAGTTTGTTCGTATCTATTACGTTATATTTAATTTAAAATTACACGAAACATTCAATTTATATGTTTCTTCAATTTTTAGCTGCTATCCGATTATTGCGTTTGATCATTCGGGCCGAATAAGGAAGTTAATGAATTATTCCGACGATAGTGGGGTATGAAAGGTTTCAATGACTAATACGGGTGAAAATAATAATGATGAAGTAGAGAAACACGGCTCTGGATTTGTTTTCGTTATTGACACGTGCTTAGGCGCGGCCTATACAAAACCTTTGTAATGATGACGCGTGTTTTTGCGGGAAATACCGGAGCTTAGATTCCGGTACGACCTCTGCATAAAGGACACTAAACGCTCCGTCGACGAACCGCGTAAAAGATGATTACTGTGCCGGAAACGTTACGAACTACGTCTCTGAATAAAGTGGAATCACTTGTTCATGTCTACTCCGGGAATTTCCCTCTTTACTCATTTTAGGTATGCTGCACTCACTGGAGAAGCAATTTTCGAACTGGGCATGGGAAAATGTCGACGTACTTACTTTCGTTACCTAAATCGTACACGGACATTCGGTATACCTTCGAAATTTACTTTCGTATCCAACTGCATGTAACCACTCTTTCTTTTGTAAAACGCGATTTCATTACGGCTTGATTACATCTATAAAATGGTAGTGCTTTAGCGATTAAAAGGTGTTTAGCCATCAATCCGAATTGTGTCTCAGCCTAAGTCGTTTCTAGACTGAACTACCGATGAAAGTGAAGGTGGATTCTACAGGGAAAACTAGGATATTCTCTTTGAATTTATATTGAGCTTACATCGCGAAAAAAGAGCTTAATTCTACCATCCGCGACACTTTATAAAGCGCATGCTTTGTCAAAGTATCTTCGCCTTAAAAAATAACTCTCGTGTGTCTTGTTTCCGAGATTAATACTGAAACGTAAAAATATCAAAAAAAAAAAAACTGGAATTCCGTAGAAAAATTAGAGATTTATAAACAAGCCTATTAACTGTATCATTACCCCATGTTTTCGATGAAAGTATAGTACAATGAAAATAAAAAAAATACTTTACAAAAATTATACAGATATAAAAACAAGTGATTAAGTTCGTTACAGATATGATGATTCGACGTCACTGGCGTTTACGTAATAAAGTTCAAAATTGGCTCGAAAAATACAATGCGCGACGTCACAGCACGAAGACGGCCAGTTAATTAGTTGAGCGGGGAAAAGAAAATGTTTGCCTTTATTTCGTTGTGTACTATATATGTGTTTTTTCATTAATTACACGCCGATTATTAATTGTTTTTATGAACGTTAATTTTTTCCAGTTGGCGACTGCATTTTTCATTAATTACAGATTCGTAAATGTTTTAGACAACGCCGTGAAAATAAAAGACTGTATTTTTTTGCGAAAGATCATGGGATCGCGACCTCGATGTCACGTAAATCATCTGATGAGGTAACCAACCACAGGGATAATCTAAACTAATTAGAAAGAGGAGAATAAATCATATCTAAACTAGTTTTATATTCGTCATTAATTTCTGTTTAAATTTAATTCATAATGATTGGAAAGACGCGCTGCCGGCCATTACGTCGCGTAAATAAAGTGAATAAACTAATCATTAATAGATTTAGTCCTTTCCGTTTACGATAAAACTAGGCGACTTATTTCTTGTAAATGTTCGTAATAAAATGGCTGAATCGTATTCGAGCAAAAGCATAAACACAGAGGCAGTGGCTGAATCACGATGTTTAATTACTATTTGGTGATCATTTAAATCGGAGCTGAAATTATGTGAATTCAGTGGGACATTGTTATCGTTGTGTTTAAATTTTCTTCAGAAAGAAAAGGGAAAAACAACTAAAAAACACTAATAATAACTTCAGATATTTGTAATAGTGTAGAACGGTTACGAGTGCTGAATAATTTTACGAATGCGTGTGATTTATTTTTGACATCTTAATTAGCGATAATGATTCCGAAAATATTTCTGGCATTAATTATCGAAATATTAAAGAATATATGACGTACTATTTCAAAAAGGGAACGTGCAATGCGTTAATTAAAAAAACCCTGTCAATTAACCAATTTGTATTTACTTGTTAGGGTCTGGTCGATTAATAATTATGTATATATATATATACATATGGATAAAAGTTAAATTGCAGTATTTAAAAATGACCAATATAACAATAAACGTTTCGTAATTGAGACGGATTATTATCGCTGTACTATTACATTATTAATGTTAGTAGCTGGTGGCAGAGTTTTGCTCGCATTCATTTTAAACTTACAGATTAATTAAAATATTCCCGACCTCCGTAAACATTTAAAAATATGACAACAATACGCGTAACCCTATTTTTCAATGTTGGAAGTGTGTTTTAAATTGCGTAACATTTAACATAATATCGCGAACAAATTTGTTCCATTCACGGAATTTCAATTTTCTGTTCAACATAAGCTACATTATTAAACGAGTTGCATTATTTTGGTTGAAGTATTAGAAAATATTTCTCCTTGGCATCATACATTTCAGACTCAGTTCAGCTTGTAGTGTTCTATCGTGGAGTAAATGGACCATTTCAAGTAACTGAAGAAATGTTAGATTTGATATGTTTGAAAGGTACAGCAACGGGAGAAGATATTTTCCACGCTGTTGAAAAAACAACTTGGATTTGAAAATACTTTCTGAAATATCACAACTGACGGAGCACCTGCTATGATAGGTAAAGAAAAAAATGAGCTATATAATTACTAATCCGATAAAAACGAATCCAACAACAAAACTAGCAACCGCTCCGAGAGATAGAATTTAAAAATAGCGTCATTCTCTAAGTTGGTCCATTCATATTAGAGTCCAAAAAAAAACAACAAATTTATACTATTAAAAATTCGATAGTGTCTCGTGCTTAATGGATATTTAATTCAAGTAATGATGCATAATTTTCTATTCTCGGAGATCATAGTCTGTTTCATGTTGGTGCATTATCCGATATAATAAATGAGCTACTCCAGTTTTTAAGCAACTCCTACCGTATTATAAGAAGATGGCGATTCCATTTTGTGGCATAAATCTTTTAAATTAATATAGCGAATCGATACTATTGTTACAGAAATTGTTACACTCTACGGGTTTTAATAGTTTTCGTTTTTGTTTTGTGTTTTTTTGTATCGTGTGTAGTTTTTTATAGCCGAAAATTGAAACTTTTTAGAAGAATGTGCTATATGCGACTCTTCACATCTTACAAGGGAAAGGTTTTTTGTATGTTAATTCATTCCTCTATTGCGAACTGGGCGATTTTGATTACATTAAAAAGTAAAGTAAAGTGAGTTCCATACCCTTGACAGGGCGTCGGGATTGTGAAGTTAAGGTTTACAATGTACTAAGCCCGACGGCACTAATGAGAGTAGGGGGGCCAGTTCCTTTCTACTTGGGATCCGCCTTTACTCTTCCAGATTTCTCTGGTACCCAATTATTTCAGGCTGGGTAAGCTTGGGAGCGACTTGGATCCGGGACGAGACAAGTCTCGAACCCGTGACCTCCGACTTGGTAGTCAAGTACCTTAACCATTACAAACAATTTCAGGAGGGTAGGAGTCGGAGTAAACTTGTTTTCACTAATTTCTTTTATTGTATTGCGCCGAAATATATTCTTTTTTATTTATTCTAATCAAATTGCGAATAGGCTTAAAATTATTATTATTTCGGCCAACTAGAGGTGTCTGGTCTTACATATCCAAAGGAGAACCGTTGCTCTTTTGACCAAGTGGTCACACTGATATAATTCGTTGTCTTCGAAATTTTTATTGTACACCATGCTCGAGCAAAATTTAGATCTCTGATAATTTTATAGGGTTTTTGTGAATATTAGGTCGGCCTTTCTCTACTAGTTTTCGGGAAAGATGATAGAATCTAAGGATGATATTGCGAACAAGGTAAATTAAAGTTATTGTCGACATAACAGCATTTAACTGTACACTTTGGTTCGTCTATGAGTGTAATTACGTCATAAAGGAACATATCTTAATCGGTAATCCGGAACAGAGACTACGTGTAGAGAGTCATCCTAACATGTTCAAGTGCCTTGGTCAAAAAATCTTCAACACTTCCGATTTAGAACATAGAACTAAATAAATAACTTGTATATGTTCTGCTTCCGTTTCCTCTTTTTTAACGATATCGGTTTTGTACTGTATTTGACTGAAAGAGGAAAAACAGTAGGATAGATTAAATTGCTGAAATCAATTCCAAAGCATATCAAAGTGTCGGTTTTCGGGAAATTACGAATTAAATAGTGACTGTCGGATAATATAAATGGGTGATATTAAAGTTAGTTTTAAATTTGTATTTGCTGGCAAAGAATCAACCACCGTACGTGTATAATTAAGACTGACGCGCGTTAATTGGATTCGGATGTTTTTTTATTTTTTATTATTCAAATTATTTCCAAAGAACTATCATTGTAACGATATTATTATTAAATGGTACAAGAATGTTGGGAACTTCTTTGGAAATAATTTGAATGATAAAAAATGAAAAACATCCGAATACAATTAACGAGCAGCAGTCTTACGATTTTTTGCCAGTGTGGGACTCACATCTTATTTAACTAGTGATAAAAGAAAAAATCCCCTTATCCGTCAGAACAGCGTGGGATCTTTGACAGTCATTTTTACATGTATAAATTTTTGGATTTCATTTTTTAAAAATTTCCGATTGTTACAAAGGGATTTTCGGGGAATAAAATATTCAATGAGAAACTACTATTATTCGCGTAGAATTCTCGCGACAAAGCGTTAGAAAGACGATATGTAAATGAATACGGAGGCTCAAAAACAATTCGTCATCTATCAGGAGATCCGTTGATTACTGTCCTTCGGAGGGAGTTAACGTTTTTCGGAGGATAAATTGTATTTTTTAGAAGTTATCGAAAAAAAAAAAAAAAAGTTAAAATTATTTCAAGTGTGGATACTTAACGATTTGAAGCCCTCTTAATGTGACATTTAATGCATCCTTCAGGACTCTGTACTAGTTTTTTTCTTTAAATAATCAGCGAAAGTTTGGTACTTTAGTTTGAAGGTTTGGATTCGCGTTTATGAAACAAGCGCGAACGAAAATCTAAAATTACTTAGCTTTAACATTATTTCTGGAGCTTTTATTTAATAAAATGCATGTTAAAATTCTGCCTCTGACATTCTCTTTCAGATCTCTTCGGTTCAGTGCATTAGTAAACGCGTTTAATTTCGAAATAGCCAATGCTTTATCATCGACGGCGATCGATTTATTTTTTATGCTGCATTATTTCATCACTTTAAAACATACCGCTGTTAAAACCGTGTTTAAAAAAGAAAAATATATATAGTCTTCACTCCTTTAAACTTGATAAACCGGCACATTTTAAAGTAAGCTGTAAAAATAAACACGGTAATAAGCCTATTTCAATCGGAACAATAAATAATATAAAATATTTCAGATTCATTGTAAATATCACTTTATCCCGGAAAAATCTTATCAAAACATTTACCGGAAAAATTAAGGAAATTAAACCGCATATTTTTTTCTATTTAACCCAGTTTTCTTCCAAGCCCCGCACTTACGTAGACTACGTCTGATAGTAGGTGGATTATACACAATGTGGAATTATTCTGCGGGGTGGTGTCGCGCAATCGTACATTTCTACAAAATAAAAGTTGTAAGGTGTATAAATCACAAAACGCATGCAGCTCGCTCGCTTTCCACACTCTAAACAAATTTTACGTCTACAAAAATTACGTATCTTAACATTACTCAATTTTTTTCATATACACATTCCGATACCGGAATAAATTAATATATATATATCAATTGAAATCGAAGAAACGAGATTATCTGAAAAAAAATTAGAAGCTGTTTTATCTTATTTTAAATATCACCCGATTAAAAAGCGGTCTTTTAGAATATTTCATAGATTTCAGAAGAATTTTTATAAGTATTACTACTATCTCTCAGTCGTAAAAGTCTAATAAACTTCTCTACAACTATAATATATCGCCCGTAATTTCCATATAATTCAGCCTAATTTATTCATTACTAGAGAAATATTTATTATACATTCGTGAAACGATATTTATTCATTGAAATTACTTTTATCTGTAGGGAAGTGTTTCTTAATTTTTATGCGATATAATGCGGAAGTTTAATTCTGTAATTTTTTCTCGTTACTTGCGCGCAGTTGTTCATACGCAAGAATTTTTTTTTAATCACGTGCATATGTTAAAATGTCAAATTATTTCTTTCCGAAAAAAAAAAAAAAAACAAAAAAAACGCGCTTTTAGGTTAAAAAGAGGTTGTTAAAATGTCTGTGATCAGAAGGAAAAAAAATTCTTAAAAGGCCGCTATCACTTTACGTTCGACTGTGGGGATACGATATTATTTCCTTTCCTTTTGTTCACATTGTATCACGAACAGAGCTTCCTTTTCTTTCTTGGTCTGAGATGATCGTAAATTTAATCAAATTTAATACTTTATTCCCCGTACAAGTTGGATTTTACTATATGTACGATAAACGACGAATTCATTTATTCGTTCTTTTTTGGAGACTGTCGATTCCAATTGGAAACGTTTAGAGCATTATTTATCGTCATAAACAGTACGGACCGATTGAAATTTCTTCGGGAACATTTGACCCCGTTAAGTATATTAACTCGGCATTTTAAAAATTTGGTCTATCATTAATTGAGGAGGTTTATTATTTTTTTTTTCCCATTTTTAAAACTTTTAGTATATTAACATTTGTATTTATTTGCCAATTAAGGAGCTAGTATAACTATTTCGTATTATATTAAGAAGCTTTACAACTCTGCGCGTACGCTATATAATTAATTTATTAATAGATAAATTATTTTTACGTCATTTGATTTTTTCAATCGAAAATTTTTTAAGTTCATCCGAATAAATTTAAGCTGTTTTATGTTATGTTCACAAAATTTATTATCATTGGAAATTCCAGCAGTGTGCATGATGTCATCGAATTAGAAGAGAGTTTATTAAATAAATTATACGCGTAATTTGTAATTTTTTTTCGTAATTTAATGTTTAATAAGTATTTTACTCTTCCGTTACAATATTTTAGGGACCGATTATTTTTTTTTTTCAAATCGCTTTTTGAAATTCCCAATTACACGTAAGAACACAATTCATGTATTTTTTTGCACAAAAACTCAAATTCAACTGGAATTATTGCATCTAAAAATTGCTAAAAAACGATGATAATATGTTAGCCTTCCGAGGACTGATTTTCCGGTGACAGCCTTACGTCAACTGTTCACCGACTCGCAAAAAGTTTCACAGTGCTAGAAAAACGCTTCCATGTTCCAAATAATTTTAGAGCCCCGTCATAGTAATATAGAATCTAATGCGATTAACGCTGAATAAAAATTCGCGCAGTTCGAATTATTTATCGATGGTTGCCGTTTTGAAAAATACGTTCTCATAATTCGGTCAGCTTTTAATTTTAAAGAATAGGGGATAACGTTCACATTTATCAGCGGTTCGAACGAAGTGAGTTTCTCTGTTAAATGCTGTTAAATCTTGACTCTTACAGATTCGTACAAGCTGAGGTATTATTTTTGGAAAGTTTTTGGGACATCGAAATTTGTGATTACCATTAAAAAGAAAGGACAACGTATTGTTTGAGAATAACAAACCAAGCTGTAGAAAAGTAGATCCTTTCATTTTTGACTGCGGAGGCGATAAGATAATTTACACATGTATTAGTTAATCAACGTCATCATGGATAGATATAGAAAAAGATGGTTAAATCAGACCCGTTCTGTAAATAGACCAGGAATTCTGAACGCATGAGACTGATTTATCAGGTACACTGTTATCATGCGTTTATCGAAGACTTATCTGAAAGGAATTTATTTCAGCTATGATGGCAGTTGCACGGAATCAAACGCGCAATTTTCACATGCGATGAATGGTTGATAGTTCTTTTTTTCCCCTGAAGTATGCCGAAGAAAGTTTATCTTATTGAAAGTAAGCCGTATTGTTTCGGCCCCTTAACGATTCGGCCTCATCGTTTCGGCCTAGATCATTTCGGCTTCATTTTTCAAGTAGATCTAGTTCATTGTTAATGGGTTTTTTGATTTATTTTTCTTTAAATAATATCATATTTAAGGCGTAAAATAATCATCGAATCAAAAAAAAAAAAACACCCTTGAAATTAGTAATTGATTGTCTTAGGAAATAAATCAGCGGTTTTAAAGTGTTTTTTTTGTTCATATATCGCTCTATAGACTTGAAATGCCGATTATACATTCATTAGGCGAGTTGTTATTTTAATAGAAATTTTCCGAAAAAATTAGCCAATCTCCGCAATAATTTCCATTTAGACAGATTTATTGCTTTAAAAAAAAAACAAAAAAACATGTGCATCATAATAAATTTTTACATTTGCAAAAGAGGAAATCATTTTTTTAGCGATATTTGAACGAAAATGAAAAAAACCGCTGATTTTTTTACTAATTTAATTAATTAATAATTTTGCCGGTGTTTGATTATTTTACGCCTGAAATATGGTCCTGATTAAGGAAACAAAAAGAAAATAAATCAAAAAACTCATTAACACTAAACTAGCGATTTACTTGGAAAAAGGACGGGGCCGAAACGTTCGGGGCCGAAACGATAGAAACCCTTCCGAAAGAATGCGAATTTTTCCTAATTCGTTCGCTTTAGATTATTCCATCATTTATTTAAAAACAGCGTAATCGCGTTTTGTGGAAAATTATATGTTATAGAATTATTAAAATGTCCTTTTTCATTTGACGTAGTCGTTCTGCCGGAAGAGATTTATATTTTTGTTTGAGAAAAGAGCAGACGCTTCTCCAATACATTTATAGTCAATATTTTACATCGGAATTAACAAAACTGTCGATTTATTTGTTTACGCCATCGATAAGTTAAACATGAAACATTAAAAATTAATCGATTAAATAATCTCCGTATCGAATATTCTTTTAAAATGCCTTTATCCGAGCGCTTCTTTTATCAACAAATTTTCCCAGTTCGTTATTTCCGAAATCCACCTTTCATTATATCTGTCCACTTCTACAAAATTTATACCTTTTTATCAGCTGGGTAAAATTTTTCTCGCGTGTAGGCTTTTTTTTTTGTCTACATCCAGTGTTTTAAAATTGCAATACCTAATTCAGATTTTTCTTGTTTCTCTTTTATTTATTAATTCAATCATTTAAAATTATACTATTTATTAATTTAATGTTTCTGTTTAAGAATATATACAGTGGCGGATCCAGAAGGACATTTGGGGAGGGAAATTATATAATTACGTAATATCTCTTATATGGTAGACGGTAAATTTGAGAAATACCCCTTGTTTCATGAAGAAAGCGACCCCACCTCTATAGAAATTTAAAAATGTTATAAAAATACATAATTATTACAATTTTTAATTTAAATTTTGTTTTATATTTAGGAGTGAAAAATAAAACGAAATTATAAAATTATACCTTAAATATGGTAGTTTAGAAATAGTAAGATAGTATTTTAATTAGTGCTTCTTTTTTATTGTTGTTAGTAATCCGATCCGAATTCTCTTTGTTCGTGAGCAAGTTTAAATATTTCTCATTGAATACTATTTTTAATTAAAATTACAAAATAAATAAAAATGGCAAAATATCGATAACAGTATATTGCGTTTAAAATAAAATAAAAACGTAACGTCAATAGTTTTACCAGAAAACAGTATGAAGTGTTAATTATTAAAGTCCGTATGTTGTAACATTTATACAAATCTTTTATAGCATAAATTAAGTTTCTCTGTTATAACAAAATGTTTTCATAGGTTTTTTAGGGAAGGGTGTCCCCTATCACCACCCTCCGTGCATCCGCCACTGTATATATATATATATATATATATGTATACATTTCAATGGAAGGAACTCCAATGTTTTTCTACAATTCATTCTTCATTCGGTCCAATTAAATCGCGATATATAGTAGTTTGAAAACAGTTTCCCTTCAATTTTTTCAGCTTTTACAACATCTACTACCGACGTTTCCTTTTTGTCGACTTTGATTAGTACAGCCTCTCTTCTCGCTTCGTTTAATTCAAGTAAAGTAAAAGTAAAATGAGTCTCACATATATATCCTTGATAAGGTGTCATGGATTGTGAACTTTTCCATAATCGTACGAAGCCTAATAATGGATCTGACGAGAATATCAGGAACCGTTCCTTTCTCATGAAATTCGCCTTTACCTTCACAGATTTCTCTGCTATAACCAATATATTAAATTTCGAGATATAACGTACGACACTTCTGGTTTGGTAGCTAAACACCTAATACTTTTATACTTGTTCTTATTCATCATGGGCACGAATTTTAAATTGTTCAACTTTATCTGTCCTCTTAAAATTTTTTCATTTTTCTAAATCGGTAAAACTGCGCTAAATGCGATTGAAAAACATTAAAACTTTGTCGAAGGAATGTACTACCGCATCAAAAAAATTCATCCTCGATGAAATTGATCCAGCGAAGAACATTTTATCTTTTACCCTGAGCTGTCATACGCAGAAAGGCTACGGTAGAAAACGGGGATTTTTCGATTTTTACCTTTCATCCCATTTCCGTCTTGACATTTAAAGCCTTTATTTTATTCACCTAAATCAGTAAAAACACCATTCTTCAGATTATCGAACGGGGTTAATTAGTAATTATACTGACTGTGTTCTGCAAATCGTACGTAAGAGTCGGAGTTGCGAAAAAATGGTCGCGTAAAAGTGGACCAAAAATTGAAAATTTCACCTTGAAAAAAATCTATTGAGTTCATTTAACTTACCGGTATCCAGTTTCACCTTGACATACTGTACGTCGAAACCGGCATTTGTAGAGCGCGCTTTAATTCGCGAAAACAATCATCGTTCGAAGTTTAATACCGCGCGCGCGTTATTTATTCACAACAGTAACAAAAAGGTAAGAACTTTTTCAAAAAAAAAAAAAAAAAAAAAAAAAAAACGAAAAAAAAAAGAACGGTTAAACAAAACAAACCGAAGATACGAATGTTACGCACAAAATCACAGCGACTTACGTGGATAGAGAACAACTGTCGTATAGCGCCGTAAACCGAGCAATGCATCGGAGCGACTAGGACGCGGTAGAAAGGGCCGCCAAGATTGAGTGAATCATTGAGAAGCGACCGAGCAGCAACAACAATCGCCAAAGTACTGCGCGACGAATAGCGAGACGTCACTGACGGAGCAGCTTCCAGTGTTGATCGGACAACTATCCAGCCGACAACCGACAGGACGCGAATCAAACGTGGCTGGAAAAAAAGAATCGTGACTGATGGCGGCGGGAGCGCGGTGATCCGGCGGCGAGACGAGACGGCAACGGTTTGTGTTTATCGTACGTTTTCCATTGTGCAGTTTATCTCCTGGCCAGACTTTACCGGTGACGTTTAGCTTAACTAATTTTCAGAAACGACGCGCCGTTACAGATAACCCCTCCTGGAAGCATCAAGCTGGAAAGTTTTGGAAGATTAACAACTCTTCTTGTAGAAGAACGTCTGACGCTGATATCTCCACACATGGTTGCATTTGAAGCCTTTCTAGTTTCCCCGTTAATCACGGTCGGAACGAACTGCAATGCGGCCTCTCGCCGCTAGACTTCCTCCAGATAAGACGCGTAAACGACGAGAAAAAGAATCGAAATATTTCTCCGTCTATTTTATACCTTTCGCGGCACTATTTCCAGACAGCGGAACGGTTAATGAGTATCACGTTAAGTGAACGGAAAAATCACCGGGACAGGTGTTTATTAGTATCGCACCATGAGAGAATATTGAGCTGGTCTCCGAAACATGCCGACGATTTTTTTTAATTATACATACCAGTATACATAGCTATATATAATTTCTCATTATTTCGTTTTAGAATTTTCGCATCACCCCTCCCATTAAAAAGTTTGAAAAAATTATATTGCTCAGTGTTAACGAGTTCCCAATAAATTTTAGAAGAAAAAACAAAAACGAAACGCATTATTTCTATTGTACGCATTTTCGGACATCGAACCGGCTTATAACTTAATTTTATAGTGCCCCATGTCAGATTGTAGTATGAAGTTAAAAAAGAAAAAAAAAAAAAGTTTGTTAATTTCAATCAACCATCGACCATTGTGCCGTTTTGGGGGGGGGGGGGGGGATACCAAACGGGGGGACTCAAGATCGGCGATCGTACTAGAATGGGGCAAAACTTTCTCTTTTTTTAATTTATAAATAATACCAAAAAAAAAAAAAAATTAATTTGAACGTGTGGGGTCCAACGACGTTGTCAGCTTCTGTCGAAGAAGATACAGCGGTTCCAAAATGAGGCCATTAAACTTTCGGCCTAGTACGTGTCTAATCATATGTTAACACTTCATTATTGCGTACATAAAAGCTGAGTTAACGTGCTGCTATGTAGTATGTAAACTGTTCAGAGCCTTAAACGCCATCAGCAATTAACTGGTTAGATAACAGTTTAGAGGTGCTCAGGTTAAAACGCAACAGAACGTTCGATTTGTTCTAACTTGTACAAAAAAAGAGGGATAGAGAACATCGTTGTGAGCTAACCCTTCGCAAATTGCATCGTAGTTAATTGCTAGAGGCCATTTGCTCAATTGCAATCAAAAATTTACCGTAAAAAAGGTAACCAGAGATAATTTCCTTTAATTTCAAGTAATGAAAATTTCTTCGCGTTTATAACTCGGCAAAATTACGAGTCCTGTTTATCTACTAGATTCAGTTCAAATAATTTCTTTCAAGCGACGATATCAAAACTTACAGGAGTTAAGAATATGGTTAAAATAGACATCTTAATAATTGTCCACCTTAATCGATTTCTTAACTACCGACTGAATCGAACAATATACAAATTCACCCTCGGAATACTGATTCCGTTAAGATCACCGAATTGGAATATTTAATATCAAAATTAAATGAAACCAACAGCATTCTAATCGTTCACACTGTAAGGATCTAAACGCTAAAACTGTAGTTTCGCCGATTCACAGGTACCTAAAAAAATTACTTAATTTTTACCTTCGAGGCAATAAGCGTTTCGTTAATATTAAACCAACCAGTCTATCTCTATTTTTTCGACGCCCTTTTCGCAAAATTAATTTTTATTAATTTATTAGAAATTTACAGTTACGACATTGATCACGGGCGCTATCTAAACATAAAACGCGGAACTGTCACTCCAACAACAGAAACGGTAATGACGTATTGAACGTTTCGGGTAAATTCAGTTGTTAAGGGCTTGCTATTCATTTTTTTCTTTTCTAAATCGTCTTCACGTTTTACCACTATTGGTCAAATCTTGGACAAAAACTGTCATTAGCTTACGAAATATCCGGCATATCCTTCCTGAAATCATAATAATATTTTCTTTAAAACTTTAATCGTACTACAACTACTTAACCGAACTTTTATAATTGTAACAAAGCAATATGAAATTATTTCCGGAACAACATTTCTAATTCCGGTCAGTTATACAAATATCGTTTTAATTCATCGCTCCTAATTGATTTTCAATTGCATATACTTGTCTTAAAAAAGTATTTAAACTTATCTCGGACATACCTAATGCAACGGCAAAGATTTATTTAATCTCACCAAATTTTGATACTCGTAATAACACTTTTTTGTCGTAATAATCTAAATGTAAAAAAGTATTACATACGTTACCCTAGATTATTGTTAATTTATCCGAGCACGAAAACACCTCTTGCAATAATAAATCGAAGAAAATTAAGAAAAGAAAAAAAAACGTAAATTTCTCAAGCTGTTTAAAAAGACACCACTCATTCGAACATTCCTCCGATTCGTTTTTTTAAGCGACACAAATATACGGGCCAAGATAAGGCTGAAAGTTTTGCTTGAGTTTTTCACGTTTTCAAAAACGGAAATCAGTAGATATATCTCTGTACTAAGTTGTTTAATAAAAAAATCTGTCCCATGAAAAACGATATTGAAATAGCTCGCAGTCTAATCGAAGTTAATGAAATTATCAAAAACTGAAAACAGCTCAGTTCCTATGGGATACGATAAAATTCCGAATTTTACGATTAAAAATCTCCCTGTGTAAAATCAGGTGTATATAATCAATTTTAACATAATTATAAATACATCTCTTGGTAATTTCTTTAAGCGATATTTTAAACATTATTAAACATTATTAAACATTAAACACAGAAGTCTTTATCAAAAATACGAAAAATATTCCGGCATGCTTCGGAAAAACAACGCTCTATATTCATGGAAACGGTTTTATAACTTAAGGCGAATTTCTTTTATTACGGCTATTTTGTACTCAAAATGCACGACCGGTACACTACTATCGTAGAACGGCTTAAAAAAAATTAATGGAAAATCTTGTTAAATACGAATAAAAAATCCAAGCTATTCTGTTTACGATAAGTAACCTTCCGACTACCACGGATTTGAATAATCGAAACGCGGTTTTCGGCAGTTAGGTATTCTATTAGATAAAAAAATAATTTTCGATAAATATGCGATAAAATTTCCTCCAGAATTTTCATTTTATACACTAGTTTTAGTGAAAAATTGCATAAAGTCTTATCCAGGGGCCTTTCTCATTCTAGTCCTATTCGATTTTGAAGTTTAACCTTCGAAAAAAATTTAGAAAGTAAAAATTGCATCTGTTCGCGGATTACCTTCAAATAAAATCCATTAGAGACCCAAGCTATATTCTTCACCCGCAGGCGATTACCATGAAAACTAACCATTTCTGAAACTGACATTGCCCGGTCTAGTCATGTATCTTGGCTTGATATTAGACAACAAATTAACTTGCAGCAAACATATCGAGTACATCTGAGTTAAAACAAACAGAGCTATCTCGCTAGTATAATATTCCTTATTCAATCGCAAATCCTATTTAAACGCGAATAATAATAAATTTGTCATCTACAAGTGTCATTTATAACACCTATTTCATCACATACTCTTTTTAGTCTTCTGTTAGTAGGGCGCATTATAACAAACTACAGCTAATATCGATGCTTAAGATGTATTCTCGGGGCAAATATAGATATACAGAAGAGTATCGTCCATGCAGGACATTTTAGAGTTACCACGAATCAAAGAGATGATGTTCTAAATGCAACAACTAAGTTCTATGCTAAATGCGTATGAGAATGTATTTATCGGCTCTATTGATGATTCCAGGCAACTACGCACTATATCGGTAGACTTAAGCATAATGTATTATTCTGAATCGTATGACGTCAGTATACTAGTTTTATTTTTAATAGAACTTTTTTGGCAGTAACAATAGCGGATTACCGGGAAAGACGGCCATAGTAAAGGAAACCATTAAAAATAATAGGGAAGTTTGTTAAGGGAATAATCAGGCAGAATTTCGAGGTTAAGGAAGATTATCATAACCTGCGCTGGAAGATTCATGTAAAATAAATCATAGGTCAATAAGTAGAAAACGTAAGTTAACAAGTGAGGGAGGAGTTAATAGGGGAAAGTAGTTGTAGCCAGTTAATCGAAAAATATGAACGTATATAGCAGCGAATAAATCAAGAAAATACAAAAATAGTCATCAATGAAAATATTCGCAAGAAAGAAATTGACAGGCTCGGAGGGGGGGGGGTTAAGGAAAGAAAATTTCTTCCTAGAAAATCTTCACATATTTTTTTAAGGATGTACACACCTATTTCTCGCATTTTTACGAATAAGAAAAGTTTCAAAAGAAGCATTAGTATAACCCGATTGTCATTAAATTTTGTGTTGCACTCTTTATCTCACCGAGAGGCTATCGCGATAAACGGAAGAATTACAACGAGAAAGACAGGATTTAGAGAACGAACATTATTGCATCCTGATACCGATGGTTTCTCCTAGACTGTAGCTATTCGAAACTAATTAGTTGATTTTGATTGTGTTTAGACACTAGTATGTCACACGTTAGCTAGGGTGTATAGAATGATGGAAACGTTATCTGCTGTATGTAGAGAATGATTTTAAATGCAAGAGATCGTCGTGTTCATTGCGAACCCCGGTTTTTTAAATCATCCTGCTGATAATTACTTTTTAAAATTATTAATACTTTGGTAGATTAAAAAAAAACAAAACAAGAGAACCTTCAGCATTATTATATATTTTTACACATTTTGTTAAACATCAATCAACGTTGCTCCAATGAAGCGCCTAAGAAAATCATTTACTTTATTTACTCCATTTACTCCATTTCCTTCATTTCCTCCACGCGTAACTAGCTTAACAGTGTAGTGCATTTGCGTTATACGTAGTTTTTATTAATTTCTTCCATCTCTAAAGACTTTGAAAACCCGACAGTGTTATAATAAGATCGGATTAATTAACAACTGAACCGAATAAACATTGAAAAGATCGCGAACTTAACATAAAAGCGTGTGTACCTTGGAACATTGTGTCTAATTCTTTTCAAACGAATACGGGAGGGAATTCTACAAAAAAAAAAAAAAAAAAAAAAGCAAAAAAAAAACACTTTACACACCTGTGTTCTCGAAGACAGTTAAAAACCGTTTTCTGTTATTATCATTTAAATGCAAACCGGATGACGCCTAGACCATCCGGGTGAGAGCGTCGGACAAAAAAAAAGACACAGGGAAAAACATCGCTATCGCACCGATGATGACGATGAATAAATTGAAAGGAGAGAACTAAGAATAAGAAGAAGAAAAGGGTGAGGGATTAAACGGACGGCGGTGGTGGCGGGGGCAGGGCGAGAGGATAAGTGGAAATAAAAAGATGAAACGGCTATTGTTGTAAGTAGCGTCAGTATGTCCGATCTGTTTGGACGGAGTTAGTTGGTCCGCTAAAGGACAGAATGGCTATCTGAGAGAAGTGGTTCCGGTTTTTAGTATGGCAGAAGCGTCTTCCTTTCATTAGCTTTCAATATTGTTAATCACGATCCGAGCACTAGAAATAATCACACGTTTCTGCTACTCGATGTAGTAGCTTCCGTAGGCCACTCGACGGTGCCCATCGTTACCCTTTTTATCACCCCACTTAACTGTTTCCGGGCATTTTAGGACCCGATGATGATGCACGCATACGCGTACCGTGCCCGATAATTATTTCAGCTCGTTGGTAATGATTCAACGTGCTAACAAATCTTTCGATCTCGTTAATTATCCGTGAGCACGGAAACATTGGCACTGTTCAATAAAATCGCCGGCACGATATTAAAGCGACCAGCGCTACTAGAATACCCACTCCATTGAACTAACAGTAGTCGTCTTCCGTTCATCATAATGTACCCTTTAATCAAAACCGTCCAGTTCGAGTCGTCCTCATTGACTGTTTCCCTCCCTACAGAATTCAATTAAACTCCACTGCATTGTCTATGTTAGCATTTCGTCATCTTTTCTACTGATTAAATGAAAGAAGACAAAGTCGAACTGTATCGAATTTTTTGTGTATTTTTCAAAAATTTCAAGTCCAACTAGTTATTTTTTTCTTTTTTTTAATATTTATTTATTTACTCCGCTGTACCTTGCGGTTTTTCAGTCAGAGTTTCTGATTGTTACTGTTATTATTATTTATTGTTGATGTGTTTTGTTTTGTTATTCATTACATGGTTGACAAAGCTGATCAAATTAAAAAAGTTTTTTTTACGTATTTCGGTTATTGGTTTTTTTATTATTTTCCGTTTTTCTCTTTCGGTTTTTAAACTTACTGCATTCGAAAATCGAATGTTAATCGTCTGTTTCCTCTTTACAGTCTATTTACAGATGTCCGATTCAGCAATTTTAAATCGTTTCATATAGATACCCCCCATTATTATTTCCATGTCCGGTTAAAAAAAATTGGAGTGAAATTATAATCGGTGTAAAAATGTTTCATTTGTAGTCTTTCTTCTAAGTTTGGTACTATTTCCCGTGTTGTTACTTTGCCAGTTTTTGATTTATCACATCTGAGTTGCCAAAGTTGTATACTACTTGAATTAATTTTATTGATCTGTTTTGGTAACTTTTTTTTGGTTTAAAATTTTTTCTTCTTGTTTGCATGTTTTGATTTGGTTTACAGTTTCTAACTTTAAGTGTCTATCGGTATTATTATTCCTGTGCTATGATGTTGACTGAAGTATACGATATTGTGCGATAACCAGAGATTATTCCTATTAATATTTTCCTTTGTAATTTTAACAGCTTATTCTCTTGTCTTTTTCTCGTAAAACTGGAAAATATACTAGTAATACCGCTTTTAATTTTAAAACTTTACGTATTCGTATTTTCTCTGTACTCGTATTCTAATGAAACTGTTTCGGCTAATTTTTCCCTAATTACATTAAGCAAAAAAGGTATATCTCTACGAGGACTCATTTTTTTTTTTTTTTTTTTTTTGTTATTTTAACGTTTATATTAATGATTACTGAGGAAAAGTACTTATACTTACGTGAGACCACTAATAAACAAAATGTATCATTCGAATACTATTCCACGCGTAATAAAAGTTATGCTCAAGGCGGGTAATATTCCGTGTCAGCAGGGCCGTGCCTAGACTTAGGAAGGGGGAGGGGATACATTTTATTTCTGTATATTAATTTTATAAATAATACATTTTTTTTATTAATATTTACACTATTAATAGTTTACATAAATGATTTATACGGTAATAAACATTAATAAAAATTATGTATGTTATTAATTATAATAAAAAATTTTGCATAAAATATTAGTGAACTACCTAAAAATATGAAGATTTTAATGACTCCCAAAAAATCATCAATATTTATTTTACATTTTTGATTTTTTTCAGAATAATTATTTCAATTCTAATAGGAGGGGTTTACCCCGTGGACGCAGCCTTATCCGTCAGTGATGAGATCGTAAAAATATAATATTCCGAGGTTTCACTTTATTCCGAACTACATATATGGTAATTGGCACGTAACTTTTTGTTTAGCCATATTGGAAATCGTTTTTTTTTTCTTCCAGTTTACATTTCCGCGGTTAATTGATAATTTTTGAAGTACCATTAGCGTTTGTTATACTATTAACGATTTCTGCAAAGAGCCGTCCTCTCTTAAAATGAATATCCACTAGTAGTGTATTCAGTGATACCCAACGATGCATCGCAAACAAAAAAAACAATCGGTCCAAA
This sequence comes from Icerya purchasi, assembly GCA_039619475.1. Classification (NCBI taxonomy): domain Eukaryota; kingdom Metazoa; phylum Arthropoda; class Insecta; order Hemiptera; family Monophlebidae; genus Icerya; species Icerya purchasi. The sequence goes on from CM077115.1 coordinate 240,305,230, forward strand.
TATTCAAAAGTTCTGCGCGAATAAGCATTAAAATTTAGGCGTACGCGAGGAAGTTCCCCTCTTCGAGCTTTAAAATATTATTTCATGTATTTGTTTCGAAACGTCGCTGTCTCATAAAAGTTTTTTCACGTTATGCTGCACATTTCATGTATTACCGATGTTTCAAAGTACGCCCAAAGTATGCAAAAATTTAAATAGAAAGCGTATAATTATTTTTGCCCATTTCACATAGCCTTATTATTTTATACTTGTATTTGCTATGTATAGGAAAAAGGCCTTCAAATCCGGAAATTGTTCTGACATAAAAAATAGCAAATATTTTTTCAAGTGAAATAATGGCTTTTGTTAACTTGGTCTGTCATTTAAGTTACACACTTATAATCCTCTCGTTAATTCTGCTTATTATCGAAAGCTAATATTATACTGCGTTAAGTAATGTTAAATTAAATTAAATGGAACTCTATTCCCTTTCGGGGTTATGTGATCAATACATGAAACGAGCAAAAGCAATTATGCGCAGTATTTTCAATAAAGCTATTCGCAATTATTAATGAAAGATGCATTTTTTTTTCATCGAGTTAATCACATTATTCATATGAGACATATATGCGTGAAATAATATGCTATTATTCCGTATATTTTAGTGCACCGGTATGTGCGGATTAATCTGTGAGTTTGATTTTGTGTAATAGAAATTTCAGATTGAATTTACCGATTGTGGACTTTTCGACGACATGTGAGGTGTAACAATTGGCTCGGATCGGTACGCTATAATGGTAAAATAAGCCAAAAACCGAAAAATAATGGAAATTTAATGTTTGTTGTCAGCGAGAGAGTTGCTTTTTTTATTTTTATTTATTTATTTTTTTTTTTTTTGATTTTTTTGCTTTTCCATGCAGATTTAAGAAGTAAAAATTTAGAACAATGTTTGGAAAGTTTCAGACCTTCTTGCAACGTATGTGATTTTTCAATTATACCGCTGTTAATATTGATAAAATTAAAGGTGCCGTCATTGAAAGATGACTTTGTTTCTTGTTTTAATTAACGAAAAGCGCGTGTTTCATTGAGTAAATTGTTTTTTTTTTTTTCAAGACAGCATTGAACTTGTAATTGTAAATAGTTCTTGAAAATTGCTTTTACTCGTAGCGCATGTATTATACGAGATCGCGGAACTAAAAACGAATAACACAATGTTCCATTTAAATGGCGACACTCGAATTGCGCACCGGAAGTTTACCGGTATGAAATATAAAAAAAAAACAAGTTCAGTCAAGCATGAGGTTTCATGCGCTGAGGATTCCGTATGAAAGTTAACAATAACTATAATTATTTAGTATGTAAGAAAATTTGTTTGAATATACTTCTATTTTTATTTTACTATTTTAATTTAATATCTTAATTAATTTCAGAGATCTTTTCTAATAATAATTTAAAACAGTAAAGCAAAATACTAATTTGAATCGAAGACTTAGACTAATTTGAAGTGCAATGTAATGGTTATGAAGAAAAATCAATTAAATCCTTTTTTTGTTTATTGAATTTTTATTTATTTTTTGAAATTATTGGTTTAGATTTAATAATACAAATATTAAGGTTTTATGATTTTTTAAAATGTGTAATTTTGTTAATCCCTACACCTATCTTTCTTGGATAGCCGATCGTTAAAGACATTTAATAAATATATAAACGAAAACACACAAAAAATATTAATTAGAAATAATATTAATGCTACGTATCACTCTGCTGCGGCTGCTAGAATGCTGGTGCTCCCTGCTGGCAGTTTGGTGTACGTTGGTGATTGCGTCCTGGATTCTCGGCGAATGTGAGGGAGAGACACGGTAATCGAAATTATAGTTTACGAATTTTGTAAATGTCACTAATTTGAAAACCGAATTTCGAGGCGATTTGGTTACTTTGTTATCAAACTTCTTTCGGTTGCAAGACGAACTGGTCACTTTACTAAAAAAGGTCGATATAGTTCCGCGATGTGACAAAGACTGTCGTTCTACTGTGATGATTTTTTAACAATTCGGTATTTTCTTTCGATTCTCTCAGTATGTTAGATCATTATTAAATATTTTTTTTTTATTTATTTACTAGCATAGTGCGTTAAATTGTTTAACAAATCGAAATACTATTCGCATCTGTTTTTCATCAGGCGGACGTACCACCTAAACAATGATGCGATGAGTCCGTTCCTTTCATTACAGTTCATAGCAACACTAACACAAGCCGTAATGAAAATAACCAAACCCAAAACCTGTGATCCCGTTCCGTTTCTTAGCCCTCGTACTAACACTACTAACGCAAATTATAACAATTCAAACCAAATTCTAAAAACCGCCGTAGTCTCGTATTCCGATAAAGCCAAAAGAAAAATAACACCGATTAACAAACCCGTTTGTTCCATGCATTCAAGAAACCCACTTAAAACAAAACCAACATTTAAAACTAAAAAACTATAAAGTTCTCGAATCAAATCCGGTGCTTGCTAGTCGTGCGCATGGGGAAATAATATTAGCCGTTCATGCGGATATTAACTTTCAACAGATAATGTTACCGTCCGATATTCAACCAGTAACAGTCGAAATTCGTATGCCAGTTCCACGGGTGTCTCTATACATAATTCCGAACCGTATTTAGAAACTTTTAAAGTTGCCAAAAAATTCAAACAGTTCCTCCCCTCTAGCGCTGCGAGTATTACAGCTAAAAATTTTGAACAGGGTTAAACATACGCGCTTCGACATATATTTCTCAGGTTTGGAACATCAAGGGTTGAAAGTTTCGTTAAGGATATAACTTATGTTTTCGTTCTTGACAAATATCGATCTTTCCATCGATCATGACCGAAAAAAAAAAATTATTTTTGAAACTTTTGAGCTTTCGGCGTTTAAGGTTCCGAATTTTAAGATGGAAACCTAGATGTTCTAAAGTAAATAAATAAACAGGGACGCACATTTTTTTAACCTTGTTCAAAATCTTGAACTACAATATATAAATTACAAGCGGGGCTACACGTCATTTTTCAGAATTTTATGAATTTTTAGTAAATTTCAAACAGTTTCGTTAAAAAAATGAAATACGGGTCTGTTCCCAAAAAATAGCGCTCTTTCTAATAATAATACACTTGACAAAAATTTTTATTTTACAAAATTTCGAGCTTTCAGAGCCCCAATCCACTAATTTTAAAGTTGGAAACTTAGATGTTCCAAACCAGAGAAATATACATGGATGCCCATATTTTCTACTTTCCTCAAAATTTTCAGTTATAATACTCACGTCGCAAATCAATTCTCACACTTTTTCGAACTTTCCGGCAAACTTTGAAAGTTTCATTAAGAAAATGAAATACGGTTTCTTTCCCGACAGATAGCGATCCTTCCAACGGTATATAATATGCGTTAGAAAAATAAAAATTGTTCTTCAAAATTTCGAACTTTCGGCGCCTTAAGGGTCCAATTTTAAAACTGGAAATCCAGATGTTATAAACTAGAGAAATATAAGGGGGGATGCGAACGTTTTTAGCCGCGTTCAAAATTTTTAGTTGTAATATTCGTGGAGCTAGGGGAAAGACACGTAATTTTTTTTGTTTTTTTGAACTTTTCGGAACTTTGAAAGTTTCGTTAAGAAAATGAAATACGGTTCCGTTCCCGACAAATAGCGATCTTTCTAATAATATATTATAAGCTCGGGGAAAAAAAAATATTTTTTAAAAATTTTGAGCTTTCGGCGCCCAAAGGGTTTTATTTTACAGCTAGAAACCTGGATGTTCAAAACTATAGAAATATACGTAAAGTTGCATACTTTCTACCTTGTGCCAAATTTATAGCTATAATACTCGCGTCGTAAAAAGGGAGCTACAAATTAGAGCTCGCGCTTTTTTGAACTTACCCGCAACTTTTAAAATTTCGTTAAGAAAATAAATTACGGTTTCGTTCCTGACGAATAGCGATCTTTCTAATAATATATCATAACCCGGAGAAAAAAATATTTATTTCCAAAATTTTGAGCTTTCGGTGCCCCGAGGGTCTAATTTTAGAACTGGAAACCTGGATGATTCGAACTAGAGAAATGTACGTAGAAGCGTATATTTTTAACCGTGTGCAGAATTTTTTGCTGTAGTATTTGCTTCGCTACGGGGCTAACACGTCATTTTTCGCGCTTTTTTGAACTTTTCGGCAACTTTGAAAGTTTTGTTAAGAAAATGAAATACGTTTTCGTTCCCGATAAATAGCGATATTTCTAATGATATATCACAAACCCCAGAAAAAAAATATTTTTTGTCAAAATTTTGAATTTTTGGTGCCCCACAGGTCTCATTCTAAAGTGGGGGAGCCGGTTGTTTTAAATCAGAAAAATATACGTAGAGTCGCGTATTTTCTACCATGTTCCAAATTTATAGCTATAATACTATCGTCGCAAGGAGGGGGCTGCAAATTGGAGGTCACGCTTTTTTGAGCTTTACGTCAACTTTGAAAGTTTTGTTAAGAAAAATAAATACAGTTTTGTTCCCGACCTATAGAGATCTGTCTAATGATATATCACAAGCCCATGAAAAAAAATATTTTTTTCCAAAATCTTGAGCTTTCGGCGCCCCGAGGGTCCAATTTTAAAGCTGGAAACTCGGATGTTCCGAACTAGAGAAATATACGTGGAAGCGCATATTTTTAACTGTGTTCAAAATTTTTATCGGTAATATTCGCGGCGCTAGGGGGGGCTACACGTCATTTTTCGCGCTTTTTTGAACTTTACGGCAACTTTGAAAGTTTCGTTAAGGAAATTAAATACGGTTTCGTTCCCGACTAATAGCGATCTTTCCATCGATATATCGCACGCCTGTAAAAAAAAATATTTTTTTACAAAATTTCGAGCTTTCGTCTGGGGTCCAGTTTTAAAGTTGGAAATCCGGATGTTTCAAACTAGAGAAATATACGGAGATGCGCCTATTTTTAGCCTCGTTCAAAATTTTTAACTACAATACTCGCGGCGCTAGTGGGGGGGACAAGTCATTTTTTGCGGTTTTTTGGAACTTTCGGGCAACTTTACATAACTTTTGTAACCTATTTATTTTATTTTATGAAAGTACTCCTGCATTGTAGTTTATATTTTGAATTTCAGCGTTATAAGTTTATCTAGTGACGAGTTACGATTTTTTAAGTGATTTTTGAAGTCGTTTTATGTACCATATTATATACTCTTGACGGTTTTTTGGGGTTTTTGCCGCCCAGGGTAATCGGTCATCTTCAAGTTATAGATCGTTTTAAAGAGAATTTTAATTGTAATTTATGTTCCAAATTTGAAGTTTATAAGTCAAGCCGTTCGTGAATTATTGACTTTTATTTGATATTTTTGTCATTTGTGTACCATCTTATTAGGATTCCGTACATTATATGTATACGGAATCCTAAAAAACCAACGAAAACGGCATTCAGTCCATGATATTTGTTGGACTCCAAAACTGATGGCCGCTTTATAACATTTCAATATGTTCCGATGGCTTTCAACATTTTTACGCATCATCGTATATTTGAAAAATAGCCTATTTTTCGCAAACCCTTAAGGAGGTTTTTTCTAAGCAACCGAAATGTAGTTCCAAATAGTAAACGTTCCCCATCGAGATATGAGAAGACATTTTGGAACTCACTGAAAGAACGACACTTTTACTGATTTTTTAATTCCTTCGTCGATTTTATAAAATCCGGAGCTTTTTTAAAGCGACGCGCAATCGGGGTCGGTGCGCAATTCGAGTCCGACTTATCACCGTGTGAAGTGTTGGTGCGCAATTCGGGTGTCACTTAAATTACTTCATATTTAATTTAACATTACTTAACACGGCATATTAGCCGGTAAATAACAGTAACGAGCCGAATTAACAATTTGAATACTTTTTTCTTTGCATAGCGAACGCAAATGTAATAATAATGCCGTAACTAATGAAGAAAAAGCAAATTCTAAACCATATTTTCCGTACGTAATTAAACGCATATACACGCGCTCAGCCTCTAAATTGTATTTGTTACGTATGAAAATTCAATGATGACGTAATAATTTAAACAAAAAAAAAGTTAGATAAGCGCGCGATTATGATTTTTAACGATGATCATTTATTGTTATAGTTTCAACAACGAGTGTTTTTCTAAAAAAAGAATTATAATAAATGGGAAGAGGTTTTTCCGTTGAGATTTTGAAATATTTTTTTGTGGAAGGGCTAAATTTCACGAGAAACGTGGTTAGCATGCGACTAACGATTTCTAAAAATAGTAGTAACCGGTTCTGTTCGGAACGAAAACTTTTAACGTTAACTGAAAGGAATACAAAATGCGAGAAAAGCTGTAATTTTATTTTGTTTTTGTTTCTATTAAAGTATATACTCAGTGCCGGATTAAGCAAACGCGAGGCCCGTAGCAAATTCTATCGAGGGTCCCTTGATCTACTGAGTTCTTGACAGTATAAAGTGGTAAAACAATAATTCAATACTCGATATGTTTATTTGCCATTTATAAGTTAAAAAATTATGTTAGTGTTTAATGGTAAAGTAGATTACAATAAGCCCTGTTGGCCTTTGACAAGTACAAAAAGCCAGAGTACCGGATTGCTCTGGCAATTTAGAATAATTTTGATAAGAAACTAACATTTTAAAACTGACGATTAATAACGGCGAACTTTTATTATTTTTCAAACATTTACAAAGTAACTTTTCTAGATTTAATGTGGCCGAATTTAGAAATAATACTCTATTCGTATCAATTTCTCTGAGAGCAAATCATAATATTCGTCAAAGAGAGATAATTCAGACGTTCTTGACTCATCGTGTTTCACCTTAATTCATTTTTTATACGCTTCAATGTCGAAAATGAACGCTCGCCAGTGATTAAAGTGATCCTGAGAGACAAATAAATGCGCAAAGCAATTTCTAAATTGGGCAAACATGATTCTAGTAAACTTTTTCCATTAAGAATTTATAATATCGAATTTCCAGAGCTTCGTTTTTTTGGAACTATCAATCGCACTAGCCACATCCGTTTTCAGTAGCTCGGCAAACTGCACTAATTTGTCGTCTAGACTGTCTTTCAAATTATTTGCATAAGCACTGACCATAATTGGAGTTTTTTTCAAAATCTTTTCTACTGTAATAGACTTTAATGATGGAAAAATTCCAAAAACACTACTAAGTTTTTGGTATACTTTTATGTGTTTATCTAAAGCAGATAGTGTGTTATCAATAATGACAACAAACACCTCAATTTCAAACTGTTTACCAGGTGCTTCATTTTCAACAAATTCGTCAAGTACACTAGAACCGCTAAAATGGTCATACTTTGTGTTTCGCTTGCGTCGTCTTGAAGTCTGTTGCTGATATTCACGACAGCCTGTCAGATCTTTGGCTTTTGCTTCAATATATGAAAATGTGCATCGCATTGTTTGGACATATCCATATAATGATTCATAAAGGGCGTACCCTGTATTACGGTCTATATTAGACGATTGCAGCGACGTACTAGTCGCTTGCACGCCTTCTAGGATACCATTCCGCGCCATTATTCCCGTTTGCAACTTATTCATCTTTGAAACTAATCCGTAAGCTTGATTATGATGCCTTTTGATCTATATTATTGAAAATGTCATTCAACACTTGCTTGATAGTGGTAAAAACATATAAAAGTGCCTTCGTAGCATCAGCTCTGGCGGGCCATCTAGTATCGAGACAACCTTTTTTAAATTCGGAATTTTCGAAGTAAGAGCTTTCGTAAGAAGACTCCAACGATGTGTAGAAGCAAAAAAAAAAAAAGGTATAAAATTTTCAATAAAATCGAACAAAAAAAAAATTCTTCTATATACAACAGTTTGCAGCGCACTTAGCAACTAAATTTAATGAATGTGCGCAAGACAGGGAATGTATTCTGCATACTTATTTATTCCTTTATTTTGTGTTCTGCAGACGACCGCTGTGTTTTCCGCTCATGTTGCTGGCATTATCATAGTTTTGTTCCCGAAAATCTTTGATATCGATGCAATTCTTACTTAAGAAATCTAGTAAACTTTGGGCAAGTTGTTCAGCAGTATAAGAACTTAACAAATCTCTCAACTGGCCCAGATGGTAGAACATAGCGCACTATCAGAGTCAGTTGGTCTACTTGCGATATATCTGGAGTAGAATCTAATGACACTGAATAATACCTGTATCTCTTAATTTCGTAAATAATTTTATCCAGCATGCTTGATGCAATTAACTTGATAAATTTCTCGCATGTTGTTTTAGATAAAAATGACGTGTGTCCTTTTCCTTTATATAGGTATACGTTTGAGAATATGTCGGGCCATAAAAACGTCAAATTCGAAAAGTAATTCTAATAAGCCTAAGTAATTCCCATTATGTGTTGAAAATCAATAATTTCATCACTACTCCGGAACGTAAGACTTCGTTATGCTAAAAACTTTATTATTACTGCAATAATTTTCTTTAAATGCATCCGGCAATAATTTTGCTCAGTTTGAATTTGGCTCGTAAGTTAAGAACCGACACACGCATTCTTGTTTTTGCGATTTAACAGCGAAATTATAGCTTTTCTATGCGGAGTGCTTTCTTTATGCCTTTTTAACAAATTGTTCGCATTCTTCCAGTGTCATCGAACCCATCTTTCGTAAACCGTACTGACTGATTAATATCTGAATCTATACTTTGCAAACAAAACAGAAAAGTCGCCCATTAGTTTCTGAATAGCATAACTAATTCTGACGTGAGTTTTAGTAGTAGGTTTATGTTTATAAGTGAAAAACGACTTTTGGCAGAATCGTGGACTAATTTCCTTTTCATATATTTTCTTTAAACTTAAAAAGTCACTGTTCATATGTTGCAGTTCGTTGCTTCCTTTCGCAATCCAATAATCTCCGTCAAAGTTTGCCGATTTAGCGTTCTTGCTGGAGAATGCGACGTTTGCACGCTGCCCGAGGAAGCCTGAGAAATTGTCAAAAAACGTAGTCGGGAATTTATCATAATTGTTATCATTATTTTCTAACTCAGACAGCGTGATCATATATTATCACGGCGGCCGAATCCGTCTCGATATTCAGCTTATTTCAATACCAAAATAGAACGTGTCCTTTGAGAGCTCTTTTCGAAGAAAAAATTAACATTTATCCCAGTTTAAAAACATATTTAGCTTATTTTAATACCACGATGGAACATGTCACACAATCCTTTATAAAAGTTTGAACCGGGCACACCGCAAATTATTTGTGAACGAAATTGGTAACGATCTTACTCTATGTCAGGATTACGAAATGGTTATGAGAAATTTAATTGCAGGAAATCTCTCATTACTTTTATAACTTACATAGACTTATTACTGGAATATAATTTTTTGGTATTTGATTGCTAAATTATAATGAAAATAATGTGAAGTCTTACAAACAAATAGACAATTTCAACATTTTGAATCGAGCTATTTCAATTCTACACTGGTTGTCGAGTAAGAGTGCTCGCACACGTCAGACTTGTTGTAGAGCCAATTATCAGGCCGATTAAAATTCTGTACGATTATACGAGCGACTTTTTCTAGAACTTATGCGTTTACCTTATGAAATTATGACGTGTTTTATTTTCGCCAACAAAATAATAATCGGATAAATATTGTCTGTAATGGATTGTCTCGGTTGGAAAAGGTGCAACGTTTCACGTTTTAGTGACATCAAGTAAATTCAATATACTACGACTTAATAAGTTTCACTCAAAAAATTACGCTCCGGCGGAGGCGGGTCTGGATACGCGGGGTCCATAGCAATTGCTACTCTTGCTACGTGGTTAATCCGGCACTGTATATACTGATTACGGGAATTTACATATATATCATACTTGTTCCGTTACTTGAATCAAATTAAGTGAGATAACAAACACAATGTATTTAATAAATTCATGTAAAAAGCACCGACTCTGATTGTAAAAATCCATACCTGTGATGTATAAATAAAATTAAAACCTGCCAGCGTAATTAATGAATATAAAAGTCGTACGATTTAAATTTTAAAAGTGAAAAAAGTACTACATGAAATACATGATATAAAATTAAATTATTAATACTACACATTTAAATGAACTTGCGCGCGGTAAATTATTATTAGTGACATTATTATTTTCACGATCCAGAAAAGAATCATTTTCGGCGAAATAAAGATACGAATGAAATGTTAAAAAAAACAAAAATACTCACTTCCACGTTTATTATAAAAATGCACTTAAAAGTAAAAAATAATAATTTAATAAAAATGCACTAAAAAGTAAAAAATAATAATTTAATAAAAATGCACTAAAAAGTAAAAAATAATAATTTAATAAAAATGCACTAAAAAGTAGAAAATAATTCGATGAAAAATATATTTCAGAATTATTGTACCTTAAGACGACATTTTGGAGTCGACATCAAATTCATATTACAGTATCTAGAGACAATTTAACGAATATTTAATGCAGTTTTTAATTATTTTAATATGAATTTAATGCCGACCCCAAAAATTTAATGTTGTACAATAATATCGTCTTAAGGTATGCCACTCTGAACTATATTTTTCATCGAATAATTAGTTTTTACTTTTTAGTGCATTTTTATAATAAATCTGGAAGTCGGTATTTTATTTATTTTTTTTCTAAAAAAAAAACATTTTATTTTACAATCTTTAGCATTATAATTGGGATTTTTTTCTTAATAAAAATCAACTTTTTTGTCTCATTATTCTACATATTATATGCACAAAAAAAAAAAAAATAATAATAAAACAAGTTCAGTCAAGCGTGATGTTTCATGGGCTGAGGATTATTCCGTATGTAAGACTATAATTTACGTTTACATACCACTGAATTCAGAACAAAGAAATCTGATTTTTTGCGCCATAAAGGAGAACAAATTCGTTATTTTTCGCGCTTTTTTGAAACGCTTTTTTTTTTCAACGATATTTTTTTTCAAAAATTTCGAGCTTTCGGCATCCCAAGGGCCGAATTTTAAAGTTGGAAACCCGGATGTTTTAAATTAGAGAAATATCCGGGGATGCGCGTATATATTAAACCTTGTTCAAAATGTTTAGCTATAATACTCGCGCCGTAAAGGGGGGAGGAGGATACACCATTTTTCGCACTTCTTTGAACTTTCCACCAACTTTGAAAGCTTCGTTAAAGAAATTAAATACGGCTTTGTTTCCAACAAATAGCGCGCGATCTTTCCATCAATGTATCATATGACCGGGGAAAAAAAATATTTTTTTTGAAACTTTCGAGCTACCGATGTCCCGCCGAGGTTCCAAATATAAAGTTGTAAGCTCGGCTATCACATGGTACCTAAGTTGAATGGTACTCTTTCGAATGTACAAAGAATCAGTAAAATCGGCCACATGAACATGAGTTACGCGCGAACAAGCATAAAAAAAACCAAAAAAAAAAAAAACCATGACGAACGTATAACATCCTCCTTTTTGCAAGTCGGTAAAAAATTAGACTTCGCCGAGAATTATTTCATTTTGTAAACGCAAGAATAATATTACTAATAATAATTCACTGTACGCGAATCTACAAATATAATTTAATACCGTAAATTATAAACAGTTGCAATCCGGACATTTTCAATAATTCTAAGAGACTTTCTGACGCAAATTACGAAAAATTAAATTTTAAAACTGTTTCCGAGGTTTAATTGATCGGAGTAAACATAAAAACATTTTTCAAAAACATTTTTGTGTTTAACGACTGGTCGACTCTAAAGAAACCAATAAATAATGTACGAAAGAAATCTACTAGATCAACCTGAAAACGATGAATGTACACTTTTTTGCTGAGTCAGAAGTTATCAAAAAGTTTTAATTGAAAAAACTAAATTTAAGAATTGGGGAAACTTTATTAATAATTAAAAATGCTTCGCGGGTAAGCCGTATAAAACTGTAACTGTAAAATTAAGACGATAATGTAACATTAAACAAGAAGTTTCGCAACCGTCCGTGGGTACGTTTTTCCCACTGAAAACGATTAACCGATAAGCTAAGTTATACGCATAAAAAATTACGACCATCTATAACAGTGATATTAGTAGTGCCGTTGAATTCTAATTGTTAGAAAGCTATCCTGCCGCATTAGATAAAATTTGATAAATTCAAAAGATTCGGTACTTTTTTAAACACTTTTTGAAAAATGCTTGTTGCTTCAAATGTTTGGCGAAATTGAAATATTACATAAATCTAAAAAACATCCGATACTACCGAAAAATCAAGCGGTATTAGGAAAGTCTTTTAGGAAATAGCGTCAAATTATTCGGTGTATAGATAGTTGAAAAAAAAAAGAAAAACATTAAATAATAATCACTTTTTGATTTCAGAAGTTTATTTTCATTAAAAGTGGGATCACCGTTGAAAAAGTTTATGATATGATTATGAACACTAGCTTAAAGTAAAAATCGATATGCTATCGTCATTCTCCTTTACGTAAAAGTTGGCTATGATTTAGCATTCTAAAAAATAATTGAAACATTAGAAATTATATAAAATTAATTTAGTTTTAAAGTTTATTACTGAGCGTAGTATAAGTTTCGGTGTAGCTCTTAGGACCAACACTCTGAAGTATGTTGTACTTGTATGCTCGTAAGCAGTTTGGAGTTTTTTGTAATTAATATAATTACGATATTTGTCAGGTTCGCTGATGTTCTTCCGTCGTGCACTACGGAAACTGATAACGTTTGAGAACATTTATGATCTCGAATTTTCTACTGTACTGGTAATTAGTAGGAAAAAGAAAAAAAAACAGAAAAAGAAACGATGACGTAATGAAAAGACTCAAGTGTATACGAGGTGTGTCCAAAAGTGTCCGATCTGCATTACTTCGCGCTGTTATTATTTTTTTTCATCCAGCCGGTGATGTAATCCGCACTTGGCTGAACTGGACACACCCCTATCAATGCTTTCACGTACTAAAGCGGTTATTCACGTAGTCACTTTTTTTCCAACGACCTTAGGTAGTAGTGCACACTGGTCGTATTCGTTCGAATCATCTTTATGTCGTCAAACTGGGGTTCCCTTTGAGCGGGAAATGCTTAATCTTGGGAACGACCAGAAGTTGCAGGGGGAGTTTTGTATAACGTTTGCCAGAAAGGTTCGCCGAAGGCGCTGATGTTTTTTATCATGGCGTAGAAGTCAGTCCCGTACTCCCTAAAATATGGTCGTCTTCTTTTCACTACGTTATACAATGTAATTTCAAAGTAAAATTCTTGATTAACTGACCTGTCTTCGTATGCTCATGACACACACACAACGCCCTCATAATCGAAGAGAAAATACAGTCAACTTGGACTCTTGATGATGCTCCAACTTTGACGATGCTCTAACTTTGACGATGCTCCGACTTTGACGATGCTCTAACTTTGACGATGCTCCGACTTTGACGATGCTCTAACTTTGACGATGCTCCGACTTTGACGCGCTTTTTAAAAGTTTCCACAGTGGAGAGAGACCTTTGTATCAGGATCATTGATCTTTTTGAGCATATTTTCATCATTAGTGCCCATTTCCGAGTTTTATGTTGAGCGACTTCAAGGTGAAGCTTTTTCCGCTTTTCTGCGGAGCATATTTGAAATGAATTTTGCAAGCAGGCGAGTCGTTTCCAAATTCTCGGCTAAAATCCTCGACACACAAGTTTTTGGAATACCAAGACCACTAATTCGGCAACAGTCAAACGGCAATTTTTTCAATCTGCACACGCTCGACGTTTTTCGGTGTCACTGCGCTCAAAGGTCAACCGGAACGTGGATCACTGCAAACAGACGTGGGCCATCTTTAATCTAACACTTTTTTATCCATGTTTTGCTCATACATTCTCGTCCGCAAAGAAGGCCTTCAACAGTTTCCGCAAAATTTTTTTTATTTTTTTTTTTCACTTTCAGTGATAACAAAATCCGACGAATAACATCATAAACAAAGGCAAGTTGAAACATCAAGGCTCGTCCCTAACACTGCGATAGTCGTCGAATTCGTGAGTAGTCACTGGTTGAGCTCATAGCCAACAGAGGTCGCTCGAACGATATTGGATTAAATTATGAATACGGTCGGATACTTTTGGAGCATAGCTCGTACATGTATACGTTGCTATTGTTAAAATCATAACCACTTGGGGGCAGTAATAATAGATAAAAAAAAAAGAAAAAAAAAAAGGAAAAAAGTGAACGATCATGTAAGGCGCACACGACGAATAATAAAGCTAATAAAATCCTTTTTACGTGTTATTAAAAATTCAATCTAATATAGATGGCGTTAATTATAATAATCGACTGTCATCACGTAAATGTTATTCGAGCAATTTTTAACTACTGGCCAATCGCAAACATTATTTAATGAAAGTTTTAAAGATTTAGTAAAATTTTGATAGTTCTGAGAAAGCTGCTTCTGAGTATGGGCTCTTGTGACACACAGCTGTGTCAGTTGCGCTGTAGCGTCAGTTGTCATTGGAATGTTCACTATTACAGGTATGCACCAAAAGCTGCTTTATATTAACGGAATATAAAATATCTAGATTATAATTAGTTGTAATAGAACGGTGGAAAAATTTAATAAGAAATTTAAAGTAAACATACTGTTGGAAATATTTTATGAATATTAAACATCTTAAAGAACAAAAAAAAAAAAAACGCACACATATGTAACAGTTATAAATATTTTAAAGGAAAAGATGGAATTGGTAGATTAGTGACAGGTTGTTAGACAATATGTAAGATTTACAGTACTATTTAGTGTAAATTTTTACATAAGTAAAGCATTAAAAACGGTGTTTCGACAATTTCGACAATTTTAATAATTTCGGTAATTTCGATAATTTCGACAATTTCGACGCGTGCTTGGAAGGCTCTTAAAAATTATTTTCTCGGACGTTTGTTAGTCTCATGAACACTTGACATTACTGACATTTTTTACCTCGCACTGTGTCCTTATACTAGGGAAGAACATTTGAAACGCTGTTTAGGTGATTTCAGCGTTAACTGTGAAATTTCTATTAACAACATTAACTGCGGTGCATTGTTCTCCCGACTTTCAAAAAAAGGCTGATAAGGTGGACAACAAATCATTACACGATTCGTTACTTTATGCGTGGTACAAAAAAACAATCAGTTCTAACACTGTTGGATGCTTGTATACACGGTAGAACATTGGGTCAAAATAGTTAAAGGCAAAAACAAAAAACAAAAAACAAAAAAACACACAACATTGGGTAATGCGCGACACGTAATCAACATACGAAAGAATGTCAGATGTCGACGCTCGCAGTCAATGTGTTAAACGTGCCGTCTAGTCATAAGATAATCACGTTAACGAAATGTACTTCGAAGTTGTTTATCAAACTTAAGATGAATATCTCAGCCATCTGGCATTGGGGCCTCTGTGTATACATTAAAAAGAAAGGGTGGAAAATATGGAAAATTACATTGTAATCGATTTTTCGGAGCTTGGACAAGCCTGTAGTATTACTGTTAAAGTTTACGGGTTTGGATATTATATTGTTGCGGAACATCTCCTCAAAGGCGTGCGATTGTAAGAGGCACAGATTTTCAACCGCGACTTTTCTCGTTTAATTAAGCGAACATGCTATCAAATTTCCGGTTAATTACCGTTAATCAATTATCGCTAATTTCCTTTCTTTTAAAATTTGATTGGCCAGTCAAACTGTTAATTTTTTCTCGCGAGTCTTGCTTTCAAAAATTTCATTAGTTTCGGAGAATCCTCATTAATAGTGTTTTTTTACGTTCATGCTGTAAAAAATAGTATGGCTCATTTTGTTCTCTCCGCGATATTTCTTATGTCGTATAAGAGAGAACAGACTTGTCGTCGCTTCACGTATGTTTCAAGTTACTTTATAAACGAGATTCTTACACGAACGTAATAATTTGCGATCGTTTTATTTATAAGCTTATCGAACGGTTCAAATAGAGAGAGAGAGAGAGAGAGAGAGAGAGAGAGAGAGAGAGAGAGAGAGAGAGAGATAGTTGTGATAATTAGGGCTCTTCCGAAGAACCTGATAAAGAAGAATGCGATGTGCTTCGAAAGAATGGAGACATACGAATCGACAGTAGCTAGAACTAAGGAGAAAAACGGAAAACAAGATATCATTACAATTGCAAAATACTTAATTCCGTTGCTATGGTGTATTTTGCGCACTTTTAGTTCGTCTACCAGCTTTCATCGCCATACGGGGGGGGGGGGTCATCTGTTGTGTAATACCTTTTATTTCAGATTTAGCTGCGTAATATTTTTCTTGTTTATTTTATCCGATTTCGTTCCTCCGAGCCATATTTCTCTCCTCCGTTCCTTTTTGAACAATTTCCCAATTGATTAAAGATTATACAGTAAGCTCTATTGCGGGAAATTGCTCTAATCATATTCTGGGATTAATTTTCACCTAAATATATTCTCCGATATCCAGCGGTTTATTTTTTTTTCCGCTCTTGGGCTTCTCTTCAGATTTCTCTTTTAGCGGCGAAAGAGATTGTTCCGCATCCGGACATATTCTCAACTTCCTGTCTCAAAAGTCCGATTTATATTTGTACTCTTTCCCACTACTCTAGGCTAATAAATTTATTTTTCGAAAATTTATTTATCGCGGAAAAATTGAAACATACGGAAGGTCGCTGGAAATGACAGGCACACATAGCTAAATGATTCTCACTAATACTTCGAATTACTTTACAAATTTCAATGCAAAATAACAAAAAAAAAGTTCTGATCAAGTTTTTGTTTTTGTTCTACGCACCTTTTTTTTTTGTTTTTTTCAACCTATGAGATGCAAGTTTAACCCCTTCTTCTCTCACAGGTACCTCTGTTAACTAATAAAATACTACCGACCGGAAAAGATATTAGATATTAATAGTGTTCTTAAATGTGTTTTTTTTTTTCACCTTTTCTCCTTAGGAATGGATGTCCTTGACGAAAGGTCTCGCTTTGGTGTGCAGATAAATTATTCATGCGTATGTTCGCTAAAAACAGATGTCTTCTGCTTGAACACAAATAATTGTGATCATTTCACACTTGTTATGGGGAACTGTCATACGTGTAGTAATGCGCATCTGTTTTCGTTCTGAATGAAATACCGCCATCGACGACAGTGGCACTAGTTGGGCATATTTCGCGGGACATAACCGAAAACACGATTTCAGTTTTACCAACAACGTAACTCTTTATTAGCCGCATCTTGTTCAATATCGCGGTATTCATTAAATTTCAGCTCGCATCTTCCTCTCACATTCGCACTTGAACACAATCGCCATCTTATTGAGGTGTGGTATCCTGGGAAAGTGAGCCGACCCGTGAATTGAGACACGTACGGACGGCACACATTTTACTTCCTCCGCCAGGTCCGTCGATAGTGCGTTACTTTCATTTCGGTCAGGCAGCGCCAGTAACTTTGCGCTAGACTAATACGAAGAATGTTTGCCTTGCTAGCCGGCCTCACTCTTGAAGCAGGTGTTTCCTTTTTTCTTTTTTTTTTATCACGAAAGCTTTTCACTTTTTCATTTATTTCCCTTTGTCTTCCCTTATTTCATTTGTTTATTTTTTTCTTTTGAAATCTTCAAAAGACTGTGTCAAACAAGAGGAGCAGTTTGTTGCATAATTCCAAAAATGTATTTATTTTTCGGTTTACGTGTCTGAATAGCATATTTACTAGACGGTGAATAAGGGGGAAACATTGATTAGAAAACCACTAGGTTATAAATTTTTTTTTTTTTTTTTGGTTTATGGGTTCGTCGACGAGTGTGAGTCCAAGAAGTAGTAAGGAAGAAAAGTAGAATTTTATACGTTGTTTTAAAGGTGGCACGTCTAAGGACCGTTGTGACAGAAGAAAAAGAAAGAGTGAGGATGAAGGAATAAGTAGCAGAAAGATCCATTATAAACCTTAGTATAGAAGACAGCATTTATCCGAACGATCATCATTATAATTCCTTAATCTGGCTCGAGCTGGAGACAGCTCGATCTATGAAATATCTAACCCGTTTTTTTTTTTCATGTTTTTGTGTCCAGTTTTTCATACATATCATTATATATATATATATATATATATATATATATAAACTCGGCTTGCTTACATTTCTGTCTCTTTCTCTTCTACACTTTGTATAAAATTATCAAAATTTACAACATAATTATTATGCCGACTCCTAATAGATTTTTTAATGAAAAAATTTCCCAATTTTATATAATAAATAAAAAAAAGTACAACCAATAACTTATAGCATAAATTTTATTAAACCGCCGAAACAACTTACTGTACTATACAACACATATAAATAACACCTTTTTTGCGTTTCATTGGTATTATTAAATTAGCAATATGGTTTTTACGTGCTTCTCCCTATGAGTGGGGAGGGGGGGGGGGGACTTCTTAAACATCAACCTGCACAGTAATAAGAAGTGTATTCATTATGTTTCCAAAAATGAAAACCGCCACCGAGCGCAAACGTGAATTGCGGACAAAGAATCAGCAAAATCGGTCTAAATTAGCCACTGATGGACTACGTTGTTAATTGGTCCTGCTATTCTTTTTCCTCTCTTTCCATACTGCTTTCATTCTTTGTCTTTTTTTCTTTGTTCGGTCCACAAAGTGCCAGTTCTTTCTTTCTGTATCTCCGCGAATCCTTTACAGTCCAAAAGTTTCTTCTTTAATGTTGATCGCTGTTCTACATCTTCAGGCGTAATCTAAAATTGGTCTATATAATATGAGTTATGCACGAACAAACATAAAAAATAATAAAATAAAACATATGCGGCAAACATATAACCTCCTTCTTTTTGGAAGTCGGTGAAACTTAAAATGTTACAAATGTTACATAAAATTTGGACATTTTTTGGGACATTTTTTTGTTACATAAAATTGGGACATTTTTTGGGACATTTTTTTGTTACATAAAATTGGGACATTTTTTGGGACATTTTTTTGTTACATAAAATTAGGAGGGCGGCGGTCTAAGAGTTACGTTGTAATTAATATATTTGGTCTTGCATTCCTTTTCACAGAACACATTTTTCATTTTGTTCGTTATATGTAATCCATTTACATTTTGTCCCTTTTAACTTTTACCATTTTAATCATAAAAATCGTCCTGTAGTATTGGAAATCAAGAAAAAATGCTTAAGTATCGCACAGCTTGGTGGAATTGTCAAGTTTTGATGGTTACCTAATTACCGCGGTATTCTTTTTAATCGTAGTGTTGATGCGGTAGCTAAAAGCGCTAGTAAATCTGGAGATCGGTTCCCATATATCGTATCTACCGATTTAATGGAGAAAATTAAAAGCGATAATAGAGCAGACTGGCCAGATTTTATAGATTCTTGAGTCAATATAGGTAGAGCATATGATAGAGTCATTCAACAATCTTTGTCCTGGTTTGTCCACATCTCGCCGTTAGTTCCGTCTGGTACAGTTCTTAGATTTATTACAGTTATTTGCATGCTGCTAGAGTATCGTGAAACTTTTCTGTTGTAGGTCTTCCATATCGGAACTGTGACTATCATACAAGTGTCAGCTTTAGAGAGAACATTAATCATTTGTTTTTTAATCATGGTTTTGGTTTGAACATAGCAGAATTACTCTAATCGAAATGGCTATTGGAATATATCCGCCATATATTGTATATATTCATGTGTTGATGACCGTACTTTAGTGGTTTTGTTCAAATTTGTAAATACGAACCGTATACTTAATTAGTTGATATACATGTAACTTCCAGAAAATAGATTCGCCGGAACAGTTGAATTGTTTCCTTTTAGTTTCTTTCCTTTTTCTTTTCTCGCCTTTACTCATTTTCTTAACTTTTGCTGTTCAGTCGCATTCCACTGTCAGCTGTACATTGGATAAGATCAGTTTTTAATTTTCTATTCATTTTATTTCAGCATTCGTGGGCTATGTTAAAGCATTGCGGCTAGGTTTATTAGAACTAAATTGGAAATACATAAAATTGTTTGATAGATCTGAGTTTCCTTTATATATATATATATATATATATATTATCAGACCAAAAAAAACGAACTTTCCAATGGAATTCTTTGTTCCTTAATTCTATCAAATATTTTTGGTTTTTTATGGTCTCTGTCCGTGATATTCTTTCTAATTTTACTTCAATATCATGTTTCAAACGTTTCCAATCCATACGCGAATTTATCCCTTATTTTTCAACTAATCTTTATTAAATACCAGTCTTCATGTTCTTATTCTTTCGTTTATATTTGCTTGCATTTTCCGTCTACTATTATTATATTGCCCAGATACTTTTTTCTTTACAGAATTTCTTCGTTTTTTTTTATATTTCCGCATCATCCTCTTTTTTACTATATTTCAACACCGTGATTTTCTTTTTATTTATTCTCATTCGCTATGGGTCTTCTCGGAGCTCGATTTATTCGAAGCAGAGGTCAACATCTACTATTATTGCAATTTAGTCCGCAAACTACTGTGAAACTCGGTTATTATTACGTAATTGCTTCCATTGCTTTACCACTCGTTTATATGTGTTGAACAATCCGCGGGATAGATTCCTCTAGTCTTACGACTCTCTTTGTTTTTGTTTTTTTGTCAGCATGTTTTATTTTTATTCGTGCTTCTTTGAATTTCATATGGCGCGTTAATTCTATCGAATGCTTCGTAAGACTTGACATAAAATTGCACACGTACGCTCTGTCTCTTTCGGGTTTAGTACCTAATTTCTGCGCGAAATTTCGAAAATAGCCATAATGATTAGAAATATACCGTGGGTTTAATATTTTTGTGAGATGAAAACTCCGGAGATCCTTAAAATTTAGAAAAAAAATACCTCTCTATTCAAAATATTAATATATATATATATATATATATGTATGTTTCTTTCAATTGAACTGAGATGAAAGTGCGTTTATGGAGAAAAACAATCCGCTTTTTATCATCGATAATTCTGCTAATAATCTCTATTCGAGATTGTCGACCGGCAAACCTGAGTGCCAGTTTCGAGATATTCTCCGATTTAAGAGGCTCAGGCAAATTGAAAAAATTCAGCTCGTTTCGTCGTTCACATATCTAGCCGGAAATCCGGTAGAGAAGTACTAAATAATGTAATTATCCTTTTTCAATTAACAACCCTTTGGTAAATCCAACAATCCTTTGGTAAGGAAGGTCCATTACCTATTATACAGGTTATCACATTTAAACTCTGAAATGTCTTTCCTATGGGTGCCGGCTCATGTTGGGATCCCAGGCAATGAGAGTGTCAATCGAGCACCTCAGGCGACATTGTTCGCTCCAATGTCATACAACCCCCCTCTTCCCCCTACATTGGCTCATTTCTTTATGCAGCAAACTGGAGAAGAATGGCAACAGGAATGGAGATCTTCAAGTACGTTTCTCCGAAGCATAAAAACAACCACGGAGCCTTGGTGGCTCACAGACGGAGTTTTCCGTAGAGATTTTTCTGTCCTGAATCGTCTCTGAATAGGACATAAAATCCTCTCGCACAGCTCCACATTCACGAGCCAGGTACCCCCAAATGTCTGCCCCGTTTGTAGTCAATCGAGCGCCCCATCCACTTATCACCCACTCCTCGAATATCCCTCATTTGCAGTACCGCGATCCATTCACTTCACCACTTCCTCTAGTTCTAAGATACTGTCACATGCTACGCCCGCGGTCACAGCTGTATTGGTTTTCATGCGGAGCAGCGATCTGTACTATCGCGTTCAATCCCCTTAAGTAGGCTCCATATGCTGTAATAACCCCAGTAGTTAAACACGGCACATGGAAACCCTCATACACACCCTTATATAAAAAAAAAAAAAAATTAATCTCTCGGACTGGTCACAATTTTGTTGAGCTTACGGCGACGTTCGCTTTATTCAGTCTTTACGACCCGCTTTTAAAAAGTATTAGTACGGCATTTTTCATAAAAAGAAATATATACATTTATAACATTTTTTAATTTTTTTTTTTTTTTTTTGAAGTAATGATTTCTTTTACCAAAAACAAAACAAAAACGTTCCAAAATTTATTTATTTGTTTTTTTAAACGAATTTTAAGAAAGTAGAAAAAGTTTTCGACCAAATATAACGGAAAACAGAAAATGATTTAATATTGTATTATCGTTTTTTTTTGTTTTTTTTTTTGTTCCCACCTTACTAAATTACTAATAAATTACCAAAAATGTAAATCTAAAAATTCATTTAAACACGAAAAAGTTTTTTTTTTTTTTATCTATTTTATATTGGGCTCGTCCCAAGGATCTTTTCCCAGAAACAAATAGAAAGGAATGAAGTCGGTTATATTTTAATCCGGTCAGGAATCTTTGAATAAAAATGGAACAAATAGCAGGAATAATTAGTGGAGAAGGAAAAAACGGGCTATAAGAAGCACAATAAGGAGTAGGAAGCCCAAGAGCCTTAACAAATGGGAATATAAAGCAGATCGCTCCACAGAAAGAGATGAGCACTCGAATGATAGACGACGCAAATAACTGCATCATCACAGGATAGGGGGAGGAAATCAGGGAAAAGCGAAATCTGGCGAAGGACGGCAGAGAATGACCACAACGCATACGAACAACAGAAACAACATCAGAACGTCGAAAAGAGGAATGCAAAAAAAACCATGAGTAGGAAGGAAGAGTAGGCTGAACAGACAGATGAAATGAATAATTATCAATGCGTGATATGAAGGCTTTTACATAACGATAGGAGTTCAGCGGATGGAAATTTTTTTTAAAAAAGGCGGAAGAAGCAGCAAATCAGTTATGCCAGAATAATCCTATTCTGTACAGAATGAATTATAATTAATCTTTAAAAAAAGGAGTAGAGAAAAATATAAATTGCAATCACAATGGTTGTACGGCACGGCGTGAGTGGCGACGAAGTGGGCTTTCGAAGATCTCTAGAAAAATAAGGTTAGGCGATTTTAAATGCTTCCGGGCTGGAGTAAAATTATGAATTAAGAGGATAATAACGGCGAGAAAAAAAGGCTTGGTTGTTTTCTCGCAATAGCGTGGGGTTATTAAATGTAAGCTAGGCAATCTTGCCGCAGTTGATCATGTTTTTCGTTCCGATAGAACATCTCGATTCTGTAAATAAAGAAACCAAGAAAAATTTCCCTTGCGCTGAACTAACGATAGTTAAAGTGTTCAAAAAAAGAAAATAATAATGATAAATAAAAAATTATGCGATAAGGGAATTTAAAATTATTCCGTTTTTTTCTCCTTCACTGGCTATAAAATACGCTTAGTTGTATTCCTTTTTTTCTTCCCAGCTTTTTAATGTAAACAGAATTTTTGAGACGTTTTTGTCGCTGTGTACTTCCGGTTCTTGTATCTGTACGCTATCGTTTAACAAGCGCTTACTGATGGGAAAAACCATTCGGTTCTTAGCATACTTGGGATGATGTTTTAGTGATATTTTGGTAAAGTAACGGAAATGTTTTGGCAACGTGCTGGTAATGTTTTGAGATTTAAGAAAAATAAATAACAATAACAATAATTTGATTAGCAGTTCTCTCAGAGTCTAACTCGTCTCCCCTTTTCATCCGCAGATCCTATTTATGATATCGTTTCTTGTGTAAACGCTTACCGTTATCATCCTCTAGACTTATTCCTTCATATCTTTCTATTCTGCAAAACTGGCGCTTTACTCCTAAGCAAATTCCTATCCTAGTCCACATTGCTTTGCGGTTGAATTCTTGTTTTTTGTCCTGTACAACTTCTTATAATAATCTTCCTTACTTTTCTTTCAATTTTGTAGATCTCTCCAATCCTCCTAATTTGTATTCTACTTTCCTCTTTCCTCAAAATCTCTTTGCAATACAACAGTTATACATGAATTCCATAGTTATATCGAATTCCGTTTTCCTTCCCATATGGCTATTTTTACGGATGGTTCGAAGGGACCAAATGGAGTTGGAGCTTCTTTCATCCTTCCGAGCATTAATTTCTCCGAATCTTTTCGTCTCCCTTCTTTTTGTACTATCTTTGCGGCCGAGGTAATGGCCATTCTACGTTCCTTAATTTATATTTCCTCCCATCGATCTTCTTCTAAATATTTAATTATCTCTGACTCCATGTGTGCTCTTAAAGCTATTTCCTCACATTTCCCCTCTCACTCCTCTGACTTTTTTATTCTCCGTATTCGCTTTATCATTCACACTGTTTTCTCACTTCATGCGATCCGCATTGATATGCTCTGGGTCCTCAGTCATATGGGGATAGAAAGTAACAAAATGGTAGATTACTTGCCCCAGATTGCTGTATTCTCCCGCTTTTATTTCACTAAAATTCGCGTTTCTAATTTACTCACACCGTGTAAAAAGTTTCATGTTAGATTTTGGTCAGATTTTTACGTTTTTTCTTTTTCTAGTCAAACCTTCTTTTATTTGAACATGCAACCTAATATTCCTACACGGCCTTGGTTTTACAATTTTTCTTCACTTCGCTGCTCTGTTATTGTCCCTATTATCCGTTTACGTCTTTATAATACTTTTCTTCCTTCCTCACGTTTTTGTTTTCGTCTCGCACTTTTCTTTAATTATCCTCTTCATTCTGACGACGAAGCCGTCTGTGATCCTGACCATATCTTCTTTGAATGTTTCTCCTTAGTTAATGTAATCTACTTCTTTGTGCTCCAATCTGCTATCAATTAAGCTGCCTAATCCTTATTGCGCTTCGTATATCTTATCGTTTCCGTCGGTCTCCGTTGTTCCTATCCTCAGTTCTTTTATTTTTTCAATAGCTGACCGAATCTACATCTAACTGATTCGTTTCCCTGGTGTCGTTTCTGGGCGAAGATCCGTTGCTGACATTCCCAAAGGGGGGATCCAAAACATAATAATAATAATAATAATAATAATAATTTGATTATTCGGTAAACCCTAGTTTTATAATTTATGGAGTTTTTTTGTTTTTTTTGGGTGGGGGTGTCAACCAAGGGCCCCCATCCGGAAACGGTAGAAAGAATAATCAACTAATTAGAACTTAATCCAGTTGGAAATCGCTGAAATAAAGGAAGCAATGGCAGGGTCAACCAACTGAGACAGAAAGGACAGGATATAGGAAGCATAATAATGAGCAGGAAGCTTTAACTTTAGGAGTAGTAAATAAAAAGAAGAACGTTCCACAGAAAGAGCAGAACAGCCAAAGAAAATGTGATTAGCACCATAGACAACTGCTTCATTAGAATGAAGGGAACAAAAAGGAAAGGAAGCCAAAGAGAAGCGATAGCGGGAAGAGGGTAATGAAGTGTGATTGAAGCGTAGGCGAATAATAGGAACAATAAGAGAAAGGAATTCTGAGAATCAAGGATTAGAAGGAAGGTTAGGTTGAATTGAGAGGTAGAATGAACAATTACTGGTAAAGGAGGAAGGATACATATCCGATCAAAATTTAGAGTGAAATTTCTTACTCAAGGATATTAGTACTTGAGATTCTTTTAAAGTAAAAGCAGGAACTAGCAGCAGCCTGAAAGCTACAGCATTCGCCATTTCGTTACCCTCGATGCCTGCATGACCAGAAACCCACAGCAAATCAACGTGGATAGAGTGATGAAAGGAAAGATTGTGAATGAGAGATCGTATATGAAGAATGATGAAGTCGAAAGAGGGAGGTTAGGAGGTAAACTGAAAGCCTGAAGGGCACTCATGGAGTTGGAAATGATTAGACAGTCGGGGAAGTTACGATTAGAGGAAATATAAATAATTGCACGTAGGATAGTTTCATTAATTCGTTTGTGAAAACAGGACAGAAAAGCAGAAGATGAGAGGATTCCAAAAATATAAAATCAGGGTAAATAAGGGAAGCTCCGACACAACAGGCGGCCCCTTAGAGCCATAAGCGAAGATGAGTACATGAGAGGAAAAAAGGAAACTGATAGTACTGTGAAATTACTGTTTAATAACCTCCTGGAGCAGAAACCTGGAGCAATTAGAAAAAAAATATACAATGGGAGGGTGTAAGAGATTAAAATAATGAAGGGGAAAGTAAGGGAGATTATTAGTGGAAATTATATCTGATAAATAATAACTAAGCAGACGGGAGATAAAGGGTTAAACGTATGATATCAGACGATCTCTTCAAGTAATAGAAAGAATTTCGCCAATAGGCTGTGACTGCATAAGTGTATGTTATATGTTCCAAAATCGGTTTAACGTGCGTATCAGTCGTTGTTTTCTGTGTTCATTGTTGTTTGGAAGTGTATCAGTTTAACTGTATTCTCGTCAGTGGATATTATCGGCTGATCTCGGTCAGCTGATAGTACTATTCACCTGACTATGTCGGTATCGGGTAGGTCGTCGAATACAGCGGCGGGGACCGTTCCCAATTTCGACGATTTTCCGATGAACGAATTGCACAAGCAGTGCGACAGCAATGCGGCTGGTCCGTCAAACGGTAATAAATACAGGGTGGGCCAAAAGATCATCCCGAATTTTAAATGCCCGTCAAATAAAGAATAATATACTTACGGAAATAAAACAAACGTTAAAATACTTCAAAAATAACGCCATTTATTGTACACTACTATTAGTTTTGAACAATACTCCGTATGAATAGTCACCATTTTGATTTTTACATTGTTGCAATTTTTCCTCAAAATTATGCATTACTTTTTTAAGAGTTGGTTTTTTAATCGCCGCAATTTCCTTCTGAATGGCCAATTTCATCTCGTCGGTTGTTGCTGGTTTACCCTCGTACACCTTGCTTTTCAAGTAGCCCCATAGGTAAAAATCTGTCGGTGTTAAATCCGGATTGCGCGGCGGCCAAAACAGCTCACAGTTTCGCGAAATCAAGCGGTCCTGAAACTTATCTCTTAATAATCGCAAAACATCGTTACGAATATGTGGTGTGGCCCCGTCTTGTTGAAACCACGTTTTAGATAATGCAATCCTCTTCCGTCTGAGCTCCGGTAGAAAATACTCGTTTAACATTTGGATGTAGCGGTCGCCGTTCACAGTAACATTCGCTCCGTCCTCCTCGAAGAAGTAGGGACCGATTATCGCTTTCGCACTGACTGCGCACCATACCGTGATACGAGGGGTGTGCAAGGTACCGGGTGAACGATTCGAGGGTTCTCAGTAGTATAATACCGCATGTTTTGTTTATTAACGTTACTATTTAAATCGAAATGCGCCTCGTCGCTAAAAAAAACATAATCCAAATCGACGTCTTCTTCCTCCAGCATATCCAAAAATTTATTACAAAATTTTAACCTTCTTGGCTTATCTGTTGGTATCAATTCCTGGGTTAGTTGTATCTTGTATGGGTGCATATTGAGGCCGTTTCGAATTATTCTTCTGAGTGAAGTACGGGGAATTTTCAAGGCGGAAGCCTAGCGACGAACGGATCTGCGCGGACTTCGCGACAATGCTACGCGCACTTTTTCGATGTTTGTCGGGGTTCTAGACGATCGACGGCGACCTTGATGGTTGACCGCCACCACACTACCGTATTCTCGGAAGTTTTTTACCCATTTGAGGATACTTTTACTGTCGGGGGGATTGTCATGACGTTTTAAATCAAATTGTTTTTTAAACGCGCGTTGTACCGTGATTACACTTTCACCGTTTTTCTACTCGACAACGAAAGAGCGTTGTTTACGCGTCCACGACATCATGACTACTAACCAACTATATTTATATTAAACGGCATATTATTTAGCGTCAGATGGCGTTGCAATCGCTACGCTAACTCACAGTATATGATTTTCACGAGCATTTGAAATTCGGGATGTTCTTTTGGCCCACCCTATACGTCCCGCAGTTAAGCGAATACGAGGAAGATTCGGATTCAAGCTTTACTACAGTGCTAAAACGTAAATGTGCGACAAAGAAATCGAAACCTGATAAGAGCCAGGTAATATTTACATCTAATCGCTATAGTCCACTTCAAGTAGATGAAGATGCGATAAAGCATGCGTTATTTAATGATACCGCTGTACCAGCTACGAAATATCCTCCGATAACTATTTTACACCCTGATAGTTCAATAAATCTTAAGAAATTAATTAGTAATTTAAAACCTCTAGTAAATTCGGAATTTAAAATAAAATATTATAATAATAAAACTTTAATTTACGTCTACACCAGTGCACATTACGATGCAGTAATTTCTACTCTTAAAACGAATAATATTCACTTCTATACACATCTGCCGAAAGAGCGTAAGCCCCTAAAACTTGTTTTGAAAGGACTTCCGACTACATTTACAACAGAAGATATCAAGGTTCAACTAGAATCATATTGCACGGTATTAAGTATCACGCAACTTACAAAAAAGTATGAGAAGACGAGTGAACGGATTCCCCTTCCTGTTTTCATCGCTACGTTCCCTCCTGGGACAAATAGTGAAGACATTTTAAATATTAAACATATAAACTATTGTTTAATTCGATGGGAAAAATACGTAAGAAAAAGTCCGGTAATTCAGTGCTATAAATGTCAACGTTTTGGACATGTGTCACTAAATTGCAACCTACCTGATAGATGTGTTCGTTGTGCACACACCCATCCCCCTGGTGCTTGTATCAGCTCTAATTTAATCAAGTGTGCCAATTGCGATGGTCCTCATGCTGCCAATTCCAGCGAATGTGCACATTTTGTGCGTATCATTCGTGCCAGGGAGGAAAAGAGGCCTTCTCTTCGTCAAACTGGTTTACCAACAGCACAAGAATTAAAGACTTGTCCTTCCAATGCAGGCAAATTTCCACAGAGAACTTATGCGCAGGTGACTAGACATAATAGTCCGGATAACTCTGAACCTGATAATTTTTCGATTTTTTTTTCGTTATTAAATAAATTTAGAAATATTAATGTAAATAAACTTTTTCGTGTAATTAAGCTCATATTAAATGAATTTAATGGCATGCATCAAAAGAATATTTTTAGTGTAATCGGTAAGGTTACGGAAATTATAAGTAAGAATTATTTTTAATTGTGACTAATGATTGTCAATAATAACGGAATACGACTAGTTGCTTGGAATTGTAACTCAATCGCTAATAAGTATGAGGAATTGTATGAATTTATTTGCAATAACCAGATTCACATAACTGCCCTTTCCGAAACCAAATTGCACTCTTCATATAACCTTAAATTTCCTGGTTTCAAATTGTATAGAGAAGATGTTAATCGTAGAAGTGGTGGAATAGCATTAATTATAAACAATAATATTAAACATGTCTTACTGCGATTACCTCGTTTAATGCACGTACAATGCATTGCTGTTAAAATATATTCTGATTTTTTATGTCATGTTAATCAAAATTTAAACTCGTTTGTTGTTTGCGCCGTATATAAGCCACCTAGATTTACACAAAAATTTGCTGATGACATTAGATCACTTCTTAACTTACATCCAAAGGTTATTTTAGTTGGCGATCTAAATGCTAAAAGTAGAATATGGGGTTGCTTCAACAACAATTTAGCAGGTAATATATTATTCAATATGTCCATTCGGAATAATTTTCAAATAATGGCTCCTCGAGAACCTACTTACTTTCCTTCTTCAAATCAGCTTCGACGCAGTGTTTTAGATCTAATCGTAGCAAAAAATGTTAGTGCAAAACTCCCCGTTACGTTTGATCATCTTATCTCTGATCATAAGCCAATTTTCACGATTATTAATAATGTAAAACCGCTCTTAAATAGTAGGTCGTATCTAGACTTTTATAATGCGGATTGGGATAGTTTCAAAAAATATATCTCAGATAACATTTAAATCAACCAATTAAAGATAATTCTGATATTGATAGCAGGTTGAATAACTTTACTAAATTAATTACTGACACTATTAATCTATTTACATCCCAAAAAAGACGTGTCACATGTTCCCGCAAGTTTACGTTCCGAGTACTGTCCGTAATATAATTAAACTTAAAAATTATGTTCGGAGGATTTATACAAAATACCGATTTCACTCTAATATTGGTTATCTGAAACTTGTAATCAAATTCTTAACAAAAATAGTCAGATTTGTACTTAGAAAAACCAAAAATGATAAATTTCAAAAATTTCTGACGAATGTTAATACACAAGATAAATGTTTATGGAAAGTATGTTCGCGGTATAGTAAGAGCTATGGGGTGATTCCACCGCTATTTGATTCTGATCTTAACACGTATGTTTATAAGGATCAAGCAAAAGCGGAGTTGTTAGCCGAGTATTACTCAAATATTCATAAAACGAGCGCGCGTCTTGCATCTACATATCAAAATAATTTAGTCACTAATACAGTAAAACGTTTACTAACTGGTTCTGATTTCAATAACATTACAGGTTCTCCTATTTTTCATTCTGATTTTTGTCCTGCCTCACCTGCTGAAATATTTAGGTACCTCAAGAAATCTAAAGCAAAAAACTCTTGTGGTGATGATAATATCCCGGCAAAAATCTTAAATAAGATTCCTCGGAAGGTGGTACTAGAGTTAACGCACATAATTAATGCTACAATATGGTTCGGCTATTTTCCAAAGTTCTGGAAAGTAGCCAAAATCATTGCGCTACCTAAACCAGGCAAAGACTCTTCCCAAGTGAATAATATACGACCCATTAGTTTACTTAGCAATTTAAGCAAAATAGCGGAAAAAGTTATGCTACACAGGCTTCGTAATTTCGCCGATAGTAGTAACATACTTCTAATAGAGCAATTTGGTTTCAGACCAGGTTATTCTACTACGCATCAAGTTGCTAGGATCACTGATCATGTCTCGCATAACTTTAATATAAACAAACACACTGGATTAATTCTATTTGACATTGCAAAAGCATTTGACACGACCCGGCACGACGGGCTGATTTACAAAATGTTAAAATATAATTTTCCGAAATATCTAATCAAATTAATTAGAAGTTATTTACGGAATATAACTTTTTACGTTTCATTACAAAACGGTAAATCAATGACCAAAACTGCCGTCGCAGGAGTTCCTCAAGGTAGTGTGCTGGGGCCTTTTCTTTTTTCAGTCTACTTGTCCGATCTCCCTAAGTTGCAACACACGAGTTTAGCTTTATATGCTGATGATACTACTATATTATATTGTAGCTCGTATAGAACGTCTACTATTTATAATCGTCTACAGCTGCATAGTTTTCGGGTTTTAAAATTTTTGGAAAAATGGAAAATTGAAATTAATCCAACTAAAACAGAAGCAATACTTTTTACTCTTAGATATTCCACCCCTCCAAGGCAATTGATTATTAATGGCACCAGGATTAAATGGGCTAATCATGTTCGATATCTTGGTGTAATTCTAGATAAAAGATTATCTTTTAAGGAACACTTAAAATACGCCGAAGCGAAAACAAATAGAACCATTGCAGCTTTGTACAAAATTATCAATCGGAAATCTTACTTAAACACCGCAAACAAGCTTATTATCTATAAAAGTATTATTAGACCAAGTTAGTTAGTGATATTTCTAAGCTGTTAAGTAATGTTTTCAATGGTAACAATTGGTTGTAATTTTTGATCACTTTGGGTTTTTTGTTATACTTTTTTTTTTTGCCCTTTGTATTTTTTTTTTGTATAGTGTTTATATTTTTGTTAACAATACGTAAATATTCTATTTTATCACTCTAATGTAATGCGGTTAAGTCTCTTTCGAGCTGGTACGCATTTTGTTTATAAATACTGTATTACTGTACTTAGCCAAATATACGTTCTGTTCTGTTCTGTTCTGTTCTGTTCTGTTCTGTTATATGTTCCAGGCGCATGAGGAATTTTATGACAAATGCACGTAACACGGTCAACTTGGTTTGTGCATCACTTATTTAGAGATTCTAGCGCATAATACGGTGTCTCATCATGACTGTTTTTGTGATCACAAAATATATTAACGTATATATCGATGCGCGCACGCGCACACACACACACACATGTACATGTATATGCTATATATATATATGTATATATATATATATATATATATATATATATATATACACGTGTATACAGTTTTTCCGATCGTGTCCGAAAATAAATAACCTTGTTTAATCTACTTAAGTTCGTAATGGCATCGAACAGCATTATTACGATGTATTAAAGAAGAAGGAACAAAACGAAATAGGAAACACATGGCAGAAAGGAAGAAAACAAAAACAAGAACGATTATTCGATAATTACATGTAGGTTTGGCTGCCCGGAGCGATGATTGGAAAGCGTACTTTTTCCGAAAAATAATAATGGAAGATGGGGCCATTTGTGAAATTCTTCTGCTACGCTAAATTGCCAAAAACACATTAACACGCGATACGCGCACTGGCCGTCGTTCAGTTTACCGCCATGTGCGTGTGTGTGCGTGCAATGCGAGCTGCGAGAATTGAGAACCGCGCCAGCCCGATCGGTGCCGGCTGTATCGAAATAGCAAGACATCGTTAGTGGGAGGAGTTCGAACGTTAAAAATTAGAAGCATTTATGAACGCTGACACATGAAACATCTTGAGAGGCTTTCGTGACCCGACAGACGGTCCGATGATGTTGACGATTGCACACTATGCAGCAGAGTCATTATCATAGCCGGCAGCAGTTGCAGTGTCCAAAGCGAAAAAAGAAGAAAAATCGCAGATTCAGCTCTAGCTGAAGGCGCAAACGAAATTCAAGCGCGTTTAAGTGTGGAAGCTGAAAACGATTCAGCTCATTACCAGCCTATCCCCGGACACGCTTAAATTTTATAATTTATTACGGAAAAATTGCGTCTTCCGGAGCCGGACTTCGGAGCTGCGCGGCCAGGCCGCAGATGCGTACCTGGCGGAGGTCTGCCGGTTATTGTTATTAAAGGCCACCTGGTTTCAGAGGGAAAGATTTAAGCGGCCGCTCGACTGATTGGCACCAGCGCAGACAGCGCTCAAAGTCTATAATTACAGAGCCGACCTCAGCATCGGCAACAGACAGACCATTTGCATGTTCAAGTAATAAGAAGCGCCGCCCGCTTACTTCTAATGTTTATCTTTTCCGGCCGATGTGCGCAACCTAAACCGACTAACAACCGACCTCTGCCCCGCTATGCTCGCCAATTACCGCATCTTCGACCAGCACTCAGTGCCAACCGTATCATAGCCGGTAAATTTTATCTACCGATCGGCGAACCAGCGAAACTGAAAGTACGCCGCTCCGAATTTTACAATCAGAATAATGCCACCTGAATTGAACCAAATTAACCGCGTGCTACCACCGTCAGACTCTCGGTCGAACTATGGACTATATTATCATCCGACAATGACTGATCGCTGGCTATGTCAGCGACTTTGACGCATTTTTTTTAATGCCATTTCCGAATTTTAAAAATTAGCCGAAACGATGGATAGCAACCGCAAACGATTTTTCGTACTAACCGAATTTTAAAAGAAAGCCTTCTTATCGAAAAGAGAAGAAATTGCCAAGACACGGGGTTGTAGAAGAAACGTTTATTAGGTATATCATTTTTCAATTACAGGATTCTTAAACAAAAAAAAAACAAAACAACAATTCTAATTATTACAGACCAAGTTTATTTTATCAGCTTGTTATTTGCTATTAGCAAATTCGTTTTACGTACAGCTACAGAGTGTACAGCAGAAATCATTGTTAATCGTCTGATTAAGAAATCTTAATACCACTTATCACAGTGTGTGTGTCGCTTGAGTGTCTATTTTTTCAGCCAAAAGTTTTCAATACAAATTCCGCTTTTATTTACCGCATCCTCCATTTTCCCTATTCCATAGCGCTATCGATCACATTTTTTGATGGATATTCGTAAAATTTTTTCGTCGCCGTTTGCTGAACATGCTTCATTTCCGTCTTGAGCGAAACTTTAAGCAATACTCAGGTCTTTTTCCCGTATTATCAGAATAAAACAGTCTGTAAATAGGAGATCGATGAATTTCGGAAAATCAAATAGCATTTTAAGTCCCTTTTTTTGAATTACACTTTTTGTTTCGTACATTAAATAGATCGTAACAGTTCTTCACTAAAAGCTCAAACCGATCAGTGGGGGGGGCATTCGTCACAGTTGTTTATGCTATTCATATTAATTCAGTTCGAAGGTTTCACAGCTGCCGGTTGAGGGTAATTCGGTGACGAAGTAATTTTCAGTGGAAATCAGTCAGCATATAGACATGAAACGCCTTTTTTATAAATTAAAATAAATAAAAAACAAAAAAAGTATGGAACGTCGAACAAACAAAATTAATAATAATAGTAATACGATAAATTGCCGATGTACAGAAAACAGAGTCGTTATCGATAACACTTACATCTGCAGATTACTTAAAGAAAAATAAAGTACTTCTCTTTAGATTACGCTAAAAGACCTTTACTTGTTTAATTTGTATTTTTTTTTTTTTTTTTTGGCGTGAACAATATACTATATAGTTCATGCATTGATCAGAGATAAAAGGAAACCCTAATAATAATAATCAATTCAAATATTTTTATTATTATTATTATTATTATTGTACACATTTCGATCTATGCGCAGAAATTGCGCGAGCGATGAAGTATTGGAATACAATGAAAATAATAAAACTCAAAAAATATTAAAGGAAACTGAACAAAGAACATTTCTTAAAATTAAAATGATATTATATATTCTTCTTATAAAGTAACAAAAAAAAAAAACAAGTAAAAAAAAGTGCAATAGAAAAATAAAAATGCGTAGCAAGTTATATAAGTTGAAATTTAAAAAATAAAATAAAAATATATACAAATAATAATATTAATAATAATGGTGGAATCCAGAAACAAGAACAGGAGGAAATGCCTGGAGAGGTTTCTGCGTATCCTGAAAAAGTGACAGCCAAACAAATACTACGCGGAAGAAATAACACGCAAGAAAAGGCTGATTGTGTTTCTCAGATGTTTTAGCATAAGACCACTAAAGCTGGTCCGACAAGGCAACGTCAGAAATAGACAACGAATATTAGCGAATTATTATTAAGTTTCTATATGAGTGTTACCAAAGGCGAGACAGATAAAATAGATCACAGAAAGAAATTATTTGAAGAAGTTAAACTGAATGCACCAGAATAACTTAAAATTAAGGATAAACGATTGGCTGATCAGACCAGATTAATGAAACGATATCAGTTAATAACCAGAGAAATATTTGACCAAATCAAAGAAGAATATCGAAATGAACTAATTTAACACTTTGCTGTTGAAGTATGGAGAATTGGAACCGTCAAGGAGACCTTATATACCAAAACAACAGGTAACAAAGTAATTAAAAGAAACCGTGGAAATCATAAATGATTACATATTTCCGCAGTATGAATTACGAAATATGCACTTTTCCGAAATTCATTGTCTGCTTTATACAGCAGCGCACATAAATGAATCTAAAATCCGAGATAAAGCTGGCGCTAACTGGAAAATATCATACATTAAGAATAATATCCCAAATTGGCAAAAGAGAATTGAAAGAAAGATTGAAGAATTAAAAATATTTATTACACCCTTAATGGATAATAAAAAAGGAAATGACAGTAGTAAAATTCAAAAAACAGTCAAAAATTTACTCAACATTTAAGAGCAATAATTCAACTATTCTGTCTCTGGATACTAATACCGAAACCGTAATAACCACAGATGATCTAAAGAAAACATATAAAGAGAAAATTATAAATTTGTGGAATGCAGAATGGAGTTCGACCTCATCCACAAACTATCTCAGAAGCATAAAAGAAAAGATCGAAGAATGGGAGTCATCTGATCGAAAATCGCGAAAAGAAGAAATAATTTTAACTAAGACTCGGCCATACCAATGTAACCCATTCATACCTTTTCAATAACACACCATCTCCATCCTGTCCCTTTTGTAACACTTCCCAGCTTACTCTTCGAAAAAATCCTAACAAGTTGCAATAATTTATCCGAATCCCGCCAAAAATTTAATCTGTCCTCAAACCTATCCCATTTACTAAGTAATAATCGTCCATATATAAATGATCTCTTCCTATTCCTCAAAAGCTGTAATTTATATTATACTTTGTAATTAACAACATAAGCGCGGCTTGATAACCTCATAGTTGTGTTAAAGTCGCATTAAAAAAAAAAAATAATAATAAAAAAAACAATTTTATAAATAGTTAAATGAAAATTCAAATAGTACAGAAGTACTTCCATCTTATCAATTTATGAGAATAATTTCTTTTTCTGTATTTGTGTTAATGCACGTTATGTAAAGGCCCCTCTTTTCCTTTTATTATGTGAGCTAATACTGCTTCCAGAAGACGAGAGGTAGGTCAGGTTAATAATGTGTTACGACTTGATCTGATGCAATTATTTCATTAATTCTTGTTAATGCTACTTGCTGATATTTTCCCCGTATAAATGGTGCAGTTTTTTTGAGTCAGTTTATATAATGGAGCCGCTAAGTTAGCTAAGTTTGGAATAAATTTGGCGTAAAATGTGATCAAACCCATGCCTGATTTGAACTTTGTAACATATAAGTGTAAATAAATTCTGAAGTATTCAGTACGTGAAACTTAAAAAGCAATAAAAGTCTACAATCATAAATAAAAGTAAAATTTAAATTTAAATAGTTCTTCACCTACTTAACCAATGATCCATATCCAACCTCGGTTCAAAATTTGTCTCGTTCCGGATCTAAGTTTGCTCTCAGCTTTATCCGGCCTCCTGAGATAATTGGATATCCGGGCAATATGGGGAAGTAAAGATGGGCGAAAGGAAGGAATACCGGTCCGCCTACATGGTACATCGTAATGAACCTTAACTGCGCAATCCCTGATGCTGAGTTAAGGGTATGAGACTCTTTATCACCGACTTAAACAAACTTCAACTACATTAAAATTTGAAACAAATTGTGCAAAAGCAGCTTATAAAAACCAAATCGGCTAATAAATATCAGTCAATTTTAGAATCTGCTAATGTTAGTTTCTTGTTAAAGCAGTTATTAAAAGCGACTAACGAAATTAGCGGATTCTAAAAGTGGCTAATAAAATTAGCAATTTATAGATTATTAAAATAATCAAATTATTCATTTAAGAAAAAAGTTCGAATTAACGGTTATTTGATTATGCTCATCGATAATATATTAATTACAACGTAATTCTTAGGCTACCCCCTATTAGAAAAAATGTTCCAATTTTATGTAACGTTTATTATATTTTATAGGATTTTTGTGATTATGTTATTATATTTATATGGATCCCGATTTAGAATTACGTTGTAAATTTTGATAATTTTATACAAAGTATAGAAGAGAAAGTGACAGAAATGTAAGCAAGAGAGGTCAAGGGACACAGCCCCTTGCGAGGCCAAAATGGCTGATTTTATATTATATATATATATATATGTATATATATATTTATACATACATATATAAACAGATAAATGGATAAATAAAAGTACTTGTAATGTTTTAATGAATTTTGTAGTAGAAACTTTGACGAAATTTAAATATTTAGGACACTCCGACAGTTCTAAGCTTATTGCGAAGTTTAGTTTAAAATAAAAATGAATGCAAGTACTTATGCTTAAAAATTGGCGTGAAATAATCGGGTGATTGATGGTTAACCTCGTGTAAATGGCCCATCGCCTAAATAGCGGTTTTGGCTTTAAGTCAAGCGTAATGTATGCAATTTCAAATTATCGTCTTTTAGCACGTTCGCCTATCATTGTGAACAAATTAAAGAATTGGAGACCGATGCAAATATATCGGTTTGGTTCTACCGCTGCTTGTATGGGTTGTTGTTATTTCCAGTCTTATCATTAACCGCTGGTTCTCTATTGTTTCAGTACTATCGCTTTGATCGTTTATCGGTTCGTAAATGAAACAGTGTAATATACTTGCGCTATATTTGCATTATGCAACGTGATTTTGAAAGGAAGTGGCGAGGGACTCACCATCTATCGCGTATATGCAAACTATTTTTGTAACCGTCCGCTCTCTTGTTCTTCAACTCCTCCTCAGCATCTACTTCAACAGGCAACCCACATAAAGCCCATGTTGCTTCCCGTTAAGATAAAATAAACTCGTATTATGTAGAAAAAGTACTAAAATACCGGTTAGTTTCTCTTATAGCCAGTTAGCTAGGATATGTTTTTAAATGATTTCTCAACTGCACGAGTTTTTTGATTTCATTTGAAATTCTAGCTAGTCGCACTGATGAACGACGTCGACGAACGAACGGATATTTGACAATGGAGTTACGTAAAAATTCAAAGTTTGTAGCTAAATAGCCGAATCGGAATAAAAAAATTAATAGATCAATTTGAATCGATACTTCTTGCTAAGCGAATTCTTGATTCTTATAAAGATAGCACAGAAAAAGTATCCGTTTCATCTTTTCTTTGGGCGGCTTCATTTGTTAATGAGAAAATTGCCGTTATTAATCTTAATTAAAAAAAAAACAAAGCAAAAAAAAAACGCGAAAATCCATAATTCAGCTTCAGATCGAATTGAGCATTTTTATAAAAACTGCGACGCTACCGAAACATTTAAATCTAATAAAATAATAAAATTATAAATTGTAACAGGGATGATGCCACCACGGTCTCGTATTTACCGTGGACGAAATTTAATTATTTTCATTATTATTATTTAATGTTACTCGATGAAATTTTATGTAATCTATTAAAGAGAATTTTACCTACAGCAATCTTTCGTTATCGATCGACCGCTATAAAAGACAATGTTAAAATAAATAATTGAATATTGTATAATTAGTATAATTAGACAGGTATATCTCTATTGTCGGCGATAGTACCGAAATTTTCCCAATCTGCAATCGGGCTGCATTTCGTTTTGATGATTTTACGCACGAATTTCAACTAGCTTTAGCTGAACTTAGCACAATTACTTTCGCGAACGGAATTAATACTTTAACCGATCTGTCGGGCGATCTGACGTTTCCACGCTGCAGTGGGGTTTTTCCCTTTTTTTTTCCCGGACAACGCGATATTTCGCTAAGAGTACTGTTAATTAAAACCGACTAACACTGGTCCGAGATGCAACATCGATTAACCGTTTAATAACGAAGAAATTACTTCTTTTTAAGGTAAAAATGAGACTCTTACCTAAAGAGGAGTAATTATTTGAACCAAGGATAAAACGCGGCTGACTGACAAAAAAATCTCTTTCCGATCCTTTTCCCCCCGTGACCACCGGAAAATGACCGAATCAGGTACACGCTTCTTCCTCTTGCGGTGATTGGTTATCCCGACCGACAATAGGATCACATATACACGCACATTTACTCTCGCACCACTTTTTTGATAATTTGCATTTA
Organism: Icerya purchasi; assembly: GCA_039619475.1. Classification (NCBI taxonomy): domain Eukaryota; kingdom Metazoa; phylum Arthropoda; class Insecta; order Hemiptera; family Monophlebidae; genus Icerya; species Icerya purchasi. The sequence continues at coordinate 240,344,453 of CM077115.1, forward strand.
TTTTTATTTTATTACTTTGTTATTTTTGAATTTTATCTTTAAACCATGTGTATCGACACCATTGCAAAATACTATATATAAGAAATCCTAAATAAACATACAATAAATTTATACACTAAAAACCTCATTTCGCAGGAATGTCTTCATCTTCAGCTGGATATTAATAAAGGTAAATTTCATATTTATAGTCAGTGCCGACTGATGCATAAAATGAGTGTAAGAATCTTGAAGAGTATTGTATATAAAAATTGTGACATTAACTATAGTTCTGTGTATATATTTTCAGAGTGTCCAGGTCAAGTTGATATCAAAAAATTATGGTACACGGAAATTTTCTTTACCGGGAAGTCCAAAATCGATAACGGTCTTTCATGTTCAGCAGGAACACATATCATGCAGAGCAACAAACCGAGATCTTCATGAATCGCGGAATAGATTCAACTCGTTGTACGAAGAAATGTTTTTTCTATCGCTTTAGCTGATTAACAGAAAATCTAATTGGCCTCTGCCGAAAAGTACGCAAATCGTTCAACGTTAAAACAAGAATATCGGATAAATCAAACTGTGAAAAGGAAAGCATTTATTAATACAGATGTAAAAGAAACACCGAAGTCTCTTTATCAACCAGGGAGGAGAAAATACGAAAGAACTAATTTAGGGCTTAACCAATTCTTTTTTTTTTTTAAATGGGCTCGGCGTTAACATTGACCCAACTACATGGACTTAGATCACCTACTCAGATTCTGAGGCGATCGGAGATAGAAAGTATAAAGTAAAGAAGGAGGGGAATAACGGCTGGAGATGGGAAGGAAAGGATAAAGGAAGCATTGAAAGGGGTAGGAAGATCCAACGCCAAAAGTTTGGCGTATAGATGAGAACACTCAGAAAAAGAGCAGGGCATTCAAAAAGGATATGGTTGGGGTCGCATATAAAGGGAGGATCAGCAAAAGGGAGAAGGTGAAAGAGAAAATGAAAAACGAGAAGAAGGAAGGAGGGAATGACCAAGTCTCAGTCTGATTAAAGAAACAATAGCCGAGAGTAGTGTATAAATGTTAAAGCTGGTGCAGTTTCCCCCGAGTGTCCAGGTTTCCCCCCGACATTCCTGGACAGTTCCCCCGATTTGCCGTCCAGGTACTGAAATTTCACCCCAAATTCCCGTCCAGGTAGTCAAAATTCACCCCAATTTGTGTCCAGGTGTCCAAAATTAACCCCAATTTCTGTCTTGAAGCCCAAAGTTACCCCGAGTTCCCCCAAGTTTACCCCGAGTGTCCAGGGTTCCCCCAATTTTCCTGGACAGTTCTACTAATCCGAACACTAAAACTGTGTACAGAGGTCAATAAACTACCCAAAGTGTTATTCGGGGGCGCAAGTAACCCCAATTAGTGTCCAGGTGCTGAAAGTTCCCACAAGTTCCCTAAATTTCTTTGAAATTCCCCCGTACACGTCCTGCTCGTTTCCGATAAACCGAACAGATTATTAATTAACATAAGTACATTAATTAACGTCCGAAAGTAAACCAAGTCACCACTAGCCCCGCCCACCCGCTGCTTTACAACGATTTTTTTTAAAATTCCGAGGCCTAAGTATGAAAATTCCAAAATTTAACCCCAATATATTATTTAAAGCGTAAATCTAACCTATAACTCCAGTTCACACCTCTCACACGTATATTTCAATCACGCGCACGCTCCGGTCGCCGACGCGAAAGCGCACGCGCCGATCCCACGCATATTCCGATCTCCGCCGCGATATCACACCCACACATACGCGCTCCGTTCCCGATACCGCGATTATTTCTTAAATATTTCAAAGTCTAAGTATACATAATATAAAATCAGCCGAAGCATATTTTTTTATTTTCATGATTCCCCGATCTTACTGCCATATGCCAAGACGCACGTCCCGATCGCGCGCATATATCTAACATAACGTTCTACGCCGCGATAGCGCACACGCCGATCCCCCGCACGTGTCGTCCGTTTACGCTGCTTCAATTATTTTTTTAATTATTATTTTTTTTCACATAATAACCCAATCCCTGCTCTGTTGTCTAAACCTAACCGGTTATCCAAAACATTTACAAATTAACAAATCAATTATTTTTATAGTCTAAGTTAGCCTTAGTCTCCTTTACCCCTTCCACCCTCTTTTCCGATCAATTTCGTTGTTTTAATATCGAATATATCGCATTCAATTTACTTTTACTACGACCATTAAACCCCCGATCGACGCTCCCGACGCCTCCGTCATCTCATATTGAGAGGTAATTATTTTTTTATGTGACCGCTATGAATGCACACCGTCCATTCCCGCACACCCATCTGCTATCGTTAGTTCCCATACCGTTCATAATAACTTTTATTCAACTCCAAGTATTATGGAATTATTCCAATTATATATTTTCTTCACTCCCGATCATTTCTTCTGACCGTTCATAATATTTTTATTTTCCTTGTAGTTATATGTATAATTTAATAATATATGATTATATACATATATATGCAGCAAAAAGTATGAAAGGGGTTCTTAGTCAGGGTCTGGTATAATTCTGAAACTGCAAGTTTGGAGTGTTGATTTAAAGAATATATTCATTTTCATATACACTATGCTTCTTAAATTTCATTAAAATTTCTGAGCAATTTCGTTGTTTATTTCTATTTGTAATGATTTGTTTCATGTTGAGTGTGTTAAGGGTATAGTATTTTATTTTGTGTGTAAAGAATGTCGAAATAATTAAAATTATTTCGCATTACGAACTTTGTACCTTTGAAAATGTGCTGAAATACATCATAAGAGCCGTTCAAAACATTAAAAAATAGTATGAAACGTCACAAATTGTTGAAAAAGAGTGTAATGATTGCATGGATCTTGATGTTGAAGAGTCCAGTCCGTTTCTCAGTGTGAATGTTTAATGTATAACATGAACGATATACAACAAGTAATTTTGACCAAAACTTATTATAATTATATTGCAATGTGTGCAAATAATGGAGTTAATTCCCAAACAATACTCTCCCATGCTTGATGGGGATGCACTCCACCTCTTACCCATATTTATTATTCCTAACCAAATACCTTCATCTCACTAGCACAAAAAAACTATTATACTATAACTGATGCAATAGAAAAGTTCTGTAAACTTCCCCCCAACCATTTACAAAGCTGTTCAAACATAGCTTCAGAATGAATTGAATACCACATCAAGAAGTATACATGTCAGTCCAAAAAGTACTCCTCATGCAGAAATTACTCCATGTAGGAGTAAAATAGCCACATTTATAAAAAAACATCAAATTTTGTGTGAAAAATACCGTTTAACCTCCAGAATATTCACCATTTAGGTGCAAAACAGCGTTTTTACTGTAAAATACCCCATTTCCATCTAAAATCGCATCAATTTTATTATAGTCGCCCTCTTAGGGAAAACCCCTCATTTCTTTTTTTTTACTATAGACGCAACATTCTAGTTAATTTGATGACATACATGTGATGTAACAACACTTTGTATACACATTCATGTTCTAATGAACGTTTCACTATCTATCCTCAAACATTACTATCTGTAACAGAGTTGATGGGTTTGTTGGAATACATACATGCTCAGTGCATATTACAATTATAAAAATCGAAGTGATCGCATGGATCCATAAGTTGATGAGCCCATTGCATCTCTCAGTGTGATCATTTAATGAATAACATGAACGCCATGCGAGTACAGCGACTAATTTTCGCTCGAGCATATTATAACTGGCATGCAATGCGCGCAATACCCAAGTTAATTACGAAGCAACACTCCCCCTGCTTGATGGGACGCACTCCTTCTCTTACCCATGTTTATTATTCCCAACCAAACACCATCATCTCACTAGCACACAAGAACTATTATACTATAAGCAATGCAACAGAAAGTTCTGTAAACCTGCAACAATCGACCACAAACCTGTTGAAACATAGATTAATAATGAATTGAATGTCATATCACGAAGTATATACGTCGAGCTGAAAAGTACTCCTCACGCAGAAAATTACTCCATTTATGACTAAAGTACCCACATTTAGGAAAAAAAACCCTTACAAAGATTGTGAAAATTGAGGAAAAATTGTGTGAAAGGTGGTAAAAACATTTGAAAATGGTGAGAAATAGCAGAAATTGACTAAAACAGTGTAAAAGTACTAAAATGTAAGAAAATGAGGAGAAGTGGTTGAAAATTGGCTATAATTATTTAAATTGAGGAAAAAGCGGTGTTTAAAGCATAAAAATATGATAATGATGGATACAATTCCTGCATGACAGTGCATGCGACTGAGGCTTATGTGCTGGAAGTGATTGGGAAGCAGTTGCATGAGTCCCTTGCTCTCACTGGCTTAAAAGGAGCATGCTTATAGACCTGCACATTGTAACCGTCGCTCTGACATTTTGCATGCTATTCAAGAGACTACTATTCCCAACTTGTAGAAAAAATATACATCTTCTTAAAATTTGGTGATGAAAACCGTATATCTAGTTGAGATTTCAGTCACGGCTATTTCTCCACTGGCCGCATCCCATTTTAACTCTGCCTCTAAAGTATATTGGGTGCCTGATGGAATGTACTAATGTTAATTTCAGTTATGACGATGACAAATATGTTTTTACAATTTTTCTAATAATTATGATGATGCGTCGATGACGAGGACTACAACAATGTAATAATCACGTGCATGTCGCACCCCCACACACTTGCATAGACTCCCACATTCACTCGCAAAAGCATACAAACATATACAATCACCCGTCCTCGCTCACCTATACATATAAACAGACACCTACACACCGCATCATATCATAGGTTAGCAAGTTATATTAGCATTGATTTGTTGTAGATATAGTAGAACATATTCCGGAAGCATATGCATACGAAGAATAATGTAGTTAAGAATTGTAAGAAATAAAAAAACCTTACAAAGACAGTGAGAAACTGAAGAAAGTTGTGTGAAAGGAGCTAAAACAAAGGAAAAATGGTGAGAAACATCAAAAATTGTTTAAATCAGTGTAAAAGTAGTATAATGCATGAAAATGTAGAGAAATAGTGAAAAATTTTTTATAATTACTTAAAGATGATGGAAACAGTGTAAGTGTTAAACACAAGAATATTATGAGGAGGAAAACATTTCCTATATGTCTGTGCATCGATGATTGTCGAGAACATAGTAATTGATAAATGGTTGCATGAGGCCTTTGCTCATACCCGCCTAATAGGAACGATTACGGGGGGAGGGAGTGCTTAAAGATATCCTTACTGTACTGAGTAGCTGTATAAACATGCTGGGCCAGATGTCTGATCAAAATCTAGGACCCGTTTGAACTGATGAACGCTCTTCAGCATAATAATCACATGGAAGATCTCGAGCGGAGCCTCTAGCAGTGGAATGATCGAAGACACCTCCCGATTTGATGCATCAGACAACCCGTTCAAAGATGTGATCGATTCAAGCGTTACACCTCCATATGCAAGTGGAGAGCTCCTTGGAATACCTAAAACATTCTACTGCGGTGATGGTCGTTAAGCGTGAGATGTGCCTTGGCAGAGACTGAGGGGCTAAAAGAGAGTCTAGAGAAGGTTATCGCGGTTGAATATCTGCTTAGTAAAGAGTTGGAAGAAAAAAAAAAGTAAGAAAAATCATGAAAAAATGAGGAAAATTGTGTGAAAGGTACTAAAAGCACTGGAAAAATGTCGTAACAGTGTTAAACGCGAGAATATTTTATAGAGGAAATAATTCCTACATACCTGTGCAGTGGTGATTTACGAGAACATTGTAATTGATAAATGGTTGCAGGAGGCCCTTACTCATACCAGCCTAATAGGAACGATTTCGGGGGAGAGGGTTTGCTTAAAGATGTCCATAGATCAGTTACGTAAGCGTGTTGGGCAGATGTCTAGTCAATATCTAGGACACGTTTGAACTGATGGACGCTCTTATCGCACATCAGTATAATAGTCACATTGAAGATGTTGGGAGGAGCTCTAGCAGCGGAATAACCGAAGACAACTCCCGATTTGATGCATCATACCACCCTCTCAAAGATTTTATTGATTCAACTGGTACATCTCCATATGCAAGTGAGGACCCCCATGGAATACCTAAAACATTCTTCTGCGGCGATGGTCGCTAAGTGGGTGAGGTGCCTAGTAGAGACTGAGGGGTTGAAAGAAAACCTAGAGAAGGTTATCGCGGTTGAATATAGGCATAGTAAAGAGTTGGAAGAAAAAAGTAAGAAAGATCGCGAAAAATTGAGGAAAGTTATGTGAAAGGACTAAAAGCACTGAAAAAACGGTGAGAAATAGCAGAAATTGACGAAAACAGTGTAAAAGTGCTAAAATGTATGAAAATGGGGTGAAATAGTGGAAAACGGGGTATAATTAGTTAAAAATGAGAAAAATAGTGTAACAATGTTAAAACATAAGATTGTAATAAGGAAGATAACGTTTACTACATGGCTGTGCAGAGGTGATTGAAGCTGAGGCGTTATCGGTAAATAGTAGTGCGAGGCCATTACTCTCCACCAGTCTAACAGGAGCGGTTAAGGAGGATTTCTTTAGTGTATAGATCAGTTACATAAGCATGCGGGTTATGCGTCTAGTAAATGTCTCGGACGTGATCGTTCTGTATGATGCTCTTACCACACGGCAGTATCATATTCATGTTAATGCTAACAAACGGTACCTCCAGAAACGAGCGGTGGAAGACGAAGCCCTGAACTACACATTATACCATTGTGTAACGTGTGTGAAAAACCGGCTTCAGCGGGAGAGATTGACCGCTTTCACCTTGATTCCTAGAAAAGGTGTATAGACGTCATAAATTATCCTGTTGTAAAAGGTCGTAAATGCATGTACATATGATAGAGGCTTCAATAATGTTGCGGGTGAATGGCGAGACGAGGCGGTTTAGGTTGTGGAGCAGCGATTGTTGTTCTTGAAAACGAGCCTGATGTTAAATATGTGCGTACAGGTGTATGCGAACGCAAAAAAAAAAAATATTCTTCTGCTGAATAATGGTAAATAGCGTGCGACATATAAATGACCTTGAAGATAAAGAACCCTCGCATACAAAGGCTGTCATGTTAATGAGATTTATACCTGTAGAAGTTGTCAATTCCTAAAAAGAAAGACTGGGGGCGTGTCTAAAAACCGGTTTCAGTGGGAAAGATTGGTCGCTTTTACCTTGATTCCTAGAAAAGGTGTATAAACGTCATAAATTATCCTATTGTAAAAAAGGGCGCTTCATCAATAATGTTGCGAACGACCAGTGATGCAGCTTAGACAGCGGAGCAGTGATTATTCTTGGAAATGTCGCCTGACCAATGACCCTAATGTTAAATGTGTGCGTATAGGTGCGTGCGCGAGCGTAAAAAATATACTTCTTTCGAATAACGGTAAATAGTGTGCGACACACGAGGGGCCTTAAAGATAAGCAACCCGTGCAGACAAAGGCTGGTGTAGCGATGAGGCGTATACCTGCAGAGGTTGACGATTCCTAAAAAGAAAGACTGGTGCGATTGCAGCAACGATGCTGTGAGTTCCTTCGTTTAATAATTATACTGAGATGTGTATAATATTAAAAATAGGACGCCTATAACAATTATTTAGTGATCGGAGATTTCCTCTATCGAAAGGCTAAAATTATTTTCACAGTGTAAAGTATGTATGATGGAGTGATTGTGTAGGAAAAATAATACCAGTAAAAATAATTAAAGATCGTTAATTAAAAATGAAATATATGAGGACGCATAGTGTGTGGGATGGATTGATGTGCTACGCTCCCGCGGCTAATGCAGAAAAAATGTACAGGATCAATAAAGAAACTATCGTTGAACGTGCCAGTGGGATGTGTATGAAGTCTGGGAGGGGATGAAAAATAAATAAATATTACAATCGGTATGGAAACGTGTGTGCATGGAAACGAATGTCGTGCAAATAAAAAATATGTACGAACGTGAAAAAATTTTAAAAAGGCTTTTGGAAAAATAATTTGACAATAATATACAATAACTGATGGTAAAATGGGTGTTGGAGACAGCGTCTATGTTTCTTTAGAGGTTTGATGGTTTGGGGGGGCTCTGGAAAATATATTATGAAAGATTTGGCTTGGAGGGACTGGGAACGATAAAGGAATTTTTTGGAAACGCTAAAAAATATAAAAATGATAAACACTCTGAAGAAATGATCGGAAGCGAAAAAAAATATAGTTAGAATAATTCCATAATACTTGGAGTTGAAAAAAGTTATTATGAACGGTATGGGAACTAACGACGGCAGATGTGTGTGCATTCATCGCGTTGAAGACATTGTAGGATTTATTTTTAGAACCAGAGAAAAAATAAAAATATTACGAACGGTCGGAAGAAATGATCAGAAACGAAAAAAATGTACTTCGGCTATTTCTATAATATTTAGGCTCGAAAAATTATTAAGAACGGTATGGAAACTAACTGCAGAAGATGTGTGCGCATTCATCGCGTTGAAGACATTGTAGGATTTATTTTTAGAACCGGAGGAAAATAAAAATATTATGAACGGTCAGAAGAAATGATCGGGAGTGAAGAAAATATATAATTGGAATAATTCCATAATACTTGGAGTTGAATAAAAGTTATTATGAACGGTATGGGAACTAACGATAGCAGATGGGTGTGCGGGAATGGACGGTGTGCATTCATAGCGGTCACATAAAAAAATAATTACCTCTCAATATGAGATGACGGAGGCGTCGGGAGCGTCGATCGGGGGTTTAATGGTCGTAGTAAAAGTAAATTGAATGCGATATATTCGATATTAAAACAACGAAATTGATCGGAAAAGAGGGTGGAAGGGGTAAAGGAGACTAAGGCTAACTTAGACTATAAAAATAATTGATTTGTTAATTTGTAAATGTTTTGGATAACCGGTTAGGTTTAGACAACAGAGCAGGGATTGGGTTATTATGTGAAAAAAAATAATAATTAAAAAAATAATTGAAGCAGCGTAAACGGACGACACGTGCGGGGGATCGGCGTGTGCGCTATCGCGGCGTAGAACGTTATGTTAGATATATGCGCGCGATCGGGACGTGCGTCTTGGCATATGGCAGTAAGATCGGGGAATCATGAAAATAAAAAAATATGCTTCGGCTGATTTTATATTATGTATACTTAGACTTTGAAATATTTAAGAAATAATCGCGGTATCGGGAACAGAGCGCGTATGTGTGGGTGTGATATCGCGGCGGAGATCGGAATATGCGTGGGATCGGCGCGTGCGCTTTCGCGTCGGCGACCGGAGCGTGCGCGTGATTGAAATATACGTGTGAGAGGTGTGAACTGGAGTTATAGGTTAGATTTACGCTTTAAATAATATATTGGGGTTAAATTTTGGAATTTTCATACTTAGGCCTCGGAATTTTAAAAAAAATCGTTGTAAAGCAGCGGGTGGGCGGGGCTAGTGGTGACTTGGTTTACTTTCGGACGTTAATTAATGTACTTATGTTAATTAATAATCTGTTCGGTTTATCGGAAACGAGCAGGACGTGTACGGGGGAATTTCAAAGAAATTTAGGGAACTTGTGGGAACTTTCAGCACCTGGACACTAATTGGGGTTACTTGCGCCCCCGAATAACACTTTGGGTAGTTTATTGACCTCTGTACACAGTTTTAGTGTTCGGATTAGTAGAACTGTCCAGGAAAATTGGGGGAACCCTGGACACTCGGGGTAAACTTGGGGGAACTCGGGGTAACTTTGGGCTTCAAGACAGAAATTGGGGTTAATTTTGGACACCTGGACACAAATTGGGGTGAATTTTGACTACCTGGACGGGAATTTGGGGTGAAATTTCAGTACCTGGACGGCAAATCGGGGGAACTGTCCATGAATGTCGGGGGAAAACATGGACACTCGGGGGAAACTGCACCAGCTTTAACATTTATATACTATTGCCGAGCGCCGAGAAAAGGGAAGAAATTGGTACCATGGCTGTGAATTGGGAGTAGGCTGTAGGAGGAGGTAGAAGGAGGAGCGATTGGCAAAAAAGGAAGGTTAGATGTCAACCCACTGTCTGGTATGGAGACTTGTGGAGAGGAAAAGGATGTCTGAGGCAGGAAAATGCGGAAGGAATGGACCATTGAGAGACGCTGAGCGAGCTAGGAAGTCAGCTGCTTCGTTGCCTCCAATGCCAGCGTGGCCAGGAACCCATAAAAAATCAATAAGGATAGAACGTGCTAAGCGCAAGTTGGAGATAGAGGCACGAACAGAAAGAATGATATCATTAGTCGAGTGGGAAGGAGGAGAAGAGATAGTTTGCAGCACGGATTTGGAATCAGTAATAATGAGAAATTTACAGATCCCTCTTGAAGAGGAAATAAAGGAGACAGCACGGAGAACGGAGACTGCTTCAGCCGAAAAAATGGAACAAAAGGAAGGAAGTGTGAAGGATTCCGAGTGATTAAGCGAGGAGGCCGTAAAAGCACCGCCCACCCCGCAATCATTTTTGGAACCATCAGTGAAAATTTTATTTATGAAACATTCGATACAGGTGGATAATTATTAAACAAAAACTGGTTCTTTAAACATCAAAGCAGAGAAGAATAATAATGATGAAATATAAAACTATCGTTAAATAATCAACTTAAAAAATCAATGAATACATCTAAATTTAAAAAAATCGAACTTATAATTCTATAAATGAAATTTCAAAACGTGAAATAGATGTCATCTTTTTGACACAATCGAAATAATAGCTACTCAGAACTGCATTTTCTTTAAAATCATCGTATAAATCTCCTGATTGGAAATCGCAAATTGATGTAATCACCAAATACTGCTTAATCAACAATCATCAGTGCACTACGACCTCCAAAAAACTATCAATAGATTGCAGCAAACAACACCTGTTGGATAATATCAGTGTTAACGTGTTAAAAATGCATAAACCGCGATTAAATTATGAGAAACTCAACATCGGGACCATAAAAATGAATAAAATATTTAATGCAAGAAGACTCGCTATAAAACGTGTTCATCAACTTTAGCTAGTTGAGTCACTAATGGTTTCTCGCTGCCGTTAACGTGCCTAAAAAAAAAAGAAAATACACACTTTTAATCAATTTCGATAACAATATATAAATCCGAGAGAGTAATAGGATTATTTTGGGAGAATAAAACAGTATTTAATGCTACATTTATCGGGTTTAAAATAGCGATAATTATCATTTCGCTTTCAATTATCGCACTGACCTGTTTTCTTTTTTTTTTTAACAAAAAAGTTATATTCCATTTTATTGAAAGAATCTTTTAAAATTTGGCGTTTGTATATTTTCGAAGACTCTTTTTACTAATTTAAAAAACGAATATTTGCAATAATGTAATTTATTCAAGTGACAATTCCGCATGTTGGAGACACTTTAAAACAATTGAAACCTAATATGCTTTAGAAAATATTTACAAGCATTTTGTTGCTGAAAATGAGGTTTAATATTGCATCGCTTGGATTTTCTGAAGCATTATCTGTGTAAATTTTTACCTTCTTCATAAATCCGTATTATATTCTACAGAATTCGATGGCATTGATATAAACATACATCGGGAGCTTCGATACGTCATTGAATTTCGCAGAAGAAGCATTGAATAATAGTGCATACAAGGAGAGGCGCTATATTAACTTTAGGCTACGACCTAATTAACTTCTCGATGTCGAATCTGTTGATCCGTTCTAATTGATTTAACCAAAGATATGTGAAACATAGCGTGATGTTCCCGGATCGTGCCCGATAGGAATTAAATTACCGAGCGCTTTTGAACTATCTTCGGTACTTTACACTATGAACAACATTTTTTCAATGTTTGCACAATATTAGGAATACTTTTTTACTTAAATTGATTCACGTGCACATTTGAAATATTTAACTTGCACCGCAGAATCCGTTTCAAAAAATCGATCCATTTTTCACCTCTAATAAGAAAACTTTGCTATCTGCAAGTTTCAGTATGTTGCCGGTCTAATCCGCGAAATAGGCAATTAAAGACGATGGAACAATAGCGATATTTGAACAAAACGACCTAACTGTTATGAGCGAATCTAAATTAACGACATCGATTTTATTGGCAACTGCGATAATTTACCGGCTAGGATTGATTAAATCATCCCCTATGTAGGGCGGGGACAGCTTAAATTTTTAATTCATCAGAAATAGCTCGGGAAAAACTGTGGGCCGTAGTACGCGAGCTTGTCTGGTACTTTTGTATTATCGTAGTTATCCCTGTTGAAGGTAAGAGTTTAAAGATAAACAAGATATTGTTATTTTTTGATTTTCAGGTTTACAGTGTGAGGATCTTTCATTTGTCAGATTTTTGTTCACACAGGCTGTGTTCGTTAATGTTCGAATGAGATAAAAGCAATTTGTTCGCGGATTTTTTTTATAAACGTTTTCATTTCGAAATATCAAATACGGTCTAACTACAAGCTACACGGAACGTTCAAAATAAACCAGTACCATAATACCGGATAAACTGATTTTCTAAATAAACCGGTTTTAATACACCGAGCTTATCACAGTTGACGAAGTAATCTGGACAATTGAAAATTCAAAGCCAACATAATACACCTAGTAATTTCCGTAAATTTGAATATGTGTTCAATATCAGATTAGCGAAAAACAATACGCCGCAAACGGATGAAGTGAATAACGATGAACTGGTTACAACGAACGGTAATTTAATTTCATTATTATTAATTGTAAAGCGAACATTACTGAAAACAACGAACTATTATAAAAAAGCTCCAAGCGTAAGAAAAGTCCAGGATCAGCAAAGTTATAAAACAACTAACCGGATATTCATTTATTTATTATCATTATCGATTATTTATTTAATAATCGATAGATATGTGTCGAAAAGTTAGTTTACATTTAGAAGTTAATGTTACAGAGGTAGCGCGTTAGGTAAGATGCTACCAAACCCCAAGAGTCGCGGGTTATCTGTCTCGCTCTAAAAACTCAAGTCGATGTCTAAATCAGTCGGAATGCCGAAGAGAAATTATCAAGGAAGGCGTGGACAAATTCCACGACAAGAGGATTTGACTACAGCACTCAGCGGTCTCTGAATTTTCTTTTCTAGATCTGTTTTGAGCTTCTATTAAGATGTGCAATTTTACCGATTATTTAACGTTCGGGTATGCCTACTGTGTTCTTTTTTTTTTTTTTGTTTTGTCCTTTAACGTGGGCGTTCGTCAACATTAGCTTAAGAAATAGGAAGAAGATAAATCATTTAAGAGGAAAGAATAAAAATAACTCGAGAGCGGGAATAAAAGAAGCAAAAGGAAATGAGAGAATATAATAAGAAGCACAAGTTACAGAGAAGTGGAAGGGCGATTGGTCAGCAGAAAACGAAAATGTCTGGAATATTTAAATAAAGATATCAGGGTCACAAAGAACTTTAACTTAAATAGTAAAGCGAACTTCGTGCTCCCGGAAATGACTGAATAAAGTTGGGATTTATTTGCGTGAATTAATCGCGAATAACTGTACGAAATTAGGGGAATATATGTGTATTTTATGCGCGAGCTTACGCACGAATATAGTTGAGTAGCCTTGGAAAGGACTATTTTGAAAATTCGAGAAAATACGGGAAATATGAGAGAAGAAAAATGATTAGAATAAGGAAACAAACGAGTAGGGAAAGCGAGAAAAGAATAAATGATCAGAATAAAGAGGTGAGAAGAAGCGGCAACCCGGCTATCAAAGCTACTTCATTACCAAAAATTCGCAAATGGCTAACAACCCCGAGCAATTCAATTTGAATGGAATAGGAAGAATTGCGGGAGGAGGGGGGGGGGGGGGGGGATAAAGTCGCAGGAGTTGTATAGGAGAATAAACTGAATGACGTTTGTGGAGTCAGCGAAGTAATCTGTCGGTACATTGCCGGTAGAAAAAGTTAAAAAGATTTTACGCAGAATCCAACTTCGCAAGCGTCATCAGTCGCTGCTGATATTTTCTATATATATTTTTAATCACTCTCTGTTAATGACGTAGTATAAATGCGTAATTTTCTACGCTTACGCTCGTATGATTGCCCATTAGAGACCGCAGCTAATTCCAATGCAGATTAACGACCATGGCAGACAGTGTATGTATTGTGAAAATTCCGATAGAAGAGCCCCCCCTTTAATTTGTCGTAAATTTTAGACGCTGGAATGACAATTTTAATTGCGAAAACGAAACCCCAATAAAAAACAGGTCTGCATCAAACAACAAAAGAACGAGCCGGTAAAAACGCACCTGTAAGAGTACATTCAAAAACTCGCTTTTGACGCTTTTGAACTAACTGCGGCGAAAAGCACTAAATCAATACATTTTTTCAAGTGGTAATAAAATTTCACACTTGCGACCTTAATGTGTTTGCACGGATAGGCGAGAATGCACTGTATGTATATAGATATGTATATATATATATATATATATATATATACGTTGTGTGTATAAAACGGGAGGAATTTTTAAGATAACAGACGTGCACATTGATAATACGGTTCGTAGAGGAACGAAATGATTTTTCAGATTTTATTCGTCGTTTTACTTTCATGTCACGTAAGACTTTTTTATTTTTTAATCGTTATCTTACAATGATTACCGGGCTGTAAAACTGAAACGAAAAAACCAACCAAATTTGTTTTTAATTCTTTTAAACCGGTCACACAGATCTATGGTAAAAATTTCTTTTGCCCCTTTTCAACGGATTTAAACAGAAATTTGCATTTTTATAATTTTTTTAGACTTGTTTTTTTTAATTGCGGTATTTTTATAAATTAAATTTGACCCGGATCCGAGGTTAATGAGATTGCCGATTGTCAAGGGGCCATCTAGTCAAACGCATCTTTTAAGCTTCCATTCACCGATTTCAAATGTAATAGCAAAAAATTCGCATAACGCTCACGAACAATTAAAAATCACTGCCAAAAGCAAAGAGGATATCGATGGAATAGAAGAGGGTTTAAGAACACAACGGCATAGACGAAGGCATGAATTTTGGTTTACATCGAATTTAGCGAGTCGGGAAAGTACAATCACAAAGAAATGAACAGTAATCAAATTTGGAACGGATGGTGGATTTATACAGAGAGAAATAAAGATACAAGGATCACCACCACCTCATTTTATTGAAGATAGCGCCTTTAGCAAGTTTAGCTTTTTTGGCTGCAGAAGAGGAAAGATATTTGATCTGTTCGCAGAAAGATAACAGACTGTCAAGGAGGATACCGAGGTAACAGAAACAATTAATACGAGAGAAAGAAACAGGTATTTTCTAGGGTTAGATAGACGGAAGCAGGATTATAAGGTCGTAGGGTAAATACAACGTAACGAGATTTAGTAATAGAACGGATGATAGTTGAGGACAGGGAATAATGTTCGAGCGCAGTAAGAGACGAATTAAGTGCTTTACTTACTAATATAATATCATGAGACGAGACAAAGAGTAGGATGTCATCAGAAAAGAATGACGAAGAATTGCTCGTACGAAATAATTTTAATGATTCCTCTTATTTATTTGAAAGTGAAAACCGATCAACGGTGGTGGTATCCCACATGTGACTATATATTATATTGGTGATTATTCAGCAGTCATTTAAATATACACAAAAAAATGTAGTGTCTTTTGGTAATTTTTTATTAATGGGCACTTAAAATACTACCAGTATTAAGCGTGGAAACTTAATTTATAAAAATTAAATTATCACGGATTCGAAAAATGGAAACAAATTTTAAACACCATGTCATTTACAAGCTTTTCACATTTTTGAAAATTTTAGAAGGGCAAAAAATTTAAGTAATGTTTTTCTTTTTTTTTTTTTTTTTTTTTTATCATTATTATTAAATACCGACTCCAAGATTTACTATGAAAATATTAAAATAAAAATGCGCACCAGAAAGTAAAAATTAATTATTTGATAAAAAATAGAATATTTTTGTCAGCTTAAGTCTTAAATAACGTTAATACTTATTAGAGTTGACACGAAAATCACAAATTGCAATAATAATTGAAAACCGTATTAGACATTCATTAAAAATTGTTTCCAGATATTATCGAAATTTGTGATTTCCGTACCGACTTTATTTAGCGTACTAATAAAAAAGAAATTAGATCAAAAATAGGAATGGCCGAACAAACATTTAATAGTCTACAAGCGGTGTTGAGGGATCGGAAGCTTGGAATGCAATTGAAACTAAGGATCAACAACTGCTATGTGATGTCAGTGTTAAAATACGGAGTAGAAACTTGGACGATGGATGCAGGAAAAAGCTAGATGCATTTGGTATGTAGACGTTAAGAAGAATGATGAGAATATCGTGGACGGCCAAGGAGAAAAATAAAGACATTGTAAGCAGGTGGCAAATGATAGAATACGATATAGCAAAAGATGTAATCCAGAAAAAAAGGAGATACCTCGCGCATAAAATCCGAGAGGGAGGAATTTTTGTTACAGCGATGCAAGGGAAAATCTAAAGCAACAAGAAGAAGGAGACGAATCGAAATGATAGACATTGACGGGAAAAAAATGCAGCGGACTAATTCAGATGGCAAGAAACCGTGAAATATAAAAATGGGGTTAGCAATTCCCAGATTGGGGCTGCTGCTTAATGATGATGACTAATGCTGTATAAGAATTATCATAATACCACTTTAAAGTATAATATATATATCGCTGTATAAGAGACCATCTTCTTATCGAATAATTTTCATCTTTTACTTTTTAGTGTATTTTTCTTAAACTTTTATCGTAAATTTTAAAGTCGGAATATTAAAAACAAGAAAAAATATTTTATTTACGCAGATTTCTCGTATTTTTGAAAATTTCCAGGTATCGAAAAATTTCAAAAGAATCGAATGAAGTAAATTTTTATCATTTGACGAAACACCGAAATTCTATAATAATAATTAGATATTAAACGTACCAAGCGTTTCGTATAAATATGGATTTTTATTTTTAACAAGTTTTCTGTAGATACGGGGTAATGTTAATTTAGCGTAAAATATTATATTTAATGAACGCGCTATGAATACACTCGAAAAGGGTGCGGCAGTTTGAAAAAATGGTGAATCTCGGCAAATTCACTATGTACGTATAAGGAAAAGTAGTCTATCGTTCATTTGTTCTCGTGTAAAATGTGCCCGGTCAAGTGAAATTTTGCTGAAGTCGTGAAGCTGAAAGGCAATGCAATTGGTTTCTTGGATTATTAGAAATCCGTATTGTAAACTACTTCACCCATTCGGAAAAAAAACAAAAAAACTTAACACAATGTGTATGCATTAAATGAACTCTCACGTAACGAATCAGTTGCGTTTTGCAAAATTCAATCCGTTGAACAAATAAAATTTTCAAAATTTAGAAAAAGGAAAAAAAAAAGTGTTTAAAACGATAATTGTAGACTGCTTCGCGAAATATAAATCTCGGTAGCTTGGCATTACGCATCGTGAAAATTAGATGATTATTAGGGTGAATCAAAAAATATCGGTATAAAAAAAAAAAAAAAACAGATAAATATGAAATCACAGAAATAGAAAAATGTATTTAATAATATGCAAATTACAAACGAAACATGTTTACGATTTTCGTATTATTGTATAAATGTTGTTTTTTTTTGGGGGGGGGGGAGATTTTATGTTTATATTTAATTATATATTGCTCGAGAAATGGAATGCGATATATTTAATTGCAATTTAAAGAAACATCGCTATGTTGCAATTACGAAAGTGCGAAAAATATCGAATTTCTAACGTGCTTAAGGATTTGTACCGAATTATTCACAATATCTGACATTTTATTAAGCGTCGCTGATTCTATACCGTACAACAAAATACATTTTACATATATTTTTAGGAATTTAGTCGAATGTGTTTTTTTAAACATGTTCCTGAGCATGTTTAAGTAAATTTTGACTCGTAAATAGCTTATCTGAAATAATGCCAAAAGAAATAATTCCTATTTTATACTTTACTTGCAAGCATACTAAAATCTCGCCTTCTCTTCAAACAGCACAATGAAAACTTTGGTTATACGAAATAACTTGCGACTATGCAGTTATCATAATCGTTAAACGAATTCGATAATGTTTACAATTAAAATATAAATATAATATCGGTTATATAAATATATATATATATATATATATATATAAAGAAAAATGTATAAAACGCGATTACTCGAGTGGAAATTTGAGTGCTTTTCAGTCCCCTACTCCCGTCAGGGCAGAAGCAATCCGTGCTGCGGTAACGTATTTCCTCAGCGCGGAAATATTATCGGTAAAGAAGTAATAATTAAACATGATCGTCCATGACTTTTCTTGATGATTCGAATTTGAAAAAATTTTAAACTTTATCAAAAAAATATATTAAAATTATTTATGTACTAACCGACATGTTTCAGTCCCACAATCGTGATATTATCATGATTCCATATTGAGTTCCCGAAACACGTTGGTTAGTATATAAATAATTTGAATATATTTTTCTGATAGAGTTTAATGTTTTTTCAAAAAAGGGAAGTAATAAGTTGGAAGAAACGGTACTAGGCGATTTTGCTTTTTTTAAAAATCGTGACTATTTTTTTTGTTTTTCGACTATAAACAAAAAAATTATGCGACAGTGAAATGCAGAATGGAGAGCGATTTCAACTACAAACCATCTCAGAAGTAAGAAAAGGAAAAGTTGAAGAATGAATCTCATCTAATAGAAAATCACGAAAAGAAGAAATAATTTTGTCTAGATTAATACTCGGTCATTCTGTCGTAATTCATGATCTATTGAATAACACAACTTCTCCAATGGGTCCTTCTGTGACACTGACCAATTCTTCACCATCTGTCACATTCTGGCAGATTATATTTGTTTTCGTTTACTATTTAAAACGGTGCTCAGCGTGCTGATAGTTTAGTTGTTTTCTCATGACGGTTCGTACGCTATTTAGAAAAAGAGAACATTCTAAACATCGTGTGCCTATGCCGTAAATTTTTTTTTATTTCTACTTGAAAGTTTCAAATGTTTAATATAAAATGTTTTTAAAGAGAAAAAAATATATTTGAAGATTTACTAAAAACGGGCTAAAAAGTAAAAAATAATTATTCGACTGCAAAAATTCAATAAAAATGCTCTGAAAGATAAATATATCTCGTCGTAGTGGAACCTAACTTGGTATTATGGTAATTTTTATACAACATTAATACTCCACAATGACTAGCAATCTACAATAGATCAATACGGACAGAGCGGGAATGAAACAGATGTGAAATTAAGGAACGTATGTGAAGCACGATAGGATCAGCGGATGGTTTAGGAAAGGGAGTAGCAATGGCTTGTAAAACGCTTTTGGAATCAGAAGATAGAACCTTGGATATATTGTTGGTGTATGTAACAGTCGTATTGCTCGAATTCGAGCGTCGTGACTACCTATTCGTTCATTCTAGTTGTACAGAATAGGTAGCGCTCATAGCAATTGTTATATGCAACGCAGGTGTACACACGCAAGAAGACTACATTCGGAACTGATAGTAGCCGCTTGTTATCGCGCCACTAGTGCAGTCCCGTGTGTGTCTGCTGTGTACTGACCTAGCGCGCATATGATGTTGAACGTGGTGGTTTGCCATTGCCTGCCACGTGATTATTAGCGATTATTTATTTAATTCTTGTAATAAGTTTGTCGTCGCTCGGGATCGAACCCGTGACCGCCATATCGGAAGTCAAGCGCTCTAGCAACTAGGCTATCGCGACGACTATATTGTTGGTAGAAGCTATAAAAAGGATTGCTTGTAGGGTTGCGATAGATTCGGCTAGGAATATGGAGTAGAAGGAGGATGTTTGAATATCTCAGAATAGCCGAAATTTGGCAGAATAAAAGCCGCTTCAACCCCCAAAGCTGATTTTGAGCCATCTGTAAAAATTAAAGTATAAGAAGGAAAGAGCGAAGATAAAACAAAATTAAATTCGTTATGAGCAGCGGAAGAGGGAAGAGACTTGTGACATACGAAGGAAGAAAAAGTAAACTGGGTGAGTAAATAAAATCTAGGAAATTATAGGTAAAATAAGGGCATTTGGTGTAGGATAGAACAAAAGGAGAGAAGGCCCTGAAACGTGAAGAAATCAAGGAAAGGATTGGGATTTTACGAGAAGAGAAATGCCAGTTGTTGAATATAAACCAGTAGGAATTAATAAAGTAGGAATTGGAAATATGAAGACGTTTGATCAGAAATCGTTCACCTAGATTAAGTCTTCGGATGAAAAAAGGACAGGAACCAGTTTCTGCCAAAATGGCTGCAATAGGAGAGGAGTTCAAGACACCGATACAAAGGCGAAGACACATATTATGGATTTTATCAAGTTTAAGGAGAAGATATTTAGGAGCACTAGCGTAAAGGAACGAGCAATAATCGACTTTAGAAAGGATAGTGGCCTTATATAGCTTCAGAATGATATAAGGATCTCCACCCCAATTACTATATATACAATATATATATATATAAAACGTTTGGCAACAATCTATTTTGTCGATACTTTGTCTTCTTGTATATACAATATATGTAACGGTTTCGAACAAAATAAAATTTTTGAACAAAAATGAAACGTTTTGGGGGAAAAAAAGTGACAAGGGTCGGCCTGAGAATGATGTTATTAATATGTATATATATATATATATATATATATATATATATATATGAATATATGTATATATACATGCATATTTATTTACGTAGTATAATAAAATAGTTTGCGGCGTGGGATGAAATATGGGAGTAATTTGATATTTTTGTTATAGGTTTATGAAGCCAAAGTAATTTTAAAATGTTGCTGTTTCTAAATATATTTCCAATAATAACGTGTACATGTGTATGCGTGCGTGCGTTGTAATCGTTCGGGTTATGGTTTTCACAGAAACTCAGTACTCATATACAATTATGTATGTTTGCTTATTTCTCGTATTATTTTTAACGGTGAGAACTTTTTTTTGATTTGAAGAGTTTCAATTCAGCTTCTCTTGAAGAAAATGCCGATGATTTTGACAATATTTCCGGAGCAACCGGCGACACTACTTCGGATACCGAGGTAATTAATCATAGTACTTTGAATGCGGAACTAACGAACAACGACCCTTTAGATCCCGAAGTGATGAACGACGACGCTTTGGATGCCGAAGTGATGAACGACGTTCATTTGAGTTCTAAAGAACTACACGATGATACTGCTTCTTCAGAACATCATCTGGATGATACTGCTTCCTCAGAATATCATCTGGATGCTGATTCGACTGCTCCAGAAGTGAAAATTGGCGACAGCGAGCCGGTTACAGCGGTGCTGAACGATGGCAGTACGGCAGTGGAGGACGATGAAGATTATTCAACGTCAGGACCTATTTCGTTACCGGACGTTTTGCAATTGTTCAACAGGATTCACGCTCGCGGATTGGTTCAGATGTCCAAACTGCTGACCTGTTCCAGTGAGAAGGAAGTTCATTTCTTGGTGAGCGGTGTAAATTCACGACCAGCTCTCGAGAAACATTCGTTCCCGCTGCCGCGTGAAATAAGCGACTATTTCAACAAAAAAATGTACAAGGTGGACAAAGTAAAGCCGGAAATAGTTCGGAAAATCAAACAGCCGATTTTCCGGCAACAAATCACGAATACCAGAGGACGGGTCTATCAGTTTCTTACGCTGGTTCTCGACTGTCCGGAATGGTGTAGTCAACCGATTGGCGTTAGTCAGTTGGCGAAAAACAGTCCCAAGTCTATGCTACAGTCCATAATAGTGGCAGTAGTCTGTCCCAGTGGTCAGGTTCCTAAAATGAAGTTAGATCAGAACACCTTCCGATCAGATCTAGCCGTTCAGTCATTTCAAGGTTTAGTGTTACATCGCATCAAAGATCAGTAAATATATACTTCTAGATGAACGAGATTCGTTAAATTATTAAATAATTTCGAAGCAAGTTTAGCGATTTTATTTAATTATTATTTTTATTCTATTTTTATCTGAAATTCAATTTTTACTATACTATCTAAACAACTGTAATTCAGTAGGAATGTTCGGTCCTCTAGTCAATTAGACTTGTGCAAGTTAACAAAATATGTCTCCCCCCCGAAAATACCATTGTCTTTCGAATAAAATACTAAAAAAAAAAAAAAAAAATGAGAGAAATGGAACTTAAAAAAATAATTTAAAAATATAGAAAATTATAAAATTATAAGGAAAATTTTTTGCATGTTTACATATAAAATTTTACGCGATAGAAGAATATCGAAAATTAAATGATGGTACGTAACAAAAAAGTGAACGTGAATAATTCTGTTAAAAACGTCTCTTCGAGCATATCATCCCTCATCTTTAATTAGGAGAGAAAGAACAGAAATATTGACAATTAATGAAATAGCACATTTTCAATCTCTAAATCACTAATATCCCCATCTGTAATAGAAGCAAAAAGAAAGTTCAGTAGCGTAAAAAACATACCTGATATTTAATTTAAGCTATAAAAGTTGCGCTCACCTTTAACATGTTCGTAATAATGTCTAATCCCTTTTATGCATTTGTTAAACCTCATCTTCCATTTTTATTACTTTATATGCTCGGTAATCAAATTAGATCATACAGTAATACATATAATTTATGTAATTTTTATTAAACATTTTTACCGAAAATACATAATTCATAAAACCGACCGGTATGTTTCGGAGTAACTAACTCCGTATCTAGTGCTACCGAATTGTAGCTTGATGATGTCCATTTAAATTCTTTTACATATTTTTGAATATTCCGTAAATGCTACTTACTTACTTACTGCTGCATTTACGTGTTGTGTACTGCTATTAGGCCAGATGCGTATGAAGTTTTACATACAAATCTGGAGGAGCAGAGACGGTTTCAGAAGAAAGGGAAAAAGAAATCTAACCGCGTAGGTTTTAAGATCAATAATTGGAACTTTAGGGTATGGATAGAAAGTGGATCATTCTTTAGCCGCGGTGTCTGCCAATACATTGTATCCTGAATATACGTGATGGAATCGAGACAACCGATACGCGATTATCGAACGAAGTGCACGCATAGTGTGTATTTTGCTATTGCATGTCGATGAATTTCGCGATATTTTTTAATAGAAAGAACATTTAGCGTATCTGAATGGATAAGATGAGAAGGAAAATATTCCGCTATTATTATATTATCGGTTGCAAGTTTTGATGCGTAGAGAGAACTGTAAAATATGGAGATAAAGAAAAGCGAAAGATTACACTTTCAGAAGAGACAACGCTGTAGCCCCTGCTCCGTCTGAAAGGTTTGATCTACTTGTAAACAAGCCAGCATGTATTGTATAATGAGAGATCGTGGTACTCTGCCAGTAGAATGGAGGGAAGTGTTTCTTTTCTGGAACGGGTTTCGTAGTTTGAACGTACTGAAAATTAGTGGGAACTTTTAAATTTGACTAAGGTAGTGTTACCGTCACGGAGATGATTGGTAAGGCTTTATAAATGAAAGATGCATAGAGTTTACAACATTATTGATGATTGATTGAGAGCGAGGAAATTTAATAAAGTCTAATACGGCTAAATTCGCGTTCGATTTAAGAAAGCAATTGTTGAGAGTATTTCGGTTTCCCAGTTGATGTAGTGATGACATTTCTGATTCGTACAGAACATCAGCAAAAGTTGATGTCGAAAACACGCCGACGGATAGTTTAATATTTTAAATAGTGTGCACAAGTTTAACAGAAATTCTGCTGAGTAATAGACTTATAAAGCCGTAATTTAATTTAGATTTAATTAAAACGTGCGGAAATGCGATAAACCAAGTCGGAGTCCAGTATGCTTTGGCCATAGATATAAAGAAAATCAAATTTATGGTCGTCAGCAGAGAAAAACACGAAGACGCTACTGTGCAAATAGATGGAAAACAGGCGCAGAGAGGGCCATCGTTCAAATACTTGGGTGCAACGATAAACGAAAAAAGCGACGACGAAGAAGAAATATGTGTCAGAGTAGGGCAAGTAAAAAGCGCATACGGAAAATTTTTAGCATGTAGAGACGTACCATTCAATCTGAAAATGAAAATAGTCAAGTGCTGCATCTGGCCGGTATTGCTATACGCGGCTGAGTCTTGGTCGTTGAAAGTCAGCTCTATGAATCGTCTGGAGGCCTGCGAAATATGGTTACTGCGGAGAATGCTGCGTACCTCCTTGGATAGAAAAGGTCTCGAACGCAGAAGTAATTAAACGTGCCGGAGTAGAAAGAGAAATCATGGAGACCATTAAATCCAGGAAAGCTGCCTATCTGGGACATATTTTGCGAGGAGAAAAGTAAGTAATTCCAAAACTAGTGATAACTGGCAGAATGGAAGGAAAACGGGGAATTAGACGGAAGCGGCACTCATAGCTCAGAAATCTGCGTCAATGGAATGGAATTGAAGACGCGGAGACCATTTTTCGACTGGCGATGACCGGCGAACTACGCGGACAAATGGGATAGTGATCTCCAACGCGCTATGTAGCGTACGGCACCCGAAGAAGAAGAAGGTATATACCAGGTAAGCCCACTAGTGAAGCCTCATCATATCGACCAAAACACTGATACATCGTCGCCAGATTTTACTTGAATGTACCTATCTGTCAAGTATGAAGACAGTAGTGGGTAATAGGAGTGTGGCAAGGTTTTTTTTTTTTTTTTATTTTTGAAAGCAATCCCTCGTGCCGCACGCGATCGAAAGCCTGACTAACATCCAAGAAAGCGGCAGAACAATATTGCTTCCTGTCAAAGCAATTACCAATATATATCTTTGAATTCTATGAACTTGTTCTACTGTAGCGTGTCCAGGACGAAACCCAAACTGGTAGTCTGGAATTATACCCTGCAGCTACTTTATTAGCCTAGACAACAATACTTTCTCAAATATTTGAAAGACTGGCGTTCCCCAAGGTTCAGTATTAGGACCAATCCTCTTTCTTATATACTCGCATGACCTTCCAGTTACGCCCAATGTGGAGGTCGAAGCATTTGCTGGTGACACAGCACTATTTGCGAGGGACAGCGATCCGGTGGCAGCGTCGGAGAACTTGTAGGCTGGTTTGAATGACCTGAAGAAATGGGCACAACTACGGAGGATTAAGATCAATTCGTCCAAGTCGGTGCATGTTACATTCACAACCAGACGCACTACATGTCCTCCTGTTGATTTTGATGGTCCCATTTCACAGGGAAATAAAGCCAGATACCTGGGCATGTGGCTTGATCGCCGTTTGACCTCGAAGGAGCATATTAAGATCAAAGCCAAGGGAACAAAAACTTGAAGCTGAGGGAAATGTACTGGCTCCTGGGCAAAATTTCCGTGTTATCGGTGAAGGCAAAATTGCTGTTATATAATGCAGCTATCAAACCGATGTATACCTACGGTGTATTTCTTCTTGGGGGGAACAACATTAGCGTCTAATATTAAAATAATGCAGCGATGCCAGTCAATAATACTGAGAATAATAGCTAATGTACCGTGGTACCTTGCGTAATGATAACACCTACATCGGGATATAAATGTACCGGAGATGAGTGTAAAGTAATTAAAAATTATAGCTAGCGTTACTTGCGTAGCTTAGTTAGGCCATCCACATTAGGAAAACAAGCAGCAGCCTGACTCCACTGTTATCTCGCCCGATCGCACCGATGAATAAATTCAGATAAGAAATTTTATTTTAAATCCAATATAAAGGTAAATTAATTGTTAAAACTAACCGAAACATGTCTGTAAACAAAGATAAAAAGATAATAGCAGAAATAGGGAAATGGAGCAGCAAAATAAAGGCGCAAATCTTATCTAGCGATACAAAAAGTGTCACCCGGGAACAAAAAAAAAACATAGTGGAATGCGCTGAAGAGATAGACCTTCTTATGGGAGAATTAACAACGGTAATAGAGGAATATAAAAAAACAATTTCGAAGAAATCTGACGAAATAGAGAACACAGTAAAGAGTGTGCTTCATGATGCACACATCAATACTGGCCTAAACAATAAAGTAACGTTTAGATACAAAGTAGTAACTAAACCAAAAGCTAAAACAGAAAACAAGTTAATTATTAAAACAAAAGACATCGATCAATTTGATAAAGAATTGAAAAATAAAATCTGTTTAAACAAGTTAGAAGTCAATGTCACCCTCTACAAGAAAATAAATGATCAAACTGCTATAATAAAAACAGAAACTAAAGAGGGGCAAGCAAAAATCAATAGCGAAATAATAAAAAATATTAAGGATGTAAAAATCTCTGCTCCAAAGCTGTTAGACCCATCTATAGTAATTTTTAGAACAAACAATATTACAGAAGAAGACGTACGCGATTTTTTCGTCTCTATAACAAATAACGACCCGGTCACCATTAAAAAGGTTGTAAGAGGTAAAAGTAGTCGAATTTACGTAAGACTCCTCCCTGCACAATACTCGAAACTCCCGCGCGACGGGAGACTTAGGATAAAATGGGAAAGTTTTGTATTCAACGATACTATACCATTGAAAAAATGTACTAAATGTCTTCGGTACGGACACTTGGAGAAGTTCTGCAGATCTGATCCAGTGTGTACATCGACCTTGTCAAAAAAATTACTGACAAAGATAAGTGTAATAACTGCACTATCAACCACATTAGAAAAACAAACGGAGAAAAGTCCTTTGATACATTACGTTGCGAACAATTAAATAACTCCTTAAGAATGGTTGATCACGAGGTTCATGACCGCATCTGCCCAATATATCATAAAAACTACAATTACGTCTCAACTTTAATTGATTATGGTGGTACGGATCCGGTATCTAAATGTTGACAACTGTGCTGCAGCCCAACATGTATTTATCAGAGAATTCCGTAATTTAAATTATGATGTAGCGATTATTTGTGAACCTTATATAAATAAAAATAAAATATCTGTAGATAATAACACCTACTCGTATTACCTAAGCAACAGAACTGCCGTTATAATTAAAAAATGTATAACACATAAACAGCTAATACCAGAAGATAATGTTATTAGTATTCAATTAAGTAACTACCTTTTAATTAGCTGCTATCTTTCCCCGAACAGGGAGAGAGAGACACCACTAAAAAAAATAGATCTCATTATTAAAAACAACCCCTGTTTAATCCCGATAGTAGTCGGTGACTTTAACATCCGCCTTCCATCCTTAGAACGAAAAATAAAACCAAATAAAAATTCCGAACTTCTACAGGACCACCTTATATTTACAGTGATAACCTTATCATTGTTAACAATAATAGCCCGACATTTGAAAACCACAACGGTAACACTATTATAGATTATCTACTGATTTCACCGAAAATTCACCGCTTTGTTAACTTAAAAATTGAACACGCCGAACTTACAGCTCATAAACTTCTTAACTTTGAAAACTCCGAACAAGTCAAAACAAACGATTGTGATAATTATAGAAAAAACGAATTCACATAAACTAAAAGAAACTTTGGATAATACTATTATGAAAAAATATATAGACGACATCACGGTCACCCAGGACGGACCCCAATACTACCGATAAAATAATCACCTCTCTAACCGCTTACATTGAAAAAAGTACTAAGAAGTGTACATACCCAAATTAACACAGTTAGAAAAAAGAAGAATAAAACAAAGGACTTTGTCAAATGCACAATTATTAATGCTATACTAAAGCAACTTACTAAAGAATATAAAAAATTAATCATAAAAGCAAAACTGGATCACTGGAAACAGTTTATCAGCATGTCGAACGCCTGGGGCAAACCCTACAAATTCTGCCTACAAAAAAATAAAAAAAAAAGATATAGGAGAAATTAAATACAAAAATGAAACCTACAGTGACCATCAAAAAAAATGCGAAATTTTCTTAGACCATTTCCTTCCGGACAAAAGAGACAATGAATTAAAATTAGTAGACTCTAATAACTCTACCAAGCTTGAGGTCAACCGAGAAACAGTAAATAATATCGTAAAATCGCTTAAAAATAAAAAGGCTCCCGGCAAAGATAAAATAACAAATAAAATTGTGAAGCTTCTCAACACAAAATATACAGATCTATTCTTCAATATTATAAACAACTGTCTTCAAAGGGAAATCTTCCCCACCATTTGGAAAACTGCAGATCTAATTCTTATACAAAAACCTAATAGAGATTGCTCTAGTGTAACAGCTTATCGCCCAATCTCGTTGCTGAACTCCTGCGGTAAAGTTTATGAAAAAATCATTAATCAATTCCTGGTCAAAGAAATGTCAGAAAAAAAAATCCTAAATGAAAATCAATACGGCTTCAGAACAGCACACTCAGCTGAAGGAGCGGTATACAAACTAATATCTCTCACAAGAAGCATAATTTCTGAGGGGCATTCAGCATTAATCATCTCATTTGACATACTCGTAGTAGGAAGAAGAAATAGAAGTCGACACGACGAAGGTAGATCTGATGGTTTTCCCGGCTTCAGCCTTCTTCATTGCCTAGGAACATTCCTTATGCGTAAAACTGTCTCTGTCCACTTTCTTATCGTTTTCACCATGACCTTTGGACTGATCTTTATCCGTCTCTTTTCTCCAATCCTAACTCCTTTTACCTTGCTACACAACCCTCTACACCCACTTCTTCCTGGTTTAATAATTTCCCCTGCATCAGCCGTTCTATTATTTCTTCCATAATTCGCCTCCGCTTCAATCACAGTCTGCTTCCTGCCTTCCTCTTTCGTTTTAATATTGTTCAGTCTCCTTTGTGTCCCTTCCATCCTTCTATCTTAAAGTTGACCTGTGATGTAAATCACTTTCTATTCGAATGCTCATCTATCTCCTCAGAACGCGCAGTTCTTTATTCTAATTTGCTTGGCCTTGGCCTCCCGACTCTTTACTGTGCCCACTACATTCTTGCTCTTCCTTCTCCTTCTGTTGTTCCTGTATTGGCTACCTTCATTTCTTCTGTTTCTAATCGCTTCCTGATATAACTTTCAAATCCCTATGTTGCATTATTTGTTAGGCCTTTGTGTTGGGTAAATGTTCTGTATTGACGCGCCCAAAGAAAAAAAAAAAAAAAACTGCATTGAATATATATATGTAAGGAAAATAATAGTGTTCCTTGGTAGCTCCCCTTAATTATTTGAGGGGACTAATCTCATCATATTCAGGTGATTCTTTATTATTCAGGTTTTTATCGATTTCATCAGCTACTTCCAAAGCGGATAAGTGTTTACTATTTGCGATTGTTTTTTTTCAAATGACTGGTTAATGTCGAAGTCCAATATGATATTGTTTAGTTTAAAAACCTGTTCCAGATGATAGGCGAACGCTTCCGATTTATCATTCCCGCAGTTCTATCAGAGTCGGTTGCCCAACCACTGTTTATTCGCCGTTCTCAGCTTGGGTATCGCTTCTTAATTAAACGGCTTCCCATCTCCTCGTCCAAACTTATTTCCTCCTATCTATATATCAAAAACTGCTGGCGTTTTTCTCCTCATAAAATCCCAATCCTGTCGCTCATTGCTACCCGTCTTTCTAATTTTTCTCCTGTTGTCCTTTCCTACAACACTCTCCCGTACTTCTTTCATGACTTCAATAGCCTATGGCAGCCTATCAAATTTTCCTCTCTCCCACTTCAAGCCAATTCCTCCTCTCACCGTGGCAGTTAATAATGAATTTCTTCATTTGTTGAATTCCTCTTTTCCTGCTCATGTATTGTGATCTTTACTGATGGTTCCAAGAGCGAGGACAGCGTGGATGGTGCGTTTATTGCTCCGTCGCTTCGACATTCTGAGTCCTTCCGGCTTCCTTGCTTCTGCTCTATTTTTTCTGCCGAGTCGATCGCCATCCTTCAGGCTATCTCTTATATTTCCTCTTTAAGCGATCTTTCCCAATTCCTCATTATTTCGGACTCTAAGGGCGTCCTTCAAGCCCTATTCTCTCCTCCTTCACATTCCTCTGATAACATTATTCTCTCAATTCGTTCTCTTACCTCCACTTTGCAGTCATCCCGTTCTATTCTCATTGATTTTTTGTGGGTCCCCAGTCACTCCGGAATTGATGGCAACGATGCAGCCGATTCTTTGGCTCGTTCTGCTTTCATTGCTCAACCATTTCCCTTCTTCAGATATCCTTTCCTTATCCACCTTCAATCACGCCAGACTTTGGCAGGATATTTATCCCTCCCTATTTTCTAATCGTCATTCTAATTACCGTTTCATTCAGACAATTCCTCGTTCCCTGTCTTGGTTCCATTCTATTCCTCTCAGTCGTCGTTCTTCTATTGTCTCCCTAATTCGTCTCCGGATCAATCATTCTCTCCTCCCTTCCTCTCGCTTTCGATTTGCTCTATCGCCTTCTCCTGATTGTTCTCTCCACGATTGTGATCCTCCTCGTACATGTGATGCTAATCACATTTTCTTTGAGTGTCCTGCTCTTCGTAACGAACGCTACCTTTTATACAGTCAGCTCCTGTCATTAGGTCTCCCTACTCCCTATAACTCTTCCTTTATCCTCTCCTTTCCTTCATCTTCTGTGGTGTCCGCACTGCTGTCCTTTGTTGCGTCCATTTCGGACCGCTTAATTATTTAATTTATTAGCTTAGTTTTCTTGTTGTTGGGTCAATGCCGCTAGCGCGCCCAAAAAAAAGAAAAAAAAAAAAAGTGATTGAGAAAGGTAAACGCCAAATATAACTGTGACCTTTTAAATAAATGCGGAGTAATAGAAGAAAATATTAACACATACAAAGGATTTCTAACAATGAAAAGAGTTAAAATTGAAAATTTTAGGTTATCGTTAATGCAGCTGCTCATGGATTTATAGATTATTTTTTGAGACTTATTAGTAAACTAGTAAATAATATTTTATCTGATGACAGGTGTTCATCATATGATTATGATTAATGTTAGTTTATTTTGCACAGTCTGTATATGATATAAGCATGGGCTACTGTTGGCTTCAAAATTTAAAAACTTGTTTACTTTTTTTTTTTCTTTTTGGGCATTTTTTATTTATTTTTTTCCGCATATTTGTTTATTTCTAATTTTGTTTTATTACTTACACAAATCGGCATTTTGAATTGTAAATTTCGTATTACTTTAATTTACTAATTGTCACATATTTTATTATTTTATTTCGTTTTGTTTTATGTTTTTTTTTTCTTTTTTGCATTTTATGTACTTTACGCAACTGCCGCTATAACCACCAGTATTATAATCAGGACAAATTTAGTTATTCCAAGAATTGCTAGTTCGTGTGTTATTTCTCTTCACTGTTTCGCTATACGAAATTCTGTCTAGAATACAACGCACTATTTAGAAAAATTTTGGAGATAATACATTTACATTTTCACTTTAAATGAGTTCCCTTGATTAAATAAAAAAAAAAAAGAGAAAAAAAAAAATTAAATCTGTTTCACAACCTGTAGTCAAAACTGAATTATTTTTCATTGCTTTAAGCTCGCTTTTCCCTGCTTATACGCCGTCTTTACTGACTGCTTTAAAGTGTGAAATGGAGTTGATTCTGCTTTTTTCTGCCCTGCCTTGAATTATCATTTTGAATCTTGTAAATTTCCTTTCATTAATTTTCTGCACTTTATGCGCTGTTCACTTTATTGCCTTCTCTTTAGTTTTCGATGAAACCCTTATAGTTTCGGATTCTAAAAATGTTTCGCAAGCTACCTCAACCACTACCCACTCCTTCTTACGATTATATACATAATACTTCTCATGAGCGCTCTCATCTATGAGCTTTTTCTTTTTCACTCGATCGAGATTAATCTACTATGGATTCTTAGCCATTCAGTCATCGAAGACAATGAATTGGTTGTGGGATTAGAGGAGTCGAATTTTATTGGGATCGCTTCAGTAATTCTTTTTTGTTGACGAAAATCTTCAGTGTAATTCGTATTTGAGGAAATTCAGCTAATATGTCTGCTATTTCTCGAAGATGAGAAACGGTAGATTTGTTTTTGGTGAGCGGAGGAATTTGACAAGCTTTATTTTTCCCATTGAGGAGGTGAACTTTTTTCCATATTGAGGCAATCGACGAGTTTTGATTGGTCGAAGCGGTGGAATGTAGCCAGCTTTTCTTTTTAGCGGCTCTTATAAGAGTACGGGCATACGCGCGGCGTTTTCGATATTCGGTAGAAGTGTCTTCTAAGTAACTTGAGTGCTCGTCTGCGACTTTTGATAGCTGTTGCTATATCGCTGTTCCATCAGGGAACATGCTTTCTAGTTGGAGCAATACCCAGTGGTTTAGGGTTGAATTATACGTTGGGTGAACATTTTTACATCTTCTGACAAATTCAGTAGGTGCTCGAATGATATCTGTGTTCTAGTTTTAAACTCGGCCCAATTGTCATTTTCTATTTTCTAGGAAATCGAGTACCATGGTAGGATGATGAATTTTCGAGAGATACGATTGTTGGAAAGTGGTCGCTGTCGTAGAGATCCCGAAGACGACTCCAGCTCAGTTTGTCTGAAAGATCATTAATCGCAAGCGTCAAATCAATGATGGAAAAGTGTCCTCTGGTATGTAAGTGTGTTGGCCCCTTTTTTAAATTTAAGATGTCGATTTCAGGAAAGTTGAGATCAGGTTCTGAATTTGATTACTTCTTGCGTTTTGCTGCTGTGAACCCCAGAGGGGTTATGGGCATTAAAATCACCCAGTATGACGAATGGTTGTGGTAATTGCACGATGAGCGAGAATATTTCTTGTTGTTGCAAAATTTGGTCAGGCGGGATGTATAAATTGCAGATCGTAATCCTTGAGTGATGAAAATCTGGAAGCCAGATAGCTATTGCTACTGTCTGGATATCTGAGTTGATTGATATTAAATCTATTTTTGGTACTGAGTCGTGAACCAGTGCCGGGACTCCGTCTGCAGCTATTAGATGATTGGTGTCGGCGTGTCGGAGAGCAGTGTAGTTCCAAGGCGAGAAATGTTGATTGGGTTTCAGATGAGATTCTTGTTTACAGATGACTATCGGTTGATGTTCAGCTGCGAGAATTTGTAGTTCTGGAAGGTGGGAATACACGCCATTAATGTTCCACTGTATTATTTTGTTGTTCCTCATTGATTTGAGTGACGAAAATATTTTTTGTAGTTCTTTCGATAATCGAGTTAATCGGTTTTTGATCCTTTGATTTTTTATGAATGGTTTGAAGATGCTTAACGAGCTTTCCAAGGTCATAATTCAGGTCCTCAACTGCTTCCATGCCATTGTTTTCAAGTACTACAGCTGATACAATTTCATAAAAATTGATCGAATGAGATATCACATAGATTCGGATTTGAGTCAAATAGAACTTTGGCTTCTTTGATAGTTTGATCGACAATGGGCACTTTATCTTCCACCTTGGTTTTCTTAGGCAACTTATTAAAGTCCTTTTCAGTTGTTTTTTTTTTTTTTTTTCGATATGATAACTCTAAGGATGAAGAAGATAATTTTTTCGCTTGATTTTGTTGAAACGGGTTTCGTTTGCGGAGATTGAAGCTTTGGAAAGTTGAAGCTTTTTGGATGTTTTTCATGGTTGGTTTCACCGTCGGGTTAGATTTAGCTTCGTTTTTAATATCTATTTTTAAAGTCATGACACGGCGTGCGTCGATCGAGTTAAGATCGAACCGCGATAAGCGACGTGCATTACCACTGGCTTTGGTTTTATCTGCTAATAAGCGACGCACGTGGTCGAATTAACGAAACAACAAAGCGTTATAGATAAACGAATGATAAGAAATACAATAGTTGATAATAATAATTGAAAAATCTTACCATTACCGTTCTGCTGAATTATAAAAACGCGATAACACGACTGAACATTAATCACGAGATTCACATAATTGAAGCTTTTCTTTTTGTAAATGAAATAACATTACATTTATTAATATTAAAACTGATTCTATTATCATAACTCCAATGAAGCACTGATGTTAAATCATACTGCAAACTTGAACAGTCATTGTTTTATATCATCCGCGCAATTGGCTATTTGTGATTTATTAACTACTTTCACCGCGTTATTTATGAATAGCAAAAAGAGTAGAGGACCTAAATTGGAACCTTGATGAACACCAGAGGTACATGAAAACACATGCGATTGACTATCAATGAAATTGACAAATTTCTCTCTGTCAGTAATATACGATTTAAGTAACTGAACTAACGAGTTAGAAAAACCAAAATGATATGTTAACTTATTCAATAAAATACCATAATCAACTGTATCAAAGGCCTTTCTCAAATCAGTATAAATTACATCAATTTGGCTCCCCTGATCAATTTGTTTACTGATGTAATGAATGAAGTTCATTAAACTGGTAGTGCTGGATTTATTTTCCATAAACCCGTATTGGTAAAGGCGTATACGATTTTTAACGTTGTTATAAATTCTGGTATAAATTATAAATTCAAATATTTTACACGGGACATATTTAGTATTGCAATTGGTCGGTAGTTTGAGATGACATGTTTGTTACCCGATTTATAAACACTAGTAATTTTTGAAATCTTCCAGTATGCGGGGAGAGTTTAGGTTATAAGTGATAAATTATACATGTATTGTAATGGTCGAATTAAAAAATTAATATAACCTTCCTATATGTATGTATGTACGGCGGAATACCATCTGGCCCCGCAGATCGTTTGGATTTTAACTTTTTAATAGCTTCGTACATTCTCAACTATTTCTGTAATATTAACAACACTGTTATTTAATAATGCTGTTTTCAAGTTAGATTGTGTGACACTAGGCTATACGATGTATACCTGTGAGAAATAATCTGCAAATTCAGATACTATTTCAGTAGCAATATATATTTTTTTACCGGAGTTGCTTATCATGTGCTACCCCTCAGTAAACTAAGACAGTATAAACGATTATGATATAGTATTAAAGATATTACAAAATAAATCAATCGAGCATTATACGCACACGCCTAAAATGCGTAAACCGATAAAGATGATATTAAAAGGTCTCCCTTCGAATTTAAATATTAATGAAATTAGGCACGATATCGAACGGAAACTTAAAAACATAAAACAATTTACTAAAAAAGATTTAGAAAAGAACCAAATAACTTTGTTACCTATCTATCGCGGTAACGTTTCCGGCTAATACTAGCATTAAAGAAATATTAAATGTTAACGTAATTTGTTACTGTTTGATAAAATGGGAGAGATATAAATCGAAAAATTCTGTCATTCAGTGTTTCAAGTGCTTAGGATACGGCCGTGTATCCTATAACTGTTTCAAAACGGAAAAATGTTTAAAGTGTAGTGGGCCTCACTCCGTAAAAATGTGTACTGCAAATAATATCTCAAAGTGTGCAAACTGCATGGGCAACCAACCATGCAGCAAACTTTAAAAACTGCCCGGTGTACCACATTCGCCTTACTGAAATAGTATCGAACAAAACAACACATACCACGTAAAAATACTAATGTTAATAATAATGTGTTTACAATGATATCCAAAATGCGCGAAATAATATTAATACTCGGAAAAATAGCAGCGTCAGCAATTAGGACATGAACAGAAATACTATTAACAAAAATAAGCATAGTAATAAAACGTCACGCACATTTGCCCAAGTCGCATCTCAAAAAAACATCCAAAAACTCAACAAGCAACTAATGATTTAACGCAATTATTGTCGTTTTTTAAAGGTGACACGTTAAATTAAATAATATTATGTATTAAATCAATAGCTACTAAGTTAAAATCAAATCGGGCATCAGATATATTTAATATTATAACAACTATTATAGAAAGTATTACACTGATACATTCTTATAAAATGTATTTTAAAATAAGCACATGTTTTAATGACCAACAAAAATGGTATTAAAATTGTTAGCTGGAATGCTAATTCGGTGAGAAACAGGATATTGGAATTAAATCAGTTTTTGATGGATAATAAGATACACATAGCCTGTCTTTCGGAAACTAAGCTAAACTTAAACATGCCCTTTAAAGTTGGAAATTATTATACTTACCGAAATGACAATTCAGGTGCCAGTGGTGGTATTGCCTTGCTTATACACAATAGTATAAGTTTCGTTCCGCTACCTTAAATAAAAACTAAGCGAATTGAAGCAATTGGAATTAAACATGGCGTGGAAAATGATAATCTGGCTATAATTTCTTTATATAGAATGTGCCGAAATTTTTTCAAGAGGACATTAAGCATATTTTAAGAATAAACTCCCGAACATTGATTATAGGTGATTTAAATGCCAAACACCGCGCTTAGAATTGCCATAATGCAAATCGAGCTGGTAATATTTTATTAAACTTATCTATGACAAACCATTTTCAAATTTGTTTCCCAGCTATGCCTACATTTCTTCCACGAAATCCTCGTCTCAAACCTAGTGTCATTGACGGAATCTTAGCGAAGGGATTTCACAAATTTACGGACCCCATATCAGTCAGCCAGTTATCTTCTGATCATAATCCTGTAATTTTTGAAATAAATACCACCTTTACTCAAACCCCTTCCGTGGAGCGATATAATTACCCTAAAGCAAACTGGAATCTCTACCAAGATTTTATCAAGGAACATATCATACTACCTGCTACCTTGAAATCACCTCCGGAAATAGATAAATTTATATCTTCTCTAACTTCAATATTATTAACCGCTGTCGAAAAATCTGTACCCAAACTATCTCCACATAAACCTTTTACTGCTTCTAGAAAACTTGGTTTTCTTATTGGTATTAAAAATTTTTGCCGTAGGATGAGCCAAAAAAATCAGTTTCCTTCTTCCATTGCATACAAAAAATTATATAACAAATTAAATAAGCTGGTAAAAGCCCGGCTACTTCATGAGAGAAATGAAAAATGGAACGTATTTTTGAAGAATTTGTCCCATAAAGACAACACTCTGTGGAAAGTAAACAAACGTTTCTGTAGAAATCAGACTGAGCTGCCGCCAATCACAATCCCAAACAGTATTAATAAGATTGCATATTCCATTAAAGACAAAACCGAAGTACTTGCTACCCATTTTCACAATATACATAAGCAAAATGAATGCTTATCTACACACTATCATGTTCGCAGCGTCAGACAAGCTATAAACAGATATCTATGCCAAACGTCCCCTACATCAAATCCACATATTTTTACTGCGCCCAAAGAAGTTAAGAAATGCATTCGTACATTGAGAAACACAAACTCTGTCGGAAATGACTTGGTGCACATCCGCATGATCAAGAATCTCCCAAAAAAAGCTATCCTCGGGTTAGTTAGCCTTTTTAATTCCTGCCTACGCTTAACTTATTACCCTTTATCCTGGAGAACCTCAATAACGATACATCTTGCGAAGCATGGAAAGGATGCTTCCTTTGTGTAAAATATCAGGCCTATTAGTCTATTAAGTAATATCAGCAAAATCTTTGAAAAAATAATCTTAATTAGACTAAACAAGTACAGTGACACAAATGCTATTTTTACGGAATTCCAATTTGGATTTAGGCCTAATTTAGGTACGACAATGCAACTTGCCGCTTTATGCGATACAATCACTGACAATTTTAACCAAAATAAACATACCGGTCTAGTACTCATTGATCTTGAAAAGGCTTTTGATATCACTTGGCATGAAGGCATTGTATTTAAATTAATCAAATATGGATATCCACAATACTTAGTACTGCTTATCAAAACTTATTTAACGAATAGACAGTTTTACCTGCAAATTAAAAATGTTAAATCTAGTAAGAAATTTTGTGCCGCTGGAGTTCCTCAGGGGAGCATCTTGGGTCCCTACCTTTTTATCTTATACATAAACGACCTTCCGCTTACAAATCATGTAAGTCTAAATCTTTACGCTGATGACACTGCACTTGTCGCCACATCCTACCGAATTGATACAATATGTCGACGACTCACGGATGCCGCAAATAAGTTAGTCAAATACTTCACTAAATGGAGAATTAATATCAACGAAAATAAATCTGAGGCAATTATATTTACAAAGCGCAGGCCAACAATTAACAATCACGTTAAAATTAAAAACAATACGATCGAATGGAAAGATGAGGTAACTCACTTAGGTATGACATACTGGATAAAAAACTTACGTTTACAAAGCATATAAATCAACGTATTTATAAAACTCAGCGTAAGTTATGTAACCTGTTTCCGATTTTTAATAGAAAATAGTGTCTAACAGTGTCCAATAAGTTCATGATTTATAAAGCGGTATTACTACCCACACTATTATATGCTGCTCCAGTCTGGTGTTCGACCAGCCATAGTAACTTAATGAAGCTCCAGCGAATTCAAAACCATTGTTTTAGAATCATATTAAATAAGTCACGATACACACGCATTAAAACCATGCACGATTATCTGCATTTTCCATATGTC
This sequence comes from Icerya purchasi, assembly GCA_039619475.1. Lineage (NCBI taxonomy): Eukaryota > Metazoa > Arthropoda > Insecta > Hemiptera > Monophlebidae > Icerya > Icerya purchasi. The sequence continues at coordinate 240,382,843 of CM077115.1, forward strand.
AGTGGGATTATAAAAGAACGTGCAATAAGTTTCTTTAATTATTGCGCTATGTCTGACATTATAACTATAAACAATATAGGCAGGTATAATTATCAGTCCTTAAAACATAGATACAAGAAATATAAACACAGACGAATTAAACATGTATTACTCTGAGTATTTTTACAGCCCTATATCTCTGTTTCTCACCAAATTGTTAATTTCTTTTCATGAACTCTTAGAATTTCATCTAAATTGCGAGATTATGCTAATTTTATGCTGAGTCATAAAAACTTAAACTATTTAATAAGCTAATGTGTCAGGTTTTTTTAAACTTTTCCTGTCTATAATTATAGATTCCTTTTCTTGTTTATCATTTTCGTGTTCTGATATGTATATATTAAGTTATCTGATAAGGAAATCATGTTTTTCCGGTACAGATTACCCGCTTAAGTTATGTATTGTTATTTGTTAAAAAATTAAGCGCAAATATACGTATCTTCTTCTTCTTCTTAAGTATATTTACATAATTCCAAAAATGCTTTGGATATTCTAATATTGAGCTATCAGTTATAAAATAATACCAATTAGGGGAACCAGGTATAATATCAGCGTGGGATGTAGAATTCAAACACTTCAATATAACAGGCTAGAAAAAATAAATATATAATTTTTGTTACGCATTGGTACAATTGTGTATTATAAATTGAATTATTGTGATTTGTGTATTAATTGTGGAATTAATTTTCTGTGCAGCTGCCAAATTTTTCGAATTTTTGGTTATATATAATTAATAATAATAATAATAATAATTTCTAATTGTTGAATAATTTGAAAGAAAGGGAACAATTAGGAAATTGTGACCACTGCGAGAATTTTCTTAGAGTGCATTTGCAGTTATTCAACGGGATATAACAATTTATAAATATAGGATATTATTTATTACGTAACTCGTCATTCATTTGACAGGTTACGTGATAATATATACATTAAAATTCTTAGCGACGAATAGGAGAGGCGACCTCTATCGCTGCGCCGCTATAAAGTAGCATAGAAGTTTTTTGCTATAGTCAGCGATAAAGTTTAAGTAATGTTTTTTTTTTTTTTGTTTTCCAGTTAAGTTTGTTTCTGTATTATTCCCTTCAAACGATTGACATAACTAATATTTACAAATTTCAGCGACTAGGTGTCACTATCTATCGGCGAAGATTGGTATTATGCTTTAACATAAACTATGAATAGCACAATCATACGGGAATTTAATAATGGTTTGAATACGTCGCCTAAGAATAACAACAATAAATAGTTAAATTAACAAATGACAATTAAAAAAAAAAAAAAAAAATCCATTTCAATTATGTGGAGGCGCCAACAAGAAAATTTAAAAAATACTGTATGATTTTTTCGAAAACGTACACAATAAAAAGAAAAAAAAAAAGGATGTGCGATATTCATTCTTGGAGTGAAATAGTATACTTAGAATACTCGTAAAGTTGGAAATTGGAAACTTGTTACTTTGCGTATACAACGTTACAGGAACAGACAGTAGACGTCTGTGTGATTCCGTGGGGATCATAGAGCTGAAAAGATATAACGTAAAGTAAAAGGAGCGGGGAGAGGAGTGAAATAAATGTTTTTTGGAACCAAGATAGTTTATTGGAATTAATTTTGAATGCTTATCGTTGGAATTTAGAGACATGTCGCGTGAGTTTTAATTCTAGTAGCCAGGTAGTATACTTAAACTAATTTTGTAAGTTCAAGACGGTTACTGATAGTGTACAGTGCGCACTTTTGTAGCTGTTGTGATTCCGACGACTTTAACATACACGGAAAAATAAAAAAAAAAAGAATTATAAACAATAATATATCGCTTGCTCGATGGTAAATAAAATAATAAAAAATGTACTTCATAATACGGTCATAACGATCGGAATCGCCACGCATGTGGACAATGAAATGCTCTTCGCCGGTTAGTACATCGAACGAACTCGGGAAAAAAGTAAAAACAAGAAAAATATCACTTACGGTAGCCAAAAGGGTGGATGAGAGGTGGGGAAGGGTTTATATTTTTGGTATTGTGGTAGTATACTTGCATTTAATTTTAATATTTACTTCGGAAATTGGAAAACAAATCATCCTATCAGAATCGATTGCAGAAAAAATACAAATAAGTAAACAAATAAGAAATATTATGTACAATTGGCAAAAGAAGGCGATTGGGAGCTAAGGTAAGTATTAGGTTTGGAAAATGGTAAAATATAATTATGCTAACACTGTAATAGGCATAATCTGAATTTTGGAAACGTATCACGTGACAATTACAGAGCAAAGAGAATTTCCCTATGATTCTGAGGAAAACAGAGTTGTGACAACAGTGATAATAACGAATGTACAGATACATGCGTGATAATGAAGAGACAAGTGACCGCGTTGGAAATTTGTGATAACACACATACATGTATATACGAATGCGAGGCGTGGTCGTGGGGCAAATATATGTTGCAGTAGAAAATATATGAACCGTAAGATCCGTTCTCAACGGCGTTTGCATGTGCGGGAATGGACCGTGCGCTTTAGCGGCGGATGAGATTTTAATGTATCGGAAAAATATACAGTAGTGTCACCGATATCCGCGGTTAATGGTTCCAAGTCATACCGTGGATATGTGAAATCGCGGATAACAGGGAACATTGAGCTTAATGTGTTAACATACATACTATTCTTACAGACATTTAATGCACCGTACAGATATACTTAAATTGTATATGTACACCATATATAAGGTTCAAAATTGTTACAATAAATGGTACATGGTGATTGTGGAACGACAATCGCCTACAATATTTTTATGATTTTTTAAAAGATATTTAATTTTTTGTATGTATGTACTGTACAATACGCTACAGTTTGCATTTCAGAAAACTAATTAGTACGTGTATAATGAAAAGTATGAAAAGTTGAAAGTTTAGGAACAAGAAAATTTTAGTCAGAAACATCTTTAAGTGGAATAGGCGCAGTGTTCGGAAAAAATCGATCTATTACGCTTGGTGGTAATGCATACGACGTTGATTAGACAAGACCATCAGTGGATGACAATTTTTGTTTTACTTGAAAAAACTGTGTGATCGGGTTTTTCCTCTTTTCTTTTTGTCGCGCCGCGATAAATCTATGATACGAGGCCCCGCCATATTTTGAAAAGATTAGGAATTTCGGCTTCATTTCGAATACTTAGGCTTGGAATTTTCAAAATGGCATTTCAGTGATACACAGCATGCACAAAGAGGACGGTGTGAGCTTTCGCGATGTTGGCAACGACTGCATGCATGCACGGGAATGGATGGTGCGCTTTCGTGGTGGCAGTGGCGGTGGCATCAAGCGACGTCGTCGACGCGGCAACGCGGGTGCGTGTGTACAGTTAGTTTAGAATTAAAAATCATTTAACAGTAAATATTTATAAATTTTTCGCCTACCTTCAGGCTAAATTTTTGAATAATTACAGGCCAAACTTGATATTCATTAGAACATGCGGCAGTAATAATGAGAGCGATTTTAATATCAGTTTTTTTGAATATTTCTCTCTAAGTGCTGATTTTTTAAATCAGCTATACTCGTATGACTTTGAACTTATAACACAGAACCTCCGATATTTATGAGAATGTAAACTGAATGTGTACCTATTTAGATCACATATTTTTAAGAATTTATGAAATGAAGTATTCACTGTTGGTGTTGTGAGATTTTCGAAGTAGCTTCCCTGTCATCGTACGCAATTTTATTACAACTGCATTCCATTCGGTTAAAATTATTAAGAACAAACTGATTTTTTGATACATATTTGTTTCAATCACGTTTAACCAACTGCGACCTAAGTATACTGCGTCGGTAGAGAAACATGGGTTTTTTTTTCACTTTTTCCTCCGATTGATTACATTCTGTCTGAAGCGAACTAGTTCACTCGAAAAAATCTCTATGGGTTATTAAAGATTAACTGAATTTATCACTAAGAAGCAGATAATCTACAGATTGTCCCCTAATCCGTTGCTTTTTAAAGAAGTACCTCTGCGCTCAAAAGTGAATAATCGTCATTCTCATTACCGTTTCATTCAGCCAATTCCTCGTTCCCTGTCTTGGTTCCATTCTATTCCTCTCAGTCGTCGTTCTTCTATTGTCTCCCTAATTCGTCTCCGGATCAATCATTCTCTCCTCCCTTCCTCTCGCTTTCGATTTGCTCTATCGCCTTCTCCTGATTGTTCTCTCCACGATTGTGATCCTCCTCGTACATGTGATGCTAATCACATTTTCTTTGAGTGTCCTGCTCTTCGTAACGAACGCTACCTTTTATACAGTCAGCTCCTGTCATTAGGTCTCCCTACTCCCTATAACTCTTCCTTTATCCTCTCCTTTCCTTCATCTTCTGTGGTGTCCGCACTGCTGTCCTTTGTTGCGTCCATTTCGGACCGCTTAATTATTTAATTTATTAGCTTAGTTTTCTTGTTGTTGGGTCAATGCCGCTAGCGCGCCCAAAAAAAAGAAAAAAAAAAAAAGTGATTGAGAAAGGTAAACGCCAAATATAACTGTGACCTTTTAAATAAATGCGGAGTAATAGAAGAAAATATTAACACATACAAAGGATTTCTAACAATGAAAAGAGTTAAAATTGAAAATTTTAGGTTATCGTTAATGCAGCTGCTCATGGATTTATAGATTATTTTTTGAGACTTATTAGTAAACTAGTAAATAATATTTTATCTGATGACAGGTGTTCATCATATGATTATGATTAATGTTAGTTTATTTTGCACAGTCTGTATATGATATAAGCATGGGCTACTGTTGGCTTCAAAATTTAAAAACTTGTTTACTTTTTTTTTTTCTTTTTGGGCATTTTTTATTTATTTTTTTCCGCATATTTGTTTATTTCTAATTTTGTTTTATTACTTACACAAATCGGCATTTTGAATTGTAAATTTCGTATTACTTTAATTTACTAATTGTCACATATTTTATTATTTTATTTCGTTTTGTTTTATGTTTTTTTTTTCTTTTTTGCATTTTATGTACTTTACGCAACTGCCGCTATAACCACCAGTATTATAATCAGGACAAATTTAGTTATTCCAAGAATTGCTAGTTCGTGTGTTATTTCTCTTCACTGTTTCGCTATACGAAATTCTGTCTAGAATACAACGCACTATTTAGAAAAATTTTGGAGATAATACATTTACATTTTCACTTTAAATGAGTTCCCTTGATTAAATAAAAAAAAAAAAGAGAAAAAAAAAAATTCGGCAATTTAGTCATATATTAAGCTGCAAACCTTGGTGTTCTTTTTATAAAATTCTTCTGTTTCGGTGGCTGTTAGCATACTTAACTTATAACGTTCGAAAATTTCCTAAATCTCTCGAAAATCCTATTATCGGTAAAAATAATTACGTTTTAGAGATAAAAACCTATTCGGATAATGATAAATCGTTTCATATCCGATAAACGGGCATTTTCAATTAATTAGAGGTAAACATAAAAAAAAACAAAAATATAAATAGAGTCGCTACCTTCGAAAAATGTGTTTATTTCGGGAAAACGTTGAAAAATTTTATATATCGTAATTATTCAGTAGAATTCAAAACATAAACATCATACATTTGAGCCAATTTATCCGGCCAGTCTGTCCATTGACTTACGGAAACGGTCGGATTAGATTCAAAAGGGCACACTATCAACAATTGTATGTACTGGTCCACCCTACCAAGGTTACCTTTTAGTATCTGTTGAATCTTTATTGGTTGTGTACACCATTTTGGACAATCCATAACAATACTAGCAATCTGATATAATTCAGAACGACTGCATGTAACCTGTTGTATTACCGGTGGGGTTTTCGTCTAATGCAAGTCTAATAGGATTTATTTTTGCCCTAGTATAATAGTTTTCATTGAAGTATCGATCTAATTCGCCTGTCCATGGATCCGAAGCTTCCACCATATCTTTTAGTGAGCGCACACTATTCAAAGTTTGTTGAACCTTTTTTTCGCTGCTACACGTAACCAACCTTGTCATCGTAACCCGTGTATCGCCTCTAACACGATTGAAAGTCTGTACAATTGTCGGTACATCAAAATCGTCATTTTTTTCATCGGCTGCAATTTCTCCCGAGTATTCAGTTGCAGTTTTATCGTCAGTTTTCAGATCACTCGGTTTCCGTTCTATTTTTTTTGTATCGATTTGAAATTCATTTGACCGTGAAAATGAGTTTACTGTCAGGCAAAAATTCTGAAATTAGAAAGTACAATAAATTTTATTTGTAAAACAGGTGCACTATATTTTAAAGTATCTCTAAACAGAAATCACTTTTCTCTTATTTTTCTCCTTCTGTTTTAAGATGTACATCTGCTTTTGTATGAACTTATACATTCGGAATAAGTGTACGTATTACCTGCTTAATTATTAGACCTCGATCACATATAGTAACCGGTGAAATTGATCTTGGCGAACCAAAAGCTCAAAACTTATGAAGGAATCCGATATATATTATTTACTCCGAGTAACTGCTAAATCTTTCAGGAAAAAAGGGGTTAATTTATTTAGTAACAAAATTTGAAAATTGAATAATTATTTCGATAAGTTTCTTGACAATTTACTTTTAATGCTTAATTTACAATCAAATGTTTGTTGTACAGTTTTGGCATTTTTCTCACGTTTGACTGGCCAAAAATTTTCTAATTAAAAATATACTGAAATGTGTTTTATCGTCGGAAGTTAAAAAAAAAAAATAGTATTTAGTATAACTCAGCCTAACCTGGACAATAAAAGTATTTAGAAAAGAGAGCTGAAAAGTAATATCGATAAATATTGATACATTGATACCCAAAAATTCTCGAAGACGAATAGCAGTAATAACAAGAAAATAGTAAAGGATATAACACATACAGACGGTGAAATGTATAATAAACGAAATACATATTCGGCAGCAATTATAGTATAATGAAAGTGAACATTTAAAAAGATCCTCTAATTGCCAAAAATTTATTCAGCGAGTGCGACAGGGCTAATCGTCATAAATAAAGCTATAAAAATGGCAGCAAATTTAAAAGATAAAAATATTCTGATAAGACTTCCTAAGGGAAATATTTAAAATATACCATAAAGACAATTTGACAAATAATATTCTGATATAGCACGTTAAATAACATTAATAAAATAAAACGTGTTAATAGTAACGTATAGTTCAAAACCGTGTCACAATGAAATTACGAGAAATATTGCTGTAGACGAACTATCCAAAGATGTAGATCCGAGATGTAAAGAACAAAAAATTAAATTAGATTCTGAAGAATACGTTACTGTTATGATCACGGCAAAAGATAGGAAAAACAAAATCTGTGGGAAAAAATACAATCAGATGCAGAAAACAATCAGCAACAAATACCGGTTTACAGAAAAGATGAATAAAAAATTTGTACAGTTTATAATTAGCATTAGAACAGGTCACGTAAGAGGACACGGAAAAAATTATTTCAAAGGAAAATAATATCAAGTAACATCTGCAGACATTTGAACATTGCGAACTATACAATTAAGAACGGATAGACTTAATACAGGCGATTCTACCGATCTATGAGACACCATCTATATCAGTTCAACAGATCGCTCAAGAACGAGAAAAAGAATCAGCAAATGAACTACTTAAATTTATTAAAAACACTAATATTTTAATTTAAATTAAACATGTAATTGTAATAAATTGTCACACTGGCCAAAATAACAAAAGTTTCAGTCATAAAGATAACAAAAAAACTTTAGGCTATCAATGAGCAGAAGAGATAACAATAAATCTGGCGGTAGGGCTTTCAGTATGAATTTATAAGAAAAGGTAAAGTTTTATTAAAATGCATTTACTCTTTTATTAATGATACCGGTATGTAGAAAAGAAAGATTCTTAATCCGTAAATATGGATCAAAATGGCCTAGATAAAAGTTATATAATATTTTTTATTTTTGCCTTTGTCTACACGATCTAGCGTTCCGAGTGATCCCCTTAGTAACATATGCCTTAAGTTGTTTAATTTTTTTTTTTTTTTTATACTGCCTTTACCAATTTATGAAAGGTCATTCTGACCCAATTGTGTAAGTTAGATTTTTTCCCCTTGACGATGAAAAACTAATTTCAATTTGCAGAAACGGATAGTGAAATAATTCGAGTCCTATTGAAATATTGGATGATATCTCAAGTGATGATGAATCAGCAACAAGGATTGTTTGGGTGGTGGCCATAATGGTACTAAGTCGAGGTGGTGTGAATCTTCTTGGGTCAGTGTGAACTCTGCTTTATATTTTAGCGATCATGCTGGTCTCCTCCGATGCAGAGTTGCTCTTTTCTTCTTCTTAATATTTCGTAAGCTTGCCGTCTATAGCTGCCGTTTGAATGATGGATAAACAATCACTTTGCTTTTTTGGGCGGGAATTGCGAGCACTGCTTTGCAGTCGCAGCCGTAAGAAGTGATTTCTTGTTTCTTTTCATCGGGCACTGTGAACACTGCTTTGTAGTTGCGGCCATGTTGTTTGCTGAGGATCTCTTTGTGGACGCTGCCCAGCAATCACAATCATGGACAACTACTTCTCTTTTGATGCTGATTACATCATGCTTCTGTAATTCGTTTCCGTTTTATAGGCTTCCTTCATGACGAAATCAAGTGTTCTATCCTCACATTTCCGAACAAAACATTACTACCGGTCTCTTAATAAGGTTAAGAATATTTATATAGTCATATTGAAATAGAGACTCTACAGATATAGTTACGGACAGATTTGTATACTTTTACAGTTTTGAAATATGTAGAAAGTTATATATAATACTAAAATTTGTGTGTGTGTGTTTGAGGCGAGGGGGGGGGGTATATAATTTTGTGAAAACTTCTACGGTAAGCAGTAGATTTGAGATATATCCCTTGTTTCATAAAGAAAATCAAATAGCGACCTTTATAGAAATTCATAAAAATGTGTTTTAAAAATACATAATTATTACAGTTTTTAATTTAACTTTTGTATTATATTTAGGGATGAAAAGAAAACGAAATTATAAAATTATACCTTAAATATGGTAGTTTAGAAATAATAAGAAAGATAGTATTTTTATTAGACACTTTACTTCTTTTTTATTTTTATTAGTAATCCGATCCGAATTCTCCGTTCATAAGCGAGTAAAAAAAATATACATATTTCTCACTGAACTCTATTTTTAATTAAAATTACAAAATAAAAATTAAAAATAAATAAGAAGGGCAAAAGATCGACGACAGTTGTGTTTAGGATAGAATAAAAAGGGAACATTAATAGTTTTACTAGAAAATAGTATTAAATATTAATTATTAAAATCCGTAGGTAAAATTCATACAACATAAATTAAGTTTCTCTGTTATAATCAATTTTTGTCATAGAGCCTTTAGTTCTAAATGTAGGGAGGGGGAACCCCTTATTTCTCCCCGTGGATTCACCACTGATAATACAGAATGTTAAAATTCCATTTCAGAAATAATCTGATTATCGACTATCCATGTACGAATGTTTGTTCAGATCACGAAAATTAAAGATGTCCTGTTTCATCAATTATTGCATTAAACTCATGTATTGCTGAAATTTTTGATTTTGTGTAGGTACAGTCTTATTGGGGTTTAGTTGAATTTCCGTAAAGTTTAATTTTATATTATTACGTAAATATCGGGAGCAAACATAATGAAATGGTTTGATTCATATTTATTGAACAAAATATATATGTTACGAAAATTATTGATACCATGGGTGACGCAACAGGGAGGTGCTGGGTGGAGAGTGTCGTTGCCGCCATCTGCAGCTTCAAAACTTTTTAATCAACTGGCCATGATGAGTATTCATAGGCGCGTAATCACGGACAATTCGGAAAATTTTTATAATAAAGTGATAGAAAAATTTACCAGGAACCCACGAAAATTATGTTTTAATTAACATTTTATTCTTGTTTAATAAAATATTAATCCTTCACAACTTATACATTTTATTTTTCCTATAACTCATATCCTCTTTCTATCATCCCCCCACCACCGCCACCGAGTGTTCGGCTGGCGACTTATCTTACCTCCGGTTCATCGGCCAGCGACGCCTTTGAATAATACATTTAGCACTCTATGTTACCCTACAATAAAAAAATTGTATTCAGTTCCATTCTATTTTTAATTTGCATAACGATTTAAGTTAGAAGGAATAATTGATTGCTGTGTTGATGAGGCAATTTTGGTTATTAATCTATAGAAAACGTTCATTTTTGAATGGTGGTTATTCATAAATACTTACAAGCAAACTAAAATTATACATTTAAACAGAACAAAATATATATAATACATTGCTAGTTTTCTTAGGGGTTTCTGGAATAATCTGAATCTAGTAACCATATACAGAGATTACGATATTGCACATCAAAAATCACATTTGGATTATAATCTCGTACTTGTATGTAGCACTCAAATTACGAAAGTTAAATTTCTTTTTTGGTTATTTAAACGAATTTTTCAATGTTGTTCTAACTTCAACCGTGTTTATGTAATATTGCGTCAGTCTTTATTAACTTACATGTGCAAACGTATCGGGAGCGCGAACTATCTTATTATTTGAAATATTGGCAACAATTACGAAAATCGACTTCTAGGCTAGTACAAAAAAAAGAAATAAAAACACGATTTGTTGTAACATCAATTTACGAGCTATTTTAAAGTTACACGAGGTTCAATTAATAAATCGGATTTTAACATCTCGCAGTCAGTAGGAGCAACAGAAGTGGCAACTCCGAAAGCACCGATGCACAAGCTTCTTAAAATTTCATTTCTTAAGTTTTGAAAAACAACGTTGCTGGTGCTAATTTGCCAATTTATATTATATATATATATATATATATATATATATATATATATATATATATATATATATATTCATTTAATGATCGTTACTTATCTTTTGAACTATTTTTCTAAGCGATTACATGGCCTGTCACTGAACTTATTTCTTTTCATTTTTGAGCATGTTTTATTTTTATTTATTTTTTTGCCGCATATTTGTTTTTTTTTGTTTTTTTTGAAAAATATGTATTTATAATTTTTTACATACAAAAATTTCCGTCAAGCTAAAACGCTTGTCGACGAATTATCCTATTTGACATTTTACCATCTTAAATTAACTTATACATATACATGATCGTGTAATATTTACTTAATCTATCTATTTTACTTATCAATAATTACTAATCTATTTCTATTTTCTATATTCAGTTTTTTTTTGTTTTTTTTTCCTAGCTTTTTTGTTGCGCTTTGTTTTTTTATTTTATGTTTATTATTTTTTTTATATTTTCTTCTTCCTGAAGCCATTCCTTTATTTTCCTTTTTCTTTCCCCTATTTTTTCCTTCTCTATTATTTCTTTGGGTATTTTATTCAACATCTGAGTTATAATATATTTATCCGTTTGCTCCCCCATCTTTGTTCTTGCTAACGGCAATTGGTACGAAAGTTTTTCCCTCAACTCGTATTCTGTGTTTATTCTTTCCTCCAATTCAATTTTCTTTTCTGCTGATATGTACTCCCATATCTTCAGTAATAAGTACATTTCTCTTATGCTCATTACGTTTTCTTTTTTAATTATTTTACTATCGGTCTCTCCTTTATGATTTCCTATTAATTTCAAGCATTTAATTTGCAGTTTATTTATTTTTCCCAAGTATGCTTTTCTCGCCATTCCCCACGCCTGAATTCCATATCTTATCCTCGACTCTACTAGCGCATAATAAACTACTTTTAATGTTTCATTTGTTGCATATTTCTTTAATGTATATAAAGCTGGTAAAACTGCTTATTTTCTTTGCAATGTATTCCATATGTATGTTTATTTCTAATTTTGTTTCATTACTTACACAAATCGGCATTTTGAACTTTAAACTTCGTATTACTTTGATTTACTAATTGTCACATATTTTATTCTTTTATTTTGTTTTCTTGTTTGTTTTTTTTTTTTTTTTTTTTTTGTATTTTATGTACTGGCAACGGGCATACTTGCCCAGTGAGACCCACAACTTATTTATTTATTTTATTTATAACTAATGTACGAATTGTTATTAAGAATAGAAACGGCTGGAAAAGAGACCGGTTTAGTACGTAACAAACAAAAGTGTTCGATGTTACTTATTGATAAGGATAACAAAATCCAACAACCGTTAAAAATGCTACAAGATATATAGGGTGATTTTTTAAGAGTTAAATTTTTCAGGTTGGCAGCACTGGTTGGTATTGGTGTCCAAACGTCATCTGTCAAAGTGAAAAGTTTTCAGTGTACTCTGCCATTTCATCATCATGGAAAGACTTATAAATAAGCAACGATTGTGATATGGTTGAAATTTATTATCAAAAACCAGTGCTCTGTGAAAAATGTGCATCGTTTGTCATATTATGGTCGTCATAATCGACCTGGTGAATTAACAATTCGTGCTGTTATCACCAAATTTGGTCGTAACAAACGATGCACATTTTTCACAGAGCATGAATTTTGATAATAAATTTCAACAATTTGCAATCGTTTCCCGTTTGTAAGTCTTTCCATGATGATGAAATGGCAGAGTATACTGAAAACTTTTCACTTTGACAGATGACGTTTGGACGCCAATACCAACCAGTGCTGCCAACCTGAAAAACTTAACTCTTAAAAAATCACCCTATACAAACCCAAGATAAATTAATCTATTTGGGCGCTTGCATTTCAAGAACTGGAGGATCAGACGAAGAAATAAAGAGATGGATAGCACTGGCGAGCACCGCGATGGGAAAGCTTAACCGTATATGGAAAGATCATAAGATCTCTAAACTAACAAAATTACGACTCCTGCGAACTTCGGTGTTCTCTATAGCGACTTACGGATCGGAAACATGGCTATCAATGAAACCATGGGAAAGAAGATCGCAGCTTTCGAAATGAAAGGCTATTGAAAAATCTTAAGAATCCCATTCGAGATCGAAACCAACCAGACGGCTATTAACATCCATCAGGAAACATGTGCTAGGCGTTTTCGGGGGTCCATTTCAACAGCCTCCCTACTTTAATATTTTTTTTCGTATATAGTGCAATCGATGGGCGTCATTTGTGCAGAAATGTGCACAAAGTTCCATCGTTTGTGCACATTCCTATCCCGTGATATTAAAGAAAAACAGTTGGGAGGGCTGTTGAAACGTTGCCCCCCCCTTGAAATTTTTTATTAAAATATAGTGCAATCGTTTGTGCATCGTTTGTGCACATCCCTATCCCATGATATGGGGGGGGGCTGTTGAAACGTTGCCCCCCCCCACACACATTAACATTTTTTTGCAAAATATAGTGCAATCGTTTGTGCTTCGTTTGTGCAGAAATGTGTACAAACTTTCATCGTTTGTGCACATCCCTATCCCCCACAATATGGAAGAAAAATAGTTGGGGGGTTGTTAAAATTTTATCTAACAAAATTAGTAAAAAGTGGCTAATGAAGTTGCGGGAGTATTAATTCATTGAAAAATAATCGTTTAATACAAAAATCGAAACAAATATCATTTATAAAGCTGTTGATTATTTTACATTTTTATTTATTAGGAAATTAATAGGTTTACTTTTTAATGTCTAAAATTAATGTTTAAAATTTATAAGTTGTAGTTTATTAATTTATAATTTTGTAATACACCATGAATATGGGGGGCTGTGTTCCCGAAACATATCGATGATTAATTTTTAATTTATATTTTCCAATAAAGTTTAATTATATGTTTGTTCAAAATAATATTTTCTTTCAATTTATTATAATTTTAGCATTCTTCATTCAATTACATTAACCATTAAAAAAAATAAATACTGAGAATCACAAGTTCTTCCATTAAAAAAATTTGTCGAAATTTTCTTATTTTTCAAAAAGTAACAGGTATATTAAAATCTATACATATATATATATATATATATATATATATATATATATACCTTTTTATAAAATCGGACAAAGAAAAAATATGATACAAGAGACAGAAAAAAAGTATTGTGTGTAAAACGTTTACATTTGGTCACTGCAACAGTTATTTATTTTTATACACATATAAAAAGTATAAAATGTTTCAATTAAAGAAGTATTACAATAAGTTAAATTAAAGGAATAAAAGTAGTACACAACCAAATGTAATTGTAACACTGATTATTTAAAAAACTTAATAAAACATATAATTCAACAATAGTATATCAAGAAATGGTTATTAAAAGTAATATTGCATATAAAATGAAAACATATAAAGAGAACGTATAAAATAAATCAAAATAATCAGCACGGGTGAAATTGCTCATCATTGTAATGAAAAAGAAAACAAAAAAAGTAGAAAATCCGAAGTACGACAAAAATTTGTATGGGTGATATAAAAATTTACTAATCTTATAAAATTATTTTTGAAAGTGTTGTGTGCACTATTTTGAATATATTACAATTTGAACATTAACGTGCTCGGTATTATTTACATTTACCACTGTTTCTTTTGTGTCATGATAGATTTGCCATGCATTTAGTAGCTCCCGATAACTAGTATATGAAATCGTTGACCTTTGGTTGTTAGGTGTTTTACAACCCCTCTTCTTAAATAATAAATATCTAAATTTATAGCTAGAGTTAATGGCGTTTTACATAATTCTATTTGAAAATCAGCCAAATTGGATAAGTTAATTATATTAAATATTAAATGTTCATTATACTCTACATCTGAATGGGAACATATATTACATAACTTGAAAGAATTCATTTCTTCATTTAAATATTCTAATAGTTCTTTAGTTTTATCTATACTTGTATTAATACAAACGTCTATAACAATTTTACATTTTTTACAGTTCATTTGAAATGTAACTGATGGATCATGAAATATTTTTTTACAGAGTGTATCAACAGGCTGTTCCACTGAAAGCAATGAAATATTATGCGGCATTAATGCTACATTATGATATTTAAGTGAAATTTTTGCTCGTTTTCTATAAGTTTGAGTTGTGACACCATCGCGTAAGAGTGTTTGTGTACACAAAATCATATAAAATTTTCTTTTTTTTAAACCACGTATCTTTCATATTATGCGCTATCGCAATAACATACAGCTACAATTTGAATAACTGAATCAAATGTGCATGTGTTTGATCACACAAAATTCCCTTCTAGTAACCATATAGATTTAAAAGATTACTTTGATCGATTTTTTATTAATCCTATTGTCTTAGATCAGTCCATGAAAATATATTTCTGTGCAAGATTTCTCTTTTTTTAGTTAAATATTTGAATTTTCTTTTTTTAGGACTTTTTGATTGAATGATTCCCAATTTTCTTCTGTTTTTTTCTCATCGCTTATTAAAGGAATTTGAAAACAATTAACTTCCTGATTTACATTTTTTGAAGAACGTTTTTTTTACCTTTTTTTTTAACCCCCCCCCCCCATTGGGTTTGCTACCAAAGAGCATTAGCCCAGCAAAAAGGAATAGATACATGGAATAGAATAGAAATTATATTTTTATTCTGTCGACAATGGAATCGAAGAACACCCCTAAGACAGGAACAACAGAGATAGTAGGTAGAGAAAGAACATAAGAGGCGTTGAAAGGAGCAGGAAGACCAAGCTTTAAAAGATGATAATAAAGTAACTCACACTCGCGAGATAAACCGGAGCACTCGAAGAGCACGTGATTCGCATCGCAAACATACTGGGAACCTTCAGGATCCAATGGACAAAAAGGAGATGCAGCCAAAGAGAAGCGATTTAGTGCAGAAGGAAGGAGACTATGCGAGAAACGGAGGCGAGATAATTTAGTAATTATGGACCGACGCAAACTGGGAAACTCATAGAACCAAGGACGAGGAGGAGGAACAGGATTAATCAAGAGATAAAAGGAATTAGGATTAGCGAAAAGAGATACATAAACAGAATGCCAAAGTCTAAGATGGCAGGATTTAGTTGGAAGAAGAATATTGTGTGCCGGAACCCTCCTAATAAAATTCCCATTGGAAACAGCAGCTTTAGCAAGGAGGTCGACGGCTACATTTCCATCAATGCCTGCATGTCCCGGAATCCAAAGAAAGTCAATCTGGGTAGACGTCGATGAGGATAGATCATGAAGAAGAGAACGAATAGAAAGGATAATAGCATCAGTGGAAGGAGAAAGGGAAGGTGAAGATAGCGCTAGAAGAACACTTAAAGAATCAGAAACAATAAGGAATTTGGAAGAACTTGCAGAAGAGGAAATATAAATAATGGCTTGTAGAATGGCAACAGATTCTGCAGTAAAGACAGAACAAAAGGACGGAAGTCTAAAAGACCGAGAATGAAAGAACTGAGGGCACAAGAATGCCGTCCCAACTCCGATCGGGCTCTTCGATCCGTCAGTAAAAATTAAAGAGTGATCACGGAATAGAGAGTTTATTGTATTATTAAATTCCATACTGACGATATGAGAGGGAGAGGATTTAAGGAAGCATGGCATGAAGATGATATTTGGTGGATTTAACAATTTGGAATAGACGTAAGAAAAAAATGGAAGCTTGTGATGAGGAATGACAAAAGAGGAAAATTTAGAAAGGCGAAACGATATATGAGATAGTATAGGAATTTTATTGGAGGAAAAACGCCAGTGACGAAGGATAAAAGAATAAGAGGTACTGATATTTGACGAGGAAGTGGAAAAACGTTTAATGAGAAAGAGATAACGTTCAACATTTGGTTTTGAATATGTGCATAAAAGTTCCTTCTTTCTTGGAATAAATGGCAAAGTGTCATTTTTTAAGTTCAAATTTTTGTTTACAGTACATATAGAA
Source organism: Icerya purchasi (assembly GCA_039619475.1). Classification (NCBI taxonomy): domain Eukaryota; kingdom Metazoa; phylum Arthropoda; class Insecta; order Hemiptera; family Monophlebidae; genus Icerya; species Icerya purchasi. The sequence continues at coordinate 240,399,678 of CM077115.1, forward strand.
TCTGATGCATTCCTCTGATCGCAAGATATTACTTTTACAATGCCCGCACTTAATTTAACATTAAATAATTTCATGGAACCATTTATTGATAAAATATGTAATTTTAAAAAATCATCTAATCTTAGTGGTTTATCGGCATGCTTTAGAACTATTACAAGATGTTTTTTCATTAATGACTTTATCCATTTTTTTTTTAAATCTGTAAATTTTCTTTACTTCATGGACCTAAAATTTTTTAAATTTCCTTGATAAGTGTAACTGAATATAGTTACAGAATTCAATACTGGTTTTGTTGGAAGAATACCTTTTAATTTGCTTTTACATGAAGTGCAAACAGCAATTAAAACAATAATTTAACCAATCCTCATATATTTTTGCTCCTTTATACATTAGGGAACAAGGAAGTCTTGTTTCTTGCCAAAAATATTTATGGAATAAATTAGTCCGTAAATGATACTTTAAAATATTGTAACGTTTTACACTAGTGATACCTGTTCTCTTCTCATTGTAAATAATATCACGATATTGTACGCTATTCCACTATTCAGCATTTATTTGGAATATCAATTTTAATGTATCCATATATTTTTCCTCATTTTCTAAATCATCAGTTGCAGAAGATTCACTACATTTTTCATGTTTCTTGTCGTCTACAGTTACCTCTATCTGTTATATACCTTCAAAAATACTGATACCTAATTTTGTTAATATATCATTTCTTTTACATTTACCATAGTATACAGTGATTTTGGTGAAATTTCGTAATTTAATTCTTTATATACGGCATCCCAAACAAGGTTTGATAGTCCAATGCAGACTTTTTCTTGGTCAAATATATTCTGTAGATGTTTTTTAATTTCATCAGTAATTTTATTCAGAGATACCTTTAAGTGACATGGCATAATTACTATAATACTGGAAATATCCTGTAAAAATATATTTATAACTTCTTTTGAATTTTGAGATGCAAATAATTTTATAACCTTTTGTATAACATATACTACTTCAACAACTTTAACGAGGATGAATCTATGCTATGTTCCATTTACAAAAGTAAAATATTCAGTGAGAAATTATTTATTTCAAATATTACTGATTATTTTTGTACTCAATTCTATTATTTTCCTCGTCATAATGTTTAAATTTTATACTTTGTAAAATTCAATTTAACATTTATAATATGTCTTATTAAAATTTTACAAAATCAAAATATTATATGTATTTAAAAAATGTAAATAATCAACAGCTTTTTAAATGATATTTGTTTCGATTTTTGCATTAAACGAATATTTTTCAATGAAATACCCCAGCAACTTCTTCAGCCACCTTTTATTAATTTTGTTAAATAAAATTTTAACAACCCCCCTAAATTATTTTTCTTCCACATTGTGAGGGATAGGGATGTGCACAAACGATGAAAGTTTGTGCACATTTCTGCACAAACAAAGCACAAACGATTGTACTATATTTTGCAAAAAAATATTAATGTGGGGGGGGCAACGTTTTAACAGCCCCCCCATACCATGGGATTGAAAGTTTGTGCACATTTCTACATAAACGATGCACAAACGATTGCACTATATTTTGATAAAAAATTTCAAAGTGGGGGGGGGGGGCAACGTTTCAACGGCCCCTCCACTATTTATCTTTAATATCGCAGGATGGTGATGTGCACAAACGATGGAACTTTGTGCACATGCTCCAGCAGCAATTCGTCAACTCCAGATTGAACCTCGAATAACCTGAGCGTAGGGACGCTCACCAATGATAAATCGCTTCATTTCCGATAAACGGACATTTCCAGTTGATTGGAGGTAAACATTAGAAAAACAAAAATATTAATAAAACGGCTACCTTCGAAAAATGTGTTTATTTCGGGAAAACGTTGAAAAATTTTATGAATCGTAATTATTCAGTAGAATTCAAAACGAAAACCTCGTAGCTTTGAGAAGATCTATACGGTATGTCAGTCCATTGGCTTACTGAAACGGTCGGAATTGATTCAGCAGGACATACCATCATCAATCGCGAGTACTGGTACACTACACCAGGGTTCCTATTCAGTACCTGCTGAAGTTTTATTGGTTGCGAACACCATTTAGGACAATCCATAAAAATCATAGCAATCTGATATAATCTTGCACGACTTGATGTAACCTGTTGTATTATCGTTGGGTTATCGTCTAATTCAACTCTAACGGGATTTATTTTTGTCCTAGTATAATATTTTTCGATGACGTATCGATTTAATTCTGCTGTCCATGAATCCGAAGCTTGCCTAATAACTTCTTCTGAGTGCACATTATTCAAATTTTGTTGAACCACTTTTTCGCTGGTACACGTAAGCAACCTTGTCATCATAACTTGTCCATTGACTCCAACATCATTAAACGCCTGCACAATTGTCGGTACATCGAAATCGTCATTTATCTCACCCATTGGAATTTCTCCCGAGTCTTCAGCTGCAGTTTCATCGTCAGTTTTCAGATCAGTCGGTTCCCGCTCTTTTTCGACTAGTATTTTTTTTGTGTCGATTTGAAAATCTTTTGACTGAGAAAATGAGTCTACTGCCAGGCAAAATTCCTAAAATTAGAAAGTACAATTAATTTTATTTATAAAACAGGTGCACTATATTTTAAAGTATGTCCAAACAAAAATCACTTTTTCCTAATTTTTCTCATTCTTTTTTAACATGTAAATCTGCGTTTGTATGAAATTATACACTCGAAATAAACGTACGTATGGCTGCGTTTCGCCAGCCCCGCCCATTTTTAGTTGGGAAACTAAAATAGGCTTATACGTTTGTGCTTTGTTTGTGCTTCTTTGTGCCACTAAGATTTTTGTTTGTGAGAAGAGTTCGTCAACTGTCAAATAATGAAAATTTATTTTGCCAAAATAAAATGATTTTCTATTATTTTAAATAAATATTTAAATGGTTTGCTTTTTTTTAAATTTTATATAACATGTTTTTGTTCTATTGGCCCGGTAAAAAACAGTTTAGTCAATAACATATGCATATATATATATATATATATATTTAAAAAGACCAATTTAAAAAAATAAATAAAAAACGAGTGATGAGGAAGAACAATACCACTATTTATTCCTTTTTAGCAAAGATGTCTGATCGGATTAAAATATAACCGACTTCTTTCTTTTCTATTTGTTTTTGAATGAATGTCCTTGCTTGACAAGCCTAAGACAAAATAAAAAAAAAAAAAAAAGAGTATCATACGGCGTCTCACACAATTAAATAAAACAAAGGCTTTTTGTGATCCTGACCATATCCTCTTTGAATGTCTGTCCCTCGTGAACAAACGTACTTCATTGTACTCCAATCTGCTGTCACTCAAACTCCCTACTCCGTATTGTGTCTCGTATATCTTACCGTTTCCGTCGATCTCCGTTGTTCCTATCCTCAGTTCTTTTATCTTATCAATAGCTGACCGAATCTACATTTAACTGATCCTTCTCCCTCGTTTCGTTTCTGGTGGAAGATCCTTTGTTAACATACCCAAAGGGGGGTTAAAAAAAAAAAATTGAATTCTTATTTTAGTTATGGGAAATAAAATATTTGATTGAAGTAAAAAAAAATTTCTCGAATACGCGAAATATTATACTTAGTATACCACTATAGACCACTAAAAAATTCTTAAAATAATATATTTTTAATTGGTGAATTTTTTTTTTTCTTAGACTTGTTGGTAGACCCGGTAACTATTTTTTGTTCTAAATTAGCCTAATCTATTATATTTCAATATTCATATAATAATTCCTGAAGAAAGTGATTGTCTCTGTCCTAATTATACTTACGTATATAATCATATTTATCAACTATCCATGCCATTTTATTTTTACTTTGATCCCTACACACACACACACACACCGTTTGTTATATATTCGCTCCGGGTTCGTTTTTATTTTAACCTTTTGCGATACCGCTATTGGTAATTTCATTTAATTATTTTCTTTTTTAATGTTAACGGTAATAATTTCGCAAATGTTCATAATTACTAGAATATTTTTGTTTAGTAAAACCCTTTTAACTTGCTCGATCTGAAACTAATAATAAATTTAATTTTAAGGCTACCTAAATGTTAGGCTAAAATAAAAAAGAATAAATAAAATGATATGGTAGTTTATTTTTTAGTTCAAGATATTAAGTTAGTATATTGCAACATATACGGTTGATGGTTTCTTTCAGTTCGCTACTGATAAGATATAGATAAATAAACATATAATCCCGGGCATGTTTCAGATCCTAAAATTATTATTAAAGCATATTGAGAATTGTATTAGAAACATACAATGAAAATGTAACATTAATTATAAACATAACTTACATGGCATAAAAGAAAGTTTCCAACTAGAACGAACAATAATATTTTACTGCTTCCGCCGACCATTTTTAGCTTTTAATGCTCTAGCAAGTGTGAAGTGATTTGCCTAGTATCTTTTATTTATATACCAAACATCAGAGGCAAGTACAAAAATTACGGGGGTCACAATATTGCTAATAATATGCAGAAATTTGTGTTATGGAAGGCATATTCAATTTATGCAGGTATTTTCATTTTTATTCAATGGAAACATCTGTTTATGTGAAATGATTCTTTTTGTTCTGTGTTTCATCTGCTATTGGAGGATATTTTTACGATTATCTGGGAATTTTTTTATGCTTAATTAGCATAATAATAGGGCAAGCTAAAAATAATTAAATAATGGTTATGCTAATAAAGAAAAAAACAGAACAAACATTTATCGTTTTTTTGTTTAAAAAGGCGTATTCCATTACTTTCCCAGAGGCCCACACATATATTTTCGCTAAAGCCAAGGAAATTTCTTTTTAAATTCTATAAACTCAACCACCACAATCAAATTCTTTTTTTTTTTTTTTTTTTTTTAAATTACTTCAAAAAGACAGGCAGTGCATATACGTTTGAGATTAGATTCGTTTCGTAAACAAATCAAAACGAAGGCGTTTCATAAATCTCTGCCTCAATTTCCTCCTCTCCCTTCCAATCAAATTCCGTCCCCTTCCAGTGGCTGGACTCTCACTCAACATAACAACTCAAGCGACAATTTCTCCTATGCTAACTTAAATATAGCCTTATTTTCCTCATCCTCGGACGAGATACCGACCATTGTGTCGGGTTCATCCCCATCCGTCGTCAATAACCTATCAGCAGCAATTCTAGATCTGCTTGCTTCTCACAATATAGCTTCCTCTCCTAACTTTGTCACATCTCTTTCTGCATTTCTCTCTAGTAATTTACATTTCTGCTAATTCATATTTTTAATTTCTTTCCTGTTGTTTCCCACTGGATTATTGTTATGTTCCACTATCGAGCAATTCACAGTATTACAGGTATTTCTTCTGCACTTTTTCTCTGCTATGGTACTTTGGTCGTGAGAACCGCTGTGTGATGGCCTAACCCCATCTTCGCACGGTGGTGACTCTCGAGGATAGCCATTGCAAAGCTAATCGCATTCGATTATGCTTGTATGGAAAGTTACTAGAAGCAGAGGTTCGTTAAGAATATCTCTAGTTTCAAGAATTTCTCCATGGAACAGTTAATTTTATTTATAACGATTTACCTCTCTGGGCGGCGATTCTATTAACCAGCCGCGTATGCGTTCTGTTACGTCTTCGGCAGGCATCCGACAATGAAGATCTATATGCTGTGCTATCGATTGGCTTGTGGTACAAACTGACAGTAACTTCCAAGATCAAGGTCAAGGCCTCTAACGTTTGGTATGTCTCTCCTGAATTTATTCTTTGCTGGAGTGCTGCCGATTCGTTTTTCCATTATCTGTCTATGATATGTTTCTGACGTCTTCCTGTTGGCTGCATGGCTCGCTTTTGGCGTTGGCTTCTGCTTCTTGCGTTGGCATTCTGGTTCAGCTATTCGTCTCATCCTACGAATTCTTCTTATGACTCATAAATTGAATATTCTCCAATGGAATTATCGGAGCCTGATAGCGAATAGGCAGCCCTTGGAAGGGATTCTTGACTCTTACTCTATCCATATTGCTCTGTTGTCCGAAACTTGGCTTACTGAGTCCATGAGTACACCTATTCGTGGATCTAAGTTAATCCGATCTGATCGTGCTAATGGATGTGGTGGCGCCGCCATACTGATAAAGAACGATATTTATTTTAACGTTCACGATCACACCGCTTCTTTTCCTTCTGGCGTCCGGTCACCCAACCCGGTGCATATCTCTGTTCCTAATGTTCATCCTCAACCAGTTCATATTATCTCAACATGCGTCCTTCCGCATTTTGATCTAGGAGTGAAACATTTTAAAATGATTTGGGTGGTGTTTATTTTTCGCAACCTTGATGTAGTATTTTATAGATAGTTGGCTTCTTCTATTTTGTAACCGTGATGGTACCTATTTCTTCATAAAGTTTTATGATTGGACTTGTACGAAAAGCTTCAATGCATAGGCGTAGAGCGTGGTTTCTAACCGCATTTAGTTTATCAAGATCTGCTTTTGCTGCTGAGTCGTAGATTATTGAGCCGTAATCGATTACTGATTGAAGGTGGCTAGTGTAGATCTGCAGCATTGCTCATCTGTCAGCTCCCCATTTGGAGTAGCTCAACTTTTTTAATAGGTTTAATCCGGTAGTTGCCCTTCGCTTGACATGATTTATGTGGATTTTCCAATTTATCCGTGAATCGAAATATACGCCCAGGAATTTGTGTGATTGCGTATTTGCGATGGGGGTTTTGTAGATTTTGAGATTAGTGTCCAGACAAACTTTTTCTATGAAAATTTAGTACGACTGTTTTTTCTGGTGAAAATCTGAGCCCTTTGTTCGTTATTCATGTTTGTAGATTATTTATCGTGTTTTGCAGTATATTTTGTATTTTTGTTGGATATAAATGGCAAGGTCATCAGCAAATAATGAGTACTTTACTCGTTTTTTGGTTTGTGTGCGTATATCGTTCGGTGCCAGAATAAATGTATTCGGACTAGCTACCGACCCCTGCGGGGTACCTGTTTCTTGAGTTTGTACGTTGGAGTACGTTGTGCCTAGGTGTATTTTAAAATTTCGGTTTAGTAGGAAGGCTGAGATGAAAAGTGGTAAATTGCTTTTTAAGTTTAGGTTTTTTAACGATTCCATGATAGATAATTTTGGTAATCGGTCGAAAGCCTTTTCAACATCGAAGAAAACACGTACAGTACATTCTCCAGTTGTGAAACCATCTAGTATTTCCTGTTGCCGTTTAATCAGCTGGTCAATTGTTGAGCGCCTCGTTTTGAATCCGCATTGGTTTCCGTCGATATACGTCATTAAACACTCAACAATCATTTTTTCTAATATTCTGCATGGTACTGATGTTAGTGCAATTAGTCGATAGCTTCAAAAAATCATAGAACAAAAGGACGGTAGCGAAGAAGTTATGAGCGAGGATGATGAGTCTGATACCTACACGTCCGACGGCGATGAAACCGCTTCAAAAACTCAAAAATGACGCGAAATATAATATCCTGGAATCTAAAAAGCCTCAAATCAAATTACCCCGAACTAAAAATTCTCATCCAAGTCTCCAAGAATTTAAATTAAGCACACAAACAAATTTTTCATTAAACAATTACAAATTAAATCGGAAAGACGCACCTATCAGCACAAATGTCAAAGGTGGCGTCCTAAATGCTATCAAAAATTCGTTTCATTCGCAAAGTGTTCCACTAAATATGATATTTCAAGCTGTTGCTGAACAAGATCAACTCTCCCGCAATTTAAATATCACAATTTGTTGTGTATACCTACACCATGAAGACGTTATCACTTTACAAGCGCTCGAGAATGTCGTCGATCAACTGCCTCAACCATACATTATCACAGGTGTGGCTTTAACGCACACAATCCTATTTAGGGATCAGATCGATTATGCTCGAGAGGCTACACTATCGAGCAATTTATACTGCGAGGTACCGATTGCCTACTCAACACCGGTAAAAGCACCAGATTTAACGTATATAATGATTCATTCACCGCCATAGATCTCACATTATGCAGCCCCAACATCGTACATAGCTTAGAGTGGTCTATCAGTGTTCCAGCCTACCAAAGTGACCACTTCCCTCAAATTATTACCTATACTGATCAAAACTACCACCCTCAACCTCCACTCAGACGCTGGAAGACCGATTTTTCTAACTGGTCAACATATAAAAACGATCTCAACTGTACAAATCTCTGAAAAATGCAAACCAAGAACATCGTCGATACCTCCTAAAAAATGTGTTCTCTGTTGGAATGAAGATTGTTATAATATCATAAATCTAAAGAAAAAAGCTCTCGAATTACTTATGGAAAATCAAACACCAGAACACCTCATGTACCTAAAAACAATCAGAGTTCAAACTCGCAGGATTATTCGTACCAGCAAACAAAATTCATGGCAAACGTTCGTATCCAGCATAAATTTCAGAACTCCGGTATAAGAACTCTGGAACAAAATTAAAAGAATTTCAGAAAAAGTCTCAAATACTCAAATCAACGTCCTGAAATCAACAGATGACCCTCTGGCATACACTAAACCAGAAATCGTTAAAATTCTGGCTTCTACGTTCTCAGAAAACACCTCTCTTGATAAGTTGCCCACAGATTACCTAGCATAGCACCTGAATCTCAAGTTTGATGATCAGATCTTCGATGAAAATGGAGTTACTCACAATTATAATCGAAATTTCACGTTGGATGAATTACAGAAAGCAATAAAAAGTACAATAAATTCGTCTCCAGGCCCCGATAACATACACGCACAAATGGTAAAACATATGAGTACCTCAAACCTAAAAATCTTATTAAAACTCTACAACAAGATAAGGAACACACACAAAATACCGAAAAAATGGCTGGAGTCCCATGTTATACCAATACTGAAAACAGGTAAATCCGCTTTTGAGCCAAATAGCTATCGATCAATTGCACTAACATCAGTACCATGCAGAATATTAGAAAAAATGATTTTTGAGCGTTTAATGACGTATATCGACGGAAACCAATGCGGATTCAAAACGAGGCGCTCAACAATTGACCAGCTGATTAAACGGCAACAGGAAATACTAGATGGTTTCACAACTGGAGAATGTACTGTACGTGTTTTCTTCGATGTTGAAAAGGCTTTCGACCGATTACCAAAATTATCTATCATGGAATCGTTAAAAAACCTAAACTTAAAAAGCAATTTACCACTTTTCATCTCAGCCTTCCTACTAAACCGAAATTTTAAAATACACCTAGGCACAACGTACTCCAACGTACAAACTCAAGAAACAGGTACCCCGCAGGGGTCGGTAGCTAGTCCGAATACATTTATTCTGGCACCGAACGATATACGCACACAAACCAAAAAACGAGTAAAGTACTCATTATTTGCTGATGACCTTGCCATTTATATCCAACAAAAATACAAAACATACTGCAAAACACGATAAATAATCTACAAACATGAATAACGAACAAAGGGCTCAGATTTTCACCAGAAAAAACAGTCGTACTAAATTTTCATAGAAAAAGTTTGTCTGGACACTAATCTCAAAATCTACAAAACCCCCATCGCAAACACGCAATCACACAAATTCCTGGGCGTATATTTCGATTCACGGATAAATTGGAAAATCCACATAAATCATGTCAAGCGAAGGACAACTACCGGATTAAACCTATTAAAAAAGTTGAGCTACTCCAAATGGGGAGCTGACAGATGAGCAATGCTGCAGATCTATACTAGCCACCTTCAATCAGTAATCGATTACGGCTCAATAATCTACGACTCAGCAGCAAAAGCAGATCTTGATAAACTAAATGCGGTTAGAAACCACGCTGCTCTACGCCTATGCATTGAAGCCTTTCGTACAAGTCCAATCATAAAACTTTATGAAGAAATAGGTACCATCACGGTTACAAAATAGAAGAAGCCAACTATCTATAAAATACTACTTCAAGGTCGCGGAAAATAAACACTACCTAAATCATTTTAAAATGTTTCACTCCTATCTAGAAAAGCAATACACACGATACAAACCAGTTGGGACTGGAATAAGAGAACGTATACCTGAGACTGGAATCGATCTATAATTCAAATTGATTACACCGCAAAATGTCACAGCATACCGGATAAATAGAACGGAGAGAGTGAATCTGGTCAGAATACGTTTAGGGCATTCTTTATATACGCATAGTCTCCTATTCACGGACAAAGCTTTGAGGAAATGCCCACGGTGTAATGCAAACATTATCATCATGCACATCATCTTATCGTGTATAATATGCAAATCGATAAAAGATGAAATTTTCGGACGCGACTTAAAATATGAAGATCTAAAGAAAGATAACGAATCCATATGCGGTAATCTATTCAGATGTTTAGAGTCTACAAACTTATATCTATTAATTTAAAACTTCCTACGAATTTATTAACTAGTATATTTTTGGGTTATTGAATTTCGTTTTCTTTAATTGTTATATTTAAGCGTTAAAAAATTATGTATTTTGTTATATTATTGTGAAGTTAGAAGACGCTAAAGGCCCAACTTTAAATAAAAACTTTAAAAAAAAAAAAAGTATCTGTAAATAGACTATTTGTGATGAAATACATTTATTGTTATCCATGAATATCTATGTAGTGTTCAATGTATAATTATATAAAATATAATAAAACTTAAACTTTACGATTAATATTTATTTTGTTTATTTCGTAGTATTCATGTTCCTTCTGTTGGCTCCGTCACATTTGAGACTATTATTACGTTCATGCCTTGTCTTCATTGATTCTGCGCAAAACATGAAATAAACATATTTCGTTTTTAACAACCGAAGCAGATTAATCTGCTTACCTTCTAACTTTATTTACCTTTTTCGATATTCCAACTCACCGATAGAATATCTCAGGAGAAATACTTTAAGATAGTGGTAAAAAATTGATGATGAAAAAATTATTCAATACTATGTAGTCTGCAAAGACAGATGCGGTTCTCACTTTAAAATGTGAACATCATAAAATTAAAGAAGCGTTAATTAATTTCATTATTTCAACGAATACTGTTCTCATGACAATTATCTGGAATAAAATCATACAGAAAATGATTACTACTAACAAATCTTCACAGAAAGTAGAATGTACTGTAATTCGAAGTATTTCATTATTACGTTCACTTAAAATTTTATTCAAAAATTCAGAAATAAATTTGAAACCGTTGAAGAAGAACCAAAAAATTTTAACTAATAATAGTACGAAGAAAAAGAAATAAGGAAACGAAAAATTCACTTTAATGAAAAATGTGATAATGATTGTTCATTTTCTGCAAGCGAAAATTTCGTTTAATATACCTTTTATCTAATTTGTGTTCATTTTAATGAAAACATTCAGCATAAAACTTTTAAATTTCTTTTACGCTTTTTATTTCAGAAAATAATAAAATGGAATCTATTAAAAGTCTGAAGGGAAATTATGAAAACACTTAAATAAGTATCAGTTTGAAGACTAAGTTGAACATTTTTAACAAAAGAAAAAGAAGAACATTTGGCTTATTATGCATACAGCATAGCATTAGCCATAGAACAAACATTTCCAAATGTGGAAATCAATTGAAAAATATATCAAATATTACCCATACCGAATGATTCAGTAGAACAAACTTTTCCGCATTTATAGAAAATCGAGAATTATGTAAGAAACAAAATGAATGAAAGTTAAATTCAACGGCAATTTCATGCCTTGAACATAAATTATCGATTGTAACAAAATTTTAGGAAGAAATTCACATTTGAATAATGTCGACAATAACTTTTTTTGAAAACATTAATTTTAATGTATGCAATTTTTATGTGTGATTTCATACATATAAATTTATTACCGATTTTTTAGTTTTTTACATTTAATTTTCTTATATTATCAAATAGTAAAAAAGTAACGTTCTTTTGATTACCATTATTTTTTTCATTAAATATCTTCTTTTATTAAAAATTTAAAACTTAACATGTAGTCATAATGCATTTACATTGTTATGAATCTTGTAATTGAGAGAGATAAATTATTTAAATTAATAAAATCTTTTTTAGTTCTTTCACTCAGAATCGAAAGCTTTATAATCCGCCAATGGTCAAAATTGTAATAAAAATACTTGAAGCTAAGACAAAAATTGTGTACATTCTTCTGTGAACTTATATTCGCGATTTTATTCAGGAAGAGGTTTGATTGACTGTAGTCAAAATAACATACTTTAGTAGTAGAAGGTACACACTTTTATCAGCGGATTTAGTTTACTCGTTGAAAATGCATAGTCATTAATTTAAATAGCTAAATAATTAAATAATGAAATAAACAGCATAAACTGAAATTTTTTGAAAGGAATTATTTGTTCTCCCGCGTTTCTACATAAGTAGTAATTTTGAAAAGTTTTCATGATACATATGTTAAAATTCTTAACAAAAAGTAGGAGGGGACGGACCTTTATCGCTGCGCCACTGTGAAGTAGCATCATATTATGAATCAAAAAAGAATTTTTGCTATAGTCGGTGATAAACATTAGGTAACGTTTTGTGTTTTGTTTTACAGTCAAGTTTTTTTCATATCTATAGGTAAGAACTTTTGGGTCAAAATGTCTCATGTAATTGCTCTTTAAAAAAATTAGCAACTGTTCTGAAGGAACTTTCGTTTTTAATATACAGCTTTGAAAAGCTCTCCGGAGTGATTATTACTATTAAAGAATAATGAAGGATTTACCCGAAAAAAAAAAAAAAAGTTACTGTACACTAACATTATGAGCTTGTAAATTAAAATATTTTAATGGATTTCATTGATAAGCCGCTCCATACAATTTCATACCGATTAACTAAATAAATAAATAAATAAATAAATAAATAAATGATTGTCGAAATGTTGCAGTTAATAAATGTTAAATTTTCATTCGCAGTTTGCACAGATCTGTATTACTTTAATTATTTGTAAACAAACATAAATTAAATTCACTAACAACTTTTAAAAACATTATATATATTTAAAAAATTATATAAACACATTTAAATCTTCTCGTCTTAATTTTTTAAGTACTTATAAAGTTTTTAAAAGTTGTTAGTGAATTTAATTTCTGTTTATTTACAAATAATTAATATTATATAGGTATGTGCAAATTGAGAATGAAAATTCGTTTTTTTAACATAATTATAACATTTAGTAACTGCAACATTTGGACAATCATTTATTTATTTAGTTATTATTTAGCAGTTTACGGTAAGTAAAATTATTATTATTCATACTGATTATTGATTGACATAGTAAAAAACAAAAAAATGATGTGATTTAATTGTAGATTTCGTTCCCTTTCAATTTCTGTGAATAGTACATCTTTAGTCCGTTTATTACACTAAAATTGATTTTGATGCAGGTTGTTTTGGACAGTTCGATATAATCGTAGCCGACTGATGCGTTAAAATTTTGACGGAAAAGTAATTTCTAGTCTTAACAACGATATTTATGAACTTTGTTAAACGCTTTCATCGGTTTCTTCATCGACATCGTGATTTTAAATATTTTGAATAAATTTCTATTTGATAATAATTCCGCAATTAATGATTTACAGCAGTTTTTAACATGTATATGTCTTTTGGCTCGGGGTAAACCTGAAAATCGTGTGACGCAACGTAACGCAACGTTCGCTTTACAATTTTGTAAAACATTTTAACATTCGGCAGATCATTTCGTAAAACTTAGAATTACAAAAAGACAGAACCTTGAATAGTACGTGGGAATTTAATTTTTTCTACGCAATTCGATGTAATTTTCACGTAATTGCGTGTTAGCTCGATTTAATTTATATGTAAATTAGAGTCCACTCTTGATTACTTGTAAAGAGTAAAAAATAATACTAAAAAACCAAAATTAATGGCCGATTCGACGCGGGAGTCACGAAAACTCAAGAGTGACGAAGAACTTCGGAACAGCCATGAATTCCTTTAGTTCATGAACGAGACACCTTTCTGTTCAAAAACTACCAAAAATTAGAAGTTTGAAATGTTAATTCGATTCATCGATTAGAATAAACCGGCTCTGAAGAGTGGTGCCGAAGAACCCGCGAATGGCAACAACGAAAACGAGATGACTACCACGAAGCGAAAGAAATTCTCATTAATGATAACCTCGAAGTGCTGCAAAATGCGTCTTTATCGACGACCGGTAGACAACCGTTGACAACCAATTTGACATTCGGTTCAACCAGAACAAATTTGGTGTTTTATGTGTGCTATCTGTGATCGTCTTTAGTTTGAGCGGGATATGAAACACGTTCCCTTCCAAGCAATGAATTTAATGTGCGAAAAATATCCGCACTTAAATTCTAACAATATAAAGGCATGTAACACCTGTTACAAATCGTTGCTACCAGAAAAAATTCCCCGTATTTGCTACGATTAACGGTTTCCGTTACCCTCCGGTTCTTCTGATTTGCCGGCACTTGAGCCCGTTACCGAGCGATTAGTATTACCGTGTCTTCCATTTATGCAAATTCGTCAAATGCGTTTAGTGAATGGATCAAAATGTATTGTTCGTTAGGTGATTAACATTCCAGTCGATGTAAATACGGTGGTTTCCGAACTGCTTCGTTAACTCAATAACGACAGACCGTTCAACGACTACATTAAACGACATTTGATTCATAAATTAACCTACTTGAAAGGCTACGTAAAGAAGTTAGTAGTGAAAGCGAGGCTTCGATTTCTCGTTACTAAACCGTTGTATCGCGTCAACGGTATTCACATCGACGAGACATTCGAGCGCGATACTTCACCCGCATTATCAGCCATTTTGAGCCGGAATCGGATACATCCGTCGAACCGATGATCGAATCCATTTCCAAAGATCCAGCACCTCTTACTGATCTCCCATTCGCGAAGCAGAACACGTTAATGTGGACAGAAGAGAAAACTTGTGCCCGGGATGCATAAACGTCAACTTCCACTTCTTTTCGATGAGGGCTCTCTTTCCCGTCGATTTACTTGGGTGAACCGCGAGAGTTTACGATAGATAATGTCACACCGTACACAATATCTAACAGCGAAATACGCAGTGCCGATCGCTGTGGAGTCAAACCCGAACACGTCCCATATATGGAAACGAAAGTAATAGGTATGCCGGTGATGGAAGGCATGTACTGTATATTTAAAGCTAGCGACAACCTGAAGAAACTGACGCGTGAAAACGTCGAAGATAAGCAGTTTGTGGACAACATGATCGAGCGCAACCTATCGTTCCTGAAATCGATTCCCAACAGCAGCGTAAAATATTGAGCAACACGAAAAAAATACGTGTTTGCGATGATCTGCCAACTGAGAAAGCCGACGATTTTTCTCACGTTAAGCGTGAGCGAATAAAGTTGGTCTGATTCGTTTGCGACTACTGTATCGATTGTAGAAGGGAAAGGAGTGGACTGGCGATAGTGACCTGGCCACTTCGATGAGCGGCGATTAGTAAAAGACGCTTGCGAACGAGGACTAGGTAACGTGTTGCTTATATTTTGATAAGCTTATTGATACGATTATGTTTATATTGAAGTCAAAATTGTACTCTCCCTTTGGTCGCCATCACGTTGGTAATTACTTTAAACGCATCGAGTTCCAACAACGTGGTAGACGCGTGTACACCTCCTATTTTGCTTTGCCGACGACCCTAAAGAGCCCGTCGATGAAAATATGCCGGCGACCTTACGTTTGATTGATTCTCTCATTAGCGTTAATTCTAATCATATCGAAGGAGAAAAATCGCAGACGCACAAACACACGTTTACGTGCTACAAAAAGTCTAAGGATGAAAAGAATCATCGCTATTATTTCGGAGCTCCATTTTGGCTAATGAAATGCACAACCGTGCTACTGCCGATAGCGAAAGAACACGGCCGCCGCGAACGGTGGCGGCAAACGTATGCTAATATGCACTGCTCGTTAGAGTTCGAAGAGTTTGACTGGCTAGACGAATTTGTCGCGCATCATCACGGCAATACGTAAAACTACTATCTAGACATTTTGCGCGCCGGCATCTCTCGTCCAAAAGTGTTCACGAAGCGGATGATCGCTGAGCGATGAATGAACAATTTAAATCCGTGGATTGCGAAAGTTTTGCGCTCCAATTGCGATATACAATTCATTCTGGAAGACTATTCGTATGCCATGTACGTTGTTGAGTACCTGAATAAGCCGAATAGCGGAAGAAGTAATTTGCAGCAGGAGCTAATTAAGTTACGAGATTACAGCGCTTTATTGATCGAAGTCGGGTTGAAAATGAGTTGAAATTTCTTCGCAAGAGGCTGTGTGGTACTTGTTAAATTTACATATGAGCGAAAGTAGTTGGTAAAGTCGAGTACCTCCCAACAACGTGGCCGTATGAACGTCTGCGCGTATGGAAGTCAAAGACACAAATGGACAAGGAGGAGCTGGGAACTGAATCGACAGATATTTGGAAGGTTAACATTATGGATAAGTACGAATCTCGTCTGGAAACGATGGCAACGTTGTCGCTCGCACAGTTTGTAGTCCACTACTATCAAGATCGTAAAACGAAATATTACAAGCGCCGAGCAATACAGAAAATATTGCGACATTGTCAATATGGAATCTCGGAAAAAGACGAGTAGGACCGAGAGAGATGGTGCTCCTTTGTGTACCATTCCGTTCTGAGGAAGTCGACGTGTCCGACCGTAATTGCTACCGAACTATTTACGATGAGAACGAATCGTTTATTGTGGAAGCTCGTAAAGAGTTCGATCGAACTTAGACATCGCAAAGATAATGAATGAATGCCGAAGACAACATCTCCGACCAGGATGAAGGCGAAAAAGCCGAAGAGTTTATGAAGAATAAATCGGTGGACGACGATTTTGTACGGAACGTACGAGACGGATTAAACGACGATATTCGGATACGCATAACAGAAAAGATACCATCGCTCGTCCGTAAGCGCAAAAACGTTATGTCGGCCGAACAGTACTGCGAAGCTATGCGACAATCGAACCGTCGCCAGCGCGATCTCGTGCTGGAAGCGGTTCATCGCATCTTTGCCGACAGCGAACGGAAGCCCTTAAAAGTTTTTTTAACTAGTCCGGCAGGTAGCGGTGATGAAGGTGTTAATAACCTACAATCGCTTTTCGCAACAACACAACAATGCGTTTAACGCGTACATCGCAACTGCATCGACCGGTGCGGCCGCATTCACCGTAAACGGATCAACGGTACAAGCCGTTTTTCGCAAAACATTCAAAAGAAAACTGTCCTTTCTATCGAATCGTTGAACATGTTTCGTGAGGCATTCGATAATGTTCACATCGTTTTCGTGGACGATCGCAGTTTGATCTGTTCCGTTCTTCGCGGTGAAATCAAGTCGCCTTTGCAGCATGAATGTACTGCATGATCAAGATCGCTCTTTCGCCGGTGTGGATATGGTCTTTACAGGCGACCTACGTCAACTTCCACCCGTTTGCCAGACGCCTATCTACAAACGTTGGAAACCGAATTTCTGTTCTGAAATGGTCTTACCGGCTCGTGCAAGTAATACGGCAAGCCGGCGAAGTTTTCTCGGCCATAATGCTCTCCAAAATCGGCAACGGTGAGCCCCTACTACCCGAAGAGAAAACGATGATTGAATCCCGCTTCGTAAAGCGTGAATTCGTCGATCGAGAATTTCCTCAGTCAATTAGCCTCTTCTTCCGTACGCTCGACGTCGACCAATTCAACAACGACTCTATCAGCGGAGCGGAAATGATCGAGTATATAGCCGCGAATCACTATACCGGTCATCGAACTGTTGAACAGCTTGCTAGCGCCCGCTCATAAGTGCATAAACTGAAGTCCGATGAAACCGGTTGTCTACCATACATCGTTCGCCTTCAAATTGGTAAATTTTATATGATCAGAGCAAATGTTGACGTGCTAGATGGCCTGGTCAAAATCGGCACTTTACGCTAAATCGAACACAACATCAAAACAAGCGCGATAAAACGACTCTGGCTATCTTTCGAAGATTCGAAAATTGGTCGTTCGTACTTGTGAATCCGAACATCGATCATTCGTTGATACCGATAACTCAATGTACTTTCATCGTGCAAACAAAAAGTAAAATAGTAAAAGTTCCCCCTTGTGGAAGCCTGTGCGATTACTATACACAAATCGCAAGGCGGTACACACGATCATTTACGAGTACAGTGTCACGAACAGCAGCTCGTTATGTAGCCCTTTCTCGTGTCCCTTCGCTAATCGGACTATTCCTAACGATTCGCGATGGCGATCACACATTTTATCATCATCGCGGAAAACTGAATCGAGATCCTTAAAGAAACGAGTTTACTCGTCTCGAACGGTATTATCTACAAACGATACAAAATAAGTCCCGGAATTTTCTCAATCGTTCTACGCAGTCAAATTCCACGTCGTTCTCTTTGTGTTCATTCAACACTCAATCGCTAAACGCACACTTGCTCGACTTAACTAGCGATTAATCCGAGATGTCAATTTCTTGTCTTGTCTGAAACGTGGATTGAAAACGATTGTTCTATTGAAATAATTGCTCAATTTAAAAGGAATATGATTCGTTCTGGTTGTGTCGCCATTTGCGAAAACATGACTTTTTCCGAATAAATTGCAGTCTAACAATATCAAAAACGATTTGCGGAAATTTGATCCAAATAATATGAGTATGGATCAAATCACGACATGTCATGATGGTGTTGGCGACTTTTACTTGGTCGAGACAACAATCAATGCTAAAAGAACTGTACTCGTATCAGTTCGAATAGATCGTTTGAGAAAATTCAGCAATTCATCGTCTTAAATCTTATGACGTATAGTGCTAAATAGAAAGTACCTGAAGAACTTAATTATCACGATATGTTCGTTAGTGGAGACTTTAATTTGGATTTAAGAGGATCGCAGGGGCCGAAATTTATTGAATTTATGCACAAATCGAGTTAGGATTTAAAACTAAACAACGATCTCGCCATATCTGCTTCACGAAACGGAAAAATACTTGATGCTGTATTCTCTCGTTAAATTGGATAATCTCGAAACATGTGAATATATAACATACTACAGTAGCCATCGTCCGTTATTATTTATAATTTGCAATTCTGCTAATTCGAATGTTGTAAATGATGATGGTATAAGATAAAAATAAAATTTAAAAATTAACCGTGATTAATCTGGTAAAATCTGAGTATACTGGGCTTGTTTTCGTTCTTCGCTTAGTCAATGGATTTCGTAATACTCAAAGAAACACTGTTTGAAGAGAAGTAAATCTCCTACAGGATAGCTTCGGATATGAACAATGAAAGTAAAGAAAGGGGTGATGTATTCAATTTTGGTAGTGCAATGATATATTTGGACTGATTTCGAATTATAGCGTCGGAATTTCGGAGATATATGGTATCAGCGGCAAACGAGTTAGGGCTTCTTCAATTCGAGTAGAAACTGACAGTGTGTTTTCATAGGATTTTGCAATGTTAATGATACAGAAAAATTATGTAGGATCGATTGAAATAGTGAAATGGATGATTAATTTTTGGCACCACGATAGTATACATAGAAGAGATTGAAATATCCTGTAGGCTGTTTCCGAAAACGTATGACGAGAAAGAAAAATAGAGGATAATGTATTAATTTTGATGTCTTGAGTGTACATATACTTAAATTAATTTAATATCATAGCATTAAATTTTAAAGATGCACAGCAGAAAAGGAAGAGAATGAAGACTTCGATATGTGCAAAAACAAATGAAGTGCTGTCGTAGGATTTTGAAAAAAAATCGGTAAAAATGATGTGGAGGAAGAATTAATTTTTAGTACTGAAATAGTATACCTAGAATAATTTTGAAAAATAGTGTATAATTTTTTCCAAAACGTACACAATAAAAAGAAAAAAAGAAAAAGAATGTGCGATATCATTTCTTAGGGTGGAATTGTATATTTAGAATAATTTTGAAAACTAGTAACTTGGTACTTTACATGTACAAAGTTGCAGGAACAGGGGTGTACATGTTTGTATGATCCGGTGGGAGTCATAGAGCTGAAAAGATATAATGCAAAGTAAAAAGACTGAGGAGAGGAGTGAAATATATATTTTTTTTTGGAACCGAGGTAGTATATTGGAATTAATTTTGAATGTCTATCGTTGGAATTTAGAGACATGCGGTGCGATGGTAAAAGGGCGTGAGTTCTAATTCTAGTAGCCGGACAGTATACTTAAACTAATTTTGTAAGTTCACGATGGGTTACTGATAGCGTACAGTGCGCACATTTGTAGATACTGTGATTCCGACGAATTTCGGAGAAACAAAAAAAATAAAAATAAAAAACAATAATATATCGCTTGCTCGGTGGTAAATAAAATAATAAAAAATTTACTTCATAATACAGTCATAACGATCGGAATCGCCACGCATGTGGACAATGAAATGCTCTTCGCCGGTTAGTACATCGAACGAACTCGGGAAAAAAGTAAAAACAAGAAAAATATCACTTACGGTAGCCAAAAGGGTGGATGAGAGGTGGGGAAGGGTTTATATTTTTGGTATTGTGGTAGTATACTTGCATTTAATTTTAATATTTACTTCGGAAATTGGAAAACAAATCATCCTATCAGAATCGATTGCAGAAAAAATACAAATAAGTAAACAAATAAGAAATATTATGTACAATTGGCAAAAGAAGGCGATTGGGAGCTAAGGTAAGTATTAGGTTTGGAAAATGGTAAAATATAATTATGCTAACACTGTAATAGGCATAATCTGAATTTTGGAAACGTATCACGTGACAATTACAGAGCAAAGAGAATTTCCCTATGATTCTGAGGAAAACAGAGTTGTGACAACAGTGATAATAACGAATGTACAGATACATGCGTGATAATGAAGAGACAAGTGACCGCGTTGGAAATTTGTGATAACACACATACATGTATATACGAATGCGAGGCGTGGTCGTGGGGCAAATATACGTTGCAGTAGAAAATATATGAACCGTAAGATCCGTTCTCAACGGCGTTTGCATGTGCGGGAATGGACCGTGCGCTTTAGCGGCGGATGAGACTTTAATGTATCGGAAA
Organism: Icerya purchasi; assembly: GCA_039619475.1. NCBI lineage: Eukaryota > Metazoa > Arthropoda > Insecta > Hemiptera > Monophlebidae > Icerya > Icerya purchasi. Next base: position 240,420,782 of record CM077115.1, read on the forward strand.
AATATACAGTAGTGTCACCGATATCCGCGGTTAATGGTTCCAAGTCATACCGTGGATATGTGAAATCGCGGATAACAGGGAACATTGAGCTTAATGTGTTAACATACATACTATTCTTACAGACATTTAATGCACCGTACAGATATACTTAAATTGTATATGTACACCATATATAAGGTTCAAAATTGTTACAATAAATGGTACATGGTGATTGTGGAACGACAATCGCCTACAATATTTTTATGATTTTTTAAAAGATATTTAATTTTTTGTATGTATGTACTGTACAATACGCTACAGTTTGCATTTCAGAAAACTAATTAGTACGTGTATAATGAAAAGTATGAAAAGTTGAAAGTTTAGGAACAAGAAAATTTTAGTCAGAAACATCTTTAAGTGGAATAGGCGCAGTGTTCGGAAAAAATCGATCTATTACGCTTGGTGGTAATGCATACGACGTTGATTAGACAAGACCATCAGTGGATGAAAATTTTTGTTTTACTTGAAAAAACTGTGTGATCGGGTTTTTCCTCTTTTCTTTTTGTCGCGCCGCGATAAATCTATGATACGAGGCCCCGCCATATTTTGAAAAGATTAGGAATTTCGGCTTCATTTCGAATACTTAGGCTTGGAATTTTCAAAATGGCATTTCAGTGATACACAGCATGCACAAAGAGGACGGTGTGAGCTTTCGCGATGTTGGCAACGACTGCATGCATGCACGGGAATGGATGGTGCGCTTTCGTGGTGGCAGTGGCGGTGGCATCAAGCGACGTCGTCGACGCGGCAACGCGGGTGCGTGTGTACAGTTAGTTTAGAATTAAAAATCATTTAACAGTAAATATTTATAAATTTTTCGCCTACCTTCAGGCTAAATTTTTGAATAATTACAGGCCAAACTTGATATTCATTAGAACATGCGGCAGTAATAATGAGAGCGATTTTAATATCAGTTTTTTTGAATATTTCTCTCTAAGTGCTGATTTTTTAAATCAGCTATACTCGTATGACTTTGAACTTATAACACAGACCCTCCGATATTTATGAGAATGTAAACTGAATGTGTACCTATTTAGATCACATATTTTTAAGAATTTATGAAATGAAGTATTCACTGTTGGTGTTGTGAGATTTTCGAAGTAGCTTCCCTGTCATCGTACGCAATTTTATTACAACTGCATTCCATTCGGTTAAAATTATTAAGAACAAACTGATTTTTTGATACATATTTGTTTCAATCACGTTTAACCAACTGCGACCTAAGTCAACTGCGTCGGTAGAGAAACATGGGTTTTTTTTCACTTTTTCCTCCGATTGATTAAATTCTGTCTGAAGCGAGCCAGTTATATAAAAATAAGTTCACTCGAAAATATCTCTAAGGGTTATTAAAGATTTACTGAATTTATCAGTAAGAAGTAGATAATCTATATAGATGGTCCCTTAATCCGTTGCTTTTAAAGGAGGTATTCTATATTTTTACAGTTTTAAAATATTCAGGAAATTATATATAATACAGAATGTTAAGCTCCATTTTAAAAATAACTTCATTATCGTGTATCACTATGAATTTTTGTTCAGATAACGAAAATTAAACATGCCCTGTTTCGTCAATTATTGCATTCACCTCATGTATTACCGAAATTTTGGATTCTGTGTAGGTGCAGTCTCATTAGGGTTCAGTTGAATTTCCATAAAGTTTCATTGTATATTATTATGTAAATTACACTTACGTAAATGTCCGGAGCAAAAATAATGAAATTGTTTGAATCATATATGCTGAACGAAATATATATGTTACGGAAATTAATAATACGTTAAGCATTCTATGTTATCCTGCATTATGAAAAATTGTATTCAGTTCTATTCTATTTTTAATTTACATAACGATTTGAGTAATTTTAATTTAGAAATAAAAATTTATTGCTATGTTGATGAGGCAGTTGTGGTTATTAATCGGTAGAGAACGTTAATTTTTCAACGGTTGTTATTCATAAATATTTACAAGCAAACTAGAATTGAACATTTAAACAGAACAAAATGTATATAATATATTGCTAGTTTTCGTAGGGGTTGCTGGAATAATCTGAATCTAGCAACCATATACAGAAATTACGATATTGCAAGTCCAAAATGACATTTGGATTATAATCTCGTACTTGTATGCAGCACGCAAATTACGAAAATTTCTTTTTTGGTTATTTAAACAAAATTTGCAATGTTATTTTAACCACAACCGTGTTTAGGGAGCGCGAACTATCTTATTATTTTAAATATTGGAAACAAGTAGGAAAATCTACTTCTAGGCTAGTACGAAAAAAAAAAATAAAAACACGATTTGTTGTAACACAAATTTAAGAGCTATTTTAAAGTTACACGAGGTTCAATTAATAAATCGGATTTTAAAATTTCGCAGTTACCAGGAACAACAAAAGTGCCAGTTCCGAAAGCATCGATGCACAAGCTTAACAAGCTGTACTATACTACCTGAACTTAAAATTTCATTTCTTAAGTTTTGAAAAACAACATTGTTGGTGCTAATCTGCTAATTTCTATTTTTTATATAATACATATATATATATATCATTAAATGATCGTTACTTATCTTTTGAACTAATTTTCTAAGCGATTACAAGCCTGTGTCCGAACTTATTTCTTTTTCTCTTTTTGAGCATTTTTTATTTTTATTTTTTTGCCCGCATATTTGTTTACTTCTAATTTTGTTTAATTACTTACACAAATCGGCATTTTGAATTTTAAATTTTGTATTACTTTAATTTACTAATTGTCACATATTTCATTATTTTATTTTGTTTTGTTGTTGATTTTTTTTTTTTTTTCACTTCATGTACTTTATGCAACTGCCCCTATAATTACGAGTATTATAATCATGAAGAATTTAGCTACTGCAAGAAATGCTAGTTCGTGTATTATTTTCTTCACTGTTTTGCTTTATGAAATTCTATCTAGAATACAACGCACTATTTTAAATACTTTTGGAGATAATGCATTCTCATTTTAATTGTGTTCCTTCGATTAAATAAGAAAAAAAGGAGAAAAAGAAAATTCCAAAATTTACTTATATATATTAGGAAGCAAACTTGAGTGTACTTTTTATAATTTTTTTTTGTTTCGATGTGGATAAACGTTTGAAAACTACCTGAATTTCTCGGAAATCATATTATCGGTAAAAATAATTTCGCTTTAAATATGAAAACCTATTCGGATAATGACAAATCGTTTCATTTCCGATAAACTGACATTTCCATTTGATTGGAGGTAAACACTAGAAACACAAAAATATTAATAAAGTCGCTGCTTTCGAAAAATGTGTTTATTTCGGGAAAACGTTGAAAATTTTGATATATCGTAACTACTTAGTAGAATTCAAAACATAAACTTCGTAGCTTTGAGAAGATCTATACGGTTTGTCTGTCCATTGACTTACGGAAACGGTCGGATTTGATTGAGCAGGACATACCATCAGCAATCGTGTTTTCTGGTACACTACACCAGGATTCCCTTTCAATATCTGTTGAATTTTTATCGGTTGTGAACACCATTCAGGACAATCCATAATAATTATAGCAGTTTGATATAATCTTACACGACTGGATGTAACCTGTTGTTTTATCGTTGGGTTTTCATCTAATGTACCTCTGATGGGATTTATTTTTGTAGCAGTATAATCGTTTCCATCGAAGTATCGATTTAATTCGCCTGTCCAATAATCCGAAGTTTCCCTAATAACGCTTGTTGAGCCAACACTATTCAAAGTTTGTTGAACCATTTTTTCGCTGGTACACGTAAGCAACCTTATCATCGTAACATGTGCAGCATTGACTCTAATATCATTAAATTCCTGTACAATTGTCGGAACGTCATTTTTTTCGTCGGTTGGAATTTCTCCCAAGTCTTCAGCTGCAATTTCTTCGTCAGTTTTCAGAGCACTCGGCTCACGTTCTGTTTCGACTCGTATTTTGTTTATATCGATTTGAAAATCATTTGACCGTGAAAATGAGTTTACTGCCAGGCAAAATTTCTGAAATTAGAAAGTACAATAAATTTTATTTGTAAAACAGGTGCACTATATTTTAAAGTATCTCTAAACAGAAATCACTTTTCTCTTATTTTTCTCCTTCTGTCTTAAGATGTACATCTGCTTTTGTATGAAATTATACACTCGGAATAGGTGTACGTATTACCTGTTTAATTATTAGACCTCGATCACATATAATAACCGGTGAAATTGATCTTGGCAAACCAAAAGCTCGAAACTTGTGAAGGAATGCCATATATATATATTTTTTTTTTTTTTTTTTTTTTTTACATCGCACCGGTCCTAAGACCATAATTGACGAGGCTATTATTTTATTTTATTTTATTTTATTTTTTTATGCTCAGTTACCCAGCGGCAGCATAAGCATTAGTCGATCGGAAAAACTGATTACTATAATTTGGAGTTCATTCCTTTCACATCCGAGATGTTAGTGGCGGAGTTATCTTCTGCTTCTGATATCTAATACTGTTTACTATAGCGCTGGATTTTGTTCGTTCGACGGCTGAGGTATTAACGACGATGTTATCTATCGCATCTGACACCTAGGGCGTCACCGGCCCATGTTCTTTTGAGCCTCCTTGGCTGATCCCAGCGACTGATGTTCGATACCTCTGGATTTTGATTGAGTTGAAGAGCCTCATAAAAGTGTTTGTATTGTTTTAAGTATAAATCGTTTACGTATGGAACATCTAAGTCTGTATGTAGAGTGTGATTCTGGTACAGTGCGTCTACCAATTGCCTCAACGTTTTCGATTGGAACTGTTGAACCCTATTTAGGTTACTCTTCGCAGTGGCTCCATATACATCTAATCCGTATCTCCAGACTGGCGCTATGACTGAAAGATAAACCAGCCTCTTGCATTTCAAGCTCACTGGTGACTTTTTGCCTATTATGTTGTTGGGAGCCTTAGTTCTTGAAGCCATTATTTACTCAGAGTAACTCATAAATTTTTTCGGAAAAAAGGGGGGTAATTTAGTAACAAAATTTTCCGATTCTCTGAGAAGTAGAAAATTGAATAATTATTTCGATAACTTTCTTGACAATTTACTTTTCATTCTTGATATTTACAGTTAAATGTTTGTTGAATAGTTTCGGTATTTTTCCCATTATTGATTTCTAAAAAATTCTCTTATTAAAAATATACTAAAATATGTTTTATCGACGCAAGTCAAATGTGAAGTATAACTCAGCCTAACCTGGAACAATGAAAGTTTCTAGAAAAGAATAATATAACATTTATGTTGGAACATAAGTAAGATCGAGCGAGCTAAAAAATAACATCGATAAATATTGACACATTGATACATTCCCAAGACAAATAGCAGTAATAACAAGGAAATAGTAAAGGAAGTAATACGAACAAAACATAGTGAATTTGGAATAATACATACAGACGCTGAAATAAATAATAAAGAAAGTAATTATTAAGCAGCAATGTAATACAATGAAAGTGAAAATTTAAAAAGATCCTTTAAATTGCCAAAAATTCAGTCAGTAAGCGCGGCAGAGCTAATCGTCATATATAAAGCTATAAAAATGGCAGCAAATTTAAAAGATAAAAATATTCTGATAAGACTTCCTAGGGGCAATATTTAAAATATACCATAAAGACGATATGACAAACAGTATATTATACAACACGTTAAATGATATTAATAAAATAAAACGCGATAATAGTAACATATGGTTTAAAATCGTGTCACAGTGAAATTAGAGGAAGCAGCACAGTAGACAAATTATCCAAAGATGTAGATCTGACAAGGAGAGGTCACGATCTGCGGGTCACCGATTTTGATGAAACTTTGTAGATCGATAGAAGACCATGAGTATAGGAACTGTGTCAAATATTAGAGTGCAACGTTTTGATTTACGCGAGAAATTTAAATTTTTAGACACCGAATTTAACGGATGATATACATAGCCGTTTAGACAAAAATATGCAATAAATTCCAGATTATGTTTATATTTATTTTATGCAAACAATTCGGAAGACTGATTATTCCAAAATGAAGTATATTAAAGAAAAAAAGGATTAAAATACAATAAAATAATTTAAAAAATTCAATTTTTAATTTAATAAAAATTTAAACATGTCATTTATTACATTTATATACTATAATAACACAGATTACAATATATATGTTTTGTGGTGTAAAGGTAAAAGTGACGTCTATTTGTACACACTTGGAAGTGTGAGGTATTCGGGTTCGAATCACCAAACCCATATGGTGGTGGTTGGTGGTCCCGTAAAATTTTTGATTCTTATATTTTAAATTACTAATTTTTAACTAATTATTTCAATTCTTTATACATAACTACATAAATATAATAAAGCGTAAGATAAATATGTTTTATACACAACGAATTCATTGTATACAGATGTATTATAAATATAAATAAAAAAATATACTTATCTACATGTAAAATAAGAGAGTTGATGAATATCAGTTATAATTAAAATGTTACAAACTTAATTTTTATTTACATAATTTAGGGTGACATAGATCATAGAAACAAAGAAAACAGAAATTCCTGCGACATTTACTGCAAAATATAAATGAATTATTACCACAAGTGCAAAGTTCTTTTAATTTTTCATTTGAAAAACAAATTTCATTTACATTTAAAAATATTTCACGTTTATCTGAATGTTTAGAGGGAAGCCATGCACAAAAACAGTCGTTAAATAATTTAAATGTTTAAAAATTGTTATTATATTTATATAGTTATGTATAAAGAATTGAAATATTAGATAATAACAATTAATAATTTAAAATATAAGAATCAAAAATTTCAAAGGACACCGCGGGGCGATTCGAACCCAGACACCCTACTTCCAAGTATGTACAAATAGACGTCACTTTTACCGCTACATCACAAAACATACACATTGTAATTTGTGTTTTTATAGTATATAAATGTAATAAATGACATATTTAAATTTTTATTAAATTAAAAATTGAATTTTTTAAATCATTTTATTGTTTTTTAATCATTTTTTTGTTTAATATACTTCATTTTGGAATAATCAGTCTTCCGAATTATTTGCATAAAATAAATATAAACATAATCTGGAATTTATTGCATATTTTTGTCTAAACGGCTATGTATATCATCCGTTAAATTCGGTGTCTAAAAATTTAAATTTCTCGCGTAAATCAAAACGTTGCACTCTAATATTTGACACAGTTCATATACTCATGGTCTTCTATCGATCTGCAAAGTTTCATCAAAATCGGTGACCCGCAGATCGTGACCTCTCCTTGTGAGACGTAAAGAGCAAACAATTAAATTGGATTGGAAAGAATACGTTACCGTAATAAACGAAAGCATAAAAAATTCACGGCGAAAGACTACGACAAGAAAAACACAATCTGTGGGAAAAAATACATTCAGCAACAAATACCGGTTTACAGAAAAGATGAATAAAGAATTTATACAGCTTCTGATTAGAATTAGAATAGATCATGATTTACGGTTATGTGTTGAGTCGATAGGTTGTGCTCTCATGTTATTGTTTTTCGTTGTTCATTCTTATCGCTTATCTCTACGATTAGTACGAGTTACATTTTATTAATTTGTCTATCATCGCTATCGCATATTGGGGAAAACACCACAATAATCATCATCGGCCAGCTTGCTGGCTGATAAACAATGAAATCGAATAATACTACCTTCACCGCTCCATCAAATACAATAGATATCCGCCCCACCACCAGCCATACGGTCAACGCTATGCAATATCCCCTGCTACCGCAACACCATGACATCAACCATTCGTCATCAAAATCAAGTAACCATTTATCCTATCCTATTTCTACACATAATATCCAGATTATCAACAAACCCACATCACCACCATCATCATCATCAACATCTTACGCGCAAAAAGCTAAAAATAAAATTACCCCGATCACCAATTTCGTCTACCTGAAAGAAGAACAGGGAAAAATTATCTCACACACTGATAACTACAAACCTCGTGATTATCTTCTTGCAATCAAAGATTTGGTAGGCGGAGCGAAGAATATTCTAGCCGCTTCTCGAATTAGTAATCAAAGAATCGCTATATTTCTGGCAAATGAACAGATCGTTGAAACGTTTCTAAAGATTCACGGTGGCGTACATCTTGATGACAAATTCATCATAGTTCGCAGACTTAAAACGCCGGCGAGAAAATTGATCTTCTCAAATGTCTCACCAATTATACCTAATGACTTATTGGAACAATTCATTCGGGCGCAACTAAAGCTGCAACCGGTGTCCAATATGTCTCTCCTACGAGTTAATCCCTCTGATGAACTGTTCAGCCATGTGATCAGCTGGAGACGTCAAATCTATGTAAAACCTGAACCAGATCAGCCAGTTCTGCCGACATCCTTTCTATTCCCATTTGGTGACAAAATGCACCGAATTTTTCTTAACCTTGATGAATATACCTGCTTCAAATGCAATAGTAAAGGTCATAAAGCAGATGACTGTAACATTCCACAAGACAATTACTTAGATGATATACTAACAGAAGACAATGCTCCTTCAAATATGAAGTCAAACGCATATTCTCCTGGCCACACAGATCTCGTAGCAACTGTATCAGCTAATGAAACACAAAACGTCGTACAACTGGCTCCTATAACCACACAACCGATTCAGAAGTAGATAAAATACAACCAAGTGAAACTGAAGAATCCCAACAACATCACGCATCGCACAAATCACTTAATCTAATTTACGAGCCTCTAAAAAAGAACATTTATGAAAATGGATCGAGATATCGGCTGTCTCTGCAAAATCTTGCCCTCTTTATAGATATGTGTAAACCAGCCAAAATCGCATGTGATGTTGTCAAAGACTTCACTACCGACATTACAGGACTTGTTTCCATGCTAGATGAGAACTATCAGTTCCTAACTGACCGTGGAACTAAAGCAAAATTTACCAAGATTATGACGGTACTAAAAGATCAAGTACAGTCCATTCCTAACTCAGACGCAACAGTTTACTCAAAGCCATCAGACTGAGCGACCAAACATGGAAAAACAATCACCGCAAGTTGTCATATAAACAAACATAAATGCAGGAAGGTACATTTATTTCGTGGAATTGCAATGGCATATATCTACACCATGAAGACCTTAAACTTATCCTATCACAATATAATCCGTCTGTCATTTGTCTCCAGGAAACACATCTTAAAAACAACCAAAATTTCCATATCCCTGGCTATAAAATAATTTTCACTACAGTACATGACTATGCACATAGTGGCATATTAATAGCTGTTAAATCAAAATATTATTATGAAATAATCGAGTTGAACACTGGGCTACTAGCGTTAGCAGTCAAAGTTTGGTTTAAACAACCAATTACAATATGCACTATGTATTTTACAGAGATAATTAGTACGGAACATTTCTTTTCATTGATAAAGCATCTGCCTAAACCGTTCATAATATTAGGAGATATGAACGCTCATAGCCCTATGTGGTCAAGCAAAAAGGTAAATTCAAGAGGCAAGATCACAGAAAATGCAATTAACGCGTTTAACCCCACATTGCTTAATTTAACGGAGCCAACTCATTATAACTTTTCTTATCGAACATGGTCAAATATTGACTTAGCCTTGTGCTCCCCTCAATTGAGCAGTAAAATACAATTTTATGTACATCATGACCTTGGTGGAAGTGATCATTTTCCGATTATTATAAAAGCCAGTTACAACCAGAAACTTCTACTTATCGCGGAAATAATACAAATCTGTTGCCGAAGTATAAAAGAATCAACTGGTTAAATTACAAAGCTCGATGTTCGTTACAATGTTATACCATTACATTGGGCAATACTGACACCAGTGTGCAGACGTTTACAAACGCACTCATCCAGCAGGCAAAAAGATGCTCACCACCTAATAAAACTATTATACAAACTGGCAGCGTAAAAGTCCCTTGGTGATCTAAGGACTGTGCAACTGCAATTAGAAACAGACGGAACGCTTTAAAAAAGTTAAAGTCGAACCAGAATATGGAAAACCATCTGAATTTTAGAAGACTACGAGCAAAAGCCAGGTATATTCTCAAACAAGCAAAATTAAACTGCTGGAAGAACTATGTAGCAACCTTGAATCCTGGTACACCAACCAAAGTTGTGTGGAAAAAAATAAATCCATCGAAAAGTTAACGCCATACTTTACACCGACATGCATAAAAATCGGTAGTAACATATGCACTAATATTGACAAAATAAACGCCGCGTTTGCAGAATTTTTTACAATGTCAACTAAAGATGAAAATCAATTTATAAACAATACAGAATTATCCAATACTGGTAAAAATGCTACTTTTGGTCTTAACTTTACCAGCAACAACCAAGAACCATATAACCAACCTATCACGATGGAAGAACTACGTACTGCCATTAAACGTACTAAACCTAAAGCAGTCGGTTCGGATAATTTTCACATTTATCTTTTCAAATATGCACCTGACTTTATATTAAAAACTCTGCTTGTAATTTACAATCGAATATGGTTCTCAGGTAATCTCCCATTGCAATGGAAAAATGCCATTGTAATCCTATTACTCAAGACAAATAAAAATCCAACACTCCTCGACAGTTACAGGCCAATATCTCTTACATCAGTTTTATGTAAAGTGTTAGAAAAAATTATCAATGACAGACTACTATGGGAAATCGAAACACGTAGTATATTTACAAATAATCAATATGGATTTCGGTCAGGACGATCTACCATCGATCCGATCCTTGCGTTGCAGCGCTCCATAAGTAAAGCTTTCTCAAACAAGCACCACTTATTAGTCGTCTTTTTCAATTTCAAGAAAGCATTTGACAACATACGGAGATACAAAATACTTTTAACCTTATACTCCGGGAACTTCCAAGGTCGCCTTTGTATGTTTATTGCGAACTTCCTCTCTGATCGCCGCTTTCAAGTAAGATTGGGATCCGTTCTGTCTGATCCGCATACGGTACGGACAGGAGTTCCCCAGGGATCCGTCCTCAGCCCAACACTGTTTAATATCGCGATAAATGATATTGTAAATCAAGTGCAAAAACCTGTAAAATCACTCCTTTTTGCAGACGATTTATGCATACATATTTCTTCCATGCACTGATATCAACTTAGGAGAAAGCGTTCTGCAGAGCACAATTGATAGACTGCAACAATGGTCAGAAGATAACAGCCTTTGTTTTTCAACAACAAAAACCATAGCAACCCACTTCTGTAGACGAAAAAAGTGCGACCGCATAGTAAGCTAACTGTTAATAACAACCGTGTAGCATCCGCAAACGAAGTAAAATATTTAGGAATGACATTTGACAGCAAACCCACTTGGAAAGCACACATTAACGCATTGAAAACTAGCTGCGGTAAAAAACTAAACCTACTGCGGAAGCTATCGCATACAACCTACGGCGCAAGCAGACATAATCTATTAATGCTGTATCGTACCCTTGTAAGGTCCAAAATAGATTATGGTGCACCAGCCTATGCTTCCGCTAACATATCGACCCTAAAATGTTTGGATACTATCCACCATACCGCTTTGAGGTTGGCAACTGGAGCTTTCCGAACCTCCCCGATAACGAGTCTACTATGTGATTCAGTGGAGTGGCCATTAGATTTGCGACGAACTTATCTAACCGTGCTGGCTTTCAGCATCATAAGGTTCGATAATTTGCGATTGTTCGATGGTTTCGTTTGTCGCGTGTTGTGTCTTGCGTTTAATTTATATATCGTTTCAGTAAAATAGTCGCGTTATCGTCCAAATTATTCGAATATATATTACCGCTATTTATCAGTTACTTCGTCACTTCAGATCGGTGAGATTGAACCATTTTTCTTATCTATTCTGTATTATTTATCATTTAATCTTTTCATTTTCGTACATATTCTTCATTTCTCGAAACAACTCGTACATTAGCACACACCAGCACATACCTACCACGCGTGTATTGTCGTCGCTGTAATGGCGACGACAGCAGATACACCGTTACACACAACGCAATCGCTTTACACACACACACACACACAAACGCAAAACGTGCGTCAACATGCAACAACATCAACCGTTATCCAACCGGCAACTTATACACACGAACCGCTCTATACGTTGACCGGTACACAAGCGCAACCTGACGATATGCTACGTAATTGTTCTAGCGAAATCGTACAGCCGGCTCGGTTTACTCCGTCTTTCACGACGACATATAATGTGGCAGGCTCATCAACAGGTATCTCCACTGCGCAGCCCGTACTTGTTTATGCGCCGACTCCCGAAAATTTCGAATATTTACAGTCAAATATTAATTACGTACAAAATCAAAATGTCATCAATAATCAACACTTCCCTCCCTTACCGCAAAACAATGCGCAACGAACGAATCAGAGTTGTAGTGGCGAAGAAGTCGATATGCATGAGAATGAAAACAGCCAGGAAAATGATTGGCAGCAAGTTAAGGTGAGAAAGGGAAAAAAGCGGCAATCTGCTATTGCCAACGATAATAATAATAAGAAACGCGTTAAAATGACTCGCAATCGATTTGAGGCCCTCTCAACGAACGACGGAAATGACTCTGATGAAGAAAGTCAAGTAGGTTCAGCCGAAAAAAGTTCAATGAATAATTCCACACCGTCCATTCCCAAGCCACCACCCATTTTCGTACATGGAGTGCAAAATTTCAGAAAAATGCAGGAGAGAATAGAGCTCGTTATAAACAAGTCCGATTACTACGCGAAGGCACTGACAGATCGCGTGGTTAAAATAAGCGTACTTTCTCCGGAACAATACCGTAAGCTAACGCGGGTTTTTAGGGAGGAAAATATTATTTTTCACACTTATCAAATGAAACAGGACAGAGCTTATAAGGTGGTGATCAGACATTTACACTTTTCAATCGATCCGCTGGTTATAAAAGAAGAATTAGAATCACATGGTTTTGAAGTTCGTAATGTTCATAATGTGAAACAATATCAGACAAAAAAACCGCTGCCATTATTCTTCGTGGATCTCGAGCCCACAGCAAATTGCCGAGAAATACATAATTTAAAATCATTGTGCAATACTATAATTAAAGTAGAATCGCCCAACAAGAAAGCATCAATCCCGCAATGTCAGAACTGTCAGCAATGGGGACACACCAAAGCTTACTGTACAAGAACGCCGGTTTGTGTTAAATGTGGAGGTGGCCATAAGACTTACGAATGTAAAAAAGACCCGAAATTTCCGGCTACATGCGGACTGTGTGGCGGATCTCATCCCGCAAATTATAGAGGTTGTGAGATTTATCAAAAGTTAGTACAAAATAAAACGAATTCGGGGGTTGCAGCAAATCAACCTATTAAACAAAACTATCGACGACCAACCGTAACTTATTCACAAATTACTAAGTCTGACACTCCTAGTCAAGCGGACAATATAACAGCAAATGCAACTCATATAAGGAATTCCGGTCAAATCCCCATTAACGCCCAATCACCAAATAATTTAAGGGATGATATACAGAATATTCCTTTTGTGAACCTGTTCGAATTCCTGAATGAATTTAAATCCATGTTCCGTCAATTAGCCGAGCAAAACAGCATGGTTCTATCCATGCTTACCATGTTAATTCAGAAATTAACCAAATAATGCCCGCCTACCTGAGGATAGCTCAATGGAACGCGAATGGCTTAAAAAATCATAAAGCCGAAATTGAATTGTTCTTAACTTCCAATTCTGTGGATGTAATTTTAGTTTTCGAAACCCACCTAACTGATAAAGACTGTTTCAAAATAAATAATTACAACACGTATTCTTGCACACACCCCTCAGGAAAATCTCACGGCGGTTCAGCAATATTAATAAAAAATAACATTGTACAGCACGAACTAAATAATTTTAGGGAGGAGTATCTGCAGGGAACTAACATTAGCATACAGACGATGGGTGGCCAACTTGTATTATCAGCTGCTTATTGTCCACCACGACATAAAATAACATTGATGGAATTCTGTAAATATATAAAAAATTTAGGGAGCAGATTTGTGTCAGGAGCAGATTGGAACGCTAAGCATACAGCGTGGGGATGCAGGATAACTACGACAAGAGGACGTGTGTTCAAACAAGCACTTGAAAGTCACAATGTCAACTATATATCAACAGGGAAACCAACTTATTGGCCAACCGATAATCGTAAGATACCGGATCTTTTAGATTTCTTCATTACAAAAGGAACCGCTAGTTATTATACAAATATAAATTCTTCCTTCGATCTCTTTTCAGATCACTCTTCTATTATTTTAACTTTCGGTGATTCGGTTATATGCAGAGAGGAGCAAATACATTTATATAACCACAAAACAGACTGGGAATCATTTAGAGATCATTAGGATACAAAGTTAAACTTAAAAATTCCTTTAAAAAGCCCAACTGACGTCGAGAATGCCGTACGGTACCTAACAAACGAAATACAAATAGCAGCTACCTTAAGCACTCCTGTTCTTAAATGTAAAAAAAGTAATAAAAATTATCCAATATCAGTCCGGAAACTTGTCTTAGAAAAGAGAAAGCTTAGAAGAAGGTGGTTCCAATCGGGAAACCCTTCGGATAAAAAGTTGTTTAATAACAAAATAAAAGAATTAAAAAAACTTTTAGAAGAAATCAAAAATAAAACGCTCAATAATTATTTAACTAAACTATCACCCTTAGCAATTGATGATTATTCCTTGTGGAAGTGTACCAAAAATATTAGGCAACCGAATAAACATGTTCCTCCGATGAAACATGGTGACGGGTCATGGGCGAAAGATCATAAACAGAAGTCGAATTTATTTGCCGAGTACTTGGCAACCGTGTTTAAGCTAAACATACAGACAAACACGGACAGGGAAATACATGAATTTATAACCAGTCCATGTGGACCATCTTTAGCAATAAAATCAGCCTCTCCTCACGAGGTTGGGTGTCTGCTTAAAACGCTGAAAAAGAAGAAAAGCCCAGCTTTCGACTTAATAAGCGCTGAATTATTAAATAAACTTCCGCGGAAAGCTATAGTACTGCTCACTTCTATATGTAACGCAGTATTTCGCATACAATACTTTCCGGTACAATGGAAGTTTGCGCAAATCGTAATGATTCCGAAACCTGGTAAACATCCCTACTCTGTAACATCTTAATATTCGATTTCCTTGTTGCCTGTTTTATCGAAGGTAATGGAAAAATTAATATTAAAAAGGTTACAGCCTTATATACAGTCAACTGATGTAATTCCGCAACATCAGTTTGGCTTTTTAAAACATCATTCCACGATTGGTCAATTGCATAGGGTGGTTAGTGTAATTGAAAATAGTTTAGAAACTAAAAAAGTATGTACTGCGGTATTTCTCGACGTTCAACAGGCTTTTGATAAAGTCTGGCACGATGGTTTATTATACAAATTAAAATGTTTGTTCCCGAGTAACCTTTACCTGTTGCTAAAATCATACCTCGAAGATCGTCATTTTCAAGTACGTTACGAACATACCTACTCAGAAATACATCCAGTTTTAGCAGGCGTTCCTCAGGGTTCAGTGTTGGGCCCCACGCTGTACTTGTTATACACAGCAGATTTTCCTGCGACAGAGAATGTGCAGATGGCTACATTTGCGGACGACACGGCACTACTGTCATCACATGAAGATCCGAAGAAAGCTAGTAACAATCTACAAAATGCTCTTACGAAGGCTGAAACATGGTTTAAAAAATGGAAAATCGGGATAAACGAAAGCAAATCGGTGAATATCCATTTTACTAACCGAAAAGTTGAAGTGCCACCCGTTAAGATCAATAACATAGATCTTCCTGTACGAGCAACGGTCAGGTATTTAGGTTTGCACTTAGACAGCCGATTGACATGGAAACACCATATACAGGTTAAAAAGAAAGAATTAGATATCCGGGTTAAAAAAATGTACTGGCTGATAGGGAGAAACAGTGTACTGACAACGGACAACAAACGTCTAATATACACAACTATTTTGAAACCCATCTGGACATACGGGGTTCAACTTTGGGGTTGCGCTAAACCGTCAAACCTGAAGGTAATACAGACTTCCCAGAATAAGATCCTTCGGTTGTTAACCAAGGCACCCTGGTATGTTACTAATCTAACCTTACATCGAGATTTGCGTGTAGATTATGTGGCTGATGTCATCAAAGTTCATGCTAAAAGACACGCAGACAGACTCGATTCTCATCCGAACACTCTTGCTAGAGGATTGCTCGATGTTACCGATAATGTAAGAAGACTGAAACGCCAGAAACCGCAGGACCTTGTTTAAGGTAGGGGTAATCGGGTAGGTGCCATTGGGTACTCCTCCCTTCATGTTTAAGTTCATTCACACGTATTACTAAATGTCCTTGATGGACAGCTCGTAATAGTGTATAAATAAAAAAAAAAAAAAAAAAAAAAAAAAAAAATAAGGAGCACAGAGCCAAACTATCCAGATGATACCACTGAGAACCAGAACAGAACAACAATTGATCACGTTATGTCCATTCTACATCAGCTAAACACCCAAATTCCAGTACTGGCCCGGGACCCGATATCTCCTATACCACCATAGTGCAACCGAGCCCAGCGCGGCATACAGAACTTTGAAAATACTGAAAGCTCCGTTAAAACGATTAACAAACGTGCGTCAACTTCAAACGTAACGGTACCGTTTACCGACTTTAAACATCAGCTTAAGTGCCATTTTAACAACATCTGGAACATCGATTGGCAAAAGTTACCAACAGGAAATAAATTACGCTCCATAAAATCGTCCACGAAACCATGGCTTTCCTCAAGCCGAGAAAGCAGAAAACAGGAGGTAACGTTATGCAGACTACGACTTGGGCACACTCGCCTTACACACTCATACCTGTTAAATAAAGAACCTGCGCCCCGGTGCCAGGCATGTGATTGTCAGCTGACCGTGGAACACCTACTGATTAAATGTCTAGTCTACAACCAGTATCGGAAACAACATAGATTACCATCGAATTTAAAAGATTTGCTGTGCGACGAAGAAACCGTGCTTAACCAACTATTTAAGTTTCTAAATTCTTCTAATTTATTAAAGTTGTTATAATTTTGCTAATCCTTGTTAATTTCTGTTTATTTTCCTTTTTTTCCTTTCTTTCAACTTTCATAATTTTGTAATTTCTTGCCGTGTCTCTAGCCCAAGTTGCTGTATACGACACGTAAAATAAATAAATAAAAATAAAGAACAGATCATATAAGAAGACACGGAAAAAATTATACAAAGAAAAATAATATGAAGTACATCTGCGGACATTTGAACATAGTGAACTATTCAATTAAGAACGGATAGACTTAATACAGGCGATTCTACCGATTTATGAGACACCATATGTATCAGTTCAACAGATCGTTCAAGAACCAGAAAAAGAATCAGCAAATAAACTACTTAAATTGATTAAAAACACTAATATTTTAATTTAAATTAAACATGTAATAACTGATAAAAAAGTTGGGTGTCGTAAAAAAAACAACAAAAAAATGATAGGCTATCAATGAAGCAAGAGAGATGACGAAAGATCTGGTGGTAGGGCTTTCAGTGTGAATTTATAAGAAAAGGTAAAGTTTTATTTAAATGCATTTAATCATTTATTAATGATACCAGTATGAGAAAAGGAACATTTTTAACCTGTAAATATGGATCAAAATGACCCAGATAAAAATTGTGTAATATTTTTTATTTTTGCCTTTGTCCGCATTATCTCGAATTCTTTTTTTTTTTTTTTTTTTTTTTTAGTGTCTTTACTAGTTTTGAAAGATCATTTTGACCCAACTGTGTAAGTTACATTTTTTCCTCTTGTCGATGAAAAACTAATTTTAATTTGCAGAAACGGATAGTGAAATAAATGAGTCCTATTGAAATATTGGTTGATATTTCAAGTGATGATGAATCAGCAACAAGGGAAAGTAATAATGTTTTGGTACTTGGATTCTGTGTATTTCGTTTGATGCAAAAAAAATTTTAAATTACATATTTTTATTGAAATATTCGACAGATAATAGGGACGGGGAACAAAAATCCAAGAAGGAGTGAAATGCGGTGACTGACGTCAAGGTACCTAAAAGCACACTCAAAATTAAAACCGTTTTCCTTTGGCATGGGAATTAGTAATACGGTCGACGAACTTACATCAATAGCAATGGGCAGGTAGGTTTCATTTTTCTATTTAGTCGCTGGGTTTCTTGATATTAATTTTTAGTGTGATTTTAGGTACCTCGACGTCCGTCGACGCATTTCACTCCTTCTTGGACTTTTGTTTCCCCATCCCTCTGGTCCGAGTGGTTTCTTCTTCAGTTTGGATTTTCATCCGGGTGTCCAGTGCCTACGTCCTCTGGTGAACCTCCGGGTAGTTTTCTAGTCAGTCCTCAGGTGAAGTTTCCAGTCAACTTTTAGGCGAGGTCCCAGTCCATCTTATGGTAATTTTTTATAGAATTTTCGACATTTTTCGGTTTCCCCCTCGAGGGAATTTTTGCAGTGCTTACCATTTACGTTTGTTGTGTTTTTATGTTTCTGTTTTTATAGCTTTAGTTCGTCGGTGTTATAATTTTATAATTTCATTCTTATTTGTTTTATTTATTCTATTTTACGTGTGTCCTATACAGCAACTCAGGCTAGAGACACGACAAGGAATTACAAAATTACGAAGATTGAAAGAAAGGAAAAAACGAAAATAAAGAGAAATTAGCAACGATTAACAAAATTATAACAGCCTTAACAAATTAGACGATTTTAGAAATCGAAATAATCTATTAAGTTTCTTCATCGCATAACAAATCCTTTAAATTGGATGATATTGCGCATTGTTTCCGCTAGTGTTCATAAACTGTACATTTAATCAGAAGGTGTTCGACGGTTAACTGACAATCACATGTCTGGCACTGGGGCGCAGGTTCTTTATTTAATAGATATGCGTGTTTAAGGCGAGTGTGCCCAAGTCAACATCAGGTTACCTCCTGTTTTCTGCTTTCTCGGCTTGAGGATAGCCATGGTTTCATGGATAATTATATGGAGCGTAATTTATTTTCTGTGGGCAAATTTTGCCAATCGCTGTTCCAGTTGTTATTAAAATGTCGTTTAATCTGATGCTTAAAGACGGTAAACAGTACTGTTACGTTTGAAGTTGATGCACGTTCACTAATCGTTTTAACAGAGTTCTCCTCATTTTCAAAGATCTGTATGGCCGCACTGGGCTCGGTTGCATCATGGTGGCATAGGAGATATGGGGCCGCGGACCAGTACTGGAATTTGGATGTTTAACTGATGTAGAATGGACATAACGTGATCGATTGTTGTTCCGTCCTGGTTCTCAATAGTATCATCCAAAGAGTTTGGTTTTGTGCTTCTTATGATACTGAAAGCCAGCACGGTTAGATAAGTTCGTCGCAAACTTAATGGCCATACCGCCGAATCGCATAGTAGACTCGGTATCAGGGAGGTTCGGAAAGCAGCTACCAACTTCAAAGCGGTATGACGGTTAGTATCCAAACATTTTAAGGTCGATATGCTAGCGGAAGCATAGGCTGGTGCACCATAATCGATTTTGCACCTTACGAGGGTACAGCATTAATAGAGTAGTCTGCTTCCGCAGTAGGTTTAGTTTTTTGCCACAGCTAGTTTTCAATGCGTTGACGTGTGCTTCCCAAGTGAGTTTGTTGTCGAATGTTATTCCTAAATATTTCTACTTTATTTATGGATGCTATATGGTTGTTATTAACAGTTAGGCTTACTATGCCATCGCACTTTTTCCGCCTACAGAAATGGGTTGCTACGGTCTTTGTTGTTGAAAAACATAGGCCGTTATCTTCCGACCATTGTTGCAGTCTATCAGTTGTGCTCTGCAGACCATTTTCTCTTAAGTTGATATCGGTACATGGAAGAAATATGCATAAGTCGTCTGCAAAAAGGAGTGATTTTACAGGTTTTTGCACTTGGTTTACTATATTATTTATCGCAATAATAAACAGTGTTGAGCTGAGAACGAATCCCAATCTCACTTGAAAGCGGCGATCAGAGAGGAAGTTCGCAATAAACATACAAAGGCGACCTTGGAAGTTCCCGGAGTATAAGGTTAAAAGTATTTTGTATCTCCGTATGTTGTCAAATGCTTTCTTGAAATTGAAAAAGACGACTAATAAGTGGTGCTTGTTTGAGAAAGCTTTACTTATGGAGCGCTGCAACGCAAGGATCGGATCGATGGTAGATCGTCCTGACCGAAATCCATATTGATTATTTGTAAATATACTACGTGTTTCGATTTCCCATAGTAGTCTGTCATTGATAATTTTTTCTAACACTTTACATAAAACTGATGTAAGAGATATTGGCCTGTAACTGTCGAGGAGTGTTGGATTTTTATTTGTCTTGAGTAATAGGATTACAATGGCATTTTTCCATTGCAGTGGGAGATTACCTGAGAACCATATTTTCTATTGTAAATTACGAGCAGAGTTTTTAATATAAAGTCAGGTACGTATTTGAAAAGATAAATGTGAAAATTATCCGAACCAACTGCTTTAGGTTTAGTACGTTTAATGGCAGTACGTAGTTCTTCCATCGTGATAGGTTGGTTATATGGTTCTTGGTTGTTGCTGGTAAAGTTAAGACCAAAAGTAGCATTTTTACCAGTATTGGATAATTCTGTATTGTTT
Source organism: Icerya purchasi (assembly GCA_039619475.1). Lineage (NCBI taxonomy): Eukaryota > Metazoa > Arthropoda > Insecta > Hemiptera > Monophlebidae > Icerya > Icerya purchasi. The sequence goes on from CM077115.1 coordinate 240,441,553, forward strand.
ATAAATTGATTTTCATCTTTAGTTGACATTGTAAAAAATTCTGCAAACGCGGCGTTTATTGTGTCAATATTACTGCATACGTTACTACCGATTTTTATACATGTTAATGTAAAGTATGGCGTTGATTTCTCGATGGATTTAATATTTTTCCACACAACTTTGGTCAGTGTACCCAATCAGTATAGGGGCTTTCAATACCTCACCTTTACACTGTTTGCAAGTAGAAACAGCAGAATCCCCGCTCGACTTACGCGTAGAGAACGTAACAGATAAATTGTACATCAAGATTAAAGAGCATAGACATCATATCATAAATAAACAAGTAACCAGATTAATTAACATACTTTGTTCCAAAAAATATCACAATGATAAGTTACCTCCGATAATATGTAGCTTTTATCAATGTAATACTTTAAACATAATACCTAACCATTTAAGTCCATATTTCCAACGGACATGGGAGGTACTTTGGAATAAAATAAACGCATATATCAGTAATAGCATTCAACTATATACAGGGTGCGGCAGCATAACTTCCTTTTTTAAGATGCGCCACTTTTTTTTCTACTAAATTTAAAAAAAAATTAATAACAGAAAATCGAAACAACATACTCTAGATCCCCCATTGCTTCTTCCCTTTCAGTTTTATTTCGATTTTCTGTTATTATTTCTCTTTAACAAAATTTAGTAGAAAAAAAGTGGCGCATCTCAAAAAAGGAAGTTATGCTGCCGCACCCGGTATTAATCATACTAATAACCTCCAGCACGATATATTAATAAAGGAGAAATTTTGCCGAACACGAGATAATATATACCGACGATTCAATAAACAGCGTGAACCGTCGAACACTGCGGCACCCTATCATATTAACAACACGGGTTGATAATATCCGATATGCCGGATCATCCTTTTTTTTTTGGAAATGCACGCAATATTAAATACTCATATTATCTGATTCGTTGTTGGTTCTAAGGAAAATAAAAATAATATCAGGAAAATGTATAACACGGAATTGCAGATTAGGAATGAAGTACACAGATTAAAACAGCAAGGAAATAAAGTAACGATCAAATGGATCCTGGCTTATGTCAAAATATCAGGAAACAAAATTGTTGATTCCATGGCCAGAAATATTCAAAGACAAAAACGAGACGTTAAGCTAAACTCAGTGGAATACAAAAAATGGATTAAAAAAATCATGTATATAGAATGGAATAAGCGATACCAAGCAATAGGAAAGAACAAAGCTAAAACATACATCTCCTTACAAGATGAATTTACAAAAACTTCTTGCTGTACGGCCGTCTCTTGGTATAAACAGAGACTACGTAATAAAATAATTAATATTAAGATTAGGCCATTCCATTCGCGATAGCCTAGTTGTTAGAGCGCTTGACTTCCGATATGGCGGTCATCGAACTTATTACAAGAATCAAATAAATAAATAAAAAATCGCTAATAGTCACGTGGAAGGCAATGGCAAACCACCACGTTCAACATCATATGCGCGCTAGGTCAGTACACAGCAGACCCACACCGGACGGACTGCACTTGTAGCGCGATAATAAGCGGCTACAATCAGTTTCGAATGTAGTCTTGCATGTGTACACCTGCTTTACGTGGTACACAACCTATATCGGTACAGCTAAAAAGAAGACATTATTGTACTCCTGAACATTTAGCTAGAATGAAAATAATATCAGACGGACGATACCAGATTTGCGATACAGAAGGGACGATTAAACACTTTCAGTGTGGCAGTGTCTGAAAAATGAGAATAGAAAAAAATAATTCGTAGATTTTCTGTTGGAGAGATATAACACTTTTCCTATATCTCTATAGTACCGTTATCTAACCAGGCAAAAAATTTATATCGGTTCATTAAAAGAATCAATATTAATGTATAACCATAATTAAAAATCAAAATATATAAAAATTAGGAATAAAACTGGCCAAAAGGCGAAAGTCGGGTCAAAAAAAAAAAATCAGATGAGCCTTTCTTGAATTGCAATAACGCAAGTAATAATTCAGGGTTAACTACTCGTGGTTCTACAATGCGTACAATTAAATATGAATTATTATTTTTTTTTTTTTTTAAATATAAAATAATAATATAATTTTATATATTATCTTTTGGGCGCGACAGCGGCTTTGACCCAACAACTAGAGAAATTAAGGAAATGGTTTAATAGAGACACAATTAGAAATAGGGCTTAGGAAAGATAGAAGTGCAGGGATTATATCTAGAGATGGAGAGGAAAGGACAAAGGAAGAATTATAAGGAGCAGGAAGACCCAGTGCTAATATTTTAGAGTACAAAACATAGCGCTCAGAATCAAGGGCAAATCTGAATTACTTAAAACATTGAGAACACCAAAACCTATACGTACACTTGGCCTCAACAACGTCCCGACGTATATGTTATCTGTTTACTAAACCATTAACACATGTTTTTAATTGTGTAATAAAAACTTGCGTTTTCCCTAAGGTAGATGTAATTTACACAGCCTTTTAGAAGGCATTTGATAAGGCTGACCATTTGGTTTTACTTAGGAAAGTAAATCAGTTTGGTTTTTCACAATATTTATTAAAACTATTTGAATGTTATCGTCAGAATTGGCAACAGTACGTACAGATTAAATACTGTAAATTAGTTCATTCTTTGCGATCCTCAGGTGTACCTCAAGGTTCCATTTTCGAACCCTTCCTGTTTTTGTTGCTCATTAATGACTGACCTGATTGCTAATGATGCAAAATCGTTTATTGAAATAAAATGCGTGGAGAACATAAATTTATTACAGTTAGATATTAATAATTTTATGTGTTGGAGTATGGCTAATAAGTTGTTAGTAAATAAGGATAAATGTTTTTTAACACGTTTACTCGTACGTCCCCATTAGAAATACGTACCGAATAGATGATGTTGAATTGAAGAAAGAATTAATTGTTAGAGATTTAGGAGTTATTTTAGATACTAAATTAATCTTTAAGCTACATATCGCTCAAGTAGTTGTAGAACTAGAAAAATGTTTGGTTATATAATGAGACACAGCAGAAATATTTTTCATGTTGAAACTTACTTATGCTCATATGTTACATTAGACCGTTCTCATTTGGAATTTGCGTCTATTATTTGGACCCTGAGTCGGTTGATAAATATCGTTGAAAGTATACAAAAAAAGTCTCTACAATACACACACTGTAAATTTGCTAATTTGTGTAGAAGTGCCTTTTCATATAATGAGATAGTGAGGAGTTAAAGGCTGAGAATTCTGGTTGGACGTAGAAAGAAAGCATGCCTTTTATTCGCATACACTTTAATATACGATAAGTTATCCCGCTGGTTGCTCATAGAGAACCGAAATTTTAGAGTTCCCGCTCACAAGTTCCGTTGATCTGAAGTTTACTCCCCTCTTCGTTCATTTTTAACTTTGCATAATTAATTACATCAGGAAAACAAAAATAACTAGCACATTTTTCATAGTAATAATTTCGCAGAATTTTTAAGAACTGTTCGGAGTATTTTCAAATTAGGTGAGGAGGCTGCCGTTTAGACGTGTGTAGGTATGCGTTAGTAAAGCTGCGTAGTCTGGTGTTGTCAGTGTGCGTGTACGTTCTTGTCTCTAGAAATACATATATTTTTGGTGCTATACAGTAATTGGTTCTCCAGCGAATCGATCAATTAAATAAATGTATAAATAAATAAGTTTTTGAAAAAAAATAGGACAGTCATTGAGTAGAACGTACTTATATCTTCAAGAATATTACCATTTTGGTTGTATCGGGAACAGCCCTACAGCGGCGAGTAAGCATTCTAATCATCTTGGACAACCAACGAATGCGGAATAGAATTAAGAAATGTGATAAACTGGAATTTTTGCAAATTGTAGTTTCGAGACATATAAACAAACATTACATTAAGAAAACTGGAACGACTAGAATATATGGAGATACAGGCAACATTAGGGAGATGTGGATTAGATGAGAAAAGAAGTTGTATACCGTGTGGAATAAAATGAATGTTGTTCTTGATAGTTACTGCGGTACCGCTATATGCGTCGTTTCGATCAGATCTGATTACTTGAAAGCTTCTACAGTTAATAGGGAAGTGCATTTCAAACCGTATTTGCAAAAGGAGGTTGTATATGTTGTGTTGTACCAGTAAAGTCTCTAAGGAAACCCCTTATTGACCTCGAGTCTGTGCAATTTCATTGTAGAATATTGAAATTATAGTCCATTTTTATTCCGATTGATAAGCTCGTGTAAGGGGGACCACTTTCCAGGGATAACTATAACAATAAAAATGATAATAATAATGGTAATCTTCTGGTTTCCTTTGTTTCATCCAGGTCCATGCACGATCTATCTCAAGAAAGTTCTTCATTCCAGTACTAACTTAAGTCATCTCTTTCCTCTAACAATATGAAAATTACTCTAATCAAAATACAAACATTCGCTCTATACTTTAAGGCGGTAGGAAAAATACTTTCTTTCCCTCCACCTCGTCTGTCAGCAACTTCCTTAAAAAATCGTATTTTTCGCAAATCTAAAATCATATTCCTAACTATGCGTTTTTTAGGTATAGTATTATTAGTGGCGTATGCACAGGCTTTTCTGAAATCAATTTTTTCCAGCCCATGTATCGTCTGTTCTAAAAATCTATAAAATAAAAATAAGGTACCCCGGCAAAATCTGTAGAATTTTACTTCGAAAATTCTACGCTTCCCTTATCTATTTTTAAACTCGTTTTTAAAGTATCTCGGAGTTTCAGACCGCCCCTTCAACATGCTAAATACCAGCTGATTGGATAAGTAGCGACATCTTTTCCCCATTGACCCTCAGAAAACAAAGGCTCTTTAAAAATCGAATTCTTGTTTTAGTTGTTAGGCGAAATAAATAGATACCATTTGTGAAAGAAAAAATACTTTCTGTACACTCGATTAATATATTTTATTGAAGTAGAAAAGAAATTCGTGAATATGTAGAATATTGTAATTAGTGTACCACTGTAGACCACTAAAAAAATTCTTAAAATAATGTATTTTTAATGGGTGAGATTTCCTTTTTTTCTTAAACTTGGTTGTAAACCCCGTACCTATTTTTGGCTCTGAATTAGCCTAAGATATTATATTTAAATATTTACATAATCATTTCTCAAGGAAGTGATTGCCTATCAACTATCCATGCCATTTTGTTTTTACTTTGATCCCTACACACACACCGTTAGTTTATATGTTCGCTCCGGTTTCGTTTTTATTTTCACCTTTTGCGATACCGCTATTAGTAATTTCATTTAATTTTTTTTTTGTTAAATATTAGCGGTAATAATTTCGCAAATGTTCATAATTTTTAGAATATTTTTGTTTTAGTAAAACTCTTTTAACTTGCTCGATCTGAAACTAATAATAAATTTAATTTTAAGGCTCCCTAAATGTTAGGCTGAAATGAAAAAGAATAAACGAAATGATATAGTAATTTATTTTTTAGGTCTAAAAATTAGGTTAGTATATTGCAACATATGCTGTTGATGGTTTCTTTCAGTTCGCTACTGATAAGATATAGATAAACATATAATCCGGGGCATGTTTCAGATTCTAAAATTATTATTAACGCATACCAAGATATGCATTAAAAACATACAATGAAAATGTAAAATTAATTATAAACATAACTTACGTGGCATAAAAGAAAATGTCCAACTAGAACGAACAATAATATTTTACTGCTTCCGCCGATCATTTTTAGTTTTTAATGCTTTAGCAAGTGTGAAGTGATTTGCCTAGTAACTTGTATTTATATACCAAACATCAGAGACAAGTAAAAAAATTACAGGGGTCACAATTTTGCTAACAATATGACGCATTTTGTGTTATGGAGGACGTATTAAGGTTATGCAGGTATTATAATTTTTATTCAACGAATACATCTGTTTATGCGAAATAACAGATTCGGTCGGGTTTATTTTATTTTCATACTGTATATGAAAAGAAAATAGAAAAAAATTATATTTTTTCTCTCCTTCAAATGACCCAGAATTTAAAATGATTTTTTTTGTTCTCTGTTTCATCTGCTATTTAGAGAGGTGCATTTCAACAGTCCTCCGACTTAAATATTTTTTCTTCATATAAAGCGTTATCGTTTGCACATCGTTTTTTGCAGAAATATGCACAAACCTTCAAAATAGTTGAGTGGTTGTTAACATTTTATCTAACAAAATTAATAGAAAGTGGCTTATGAAGTAGTAGTTCATTGCAAAATAATAGTTAATACAAAAATTGATACAAACATCATTTAGAAAGTTGTTGATTATTTTACATTTTTGTTTATTAGGAAATTAATAGGTTTACTTTTTTAATATCTAAAATTAATATTTCAAATTTATACGTTAATTTATAAGTTTGTACGACACCATGAATATACATGGGACTGTGTTCCCGAAACATGTTGGTAATTAATTTTTAATTTATATTTTCCCACAAAGTTTAATTGTAGGTTTGTTCAAATTAATATTTTCTTTCAATTTATCATAATTTCAGTATCCTTCATATTAACCATTAAAAATAATAAATATTGAGAATCATAAAATCTTCCATTAATAAAATTTGTCTAAATTTATTTATTGTTTTTTCAAAAAATAACAGATACACTGAAATACTTATATAAATCTTTATATAAAATCAGATAAAGAAAAAATATGATGCAGGAGACAGAAAAAAATAACAATTAGTAAGTTTAAAACGTTTACATTTGGTCACTGCAACAGTTGTTTATTTTTATACATGTATAAGAAAAGTAAAATGTATTTATTAAAGAAGTATTACAAAAAATCAAATTAAAGGAATAAAAACAGTGCACAACCAAATGTAATTGTAACACTAATTATTTAAAAATCTTAATAAATTATATAATTCAATAACATTATATCAAGCAATGATTATTTAAAAATAATCTTGCATATAAAATGAAAACATATAGTTATAAAGAGAACGTATAAAATGAGTCAAAATAATAAGCACCGGTGAAATTGCTCGTTACTGTAATAAAAAAAAAAACAAAAAAACATAAAATCCGAAGTAGAACAAAAATTTGCATGGGCGATATAAAAATTTTCTAATCTCATAAAAGTCTATTTTTGAAACCAAGCAATGCTGTTGGGTGCACTATTTTGAATATACCACAATCTGAATATTAACACGCTTTGTATTATTTACATTTACCACCGTTTCTTTTATGTCATCATAGATCTGGAATGTATTTTGTGTCTCCCAATCACAGTGGGCATGGTAACGCCCTATAATAGTAGATGAAATCATTGACTTGGATTATTAGGTATTGCACAACCCCTCTTAAATAATAAATATCTGAAATTACAGTTTCAGTTAATGGCGTTTTAGATAATTCCATTTGATTGCACAGAAATATATTTTCATAAGCTGATTAAAGAAAATAGGATTAATAAAAAATGGATCAAAGTCATCTTATAAATCTATATGGGTACCAGAAGAGAATTTCGTATTATCAAACACAAGTACATTTGATTCAGTTATTCAAATTGTAGCTGTATGTTATTGCAATAGCGCACAAATCGAAAGATACGTGGTTAAAAAAAAATAAAATTTTATATGATTCTGTGTACAAACTCTTACGCGATGGTGTCACAACTCAAACTTATAGAAAACGGGCAAAAATATCACTTAAATATCATAATGTAGTATTAATGCCGCATAATATTTCATTAATTTCAATGGAACAGCCTGTTGATACACCTGTAAAAAAATATTTCATGATCCATCAGTTACGTTTCAAATGAATTGAAAAAAATGTAAAATTGTTATAGACGTTTGTACTAATACAAGTATAGATAAAACTAAAGAACTATTAGAATATTTAAATGAAGAAATGAATTCTTTCAAGTTAGGTAATATATGTTCCCATTCAGATGTAGAAAATATTACAACGATACAGTATAATGAACAATTAATAATTCTCTTCTAGTACCGATATAGATTTAAAACATGACTTTGATCCATTTTTTATTAATCCTATTGTCTTGAATCAGTTTATAAAAATATATTTCTGTGCAAGATTTATATTTTTTTTTAGTTAAATATTTGGATTTTTTTTTTTTCGAACTTTCTGATTGAATGTTTCCCTACTTTTCTTCTGTTTTTTTCTAGTCGCTTAAATATATATATATATATATATATATATATATATTATTTTTTTATAATTCTTTACTTTTTTTATCTTAGGCTCGTCAACCAAGGACCTACATCCTGAAACAAATAGTAAGGAAAGAAGCCGGTTATATTTTAATCCGTTTAGAAATCATTGCTAAGAAGAAAAAAGTAGCAAGAATAACTAGTGGGGAAGGAAGGGACAGGATGTAAGAAGCACAGGAAGGAGTAGGAAGCCCAAGCTTCAACAAATAGGAATACAAAGCAGAACGCTCCACAGAAAGAGATGAACACTGGAAGAACACATGATCGGCGTCGCAAATAATTGCATCATCAGGATGAATGGGCAGTGTGGGTAGGAAATTACGGAAAAGCGAAATTTGGAGGAAGGCAGCAAAGAACGGCCTAAACGCATGCGAACGACGGAAACAACATAAGAACGTCGAAGAGAGGGATGCAAAAGAAACCATGAATAAGGAGGAAGAGTAGGCTGAACAGACAGATGAAATGAATGATTATTAGAAAAGGAGGAAAAGTAGGTGTCCGACCAGTACCTGATATGAAAGCTTTTACATATCGATAGGAGGTTAGCAGATGGAATTTAAAAAAAAAAAAAAAAACAAAAATAAAAGAACAATAATCAAATTTGGAATGGATAATAGATTAGTAAAGAGAAATACGAATATAGGGATTGCCACCTCATTTAATTGGCGACAGAGCGTCCAGCAAGTTTAACCTTGTAATAGTAGAAGCGGAAAGATATCTGATATGTTCAGAGAAGGACAAACGACTATCAAGAAAAATACCGAGATAATAGAAGCAATTAACACGAGAAAGAGATACATTGTTTAAGGATAAATTAACCGAAGTAGGGTTATAGGGTTAAAAGGTAGAAATAGTATACGAAGATTTAGAGGGAGAAATCGAAAGATTAACTAAGGAAAGAGAATGAGCGACGAATTGAGTGCTTCAATGGCTACTAAATTATCCGCAGACGAGGAAAGAAGGAGGATGTCATCCGAAAAAAATAAAGAAAAGGAATTTAAACGAACAGAAGCTATACTGATAATATAGATTTTAAAATTAGTAGAGTTGAGGGAGGAACTTTGAACCATCCCTTGAAAGTCGAAAGATGGAGAGGTGAAATGGATAGAACGATTCGACATGAGATTGATAATAAGGAAAGAGAATCTGATCTTGAGGACAAGGAGAGGGATGCCGTCTATACCTGGGCTAGAATTAGAAAAGCTGATCAAAGAATCGTAGATTTCATTGATGCTGAAGGGAAAAGAGAAAAAGTGAGAAGAAGATGTAATAGGTCAGGATGGAGCCAATGATTACTCGAGGGATGGTACCTAGGAAGGAGCAACTGAATCAAGAAAAGTAGAGAGCTTCTTTGACGGAAGGTTGTAGTGTGAGGAGCGTTCGGAGCTGGAAGAGCGAAAAGCTTTAGCCATCCTCCAATGATGGGAAGTGGAGGTAGATCTGAAAAATGATGAACAAAAATTACTCCATGAATTTCTTTTGGACGTTTTAATGATGAATCTAGCCTGGGCGTTAGCCCTTTTGTGAGCCCTGAAGTTGGAAAAGAAGGAACAAGCCCGGAATAGTCAAACAGAGAAAACGCTGTCCTTGAAGGCATTCGTACAATCATTATTCCACCAAAGTGAGGACGACAGAAGATAATAGTTTTTTTTTGAAATGATAAAGTGGCGGAGAGGAGACATCAAGAGCAGAAGAAATGGAATTAGAAAAAGCGTTATATTGTTGAAAAGGATCAGTATGAGATTGTTTGTAAGGAAGAGACAGGTCGATATTTGAATAGAATTTATCCCAATCAAACTTTTTGAGCGACCATTTGAGAGTGAGAGCAGGTCTGGGGTTATCAGGGGGAGGAAGAAGAGGAAGTAGGTCTTAGAAGGAGAGAATAATGGGAACATGATCACTGCCGAAGGTACCGTCCAAAGTTTTCCAATGACGGTTAAGACCAAAGTGGGGAGAAGCAAAGGACAAATCCACCGAGCAGTATGAGTGTGCACCTTTATAGAGAGTAGGTGAGTTGTCATTAAGAAGGACAAAGTTGTTGTTGCGAATAAAGTTATCAAGAACACGACCGTTTTTGTTGTGACGCGCAGAGCCCCATTGAGCAGAATAAGCATTCCAGTCGCGACTAATAATGAAACGAAGACAGTGAGGATAAGTCAATAGTGTGAATGGGAAATTATTAAGATCAAAATTGGAAAGAATATATGAAGAAATTATATGAATAGGTTGAGGATAAATATTTGAGATTGAAATATGGACTAGGTTGAGTGAATGAGAATTAGAAGAATAGTCAGAAGAATGGTCTTGGGGGAAAAAAGATATCATTTCTTATGAGAATGGCAGCGCCACCATACCCATCAACACGATCGGATCGGATTGCTATAAAGTCTCGATGGATATGTTAGAGGATTCGAAAAGCCAGGTTTCAGATAAGAGATCAATATGAATGGAAAAGGAGTCAAGTTTTCCCTCCAATGACGTTGTTTGGTTCTTAGTTGGAGAATATTAAACTTGTGTATCATGTGGAAGAAAAAATACGAAGTAATAGGAAAGCAAATCTAGACCACCGGGCAAGAGACGATAGAAAGGAGTAAAGGAATTAGACGCAGAGGAGCAAAGCAAAACAAAGAAATAAGATTGAACCTGCAGAAATATGACGAAATATAGGGGAAAGGAAAAGAAATAAGAAATAATATTAAATGAAACCAATAAATAAAGAAAATTATTCCGCAAGGGAAATCTATGCATCTTATTATTATATAGACTTGTTATAACTTTAAAGCTATGACTGGTTCGCATATGGTATATAATAAAAAACAACCAAGTCAATAGCCTGTGAATTACAACCTGAAAGAATAAAGAAACATACATTGGCGCGGTAGATTTAAATACCGTTTAACGCGTCTTTCTAAAAGAACAAGGATGAGCAGTAGGAAAGGAGATATTAACTGTATTAGAGGTCTGGTTCAAATAAACCAACTGCGTATATTTTAAAGTTCTCAAATAAATGAGAGGATTTGGAAAAGTGATTCCAAACTTTGAAATTAGGCGTTGTGAGCGGATGAATCTAGGCTATCTCTCAACAGCGTTGTAGACAAAAGGAGATCAAAGGAAAAGTTAATTAAGGTGTAAATTACTGGACAGGAATGAGACAAGCGAGGAGACAAAGTTAGAAGAGGGCGCAATGTTGTGAGAAGAAAGAAGATCAATTATTCCTTTTATTAAATTACTGATAGGAGGAAAATCAACTACTTAGTGGTTAATGCCACTTCAACATCAATATATTCAAAAAAAAGAACGGAAAAGGTAGCATAGAAGGAAAAAATTACTAAAATAAAATCGTTGATTGAATAGTGGAAAGAAAATTAAACGAAAAAGAAGGAACGAAGGAGTAAAAGAGGAGAATGGAGATGGAAAAGGTAATGTAATAAAAAAAATACAGCAGTGATTTTTCTCACTTTTCTTCTTTTTTTTTTTGCGTACAGTTTAAGAATGAGAAAATTAATTAAAACGGATATTATTAGTCAGGAAACAAGAAAAGAAGTCAACAAAGGATGAAGAGGGAATAATTTTGTTTGAAGAAAATGGCACGATGATGGCCACAGGAATATTTTTAATTAAGGGTGAAGAAATTGCCGAGAGGAATCAGGAGTAACCAGGGAGACAGGAGTGGCACTAGCAGGATTTGAGGGAAGATAATTACTTGAAGGGAAGGATTTGTTAAGAGCCCAACCATTAGAGGGCGATGGGAAACGATTCGACGGTTGAGGGGGAAATTGGAGGAGAGGAATTATGGAAAGGTTATGAATTACGGACTTTGTGAAAGATGGGAGATTCGGGTCGGAAGTGAGAAGAAGCAGTTGACGGAAGATTAGATGAAATATTATTAGAATAAATGGAAGTTGAGGCTCGGTCGGCATATGAAAAGGCTTGAGAAGCTAAATTGCTCTTTTTGAATTGCGAAGCCTCTTGGAACGAGATATTTTCAAACGCCACAATATGATTGATTTATTTTTGTTTAAGCCACTCAGGACAAGATCGATCATTGGCACAGTGTGTGCCTTTACAATTACAGCAAGTGGAAGGAACCTGTAGGTTGCTGCATTCCGAAACTGGATACCTGTAAACACAGTGAGAACAGATGATAGTGGCACTACGGCAGTGCTTCGCGATGTGTCCAAAAAGGAAATATTTGGAGTACTGCGTAAGTAGGGGAACGCTAGAAGAAACGAGGAATCGAATTTTGAATATCGTAACGTGCTCCGGGAGAGAAGTGTTATGAAATCTGATTTCAACAGAACTAGTCGGAATTTTATTACCATCAAAAGTACGATGTGTGCGGCGAATAAAGGCGATAGGAATGGAGAATTCGATCCCTTCCAAGATTTCATCTTCAGAAAAGGACGGATGGATACCAGAAATAACGCCTATTCTGAATAAGACAGAATTTGCGATATATGCTTTGATATTATGCGACGCCAAAAAAATTGAGCTAGAATGGAATTAGTGGAGGAGACGGAGGGAAACTTGACCGAGACACGACCCCTACCTTGAGGGACAATGCTCGTGGGGGAAGAGGAAACGGAATTAATCAGCCTGGCAACTAAAGGATGGAGGTTGCCTACAAACAACTTTCGACATGAACGGTGAAAGGTCCTGGATGATCGTCCGTGAACAATAAAATATCTTTACTATTATTATAATTTTTTTTTTTTATACATATAAAATTAGTTGTGGGTTTCACAGGACAAGTATGCCTATTGTGTGAGTGTCCGACAATCTTATTAACGTTTATTCAAAATAAAAAATTACAACTATTCTTGCTTTTCCTATACATCATAATATTAGTCAACTTCAGATCATATAAATTATAACATAGTACACACATACAAATACGTACACACATCGTAAATACTCATCTGCATACCGAGACATGAAGGTAGCTAAATATCTTCGAATACAAAGAAAAGAATAAAAAGAAACAAGGAAGAATGAAAACAAATAAATAAAAAGAGAACGGTAAAAGAAAATTATAAAGTAGAATGATTCGAAACGTATCCGGGGTTTTACTCTTTACACCATTTTTTCAGTCATATACTTCCTTTTTCCACACATCAATTTGTTTTTCGTTTAGTATGTGGTGGGGTATTTTACTAATTTTTTAAAATAAAACTGAATCATCAGTATTATCAATCCGTAGATTCACGCCTCGGGGATGGATTTATATTATTGTTGTTATTATTATTGTTATTGTTATTACTATTATTATTATTATTATTATTATTATTATTATTATTATTGATAGTAGTAGTATTAGAAGAAGTATTAGTAAGAGAGAGATTACAGTAATACCAATGAAAGTAGAAACATTATTACTCCTTTCGTTATAATTATCATTATTGTTACAATTATTATTACTATATCTGTTTAATTGTACGGTAATTAAATTTTAAACACCAATATAAAACAATTATTTTATTTAATCGACTTTTGTCATCGATTTTAAACCGTTATTTTTTATTGTTTATATTTTGGCATCGTCTTTATTAAATTTATATATTATAATAACTCCCGTGATCATGAAGCGTTGTCTTCGAAACGCGCTGGGGTATTTGATACACTAAATAATTGTTTTAAATTGGTGTTTAAAATTAATTACTGTACAATTATTATTATTATTATTATTATTATTATTATTATTATTATTTGTTATTATTATCGTAAAGAACGGTTGTATTTAGGTTGTTCTAGTTTTGTGCATTGAAATTTTGTTGTAGTTGTTAAATATTTCATTCGTTTTGTAGAGAGTTCATTACTGGTAATCGTATTTTGTAATATCCTGTATTGCCACATACTAAACGTATTCGTTGTGAATTTAGCTAACACGGCAAACAAATCCATTTTTATTTCTGTTTTATTCAGGTCTTTCACATAGATCACAGCGCGTCGGTTAGTTACTTGTTTGGGTAATTCTACCCTTGACGGACTGAATTTGCCTGATGATAGTAGTAGCGGAATTTGCATTAACGGTGCTGTCTGTATATATTGCGAATATTGAGTGTATGGTGAATCGTCTATCTCTTGAGAATGTGATGATTTTTGCATGTATCATCTAAATTTTTCTTTTTATGAAACTGGTTAGCCAAAACACTATTATATTACTAAACAAGTAAAGTGCAGCAAGCACATAAACAATATTGGACTTTGCTGTGCTAAATAACACTTCTCTAACGAGTTGAAATTTTTTATTACATATTTGTATTTAGCTGTATTGCTGAAGATATAAATAATTGAAATTAATGGTAAAAGAGTTGGCTTTTCGGTTACACTGGAATATAGAAATTTCTATGCGTTGAATTGATCATTATTTTTGGCGTGCACGCTATCTTTTGGAATATAGTATAAGTAGAAAATGTTTAACTACATAATTCTTCAGCAGATGACGCTCCTTCAATGATATATTTTAATATACTGTAAAAAATAACTAATCAATGTAAAAATTTATTACATATTAAATGTAATGTTCCTTTGATGATATTTATGTTTTGCCAAAGCTCAATATTTAAAAAAAATAATCCACCTGCCTATTTTTATGTATATATTACAAGGAAAATTTTTAACAGTGGGTAAAACCTTCTTATTGAAGTAAGTTGCTCTTGAAACTGTATTTCCACGCAATATAAGACGCCGTCTGGCCTAGCCAGATGATTTTCTAGAAGGAAAATAAACCTTCCACCGAGCCTTGATGGTTGGCTAACAATATAAGTCATAAAATTGTTTGCAGGATGAATACACGGCCATGTCCTTTGAAATTTATACCCGTCCTCCTAACGGTTTTTCCTCCTACCTTTGTCCTATCGTTCATCTGTCAACCACGCTCTTTCACAACTGTCAATGTATTTCTGATAATTACACCAATACAAGGTCCTCGGAAACTTTGCCGGCGATATTAATTAGTCTCACTTGGGGATCATAGATGTCCAACAATAAAGGAAAATTTTTTGAAAGATATCTTCGATGAAGTGGTTTTGTTGAATAATCGAGCATCAACTCGTTTTAACTCCCTTAACTGTTCCTTTTCGGCTATCAACTTTACCTTGGCTTTAGTTGCGTTAGCTTTTTTCTTAGAATGGTCCGTACATAACAACCTGTGCTCGAGTGACCATTTCTCTATAATTATTGCCCAGCAGTTTACCAGTCAATGCCAACATCATAAACCACCCAGATGGATGTTAAAGCAGGCAGATTGGACTCGACAATATCAACTTGATACTCAATAATTTTAATATCATAGTGGAAGCAGCCTGTAGAGCGGTTCCACGCTCTAAATCAATTGTTAATCCGAAGAATGTACCGTAGTGGAACCTTGCCGTACGACAAGCCATAACGAATAGGAAGAAAGTGCTTGCTAAATTTCGAACCACAAGACTAATAGAGGGTTTTCAAAGCTTTACAAAAATACATGCGTAAACGCTATTATACGTAACGAAATCCAAAAAAGTTGGCACTGGTTTATAGAATCCATCGATTCGCAGACCTCGGATCACTACATGTGAGCTAAGATAAAAACTCTAAAAATGGTTGCAAAACATACTTCTCAATTTCATGGATATCGTTTAATGGCACCACACTAACATCCCCGAAAGAGATCCCGAATGCCATGGCTGTTACCAGATAAATCGGCTAATATATCATACTAGTTGACCCAGCGAACTTCGTACCGCCGCAGAATCAATAAATGTTGTGTTAACTTATTAGCTGAATTAAATTCAGTTTTTTATTAAGATAAAATTAATCCTCAAAATGAATTAAGTTCAATAAATGTACAAAAATTAAAATGAAATGTATTTTAATTACATTTAAACGAATGTAATTCGTGTGACAGCAAGACATTTGCTCTATTGAGGCGTATCGAAATGATTCGCGTAGCATTGTTGCACTACTTCCTGTTAAACTATTGCTGGATGGTTTGCGCACTCGGGTTGATTTCAAGCACCTTGCGATATACGATATTTTTCGTTTTATGTTGGGTGCGAAAATGAACTAAGCGGATGGTTTGCCGACATGTGAACATGCTATGTACAATTGACCGTGATATTTATATATATAGGATGGTATTGTTTAATTCTAAGGATCAATATATTTTCATTTTTATGTTTACGATATTTATGTTTAAACGCAAATGCGTTTTAGGTTGATATAAATACAATATTTTTTTATTTCTGTAATCACCCGACAGGAATGATACTTACTCTTTCCCAGTTTCGGTTGTTCCATTGCGTTCATTAGTAATTAATACATCGCGTTTTATTTTGGGGAATATAATTTTAAAACGTTTTAAAAACTCTTTAAGATCCCTTACTTGTAATTTGAGAAACGCATCTAACTTTTTTTTAAAAATACAAACCTTAAAATAGAAAACATACTGAGATCAGTAGTGGTTCAGAATCATAGTATTTTTCTTAGCAGGCATTTGTCATTTAGAGGGAGCTCTGGATCTGAAACTTTATATACTCCTAATAATGGTAACTTCCTGGGCTTAGTGCAACTAGTAGGAAAATTTGATAATGTAACCATGAAGCACCTTCGTCATATTTTAAATAAGGAGACCAACTTCCAATATTTTGGCAAATGAATTCAAAACGAGTTAATTGGCTTAGTTGAAAGTGAAGTTCGAAATAATATTTTAAATATGGTAAAGTCAGCTAAATACTTCTCCATCATACTGGTCTACACTCCTAATGTGTAAAGCATGTTGAACAATTATCACTAACGTTCTGTTTTGTCAACACGCATGAAGAAACAGTCGAAGTACGAGGGTGTTTCGTTGTTTACAAGCTGGTAAGTGATTTTAGGGAGCAGGACTCACTAGTCTCTTCCTTGATACAATTGTACACGAGTTTGATTTGGACGCGATAATAGTGCGAACATAATAGGAGTAAACAAAGGTGACCATACCAGAATTCTTAACCAAAATCTTCGAGCATTTTTCAATCCATGTGGTTGTCATAGCCTGAATTTGGTGATAGCAGATGCAGACGAAACGTCTGTTAAATCAATTTATTTATTTGGATTTCTCCGAAAACTGTTTGTTTTATTTTCTGGATCAACAAAACAATGGGAAGTAATATCCAAACACAAAGAAGTATTATAAGCTGAAAAAAGTTAGCAAAACTTGCTAGGAGATTAAAGTTTCCAGCCTTGTTGCTGTTCGCTTTCAATACTCTTCAACTCATGATGCCCTTCTAAATCGCTTAGTATGATATAATGTTTCAAGTGAACATTATACGTGGGACTGCGTAGTCTGAAACTATGGAATTATCGGACGCATCGCAATTGCTAAAAAACTGCATGGAATTTGTGAAATAGTACCGGACATTTTCATCTAACCTAATAACAGCTAGCGAAATGGCATCGCAGGATGAGGTAGATCAGATTTTTAAGCCAGTCCGATCCCGAAAAAAGAAATCGTTATTTAAATACGAAGCCGTAAGTGAGACACCAACTGATCCTGAAAAATTATTTAAAATGAACTTTTTTTTCCCCTATGATTGATACAATTGAGAATACATTGGTCAGTCGATTTAGACAATTGTCAAAATTCAACGATATATGATCATTTTTATACAACATCAACATAATTCCCGAAAAATCCATATGGGAAAAAGCCTGTGCTGATTTGCAAATTCATTTAACCGATGGAGAAAAATGTGATGTGTCTAGATTTTCAATCAGCAGCGCAATTAAAAGTTTTTCGACTTATAAAACAAAATGATTGACAGGATATTTTCCCGAATGTGTGGACAGTGCTGCGTATCGTGCTGACTGCACCTGCAACTATCGCTGAATGAGAACGAAGTTCCAGTAAATTAAAACTTATAATAACTTATTTACGATCTACTATGTGTCCGGAAAGACTATCAGATCTTGGAATTTTGTTTATAGAAAATGCTATCGCCCAGAAGTTAAATTATTCGTGCAAGCGCAAAAGCTAGAAAGGTGGTCATCTAGTTTTTTTTTTTTTTTTTTATCAAATTGGTTGTTCTTTTATTTTAAGATCGATTTCTGTCGGCAATATAACAGTTTAGATAGAAGTTGTCAAACAAAATCTTAATTGTTATTATTTTTCATCTGACAAGTTCACATTCAGATATGCCTATAGACATTTGGTCGGTCTGATACTGTTTATATACGAAAAATTACATTCCCTTTCGTCTGAATATAAACTATGTAGAGCATAATCACGGATAGGCAATTGCGTAGAAAGAACGCTAAGTTTCATACTCGGAGGAGCGCTATTTTGAGATCTCACGCCACTTAAAAATTTTGCTAGGACCGCCACTGCATTGCAGTAGGAGATCAAAAATAAAATGAATGCTAAACTTTGAATATACTCGAAGATATTGCTTAATAGAAATAATATAATACACCGAAGCAAGCTACATGTTGTAAATTTGAATCAATGTATATGAAACAATTGGGGTTGATACAAATAATGATTACCTTCTGCGTGTTAGTAATACTTCTATATATAGCAGCTGGCAAGTTGTGCTGAATTTCTATTAAGTTTCATTGTATATTATTATGTGAATTACACTTACGTAAATGTCGGGAGCAAAAATAATGAAATGGTTTGAATCATATTTGCTGAACGAAATATATATGTTACGGATATTAATAATACATTTAGCCATTCTATGCTATCCTAATTATAAAAAATTGTATTCAGTTCTATTCTATTTTTAATTTATATAACGATTTGCGTAATCTTAATTCAGAAGGGAAAATTTGTTGTTATGCTGACGATGCAATTTTGGTTATTAATCCATAAAAAACGTTAATTTTTGAATGGTGGTTATTCATAAATACTTACAAGCAAACTAAAATTATACATTTGAACAGAACAAAATATATATAATACATTGCTAGTTTTCATAGGGGTTGCTGGAATAATCTGAATCTAGCAACCATATACAGAGATTACGATATTGCATATCAAAAATCATATTTGGATTATAATCTCGTACTTGTATGCAGCACGCAAATTACGAAAATTTCTTTTTTGGTTATTTTAACCACAACCGTGTTTAGGGAGCGCGAACTATCTTATTATTTTAAATATTGGAAACAATTATAAATATCTACTTCTAGGCTAGTACGAAAAAAAAAATAAAAACACGATTTGTTGTAACACAAATTTAAAAGCTATTTTAAAGTTACACGAGGTTCAATTAATAAATCGGATTTTAACATCTCGCAGTCACCAGGAACAACAAAAGTGCCAGCTCCGAAAGCAGTGATGCTCAAGCTTAACAAGCTCTACTATACGACCTGAACTTAAAATTTCATTTCTTAAGTTTTGAAAAACAAAGTTGCAGGTGCTAATCTACCTATTTCTATTTAATATATATATATATATATATATATATATATATATATATATATATATATATATATATATCATTTAATGATCGTTACTTACCTGTTAAAATAATTTTCTAAGCGATTACACGGCTTGTCGCTAAACTTATTTCGTTTCCTTTTTGAGCGTTTTTTATTTATTTTTATTCGCATATTTGTTTAATTTCTAATTTTGTTTTATTACTTACCTAAATCGGCATTTTGAATTGTAAACTTCGTATTACTTTAATTTACTAATTGTAACATATTTTATTATTTTATTTTGTTTTCTTGTTTGTTTTTATATGCTTTATGCAACTGCCGCTATAATTACGAGTGTTATAATCGGGACAAATCTAGCTAGTGAAAGAAATGCTAGTTCGAGTGTTATTTCTCTTGGCTGTTTTGCTTTATAAAATTCTGCCTGGAATACGACATAGTATTTTGAAAATTTTTGGAGATGATACATTCTCATTTTAATTGTGTTCCTTTGATTAAATAAGTATAAAAGGAGAAAAAGAAAATTCGAAAATTTACAGTATATTACGCTGCAAATTCGGGTGTACTTTTTATAATTTTTTTTGTTTCGGTGTGGATATTAGCTTACTAAACTTATAACGTATTGAAACTTGCTGAATCTCTCGAAAATCGTATTATCTGTAAAATTAATTGCGTTTTAAAAATGAAAACCTATTTGCAAGGTGATGTATCTTTTCATATCCGATAAACGGACATTTAAAATTAACTAGAGGACAACATTAGATAAACAAAAATATAAATAAGGTCGCCACCTTCGAAAAATGTGTTTATTTCGGGAAACGTTGAAAAATTTTATATATCGTATTTATGACGTAGAATTCAAAACACGAACATCGTATTCTTGAGAGGATATATTCGGTCTGTCTGTCGATTGATAAAAGGAAACGGTCGGATTTGTTTCGGGAGGGCACGCCATCAGCAATTGTATGAACTGGTGCGCCCTAACACGGTTGCCTTTCTGTATCTGTTGAATAATTTTTATGTGTTGCGAACACCATTGTGGACAATCCATAACAATTCTAGAAATCTGCTGTATTGGTGCACGACTGGATGTAACCTGTTGTATTATCGTTGGGTCTGCATCTAATGAAGTCCTAGTAGGTTTTATTTTTGCACAACTATAATTCATTGTATCGAAGTACCGATTAAATTCGCTTATCCTTGGAATCGAAGTTAGCCCGATAACATTTACCGAGAACACATCATTCAAAGTTTGTTGAAGCATTTTTTTTCGCTGGTACACGTAAGCAACAGTGACATAATAATCCTGCCACTGACTCCAACATTATTAAATGACTGTACAATTTTCGGTACATTAAAATCGTCATTATTTTTATCGATTGGAGTTTCTCCCGACTCTTCAGCTGCAGTTTCATCGTCAGTTTTCAAATCACTCGGTTCATTTGACTGTGAAAATGGGTTTACTGCCGGACAAAATTTCTGAAATTAGAAAGAACAACAAATATTATTTATAAAACAGGTGAACTACATTTTAAAATTATTCCAAACAAAAATTAATTTTTTCTAATTTTTCTCATTCCTCTTTAAAATGTACATTTGCATTTGTATGAAATTATACATTCGAAATAGGTGTGTGTATTATCTGTTTAATTATTAGACTTCGTTCACATATAATAACCGGTGGAATTGAACTTGCCAAACCAAAAGCTCGGAACTTGTGAAGGAATGCGATATATATTATATAGTCTGAAAAACAGATAAAAGAGGGTAATTTAGTAACAAAAGTTGCCGATTCTCTGGGAAGTAAAAAATTGAATAATTACTTCGATAATTTTTTTGACAATCTATTATTCATTCTTGATATTTACAATCAAATTCGTATTGAATAGTTTTGGTATTTTTCCCATTTTTGATTGCTTAAAAATTTTCTAATTAAATCATATACTAAAATGCGTTTTATCGCCGCAAGTCAAATGTTCAGTATAACTCAGTCTAACCTGGAATCTAGAAAAGAAGAATATAACATTTATGTTAGAAGGTAAATAAGAATGAACGAGCTGAAAAATAATATCGATAAATATTGACACATTGATACGCAAAAATTCTCCAAGACGAACTGCAGAAATAACAAGAAAATAGTAAAGGAAATAATACGGAAGAAACGTGGAGAATTTAGAATATAATTTATACAGACGGTGAAATAAACAATAAAGAAAATAAATATTCGGCAGCAATGTAATATAATGAAAGTGAAAATTTAAAAAAATCCTTTAAATTTCCAAAAATTTATTCAGCAAGGGCAGCAGAGCTAATCGTCAAAGATAAACCTATAAAAATGGCAGCGAATTTAAAAGATAAAAATATTCCGATAAGACTTCCTAGGGGCAATATTTAAAATATTCTATAAAGACGATTTGACAAACAGTATATTATACAATACGTTAACTGATATTAATAAAATAAAACGTGATAATAGTAACATATGGTTTAAAACCGGGTCACAGTGAAATTACGAGAAATAGCGCAGTAGACAAATTGTCCAAAGATGTAGATCCGAGACATAAAGAGCAAAAAATTGAATTGGATTGGAAAGAACACGGTACTGTAATAAACGAAAGCATAAAAAAATCACGGCAAAAGACTAAGAGGGAGAAAAGCAAAGCCTGTGGGAAAATATACAAGCAGATGCGGAAAATAATCAGTAACAAATACTGGTTTACAGAAAAGATGAATAAAGAATTTATACAGCTTATAATTAGAATTAGAACAGATCACGTAAGGGGACACCGAGAAAATTATTCTAAAGGAAAATAATATCAAGTAACATCTGCGGACATTTGTTCACATTGCAAACTATACAATTAAGAACGGATAGACTTAATACAGGCGATTCTACCGATTTATGAGACACCATCTGTATCAGTTCAACAGATCGTTCAAGAACGAGAAAAAGAATCAGCAAATGAACTACATAAATTTATTAAAAACACTAATATTTTAATTTAAATTAAACAAGTAATAATTGTAATAAATTGTCACACTGGCCAAAATAACAAAAGTTTGAGTCATAAAGATAACAAAAAAACTTTAGGCCATCAATGAGCAGAAGAGATAACAAAAAATCTGGCGGTAGGGCTTTCAGTATGAATTTATAAGAAAAGGTAAAGTTTTATTTAAATGCATTTACTCTTTCATTAATGATACCGGTATGTAGAAAAGGAAAGTATTTAACCCGTAAATATGGATCAAATGACACAGATAAAAATTGTATAATAATTTTTATTTTTGTCTTTGTCCGCACTATCTAGCGATTTCGAGTGGTCCCCTAAGTAACAATTTTCTTACGTTGGTTATTTTAATTTTTTTTAGTGCCTTGACCAGTTTTTGAAAGGTCATTTTGAGCAAACTGTGTAAATTACCTTTTTTTCCCTTTGTGGATGAAAAACTAATTTTAATTTGCAGAAACAGATAGTGAAATAATTCAAGTCCTATTGTAATATTGGATGATATTTCAATTGATGATGAATCAGCAACAAGCGAAAGTGAAAATGATGAAGCGGAAAAAAAGATAGTTCTCTATTTTACTACTGTAAAGAAAATGTGGATAAAGAGGGATGTAAATATTCTAAAATACCATCTGTTTACAGTGGAACTTAGTTTTATGAACTAAATTAGTGATGGAACAGAGCCACCTACTAGCGTATGAAAAAAAGTAAAATTTTTAAAGGTACTTGGATTCTTTGTATTTCGTTTGATGCCAAAAAAAATTTAAATTACATATTTTTATTGAAATATTAGACAGATAATATCTAAAAAAACGGACAGGAGAAAAAACCGAATTCCAGTAGCAGAATCCAACCAGCTACAAAAAGTCTAAGAGAAACGTTGAATGTGCAGTAAGCAAAGATAGGAAAACTGTCTTGCTTGTAAGCCTTGTGTAGCGGCTTTTGTAGTTTTAGATTATGTTCCAATAGTTCTAAATCGTTATTATTATTATTTCACTATGTGGAAATATATTTTTCACTACTTCTTTTCCTTTTGCATGTCGATAAATATCAAACAATAAAATACATGCTATCGTATATGCCCATGTTATGCATGAAAAGCACAATTATATAAATACGTATCTTTTTGAGACAAGTTGAAAATGGTAAAAAATATAAAAACAGTAAACAATGTTGAAATGTTTATTAGAAATGTATGTTACGTTTTAAATGGAGTGAGGTTTGTTTTTGTTTTTTTTTTTAGCGAGCGAAATGTGAACTAGAATATGTGCGAAAAGTCAGTTGGACTTATCAGTGTAAGTTGTTAACTGCTTCTACTGCGCAGTGTACGGGTTAAGGAATATATTATTACTAGCTGGGGTACCCGGCTCCGCTCAGGGAGTTGGTATGAGATTGTGTGGTAGTTGGAATAAGAGGATAAACATTAAAATATAAAAAGTAAAAAATGTTGTTGAAAACATGTTCCAACTATTTACAATACTTGTTTATAAACAACATTTTTCATTTTGTTATCCGGAGTATGTATGTACAAATTTTACGAATTTTCTAGTCGAGGGCAAGCTATGCACAGTTGACCGTGAGAGAAACAGGTTCGCAATGTTTTAAAGTTAGTCCTTGCGCTTTGTTAATTGTAAAATTTGAATGGAAATTGCAGTCTTCTAAATTCGAATAGCAGTTCAGTAGAGATCGGTGGTATTTTAGGGATAAATACTGTGTGTCCTTTGTCCTTTTCAGTCATATAAGTTCATCTTCGATGATGTTATTCGATAGGTGTTTGACGATCATCCTTGTTCCATTACATAGTTTTAGTATGATCGGAGATCCAATTTTCAGTCGAAGGCAATGTAAAATCATCCCTAGTAATTGCAAATAGTTTAGAAATTCTGTAGGGAAGTTAACAGTTTCTTCAACGTTTACTATCGTGTCGATCGACTTGTATATTCTCTCCACACCGGGAATTTTCTTTTGAATATTAAAGTTGATATAGTCGACAACAATATTTTTACTTCCCAAAATTGCCCTTCGAAATAGCCGCTCCAGATTGGTATTGTTGCGAACAATGTTTGGACAAATTTGGTCGATGAGTTCGTTTTCAATAGTGGCTATGTTTCAAAAATCACCGTTGAGTTCAGTGAGACCGGTCGTCTGGTCAGTAGGATATGTGCCTTCCCCGATTTGTAAATGCTTTTGAGTAAAATGAGCCGTTGTTTCGTCTCTCGAGAGTTCAACTCGCATACTTTTTTTGTTAGTCGCAGTATTTATACGTGTGACCAAAGATGTGATTATTTAAAGCATGTATTGCTCGCGTCTGCTGGTGTTGACTTGGGGATAACTGGAAGTGTTTGTCAAAAATCTCCTGAGAATATGAGTAGAGCTCTTCCCATCACTTTAGAGTTTCCTTGCAAGTCTTGTAACATTCTGTTCATGGCTTCAAGTGATTTTTTATGTGCCATTGTGCATTCGTCCAAGAAGATCATTTTTTAGCTTGTTTTAGAAGTTCACCCCGTACAGATTCTCTTGAGATTTTACATACCGCTAATTGTTCTTCTGCTATATTCAACAGTAGTTGTAGGACCGAATGGGCATTTCGTCCTCCTTCCATAAGTGTGGCTGCAATGACGGATGATGCCGATGCAAGTGCAGTGTGTTGTTCAGCACGCATTTCCGGCAGCAATAGATCTATTAGAAGCTTTTTAAACATTCCGTGTTTCTTCTTCCTTAATTATTTTTGCCAGATTCCTTTGTCCGTTTGTACTGTGGGCTCTGTAATTACAGATGTGGCCATAGTATGGGACAGCTAACTCCTTTTTCTTTTACCTTCGGCAATGTCATTCCTTTTCTTTTCAGGATGGATACGTTTGACATTTTTCGACGTTTATTGTTATTGTTTTTCCATCCTCGGTATAGAATTCTTTGTCAGATTCCATTCCTTGTTACTTTTAATTGTTGCTATGTACACGTGTTGATTGGTAATCGTCCGTCGCTGACATTGCTGGAGAAATACCCAAACATGAATGAAAAAAAAAAAATAAAAACATTTTCCCGGTGCCCCCTAGTGCGTCCAAGTAAATTTCGGCAGTGTTATTGTTGATCCGGTCCATGATAACGTTGTCAATTTTTTTTTTTATTGTCATTCAGGAGTGTTTTTTTTGTGAGCAATGTATCGAAGTAGATCGTTGATGTTGTAGCTTTTTTCTTTTGTAATTTTGAAGTTTAGCACACTGAAGGCATCTTTTCATGGTGCTGGCATCCGAAGTTGTACTAAGGTCTGGTTTTTTATTGATAAGCATTTATATTCTAGGTGAATGAGTGTTTTTCATTAAAGATGTCGTCGTTGAATTCGATGGTCAATTCTGGATGAGCTTGTCGGAATTGGTACAGTACGTGATCACTCATACTCTCTTTGATGGAGTCCGAAAGCTGTTTTGGATTCCATGGGTCACATGTTGTTAGAATTATGGTGAATAAGTTTTTGATTTGTTCAGCTGAGCTGTGATCGAGGATTCTTGTTGTATTAATTCCCAGTGGTTGTCGTTTTCCGGTATTCCTAAGCGTTGAAATGCTTCTCTGTAGGTCTGACATAGGTAACCATCAACAGTGTTGAAATCTGTGAAACTTGTTGGTTACCGTATTTCTTGTATATCTGCAGGTAAAAACATTCGGCATTGTTCAGATGTAAGGTGTATACTTTGCGTAGTGCATCAGTTTTCATGATCCCTGGATGATCCCCTATTGGAGTTCCTTGTTTCCGTTGTTGAAGGATTTTTCTTGTTTTGTTCCACATATAATAGAGAGGAACGTAGACGTATGGTAGTGTTTTTAAGAATGGATCCGTTTGGCACAGTTGGAAAAAATCTGTTAATATTGTGTTCTGAGGTGGTTCGCTTGAAATTTTTCTGGCGGTGTCTTTATGAAGTAAACTCTGTGTCTATTCTCTAAATGTACTGCTGGATGTCGTACAGTTGGCTCGCGTTCGTGTATGGAAAAATCGAAAATCCGCTATGCTGCTTCGTTGCAATTGATGTATCTTCCCATTTGGTACATGAGGATATCTGATCGTTTCTGTTTTGTTGTCCGCTGTTTTTGACTACTTAAAATACTGCCATGTCACTGCTTTTGTTCACATACATACAGACATATTTGACGGATTTCAATGAATCGCTGCATTCTAGGTTTATGTATGCTTGGACCATTTTGGAAAGTAGTGGGTTAATATGGTACTGCTCATTGATTATCGATTTCCAGTTCGTCTCTGCCCCGTATTCGTATTTTTGCTGTGAAGACACCGTTTTTGGGTGATCGTCTTCTGTATTTGGGATATCCATTATCTCCGGTTTTTGTGTCGCCCAAGTATGGTTTTGCGTATTTCTTTTTTGTACATTTTCCATTACTCTTGTATTCGTAGAATTGTTTCGTGGCGCGACTTATGGCAATACTGCGTTGGTACTTACGTCTCGATGTAAGGAGGGGACATTGCTGAGTCAGCATATCCAGTTTTCGTAACGGTAGCACGTATATCTCGCGTTCTGTGGTCGTTTAAATAAAGTAAGATTTTTACACGTGTTGTGAAAAGTGCGATGCACATACTGAGCGACGTATCGTGATCAAATTCTTAGTCAAACGCGGAGTAAAACCGTCGGAAGTCCTCGTACAGTTACAAAACGTGTTTAAGGAAGACGCTATGAAAGAACCGACAGCTTTCAATTGGCCTAAACGGTTTAAAGACAGCCGTGAATCAGTCGAGGACGATGCACGCTGCAACGGTCCTCCTATCGCATAAGCGGCGGCAAATGTTGAACGTGTGCGCATGCGCGTGTTCCAAGACCGTCGAGTGAGTTGTCGAATGTTATAAAAAGAGTTAAACATCAACCACGAGACCATTCGGCAGATTTTAAATGACGATCTAGGGATGCGCATACTGTGAGCCAATATGATTCCAAAACTGCCGAGTAAAAAGAACTAAGGAGATCCATCTGTCAGTACATAATTGATTGAATTGACGCTGAAGAAAACCAGTGGATGTCGTCCATAATCACGGGGGGCTGGTGTTGCGTGTTTGAATATGACCTTGAGACCAAGAGACAGAGCATGCAGTGAATGGCGAAGGGCGAGGAGCGTCTGAAAAAAGCTCGCATGTCCAAATAAAGAGTCAAGTCTTCACTGATCGCTTTCTTCGACATCAACGGCTTTATTCATCACGAATACGTTCCCAGAGGCCAGCCAGTCAATGCAGCATTCTACACCGAAGTTTTGAAACAGTTACGAGCTCGCGTGTACCGTGCACGACTCGAATTGGCCGAGAAGGTATGGGTGCTGCATCACGACAATGCTTCAGTACATTTGGTTCTCCACAGTACGCCAGTTTTTGACGCTCCAGAGCGGCCCCACGCTTCCCGCACCCCCTACAGACAGGTACAAGTGTCTCAAACGGTATGTTCAAAAACAACACTCGGTGAATATAATTAACTTTAAACATTTTTTAAATATAAACGTAATTTTATTGAAACAAGCAATAGTTAACAAGCGAAAGTAGTAAATTCACGTGTATGAAAAACAAAGTTTCCTCTTACTGAAGAAAATTACATAGTTGGCTAAGGAGGTTCATGAAGTTTGCAATTCCAGTAAATTAAAAAATGACTGTGTGATATTTAACACTAAGTTAACCTTTTCTTTAACTTCTTCAGGTGCCTCCTCCTCGAGGAAGGTTGCCGATCGTATGACGATACTGCTGTCGATTATTGGTTATCCTTAAAACTTGTGATACTTTTTCAATACTTAACCATCCCTGTATATTTTTAATCCAGTCCAATTTTGGGTATTCGACAAATGTGAAAAGTACCTTCAACACAGATTCTTAAAAAAATTGAAGTGTCCAGTTTTCCCTTGTTTTC
Organism: Icerya purchasi; assembly: GCA_039619475.1. NCBI lineage: Eukaryota > Metazoa > Arthropoda > Insecta > Hemiptera > Monophlebidae > Icerya > Icerya purchasi. The sequence goes on from CM077115.1 coordinate 240,470,072, forward strand.
TCGTCTCTGTCTAATCAGATTGCATAGTTATTATTGATAGACCGATAAGATCGTTCTCTTATTATCTAATTATGATAAGCATAATAGGTTTCCATTCTTCGGAGTGTTAATTATTCCTCATTTTTCATAGCAGCTATATTTTTATTTTTTTTTAAATGTATCTGATTGACTTATTTATTTTATTTTTTTTTATTTTTTTTAATCATTATTACTGTTCCTACCCCTCTGCCCCACTACTGGTTTCAGCCAACAAGGACAATTAGCAGCAACAAGTCATTTGGAAATTTTGTATTTTAATTGAAGAAACAGAAAGAAAGATTAGGATAATTAGTTCAGAAGGATAGGTTAAAATTGAAATTGAATTTTGAAGCTTGTTAGCATGAGGGAAAAGGAGTGATTGGTATGGTATGAGTAAAACGAACAAAGTGTTTTCATAGATTAGTGATTATATAGAAGAAAAAATTATGTATGATCGGCTTTGTTATTAAAAAAGTAGTATGCTTGGACTAATTTAAAAAAAATGCATGATAGGTTATTGGAAGCGTACGGTGTATACATTCATAGATGCCGTGATTCTATTACTTTTGTCATGTATGGAAAATAAAAAAATTAAAAATACTACTACAATTTCATGATGGTAAAAAAAAATGAAGAAAAAATTAATTCATGGTGTAATTATGAGGAGTGAGTTCGTCATGTATGTTTACAACAATATGTTTTCTATAGGTTAGCTATTTGTGAATTGAGAAAAAAATTTAAATGATAAAAAATAATATGTACGGTAGATTAAAAAAAAATAATATGTTTGATGTGAAAATAAGTTAATGTCTTGTACAGAGATAATTGATTTTTTGGAAATGATAAAATATACTTAATTTGATTCTAAAATAATTATGCGTGATTTGAAATTTGAAAATAAATCACCCTGGAAGAATGGGGCGAAGAGAATTTTTCTACAATTTCAGGAAAAACTATGTTATGATAAGTAACAATGAAAGAGATGTATTCGTGGTAATGACGCGAGTAGTGTCTGCGGGTTATAAATGTGTGCACAACATATTACAAAAGATTTGAACAAATGTTTGCGTAACAATTGAATAAATATATACTTGGGTTAATTTAATAACACAGAGAAAAAATATTATAGTATCGGCGAGGTTAGTAATGTATGTTCAGAGGTCTTGACAGTGGGGCGCAAGTGGTAATAGTGGCGAGAATGAAGGAGAAAAGAAAATAATAATCTTTTAGTCAACCTTTTTATGTTTGATGTGATAATTGTTCACTGATAGATGCATGTATCTTCGACGTTTTTTATAATCAAGCTGTTGTTCTCGAGAATATATCTCTCATTCGCACGTTGCAACTCTGATCTGCTTGTGCTAGCTCGTTTTTTTCTTTGAACATGCTGTGTCTCGTAAGCTAGTAGGTTTTCTACCTGTTGCTCTATTGATCAACACACCTCATAGACAAAATATTTGTGAAATAAAAAAATATTAAATAACATGTGAACTTAATACACATTTTTATAAAAATGTGATTATGAAAGATTTTAAAAAATTTGAGAGAACTCTCCAGGTCTTAGGTTGTGACTTACAAATTAATGAAAGCTCACACAGCTGTGGAAAATACTTGATGTACGTGATGTACATGAAAAAGTTGAACAGTTAGATTCGTTTGTTATAGAAAAAATAAAAAATAAAATTTTTTAATCTAAAAAGATATGAACAAATTATGTGGGATTATATTCGAAAATTAGACAATAATTATATGTACACTTTACACAACTGGTTCAGATTTTTGTAATATTCATCATTACCAGTACTTTAAGTTAAGAGGGGGGGGGGGGGGGGGGGGAGATAGAGAAATAATGAAGGATTTTTCAAGTAATGACTCATCGAAGAACATTGTAAATGTGGCATTTTTGATGCATGCCATGCTCTGCTTGGCTTATACAGTGTATGCAAACACTTTCCGCCAGACATATCAATCATTGCTAGTTCAGTTACTCGAAAACCATAATCACAATCTATATGGATGCTGATATCTACAAAATATTCCGCTATATCTGCTTGTTCTGATAATAATACAGGACCAATGATATTATGTACAGAAGATGTTGATCCTTCTGCTGTATAACCATCATCTGATTGCTGTGATGGAGGTGATGAAGATGTATGCGAGACACTATCACTCGAAAATGAATTCTGAATAAATTCGTCGACTTTAATATCAATCGAATCGGTATTGTTATTCATGTTTGAATAATATTTTTAACTTTTTACTAAGAATGTAGAAAATTATTACTTTTAACGTTAGAGCAAACTTTTATTAATGCGTGAAGAACACAGCTTCAACAAATTCTACACGTTTAATGTAACACTAATACTGATTGCCTGAACAGATCCTTTCGAGATTCTAGCACGATGCATGTCTTTGAAGAGGGCGGGTTGCACCAGAAAAACCACATTCCTTTGGTGAAAGCTGGTTACATATGCAGATGAACGAAATTTACAGGTGATCTTTGGGTTATGGGTGTTTGTGTGTAGGTGTGTACATGTCAACCGGTTTTTCTACAAAAGATATGAAGGAGAAGATCCGGGCAGACTCGATGACCTAGACACATGATCGAAATCAACGGCATAGCAACATTCATGCAAGGAAATAAGCAGAGTACCTTTGCATTATGAGCGTATGCGGACATATTGGGGGGAAATATGGAAGATATTGAAAAAAAAAAAAAAATATTTAGAGTTTGAAAAAAATGAAATAATTTTAAACTAACAGATTCGAAAAAAATTATTATGAATGATGAGAAAATCATTGTTAGCAGATGGGTGCGTGGGAATGAATGGTATGATTTCACTGTAGTTTCAGGGGGATGTACTCATGAAAAATAATAGAAAAGAATTGAAATTTGTGTAGGGTGGATAGGGGAGAGGGAAAATATGAAACAGCGTTAAATAAAAATATACTCGAATTAATTTTTGAATACTTACGTTTGGAAAAAGACTTTAGAGGGGAAAACATATATTTTAGACTAATTCCATAATACATAGACATGAAAAATTATTATGAACAATATGAGGAATACCGTTAGAAGATGTTTACGCAATCATACTAGTGAAGATATCAATGAATTTATTTTTAGAACCTGAGAAAAAAATAAAATAAGAAAATTATCAACGGACGGAGGAAATGATTGGAAGCGAAAAAATATATAATTAGGCTGATTCTATAATATTAGATTTGAAAAAAATTATTAAGAACGGTATGAGAAGTAGATTTTGGTCGAATATGTACCCTTCCTCCTTTTCTAATTGTCGCTCCTTTTATTTGTCAGTTCAGCCTAATCTTCCTTCAAATCCTTGGTTCCTTCTGTTTCCTTCACTTCCTCACTCTGTTGTTGTCTCCATTGTGCGTTTGCGCTTAAACCATTCCTTGCTACCTTCCTCACGCTTTCGCCTCTCGTTGACCTCTTCCCCATGTTGTCCTCTCCATTCAAACGATGCGGTTGTTTGTGACACCGATCACGTGTTCTTTGAGTGCTCTGCTCTTTCGGTGGAGCGCTCGGCTCTATATTCCCACTTGCTTGGGCTGGGGCTTCCTGCTCCTTTTTGTGCTCGTTATATCCTGTCTTTTCCTTCTACACTTATTATCCCCTCCATTGTTTCCTTCTTATTAGCGATAGCTGATCGCCTCACTGTATAACTTTCGTTTTCCCTTAATTGTTTCTGGGTGAAGGTCCTCGGTTGACGAGCCCAATTAAAAAAAAAAAAAAAAAAAAAGTACCTGTAGCAAATGAGTGGGAGGGTACATTCTGTGCGAGTGAGAGAGTGGGTAATACATTGACAGATTTATTTTTAGAATCAGAGAAATAAAAAAATATAAAAATTATGAATGGATTGAAGAAATGAACAGAAGCGTAAAAGAAAGGTATACTTAGGCTAATTCTATAATACTTAGACTCGAAAATAAAATATGTACGAAGTGGTGGTGTGTATGTGTGTGTGTGTGTGTGTGTGGATGTGTTATTGCGGCGGGCTGAGCGTGCATGGAATAGTACAGTGTACCTTTGTACAGGTTAACTCAATGCTTGATATGTGTGCAGGAATGGACGGTGTGCTTTTGCAACGCAACAAATGGAGAATACGGAAAAAAAAAAATCATCGGATTGAATATAAGGTCGGAAGCGGAAAAAGACGAAAAATATATATCAAGAGGCGGTGTATATGTGTGCGTGTGTGAACGTGTAGCGATCGTGAACAGGTTTCTATCGGTGGCGTGTGAGAGTGTGCATAGATGATCGGCTAGTTAATTTCAAAACGAACGACTGGAATTCACCTCACCTGGTAACAGTTTCAACTAGTTGCTGGAACATTTAAATATTTCCATTACAGCCGCGGTCGCGCTTACATAATACATCTCGTAGCAGCACACTCGCCCGCTCTCATTCGACTGATGGAACGTTCAAATATTTTCTTTAAAAATAAAATTTAAAAAAAAAAATGCCGGAACGGAGCACGACTCGGAAAATTCCTTTAAATTTTGGGTTCTAAGTGTTGAGATTCAAACGTTTTTATCACTCCGGCAAAATTTTATCCCTCCCAACCTCGAAAAATGAAAATTAAAAAGTATGCTACATATATTACACGCAGAGTCATGTATAATACATACACATGATGATAGAAGGCGCGGGTATGGGAAAGCGAGTACACTTTCATGGCGGCTAAGGCTATGTTGAATATATGCGTGGAAACGGTGCGAGCGCATTTACAGATAACAGTATGAACGGGGAATCGGAAAAATTTGAAGAAATTTTAGGGAAACTTGGGTGAATTTTAACCATATGGATACAAATTGGGGTGAACTTTCAGCACCTGTACGCTAATTGGGGTGAATTTTGACTACCTTGATGGGAATTAGGGATCGAATTAGCGGAACGGTCCAGGGGAATCAGGGGTAAACAGGGAAAACTCGGAGGAAATCCGTGAAATCAGGGGAAACTTGGGGTAACTTTGGGCTCTAAAAGAGAAATTTGGGTTAATTTTGAGCACCTGGATGAGAATTTGGAGTGAAATTTCGGCAGCTGCCCGGGAAAATCGGGGGAAACTTGGGGTAACTTTGGGCTCCAAGACAGAAATTGGGATGAGTTTTGAGCAGCTGGACACAAATTAGGGTGAGTTTTGAGCAGCTGGACACAACTTGGTGTGAGTTTTGAGCACCTGGACACAAATTGGGGTTTGTGACGTCAGAGTCGCCAGGTCCGCTATTTATACACTACTTTAAAGGATACAAAGGCCACCGGAATCGATGGATTAAGAATAAAAGATATAAAATCACTAAAAATGAATATAGTGAAGGAAATTGCTAAGCTAATTAATCAGACATTAAAAGAACGGAAAATGCCAAATGGGTTAAAAATATCGAAAATGAGAGCAATATATAAAAAAGGGAAACACTGTGAATATGAAAACTATAAGTCAATTACTGTAAGCAATGTGAATGTAACAATAATCGAAAAGTACTTAGCAAATAATCTAACAAAGTACTTACAAGAAAATAAGATAATTGACAAAACATAATACGGGTTTCAAAAGGGAAAATCCATATCGAAAACAATGGGTGAGCTTACCGAAAAAGTAAGAGATAGCTTTGAAGAGGGAAAGAAGGTGTTGATAACGTTTAAAGATCTTACTAGAGAAATAACGGTTGATCATAAAATAATCATAAACGCACTGGAATAACGAATATAGTTTAAAGAAATGGTTTCAAAGAGTTATTTAACCCAGAAGAAAACAAGTGTAAATATCTTAAATGTGCAAAGTGAAAAAGAGGAGATGAATGTAGGAGTACCGCAGGGTAGCAACTTAGCGGCAATACTGTTTATTGTATGTACAAATGGTCTCTGTATAAGGGGAATTAAATTACAGTGAGGTAGTCTCGTACGCGGATTATATAGCAATAGTTACGTCACATAAAGATGTTAAAGAGGGCGAAATAAGGATACAAAAAGACGTAATAACAATAAGTAAATGGGCACACGATAAAAGTCTAAGAATAAATGTAAAAAAGGACTAATGGTAATGCGGAAAAAAAGAGACAGCTCCGATTTGTATTATCCAAATATAATAATGGACTCAAATGAATTTGCGTACTCGATTAGGGAGGAAGAAATGAATGTGAAATGAAAAACTGTCAAAAGTTAGACATAGTAACAGTATATTTGGGGAAAATAAATAAATTACAAATTAAATGCTTAAAATTAAAGACAAATCCTTAAAGGGATAAAACCGATAGTGAAATAATTAAAAAAGAAGACGTAATGAGCATAAGAGGAATATATTTATTACTGAAGATATGGGAGTACATATCAGCAGAAAAGAAAATTGAATCGGAGGAAAGAATAAAAATAGAATACGGGTTGAGGGAAAAACTTTCGTACCAACTGCCGTTGGCAAGAACATAGATTAGTAAACGGATAAATATATATTATAACTCAGATGTTGAATAAAATACTCCAAAAAATAATAGAGAAGGAAAAAATAGGGGAAAGGAAAAGGAAAATAAAGGAATGGCTTCAGGAGAAAGGAAATGTAAAAAAAACTAATAAACATAAAATAAAATGACAAGGCGCAACAAAAAAAAAAAAAAAAAAAAAAAAAAAAACTAAAGAAAAAAAAACCACGAATATAAAAGATAGAAATAGATCATTAAGTATTGATAAGTTAAAAGATAGATTAAGATTAGTAAATATTACACGATTATGTATATGTATAAGTTAAGTTAAGATGGTTAAGTGAGCGTTTTAGCTTGACGAAAGAGATTTGTATGTAAAAAATAACAAATACATATTTTTCAAAAAAAAAATGAAAAAGAAAAAGAAAAAAGGCAATATCGACAGAGCTCTGTTACCATAATAAAACATGATAATGAGCATCATCAAACAACTGGTATGCTGAGCATAGAGCAACTCGCAATCCTTATGTCTGAGGCAAAAAAATCTGAACCAGTAACGAATGTAATCGAAAAGCTAGAATTAACGAATGTACCCGTAATAAATATCCGCAATGAATTAAATTTACGAAGCAGCGAAAGACAGATCGTTAAAAATTAAAATTACCAAATTCGCTAAATAAGCTAAACGAAGAATTACAAGGAATAAATAATCATGATGATAAGAATTCTGTAATAGAACATTAACGGAATTCATTCTAACGCTTAATTATATGACTAAAAAAAAAATTGTAGCGATTGCTTCCCAGTGGTTGGTAGGAGGCGAGCGTTTGTATCAATATTTCATTCCCTTAAGACAGAAATATTTGTTCGTTTAACTAATACCAACGGGATACGGAGAGCATTCTCCTGTAACATGTCACCTCGAAAGCTATTCTTCTGCCGAACGCAGCATTAATTGTTCATAATTCAGAACTGTAGATGTCAATGAAGAAGACCAGAGTCTGAACTAAACGTCTTTTCTGTTTGTTTGCCAATACGACGATCTTTCCATATTTTATTCAAACTTACGAGCGCATTCTTGGCCATATCAATTCTTCTTTTTATTCCATTCTCGCAGTTTCCCTTATTTGATACGAGAACACCGAGGTTAAAATGAATTCTTCTACCTCGTTTATATCCCGGATTAATCGGAATGAGCGCGGCAGCTTGCCCTGTCTGTCTGCTGTCATTAGACGGCATTTTAATCGATTCACCTTCGGACCAGCTTGAACGATACTTCCTCAGGTTTTATTTTAAATTTTTAACCTTCTATGACTTCATAAATCTGCTAATTACGATGAACAATTTTATTTACTTCGAAATTTTAAACGTCGATATTATTGAAAACCGTGTCGTTTGAGCGAGAACAAAGTTTTCACAATTATTCATTGTCAAAACACGCTATGAACATCTCTACGGAATATATATGTATTTCCCTTATTCAATTTCTAAGTGACGATTTTTCCGGAAGTGACAAGAATTAGAAGCACTGTATTTATTAATTAAACACCAATTGGTTAAGTATATTCGCGACGAAGAAATTAATTTTTTAACACTTAATTAAACAATTATATATAATTCTTATATCCCGGACGCGTTTCGAAGCAAACACTTTCACCGGAGTGATTGTCTCCCGTGAACATGAAGTGTTTGCTTCGAAACGCGTCCGGGATATAAGAATTATATATAATTGTTTAATTAAGTGTTAAAAAATTTATTTCTTCGTCGCGAAGAATTAAAATCCTTTGAAGGGGACTGAAATTTAAAAAAAAACAAAAAACATCTAAAATTGAAACAGATGAAACATTTTCGTTGAAGATAAGAGTCCGGACGGCGCCTTCGTTTATTCAGTAACAAAAATTACATAGTCGTTCAATACTAGCTTCAGCGGAGAAAATTTATTATAAGTTCTGAAGAAATAGAAAATCTGTTTTTTATGACACTGGTCGAGTACACTAGTACACTAAAAATCGCTACATCTTCAGCCGTGCACAGTGTTTCGGTAATAATTTCGGAGTTTTAGATTTCTACCATATAATGTGTACCCGTTTTATTTCACTTCCGGAATCGCGATATGTTCTTGAAGGCAGCTCGGTATCCGCAAACATTTTTCGATCAAATTTTCTGTGCATTATGAGCAAAAGATACTACATGGGTTGTTTGTTTGTTGTTGTTGTTTTTATTAATCTTTAGATAAATGAATTACAAACGAATCGAGAATAATATATTTAATACATTGTATACACAGACAACAAAATACGATACACGAGTATGGAAAGGTATACTTATATACCGAGTAAATAGTTTAGTTGAAACGTACATTAACTGATATTTCAAAATAATAATGTTAAACCAGCGCTCGAAGATAAATTACATGTCTTCCAAATCTCCGTAATTCGTTACCTTTTCCTCTGAAATCAAAAAAAAATATCGTTACGTGCAGCATGATAAATATTAATAAACTTAATGGTACCCCATAGTAGTAAAGAAAGCGCAGTGATGTAATGTTTATAAACTATTTGCATCTCAATTATTATAAAATGACCGACTACTTAAGCTCATCGTGTTCGTACAGTTGTAATTCTCGGTTCATTTGAGGAAAGTGTAAATTCCTCCGTTTCAGTAGTAAGACCTGTGTTTTTTTTCTTTATAAAGAGTCAGCTGATTGGTTTCGTTAGAGAAGTTAATTTTACTCCTTATTTATTCATTGTAATTTATTTATTGATGATATTCTTAATTTTTACCGCACTACTATGTAAGATTGATTACATAATCAAATTATATCGCACCACACATCAAGATATTATAACATTTGCGAAGAAACATTAGCAAAATTATCAAAAAAAAAAAATAAAACCGTTCTAGTTACTGTAGCCCGTTTTCTATTGCTTACATTTTCGTGTATTTCATTGTGTTCTATATTATTAGTTTTTATTGTGTAACATTATTTCGATGGTAAAAAATTTATTATTTTATTGCGAATAATTAAAACTGTAAAATGCAGTTTGTCACGTTATGGGGAATTTCACTTACCCAACCATCACGTCTCATACTGTTTTCCTAAGTGCACGAAAAACAAACTTATAAAACTTTAATGTCGACATTGTCCAACTCAGATTAAATAATTTCCAAAAGTTATTATTCCGGTCTATTCTAGAATAATCCGGTACATATCGCGGTCAATAAGGCCATACAGAACGATAATCATAGTGAATCGGCTTCATATATCAGAATAATCTTTTAAGAGTATGTTAGAACCAAAAAAGATGATACGTTAATTCTGCAAGTTTCAGACCTCTATCCATATTGGTTTTTGAATAAATGGAAAAAAAACAGGAAAAATCCGAAAATAATTCCTTTTTTTTTAAAAACAGCTAAACCGATTTGTATGAAATTTGTACACATTATAGAGGCACATACTGGTAAAAATTCATAATCTTTACGGTAACACTATTAGAAACAAGCGATTTTTCCTGAAACTATTTTTTTCTTTATAATAACGTTTTCGCACAATTTTGATTTTTTTTTCCTTTTTTCCTTTTTTTTTAAGTCTCTTTTAATGTAGAATAACCTTTGCAATTCGTAAATTGATCGGAAGGTACAACATGTTGAAACAACTAATTTATTAATATAAAAATCGAATTACTTCAATGTTTTTTTTTTTTGAAACAACAGAAAAGAAGCTTATTCGATTAATTTATAAGTGCAAATAACATAAAATACTCAAAACAATAATATGAAAACAATTTTTTTTCGTTGAAATATAAAAATATTCCAGAATTAATTATAAACCATATCGAGGCGTTAATAATTCTTTATTTAGAGTAAACTCTTGAATTTTAAACCATCAATATAAATATTATTCATCGATATTAAATGAAAGTTAATTTTTCACATAATAAAACTACTTTTATATATCTTCGTGATTAATTTTCGTTGCGATTTTCGCCAATAATGGTTGTAATATTGTCCTTATTAAATGATGTGTTGAGTATTGCAGCTGGTCTAAGGATTTTTTTAGACAAATATCGTGCGCATACTAAGCAGAAAATTATTGCAGCAACGTGTGAAGAACAACCGATAGCGTCCTAAATGCCTTTGCATATATTCACAGCAATATCTTGACATTCCATCCGATCGTATTTGGTTCATATTATCTCTAAACCTATCTACCGATATGATGTAATTGCGCTTGAGTCTTTAATATATTTCTAACAAACTGAAATAATTATCTGATTCGTCTATCATTTCTGCTAAATATGATATTGCTTGTTAATATTGATAAGAACTAGTTAATAAAATATAAATAATATAATAAAATAAACTTTAATAACAAACAATATAGATCAATAAATTAGATAAATACCTATTTAGAAACGTTTTCGGGCATAACCCATCATCAGCTAACACTAACTGTTAGCTGATGATGGGTTATGCCCGAAAACGTTTCTAAATAGGTATTTATCTAATTTATTGATCTATATTGTTTGTTATTAAAGTTTATTTTATTATACCATTTTAACAAACAGGATGTATTCACCTACATATAGTTAATAAAAGTTTCAAGTTTTTTTCGGTTATTTCTGGAAAACCCATTAAATCACGCGATGAAACTCGCTTAAATCGAAGCTTTTTTTCGCTGCCAACAATATTGTCCAACTTCATCGGCTAGAGTATTATCGTCAGTGTTATTTCGAGATCTCATCATTTCAACTTTGTCTGATTCTATATGCTTTGGAGTGTCCGGTACTTTTTTTTACGAATTTTAAACGAATACACAACCCTTCTCGCATTATTTTACTTTTAAACGTGGACATATTTTTCCATTATCATGAAAAAACCGTTAAATAAAATCAATTATTGAATCAAGAAAAAAAAAATACAAACAGAACTTATTTTTTATGTCAACAATTACTAATTATTAGACTCTAGAGCTATCTAGTGCCGTTTGTCACCAACTAGCAAAAACAATGTAAAGACGCGCAGGTCTGACGGTTGTTCGTCGTAGATTCGACAGTGCTGCTAACATTAAATAACAGGGCAACCTTACGGCTGCCGAACGAACTGATAACTGAAAGGAAGTGCGTGTAGTTTTATTATGAAGAAGTTGATGTTTTAAAATTTCGAAAGGATGCTCTAACAATAAGTAAAATTATTAACATCTCAATATAGTTTATAATTAATTTTCTAAATATTTTAATATTTTAATGAAAAAAACTATTTTCATATTATTGTTTTGAATAATTCGTGTTATTTTTATAAATTAATCGAACAAGCTTCTTTTCTGTTGTTTCAAGGCTATAAACATTGAAATAAATCGATCAGGAAATTAATTTTCATGTTTTTTCAAAATGTTGTACCTTTCAATCAATTTACGAATTGAATACAAGAGATTTAAAAAAAAAAAAAAATAATTTCAAAAGTGTACGAAAACACAGAAAAAAAAAAAACTCCGGAAAAAATCGTCTGTTACTAATGGTTATTATAACAACGGTTATGGACTGTGTTATATTTTCGAGTACAGTCTTCGCATGCCTCTATGATGTATACAAATTCCATTCAAATCTGTTGAGTGGTTTTCAAAGAAAAAAAAATTGTTTTCCGATTTATTCAAAAACCAAAAAATAGATACGAGGTCCGCAACTTGCGGGTGAACGAGATGTCCCTCTGGGCCCGATTCACTATGTTTATCGTCTTACGGCCTTCCAGCTGTAAATCCTGGTTTATCGTTGAACGTAATCGTGCGCCATCAAGAAGAAGAAGAAGAAGAATAAGAAGAAGAAGAAACTTTAAAGAATTTAAAAAATGAAAATTCCTTACCAAACCTGAACGAACGTTGGCGTTAGACTCTAATACAATTCAAAAAAGTATTTGGAAATATTTTTAACCACTGAACATCACTGCGCTAAAGAAACTTATTAAGAGGAAAGTTAGAACAGTGAAATTTTCTACCAAAATAATAAATTGGGAATCAATAAATTGTAAATTAACAATCGATTTATCCTTATAATAGTTTCTAATTTGAAAAAAGAGTTCTTGCTTTAGCTTCTAGTGAAAGGTTAACGTTTCTTTCCTTGACTATAAATTGTTCAATCTTTTTTATCCCTTCTACTCGTAGAACAGTGTTGAATTTTTCAATATCTTTTTTTTTTTCCGCTTGAGAAAATAAACGGCTAGTACTGCCATATAACGTTAATCGCGCGAGAACTTTAACAATTTCACCGGTATCGAAACTAGTAGAATCTTTGCGTTATTAAAACAAAATAAGAATCCGTATTAGAGGTTTCATATCTGTCTCACGTCAGTGACCTTCATCGTTTTCTTGAGAAAATAACAAATAACGGATGGAATTTTGAACCGCCATATTTCTTTTCTCAGTAATTATAGATCCACGTTGAACGAAGGGATACGACTTCACGAAAATCGTGACGTTTTGGCTGCGCTCTCTAACTTAACGAAAGTTTCCAACACTGGACTTAAGTGAAAAAAAGGGTTTCACAAACGTCGTAGTCGTGATCGTTTTTTATTAAAAGTTTCCTTTCAAACAGCTGCTTTAAAAATTAATCCGGGAATGACTCTGATTCTGCTTTTGAATTTCACGCAAACCATGTTTTTTTTTCAATGTTCCGCTCTTAGTAGCGAACATTCCCCTCTGTATTTGAAAATCTTGGCTCTTGGCTTTCCGGGTCCTTACAGCGCTTTCTTTATCCTTTCGTTCCCATCTCCATCAATAATTCTCTTACTTCCTTTCCGTATTATTTCCATCTCATAGTCTAATTTCTTAGCATAATACATTCAAGTGGTTGGGTTAAAGTCGAAAGCAAGCCGAAAAACCAAAAATAAATTCGTAGTATGATATTCGGTATTTTTCTGGGATCCGGATTGAGCACAAGAACCTTATTAAACATTACCATATCGATATAGCGTCCTCAGTGAATCAGGTTGAAGTTGTACCGGATGAACCTAATGCATAAGAACGTAATAATAATTTCTAAGAAAAACAGTATCCAGGAGTGGAATTTGATCGATACCTAGCTCAGTTTATCCGAGATTAGCTTTTAGCATTTCTAATCTGTCAATAGTAGACTTAATATGTATGACGCTATCAATCATTTCCGAGAATCCCGACTCGTTAGGCGAACCGCCGTTACTAGTTTATTCTTGTTGTCTTTATTAACGGACCGAATGACGGTTGTCGATGAACCATCATCCGGGGAATTTAACAGAAGGATCGCTCGTACAGTCACCTTTATCTGCTTCGATACCGCAGATCTTGCTTTTTACGAAAAACAATCATGAAAACATCGTGGATACGTGATTTAAAAAAGTATCATCTCAAAAATCTTCTGAAAAAATTAGCGTACGCATCATACTAGTTCTAATTAATTAATAATAATTTATTTTCTTTTTTTTTTTAGTAATCCGTTAATACTTTCTTAATGTGATTATTTTCTTTACCACTGTTCAAACCGTTTCAGCATGACCATTTCCTAGTCTCGTCATTAGTACATTTTCAACATACTTTCGCTGTGAAGCAATGGAATGGTTCGCTGTAGTTTGCGGCGCCCAAATTGATTAACCGTAGAAATTTCGTTAATATTTCCGTGTAACAGTCTTTCGAACATATACTTCGCTTATACTCTCCTACTGTGCTCATATTAAAACTCTTGTAATCGAACAATATGAACTCGTAAATATATAACTATCGACTGTTTTAGTACCGGAATAGGATCAAAACCTGATTGATACCCGTAAATTTACTCTTCTCCGAATAAATAGCGCATCTTTATTTGATTATTAATCGCTGTAAAGAAAAGAGAAGTAAGAAAAAAAAGTCGCTAATTATCTCGATAAGCTCTGTTGGTATTTATTCAGTTCGGAAAATTCATCAGCGTGCGCTTTAATTGATCGAAAGTTCAATTAAATTAACCCGTCACTTTTTGACCACTGTTTTCGGGACTAACTTTTTGCGTAACCTTCGGAATCTGACGCAGTAATCGCTTCTGACACCTTTCTGGTAATGTAGAAAACGAAGGCACCTTTCTTCCTCAACTAGGGTCATCCTTTTTCAACGAACATACGGCAGAGATATGGGAAACTGTATATATGATCAAGTGAAATATTGTGGCTGCGATCGATCAAGGCATGCCCTACAGAGAGTTTGCAGCACTGACTAGACTTCGCATAGGACACACATCAATATCCCGTAATTATTTGTTAGGAGAAACACTTTGTCCGGCTCACCAACTGTTGAGGCTATCCTCGTGCAGTCATTTTCTCACCCTCTAACTCACGGGGCAATTGCATTGTCAAACGAGCCAAAACAAATCCTGGATATTTTACGCTTTGTGAGAGCGCGCCTAAATTGTTAAAATACCGCTAAACCTGATCTGATTCATGTATTGTAATAATCTCGGCAATTATACACAGCACATGGATCATATGTAGTAATAATATTTGTAATAATAAACATAATGTCATATTTTTTTTTTTTTTTTTTTTTTTTCTTTTTTGGGCGCGCCAGCGGCATTGACCCAACAAACATAATGTCATAACAACGTGCACTTGTGAGCATACCAGAAACGAGTTATCTACTACTTTCCGAAAGATTCCAAGGAATGTAGTCTTCGATAGTCGCGTCCCTTTTTAATCGTAATGAAAAGACTCGTTTAAAACTGGTGGCAAGACAAATAGTCGAAATAGTCACAGTTTTTTGTTGTTGTTTTTTTTTCCCGTCAAAGATAATGTCCTATACCTGAAGTTATCTTCCTGTATACCACAGGATCAGGTGGTTTTATGCCGTCTTTACGAATACACCATCTACACTTCCAAACACACCTTGTCCGGTTGCTGTTCCATACTACTTTTTATGGAATATTCCCATTTCAGTCTTTTGTTAAACACGCTTTTTTACTCCTTTCTTTAAGCCTAAAATGTATAAATTAACCCCAAGTAGTCTCGAGTACAGTCTTCGAATTATAGCTATTCTTCTATTACTTCTGGAGTCTGGATGTAAATTGCCCATTTCACTCCCGATGACCCAGCTACATGTTCCGACCTATCGCATATTTCAATCTTCTTATTAGGTCCTTTAAAAATGCGTTTTAAAGACCAACTATTAATTAACGCCGTAAGCTGACCTCTAGATAAATAACGTTTTCAATTTTTTCTATTTCGCCACTTTTACCTTCTCATTTAAATTTCCTGCGGATAATATTTCGAAATTCCCGGAAATGATCTGTTCTCGCTATAATTTTACTTAAAATTAAATGCCACTTTGACTTTAATGTTCAAATTAAAGCTTTTCGTATACATTGAGGAGGAGAAAGACTAATCGATTTCTTTGCATATTAGAAAACAACCAGTTTACAAGTACTGCAAAATTAATACAGACTGCAAAGAACAGTTTCACTCGAAAACTGCAGAGGACCAGCGAAAAGAAACAATTGTGTTTTAAAAGCCACCGAATACAGAATCTGTAAAGGTTTTGTTTCCTTTTTTAAATATAAATTCCATCGCACCGAAGATTAAACATTTTCCAAACTGATAGACAAATGAAGTAGTGTCTCTCTCCTGGGAGCGTCGTTAGCGTATTTTTCATTGAACTCAGGTGTCATCATCGGGGACTCAAATATATCACATTGTTCTCCTAACAAGTTCAGAGGAAAAACATTTATCACGATCGATTTTTTTATTTTTATTATTATTATTATTATTATTATTATTATTATTATTATTATTATTATTATTATTATTATTATTATTATTATTATTATTATTATTATTATTATTATTAAATCCCCTAGCTTGTTAGTATTTTACTGTCAGTTTACTTTGAACGATAAAATGAAGAAAACCGAACTGTCAGAGCCAACTGCGACTCTGCACAACTCTCGGCAAGATTACTATAAGAAATCATTTAAATAAAAACACAAAAAAATGAAGTTTTAAAATTGCAATGTTTTCAAGGAATATCATTAATAAAAAATAGAAGTGCGCTCCCTTCTTATTTATTTAACGTGATTTTTGAAACAACTCTCGTAAATCAAATTTATGCGGCTTCGGTGTCCCGTAATATTGCTTGAGCAATCTCACGACACTTTTAAATATATAGGCTACTTCGAGTTTAGGGAATCGATTTTAAATTCACTTAGACTTGCACAAGAGCGATTAAATCCTTTAAATGCGATTACGGATTAAAAAATCGTATTAATAAAACACACTCGTATTCTTCATAAATTAAAAGAATTTGTAGCAAATAACGGAATAATACATGATAACCAGTATGGCGCATTACCAGGTAGATCATCTGAATTGGCTATACACAATATTTTACAAACAATAAGAATATACAAAAATAAAAATTACCGTACATGCTTACTTACTCTTGATATAACAAAGGCTTTTGACAGTTTAGATTTAAATAGATTACTTGCATTATTAAAGGAACTAGGATTACATAATGGCATGTTGAACATTGTAAATCTCGAAAATCGCTACACTGTATTACAAATCGGTAATTATTCATAAAAACAAGAAACCGTTATGGGAGTACCGCAAGGATCTGTTTTAGGACCGTACTTGTGGAACATAGTTTTCTCTCAAATTTTTAACATTAGATTACCTACTAATGTAAACATTTTCACTTTGGTAGATGATATTGCAAATAGTAATAGCCGATAAGAATGAAAATGTATTGGAAAATAAAGTTTACCAGGTTTATACACAAATCGCGAAATGGTTAGAACAATTTAATTGAAATATTAAAGAATCTAATTCAACTTACATGTTGTTTAACGAAAACTTAAAGGATAAAAGATTAAATTTGCTCCAATACGGATTAAAGATTGGTATGGTTCGTCAAACCAAATACTTAAGTGTATTAATAGACAATAACTTAAAATTTTATAATCATTTTCACTATATCACTAAAAAAATCAATACATTTTTAATTGTATTTAACAAATTATATAATAATAATAATAATAATAATAATAATCGATTAAATTAAAAGAAGGGACTAACCTTATATAAAAGCGTAATATTGCCTAACATACGCTTTATAGTAGTATAATAGATACATAGATATTTTAAAAATTAAGAGAGTTCAAAATATATTAAAAAGTTTTCAGAGAACTATTGCAATGAAAATGATTAAAGCTTATAGAATTACCAGCTCTATATGGCAAGCGCTGTCATTACAGGTATTAAACCCCGTTAAGTTACGAAATACATATTGACATATTTTTAATAAAAAATAATATTAAAGTCATGAATTCCATAACGTACAGTATCATCGGCCTTGCTTGATACACGAACAAACCTCGTTAACGCTTAAACAGTTTAAACACTTATATATTAGATAAGTATTATAATAATAAATTTCACAGTGGGACGAATATAATAACGGTATAGCTAAAAAAATTTTTCCAACCATAGATGATAGACTACATTATATAGGATATTTACGCCGAATTTTTTTAATGTCCTATTTCTTACTGGGCACGGCCTATTTAAAGATTACTTACATAAACATAAAATTGCACACTCAAATAACACCGTGTAACGTGTAACTTTCCTGATAATATTAAGCATATCCTTTCCGGCTGTTAGTAATACAAATTTTAGTAATATTAGCCCTGATCAATTAGTAACTAAACTATTTAAAATATGTTCGGTAGTTTTACGATAGCCGAAATAAATGTACACCTGTATTAATATTAATATTTAAGGAATACTAATTATTATTAACATTGTAAAACAGTCTGTCAGGGTTCCATAAACTTAAATGGGCGGGCTCAGGACAGACCTGTTATTTATGTAAATTATTGGTAGAAATTTTCTAAATATATTTACCCCATCGTATTAGGAATTGGGGACCAAAAACAAAAAAAAAAAAAAAAATGAAACACACTCGACTCTGATCTGTAAACGTTGAAAAATAAATTAGTTTAATGCAAACCAGCAGACTGAATACTAAGAACAGTTAAGGGCGGTCAAAATTACAAAGGATCAGCTTTTTCTACGCACAATTGATAGTTTATTGCAATGAAAACAAAATTTTACCTTGACCGCAAAACGGCTACCGTTTATATGTTTTTACACTTCACTAACATCCATACGAGACACATTTCAGATCCTTTTAATATTACGTTGAATTAGGTCTAGTGATACTTTTATTTCTGGGTATTTGCAGATGCGTCGTTCGCTGAAGAAAAAGAAAAAAAGTAACCTGTCTGGCAGAATGTTTGAGCACCGTTCGTTTTAGCGAGATTATTTGGACGTAGAATGAATTCGGCATAGGACGAATGGCCGCTGTCCGCCGAAGACCACCATCTCGAAAACCACACTACCTTTTGTTCTACCTATTCGTGTGATTACGTGTGAGACTTGTGGTTTATCAAACTTCCTTCTATACAACAGTTTCAGAATAAAACAAATTTTCTTTTTGTTTTCGGATTCGCCAACTAGCTCAGCGCTGCAGTATGCAAGAAGAAAGAAAACAAACTAGATTTTAATGCGGCACAAATTGAAGAGAATAAGGAGGCAATAATAGAGACAATGGAGGGTGAAGAAGTGTAAGAAGGAAAGAAGCGTTGTAGAGTGTGTAGGAAAAGACAAGTCCAGGAACTGGATTCAAGTAATAAATCAGATATCATGGTATGTTACGAACAAAATGATCCATCGAGACCTGAAAACCTCCATGGTAGCAAAACAAGTTCGCGAGATGGGTGGCGCGACAGCAAGGACATTGCAACGAGATACGGCGGCCGCTCTTCCAGCTCGCGAACCTGTTACGAGACGGTTGAAGAGAACTGAGATTCACAACTTAGTTTGCCCAAAAGAAAAAAAAAAAAAAAAAGGAAAAATACGTCAATGGATGTATCCTCTACTCGTGTGAACATACAAGAGTTCATTTGTTTAACAGAAAACTAGGCAAGATATAAAAGTGGGCACGAAAAAAAAAAAAAAAAAAAAAATATATATATAGGTATTTTAAATTTTACTTGTAAAATTATTAATGTAACGAATGAATAAAGTTGATTATCAAACCGACAAAGAACACATTTTCTTTACCTACGTTAGAAACTTGGAATTTATATTTTTTATAATAGACATTTTATCCATTTTATCTACCGTATTTTACCTCTCTTTTTTCCGAACTTCATTGACGAAAACCCTCATAGAAGTAAAATCTTAGAATAATTTAGCATTTTAACATTTAAATATAGGTACAAATATTTTCTCGCGCAAGGAACAAATTACGAAATTGTTATATACAACTATATGTAGCGTAAGCGTACTTATGTACTCTGTATTGTATAAAAAATAAGGCCCATGCTTCCCCGCTAATAAGTAAATATAAAAAAGCAAAAAAATACCATTCACACTATATAATAAAATTTAAGGAATGTAAACTAAAAGTAATACGGATGCAAGTAATTTTATTTTAATCGCTAAATATTGTTTCATGAACATGTGTAATTATATTTTTAATAATGAAAAAAATCAGACTAAATAAATTATATGAAAATCAATTACATAGTTTTATGGTGGCAGAGGGTGTATTTTAAAATTGCTGAAAGTTTTTATAAAGTGGTTGTATTCGCGAGTGATATTTAAAATTAAGCGGAACAGCTCGTCATCTTTTTCTTAGGTGATTTTGTCTTTCCGATTGTAATCGATATAAAATTTATCCGGATAGTATGATAAATAGAGTTATCTTATATAATTTCGGCGGAGCTAAAAAATTTTCATTGTATCGGATGTATGAAGTTATACAAAAATTTTACGAGTTATTTGCGCGCTTTACGACCTTTTTTTGTATTAAGGATTTAATACGTACGATTGTGCGGCATAGACAATAATTCAATATAGTATAATTACAAAATGAAATCGGTGTGATACTTATAAAAACCACTCGGTTAAATAAAAAAACGTATACAGTTTAATTTTCTTAATTTTAACCGCAGATGTTCGATCTTTCCCGGATAAAGCCCTATTAGAAGGCAACCTCAAATAATTTATATTGTTTATTCCTTCAATTAAAATATACGATTATAACCATTTAACTTTTATTTCTACAGCTTAATTCATTTAAAAAGCAGTAATTATAGATTTTGTGTATTTCATTTTTTAGTAGTTTACACTCAGACGGTTTTATCGGAATATCCTTTTTTCTAAAATTATAAACCCTGTTAATACGAGAAATGCTTATTTTATTTTTTCGGGTAATATGACCGAATTCCACCTACAAGCGTTTATTGCAACGCGATTGTTTCGAAGTTAATCTAAAGACCGCCAACTGTGAATTTAATGTAGCCTTTGCGCCAAACACGCATTTCTAAAAAGAACAGTAGCGCCCTGTGTGAATTACAATTACTAGTCGTCTACCAGGAAAAACGATTCTGTTTGTCCTGGTAAACTTTAATTAATTTCCGGTCTGAAACGAAAACCTAACGCTAATATCACACCTAGAAAGTTCATCTCGGAAATTTATCCCATCACATATCAATGACAAAAAAAAAAAAAAAAAAAAAAAAAAAGAAGAAAAAAGAAGAAAGAAAAAAGAAAAAAGAAAAGAGGAAAAAAGAAATAGTGACTTTAATCAGCTGCGACAAAGCATTCGTGAATGGGTGAAACAAAAGAAGAAGAAAAAAATTCTGATTAACGTATTACGCGTCACGTCGCAGTACTCACACCTAACTTACATCTTATTTTTCATCGTGAATCATACACGCGTAGATTTTCGAGTACGCCTGAAATTTCCTACTGTCGTGTTTGAACAATGAAATGAACTTTAAAACTTTCGCAATCGTTCATTCACACCAGGTCAGTTTGTTTCGGATCGTTCTTTTTTCCGAACTCTTTGCCTTCCGTGATAATGTGTAAAGAGAGCTTGGAACTGTAGCTACGAATTTGAACTACATTACATTTTCGTCGGAGCCATCTAATTATTTTTTCTTTTTCAAAAGCATTAAATAAAACTGGCAAAATTAGTCACAGTGAAACCGCATTTGGTCATAGCCGAGTTTGTTCTATATCAGTCTACGGTCATACTAGCACGATGAATTGATATTCCGGTTCATCCGATGTCGTCGGACGAATTCGAATCAGTTTGTTTTCTTTTCCGGTTAATTATCGTGCTCGATTTTATATCGATATTCGCTATCGTACGAGTTACGGTAATTTTTCGTTTATATTTTTATTTCGCGTATGTAATGCGGTGAAAAATTAATACAATGGCTGTTCGAAATCGCTACAGCTATGCTCTTCATTCGTAAGTTAAGAGTGTAAGGCAATCTATTAAGACTCGCCGTGCTCGGTGCGATAATTTTTCGCTTCGCTGTAGGTGTTTAAGTAAGGCTATATAAAACCCACCGAGGGTCCCGAGGGTTTTAGAAAACCTTTTATTCTACAACTACATTATTATTATCCGCAATCACTATCGCTAGATCCATTTCGGTCTTTTTCCAAATTGTGCCGGATACACGTATCTTCACCATTATATTGCCTTTTCGTATTCATCTTGTGGCGGCATGCTCCCCTGATAAACTTTTGCGTACAGAGATCACGCGATCTACTCGAATATTTAGTCTCGTAATTCCTTCTTCATCATCGAGAGCAGCTGAACACAGTCACACTGTGTTCAGTCTCTGAATTGTAGGCAGGATAACACTGGAATTTAAAAAAATTCTCGAACGATTCTCAAGTAAAATCGAGTCTTTTTGTTATGTTTCCAGGGAATTCGTTATAAAATGCTTGATAAATTATCCTGCGATAATTACAAGAAAATTAGTGTAATCAGCATCACTTTTACCGCGGCAGTATCTTGTCGGATCTTTTTAATTATCGGGAGAATCGCGGATTTTTCGCGCTTTCCTGATTTCGTCGACGAAAGTTTCGTTTTTTTTTTTGCGTCATTTTAAGACGTCTATTGCAAAAACCCGTGTTAAGCAATTGTAACTAATGCTAAGTACCGAACTTTTTGAAATAATGCTTATCGTCGAAAATTACCATCAAGGTAAATCACGATTTTTACAACTAATCCGGCCAGATCGTATTTTAACCACTTTTCTCAGAATGTGCCGTTGAAGGACGTCCGCTATGCTGCAGAGTTACCATGCCGAATGTGGCGGCAAAAAATATTTTCAAATACCCCGAACATTCGGTGCTGCAAGTTTCTTTGGACATTGTCACGGTGTCCGTGGCAGTTTTTTTCAGTCAGCGAGATTCACATAAAGAAAAAAAAGAAAAAAAAAAGAAAAAAAAAATTTCAATCGCGTTTGTTTAAAACTGATATTTTTTTTGTGTTTTTTTGGGTTTTTTTTGTTTTGGCGCTTCAACCATGGACATGAATCTTCAATGGAAATGAAAGTTTTAGAAGTTTGCAGACACTCGAACCCGGTTCTATTGGAATAAAACAGCACTGCCTAACTAACTACATCACGATACATGAAAAGGCCTGGGGCGTTATTAATCACGTTCGTCTTTGTTGTACTAACAAGCCGGAGTAGGTTAACTTCGCGTTGTTCGCCAGTAATTCTAAGTGATTAAAACCTCTTCAGGGTTTTCCAGCTTTCATTTAAACAATTATAGCAAAGTGACGTATAATAATGCAGTATCATCGTGGGACCGGTAAATTTTTTGTTCGCCGTATCGAAGTGAACTCTCGGTATTTTTACGACAATCACTGTGTGTAGTCCAGAAAATGTGGTTTTTAAGGTATTCAAAAATAGCCCTTGATTAAACATAAATTTGTTCGTAACAAGAAAGAAATATTATTATTTTTTTTTTTAAATATTCGCTTTTTTTTTTTTAGTTTTCCTCAATTTTTATTTGCCTAAACCCCTCTTCGTCGGAAGTATTATTCGACTATTCCTTTCGAGATATTATGTAGTTACAGTAGACGCTCGGTTATCCGACACAATTGGGAAATTGAATGTGTCGGATAACTGAAAAAGTCGAATAATACGGAGTTTTTTCAATTTTGCTTTTTTAATTTTATTACATATTTATAAAGAACAATTACAGTTAGAAAAAAAATTTCAGCATAAAAATCATTTTTTTAAAAAGGTATTCATCGACAATTGTGTTTCACCTTACTTATTCGTTGTTGGGCTGCATAATCTCGCCATTTTCGGAAAATTAACGCTGTCAACGCTGCGAAATAGATTTCAGTCGACAGTTTTAAGTGGACCAGAAAGAGTAAATGGCTAATCATGGGAAATTTTTATATCTCTCGGAGTGTGTTGTAGTCGTGTTACACATTATCATTGGAATGCGCATAGTTGATGCTAAAAAAATCGAGGGAAAATCAAAACTATCATCGCATATTAAATGTGTGTGTTGTGCATGATTTTATTCGCTTCCCTGAGAGATTTTTTAGTGTCGGATAATCGAGTGTCGAATAACCAAGCGTCTACTGTATTGCGTAAAAATCGGATTCGTTTATATCACCGATTTGCATAGAATATTGCTTTAAAGTATAATTACAGACAATTTTAAACATTATATTATGTGTAGAATTAAAAAATTTGAATAATAATCTTCAAATTTATTTCGGTATAAAACATTTGTGAAATAAAATAATTATCGGCGGCCAATTATATGAATTTCACGGGTACCTACAAATGGCCGGTCGATTCTTCGCGTTCAACCAAATAGAAAATATAAATGATTCCAAATCCGTGCTGCAAGCTATCTCTTCTCCCCCCCCCTCGACTAATGATATCATTCTTTCTGTTCGTGCCTCTATCTCCAACTTGCGCTTAGCACGTTCTATCCGTATTGACTTTTTATGGGTTCCTGGCCACTCTGGCATTGAGAGCAACGAAGCAGCTGACTTCCTAGCTCGCTCGGCGTCTCTCAATGGTCCATTCCTTCCGCATTTTCCTGCCTCAGACATCCTTTTCCTCTCCGCAAGTCTCCATACCAGACTATGGGTTGACATCTACCCTTCCTTTTTTGCCAATCGCTCCTCCTTCTACCTCCTCCTACAGCCTACTCCAAATTCACAGCCTTGGTAAAAATTTCTTCCCTTTTCTCGGCGCTCAGCAATTGTTTCTTTAATCAAACTGAGACTTGGTCATTCCCTCCTTCCCTTTTCTCGTTTTTTCCTTTTTCTCTTTCACCTTCTCCCTTTTGCCCACTCTACTGATCCTCCCTTTATATGCGACCCCAACCATATCCTTTTTGAATGCCCCGCTCTTTTTCCTGAGTGCTCTCATCTATACGCCGAACTCTTTGGATCTTCCTACCCCTTTCGATGCTTCCTTTATCCTTTCCTTCCCATCTCCAACCGTTATTCCCCTCCTTCTTTCCTTTATACTTTCTATCTCCGATCGCCTTAGAATCTGAGTAGGTGATCTAAGTCCATGTAGTTGGATCAATGTTAACATCGAGCCCATTTAAAGAAAGAAAAAAAAATAGAAATATTTCATCATCTCGATAGTATTCAAAAAAAAAAAAAAAAATTCAGATTAAATAATTGAAAAATTGCACTAAAAAATTAAAAATTCTTGTGCGTGATTTTGTCTTAAAAATTTGCATTAAAAGATCCTGCGCAACATCTTTTTTAAAACGTTTAATATTCCGAAACTAACCGAATGAGGTTTTTTTCGACGAAACAATGGTGTGCCGTCTTACACATGATCGGCTAGTATTCACGAGACATATAACGAATAAGAGCAAAGCAGCGGAACTAGTTTTTTTTTCTTTTTTCAATTTTTTGTTACCGGTAATAAGACTTTGACCTGTAATGCAAATCACGTTCTATTTGAAAACCCTTGTACTTCCTCCGAACGTGGGCAGTCTTTTATTACAACCAAAGCCTCCTGACTACTTGCTGAATCTCCTTCTGTGTTGTTTCTGTCTTGGCTGCCTTTACTTCTATCTCTGCTTCCTGCTAATAACCTGCCACTTCTTTCGTCTCAGCATCTTTTTAGTCCTTTCGGTAAAAAATGTGTCCTGCGTTGACACACCCAAAAAAAAAAGAAAAAAAGAAAAAAAGAAAAGAATATTGAAGAATGCGGTGAAGTTACAAAAAAAAATAATCGTTGTATGCTTTAAAAAGTATTCCTAAAAACGTATATTTATTTACTTCCGTTAATCGAACTTCCGGAGCAGAATTGATTTTCGAAAACTTTTCTCGTTAATTGGAATTCCATCGAGAGAATAGATGAAGGTTGTTACACTAAAAACTGTTGCTCATTTTCAATAGAACAATATAATTATTATTGACGCTGTCCTAACAAATTTTTTGACAAACGGGAGAGAATAGAACTTAAGACCTCCGAAACATAGACGAACTTTTCGATGGATACAGCATTGTAATAAAGCAGTTTCCGGTGATGAATTTGTTCAGAAACGAGTGACTGAACTAGTTGAGATAATGTGCTTCTTCGAAAAGAAGGTACAAAATATTGTAAAGTATCACATCGCTGTAAAAAACTCGCCGTATTAATTTTTCGAAAAAGATAAAATGGAGACTATTCGCATGGTCTGGCGATTTTAGATGATAGTACTCGGTGACATAATTGGCCGTTTTCGTTCGACGAAATTAATGGTAATTTTGAAATAACATAGAAACACAGGAGGAAATTTGTTACATAAACTTCGGATGCGTACTAATAGGTGTGTATTAATCACATCGCAAGGAGAAGTTACGCCACTGCTGATAGTTTGCCAAATCTAGCTAAATGTCGGACTTGTTTTTCGAAAACATAAAACAGATCGTTTAGGAGAAATACCCGCTACACATCAGCAAGCTGTGTTTGTCGACGTATGTTCTAAGTTGCGGAACATTTTTTTCGAAAATCGCGGCTAATTTAAATTTCTCTTCGAAAATACTGGCGCGGAATATCATGTTGTACGACATTAATGCACCAGCAGCTCAGACGGAGATGGTAAAGCGCGGAATCAAAATATCTATCATAAAGACATTATTTTAAATAATAATTTCAAAGAAAAAAATTTTCGACATTTTCCTTCATTAAAATACGCCCTACCTGTAAATGCAGATCGAGCAAAGTAATACTACAACCGAAAGAACTGGTAAAGATAAAATCAGCTTAAAGATTCCCGGATTCTAAAAACGGTGGAAACGGATTTATCTTCGCTGGTAAATCGATTTTTGTTTTCGATACCGATGAAGTATTTCCTATGCGAACTGTAAGTATCGATTTTCGAATTGGATGCAGTGGTGGAAAGTGGTCTTGATCTTTTTTTGGATCTATTAGAATTTTCAGAAGGTTAATGTGATGTTTGCATGCGTATATTTGCGATAAACAATATTCTCATCGAATGACGCAATCCGTCGTAAAAGATCAACCTATTTTACGTTTCCTATACTTAAAGAGAATGTATGTGCCGGAAAGTTTCGACCTTAGAAACATATTGATACGCCGCGAACTGCTCATTTAGTTCTTTTTTTTTTTTTGGTTTCGTTTCATTTAACAAAATTATTTCTTTTGGATATTACTTTTTTCTGAGCGTGTTAAATTCGGTGCGTGGCCCATCCTCGTGGGCGTCTGCCGATATAACAGGTTGTTTTTATTTTTTGTAATAATAGTCACGCGAGATTATCAGGAAACTCGGTAAAAAAAATTTAAAAAGTTCCTAAAAGCCCGATTGGCTCAGATGCCATTTACGTCCGCGTGTAAAAAAGCAAAAATGTAAAAGAAAAAATTACATAAAAAATTGGATGGATCGTCGGCTTCCCAGAAAATCGCTTACAAGTGTGGTTCTCGTAACGGTGAAATCAAAAAAACTCCCTCTCGATATTTTATTAAATATTCAACTACATATATTGCAATATACATATATGTATATATATATATATATATATTCAAAAGATTTATTTTTTAGAACTTATTTATTTATTTATTTTATTATTTTTTAGAACTAAAATGATATAAAACAATCGACGACGTCTATTTTAATAACATTTGTGTAAATAATAATGTAATTTCTCCATACACATTTTCTATCACTTTCATTGTAATTTTCTATATTTTCCCCACTATTCGCGCTACCGCTACACACACACACACCGTATTTATGGGTTTTTAGTAACGGTTAATGATAATGATAAATAAATATGAAACAGATAAAATAAAGAATAAATCTTACACGGCGATACAAGCGAAAACACGAGCTGAAAAACTTTCGATCTAAAAAGAAACTAAATTTTCTACACGCAGTCCCGGGGGTATTTCTATGCGGTGTGCTTTTTGCTTTTAGTTGAAACCGTTTCTCTTTAAATTGAGGTATTATTTTAATCGATTAAAGTGTAAATTAGTACTTATTTATTATTTTTATACTTTAGATCTGTACTTGCATGTACAATTAAGTAAGGTTAGCGGGTAATTAAGTAGGGGACCCGGTTTGAATCCGGTTGCTACGCATTGAGAATATAGTCAAAAATTTCACTTTTGCTGGGTTCGAAGCTAACGAACCCAATACAATAATCATTTCCTCAATTCTAACGCGCAATTTTAAAGAGGTTCGTAGATTAGAGCGAATGCCGGTCAACCCCGCTGTGCGTCCTTAATGTACGAAAAATCACAGTTAATGCTTAGATGTGATGGAATAACAAAATACAACGGTAACGTCGACAGACGCTATGAATTACGGCGAATATTTAAAAAAAAATTCAGTACCTTGATGTTAAAAGCGTAGAAGCGTGAAACACCGAAGCAAACATGAAACACACGGTTTCAAAGTGATAATCGTAATAACGATGGACTGTCTACTTGCATGAATATTATCACGCATTTTCGCGTGTCACGAAAAACATATTTAAAATATAATTCACGTTAAAAAAAACAAAAAAAAAAAACAGAGCTTTTGAGTAATTTAATTATGAAACGCGTGAGACACGTTTTTTTAGGACGAGTAATCATTTAGATCGCTTTGTAAAGAGCATAATAAAGTAGTCACGCTCACATCACGCCCAGAAAAATTAAATACACGAGGGTACGTTTCACGTTAAAAAAACACAAAAATGAAAAACTCCATAGTGCGAACTAAGATATTCGGCAGACGATGCATCTTTCTAGGCTTTGATATTTTGTTTTCCAACTCATCAACAATAATAAGCTAAATCAGGAGCATTCAATGTGGTACGGGGAGAGTAATATGTGGAGAAGGAACGAATATGAGAAATGTAATAATAAGGAGAAGAAAGATGCGACACAGAGTAGAGAATGCTCAGCAGCAAAAAATTTGAACTCTCAATAAACGTGTGTTCAGCGTTGCAAACAAGATTTCGTTAACCAACAAAAAACGTAAACGGGAGGGAGGTTATAGAGCTTAAGAATGCAAGCGAATGACAAGAGCTTTCGGACTCACATACTCCATAATCGTGATAATATAGTTAAAAATCGTAAGCATTTTAAAACATATTCACACAATTAATAACATAAATACAAAAAAAAAACATTCGATATACGAGGCGTGTTTTTTAAGTAAGTACCGTTTTCAAATTGGGCATTTGGCGCATGCGCGCTGTGTACCTGCATTTGTCAGGAAGAAACCACACGCTTTTACCGGAACATTTGACCGTGTTTACGTTTGTTTACGAGCGCTTAAAATGTCTCCGTCGATGGAAAATCCTGTCGACTGCGAAATATGTGATTCGTTTTCTTAGTGCTAAAGGTGTAAAAGCTGCTGAAATTCATCGTCAGATCAGTGAAATATATGGAGAAAACATTATCGAGTGATGGAATGATACGGAAATGGGTTAGAGTCTTTAAGGATGACAGCGCGGATGTTCATGATGTGGAGCGAAGTGTGGACGACCTTTAGTCATTACTGATGATTTGGTGCAGAAAGTTGACGAAAAGGTTAAAGAGAACAGACGCATTACGATTTCATCCAAATGAGTTTCTTCGAGTGTCAAGAAGTGTTCTCTAGCAGATTGTGACCGGACGCTTAAATTATCGGAAGTTGTGTTCGCGCTGGATACCGGAGATGTTGACTGAGCAGCACAAAATCAAACGTTTAGCCAGTGCGTCCTTGAGCGGTACAGTACGGAAGGTGATGATTTTTTAAAGCCAAATTTGCTACACCGGAAACAAAGCAGCAAACCATGGAATGGCGGCATTTATCTTCACCCAAGAAATTGGAAGTTCAAACAAACAATTTCAGCCCGGAAAATCATGTGTACCGTGTTTTGGGATAGAAAGGATGTGTTGCTTGTGAATTTTTCGCCTCGTGGTAACACAATAAATGCAAAACAACTTATTGTGAGACCTTAAAAAAATTGCGCCGTGCAATTCAAAACAAAAGGCGTGGCATGCTGAGTAAAGAAATCGTTTTGCTCCATGACAATTCCGGTGCACACACGGCTAATTAAACTCAAGATCTCATCAGATCGTTGCGCTGGGAACAACTTGATCACTTCCGGTACAGTCCCGATGTAGCGCCCTCTGACTATGATCACGTGTTCTCCCATTTGAAGATGCATCTAGGTGGTCAGCGCCACGACGAAGATGATGAAGTCAAAACGGGCGTGTTGGAGTAGTTATCAAGCCGGCGACAGACTTCTCTTTGAGTGGGAGATTCATAAGCTGGTCGTATGATACGATAAGTATCTTAATATCGGTAGCAATTATGTAGAAAAGTTGATTAAGGTACAGGTGTTCATGTAAAAATAATATTGTTAAAAAAAGCTAACTTTTTTTTTTCTATTTCAAAACGGTACTTACTTAAAAACACGCCTCGTATTATGCTAATCAAAATAAAAAAATACAAAAAATATAGAGCACTGACTAGTTTCGAACTACATACCGTTTAATGATTCGATACTGGTCAGTATTCTCGTTTTTACCTATGGCTGCGAAACATGGACTATTCGAAAGGAAGAAGAAAAGTATTGGCTGGGACTCTTAAAAATATCCCGGACAGAAAAGATAACAAATCTGGAAGTAAGATGATAGGCAAAAAATATAGTTTAGCGTTAATAATAAGGTTGCGAATTTTACGATACTTCGGACAAATCACCAGACAAACTGCTCTCCGGATGGAAAAGCAAATATTAGAAGGAACACCAGCGCCGGGTAAGAAACGCAGAGAAAGGTCATTACGAAGATGGTCGAGATCAAGCCCTGCATTTGATGCGTCCAAAATTAACAACATTAACAGAAAAAAACGCAGCAGGTTGGCTATGGACAGAACTATATGGAGGAAAACCATTCATCAGACGGTAGTCTCATCTCATGACTGTCCTGCGCGGGATTAATATCATCGTCATATCGTTGTGTTAAAGTTTATAATTATATAACTATAGAATTTCAACACATCGATATATATTAAATCATCGTTATAATCGTTTTTAATATTTGTATTTATTTCGTTTTTGTTTGTTTTTTTTCCCCCGTTAACTTTAACCACATTACCACACGATTTATATGTGACTCCATGTTGGTTTCTGTAAACGATTAAATTTTCTGTTTCCACGATTTGTTTTATAATAATTTTATACCCAAACTGATAATGAACAATTACAATTTTAACATTAGTTTGAAAAAACGAGCATTTTTAACCTTTTCTCACGATTTCCCGATTAATAATATAATCAAAAGCCAAAGCTCCTCTCGGTGACTGTAAAGACCACATTATCAAATAGTTGCCTCAATAATTATTGCACTGCGGCCAAACGATTCAAAAGAAAAAGTGATCTTCACTCAATTAAAATGATTTAACTAGCGATGAAAAAAATTCGATGACCGCAGCGGGGAATTTCTTACGCGGAATAGCGTCACAGATTGTTTTACGTTATTGTGCTCACGAGGGAATAAATTAGCTCTACTAGTCATTTCGTATAGTCGGAATTACGAAAAATCTACGGCCGCGCAGAAAATATCGGCGGATACATTTCCTTCAAACTGCTATTCCAGCTTGAAAAGACTTGCAGTATTTCAAATAAAGCGTACAAAGTGAAACTTCAAAGAGTGTGCTGGACTGAAAGGCACTCTCCTCGCATCCGTATACAAAAAACTCCTTAAAAGTCAACTCCGCCAACGCGTTCAGCCCCGAAAAAAGCTCTCTGAATTAAAATGTTAAAGCTTGAAGATTACAGGGGAAAAAAAAAGAACAGCAACGAATAAAGATTCGAAAAAAAAAACCCGCACTAAAAAGTAGTTCTTTACGCGAGCCGAATAGCGGGCAAAGCTCTGTAGTGTGTAAGAGCGTTTCGATTAAAAGCCCCGGCCGGAATTTCGAAACGTTCGTCAAACTGCACAAACGTCTCAAACAGCGACATATTAATAGCGAAATACCGAATTAATCGCTGATTATCGTGCTCGTTCGGCTATTTCTTCTGCATGCCCAGTCCGGAACGATTTCCTTCTCGCGAAGTAATAAATATTGCAAAAATTATCCAAAATGCCAATCGGAAATCCTTTTGTAGATCATCCTTTTCCAATCTAGTTCGCAATATTTTTCCATTCATTTCAATCCGCCTGCTCAACCATGGTACTTGGATTTTCCGCACCTTCCCTGTTCCATCATGTCTATTTATTATCTGCCTTCCTCGATCTGGTCACAATTGGCTTCCTGCATCATTATACTATTATGCTCTCTCCTATTTGTCCGTTGTGTCTCGATAACACGGTCCTAAGTGACTCTCATCGTGTCTCCTTTCGAGTGTTCTTCTCTATCACCTGAAAGGGCAACTCTTATACTTGGAGCTGCCCTTTCAGATGATATTCCAACTCTATATTGTGTGCCCTTCATTCTCTTTCTACGGTCAACATTGATCATTCCAATTGCAGCAAAATTCCTATCTTCTATACTTCATCATATTAAGATTTAATCCCTTTTTCATTTTTACATACCTGTCGTATCGTGGTCAGTTACTTCCGATGAACTTCTCTCTAAATAAAGAGCACGCACTGATGTTGAAGTTGTTACAGTTACAAGCTCGCAGTTAATATTGCGGGCCTGCTGTCGGATTTGCGACCGGAATGTTGGATAGTGAACTTCCTGTCAGCCGGCACCGTGGGCGCTACTGTTGCAGTGTGGCTATGGTGTTGGGCGGAATTCTATTCGTTTCTCCTTGACAGTATGCGCTGCTTTTGCAGTCGTTGCCATAATTATTCTTCATAATTAAAGAATTACAAACTTCGTTTTACACTGGGAGCGAAAAGTCATTGAACTTCGGGATCATTTCCTGTAGCTAAGCGCGGTGTTCGGTATATAGCTTTGGTGCTTGATGGCTCCAACTGCTTTTCAAACATCTCGTCTTTTTTCTTCTTCCGTAATTGTAGGCTGATTCCTTTGTCCGCCGGTACTGTAGGCTCTATAATTTCTGATGTGGCCATGATATTGGATAGCGAACAACTTTTGCTCTTCCCTTCGGCAATGTCATCCTTCTTTTTTCAGAATTTACGCCGTTGATTGGTCTCTCTAACCTTGGTACGAGTATAGTGTTCTTAGTAAGGTTCTATTCCTTGTGACTCCTAATTGCTACACTATATTCACCGTTTTTAACAAGCCCGGGGAAAAAATAAGAAAAATAAAAAAAATGCAGCGCAGAAGGGCTTTAAATTACAAAAGTTATATATATATATATATATATATATTAATGACAACGAGTACAAACAAAATTGATTGCTTGTCGTTGTCAATCTTCCTCGTTCTATACGTAGTACAATTATAGAACTGTGGGTCTTGGGGTGTTCCCAGGCGGGTTCAAGAAGCGGAGTCTCTTAGAAGGCACGAAGGGTTGAGTTATATGTATATATATACATATATATATATATTTATGGGTATGTATATATAACATTATTTTCTCGTTTAAACAATTCGTTCATATCAAAGCGCAAACGTTAGCGGAAGTGGGCGGAATCTAAACACTTTACGCATGTTGGCTCGGCATTTTATATAGCGACATTTTATTGGATAGTGTAAAAAACATATCAGAATTTCATCGAATACGTCTTGTTGGAAAAATATAAAATATCCGCGAATCCGTGGGATGTTTCACATTTTTTTTAGATGCGTTGACGCGACGAAAGTGAAATTTTTGGAAGTTACAATGTGCGGGAGCGGGATATTCGAAACGGATGTGGTCGAATTGGTTCCCATTTGGTCAAACTGGTTAGCGTAATAAACTGGAATTACTGCATTAGGCGGTCGAATTGCTAAATCAGTTTTCAATTTAAGAAGCTCGACTTGGTTCCCATTGTTACTAAAATGATTGATGAATTAGTGAGTTTATGTACTTTATTAGAACGTGATATTTAACCAAAAAGAAGTATTAAAAATATTATAAAACACGTGTACTAGAGAAAATTAAATTTTAAAATGTTAAAAAAGAGCCGACATGTTTCGGAGTTACGTACTCCATAATCATATGTCGGCTCCTTTTTAACATTTTAAAATATAATTTTCTGTAGTTCCTTTTTTTAATAATATTTTTAATAAAGTTATAACAGAAAATGACATTACTATTTATTCAGGGCGATGCCGGTGAACTTTATGTTAACCCGCAAGGAGGAATCTCACTAATGCTTGCTGAACTAACTACTTTTATTACATATTCTCTAGCGAACGATTTCGTTGACGTTGATGCGTGCGCACCACTTGCGAACAAATTCAATTAAGCAAATTGTATTTTGACATTGACTGCAACAGCGCAATCGTCACTATTTCCGGCGTCGCGCAAAAGCCGTACCTCCTCAACCAGATGTAGGTATTTTATTTTTAACATTCACGTGCAGCCTGCGATTGGACGGGGAGTAACATTTCGTCGGAGCAACTGTGTTCGTTATAGTTCAATCTCGTCTCTAAGCGATTAAGTGTCGACAAGTTATGTTTTAACAATGCCGCGTGTAATGTGCGGCGACATAAAATTAGCATGAAAGTCAGAGTCAATTGATGCGGCAATGTACACAGGCACTGATGTTCTGTTTTAATTTTAAGGTCATCATTATTATCGTTATTATTGTCTTTAAACACTGGTGGTGGCCTTTTTTCGCCATATTCTCCGTTTCTTTTATTTCGGCCCTTTCGCCGTTTAATGGTGCATTCTTTGTTTTATTTACGCTCACAATTCAATTATTCGCAAAGAAAACAAAAAACAATCGCTTGCAATAAAGAATCGACGCTAATCTTTGATGCTCGGCATTCATTCTTATTGCACTCGGTTCTTCATCAAGCGAAGTGAAAGAGCTTTTTTCGGATTCAGTTGGAAAGCGTTATGTAATAAAAGGCTTATGCATTATTAGCGATGAACAAAAACCGGAAACTGACAAAGCGGTTCTCTTAAGAAACATTTTCAACCGTTTATCGCAATATTTTTTATTCGTCCGTTTAATGTCTTTTTTTTTGTAATATATATACATATATATATATATATATATATATATATATATATAATCTTCGGACCTTTGAGGACACCCCTGGATCCGCAAATGATGGTTCTTTTTATTTATAAAAGAATAAATTTCAATTGACCGCGTCACTTTGGAAAAAAAAAACGATCGTAACAATAATTTACGGTTTCAACAGAAAACGTTATACATATTTCTTCATCTTTTCTTTTTCTAGTGTTTTCTCTTTTTTTTTCATATTCGCCAATATGTATTTTATAATTCTTCATCGAATGTAATTAAACATCGAGAAGAACGGTTCTGTCCAATTTAAGGCGGGGCAAAGCTTATGCGCCGATCAAGTTGAAGCGGAAGGAAGGTCATTGTGAAAGGTAGAATTATTAATATATTCGCCAGCGCGGTGCGAAGAAAGAGGGTAGTCACGCAGAAAGCGATAATATTAAAAATTCGATATTTTCAAAGCACAGCGGAACACAGTGAAGAACATAGAGTACCTGTGAAAAAATCCTGTTGGTGATTGTTTGGAACGTATCCTTGTTCAGTGATGGGTGAGCGTTTCCCCCACAAGCCTTTAAGATTATGCCAGGCTGGATCTCTTTTACCCCATGCACCTAAATGTAACAGGACAAAAACAAAAAAAAAAAAAATCAGGCAAAAACAAAACAAAACAAACAACTGTAACAACTGTAACAACTGTATTTTTAATACTAATACAAAAATATGTAGAGATATAATTTAGATATAAACAAAAAAAAACCACCTAGAGGCCATAATCTTAGGTATTGTTTTTCGAAAATCCGACTGAAATTTTGACATTTGAAAAGGCATATATTACCGGTCGCTCTGCGGTACACGCTAAAATTTTACCGGATAATTAAAAAATGAAACAACGGTAAGTATGGAAACAGGGAAGAAAATATAGTAATGAAACATTAGCCGGTGGGCGATTAAAGGTGGACCAACGAAGGCTTGAAGGAAGTGGAAAAAACCTAGCGAAATGTGGATAACGTGGGAATTTGGACTGTCAAATGTGAAGGACGGAAGATGGGATGTCTCCAATATAATCTAATGTTGGTTTCTGTTACGATTTCTTTTATACGTGCTTGTTGTACTTTTACTATGACGAAAATGTCAATATCTGTTCCAATCTGTTCCAACCTATAGCAACCGCCGAAGGATGAAAGATGGGAAGTCTCCCATATAATCTAATGTGTTGATCTCTGTTCCGGCTACTTTTACACAAGCTTGTTACATTTAATGTGACGACACAATATCTATTCAACCTGTTTCCAACCTATTGCAACCGCTCTAACTTTACCGAACTTTACAATGTAACGGAGGTATATAACTCATGCATAACAAATTCAAACTTTGATAAACACTTTGTTTTTATTTTCTGTAAAATTATTAAAGCAGTAGGCGCAATTTGTATTGTTTCGCTAACAAAACCTAGTGATGGAACTCCTACGATCATTTTGATTGTAATAGTATAATAGTAGTTGTAGGAATCCGGAATGTCCAGCCATCGTGGTGTAGTTGGTTAGATACAGCCGTTCAGGTAGAACTCCATAGCCGGATTTGCTGTAAATTAAGAGAGGAATACACCCGACAACCGTATGACAGTTTATTTAAGATAAGGGCTTTGTATACTGCTAACAGCAATTTCGGATCTACATTGTAACTGTGGTTGGATAAACATTTCAAGATCGACAAGGATTTCATGCAACTACTTTTAAGGATAGACATGTGTCGAGAGATTCTTCTAATAAAACACTTGTAAAATCTATCGGTCCTATCCATAATACTTCTTTACGTATCATACTTGGGGTGCACTGGACTTCTCCTTCGTTGGACGTTTGTGCTTTGGCGGGCCTTCCTCCTTTATCTATTTCGCGGTTATCTCATCTTTCGAGATTCCTTTCGCTATTCCTTACGATACCAATTTTCCACCAATAATTCCCATCCTTTCCTGGCGATCCATTGGTCAAGTCTTTAACTTTTCTTTCTAAGGTAGGCGCATAAATTAGAGAGACCGTCATGTTAATCCGACCACTACAGTGCCCTGGAATCATGTCCCAACATCTATAAACCTTGTACAGTAATTAATTTTAAACACCAACTTAAAATTAATTACTGTACAATATAAAAGAAACAATGAGTGAAATAAACAGATATAGTGATCTATAAACCTTAGCAGATTCCTTAAGAATATCTAACCTTTCTATATCCATGCCTCAAGTAGTATTAAATAAACTCGCCTCCTTCCCTCTAACTACATTCGCATGTTTACAGACGCAGCTAAAGCGAGTCCTACTAATTCTCATTCACCAACTGCATGCGCTTATGAAATCGGAGGCATAATGTACACCGAGCGCCTAAACGACTACTGTTCTGTTTTAGAGGCAAAAATGTTTGGGATCCTTCTTTGTCTTGAGACATATTCTTCCAGTCCAGCGTATCAAAATGCAGTTCTTATTACAGACACATTTCAATCTATCAAAGCCATCTAGAGCCCCCCAGACAGTTGTAACTCTCTACTAATTGAAATAAAAAACCTGCTATTCGAACTGTCACGATCCGAGGTATATGCCACATTCTTATGGGTCCCTGGTCATGTTGAGGGTACTGGTAATGAGCAGGTTGACTTGGCTGCAAAGGCAACTCTATCTAGCCCGATGCCGTTCAACGCTGCACTATCTCGATTAGAATCATCACAGTCTTCCCGATGCACTTTTCTAAAGAGTGGAACAAACTATGGTCAGAACAGACGACCTGGCTCAGGCCCCCAAAGTCGAACACCGACCCATGGTGGCCGCCGTTCTCCGTGTCTCACGTCTCCATCCTGTCGAGACTGCGCCTGGCGCACACTGCACTGTCACACAACTACATCTTTGAAGGAGTTTCCCTTCCCGTACTTCTAATTATACCTCATCCCACCAGCTGTTGTCGAACCACCCGGATTATGTTCGGACAGTGTTAAATTTTGCAGCATCCAACAGACTGCACCGCCTTCTGTAACTTCCAGTGATTCTAGGTGCCGTAATAGCCCAAGTAGTTGTTACACACGGCGCCTAGATTTATATTATTTGTAAATTTATAAAAAGAAAAAAGAATATAGAAAAATTCTTCTTGTGTTACGATACATACTTGACGAGCCCCCCCTAAAAAAAGAAGAAAAAAAAGAAATAAAAGGAAGAATTCGGACCAAATAGAAAAATAGTGTATCGAAATTGGGTCAGAACTGTGTGTAACTGGAATAGCCACGATCGCATCAATTATCTTTATACGTCAGCTCTCAAGAGGGTTAATTGGTTGAAGGCTCTCTCCTACCGTAATTGGGGTGGGGATCCTTGTATCCTTCTGATGCTATATAAGGCCACTATCCTTTCTAAATTCGATTATTGCTCGTTCCTTTACGCTAGTGCTCCTAAATATCTTCTCCTTAAACTTGATCAAAATTCATAATATGTGTCTCCGCCTTTGTACCGGTGCCTTGAACTGCTCTCCTATTGCAGTAATTTTGGTAGAAACTGGTTCCTATCCTTTGGTCATTCGAAGACTTTATCTAGGTGAACGAGTTCTGATTAAACGTCTTCATATTTCCAATTTCTACTTGTTTAATTCCTACTGGTTTATATTCAACAACTGGCGTATCTCCCCTCGTAAAACCCCAATCCTTTCCTTGATTTCTTCACGTTTCAGGGCTTTCTCTCCTTTTGTTCTATCCTACACCAAATGCCCTTATTTTACCTCTAATTTCCCAGATTTTATTTACTCGCCCAGTTTACTCTTCTTCCTTCGTACGTCAAGTCTCTTTCCTCTCTTGCTGCTCATAACGAATTTAACCGTGTTTTATCCTTACTCTTTCCTTCTTATACTTTAATGTTTACAGATGGCTCAAAGTCAGTTTTAGGGGTTGAAGCGGTTTTTACTCTGCCGGATTTCGGCTATTCTGAGACGTTCACTTCCTTCTCCTCCATATTCCTAGCCCCGAATCTATTGCGATCCTACAAGCAATCCTTTTTATAGCTTCTACCAACAATATATCCAAGGTTCTCTTATCTTCTGATTCAAAAGGCGTTTTACAAGCCATTGCTACTCTCTTTCCTAAACCATCCTCTGATCCTATCGTGCTTCACACACGCTCTTTAATTTCACATCTATTTCATTCCCGCTCTGCCCGTATTGATCTATTGTGGATTCCTAGTCATTGTGGAATTTCGGGCAACGAGTTAGTTGATTCGTTTGCACGTTCGGCTGCTTCGGACAGTCGCTTTATTAGAGTCATTTTCCAGCCCAAAGTCTTCTTCTTCTTTCTTTTTATTCCAATCGCGATTGTTGGTCTGATCTGTATCCTTCGTCATAATCCTGCTTCCTTTTATTTATCCATACAACCCATTCCC
The DNA here is from genome assembly GCA_039619475.1 of Icerya purchasi. Lineage (NCBI taxonomy): Eukaryota > Metazoa > Arthropoda > Insecta > Hemiptera > Monophlebidae > Icerya > Icerya purchasi. Next base: position 240,509,310 of record CM077115.1, read on the forward strand.
TTTCTTTTTCCGTGGTTTCTTAATTTCCCCAATATGAGGCGGTCAACTATCTCATCTATAATTAGACTTCGGTTTAATTACTTCCTTCTTCGTCAGTCTCCTCTCTGCCCGTTTGATCCGTCAAAAGAAAACTTCACTTGTGATACAAATCGCATTTTACTTGAATGTCCTTTCATCGCTTCAGAAAGCGCGATACTGTATTCCGGTTTTTTACGTCTTATCCTATGCCCTGTGGCGCTCACAGCATCCTTTCTTTTCATTCCTTTGTTAGCTTCATTCGTATGTTCCATTTCTAATAGTTTTCCTTTATAATCATTAATGCTGTCATACCTTTCGATCGAGCAACGTCCTTAGCTGACATGCTCAAAATTAATTTAAAAAAAAAAAAAAACAAAAACGGAATAGCATAGCGGTTAATTGTTCGAAATGTTACGAGTTTAATATGAATTATTTTTACGCTGTTTCTATCGAAAACCTATTTGCGTGGGATAATCCGGAACAGTCTACCGCATCCGGATTTTTTTTTTTCTACCAGGTATACGCAAGTGAGAACCCATTACTTCTTTCAAGATCGATAGCTATCCCGCTATACACCGGATAGCGCATTGTCCAGAAGTGAACCGATGAAGAAGGTCTAAAGAAATAGGATGAAGAAGGCAAAAAGTATTTATGAATCGAAAAGTTTCTGGAAACTTCGACTCCTCCAGTCAGAATCGAAGTTTTATCGCAGAGATTTCAGTGCAGATGATAAACGTGTAACTTGAAACGTAATACGGAAAATGTCACGGTTTACTCTGCGAAATCGAGCCGAGATTACTACAACATCATCAGAGAAATAATAAAGTTAAAAGAAGACGGTTTATTAAACTGAAAAGTTTCTCCTGTGCGCAGAAAATACGAACTTGGTCGTACTAACCGCATTCGTCGTGCTAACAATGCTCGAGATTTAACTGTCCTTAATCAGATTCCCGTAAGTAACGTTCTGCTTTTCTGTCGTCACAGTACCGGACTGGTGTTTTTTCTGCATTCAAATATTCCTCCCATGCAAACTTATTCTCGTTTTATGCTGTGGACTGCCATCTTTTAATTAATCTCTATTATGAATACAGTCAAATTGTGTACCTCTTTCCTTCTTTTTATGTATCTGCTGTTGATTAATAGTTGTCTCCTTGCATCGATTTATCAACAGTATCGTAAACCAAATCTCGTTCAACGGAAATATTAAAATTATCGCTAGCGTTGTTTACGCGGTCGGATAGGTCGAGAAAAAAAAAAAAGGAAGTCAAGTAATTCGCAAGAGAGTTTTACCTTGTCGAACACTTTTTTCATTAGCCAGCATAAAAATAGGCGTTCAAAAAAATAAAAACCGCTTATCTTCCGTGTAAACTGTGTACATCGAAGTGAAATATTCAAATTCGTAAATGACTTAATAATTCGAATAAAATAAATCAATTTGTTTAAAAAAAAAACCTTTTATTTATAACTTCCAATTACGAACGAGCAATTCGCAATTTTCAACAATAAACCATAAAATTGCGACTAAACTAAACAATTACAGATTTTCCAAAAAAGAAAATGTATTTTTTATGTAATTATAAATCTCCCCTTCTCGAAGATAGCTGAAAAAAATAACGAGTGTCTTCATTTCACGCAGCTACATTAATACATGAATATATCTTACGGACAGCTCCGGCTTTCCTTTATTCTTTCACTTCACACAGGAATTATCTAGGTTACTTTTTTGAACCGTCATTAGGTTGGGCAGCAACGAGTGGTGAAAGCTGACGTGTTTATGATTTTTACTCTGCAGAAAGTTTAGAGAAGGTTACGCGGTATCTATATTTACATCGTTGACAGTATTTACAACATTATTAACATGTTTTGTTTTTTTCTGTATCATTGTCAACAGTTATGCTGTTTACAACATTTACAATATTGACATTGGTATCGAAAGTAGAGGACAATGCGTACTAAAGTAGAAGATATAGTGGCGCGTTTCAAGTACATCGACGTGTCATGAAAAGACGGCGTCAATGCACGTGAAATTGCGTGATGCGGAAACGGTTGCTTCATTCTTTAGTTCGAGTCCGAATTCTGCGTGCATAAATTCCACGAATATGTGCGACCCTCGTAAATCCAAGTTAACATCACCACCGAGGACCATTTCAGTGCCCCTTGTACGGAATCTACGTTAAACTGATCGACGTCTATGTTGTGTGGAAGAAGAGGTGTTAGGCCGAGAGAAAACTCGCGATCGACGAATTCATGATCCATGAAACGGGTCTCGATTATCGCTTACTCCACTCCGGAAGTAAAGAATGACCATCACCAATCTTGGTTAGAGCGGATGAGAAGGCGACATCAGCTTGTCACATTACTTGCACGAGCGGGTAGTATGTAAAATGACTCCCAGACAATTTCGCAGCAGAACTTTCCTAAATCTATGTGTCTGGCAAATGGGCGATAGTTATCGGAGGTCGCGCCGGTGAATACCATGTCCATAACCGTGAACGGATGTGTCCATGATCAGGCATAATGTGTTCCAGTGTCGATAATTTATCTGTCCGAGGAGAGCAGCCATCCGATTATACTGCATTTGTCGACGAAAACGGTGCAAATATTCGCGAACGCTGTGCGAAACGCGTTCAGTGCTTCCACTTGGGGCCCGTCATCTTTTTCGAGTTCCTGATACGAAAGACAGCGCGTGCAATCATCCGATATATGTGTAAATAAAATACCTCTTTTTTTTTGCGTTTCCATGGTAACATTTTATGGTGAAATTTCGTGAGACACTTCGTGTGACATTTCGTGGACGGCCAAATTTTCGGAATGGCCCCCAGCCGTAAGACATATTCATGTCGAAAAGTTGCTAAATCGTAACATAACCGCTGGGGTACTAAGGCTGAGAGTACAAAATTAACCGACGCTTTTATATTTTAGTAACTTATTTTTAAATTATCATTTATTTTTGGGAGCACACGTATAATGTACGAAATCCTAATAAGATGGTATTCGATTAAAATATGCAATAGTTCACGCATGGTTTCACTTATAAACTTCAAAATGGGGTCATAAATTATAAGCAAAATTCTCTTTAAAATCATATCTACAACTTCAAGATATTAGAAGTTGGGCGGCAAAAAAAAAAAAAAAAAAAAAAAAAAAACGCCAAAAATATATAATGCGAAATTTAAAACGGTCCCAAAAATCACACTTAAAAGTTCACAACTCATCACCAAATACCTCCTTTAAAAGTGTAATTCAAAATATAAAACGAAACACAGAAACCCTTCCGTAAAATCAAAAAATGACTGTTAAAAAATTATTTAACCCCCTCGCCATTCCTTCAGGACCAAAAACAGAAGAAAAAAAAAGAGATATTCACATAAATAATAGCCCGAGTAAAAAAGGTGAGGAAACCAAAACGTATCTCAAACATATATGCATTACAACTTTATATTTAGGCTATCGGGGCCCGAAATTTTTGAAAAAAATATTTTTTTAACCGGGCATGTTATATATATATATATATATATATATATATATATATATCGATGGAAAGATCGCCATTTTTCGTCGGAAATGAAACCGTATTTCACTTCTTTAACGAAACTTTCGAAGTTGACGAAAAATTCATAAAAGCGCGAAGAATGACGAGTCTCTCCCTCTTTTTACGGTGGGAAAAATCAAATTTCGTTTTGAATTTAGTTATATGTAAATGTAAATATTATAGTTGTCTTTAAATTAACATACGGAATCCTCAACGCATGAAAGCTTTACTGAACTTGTTTTATTTTACAAATATACATTCCTTTAAAAAAAAATTTAGTTTAACCATAGTTTGCTATTTAAATACCACTATTTGCTTTTTTTTTGCGAATAAATGTTTTTTTTTTTTTGTTTTTTTTTTTTGTTATTAAAGTATACTTATTTGTTTTTTGTACTTATAACGTTTAAATCATGCCTATCATACCAAGTAAGATTAAACCTCTATTGTTATTCTTGACGTCCCACATTTTATTCTTCTTGTTTAGATCTCTTAATATCATTAATTTCTCTAGTTTGTTATTGGTGAGTATTTGATGTATTACGTTAAAGTATTCATTCGCTATACTATTAGGGGGCATATATAAATGTCATTAACATTAATTATTAGTATATTATAAATATCGTGCCCAAATTTAATTTGTAATTTAATTACGCGTTTGAATATGATAGCTAATTTTTGATGTATGTGTACATCTCGTATCCTTGTGGAGTGCTACTTTAATATTACTTTTGTCCGATATAAAGGTTATATATATATATATTATCATTTATAATTTTTAAACACAAATTGTCATGTGTGCTACCTTACTATGATTTAAATTAATCTGCAATATCTTAATCATAATTCGTTCTTATAACTATGAGTGTTTTATATTTAAGTAATATCGGGCATTCTCTCTATCAAACTTCTAACTTCTATTGTGTACAATTCACACATTTGCCATTTATATTTACCTTAAAACTGTAACATTTCCTACGTCTACTGATTGATAAATATTAACTTTATATCGGTACCATCCAAAATTAATTATTTCCGTTTATAAACAATTAGATGTATACTTAGTATGAACTTATATATTTCTCGCTATCCGTATAGTTATATTTTTTTAAAGATTCCAGTTCGTAATTGTATTTCATTTTAAAATAATTTTTGAAATCCTGTTCATTATGTAACGTTCGGTATTATCACTTCTTTTTTTTTTTTTAATTTTTGGGCATCGAAAATTCAACTCATCGACAGTGTGATATAACTAATTAACTGACTAATGCTACACAGTAATATTACATTGAACTATATAATTAAATAACTTGTATGTTGCAGCACTCCCGATCGCCAGAAGAGAGTTGACACTACATGGCAGAGGAGAGATCTGAAAGTTAATTATTGAGTTATACAAATTAATTCTTTGCGCCGTGTGTAAATTACATTCGAAGATGAAATGATCAGTGTCCGCCACTTTGACACCGAGTCGAGTGAATGTTGGCAATAGGTAAACGAGATTAAGCCCATGCTGTACAAAGAAGCAGAGGGAAGCGGTTTGCACATAGCCGGAGGCGACTTAAGGTAACGATGAACGATCTGGTATTCATTGAAACAGTCTCGTAATGTAGACCAAGGGGCGTTAGGTTTATTGGGTTGAACCCCTTTGTACCGTTGCGCACAGAATGGATTTGCCCATGTAGCCTTCCACTATTCTTTATGAGCATATCTAATAAGCTCGAATGTTAGGAAAATATGGAACTAAATAACCGTTCATTCATGCACTCTCGCGATAATAATATTTTAGCATTAAACATGTCAACATCTTTACAACCACATTTGTGAACTTCTGTTTTTAATTTATTAGCGTCTTTTGTTTTATAACCTATAAAAAAGTTTTCATTTTAACTTTCGTAAATTTTAAATTTATACCTTTATCTGGTTTGCATTTTTTTTATAAAAGTTCGTCTCCTCTTTGTTTGCTATCCTTTTCTTATTTTTCACCACTGACGTAAACTCCTAGGTTTTACCGTTCTCCTTAATTGTGTTATTAACTATTCTTGTTTTTGCTATTTCACTATATGTTAGCTTTTTTAGTACGCATACTTGCTACTTTTTTCTTCTAATGTTGATATTTTTCTTTTTTCTCTTCGACAAACTATTATGTTGTAAAACACGTTAATAGCGTTTAAAATCATTGCTGTAATTTTCCATTCTTGTTTCTGTTTTTATTTTTGCAATGTTTGTTTTGTACTTTGATATTTTATCATGCATTTGAGTACAAGTATCCGTGTATATATTGCTTTATAGTAAACTTTTCGTATCTTCAGTTACATTTATAATAATATTACTTAACCATTTCATCCTAATACATAAAATAATTTTTAAACTTACTTATGTGTATTCTGTAAGTGTAACGCACAGTTCACACAACCTGCTTATACCACAGACTAACGCGCATTCTCCACCAGTAAATGAATATGTAAATGTTTAAAGGCGTTTTTTCGAAATCTGTTTAATTTTCTAGTATTATTACAAAATCTTTTTCTACTTAAAATCCCTTTAAAAAAAAAACTGCAACGCCCACTACACCGAACACTGTATAAAAGTCACTTTTATTGATCACTGTCGTGAACTACCATCGTGACGGCAGAATCAATCCTTTCGTTTTAAATTATACATATATCTATATAGGGTCCGGTAACGGAGAGGATCGGATTTCAAAAAATCATAACACAAAGAGAAAATGCTCTAGGAAAAATTTGTTTTTATTTTTTTTTAAATGTAAACTTACTAGTTGTTATTTTTTACTTATTTTTTAAAAATAATATCTTCGAGATTGCGGCCTTTTTGCTTGATGCATTCTTGCATTCGTTTTACGAAGTTTTCAAAAACTTTTTTCAGCACACAACTCGGTATCACGGCCATGACATCGCGTATTGCGTTTCTAAGGTCTGCCAGGCCTTTCGGCTTATTGACGTAAACTTTGGACTTCAAATACCCCCGTAAGAATTAGTCGGTCGCCGATAAATTTGCCGAACGACTCGAGCTGCCGCAGAACTGCCACTGTTTCGCTCGCTGTTTGCACTGTGGCATCATCTTGCTGGAACCACGTTCTTGACAGTTTTTTCGTACATCTCAAGGCCAGTCCGACGAATTCTAACAGCATTTTGCGGTATTTTTCTCCGTTAACCGTCTCGTCGAAAAAGTATGGGCCAATCACTCCTCATGCCGCGATTCCCATCCAAACCGTCACCTTCGGCGAATGTATCTCGTTGATGATGTTACCATTCGAATCACTCCAGTAACGAAGATTTTGCTTGTTAATGTCGCCATTGAGGTAAAAGTGAACTTCATCCGTAATCATAATAAAATCCAGTGGAACTTCGCCGCCCTGAATTTTTCTAAACATCGCTTCACTGAACGTTAATCGTAGGCTGTAATCGCCGGGTAAAAGCTGATAGGTATGCAAAATTTTATAAGAATGAAAGTTAAGATCCTCGTGAAGTATTCGGCGAACCGTTCGTTCGGGTATTTTCAAATTGTCTATTTGTAAACGAACAGAACGCGATGGACTTTTCTGAATCGACTTCCGAACTCCATTTTCCGGAGTTATGACTGTTTTAACGGACTCTGGCCTTTTTTTAAAAATTCATCCGGATTCTCTGAAATTTTTCACCTACGTACGCACAGTTTTTTCGGTCGGAATCGGTTTTTTGAATGCTACAGAAAATTTATTTCGAAAATCACGCGTGGCGGACACATACGAATCACCATAGAAAATAAAATGCTCCATCGCCTACACACGCTACTCACGCGTCCGCTCAGTCATTGTGTCGAACTGCTCAATATTAAAAATACACAAGTCTCGTCGAACTACCTGAAAATGCTGGAATGGTCGCATTAGGGTAATTTATAGCTGAGATATGATTTTTTGAAATATGATCCACTTCGTTGCCGGACCCTGTATATATATATATATATATATATATATATATATATATATATATACACTTGGCCCTTCGGGACTCGGAAGAGGGCAAGCCCCCTTCACCACCACGTCCAGTTCTTCGATAATTCTTATAGAAGAGTAAACTTTTTCATTGGCAACGCCGTTCGACAACATTTTTTCATTACCTTTTCTCGTTACACAAAATTGTGGCATGTTTTGGGAAAAATTTCGTGACAGGACATTTTTCCTCATGAATCCTGGCGTAAAAATGGTGTAGCCATTAATATAGTATATATATGTTTAAAAAAAAACAATATTTCAATAAGGATTGAAAAAATAATTAAATACTTGGTGGATGAATCGATTAAACAAAAAAAGGAACCTGGTTCGAATCTTAATTGTAAGGGTTAATTTTGGCCGTATGCGACAAAGCTGAATTAAAGAAAAAAAAAAAAACACTGCTTACTTAATATCCTGTTCATGCGGAATAAGTTTCCGCAATAGGTGAACATGAAAAGTATTGTAATAGAGTTCCCAATTTCCGATGGTGCGGAAAATTCACGAGATATGGACATTTTAAAAGTGTAGGGTTGTAGTAAGAAATGGTACCATTGCAAAAATGTTAAAGAACCGTCATCAAAAAAAAAAACAAAAAAAACCGTTAGTAAAAGAACTGAAATTTAAGCTAGTGCCTATTTGAGGTACTTTCTTTATTACTCGTCAGGTCGTACAGATACGGCATATTATTTAATTACGTAGGGGCACTGGCTGTGGAAAAGACGTGATTAAAGTTTTGTTAATAACAAATCTTTGCAGCGGACAAATAAAATATGGTTGTTGCAATTTTTTTTTTACTTTTTGGTGCGATTTAAATTTTTAGGTAAGTGAAAACAGCGCTGAAATCACTTACAATTAGTAGTTTGCGTCTGCGGAACTGTCACAATTACAGCAACACGTAAATTGCATTTTGGAATTATAACAGCCTTCGGGTAGGGAAGGCGGGCAACAATTAAAAACGACTTGTGACTGCAGAGGACAATTCGCCTGTATATGTGTCGTTTGCTTAACAGGCGTATTATTTATAGTATAATTAACAGTTATCACCATCCGGCTGGACGAAAGAAAGTATAAACATGAACATTAAAAAGTTCACCAGATCTGCCAACGTTCTTTATTAGAACTATGTTTACCGTAGCGTTGGTTACCGTAAGACGAGAAGTGGAATTTGACTTTGTAAAATCTTGCGGTTATGGCCGGGCTTTAATTTGCTCGAAGTAGGCAAATTTTGGAGAGCGCGAGGATTTTTTTTACGCGCGAAAATAAAATTTTACACGAAGAAGGGAAAAAGTAAATAATAGAATTATACTCATTTTCTTATCTTCGATTTTCACGGAGTTTTTTTCCTTCGCACAATTTCCCGAGAGCGAATGTAATAATAATAAGCGAAAATAACAAGATCTTTTTTCTTTTTTTTTTCTCTAGTTTTTCTCTTCTTCTTAAACAAAAGTTTATATTATTATCGCCGCTGTTCTTGCCGTTGTCGCGACAACTGCAATTTTTTCCCCCATTTTACCAAACTAAAAAATTATCTAATTAAATATAGTTGGCTCGTAAATTTTCGAACCTTCTGGAATTTGTTAGTTTCGGATATTTTTTGTACACAGGCATCGTCGTCGTCGCCCACTAGGAGATAAAAAGAAAAGAACGTTAAACCGAATATAATATAGGGAAATTTTGATTGAAAATTCCGTTTTGGGGGAAATTGAATGGTAAAAGAATAATTGAGGAGTGGAAAATATCGTTCGGAAAATGGCAAATGCTTTAGCTTCTTTCGAACAATTAACGGGAGACTCTAGAGGCATGGTGTTAAGCTTTCCTTCGACCCTATAGGATGTCTTTTTTTTATATACACACACACACACACACGTATGAGAATGTGTGTATATTTGTTAGAGATATCGTTGCGATTATTTTTAATTTTTTTCACCACGTACGCTCTATATTATTTTTTACAACCCAAATTTTTCCATTTGAAAATGTTAAAAATTTTTTGCAATTTTTTCAGATACATCAGCCGAAGAACTGTGGGAAAGAGAAGAAGTTTAAAAAGTATCCGATTAAAATTAAGCTTGAATGGCAAAAGAAGAAGGATGTGAGAGAATAGTACTGTTAGATAAGCGGTACGAAATCATTGAAACATTACGCGGTGGAGTATAAATTAAAGTTATTGGAGAGTCTGATTTAAAATAAATTTCAGATCCTCGTTTAATGATAAAAAGTTACAATTTCGTCTGACGACGAATTAACTAGACCATCATACTGCTATCGTCTCTCTTTGGTTTCCTCTCCTTATGGTGTCCTCTTCATCCTAACGAAGCAGTTGTATCTGTGATGCTATTCACATTTTCTTGAGTGCTCTGCTTTTTCTGATAAAATTCTTTTCTTTTTTTACTCCTCCTAAAGATAAGGCTTCCTGCTCCCTATTGTGCTTCCTATATCCTCTTCTTTCCCTCTCAGTCTGTTGTCCATTGGTTCTTTTATTTCACGTATTTCCGATCGAGTTAAGTTTTAATTAGTTGACTCTTTTTCCTACCGTTTCTGGTTGAGGTCGTTGGTTGACGAGCCCAAAAAAAAAAAAAAAAAAAAATAGAAACAACCTTCAATTTTGTTAAAATTTTTACGGTTTTTCTTAATATCGTCTTATCCGCTCACTGCGAAACGAACAATACAATTGCAGGAGGAGGGATAGTTTTCGATTTTGGACTTGAAAAAACTGGTTAATTTTTTGCTTACCTTTGTCCTTATTTTCACTTGTCCGATTAAGAAAAGAGTTAACTTCAGATTTCTCTGAAACATTCGATGCGTACTAATTTTTAAGGTTCGCTGCATTAATTTCTTTACCTTTCTTATTTTCCATAGTAAATCGCGGACTGTTCCGTTAACTATATGTATATATATATATATATATATATATATATACTTTCAACTTACAATTAGAGCGGCCAATAATTAATAGCGCTCAGAACGGATATCTTTAAAATTTAACGTCATTTCTTTTGTGTTGTAATTATTATAAGTAGTTTGTGACTGAACTTTTGTTATTATTATAAGTATAAAATAAATTTTCCCCATTAACAAAAAAAAAATGTATAAATATAAATTTACTTTAATTAAAATTAAAATAAATAACTCAGATTAAAGAAACGTTTTCGGAATCATCAGCTAACAACATAGAGTACACTGAAATAGAGATAAAAACACGCGGCAGAGACGTCCACATGTATATGTATATACAGGTAAATACTAAACGGATGGCGGTATAACTACAATCAAAGGCGGAAAAGCGTTTACGAATAAATCCTTTGATTTAAAAAAATCAAAGATGGGATTTTATTTAACAAATTTAATGGACAAAATTTCAAAACAAATATTAAGAATATGTATACAGAACAAAAATTATAATAGGAATTGAATTTTTTTTATATTGAAAAGAAGGTTATTATTATTAAGTATTTGATTATGTTTAAATTTATTTATACAACAATTTTCAGCTATATTCATTAAGTTTCCTTTATTATAGGAAGCCAAGACCAGTTAGTGTTTTTTCTAGTTGGTTAGGTTCAAGTTTACTTTTTTATCACATGTTCAATATATTTAAACTTTTCAATTTCATTATTATCGAATGATTTTATATGTTTGTTGTATTTTTATTTGATTGTTTTACATATTTTATCGTCTTCGATTTTTTTTTTTTTTTCGGGTTCGTTTACAAGGACATTATAGCCCAAGAACAAAAGAAAAAAGACGCAAGAAACTCAGATCTTTACACGATCAGAGATAGCCGACAAAAAGGAATCAAGAGCCTGTACAACAACAGAAGGAGAAGGACGAGAGAGAATGAACGAAGCAGGAGCGGGAATACCAATTTGTAAAAGGGAGGAGTAGAAAGCAGCTTGATCGGTTACAAGAGATGAACACTCGAACATTATGTGATCGGGATCACTCACAAATTGAATATTGGAGGGGTGCAATGGACAAAAAGGAGACGGTACAAGAGACTAACGGAAAAGCGAGGTAGGAAGCAAACTGTACCCAAAGCGCAGGCGGAAAATCGCAGAGATGTTGGAGCGGCGACGCATGAAAAGAAAGTCAAGAAACCAGAGGAAACGAGAAAGGAAAGGCTGAATAGATAAGAAAAAGGAATCCGGGTTGGAGAAAGAGGAGACGTAAGAGTCAAACCATAGATTGGAATGTGCAGCAGAAGACAGATGGGTAATATTGGAAGAAGAGAAAACAGGAAGAAACTTACCGGAAGAGGAAGATAACCGAGCGAATGAATCAACTAACTCATTACCCTCAATTCCGGCTTGACCCGGTATCCAATAGAAGTCCGTTTGAATTAAGTGTGAAAGGAAAAGATCATGAATCAAAAAGCGAATAAGAAGAATAACGTTTTATTCGTAAACATTTTTCCGTCTTTGATTGTAATTATACCGTCGTCCATTTAGTATGTATATACATATATATGTAGTCCCACGATTTCTCTGCACTATGTTTTTATCTCTATTTGAGTGTACTCTGTACTGTTAGCTGATGATACAGCCCGAAAACGTTTGAGGCACTTATTTTAATTTATTAAGGTAAATTATACTTATTTTTGTTTGCTATTAAAGAAATGTATTTATTTTATATTTAACAAACAAGTTATGCACTTTTCTACATTTGTTTTTATAATTATTATATATATATATATATATTTATTTATTTATTATTACAAAAAAAAAAAACAAAAAAAAAACAGGCTTCTGGCTACTCATCAGGCCATATGCAGTATAATTATTATAGTTATTATAATTATTATTATTATTACTATTATTACTATCAAGATTTACTTCATTCGTCCTGCGATAATGCAATTTATAAAGAAAAAGGCATATAACATCTTTACTTCAAAAATTTCATTTCGCTAATTTTCGATGCAGATTTGTTGCGGCTTCAAATTTTCTAAATTGTCCAGCTGCAACAATGGAATATAGCGTACAACTGTTGCAGCTAGGTTCCGATGTTACGCTGGGGGGTTCCTCCGAGCCATGAACAAACTGATGTAGCCGCTACTCTATGAACATAAGTGTCCACTTGGCATGCTCCGTATACAGTGTTTTCTTCAGACACATTTTTCTCGGAAAAGTGGAAGTAGCTTGGTCATTCGGTTGACACGGCTGAGAACTATTAAACACCGAATCTTGCTGGTTACCATGTCGCAGGGAATATTGGACATTCCCGCAACATGCCACTCCTGTGTACTACAGTCTGCTTCACCGAGAGTCACAGGCAGTAGCTCAACGTATTGATACTGCTACACTACCTTAAGATCCAAGTAAATCAATGTATTGACCAATAACCCTCACTAGCCCGACGAATTTTCGGACGCATTAGTCTAAACATGCTGACCAGGTTTATATAGAGCAGCTGATACATCCTACAACAGCTTTGTACCTATAGTGTACAGACTGTATTACAAGTCGTATACAAATGAATTACTACGGCATAATGTAAACTATGGAAAAATAGTGCATGCCGGTGTACGCTGGAAGTCTACAGAATGTAGACATAGGCCGTATTTAATTCAAATATAAACGGATTATCATTTTTATAGCAATTTATATTGCACCTTTCTAAAATGTAGCGAATTTTATTTGAAGCAAGCGCGATTAACACGGGTTAGTTGCAGTTGATTTCCCCCGTCTGCATCGCCTTTTTTACAGTTAATGTTTTTAATAATATTTTTAAATTACTTAATTGATAAACTTCTTCTGAACCGATGCGAATTGTTTTTCGAATTGCACAAAGTAAAACTAGTAATTGGTTCATCGCGCATAACGAGTTAACGTTGTGTTCTTAACCAATTAGTGCACAAACAGCTGGGGGTAGTAAACCTGGTCAGCTTCGACGAATGGTTTGGAAATTTACTAATTCAACGACGAAGGTGCGTTCCCGTAGACTATAGAGGTGATTACTTCGGATCCTCCTCGGACGGCTACAGTACTCATTTCCGGTGATTCACTAAACCGTATGCGTATTGCTCCTAATAAGCGCGCCTATTATAATCCAGTTGCAGCGAGCGAAGAACTCAAATTAAAAAATATTTTAGCATTGAAATTAAAACTTTAATGCGTTTTGTGAACATAGTAGTGACCTTTCAGTTAATTTTTCGACTATCGATCTGATTGGTGAAGAGTTGTTTTAGAAATTCAGTTCTATAATGATTCAACATCATATGCGCGCTAGATCAGTACATAGCAGACCCACACGGGACTGCACTTGTAGTGCGATAACAAGCGGCTACTATCAGTTCCGAATGTAGTCTTGCGTGTGTACACCTGAGTTGTGATATAATAATTGCCTAGTACACTACCCTATATCTGTACAGAAGAGATGTACGAATAGATAGTACCCACCGACCATTAGGTTAAGGAGAGAAAGAAGAAGAAGAATGAAAACTTTACCCCGGAAGAAAACCTACAATTTCCATTGAAAACTATTTTTCGAAAAAAAGCTACAGAGTCTGCGAATTATCGGGATGCACATTGTAAAAAAGCAGATGGGGTATTTCCTGTGATTAGTGAAAAAGCGGAAAAATAACAATATGGGTTTTAGATGGGAGAAGCGGCAACGACGGAAAAAGCGGAAAATTAAATCAGAGAAGCTTTAGGTCGTGCTTGAGGGACACCACGAACGTAAGAAAATAACAAAAATAAATAACGCGGATAAAACTGGAGCAGCAGGCTGCGAAGGAGGATCAAGTCTTGCCTACTTCTTGCAAGCCTCAAATTGAAACTAATTGCAGCTTTCTTCAAGCCTCGGGATATGACGAAATTCAAGTATGCGAATATTATTTTTCTCAATGCTCGAAGGAAGATAAATGTTACGGTTGTAGCGAAAAACAAATTTGAAAAAACATCCGGTAAAGCTTAAGCGATACATCGCTACGAGACCCGGACTAGCAAATCAATGCATGTTAATTACTCAATGCCATCACATCGCGTTAAAAAATCGAACATGTAAGCGTTTAGTTGAGACATTAGTAGTAGCAGGTTCCTAGGTTTGATAAAACACGCGGTCTACCGAATGTCAAGCTGCGCAATAATATTTATCCCACACAATTGTTGTCGTTTGTAAAAATAACCCCTGAAATTCCGGACCAGATTGCATTCGGTTCATCTCCCGAGTAAAAAATTATCGATTAACAGCGTTAATTACGAACGCCTTCGACACAGAGTTTTAAATTTTCAACATCTAGCCATCACTTAGATTAGTAATTAATTTTTTCAGACTATACCGATAGAAAATACCAAACGACGGTTGAGTCCTTTCTAATTCTCTCACTCGTCTTAAATTTCCTGTCTTTCATAATCACCGCAACTCAAAACTATACTTCCCCGAATTTCCCCTCTTTTTCCATCATAAAACCGCCGATTAACCTTATTTCAAATAATTATTTTCCCTCGATACTTTCTGCTATTAACTCGGTGGTCCATTTGGTTACTCTTTATCTCAGCTCTCTTAGCCGAAAATATTTCTGTCACCCTCATAGAGCTACACTTTCTTTCAATAATGCTGTTCTTATTCTCATCCTTCATTGACTCGCTATAACGTGTATACATATTAATTAATATTTCTCTTCCTAGAAAATAATTAAAAGAGGAATGAAAACGGGTAGTTTCGGAAATGAACTTTCTCCTCTTTTTGTTCTCTTCCATCTCCTTACTATTTTCTTACATTTCTTTTTCCGCTTTTTTGTTTAAGCCCTTCTTTCTTCTATGCGAGATGAAACTTTCGAGTTAGTCTAATTGCAATGTTTACCGTCTCTCCATATTTTCCTTTTCTATTTTTTTTTAACGTATCCTTAACACGGCTACTGTCGTACAACGATATATTTATTTCATACCTTTTTTCTCCACACATCAGGTTCGTGTTAAATAGCTCGTTCTACCTTTAAACTAAGTCGCATCAGAATTATAATTTTCCGACGGATTTTTATAAAGTTGTGAGATTTTCTGGCGTGTATAATGATAGCCATAAAAAGTACTTAGTTTTAAGACTGCCATTATCGCATCAATACGAATGTTCTTAAATCTCTTTCCCCTTAGCGTCAAAATATTTTTATGTTTCCTTCAGATTTTCGTACATAAATATACTTTAAATTTCCTTTTCCTAATACCTTTTTGAATCTCCGTCTAACGTAATAGTCCCCATTTAGTTCCAGTTTGCCTCTATTTCCTTCTCTAACTATTTATATCAACCTTTCGCAATGCCGTTCGTCATCTATCGACTGTTATGCCTCCTTACTCTTCGTCTCGTTCTTCTTCTCACCTCTTTCGCTTCTTCTACTTCTAATATTTCCGTTACTTTACAATGCTGACTGCGTTCAATATTCTGTTACAGCCTCAAAGCCAATAAAAATTCATTATTGTTGCTCTTGCCGCAGAAACCTTGGCTTCGGCCGGGCACGAATTTTGATATTAGAGGCTTCAAGTTAATCAGATGTGCTTGTAAAGATGGAATTGGTGGTTTTGCAATCCTTGTTAAAAATTACATTCTATTTCAACCTCCCCGCTAGTCATGATCTACCTAATATTGTCTACACTTCCATTCTTCCACTGTGGTGCCGCATTAACATCGTAAAAACTCTGTTAAAGTTCATACCGGGGTTTGCTAGAAATGATTAATAATTAAAAAGAAATAAATTAACTAATAGAAAAATAAATAAATATAATGTACTTATCTTCAATAACGTTTCCGGACACAGCCCATCTATTTTTCTTTTCTCAGCTAAAATTGGGTTGTGCCCGAAAACCTTACTGAGGATGAGTACATTATATTTATTTCGTTTGCTATTAGTTTATTGCTTTTTAATTATTAACCATTGACAATGTTTCTATGCATGTAAGTTCGATCTCTTCACATTTGTCCATTTCTTAATTTTTCAATCTCATTTCGCAGTATCATCGGTATAGACTGCCTATTTTCCCATGTGCGGCTGCATGTTTTGCAACGTCAACGGTTTTTTTTCTTAAGATTGCTATGCTTTCTGAAAATTTGCTACCGCTTAACGATCTTTCTCTAACTTGTATCAAGAATACGTTTATCTCTCTAGCTGTCTGATCTTGTTGTCTTTAACAATTGATTTTTTACTTATAACCGGGGGACCTTTGCGGGTTTTTACGGTAGTGATCATGTTTCTATACTAACTCCTATTTGTTTCCCTTCATGCATTCTCCCCCTCGATGGAATTTTTTTCTAAAACGAATTGGAGACTCTGTTCCGCTACTTTGTTGATTCATCGAATACGCAACCGGACTGTGATCAATTACGTATTTATAATTTCTTTTATTCTCCCCCGCGTCCGTTCGCTCTTATCCTTCTCAGTTCGCTATCGTTCATCGTCTAATTATCATATTTTAACCTCATTGCAATGAGGAACGTGAAACATCATTATACGGACCGTAGTCGCATCGAGAACCTTTGGTTTTAATCTTACGGCGGAACGCGAGAATTGACGTTGACTTAATTTTCTGCTAACTCCTTTTTGCCGACGGACCGATAGTTCGAAGGGTCGTTCTTTGTTCACTGTTATATTTATGAAAACAGGTTGCTAGCTACCGTTAGTATAGCTAGGTGGCGATGTTTTCTTCAAACGGAACTAAAAATATCGAAATTTTTTTTTTAGCGTTGATTTAATAACCCCGGTCAACGGACTTTCAATTTAAAAAGGAAGCATAAAAATAGGGAAATGACCGCTATTTCACAAAAAAAAAAAAAAAAAAAAGGAAACAGATCACATGAACAGTCCACATAGATTTTCGAAAAAATCAGAGTTAAATTTACAGAATTGGCTGTGTGCGTTGGATTTTGTAATCTGGTTACTGAACCGTCTTTCGTTAAATACATCTTCATTTTCTTCTTCGAGTCTCGACCGTTCTCGATCGTAGGTGACCTTATTAAAAAAAATCTTTCGTATGCAAGGTGGACTAATTTTGTTCGGTATTCATCCCCGACCATTTCGTGATGTCGCACATCCACGAGCGCCTTCGACCTTCCTCTTGCCCGATATTTTTCCTAATAATATAATTTGCAACGGTGAGTATTTTGATCCACGCATGAAATGGCCAAAGTATTTCCTCTTCCTGTCTTTTATGATGCCTATTAGTTCCCCATATCCTTATTTCTCATCATCTACAGCACTTCCTGATTATTCGTCTTCTTTGCTGTCCATGGGATTCTTAGGATCTTTCGATAGCACCACATTTCGAAAGCTGCCAAGCGATTCATATTGTTCTTCTTTAACATTCACATCCATATAGCAATGTACTCCACACGTAGCACTTAAGAATTCTTATATGAGTGTTCTTCTCATCTTGTTGAAGACCTTTCTTCCTTGTTCAATTCTGCACCTAAGTTCGACGTTAAATACATATCTGAATTATTAAGGCTTTCTAAAATTGTTTTTCGCTTACTGTCATTTCTGCTGAAGTCACATAAATGATTTAAAGCGCTAAAATCTCGAAGAAAAATAATCGAGTAATGGTGAGATTATCTGGACAATTAAGAAGTAATGATGAAATAACATCCGGTGGGGAATAACATAAACTAAAATAACCGGAAAACTGTCTAAAGCGCTGCGTTACGTTTGGTGTTATCACTAAGGTCAGTGAAATTCGTCTAAATTATTCGGTGTCTAACGTCATCCTTAATTGAAATAGTTGAACCTCTATCCATCTTCTCTGTCGAACCGGTGACAAATATAGTTATTATTAATGACCAATTTTATCCATATAGAAGGATATTAAGGTCATGTTTGGATCAAAAAAATTTTCTAAATTGCATTTATTATTGATCGTTTCGTATAATTAAGAAAACTTGGGGAAGAAAAAAAGAATATCGTATATACTATTCAGAGCAGTTATATACATATTAATAACAACGTTATTCTTGGCCCTACCCCACTACTTTTCCGGCATCAAAAATTTGTATCAAAATATGACACTAAAAAAAGATTTATTTTTTTTGGCGGCAATCGGAAAGAACTGCGCTGTTAATTTTCCTCGTTCTATACGAAGTATAGAAGTGGAACGTTAATTGCTATCTTCCAATCTTTTAGAGTAGGTAAATGTATACTATCAAAGGCACAAGATACATCGATGAAAGAAGCCAAAGTGTAATGTTTTTAGATGAAGGATTGGTAGATATGGGAGACAAAAAGACTAATACCAGATCGGCGGCACTAACACCAGGTCGAAAGCCAAACATGCTTCTTCTCACTTCTTCTTTAAAAAAAGGCCATCAGCTAATCTCCTTCCGCTGTGTAAAAGTTTTCATCTCAGATTTTGGTATCGAATGTGTGTACGTTTCCTCTTTCTCCAACAATTGTTCTTTTTATCTATCTGTTCAACTTAGTCTTTTTGTTAACCTATGGTTCTCTTTGTTTCCTTTACTTCGTCGTTCTGTTGTTTTTTCCGTTATTCGTCTACGTTCTTAAGTCAAACTCTATTATTTTCCTCCCATTTTCGTTTCCGTTGGTTGCCTCTCCATATTGCCCCTTCATTCAAACGAAGAGTGTGTTTGCGATGCGGATCATGTGTTTATTAAGTGTTGATTTTTTTCTGCTTTCTATTCCATTTTATTGATACTCGGTCTTCCTACTCCATATTTGAGTCTCTTATAACCTATCTTTTTCCTCTCTTCACATATTGTTCCTATTATTTGTTTCTTTCTCCTAACAACATTTGATATCGTATGAAAATATAATTGAATTCTTCTTTTGGTAATTGTTTCTGAATAAAGGTCCCTCGTTAACGCTTCCCCCAAGTATAGAAGTGAGCTGGGGGTCCGAAGGTACCTGTAATTTAGAACGTGAATAATTTGTCTGCCACTTCGTGAATACAAAAATAAATTTAAAAAAAAAAAAAAATGAATTACGAGTATTGTTATTATTTTTCCGTTTGCGTTTATTCTGGTAAACACTCGGCCCGTATCTGGGTGACACTCTTCCGGCGGGAATATCGTGTCTGCATCTCCCTTGCGAGCTGTGTTTTTTAATTGAGATCATTAAGTTAAAAATAATCCTCTCTTTTTAAGGTGCCGTACGCTACATAGCGCGTTGGCGCAACCTATTCGTACATTTTTAACTGTACCGATGTAGGTTGTGTACCAGGCAATTATTATATGCAACGCAGGTGTACACACGCAAGACTACATTCGGAACTGATAGTAATCGTTTGATTTATCGATATACAAGTGCAGTCCGTCTGGTGTGGGTCTGCTGTGTACTGACCTAGCGAGCATATGCTGTTGAACGTCGTGGTTTGCCATTGCCTTCCACGTGATTATTAGCAATTATTTATTTTATTTAATTCTTGTAATAAGTTCGTCGTCGCTAGGAATCGAACCCGTGACCTCCATATCGGAAGTCAAGCGCTCTAGCAACTAGGCTATCGCGACGACTAAAATTTATCCTAATGCTCATCAATTACTAATTTGTCGTTAATTTGGGTCGTCGAAAAATTCCATAGATTTCAAATTCCCATAGTCCCAGGTTAGGAACTCAAAGGAAACATCGGAAGAAAGAGATAGAAAGTGTAAAAAAATCCATTTCACTAGCACCGCAAGTAAGGACACGTAACGAGAAAAATTGAATTCGCTTGAGAGCCGAATAGAATTAGAACTGGTTGATTCCAAAATTTGTTTCATTGACGCCCTTAATCAGGGAGAATTGCTAAATTTACTTCAATATATATATATATATATATATATATATATATATATATATATATATATATATATAAATAAAGGGATTTAAAAAATAAACAAATATATAAAAGGTAAAGTACGTAGTTAGTACCGAATTTGAAAATGTCAATATGTAGGTAAAATATAACACGTAAAGTGACTTGATATATTACACTTCTGTTATTGACCAAAAAGTATTTGACATAATACCTGATTTTATTGGAGCTGTTAAAATTTTTGCGACTGCCGCTTTTATAATTTTTAAAATCTTTATTACTGTTATTTGGTTCTAGTTCTAAGAGGACCTACTTCGGACATCTTATCGCTGCCCATTTCGCCGCGAGTATAACCAGTTTAATTTGTAGGAAATATTTCGTATTACATTCTTAATCTGTAAGAAAAATGACACGTAGATCTTTTTAATATCAACAAACTGATTGGGGTCGTGAAATTACATTTGAAAATTAGTCTTGGTTTAATAACTTGTTTATTGATTTTATGAAGCAAGGTGCTGAACAGTAGATGGGAAAATTTCGAAATCAGTTAATGAAGAAAATCTATCGTACTTTAATTTATTAGAATAAAGATGTTCTTTCTTGTACGATTTTACGTGATTTCCAAAGCAATTTCATGATACTCATTTGTTACCAGCCATCAGATCTTTTATTGAAGTTTATGTTTCTTGGGCAATTGCTACCGGAAGAACTGGGATAACATTAAGAATACTAGATTAGGCCAAAAAGTTTCAGGAATTTGTTCAGAAAATTAAAAATTCCTGCTTATTCACCAAAACTGATTTTGTCTCCTTCAAAGATGCCGGAGCGGTTGATCGAATCTCCGAAGTATTTGTTACACTCGGTTTTCTGGATGACTATCAGGAGGGCCGTCTTCAATTTTTCTATTATCTACTATCGGCTGCTGAAACGCGTTCGCCGGAGCGGTTTCTTGATTTGATCGAACAGGAAGAAGTCGCAGGGAGCTAAATCAGGCGAATTCGGTGGCTGTTGAATGGTATTGCCAAAAAATCACGAATAACGATGGTATTGTGCGACGGTGCGTTATCGACGTGCAAAATCCAGGAATTGCTTGCCCACAAGTCCGGTCTTTTTCGGGGAGAAATTACTTCGCGCAAACGCCTCATAACGCCCAAATAATAATCGTTGTTGATGACTGTCTGATGTTCTGGTAAGAATTCATAGTGCACAATGCCGTTGTATCAATGAAAACCGTGTAAGCATCACCTTCCTTTTCGATTGAAAACGACGTGGTTTTTTCGGTTTGAGCTCATTTAACGTACGTCATTCACTCGCTTGATGTTTAGATTGCACGTCATACTCATAACACCTCGTCTCTAGTAATGATGCGTCTGATGAACGTTGAGTCGGATTTGGACTGGGAAATTATGTCTTTCGCGATTTTAACGCGCCCCCTTTTTTGCATGAACTTTTTGCAGCAACACATCGCAAGCCTAAATCGTTAACTAAAATGGATCAATTTGCGATTTTTTGCTAATGCTTTTTTTGATTTTATCGATGACTTTTTTCGGTTTTCGATATCGATGGCCTACACTACTGTGTTCGTCAGCTTCAATAGACTCAAGACTACTTCTGAAGCGTTCACGTCACACACATAAACATTTGTTTTCGATAGAATATCGTTGCCGAAACACTTCTCTAACATTTCCAAAGTTTTCGTTCCGTTCAATAATCCGTTTTTAACGGAAAAATTAATGCAAACTCGTCGATGCAAAGTTTATTCCATTTTTGAAATTGCAAAGAAAATCGAAAGCACTACAAAAGAGATGTATTCAAAAGGGCGTAACTTTTACAGATGTCGAGACTCAAATTTGGCAGGAATTTTAATGACAGTGTGACAACTTAACAAAAAAAAAAAAAAAAAAGATGAAATCTGGTGACTGGTAACGCCATACAGTGGTCATTCCTGAAACTTTTTGGTCAAGGTAGCAACTTGAGTAACGAGATAAGTCCCGAAAACACGTGATACATCTGGCTTTTTGATAGGCGAGTAGTTTAATTTTTAGCACGCTACCGCGTTACTTTGAATAAGGTACGATTTCGATAAGCGAAACGTTCTTAAATATAGAATGTCAGGAATTTGTTGATGATATCCAAAATCCAATTTAAACGGAGTACTTGTCAGTAATTTATTATTAGCCGAATTGAATCGATTAATTGAACGATTTTTTCCCAATTCACCTAAAACTCTATTTGTAGTCAACCGGTTTTTAGTTTATTCTGCCGCCTTGCCTTACATTATACGCGTAAGAGCGAAGCTAAAAAACGAATGTGAAACGTCCTAGCCGAAAATAAACAGCAGATAAGAAAGTCGACCTACATCGTTCAGTGAAACATTGACATGTTCTGGATTCACTTCTAACTGGAACTGAAAGTTGCCGCCCATCATCATCGCATTTACATATTTCGTGCTTGCTTTTTGAAGATGTTCTACATACACGATAGGCGGTACTGGATACATGCGACAAATCATTATTTCAGTAACTCTACGTTAAGCTGCCTATCGTCGTTCCTTTCGATACACTCGCCATCATTTGCTCACTACTACTAGTACAAAAATAACGTATTATATAGTATTTGTCAACTGCTACACTACTTGAATCTTCAACTAGATCAGTAGTGCGGTCTATCAATCTCCAATGGAAACAGCAAAAATGCAAGAAATTTCTGTATTATACCCCCCCCCCCCCCCCGCCCGTCCCGCGCGCGCGCTTTTTTCGGAGAAATTGTGAATCGCACAAAATGATAATTAGGCACCTATTTGAAATCGATTGACGTGTTATTGTTAACAAGCCTGAATAGAGTGAATTCATATTTTAAAATGATATCTGTTTGGGCGTTTAAAATTACAAATTACAATACCGGTGCAATAAAATTATTCGAAAAGAAAAGAAAACTCGTCACACCTTGCACGAGTTAAATATTTTTCAGTGCGTTAAGTTCGTTTAATGGGTTTCCTCACAGTTCTTCTCTGTTAATTGCAGCTGCAAGAAAGATTTTTCGTTTCATGCCCAAGATTCTTCTTTTAGTCTCACCCGTTTCAACACTATCTTTGCGGCATCTGTTTCTCTATAAACTTTCTTTCTTTATCTATTACCGACGACATTCTGCTTTTTCTCTCTTTTCACGATATTGCAGCAGCCGCGGAAATGACCAATTCCTCCTTAAACACGCTAGGACATTCGTTTCATCTTCATATTTCTCCTTTTCAATTATTTTTATGTTCTTTACGTTTTATTCTTCTAATGCTGTTTCAGTTAATCTTATAAATCGTATGCCCCGATGTTTTTCTTAATGATAGCCGTTTAACCGTTTGTGAACACGTTACCTGTTCGGCCGTTGAACGTTTGAATTCGTTAAAATTCTTATCACTAACCGAACGCGGAGGCGATTCTTCTATAAACTCATCTCTCCTTATACATATAAGTCAGTTATTTACTTCGAATTCGATTAATCTTCTTTTATCTGTGTGCCTTCAAATGCTGTCTTTCTGGATACAGTACGGAATTTTCGTCTTCGTCTCTGTCTCGATGCTCTTAAATCTTCTCCAGTGCTAGCAATCTCTTTGCTGGATATTCAATCCGTCGATCTTATTTAATCCGTGCCGTTTCCTTTTTTTTCAAATGTCTACTGTTTATTTCTTCTCGTCTTATCCTTTCCTACATTTTCGTCTCCAGGCTTTGCAATGAAACCTCCCTCTTTTAACACGTTTTGATTAACTCGCTTTCGTTCTTGTCCGTTTTTGGGTGCAATTTTACCATCAATTTTTATATAACTTCCCGGTGGTAAGCCATAGACATGAAACTTTGAGAACTGGATGGCAATGCGTTATTGTATAAATATTATATTTATATAATTTATTAATAATATATTGATATTAATCAAAGTGATACGTTACCAGGCAGTTAACTAAGGTGGGCTTATTCTCAAATTTTCTTTTGTGCCGATCTTCGTATAACCCACTTCAATAGTTCTGCCACTCGTGTCTCTCACTCTTTCTCTTTTAAATACGTGCGTGCACGAACGTATTCTCTCTCTCTCTCGCTCTCTGTTTCTTAGGCTTTTTACACGATAGACACAAGCGCAAACAGTAAGAGCGTGTCGGTGAGGACACACATGCGCGTTTGGTGAACGTGCTTGTCACATCGACGCTGGTGTTACCGTTTGTGCTTCTGTGTCAACGTAATTTTTCCGAATGGGGGGAATGCTCGTGACAGAGCACATGTGAGCTGCTCTCACTGAGTGGCTGTCGTACGGTAGTCGACAAAATATGAAATTTCTCACACACACATAAAACTTAAAATCAGAAAATAATTATTTCAATTAAAAATTATTTAAAGAAAAAACACGTTTCTAAAATGAACTAGAAAGTATCCCGATTTATAACACCATACACTCGTAGGTTGTCTCGAAAATCTGTGATTGTAAAATTTAATAGCTATAAAAATAAAACTCGTGCAAGATTTATAAAACGAAAAACGTGCAGCGTGTACAATAGTAAAGAGAGTGCACATAGCTGTCGTTGAGAAAAATCAGTACAAAAAATTTATAAGTGACACTCGGGTGAACAAGCATCAATTGTCGATTGTATTCCACGTTTTTCGTTTTATAAATCTTGCACAGGTTGTATTTTTATAGCTATTAACTTTTACAGTTACAAATATTCCAGACAACCTGTATAGTGTTATAAATTTGAAGGAGGAGGCTAGGAAAAATTATTTTATACTTTTTAATCAGTTTTGTAAACGCGTTTTTAAAAACAACTTTTATTTAAATAATTATTAATATTTGTCTTGACTCATTTTCATATAATCTGCTATACTAATCTTCCTTATTTTTTCTTAAATTATTCTAAATTCCTCCTAAAGCTTTTTTTTTTTTTCAACGTACATGTCTTCCCTCCCGAGTTGTTATTAAACAAAAACTTCGGAGCGCTATCATAGTTGCTTATTTTCTTTTCTCTTTTTTTTGGGGGGGGGGGGGGCTTCTATTAACATAACCTATTTTCTCACGCGTACTCATTTTTACTGATAGTGCGACAGGGTCTGTGATGGTTGTTCTTCCAAAATTTAATCTTTCTAAATCGTTTTATTTTGTATTTTTAAGGGTGAATTGGCTATCCTACGCAGGCTTGTTTCTTTAATTATCTAATTTTAAGTGTACACTTTTCCTCACCAATCCTGCAATTTTGTTGTTCTTCGTATACTATCTGTTATTCATAGTTTTTTTGATTTTAACACTTCATTCGCGTTGATTTATCGTGGTCATCACTGTTGATAAGTGAATTTTGGCTAAGTTACTACTGATTCTCGTTTCTACTTTAATAGAATTCCAAATCGTCTATGTAAAAAAAAAAGTGAACTCCAGATTTCTTCGGACATTTAGCCTCCCTTTTTTACGAATAAAATCGTTCCTTCTACCTCTCACCGTTCAACTTAATATTCCCTGTAATTCTTGATTCTTACAGTTTTCCTCTCTTCGTCGTTTTTCTGCCTTCTACGATGTTAGTTTTTTGCCTTAGTCCTTCTCAATAATGCACTTGTCTATGACATCCAGATCATGTTTTTGTCGAGTGCTTTTCTCTTTCCGTTGAGCGTTCCCTTCTTGTAATTGTTTTTGTTAAAAATTTATTTTACTACTTTTTTATTTATTTATTTTTTTTAATGGGTTCGTCAACATGGACATTGGCCCAAGAACAGCGGAACAAAGAGGAAAGAGAGACTCAGGATAGCCTACAGAAAGGAGTCAAGAGCTAGAATAACCGAAGGAGAAGAAAGGGAGAGAATGAATGAAGCACAGTATGGAGCGGGAATATCGGTTTGTAAGAGGAAGGAATAAAAAGAAGCTTGTTCAGTTGATGATTACGAACAACCGAACATAATATGATCGGGATCAGAAATACATTGATCGCTGGGAGGGTGCAATGGACAATAAGGAGAAGACACGAGAGAATAACGGAACAATGAGGAAGGGAGCAAACTATGACCAAAACGCAGACGGCAAATCGCATAAAGATTGGAACGGCGCATAGAAGGAAAGTTAATAAACAATGAAAAGCGTAGAAGGGAAGGTTGAATAGACAAGAAAAAGGATTTCGGGTTGGAGAATGAGGAGACGTAGGAGTCAGACCACAGTTTGCAATGAACAGCTGCAGACAGAAGGGTAATATTAGAAGCTGAGAAGGCAGGAAGAAACCTCTACCAGAAGAGGAAGATAATCGAGCGAATGAGTCAACCAACTCATTTCCCTCGATTTCGGAATGGCCAGGAATCCAAAGGAAATCCGTTTGGATTAAGTGGGACAGGAAAAGATCGTGAATTGAGGAACGAATAAGGAGAATGATGCAGTCGGTTGAGTGAGAAGGGAGAGGAGATGTGATAGTCTGCAGCACGCTTTGAGCATCCGACAGGATAAGGAGATTGCGAGAAGCCGGTGAAGTTTTGATAAAAAGAAGGGCACGCAAAATAGCAGAAGACTCAGCATAAAAGATTGAACAAAAGGAGGGAAGTTTAAAGGACTCGAAGTAATTGAGAGAAGGACAGAAGAAAGCTGCACCAACACCATTGGGTCCCTTGGAGCCATCAGTGAAGATCAATTTTACTACTATCTTGTCCTTTCCGTTGTTTATGATATCAATAGTTTCCGATCATCGAATTAAGGGGTGTCAAATTAACTACCTCTCATGTCATTCCTGGCCAAAGGGTTGACGAAATAATTAAAAAAAAAAAGATAAAATAATTTTTAAAAATTTTTATTTGCAATAATAATAAACCTTAAGGCTTTGCGTAACATTTTATATTATTAAAATTAATATTTTCAAAACATATTAATTGTGACAACTTAGCGAACCGCATTAATTTTTTTTCAGAAAAATTAAAAAATAATATTGCCGCAATAGGATATTTTAGGAAAAATAAAAGCGACTTCTCGGACATGCAGTAACCTTTTCTCTTATATTATTATAGAAGCAAACAAGAGCGTCGTTAAATCGAGCAATGACTTTATTCCTTTTTAATAAAAATTTTCAACCAATAACTGTGAAAGAACAGAATGGGATTTCAGAGAAAACCCACGATGGGCCGAGGAAATTTTATAATTTAAAACGATTTTCTCGCTTATTTATTTATTACTCACGGGGGAGGAGAGGTATTCGAATGAAAATTTAAAAAAAGACACGAAATTCGGCAATTTCGGTATACGGAAAGATACGAAGAGAACAGCTTCCTTGACTATTTACGATTTAATAGTTTTAGCCTTTGGAGCAATTATTAGAGCACGCTATGCAATCGACGTTGTTTCTTCTTCTACAGATCAAGGTCAAGACGTCAGCCGAAAAACCATCAAATAGTGGGGGGGGTATATATAGTGCGAAAAAAAATATGAAGGAAAAAGGTGTAGCGTGAAAAATTTCATTTTAACCGGATAGAAGATATATTAGAGACAGCGGGTATATCCGGAATTGGGGTCGTGGCCGAGACAGTATTGACGTGTATATTCTTAGAGTATTACACAGTTACCGAGTGATGGAGTAAATCTCGGCGGTTAATCTAATCCAAGTGACCTGGTTAAGGGTGACGGGATTAAAGAGAGTGACGGAATTAAAGAGTGTTTGGTGCAGTCAGTGGCAAACGCGACAAACTGGTGTGAGTGATGTGCTCTATAGGTGAGCAATTTGTGTCCGGAGCAGGTGAAATATTTTCCATTTATCGACGCGCCACGTAATTTATAATTTATTTCGGTTCCTTAGCATGGACCGACGTCTTACCTTTTAAACTGGCCCAATCTTCTTTGGCAGCAGACGCGGCTCTCTTACCCCAGGAACCTTTGAAATTATCCCAAGCTCTTTTCGCTACAGCCTGTTTCACGTAATTTTCCAATTCTTCCGCCGATAACACCGGCCCCTCTTCTTCCGACCGTAATTCGTTCACGTCTCTTTTTCCCCATGGTCCCTGCAAAAATTACGCTTCAATAAAAATCACATCGTCGCGTTATTTCCGTTTTAATTTTACGTATGCGATCGAGCCGAATTAACGAATTACTTATTACGCTTATACATAACATTTTCGTAGCAGAAAAAAAAGAAAAAAAAAAACACCATCACTTTTCTCACCTGATCAGTGAAAAGCGAGTAAATGTACGTCGCTATTCATTTCAGAACACAAAAACGGACAGTCCAACTTGGCACGCCGTCGTCGGGAATTGTCGAATAGACCGGTTTTAAAAAGCTGACTAAAAAAACACTCTGTGTATCACTAAAAAATGGTTAACCATTGCATAATTAATTGGGCCTAACAAAAAGTAGTCGAAACTATTATAGACACGCTTAAAGTAAACGAATAATTATTCTTCTTCCTTATAGTGGCAAATTTAATTCCTGAGCGTTGGAGGTGTACAGATACAGGCATAGTGTGTTCATAGCAATTGTTATATGCAGTACGAATGTGTACACACACGCAAGACTTCATTCGGAACTGATTAGTAATCGTTTGATTTACATCGTTTTACAAAAGTGCAGTCCCGTGTGTTTCTGCTATGTGTACTAAACTAGCGCGCATATGATGGTATGAATGTTTGCCATTGCCTTCCACGTGATTATTAGCGAGTATTTTTAATTGTAATTCGTTGTAATAAGAAGTTCTGTCGTCGCCCGGGATCGAACCCGTGACCTCCGTAACAGAAGTCAAACGCTCTAGCAACTAGGTTATCGCGACGACCGAATAATTATTACGATAATTAAATATAGTATCTTAGAAGCATTAAGTGTAACTAAATTCATAAAAATAAAGTATAAAGTAAGTCCCATGGATATCCCCTTGGTAGGGTATTATAGATTGTGAAGCTTTTCATAATCTACTAAGCCCAATGGCAGTAATGAGAGTATGGGGGGGCAGTTCCTTTCTACTTTTGGATTATCATCCTTTACTTTCCCAGATTTCTCTATGTGTTTGTTAATACTTATACGAATATAAAATAAATAAATACCTCGATAACAAATAAAATAAGTATAAAACAATTTTCTATAATAAATTTTTGATTGTAGCCCCCCCTGCCATCCGCCTATTAATTTCCTATATATATATATATATATATAAACTCAGCCATTTTGGCCTCGCAAGGGGCTGTGCCCCTTGACCCCTCTTGCTTTCACTTCTGTCTCTTTCTCTTCTATACTTTCTATAAAATGATCAAAATTTACAACGTAATTCTTACTGGCATCAACACAAATTAAAATAACAAAACATAATCACAAAAATCCTATCCTAACATTTAACTTTCATTATATAAAATTACTTAATTTTTTCGTTATATTTTTCGTTACATTTTCGTTACATAACATTGTGACATTTGTAAAATAATAATTACAGAAATTCTATAAAATATATAACAAACGTTACATAAAATTGGGACATTTTTTTGAATGGAGGGTAGCCTAAAAATTACGTTGTAATTAATATATATATATATATATATATATATGTGTAGTCTCATTATTATTTGCAACATGTCTTTAGTTCTTTTTGAGTGTACTATCTATTGTTAGCTGGTGATATAACCCGAAAAAGTTTCTAAAGTACCTTTAATTTATTCAAGTAAATTATTTTATACTCATTTTTGTAGGTATTTATATATTTTATATTCTAATTTGAAACATTTTCCGGATTACTCCGTCATCAGCTAGAAATCAGGAGAATCTCCTGTATACATTCCAGTGGCCGTATTCATATTTCGGATTTAAGTGTCTTCTGCAGATTCAAACGTCCACGATGATATTATGTGCTGCATTCCACTTATATTTTTTTTCTTATCTAGCTGGAGATTTTCCGAGAAACGTTTTATGCGCATAACTATCGCTATTTCTTCTTGTGCTCATCCACAACTGGGAGGTTTCCGGCTAATGTTTTTACTTCCGTGTACGTCCTGTTTCCTTTGATGTCATCCATGAACCGCCTGCGACGTCTTCCTCTTTGTTTTTTTCCCTCTTGCTTTGCC
The DNA here is from genome assembly GCA_039619475.1 of Icerya purchasi. NCBI lineage: Eukaryota > Metazoa > Arthropoda > Insecta > Hemiptera > Monophlebidae > Icerya > Icerya purchasi. The sequence continues at coordinate 240,539,605 of CM077115.1, forward strand.
TTCTATCAGGTTGACAATCCATGTTGAATGGAATTTCGTCTTCTTTCTATTGTCTTTTAAATTCCCCGTTCTTCTTGGACTCTTCTGGTTAATATTTCGCAGTTCCATATTTCATCGGTCCACTTTATTTTCAGCGTTCATCTCCAGCATCGTTATTTAATGTTCCTTGAAGCGAGGGCTAGTGTTACGGAATTAATTTTACGTATTTCTAACGTGTCGTAACGAAGACCAAATAATAGCGAGATTACGTGTTTTCCGTCGTTATTTTCCGTTTTATTTTCGTTTCATCCAATTGTTCCGTTTCTTTTTTGTTTTACAGGCGCGTAATCGTACTGTACCAAGCATCGTAACTGCTAGTTTGGGCTGTACAGAAGTCTACTTCACGAACAAAAAATGTGTTCGATATTGGTCGATTACAATTGGAACTAGGAACGCTTGATTTTTAATCGCTGTGCAAGAATTTTCACATTTTCGGTTTTATGATTTTGTCTTTTCAAATTAATGATTATTTCGTTTTTAATCGCTAATTCTCAAACTGAAGATCTCAGCGCGGCTGGCATTCTAGAGAGAAACTCGATCATCGCGAACAAGCTGAATCATCGAAAAGTATATATCATTTTACGTCATCATTGTATCGAATGATTATAGCGATAGAATGATATTATGATTAAAAGCCGAGATCGAAAAGTCTCTGCTTAACAGTGGGAATGCAAAAGACTTCTAATATTATAGTATACAACGTAATTGAGTGGGATTTTTATTTAAACTAGTGTTTGCCCGCATTGGTGGAAATTCGAGGAAAAAATATATGAATTTATAACATACACTTTTATATGTGTACTTACAATACAAAATAGTTCAGTACCGTTATAATTGAATAAGAAATAAATTCGATAAAATAATAGTAAAACAAAATTGGAAAAACCCTCATTTATTAATATTAAATGACAGCTTAAGATTTAGTACATTGTAAAAAAAAGCCAATAATGATGATTATTAAGAACATTTTAATAAGAACAGGTAGATGAGATTAATCGGAAGTATGGAATATCATTAAATGCAAAGAAAATAAAGATAATAGTCATTAGAAATAACGCCAGTCCCAGAATACACATTAATGGAAATAATCTGGAGAAAGTCGAACAGTTTAGATACCTAGGTGCACAGCTGAACATTAGAGGAAGATCTAAAGTGGAAATCAAAAGTCGGATTAAACAGTCGAGAAATGCATTCAACAGGATGAGGAAAACTTTGTGATAGCTCACGATCTTAGCTTGGAATTAAGAGTTCGAAGTGTTATATATGGTCAATCATACTATACGGTTGTGAGACACGTGGACTTTGAAGAAAAACACCCTGAATCGATTACATGCTACCGAAGAATTTTGAAAGTATCCCGCACAGCTAAGAAAACTAACCAGGAGATACTTCAAAAAAAGATCGAGAATTGATTGATTTAATAAAAATGATTCCGAAATGGAAATATTTCGGACACTTGATCCGTGGGACAAAGTACACCTTGCTACAAACCATTTTGATGAAAAAAATTGAAGGTAAAGGAAAAGTTGGACGGAGGAAACGTACCTGGGGTTCTGTGATATCAAGACGTGGACAGGATTAAATACAGAGTGGTTGGTACACTGCGCGCGTACGACAGAGAACGATAGCAGAATATCATTAAGACTTCGCTAGACGGCCACCCATGACCGAGATCGGTCGGGACAGCGAGAAGAAGAAGAATAAGAACAGATTTACCGGCTATAGCCATTTCTTTTTTTTTTTTTTTTTTTTCATTTTTTGTATTAGTTTTTCATTCAAATAAGAAAAACAAAAATAACTGTTTCCAAATTTATTTTTGTTTTTTAAAAAAAGCGAGAAAAAAGAAAATCGGTTAATAAACAGATGAGAAAATGGTACTCACTCTGTCTCTGCCTATTTTTACATATAAAATTGTAGGATACGTGTGTTCGTCACTGAACTCCTCCTAAACGGCTTAACCGATTTCGATGAAATTTTCTGTGGCTGTTTAAGAGGGCCCATGTACCGTTTAAATTCACAATTGGCCAGGCAGATCCCTCGCAACCCGCACAATTTCAATTATTACTTCTGGGACGGGAGAGAGATGGAAAAAACATGCCCTTCTCACTAAGTCGTGCAGTGACGTCACAGCCGATAACATGCTAATGATAATAATGATTGTTACGCTCTTCGTTCGTGTTCTAGCAACCCCCCTATATACCCTGCCATACCACCGGATACACCATATTCAACTCTCTGCACCACCACACACAGACCATCATCGCCTCGAACGCCAAATTTCTCCCGTTAGACCATCGACCCCTCCATTCCAGTCATTCGATCGCGTTCTAGCGTCTTTCCGCTGGCTTCGTCACAGCGATTACAGCGTCATAAAGATGTTTTCCCGAAATTATTTTTCTTTCAGTCAAAATTGTTTGGTTTTTCGAATTATTCCTTCTATTCATCATATCAAAAAATTAAGAGTAAATATCGTGTTGCTTTGTATGGCATATTTAAAACTATGTCCGAATTTTTAAAAATGATCCCTATTATAATTTTCGAAATATATCACTATGAGCTTTTTAAAATTTCAATTAAAATACAGCGAGCGCGGAAATTGTTTAAAAAACTTATTCGGTATAAAACACGTCTTCAAATTTAACACAGATATTTACAACAATTTCCTTGACGTAATTTTACTCAAAAAAAGCATTTTTAGATACATTCACGAAATTTTAAATAAAATGCGGCAAACATGCCAAGTGTTTAGTAGAATCTTCTTTGTATGTTACAAACACGATTTACCAAATATTTTTTACAATTTCCTTGACATAATTTTACTTTAGTTACCATTCTTTAAAGTGTATTTTTTACATACGTTCTCGAATTTTAAATAAAATACACAGCGGTCACGCGAAATGTTTTCAAAAACTTATTCGGTATAAACGACATCTTCAACTTGTAACACAAATATCTTTTACAAATTCCTTGACGTAATATTACTGTAGTTACGATTTAAAAATAAAAAACAAAAAAGTTTATTTAGATACACTCACGGAATTTTAAATTAACTACAGCAAACATGCAAAAAGTATTTCAAAAATTATTCGTTAGATAATGCACCATTATAAATTTGTAACATTGTTGGCAACACAGAACTCTAATCTAACTTAGACTACGAGAAGTATGATTTTTTTCTAGAAATTCGAATTTTATTTCAGCGCAAAATTATTTAAAACGTTTTAAAACTATATTCCTAAATATAAAAGACGATGTATTTTTAATAAGAAGAATTTAGATACGTTTTTCAAATTTGCATGTACAAGAAAGGGATCTCAAAAGGTATTTAAAACTATATTCTTAATATGGTACATTTATTGAACTTAATTCATTTTGAGTATTAATTTTATCGTAGTGAGAAACTGAATTTAATTCAACTAATTGATTCTGAGGCGGTATGAAGTTGGCCGGGTCAGCTAGTTTATATATAGATTTTTGAATAAAAAGATACTTATTTCGTGCAAATGTGAAATCGTGTTTAGCAATCTCGCTTACTTATTGTACGAAAATATAAATCATCTGTGGCCGATAAACGAGATCTACTCGTATTTTCTATAATAAAATTGGGCTCATTTTATTCTGCGAAGGGGTTGTAGGCCTGCTCGCTAACAACACACGCAGCGTTGTTAATTTTCGAATTTTCAGTTATCTTCGATTGACGTCTTCTTATACTATAATAATAATAATAATAATATTGCATCTTTTTCTAAAACGTAATCTGACAATAGACGTTCGGTTAGTTTCAAAGCTTCACGACCTCTTTTTTTTTTCCTTTTTTTTTTCCTTTTTTTTTTCCTTTTTTTTTTTCCTTTTTTTTTTTTCGGTAATATTAAACGCTGTAATGAATTTGAAAAATTAAAAATACTTTTTTATTCATATAAAGAGAAAAAAGTAATAATCAATTAATCAAATAGCCGGAAATAGTTTAACTTTTGCTTTTATTATGTATTATTTTTCTGTAAAATAAATTCCTTCTGTTGTAAAACGTACCGCGGCGAGTGATCTTCGCACAGACTGACGCTCTACGAATTTAGCAAAAAATTTTGCAGATGTAAGAAACAACGGTCGAACCGGTAATATAAATAAGGAAGAAAATGCAACTTTAAAATGACTATAGAAAAACCCGTGCAAATTTATAGGCTTTTCATGTTTCAAAAACGACAAATATTGACGTTAGAACGAGCACAAAGGACGGTGAACTGTAATAGACTAACGCTATAGAGTACGATATCTGATGAAGGTGACGATAGGAAATAAATGGAAGAAGAGCCGTGTTATCGTTACCGGAAAAACTTACAAATTGTACGTCGTTCAACATTGTTTCGCAGGAAGTATACAAGCATCGCAAGCAAGCACCTGCGGTTAGGTGCCTGTCTACGGTCCTTAACATCACCCACGACCCTCGAGCACAGAAATCCACGTTACCGTCCGTGTTCTCGAATTCGCAATGATTCTTCCCTAACGTACAATTCGAATTCGAAATTGCACCAGGGAGATCCTAGCTTATCTCTGGACTAAAAAGCTATCGCAACGAGATGACAAATAATTTTTGTACTGTCACAACGATTCGGGGAAATAATTTTTAATTAACTAAGTAAATCGAAATCTCTTTCGTATTAATATTTTAAACATCTCGTGCAATTTTTACTTACTAAATGGTTTGGTTTTTTTAAACAATAACAGCCGAGATTGCACATGAGATCCCAGCTGTTATCCGGTAGGGGGGGTTGCAACAAAATACATAGATACGAATTATTATTACGGTTGTTTTAAATCTCAAAAAAAAAAAAACCGACGCAAAGAGTAGTGGAAAATTTGGACAGAGCATTCTCGTCGTTATTTGCCGTCCGGTTCTCATTAAAATAAGCATATATTTGATGGATTGCGAAGTTAAGATTCGTAATGCACTAATAATCTAAATGAAAACTGTAGGGGTTAATAAAAACATTTCTTGGACAGCTATTAGACCGTAGTTTTACGGCATTAAGTCAGACCTCCTCCCCGCGATGAAATTCCAAAATCAAAATTAACAAATTGTTACGCTCGTTTTCTATCGAATTGTGCTGATTATAAAAAAAAAAAAAAAAAAAAAAAAGTACGTATGTCACACTCCATAACGCAAAATTTTTGAAAAGTGTTGAATAGTCGAGATAACCTCCCCGCCCCTAAAATAGGTCGTAAAAAAATTTACAAGGCGGAATTTTAATGAAACTTGAATGAGATAATTTGACAAAAGCGTATTTTAGCATTTTTCAAAATACCGTTACATCCGAAACGTAACCATTTCGTGTCGACTTGTTCGTTTGGTAGCGTAGGTTTCAACCTCTATAGACGTTTATTTCTCGCCCCAAATTATGCGCAAGCCCGTCGAAATTTATTTCAAATGGAAATTCTTGTGGAATAATAACGGGGTTTGCCTAGTAGACTACTCTATTTTTTAAACGGCCAATGTTGTTAAATTATCACGGGAAATGATTATGTTCTCGTAGTATTGCATTTTTTTGCTTTATTATATGCAATTTTTTTAGGTTTTTTGTACGGAAGAAACAAGGAAGGAGGCCCCGACGCCCTCACTTGGAACCATCCGTAAAAAAGACAGAAGAAAAAGGAAATAAGGACCTCAAAGCCTCGCTGAACTCGCTTAATGTGATTTTAGTGTGACAAGGAGGGAAAAATAATTTGGGAGGATGTAAAAAATCTGAAAAACTGAATGTAAAGAACGGGAGTTTATGGTATAGATAAATGGGGTGAATAGGGAGAAAGGCGACGAAAAACATGAGAAAGAATAGGAATCTTCAGAGAGAGGAAAACCGACAATTAGCCAAAATGTGGGAATAAGCAGCAACTAATTTAGAGGACTTAATAGGAAGAACGTTTTATGAGGAAGCGATCTCCGAGCAAGGATCGGCGAATGTGTAGAGAATGAATGTTGGCTTCTGAAAGTACTGCAGGAATGGGAGAGGATTTCAGAATACCGAGGCAAAGACGAAGACACGAATTCTGGACTTTATCGAGTTTGGAAAGGAGATGTTTAAGAGCATTGCCGTAAATGAAGGAACAATAACCAAGCTTAGAACGAATAATATATTTATAGAGAATAAGAAGGACATTGGGATCACCGCCCCATTTGAGCGGAGAAAGAGCCTTTAATAAATTAGTTCTTTTAAGACAGGAAGTATATATGTAAGAAATATGCTCACGAAAGGATAATCGGCTGTCTAGAAAAAAGCCAAGATAGCAAAAAGACCTATAGCCAGCGGAATAGATAAATTGTTTAAAGAGAGATATTAATCAAGGAAGTATTGTATGGGCGAAAGGAGAAAACCATACAAGCGCAGATTTAGAGGAAGAAATGGTTAGATGGATGTTGGATAGAGCGGATTCAAGCATGTTCAGCGAATTATTGAGTTCAATCATTAGCAGAGGTAATAGAATTTGAGAAGTAATAAACGAGAATATCGCCCACGAAAAGGAGTGTGGTGAATGAAACGGGAAGAGAAGCTAATTCAAGCGAGTAGATATTAAAAAGAGTAGGACTTAAACATGACCTTTGAGAAAGACCACGAAACACACATCTAGAGTCAGAAAAAGAATGAGTAGAAAGATGAATGATTCTTAAAAGAGTCGAATTATTACGGAGGAAAGTTGAATAGGAATGCCAACTGAAATCATCTTATTTTGAAGAGTTGCAAGGTGAACATTATCGAAAGCAGAGACTACATGGACAAAGGCAGCGACTGTGTATATTTTCTTTCGATAAGAGCGTTGCATATATATCAGAAAGAAAGAGACTAATGCAGTCAAGAAGGTTCTAGGTCAAGATTAAGCCTAACGGCGGTGCTTGGCTTGGCACCTTCGTAAAGCGTTATTGAAATTTTTAATAAAAAAAAAAAACTCCCCCTCCAAAATGTCTCTCTTTGGTCCGTTCCTAGTATAATTGTATGCAAAAACAATAAACGTTAGACTTTCAAACGGACAACCGGAGATCACTTTCTCGTGTGATATAAATTCGACTGCAGATTAAATATATACCAGCGACCGTCTTTGATTGAATCCTCTAAAAATCCGTGACACCTCTGATTTGATAGCTAAGCGCCTTAACGGTGCTGGTTAATTTTTTCGCTACCCGACTGTCCGATTCGTGAAACACATAATCAGTGCGCACGGGAGGTTTTTCAGCGTGGGTCGGCGAACAAAATAATCATATCAAGGATATATCGGACGAGAAATATTATCGATAGAAATTGTCGACGAACTACTAGACGTTTGAAAAATACACACTTCAGGTTCACAAACTCTAACAGTGTACGATGTATTTTCAATTCCGTACGTTTCGAAATGTAATAATTTAAAAACAACAACAACAAAAAAAACCTTAATAATTCTTATCCGCACTTGGCTCGAAATGATTTAACTCAAAATCCACGCTGTAACAATAACTGACGGCGTACCATTAAGACACGAACAAGTCTCGCTGGCGGTGAGATGGCCTGTAATTCGAAATCGTAACAACCTCTAATAAGCGCCGAACAAGCGGAAAACGAGTGTGCACATGAGCGTCATACTGTTGGAGGTCGAAAGTGGTATTTCGCTCTGGTAGAGACGTCTCGATCCGCCGCGGAAAATGTAAAGAAAGCAGAAGGAGGGTAAATCCGATTGTATAGTATGGCTGCTGGTGCGAATGTCCAAAAATAACTGCGTGTCGAATAAAAAAGATATCACGCTCTGTTTATCGAGAAATAAAAGGTCCTCCTCCGCAGCAGCGAGGCGAAGCTTTTAGTAAAAGTCATTTCTTCTTTAGCTTTCGGTACTTGAACCAAAGTGCTCTCGCACGGAAATGCCTCGCAATACGACACGATATATTACATGCAGCCGTTCTCGCCAAAGTAAACATCTGACAAATAATCAAAGCCCGGCTCTTGCGTTATTGTCGTTCTGCTGCCGAATTATCTTCGAGCATTGTTCACACTGTGCAGTCTTCACAATCTGCGAACCGGGATATCATTAGGGCGTGCCCGCCGCGTACCGCCGCATACCGCCGCGCTCTCGATTGTTGTGTAAATTTAATTTACTTTTTCGCGAATTTCTTCACGCCGCGTTTTGTTTATTATTATTTCACGTTTTTCTTCGCGACTATTAAGCGACTGTCCGATATCCGGTTAGTGCGCAGCTCTTAACGTAAATGAAACTGGCATATGAACGCCTATGTAAATAAACGAAAGTGCTCACGACATTATCGTGCCCGATGTATTTTTAGCAACACCGCGTCAATCCGTTTGTGTCGCGACTGTCGAAATTGATTTTACGGACAATTCCGAGTCCATGGCGCATTGACATTTTTATCCTCGTTTGTTTTTCGAGACGAAATCGCCTGAACGCGTCTCCGGATTTAAAATTTCTCTTTCGCTATTCAGTTCAGATCAAGCAACAGTATTAGCTCGTAATACGGTTTTGTCCGCGCACGTTTCAGAAAATGCAGGAAATGACTGAGAATGCGAGACGTCAGATATCTATGAAAGCGGCGGACTAATCTCTCGTACGAATGTTTACCACGGTTTTGTCCACACCGATTTGTACGCAGGTTTAAGAAGCTTCATAACATCTTTCTTGGGACACTTTAAAACTGTTCTTTTCTCCTTTCTTTTTTTTTTTTTTTTACATTTTCAATACGATTATATTATTGTTAATTTAGTTTTTGTTTAGAATTAATTTTTAGTACCTTACGGAGTTTCGATCTGTGACTATGCAATAAAGACAATTTTTGGGTGAGTTTATTAATATTTACAAAATCCAACTATTCGTAATGTAGCTAGGAACGTTAACGCAGCCATCAAACGTTCCTCTGCAGACACGGCTTCTATTATATTTTATTAAATCACTTCTTAATAAGGAAAATAAATATAAACGTAATTGGATATATCCTTAAATTTTTCTAAAATCGTGAGGATTATTTTCTCAGATTTCTCGATTAATAAAGGAAAGTAACTTATCCGTCTTGCACGTCTTTGAACTATATTATTATCTGGCGCATTGATCATATAAATCACACAACACAAGACAAAATACGTTTTTGTTTTTTTTAGAGGACGTAATAAAAATTATCTATTCGCACAACGCGAAAATCACAAATCCAACATAAAACTGTTAAAGTGACATGAAATATCTCTGTATCGGTTTATTATTCGAGAGCTCGGATAAATTCGTAGACTTGCCTCCGGCTTTTGCCGCTAATTCGCAGTTAATACAGTTCTAGCTTTTGACAGGTTTGCCCGCAGCATTCGTCGTTAATGGCTTGTGCGGTTATCTGTGTACAGTTAACTTTGTACAGACTTGCCTGCACGGGCAAGTCACTCATCTTTTCCGTCTAAAATGACGAAGCGTAGTTTTAATCCGTACAGTTTTCACCACGGTCCAGACCTCTGGCGGTTAAGCTATATTTACGCGTGTTATTATTAGAGTATTATAAATATACTCGTCGTATATTTTAGTGATTTAAGACATTCGAACGGAACTGAAGACAAAAATGCAATTGAGACTAACCAACCGGATAACCAACTGAACTGAATTTGTGCAGACGAAATGATTCGAATCATTTATATAGGTGAGATGATCCAACTCTAATGTTGCCGAACTGCGCATATTTTAAGAGAGCAAAGTAAATGATCCGACAAGAAAGAGAAACTAACACGTGAAAACGAGGACGCGACAAATAATACAGTTGGAAAGTCAAAAAGGTCGCTGATTTGACGATGTAAACTTCGCTGTTTGTGATGGCTGACTGGAACGAACGTAAGCTACGCTGAGAGGACGGTCTGATGTGTGACAGACCAATATAAATCGCTTTCTGCGAGCAATATTCCGTGTCCGCGAAATCATTATTCTATCTATTTTCGATTAATAATAATACAGATTTTTTTTTTCTTTAAATTGTTATTGTATTACAAACTGGCCATCTAGGGGCCATTTAGCAATATTCTTAACAGGGAAGTATTTAGCATGAAGGGAGAAGTACCCAATAGAGTACCTAACCGATAAACTTTACCTTAAACAAGGTCATGAGGTTTCTTTACGCTTCAGCCGCCTCCTATCATTAGCAGTATGTAGCAGTCCAGCAGCAAGTTTATTCAACTTTCCAAGTGTCTTTCTGCGTGTCTTCGGGCATGAGTTTTAATAACATCTGTCACATACTCTATCGCTAAATCTTGATGCAAAGTTTGATTTGCATACCATGGCGCCTTGATTACGAGCCTAAGGATTTTATTCTGCGCGGTCTGTATTATCTTCAGATTTGTAGGTTTAGCACAACCCCAAAGCTGTACTCCGTAGGTCCAAATAGGCTTCAAGATACTTGTGTATATCAAACGTTTATTATCAATACTTAAAACGCTATTTCTTCCTAGAAGCCAGTACACTTTTTTTAACACGAATATCTATTTCTCTTTTCTTTGTCTGAATGTGCTGCTTCCATGTTAAACGACTATCTAGGTGTAATCCCAAGTACTTAACTATAAGAATAACTACGATAAACCGGATGCACGTTCGATCTGTCCAACCTATAATCTTCCTTCTAAACCATTCTTCTACGATTTCCTTCTACTTCGACGCTCTGCTATCATTTTTCATTCCCTTATTGAATCTACTACCTTCTTCTCGCTTCCATTTCTATAACCCCCAATTCTTCGTCATGTTCGTTTCATCCGAACGGTGAAGTTGTCTGTGACTCGAAACCTTTTTCTTTTAAGTGCCTGTCTCAACTGAACGTGTTCTATTTTTGTTTTATTCTCTAAAATTTTTTAGCTTTCTACATTCTATTATGCTTCTTTTATCTTGTAGCTTCCTTTCAGTTTTCCTCTTAATCTTTTTTCTTTCCACTGGATAAAAAGGTTCTTCACAACGTGTCTGAACAGAAAAAAGAAACAAAAAAAAGAAACAAAAAAAAAAACAGAAAAAAAAAAAAAAACCTGCCGCTGTTGAGACTGGAAATTGGTGATCATGCGGTAATGGAAACGATCTGCTAATGGACGCGGTGTCATTCTGTCAAGAAAAATCGTATCGAAAAGGGAAAAGTAGTCGTTGATCACCGTTAAAATGAGCAGTATATAGATATTACTGTGGACATCGGGAGATCTTTTTATCCAACAAAGAGACGTGTCGTAATGATAGTGCGGTTTTCATTGCAGCTTTCTCCGTCGACCGTGATATTCCACCTGTCTAAAGCGCATTAGAAAATTCCAGTTGGTTAATTTGTTAAGTCGGTCCCCTAGCAATGCGGATGTATGTGTATTTTCCAGCTGTTTTTCTTTGCCTAATAAGCTTTCCTAGGTATTTTTCGTTTGTTAATATGTATTCAAAGTTTTTTCCCATTTTTCGATTATATAGCCTCCTTGTAGTACTGTTCAAAATGGGTTTGTCATTTTATCGGTCCAACGTATTCCGAACGTTCCATTTCGAAACTGCCGATACGTTTCATTTTCGATTTTTAAGGAACTACCGCCACTAACCCCGCCAAATACACTTTGCGGGATCGAAGTGAAAGATCAGCTAATCTATTTAGGCGCACTCATATCGAACACGGGAGGCTGCAACATGGAAATTAGGAGTAGACTAGCAAGAGCCCGGAAAGCAATGGTGCGCCTAGCGCACATATGGAAAGACAGGCACATCTCCATGTTCACTAAGAAGAGGATAGTCAAAGCGCTGGTATTCCCTATTGCCACATATGCGTGCAAAACATGGACAATAAACCTGGAAGCCAAAAAAAGAATACAAGCTTTTGAGATGTTTTGCTGGCGTCGCATATTAAGGGTTCCATGGACAGAGAAGAGCCACAAATTTATACTAACCAGTCTGGAAGTCGAGGCACAAGAGAGGCTGTTACCAACAATCCATCGCCGCATTTTACGATTCTTCGGACATATTATGCGCCGTGGACCAGAGTCACTTGAAAAAATGATTATGCAGGGGAAAGTTCCCGGAAGGGGAGGTCGCGGCCGCCCTCCGAAAAGGAATATAGATCAACTACCGGAAATAACAGGAAAAGGACTGGAAGAATGCTTGCGAGCAACGGTAGAGCTCGACAAATGGCGTGATTACATTTGGTCAACGTAACATGGGTGATTCACGACGCTCGGAATCGAGCAACACGACGGAAGAAGAAGAAGAAGAAGAAGAAGAAGAAGAATCAACGGCAGTATGACTTTGGTCGCAATGAGAAACTAGCTGGATTATAAAATTATACAAGCAATTCGCTGACTAGAAAATAATTCATATATCGAAAAAATTAATACACCAACATGTTTCGGAAACACTGCTCCATAATAGTGGTAAATAAAAAAAACAAAAAACAAAACACTTTACATATATGAAGAACTACATTTTTGAATTACTTTAGTTGCATATTCAACATTATTACGATGGAGCAGCGTCTTTGAAATACTTCACTGGAATTTTAAATATATTAATTCGCATATCTTTTTACATAGATCGCTCGGTTTGTTTTTCTCTGAATGATTCGGAATCTTTTTGCATATGGTTGTGTATGAAGTATTTTTAAGAATCATTCAGAGAAAAACGAACCGAGGGATCTATATAAAAAGATACGCGTAATTACTAGGGAATTTAAGATGAGAAGTTGGGCAATTCAGAACAAGCAAGGAAATATTGTAACAGAAAAACCGGAGGTAGCAGAGGCATGGGAACAATATTTTCAAGAACTATATAGCAATAGATCTTTAGGAAAAACAATATAAAATTCGTTATCGGAGCTTGAACCGAACTTACTCAAATCTGAAGTAGAAGAAGCCATAAAGTACCTAAAACCAAACAAAGCAACGCGATGTGATAGAATACCGGCAGAAATAATTAAACAAATGAATGATGCAAGAGTTTAGAAAAATGCATGAAATCTGCGAAGAAATTTGGCGAACTATTGGCCACAGGAATGGCGTGAGACTGTTTATATACCAATTTTTAAAAAATACGAAAATTTTAGAACTATCTCACTAATCCCGCACGCCAGAAAAATAATGCTTCGAGTTCTGAATAGAAGGCTAACAGGATTTACGTCCAGACAAATTCCAGAAGAACAAACGGACTTTGTCAAAGGAAGAGAGTGACTCGGGAACACATATTAAGCATGCGCCAGCTAATTGAAAAAACTAGAGAACATAGTGTTCCGTTCGTGCTGTGCTTTATTGACTATTCAAAGGCGTTCGATAATGTACTCTGGGAAAAATTGTGGCCTGCGCTCATGGAAATGGGAATCCCGCGAAGCATCTGGTATACCTAATAAAGCAATTATACGAGTATAATATAAATACAGTGCGTATTGGAAACGATATAATGTCAGGAAAATTTAAGACAGAAAAAAGAGTAAGACAAGGATCTGTCGCCTCTACGGTGAGTACATAATGAGGCAAGTACTGGACGGATTGGAGGCTGGTATATCTATTGGCGGAAGGATCATTAATAATTTACGCTTTGCAGACGATCTAACGATTATAACTGACTCTGTTGGCGATGTGAGAATATTGCTGGACCGACTAGATAAGATAAGCACAAAATATGGACTAAAGATAAATAAGAATAAATCAAAACCGATGATAATAGATCGAGGTAAATTAATACCGGAATCAGAAAAACAAATCCAAGATTATGAAACTATATATATTTGAGATCTCCTATTGAAGAGAAAAGCACTTCAACGGGCGAAATAAAACGAAGAATTAGCCAGGAATACAATGAGTCGGTTAAATAGAACATGGCGCGACTCCTCTATCATAATTACGGTGAAAAAGAAGATAGTACGAAGTTTGGTGTTCTCTGTATTTATGTACGCGGCAGAGACATGGACGGTGAAAGCAAAAGATATAAACAACGTATAGATAGCTTCGAAATGTAGGTTTGGAGACGTATGTTACGGATACCTTGGACAGCAAAGCAAACGAATGCTTCCATTTTACACACACTAGACATTAAGCATAGATTAACCGGCGATGCTCCATTAAGTGTATATTGCGGTTCTTTGGCCGTACTATGCGTAACGAACACTCCATGCTACAATTAATAATTGATAGGAAAATGCAGGGAACACGCTCAAGAGGAAGATTAAACATTAAATGGACGGATATTGTAATTAGAAATTTATTAAAGGAAAAATCAATTATCGAATGTAAACGGATGGTGAATGATCGAATACAATGGCGGAAAAAAATTGAAGATGCTGTAGTGTAATGGTCACGACATTCCTTCGGGAGATTACGACCAAAGAAGAAGAATTGTTTTCCAGTCAGTGGAATGCTTGTGTAATTTTATTAGTTTGGAAAACATGTGTATAAAAAACCACTTTATAGCTGCTGGGTTATGTTGCTGCGTGATAATGTGTTCTGAACACATAAGAGCAACAGGTAGGTTTGCTGCAATATGAAGAACTGTGGCAACCGAATCGGAGGCAATTGCGGCAAATTTCCTAGAAATAACTGATTCATCTTTGACGAGCTCAAAAATTTAATTTCGATAACGGAAATCAGCGTAAAAGAATTTTCAGAAATTCGTTTCTGTAATCTTCAGATATTCGAAATTGACAACTCAGAGAAACCGTTTAAGTAAGTTCCTCGATGGACAAATTCCACCAGCCCATAAAAAATCCGCTCGGTAATTTTACGTCTACCGCCCTATCCAAAAGTACAGTCTCTATTTCTTGGCCGACTTTCTGTTATTTTCCTTGCTCCATCGCTAATGACATGATTAGAATAGCATAGTGCACCGATTCTGAGAGAAGACTTTTATACGCGGAATTTTGTTTTTATTTAGATTTTTTTTTTTATCCCAAAACAAAAAAAAAAAAAAAAAAAACAATTTAATAATTAATTAAATTTCGAACCACAAAGTAAAAAATTTATTTTTGCCGTCGCTTATAAACTCTAGTAGAGGCAATCGTGGATACTCTGAACTTATTTCGAATTTTACTTAGCATATTATTAAATACCGGATTGCGTTCAATAAACACATCCATTAAGCTGCTAACACTACTCAAATTCAGATATGCTGGATCTTTTGCTTATTTCATTATAAATCAAATCTTAGTATTATTAATCGTAAGCCGATTATTAGCACGAGTATGTCACGTTACTAGGAAACATATCGATATTTTAGTTTAAATAATAGATTCTCTGCTATTGTAGTTATTTATTAATCGAAATTTAGAACAACATCATTCCTCCAAATCCTTTACACGCTACTCCGGCGGTCCGGTGCTCCGTTACGAAATCTTTCATTAATAAATTACAGTCAATTTAAAATATTTATTTAATAATTATTCTGGATGCTTCCATCGTCCAATTAATTATAACTACACCTCGCGTAATATATCCTTCGCTTTGTACCGCGCATTTAAATATTTACTTGGTACGTTTAATTTACGATTTTACAAAAACATATTTGAGGTTAATTTTTGTTCATTCTTCAGTGAATATCACTACGTATCAGTTTTCTCTTTTTTTTTTTTTTTTTTTCAAATTAAGGTGTTACACGAATCAACGGTCTAGTACATATCGTAAATTTTCAATAAAACATTAGGGGTAACCTCTTTGAATAATTTAATAGTTTAGGATACGTATATGACCACTCGTGAGAGTAATTTGGGTTTTAAGATTTGGATCATCGTCTAGACAGATGTTACAAATTTCTCGGAAAACGACGATCCCTTAAAATTCTCTTAATTTTTAGAAACAAAAGAAATCTCACGGGACCATATCTGGTGAGAATATAAAGGCTTGGTACCAGTATAGTGTTGTTGTTTTTGGGTAAAAATTCACAAATACGCTATAAAGTGAGAGCGGACGTATTATCGTGGTTCGATAGTCGTGAATTATTTCATTATAAATCCGGGTGATGCTTTTCTGGATTGCTTCAGGCAAACGACGTTCAACTTACCGGCAGTATTCCTTATTGACCGTTTGTGTAGCAAGAACTCATGATCCAGTATGCTGTTAAAATTCAAAACAGAGGGAGCGTAAGATTCGCGTTACATTTTCGGTCTTGGCAATCCAAAATACCTCCACTGCGATGAACAAGCCTTACTTTCGATGCCATCGTCACCTGTTATAATACATTTCCGTAGTTCTGCATCATTGTTGGCTTCATTCAGTGATCTGCTTTTATTCGAAATTTAATAATTTCGGAACACGTTTTGCTACCACACATTTCATATCCAAAACATCCGAAAAAATTTCATAGCACGAGTCAATATTTCAGCATCACACTAGCGACCTTCCTGACAGTGATTCGATGATTGTTCATAATCATTTCCTTCACTCGTTCTACGTTTCCCTAAATTGTTGCTGTGCGCTAGGACATTCAGGGCGCTTATCGTCTTCAACGCTTGCACGGTCATCTTGGAAACGCTTATACCAGACGCAAAACCTTACTCGCCGAAAGTAATAACATTTTTAAAATTCCGTTCTTCGAGATAAATTTAAAGCAAATTCTTTGATCCATTTTTTCAACGAGTAAAAAATCGCGAATCATACCAAAATGTAATCTTTTCAACAACTGACAACAGACCGGCGACTATTGTACCGGCGTTTATCAGACAAGTTTACGGAAAGAGCAAACAAATAATGCCGCGAATCAGACTAATACATTCGGCGAAATTAAAAAAATACCTCCTCCCATCGCCATTATTTTTGAACATGCATCGTTCACGTTATTTATTGAATATTAAAAGTTGAAAACGGTAATTTCGTCCTTCGTTAATGTTATTAGTAACAAAACGTAGCGACACTGTACGTAATAACATAAGAAATGTAATAAATCGACTTCTATAAGAATATAATTTTTTCTATTAATCATATATAATTTTCCATCCTATGTGTAAGTATTACTACTAAACGAATTTTCAAAATAAATTCCGACGAAGTGTGTTTTATATTTCGTTTAGTTGCTCTGCTAATTAAAAAAAAATAAAAATGAGTCAGTAAATATTTCGGTTTTCTTTGAGCAATACGTTCCACAAAAAAATGTTAAAATTACCTTTTTTTCAGCGTAGGACGAAGTGAACGTCTAATGAAAACTAACAACACTTCGAAAGCACCGTTAACGATTTATTTTAATTACCGTCTTAAAATGAATTCCACAATCCATTTGACCTATTAACTACGGTCATTTTTGTTTACTCCCGTAAACGTCCTTGACGCGAACTTTTGTTAGACTAAAGCGAATTTTTTGAAATAATCCCTCCAAAAAAAAAAAATTCATCGAATGAGCAGATGATTTATTTGAATTTCTATCTTTTGTCACCATTATGTTCCTGCGGTAAATGTAATTAATATTTGCGTCCGTAACGTAAAATTTCATAAATACGCAATTTTCCTGATAATAACTGTTTCGTTAGTGCTACAAGTTACGCGCTTAATTTTGAAACGAGTAAATTTTAAAAATAAATAATATGAAAATAATTAGATTATTACTGTGCAAACGGAACTAAGGCGAAGAGAAATGAAAACTAAAACAGGCATTTTCCTAGGCGTAAATTGAAAGATAGGAATGAATAAGAGTACAGGACGTGAGTGGAAGACGTTTGGTTAGGAAACGATAGCCTCTATAAGATCTTTCATTTCTACCAAATTCTAATTACTTGCTCGTTGAAGTCCCCCCCCCCAAAGATGTTTAGCTTCTTACACCGGGATTATAATATAAACTTAGCAGAATACGAAACAGACTGCAGCGATAAGAAGGGGCTTGATTTTTCACACATATTTACAGTATTGTAGACAATTTCAGTTACCTGCATTTCGGTCCATGATCGTTTACCCCATCCCGATGATTGTAAACTATTCCAGCCTCGTTTGCCCCATCCAGAATTTTGTAAATTTTGCCATCCGCGTTTTCCCCAGCCCGAGCTGGGAAGGTTTTGCCATCCACGTTTTCCCCAGCCGGAAGCGGCTAAATCCTTCCAGGCTCTCTTGCCCCAGCCGGAGTTTTGAATATCCTTCCAACTTCGTTTATCATCTTCGACTGAATCAATCGTATCTGTTTCTAAAGAACTGTTAGGCAGTTCACGTTCCTATAAGCAATTGGTACATCAATATAATCGTGATTATTATTAACTTTATTATAATAGAACAAAAATGTCACTCAGATACGAGTTATTATTAATTATCGATTATTATCTTTAATGACAATCAATTGCACGATTCGAACTTTGAAATGATACATAATTTTTAAACATTTGATAGGAAAATCTATGGACGATCAGTTTTTCGTAACTAACTGTGATATTAATTATACCATTAAATAAAATACGAACGAATACGTAATAAATTGGAGATCTCCTATAATTTTATTAATCGGAATAAAATAAAGCAGGTACTATCACATCGAACTCTACGTATATACTATAATTCAATAATAATGTCTAGAATATTATGTGGAATTCCAATATATGTATATTACGTGTGGCTAGGAAAACGGAAATAAATAAAATAAGTAAAATACAGAGGAGGTGTTTGAAACTTATACTCCCCTACTGGAAGCAAAACGACTTTGGATCAATTATGTATGCAAGGAAAATGATGAAATTTCCCCCAAGATGTATTATTTCTATTATAGATTAGTAGAATTTAATGTTAAAAATTTAAAATTACCATCTAGGGAAAAAATTCGGGTAACAAGAAACCAAAGTAATACATATTACATCTATCCCCGGGGGGTAAATCTACGAATTGGCAACACTGATGACTCAGTTTTAATTAATTTAAATAAGTACAATCTCTAATCATGTACTAGAGGGAAAAAAATTGGTGTGTGGAAAAAGGAGGCGCAAAAATGGTTGAAGGAATGGTGCAAAGACTGAAGACCAAGTTACGTTCTTTATCCCGCTACTCTTTAAAGGTGCTTTTTTGTTTACGGTTTGTTGGTTGTTTTTTTTTTGACTTTATCGTGTCCTTCTGGGATTTTAAGTTCTCACAGATCATGTTTTTTTCTACTTTAAATATTAAGCTGTCCGCATGTATTGGTGTACAGATGCATATTACGCGGCATGTTATTTATTGTCATACGTATATATACTATTTACTTTAATATAATGCTAGTTTTATTATTATCGTTATTTATGGAGTAAGTTAAGTTAGTTTTAATTGTTGTACTATATATCTATTTTAATAAACGTTGATAAGAGTGTTGGACACTCACACAACGGGCATATTTGCCCTGTGAAGCCCACAACTTATTTTTAAAATAAAAAAAAATAAAAAAACGTATATTTTCGTTGTCACTTTAATCGTGTTTACAGCCGCATCCTTTCTATCCTCTTCTCCTCGCTACATTTCGAGTTTCGGTTAGAAGATTTTGATTTGATTTTTCGTTTTCCTCCATCTCTTCATTTTTTACTGGCGTCATACCCGCCTGCTGATTTTTGCTTCCCTTCCGTCATCTCTGAGACTACCATCTGATGTTTTAACCTGTTTCCGAGTTTTATTTTGTAATTAACCGACTTCAAAAAAGGAGGAAGTATTCAATTCGACTGTATTTTTATTTTTTATTTTTTTTATTTATTTATTTTTTATGTGTGTTACCACAGAACTTTCTTCTAGATGAACCGATTTTGATGATTCTTCTTTTATTTGAAAGGTGGTGTTTGTCATGTGGTTCCATTTAAATTTGATCAAGGTCTGACCGATAGTTTTTGAGTTATCCTTAATAATGCGGGAGATTGAAGCTTTTTGGATGCTTTTCATTCGTGATTGTTTTCACCGTCGGATTAGATTTTTGACTTAAAATACTATAAATTTTCCAAATTACCATGAAAATGTAGCTTTTGGTGTTTTTACCTTAGAAATAAATGTTTTAATTTAATTGAATAAAAATGCACTAAAAAGTAAAAAATAAAATGCTTTTTTACAAAAAATAAATATCGATACTTGAAGGTTTATTAAAAAAATTTAAAAATGCACTAAAAAGTAAAAAATAATTACTCCCGATTAGAAAATATATATATCAGAGTGATATAACACTTAAGTGGTGATATTGTAATTCTTATACAACATTAACTTTTTGGAGTTGGAATTAAATTCATGTTAGGAACAATTTAATCAACATTTAATGCAGTTTTTAATTATTCTTTTAATATGAATTTGATGCCAACTCCAAAAAGTTATAATGTTGTATAAGAATTACGATATCACCACCACTTAAGTGTTATATCACTCTGATATATATATTTTCTTATCGGGAGTAATTATTTTTTACTTTTTAGTGCATTTTTAAATTTTTATAATAAACCTTCGAGTATCGATATTTATTTTTTGTAAAAAAGCATTTTAATTCTATCGGCTTTTGCATGACTTGAAGTATACACTGGCAACATTATACATATAGGTACTCTTTAGTAGCTGCTTCATCGAATTTCATCACGCGCAAGCGACGACCCAGCTAAAGTTTAGCGCTTTCTCACCCTTGTCTAGTCGAGACTGCCATAAAAGTATCCCTAGGCTACTTTATAGTAGCAGGCCGCTGCCTTGCGGTCGGGATTTTTATTCGAAGGCTAGGACGTCACTTCGAATAAAGTGACAGATTCCCGCCTATTTCCTTATTTTAATTCCTTCCTTATATCCTCTTTGTACATTTATCCTTGCCTGCATATACACCATGTGCCCAGTTGTCTTGGTTTAATCATGCTATTCGATCACTCGTTATAGCTGTATAGGCAGCGTAAGAGTTGCGGCGCATCAGCTTCTATGTTCCAAATTGCGCAATTGCATCATCCCGTTTTTGTCATAACACCAACTCTCTTCTCTTTGTAAAAAATGTCCTGCGACGATATGGCGATGATGGCAGGTCTGGAGGGCCGGAAGCTATTAGTTACATCTTGAACGTCAGGCAGCATGTCCTATATGGTTGCTTCCATCGAAGGGGTCTAGAAAAGCTGCTTCAAGCATTGGCTACTCGAAATATGTTGGTCAGCATGCCTGCTGGCGGGAACCCACATGCATGCGGTGAGAAAAAGAATAAAAAGGAATTAAAACTTAAACACGTAAATTAAATGGATATGGAATCGGCATAGCAGCTCTAAGTGAGACTAGACTTCTTGGCGATGGAAGCAGTGGATAACTATATGTGCTTCTGGCATGGTTATCCACCAAGAAGCAGAAGTTTACTTGGTGTAGGTATGGCGATAAAGCCTTATCACATAGATGTCATTGTATCCAAACCGGAAAAATATGGATCCAAGTTGATGAAGTTAGCCTTACAACTTACGGAAAGGTTATAATTCATTTCATCAATATATATACGCCTAAAATGGAAACTGAATTTTGAAGAAGAAGGAAGAAGAAGCAGCAACCCGAGCCAAAGAATTAGCCATTACCAGAGATGCCAGAATGACCAGGAACCCACAGCAAGTCAATATGGATTCCATGAAGGGAAGAGAGAGTTCGAATAAGAGAACGTATGCGGAAAATAGTAAAATCACGGGAATAATTAGGAAGAGGAGAGGAGATGGCTTGAAGAGCACTCATGTAGTCGGAAATGATCAGACACTGGGAAGAAAGACGATTAGAGGAGATGAAAATAATGGAACGTAAAATAGCCATCAGCTCGGCTGTAAATATGGAACAGAAAGAAGGAAGATAGAGGGATTTAGAGAAGTTATTATTTGGAAGAATAAAAGAAACACTAACACCATCAGGAGAACCATCAGTGAAAATGTTTACATGAGAAGGAAAGAGAGAATTAACAGTACTATGAAATTCCTGTTTAATTACAGCTGGAGGGAGAGATTTTGCAAGTGTAGGCAAAATAAATACCTTAAAAGGATGACAGAGATAATATATACATATATCTTCATTACATTAAATGTAGGTGAATACATCCTGTTTGTTAAAACTGTATAATAAAACAAACTTTAATAACAAACAATATAGAACAATAAATTAAATAAATACCTATTTAGAAACGTTTTCGTGCATAACCCATCATCAGCTAACACTAACTTAAAGGAAACTTAAAACATACTGAAGTGAATATAGGGAATACATGTGTATATATAGTAGATGTAAAGAGGAATAAACATAGCGGGTATAAAAATCAATAGGTTAAAAATGCTAATAATTAATATAAAATATGAAATAAAACAAGAAGACAAAAAGTTAAATTTTTATATTAAACAGTGGATTATTATTATTAGGTGTTTGGTCATTTAAAATATTATTTTTATATTTATTTATATAATAATTTTCTGCAATGTTCATATTATTACCTTTGTGATAAGTGGCCAGGATGGAATTTTCAGTAGATTTCACACTTTACATCGAATTGCTTTGCTTTGACGGAAGTTGACATTTATCGAGTTTTTAAAATCAGTCTTAAAAATTAACGTATTAACGGTTAAAAGAACAATAATAAAATATATGTATGTATATATATATATATATATATATATATATATATATATATGTATGTATAAGGAAAACTCGAAACAGAACCCTTACTTGTTGATTTGTTTTGATAATCATCGAATGCAGTTGCCCACTGATTGTTGAAATGATTGCCAATATGAAGGTAAGCGATTTTAATAACATTTTGTACCACAAAAACACACCTAGAACAGAATAAGTTGAAACTTATCGTCAATAGTTCGAGCAAATGCGCGCGCAATAAAAATTTCAAAATAAAGCGCTCTCAATGTTACAATTCGATTAAAACCTGCTTCTATATTTACTTTGGAAGTGATTCAAACTACGACGCATATAGTTGAACACGAACTGGAATGTACTATATAGTATATAATTTTTTACCGGATTATCAACGTCGGTGGTAAAAATTCGTCAAAATAATGAAATGCACGAATGCAGCCAAATTTTAGGAGCATTTCGCGAAATGTGATTTACCTTCAATCCGCTTATAA
The DNA here is from genome assembly GCA_039619475.1 of Icerya purchasi. NCBI lineage: Eukaryota > Metazoa > Arthropoda > Insecta > Hemiptera > Monophlebidae > Icerya > Icerya purchasi. Next base: position 240,562,586 of record CM077115.1, read on the forward strand.
ATGAACCGTGTTTCCTTCGTTCGCTATATGTATAATTGATTACGTGTTTTTAAAGGAATCCGATTTCCGGGCAAATCGTTTGCTCTACCTTTCTAACTACTCTGCCTTTCCCAACTTTTTTATTCACTAAACGTACTACTACTACTTTAAGCAACGGTAATATCGTTACGAAAACAATTTCGCGTGTTTGTACAAATTTAGAGGGCGTCATATAAGCCTGTTATCGATGGAAAAGTTTGTTTTCGTCTCTTTGCTCGATTTTGAATTCTTCGGATTAAGACGGAGCCGTCGGTATTTTTATTTTACGATATCGACGGCCGTCCGAATTTATTCGTTACATTTTAGGAATGAAAAGAATTTAATAATTCCGGTACACATTCGCGCTCATATTTTATCGCGATAGTTAACCGATAAACACGAGAATACACATATTTAAATAAATTTACGGGCGTGATATTTGTTTTTGTGGAAAACTGCGAAATCAATTGCCGATGTTGATTTCCGATAAACGAAAAAGCTACACGAAGGTATTTCTTGAACAGTTTACGGTCCAGCATCGGTTAGTTCCGAATAAATTTCAAGTCTTATTTACGGTGTCTCGATCACTTTTCGTTTTACAAAGTGCGTTAGTTCGAGATAAACGTTTTATAAACCATAAAATCCGGCTACCAGCCAAAGATCTAAATAATGTTTCGAACGATGGATGAAAACAGAGCATTAACAACCCTAAACAAGGCGTCAAACAAGTAACAAAAGTTAACGCAAGTAGTAGAAAAAATAAATGATTTAGAAATTCGTATTTTAGTAGTAGGTTCAAAATTTTCTTTATCAGTTTTGTAACTCTATTTGCTGCGTTATCACTTTCGCGTCAACACACTTCTCCGGAAATCCGTTTTTTTCTTTATAACTTACAGTGACGTATTTAAATTTTTAGTGAAATTTCATCGGGCATTGTGCGCATTGCTCTCTATAGTTTCAGCCATATTGCAGAATGGAGATTCCTTTTTCATGCTAACCATTCCCGGTACACAGTGCGTAAAATTACCAACAAAAAATTAAAATATTTCTTTTCTTTCCATTCTCCGCTTAAAATAGTGCATATTTTTTTCTATCTTTCCGGCGGTTATTATAACGAATCTGATTATTAGGGTAGCGCCTGCTGGCCGAATCAACTATAACTGTTGAGGCCAAAAGAAAGAAAAAAAAAACAAAATCATTTTTTCTTTTAACTGATATATATTTAATTTTTCTTCAAACTCATCTTTATTCCCATCGCTATTTCTCATTCCCAATTCTGCGTTACCGAGTAAGAAATGAAAATTTGCTTTCCATTTTGTTTTTTATCTATTTATTGAAGTTTTGCATTATAATTATTATATCTTCAAGTTGAGTTTTATTAATCACTGTGTTTCAAGTTACCCGCGTGCATATAAATAAATCGCCCCTACCATTTTTATTTATTTATTCGGCAGGTGCACAAAGATGGTTACGCTAGAGTGCAGAGAGAGAGGAGAGAGAAATAACGATGCGACCTATACCACTAAAAAAAAAAAAAAATGTTTGCGGCTCAGTGTTTTTCCGCGGGTGAAATATAATTTTTAATAACCTGGCCTACCTGCGTCGCAGAAAAAACGCGTCATCACTCTGTTTTATTTACCGTAAATGTCCTTGAGGTAATTGCTTTATCTCTAATTTTCAACAGTCCCCCAACATTTAAGTTAAAACTTTTGCGCTTCTACTCGTTAGCGAACGCTGTAGAACCATCGATTTCTTTTTTGACGAACCGACTTCGATTACGGTGTACATTCCCTATCCTCGATATTCTTAGTGGAGTGCGATCACTCGTTAGAGCCGCGTAAGCAGAAATTTAGATTATTCGGAATTCTCAGATAATCGAATTGCTCTATATGTGCAGAGTTTCTCCTAAGGTCATCTGTTCAGTGTTTTATTTGGTTGGTTCCACATCACATTAAGGAAAACCGACTTACTTTAAAGCGAATTTGTTCCGTTCGTTGGAAACCAAGATATTATTAAGAGAGTAGTCCATGCGAACAAAATGGAGGATTACATTGAAGCGATTTTCGCATGTGTCCAAACTTTTTCTTGCAACCAGTGTTTCCTGTTCCTTCGACGTATTGTAATAATGGGGTACTTTATTAATAGTTTCTTGATAAATAAAGGTTGTTTTTTTTTATCGGCTTTTGAGCTTACTCCGAGCAAACATAAATACGTCCGATTTTAAAAATTTTTACATAAACTCCGGTGTGGCTTTAATAATCACTCTAAAATCAGACAAATGCTACTGGCACTTTATAAATTGACTCTTTCAATACCATGCGGCCACTTACGCGTATTACAAGGCTATAGTATTGTCTAGAATCGTGTATGGGATTTCAATTTGGAGGGAAGCAAAAAGAACGATAATCGAAAAGATTAGTAGACAGCAGAAGAAATGCTTAAAGATAATATTACCTAATAAAGATCAGGTTAACATTAGCTGGTGGAGAGAGAAAAATGAAATGTCTTCAAGGATGTGCTACTTTTATCACCGATTGCTTGAATATATAAGACACCACAAGCATATCAATAGCTACAATGATAAAAAGCAGGACAACAAGGAATATAATAGGGAGGTATATTTCATTCGATCGAAATGAATAGTAAAATCGACAATACGGACGAAACAGTTTTAATTGAGCTGCTAGAACGAATCTCAGATAATGCAAAACGAGATAGGAACCTGGAAAGTAATAATTAAACAATGGTTAGTTCGAAATATTAATGAGTGACATTAAAATAGACACAAAATGGGAGCCGGCTGTGGTGGAGAATCGACCATTCGCATTTGTCAAAAATGTAGTATGGAATTGTTGTATAATAATAAGTAGTTATTTTTTTGTTTGTATTTCTTTTTGTTATTATTATTATTATTAGTATTATTATTTTGTTGTTTTTTTTTTTTTTTTATACCTTGTGTAATTATGAAAATTAATTGTAATGAAATATTATAAAATATGTAACACATACTTGTCGAATAAATGATAATAAGCGTGTTGGGCACCCGCAAACGGGCAGTATGCCTTGCGGGATCCACAACTTATTTTAAAAAAAAAAAAAAAAAAAAATTAGGTGGAGTGCGATCTGAATAAGTGTATAGACGTGTTTATTTTAAATTTTCCATCAGAAAGATGCTTATAATTATATAGTAGAAATTTTATGCCAGTTACAATATAAAAAACAACATTAATGTATAGCAACTTCGGAGGGTAAATGAAAGGAGAACGGGACACAGATTACGAGAGATCTTAGCGACGGCTGTTACGTACACTGATGCAGTATCCGCTAAGGAAACGTAAAAAGCCCTATTACGCAGATAACAATTTCTAATTAATTTATTTATAATGGAAATTTGTATTTGAACAGTTTGCAAATTACCTCGTTATGCGTTCCGTTATGGTCAAATAGAGGTACAGGTTAGATAATCGGAGGTTTTTTTTGGACAATACCCCAGCAGTTTGAAGTCACACTCTCAGCTATTAAGTGTAAGTCGTTATCGTAAACTTTCTTGATCTATATAATTTTTTTAGGCTATTTCGTTTAAATTGCCAATTATAAGCTATGAAGCCCGCATATTAATTCACTCGATAAAAATGTTTCTCTTTATTTAGAAAATTCCCCGGATATTTTACTAGATTTTGAAAAATTACTAAATCTCATGGTACTGATTGAACTGACAGCACAGTTGTTTTTTTTTCGCAATGTTTATTAAAATTTTTGATGAAACATTATCGTCTCCGTTGGGAATGTTAACTTTCATATTTCCGAAGTAGCAAATTATTTCTAAAGCGAGTGTGCACTAATCCATTCGGAACGGTAGAATTAATTATATAGCCGTTTTATCCGAATCGTTATAATTTGTACCCGCATTATTCGATTTAACGAAATTTCCGTCTCTTTCCATTTCTTTTCTTAACCATTCTGTCTCGTTCTAACACGATTCGGCAGTAAAACGAGCGCTTTTTTTTTTGCCCTTTTGGCGCTTATGTACTTGAAAAAAACCTATTTACCCCACCGCCGCCGTAAACAAAAAGGCTTGCTCGTTTTTTTTCTTCTTTTTAATTATTTCCTAGATCGCGAACGTTTGCAAATTTTGTCTATATGCAACTTCACGTTATTCAAATTCGTATGGCTACTCGCCTTGCGGATAACTTGAAAATTGGAAAATTACTTGAAAAAAAATCTTTTCAACTTTTCTACTCTCATTTATTCCTTTTAATAAGCTAATCGAGAAATAGCTTCGTACATTGGAACAGAGATTTCTTCTGCCATATTTTCCCGGTTTATTCAACTGGAGCAAGATAATTTTGAAATAATAAACAAAAAACTTTCACCGAAAATTTGGCAAAAAGGAATTGAAAAAACACGCAAATGAAAAAGAAAAAAAAGAAAAAAAGGTGGAAAAGGAAAAAGAAATAAATGGGATGAATAGCGAAAAAGACGACTTTATAAACGTAAAATGTTTTTTACCACCGAAGTGTACATTAAAAGATCGTGTTTTTTTTGTTTGTTTTTTTGTTTGTTTTTTTTTTTTTTTTTATTTTCCTTTTCGGCGTAGACACTGATTGGTTTTATAATAATTACGAAGAAACCTATAACCCATCTTATAATTTTATTAACTTTTTGTCGCAGCCGCGAAATGAATATGCGCGAATGTGCGCTTGTGTAGTTCAGGATGAAAGATTAATTACAGCAGGTGGTATTTTTCCCGTCAAAATCAAATTATCTACTTTCTAGTTCACTCGAGAATTCTCTATAATATTAATTCAAAGGCGACTTTGTTTAACAAAACTTTTTATTTTCGAAACCGACAAAAAGCAGTGAAGAAGGAAGTGATATTTTTTAATCTCTTCCCGAAATTTGATATTATAGTTTATTAACGTAAGTTCCGAGAAATAATATTGACTTTTAGATTATTGGGCGTAAAAAACAGTTTTTTATTTTTATTTTTTATTTTATTTAATTTTTGTTTATTTTCCTTTTTTGATGATGGCGTCTTCTTAGTTATTAAGGTTTTCAAATGGCCTTTTATAGTGCAGTACTATTCTCTAATCCATCGAAAGTAAGTAATGAATGAAAAAAAGCCACATTCAAAAGTATCATAATAACATCAACCGGTACGAGCAGTAAACTTTTGAGCCGTGCTCGGTAAAATAAAATAATCGTTAATCGTAAGACTCCGGTCACGGAAATTGTTATCCCAATCGCATAATCTAAAAGGAAAAAATTCAAAATAACTCGTTATCGAAGACTAGAAAATTTCTAGACATCTTAACTTGAAGCTGAGAGAAATGTTGTACTGGCTCCTGGGCAAAACTTCCATGTTATCTATCGCTGAAGTCAAAATGCAGCTATCAAACCGATCTACGGTGTATTTTTTCTTGGGGGGAACAACATCGGCGTCTAATATTAAAATTATGCAGCAATGCCATTCAAAAATACTGAGAATAATAAATGCACCGTATGGTGTACCTTGCGCGATGATAAAACCCTACATCGGGATCTAAATGTTCCGGAGGTGAGTAAAGTAATTAAAAATTATAGCTAGCGTTACTTGCGTAGCTTAGTAGGCCTTCAGCAATTGATTTATTAGATTCCGACAACGACAATAATAGACTAAATCGTTATACGCGCCTAGATCTTCCCCACCGGTTTGATTGACTGGTAAAGCAACGCGGAGTGTTATTGTTAAATGGCATCATCTTCCATCATGCCTACATTAGCCAGATCGCAATTGAAAAAAAAAGAAAAAAATCTCCGCATACAAATAACAACAAAAAATACAATATAAAAATTCATTTTTACGGATACCGTGTTATGGAAAATTATCTATATTTGGAAAACAAAAAAAGGAAACAAAGTCGACGATAGTTCGCACGGATAAGATGCCGTTGCGAACTTTTGAAGACTGTCAATCTCGTCAGTTGATTGTAAATCACCATCGGTCGCAGTTATTTTAGTTACGTACGCAAGTAAACAGTTCTGGATAAACCAAAATAATAGTAAATATAAAATTTAAAAAAGAAAAGCAAAAAAAAGTCGTGTTTTCTGAAATTTAACCGGGATTTAAGGAGATATTTTTCCGTTTAGTCCAAGTAATTTGTCAAAAATTTTCCGATTATTCCGGAAGACCATTTTTAACATGATATGTATTATTATTATGAATTTTTATTATCTAAAATATTTATAGGGAGCGCCGATAGCTTAGTTACGAATTACCTAACCGAGGGTGACGGGTTTTGTCGACACTCGCTCATGCAGTAAAAGTAAACTAAAGTAAGTCCCATACCTTTAGCAGGGCGTCAGGGATTGTGAATTTAAGCTTTTCATAATGGAACTAAAGAGAATATTATGGTCAGTCCTTTTCTCATGGGATCCGCCTTTACTTTCCCAAATTTCTCTGGTATAACCAATATTCATTTCCAGACTAGGTAAATACCTAGGAGCGACTTGGATCCGGAACGAGACGAGTCTCGAACCCGTGTCCTTTGATCCATGCAGCTAACCTGAAAGACGGCTGTTACAATACCGTTCAGACTTTGACTTGATTTTCTAAGCGTCATTTTTGAACTACTTAAGATTTGCACCTAAAATTTCTATCGGCGACAATTGTGCTTTCCACAAATGCGTGACATTTTTCTTTTAAATCTCATAATTCGCCTTTCAAATTTTGACTTTGCGTTACGCAAATTCCCGCGAAAACGATTGAAATTTATGCAAAAATTATCCGCTCTCTTAGTAATAGCGGTTGTTGGAAAAAAGCAAACATGCCCGGCTTTTGTAGAGCTTATTAGAATTCGATTCAGCGGAAAATCACGCTGTAAATAAATCCTTAAAAAACTCGTTTGGGGGTCCCTGTCATTATTCAAAATTACACAATAATTGGCCACGACAAGTCAAAGTTGGCAGTCCTAGTACATAATTTCGTCTCCTGCAACGTTAGTAATAACTCCTCCCTATAAATAATAACTGTTTTTATTAATGCACCTTCCTTACCCCACATTTCAGTGATTCTTTGCGACTGTTCTTTACGCGCTTAAACATCCGATTGAACTTCGATTCCAGATATCTTAATTAAAATGTCGAATAATCCTTTTACGTGGCTCCAGCGCTCATGAGGTGACACTCAATAGACACAGTTACGGTGCAGCGGAATAACTGTCATCCCTCCCCATTCTGTAATCGTATTTGATTCAATGTTATTCCGATACCTTTTCCACTGTACCATGTTCATAAAATTACATTCAGCTCTACTAGAAGACTTCCAGCAACTATTTCCCTATGATAAGTCGCGGAATTTCTAAAAGAAAATCTAGTTCCCGTAACTCACGGTATAAATTTGACCGAGCAGATTGGGAAATTTATTAAAAATTAAACTTATAGAACCTCATTGAAGCTGCCTGGACGGCTGCAATCGTATCGAATCGCTTCCCTTTCCGGTCACCCTTGATTCGGGGGGGGGGGGGGGGGGGATAAAAACAAGTCGCTGGGAGCTAGGTCGGGGCTGTAGGGCAGCTGTGGTAGTGTTGTCACGTTAAACTTGGCTAAAACTCCGCTGGTAGCGAGCGTCGTGGTAAAGAGCCCAATGATGTTTGATTATTCAAACGGCGAAGACTTCCAGCGTAAAACTAACCTGTGACAATCTGTCCGACAAGAACAAACTCTTTATGGATCACTCCTTTGGCATCAGAGAAAACCATGAGCATGCTTTTCACACATAGTTCATACGAGTTCTTTCGGGCTTTGGTGATGAGGCAGTGCACCAATCCGAACTTTGTCGCTCCGTTTTAGACCCAGTTCCCATCACCAGTAACAACTGTTTAAAAAATTGAGATCGACTTGCAAACAACCTGACACCGTGTCTTCAGTTCATCCGTCACAAGCAATAAAAAATAAATAAAAATAAAAATTAAAAATAATTGAAAAAAAATGTAATCCTTCCTACGAAAAAACGGGAAAAATCACATACTTAAATATTTTAGTAATCACGACTTTGATGAAAAATATGTGGATAATAATGTAGCCTGGCGGCTAAGGTGCTTGATTATGAAATCAGAGGTATCTACCGAGGCTATCCCAGGTTTATACCTAATCTGAAATAGAGAAATCCGGGAAAGTAAAGACAACCGAAAGAAAGGAATTGGCCCCAATATTCCCTTTAGATACATTGTGAAAAGTTTAATTTTACAATCCATGATATCAATGATTTGGAACTTGCTTTACTTATTCTTTTAATATATTAAACTGTATTATTTTAACAAAAAAACTAATTCTGAATTTTTCAATAGCGAAAGACTATACAAAAAAGCGCGAGACTCGACCAAGTCCACGAAATATAATTTTACTATGGCGCACGTACGTATCGTGTAAAAATTTTAATTATTAGACAGCGTGTTAGAAACGGTAAATATTTCCTTATACTGTAGCTGCCTTCCGTTAAAAGGAATCGTTACACCAAAAATCACGCTTCAATAATGAATACACCAAAAATTAATATTCAAAGGATAAAATTCGGACTATAGGCGATAGCAGAATTTCTAATTACAAACTTCGCAATCTTCTACAAAGAGTAGGCATGCTTAGCGACTTGGCTGAAATAAAACGAAAAAGTTAACACCAAAGTCACGTACGCAACTTTCTCTCTAAATCGTATGGTCGTCCGTAATGTAAAATCAAAGGAAACTTGTTTTACGGACAAAAGAATTCGCAACCCATTTGTTCGAAGTTGAAAGAAGTAAATACCAGTGTATCTCCACATAAAATGAAACTTATCAGCAGGTCTTTTCCTGAGAAATGTACAAGGCACTGTCAGAAATCAAATTTACCAATGTCTGCAAAACTTTCAAGGTATCTATTGAATCGAATTTTTCTTTTTTTGATATCGTTTTTGTAAATGTTAACAATAACAAATTAAAACCGCTGCATCCGCACTCGCGGAGCGGTATTATGAACAACGTAAATGCTCGTAATATAGAGGATTTGTATTGCAAATTCAGTAGTTTAAAGTAATATAATTCTTTCGTACGTGACTAACCGCGAATATCGAAATAGCTGATCCATTATTAGCCGTTACCTAGTGAATATTTAATCGAGATAAGTTATTATACATTTGTTGGGTCTGACTTTTTTTTTTCTTTTCTTTTGAATATAAAATAATAATAATATTATTTTATATATTATTTTTTGGGCGCCCCAGCGGCTTTGACCCAACAACTACAGAAATTATGGAAAGGGTTAAATAGAGAGACGATTAGAAATAGAGCTTAGGAAAAATTGAAGTACAGGGTGTCATACCTGGAGATGGAAAGGAAAGGACAAAGCAAGAATTGTAAGGAGCAGGAAAACCCAGTGATTTTGGAATACAAAACGGAGCGCTCAGAATTAAGGGCAGGCCATTCAAAGAAGATGTGGTTTGCAATATATAGTGGAGTAGTGATGAAACTATGAAGGGGGCAATCGGGAGAGGAGGACAGGGGAAAACGAAAACGTGAAGAGCGTAGAAGGGAGTGATTAAATCGCAGTCTCATTAAGCAAACGATCGCGGAGCGTTGATAAGAAGAAACTAATGAAACCACGGTTGAGAACAAGGAACCGGCTGAATTTGAAGATAATTAGAGGCGGGATTAGAAAATAAAGAAGGATAGATGTCCGACCAAAGTCGGGAATGATTAGCTGAGGAAAGAAAGGGGATATCCGAGGTAGGAAAATTACAGAATAAAGGACCCTTTTAAATTCATGCGGTTTCAGTACTATTTTGGTTCTAATAAATTACTGAAATCTATAGTAAATCACTGAAATCTATAAAATTTTTATAAATAAAGATAGATTGGAGTTACCGGAACTGAATTAATTGACCAAGATGTCAGTATGCAGTCATGGAAGACGTCGCCAAACAGCTGAATTTGACGGAAAAAGAGTACGGCCACCGCCGACCAAATAGCCTGCGAAATGTGCCGATCAGGAGATATTAATAAAGATGATAAGAATTGAAGGAAAAATGTCGTCGGAGCAATCGGATTAGAAATCCGAAAAAGTTGGCTTATAAAAGTGAATATAAATGGGAAATAAAGGCGATTGTGACGACCAAAATCACAACCGGCGGATAGGAAAAGTAGAAAACGTTGCGAACTACTGTATCAGAAATACCAGCCCAAAGACAAACGCAATACTGAGAAGTCGGAGAAGGAAAATCACACAGGCAATTTTCGGTAAACTGCAATGTAATTATAAGTTACCAATAAATATTGGAAGTAAAGAAAAACATTGGCAGTAATGACGTGCAGTGTTAAAACGAGGGGACATTTAAGAAAAATGTAAACTTGCCATAAATAAGGGGCTACATTCGCTGGAAAAGATTTCGTCGGAAATATTCGCATTAAATCGATCATGAGGATAATCGATTTAGCCGCGAAATACGCCGAACATATAATAGATTTCGATAATCGTTCAAGGCATGGAGTAGAAGTGCAGAAGAAACCTTACGAATGTCGAAGAAAAACCATCGATGCGATCATCGGTAGAGGACACGCCAACAAAATAGCAGGGGGGAAGGATGAAATGAATACAAATACTCAGTCATTTCAAAGGAGGTTCAAAAGTGGAACTAGTGACTGCCGAAATGGAAGAAGACGATAATTTTATTCATTCGCCCTGTTTTTACTTCGATTAATCTTGAACAATTTAAGCTTTCCGCATTATTTTGTCATATTCTCGCGTAATTTATTTATCGTTATGCGACTACAGTCCGGAGACAGTTTTAGCATCATTCTCGTTTACTGGAGTAATTAGGTTTGTTTTTTTTCGCGACGAAACCGTTTCGTGCAAGCGGGTGGTTTATTTATTTTTTTCATTTTTCAGGCGCGTCACGACCGAAATCAACTGAGCACAAGAGAAATTTTTACGAGTTTCACGTTCGACAGCGGAATTCGAACCAGCTTCTCCTTAAATGAAACAGCAGCGCCTGACCAACTATGCCGCCGTAGCTGGGGCTGGTTTAAATTTTTAATGTGTTTCAACTTCAGCACCGCAGATTTTACATCGACTGAAGATGACGAGGTTGTAAATTAAATTTGACAATGAGGGAAAATGTGATTGTTTAACCAAGAATGCAGTCAGCGGACAAACGCAGACTTCAAAGTTACACGCGGACGCTTTGTTCCGTAGAATGTTCGTTGTTCACAAATTCTCAGCAGATACTGTCCCACCAAATAGTATCCTTTTAACAGCTTTAAAAGTCCGTCTCTAAATAGAGCAAGAAGCGAACTGCTTCACGTGCGAAACGTTCAAAACAGCTATTTCTGTTTGTTCAACTTTTTTCGCTTTCTGTGTTTTCCGTCGCAGACAATGACTGGAATTTAATCGGCATTACTAATAGGCGGCGTACTTTTATCGAAATGTCTTAAGCGGGAATTAATAAATATCATTTATATAACATTACCATTTTTACAGGTAATTAATATTTTCGATTACACTCAACTGAATAGATTATCTGGAGGTCCCCCCTTGCTTTTATCACTACAATCGTCAGATTTTAATGCTTTCTTGACTGTTACATTTTCCGCATAACTGCTTACTTCCATTTACTCACCCGCCCGTTTTCTCGGGCTTTTTTTTTTTTTTTTACTCTCTTATTTTCATATTATAAGTATTCAGCGTGCCGTGTGCAACTGCCTGGCCTATTACAGCGCCTAGACTCAGTGGAAGCTAGACAGCACAGAGGCAATGCAGTCTACTGGATGTTGCAAAATTCGAAACCGCCCCGGAACAAAGTCCGGGTTGTTTGACAAGAGAGACAATGGACTTATAGCTTGCGGCACTGGAAGTATGCTGGCACCATTTAACACGTTGAATGCCAATGACGCGAGTTCGCGTCGCGTTGATGTCATTTCATACGCCAGCGACACGAATTCACGTGATACAAAATCATACAAAGACATAACACTGCTAGAATTTTTATTGAATATCAAAAATGCGTTTAGTAGAATGCACTGAAAAATGTGCATACCTACTTTCTGATTCCATCTCAATGTTTTTCTTTCACAATTGTAATAGGAAAAAAATTGGTCAATCATATCGACGCCACTCATATATTTGTTATATTCGGCAATCGCTCTTGGCTTCATTTTATGTTGTCCACGTCTATTTTCGCAATCAATCATTTCTCCCTTATGTTCAGTGGAAAGCATCAAAATTTCGGATTTATCCCTCCATTTTTGAACACAAATTTTGTTCGAATACCTCGTAATAAGCTCTCCTTTATTTAATTTTTTTTTGATAGCATTTCCGCAGGAATATGCTTTCTATTTTTTCTTAACGTGTCGGTAACATACATTCCTTTCTCTAATAATTGTTTAGCCGAAGTAACATCATTATAAAAATTGTCCATGTAAAGAGCATGTCCCTTATTCAATTTAGTTTCTAGTAATTTCATTACTACTTTTCCACCATGCCCTTTTCCTCCAATATCTGCGTCATTAGCACCTGTATAAACCAGAATTTTTTGAATCATTCCGTTAGGTTCACATAACATGTACAATTTTATGCCATATTTATGGCGTTTATTTTTAATGTACTGACGGAAAACTAGCCGTCCCCTCCAAAGCACCATCGATTCATCAATTGATAAATTTTTTTGAGGGTAGTAAACTTCTTCCATACGACTATTGAAAAAATTCAACAAGTTCCTAATTTTATAGAGCCGGTCATTTGGAGTTGGTTCTCCTTCTTTTGGATTATCGGAAAAATGTAATGCCCTTAGAATGCACTGATATCTATTGCGAGACATAAATTCTCGAAGTACAGGAATATTAAAAAGATAGTTTGTTTTCCAATAATCTTCTATTCTAGCGAGCTTTATTATATCTGTATGGTACAAAAGTCCCAAAAATATTTTGAACTCATTTGGAGTTACATCTTTCCATAATGTTATTCTGGAATGTTCCCCAACACCCCGAAGAAACAACTCTTCCGCATATCTGTTTGTATGAGAAATCACCAAGTCATAAAATTCATCACTTGCCAACAACTTGAAGTACTCGGCTGGTTCATCTCTATTTTCAATATTCAGCAGAATTGGCTGACCAGTAAATTCGAGATGTTCCAAATTTTCATTATCCACCCAAGCCCAAATATTGGAATCTAAATTATCACCTTCATCTGAGTCACCAAGTGGCGGATTTTCATCTTCACTTTCTTCAGAAGTAAAATCACTTTCTGATTCAGAATCCAATGCACCAGAAAATAACAATTCCATGGCCTCCTCTGGCGTATATTTTTTTTTCGCTTTTAATCTGACAAATCGAAAACAAGCATAACCTCAATAAAAGTAATTTTAGTTTTACAAGATAAAACATAATAATTTCTAAAAAAACTTTTATTTACCGATTAATCCGCTCTTGTGTGTAGGTTGTTCATCCCACACATTGTCATTTTTGGACGTACTAGGTCGATCCATTATATCACTGAAACAATGCACACTATTCCACAACGAACGTTATACTAAAGTAATAAATACTTCTTTCAACACGCCAGCTAGATATCAGAGCTTCATCCCCACCGCTTTCGATTTTAGAACCAAGTAGAAATGCAAGTATACAGAACGCGAATTCGCGTCGCTGGCGTACGAAATGACATCGGCGCGACGCGAATTCGCGTCATTGGCATTCAACGTGTTTAGCAGATGCTCTCGACGTAAATTATTAGTTTTATCCGATCGGTTTCCTAAATAGAGGATTTTTGCGTTACCCTTTTATCTTAGAGTCGCTTAAGCATTTCTCTCACCTATAGCGACACGCACCGGATTTCGCGCCGATCAATGGACTCGGTAATCATTTCTACCTCTGCCGAGTATATTTATTCAATTATTGTTTCATTATTACGCGTACATTATAGTCGTCAATCGCCTATTCGGATATCGGGTAGCTGAGTAGAAGATCATGATAATCCAGTAATGAAGGGGCCTATAGCCGGATAAGCGGGTTCAAACTACCTACGAACGGATCGCGATGATGAGTACGTATGTCCTCTTATTCAGCACTAAAAATGATGACGATTCTAAGTTTTCAGCCCAAAATATGCTAATCAACCGCAAGATTGAATATCACGTATTTTTCAGTTGTTTTTTTTTTTGTGATATCTCAGAGTTGACCAGTTTGAAAAAACCTTGAATGATCTTGTACAGATTCTCAAATTCTATAATCATGAATTGTTTCAGGTTATTTGGCGCGAAATTCAAATTTTTATAAACGTATCAAATTTTAAAAGCTCGATAAAAATGAAACAAAAAATATGGTTTTCTCAACAAAAAAAAATATGTTATGTATTTTTATGCCAAAAATTTCCTTGAAATTTTTCAGAATTTTTAGAATGGTGAAACAGGAACAAAATAAAAAAAATAGGCTTTTATTTGGCGACACTCGAATTGCGCACCGTTGTTTACCTGGGCCGACGGTTAAAAAAGGTCTAGTAATCTAAACACCCGAATTGCGCATCCGAAGTTTGCCAGTATGAGATATAAAAAAAAAAAAAACGAACGAAGACGGCACCGGGACCATGACATTTGTTGGACTCCAAAACTGATGGCCGCTTTATCGTACAACATTTGAGTGTTCAAAGGCTTTCAACATTTTTACGCATCATCGTATTTTTTAAATAAATTTTTAATCCGCCAACGAAAAATACCGCTACACCTATTTATGTATTAAAAATATTTCCGCTATAACGACGGTTTATTAAAAAATATTTCAGAATACGCCAGGTTAATTTAAAAAATATATCCTAATTGTTTAAACTTCCAGTTTCATTTTTCGTTTACGAAACAAATATTATAATATCCTTTTGATAAATAACTGCGATACATATTTATTTTCTCATTTATAATCATTAAAAATTCATTTTCTGGCTTTTGCAATTTGCTAGTTAGCTCAACCTTCAGTAATTGAACATCTAACAGTCTATTTACATTTATGATCTTTCATCTTTCTGTTATTATAACAATAGACGCCTTTAATTGGTCGAACTCGAAAATTTCATACGGTCATCACATTTGTATTTTATGTAAATTAATCAGCTGATATTAATCTTTTTTTGTATTAATGTGAAACACAAGCTTAATGATAATATACCGTCAACTGAAAATTCTGCATATTCAGAAATTATTGTAATTTACACATTATTTTATATAATATTCGCGCAAAAAATTATTCCATTTTTATGCAACATGTCTTTAAATATGCGTACGTTTCTGGATTGTTAAAAATATTTAGAAAATGGGACGATAGCCTATTTTTCGCAAACCCTTAAAGGAGGTTTTTCTAAGCAACCGAAATGTTAATCCAAATAGCAAACGTTCCCCATCGAGATATGATAAGACATTTTGGAACTCACTGAAAGAACGATACACTTTTACTGATTTTTTAATTCCTTCGTCGATTTTATAAAATGCGGAGTTTTTTTTTTTTTTTAAAGGCAGTATATAATTCGAGTTCTCAGCGGGCGGGCTATTTCGAGTCGGTGCGCAATTCGAGTCCGACTTGTCACTGTGTGAAGTGTTGATGCGCAATTCGGGTGCCCCCAAATTTTATTTATGCACTTAAAAGTACAAAATTACTTTATTAGTGTGCGACTACCAGATACGCATCTTAAAATTAAAATCTGAAACTACAAAATATTCGGTTTATGCGGTATTGTGATGCACAACAATGGAACAACATAATGGTGATCGTACGGTTTTTATCTATTTTTGTCGTTATTGTGGACCGATGTTTGCGTTCGGGTGTTTCAGTTCGTTTCTGATGATAGTCAGTATAAGCTGACCGAAACGTTAAGCGCTGTGTTATTGACTTAAATACATTGCATTTTCTAACGCAATTTTCCGTAAATTTATTTCACCATGATTAATCACCGCGAAAGTTTTAAACGTTTCGTAAGATCATACTTGACTGAACTGACGGAAAAGGTGGTTAATATAAAACTGGCGTGGATTCCGGCTCATGTGGGTATAGATGGTAATGAGATAGTGGATAGAGCATCAAAATCAGCGGCTAATAAGATTGCTTCACTAATTACAAAATTCCCCAGCAAGAATCTTTTATATTTCATTAAATTTGCCCACAAAGAATATTGTAATTCCGTTTAGTTCAATCCATATAAATCAAAATTATACAAATCTATTCAACCGTTTATCCCTAGATTACCGTGGTATGTTTCGATTTCATAGAGGGGGATTAACAATGACGATATGTCGGTTACGATTTGGGTTAACAGATTATCATATATTCTATGTATAAGCAGGGGCTTAGTCAGTCTCCTTTTTGTCCACACCCGGATGATAGAGATAAGTTGACAGACGCGGACCATTTATTTTTCGAAAACAAAAACACTCAAACAATATTATATAATTCATTGGTTAATCTTAGGGTAGACCTTCCCCATTTAAAATACGTTCGCTCTTGGCTACAAATAATATCGCCTTATATCGGATATTACATACTCATTTATAATATCATCAAAAATTGTAATTTAACCTTGCTCTAATATAATGGCCGATGGGTTGTCTTGCATATAAGCCCGAAAAGAAAAAAATAAAGAAAAATTAAGAGTTGATTAAATCTAGATAACATGTATCGAATGTGTTTGTACTATTAGTTTTTCTATTTAAATCGATTGGTTCACAATTTATTATCAAATGTACACAGTACAAGTACAATGATAATAACAGTGTGTAATGATTTAAATAGAAAAAAAAAAACTATTTGAATAATATGAATATACTTATTCTTAATCTCCGAATTTGAAAAAGTACAAACGTAAAGCAAAATTTTATAAACTACGGTAACTTTATGCTTGAATTAGTAATCGCAAATGAAAATTTTAGAAACTTTTTCTAAATTCCCAATACCTTTTTATATGGATTTATTGTTGGTTTTTCAACTGCTCTCTTCCTCTCCGCTTTCATATTTCCGCCGTGTATAATAACGATGCCGAAATGCATCAGTTAGTAATGTTTAAAAAAAAAAAAGAGAAAAAAAATTTCAGTTCGGTTTGACTTTAGCTTCAATTTCTTGACTGGCAAACACCCCCTCTCCACCCGCCACAAATAATCAATTTCTAGACGACGAGAATCTCTAATGAATTTGATACGTTTTTTGTTAAAGACAAAAAAACGCGGACATAGCGAACGAGAGTGATAGTGAAAAATTTCTGCACAAAAACTAATAGTGGGGCGTCAAGTTGCAGTTGTATCGCGTGAGAACAGCGTTGCCAATAAACGAGTGCGTATGCGTCGGTCTCACATCTTCGGGGTTAATGAGACAAATAACAAATTTTTCGCGATATACAAAACGACGCAATCGCACCCTACACGTTCTACAACGGAACTAAAGTGTATATAAGTAGACGTACATTGTTTTGTTTTTTTTTTGCACCCGAGCAAATTTTCGGATCTAGGAGTTTCGGACATCATGGATGCAGTAAAACTGATTTTTATTGAAAAACGTATTTGCACTCGATTTGGGTACAAATTCGTCAAAACTGGATGCGTGTACGACAAAATTTGTAGCATTTGTGTACGTATAAGTCAGTTTACAAATCAATATAAATATATATATATATATTTAAAAAAGTAATCAATTCACAATCTTATGCCAAACATAAATATTAAAATTATCATATAAAAAGTACACAAAACATATTAAAATTATTAAAAAACATTAAAAAACATCGACTAGTTTCGACGAATTACCGTCATTATCAAAGATGTTAATTAATTATTACGACAAAACTAATTTGACCTTTGATTTAGTTAGTATAAATATTATAATCTAGAAAAATAGATCATTTTACAAAAATTTCACCAAACTGATAGGGAGAACTGTTTGTTTAACCGTAAATTTCGAAAGATAACTTAGCAGTATTCCGCCCCAAAAACACACGCATTCTTAAACAAAACTTTTAAATAAAATTTCAAAATTTTAAAGTAAATTCAATAATTGCGCATAAAATTCTTTCACCGCCTGAGAAGTAACAAATTCCAGAAAAAAATTAGAAAAAACAACATTATTTATGTTCGATAATATTAGGCCATTGAGGCGGATTATAAAAACCCTTTAAGTACATACTACTTTTTTTCATCGTTTTAACTTCGATGTCATTTAACTCGATATCATCTCTAGTTAATGTTATTGGTCAAAGTCTGTACTGGCCAGCCAGATTTATCGCACTTATAGAGAGTTCTTCATTGAGGAGTTTTGCAAAGCTTTTGGTATAGGTGTTAAACGGACAAGCAAAGCAAAATAAGCTGTATAATGCGAATTTAATACCTATTTCCTACATTTTGCTTGAGAATCGCCAAAAAAAAAAAAATTCGAATCTACCTCGGAATTATCCGTATGCAGCACAGATGGTCGAAAATATGAATGACGTCACTCCGCAGATTTGTCCCGAAAGGCGGTTTTTCATGGGATAATATAGGGCAATGTATGGCATGCGTACGTTCAATACATAATAATATGCTAGTAAATTTCGCTCGTCGTCGATTTCAGTGGAACACGATGTTCCCCAGTAATTCCTATAGAGGTCTTCAAGTAGATATCGTTTTGTTTTACGCGTAATTCACGATATGGCGTTCGGTTTGATACGATGTTCTAACGGTTAAGTCGGTTAAGTAAAATTCCAGTATTTTCGGAAGCCCTTGACTCACTCCGACCAAGTTGCCCCCTCCCCTAATTGAAATTTTGACGCGATATTGATAATATGCGATAGTTAATGTACGTAATTTTTATGTTTTTCGTAATATGATGTTCCGCAGTTGTGTGACATTTCTACATATAAGTCCATCGTTGAACTAGTTCTACCGCTAACAATTTATAGTGTCCAGTATAATAATGTTTTAGGTGTCTAACCTCGACGCGATACAACATGTTGTACACATTAGTAATCGCGAAGTTATCGGATGTATATTTTGTGTATAGTCGTAATAGGCACTTCTTATCTAAGCTCAGAGATGTCTCGATAGTTTTCGGGTTTTAAAATTTTTGGAAAAATGGAAAATTGAAATTAATCCAACTAAAACCGAAGCAATACTTTTTACTCGTAGATATCCCATCCCTCCAAGGCAATTGATTATTAATGGCACCAGGATTAGATGGGCTAATTATGTTCGATATCTTGGTGTAATTCTAGATAAAAGATTATCTTTTAAGGAACACTTAAAATCCGCGGAAGCGAAAACAAATAGAACCCATTGCAGCTTTGTACCCAATTATCAATCGGAGATCTTACTTAAATACCGCAAACAAGCTTACTATCTATAAAAGTATTATTAGACCAATATTGGCTTATTCAGCTTCAGTTTGGTGCTCGATTTCAAACTCCGATTTTAATTAATTTAAATTATTACAGAATAGATGTTGTCGGTGTATTTTACCCCCCCCCCCCCCCCCGCTGGACTAAAATAGATAATATGCATGACTGGTTACAATTGCCTTATGTAAACGATTTTATAATTAATAGAGCGAAAAAAATTTTTCATGGCTGTTCCTACCATAACGCTTATCAGGAATATAATAGGCGATTATAATTCCGAGCAACTAACCCGGATGTACGTTAACTATAAGCATTGTCGGATTAAACACAATTTAGTTGGTTAGTGATATTTCTAAGCTGTTAAGTAATGTTTTCAATGGTAACAATTGGTTGTAATTTTTGATCATTTTGGGTTTTTTGTTATACTTTTTTTTTTTTGCCCTTTGTATTTGTTATGTATATTATTTATATTTTTATTAACAATACGTAAATGTTCTATTTTATCACACTAATGTAATGCGGTTAAGTCTCTTTCGAGCTGGTACGCATTTTTATTTATAAATACTGTATTATTGTACTTAGCTAAATAATATACGTTCTGTTCTGTTCTGTTCGTGTCCGTCTAGAGCCAAAAATGACTGCCAACAATTTGATTTTATCTCAACATTCTGAAATAGTTGGTTATATTTTATGAGGTCGATTATTGAACCATGATATTTTCGAGTAAAGTAACGACTTTGGTTTTTTTGTAGAGGACAGCGCCTTAGATGGTTTATCACATTTTAAAGACACTTTAAAGTAGTAGCTAGACACATCTGCTCTGTAGGAAGATTACCATCTGGCCAATAAGCGTGTAGGAAATGTATAAGTTGCGCGACACTAGCAATGGAACTTAGATGCAGAAGAAAAAAGAATATCTTCGAGGTATACCAGCTTCTCGTTCTCCACGAACTGAATGAATTTTTCCTAGTTCGCCAGAAAAGCAGCGGTCTAACAAAAAGTTTCTTGCAAAGTGAAATAAATTTTACGGCTTATTAGGAGTTCTCCAACACGATACCATTTTTTAATGTTCATCGATTATGATAATTGTCAACTGCCAAAGAAATAGCAGCTACTGGCGAATCTTAACTGCATCTCGAGCGATATTTTACCAAATAGGAGGGGATCGATAACCTACGAATAGAGAGTGATCGCTCGCATAAAAATCTTTACCATCGAGGCAATGTGCGATGAACTTGAAATAATTAAGTCGATTGCAATAGTAGACTCTGTGTGTAAATTTTAAAATGGAGTTCAGTTGAGTTTAGAAAAATGTTTGATATTGTCACGATCCGAATTGTAGCGAGCGAAAATAGTGGTCATTTTTTTCCGAGCAGAATTTTTTTTTTTTGAAAATTTTTCCACATCCGGTGTTATTTCGTCTCCAGGACTATTCTCGAACTATCGATACAACCGGTTTTTTAATTGTAAAACAAATCATAATAATACATTTTGGTATAAGAATTCCTTCTTTTTTTTTTTTACGTAATTACATTTTGTTCATATTTCATAAACGAGTAGAGAGAGATACCTGTTAATTTTAATTCTTTGTTCAGCTGAAGGAACTAAATATTTCTAATGAGCTACTACAATTTATTCCTTCCAGGTAATTTTAGATTTGCTTTCCATTGTATTACATTTATATTCATTTTTATAAATATTGCTTTTGTTTTCTAGATGAGGACGGAATATTTACGAAATTTTTTATTTTCGTTTATTTAAAGTTTGTTACTTCTACGTGTTGGTAACTACATATTTCTTATTTAGTTTTAGGGACATATTTGTTCGAGAAAATCTGTTGAAAATTAATAAAACAAAACTATCCGAACAATTTCGGGTTTTTTTTGTTTTATTTTTTTTTTTTTTTTCTCGGACTAAACGTCGAGAAGTAGTTACACCGTGAACTATTTATGACATATTTATTACTTTGCTAAAAGCGAGCGAAAGCTGAATTTTTATGGGCCCACCGTTGACTTCTTCTTACGTTTCCGGCTCTTTTTATCGAATTCTGCATATCGTTAATCTACGCAAAAGTGTGTCTGGTTTCGACAGGTCGGTGCAGTGACCGAAAAACTGATGCTTTCGAAAAAGCTTCATTCCGAACTAAAAGCTAAAAATCATATGAAAACCGTTTTTTCCCCTTTGCTCCGTAAGAAAATAAATTAAAATTTCGTCTCAATCAATAAGGCGATTCCTCAAACCACGCTAAACCCATTGCGGACAACCCCTGGTAAAGGAATAGTCTTCTGTAATTTTTATAGAACAGTAATGTCATTCTTTGCAAAATACTCGTAACGTTGCTTCTTTTTTTTCTACAACCATTCAGAAGCGATTTAAATTTAAAAAAAAACAAAAATGAATATTTTAGAGCTAAAAAGCGTAACAGATTTCGCAAACGGATTTCCAAATAACGCAACAACGCAACCGAATTTTCGTATTACCTCCGATGCAGGAATGACGTAGTCATTTATATATATATATCAACAGCAACCCGATTGTTACGTTGACGGCAATATGAAAAAGCTGTTACGATATTATATGTGTAACGTTTTCTGTTTCAATTTTAAATAAATTCCATAAATTTACTTTTTACTTTTAAAAATAATACGGTGAAATTTTTGCTCTTCAATCGGTATCATAGAATAATTCTATCATCTGCGGAACCGGGGGATGTCTCCATGCAAAGGATTAAATTTGTTTATATATATATATATATATATTAATTACAACGTAATTCTTAGGCCCTCCATTAGAAAAAACGTCGCAATTTTATGTTACGTTTGTTATATTTTATAGGATTTTTGTGATTGTTATTTAAAAAATGTCACAATTTTATGTAATGAAATATGTAACGAAAAATGTAACGAAAAAGTGTCTTGAAAGTTGAATGTTAGGATAGGATTTTTGTGGTTATGTTATTATATTTATATAAACCGATTTAGAATTACGTTATAAATTTTGATCATTTTATACAAAGTATAGAAGAGAACGAGACAGAGTCAAAGGGCACGGCCCTTTGCGAGCCCAAAATGACTGAGTTTATATATATATATATATATATATATGTGTGTATATGTATATGTATATGTATATAGAAGAGAGAGAGAGAGAGAGAGATTTAACCGATTTGTTGGATTTCACTAAGGGGAAAGACGTCTTGAACCTCTCAGAGGCTAGTCTTCTATAATTCTTATGGAGGAGGCGGTTTTAAATGACTATGACACTCGTGCAAAAAATAAAATTTTTCAAATTTCGTTACAAGACTTTCTTATTACTCCCGCTCGCTGTAAGGATCAAATGGAATAATTAATATGTATAGGACGCGGATTCCTGAAGCGTCTTGATTTCCGGGCATTTTTATCCGAAAACGATTATAATAATTTTTCTCTACTAATGAGTGAAACAATCGGTAGTAAGGAATTTTATTTTCTTGTTCGCGAGATGGAATCTAATATAGGAGAAAGCTCCTTAGAATTGGTTTTTCTTTCTTACTCCTAGGCGAAAATTAAGCTTCTAAAAAATTACGATATGCAACATTTACGAGGAGTCTATCAAGCGTAGAAACGAGCTGAGTGTCTTCCGCAGAAAATTTCGGACCCTGCCTAGGGCAAGCCGCTTCCACCGCTTCCACCGCTTCTCGTCAGCGAGTTGAAAACGAAGAAAATTTCGTAAAAACTAACAATCGCTTTTTTAATCAGAAAACTATTAAAACATGTAAATTAATAAAATGGTAAATAAAGATTAACGGCTGCGAAGGAGACTAAATAGAATAAATCTGAAACTGAGCTAAATTTTTACGATTTTTTTCCTCATCGAGCGGTACACGTATAAAAAATATTTATAATTACTAGCATACTCGGTAATAAATCGATGTTATTTTAATCGATATTTTGCCTGTTAATCATTCAAGTGTTACTGTTTCCGTTTCTGTACTAATGCAGATAAACGAGTTTCTTCTTTCCATTCAACTTAATCATAGTGCTCGGCGATAACGGCTTTTTATTCATGAAATCGAATTAGATCTGTTCTTAAAAAAAGGCTACACTCCCATCACTCTGAGCCTACGATTAAGAATGTTTTGCCGGATAGTTACGCTTCAGATTAAACGGAAAACATACTTCAGCGAATTTGATACATTCCGGAAAACTATTCTAAACTTGGATAAAAACAATTTCACCAACGAAAAGAAGAACAACTTGATTGTAAAATTATAAGTTACCGAATTATTACTTGTTCATTCTATCGAGCTACACGCAAGAAAACTTCGTTTGATTTTTTAAAGTAAGTTGTGTGTCTCGCATGGTTAATTTTACAACGCTCTTATTATCGTTTATTCAAATTGAACACATTACAAATTTAATCACGCTTATTATATAAATCGAAAAGGAATTAATATTAAATATATGACTAAATTTAAATATATATATATATAAAAACATGCGCATAAATGCATTCATTCTAGATAGGCATCTATACACAAATACATAAAGATAGCTTCTATATTTAATTAACATACGTGAGATCTTCTTTAAGAAATACAAGCATAAAAGTAAGGAAAAAGAGAAGAAAATATATAATCAAATAGATATGCATAACGGAGCTACATAAACGGAAAAATTCGGGACGTAGCTTGGTTTTTATTTTGCACACCATTCCTTCAGCCACTTCACTACTTCCTTTTTCCACACATCAATATGCTTTTCTCTTTTAAAATATGCTTGGGGATATTACTCATTAATTTAATTAAAACCGAATATCACCTGTGTTATCAAATCGTACATTTCCCCCTCGAAGATAAATGTAATATATATTATTTTGTTTGCTTGTTATTCGAGCTTTTTGCCTGGATGGTAACTTGATATCGTTGATATTAAATTCCAGTAATCTATAATAGTAGATCTTGCGAGACATTTCACTATTTTTCTTCGACCAAGTTGATCTCGAGTCACTCTGCTTCCAGTAGGGTAGTATAAGTTTCAAACATACCTTTTCTGAATTTTACCTATTTTATTGATTTCCGTTTTCTTAGCCTCTGCCCATATTTGGATTCCACATAGACAAATGTCACTTCTTCTTCTTCTTCTTCTTCTTCCTTTGAAGCCATCATTCTTTTATAAATCATATTCACCGCTTCTTCTAGATCGGTTCGTTTTATAGCGAGAAATGGAGTCCAACCGTGATTCCGTAATTGCGGTCTGTACTTTATGTATCTTTTCGAAACCGGCCTTTAGTCCAATAATAATATTTCTTTTAATCTGTTTTTTTCTTTTAAACACTACGTTTTCCAAAGAAATTCGATTAGTCCAGCTCACGTTCTTAAACTGTTTCCACCCTTTGCTGCATTCATTTTTAAATAGTTAAGGCACATACGTATATATATATATAACTATATTATATATATATATATATATATAACTATATTATATATGTATATATATATATATATATGTATTATATACTGGACCGATATCGGGCGAAAAACGGCAATTGGAAAAGTATAAAATGAATTCGAAAGCTATAAATTATACACGCGGAGTCACCTGTTTAAGATACTTTCTAGACTGAACGAACGGAACGACGAACTTTCTCTCTATATAACAATGGTATAATTTCCGGTTAAAGTTCCATCCAATTTACCCCATTAAAAACTGTAAATTCGTTTTATTGCTACCATTTAACGACCGGAAAATTGGATTCGGTCCACTCTGCCCAGCTGAACTGGATCAGAAGATACTTCAGATTTAATTTATTTCAAGGAAAATATAGCCCGACACTGCAACAACCGCGTTTACCTATTGTAATAATAAATATTGAAATTAATAAATAACACCGAACGATATTGTTAATATATTCCGTATAGAGAAGCTAATGGTTTTCAGCGAGCGAATCCAAAGACAGACTGAACTAGAGAGACGAATCCCAAAAGCGGACGATTACCGCTTTGCCCGAGCAACTTGAAAAAAGATATTTCTAATTTACCGTTGAAAACTGTCATAATTAGCCCGAGCGAATAGTTTATTTATTTTGTTCGCGACTGCGTTCGATGATAGTATATTTGTATCTTAGTTTCGAAATATTCTTTTCCAAAATAACAACTGCGACGTGTTACGTAAACTGTAAGCGACATTTTATCAACCGTAAAGACTGCGACATGCAAATTGAAGGACAGAAGAAATTTTACCTTTAGATCAAAATTAAACGCCAATTGAGACCGTATGGAATTCAATTAATTATTTCAGAAAAGAATAGGCGAGCACATAAGGTAGAGCGAATTTTCCTGAATATTCTAAGCCTTCTTTTATGTTATATTCCGGAAGTTTATAAATGAAATGGCCAACTGATAAATTTTTTTCCGTATCATCGTTGACACTAAAAGACGTTTTTATAGACTCCGCTTTTCCCTCCTTTGCTTTTCCCAATTTGATAGCGAATGCCGACGCGCGATAGAGAATCCGACTCGGATTTCGCATCGGAAAAATTTTAGCCTACCGGGGATGACATCGGAATTGCTCATATAGTTCGCGAGTACAAGGGAACTGATGACTATAGCCGGGGGGTGATCGATGACAGTCTGCAGCGTAGAAAGGTACTGTTAACGATGGAGGTCTATATATCACCGGTAGCCGGAAACATTATCCCGAGCAAATAGTTTAAAATAGCTGTGGCATCATCCGGCGGTAACCTATCAAGCGCCGGGTAATGTGGTGACTATCGCCGCTCGATATTGTCGTCGACGATGAAAAAAATTCGACTATATTCTCAGAAAACCATACGATAAAATCTAAAAATACAAACGCGAAACGAACTATTAAATCGAAAATTGTTCGAGTCGCGCATTAAAAAACGTACGTAGTGCTGAACGATTCGCTTAACGGAGGGACTGAAAATTTTTCGAAATTCTTACAATTATTCCTCGCGCAACTCTGTAACAATCGGGGAACTAGGCCATCTTTAACGGGAAAAAAAACATTTTGCAAATTTAAAATTTTTATCAAATCTTCGATACAATAAAAAATATTTTTTACAAAAAAATAAATACCGACTTCAAGGTAGTAGTTGAATAAAAACGGACTAAAAAGTAAAAAATAATTACTCCCGATAAGAAAATATATGTACATATATATCAGAGTGTGATATAACACTTAAAGGTTTCTTATGCAACATTAGTACCTTCAATAGAGTAGGCATCAGATTCATATTAAAATAATAATTAAAAACTGCATTAAATGTACCTTGAAGTCGGTATTTATTTTTTGTAAATAATATGAATTTGATGCCGACTCTAATTAAGGTATTTTTTGTTGCATAAGAATTACCATAATGTCACCTTTAAAGGTGTTATATCACACTCTGATATATATTTTCTTATCGGGAGTAATTATTTTTTACTTTTTAGCGCATTTTTATTAAACTTTTATAATAAATCTTCAAGCATCGGTATTTATTTTTTGTAAAAAAAACATTTTATTTTACAATTTTTAACGATGTAGTTGAATTTTTTTCCCCATTATTCTCCATACTTTATACTAAAAACGTAAATCGATTTCTTTATTTTGAACTGCATTTCCACAGTAAAAACATCGAAAGCTACATTTCCATGGTAATTTGGCAAATTGATGGTATTTGAGAAGTCAATCGCCTCCGCGTTTTTATAATTCAGCAGAACGGTAATGGTAAGATTTTTCAATTATTATTATCAACTATTGTATTTCTTATCATTCGTTTATCTATAAAGCTTTGTTCTTTTGTTAATTCGACCAAGTGCGCCGCTTAGGAGGTAAAACCGAAGCCAGCGGTAGTGCACGTCGCTTATCGCGGCTCGATCTTATCTCGATCGACGCACGCCAAGTCATGTTTTCAAGAAAAATAAATATTAAAAAAAAAAACCAAAAAACGAAATTTAATCTAACCCGACGCTGAAACCAATCATGAATGAAAATCATCCAAAAAGACTTTTCCAAAACTTATATCAATGACCGTTGGCGCTTCGTTCCTCACAAAATCCCGGTTCTTGCGCTCATAGAGCTGTTCGCGTCTCGAAGTTTTCTCCGTATGTTTTTTACCGCAATAGGCTCTCTTATTTTTGATTTCAATATTGTATGTTTTCCCACCTCATTCTTCTCTCTCCCTCTTCCTCGCTAACTCCACTCCCCGGAGTACAGTGGTCAGTGAATATGTCTACATCTTAAATTCTTCATTTCTCCGTCATGTAAAAATGTTCACTGATAGTTCCAAAAATGATAACGGACTGGGTGGTGCTTTTACAGCCCCTTCGCTCCATCAAACTTCCGTCCTTTTTTGTTTCATTTTTTTTACCGAAGCAGTCGCCCTTCTCCGTGCTGTCTCCTTTATTTCCTCTTAAAGAGTGATCTGTAAATTTCTCATTGTTACTGTTTCCAAATCTGTGCTGCAAGCAATTTCTTCTCGTCCTTCCCACTCGTCTAATGATATTATTCTTTCTGTTCTTGCCTCTATTTCCAACTTTCGTTTAGCACGTTCTATCCTTATTGACTTTTTATAGGTTCCTGGCCACTCTGGCATTGCAACGAAGCAGCTGACTTCCTAGCTCGCTCGGCGTCTCTCAATGGTCCACTCCTCCCTCATTTTCCTGCCTCAAAACATTCTTTTCCCCAACCATATCATTTTTGAAAGCCCTGCTCTTTTCCCCGAATGCTGTCATTTATACGCCGAACTCTTGACGTTGCATCTTCCTACCCCTTTCAATGCTTTCTTTGTCCTTTCCTTTCCGTCTCTAGCCGTTATTCCCCTCCTACTTTCCTTTATACTCTCTATCTTCGATCGCCTCAGAATTTGACTAGGTGATCGAAGCTCATGTAGTTGAGTCATGACACCGAACCTATGTAAAAAAAAAAAAAAAAAATCGCTTCAATCTCCCGCATTATTAAGGATAACTTACAAACTACTGGTCAGATCTTGATAAAATTTAAATAGTACCCCACATGAGAAGCACCAGCTTTCAAATGAAAGAAGAATCATCAAAATCGTTTCACCTAGAAAAAAGTTCCGAGGTAACACACATAAAAAGAAACAAAAAAAAACTGTCGAATTGAGAATTTCCTCCTTTTTTTGAAGGTCGGTTAACAAATAAAATCAACATTTTTACTAAATAATAATTTCCTTTATCGTATATATGTATAAAGTTAAATCTAGAATAATTGTAATTTGGTATCTTAAATAAACGGTAATAAGAGTGTCGGGCACTCACACAACGGGCATACTTGCCCTGTGAGACCCACAACTTATTTAAATAATAAAAAAAAAAAAAAAAAAAAAAAAAAAAATGTAACATCGTCGGCATATTTAAAAAAGTAATTAATTCTCAATATTATGCCGAGCATAAATAGTACGCAAAACATATTCAAATTCATTGAAAAAACATCGACTAGTTTCGACAAACTACCGTCGTTCAATTTCGTTTAATATTTTTATTTAAAAGTAAAAATTTGCTTTCGAAATTATCATATTGCTGATTTCGATATATGTTAAAATAAATCAGACAATCTAAACCCATTTTCGAAAGACTATTTTATTATCTACTTTGCGTCGCCGAATTTCTCAAATCATTCCACGTTTTAAGTTTCTTCTTTTACGTAGTACGTACGCAAAATTATAATTTGAAACACTTATAGGGGTCTCCTCGTTTTGCGTGGCCCCGGACTCCACGCGATTTTTAAAGACGGCGATTCCACCGGAGAAATAAAATACCAAAATCGGTTGAAAGAGTTCCCGTGGGCACTGATCGTTAAAAGAAGGCAATTATTAAAAGATTAACAATCCACTAACTGCATTCCTTAAACACGATTTTTTATTTCTTGAAAGTTTTCATGCTAAACTGTTTGCGTTTCCGGTGAAAATATAATTTTGATGATCGAGGTAATTATGTAATGAAATAATTATAATTTGCGGGTAACCGTATTTAATTAAAATACTTCTCATTCTCCGCTTTTGTACTAACATCTGTGTAGTAGCGCGCCAGCTTCGACATTTTTCACCGTACTTCACCCGAATGTATTAAAATCGGCGCCCTGTATTCCGTTTAAGAAAAACAAAACTGATTTTCGTACAGCCTTAGCGTTACGATTTTAGAATATATCGGAGCATTAGCGTTACTTCAGCATTACAAATTCTAAAGTGTTACGCAAAAGTTGCGCTATATTTTAATTGAATGCCGTAAAGTTTCATCATGATATAAAGAGCCAACAAAGTAGGAAACTATTTTTCCTGCACGTATCTTATTCCGAACTGCTTCATTACAGCCCGCAACGCGGGGCTTTTGAGGAAACTGGTTGAGCTCCGAGAGTAGTCGCGAAAAAATATTTTCCACTGCTCTGACAAAGAAGACACGCCCCCTTAGCGTTATTACAACGGTGAAATATAGAACGGGTATAAACATGCACGCACGCTTACGGACATCGTAGCACACAGTTCCAAGCAGTTTTGTCGCATAGAGTTTTTCTTTACGGAGAAAGTTAACATATTTTATGGTAAAAAACAACAACAAAAAACAACGCTATAAGCCCTTTTTTTCTTTGTATTTAAAAACACACACACACAAAAATAAAACAAAAAACAAAAAAAGTAAAGGAAGGGCCACCACTCTTTTGTGCTTTTATAAATATTTGTGCCGTGGAAATATTTTTTTTTACACGCGCATGTTGTTTCTTTTGCTTATTGCAAATTTCTGACATTCTTTTTGTAAAGTTCTCCAGTTAATTTGCTTTCCGAGAGGGGAAAAAAAACTTTTGCTCCCGAAATTTTTTAACATTTATCCCCGCCACACCGGGTCCCGCTAAATAACCGGAAATAGTGTAGGTGCGCGCCCATATCGAAAATTCGATAGCTCCGTTCAAAGGGAAAGAATAAAGCAGTTTGAAGCATAAAGGTGTCGTCGCGACGTTATCAAAGTTCCCATAAACATATTCAACGGGGGAAACCTGTCTCCGGAGGAAAGTGATTATTTACTTTTCGCAACGAAATGCGGTTTAAAAGCCGAACAATTTAAAGAAGGTATTATGAAAAAAGACTTATAGAAAAAAAAAAAGGACAACTAAAAATTGCTTTTTCAAAACATCATTATTGTGCGAAGGGAAAGAGACACCTTTTTTAAAACCCGCCTTTAATTTCCCCGCTACAAAAATGTACTTTCGCAATCTTTGGAAGAAAAAAAAAAGGGTCTAACCTATTTAATTAATAGGCAAACATTTTTTTTTTCTTTTATCTTATTAGCATATAAATCTGGGTGCCGAACTACCTAAGCTATTTTGGACTCGGCGGGAGCCACACGGTAATACAATCTGTTGGACGCTGCAAAATTCAAAATCGCCCGCAAACAAAGTCCGGATGGTTTGACAACGGAGACAGAGCAGTATGGGAACACTAGGGGAGTATGCTGGCACCGTTTTGAGCAGATGCTCCATAGTTGGCGAGGTCGTGAGAGAGAGCAGCTCCCCTCTCAAAGATGTAGTCGAGATAAGTTCCAACCGCAATCTCGATAGAATTGCCTACGTGAGATAGGAAGCGACAGTCCCCTTGACCTCATGAACCTATTTGATCCGACCACAGTTCACTTTCTTCGGAAAAGTGCATTTGAAAAATTGATGGTGCCAATATCGAACGGCATCGGACTAGATAGAGTTAATGAAATATTATCAGAATATGTATTATAAATATACCAACCCATGTTTCCGCTGCATTGTTCCATAATTATAGCATATTACGACTTCGAAAACTATTTCTATTAATAATGGACGCAGAACGATAAAATGTGATATATACATAAATATATATATGAAAATATATATATATATATATATATATGAAAGGGAGAGAGCGTTTTACAGGTGAATTACGAATACCTGCGCCGAATACAGAATATTGTTGTGTTTACTACCGCATCACCCTTATATATTTAGGTAATAATGTGCGAACAGGCAGTCAAAAAAAAACAGAATCAAAAGAACCATTGCTATGGGGAGTCTCCTAACAAAAAAATTTTCGAAGAAAGAGAATATTTGACGACAATTGTTAATTTCGGTTAGGAGGTTGAAATCTTTCAAGAAAAGACAAATAAGTGATGTTCTCCGAACGAAATATCGGTGTCACTGGTGCCAGTAATTATTCTCATTTCATTCATCTCCTTCGGCGATTGCGACTATTTCAATATTAGCCGCCCTTTTCTTAGTAATGGGTATTATTTTCTGCTTTTTCCTCATATATAAACTGTTGATGATTTAATATATTAACTTCTATAATTGGCCAAATGGTATTTAAAGGCAGGCCAAAAAAAAACAAAAAACTCGATGATTTATTTGTGTTCCTCTCATTACTCCATCAACTGTATTTATGGGTCAGCCAAAAGGGGAGATAAAAAAACAAAAAAAAACACACGAAAACAATGTTCTGGACAGTTGCACAATTCGAAGAGCACTCGCGATGTGTATTGTTCAGAGTTTTCCTTCATCTCAATTTTCTGAACTATTTTTGCAAGA
This sequence comes from Icerya purchasi, assembly GCA_039619475.1. Taxonomy (NCBI): domain Eukaryota; kingdom Metazoa; phylum Arthropoda; class Insecta; order Hemiptera; family Monophlebidae; genus Icerya; species Icerya purchasi. The sequence goes on from CM077115.1 coordinate 240,594,493, forward strand.
TGATTGTGCACGCTGTTGAGCGGAACTGCGCAATTGGACTACTGTTTTTCATCTAGCGCTCAATTGCGGTGCGAAAACTTGCGGAACCTTTTTAACTCTCGGTCCGGAGTAAACAAAAGCGCGTGATTCCGGTGCGCTCGTGATATTTCAACGATTAAACCCGGAAGGGAAAATGAGCAAACAGTCGACTGATTAAAATGCTCGAAAATAACTTGCAACGCGACGATAACTGTAAATTAAAAACAAACCATCGTAACGATTCGTATTTTTATTTGCAACTGATGCGTGTGTAATATATATATATATATATATATATATATATTGTGTAATTAACTAATCGGTGTGCAGCTAGAGCGAATAGGTTAAATCCACCAAAACCTATATTCGTTATTTCGGTTATCAAACAGGACGTTAGAATTACTATTTGCATTCCATCCATCCATGCTCCATCCATTTTTTTTTTTTTTTTTTTACCCTCTAGAGGGCGTGGTGATATTATGAAACTGAAGCCTTAATAGCTCTCCGGGCCACTCTGTCTTGGGCCGTTAGTAACGCTTCATGCAGATTCATCCGGCCACTGACTTTAATTGATCGACCCGTCGTGTCCGCGGTCTACCTCTCTCGGTCTTTTCCCATTCATTTTTCCGAGTATTATTTGGTGCTCAAGCGAATTTTATAAGACCGAAAAATCTGAGAGAAGCCTTTCTTTATTTTTCCTGATAGACTCATCGGTATGTTCGATTATAAAGCTATTTGTTATTCGGTCCATCCGGGACACTCTTAGCATTCTGCTAAATGCTCACATTTCGATTCCTTTAGATCTGTTTCAGCGAGTGTCCAAGTTATATTACAATCGAGAAAACTAAATGCAACTGAATATTGTAAAATGAATATTATTCGCGTTACTATAATCATAATTGCAACAGCGGCGACGAAAAAAAAACAAGTTTCACTAATCATCGAAAAATAACGTCACTGTACGACAGTGTGCAAAGCTCGTATCAACAGGTAGACTTTCACGATTAATTCTCTAGCTCCTAAATCTTCCGATAACGAACTTTAGCTGCGCAATTAAGAAATATACCCTTAAATAGTTTTCAAATAAACGGAGAAAATTGCACCCTATTGACGGCCGCGAAAAAGACCGAACTGATTTAGTAAGCTCTTTTTCCGAAAATTCATTATACCCTCATTAAAAAAGTACATCTCGCGAATCGCTTTACGAAAAACCGTTTCCTTTTTTATCGACAAATACGAATGCGTTGTCAACTGGAAAATTTCGAATTATTCCGTTGTCAAACTGTTTTTGTGATTATACGTTTCCCCTGATGATTTCTAATTCGTGTCGATCGAATTATATCTACGTACGGCGAGGAAATCTTTTGTCCCGTCACCAAGACGACGTCGGCTGCTGCGATTCAAAACCATGCAAACGGATAAACGACAAAATCGGTAAAACATCGGAGGAGCAAAATAGCCAGCGAAAAATCGGACTAGCTGATACAATAACAGCAGTGTAAAGAATTCCTCTATAAGTACGACGAAAGAAATCGTGGATACTGGAACCGAAAAAGTGAATGCGTGAATAATGTCGTTAATATTACAGTCTCCGATAAATTATTCCACTTTGGGAAATGGCAAAAACGCGACTAATAATAATATTAAAAGCCGTCCTAAAAAAAGTAAAAAAAGTAAATAAAAAGGGAAGTCTGAAGAATTTAAAATTTACCGTCTAATGATTCTCGTGCAATTCATTTAATGTTAAAAAAAATTGGAACGAAATCAACCAATCTTTAATATAAATCCAACAGTAGAAGGGCTATCAATCTCATGAAATTCAAAGTAATTACAGTCTTCGAATATTATCATCACTTAAGAGTCGTGGCTTACGTCTTGAAGAAAAAACGAGCGATTACCCTAATGAATTTCGGAGCGCAATAAAAAGGCTTCTCTTCACCACTTTGTTATATAACTATCGGTTAACCTATGAAGTAAAAGTAAGCCTCCGACACATACCCTTGATAAGGTATCATGGATTGCAAAGTTAAATTTTTCATAATGCACTTAGAAGTCCTCTCTATTGGATCCGAAGAAAATACACCGAGGCGGCCAGTTCCTTTCCACCTGGAATGATCCGCCTTTACTTTCCCAGATTTTCCTTCTTCTTCTTCATCCGCCGTCTCCAAATTGAAGGTTGGCGATCCACGATTGAAAATTTTCTTTTACAATGGCCGATCGGAGGAGTTGTATAGAAGGGCAGTCGAACCAGTTGATAAGATTGTCCATCCATGAATTTTTTGACGTTTTCCTGTCGATCTCTTCCCATTTTCCTTCCAGAATGAATTTCAGAATTTCGTATTTGGCATCTCATATGATGCGTCCGAAGTACTGCAGCTTCCATTACCTGACGGTTTGCATTACTTCAAGGGTCTTTCCGGTTTTTTTGAAGTACCTCGATATTAGTAACTTTTTTCACCCATGATATTTTCAAAATGCGCCGATAACAGTACATTTCAAATGCGTTAATCTTTTTTTCCAATGATTTTCCTAGTATAACCAATTATTATCAGGCCGGGTAAACCTGGGAGCGACTTGGATCCGGAACGAGACAACTTTCGATGACCTAATGACACCTCTGGTCAGCTGGCCAAGCACCTTAACTCTGTATTAAAGGGTTCCACAGCGAATACATTACAGATATTGAGAGAAAAAAATTATCAGCTTTATCAGTACCGCGTTTGAAATATCCAGGTGTGTGAATTTCATAAGCAATATTCTCTACCTTGATAGACTTCCAAAAGTTGCTTTTTTCTTTAGCCATATTTTATTGAAAAATCTCGAAAATTTCCATCGATAATGAAAACTATACACACAATCCGAGACCTATTTTTTCCCCCCGGACGGTTTTCGAAAGGCGAAATAAACGTTGTTTCACTATACTAGTTTAATGGTACACGTAATTCGCTTCCTTAATTTACCGTTTGTGATGTTAGTAGAGCATTATGAAAAATTATACTAAAAATTACAATTAGCGGTTTTCGTCGAGACTATTATGGAACCGCCGACATATTTACCAGTTGAATTATGTCGAGTATCGCCGGAACAATTATCATATTGCTTAATCGTTATAAGTTTTATCCGACATGTATACCATCGGAAATGTACTAATTAATCTACATTTGCACGGTGACTTTGTTTTTTCTTCACCAGGTTCCGCTTTTATTTGTATCTGGATTTTTTTTTTTTTTCCGGTTTCTATTTTTCCCGGTAACGTTTAAAATTACAATTATCTCCTAATCGTACAGACATTTTCAGACTTTTTCCACCCGAAGTGCGTTTCAATGCGACAATAAAATGCTTCTAACCGCCTATTTAACAACAGCGACACACGTAAAAATACGACGCAGTCTGTTGTACTTCAAAAAAAAGAAAAAAAAAAATATACCTGTTTTCAATTTTAACTCCGTACAAATCGATTTCCATATTCTTCCTTCATCCCCTAAATATCCCTCACAAATGTTAAAATCGGCGCGTGATAAATCGCCGAGCAAGTGTCGAAAAAATTCAATTGCCACGGACGACAAATGTGTCGAAAAACACAAAAACCTCGAGTAAATAGCGATTTTCGCGGTTTTATTTTTGATCGCGGCGAAGTTTTCTAAATTTAATGGAAACAAACGCTGTGTCGTGCGTGCGCTCGTGTTAGGAGAAGTTTTTTCGCCGGATAATTGACTTAAAAGTAAAACCGCCAAGTTCGGGCGATTCTTTTTATCTTCGCACGAAGCGCTTTAGCGGAAACTTACTGTTTAACCGCAGAAAGAGCCCGCAGTTTATCCTTATTTCGACTTTCGTACACCTTCCAAACGAAGTGCGGGTCTTGCAAAGATGTCCCCTATTTGTCTTCCATAAATCGAAAAGAAAATCTAATATATCGGCCAAACGTCCGAGGACGAATTCTTTTTAATAGGGTTAAAGGATAATTTCAGTCCCACTCTCGCTGGCTCAGTACCGATTTCGCAAAATAGATTCGGTTACTTGTAAAATCGTATTTCGCCGTATCTTTTTTTTTCTTTTTTTTTTTTGTTCCTTCTGCCCCAAGGGGGCTATGAGGATCTGCGTTGCATGTTCGGAAAATTTACAGTTCACGCGCACATTCGATCAGTTCTATTCCATAAATTACAACACCGCTAAGTAGCAATCGTGCTCTGTCATTTTACACACTTAAACCATCCGCCACTTTAGGAAAACACGCCTTCATTCGAATCGTTCAATTGAAGAAACGCAATAATATAGAACTGATCGAATGCCTCGTTTGAAGGAGTAACGGCGGTGAGCGTTGATAGTTTGCGAGATTAGTCGAGCACTAAAAAATAGCCCACTTAACGAAATCATTAATCGCGCGTAATCCCTTACGTGCTTTTATATAGACTTGCGTCGATGTGGAGGAAAAAACATACCTTTTGGCATGGAACGAATCAGTTTCCTCGACATAGTAGGACGACAGAGAGAGAGAGAGAGAGAGAGAGAGATTTTTCGCCGACTAACCTATATAGGTATGATGCAAAATGAACATTTCGTATCGATGGTGAACGAAACAGAAGCGCGCAACTGGGATGCCCGTTGGCGTGTGTTCAGTAGTCGTTTTATATGTATAAAAAACTTGTCGCGTATTTTTTAATATTGAACATTAAATTTTGCGATAATCTTTGCGAAATTTTTACGAAATGCTTCAGACCGTTGCATCCTGTTCGTGTGGCGAATCAAGGTTCGCGCATCCAATCAATTTAAAAATGGATACTACCACGAAGTGATCGACCACATCGATTTTGTGTGATCCGCAACACATTTCAAAAATCTGAGATACAATCCGCCGAAATGAACTGTGAACATCGGTTGCATTCTAACTGTTGATCTTAAAGCGGTCTGAATATTGAGTCCAATTTGGACCACGGTTGCTGAGTCTGAGCGGATTCTTGATCGGAATCGAAGTTGGTCGTCTAACGAAAATAAAAAAACGCGCCAGGCTCGAATTGGGGCAGTGCGGATAATTTTTTTTTTTTTTTTTTTTTTTTGTTGAATTGTGCCGGCATGAATCCCCACCTCGGACTAACTTCGAAAGCCGAAAACTGCCCTGGGAAATTATTTCGAGAAAAAGTTTACGAAAATAGAAACGTCAAAGATGGAAAATGAATTGCTCGATTGCAGACGTACCGAGCCACGCCGCCGTTCTCGTCCGAGAATTCTTAACGAAACACAATCGCCATAATATGTATTTACCAGATGAAATCCCCGCTTTGAAAGGTCGTTACCGGCGATTATGCAGTTCTGTCGCGTATTCACAAACGTGCGAGCGGAACGTTGAAGAAAGCGATTGCAAAAATTGGTTGAAGGAGGCTTCTCGATTGAGATTGCAGATTTGATAATCTATGGCGTCGCGTTATGTCGTCGAAAGGGTAAAAATCACACAAGCTAGCCGCGACGCGTCTTTACTTATTTCTGTCCTCATTTCGGTAAGCACTACTAAACGTAGTACGATTATTCTAAAGAGGGGGTAGTAGTTACAAATCGTCGCTAAGCCGATCCTTGTAAGATAAAAATCAGCAAGCCCATGTGACAGCAATAGTTTTCAGCTACTTCCTATATCTATTATACCTCAATTCGAAAGTATATTCCCCCTTTAAATACTGCGAACATATTTTTCACGATTCCGCTTTTAAAAATCCACCTATTTCTCGGCTATTCGTCGCCTTCGTTTTAATCATCTGCTCGCATCATTTTCACAATTTTCATATCTGCATCCACTCTATTTTGTCCCTTTCAATCCCCTTCGAATTACTTTCTTTGTGACTTTGATATCGTGTATTTGAATACTAAATCTAAGGGAGTGGCCTTCATATGGTGTGCGTATTCTCTCAGTCCCCCCTTCTTGTTATTTCCACATTCGAATTATTTCTATCCTCTGCCTTTAAACGTTTAAGAATACAACTTTATTTTCTCCTTCTTCCTATTTTCCGGGCGAATATCCTCGCTGACTTTTAAAAAAAAGTAAATAATAATAAATATAATTAAGCGACTACATTAATGACGAACATTCAAAACTGTCATCAATTAACGTACTCTCTTCGGCCGGTATTGTGTATTTGTATTCGATATTTTCTTCGTCTTGATGAATATGGTCAGTTAATCCTCACTAATATAAACAGTCACGACCAATAATAAATCTTTATACTTTCGATAAAAATATCATTTACACGCTTATCTATTTTTTTTCAAATTTAATTAATAAGCTCTATATTTCTTCTTATCGAACGGTATTTTAATAATTATCAATTTGAAAATTAAGTAATACTCCTACGCTCAACGCTGACCATCGTCAGAAGCAAACTCCTTCTGATGCGATGGTTAATTTTTAGCTGGCCGAAACGTTCGAGCGTATAAATAAACGAATTTTCGCCAAACCTGGTGACTAAATCATTTTTCTAATCATATCCATGAAAGTCTGAGATGTTTTTAAATACTCACGTGTTACAACAATATGTGAAATTCGCCTACCACTTGAAAATATCACACGTTCTAAATTACATTTTATTTATTCAGGTACTAATATTATCACATAAAAGCGTATTCGAGATTATCGAAAACTCTAAGTGAAAAAAAGTGAAATGTTTAACCTGCTTCGTAACGATCGGGGACATTTTGCATTCATAAACTACCGTAGTCTATTGAATTGTTTGAATAACTTGTTGTCTCGAATAATCCGTTGCGCTCTATGTCGGACCAGATCATCAGCGCTATTTATCAAAGTGAAAATATTTTACACGTTTATAGAGTACGTATTTTAAGGCTGCTTTATATTTTCCGGTTGAGAAGCATTAATACGCCAATTACGACGCAACGGTAAGGGAACGCATCTTGAATACAAATTCCGAATGTACGCGAATGAAACGTGTTTAATAAATGACACCAGTGTCCACGGTTTGTCCCTAATCCTGGTTTGGTTTGTGTTCCCTTAAATGTTGTCAGATATCACTAAATTTATCACGTATGATTTGATGTGTTTGTATGACGACGCTTAACGAATCGTTTACTAATATTTTAAACCAAATTTTGAAAATAATATTCATATTTGTCACATTTGTAAGTTCCAAATTTTAACGCTCGGAAATTTTACATCGTCGGTAGATGAATAATTTCTTTCGAGATCGACTATTATTCCACCTGATTTTATTTTGCACGGCCCTAGTTTGGTGTATTCATTTCGAAATTAAATATCAAAAAACTGCCCAAAGATACAAAAATAAATATTTCAAAATTATTTCGCCTATTTTATCCTAATATAAATAAAAAGTATGCTGCTTTGAAACTACCGCTAGTTGTTAATCTACAAACAAGTTTGTTTTTTTTTTGTTTTTTTTTTTTTTATTATTGGATAGATCACGATTAAGCGGTATTCATTGGAGATTACGAGAAAATCTTTGTCCAACTTACATACAAAAGTTATATCGATAAAAAAACAAGTTAATTATCCCCGCTCATTTTGTTTTCTCACTGGTCGCTTTTTCAGAAATTCTATTTTATTTACGTACTAACACAAATATCGTTCGTTCTCTTTATTTCACTTTTTTTTCTGCTTCACAATGTCACGCTATTTTTTTAAGGTTTGTTTCATTTTTTTCTTTAAAGCTATTTTTTTTCCCCTCAAATGTTTTACGGTTTTTATTTTGATTCATATGTATTAATTTACTCCGACGGATAAGTGGATGGAGAGGATCTTAATCTTGGATTCCAAAAAAAAAGGAAATTTGAGCAAACCAAATATTTCATATGATTAGCACCGATTCCAAACTTTGCCAAACTCGGTTTTTCAAAGTTGTACACCGTAACGCACACATCTGTAATGAAGTTTGGAAAGAATCATACACAGTAAATCGAGCTAATAATCGTAAAACTCTCATTTCCTACAACTTTAAAAAATCTCTAAATATTTTTATGTTTTGATCATACAGATATCGTGCTACGTGAAAAGTTCGAATAATTGTAATAGCAGTTATTTTACACATTTGTTATATTGTCTTAGATTTTTAGTGGAAAAAATATCGAAACTGATAACGAACGATACACAAAATCAGAAATTCCATTAGTAAAATACTTTGATTCTCAGTCTAGCGTGTTATTTAATGTTTTTTTTAAATATCAGTGTACATACTGAAATTACTGGCCCCGGGAAAAGTGAAAAAGGAAAATTAAAAATCCCGGATTGAAAATAATTAGGAATAATTGGAATGAAAGAAGCTAACCGAAAATGAAATAAGTGCGAGAATGTTGTGACATTATAGGGAATTTCGAAGAACCAAATTAAAAGTGCGGAAAAAAAAAACGAAGAAATCGCGTTCGAGAAGATACTGTTAGCGTTGTACGCATAATTTTAATTTAAAATGGGACCGAACCGAAGAAATTCGACAGCGAAAAGCTGGAAATTAATTATAATTAAATTGAAGATGGAAATAATAAGATGCAGATTAAAGAAAATTTAATCAGGAGCGAGTAGGTGGAATTGTAAAAGGTTAGGATGCGCAGAAACAAGAAGAATAAGGAAGAAAGAGCGAAAGTAGCGTATGATAGCTATCAAATGAATTAGTCGTGTGGTCGCCATTAAATTATCTTAGAGCGGCTGTCGGAAAATCCATCTTCGATAAATCTGATATGTCGCGGTAACGAAACCTACGTGGAAGTTTTGGAAAACTTCGATAACTTTTCCGCTGCAAGTACTGTTGAACTTCAAAAAAACATAATTCTATTTCCCAGGTTTTGAGGATTAATTCGTTAATAAAAATTGTAAATCTAGAAAGTAAGGGTTATATCAATAATTCCATTATGAGGGTTGTGAACACACACAGTTTTTGCCCTTAACTGTCCACTTTATCGGAAAAATTTAGTAAAGTATGTTCCATACCCATGATAGGACGTCGGAGATTGTAAAGCTTTCCATAATAGTACTAAGCCTAATGGATCTAAATACTGGGGCCAGTTCCTTCCTACTTTTGGATTATTCCCCAGATAATTCTCTGGAGTTCGCGGAAGGAGCCGTAAAAATCTTGCCACTTCTATAGGTAGTCTCGCCGAGGGTTTTACACTCGTAGTAATCTCTTTCGATATTAGGTTTGATAACTTCAAATCCAAATTTTACCAAATAAAAAGGTAAACTCATTTCTCATCAATAAAATAATTAGCTAATTTTCCTGAATACATATGCTCAACCAAAAATCAATTAAAAAAGTTAACCTGTGCTGTCTGTTAATCTAGCAGTTATAGAAAGGAAAACATTTATATCTTTCCCGAATGTACACGAAAAATTGAAATTTCCCGATTTGGATGTAACATTCTTCAATTCACAGATATTATATCTGGTCACGGTAACCTCGAATAGTACACCTACATCTCGATTTAAATTGTTACACCATGTTGTCAACACAGCAATCTTTAATTGACAGCATCCATTATACCACCTTCGATTGCGCATCACTCAAAGATGTAAATGAACAACATAGTATTAATCAAAACACACCGTCAGTCATAAATAAACAAAATTTCAAAGTTACTTCTCTGTACTTTTATAAAGTAATCCAAAAGAAAAAAGCAGCTCTTAAACCGTGTATTCGACTTTCGTAAATATTAATGGTAAATATAAATATATATGTATGCATATATATATTTAAACAGGTATATAATATGTTACTGGTATAAATATGAGATACATATATTTGTTCGGCCGATCTGAGAGTAAATAAATAATCATTGGAATGCGCGTTTCCTACGAGTGGATATAAGGGTGAGCGCGCATGAAGTTATATCTACTATACACCGACTAAACATGTAGACATCAGTACTAAAAAAATGCAACAATATCAAATTTAACCTTTGATGGTTACGCGTTTAGAGAATTTTGTATATTTACGTAGTAAATACAAGCAATTCATTTTTTTTTTTTAATATTAATTCCGTATGTGGTGACTAAGCTGTTACATCGCCATTGCAATTATATTTAGAATTTATTATTGTTGTACCTACATTATAGAGAAAATAAATAAATTTGTCCGTCGGTTACGTCCTTAAATGAAATAGACCGTAATCAGATATTGAAGACGCCGTTATAGGCAACGTTAGAAACACAATCAGGTTTTTCTTGATTTTCTTTAATAATCCTTCAAAGGATGTTGGGGATGATTTGCTATTCATATAATCGAATTGACGCGAATCGCTCACAGTCATTGGACTCATACATCGGATCAGTCAATCTTTTAAAAGTAATCTCTTAGATTTGTCCCATGCTTTGCAAGCGTCACCCCGTCTTGATACGTAAAAACCCTTGGTTTAAAACACAACCGGTTGTTGTTTACATTATCTGATACGATAAAAGTAAGGAAAATAGGAAGTTAGATTATGGCCTACCCTATTACTATTTTCAATATTATTTTCTTTTCTTTTTTTTACCTCCCCTTTGGGCATGTCAACAAAGGAGCTTCGCCCAGAAACGACACGAGGGAGAAGGATCAGTTAAATGCAGATTCGGTGGCAAATATTGATAGAATAAAAGAACTGAAGATAGAAATAACAGAGATCGACGGAAACGATAGATTTACGCAATAAGGAGTGGGGAGTTTGAGTTATCAACAAATTGGAGTACAAAGAGGTGCGTTCGTTCACGAGGAATGGACATTCAAAGAAGATATTGTCAAGATCACAAAGAGCTTCATCGTCAAGATGAAGAGGATAATTAGCGGAAAGAGTGCAAGATGAAAACGAAAACGTGAGGAAGGAAGAAAAGTATGATTGAAACGTGAACGGATAATAGGGACAATAATGGAGCGGCGAAGCGAAGGTAAATCGTAAAATCAAGGCCGCGTGGGAAGATTAGGTTGAATGAAAAAATTTAAGAGGAAGGTTGATTAGAAAAGGAAGAAACGTAAAAATCTGACCAAAATCTAACACGAAACTTTTTACACAATGGGAGTAAATTATGAATTTTAGTGAAAAAAAAGGCGGGTGCATACAGCAATCTGAGCCAAGGAATCTGCCATTTCGTTACCCTCTATCACCATATAACTGGGGACCCAGAGCATATCAATGCGGATAAAACTGAATTCTCTAATTTCGCCGTACTTACATTAGATGACGACACTCTCCGTTTAATCAAATCACTATTGAAATAATTTGTTCAAACATAAAAAGTCCAATAAGAAAAAGAAAGAAGGAAAGAAAAATGGAAAGAGGTATACGATAATAAATGTTCCAGATTAAGAAATAAAGGTATATTTAAATGAAAACCGTATCGTAGCCAGTTACGATAGAGGTCCGATAATTTAACATTTCCTAACTGGTAACACCGTTAAATGCAAACTACTAAGAATTCGATTCTATTCAGTGGAGGTGATTAGTGTAACGAAAATCGAAGATAAATAAATATGGCAGACTAACCAGTGAGACAATTATTATCGGATTCTTATCAGCGAGCGAGTGATAACGCGTGATGCACAACTAGACACTTTATTCACTACACTATAATATGCTTTCCATTATTCACGTACTGCGGATTTATGTTCGAAGAGGCTTTAAAGCATAAAAGCATTCAGGAAGTATTAGTTAAATCCCAAAGGAAATTTCTTTTGTTTATTCTCCGTGCGCATAGAACTACTTCCGCTGATGCGTTGCGAACAATAGCAGGACAATTGCCACTGTATTCCGTACTGCAGCATACAATTTTGTATTTCAAAGGGTTAAATATAATCTCAATTTGGAGTTGGATCTAAACAATAGATTTATTGAAATGAAAAATAGCCGGAACAATAGCTCAACTGGAAGATTAACATTTAGTTTCGTCCCCGAGGTTGAAAGCAATCCAATCAGAATTAATCATATTAATACGTATGTGACGCAATTTCCTACTGGACATGGTAGATTCCAAAGTTATCTGCACCATTTCCGTCTAGCAGACACCGATTTGTGTTCCCGTGAAGATGCTCCTGAAACTGTCACCCATATCGTTAATGAGTGCGCCAAATGGAAATTCTTGTTTAAAGACGTACATTGTTTTCCATATTAAACAACGATAATTTATCAAAATTCCTGCACGCGGCGAATTTTATCATGGCTTCCAAATATTCTGATGTTGAAGATTTTTCATTTAATGAATAATTTTATTTTAATTTTTATATCAGTTTATTTTTGTCCCTCAAATTCAAATTATATATTTATTTATAGACGCTCGATTCCTGGGTCATTTGAGTCTCCTATATATTACAATTCAAAAGGGGAAAGTTATGTATCTTTTACAAAATTACACACTTTAGAAATCAAATCAAATCAAAAAAGAAAAAAAATAATAATTACAAATAATTCTTCAATACGTAAACTAAAAATCATATCTTCTAGAATAGAGGTTTATAGCTTATAAGAATCTAAACGTCTTTTGGACTGCAGCTTCATCATTACCAAGCGCCTCTTCCATAGTAATTCCCCTCATCTGTGCGGATGAGAAAGCTTCTTCACGCTTGTTGTTCAGTTTTTGGCATGCGGAGATGACATGGTCAACGGACAGACTTTGAATACCACAAAACACACATGATGGTGGAGGTTCACTTTGCAGTAAAGATCTTCCGTGTGTTAGTTTTGTGTGGCCGATGCGGATTCTGCTTAGTACAATCTCTTCTCGCCTGTTTTTTCACGGTGTGATGTTTCCCAATGTTCCAGTTTAATTTGCCGTAACTTGTTATTCGATTGGTTTCTACCATATGTGTTTTGGGCGGCGTCCTTGATTGCGGTCATTAACTATTTGTTTGCATTTAATAAGTCTTTTTCATGTGCTGTTGAAGTCCGCATGATATCAATCAAAGGGCGGATTTGTAGGTTCGGATGGAGTGGCAGCAAGTCGATTTATGTGTAGGTAATTGAAGTAGTCAATACACCTAACTCTGAACGGTTTGTTACCTATCGCGATAGATCTTATGTAGATTTGAATGGTACGTTTTGTAGTAATTTATATGACACACCTGTCACCGCTGAGTTTCACATTTCAGTGCTAATAGGATTCACCGGTGTGGTTTAAGTGACATCATGTTTGTTTCCACATGCAAACTACTAACTGGACTGATACAGAACGCCCCGCTGCACGCCGGCCGAGAATAAACGTTGCTCGAGATGACCTGGCAGACTTGATTTTATCGAATCTTTTGCCCAGGCATAAGGCAACATATTGTGCAATCTTACATATTTCCAATTTTGTTGTACGGTATAAGCGACGTTTTATAAAAGACAAACTGAACGACTCAATGGACATGTGGCTGCATAGGGGAGAATGCTGAAGATTCTGTGGGTTACCAAAACATCCAATAAAAGAGTCTTAGAAGTGGAAAAACCCGAAAGAAAGCTAAAATAGATAATAAAGATAAAGTATTTTTGGCACATCATCAGAGGACAAAATTTGAGATCCTAAAGCTCATTGTGCAGGGGAAGATGGAAGGAAAAAGAAATGCGGGAAGACGGAGAACAGACTGGATACGAAATATTAACAACTGGACGCCAGTACTCAATCCCAGATCTCATCCAAGGAGCAAGAGAACGCAAGCCTTATTGCAAGTTACGTAGTTCAAAAACGGTGCCGAAAAAGATGTAATTTTACACTTCGAGCGGCCGCGTCAGCGTGCAAAAGAAAAATGCGGCATTGGAAGTTCCTCTTTTTGGAACGGAGAAAATGCTTTTTGAATTTTCGCTCTAGAACTATTATTAACAAATCGGGGGCCGGATTTCGACGACCTCTAACATTATTGCCAATCCTGCAAAAACTGATGAATATCAAAAAGCCAAATTTTTACGCTAGTTAGGCCTGTCAAATACCTACAATTTAAATAAAGAAAAAGTTCGATACCATAATTAGAAACCGCGTAATTAATTTTTTGAAATTCGCTACTTTTTTTGCGGTTTTTATTTTTTTTTTCGAAAACCTATAAATCGATTTCAATTAAACAAAAAAGCATTTATTCGCATTTTAAAGATCTATAACGAGATTTTTGTTTTCTATTATTAACATTTTTTTTTTTGTTTTTTTTTTTTTAAATAGAAAATGGTGAAAACCCGATTTTACGCACATTTGGGAATTTTTTTCTATGATAATCCCATAAAATTTGGTGTCCATTCAATAACAGTTTCATTCTTGACATTTTTTTATAAATTATCGCGGTGAAAAAGTTTTATTAACCGACTTTTTAAAAGTCGACTTAAAGTTCGCTAATTTAACTGAACTACTTACTGACTGAGATGAAAGACGTTTCACGTCGAAAATATTAACGAAATTATTAACGATTTTGTCTCTTTGCAGGACTAAACACATTCGGTTCCGGAAGAGAATGCGGAAATTTGTTTCGGTAATATTCGATAATGACAGCATTCGATTTCGGAAACGAAAAAAAAATTTATTAATGAATTTTGATACACATCGACTGTTGTTGTTAAAACTGAATACGAGAATATATAACTTCGTTGAATAAAGTTGTTTATTTGACAAAACGAACAGACGAAAGCGGAAGTTCGCGATACAAAAAAATAGGTTCACCGCTTCGATTAAGCAAGTAACAATCAATCCGAAAAATGCAGTTAAATAAATTTAGCGATTCCCAAAAGGGGTTATTTAGACAATTTAACACGCGATTACGCAACAAAATCGAACGGAAGCTCTAAAAAGGGCTATTTCAAATAAGTAAACGCGAATAAGGAGGAAGGAGTTAAAACGAATTAATTAAAGGAAAGAACTGGATGAATTTGAATAGAAGAAAAATAAAAGAGGGAAATCAATAAAAATGAAGTAAACGATAACGAATAAAAGTCAAAAACTATAAAGCGAACAAAACCAGCGAAAACAAAACACCGACATATATAATCTTACTCTGCTACGACTTAAAACTTTATTGCTACAGATCATCAATATTGATAAAGAAGCGAAACTATCCATTAAGCAATATCGCATTTCGCTTATGCTTTTCTTTAGTTATTAGTTCCAAACATCGACATTCCGGCATTTCGTGTGGCTATAAATTTTTTTTTTTTTTTTCCTTGTTTGGGTTTTTCCTGTAGGCTTGCCAATAATAGACTATTACCCATCAACACATGTAAATAGCAGCAATTAGGAGTCACAAGAACGGAATCTGTCAAAGACGGAAAATTAAAGCGGTTCGCTATGTAAACTCCTCTGACCAACTTGACTCACATTAACTGCGTACACAAGGAGTCGCAGCAGCGCATCCTGATTATTATCCCTAGTTGTAGAATAAATCAAAAACACTCCGTATATTTAAAAACCCATTACCTACTAGAGTTTTTCTCGAACAACTGTTGACATGCACGATTATCCTTCTGTTTAGTCACTTTTTCGGCAATATGACCTTGCCTTGGCGTAGGTACTTGGAACACTCGCAGAGATTTTTTATTTTGATCAGTTATCACTAGGAAGCGCGTCTAGCGGTTAAGGCATTTGGTAACCGAATCAGAGGTGTCACAGGTTATCGAGGCTTCACTCGATCCGGATCCAAGTCGCTCCCAGGTTTATCCAGCTCTTTAATAATTGAATACCAGAGAAACCTGGGAAAGTAGAGGCGGCCGAAAGAAAGGAACTAGTCCCAGTATTCTCATCAGATCTATTAAGCCTAGTACTATTATGGAAAGCTTAACTTCACAATCCATGATACCTTATCGAGAATGACTTGCTTTACTTTTTTACTTTAGTTATCATCACAGGGTGGAACGTGACATTGTAACAACTATTACACAGCCGTTTTACGTTTCAAATAACAAGCCTGCTATTTTTGTTTTCCCTCGATAATGATGGCAGAATTGGTGCGAATTTAGCATAATAATGCGCGCTCCACCTAATGATAACTAATCAAAATAAAATTTTTGCGACTGATCCAAGTAGCTGCGCCAAAGCAAGGCCATGACGTAATCTGTACCCAAAAAAAAACCAGAATTTATGGAAATAAATATCGGCTAACTTACCGGAATCCCATAAAAAAACACTACTAATTACACTGTAAAAATAATATTTTTCAAAAATTTTTCGTTTTCCACGTACAACTACCGAAATAGAAAATTGCGACAACCATACCGATCGCCTCTACAATCTCAAGCTATATCATTATCATTATTATTATTATTATTATTTTTTTTTTTTTTTTTTTTCGTAACATCGGATATAAATTAGATATTGTTTTTTAGAATAACATTGTTTACTAATATTTCACTTTAAGTTTTTCGTAGAAATTCTATCGGCATTGCTTGTCTAGTCGAACATCTTTGACCATATTGTCCCATACCGTCCTTCGCAGGGCTATTATTGATTCAATTCTGTTTATCACATTCAAAACTTCTAAAGGGAAAGTGTGTATAGTTTTTATGAAACGGGTAAAAATAATGGTCAGAGATAAAACAGGAAAAGTATTTTTAAAGCATTTATCGACTTGCTCTACCTGATACCGATAAGCTGGTGGAGATACTTGAAATTAAGCCCAGAGCAATTTAACAGTCGGTAAAACGATTCCTCCAAATGTTTTCCAAGTAATAATATACACGAAATGCGCAAACTAATCTGGCGCACCTGGGTTTTTTAAAAGTTGCAGGTGTGTTAGGTTCTCTTTTCCGCCACTACATGCGAGAGTGTATTATAATAATAGTTACCATAAATCGAGGCGAGATTATTTCTTAAAGTAATTTTATTTTTCTGTGAAATGTTTACATTACCTTTTGGAAAGAAGTTATTCAAATATAAAAAAGCTCGGTAATTATGTATCCGTAAAATCTGTTCACCACAAGCTGCATGTGTATCTCGGTTCGCACGTGCGAAAGCATCAGTAATTATACGTCTGCGAAATTCGTTACCTCTAATCCTCACGTACCTTTCATGTTCGCGCGTGTGGAGAATTCCATTTCTAATTAACGGTTTCTGGTGTCTCCTTTCCAGAAGCTTTTGAATTAAGAGATTTTTCTTTAAAATCTATTCCGTCTGATACTACGCATTTATGAACAGCCTCCGTACCGGCACAATACGAATCTGTTCTCTTAATGAAGGAAAAGTAATTCCGGAACTTGGCTTTCTAACGTTTCATGAAGTCGGTTTATAATACAAAAAATTTGTCTTAGTCGCAACGTATTGTGTGATCTCTAATTTCAACGATGACGCTAAAGTTTTTGAAATTCTTTACTAACACACACACACGCACACGTTCGTATGTACATATATATATATATATCGTTAAATAGATATTGTTAATTCATTGTTTTGTTGTTGTTTTTTTTGTTATTTTAACATATAGTAAGTAAACAACACCAATATAAAACAATTAGTTTATATTTAATTACCAACGCATTTCGAATGCTTCATGATCACAGGATTCCTGTTTTTTTTTGCCAGCAATAATTAATAACATAAATGTTATCGAAAAAAATACAGCATACACTTGTAAAATATTGAATATTGATATAAAATTGGGCGAATTATTATTCGAAGATGAAGAAAAAAAAATTTTAATTTGATGACTGTGTGGTGCCCCCTCCCATATACAAATGCACACATACACACATAGTAATATATTTATATGAATTTAAAAAATCGATCAACACATCGCCTACGGTTTTCGACCGAATATAGTTCCACTATGAACAAGGTCTAGTGGAAAAAAATATCTATAAGTATCACTGCTAGTAAACATCATCATCAGATGTTTTTATAATTTTACTTACAATGAATTATCGGAAAAAAATTAAAAAAAGTAATCGCTTACTAATTTCGTTCCTATTTAATCACCCAATCATATGTGATAATTGAAAATGTAATTGTTTCAACTGATCTGTCATTTTAACTGTACGTTAACCCCGTTCAACTAGCAATATTTTAAATTAGCCGATTGCGTTCTCAATCTAACCTTATAATCTCGTTGATTACATAAGTAAAAATAAGCTACTTAATTTCAGGAAGAATAAACTCATTTTCAGCCGTAGTGAACGCAGCGATTAATTGTTGAACTGTTTTAGGAGTTTATGAACTGGTTTACTACACCGAAGCTCGGTAGAGCTCGTTTGCTTCAGACGCAATGTATATTTCCTCTAAAATTATATTTCTGTCGCATGAAATTTCAAAACAATCGCGACGATGTTCCATATCTGATTATTTCGCTTTCAGTGTAAGCTGCAGGCGAAAAATTAAATTACTCGGAGAAAACTAACAGAAAAAAGCTTACTGGAAGAAGAAGTAGAAACAATTTGAAAACTTTATTACAGAATATACGCCGGTAATACGACGGATTTCATGCGAGATAATTTTTTCACCCATACACGACCGTTAAGAAATGATATCGTGTTCATTTCCGGACCGTCGAATACATTTTCGATATAAGACAAAATTGAAAAAGAGAAATTCGGATGCTCGTTCCCTTTTGAAGTGTGTCCCTGCTAGCTGGGGCTTTATCAGCGGCGGAGACCAATGGGGAAACACCCTGCAACAAACGATAACATTATTGCGTAGGAATCTTCAGCGTGAATATTACAAAGTGCTTTTAAACCTGGTTCGGCTTTTTGCACATTAAACGGCGAAAAAATAACGGAAGCAAACAATGCTTCCACTCGACTCCTAACGTATTCTGAACTGTTTCGTTGCTTATTTAAAATGTCATGCAGGCACTTTTAAAATAAAGGTAATTTTTTAACCAGACGATACATTTGAAAGCGTTAAAAGCGCGAAACGAAAACTTAAAAATATTCATTGTTAACCTAAGTTGGAAGTTTGGATTATAGGATTTTTGTAAGAAAATGACACAGTCGAAATTTCATAGCTCGTTCCGCATAGGCCCAAAGGACCATAGAAATAGAGTGTTATTTTCAAGTACAATTCCAATTATTACAAAAATATCGAAAATTAGCATTTGCGCTGCCGAATTGATGTCTGTTTGAGACGAACCCAAATGAAAAGAAATTAAATTGTCGATGGGTTGAATTTTCGACGCCCAAAAAAAAAAAAAAAAAAAAAAAAGAAATTAAAAAAGAAAGGAAAAAGAAACTCATCGAAATTTTCGATTTAAATTTTTCAATTTCCGTGTTATTGAGTTTCAGTTAAATTTTTTCTTTATTAACTCAAATGCGTCTGTCTCCAATACCGTGATGGCGCAGTTACAACCATTTAACATGGTCAAGACAAGCTTGGTCGACCCGTGACCAGCGCAAACAGTCCCAAAATTATCGTGATTTTATGATTTTTCTTTTTTTTTTTTAATTTTAAATGTTTATGTATAAAAACTAATATTACTGAATTTCAACAAAAATGTTTATAACCTTAAAATTAAGTGTTAAAAATAGTGCAGAAGTTATTTTTGGATCTGCACGTGCGAATTCGCTATTTTCAAAAAATGAAGTTTACCAAAATAAATACCGCGCATTTAATTTTGGTAATTGAACACGCGGTAAATCAGCTCTGATATGCATCGTCAAGTATTAAAGTGGTAGACTAAAAAATTTCACAAATGAATGGGTATATTTGTTAATAACACTCTCATCCATACGATAGCCGGAGAAACTGATTTATTTTTCGAGATGAGTACTGTTTATAATTTCGGGCCGTACGATGAAATTAACAATACACGTATATTTCCTAATTGAATTCACCTCGAAAATGAAGTAATTGCTCCGCAACCTGTACATGCATTTTTAACAAATACATCTGTTTATTTGCATAATTTAGTAATTTATGATTTTAAACGTATTAATTAAGATTTTAAAAAACTAACTGAACAGAAAGACAAACGGATCCCATAGATTAACTTTCGCAGTATTAGTTTGGTTAATTATTACAATTTTTAGTTTTTATTTTGTTAATTTAAGTATAATAATAATAATAAGAAGAAGAAGAATAAATATAAATATATATAATAACTCGGCCATTTTGGCCTCGCAAGGGGCTGTGCCCCTTGACCTCTCGTGCTTTCATCTCTGTCTCTTTCTCTTCTATAAATTGTACAAAATTATCCAAATTTACTACGTAATTCTTACTGATATCAACACAAAAAAAAAATAACATAACTACAAAAATCCTATTCTAACATTTAACTTTCATTATATAAAATTAAGACATTTTTTCGTTACATATTTGATTACATAAAATTGTGACATTTTTTAAATAATAATAACAAAAATCCTATAAAATAAGGACATTTTTTGGGGCATTTTGCGTTACATAAAATTGGGACATTTTTTTGGGACATTTTTTCGAATGGGTACGTTGTAATTAATATATATATATATATATATATATATATATATATATACATATATATAGTTGTATAGTTTCTTTTCCTTCTTCCGAAACAAAACATGATTAAACCCCGTAGAATATATAAAATAGTCCGCGAAATAATTTGGATTGGCCAAGTTTAGGACATTACATCTGACTATTATAATCTGAAGTTCTAAATCTATACAGGTCTGAAAGAAAGAAAGAAAGATTTATTTGCATAAACAATAACATTGCATTCATGATATAGTTATTAATATATGTACTGACACGAGTCTTACCACATAACGAAATTAATGAATATACATATAAATAAGACATGATATGCGACGTTTAAGTTAGTAGGAAAAGAACCAAAAACCTACTACAGGAGGGGAGGACTAGGTGGCTAGTGCCACATTACATAGATATTTACACAGTGATTATCAAATAGAATAATTTTAAAATAAAACTAAAACTAAATACTAGTACTAACGTTAAATAATTCAGAATAATATATTATGCTTAAGTCTACGATGTTTGCACTTAGTATACATAGTGCGTAGTTGCCTGGAATCATAGTTACCAATAGAGCTGATAAGTAAGTTTTCGTGCCCCATACATTTATCACAGAACTTAGTAGTTGCACTCAAAACATAATCTCTGATTTGCGGTAACTCTAAAATGTTATGCATATGCTACTCTTGTGTATATCTATATTAGCCCTAAGAATGCATCTTAAGCATCGATTTTGGATTACCTGTAGCTTGTTATAATGTGCCCTACTAACAGAAGACCACACTGGACAAGAATATGTGATAATAGGCCTTATAAGTGATTTGTAGATGACAAATTTGTTATTTGCACTTAAATAGGATTTGCGATTGAGCAAGGGATATACTAGTGAGATAGCTCTGTTTGTTTTAACCGAGGTGTACTCGATATGTTTGCTGAAAGTTAATTTGCTGTCTAATATTAAGCCAAGATATTTGATGTGATTAGACCAGGCATTGTCATTTCCAGAAATGATTAGTTTTCTTGGCAATTGGGGTCGCCGGCGGGTGAAGAATATCGCTTGGGTCTTTGATGGATTAATATTAATCTGCCATCGGGTAAAGTGTTTTAGAACGCGTGCCGAGGCTCTCTGAAGTTTGTTACTTGTGGTACTAGGTCTATAAGAACTACAATAGAGGGCAACATCGTCAGCATATAAAGCGACCTCAGTGTTAGAAATTTTAGGAAAGTCGCTGAGAAACAATATAAAGAGAAAGGGCCCGAGAACACTACCTTGCGGTACGCCTGCAAGGACAGTTTTACTGGTGGATTGATAGTTATTAAGAGTTACGTAAAACAGTCGGTTGTTAAGGTAGTTTATAATTATTTTAATTAAGTAAGCAGGAAATTTAGAATTTATTAGTTTGTATATAAGTCCTCGATGCCAGCTAGTATCGAAAGCTTTAGCCACATCAAAGAGTACTAACCCAGAATGTTTATTTCGATTAAAATTGTCCGTGATGAATTCGGTTATTCTGGCAACTTGCTGAGTAACCCAAATTGACTTATTGGGATTAAATTATTAATATTCGAGTGTTCCCTTAATCTCTTGAGCAATACTCTTTCAGCAATTTTACTCATATTGCACAAAAGACTAATGGGTCTAATATTAGCAATATTTGACGCATCTTTACCAAGCTTGGGTATTGGCATTACTTTTGCAATTTTCCATGCTTGAGGAAAGTATCCAGTTTTTAGGATGCCATTTATTATATTATTTAACTCTACGATACCTTTATTTGGGATATTTTTTAAAACAATGTTGGGAATATTATCGTTCCCGACGGACATGCTGGAATTAAGTTTTTGATATAATTACGAATTTCTTTGGGCGTAGAAAGTTTCACCTGGGTTAGGCTAATACTAGCATTCTGTAAAAAACGAGCGGCATGATCTCTGATTTTATTTCGTTGGTAATTAGTTGCAAGATGAGAATTTTGACCGTGTACTGAAAAGTAATGCGCTGAAAGCAATTCAGCTTTATTTCGGTCTTGATACTTGGAGTTCAAGTCGAACAGCGGAGGAATGGAACAAGGCTGTCTATTATACACTGTTTACATACGTTCCACAAGCTCTTATTTTTATGTTAAGAGTAGAAAGGAATTATTGAAAGCAATTATTTCTGTGATTGCGAAGCATATAGCGCACCAGTTTAGATGTAAAGTTATATAGAGTTCTAATATGTTTAGCATTGCTATGTGATCTATTATTATTGAGAAATCTTCTGACGTAATTTTTAAATTTTATAGCCGTTAAGATAGTAGTGGGTAGAGGTGTTTTTTCAGAATGGGTACGAGTATTAGTTGGAACAGAAAGAGTAGTAGCATCATTGATTAATTTTGTGAAAGATGCAAGTCGAGACTCTACGTTAGAAGAATCGACTATAGGACCGTTTAGGTTAACGTTATCTGAAATGTACTGTTTGAAGTAATCCCAATTAGCCCTACTATAGTTAAAATAGGATACATTCGATATATACTGTCGATTATCAGTAATAGCAGTGTAGATGGGATTGTGGTCTGAAGATAGACAGTTTAGAGAGATTGGAGAAGTCACGCTTAAGTTTTTTACGACAGCAATGTCTAAGACGCTTGGCCTTAACCGGAGTATCGATGGAAAATATGTTGGTTCTCTAGGAGCAAGAATTTGTAGGTTTTCACGTATAGATAATTGATATAACATATTACCAGCTGCATTGTTGGAAAAACAGTTCCAGATTTTGTTTTCACAATTGAGATCACCGATTAGAAGCACGTGATTATTAGATCTGGTTAGTGAAAAGATATCATTACAGAAATTATGCATTGATCTAGGCGGTTTATAAACAGCATAAATAAATACGCTGCTTCGAGCGTTATAATTTTGTGATACGCTATTATAGACTTGAACTTCAACAGCTTGTAAACAACCTAACGGTGGTAAGTAAACGGTATTATGCTTTATTCTTTTATCAATTAATATAGCGACTCCTCCGCTCCTACGAGAAATGTCATTCCTGTAAATATAATAACCAGGAAATACAGTTTTACAGGTAATATCCAGTCTGGTCCCTGATAGGGCAGCTACGTGTATTTTGTTCGAAATTAAGAAATTATGAAGCTCGTTATGTTTGTCAGCTATAGAACAACAATTCCAGGCAACTATATTTAAGTTATTCATAACAATAGTTCAATACATGTTTCAAAAATAATAATTAGCTTAGACATAACATCGTTATTTACATTAATTTTAAGTTTATTACTGATTATTTGAGTAACTTTTAAAATCTTGGGCAGATTGAATTCTTTTAAGAATGAAAGCATAGAAGGAAGGGAAGAATTATCTGACGTGGTATTAATTTTAGGGGAGGTATTATGAGCACCACCAGCCACCTGAGCATAAGTAATGTGATCCTGCTTCCGATTTTTAGGTAAATCAGTAGTAAGGTTATGCGTCAGCAAGGGTGATCTATATCTAGTATCAGATAATTTTCTGCTCGGACGTAGCTGAAGCAGTCGTTTGTAGGCTGAGCAATCACTGGAATTAGCGGCATGAGACCCCTCGCAGTTGGCGCATTTAGGCATATTTAACTTTTTACAAGGTTCATTAGGGTGGTACAGGCCACATGAAACACATCTTGGTGGAAGGTTACAATTTTGAGATACATGTCCAAATTTTTGACAATTATAACATTGTACTAAGACACTTTTACGGACATATTTATCCCAATGAACTACGCAGTGAAATAAGTGTTTAATTTTTAATACATCGGCAATTTTGGTAGCAGGAGGAAAGGTAACTAAGAAGATCGGTAGTAAGGTAGGCTGATTAGATAGGTTTTTTTTCTTGGTAAATTGTCTAATAGACTCAAGATTGCAAATTGTTTTTAATTCGCTCTCAATCTCAGCTACTGAGGATGAAAGAGGAAGTCCTTTTAGTACCATTTTTAGCTGCTTTCGCTCGCGTGGCAAGTGTGTAAAAAAGGGAACTTTGTTATTTTTCAAAAAATTAATTACGTTATCGAAATTACTCGAGGATTTAACCAGAATCAGAGTTTTATTCCTAAAACTCCGAATATTAAACTCTATGCTAACAGTGCTTTTAAGTGTATAAATTAGCGATTTTACATCGATATTATTATTATCGTGAACAATTGTGATCGGAGGGTATTTACCGACTTTGTTATTAGAATCTTCGCCGAATAAGGTCTGCTTGATGATGTTTTCTTCAACTCGCAGCGGGGCGAAGCGATTACTCGTAGCTATTGTAGATGGTGAAGTTCTCAGTCGTTTGGTAGAGCTTCCGCCTTTGCGTCGTTCCGCTACCGTCCAGCTAGATGACTGATGAGCTTCTGTAGTGGAATGGTTAGTGTTGCTGTTAGCGGCAGGAACGAAATCGGAATCTAATTCCTCCGTACCGCTAGAGCAGCTAGACAGAGATAAATCCTCCGTGATATTTGTTTGCTCATGTCGATGAGCAGCAGCCGACGAATCCTGATTATCGATAATTAGAGGTGGAGGTGGTGTGCGGCAGAACATGCTGTTCCCCTTGTGCACACACACCGTGCAGAAACCGTAGCCTTATATCGGCCGTCCGATACGAATAGCCGATTTAGAAATTCGATAGAAACAAAGACACAATAAAGAATCAGCGCAATTAAGTAATAATTACCTCTGAGACGAAATGAATGCGTACAGCACGATATTCATTAAATCACAACAGGTCTGAAATATCCGCAGCGGTCAGTATAGTTTCTATCTTTTTCGAAAAATTATGCCCTATTATAATTATTTCATATCTCTGACCAGATTAATATTTAATCTCTAGTATAGTCCAATTGTTCTGGGTAGCTGCCCTCGGTTGGCTGACCCCCCCCCCCTCCCTAAAAATCATAATACCCGCAATTTTTATATTAATTCAGTCCAAGAATATGTCGAACAATTTACGAAACCGGTCGGACTAATTTATTATATTTATTATTTTATATGTATCAGTGGTTCATTTTTTAATGTTTTTATAATCTAGATTACGTTATGTATTTTTGTGAATTGTTGAATATCATATGTCATTCGTGTAACAAAAAATATAACATCAGTAATGTTAATGGTCATTTTTCTAAATTATTTACATTTATAACTCGTCATTTTCTCACGATCTATTAGCTATTTTTTTTTTTTTTTTTTGGCCCAGCATTTAAACCATGTAGCCACTTTTATCGGAAATAACTCTAAACTGATTTGGTCCGGGCCAAAAAAAAAAAAAAAATTTAAACTGAAACTAACCTTTTTATTTTAAACATATGAGAAATAATAATAATAATAAAAAAAAAAATGAATAAAATAAAAAATAACTCTAAACAACTAGTATCTAAACCGCAATGTTACTATCGACTATGAACCTGAATAAAAGCCCGATTCTCACAATAAAGTAAATACCGAATATTATAAGGAGGAAAGATCGACAAGGAAATTAAGTTCTTAAAAAATATATCTCTGTGTCTGTCAAATGATTTACAAGAAAATAACACAAATGACCGATGTCCTCCGAGTAACTAATCATATCGTGACCGCTGCAAATCAGATTTGACGTTTGACTTTGAAAATTTTGTGAAAAAAAGTAAATTTTTTTTTACATATTCGAGTAAAATAATTTTTGGTGAACTCGTAAAACCTATTTACATCGAAATTCACATCCTCAATGACGCGCCGCTTCATTAATTAAATTAAACATCGTGAAAAAATCACTATTTCATATTTGCATTAACAAATCAAATTACCGCTTATTTAAAGCGATTCTTCGGCGAAACATAAACACTAAGGGTCTTTAAAAAGCAACATACAGCGCCACAGTTTTTAAGGTTACTACCGTTTTCTCAGTTTTTAGACTCAATATGAAAATTTAAATCAAAAAGTACGTTTATGCCTATTCCCAATATGACTCTATAAATACCGCATTATTTGCAAAAAAGTCATTTGATTGAAAGGAAAATGTATAGTTCGTGTTTGGTCGAACTTCAGTTTTAAGTCTAAATTTGCAAGATACTTTCGATTTTTTCCTACAATATATTAAGTTATGTAATGTAGGATATTCTTTTTACATTTAAGATACGCTGTTATTATATTCTGTAGTAGTAATCACTTCCGGTGGACCGGAACAAAGCAAAATATCCTTTAGGCGTTTCCCCCTACCATTATGCTTCGAATATACAAGTTCGTTAACGTTGACTTCCCTCTAGAACATCTTCTATAACACATTAAAGAGGTGAGCTGTATTTACCTACATGCCGGCTTAGTATTAAATCTCCGTAGCGTTTTCAAAAATACAGGCGTTTCTAATCGCTTTCGGATCACTGTTGTAAGCTATTTTAACCATCGTCATTTCTACATGCGCATATATTATCTTTCTGTTTATACGTTGAAAAAAAAATGTAGTTTAATAAAATTGCTTCTTCTTCTCCATGTCTTTTTTTTTTTTTATGATTTCGTACATATGTAATGTATAGAATGCTAAAAAAAATGATTCAGAATATCAAATAAAATTCAACAGCTCAAGATTAGTTTGAGTTCTAAACTTCAAAATTGAAATCACAATGAAAATTATTTTTAAAACAATCTGTATCTTTAAAGATAATTATTCTTGATAACAAAAAAAACCCGTAAAGAATGCATACGTGACGGTCGCTGAGAAAAGGTACATAGTGCCAGAAAACACGAGTTTCGCGATATAATACACTTTAAGATAATTTTGAACACACAATTACGATTTACAAGAGGAAAAAATTTGTTTTCATCAGTTTGACCTCTTTCACGTTAAAGAGCGTGCTTTCGAGTGTCCGAAACCGTTGGTAAATCAAAACCGTATTTTTAACACACTATTAAAAAAACAGACGAAAATATTTTTGGACAAAAAATAGCAAAAAAAAATAATGTTTATGTAATAAAAGCCCGAATGAAAAAGTTGAAGAGACCGAAATAGATCTCAAACATATGTATAATAGAGCGCTTTAAGGGAAAAGTATAGCCGATCTTATTATTTTAAATTTAGATTCTCGGAGCGCTGAAAGCTCCAAATATTGTGAGAGAAAATTTTCCGGGTGTATTTTATATGCCGAAGTGTGAACAAAACCATATTTCGTTTTCTTAACGAAACTTTCAAAGTTGGCGAAAAATTTTTAAAAAAAAGTGACGTGTATCCTTCCCATTTGCGGTGCGAATATTATAGTAAAAACTTTTGAACATGATTATAAATACACGCATTCCCGGATATTTCTTTAGTATAAAGCATCCGGGTTGCAATTGCAGAATTAAGCCCTCTGCCGAAAGCTGTATTTCATTATTCGTTTTTAAAATTCTTTCTGAACCATTCATCAGTGTACTTATTTTGACAAATAAATATAGAACACGGGTTAATAAAAATTAGTCAGTAATTATTATTATGTTTTTTTTTTTTTTTTAGAAACGAAAATCAAATTAAGATTACAATCTGGAACTTACATTCGAAATTGGATTATTACAAATACAAATATAAACTATTGACGTACATTATTGCAAAGATTTTTTCTTTTTATTTTTAAAAGAAACTACTAAGAGTGCTGTTTTAGGAAGACGATGATTCCAAGTTTAATACATCTGGTAACAATTAAGGGCTTATATAAAAAATCAGAAGACAAGCACAAATGTGAGGTAAATGTAGGTGAACAGAAACGAAAGAAGATTATGAAAATCCGTTGCAAATAAAACAGAGGCCTGTTTCGCACCATCGCTCAATATTCCTTTATAATAATAACGTTTTCAGTATAAAATATAAATAGACTTTTAGATGTATATTTAAGAACTCTATGAACCAAATGAAGGTGATTAATATCAGTAATCGGCCAAGTTCTTTGTCCAAATTTTTTTTTTTTTTTTTTGACTTAATATGTAGTCAACCATATTTAAACAGTTATAAACTTATAGCTCTCGGTCATTTAAAGGATAACATAAAAGAAATTTAATTTGATTGTAATATCTCTCTTTTTATATTTGTTTTACGGATTTCAGTCCGATACTTTTGACAGGGCTTCGGGGATTGTGAAGTTAAGGTTCACGGTTGTTGTTTGTATGTATGTAATTTTTAATCTGATTTTTAAGGAAAGTAAAACTGATCATATTACGGAATCAATATTTGTTTTACTAGAATGCAATAAAATAATCAAATTTGGAAGCTATGAAGAGCGATGAAGGGAGCAAACTGTATACAAAGCACAGGCAGCTTACCGCAGAGAAATTAAAGTGCCGCGTAGAAAGAGAAGTTAATAAGCAGTAATAGAAGGAAAGTCATCGCGATAGCCTAATTGCTAGAGCACTTGACTTTCGTTACGGAGGTCATTCGATCCCGGGCGACGACAGAACTTATTACAATATGAATTAAAATTAAAATATTCGCTAATAATCATGTGTAAGGCAATGGAAAACTACCACGTACAACATCATATGCGCGCTAGGTCAGTACACAGCAGACATAGATGGGACTGCACTTGTATAAAGATGTAAACCAAACGATTACAATCAGTTCCGAATGAAGTCTTGCGCGTGTACACTCGCGTTGCATATAAACAATTGCCTAGTACACTATGCCTGTATCTGTACAGCTGATATGTACGAATAGGTAGTCGCCGACGTTCAGGAATTAAGTATGGCACTATACAGAAGAATAGAAGGAAAGGAAGATCGGATAAAAAATGCGGATCAAAGAATAAGAAGGAGTAAGAATTAGACTGTAATTTGTAACGAGCAGCTAGGACAGAAGAGTTGGCTGAGAACGCCGTAAGAAACCGCCAAAAAAAAGAACATAATCGGACTAATGAGAATAAATTCATTTCCTTCGATTCTGGAGTGACCGGGAATCCATAAGAGATAAATTTAGATTGAATGAAAAAGGAAGAGATTTTGAATCACGGAACTTATAAGAAGGTTTCCGTAGTCCGTTGAATGAGAAGGAAAAGGCAATGAGGTAGCCTGAAGTACGTTTTGAGAATCTGGTAGAATAAGAATATTGTGAGAAACAGGTGAAGATCTGATGGAAGTAAGACCGCAATAGAAATTCGTCAGAGAAGATTGAACGGAAGAAGGGAAGATTAAAAAGTGACAAGTTTTGTATTTTTACTTTACAAACATGTTTCGAACTACCTGCTGGAATATAATCTCTTTTTTTTTTTTTCCTACCCTGGGCGCGCCAGCGGCCTTGACCCAACAACATGAAAAATTAAGAGTTATAACTAAATAGCCAAGCGATCAGAAATGGAAAAGACAAAGGACAGCAGCAATGGAATAACTGAAGGCAATGGGAAGGAAAGAATATAGGTAGCATTAAAGATAATCTCACATAGTCGTAATTTTCTATATTTTTTTATCTAGATCTTCAACACCGAAAGAAAGCTTCAAAAATTAGAACGAACTTTACTTTTCACTAACTGATGCATAGTTTTACATTTAGATTTGCTAACAGGGAGATGTCAACAAAGTAAAAAAAATTAATAAGAAGAGTCATGATGAAATAGTAATTCACTGATCACATTGCCTTCTCCAATAAGCGTTTGAGAAGAACCGATTGAATATAAATTAATACACTTTCAAATACCGTAGAGTCTCGCTAATCCGGTGCCGCTAGTCCAGACATCCGGTTAATCCGGACGAATTGAAAAAAATAAAAAATGAAAAAATATCTCAGGCGTCCGGAACGCATGGCAGACGTAGATTACATATGTACAATACTATGGTACATACATATTGTTTTATATATAAATAACTTTCTTAAGTACATAGGTATACTTTATAAAAATGAAGAAATCATTAAGGTTTTTTCTTTTACCTACAAAACTTGTTTCTGACACATTTTAAAGTTGTTTCCGTTTAATCCGGATTTTCGGTGATTCGGACAGGCCCCGGTCCTGCGACAAGCCCGGATTAACGAAACTCTACTGTTCTTATCTTTCCGTTTTAGTATACTAAGAATAACTAGCATATTTTAACAAAGTAGTCGCCTAGGCATGATCAGACTGACTTGTGATAATAAACGAGAAAAGAAAAAAAAAAGACATTTGTTTAATAACATTGTCGAAATTAGAACGACAGAAGCAGCGATACGTTTGCATAATGTACAGCTACATTGACAACCCAAGTCTAAACTTTGACAGTGTGGCGAAATATCGCGTTGTGCTACATAGACGCCGTTTCGGCATGAATAGCGAATAAAAAATATATTGAGAAGGAATTACAACGCGGTACACTTAGTATGAACGCGATGATATTCGCTGATGGAGATATAGCATGTACTTCGAAATAACTTCCATTAATCAGTATAAAAATCGACTACACTTCCTCTTCTCTTATAGAAAAGATTCATCTTCTTACACTCATACTTCTGTCAAAAGCATGAACGAGAAAAAATCTGACCGAAAGCATTATTATTATTTTTATTATTATTATTATTTTTATTATTATTATTATTTTTATTATTATTATTATTATTATTGTTATTATTATTGTTATTATTATTACTATTATTACTACTATTATTCCTACATGCTTTTGTTATCCTTATTCATGCGTTCCGCCCTCGAAGCCAGGTCAATTGTAATTTTCAAAAAGGTTCATCGTATTTCACAAAAGATTTCGAAACCTCCAACTTTTCTTTCATAACACTTTGCCCGAACGTCAGTTAAAAGGATCTATTGCAGCCGACGTTTTAATATTAACAGAATAAAAAACCACGCAATGTTTACTCGTACCACTGCCTCTTACAAAACTACGCTAACACCGGTTCGATGGAAAACAATTTTTGTCTGAAAATTGAAACAATAATAACTTAAATATATCAATAAAATGGGAAAACACGTGTTTCAGGACCAGCAATCGAAAGATACAATCATACTTTTTGAGAGGTGCTCTTTGGAGGAGAGTTAACATTTCTGTTCAAAATAATACATATATACCGTGAGTTCGCAAGTAGCTCATAAAGAATTTTAACCATTAAACTGGTTGCGTGCATAATTCTAATTTCGTATCCGTTCATTGAAATGGCAGAAATATTTGGCTACTGTCGGCTCCCCTGAACTAGGATTTTGGTCAGCTACTAGCGTGTCGTAAATTAATTAAAGCTTCGGAACTACAGAGTTAACCATCGGGAGAAATCCCTCATCAGGACAATAAATGGAGGAGCTTATACGGTATGTGTAGAATAAAGAGACATGTACAAATTATCACCATCAAAAATGGATGTCCGTTTCAAACTTTTCCATATATTGTTCGCTGATATATTTTTTGATCTAGCTGTTAAAATTTCATTCTCTATAGTAGTAAGATATCTTTTATTTTTTATATCTTGAAAATAACTTTTTTTCGCATAATTGGATTGCGGTTCAAGCTTAGGCACTTTTTAGTTTTTTAAATAACATTTATCAATTTTTTATTGATAAAGAGTTCCTTCTGGCGACTTTCTTAGATGTCAAGGAAGCTTTCGATAATGCTTCTATTCCTATTTTGTTTAAGCAAAATTAATCGAGTTCTGAATCTCATGGTAATAATTCTATTTTTTATTTATTTATTTATTTGAAAGATGCTCGACTGCATGGTCATTTGCATCTTTTATGTAATTACATATGCTAATTATTATAAAGTATTATAAAGATCTGTTAATTTTAAAAAGGAAAATAAATTATTAATATTATTGATATCGTTACTTAAGATAATGTCTAAAGTTGCATTTCCAAAGCATGTTTGTCGCTGTGTAGTATACCTCGCGCATTCGGACAATATGTGGGTTATGGATAGCTGACACTAGAGCATGCGGTACGTATTAGTGGTTCGTCCTTTTCAAAGATATAAGCGTGCGTTATGCGTCCGATTCTTAAGCGTGCCAATATAACTTCTTCCCGGCGATTTCGGCGGTAACATGTATGCCATTCGGAAAGGATCGGTTTTATTGTATAAAGTTTGTTTCCGTTAAAACGCTGTTCCCATTCGGACTGCCACGATAACTTTATGGTATTTCATATAATTTAGCAGCTATGTTTTTTAATGCGGATTTCATATTGGTCGCATTTTTTCCTTCATGAGTAAAGCCCCGAATTTCGATATTAAATTTGCTGCAGAGCAATCTGCAGTGCATTCTATGTAAGTTGTTTCTGAGGCAAGATCGTTTTATTTTTCAAACTCAGTTTCTAAACAAACGGATGTTTGTACGACTTATAAAGGGTTTCCTTAAATATCAATTTTAAGTCCGTTATTATTCAACACCAGATCGATCTTTCCTTCATCATCAAACATTCTATCATATGCTGATGATTTTATTGTACATGGAAAAACAAAAACCGTTCTATTCAAGATAATCAATTCTCAGTTAACACTTCCTCACGATGTTTTTTTTTTTTTTTTGAAAAATTGTCTTGGTTCTGTTCCCATCTAAATCAAGTGTCGGCGTATTTACTTTTAAACCTTATTCCCAACAAAACGTACAAATCAAGATCCACAATCGAAACATTACGTTATCTAAGCCGGTTAAATAGTTAGGTATTTATCTGGACTCGAGATTAACTTGGGCATTTCATGTATGTACAACCGTGACCAAACAATTACCCGGGATTTATAATTCAAGGCTATTAGCAATATACTTCCTGAGGAGAGGATCCGGTAAATTTAATTTTCTTCGTAAAGTTATTGTTAGAGATCTAAACTCGATTACAACGCAGTTTTTTATTGGTCAACTTCAAAGTTTCACCCCTAGTAAATTAAACATTCTATACAATTTAAAGTTTAAAGTTTATAACTGAACATATTAAATCGGCTCCTCCCCTTCTATGAGTCTTCAAATTGAATCTAAAATTCCACTACTACCAAAATAAGAAGATCTTTTCTAATAGACAGATTTTTAATTAACTATTGCCATCTCCGCCATTCATTAATATCAAAAAAATTCGTCCGACGTAAAAAGTCGTTTTTAGCTTAAAAAAATTCAACAGGTACTTCACGTATTGTTCAGTCCGTATTTTCACGCTGACATCTAGTTATTTTAGTCTTTATGATAATAGTAATCCAATTAAATTAGCCGTAAATGCGGACTTCTTAAATAGTTTAAATAGAAAATATCTTTCCTGCCAATTGTTCAATTCTTGCTTCATACAATTAATGGAATCTAAATATCCTTTTTTCTTAAGAATATTTACTAATAACGCTAAATTCACAGAGTTAAATATGTAGGCGCCGCATTTACAGTGGAAAGTAACTTAATATTTCGGTTCAAGCTTTCTTTTAAGGCTTCTGTTTTTACTGTCAAATTGCTCGCTATTAACAAGGTCTGTAATTTTATACCGAATATAACATATGTTGGAGGAAAAACTGTAATATCATTTAATTGTGAAGCTCTGTGGACATCCTTTTTTGAAGAATTAAAATATTACGGTTTGCTGCTCCCTTCAAACTGTACCTTTCCCTTACTTGCTTCTGGAAGTTGTACATTTATATTTTTATTCGTTAGATGAAATGATGCTATTATTTGAAATTCAGTTAATAGTTTTAAAATAAAAATAAAAAAGTTCCGGTCGCATTTAACAAAACTTTTATTTCAGGTACACCTGAATTTCTGAATTCAAATTATAATTTCTTCTTATTGTATATATATTGTTGAGCGAACGAGAAAAGGGTTGACGAAGCGGTATTCACACTTTAATTTCTTGATGAAATTGTGTTGCAATAGTTATTTGTTTCACGGTGTTGAATTCAATTACTGTTTCTTTGTGTTAAGTGATGTATTATCTAATCGATGTCTATAAAATGAAACATAGCGAACTGATTGTGATATCAGCAATTGCCTCTTTATGATATGTATATATATATATATATATATATATATATATATATATATATATATATATATATATATAATAAGATATTGTATTGTTAGTTAAAGATACTGTTAAATCTAATTTGATCTTTTATTTATTTATTTATTTTACGTGTCCTATACAGCAACTCAGGCTAGAGACACGGCAAGGAATTACGAAAATTTAAAATATGGGGAAGAAAGGAAAATAAAGAGAAATCAATAAAGATTAATAAAATTATAACAGCTTTAACAAATCAGAAGATTTTAGAAATTGAAATAATCGATTAAGTACGGTTTTTTCATCGCACAACAAATCCTTTAAATTGGATGGTATTGCGCATTCTTTCCGACAGTGGTCGAAGACTGGACATTTAATCAGTAGGTGTTCGACGGTAAACTGACAATCACATGTCAGGCATTGAGGCACAGGTTCTTTATTTAATAAATATGTGTGTGTAAGGCGAGTGTGCCCAAGTCGCAGTCTGTATAACAATTTGAAAATTGTACTCCGGATACGTTAATGATATCGCCTCTATTTTTCAACAATATTTCTGATAATATTATTAATCCTAATAATTTAGGAACTAAATTTTATTAGGATTAATAATATTATCAGAAATATTGTTGAAAAATAGAGGCGATATCATTAACGTATCCGGAGTAAAATCTTATAATTAGTTAAATATTTATTAATTAATCCTTAAAATGTTGTGATAAAGTTTCACTGATAGCGAATGATGCGAGAGAACCCACAGGTGAGCCACGATAAAAAAATGCTATTACTATGAATCTCAGGTGGAAAGCCGATTTTTAAGAACATAAATAAAATAAAAATCAAATTTTTCATCGCGTTTTTGTCCACCGCCAAATTTTGCCAGAAAATGTCTTTTTTACTCCTCTACACTCGGGAATTTTTTCATTTTTTTTGAAGTGGTGGAACATCGTTACTAAATTCCAGTATTTTGGAACCTGGCTCCATGAGTGAACCGATCAGTTCCTTGCGATAAGGTCACGCATAGAAATGGCAAGAAAGACCTTTTTAAATATGAAAAACCTAATGATCAGGAAGGATATCAATCTGCAATTAAGATTGCGACTAATACAAGGCTATGTATGGTCGGTATTACTTTATGGTATGGAAATCTGGAATCTTACACCTATGCCGGAGAAAAGGATAGAAGCGTTAGAGATGTATTATATATCGCCGCATGTTAAACCATATAATCAATAAATAAGTGCTACGAAGAATGGCAAAACAAACTGAACTACTACACAACATACGGTCTAGAAAATTGAAATATCATGCACACATCAACAGAAATCCAGAGAAGCATAGTTTGTTGCAGCTCGTTATAAATAGTGCCATCGAAGGACATTGCAGACCAAGCAGAAGAAAGTTGTCATGGAGAGCAGACATGTGCCGCTGGTACAATCAGACAACTGCAGAATCAACAGAGGCGCCTAAGAACAAAGAAAGATTGGCTATGATGATCGCCCAACTTCGTTCGGAGATGGTGTAAAAAGAGAGAGAGAGAGAGAGAGGTGGAACATAATGAAAAAAAAAAATGAAAAACTTTTTTTTTTCAAAATATCGTGTTTAAATACACTAAAACTTTTTTGCTGCTAGAGGAATATATAGAAGATAATTTTTCAACTGAAAATATACATTTTACTAGTAAAAATATTAAAAAAATTAATAAATTGATGTTAAAATTTTTTTTTTCATGCAAAAATTCATCGGAATAAAAAAGATATAATTTTTCCGTCCTATTAGCCGCAATAGTTTTACATTGTTAATAAATGAAAATGAAAATTTTTATTTGATAAGTTATATTATTTATATTTTCAAAAAAAGGTATCATTATTTACAATAAACGAAATGATTTCGCATTAGAGATATATATGAAAAACTATTTTAAATAACATCAGTTAGTCTTCGTCACTGCCTTCATTCACTACAGTATTAACTTTTTCATTTATAAACAGACGACTAAATATTTCGGCAGGTCTTATTATTTTAGCCAAATATCGAGCGTAAGCAAGATAGTAAATGATAGCTGCAATGCGAAAGTAACACCCTACAGTACGCCTATTATTACACGATATATGTATATTTTAAAAAAAAATAGTTTTTCGTTTTTTTTTTCATTATGTTGCACCACTTTTAAAAAAATGAAAAAATTCCCGAGTGTAAAGAAGTAAAAAAGACACTTTCTGGCAAAATTTGGCGGTGGACATTTTTCCAAAATGCGGTGAAAAAATTGATTTTTATTTTATTTCTGTTCTTAAAAATCGGCTTTCCACCTGAAATTCATAGTAATAGTATTTTTTTATGTCTTCTTTTACTCCTAAGAATTAGGGAAAAAATCGTTATTCATTTATTTTGAATTTTACTATTAAAAACAAAATATATAAAATTGAAAAACGAGGTGTTTTTTTTTGAAATACTCGAAAACCGTTTGAGATAAATGCTGAAAATTTGGCTAAATTATTTTTATTTGGTATCAAAACGATTCCCCAAGTGCAAATCGAAAAACCCGCGGGGGCAAATTTCCCATATAAACCCGGCTTTTTGAGTGAAAAAAAATTATTGAGTTTTATATTTGGCATCGTGTTGTTCCATATTTCAGGTTCAATTGATTTTTACGGATTTCTTTAACGTATTTTTCCATTATTGCCTCTTTTCGCATTATTATTATTATTATTATTATTATTATTTATTACAAATTGCAGAAATAACAGGTAAGCACGAATTTAAGAAAATCTGTAAACAAAAATTTAACCCGATGAAATACGGAAGAGCACAATGACAAATATGAAACTGAATAACTTTTTTGTTATTTACCTTAACTGTAAATCATGCAAAAGAGTTTGCTAAAGCGGTTATCAGGGGGTTCATAATACCATCGAACGTTTATTGAACGCTGACGTAAAATTCCGGAATATGGGATAGATTTTTTTCCACCACTACGTATATATTGCGCAATTTTACTTACAGCGAATACGTATTTCCAATGGATCCGTGAATTTTTCAGTATCGTCACATAAATGTATCGGGCTTATTAACGATATACAAAATTTAGTCTTTATTTGACGTTTCCTGTTAACTTCTTAATTATTCTATATTATTTTAGCGTTTTTTTTTTCCAATTTTTTCTACCTTCGCTTTTCTTTCACACCATTTTATGATGTTTCCGAAACATGTAGGTGTATTCAGTTTTTTAATAATATAATAATCGTTTCTTACTCTAGTCAGTTATTGCTTATATTATTTTATTAATTTGGAAAACGTTTGTATAAATAACCACTTTATTTTCAGTATCTTTAAAATTTTCACTTTATGTTATTTAATTTTTTTTCTTGCCGTATTCACTTTTGATCGTAATTTTAATTCGTTCATTTTTGCTTTTATTCATAGTTCGGATTAGTTCATATACCGTAAGAATAACAGCAAAAATGAACGAGCTAAAATTGCGATCAAAAATGAACCGATGTGGTAATCGATGTAATCGTGCACCGTTTTCAATTCAATAATTCATCGATTTATTTTAAGTTGAATGGAGAATCTTCAGTTATATTTAATGCGTCAGGTGTAGTTTTGATTTATATATTAATAATTTACATAAATGAATTACCGTATAAAAATTATATACGTTATTAACTATAATAATAAAATATTTTGATATTAATAAACTACCTAAAAATTTGAAGCAGATTTTTTTTTTTTTTTTTTTTTTTAATGTAAGAATATCCCAAAAAATCATCAATATTTATTTTAAATTAGATTTTTGCGTATTTATAATAACTATTTCAGTTCTAATGGGAGAGGTTTAACCCCCGATCATCCGTGCACACAGCCTTGCTGCGGAGATATGGTAGTGATCATTCATCAGACTTACGTACGAAAGAACCCCTTTAAATGTTTTTAATACAACGCGCTTTGTTTGATTGCCTATTTTTATAGAGCGATTTTTGTAAATTACACTGCTCCACAATTTACTTTTATTTTTTTACACTTTTTTTTTTTTATTTATTTTCGTACACATCAAAAAAAGAATAATAATAATTACGAAATTCATTCGATATATAATGCGGTTACTATTAATTTTTGAACCATGTGTGTTAAATCTTCACCGGGTTTTCATTTTTTTTGAACGAATCGTTTTTCGCAAATTTCAGAGTTCCGCAATTTCTGGCCGTTGGAGTTAAAAAAAAAAAAAGTAAAGCAAACTTATTCTTATCTTGAAAAAAGGTAAAACACGGCCTTAAAACAATACGGATTATCGGATTTTCGAAGAAAATTGCTTGCCTTCGGCAATTCTACAGTAACTTACGAAACCACCTTAATATAAATCCGGTCAGTCCAACCATGAATGTCCTCTCATCTTCTGTACATCTGTCGGAAATTCTCCAAAATCTAATCACGGTGCCAACTCGCAACCACTACATAAACAACGTATTTCGGTAGCAATCTAACTTACAGAAATTCTTTTTCCATCTATTAAAGAGGTAATTTTATTTCTTCTTTACAATTTTTGATTAACCATAACTGAAAGATAATCCGAGTTTTAGTACACATTTATAAGTATAGGTATTTAAAATATCATATTCGCATGCTTGAAAGATTACACAAATCGACGACAGTGAGTAAGAAATATCCACTTTTGATTAGAAAACGAAACGTTCATCAGTATGTAAAGCTATGCCCGTAATGAAAATATCGAAATGATATTTTGCAATAAAGAGCGGATAGATTAAGCAGAGAAATATAAGACGAACCGATTTATACTGGCATAGGATGCTCAGTGCAGGCCCGAATTAAGTGTATGATAGGCCCGGAGCTACGGAAATATTGGGGGCTCTTTTCGGAAGTGACAAAATTATCAGTTTTATAGAATAACTAAAGTTTCTTTAATTTAATTCAATTATATTATTTCGAATTCCCGAATGTTAAACATATAATTATTAATGTAAACAAAACTAAATATACAAATAATGGGTAGAACTTTCGATGCCAAAAAAAAATACATACATATATATATATATAGACTCATTATACCCTAAAACAACAACGACCACAAATAAAATAAATAAAGGCAGAAATCAGATAAACGAGACTAAGGACGGTTGATAGCCACGGTTTTGTCGGCGACGACGCAGCAATCTCCCAGCAGGATCCGTGAACCGAGAAACGATTCTACAACGATTTAGTTCGACCGGTGAGAACGTTCCAGCGTGCAAGTTTTTTTTAAAATTATTAATGTATAATTATTTCCTATTCGGCGAGTATAATTATTAATTGTTTTTGTATGTGTGTGCGATGCGGAGAGAATGTAACTGGTGTGCGTGTGTCGTAGCCAGAGGTCGCTCAGGGAGTTTTGTCATTTTACGAAAATTAAAATAGTCATAAGTCTATTTGTTGTAGTCAATTTCAATATAATCTATAGGAATTGGTAATTCTTTCCGTTGACGATTACGGGAAAGTACTGCGATATTATTAAAAATAACAAAAAGACGGACTACCAAAATCTAAGAATTTCGGTCAGGAAATATTAAATTGTGTTTCCGCTTTGATAAAGTAGAACGGGTGAAAACACAGCAATATATATGTATATATATATATATATATATATATATATATTAATTACAAGCTAATTCTTAGGCTACCTCCCATTAGAAAAAATTCCCCAAAAAATGTCCCAATTTTATGTAACGTTTGTTATATTTTATAGGATTTTTGTTATTATTATTTAAAAAATGCTACAATTTTATGTAATGAAATATGTAACGAAAAATGTAACGAAAAAATGTCTTAATTTTATATAATGAAAGTTAAATGTTAGGATGGGATTTTTGCGATTATGTTACTTTTTTTTGTGTTGATACTAGTAAGAATTACGTTGTAAATTTTGATCATTTTATACAAAGTATAGAAGAGAAAGAGACCGAAATGAAAGCAAGAGGGATCAAGGGGCACAGCTCCTTGCGGAGCCAAAATAGCCGAGTTTATATACATATATATATATACAAGGGCGTCGCCAGACGATGAGCCAGGGAGGGGCAAAATGAGTTGCCAGCCGCCAGGGGGGGGGGGGGCAAGTATAAGTTGTAAAGGTTTAATATTTTATTAAACAAGAATAAAATCTTAATTAAAACGTAAGTTTTCCAAATTGTCCATGATTACGCGCCTATGAATACTCATCAATGCCAGTTGATTAAAAAGTTTCAAGGCTCCATGGGGGGGGGGCTGTCCCTCTCTGCCGCCCGCTGGCGACGCCTATGTGTATATATATATATATGTGTGTGTGTGTGTGTATTATCATGAAATATATTTATTTATAAATGGTACACTAAAGCCTTGTAGTCAATTATTGTAGATGCAATATTTGAACACTACAATAAAAAAAAAATAAAAATAATCGTTTCCATAGAATTCATAAAAATTTCAATTTTGTTTTCTTTGTCAAAAATTGAAAAGAAATAAATTTATTCTGAATTCGGTCCATTTAATTCAAGCAGTTATGATTTGGCAGACATTTCGGGGGGTGAACCAGGACCCCCCCCCCCAGATACGTCCCTGTATATATATATATATATATAATAGATAGATCAGTCATAATCATTTAGTTATCGATAACATTGTGACACTGGTGATTAAAAAGTTGCTTTTCAAATGCAAACAGGCGGATATGACCGCGCAAGCAGCTTAGTACCTGTAATGTCCAAAAAGTTAGAAAACTCGCATATACTTGACCATATAATCTGTAATTAAGTGCGCGAATGTTTTATCAAAAGTTTGTAGCGAAACATCAGATATACCAAAGGAAGCCGAAAGGACAATATTCTTTTGCGAAAAAATGAAACAGTTTCTTTTGTTTACGAAAGTTAACAACTTTTAACAAAAACAACCCAGAACTTTTCGACTGATTAAAACAATTGCGTTACTTTCGAATACTCTTTTTTTTTTTCTACTTTTATTAAGGTCACATTGTACCGGTGCGCACTTTTTTTCCGAATATGCGCAAGAAGGAATGCAGAGCATCGCTACTGAAATAAACTTTAAAGCGGATGTGGAATGCAACTGGGAGAAACGAAAATGAATTCCGTTTTTTTATTCCCTTTTTCATTTCCACTGCCGTATTATCCAAGTTCGGACTGGCCTGCTCGAAAATTATTGGCGGGGAAAGACACGCTTAATTATTAAGTACGTACATTTAAAAATACACCGTATTCGGAACCACCCTGCTCCATAACTATCATTATTTCGGAGTTTTTTTCTTCTTTTTTTTTTCTTCTTCTTGGGTTTGCTAACAAAGAGCATTAGCCTAGCAAAATAAAATAGATGGATGAAACAGAGTAGAAACAATATTTTTATTTTATCGACAATGGAATCCTATTTTGGAGTTCCAGAAATGTATATAAAATAGATCATCAACCTCTTCTTCATTATTTTACAGCATATTCTTTTCCGCTTTGTGAGTTAGTATATTTCGGTTTAATAGTGCACCGTTGCTATTCTCGTTTATGAATGTTTTCATTTCCAGCGCAGAAAGCTTTTATACTCCAAATGCTTCCGCTTAATTTTTTTAAAAAAACACTACATAACACTTCCACGATGCGCAATAGTCCCTTGAAATTACTTATTTTTACACATTTCTTTTGGCCAGTCTTCTTTTCCGATATCTAAAACGCAATACTAAATTTTGTTCAATTATTCGATGCGAGATGTTCCGGCCTATTTTACAGGAAAAGCGCGTTTTGATTTTGCTTTTTTTCATAAAAAATCTTTTTCACCTCGTTCCTTAGCAACGGTGAGTTAATCACTTTATGTTTCCCCGCTTTTTTACCTCTAACGTATGGAGTTAATTACTTTTTACCGAGACGTTTAGTTCTCCAGATTATCGAATTATTCGCAGTTTCTTGACTAGATATTGTTTCAAATTAATTACCCTGCATCATTTGAATTTCTTATTGATGTTGATATTTTTATTACTCGATTATTAATTTTCTCGCAAAACGCACCGGCTCACTCGAATCTTACGTCTAATAGTAGCGGTAAGGGTGTGTGCACTCTTTTCTAGTCTCTTTCCTCATCCCTCTATGTTGGTTACTTTTTCGTTTCGATGAGAGTACTATTTCATTCTTTCACAGCTTACATATCAATTTGTAGTTAGACATCTACCGTACAGAGACTAGGCAATAATGTTTCATTCGGATAGGATTTCGATTCCTACGATTGACAACACGGAAAAACCTCACTTGCGCTCTATTAATGAGCATAGTCGACGAGTTCAAAAGGAAAAAAAAAAAAAATCTACCAATCCAGACAACTCTTTCTCCTTTTTATAGATATATTATTTTTTCCGCTTCATCGACAAAAACCCCAATACAAATTTACAAATTTAAAACTCTCCTTGGCACAATCAGTATTTATCCTCGCAGGAATCAGTCTATATACTGATGAAAAGCGGAACGACATCGGTTCGGTAGTTTGTTAAATTATCGCGAAAATTAAACAAAAATACTCGCTAATAGAGAATCATATGGAAGGCAATGGCAAACATGCATACCATCATATGCGCGCTAGGGGTACTATATACATAGCAGCAGACACACATAGAAAATTGAATTAGTATACCGATAAATCGAACAATCGCAATATCAGTTCCGAGTGTAGTCTTGCGTGTACACTAGCGTTGCGTATAACAATTGTCATGAGCACTACCTATTCTGTAGAGCCAGAATGTATAAGTAGTCACGGCGCTCAAAATCGAGCAATACGATCGAGGAGTTTGTCAGACCAGCGGGCCCAAACAGACAAACAGACAGACAGACAGACAGGCAGGCAGACACATTTATCGAACTTCGTATATATGTATACGCTTGACTGCGTATGAATCATTCATTAGAAAAAGTAAAACATGAAATTTGTAGTTATTTGTGTCATTCACCAGACCATTATTTGAAACAATACCCCCCTCCATCATGTCGCTGAGCACAAATCTCTGACAAGAATTTATGAGCTCGTTTTAGAAGGTCTTCAAGTAGCATATCTAACACAAATCAGGTATGTACACGTCGTGTTCATTGTGCCGTCTTATGAAGCTCGCACTCGACAATAATACAGTCGCAAAATGAAGACAATATTAGAGAACTCGGCTAGGACACTAGTGCGCAACAGCTGCTCTATCGACGACGCTGTGTAAAGTTTTTCGTCGGAGAAACATTTCGACTTTTACCATTATAACTAGATTCCATTCTCGCGAGTCTAAGTGATAATAAATTCTAAAGCCAAAGATACGTGCCCGTTCGTTCCATTTCGTTAACCAATTGCGATGTACCTGCGGGTGCCCATTATGAGCCAGTTGCGGGCTACCTACCGCACCCTAAGCACTCCCTCCAAGATGAAATATAAATATTTACGCTGAGCAATCGGTAAAGAAATTTTTCAAAGAGGGTAATATAAATTTTGTTCGATTTATATGAGCGCACTTCTCGAAGTAGACAGTGTTCGGAGGTCTTTTAAGAGCTGGCTAATTTTTAAAGGTGTCGCTGCGGACAGCAACCGAATCGGTCTATCAACTTACGAAACCGCACAGCCAATGATAATCAAACTTTTATAATTGAGTATAGACGGTCTACGTTTATGTTAATTACTCGCCATTCATCGAACAGAATGGACGGCGCTCGTCTTCTAGGCGATCATAAATTGCGTTTTGATTATCAACTCGGCTCTCCTCTGACCAGAGGAAAAATATAAATGCAAATTATCGGCCTTCCATTCGGCCGGTACGCGACTAATTTCGAACAGAAACCGATCTGCGCACAAACAGTCCCGCAAAATCCCGTGTGGCCGTACCAACACAAATCCGGAAACTTTTTGGCCCGGGCCGTAAATACGAAATTAAAATAAACTGAAATAAATAATTCGCCGGCACTTCCTTTCCAAATAATCCAATTATCGCTTTGTAGTTCACTACCTACAGTTTCAGTAAAAACTTTCCTAGTTTATCGCATCTCTTTTTCTTACCTACTCGCCGTCATTATCGCCAGCGATTCTCCAGAGACGTTATTCTGAAAAATGAATTCTTCAGTTTCTTTTCGAAAACTTGTGAACCACTCGACCATTTCATCCGACGATGAGGAGCCGAAGTAATAATATCGAATTAACATACTTTTGTCTGTCAAGCCAGATACATGAAGAGGTTAGACCCCTTTATTCCTTGAAGTTCTTAAAGTTATATATACAACCGCTTGCAGAATCCTAGCAGAATGTTTATCGAATTCTTGCAGAATCACGCAGTCTAGAACGACGTCTAATGATAATCCGTAAATAACAGTGTTATAAGGATTTTCTAACCACAAAATTAAAAATTCTTTTACA
The DNA here is from genome assembly GCA_039619475.1 of Icerya purchasi. NCBI lineage: Eukaryota > Metazoa > Arthropoda > Insecta > Hemiptera > Monophlebidae > Icerya > Icerya purchasi. The sequence continues at coordinate 240,639,069 of CM077115.1, forward strand.
AATTGTTAATCGTTAAAAAGTCGATTCTTCCTAAATAACACAGTGCTGAAAATAGCAATTTCAACCTGAATGAGACGGTTCTCAGAATACTGCTTCCACTATCGAAGCTTTTAAAACAATAATTTCTCGACGAATAACATATTTCTTAAAATCCGTTCTAAATTCTTCCTGATTAAAAATGAATTCCCGGTTGTAGTATTTTTGATCATTTCATTTTTCCCCCATCTTCTCGTTTCATGATGAGCCACTATAAAAAATCTTCTTGAAATATTCATTAATATTGTACAATTAAAACTATATATCTCGTGCAAATTATCAAATTCTCTTACTGCTACAAATAAAGGTATGAATATATATATATATATGTATATATACATGTATTCGGTAAGTGTGTAAATTACGAAATTTGAAATTACTGGACAGCTTGAAAAATCAGAATGCTTGGTAGTATTTAAATCCATATCAGGTACACGTGGTAATTTTGGGGACGTGGTGGTAAATAGAAAAAACAGGATGAAGTATAATGTCAAATTGGGAGGAACATGTCGCACTAATTAGAGAAAGAGGACGTGAAAACCGAAAAGCAGGCAATAGAAATACACGTGCCAAAAAAAAGTAAAAAAAAATAGGAGAAACTGGTACCATTGTTAAAATATTTTTGTAAAAAGAGATCTGTGGAATAATGATAAAATTACAGAAATTGATTATATAGCGAAGACTTCCAGACTTGCTCGTTTGGCTACAATGGAATGTTAATAAATGCCACAATTGCGATGCGACCGGTACTTTGGAAAATATGGAACGGAAGAGGAAATTTTTGTAATCAAATTACATAACTAGATTTTATGCTTTGCCGATATATTCATAATGTAAATTTCACTCTCAGACAATATACGAGGGTGGTTTGAAAAATTTAAAAAAAAAACATATTTTTATGAAAACAGCGCTTTATTTCTCGACATAGTATCCATTTAGGCTCACACATTTGCTCCATCGATCGGAAAGTTTATTAATACAGACCTTGTAGGTTTCTTCAGGAAAATCTCGAAAATATTCATTAACGATCACCTCACTATCATTTACAAATCTTTTTCCTCCGAGGCATTTCTTCAAATTGCGGATTAGATGATAGTCGCAAAATCTGGCGAATAGGGCGGATTCGGAAGTAATTCGAACCTTAATTCGTTGATTTTTACCATCGCGACCACAGAGGTGTGAGCAGGTGCATTGTCTTGATAGAAACGAACTTTCTCCTTCGCCAAATGTGGACGTTTTTTGTTTTTTTTTTATTTCTTCGCTTAAACGTTGAATATGCTGCGTTTATTGTTTTACCTTTTTCAAGATAGTCGATGAAGATTATTCCGCGTGCATCCCAGAAAACCGTCGCCATGATTTTGTTGAAGGACAAAACCACCTTTGCTTTCTTCGGAGCTATTTTACCTCTCTCAATCCACTGGTTAGACTGTTCTTTGGACTCTCTGGAGTATCATCAACAGTGATAAATCGACGCAAAAATTCGCCTGTATTGATATATTAAAGTACTAAAGGTTTTGAGCTTGTCTTTTCGACGCTGTTTTTGTTCAGATGTGAGCAAACGCGGCACCCATCTTGCGCAGAGCTTGTTCATACCCGAAACTACGTGTAAAATATGGTACACTCGTTCAGACGATATGCCTACACCTTCAACTAATTAATTTTGATGCGCCGATCTTCCAACACACTACTCTGTGTATTTTTTTTCGACAATTTTTGGCGTAGTTGCTTCTATCGGGCGTCCACTGCGTGGTTCATCTTCTGTGCTCGTACAGCCCATCTTAAATTCTGCAACCCAGCATTGTCACTAGTATATCCTCTCGTATCTTCACTGGCCATTTTATTTCGTTAAACTACTTACTAAGTGTTGCAATAACCGGGATGGTACAAAGCGCGGGGAAATTTTAGAAGTTATTACCGACTCTCAACACTGTGGTGTCTATCGAACGATTCTCCGACATAGTGGGTTACCGGTTTCTTTGGTTATTTATTCTGCGTGTGAGTGCGGTTATTCCTCACTCGTTAATATATTGAAATTTGTTTACAACAGGAGGAAGAAACATCATTCTCCTTAGCGGAATGAAGATGGTCAAATCAAAATTAATGCGCATAATTTTGCTTTGCGTAGATTCCAAATGGGTAGAAGAATGAACGCTGAATTTTAAAACGGTGTTGCTGCTGAGGCTAAAAGATTTTTGAAGAATACCAAAAAGAGTTCTTGAGAAAATGACTGCGCCAAGTTCAATAGAGAAGCAAACCTTTGCAGAAGAAATCTGGTCTCTAGCCAGGAGATTTAAAAATTACTATACTAAAGATTTCAGAGATATTTCTTGCTTCGAAAACATTAAAATGTAGAGTTGTCTCTTCCTATGTTCTCGCCTTAGTAATAAACCGGTTTTTGTTCTCATTTTTTTCCATCAGCTGTAATAAATTATTTTTGTCCTCAAAAAGTAAAGATTCCTCTATGGCTTCGAACAGTTCTTACTCTATTAAGAAAACAATCTAGGGCTAAGCTCTAAAGTTCTAAACATTCCCTTATTTTTTATACGATCGTGTCTTTCTGGACGAATGGTAAAGATTCTTGGCAGTTGCTATTTGGAAGACCGCTAAGTCTCTTGACAGAAAGAGCTCCTTCATACCGATCGTTCTGGAATTATACTTTAGGAAATTCCTCGGAATGCTGTTCAAAAGCAGACTCCCAGCTTCAGAAACAATCATCTGCACCGTCTACTTACTGAACGATATTCCTATTCATCCTTTACAAGCAGAGAATTTACAATTGCAAGTTTTTCGGCTTCCACCCCCTAAATATGTGCATTGGTAGCTTTACCTTCTTTCAAAAAAAAAAAAAAAATTACTTTTCTCTCCGTTCTTTTTAGAACTAAATAGTGAACATATCCATTTGAACAGCGTCCGAGATTTCATTTAAAATATTTCAATTCTGCATAGAACGCAGTGAGCTGCACGATATTGTTGATTTAGAAACAATCGAGTTTAAACAGTTTAGAAGAACAGTACAAGAGACACAGTTACTAATATAGAACCGTGGCAAAATTTGATTAGCATTTCGGTAAATCTCGACAGAAGTAATTCTTTATTAATCTTCCGATAAATTTGTTTTCTTTATTTGCTTTTGTCTTGAAATCATACAAACTCATATTTAAAAAAAAACCGATTGTAACCAAAACGAAATATGCCAAAAAGTAAATTTTAATCCTCGATGATGAATAAATAAAATTCAACGTTTCGATAATAGGCGAAACTGTAATTTCTGTGGTTCAAATCGAAATTAATTCAACGTTCGGCGTCCGTTTAGCGAATTTTTATCAGTTTTAAATTTACCTTTATTACTACAATCCATAAAGAGAGAATCTGAAGAAAAGAAGGAAAATATCAATGAGAATTCTTGCGCGAGTAATAGAACATAACGAGTTGTGTTAACCGCTATTTGAATAAAATAAAAATAAAATAGTCGAGCCTTCTTTTGTTTTGTTTTTGTTTTTTTGTAATAGTGTACAACTTGTAGAAGTTTCAGGCTGTAGTTAGACTATAAAAATAAAGGGGAATTGGTTTATGTTTGAGAAAGTTGTTTAATTTGATGACACAACACGCCTTGCGGGTAACAAGTGCCGATGGAAACGAGTGAGCTAATATTTTCAAACGGGAATACATCTGGAAAACAGTAAAAAAGTTTTATTTTAAAGAAGCCGCCTTTTCCGTCAAGGGACACTGGGACACTACAAGCACATTAAATCTCGCACAACTTCTATTTGTACTTTTAACTTTCGATGACGCATTTAGCTTAGCCGACTGCGACCCCGATGAATGAAACAAGTGTGTGTGGGGGCGGGGGGATGGTAAATCAAAGCACAACTGCTAGGACAAAACAAGTTTTTAATTTTCATCAGTTTTCGAAGATAACCGTGTAGCTTCCTTGGCAAAATTAGAATTATCCGTACCGGTCTGTTGTTAATCTCCGACTTCTCTTCTTCTTATTTACGCCATCCGCGACTGAAGTTTGGCCATCAGTGAGCCATCTTCACTTCGTCAATGGCAGCATTATTTAAGTCCTTTTGTGAACATCGTGCTCCCCACTGTGTAACTTCCTTCAACCTGCGCTTCTTTTACCAATAGTTTTTTCGTATAAATTCCAGTGATACTTTTCACTACGATGAATATGACCATGGTAATTTAGCTTACGTTCTTGAATAGTCAGCCTATTCTTTTTTTTTTGACATTCTACTTAAGACCTCCTAGTTTGTAATGCGGTCTGTCCGTGGACTTTTTAACGTACTACAATATGAACATCTCAAAGCGCTGAAATTTTTTCTCCAATACGGCCGTTAGTACCCAGCTTTCAACTCCATATAACGATACCGTGAATACGTAACATCTAACCAACCTCATCATGCGTAACTGTACATTAATATCTTTTCATATAAGCAATTTTTTCATTTAAATAAAGTCTAGCCTAGCTTTCTCTATTTTGGTTCTAATCTCAATATTTTGATCAGTTTCTTCACAGAACCAGAGGTGCCCAAGTATTGAAATTCCATCACCCTACTTTACCACTTTCTACACAATCAATAATTCAGCTGTATCGCAATAGTAGCCCGCTAATTGCTCAATCCATTTCTCTGAATATTCCGACTAATCAACCAATGGAATTTGAAACAAAAATTAAAAGTACACTACAAACTGCCATCCAATAGGTAAAACTTAGTGTGTGAAAAAAGGAAGTAGGGAAATGGCCGAAAGATTGGTGTAAAAAGTCCAAGATACGTTTCGAATAATTCTATTTTATTGTTCTCTTTTTATTTATTTGTTTTCGTCCTTCCTTGTTCTTTTTCTTTTCCTCTATCATTTTTCTTTAAAATAAGATCAGGTTTTTTTTTTTTTCTTTATTTTCTTTCTTTTCTTTACATACTTCTTTATATTTAAATTATAAGTGTCCATTTTCTGTTATTATTTTCAAAATAGTATATATAAAAAAGTCACTTTTATCATAGAAAATATATTTAAAATATTTTAAATTAAAAATTGCCGACATATTTCGGAGTCACGTACACTCCATAATCATGACATTAATAAATAAAGTTAAAACGATATGGTGTTTGTCATCTTATAATACGATATATCGATATGTTATGATTGATTACTTAATTTAAAAAGCGGGTTATTATTAATTATAAGATTATTATTAATTAAAATATCTTTAAATTTATTAATATAGTACGTTTCGGCGCTATTAAGTAGATTATAATTATTAATATATTTTATTATTTCTAGGTCGTCTTGTATGTTTAATTTTAATCTATGTCTATTAATAATGATGTGTTCGGCAACAGTCGATTTATTAATATGCCCGTGTTTAATAGCGGCGATATGCTCATTATATCGGATGTGGAAAGTGCGACGCGTTTGTCCTATATCGTATATTTTGTTGCACGTGCTACATTTAATTTTATATATGCCCGATTTATTATATTTATCTATGTTTACGAATTTATTTGTATTAATTAATTGATAGTATAGATTGTTATTTGTTTTATAAGATATTTTAACTGATTTACGGAGTAGGTTGGTAAGACTGTTTGTTGCCCGGGTTAGTGTATGTGAAAGTAGTCCAGATCTGTTTAGTGTTGTTATTATTTTGTTTATCTTTTTTATTATTGCGAGTACATTTAAAATATAGTTTATCTATGATATCAGTTTTAAAATTATTATTTATTGCGATATTTTTTATTGTATTAAGCTCTGTTTTTTTATCTTTATTATTTAGTGGGGTGTTTATTAGCCGATATATGTAAGAGTAAAAAGAGGAATATTTGTGTATTTCAGGATGGTTAGAATTGGAATTTATTATGATATCTGTAAGTGTTTCTTTTCTATATATTTTGTATTGTAGTTTATGATTGTTTATCAATAGTGTTAAATCTAGAAAGTTTAATTTATCGTAGCCAATTTCAAGGGTATATTGTAAATTATTATTAATGGAGTTTAGGAATTGTAGAAATTTTCCTGGGTCTGAGTTGTTTTGGTTTAAATTATTAGTTTTGAAAATAGTGATTATATCATCGACATATCTAGCGTAAAAAATAATGTTATGGTTTTGAAATTGTTTATTGATAATATTATCTTCGTAGTATTGTAATAATAGTTCGCTTAATATAGCAGATATAGAAAGAACCCATAGAGGTAAACCATTTGGTTGTATATAATATTTATTATTAAAATAGAAATAGTTTTGTTCTATTATTGTTTTAAGTGTTGATATTAGTTCGTTAGTGTATAGTACGTTTTTAGTGTTTTTTAGAATGGTTTTTTCAATTATTTGTAAAACTAATGGTATGGGAATGTTAGTATATAAGTTTTGTATGTCATATGATGTAAGTGTGTAGTTATTTTTGATTTTAACGGATTTTAATTGTATTTTAAGATATTTAGCTGCCTCATGTATCGGTATGCAGATGAGTATTTACGGTGTATTTACGTATTTGTATGTGTGCGTTGCGTTATAATTTATATAATCTTAAGTTGAGACTAATATTATAATGTATAGGATAAGCAAGAATAGTTGTAATTTTGTATTTTTAATAAACGTTAATAAGGGTGTCGGACACTCACACAACGGGAAGCCCTGTAAAACTTACAACATATTTTACACAAAAATAAAAAAATCCAAAGTGTTCGCTGATATGTAGCAGTTCAGTTTCAACACCGACCCCGTCACGACCGGATTCCGTGGAAAAAGTTAACATCGATCTTCAATACCGGAAACCCACTAAGAAACTGCAAGGATACTTCCTCGTTTTAATAGAATTAAGTCAACTGGCAGATTTTTGTCTCTCTTCCACACCGTAATGATTTTCAACAACAATCGGTCATATCAAACATCTCGATGATCCGAATCTTTATTTCCAATTTACGGTTTAGTTGTTGGTAAATCTTTACAAATCACATTTAGAACGAGTATTCTTAATGCGTAACCACCGTGGTGACTAAAGATTATATCGATATACTTGCTGCGTGTAATCGAAATAGACCCGGCGTTTGTAAATTACAATTTTCTCTGGAAATGTTATTCTTTGTACCGAGCGTAAATCGATGTTGAAATCACCGCTAAGTATTATATCGTGCAAGCATAAATCGTGTACATGTCCAAAGAGTTTCTCTGATTTACGAACACACTCTAGTCGAGCACCTTTAGAACAAAGAATCGACGAATGTTAAGAGAAGTATTGTTGGAAATGTGATACGAGTAGCACTTGTTTGTCATTAATAGTTGTCTGGATCGAACATGTCGCATACCGTCGCGCGAAGTGGACATTCGTTCAATTTTCTTTTCCTCTTCATTGTACACTTCATCGGCTCGTGTTCGAACTCAGAGCGGACGAATATTCCATATTTTCGATTAGAGCGACGACGCGTCGACAGACTGTTTCGCTGTTCCTTCGTTCGAAACCGCGTGAAACGGTACGAAAGCACTTCGACCAGAGGTTGGTATCGTCGCGTTTCGGGAAACAATTTACTACGCGGAAAGAAATCCCGAAGAATTCTTTGGATAACTTTATCGAAGTATATAAATAACGATTGCGATAAATTGTTTTACGTTTAGTTCTTTTTAGTCTTGTATAGAATAAGACTTCAGCAATAGAAATTAAAAACTAAATGGTTTTAAAAGTATAACCGAGCGAAATTTGTACCAAAACAAACCGGAAAAAATATCAAAAAAAAAAAACAATAAAACATAAACGTATTTATATTTGTTAATTACAACCAACTTTTTTACAGAAATTAGCGAATAAAACCAAATGAACGAATATACTAATGACGAGAAACGATATTTTCAAACGGCGGTCGGTAAAATTCGAGTCATTTTTTTTTGCAAGCATAAATCGATAAATTTTTTTTTTTTTTTTTTTTTTTTTTTTTGGAACGGTAATTAACAAAGTGTATTACCATTTGGTATTTATATTGAAAAAAAGGTGACAACTGCTTTTCTTGAAGTGTAATTTTTAAATGCAACAATTCGGAAGATTTCATTAATGTACAAAAAGTCGAAAATCATTTTAAAATTTTGTGATACTCTTTCGTCGCCATTTTTCCTCACAGTTCTTCGAAACGAACAAAATTAAATTTATTTAAACATCGATTTTGTAACATTTCTTTGAGGCAGGGAAAATTTTAGATTGCAGCCATAAGATCGATGCGAAAACATATTTCCGTGCACGATGTAAATGCCGCTATAATCGTCTTCTTTTTTCGGATCTCTCTCTCTCTCTCTCTCTCTCTTTATATATTAATTACAACGCAATTCTCAGGCTGTCCCCCATTACAAAAAATTTCCCAATTTTATGTAACGCAAAATGTCCCAAAAAATTTCCCAAAAATATGTCCCAATTTTATGTAACGTTTGTTATATTTTATAGGATTTTTGTTATTGTTATTTAAAAAATGTCAAAATTTTATGTAACGAAATATGTAACGAAAAATGTAACGAAATTTTTTTTAAATTTTATATAATGAAAGTTAAATGTTAGGATAGGATTTTTGTGATTATGTCATTTTTTTTGTGTTGATGCCACGAAGAATTACGTTGTAAATTTTGATCATTTTATACAAAGTATACAAGAGAAAGAGACAGAAATGAAAGCAAGAGGAGTCAAGGGGCACAACCTCTTGCAAAGCCAAAATGGCCGAGTTTACTTATATATATATATACTCGTATATATAAAAATTACAACGTAATTCTTAGGCTACCCCTCATAAGAAAAAATGTCCCAAAAATATGTAACGAAAAATGTCCCAATTTTATGTAACGTTTGTTATATTTTATATGATTTTTTTAATTATGTGATTATACTCGTATGAACCAATTTTGAATTACATCGTAACTTTTGATAATTTTATAGAAAATATAGAAGAAAAAGAGACAGAAGTATAAGCAAGAGCGGTCATGGGGCACAGCCCCTTGCGATGACAAAATGGCAGAGTTATATATATATATATATATATATATATACACACACACACACATATATATATATTGATCCGTGATAACATTGATAATACTTTAATTTCTTATCTTGCTAAAAATCAACATTTTTCATTAATTGCGTTTCTATCTCGTGTAAATTTACGATACTTTAAGTCAATTAATGGTGAACTTATTTAAAGGAGCCACATTCTTTCACCTCTGTCGATGACTAGTATTTGCGCTTGTACTCATCGGTAATCATAATACCGTCTCTCGGTATACCTTCCACTGAAATCATTAAAATCAGTTTACACGAGTATTATGCGCGAACAAAAAAGCAAAAAACAAAAAAACATTTCCGATCATAAGCTCTTCCTCTTTTTGAAATCCATGAAATATTCTCCTTCCGCGTGACGATCATTTTGTCAAAGAAAATCTTAATATTCCGAAATTAAGCAAACTTTTTATACTCAAATTGCTGTGATTCCATGCACATATGTTTTTTTTTTCCGAGCGAATAAAATATTTTCTTTGTTTTTCGTCGAATTCGAAAATTTCAAAAAAATTACTCCGCAGAATTTGCTGAAAATAATTAAAAGAATTTTTATTTGTAGGAAATAAATGCTTGATTTTGGGCAATTTTTCTACGTGCTTTTTTAATATCCACCTCAAAAATCTCTACGTACCATTAAATTAAATATCGAATTTAAAAAAAAAAAAAAAAAGGAAAAAACAAAATATTTATCCGAAAAAAAGATGACTTTATAGAACTTGAATGAAAACTGCTTAAGCTTTGTGCTAATCTTTTAAAAAAAAAATCCTATTTTCGAAATAAACCGGATGCTCCATTCAAAGTCAAATCAAAATCAAAATACCTTTATTGAGAAAATTATACATAATCGTTACAAAGACAAATAATTATTTATAGATAAAATTTACTCGGCCCATGCAGAGCAAAGGTATCTTTTAATCGTTCCCATTCTAATCTATTAATTGTTACTTTTTCAAAATGACTGTTATTTAATAATTTATTTATTTCATCTTTCCATCTACCTTTTTGGTGACCTCATTTTCGTTTGTAATGTTAAAGGTACCAGAGAATTAGTCTTATATGTCCAACGGTCATCATCTGTTAATCTTATTACATGACCAGCCCATTCCCATTTTCTCCTTCTAACATAGTGTACCACGTCAATATTATATCTTAGAAGCTTTTTTATTTCTTTTATTTTTATTCGATCTCTTGTCTTCATATTAAGCATTGATCTTTCTAGTGTGTTTTGTGTTGTCCTTAGTCTATTTATAAATTTTGTGTTCACCAAGTTTGGCAACCATAAGTTAAGACGGGTAATATACACATGTTGAAAATTTGACTTTTATGGTAATTACTGAAAGGTCCTTTGAATATTCTTTTTAGCGACCAGTACTCCATGTCTTAGTAATTCTCACGTTTACTTCTTTTTCTATCTTATTTTTGAATGCTAATTGTTGGCCTAAATATGTCGTTTCGCTCACTACTTCTATTAGATTATTATTTACTTGAATTTCTCTCTGGGTTATAGTCTTAGTTAATATTTTTGTTTTCGAAGTGTTAATAGATAATCCAACTTTTGCTCCCTTCATGTGTCCAGCTCTAGCAACATTTCCCTCAATTCTTCTAAAGAAGTGGAAAGAAGGATAATGTCATCTGCAAATCTCAGATTTGATAATCTTTTACCATTTACATTTATTCCCTTATTTTCCCAATCCATTTCTCTAAAAATGTCCTCTAGTGTGCAGTTAAATAAGATTGGGGAGAGTAGGTCTCCTTGTCTAACCCCTTTATTAATTGGAAAATATTCCCCTTTTATGTCCGTTCTTTTAGTCCCTTGTACATTTCCTGAATTAACCTTATGAAATTTTCTGGGACCCCTTGCTTGTACAGTGCTTTAAGTATGTGTATTCATGCTTTAAAGAGTCGAACGCTTTTTTGTAGTCAACTAGGGCTATATATATTTATCTGATATTCGTTACTTTTTTCTATTATTTGGTTTATTATATGAAGGTGGTCAGAGAGTTGTTGAAAATGTTTTTCGAAAGCCGGCTTGTTCGCTCGGTTGTCGGGCTTCTAAAAAATGTTTTAATCTAATTTCTAGTAATTTTGAGAACAATTTCGAAATAATTAAGCTTAAAGTAATGGGACAATAATTTTTATGACCATCACCTTTTTCAAATAATGTTATTATATCTGAATATTTCCATTCCTCCGGTATATTACCTGTTCTTAGGATATATTGTTGGAAAGTATTGCTAGAGATTTAATTAAATGGTCTCCTCCTGTGTTTTGATATGTTCGTTAGCTATACCATCTGGGCTTCTATTAGACTTTAGTTTTTCTACTACTTATTATTTTTATTTCGTTAATTAGGAATCCCAAATTCTGGTTCGAAACTTGCCGTTATGTTCTCATAATTGTTTTCGCCCTCATACAATTTTCTATAGTAGTTTAATAAATTATTTATCTCTTTTCTGTCGTATATTTTTTGACCTATAGAATTTACGAAGTACAAATTCCACGGGGTACCTCTATACTTAGTTTTTTTTTTTTTTTTTACGAGTAGCTAATGCCTTTTAGGCTATTATTCGATTTGTGAATTATCTAAATATACTTGGAAATTTTTGTATTAATTATAAAGCCAGTAAGTTCTTGCAGGCAGTTTACATCCGGAATTTGTGTATTCAGCTGATTTCTGCGGTGTTGGATGTATTTTTGGCAGGATACCACAATATGATGAACTGTTAGCGGCTCGCAGCACACCTCGCAGATAGGCGGCGGCTGATCGTTCAACAGGTACGAGTGAGTGATGGCAGTGTGGCCCAGGAATATTCTATTGACTGTTGTTTCCAGCCTCGGAGAGCAGATAATATTTTTACTTCCTTCTAGTGTTGCTTTTATTATTTCGTTTTTCTCGAGTTCTCTCTTATTTCTTATTTCTTTCCTTAACAACTTGGAGAAATTAGATTTAGTTCGATTTTATCTTTGGACGTTTTATTTCTTATTTTTATAATTGCAGCCCTATTCTTATTATACAGGTTAATTACATCTTGATGTGTTGTTGCATCATGTTGTTTATTTTTATCGAAGTCGTCGGCTGATTGTAATATAGCGGTTATTATTGTTTTTGATAGGATGCTCCATTAGCCGATTGCAATCTGTATCGACGTTTTCATCAAATCTAGAGACCCGTCTGTTTTGGTTTTTTTTTGATTATTAATTAATATTTCTATTCCTACTTGTTTCGGATTTTTTAAAATTTTGATACACGTTTAAATGCTCTCTATTCGTCGTTTACCCGCTTAGACCCTTAGCTTATTATTTTTCAATCAAGTATTATATCGCATCGTATCATTTACCTGCTCTTTTCAATATTACACCGTTATTTCTGCTGTTCTTACAGCGACCGAATTGTTTACGGCAAAAGCCTCACCACTCCGGTACATTTGCATTTCTTTTAAAAAATAAATAAACGCAAAATAAAAAAAACAGCGAATTTTCGGAAAATTTAATTCAGTTCACCTTCCGATAACCGAACGACTGAAAATTTCCGTAAGCTAGAACCATCTACCGCATTCCAGTCTAAATATCAATCGCACCTATAAAATCGCCTCACTTTATCTCTTCATTTTGCATATCTAAAAGCGGAAAATGTTTTCGATAAACGCTAGTATCGCAGGACACGGTTTTAAAATGAAACACTACGTTCTCGACAAACTTTCCAGCAAAATAAAATACGCGCTATACAAAAAATTTGACGTGGAATAAAAATTTCGCGCGCTTATAGCGACACGGTGAAAGATGTTTTTTGAGTACACAAAGTTTTAGAATAATTTTAAAAATTCACCTCCTCGGGGAAGGTGAAAAGAGCTCAGACGCTTCTAACGAAAGGTGACACACACTGAAAGTCCTGTTTAAGAAGATAATGTTTTATTTGAAGTTTTCTACTAAACATTCTTTCAAATTTCCGCCTTCTTTGGATTTTCGTTTTTATCTATTTCTGACCGTCTATAAACGCTACGATTTAAAGTGGTTAATGCGACCGGAAAAATCCGCATGTTTAGAGAGGACATATTTTAGTACACTAAACTCGAGAAAACACCATAGAGACAAAAAAAAAACCCTTTAAAGTAAGGTTTTATCTAAAATGTGATCAGTGCAACCTTAAAAATGACGTACGAGTTACATAAACCGATTCACTTTTTTTTTTTGTTACCTCTTTTGCTTGGCGGAAAATAGGCTGTGGCTACATTAATTTCTGCATTATTATTGTAAATCGGGTTACTCGCATATTATTTCCGCTTATATCTCTGCATTTCGATGGTGCTTAAAACGATTTTTTATTATTACTGCAGATCCAGTGTCGAGTATGGTATATTGTGTAACCATCATATCAAAGCGATATCAAAACTTAGAAAACAATATACACGTAGACATAATAATATCGCCAACATAATATATAAAGAAATATGCAAACTACATAATATCAAAAAAATGTGACAATAAACAATCATATAAGTATAGACCACCGGGGATACTGGCGAAAATGAATCGCATAACACACTGGAACATGTAAATAAGAACAGAAAAAACAGTCACAGCCAACTGACCGGATATTATTTTAGTTGGCAAGAACAATGAATTCCTTATAGATATTACAGTTTTCAATATGGAAAACATGCAAAATAGGTATTTTATCAATCAATCTCAATCAATCGATCAAATCAAATTTATTTATATAGGTAGGTAATACAGAGTAGATATATGTATATAATATAAATTCGAATTCGCTTATGCGCTAAGACAGCACAAACAGTGAAAGTATTATCAGATATACACAGGCCAAGTAAATTATTTTTTTATTTGTTTTTTTTATTTTTTATTTCTTTGGACGCGTCAACACAGGGCATTTATTCAACACAAAGGACTAACAAATAATGAAACGTAGGAATATTTGTAAGTTATATCAGGAAGCGATTAGAAACAGAAGAAATGAAGATAGCCAATACAGGAACAACAGAAGGAGAAGGAAGAACAAGAATGTAGTGGGTACAGTAAGGAGCCCAAGACCAAGAAAATTAGAATAAAGGATTGCGCGTTCTGAAAAGATAGATGAGCATTCGAATAGAAGGTGATTTACATCACAGATCAAATTTAAGATAGGAGGATGGAAGGGACACAAGGCTAGTAAATAAACATATATATATATATATATATATATATATATATATATATATACAGAACTAGCCGTGCAGGTGAAAAAGACTATAAGGTATACGGGAAACATTAGAATCGAGCCCATTTGTTATTTCAACGGTGGGAGAGTCTTATCCATAGCAATAAAAAAAAAAGTGCAATCGATAAACTATGAGAAAAAAAATTAATAAGCGGTATCATCCAGAGTGCAGCCATTATCGATACCACTCACATATATAGACTATTTTAAGAAACATAATGTACACTTCTCCCTGGTCTAGGCCCGGGAAGTTACCTGCTCAGTCTGCAACAAGCATAGAAAAGAGAATAATAATTATAGTTGAGTATATCAAGAAATTAAAAACGAACAGAAGAAATAAAAATAATTTCAAAAGTCCGAACATTGCTGCTTTAATAAGCTGACATTTTTAATCTTATTAAAAAGGGAATCGCACGTACAATATATTTATATGTAGACTGAGGAAAACTACGAGAAACATAACCTTGCAGATGCTTGAATGCGCTAATTTAACCTCGTTAGTTCCGACTCTAATTCTAAAAGCAGTTATTAATGATCGGAAGATAACTGCGCGGTCTCTTTAAAGTTAATTTCAGCAGGGAATGTTGTTATGACTGATATTTTAAAAATTATGAAAAAAGTTTTCACATATTCTGGAATTCATTTAATAGCTAACTGTGACAGCGTTTTTAATTAGAGGATCCTTTTCTTACTCGTCTAGTAAAAAATGGAGTCCTCGATCCTATTTGTTTTCGTAAAGTCTAAATGTTTTCTAAATGTTTCGTAAGGCGTAAGATACGTTGTAGTCTCAAGTAATTAGTAAACGTAAGAAAAGGCTCATGCGATACAACGTTGTTTTTCTTGGGTCTCCTAAAGGCATTAACTGTAAATGAACTTTCGGACGGTTTATGTTAGTGCGAAGCGGACAATGAAAATCTAGATCTTTTTAATATTCACGTAAACCCTTCACCTCGTGAAGGTTTCGTGGAAAAGAAGACGATGTGATATGTAATCCATACTAACAGTTAATTGAAGTAAATAAAATGGAACACACACTAACAAGACTCTATGGTATAATTTAAAACATACGAAAATAATATAAAACACCGACTAGTTTCGGATAATCCATCTTCATGGTGTGTACAAACAACTTTAAACAGGGTAGAAAAAAGATATGTCCTATATATCCTTGACAAGGTATCATGGATTGTGAAGTTAAGCTTTTCATAATGGTACTAAGCGAATCTGATGAGAATACTGGAGCCAGTTCCTTTTTCTCGGCCGCCTTTACCTTCCCGGATTTCTCTGGTACGTAATTATTTCAGATTAGGTATAAACTTAGGAGCGACTTCGATCCGGATCGAGACAAGTTTCGATATACCTATGACACCTCTGATTTGGTAGCCAAGCGCCGTAACCACTAGGCTATCGCACTACCTATATAGACAATAGAAACTAGTAATTCTGGGAGAAATAGATGGCAAACTACTGTGGAATGTAGATGGACAGACCAGATACGAAATTTGTGTACGCCGCCACAGAATTTTCTATTTCTAACTCGACATGTTTTATTAGCAATTTGATTGTAGACACTACATCAGCACCTGCCGCAAACTGAGTTAACTAAAAAAAAATCTCTTAAAAATATTCACATCGAATGACAAAAATGAAGAGAACATTGTTCTACACGGGCTTCATCTGTTGGCTGATCTCCCAGAACTGTAGAATGTTTTACTTTATCTATTTTTCTCTCCTATGATTCGCTGATTCTTCTTTTTTTTTTAATTTTAATTTTAATTAGCCCACTCTGAATCATTGATTACCAACTAATAACTGAATGTGCTAAAACTGTATCCCCGTAATTATCTTCAAATTGAAATTAACATTTCTATCATTTATGCTTTTCGGTTATTGAAGGTCAGAATTATGCTCAAAATTTATTCGTGTTACAATTTCAACTATAATTTTTAAATTTCTACCCTTCCGGTTAAAATCAAAAGTTCAAATTAATCGATATTTTTTTTTCCGGAACGAAGAAATTGTTGTTCTCTTTTAAAAGCTGCCGCCACGTGTTTATTAAATGAACAAAATTTATACTGGCAGAAGAGATTTATCTCCTTTTTTAAAAATGTGTATTTTTGCTATTGCAACATCTGAGGATGTGAAGACAGAAAATACACATAGTTAATCATTCTCACGGCTGACGAAACTTTATGTCGTCTTCACCGTAACTCGCCTGGTCATTTACCATGTATCGTAATATATAAATCATTATTATATACGTTTATATCACCCAGAGGTACTATTTTTCTTTATTTCATTTAATGTGTTCCTCAGCAAGAACATATTTCTTAACGATTAATCGGATAGGATGAACTTTCGGGCGAAAAAAACAAACAAACTATAATAAAAATAACAATAATAACAATAATAACAATAATAATAATAATAATAATAATAATAATAATAATAATAATAATAATAATAATAATAAATAAAAATAAAAAGTCGATTTAATTTTTGAATATATATGTTTCGATAAAACCTAATGAAACGCATCATTTTCCGATGAAGTTTTCTCAGAGCACTTTATGAACACACTCGAATTAGCAACAAAAGCCGCCTAAAGGTCTAGCAAATAATTCAATAGAATATGTAATAAGCATCTGCAGCGCCGAGTAAATTTGTAAATAACGTAGCAAATTAAGAAGTTCACTTGTGCAGGAAATAAATAATTATTTAAAGCAGGAGACTCCTTTATAGTGTACACTTGATAATAAGATTAAGTCACAACCATCTAGATGCTAATTATGAAAGCTAGGGAAGGCGCGCAGCTGATATCGTATTTGAGAACGCTTTATTGCACACAGGTTTGACAAGAAACAAAATATCGCGAGACCTTTTAAAAAAAAGTTATCGTCGCAAAGGTTCGTTTGTCACTTGAAACTACGCCAGTAATCCACTTAACACTTGTAGCGAATAATATGAAACTGTAAACTGATCGATATTTCTGTATTCTGAATCCTTCGCTATAGCCTAGTTGATTATAGTCCTCCTTTATCTGCGAACAATGCGAATAAAAAATGCTTAATTTAAAAATCTTACAATACGGTTTTGTAGAAGTACATCGAGAAGGAGAAATAATTTCTTGATCCTCTTTTTGATAACTTGAGCGTTTATTTAGCCATTAAATAGCTAAAACCTGTCGCTATGTACCGACATTTTTTTCGGTACGTACAAAATCGCGGGTTACAGATTCGGCTGTTGCAGATTTTTTAAACGATATTTTACTACTGTACTGATTTATTATACGAATTGTAACCTATTGCATGTTATAATTATTATAAATGTACAAAACAATTCATAAACATATTATTATTATAAATAAATAAATGCGGATTAGTTTTTCGGGTACATGGAATCATAATTGTGGCATAAATTTTTAGTTTATGCCACGATTATGGTTCTATCTGAAACTAGTCGAGGCATTTATTTATTTATAATTAAGTTCGTTCTTGAATTATTTTCTATTTTTATATTAATTGTAACACTGTATAATTACATTTTGGTATACTGAACGAATGCCGTGACAAAAAAGCTTTATTAAACAAATACCAAATAATAATAACCCACTTTTTAATATAAAACTCTAAAAAATTTCTTTTAATATTTATATTTATATTATTTATATGTTTAACATAATCCTTAGATATTTATTGTAGTCTATGTAACATCATCTTATTCTAACAATTATGATATATCGACTTTAAATTATTGAGTTAAACTATGTAAACTGTTTTATTTCCTATTTGACCTCAGTGTGATTTAGAATTTGTTTCTGATCACATACATTGAGTTATGTTTCTGACTGATGATGGGTTGTACAGAAAAAATTTTCCAAGTAAACAATCATTTTATACTTAAATTTGTTTGTTATACTTGTATTTGTTATAACTTACTATATTCTATAATTAACAAAAACTGGACAGTCAAAAATTCTTTAACAAAAAACTTTCCTAAATTTTGATACCTCCTTTGACATTTTTGACGCCTATTTTAACATATTTAACCAAGTTTAAATCACGGAGATTATATACTTGTTTCCTTTTTTCAAATTAATTTTACCGCGTTCGTATGTTCTTCTAAAAGGGAACCCATTCGGGGAATATGAAGTTAATAACTAAAAATACTTGAACAGCTAAAAAATTGTAGAAAATCTGACGAAAACTTACATCGTAAACGTGATATCACTTAAACGTAAGTAAACCATAAATCGCAATAAAAACAGTGGTACATTCACTAGAAACGTTAGTTTCTTTTGAAATGTAAAATTTTATTACAATTTAAGGAACATCCTTAATCGATTAGTGAGTTCATGTGATATTTACACTTATATTTTATTTCATATAAAACGGGTTATACGAAAAATTAAAAATAGTTTATTTTCTATCTTTTTCTACGACGTTGAATATATTTATAATTTTAACACGGAATTCTGTAAGAAATTTTTTATCCTTTTCAATGTAACAAAATAGCTGTTTACTTTTATGATGTGACATTCACAGTGTCTTCACACGGCAATAGAAAAGTATCGGCGATTTTAATTACCTCCTTTGGTTCGACAAAAAATTGACGTTTTATGTTTAGGAGGTGGTCATAACTCTTTGTATCTCTCATACCATAGCGAATAAAAAAGACTAAATTTTATAGACGTCTTTAAGGAGCTCTTCCACTACAGAAAGAAGAATGGAATGATATTAGAAATTATTATTCGTTTTGTGAGAGATTTATTAGCCTTCTTATAAGAGTTGTATTGTTAATTTTTATAGTGTGGTTTTCTATTAAATAATGGAAAAGGTTTTTTTTCGGATAAAAATATCGCGAATCTATCACGAGATATGCGAGAAATGAACTTTTAATGGTGGATGTTTTACTATTTCGTCGATTTTTAGTATATAATCCTTTTGGTTATCACCTTTCGCGGAATATTGATTTTGTCCTTACGTCTCCATCATGTTGTCGCATTCATCTGAACGATGAAGCTTTCTGCGGCTTTGACCATTTCTGAATCTCTCTCAACGGAACATGCGGGTTTTTTATTCTCAAATGCTAGAGAGCTCTTGGGTTTCCTCTTGTCATTTTCTGCCTTAACCCCTATTATTTCCCCTCTTACTTAGTTGTTTCATTTCGACTATTTCTGACCGAATTTCTACTTAGTTGATGCTCTTCCCTCCATAATTCTTCTGGGTGAGAGTTCCTGGTTAACGTACCCAAAAAATATATATACATAAAAAATAAAAAAACATTAAAAATTTTTTCTTTATTCAGACTGCCCCTTCCAACGTTAATTCTCTGTCATTCGAATACTAACGCAACCGTGTGGACACCCATCTTCTATAAATCCTTTATTCACTCTATCTTAGATTACTGTTGCTTTCTCTTCTTTCAAAATTAAAATTCAAAATACCTGTCTTCGTCTCGGTTACCTTGAAATCTATACCGGCATCGGCTATCCTTGTTGAATCCCATACTATAATCTTCTCTTCATTCATAGATATCCTATTTAGGTTATCACGTTGTGATGAAACGCCCGCCTATTTATTCGTCTTCATTTGTTTTTTCTTCCAACCTTCATAAACATCGATTTGCATCTAATAAAATTCCAATTTTATACCCTATTTCTTTTAGTCTCCTTCAATTTTCACCGTATATTTATATTCATAATACGCTTCCCCATTTTTCTTTCAGTACCTTCATCCTATTAAATGTTTTTCGTACCGATCTGTTCTAAATCTGTTCCGCAATACGTCGCCAGACTTGAATTTTCCAATGCTTTAAATTCTTTCTTTCCTACAAAAATCACTAAGAGCCAAATGAAGTTGATTCCGCCTTTTTTTTTTTTACCTTTCCTCGGACTGTTCTGAATCTTTGAACTTCCCTCCATTTGCTTAATTTTCATACAGAATCCATCGCTATTGCACGCGCTGTTCTCTTTAATTCTTCATCATTAGTTTTCCACAATGTATTCATAATCTCGGATTGCTTCTCTTCCTATTCTCTCTTTCGATTATGTAATACTTCTCATGCGCTTTCTCATTCATGACCTTTTGCTCCTTCGCTCGGTCGAGATCGATTTCCTGCGCGGATTCTTGGTCATTTAGGAATTGAGAACAATGAGGAATTTATCCGTTCTTCCGTTTCCAGTGACAGATTTTTGGGCACATTTTCATAATATTGATTTTCTTTCCTTCTTTCCAGTTCCCAATTTTGACTCCATTTACTGCTCTCTATTCAACCATCTCTCCATCCTATCCATGGTTTTCCACATATATTTGTGCTCATTGAAATGCTTCACAATCTCGACTATTTGTTGCCTTCGTTTTCTTCGATATCACGTTTCATTTAAACATTCGATCCTTTTTACCGAGCAATCAATCTACTCTTCGCCACTAAAACTCGTTTTCTCTACTACGTATAGTGCTCCTTATATTCTCTCATTTCCTTCTGCATCTTCCTGCCCTCGAATTATTTTTATTCTCTATCTTTAAACGTTTAAGAATAGAACTTCATCTTCTTCTTTCCATTTCTTGAGCTAATGAATGGATAAAAAAAAAAAAAAAAAAAAAAAGGAAAAGGAAAAAAAACGGTGTGAACCGGAAAAATACAAAAATTTGTTACACTAAAGATCACAAACGGAATAAAAGACCACATTTGTAATTCATAATACGCAACAACTACAATGAGACGCTTCCAAATGACAATACAGTTCGTAATGATTACCGAGTCAGCATGGATATACTAGTAAAGATTATAATATTGTAGCATTCGCACGACTGCTACGGTCTTTTCCCGGCTATGCGACCTCTGACGGTTGTTAAAGTAGTGTTCTGCAGAATTTTGAAAGAAATTATCAATATTTCCTATAACAACTAGTCTGCGCCTAATATGCGTTGCATAACTATTACAACGCAATTCACGTCGATCTCCCACATTGCATAAAGATAGACGATTTGCTTTACAGCAGAATATACAAACGGAGACTAACGTAAGGATTATTTTACAGTCGGTTAGATGATTTTACCATAGTCTTAATTTAACTATACGTCACTATCGCTAAAAAGCTGAATTTTTTCGTGCTTACAATTACGGACAAGCAAGATAAGCAGCAGAATGTAAAAAATTTTCAACTAGAAGATTCTGTTCTCATATTATAAACACTAATTTGTATGTTTTGTTATGTATGCTTGCAAGCATTTCATTTATTGCAAGTGTTTGCGTTTAAAAAATATTGAGCATTTTAGTCGATGAACAACGCAGTAGAAAGTAAATTATAATTGAAAAAATTGTTTGATTTTCGTTTCGTGTTTCAAATTTAACGTTTAATATAGATGATCTCGTAGCGAGTTATAAATAATTTTTCAGGTAATGTAAATTCCGTATTCTTCTTCTTCTTGTTGGTGCTGTATCTGCATTAAATGTTAGCGACTATTCTTCTGGCGTTTTCTCTGTCGGCCATGCTGTGTAGCAATTCCGGTATCCGAATTCCCGTCCATTCTCTCGCATCCTCCATCCAGGTTCTTCTTCTTCTTCCTCGAGCTCTTTTTCCTTCTATTTTTCCTTCAATGGCCAATTTTAAAATTTCATATTTTTGGTTTCTCACAATGTGTCCTAGATATGCAATCTTTCTTCTTTTTACAGTCTTAACTAATTCCATCTCTTTATTCAATCTGTTTAGTATTTCTTGATTTCTAATTTTATCTATCCATGATATCTTCAACATTCTCCGATACAACCACATTTCAAACCCTGCTAGTTTTTTCTCTATGGATTTATTTACGGTCCACGCTTCCATTCCGTACAGTAATATTGACCAGACATAGCATTTTACCATTCTCCATTTAACATCCCAGTTCAGTGATTTATTTATAAATAGATTTTTCATTTTCATAAAAGTAATTCGAGCCTGTTCAATTCTTGCTTTGATTTCGTATTCCGAATTCCATTGATTCGACAGGTTACAACCGAGATATTTGAAGCTTTGTACTTGTTCTATTGCATAATTGTTAATTCTAATGTTAGCTGTTATTTCTGAGCTATTTTTACTGACTACCATAATTTTTGTTTTCTTTTTATTTATTTTTATTCCCATTCCGGAACATTTGTCCGTTACTCGGTTAACTAAATTTTGTATATCGTATTCGCTATCCGCTATCAAAACTGTATCATCCGCATACCGTATGTTGTTTACAATCTGACCGTTAATTTTTATTCCTTCTGAACTGTTTGCTAAAGCATTTTTAAACGCCACTTCTGAATAGAGATTAAAGAGTGTGAAATATTCGTTTATTTTTTTTTGTTGTTTTTTGCGGTTTTATCACTTTAATGAATTGTTTAAAAATTATACATTTCTATAAAGAATATTGTAATTTTTTTAAGTACGCAGTTTCAGAAATACAATTTAACCCGTTCCATTTATATAAACCCATTGTTCAGTGGTAACGGGAAATATATAATGTACAGTTTTTTTAAAAAAACCTACGTTCATTATAATACGTACAGTCCGGGGTAACGTTTAAACATTTTTTACATAATAGACACAATTAAATCGTGAATATATTTTAAATATTTTTTTATTTAATTTTTTGTATTATATGGTATTATTGCATTTTCAGTTACAGAATATAATATTACTAATAATAAAATTATAAAATTGAATATATTTTAAATATTTTTTTATTTAATTTTTATATTAAATGGTAGTATTGCATTTTCAGCTACAAGTAGTGGCAAATATATTACTAATGATAAAATTCTAAAATCTTTGGAATATGACGGAAATATTGGTACTTCCTGTTTTAATACAGGTTTATGGTAATAAACAGTCAAAATGATGGGCAGTATAAATAAAAACGTGAACTATAAAACAAAATAAATTCTATCAATAAAAATAGAAGTCTAACGACAAAAATTACTTTATAAAATTAAATTTTTTCCTTTCTTTTTTTTTTATAGAAGTTACCAATAAAACTGAAGTTATAGAAACTGTTTTTTTTTTTTTTTTTTTTTTTTTTATGGGTACGCCAACGAAGAGCAACAGCCCAATCAGCCAAGGAATCTAAGTAATAGTTCAAAAGGAGAATAACATATTAGATTTCAATCTGGTGCGAGATTGAATGAATGAAAGAAGCTAGAATAGGAACAACTGACAAGGAAGGAAATGAGAGAACATAAGAGTCATTGTATGGAGTAGGAAGACATCCAAAAGCCGAGAATAAAAGAGAGAACGTTCTTAAGAGAGTGAGGAACATTCGAAGAAGACGTGATTGATATCACACAGAAAAAAGGAGTCCTCTGGGTGAAGAGGGCACCGCGGAGAAGAGACGAGGGAAAAACGATAAAGTGACGAAGGAAGAAAGGTATGACCGAAACGAAGACGACATATTGTTTAAATTAATGTTGAAAATGTAATAGATAAAATATTTATATACAAAAAACAGGATGCCAATCGTTTTTGCTTTTTTTTAATAAATAGATTAACACCGAAAAATAAAATCAAATGGCGAAAAAATGTAATTTACGAAACACCACCATTTATTACGTTTATTATTAGGGAAAATAATTCTTGTTCTTTACCTTCACCAGTGGAGAATTTTAAACCATATATTACAAATGACATTTCACAAACAGTGTACATAACCAATTTTTAAAAAAGAAAAAAAAAAAAGACATCGTCCCAAGTATGTATTTATTGATATATGTATTTGTTGATGGGTAATCTCCTTGATTCCTATTTTTTTATTTTATTTTATTATTTACGAGGTACATATTGCCAGGGAGGGGGCTATCACCTCGGGTGAGGTTATTTACATTATTTTAAGGTTTGTAATATTTATAAATTTAATAAGTCTGTATAGGTTATTTATGTTTAAATTCGCGGAATGATCGTCTGTAAGTGTGGATTGTTGGCGTTCGGCACTGTAGATGGGGCATTCAGTGATGATGTGTTTGACTGTGATCTGGCAATTGCATTGAATACAGGCTGGAGGTTCCTGGTGGTCCAGCAGGTATGCATGGGTAATTAAAGTATGGCCTAGATAGATTCTGTTCAAGGTTGATTCAATATCCCGGTTTGATGCAGCTTTGCCTATAACGTAAGTCCAGTCAGTAATCGTCCGTTTAATTGCCAGTAGTTTGTTCGAATAGCTGCTGTTCCACTCAACCTCCCAATCAGACATTATTTTGTATTTTGCGTATTTCTTCAGTTCGCTTGGGTGTAGCACTGGTACGGCGGCGTTGGTCGATAGCGTGGGAAGGTGATCAAAGAACATGATGTAAATGGTGCCTTCATGGTGGTTTGGACTCCACGGTGGATCGGCGGAAGGCATGCGCTTAAGTAGATAATTCGGGATGTCCAGCGTAAATTCGTCATGACATTTGAAGTAGCCTTGGGCAGCGAGGGTACCGTCTCTGTATAATGGGTTTGATGGACTGTAAATGCTGTGGTTTGGATGGTTCGGGTAACTTAAAATTGATAGGGCGTAATCGACCGATAATGTTTGCCGGCGGTATTTCAGGGGAGGAATACCGGCGAGCACGTGCATACTGGAGGCAGGCGTAGTTCGGAAGGCTCGTAGAGCTATACGGAGACCCGAATTTTGGATCGTGTCAAGACTTTGGAGCAGGCCTTTGGAGGCGGATGAGTAGACGATGCAGCCGTAGTCGAGTTTTGGTCGGATTAAACTTTTGTATACTTTTAGTAATGTGGAACAGCTGGGACCGAATTTCCTGTTGTTCAACATCTTCAGTATGTTCAGTGCAGAAAGGCTTCGGTTTTTCAAGGATAGGATGTGGTTTCTCCATCGAAGTTTTTTGTCAAAGATTAATCCGAGAAAACGAGCTCCTTCCGAAAACTTTAGTTATTGATCGTTGAGTGTTAGACTTACAGGTCGGTGTTTGCGTTTTCTCGTGAAGATGACGCCTTTCGTTTTTTCGACAGAGAATTTGAGTCCCGTGCGTTCACTCCAGTTCGCTAGATTGCCCAAGCATGCTTGGAGAAGGCTCTCTGCGAACTGTAGGTTTGTAGTTTTAACAGTTATGTTTAAGTCGTCAGCGAAAAGTCTGTGGTTAATAGGAAGTGGAATGATTGCGGAGATAGTGTTTATCAGGATTAGGAAGCAAGAGATACTAAGGGCACTGCCTTGAGGGACTCCGTTTTCTTGTTGGTATTCATTTGAAAGAGTATTTCCTACTCTGACCATAAACGTGCGATTATTTAAGAAGTTATTGATAAATTGTGCCAGGCGCCCTCTGATTCCAAAACTCGTGAGTTCTTTCAGGATTCCGAATCGCCAGGTGGTGTCGTACGCCTTTTCTATATCGAAGAAGATGGCTACTAGGTACTCATTGAGTTTAAACGACTGCAGGATTTCGTTTTGCAGTCCCAGTAGGTGGTCGGTAGTGCTTCGTTGCTTTCTGAATCCACATTGGTTTTTTGATAGAATTTTTTGTTTATCGAGATACCAGGTCTGTCTGATGGCGACTATTTTTTCCAGTAGTTTGCACATGACACAGGTAAGAGAAATGGGTCGATATGATGTTGGTAGGAAGCGGTCCTTTCCTGGTTTCAAGATAGGTATAGTGATGGCCTTGCTCCAGATCTTGAGGAATGTGCCTTCTTTCCATATTGAGTTAAATATACTCAGCAGTTCTGTTCCAAGGGTATCGGGTAGATTTTTGATGAAGGCAGACGGAATATTATCTGGACCAGGTGACGTGTTAGGCTTCAGGCGCTTGATGGCGTTAGAGAGCTCCGGCATGGTGATGGGAGTGTTGAATTCTTCTGAATTGTCACTGTTTAGATCGTAGGAATTTATTTCTTCTGCTTTTTTGAAATTCAGGAACGTCGGGGTGTAGTTTGCATCAGATGAGGTCTGTGTAAAACTTGAGCCAAGTAGGTTAGCGGTTTCGTCAGAGTCTTGCATGTAAGTATCTCCTTTTTTTAGGGTGATTGCATTCAAGGGCTGTTTAGCACCGTTTAGGATCCTTATTTTCCGCCAGAGTTCGGTTTGGTCAGAGTGCTCGTCTATAGAGGTTATAAAGGAGTTTCAGCTCTGTTTCTTCAGTTGCCTGGATAGTCTACGGGCTACTGCTAGGTAACGGCGGAAGTTGGTGAGATCGCTTGTGAGTCTGGTTCTTCGGAACTTAGCAAGGGCCTTATTGCGATTTTTGATGGCTAGTTTGAGGTCTTCATTCCACCAAGGAACATTTTTTGTGGATATTCTGCCGGAGGATTTTGGTATCGAGTTTTCACCTGCGTCTAGAATGTGTTGGTTGAATTTTAGGATACAGGAGTCGATGTCTGCTGATGGTTTGGGGAGTGGGAGGGCGCGAATTGATTTGAATTTATTCCAATCCGCCTTTTTTAGAAGCCATCTTTGGGTTGTAGGAAGTTGTTGGTTCATCGAGGTGGTGGAGATGTGAATAAGTATAGGAAAATGGTCACTATTACACAGGTCGGAATGCGTTTTCCAATTGAATCGGTGAGCAATGTCGGAGGAGGCAATTGACAAGTCGATCGCAGAAAAGGTTCCATTAGAGCTGTTGAATCTGGTTTGTTGGCCGTTCTTTAGCAGGATTAGTTGACAGTCGTCCTGGAGGATTCTATTGATTATGTATCCTTTGTTGTTATTTCTAGTAGCTCCCCAAGCGGTGTGATGAGCGTTCATATCTCCTAGAATGATGAACGGCTGAGGCAGTTGATGAATGAGGTGGAAGAGGTCGTTGTAAGTTGGGTCTTCATCAGGGGGGGGTATATATATGTTTCAGATTGTCAAGTTCGCAAGTTGAGGACGGCAGCAGATTGTGACTCGAATGGTCACATTTTGGATGTTTGATTGAGTTTGTGCGCAGTGGTTAACGATAACAGAGTCTCGGATGAGGGTAGCTACGCCTCCAGATACTTTGAGACCTCTGCTGCAGTCTTGGCGGTAGATTTGGTAGCCTCTTATCGTCGGTTTGTGTTTTGGTAAGAGGTGGGTTTCTTGGAAGCAAGTGATTATAGGTTGTTTGAGCGAGAGTAGTTAGCGGAGTTCTTCATGGTTGTTGTAGAATCCGTTAATATTCCATTGTGTTATTGACGTCTGCATTCGGGGTCGTTTTCAATTTCGTGATTAGTTTGGTGATACGGATTTTCAATCCTCTATCTGCCACGATGGAGTGAGCCGTATGGAGCTGGATTGATACAGTTTCTATGTTAACTTCTTCGGTGGTGATTGTTTTGACGATTTCTTGTGCTGGAAGGTTTGGTTTGTTCGTTAGGATTAGTTGTAGTAGTTGATCAAAGCTGAGGGCGTTTGGGGGTGTCTTATATTGGCTTTCGATGGCATCCAATGCTGAGAGTAAAACGTTCCTAGTTTGTGCGGCATCAGTGTCAATCGGTTTTATTTTCTTAACTTTCTGTTTCAAGGAGCTCAAGTTAGTGTCTGTGCTTTCAGGAGAGGAGCTGGCGGATAATACTCTCTTCGTTGAAGTTGATGTTGCTGGCGATGTATTTTTCAGTTGTTGTGTGTTTATCGAGGGTTGATCGATAGAGACTTTTTCTTCATTTTCATCTGTAGTCGTAGTCGCATTATCCATAATTTCTTTTTTAACGGCCTGTTTGGCCGCTGGAGGGAGGTTCAACGGAGTTGGTGAGAGATTCACATTGAGTAACGGACCTACAAGCAGGCTGGTTGATGATGTCGTTGGCGCAGATACGTGGTTGATTGGTGTTTGATCGCGAGTGGTCATCCTAATTTTGTTCTCTTGATCTTTGATAGTACACCTTGCGATAGAGTGTTCATTGGTTTTGCAAAGACTGCAGTAGGTGTTATACAGTGAATTTCTCGTCTTCGTACTCGATGTGGATGAATGCAGGTATTAGAATAGGTTCTTCAGGGTCATTAATTATATAAGTTTGTCTTCTAAAGCTGTATATATGTCGGTATTGGTCTTCGGTAATACCAGCTTTCAAGTAGCTAACTGGCGCTGTTAGTTTTAGATTGATACCCACCAATTTGCGTTCGATGACGGAGTGCGGTATGTAGGGGGAGGCATTAGAAATTATTAAGCGGGATTGATCAGTTTACGTAGTTTTAGGATACGAGAGTTTACAGTGATTTGTGAGCGGGATTGAATTAGGTCGTCTGCTATTTTGATTGAAGCTAAGTACACGCATATACGATTATTCGATATACGAGATGCAAATAATATGTCTTTCGGAGGTATCAGGGTGCCGATACATTGTATACAGTCTTTTAGTTTATCATCTTTGTTAACGTGGATGACGATTGCTTGGTCACGTGAAGGAGG
This sequence comes from Icerya purchasi, assembly GCA_039619475.1. Taxonomy (NCBI): domain Eukaryota; kingdom Metazoa; phylum Arthropoda; class Insecta; order Hemiptera; family Monophlebidae; genus Icerya; species Icerya purchasi. Next base: position 240,667,680 of record CM077115.1, read on the forward strand.
TTTATCGAATTGAGCGATAGAAACATATGATAAAGCTGGTTTACCGTTTGTAGGCATGTTTGAACCGGTGGCAGTTAGCGATAATGGAGTATTTGTAGACGTGTTGGAACTGGTGGGTTTTTCCGCCATACAGGCGGTTAGCGATACTGGAGCTTCTTGTTTACATCGAAATTATCACCAAACAAAAAAAAGGTAGAGTACAAAAAAAAGAGATAAATTTAACACATATCAGAAAAAAGGAAAGAGATAAGATAAGAAAAAGAGAAAAAAAACTGTATTTAGAACACAAGGGCGCACGACTGTTCACTTTCACGTTTAAATACTGGATGATTCCTATTTGAATTGTCAGTTAGGCATTTCTTTGGTTTATGATCCAGTTATGTATTATCGCGAGATATAGTCCGCAATAAAGGTCTGACACTCTGGATTACTAATATAAACAGCGTCAAATTCTTAACGAAGATATTTATCCGTTACTTAAATCGTTCCTGTTTCAACGCTCGTTCATTGTTAGAATGATTCATATTCGAAAGTACTTCAGTCACTGACATGACAATTTTCTCCATTTCGTGTAATATGGTTACTGGCACATAGGCTTAAAAAATGGTTATATTTTATTCTGTTATTGAAATCTTCTCCATCATTATTGTCGACATTTCGCGTTGTCGGTCATTATATTCAATTGATACGATCTCTATGCATATTCACATAAATTTTTCGAAATATTATTTCCGGTTGGTACAATATTTCTGGTGTTCTTATTTGGTCTGTTCGAATTCCGCGTATAGGGATTTCTGTTTATTCCGGATTCGTAGCGCGTCTATTTCAGTATCATTTTATGTATTTCGAAACATTTTTCTGCCGAAAATATTCTCTTGCTGACTGTTTGCTACTCTGCCTGCTACTCTTGTCATGTTACATTATATCTATTCTCTTACTAACCTCTAGTCGTCTGTTCAACAACACACTTACTTATATGAAATATTTCACACTACGAGTACTATTTCTGTCTAATTTAATAATAGTTTCTAATGCGTTGCACGTTATCTTGGTTGTTTTTTTCTTTCTTCTTATATTCCCATAAAAAATATCAATATTAGCGTTTTATTTATTTTTCGAAACTTACTTTTTTTTCGTTTTGGCAGCACGGTAGCCTAGTTATTAAGGTGCTTGGCTGCCAAATCGAGGTCACCGGTTCAAGACTTGTCTCGTTCTGGATCTAAGTCGCTCCCAAGTTTATACCTAATCTGAAATAATTGGGTACCAGAGAAATCTACGAAAGTAAAAGCGGCCGGGAAAAAGGAACTATCCCCAGTATTCCCATCAGATCTATTAGGCTTTGTACATTATGAAAAGCTTAATTATACGATCCATGATACCTTGTTAAGGGTATGGGACTTCCTATACTTTACTTACTCAATTTTTAATGTTCTCCGTGTGACCGTTGTTTTAGCTGTAACAGATTAAAATAATTTTTAAATTATTTTTAGTTTATTACATTTACCGCTGCACGAGCATGTTTATTTGTTTATTTATCGACCCATTTCTGTAGTTAATTTCGTAGTCATTATCTGTATATTCATAAATTCCATGGAAAGAAACATTATACAGGGCACAAGGTGCAAGGAAAGCGTCCCAGAGGAAAATGCCCACTACGATGGGCTGATCAAGTAAATACATCAATTGGGGATACAAGTTGTCAATCCACGTAACAATGGATCGAAATAAATGGAAGGAAACGGTAAAAGGAATATGATGCCACCACGTCCTTACGTAGGACAATGGACTTGATGATGATGATGATGTTATATGTAGTATTTTGTTTGTTTGTATGTTGCCTTTTTTTATTTTTATTCTAAATCATTTTTTTTTTTTTTTAAATCCGTAAAATAGCTGTTGTAAAGTTCAAACACAACGTATTATAAGCGAGATGTTTAATGCTTATTATTACGTTAACATAGTTTTATTTTTAATACTAAAAGTGGAAGTTTTTTTTCCCCCAAGTAATAACGTATAACTTCATAAAATGAATATTATATTCTCGTATATATATAAATTATTATTTAGTAGTAATTGCACTTATGTTATTGATAAGGCGTGTTGCATGAGTTCGTTCCAACATTTATCTGATCATTAATGGAATTCATTGGCTTTTGTATAGGAAATCAAAATGGAGCGTCAATGTTCATACTCTGTAGCACCACAGCCGTGTATTGAAATGTAACACGAATTAATTTAAAACAAAAAAAAAAAGAAACTTGGATGCTATCGAAGAACTATGAGAAACGTGCACTATTAGAAGACGCATAATGAAATTAAATAAACAAGACTTGTGAAAATCAGGATGAAGAGTACGTTTACGTATCTAAATAAAAATGTCCCGATCAAACAATGGCATTGAAGAAAATAAAAAAATAAAAAGAATTGAAAAAAAAAAAGAATCGTCAACGCGTGCTAAGTTTTTCTAAAAACGAGGGAATTGATACTTAATATGACGAACGCTAAAATTTCAGTACCAGGAAATTACTTCGTCCGATTACCACCATAATATGTTGCTTAAACTCGAGTATTAAAGAAAAAATGAATGTACCTCGGAGCATAGGGCAGAAGTGAAACTTTAATAGCACTTTCCCCAACTTCGATTTAAAGTTATATAGTAATAGTACCAAATTTACCAAGAGTAAGAACCAAAAATGGGAAAATCAGTGCTTCTTATAAACAAATATCTATAAAGTGTTTCACTTGAAGAAAAACAAAAAAAAAACAAAAAATTAATGCATTCGTTTTATTAATGTTTTTCATTGACTGTTGGATTCTATAAAAGTTACAATAGGCTTATGGTAACTAAAATATATAAGTTTTTGATGTAATTTTATCAATATAATATCTAGAAAATACTGCATATAAATGTTCCGTACTTTGATTCATTTGGATTATTATTAATAATTGAAGTTTGGTTTGAAGAAATTCTATTAAAGGCAAAGAATCGTTTGATGCAAAATTGACTTTGAAGTCTTCAGTTAATGTTATTGGAAGTGTCCGTAAATTTTCTTTTAAAAACCTTGAACCATCGGGAATGAAAGTGATCTTCTATGCATAAATTTAATTATATCATGGACCCTTTCATTTGGAGAAATATAAATAGCGTTTAATTAATTTCTTTATCCATTTTCCGTCTTACATTGAACAGTCTCCTGCTCGAACGTTCTGGCGTTTAAATTTCACGATGAATTCGAAATTTGGTATGTCGATATTATCGTCATTATTCATCCACGTTTCTATTAAGATTCAAATACGGCTTGCTTCAGTTTTTCTTTGAGATCATTGACATTCTCTATATGCTCGATGCATTTCTTTTTCCGATTCTTTATATCCATTTTTTGTGTGTGATTAATTTTTGATATTTCAAGAACTAATAAATTTATTTTCTGTTTTTTTTTTTTATGTATATATATATATATATATATATATATATATATATATAACCCGGCCATTTTGGTCTCGCAAGGGGCTGTGCCCCTTGACCCCTCTTGCTTATATTTCTGTCTCTTTCTCTTCTATACTTTGTATAAAATTATCAAAAGTTACAACGTAATTCTAAATCGGTCCATATGAATACAATAACATAATCACAGAAATCGTATAAAATGTAACAAACATTACATAAAATTGGGAATTTTTTCTAGTGGTGGGGGGGGGGGGGGTAGTCTAAGAATTACATTGTAATTAATATATGTATATATATATATATATATATATATATCAAAGTAGCATAAAATGCAACATAAATTTTTATTCAATATATTACTCGCTACGTGTCTATTACAAATTTTTAGATGTGTACGCTCGGTCGCTCGCTTTTTTTTTTTAACTCCCCATATATTTTTATTTATATATAAGACGCGCCTAAAGAAGTTTCACTTTAAAATTCGTAAAAGCGCACAACTTACCCATCTCGAAATAGTGTTAAGAAATATCTTAAACATTGAAAAACTAAATATCGGGTGAACTAAATCGAAGGGCGTGTGCTTTTTTGAACAGAATTTTAAGAGTACACTCCTAAGCAACTGACAAATGATATGAACTTCGCCGCAGAATGAACTTTACAAATCCAAAAAAATAAATAAATAAAAAAGATAGAAAAGAAATAGGAAGGATTTAGTATAATAAGATACATTCAATGGAGAACTAATTAGGCTAGATAGTTCGAAATAATATATTACTAGAAATCGGTGAATTAGACGACGGTGTGTAAGTGTATAGGTTTTCCTTTCTTCACTAAAGTCTTCCACTCACATTCTCTATTCACATTTCCATTTTAGCTCTTATTGCTCTTCGTCTAATTTTCTTCAATTTTTTCCTTAAATTTTGTTCTCCTAAAAATTTTTTCTATCTTTATTCTTTAAATCCGCTCCGAGATCCATAATAAGAAGAAAAAAATTCTACGATGTTATCAGAGTTTCCGATGATTTCTTTTCATCTAATCCTACTTTCATTGATATTTGGAAAGACCTATTGGAGTCTTCGTATATTTCTGTCTTCTCACATATGCAGTAGTGCGTTATTTTCATTTCCTCTAACCACCTTCTAAATTATTCGGTTTTTTTCCGATTTATGAAGCCTCTCAATTTCTCCCTCCTGTCATTTCCACAACATTTATCACTCTGCGAATCTTTCTTTCTTCGTTCGTTTGTTCGATTTCAAGCGTCGAGACTACCGCGTACAATCTAGCTATACAGAATAGGTAGCGTTCTTAGAAATTGCTATATGCAACGCGAGTGTACACGCAAGACTTGCAGCTGATATTGCGATTGTTTGATTTTTTATTGTTATACAAATGCAGCCCGTGTGTGTCTCTGCTGTGTACTAACTAGCGCGAATATGATGGCGTACGTGGTGGATTGCTACTGCCTTCAACGTGAATGAGCGATTATTTAATTTTAAATTTCGTAATAACTTCTGTCGTCGCCCGGAATCGAACACTGCTAATTCATATTCTTTCTTCCCTTCATTCGCTGTTATTGTCTACATTATTTACCTACGTTTTAATCATTCTTTCTCCTATCTCTTTCCGATTTTTGTTTTTCATCAGTTCCCGTTTCATGCTTTCCGTCCAAATCGAATGAGGCTAATTTCTGTCCCGTTAATCACATTTTTCTTTATTTATATGCTTTCCTTTCCTACATCCCGTTTGTTAGGTGCTTCGTAATATCTCTTCTTTCCCTTCCTTGTATTATATGCCTGCCGCTGACTTTAATGAGATTTTAGAAATCGCCGAATGACGAACAGTAAAAGAGAAAAAGTAAATTCGAAATTTAAAATCGTATAATTTTAGTAGCCTATTAGCGACTGCAGGGCAGATAATGGCCACTCTGATTTAGGCTCACATTTCCGCGTATTTGAAACAAAAAAATTAACGACTGCGCTGAAAAAATATCCAAAAGTTGATATGCCAAAACCAAAAATGAATTAAAATTCATTTCCTTTTTTGAACTATATTTTAAAATTCAACTAGCACGATCTCAGTTAAAATTTAGAAAATATCACGATCATGTGAAACTTTTAACTGATGTTCCTGATGTTCGCAGAAGTTTGCAATTAATTGTAGAGTGGCGCTTGGCTACTAACTCAGAGGTATCATGGATTTTCGAGACTTGTCTCGTTTCGGATTCGAATCGCTATCCCAGTGGTATATACCTGATCTGAAATCGCATATTGGTTATACCAGAGAAATATCTGGGTGAAAGTAAAGGCGGGTAATCCAAAAGTAGAAAGGAACTGGCCCTTCTACTCTCATTAATACCGTTGGGCTTAGTACATTATGACAAGAGCTTAACTTTACAATCTCGAACGCGCTGTTAAGGGTATGGGACTCACTTTACTTTAATCTCTTTCAAAAAGAAATTGTTTTATATATTACCGACTGAAAAAATTGTTTCCCTTCCGCGCGTAATAATTTAAGTGACAAAAGTACATATGGATGTATGAGTATTCTATTAAATAATAATTTACAGTCTACAATGATCTCAGATTGTTTTATTAAAAGTTATAGTTTAAAAAACAAAACAAAAAAAAAAAATAGATACCAATTTTTTTTCGAACGATTAAATTAATTTCCCGAAATATTACCCCGTTCTGAACATAGATAGAGTGCTTCCACGTTTTCTATGTGCTGTAAGCAATGTTTACTGTTTCTGAATTATTTGAAAAAAATTTTCAGTCTCAATTTATGCAAACAAAGAAAGAAAAAAAAAAAGGTAGAGTAGGTTCAATATTTTTCAAATTGACATTTCGTTCAGCACTCAGTATTCCGATAAGAATTTGTTTAAGGCAAAATTGAAAATTTATTAATTCTTCGGAACAAACTGAAGTTTAACAGTTCGTTTATTTAAATCTAACAAGTGTTATCTCCCGATTCAAGAAGTGCCGAAAAAAGCAATAAAACGCTTTACAATTTGACCAAAAAAGGCAAAATTTAACATTTTACTATATGTCTAATAGGTAATTTAAGTGATATCTCGAAGCAGTAGTTGAGCACATGTTACTTGTATGGAAGTCACGTCAACACTAGTTGCTTTTCATCGTATACATTCGACCGGGCAACTCTATTAATCATGAATTAATTGAAAAAGGTATCGGATTCGTTATAAAAAGGACTTGACTCTTTAATCATGTAAGAACTTTCTGAAATTTGAACTAGCACATCGGGTTCTTCGCCGACTTCCTGAAAAAAGCCAAAGGTAGAGATATTCATCGGGATTTTTTTTTTATTTAGTTATAAAATATTTAAAGGCCAAATGCGCTAGCTAGCGCTTACTGGACACGATGAGCATTCTAGTACACGTCGTAGGTAAATTCAGTACTTTTAGTGAAATACCGTCATGATCAAGTTAAACTTCGATTTGACTACTAACAAGGAAAGCACTCGAACCCGAACTCACCGATTTTGATGAAATTGATATATGTTGTAGAACACAAACAAATAAAAGACCCGTGTTTTTTTATATCTGCTAATAAACATATTGAGGGGGTGAAAACTACCCCCAAAGTTTGCCAAAAAAATCGTTTTTTCTAAATATCTCGACTAATACTTAATATTTTTTGGTAAAACAAAATGGAGATTACTCCTTTCGGAAAAGCAAGTAATTCATGATGATTTGAACAATAAGGGATGCATACCCTATTTTATAGCGGTTGAAAACCCATATTTAATTCATTATCTTGGCGATAAAAAATAGTAGAAAATCTAAAAATAATTTTTTAATTAATAAAATAAAAAACTGAAGTTGACCTGTTTCGGCATTTTCGTTAATTTCACCCCTAAAGGGGTAAGCCACCCCTAACAGTACCCCAACCCAATCTCACCGATTTGAATGAAATTGATATATCTTGTAGAACACAAAAAAATAAAAGACCCGTATTTTTTTATATCTGCTAAAAAACATATTAAGAGGGTGAAAACTAGCCCAAAAGTTAGCACAAAAAGAAGGTTTTTTTCTAAATATCACGACTAACAGTTAATATTTTTTGGTAAAACAAAATTGAGATTACTCCTTTCGGAAAAGCAAATAATTCATGATGATTTGAACAATAATTGATGCATCCCCTATTTTATAGGGGTTGAAACCCCGTATTTAATTTATTGTTTTGAAGATAAAAAACAGTAAAAAACCTAAAAAAAAATGTTCAACTAATAAAATGATAAAATGAAGTTGACCTATTTCGGAATTTTCGTTAATTTTACCCCTAAAGTGGTAAACTACCCCTAACACAGACATCTAGTAAGTATCTTTACAAGAATTTTCATATTATTCTGCGAATTACATTAGTTAAAGAGTACATTTTTTCTTTGCAGATCACTTTAAAATTTGGTTGAAGAAAGTATTTTTACCAAATGTAGGTCATACCTCCTTACTATTACTTGACTCTTGGAGTGGTCATTGTCAAAAAGTTGTAGAAAAAACAATGTCAGACAATAAAATTGTTAACTTGAAGAAAATTTCTACTGGAACGACGGGAAAAATTCAACTACTTGATGTTTTTGGATTCCGAATTTGGAAAAGTTATGTTCGAAAATTTTCTGATGACGTAATTTTAATGAATTATGATTTAAATTTACATATTAAAAATAATATAATAAAACTTCAATCACTGGTTCACAACTAATTGTCTTCACCAAGATATGAAGATCTTTTTAAATATTCCTGGTACAAAAGTGGTTATGTAAATGAAATGCCGGATAAATTTGAAAATCCTGTAGATTTTAGTTTCCGAGATTCTTGTAATACGCATTGCGAAATAGAAGGATGCACAAATGTCGCTATTGTACGTTGCGGTTGGTGTAAAAAATCAGTGTGTTTTAAACACTTTTATGAAGATTACCATTACTGTCGAAATTTCGTTGAATAATATGATGTATACTTGCAATGAGCTAAAATAAAAATAATTTCTATACTCCTTTATATTTAAATTATAAATGTTCGTATTCATTTTCTATTTTGTAACTTTATTAAATACTAGGGAATTGGTTTCGCTGGCCGCTTCGCGGCCCGTTCATTTGGATTTCATATAATTTTACTTTGTAAATTTTCATAAACACTGCAGCGTTCACATATATTTATTTTTTGGATGTCACTGTGGTCTCGGTGTTTGTCACAGACGTAAGATTTAATTATTAATTTTTAATTTAAATTTATTATTCCTACTTTAGTTATTAATTTAATGGTTACTTATTCAAGGTGCGAACATTGACATATATCGATACTTTATGTGAAATTTGATATTCTAATTACAATTTAAACTACTTTCTTTGCCAGTCGACCGTTAAAACACAACACAATAATAATAATATACAAAGTTGTATGGATAGTATAAAAGAAATAATAAAATATAAAACAATACGTAACACTATTATCAGCTGCAATGCGATGACGGTTGACTTAAGATCAGGTCACTACGAAATTAGCAATTCAGTATTGAGAAAAAATAAGAAACTGACGTTTCATTAATAACAAAGAATTTCTTCGCAATAGCCAGATGTTTTTTCATAAATTCATAAACTATATATGTTCATAGATTTCAATAATGAATTTTTTATGTTTAGCACGCTGCTTCAGTATACATAAATAAATAAATGTTGTCAGAAATAATATATTATTATATTAACTCTGTTCACACGGAAACGTCTAGGACACAATGTTCTATAATCAAAGTTTAAATATTTAGATTTCAGGAACTGCTGCTACATTTCCACTGTAACTAACATTGATAATTTCTGTTACATTTTTTTAAAATTTTGTACTCTTAAATTATAAAATTTTGGATATTTCATGTTTTTCTAATGTTTTTATGAAATTACGTTGATTAAAAAAAAAAGAAAAAAGGCTCAGCAGGAGATATACATATTTTTTAAATTGACGTACTTTCGTCTTTATAATATAGAAACAAATAAATGGACAAAAATGTTAAAACTTAATGAATCAAATTTTAAAAAATCACCCAGTAGAATTCGAATTTGCGGCTTGTACAAAATTGTTAATCTCTTCATTAGATACGGACGAATTTTTTACCCCTAAAGCAGCATGAACATGAGGAAGACCTCTTGTTTGGAATTTCAATTACGTATAAAATATAAACCATTTCTCCGAAAATTTCACCTAACTTTAAAACTTTTAATAATTGATTTAATTTTAATTGGAATATCCTACAACACAAATCTGGATGATTGATATGATATTGCTTTTCATTTAAATTTCATTTTATTTCTATCCAATTAGGATTACACGTCATCGTAATAAAAAACATTGGTGCGGAACATGTGTATATGAGCTTGCAAGGTAAATTTTTCCTGGTTTTGGACCTCCTATAGCTGCGATAGATTTGTCTATTTCACTTCGAGTAGCCGTTTGTAGGATTTTTTTTTTTGATTAAATCTAGTAAACTGTAATTTTTCTTCTTCCACCTTACACCACATGTCAACAAAATATTCTTACCCTAATTTAACTGTAATATTTTATCTGAGATATTTTTTTATTTTTATTATCTGCCATATCTATTTACCAACCAACTGAACCATGCGGAAATAATAATGGATATTGCAAACTTTCGTAAGCAGAATTAATTTTCTTTCTGTGTAATAACTTTTCTCGGATCGGCATTTGGAGAAATATAGAGCACTTCTACAATTTCAGCACAAGTTGGTCGATCACCAAGTACATGACGATGAGTTTTTCTAATACTTTCTTCAAATTCCATATGTGACCGATTTCCCTTACCTTCTCATTAATTCTATTCTCTTCGTTAAACTTTCCTTCTAAATTTACAATTTTTTCCTTTATTAGTCCCTCCATCTTCTCTTCCAAAATGACTACCTCATTTTGGACCGTTTTGTAGGACATAGTTTTAAAATTATCGATGTTTAGATTTATATTATTTATTTATTCTTCCTTTGGTTCTTTGAATTTTTTATTTAGGAATTCCATCAAACTTTTCATGTCCATTTGACTTTTAAATTTGGGCGGTCCCATATTTTCAATATATTTTAGCGATTCTATTAAATTATTTAAAAAAGGAAATGACCCTCCAGCTACCATGGAAAGAGCTGTGGACTTTTTTAAAGTTTCCAGTCTTACCGTTTTCAGCGTGTATCTTCCCAAATTTTGGTCCCTAAATATCAAAATTTTTCGAATTTCTTATTTTTCCTGTATTCCGGAGACCTTAGTGTGCAAATTAAAAAGAAAATCAATACCGTAACTCATATAGATCGGTTGAGGAATGTTTTAAAAATTTGTTGCTCAAAACTTGATTTTCACATTTTTCAAAATTTGGGTCCTTTGATTTCAAAATTTTGGGGATCTTATATTTTTCGTATATTCTGGCGATTGAAATACATCATTTAAAAAAAACAATGACCCTTCAGCTGCCATGGAAAGAGTTGTGGACTTTTTTTTTTGTTTCCAGTATTTCCGCTTTAAGCGTGCATTATTCCAAACTTTGGTGCCTAAATATCAAAATTTTTCGAATTTTTTATTGTTCCTGTATTCTGCAGACCTTAATGTGCAGTTAAAACGAAAATCAATACCATAACTCATATAGAACCGGATGTAGAATTTTTTTAAATTTTTTGCTTAAAACGTGATTTTCATATTTTTCAAAAGTTGGGCCCTTTAATTTTAAAATTTTGGGGGTTTCGTATTTTTCCTATATTCCAACGATTGATATACATCATTTAAAGTAAAAAGTGACTCTCCACTTAACATGGGAAGAGCTGTGGACTTTTTTTTTTAGTTTCAAGTCTCTCCTCTTTAAGCGGGCATTTATCCAAATTTTAGTCCCTAAATATCAAAATTTTTCGAGTTTTTTATTGTTCCTGTATTATGCAGATCTTAATGTGCAGTTGAAACGAAAATCAATACCATAACTCATATAGAACCGGCTGTGGAATTTTTTAAAATATTTTTTCTTTAAACTTGATTTTTACATTTTTCAAAATTTGGGCGATTTAATTTTAAAATTTTGGGGTTCTCGTATTTTTCCTATATTTTAGCGATTGAAATACATCATTTAAAAAAAAAAATGACCCTCCAGCTACCATGCGAAAAGCTGTAGACTTTTTTTACCGCTTTAAGCGCGTATTTTCCAAAATTTTGGTTAATTAATATCAAAATTTTTCGAATTTTATATTTTCCCTCTATTTTAAAGACCTTAGTGTACAGATTAAAAAGAAAATCAATACCGTAACTTATATGGAATTGGCTGTACAATTTTTCTTTTAAATTTTTCTTAAAATTAGATTTTCACATTTTTTAACATTTGGGCCCTCGAATTTTAAAATCTTTGAGGTTTCGTATTTTTCCTGTATTCTAGCGGTTGAAATACATTATTTAAAAAAAAAGAGTGATCCTCCAGCTACTATGGAAAGAGCTGTGGACTTTTTTTTAGTTTCCAGTATTTCCACTTAAGTCGCGTATTTTTCCAAATTTTGGTCACTAAATATCAAAATTTTTCTAATTTAATATTTCCCCCGTATTCCGGAGACCACAGTATGCAAATTAAAACAAAAATTAATACTATTAGTCATATAGAACCGGCTGTGGAATTTTTTAAAATTTTTTTGCTTAAAACTTGGTTTTTACATTTTTCCCAAATTGGGTCCTTTGATTTCAAAATTTTGGGGATTTCGTATTTTTCCTATATTCTAACGATTGAAATACATCATTTAAAAAAAAGATTGACCCTTCAGCTACCATGGAAAGGGCTGTGGACTTTTTTTTAGTTTACGGGGTTATCGCTTTAAGCGGGAATTTTCATAAACTTTGGTCTCTAAATATCAAAGTTTTTCGAGTTTTTTATTTTTCCCGTATTCTGGAGACCATAGTGTGCAGATTAAAAAAAAAATTATTACCATAACTCATATAGAACCGGCTGCGGAATTTTTTAAAAATTTGTTTCTTAAAACTTGATTTTCACATTTTTTGAAATTTGGGCCCTTTAATTTTAAAATTTTAAGGGTCTTATAATTTCTTATGATGTGACGAAGAAAATACGTTGATTGAAAAAAAAATTAACTTTCTAGCTACTATAGAACGGTCTGTACGATTTTTTTTCTTGCAGCTTTATATAATAGATATATGTATACTAAAAAAAAAAAAAAAAAAATTGATATCAGATTCGTAATCAGCGACGTCGAAAACCCTGTATCCGAATTGAATTCAAAATCTGATCGCTTGAAATTCCTATTTTTGGCTTTTCTGTGTTAGGGGTAGTTTACCACTTTAGGGGTGAAATTAACGAAAATTCCGAAATAGGTCAACTACATTTTATCATTTTATTAGTTGAACATTTTTTTTTAGGTTTTTTACTGTTTTTTATCTTCAAAACAATAAATTAAATATGGGTTTTCAACCGCTATAAAATAGGGTATGCATCCCTTATTGTTCAAATCATCATGAATTACTTGCTTTTCCGAAAGGAGTAATCTCCATTTTGTTTTACCAAAAAATATTAAGTATTAGTCGAGATATTTAGAAAAAACGATTTTTTTGGCAAACTTTGGGGGTAGTTTTCACCCCCTCAATATGTTTATTAGCAGATATAAAAAAACACGGGTCTTTTATTTGTTTGTGTTCTACAACATATATCAATTTCATTCAAATCGGTGAGATTGGGTTGGGGTACTGTTAGGGGTGGCTTACCCCTTTAGGGGTGAAATTAACGAAAATGCCGAAACAGGTCAACTTCAGTTTTTTATTTTATTAATTAAAAAATTATTTTTAGATTTTCTACTATTTTTTATCGCCAAGATAATGAATTAAATATGGGTTTTCAACCGCTATAAAATAGGGTATGCATCCCTTATTGTTCAAATCATCATGAATTATTTGCTTTTCCGAAAGGAGTAATCTCAATTTTGTTTTACCAAAAAATATTAACTGTTAGTCGTGATATTTAGAAAAAAACCTTCTTTTTTTGGCAAACTTTGGGGGTAGTTTTCACCCTCTTAATATGTTTATGAGCAGATATAAAAAACCACGGGTTTTTTATTTTTTTGTGTTCTACAACATATATCAATTTCATCAAAATCGGTGAGTTCGGGTTCGAGTGCTTTCCTTGTAAGTAGCGTGACTATTCTGCAATTTTTGAAATAGGCGAACGAGGTTAATAACCTTCTGCGAGTATATGCACAGGGGCAATTATTTTGTCCCTTATGTAGTAGCTTAAATATATTCAAAGCATCAGTGTAGCCTATGGAGAACTATACCGGAATTTAAAGTCCTCCTCAATGGAGAATTTGAAGAAAACGGAGCCTGTAGTACTGTCACGTAGTAGGAAAAAAAATTCATTGTTACGAAGAGCGCAATATAAAAATTTGAGCCATCTGTTGGACAAATTTTCCAAGCAAAACGCACGAGCAGATTTAAAAAAAAGAAAATCACTGTTTCCTATATATATATATATATATATATATATATATATATATATAAATTTAAGGATATAATATAATAGCTAAACTTAAAGAATGTGCGTATCGCGTTGTTCTTATGAATTTTACGCTCTTCCGTGTTTTACTTATATTTTTCACTAGGCTGTCGTTAGATTGGTGTCGCAAAAAGACGTTCAGATCACAGCGCACTACCAAATTGAATATGTCGGAAAAATTATACACGCTCAGGCATTTATGAAAAAATTTTCTTTAAAATTCGTTAAAATTTATATATCATTATGTTACATTACAGATGAAAAGAAATAAATAAATAATCCTTCTACGAGAAACTAACAAAACTTGAAAATGAAATACTTGTGACGTAGTTTCCAAAAATACTTCTTATCAATAATTACACGTTACTTCTACAAGCGTATAAATTGCATACATACAATTATATATTTCTTTTTCTGTATTTACGTTTTCGCAGTAAACTAAGCATATGCAGATGTTCATTTATTTTATTATACAGTTAAATGTAAATTTTATAAAATTTCAGTATTTCGACTATGACGAATCATTTTTAAATATCGATTATTTCGAAATTTGCATTTCTTTTAAATTACACCGATTTGATTAACATTAAGTATAGGTAGTATAATTCTTTCTCGCAAACTATTTTACGGTATAACCAATTTTTTTTTTAATGTTTTTAAATTTTTTTTAACGTTTTTAGAATTCTTTTTTAATGTGTTTATAATTTTTTTTAACGTTTCTAAAATTTTTTTAAATGAAAAAATAATGTCAGAAATCTCTATGTAAAATGTAAACTAATATATATCGGCGCGCCTGATTATAATACTTCTTTAAATTTAAGGTCGCATGCGTACTTGATGGGACTATTATTATTATTATTTCGAAGCGGGTTCTTTTCTTTCGATACGCTGATTTGTAACTACCGCTTAATTTTCTCGTGTACCTAGCTTAAATTATTAATTTGATTTTAGAATTACATCAAATTCGTACACATTTTAACGAAATATAAACAAAAATATTTTCGTCCAGTTTTGAAATACACGTTACGTTAATATCTGGCAGAAATTGTTAAATATATTAATATTTTTGCTTTATTGATTCTCCATATATTTTATACATTTTAAAGCCATTTTTTCCGCATAAGTGTTTGTATGTTGACTATTTTATATAATTTTGCTATGACGTTTTTTTAAGCCGATATGTTAAATTTTCTAGTAAAACCCGTTCATTCGTGTTACAATCTTAACATCACAATGCCATAAAAGTAAAGTAAAGCAAGACCCATACCCTTAGCAGGGCGTCGGGGATTGTGAAGTTCAGCTATTCATAATTGTACTGAGCCTAATGGAACTAATGAGACTATAGAATATTGAAATTATCGGATAGCTCTGAAAAAAGAACGATACAGACCGATTCAGTATTAAAATTAAGGAACAGAGTTGCTCTCCGTGAGAACTATCAATCAACCGAGTCTGAAAAGGAAACCAGCGAACAACGCAAATTACCTCAAAGATTTCACAGAAGAGAATCTGATAACTGGGTAGGAAAATAATAAGTAACAGGTAGACGCTGTCTGATTAAAAGCTACGAATATATATATATATATATATAGTAAGAAAGCTCTCAGAAAATGTAGACATCATAATAATTTGACTTTGATGATTTTGAAATGTCGCGAAAATACGACTAAATGCAAACGCGTAATGAAAGATGAAGAAAAATCAAAGGCAAATTCAAAATCTGAATGCTGCTGAAACAAAATGGAAACGAGTGGTGCGAAGTAGCGCCGAGACAAAGAAGGTTAGATTCATTCAAAACTAAAAAGTAACTGAAAGTTTTAAATAAAATTAGATTACATCAAAAATAAATAAAATCCCGACTAATATTATATATACAGATATATGTATACATGTATATTTAAATCAGTAATTATCAGATTTTAAAAATATAAAAATACGAACTATATTACAAAAAATGTGAATATTCATTACATACCGTTTGCTAAGGATTTCCTTTTTTCTATTATTCAATAATAAAGTTAATCAGTTTTTTTTTGTTTTTTTTTGCAAAGAAACTAGAATTTTGACAAGTTTATTACACATATTTTACCAATTATAATACTGTAGTAATAATATTGGAGCCAATACAATCGAGTTTATGTAGCGGGATCAATCTGCACAGAAGGCAGAGATATAGTTACGTGCTCAGAGTGAACATAAAAAGTATGTATTTATTTATATTTAAAGTAATTATAAGATATTTCCCTAATTTTTGTGTGTACTCTTAATTAATTTAATATAGGCACCAAGGCCGTGTCCACGGCTAGGTTTTGGGGGTTAAGCCCGTGAGAACTGAAATAGTTATTATAAATACACAAAAATCTGAACAAAATCAAAAATTTAAATTAAATATTGATAATTTTTTAGGGTGTTCTTACTTTTTTAAAAAAAAAAAGAAAAAGAAAAAATATGCTCCATATTTTTAGGTACTTCATTAATATCTTAAGGAGAAATTTTTTATTACGAGTATAATCAATAACATATGTATTTTTTATTAATGTTCATATACGGGGTAATTCATTTATGTAAATTATTAATATATAAATCAAAATGATGGAAATTATTAATAGTATGAACATTAGTGAAAAATGTATTGTTATTTATAAAATAAATATGTAAAGAAAGTTTTCAACCCCCCCTTTCAAAATTCTGGGCACGGGCCTATTAGGCGCCATTCTTCCAATTTAAATTATTCTACTTTTACTAACGAATCGAAAATCATCAGAATTATGTTGAACTTCCTAGTCAAAAGATTAATAGTATATATTTTTTATTAAGTGGCCGACAAAAAGCTACATATCTAGTCTTACCGATAATAATAATAATGAAAAACACAAGTTCAAATTTTATTCTCTAAACTTCATAATAATATGCAACAACAAAAACTACGATACCGAAATAGACGCGTGAGCTCTTTTCTAGAATGGCGAATTTGTCAAAATTATAAAAACACACTTATTAATTAGATCTTCAGCTGGCACACTATAGCCGATTAAGATGGATAAGCACAACTAGTAGTTCGATTTGAAGTCTACACGGTTAGTGTTTAAAAAAATTCACGACTAGTAACGAACTGAAGGTTTAAAATATTTCATATATATATATTTTTTAATTTTTCACTTTCTATTTAGTATGCTTGAAAACGTACGGGTTTACACATGTTCGTGCTAAATAGCCTTTTTTTAGTTCAGTCCAAAAAGTTATAATTAAAAAAAAAAAAAAAATTAATAAGAACAAGTTATAATTCAATAAATAGGGACCATTTTCCTTTATACTCCGAAAAAAACAAAAACAAAAAAAAAAACACGATAGAATAAAATTTAAAAAAATAATAATTAACAATAGCAAGCATAAGAAAAAATATTTATTATTCTTTATTCTCCGCTAAAAATAATAACTTTTAATAATAATGTGTAAAAAGCTAGCAAGAATATGTGATACTTTTCAATTATTGTTCTGGTTTCGTTACGTTTCAAAAAAATTACAAAAATACTATAATTTTTAAAAACATTCAAACCAAAAAAAAAAACAAAGTTTGAGTTTTTTTGAAATAAATAAAAATGTCGAAAGTTTCAAAATAAAATATTCTTGTTTATATTCGTTGAAGAAGAGAAGAAAAAGTAATAAAAACGTATATACGCTTCGCATTGAATTTTTAGCCGATTTCATTAAAGCTTGATCGAAAGTCGAAAAACGAAAACTGATCGTCGAAATAAAAATACGTTCAGTCTTGTTACCGAATTTCCGGTCTAAGACAGATTACGAGCGAGTGTACTTACCTGTAAATAATTCACAAGCGAAGAAGAATATCTTATTTCGAGAAAAGTCGCAGGCAGGATCGGGAAGAAATTTGGAGAGTGATCGTTCGGTTTGTTACCGTCGATAATACGAATGAAACTAACTAAGAATTTGCACCGAAAACCCCTATATATATATATACATACGTATGATACGGCGGTGCATGCAATAGCTTCGACTATGCGTCGCGCGACCATTCCAAAATTTACCATCCCCAAAATACATCCTCACCGCTGCGGTAGGCGAACCTCTGCACTTCCCTCCTGCCCGCTTAGAGCGGAGGCTTTTATTTATAATTGTGTCTGTTGATATAGTTTACTTTCTTTCATCGCATTTTATCTCAATGAAGAACGTTCGTTTAGCCTACTGCCTTCGCAGAAGAGAAAAATAGAAGAAGAAAACGTAATGCGCGGCGGTCTCGGGTAGCACTACAAAATAAACAACCCCTACTTACCGTAAAAGTGCTTTAAAAACATTTCGGTTATTTGATTTATTTTATTTTATTTTATATTATTATTATTATTATTATTATATTTTATTATTTTATTATTATTAATGTTTTTTTCATTTGCTTAACACTTTATGTGCAACAAACGAAAAAAAGAGTTAACGCTAACATTGTACTGCCAGGTTATTGCCTCAGCCAAAACTGATTATCGGCAATGACTTTTTAAAATAATCATGTTCTATGTTTCTTCTCTGAAAAACTTAGCCTCGACAAAAAACATAAAATTGGCTGAGGATTTTAAAAATTTTGATAAAAAAAGCAGTAATAAACTGGTTGATGAAATAAATTGTACTGACGAAATAAGTGCCGCTAGGGAAAATTAATTACTTTTGTAGATGAAATAAAAATTTATTCCGTTCGCCGAGAAGTAAAAAAGGTATTTTAATTTTAACTAATTCTAATTCGTTTCTCCCTCTTTTTCGCTAACACAACCTAATGCTTGGTAATGCCCTTGACTGCCGATCCCAAAAAAAAAAAAAAAAATATTTAACTAGAAATATTTTAATAATTATTACGAAATTAACGTAATCGTGAAAGTTGTTTTTGCAATGGTTAAGGAAAAAAAAACAAATAAAGAGTAAGTTCTTCCAGTTTCCACAGGTATTGTCGAAATTCTTCCATTTCCAGGGGCAGATTTTTCGGCACATTTTCAGCTCGTAATATTGCTATGATTCGCTTAAATGATTCATTCTAAACTATGGCTCAGCTCTTATTCCTCTTCATTTTCTAATCCTGTCTCCTTTTACCTATTCAGCCATCTATTCCTCCTTATCTATAGTTTTCTAGATATTTGCCCTCTCTTAAACGGTCCACAATCGCCGCTGTTCGTTCGCTTTAACCATAATCTCCTTCCAGCATCATTTTTCCGGTTTTCATCTGCATCTACTCCATTTTTTTCTTCCCCCCTCCTAATTACTTTCTTTGTAACTCTGATATCATGTTTTATTGGAATGTTCAACCACCTTTTCTGCTGAGCAATCGTCCTTCTATTTTTCTCTATTAAAATTTGGTATCCCTACTCCCCTTATACGGTGTGCTTCTTATATTCTTTCATTTCCTTCCGCTTCTGTTATTCCTGTCCTTCAATTATTTTTATTCTCTGTTCTTATTTTTTTTTCTTCATTTTTTTTTTTTGGGAATCGTCAACCAAGGACCTTTACCCAGAAACAAAAGGTAAGGAAAGAAGTTGGTTATATTTTGATCCGATCAGAAATTTTATCTAAAAAGGAACAAATAGCAGGAATAATTATTGGGGAAGGAAAGGACAGGATATAGGAAGCACAAAACGCATAAGAATATAAATTTAAAGTTAACATTCATGGAACGTATTATTTCTACCAGTTATGGAAAAAATATCCACGTTTTTTTATAAAATAATAATAATATATTCAATTTATTAATCACTGACACGTTTCGAAGCTTTATGATCACCAGTACATATTTATTGTGATTATGAAGCTATCAGCTTCGAAACGCGTCAGTATTTAAAATGTATTATTATTATTTCCAAAAATAACATGGATATTTTTTCCATTGATTCATTTGGTAAGTATAAATTTATTTTCTCCTCCATCATAAAAAAAAAAAAACGAAATAAACAGCACTTCCGAATTAAACTATCGTACAAAGAAAAAAATCTGGGTTCCGTATGCTACAGATACTTTTTTTTAGTTTTTTCCATTCTGGATATAACCAGTGGGCAAATATACTTTATATAATCTGTGTATGAAAATATATGTTAATTACAAAATCTTTGTGTGCATGTGTGGTGGGTACTTAGCAATGAACACAGATTTTTCTTTTTATATTAAAAGAGATGATAAGTGCAGAGGACCTCTTGGATAGTATGTTTCTGAAAAAAGTTGTTAAGTTGTATATATGTACGCACTCTCTGCTGAGTGAGATGCTCTGAAGCCATATTGATTTTTATTAAGAATCCCTTTTTCATTTATTTCTTTAGTGAATTGTTGGTTTATAATTTCCTCATAGTCCTTTCCACATGAGTTGAATAACGAGATTGGCCTGTATGATATTACGGCAGCAGTGTCCTTTCCTGATTTTTGTATAAAGATTAAGTCTGCAGTCTTCCAGACTGAGGGAAAAATTTCTAGCAGAAAGCATTTGTTAATTATAGTGTAAAACAATTCTGAAAAATGAATATTGAGTAGTTTTACAATTTTATATGTTATTCTGTCTCTTCCTAGTGCTTTCCTATTGTTTAAGCATTTGGTGTTTGATTATTACAGATGGGTTGGTTATATTTAATTTTAAGTTTCCATCATTTTTATTTGGAATGAAATGCTCAAGAAAAATATCACATTTTTCTTGGTCGTCTGAGAGAAGTTTGTTATGCTTTGATTTTATTTCGGGTATGATAAATTTTTTGTTTTTCCATTACGTATTTATAGCGTTTGGCCCAGGCAGAGGATTCACTGACAAACAACTTCCACTGTTTTATTTTTGACTCTATGATTGATTTTTTAAATTTCTGGTTTAGCACCTTAAGCACTGAGTTACAGATTGCTATATTATTGTTGTTAAATTTGTGATTTTTCCCTTCACCATTGATAACGGACCACTTTATTAAAATTTCCCAATGAAAAATCGTGTTTTCTCAATCATAGATTTTTGACATGGCGCGAGATCTTTACAGTAAGTTATTTTCATTATTACGGATGTTTTTTTCAGAACTTTTGCATTACGATAGTGGTAGGACAACCGTTTGTAGTTTTGTTTTCGGTTGTTCGTTCGCGTTGTTTTCTTATCAGTTTAACAATTGTGTTCCGACTGCGGCGTCTTCGATTTAATCAACTTCATCGCAGCCAATAAATCCACCGGTGAGATCGTTCCTATTTATCTCTTAGTTTCTTATCGCTGTTGTAAATCAACATCGTCGCTTCGCTAATTTCAGCTAGCTAGTAACGACGTTTCTATTTTATTTATTTCGTCTTCAAATCGTTTTAATTTTTCATTATTTTTAGTTATAATTTTTATTTATTTTCTTCTTACTGTGTTAGATGAGCGCAGCTAAAGGGGGCCGCTCTGCGGCCTCCTCCCCAAATCCCGCTAAAGTTATCAAACCTCCGTTAAACTTGACTATTAATATGGACGTGGACGGTAACTCAAAACGTAAATCTGCTGATCCTCTTTCGCCTACTTCCGCTGCTCAACCGAAAGAGATTAAACTCTCCCAGGCTGAACTTAGTTCTCCTCATGTTGTCGATCCCAGCCTCAATATTAAGAATAATAATATTAAAAACAATTCGAATAATTCGACTACTACCAATATTAGCAATAATATCAATAATAATAATATTAACAATATCAGCGGCGAACAGAATACGGCCATTGATAAAATCATTAACAACAGTTCTAATGGTAAAAATGACAATAATAATAATAATAATAATAATAATAATAGTAGCGGAAATAGTAGTAATAGTTGTGGTGGTAGTATCAACGAAAACGATGATAATCATAATAATAATAATAACAGTGGTAATAATAATAATAACGTTAGCAGGGATAACAAGTCCGGAGAGTCCTATCCTTCTGATCATCCTCGTCCTTTCCCCATTATAGTTGAGCACACTTCCTCTACTTCTAACCTAGGCAATTATCATCCCCTTGCTCTAGCTAAACTGATCAGCTCAATATCATCTTCCTTTACGAACATTTCCCAGCGGGGAAGAAACCGAATCTCTGTATCTTTCTCCTCTTCTTTAACGGCAAATTCTTTCCTCCATAATCAGGATTTCCTTCTTAAACATAACTTAACGGCATTCATTCCTTCTACTTCTTTGTATAGGTTAGGTGTAATTTCAGGCGTCCACCCTTCCTTTTCTGAAGACGACATATTATCAGGGGTTGAAACCTCTGTTCCTGTAACATCCGTAACAAGAATTTTTCGTACTTCCGAGGGTAAGAAAATCCCTACGAATTCCATCGAAATCAAATTTTCTAGTAATACAACTCTTCCCAATTTCGTGTCTATCTACATGCTCCGTTTTCCTGTAGCCCCCAGCATCAAACCTCCGACCCAGTGCTCTAAATGTTTCCTCTTTGGTCACATCGCTAAAAACTGCCGCAGCTCCAGCGCTATTTGTTCCCATTGTTCCTTAAAACATCCTGTCTCTGAATGTTCTAATCTGCAAAACCCTCCTCTATGCCGAAACTGCAA
This sequence comes from Icerya purchasi, assembly GCA_039619475.1. Classification (NCBI taxonomy): domain Eukaryota; kingdom Metazoa; phylum Arthropoda; class Insecta; order Hemiptera; family Monophlebidae; genus Icerya; species Icerya purchasi. Next base: position 240,690,182 of record CM077115.1, read on the forward strand.
CGGTTCACACTGTTCTAATGACCGCAGTTGCCCCGAGTGGTCTAGGCAAAAGGACATCAAGAAGATAATGGCTTTTGAAAACGTTTCGTTTCATGAAGCTTCTGCTATAAAAAACAAATCTATTACTACTCCGGCATTTTCTTATGCTAGTCGCGCCTCTGTTCCTTCCTCCAAATTGATAATTTCTCCCGATACTCCTGTTTCTACTGGTCACGCTTTTCCTAAGACTCCCACTTTTCACAAACCTAATAAAAACCATCATTCTTTTAAACCTAAGCCTCAATTCCCTCCTCTTCCGTCTAACCAACTTCCTTCCCCCTCCAATGGCTGGGCTTTAAACCTTCCTCTTAACGTAAGTAATAATCCCGGTCTTCCTAACACCAGTGTTCCCTCCGTTTTAGTCCCCAATCATTCTGCATCTACTTCTTCTTCTGCGACTTCTTCTTCCCCTATGACCAATTTAGCAACTGATATTATTGATCTGCTTTCTTTCCACAACATTGTGACCTCAGCTAACTTTGCCTCTTCACTTTTCTCCTTCCTGTCTAGTAATTTATGCGGTAATTAACTTCTCTCTTAAATTTCTTCTTCATTTTCCTTTTCAATTTGTCACTGCTCTGCAGTACGCTGTTGAGAAATGATTTGAGTCATCTACTCACAGTGACTCAGTGTAAAGTTTTGAACTTCCTTTCACAATCCTTTCAAATTTTTTCTTTAAGAATTATAAGATATATGGAATCGGTTCATTTTGACCAGTATTCCAATGCAGTTGATGTTTTCCTTCCTATGGTTCAGCCTGGTCATTTTAGAAAAACGCCTTGGGAGGTAATTAAACTTACCGGTCCTAAGGACGTTTTGATAATCTTTCCTTTAGTCAGTCGCAGGCTTTTTTACCTGTTTACTGTTACATGTTGCATGCAGACTGAGCATAGCTTCATTTATATAACATTTTTACATAATAATGGAAGGCATAGAACCTTCTGTTGTTCTGGTGTAATGTCTTTCTGCATTTACTGTCTTCAATTACTATTATTATTTATCCATGTTTATTTCCTTGATATTTCGCCTTATTGCCGCAGATTCTATCTTACTTCCTTGTCTTATTCCTCTGCCTCCACAGTCAGCTCCCTCTCTTATGGTTCCACTCATACTCTTCCTTGTACTCCCTTCTTGGTCAGCGAGCAGGAACTCTCTTCATGCCATTTTCCACGCTTTCTTCCTAATGATCCACAAGTTTAATATTCTCCAATGGAATTGTCGTAGTCTGAGAGCCAACCAACAGGCATTGGAGGGAATACTAGACTCCTCCTCTATCCATATTGCTCTTTTATCTGAGACCTGGCTTTCGGAATCCTCTAATATTTCCATTCGTGGCTTTACAGCAATACGTTCTGATCGTGTTGATGGCTATGGTGGCGCTGCCATCCGCATAAGAAATGATATCTTCTTTGTCCACCACGACCATTCTTCTTACTTTTCTTCTGATTCTCTCTCTCCCAACTTAGTCCATATTTCGATTCAAAATATTCATCCTCAGCCTGTTCATATATTTTCTGTATACGTTCCTCCTAGTTTTGACCTTAATAATTTCCCATTCTCTTTTGGCTTATCCTCACTCTCTTCCCTTTATTGTCGGCGGTGACTGCAATGCTCACTCTCCTCTTTGGGGCTCTGCGCGTCATAACAGGAATGGCTGTGTTCTAGAAAACTTTATTCTCGGTAAAAATTTTGTCCTTCTGAATGATAACTCTCCTACTCTTTATAGAGGCGCTCACTCGTCCAGCTCTGTTGATCTGTCCTTTACCTCTCCATACTTTGGTCTTCGCTGTCAATGGAAAACTCTGAACGGTACCTTCGGCAGCGATCATGTTCCCATTGTTTTCTCTTTTCACCATCTCCTTCCTCCTCCTCCTCCTCCTCATTATTCTATACCCGCTCTCGCTCCTAAATGGTCTCTCAACAAGGTTAACTGGGAGGAATTCCGTTCTAATTTCGACTTATCTCTTCCTTACATACACTCCCTCTCCGATCCTATTCAACAATATAACGTTTTCTCTGATTCCATTTCTTCTGCTCTGGACGCCTCCTCTCCACCAATTCATCATTCCAAAAGAAATTACCATCTTCAGGCTTCCTCACTTTGGTGGAACGAAGATTGTACTAATGCCGTTAAAGACAGTGTCTCTTCATTTAGATGTTTCCGGTCTTGTTCTTCCTTTGCTAACTTCATGGCTCATAAAAAAGCTAATGCCAAGGCTAGATTTATTCTCAAAACGTCCAAAAGAAATTCATGGAGGAAATTTTGTGCTTCGTTTTCTAGATCTACTTCAATTTCCCATCTTTGGAAGATGGCTAAAGCTTTTCGCTCTTCTAGATCGGATCGTCCATCATTTTATAACCTTCCTTCAAATAGACTCACTACTTTTCTTGATTCCATTGCTCCCTCCTATGTTCCTTCCGTTGAGGAATCTTGGTCTCCTTCCCTTCCTATCTCCAATTCTTCCCACTTCCTGTCTTCTAGCTTCAGCATCAATGAACTTCGCGCTTCCTTGACTAATTCTTCTAATTCTAGCCCTGGTGTAGATGGTATTCTATTCCGTGTCCTTAAGAACCTTTCTGAATCAGCACTTAAAATCCTGTTGTCAATTTACAATTATTTTCTGTGTATCTGTGAAACTCCTCCGCTTTGGAATTCCTTTATTATTATTCCTATTCCGAAGAAGAATCCCAATTCCTTTCGTCCTATTTCTCTAGCCTCTTGTTTAAGAAAACTTTTTGAACGAATGATTAATAGGCGCCTTATCTGGTGGCTAGAATATAATAATGTTCTTCCTGATAACATGTTTGGTTTCCGTCCTGGCTTTGGTTCTTCTGATTGCATATCCCTTTTTCTCTCTGATATCTATAAATCTTTCATCCACAAAAAATTTACTATCTCTGCGTTCGTTGATGCTACCTCAGCTTTTGATAAGGTTCACCTTCCTTCTCTTCAGAATAAAATGCTTTCCATTAATATTCCTCTTGAGTTTACATCCTTAGTTATTAATCTGTTTCGAAACAGAACTATCCATCTTTCTACTCCTTTCTTTTCTGATTCCAGGACAGTTTTTCGAGGTCTTCCGCAGGGATCGTGCCTTAGTCCTACCCTTTTTAACATTTATTTCCTTAGTCTTTCTTCTCTTTCTGTTCCATCTAGTTCGCTATTCTTTGCCGACGATATTCTCGTCTATTCTTCTTCCGATGATCTGTTTTCTGCTAATGAGGAGCTTAATAACTCCCTTGCTATTTTAGAAAATTCTTTATCTTCTCTTCATCTTTCTATTTCCCCTGAGAAATCTGCTGGTATCGTTTTTACATTCCGTCCTTTTGATCGTTCCTTGGTTAACCTTTTCATGTGCCAGATCCCTATTCCTTTGCTCACTTAATTCTCCTACCTCGGTGTAATTCTTAATAGTACTCTGTCTTTTCATGATCATATTAACTATCTCTGCACGTCTTCTCTCAAAAGACTCAATTTTTTGAAGGCGTTGTCTTCCCCCAAATGAGGTGGTGATCCATATATTCTTCTCCTGCTGTATAAATCCATTATTCCTTCTAAGTTTGACTATTGTTCTTTTCTTTATGCCGGTGCTCCTGTTTCCCTTCTCGTCAAACTTGATCGCATCCAAAATTCTTGTCTGCGCCTCTGTGTTGGTGCCCTGAATTCTTCTCCAATTCTAGCTCTTCTGTCCGAAACTGGCTTTGCTCCTCTTTGTATTCGAAGACTTCACCTTGGTGAAAGGTTCATGATTAGACGTCTGCAGATCTTTCCTTCCAAACTCATGAATTCTTATCAATATATCCGGGTCAACTGGCGTTTTTCTCCTCGTAAGATTCCAATTCTTTCTCTCATCTCTTCTCGACTCGTTCCACTTTCTCACTTTGTCCTCTCCCAGAACAAATTTCCATACTTTACCTTTAACTTCTCTGAACTGTCTCATCCGCCTAAGTTATTCTCCTTACCTTCTAATATTAAGTCTCTTCCTCGTCCTGCATTCACGAAGAATTTAATCACACTCTTTCCCCTCTATTTCCTGCTCACATCTCGATTTTTACGGATGGCTCGAAATCTGCTTCGGGGGTCGGTGCCGCTTTTATTCTTCCTGCTCTCAACTATTCTGAATCATTTCAACTTCCCTCCTTCTCTTCTGTCTTCCTAGCCGAATCCACGGCTATTTTGCGTGCGGTCCTCTTTATATCTTCAACTTCTAATTTAATGAATTTCCTTCTATGCTCCGACTCGAAGAGTGTTTTAGTAGCTATCGCGTCTCCCCTTCCTGAACCCTCTTCCTGTCCTATTATTCTTTATATACGCTCCTTGATTTTCAATTTATTAGCCTCCCGTTCTATCCATATTGACCTGCTTTGGATTCCTGGCCACTGTGGTATAGCTGGTAACGATCTTGCTGACTCGTTAGCTTGCTCGGCCGCAGTAAATGGTCGTTTCATAGGCAGTTTTCCTTCCCAAAGTCTTTACTCTCTCTCTTTTCGTTCTCACCGTGACTTTTGGACTGATCTCTATCCGTCCTGTTTCTCCAACCCTGACTCCTTTTACCTTGCTTTACAGCCTTCTCCATCCGTTTCTCCCTGATTTAATAATTTTCCCAGTATCAGCTGTTCTGTCATTTCTTCCATAGTTCGCCTTCGTTTTAATCACAGTCTGCTCCCGGCTTCTCGTTTCCGCTTTGCTCTGGTTCAATCTCCTTTGTGTCCCTTTCATCCTCCAACCTTCAATGGCACGTGTGATGCAAACCACGTACTATTTGAATGTTCCTTTATTTCTACTGAACGCGCGATCCTTTATTCCAATTTGCTTAGCCTTGGCCTCCCTTCCATCTCCTTCTGTTGTTCCCTTGTTATCCGCCTTCATTTCCTCCGTCTCTAATCGTTTCTTGATATAACTTGTCGCTCCATATGTCCTTTTATTCTTTTAATCTTTTGTGCTGGGTAAATGTCCTGTGCTGGCGTGCCCATTTAAATATATAAAAAAAAAAAAAAAAAAAATAGTGGTAGGATTAAACGGATTCGAACGTTTTATTTTTGCCCTGGGTAATCGTGAATATTTGTTTCGTGGCGCCGAAATTATCTGTTAACCAGAAACGGTGAAGAGCGCGCGTTAAATCGATTGCATACAGACTATACCAGTTTTTTTGTTGTTTTTTTTTTCCTAATGGGTTCGTCAACATGGCAAGAACTGGGAAAAGGAGAAGAAAGAGAATCAGATTTTTACGCGACGTGAAATAAACAAAACAAGAATGTATCAAGCGCTTGGACGACAGAAGAAGGAGAAGGAAGAGAACGAATAAACGAAGCATTATAAGGAGTGGAAACACTTCCTGACAACAGAAAAGAGTAGAAATTGAAAACAAAGACCATTCGAACATTATGTGATCAGGGTTACATAAAAAGTGACCGATGAAGAAATGTAAAGGACAATATAGAAATGGCGCGAGGGGAGAGAACCGAAAAAGGCGACGAAGGAAATAAACTGTGCTTAAAGCGCCAGCGGCATATCGCTGAGATACTAAAACGATGCATAAAAGGAAAGTCAAGAAACCAGAAATAGTGCGAGGAAGGGGAGGTTGAATGGAAAAATAAAAAGAATCCAAGTTAGAGAATGAGGAGGAAGAGTTGAACCACAACAGTTTGTAAGACGCAGAAGTAGACAAAAAAAGTAATATTGATGGATTGAAATGTAGTAAGAAACCTGTCCGAAGAAGAAGAAGATAGCCGAGCTAATGAGTCAACTAACACCAGTTTTAATTGAAGTGTGTAGTTGTGAAAAGCGTCAAGCTTCTCCATTTAGTTGACAACTGATGGGAGTTGCAAAAGGGGTCGCCAGAGAGTAGACATATGTTCGACAAAAATAGAAATTTTAAAATATTTATTTTAGTATAATATATATATATATATATTTATCTCGGACGGTATAGAGGAAATTTCCGTCTTCTTAAAACAAAAGGTGCGTTATAATTTTCAAATTAAATTTAGATACATAACCTGTTTGTTGATATGTATAAATATGAAATAAATAAATTCTCCTTAATAACGAACAAAAAATAAATATAAAATTTACACTTTAACGAATTAAAATGCCTCAATTTACGGATACGTTTCCGGGCTACATCATCAGTTAACAGTAGACTGTACACTGAGATAGAAGTGTAGTTTTAATGCTACTTCAGTTTATCAAAAACGTTTCTAAAATAGTAACTTACTCGTATTTTAATTTTAAATTATTAAAGTGAATTAACACTTATTTTTGTTCGTTATTACGGAATTTATTTATTTTATATTTATTAATTTTCAAATTGTTAACGAAAGGAGAGGAAAGAATGTACAATTGTTTTCTCTTTTTATTGTTGTTTTTTTCGCTTTCGAATCAAAAAACAGCCCAGTCGTTGACCCAACGGACTTGCAGAACCAGGCAAGACACTTTCAGCCTTCAGCTTCTCTAGAGAGAGAAAAAAGAATAAAAATATTACTTAATTACGCGTAAACTATCTTTAGTTCGCTACAGTAGGTACTTTAGCCTATTAGTCCTAAACAACTAGATTTCTCGTTAAGATACTCGACACTTAAGTATCATCTCAACTTTTTTCTCCTTCCCTATTCCGTTTCGTCATCATTATTATCATCGACCATTTTGGAAGACTATAAACGAAGATAACAAGCGATACAACATGATCGCGAAAATTATTCACACTAAAGAGAACTATGAATGTATTTTTTTATTTCGCGGAAACATTTAACCGTTTCGCATTAAGTAAAACTCGGACTTATTTATTTGTACACGATATCCGAATAAGCATGAATTAATCTAACTAAAAGTTTATTGGTTTACAAATACTCTCCTTCATACTTATATCAAAAAATCCGTTTTCAAATTTTATTACTATTATGAAGTTTATAAAAATGTCACCCGGCCGCAAATTCGGCGTTAACCTATTGTAGAGGTGGTAACAAAAGGAAGAAAATTTATCCAAGAAGTCCGCGCTTAATACAACCTCAAATCAAGCAAGAATTATGCGCCATCTGTTACCAAAATTTTCGAAAAAAAAGGGTACACCTAAGCTAGAGCTTTATTTTATTTCATATTCAGAACGTGCACTGCAATTTCCATTCCCAATTTTCCGCCAACTTACTCAGGGCTATCGACTTCTTTTGTTCCTATAAACGTTCATCCGATATCTATACGTCCATCACACTAGAATCAGAAATATATTGGCGCCACATCCGTACTTACATATATATATATACGTATATATATTATATAGTCTATAGTTTTGTATGTCGCAGTTGTGTCTGTGTATGTACACCGCTGTTTCCGAAATTTCCAGTTACCTTTCTTGTCGCATTCTATTATTTATTTCATATATACTGTTTTTAACAAATTCCGTACGGAAAATAAATCTCTGTTTTTTATTATTCAATACATATTCAGCATTATAGTACGTTGTACTTTATTGAAATTCTAATAATTTATTTTAATGACCACTGATTTTATAAAATGTTTTGATTTAATTGCGTTCGAAGTTTGTTCAATCAGGTTTTGCACTTTGAGGGGGTATTGTGCGGTAAAAGAATTTATAATCGGATTGGTACTTGCGCGCAGAAATAGCGAATTGAAAATTTCCCTCGATTAATACATAGAAACCCTCTATATATGTATATATTTGAAAGTGTATCATCCCGGCACTTGTGTTAATTTAAGACGGACCATAAATTTTCATTGACAAATAAAATAAGTAATTATAAAAAAAAAAAAAAAGATCAAAGATAAAGACTACACTAATACACATAATTTACCATTGTATATACATTGTCCTAATTTTTAATTCATTCGTGTAATTTAATTTCAATCTTGCCGGTACTTTCTAAATTATACGAAAAATTACTATTAAAAAGAATAATGCCAATAGTTGAATGCAAAGAAATAATACCGGAACACCAGTTTGGCTTCCGAGCAAAACATAGTGTACGATAGAGCAGGTGCATCGGATTGTTCATCAAATTGAAAAATCTCTGGATGAGAAAATGGTTTACGATACCGTATTTTTAGATGTAAGCCAAGCATTCGATCGAGTTTGGCACGATGATCTATTGCAAAAACTTCGATGTTATTTTCCCTATCAACTAAGTGAATTATTCCGGTCGTATTTAAACGAAAGATATTTCTACGTTAAATATGGTGATGACGAATCAACTATATATCCGGTTCGAATAGGCGTTACTCAGGGAAATGTACTTGGACCGCTTCTCTACCTTATCTACACAGCGGATATTCCTACTACATCGCACGTTGATATAGCAACTTTCGCTGATGACAAAGCGATCTTGTGTTCAAATAAATGTCTAAAAGTTGCGCTTAAAAACCTGCAGACAGCAGTCAATAAAGTAACATCTTAGTGCAAATTATGAAAGATAAAGATTAATGAAGGTAAATCATCTCGAGCAGTCTTCACTAACCGAAGAATCTATTCATCCGGAAATATAACGATGAATGGAGTGGAGATTCCTCAGAAAGAAGATGTAAAGTATCTTGGTATACACCTCGACAAACGCTCGACTTGGAGGAAGCACATTATAACAAAGCGAAATGAGCTGAATATCAAGCTGCGGCAACTGTACTAGCTATTGGGTAGGAGATCAATAGGGTATATCTTGAAAACAAGTTGCTACTTTATAAGCAAATTCTTAAAACAGTCTGGCAATACGGCTGATAATTATGGGGCTGTGCCAAAAACAGCAACATTTCAATTAATGAAAGAGTTCAGAATATAAGTTATTACGCACGGTCATCTCTGCTCCATGGTACACATAACCAACATCACAATCTATGAAGATCTTGGAGTTTAATTTGTAAAGAATGAAATAGAAACTGCTGCTTGATGATATGCTGCCCCAGATTGAAAGAACATTCTAATAGTACAACAAAAGAACTGCTGAGTGACCCAAGCGAGGGACGTATGCTGAATAGAAAACGACCTCAAAATTTCTTATAAATTATAAATGAATAAATAATATGTGTGAGGGTGTATGTGCGGGCCTGGGTGCGGGTGCGTGTGTGTATGGTATGTATGTATCCGTGAGAATACAACAGCATGTGTGTTATGCATTTTGTGTATACATATATAAGTTAATTTTAGCACCCTTCACTGAATGGGTTGCGTATTCATGTTATTTTAACTTATTCCGTACATTACCAAATAGTTGATAAGACTAGGTGTAAAATAGCAGGAAAAAAAAATCCTGTAATTTATCTGACACAGAGAACTGCTGCGAGATGCAATTGAAGAATACACTCTAGGAAAACGTTTGTCGACCGAGATCAAGCTGGGTAGATAACCTGACGCGAGATGCCGCCTACTCTGGCTATTCGGAAATGGGCCGATAACCAATATGAAAATGGAAAAGGCGCTGCATAGGGGTGAACCAGTCCATGGGGACTGATGCACCGAATGATGATGGATATTTCGGAGGGTACTAAAATTTTCTTTATGCTACAATAGAACTCCTAATAAGTTTGCATAACAGAAAAAATAAATAAATAAAGTAGAACTGCGTTTACCGACAAAAACAACATACTTGTGCCAACCTTTTTTGATGTAGAAAAGCGCATGACCGTATCTAGCGTACAGAACTAATACAGAAAATAACTAAAAAAATATATAAACGGTGTTACTGACAATATACAAAATTAGGTACCCGATAAACTTTTTTCCTGCCCGTGTTAGGAAATTCCTTTTCACGCTTACAGTCTCGGCGAAACAAACTTCGCAAAGGCTTTGAGTGCAGTCTTTAATCTTTGTATCAACGATATCGTAAATCGCATTTTTCGTCTGGCGATTTCAGGTCTTTTCATTGACGATTTAAACATGTTTACAACTAAAAGTCCGCACCACATCCAACGAGCTTTACATAAAGAATATTAACAAATTACTGGAACAGTCAAAACTGCATGGACTGACATTTTCTCCGTCCGCAACTATATGCCTCAACTTTAATAATAAGAAAAAACCTTGTCTCTTCTTTAACTTTCGTTTTTCTAAACAATTTTCTCGTTTCTTTTTGCTAATACAGCCGCTTTCCTCGAAATTATTTTCGATAATAAACTAACCTGGCGTTTTCATCTTATTTTGCTCCGTCAAACATAAACGCAGCAATACATTTCTTACGACTTTTTCTTATATACCACTGATTCCTCACCATTACTAGAAATTCGTAATCCGTTACAAAATTCTTCTATTCAATTAATGTACTCGAAACACATTCATCACAGCCCTCACTCCGTGACTTTCTCTCATTGCACTTTCTCAGAACCGCGCTAAATAATCTTTTAAAACTTAATCTACCTATGACTCTCTGACAATATAATACTAAAAAACAGCATTTACTAGTATTAAAGTAACGCGGTTATAGTTCCGACGCGTTTTGAAACTTAATCGTGATCACGGAATAAACATTATTTTAATAAAGATACTACTGGGAAAGTAAAAACGACCTCGAGAGAAAGGAACTGGCTCCCTACTCTCATCAGTGCCGTTCGACTTCGTATCATTATGGAAAGCTTAACTTCACAATCCCAGGCGCTCTCTGTTAAGGGCATTATGCGACTTTCTTTACTTTACTTTACTTTACTTTACTTTACTTTACTTTACTTTACTTTACTTTAATTTTCAGTATTAATAATATCGCAAATAACAAGTAATCCTAACGAACTCCGTCCCGCAACTTCTAAATACCAGTTACATACGGAAAATACGAGTGTATTTTGGAGCTTGCTTATATACAGGTTTCTTCTTTCGAACCGAAACGTACATTACTTTATTGTCGTGCTAAACAAAGCCTACTGACTTACAAATCATACGCTCCGGGAAAGAAAATTAATTTCGAAAAACTACATTTTCCCGTTCCTTAGTAAAGGCTACATCTTGATTCTTTGTTAGGTTTTTTTTTACACCTTGCAGCGATCTCTGAGATATTTGAAAGAGAGAAATTCATATCTGGTTACTTTACAATGACTTAATAATTACATATGTTCCGACCGACAATACAACCTCTATTATATGTATTTATGTATATAATAAAATATATAATAAATGAAATTACAAAAAATATATCTGCTCTGAATCAACGTTTTTAGTGATACCTCACATTGTATATGATATCCACATATTTTTACATTAATATGCTTAAACCTCTATATTTATGTACATGTACGTCAGTCACTCAGAATCATAATTCACAATTATTTTTACCAGCTCATTACTGCGCCTTGTACATATTGCAGAACTACGAATAACGCCGAGAACAAAATTTTTTAGGAATGGTACTTTAATATACTCACATATCTTCATCATTTTGCATATCGATTATCACAATTAATATACATCTCAGGCATTTTATCTGTCTATCATTTATTCCTCAATCTTTCGATTGGTGGTCAATCATCTGAAAAGTACATTACTTAGAATCGCTTTGAAGCATTTAATTCGGACTTTCATTAACTGGTATTTGTTTATCTTTGTATCTTCCATTACTTGTGAAATGAATTTTTTCCGCGGTCTGTTCTTTTACCATTTACTAGTGTCCTTCGATTATCGCTGTTAAATATCTTTTTATTTCTTGTTACATATTGCACATCTTCTTTCACTTATGATCTTCCTTAAGCAGCGTTCTTCATTAATATTCTTGAGCACTTTTGTATCTTAAATTTTATCTAACCACTTTACATTTGGCATTTTCCTCCAACACCAAATTTTAAACGCTTCCAATTATTTTTGTTTACCTTTATTTATAGTTCAAGAGAAGCATACACTAAATGTATACTTTTATTAATCTTGTCTGTAGTTCTACAATTATGTTTTTGGATGTTAGCAATGATTTCTTTTTAATGAAAGCGGCTTTCGCCTGCGTTATCCTACACCTCATTTCCTGATCTCATCTTCCATCTTCTGTTATTATTGAACCAATCTATCTGTGGTTTTTTACATGTTACAGTACTTCGTTGTCTAATTTTATTTTTAATTCTTTATTATTTTCTGTTTTACTGCATCTCATTACCACGGTTTTCTTCTTATTTATTTTCATGTTATAGTATTTAAGAATTGAGCTCAATTTAATCAATGCATCCGACAAGGTTATTTCACTTCCTGCTATTACAGCTATGCCATCCGCAAATCTAAAGGATTTTATCTTTATTCCACCTATGTTAATCCTACTGTTACTAGTTTCTATCTAATGTTTAAACGCTTGCTCTTTCTCTCTCTCTCTCTCTCTCTCTCTCTGAGCGGTGATAGACTAAGCACCGCTACCTTCAAAGCATTTCGCTCTTGTTCCTCAATATCCAACTTTTTAGCTCATAAAGAAGCTAACGCAAAAGCTCGGTACATTTCAAAATCTGCCAAGAGGAACTCTTGGAAATCATTTTGTTCATCTTTCTCTAGAGATACGCCTCTCTCTAAGATATGGAAAATGGCCAAAGCGTTCAGATCTCCTCTTTCTGAGCTTCCCCACTTCTCCCATCCTTCTTTGCCTAAACTTCACTCTTTCTTGGACTCTATTGCTCCTCCGTATGTCCCCACTTTCGAGGAATCGAACATTCCTTCACTCCCAAATTCCTCAGACCTCATTTCCTAACATCTCCTTTCCGCTACGAGGAACTCTTGTCTGTCCTTAACAAAACCTCTCCTTCTGCTCCTGGCCTGGACGGTTTTTCTTTCCCTATTCTTAAAAAACTCTCTCCTTCCTCGCTGCTCTCCCTTCTGAATATCTTCAACTCTTTCTTACTCTCTGGTTTTACTCCTGAGTCTTGGAATGACTTCATCGTCATTCCAATTCCTAAAAAAACCAGTGTTCCTTCCGTCCTATCTCCCTAGCCTCATGTCTGCGCAAACTCTTTGAAGGTTTAATAAATAACCGTCTCGTTTGGTGGCTTGAGCATAATAATCTAGTTCCTTCTAATATGTTCGGTTTTCGCCCCGGGCTTGGCCCGGTAGATTGCATCAGTACCTTCCTTGCAGATATCTATAAATCATTCCTATCAAAGGAATTTACTGTCGCTTCTTTTGTCGATGTCTGCTCTGCATTCAATAATGTGCATCTTCCTTCTCTGGGCTCCAAACTCCTCTCTCTTAATTTCCCTCCGGTTTTTAGCACTCTTATACTCAACCTCTTTCAACATAGAACTCTTTATCTATCTTCTCCTTCTCTTTCCACCTCCAGATGCGTCTATCGTGGGCTTCCCCAGGGTTCCTGCCTTAGCCCCACTCTTTTTAATATTTACTCCTTCGATATTGCTTCGCTCCCTATTCCCTCTTTCTCTGTCCTTTTTGCTGATGACATTTTAGTTTATTCCACCTCAGATGATCTGTCCTCCGCCACCAACGAGTTAAATCATTCATTGTCTCATCTTAGCAATGCTCTATCTACTCTCCACCTCTCTCTTTCCCCTTCCAAGTCTTCCTATATAATTTTTGCTCTCCGCCCCTTTAATCGTGCTATTATAAACATCAGCGTATCTGTTACACCTATTCCCACTGTTAATTCCATATATTATCTAGGTCTTTTCTTAAATAGTCGCCTTACATTTCATGAACATATTAATTATATCTATAATTCCTCGATCAAAAGACTTAATCTCCTCAAATCTTTATCTCCGCTCAGATGGGATGAAGATCCGTGCATTCTATTAATTCTATATAAATCGATTATTCGGTCCAAACTTGACTATTGTTACTTCATTTATGGCAATGCCTCCAAGTCTCTCCTTTCGAAACTTGATGCAATTCAGAATTCCTGCCTTCGCCTATGCATTGGCGCTTTAAGATCTTCTCCTATTCCTGCGATTCTATCCGAAACTTGCACTCAACCTCTTTCCATTCGTCGTTCACTCCTCGGTTATCGATTTTTAATAAAACGCCTCCCCATTTTGTCATCCAATATTATTCCTTCCTATCTTTATATCAAAAATCACTGGCGCTTGGCGCCTCATAGAACCCCGATTTTATCGCATATAGCTGCTCGTGTTTCCAATTTTTCTCCCTACGTTTCCTCTTATAACAGTCTTCCTTACTTTTCTTTCGATTTTAATAACATATGGCACCCCATCAATTTCTCCTCTCTTCCAGTCCGAGCTAATTCTTCCTCTCACAATGTAGTCAACTTCGAATTCCTTCAGCTGCTGAACTCTTCTTTTCCTTCCCATGCCTTAATCTTCTCGGATGGCTCCAAGAGGGTTGGGGGCGTGGGTGGCGCGTATACGTCTCCTACGTTCCTGCACTCTAAGTCTTTCAGACTTCCTTCTTTCTGCTCTATCTTCTCAGCCGAGTCGATCTCAATTCTTCGTGCCATTCAATTCATATCCTCTACGAGTGGGGTTCACAAATTCCTGATTGTTTCTGATTCCAAAGGCGTTCTTCAAACCATTTTCTCTCCTCCTTCTCATACTTCTGACGGTATCATCCTTTCTATTCGATCTCTTGTCTCGTCTTTGTTCTCGTTCCGCTCCATTCTCATAGACTTTCTATGGGTCCCTAGTCATTCCAATATTGAGGGCAATGACGCAGCTGACTCTTTAGCTCGCTCAGCTGCCCGCATTGGTCCTTTCCTCGACTCTTTCCCTTCCTCAGACATTCTTTCTCTGTCACGCTCTAATCATTCTAGACTTTAGTCTGACATGTATCCATCTTTATTCTCAAATCGCTTTTCACAGTACCGTCTTATTCAACCGGTTCCTAGTTTCCTGCCTTGCTTTCAATCTATTCCTACCTGTCGTCGTTCCACCGTTGTTTCCTTAATTAGGCTTAGAATCAATCATTCTCTACTCCCCTCTTCTCGCTTTCGATTCGCTTTGTCCCCTTCTCCTTTCTGCTCTCTTCACGCTTCTGAGCCTTCTTGTATTTGTGACTCAAATCACATCCTTTTCGAATGTTCTACACTCTCTAACGAACGCTCCTTTCTTTACGCCAAACTTCTAGTTTTGGGTCTTCCTACTCGTTTTAACGCTACCTATATTCTTTCCTTCCCATTGCCTTCAGTTATTCCATTGCTGCTGTCCTTTGTCTTTTCCATTTCTGACGCTATTTAGTTATAACTCTTAATTTTTCATGTTGTTGAGTCAAGGCCGCTGGCGCGCCCAGGGTAGGAAAAAAAAAAAGACTGCATTCTTGCCTTACTTCTTTTCTGACTTTCGCTTCTATTTATAAGTTTCTCCTTGTAATTATTAATAATTGTGCTTTGTAAAGAGCTCTATTATTATTTTTCTGTCCTTAAGGTCAATGTTTAATCTCGTTGAAGTTTGATCTAGAATGCTCCAGTCACATTTATTAAATGCTTTCTCTAAATTTATTATTACAATGTAGACCGGTTGATTACTTGAAACTTTTTTTCAATCACCATGCAGAGTCCTAAAATGGCTTCTCTGGTTCCTCTTCCTGATCTAAAACCATACTGCCACTCGCTTAATGTGTTCTCTATTTTATGTTTTATTCTGCTTAGTACCATTTTTGTTAGTATTTTTGAGCAGTGTGACAATAAGCTTATCATCAAATGATGTTCTTCACATTTAGTTGTGCCATTCCTTTTGGGTATCATCATTAGTTGTTTTTTTTTTAAATCCCTTTTCATACGTATCTGAGATTATGTGTGTTTGTGGCGCCACTCTCTAACACTGTTATAAGCTCGCTGCAGAAGTGCTTTGTGGTTTTTTAGTTCATTTAGGGCCTTATCAAATTCATTTCTCGTTATACATGGATTTATATTAACGTTTGGTATTGTTTCATTGACATTAATCTCCTGTTGTAGATATTTCTTAGTACTATTGGTATCGCTGTATAACTGTTCTACATGTCGCTTCCATCTCTCAGTTATTTCTTCTTCCTCTATTAATTTTTTCCCATTTTCATTTTCAATACCATTCGACATGTTTTTATAATCCCTAGAGTATGTTCGCCCTGCGGGGCACAGATCGACTACAAAAAGGCCTTCGATTCGGTAAAACACGAAAAGATGATGCGTATTCTAAGTAACACAGGCATCGATCAAAGAGATATTCGAATAATAAGCGAATTATATTGGGGCCAGTCAGCAGAAGTTCGCATAGAGCAGTCCACTTCCGAAAAAGCTGAAATTAGAAGAGGAGTAAGGCAAGGCTGTGTTTTGTCACCTCTGCTCTTCAACATATATGCTGAGGCGATATT
This sequence comes from Icerya purchasi, assembly GCA_039619475.1. Classification (NCBI taxonomy): domain Eukaryota; kingdom Metazoa; phylum Arthropoda; class Insecta; order Hemiptera; family Monophlebidae; genus Icerya; species Icerya purchasi. The sequence continues at coordinate 240,706,423 of CM077115.1, forward strand.
CGAACAAGCTCTGGAAGAAGATGAAGGAGGTATACGGGTAAATGGCACCACAATCAATAACATCAGATACGCCGACGACAGTCTGATATTGGCAGACAGTCAAGCCAAGTTACAGGAGATGATGGACAAAATTGTTCGAGTGAGCGCTGTATACGGGCTTGAAATCAACGCATCAAAGACCAAAATTATGGTTTTTGCGAAAAAACCAAGACCTTTTACATTACGTATTCAAAACGCAGTAATAGAACAAGTCTCCTCAATTAAATACCTGGGCACCACATTAGATGATCGATGCGACCCGAAGAAAGAAGTCAAATCACGAATAGCTCAAGCAAAGGCTTCGTTCCTCTCCATGAGAAACGTATTTACACGAAAAGAATTGAACATCCAGCTCAGATTAAGGCTCGTGAAATGTTATGTGCACTCAATTCTGACATACGGCTGCGAATGCTGGACGCTGGATGCCGAGTTGGAAAAGAGAATAACGGCATTTGAGATGTATATATACAGACGAATAATGAAAATTCCATGGACAGATAAAGTTACTAACATAGAAGTATTAGCTAGAATACAAAGGAAACCAGAACTCCTCGACACTGTGAAAGAAAGGAAAATCAAATATCTCGGACACGTCATGAGAGGAGAAAAATACGAGTTACTACGAATCATACCGGAGGGAAAAATTACTGGAAATAGGTCAGCAGGTCGACGCCGAAACTCATGGCTCAAAGACATCCGAAAATGGCTGGGACGCACATCAGTGGAGATCTTCAGGGCAGCCGTTTCAAAGATACAGCTATGTATGTGGATCTCCAACCTCCACAGAGGAGAAGGAGAATGAAGAAGAAGAGTATGTTCTAACCTGTTTGTATGCATTTTCTATGTTACCTTTTTTAATATTTGTTTCTACTTGTATGCATTTTGCTTCAAGGTGTTCTATTTTACCTTTTTTGACTTCTCTGTTTCGTACTTCATTTTCTTAACGAAACACTGGTAGTTTACTAAAAGTTTAAAAAAGCACAAAAAACGAATTTGTAGCTCAGCTTTATAGCTAAAAATTTTGAACAGGTAGAATCGCTGCATAACCGGCAAATTCATAGGAGCACGCAAACCTGTCCGCCACGTTAAGGCGATGATTCCCCGGGGGGAATCTTATCTATAATCATTATAATTCATTAATGTTTACATTTTCAGGCTGAAACCCGCCTCAAAAAGCTAAATCAGATGACTACCGATTTTAAGGACCCCCTTGCTCGAGAACCGCCTTTTTTAGCTGCTAACTACTTACATACCTCGCTCGCGGTTTAAAAGAAAGTAAGTCGTGGTCCTGAAAGTGATACACTGCTGTTCTTTTCAAAGCTAAATAAGTTGCTTTCGATCTGTTGGAAAATTTGTTGATTTTATTTTCTGTGTACGTGTATGTGTGCGTTGGGGGGGGAGCAGATAATTGTCGAGAAAAACAAAACTCTGCTATCTTTCTACATAATACTTCGCATGTTTTTAGTATTTTTGTCTACTTTAATTTTTAATTATCAATTTTTGGAGAACTAAAATGCCGCGACGGTTGTGCCTCCGCGCAATCTTTATTCTCAATTTAGTGATCGCTCACTACATTTGTTACTTTGCATTGACCTACAAAACAATTTTTCCGCCTACCTTTGAAATCAACATTTTATGCAAAATCCTTCAATATTATTTTCTTCGGACGTTTTCATCTATTTTATTTTCCCGAACAATCGACATATTTGTATGATATATTAACATAACTTGTCTCCTGCGATAAAGTTTACTCGTGTTGTGTTTAATCGTCCGTTGAAGAGATCGGTGAGATTGTTTAATTCATTTATTTTTGCTACCTGCTTTTATTTTTATCTCTATTATTTTATTATATTTCGTCTGTTTCGTTCTTATTCGATTTTATTTTTCGTTTTGTCGTTATTTGATTGTCAACTTCAGTCACTAATTTAAATTTAAATTAATGCCGGACTCGCCTGACGGGAGAAAGAAACCTCCTGCTAATACTTTCCACAGCGTTGGTAAAAGCATTACTAACCCCGCCGTACAGGTTAAAACAACAAATAAAACTAATAAAACGGTTTCGCTCAATTTATATACTTCTAAAGTCAGCATTGTCTCGGTAGAGAATGTTAATAAGACCATCGGCATGGATATTTTCATTAATTCTAACAATACTTCTCAAGCTAATATTGTAATACCACTATTCTGGAATAACTTTGAAGGACAAATTGTAATTTTAGTAAAGAATTTACAAAAAATCAAAGACATAGCTCAGCTTCACCTGATATCTCTAGCTGAAAACTGAACTACTTTATAAAAATAGTTAGCGATTTATCCACAATTCCTCGTTCGGGAAACAACCTAATTATCTTAACCTCTAGTCTTGCAGCTAACCAGTTCCTGCTTTTCGACAGCGCCATAATGATCTTACAATGCGATCATATATTTCGTAATCGTTATTATTCTGTTTCGATATTGATATTCCAACTATTTTTTACATCAATGAACTTCGCTTAAATTACTCTTTTGAGGTGCCGATCTCGAATATTTGAAGGCTACAGAAACGTATTTTGTGAAAATCCTTTTGCACCGATTCCTGTTATCGAAATTAAATTTTTGAACTCCTCTTTCGTCTTTTATCACATTCTACGATGCCTACCGCTCAAGGTTGAAACTTTTGTAGTAATTGTAATTATATATATATATATATATATATATATATATTGTACTCATTATCTATTTGAGAACAGTCACTGCAGCGTAGCTAGTTAGGCAGCAGTGTTTCAAAGGCAAGCCGGTTCGAATTTGCAAAAGTCAAAATTATTATCAATTACACTGAGTTATACGGGTCCAAATTAACTAAAAAAGAAAAAGAAAAAAAAATCCTCAAAGAATGAATAATATTCTCTTTTATAAATAATAACATCTATAATTTAAGTAGCATATTCAAAAAGCACAGCTGAGAAAAGCATTTAAAACTAAAAATAATACAAAAACACAATAAATACCCTAAATATAGAATATAAAACAAAAAATACAAGATAGGGACAATGACAATTCTTGGCCAAACGATAGAAAAATTAAATACGGTTACTGCGAACACGTGAAGTAATTTAATAATAATTGACGTTTGCCGAGCATCTAATTATAAATAAACATAAACCCAATTCATCAGAACAAACTATAGTGGATCCCGAGCCCGTTCCTTCATTTCCAGGGGCAGATTTTTAGCCACTTTTCGGTTCATAATATTACTCTTTTTTCTTTAACTGACTCATTTCAAATTATCGCTCAATTCCTGTTCTTCTTCATTTTCTAATCATGTCTCCTTTTACTTCTCTATTTAGTCATCTTTTTCTTCTTATCCATATTTTTCTGCATAATTTCCCTCCCTTAAAAGCTCCACATTCTCTGCTATTTGTTGTATTCGCTTCCTTCCTGCATCATTTTCTCGGTATCATCTGCATCGACTTCATTTTGCCCTTTTCAACCCTCTTCGGACAGCAGCACGTAAGACTAATTCCGCCATAATCAACGAAATCAGCGAGCCAAATAGGCTGAGTGCAATCTGCGTGAAACGGACATTCAAGCTGTACGAGCACATCGCAAGGGATGGAACAAGCAATTTAGAATAGACAGTGTTGAAATTCGTAAACATAATAAAAAAATTGACTGCGTACGTACAATTAAAGGGAAGATCTCGGCGACCTAGAACCGAAAAGAATGGTGTGACCGTATTTGTCTCACTGGTCGCAATGGTCACATTGACTATAATGAAGAAGATAAAGAAGAACGAATATTTAATTATATTAACTTACCTTGCTTGTGTTGTAGTAATTGTGTAAAGCAAAAAAAAAAGTAGTGTCTTAAATAAAAAAAGGAATCATGTATAAAATTCAATTTTTAGATTTAATCACTACGCTTTATCAAAAAAAAAATGCCAATTGTAAGTTCATCGATACAGATAATTTTTAGTAAATAATATATCACAGCTTTTTGATAAAACTACAGTTTTTGAAAATCTAATATGTTCAACATCCTACATTAACTTTTGTTTTGTAACATCGAAAAAACGAAAAAAAGCTTCAAATAAAAATTTGCAAAGTGATAAAGAAGAATCGTAATCTATGCAAATCTATTCTAATTTATCATGATACTCGTATCTACTGATCACTTTTTATTTCCACCACCACAATATTCTACCAATGATTAAGTAGGAATCGTTGAGCCACCCTTTTAAATGAGATCTGCTTCTGCCCGAAAATTCCGTTTACTTATGTGGAAAAACATTAAATTTACATTTAATAGCCGTAAGGAAATATTTATCGAAGGAACATTTTCTCGATAAATTCGGAAAACATTTTTAAAAGTAAGGAAAAAAATCATTTTTCTAATTTCTTAATTTTTACATTAAATGGGGGTTGTGCTTATGTCACACGCGTATTTAGTTATTTAACAAAGAATTTAGCCGGTTAAAATGAAGAAAAGTGTCACCTAGTCAAACCTCATAAGGTGATATCCCCTCGCAGAGCATAATGAAACAATGTTTTTTTTTTTATGAAAATTTCAGCCCCTAGCCCCACAGGGGTCCACTGCAGACCCGTGTTTATACGTGATTTTTCGTTTTCTTCAGTTTCCTCTCCTGAGAAATCTGAAAATATACAATACTCAGCAATTTTCTAAAATATGCCCTCTATTTAAAACAACGTGTTGTTCGGTAATGTTCGTAAGACTTACAGAATAGGAAGGAAGTAAAAGGTTAAACAATGCGTTATCCGAAGCACAAACGTTATATGGTACAGCACGAGGATTTATTATTAACTCAACAGAGTACATCATATGTAGTGTCGGAATCAAGCCCGTGCCCAGAATTTTGGAAGGAAAATTTTCTTTGCATATTTATTTTATAATACATTTTTCACTAATATTTTTACTACTATTAATAATAATTTCCATAATTTTGATTTATATATTAATAATTTACATAAATGAATTACCCCGTATATGAACATTAATAAAAATTACATATGTTATTAATTATACTCGTAATAAAAAATTTTTTGCATAAAATATTAATGAAGTACTTAAAAATATGGAGCATATTTTTTCTTTTAAACGTAGGTAAAAACACCCTAAAAAATCATCAATATTTATTTTAAATTTGTGATTTTTTTCAGATTTTTAAGTATTTATCATAACTATTTCAGTTCTCATGCCCCCCCTCCCCTCCAACACGGTCTTGGTCGGAATTAACGAAATATCCGGAATCATGTTCAACGTGGAGTCTCTCCGCTAATAATTTAAAATAAAATCTGCTTAATAACGTAAAAACCATCGAACACTTCAGTACACCAGCAACGAACTCGCGAAATGGGCAAGAACCCTCCAGACTTAATCTTCTTTGCAACTAAAACTGAATGCGATACATTCGGAATTTCGCCGGCACAATTACGCAATATTCAAGCATATGTGACAAGAAGCCGTAAAACATCAACCGCTATAATATTAAAAATTATAGCAATAACCTTAGATAGAAAATTAAATTGGTCCGTGCAAAACATTAAACATATTAAAAGTGGCGGCATCCCATACACAAAATAGGGCGCGGATAAAAAATCACTCAGAGATGCGACTTGCCTCGGGAAATCTTAAAACGAATGCTACACCCGGCACACATCCACCTGTAACCTACTGATGTTTAAAATACTTTTCTAAACTATTCTACTTCACAGGCAAACATACGAAGAAACAATTGAAATCAATTGATTCCGTTTAACCGGAATTGCACAAAGGAAAATCCGCGACGCCGAGCTCGGTACGTGTACGTAACAAGATACCGTACACCGAATTAAACACCAAACTAACTAAAAACTACACTTACCAATTTAATTAGTATCGCATTCTAAAACGCATCAACGCTAACTGTGATACAAAGAAGTAACGAATCGCCGGCAAGTAGAATTCGAACAACGCTTCTGTGCAACCAAATTATACGCTGTTAAACTGCTGCTGTCACAAACGTCGTTCCGTTGGAACCGAAGGAAGCAAGTCTCGTCCAAGAATCGGCCACACCAAACTAAAACTCGTATCTGTCTTTTCCAAAACACCAAACCAGCTTTCTGCTCAGAATTCTAGTGTCAACCATATCTTCTTCTTTTTCTTTTTCGAAGCCTTACTCTTGTCTTGTAGCTTAACCTATTATCCTTTGAAACTAATACACTATTAACTCCCTAAACTCAAATTCAATCGTGAAACCGCAAATGTAGCATGGTGTTTTTCTATCTTATGCACTTCCTGTAAACAGCCAAAAAGAATTAAATCATTGCACATAATATTTTTAAGTTATTTTAAGTTATACTTCGAAAAACTCATCTATCAACACACACGCTTGGTGAGTGAAGGGACTATGTTTTTCATCCTTTTACCACCTTAGTTTAAGTACATTTTGCAGCAAACTACCACACACAAGATTCTATATTTATTAATACGTTATTTTAGCTAAACACGCATATGTACTCACTCCTGATTTAAGCACACTAGTTCCCTGCACCTTTATACACATTTTTTTTTTCTTTTTTCTTTTCTAAATACACCATTTATAATTTAAAAAAAAAAACAAAAAAAAACCTATTATCCTTTTCCATTTTTTTCTGCTACGTTCTTAATATTATTATAATCCATTTCCAATTTTATTTTTATCTAATCTATCCATTTAAGTCGAGGTCTGCCTCGTTTCCTCTTCCCCTCTAGTTTCCCTTCCATTATTGTGGTTATGAAGGTGTTGTGGCGCAGCATGTGTCCCAAAAAAATCTGTCTCTTCTTTGTTCCAAAATTTTTATCAGCTTCCTTTCTTCTTCCACCATTTCCAAAATTTCTATATTTGTTTTCTTCCGAGTCCATGAGCTATTTAAAATCGGTTTTTAAGATTCTTTGTTAATACCCATGTTTCCGAACCGCAGAACAACACACTCCATATGTAAGTGTCTTCATTAATCTTTTCCTTGTACCTAGTTTGACATTTTTGTTCAATAGTTCTCTCTTTTTCATGAAAGTTTGTTTGGCAATTTCTATTCTTGTTCTTATTTCCATGTCGCTTCTTCCTTCTTGTTATAATACTTCCCAAGTATCTAAAATGTTTTACTTCTTCTAATATTTCTTTGCCTAACTTTATCTGTGTCTTCTTTTCATTAATACTAACTACTAATATTTTTGTTTTTCCTTTATTTTTAAATTTAATTGTTCCGAGCCTTTATGTAATGTTAGTGATTACTGTTGTATCTGCCCTTCACTTTCCGCTATTAACGCAATATCGTCGGCAGTTTATTTTCACTCCTTTAGTCTTTTCTTTTATCGTTGTAATTGGTTCTTCCATTATTAAATTAAAAAGCATAGGCGATAACGGACATCCCTGTCTTACTCCTCTTTGTATTTTTGCCTTTTCACTGTAATCTCCGATTCTTATTTCCACCTTTTGTTCCTTATATAATTCCCATATCATTTTTTTATCATCGTGGTCTATTCTTATTTCTTCTAATTTTGAGAATAATGTTCTCCATGTTGTTACATGGTCAAAAGTTTTTTCTATATCTACAAAAGCTAGTTCGATTTTTTTTCCATAATTAGTCTTAATGACAATATCACCTCTCGGATTCCCTTCTGAATCCAAATTGGTCTCTGCTTATCGTTTACTTCTATTTTATTACTTATTCTTTTCATTATAATTTTTATTATTACTTTTTGAGGTATGCGGTATTAAATTCATTATCCTATATTCTGAGCCAATTCCTTGTATGTAATTTTTTATCTATTGTTATCACTGCATTGATTTTGAAACCTTCTGGTAGTTTACCTTGCTCGTAACCTTTTTTTATTAACTCATACAATTCTCCTTGAGTTCCTTCATCAGTCGTTTTTAATAAATCAGCTGGTACGTAATCTATGCCTGGCGCCTTTTTATTTGTCAATTCTCTCAATGCCCGATCGAATTCTTTCCTCATTATTCCAGGTCCTTTTTCGTCCCAAATTTCTTCTTCCGTTATTAGCATATTTCCCTTTTCATTATTAATGACATTACCTGTTGCTATTTTTCATTTTGGGATCATTTTATTTATTTCACTGCATGCTTCTTCTATTTTGTGTTCCTCGAATTTTTTTTCAATGTCCTTACATCTAGTCTCTATCTATTTTTGTTTTTCTTCTCGACATTTCCTGGTGATTCTATTTCTGACTTTCTTGTATTTTCTTTTGCCTTTTTTAGTTTTTATTGTTTTCCATTTTCTCCTTTTGTCCATATCTCTCATATTATGTCCGTTGTTATCCAGGGTTTTTTAATTTTTCTTTTATGTCAACCATATCAGTACATCATATATGTATTAACAGATCGTCGAACATACGAAAAGACGAACCTATTATTACAATAACAACAAGTGAAGCATTAAATACATGTTAGCTGATAATACGGATAATAGTAACGATGTTCTTAATTTCCTGAGATCATGTGTAATATTTATAATAATCTATAGTCCACAGTAATGACGTAAATAACCAAACCACCGAGTGTTTTTTTTTTAAAAAAAAAAAAAGAAAAAGGAGACAAAGTAATAATTTGATTCAAGAAATAATCGGGCAAAGTGGAAACTGAAATATCTGAAGTAATGAATTAATAGTACGGCAGATAAGAAGAGAAGTGGAAAGAGAAAATTTCACCCGACATCTTTACTTTCAATTTCTGATCGGGCCGCTCGCTAGGCTGTACAATAAACTTTTATTATCGAACAAGGGGCACATAATAAAAAATCCGTTTTGAAATATTCTTTCAGCGGAGCGTTTAATAAAGGGTACTCTAAGCGCGACCAAGCAGCGGTAGGTTTAACACGTTCATTTTCTCGAAATAGTCGCGTCCTCCCGTTAAATAGGCAAAAGGCATCGAAAAAATAGCGTTTTCGATTTCACCACTAGTACTTCGACATTCCGTCTAAGAAGAAGATGACCGTTATTATTATTTCTGATTTCGCGCAATGCAACTAAGCACGTACTCCGTTATGTTCGAACAGAAGCGTTCAATTTGAAAGGGTAAACATTAGAGCGATGATAATGATGTCGGTATCTGAAAAAGCTTCCTAATGCCAATTAAAAGACTTTGTCCGGATGCGATCAGACCTTTCAACCCCATACCGATTCGCCTGGGGGGTCTGGTCTTTATCTCGGCTCAACTTCCTCTTGTTCGCTTCAATAAGTATACACGCTGCGATATTTTTCTCCACTCGTTACCGCAAGCGACCGAATCAGCTTCGATACTGAAAAGTGTGTTGTCGGTATTTTAAGGTTTTAATAGCGGCACCTCCTGATCTCTGTGTGTGTGTGTGTGCGTGTGTGTGTCTACGTCTTAACTATTAATTAAGAATTCGGTATACTTTCCAAACTTTCACGTTCCTATTTCTTTCTGACTGTAGCCTAAACATTTTTTTTTGATTCAGCAATATCTGTATAAATTGTGTATTAGTTAAATCAACCGCTTCAGTTAGTTTATAAGTGTCCTTGTTTTTATTATTAATCGTATTCCTGGAAATACATAGAGAAAATTTTACTGATTGTTAAACATCTCAGAATCCCTGATGAATTAAGGCCTTTTTTCTCTCTCTTTTTCTGATAGATACGCGGTTTAAAAAACTCTTAAAATCAAGTGTCGAATCAATAAATATAAACTGTATCTGTTGATTATTTTTTCTAAATTAATTCAACAGCTAGCGTAAATCACCTAAAAGTTTTAATTTACAATAATCCACCGAGTTTGTGCGTGGTAGGAGAAAGGATTTTTCCTAAAAGACGAAGATGAAACCACGATTGATGGGAATACTAGTATTTACCGTAGTAATTCATTTTCATACTTATAAAAATTAATTTTATGTTGGTTTTGCCCCCTGCTGCTTTATGTATCTTTTTTTTTTTTTTATTTTTTTTTTTACGCCATGTACAGCCTTATGGCTAGGGACGTGAGAACTGTTTGGATTTAAATTAGGGAGTAGAGACTGGTAGCTTGCAAGAAGGAGAAGAGTTTGTATGTTTTGGTATCATTGTCCGAAAGTAGAGATTCAAGAGATCCGTTTTAGACGTATAGGTCTCTTTGGGTTTGAAATTTTGGACAATCGATTAGTATGTGTTTGATGGAGATGAGAACTGTGCAGGATTCACATATAGGTCGAGACTGTTTGTTTAATATATAGCCATGAATGAGAGCTGAGTGACCTGCTCTTAGTCTGAATAATACGACTTCGTTTTTTCTGGATTTTTGATATGAAGTTTGCCAGACATCTACGGTTTTCTTTATGGTTTTTAGTTTGTTTGTGTCTGGGATCTGATTCCAGTGTTGTTGGAAGGATTTATATGAGACGGATTTACTGGATATTTTCAAGTCCGAAAGAGGAACTGGAACGTTTGGAATTGGGGAGATGATCAAGGACCGTTTTGCTATTTCGTCTGCTTTCTCATTTTGACGGATGTTACAATGGGATTGTATCCAACAGAAGATGATTTCTTTATGTGAAGATGAGAGGGTACTTGCTATTTCTTGAGAAATGGGGTGTTGTTTCTTTTTATGATAGTTTTGGATTGTGAGGAGTGCTGACAGTGAGTCTGTTAGAATTAGAATATTGTTTGTTGAGAGATCCATAGAGTAGTTTGTGGCTAATTTGAGGGCGTAGAGTTCAGTTGAGAGTACTGTGAAAAGTGGCGGTAGTGGGTATGGTATTTCATTTTGATCGTGAATAATTGAGCATCCTGCTCCGCTTGATTTGGCACCGTCAGTGTATATTTCGACGAAATTTGGATATTTGGTAAGGAGGTTGTTGAAGTGACGATTATAGATGAGAGGGTTAGATTGAGATTTATTCAGGTGCGTGAGTGACACATCTATCTTTGGAGTGTATGAGGTTCAGGGCGGATTGATATTGCTGGGAAAGTGTTGGATAATAGTGTTCTTTAGGATGATTGATTTTAGAAGATCGTTATTGTTGTTAACGAGGGAGTTGGAAGGGCTCATGAAATGGAGAGGGCTGCTGAAGTTGGGGTTTGTGAGGATGTTGAGGATAGCATTTGTGGAGATAAAATGTCTTCGAATGTTTAATGGTGGTTCTGATGATTCGCTTTGAAGGCATTCAACAGGAGTTGTTCGAAATGCGCCTGTGATTAATCTTAGACATGTATTGTGAATGGCATTCAGTGAATCGAGTCGAGATTGAGAGGCGAATCCATACAGAGGTGAACCGTAGTCGATTATTGGTCGGATAAGTGTGTGATAAAGCGTTCTAAGTGTGAATCTGTCGGATCCGTATGAAGTATGAGCTAGTTTTTTTAATGCATTAATCTTTTTGAAGCATCTGCTTTTGAGGTTTGGAATTTGTGGATTCTAAGATAACCCCGAGATATTTGATACTGTTGGAAAGTGGCAAAGGTATATTATCGATATTGATGTTAAGATTTTTCGGACATCTGTAATGCTTGCAGGAGTGAATTGCGGTGGATTTTTCTTGTGATATTCTGAGTCCGTTGCTCCGAGCCCATTTTATTATTTGATTGACTGCTTTTTGGAGCAGGTTTTCTCCGACTTTTGGATCTTGACAGCTGATGGCTATATAGAAATCATCTGCATAGAGTGCTTTTATGACGAGAGGAGGAACCGAGATGGCTAGGTCGTCGATGCCGATGATGAAAAGAGTAGGGCAGAGAACAGCTCCCTGGGGCACACCATTTAGCAGTCCATGTGTACCTGAAAATGTGTTGGCAATGCGAACGATGAATTCTCGTATTTTGATTAAGTTGAATATGAAATGAAGCACATTGCCGTCTATATTCATTGAATTCGAAGCGTGCAGAATTTTGTTTCTTGATATCGTCTCGAAAGCTTTAGTAAAATATCGCCAGGAAATGATTTTTGTTATGATGGGCTTCGTTTATTTTGCTATTTCATTGGATTAGTTGGTGAAGCGTTCATCTGCCTGGTCTGAATCCACATTGAGAGGGAGATAACTTGCCGTTTTGTTCAAGATACCATAGCAGTCTTCTGTTTACTATTCTCTCGAAAATTTTGCAAAGATTCGATGTTAAAGATATTGGTCTGTAGCTGTCGGCATGAAAAGGATTTTTATCAGGTTTCAGAAAAGGGATTACGATTGCTTTTCTCCACATAGTGGGAACGGAGTGCGAGGTCCAGATATTATTGAAGATTTTGAGTAATAGATGTTTTATATTACCTGAAGTGTTTTGGAGAAATTGGATATGAAAATGGTCTGGACCTGGAGCTGAGATTTTTAAGAAGTTTATGGCGTCTTCGAGTTCTTTAAGAGTGATAAGTTTGATTGGATGTTTTAGTTAGAATATTGTGGGCTTGAAGCTGTTGATAGACGGTTGTGTTTGATATATTGCTCAAGTGATCTGTGAACGCATTTGCTATTGCTGTGGGATCTGTGTTGATAACGTTATTGATGAAGATGCTTTTTGCCGAAGAAATGCATTTTTTTGATTCTATACTCCGAATGGCTGTCCAGATCTGAGACCTGGAAGTTGAGGAATTTATATTCGAAATGTATTGTTTCCAGGAATCTCTTTTTGCTTGTTTGATAGTTCGCTGAGCTATTGCTCTCAGTTTGCGATAATTCAGGAGGTTGTAATGAGTGGGAGCCCTTTTCAGAGTTCTGAGGGCACTTCTACGATTTTAAATTGCTGATTGGCAGTTTTCTGACCACCATGGAACTGATTTTTGGCGGGAAGCATTGCATTTAGGAATCGATTGAGATGCGTAGTCTAATAAGTGATTTGTGAAAGACGATACTAGATTGTCGATAGTTTGGTCGAAGTCGAGTTTGGGAATTTTTGAACATAATTCCTGGAAGAGGGTCCAGTTGGCATTTTTGAAATTCCATTTTTTCAGGAGGATTTCCATCCGGCGGTAGATTAATGTTGAGATTGAGTAGCTGAGGGACATGGTCGCTTCCTGACATGTCAAAATGGTGGAATGTCTGAATGAGATGATTTAAGTTAGCTGTACCGAATAGGAGGTCGATAGTAAACCAGCTGTTGTGAGAAGGGCTGAAATGAGTATGTTCTGTAGTATTGAAGATTGATAAATTATTGTCTTCTAGGATCTCTTCAATCAGTTTTCCTTTATTGTTTGTATATGATCCGCCCCATAAGGGATTGTGGCTGTTAAGATCTCCTGCGACTATAAAAGGTGTAGGTAGTTGATCAATCGGAGATTGTAAATCTTGCTTTTTTACTGTGAGATTAGGTGGTAAATATAGACAGCAGATGCTTATTTTTTGACCCGAGCCGAAATCGCAGGAGACAGCTAGAGTTTGCAAGTGCGTGGTTATATTGATCTTTGAGTGCAAGATGTTGTTCTTTATGGCTAGTAATACACCGCCATGTGCGCGCACTGTATTATCCAGTTCTTTGCGATAAATGTTGTAGTTTTTTAGAATTAAAGTATTGGAGGATCGAAGGTTGGTTTCTTGAAGAGCTATAATGATTGGGTTATAGGATTTTAGCAGTATCTGGAAATCTTCGTAGTGGGCGAATAGTCCGTTGCAATTCCAATTTAGGATTGAGTTGGCAGACATTATATACGAGTGGTGAGTAGGTGGTGTTTAGAGACACGGAGCGAGTGTTTCAGTTTGTTTGATTTTCGGTAAGAGGTACCGACCAGTCGGCTAGACAATTGATTTTGCCCTCGTTACCATCACGAAGGGCATTGACGATTTTTGTGAATCGGATTTTGGTTTGTTTATCTTGTAGCGACGGGTATACTAGTCGGAGTATTGTGTTGAGGTCTGGTATGTTCATTTGGAGTTTTCTAGCTGCTTCGCATGGTTTTGTTGATTTTCTGACTATTTGATTATAAGTTATTCCATCTCTTTCTTAAAAGGAGTTTTGTAGGTTTTTCAAAATTTCGGTGAACGGTGTTGGTTTTTCTTCTTTTTTCTTCTTTTTTGGTTGATCCTCAGCGGTTTTGGTTGAACTTTTAGGCGAGATTTTGGTTACTGAAGCGTTGGAATTGGATGAAGATGTTGTGGATACCGGTCGATTGCGTTTATTTGATGGGTTTTGAGTTGCTTTGTTGTTCGGAGTTGGTTCATTGTTGATTTCTGTTGTTATTACTTGGTCGGTTTCGGTGGTTATTGGTGTTGTTGAGGCTTCGAGTTCAGTATTATTTCCGTCGTTGAGGTTTTCGGTGATATCATCATAATTGTCAATTAGGTCGCCTTCGTGAGTAGGGTGAAAGGCTGTACTCGTTAAAACGCCTTTAGCGTTTATTCCTGGAGATGATGTTGGTATGTTATCGCATTTTGATGAAATATGGCCGGTTTTTTTACAGATGAAGCAAGTAATTTCGTCAATCGTGAGAAAGATACGGTACAATTCGCCGTCCATATCTATTTGTATAGTTCAGGGAACATTTTTTGTTTCTTCATGGATGTATACCTGGCGGCGAAAACTGTAAACGTTGTAGCCTACGTCATTTTGGTCCATCGATAGTTTTCGATTTCAGAGGTGGTTTTGATATTCAGAAAATCGAGCGCTTCTTTCAAATATTCGTTCGATATATCTGGATAAACTTGCGATAGGATGAGCCTTTTCGATGTTTGTAGCATTTTACGTGCCTTGAGTAGGATGCCGTTAATCTCGACTTCGCCGAAGTTGTTGATAAAATTGTTAACAGTATCTTCGTCTGATAGAACTATGCACGCGCGGTCTCGCGAAATTTTCGATGCATGTGTGATTTTATCCGGCCCGATTTTGTCACCGACTGCTCTGATGTATTGATTGATGTGAATGTCTTTGTGCGACGGGAAGACGATGGATAATTTTTTGCTGTTGATTTTATTCAGCTTGTTTGCATAGGATGTCTGGTTTTTTGGTGTGAAGATGATGGTTTTATTACGGTTAGCTTGCTTCGCATTTACAGGTACATTGGTTGTAGACGGGGTATCGCTGTTGCTTGGTAATGAAGGGAAATCGTTTGGGTTGAGCATTTTGCGCGGGGCAACTGGTAAAGGCGTGTGGCCTTTACCGAGTTGGCTGGGTTAATTAATAACAATAGAATCACTTACCGTTTGGTCGATGAATAACAGTAAAAGTATAAACGGATCGGTACATATGAATGTTCAGATAAGATAAGATAAGGAAATTACACGTTAAACACGAAAAAGTGAACACAGAAACACACGACTTCTTTGTAACACTTTATATTAATTCGGTGCTTATGAATGTTCAGATAAGATAAGATAAGGAAATTACACGTTAAACACGAAAAAGTGAACACAGAAACACACGACTTCTTTGCAAGACTTTCAGGTTCTCTTTCGCTTTATGTATCTGTGCCATAGCTATGTTGAAAATTATTGGAGAAAGGGCCGATCTTTGGAGCACACCAGTTGTGAGTTTCCGTTCGTATATAACCTGTTCTATAAAATATTTTTATTCTGTTGTTTAAAAAGTTTTTTTAATTAAGCTGATTAGGCCCGACTGAATTTTGTTTTCTTTTCGACAGTTTAAAATTGACGATCATTTTATCCTATCAAACGCCCCACTAATGTCGAATCTTATTAATAGAATTAATTTTTTGATTTTCATTAACATTATTTCTGTATGTTTCAATTATGTCCATACAGATCCTAATGGCCTGTTCAGCAGATTTTTTCCATATGTATCCAAATTGGTAATTGTGTAGACATTCTTTTTTTTGAATCTCTTTCTCTATTTTGTATCTTATTATTATATTTATAGAAATAATTAAATAAAAAATATAAAAAATATAATATCTTGTTATTTAATGTTACGTATTGCGTATTGTTCGGAATGTCTCCCCTCCCCCTGAAACGAATTTCTGTCTGAAGCCATGGTCTAGATGCAAAACTCCCCCCGAAATGAATTCCTGGCTACGGTCCTGATATACATATATATATATATGTAAGAATTTTTTGCCAATTTTGCATAAAAAAGTGTTTTCAAATTTTTTTGTATTTAACAACTGAATCAATGGTATTTACAGTCGATATAAAGAAAAAAGAAAAAATGGATACTGCATGAAACTCGAGACGAATGAATTCGGAATGAACCAAATCTCGAACTTGAAGAATTTATTTAACGGTCGCGTTCCCTTATTAATGCATTATGAGCACACAAAATATGATTATGTCCTTCCAGTAATTTTGATATATACGACAATAAGCGGCTAAATGTTTTTTTTTTTTTTTTTTTTTTTTAATTTAACAGACAGCCACTGTGTTTAAGTGATAATCGATAAAGTAACTTAAGCAACATCACAAAACTCACAACAAACTGAACCTTGTTAAATAAATATTTCAAAGAAATATTTTCCGGCACATCTCCATTTTCCCACACTCCCACTCTATTTGTCTCATACAAATTTCCCCCGCTTTCTCACACACGCCAGAAACTAATCCAACTTCTGGTCTCTCATTGTGTGGATATCAAAAATTTTCAAGAATTACACATACTGTGCAATAGTTACAAATAAAATTAAAATCAAATTAAAAATACCTAAGAAATTAATTTGTCCTAATTTTTAATGCACATTCAATATACCCATGTATATATCATACACGCTCAATCATCCACATTATTCTTGTACATGTTAGTAAATTCTTTCTAATCCAATTTTACTTTAAAGAAACATTTACACGCACCAATACGCAACAATGTCGATCAAAAATAGATCTGCCAGAGGCGATAAGTGGAACGAAACATTACTTTTCAAAAGAAATGCAAACACTCAGACATGATCACAGAAAAGCAAACAAATGTTTTATACAAGAATTCAACATAAATCTTTAAATTTGATAATCTTGTTTTACGGCATACTAAATACACATAAAACATATGTATGCATCAACAAGATAATAGAGCATTTCTTTTTATACAAAGTATGAGTTACTGGCCAATTTACACGCTCGTAGAAAAAACATTTTTGAACTGAAATAATACTTAAGACGGTATAATATTATGCAAAAACGAGAGATATAGAGAAACACACCACTACGCTAGTTGTGAATGTTTATACATATGTTAAATATTGGCTAATGAGAGAAAAAAATCATATATATGTGTATTAGTAATAAGCTGTCCAATGATTAAAACATAAAAATTTATAAAGACCAATATCAACCTGTATGGAAGTGCTCCTACAGTTTATTATTTAGCCAATTTAATCTTACAGTTGTTAATATTTATTATGAATTTCTGTTCATTTAGTATCATTTTTTTGCTGTCATTTCCATATTTCTATTCTATTGACTTTTATACATTTATATATGGTTTTCGAATAAAGACGGGTCAATGTTGAAATGGAATAAAACAAGCCGCGTGTGAGGTATTAACGAAATTCTTTTTTTATTTGAAAGACCCATGTATACCATGGAATATAATAAGTTTTATCATTTGGACATGTTGCTCAGTTGTGTAACTTGTCATGTTGTTTTGGCATCTGTAGGGGAATAATAAACGACAGATTAGACAGACGCCACCAAAACAACATGGCCGCCACAGACTGTCAACATTGACCCGTACTTATTGAAAAACCCGATGAAATATTGAGTTTGTCACTATCTGATTAAATGCTTCTGAAGAATTTTTTTCATAAGTTCGTTTTCGTTTTGTTCAGATGATTTACATGGCCACAATATATATGTCTATAGTGTTCTCCAATCCACAATTACTGCAACAGTTTCTATTATAACTTTGATATGGACAAAGTATACTGGAGATCTATTATATCCCAGTTCTAGCTTAATTATATTAATTATATATATATTTTTTTTTTTTGAAGTTAGAGTTCCTAACGGATAGCGTGCTTTTCTAGTCCTGCTTTTTCTACGTCTTTAGTGTATGCAAAAAACGAATGGTGGATGAGACGTATGATGAGTAATTTATATTCTACGATTTAAGAACCAAGGAAAATATGTTAGAGCTTTTATTTTAACCGCTTAGATTTAATATGGTACGCTTGTTACTAAGATTCCTAATAATTGTAATTCCTTATTGAATATTCTTTATATAAATGGTCAATGTTATGTGAACATAAAAAAATTTCATAGTCTTTTATTATTATTATTATTATTATTATTATTATTATTATTATTATTATTATTATTATTATTATTATTATTATAAAATTTTAGTTACATATATATATATATATATATATGTCATAACAAAAATGAATGTGCCCCATCCAATTAAGTTTATTGGGTCACATTAATTCTGTTTTACAATTTGTAAATGTACAGGTATAATTGTTAATCTCAATTATTTCCTTAATATAAATGAATATTATTTTTAAGCTTTTTAACCTCCTGTATTGTAAATTTCTTCAAAAACTGTATTTCTGTTATTGCACCCCTGTAAAATATGATACACACTATCCTGAAAATTGCACCTAACACAATTTTCCGACTCTGCAATTCCATATTTGTACAAGTACACTTTAAATATTTCATGACCGGTTATGAACTGTACATTAAAAAAATTTGGAAAAAAAATTTTATTATTTATTCTTTCTGTAATATCCGAAAAATGCTGATATACCATAAATTCTTCCAAATTTACTGAAATTTATCTATGTAATAATTTTCAAATTAACGTTTAGCAGTGCTTTTTCTATCACCGAGTGAGGCATATGAGAAGACACATTTGCTAATATAATACGTTTCGAGGGATTGAGGAGTTTACGCAATTGAATTACTGCATTGTTAACAGGTATGTAGGAATAATTTTGCGTGAGGTTATCTGCTAATTGTTTCGTTTTCAGGTGTATACATATACAGTTATTTGCTAACCGCGATGAAAAAAGAATATTTATCGTATTTACTAGTTTTGCTGGCAGCCGAGATGTACTCTTTAAATTATGGCGTCGAAGTATGTATATGGTGTAACGTCCAAGAGCAATATCAACAGGATTCAACAGCTTCAATCTAAAATACTCAGACAAATCGCCAACGCCCCTTATTTCGTGTCCAATAGAACACTCCATCACGATTTGAAGATCCCATTCGTGCAAGACTATCACAAACTTCGATATGGAAGTATTTACTTAACATAGAAAAGTGAATAATTAGTTAACTAAACAGCAGTGCCAATTGTGATCCTAGAACCGGAGTAGTAAAAAAAGGAAAAGAGAAAAAAAAATTTAATATTTTCTACTGCGTGTAGGATAAATAATTGCTTGGTCTCTATTAGGGAAATTTTCAGTTTGCGTAATCGAACTGTATGTTTGTTTACTATCTGGCATGTTGGAGTCTGTACTTGTTTTCAATTGTTAGGAAATTTAGGGGATCGCTCACCGGTTGACTGTAAAGTATCTTGTTTTTTACACTCTTCCTAACTTAACCGTATTATTGTCGGTACAAAATTGTTCACAAGCTGGTTGCAATGTATAAAATTTTCGGAAAAATGATTTGCCTGTATAGCGGAAATTTGTTTTATATTGATAAATATTTGACTTTTTATTAAGTAATGAGTGGACAGAAGAAATTTTCTCTGTGCTTTTGCAGCAAAGTTATTTATTTGTTAGTTTAATGTGTTACTTAAATATTTTAACATCAGTTTCCAGTCGATTATCCCTAATTTAACATATTTTTTAATTTCAAGAATGTCGACTCAGTTTTACTTCCTGTTTATTTTAATTTTCCATTTATTTAAGTATTTTTCAATTTTTTCTGCTCATTTTTATGTAATATATTTGAAAATAGTATTTACACAAATAAACTCTATTGTGCGATAAAGTGTATTTTTTTTAGATATATTTAGGTATTCCCTTTTTTTCACTGACCTGGACATTTGTTCGTTTGTCCGCTGTTTGATATTTACGTATAAATGATAAAAAGATAACAACCAACACGCGCTGCCTTCTTATGAAACGTCAACTTTCTAGAATCTGATTTCTTATTCTGAAAAAAAAAAAAAATTACATCAGGCGTAAATACCATTTCATTAAAAGCATAGAGGTATTATGGAAATTTATATGCTACTAATTTTTTGTGTAGAGTTTATCGATAAATTATAAATTTCCACAACACCTTCGTATTTATTCAACGGTAACTACTAAACAGAATACATTATGTACACATTCGTCTTGTTTATCGATTAACTTTAACTACATTTCGACAACACGGACTATAAAAAGTCCCCTAAAACTAGTAACCGTAATTAATTGAAGGAATTCTTCGCCAAACAAAATGTAAATGGAATTTTAATCGATGGTACTAATTTTGTTTTTCGTTTTTCTTTTTTGTTTTTCGTTTTTCTTTTTTCTTTTTTGTTATTTTTCCCATTTTCAGTGAACAGATCCAAACAAAATTGTTTACGTATTTTGTATTTAGTTAATCAGCGGCAGTATTTCGTTCGGCAAGATTAACCTTGCTTTTAGTTACTTCATCGCTAAATTTGATATTTCGACACTTTTTTCATTCCCTTTTTGTTCCTTCTTTGTCCTTTTTTCACTAAGAAATTCCGGCCCAAAGTCAAGATAAATATTTTAATAGCAAAAATCGTTGTCTATTAATTGATAAACTATATTTTTTTAGCCGAATTGGTTTCGTGAAAAAGGCATTTAAGTCGGTGAACATTTAAAATCTTCTCGATATTCGCCGCTGTAACATTCAGCCGAAATCGAAATATTTTTTTGCAATATTTCGCAAATAGCTCCAGCTTCAAGAGTATATCATGTAAAAATCAGATCATTCAATGTTATTCGGTACAATTGTAAACAAAAGTGTGTCCAAAAATTAAAAAAATCCTCTGACTATTGAAAATAACCTTACTTTTCCCAGACCACACTTAAGCTCTTCCAGAAGAGTTTCTACTCCTTCTCTTTACACTGCAAAATGAATTTTTCCTGTCTCAGCAATACTTTTATTAATATATACTCTTTGGACGTAACTTTATTTCATATTCCCCTCTCGTCTATTTTTTTTTTTTGCAGAATCTAAATCTCGCCGCCTGGAATAATCCCCCTTTCCTATTTTAAGTACCTCCCTTTCAAACATCTATCTTACTCCCTTTGTTCGTATTAGCGCTCTTCACTTCATATTCCGTTATATGCAATTCTCTTATTCCTATGAGTATTTTTCTCAATAGTCATCTTTCCTTCTGCAAGTATATCAACTACCTTTGCAATTCTTCCCTTAAAATCTCTCCTACCCTACGAATAAGCCAGCGGTCCTACTACTCCATCCTCTATATATTGTTATCTAATTCAAACTTGAATCTGTTCCTTTATTTATGGTAATTCTTCCGAATAGTCGCTCCTTTCCAAACTGGATGAAGTCCAAAATTGCCTTTTCCACCTTTGGTCTCTGAAATCTTCCCTTACTCCTGCTATTTTAACCGAAACCGATACTCATCCTCTCTGTACATTTTGTAAATCTCGCCTTGGCTATTATTTTTAATGAAACATCTCCCCAATCTCCAAATCTAAAATTATCTACTGTAATTTTTTCATTAAAATTATTTCCGCTTTGTTCTTCACAAAATCCCTACCCTATCGCATGCTCGGCTTTCTAAATTCTCATCCCAATATCTTTTGGATATAATAGTTTTCCTTATTTGTCTCACGATTCGACTTTTACTTTCATATTAATTTCTTTCCTCTTCCGTATAATGACAAATTTTTCCTAAATAATGTTGTCCGACACGAATTCGGCCATACGATGACTCCGTATTTCCTTCTAATCTTTACTGATGGCTATAAAAGTGTAGGAATATGGGTGATGCTTCTACTTGTCCCTCTCTTTATCATTCTAAAATCTTCAGATTCTCTTCCTTTTATTCTGTATTCGCAGTTGGGTCGATCGCTGTTTTATGTAAATAGACAATTGAATTCGACTAAGTGAAAAAGGAAACGTTTACGGACGGGAAAGCGTATGTGAATTATTATATAACCGGAAGAAGAAGAAGACAAAGATTGAAAGAGTTTGCAGAACAAGAATGCGAAAGCATGAGAAACACAAGAAAAACTAAAGAGGAAAAATCGAAAAGGACAATGCGCGTAAAATAGCCGTAATTTTCGCATAGAAAATTTAGCATGAAGAAGAAGGGAGTTTAAGAATTCAGAATAGTTCAAGACGGGATAGAAAAAAGCAGAATTGGTTTTATTTAACTCTTCAAAGCCGCTAGTGAAGATGGTAGTGAAGAAAAACGATCTGAAAGCGTTAGAAAATTAAATCTGACGATATTTTGCGAAACAAATTAAGAATAAATCGGTACAGAAAAACATTCAGTATAATGGAAAAAATTGTAAAAATTGCGAAAATAATAATGGTGTTTATCATGACTGAAAATTTTTGATGAAAATTAAAGGTGGCCAACAGTGATAAGGGGGATAGAACTGGAGTTTTATTAGAAGAAAATCGCGATTCATGAAGGATAGGAGTAAGTAGAAACAAGTGAAGAAGAAAAAATTAGTTTCATCAAAAGGCGTCAAGCTAAGTGGGATCTGCGAATGAAAATAAGTGTATGAAATTCAACACCCATGTCTTCCTCCTCCCTATCCTAATCTACCTAACATGGTTCACATTTTTCTTTTGAATCTTCTTCCGAATCCTTTACATATTGCTTGTGTTTATAACCCTGCTAACCCCAGCCTCTCTAATCTTACTCTTATCTCATTTCTTTCTTCGTTATATGGTCCCTTCATCATTGGAGGCGACTGGAATGCTCACTCTCCTCTTTGGGGCTGCGCTGGGAATAATCCTAATAGTTCGATTCTTGAAAATCTTATCTTGGATCATGATCTTTTTCTACTTAATGATCGGTCTCCTACCCTCTTCAAGCAACTTTCTTCCTCTAGTTCAATTGATCTCTCCTTTTCCTCTCCCAATCTTGGTCTCTTATGCTCCTGGAGGACTCTCGACGACACTTTTGGCAGCGATCATGTCCCCGTTCTGCTCACTCTTAATGACGTGCTCCCTCGCAAGTCTTTCAAGCCCCTTCAATCTCGCCGTTGGCTTCTTTCTAAAACTGATTGGGTTAAATTTCGTTCCTTGGTGGATTCCTCTCTCCCCTCATTTTCTGATATTCCTAATCCATTCTTCCGTTACGATTTTTTCACTCAAACGCTAAATTCTGCTCTCTCCGCATCTTCTCCTCCTATTACCAGCACGCGCAGTCACTCTTCTTCATATGCCTCCTCACTCTGGTGGAACGAAGAGTGTAAAGCAGCGTTCCAAAAAAGTTCTGCTACCTTTAAAGCCTTCCGCTCTCATTCCTCTATGTCCAACTTCCTAGCCCACAAAGAAGCTAACGCAAAAGCTCGTTTTATCCTTAAGTCCGCCAAAAAGAATTCTTGGAAGTCTTTCTGTTCCTCCTTCTCCAGAGATACGCCTTTCTCTCAGATCTGGAAAATGACTAAGACATTTAGATCACCTTTTTCTGAGCGCCCTCGCCACTCCCACCCTTCCAAACCCCAGCTGGAGTCCATCTTGGATTCTATTGCTCCCGCCTATAGCCCCTCTTTTGAAGAAACTGTTCTTTCTTCTCTTCCTGTTGACTCTGAGCCTCACTTCCTGTCTTCTCCTTTCCGTTACGACGAGCTTGTATCCATTCTTAATAAATCCACCTTGTCTGCTCCTGGCCGGGACGGTTTCTCGTTCCTTATTCTTAAAAATTTCTCTCCTGCTGCGCTGCTTTTCCTTCTCCATATATTTAATTCTTTTCTCCTTTCTGGTTCTACTCCAAAATCCTGGAACGACTTTATTGTCGTTTCTATTCCTAACAGAAATCATTGTTCTTTCCGTCCCATTTCCCTGGCTTCCTGTCTGCGTAAACTTTTTGAAGGTTTGATTAACAATTGTCTCGTGTGGTGGCTGGAGCACAATAATCTAGTCCCTCCTAATATGTTTGGTTTTCGCCCTGGGCTTGGGCCGGTTGACTACATTAGTTATTTCCTTTCAGATGTCTATAAGTCTTTCCTAACTAAAAAATTCACCATTGCCTCCTTTGTGGACGTCTCTTCTGCCTTTGATAATGTGCATCTTCCCTCTTTGAGTTCCAAACTATTTTCTCTTAACCTCCCTCCCGTCGTCGTTATTCTCATACTCAACCTCTTCCAGAACAGAACTCTCTTTATTTCTTCTCCCTCCCGTTCCTCCTCCAGATGCGTTTATCGTGGGCTCCCACAGGGTTCCTGTCTGAATCCTATACTTTTTAATATCTACTCTTTTGATATCGTTTCTCTTCCTATTCCTTCTTCCTCCGTCCTCTTCGCTAACGACATTTTGGTCTATTCCACTTGTGACAATCTGTCCGCCGCTATTGATGAGTTTAATAATTCCCTGTCTATTCTTAATGATTCCCTTTCTCGTCTTCACCTCTCTCTATCTCCTACTAAGTCGTCTTGTATCATTTTTTCTCTCTGCCCCTTTAACTGAGCTCTAACTCGCATCACTGTATCTGGTATTCCTATCCTCGTTGTCAATTCCATATGCTATCTTGGCCTTTTTATTCGGTTCAAGCTCGACTATTGTTCCTTTATCTACGGTAATTCCTCTAAATCTCTCCTCTCTAAACTCGACGCGGTCCAGAACTCTTGCCTCCGTTTGTGCATTGGAGCCTTGAAATCCTCCCCCATTCCCGCAGTTTTATCACAGTCGGTTACCCAACCACTGTTTATTCGCCGTTCTCAGCTTGAATATCACTTCCTAATTAAACGGCTTCCCATCTCCTCGTCCAAACTTATTTCTTCTTATCTGTATATCAGAAACCACTGACGTTTTTCTCCTCATAAAATCCCAATCCTATTGCTCATTGCTGCCCGTCTTTCTAACTCTTGTTGTCCTTTCCTATAACACTCTCCCTTATTTCTCTCACGACTTAAATAGCCTATGGCAGCCTATCAAATTCTCCTCTCTCCCACTTCGGACCCATTCCTCCTCTCACGGTGCAGTTAACAATGAATTTCTTCATTTGTTGAATTCCTCTTTGTGGCGCGTTTACTGCTCCGCCGCTTCGACATTCTGAGTCCTTCCGGCTTCCTTCCTTCTGCTCTATTTTTTCTGCCGAGTCGATCACCATCCTTCAGGCTATCTCTTATATTTCCTCTTTAAGCGATCTTTCCCAATTCCTCATTATTTCGGACTCTAAGGGCGTCCTTCAAGCCCTATTGCTCTATTCTTTTTGATTTTTTATAGGTCCCCAGTCATTCCGGAATTGACGGCAATGCAACTATTTCCCTTCTTCAGACATCCTTTCCTTATCCACCTGCAATCACGCCAGACTTTGGCGGGATATTTATTCCTCCCTATTTTCTAATGGTCATTCGCACTACCGCTGTTCCCCGTCTTGGTTCCATTCTATTCAGTTCGGTCGTCGCTTTTCTATTGTCTCCCAAATTCGTCTCCGGATCAATCATTCTCTCCTTCCCTCTTCTCGCTTTCAATTTGCTCTGTCGCCGTCTCCTTATTGATCTCTTCACGATTGCAATCCTCTTTGAGTGTATTGTGATGCTAATCACATTTTCTTGGAGTGTCCTGCTTTTCTTAATGAACGCTCCCTTTTATACGGCCAGCTCTTGATATTAGGTCTCCCTACTCCCTAACGGTTCCTTTATCCTCTCCTTTTCTTCATCTTCTTTTGTTGCGTCCATTTCGGACAGCCTAGCTATTTAGTTTTTTAGCTTAGCTTTTCCTGTTGTTGAATCAATGCCGCTGGCGCGCCCACAAAAAAAAAGAAAAAAAGAATACTTTCTAAAAATCAATCTTACTCGTATGGCAACTCACGGAGGATCCTGCATCGATTTAATTTTTGCCCGGCATAATCTCGATAAAATAGATGCTAAAAATGACGTCAATCATTTTAGCTACCACAAACTTGTATCGAGTATGACTAATTAATAAAACGCTCCTGACTGAAGTGTCAACGTTCATTAATAAATCAATCGCTTCCAAAAATTATTAAAGGAATCTTTAAAGATGGTTAGATGAAATATTAAAAGTTACTAGGGGGAATATTTATCGTTTACAAAAGAAGACGCGTGTGCGTGCTCTGTAACTTTGTGCTGATGAGAAAATGGTTGGAAAGTAACGTACAAATATTATCTATGATATACACTTTCACTACCGGACAGACATGTATTTTAGATTAATAAAGCGACATAAACCTTTTTTTGTTATTTTTTATTTTTATTTGTTTCTTGTCTTGGTTTTTACCTGGGTTTGTCAGCAACAGGCGATTACCCATCAACACGTTGAAGGAGTCCGCCTTTGCTTGGATGGATAAAGTTGTAAGCTGTAAATGGGGTCAGCAGTTGTGATGACCGTTACATAGACATTGTCTGTTCATTTTTTTCGATTGTATCAGTTTGTTTATAGATTGTTGCGTTTCAATTGTAATAGTAGTTTTAGTTTTTTATTCAGTAATAAAGACTTTATTTTAACCATTTATTGTCTATTTTATTTCTTTACTTATTACTATAAGCGCCAAAGACGGAAATGATGTGTGTTTAATAATAATATATATCATGTATACTCGTATTTAAATATAAAGGAGGCGATGATCCACTGCGGACCCATTACACAATGCACGAGTGATACATGTTTCTACTAATAATAACGAATTCTATCAGTGCCGTAATTTACGGAAGAAAAAAATTCATTTAGTGTGAAAAATCATAAAAATATGTAAAAATTACGACGAAACGAAAAAAAAAAGAAAGTAACATGAAAGTGAGAAAAACAAAAAATGGTGAACTCGGACTATTCTACAATGTGTACGCCCTCACACTTAGCTCTCTAACTACGTGACGGCGTTATGGAAACCTAAATGTATGTATATATCATCGTCTACTTTAATACGTCCACAAGAATGCCTTTGTGAACCAGGTCCGAACGATACAAACACTCGAACTTTATTTCTATAATACGACCGTTGCAGAGCAGGATCCTACTGCGCTTTTACAATAGCTAGTTTTGTCATTTCCATCGCCAGCTTAAATGGGGAAACTGTTTCAGGTGGTCCTCCAGGTACTCACAATTAAAACGTACCATATCGATATAAGATGTTTTGGATAGTCTATAGGCTGGATCTGATATGGATTGTGGAAACCAATCATGCAATGAAAATATTGTATCTACCATATCTACTGGACATATATCGTATAATCTCACTACTAATACATGCTTTGGTATTTCATTCTTCAGTGTTTTATAAAAGCGTTTGTTAAATCGGATTAGCTTCACTACATCATAGCATGTCAGATACTGGGCCAAGTACGACAACATCTCGGGGGGTAATTTTGTCAAATAATTCATTACTACCTGCAACATATACAAGCAAAAATGTAAAGTCCTAAGCGAGTGCTGTACAATAATAACATTGATAGTTTCTAAATCAGTTATTTTATACCTAGGGGGGGGGAGCAAACATCCACACAAGGCAAAGCCAAATATGACGATGTAGCATACATTGTTGTTATAGTATGCTGTACCGGGGCGAGGATACCGCCTCACATTTAATATAACCATCTGCAATGTATACAAGACGGCATGGTAATGATGCTGTTCTCAGACACATTTAATCTGCCAATAATCGATACAAACTGTATCGACCCGTAACGTTATTGGCATTATACTACATTGTCCTAGGGGGTATGGGGGTGATGAACGCCAACATATGACCTGGTCTATTCCATTGAGTGTGTACATACGTCTGATGTCGTTTGCTCTTATGACAACCACTTGCTGAGCACTTTTAATACAGAGTACAGATGTTTATTACACCAGGTTAGCTTCACTATATCATAGCCTGTCAGGTACTGGGCCAAGCAACATTTCTGGGGGTAATGTTGACAAACAATCCATCGCTACCTACAACAGATAGAAAGATAGGGATTGGGTTGGATTAAGCCACTTCGCTTCTGTAATTGACCAGAAGAAAGAAAAATTTTTTTTAGCAAATTCTACCTTTACCTGGAGTTGGTCCTACCATTGCTGAATGTTTAAAGCTTCGATTGTAAGGATGCGTACATTTTCATCGGTGAACATTTTTACGCATTCCTTATATTTACACATTCCTCCTTCTGGGTTCAATTATGGAAAATTTCTATTTGGATAAGTTATTCGTATCAAACTATTCTGAATAGTAGTGGACGAAATAAGTGCATTTTTTTTTTTGATCGCGATTAGACTGTCCCACGATCAAAAATTTATATTACGTAACACTGGATGAATGGAAATGGCAAAATGTTCGAGTTTGTTTATTGTTTCACACATCAGTTCTAGAATGTTTAGGATCGTCCGAACGACCTGAGCAGATAATTATTCGACAGTTATTTTTCGTGCTAATGCCATTAATGTACATAGTAATATAGAAGCGTGAGCGTAATATAGTATTAAATATTACAGCGTACAAAGAGAACGCTTAATAATGTTTTTGTGTGGGCAAACGGAAAGCATAGTCTGCAATGCGAACGGATTAAAAGGTTTGAACGAGCAGACATATGGGCGAGTTTTGTATTCGATTCGTCTAATAGGCCGAGTTTCGAGACAAGGATTAGAGTGTGCACGAATTGAAGCTGTGTGTTCTCCAGTCGCGGCCTGTTCTGTAGGGAACTATCAGCGGCTGACAACTATTCAATTAGTTGCACATCGGAAACTGCCGGCAGATTAACTAATAAACCGCAACTGAAACCGTTATGGACGATCTGGCAACGACAAACATTTACTGGCTCTGTCAACGGTAGGCAGACCGAAATGCTGTTATTAAAATTTCTGTCGCTATTTCGATTTTTATCGAGAAGCGTCCTAATTAATAGTTAGCATGTCGATTATGTTTGAAGATTATTTCATCCGCTGAAAATGTTAACAGTTGCCAGCTGACCAGTTTGACAAGAGAGATTTAATTATACCGCGAAGCAACGCTTTGACCCCGCTATCATCGCTTCTCTCGAATTTGTCCGCCACCGTCCTGTACTGATAAGTCAGTCGTACGTAACAGTGCGTTTGTTTCCTTTTTTCTTTTTTTTTTAAACTTTTCGATGGTTTTTTAATTTTATTATTATTATTATTATTATTATTACACATTTTTGAGACTACTTAATCGAATTTAAATGTGGACAGGAAAGTTGGTGACAGATTTTGTAGCGTCGCGTTGTTCATCGATTTCAAAAATTAAAGCCGGAAAACGTAAACAAAAAAATTCGAATTTCCTCTTGTTGATTCGGTATCGCGTAATTACTACTACTCATTTTAGTAGAAAGGGGGGAAAAAATGATAGATGTCAAAGCGACGTTCGGGAGTACACGTTTGTAATCAGGCCGTGTAGAATTGAAACAATTACTGTTTAAAGAATTCTGATATTTACTTACGTTTCTATATTTGTTAATCGAAAACGACATTATTAAAAAGCGCTTTCAAGAATACGGTATTATATAACGTTGTTGCGTTCGCCGGCTAATGTAAATTTGAACTATATTCTAAAACAGCTTTAATTTCTCTGGTGCAGAGGTATTTCATTTTTAATTCGCACCAGACGCGATTAATTAAAAAAATTATTCGGACACAGTGAAATTTTGCTCGGTTTTGATTGGATTAATAAAGCAACACAAAGGTTTCTTTTTTTATTTATTTATTTTTTCTTGTTTCGGTTTTTCTCTTGGCTTGTCAACAACGGACGACTACCGATCAACACGTGTAAATAGTAGCAATTCGGAGTTACAAGGAATGGAATCTGACAAATACGCTATACCAAGGATGGAGAAAGAATGACAATCGACGTCGATTAATGCTTATGCATCCTGAAAAGAGAGGGAATGACACTGCCGAAGGTAAGAGCAAAAGGAATTAGCTGTCCCATACAATGGCCGCATCTGCAATTCAACAGTACCGACGAACAAAGGAATCAGCCGACAAATAATTAAGGAAGAAAAAGAAACACGGGATGTTTGAAAAGCAGTTAGAGCCATCAAGCACTAAAGCTATATAGAACACAGTGCTTAGCGTGCCGTAAAGAGTTATTCGAAAGTTCACTGGCTTTCTCCACCACTATAAAGCAAAGTTTATAGTTCTTAATTATGAAAAATAATTATGGCGACGACTGCGTTTTTTTTGTTTTTTTTTTAATTTGGACTATTACGTCTGACAATTAAGGAGCTGCGCCTATTATAGTTGATTGTGCCGAATGTGCCAAACTCGCAACCATATAGAGCCATTTTTTGCAACAGGTCTCTCTTCGTACGGGGACTTGTACAGATCGGTCAACAAATGGCGAATTACTTCTACTCTACTAATATTGCCGCTGCTTCTTATACATTGCGATATTGAGGCCTATGAGTAACGTAGTCTTCTTCTTCCTCTTCTTCGAGTCCCGACAGTTTTCGATCGTCTGTGACCATTTTAATCAAGATGTTCCGAACTGTATAGCCAGCAAGGTGGACTATTTGTTCGATAATCATACCCGACCACTCCTTGATGTCGCACATCCACAAGCGCCTCCTTCGACCGACCTTCCTCTTGCCCGATAACGTTCCTAATAAAATTGTCTGGTCTACGTACGAAGTGGCCAAAGTATTTCCTCTTCCTGTTCTTTATGGTGCTTACTAGTTTCATATCCTTATTCTCTATTATCTGCAGCACTTCCTGATTCGTCTTCTTTGCTGTCCGTGAAACTCTTAGGATCATCCGATAGCAGCACATTTCGAAAGCTGCCAAGCGATTCGTATTGCTTTTCTTTAAGGTCCAGCATACGCGTAGCACTTAAGAATCCTTATTCGCAGTTTTAAATTTAGATCGTGTATTGTGAGTGTTTTTCTCATCTTATTAAAAACCTTTCTTCCTTGTTCAATTCTGCACCTAAGTTCGTCATCAGTGTTGCCTTTATTGTTCATTTAAGTACCGAGATACTTAAATTTTTCTGTACGCTCACTATTACTTCGCCACGAATAGCAACAGTTGGAATTGTTTCTTCTGTCTGAGAAACAACCATTATTTTAGAGTCTTTCTTGCGTTCAATAAAATCCCATACGCGCAGCTCTGACACTTTCAACTCTTTGAAGAAGTGCTTTAAGATCTTGTACTCGCAATGAGCACTTATCGTCGGCGTATAGTATGATTTTTACTCGCCCAGTTTTGATGCTCTCATCAGTGCTGCCCAAGTCTTCTTTAAAAATCTGATCGGCATAAATGTTAAGTAAAGTAGCAGGCAGAGAACACATCCTTGTATGACTTCTCGTTTTATAGGGGTTAGTTTCTCGCGAAATATTATAGCGATTTGATGTGTGTATAAATTTTCTATTATGCGACGACGATCCGCTGAATCTCAATATCTTTCAGCATTTTGAAAAGTTCATCATATTGCACTTTGCCAAAGGCCTTCTCGAAGTCGACGAAACGCAGCTATAGAGACTGCTGAATTCCAAGCATCTCTGAATTGATACAGAATATTGCCTCTCTTGTACCTGTTCCTTGCCTGAAACCGAACTGCTATCTGCTTAAGTATTCTTCACATTTCTTCTGTATTCTTGAGGCGGATAATCCTTAAGAATATTTTTAATTTATCAATACTCATTACACCTTTTTGTACTTTAGGTAACATAATGAATCTCGACAGTAACCAGTCTTCAGGTATAATCCCGCTTCGGTATATTTGATTAAATACAAATTAACTAAAATTTTCAGGCCGTTACTGCTAAGTAGTCTGTAGTAGAAAATTCTTACACCTACTGCGTGCAATTTTCGTGGAATATTAATATTATTCAACGTTAATCAATGTCGGCATCAGTGTATATATCAGTAAACGGTGTAGTTCATTATTTTTATCTGGCAATAACATAACGCATTTCAATTGAAGGCAT
The DNA here is from genome assembly GCA_039619475.1 of Icerya purchasi. Taxonomy (NCBI): domain Eukaryota; kingdom Metazoa; phylum Arthropoda; class Insecta; order Hemiptera; family Monophlebidae; genus Icerya; species Icerya purchasi. The sequence continues at coordinate 240,738,296 of CM077115.1, forward strand.
CCGAAAGGCGGAATTTTTTAGTGCATTTAGCAAATCCCATTAAAAATAGGCAAAGTAAAATTAATGCCACAAAGTACGAGTGTGCGATACATGATGACGTTGGCGACGTACGTCACGCATGACACTCTATTTTACCTGTTTAATATTAGTGCTACTGTTTAAAGAATAATATTCACTGTTGATCGCTAGAATTCTTCACACGTCTGTAAAATTGGTGCACGATTTTACTGCAGAAGCGCCTAAACTTCCATTTGTGGTCGTATGGCAAAAAACATTCGCGTAAAAACGTTTTCGGTACCTACAGTCTAACTTTTCAGTTTAAAATAGTAAAAACTTTTTTTTTTTTTTTAGTATTTTCAAATCATTACGCATTGTTTGTGATTTTCGGAGCGCGGTGATTTTTGAAATACTGTTATCGTTCTTTTTTATTAATGAGAAAAACTCAATGTTAACAAGAAATTCCTCCGTCCAAGAAACGGCGATTGGGAATTTCACCAATTAATACATTTACGTTTCCGATGCTGTGTTAGTTACTTCATCGCAGTCAATACCATCGAGTTTATAACAGTATGGGTCGACTGTGTTTCATTATTTTAACACAGCGTTGTGTTTCTCCCAAACTTTCCTCGCAGCAGTAATGAAAGAACAGCGATTGAGGACTGTTTGCCGACCCGTGCACTTTACTACGTACCATTTGTCGATGATATGTGAATTTTTGAGTAAAGCCGGAAGACAAGTGCGCGCCATAGTTAAAAGGGAATTTTCGTAAACTGAAAAGTTGAAGGTGCCGTTGCGATTCTGGGAAGATTTAAAGTGTTTTAAAGTTTAGGGTTTTTTTTTTCTCATTTTTAGAGAATAACTCTCATTTAATGCGGTAGAGATTGGCGAAGATAATGAAAAGGAACATGTGCAAAGCGTGTCATTAACAAAAAAGCTGGTCCGCCACTTGCTGCGCTATTCACATTCCGAGTTTCTAATGTTCGTTAGAATATCTTTGAACATTTTCCGACTAACTACAGCGCTCTTCTCTTTCCGAATATTCGCCAAAAACCCGAGATTGACACGCCAGTCCATTGTTTTGTTTTACGATATCTTCAAAATGTATGCGTTATAGAAGCGATTAAAAACCAGTTTCCTATATTACTGAATGCTGTCGACGCTTTTTGAACATGTTAACATTTTGGTGGAAATGATTTACTATCGTTGACAGAGTTCTTTTCTTTTTTTTTGTTTTTTCGGTTGAATAACATAGTTTATTTGGCCAGCAGGCTAACTAATCAGATTTTGAATGCACAGAAAAAAAAGAAATGTTCTTGTTAAACTATTTTATGTGCAATACTAAATGGTAAGCATAAAAGAGGAACCTCCCTCATCCCACAATATGGCCGCAATTATACAGCAGTGCCCACAATGTTCCATGAAATTTCACAAAAACAGAGAAAAAAATGAAATTAAAATTAGCTTAAGTCACCATTTTGCAATATATATATATATATATATATATATATATATATATATATATATGTGTGTGACGCGTTCTCAGTAATCATACCTTAGGGTGATCGACATCAAAATTGAGATTTTTATCGATTCTGATAGTAAAAAGTAGAGAAATTCAATGAAATTTACCGCAAGTCCCTAGCTTGTTTCATTCACGAGATATAGCATATCAAAGTTGAATAATCTGGTAAACTACTTTTTGAGATAAACGAGCTTAAAGTTTGGCAACTTAGAAATGTCTCTTACGGATGATACAATACCTGAATGTAGTGTTTATTTGACTGATTCCTATAGAAAAAAGTACGAGGAATTCAATGAAACTTACTGTAAGTCTCTAGCTTCTTTCGGTAGCGAGATACAACATGTTGAAGATGACTCATTTTAAAACATAGTTTTCCAAAAAAATGATTTCAAAGATGATCTTGTACGAACGATAAATTACCTTTCTGTGCTTCAATTAGACAGCTTCTCATGCACAAAAAAAAACAAACGAAGGATTCAATAAAATTTGGGGAAAATTAAGGGAAAATATAATAAGAAATAATGAAAAACGAAATTACAAAAATACAAAAGCATAATACTATAGACAAGTACATAGTATTATTATTACGAAATTATATTATTCGAATAGTCTTGCGATACCCGAACCTTCTGTACAATATTCGCGAAATTTTTCCCGAAAATCTTTCATTCGGGCTCCTGAAAGCTCCGCGAGTACTATTTTCTTCGGCCACCTTCTAAGGAGCAATCGTTTTCCTGGCATAATATTCATTAATTTCAGTCATACATCGTCGTCATCGAAGGTTTGTTGACATAAGACGGTACCTGGATACTTGGCGTCGAATGTGAAGTGGTAGTACTGCCTTATGTGGGGAATCTTCTTCCATTTTTTCTTCGCAAAGAATTCTGTCCAGTCATAAAGTTCAATGTAAACTTTTCCCTCCTCGGTGCCAGTTGAAACTACGTTCTACAGTTTTTTCTCAAACTGCGTCGCATGACATTGCACGGCTCGAACTGCGTAGCACAGCTCAATATGCACCCGGCCTTAGTGTCATGTAATAGTAAGAAACTAATACATATAGGATATTTCCAGTGAACCAAATTATACAATTTCAAAGAATAGAATATACAACGTCTGCTCTAATTTAAAAGCATCTGCATACAACAGAAGGTGACTTAAATTCTATAACTTCTTGTTGAATTTTCAAATTTCAATTTATTTATTCGGCTTCGTCAACCAAAGTTTCCATATTTTTCAACGTACGGTAGCAGCGGCATCCGAACCGAGGTTTACTTTTAGCACAGTTAATAAATAAATAAATAAATAAATAAATAAAAAAGAAAAGAAAGTAATTTTTTCCATCCTTGTATAAAACACTGTTTCTACACATATGTGTAATGAATACAGGCAGGAGTTTTGTGAGGTATAAAATGATTTAATCTAATCCCACTATACGCTTTACATTTCAGTTAAAATATATGTAAACGTCTCTTTCAAAGCTTCCATGAACCATTAGAGTGTCTCTTTTCACGTTATTAAACAGAAGACCCTTTACTGCGATATATCTCTTGCAAATTGCTTTGAACTAGATCTGTTTTATTTTATTTACGGATGATACACTTTGTGTAAAACGTTCATTCACATAACACTAGATCATATCGTGACATTTTTGCGACAGGTTCATAAAAGATTAATTTGTTTCTCAAGGAATGGGGCGCGTTCTTTACAAACAGCGTAATAAAAAAGAAAGAAAAATCGATTGCTAACGGCAGCAAAGATTTGTAGGTTCAGAATTAATTTTGCAACAATAAAACTGTTAAAATGTTATATGTCGAATGTGTTCTGTTTAGTTATTCGATAAACGTTCGCACTTAAAAGTGTGTAGCAATTTTAACTTTACCGAACTCTTACAACTTGAAACTTTTGCTAACAGAATTTGTTAGTTTTTCGATATTGTAGGCGTTCTATTCGTTGATCTAACTTTTACAGCATCGAGAGAGCACGTCAAAAGATTTTATTTTACAAACAAATATGAACTGTTTTATAACACGTATATGTATACATACATACATCCATACATACATACATACAGAGCCGTATCTGGACCAAAATTTTAGCGGTGGGGTTACGAAAATATTTTTATAAATATATATTTATATACACACGCACACGTGTGTGTGTGTGTGTGTGTGTATGTGTGTGCACTATCATGAAATATATTTATTTATAAACAGTACACTAAAGCCTTGTAATCAATTATTGTATATGCAATATTTGAACACTACAATAAACACAAATAAAAAATAGTTGTTTCCATAGAATTCATAAAAATTTCATTTTTTTTTCTTTTGTCAAAAATTGAAAAGAAATAAATTTATTCTGAATTTCGGTCCATTTAATTCAAGCAGTTATTTCCCAGACATTTCGGGGGGGGGGGATGAACCTTGAAAATCTCCCTTCAGATACGGACCTGCATACACACATACATACATACATATATTAATGGCTACGCCATTTTTACGCCAGGGGTCATCAGGAAAAGTGTCCTGTCATGAAATTTGTCTCAAAATTATATTGTATCGTTGTTGTAAATAAAGATTTCTTAATTTTATGTAATGAAATTTAAATGTGTAAATAATAATTTTTTTCTGTCGAACGGCGTAGCCAATGAAAAAGTTTACTCTTCTATAAGAATTATAGAAAAACTAGACCTGGTGGTGAAGGGGCTTACCCCTTTCCGAGGCTCGAAGGGCCGAGTTTATATATATATATTAATTACAACGTAATTCTTAAGCTACCTCCCATTAGAAAAAATGTCCCAATTTTATATAATGTTTCTTATTATATTTTATAGGACTTTTGTGATTATGTTATTATATTCATATGAACCGATTTACGTTGTAAATTTTAATAATTTTGTACAGAGAGTATAGAAGAGAAAGAGACAGAAATGTAAACAAGAGGGGTCAGGGGGCGCAGCCCTTTGCGAGGCCAAAATGACCGAGTTTATATATATATATATATATATGTACTAGCGGACCCGGCAGACGTTGTCCTGCCTAAACGTTGGCTTTTCTGCTATTAGTGGATTGAGGAAACGTTTTTTCGATATTTTAATTTTCTACTGTTTCCCAAAGAAAAATCAAAAAAACAAGTGCAATTTCTCGTTATCTTGCGCCGTTCAATTCTCATGAAACTTACAATTTTTTTCACAACTTTAATGAAATCGTAACATGAGAGTCTACACAGCTGGAATGTGAATGAGCGCGATATAATAACAGTTAGATGATAGTAATAGATGTGGTAGGTGGACAATTTGGAACGGGCCAGCAGTCCATTTTTTCGATTATTTATCTTTTTATATATAATCTTTTTATATATTTTTTTTTTTAACCTACCAAAAATCTAACCGATTAAACAAAATGCATACATATATTTTTTAAACATAGTATCAAACATTATTTTGTTGTTTTCTATATTCGCTTACAATTCTGGTGTTATATTAGGCCTGAAAGGCAACGGGCATTTAGCAGTCGATGTGATAGGCGTCTTCTTATATATAGTCTTTTTACAACATTTTTTAAATTTTTTTTCCTGCTACGAACATTCAAAAGTCGATGTGGTAGGTGGACAACTTGGACCGGGCAGTAGTCCATTTTTTCGATTCTTCCTCTTTTGGTATGTAAGCTTTTTATAATTTTTTTTTTTTAACTTACGAAAACTCTAAAGGATTAAACAAAATAAAACAAACAAAAAAGTATACATATCTTTTTTAAATGCAGTATCCCACATTCCCCCTTTATTTATAAATAGAAAACAAAAAAAACATTACATGTATATATATATCAATTATAAATTACGCTAGCGCTATATTCATCTAACCAAAATACATTTCTTTACATAAAATTTTGTATTATTTCGTTACAAAATCTACTTTCATTCTATCCTAAATGAAATTGTTTAGTTTTCCTTTATTCCCACTTGCATTTTGCGGCCCGTTCCTTCGAACTTCAAATTATTTCACTTTGTAAATTTTCATAAAGACTGCAGCATTCACATATATTTATTTTAAAGAAAAAAAAAAAGAAATACATGAATACATTAATCAAAAAAACGAAATTGAGATTAAATATCTGAAAACCTGAAACAGCTGCAAAAGAAATATATGTTACAGAATATAGTAAATTTAATTCTTCTTCTTATTATTATTATTATTAATATTATTATTAATAATTAGAAGATACAAACGGGCCATGCGCGCCCGGCAAAAGGAAGGGATACTAAATTGAGCTTGGGGAGTTAAAGGAATGAAGGAATTGGAACAAATTTAATTCTTATCAATGTAAGATATTAGTAATATTTATTTTTATAAATGCAATGATGAAATTTGTTTTTTTTTATTAAAATCTAAGCAGTAATCATTAAGTCACTGTTAACCATAACTTTTATTATTTCAGAACTTATATGTTTAAATTATTTTACAAAATTTAGGTCTTTAAATTTTAAAATTTTGGGGGTCTCGTATTTTTCCTATATTCTAGCGATTGAAATATGTCATTTAAAAAAAAGAGCGACCTTTTAACTCCCATGGAAAGAGCTGTGAACTTTTTTTTAGTTTTCACATTCCGCTTTAAGCGCGTATTTTTCCAAATTTCGGTCCCTAAATATCAAAATTTTTCGAATTTTATATTTCCTCCGTATTCTGGAGAGTTTAAAACGAAAATCAGTGGCGCAACTCATATAGAACGGGTTGTGGAAATTTTTAAAAAAAATTTTCTTGAAACATAATTTTCAAATTTTTTAAAATTTGGGTTTCTCAATTTAAAAATTTTGGGAGTCTCGTATTTTTCCTATATTCTAGCGAAAGAAATACGTAATTTTAAAAAAAAGGGCGACCTCCTAGCTACCATGGAAAAAGCTGTGACCTTTTCTTTAGTTTTCAGTCTTTCCGCTTTAAGTGTGTATTTTTCCGAATTTCGGTTCTTAAATATCAAAATTTTTCGAATTTTATATTTTCCCCATATTCTGGGGACCTTAGTATGCAGTTTAAAAAATGAAGAGTACCGCGTTTTCCACATTTATTTACTTCGTAGTTTCATAAATAAGGCATACCGGAATGATTTCTTTACTGTGGCGCCATCTGTCGGAAATGTTAATAGATGTTTTGGCTAGGTGGCCACACTTTCGATCAATTTTTATTTATATTTTATTTATTTGCTTTTTTAACTTTTAAATAGCCTACATGGTTCCTCCTGACCCCATAAATGCACTGTTCAAATTTCATAAAAATCGGATGGATAGTTTCGGAATCCATCAAGGACATACATGCATACATACATTCATTTTTAAATTTCATAATGATCAATCCTTTTATGTCTGTACAACCTAGTCTTCCTTCTAATCCCCGGTTCTTTGAGTTTCCTTCACTTTCCCGTTCTGTTGTCATTTCTATGATTCGCTTGCGTTTTAGACATTCTGCTCTCCCTTCTTCTCGTTTTCGCTATTCCCTTATCTCCTCTCCAAATTGTCCACTCCACCTCAATGAAGCGGTGGTTTGCGACGCCAATCACATCTTTTTTGAATGTCCATTCCTTTCTGTCGAACGTTGTATTCTATATTCTTGTCTGCTGAAACTCAAGCTCCCGGCTCCTTATTATGCATCTTATATACCTGACCGAATCAAAATTTAACTGACGGCTCTTTTCTTTCTTGCTGTTTCTGGGTGTAGGTCCTTTCAGCTGGCGTGACCAAAGGGGGGATAAAAAAAAAAAAGAAGGATATAGCTTGTCTAACTTTGTACGTAATTGATTACGAGAATAATAAAATGGTACAAAAAAAGAACTCATGAAAGGAGGCTATTTATAAGACAGTTGAGTGAAGCGCTCGCTATGCCTTTAGTTGAAGATAGATCTCAAAATAGACAGGTTATGAGGAATCATTCGTGGAAATTGGGCGTAGAGAGCATCTTAAACAGTCAAGTTTTTTCTTTGACTGAGTTTCCGGCTAGGTCTCAACCTGCGAGAAACCCAGCAAGCCGGATAAAAGTGACTGGATCGTGTCATCTGTGTTGTAAGCAAGCAATAAAAAAACGCAGAAAAACTAGAAAAAGTTGTGCTAATTGTGAAAAGGCAGTATTCGATCAACATGCGATAAACTAAAGATAGGTAATATTTTGGTTTTCTTGCTTGTGTTGTTTTCATTTTATCTCGCCTGTTTCAGCGTTTTGAGCTAAAGTAAGATACCGCAACTTTCATACTAGAAATATTAATCGGCAAAGAAGGAAATTCTGAATCATTGACGATAGAGCTACCCGTCTGAAATTCATGTGAAACAGATTGCTGTTGTGTTTGTGTAATTAGTTAGCTTTTGTTTGCACCTTCGGTTCAAATAATTCGGATAAGGCAGTGCTTCGCGTGTTTGTGTGCGATATATAAACTGAAAGGAAGTGTACGCGTATTTATCGTGGACCGGCTCTAATATTTACTTCGATAATGGCTTGTGGGCGTGAGTGTGCTACTCATCCGGTGTGTTCTGTGTGAACTTACCAGCGGTAGCAAAATTGCTGTTTTCAGATTTAAATGATAGCGTAGGTTCGACGACCAATTACGCGATCCCGGAAAAGAGCGGGGAATCATCCAACTTTCCGTTTTCAGTTAAATTAAAACGAAGAGAAAACGAACGCAAATAACACTAGTTACAATGGCAATTGCAAGCCTACTAAAACATTTCAAAACAACTGATGTTGAAAACATAACATCATTAGTAGATATCTCAATTAAACACTGCTTGAACCGTAAACCTTCTCCCGTCTGAAAAAAAATTACAATACAACTTCAAATTACCTCTACCGAAATATTTTAGACAAAGATAATTCCAACGAACCAGATTTTTTAGTAAATTTTGTAATGCCACGAAAAATCCAAGCAATTAGTTTTCCTCGCCAGTTACCGTGTTGTAATTGGTTAGGCAATAATATTTCATTCAGGTAGGACTCGTTGCCGCACATTAAAACTTCCGAAAATTTCACTAGCACTGTGTAAATATCCATAGCTGACGTACTTAAAAAAAAATAAAAAATAAATTTCTCACCCTTTTATTAAGATATTAATTACTTTTTTAAACATTGGCTGAAAATTTAATAGTCCAACAGATTCGCCTTACCGAATTCCATCCGTGTTGGTTTGCTCTGGGTCCCTAGTTTGGTGAGCATGGAGGGTAATGAGACGGCGGATTCCTTTGCTAGAGTTGCTTCCTCTATTTCAATAAAATTCCAGCTTCCAACCTGCTTCCCCTTTGGTTCACATTTCATACTAGATTCTGGTCAGATCTTTATCCTTCTTTCTTCTCAGTCATTCCTTTTAACTGTCCACCCAGCCGAATCTTCCTACCCACCCTTGATTCTACGACTTTCCTTCCCTTCAGCGTTCTATTGTCGTCTCCATTATTCGTCTACGCCAAGGGTGGGCAACCCAAATGACCTTACGGACCACTTTGGAAATGCTTCATAACTCCGCGGGCCGCATATAAAATCATATATCCCCATTTAAGACTTAGACCCACTATAGACATTTTTTTATAGTGAAAAATCGAAACGTAACGAGTTATTATTATTGTGTTTATCATTATTCTTACATGTATACATAGATAATACGGTAATAATGATACTGAACGCACATCGCAAAGAAATATATGAACTATAAGAAATATATAAATATAAATGAAATAATAAAAAATGAAATCATTAAAAAATATTTATTTTACTAGTTCTACTTTGGTCCCTCGCGGGCCGCAAAAAAGTTCAAAGTGGACCGCGGGTTGGTTACCCTTGGTCTTCGCCTTAATCATACTCGGCTACCTTCCTCGCGTTTTCGTCTTCATTTAGCCCTTCTCCCAACTATCATCTTCACCCTAATCTTGAAGCTGTCTGTGATCTCAACCTATACAGACGAGACACTAGAAGATATTTCTTCGAGTGTCTCGTCTGAGCGTACCATTCTCTTTTTTAGCTTGCTGTCCCTTGGATTTCCTGGTCCTTGTTACACTTCGTACATCCTGTCACTTCCCTCACAGTCCATTATCACTGTTCTTTTGGTTCTTTCATTCTGGCTATTGCTGACCGAATCACTATTTAGTTGACCTTCTGTTTTCCTGTTGCTGTTGGGTGAAGCTGTTGACTTTCCCATCAAAAAAAAAAAAAAAAAAAAAAAAACAAAAAAACAATTAATACTTGAAATATATCAATGAAAGAAAAAAAAAAAAAAACATTTTTTAAAATCTAAAGCACGTAAAACACGTAAGAAGTGCAAAGTATTATTATTATTTTTATTAGTTATAACGTAATTAATGTTTTATAATGTACCTCCTCTTCTTTTTTGCAATAACCTCTATACGAAGAACGTCAATCATTTACATTTTAGTTATGGCACAGACTGAAATTTTTTGTTCAATCTCCTGTGCCAAGTCCATTGCTATCCTGCATACCCATCTCAAATTTAATGCGAAAACTCGTTGTTACAAAGTTGATTCCATTTTTAAAATCGTAAAAAATCGAAAACACGCTCAAAACAGATGTCCTTAAAGTGGCATAACTTTTACAGATGTCAAGCTGTGACATTGAAATTCGGCGGGAATATTAATAACAATGTGACAACTTAACAAGAAAGAAAAAATTAAATGGGGTGACTGGTAGAGTTATTCCTGAAACTTTTTGATTAAAGTATTAGTATAGGACAGAAATTATGAAATCTGCTATAATTAATAATAAAATCAACAATACGGCGGAAGAAGTATTGATAAAAAATACGTGAAAAGAGTATGCCAAACGAAATTAGGGGCGAAAAAAATTTCAATACATGGAAAAACAAAATAAAAAATTTGGTTGATAATGTGGAGTAAAGATTAATAGAATTAATAACAAAGAGAGTTTTTGCCTTTTCTGCCTCCTTTTCAACTTCTTGTGTTAATATTTACGATACCGCCTAAATAATTCCCGTAAGATCCTATATATTGATAAAGTGCGACCCGTATCATTATTAGTTGGAACAAAATGTAAATTATATAGTACGGTTGTGGTTTATAACAATTTTGAGGATGATGTAATATGTTACGAATAAACGATATAATTCTGTTGCAAACCCACAGACTCGCGAGATGGGCAAATTATATTTAAGAAAAAAAAAGAGAAGTGGCATCTAGAGGGGCACATCCGATAGGAATCAAGTTCCTTTCACTTTTTGGTAGATATATAAAGTCATTCATAAAGTATACGATAAAAAATACTTGTATTAAGTTATGTGATTTATTAACTTACTTTTCTAAGTTTACTCGACTTTCCATTATAAAATTACAACAATGACACAATATAAGTCCCGTATGAATTAAAACAAAAAATAAGTTTAAATAAAATTTACACGTGTTTAAAATTGAGGTTATACAGCTGACCGCGCACAATGCTTGCTGCTCGATTCTCGATACTCGCACGCGCACACACATACACACACACACACACACACCCGTATATAATAGAGTGAAGGTCGCCTGGAGGACGCATAACACTTTTTCCTTACGTGACGATTTCTGCCAGTTTACTCCTACCGCAAGTCGCGTTAAAGAACTTCGTTCCAAAAAAGGAAAATAGTTAAAACATAACAAACCAGCCATTAAATCTAGAATACATCGGTGCAACCAGATAAAACTCAGACCAACCCGTACGCACAACATATCCTGAATTATACATGTTGAAACATCCAAGAACGAGAGATTTTTCCTAGCCACTTTCGGTCAACAAACTGTACAGTTTCATTCGTCTCAGTAGACTTTGAATCCGAAAGAAAATTTTAAAAACGATACATTTCATTAATGTATGAAATAAAATTTTAAGAAAACAAGGGGAAAAAATAAATAAAATAACAGTTGAACGAGACAACAAAACGGAACGTGTAAATTATAATTCAATAGTTTCCAGCACAGTTCCGAGTGTGAAAAAATGACGTAAACATCTTTTTTTTCGCTTCATACAGCTTCGCCCGGAGAAAGCACAAACTGAAAATTCTATTTCGCGTCTGCATTGCAAATGTGATAAAAAAAAAAGTCGTTTTCGGAACTGATAAAAGTCGAATCTAGTCCGTTTTTCACCCGTTATCAGCACGAAGATGTTTGCCGCATTATCAGGGAGAAACATTATCTGCGCGCGGAAATGTAAATCGAAGTTAATAACAAAATGAGTAAAAAGTAATTGAAAACCAGGCAAAACAAAGTAAATAAGTGGAAATTGCTTTTCGTGGTTTCCATTTTCCGTCTAATATTAATTTCAAACACTTGCTTTCTCGGTCAGCATCTCAATTAATTGATCTAGAAAAATCACCTTCACTTGTACCAGCAGACAATCTATTACCGAAATTCGATTCTATTTGTTGTACGTGCTCTTTCGTTTATTTCGCGTATTATTCAAGCCGGCGTTTGAATTCCGTTCATTACTCACTTTGGTTTTACGCGAAATCGTAAAAATACGAAAATTCTTTATCAAACACTAAGCTTTAAAGTGTACCATTGTTTATTCTAGTTCTTTTTTTTTATTTATTTTTCCTATTTTGCTTTCAAAGTGAGCGGCATTGTATGGAACAAGTAAATATATACGGAGTGTGGGCTGTGTTCATTCAAATTATTAAAATTACGAACGAGAAAGTGGAAAAAGTAGATGATTAGGCGCGTGAGAAATAGCAGTGAACTGCGATGAAAGGGAGATATTGGAACGGCAGTAAGGTCAGCGTTGTTTTAAATAGTGGAAATGTTTTTTGAACGAAATGTATGTGGAGAGTAGCGAACATAACGCGTAAAGAGTAATTACGAAATACAGAATGTTCAGTGTTTTGAAGATGTTCGTTCGACGGAGTCTAAAAGGTTGGTTTTTTGAACCCTCAGACACTATTGAATAATGCGAAACAAAAATACGTAATATATCGAAAGTTCAAATAATTTTTCATTATTAGATATGTTCTCGAGTTCATATTAATCAGCAAATTAAATCTGTTTCGTTCCGAAGCAAACTCTTTTCCTTTGATTATTTGATAGTTGTTTTTGGAAATACTTTTTCCTTTTTCCAAAATTATACGGTATTTCGTAGTTGAAAATTTTTTCTAATTTCAATTTCACGCTACTTTAACCACCCACTCGAGGAGCATACGTGCCAAGGCTACTCTCATTTCGACAGAGATTCTAATTTAAAACTTTCGATACATTTTTTGTCTTCGCACTATGTGTGAAAATCAATATAAAGCACTTAAAACGGGTAAAACTTCTAGCTCGTAATTACTCGTAATTAGCAACGGGATAGTGTATTTTAGATTTTTTAAATAACTTAACGCAGGCGAAATACTTCCCTCGGCTAAAAAAGTTCATAATTACATCAACCAAAATTAGTATCAAAGAGTTCCATTCGTAAAGATGATATCCTTACTGTTGCGTTCTCAAGAACATTCCGGCGGAAAACAGCTTTTGGTAAAATTGATAATACGAATAACTAATTGTAAAATTAAAAATTTGACATAAAAATCCGACAACATTCAGTGACGAATTACATCATGATCATCACAGTGATTCGTTTCACTGATGTTTACCAAAACTAAGGCAAAATGTTTCTGATTTTGACCCGTGCTTTTTTATTCATATTTCTCAATCGCTACTCTGTTTTTTCAAGTAAAAAAATAACTTCTATCAAATACATTACATCTTGCTGAAATATTTGTTAACTCTTTAGCACTTACAAAAATTCCGTTTCTTTAATTACTGTAGTTCTTCTTTTTATTATCTTTTTATTCCTACTTTCTTCGTAGCATTTATTCAGTCAATGAGCATCACTTTTTTCCTTTTGTTAAGCAACATCTTCGTGTAAACATTAGAGCCTATATGCGGTATTTGTGCAGTAGTGCGTCTAGATGAGTAGAAGCAGTGGGACATTCAACAGAAGGGACAACGCGCTATTCTGAAGCAGTAGTCAGAACAATTGTCGCTAGAGCAATAATTGAAGCAATTGTCGCCAGAGCAATTGCCGGAGCAGTGACAAAAGAGCAGCGCTGCAATTTTTGGGCTTTCACTATTAGCAATATTATGAAATGGAGGAGTCATTCACGTAAGCACTTTTTCTGAAAGATCCTGTATACAGCTTTCCATCTTCTCCGTTTGATGCTTTTGTAGTACATCAAAATATACGTTATTTCTGAAAACAAATTGCTGCAGAATTTCGTATTGTTGATTATATTCCTAATGAAGTATTAAAATCTCCTACTATAATTAAATGTTTTCGTTTTGCTCATGCTGCAGCTAATGTAGAATCCAGATTTTTGTAAAATAAGTCAAAGTCAATAAATTATTACTTACATTAATATAAAGATTTCTTCCACTCACAATGTTAAAATTAAGCCAAAGTTCAGAATCAATTTTAACGGATTACACAGTAGAAAAAAGAAGCTGTATAAAGATTCAGGGTAGTCACATTATTTTAGAAATAAAAGTTCATTGCTTTTAGAAAAGATTCTCAAAAAAAAAAGGTTTATAGTATGTCCTGGAACTAAACGAAATTTAACTTTTTCCCTGCACTGCAGCTAGTTAAAACTTTTCCTTCCTATTCTAATTGTTTCTGGGTAAAGGGCCTAAAAAAAAAAAAAATCAGTTAAAACCTTTATTCGCAAAAAATAAAAATAAAATTATTTTTCTTTAAAATTTTTCATTATTTCATCTTCTAAAATGTTCAAATACGTTTCCTTCTTTTATTCAACCTTTCTCTGCCACTGTCTTCTTTTCCATTCTTCGCCTTTTGACTTCAATTCGCTGTGATGTTTTAGTCATCTTTTTCTTCACTATATTCGGAATAAGGATTTTTAGTAAAATTGAATTATATTTATAATAATTTCAATGCTCTTAGATCAAAATGATTTTTGGGCTATCAGAGATTTTTGGTGTTGATTATCAATTAAATATACAGCTACTAGAATTGCTAAATTTCTTTTTCGCAATCGTTTTTTTTTTTTTTTTTTTAAGATTTGACAGAAATCAATAATGGGTCCTCTCACAATTGACTACTGTATCTATGTATCTCACAGTACAAATATTACAAAGCAAAATATTTAATCTAGCCATAAGTCAGCTGCTTCGTTTTGATTATATTAAAAATCTTTTCTAAAAGAAAAAAAAAAACACCATATTCCGTGTGTTTTTTATAGTTATTTTAAGCGAGCACATAGGGTGTGAAAGTCATTACTGTGGATATCGAGTTCCCCCTCCCTTATTTTTACTAATTTATACCTAGCCTAATTAGCTATAAAACAAATGGCCTCTTGCATGCTCACATACTATATGTGGGAAATACATTCACTGATGTATTCTTTCCTATATTTTTCCAACTAAGTCCCGAGCATTAGTTCTCTTCAATTGTCTCGTAACTGATTTATCTGGAAGAGCAGTTCGTTGCAATGTTCATCAAATCGTAGCAGATACGCCTGACCTTGTTATTCAATAACTTCATCAACCATGGAGATTTTCAGGTCTCTATCAAATTATTCGTAACATACCATGCCATCCGATATATTATTCGAAGTGTTTTATTCTGAAACCGTTGTATAGTCAATTAGTTTTCTTTGCACATCCCCAAAGCGGCGTTGCATTACTCCATATTGGTTTAAATACCATTTTGTATATTGGAACTCTGTGCTCTTTCGGGTCAGTTGCGACTGAAGCCCAATAAACCAATATAGGTTTTTCAACTTCTGATCCAGCTTCTTTTTTTCTTTTGTATACGAAGCTTCTAGTTGAGAGTCCGGTCTAAATGTACTCCAAGATATTTTACACCATTTCTTTTCGGAACCACATTCTTTCCTAAAAACATCTGCTTGTTATAATCCCTTTTATTCGAAAATAGCACATGTACACACTTATCTGGGTTTACTTCTAATTTACATAATGGCGATCATGCTTTTTTTTTTAAAGCAGTAGTTGCAATGGCAGGATTCTTGTTTGAAATAATTATCACCGTATCATCAGTAAATGTGGCCATTTCAACGTTTTCCTAGATCCGCTGCATTTAGCTGTACAAAAGAGGTTCTAATACACTTCCTGCGCGACTCCAGCATTAATAAGATACATTTGTCAGTATTTTTCATTATGTCTGACTTGAAATTGCCGGCCAGTTAAATAAGATTTCAATAATAGGTAGTACTTTTCAGGGGCAGCCGCATTAATTTTGTATAATAGACCTTAGTGCTATATTTTATCGAACGCTTTAGTAATATCTAAAAACAGGGCTTCGATATATTTTTTGTTTTCAATTCCCTCTTCGATTATTTCTACTAATCTGTGTACTTGATGTTCTATAACGTGGGCGTTCCTAAAGCCAAACTGGTGCTGTGAAATAAAATTGTTCTCCTCAAATATTTCCTTCCACCTAACAGATATTAATTTTTCTAATAGGTTGGCCAAAACAGGCAATAGTAAAATGGAACGAAATGACAACTCCTTAGTGCCATGTTTTCCATGCTTTACTATCATAATTATTCGCGAGAACTTTCTCAAGGCAGCATTATATGTAATATATATGTGTATATATATATATATATATATATATAAGTTAGAAAAGTTATCGACTTTTTTAGTAATTCTTTCAACATTTTTGCTGTGAACATATCAGTCCGAGACCTTTTTTATTATTTAATAGTTTTACATACTGTGGGAGAAAACATTTTCATTTTTATATTTTTTTCCTACTTTGGGAATCAGTTAACGCATTCACTGTATTATTCGCTTTATAAATACTGGCCAAGTACTCAACAAAAGAATCTGCAATCTGTTTTCCACTTTTGGCCCATTGGCCGTTTTCTTGCTTTAATGGTTGGTGAGATCTGTTTGGCCTGTTCATATTCTTTGCTGCCCTCCATAAACTGTAACCTGTTTGTTAAGTTGGTGATAATTTGGCAGCGTATTTATAAAAAGTCTCGTTTTTTAGTTCATTTAGTGCATCACTAACTCTTTTTGTTAACATATTTCATTGCCGTTTGTTCTCAGGAATCCTACTTCTTTAACTAAACATTCGTGCTCTTTTTTCCTCTCCTATAAGTTCGCGAATATATTTGCGGTAGTTGTCTTTGCCACTGTAATTTTTATCTGGATGCGGTTTGCAGTTGCTCTGTAAATTTCCTTACCGCTCCTTCAATTTGTTTAGGAGATTTTAACTGAATCGATAAGTTAGTTTATTCTTCTAAAATTTTTTTATACTAGTCCCGGTCTGTTGTTTTATTATATAGTATTTTTGTTTTCACTTTATTTATAAATTCTGTACTTATGGTAGCTATTATTGACGAGTGATCCGAAAAAAGATGGGGTCAAAACTAGATGTTACTGTCATGAAGTTCTTCGATATCCCTTTAACCATAAATAGATCTAGTAAATCAGGAATGCGATTTAAATCCGTTGGTCAGTACGTCGGTTCCCCAGTTGAAAAAAAATTGCACCTTCGTTCATTCATGATTTATACAATCTGGAATATATTTTAATCTGGAGCTATGGAATATGTAGCTACCATTGAAGTCCCCGCAAGCTATAAACTTTGGTCTTAAATAACAAGTCATTAAATTTGATGAGTTCAATAATACTGCGGGTACTACTAAAGGGTTTTTGAGTTGTTTAATTACAACTACTGTGGCCTAAATTTCCATTGACA
This sequence comes from Icerya purchasi, assembly GCA_039619475.1. Lineage (NCBI taxonomy): Eukaryota > Metazoa > Arthropoda > Insecta > Hemiptera > Monophlebidae > Icerya > Icerya purchasi. The sequence goes on from CM077115.1 coordinate 240,755,503, forward strand.
ATTTTTTTTCACATTCGCAATGTTTTATATTTTATTTTATAATTACCGTTGTACCTCCTGGCAAGGCGCCCAACGGGTGTAACGTGTAGTAACATAAATAAACGGGAATATGAACATAGCTTTTGTTAGTGAGACGAGCTCCAGGTATTAGAAGTATATGAATTTTTCCCTCTTTTAGAAAATATATTATTTCTCGAATACGGTTTAATAAACCGTTTGCATTTCACAGTGCTATTCTTAGTATTCTTGAAGTCATTTTACTAGAGCTTCGTTATTACCCGTGTCAACATATTGGACTCATGCGTCGTTTTAATTTATTAACTAAGTAAAAATATGTTCAAAAGTGTTTAATAGTTCTCCTGTGTTCGCATGTCGTTAATTAACCCATTTTTAAACTTAACTTGGACAAACGATCTTTTCATCGACGCGGATTTACAACTTCTTCTTCATGTTGAGGGAGGGCATATTGGCCTTGCCCCCTGGACATGTACTCTTCTATAAGTCTTTTTCGTTACTTCTCTGTTCCTAATATTAGAATTTTTTTTTTTTTTAATAGAAATTTATACACCTAGCAACCATTATTCTGATATTTTTTCTAGTACAAAATTTAGAATCATGCCCTTCACCGCATTTGATACACATAAATGATGGAAAGCAATAACTTTTTGTATGCCCATATTGTTGACACTTTGTGCTCTGAGGAATTGAGTATGTTTTCCTTGGTCCTTCCACTTGAACTTTGATATTATTCAAATATCTGAATTGGTATATATGTCTTTATTATTTTCCGCTGGTTCTAAATCTATAAAAAATAGTGGTAACGGATTTTTAGTAATTCTATGTCTTATTGCATTTCTTACTTTGTGTACTTTTTGCGATAGACTTTGTACAATATCGGGAATACTTATGGAGCGGTGCAGACCTCTAATTACTACCTTAAATGGCCTTCCGTTTTTTGCTTGATGCGTATACCAGAATACACCGTTCTCATTAAAGTGCTTACATAAATTGTGATAAGAATCTATATCTTTTGCCGTTATCTTAACTTTATTATTTGGTCTAACATTGCATTATGGTCTACAACACCTTCCACATAGATAAGTGGCGCCTTCTGCAAATATTTATTGCTATTATTTCGTAACTCAGAATTTTCAGAACAGTCCATACCTGAGATATTATGATTTGTTAGCGTACTATACCTATTACCAGTATTTGTTTCGTTTACTACTTCTGAGCTGTTTTCAGACGAATTACTTGTATTTTACAACTTACCACGGATTTCCCTTTTGTGTACTTAATAAATTAGCTTGATCGTGGTTTTAATCACGATAAGAAAACAACATCGAGATATATACACTAGGTAAAGTAGCCAACCATGAAGTAGATGCACTCTATTAACTCTTACATTGTCATTATTACGTATAATTGTATCTTTCAGTTTGGCTATACGAAGACATATACATATGAGACGAACATTTGCTTGAGCATCTACGCATGTGCTGTTGTCGGGTATGTGGCTATCAGGAGCGACTTTGTTTGAGACAGCATTACCAATTACAATGAACGTAGCTGTTGTAGTAGTTGCACGCGCAATCAGTGTAGCGATATAGTTGTTTTTGTTGGTTGTTTAACTATCTCTGTCCTTTGTTTTATTCATTTTTCTAGTGAGATAAATATGCAAGCACGGCGAGTGTTGCAGTCGTGCACTGTATTAACGATCAGTCAGCAATAGTTTGTGTCGCATGCTGCGCCACCACACATACGCATGAAAACAATCGCGCCAGAACGTTTGTAAGTTCAATATAAGAATATCGATTCACGAAATGCTCGTACTAATACAAATACATAATAATAGCGATAACTAGTGATCAATAGAACCATTTCGATTCAACAACTATAATGTGATACAAACCAGCGGAACAAAATCAGATAACATCAAAAAGTATTTAGTAAAATTTGATTCATTCAATTCGAACTTTCAACGATGAATAAACATTTGATTCATGTTTAGCTTGTAATTAAATATTGGAATACATTGTTTATACTAATGTTACTTTTGCTAATCAGTATTTAAAAGCAGTAAACGAGGATAGAATAATCTAGAACTTTAAACTTTCTATACCTATAAACCGCTACGTTTTTAATTTAACTCTTAAAGCGTAATACAACGTCTATTTGCCATAGTTCGCGTACCTATTCTAAGCCTTGATTTTTTCTAAGAAAGCTACAGGCAGATCATATATTAATAAGTTAGTCGGATACGGTCAAAAGTTATAAAACTATAACACAATCTTCAAACAACAGTTCAAAAGTTTCAACACACTTTTCCAATGTTGATATCAATAAATACCACAAAACAGTTTAAAGATATTATATTTTAGGTTCAAATACACGATTTCACCCAACAATGCTAGATATTAGAGCCTGACTTATACTATATACGACTTTTACTTGTATACTTGGTATCTTACAGCACATACTATTGGAAATAATAAAAAATTACAGTAATCATCTGCTCTTAATAAAATTCCACGCATATAATTACTATATATATATATATTCCTTCCATTCTCACTCGATCACGAGTACGAGATTATTTTATAATTCATAGGAGAATTAGAAAATAGATTAGCAGCGCAATAAATAAGCACGTAAACCCGAGTGCAACCTAGCTTCCATGCTGCCGATCAATGTAAGAATGAATATCAGTGGCGAGGCGAACCAAGACGACTGGACTACTCATGTTGACGCAATTGCTCACCGACTGAATATTTATGTGACGCTAGCGCACACGCAAGACTACACACTTAGAACTGATTGTAACCGCTTATTATTGCGCTACAAATGTAGCCATCGCTTGGGATTAAACTCAAGACTTCCGTAACAGAAACCAAGAGCTCTAACAACTAGGCCATTGTGGCGGCAATATATAACACATATATAACTCGGTCATTTTGGCCTCGCAAGGGGCTGTGCTCCTTGACCCCTTTGGCTTTCGTTTCTGTCTCTTTCTCTTCTATACTTTGTATAAAATGATCAAAATGTACAACGTAATTCTTACTAGAATCAACACAAAAAAAAAATAACATAATTACAAAAATCCTATCCTAACATTTAACTTTCATTATATAAAATTAAGACATTTTTTCGTTACATAAAATTGTGACATTTTGCGTTACATAAAATTGGGGCATTTTTTTTGAGACATTTTTTCTAATGGGGGGTAGCCTAAGAATTACGTTGTAGTTAATATATGAAGTGCACTATTGAAAACTAACATACAAAAACAAAATTACTATCATTATCCATTGACGTAATTAACAGTTTTTACAAGCTGAGGAACTCACGAGATATTAACGCTTTACACAAAGGCTACGGAGCTCTAGCTCCCTGAAACATGTACGTGTAACATTTTTAAATTTATATGAAACGATTTCATTTTATTATAACTCTAAACACAATTAACAAATGCTGAGTTATACAACGTGTACAAACATATATATTACTCTTACTTGCCCTTATTAAGATATAAATTTTAAAAAAGGAGATCGATATTATAATAAATTTATTACAATCAAAAGCGTAAGAAAATAAGATTAAAAAAAGGTTGTTAAAAGATAGTTAACTACTACAAATGTAGAAATTATAAAGTACCATTATATACATATTATTAATCTTAAATTTTATTACAGGGTAACAATTTTGTGTATCAAGACAGAAAGATATTGTGCAACATGCATACATTACACACATAAAAAATAAATAATTTTTAAGATTTCCAGAGGAAGTAAAATGATATAAAGTAAATAAGTATTAAAACATATGTTAAATTTTACACAACCTGAAAAATAAATAAAAATAAAACTATAAAATAAGCAATTACTAATTTTGATTGAAATATTACAGTACATTATGATAGTCAGGACAATAATAATCACAAACAAGTTTCAAAATCGAAAAAGTAGAATAATTTTGTTTACAATATTATTATCTATTCATAACATATAGACATTAATGTAATCTAAAAGTAAAACATACATTAATTTTTATACAAGTATAACATTTCTCTTCTATTTACATTAAACATAATACGTTTGCAATAATAAAATTGTACTAATCAAATAAAATATTCACAGTCTTATCTTCCGTACATACTTTAGACCATAATCTCCGTTTTCTTGCGAGTACGTTGCTGTATAATTTTATTAAATATTAGAAGTTACAAACATGTTGAATATTAAAAGAACAAAAACAATGTAAAAAAAAAAAAAATGTTTCTTACCACCAGAATTCGGAAAACAAAATTAATGAATATGGAAAAAACAACAAAAAAGGAGAAAAATATACAGAAAAAATGAGAAATACAGAACTGAACTAAAAATGTAAGAGGTTACAAATTAAAAAGAAAATAGAAAAATACCATTTAGGGACCAATACTGTATGAAACAAAGAAGAATGCAAAGAAACGTATAGCTGCATGGAAAATTTTTCCATTTAGCTCACAAATAAATAAAAAATATAAGGGAATTTCAAAAATGGTAACAAATTTTTAAAATTATTTATAAAATAATATTAAATCAGAGTTATAAATTAAAATAAATATTTGATTGAATGACACGAAAGCTAAAATGGCAACTAAATTAGATTAAGCTTCGGAGAATTTGTTAAATTTTTGAAGATTTATAATGCAGTAATTAAAATACTTTTTTTGTTCTTGTAATAAAAAATCACAAAAAAATTTAAACTTCTGCGATTAATTATAATGAACAATAAGTAATATATACAAATATAATTTATATTTATCTGCCTTTTCTCAATGTAACTATAAAAGCATTCACGTTTACAAACTAGAATAGGAGATTTCAATATTTTACATATAATACTGAATATATATAAACATTTCTAGCACATCCAGTTATAAAATGACACATAAATTAATGCTGTTTACCATTGTGATTCAATAAATCGTTTAATAAAGCAGTCACAGTCTCTGTTAACTTTATTTTTTAGAATACTAGCAGCGACAGAAAATTAAAACCTCGTCACCCATAAAATCGAGATCATGGCTGCTACCAATCTGGTTTTATATTTAATATAGGCTACGATAATTTATTTATATATTCGTATTTAATATAGCTAAGTTAGAAAAAAGGAAAAATAAGATAAGTTTGTAATAAAATGATTTGCGCGGCGATAAGATTGTATAGTGTAGAAATATTTAAGTGCAAGAAAACTTGACGAGAAAATGTGTAAATATCGATATATTTTCAGAAAAAAAAAAAAAAAATAGCGGCAAGATATTTATTAGAACGTAAAGTGAAATCTGGCCTAAACACATTTTCCTGTATGTTGCACAGATAATAATTTTCTTATTTTCAACTTAATTTAATTGCTTTATGAATACAGAATTCATTCGGTTGTTTTTTTTTGCCCCCCCCCCCCCCGAATGTTCACTAAAAGATTCTTGTTAAACGATAAAAACATTATTGTTTAGATAAATGTATTAATTTATAAATTTAATTTTTTTGGAAGGGTTAGTCAACTATGGACGTAAAACTATCGCAAGTTGAATTGTTTTCTGTTTTTAGTGCACAACAGCGGGATTTGATCCCAGTCCTACCAGAACGAAACACCACTGCCTCACCATTACACTACAGTAACATTAGCTCGTTCCTTTTCTTATCTTCAAAACTTAACTTTAAAGTACTAATAACTTTGGTTCAATTATATTCAATTTGTATTACATCAGGGTAATTGATTACATTTTTGCCAATTAAAAAATTTAAAAATACCGTAAAAAATTACCATACATATCCTAGTGCAGATTGTAACACAAATCACAGACTGCTGTAGGCCAGGTGTAATTTAGTTCTTAAAAGAAGTAACAGACTGAAAAATATTAATAATAAAAAATGGAATATTGAACAGCTGTCTACAGATCCAAGCATGTTAAAAGAATTTCAAGAACCGGAGAGGAAAATAGAAAAAATGGTTGAAATAAATAAAACAGGTGAAATTGACATTGAATGCTTATGGAAAGAATGGAAAAATTCAGTGATACATGTAGCTGATGAAAACTTAAAATTGGGTGCAACAAGAAAGAATTGGATCACAAATAGATACTATAAATGAAAGAAGGAAAATAAAAGATAGATCGAGCGTTGAATATAAAGACCTACACAAATTAATAATAAAGAAATTAAACATGCAAAAATGGAGTGGGATAACGGAAAATGCAAAGAAATTGAAGAACTTCAAGAATGACATTTTCCACGAGAATTGCATGTGAAAATAAAGTGTATGATGAAGATACACAAAAAAAGAAAACCGAGAATAACAAGGGTAAAAACAAAGAAGGATTGCATTGCATTGATAAAAAAGAAATCGAAAGGACCTGAATGGATTATATAGCTCATTTATATGAAGATATAAATAGATCAGAAAAAGATAAGGTTAAGATTAAGGCAGCTAAAAATGCACCGTCTATTGAAAAGCGTGAATTAGGCAGAGCAATTAAACAGGCAGAAAAGGGAAAAGCGACAAAAGTTGATAAAATTTCAGTAGATTTGATTAAACACATTCTAGGAAAAATGCAGAACACTCCGGCTACATCTTTTCAATAAAATATATTACGAAAGCAGACTCACGGAAGATTTAAAAAAAAATAATTTCATCCCAGTACCGAAAAAGAAAAATTCAAAAAACTTTTCAGAACACCGAACAATTTTGCTCTAATGAGCCATGCGTTAAAACTCTTACTGGCAATCATAAAGTACAGGCAACACAATTTAGTTTTATAGCGGATAGGGGCACTATAGACACTATAGAGCTATTAAAAGTGATAATACAAAGAGCTTTAAACATAAACAGAGATGTATTAGTATGTTTTGTCAATTACGAGAAAGCTCTCGACAGAGTTGATCACTTGAAGCTAATCGAAGTATTGCAAAAATACGATATCGATCGTAATTAATATACAACTTAGAAAGCATTTATATTGAGATCAGGGGGCAAATATGAAAATAGGAAGTGAATACGCCGAAGAATACTGTTGTATTAAAAAAGGAGTCCGACAAGGATGTCCGTTGTCTCCTAGGCTTTTCAATGTATACGCGAAGGAAATAATGAAATGCTCGAAACTAAATGCATTGGGATTCCGAATTAATGGACAATTAATAAATAACACTATATATGCGGATAATAAAGTAATAATAGCTGAAACAGCCGAACAAATGTACCGAATGCTAGACATCATAAAAAAGAAGGAAAAAAGTATAATATGAAATACAAATAAAACGATAATAATAAAGTGCTTCAGGTTAAAAAGCGCAGAGACACAAATACAAATAAAGGGATAGCGACTAAAATATGTTAAACAAAATAGATACTTAGGTGAACTGAAGACGGACGTGATGATATAGAAATAAAATCCAGAATAGGAATGGACAGACAGGCTTTTGGGAATTCAGAAGAAATAATAACAAATAAGAAAACGAATATTACGGTGCTATGTGTGGCCCGTAATGCAATATTCTGCAGAAACCTGGACAATAAGTGCAGATTGTAAAAAAAGAATTGACGCCGTTGAAATGTGGATATACAGGCGTATGCTAAAAATCCCGTGGACAGATTTCATAACAAACCGTCAGGTGATGAATAGGTGTAAATTAGATAAGTTGCAATTATATGATAACATAAGAAGACAAATTGCATATAGTACATTGCACACAAAAGTAAAGAAGAAGGCTTATTCAATCTGGTCACACTGGGGAAAATTAAAGGAAGAGCTCCAAGAGGAAGAAGGAGGATGGAAATGATAAATACAAATACAGGAATTAAAGACTTCTTCCTATTAACAAAATTAGCCAGATGAAGGAATTTATAATGTTTGTGACGTGCAACCTCCCGAATGGGAGATGCAATAATAATGATAATGATGATATGTGAACATCTTTACTAATAAGTACTTATGCTCAACGAATCTTCTTTTTTAATTATTTCACTTTCAGTTTTTTCTTTATAATTTGCTACTAATTTCGAGTATTTTATTTGCAGGTTATTTATTTTCCCCAAATATACTTTTCTCGCCATTTATCATGACTGAATTCCATATCTGATCTTCCAATCTACTAGCTTTTGTAATGTACATAAAGCTCGTAACATTGCCCTAATTTTCTTTGCAATATGTTTCATATGTATGTTCTATCTTAACTGTTGGTTCATCACTACCCCTAAATATTTACACTGAGCTACTATTTCTAACTTTTGACAGTTTTTCAGTTTACGTTTATTTCTTTCTCACATCGAATGTACACATTCATTTGAGTGCATTTTTATATTTGGACAATATGAATCCCACCCATCCCTTTTGTTTTCTCGCAACGTTACTGCCTTACACTCTTTAACATTAATTCTCAAGTTTTTATCATGTGCCCATTTACTTATTGTTATTAATTTTTTTAATATTTCTATTTGTACCTGTTTAATATCTTAATGTGATGTAACTGTAATATAATTCGCCATATAAACCATTTGTATATAATATTACTGGCGCCACCTGTGGTACTTTTACATTCATTTCCGCTTTTACACGTTGTATATTTAACAGATTAACATTTGTTTTTCTTTGATTTAAATAATTTTGAAACCATCTTTTTAAACTATTGTGAGTAGTTTATGAGCAATCGTTTCAAATGCTTTAGTAAGGTCTACAAAGGTTATCATTATCTTCTTTCTCTCTTCAAAACTACCTATTTTTTCAGCAAACTCCCCAACTGCTCTCGATGCGGATTTTCCCCCTTAAAAATTGTCTGGTATTTTGTTGCTTGTAAATACTTCATTAAATTATTTGCCACGTATTTTTTTTAATATTGTTGCAGTCACGATACGAACTATTAAATTATACCAAAAATGGTACATACTTGAAATCTGAGGATATGTAATATCAGAGTTACTGCAGTGAACTTTTCAAATTATTTGTTGGAACAAGGGGTTCAACTAGTGACACTGATTCGGGAAAACGTTCATGATATCTTTCTAATCGGATGTACTTAACGCTTACTATTTGACCTGTAAATTAAATTTAAAAGTATGCGCATTAGCTTAAACGGTTTATTAAGTATTACTGAATATATTAGTCCAGTAAAAATATCAAATTTAATAAATTAAAATTTTAAATACAGAAAAATGAATAATAAAAACAATGGATTTCTCATAGTGAACCAATAATCCCCAAAGCTTGTAAAAGGTCTGCAATCCAGTTCTTCGATTATTGCAATATACGAGGTGTGGCAATTAAGTTCCGAGAATTTGTTTATGAACGGCTATTAAATTCATTTTTGATCAACCTACCATTATAGTTCTTCGTAGTAGTCACCCTAGAGTTCCACACAATGTCTCCACCGTCGCTCCCATCCCTCGAAGCACCCCTAGTGTACTCCAAAGTAGGTCGTACAGCACACACGTCGCGGCATCATTAGCCTCCTCTACACCGCCGTAGTGAGTGCTCTTGAGTTGAGATTTCATTTTTAGGAAAAGACAGATTGGGGCTGTAGAAGGGTAAAGTATCGTAGGAGTGTTAAATACTCGCGCATAATCAACGACGGCATAGACGCGTTGCCATAATGAAGGAGTCAACTGCCTTCCGTGAGTTCGCGTAAAATACGGGCCCTCAGACGTTGCAGTACACCAACATAAAAAACTGTCCGGTCACAGTCTGACCTGGAGGAACGTATTCACGATGGATTACACCCTTATTATCAAAAAAAAAAAAAAAAAAAACCGATAAGCATGGTCTTTATTTTCGATTTTGACATCCTGGTCTTCTTCTGTTGCTCCCCTCCGCGTTCAAACCATTGCTACTCTGTCTTCAGGTTTCGGGGTTGTATTCAAAGACCGCCCTGCGGGGCACAGGTTGTTGTAACTAGAGCTACCTTCTCTAGTAAGTAGTCACTCGACCGTCATATGGTGCTAGTCCCGCCGACGGAGAAACGAAACAACAACCATGTGAGTTCTGTACGTCCACGTCGTGCAGGGTGGTAATTTTCTGTTCGGCGGGCTAGGCGCTGATCAGGAAAGCTAAATCAGAACTCACATTATATTGCTGATGGGAAAACGGAGGGAGGTTCACTTGCCGAAGGTTTGCCTGCCAATAAATACCGTTAAGCTTTTTACTGCAATTATAACAGCAGACTATCAGCAACTCGCTCGAGACGTATGTGCCCCAGTCGGATTGGTGAACATCAATCTAGAGCGAGTAGGTGAGTATCCCGCGCCCTAAAACGGGGTCTTTTCGGCTAGGGGAGTAAACCCCGACAGAAAATCCTGCAGAAGGCAACGGGAAACCACTGCAGTATCATCCCAAGAAATATCATCATGAAAGTGAAAAAGGAAAGGATATATATGCCACACGGTCCGGCTGACGCCCGGCGTTATCAAGTTTCCAGGCTTGGTAATGGGAAATATGCGACTGGCCATGCTATGATGGATCCCAGGTCTAGTGTGGAAATTGAGAGACTGGACAATAACACAAGTGGAATAACAGCACACGAAAGAAAAAATCTCCGACAGTTTTGCGATAAGACGTCTGAACAGAGGAATGGGACATTAAGATTCCGGAGAGGCAAAACAATGGGGCGAAGAAATACAAATCATACGAAGGAAACTATTATGGGTACATGGAATGTGCGCACATTATACGAACCGGGGAAATTATCAAATGTGATTCTGGAAATGAAAAGACTAAAATTGAATATACTTGTCCTCAGTGAGGTAAGATGGCCTGGAAATGGAAAGATCGCAACAGGGAATATGACAGTGTATTATTCAGGTGACAAAAATGGAAATCATCATAGAGGAGTTGCTATAATAATCGATAAAGAATGGGATAAAAACGTTATATCTTGTGTTCCTTACAATGATCGAATAATAGCACTTAAGATAAAAGCACAGCCAGTGAACATAAACATTATACAAATATATGCACCTACAACTGAAGCAACTATGGAAGAGCTTGAAGAATTTTACGTGGATATTGAAGCAGTACTAAAAAGCTGTAAAAAACAAGAAGCCACATACATCATAGGGGATTTCAATGCCAAAGTGGGAAATGCAATTACAAAAGAGATAACGGGACCATTTGAATTGGGAGCCAGAAACGACAGAGGGGATGTCTTAGTACAGTTTTGCCAACAAAATGACTTAACTATTATGAACACATACTTCAAGTTACCACCGAGAAGGCTATATACATGGAAATCTCCAGCCGATGCACCGGGAACAACAATCCGAAATCAGATTGATTTTATAATTGCTAATAAGCGTTTTAGAAATAGCGTATTATCTGTAAAGACTATGCCAAGTGCTGATGCGAATACAGACCACAACCTGCTACAAGCAAAGATACGCATAAGAGTAAAGAAAATCCAAAAAACTAAGAAAATAGGATTAGATCTACAAATTCTACAGAACCATGAAATACGGGAAAAAATAAAAAAGCAGGTGAATGATCAAATACGAAATATGAGAGACACTGGAAATATTGAAGAAGACTGGAGACAAATAAAATCTGCAATTAATACGATAACAAAAGAGCAACTTACAAGGAAACAAAACAGAAAACACAAGAACTGGATGACCAACGAAATATTAGACCTAATGGAATATAGAAGAAAGTGGAAAAATAACCCGCTTAAATATAAAGAAATTAACAAAAGCATCAGAAAAAAGATCATACAAGCAAAGGAAGAATGGTTGAATGAACAGTGTAAAGAGATTGAGCAATTACATAGCAAACATGATGAATTTAACATACATAGGAAGATTAGAGAAACGACGCATACATATAAAAAAAGACATATAACTTTTCTAAGGAAGGAGAACGGAGATATCATAACGGATACTGATAAAAAGGTAAAAACATGGGAGCAGTATGTGAAAACGCTGTTTGATGATCAAGAAGAAAGGATGCCACAGGAAGAAGGGGATACGTTGCCAATCTTGGAATCTGAGGTGGAGATGGCAATCAAGCAAGCTAAAGTACGGAAGGCGGTAGGACCTGATGAGGTACCAATAGAGATATTAAAAATGTTGGGTCCTATGGAAATCAAGAAAGTTACTGGCTTTTTCAATGTAATCTATAAAAATGGGAAAATACCGGAAGATTGGCTAGAATCAAGGTTCATTGCCATACCAAAAACAACAAATGCATATAGATGTGATGAATATAGATTAATTAGTCTAATGAGCCACGTTCTAAAAATATTTCTGCGGGTAATTCATCGACGCATAATTAAAATATGCGAAGAAAACATGAAATGGAACCAATTCGGTTTCCGTAACGGAATGGGTACAAGAGAAGCGTTATTTTGTATGAAAACATTAATCCAAAGACAACTGGAGTTCGGAAAATCAGTATACATTTGTTTTATAGACTATTACAAAGCTTTCGACAAGGTACGGCACACGGAATTAATAAAAACATTAAAAGATATAGGTATTTGCCAGTCGGATATTAAGATTATACAAACGCTTTATGAAAAACAACATGCAAGAATATTAATAGATGAGCAACTAACAGATCAAATACCAATAAAACGAGGGGTTAGGCAAGGATGCGTATTGTCGCCGGTACTATTTAATCTGTATTCTGAGGCAATTTTTGCTCAAGCATTAGATGAACGTAGTGAAGGGATAAAAATTGCAGGCGAAAGAATTTCAGTGATTCGCTTTGCTGACGATACTGCACTACTGGCGGAAAATGTAACAGACCTACAAAGGCTACTAGACATAGTTGCAGTAGAAAGCAAGAAGAAAGGAGTCAGTATAAATACTAAAAAAACAAAATTCATGGTAATTGCAAGACAGCCTAATCTAAATGAAAAATTATTTTTAGATAGCGAAGAAATTGAACGAACGGAAAAATATAAATATTTAGGTAGCTGGATAACACAAAGTAATGATTCTGATATGGAAATACGTACTCGTATAGAGATGGCCAGAAACACATTTATGAAATTAAAAAACACCCTTTGCGATAGGAAATTAAGCCTAAGGATCAAGAACAAGATATTGCAATGTTACGTATGGTCAGTGCTACTGTATGGAAGCGAGACATGGACCATAAAGGAAAATATGAGGAAGCGCATATCATCATTCGAAATGTGGTACTACAGAAGAATGTGGAAAATACCGTGGACAAAAAAGTTAAAAAATGAAAAAGTACTGGAACTAATGGGAACTGACCGAATATTAATGACAATAGTAAAAAGAAGGAAGATAAAATTTTTTGGACACTTCATGAGAGGCGAAAAATACAAATTACTACAGACAATAATAATGGGCATGATAGAAGGAAGAAGAAATCCGGGAAGAAGAAAGACCGCTTGGATAGATAATATAAAAAAATGGACCGGAATTAAGAAAACAGAAGATCTAGTCAGAATAGCAAAAGATCGAAATCAATTCCAGCAGATAATCCAATCCATACATGATGATTAAGCAATACCCGAATCGGGTGGCACGAGAAGAAGAAGATTCAAAGACCCAAGTTTTGTCCCCAGTAACCACGGTACTCATCCAGTCCTCACCATCCGTTTCAATCTACGATAAAAAGTCATTACAGTAGTCACGTCAACCATTTTCGCGACGCGCCTAAAAAACTCACTTTACCGAAACACACGCGACACATGAACTAAACATGCTCCCACTGTAAAAACTGAAATCATACTAACGGAAGACCCCCCTTCCAGCAACACGTGAACGAACTGCACAGTGTTGACAGCTGGAGAGTTATAACTAAATTCCGGGAACTTATTGCCATGCCTCGTATTACAAAAACAAAGTACTTCATACTTATTAATTACCATAAAAATAAAATATGAATGGCATGCTAGTTTATATATTACTGAATGCAGGGCAAATAATGAAACAGATTGTTATAATTGAAATTAACAGAAAAAAAAAAAAAAAGTAAAAAAAAATACGAACAAATTTGACGTCAAAATTATTTTGTGCTGCAAAAAAATACGTACCTAGCACGCGACCAGACGTACTTATCCATATTTTTTCAAAAACCTTTAATTAATCGATTTATTATTTTTTAATTAAAATCTTCAATCTTATCTTTTCAACGTGCTTGAAATAATTAATTTTCCACTTTTTTAATGAAATTAATAATAATTTTAATTTACTAATTTGTTTTTTCTTTTTTCAAAACATTTTAACAAATTTATATATTAAGTTTATTCACTGAAAAAAAAAAAAAGATATATATACATATACATGATATAAATTAGTTAAAGTTACTAGTTAGCCTTCAAGAATAAAAAAAAAAAACAAAAAAAAACCATTAAATATGATTTTTTCTAATTTAATTTAAACACCCTTAAAATGCTTTATTTCCGCTTTACTTAGAGAAAAAAACTTTTCTATAGTATCGAAATATTGCGATACAAAAAAATCCAAATGCCAAAACTTTCTAATGTTGTATGATCGGATTCGTCCATAAAATTTCATAAATATTTATAATAGATCCCTTACAATCAGTCATTATTTACAATTTTTTTATTATTTTACCATAACTATTATCAAACTAGAGAATCAAACTTTAGAAACCGCCAAAGTGTACTTAAACCATCTTGTTTTTCTCACCGTTAGTTATAAGTACCCTTTCAATGAGTAATTCTCTAAATAACCTGCGCGGTTTAGTTACTTCTTCCTCCCGAGAAAAAAAAGACAAAAAATAAATAAAATATTACGGAACTTTTTAAAAATAAACCGATTTGAATTATAATGTGAAATTTTACTTGTTTTACATTTTTAAGCAAGAACAAAGTAATCCCTTACTCGGCGCAGCAATAGACAAAAGTTAGTTAATAAATAATTTAAAATATCAAAGTACTATTATTTAATGAGCATGCTTACCATCAAACCAAGCTCCATGCATTTTCCTGTAAGCTTTACCAGCATCTTCAGCGCACGCGCACTTCACGTAAATACACCCTTCGGGATTACTTTCATCTACAGCGATGTGTAAAATTCGAATACCTTCACAACGCTCTAAAATGGCATTTTGTAACTGAGTCAACAAATCGCCACTTGTACCTTCTCTTTAAGGTGTCAAAAATAAAACAAATAAATACAAATTAATAAATGCTACAATAAATTTTCAAGTAATTCAGAAAAATTTTTCCAAATTTAAACTGAATAGTGTCACAATTTATACGTCTTATCTCTATCGCAAAACATAGTTCCCTCTGAGTGAGGAATAAATAAAACTCACTTTAAAACGGTATAAATAATTAATATATCATCTGTGCATAAGAGGTATTATAAAGATCACAATTAGCGTCTAATGTGAACAAGGTATATAATAAACAATATAAGAATTTAAAATATCCACAGCGCCTATTAAACAAAAAAAAGGAAAACCTAAAAACAACTGAATTGTCAATTTAACATTAAACAAGCACAGTCAAACATGATGTTTCATACGCTCGGGGTTATTTCGTATGTTAAGTTAAAGATTATTATAATTTGCATTTACGTAATACTAAATTTATAACAAAAATACCCAATTTTATATTTACAATGTCGTACATATTTTTCGTTCAGGACTCCGACATAAATGTGTACATTTTTGGGTGGTTTAAAGATCTTGTGTTATTATTGCTATTTTTCAACATCATTTAAAATCAAGGAAACTTTGTTAAACTAACGAAATATGATGTCATCATGTTCAAATTTGATTATTCTATTAAATTATAATAAAAAAAAATATTTTCTTTTAACAACAAAATTAATAAATGCATATATCTACAAACAACGGATGCGATCACGTGCATATACCTATAATGAAAACCGTAGATAATAAAAGAAAATTCAACAGCATATCAACAAATAAATTCGATAACTACGAAATGAAGTAGAGAGATCAAATAACGAATGTGTATTGAAACCAAATTTAATTTATTTATGTTATGTTTTGAATATCAAAGAGGTTTGAGTTTGTAATTTGTTAAATATGACCGAATACATATTAAACAAGGAAAAACATAGGGCAATGCATTTGACCGAGCATTTATAAGAATATCACGCAATGTTATAAAACAGATCTCTGCTTTATTTACAACAGTGAAATATCATAATCTTTTTTCATCTCCATCGTCTGTTTTTTTTTTTTTTTTGCATAGATTATATCTACATTAAAAGTAAAGATGAGTCCCATACCCTACATAAAAAAAGAAAAGCATTTGTGATAATGTATACAAATAGTTTACTTGTATTTATAATATTCCAATTTCGAGTTACTTGCTGCAGGCTGCCATCTAATTTTGTTTTTTGCTCTTATATGTATATAAAAAAAAATAATAATAACAAAAAATAATGGTTAAAAAATTCCATTATTATTAATCCGTGTTTTATATTTATGTGCCAATATACACTATAAGTATACTGATGAACAGTTAAGCCAGAATTTCAGAAACATAAATTATTTTCTTGAAAAAAGGAAGCGTTTAGAAAACACTAAAAAATTCAAATAAAAATATTTTTAATAGGCATCAACTTATTTTAAAATTTTGCTACATTCAAAAGTTCCAAGAAGAAAACAAACATGGTTTCGATACCTTCAAATAGTGAGCATTCCATCAACATATCGTAAACCCGGGCAAAGAAATTTTTCTGATTTGTGAGGTTTTTGGCGCCTACAGAGCCCAATTTCAAAATTAGGAATCCGGAAGGAAAATATCTAGCAAAGCATGTATTTATACAGATTCGAAATTTGTAATTGTAATATTCGCGTCGCAAAGAAGAGCACGTAATTTCTTGTGCTTTTTGCGAATTTTCACCAATTTCGAAAGTTTCGTTAACCAAACAGATACGATTTCGTTCCCTTCAAATAGCGATCTTTCGATTAATATATCGCACGATCGGAAATTTTTTCTCCCAAAAATGTTAGTTTTTTATGCCCTCGAGGCGCAAATAATAAATTGTAATATTAGCTATGTTTTCCTTCTAAAGCGATCTTTTATGTTCGTATTTGAGATATATTTTGATTTTTTAACTTCCTTACCCAAGACACTTTTGAAGAGTTATGTGGTGACGAATTAGGAATTTTTAAGCGATCTTTGAGGTCGTTTTAAATTTCATATTATTTATCTATCACGGGTTTTTTCCGTTTTTGACGCTCAGGGTAATCGGTTGTCCTGAAGTTATACATTGTCATAAAGAGAATTTTAATTGCGATTAAAGGTTCAAATTTGATAAGTCAAGTCATGCTCCGGTTACTCACTTTTTTTTTTCTTCGGTATTTTTGTCGTCTATATGTACGCAATTACAAAAACGCTGAAACATAATACTAAAAATACGACTGTAAAACAACTAACAAATATCGTATTTTTATCAAGAAGTAATGCGACAATTTTTAATGAACTATTTATAATTCATTAAAGTAAATAGTCAAGAACCATACTTTGTAGGATCAAACATGTGACGTATCTTCAAACATTGTGTTGGACTAACTGTTGGGGAATTCATAGTTCCTTTTGTAGTTCCAAACGCTTCTCCTTGCCATGTTTTACGCCGTTTGGCATCATTTGCAGCCGACCTTAAAATAAAACACGATTAATAATCAAATTTAATACATTAAAGTTCATTTTGTATTTTATAGTAACATTTATTTATATATCTGTTTTTTCACTCGTTGTTTCTTTTATGTTGTACAGTAATTCATTTTAAACACCAATTTAAAACAATTATTTAATTTATCAAATACCGCGACGTGTTTCGGATGATCATGGAGCTTTGTCTCCGAAACGCATCGCGGTATTTGATAAATTAAATAATTGTTTTAAATTGGTGTTTAAAATTAATTACTGTACAATTTATTTTTATATTTATTCCTCATTATTCATCAAAAATTATGAACAATTCTATTTTCAAAATTTTAAAATTAAAAATGTAACGTCAGCATAATACGAAAATTAAATAAATCATTCTTAATTTAATTTTTATAACAAAATTACCTTTTTTTTAAAAAAAAAAAAAAAACATGCCATAAAATTTTGACAATTTAAATCGACATATCTGACTCCATACAAGTTTATGTGTAACGCATTCTTATTCGAAAAAGCGCATATTTCTCTAGACTTCTATTCAAAATATATTTTCTCCATAACTTCCAGATTACTTTTTGGCAATTAGTTAAACGGAAATTCAACTTTGTTTATTTGTTTAATTACGGAAAAACTGAAAATATCTTTCAATAAAATTTTAAATAATCTACAATACTGCAGTCTACGAAATGTTCGCGGTCATTAACGTGGCTACCATGCGCGGTCTCCATATAAGCAAATAATAAAGTATATATCACACACATACATACATGTATAACCCAGTTTTTTGGAATGCGAAAGGAAGACCTACTGGACTCTCAGGTACTAGTTTTTTTTTCATAATAATTATAAAGGAGTCAATTTCAACTGACTTCATCATTCTTTACAAAAAAAAAAAAAAAAAAAATGAAGCAGAAAGAGAAAGTTCCTTATGAATATTAATACGAACTAGAATGGAGCTATTATATATTTCGTAAGAAACGTTATAATTCGCCGTGTTCTGACGGAGGTTGTTATCTCTATCGAACATTACGCTTAATTTAAGCTTTTCAGCGAAGGGCTGAAGTAATACATTTAGCTTCGCCTAAAAGACTTACGTCTTTATCAGCGGACCCGCTGTTCGAATGAGAATTATCTACCTGCTGACTAATCGTCACAGACAGATAAGCGTATAGGTAACGGAGCTAGCAGCGGAGAACTGTTGCGTCTTAGTGGTTAGTTAATCACCGTAAATCATCATGAGCATCGTTGATTGCTGTCGCGAGTCCAACTTATTGCCGTCGTTTGTTTATTTGTCCGCCGGAAAGTGTCGCTGTTCGGATATATAAATGTGTGTAACTAATGTCGATCGTCAATTTGCCGTAAATTTTCAGAATCTAGTTAGCCGAAATAAAGAAAAAACCCGTTCGTTTTCGTTTTTCGGCGATGTTTGTACGTTTTTTTTTTTTTCTTTTTTAAATTATCTACTAAAACTTGTCTTAAATCGCTATCCCGGCCGAATATATGCTAGCCATTGTGATCAATTTTCATTTATTATCTTTTGGTTCAATATATTATTTAAAGTTTTGGTAATTACTGAGTTTTATTAAATGTCGCGTAAAGACACTGTTCGAGTAAAAAAAAAGTTTTCAAAGTGCTCGTTATTTTCTTTTTGAGATAGAAAGAAAAAATTAAATTAAATCCCTCAAATCAAATCAAGTCTTAAAGACATAACGTCGTCAAGAGTTAAACTCAGTAAAACCCGCAAAAGAGAACTCAAGAGAAACCGAAGCCATTAAGCGTGGCTCTAAGGACAAAGACGTGTCGAGAAAGGAAAAAGAATTGTTAAAACATAACGCAAAAACATGAAAAAGTTAAGCCTAACGCGTGTGCAATATTAAATACCACGCCAATTGAGTTTTGAACCAACTGGAATTATGACATAATTATCAATAGAAGAAAATTGGAAGCAAAATTAAAAGCTAATCAACCTGGTGCATTTAATGAAAAAGATTTCATTATGCATTTGTATTCGGAATAAATACAATCAACAGTTTCGTCGGTAAGTTAAATGCTTCTTTTCGCTGAAGCAACAACATTATCGCAAACGATGAAATAAGCCGTCAATAAAAGACAATAGCAGCCGCTAAAAAGTTATACATTCTTCGACAACGGCGCATGTATTTTTCTACTGCAAATTCTGAAAACAATACCTGTGCGAAAAAATTACCTTTATCTCTGTACCTGATAATCCGTCATCCGTCCAGTAGTGAGTTTAATACTCTGCAACATTCAGTTGAACTCTCGTTGTAATACACAATGCCTGACTTTTTTAAAACCTTTTGGTGATATTGTTTTTGCACGGATATCGTAATGAGAATAGTACCACCGCAGGAGCTATTACACGCGTCATTTCCAGAAAGAAAAAATTTTCGGTAAACATATCGATGTATAGGAAATGTAAAAGCAGTTCCTTGATTTGTTATAGATCGCGCAAACTGTTGACAGACTGATGCAATCACCAACACGTTTCAAAAGAAACTAAAACCTAATACTTGCCGATCTCTTCACCGGTTGTATTTACATCATTTTTACGAAAGACGGACCGTATCCCTTTTTATTTAAACGAAATCATTTCTATCAATAGAAGGGGCAGAAGACAAATCAGGATTGAAATACTTTTTTTAAAGGAATTCTATGACGAAATAATGTTCACTGAGGCTATTAAAATTCCCACGATGTTATATCAACTGGTAAACAATACTAAATTATGATCAATTAGTATTCTAACTAGTAAAACGGTACTTTAGCCCGCCACAATTCCAGAAGTATCAATTCGGGTTTCCTTTTTTACCTCTTTGAAAACGAATAACTATCTTATATGATATCCCACTCGCCAATGAGAATAGCAGTTCCAAATAAATGCTTAACTTGGCAGATAGTAGTGCAACAATAAGACATTGGTTAGGTGAACATTAACCAATAAAGTGAATAGACTGATATGGACTACACTTGATAACAAGAAATTGTGATTTAACAATTTTTATCTTACTGAAGAATAAAGAATAACATCTGTTGGGAACCAAAAAAAAAAAAAAATCGACAGCAGCTGGAGCAGAAAATGCAAGACGACTATGGTTACTTACAACAGAAAACTTTCAAAAAATTATGAAACGTTTAAAACTTTCATAGCGATTAACCATTATAAATAATTTGCGGACAACTATGTTTAAAAAATGAAATATGCTTGTTACCAAAAATAAAACACTTAACGTTTCGGACAGCTTACAGTGATTATCATCAGAAACGCTTCTGCTGATGATGGTCAGTGTAAGCTGCTCGAAACGTTGAGTGTTTTATTTTTGGGTAACAAATATATTTCATTTTAATAAGTTCCTCAAGCGGCTGAATTGGTAGAAACAAATAATGCTCTTTACCACCATAAATAAAGAAGAAAATTTGTTTAAACGTGTGTAAACCTTTAATTTCCTAATACTATTACTACTTTATGATGAGGCTATTTTACTTTTTTGTTTACCACATGTCGTAGCGTTAGAATTCTCCTTTCGTCGTACTCTCTAACTGTAACACTGAAGTGTTGTTTTTAGGTTCATGTTTATAAGAACTCTAACTATAAAATTCCCAATTAAATCCTTCAGTTCGAGCTTCACATCTTCGAGCACTTTGTACATATCAACAGAAAAACTAAAATTTGTAAAATCAAATTTTAGTTATAAATTGGAAATTTTTTCTCTTTTTTTTCTAAATATTAATCATATGCATTAATTTTAGTAATATTTACTCAGAAGTTCTTAATGAATTTTCGTCAACAAAAAGACAAGCAGCTAAAAGGGAGAAAAGATTAATTATAGTTTCATTCTACTAAAAATACAACTTACAATATAGGCGATTCACTGAGCAACCATCTCCAAACAACGTATTCCTCACCGTTAATTGGTTCTATTTCTCTTCTGATTCGCGATTCACTTGATTCGATTAACTTTACAGCTTCCTCCCACAATTTCTGTTTTTCTAATTTTACCGAATGAATACAACAAAACAATTTAATATACATAAAATCATAAACTAATATTCATGGTAAATCATTAGAAACGATCGCGGTACTTGTTTTATCATGAACTACTAAAAAAAAAAAATTGAGACATTACTTTGTCTATCTGCAGCTGGTATAAGTTGATTATTAACATAGCTGATGGGTAAAAAGGGACTCTTCGGATTTGTGGCCGCCTGTTTTTGCATTACATCAATGATACCGTGCATTAACTGTTGTAATTCGCGTTTCTTTGAATCGCGCCATTTTTTCCAACATAGAGTTATAAAAAGAACACTAATCGACGCCATGAACACTATGAAAATAGATCACAATTATAGCTAATCCGTAAAAAACTTTCTCTTTACGATATTTTTCAAAATATCACATAACGAAGGAATTTAATAGTTACAACAAATTAATACAAATAAAATCGGTACTATTAAAACATTCTAAAGCAATTTTTCTTTGTCCGAAATTCGTAAAATGTAAGATGAAACTCACTCCACTGATCAAATATATTACAAAATTTAAACAATATATATATACACATATATAAATATATAAATAAGCTGTATACTCACAACCATTAATTTTAGCAATGATAAATTATGCTATCAAATTAAATATATAATTAAAAAATTATTCGTTAAATTAATTTATTCATAAACATGATCGAAATCAATTGAAACGCGACTCAAATAGTTATCAAACAGTTATGTTATTTTGTTTGCGTGAATTATTCTTCAGCATTTTTAAGCATTAAAATTTAACGAATTCAATGAGTAATAATATTAAAATTTTTAATACACAGAAAAGGTACTATTACACATTATACGCACAAAAAATTGATTATAATGTTTAATAAATACCTCCCATATAAAAATATAAAAGCTTTTAATTCTGGAAAATTTAACGCTATTTGTTAATTATCCTTCTAGCTCACAAATTATTCATAATTTGTTTCATGTTGTATAGTTCTTTGTTTTTTAACTTGCGAGAAACTCAAAAACCCTACTTTTTTTTCCCATTTATTTATTTATTACATTCCATTCTTTTTTTATTTTTTATTTATTTTAATTTTACAGCGTGATTAATTTTTTTTATTACTCTAAAAAATGATTTCTATTTCGCACATACATATATACATAATCTTTCGAACTTCGTCGTGGGGACACCTTCCCTATATGACAGTTTTCTATAGTTCTTATAGAAGATTCGGCTTTAATTTACGGTTTCAGCACCAATTTCTAATTGTTTCAGGTTTTATATTACAACTCACTGACAATAGCTTTCACTAACGTCCAAAACATGATAATGTAACAAGCCTTTTAAATAATGCAAAAACGATACAAATTTTTTTATTACCCTCAACGTAGATACCACAGCCATTATAATATATTAATGACGTCATCATTGCGTCAGAAGTAATATAAAAAAAAAAAGGTTAACGTAAACTGTAAATTCATTTTTTTTTTTAAGAATAACAGTCAATTGAAATTTACTCTTTTATAAATATTATACAAGAACCATTACTTGGTGAAGCCGGGAAAGTCCCATGGTAAGATTCAAAAGGATCAAGCTTTATATATACATATAATTACGATGTAATTTGTACATATTCTCGTTAACAAAAAATTTCCACAATACCC
The DNA here is from genome assembly GCA_039619475.1 of Icerya purchasi. Classification (NCBI taxonomy): domain Eukaryota; kingdom Metazoa; phylum Arthropoda; class Insecta; order Hemiptera; family Monophlebidae; genus Icerya; species Icerya purchasi. The sequence goes on from CM077115.1 coordinate 240,778,797, forward strand.
TCCAGTTGAAAATATAACTGGCATGTAGTACAAATACAATTTAGTAAAAAGTGAAACTAACAATTAGTCTAAAAGTAATATTTATATTTAGGAAAACAATTTTTTTTTTTTGTTTTCACTGAATCGTAATCACGTGGAATAGTTTTTAGATGAAGTGAAACGTGTAAAAAACATTCAATATCACGTGACCCAAAAGCATTTTTTACAACATTAGAAATCTGATCTCCGACATGATCTTATATTTTTTGGTACACGTTTATGTGAATGTTCACTTCAGCAAAAAAAAAAAAAAAAAAAAAGTTGTATTGTAGTGGTAGCTTTATGTTATAAAACACTTCTTTAAACTATAATCCGCTAGACTCGTGATGACAATTTGACCGATAAATTTTTAGTATATATTCTACAACTCTGACGGTTTTCTTCAACTGTATTTTTTCATCTCTGAAGAGATCACATTTTCTTCCAAACTGCTTCACAAAATCTTACGTCGTGTTGGTCATTATTTTTTTCTAGTTTCAGTAGACGACTCACGTACGACGATAAGCGCTGAACCGCATATCCTTCAAATAAAATCCAACTTATGTTCACTCACTTAGATAAACACGGATGAATGTTCGCTCTTGAAATATATTACATATGCAATGTAGTTTGAACCAAATTTCTAAACATATTTAAAATTTCCTGAGGAAATGCAACGATAAATTTATCAAGAACTGCTTCGAGTTTGAATAAATTATTTATTCAATGAATATTCACATAAATAAACAGAAAATACAAAACATTGAATTCTAATTTATTTCATTTAGCTATCATTCGTATCAAAAACCAAAAAAAAAAAAAAAAACAACAAATTATTCAATTACCTAGAAAAAATCGGTAAAGGTAATCAAAAAAATTTGAAAATATCCTACGTAACCCGCACGTAACTGGAACAGATGGATTTGCATACAACAATCCATTTTCCTTCGCGACTATCGATAAATTTGAATATAGTTCTGCTATCATTTCAAACCCAGTTAAAGCAGCTTGAGCTTCCAAATTATACTATAAACAGACACATGGATATTATTAGGAAATATCTGTAAAATATTTCGTAAGGATATAAGTAATTAGTAACGCGGTAGCTTAATGGTTAAGGTGTTTGACTACCAAAGCAGAGGTATCTTGGGTTTTAGGGAGTTGTCTGGTTCCAGGTCCAAGTCGCTGCCAATTTTGACGCCACTCTTACTTCCACTCTCTGTGACGTGATTTGCACTGGCAGTACTTCCTCATATATTGACAATATCAAAAATAATAAATTTTATCACAGTCAGTAGCAAGTCGAAAAAAAACAAAGATATAAAATTTTTGTTTCGCGATAAAACACTTATTCACGACATTTGAAATACTACAATTAAAATACACAGATCGTCGTAGTCTTTGTATGTGCATAATAATTTGTAATAAAACTTCCGGTTTATAATTTTTGATTCTGCTTTTATTTTGTTTAGCGCGATTAATAAAATTACACGCAAACATTTCGAAATATAGCAGTGGACGCCTTGAGCAGTGACCAAAAATAAAGCATAAGTTAACGATAAGGCTTCAAATTTTCAAAAAATTAATAAGTTCATTAAATATTACCTTCGTACTCCTATATATATTCATTTACTCATTAATAAAGTTTATTGAAAAATTTTTGATCACAGTGTACGGTAATGTAATTGTATATGATTTTTTTTTAAGTTTTTAATATCAAGTTACCGTCCAATTGAAAAATTAATTTTTACGTCGCACAGAATCAGTACACTAATTGCACTATGAAAGTTAAAGAATAGCACTAAGTAAAAAAAAAATTACAACTCATCGCAGTCTACATACACATTTTCCACGGAACATCACACACCAGCAAAGACAACCATTTTTTTTTTCCATAAAAAAAACCTATTAGTTAACTTTTTTCCTAATTCAATCATGTATTCGACGTCAAGATGCGGCAATTGTCTTTATATTCAACTTCGTATTATTATTTTCGGAAAAAATTAAATTACTTTTTTCATATTTTTCTACAATTACTCAAAAAACTCCATAGACCGAATTTCCTTGAAACCTTAAAACCTTCATTTTTGTTTCATACGCATCGAATAATAATCAAAATAAATACCACCACCGGTTTAAGTGCGATCATATATATTCTTCTACAACTTGTATACATTCGTGCGCAACAAACCTATACTCACGCATTTGTATATTAATTTATTTTTTCTTATTTCTTCATACTCGAAAACGGGAATATATCATAAAATTTAAAACTTCAATTTTTTAGATGATCACAATAACTTTCACTTTCGGCAAGTTAAAAAACAGGGGTGGATGTTTAAATAAAATATGTAAATATTAATAAGCAAAAAAGTATACATTATTGCACGCAATGTATAAGTAGGAAAAAAGCAATTTTTTTATTAAACCAAAAATTTAAAAAGTAGAAAAAAAAAACCATTACAAGTTACCTTTTAAAAATAAAAATTTTGATAAATGAATGCAAAATATCATTTTAAAAATCCACTAAGGAGAAAAAAATGAATTAACAGAATACTAAAAACATCGCTAATAATAAAAAAGAAAAACAACTGCAGTTATTAAAATGGTTTAACGGCAAATACTTACAAATTTGTAGCGACGCATAAGTAAATTAAATAATTGATCTTTTGGATAAATAGCTTTTTCCGGATTATTTTCACATTGAGCTGTTATCGCGAGTTCTTGTAGTATTTGATAAACATCTTCCAGTACAGTTTTTGTTGCCTCAAGACCGAAGTTTTGTAGACAATCAACCTTACAAAAAACAAAAAACAATTACTAAAACCCTAAGTTTTCCAAACCGTAATTAAGTATAAATTGAGCAAAATCTGGCGTGAAATACGATTGTGGATAATTTAAATGTCAAATGATGCGTTCTTTTTCGCTTTTTAATTCTTAGACATTATGTGATTACAAATAACAAGATATTATTGCAATAAAAATGAAATGATCTCAACCAAAATTTATTAAACAGCTATTCCATATAAAATTTAAACTTCAAAAATAGAAATTTATGTTTGTTTCTTCAAATAACCTTATATTTCATTAAATATACCTTGCAAGATAAGTAAAAACCATTATACTACAGAATGCATTGCACCCTTCCACATAATTCTGAAATTACTCTTGAGCACTGTAGAAAAAATTCTGCACTTGTATGTCTAATTACATTACGAAATTAAAAACAAAAATATAAAATACAAACTTTAAAATAGATAGCGATAGTACTCACATTTGGCCTTTGATTTGCATCACACCTTAAAATTGATAAATCTGTAAAGAATAAAATACAACACAACTATATTACATTAATAAATTATATTTCTATACAATTATTAAAAGATAAAATATTTAATGTACAGAAACTAAATAAATGTTCATCGATAATAAAATGATATCCAAATTGGCTACTGTTTTTTATTAGATGCGTGCTAAGTACCTAAAAGTATTTTATAACAATTAAAGTACAGTACTCTGTTATTTTTTACTTCCGAAAATGAATCAAACGAATTTTTCCTCCCTTATTCTTGCTAATTTGTATCTAGCCTTCTTGTTCACATATGTGGAAAATAAATCCACTGATGTATTCTTTCCTATTTCTTTCAGACAAAATCCTGAACCTTAGTTCTCTTCGATCGTCTCGTAATTGATTTACCTGGAACAGCAGCTGCCAACTGGTTGCAATGTCCATCTAATCGTGACAGATACTACTGAGCTTGTTTATTTAATAACTTCATCAACTATGGGAATTTTCAGGTCTCTATGTATCAAGTCGTTCGTAACATACCATGCCATCCGATATATCATTCGAAGTGTCTTATTCTGAAACCGTTGTATAGTCAATTAGTTTTCTTTGCACATCCCCAAAGCGGCGTTGAATTACTCCATATTGGTTTAAATACCATTTTGTATATTGGAACTCTGTGCTCTTTCGGGTCAGTTGCGACTGAAGCCCAATAAACCAATATAGGTTTTTCAACTTCTGATCCAGCTTCTTTTTTTCCTTTGTATACGAAGCTTCTAGTTGAGAGTCCGGTCTAAATGTACTCCAAGATATTTTACACTATTTCTTTTCGGAACCACGTTCTTTCCTAAAAACATCTGCTTGTTATAATCCCTTTTATTCGAAAATGGCACATGTACACACTTATCTGGGTTTACTTCTAATTTACATAATGGCGATCATGCTTTTTTTTTTTAAGCAGTAGTTGCAATGGCAGGATTCTTGTTTGAAATAATTATCACCGTATCATCAGTAAATGTGGCCATTTCAACGTTTTCCCAGATCCGCTGCATTTAGCTGTACAAAAGAGGTTCTAATACACTTCCGGCGCGACTCCAGCATTAATAAGATACATTTGTCAGTATTTTTCATTATGTCTGACTTGAAATTGCCGGCCAGTTAAATAAGATTTCAATAATAGGTAGTACTTTTCAGGGGCAGCCGCATTAATTTTGTATAATAGACCTTAGTGCTATATTTTATCGAACGCTTTAGTAATATCTAAAAACAGCGCTTCGATATATTTTTTGTTTTCAATTCCCTCTTCGATTATTTCTACTAATCTGTGCACTTGCTGTTCTATAAAGTGCGCGTTCCTAAAGCCAAACTGGTGCTGTGGAATAAAACTGTTCTCCTCAAATATCTCCTTCCACCTAACAGATATTAATTTTTCTAGTAAGTTGGCCAAAACAGGCAATAATAAAATGGAACGATATGACAACGTCTTAGTGCATGTTTCCCAGACTTTGATATCATAATTATTCGGGAGAACTTCCATTGAACAGGGAAGTACGGGACTCTCAAACCAGGATTATATATATATATATATATATATATATATATAAGTTAGCAAAGTTATCAACTTTTTTGGTAATTCTATCAAATATATCAATCCCAGAGTTTTTTTATTATTTAATAGTTTTACATATGTTTTCATCTTTGTGCGGGAAAACATTTTCATTTTAGTATTTTTTTGCCTACTTTGGGAATCAGTTAACGCATTCGCTGTATGATTCGCTTTATAAATATTGGTCAAGTACTCGGCATAAGCATCTGCAATCTGTTTTCCAATGTGGGGTGGAGTTAGAGGTTACCGTTTGCAGTTGCTCTATAAATTTCCTTACCGCTTCCTCAATTTATTCAAAAGATTTTAACTTAATCGATAAGTTAGTTTATTCTTCCAAAATCGTTTTATACCAGTCTCAGTCTATTGTTTTATCATGTAGTACTTTATTTTCACTTTATTTATGAATTCTGTACTTATGGTAGCTATATATTGGCGAGTGATCCGAAAAGATGAGGTCAAAACTAGATGTTCCGTCAGAAGCACACTTCACTTTTGATGCAAATCACATTTTACTTGAATGTCCTTTCATTTCTTCAGAACGCGCGATACTGTATTCCGGTTTTTCGCGTCTTGGCCTCCCTACGCCTTACAGCGCTCACAGCATCCTTTCTTATTCTTCTCCCTTGGTTATTCCTGTGTTAGCTTCATTTTTATGTTCGATTTCTAATAATTTTCCTATATAATCATTAGTGCTGTCATAACTTTGGATTGGGTAACGTCCTTAGCCGATATGCTCAAAAAAAAAAAAAAAAAAAAAAAAAAACTAGATGTTACAGTTATGAAGTTTTTTGATATCCCTTTAACCAGAAATAAATCTAGTAAATTAGGAATGCGATTTAAATCCGTTGGTCAGTACGTCGGTTTCCCAGTTGAAAAAATTTCACCTCTGTCGTTTACTGATTTATACAATCTGGATTGCCAGTACGCTGGTTTTCCAGTTGAAAGAAAAATGCACTTCTGTTCTGAATCAAACAAATAAACTAAAAAATTAATATTTAAAATTTCAGACGTAAATTACTACATTTACACTGTTGTATCAACTACCTGTTAATCCTGTTTTATGGTAAGTACTACTTGTGTTATAATAATACACAAACGCAAGACCCAAAAAAAACTGGAGAAATAGCAAAAGCAACCATGACGTACTGTCACACCAATTTCGTACATTCTGAACAGATGATGGTTGACTGTAACAGCTTTAAAAAACAATTTTGAATTAATTAAGAACGTTAAATATTAGTCATGGAATATAAAATTAGGTTCATAAATGTTTATTTCCACACATAATGTATATTCAGTTAAGTGATCATGAAGAGACAAACATATATGTTTAAATATAAACTCCCATAAATAAACATTTTTCTTACATAATGAAATTTGTAATTTACATATTTTTAAGTAAAAAAAAATTATATTCTAAGAAATATATTATCATTTTAAACAATCGATATGTTTGGCTATAAAGATAGTTTTCGAAATACTTCAGCACGTTTCTCAGGGCGACCATCTGAATATTTTAAATTTCCAGTTTTTCTGATCCAAAAGTTCTAATAGCACAAGAGTTACACCCAGCTCATAAAATAAACAAAAAACTGGAGCGAGACAGATAAGATGCCAGCAGGAAAAAAAAATTAAAAATTAAATGTTTCAGTTACCTAAAATTATTAGCATGGAACATGCTTTAGCCGTGACCTAACTGCCCGAAAATGTTACGCGAGAAGGAAGGCGAAAGTAGCGCGCTTATAATAAGAATGCCACTGTAATAGGACAAACGGGTTTATAGTGAGTCAGCGTGTATATATATATGTAGATATACGGGGCTGTTAATATACATATATATATATATATATATATATATATATATACACAATCATGCACGAGCAGAAAAAATGTAACGAGATTCAATGTTAATTTTTGGTATCTGGGTAGATCGTTAGGTATTTAACGATTGTACAAATAGGATAAATGAAAGAAATGAAAGAAAAGAAAAGAGCGGAACCTGATTTAGATATTGTTTAACTATTTGAAAAGACCAATAATTATCAGAAAATCCATGATATTTAAGAAAAAGATTATTTAAATTTAAATGAACGGCTACGTAATATTGTTTCGGCTTCATCCGTACAACACACTAAATGAAATTAAATAATAATTGATGTGATCGGTACTAAAATGACGGTGATATTCGGATTACAGCTCAAAACAAATCTCGCTCTATCGACTACTCGTGGTGGACCGTGCATTGATACAGTCTTCACTGGGTACATTGAAAAGATCGATTCGAAAAATTATATCAGTTATTTTAGTTACCATAAACCGGTCCTGTCTATTACTTTTAACGACCATGAAAAATAAAACGATTATCCGTACTTTTTGTGTTTCTTCATTTTTTTCGTCTCTTCATTCATAATTCCCCAACAGAACAACAGCAGTTACAAAGTCCAGATTCAGCAAATCAGACTAAAGCATGTTCCATGTTTCATAATTTTAGCCGTAGGCTCTAAGTAAAGTCGCGAAGCGACGAGTTTTTTATTAAATTTTAAATATTGTACTCCTATAATAACCACCAATTTAAACAATATATATTTAAAATCACAAAAATTAATAATGAAATTTATAACACGATTATAGTACTTTTCAATTAAAACAGTTCTAAATTAAAAAACTTATTTGAAATCTAACTCTGCATTCGTAAACATAAGCACCGACTTTGTAGAACTTAAAAACTCACCTACCCTCCCACCAAAAATGAATCTTCCCAGCAAACTGAAATACGGAATAGAAAAATAATTTGTGTTATATCAAAATTTGAACTATCATGTACTCCAAATATTCAAACAAAATTTCATTCGAGTTGGTTTACCTTTCCCATTTTGAAAAGCAATAAGTGATAGTTGCTATAAATAAACGCTTGCTTTATGTAAAAAACGTGATATTTTAAAATTTCAACTTTAATATGAAAGGAACAAATTTAATTAAAAATTTACGATTAAAATTACAACGTAAAGTATAGTTATAAATTTCAAATAATATCCAATCCATTTTCGTGATGTATATAAGTTGTTTATTTCCAAATATTCGTATTTTTATAAAGTTAAATAACTCCTTTCAACTCTAAAAAGTATAACCAATTCGTAATAAAAAGTTAAAGACACTTTTATTTTTGCGTTAAATGATTTCCTCTAATCAAAAATGTATTTTAGTTATTTTTAATTTTTTTCCTGATTTCACAACGAAATTTCCGGCTTCTAACGTACTTGAGTGCCACTCTGTTTTTATTTATAATTTTCTATTATATCGAACTGATTCATTTTGTAACTTTTACTTTCAACTATTGATAATTGATACAATTAAACAATTACTTATTTTTCAATTCATAATAATCCTAAATGTATTTCGTAATATCTTATAAATTAAATATACCATACCCCTCGCCAAAATAATACGGATCATTTGGATTTTTTGGAGTTGAATGAGCAAGTCCATCAACTTCTTTTTTTATTTCAGATATTCTATCACCAGCTGTTACAAAACAAGCACAATATTACATATTTTATGATTAAAACGAATGTAAATCCACTATAATTTAGAGATAAAATATTTTAATATACGTCACAATAATCATAAATTGTAAGTTTATCGCATTTAAGTAATGAACAAAAAACGTGCCATCAATAACACCTACTTGTTGAACGAGGTAATGATCTTCCAAAATTATTTATTTGTTCACGATGAAAGTTATTACCCGTTTCTGCGCCACTTTTTGAACCTCTATGTATCTCACCATCATGAACATCGAATATACTTCTGGGTGTACTTATTCCTAAACCCGAACTTACAGGACTAACGTATGAGAACTTTGACGTAACTTTTAGAGTCTTTGATGGTGATAAATTTGTGTTTGTATTTTCAGCTGTAAATGAATAAAAATAAATAAATTCAATTATTGCACTCTTAAACATGATACAACTTAGAATTTTATCCACAACGAAACTAACATAACTACTTAACGCCTAAAAAGGTTAAATTAATTAAAATAATTATTCTGAATTAAGAATATAAAAAAATTTGAATATTTCACGTTAAACATTTACCTGCACTAGGCAACAGTGTGCGTCGTTTGGATCGAATTTCTGATTTGTTGACAACAGCATCTTCTTCTGCAGAACTCAATTCTGCTAAATTTGAAGCGGACTGAATTTGTTCCAAGTGTGCCAACTTCTTCAATAAAACTCCTCTAGTAGTTCCCGTAACCGGTGGAGATTCAAAACCATGAGCTCTTAATCTGTTCCTCAATTCCACATTGGAAATCTCTTCCATTTTAATTTTTTCAAAATGATCGACAAATATTACAGTATAAACTTAATTTTAAAACATCCCATGCAAGTTTATCACAGAAGTAACATTAATATACAATCGCTAAATACACTTAATAAACTGTTTAAATTCTTCGAACAATACTAAACATCATTAACGAAGTCACAGATAAATAAATGCGAATAAAATACCGGTTAGGGAACATTCTTCCGGACATTTTGAAAAACAATTTAACGGATTTTTAATTTTTCAATATTGTGACAAGTGTAATATAGTTAATATATTTAAATTCAAATAAATTTTAGAAAGAAAAACTAATATTATTTTATGAAAATTAATTTTTAATTTAAATAATAATTTTTTATTGAAGCAAAAACTTTATAACTTTATTAAATATAAAAAAAATTGAGTTTACAACATATTTTTAATTTTTAGTACTACTAGTTATTTTCAAAATTCGTTTCCATTCTAAACAATTAAAATCAACTAAAGGCGCGGACACATTGCTATCACGTCACGTGATAGTACATGTTTACAAAAAATCTGGAACGTTGTTTTAATGCTGTGTAATCACATTGCAGTCACAAAACGTAAATCACGTCAAATTTTTCTTTCCCACTTGATCTCATGCACAGATATTTTGAGACGTGAGCTTGTACGTTTTTAATTTCACCTGAGGTAGTTATTGTTTTGAAATAGTTTATTTGCATTTTTACCTACAATAGTATTTATTTAAAATGGAAGAACGTTTAATAGAAAAAGTTAGAGAATATCCAATTTTATACGATGATCAACAATTAATCGATTATCGTAATACTGTTTTACGGCAAACAGTTTGCCAGAAAATAGGAAATGAATTAGAAATAACAACAGGTATTAACTTGTATATGGCGTAATATTTGCAAAATTCATTATTTGGTTAAACATTACATTTTCTATTATGCACACTATTTTATTAATAAATTACTGAATTTACTTTTTGTCTTTTTAATGTATATATTTATATGAAATGACATACTTTGCAGTTGAATGAATAAACCTTAAAAATGGATTATATATTGTAAATACAGTGATTTTCTTTTCGTACAATCACTAAAAAATTATTAATATCTATGCATCTGCTAAGTTCTTGATTAAAATCAAGTGTTTTCTTTTTTGTTATTTGAAATGTTTATTATGCATTTATTTACTGAAATTACAGTATTGGACCTGCTATAATGATATGAAACTTTTTTAGAGTTTAAAATTGTGATCATTATTTAATTTTTGATAATGTTAAAAACTACTAAAATGTAAAACTTATTGATAAAAACTTTTATTTTAGATATATATTTTTTTAAGTGTTCAAAAACCTTATGTTTATTATTTTATCTTTATATTTCTTACTTTTAATAAATAATTATTAGGAAATGAAGCCAAGGAACAATGGGATAAACTAAGAAGGTGTTTTAACAATGCAAGAAGTAGACAGCGTGAAAATACAAGAACTGGAATGGCTGTTCAAAAAAAAAACATTTGGAAATATGAAGAACAAATGGCATTTCTTTTACCATATGTAAAAAATAGAAAGTGAGTATTGTAAACAATAATTTAGTTTAACCAATTTTTAAGCAAGTAATTTAATTTTGATTAATTATTGATATATCTATTTTCTTTACAGAACAATCAGTAATTTAAATGAATCAGAGCATTCTACAGTTACAGCAGGAGAATCTGATATGGATGATATTGCACTACATTCAGAACATGAATCAGATGAGGAAAATGAAAAGATGGTGCAAAGCAGACGAAATGAAGAACGTGAAACTAGAAAACGAAAAAGAATGAAAAGCAAAGGAATTGATGAAATGATTAATATTTTAAAGGATAATTATGTACTTAAGAAGCAGAGGTATGAAAATAAATATAACCATCCACAAAGTTTAGATGAAACGGACATGTTCTTCTTTAGTATGTCTGCAATTACAAAAAAACTTCCAAAACGTGAGCAATCAAGAATTAAACTTGAAATAAGTAAAGTGGTGCTATCTGCAGAAATGGAGCAATTTAACAATGATGCATTTCCTTCTACATTCCAAAATATTTCACAGTGTTCCTTGCCGTCAACCAGTTACAATGATTGTTCTTTATTAATTGAGGTGATGTCTCTGTCACCATCTAATGAAAATTAAATTTAAATATTTTATGTTTATTCACTTTACATTATATAAGAAATAATAAACCAACAATTGTTTTATAAAAAAACTGTCATTTTTTAGTTTATATTTATTTATATACATATTATTGTACAACTAATATATTTGTAACTTAAATATTATAGACACATGAGAATTCAATTAATATAAAAAATAAACTGTATGTAAACAATTTATTTCCTTTGTTAATTGAATGTGATGTCATGCTTGTGATCACACTGCTGTCACATGCTATCAACAGTTTTTCTATATTTCGTTATTGCCGCCTTTTTTATATTATGTTATTACCGCCATTTTTGTTCTGTTATTACCGACTTTTTCATTAACTTTGCGATACTAGTTTTGTTTGGTGTTTTTTTTTTTAAATTATAATTATGACAGATACAAATAGTTCCTCAGATTGGGAAGAAGTAATGGTTACAGGTATTTTGGCAGCGACTGAAACAGTAAAAAAGAGGAAATGGGTACATGACATTAATTGGAAAAGAGAAAAATTTGGGGAATTCCACCAGTTAATTCCACAATTGTGGAAGGACCCAGAACGGTTTAAAATGTATTTCCGAATGGAAATGCACCAATTTGATAGTCTTCATAATAAAATAAAAAACAAATTAAAAAAAACAGAATACTCAATTTTGCAGAGTTATATCTACTGAAGAAAGGCTAGCCGTCTGTTTAAGATTTTTAATACTTTATGTTCATTATTATTTATATTTTTATTCTGGGATTATTATGAATATGGAGAAAATTGAAATAGGGACTTGTTGCCTGAAAATTGGAATAAAAACAAAAATATACAGAATTTGAAATGTTAAAATGTAAAGGGACAAAAAATTTAAAACCAAGGTTTTTCAGCATGAAGCAATCTACATTGATTCATTTCTGAAATATAGTTACTTTTCTATGTAACTTTATTACATTTTTACAATCATGATGTTCTAAAAGAAAACTTATTTTCTAAAAAAAAAAAAAAGCACCTCATTTTTATCATACACTTAAGAATTTTCCTATTTTATCATATGTCTAAATTAAAAAACGGACCTGTTTACTTAAACAATTTTCAATTTGAGCGTTCTCAAACAAATTATGTAGTTAACAGATAATTTATGTAATTTTTGTGATTTAACCGTGAATTAATCAGATCATCACTTTCTATTTTTCAAATATGGTAAAAGAAATGTCATGTTCTTCATATTTCCAATTTTTTTTTTTTTTTTTTTTTTTTTGACAACCATTCCAGTTATTGCATTATTGAAACATTTTCTTAGTCTATCCCATCATTCCTTAGCTTTGTGAGTTGTAAATTGTATATAAAATATAATTTATTTTTTCTGTTCTTCATTATTCTTATTAATATTTGAAATGTTAATAAAACAAAATTATTACGATAAGAATGATTAGATAAATATGATTTTTGTATTATTTCAGATTTTTAGCAACAGGAAATTCTTTCCAGAGTATTGGATTCAGTTATAGATTAGGATTCAGTACTGTTAGTAAAATTATAAAAGAAACTTGTGATGTTATATGGAGTACATTGAGAGAGGTTGCAATGCCACCCCCCACAGAGGAAACATGAAAGAACAATGCCGAGCAATTTAAAAATATATGGAATTTTCCCAACTGTATAGCTGCCATTGATGGGAAACATATAAATCTTCAGAGCCCCAATAATGCCGCATCGACATTTTTTAATTATAAAGGAAGTCATTCTATTGTACTTCTGGCATTAGTTGATGCTAATTACAAATTTGTTTCTGTCGATGTCGGCTCTTTCGGTAGAAACAGTGATAGTGGAATTTTTTTCAAATCTCAGATGGGCAAAAAATTTCAAAATAACGAATTTAATTTACCATCACCAACGCCACTAATAGAAAATGGCGAGCCACAGCCATACTTTTTAGAAGGAGATGAAGCATTTTCGTTAACCAATTATCTTCTTCGGCCATATCCTAAAAATAAATTACATGATGAGGATAATAAAATATTTAATTACATATTGTCCAGGGCCAGGCGTGTAGTAGAAAATGCATTTGGAATACTGGTTGCACGCTGGCGATGTTTTAGGAATCGGCTAGAATTTCAGCCAGAATTTGTAGACAAAATTGTCCTTGCGGCATGTTGTTTACACAACATATTACGTACAGACAATATGTTTGAACTAAATAATGAGTCGATTCCTCCTGAATCGGGTTTATCATGTGTAAATGCAATTAGAAGAAATAGTTCTCGTACAGCTTTTCAGATTCGAGAAAACTTTAAGGACTATTTTACTTCTGATGCTGGTAGTGTAACCTGGCAACTAGATGCTGTTCAAATAGGTCACTTACAAAAGTAGTTTTTTTTTTAAATTTTTAACGTATATGTAAATAAAATATGTGTATATTAAGTAATATTAAAATGTAAAAGGGTCAAAATCACCAAGGTGGCAAATTCCAAATTCATTTTTATGATGAATATACCTAGAAGCTATAACTTTGATGATTAGCTTAAATGATCACTAAACTTGTGTTTAAACGATATCTACGATGGCAAAGTATAGCATTAATTACTTTTTATGTAATTTTGTTTTTAAAGTGAGCTGTCACCGAACATTTCCGGGAACGATTTTGTAAGGATTATAATAATATTAGAATATAAATGATGTCTTTATTTTTTAGCCTTTACAATAGCGGAAGCATGTAGTTAATCATAAAAAATTAAAAAGCTCCATGGTAAAATTATACAAAATCGTTTAGAAGTAAAATATCACCACGACTGAAGCTAAAATGCAATTTCTTTGTACTAAATTATCTAAATTAGACAATATCGCCGACTTACATATATATTAATTAGCTGTAGGTATGTGAAGTCTGCCTTTTTTTAATACCACTCTTAAATATCAAAAATAATAGTGTATTATATGTGATTTAAGAGATGTTCCCAGAAATGATGATGTGTTCATAGAATGATTTAGGAGTTCCCCGAATGATATATATATAAAATTTAGGTTTACGAGTTCAATAAGCGAAAATGTTTATGTTATACTTATTTATTTATTAGACATTTATTTTTAATAATAATGTGATTAGCTTAAATCACTTCTGAACAGTATTTTTACTGAACAATGGACACAGTCAAGTATGATTATTAATCATATTAAACTTCTTTATATTGATGGTAATAATTAAACCATCCAAACATGTATAAAATAATAAAGCTCTATAACTTTATATTAAACTTTTAACAAAAATAAGCTTAGCAAATTAATTAAACAAAAGAATATTAACAAAAAGAAACAAAAGTTAAAATTTTTTGTAAATATCAATATCAGTATCAAAGTAATAATACTCTCGGTCATTTTCTTTTTCCAGCAATAACGTTGGATGAAACTGCAACCTTCTTTGTTATCTTGAATATCTTATTTTCGCCTTTTACAGTTTTTTCTTCAATAACAGACTTCCATTGAGAAAAGGTCCTAGAATCTGTATTATCAGTTGACTGAATATTAAGCGTTGGATTTTTACATTTATTGCACATACTATTCATGGAGTCAAAAGAAGTTATGTCACAACTATAATCTTCGATAGTTTTCTCTAAAGTTCCGTGATTAATCTGATGTAACTTTTTAAATTGATTGACTTTAAGTGAAATAGAAGTATATATGTATAAACAAGTACGGTAAACGTATACATAACTGCTACTGTAACTTAATTATGCTACTGAAATTTACTGTAACAAAATATTACTGTCTGCATTATCAACGATGAAAATACTTTTTATTCAGTACACTGTACACTTATTTCGCAAATTCACTATTTGGTTATCATCACACTATTCTTATAATTAGCAGTGAGTTTAAAAATCTTATATTTCTTATAACCTAATTATAATCGCGGAAAAATACAATGAAATGATAAGATGTACAGAAATATCATTGACACATCAAAAATACAACGTTCTGATCGGGCGCGCTTTTCGGTAATTAATTCGCTCGTCAACAATAATAAAATGCCATCTGACGCCGGAAAAATATGTAGTAGCTCCAGATCTGGCAAAAACGTGTAATCACGGCAGTATAAAAACTAACGTGAAGTACATGATGTGACTTCAGTGTGAACACGGCAAATCACAACACATTACAACTCTATGTAAAATTCGAGTACTACATTTTTCGTTATCATGTGTAAGCGCGCACGACTTGACAACAGCCTAATCACGTGATATATTCTTTGTTTACTCCTTACATCGTATTGTTTAGCAACGGTAGAATTGAACACGGATTAGTGAAATAAAGATACACCCCACTAAGTAATAACACAGTCTAATGATACTGAAATATTGATAGAATGTGACAGCAGTGTGAACACCATTATCACGCGTATGAGTTTATTATTTCCTCCAAGAAACAAACTCACGTGACCTGATAGCAATGTGTCCGTACCTTAAAGCTTCTGTCAAGCCTATATCAACATAATATTATTTAACTTTCAGCTTTTTCTTTTTATTATTAGCTCTTGATTCTTATTAATGTGTAACGACTTCAATAGTTTTTTGTTTCATTGTACTACACAAAGTACCAAAAGTAATACTCGCTTCTAACATAAAAATTTATAATTTTTAAACAGCAACGAATCCAAAGAAACATTTCGAAGGGGAAATTTATATAATTACATAATATTTTATACAGTAGACAGTAAATTTGAGAAATACCTTGTTTTATAAAAAAAATCAAACAACGATCTCTTTAGAAATTTAAAAATGTTTTTAAAATACATAGTTTAATTTAAATTTTGTTTTGTTTTTAGGTAAAAATAAAAAAATTATAAAATTGTGGCTAAAATGATAGTTCAGAATTTGAATAGTAAATTACTAGAAAAAATAGAACGATTGCATTTTTTAATGGACTTTAATTCTTTTTTATTTTTATTGGTAATCCAATCCAAATTGTTTTTGTCCGTGAGCTATTTTAATTTACACTGCAAAATAAAAATTAAATAAAAAAGACAAGAGATCGACAGCAGTTGTATTTAAGACAGAATAAGAACATAACATTAATACTTTTACTAGAAAACAGTATTAACTCTTAAATGGTAATGATGGGTCACTTGCTATTTAAAATTTGGGTGCCGGAAATGACATTATCTTCTAAGGGTTAAATATTAGTTATAATTAAATCCATAGGTATAACCCTTATACAAATTTTTTATAGTTTAAATTAAGTTTCCTTGTTGTAAAAATGTTTTTCATCAAGGATTTAGGTTCTTCGGGGGGGATGTTCCTACCCCCCCCCTGTAGATCGCCTACTGTTTTAACAAATTCAATTCATTTTTCTACTTTTGAGTTATGTAAGTTAAACTAAACAAATAACTAATAGTAATATAAATCAAAGTAACCCAAAACACAGAATAATATAAATTAAAGTAAAAAAAGAAGCCTAAATAATATAAAACATAATTGAATATTTGAATATAAATAACATTTAATGGGGAAAAAAGAAAACATGAAATGTATTGAACCAACAGGACAAAACAATTTACAAAAGATGTCAGTAGTGATATCACATTTAAAGATTTCATATTACAAGCGCGAGCAACAAGCGTCTACAGTCTCACAAGGGGAGGTCACAATCTGTGGGTCACCGATTTTGATGAAACTTTGCAGATCGATAGAAGACCATAAGTATATAAACTGTGTAAAATATTAGAGTGAAACGTTTTGATTTACGCGAGAAATTTAAATTTTTAGACACCGAATTTAACGGATGATATACATAGCCGTTTAGACAAAAATATGCAATAAATTCCAGATTATGTTTATATTTATTTTATGCAATTGATTCGGAAGATTGATTATTCCAAAATGAAGTATATTAAATAAAAAAATTATTAAAAAACAATAAAATAATTTAAAAAATTCAATTTTTAATTTAATAAAAATTTAAACATGTCATTTATTACATTTATATATTATAAAAATACAAGTTACAGTGTATATGTTTTGTGGTATAGCGGTAAAAGTGACGTCTATTTGTACATACTTCGATGTAAGGTGTGCTGGGTTCGAATCCCCCCCCCCGGGGGATGTCCTGTAAAATTTTTGATTCTTATATTTTAAATTACTAATTTTTAACTAATTATTTCAATTCTTTATACATAACTATATAAATATAATAACAATTTTTAAACATTTAAATTATTTAACGACTGTTTTTGTGCATGGCTTCCCTCTAAACATTCAGATAAACGTGAAATACTTTTAAATGTAAATAAAATTTGTTTTTCAAATGAAAAATTAAAAGAACTTTGCACTTGCGGTAATAATTCATTTATATGTCGCAGGAATTGCTGTTTTATTTGTTTTTATGATCTATGTCACCCCAAATTATGTAAATAAAAATTAAGTTTGTAGCATTTTAATTATAACTGATATTCATCAACTCTCTTATTTTATATGTAGATAAGTATATTTTTTTTTTTATATTTATATACACGTGTATATAATGAATTCGTTGTATATAAAACAATATTTATCTTACGCTTTATTATATTTATGTAGTTATGTATAAAGAATTGAAATAATTAGTTAAAAATTAGTAATTTAAAATATAAGAATCAAAAATTTTACAGGACACCGCGCGGGGGGATTTGAACCCGGATACTTTATTTCCAAGTATGTACAAATAGACGTCACTTATACCGCTACACCACAAAATATATACAATATAATTGGTGTTTTTATAGTATATAAATGTAATAAATGACATGTTTAAATTTTTATTAAATTAAAAATTGAATTTTTTAAATTATTTTATTGTTTTTTAATATTTTATTTGTTTAATATACTTCATTTTAGAACAATCAGTCTTCCGAACCAGTTGCATAAAATAAATATAAACATAATCTGGAATTTATTGCATATTTTTGTCTAAGCGGCTATGTGTGTATTATTCGTTAAATTCGGCTTCTAAAAATGTTAATTTCTCGCGTAAATCAAAACGTTGCACTCTAATATTTTACACAGTTTATATACTCACGGTCTTCTATCGATCTGCAAAGTTTCATCAAAATTGGTGACCGCAGATCGTGACCTCTCCTTGTCAGACCTTCAATTCTCTCATTGTGCATCACACAACTTTCTTCATTAAGTAGAGATGATAACATTATATTCACTTACATTTTAATTATTTGAAACAACTATTTAAATAATAATAATAAATACCTAATAAACACTTTTATTATTTTAATTATATTTATATTAAAATTCATTATTTGAAAAATAATAAATATATGTACATTAAAAATTCTATATTTCTAAATAGATTGTCGTCAAGTTTTTCTATGAAACAAGGTCCACTAGTATAATGTTATATAATTATGAAGGCTCTAAGAGGTAGGGCCGTAATCTTTATACATAATTTGATATGTGGAAACAAATAAACATTAAACGATATTGTACATTTTTCTAAAAATTTTAATTGGTTATTATTTAATGTTAAGTGGAATTTTAATACTTTGTATTGTTATTGGTAAAATGTAAAATTTGTGGTGTTATGTAATAAGCAAAATACTATTATGCAAAAAAATAAATTTCTACACATTATCTAGTAACTCTAAGTAACGTCTAGAAAAAACCAGTCAGTCTGCGAAATATTTCAATTTATTGCTGAATAACTAAAATACAAACAGTCAGATAGTATTTTACAGTATGTATATCGCCAGTAACAAAGGACAATAGCGCTGACTAAAATTTTTCCCAGTGAGCCATGACTTGCTGAAATAAACCAGCTTACCAAAAGATTACAAATTAATCTAAAAATCAATACAGTGTTTCATCCATAATGAAATGGAATTTAGTTAAAACGTGTAACGAACAGCTTAATATTGTATGATAGTACAAAAGAAATATTGAAATTTATAATACAATCCTATGAACAAAAAATGTCTTTTGTTTACATTTCTTTTGGTATAGTAAAGGACTATTATATACATTAGTGTTTAATTTTGGATATTTTCAAAAGAAATTATTATTCTGCAAAAGTATATGGTTTTTAAATCCGATAAAATGCTCTGAGTTAATTTTTTCCATGAAATATACAATAGTTTTTTGAAATTAATTAATTCACTGCAACACTAGTAGGCAATATTGTTCCTGAAAGCGATGAAAATGAAAAACGTTGACAATTTCTAAATTTTCAATATTGTATTATTCATCTACTTATTCATCTGATTTTTCTTTAGTATAATGTAATTAAAATATCTTCAAATTTCTGTATATAGTTAACAAGAAAAATGAAAAATGTAATGACTATATAAATCAACAAATATAATACAACTAGCGGACCCGGCAGACGTTGTCAAGCCTGAACGTTGGCTTATCTGCTATTAGCGGATTGAGGAAACGTTTTTTTAATATTCTAATTTTCTACGGTTACCCAAAGCAAAATCCAAAAAATAAGTGCAATTTCTCATTATCCTGCGCCGTTTAATTCTCGTGAAACTTAAAAATGTTTTAAATAAATTTAATGAAATCGTAAAATGAGGGCCTACACAGCTGGATTGAGCAGTTAGATGATAGCAACAGATGCGGTAGGTAGACAATTTGGACCGGGGCAGCAGTCCATTTTTTCGATTCTATCGTTTTATATATAAGCTTTTTATAGTTTTTTTTTTTTTTTTTTTTTTTAAATTTACGAATAATCTAAACGATTAAACAAAAGACAACAAAAAAAAAATGTATACATATCTTTTTTAAATATAGTATTAAATATTATTTTGTTGTTTTCTATATTCGCTTACACGTTCTGCTGTTATTTTAGGCCTGAAAGGTAATGGACATTTAGCAGTCAATGTGATAGGCGTCTTTTTATATATAGCCTTTTTACAACATTTTTAATTTTTTATTTCTTGCTACGGGCATTCCTCACTTATTTACAAATGGAAAACAAAAAGAACATTACATATATATATATATACATACAACAATTATTTATTTCGCTATATTTATCTAACCAAAATACTTATCTTTACATAAATTTCTAACGTTTTATTTTTTTATTTTTTTAAATTGTTTTTAAAAACAAAATTTTGTATTATTTCGATACAAAATCTAATTTCATTCTGTCTTAAGTGAAATTGTTGAGTTTGCCTTTATTCCCATTTGCGTTTCGCGGCCCGTTCCTTCGCACTTTAAATTATTTCACTTAGTAAATTTTCATAACGACTGCTCGTTCACACATTTTTTTTTTTTTTTTTTAAAAAAAAAAGAAGTACACGTTTACATCAATCAAAAAAGTAAAATTCAGATTATAATATCTGAAACGCTGAAACCGCTAGCAGGGTAATATATGTGACAGAAATATGTTAAATTGAATTCTTTTTAAAATAAGACATTAGCATTATTTACTTTTTTAAATGCAATGATGAAATTTTTTTTTTTTTTTTTTTTATCAGAATCTAAGTGATGATATATTAAGTCACTGTTGACCAACACTCTAAACATTTCAGAATTTGTACGCTTAAATTATTTTTCAAAATTTAGGCCCTTAAATTAAAAAATTTTGAAGGCCTCGTATTTTTCTTATATTCTAGTGACTGAAATACACCAATTTGAAAAAATGGCGACCCCCCAGCCACTATGGAAAGAGCTATGGACTACTTTTTAGTTTCCAGACTTTCCTCTTTAAGGGTGTATTTTTTCAAAATTCGGTTCCTAAATATCAAAATTCTTCAAATTTTATATTTTCCCCGTATTATAGAAGCCTTAGTGCGCGGGTTAAAAATTAAATAAATAATTCATACAGAACTGGCTGTAGAATTTTTAAACATTTTTTTTTAAATTCGATTTTTATATATTTTTAAATTTGGGCCGTTTAGTTTTAAAATTTTGAGGGTTTTATAATTTTCTTATGATCTCACGAAGAAAATACGTCCGATTGAAAAAATAATTAACTCTCTAGCTACTATAGAACGGGCTGTACGATTTTTTTTCTCGAAGCTTTATGAGATAGTTTTTTGAGTTTCTACGGATAAACCTGAAACGATACTTTGTTGTTTTCTATATTCGCTTGTACATTCCACTGTTAATTTAGATCTGAAACGCAACGGGCATTTAGCAGTTGAGGTGATAAGCGTCTTTTTATATGTAGCTTTTTTACAGAACTTTTACATTTTTTTTTCTTGCTAAGAATAAATCGCAATAACGACTGAAATATAAAATTGTCACTCGCCGCTCAAATATGAATGTTTTCATATAATATTACCGAAAGTTGCGAAAATACGGAACACACATTAAAAACGAATACATATGGATAATATGCGAGTAACGAATGGGCAGATGAAGCACATTTACCGAAATGAAAATAGGAAAAGGTCTGAATAACTCGGAACACGAAAAACACTATTGTAATGTTCGCAGTCGATCTTTCGATTTCCTGCCGGTCGCTGATTTTTCGGATCAAGGACTTTTCAGTTGTTATAAATTTCTCATTGCTAGGGTAATCTTTTTGTGCTCTTCAAATTTCTTTCGTGATCTGATTGCGGAGACGTGAATGTTTCATTTTTCTCGATAGTTCTCGCGGTAATTGTGAAGTTAGGTCGTTTATTATTTTCTTTTCTCTTTTCCGATTTAGGCTGTACCGTGTTTAAAAGAAATGCAGACCGGTTTGCACCGTACTCGCTAAACAATCAACATCTTTTTATTATATATTTAGTTTATTGTTGCGACCATTTAACGACGGTAAATGTAGTCCGCTACAATTCAAAAATGTTAGAACGACCTTTTACTCATACCTCTATACCTGTTTTCTTTTCCGGTATATAGTGGAGGTTTTCTTTCTGTTTTTTTTTTGTTTTTTTTTTCTAAGTATGGTACGCTACAACTTTAAATTAAATATGATAAATTGATCATCGTTAGTTAGAGATAATTCCTCCCTCGAAAATAAAATTATCGCAACAAACGAATTTTATCTTTGTTTTTACTTATTTTTTTATTTATTTTTGGCTTGTCAGCTATCGGGGTATTAATCTAGCGCGCACTATCGTTTTTGTTTACCCTTTTCTGTTAACTGCAACAGCATTCGAACCATTGAACGAAGCATCATTGTCTAACCGAATCACGCGTTATGTTATTTAATTGTTAGTACCCGGCACACCGAGCAGTTGCTCGCCTCACCAAATCATGCCGCTCTCAGAAATTAAATTATGTGATTTGCCTTTTTTTTTCTCTTTTGAATATTTTATGAGAACATAACCAAAAGTTGCGAAAATATGAAACACATATTAAACCACGAATACGAACGGATAATACGCGAGTAAAGGACGGGCGGCAAAAAACAAACGTGGACCATGAATGCAGATTACGAAAGAAGAGTAGCTCCGGTTATCCGGAGACTACTTTAAATATTATAGACCGAATATGTAGCAAGAATAGGGGAACAATGAAAACTATTCGAAGGCATTAGAAATCGAAAAATGAAATATCCTGGTCTCTAATATAAGAGAAAACGATTTGTTTACGATGACGGTATAAGGAAACATATATTCCCTCTTCTTCATGCAACCCGATTCGGATGTAGCTTAACAAACTTTTCATGGACTCCACCATTTGACGAAATTTGTCTCGACTTTTTGCGACCTGCAATAATTCTCCTACTTTTGTAACTCCAGTTCATGTCTTAATGTTTTGGAGTCAAAAAATCCTTCTTCTTCGCCCCCTTTTCATTTTACCGCTTTTATCATTATTGTTTAGAGAAGGTTGGTCTTCTCATAAAATGTGCAAAAAAATTTGTTTTTAGTTTTCTGATTATATCCATTAGTACCGGATCTGTTTTCATCAATTGTAGCGCAATGCCGCATTAGTGTAGTTGCGTAAGGATTTCGAATTTGGGCGTGAATAACATTCCCCGTAACAAATATTAAAAATTCCGTTGCAGGATTTTTTATTTCTCTGTAAAAAATAATAGAAAACGTACCTTTTTTTTTAACTCTCTACAATGAGTACAATTAGGCTAGAAGTGCGACTTGTTTGTGTAGATCATGTCATGGAGTTTTGATGTGTTCAGTAACGCAAAAAGAAAAGTAACGGACCATAAATTATTTATTTCACTTACACCGGAAATTAATAAAATTTTATTTAGAGTTTATCATTTACCATAGTAATTATTTTATTTAAATTTTAATTGATGAATTTTACGGTTTTGAATGCACTAATGATATGAACACCACCGATAACACACTGAACTATCGTTTTCAATTTAATTCTTTTTCGCAAAAAAATATCAATATTCAATGCGGAATTTGTTGTTGTTATGAAATCATGTGACAGCAGAACTGACAAACTGAGTGTTACATCGTGACGCCATTTTTTCCAAATTCTTTTAATGTTTCGACTTCTTCGATCAATTTTTCTAAAATTTTCTTTCATACAAACCTTGTCCTGACAATTACGAACAGAACAAAAAACAAAAAGACAGCCAAATCGGTCGAGCCATTCTCAAGTTATGATATTTTATACATGTGCAATTGATTTTTATATATACAATACTATTAAAGGAGCTCGTCGAAACCCAACGAACGACAGAATTTCCGACTGCGATCTAAATAACGTATACTGGAATAATTTCTTTACTGTGGCGCCATCTGACGGGAATAACGGTAATTGGTGTTTTGGCGCTAGTTGGCCGCATTTTCGATCGATTTTTATTAATTTATTTTTTTGACTTTGAAGTTGCCTATACCGTTTCCCCCAACCCTATAGTTAAACTGCTCAAATTTCATAAAAATCGGATGGATAGTTTCGGAGTCCGTAGAGGATATACAGACATACATACAGACATACATACAGACATACATACAGACATACATACAGCCATACATACAGACATACATACAGCCATACATACAGACATACATACAGACATACATACAGACATACAGTCAGCCACATTAATATTCGGTCACGACGTTGCGGAACAAATGACCGCACCAAACAGATGGAAATAAAGCTTTATTTGTAATTTTTTTAATGACATAACGCAAAGAAAAACCTCCTAAATACATACACGCAAAAAAAAAAAATATATAAACGAAAAAATATCACAGCGCCAGTAGCAGCGAACGCAAGAAGTCGAAATTGGTGCGCTACATTAATATTCGGTCAATGACGGACCGATGCATGAGCAGTAGCCCTGGGCTTTTTCCCAACGTGCGGAATAGCGTTAGTATAGCGAGATAAGTACGTTGCTTGCGTGTGAGTCATCAATGAATATGAAAATGCAGTTACTATGCAACATAACGCAAGTACAGTTGTGCAAAAAAAAAATGTCGCATAAGAATACGTAATTTTTCCTAAAAAGAATGGTGTACCGAGCAGTGAGATAGGTCGGTTACTAAATATGTCGCAAAACACTGTGAATGACATTTATCGGCGGTATCAAAAGCAAGTCGAATCCACTCTATAACGCAAAAAGGGAAGCC
This sequence comes from Icerya purchasi, assembly GCA_039619475.1. Classification (NCBI taxonomy): domain Eukaryota; kingdom Metazoa; phylum Arthropoda; class Insecta; order Hemiptera; family Monophlebidae; genus Icerya; species Icerya purchasi. The sequence continues at coordinate 240,803,673 of CM077115.1, forward strand.
AAAAAAAATGGGCACTCTTGATGTACGGTTTATTCGGCTACAAGTAACAGCAAATCCAAAAGTAAGTGCTTTAAAATTATTAACAGCCTTACACGAACGAACTGGGAAAATGGTTTCAGCTGAAACCATACGCAGAGCATTGAAAAATATGGGATACAATTCGAGAACCTCTAAGGGTAAACCCTTCGTATCTGCATCAACTGCAGAAAACGTTTAAAATTTGCAAAGAAGTATGTGCATGAAGACGAGGAATTCTTGTACGACGTGTTATTTATCGATGAATTGAAATTTAATGTTTTTGGTGCTGACGTAAACAAAAAGTATGGCGTAAGCAGAATACAGCACCGGAGAAGAAAAATTTGGCTGCTTCGGTCAAACACGGTGGAAAAAAATGTGCTGATGAGGGGGAGTTTCGCGGCTACCGGCGTGGGGAATTTGAGTTGTATCGAAGGAACCATGACTGCTGCCTCTTATATTGAGAGTTTGAAAATTAATTTACGTGCAAGCGTCGAGAAAGTGGGTCTACAGAATACGTTGCAGCTGTATCAGGATAATGACTCAAAACATATCGCACTCGACACTCGATTATGGCTGTTCTATAATTGCCACTTTGTCATGCCAATCCTGCTACAGTCTCCCGACTTGAACCCCATAGAGAATCTATGGAACTTCTTGGACGAGAAACTACGCGAGAAACCAATTACTAGCCATGCCCAGCTGAAAGAGCGCTTACTGGAGGAATGGGGTAAAATTGCTCCAGATCACTGTCGCAACTTGATTTTCTCGATGCCACATAGGTTGAAAAATGTGATCCGATCGAAGGGTTGGCATACAAAGTATTAGTGTGCTCATTTGTCTACCGTATTGGAGGAATAAAGTCATATTTTGCCACTGACCAAATATTAATGTGGCGCACCAATTTCGACTTTTTGTGTTCATTGTTACCGGAGCTGTGACATTTTTTCGTTTATGACTTTTTTTTTTACATACATGTATTTAGAAGGTTTTTTTTTTTTGTTATTTCATTAGAAAAATTAAAAATAAAGCTTTATTTTCATCTGTTTGATGCATTCATTTGTTCCGCAATGGCGTGACCGAATATTAATGTGGCTGACTGTACATACATTCATTTTTATATAGATAAATAAATACTGTAAATAAAGATAAAAAGTAGAAATAATATATCAGCACAAGGGCGTTGCTAGCCGATGAGCCAGGGTGGGCAAGAAGAATTGCCAGCCGCCAGGAGGGGGGCAAGATGATAAAAAGAGGGTATGAGTTATAGAAAAAAATAAAATTTATAAGTTGTAAAGGCTTAATATTTTATTAAAGAACAAAATCTTAATTAAAACATAATTTTCGTGGTTTTCTGGCAAATTGTTCATGATTACGCGCCAATGAATACTTATCATGGTTAGTTGATTAAAAAGTTTCAAGGCTCCAGGGGGGCTGCTGCCCCCCTCCCACCTAGTATCAGAGAATGAACCCTTAAGTACTCATCAATAGCTTTATGCTAAGTGTTTTGTATTTAAATATCCATTGGATATATACGGATTTCCTAATCTTTTGAATAATGTTTATATTGCAGTGCACCTGTGTTTCTATCATGTTATTCAAAAGTAACTACTGTAGCAACCAGTCTGGTAAAACTGAATATTTTCTAATTATTTAGGAGATGTCTAAATGTTTATAAAAAACAAAATAAATAATTACTTAGATTTATACTTTAATATATTTGTAATTTTGAAAACTCTCCATTGATGGTATATACAGTAAAACTTCTGAATAACGGACAGTCTCGGGAGCAAAAAATTTCTCCGGTATTAAGAAATGTCCGTTAATGGGAAATAATAATGTATGTACAGATTACTGAAATTTATATTATTGTGTATTGTAACGTATTTAACAAGAATATAATAATACGTAATATAAAAAAATACAGTACATATTTATTTAAGACATACATGCGCCTAAAATATAAAAAAAAAAATGTTCGTATAATATAAAAATATGTATGTATACACAGTACTACTACAGTACTTATGTTTGTATTCCAGGATTGGTTGATAAACGAGTTAGGCAATAGAGTATAAATCACTTTTTGTTTTTAAGAATGCAAGATAATCTATAATTTTAATCACTTAGGTTCAAAATATTTTTTTTTTTTTTAACTCACCAACTATAGTTAAAAACATATCAAATTTTTCTACATTAACAAGTATTTGGAGTTATTGAACCATGATTCTGTTAAAAAAGATTTTAAACATTTGTGGCTTTTTGGATATGTATATTTTCTATTATTTTTGGTAAAAACCATGTCATAATTTTTTTCTATTGACGTTTCAAATAACATTACTTTATTCATCTTCAGAACAAATACAGTAAAGCGTCTACTAACGGACACTTCTAAATAGTGGACAATTTTAAAATCCCCGGTATCTTCCCATAAGACACAATATAAAAATATTTCCCAATTACGGACGCGGACACTTTAATAAGTATGATTTTAGAAATTCGATTTCTGTTAAACGGACAGTTTGTTAAAAAAAGTTCAATTAGTGTCCCAGATTGTTGTTTAATAGACACGAGGGGGATTGTATGCGGAAGATCCATGTACCGACATAAATGAATTAGCAGCTGAATTCATGCAACAACAAAATCCATCCGATGCATGATGAAGTAGACTGTGATGACACAATAAATAATGTTCACTCGTTAGTTGTTATTGGAAAACTAAAAAAATATATCATTCATAAAGCTGATGCTGAAGGTTTAAAAATGATATCCAAATTGCAAAGGCATGTCGAATCGCGGATTTTAAATGGAAGAAACAGAGTAAAATTACCGATTTTTTGTCATATAGAAACTGATATATGTTCGATACGCTAGCATTTACAGTATGTGTTAAAAAAAAAAAATATTTTGAACCTAAGTGATTAAAATTATAGATTATCTCGCGTTCTTAAAAACAAAAAGTGATTTATACTCTATTGCCTAACTCGTTTATCAACCAATCCTGGAATACAAACATAAGTACTGTAGTAGTACTGTGTATACATACATATTTTTATATTATACGAACATTTTTTTTTTTATATTTTAGGCGCATGTATGTCTTAAATAAATATGTACTGTATTTTTTTATATTACGTATTATTATATTCTTGTTAAATACGTTACAATACACAATAATATAAATTTCAGTAATCTGTACATACATTATTATTTCCCATTAACGGACATTTCTTAATACCGGAGAAATTTTTTGCTCCCGAGACTGTCCGTTATTCAGAAGTTTTACTGTATATACCATCAATGGAGAGTTTTCAAAATTACAAATATATTAAAGTATAAATCTAAGTAATTATTTATTTTGTTTTTTATAAACATTTAGACATCTCCTAAATAATTAGAAAATATTCAGTTTTACCAGACTGGTTGCTACAGTAGTTACTTTTGAATAACATGATAGAAACACAGGTGCACTGCAATATAAACATTATTCAAAAGATTAGGAAATCCGTATATATCCAATGGATATTTAAATACAAAACACTTAGCATAAAGCTAAAAGTTAACCAAAACACCTGGAAGAATATTGAATGATGCTTATATAAACAGCAATTCATTAACAACTATGTCACTGATATCACAGAGGCTAGACTTTTACATACGCCACTGACTATAAAGGTACTGTAAAGCATTATTGCTATTTTTACGGATGGTTCGAAGGGGCCTAATAGAGTTGGAGCTTCTTTCATCATTCCGAGCATTAATTTCTCTGAATCTTTTCGTCTCCCTTCCTTTTGTACTATCTTTACGGCCGAGTTAATGGTCATTTTACGCTGCATAATCCATATTTCCTCACATCGTTCTTCTTCTAAATTTTTAATTGTCTCCGACTCCATGTGTGCTCTTAATGCTATTTCCTCTCATTTCCCCTCTCATTCGTCTGATCTTTTCATCCTCCGTATTCGCTCTCTCATTCACACTCTCTTCTCACTTCACGCTATCCGCATTGAAATGCTCTGGGTCCCCAGTCATATGGGGATAGAGGGTAACGAAATGACAGATTCCTTGGCTCAGATTGCTGTATCCTCCCGCTTTTTTTTCTCTAAAATTCCCGTTTCTAATTTACTCCTATTGTGCAAAAAGTTTCCTGTTAGATTTTGGTCAGATTTTTACATTTCCTCCTTTTCTAATCATCCTTTCTTTTATTTTTCCATCCAACCTAATCTTCCCACGCGGCCTTGGTTTTACGATTTTCCTTCGCTTCACCGCTCCGTTATTGTCCCTATTATCCGTTTACGTCTGAATCATACTCTTCTTTCTTCCTCACGTTTTCGTCTTCATCCCTCTCTTTCCCCTTATTGCCCTCTTCATCCTGACGACGAAGCCGTCTATGATCCTGACCATATCCTCTTTGAATGTCCATCCCTCGTGAACGAACGCACCTCTTTGTATTCCAATCTGCTGTCACTCAAACTCCTTACTCCTTATTGTGCCTCGTATATCTTATCGTTTCCGTCGATCTCAGTTGTTCCTATCCTCAGTTCCTTTATCTTATCAATAGTCGACCGAATCTACATTTAACTGATTCTTCTCCTTCCTTTCGTTTCTGGGTGAAAATCCTTTGTTGACATGCCCAAAGGGGGGGGGGGATACTGTAAAGCAGGTACAATAAATTTCAACTTCTTTTTGGATTGTATATCATTAACCTGTAAGAGGTCGCGTCCGGTTTAAAAGACCGGGTTTTTAAATTTTTTTTTGTTATTTTAACCGTGCTGTTACCCCAGCGAAAATAACTCAGCTATTCCTAGAATAACAGATAAGCATGAGGACTAATCAGTTTTAACTAGAATAAAAGCCATTGTACTTAACCAGGATAGAGTATCAGTTTTTACACACGTCTATTCGACCAGCGCGACCGATACCGTTTCGATATATTTCAGTTTGATTCTCTTTTGTCTTATATTTCTATAAAATATAGAGTGGTTTTCTTGTTATCATTACTCCATGAAAATTGCCAAAGAATCGGGTGCAGCTAATAAACCAGAGATGCTAACATTTTTTAACTTAGATACTGTAGATGAGTTGCAAAATACATACTTAGTCTCAAGGAAAAGTTATCCACGGAACTCAAAGTTCGGATGAGTAGTATTTTACACGAAAGGCAGAATAAAGAACAGCTAAATATTAATGTTAAAGAAAACAATTTACAAAAAATCAACGAAATATTCCTGGGCGATGTCACTTTTGTGATTGGCACAAAAATACAAAAAACTTAAATACATTGTAATAGCTAAGTGTTTGTATGCAAAGAGAATATCGGTTCCAGCATGTTTTAAATGCGCAAATGAAAACAAAGAAAAGTCTAGTAGTGAGTGTTAACAATTTGATTACACGTACCGTATTTTATTATTATCTATACTTCTTTCTAGATTTTTTTCTATATGTTGAAAATTAAGCTTTTTTTTATAAAATGTTACAAACATACATATTTTTTTGAATTAAAATCCTGTTTATTCATGGTAAAATAATAAAACAAAAACAAAGCAACATAAAAAGGAATAAAAATAGAATAAAAGAACTAATGAACACGAAATATTTCTTTCAAAAACATAAAAAAGTGGTTTTTAAAAACGTTTTTATAAAACCCGGTCAAAAAGACTGGTGCGACCTCTTACGGGTTAATGATGGGGGAAGACATTTAAACGATACAATAACAGGGACATGGTCACTTCCAAAAGTACTATCAAGAGTTTTTCAGGAACAGTTAAGAGCAAGATCAGGAGAAGAAAAGGAGAGATCGACTGCGCTAAAAATGGAAGGACTTTTGTACAAAGTAGGAGATTGATCATTAAGCAGGATAAGATTATGTCCGAGTATAATGTTTTCAAGAACCACTCCATTACTGTTTCGACTAGAACAACCCCAAAGAGGAGAATGAGCGTTCCAATCACCTCCAATAATGAAGGGGGAAGGAATACTATTAAGAAAGGAGGGAAAGGGAAAATTGTTGAGATTAAAATTCGGAGGAAAGTGCGTAAAGACTATGTTTAATGGGCGGGGAAGAATGGAAGGAATAGAAATGTGAACTACATTCGGATCATGAGAAGCTGACACCGAAGAGAAGTGTACATTTTGAGATTGGAAATGCATGTTATTTCTAATAAGGATGGCAGCACCACCGTAGTCGTCTATTCTATCAGAACGAACCACGAAGAAATCATTAAGATGACACGTTTCAGATTGTTTGAGCCATGATTCGGAAATTAACGCAATATGAATTTGATGTATATCAAGTAAACTCTCTAAGGCAAGTCTATTAGCTTTAAGGCTACGACAATTTCACTGGAGAATGTTAAATTTGAAGGACATATTGAAAAATGAAAAAGAGGGAAAGAAACATAAAAGAAAAAGGAGAATAAGTAAGGAGAGAATTAAAATAAAACAGAGTTAAAATTTATGTAGAAGGTGAAGGAGAATGTATTTGCGAGTGTAAAGGTGAAACAAAGAATAAAGATTATCTAAGGTGAAGGTTACTGGAAAGGAAAACGTTAAAAGAATTAGCAAAGTTTGAAGAGGAGTCAACGTTAAAGGATGATATCAAGTCCAAAATGGCTGTTGAGAGATTATTAATGGAAGGAGAAAATTCAGAAGAAGAAGAGAGGTTAGAAGGATTGTTAGAAGAATCGTTACTAGAGGATGGGTAGGATTTACTTAGTGCCCATCCATTTGAGGGAGAAGGAATATGATAGACAAGAAGAGAAGGATAATGGGGAGTAGGCTTAGTAGGCAATTGTTATATGCAACGCGAGTGTACACGCGCAAGACTTCATTCAGAACTGATTGCAGTCGCTTGTTATCGCGCTACAAATGCAGTCCCGTATGTGTCTACTGTGTATTGACCTAGCGCGCATAAATGCTGTACATGGTGGTTTGCCATTGCCCTTCACGTGATTATTAGCGATTATTTATTTAATTCTTGTAATAAGTTCTGTCGTCCGCTCAGTGTCGAACCCGAGAACTCCGTAACGCATGTCAAGCGCTCTAGCAACCAGGCTATCGCGACGATCAGAAAATTATTTCATAAATAAATATAAAAATAATATTTTAAACGATCAATTTTCTAATAATAATAACCCAATTTTTAATATAAAAGTTTAATTTTAGGTTATTCTATAATATTTTATTTTATATTTTGTATTGAGTATTAGCAATTTCACACTATTGATTTTTATACCTTTTATGTTTGTTCCTCCTATGCATTTACTATATATACACGGGTATTCCTTACATTCTTTCCAATCTGTTTTAAGTTTTGATTAAGTTAGTTTTAGCTGATGATGAGTTATACCCGAAAACGTTCCTAAATAAGGTATTTATTTAATTTATTGTCATAAATTATTTTACCCTTATATTTGTTTGTTATTGAAGTTGATATTTATTAAACTCGCCCTATATTTGAGGCGAGTTTGTGAGGTCAGCTACTGTCAATTTTCGGGCCAGTAACTCGCACTATGTAAACCGGGCCTTAGCATTGCTAGGCTTACAAAATATTACAGTTCAATTAGGCAGCGCTTATAAAGAAATGATAATAATACACAATGAACAAGTTACTCAAAATATGTATACCTTAAAACAAATAATTAACTGTGTAAAATTTTGTGGTAAATTGGAATTAGCATTATAAAGACATAATGAAAGAGATAATTCTCAAAATTGCAGTTTCTTTTGTGAACTACTTGACTTTTCGTTGTATGCATTGGATATAACTTTAAAACAACATTTAGATTTTACGACTGTTTTTATAGGAACGTCAAATACAATTCAAAATGAAATTTTATGAAGTATGTTTTCTGTATGCCAAGAAGAAATTAAAAAACAAATTAAAGGTAGTCAATTTTTAGCAATTTAGTGTGATGAAACTACTAATATTTTGAATCACTGTCAAATGGTTATCGTTTTAAGATATTTATATCAGAGCTGCATTGGGGCACTCATGGGCGGTGCTACGGGGCTGCAGCTCCCCACAGGGAGAATAAACGGACACTGTTAATAATGGTAAAATTTTTGGCAGTAAAAATTAATATTTGATAAAAATATAAAGTGTTTTTAAATAATACATTTTACACAAAAATAAATATGTAAATGAGAGAAGAGAGATATATAATAGATACATCAAACATGTTTGACCTCCACGTTTACATTTTCCTATATGCTACTCCTTTTTGATTAAAAATAGATAAGCAGTACTGAAATTTACAATAACATACAATCGTACCACAATGATTGTATATGACTAATAGAATAGAAGTTATAACAGATATCTGCTCAAGGGCGTCGCCAGCCGATGGGCTAGACGGGGGCAAGATGAGTTACCAGTCGTCAGGGGGGAGGCAAGATGATAGAAAGAGTATATGAGTTATAGGAAAAATAAAATTTTTAAGTTGTAAAGGCTTAATATTTTATTAAACAAGAATAAAATCTTAATTAAAACATAATTTTCGTGGGTTTCTGCCAAATTGTTCATGATTACGCGCCTATGTATACTCATCATGGCCAGTTGATTAAAAAGTTTCAAGGCTCCAGGGGGGGCAGCTGCCCCCTGCCCCCCGCTAGCGACGCCCATGTATCTGCTTAAAACAGTTTGAACCAATGTCTTGCCGGTTATTGCTGATAACGTTGTTTAGGTCTTTCTTTTTCTTAGTAAATAAATTTTAAATTATTTAAAATTGAAATTATTTCATTCGCATTACCACGACGTTACTAGAGTGGCAGTGACACATCATTACTGTCAATATTTACCATTGAGATATGCACGAGTCAAGCTTGTGCAATACTTTTCGCTTGTTATACTACAATGAAAATCATTAAAACTGAAACAGAAAGAACTATTCTGCTTGTTCAACTTACTATGCTGCAGTTTTTTTCTACTGATTGAACAGTAAGCTAAAAGAGCTAGGAACTGAGAACTGTTCAATTATTTGCGTACTGTTCATGAAACCAGCTCTTTTTTAACTGTTCATGAAACCAGCTTTATTTTAACTGTTCATGAAACCAGATCTTTTTTAAATCCCGTTTTTTAAGAACAGTTAGCTCCTGAACAGACCATCACTACTCACTAGTTAAATTTAATGTTACAAAAAGCTGTGAGTCAAAATTCTAAAGTAAAAATTTTCTTTTCGAACTGAACTGCTGCAATCTTTAATTTTTTTTCAAGTTTAATTCACAGATGTGATATACTAAAAGAAATTGTGCAACAGAAACCGCCAAAGGATTGCCAAACACACTGGAACTATAACATCCAGATTGTAAATGCGCATAAAAAATGAATAGAATGTTTTGAAACGCTAGAGGAAAAGTGTGATAAAACAGTTGCATGCAGAGAGGCTTTTAGTTTAAAAAAAACGTTACAAAATCCTGATTTTTTATTTTGGCTTAATCTATTTCATAAAATTTTTCCGCATGTAGGCATACTGTTCAATCAGTTTCAATAAATGAAGACAGTATAGCTCTTCCAAAAGTTATAAAAATTTTATCCAAAATCCGAAGTTTTACTTTTAAACCTGATTTAAATGAAGCCGACAGTTGTCTAAATTGTAATTAATGGAAAAAGGTAATTGCAGAAGAGAATACAAATTCTGTTGTTGCTGAAGAAGTATGCAACACAATAATTTTTCAATTAGAAGAAAACTTTCGTACAGGGGCATTTAGAGGCTGCTAATTGTTTAAATGTTAAAAATTTCTCCATTTAAAAGGATCGTTTCTCTACATCAATGTTTGAATCAGTCGATTTATTCCAGATATATTCAATGCGTTATTGATTGTTTTAATATGCTTTCTCGGTTGTCTGAAAATGGATTAAATGATACTTTTAGTGAAACGAATAAATTAATTCAAATTATCGTAATCACCCCCATGTCAACTGCTGAATCCGAACGATGTTTTTCAACTCTTAAAAGGATAAAAACATTTTTAAGGAGGGTTGTATCGTTTCAGCCTCAACGATTCGGGCCCGACACGTTTTGGCTTCGTTCTATTTCCAAGTAGACCTAGTTTAGTGTTAGTGAGTTTTTAATTTCTTTTGTTTCCAATTAATATCAAATTTAAGGCGAAAAATAATCATTGAATCAAAAAAACAGCCGCGAAATTAGGAATTAATTTGTTTAGAAAATAAATCAGCGGATTTTAATGCTTTGTTTTCGTTTATATATCGCTTTAAAAATTATTTCTTCTTATAATGACTTATCAATGATGGATTTTAATATTTCTGGCTATAACACTTATTGCATCTCTCATCCTGATGGGAAACCTCACAGAGGCGTGACAGTTTTAGTAAAAACTGGGTTAAGCCATCATGTGATTCATTTGATAGCTTCTTTCGCTTATCAACTGATGGCAATTAACATCAGCGCTATGGAGTCAGAATTCACTATTGCAGCAATATACTGTCATCCGAACATAATACTACCCAAGGAGAGAATAAGAGCAATTTTCCTAAACCTAGGAGCCAGGGTAATATTAGAAAAAGACTTTAATGCCACCAGCACTCTATGGAAATGTCGAAAGAACAATTCCAGAGACAGAATGCTGGTTAATTTAATTCGACAGTACAACTTTCAGGCGGTGGGACCAGATAAGCCGAGCTATTGGCCTAAGCACCAAAACTGTATTCGGAACAAACTAGACTTCTTTATAACAAAAAATTTACATCAAGTCTATTTTAGCTGCAAATCCTTGCCTATGCTCAGTTCAGATCACTCACCAGTCTTAGCATGCATCTCCATTCAAACGATACCAAAATCAAGGTGAAGCTATTTAACAAATAACAGCACAAACTGGATTCGCTATCAGGTTGAACACAATACCGATTTAAATATTCCTCTAAAAACTTCAAGCGAAATAGCAAATGCGGTGATCAACTTGGTAAGTAATATCCGTGAGGCATGCAAATTAAGTACTTCATATCCCAAAGAGGTTAGATTTTCCGAAACTCATCTGTTTTATACTCCGTTCAAAATAAGGGAACTAATTCAATTAATAAAAAACGTAAGAGTTCAGTGGTAGCAAAACAGACTTCCATCACTTAAAAGATCATACAACAGGCGACGACACAAACAGTTACGAAATAAAATAATTCAATATAAAAATTTCAGATATTCACAGTTATTTTCACAACTGAACCCCGGAAGATGGATCATGCAGAGATCTACAAAATCCTTTCTAAACAAGTTTCCCAAACCCCACTCCAACAAAAAACTTAACGGGAATTGTGCTAAAATCGACGAGGACAAGACTGAGACGCTCAGGGAGAACCTGTTCAATATACTTAAACCGTTCGAAAGCAAGGGTCAGCTACAACACGAAATATCAGTTAAAGAATACCTTTTGGCACCTTTGCTATTAACATAGTCAACTAAATACATATCGCCCGAAGAGGTAGAAAATAAAATTAATAGCTTAAAAAAAACAAAAAGCTGCAGGTAAAGATCTAACTAAGTTTAGTATTAGTACTATTGACGTATATTTATAACGCTATTTGAAGAACAGGACGAATTATAAAAGTAATTTCGAAAAACAAGATCTTACCGGATCTGGTGTTCGGTTTCGTACAAAGCATTCGGCCGTACAACAGATTCTTCGCACTATTGATAAAATAGTTTCGGTACTGAAAAGGGGACAATATTGTAGCGCGTCTTTCTTGATGTCAAGCAGGTATTCGACCGGGTGTGGCATTGGGCCTGCTTTATAAACTAAAGAACATTCTGCCTAATGACATTTATAATACAATATTTGAACAAAAGTTGCTCAATCCAACAATTTTAGTTTTCCGTACTAAAAACATTTCGGAAGCAGATGTCAAGGAGTATATTAAAGATATCACTGACCGGGAACCAATTACGGTAAGTAAAATTACTACGGAGCGGGCCAGTCGGACTTATGTACAGCTTCATCCTGACCAGTACCAGACGCTTTCTGCTATGGGAAAAATACGGATTAAATGGGAGTCACTCAATTTCGTTGATGCAATCAACCCAAGAATGTGCACTAAGTGTAACAAATATGGTCATCCGGAAAAATACTGCAAGTCTACAGATGTTTACTTAAATTTTGTCGAAACGTGTAATGATTTAAGTGCATGCTCTAATTGTACGTATCATAATATTAGAATTTCCTCTAGCAAAAACAATCTAGATGATAAGTTGGCTGATAAAAGCCTCGTGGCGAGATGTGCTGAGGAGGTAGATCATCGCTCATATAGCAAAAACTGTCCCATATTCTTGAAAGCCTACGAAAATTTAAAGACAAATATTGATTTTGGATCGACTTAGGTGTACATATCTTAATGTTGATAATTGCCGCGCTTCACAACTACTGTTCTTAAGGGACTGCTATATTAGCGACTTAGATATTTGTGTCCTGGCTGAACCATATCTAGTTGATGATACAATTTCTGTCAATACTGGATACATACCTTATGTAAACGGTAGGACAGCTCTTATATGCAAAAACAACATCGTTCATAAACTATTAATATCTAAGCATAATATTTTAGCTCTTAAAATAGGCAAATTTTTATTAATCTCATGTTATATCTCACCCAATAGACCTAGGGAAGCAGCTATAGATAATCTGGACCATATAATTAAAATGTATCCCAACTTATCATCAATAATTATTGGGGATTTTAATATCAGACTCTCACTAATGGAGCCACATATTAGAGATAATGCCAATTCTTTTTTATTACATGATTTAATACACAGTAACAGTTTAATTATCAAAAATACCCTTATACCCACGTTCAGAAATTACAATGGAAAAAGTATCATCGACTATTTATTGGTGTCGGCCAATGCGGCTCATGCAATAAGTTTTGAATTAAAACAGTTTGATATTGCTTTCCACAAAAGTATACACTTTTCTATATCCAGCAATTTCGATTCTGTAAATGGAAATGTCTTCACCAAACTTGATATCAGTAAGTTTATGAAAACCTTGGACAAAAACTATATTGCTTTGTTGCAGAAAAATATTAGAGACTGTACTTGCGGTTTGTCTTTGGACAAGCTGATAACGAGTCTACATTCTTACATCAGTAGTATTGCTAAACAATGTCAAGTTGTTTCTTTCTTCTCTAAAAATGATTGGTGGACTGACAAGCTGGAATTTTTCAAAAATAAAATTAATCTAGTGCGCAAGAGGAAAAACAAATGTAAGGATGCTGTTAAGCGATTCTTTCTTGATAGCACTTTGAAACAGCTCAATAAAGAGTATAAGCGACAGATATGCAGGACAAAACTTCAACAGTGGAAGGAACTTTGTTGCTTGTAGTACTGCCTGGGGCAAACCTTATAAAATAATATTCAAAAAAAAAACACAAACTAATGCAATTCCTGATATAGTTTATCAACAGCAAGTAATCAGTAATGATGTAGGAAAAGGTGATGCTTTTCTCAAGCATTTCTTACCTCAAAAAGCTGATATTCCACTTGTTATTTCCCCAATTTCTGAGGCTCAGTGCCCTGTAGTAAACCGAATAACTATAGACAATATCATTAAAAATCTCAATAATAGAAAAGCGGCTTCACCTGACAAAATCACAAACAAATTGGTAAAACAACTTAACCTACAACTTGAAGAAATGTTCCTCCTAATCTTCAATAAATGTTTATATTTTCAAGTTTTTCCCAAATGCTGGAAAGCCGCCTTTATTAAACTTCTACCAAAACCGGGAAAGGTACCATCTGACATCACTGCCTACCGCCCAATCTCTTTACTTAGCACTTTAGGTAAGGTCTTTGAGAAAATTGTAAATCAGTTACTTATAGCTGAGATTGACATGCAAAACCTGTTACACTTTAACCAGTTTGGCTTTCGTTCTGGAAGGTCTGCTGAGGGCGCAGTGTATAAATTAGTTCAAGTAATCAGGAACTTTATAAACTCTGGAAATACTGCGGTGGTGTTTTCCTTCGATATTGCTGGAGCATTTGACAACTGCAAATGGTCCGCAATAATTGACATTATGAAAAAGAACAACATCAACCCATTCCTAGTTAACATGATAATTAGCTACCTTTCTGATAGGGTTGCGCACCTTAACATAAACAACTATAGTAGATCAATGAGTGCATGCTGCGGTGTTCCTCAGGGCTCTGTCCTTGGTCCCACCTTATGGAACATATTATATTCTTCTGTGCATCACAAGATTGAAACATATTGTAAATTCTTTAATAGCAGTTGCTCTCTGATATCCTACACTGATGACCTCTGCCTGGTGTTTGAGGTCACTAACCACTTTGATTATAAGCAAATGTCTTTAATTATAGAATACTTAAATGAAACAGTCAACTGCCTAGGACTATCCTTCTCTGTTTCCAAATGTTCATACTCTGTGTTTGGCAGCAAAGAAGTAATAGAGAAAATTCACGACCTAAAACTTCTCTCTGATCAGTGCTTGCAACACACAAATTTATTGAAATACCTCGGAATTCTCATAGATAGTAAACTTACTTTTCTGCCCCACCTTAAATATATCAAAACCAAATGTGATTCTCTGTTTAGCAGTATCAGTCGACTGCAACATAACTGTTGGGGTTTACGTTACTCTGAACGAATCGTTTTATACAAGGGTTTAATTCAATCCTTATTTGGCTATGGAGCTGCTACTTACGTTAATCATAAGGTGTTGAAAAATGTCAATAGCTATCAGAGAAGGTTTCTCCTCAACATTGCATCTCTTTATAGAACTACATCTACATCCGCAGCTTGTGTTATCACTGGTATATTTCCTATGGATTTATACATTACAGGCAGGGCTATCACAAGCGAGTATCGGATTCGCAAGGATGTTAAATTGCTCACATCTCTGAACCTAATAAATAATAATTTGGTTGAAACTGTTAATTACAACTCCTCTATATTACTTAAAAAGCAAGTTCTACAGACTATAATTGCTGAATGGCAGAGGAGATGGGTTGCTGATCATACTGGAAGGAAAACCTATTATTTTCTCCCTAGTATTTCAGACAGGCTAAGGATGAGTAAAATTAATATCAATTTCTATAGCGCTCAGGTACTTTCTGGGCATGGAAAGTTTGGTGCCTACCTGTACAGGTTCCGACTTGTCAGCAGCCCAGGCTGTACCTGCTGTTCTCTTAATATTATTGATGACGTTGATCATTTTCTCTTTGATTGCCCCATGTTTAGTTACTTACGTTCCAAGTTCAATATTATAAAAACTAACCCCACCCCCATTAATAGAACAAATCACTACCCCTTACTTAAGTTTGCTGAGGCGGCTTTGAGGCGTAAGTTTCAACTGAGTAATTAAATCATTTCTGTTAAATCCAAACATTTACGAAACCCTATTATTCAGGATTATCTGCTTTCTCTTCACAACTCATCCTAACTTAATTTAACTTAATGTAACTTAATTTAACTTAATGTAACTTAATTTAACTTAATGTAATTTTATTTAATTTTATTTAATTAATTTAATTAATTTATTTATAAATTGTAATTCAGTGATAGCCATTAAGTTTTGTTTCATTCAAGTCGTTAATTTCTTTTTGATTAAATATTAGTAGCTTATTATAGTATAGAATTACAATTCTCACGTATGCACTAAATCAAACGTTATCCCAACAACTTTTATTTTCGTACATTACGGCTATTGTATTTTTACCTTTCTTATTATTACAGTTAATTTAACTAAGAATGTAATATAGCAATTAAATACTTTAATTTTCTTGGTAATAGTTGGGACTATGTTCTTTATCATCCTGACTAATACCCACAATTTATCTATAAGTACACTTTTGCAAAGGACCTCTCACACACAACTCTTTTTTTTTTTTTTTTTTTTATTTTTTTTTTTTTCGTTTTCATTCTTTCATTAATCCTAGACTGTTAGCTTGAGTTCATAGTTACAATACACACACAGTCCTCTGCACCTTTATACACTTATTTTCTTAATATACGGTTTATTTTTAAAAAAAAAAATACAATATTTTCTGTCAAGAAGGAGTTTTGTAGGAAAGGTAAATTCATCAACGTCGGGAAAATACAGTATAAATACATCCGTCCCACAGGGAAGTATACTTCCGTCTTTGTACTCTGCGGATTTTCCAGTACTAAAAACAACGGTAATAGAAACCTTCGTTGACTTAGCGGCTAATATCGATACTTCGCGTGCTTTACTAATGGTCCAGCAGCACTTGAACAAGGTTGGAGCATGGGCAGAAGTTCGAACGGTAACTTATCGATCGCGTGATTAATAAGGGTGCCTATAAACCTCCACGCGTCCTTTTCTTATTTACAGTAGTAGTAACTAGTTTTCAAGATTAAAATAAATCATTCAAAATTCTTACAGGTGACTTTTACATTAAATCAACAGCCCTGTCCCCAGGTAGAAATAAATAATAACGTTCTTCGGCAAAGCAACAGCGCTAAATACCTACGATTGATTATCGACCGACGTCTAACATAGAAGATCCATGTCTTGCACACAAGGTAAAAAATTTACTCAAGACTTAAAATATTAAATTACCTTATGGGAAGGAAGTCTGTTGTGAGCGTATCTTGAAAAAGATTAGTCTACCTATCCGTACTGGCACCAGTATGGAGATATGGCTTCGAAGTATATGGCGCATCGTCTAAAAGCAACAACAACAGAATTCATCAGCTTCAGTCTAAAATACTTAGACAAATCGCCAATGCCCCTTATTTACACTCTATCGCGATTTAAAATCCCATTCGTGCAAGAGTATCATAAACTTCGATATAGCAAGTTCTTTAGTAAACTAGAACTTAATGAAAATGTCGAAACGTCCAGCATGTTCTCTTCGTCTCTCCCTGATAATTCGCAGAGAAGACTTAAGAGATACTGGTGGAGATCTATGCATTACCGGATAACCCTGAGCAAATTACAATAACATTCCACACACAGTAATATTACTCGCTCAAATCAGCGGATAATTTAATCTGAGTCAGCATAAGTCGTTTGAAATAAAACGTGTTTAAGTGGTGAAAATTGTTTTTTTTACTGCGATTAATATTTTTTTATTTTGTGTAATGTAATTTGATTTTGTTAAAAGAACGTCATTAGTGTAGTAATTAAAAGTCATGTTTTGTTCTAATGAGAAGAGTCACGAGGAAGTATTAATTTAGAATAAGTCAAGGGTTAGATAATTAAGCTTCAGCGACAATTGTGCTCTTAGGACCGAAGTGATGAGAAAAAAAACGTTAAGAGTCGTCTCCTAAGGTATTTAGTCTTCCTTCATTTTCTAATCACCTCTCCTAAGCCATAATTAATTCCCTATTTCCTTCTCATGTTACCATTTACATGGATAATAATATTTAACAGACGATTTATTAATATGCCCGTGTTTAATAGCAGCAATATGCTCGTTATAACGGATGCGGAAAGTGCGACGCGTTTGTCCTATATCGTTTATTTTGTTGCACGTGCTACATTTAATTGTACATATATCGGATTTATTATATTTATCTATGTTTATGAATTTATTGGTATTGATTAATTGATAATATAAGTTATTATTTGTTCTGTACGATATTTTAAAAGATTTACGTAGTAGGTTGGTAAGACTGTTTGTTGCCGATTAAATTATCGTACAGAACAAATAAAAACTTATATTATTAATTAATTAATACAAATAAATTCATAAACATAGATAAATATAATAAATCCGGTATATATACAATTAAATATAGCACGTGCAACAAAAATATACGATATAGGACAAACGCGTCGCACTTTCCGCATCCGTTATAACGAGCATATTGCTGCTATTAAACACGGGTATATTAATAAATTGTCTGTTGCGGAACATATTATTATTAAAAAACATAGATTAAAACTAAACATAAAAGACGACCTAGAAATAATAAAATATATTAATAATTATAACCTACTTAATAGCGCCGAAACATACTACATTAATTAATTTAAAGGTATTTTAATTAATAATAATCTTATAATTAATTAATAATAACCCACTATTTAAAATTAACAATTAATCATAACAAATCGATAAATATTGTATTAGTTTATAAGATGACAAATATGATATCGTTTTAACTTTTAACTTTATTTATTAATGCCATGATTATGGAGTACGTCACTCCGAAAGAGATCGGCTATTTTTAATATTTTTTAAAATATAATTTCTGTAGTACACGTTTTTATAATATTTTTTAATAAAAAAGTCTTGTTTATATATTTAGGTTATTATGTTTTTTATTATCTTCCGTTTTTAAACTTTTTGGATTCAAAAATCGAATGAAAGGAATCGTCTAATTTCTCTTCACAGTTTTTACAGATATCCGATTCAGCAATTTTAAAACGTTTCAAATAGACTCTATTATTTCCATGTCCGGTTAAAAATGAAGTTATAATCCGTATAAAAGTGTTTTATTTGTAATCTTTCTTCGATGATTGGAGCTATTTCCATGTTACTTGATAGTTTTTGATTTATCGTACCTGAGTTGCCAGAGCCGTGTACTATTTGAATTAATTTTATTGATATCTGTTTTCGTAACTTTTTCTTGTCAAATATTTTTTCTTCTTATTTCAATGTTTTGGTTTGCCGTTTTTATGCCTATAGGTATTATTCCTGCTACGATGTCCACTGAAGTTTATGATATTGTACGATAACCAGAAAATTAATATTTTCCTTTGTAATTTTAGCATCTAATTCTAGTCTTTTTCTCGCAAAACTGGAAAGTATACTGTAGAGCAGTATACATAGATCCAAAAATAATTTCGTAAAGTATTATTCTATATTTATATTTGAAACCGAACACATTTGGATATAGTGATTTTAATTTGAAATAAATTTCCTTAATTCTGTTTATTATGTATTCGACGTGTTCACTAAAATTTAAATTACTGTCTATAATTATTCCCAAGTATTTTATTTCATTTACTATTTTTATTTTATCTTTATTTATGCATAAATGTAATGTATTATTTCTTACCTGTCCACTTTTCTGCTAATTAGTAGTGTTTGGGTTTTATTTACGTTAAATTGTAAGCCTAAGTTTTGTATGTTTTTAGTCAATTTTTTTATTATTTTACTTATTTTGTATACATCTTCCTTTTTATTTATTTATATCATCAGCATAGCTTATCATATTGCAGTTTGACTGCAATGTAAATTGGTCATTGATTACGGAAGCTTGTTACCATAGGTAAGTGTAAAGAGGCTATTGAAGTTTAAGACCACTGTTCTAAATTGTATTATATAAATGTATATGATTCTGTTAAGTGACAGAAGTAGTTTGCTGCAAAACTGAAACTGTCATCGGAAATAGAAATATTTCTAACAAAAAAGTTAAATGTGGATATTACGAGTAGGGATGTTTTAAAAATATAAATTATCTGAAATATCAAGGCCGTGTCCACGGGGGGGGGGGGGGGGGGTTAAACCCCCTCATGAGAACTGAAATAGTTCTTATAAATACAAAAAAAAACCTGAAAAAAATCACAAATTTAAAATAAATATTGATGATTTTTTAGGGTGTTTTTACCTACTTTTAAAAGAAAAAAGAAAAAATATGCTGCATATTTTTAGGTGTTTCATTAATATTTTATGCAAAAAAATTTTTATTACGAGTATAATTAATAACATATGTAATTTTTATTAATGTTTATATACGGGGTAATTCATTTACGTAAATTATTAATATATAAATCAAAATGATGGAAATTATTAATAGTACAAATATTAGTGAAAAATGTATTATGAAATAAATAGGCAAAGAAAATTTTTAACCCCCCCCCCCTTTCAAAAAATTCTGGGCACGGGCCTGTGAAATGTATTATGAGAACATTTAATAAGAGGAGAAAGGGAATTTTACAATAATTATCTGTGGGTGGTTGATGTTTATCATATATGAGAGATTGAACTTATGGAAGTATTCAAAAAGATGTAGCAGATTTAAATTGATTCAAGTTCATAATTTAATTATAGTCTACCAGGTTGACATATTACACAGAAGATTTGAAGGGAGATCATATTTCATGGTTTACGCTTTTTCAACCATTTACCTCATCATAAGAAAAAATTACAAAAAACGTATATAATGTTTATTTTTAATTACTTTTAAACATCAGACGACAAGGATGGGCTGTAGATTTTAACATTATGCAGTACTGTAACTGCTGTAATGGTAATATACATACAAGAAAAGAAAAATATCACATTCGTGGTTTATTTACTGCAGAATTGGAATGAAAGTTATTTATTTTTCTAATAATGAAAATAGAAAAAATTCCATTTAACATTGTTCACATCCAGGTCCTCCTAAATGGTAGACGTCATCGTTTTTATCTCCATTTGATCTAAGAATTATCGTTATCAGCGCCTAATTAAAAACAAAAATGCAAAATAATTAAAAATCTTAAAAGATAGATCACTGCTTGAAAATTTAATTACTAGCTGATTTTTATTCAATTAGAGACCAATAGAACTAGCACTGATTAATAGGACCCCAAATAATTTTAAACTCTTTGCAAATGTATTTGTCTAATTGCGAATATTTAATACGGAAGATGACAATTTCTCGTTATATATTAAATGCAGTAAATTTATAGGTTGCGTTCATGATGCTAGTTTCTAGGTCGGAAAATGGAATAACAATTTATTTAATTTTATTATCCTCGAGGAAATAAAATAAATTTCGTCAATACAATGTTCAGTGAGAGCTTAGATGAGAAAAAGCGCTCCTAGTCAACGTCGGTAGTAATTGTAAATTATGCAAGGAAAGAGGGAATGTATCAATAAAAGGTCGTGTTTACAGTTCGTTTGTCATTGGACAGTGTAATGTATACAGCAAAAAAATGATAATTGTTCTATTTGATTTGTAAATATTTATACAGTAGTAAAAAAATAAAATGTTCTTGAACACATCTGCTAGTTAATATTTAACTCCTGACCTGTGTAATGGCGGAGAAAAATTTGATTGCTATTTGTACTTTAGAATGAGTAAAGAATCATTTGATGAGCTATTTATTAAAATTGGAGTCTGATACTGCCCGAGGACACAAATATGTGTTCTATCATTAGTACATAAATGTAGTGACAGTAAGGTATGTTCTGCAAAGAAATTCAGTGAAAAAAAATTATTTCCTATATTTCGTCTATTAATTTCCTAAATTTTACAAAAGTATAATAATAATCAGGCTGAACCGAATAAAAAGAGCATTGCAAAAATAGCACAGATGGTAAAATTATTATAATTTTAATATCATTCTGTGATTCGAAAATCGTTGGTTACTTAATAATAAATTAATTAATTGTTTAATATAAATATATAATTCCTTTAATATTTATTAAAGACAGTAAAAATCTAAATCTATCGCGTTTGTCTGCACTGATATATTGCAGTGAAGCTGTTATTTTTCCGCTTCTATCTAATTGTTGCATGTCTTTAAGTAGCAATAAGTGGTGGAAAATTTACCAACTGGATAACTATTGCATATGCACTCGTTTGACTATTGTTACATATCTGACATATAATATTACTTCTCTGCTTAGAGTTGACCCAGCGTTAATGCACCATTCATACATGCTTACTGCCACTTTGTTTTCCTCACACCCTTTTTTTATTCAGACCAGTTGAATTTTTAGTAATACTTTTTTTAAAATCCGACTAATTCATAAACATAATTAAGGAACTACTTTTTTTTTCATAGTATCTCCCTTCAAAACGTAGCCACATATATTTTATACACTGATGATTATTTGTGTCCTTGGGCTATATCAGTGGTTCTTAACCGGTGGTCCGCGGACCACTGGTGGTCCCTGGAAGCACTCAAAGTGGTCCGCGAAGCCATCCTAAAAATATTAAAGATACTCGTCTCTTCAAACAATTGTGCTTTGATATGAACTCTGAACACGAAACTCGGCCTTTCCATACGGAAGTGCGTCGGCTTTCCAAAGGAAATATGCTGTCGGGGTTGTACGAACTGAAAGAGGACGTATAAATATTATTAACTAACAAGGAGAACAAAGAGAGTTGCTGGATCAGTTCTGCGAGTCCAAATTTCAAATGTGTTTTGCTTATTTCGTTGATTTTTTCACGCGACTAAATAAATTGAACCTTCAACTGCAAGGGTTATGAAATTTGAAGTTGCAAGACGCAAGCAATAAATTTGCATATGAAGATAAAATTAATGAATTTATCACTAAAATCGAGCTATGGATTGATAAGGTTGGAAGAAAAAATTTTTCTGTGTTCGATACGCTGAATCGAATTATTGACAGGCAGCGTGCTGAGATTAAAGGAGAAATACAAAAGAACATGATGATGCCTCATTTGAAAAATTAAAAAAGTGAATTCAGTCGCTATTTTCCTGACTGCTGTGAGGACGAAGGTGTTCGCGGAAAGTGATCAACGTTTCTGAGGTGCCTGATAAAATTCAAGAAGAAGTGATTGAAATGCAACACAATAGTAATTAGAAAGATATATTCGTGATAGGAATTAATTTTAAAAATTTTTGGAGCCAAAAGGCAATTTCTTTCCCAAAGATTCAAGAAATTGCTGTACGTTACCGAACTTTGTTATCATCGACATATCTATGAGAGCAGGGGTTCTCGGCCCTTTTGATAATTAAAACCCAACACCGAAATCGGTTGTATGTCAGTGCTGACATGTGTCTGGCTTTGAGTTGAACCAAGGATTCAGAAGTTAGTAAAAAGTACGCAGTCACAGAAATCGCATTAAAATAATGTATTTACCTTTATTTTGTAAAATTTTCGTAACAAAAATTAAAATACTGTTGGCTTTGAACAATTTTATGCGTGTCTTATTTATAGACAGATAGAACAACCCTTTATTTATTTAAATTTACTGTATATTATCTTCAAACACTTTTAGTGGTCCATGGCAGACAGACATTTTGTCAAATGGTCCCTCATCACTTAAAGGTTAAGAATCACTGGGATATATCATATCTGTAATTGCAATGTTAAGTTTATCAAATGATCTTTTACCCATTTTAAGGTGGACACAATTTTTTTGTTCATTTATGAAGAACTTTGAAACATTTCAAAACATTTTATTTTTTTAATGTTATATAAAAATTTCCGAAACAAATACAAATAAATTTTTTCCTTTAAATGAACGACTATTATTCTGCACACTGACAGACTATAACAGTCATTTAAGTTGTAAAAAAATAGTTTTAAAGAATGCTTTTTTATTTTACATTTATTTGGTTTTGTTTATTGCAGATATTAACTCATACAAATGATCGTTACTTTCGATATTTTCAATAGGTGGCAGTGGGATGTGAACAGAGCTTTACTGGAAAGAAAACATTACCGGAGCCCTTCTGATGATGATCAGTGTAAACCGTCGGAAACGTTGAGTATTGAAATAAAATAATTTCTATAACATGGTGTCTACCGTAAATTATTTTTCTAATAAATCGTTATCGTTCAGTGAATTAGTTCTTCGTGGGTTCTATTTTGTTGTGATCTGTGCTTTTGTGTTCGATTCGGTATCGTAAGAATCTTATATTTTCATTATCTTATGTGTGTTAATAATCAGATCATTGTGGTCAATTCAGAAACAAAGTTGGAATGAGTTTTGTCCGGATATATACCCCAAAAGTAGATGTGAAGGAAGAAGAGTCACAGTGGTTTTTGGAACATTTGATTATGTGCTCAAAACTCTCCTATATAGAGTGATCTTAGTGGTTATGGTAGATTTTAACACAAATTTACAAAAATTCAACAACGACGATTACCTTTGGCATTGTGTTGGCAGGTATCTTATAGACGGTTGCAACTAGAGTGGTTTAAAACATTTATAGAACTTTTTGCGGATCATCAATTTTCAATCATGAACACAATGTTTTAGTATCGTGATTGAAGACAAGTTACCTGAATGACTCCTAATCGGATTGATTATGTATTGATCGTTAACATCGGTGCTCTACAATTTAAAACGTTAAAACCTAACTAGGTGCTGAATGCGACTTAAATAATTTCTAATAAACTTAACTTTACAGTCTCAGAATAAATCTTCTCATCCACCAAAAATAAAGATTACAAAGATTGATTATTTTTGTTCAGCTAAACATGCGATACTACAACGAAATATGCACAGCAACAGCTTCATGGAATCGGCAATGCTTACAAGAAAGCTGATATAGATTTATCTAATCTCTCAACTTCGCAAGGAAGCAACTAAGCAAGAACAAAGTTTTAGTAATGAAACTACTGTTATGCTAGTACGTTAGGAAACTAATCATACTTCGGATTTTATACGATAGACTCTATGTCTTCATGTATACGCTGCGTTGTTAAAAGCATATGTACAGTAGACCAAATCTTGAACCCCAGTATCTTCATTGAGAGTGCTCGCAAGTATAGTGTGCTTGTAGTTCGGTGTTTTATCAATTATAGTGAGTCTTTCAGTTGCGTTCAGGAATTTCAATTTGTTTATAAAACAGTTATGTGCAATTCAGTTCTGTCAAAGTTTGCGTAAACAATTTATCACACCTGGATAATTTTTATTTAGTCCGAATTGTTGTGAAGTGCTTTGTTTTATCACTCTTATTTTTTAATCTATAAGGTGAGAACATTTTGTAGAACATTGAAAATGAACGGTCAACTGAATGGGAAAAAGGATTCCCAATCAACGGTCTCTGCTTATCAAAACTTATATTGCGCCGATGATACCACTTTGACAGTGATAGATTTAAAGAGAATTTCTTGGTTTCTTTCATTTTCTTGAAGTTATAATAGTAGAATGTACAGTGCATTTCAGTAAGGACAAGATACAAAATAATGATGATGTATCGTGTGGAAAATAAATGTCAGGAAATATAATAATTAAGGGAATTGAGATAGCCGGCCATTTATAAATCGTCACATTTAATGCTTCTGGCTTTAATAAATTTTATACGCTTTAACAAACCATTTTTATTCTTTTGTTTCTTTTAATTTATAAATCAGTGGCAGTTGTGTCGAGCAAATTTGACTTATGGCCCAATTAGAAAGAAGTCGCATGGACCGCATAAAAGAATCCTGGTTATATCTGCAATCAATAAGATTAATAAGATTTGTTTAGTCGATTTACTGGTTTTCTCAGCCGTTCTATACGACTTGTACCCCTCGTCTATCCGAAAATTACAAAGGATTGGTGCTCTAAAAATGTGATGTTTTGGTACATCTGTTAGGCGTTCTATAAACTGCTAAGAGAACGAATTCTTCCATCTTGGAAAGAACAGTTCCAAAAGAAAACTATCGTTCGTAGTACTTTTATGCATCCTGGTTTATTTTGGGCGCAGTATTTATTGAATAATGTGGAGACGCTCTTTGTTGATGCCAAAACTGCTTGGCAAAAGAAGAAGAGGACGCATGTGGATATGTTGGTCGGATGGCATCTAATCAGATCAACGGGTTGACTTTCGAAAATTGTGTCTCCGTAGCACAGAACAGAGATAGATGGCATGATACAATACACCGTACGATAACCGACTCATTGGTATACCCTTGGGTATTCAAAAATTCGCTGAAGTGCACACGTCGTATGTAAATTTCATCTGTGTGCATCTTGGTAGATAGCGTAATTTATTTCGAAAGGCTATGTCAGTCATAATAACCTTATTTTTTACTGTAATTTTTATTATTACGATATATTATATGTATGCGTGTATGCGTGTGCGCATATATTTATGACTTATGTTAAAGAAGTTGCAACATTTATCTATTATACCTAGAGCAGTGCACTTTTTTTATATAAATTTTTTTGTATATCTACCTGAGGGTCATAAACGCATGTCTGGATTTATATAGTTTTATAAGCGACACGCCCCGATGAACTAGGTTGCGTTTCTCTCAGTCTTTAGCTGCAGCAAACCACTAAGTAAAGTAAGTCCCACATCCTTCACAGGGCTTTAGGAACTGTGAAGTTAAGGTTCACAATGTACTAAACTCAACAGCACTAATGAGAGCAGGGCGCCAGTTCCTTTTTCTTGGCCGCCTTTACTTTTCCAGATTTCTGTGGTACCCAATTATTTCAGGCTAGGTAAACGTAAAAACGACTTGGATCCAGAACGAGATAAGTCTCGAACCCGTGACGTCTGATTTTATAGCCAACCACCTTAACCACTTGGCCTTTAACACTAGGCCTCAACCACTAGGCTTCAACCACTAGGCTACCTCGTTGCCCTTAGAACCACTATTATTAGCTAATTAGTGCATTACAGCACTGATTTCCTTTTAACCGCCTGACAACTTTTCTCGGTAACTGGTTGCTGACATTTCCAGTCGCATGAACTAGATATCAGTTCAAAGTTTAATGCTTTTAATTCTTTAAATGAGAATAATTCTGCACTCAGATTTATAGGGATTTTCTTATCCGTGGATTATTATTGAAGGAACAAGAATAAAATTCGGGGTTAGACGCGTTGCAGAATAAAAAACCATGATTATATTCTTTTTACATTCTTCTCAAAATTCAAAGTTGTTGCAAATGAAGAAGTACCACATTTGTTTGGTTCTAAGGGTAGTGTGCTCGTATGTGGAGGTGGGGAGACTTCGAAAAATATTTGGCGTGCAAATAACTTTTCTTCTTTTATTTCTTATTTTGCTGACAATAATTGTTGTTCAATTCTACCTCTCAGGCGTTTGTGATGAAGATGTAAATGTTAGAAGTGTTTCTTGTCGATTTTCTGGGATATAGCTATGCTCGCCTGCATATAACATGCTAATGTTGCAGACTGTTGTCCTAGCCGTTGCCCTGAAGTATCCCCATGATGAATGGCTACAGTTAAAATCTCATTCTAATAGCGTTTTACTATTGACAGAATTTAACTTATGTCATCGGAGAAAAGGTTCCTTCCATAATCAAAGAAAAACGCGTATATTTGAAGTAAAATTGATCCAAAATGACATTCACACGAAGAAAACACAATTCGCGACTACAGAACGATTAACTTTTACAGAATAAAAAAAAAAAAAACACAAAAAAAAACAGGTCACCAAAACGCCATGGTCTTCGAAAAGTACATCGTATACGGCGACACGAACTAGACAAAATTTAACGTTAACGCTGCTACAGCGGCGGTTGGCGATGTGCGATCCGACATCAAAGGCTGCGTCGAAGTTTCTAGAAGCTACAAGTAGCGCTTTCTTCCCTGCCTGATTTTAGCGGGATTTATACAATCTGCCTGTAACTTAACGTTACTCGACATACAGTATTTTGAGCTTTCTGCCGTAAGCGCATGTCACTGTCTTAGCTCTCGACCACTACCACTTAGATTCCGATGCGTCTCTACCACGATGCAACCGCATATCTGACCGGTCTTGTCACCGAACACGGGGATTTTTGGTTTCGGCCGAGTAAGCATCTTCAATAAGACAAAGCAGCGATGCAAAATGGAACGACGTTCGAGAGATTGTGAATTAATGAACAATCAGAGATTAATTTCGAACTCAAACGTAGTCAAAAAGTACCGAATCCGCCTCAAGGTTTAGTATTGATGTGGCAACTTGTGTTTCAGATTTTGATTGACTGTAACCGTTATTCCTTCGCTACGTGAATTCGGTCAACCATATCAGTGGATGAAAAAGTTACTGTTTTTTATAGAATAATTAACGGAGAGCCAGGTTTCTGTTGACAAATTTGAATGTTTTGTTTCATTAGGAATTGGAAAAGTTCAATTGATTTGTTATGCCTCTTGCATTTCAAGTAGCTATTTTTATCGTGTCATCTATTACGGTAGGAATTTGAAAGCTACGTTTGCAATAACGTCAAACTGATCTTTTTTGGTTTAGCAATCGCGTAAATCAGAAATCAGTTCAAAGATTCTTTAAATGGAAATAATTTTTCACAAAAATTTATAGGGATTTTCTCATCCGTGGATTTTACTATAGTGGCAAAAGTGGCTACGGGAGCGCTGGTGGGCGTACTTCTTATAAGCATCGAGGAATTGAATTTGGCTGAGTTTTGCCTCAGTAAGTTGGGAAAATTAGTTCATAACTGTACCTCATTGTCGTGCCTGGCAGTCAAGTGAGTACCGTGATGGCGTTATTGGTTCCGTGACCTCTAAGGTTCTCGTATTTTATCCTATTACAGCGATTTTTACCCACAGCTTTATGTTCTCCATTACATTCAGCACATTTTATGTGATTATTTTGGCGGGATCGTTTTGGCGGAGACATTTTAGGAAAGTCTCGACCTTACAATGCTGGGATGTTCAAACATTTGGTAATTATAACATCGGATGACTTTATTCGGACCACTTTTTTAATAGCCTCACTTAACGGGGCCAGCTTATTTGGGCGTGATCTTTTAGACGTGAATCTTATTGGCGGAGATTTTTTTGGGCGCGGATAGCTTGGGCGACAGCAAGCGATGGTTTTTTTTCAGGTATCATGCGCTAAACGTTATCATCTGTGTTAGTGAGAAACACAGGTTACCAAATTTATTTCTACATCATCCACTCACTGCTATCACAAATTTTACACAAAAAATACCGTTCCCCGTTAACGATTTAGTTTTTTCGAGTACACAGCATATATATGTATGTACATAAATATGTATATAATCACATCACACATATTTTACATTATTTTATTAGATTTTTCATTTCTTTTAAATTTAAGTGTCTTTTTTTATTTCGATTTTTCTTTTGTGTTTTCGGGTCATGAGTATAGGAAATGGGGGATGGGAAAGGAGGAAAAAAAGGAACAGAAAAAAAAGCATACAATTTATTTATTTTTTTAGTATTATTGTTTTCCTTTTTTTTGGTATCGCCAGCCAAGGCATTATCCAGCATTTGGGCCATTCTGTACGTAAAGGAAAAGGAGAGAATAAAACAAGACAACACTATTTAAACGATAGCACATCAAACATCCGACGTAGTCGGAAGTTATAATAAATTTGGAAATTGACGTGTTTTTGAAAATGTAGGATGAGTGGGTCGGGTTAGTTTCATGATCTAGTGCAAATTTCTTGTTTTGCATTCTTATTGTTGTTGTGGGAGGGAGGAGTGTTGTGACTAGTTTCAAGGCCGGGTAAAAAAATAATATAAAAAAAGAATAAAAAGTTAGGTTAGGTTTCGACACTGACAGACATTTACGGACGTGACACCGTCACTCATATTCCTTCTGCCATCCCCAAGCCAAAAAAAAAGAGGAATGCTCGTTTATATTACGATTGGTTTTCGTACACGAGATACTTGAGAATGCCCAGTTGAAGATAAAGATGACCCCAACATTTTAGGCAACGTATTTAAAATTTAGGAGAGCTAGCTCCTCAATAATAGTTTTTAAAAGTTACAGTCTTACTTAGTACTTGGAGTTCAATTTTTGATTTTGTAGAACATTGTATTTTGTGGGTTACACAAATTTTTCATTTACCCGTAGCGACAAGATTCACGTCAGAAAATATTGCGAAACGTTATAAAAAAAATTTAAATATATGTACAAGACAAAGCGTACAAGTGTACCAATTAATGCAAATATACAGTTACCGTTCTAGATTCCGCTAATTGCAAAATCTGGACAAAGGCGAACACGAAAAGTAATAGTGCATATCGACAAAACTGCATGTTTAATTTTTTTCCGCTGCGCTTGTACTTTATAACCGATAATATTCTACCTGGATAAGGACGGATAAAGTTAATTACGTTTAATATAACAACATATTTTCGGAAATAACAATTTCATACGCGTCGCAAGTTCTTTCCTTAACCTCGGGCACTCGATATTTCTCGATCTTCCTGAATCGCACTTAAACTGTAAATAAATTTTCATCTATTGTTTCGGTTAATATCTCACCCGTATATCTTCTTAAATATATATCGGGAATGATAGTGTGCCATTTTTGTTGATTCAATGTTACTTAATTGTATGAGACTAAATGTATTTCCCCTTATATGAATTTGACTTAGTTGTTTGTAATATGAAATTGTCGCTATTATTAAAAAGGAAA
Source organism: Icerya purchasi (assembly GCA_039619475.1). NCBI lineage: Eukaryota > Metazoa > Arthropoda > Insecta > Hemiptera > Monophlebidae > Icerya > Icerya purchasi. The sequence continues at coordinate 240,833,658 of CM077115.1, forward strand.
AAATTTTACTTCTCAAAACATTATATTTTGCTTTTCACATAAATCTATCGTTGTATAGCTTTATATTTGGCGCAGTAAACAATACGATTTCACCCCTTTTTTTTTTTTTTCACTTTTGCCGAAATAATCGGATAAATTCAGTATGATTAGCGAATGTTTTCATATCTCGGATGTTCTCGCGCTTAATAGGAATTCAACATTTTTATTCCAAAAGCCACCGTGTATTACCACAAAGAAATATTAGGTATTAATTGCGTTAATAAGTCTAAAAATATATTTATTATTATTGTAAAATGAATGAAATCAAAATATAAAATACACTAGATGGATTTCTATATATTAATGGATTTTATTTCATTCAGTCGTCAAAATTTAAAATATATTTAGTTCAAAATAATTCCAATTTTTAATGACACATTCTCGCTTTGATGATTTGACAACCGGAATAGACTATATTGTACTACTGATTAACGATAGTCATTAGAAATATATTAACTCAATTTGTTGAAAACTTTCAAATATATTTTTCTCTGCCAGAATACGTTACTTCAGATGTAAGTTAGGGACTTTAAAAGTTGACGCTGTTTTTTAGGTAGTATATTTGGAAAAGTCGATTAAGGATAGTTTTTCTTTAGTGTACGTAAGAAAGTGTTATGATATTAGAAGTTACGTACAACTTTGCCATGTAGAGATACCTTCAGTGATCAAGTCCAGCTAAATGTGTCATATAGTACATTCATCTGTGCCGAATCAAAAGACTGGAATAAACATAGTAATTAACAACTTTTTTTCTAAGTCGCTTTTATTTCCAAGCAACTGACAATAAGCGCACCCACTAAACAATTATTTACAAAAAGACACGTTTTCTTATAAATAATAATTTATGCTAACCTAAAATCAAAAGAACAGTTTCGTTAAATCAATTTAATTATCCAGTACCTAGAGTAGCAAGGTTTTATCTATCTGCAAATAGTACCTACGAATATTTCGTTGCAATGGAAATACAATCGCAATGCAGATTTTGGAGTTTATAATTCAATTTCATAACATTTCAATCAATATTTTATTTTTAATGAAGTTACTATGCCCGTTAATTTGTTACTACAGACATTCATTTTTATATTTCTATATGTAGCATTATCGTGCTTATGGAGAAATAAGCAGCATTAAAAGGTTATTTATAAATGATTATGTGTTCTTTTTAATTAATTTTATTTTTATTTTTTTATGGATGGGACATTGCACGACTTGCGTTCGATAGCATCGTGTCGGAAAAAATAATTTAAAACATATACGATCAAAAACCGGCACTATGAAGTCAATAAAAACAGGAATATCAAACAAAGACAAAAAAGGCGTGAAGGCATAAGAAATAAGAAACGTCATTTTTCAAATATTGAGAAAAATACATTAAAAGAAAATACCATCTAGATCGCATGTGACTGGATAATGAGATGAGGATGAAAAAGAAAAAAAGAAATCGCGATAAAGGTGCTCTTAATATCGCAGTAGGCATAAGTTGAGAGCGCGTGATAATTTTCTGACAAAGTAAACATATTATCGACAAAATTTTTGCTAACTATTGTGAAATAAAGCTGGCCGTACAAACAATCAGAGGCCGCTTCTCTCATACGACAATGTGTTGGCTACTATTCCGAGAGAAGTAATTAACGGCTTACATTAGTTTTCTCATTAAAATTGCTAACAACTGCGTACATTCTGCGTATCAGTCTACCCTTTGATCTATCGACGCAGACCAGTATACTCGACATTCTTTTTGTCCAATTATAATGACTCTGATTATCGGATATATATATATATACAACTGTAAGACCATATGTGTCAACAGTGTATTGAGAAATCAATATACTCTCTTCTCAAATAAACAGTAAACTAGCAAATCAAGTTAAAGAAAAGCGTAGCCATCATCATCACACTCTGAGGGTCCCAATTTCTTCAAGCAGTACCGCGACCGAATCCCTCGTTAAATCAAACTCCACAAAAACAAGAGGTATGACTACTTAATACCAAAGGTAAAATAATTACTTGTTAATAATCAATATAACTTCACCATGGACTTTTCAAAATATTAACACTTTGTGAAAATTGTAGCCTACAACTGTGACTATATAAACTTTGCGCACAACTATATAAACGACAAGGAAAGTTTTATTCGCAAGTTATCGGCGGTTTAGCTATACCTGAACGGAAGGAATATAAAAAACAGATTTTCCCGTATCATAAAGCATTTAAAAAACACGATTACTCAGGAAAACGTGAGCAAGAAGAATCTATCGAATACAGACGAATAAACTATAACTTTTTAGACGGGCATGGAGAATACGAGCTACCACATGGAAAACTTTAATATTACTTTAAGGGGGTAAACCACTCTAGAATTTTTGAAAAATCAAAAAAAATTTCCCCCCCTTAAAATGTATTTTAATATCGTAAAAATCACGTGACAAAGTTTCGTGCATGACAGAAATCTATAAATACCATTTTCGAACTTTTTTGAAAAATTGAATTTTTTTTTCCTCCTTAAAATATACCTTATCGTTGTTAAAATCACGTGGTAAAGTTTTGTAAGGGCTCGAATTTTGATTGGAGCGTGGTTCCTGTCGTTGCCCTGTGTGAGCGTAATGTACGTTAATTACATTGGCGATGGAGATTCAAAAACTTTCAAGGGAGTCACAGAAGCTAAACCGTATGAAAATTTCATGATAACAAAAGAGGAATGCATTGATCACGTGCAAAAGCGTCTGGGTACTCGCCTGCGCAATTTGAAGAAACAAACAGAAGGTCTTGATGGCAAAGGAAAATTGACTGGGAAGCTTATCGACGAACTTTCTATTTATTACGGATTAGCTATACGCAGGAATTCTGATTCGGTTGAAAAGATGAGGAATGAAATATGGGCCACGCTGTACCACAAACTGTCAACTGATGACAAGCCGTAACACGATAGGTGCCCGGCGGGAGAAGATTCATGGTGTTCGTGGCAGAGAGCAAAAGCTACCAATACTCTCGAGAATTATTCGCATAAGCCAGCCCTCAATCTTGAAGTATTCAAGGCCGTCAAACCAATGTATGAAGAGTTGAGTAGTGATAACTTTCTCACTCGGTGTATAGGCGGATATACTCAAAATAGTAATGAATCTTTCAATTCCACCGTCTGGGCACTAGCTTCAAAATCAATTCAAAGTGGTAAAACAGTACTAGATATAGCCACGCACATCTCCATCGGTATTTACAACGATGGATTTGCATCAATAATGCAAATATTACAAACTATGGGCATGACAATTGGCCGAAACACTTACAATATGTGCTGCGAGATCGACGCGAAACGCATTAACAAGGCGGAGAAATCCTTGTCCGAGATTGAAAAAGAGGCGAGAATCAGTGCAAAATCATTAAGGAAGGAAAGGCAGGAGGAGTATGAGAATCTAAAAGACCAACTCTATGGCGCAGACATTGCAGATTGAAGGTATGTACATTCAATCCTTGTTTTTTCAGTACTTATAACTTTAAACGAGTTTTTCTCGAAACAACAAATTTCAAGTTGGCCGGACCGATATCTCAAACAATTCTTGTTCGAATGTCTTGAAATTTTTACTGAATATTCAAAATTACCGTCTCTTCGACACTACGTAGGATTTTTTTTTTTTACAATGTATAGTTCAATTGTTATTAACAATTTTCGGGTGATTTTTTTGAACTTTTTTTGAACTTTTTTTTCAAAAACACGTCATTTTTGCAAAAATCAATTTAAAAAAAAAATCCTACGTACTTTTTTTTTTTTATTTTATTTTTTTTTTTTTTAAATTTAAGAAGGGGTACTAAACCACTCGCTGCATGTAACTACCTCGGTTATCGCAGTGAGTGGACCCACGTTTAAAACATACTCCTTAGCTCGCTAGCCTGAACGAAAGTCATAAGATTGTTCAAAGCAGTAGGGGTATTTGAGAGGATGTCTTCAATCGATGTGATCTGGCCTCGCCGTAACCCATTTAGACGTGTGCATTTCAGCAAGATATGCGAAACTGACGGGTATTCATCGGTAGAACAAAGTGGACAAGTACTTGGCTTTGGGGCTTGTTTGAGGATATAGTCGTGGGAAAAGGACGTATGTCCCGTTCTCAGGCGATTGATTGCCGAAAACACTTTGCGTTCTGTTCCGACTGGAGGCCACCATGGCTCCGTCGTAGGCTTCAGTTCCCTGAGGAAGGTAGACTGAGACATCCAGTCATGACTCCACTGTGCGAAGACCGTATCTGACAGGAAACCTCTCAGAGATAATGGACCAAAAGCAAATAACGGCATTGGGCACATCATGAATGACCGAGCGACCAGGTCAACCCGCTCATTCCCCGGAACACCGGCATGACTGGGGACCCATAAAAAAACAACTCGGCATCCCCTTCGACTCAGCTGGTATAAGATAGCCAGGACTTCTAGGACCATTGCAGATTCCGGGTGATCTGACTGTAAAGCACGTATGGACTGCAAGGAATCAGTCACCAGTAAGATTCCGAGCGGTTGGGATCTCAGTTCTAAGTATGCCTGAAGACAAAACAACACAGCATACATTTCGGCTTCCGCAATGGATACAACGTTGTTCGCCCGCATGCCCTCTGCGATTCCGTCTATTTCGAAAGCGCATGCAGCTGGGGCAGCCTTGGACTCATTAGCTTTGGATCCATCAGTGTATGCTTTCGAGAACGTGGTATATTTATTAATAATATTTAGTGCCCTGTGCCCTCGCAGCGCCGGTGGGTGATTATTATCAGTGAGAGTTGTGATAGCTTCTACCTGAAAAGAAGCCCAGGGTGGGGGTAATTTTGAAAAGTCCGTTCTAGGTGTTAAGTTGGGCTTTATGTTATTTTGCAACAAGATTGCATTGACTTCAGGTAGGTTATCCTTGGGAAAATCAGGCTCCGTAGTTACGTCGCAATGATTCTCCGCAGCCCATGAAAGCATATCGCGACAAGTGAAGAACTTTCTGTTGTAAGACAACGGTGGTATACCAGCTAACGAACATAGGCTTTTAGCTGGAGATGTACGATGGGCGCCAAGTATCATGTACTGTTGGAGCTAATATCATACTAAATCGAAATTATTTTGGCTCATGATTTTATCTTTATATTTACAGGAGTTATTGGTCCGGCCACGCAGCGATCAAAAAAAAAAGATGACTAGGGAAAAATACTGGGAAGCCGCCATTTTGTTTTGTACAGCTCTGAAAAAATGTACAAACACACTTCAATACTTGTATAATAAAGACGTTTTTACCGAATTTCGGTATGTTGTTTAGTTTCTTTGAAAAAAATTTCCAAAGTTTACTCTATTTTTCAACCTCTAGAGTGGTTTACCCCCTTAATGGCTTGTAATAATGTAATACTGCATAATTATGATGACACATCTGACTTATAATTGCCAGAAGTTTGCGCTATACCGGGTAACACATAGCATGGGCTCTGTGCACGAGACTCTATTGGTTTTGCCAAGGAAAGCCGATTCTATTTGTACACGTAAACTTTACATAATTCTCTGTATGCTGTAATAGCCCTGAGTGTCGATCGAAGAATATAGAAATTTATTTTATGACCATTATTCGGTTAATCCCATCGCATATTAAAAAAAAAAAAACGGGTTACTTTATTCTACATTAATCCGCATTTGAATAATTCGAAATAAATAAATTACGAAGTGTAAATATTAATTACGCGTGTACATACATGTGTTTCTAGTGTAGGTGAAAAAACTAGTGCTTTATTTCTTTCTTTACCTAAATTATTTATGATCCATTTTTGAACTGTAACAGGCTGATAAATTTAGTTGTTCTTATGTAGCATAAGAAATCCTGTACGTGCTTCCGCAACAGATTGTGAGTTGGAAAACGCTAAAGCAGATGATCATAATCAGTGCTCTAAAATATGTTTCGAATTTAGTATGACCGGAAAATTGTATAATGGCTAAGAAGGTGGGAGAAGTATATCTTCTAACAGATATTTATGGGATACTGATACGTGTGCTATGTGAAGTTTAACAAGTGCATGTTTGACGTAGGTATTGGTGATCACGACGACTCAATGTTCATCTAAGCTAAAGATGTTTGAGTCAATCTCTTGTTTCCCCGGGCTGTGTGCTCCTGAAACAAATACTCGTATTTTACTAATTTAAAAGAGATGGGCGTCTTTTAGGATATAATTGTCCATATTTCCGCTAATCCTGGGATGTTAGCTAAACGAGCCAGAGAATACGTCTTATGTGTCTGAGGAAGAGTTTAGTTGCAAAAGGGCATGAGCTAGGATAGGGATTTTCTTGGGAGTAAAATATAAGTTTTGTAATTGTAGAAGTAAGAACAGATAAGACTGGCTGAACTTTGAGAAAGCCGTTTATATAGGAAGCGATAACTTAAATAACCTAAATTTGATTACACTTTTCGATGTCTATCTTCTTAATATTGCTTCTCTCTCTATGATTTATTCCTCTCTTTTATTCGCAGATGACATCCTTGTCTACACAGTTGTAGTGATCTGGCCACCGTCAACGAAGAGATCAATAACTCTTTATCTATCCTTAGTAGTTCTCTCTCCTTTAAAGTCTTCTTCTTTGATGGGTTCCCACCGCGCCCTTACAATCAAGCTTTAATAAGTATTATTTCATCTAACATTCCTATTCCGCTCGTCAGCTCCTTCTGTTACTTTGGTGTTATTCTAAACAGCCGACTCACTTTCCATAAACACATTAACTATCTCTATAATTCCTCCCTTAAAAGATTCAATCTTCTGAAGGCCCTATTTTCATTCTAATAGGGTGGTAATCCTTCTATTCTCCTAATTCTTTAGATAGCTATAATTCGTTCTGGGATTGATTACTATTCCCTCATATATGGAAATTGCGCTAAATCATTCCTCAGGAAACCAGAGAGAGTTCAATATTTCTGCCTTCATCTGTACATTGGAGTGTTAAAATCCTCTCCTACTCCTGCTATCCTTTCCGAATCTACTATACAACCAAATTTTATTCGCAGATCGCAGCTTGGGCGCAATTTTTTAATTAAACGTCTTTCCGTATCCTTATCTAATTTTATCCCCTCCTGTATTTCTATTAAAAACTAGTGGTATTTTGCTCCTTATAAAATTCAGATCCTTTCTCATGTAGTAGCTCGAATTTTTCATTTTTCGTCTAATATCTTTTCTTACTTCAAGCTTCCTTACTTTTCTCATGACTTTGCCAGTATTTAATGAACTATCAATTTCCTCTTTCTGCCTCTCCAAGCCAGCTCTACCACACATTTTACAATCAAAACCGAATTCTTCTACCACTTGCTTGACACATCTTTTCCTTCTCGTTTAATATTCTCTACTGATAGTTCCAAAAATAAGAATGGGGTGGGCAGCGCGTTTACCTCCCTTTCACTGCATTATTCTGAATCTTTCTAGCTTCTTTTCTTCTGTTCTATCTTCACAGCGGAGTCTGTTTCCATTTTACGCTATAACAGTCAGTGCCTCATTGTGTTCGATTTCGAAAGCGTTCTTCAAGCTATTTTTTCTCCTCCTTTTAATCTTCCAACTCTATTATTCTTTCAATTCGTTCTCTCATTTCCAATCTGTTCTCATCCCACTCTATTACTATAGACCTTTTGTATGTTTTCAGTCATTCTGGCATCGAACGCAACGACTCAGCGGATTTTTTAGCCCGTTCGGCCGCCTGCGATAGTCCTTTACTCTGCAGTTTTCCTGCCTCGGGCATCCCTTTCCGCAGCTAATCATTTCCGACTGTGGTCCGAAATTTATCCTTCTTTATTTTCTATTCCCGCCTCTCATTATCTTCAAATATAACAGGTTCCCTGCCCTCAGCTATGGTTTTAATCCATTTATTATCAGCACTTCACGATCGTTTTTTAATCAGACTGCGATTTAATCACTCTCTTCTCCCCTCTTCGCGTTTTCGTTTTTCTCTCCTCCTCTCGCGATTGTCCCATCTCTACCCCCTGTAACGTTAATAATTAATTTTTGGCGTTATATTTTATTCCCCACCAGGGATGCTACGTTCTTGTTAGTTATTTTAATTTAGCCCACAGGGATGCCAACCACGAGATTTCTGTCTCGTGAATTTTATTTAATTAAGGGTTATTTTATTTATTATTTACAAATTAGAATAATTTAACTTTTTGAATTTTAAAATATTATATAAACCTGACACCTATCTTTTGGTACCGGTCGACCGCTGAAAAAACACAATATTACTTTACGAATACGACGACAAATATTATATAAAAAATGATTAAAGGTTATAACAAAATTCTACGTATCACTGTTGTCGGTTCGTTGATTACGTACGTAGAGCTCGGACTAGCTATTAATCGGGCCTGCAGGCTGGTGTTCCGCGATTTATTAATTCTTACTGGACTTCTAAAGTTCGATATTTTACCATTTAAGAATACTACTGCGAACGGTAACGAATACTTTGTCCACCGATAGACCGCGAGGCACTTTACAAGTTTTCTGGAAAGACCACGATTGCTCTGCCGAAACTGAACGTTAATTTTCGGTGCTTCGAGAGAACACCTTTAGCTGACCACAGGTAGAATGTAAACTGATTTTCTCTAAAAATCTTCTCTCGGTTTTTCCCAAATTTCGACCGCCCTTCTGTTCGTGACCGTTGGACTTGACCGAATCAGGTAGATCCTTTAGTTTTTTGCTGAAAGGTAATCACTCCTAACCGACAACAGTTTCATGCACGCGCACATTCGCACCCGTACCGCCCGTTCCAAATTATTTTTATTATTATTTGGTTTATATTATTTTATATTTTTTATTTTATTTTTCTTAGAAATTTTTAGTTATTTTTTTTTTATCGATCCATGTAATGGTCACATTACACCCCATATGCGGTACAAACCACATTTTCTTTAAATGCCTCGTCCTCGTTTCTGAACGCTTTGCTTTGTACTCAAAAATCGTAGCACTGGGTCTTCTTGCTTCTTATAATTCTTCCTTTATCCTTTCCTTCACATCGCCAGCTATAATACTTGTATTTCAATCTTTCCTATGCTCTATCTCTAATCGTCTCTCGATTTATATTGATTTTTCTAGTTGTTGGGTCGAAGCCGCTAAAAGATCATATGGTTGAACGAGCAAAGCACGTTAGACTCAGTAAGAATTGTTAGGATTACAGAAAATTTAACAGCACCGAGCAGCAGTCGAAAGATTTAAATCTGTTTTGTGGTTCAGTAAATATACCGAATTGATCGAAATTGAATTGGGTCATATTTCAGGAGACGACTTATGTGGATTTTATAGAAATTCTTTATCGTTAAATAATAAAACAGAAATAAAAAAAAAGCAAAAATGATCAGCTAAATTCTGGGGTAACGGATGAGTATTAGTATTTTTTTTTAGATAAATCTTGACGTGTGGAATACCGATTGCGGAGACGAGAAATTTCTCTTTTAGCAGCCACGTAAATCGTAAAGCATAAAAGTAAATATATAAAAAATAGGATCTAAACCGATTCGATTGATTTTCGAATTTTTTCTCCGGGCAATATGCGGATTACGATTAAATAAAGAAACTTCTTTTCCGGCAAACCAATATAAATATTGATACGAAACCGACTGGTCTCTGTTTCGCTGCTCGACTTGTGATGAATCGGGTCTATCTCTGATTAGGGGAATCACTTTTTAAACACGTAAGTTTGACTTTTCTCCGAAATTGCGGATCAGATGAAAATTACGGATGTTTGATTTTGGTAAAATAAAATCAATAAAAGTAAATAAAAAAAAATAGCTTTTTTAAATCAACGGTAGACAGCTCCGCTGGGTGGTAGGTTTTCGGTTTTACATACTAATGATTTAAAAAAAAATTATATATGTATTTTCTGTCCCGATGCAGCTCAATAACGGGGAAAAAAACAAATCGCGGTCCCGCCTTTATAGCGGTCGTACCTCGATATCACGGAGGCACTGCACCACGCGTCCAATTAAAAATAACTTTTACTATAAGAAACGCGCACATTCAATCAAACTAACACAAATTTACCTAAAAAAACAACTGAGTACGCGCATACCAACATTAAATTCATTCGTGACTAGAATAATGTCGAAAAATTAGCATATGTTGACAAATTACGGCGTAAACAGCTCCAAAATACGGCATAGTTTAACGACAAATTACGTGTAAAACGGTAATACGGCGACTTGATGAACATTTTAAAACTGCAGCGACGGTTATCGAACGACGATGACGGCTAGAATAAATAGTATTTCGACCGACCGACTATCTCAACTGATTATCAAAAAGAACAATTAAAAAAGGTAATAGCGGTACGTCGATGTTTCTAGGACACCTCGGAATAATTTTTTTAAACGATTCCGCAACAACTACCCTGCTTGATTCTTACGGAACTTATAGAAGTTCCCTTGACTCGATGCTGCTCGGTACAGCTCTTTTAAGCATTGCATACACTCACTCCGGACTCATATCTCCGCTATCGGCCGCTACCAACAAGAACACAGTCTCAACCTCAACACATTCGTCCGTTCGACCGCATACGGAAATTTTGGTTTTTAATCCGATAAGTATCTTCGATACCTACAGTCCGCGACTGAGACAAATAAAATGGTGTCCGATAGATCACGAATTTGAGGACTTTATCAAAGAATACTTTTATAATTCGAACACCGCCAAAAGATCACGCTCCAGGTCACGAATCCGTCTCAATATATATTTCTAATAAATGAGCAATGAATAAAACTTTCTGCTGCCGAATAAGCCAGCTGACAACAACAATTTAAAAAGCATACAATTTATACGATTTACAACTTTCGATTTATTCTCAAAACGACTAAAAAAAGTCCACGGAAAAATTCCCTTTTTCGTGCTTTACTTGTATTTCCCAAATTCAAAGGATGTCCAACGCTCCTAAATCCTCTTTCTATTCCATCATCGTTTCATCTACGGTCTCCCTCTCGATAAATTATTCTTTTTAATGTACTCCATAGTTCCCTATTGCGTTCCTAACCTTAATAGATCACTTTGTATTCGCACTTTTTGCTCGTTTCTTTCAACTTCACGGAAAGTCACAGTATTCCAACTGAAAAATTTTATTACGTAAAGAGAAATCATCGGATGCCGCGAGCCTTCAAAAAAAAAGCTTAAAAATGATGTCAATGAAAGTGCTTAAGGCATAATCACCTTCTCCCTTTTGCCCTTTCTACTCTACCGATCCTCCCTTTATATGCGACCCCAACCATATCCTTTTTGAATTCCCTGCTCTTTTTCCTGAGTGCTCTCATCTATACGCCGAACTCTTGGCGTTGGATCTTCCTACCCCTTTCAATGCTTCCTTTATTCTTTCCTTCCCATCTCTAGCCGTTATTCCCCTCCTTCTTTCCTTCATACTCTCTATCACCGATCGCCTCAGAATCTGAGTAGGTGGTCTAAGTCCATGTAGTTGGGTCAGTGTTGACACCGAGCCCATTAAAAAAAGAAGAAAAAAAAAAGAAGATAAGATAGCGTAAGTATCGTTATAAAAAATCAGATATAAAAAAAAAATTATAATCCGAATTTGAAAAATAAAAAAAAAACAAAATTAAATGGCAACTAAAATAGAACATTATATTTGATAAGCGGTTGTTCGTTCGCGTTGTTTAATAGATAACAATTGTTCTCCGATAACAACATCATCTTCGATTTCTTCGGCATTTTCGTTATCATCGTAGCGATAAAACCGGTGAGATTGTTCTGATTTTACTATTTTGTGCGCGTATTTCGCCTGCTCATTTCGACAGCTCACAATTTTAGTTCGTCTTTCGGTACTTCAGACACTAGGAGATGTGTGAAGTCCTTGAATGTACTAAAGGTTCTAAACGGAAAAAAGAGCAGACCGCACACGAACACGCTCCTGATGATTTACCGCGTAATTATCCGATCAAAGATGGACTATGGATGCATACTGTATCGTATGGCGTCGAAATCATTACTTCGGAAGCTGGATACAATACACCATACTGCAGTAGGTTGCTTTTCTTCGTACTGGGACAGTGGACGAGGGTGTGAAGGGGGGAACAGCAATTGCGGGGGAACCAGTTCGATTCCATCGCGCGAAAACAACGAGTTATGACGCAATAAAACAACAACAACAACAACAAAACCTGAACCAGGTCACCGAACGAATGGATGACGACGATGGTGATGTAGCATGTTGTTCACCTTCACCCACTATCACTTTCCCCCCGCCACCCCCCTCCACGACGTCATCAACGTTGACGACGATGGAAAATTCTAGAAAATGCTACCGCGATCTGTGTATGCGCGCGCACGCTTCTTCCTTCAACTAGCAGCTTCCTGCTTGTGCGTTTGTTTCGAAATCATATCTTGCACCTCTTTAACTGTATCCGTAAGCGTTGTATAATTTTCTCGTAGCGAATCTACCGTTTTCTGCATCGTCATCCATTTAAGTTCCCATTCTTCGGTTATTTTTTTATCTAATTTAGCGATCGAACTGATATGTTCGGTAACAAGCGTGTTTATAATTTCCAACGGTATTGTTTTATCGGTAAGTTCTTTGATTGCAGCCTTACTCCACGTGTAATGTGTATTTAATATTCCCTGTTGCCGATGAGCATCATCTTCGATTTTAACGAATCGTGCACCGTACGTATCCATGTTATCCGATATATTAGATAACTTTTTATTTATCAACTCCAGTTTACCGTTGATGGTTTGTTCTAACGTAGGTAGACTTTGCTGTAGAATAGTGTGAAGGACGACACCGTGTTCGTTATAGTGTGCCTGTTCACTCGCGATAATTTTCTGTATTTTATCATCTATCGACTTTACACGCATCTCGTGATTCACCTTCTCCGCACCAATCCGTTTATCAACATCTTCCAGTGTTGTTTTTACCGCTCCAACTCGATTTTCCATTTCCTTTTTCGCATCATCCACCATATTGTTAACTTGACGTTTCGTAACAGCATCTTTCGAATCTTTTCCATCACTAAGGTTCACCAATCGTTTAGATAGAAAACTTACATAATTCGATTGTATGTAAACGCTATCTGCAAGAGCGTCTTTAACACGATCTTTTAAACTAGCTAACGAGAGCGATTCCTGTAAATGTTTTTTAGTTACAACTTCGTTATCGTTTAATTGATCTCGATGTAGAACGTTATTAATATTTAACAAACGTTTTCCTTTGAAATTATAATTTCCACCGGCGTCTAATTCGATAGTAGCTGGTGCTACACTACCACCTTCCGGCATATATTTTCCGCTCTTATGCAGAGGCATTGTTTCCGTCTAGTTGTTCTGCTTGATGTATTCGCTATTTATTATTATTATTAAATATTCGCTAAATTCGCGTTATCTACCCACGAATTTTCCGAATTAGGAAATCCGAGCCACTTCACTAACGATTTTCCACCTTTACGTTGAATAACTCGTTCGATTAGGTATACGTCCGGGTAAGCAGTTTTCTGTAATTCTTCCGTGTAAAAAGTACCGGCAATAGGTTTACCACTAGTATCTGTTAACGTATATGTTATCGGAAAAGTAGATTGCACGCTATTTATAGTAAATAGTTCTCCGGTCCAGTTTGGTGTGTAACCTTTTTCCAGTAACGTTTTAACTTTACTAATTCGTACCACATCACCAATCGTAAACCTCCTCGAACGTTTAGCGGAAGGTGGTAGTGTAGCTGTTGCACACGCTTTTGCTAAATTTCTCGCAACCGTCTCCTGCACACTCGATGTGACATCTACAGGAGCGAATCCTATCGATCGATGTTTTTTCGTATTATATTTTCGCGTCAACTCTTTCAGCATCGGTAACCATCGTTTATTACTATTGACGGTAAACTCTTTCCACATCCAACCCTTTAGCGTTCTATTAAATCGTTCAACGATGCTAGCTTTAAGCGGCGAGTAAGTGCTGTACAGATTAATATTGTATCGATTTAAGAGCGCGCGTACGTGTGGATTGTAAAATTTGCTACCACGATCGGTTTGTAAATTTCGCGGTGGAACGATGTTCTTTGTAGCGAGTATTCGTTCAAGAGCTTTCGAAACCTCAATACCGGTTTTTGTTTTCAACGGAACTGTCCATGCAAATTTCGAAAACGCGTTCACGATCGTTAACACGAATTTATAGCCGCGATTAAAACGTGCGTATTGACGAAGATCGACTAGATCGCCTTGCCAAAGGTCATTTAATCCTAATAGTTGTACGCAACGTGTCTGATAGTGTTTACGAGCGGCTCTATGTAATTCGTTAACGAGACCGCGTTGTAAGCTAACACTCGCAGTGTTTAATTTAGACATCGGGTGAACGAATGTATCCGCCTTCGACTAATTCTTCTTCTACGGAAAATATTTCATTATCCAATCCGGTGTTTCCGCTCGCTCTACTTGCACGTAATAGTTGCAACCGTTCTACCAATTCGTTTGGATCGTCCCAATATTCGTAGCGCGGTGCTGATAATACCATACGTCGTTGTCTATTCAAGCTACTGTCACCAGCACCTTTTTTCACGATATCTTTATCTTCTTCTTCTTCTTCTTCTTCACTACTGATGAAAGATCTAGCAGAGGCACTACTAGCTGACTTTTTGTAATTACCCGTACGAAATAACGGTTGTATAATATCGCGATATTTCGAATTTGTTCGATTTCCTTTTAACGATCCGTTTGATTTTAAATGCGCTCCGCTACGTTCCAGTAACTGTTTATATACTTCCAAGTCCGCATCGGTATAACGCGATTTATTCACCTTTTTCACCGTTAACAAATGAAGTAAACCCGATGTTAACGGGTACATTCTTCTATTCAAACCATTATCCAAATATAATTCTTTATTCGTCCACGAAATTGGTACTTTTCCTAAAGTTATTTCTCCAGTTTGACGATTTACCCGCATTCCGAAGACCGGATCATCGAACGTAATACTATCCAACAGAAGCTGTTGTTCTGCAGAAACTGCCTCCTCCTCCTCCTCCTGCTCCCCCTCATCTTCCGGATAATTTTTCTTATCATCTTTACTAATCGTCATCTTCGATGTTTCGGGAATTTCTTTTGTAAACGGGTGGTGATGTTGTTGTTGCTGTTGACGTGTTTGATCTCGTTGTCGCTGCTTTTCCGTTCTCCGCTGTAAAACAACATCGCGAATGTCCGTTAACGGTTTGCTAATCGGATCTAATAGAAGACTCGAAGTTTTAGCAATTGCTTCCCGTTCATCTTTAAATACTCTATACTTGTTAGCGATGTTTTCACGTAATTTATCTAGTTCATTTTTAACACGTATCTCATCGTTAATTTGACCCAATGTATCGAAACGATGATTATCATTTAACTTAGATGATGTTGTCATCATTATCGTTTTTCTTCTTAGTATCGTCGTTATCAATCTGATTAACTAGTATATACTGATCGAATCCACATCGATACCTTCCACTATTTATAGGTTTTTCCTTATCCATCGATAGAAATCCATATTTCTCGCGCCAACATTGTACGCACATACTTTTAAACGTTTTATACGTACAATCCCCATTCACATGTTCTTTATAAACGTGTTGTAGGTTTACATCATCCTGTGCAAATAGCACTAGGAAATTTGCATTATCGCGAATCATATGTTTCGGAATTTTTACATACGTTTGACAAAGATAGAAACAATCGATGTTTTTATGTCGTCCCATCGAAAAATATTTTTGTATAATCCGTTGATCACTATCCAAGGAAACATCGTCGAATATTAGTACAGAGTGTGGTTTAATATCATCCGGTGAGAGTATTTCACTTTCATCGGAGAAGGTATGATAGCCAATTTCCGGTAGTTGAGAAAATAGTTGTTTTAGTAGCACATATTTCGGTTGATACAACGATTTACTGTATATGTATACGTTATCGAAACGAAGACCGTTCGAATGAGTTAATAAGGTAAACATGATATTAGTCTTTCCACACCCGCTCGGTCCTACCACTAAACAACGTATATTGTTCGGAAATAGAACGTTATGCTTAAAATGAGTACCTTCTCCATTTGTTGCTGCTTCAAATAATGATAACGCGTCATTATTTAACGGTAAACGAGTTGATTGAGCTATCACTTTCATCGTACACATGCGAGCGAACAATCAGAAAAAAACTATATAAATACAAAGAGTTGAGGAGTGTAAAGGTATTTATATATAAAGTAACGTGAAGATGATGATGTTTATGCTAGTGTTATGAATAAACGAATAAAAAACGATAGTACTAGAAGAATAAGAAGAATAAGAAGAAGAAGAAGAAATTTTCAAACTAAAAGACGTATACGTAGTGGAGCTGGTTTTGGATCTATAGTTAATAAAATTATCGATAAATTACCGTTCGAACTTCATATTCCCGGAGGATATCAATATTGCGGTCCAGGTACACGTTTAAAGGAACGATTAGAACGCGGAGATCCTGGTAAAAATCCGTTAGATAGCGCTTGTCGCGAACACGATATAGCGTATAATATATATAAAGGGAACGACGAGCAGAGAGCAGAAGCTGATAAAGTATTAGAAAATAAAGCTTGGGAACGCGTTACAGCTGGAGATAGTAGTTTCGGAGAAAAAACCGCTGCTTGGTTAACTACGAACGCGATGAAACTTAAACGAACACTTGGAAGCGGATGCTGCGCTAGTGGTAGTGGATTGAAGAAAAAACGACAACGAGGACAAGGACAACGAGAACGAAAAATCATTGGTCGCGGTGTACAAAAGCGGAGGAAGATGATATCGAAGAAAAAATTATCGTTTCGAGACGTATTAAAAACAGCGCGTAAAGCCGTTCGTAAAGAAAAGTCTATACTCGGTAGAAGTGCAAAAGCTCTCGATGCAGTTCGAAACCTCTATCAGAATCCGAATAACATCGTATCGGGAATGAATACACCGCGAATAATTCCAATTAACAAGACTGGAGGTGCGCTACCGTTAATTCCTATACTAGCCGCTCTCGGAGGTATATCAGCTACAGTATCAACTATATCGAAGGCGGTAAAAGATGTAAACGAAGCCAGACGTAGTTTCAAATCAGGAAGCGGACTCTCAACTATCGATAGATCGATCGGAAATGGTCTATATTTACGTCCTTACCGAAGCGGATTAGGACTGTACGTAAATCGTGAAGGGAGAAGAAAAAAAATTTTTTTTCGACGTTAATTCCATACCAAACAACTACCCGTTACGTAATATAGATATATTAAAGTACGCTCGTAAATTACGTATACCCTACTTTAGAAATGTATACGATCGAAATGGACTACCACACACCAAACCGCACTATAATGAATCAGCTATAGTTAACCTCGACTCGAAAACTGGATCTGGAACCCATTGGGTAGCATACAGAAAGCGAAGGCATCGCGTAGAATATTTTAATAGTTTTGGAAACCTATCACCACCTTCAGAGATGATTAAATACTTTCATCGATACGATCCTAATATAGAGATTCTATACAATCGAAACGCGTATCAAAAGTATAATACAGTAAATTGCGGAGCTTTATGTTTACGTTTTCTATGCAACGCATTACCAGCATCGATATCGGAACTAGATAAAAGAAGAAGAAGAAAAATAATGAAATAATATAAATAACCTCGATAATAACGTAATTACGATTTATATATAGTGTAAAAAAAAATAAAAAAATTTCATTATTTACTAATCGAACGATATGTCTTCGTATTTATTTCAATTGTGCGGAAAAAATGGAAATATAACCAATACGATATTTCCCCCGCTAGTATTAAACGAAGCTTACAGATGGACTATCGGAATGGTTTCATTTACTAGTTATAATTCAATTCGCAATAAAACGAAGGAATGTAACAAGTTATACTACTACGAGGGAACATCATCTTTGAGAAAAGGAGAAGTGAAATCTATTCAACTACCGGAAGGATGTTACGAAATTACCGATATAGAAGACTATTTAAAACAGAACTTGGACGATACTATTGTATTAAAAGCAGATGAACGTACATTACGATGCTTGTTGAAGAGTAAATATTACATAGTTTTTTCGAACGCTTATACACAAAGTATCGGATCGTTACTCGGATTTAGCGGAGATGGAAAACAACACCTCGTTTTAGAAGCGAATAAAATTCACACCAGTCCTAACACTATTCAGATATCATCTATTAACGTACTTAATGTAAACTGTAATATAGCTGCCGGAGGATATATAAACGGATCACCTACGCATATTATATATTCATTTCCTTTGAATGTACCGGCGGGTTATAAAATTGTTGAATATCCTAGATCGATCATATATTTACCGGTATCTACCGTTTATCTCTCAGATATAAATATATATATAACCGATCAAACCGGTCGATTAATTGATTTCGATAACGAAGAAGTTATAATAAACTTACATTTAACAACTTTACCGCTAGGTGCGTGATCATCATCATCATTATTTCATACGTTTTTTATAGTATTATATTATGCCTGTAATATACGATAAAAGCATAATCAACGTATATAAAGAAGTTTCATCTCTACCTCACTCCTCGCACTATTCATCATCATTATCAACACCACCATCATCATATTCTAAAGAAAAAAGTATAAATAGCGAAGGAAAGAAACAATTATCGAAGAAAAGTATACGTATTTTAAAATTTTTAGGATACAAAGTGATAAAGTAAATTGATAAAACGAAGAAAAAAAGAAAATATATAAAAAATGGAAAATATTCTAAGAATCGATGGAAGTAACGCATACATGGATGATTCAATCGCTGGTTTGGATTATCACACGCATAAACCATATTCCAGTTCGAAATTCGGATCGAACGATGAAATACGTATTCCGATACAGCAAAAAGATGTAATTACCTTACCGTCGGAGAGTTACCTAACGATCGAGGGGCGCGTATCACCTGCACTCGAATTTTGTCTAGGTGGACCGCTTTTTCTATTTTCTGAGTTACGCTATGAAGTAAACGGGAATGTAATGGATATAACCAGATTACCGGGCATTACATGCGTTATTAAAACTTTATTAAGTTCGGAAAATATTCGTTCAGACTGTACATACAGCACTAGCGGATTGAATTTGAACGATTTGAAATCTTTCACCAGAGACGTCACCACCACTGATGCATCTACTACTACAACAGCAACAACATCAACAGCAACAACATCAACAGCAACAACATCAACAACAACAACTGAATTCTCATTCGTTATTCCGTTACGTTTCCTATTCGGATTCATGGAAGACTATACAAAGAGTATAGTACACAGCACTCAAGAGCTTATTCTGGTTAGAGCCAGCACGGATAAGAACGCTTTTATAGCCGCTAAAGATGAACCCGTTCATTTAACTTTGCATACGGTTGCTTGGAACGTACCGTTTATTAAAATTAGCGATAGAGCGAAGGTTGCACTATTAACTCGAATCAAGCGAACGAAATACGCTCCAATTCAATTTCGTACCTGGTCACTATATCAGCAACCGAGTTTACCAACTACATCAGATCACAGTTGGCTAATCAAAACTACATCAGCGATAGAACGTCCTCGTTACATCGTGCTAGCATTTCAGATTGATAAACAGAATAATCTAACGAAAAATGCGTCTACATTCGATCACGTTGATATTATAGAATTAAGCGCGTACATAAATTCCGTTCGCTACCCGTACGAACCGTTGATGTTAGATTTTGAAAAGAAAAAAGTTGCCGCTCTCTATCTATCCTATGTAAAATTTCAAACAATGTATTATGCGCGAGAAACTCCCCACCCAGCTATCAACGTAGAAGATTTTCTAACCCGTTACACGCTATTCGTTATACCGTGTGTATTTCAAAATGAGATATTGATGGATAATAGTCCGCTACAGATTCGTGTAGATTTTCGTTCATCTAAAAATATACCTGCTAATACAACCGCGTACGCATTAATTATACATACTGGTTATGATATTTTACAAATGTGAAAAACATATAAAAACCCTTGTACAACAATTTTTCAATCAGTTTCACTTCTGCTAACGGTAAACTCGGTCTTTTTTTCCTGTTTTGTTCTCGTTAAATAGAACCAACGTAATTAGTTGTATCAGGAAAAAAATGAAAAAAGACAGGAATAAAGTTATTTTAGATATTCAATGTTTTAGAAATAACGAGTGCGAAGATATTATTAAAGAAATGGTAATACTAAGTGTAAATGGGAAATATTATTTACACGAAGTGTATACTCCTCCTTATGATTGGAATATTTTACCTTCGCATATACAGAAAACAAATAGATGGTTGATCTCGCATTATCATAATATTCCGTGGGAGTATGGAACGCGTCAATATCATTATTTATATCACGATTTGATGGAAATGTTAGAAACATTGCAACCGGTAGAAATATATGTTAAAGGAGAAGAAAAAATTAAAACGTTATCGAAACTAATAGATCAATGCACTTCCAATCACCAATCATATGAAATATTCGATATGGAAAAAACATGTGGTACACCAAACTTGCGAAAATTACATATTATCACATACCGAGGTGTATCGAATTTAATAAAGTGTAATCATCATAAGAACAGCTCAAATAATAGTGCATGTTCGTTAAGGAACGTCTTTGTACTATCGAAATGGTATGATTTAAATGAAGGTCAACCTTCTCCTTTCAAATCGTTATATGACGCAAATAAAAATGTAACAGTGGAAAAGGTTAACGATGGAGAATCTAAAATCGCACTTACAATAAGTTTACCTACAACATCGTAATCTAAACTAACATTATTGTATAAAGTTTATGTAATAGAAAGATTTTTATAGTTTTATTATTATTTTAGAAAAGGTTTTTGTAATTGTTAATGTTTTTAGTTTAAGTTTTAAATTTATTTTTATCATTGTAAATTTTAAATAAATGAAATTATTTACGAATATAATATATGTATTTTTTTCTTTACATTCTCACAATATATCTCGTATTATACTATGAAATAATTTACAAATATATACAGACTTAATAACATAAATAACGAAAAAATGCGAAAAAAAAGTAAAAAAAACGATGAAAAAATGCAAAAAAAAGTAAAAAACAATGAAAAAATGTGAAAAAAGTAAAAAAACAATGAAAAATGTGAAAAAAAGTAAAAAATAACGAAAAATCTTAATCTAATCGCGCACGTTTCGGAGGTGATCGATCCTCTTCCTCTGCAATATCATCATCGTTTACATCATCATTGGTAGCATTTTCTAAATCTACATGACCTAAAGCTAACGTATCTATATTATTTGCTAATACTACACGCTTATCATCTAGTCCGGATATAGCTAGTTTTTTCTGTTTCATAGTGTATAATTCATGGTTTTCACTACGAATAGAATACCCAGTTCTATAATTTACGTTACTAATTTCATTATTATTAAAAATGCAATGTTTATAATTATCAAAGGTAATTTCGTTTTTGGTGACATTGTAAGGAATTCCCTTACATTTAGTTATAATATTATCTTCGTTTATTTTAACGCTGTAGACTTTCGACCGTAAACCTACAAACGCTTGAATGGGAATTCCTGACAATTCATCTTTAAATTTACCATAAACTTTACGATTTTTAGTGGAAAAACATTTATGTGAAGCTGGGTAATCTGATGTGTCGAAGTAGTCGATATTATTCTTTATATCTTTGTACACATCCACTGTTTTAATATTATACACTAAACTATCTGTATCCGTATATAGTAATTTTAATCTATCTACACCATACATCGGTAGCATAACATCGTAATGGAACTTATACATAGTTGTTTTACTTAAATCTAAAATAGACATACCTACATATAACGGCTTATCAAATAATAGTTTAGTGGGATTTTGATGTATGGCGCATAAAAAGGGTTTTTCCATAAATATAGTGCGATCCTTAAAAGAGGGTTTATTTACTAATTTACTAAATCTTACTTTATCGGTGACTAATTTAATATTTAACTGTTTTCGAATGTTTTGCAAAGTCTTTCCAAAAAGGGAATTAATCATTAATTTGTAATAATTTTTTTCAAATTCGTTGGTAGCCTGTTGGCGGAGAGAAGTATTTAAATCTATATATGATTTTAACCAGTTAGATTGTTTAAACTTAATTACCCTATAAATTTTACTAATTACTAATCCATGTTTTAAAGCTAATTTTAAATAAAAAAAATGTACAATATACTTATATTTATTTTCTAATGTAGCTACCAACTTTTTTACTTTACTACTTGAAGATACCTGTTTACTTTCAGGTAAAAACGGATAATTATCGTGTAAATTATGTAAGTGTTTTGGATAAATTATATCTACTTCTAAAATAAAACCCTCCGGACCATTTTCATCTAGATTAGCCACATCTATATGAGAAATCTCCTCCGATGTTAACCATCGGAAGCCTCCTTGTGGTAAAGACTTGCTCATTGCTTCCCCATATAGATTGTTGGCATCTAAATATATTATATAATTATTATTATTATTACTAACCGATGCTACCGTTGATGATGTGGATGGTTGAGGAGATGATGATGATGATGATGACAGGTATGGGTTATTTGCAGTTGAGTAACGGTGAACACACTGACTGAGACCTCCGCGAATACCATTTTCGAAAAACAACAGCATATCATAATCGGTTAATAGCTCCAACTCCACCTTGGTGCTTTTTAACATCGCTTGCCATGTGAGTGCTGGAGCTGTAAACATCCAAGCCGGGTCCAGTTTATATATGCTGTAGCAAACTTTGCGGAAGTTCTCAAATACGTCAGCGAGCAATAACACATCCGTCCGCAAGTATATATCGCTGTACTGTCCAAGGTTCTCAATGCAAAGTGTATCCCATACCTGTTTCGCATGTTTGTACGCATCTTCCGAAATGGTAGATTTCGTTAACGAACTATAAAACGCGGAACGTGGAGGAAGCGAGGTTACTTCCAATTTTGTTGCATCGGAGCAAAATTCGTATGGGAAGTAACCTTTACGACGGAACAGGGGTAACCACGATGCATCATCTATATGTTTAAGCGTGTGATGAAAAGCTGTGTCTGGGAGGAAAGATGCCAACTTCTCTAAACTACCTGACATGAACTGCATCGAATCAACAAATCGGAGTTGCATAACTCTAGGTATTAACTGTTTCATGAATCCTTTATAATGTTCCGATGATGTTGCTAAGACGTGTATGTCAGATTTGTCATATACCAATTCCCGAATTATAAGATGAGCATCGTACCCGCTTAAATTGTGTACGAAAACTGGAAGAAACTTTGGTAGACGATATAGAAGATTGCATGAGTTGTGAGCTGCACCACGGAACTTGCCTGTAATGTGACAGTGTTCGAGTACCTTTTCTGCAGGATTTAGCGGGTTTTCGCAAATGTGACAAACGGTAGCCTCGTTAAAAATCTGTCGTTCTTCTTCGCTTACTCGAGGCGGTTGTTTGTGTTGATAAATGCTCGCGATAACCTTAGCATCTTCCTGCAGTCTCATGCAAAATTCTTTCGCTACATTCGTATTTTCCTCTCCAGATCCTCTGTATAAGCGCGGTGTGCGTAACGAGCTGGGTAGATACTCATCTCCGATTTGACTTACGAAGTAATAGCAGAAACTCATCGGAACGTGTCGATGAACTTTAACGGTGTTAGCAATCTTCTCCTCCTCGACAGACTCAGCTTCTCGATGCACGCGACGAGATGATACGCTTTGCTCCTGTTGACCCGGTTGATCTTCGGGTAATTCTTCTTCTTCTTCTTCCTCGATGTTGTTGTTATTGCCAGACTGCGTCTCCACCTTCTCTAAATACGTCTCAAAATCAGCATATACTACGAAGGGGAGGGGTTGTTTGAATTTGTGCTGCTCAAATTTCAATATATTTTTTCCTGGTTGTGGCATCTCAACAGCAACTGGAGTCTTCCCGGTACACAGTCGTCGATGTTCTTCAAATTTCCCCTCATCATGAACATACCAAAGACAACGTCTGCAGATTAGGATAGATTGATGGTTTTTCGTAATCTGTGCTCGAACTAAACGACTTAAGTTTCGTATCCAGCAAAAGTGTTCCACAGTGTTACATTTCAGTAGAAGAAGGTCGGTGTGATCATCCCGTTCTTCTTTAGTAATACGCACGGGATAAACGATTTCATCCTTCTCTACCGCGTAAACGTTGATCGAACACTGTGGATTTGTCTTTTCAAACATATCGATATCCTTCAATGATGAGGGGAATGAGATACCGCTCCAGTTGTACTTCTCGCTTAGAGTTGAATCGGATAGATAGTTGTTAACACGTTCTGGATGTTTTTTTACAAATTTCGACAACATCGCGTACTTGAAGCAAAATTCATCGTTGTTTTGAACATTAATGACCGCTTTTCGTACAGCGATCTTGTCGGGTGTCCGTACATGCGAAGAAATCCGTCCTAGAGCGTTACATCTATTAATTTTGATTTCCAGGTACTTAATGGTGCTTATAGTCCATCCGGAACCTTCGATATTTTCGAACATATCCACCAACTGTTTAATTTCCCGCGTTGCTCGAACAAACCAATCGTTTAAATCATCTCCAATAACCAACATTCGCATCTCCGATGGAAAATAAGATGGAATAGTTTGATCTTTCCCCTCTAATTGCATCGTACGTTTAAAATAACAATGCAATACTAGAGTACACTTTACTCCAGTTCGAATGTGATTCGATAGAAGGGAAAGAACTTCGGACTTTACAGCAGTTAAAAACGTATCGATATCGTGCGCGCTAACTTCATCGTTCACTAATCGCAAGGTAGACAATCGATTCCTATATCGCCGAGTTACCGTTTCCAAGTGGAATTGTACGGTAGATGATGATGATGATTGCGTCGCGGTATTCATTATGCTGCGTGAGAAGAGAATAACTATAGACTGTATAGAACAAAAACAAAACTACAAATGCGAAGTCACTCGATGTGAAGTGAATATATATACTTTTTTAAATCTCGAAAAATAATGAAGAATTCGATAATAAATCATTTTTTCACCTTTAAACGGTGTTGAACATATCTTTTTTTTTTTGCTACAACAACTAACTAGCTGACTGTAACAAGCTAAAAAATTTTTTACATTACCTATTATAAAAGGAGAACGTGAGAAGATGTTTTTTATAGTCTACTATAATTATTCATATAGTACGTTCGTATATTTTTGCGTTAATTATTGCGGATATATTCGTAAAATATGAGTGAAAACACTATATATTGTTGTTCAAACTTGTGTTTTGTTTTACCAGAAAAGCGATCGGATGATTTATTTTGCGTAAAATGTAAAAGTTCGAATATTTGTCGGTGTCAATGTAAGACTTTTATGAAAAATAGTAATAATTGCGATTGCGAAATCGGTTGTAAAAATTGTTTATGCGAAGAATTTTTATACACTACATCTCGGTGTTTATGTAGAGAAAATGAAATATTGAAAAAATCGCGATGGGTTTACTGTTGCCCTGAAAAATGTCTCACTCGATACACGCATAAATCCGAGGCGGATGGAATTGTTTGCTTAGATTGTAACAATTACGTTATTTGTCGATGTAAATGTAAAACGTATATAAAAAATATGAAAAATTGTTCTTGCGAAGTTTCCTGTTATAAATGTTATTGCGTTTATACCAAATCAAATATCAGATGCATCTGCAAGGAATCCGAAGGAAAATTACGATATTGTTGTCCGGATCGATGTTTCACTTACTCTACAAATATTTACAAAAGTCGTACTAAAGGTTGCATAAAATGCATTTGCAGTGATTTTTGTTATTGTCGGTGCGTAACACGAATGACGGAAATAGCCGAAAGAGAATGTGAAAGCAATTGTAGCGGGTGTGGAAAATGTCCGTTTCGGAGAAGAAAATGTTTATGCGATGATGATTGCGAACACTGTTATTGCGTACGATTTTGGAGAACGGAAAACATAGAAGACTATTGTTGTTGTTTACGTGATCATTATGATGGTCCGTCTTTTAAATATGTAAATGGGGAAATTGAATATACATCCGAATGTGAAGATTGCTTCGAGTAATTAAAAGATTTTTTTATATATAAATACATCATGTATATAGATTTTTCCGTTAGTTTAATATATTTCATGTACTACTTCGATTGTATATTATCTCGTTAAATTTAGTGTATTTTTTTTTCGTTTAGAAACACGTAGAAATATGATAAAAAACATGAATTATTGTTGTTCTAATCAATGTTTTATTACTCCTAATACACAAGTCGATGGATTAGCATGTAATAAATGCGGTAGTTACGGATATTGTTGTTGTAAATGTAAAACTTTTATGCGAAAAAAGAATAATTGTTCGTGTGAAATCAATTGTAATTTATGTCAATCATGCGGAGATTCTATTTTATCGAACGGTTGTTATTGTATGCAATTACGTAAAAATAAGAAAATTTATTGTTTTAAAATATGTTTTTTAAATTTAGAAAGTGATGATGATAACATTTTAACTCGTATAATTTGTAGAACGTGTGGTAAACCTGCTATCGAGTGTTTTTGTAAATGTGAGAGTGTAAATTTGAATT
Organism: Icerya purchasi; assembly: GCA_039619475.1. Classification (NCBI taxonomy): domain Eukaryota; kingdom Metazoa; phylum Arthropoda; class Insecta; order Hemiptera; family Monophlebidae; genus Icerya; species Icerya purchasi. Next base: position 240,860,249 of record CM077115.1, read on the forward strand.
GCCTATGCAATTGTAGATATCGTTTGTTATAAGCTTTAATAGTAATTTTTTAAGTATAAAAGGAGCGAACGCATAACAAATTTTCGCATTCTTACATATATTCTACACAGTTACGTACGTATATTTCCCGCGTTAAATAATTTAAAAAGTATCGAAAATATAATTTTTTTTATAAACTATATCGGAAAAAAGAATAAAATGGATTCGGAGCAGAAGCAACAGTTAGGTGGTACTAGTGCTACTACTACTACTACTACTAATGTATCACCCGCTTTCAATAAAGAAGCAGTTCATAAGGAACGATTAATGATATCTAGTTTAATGGATAAAAATTTTGAAGATTTTCGAGATTTACCGTTTCGGTTTATTCAACAATGTCTTATATTAGCACTATCTTCAAATACATTTAAACTAGCTGTAAGATCAGCCTTATCAGACTATATCGATATTACATCTGAATACATCGATATTCGTAACAAACGTTTAGTTAATATTCCTAACGGACATGACGATGGACACGCTGTTAACTGGCAACAATTCATTAAAAGATCGCAATCTTTGGAAACACGAGTTACGCAATTGGAGAAATTAGAATTACAAATAGCTCGATTAGAAGATCGGATGCGAACGTCGGAATCATCCAACCTTACTTTATTGAATATGATAAACAATAAAAACAGTGGTGGAATAAATTAAATTTAAATTATATTTAGTTTATTAATGATTTATGTTGATTGATTTTTGTAAAAATGCGTAATTGTTTTTTTTCGTAAGTTTATTCTGTATTAGATTTATTCTGTATTAAATTTATTCTTGTATTGAATTGGAAATATATACGTTTTTAATTTATTTGTTGTTTTGTTATATTTTTTTCTTCTACATAAAATTTAGGTAGGCTAATTATTTAATTAAATCGATAAAAAATGATAAAATAGGTATTTTAGCGTGAAATATATAAGAATTTAGCAAACGCGTTGGTTTTGATAACAATAGCATGTAATATGTGAAACCTTTGAAGGATCGAATATTAATTTAATTATTGTCTCCTTATTAAATGTTTTCAGATGATGCGAATCCATCTTCTATAGAACAATAGTGAAAAATATTCAAGAAAAAATTATTATTACCCCTCTTAAATTATAATGAAATATTAAAAAAATTTTATGATAAAAAAGTAAAACTCATAAATACTTACTGTGAAATGAATGAGTGATGTAAATATCTCTGGATAATTGAAAAATTGATAGAAAAAAAACTAAATTCTTCTATTAAATCAGTTAACAGTTCACCTTACTTTCACTTCAGCTCACTGTAATGATTTTTTCACGTAAAACGATTCTGTATATATAGAAGTTTTCATCCCATAAAACATTGAAGAAAACGCTTAGGTAATTGCGTGATAATACATTTGAATATATTCCCACATCATTTTTGTTTTCGTTTTTTTGTTTTATCAATTTTATATGAAGGTTTATGAGCTAATTTTTAAAGTGAATAATTAAAACCGATTATTATTATTATTAATATTATCCTATTTATTCTATATAATTTTCTTTCGCAAGCACCTATTTTAAATGACCTGGAAGTGAAGAGAAAACATGCGTAAAATGCGTAGTTTTAGAATTAATATTTATTATTATGTAATATTTCCTTCGTAATCGTTTTAAATACGCACTATTTAAAAATTATCTAAAAGCGAATGGGAAAATAGTGGTAAAATGTGTAATCTTGGAATTGTTATTTATTATCTAATATTCCTCCACCTTCCACCTGTATGCGTTTTTAAATACGCACTTTTTTTAAAATGACTTAGAAGTGAATGGAGAACCTGTATAAAATGTATAGTTTTAGAATTAATATGCATTATGCAAGATTTCGTTCGTAAAACGTTTTTAAATATATATTTCGAAATAGTTTTAATGCTACTTTTAAATCTTCATCTCGTTTTACATACCATATAAGGAATAAAGAGATGATGACAGTTTTTAAAAACAACGTATATTCTCATAAGATAAACATAATTTATAAAATATTTTACAACTATTCAAAAATCATATACTATGTATTAAAACAACATTACATCTCATATTATAAGTTAATTTACAAACTAATTAAAATAATATACTATGTAAATGTTATTAATTTCAAATAATTTACACGTGTGTTACAACTTCGATATCCATCTGTAGTCGGAATTTCCGCAATTTATATTTTCATGCGCTGTTTCCGTTGGAATCGAATCGACGCATTTTAAACAAAAAAATCTTCCTTTTCTTTGTAATCGCATTAATCGGGAAAAATTCTTTATCCATGCAAAATGATACAATTCATCATCTTCTCCGCGCCAATAAATAATATTTGTGTGTTTTCTCCAGTTAGAGTTATTTACATATTTTACGGTAACCTTCACAGGATCGATATTATATTCAAACTGTGTTACGTAATCAGGAATTGTTAGTTTATACAAATTAACGCTAACACCGTTTCTGTCTTCAAAATCGATAATGTCGCGAATAGTTTTAATTCCAGATTCTGTGATATTTTGAAAATCGTAAATTCTTTCTAATATTCGAAGCTTCGTTATCGAGTGTCGCGGGTAGGCGAATTTTGCTAATATTGCGAAAGCGAAACTTTTTACATCAGCTATATCGAATGGATCGTGTACATATACTACAGCATTGCGATGTTTAATCTTCTCAGGTAATTCTCGTTGTAATCCAATTACCTTGGTTTCGATATTTTCCTGCTCCTCCTTCTTTTCCGGTGTAGTGTTTTCAGAGTTGACATCGGAGGATTTAACAGATAAATTGATTGCTTCATCTTCTCCGAATAGATCGTTGTAAAATTTGAATATAACATTATTACCGGTATCAACTTTGCTAGGTTGAGCATCGTTGGTGTTAGATATCAAGATGGATTGTGATGGTTCCATTTTATTAATTATTATTATAGTAGAAAAAATAGATGGAAAGAGCTACTAACACGTAACTATTAACGAACTTGGAATGAAAGAGTTTTAATTAATGCGAGTGTTAACACAACAACAACATACGTAACTTAGTAAATTGCTGTATAAAGACTAAAAATTAATCCATAAAACGTAGCTTTTTATACTAATTTTATACAGATACTTTATAATTAATTTACCCCCTCTCTCTTCCATCATATTTCACATCATATTCATTAGGAAATTAATATATCGTAGATTTTTTATAAAAAATAATTTTTAAATAGGAATTTGCGTAAAATTAATGTAAGTATACCCTCGACATAGCGGATAAGGTGTTAGCATCATATGTATACTAAGATATAGCTTGTGATACGATGACAATATTTCAAGTTTCATCTGATTAAGGTGGTTTAGAACTCGAAACGTTAGGTAATTAACAGGTTTCATATAACTAACCACTAGGCTATGAGCGGTATACTAAAAAATTTTACTTTTTAATATATTTAATTATTTATTTTTTAATAGGGAAATATAACAATTAATCGATTTATTCGTAATTTATTATTATTTATTCGATTAATGAGGAAGTGTTCATGATTTTCAATACGCGTTAGAGGAATAATTTAAAAGATTTAACCGATCTGTGTAACAATAATGTTGATAGAATTTCCCCGCTAGCATCCTATTCATCATGATCAGAAATGTGCGTGCGTGCATGCGAGGTTACGTACAGAAAAAACAATGTATAATAATGTAAATAGTATTCGTACTGGTTCACCGCTAACTTCCTATTAATCGCAGTTTCGAATGTGCGTGTGTACAATGTTGCGTAAAGTAAAAGCAAAAGCATCCTATTCATCGCGATCTGGAATGTGCGTGTGTACAATGTTGCGTAAGGTAGAAACAAAGTATAATAATAATAATAATGTAGATAGTATTTGCATAGCTTCATTGATAACCGCGTCATCATCATCATCATGTTCCTCTCGATTTATTACGACTTGCAGTACACTCGAACACATCTTTCTTCGTTAATACTAGTGTAATATTATGCGATTTTACAAATTTTTTAAAAAATAAAGTGTAAGAAGGGAACGTGCTAGAAAAAAATCCTTAAAAATTTGGGTTCTAAGTATCGAAATTCGAACGTTTTAAGCAGTTTCTGGAGATTTTACCCCTTTTTCCCCTCTGAATAAAGAATTTTCAAATTTTAAAGGCAGCAAACTGTGTAATAATAATAACGAATATCTATGTAAGATTGTGTAGGGGAAAAAAGCGCGGTACATTGCAAATAGTTAATTATTTTTAATAAATATAATAACGAAAATTGATTAATTGGTAGATTATTATTATTATTATTATTTAATCGATGGTGCGCGCGCATACACAGATCGCGGTAGCATTTTCTAGAATTTTCCATCATCGTCAACGTTGATGACGTCGTCGAGGGGGGTGGCGGGGGGAAAGTGATAGTGGGTGAAGGTGAACAACATGCTACATCACCATCGTCGTCATCCGTTCGTTCGGTGACCTGGTTCAGGTTTTGTTGTTGTTGTTGTTGTTTTATTGCGTCATAACTCGTTGTTTTCGCGCGATGGAATCGAACTGGTTCCCCCGCAATTGCTGTTCCCCCCTTCACACCCTCGTCCACTGTCCCAGTACGAAGAAAAGCAACCTACTTACTGCAACACGAAGAGCGTTAGGTGCTTATATCACTAGCCCCACACCCAGCATACTAGCACTGGCCGGTGAACCACCGCTACAAATCCGAAGACAGATGCTGACGGTAAACTATGGAGCAACAATGCTGACGAGGATAAATCATCCCAATCTAGCGTTAATGGACCTCTCAGGTACGAGCTCTATGGCAGCCAGGGTTCGAGCAGATTTAGCAGACCTGAACCTTGGAGTGGCCGAATTACTGCACCTACCACGGGAAAAGATTCGCCCCATCACTATGGACTGTGCATTACGGAAATGGAATGAAATATGGATTAGCACTGATACAGCAAATAAATTGCGCATGGTTAAAAGCACCATTTATCCTCTAAGGACGACGGCACAGGAAAGTCGCATGTATGAAAAAGTACTTGCCCGGCTTAGAATCGGCCATACCCCGCTAACGCATGCGTATATCTTAGAAGATGGTGAACGTCCAATTTGCGAACTCTGTGAGGAAACTAGGACGGTTCATCACCTATTACTAAAATGTAAGAAATATGAAAATTGTAGAGTGCAGAGCGATATACCTACGGATGATTTGAAGGATGTTCTCCGAGATGATATACCTACAACTCGTAAACTACGCTTGTACCTTATTTATACGGATTTAATGCGTTATCTTTAGTTAAGTTAAATTAAGTGGTCATAGCCGAAAGGCAATAAGTACCGCTGTTAAATAAATAAATAATAGACACTCGAATTCTGTCGTGTTTTTTTTTCTCTTTTTTTCTTTTTTTTTTCTTTTCCAATTATTATTTATTTATTTTAATTTAATCGATCGATGAGTTCGTCCAGTGGGGGCCGCCCGGCGGCCTCCTCCAAAGACACGAAATTCAATACCAATAAGAATAATTTAAGTCTCAACCTGATGGAAACCAACGCTGCCGTAAAGCGTAAACCTTCCGGCCCCCTTTCACCGACCGTGTCTCTGCCTAGCAAGGATCTACGGCTGTCTCAAACTGATCTCAACGCTCCCACTAATATAATAAATAATAGTAACAATAAAAATAATAATAATAATGAAACCGTCACTAAAGCCGTTGAAAATTTTAGTATTAAAAATAGTAATAACAACGGAAGTAAGAATGATATCAATAACAACAATAATAACCCTGTTAAAAACGGTAGTAGTGAACATAGTAACAGCAATAATAATAATAATAATGCCAATGATAATAATAATAATAATGCCAACGATAATAATAATAATAATAATAACAATAATGATGATAATAATAATAATAATCAAATCAAATCAAATCAAATTTATTTTATACATAATATCAAAATTATAAAATGAAATACATAAAATAAAATTTTACTTTACTCCTGCTTATATGCAAAATGCATGAGTAGCAGGGTACATTACAGTACACAGGCTAGTTTAATGAAAAACTAGCCAGTGCTTACAATCTGTGCGAACGGAAAAAATATATATCTGTGTACAATATACTAATCCACGCACACACATACACAGACACACACACGTGCATTCATATTTATATAGACTCAATGTGTCTACACATATGGATATACACTCTCATATGTACACACATACTCACACATGTACATACACATTCATTTATGAATGTGCTCTCACTTACACACACAGTAATACAAAACGTTAGATTAATTTATAAGAAATAAATTTAATGTTCACCTGTATAATTAACATAGAAAAGTGAATAATAACATGATATATATAATAGTAATAGCTAGCGAACAATAAGTATATCAATAGTAAGACAGGAATAATTTTCTAGGGGATACATGCTGGCATATATGGGCTAAAGATTATGTATATGAGTGCATGTATCAAAAACTTAGTAATATTTAATTTTGCGTACATACTATTTTAACTCATATTTACAACAGAACTATTATTAATTTAGATTACTTTGAAAAATATCACACATATACCCCATCCCATATGACTCATATCCTCTTTCAGTGATGATAGGATGATGTAAATGTAATATAATATTAATCTAATGTTAAGTGATAAAACTAATATTTATAATTATAAAGTTATAATAAGCATGTGTGTTAATTTTTTATTTATAATAATATTGGTGTTAGCAATAAAGATAGTAATAAAACTAAGAATTTAATTTAAAATAAAATAAAATAAAAGTAAAATTAAAAGACAAAATAAAAATGAAAAATAAAAAATCTGCGTTATTATTTTTAACCTAATTGTATGGAATATAATGAACTACTTTTAATATTATAATGAAGAGTTTTGTTTAAGGAAATGTATTGATTGCAATCAAAATGATTAATAAGAATAACATCTATAATAAAGTATATTAAGTTTTTTTTTTTTTTTTTAGAATTTTAACATTTTCGTGTTTTTTTTTTTTTTTTTTTTTTTTTTTCTATTTATTTATTATTATATAAATTATCTCCTTTTCAAATAATTCTTGAAATTACAAAACCTTAATAAATAAATATGAAAAAAAAAATACGATTACAAAGTGTAAATTCTTATAGATGGAGACCGTTTGACCAATGGTTTATCCGTATCTCCTCTACATTACAAGATATCTAAAGAGAAAAAGCTATTGACTTAGATTATAACTTCTTTAATATAGCGGTTATATATTTTAAGGTCTTCATGGTATTATTTTTATTCTTGAACCAGTTGTAGTTTTCTCCGATGTTGTATTCAGCTCTTATGTGCTCGAATTTGGAACAATATAGAAAAGTTTAATCCGGTGAATCTGTTTCGATATTGCATTCTCTGCATTTATCATCATTTGTTATGCCCATTTTCTTTAGATACTCAGCGAAATTACCATGTCCCGACAAAAATTGGGTTAGAAAGAAATCTGGATTGAGTAATTTGTTCTTCAATCTATCCTCGATTCTGGTTAATAATCCATACGTTCGTCTCCCTGTTAATTCTTGCTCATAAGTGTTTTGCCATTCCTCCAGGTATTTCGACTTTACTTCTTTTACTTTCTGTATTACCCTTGTCCTATCACTATGGTTGTTTTTGGTTATCTTTATCACCCTTGTCCTATCACTATGGTTGTTTTTGGTTATCTTTATCTCATTTCCAACTGTAAATCCACCGGCATAATTCCTGATATGACATACGAAGATGTATAGGAAACCGTTCTATATGCAGATGTTATATTTAAGATGATTTTCCTTTGTTCCATTTTAATTTTCTTTTTGTTTTTTACCGAAATGTTGGGAAAATAAATCAAGGAACCATATTCCGTTATAGATCTGAACAGCGCTGAGTAAAGAATTTTCCTATCCACAAATTTTAAACCAAAGCTTCTGTTATATATACCTACTAGTTTTGTGTAATATTTTTTAATTTTATCCATGATGTAGCCAACATGTTTGCTGAAATTGAGATTTTCATCTATGTATATACCCAAATATTTCATTTCCTTGCTAAATTTAAGAGGCTTATTATTCAATTTTAATTCTTTTTCTATTTTACTTTTAATTTCGTGTTTTTTATGTTTTCTTGTTATTAATATCGAGTTAGTTTTTTCCGGATTTAAATGTAGCCCAAGATTAATGAGTTCGTTGTTAATATTGTTAATTTTCTGATTTATTTGAGGAATGTCTTCTATATTATTTATTCCTGAAATCAATAAAATGTCATCCGCATAACTTATAAGATTTATATTATCGTAATGTCCAGTGTTGTTATGTATGTTCGCCATTGCAATATTGAAAAGAGTGGGTGCCAGAATGGATCCTTGTGGAACACCTGCAGTGAGTGTCCTACGATAAATTATTTCATTATCCTTATTCTGGAAAATAATTTCTCTATTTTTTAAAAAGCTTTTTATTATTTCAATTAAGTTTGAATCAAATTTATTCAGTTGTAGACACTCCGTAATTTTTGACCACTTTAGATTATTAAAGGCACCACTGATATCAAAACTTATTAGTAATATTAATTTATAATAACTTTTGTAGTTGTTAATGGTTTCCATACATTTCAAAATAGCTTTTTCCGTTGATTTATTCCTTATATATCCATATTGTTGTCCATTCAGTATTAAGTTATTATCCAGTACCTCATCAATTTTATGTTTTATTATTTTTTCATAAATCTTTCCAATGTTAGAGAGTAAAGTTATCGGTCTGTAAGCTTTTGGTGAAGAGGGTTCCTTATCTGGTTTGTTTAGCAGGATAATTTTCCCTCTCTTCCATATTTCCGGAAAAGTACAGATGTTTAAATACGAATTGACTATAGTAGGTATTAATGTGATATGATGTTTGTTTAAAATTTTTATCATTTTATTAGAAATTTGATCGGTACCATTGGCCTTTTTGTTATTGCACATTTTAATTATTTTCGTAATGGTTAATTCATCTACTTTGTTTAATTTATAATTACATATTGTATCACTTGTCCTGAGTTCATCATCCACTTTCGGAAAAAGTGCATTACTTATTAATTCAAGAGTATATTAAGTTAGCAATTTAGGTTTATAGCGGTAAAAAATTGATTATATTGTTAATTAAAATTTACCTTATACTGAATTATTGTTAGAAATGAATCTATTATTTATAAATTTAATAATTTGTAATTTATATTTGGATAAAGATACGATAAATTTAATCTTTTACTGTCCACACTGACAGAGCTAATTTGTTTCCTATTGTTATTATTTACAAACAATCGGGAGAACTATTGGAATTTAGAATAGACAATGATAGTATGATTAACCAGCAACTTGATTTTTATATAAATACCAATTTCTGTTATCCATGCGAACACCTGTTAAAGTACTTTAAATTTAATTTCATAACTGTTATGTAATACGTTTATGTTACATAACGGGGAGTTTCTAATAGATTGTGAAGTGTTTTTATTTATGTATTAATGGATCAATATTAAAAGTGAATGCAATTTGGGTGTAATGGTCTATTATAACTTCGAAAAATGAAATATTTATTACGTAAGCATGTGAAAGTGAATCAATAGTTACAATTTATAATACCTATAGGGTTCTATGACGAGTTGTTTACTTTATTTAGCTAGAAACAGATGGTTGTACATTAATTTGTTAATTTTATTTTAAAGCTACATATCATACTTTAAAGTAGGATGTACGGACTTTGAAGTAAACAATGATACTTTCGTTTCTATTTTAAGATTGCAAATAAGAAGAAGGCAGAATTAGATTTTAACTTAAGCACTTACAAGCGAAATCTGTTAAAAGTTTATGCCTCTTTTTGTAGTTTTTTAATTTTTCTTTTAACGTAACTGGTAAGGTATTATGTAACAAAGGACCTAAATATACAGCCTGAATTCTCGAATAATATTTCATAAAGTTCGGTACTTTTGACTTTTCAGTATTGGAGTTTCTTGTTATGCCTGTAATGTAATTAATGTTAAACAGATCTCTGTTTTTAGTAACGTAATCTATAAGTTGCACCCAATGTAACTGTGAAATATTTAACAAATTTGTGGTACTGGGCGAGTTTCGGTTTTGTCCAATGCAGGTTAAAACCGACTTTTGCAGTTGGATTATTGGTTTTAAATGATAGTTTGCAGCACCTCCCCAGTGCATTATGCCATAAGCTAAGACGGGCTGATAGATGGAACGATATAAATGGGTGAAGTGATCAGTCGTAAAAAATTGCTTAAGATAGTAAAAAATGTAGTTTAATTTACGCAGTTTATTTGCTAAAAATATCGCCTGACTGTTCCATGTTAACTTATAATCAAAAACTAAACCTAAATACTTTATTTCATACACTCTTTCTATTTGCGTGTTATGTCCAAGGTTAATATTTAGTGTAATACCAGAGGTGTTTTTTAAATGATTATATATCATAAACTTAGTTTTAGTTGTATTTAGAATTAGTCAATTTTCTTCGAACCAACTACATAAAATATTTACATCATTCTGAATTAATTTTTGTAAAATATTCTCATATCTAGAAGCTGTTACCAAAACCGTATCGTCTGCATAAGTAAAAATACGATCATTAACTTTTAAATTACATAAACTGTTAATATAAATTAGAAATAGGATAGGGCCTAGAATGCTGCCTTGCGGTACTCCATGAGTTAGTGTTATACATTCACTAAAAGTGCTAAGGCCTATCAACCTAATATGAGTTGAGCCAATTGTAAACCTGCCCCCGGAAACCACATGCGTATAATTTAGTCAATAAAATCTTATGGTCTACAAGATCGAAAGCTTTTTTAAGATCAAAATAGACAGCAGCCACTGATCTTCCGGCTTCTAAGTTCTCAGTTATGTATGCGGTATGCCGATATAAAACGTCGTCGGTGCCCCTTCCAGAAATAAAGCCAAACTGATTACTACTAAAATAGTTTATCTTATTTAAATATGAAATTATTTTATTTTTAATGCATTTTTCTAGTATTTTTGAGATTGTAGACAAGAGACATATTGGTCTGTAATTTGACACATCTGACTTGTCTCCGGATTTGTAGACAGGGGTGATAATTCCTAATTTTAGTGATGTAGGGAACATACCTAGTCTTATCGATTCATTAAATAGATAAGTTAACGGTTTAACGAAGAAAGGGATATTGTCTTTTATTAGTAAGATCGAAAGCCCATCAAACCCAAAAGATGTTTTATTAGGCAATGAAGTAATTGCGTTTCGAATATCATCTTCCAAAAATTCTACAAATCCAAAAGATTCAGCAGAATTGAAATCGCTTATGGTGAATTGACTAGTAAAATTTGTATTCGTTAAAGAATTTCTAACTGTTAGTACCATTTATCGTCAACTCAGTTAAATTTTTTTGACAACAGACCAGTATTTCTTTTGATTACCATCACAATTATTTAATAAGTCTGAATAATAATCTTTTTTAGCCTTCCTTGTTAATTGATGCACCTCCTTAGAGATACGTTTATATTCTAAGCGAGTCTTATCATCTGGCGATGATTTTAACATTTCATGTAAGTTATTTTTTTCTTTTGTTAACTTTATTAAATCTACTGAGATCCATGGGGATCTTTTGCGTAAACAGTTTTTCCGTATACGCAGCCGTTTAGATTGCGTTAAGCACATTTTTAGCTTATTTAAAAACCAATCGAACTTCTCATTAATTGTTGGATGTTTGCTGTATAGCCAGTTAACATTGATATTTTTTAACAAGTTACTGAATAAAGATTTATCAAAGTAATAATTATGTTCACAATCTGGACAATGGATTTTGTTTTGTAATTCCAGCACCGTGCAAACTGCTAAATAATCGGAAAACATTACATTTAAAGTATCAAATGACGTATTCACGTTTAGTTTGTTATTTACTAAACCCCTTACAAAAATGTGATCCAAACACGATTTATAATTTTTACTGTGTAACACAAAGGTGGGGACATTTATTACACTTTTAAAACCGTTTGAGTACAGTATATTTAGGTAATCTGAACACTTGGATTTATCCAGAATGTTAATATTTAAATCACCTGTTAAAACGGATGCCGGAGATGAAGCTTTGAGAATAGTTTTAAGATCGTCCAAAAAATTTAAATAGCTCGAATCGCAAAAGCGATAGATACCGTTTATTGTAAGGAAGCTTCCTCCATCCAATTTTAGTCTTACACTAACAATATTTCCAGTAGGTATAATAAGTTTTACTTCCTCACAAAGTATATCATCTTTGACGAAAATGCCGACACCTCCTGAACGTTTGTTTGACCTGCATTGAAAATAGGAAGAGTAATTAGGTATTTTATACCGATTTATCTCTTCAACATGTAACCAAATTTCAGTTAGTACAATTATGTCATATGTCGGATTTATTTCCTCTAAGAAAACTAAAAATTCATCAAAGTGCGCCCTCAAACTACTTATGTTTAGGTTTAGTAATGTTAAATGGTGTTTATTCATTGAGTTAATCACGATCGATAAACGATTTTAAAAGAGATAATTCTGCAATAGTATGTTAAAACGCACTTTCAGAAAATAAACAAATGTTAGACGTAATTATATAAGTAAACGTATGAGGTTAATATCGTAAGCATAATACATAGAGAATAGATTTAGTAGATTAGTAATTTAGTATTGTGATTTGAAGGTAAATAAATATAAATTTAGATAGGAACCAAACAAAGTAGTAAGAGGAAATAAAGACTTGTAGATAGTATGCGGACAACAAATAAAATCAGGAAGTGCGGAAAAAGTTAAAAGGTTGATAAGAATAAAAGAAATAATTAGAATGCGGGCATTTTGGAATGAAAGAGAAGAGCATAAGAATAAATTAAGCGTAACTATAAAAGTAAAATAAGATTTCATTCTACCTATAACTAACATGATACTGTTTACCATCACTGAAGCTCGATATGGCACTTTGAACTAAATTGCGCTGCATGAATGTAAAACAACAAATATAATTTTCTTTTTTTTTTTTTTTAAAGAGAAGAGAAGATATAATTACAATAAGCCAGGCACACAATGGATTGTTAGAATTATAAGAAGAAAGTGAAGGAATAAATCCGATGTAAAATAAGGCGTACTGAAATCTGACATAATTTAAATATAACGAGAAGTTACATAATAAAGTATTTTGAAAACGAATACGATTTAACGATATGATAAAGTTAATAGGTATAGGGTATAAATTAATAAATTGAATAACAATTTGAGGTGATCGAGACGCGGTGAACGGCAGAAATTTTAAATTAATTAAGTAATCGACATCATTTGTAAAATGTGAAGTAACTAAACATACTGTATTATACGTGAAGTAATGAACTGAACTAGTATTATGAACTAGTCACATTTTGCATAGTGATTGTAGTTGCTCCTGTGAAATTACGGGAATGATAGGCGATTTTTCAGATTTTCGTATAAAAATTTTTGCATCACGTACCCATACAAATTGATATCCTTTCTCGCGTAACCCCCTGGCCGACCATAAAAGATTCGAATTATATTTCGTTAAGTGTTCGTTCAGGTAGAAGCGATTTTTTGCCATTTGTGGCGTCGCGTCAAAACCAATATCACCCAGTGCCGGTTTTTTAATTCTACAATGCGCAACAGATCATTTTTCACAGATCTACGCGTAAATTTTACCACAATGTTGGGAAAGTTTTGTTTTTCACTTTTACATAGACGATGACAGGCACTGATATCATAAGGGCTTAAATCAGTGCCAGTCGCCTCTGCTATTTTATTTAGTATATCAGGAATGGATTCATTGGCTGTGTGCGGAATATTGCTTATAATTAAATTCGACTTTTTACTGTGTTGCTCCAGAACATTTAATTTTAAAAGCAACTCCGAGTTTTTTTCATGTAATTGCGTATTTTCTTCCTTCAGTATTTTCATTGAAAGCAGTGCTTCATCCAGCTTCTCTTCCGTCTTATGAAGAGAAAATTGCAGTCCTTCAATTTTTTCATGCAACGTAGACTCTGTAGTATTAAACGAAGACTGCAAACTATCCACTTTCACGCAGAGAGTGGCTAACTCGTTACGGACTGTTATTAATATATGATCTGAAGGCGAGTTTTCAGGATCTGCAGAGCTAGCAGAGCTAGAACTGGATCTGCATGAAGTGCAAACCCAGTTTTTCTTTAAAATTTTGGACCAATGTTTCCATGTTCCGGCGGCGACACCAGTACAAGTAAAGTGCAAATTTGCTTTACAGGCTGAGCAAGAGATGAAGTCTCCTGATTCAGGTAGAGCTTTATTACAAGTGTTGCATAAAGACGCCATACTAGAATATTAACAGTTGTAAATCACAGGTAACAATTATGTGACAAGAACAGTTCAGTAAATTAAGCACACTGTTACAGACAAAGTTTCCGATTTTTTAAAAACAAATATTTTTCTTTTTTTTTAAAGTATATAAGATCGAAAACATAAAATTTTACGAATTTATACTGCAAATTTGATACCTGATACAAAATAATCAAACAAAACAATAGATGTAAACGAATAATTTGAAACCAACAAATGAACGCAGAATGTAACAACCGAGCGCACAGATAATAATAATAATAATAATAATAATAATCAAATCAAATATACGTTTATTATTATTATTACTGAAATAGCCCATCTATGCGCATATTTGCGCGAATGATGGGACTTTGAGAACAATAAAAATTTCTTTACAATGGATCCAAATGAAATAAAAGAACCGAACAAATGCTTACAAAAATAAGAAAAATTAAAAATAAAAAAGCGATACTATAAATTAATACATGTGTTTAAGTAGTATTTGTAAGTTGTATGTACTTAATGTTAACTTAGTCTACCTCTAAAGAATTGTTATGCTTGCAGATATTAAAAATAATGTCACACACTACTCCGATATTGAATCACACCAAAGGAAACACAATGGAGGAACTCACCGAAGGGGACACATTTAATGCTAGTATTTATATAGGACAAATGTATAGGGTTAATTTTTTCCGTAATAGTCTATGGATATAAGGAAATGATTTCAGATACGATGGTAACGCGTTGAATTTAATTGGGGCTTGATACGTGATTTGCATTCTTGTGTGATATTTATTATATATGGGAATGTTTGCATATAAATCATTACAGTTTCTAACTACTCCTTCCCTAAGTGAAATATTAAATTTATTTTTAAATTTAAAGACAAAAATGAGGGTAAGCAAATGATATATTGCATTAAAATGCAATATATTTTTATTTTCAGTATATGATGTCTTAAGTATAGTTTTTATAACCGAATTTTGAAGTGATTTTATTCTACTGATGTGGTAGTTTGCAGTTCCTCCCCAAAAAATAATATCGTATGTCAAAACTGGCTGATAAAGTGCAAAATATATTCTAATTAAATAACATTTTGTAAAGTATTGTGTAAGGTAATAGATTAAAAAGTTTAATTTTCGTAATTTAGCGGATACAAAATTTGAATGAGCTGACCAGTTTAATTTTGAGTCGAATATTATACTGAGATATTTAATTTCTGGAACACATTCTATGTTATAATTGTTGGCTAAATTGAGTTTAAGAATTTTACCAAATTCATGCTGACGCATACTGTATATTACATACTCAGTTTTAGCTAGATTTAAGGTTAACTTATTACTATTCACCCAGTTTTCTATTAAACGTACACTATTTTGAGTTAATTTGTGTAGAATTGACGGGTACCTTGAACTTACCAGCAAGACCGTGTCATCTTCATATACAAGAAGCTTTCCATCAACTTTTAGCCTACACAAATCGTTGATAAAAATTAAAAATAAAATTGGACCTAAAATGCTCCCTTGGGGGACACCAATATTCTGCTCTTGTTCAGTACTATATACATTATTTATTTTAGCAACATATCGTCTATTTAAGAGGTAAGATTTAAACCAGCTTAGTATGAATCTGCGGAACCCAGCCTTTTCTAATTTCAGTACTAACAGCCCATGATCTACTGTGTCAAATGCTTTTTTAATATCGAAGTATACAGTGGCTGTAAACTTCCCCGTTTCTAAATTATCAGTTATATAGGAAGTGTGTTCGAACAGAGCTGCCTCCGTTCCACGCTCAGGTAAAAACCCAAACTGATCGGTACTAAAGAATTTTGTTTCAATTAGATATTTCAAAATTTTGGTTTTCATACATTTTTCAAATACTTTTGAGATTGTAGAAAGTAAACATATAGGTCTATAATTTTCTGTGAGCTCTTTGCTACCACTTTTAAAGATTGGAACAATAACACCATTTTTCATAATCTTCGGAAAAGTACCTGAATGAATAGATTTATTAAATAGAAATGTTAATGGCTTGATAAAGAAGGATAGATTTTCCTTAACAAGTCCAATAGATATCATATCTTTCCCGTAGGATTGTTTATTTGGTAGACTAAGAATAGCACATTTAATATCATCAGTGGTAAAATCTATAAACCCAAAGGATTTTATGCATACTTGTTCCATCTGTTTACTTGTAGCATTTAGTTGAGTCTGCTTAAAATCTTTGTTTTGAATATTACATACACTCTCTTTAAAATATTTATTAAAACAATTTGCCACCAATTTTTCGTTTTCAGATACTTGCACCATGTTATTATTAATTTTTATTTGTTCGATATTTGGTGATTTGATACCAATTGTACTATTAATAATATTCCAAAATTTTTTTAGATTTGTCCTATACTTACCTAATAACCTATTGTAATATTCGGCTTTCGCTTTTCTGATCTCTCTATGGATTTGTTTTGAAATCGATTTAAATTTTTGTTGTAAGCCAATATCGCTTCGATTTTGTTTGTGCGCTTGATAAATGTTTCTTTTTTGAGCTGAGAGTTGTAAAATAGCATCGTTTACCCATGGATTTCTTTTCTTTTGTTTGTCTTTAATATGGATAATAGGGACTTTACATTTATTAACTATTTCGGATAAGTTTTTTATGAACCATTCGAATTTGTTATTTACGGAGTCAGGACTGTAATATATGTAATCCATATTCAAGTTAGAGATTTTATTTGTAAAAGCATTTTTGTCAAATGTGTAATTTAAACCTCGTACGGACGAGTACAATCCTGTAGATAGTAGGATTGTTGCAGTTATTCCCCTATGATCAGTAAAGGGTATATCAACCAGCTGATATGTAATGTTTAACGATTTTACTTTATTATACATACCTCTTACCAAAAGATGGTCTAAACCTGATTCAAAACCTCTTTGTTCACGGAAAAACGTCGCTTGATTTATTTTATTTACAAATCCGAAGGTACTATATAAATTACAGTAGTCTGCACTCAGAGTCTCATCGAGTATGTTGATATTTAAGTCTCCTGTAATTATTGCTAAATCTTCACAATTTTGCAAAATTTGCTCAAATTCTATTAAGAATGTTTTAATCGGGACTTCACAGAACTTATAGATACCGCAAATTGAGATATATTGTTTATTATTAAGTAATATTTTCAGGAAAATAACGTTCCCCGATATACATTTTAAGTCTACACTTGTATAACTAATGTTATCTTTAACATAGATAGCAACACCTCCGGAACGTTTATTGCCTCTGCTCTGGCCGATAGTTTTATATCCAGGTATATTATACCGTTCCATTTCTTCCTCAGTAATCCAAGTTTCAGTTAAAATAATGATATCGTAAGTTGGAATTTTTAGGTAAAGTAATAGTTCATCGAAGTGCTTTCTTAAACTACGTACGTTAAGACTAAATAAATTCAACTCCTTACCGTTAATTATTGGAAAGATGAGAAGTTATGAAAGGAGTGGAATTATCCAAACACTCGCATACATCCATACACACACGTATTCAAAAAGCACTTCAGATATCTGCATAGAAATGTATACTTATTTCCGAACTGATACATCATGTATAATTCTAAAATTTATCCTCATTGGAAGAAAAAATTTAGTACAATTGCTTAAATTAAAACTTGAGGTGCATACATTTGCTATTAACAACATATATATAATTAAACGGAAAATATAAATTAAAGAAGGATCGGTATTATATCGTAATAAGTCCAACAAACGCAGCTTATGAAAATTTAAATTAGTTATTTCTGGAATAGAACTGATTATACATACAACTATAGTTAGAGTAAAAGGACATTGTGTGTTATTTACCATATAATGATTAGCCCAAGTTAATACTAACAGGAAACGTAAGTTAAACAATGAGAAAGCCGTAGGCCCAAGAAGTGAGAAAGTTAAATGAACGCATAAAAAAAGAAAAATAAAATAAAATAAAATATCGGCATGCAGTAACAGATTCATGTACCCGAGTAACTTAAGGCATACTCCCTTATAGGTAGATAAAGAGATAAGAAATAAAAAATAACATGTTTTATAAAGTGTAAAGTAATTGATAAAAGCAATTAGATTAAGGAACGCTGATATTAGCGGTTTAAAAGAAACGTAAGAATTACCACTGTTATACATGCAAGGCCATGTTATTACTATTAGACCTACGAGCAAAGAATAGTTTGAAGCAAGTTGCACATATGCCGAGATCCGTAAAAATAGAAGTGAAGAAGCAACAAAACAGATATGCAATCGTACACAGATACCCACACCCAGCTTGACACGAATATACCGAAAATTAAAGTAATATGATATGTACGACGAAAAGAGTCATTTAACGTTTTTTAAAGTTGAAACTTGATCTTTTGAAGTGATCCGTATGAAACGAGAATCTTCATCTTTTCGCGCGAATATTTTTCCTCCACGGACCCAGACGAACTTCCATCCGTCGGAGCGGAGACTTCTAGCGGCAAAAAATAACTGCGCATTCGCACTGGTTAAATGCTCATTTATGTAAATCTGTGATTCGCCAAGTAGGCCTACTCGACGACAGAATTTAAAAATGATACTTGGAAACGCCTGATCTGGAAGTTTCGGTAGACGATGACAAGCGTCGATGTCTTTAATGTCGATATCGGTGTTTGTTGCTTGTCCGAGTTTAACTGCTACATCGAGAAGATTTTCGTCTGGCGCAGTCGGAATGTTCGAGACAATCACGTTGTTCCGGTGTGTGTATTGCTCGAGTTGATCGACGCGGGCATGCAGGTCGGCATTTTCGTGACGTAGAGCGGCATTCTCTTCCGTTTTAGCTGTGATCACTGTTAGTACTTCGCTCATGCGCACTTCGAATGATGCCTGCATATCAGATATCCGTTCGTTCAGTGCGCGCAATTCGCCGGTGATCCGTTTTAGCGCTGTTTCGGCCGACTCGGTAACTTCGTAATAATAATAATAATAATAATAATAGTTTAATTCACAGTAGTCCCGAGGTCTACTCCTCCGACCATCCAGGACCCTATTCTATAATTGTAGAACATAATTCAACACAAAATAACATTGGGAATTATCATCCATTGGCGGTGGCCTGACTCCTTGGTACAGTCTCCTCTTCCTATTCTAACATTACTACCCTAGGTAGAAATCGAATATCTGTTTTCTTCCCTTCAGTTCTTTCTGCTAACTCCTTCCTTCAGAACTCATCCTTTTTTTCTTCTCCTAATCTAAAAGCTTTTATCCCAGTTAATTCCATTTATAAATTGGGAGTTATTTCTGGAGTTGATCCTTCCTTCTCTGAAAAAGAAATACTGGAGGGGCTTGAATCTTCTATACCCTTTTCCTCTGTCAGGCGCATTTTAAAACCCGTCGAAGGTAAAAAGACACCTACTAGATCAGTTGAAATCAAATTTACTAAATCCTTCCTTCCAGAATTTATCACTATTTTTAAACTCCGTTTCCAAGTTCTGCCTAGCGTCAGACCTCCTACACAATGTTCCAAGAGTTTCTTATTTGGTCATACTGCGAGGCACTGTCGTAGTTCTAATACTGTCTGTTCTCACTGCTCTTCTAAGCATTCCTTATCAGACTGTCCAAATACTCAAAATCCTCCTGTTTGTCGTAGTTGCAAAGGTGACCAGTGTTCCTATGACCGTAGATGTCCTGAATGGATTAGACAAAAGGACATCAAAAGAATCATGGCGTATGAAAACCTATCTTTCCATGAAGCATCAAAGCACAAGGATAATTCTTAAGTGTCTCAAGCCTTTTCATATGCAAATCGCGCATCTGTTTCTGTTCCTCTTCATAACACTCACAATTTTCCTACTATTCATTCTTCACCTCCAACTAAATCTTTAACGTTCCGTAAAACAAAATCGCCTAAATTCTCTTCTAAGCCTATTCCCCATTTCCCTTCTCTTCCTGTCTATCATATTCCTTCTCCCACAAATGGATGGGCACTAAGCAAACCCTACCCATCCTCTAGTAACGATTCTTCTAACAATCCTTCTAACCTCTCTTCTTCTTCTGAATTTTCTCCTTCCATTCATAATCTCTCAACAGCCATTTTGAATTTGATATCATCCTTTAACGTTGACTCCTCTTCAAACTTTGCTAATTCTCTTTCCGCTTTTCTTTCCAGTAACTTTCACCTTTAATAATCCTTATTCTTTGCTTCACCTTTGCACTCGCAAATACATTCTCCTTCACCTTCTAGATAAATTTTAACTCTGTTTTATCTTAATTCTCTCCTTACTTATTCTCCTTTTTCTTTTATGTTTCTTTCCCTCTTTTTCATTTTTCAATATGTCCTTCAAATTTAACATTCTCCAGTGGAATTGTCGCAGCCTTAAAGCTAATAGACTTGCCTTGGAGAGTTTACTTGATATACATCAAATTCACATTGCCTTAATTTCCGAATCATGGCTCAAACAATCTGAAACGTTTCATCTTAAAGATTTCTCCGTGGTTCGTTCTGATAGAATAGACGGCTACGGTGGTGTTGCCATCCTTATTAGAAATAATATACATTTCCAATCTCAAAATATACACTTCTCTTCTGTGCCATCTTCTCGTGATCCGAATGTAGTCCACATTTCTATTCCTTCCATTTTCCCCCGCCCATTAAACATAGTCTGTACGTACTTTCCTCCGAATTTTAATCTCAACAATTTTCCCTTCCCCTCCTTTCTTAATAATATTCCTCCCCCCTTCATAATTGGAGGTGATTGGAACGCTCATTCTCCTCTTTGGGGTTGTTCTAGTCGAAACAGTAATGGAGTGGTTCTTGAAAACATTATCCTCGGACATAATCTTATCCTCCTTAATGATCAATCTCCTACTTTGTACAAAAGCCCTTCCATTTTTAGCGCAGTCGATCTCTCCTTTTCTTCTCCTGATCTTGCTCTTAACTGTTCCTGGAAAACTCTTGATGGTACTTTTGGAAGTGACCATGTCCCTATTATTGTATCGTTCAAAAGTCTTCCCCCATCATCCATTTACTTCAAGCCCCTCTATGCCTCCAAATGGTGTATCCCCAAAACTAATTGGGAACAATTTAGTCGTTCTGTTGACTCTTCTCTTTCCCTTTTGCATCATAACTTAGATCCTATTTCAAAGTACAAATACTTTACAGATTCCATCTTACTCGCCCTTTCTTCCTCATCACATCCAGTGCCTTCTAAACCTCGCCGTCATGCAGCTTCATCCTTATGGTGGAATAATAACTGCAAGGTGGCTTTTGATGCCAGCGTCGCTACTTTTAGAACCTTCCGTCACTGTTCCTCCTTTTCAAATTTTATTGACCATAGAAAAGCTAACGCTAGAGCCAGATACATCCTAAAATAAGCCAAGAAGGAATCTTGGAAAAAATTTTGCTCTTCCTTTTCCCGGACCACGTCTATTTCCCAAATTTGGAGAATGGCCAAAGCCTTCAAAACTCCCAAATCCGAACACCCTTCTTATCATAACATCTCTTCTGACATACTTGAATCCTTTATTGACAATCTAGCTCCCAGTTATGTTCCTTCCTTTGACGAAGTAAGTTCTCCTTCTTCTTCTCTTCCAAATTCATCTCACTTCCTCACTTCAGAATTCCACTTCAATGAACTCCTCTTTTCGTTGCAAAAATCCTCCAATTCGACTCTAGGAATCGACAAAATTTCCTTCCTTGTTCTTAAAAATCTCTCTAATTTCTCACTCAAAATTCTCCTCGAAATTTTCAATTCTTTCCTTCTCTCAGGACTTACACCTCCTATTTGGAATTCATTTATAATTATCCCAATTCCTAAGAAAATTCCAAATTCTTTTCGACCTATTTCTTTGGCTCCTTGTTTAAGAAAACTATTCGAGAGTATGCTAAACCGGCGCCTTGTTTGGTGGCTGGAACATAATAATCTCGTCTCCTATAATATGTTCGGTTTTCGTCCTGGTCTTGGTCCTTCTGACTGCATCAGCCTTTTTCTTTCTGACATATATAAAGCTCTTCTCGAAAGAAAATACACGATCGCTGCCTTTGTTGATGTAGTTTCTGCTTTCGATAAGGTTCATCTTCCATCCCTTAAAAATAAGATGATTTCTATTGGCATTCCTGTTCAACTTTCTTCCCTGATAATTCAGCACTTTCAAAGTAGAACCATTTATCTTTCTACTCCTTCCTTCTCTGGCTCTAGATGTGTATTCCGTGGCCTTCCTCAAGGGTCATGTTTGAGTCCTACTCTTTTTAATATCTATTCGCTTGAAATAGCTTCTCTTCCCGTCTCAGCCTCTACACTCCTTTTCGCGGATGATATTCTTATTTATTACTCCTCAACTTCCATCCTCTCTGCTAAAGATGAACTCAATAATTCGTTGAACTTGCTTGAATCCGCTCTATCCAACATCCATCTAACCATTTCATCCTCTAAATCTGTTTGTATGGTTTTTTCCTTTCGTCCCTATAATACTTCCTTAATTAATGTCTCTTTGAACAATTTATCTATTCCATTAGTTAGGTCCTTCTGCTATCTTGGCGTTTTCCTAGACAGTCGTTTATCCTTTTGCGAACATATTTCCTACCTATATACTTCCTGTCTTAAGAGAACTAATTTATTAAAGGCTCTTTCTCCACACAAATGGGGTGGCGACCCCAGTGTTCTTCTTATTCTATATAAATCTACTATTCGTTCCAAACTTGATTACTGTTCCTTCATTTATGGCAATGCTCCTAAACATCTTCTTTCCAAACTCGATAAAGTCCAAAATTCATGTCTTCGTCTTTGCCTCGGTGTTCTGAAATCCTCCCCCATTCCTGCAGTACTTTCAGAAGCCAACATTCATCCTTTACACATTCGTAGATCCTTTCTTGGGGATCGCTTCCTCATAAAACGTCTTCCTATTAAGTCTTCTAAATTAGTTTCTGCTTATTCCTACATCCTGGCCAATTGGCGGTTTTCTCCCCTGAAGATTCCTATTCTTTCTCATGTCTCTCGACGCTTTGCTCCTTATTCTTCATTTATCTTTCTTTTTTTTTTTTAAATATTAATAATAAAGGTACAATCTTAACCGTTAAATTAAATAAGTACCAATAATAATAAATGTTTAACAATTAAATCTTATTTGGAGTATAAGTCCAGTGACTTCACCCCATAAAAATATATTTAGATCACTAAGTCTAATGGATGTCTGCGTTTGAGACGTCTGGTGTCATAGCCGGTATCTAGCAGCTGTATTGCTTCCACATTTACGTGATTATGCAAACGCTTCTCGTGTATCTGAGCAAACTCCTTCATGACATGGTTGACGGTAGCCATTTGGAGATCCGTATGAATATCATCATTACGTGAATATCGATTTGCATCTACAATTGCACGTAAGATTATATTTTGACGCCGCTGGATTATTTCTCGATTGGAACGCGCAGTACAGCCCCATAAGGCAATTCCATACGTCAAAATCGGTTTAATGATTTGTTTGTACAATAATAGTTTGCAGGACGTATCCAGTACGGATTGTCTGCCGATTAACCAGTACAATTGTCGTACTTTGGTTTTAATTTGTTGCACTTTCATTTTGACATGAACTTTCCACGACATACGTTTATCCAGGTGCATACCTAGATACCTTGCAGAATCAGCTTGTGGAATCGCCTGATTACCAAGATATATGCGGTATTGATCACTAGCAGTACGCAGTGTAAAGAGAATGTGGATGGATTTCTGCTCATTCAGCATAATCTTCCACCTTCTAGTTCATTTATACACCGAATCAACCCTTTGCTGAAGCTTGTTTGTAACATCACCCTGATTCTGGTCGACAGCCATTAAAGCGGTATCATCAGCAAATGTTGCAGTGGTGGTACTATCATCATTTACAGGCAAATCTTGTGTATACAGAAGGTACAAGAGAGGTCCAAGGACACTCCCTTGGGGAACTCCAGCCTGTATATTGTAAAATGTTGATTTAGCATCCTCATGATTAATTCTGAACTTCCGATCTGTTAGATACGACCTAACCAGTCGACAAAGGTTACCTGGCAGCAAATGACTCAACTTGAAGATTAGGCCTTCATGCCACACCTTATCGAATGCTTGTGCAATGTCTAAGAAGATGACAGAACAATACTTCTTTTCTTCCAGAGCCCTATTTATTATTGCTACAACCCGATGCACTTGGTCGATTGTGGAATGTTTTTTACGAAATCCAAACTGATGAAGTGGAAGGTGTTCTCCAACTAGTGGTAGTAAACGTTTCAGTAACAATTTCTCTAAGAGTTTAGCTACCGCTGGTAGTATTGATATTGGCCTATATGAGTTAACTACTTCTGCAGGCTTCTCTGGTTTTTTAAGCATGATGATCTGTGCGACCTTGAAAACATTAGGTACATGCTCAAGTCTTAGGCATGCATTAAATAAATATGTTAAAAGAATAACACTTTTGCGTGATAATTCTTTAAGTACAGCCGGTGAAATCTCATCTATACCGGGAGCTTTCTTCGGGTTGATATTTTTATCAATTTCTGTTGCTACCTCTAGTGGACTGAAAGGTCTTATCATTTGATTATCTAGGTAGCTTGGTACCGGAATTATATCTGACTGAATATCATTTGGTGTGAACACGCGAGAAAGATGTCGTGCAAAAAGTTCCGCTTTTTCCTCATCAGATCGAGCCCAGTTATCAGTTTCATCTCTTAGCGGTGGAACTCTGGTTACTGGTCGCTTAATGCGACGAGTAGCCTTCCATAGCGAATAGCTCTTATCAGCATAAGGACTGAGTTCCTCTAAGAAAGCTTTAAACGTCTTTATTCTAACCTTCTTAATAAGACACCGAAGTTGATTGTTAATATTATTAAATTTATTCTTATCATATGGTGATCGTGTGTTATGCCACTTTCTGCGGGCTTTCCGTCGCTCTGCTATCTTATTACGAATTTCAAGTGGATAGACAATTTCTTGATATTTGTCATTCTTTGGTTGTGGAGTAGCAACCTGAGCTGCCTCCTGGATAGCTTTTATGAAGCTAGATGTTTGCACTTCTAATTCATAAGGGGTTTTAAGCCGTATGTTCAGCTTAATTCTTTGATCCAGTTTCTCACGAAATCGGCTCCAATCTGTAGCCTTGTTTGTTAGAGCCTTCCTTTTTTTTTGTATGACAGTTGTACTTGTTGTTAGTAATACTGGCGTATGATCTGATGATAGATCTATTAGGTTTTCAGCTAATACAAAACTAGTTGCAATTCCTTTTATAATGAAAAAGTCAATTAGGTCAGGTTTTTTCCTTCTATCTGTTGGCCAGTATGTTGGCTTTCTTGCAGATATAAAAGAACTGTGATTATTGCGCAATGCCTTCAATAACTCTTTTCCTTTTCCATGAGCAGGACTGGGATTTCTGCTGTTGGCTGAGGAAGATCCCCATGCCTCATGCTTGGCATTGAAATCACCTCCAATAATAAATCGGTTTCCAAAATGTTGAAGAAACTGTTCATATTGTGGTTGTTTCAAGAGATGTTTAGGTGGAAAGTAAGCGGATGCTACACTGAGAATTGTATTACTCTGTACAACAGCTATGCAAGTTGCTTGTACAAAAGACTCACAATATTCCGGTTGAATAAAATGCCGGATACATTTGCTTAATAATTACAGCTGATCCGCCGTGTGCTCCATCATCAGGATGAGGAGTATGATATATTACATATCCCTGAAGTTTATAAGAATTTCTAATAGTCCAGTGTGTTTCAGATATCAAAGCTATATCAATTCTATTGATATTTAGAAATACCTCCAGTTCACTTAATCTTTTAATATCAAGTCCATTCGCATTCCATGTTACGATACGGAGTGATGACTCAGCCATTTCTTTTATATTGTCGCCATTGGCGTTGACTTTGATGAGACTGATCAGTTTTCTGATTATAATCTCCTTCCATTTTATTTAATCTAATGACTATTTCTTTAACTTCTTTATTAAGACTTTCTGATGTTTTCTTAATGTTATCAAGTACATCTTTGGGAAGTTGTATTTCTGCTTGTTGGTTAATTATGCTGCTTTCCGTTTGTTGTTGGTTAGGCTTAACATTTGATTTGGTTACATTCGCATAAGTAGTACCACTATCAACTTGCTTTGTTTGTATCCTTGTATTCTGCAAGCGTTGCACTACTGTTTTTTTAGGTGCTTTAATCTTTTTTTCTATTTCACGATAAACTTCACAGCCTTTATAATTAGCTGTGTGGTCCTTTTTACAGTTAGTACATCTAAACTTTTTTGGGTTCTTTTCCTTACATAATTTGGAATCATGCTCACCTGCACACTTAAAACACTTCACCGGTCTACCACAGTTTTTTTCCGTGTGATTCCACTGTTGACAGCGCTTACACTGAGGAATCTCACTAGTTTTATGTGGCGGCTCTATTTTTACTTTACAATATGCAATTTTAGTTATATCATAAACTTCTTTATTATTATCCTTAGGTTTTAGATCTACATAAAACAGCGGATAAGACTTCTTTTGTCTGTCAATTATTTTATTTTCGTTGTCACGTACTTTAATAGTTTTTGTGATGTTGACAATATCAAGCGGCTCATGACCTGCATGCACAAGATCTTCTTCTATTGTCTTTATATCCGTAGTAGGATGTAGACCCCTTATCACTACTCTGTACGATCTCTCCGATTTTAATTGATACGTATGATATGCTACATTATTTGCCCTTAAACTCTGAACTAAGGCACGAAAGGTATTTTCGTTTTTGGAGGAAACAATAATACCTCCACTATTTATTACCTTAAAGGTAACTGCCTCTCCAAATACGGAATTTATTTTTTTATAAAACGTATTAAAATCATTTATGCCACTTACTGTAATTTTTGGCGGCAACTTAATTTTTTCTGGATGTAATGTTATTTGACCTTTTAATTTTTGTTTTTGTTGAACTTGACTACATGCGTTGTGGTCAGTTATATTATCTACTTTTGGTTTTGTTGTTATTTTTATTTTTGATAGCTTAATTTTTTTATTTTGAGGAGATTGGTCAGTTTCCATTTGATTTTCGTCGTTATTTTCAGTGTATTGCTGCTGCAATTTATTACCTAAATTTGTCTCATTCGGGACACTATTTGCTCGTGGACGAGTATCTTTAGTTTGCTTTTGATAATTTTGCAATTTAGCAGTCAACATTTTGACTTGCTGTTGCAATTGCTAAATCATAATAGCTTGTTTTTCTTCTCTAGCCTTAACCTCTTTCTGCCAAAGCTGGTATTGTTCCATAGTAATCCCATAGACGGGCGACGGTGCACCCGACTGACTGCTCATTTTAAATTTCAGTATATGAAATAGAAGAAGCTTTTATCGTAAATGAAACCGTTTAAGGCTACTACAATAAATTCAGAAACCATATATGGCTGCACTGATGAATAAAGAAAACGTAACTGTTTCTTATCGTAACCAGTACGTAAGATATTACACAGATTCTTCATAACACTTTAATAATAGTTTATCAATCAATATATATTTATCAATAGATAATAAAAGAACGGTCTCACCGGTCTGTCGATTATAATGCGCTGATAAGAAATACACGAACTCGAGTAAACAATAGATAGCACTTTCGATCGAATATTAACCCTTCATTTATCTACACATATCATAAACTCCCGTTCTTTACATTCAGCTTTATAGATTTTTTATATCCTCCTAATTTGTTTTTCCTTCCTTCTCATACTAAATATTCACCTTCTATCGCTTTAAGCGAGTACAACGCAGCTTTGAGGTCTCTATTTCCTTCTTCGTCTGTCCTCTTTACGGATGGTTCCAAAAGCGATGAGGGGGTCGGAGCTTCTTTTCTTATTTCTTCTCTTCCACACTACGAACTTTATAAACTTCCTTCCTTCTGTTCCATTTTCACTGCAGAATCGTATGCAATACTCCGTGCAGTTCTCTTCATTGCACTTTCCTTCTATAATAATAAATACCTTATTTGTTCTGACTCTATGAGCGTCTTGCAGGCTATATCCTCTCCTTTTCCATTCTCTTCATGCGACTACATTATCCTTTCCATTCGTTCCTTAATTGCTAATCTCTTCTTAGTTCGTTCCATTCAAATCGATCTTCTTTGGATTCCCAGTCATAGCGGCATCGCAGGCAACAACCTAGTTGACTCGTTTGCTCGCTCTGCTTCCTATAACGGCAAATTTGTCAATAAATTTCCTGCCAATAATATCCTCTTTCCATCCAAACGAGCACACCTCAAATCATGGTCGGATACCTACATTACCTCCTTTTCCAATCCTCATTCCTTTTACAAACTCTTGCAACCTCTTCCTTCATCACGTTCCTGGTTTGCTGATTTCCCTGGTTTCAGTCGTTCCGTTATTTCCTCCATAAAACGTCTTCGTCTCAACCATAATTGTCTTCCTTCGCCTCTCTTTCGTTTTTCTATTGTTTCTTCCCCATACTGCAATTTTCATCCCTCGGATCATGACTGTGTTTGTGATGCAAATCATATCCTTTTTGAATGCTCTCTTCTTGTACAGGAGCGTTCCCTCCTCTACACTAAGCTTCTCCACCTAAAACTACCTACTCCTTTTTGTGCTTCCTACATACTTTCCTTTCCTTCACCAGATGTTGTTCCAATTTTAGCGGAGTTTATTTCCTCTATTTCTTTATATATCAAAATTTAATCCTGTTTTCGTAATTCTTTGATGATGGGTCATTGCCCTTGGTTGGCGTTCCCAAAAAAAAAAAAAAAAAAAGAACATGAGATACTGTACGCGATTATAAAAGAAACGATGAAAGGTAGCAGGTGAAAGGTAACAGCTGTTATAATAACTATCAAATAAAACTGTTAACACTAAGCGAAACATAAACCCTCAAAAATTTCCCGAATATTAAAACAGCTAGTATTGTGAACAATTACATTTTCCCGCTGATTAACTGCGGTATTCTCAAGAGAACTGTAATATATTATGCTTGCTCACGATTCGAGTATTTCGATCTAATTATATGTATGCTGCTACTATGGAGTAAAGATTTCCACACATAAACAATTATAAATTTCATTTTCAGGTAACAAATTGGATTTTAAATAATTTCACCAATAGCTGGGCGACAACATGTAGTCGTTATTGTTAGAAACAATGCAATATTTGTTGAAGAAGTGGGTTAGTAAAAATTGAGTATAAGTATTCATACACGTACGCACGCACATTTTTATATACATATATATATATATATATATATATATGTATATGTGTATATATGTATGTATGATTTCACAAAATACAGATAGATGAGTAAGATATACAAATAAATCTAAAGAGTATGCCAAAGCTGTCCAGATAGAACATCATACAGTAAATGATTTAGAATTTATAAGATGACGCTGAATCTGCGATTCATATCGGTATACGTATAAAAAAGCAGTAATATTCTTTTTCCAATGAATTATGTGTACAAATAAACCTTTAGATAAATTGTAAAACGAGGATTGTTGCAACTTGATATGTTAAAGTCGGTTTTTCGTGCGTTGATTGCTGTCTTCGATTCTCTCGCGTTATCAGTTTAATCACAACGCGACTCCGTCGTTCATCACACCAGATAACTCGGTGAGATCGTTCATTGTTCTTTTTCTCTTATTTCTCTACCGTTTATATTTCGATTTATTTCTTCTCCGCGTACTTTTATTCGACCAGTGGTCATTATTATTTTATGTTACTATTATTTATTTAGTTAGTAGTATATTTCATTTCTAGATATTATTTTTTTTTTTTTTTTTTTTTTTCTCTTTCCCTTTTCTTTTGTTTTGTGTCTCCAATTCTTCTATATTACTGTAGATGAGCGTGTCCAAGGGGGGCCGCACGGCGGCCTCCTCTACTGGGCTCAAGCCCTCTAAAACGGATCTGTCGTTGAATTTAATGGAGGTTGCTGATGCTCCTCCAAAACGTAAACCGTCGAGCCCACTATCCCCTGTGGCGACACTGCCCTCAAAAGACTTGCGATTGTCGCAGTCTAACCCTTCCGAGTCTAATAACAGTTCTTCTAGCAGCGATGAACATAATGGAAATAGGGTTAATAATAATAATGTCAACATTACTCAGAATACACTTCTAAATAATAACATTGTCACTAAGAGTAGCGATCTCGTTAATGAAATTTTCGAATCTAATAACAATATCGCCAATAATAATAATAATAATATTTCAACAAACGTCATCAATAAGAATGGAGATAATCCCAATATTAGCGAAAGCAATAGGAGTCCCAATCCTGAGACTTATCCTCAGAACCACCCGGGTCCTTATTCAGTTATAGTCGAGCACACCTCGGCTGACGCTAATATAGGTAATTACCACCCCCTGGCTTTGGCCAAACTTCTTAGTTCCGTTTCTTCTTCTTTTACAGATATTACTCCGCGAGGAAAAAATCGCGTTGCTGTCGTTTTCTCTTCTTCTTCCGCAGCCAACTCTTTTCTTCAAAATCTTAATTTTCTTACTAAGCATAATCTTAAAGCATTTATCCCTGTTACCTCATTATATAGGTTAGGCGTGATCTCAGGTATTCATCCTTCCTTCTCTGAAAATGACATTTTAGAGGGCCTAGATTCACCTGATGTCCCGGTAATCTCAGTCAGAAGAATCCTGCGCACTGCCGAAGGCAAGAAGGTTCCAACGAATTCGGTTGAACTTAAGTTCTCCAAAACCGTCCTTCCTAACTTCATTTCCATCTTTAAACTTCGTTTTCCTGTCTCTCCGAGTGTTAAACCTCCAATGCAGTGTGCTATGTGTTTCCTGTTCGGACATATTGCTAGACACTGCCGGAGTTCTTCAGTTGTTTGTTCCCATTGTTCCCAAAAACATTCCGTCTCAGAATGTATTGATCTTCATAACCCCCCCTTATGCCGAAACTGCAAGGGCGCACATTGTTCCAACGACCGTAGTTGTCCGGAATGGACTAAACAAAGGGACATCAAAAAAATAATGTCCTTTGAAAACGTTTCCTTTCAGGAGGCTTCAGTCATTAGAAGCAATTCTTATTCTACACAAGCTTTCTCATATGCCAACCGAGCCGCTATCCCTCCTTCTAAAGCTAGTGTTCCTCTCAATATTTCTATCCCTAATCCACAACTTCCCCTCAAGTCCCCCACTTTTCGTAAACAGAGCAAATCGAAAGCGCCTCATAAATCTATTCCTCAATTTCCTCCTCTCCCTTCCAATCAAATTCCGTACCCGTCCAGGGGCTGGGCTCTCACTCAACATAACTCAAGCGACAATTCCTCCTACGCTGACTTAAATATATCCTTACCTTCCTCATCCTCGGACGGGATACCGACCAATGCGTCGGGTTCATCCCCATCCGCCATCAGTAACCTATCCGCAGCAATTTTAGAACTGCTTTCTTCCCACAATATAGCTTCCTCTCCTAACTTTGTCACATCTCTTTCTGCATTTCTCTCTAGTAACTTACATTTCTGCTAATTCTTATTTTACTTTCTTCCTTGTTGTATCCCTCTGGATTATTGTTATGTTTTGTTATCGAGCAACCCACAGTATTATAGGTATTTCTTCCGCGCTGTTTCTCCGCTATGGCACTTTGGTCGGGAGAACCGCTGTGGGATGGCCTAACCCCATCTTCGCACAGTGGAGCCTCTCGAGGATAGCCATTGTAAAGCTAATCGCATTCGATTATGCTTATAGGACAAGTTACCAGAAATATAGGCTCATCAAGAATAGCACTCGTTTGGAGAATTTCTCCATGGTAGCTATTAATCGCATTTATGACGATTTGCCTTTCTGGGCGGCGATTCTATTAACCAACCGCGTATGCGTTCCGCTACGTCTTCGACTGGCAACCGAAAATAAGGATCGTTATGCCGTACTGTGGATTGTCTTGTGGTGCAAACTGACAGTAACTTCCAAGATAGAGGTTAAGGCCTCTAACCTTTGGTATGTCTCTCCTGAATATACTCTTTGCTGGATTGCTGCGGATTCATTTTTCCATTATCTGTATTGTTTCTGCCCTAGTCCTGTTGGCTGCATGGTTCGCCTTTACCAATTGGCTTCTGCTTCTTGCGTTGGCGTTCTGGTCCAGCCATTCGTCTCATCCTACGAATTCTTTTCATGTCTCATAAGTTGAATATTCTCCAATGGAATTGTCGGAGCCTGAGAGCCAACAAACAGGCCTTGGAAGGGATTCTTGACTCTTACTTCATCCATATTGCTCTGTTGTCCGAAACTTGGCTTACTGAGTCCATGAGTATATCCATTCGTGGATTTAAGTTAATCCGTTCTGATCGGGCGGATGGATATGGCGGCGCCGCCATATTGATAAGGAATGATATTTATTTTCACGTTCACGATCACTCCGCTTATTTTCCTTCTGACGTTCGGTCACCAAACCTGGTGCATATCTCTGTTCCTAATATTCATCCTCAACCAGTCCATATTATCTCAACATACGTCCCTCCGCATTTTGATCTCCACAATTTTCCTTTTACATTATTGTCCAATTTTCTTTCTTTTCCCTTTATTTTTGGTGGTGACTGGAACGCTCACTCTCCTCTATGGGGCTCGGTTGGCTACAACTGTAATGGTCGTGTTCTTGAAAATTTCATCTCTAACAATAGCTTCGTTATTCTTAACGATCATTCTCCGACGTTCTTTAGAGGCGCGCAGACTTGCAGTTCGGTTGACATTTCCTTCACTTCTCCCAACTTCGGTCTCAGCTGTCATTGGAGAACCTTGCAGGGTACCTTCGGTAGTGACCATGTTCCAATTATTCTTTCCTTTCACGATCTTCGTCCTCCTCCTGATCCCAGTTGTTCCAGAGTTCCTCATGCTTCCAAATGGTACCTAACCAAAGTTGATTGGGATAAATTTCGGGCTGGAGTCGATTCCGCCCTCCCCAACATACATTCCCAAACAGATCCTGTTCTTCAATACAACAGGTTCATCGACTCGATTACCTCGGCGTTGTCGGCCTTTTCTCCTCCTATCCGCTTCTCTAAAAAGAACCCTAATCTTCTTGCTTCTTCCCTATGGTGGAACAACGATTGTTCGGTCGCTTTTAGAGACAGTTCTTTGAAGTTCAGAGCCTTCCGTTCCTGCTCTTCCTTCGATAATTTCATAGCTTATAGGGAGGCCAATGCTAAGGCCAGATTTATTCTCAAAAAGAGCAAAAAAGATGCGTGGAAGAAATTCTGTTCATCATTCTCTAGATCCACCTCCCTCTCTCATCTTTGGAAAATGGCGAAAGCCTTTCAGTCCCCACGGTCCGAACGTCCCTCCTATTACAACCTTCCTTCGGAGAAGCTCATCTCTTTTCTGGACTCAATTGCTCCCTTATACGTTCCATCCTTGGAGGAAATATGTCCTCCGGCGTTCCCACCTACATCCTCTATGCACGTTCTGTCTTCCGATTTTAACATCAATGAACTCCATTCTTCCTTAAAGAATTCCTCCTCCTCCTCTAGTCCGGGAGTAGACGGCATTCCTTTCCTGGTTATTAAGAGCTTATCAATCTCCGCATTGAATACCTTGCTTTCTATCTACAACTCCTTCTTGCATACCTGTACTACGCCACCAATTTGGAACTCCTTTATTGTTATTCCTATTCCAAAAAAGAATGCTAATTCTTTCCGTCCTATTTCCTTGGCTTCGTGTTTTAGAAAATTGTTTGAACAAATGATTAATAAACGCCTAGTCTGGTGGCTGGAATTCAAC
The DNA here is from genome assembly GCA_039619475.1 of Icerya purchasi. Lineage (NCBI taxonomy): Eukaryota > Metazoa > Arthropoda > Insecta > Hemiptera > Monophlebidae > Icerya > Icerya purchasi. Next base: position 240,894,332 of record CM077115.1, read on the forward strand.
AATATTCTTCCCAGTAACATGTTCGGTTTCCGTACGGGACTGGGAACGGCGGACTGTTTATCGTTGTTTTTATCTGACGTGTACAAATCTCTTATTCGCAAAGAATACACTGTTTCTGCTTTCCTTGATGTTACCTCCGCATTCGATCATGTTCACTTACCTTCTCTTCTACATAAAATGTGTTCCATTAATGTTCCTTTACAGGTCGCTTCCTTAATTCTCAAGCTTTTCTACAATAGATCAATTCAGCTCTCCACTCCCTTCTTCTCGGAGTCTAGAGTGGTCTTTCGGGGTCTTCCGCAAGGATCATGTCTTAGCCCTACTCTCTTTAACATCTATTTCCATAGCCTAGCTACTCTTCGGATATCATCTACTTCCTTATTCTTTGCCGATGATATACTCATCTACTCTTCCTCAGTTAATCTTTCTTCCGCCGTCATGGAGCTTAACAACTCTCTTTTCTCTCTGGATAATGTGTTATCCGATCTTCACCTTTTTACTTCTCCTGAGAAATCAGCAGCTATGGTTTTCACTTATCGTCCTTATAGTCGTTCCTCAGTCAATCTATCCGTGTGCCATCTTCCTATTCCTTTAGTTAGTTCTGTCTCCGTCGGCTCTCAAGAGGATTAATTGGTTGAAGGCTCTCTCCTCCCGTAATTGGGGTGGGGATCCTTATATCCTTCTGATGCTATACAGGGCCACTATCCTTTCTAAATTCGATTATTGCTCGTTCCTTTACGCCAGTGCTCCTAAATATCTTCTCCTTAAACTTGATAAAATCCATAATATGTGTCTTCGTCTTTGTATCGGTGCCTTGAACTCCTCTCCTATTGCAGCCATTTTGGCAGAAACTGGTTCCTGTCCTTTATTCATCCGAAGACTTTATCTAGGTGAACGATTTCTGATTAAACGTCTTCATATTTCCAATTCCTACTTACTTAATTCCTACTGGTTTATATTCAACAACTGGCGTTTCTCTCCTCGTAAAACCCCAATCCTTTCCTTGATTTCTTCACGACTCAGGGCCTTCTCTCCTTTTGTTCTATCCTACAACAAATGCCCTTATTTTACCTATAATTTCCTAGATTTTATTTACTCACCCAGTTTACTTTTTCTTCCTTCGTATGTCAAGTCTCTTCCCTCTCCCGCTGCTCATAACGAATTTAACTATGTTTTATCCTCGCTCTTTCCTTCGTATACCTTAATTTTTACAGATGGTTCAAAGTCAGCTTTGGGGGTTGGAGCGGCTTTTACTTTGCCGGATTTCGGCTATTCTGAGTCGTTCAAACTCCCCTCGTTCTCCTCCATATTCCTAGCCGAATCTATTGCGATCTTACAGGCAATCCTTTTTATAGCCTCCTCTAACAACATATCCAAGGTTCTCTTATCTTCTGATTCAAAAGGCGTTTTACAAGCCATTGCTACTCCCTTTCCTAAACCATCCGCTGATCCTATCGTGCTTCACATACGTTCCTTAATTTCACATCTATTTCATTCCCGTTCTGTCCGTATTGATCTATTGTGGATTCCTAGTCATTGTGGAATTTCGGGCAACGAGTTAGTCGACTCGTTGGCACGTTCGGCTGCTTTAAACGGTCGCTTTATTAGGCATTTCCCAGCTCAAAGTCTTCTTACTCTTTCCTCGCGTTGCCATCGTTACTGTTGGTCTGATCTCTATCCTTCTTCTTTTTCCAATCCTGCTTCCTTTTACTTATCCATACAACCCACTCCTCCTCTTTTTCCGTGGTTTGTTGATTTCCCCAACATGAGGCGGTCAACTATTTCATCCATAATTAGACTTCGGTTAAACCACAGCTTGCTTCCTGCTTCGCTCTTTCGTTTCTCCATTACTCAGTCTCCTCTTTGTCCATTTGATCCGTTAGAAGCAAACTTCGTTTGTGATGCGAACCACATTTTCCTTGAATGTCCTTCCATTTCTTCAGAACGCGCGATACTGTATTCCGGTCTTTTGCGTCTTGGCCTCCCTACGCCCTACAGCGCTCACAGCATCCTTTCTTTTCCGTCTCCTTTGGTTATTCCTTTGTTAGCTTCTTTCGTATGTTCCATTTGTAATATTTTTCCTTTATAATTATTAATACCATCATACCGTTGAAGTGAGTAACGTCCTTAGCCGACATGCTCAAAAAAAAAAAAAAAAAAAAAAAAAGTAAAACGCGAGTAACTCTGAAAGCAAATTCAGAATAAAAATCGGATAGATACATAATCGCTATTACATGTGGCACAAAGTAAAAGCAGTTGTTACTACACATACCCGGCTATAGATAATTTTATAAACATAATTTGACTGAAGGTTACTTACCTGAATGATAAAAATTGGTTTTATAAAATAATACCAACTGCGAGACTTGTTTAAATACTAATGCGCACTGTATTAAAAGAGAAAAATAAACAAATTGTTTTAATTAAACAAATATTATCTTTGCGCGCATATTTCGCTGTAAAAGGTTGTGTAAGCAAGTCTAAACCGTTTTCCATTGCTCTGCTTCCTATTTTTTTCCCCGCCTCATTTTTATTTAGCAGTGCACAAATGATAAAATTAAACAATCGTGTACAGTGGTGGATGCACGGAATGGAGAGGATAGTCCCCCTCCCCCAAAGAACCAGATGCTCGGTAAAAAAAAATTTTATTTTTTTTTTTTGTTTACAACAGGGAAACTTAATTTATACTATAACAAATTTGTATAAATGGTATACCTATGAATTTAATTATAACTAATATTTAATACTGTTTTCTAGTAAAAATATTAATGTTACGTTTTTATTATTATGGTTTTAACTATCATCGGTCTTTTGTCTTTTTATTTATTTTTAATTTTTATTTTGCGATTTTAATTAAAAGCAGTTCAGTGAGAAATATATAGATATGTCTGTTTTACTTTCTCACAAACAAAGAGAATTCGGATCGGATTATTAACGAAAAAAAAAAGAATTAAAGTTTAATAAAAAATACTATCATTCAATTTTTTCTAGCAATTCACTATTCAAATTTTAAACTACCACTTTTTTAGGTACAATTTTATAATTTCGTTTTATTTTTTACTTAAAAATAAAGCAAAATTTTAATTAAATTGTAATAATTAAGCATTTTTAAAACATTTTTAAATTTCTAAAGAGGAAGTCGCTATTTGATTTTCTTTATGAAACACAAAGTATTCTTAAATCTACCGTCTACCATATAAGAGATATTACGTAATTATATAATTTCGCTCCTCAAAATGTCTCTCTGGATCCGCCCCTGATAAAAGGCCAGATTGTTTCGTTAAATCGTCACCGTTCGCCCCGAGGATAAAGGCAGCCGGTCTTAGGCTTAACTCACACAGAGCACTTTTCGACCGCTATTTTGTGGTTCCGCTGGGGCCGAAAAGTGATCCGTGTGAGTTAAGCCTTAACTGTAATGTAAATTCCTTGTCAGCCGGCACCATGAGCACTGCTACTGTAGTGTGGTCATAGTGTTGGGCGCACATTCTATTTGCTTCTTCTTAACAGGATGGTGGACTTTGTTTTCACAATTATTCTTCATAATTAAAGAATTCTAAAGTCTGTTTTATAGCGGTAGAGAAAAGTCATTGAACTTTCGGATCACTTTCTTTCGCGCGCTAAGCCCAGTATTCTACACAGCTTTGACGCTTGATAGCTCTAACTGATTTTGAAATGTCCCGGGTTTCTTCATCCTTAATTCGTAACTTCTAGTTGCTACTATTAGCACGTGGAATCGTTCATTGTTAACAAGCCCAGGAAAGATGAGGTAAGGAGCATTACAAAAATTAAACGCATTATTTTGCAATACCTCTTTGTGCGAGATAAAAAATAATTTCCCTAATTTAATTAAATGAAATTACAAACAAAAGTAATATGAGCATGCGAACAATAATATTATTATATCTATTGAAAAAAAAATAAAATAAATAACGATACAGTTTAACTATAAAATGTACGATTTGAAATTCACCGATGTTTTTCTGCCCAAACTCTCCGCAGCTGATTAGTATATTATGATTTTTCATTTTGTCTGCTGTTTAATATCGTTAACTTTGATTATAACGAAAGATCCTTTATAGAAAAACCGGATAAACCGGATGCGTCCGATATCATCAGAATAAAATTAATTTTTTTTTTTTTTTAATGGGCCGGTGTCAACACTGATCCAACTACATGGACTTAAATCACCTACTCAGATTCTGAGGCGATCGGAGATAGAGAGTATAAAGGAAAGAAGGAGGGGAATAACGGCTAGAGATGGGAAGGAAAGGATAAAGGAAGCGAATAAAATTAATATAATTTCAAGAGTAAATATAAAAAACAGAACTAACGTTAACAACATGCAAACTTTCTTCTTTCTTCTTTTAGCGATTTTGGCCATCTTTGGACCGCGTATTATAATGCATCCTGTCATTTCTTCTCCGCTCCTTCCAGTACATCTTCATCAGCTTCCCGTGCCGGATCTTTCTTTCACTTGTCTAAACTGCTCCCGTTCTTCCTTTTTCCTTTGCCATAAACCCCTTCCAATCCTGTACCTTTCTTCGAAATTCGTTTCTATCTTATGCAAACTATTTATTGATTTATTTTTTATTGAGCTCGTCAACTACGGACATTAACACCAGCGCAAGAGAATTTTTTTTATAATTTTAATTTATAGAATTGAGATTTGAACAAGGCCCTACCTGAACGCAACACTGCGGCTTAGCCAACTGCGCTGTGATACCTGACTAACGCGTATATTGTGAAAAATTCTTAACAGTTAATTTTCTTTATTTCAACCATCTATAAACAGCAGCGCTATATTCTTTGATTATCTTTTCATGAACTATACTTAAATACGTATGAAAGTATTGTGACAAATATTATAATTTGTAATTTATTTAAAGTGTGGTAATATTTTATAATTATAATTATACGAATTAAAAATACAATTTCTCTCTCCAGAACTAATATCTTAATTCGTTTAATACATAGACTATTATTTAACTTCTAAAACTATAATTATAATGGGAGGCTCGCATATATACTTTTTTCATTTTAGTTTCTTGTTTCGTTTGCTTTATTGTTGCTTTTATATTTTTCATTTATTACAGTTTCAGTATCTATATTTATTAACTAATACGTTTATCGTACACGAAACAAAGTAGGACTCACAATTTGTATTTTCGTGTTATAAGTATCACTTTGAAATAATCCGGATTTTTTAAATTATGTCCGCCGGTAGTTGGAAATGCTTGGGATTTTCATTCTATGCAATAACCATTTCACAGGAGCATAATCATGGGCGTAGCTAGGAATTTTTCCTGGGGGTATATACAATATATATATATATATATGTATGCGTGTGTGCATAACACATATAATCATATTATATTAAAAAGTTGATATAAAAATTAACAACTTAAATAAATATATAACCGAAATAAATGTTTAAAAAAGGGCCCTATTTACAGATCACTTCATTTTCAAATACTAATATATACACATACATAGCCACAGGATATCTAGTAGTGCTGGCTTTCAATTAATTATAAGTTCTCTTTTATTAGTGACTAGGTTTTTTTTAACCCCCCCCCCCCCCCGGGCATGTCAACAACGGACCTTCGCCCAGAAACGAAACGAGGGAAAAGGATCAGTTAGATGTAGAGTCGGTGTCAAATATTGATAAGATAAAAGAGCTGAGGATAGGAACAACGGAGATCGACGAAAACGATAAGATATACGAAGCACAAAAACGATTACGGAGTTTGAGAGATAACAGGTTGGAATACAAAGAAGTACATTCGTTCACGAAGGATGAACATTCAAAGAAGATATGGTAAGGATCATAGACGGCTTCGTTGTCAGGATGGAGAGGATAATTAAAGGAAAGTGCGAGACGAAAATGAAAACGTGAGGAAGGAAGAAGAGTATGTGATTGAGATGTAAACGGATAATAGAGACAATAACGGAGCGGCGAAGCGAAGGAAAATCGTAAAACCAAGGTGCGTTCAGACAGTGCAACTTAGTTCGACATTAAGTGAGTACGGTTTGAAAGTAGTCACCGAAGGGGGAGCTTTTAAATAATCGAAAGCTAATACTGATGTCTATTTAGTCTACCGCTACTGTAGTAGAACAGTGTGCAAAGCGTCGTCAGATGGCCTGCACGCGCATAGGAAATTGTTGTGATAATCACGGTATCAATTTCGAAGTACATTGAACTTTTATACTTTTCAAATTTTTCTCCGTATGACATTTAGACGATTCTCCTAGAGGGAGCAACGAGTTTTCTAGGGTAGGCAGCGCCCACCCTTACCCACTACAAGGGGCCATTCCGAAAATAGAACTCAGACCCAGACCCAGAAGAGGTAAGTCAAAAAATCTAAGCGGATGGATGACTATTTGATGTATGGCTCTTCCTGTTCCTCCGCGAGACAAAATATAGAAGACCAGTACAATCAGCCATTTAAATCTGAATATTAGGAAACGTTAAACATACTAATTGCTGAATTACAAAGAAAATTTTCGGACAACGACGATCTACTAAATTCATTAGCCAGTCTCGATGAGTTGGATGTAAACACTTTGGTACCTTTGAAAAATTCAGGTAAGTGTGAGAAAATTAAACAAAACTATGTTGCTGCTTGTAAAATATTACTGTTATTTATTTATGTCCAATTCACAATTTCAACTAAATTTTTAGGTGTAACAATTCCATTAAGGGTAGGAGCTACTGTGGTTAAAGCTTATTTGAGTCGTCGCGAGGATAAAACTGAAAACATAATGTAAGTTTCGTACAGGCAGCGAGAGGCCTTCGAAGTTACATATGAACTTTTTGCATCTGTGGCAACTATAGGATGTAGCACTGCAGTGTGTGAATCAACATTTTCAACTTTGATTGCAATCAATAGGTGTCAGAGGCTGTCAGTGGGTTACGAACGAATCACAGGAATGGTATTTCTTGCCTTCGAAAAGAAAAGAACGAAGTCAGTTGATCTGAATGAAGTCCTTTGAATTTTTAATAATAATAGAAGAATTCAGCTGTTTTAAGAAAGGACTTTTTATTATTATATCGATTATAGTATGTTTGGAGAAATAATACATGTTTTACTATTACCTACCTAGAATAATTAAGTATTAGATAGCTTGCACGATAACACGGCTCGCCGCTCCAAATTATTGTTTCTGTGAATTCTGTTTGCGTGATGATATCCTTACGACGGAGTTAGTGTTTAGACTTTAAAGGAAAGTATTTTGCTCAGTGACACAAAAGTACCGATTGCATTTGTTTTCGTTCGATACCAACCTGCGCGCGCACACATGAATTTGATGCTTTGTTATACTTTCACAAAAACATCTGAAGTCGGTTCGGTTTTTGGAGTGCCCGGTCATGTTATCGTAGAAGATCTTTACCTCACTCACTCACACACAAGTACGATGAAAATCCATTCACCAGATCAGATCAAGTAAACATTTTACTTCCGCCCTACCTGTAACCATCGCTTCCCTGCCTCAAATTCAACTCTAGCTACGGCCCTGGTATACATAAATTTAATATAGGTGTACATATATTTTACGGTGATTTATTTCGGCTATCGTAAAACTACCGAATATATTTTAAACAGCTTAGTTACTAATTTTGATTATTGCTAATATTGCTAAATTCTGTATTACTAACAGCCGGAAAGGATATGCTTAATATTATCAGGAAAGTTATACGTTACACAGTTATTTGAGCGTGCAATTTTATATTTATGTAAATACTCTTTAAATATAGACCGTGTCAGTTAATGTGATAAAAGTGAACGAATAAGTTGATTTTATCGCGTTAATACGATCAGTGGTAATTCAATGCGAGAATGATAGACGGCGAAGAACATATGGAATTTGACTTCGCTAGCGGTGGCGGGGGAACAAACAGACCACCGGACCCGGTAATAGTAGAAAAGGTAGATGGAACGGGGGTAAGTACTATTAATGATAAAGGAAAAAACAGCAGCGATAGTAGCAACAGCAAGTACGGCAACATGAAAGACAACAATGATAACGGTAACAATATGAATAGTATATATTATAACAATGATAAGTTAATGTACGGCGAATGTGACGATTACGAAGAATTTAAAGTAATAATCAGCGATGCCGATAATAATAAAAATATATCCGCACTTTATATTGGAAGAATACTAAAAATGTTTAACTATTTAGCAGGCATTGAATTAATAAAAAAAACAGGCCGTAATAAAGTAACAATAATATGTAGAAGTAAAATTACAGCTAATAAATTAATAACAGCTGACAGATTCAGAGAAAAAGGCTTAAATGTGTATATATCTATTTTTTATTTAGCCAAAGCAGCGGTCATAAGAGCAGTGGATGAGCATATAAACGAGAAAGAAATTTTGGAGGATATTGTTTGTGGTGTATTTGAAATACAAAAAATAATGCGATTAAAAAAAAGAATGATTGTGGATGGGGAAGCAAAGTTGGTGCCTACGAAGTCGTTACAAATATTTTTCACGGGGCAAAGAATACAAGATTATGTATACATTAGTAGGGTTCGAATTATGTGTGAACCTTACGTGCAAACGGTAAGACAGTGTTTTAAATGCTTAAGATTTAATTATAATGCAAACGCGTGCAAATCCACAGTGAAACGTTGTTTACGCTGTTCATCAGCTACACATGTAAAGAGTGAATGCGACGAAGAGGTACACTGCATCAATTGCGACAGTACTCATCCACCAACATATACGAAGTGTCCAGAAAGACAGCGACAGGTAGAAATCGAAAAAACGTATGGCATATAAAAATTTATCGTACGGAGAAGCTGCCGAGGAAATTCCGAGAATAAATAAAACAGAGTTATACTCAACGAAAGTGCAAACTGGATTATTAGCTAATCAAAATATAGGCATACCATATCGTAAAGGGAATATTTTTAGATATTTAGAAAACGAAGAACTGAACCCGGCCTTACCTAAGATAAGCATACGATATATAAAGTAAATCTTACGAAACCTACAGGAGGTAGAGGTAATTATGATAGATCAACGCAAATAAAAGAATTAAATGAGTACAAATTTGCTAGAGACAATGCAATTAAGAGGAATCACAGCGGGTTATCACCTAGTCCTACACGATCGCCGGTAAATATAGTAAAAGTGCGGCGAGAGAAAACAAGTATGAATATGGTTACAAGAGTTAACGATTTTACGCTAAAAGAAAATAATAACACAAATAGGCAAACAAAAGGTCAAGTAGGAAATCAGATGGGGAAACAGTTTAAAAAACAAACAGGGAAGCAAACAGAAAAGATAGCAAGTAAGCAGATAGGGGCGATTAAACCAGTAGAAAATAACAATGTAGATAAAGGAAAAAATAAGAGTAATGGGAAAACAGCTAAAAATTAAAGCATGTAATTAATTAAATAATTAAATCGATATACGATAATAATAGATAAAGTATAATATTAAAATTTAAAATAGAAAATAAATAAATTATAAATAAATAAATAATACATAAATAAAATGGAAAACTTAAAATTATAATGTTATGGAACTGCAGAGGCATTTACTCAAATCATGAAGAATTAAAGAGAGCGCTCAAAATGCATGACGTTAAAATTTGTGGTCTATGCGAAATTTGGTTACAAGAAAATCAACGTGTACAAAAGGGCATACGTATAAGATAATACGGTTCGACAGGAAACATGGGGCAGAGGCGGAGGGTTAATTTTATTCATTCACAATTCGATTAGTTAGGTCCAAGATTCGATTAGCATTAGGCAAACAGGAAATAAGGTGCAGTCTTTAAGAATGTCGGTAATTATTAATAGGATGCAGCTGGAGATATTGTTAGTGTATCGTCCCCCAGGACATAAAACAACAGTGTCAGAGTGGGAAGTGATTACTCGCGATATGAAAAAGCCTTGTATAATAATGGGGGATTTCTTCAATGCCTTGCATACAGCATGGGGATGTACGAGAATAAACACAGGGGGAAAATACCTGGAAGAATTTATAAATAAGAAACAACTATATGTAATTAATATAGACCAACCAACACATATTGCAGGTTATGGTAGGGAAAATAATAACTTAGATTTAATATTATCATCTGCAAATTTTGTCACTAAGTTGGAATATAAAGTCTTATCAGATCCTATCGGAAGTAACCACTACCCAATAATAACGAAAATTATTAAAAGTGTAGAATTTAAGAGAAATAAAATTGAGCATGGAAGTAACCACCAGACGGTGTCAATGAATAGGATAGACTGGCAGAAATATAAAATGGCAATAAATGATAAATTAAAAGATTACTGCAGAGACGAAATCGCTGCCACATCTTGTAACAATTTAGCTAACGAATTTGCGGGTATGATACAAAATACAATTAATTACAGTGCCTATAAAGATAATCAAAGAAATAGAACAGAATAAAAAGAACGTTGCCAGACATGGTGGAACGAAGAATGTAATAGGTTCGTAGCATTAAGAAGAGCTGCCCTGCATAGATTTAATAGGGAGTCTTCAATGCAGAACTACATAAAGTATAAAAAAACAACAAGCCACCACGAAAAAATATATTAAGAATATTAAAAAGAAAGAATGGCAAAAATACTGTAATAAAATTGGACCGCAGATAAGCTTAAGAGAGATGTGGCAGAGGATTAAATGGTTCAAAAAGCCAGAAGTAGTCTCTAATTGCAAGGAAAATATAAAGTGGATAAAAGAATTTATGGAACAGTTCGAGAGCCCGGTGGATACTTCTAATGTTCTGTTGAACGTGTATTATAATAATAATGATCAATTTTTTAATAAAAAAATTACTATGCAAGAATTAGAAAACTCTTTACATCATAAAAAAAATACAAGTGTTGGGGTAGATGGTATTCCGTACGAGGCATTAAGACTTCTTCCAACAGAAGGCAGAAAGATACTGTTAGATATTTTTAATTTATCACTACTAGGGGGGATTTGTCCCTTTTCGTGGAAAGAGCACTTCGTATGTTCTATAATTAAGCCAAATAAACAACCGAATAATAGCGTTATTTTCATGTGTTGGGAAGACCTTAGAGAGCATTATAAAAGAAAGAATAACGTGGTGGATTTTTAAAAAAAATAAATTTCCAAAAGTACAGTATGGATTTAGAAAAGATTCAGGAACTAGGGAAGCGTTAACTAAATTTACAATGGATATTTCAGAAATGTTAGCTAAAAATTGGTATACTATGGCCATTTTTATAGATATAAAGGCAGCTTACGACAATGTAGATTTAACGATATTAATAAAACAGTTACAGAAAATAGGGGTATCTTATGTAGTGTCACGGTGGATATATAATTATTATAATGGCAGAAAATTGATCGCACGATTCAACCATAAAATACACGACGCGGTGTGGTCTGGGAAAGGATTACCGCAGGGCAGCATTCTAAGTCCTTTGCTGTTCACTATATATACACACGAGATGGATCGAGTTCAAAGAAAATATATTAGAGTGGTTCAATACGCGGATGATATAGTGGTCTATGCCTCTGCAGCAACACAAAATCATGCAATTAAAAAAATTCAAAAAGCAATTTTGGAAATACAAAACATTTTAAGTGATTTAAGATTGCAAATTAATGTAATGAAAACGCAAGGAGTAATATTTACTAGGAGAAGAATGTTAAGTTCTCCCTTAATAAAGTTAAATAATAAATCTATACAATTTAAACCCTCATGCAAATCTTTGGGAGTAATGTTCGATGGAAAGATGAGCTGGACGAATGAAATTAGGTATTTACAACAGAAGTGCGAGAAGGGTACAAATCTATTGCGTGCAATAGCGGGAATAAAATGGGGGGCCCACCCGAGTAATATGTTAAATATTTATAGAGCATTAATAAGATCCCATATAGACTATATATCCCCCTTTATCAACATTAGTAAAAGTAAATTTAAAAAAATTCAGACAATACAAAGTAAAGCAGTGAGAGTTTGTCTCGGAGCAATGAAGTCGGCACCAACACATTGTATATTAGCAGAAACAGCGGAACCTCCGATAGAATACCGCATGAGGTACATATCAGATAAATTTTTCTTAAAAATCAAAGAACAGAGACATCACCCGATTATGGGAAATATACATAGTACAAACAACTCTAAGCAATGCAGATATTGGGAAAATAGGCCTCTTAATCCGCTCATTAACAGTTATAAGGAATGGGGGGGCACTTAAACATAGTAAGCAACCTCAAGTCTCAAGTGTATAATATGGAATGGGAGGAGTGTTGGACACCGTTGAAGGTCGATATAGGAAAAGACATCGAAAGACTAGATAACAAAAGTAATAATGTACAATTTAATGAAAAGATATACGAGAGTTACGGGGATTATGAAATAATTTTTACAGATGGATCAGTGGACAGGAAAGCGGAACATTACGCCTCGGCATTCTATTACCCAGGAAAAAATGTGTCAAGAGTGCAACAATTTGCATACGTTGGATCATCATTTATGGTGGAACTATACGCAATTGGAATGGCACTGGAACAATTGAGGAGGGATAGAGAAAAAAAAATTCTGATAGTTTCGGACTCTCTGGCGGTATTAAGAAAATTAAATAAACCCCAGGAAGATGTATAACATTGAAGCTAAGATTAGAAGGTTAGTATATAAATTAGATCGACAAAAAGTTACGGTTAAATTTAAATGGGTACCTGGGCATGCAGGGATATGGGGAAATGAAATGGCGGACGCATTAACTAGATCACGTACCGGTAAAAGGCAGCTAATCAAATTAAATTGGGAAGAGTATCGGATGGAAATAAAAAATAGGATGTACGAAAGATGGAATGCGAATGATAAAGAAAGTAGTATACAGAAAGGGAAAAAATATTATATGATTAATAGGGGCAACTTCCGACGAACATGGTTCTCTGACTGTGATTTAGAGAGAGATTATATTACGTGTATAAGTAGATTAAGAGTGGGACATTATCGGACTCCGAATAAACTTTTTCAATGAGGTACATTAAATGATGAGGCCTGCAAAAACTGCGGAGAAATCGGAAGTTTGGAGCATCTAGTATGGCATTGCGTAGAATACGAAGAGGAAAGAAGGAGCCTCATTAGGTGTCTATTGACGAGTCGGTATACATTGCCACTGACAGTGTTAGAAATTGTAGAACAGCCATATTCGTATGAATGCAAGCGTCTGTATAAATATATAAAAGATACGAAAATGGAAATATAACTGGAAACGAGGATTAATGGCCAAAAGGCGCGAGCTGGGCCATAAAAATAAAAAAAAATAAAAAAAAAAAAAAAATAGACCGTGTCCAGTAAGAAATCGTACATCAAAAAAGTTAGACGTAAATACCCTATATAATGTAGTCCATCATCTATGGTTGGAAAAAAGTTTTTAGCTACACCGTTATATTCGTCATACTGTGCCTGAAATTTATTATTATAATACTTATCTAATATATAAGTGTTTAAACTGTTTAAGCATTAACAAATTTTGTTCGTGTATGGAGTATGGTTGTTGATAACCGTACGTTATTGAATTCATGATTTTTAATATTATTTTTTATTAAAAATGTGTTAATTTATTTCTGTATTTCGTAAGTTAATGGTTTAATACCTGCAATGACAGTGCCTGCCATGTAGCTGGTAGTTCTATAAGCTTTAATCATTTTTATTGCAATAGTTCTCTGAAAACTTTTTAATATATTTTAAAATCTTTTAATTTTTAAAATCTCTCTCTCTCTCTCTCTCTCTCTCTATATATATATATATATATATAAAAACTCGGCCACTTTGGCCTCGCAAGGGGCTGTGTCCCTTGACCCCTTTTATTTTCATTCCTGTCTCTTTCTCTTCTATACTTTGTATAAAATGATCAAAATTTACAACGTAATTCTTACTGGCATCAACACACACAAAAAATAACATAACCACAAAAATCCTATTCTAACATATTTACCTTTTGTTATATAAAATTAAGACATTTTTTCGTTACATTTTTCGTTACATATTTCATTACATAAAATTGTGACATTTTTTAAATAACAATAACAAAAATCCTACAAAATATAACAAACGTTACATAAAATTGGGACATTTTTCTGGGACATTTTTTTGGGACATTTTTTTGGGACATTTGTTCGAATGGGGTGTAGCCTAAGAATTACGTTGTAATTAATATATGTATTACACTACCATAAAGTATGTTAGGCAATATTATAAATTTTACTGAAATTAGATAATAATGATAAAGAAGTCTGGACTACTATTAATTTTAGGTATTATAACAGTTTTACTTAATTTCCATTCCTGAGGATAATAACTATATTTAAACAATACAGTTTAATAACTTTCGGTATTACATCTGGTAAAAAATTATGAAATCTTTTAGCGTTGCACGATAAGCTCGAGAGTGTACACTTGTCGGTAGATCAGTTGCCCATCGAGAACGGACAGCTCCGTCAACTAGTCGAATCGCTGCGCGCCGAAAACGACCAGCTCCAGCTGACGAACGAACTGCTGCGTGATCGTGTCGCAGGACTAGAGCAGTACACGCGCAAGGATAATCTAATAATACGCAACGTGCCGCAGTTGCCTAACGAAAACTTATACGACATCGTCGAGAAGATCGCCACAGCTGCTGGCACTGAGCTGATAAATAGTGACCTGAGTGTGTGCCACCGACTGCCCAAGTTTAGCGGGCAGTCGCATGCAAGTGTTGTTGTTAAATTTACCCGCCGCGTGACCAAGCTTTCATTTCTAAAAGCAGTCGAACTAAGCGTCCGATATTGAAAGCAATGTAGGTACAGTATTAGACGACTTGGCACCACATCCACAATTAAATTCCTTTCCTTTTTTTGATTTCACGTTGGATGATATTAAGGGGGCTATTCTATCACTACCGAATAAATCTTCCTTTGGTTTGGATAATATATCAATTAAACTAATCAAAGATAATCTGAGCTATTTCATAAAACCTCTATGCTTCTTATTTAATGAATCTGTGAAAACTGGAATATTTCCTGACATACTAAAAACAGGTATAATTACTCCAGTGTACAAAAGCGGGAGTAAAAATGAAGTATCTAACTACAGGCCAATATGTATTACACCCAAAATTTCTAAAATTTTTGAAAGATGTGTAAAGAAATTAGTAATAAATTTTCTAGATGATCAAAAATTTTTCAGTCCCAATCAATATGGCTTTTTAACAGATAAAGGAACTGACTTAGCAGTTTTTGAACACATTACATATATAACTAGGCATCTAGAAGCAGGCAGATCTGTGGTAGCTGTGTATTTCGATATAAGGAAAGCTTTCGATACGGTAAATCACCAAATTTTACTAAAGAAATTATACGCCTGTGGTTTTCGGGGTAATATTTATAACTGGTTCAGAACATACTTAACTAGTAGGAAAAATGTAACTAAAATTAATGGTGTCTTTAGCGACAGTACTATACAGGAAACTGGGGTTCCTCAGGGTAGTATCTTAGGTCCTTATCTATTTCAGGTATACATATATAAACGATCTGTGTAATTTGTCTGTAAATGGAAAAATATTTACCTATGCTGACGATACTGCACTAGTGCTGAATTCCCGCTTCCCAGAAAAATTGCATTCACCCATGCAAGAAGATATACAAAAAATCTATACATGGTTACAACATAACAAATTATCCCTAAATGAAAATAAGATTAAATTTATGATTTACAGTTATTAGGATCGAGGGCTTTGGGACAGATTTTGTATTTCTTACGGTCGTAACATTTCAATTGAAAGGGTTTATGAAATCAAATACTTAGGTTTAATGCTGGACAGTAAACTCGCGTGGAATAAACATACCATATACTTGGCAAAAAAACTAAGAAGACTAAATTACATCTTTTACTACCCACGTGACTATTTCGCAGCTCAGCATTTACGCAGATTATATTTAGGCCTATATCAGCCAGTACTTGGATATGGAATCATACATTGGGGAGGTGCAGCAGTAACTCATATAAGTCCCGTCGAAATATTACAGAGAGCAGTGAAATGGGCCATTGATCCGTCGCCAAATAATGCTATTTCATCAGTTACAGAGTTATACACTTCACAAATACTAAATTTCGTTTTTAAATATAAGGATAGATTCAATATTTCAGTTGCCCATGGGAATACAAGGTCTGCAAATGTAGAAATTGCCCCTGTTCCAGACTTTCGAAAATTTCACACACGTATACAAGCAGTTTATAAAGGGTCTATTATTTTCAACTCTTTACCGTCCAGCTTAAAAGTACATTTATTAAATTATAAAAAGAGACACAAACACCTACTTCAATACATCACGAATAATGGGACTCAATAAATGTTATTATCGCAGATATGATAAACTCTTTCTTATACTCCGGCATTAATTACAATCTTCATCTTCATTCTGAGTATTTGTTTATTACTGTTGTTAAGTGTCGTTGTTATTTACTCTCATTTGCTATTACTTATTATTATTACTATTACTATTACTATTACTATTACTATTATTTAATATAACTATCATAAATATTATAATTGTATATATGGGTCATGCAGTTTCTTCTGCACAATTGAATCGTTATGTTTCTAATCTTTCAAACCTGATTCTGTTGATAATAATTATTACGATAACCATTATTAGTAAATATGTCTACGCCACCTGCATGATTATTATTGTTACTGGTTTTATCCTCATTTTTATTACTGTATTATTAATATTATTACCATTATTATTTTTAAAGATGTCAAGTGAAATTTTCTTAGTCAAATATATCTGCCGGGATGTTTCGTAAATTGAGACTGCTTCTCCAAAACATGCTGGGGGTTATATGGATGACTGCAGGCTACATTAATACATGTTTTCTCAAATGACATCTCATTTAGGCCCCTTTGTTAAACGAGACTGTATCATTTAATATAAATATTTATAAATTTAATGTGTTATCATTTAAGTACCAGCTTCTATAAATACTACTCAAAAGGTTACATTACTCTTACTATTACGTTATATTTACATATTTTATATATTTCATATTTAGTTATCTTATTTATATTTTTATTCTATTTAGTTCATTACTTAATTTATATCTTTTATCTATTTACGTATATCTTTACATTTTATTCATTTACCTAGCTTTATATTTATTTTATTTCGGTTATTACATTTGCAGTACACGTCAGAGTTGAAATATTGTGGGAATATGTTGAGCTTGGCTGATGATAGGTTATATAAATAATTTATATGCTTAAATTGTAGATTTAATTTTCCGATAGATTCAATTTTGTTAGTTTTTAAAATAGCATTATTTTTTATTTATTTTATTTAATCATTTATATACTTTTCTCCTGTTTTCAACATATTTATACAAACAATTTTTATTTTGTTTCAATTCAACTGATTATAATATGTATTTATCATTACTTCATTTAATTTCATGCATTTATCGCTATATTTCGCACTTCATTTGTAATCCGTATATGTTATGTTTAATTTTCGTATTTATTATTATCTCATTTATTTCATGCTTTTATCGCTATATTCGCACTTCATTGTAATTCGAAGATATTATGTTTAATTTTACTTTTTGTTTTTCACTATTCGCGCTGCGTAGCGCATTTGTGAAATATTGTAATAATAATAATAATAAATGAAATTGAAATCCATTTGATGTTCCATTAAGTCCTGCTGATACTTTATTTTTAAGTTGTTTAATAATTATGTTACCTTCTTCTTCAGTAATCGATATGTTTACGGTTAATTCGTGTAATTCCGTTTTAAAAGGTTTTACGTTAAGGTATAACTTTTTAACATCAATAAGACGACTTTATTCTTTTCTGCACATGCATAATTATCTAATAATCGTAAACGAATAGTCTTTTTTCTTTATTCGTTAATATTCTGTATTTTAATCCAAAGACATTTTTGTCTTCCAGTAATTTTTTCCAGGCTTTCAAATTAGCTTTTTTTAATCATAAACTTATATTTCTTAAAATATACTTTATAATTACTGTATACAGTTATGTTTTACATGTATGTTTTTACAGCTCCGATACATTTTTTTTTTTTTTGGTTTTCTTTTAATTCATATTTTCATTTCTTCCTCAATTATTTTGCTCAATAAGCTTATCTTTTTTTTTTTTTTTTTTATGTGAATTCATTTTATCCTATGCAAGTACGTTTTATATAATCTTCATTTTTACCACTTTCTTTTCAAATAAAGAAAGATTTGAGAAATAATTTAGAACCTGTTGCAACAGAAGAAATGATGGAAGGAAAAGATAAAACAAGCAGGAGAAAAAAATAATGGAAAATGATGTAGAAAAAAAAAAAACGGAGTGAGAAAATCAGGCTTTAGCAACGATTTTAAGCAATCAAAAATGTTGGGATGAATCATGAATTAATTTACATTTTTTGATCAAAGTGTTTTTGTTAGTCTCTATTTCTAACACGATTGCCATTTGAATCGCAAACAACCCCAAAAAATGGAAAACAATACAACACTAATACTCTCTACGTACTAGGATTGGCTGTCGTGAAACTTGATATCAACACTTTTGCTCCGCTTATTCCGGCATCGAAGCCCACCTTATTAATTATCACAATGAAATATCTTATGTTTATTTTTAGCGAGTACGGGTAACTACTTCTGTCAGGAGGTTGCTATTTGAAAAGAAAATTTAATATCGAGAAAATGAATTTAAAGAATAATTTTGTCATTTGTCGCGTGAGCGAAAATCGTTTACTGAAGGCATTTTTTTGAAAAATCAAAAATTCGTTGTTTTTTTTGCCGAAAACAATTAAAAATTATATCAAAATAGCGATATTGTATCAAGTATCTCTGCAGAAAGGTCCGAATAAATTAAAGCAATCGATGTTATTTGAATTAGACACGTTTAATGATCGCGGTATAAGCAAAATTAGAAATGAAATTCAGAATGGATCAGCTAACAATCGTGTATCATGTACTCTGAACAGGTGTTGCTTGAAGATTTCCTCCGAACTGATAACTACCGTTAGAAGGACGACCTATTTGTTCAATTATTTTCTCAATGACGTCAATCTGATTGGATTTTCAAGTGATGCTATTCAAACGAGCAATGAGACGGAGCTGATATATCGATGAAATATTAATAAACTTCGCTCGTGTCTTATTAAAAAGCGAATACTGAATAATAAGAAAGTTGAATGATATCGATGCTATTTCATTGCTTCCTCTAGAAATAAAATACGTAAAATTTAAGCTTTCTCTCGTCAGGGAACTAATATAAACTGTCATTTCGAAACGTATTAAAATTCACTGCGATATGCTCATCCTTTCGCCCGGTTCACTGGGCTTTACTCATTATAGTGCATATCTATATAATGTATGTATGTGCAAAAAATCACCGTCATGACAGATTTACGCTTACAGCTTAATACAAGTCGTCAGATCATTTACATCTTGTAACTCTTTACGTTACGTATTTATATTTCTCAGAATTTTTCATCGACGAACTGCTGAGTAGAAATAAAATCAAAAATTGTTGTCTACGATTACACGGGGAAATAGAAAGTTTTGTTTTTAGTTTTTTTGGTTTTTTTGCGAAATTAGTTGGCGATTTTGTAGTTGAAGGGCACATCAAATTTCCTATTTCAAAAGCGGCATTAAGTATTGGTCAGAGAACATGTGCTGACCGCGAAAATTAGTAGCTCATTCAGAAGTCAGATATAAATTTTCCGTAAACTTTGACATATTATTCGTCTACAATATCATTTAGAGTTTTTAATGATACATTGGAAAGTCACTGTTTTGGTCACTCAGCTTGTTCAAGAACTTTAATCAAACTGCTATTATTATTAATTAATTAAGAAAATTCTATTACGTTTTTGGTGTATTTGTAAGACGATATACTATATTTTAAAACTGTACCGTGATTGTGTAAGATTTTAGTATTTAAAAAATAGAATTAGTATGATGCGTATTTTTTTAGTATGAAAAATCGACTGTCTTTAGTTCGCGATCATTGTTAGACACACTAGTAAGTCGGTTTATCTCGTGCAGTTAGTTAATAGATTTATTTTTACGGACAGATAACCGTACCGGCTAGAGCTGTCGCTGTTTATGGCTACAGAAGAAAGTACATCTATGGAGATCAAAGAAAATAAATTTATATCTAAATTTGAATAAAACTAATTTTATGATATACAGTTATCTACCACAATCTACGTGGCACAATCTCAAAATTATAAGTGGCAAAATAACACGACGTTAAAAAAAACACATTTAATCAAGCATCTCGGGCTTCAGTTAGACTGCTAATTTGCGACGAAT
Organism: Icerya purchasi; assembly: GCA_039619475.1. Lineage (NCBI taxonomy): Eukaryota > Metazoa > Arthropoda > Insecta > Hemiptera > Monophlebidae > Icerya > Icerya purchasi. Next base: position 240,914,657 of record CM077115.1, read on the forward strand.
AAACATCCCCGGTATATTTAACATCGGAATCACGCAAATTAAACTGTCTTCTATATGAATTTAAATCAAATATTTAATTTTTGAAAAATATGTATTTATAATTTTTTACATACAAAAACTTTCGTCAAGCTAAAACGCTTGTCGACGAATTATCCTATTGAACACTTTACCATCTTAAATTAACTTATACATATACATAATCGTGTAATATTTACTTAATCTATCTGTTTTACTTATCAATAATTAATAATCTATTTCTATCTTCTATATTCAAGGTTTTTTTGTTTTTTTTTCTAGGTTTTTTGTTGCGCTTTGTAATTTTATTTTATGTTTATTATTTTTTTTATATTTTCTTCTTCCTGAAGCCATTCCTTTATTTTCCTTTTTCTTTCCCCTATTTTTTCCTTCTCTATTATTTCTTTGGGTAATTCAACATCTGAGTTCTAATATATTTATCCGTTTGCTCCCCCATCTTTGTTCTTGCTAACGGCAGTTGGTACGAAAGTTTTTCCCTCAACTCATATTCTGTGTTTATTCTTTCCTCCAATTCAATTTTATTTTCTGCTGATATGTACTCCCATATCTTCAGTAATAAGTACGTTCCTTTAATGCTGATTACGTTTTCTTTTTTAATTATTTCACTTTCAGTTTCTCCCTTTAAGGATTTGTTTTTAATTTCAAGCATATAATTTGCAGTTTATTTATTTTCCCCCAAATATACCTTTCCTCATCATTATGCCTGAATTCCATATCTGATTCTCGACTCTACTAGCGCATAATAAACTACTTTTAATGTTTCATTTGTTGCATATTTCTTTAATGTATATTAAGCTGGCGAAACTGCTTTTATTTTCTTTGCAATGTATTCCATATGTATGTCCCATCTTAAGTGTTGGTCCATCATTACTCCCCAAAAACATTTATACTGAGTTACTATCTCTAACTTTTGACAGTTTTTCGTTTCTCATTCATTTCTTCCTCCCTAATCGAGTGTACAAATTCGTTTGAGTGCATTATTATATATGGGCAATACAAATCGGACCTGTCTCCTTTTTATCCGTATTACCATTAGCCTTTTTTACATTTATTCTTAGACTTTTATCGTGTGCCCATTTACTTATTGTTATTAGATCTTTTTGCATCCTTATTTCTGCCTCTTTAACATCTTTATGTGACGTAACTATTACTATATCATCCGCGTACGAGACCACCTCACTGTAACTTAATTCCCCTTATATAGACCATTTGTATATATAATAAACAGTATTGGCGCTAAGTTGCTACCCTGCGGTACTCCTACATCCATCTCCTCTTTTTTACTTTGCACATTTAAGATATTTACGCATGTTTTCCTCTGTGTTAAATAACTCGTTGAAACCATTTTTTCAAACTATTCGTTATTCCTATTTCCTATGGTGCGTTTTTGATTATTTTATGATCAACCGTTTCAAATGCTCCACTAAGATCTATGAACGTTATCAACACCTTCTTTCCCTCTTCAAAGCTGTCTCTTATTTTTTCGGTAAGCTCACCGATTGCTTTCAATGTGGATTTTCCTTTTTGAAATCCGTATTGTGTTTTGTCAATTATCCTATTTTCTTGTAGGTACTTCGTTAGATTATTTGCTATGTACTTTTCTAATATTGTTGCAATTACATTGCTTACAGCAATTGGCTAATAGAGTTTTCATATTCACTATGTTTTCCTTTTTTATATATTGGTCTCGTTTTCGATATTTTTAACCCATTTGGTATTTTCCCTTCTTTTAACGTCTGATTAATTAGATTAGTAATTTCCTTCATTATATATATTTTTACTGTTTTTATATCTTTTATTCTTATTCCATCGATTCCGGTGGTCTTTGTTTCCTTTAAACCATCGATTATTTTCCTCGTCTGTTCTACGTTTGCTTAAGGTAAGTACATGTTTATTTTTACTTCATCTTCTTCTCTTTTTTCTAATAGCACTTTATTACATTTGTGTTCTAGTTTTTTTATGCCATTTTTGAATTCTTTACTGAATTTGTCTGCAATTTCTCTTGAATAGTTAACAACTTTACACGATATGCACAATAATATATACAAACCTCTAATATTATATTACGGATTAATACATTGGGGACGTGACTAAATTACCTTTTAAAACAATTATGTCAACTTCAAAAATCAATTTTTAAAATTATTACAAAAAATAAAAAACGTATTTTTTGGTGGTAAATTATTAGATCTTTGTAAACTATTTGAACTACAACTTTTACAATACGTTCTAAAAAATAAATCTTATTTTAATATTTCATTTGTAAACGTACCCTTTTAAATCTTGTATAGGATATTAATCGCGTGTAACAAACGTTTTTCCACTGCATTAATTTTAATTTTTGTAATTAAAATTAAAGCAGTTAATGCGGTGTTTTATAGCAAAGCTATTACAATTGTATTCTATAGAATTAGTTATTACCTTTCACTTAATTCACTGCGATTGTACACACTTAATTGTTACCTTTTTAATAACATGTAATAAGGATGTTAATTTCGAAGTATTTCTTATTTCAAATCTTCATTTCCTAAAGTTGGCATTTATCTTACTGTATTGTTACTTTAGTGTGTTACCTTAACAGTTAATTTAATTTATTTTTAGTTTAATTAGTTTTAACACGGAATATTGTAATTTTGAAGTTCGCATGGTGAGTATGGTGAGTGCAAGGGTTTGGGATATAGATGAGGTAGCTGTTAAACTTATAATATATCTTAAGCATCTAATATAAGCTATTTTTAGTTTATAAATTGATATTTGTAATTCTTTGTAAACATGGGCTAAGTACACGTATGAAAATAAGGCTTCATTTATCCGCATACTTAGTCACTTATTTAAAAATAGGGATGAAATTAAATTAAATTGGATTATACATGGAGGAATAGCAGAAAAAAAAAATGAAAATAGTTCACTGATAAATATATACATTTTTTTTTACTTACTCACGAACAAAGAGAATTCGGATCGGATTACTAACAAAAATAAAAAATAAGTAAAGTCTAATAAAAATACTGTCGTTCTATTCTTTCTAGTAATTTACTATTCAAATTCTAAACTATCATTTTAGCTACAATGTTATAATTTCGTTTGATTTTTCCCCTAAAAATAAAACAAAATTTTAATTAAATTGTAATAATTACGTATTTTTAAAGCATTTTTAAATTTCTAAAAAGGTGATCGCTATTTGATTTTTTTGATGAATCAAGGTATTTCTCAAATCTACTGCCCACCGTAGAAGATATTATGTAATTACATAATTTCCGTCCCCAAAATGCCTTTCTGGATCCACCCCTGATCGATACATCATCTGCTGAGTTTATGTGCGCAGTTAAAAATGTTAATCTTTTTCAGTGTTGTACTTACTTATAACAGTGCGTAATTTCATAACTGAAGAGAAAATAAAATATTTATTTTATTGTTATGATTCTGTTTTTAACATGAAATATATGTGCATAACACATTCAACATGGTACAAAAATCCATTAAGTAACTTTGTAAAACCAGACGCCATTGGAATTTATTTTTAGTAGGTTTTTCAATGATAATTTCGTTATATTCTTTACTTGGTCAATTAACTTGGACAGAAAAGCATTTTTTTTCTGCATTTCATTTTTGCGGTTCTTTGAATAATTGATCTTTACTTAAGGTTTTCCTTTCTTGTAGCATGCGCAAATAATATTAACATTGCGATCCTTTTACAAAAGTTTCAGTTCTTCTAAAATTGTTGTATTTTTTTGTTTTAGTAGTTCAAACAGTTTGGGACTTTCTGTAGTACCATATCACCTCGAAGGCTCTCATGAATCTACAAGATCAGGCGTTAATAAACAGGATTCTATATTTTACATCACAAGTAGTACCGACAAACATTTTTATTATTCTTATTTTCCTGATTTTGTTTGTACATAATCATTCTCCGTTTTTGATGGAGTTTATTATCTTGTCGGTAATCGATTGTTTCTTTTATCGGGTTCACTTCAGTTCTCCTGATCAAATATATTTAAGTTTCAGTCAATCTTTAATATAAAAATTAGTTATTCATAATGTACACAAAAAACACAAGCTCCCACACTACCCAGATCAATTATTCTACAAGATTGATGGTATGCGATCAAACAACCAAGTTGTAGGCGGTAGGCAGCAGGGACTTATTTTGAGAAGGAAGGTATAGAAACGGGAAATGAGATAATAACGGAACGAAAGGAGATATATAAAGCCAACAATTCTATAAATAAAGATCCCATCGCTTAAAGAAATCATCGCGTCTTGGTCCTCATATGTTATCAACTAACCCAGTTAAAGAACCTAAGCAAAACACTGAAGAAACGTGTTATAAAATACTAGAAGTGTCAATAAGATACATATTTAAGGATTAGGGAAATGAATAATAGCATCACTCACAAGGAAAACACTCGAACCCGAACTCACCGATTTTGATGAATTATTATTATTTTTTTTTTTTCCTTTCCCTTTTTTAAATTGTGTGTGCGGTTTGTAACTACTGTGGTCATTACTTAGATTTGTTGTGTTAGGCCACTCATTCTAACAAAAGCTATAATTCGAGTGATGTTTATTGATTCCTTAGAGAGTATGCACTCTATGTTTCCCAGCAAGTCCAGTTGTTTTCGTAATACCTTAATCTTTTGGCAGGTGAGCAGTATATGAGAGACTGTTGGTATGGTTATCTGGCCGCACAGGGGGCACATAGCTGGAGGCGGGGTTTTATCGATTATGTATTTGTGGGAAATAGCGATATGCCCGATTCGCAGTCGGCTGAGGATCTTAAAGTCGTTTCTGGATGTTCCTTTTGGTGGCCACCATGGTTCAACTGTGGGCTTTATGCTTCTTAAGAATGTTGTAGCAGCTGCGCATTCAGTTCTCCACTGTTTTTCGTGCGCTCTTAATAATGTGTATTCCATTGATGTCGGTAGTTCCGCGTCTTCTGGCATTGGCGAGAGCAAAGCAAACCGTGCTGCTATGTCAACCCTCTCGTTGCCAGGCACTCCAGTGTGTCCAGGAACCCATATCAGCGACACATGACTGCCCTTTACGTGTAATTGGTATAAGTTGTGCCATATCTCTTGTACCAGCTGGTTGTTGTATTTTGGGCCCTTAATCATGTTTAAGGATTGTAAAGAGTCAGTAACCAGGAGGTAGTTACTGGTTCTGGTGTGAGATGTGGTGATGTGGTTGAAGCAGTGTGCGATTGCGTACAGCTCTGCGTCCAATGCTGAACACGCATCGTTGAGCCTGGTTTCGTATAAGATGTTATCACCCTCGAATGCACAGGGGCAGTGAACCTTCTTCACCGACTGCCTTGGCTCCATCTGTGTAGTAAATGAGATGGTCGTGATACTTGTTAATTGCCCTAACTGCTACTTCCACTGGATATAGGGGGCTTGTTGTATTTGGATTTTGTGTCAGCGATAAATCGATATTTATTTGGACCGAGATCCAAGGAGGGATGTGGATTTTGGGACTGGCTGTTGACGACTGTACGGACATAATACCACATCTTCGCAGTTCTATCAGTAATTCTGGTAATGAGCCGTCGGGAAAGTTTGGTTCGAGGTGGTAATGCTCCAACTTTAGGGGAAGTTTTCGTGTGTTGTTGAAGTGGTGGTACATACTTCGCAGTGTGAAGTATTTTCGGGATAAAAGGAGTGGAGGGCACCCGGATAGAACACAGATGCTGGTAGCTGGAGAGGTTCGATGCACTCCCAGAATGGTTCTCAATGCGGAGTGGTGGACAGGATCGAGGGATTTCAATAAGGATTTACTGGCTGAGGAGTACACCTGGCACCCATAGTGGATTTTTGATAGGATTAGAAATCTATATATATTGAAGAGGAATTTAGGATGGATATTACATCTTGAACTCGCCAGGTATTTCAATATGGGAATGGAATTGGTGCAGCTATGTTTTAAGTTGGCGATGTGAGGCTTCCAGGTAAGGCTAGAATCAAAGGTTAGTCCAAGGAATTTGATAGTAGTTTTTTGGGGAAGAGGGAGGTTATTTAGGTTTAAGGATATACTGGGAGTGGTGCGGCGCCCCCTGCAAAAATCAACATATACAGATTTGCTCGCTGAGATGGCTAGGCCATTTTTCCACGACTAGCTCTGTATTTTATCGATGGTTTTTTGAAGGATTTTTTGAGCAATCGGAGGAAAATTTGATGATATTGAGATGTTAAGATCATCGATGAACAGCCGGGCGGTTATGGGCGGCGAGATGCAATCGACTACATCATTGATATATATTATGAATAAGGTTGCACTTAGGGCAGAGCCTTGTGGCACACCATTCTCAGTTGGAATTGGTGCTGATAATGTTGTACCGATCTTAACCCGGATCGTTCGGTTGCTAAGAAAGCTAGCGATATAATTGCCCATATGGCCATTTATTCCGGCGGCTTTGAGCTTTAGTAATAGTCCACGCCTCCATATGCGATCGAATGCTTTTTCAAGATCGAAAAAGATAGCATATGTATGTTGCTGGCGATGGAAGCCCGTTAATATTTGCCGTTGCAGCGTTATTAGGTGGTCGTTTGTCGATCTCGCTTTACGCCCTCCGGCTTGGATAGGAGAGAGGATATTGTTTTGTTCAAGGATATAGAGGAGGCGCCTATTTACCATTTTCTCCATTACTTTGGATAGGACATTCAAGAGGGAAATTGGACGGTAGCTTTCAGGACGGAATGGATCTTTATTTGGTTTTAGGATAGGGACGATGTATGCCATTTTCCAGATTTGAGAAATATTACCGGATAGCCATATTTGGTTATAGATGTTAAGAAGAAACTCTTTAGCGTGTGCTGGTAGATATTTGACGAAATTGATATATGTTGTAGAACACAAAAAAATCGTTTTTTCTAAATATCTCGACTAACATTTAACATTTTTTTGGTAAAACAAAATGGAGATTACTCCTTTCGGAAAAGCATGTAATTCATCATGATTTGAACGGTAAGTGATGCATTCCCTATTTTATAGGGGTTGAAAACCTATATTTAACTTATTATTTTGATGATAAAAAATAGTAAAAAACCTAAAAAAAAAAATGTTTTAACTAATAAAACGATAAAATGAAGTTGACCTGTTTCGGTATTTTCGTTAATTTCATCTCTAAAGAGGTAAACAACCCCTAACAAAAATAGGAATTTAAAGCGATCAGATTTTGAATTCAATTCGGATACAGGGGTTGTTTCCGAGGTCGCTGATTACGAATCTGATATTATTTTTTTTTTTTTTTTTAGTATATATATTTAATAAAGTTACGAACATTTATAATTCAAATTTAAAATAGTATAAAAATTATTTTTATTTTATCTTATTGCAAGTGTACATAATATTATTCAACGAAATTTCGACAGCAATGTTAATCTTCATAGATGCTTATTATAGGAATCTCCGAAAAATAAGAGCAGTTTTACCAGCTTTATATACATTAAAGAAATATGCAACCAATGAAACATTAAAAGTAGTTTATTATGCGCTAGTAGAGTCGAGGATAAGATATGGAATTCAGGCGTGGGGAATGGCGAGAAAAGCATACTTGGGGAAAATAAATAAATTGCAAATTAAATGCTTGAAATTAATAGGAAATCATAAAGGAGAGACCGATAGTGAAATAATTAAAAAAGAAAACGTAATGAGCATAAGAGGAATGTACTTATTACTGAAGATATGGGAGTACATATCAGCAGAAAAGAAAATTGAATTGGAGGAAAGAATAAACACAGAATACGAGTTGAGGGAAAAACTTTCGTACCAATTGCCGTTAGCAAGAACAAAGATGGGGGAGCAAACGGATAAATATATTATAACTCAGATGTTGAATAAAATACCCAAAGAAATAATAGAGAAGGAAAAAATAGGGGAAAGAAAAAGGAAAATAAAGGAATGGCTTCAGGAAGAAGAAAATATAAAAAAAATAATAAACATAAAATAAGAAAACAAAGCGCAACAAAAAAGCTAGGAAAAAAGAAACAAAAAAAAAAACAACTGAATATAGAAAATAGAAATAGATTAGCAATTATTGATAAGTAAAATAGATAGATTAAGTAAATATTACACGATCATGTATATGTATAAGTTAATTTAAGATGGTAAAATGTCAAATAGGATAATTCGTCGACAAGCGTTTTAGCTTGATGAAAATTTCTGTATATAAAAAATTATAAATACATATTTTTCAAAAAAAAAAAAAAAAAAAAAAGAGGATTTTCAAATTTATCCGGTCTTTCATCTACATAACCACTTTTGCACCAGGAATATTTAAAAAGATCTTCATATTTCGGTGAAGACAATTGGTTGTGAACCAGCGATTGAAGTTTTATTCTATTATTTCTTAATTCATTAAAATTACGTCATCAGAAAATTTCGGAACATAACTTTTCCAAATCCGGAATCCAAAAACATCAAGTTGTTGAATCTTTCCCGTCGTTCCAGTAGGAATTTTCTTCAATTTAACAATTTTATTGTCTCACATTGTTTCTTCTACAACTTTATTACAATGACCACTCCAAGAGTCAAATAATAGTAAGGACGTATGACCTACATTGTATAAAAATATTTTTTCCAGCCAAATTTTGAAGTCATCTGCAAAGAAAAAATGTACTCTTTAATTAATGTAATTCGCAGAATAATATGAAAATTCTTGTAAAGTTACTTACTAGATGTTATTTAATGAATTCGTGATTTAAATTTACGTATTCGAAATAATATAATAAAACTTCAATTACTGGTTCACAACCAATTGTCTTCACCAAGATATGAAGATCTTTTTAAATATTCCTGGTGCAAAAGTGGTTATGTAGGTGAAAGACCGGATAAATTTGAAAATCCTGTAGATTTTAATTTCGGAGGAAGGATGCATAAATGTCGTTATTGTACGTTGCGGTTGGTGCAAAAAAATCATTGTGTTTTAAACACGTCTATGAAGATTACCATTACTGTCGAAATTTCGTTGAATAATATGATGTATACTTACAATGAGATAAATTAAAAATAATTTTTATACTAAAAAAATAAATAAATATCAGATTCATAATCAGCGACCTCGGAAACCCCTGTATCCGAATTCAATTCATAATCTGATAGCTTGAAATTCCTATTTTTGGTTTTTCTGTATTAGGGGTGTTTTACCTCTTTAGGGATGAAATTAATGAAAATACCGAAACAGGTCAACTTCATTTTATCATTTTGTTAGTTAAAACATTTTTTTTTTTTAGGTTTTTTACTATTTTTTATCATCAAAATAATAAGTTAAATATGGGTTTTCAAACCCTATAAAATAGGGGATGCATCACTTATTGTTCAAATCATCATGGATTACTTGCTTTTCCGAAAGGAGTAATCTCCATTTTGTTTTACCAAGAAATATTCAGTATTAGTCGAGATATTTAGAAAAATTGTGGCTAACGTTGGGGCTAGTTTTCACCCCTTTAATATGTTTATTAGCAGATATAAAAAAAAACACGGGTCTTTTATTTTTTTGTGTTCTACAACATATATCGATTTCATCAAAATCGGTGAGTTCGGGTTCGAGTGCTTTCCTTGTCAGTGGCGGTGTGTAATGGAAAGTCTTTGCTCCATCAAGTTTTCTTGCAATTTTGTAAATGTGCAATTTTACATAAGATCACATTGAAAACGCAGGTATATACACCATGCTAGTTGTCACATAGATAGCTGCGTCAAACTGAAGGTCATCAGTTTGTTCACGGCGGCTCAGAGTGAGTTATAGAGGATGTTTTTACACACTGCTTATCGCTGGTGGGACTAATTCTATTTATTCAGCTCTCCACTCCCTTTTTCTCAGATTCTATAGTGGTTTAGCCCTACTCTCTTTAACATTTACTTCCACAACCTAGCTACTCTTCGGATATCGTCTACTTCATTATTCTTTGCCGATGACATACTCATCTACTCTTCCTCTATTAATCTTTCTTTTGCCATCGAGGAGCTTAACAACTCTCTTCTTTCTCTTGATAATGCCCTGATCTTCACTTTTCTATTTCTCTTGGGAAATCAGCTGCTTTGGTATTCACTTATTGTTCTTATAGTAGTTCCTCAGTCAACCTATCCGTGTGTCACCTTCCTATTCCATTGGTTAGTTCGGTCTCCTACCTTGGAGTTATTCTTAACAGTAACTTGTCCTTTCGCGATCACATCAATTATCTTTGTGTGTCAGCCCTCAAGAAGGTCAATTTATTGAAGGTTCCCTCCTCCCGTAACTGTGGTGGGACCCTTATATCCTTCTGATGCTATACAAGGCTTTTTCAAATTCGATTATTGCTCGTTCCTTTGCGCTAGTGCTCCTAATTATTATCTCCTCAAGCTTGATAAAATCTATAACATGTGTCTCTGCCTTTGTATATCAGTGTCTTGAACTTCTCTCCGATCACAGCCATTTTAGCAGAAACTGGTTCCTATCCTTTATTTATGCAAATACTTTATCTAGGTGAAAGATTCCTGATCAAACGTCTTCACATTATCAATTCCTACTTGCTTAATTCCTCTTTGTTTATATCCAACAACTGTCGTTTCTCCCCTCGTAAAACTCCAATCCTTTCCTTGATTTTTTCACGTCTCAGAGCCTTTTCTCCTTTTGTTCTTTCCTACACGAAATACCTTTATTTTACCTATAATTTCCCATAATTTATTTACTCGCCCAGTTTACTCTTTTTCTTCCTTCGCATGTCGAGACTCTTCTCTCTTTCACCGCTCATAACGAATTTAATTATGTTTTATCCTCGCTTTTTCCTTCTTATACTTTAATTTTCACAGATGGCTCAATGTCGGTTTTATAGGTTGGAGCGGCGTTTATTCTGCCAGACTTCGGTTATTCTGAGGCTTTCAAACTTTTCTCCTTCTCCTCCATATTTCTAGCCGAACTTATCACAATCCTACAAGCAATCCTTTTTATAGCTTCCCCTAGCAATATATCCAAGGTTCTCTTATCTTCTGATTCAAAAGGCATTTTACAAGTTATTGCTACTCCCTTTCCTAAACCATCCGCTGATCCGATCGATACGTTCCTTAATTTCGTATCTATTTCATTCCCGCTCTGTCCGTATTGATCTATTGTGAATTCCTAGCCACCGTGGAATTTCGAGAAACGGGTTAGTGGACTCGTTGGAACGTTCGCCTGCTTCAGACGGTAATTTTATTGGTCATTTTCCAGCTCAAAGTCTTCTTATTCTTTCTTTTTATTCCAATTGCGATTGTTGGTCTGATCTCTATCCTTCTTCATTTTTTAATCCTGCTTCCTCTTATTTAGCCTTACAGTCCGTTCCTCCTCTTTTCCCTTGGTTACAGAAGTTTCCGAACGTGGGACAGTCAACTATCTCATCTGTAATTAGACTTCGGTTAAATCACAGCCTGCTTCCTGCTTTGTCTTTTACCCAGTATCCTCTTTGCACGTTTGAGCCGTTGGAAGCAAACTTCATTTGTGATGCGAATCATATTTTGCTTGAATGTCTTTTCATTTCTTCAGAACGCGCGATACTGTATTCCGCTCTTTTGCGTCTTGGTCTCCCTACGCCTTATCACCACTAAATCTGAAGACATGCTGTCATCTCTGCACATACTAATACCGATCTACATGAATTTAAAACAAGGAAACTCCATATTAATATTTAATTTAATTTACAAAATAATAAAATTATAAATTAACAACATGATATATGCATGCACTACTATTTAAATAATTATTTATTCCCCTCTTTCTCTTTCTCTCTTTATCACCAATAGCGATCGCAGCTCGCACTCTTGTCCTTGATTAATATTCTGTTGTCTTGAATATCATTTAAACTGTACTCACGACCACAATCGCCTATCACACATCACTGTGCAAGCAGACATACTTCTTGTACCTCAAGTTTTTATTCAATCTGTACATGCATTTGTAGAACGTACAATAATAGTTTTTAAAAAATTGTTATTGAAAAATACATTAAAACAATTAAAAATTTATGTACAATTTTTCGCACATATGAAAAATATTAAAACTTGGAACTCTTGGTGCCGACTTTTTACTTTCTAGCACGTAGTAAAGGAAGTACTGTAAACATGAAAAATGTTCAATGCCATATTTCAATGGATATATCCATTTTGACCATCCCTGATTACTTTCTTCGTGGAGTAGTTTAAATCCCACATTTCAACACAAATATCCATTCCGACCACCCCTATATTCATTTTTAAGCCAATTTTCATGATATATGTATGTAAGTATGTATGTATGTATGTATCATGCATAACTCTAAAACGGCCAGTCGCAGAAAGTTGAAATTTTAAATTTAGGACTATATTAATAGCTAGTTATGCACCTCCTTTTTTAGTAATAATCGGTTGGGCCAAAGGAATACTTCTTTTGGAAGATTTTGTGGAGTTTTTCTCATGACTTAAAAAACGAGTGGCCATAGAAAGTCGAAATTATATACTCCGGATTGATATACGAATATACTATCCCTTTATTACTAATTTACTAGGTATTTAATTGTAATTCCGAAAAACCTTCTTGATTTCTTTGTTCCTTTACTAAGCCATTGAAATCAATTCATAGAATTTATGTTCACATTGATTCACAATATTAAACACAAAACAAGCTCGTTACCATCGGTAAGGCTGTTGAAGTTTAAAACCACTGTTTTAAACAGCATTATATAAATATGTATGCTTTTGTTAAGCGTCAGAAGCAGTTTGCTCAAAGCTGAAACTGTTATGCGAAATGGAAATATTTCTAACAAAAAAGTTAAATGTGGACATTGCGATTAAGAAAGTTATAAATAAATGACAGTTATCTGAAATGTATTATGAGAAAGTTTAATAAGATAAGAAAGGGAATTTTACAATAATCATCTGTGGGTGGTTGATGTTTATAGATTGAACTAATGGAAGTATCGAAAAAGATGTAGCAGTTTTAAATTGATTCAAGTTCATAATTTAATTATAGTCTACCAGGTTGATCTATTACACAGGAGATTTTAGGCGATATTGCATTTTATGGTTTATACATTTCCAACCATAAGTTATTACAGAAAAAAAGTACAATAACGCATGTAATGTTTATTTATAGTTGCTCTTAAACATCAGTCGACAAGAATGGGCTATAGATTTTAACATTATGCAGTACTGTAATTACTGTAATGGTAATACACATATAAGAAAAGAAAAATATCACATTCGTAGTTTATTTACTGCAGAACTGGAATGTAAGTTACTTATTTTTCTAATAATGAAAATAGAAAAATTTCCATTTAACATTTTTCACATCCAGGTCCGCCATTTTTTGCGAAGTCATCTATTGGAATTTCATTTGATCCATAAATTATTCTTATCAGCACCTAATTAAAAACAAAAATGCAAAATAATTAAACATCTTAGACTCACTACTTGAAAATTTAATTACCAGCTAATTTTTATTCAATTAGAGACCAACAGAACTAGCACTGATTAATAGGACCCCAAATAATTTTAAACTCTTTGCAAATGTATTTTTGTCTAATTGCGAATATTTAATACGGAAGATGACAATTTCTCGTTATATATTAAATGCATTAAATTCATAGGTTACGTTCATGATGCTAGTTTCTAGGTCAAAAAATGGAATAACAATTTATTTAATTTTATTATCCTCGAGGAAATAAAATAAATTTCGTCAATACAATGTTCAGTGAGAGCTTAGATGAGAAAAAACGCTCCTAGTCAACGTCGGTAGTAATTGTAAATTATGCAAGGAAAGAGTGAATGTATTAATAAAAGATAGTGTTTACAGTTCGTTTGGCATTGGACAGTGTAATGGACATGTGTATACATCAAAAAAATGATAATTGTTCTATTTGATTTGAAAATATTTATACGGTAGTAAAACAATAAAATGTTCTTGAATACATCCACTAGTTAATGTTTAACTTCCAAAATGTGTATTTTGACGTGTGTAATTATGAAGAAAAATTTTATTTCTATCTGTACTTTAGAATGAGTAAAGAATCATCCGATGAACTAAATACTAGAATTGGGGTTTGATACTGACTGAGGACACAAATATGTGTTCTATCATTAGTAAATAAATGTAGTGACAATAAGGTATGTTCTGCAAAGAAATTCTGTGAAAAAAAATTATTTCCTTTATTTCGTCTATTAATTACCTAGATTTTACAAAAGTATACTAATAATCAGGCTGAACCGAATAAACAGAGCATTGCAAAAATAGCACAGATGGTAAAATTATTATAATTTTAATATCATTCTGTGATTCGAAAATCGTTGGTTACTTAATAATAAATTAATTAATTGTTTAATATAAATATATAATTCCTTTAATATTTATTAAAGACAGTAAAAATCTAAATCTATCGCGTTTGTCTGCACTGATATATTGCAGTGAAGCTGTTATTTCTCCGCTTCTATCTAATTGTTGCATGTCTTTAAGTAGCAATAAGTGATGGAAAATTTAACAACTGGATAACTATTGCATATGCACTCGTTTGACTATTGTTACATATCTGACATATAATATTACTTCTCTGCTTAGAGTTGACCCAGCGTTAATGCACCATTCATACATGCTTACTGCCACTTTGTTTTCCTCACACCCTTTTTTTATTCAGACCAGTTGAATTTTTAGTAATACTTTTTTTAAAATCCGACTAATTCATAAACATAATTAAGGAACTACTTTTTTTTTCATAGTATCTCCCTTCAAAACGTAGCCACATATATTTTATACACTGATGATTATTTGTGTCCTTGGGCTATATTGTATCTGTAATTGCAATGTTAAGTTTATCAAATGATCTTTTACACATTTTAAGGTGGACACAATTTTTTTGTTCATTTATGAAGAACTTTGAAACATTTCAAAACATTTTATTTTTTTAATGTTATATAAAAATTTCCGAAACAAATACAAATAAATTTTTTCCTTTAAATGAACGACTATTATTCTGCACACTGACAGACTATAACAGTCATTTAAGTTGTAAAAAAATAGTTTTAAAGAATGCTTTTTTATTTTACATTTATTTGGTTTTGTTTATTGCAGATATTAACTCATACAAATGATCGTTACTTTCGATATTTTCAATAGGTGGCAGTGGGATGTGAACAGAGCTTTACTGGAAAGAAAACATTACCGGAGCCCTTCTGATAATGATCAGTGTAAACTGTCGGAAACGTTGAGTATTGAAATAAAATAATTTCTATAACATGGTGTCTACCGTAAATTATTTTTCTAATAAATCGTTATCGTTCAGTGAATTAGTTCTTCGTGGGTTCTATTTTGTTGTGATCTGTGCTTTTGTGTTCGATTCGGTATCGTAAGAATCTTATATTTTCATTATCTTATGTGTGTTAATAATCAGATCATTGTGGTCAATTCAGAAACAAAGTTGGAATGAGTTTTGTCCGGATATATACCCCAAAAGTAGATGTGAAGGAAGAAGAGTCACAGTGGTTTTTGGAACATTTGATTATGTGCTCAAAACTCTCCTATATAGAGTGAAGAGATAGTGGTTATGGTAGATTTTAACACAAATTTACAAAAATTCAACAACGACGATTACCTTTGGCATTGTGTTGGCAGGTATCTTATAGACGGTTGCAACTAGAGTGGTTTAAAACATTTATAGAACTTTTTGCGGATCATCAATTTTCAATCATGAACACAATGTTTTAGTATCGTGATTGAAGACAAGTTACCTGAATGACTCCTAATCGGATTGATTATGTATTGATCGTTAACATCGGTGCTCTACAATTTAAAACGTTAAAACCTAACTAGGTGCTGAATGCGACTTAAATAATTTCTAATAAACTTAACTTTACAGTCTCAGAATAAATCTTCTCATCCACCAAAAATAAAGATTACAAAGATTGATTATTTTTGTTCAGCTAAACATGCGATACTACAACGAAATATGCACAGCAACAGCTTCATGGAATCAGCAATGCTTACAAGAAAGCTGATATAGATTTATCTAATTTCTCAACTTCGCAAGGAAGCAACTAAGCAAGAACAAAGTTTTAGTAATGAAACTACTGTTATGCTAGTACGTAGGAAACTAATCATACTTCGGATTTTATACGATAGACTCTATGTCTTCATGTATACGCTGCGTTGTTAAAAGCATATGTACAGTAGACCAAATCTTGAACCCCAGTATCTTCATTGAGAGTGCTCGCAAGTATAGTGTGCTTGTAGTTCGGTGTTTTATCAATTATAGTGAGTCTTTCAGTTGCGTTCATTGGAAATGGCACCGATAAATTTTCGTTTAAATTTACTTCCCAGGAATTTCAATTTGTTTATAAAACAGTTATGTGCAATTCAGTTCTGTCAAAGTTTGCGTAAACAATTTATCACACCTGGATAATTTTTATTTAGTCCGAATTGTTGTGAAGTGCTTTGTTTTATCACTCTTATTTTTTAATCTATAAGGTGAGAACATTTTGTAGAACATTGAAAATGAGCGGTCAATTATTCTCAGTCGACGGCGGCCTCTGCTTATCAAAACCTTCACTTTGACAGTGATAGATTTAAAGAGAATTTCTTGGTATCTTTCATTTTCTTGAAGTTACAATTGCAGAATATCCAGTGCATTTCAATAAGGACAAGATACGAAATAATAGTAATCCATTGTTGGAAAATAAATGTTAGGAAATAGTAGAATGTAGAGGAACCGAGATAGCCGGCTCTTTATAAATCTTTACATGTAAAATTATTTAAAAACGATGCTTCTGGCTTTAATCAATTTTATATGCTCTAACAAACCATTTTTATTATTTTATTTCTTTTAATTTATAAAACAGTGGTGGTTGTGTAAAACAAGTTTAATGTAGGGCCCAATTAGAAAGAAGTGGCATAGACCACATAACTGAATCCTAGTTATATCTGCAATCAATAAGATTAATGAGATTTGTTTAGTCGATTTACTGGTTTTCTCTCTATACGAAGATGTAACTTTTACCCCCCGTCTATCCAGACAACACGGAGGATCGTTGCTCTAAAACTGTGATGTTTTGATACACCTGTTAGGTGTTCTATAAACTGCCGAGAGAACGAATCCTTCCATCCGGGAAAAATACAGTGTCAAAAGAAAACCATCGTCCGTAGTCCTGGTTTATTTTAGGCCCAGTATTTGATAAAAGACGTAGAAGCGTATTTTGTTGGAGCTAAATGGAAACATGTTGATCGGATGCCATCTAGAGATCAATGGACAGACTTTCGGGAACTGTGTCTACGTATCACAGAATAGAGAACGATGGCGCGATACAATACACAGTAATTAAATTTAATTTGTGTGTACATCTTGGTAGGTAGCGTAATTTATTTTTTAATACTATTTCTGGCATAATAACTCTATTATTTATTGTAATTTGTATTATTGTGATATATTATGTGCATGCGTGAATGCGTGTGCGCATATTTTTATGACTCATGTCGAAGAAGTTATAATATTTACTTATTACACTTATTGCAGTAGTTTAGGGTTTATCGGTTTAAAAAAACACAGGCTGAATGCCTGTCTGGGTTTTAGGGGTTTGGAGCTGTATGGTTATAAAGCACAAGATATTTTTACTCAAAAATCTTCGTATACAATTTGTCATTAAAATTAAAACTTTTTTGACTTTTTTTGTCCGTCATTTTCAATTAACAAAATCTGATGACGGATTCGTAATCAGCGACCTCAAAAACCCATATATATAAATTGGATTACTTGATACATGTATTTATTGATTTTTATTGTAAGGGGCGATTTAACCCCTTTAAGGGTGAAATTCATGAAAATGCCGAAACACGTCAACTTTATTTATCAATTGTGTGTGTTAAAAAAAAAAAATTCTTATTTTTTACGTTATTTTATAATTTTTTCTTCCATAATTATGACCAATAAAAGGTGTTTTCATCTCCTGGAAAATAGGGGACGCAACCCCACTGCTTAAATCACTGTGGATTACTTGTCCTCTGCACGAGGAATAATTTCAATTTTGTTTCATAAAAAAATATAGAGTTGAAGACGAGATATTTAGGAAAAACGATTTTCGAGGGTGAACTTTAGGGGTGTTTCACCCCTTGAAACTGCATATGGACCGATAAAAAAAAAACGTGTGTCTAATATTTTTTTATACTCTACGATATATCAAAATTTCATCAAAATTAGCGTCTAACCACTAGCGAACTTCCTTTGTTAGTACTCTTTGATTTTGTAAAACTTGCATTTTGTAGGTTACACAAATTTTTCATTTACCCGTAGCGACAAGATTCACGTCAGAAAATATTGCGAAACGTTATAAAAAAAATTTAAATATATGTACAAGACAAAGCGTACAAGTGTACCAATTAATGCAAATATACAGTTACCGTTCTAGATTCCGCTAATTGCAAAATCTGGACAAAGGCGAACACGAAAAGTAATAGTGCATATCGACAAAACTGCATGTTTAATTTTTTTCCGCTGCGCTTGTACTTTATAACCGATAATATTCTACCTGGATAAGGACGGATAAAGTTAATTACGTTTAATATAACAACATATTTTCGGAAATAACAATTTCATACGCGTCGCAAGTTCTTTCCTTAACTTGGGGCACTCGATATTTCTCGATCTTCCTGAATCGCACTTAAACTGTAAATCAATTTTCATCTATTGTTTCGGTTAATATCTCACCCGTATATCTTCTTAAATATATATCAGGAATGATAGTGTGCCATTTTTGTTGATTCAATGTTACTTAATTGTATGAGACTAAATGTATTTCCCCTTATATGAATTTGACTTAGTTGTTTGTAATATGAAATTGTCGCTATTATTAAAAAGGAAAAAATTTTACTTCTCAAAACATTATATTTTGCTTTTCACATAAATCTATCGTTGTATAGCTTTATATTTGGCGCAGTAAACAATACGATTTCACCCCCTTTTTTTTTTTTCACTTTTGCCGAAATAATCGGATAAATTCAGTATGATTAGTGAATGTTTTCATATCTCGGATGTTCTCGCGCTTAATAGGAATTCAACATTTTTATTCCAAAAGCCACCGTGTATTACCACAAAGAAATATTAGGTATTAATTGCGTTAATAAGTCTAAAAATATATTTATTATTATTGTAAAATGAATGAAATCAAAATATAAAATACACTAGATGGATTTCTATATATTAATGGATTTTATTTCATTCAGTCGTCAAAATTTAAAATATATTTAGTTCAAAATAATTCCAATTTTTAATGACACATTCTCGCTTTGATGATTTGACAACCGGAATAGACTATATTGTACTACTGATTAACGATAGTCATTAGAAATATATTAACTCAATTTGTTGAAAACTTTCAAATATATTTTTCTCTGCCAGAATACGTTACTTCAGATGTAAGTTAGGGACTTTAAAAGTTGACGCTGTTTTTTAGGTAGTATATTTGGAAAAGTCGATTAAGGATAGTTTTTCTTTAGTGTACGTAAGAAAGTGTTATGATATTAGAAGTTACGTACAACGTTGCCATGTAGAGATACCTTCAGTGATCAAGTCCAGCTAAATGTGTCATATAGTACATTCATCTGTGCCGAATCAAAAGACTGGAACAAACATAGTAATTAACAACTTTTTTTCTAAGTCGCTTTTATTTCCAAGCAACTGACAATAAGCGCACCCACTAAACAATTATTTACGAAAAGACACGTTTTCTTATAAATAATAATTTATGCTAACCTAAAATCAGGAGTTTGGTAGTGATTGATAAGATTCACAGTAGTGCGTTATCGCGTTCATATTTGTTGTTTAACGATTGAAAGTAATAAGACTAGATAATGGAAAATAAAATAATAGAGAGATTGGACCTCATTTGGGAAGAAATCAAAGCAATAAAAACGGTATGTAATAATACTAACATTAAAATCGATAATATTAACGCGGAACTAGCGAGTCTGAAAAACGAAAATGAAATAATTAAGAAAGAGATGGAGGATATTAAAAAAGAAAAGGAATGTCTACGCGAGGAAATAAATAAGATAAACCAATATTCGAGAAGGGACAACATTATAATACACGGAATAGCCTATGAGAAGGATGAGAACATCAAATCGAAGGTAGTTAAAATAGCGCAGGAACTAGGCGTACAATTAAAAGAATTCGATTTGAAGGCGGTGCATCGGCTACAATCGCGGGATAATATAACAGCGGCAGTAATAGTAAAATTAAATAATAGAGAGAAAAAATCACAACTGATAATTAATTCAAAGAAGAGGAAATTATGCGGCAGTGATGTAGGACTAGAGTCATCGGCGAAAATATACGTAAGTGAAGATCTAACACAGGACACAAGAGAAAGATTACTCGCCGCGAAACAAGAACGAAAAAATGGAAACTTGGCTTTTGTGTGGGAAAGAGAAGGGAAGGTATACATAAAGACTACTATAGATGCAAGTACGATAAGAATAGATAATATGATACAGTTGAATCAAGTACTGATGAATCACACGGAAACACAGCCGACGTTAACCAACGTGGAAGCAAAAGCGGACACGCCGATACAACAACAGCAGCAACATAAGAAAACAAAACAAGCAGTTATTGATACGTTTACCGTAGCTAATTCGAATAACGCGTCGTCAATTATAACACGTTCGAATAAAAATAAATGAAATGTAAGACCAAACTCGAACTTTTGCCCAGTCACGCCTGGTCAGCGAGGGCAAACTGGACTACACCCCTCAAACAGCACTTCCCAGGATAGAGTTAAAATCAAAGGTAAAAATAAAAATAATATTAAAAAGAATTTTAAAACCGATTTTAAAAATATATTTAAAAATAAAATTAGAAATACTCGTAATTATAGTTATAATAACGAAATAAAGTTAGCAAGTTTTAATGCAAGAACCCTTAAAAGTAAAGAAAATGTTATGGAAATAGAGGAAGCATTTGATAAAAAACATTTAGACGTATTAGGGCTCTCAGAAACTAAAAGACAGGGAGAAAAAATTTTAGAATTAAAATCGGCAAAAGTTCTATGCTGGACAGGTAATAATAAAGGGCAGAAGGGAGTCGGCTTCCTCATAAGTAAAAAATGCAAAAAGAACTTGATAGAATATAGAGGTTATAGTGATAGAATAGCATTAGTAAAATTTAGAGTAGACAAATTTAGCTCATTAATGATAATCCAAGTCTACGCCCCAACATCGAACTCTGATGAGATAGAAATCGAAGAATTTTATAATAAATTAAATAAAATTATATTAGGTCTAAGAATTAACATGAATAATCAGATTATTATAATGGGAGATTTCAATAGTCAAATAGGTATGAGAAGGTCGGAAGAGGAAAAAATTTTAGGCCCATATAATTTTGGAAGGAGAAACGCGAGAGGTGAGAAATTAGTGAAATTCTGTCTGGAAAATAATTTTAGTATTATAAATAGTTATTTTAAGAAACGCAGAGGACGACTATGGACCTGGACCTCTCCAAACGGGAAATATAATACTCAAATAGACTACATGCTGACTAATAGCCGAGTAAATATAAAAAACTTTGAAGTAATAAATAATTTTCAATACTATTCGGACCACAGGCCAGTGAGTTGCGAATTAGTGTTCAAAGAAAGGAGAAGGTTACCTGTGCAAAAGTTAAAAAAAATGTATATATCGAAGGAAAATGAAGCTGAATATAACAGAGTATTTAAAAAGGTTCTGGAGACTAAACGAATAGAAGAATATCAATTCAATATGGAAAAACTGGATGGGTTAATTAAGGAATTAATTATAAACTCAAAGAAGGAATTAATGCATAAAAAAGTATTTGGAAAAAATGGAGGGCTCCCACAAGACATTTCGGCTAAGATAGAAGAGAGACAGAGATTGATAAATAAAAGGAATAAGTCCCCAAAGGAAAGAATAGAGCTAAATTTGATGTGTAAATTAATAAAATATAAATTAAGAACCTTCAATAAAGAGAAAGAAGTGGAGATGATAAAAAAGATTTTAGAATCAACAAAGAGTACAAAAATCATAAGGAAAAATTTAGGACAAGGATTAAATTGGCATGTATGTTTAGCGAATAGAAATAACCTTAAAATATATAACAGACTAGATATAAACACCACCGCTACAAATTATTTCGGTAATCTCTACAAAAAAATAGACGATATGGAAGAAACGGACTTAATAAATGAAGTACAAGAAGACGAACCAAAATTCTTAAGAGAGGAAATAGAAAAGGTAGTGGGTACCTTAAAAAGCGATAAAGCAACAGGTGCAGATGAAATTACAAACGAGCAAATAAAATACGCAGGAGGAGAAATGATAGAGCTATTAACAATTCTGTTTAACCTGATTCTAAGTAATAGGAAAATTCCTAAAAGTTGGAAAGAATCAAATATTATTTTAATTTATAAAAAAGGAAACAAAGAAAAAATGGAAAATTATAGACCAATCTGTCTAGGTTCTACCATCTCTAAAATCTTTTCAAAAGTCCTATCAAATAGAATAAAAAATATATTAGAATTCGAACAACCTCCAGAACAAGCAGGTTTCAGAAATGGTTATTCAACAATTGATCACTTACATGTTGTAAACCAATTAATCGAGAAATGTAAAGAATTCCAGATAGAGTTAAATTTATTATTTATCGACTATACTAAAGCTTTTGATTCACTAAACCATAGATTCCTATTATCAGCATTAAAGAAACAAGGAGTCCCCGAGAATTTTAGAGCAATAATCGATGATACGTATAAAGGCATGAAAGCTAGAATAATAACGGATAAAATAGGTAAATTTTTCGAAATAGGGAGAGGTATTAAACAAGGGGACCCGCTCTCCCCATTACTATTCTGTTCAGCACTAGAGGAAACGTTTAAGAAATTAGATTGGTCAAATAGGGGTATAAAAATAAACGGAAAATATCTAAATAACCTCAGATTTGCTGACGACATAATATTAATATCGGATAAAATAGATGATTTACAGAGTATGCTAAACGAACTCAACGAAGCAGGAAAAGAGGCAGGTTTAAGTATAAATTTAGAAAAAACAAAATGGGTGTCAAATGGGAGTTTGAATAAAGAAATAAGATTGGATAATAAGAGGATTGAAAGACTTGACAATATTATTTATCTAGGTCAATTAATTTCGGCGGATAATAGAACAATAAAGGAGGTGGAACGTAGAATTGTACTTACCTGGCGGAAATATTGGTCCTTAAAACATATCTTTAAAGGCCCATATAGTAATAGTCTAAAATGTGCAATACTAAACAGCTGTGTAGTACCCACCCTTACTTATGGTTGTCAGACTTGGACCTTATCTACAAATTTAGAAAATAAAATAGAAAGACTGCAGAAGGCAGTAGAGAGGTCGATGTTAGGCGTTAGACTAAAGGATAAAATTAAACATAAAGACATCAGGAATAAACTTAACAATACTAGTATTTTTAATAGAATAATAAAGAGACAAAAATGGGACTGGACGGGACATATAGCTAGGATTGGAAGCGATAAATGGACAAAGATTGTAACGGACTGGAGTCTTTATAACAAACGAAAAAGAGGAAGACAAAAATTAAGGTGGGACGATAATATTTCTAAAATGTTAGGACATAAACATTATCAAAGAGTAGCCTGGGACCGGCGTGAATGGGCACGTTTGAGGGAGGCCTTTGCCCGATATAAGGGCTAATAGTATTACTTATAATTTAAGATTATATTATATAGAAATATACTTATGGCTAATAATAATAATAATAATAATAAATAATAACCTAAAATCAAAAGAACAGTTTCGTTAAATCAATTTAATTATCCAGTGGAGTAGCAAGGTTTTACCTATCTGCACATAGTACCTACGAATATTTCGTTGCAATGGAAATACAATCGCAATGCAGATTTTGGAGTTTATAATTCAATTTCATAACATTTCAATCAATATTTTATTTTTAATGAAGTTACTATGCCCGTTAATTTGTTACTACAGACATTCATTTTTATATTTCTATATGTAACATTATCGTGCTTATGGAGAAATAAGCAGCATTAAAAGGTTGTTTATAAATGATTATGTGTTCTTTTTAATTAATTTTATTTTTATTTTTTTATGGATGGGACATTGCACGACTTGCGTTCGGTAGCATCGTGTCGGAAAAAATAATTTAAAACATATACGATCAATAACCGGCACTATGAGGTCAATAAAAACAGGAATAGCAGATAAAGACATATAAAGAGTGAAGGCATGAGAAATAAGAAACGTCATTTTTCAAATATTGAGAGGACGAAATTCCAAAATGAAACTTGAAAACAAACGTCTCATTTATGAAACCATCATAAGACCAATTTGGACTTATGGGGTACAGATATGGGGATGTACCAAAACATCAAATAGAAATATTATTCAAGTAGCCCAAAATAAATTCCTCCGTATGATAACCAATGCTCGATGGTTCCAACGGAACGAATCTCTACATACCGATTTAAGGATCCAATGGGTGGACGAAGTCATTAAAGACTTTGCCCATCGTCACGAGGAAAGACTCCATACCCATCCGAACCCGGAAGCACTGGACCTTTTGCTTACTACAGTAGATGCAAGACGGCTTAAACGATTTAAACCGAACGATCTAGTTGTGTTGTAAATTGTTATCGTTTTATTGTATGTATGTGTATATAAATAGCAACGAATAGATACTGATTTATTCCTTTGCAACATGTTAATTTACTTTTAGTTATAAATGTTACTTATTTAGAAATAGTTCTAAGATTGTAATAACCATACAGTTCCCCTAAGGGGCTGTTTAAAAAAAAAAAAAAAAAAAAAAAAAATATTGAGAAGAATACATTAAAAGAAAATACCATCCAGATCGCATGTGACTGGATAATGAGATGAGGATGAAAAAGAAAAACTTCTCCCTTACCGTTGCCCTCTTTTGATCCTTTCATTCTCTTTATTCGCAATCTAATTCACGAATTATTCCTCTTCCATTCGATCCAAATTGATTTATTGTGGATTCCTAGCTATGCTCGAATTGAGGGTAATGAGGTGGCTGATTCCTTGGCTCGCTCAGGAGCATCCAATGGGCATTCTCTTCATAAATTTTCCGCTCACAATATTAATCATATTCCCAAACAGTTTCACCTTAGATTATGGAAGGATATTTATTTTTCCCTTTTCTCAAATCCGAATTCCTTTTATTTTTCCGTTCAGCCCTTACCTTCTTTGATCAGATGGTTCGACATGTTTCCTTCCCTTTGTCGTCCCCTGATCACCGCTATATGTCGTCTTCGTTTCGGCCATACCTTTCTCCCTTAGTCACTTTATCGTTTTTCCCTCGTCTCTTCTCCGCGGTGCCCTCTTCACCCAGAGGACTCCTTTTTTCTGTGTGATATCAATCACGTCTTCTTCGAATGTTCCTCACTCTCTTCAGAACGTTCTCTCTTCTATTCTCGGCTTTTGGATGTCTTCCTACTCCATACAATGACTCTTATGTTCTCTCATTTCCTTTCTTGTCAGTTATTCCTATTCTAGCTTCTTTCATTCATTCAATCTCGGACCAGATTGAAATCTAATATGTTATTCTGTTTTTGAACTATTACTTAGATTCCTTGGCTGATTGGGCTGTTGCTCTTCGTTGGCGTACCCATAAAAAAAAAAAAAAAACAACAAATTCCGATAAAGGTGTTTTTAATATCGCAGTCGTTTCAGGCATAAGTTGAGAGCGCGTCATAATGTGGTTTAAGAGATAATTTTTAGTATATAAGAATAAGTGAGTTTTAGATGATGTAATAAAAGGTTAATGACGAACAGTAATAAAAAAATAAAATACTTGTGCTTGGTTTAATAATATATATATATATTTTTTTCCCCACTAACAACGTCTACAAATAAGCTAAACTAACAGAATAGTGTGTATAAATAAGTAGATTGAATCCTAAAATGTCATGGAATAAGAGCAAAGAGTATCGTTAGCAGTAAAGTTCGAGCATACGTGGCCGCAATGGCGTAACATAGCCCTATGTCGAAAAGAAGGATATGGAATTATCACTGATAATTAAACGTTTACAATATAATTCGAACACACATGGCCGCAATGATATGACACAGCCCATAAGTACCAAGAAGGATAGAATATAAAACTAACACTGACCATATCACATCCCAAGTGCAGCAAACACTGCGGTGCGACTGGATAGCAGTAGGTTAAGGATATAGGTGTAGAACCGAGTAGTAATTAGCAAGGTACTAGTAAGACTTCCGAAGATGCCAAATAATAAATTTTGTAACAGTAAAATAGTGAAAAATATGCGTAACTAAAAAACATAGAGTGTGGTTGGGTGCACCATCGAGGATGTTTCGAAGGAGTACAAAAAATTAATTGATGGCGTGCAGGGCAAAACACAAATTACAATGATATAATAAGATAATTCTAGAATTTGTTAAATTTGAAGAATATACCTTTCAGTTATTATTGTTATTTTTTATTCATTTTTATACAACTTTCGGTATATCGTTTTAAAAATAATCGTTCGGCAACGAATGTGTGCCGGATGTTGTATTATGGAATGTATATGCGTCATTAAATATAAAAATTAATAAACCAAAGTGTGATTATATAAAACTAAAGCGTTATCACATAAGGTGTGGGGCGCCCGGAATGGAGCAATGAAACAGTAAGTACAAATTCATTTTTGGTAGCCTAACGATCTAGTGACCCGGTAAAGAATTACGATTCGTTTTAAAAACTAATAGAAAATAATTAATCAAAATTGTCTGATCCTTTAAGAACTCATAATTGTAAGTCTTCCAGTTTCCTTAACTGTGCAGAATATAGAAAACAGCTTTTACACCTACATCAGGTAGTAACAGTGGATTTACGAAAAAAGGGACCCGAAAGAAACGATTCGGTTTATTATGTATGTGTGTATGTATGTATGTATGTGTATATATATATATATATATATATATATATATATATATATATATAATTTGGTAAATAACAGACGGTTTTACTTCAAAAAGAACATCACAGAGTAATCAATTTTGAATTTAAAATATGTCGCTAAGTCTACGATTCATTTCGATATAGGTACATAAAGAACAGTAATATTCTTTTTTTAATGAACTATTATGGAATAATATTTTAGATAAATTACAAAGCACGAGCAACTCTGAAAGCAAATTCATAATAAAAATCAGATAGATACATTATTGTTATGAAAAGTTTAAAACTTTCGCAGTGATTAATCATTATAAATAATTACAATTTATGGACAACTACGTTTAGAAAATGTAATATATTTGTTTTCAAATATATTACATTTTTTAAACGCAATTGTCTACAAATCATTTACAGTACATTATTGTTGTTACTATGAGCACATAGTAGAAGCAGTTGTGCATGCTAGACTACTGATAATTTTATAAATATAATCTGACTGAAGGTAACTTACCTGAAGGATACAAATAGGTTTTAAGAAATAATGCCAACTGAAAAACTTATTTAAATACTAATACACACTGTATTAAAAAAGAAAAAAAAGAAATGGTTTCAATTAAACAAGTGTTATTTTTGCATGTATTTCGTTGAGAAATGTTGTAAACAAGTCTAACGCGTTTTCCCTTGCTCTATTTTCTCTTTTTTCCTGTCTCATTTTTATTTATCAAACAATCGCGTCATAAAACAATTATTACTGAATTTGTTAATGTGTGCAGATGAAAGTGTTTAGCTTTTTCAGTGCTGTGTTTACTTATAACGGTGTATAATTTCATAACTGCAGAGACAATAAAACGTTTATTTTATTATTATTATTATTATTATTATTATATTTTTTTAGCATGAAGTACATTTGTATAACACACATTCATCGTGGTGCCAAAACACATTAAGTAATTTTTTAAAAGCAGACGCCATTGGAATTTATTTTCAATCGTTGGCATTAGACTTTTCAATGATAATATTGTTACATTCTTTACTTGATCGATTAATTAGACAGGAAAACACGCCTTGTCAGCATTTCCTTTTCGCGGATTCTTTGAATAAAGATCTTTTTGTGGTTTTTCTGTCGTAAAGAATATTAACATTTGTTTTCTTGAGACCATTTTCCAAAATTTTCAGTTCTTATAAAATTATAGTACTTTTTTTTAATAGTTCAGCAGTTTGTAGCAACATATTATAAAATAATAAAATCAGCAACAAGGTACCCTATTTAAAGATCAAAAAGATAAATAACAGCGTTACTCGTTGGTACAATGGAAAGCTCTTTGTTCCACCAAGTATTTCTGTAATTTTACGTAAGATAGGATTGGAAATGCAGATATATACGTATACACCATGCTAGTTGTCCCATAAATAGCCGTGTCAAACTGAAGGTCATTAGTTTATTCACGGCTACCCAGAGCCGGGTATAGAGGATATTTTCACACACTGCTTATAGCTGGTGAAATTAATTCGATTTAGATCTACTGGAATTCTTAAAAACTATGATGATGTCAAGTTTTCTAGATGCACATTTTAATGGTTGAAGCATGGATGAACCCATCGTGACGACGTTTCTAATGGCACTCAGCATGATCTGCAGAAACAGGTCACGCTATATACCATTCTGTATATTTCTGTTTTGTTGAGCGTGTTTAATGGGTTCGTCGCATTAGCTTAATCGTCCGTGTTTTAAAGTAACTTTCTGACTTTGGCGTGATATTTATCCCTCCCTATTTTCTAATCGTCATTCTCATTACCGTTTCATTCAGCCAATTCCTCGTTCCCTGTCTTGGTTCCATTCTATTCCTTTCAGTCGTCGCTCTTCTATTGTCTCCCTAATTCGTCTCCGGATCAATCATTCTCTCCTCCCCTCCTCTCGCTTTCGATTTCCTCTATCGCCTTCTCCTGATTGTTCTCTTCACGATTGTGATCCTCCTCGTACATGTGATGCTGATCACATTTTCTTCGAGTGTCCTGCTCTTCTTAATAATCGCTCCCTTTTGTACAGTCAGCTCCTGTCATTAGGTCTCCCTACTCCCTATAACTCTTCCTTTATCCTCTCCTTTCCTTCATCTTCTGTGGTGTCCGCACTACTGTCCTTTGTTGCGTCCATTTCGGACCGCTTAGTTATTTAATTTCTTAGCTTAGTTTTCTTGTTGTTGGGCCAATGCCGCCGGGCGCCCACAAAAAATAAAAAAAGTAACTTTTTCCCACTTTTGGGTTGTTTTATAATTTTGTCTGTTCTGGTTGTGAATGTGGCTGAAAACTGAATATCTATAGATATATATAAACTCGGCCATTTTGGCCTCGCAAGGGGCTGTGCCCCTTCCCTTTTGCTTACATTTCTATCTCTTTCTCTTCTATACTTTGTATAAAATGATTAAAATTTACAACGTAATTCTAAATCGGTCCATATGAATATAATAACATAATCATAGAAATCCTATAAAATATAACAAACGTTACATAAAATTGGGACATTTTTTTGGGACATTTTTTCGAATGGGGGGTAGCCTAAGAATTACGTTGTAATTAATATATATACATAAATATACGTAATCGCAAAAGACATATTTTAAGCGCTCCAAGGGTGTACTGTGCACAGCTTACGTTCCATATATTCAAGTTACCTGATTTTATTAGATTATTTATAATGGTATATATAGTGCAGAATTTCTGATATCAGTAAATAAATGATTTATAGTGACATAGGAATAAATCTGGTAACCCATGTTTCTCACTAACACAAATGATAAAAAAAAAAAACACAAATGATAACGTTTAGCAGATAATACCGGGAAATTATTGCAGGTAATTCGTAAAAAGGTCTGAGTAAAGTCTACGCCAAAAATATTTACGCATAAAAAATCCCGCCAAAACGATCACTCATATAACAGGATAACCTCTAAAATTAAACTGTGTATATATAAATTTATAGTGCAACTGGTGTATAATTTTATTACACAAGAAACTATTTTATTCTCTAAGGCAACATCGATATGCTTGCGTGTTCACGTTTTACTATCTAAAACAGGGGTGGCCAACCCGTGGCTCGCCTTGAACACTTTTTCGGCCCCCGAGATGGCCAAAGTAGTAAAAAATTATGTTCTGCGAACTCATAATGTACGCGCATGTTGGAACATTTTTTTTTTTTTTTTTTTTTTGGGCTTGGCCGACTAAGGGCAGCTACCCAGGACAAATGGAGTAGATTAAAGATTAAATTTTAATCCGATCAGAGATCGATGACAGAAAAGAGACAAGAATAGGAACCACATTGGATGACGGCAAAGCTAAGATATAGGAAGCACTATATGGAGTAGGATAATTCAGCTTTAACAGCTGAACGTACAGGATATTACGCTCGGAGGAAAGACTGGCACATTCAAACAGCACGTGGTCAGGATCACAAACAAAGGAACAGTCGCCAGAGTGCAAAGGACAATAAGGGGATGGGAAAAGAGCAAAACGATGCCGAGAGGATGGGAGCAAAGTATGATTGAACCGCAGACGGCAGATGGTAATGATGGAAAAACGTTTAAGAGTAGGAAAATGATAGAACCAAGAACAAGAAGGAGGACTAGGCTGAATAAAAAGGTAAAATGAGTTAGGATTGGAAAAGGAGCAAGGATACACATCCGACCAAAGTCTGACATGCATTCTTTTGGAGAGGGGAAGTATGTTGTGACTAGGAATCTTTTTAACAAAATGTGGAGAGTGCAACGCTAAGCGTGCTAAGGAGTCCACCGTCTCGTTACCATCAATACCCGCATGACTTGGAACCCAAAGCAGGTCGATGGAAATGGAATGGGAAAGGGAAAGACTATAGATGAGAGAACGTATACGGAAAACAATAAAATCGAGGGAATATGAGGGAAAGGAAGAGGATATAGCCTGAAGAGCACTTTTGGAGTCTGATATAATTAAGTATCTATCAGAAGAACGAGTTGAGGAAATAAATATAACGGCTCGAAGAATGGCATAAAGTTCTGCGGAAAAGATGGAGCAAAAAGCCGGGAGCCTGAAGGATTGAGCGGAATTATTGGCTGGAGAGAAAAAGGCAGCAGCTACTCCTCCTGAACTCTTGGAACCATCAGTAAATATTAAGGAATGAAAAGGAAACGAGGAATTAATAAGAAAATTAAATTCTTGATTGACAACTGCGGATCCAGAAGTTTTGGATGATAAAGGAAGAGAAAAGAGTTTTGGAGGGTGAAAAAACACGAAGAAGTTAAAAATAAAATAAGGAAGTTTACTGTGGGAAATAGTATAGGAGGAGAATTTGTCTAAACGATGAGAAATAAGGGCTAAGATAGGACATTTATTAGGAGAGAAGCGCCATTTATGAAAGATAGAGTGGTATGTGAGACGAATCTTAGAAAATGAGATGGAAAGTCTTTTTACAAGGAAACTGTATCCTAAATGTGATCGTCGGATAAACAACGGTTTTACATTCGATTCAGCAAGAAGAGCTGGAATAGGAGTGGAATTATTAATATAACAAGTTTTATGTTTCACTCTTAAATATGCCTAGAGTGTATGATTTTATATGCCCCCTGCGGAATTATGATACACTTCCAAAGTGGCCCACAAGATTAGTTGGGTTGGCCACCCCTGATCTAAAACATCTCAGCGAAGAGTTTTAACACAACTTGAACGCTATCTCGTGTCGACTAATGCGCATGCTGAACATATGGATATCGAGTTCAAATATTTCGATTTTGTATAAATTTAAATTTATTTTTATTCCGAACATGATGTGAAACGTGAAATACTAAACCGGTTTTTATTAGCTGCTTCGGCCGCAGCTAACAACCAATCACATAACAGAGCGCTTTAGCACCTGACACATATACACCTGTAATTTCACCTTCGATTCATTCGCTTTCTCAATTTGGCACACAGCAATCGCATTCCTAGAGCGACACCGCCCGGCAGCTATGCAGCGCTCCAGTTCTGTTTGGGCAGCACAACAGTGCTGCAGATCAACAGCTCTTTTCAGAGCTACATGTCATCAAGGTGCGCACCGGCGTTCGTGGCTGTCAGCACTGTTTTCAACAGCCTGATCATTACTTCGACATTACGAATTGATTATTCTAGTCAGTCGTTTGGTTTCCGGTTCCTATTGGGCAGCATCGTCCCTGCAGATTCATCGTTCGTGTTGTTATTTCCAGTCGTCGTTGAAGAACAGTTGCAAATTAATAGTTCTTTCATTATCCATATTTCTCTATTGTGCATCTTTACAAAATATATTTTTTTTATTTCTAATTCGTCAATTATTTGACGCGGTCCTCCGGAATCGAAACACTTATCGACTCGGTAATCTGGACCGAATTGCTGTTGCAGCAATCCACCAGTTTTGGATCGGGTCTCGAATAACCGAAGTGTAGGGACGCTCAATAATTTGGTCCTCCGGGCCGGATATTTCGTCAGAATCACGGTCAACAAATGTCAGAAGCCGAGAATCTCCAATCGTTAGTGGCACTGCGTGCTAAAGTGAAGGCGCAGTTAGCACGTTTCAAAACGTTTATGGGGTTGTTCGTCGGATAATGTCAGCCTTATAGGGTTACGGAAGGTTGATTTTTTATGGTCCGATGTCGATCGCATTCAGATTGGAATTTAGGAGCATGATCCGGCCGATGATACGAACCGTAAAGTCTTCGAAAACGATTATTATCGCTTGGTCGCTGAAGCTACAAATCGGTTATAAGTTTGTAATCGGGAAGATAAGTCCCTAACAGCAAGTCTGTCGTCAGCCACATCATTGGTAAAACTATCTACGATATCGCTGCCAACATGCTCCGGCAAATATGAAGATTAGATCAACATCTACGATAAGTTCAGGACCACCGTTCACAATAAGGACAACCTACCTCCAGTTCACAAATTCCAGTACCTGAAATCATCTTTAACTGGATAAGTACACAAATTGGTGGAATTATTGTCTTTGTCCGAGGAACTTATTGGTCAATAGGTACAAGAACAAACGAATTATTGCTCAAACGCATATTAAAAGTATCATCAACGTTCTTGCGATCATGAAGCGAAAAGAATTATGCAAGCTTCTGAACATATTCAGCGGTCACATTAATGCATTGGAGGCGATGGGCCTAAGGCAATCTGATTTCAGCGATCTGTTCCCGATCTAATTCATTTTCATGAAACTGGATCAGGGCACCAAGGAGGATTACCGGCAGGTGTTCTACGGACCAGAATTCATCCCCCTCGGATAATTTCTGGAATTTCTAAACAACAAGGGCGGCAGAAGTAACTACACTCTCTGGCACCACCAGTTCCGCAAAAGTCTTTTCCATGCCCGTTGGATATCAACCGTCATCTCGATCGTCGAGATAACCGCGTTAAAATTGTGTTCTAATTGTTTCGGTAAACACCTAACTCAGGAGTATCGGCCCGGTAATTATAAAAAGCGCGGCAAACAAAAAAAACACTTTTTTCCCACTAGGAAGAAGGAACACCACCAACTCAATCTTTAACTTCTACTTCACCGGTGATACGGGTAATATTATTATCTGCCGCTATAATATCTGTTTCGGGTCGTGGTTCCTCTTTTAAACGATGTCGCATTCTGTTAGATAGTGGCAGTCAGTGTAACTTTGTGACCGTTTGCTTGGCTCGATCTTTAAATTTAAAATTCGTACCATTTAAGTTACCAGTTAGGGGTGTGATCTAGGGGGTTCCACAAACATTCAACACAAAACATTCGTTCGGGTAAAGTCGGCAGTGAATAATTATTCGAGAGATTTAGAATCTCTCATTTTCCCTAAATCACGGACTGTGTTCTAAATCAAATCATTAGTTTAAGTAACATTAATCTTCCGGCAAACATACCGCCAATCAAACATTCCACCGATCAGAAGAAATAGACGCATTAATTTTAGCTGAACTATTGTACGAAATTTTATGTATCCGGGCAAATTCGGTTAGGCCGTAATTTACTGATTTTACAGAAACTTCAATTTTGACGTATCGTAGCCGGTCCGATATAAACTCATATAAACCACAATGTCATCTTTCAACGCTTCATCTTTGGCATGTTGAGATGTGAGACGAAAGTCCGATTGAATCAACCAATGATAAAGCCTGTGAAAATCATTTTAAGGTAAACACAGTACGTCTGTATGGTGGAAGATTTCAGGTTAGGTTGCCTCTTTCCTTAACACAAACTTCACTAGAAAACTCTTTAAAGCAGACCCTTAATCGATTTTATGCATTAGGAAGGCGATTAAAGAAAAATCACGAGCTTATGCAACAATATCACGATTTTATTAAGGAATACATTGCATTAGGCCATATGTGTCAAATATTAGCTACTATAGTTCCCAAATATTATTTACCACATCATCTGTCGTCAAAAATGATCGCTCTACAAGCAATCTTCAAGGTGTCTTTGATGGTTCAGCTAAAACAGATGTAGGAAATTCACTAAATGACCTTGAAGATTTATTCAGTATACTTGTACACTTTCGCACAATCAAGTATGCGATGGCAGCAGATATTGAAAAAATGTATCGTTAGGTTCTTATACACCCAGAGGATGAACCGTATCAGACAATTCTATGGCGGTTTAATGAGAATGAGCCAGTAAAACAATATACCTTACGAATAGTAACGTATGCTACTGTATTGATTGCAGAAGTCCGCTAATTGTACTGTTTGATTGCAAATAGGTTGAACGTTCCACAATATATGATTTATAGATAATGTGTAATTTTTGGACAGCGTTGGTTTCTCATGTCAGAAGCAACTACATTATAAAAAAAAAACGGAAATCTTACAAGTCAAATGGGTACTATAAATGAGAATGCCGTTGATACTAATTCTAATTACTTTATCATGTAATTTGATGAGCACTCGGCATTCCAGACATCAATGATTTTAAAATCTAAAAGATGTAAGAAGCTCGTTACCATAGGTAATAAAAATAGTTTGTTGAAAATTAAGTTCACTGTTCTAAACAGTATTATATTAATGCACATGCTTTTGTTAAGTGACAGAAGCAGTCTGTTCAAAACTGAAACTATCATCAGAAATAGAAATATTTCTAACGAAAAAGTTAAATATAGGCATTGTGAGTAGGAAAGTTTTAAATAAATGACAATTATCTGAAATTAATTATGAGAAAGTTTAATAAGAAGAAAAAGGGGATTTTACAACAGTCATCTGTGAGTAGTTGATGTTTATCACATCGCTCATTAAATACAATATAACGTCATAACTCAGAAAATAGAGGATTTGAGTTATATGTATTGTTGGAGTGCATATTCTATGAGTAGAATTAGAGGTTAGAACGCCATATTTGTAAATAAGAAATTTGACAAAATAAGCACTGCTTTTGGAATACCGTTCAAATTATAGTAAATGTAAATGTTAATTTGCGTTTTCTGTGAAATTGCGTTTTTTGAGTTATGACGTCATTGTATTCAATGAGCGATATGTGGAAGATTGAGCCTATGGAAGTATCCCAAAGCATGTAGCAGATTTTGACTGATTCAGGCTCATAATTTAATTATAGTCTACCAGGTTGACATATTTTTTTTTTTTTTTTTTGGTTCCCCAGTTCAGATTATACTGATGGGGCAAGTATATTTAATAATAAGGGTACATAATGGCGTGTCGTATACTAAATAGAAAAAAGAAAGGAGAAAAAAAAAATTTTTGTTGTACTTTTATTGATTTGGTAAGATTCCCTTATGTTCTGGAAAGCTTTGCATGAATGAATCAGGTGAAGAATATTGTCTATTGTATTCGTGTCACAGTACTGACAGATTGGCGACTCTATTAGCTTAAAGCGATGAAGGTATTCCCCAAAGTTGCCATGTCCTGTGATTACCTGGGAGTTAAAGAAAGTTATATTTAAGTTTTTGAGACGAATCTTATCTTGAATATTTGGGAAAAATGTGTATGTTTTGCGGCCAGTATGATCTTGGTTCCACTGGGTTTGCCATGTGTTTATTATTTCGATTGATATTTGTTTTTTTAGTATTTTAATGCTCGGTGAAGGTCCCAGAGCATTTAAAATACTGTCGTTGTTTAGGAGTTTTAGATTACTGACTAAATTTAAGTTTCGGGTGATTCTGTACTCAGTAATTATTGCCTGTCCAGTAATGAATAGGTCTAAAGGAATAATGTTTGCTATGACACAGGCCGCTGATGAGGGGGAGGTTTTGTATAGGGAAGATATGTTTAAGATAAATTTTCTTTGTTGTGCTTTGACTGTTTTTAGTATTTTCTTATTGGTGTATACACTTGAACCGTAGGCATAGATGGGTTGTATTAGTCCTTTATATAGGATGATTCTCTGTTTGTGGGCGAGTCCGTTAGTGTTAGGTAAGATTTTACGTAATTGATGATATAAATTGTTACATTTTAAGTTTATTGCCTTTAGGTGGTGAGAGAAACTAAGCTTGTGATCGATTAAAATTCCAAGATATTTCATTTTGTCTACCACCTGTATAGGTTGATCTGAAATGAGATTTAATCCTCTAATTTCGTTTTCTATTTTAAGATTACCAAGTATCATAGCATTTCATTTTTCTGTTGCAAAAGAAAGTCCAAAGTCCGTTATTTTATTTTCTAACATTTTACAAACTCTTTCGATTTTTTTTAGATTGGTGAATTTTGTAATTTTAAACACTATACATAAATCATCAGCATAGGAGATGAGAGTAGAATTTGCATTTAATACCTCACAATTAACTGATCCTTCTCCTTCCTTTCGTTTCTGGGCGAAGATCCTTTGTTGATATGCCCAAAGGGGGGTTAAAAAAAAAAAAAAAAAAAATACCTCACAA
Organism: Icerya purchasi; assembly: GCA_039619475.1. Classification (NCBI taxonomy): domain Eukaryota; kingdom Metazoa; phylum Arthropoda; class Insecta; order Hemiptera; family Monophlebidae; genus Icerya; species Icerya purchasi. Next base: position 240,951,462 of record CM077115.1, read on the forward strand.
TATTGATCCACATCGTTATGTACGCTAGAGTATAGTAAATTCCATAGGGTGGGCCCCAGTACAGAGCCTTGGGGGACTCCGCAAGTAATTTTTTTTTTAGTAAAAGCATTATTAATTTGGAGACGAGCGTACCTGTTGTGGAAGTAATTAATAATGATATTGATTAAGGATGAATTTATTTTTTTGTCTTTTAAAATTTTTATTATTGAGGACCACTTGCAATTATCAAATGCTCCTCGTATGTCAAATGAGATGATTAATGTTGAATGCCCCTCAGAAATTATGCTTCTTGTGAGAGATATTAGTTTGTATACCGCTCCTTCAGCTGAGTGTGCTGTTCTGAAGCCGTATTGATTTTCATTTAGGATTTTTTTTTCTGACATTTCTTTGACCAGGAGTTGATTAATAATTTTTTCATAAACTTTACCGCAGGAGTTCAGCAACGAGATTGGGCGATAAGCTGTTACACTAGAGCAATCTCTATTAGGTTTTTGTATAAGAATTAGATCTGCAGTTTTCCAAATGGTGGGGAAGATTTCCCTTTGAAGACAGTTGTTTATAATATTGAAGAATAGATCTGTATATTTTGTGTTGAGAAGCTTCACAATTTTATTTGTTATTTTATCTTTGCCGGGAGCCTTTTTATTTTTAAGCGATTTTACGATATTATTTACTGTTTCTCAGTTGACTTCAAGCTTGGTAGAGTTATTAGAGTTTACTAATTTTAATTCATTGTCTCTTTTGTCCGGAAGGAAATGGTCTAGGAAAATTTCGCATTTTTTTTGATCGTCACTGTAGGTTTCATTTTTGTATTTAATTTCTCCTATATCTTTTTAGGTTGACATATTACAGAAGAGATTTTAGGCGAGATCGTATTTCACGGTTTACACTTTTCCAACTATGCATCTTATCATAAGAAAAAAATACAATAAAGCATGTAATTTTTATTTTTAACTGCTTTCAAACATCAGCCGATAAGTGAAAATTGAAGAAATTCCCTTTAACAATGTTCACATCCACCTCCGCCTAGTTTTGCGAAATCATCTGTTGGAATTTCATTTGATCCATAAATTATTCTTATCAGCACCTAATTAAAAAACAAAAATGCAAAATAATTAAAAATCTTAGACTCATTACTTGAAAATTTAATTACCAGCTGATTTTTATTCAATTAGAGACCATTAGAATTAGTACTGATTAATAGGACCCCAAATAATTTTAAACTCTTTGCAAATGTATTTTTGTTTAATTGCGAATATTTAATACGGAAGATGACAATTTCTCGTTATATATTAAATGCATTAAATTTATAGGTTACGTTCATGATGCTAGTTTCTAGGTCAAAAAGTGGAATAACAATTTATTTAATTTTATTATCCTCGAGGAAATAAAATAAATTTCGTTAGTACAATGTTCAGTGAGAGCTTAGATGAGAAAAAGCGCTCCTAGTCAACGTCGATAGTAATTGTAAATTATGCAAGGAAAGAGTGAATGTATTAATAAAAGATAGTGTTTACAGTTAGTTTGTCATTGGACAGTGTAATGGACATGTGTATACATCAAAAAAATGATAATTGTTATATTTGATTTGAAAATATTTATACGGTAGTAAAACAATAAAATGTTCTTGAATACATCTACTAGTTAATGTTTAACTTCTGACCTGTGTAATGGCGGAGAAAAATTTGATTGCTATTTGTAGTTTAGAATGAGTAAAAGATCATCCGATGAACTAAATACTAGAATTGGGGTCTGATACTGACTGAGGACACAAACATGTGTTCTATCATTAGTACGTAAGAAATTAGTGTAGTGAAAATAAAAAAAAAATAAAAAAAACTTTTAAAGAATAATCTTTTATTTATGCACTAAAAAATACAAAATAACTTTATTAGAGTGCAGACGCATCTTAAGATTAATATCTGAAACTACAAAATATTCTGAAAAATAAAAGCCGGGGCCGCGGGTTAATAATTAAATTGTTTATTTTTTATTTTTTGGTCTGGACTTTTTACTATGTATTTCAATAAAAAACAATAAATTTAGAATTGTATTTTATTTTGCTTTATTTTATTCGCAATATCTTGATTATAAGACATTTACAGAAATTTTTATTAAATAATGTGGCTCGCATTCTTTCAATTATATTGTCTTTTGTTTTTCATACAATACATACGGAATCCTCAACACATGAAACACAATGTTTGACTAATAGCGATCTTTCCATTGATATATCTCATGACCGACAAAAAAAAAAAATATTTTTTTGAAACTTTTGAGCTTTCGGCGCCCCAAGGGTTCGGTTTCAAAGTTGAAAACCAAAATGTTCCAAAGTAAAGAAATACACAAGAATACGCATTTTTTTAACCTTGTTCAAAATTTTTAGCTATAGAGCTGAGCCACAAACGGAGGCTACACGTCGTTTTTTGTGCTTTTTTAAACTTTTAGTAAACTTCCAATGTTTTGTTAAGAAAATGAAATGTGAGTTTACTCCCGACAAATAGCGTTCTTTCCAACAGTATTTCATATGCCCGGGGAAAAAAATACTTTTTTCCAAAAGTTCGAGCTTTCGAAGCCCCGAGAGGCTAATTTTAAAGTTGGAAACGTTGATGTTCCAAACCAAAGAAATATATGTGCATGTGCATATTTTCAACCTTGTTTAAAATTTTTAGCCATAAGACTCGCGCCCTAAAGAGGGAGCTACATATTAGATACTGCGCTTTTTTGAACTTTTCGTGAACTTCGAAAGTTTCATTAAAGAAATAAAATATGGTTTTGTTCTCGACAAATAGCGATCTTTCCAACGATATATCATATGCCTTTAAAAAAAAATATTTTTTCCAAAATTTCGAGCTTTCGGCGCCCCAACGGTCTAATTTTAAAGTTGGAAACCGAAATGTTACATATTATTGTATTGTCATCTATAACGAACATTTCTGCAAAAGGACACTTTTTTAATTTATCGGGAAGTAGGTGAAAAATCGTTTCCGAAATTCCCCACAGACAGACAGAATGACAGACAGATTGACAAAGCGAGTTAAATAAAAGGCCATAATAAATAAGGTATGTTTTGAAAAGAAATTCTGCGAAAAAAAGTATTTCCTTCATTTTGTCTATTAATTACCTAGATTTTACAAAAGTATACTAAAAATCAGGCCGACCCGAATAAAAAGATCATTGCAAAAATAGCAAAGATTGTAATCCTAAAAAGGAATGAATATGTCAAAAGATAATCAATTTTATGAAAATTAGAGATCAGTACTTTAAACTAAGTAAAGGAAATAGAACCAATATTCGATACAAAAACTTATTTAGAAAATATCGAAATATAGTTACAACTGAAATAAGGAATGCGAAACTGAACGGAAATTAGGATAGTAAAAAAGTGTGTAATGTAATTAACAATATCGTTAATACAAAAAATTGGACAACAATGGATGATTTCATTATAAAACATTTTGGAAATAGTGCAATAGTAGCTGATCATTTTAGTGAATACTTTATGCATTCGGTGGAACAACATAAACACAAATGTCACATGCAGTTACTGAATACGAATTCTGATAATTTCATTTTGTCTTCCTTTTGTAATCCATCTGCACGACCTAAAAGTTTATAAGGCACCTGGATGGGATGAAATTAGGGTTCAGGATATTAAACACAACTCAAATATCTTTATTCCTACATATACATATTTTGACTAATATGGTCAACTATTCTATCAAGGAAGCTAACACTCCGGATAGGCTTACAAAAAGTAAGACCGATATATAACAATGGAGTGCAAAATCAATTTGAAAACCACCGTCCAATAACAATAACATCTGTAATAGCTAAAATTTTAGAACACTGCATTGATAAACATTTAAGAAATTATGTGGAAAAAACAACCTAAAATAAATGAAAATTAAGACGGTTTTAGAGAAAAAAGAGCTACGATAACATTATTGAGAACGATCATAAATGAGATAAGTACAGGACTATTGATGGGAAACCAAATTTTAATTACATTTATTGACCTATCCAAAAGGTTTGATTTAGTTGACCATAAATTATTGATCAAAGACCTAGAAAATCTGGAAATTAAAAATAATCAACTTAAGTGGTTTAAGAGGAATATGGTCATTCTATAATATTAACGGCACTATCCTCGAGAATTTTATCCTTTCCGATAATTTGACCATTCTTAATGACTTCTCTACTACTTATTTTAAGAGTCCATTTAGCTTTAGCTCCCTTGATTTGACTTTTTCTTCTCCTAATATTGGCTTTAACTACAACTGGAGAACCCATATGGGTTCCTTCGACAGTGATCATATTCCTATTCTAATAACTCCTATGAATCTTTCCCTCCCTACTTATGTCAGGCCTCTTCATTCTCCTCCATGGGATCTTTCTAAAACTAGTTGGACTGTGTTCCGATCTCTTGTAGATTCTTCACTTCCTAATTTTCATCCTGGTCTTGATCCCGTACGTGTTAATAATTCTTTCTTGCAATCTATTAAGTCTGCCCTCAATGCTTCCTCCCCTTTTAGCCATCATTCATCCGTCAATCGGCGTGTTGCGTCCTCTTCTATTTGGTGGAACGAGGATTGCAACGCTGTTTTCGATCATAGTCGAACTACTTTTAGAGCTTTCCGTACGAACCCTACAACTGAAAATTTTCTTGCTCATAAACGAGTAAATGCAAGAGCTCGGTATGTACTAAAAACCTCGAAGAAGTCCTCAATAGAAGAATCTCTGCTCTTCTTTCTCGAGAACTACCCCCCTTTAACATATCTGTAAATTGGAAAGAGCATTTAAATTACCATCCTCTGAATGTCCTAACAATTTCAATATTTCTAACGATTGCCTATTATCGTTTATTGATTCTGTCGCTTCCGCTTACGTTCTTAACTTTGACGAATTTTATCCCGCTCCTTTTCCACAAGACTCTCCTCCTCATTTTCTTACTTCCGCCTTCAACATTAATGAACTAAAATCTGTTCTTTCAAAATTTTCCAGCCTGTCTCCAGGTCCCGACGGCTTATTTTGTTCTTAAAAACCTATCTGAATTGTCCATTAATACTCTCCTCAATCTTTTTAATGCCTTTCTTTCCAGAGGTATAACTCCTCCCTGCTGGAACTCTTTTATCATCATTCCTAATTCTAAAAAAAGTTCCTCCTTTCGCCCAATTTCTTTAGCATCCTGTATCAGAAAATTATTCGAAGGTGTGCTGAACATGTGCTTTGTTTGGTGGCTGGAATATAACCACGTTTCATCCAGCAATATGTTTGACTTTCGACCTCCGAATGGCCCTCTTGATTGTATTAGTCTTCTTGTTTCCAGTATATACAAATCCTTCATACAAAAACAGTATACTTTAGCTTCCTTCATCGATGTCTCATGTGCTTTTGATAACGTGCAACTGCCAACTCTAAGAGAAAAAATGTCGGCAATTAACATCTCAGTTAAATTTTTTCCCCTTATCATTAATGTTCATGGTGAATCGCTTTATCCATATTTCTTCTACACCTCTCTGCCATGAAAGAAAATCCAACATTCGTGTCTTCGGCTTTGTCTTGGTGCTCTTAAGTCAACTCCAATTTCAGCAGTTCTCGCAGGGTCTAACACACCGCCCTTGTCTCTTCGTAGATTTTACTTAGGCTATTGATTCCTTGCCAAACGTCTTCCACTCACGTCCTGTACTCCTACTCATTCCTATCTTTCAATTTATACGAGCTGGCATTTTACGCCTAGGAAAATCCATGTTTTAGCTTTCATTTCCCTTCACCTTAGTTCCTTTTTACCCTACACAATCTCAGGTAATAATCTTCCTGCTTTTTTTTTAGCTTTGCCGATCTCTGCCATTCTCCCAATGTTTTTTTTTTGTGCCTTCACTTTCCAAATCCCTTCCTCATGCAATACTTCAACAGTAATTCTACAGCATTATTCATTTCTAATTTCCATCGTTTCTATCTGTTCCAGCTTTATAAACGAATTAATAACTATCCTACACTCCAATTTCTTCCAGTCGTCGATTTTATAATTATTTGATTATTTCAGACTTCATGAGTGGTCTTCAAGCTATCAGCTCCCCTCTTCCTGATCAGTCTTCCGATTTCATCATTCTTCGCATACGCTGTCTTGTCCATTTTCTTTCTTCTCATTACTTCATCTGTGTTGACTTTTTGTGGATTCCCAGCCATATGGACATTGAAGGTAATGAAACGGCAGATTCCTTGGCTCGAATTGTTGCTTCCTCTCGTTCCTTCTTTAAAAAAGTTCCATCCTTCGAATTGAATTCCCTATGTACTAAATTTCATCTCAAACTTTGGTCAGATATTTATCCTTCCTCCTTTCATAACGATCAATCCTTTTATCTGTCTATACAACCTAGTCTTCCTTTTAATCCCTAGTTCTTTGAGTTTTCTTCACTCCCCCGTTCTGTTGTCATTTCTATGATTCGCTTGCATTTTGGCCATTCTACTGTTCCTTCCTCTCGTTTTCGCTTTTCCCTTGTCTCCTCTCCAAATTGTCCTCTCCACCTAAATGAAGCGGCGATTTGCGACGCCAATCACATTTGAAACTCAAGCTCCCCGCTCCTTATTTTGCTTCTTATATTTTGCTCTTCTCCTCGCCATCCATTATTTCATCCGTTAGTTCCTTTATATTGTCCATATTTGACCGAATCAAAATTTAACTGACGGCTCTTTTCTTTCTTGTTGTTTCTGGGTGTAGGTCTTTAGCTGACGTGCCCAAAGCGGGATCTTAAAAAAAATAGAATTATATAACAACTGAGAAAAGTATGGTCAAAATCGCAGGGAATAAAAGTAATGAAAAAACTATTCAATACGCCGTAGGTGAAGGTACCATATTGGCTCCTATTGCAAAGGTTTACATTTTTGCTGATGATATGGCTTTATATGGTAATGAATGTCTAGCCCGTTCGAAGGTATTCGAGTGGTATAAACAATTTAAGGAGGGGAGAGAGTCGGTGCAAGACGAGATAAGAAGTGGGCGGCCGTCGACGACGAGTACCGATGATAACACCGACAAAATCCGAACCCTTCTCGCCGCAGATCGCCACTTATCATGCCGAATGCTCGAAGATGAGTCGGGAATACCCAAATCAACCGTTCACGAGCTGATTCGAAACGTTTTACACAAGCGGAAGATCTGTTCTAAATTCGTTCCTCATTCTTTAACGCCGGAGCAAAAAGAACAGCGCCTGAACTCGTCGCAGAATTTCATTGATTTGATCGATGAAGACGCTTCGCTGCTCGATAAAATTATTACCGGTGATGAATCATGGGTTTATCAGTATGACCCTACCACCAAGAAGCAATCGAGTGAATGGGTGAGCAGTGGAGATCCACGGCCGACGAAGGTTCGCGCGACAAAATCGAAAACCAAGACCATGCTCATCATATTTTTCGATTCTCAAGGTATCGTACATAAGGAATTCGTGCCTCCAGGCACCACCGTGACTGCCAACTACTATTTGGGAACTCTGGATGGCCTTTGCAAACGGATTCAACGCGTACAACCAGAAAGATGGGAGTCCCGAGATTTTTTCCTGTTCCATGACAACGCGCCAGCTCATACCGCCGGATCAGTGATCCAGTTTTTGACCAAAAAATGTATCCCAGTGTTGCACCACCCGCCCTACTCACCGGACCTGGCCCCGTGTGACTTCTTCCTGTTCCCTAAATTGAAATCTGCCATGAAAGGAATCCGTTTTGACGACATTCTATCGATTAAAGCAGCTGTGACACGTGCATTGGGAAGGATTCCAAAAGAAACGTTTTCCAGAAGCTTCCAATGGTTGTACGAACGATCTGAAAGGTGCATTGTGGTGGGGGAGGATTATGTAGAAACTAGCCGAGAATAAATTTTCCTATCTGAATTTGTCGATTTTTTATAGCATTAGTCCCCTTACTTTTCGGACAAACGGTGTGTATATATATATATATATATATATGTTTGTTTTTTTGTTTTTTTTCGGGACGCTTTTTGCGCCTATCTGATAGGTTTTAGATTAGGGAGTAAAGGTGAGTTTTTTTGAGAAAGGTGATTAATGAATTTAGTTGTTCTGAGTCATCAGATATTGACTGAGGGGTTATTTTATGTTGTAATCGTTGGGCAGAGAAAGAAGGACAGGAGAAAAGATGGTGTTTTATTGCCATGATATCTGAGGAGCCTACTGTTTTGGCCCCGGAGCATCTCTATGATGAATGCCTACAATTAAAATCTCATTCTAATATCATTTTGTTATTGACAGAATTAAACTTATTTTTGTCTCGTGATTGTAGTGAGCAGTGCCTTCGAAGAAGCAGCAGGAATATATCGCTATTTTATCACCCGAAAGGGAGTATCAATCTGGATTTCAACATTTTGGATAAAATTAAGTTTAGTATTGGTAGCAATTTGTGTTTAAGATTTCGTTTGACTATAACCGCTAATACTCCGCCTCTTGAATTCGGTCAATCATTTCGATAGATGAAAAATTTACTGATTTTTATGGAAGAATATACAGGGAGCTAGTGTTTTGTTGACAGACAAACGCGAACATTTTTCCCATTAGGAATTGCAAAAGTTCAGTTGATTTAATTATGCCTCTTGCATTTCAAATAGATATTTTTATAACGTCATGCAATAACGTCAAACAGATCTCTTTTGGTTTTACAATCGCGTAAACCAGAAATCAGTTCAATGTTTAATGATTTTAATTCTTTAAATAAGAAAATTCTTCACTCAAATTTATACGGATTTTCTCATCCGTGGATTTTACTATTATGACAAAAGTGACTACGGAAGCGTTAGTTGGCATATTTCTTATAGGCATCGAAGAATAGAATTTGGCCGGGTTTTTCCTCAATGAGTTGGGAAAATTAGTTTCATAACTGTACCTCATAGTCGTGGCTGGCAGTCTTCTAGTGTGCACCGCCTTAGCTTTACTGGTTCCGTGACCTCTAAGGTTCTCGAATTTTAGCCTATTGAATATATTTTTTCCTACAGCTTTAGGTTCTCTATTACATTCAGCACATTTTATAAAATCTGAATTTCAGTTGGATGGTTTGCAGGGTCCTGCGTGTTTTGCGCAGAAAGTCTAGATTTTACAGTGGTGGGAGCCGTGTTCAAACATTTGGCAATTATAACATCGAGTGACTTTATCAGGATATTCTTTTAATAGTCTCGTTTAACGGAACCAAGATCTTTTAGGCAGACCTTTTTTAGCAGAGACTTTATTGGGCGTCGATCGTTTTTATTTAAATTTTTTTTTTTTATTTTCGGGTTATGGGTAAGGAAAAGAAGGAATGGAGAAGGAGTAAACAAAGGAACAGAAAAAAAGAAAGAAAGGAATTTATTTACTTATTATATTTTGTGGATCACCAGCCGAGGTCATTACCCAGCATTAAATTGTATTAGCGAGAGAAAAGCCGCTATATATCACACATACCTGTACATAAAGGAAAAATTATTTTCATGATCCAACGTAAATTTCTCGTTTCGTACTCTTACGGTTACTAGAGGGGAAGGAGTGTTATGACTGGTTTCAAGGTCTGGGAAAAAAAAAAAATAAAAAACGAATAAAAGATTAGGGTAGATTTCACGTATTTTTGTACGTAACACCATCACTTCATTTTCCTCTTTTAGTTGTGAAATTTGAAACTGTTTGCTGAATAAACCCGATCTCACTAATTTATTAGTAATAGTTTTTAAAAATATTTGTTTATAATTTATTATAAAACCTTACTGTTTTATCTAGGAGTAGATGAAATCATAAGTAAATACTTTGGCAAGGAACAAGAAGCAAGACAAATTGCAGATAAATTCAGTAAAGAATTCAAAAATGGTATAAAAAAACTAGAACACAAATGTAATAAAGTGCTATTAGAAAAAAGAGAAGAAGATGAAGTAAAAGTAAACATGTACTTACCTAAAGCAAACGTAGAACAGGTGGGGAAAATAATTGATGGATTAAAGGAAACAAAGGCCACCGGAATCGATGGAATAAGAATAAAAGATATAAAAACAGTAAAAATATATATAGTGAAGGAAATTACTAATCTAATTAAGCAGACGTTAAACGAAAGGAAAATACCAAATGGGTTAAAAATATCGAAAACGAGACCAATATATAAAAAAGGAAAACATAGGGAATATGAAAATTCTATTATGCCAATTGCTGTAAGCAATGTAATTGCAACAATATTAGAAAAGTACATAGCAAATAATCTAACGAAGTACCTACAAGAAAATAGGATAATTGACAAAACACAATACGGATTTCAAAAAGGAAAATCCACATTGAAAGCAATCGGTGAGCTTACCGAAAAAATAAGAGACAGCTTTGAAGAGGGAAAGAAGGTGTTGATAACGTTCATAGATCTTAGTGGAGCATTTGAAACGGTTGATCATAAAATAATCAAAAACGCACCAGAGGAAATAGGAATAACGAATAGTTTGAAAAAATGGTTTCAACGAGTTATTTAACACAGAGGAAAACATGCGTAAATATCTTAAATGTGCAAAGTAAAAAAGAGGAGATGGATGTAGGAGTACCGCAGGGTAGCAACTTAGCGCCAATACTGTTTATTATATATACAAATGGTCTATATAAGGGGAATTAAGTTACAGTGAGGTAGTCTCGTACGCGGATGATATAGTAATAGTTACGTCACATAAAGATGTTAAAGAAGCAGAAATAAGGATGCAAAAAGATCTAATAACAATAAGTAAATGGGCACAGGATAAAAGTCTAAGAATAAATGTAAAAAAGGCTAATGGTAATACGGATAAAAAGGAGACAGGTCCGATTTGTATTGCCCAAATATAATAATGCACTCAAACGAATTTGTACACTCGATTAGGGAGGAAGAAATGAATGAGAAACGAAAAACTGTCAAAAGTTAGAGATAGTAACTCAGTATAAATGTTTTTGGGGAGTAATGATGGACCAACACTTAAGATGGGACATACATATGGAATACATTGCAAAGAAAATAAAAGCAGTTTCGCCAGCTTAATATACATTAAAGAAATATGCAACAAATGAAACATTAAAAGTAGTTTATTATGCGCTAGTAGAGTCGAGAATCAGATATGGAATTCAGGCATAATGATGAGGAAAGGTATACTTGGGGGAAAATAAATAAACTGCAAATTATATGCTTGAAATTAAAAACAAATCCTTAAAGGGAGAAACTGAAAGTGAAATAATTAAAAAAGAAAACGTAATCAGCATTAAAGGAACGTACTTATTACTGAAGATATGGGAGTACATATCAGCAGAAAATAAAATTGAATTGGAGGAAAGAATAAACACAGAATATGAGTTGAGGGAAAAACTTTCGTACCAACTGCCGTTAGCAAGAACAAAGATGGGGGAGCAAACGGATAAATATATTAGAACTCAGATGTTGAATTACCCAAAGAAATAATAGAGAAGGAAAAAATAGGGGAAAGAAAAAGGAAAATAAAGGAATGGCTTCAGGAAGAAGAAAATATAAAAAAAATAATAAACATAAAATAAAATTACAAAGCGCAACAAAAAACCTAGAAAAAAAAAACAAAAAAACCTTGAATATAGAAGATAGAAATAGATTATTAATTATTGATAAGTAAAACAGATAGATTAAGTAAATATTACACGATTATGTATATGTATAAGTTAATTTAAGATGGTAAAGTGTTCAATAGGATAATTCGTTGACAAGCGTTTTAGCTTGACGAAAGTTTTTGTATGTAAAAAATTATAAATACATATTTTTCAAAAAATTAAATATTTGATTTAAATTCATATAGAAGACAGTTTAATTTGCGTGATTCCGATATTAAATATACCGGAGATGAAAAAGACAAAGCGCAACAAAAAAAGCTAGGAAAAAAAAAACAAAAAAAAACTGAATATAGAAAATAGAAATAGATTAGTAATTATTGATAAGTAAAATAGAAGTAGATTAAGTAAATATTACACGATCATGTATATGTATAAGTTAATTTAAGATGGTAAAATGTCAAATAGGATAATTCGTCGACAAGCGTTTTAGCTTGACGAAAATTTTTGTATGTAAAAAATTATAAATACATATTTTTCAAAAAAAAAAAATAAAAATATAAACAGATATTTTACTTATTATTTTCGGTTTAAATTTAATTTTTCTGTCCTGATATTCTTTGGCCAATGGAATTAAATACGAAAAAAAAAGAGAAAAAAAAACGTGTGAAAGTTTCTCTTTACAAAGGAAAACGTTAGATCATGCCTATGTCTTATAATTTACTTATGAACTCGAATTCACTGAACATAATGGTTTACAGACGAGGAAAAAAATTAATTTTTAATCGAGAAATCTATACTTATTAATGCTTTATTATAACAAAAAAATAGGAAGGAAGATTGGATTATATTGGTAAGATTTAGATAAACTTTATAATATGAGGAGTTTTTATAAATGATCGATGTGGTAGAATAAAGACGACATCGATGCACGCGTTATGAGGCAGTAGAGATAGTCGCATCGTTCTTGGTTTGCGATTAAAGGCATTGCGTTTGCATTCGAGCCCAAAGAATCTTTCGGTAGTTTTCAAATATATGTTTAAATTACTGGCATGAATGGTAGGTAGAGTTTGATAACCGTTATTTTTGCTACTTGGAAATATCTGCAACCATAAGATTGCACGTCATCCAATTCAGTTCAATAAAATACAAACATTTCTATCGCGTGTGATATATATTAAAAGATACAGTAAGGTTTTGTAAAGTTCGATTATCGCTGATTGTCATTTTGCTGTACAAAGTGCGCGCTAGTAATTCGTTTTATGTACATCGTTTATCGATCATAATTCAAGATTTCATCATTTGTAGGTCCCGGAAATGCATTCGCATGGGAGAAGTACGAGGTGAAACGAATCGTTCTGTAAATGAGACACATACTAATTATTTTTAATATTATTTTTTATATGTCTGTTTTTTTGTGTTTTTTTTTTTTGATTCGTCTGACATAACTTGAACATACATTTTAATTTGGAAATATTTTTTCCTTCACAGGGGCTCATTACCTCCTTTGGCGCTTAGTGTAAAAATTTTTTAAACAGCCATCGCGATCGTTCCATATAGAGCAGTTTTAATTAGCACTTGAACTTTATTCTGTAAAACGTTACATTTTGTGCGTTACACAAATTTTTCATTTACCCGTAGCGACAAGATTCACGTCAGAAAATATTGCGAAACGTTATAAAAAAAATTTAAATATATGTACAAGACAAAGCGTACAAGTGTACCAATTAATGCAAATATACAGTTACCGTTCTAGATTCCGCTAATTGCAAAATCTGGACAAAGGCGAACACGAAAAGTAATAGTGCATATCGACAAAACTGCATGTTTAATTTTTTTCCGCTGCGCTTGTACTTTATAACCGATAATATTCTACTTGGATAAGGACGGATAAAGTTAATTACGTTTAATATAACAACATATTTTCGGAAATAACAATTTCATACGCGTCGCAAGTTCTTTCCTTAACTTGGGGCACTCGATATTTCTCGATCTTCCTGAATCGCACTTAAACTGTAAATCAATTTTCATCTATTGTTTCGGTTAATATCTCACCCGTATATCTTCTTAAATATATATCGGGAATGATAGTGTGCCATTTTTGTTGATTCAATGTTACTTAATTGTATGAGACTAAATGTATTTCCCCTTATATGAATTTGACTTAGTTGTTTGTAATATGAAATTGTCGCTATTATTAAAAAGGAAAAAATTTTACTTCTCAAAACATTATATTTTGCTTTTCACATAAATCTATCGTTGTATAGCTTTATATTTGGCGCAGTAAACAATACGATTTCACCCCTTTTTTTTTTTTTTCACTTTTGCCGAAATAATCGGATAAATTCAGTATGATTAGTGAATGTTTTCATATCTCGGATGTTCTCGCGCTTAATAGGAATTCAACATTTTTATTCCAAAAGCCACCGTGTATTACCACAAAGAAATATTAGGTATTAATTGCGTTAATAAGTCTAAAAATATATTTATTATTATTGTAAAATGAATGAAATCAAAATATAAAATACACTAGATGGATTTCTATATATTAATGGATTTTATTTCATTCAGTCGTCAAAATTTAAAATATATTTAGTTCAAAATAATTCCAATTTTTAATGACACATTCTCGCTTTGATGATTTGACAACCGGAATAGACTATATTGTACTACTGATTAACGATAGTCATTAGAAATATATTAACTCAATTTGTTGAAAACTTTCAAATATATTTTTCTCTGTCAGAATACGTTACTTCAGATGTTAGTTAGGAACTTTAAAAGTTGTCGCTGTTTTTTAGGTAGTATATTTGGAAAAGTCGATTAAGAATAGTGTCTTTATTTGCAAAAAGACACGTCTTCTCATAAATATTAATTTATGCTAACTTAAAATCAAAAGAACAGTTCCGTTAAATCAATTTAATTATATATTTCTGTTGTAATAACTATGTTCCGATATTTCCGGAATAGTTTTTTATATCGAAAATTGGTTCTATTCCCTTTCCTATATTTAAAGTACTGGTCTCCAATCTTCATAAAATTTATTATTTTTTAACTCATCCATTCATTCTTAAGGTTATAAGAACCTAGTACACAAACTAATCACGCGTCAACAGCCTAACATATATACCTTATCAACGAATTTAAGCGAATTGATGTACTCAACCTGTGCAGCCTTCCTCTACCGGCTCCCGGAACGGAACAAAGAAACAGTAAGTACAAATTCATTTTTGGTAGCCAAACGATCTAGTGATCCGGTAAAAAATTATGATTCGTTTTAGTGGTTCTCCGAAAAGAGTGATCCGAAAGGTACGATTCATTCTAATGTTGGATTTAACAATTTTCCCAGTATCAGCCGTTCTGTCATTTCTTCCATAGTTCGTTTTAATCATAGTCTGCTCCCGGCTTCTCGTTTCCGCTTTACTCGTGTCGTTTCATCCTCCTACCTTAAATGTCACATATGACGCAAATCGCATGCTATTCGAATGTTCCTTCATTTCCTCAGAACGCGCGATCTTTTATTCTAATTTACTTAGCCTTGGCTTCCCTACTCCTTACAGTGCCCTCTACATTCTCGCTTTTCCATCTCCTTCTGTTGTTCCTTTGTTATCCGCTTTCATTTCTTCTGTCTCTAATCGTTTCTTGATATAACCGATTGCTCCATATGTCTTTCTATTCTTCTAATCTTTTGTGTTGGGTGAATGTTCTGTGCTGATGTTCCCATAAAATAATAATAAGAAAAAAAATGTGTAATGTAAATATGTATATGATTTGATAAAGAACAGATAGATGAGCGAGATATAGATACACAGTGGTTTTACTTCAAAATAAATCAAAAAATCGTGCCAAAGCTATCCATATAGAACATCACAGAGTAATCAATTTAGAATTTAAAAGATATCGCTGAGTCTACGATTCATTTCGATATAGGTACATAAAGAACAGTAATATATTTTTTTTTAATGAACTATTATGTGTACGAATAATATTTTAGATAAATTACAAAGCACGAGCAACTCTGAAAGTAAATTCATAATAAAAGTCAGATAGATACATTATTGTTATGAATAGTTTAAAACTTTCGCAGTGATTAACCATTATAAATAATTACAATTTACGGACAACTACGTTTAGAAAATGTAATATATTTGTTTCCAAAAATACAACGCTTAACGTTTCGGTCAGTTGATATATTGACCATCATCAGAAGCGAACTCTTCTGATGATGATCAGTATATCAACTGACCGAAATGTTAAGCGTTGTATTTTTGGAAACAAATATATTACATTTTTTAAACGCAATTGTCTACAAATCATTTACAGTACATTATTGTTGTTACTACGAGCACATAGTAGAAGCAGTTGTGCATGCTAGACTACTGATAATTTTATAAATATAATCTGACTGAAGACTACTTACCCGAATGACAAAAAATGGTTTTATGAAATAATGCCAACTGAAAAACTTATTTAAATACTAATACATACTGTAGTAAAAAAGAAAAAAAAGCAAATGGTTTCAATTGAACAAGTGTTATTTTTGCGTGTATTTTGCTGTGAAATGTTGTAAACAAGTCTAAAACGCTTACCCTTGCTTTGTGTTTTCCCTTTTCTTATCGCATTTTTATTTAGCAGTATGTCAATTATGAAATCAAAAAATCTGGTCATAAAACAATTATTGCTGAGTTTGTTTATTATGTGCACAGATATAAATGTTAAGCTTTTTCAGTGCTGTGTTTACTTATAGCGGTGCATAATTTCATAACTGGAGAGACAATAACATTTTT
This sequence comes from Icerya purchasi, assembly GCA_039619475.1. NCBI lineage: Eukaryota > Metazoa > Arthropoda > Insecta > Hemiptera > Monophlebidae > Icerya > Icerya purchasi. The sequence goes on from CM077115.1 coordinate 240,967,792, forward strand.
ATTTTATTGTTATTATTATTTTTTTTTAACATGAAATACATTCGTATAACACATTGAACGCGGTGCAAAAACACATTAAGTAATTTTGTAAAACCAGACGCCAGGGCCGGATTATAGTCAAACACCGCTGTGAGCACAGTAATTTTTGCCGCCCTTAGAATAATTCATAAATTAAGTAATAAAAAATACAATCGAGTAACTAAAGTAAGAAAGAACAAGAAAGTTAAAAATTAATTTTCAATTAAAAATTAAATAAGTTTTCAATTAAAAAATTTCATACATTTTTAAAACATACCTAAATTTTATTTTAATTCTATACATACATTATTGTTACATGTATCATTTAAAGTTTACATTACACCAAATTTTATATATCGATTAATCGATAAGTGGTAAATTTTATTCAGCGCTAATCTTTCTTTGTGTTTTTTCCCATCCTGCCATCACGTTATTGTTATTGTATTTTTTATAGTGTTATTAAAGTTAGTTTTTCCAGTTATATTGAGTTTTTACTTTTTTTTTGTTAAATGATTACAAATTAAATAAAGTCCTTTTTGTTTTTTTTACCCCCCTTGGGTTTGCTATCAGAGAGCATTAGCTCAGAAAAATGGAAGAGATACATGAAACAGAATAGAAACTATATTTTTATTTTATCGACAACGGAATCAAGGAACACTTCTAGAACAGGAATAACTGAGATAGTAGGTAGAGAAAGAACCTAAGAGGCGTTGAAAGGAGCAGGAAGACCAAGCTTTAAAAGATGATAATAAAGTAACTCACGCTCGCGAGATAAACGGGAGCACTCGAAGAGCACGTGATTCGCATCGCAAACATACTGGGAACCTTCAGGATCCAATGGACAAAAAGGAGATGCAGCCAAAGAGAAGCGATTTAGTGAAGAAGGAAGGAGACTATGCGAGAAACGGAGGCGAGATAATTTAGTAATTATGGACCGACGCAAACTGAGGAAATCATAGAACCAAGGACGAGAAGAAGGAATAGGGTTAATCAAGAGATAAAAGGAATTAGGATTAGGGAAAAGAGAAACATAAACAAAGTGTCAAAGTCTAAGATAGCAAGATTTAGTTGGAAGAAGAATATCGTGTGCTGGATCCCCGTTAATAAAATTTCCATTGGAAGCTGCAGCTTTAGCAAGGAGGTTGACGGCTACATTTCCATCAATGCCTGAATTTCCGGAAATCCAAAAAAAGTCAATCTGGGTAAACGTCGATGAAGATAGATCAAGGAGAAGAGAACGAATAGATAGGATGATAGCATCAGTAAAAGGAGAAAGGTAAGGTGGAGATAGAAACAATAAGATATTTGGAAGAACTTGCAAAAGAGGACATATAAATAATGGATTATAAGATAGCAACAGATTCCGCAGTAAAGGTAGAAGATGGAAGACCTTTCTTGAGGCAGAAAAGGAAAGAGCAAAAAGAAAGAAAGTTCTACTTTGAAAAAGATTGATAATTAGCGTGTTTATTCATCAAATTCAGTATTCAGAATAGTTTCAACAGGTTACAGGCCCAGCACGCTTCCACTGCGCCACTTTGCTTTGATCATCTTTCATCGTTTGGTACGGCAAGAAATAATATAAATAATTCTTCGAAAATCTTCTTAACTTTTGTCGTATCAATATAAGATACCGCTATCACCCTTGTGAATTTTTAGTTCTTCTTCCAGTCTTGTTGACCTCTTATCATGTCGAGATCAGCCATTGTTTCGTGTTCGAGAATTCCCTTTAACTAGTGATATAACCGTTTTGCCTAATAATAGTGCACGTCCCGGTTTACACTTCGTTAATTTTAAATTAATTTCTAGATTCTCTTGATTACGTGTTTTTTTTTTGTGTGGGGGGGGGGCTTGGTCGACTAAGGGCAGCTGCCCAGCACAATTGCACTAGATTAGAGATTAAATGTTAATCGGGTCAGAAATAGATGACAGAAAAGAGACAAGAATAGGAACCACATTGGATAACGGCAAAGCTTGTAAGATATAGGAAGCATTATATGGAGTAGGAAAATTCAACTTTAACAGCGTAAAGGATATTACATTCGGAGGAAAAACTGGAACATTCACATTCAAACAGCACGTGGTCAGGATCGCAAACGAAGGAACTGTCGCCAGAGTGCAAAGGACAATAAGGGGATGGAGAAAGAGCAAAACGATACTGTGAGAATGAGAGCAAACTATGATTGAATCGCAGACGGCAGATAGCGATGATGAAAAAACGTTTAAGAGTAGGAAAATGATAGAACCAAGAGCAGGAAGGGGGTCTAGGTTGAATACAAAAGTAAAATGAGTTAGGATTGGAAAAGGAACGAGGATACACATCCGTGTGCATTCTTTTGGAGAGGGGAAGTATGTGTGACCAGGAATCTTTTTAACAAAATGTGGAGAGTGTAGCGCTAAACATGCTAAGGAATCCACCGTCTCGTTATCATCAATACCGCATGACTTGAAACCCAAAGCAGGTCGATGGAAATGGAATGGGAAAGGGAAAGACTATAGATGAGAGAATAAGGAATTAATAAGAAAATTAAATTCTTGATTGGCAACTGCGGAGATAGAAGTTATAGATGATGAAGGGAAAGAAGAGAGTTTTGGAGGGTGAAAAAACCCGAAGAAGTTAAAAATAAAATAAGGAAGTTTACTATGGGAAATAGTATAGGAGGAGAATTTGTCTAAACGATGAGAAACAAGGGATAAGATAGGAGATTTATTAGGAGAGAACCGCCATTTATGAAAGATCGAGAGATATGAGGGACAAATCTTAGAAAACGAGATGGAAAGTCTTTTTACAAGGAAACTGTGTCCTAAATGTGATCGTCGGATGAACAACGGCTTTACATTCGATTCAGCAAGAATAGCTGGAACGGGAGTGGAATTAAGCGCCTTTAAGCAAAAACGAAGAACCAAATTTTGTGTTAAATCCAGTTTAGAGAGGAGAGATTTGGAAGCATTGCCATATATGAAAGAACAGTAGTCTAGTTTAGATAATATGATTGATTTGTACAGCAGGATTAGGATTTGAGGATCACCGACCCATCTCGTATGTGACAGGGCCTTGAACAGATTGAGTCGTTTGCGGCAAGAAATATTAAGGAAATTAATGTGCGGCTATTTAGAAACACTCCAAGATAGCAGAAATAGTTGACTAGGGAAATAGGAAGATTATTCAGAGAAACATTGACAGAGGCTAAATTGTAAGGATGGAGAGGAAATATAACGCAGGAGGATCTAGAAGAAGAGACAGATAGATAAATGGAAGAAAGAGAAAATTCCAAGATGGTTAGTGATGTGATAAGTTCTTCGTTGGCGGTTGTGATATCCATAGCTGAGGAGTAAAGGAGAATATCGTCTGCATAGAACAGGGAAAAGGAAGAAATAGGGAGAGTGGCAACATTGAGCATATAGATATTAAACAAAGTGGGACTGAGACAAAAGCCTTGCGGAAGACTACGAAAAACCTTTCTTGAAGGAAAATCTGTTGAAGAAGACAGACAGATAGACCGATTCAGCATAAGGTTGAGAACAAGATCAACGAAAGTAGGAGGAAAATGGATAACATTTGTTCTTTAAGGCAGGGAAGATAAACATTGTCGAAAGCAGCAGAGATATCAATAAAGGCTGCCAAGGTGTATTTTTTGTCAATAAAAGATTTATATACATCAGATACAAAAAGGTTTATACAATCAGATGGATCAAGGCTTGGACGAAAACCAAACATATTACTAGGAAGGATATTCAAGATTTCCAACCACTAAACGAGGCGCCTTTGAGAATACTTTCAAAGAGCTATCTAGGGATAGAGGCGAGTGGGATAGGTCGAAAAGAAGAGGAGTTCTTTTTGGGAATGGGGATGACAATAAATGTGTTCCAAGAGGGGGGAGTACTGCATGTATCAACAAAGGAATTAAACAACGAATTCAGGAACTGAAAAGCACTGTCAGAAAGATTTTGGAGAACAAGGTAGGGAATTCCATCGATTCCAAGTGAGGATTTAGACGCCTTATGTAAAGGCAAGTTGGAGCTCATTAATATGAAAAGGAGAGGTAAGATAATGAGGAGAGAGTATAGGAGTAGACAATAACATAATTTCCTCGAGGCTTGGAACATGGGGGGGGGGCTTGAGTCGATAAAGATAGAAAGGTTGTTATCGGAGAGGAAGTGGTTAGAGGGATGACCGGCAGACGAAGATTTGAAAGCCCTGGCAAGACTCCAAATCCGCGAGAGAGGGTTATTATGTGTAAAGGAAGAGCAGTACTTTCTCCATGACATTCTCTTAGCGGCTTTTATTGTAGGTCTAGTTTTGGCATTAGCCCGTTTGTGTGCGAGAAAGTTCTCCGAAGTGGAATTGGAACGAAAGGTTCTGAACGTCCGTGAACTAAAGTCATAAGTTTACACTCATCGTTCCACCACAAATAGGAAGAAGATTTATGTTTGGCTTGAGAGAGAAAACGGGGACATGACAAAGATAGAGCATTTGTAATTGCTAGAATGAAAAACATCTTGTATTCTTGAGACGTAGGAATCCACCACTGAGCTGAATTTAGCCCATTCGGCCCGGGATAGATTCTACTGAGGATTAAAAGCATATTTGGAAACAATAAGATAAGAGAAATCAAAAACGGAAATAAGGATAGGGACGTGATCACTTCCAAAGGTGCCATTCAAAGTTCTCCAGCTAAGTTGCAAACTGATGGAAGAAGAACAGAAGATAAGATCAAGAGAACTAGTAACTGAAGCGTTTCTGCAAAACGTAGGCGATGAATCATTAAGTAAAACTACATTATTGTTGAGGAAAAAATCTTCTAGAGTCACGCCATTTCGGTTATAGTGTGAGCAACCCCAGAGCGGCGAGCGAGCGTTCAAATCACCTCCAACGATAAGGAGATGAGGAATTGAATTAAGGAAGAGTAAAAAAGAAGGGTCTCGAAGGGTATAAGACGGAGGAATGTAGACAGATATTATGTGAAGAGGATCAGAAGACTTGGAAGGTATTGAAATATGAACTATGTTCAAGGCACGGAGTGAGGAAGAGAGAGGAAGTTGAACATTGTGTTCAATAAATTAAATGTCTTTTTTAATAAGAATTGCAGCGCCACCGTATCCATCATCCCGATCAGATCTGATCGCATAATAGTTTTTACAGATGAAATTAGTATTCTGTTTAAGCCATGTTTCTGAAAGCAAGGCTATGTTAATCTCATTTTGACTGAGCAAAGCCTCTAAGGACCCTTTATTTGCTCAATTCCAGTGTAAAAATTTTAAATTAGAACACATATTTGTAAGAGAAAGAATAATAGCAGATGAAGCTACAGCTCAAATTGACTAAGGCCAACCAGCTGTAGTTCAAGTGCGGCAAAGAACATACAAAGGAAATATGAGAAGAAAAAATGAAGAGATATGCAATAAGTAAAGCTAAGTTACCAAGGAAGAGCGCTAGGCTCTTTAAAAGTTTAAACCAAAGAGTAAAAGTAAAGAAGTTTAGATATAAGAAGGAAGATTGATTTAAAACAATCGACTCTTAAACTCTGAGTACTCATTTGGGGACTTGTCAAGAGAGTGTATTATACGAAAGGAAAGAAAAAAGAGAGAAGGACAGAAGAAAGAGAAAGAAAAGAAAAAAAGGAAAAAAAAGCAAAAAAAACGCTAATTTGTTTAATTTGCTACTGAAGAACATGAATGGATTAATTGGAAAAATTTACATGTTAATTTTGGGAATTCGGGATTGCTGCGCAGTTGTGGAGAGATTTATTGGAAGTTTAAAATAAAATTCATCCTGTCAGCTGCCTTGGCAGCTGATGCAGATAAGAAAAGATTAAGATTAGCCAGAGCACTATTTGGAACCTCGAAGTTTTTAGTAATGGGACTAGATTTGTTGACCGAAGAATGGTTTGAAAAGAAAAGTCCGTCTAGATAATTACGGTTATTAGAGGGAAGAGGAGGAAAGTGAGATTGAGCTGATGAAAAAGTTTTATGATTTGAAATTGGGGATTTTTTATGAAAAAAGAGAGATTTAAGATTTTCTTTACGGGTTATATCCGCAAAAGAAAAGCGGATGATGAGCGGTTTTCTTTTTTAAACTGGCAGGCTTCGCTGAAGGAAATGTTTTCAAAAGCCACTATTTTTCTTAACTCAAGCTGTTCTTGGAAGACAGGGCATTGACGACTAGTACTTTCATGCTGACCTCTGCAATTAAGACGTACAGGTTGCGTGAGAAGCTCGAAGCATTCATTAGCTCGATGCGATTCATCACAATTGTGGCAACGAGGTTTACTGCGACATATTTTTTCCGTGTGCCCAAAATGGAAGCAAGCTCGACATTGAATGAAAGGTTTTACGCTATGTTCCATTGAACATCGGAGGTGACAGAAATGGACAAACTCGGGAATTTTGTGTGAAAGAAATTTAATCTCGACTAAGGGGATAGGCTGGAGCCCGTCGCCTTGTCGCTTTTTAAGACGTCGAATAGATACAGCCGGGACTGACGATATTATATCTTTGCAAAGGTCTTCTTCCGAGACATCTGTCGGAATATCCCTCACAATGCCAAACGAAAATAAAAGAGAGCTCGGAATGAAGGCTAAGTTTATGTTGTTCTAAAAAGTTACTGTCTAATAGAAATTTATTGGCCGAGGAAATATTATTAAAAAATAAGCGGAGCCTGTTCCTACCGGCTCGTACAATTTCCCTAACCGCTGTAGTTTTACTAAACAGGAATTTCGCGACAGCAAACGGGTGAAGACTGCCGATATTATTATCCGAAAGAGATTGCAATATAATCTGAACGGAACCAGCGGAAATTAGCAGGGAAAAGATCGATATCTCGATTATTACTACTGTTGTTGTTATTAGTATTATTATTATTACTATAATTATTATTATTATTATTATTATCAGAAGAAGTATTATTATTATTACTATTATTATCATTTTTGTTATTATTATTGATACTACTGCCGCTAGTATCGCTGGTGATATTAAAATTGGAGTTGCTATTATTAGTGTTGCTGTTGGGATCGGAGGCCTAAGACAGAGGCGGTATGGTGGGATCGGCCTGAGAAAGCCTGATTTCCTTTGACAGAGTAGCGGAAATCGGTGAAAGAGGACCAGCCGATTTATGTCGAGAGTTGAGATCTACGTCCACGATTATCGACAAGTTGGACGTGGGTTTAATCGATTAGCTGGATTTTGGGAGGAGGCCGCCGAGCTGCTTCTTTTAGCTACGCTTATTTAACTAGCAGAAGAAGTAGTCTAGGTTATTTGTAGAGGTGTTGGTGGCCAAATGGTTTCTTGCCGGGCCAAAAAAAAAAAAAAAAAAAAGAAAAAAAGGAGGAAATAAAAAAAAAACGAAAAAGACTAAATAAATAAATATAAGGGAATAAATAAGTAAACGGATTAATTAAAAGAGAAATGAAATCTACGCGAGAAAAATCTGAAATTCAGACAGGATGGTTAACGAAAAAGTGATTAATCGTGTTTAACGTGTTACAATTAAAATGATGATGAACGAGTGATAAGAAAGACAAAAGGAAGTGATAATTAAACAATCTCGCCGCTGCTTTTTTTTTTTTTTTTTTTTTAAACTTTTTTATTGGGCTTGTCAGCTACGGACGATTACCCATCAAGAAGGAAGAACGTAGGGCAAAAGAAAACTGAGGACACTAAGAAAGTTATTCGGGGAAGGTGGAGACGGCCAGAACTACTATGGAGAGACAGCAAGGAAGTTAAAAAAGATCGGTACTAGAACACTCGTGCAATTAGCAGTCCGAAGGGAAATAAATGTGTAGACGAAAAAATATGCAGGATACGTTAAAGGAAAGGAAAGCTCTAATTTCTTGTTAGCCGTTATACCTGATTATAATATATTATATATATTTAAACTAAATGCGCGGTTGACCAGCATTAAAAGGAAAAGTATTTTTATCCATGTCTGCGATTGTTAGGCAGCGCCTACAAAAAGATCTGCCGACGATAAACGCGATAACGCACAACCTGTTCGATAACGCAATAAACGTTGAATGTTACTTGTCCACAATTAATTCAGAAATTTTATCTAAATCAATATATTCCCCTTTTTATATTTTCTGTACATTAATGCAAGTTAAAAAAAGATTTTATTACATTCCCCTCCTAATGCCATAATATGAAATAATATTTTGGAAATTTTAAATATTTTTCAAAAGAAAAAAATTTTTAATCTTATGCAAATTTACCGCCCTTCGAATTTTTGCGCTGTAGGCTGCAGCCCATTTAAGTCCGTAATGTAAATTCAAGACTGCCAGACTCCATTAGAATTTATTTTTAATCCCTGGCATTAGGCTTTTCAATGATAATATTGTTACATTCTTTACTTGATCGATTAATTAGACAGGAAAACACGTCTTGTCAGCATTTCCTTTTCGCGGATTCTTTTAATAATGATCTTTTTGAGGTTTTTCTGTCATAAAGAATATTAACATTTGCTTTCTTGTGACCATTTTCCAAAATTTTCAGTTCTTATAAAATTATAGTACTTTTTTTTTAATAGTTCAAGCAGTTTGTGACTTATTGTGGTACGGTATTACCTCGGAGGCTTTTATGCATCTACAAGAGCAAGCGTTAATAAACAAAATTTTACATTTTACGCTGCAAGTATTTCCTATCAGCTTTTATATTATTCTTATTTTACTGCCTTTGTTTATACATGGACATACTCAGTTTTTGATGGAGTCTGTTATCTGGTCAGTAATCGATTGTTTCTTTCATCGGGTTCACTACTTACGTCAGTTTTCCTGATCGATTTTTTTAAAGGTTCAGTCAGTCTTTAATATAAAAAGTAGTCATTCTTAATGCATGCAAAAAACATAATCTCTCACTGCCCCGGTAATTTATTCTGTGAGAGTGATAGTATGCAGCAAGCATCCTAGTTATAGGCGGTAAGTAACATTCTTTGAGAAGGAAGGCACAGAAACTGGATATAAGATAATACCGAAACGAAATGAAATATATGTGGCCAAAAACTGTATGAATGTAGCTCTCTTCGCTTAAAGAAATTATCGACTCTGGGTGCTTATATGTTATCAACCAACTTATTTAAAGGAAGCATGTAACATTAAAGCAACGTATTATAAAATAATAAAAAGATACCTATTTGAAGATAAAAACGGTAAATAATAGCGCTACTCGTTTGTAGAACGGAAAGTTTATGGGTCTTTGTCCCATCATGTTTTCCGGGAACAGACTAAAAATCGCTCCCTGATTTGCCCAGCCTGAAATAATTGGGTACCAGATAAATCGCCGAGAAAAGGAACTGCCCCCTTACTATCATTAGTGCCGTTAGGCTTAGTTCATTGTGAACCTTAACTTCACAGTCCATGAAACCTTATCAAGGGTATGGGACTTACTTTACTTTTACTTTAGTTCGATTGTATTTCGACTTTAAAAGTTTTGATTACTCTGCCTGGCGCGATAAACCTTGGTTAGTGATTGAACAACTGCTTATCAGCTCGGGTGAGATCGTTTCATTTATTCATTTGTAATAAGCGATACTGTATCTCGCACTTTGATAACGCCAATTAAACGGCGACGTGCCCCTTGTAGCAACATGACGAGCACTAAGCCAACGTATAGTCCTAAATTCTTTCCTTCGCGTGACCAAGCAATAACAGTACACGCAGTAAACAATATAAAATTCAAAGAATACATAACGGCTGTCAACCAAATCGTTCATCCGTCGAACATTATCTTCTCGTCAGTAGTCAATAAATACCGGACCTGGAGACTCTGACGTCACAAACCCCAGAACTGTGTGCAGAGGGCAGAAAGTAACCCAATTTCTTGCACGGGCGCCGAAAATTCACCCAAGTTTCCCCAAATTTCCCGCAATTTTTCGCAATTTTCCTCAATTTTCTACAAATTTCCCCCAATTTTCACTGTACAGGTTCCGCGCATTTCCGATAGTTCGAACCAATTAAAAACTAACCCAAGTATATTATTTAATACCTGAAACTAACCCAAGTCCCCACCCACCCCTCCTGCCTACAGCGTTGCCGCGATCATTTAAATATTTCAAGGTCTAAGTATGTGTAATATAAAATTAGCCTAAGTATTTATTTTCAATGTGCAGAGAGTAGAAAGTAACCGATTATAAATTAACACAAGTATATTATTTAAAGCATGAAACTAACCCAAGCCCCCGCCCACCCCTCCTGTCTACAACATTACCGCAATTATTCAAAATTTAGGGCCTAAGTATGGAAATTCCAAATTTAACCCAAGTATACTATTTAAAGCCTGAAACTAACCCAAGTCTCCGCTCGCTCTTTCCACGATCCCGCGCATATATCCAACAAAGCGTTAGTCGCTGCGAAAGCATACGTACCGTTCCCGCGCACGCGTCGTCTGTTCCCGATACTGCGATCTTTTTTTTTTTTTAAATATTTCGAAGCCTAAGTATAAAAAATTCCAAAATTATACTAAATATATTTTTTTCATTATCATATTTCCCCGTTTGTACAGGTAAATGTGGAAACACACACACCGTCCCCGCGCATATATCCATCATAACGTTAATCACAGTGAAAGTGCACACCCATTCCCACACATCGCGCCCACTACTATCATGTGTATGTATTACACATGCCTTTGCGTGTAATATATGTAGCATACTTTTTAATTTTCATTTTTCGAGGTTGGGAGGGGTAAAATTTTGCCGGAGTGATAAAAGCGTTTGAATCTCAACACTTAGAACCCAAAATTTAAAGGAATTTTCCGAGTCGTGCTCCGTTCCGGCATTTTTTTTTTTAAATTTTATTTTTAAAGAAAATATTTGAACGTTCCATCAGTCGAATGAAAGCGGGCGAGTGTGCTGCTACGAGATGTATTATGTAAGCGCGACCGCGGCTGTACTAGAAATATTTAAATGTTCCAGCAACTAGTTGAAACTGTCACCAGGTGAGGTGAATTCCAGTCGTTCGTTTTGAAATTAACCAGCCGATCATCTATGCACACTCTCACACGCCACCGATAGAAACCTGTTCGCGATCGCTACAAGTTCATACACACGCACGTACACACCACCACTTGATAAATATTTTTTCGTCTTTTTCCGCTTCCGATCTTATTTGTAATCCGTTGATTCTTTTTTTTATTATTTTTCCGTATTCTCCGTTCATTGCAAAAGCACACCATCCATTCATGCACACATATCAAGCATTATGTTAACCTTTACAAAGCTGCACTGTACTATTCCACACACGCTCCGGTCGCCGTCGAAATAAACGCCGCGATATCACTCCCACACACACACACATACACACAACCACTTCATATATATTTTATTTTCGAGTCAAATTATTATAGAATTAGCCTAAGTATAATTTTCTTTTACACTTCTGTTTACTTCTTCCGAACGTTCATAATTTTTATATTTTTTTTTGTTTCGCCGATTCTAAAAATAAATCTGTCAATGTATTAGCCACTCTCTCCCGCGCACAGAATGTTCCCTCGCACTCATCTGCTACCTATCGTTCTTATTAATTTTTTTCAAGTCTAATATTATAGAATTAGCCTAATTATATTTTTTTTCGCTTCCAATCATTTCCTCCGACCATTGATAATTTTCTTATTTCATTTTTTTCTCAGGTTCTAAAAGTAAATCCATTGTCATCTTCACTAGTATGATTGCGCACATATCTTCTGCCGGTATTTCTCATATTGTTCATAATAATTTTTCATGTCTATGTATTATGGAATTAGTCTAAAATATATTTTTTCCCCTCTAAAGACTTTTTCCAAATGTAAGTATTCAAACATTAATTCGAGTATATTTTTATTTAACGCTGTTTCATAATTTCCCTCTCCCTTATCCATCCTACACAAATTTCAGTTATTTTCTATTATTTTTCATGAGTACATCCCCCTGAAACTACAGTGAAACCACACCAAACATTCCCACGCACCATATAGATTTTAACATCATTCGTAATAATTCTTTTCGAGTCTATTAGTTTAAGATTATTCTATTTTTTTCAAACTCTAAATTTTTTTTTTTTTCAATATCTTTCATATTATATTTTTTTCCTCAATATGTCCGCGTACCCTCATAGTGCAAAGGTACTCTGCTTATATCCTTGCATGCATGTTGCCATGTCGTTGATTTCGATCATGTGTCAAGGTCATCGAGTCTGCCCGAATCTTCCATGTCATATCTTTTGTAGAAAAATGAAATCAGATGCAGAATTGAACCAACAAGAAATTTTTTCAATAAGATGAGGAAAACATTTATAGCATACGAACTTGGTTTATAATTAAGAGTTAGAATCGGCAAATGCTACGTGTGATTGACCTTTTAATACGGATGCGAGTGTGGACTCTAAAAAAGAACAATCTGAATCGGTTGTTGGCTTTTAACCTATAGCGCTATCGAAGAATTCTGAAGATCCCGTGAGTAGTAGAGAAAACTGATTAAGAAGTTCGATAGATGATGAATGATAGCATCATAATAGACGGGAAGTTTAAGTAGTTTGGTCATCTGATCCGTGGTCCAAGATACTCACTACAGAATATCTTATTACAAAAAAAATAACTGGCAGTGGAAAAGTTGGACAAAGGAAATACTCACGTATTACAAATATCAAAATGTGGACAGGAATGAACCTGAGTAGCTAGTCCATTCTGTCCATAACGAAGAGATATCAAAATCATCGTAGAAAGGTCGGGACTAGAAGAAGAAGAAGAAGTCGGCACCGCACTATTTCGCTCTTTGAACTGAACTTAATACTATTTTTAGTAAATAGTCGAAAGCAAATGACGATAGAGGGCGCTACAGTAAAAAGCGCATGTACGAATGAAATTGATCAGTTATATTTACTTCGGTTGTTTTATCGCGGGTGTGTGTGTACTCTTGTACAGTACCTTATTTATTACATTTTAAAAATGTTATCAAGTGACGAAAACATGTCAACGATGATTCTGCACGGAAAACAAAAATTAAATGAAAATGAGGATATAAAGAGTCGGTTATGTTGCGTGTTATTGCGTTTTATACCACCTTGAGATATGAAAAATAGAAAATAAATTTATTAGAACTTAAAATATCGAAATTAGTCAAACATAAAACATGGATATAAAGAATCGGAAAAAGAGCGGAATCGAGCATATAGTAAGAAAAATAAAATAAAAACGAAAATGAAGATTCTCAAAGCGGATTTAAAGAATCGGAAAAAAAGCGGAATCGAGCATATAGTAAGAAAAATAAAATAAAAACGAAAATGAAGATTCTCAAAGCGGATTTAAAGAATCGGAAAAAGAGCGGAATCGAGCATATAATAAGAAAAATAAAATAAAAACGAAAATGAAGATTCTCAAAGCGGATTTAAAGAATCGGAAAAAGAAAGGCATCGATCATTTTTGTTCTTTTTCAAGTGAAATTTTATAGATATGTGTTTATAAGATCTTCAGATTTCCCCATCTGGTTCTTACTCTTGGTAAATTTGATACTAATAATAAATGAAAGTTGGGGAAACGCCATACTGAAGTTTCACTTTTGCCCCGTGCCTCGAGGTTCATTTAATTTTTTTGATTCGCTCGTTAAAAATTTAATCGGAAAATAAATTAAATTCAGAAGCTAATTTGAAGCAGCAAAAACATTGCTACAGCGAGAGGAAGTTCTAATTTCGTAATTGCATCAAATAAATGTACCCTGTCAGCAACGTGTAAATGATGGCTGAAAGGACGGAAGAAAAATTCTATTACGTAATCATCGCATATTTTCTCTAATAATAGGCTACTTTATGTTTGGAATTCTAAAGTCCGCACTGAGATGTGCTTTCACAGATTCCCCTCCCCATTTAACGGAAGAATATAATGATTTTTCATTGTATAGGGGCAAAAAGAGAAAAAAAACAGTGAATTTTTCAGAGAGCCGCATATAATCACGGTATCGGTTGAAAATGGAAAACAAAAGTTATTTGTGTTGCCGCGTAGCCGGCAAGTAGACGACTCGGATAACGTGTTCATTTGTTTCGCTTTGTAATATTACGGAGCTGCTGGTGGCCGGTTTATTAGTAAAGGTAAATGGTTCGTTACTTATTAGCGCGTACCTATACCTATCGAATGCGCTATTTTATTTACTCATTCTCTATTGTCGCCACATCTTTTGGTCGTGTACATTGTTCGCCTTTTAACGTTCCATTAGGCTAATAGCGAAACACATTTTCTCTTTATCAGTAACAACGCGGTAAATCGTTTCGAATTACCACCTCTATAATAATTCATTTCTGCACACACTGATAGAAGCTACCGGCTGAATTAAAGTTATTTCGAGTATGCACATTATCTTTCGACTCGATTAGGATATCTCGTTTCTCGTTCTTGTGAATTTTATGAAAAGGGCCACAGAGCTAATATTTAATATAAATGGAAAATTATATACGCCTTAAATGAAATTCGGAAAGCAGTTTTAGTTCGTTTAAACTTTAACGCGTTAAAAACCATTTTAAACTTTGGTTGCTTTTGTTTTTTTTTTTTTTGTTTTTCTACTAATCGTCCATTTTTTTCAGACGTGGAACAAATTGGAAGGGCTATACACATGTTAGAATTAAGGAGAACATGAAGCAGATTGCCGACACGGATGAGTGGAAAAATCTGCGATAGCTGAACATGTAGAATGAACACAACACGAAGTAAAATTACGCGATGTGAAAATATTAGCGAGAATCGAAAACGCGAGTAAGCGGCTAATTAGAGAAATTGTAGAAATTGAAAAACATAAAAATTTTAACGGAGATGATGGTTAAAAAATTGATTTAAATTGGAAGACAAGGTCAATAGCGTAGGAACCGATAATTAACCAATCAGATGTACGCCTATGAGCGTTAAGTATGTATTTAAGAAGAGGGTTTAACGATGTCCAGCTTATTGTGTTTGTGTGTTTTCTGTTGATGAATACCGTAATATATTCGAAACGTCAACGTGAAAAAAATTGTGACGTGGTTTTCACCGGGAAAAAAAAAATGGACGATTGATACGTTAAATTTATATTTAAAATTAACTTTAAAAATGTACAACACCAATTATCGTAAAATTTCTTTGTAGGCTATATGAAAAATTTCGAAAGATGAACGTTAAACAATTTTTTTCAAGAATTTTATTAATTTCCAAAAAATGTTGTGCAAAAGAAAAAAAAATCTAACGAGATTTCACCTTTTTATGAATTCCTGGAAACCGCGCGATATAATTAATTTTATTCGCAGCGTTGAGAATATCGTTAATTATTTAAATTATTTCGAATCAAGTATGAAATGTAAATTGGGAAATTTTTGTAAATTCGCATAAAATATGTACGTGTTTGGTTCTATTACGAAAATGTGCACATTTCGGGTAAATTGAGAGAAGGCATTATTGAAAAAGTGTCATTTTTACTAAAAAAAAAAAAAACGTGTGAAAGTAGTTTATTTGTTATATTGTTATATTGTCGTCACTTAACGAAAAAGGTGAAGACCGGAAGTAACGTAACGAATTAAACATTTTAATTAAACAGAATGAAAAGAATAAAGAATTAAAAATGAAAAATACACTAGCGGCAAATAAATCAATAAACCTTTTCTTTAAGGAACATATTTCACGTGTAGAAAGTATAACCATGTGTGATATACACTTTAATTTATGGTACCCCCCCCCCCCATCAACCAACCAACTAACCTCTACCTCAGTGTCAGTAACTCTGGCAAGTTTGCGAGACAAGTGTGTTTCGATTATAAACGAGAAGAGATAAAAAGAAGTCGTGGATGACCGATGAAATAATAGAAATGATGGAAAAAAGATGAAGCTTGAAAAATAAAAATGAGACGGAATATCGGCAAATGCATTAGATGATAATAAAAAAATGTAAGAAAGAAGAAAACAAGTGGAATGAGGGAAAATGTCAACGCATGCAATATCTGGAGGAACAGGAAAGTACAAGAAAAATGCATAATGAAATAAAGGAAATGATGAAGATTCATAACAAAAGAAGTACCAGGATAAGGATACTAGAAGACGAAAAAAGAAATACATACAGCAGTAAGGAAGAAATCGAAGAAGAATGGAAGAAATACATTCATAAGTTGTATAGCGATGATAACAGAACGCAAAATATAGAAATAAAAGATACAGAAAGTGCTCCAGATATATCAGCGAGAGAATTAAATTTCTCGCTGAGGAAAGAAAAAAATAAGAAAGCCCTAGGACCAGACGGGATTCCAGTGGATGTACTATAAAAGTGATCTCCAAGAAAAGTAAACATACGCTGCTAAAAATAATAGACATACCGAAAACGAGGAAATCAAGAGAAAATGTAAGAATCACAGAATCATAAGTGTTTCACGAGCCATACGCTGAAACTATTGTTATCAAT
This sequence comes from Icerya purchasi, assembly GCA_039619475.1. Taxonomy (NCBI): domain Eukaryota; kingdom Metazoa; phylum Arthropoda; class Insecta; order Hemiptera; family Monophlebidae; genus Icerya; species Icerya purchasi. Next base: position 240,984,179 of record CM077115.1, read on the forward strand.
TGTAAATAGAAGAATTGAGACAAAACTGGATATACATCTGAAGGAAACACAATACGGATTTGTGAACAACCGCGTAACAAGAAACGCAATTGCGCTTTTTAAAACGATAATCCAAAGATCGTTAGCCGTTAATCGAGATCTGTATATATCCTATGTTCGACCGAATAGAACACGAAAAGTTGATAGGAATAGATCGAGAAGATATTCAACTGTGATATACCAACTGTATTGGCAGCAGACAGCCAGCGTGATGATGGGCAGAAGTAAGGTTTCAAAGGATGTCACTGATATCAAAAGAAGAGTAAGGCAAGGATGCCCATTGTCGCCTCGATTATTTAATATCTACGCAGAAGAGATAATTAAACATCCGGTATTCGTCAAAAATGAATTCAAAGTGAATGGAGAACGAATAAGCAACATAAGATATGCTGACGACATGGTTTTGATCGGAGAAACGTTGCAACAGCTGCAGCGAATGGTACTTACACTTGATAAAGAAAGCTGCAAACTGGGAATGCAAATAAACATTGAAAAGACCAAAATAATAAAAATTTGTAAAAGCCCAAAAGAAAACATGAAACCGCTGGATGTAATCATTAATGGGAAAAAGCTGGAACAAGTTAAAAAATATACGTATTTGGGAGTAAGAAGCGCAGATGATGGCCGAGATAATGAAGAAAATAAAATACGTACAGGGCAGACAAGGAGCGCGTTTAATAATATAGAACGTACACTCAAAACCTCAGCAATAAAAAAATCCACAAAAATGAAAATACTGGAAAGTTACGTGTGGTCAGTGATACGACTCAGAAACGTGGACAATCACGAAAAATATAGATAAAACCGGATAAACGCGTTCGAACGGTGGTGTTATCGGAAAATGGAAAGGATAAAATGGGTGGATTAACAAATCGGGAAGTGCTGCGTAGATTAAATTTAACGGAATTGTCATTGTTTAAGAAGATCGTGGCCGGGAAAACGAAATATCTAGACTACAGAAGGAAGGGTTATTCGTACCAGCTTCCAGCGGGAAAGTAAAGCGGGGAGAAGACGCAGGAGATTTAACATGCTGACTAGCGGAGAAGTTCTGGGTCGGAGCAACCTCTTTTATAAGAGAAGCGAATAAAATAATAATAATAATATGTAATGCCAGTCTACCGACTATGTGAATCGTTCGGTGACGACACGTCTGTCGCATAAATGGCCTGAGAAATCAGCGTACTTCAGTAGGTAAAATCGAATCGATTTATATTAGTTTCTAATTAGACTACCGGCGTGTTCAGCGGTAATAATACATCGAAATTTTCATTCACTTTTCCCGCAAAAGTTTACTGACCGGATTTATTCTTCTTGCGCAGGAGGTGATTATTGCAATTCGGAATGTGACCAATCGCAGTGCATTATTTTCTATCAAGTTTTCCCCGCAAGCTTACCGACTAGTTCTATCCAATGCCTATGAAGGATTGTCGTTCCACGACTTTGTAACGTAAATCAAACGCTATTTTTATTTTGCTATCGTTGTACATATGAAATCAGGATTTTTTCCCCTTTAGCGATTAATGAAAAACTGATTTAGGCTTGTTTGTCATCCGATCCATTAGGCGCTAGCAATAAAAATATTTTAATCCGGCGAGTAGTCGCTCGGCTAATTTTAATTAAACTGAAACCTGAAAATGCACACAGCCTACAGATAAGGAAATTACTCTAAAATGAATGAAATATTTTCCAAGTTCAAGCAAAAGATCGAGAAAAGAAAAAAAGAGAAAGTTGAAGTTCGAGTATACCTTGTTAGTAGAACAATTCGAATGCAGTACACGAAATCTAATCGTATGCCCAAAATGATACAGAGAACGCGGCGTGAACCGAAATTACATAACTATTATTTGAGTAAAATTCACCGTCCTATTCGTACGATATCCAACGTCACATTTCGAAAGCGCAAGAAATCCAGAAAATTGGAAAAGTAATAATTCGGCGTGTATGACTCTCGAAGTACGATTTGAATAAGGCTGAGGAAACACTTCTTCGAGGATGATACTATTCAAAGCTTTGATAATAATTCGCTAGATATTACATCAAAAACACTTTTTACTATTTAATTTTTGAAGTATACTTTTTTCATTTTTTTAACATCGGAAAAAGAAGTTTGTTAAACATTTTTTCTTCTTCAGCTCTATGCCCCACAGATCAAGCTTTTCGAATGCGAAGAATTTATCTTTTTTGGCACGTTTTTGTCTAATTAAGAATTAATAAAAAACAATTCTACTAAACAACGCGGAAAAAAGATAATTTCTGATATTTCGATAGCTTTTTCGAGTTCTTATTTAGCAAAGACTTATGACATAAATTCTGGACCATGTATTTTACAAATTGCTCCATTTTTTTTCTTTCTTTTTTCGTCTAATAATAATAATAATAATAATAATAATGATACGTGACATGGACCTTGTTAATGGAATCTTTTCCCTTCATTCTCGTATATATCTATTACAACGCTATAATACTTCCATCGTGTGTCGTTGATTACACGATCGGTCCTTCTAACGCTTCCTAGGGCTGACAAGCGACCAAAGTCAGCTAGAGGCTTCAAGATAAACCAGGCCTGCCTCCGTTACTGTCGTTCATCGCCGCCGGACTTGAGATATGCACCTTGCAGCGCGCGAAATTGTCGAGAAAGCGGTTGCACATCCGCAATTACGTCTGCGAGTATATTAAACGATGCCAGAGTTCCAGTGGTATGCCGAAGCACCACAATTGGAGCAATCACAATACAACTAGGCAGAGGGACATTCGGACCGTATGATGAAGTTCATTTTTCTAAATATGGTAGCGTGTATATTTCATTCATACCGTTGTTTATTTATTTATTTATTTATTTATTTATTTGATGATTTAATGGTTAGTATCTTGAATGTTATTGCCTCTACCAGTGTGGGGTCGCTATCTCCACTTGTCTACTTCCGCATTTGTCGTCGCCCAACTATGTTGCTTGACTTAACAGGTCCGCCACGAGAAGGTTTGCAGATAGGAGCTAGGCACACAGTGCAAATGGTGAGTGACACCACTTTTCTGGGAAAACTACTCTCTCCGGTAATCTCCGCTACACGCCTCATTTGGACATAGTTGAATCTTTTTAATTTGGCTAAACCGAGAGACATTCAGGAAGTAAAGTTCCCATAGTAACCGTTCGTTGTACAATGGTGTAAGAGGAGCGAGCAAAGTTTCCCATTGCAGCTGCCAGTGTTTTGTATCTTTAAAACGAGACTAGTTCGGTTAGTTTACCGTTATCACTTGGTTCGTTTAAAATGAATAAAACCTCATAGAAAATGTTGAAGTTGCAACCGTGTTGTTTTCGGACAATGAAGGGATCATTTTGGTGGAATTCATGAAGCCGGCAGACCGTCAATGATGAAAGTTACCGGCAAACACTCGTCAGTTTAAGAAAAGAAGTAAAAAAAATCATCGGCAGCCGGGAAAAATTCGAAAGTAATTGCACGGGGCCGCACACAGAGCGAAAGTTACCCAAAAATTAATCACCAGGTTCGGATGGCCAGTTGCACCCCACTCACCCTACAGTCTGAATCTCGTTTCATCACGTGATTATACTCTATTCCTTCAATTAAAAAAAAAAAAAAAAATTATTCAACAAAAATTACGAGGATAATGAATCAGTCTTCAAAGAACTATTGGACGAAAAACTTCATAGGGACGGCAAAGAAAAAGTTAATTATAAGATGCGACTTTAAATTTAAAAAATGTCAAAAAATATAGAATGTTCGGGTAATATAAAATATTTTTCACCCTGTACAATTTCTTACAATAATTTCCCTTACTTTTCCTTCAATTTTGCTCATTTTTCTAATTTTCCCGATGTATTATTTATTTTTTGTTTTTACTTTTCTCTAAATCTTTTCCTAATATAACAGTTATGCAGGAATTTCACAGTTTTATAAAATCACGATTTCTGTCGCACAAGACCATTTTTACGGGTATGGTTGGCACGGTAGGGCCTTCTACATCCTTCCGGACATATACATTTCTCTGACTCGTTTCGTCTCCCCTCTCTTTCTGTACTATCTTTATACGCTCTATAATTGATATCTCCTCCATCGATCATCTTCGATATATTTGATTAGACTCTGTGTGTGCTCTTCAAACTGTTTCCTCACATTTTCCCCCTCATTTCTCTGATTTTTTTACCCTCCCGATATTTCACTTTCTCATTCACTTTCTTCTTTCACTTCGTTCTATCCACATCGATTTGCTCTCTCGGTTTTCCTCTAGACAGATATGGGAAGTAATAAAATGGCATATATTCCCCCTGGCTCCGTATCGAAAAGTGGCTACTGATCGTTAACTTTTCTTACCCCGATGCGCTTTTTCGCTTTTGTTTACTTTCCGTATAATTCGTTACGTTTAAGTTTTCGTTTGCTCGCCTATGACGGCTTTCGCTCGTTTTGGTTTTCTTACCTTTTTGACGGTTTCTCGTCTACTTCGTTTCCCGTTTTACTGGTTGGTTCTTTTTCTCTGTCGTTTACTTCGAGTGATCAATTTGAAATAGCCCTTTTCAGGGCTACACACTTGCCCGCGTAATAAAGTAAACCTGCATTGATTTCGGTCGCATTCTTATTTAACCCGTGCAAATTACGTAGAACACCCGTCCGTATTGTTCCGATTCTTAGTTCCTTTATTCTATTAATATCTAATCGAGTGCATATCTAATTGATTCCTAACCCTTATATTGTTTCTAGACATGCCCGATATATATAAAAACAAAAAAACAATTCAAGTTTCAGTTTTAATTTTCATTCGTTATTGATCCTCGTATATTGGGGACAGCTAACGAGTCTAACGACTCCGTACTTAAATCTCTCTACCACCTAAACAGCAGCTCTCATCGAAGAATAATACGAATTTTTGGTGAAATCAACAGATTTTTAACCAGAACAATCGATATTAATACGTATTGAAATATATATAAAAGACGAGATAAAACTTGCTGCTCAGCCGGATTTAAACTGTTTAGACACTTTGCTTGATTATCTATAATGCAACGGAACATTCGGTTCATCTGAAATTCCACAATTACGGATTGACCGATGGGGTAATTCGAAATGAAAAAAAAAAAAAAAGAAGCAAAGAATAATACAGAAAGAAAATAATTCTTTAGTCCTAACTAACGTACAAATATACCTGCGCGGTGGTTCTAAAAGCTGCTGTAGAAAAATTAAAACAACAAAAACAAAAACGCAAAATGCCCCGATTTGCAGGGCTAAAATTTTGGAGCATGAATATTTTGAAACACGTAACTTTTTTCGGAAGACGGAAAACTTTTAAAACGGGTCGAAATTTCCTCGACAAGCAAATTTAAAATTGAAATTCGGTCAAAATGAATGAAATGTCGATGATCTGTGAACTACGTGTTAAGCGAAGCGAAGCAAGAATAATATTTATCAACTCGTTCAAATTTGTCCTGAACGGGTCGCCGATGAATTATAACTCGCTTTGGATTTTCCGCTCGTTCAGTGCCCGGCATTATCGCGATTTTCACTTTTTCAACAGCAAGACTCCCAGAGCCGCTATGCTGGCCAACTCTGTGTGAAGAAGTCGTCGCTCATTAATGTTTTTGTTTATTTAGAAAGTGGAAATTAATTCAAATAGCTGGAAACAGAGTGAAAATGCTCGATATTATAGTTCGATAATTCAAGTGTGCGTCGGGTTCCGACGCTTTCGTTATTTCGACCAGACTTGTGTATTTGCTTGGAGCTTTTCCGCGCTGCAATGGGGGAAAAAAAATCGAAAACGACGTTTCATCTTTCAACTTTATTCCATGGTTAAACGCCTCCGGCAGCAATATTCGCAGAAACTATCACATCGAAGCTTCGAGTTTGTTCAAATTTATCTATGAAGAAGTTTTCATTTAATACTCCGGAAAAAGTATCTTTCATCGTCGCCTCTGATTTCACGTTCACTGATTAAATCCGCGGTTTTTATACCTTCTCGGCTAGTTTTAATGAAATTCTCCGATCTCTATCGGTTGCTTTGCAAATGCCGAGAATACGAATTTCTCTTCCAGTATTTAAATTACCGTCGTTAAGCTTACGAAGGTGTGCGCTCCGAACCAACTAGTTCTAGGCTAATAGCATTAAGGACGAAAGCTGGTTTACCTTGAAGCGCTATCTTTGTTATCGCTAAAAGGTAATTCTGAAAAATTAGATTAATCTGTAAGATTTACGCGACAAACTAGAACCGGAATTTTCGTATCGAAGATATCGGGTTTTAATATTTCTTTTTTTATATTTTTTGGGCTCGTCAACCAAGGACCTTTACCCAGAAACAAAAGGTAAGGAAAGAAGTCGGTTATATTTTGATTCGATCAGAAATTTTAACTAAAAAGGAACAAATAGCAGGAATAATTAGTGGGGAAGGAAAGGACAGGATGTAGGATGCACAATAAGGGGTAGGAAGTCCAAGCTTAAGCAAATAAGAATATAAGGCAGAAGCTCCACGGAGAAGGATGAACAGTGGAAGAACACATGATCGGCGTCGCAAATAATTGCATCATCCGGATGGAGAGGACAGTGTGGAGAAGAAATCAAGGAGAAACGAAATCTGGAGGAAGGCAGCAAAGAATGGCCAAAGCGCATACGAACAATGGAAACAACATCAGAATATCGAAGAAGAGAGGGATGCAAAAGAAACCACGAATATGAAGGAAGAGTAGGCTGAACTGACAGATGAAATGAATAATTATTAGAAAAGGAGGAAGCCTAAATATCCGATGCCATGATCTGATATGGAAGCGTTTACAAATTGATAGCTATCGGATGGAATTTTTAAAAAAAAAAGACCAGAGGAAGCAGCAGCAGCCCGAGCCAAGGAATCAGCCGCTTCATTGCCAAATATGCCCGAGTGGCCAGGTACCCACAGCAGATCAATATTGACTGAATGGAGATAGGAAAGATTGTGAATGAGTGAACGTATACGGAGGATAACAAAGTCACACGAATGATCAGGAAGGGGAGAGGATATGGCCTGAAGGGCGCTCAAAGAGTCAGAAATAATTAAAAACTTAGAGGAAAATTGATTCGAGGAAATGAAAATAATAGAGCGAAGGATAGCCAACAACTCGGCTGTGAATATGGAACAGAAATAAGGAAGTCGAAAAGATTCTGAGAGGTTAAAATCAGGAAGGATGAAAGAAGCACCAACACCACCAGGCCCCCTCGAACCATCCGTGTAAATGGTAACATAAGAGGGAAATAGGGAATTGATAGTGCTGTAGAATACCTGTTTAATTACGGCTTGGGGGAGATTTTTTGCAAATGAGGGGAGGATAAATACCTTAGGAGGATGACAGATGTTATTTCGAATGAAGAACGTTGAAATACTTTTATCGTGCCGGTTATCGTGATAATTAGATGTTCGACATGTAGGAGGTTTTAAACGGTTCTATGTTCATTATACCTGCCATTAAAGGCTCCGGCACACAGGACGCAATCTGTCGCTACGGGCAGCGTTCTCTGATTGCCGCCATCCAGAAATATGCTTGTACGATGCAACATTGTATCATCACTGTCACATGCAGCATTGTATCATCACTGTCACATACAAGGGGATCTGTTGCAGCGAACCTGTCTTGATCGCAGCGAAAGGCGATACAATTGTACAAAATTACTAAAAATCATAATGCAATCCAGTTTATTATCAAGATGGGGGAAGTTGTGCAAAAATCCATCGCAATAGTGGATCGCTCACACAGATATCGCGCATTGTGTGCGACGTAGCCGTATCGACGATCGCCATGGAAATCGCGGGATCGCTACTCGTCGCGACAGATCGCGTCCTGTGTGCCGGAGCCTCAATTCTCCTTGCAGTTTTTGAAGTGAAAACTTTTTCAGGCGCGCTGAGCACTTGATTTTGTCGGTAATGAATGAGACTGATCCGTCACGCTCGGTTATGCAACGCTCGTTCGGGTAATGTCGACTCTTGTCGACTGGGCGTGTGAGAGAATTAATAGTCAACGCGTTACTGCTATACTCGCTCGGCGACCGTTACATGAGAGATCAGTCGCATTCAGCATCGACATAAACACTACGGTGTGTGTGGGTGTGTATGTGTGTCTTACTAATATGTTTTATTTAATACGTTACTTATTCCAAATTATACGTGTGTGTGTAAATATGTAAATGTAACAGACTTCGTTGTGTGTGTGCATAAGACGGTATCTATCGTCATATATGATATTATTAAGACCACAAGTCAGGCACTTTCTGTGTCTTACTGATAGCGAAAATATTTCGTGTTCAGGTAAGTTGTAGCATAATTTTTTCTAGAATTACCTTTTTTATTTTAATTCATTATTCAATATAAAAAATCGAAAACTACCTTTATCTGACAACTTTGAAAATAGAACACATGTAATTTCAAAGTTCTTAAATATGAATTTCTTTTTGTTAGAAATATATGTATATCATTAAATTTATTTCTATTATATTTTCAAATAAAGATCGATAATAAATAATACAAATTATTTGCTCGATTTGTTCATTATGAATTTATTTCTTGATAATATATAATAAACGATAATGCAGTCATATTTAAAATTAAAGAATTACAAACATATCCTAATAATAATAATTACAGCTTAGTTCATTGTTTATCACAGCTTACTTCATCACATACATTTGGTAAAAAAAAAAATCAAATTAATTTTAATAATAATTTGTAAAAAAATTATTTTAGTTTGTAAACTTTATGATTGAAAATCAATGCCTCTTTCTTACTCATTTGATCTTGCAGTCATTCGCCGGAAGTTGCTAGTGGTAAACGAAGGACCACATAAAGTAGAGAGACGTAGAGAATAGAGCCTATAGGCTGTCAGTTTTTTGAAATCAACATTAGATTTGAATATGCCGAATGATCCAAATGAAAGCACAACAAAATATGGAACTACGATTGACGGAGTTTTTTTTTTAGATAAAATTTCAATCAAAAGTATTCATTTGATATTTTAGTTATCAAAAATTAATTGCTCCACTTCTAGAGTACGACGATCAGTCGGAGCAAAATTTACTACATTAATTTATACACAATTATAATAATTATTATATGTATGTATAGTAAATATTATTCGCCTTAATGAATATAGAACGAGAAAGAAATAGTTGCATTTCGTATTAAACCTCGACTTAATGAAGTTTCTGTCGTGCGGTCTTAAGTAAATACCAAATTTATTTATTTTTTATGTGTACAATTTTTCGTGCAAGCTTCTTTTATCAGTAATTCTACAAAAGTGACGTCATATAAAAGGCAGGTAAATTGAGCGAAAATTTTGATAACGTTATAATTTGAACTAACATGTTAAAAAAATGGCACGTAGCTTAAAAACCGGAAGATTGACAGATATACATGTAAAAACGTGCTGCGAAAACGACTAAAATTCATAATTTACTCCGATTGTGTAAAAAGTTTCATGTTAGATTTTGGTCAGATTTTCTTCCTTTTCCAATCAACCTTCCTCTTAAATTTTTCCATCCAACCTAATCTTCCCACGCGGCCTTGGTTTTACGATTTTCCTTCGCTTCGCCACTCCATAATTGTCCCTATTATCCGTTTACGTCTGAATTATACTCTTCTTCCTTCCTCACGTTTTCGTTTTCGTCTCGCACTCTTTCCTCTAATTATCCTCTTCATCCTGACGACGAAGCCGTCTGTGATCCTGACCATATCTTCTTTGAATGTCCAACCCCCTTGAGAACGAACGTACTTCTTTGTACTCCAATCTGTTATCACTCAAACTCGCTTTTTCTTATTGCGCCTCGTATATTTTCGGTCGATCTCCGTTCTTCCTATCCTCAGTTCTTTTATCTTGTCAATAGCTGGACGAATCTACATTTAACTGATCCTTCTCCCTCGTGTCATTTCTGGGCGAAAATCCTTTGTTGGCATGCCCGAAGGGGGGGGGGGGGGGGTTAAAAAAAATAATATATATATAGCATTGAAACTGAAAATTTTTTGAAGTGGTCGCGGATTAGCCTGTAAGAGAAGTTACCTTCGGAAAATACCAAAAATAAATATGGGACGAATTAAGAAAGTGTTACATACAAATTTTTAATCTAAAAATTTCTTTTTCTTTTCTTTGTAGCCCGATTATTTGTACAAATTTATCCGTTACTGATGTAAAGCAATAAGCGGCTATTAGAGCGGATGCTCCATGCTCCGCTGAGCGTAATAACAACTATAATTATTACTATATATAATAATAGTGTAATGGAAGTTAACAAATTGTGGTACACTGTTCTCCATAGATACGGTTACATACTAAACAATAATCTCGAACAGATTCTCTTGCGCCGTTCATTTATCTCTCTAATTCTATTACTATCTTCAATTAATAAAGTCTCCTTCAGAATTCTGCAGTCACAGAAACAGATTTTCAGACAACTGAGAAGAAGGAAAAGCTGCACCTAACCAAAGAGGCAGTCAAAATGAAAAATGTTTATGAAAGAAAAGAAGAAAACTTTATTTGCGAAAAGGACGTTGTTGATGGCACGGTATTAGATACAGATTCAGCTAATTACGTGCAAAATACTCTAGATCAAGTAATTAATAGCCGGAAAAAATGCGGTATTCAACTGAATGTCTCTGGGACAAAATGTAATAGGTAATAAACAAAAATCATAATATTAAAGTACATCTAAATGAAAAATAACCGAAAGAAACAACAATTTGCACAATTCAAATATCTCGATTGCTAACATTACTGAAAATTTAAATTCTGAAGTAGAAGTTAAACGAAAATGCGAATATGTACGAGAACCGCCTTTGGGATATGAGGAAGAAGCTTTTAACGAACAAATTGTTAAATCTAGAGATTTGGAAAAGATTTCTGAAATGTTGCATTTGGTCTATTACGCTAGCCACAACATATTCCGTCAGGATCAAATCATGCAAAATATGGTTTTACCGCTGTATGCTCAAGATTCTCCTCGGACAGAAGTAGAGATTGTACTAAGAATTATTAAAGAAGAAAGAATGATCCGCCCTAACAATCGAGGACAGGAAAATGAAATACTATGGATACATGATTAAAGGAAAACAATATGAGATGATACGGTTTCTTCCTCGGGGGAAAATTGTTGGTTGCAGAAGACTTTCATGGACGCAGAACATCCTGCTTTTACAGGTTGATTAGTTCGTTCTGCGAAAAATTGGGATATTTGAATTTGGCCTGTGTGATCGCCACACGCGGTAATAGCGTACAGCATTTAGAAGAGTAATGACTTCAGCAGTTGTACAAAACACCCACGAATTAATACCTAATGTACGTTCTTTCTACGTCGTTCACCCCTGTGGGGTATCGTGATCATGTGACAATCTTGACTTTTTGCTCGTTGTATACATTGGTGCTAAGGTAATCCAGCGTGTTTCCTTATCATATCTGTCCAGCGCTGTGTGTAGGGCAGTATTTTGGTCTTTTCCTTTGGACCTTCGCTTGCATCGTCGGTATTTCTAATTTCCGCTCACTAACATGGCCGAAATATTTCATTACGCGAAGAACTGCCATATCAGCTAACCGTTGTGTGAGATTCAACTCATGGATTACGGATTCATTTGTTCGTTTCGCGGTTCACGGTATGCGGAGTAATCTTCAACATCACATTTCAAAAGTGTTAAGTCGGACCATTCGGCTCCATATAATACAATATCGAAAATACAAGTGTCCTTACGAGTTTTATTTTTTTTAAATTTCTATTAAGGGATCCGTCCTTCCATATCTAAGTCAGTTTCATCATAGCGCACAGCGCTTTGTTTCGTGTTTTCAACCTCCTTCATTACTAATTAATCATTCTAAGTATATAAAATTATCTACTATCCTGCAAAAACATTATCATTGAGCGCTAACAGTTTCCCTTTGTCTATAATTATGATTTTCGTTTTAGCCATATTTATTTCGGGCCCGTATTTGTAACTGATAGTTTTAAACTTTTCTAGTAGCATTTTCATATACAAGTATATATGAATTGTGCCATTGGGGAACCTGTTGCAATATAGTACTAGATTTAAACGATGAACCAATGAAAAACAGCTGTAAAAATTTCACATGAAAATAGAGCGTCAGTGGTTTCATCTTGTAATATGTGCCAGCTTAAAACCCGCGTCATTAAATATAAAGGTTCTTATCTGTAATGAAGTTTCTCGTCTTCTTGGCTGATGAGGATAAACGACCAGTCGACACGATAAATACTTAAAAAAAGCAGAACTCCGCAATGACACATTGCAGTAGTAACGCCAGTTAGAGGTGATGGATATTGTTTAATCAATAAAACACTTCGTGCGCGCAATTTTACGCTTACAGACTGACGACGGACAGTTACAAATGGAAATCGATGTAATCGATATTCGTCAATACGACGGCGGAAATAATTACCGACTGGACTATCGACAGAGAAATCGGAACAATTTAGAATGGAACATTTTGTACACTTCCGGCATACTTGACAATTAAAAATATAAAAAGTGTGTATACTTCAAAATACCGACTGTTGCTTCATTATTTTGGCTCTACTGCACGTTTTAGTGTTGTTTATTAATTGCTATGGATTTTTTTTACAATCTATGTTGTTTTATGTATATGTATATCTTTTATTTTATGTACATATATGTAAATGAAAGTTAAAAAATTTATATATCTGTTCGTCTGCGTAATCTCGCGAACTACCGAACCGATTTTGTTCCGGTTTTCACCAGTGGATAAAATGATTCCTGTGAAAAGTTTTAGTGCATAATTTAAAAGTTTCCATTTTTATTTAGCTGGGAGCTCGAGGAATGAAGTAGAAAAAATAGAAAGGTAACACGCACTCGATGAAACAAAAAAAAAAATTGGATATGTACTAATGGTAAATATTTTAAATAAAATCATTATCATGATAAATATAAATTGAATAAAAACACTTAAGTAAAATGTTCACTACTGTAAATGTTAATATAAACTAATGTTTTATTAAGTTTTGGCGCAAGTTGTCTTTTTGGGTTACTCAAATCATTAAATCTTTACGGTAGTATCCAAATATGCAAACCGCGCTAATAACCTAACTGCTACACATAGTGCAGATTTAAAAGCGTTTTCCTGTTTACAAAGGAATGAATCCGGTAAAAGAATTTTTAATAGTTGCTACCGGAAATATTATTTATATTCAAATTTTAAATCCTTGCCCAATTATTGTGGTAATAAATTAATTTTTATAAATTGCTCGACGACGGAGAGTTAAGAAGACACAAAATAAAACGGGTATGTGGCCGGAGAAGAAGTTCTAAATATGTAATTACAAGAGATTACCGTGTGACTTTCTCGTAACCAGTTTTTATAGGTGAGTGTTCTACGAGTGTATGGTGACGAGAGAAGAGAACTATGTGTTAGTTGTTGATTTTGTATATTTGTAAAATGTTGGCTGTGTGTAATCTTCAGTTGATCGAAAGAAGCAATCAAATAATCGGAATAGGAGCGATGGGAGGAGATAACCACAACTTTGCCAGTAAAGATAGAACAAAAGGAAAGAAGGCGAAACGATTCAGAGAAGTTTATATCAAGGAAATTGAAAGAATTCTCGACTACATTAGGCTTCTGAGAACCATCGTTTAAAATGAGCTTATGAGTGGGTAATAGTTCGGATCAGGAATTCCGGCATAATTGCCGATCGGGAAAGGGAATTGGAGGATTAGCTAGGATAAATCAGGCGAATGAAAAATATCGACAAAGATGATGGAAAAATAAGGGACGTTACTGGTACAGATTATGTTTGCTGAGAAAGAGTTAGGAAGCAAAGAAGCATGGACTAAGATGAGAATTTTCCTGTTAGTAAAACGCCAGTTTTGAAAAATACCGAAATAAGCAGGGATAAGAATGAACTTAGCGAAAGACGCTTAAATAGTTCACTTAAATACGATGTACGGATGAACAAGGAAGGCGTGTTTGCTCAGCAGTAATTGTTGAGATTAGAAAAAATTTAAAAACATTGAGATAAAGTCAAACTAGTTTTTAAAGAACTTAGAGACGGAACCATAAACAAAGGAGCAAAAATCAAATTTGGAGCGAATTGTGGATATGTACAAGGCCATAAGGATGAACACGGATCATCGCTTCTCCATTCAGTGGCTTTCAACCAGTATAGTCTTTTAAAAACGAAAGAAAATTAATATGTTCGAAGAGGCACATAGGACTATTAAGGAACACAGAGAAATAGTAGAAGCATTCTACATGACGAATTAAGGTAAAACTTAAAGAAACATGCACTGAAGCTGCACTATAGAGGGAAAACAGTACAAGAGGATTTAGCAGGTGAGAAGTAATGCGGGGAGAGAGTGCTCCGACATAACAAGGGAACGGTTAGCTTCTTTATTCGTGACTACCATATCACGGAAAAAGGAGAAAAGAACTATGTTATTGTTGAAGGATAAAAAAGAGAAATTCATAGAAACAGATACTACAGAGAAATATGCTAATGTATATTATAACGGTTCTAGACGTTAACTTGGTAGTCAGGGATGCCAACCACGAGGTTTTACGCTCGTGGATTTGATTTATTTAGATTTTTTTTTTTAAGTTTATCAGAGAATGTTTTAATTTTTCTTTATATGATTATGAACGGAAAACTATTTAATTGAAATTACTGAAAAATATATTAAGCAAAACTCACACCTATCTTTCGGGACCGGTCGACCGCTGAAAAAACAATATTTAATCCGAAAATAGCGCAATTATAAATACACAACAATATATATGTAAAGTGAATATAAATGATACGTATCACTGTTGTCGGTGATCCGGGATCTATTGGTGGCGATTCGGCGGTGGGTTGAGTTGCAGAAATCGGAATCGGTCGAGGAAGATTTATCGAACACTTTCGTTAAGGACCAGTTGCCAATCCGAATCCAAACTTTACCGAACAGCAAGAATCACTACTCGCGCCACTTCAATATTTACCGATAAATTTAACGAATGTCGTACGTAGTAAAAAGACGGCGACTTTTCCACGAGAAATCAAAACGGAAGTATTTCTACAAAATTAAAAACCGGAGCCTCTTCTACAGGTAAAACGGAACTTGACTCACTGTAAACAGCCACTGACTGACTTGACCGACGGTAAAACTAAGACTGCCTGACCGAAGGTACAACTGAAAACTGACTCTATAAGGCTGCCCTGCCTTTCTCACTAAAATCTTCATCTCGCCTTTTTTTTAAATTATCGAACGCCTACTCGACCATGACCGCTGGATTTTGCCGAATCAGGTAGATCCTTTTTGTTTCCTGCAGGATGCTGATTGGCTGGTCCCACCGACAACAGTTCCAGGCACGCGCACACTCGCACCCGCACCACACATTCCAAATTATTTTTATTTTTATTTATTTTTTTTTTATTTATTATTATTTTTATACAAATATATATGACCCATGTAATGGACACATTACAATATATTAACAAGAATACTAAAGAGATAGGAGAATGGGTGGGGGGGTTCTTCTAGGGATAGGGATTATAATAAAAGAGTTCGAAGAAGAAGGAGTGACTCTACTGGAAAGAAAAAAAATTGAAAATGTTAAGATTATGCAGAGATGAATCAGGTACGCAGAAAGTAATGCCATCAAGACCCCTCAGAGGGGTGCTAGATAATTTTTGAAAGTAAATTTTAATTCATTCTTAGTGAAATTGGAAGCGAGGAAGTAAGGGAAAGACGCCGCTGGAAACGGTTTATCATTGGAAACATATGCTGGAGCGTCAGAATCAGTTAAACGGAGGCGATTATCATTTGTTTTTATCCGTGGAGTTGTTTCTTATATATCTATCTATCTATCTATCTATCTATATATATATATATATATATATACACAATAAAGAACCCTGGATGAGCATTAGAGGATATTACAATATTCCTATCCATGGGCGTCGTCAGCTGGGGGCAGGGAGGAGCAGCTGCCCCCCCCCTCCTGGAGCCTTGAAACTTTTTAATCAACATGCATTGATGAGTATTCATGGGCTTGTAATCATGAACAATTTGCCAGAAACCCATGAAAATTATGTTTTAATTAACATTTTATTCTTGTTTAATAAAATATTAAGCCTTTACAACTTATAAGTTTTATTTTTCCTATAACTCATATCCTCTTTCTATCATCTTGCCCGCCCCCCTGGCGGCTGGCAACCCATCTTGCCCCTCCCTGGCTCATCGGCTGGCGACGCCCTTGTTCCTATCTATATTGTTATCTTCTTTATTTCTGTTATTACTACAGTGCTTATTATTTCTTTTCTTGCTATTTTACATCTATTCTTATTAACTGTTTGGCAATCTGTGGAATCCAACTTAAAATAGCATAAATAAGCAGCTCATCCAGTGAAGAGTACTAAAATTAACTTATATATGCATACACTTATACTGTTTTATTCTCACATATGCATACATACCACATGTACACGTATCCGCACCCATGCTCATACACATACATATATTTATATATTTATAACTTAAATGAGGTCTTGAGGTAGTTTTCTATTTAGACTACGTCCCTTGCTTAGGTTACTCACTAGTTCTTTCGTTACACTATTAGAATGTCATTTAAATCTGGCAGCATATCGCGCCGAGCAGTAACTGCTATTTCATTCTTTGAAAATTTAACTTTAGGATCTTCATGGATCGCGATGTTGGTTATGCACCAAGAGATGATCATGCGTAATAACTTATTCTGGACTCTTTGGATAACTAAAATGCCACTATTTTTGGCACAGTCACATAATTGATCGCCGTATTGCCAGACTGGTTTTAAAATTTGTGTTTTGTAAATTAGCAACTTGTTTTCAAGAAATACTATTGATCTCTTAGACAACAGCTAGTACAGTTGACGTCGTTTGATGTTCAACTCATTTCGCTTTGTTATAAAGTGCTTTCTCCGAGCCGTTTGTCAAGATGTATACCAAGATGCTTTACATCTTCTTTCTGAGGAATCTCCTTAACATTCATAATTATATTTTCGGATGAATCGAATCTTCGGTTAGTAAAAACTACTCGACATGATTTACCCCTCGTTGATCTTTATTTTCCATAATTTTCACCATGATGTTGGCAATTAGCAGCAATTTCAGTTGTATCGGAAAATATGTTAATTGCAGAATTGCATTAAATATGTACATTAATAACGCCAGTCCTTTCTTTAAAACTTTTACTGTTATTAAATCGTAACTCGGTGCTTTGTTAGGGTTGTTCATTGTCCGTAATATACTGTTAATTTCACCTGGTGAAGTAAATTTTATGGGTTTTGACACGACAACAGCAGTCAAATATTACTGTTATAATCTACTTACGCTATTAAAAACGAAGAAAGCTGGGGGTGGATATATTCATCTTCTAATAAACCAGCGGATACAGAAAAAAACTCAAAAAATAACATAAATGACAATACAAACATAATAAATGTAGAAACAACAAGAATTAATTTATGTAATAAAAATCTTACTGGGAACAGTTTTAAAGTATTTATATAAAAAGATGCAAATTATAACTCAGTTGGAAATAGCATAAACGCATTACAAATTGGAAAATTAATATACTTATATACAATTTTGGCAGTAAATATATTAAAGAAATAAAAAAAGTTGGAAGAAATAGAGTGATTATCGAACATTTAAATCCAAATACTGCTAATAAATTAGTGCAAGGTCAAGTATTCACAGCCAAACGAGTGACAGCATACATTCTATATTTCTTAACCACCAGAACAGTTATAATTAGAAACGTAGGTCTAGATTATGATGTAGAAGAACTTAAAGAAGTAGCGTATAGCGCAAACTATGTTGTTACATCGATGAGTAGGCCATCACGGAGAGAAATATTCAACAAAAACGAAACCAAGGTAGGTTTCATTTTTCTTTTCCATCTCTGGGTTATTTGGTTTTAATTTTGACTGTGTCTCTTTAGGTACCCTGACGTCCGCCACCGCATTTCACTTCTTCTTTGTCTTTTGTTCCCACATCGCGCCAGTCCGAGTGGTTTCTTCTTTCGGTTGGAATTGCTTTGCTTTACTTCGTTTGGTTAAGCTTCCGTTGGTCCAATGCCCGGGGCCCCCTCACCCTCTGGTGCTTCCTCCGGATAGGTTTCGGGAGCCAATTTCAGGTGCGGATTCCAAGCAATTTTCAGGTAGTTCCCAGTCCTTGTTCAGGTAATTCAATTGTTTCTGTTGCAATATTTTATATTTTTGTTTTGTTCAGTTGGTTGTTCCGTGCGTTTCCAATGTTTTAAGTTATTATTCGTTTTTCCCCCTGCCCCAACTGTGACCCGATGTTTTTTGTTTTTTGTTCCTTTTGTATATTTTTTTCTAATACCTTTTTTCTCATATGTTTTTACATTTTATTATCTTCTGTTGTTACGCGTTTTGTGGGTTTTTCCCGTTTAGATTTTGTGTTCCTTTTATTATTATTATTTTTTTTTTTCATATGTTTTTATATTTTATCTATCTGTTGCTATGCGTTTTGTCGGTTTTCCTGTTTAGAGGTAGGTTATCTGTTTTGATTTGGGTTTTTCATGAATGTTATTGTCGATCGCAATTTTCGCTCCGTTCTTCAGTTTGCTTCTGATGATGGCCAGTGTAAGCTGGTCGAAACGTTAAGCGAATAAATATCTTTTTAAAAACAGTTGTTTCCGAAAATTACTTATCATGAGTAATCACTGTGAAAGCTTTAAAAATTTTTTTTGAAACCAAGTATATTTCAACCAAAACAATTAAAGTTACATTCGAATGCCTGGAACTACCAGAATATATATATATATATATATATATATATATATATATATAATATAATGTTAGATTTGAATGTTAACCGTTTATTATGAAAATTAGACAATGCTTTCATTGCTTATGGCGCGGGAACATAGCAACCCAATGTAAGAGTAATAAGAAAAAATGCATAAATTGCCTAGAAGACCAGAATAGAAGAGAGTGCAAATCGGTAAGAACCATATGTGCTAAGTGTCAGGGAGCACACCTAGCTGCAACTATAGAATGCCCAGAGAGAAGTAGACAGGAAACAATAAACTCTATTATAAGTACGCACAATTTAAAGTATAAAGAGGCCAATATGCAGACTATAAAATTTTATAAACAAGAGGAACTATATTCTATCAGAACCTACAATCTTCTTCTTCTTGAGCTGTCTTCGCTATCGAAGGTTGGCGTCCATATCTTTCATTACTTTGATCCATGCTTGCCGGTCTCGTGCCGGATGGAAAAGTCTTCCTGTCTCGGTAACAGCCATCCATGTTTGGATGTTGGAAATCCATAACGTCTTTCTACGGCCAACACTACGAACACCTTCTATTGCACCCGTCAGTATTGTTGGTAGTAACTCGTACAATAGATACAATACATTAGACAACTATGAAAGTAACTACCAGAACTACTGGGACCGAACACAGAAGAAACATGTGAGATACCTAAATACAATCCTCCGCCAATTTCACAAAAAACATAAAACTGAAATAGAAGGGATAATAGATATAAACCAATTACGAAATCGAAATGAACCACATACACCTAATTATTAATAGACTAAAAAGAACAAAATCAAACTAGTACTTTGGATCTGAAAAAGAGGAAAATCGCACGCAGATAATTAAAAGTACGGAACAGAGCAGAACGTATATTTAGCAAATTACAGAGTTGCACAATATATGTGTATACATAAAATGCGTACCGGCTCGAAAGACACTAAACGGAATTATATTAGTGATAATAAAAGAGTAGAACTCTTGCATATTATTAAAGAAAATATAAATGCTCTACACAAAACAAAACGGAAAAAGTATAAGGAAAAAAAAACCAAAAATTAAAATTACAGCCAATTTATACCATTAAAAAAATGACTTAATAGTTTGGTAGTATCACTGTCTAACTGTAGCTTCGACATTCTGAGTCCTTCCGGCTTCCTTCTTCCTGCACTATTTTTGTTACCGAGTCGATCGCCATCCTTCAGGCTATCTCTTTTATTTCCTCTTTAAGAGATCTTTCCCAATTCTTCATTATTTCGGACTCTAAAGGCGTCCTTCAACCTCTCCTCCTTCACATTACTTTGATAGTATTATTCTCTCAATTTGATCTCTTACCTCCACTCTGCAGTCATCCCGCTCTATTCTTATTTATTTTTTATAGGCCCCCCCCCCCAGTCATTCCGGAATTGATGGAAATGACGCAGCCGATTCTTTGGCTCGTTCTGCTGGTCACCTTGATTTATTCCTTAACCATTTCCCTTCTTCAGATATCCTTTCCTTATCCGCTTCCAATCACCCTAGACTTTGGCGGGATATTTATCGCTCCCTATTTTCTAATCGTCATTCGCATTACCGTTTTATTCAGCCGATTCCTCGTTTTCTGTCTTGGTTCCATTCTATTCCGTTCGGTCATCGCTCTTCTATTGTCTCCCTAATTCTTCTCCAGATCAATCATTTGCTCTGTCACCTTCTCCTTATTGTTCTCTTCACGATTTTCCTTTATCTTCTGTGGTGTTTGCACTGCTGTCCTTTATTGCGTCCATTTCGGACCGCCTAGCTATTTAGTTCTTTAGCTTAGTTTTTCCTGTTGTTAGATCAATGCCGCTGGCGCGCCCACAAAAAAAAAAAAAAAACAAAAACAAACTAAATTGTGTTTAATCCGACGATGCTTAAAAGCGCATTCGGGCTAGCAGCTCGGAATTGTAATCGCCTATATTCCTGATAAACAATTGTTATGGTAAGAATAGCGATGGAAACATTTATTATACGGTCTCTTTTACATAGGGCAACTACAGCTATTGTATTATCAATTTTAGTCCAGCGGGGAACGTTTAAAATATACTGACAACACCTATTATTTCGTAGTAATTTAAATTAATTAAAATCGGAGTTTGAAATCGAGCACCAAACTGGAGCTGAGTAAGTCAATCTAATGATGCTTTTATAGATAATAAGCTTGTTTGTAATGTTTAAGTAAGATCTTCGATTAATAATTGGGTACAAGGTTACAATAGTTCTATTTGTTTTCGCTCCAGCGTTTTTTAAGTGTTCCTTAAAAGAAGATAATCTCTTATCTAGAATTACACTTAGATATCGAACAGCCCACCTAATATCCTGGTGCTTTTAATACTCAGTTGTTTTGGGGGGATGGGGTATTTACTAGTAAAAAGTATAGCTTCCGTTTTAGTTGGATTAATTTCGATTTTCCATTTTTCCAAAAATTTTAAAAACCAAGAGCTGTACGGCTGCTGTAGACGATTATAAATAGTAGACGTTTTACATGAGCTACAATATATAGCAATATCATCAGCATATGAAGCCGTACTCGCGTGTTGCAACTTAGGGAGATCGGACAAGTAGACTAAAAAATGAAAAGGTCCCAGCCTTGAGGAACTCTAGCGACGGCAGTTCTGGTCATTGATTTAGAATCTTGTAATGAAACGTAAAAGGTTCTACTGCATAAATAACTTCTAATTAATTTGATTAAATATCTTGGAAAATTGTATTTTAACATTTTGTAAATCAGCCCGTCGTGCCATGTCGCGAATGCTTTTGCAATGTCAAATAGAATTAATCCTGTGTGTTTATTTACATTACAGTTATGCGTGATCAGCGATCCTAGCAACTTGATAGGTAGTAGAATAACCTGGTCTGAAAATAAATTACTCCACTACTGGAAGTATGTTATTACTATCAGTAAATTTACGAAAAGCCTATGTAATATAACTTTTATCGCTATTTTCCTTAAGTCGCTAAGCAAACTAATTGGTCGTATATTATTCAAATGATTTTGGCTACTTCCCAGGACTTTGGGAAATAGCCGAACCACATTGTAGCAATGATTATGTGCGTTAACTCTAGTACCCGCTTCCATGGAATCTTGTTTAAGATTTTTGCCGGAATATTATCAGAACCACAAGAAATTTTTGCTTTAGATTTCTCGAGGTACATTAATATTTCAGCAGGTGGGACAGGACGAAACTTAGAATGGGAAATAGGAGAACCGTGTAATGCTATTGAAGCAAAACTAGGTAACAAACATTTTACTGCATTAGTAACTTAATTATTTTGATAAGTAGAAGCGTGCTCGCTTTATGAATATTTCAGTAACACTCGGCTAACAACTCCGCTTTTGCTTGATCCTTATAAACATGCATGTTAAGATCAGAATCAAATAGCGGTGGAATCGTACTCCATAGATCTTTTACTATACCTCGGACAAACTTTCCATAAACTTTTATTTTGTCTATTAACATTGGCCAGAAATTTTTGAAATATATCATTTTTGGTTTTCTAAGTAAAAACCTGAGTTTAATTATATTCTGGACAAAACTCGGAACATAGACTTGCAGGAATTTAACTGACACGTGTTTTTTGGTATAAACAGATTAATACTGGGTTAGTAATTAATTTAGTAAAGTAATTCAATCTGCCATCAATATCAGAATTATCTTTAATTGGTTGATTTAAATGTTACCTGAGAAATATTTTTTGAAATTATCCCAGTCCACATTATTGTAGTCTAAATACGACCTATTACTTAAAAACGGTTTTACATTATTAATAACCGTAAAAATTGTTTTATAATCAGAGATATAAGATGATCAAACGTAATGGGAAAATTTACGCTAACACTTATTAACTGCAATTAAATCTGAAACACTGCATCGAAGCTGATTTGAAGACAGAAAGTAAGTAGGTTCTCGAGAAACCGTAATAAGTCCAAATAATAAAAACGAAATACCTAAAAGTGATAAAACGAATAATAATATAATTAGGAAACCTCCCCTTCCAAGTTGCAAAAACAAAGTACGGCTCTCGGTGATAATGAGCAACGCGACTAGCTTTTTTAAGAATATTTTTAACGTTAACCATACGTGCATACATACTCTTATGAAATATAATATCAAGTTTTTAAATGATAAGTTTTTAAAAGATCTTTTGTCATTCGGTTTTCATATTAAAGATTTTATTGTACATGAGTAAATTATCGTGCAAAGCATGCAATGAAAAATTAAATAATTCTTAGCGATGCCTATGGAGCAATGACCGAAGACCGCTTCTAATGTTTTTCGTTCTTTTTTTTTTTTTTTTTTTATAGAATATTTCATTATAAAAATCTAAAATACTAGTACCAAATAAATACAATTTAATGAATTACAGTTGTATCTATTCAAAACAATATCACGTTATTATGATGGTGCATTAGGAGGTGAAATAGTTTGCGAGTGAAAAAATAATCCAAACGTAAAGTACTACAACAATGGCTTTAGTTTGTTTTACTACTCCTTTGGTTAGTTCATATTGATAACTGCACCATGGTTACTTTTTAGTTCGTTTCTAGTTCAAGCGATGAATGAACGCAATAATTTTTTAATTAATGTTTTATAAAAAAGTTAAATATAACATAAAATTGTAATTTAATATGCTTCGTTATTAGTTAATATTATAAGTAATTTTAAACCGTGGAGCAATGTTTGGTTAGATCATGGTGTTCGGTTTATTAGAGTGTATAGTAATTCTCGAGGGAAACGATTTTTGGTTAGTGCTGTACAAAACAATTTACAATTATCTAAAATTTAAAAATGTTTATAATTTAAAATTAGTTTAAACTATTCAGTATTTAAAATTCTTTATTAAAATTCCAGTTATATTTGAATACGGTATAAATTATAGCTATTGATTAGTTCACTTTGCGATTGGTTATTATTTTCAATATCCCATGACAAATCTAATTAATTCTTATTGACACATTATTCACGGTGTGTCTTTTTAGCACTAGAATGACTAGATGAACCTGTGTTATCTGAATTATTATATATGTTAGTGTACGAACGAAATTGGTAATACAAATGTTATTTTGAAAAATACCAAAAACAACTCTCTACCAACAATGCGATGGTTGTTAAAGATGCCCGTTTCGTAGATAATTCGGTAAAATCGTCGAAAATTTCGCATCAATGACTGGAACAGCCTGAAGAAACAGCTATGTATCGATTGTATGAAAAAATTTCGTAAAATAACATTCGTATTTGAGTGATTTGATGTGCTCAGTAATGTTGAAGTTGTGCATAGTTCATGGCCATTAAAATTAATTCACGTGTGGTCAGGGCCGGATCATGATCAAATGCCGCTGTGAGGGTTAACAATTCTCTTAACACTTTTTTTCGTTTTTATGCTTTTTACTTTTGCTTTTATAGAAGTTGGTTACTTCTTCTTCAGTTTCATACGATAGTTTGCTTCATTTTCTTGTGTCAGTTGAAATTTTACCTTTTCTCATTCTTCTATTTCTCTTATTTTTATGAGATTCTGCTTTAGGAAATGAGTATACCTCTCCGTTTGCGTCAGTAGATGAATACTAACGATAGATGGGTGGAATCATTAGCGGGAAAAATAGCTGAAGTTAGCGGAACAAGAACCACACTGTTAACAGTAGAAAGGTCTAAGTTCGGGATGTGTCAGATTCATGAAATACTGGAATTAATCGATCAGTTATTACTGATGGGAAAAAGTATTTCATGATTGCATCAAATGGAAAAATACAATCCCGATATAATGTTTTTTGTACCACTGAATTAGGTTGACAAACTAAAAATAGAATATGATAGATTACATCACGGATATAGATTTAGAAGTTATTAGAGGAACACACGTGATAAATGATGAACGTAACGGCCAGAAATAATACAGATGCCACAGCGTAGCGGCGGATTTATGGCAACGGGTAATGAGGTAATTACCTTCTTCTAAGAATATTTGTTTTCGTCTTTCCAAGATTTTTTCTCATCCAGGAACCCCACTCTGTAACTGTTAATAAACTTTTTGAATGATTCAAATTCGGACTTATAGCTGTTAATAAAATTTTTGAATGGTCCAAATGCAGACTTATTGAGGGGCTACAGTTTATCTGACGAGTATGAAGGAAAGAGAGCATTATTATTGCACTAGATTTAGGAATATCTAGAACTGTTATGTTAAGATAACTTTTGGTAATAAAGGTAAAAATGGGTTTTGTTTGGTAGCTCTGGAATGTTTAATAAAATGGCGAGCAAACGATTGTAAATTTAGACCAATCATTTGCCTAGATTTGTTTACTGTTCGAGGAGCCATCAGCTTTAAAAGATTTTCTAAAATTCTTTCTTGAGAACACTAAATCAACTGGAGCTACGTTTTCACTTGTATTTATTGCAACAACTACAATTTCACTTCTTGCCATAATTGTTGTAAGTTTTCGTAACTGCCATCTCATTTATGTTGTAAACGTCTTAACATTAGAAATTACAATCTTTTATAAACAGTTTTGAAATTATTGAAAAATATTTCTACGTTATGTTCTTCTGCCTGGACTAATGGTTTCAGGTGAGCACGCGAATAACATACTTTTTCACTTCAGAAGTATATACAGGAAATTTGTAGAAGTGTTCTGTGTACCATGTCAATCTATTGGTATTTCAGTGTTATTTTTCGGAGCGCATTGATATTTTAAATGTTTAACATTTCTATTGAAAAGCTCTTTAAAAATTTGAAATATATATGTAGCAAGTTCAGATTTTTAATTTTTCGAAAAGCGAAGGATAGGCCTTTGAATTTTGAAGAAATAAAGCAATCATAAATAAATATTTAAGACTCGTATAAATGCCTAAATTTTAAATTACTGTTAAAGAGAACAGCATTAAATGGGGAAAAAGCACATTGATACTATAAATAATTCGAAAAATTAGTATAGATCTTGTTTTTTGTTTATCTTTTTTTTTTTTTTTTTTTTTCTTCCGCGCTGTGTGCTAGGCTAGGAGCACGGCATGCGAGTTTATTATATTTTATAAAATAGGTTTACTGATTTGAAAAGACCGAGAAGGGATGCGACGGATGGTGAATCCTGGGATAGGAGTGACAACGGGGGATATTGCGAAGGGAAGCTAGAGCGTTAGGGATCTTTGAACATTCGTTTAGAAGGTGGTGGTGATAGGAATTTCACCACATCTGTCACATGTTGGTGGAGCAAGCTTCCGAAATATATATGCATGTGTGAGGCTGAAATTAACGATGCGTAGGCGGCACAGCACCACTTGATCCTTTCGACCTTCTGGCTGAAATTTCCAATCGCGAATTGATGGTTTGACTGCATGTTGTAGATGTGATGGATTTTGTTGCTCCGCACATTTTCTGTTTACTCGCTTCCTTGATATCACCTGGTGGGGAATTTAAGTTCGTGGAACCGGAAGCATTTTTGATGCCTCTTTGGCGGCATGATCGGCCATGAGGTTTTTCCCCTGGTATCTTTGTGTGACCAGGAACCCACAGGAACGTTACCCTCGGTGGTGAATTATGAAGGATTATATTTATGGAGTCAACTATCGGATAGTTTGATTTTTGTTGGATGTTCTGTAAGGCTGCCAGTGAGTCCGCGGTTATTGTTGTTGTATGTTGGTTTGATTTAACCGCGTGTTCCAAAGCGAGTAGGATGCCATACAATTCTGCGGACAGAGCGAAAATCTGAGAATAGCGTTTTGACCAACTACGACTGCGAAACTAGCAAATTCTGCTGCTCTTGTGCCATCCGAGTAATATAATCTATTTCTTTGTAGAGAAAGTAGTTTACGGACTATGAAAAAGTGAGAGAGTGCTTGTTTGGCAGCAGCGAATAGTCAAATGAGGTGAGTTTCGCTGTCCATGGTGGAACGATTTTTGTAGGTTTATTGTCTACGTTGAGCAAGTCTCGAATCGTTGATAATTCATTCTGATGCGTAGGGTAAGATGATAGTCTGGTTTCTGAAGGGCTCTGAATTGATCGTACAACATGTTTACCTTTTAAATAAGACTATTTTGCATTTTTAAAACATCAAAAATTGTTAATTTTGTTATATGCATAAACAGTAGTAAAGATATTTTTGATTTTATTAATTTCGTTTTTTTTATTTGTCTAATTAGAAAAATTAGTTGAACTTGAAGTAAATCTAGAATATTGTTCATTTTTGTCGTAAATGATAAGAATTTGTTTCTTTTATACAGAGGCATGTAATTTTTATATCTCTCATAAAAAGTTTTTGCACTAGAATGATTTAGTAAAAACTGTAAACGTTAAATGGTATAAATTATAAAAAGATATGAAATAAATGGCGTGTATTTTATATTGACTAAAGAACAAGGCGAAAACCAGGTCATTAAAATAAATAAAAAAAAACAAAACAATCGTTGACTGCAACCATTAGATTTCGCTGAAGCGTATTCGTAATTATAAACAGGAAACTTCAAATATACAAAAACTTTTTAACAATTCGTTATTAAGAATAATATAAAATATATATATAGGTATATAGGTATAATATAAAAATACGCGTTTTATTTTTTTATTCTAATTTATATTTCTTCATAATTTAAACTATTTACATTTCTTTATGTTTTCAATATTATCAGTACGTTGGATATTTCATCGATCACCTTTCATTAGTTATCGATTTTTATTTATTTTTTCACGCTTTTAATATTAATTCATAGTTACCGTGAACACGAAATATTTGTTTCCGAAACATGTCGGTAAATTTTATACAATTAATAACCCCACATATATGTATTATTGTGAACTTTTATCTGAGTTTTTTGACAAATATAAATAAATATTAAAATATAAGTTTTAAATATTTTATTCGGAATCGCTACATGGAGTAATATTCGCGTCGTGGATGTTTATTTATATAATTTTTGATAATACATAATAAAATAATACAAGAGAAAGTAGTTTCGCTAATAGAATGTATAACGTATAACAGGAAAGTAATTGGACGATATCGTACAGGTTCAGTTATCGATTTTTTTACTATCGATTTCGAAGTCATTAAAATCATCTTTGATGCTGTTGTTGTTACTTCGTTTACCCAGACCGAAGTTAAATTTTTGAGCGCTAGCCGAAGAGGACGATCTTAGTCTTTTATTGATCGGTACGTTAGCAAGTTCCGGATAGTCTTCGTCGTAATTGTAATCGTAGTCCTCGTCGTACTGCTTTCCAGTTCGTTTACCCAAACCGAATGAGTACATTTTGTCCTTTTTGCCCAAACCGAATCCGTACACCTTTCCACCTCGTTTACCTAAACCGAAATTGTAACCATTATTGAAACGTTTGCCTAATCCGAATGAGTACTGATGCTGCAACGGTGATGCCAACCGCTTCCCTAGTCCGAAGTCATACTGTTTCCCGCGTTTTTCCAGGTAATTGTTGTACGTTTCTTCGACAATATTTTCTGGCGGTTCCATGTCTTCGCTGTTGCTGCTGAAACCGCTCGATGTAGACCGTTTCCCGAGGCCGAAATTATACACAGGCAATCGTTTGTACTGCGACACGTACGCGTATGCTCGTTTTCCTAAGCCGAAGTCGTACAGTGATTTTGCCGCAAAGCTGTTACGGTTGCCGAGTTTTTCGCACGCACCATGGAGAGTTGATATAAACAGAATGATAAACAGTCGTCCAAGCAGTCTGAAAAATAAACAGAAATAATTTCGCTAATTAATCAAGGAGATAAACGCGGATTTAATTGATAAAATGGTTATAACACTCTTATGTCTCTTGCAGAGGAGATCCTAGTTTGCTCGTTGTCGAAAGGTTCAAAATACAATTTATCCGATACACGCACAGAAGAAAGTAGTCATAGAGGTAATGCGCAAAGTAAAGTAAAGTGTTCCCTGTTCTCTCGCCAATGAGAATTATGAAGTTAATTAAAATTTATTAAGCTGGACCAGTTTTACTTTCATAAATGCCTTTGGTACATAATTAAATTTTAAGTTGGAGATACTTGGGCGCCGGATACGAAAGAAGTGTTTTGATCAACGGTGAAAATTTCAGGTATATGAATTGTTTATAATGGCGGTGAACTATTTTCAACGATGAAACATGTTTCGTGCTCGGACTTTTCAGACAAGGATGTTTGTGTTCCCGAATGATTTGGTCAATGCTAATAATATATTTTGACAATATTCCAAAAAAAAAAAAAAAAAAAAAAAATCGCATTTAAACTATTCTAAATGAAACAGAAATAAGTCTTTTAAAATGCGCTTAAATTTAAAAAAAAAAACGAAAGAGAAAAAAAGAAAAACAAATCAGACATTTGACGCTGACGCTTTGTCTACGTTACTCAGGCTTATACAGTTGTACTTTTAATTATAAATTTTTACTTCATTGTAATTTCCGTAGGAATCAAAAATTATATGTAAAATAGCGTTAAGCATTTTATGCGCAAAAAAAAAAATTCACACAAAAAAATGTTTTCAGAAAAAAAATATCGACTTCAAAATTTATTGTAAAAATTTAATAAAAACACACTAAAAAGTAATAATAATTTAATGAAAATTCACTAAAAAGTAAAAAATAATTACTACCGATTAGAAAATACATTTCAGGGTGATGTTATAACTTAAGGCGATATTATTGTAATTCTTATACAACATTAATACTTAGTGTAGGAATCAAATTCATTTTTCAATATTTAGGAACAATTTAATGAATACTTAATGCAGCTTTTAATTATTATTATATATATATATAACTTCAGTTTAGTGCCTATTCTAATTAAGGTATGAATGTTGCATAACAATTACCATAATATCATCCCTGTTAAGGGGTATTTCATTCTGAAATATATTTTTTATCGAAAAACAAGTATTAATGCTATATAAGAATTACGATAATATCGTCTTAAGTTATACATTACTCTGAAATACATTTTTTATCGAATGATTATTTTTTACTTCTTAATGTATTTTTATTAAATTTTTACAATCGGAGGTCATGGGTTCGGGACTTGTCTCGATTCGGATCCAATCGCTCCCACCAGACCGAAATAATTAAGTATCAGAGAAATCTGGTGGAAAGTAAAGGCGGATAATCCAAAAGTAGAAAGGAACTGGCCCCAGTATTCTCATCAGATCCATTAGGTCCTTAAGCACCATTATGAGAAGCTTAACTTCACAATCCACGCTACCTTATCAACGATATCCATGGGTCTTACTTTACTTTTACATCTTTAAGTACGTGTATAGAATCTATGATTATATGAAGAACATTATTTCAGGAATAGTAAATATAATTACCGTAAAACTTCCGTAGCAGCGATTATTACATCAGTCATCATGCAACTATTCTAAACATTTTTGTGATATAATAAGTAAAGCAGTTGCCAGTTAAACAATCTTAAACATCCATAGCGGCGTGGAAATGAAGAGGATATAAGAAATTTATGAAGAGAGTAGGTTTTCCGATGGCCATAATAAATTCTTGAAAAACTAAAAAGAGAAATAAATGCAATTATTGAGCACCGAAAGAAATTATTTATTTATTTTTTAACCCACCCCCTTGGGCATGTCAGCAATCTTCGCCCAGAAACGATACGAGGGAAAAGAATTAGTTAGATATAGATTCGGTCAGCTATTGATAGAATAAAAGAACTGAGGATCGGAACAACGAAGGTTGACGAAAACGATAAGATATACGAAGCGTAATAAGGATTAGGCAGCTTAAGTGATAACAGATCGGAGAGCACAAAGAAGTAGATTACATTAACGAAGGATGGACATTCAAAGAAGATATGGTCAGGATTGCAGACGGCTTCGTCGTCAGGATGAAAAGGATAATTAGGGGAAAGAGTGCGAGACGAAAACGAAAACGTGGGGAAAGACGAAGATTAAGATTGAGATGTAAACGGATAATAGAGACAATAACGCAGCAGCGAAGCAAAGAAAAATTCTAAAGCCAAGACCAGGTAGGAAGATTAGGTAATTATATTGCAGTAAAAATTACACATTAAAATCTAAGATGATCCAATGAAATTCTAGTCTCACAGATAGAAATTAAAAAGATACCGACTGGAATTGTTTTACCAATACAGTTGGAAATCAAATTAAATCTGATAAAGACATTAAGAAAACAAATTAGCTGATAACATTTCGAATCGGTATATAGCAAGAACATATTTAGGCAACGATCATCGTCTAAAGTAACTTTAAAATATAAATGATAATATAGTTAAGTGTTCAAATGGAATTTAGCAAATGTTTATTAGTCTTAAACTTAAATGGCTGGAATGGAAAAAAAGATAAAAGTGAAACAGGATATTTTATAAGACAAGAAATTGAAATTAAAAGCCGAAAAAAAAACAAAAAAACATGGGCTGTAAAATGGGGATTCTGTTAGAAGATGGAAGCTAATTTCAAAAAACATACAATTAGAAGTGATGCTTGGAAGCCTTTCAGATATATAACTTAGGAATCTTAGGTACACCAAAGACTGCACGGGGGTAGTAGAAGCTTTGCGAGCATCAATTAAGCAAATGATTTAGATAATGTTAAATTATGGAAAAAGTTTTTGAAGTATTACAATAAATTTGTGAACAGTAATGAAATTTATCAGTGCCCTTGTATGATCAGAACGTAAGTGTTTATCTATACAACTTTAAACAGATGAGAAACGGGGCAGTAGCAATGGAAAAGCAATCGATTTGTTTGGCGAATGAAATAGCAACCGTTAAGAAATATATTAGATAGAAGCAATTAATATGATGGAAAGGAAATTAATTTGCGGTTAGGTTGTTCGGGACGCAATTATACAAGGAAGAATAGAATTTATAAAGCGCTCAATAAAGTAATCGAATACCTCTAAGTTCACTGTTGACAGTTGCAATGGACTAAAGAAAGTTAACAGTGTATCGTAGCAAAGTAGAAACAGAAAGAATTTATGATAAATGAAGAAAGACGCAGAATAATATGTATTAAAAAGAATAAGACATAGAGGCAAGAATTTTGAGCAATCCACGTTTTGTATAGTTTACGGATGATAAACGAATCGGGTTTTGGTTGATAATAGGATAGAAGAACTGAATCTGAATATTACTTTTTATTATTTTATACCTAGGACTGTGTTGGCAGGTAAAAACATTACCATATAGTGAAATAAAACGTAGACGCTGTAATTTACTAATGCCACATTTTATAAACAAAGAGACTTACACACTCAATATAGAGTGATGAGCACGTAGCAAGAAATTAGATTGTTGTGTTTTAACCAAAATGACCAATAGATTCGAAAATAGACATATACACGGGGGACTCATCGCACGGCAGAGTTGATGATGTGACTCTGACTTTAGAGTGGTATATGCATCCAAATTCGATCAGCCGACATCGAACTGAGCCGACGGAACGTTTTCGGTACCGCTATAAATCCGACATAGAAAAAAATATTTTACACAGTTTCGGCCAAAATATTATAACCTCAAACAGAAAAGAACAGCTTTTTCCGTTCTTCGTCCTTTTGCAATAATTCATTTCGAATTAACGCGTGTGTACGCGTGTATGTGCGCATCAGATTACCTAACGGATATAATATCAGCATATCAAATTGGAATTAAACGAACGTTAGTAGTTTACTGTACAGCTATGAATCGTGTTATCCACTCGTTTTTTTGTTTTTTTTTTTTTTTGTAGTGTGGAACTCTATATTTGTCTTTCTCTAGGATATCAAACGGTAGCAAACTGCAGAGAGAAGGAAGTGGGGGCCACAGCTGCTTTTGAGGATTTGAAAAGGAAAAACAAAAACCAAAACGGAAAACTGATGAAGAACAAGGTTGGCAGTTCACTTAGTAATAAAGTCTGTACGACGTAGAAATTGAAAGAATATGCACATTTTTTTTATAATTTATTTCGCCATAATCTTACTTCATGTTATTATCTCATAATGAGTTAAACGTCATGTTTGTGGAGGATGAAATCAAAAGACAAGCAAATATACATGTCGTTCGACTTAGAACTCATATGAATCCACTTGCTACTAATTTAACTCCGGTGAAATACGCAGACTGTGGCGAAATATTAGACCTTATCCAGCTATTATTAAGTTTAGAGGGAGTACTATTGAGTACTACCCCTCCAAAAAACATTCTTTATCATATTAAATTAATTGCTAAATGACGACTAAAGTTGGTAAGTCGTATGTATGTAACAGTCGTATTGCTCGAATTCGAGCGTCGTGACTACCTATTCGTTCATTCTAGTTGTACAGAATAGGTAGCGCTCATAGCAATTGTTATATGCAACGCAGGTGTACACACGCAAGACTACATTCGGAACTGATAGTAGCCGCTTGTTATCGCGCCACTAGTACAGTCCCGTGTGTGTCTGCTGTGTACTGACCTAGCGCGCATATGATGTTGAACGTGGTGGTTTGCCATTGCCTGCCACGTGATTATTAGCGATTATTTATTTAATTCTTGTAATAAGTTTGTCGTCGCTCGGGATCGAACCCGTGACCGCCATATCGGAAGTCAAGCGCTCTAGCAACTAGGCTACCGCGACGACGCTTGGTAAGTCGTGATGAAATAATAATAATAATAAGGGGGTCAAAGGGCGTTGGTCGAAGGGCATTAATTCGCAATATAGAGCCTCTTATTGCCAACGCCTATCCTCACCTGCCAGCGGTGACCCCCCAAACATTTTAACTGGGGCCAACGTATGGGTAATCAGCTCCAAAGTAGTAACTTCAGGAATTATGACAAACGAGGAAGGTGGAATTGGGATAACAGCCCCTTCACTTTAAATAGCCCGGATAAAGATACAATCTAAAACAGAATTATATGCAATAAACTAAATATTCGGAAACACTAATTTAACAGGCGGGACAAATTTAAAAAAACGAAAATATACAAAATAGAAATCCGAAAAACCAACCTGGCAGTAGGGATAAAATGCTACTCCCAGTATATGGAGAAATGTTTACCAGCAATAAATGTAAAGGGCCGCTGCCTGGTGGTCACCAGGGCATATCTGGAGTTGGTGCTGGGTGTGACAGCATACGAACCATCAATAATAGGGAACTGAATAGGCGGGACCTTACTGGAAGCCAGAAACAAGAACAGGAGGAAATGCCTGGGAAGGTTTCTGCGCATCCTGAAAAAGTGACAGCCAAACAAATGTTACGCATTACATGCTATGTACATCATACAAAATATTAACAGCTTGTATAGCAAAGAAGACATATAAACACTGTATGGAAAACAATATATTAGCGGAGGAACAGAAAGGATGCCGGAAAAAAAACGTATGGATGCAAAGAACAACTAATAATACGAGTAGATGAAACAGTAACAATGCAAGCCTTGAGAAATAATCGCAATATCCATACAGCTCATATTGATTACCAAAAAGCATATGATTCAGTTCCCCATAGCTGGTTACTCCAAGTGTTGCATATATACAAGGTAGATTGCAAAACAATTAAAATGTTAGAAAGTATTATGACACAATGGAAAACCAGCGTAATTACTAAAACGAAAGAAAAAATGTATACTGAAATAAATGTAAAAATCAGAAGAGGCATTTATCAATTTGAGCCCATTGTGGTTTTGTTTGGCTTTAAATCTATTAACCACTATACTAAATTCAACGAAGTACGGATACAAGATAAAAAGCGAAAAAACAACAAACTATAATTTAACACATTTCTGTTATATGGATGATATTAAATTATACTCCGGAAACAAAAATGGCATAAATAATTTATTAAAATTAACAGAAAATTTTTCTAGAGATATTAAAATGAAATTTGTAATTGACAAATGTAGAATACAAAATGTATACAAAGGAAAAATAAGAAAGCAGGAAGGGTTTATAACAAAGAAAAAGGAAAATACATAAAATCAATGAATGAAGAAGACACTTATAGAAGTACTTAGGAATAATGTGCAAAGCAAACGAATTGATCACAAAATCATGAAAGAACAGCTGATTACAAATTATATTAATAGAATAAAGAAACTAATAAAAACACAATTAAAAAGCAAATCTTTATTTCAAGCTATCAATATATATGTAGTTCCGATTTTAACATACTCGTTCGGGGTGATACGATGGAATAAAACTGATATTGACAGAATTATAATATTATAACGCGCAAATGTGTAACAAAAGCAAGGATGCACCATTTGAAAGCGGCTATCGAAAGGCTGTACATTAAAAGGAGTGAAGAAGGAAGAGGATTAATAAACTCGGAGAATTTACTAAATAGCCAAATAGAGAAAATGAGGGAATATTTTAATTATAGATAATCACAGTTGCATGCTGCCATAAAACAATCAGATAAGAACTACAGCCCTCTTTGAAAAACAGATTAAATTGTCTAAACCGCTTCAGAAATGTCTTGCTCCTTTCCACAATATTCCACTGTTAAGTCAACGATCGCAGCTATTAATTTTTTTGTATATATTAGTCAAAAAATTAATTCAATCAGCCCCGTCAACACTTCACAAATAGATATTCATTTTAAAATAATAAAATAGTATTTTTACACCGTTCATGGTTATGAAAAAAAAAAAACAAAAAAAAGGAAAAGAAATGTTTTATTCAATAAAGCGAAGGATGACCAAGCCCAAAAGAGGACAGACATTGTATTCATTTTTCTTGGAATTTGGCCTAACTAAACCGGTCGTGAAAACAACTAGAACCGTTAAAAAAAAATTTCGATCGATTGAGAAGCAAAACACTTTTGTAAACGCTGGTATTTTCTTTTTTTTTGAACTAATGTTTTTTTTTTTTTTTTTTTTTTTGTGTGTGTGTGTAATCTACTCGTTGGCCATGTATAACTGCCAGGGTCATTACGGCACAACGAGTATCGGATTTATTACAATTTGTTTATTAAATTATTTCGGTTAAGGAAGATAAGCATTGTCTGAACCTGTTCTGGACGGTTATCTAAAAGAAGGTGTAGTGGTTCGTCCTTGATTATTGTTAAGTTTTGACATTGTTTCAGGATGTGTTCCACCGAAGGTAGCACTGCTGCATTACAGAATGGGCAGGAAATCGGTGGAGGGGGTCCCTGGAGGACATGGTTGTGAGATATCGATGTGTGTCCCAGTCTCAATCTATTAAGGGCAGAGAATTCTTTTTTGGACATTTGGATCGGCGGCCACCAAGGATCAACATTTGATTTAATATTCCTTAGGAAAGTTGCATGTTGGGACCCGGATGAGATCCAATGTTCTTTCATATTTTTGTGGAAGAAGGGAGTGATTTCTGGTGGTGGGACATTGGGTGGCATAGGGACAGACAACATTGACTTGGCGGCCCGGTCTACACATTCGTTTCCGGGTATTCCAACATGTGCCGGCACCCACAAGAAGCCTACTTGTATCCCCTCTTGGGTAAGGCGATGTGCTGTAGATCTTATTTCATAGACTAATGAACTGGTTATAGTAAGTGACTGAATAGTTTGAAGGGAGGCCAGTGAATCTGTGATAATTATGTATTGTTTGTTCTCAGATTTACAACACGCACATGCTTCCAATCCAAAGAGAATTCCGTATAGCTCGGCTTCTAATGCGGAGCTGTCATCATGTAGCCTCACTGCTTCGGCTTCACCTGAGATTAGGTAGGCACATGCTGTGGGAGTGGACAGTGTGCCAGCGACATTTGCTTTAGCTCCATCTGTATAAACGTGTGTATCATGTGTGTAAGTTTGTATTTTTTCGATACTTTTTTGGCGAGCTGTATATTGGTCCTCGTTAGATGTACGGTAGATAAAGAGTGATAAGTCTACCATCAATGGGGGGGGTATTCCCATGGTGGTTCTTTTGGGAACAGGAGGAGATCCGGATTGTATTTGATGTTTTTCTCAGTCAAAAAATTTAGAATATTAGGTATTGGATCATTTTGAAAGGCTGGAGGAGGAATGACAGTGCTCCTCGAAGAGAAGTGATATTGTTGGTACCAGTATAGATGATCACGGGAGGTGTAGAAGTCAAATATATTGAAACTAATGTTGAAAAACACCTTAGTAAGGGTAAAGGAATTTATTTAGTGTTCCGTGTAGTTTATCCCCCTGCTGTGTTCAGTTGTCCGCCGTAATTATATGTGAGATCGCTTTAATATCGACGCTTTTATCGCTGCTTAATATTATTTCCATTATTTATTTCTTAGTGTTATTATTTCTAGTATTTTTTAAGTTGTCATTTTTACTGTGTATTAATTTATTGCCAGCTTCATCTTAATTTATCCTTAGTTATAACTTAATTTCCATACTTATATTTTATTTCGCTCATCCGCATCGGTACTATTTCTTGCCCGGTCATTGTTATGTGATTTTCTGTTTGATAATATCGTCTTTTCTTAAATATCCGTAGGGTTAATAGATAATTTTTCGATAATAGCGGCACACCTTATTTCATTGCGCGATTCATCGGTAAAATGCTGATTGCCCACTCGTCAACTGGGAGGAACAACAAATCCCTTCACCTCTCATCGGATTTCTCGGCTACTTCCTGTGATGAATCGGCTGGTCTCATTCCTTCTAATCGAGAAGTAATTTCCGTAAAAAAGTTATATTACTTCTACATCCTCTCAGTGCACCGTTGAACGTGCTACGCCTTAACGAAAACTTCCGCCAAATGTCAACATTCCCCCGCTAAAAGCAATGAAACAGGATCATTTTTTTTCATCCTTTCCTCTTCATCAGATCTAGGTTCTTATACTATTTTTTTAGGAAGCAATTCAAATGATAAAAACTATCGAAAATTTTCACACTTTAGCAGAATAACTAGATGCCTGTTTAAAATGGAGTCTACTCTTCCATTACTGAGGAAGAAATCAAGCAAGTATTGAACTATCCTCTTTCTTTCTGCCAGACGCATCCACAAGACAAAGGATGAAATCAAAATTTCCACGCATTATTCGGTAGCAGTAAAATTTGAAAGCATTCAGCTTCCTGACATTATCTCCATTTTGACGACTTGTTCGCCGGCTGATGCGCAACAACTTGTTTTTAATAGTACGGTTTTTGGTTTCCGTTCTATCTTTGGTCCCCCTGATTCCGTTAGTCTCTTCCTTTCAGATATTTATAAATGAATTAATTAACAAAAATTTTACCCCTAATCTCTCCCCGTTTTATTATCTTCTCTGCTTGCCGACTTTTACCTCTTTAATCATTGCCGGCTTCCAACATCCTTATTTCGTTTTTCTACGACCTCTTTTTTTTACTATTTGCTCTTTTCATATTTAGCACACGTGCCCACTTTCACCTAAAACTCTTAAATCTTGCTTTGCCTACTTCTTACAGTACTGTCTTTACTCTTTCATTTCCACCCGTAGAGATCATTAGTATACTCCTTCATTTTCTCAGCCTGGAAAAAATATTCAATTCTAGGCTTATTCTATTGCACTTTTCGCTCTTTTAATAATATCATATGGTTCTGGGACCCTCGGTTGGCGACTCAAAAAGAAAAAAAAAAAAAGTATTTCATATCACTCGAAATAAATTCAAATTTCAAATTATGTATTTATTTATAGACGCTCGACTTCTAGGTCATTTGCGTTTCCTATACATTATTCAGATATTTACAGATAATTTTATAGTATTTAAACGGAAAGTTATGTATCTTTTACAAATTTTCACATATTTAAGAAATCAAAAAACAATAATTACAAATAATTCTGCGATACGTAAACTAAAAATCATATCTTCTAGAATAGAGGTTTATAGCTTTTAAGAATCTAAACGTATTTTGGACTTCAGCTTCATCATTATACCAAGCGCTTCTTCCATGGAGTAATTCTTCTTGTGTGCGTCGATGAAAAAGCTTCCGCACGTTTCTTGTTGAGTTTTTGACATACAAAGATAACATGGTCAGCGTACAGACTTTCAGTACCACAAAACACACATGATGGCGCAGGTTCACTTTGCAGTAAGGGTCTTCCGTGTGTTAGTTTTGTGTGGCCGATGCGAAAGTACGTGACAAAAAATTATAATATAACCTTTTAATTTCATTTTTGTATTTTTCCATGTTATTTCCCATGAGATAGAAAATACATATCCACGAAGTATTTGAAAATGATCTAACGTGATTTTCTGTTCATGCAGCGACCTTTTCTTTTGCCCCCTCCATCAAACGGTGTTTTATATAAATAAAATTTTGTAGACTCTGAAAAGTGTACAGTTAAAAATTAGTCTGTTTTAATTCTACCATCTCAAGTATTTAAAAAGAAATGAAAAACACGCTATAAAATTAGGTTCGTTTAAAGGACACAACGTCGGTAGAATTTGGGAGGAAAATGTTAAATTCAAAAAAATCCGGCTATCGTTTTTCACGTCGACAGCTTTATTGCTATAATAATATATCCTATGTCGGTTCGACCTAAAAAAAAAAAAATGTAATTCCTTTTCTTCTCAAATCAGCGTAAACGCGTATAACAAATAAGAGAAATAGTCGGGCAATAATGGTGCAAAATTATATCTACATTTTGGGAAAATATAAATGAATTAGGAGTGAAAAATAGTTGAATTTTCCTCAAACAGCTCACACGCACAGTTCACGTGCGTTCGACACTGTGCCAAATCGAACCGGAAGGCCGTTAGGACTTCAGCGACTATTCTTTAAAACGAGTTGACAGCCAGTTTAAATTAATCGTTAATCGAATTAAAATAGGCTACGCCGTATTATAGCGACGTAGCGCGAACGAATTCCTCGATTCGGGCAGAAAATATCAATTCGCTAGATGGAAAGAGTAAATGGAAAATAATAATTTCTAACAGCGAGACTCGTCAGACAGTTTCATCAAACGATAATACTTAATAGAGATTTATCGGCGGCAACTGATGTTTGTCCTGAACTGTTGCTGAATCGGCTCGCTGTCTTTTAAAACGATGAAATTCCTCTTCTAATTGAAAGATTTATTTTACCAAATAGCGCAGCTTCATTTGCGAATTCTCTGTCTTTTTTTTTCTTTCTTTCTTTCTTTCTTCCTTCCTTCCTTCCTTCCCTTTTTGTTTTATACAAAAAGGTAAAGGATTTTTAATTAAAAGTCTCTCGCTCATCGATAACAGTGCGAGTGAAGGCTGCAAATCGATTAGTTGAATAACGGGTATTGAAACGTACAGAACGAATTGCTGTTTTTCAACGGTACTACCTTCAACTCTCCATAGTAGAGTGCAGAAATTTCAACATACACGTAGACCAACGTATGTACTTTTTACTGGCAAGGAACATTTTAGGAAACCCGAAACTCGGCAAAAATTGTATTTTTCTATTTCTATAAGCAAAGATACAATTTCGATATTGATTTTTTAATTTCTATCGTTATCGAATTGAAAAATTTCGACATCACTGATCACGGGGGGCTTTTTTATTGTGATTGAAGCGCAAAGCTGACGTTTCGTATATCGATGTGGGCGAAATATCTTACAATACTGATCCAGATAATGCTATTCTTCCGGATGTGCAAATAAAGTCCTTAATGATGTTTGATTTCACACCGTGTATTTGGTTCATCCGAAATCATCACGAATGGCATATGCAAAATCAAAAATGTTTTTTATTGAATATGGGTATCAGCAAAACGTAAATGTATTTAATGCAAATTAGTACAAAGTATCGATATATACTTATTACCCTCTTCTCGATATCTAATATTTCCTCTTTGTTTTTTGTATCCCAAAAGTGTTTTATAAATGGTTGAAATATTACGTATTTTAACTTAAAACTGTATTATAAAAATGAATGAGGTAGTAAAGAAAAAAAAAAAGCGTTTTTTTTCCCGCGTAATACTCACGAACACGCCAAATAAATCGAACACGCGTAGTACAGCACGTGCTGAACGTCCTGAGAATTTTTTTGACGATAGAAATTAACGAAATAAATTGTGTTTAAGAACATTCTCTGGACCTCACGGCTAAATGTAATGAACAAACTACGTACCTTTAAGACGATTTACATGTACCCTTAACCATACACTACGCCGAAGATTCCAAATTACAAAA
The DNA here is from genome assembly GCA_039619475.1 of Icerya purchasi. NCBI lineage: Eukaryota > Metazoa > Arthropoda > Insecta > Hemiptera > Monophlebidae > Icerya > Icerya purchasi. The sequence continues at coordinate 241,024,995 of CM077115.1, forward strand.
TACCAATTTGCACAAAATTAAGTGCTTAAAATGATTTTGGGCCTGTCCTGACTCTTCCCAACGGCGGAACTACACAATCGCAAAAGTTAAAATGGCTCCTGAGGGTTTTAATTGGTTAACTAACAGGTTTTTCCACAAATACCTGCAATCGGATTTTCTACATGCCAGGGAGCTCGGTAGACCTAACAGATCCTCGATCGATATGATGTCAGTCTTATATTGTATATAAGCTTTACATAGGTTTTTTTCATTGATTATTTTTTCCCGCGATTATATTTCATTGTCATTAGAACTTTATATAGAACATTTGTTATTTAAGATAAAATAGCATAGTATAATATATTCACCTGACCTCTTGATTAATTAAGACGAAATTATTTTAAATTTTAAATATTCAAACGCGAAGTAAAATTGTGTAAATAAATAAAAATATTAAATTAGAACATTTTGTTATTTTGTGATATTTAACGTTTAGCTAAGTTCGTAGTGCAGTAATAAACAATATTATATAAACAGAATGAAAGTAAGTATAGCTATGATGACAGGCAGTCACGAGCGATTACGCGTAGGAAAGTCGTTTTAATTAAATTAATTTTTTCTAGATATATATCGTATATCGCAATGATGTTTCAGTTAAATTAAATATTGTAGAAAAAAAGAAACTTCCTGACATCTAGAAATATTCAAAGAGAAATAAAGAAAAAATTTATTAAAGTATTCGTATGGAGTATAGTACTATATGGTTCAGAAACTTGGAATTTGAATCAACGATTGAGCAATCAACTGGAAGCATTCGAAATGTGGTGCTGGAGAAAATTGGAGAGAATACCATGGACAGAAAAAATAAGAAATGAAGAAGTATTAGATAAAGTTAAAGAGAAAAGAAGTCTATTAAGGAAATTAAAGGAAAGAAGATCTAAATGGATTGGACATATATATATATAGAAATAATGAATATCTAACACAAATAATAGAACATTTCCCTGTCTTCCAGTTTTCCAGCAAATGCTCAAAAAATCCTACAAAAAACTATTTCAAAACTACAATCCTGGTGTAACAATAATGGTCAGGTGTTTTCTCCATCTAAGTCTATCTGTGTTGATTTCTATAGGGGACGTCAAAACTCATCCAGCATCCGCCTCAATCTAGAAAATTCCTCACTTCATTTCCACCCTACTGCTACTTTCCTTGGACTACTGTTCGATCAAAAGCTAACTTGGCGATCCCACATATCCAATCTTAAAGTTAAATGTCATAAATTCCTATCTATTCTTAAATATGTATCAAACACAAAGTATAATGTACCTCCGAAAACTCTCCTCTCCATATACAAATCCTTAGTCATTTCCAGAATAAACTACGGGTCCCAGGCGTATGCGTCAGCCAGTCCCTCTTTACTTAAATCCCTTGATTCAATACACCACGCGGCGCTCCGCGCGATACTTGGCGCACATAGAACTTCCCCGTCTGTAAGTTTGTGTGCTTTGTTAGGCACTCCCCCACTAAAGTATTTCCGAACCTATTATTACCACCGTGAGACCCTCGCTATTTTCTCTGGTAAACGCGCCTGTCCTATTGACACAAATGACCTCCCCAACACCCCAGATTTCCCTAATGACCCTCTCCCAGAAATCCTGGCCCTCCTATCGCAGCACAACGTGAGAGTAATCCCTTTCCCTAACCTAGCTCCTAACATCATGATTCCGCCGTGGGCCCCTTTAAACATTGATGTTAACTTTTCCCTGACGAAGTATAATAAACCCCTGCACCCGAATATCGTTCAGTTGACAACAGCAACAATGCAAAAATACCCCGACCACCTCTTTTTCTACACGGATGCTGCCAAGGCTACCCCAGAGGCTACTTCTTCCCCAACCGCCTGTTCCTTTGAAGTCTGCGACGTGATTCGAAGCATTCGACTGAATGACAATTGCTCGGTACTGGATGCTGAAATGTACGCAGTATTTTTCTGTTTGGAATATTTTCTTTCTACAGAGCCTACATCACAGAAAGCCCTGCTGGTATCTGATTCATCCGTGGCCTTATTGACAATTTCTAATCCCCTCACCAAAACATTCTGTAGCAATTCGAACCCAGCAGGTATTATACGAACTTATTAAGAGACAGTGCTCCGTATCCTTTCTGTGGGCGCCCAGCCATGCAGGGATTCCTGGAAATGAACGCGTCGATACATCCGCCCGAGCAGAAATATATTGCCCCTCGCCTAGTAACAGCCCACCTCCACCTTATCTCTCGAACATAATCTTGAATAATCTCACGTCCTTATGGAAAACCCATTGGTCCTCGTGTCAGACTTTCTCGAGGTTAATTAAACCCTCAACGGAATCATGGTGGCCAGAAAAAAGCATTTCCCGCAGAGATTTCTGTGCACTTAGCCGCTTGCGCATAGGCTATACGGTCATGTCGCATAATTTTATTTTGCAAAGAACCCCCTCTCCTATGAATTGTCCTTTCTGTGGCCAAGATGTTGCTCCATCAACTCCTCACATACTATGCGACTGTCCAGCATTATCACCTCACCGGCACCCTTCAATTAATAACAAAACAGTCACCAACATTCTTGAGAATTCCCCCGATGCAATTTTATCTATAACACAGTTTATCAGATCTAGCGGAATAAGCAGATATCTATAAAAACAAACTGCGCATCTTCGTACTGTAATAGCCACAGCAGTTAAACACGGTACAGGATGTTGCTTTCACAAGAAAAAAAAAAAAAAAAAAAAAAAAAATAGAAGGAACCATGACCAAGAGGAAGGCAAAGACAGAAATACATAAAACAAATAAAGGAAGACGTGAAAGCAAACTAATACGGAGAAATGAAGAAAATGGCTTTATCCAGGAACTTTTAGAACATGGCTGTCCACCAATCTATCATATAGATTGAGGAATTAAGAAGAAGAAGGTAGTAAAAAATACCGAAATTTCTGCCGCTTGATAAAATGATAATTAATATGCAACTAAATATATATATATATATATATATATATATATATATATATATATATATATAAATATAAAAATAAAACAATATTTAACAACACAAACACTTTCAAATTATATTAGTATAATATATATTTGAAAACACTAATGATCCATATAAACAGCATCGATAAATTTACTTATTTTGCTCAACATCGATCAAATATTTGAAGAAAAAAATTAACATTTGCTATTTGTAACTGCTCGTACAGCAGTCGTCGTGCCGTTGTGTGTGTTTGTACATTAGTACAAGAATTTAATGGGATGGCGGAAGGCAATATAGCGGATAAATTAATGAACAAGCAATTCATGATATGGCAAAAAGAAGCAGGATGAAGCCACTCACCAACTCGTTTATATTGCAACGTAAGTAGCCATGAATTCTTTCCGTAGTAATGTTATTTGAGTTGTACGTGTGTCCATAATTTTTTTTGTCAATGCAAAGTGACAACGTTTTGTAGCTGTATTCATCTAACAACCAGATAGGAGATTTGTGTATTGTATACGTAGTATAAATATTCAATATTTTCGATCAAGTTTTCAGAACATCACTGATTTCCTTCTTACAGAATCTCTTATAATGATGTTAAGCTTCTTCCTATTCGGAAGCATATTTTCACCTGTTCTATTTTTATAGCCAGCTGACGAGAAAAATATTGAAAACTGATCTCAATGATTTCCATGTAGATTTTATGATGTAACGGGGCTAACTTCTGCTAAACCCGGACCAACGCGGAAGAAGAGAATGAATAGAAGGAGTAAGAAGAAAAGTCCGGGAAAAGTACTCGTGAAGGCCAGCATCGACTATATATCTTAATTAACACACCGAAAATTGATAAGGAGAGATACTACTGGCTAATCTACGTACTGATTCCAGATGTTGCGATTGAGAAACCCGTCGCGGTAAAGATGATAAAAAATCGAGAATATACGGAATACAATTCGTAGCAATACGATCGCATGCAACATATGAAAGTGAGATTTTCACTAGATCAAAAGTGAGGATCGAAACCATGTCGACAAAAATGGTGTTGAAATTATTACAGTAGAACTGGATAAATGTGCAGTAACGTCTGAGTATAAATGTTCAACCTCGCACAGCACATTAAGAATGGAATTAAGGAAAAATTTGTGTCTTTTAATCTAAATATAACACAATGAATCATAAAACTACTAAAGAAAGTCTATCAAATAGCTGAAAATTATTTATTTACATAGAGGTATTAGAAATTATTTTGAAGAATAGAATGTATTCTATGTCACACTATGAAATTGGAAAGAAAAAAAATTGGCTTTCCCTAAGCTAGTGTATTGGCGCGCCTGCATTGTTTAACATTTACATAAATGACTAAACCATAGGGGGTAAGACAAATCACGTAATTTTACTTACGTGAATGATCTCGTTGATGCTATTAGATCTTGATGTACCAGAAAATGTTTTAACTGACATATTTGAATTGTCTTGATGCATACTGTATGCATAATACGATAAAACTAAACCAGGGAAAAAGAAATGCAGATATGCGTTGAAGAAAGTTGAAAGTGAAACGGAAGCAAGTTCCTCCAGTAAATCAAGAAGATCCCATATGCATAGATGTGTCTAGATAAAAGTTTGACATTCCGAGAGTGTAAAAAGGAAAATATTTTCACTAGGAATGGGATTATTCGAAAGCCCATTAGAATATCATGGAACGCAAAACCAGTGCGGACATCTGCTACGGCTTTGTTTATATCGACAATGGATTATGTCATTTCCTTCGATTCCCTTCATGACCAGCAATCCACAAGAAATCTATTTGATTATAATTAGAGAAGGGGGTAGTATGGAAATCATGAAATGGATTTTGAGAATGATAGGTTTATCGGAAATGATGAGAAACTTGCTGCCACTGTTTATGGTTGAGGTGAATTCAATAGCTTGTAAGATGGCTAGCGATTCTGCTGCAAAAAATATGAAGTACAGAGAGGGAAATTTAAAAGAAGATTAAAGGATGCCCCAACACTGTTAGGCTCTTTTGAGTTTCATCAATGTGTATAATAGCGTGTAAGGCTGAATACATAGTGGCGCGTCGAAGAGAGCTGCGATATAAGAGTAAGGCGACGAAATTAAAAGCATGGCTTATTACGGAAGTGAATATAGTGACGCGTCAAAGATGATCACGACAGATCTGTCATCAACGAGCAAAGCGGAGAATTCGAACTGATTTGTTTTCGCTTTCATTACCTTCCGTTCTTTCCTCACATACTGCAACCGGACTATCAGTTTCAACATACTGCGACATGCTGTCGCGTTCGCCGAGTGGACAAAATTCTCATAAAATCCATCTTTAATTTATATCAACTGGCCGAATATGCTAGTGCGTTGTCTGAAACGCTTTATCGTTCTTCGCTCTGCTCGAGGTGTCACTGTGTGTTGATACTCTCTCATCGACGCTGTACTCCTTGTCGCTTTGCTCTTAGCTTTTATCGCAGCTCTCTTGGATGCGCCACTATGTGTTCAGCCTAAAGAGAATAAAGAATTTATTGAAAAATTGTACTCATAATTTATCGAAGGGCTAGGTATGGATTTGCAAATAAAAAGCAACCAAAGAACCATAATAAGGAAGTAAATTGAAATAATGTAAACAGAGAGTTCTTCTTAAGGAGCGATGCCTATGATAAGATTAAAAATTATATTTATCTACTTCAAGCAACGTTTTTAGTAAAATAAGTACAGTGCATCAACCACTAGTAATTTTAGCACGGTACCTTAACTTCACAGACGCCCTAAAGGGTACACGGGACTTACTTTACTTTACACTTCTCATTGTCGATGCCGCCATTATAAATTTTTATGAACAATCAAGATTCACTTTCTTGTCACATTAGTAGTTGTGTTAGTTTCACCGCTGCATGTTGTGCCAGATTCGTAGCATAGCTTATGAAATTGTCGCACAGCAGTATACACTAATTTCCAAACGATTGACTGTCCCTAATTCGCATACTTATTTCTTCGATAAATACCGCATTAACACCGATCACAGAACATTGCGTCGTTTTGCAACATTCGTTCTGATATTACGCTAGGCGTTCTTTGAGTATTATAGATCGAATGCACAGCCGTGTGCCTTCCACATTAACTGCAGATTTATCTCTATACCACCATAAAGACTAGTTTTTGGTGTAATCGTCTCGACATGTAAAACAGTCGTAACGGAATTTATTAAGTTTCCGTATAAAACTCTTTCCAGATCCCACAGGTCTATTGTGCTCCAAGCCCATCAAGTCCACCGCAAGTGTAGAGTGTTTTACTGTCCTGTGTTAAACAGCTGTGCGTTGTCAAGACTTTTGCATCTTCAATTCTGCACATGGCCAAAGAGAGTTTGTCTGTCCTTTTGATTCTGTTCATAATAAGTATTTGTATATTCCTACGTGGTATTTTGACTGGAAAAAACGACTAGCAACGAATTTCCATGTAAAAATAACTTTGCTCAAATAAATTAATATAAATTTATCAAAGTAACAAACTGAATATAATTTCAAGGATTCATCAGCAATATAACGGGCATTTTATAGATTACGATAGATATTGCATTAAATTTATTTTTTAAATGCAGATTTTTGAAAATGGAAATAAATATTTCAAATATATAAATAAAATAAAAAGAGGGGAAAAAATAATAAAAATGAATAAATAGATAAAATAAAACAGTACAAAAGTGTATAAATAGACGAATTAGAAAATAAATAACTTTTTGCCATCTAAACCGCAATGTTGCAATCGATTATGAACCAGAATAAAGCGACCAAAACCTGGTCCCCACAACAAAGCAAATACTACATGTTATAAAGAGGAAAAACCGACAGAGAAATTAAGTGCCTGAAAAATGTATCTCTGCGTCTGTGAAATAATTTGCAAGATAATAACACAGATGGTTAGTGTCCCCCGAGTAACTAATCATTTCGTGATCGCTGCAAACCAAATTTGACGTTTGTCCTTGAAAATTATGTGAAACTCGTGTATGTCTCATACGAAGACGACAGATCAAGATAACAAATTGCCTAATAAGCCTTTCAGGGATAGTTAGCGGCACATAATAATACCATGGTTTCGACGAAATAGTTGGTTGAACTGTATTATAGAACCTACCTAAATTTGAGTTTTTTTTATATCTGTCCAGTTTTGTCGATTGTCTCTGTTAATTTTTCGAAATAAATCAATAGAAGGGATGAAAATGTAACGCCTCAGGAAGTAGCTTCCTTAGCAAACAGATCGACATTATCATTTCCCTTTATTCTACAGTGATTCGGAACCGAACAAAATTTCAAATAACTTATCAAGGGTGTCTCACCATTTTTATAAACAGAATATTATAGTAGATCTTTATTTCATTTTCTTACCAATCGATAGCCTATTTACTAGAGCGCTGGACTTCCGATATGGAGGTTACGGGTTCGATCCCGAGCGACGACGAACTTATTACAAGAATTAAATAAATAAATAAACGCTAATAATCACGTGGAAGGCAATGGAAACCATCACGTACAACATCATATGCGCGCTAGGTCAGTACACAGCAGACCCACACCGGACTGCACTTGTATATCGATAAATCAAACGATTACTAATCGGTTCCGAATGTAGTCTTGTGTGTGTACACATTCGTACTGCATATGATAATTCCTTAGTACACTACCTATATCTGTACAGCAGAGATGTACGAATAGGTAGTACCCACCAACCATTAGGTTGAGGAGAGAAAGAAGAAGACCAATAACGATATTCATTTCGAAGATATACCAATATCAAACTCGGTAACTTGCCGATATTTATTAACGATAGCCAATCTGATTTACCCCGTTGTGTAACACCTAAAATCGCTAAAATTTTGACACTACTGTTACTTCTGCTTTCTGCGACGTGATTTGCACCGTCAGCACTTCCTCAATGTTAAAAGTAATATAGCAAGTCGAAAAGAAACAAAAACATAAAATTTTCGTTTCCTCAAAAAACCTTAATATTCACGACATATATTAAATATTACATGTTGTACTCCTACCTACTTTTTCGTTTTTATTCTATGTTATTAGTTATTAGTTATTAGTTATTATTATTATTATTATAACTATTATGATTATTAATTATCTCTACAATTTTCGTTTCACTATCGCTTCCTTATCTCCATCACCAATTCCGATAATCTTTATATTTCTTATTCGTGTTGTTTTACTTAACGTTGCCTGCGATTAGATATTTTACTCCGAACCGAAGTGAATTTTCCTGTCGCTGTTTTACGTCTGTCATCCCTTAATCTCTACCTAATTTTCGACCCTCATTTGCTCGATCCGTGTACACAACGATAGTTCTCACAAGCAGCCATGTTTTTATTCTCAAAGGTTTTTTTTCTGTTCGTCGATAAGCGAACCAATTAGTGTAGTCCTCATCTCTGCAACATGATTATCTTCTGTTTTTCATATTTCTGTTCTGTTTCGATTTTCTTTCGTCAATCACCCTCCTTATACGGACAGCTATCTTAAGCGGCCTGCTCCGAATAACTTCGCTGAAACGGCGAAATCGAATCCGTGTTTTTTCCTAAAATCAGTCGAGTCTGTATCTCCGTTCTATTCGGTTTTCATCGATCTTCGGAGTCTTCCTGCTACGTTCGGCAGTTCGAAGTCGTTCTCGTCAATCGAGCCGTTAGCTAGCTAAATTTTTTAGACTCTTCTCGTAACAGGTAGTTGTAATTACTTTATTTAATAATAAATAAAGCACTACGGACCTCAAGTTTATTCAGAAAGTCAATCTTTTTGTTCTTTTATTCGTTTACGTTCGACCGGGAGTGGAGGAACACAACATACGTCAATAAAAATACGTGGATTGTCGTAGTCTTTGTATGTATGATAATTTGTGATAATATATATTTCCAGTTTATAATTTTTGATTTTGCTTCTATTCGATATAAAAGTAAAGTAAAGCAAGTCCCATATATCCTTGATAAGGTATTACGGATTGTGAAGTTAACCGTAATGGTAATAAGCTTAATGGATCTGATGAAAATACCGGGGCCCAGTTCCTCTACATTTGGGATCCTCCTTTACTTTCCCAGATTTCTCTGTAAACTTAATAAAAACTACATGCGCAAATTTAGAAAATCAAGTGGGTCCAACAACGCACGCGGAAATTAGGTTTAGGAAGTTCGAGTTTGCTTTTCTTTGTTTCAAAGCATTAACTAGTTACAAGTTAGGAGGCTTCGAATGCGGTACGAACTATTTAATTATGAAAAATCTGAGAAAACCGGGAATCATATTTGTAAATGAATTACGTCATTTTTAATTAGCGGCCATCGATCCTACTGAACGGAGAACGCGAGGAATCGACTTAAAACAGACGACTTGGCGTTAGCCGACAATTATGGCGGGAAGAATAGGAACGCGCACAGCAAAATGTAGAATAAATAATGGCCGGCTGGCGCTAATAAATGCTAATAATGATGAAGAAAAGTCGGATTCTTTTAACGGCGGATGATAAACAACTTGAAGCATTTCAACATGGTCTTAGTACTGCCGGGCATGCAGCAGAGCAGATGCCTTTAGTTTTATGTACTCCATTTTTCTTAATACAAATACTTCCGAGGCCCAGCCGGCGTACTGCGGAATTATACACGTGCACTGCTACTTCCAGTGCATTATTCTCCCGATGCGAATGCCGCCAAACAGAACACATAGTCAAACGAATAAAGCTCGGCCCGGAATGCAGATATGGAGTTGAAGGCTGTTATTAATCTTTCCGTCCCTCGCCCCTGGTTAGCTTTTTGTCGGCCGCGGTTATTGTAATAAATCAAATTTTCCGTTCTTTTACCGCGAGGAAGCCGTCCGTTTTTATGCACACAATAACAATATTCCTAATAACAATAACAATAATAATAATAATCATAATAATAATAATCATAATAATAATAATCATAATAACAATAATAATAATAACGATGTGGGGTGGTTGTTGTTGTTAAAAAATTCGTTGTTGCTTTAACACCGAATAATAAGAAAATTGTTCAACGTTTGTTCACTTTTTTTGAAAACTTGTTATTATTATATACTTTTACTTTTTTCGTCAACTGCCCTGCGCGGCGCTGTCCTTCTACGCTTTTCATGTTTATTCGAGAAGCCTTTTATTTATTTCGCTTTTTTCTTCTTTTTCACATCTTGTTTCTCTTCCTTTGCGTAGCTGGATAATATCGTACAAAAAGTTTTACCTACGTACTTTTAGTATCATTTTTTACACGACACCCGTCTAACCCTGTTTAGGTTCTCCAGTAACAAATAAAAATTGCAAGTGACACCACAGAGTCTACTTTTCATACTGCTCGCATAAATATCGTTCTGGATATCGTTGTAGATACCAGTTATTTTCAGACTAGATGACAAGAGTTTCACAACGTAACAAATGCCATATCCTTTGCAACATTTGCGTACGGTTAAAATAAAAGAAAAGACGTGTCGATGAAGTATTATAATCAACAGATGGTCTTGGATTATTATGCATGATTTAAAATCACCATTCTGCTGAATATAAAAAAAGAAAAAAAGAAAAAAAAAAGGGAGCTAAATATATATAGATACATATATATGTATATACAACGTAGTGACCGAGCCTTGCTCGGATTTATTTCAGTTTTGCAGATGAATCAAATTATATTATTCAGGAGTTTCGCAAACGTATTTATAAACTGAAGCACGTAATAAGAAAATCACGCAATTGCGTGATTTTCAGTATTCCAAAACTGTATTTCAGTTTTTGCGAAATATTTCCAAATCGTTATGTTATCGCGAACAGAAATTTATTTCATCGCGAAATTTCAATTTTTTCCTATTTAATAGATAAGCGAATTACTCTTTATTAAAGCGGAAATAAAAAAATTCGTAAGCCAGAAATATTATTACGAATCAATACGAACTGTGTACTTTTATAAAATATTATTTTTTTCCTCAGAAAGAGAATTCCCCGGTAAGATAAGTTTTTTTTTTTTTTTTTTTTTTTTTTTTAAATAAAAATAATAGTGAGGATTTCCATGCGCTGTGTTTAACTACTGAGGCTATTACAGCACATGGAGCCTACTTAGGAAGGTTAAACTCTATGGTATAGGCCGCTGCTACGCACGAAAGCCAACATAGCTGCGACCGCAGACGGAACGTTCGATAAGATCTTAGAGATAGAGGTGGTAGTGAAATAGGTGGATCTTGGTGCCGCAAAAGAGAAACATTCGAGAAGGAGGTGAGATGTAGACGGGGCGCTTGGTTGACCACAGAAGAAGCAGACATTTGGGGGTGCTTGTCCCGTGAAGATATACTCGTGCGAAAGGGTTGTGTGACCTGTTCGGAGGCGATTCAAGACAGAAAAATCTCTGCGAGAAATTTCGTCTATGGGCCACCAGGGTTCTGTGGTTGATTTTATGCTTCGGAGGAATGTACTTGCGGATTTCCATTCCTGCTGCCATTCTTCTCCAGTTTGGTGCATAAATAAATGGGCCATTGTGGGGGGAAGAGGGGGATTACATGGCATTGGAGAGAATAGTGTCGCCTGAGCTGCTCGATTGACGCGCTCATTACCTGGGACTCCTACATGGGCCGGCACCCATAGGAAGGATATTTCAGAGTTTAGGTGGGATAGTCTGTATAGTAGGTAGTGGACTTTTCTTATCAGGGGGTTTTTGGGTTTTATTTCTGAAATAAGTTGAAGGGAATTTAAGGAGTCAGTTATAAGTAGGGCCTTTTGGGACTGGGGGTTAGTATCAGTATAGTGTTGAATGCAGAAAACAATCGCATATATTTCAGCGTCCAGTGCTGTGCAGCAATCATGCAGTCTGACTGACTCTGCTGTTTTTGATACTTCGAAGGAGCATGCCGCCGGTGACTAATAACCTTTTGCCTTCGCTCCATCTGTGTAGAGGCATACATGATCGGTGTAGCTCGCCATGGTGTTTTTTACTATTTGTACTACGTTTGGGGGATATTGTGCTTTATTGAATTTTGTGAGAGATATGTTTATATTTGTGATCGGCTGACTCCAGGGAGGTACAGTTATTGCGAAATCTGGTAAAGCTCTTGGGATTGAGGGGATTTGGAAATGACCCATAACTGAAAAAAGTTCAGGCACTGGATCGTTCCCAAAACTCCCATTAGGGGATATGGTGGCCGGCTCGAGTGACGGGGTCTTAGTATTACTAAGGAGGGAGCTCAGTTCTTTAAAGTTGTAATATTTCCTATAATAGGATAGTGGGGGACAACCTGCCAGTGCACACAAACTTACAACAGGAGTAGAGGGATGAGTGGAAAGAATAGACCGAAGGGCCGCAAAATGTACAGGATCTAAGGATCTTAGCACACTATTGGCGGCTGAGGAGTACACCTGGCACCCGTAATTGATTCGCGAAAGGATGATTGATCTATATATTGTAAGGAGTAGTTTTGGATTTATGTTGTATTTGTAATTCGACAGATATTTTAGGATGGACAAGGATTTTAGACATTTAGCTTTAAGCTCACGTATGTGATCGCGCCAGGAAAGTTTTTTATCAAATATTAAGCCTAGAAACTTAACTGATGGACGGTTTGGGATAGGAACACCATTTAGACTCAGGAATATGCTGGAAAGTGCGTTTTGGCGTCCCCTGTGGAAATCAACACATATTGTTTTTGTTGAGGAGAAGGTCAAACCGTTGTCATTGGACCACTTTTGGAGCTTTTTTATGGATTTTTGTAGGATATTTTGAGCGTTTATAGGATGGTTGGATGATAGGGAGATGTTTAGGTCGTCCACATAGAGCCGGGACGTTACAGAAGCGGCAAGACAGTCAGTTAAGTCGTTAATGTAGTATATGAACAAGGTTGCACTTAAAGCAGAGCCTTGTGGTACACCATTTTCCAACAGCATTAGTTCAGACGTTGACGAACCAGTCGTAACTAAGTGAAATGTCCCTATTCCAGAAGGATAAAATTGACATTGGCTAATGTTTTTAAAGTATTGCCATGCTCCTGCCATATTTTCTTTTCGTTACTCTCGTATTATTATTATTATTATTATAACCATTATGATTATTAATATTATCTGTACCATTTTCGTTTCGCTATCGCTGCCTTATTTCCATTCTAAGAACTGGTATTCCATTATAGTTTTTATTGACCTCAAATCGGCATATGATAGTGTGCACCTTAATACCCTAATCGAAATACTCATTAAGTTAGGAATTTCTAAAAAAATTGCCTATTGGATACACAGCTATTTTCATAATAGAAAATTGACTATGTTATCGGGAGGAAGAACCTATGAGTCGGTAAACTCGGAAAAGGGATTACCTCAAGGGAGTCTACTCACCCATGTCTATAGGCACTATATACAAAGGATATAGGAAAAATTCAAGGGCGAAATATCAAAGTCATTCAGTATGCGGATGACTTGGTGGTATACTCATCGGCGGGGTCTCTAAAAACGGCAACGAGCAGAGTGACGGAGGCTCTAAAGAAATTAACATCAACGTTATACAGGCTCCACATTCAGATTAATGGGGAAAAACGTAGGGGCTAATAGTGACCAGGAAGATCATGCGACTATATCCATTAATACGAATAGGTAATAAAACCGTGGCTTTCCAAAACTCAGCCAAGTATTTAGGAGTCAAGTTAGACTCAAAATTGTCTTGGAACGATGAACTTAAAAAGATAGCCGAAAAATGTGAGAAAGGTCTCAACGTATTAAGAGCCCTAACAGGAAGAAAATGGGGAGCTCATCCATATTCGCTCCTAACAATATACAAAGCAATAATACGGACCCACATAGAATACGCAGCCCCAATATTAAATTTAAACAATACAAAAATTAAAAAATTACAGATTATTCAAAACAGAGCCCTTCGGCTCTGCCTAGGGTCTATGAAATCTACACCAGTTCACGTAGTCAATGCTGAATGCGCAGAACCTCCGTTAAATTCCTCCTTAAACATTCTACGGACAAATTTTACATAAAAAATAAAGAGATCATCCAATGAATAAACAAATACCCATCTTAGACAGCTTAAAAAATCGGGATTATTGGAGGTTTACTACAACTCCCCCAATACTTACTAGTTTTAACTACTACTTTGATCTAAAAATTTATAATAACATTAAACCGGCGCCATTTTGGATGGATTTCCAAGAATCGCTTTACTGCCCACGAATCGAATTAGATACGAAAGAATTTCTTAAAACTAATCAGCCAATGTCAGATGACAACAGTTTGATAATGAATAACATATTAAAATCCCGTTTCAATGATTATCAAATCTTCTATACCGACGGATCGTTTGATCTGGGACAAAATAGGTACACTGCAGCCTTTTATTATCCCAGACGGGAGTTGTTTAAAATTTTTCGACTGATACACGCAGGATCGTCCTTTACGGTGGAACTATATGCTATATTAAAAAGCCTAGACTATTCTAGAAGATTCGTCGGACAAAAAATATTAATTTTAACAGACTCTTTGGCCGTACTGCATAAACTTTCACGCGGAATTGGCAAGAAAACATCAAATATCGAATGCCCTATAAGAAGACAAGCATTTAATTTACAACAGGCAGGCACGGATATAGTGCTAAAGTGCATTCCGTCGTAAAAGGAAATGAAATAGTAGGTAGATTAGCAAGAACCGAAGTAGGTAGAACAATTGCTCAAAAATTAAATTGGTGGGAGTTTTTACCGATAATTAAAGAACACATTATAATCGAGTGGAACGCTGAGTATCAACAGATTAGTGATCAAAAAGGGAAAGATTATTCAAGAATACAGAAGTATGTCCCAAGAGCCCCTTGGTTTAAAGGAGCGAACAACTTGGGAAGAGACTTTATAACGACGATAACGAGATTGATAACAGGACACAACAAAACCCCCGTTCACTTGGCAAAAATTAATAATATCATCAATGATAGTACATGCAGTAGTTGTAGAACAGAGGGTTCAATAGATCATTTTATCTGGCAATGTGAAGTCTACGAGCAGGGTAGGGACAAACTTAGAGCAGAAATCTTAGCAGAACTGCATACTTTCCCGGTTTCAGTGATACAGATAATTGCAGATCCACTGTCGAAGGTAGCGGCATTAATATATAAATTTATAAAATATCACAACATAGAAATTTAGAAATAATAAATAAGGAAGTTCTATAAAACACCCTATACAGGGCTAAGCAAAAGAAAAAACTGGCTAAATGGCGAAAGCTAAGCCCAAAAAAAAAAAAAAAAAAAAATCACCGATTCCGATAATCTTTATATTTCTTATTCGTGTTCTTTTACTTAACGTTGTCTGCTGATTAGATATTTTACTCCGAACCGAAGTGCATTTTCCTGTTGCTGTTTTACGTCTGTCATCCCTTAACCTCTGCCTACCGCATTTCCGTCCCCTATTTACTCGATCCGTGTGTCCAACGATGTTTCTCGCAAGCAGCTGTGTTGTTATCAAAGATCCTTTTTCTGTTCGTCGATGAGCGAACCAATTAGTGTGTAGTCCTCATTTCTGCAACATGATTATCTTCTGTTTTTCATATTTCTGTTCTGTTATTTTTTTTCGTCAATCACCCTCCTCATACAGCTACCTTAAGCGGCCTGCTTCGGATAACTTTGCTGGAACGGCCAAGTCGGATCCGTGTTTTCTCTCAAAAATCAGTCGAGTCTATATCTCCGTTCTATTCGGTTCCAGTCCTCTCGGTTTTCTTCGATCTTCGGAGTTTTTCTGCTACGTTCGGCAGTTCGAAGTCGATCTCGTCAATCGAGCCGTTGGCTGGCTAAACTCGTCTCGTTACACGTAGTTGTAATTACTTTATTTAATAATAAATAAAGAACTACGGTCCATTTTCGGGTCGATAGCGAAACAAACAAATACAAAGAGGATTATTTATAGTCTTAATTTGTTATTCTCATTCGTCCCTGTTCGATCGGGAGTAGAGGAATACAACAGTATTTAAGATAAGGTTTAGCCTCATATTAGTAGCTGCGGACGCCTTGGTATAATCCGGGGGTATAACCTAAAAACCATCAGTTTTAAAAATTATTTTTTTTCTTCTGAAATATAAATGATATTTTTATGGAAAAAATCAGGCTCATTTAACACGTTAGGACTGTCATGTGTGAATTTTTTGATGTCATAATATATGTATATACTTTTAAAACGTTTCCAAAGTATTTAAAATACAACTTTGTTTATTAAAAAAGCTGCGAGATATTTTTTTTTTTTCAAATTGCGTCTTTTTTTTTTTAGCAAATACAATAGTTTAATGAGAAAATTGGATTTTGGTTGTAGTTTTCACGAAAATTTTTAAAAAAGTATTAATTTTTCAGGCTTATTTATGGTTTTTGGTCGTTAACTCTTCATAGATTATTTATTTATATACATATACATATACATATACATATACATATACATATACATATACATATACATACATATATATATATATATATATATATATATGTATATATAAATAATCTATGAAGAGTTAATGACCAAAAACCATAAATAAGCCTGAAAAATTAATACTTTTTTAAAATTTTTCGTGAGAACTACAATCAAACTTATTTGTAATTAAAAGTGATAAAAGTAACTTGTGTGTTCGCGTTAGTTTCGCTCTTGCTACGATCAGCTGATAAGAAGAAATTAACGGTGAGATCGTTTTATTTTATTTTCTGTTATCGTAGCTGATAACGCCGGACTAACCATTAACGCTTCGAACGTTTAATTAACAATCGTCGATCTTTATTCATACTAGCCGGTTTTCGTTAAACCGGCGGTAGTGTATAACTACCTAATATTCTCGTACTCGGATGCGGGTTTAATACATCATGTCGTCAAAACCGAAAAAAGATACCAAATCCGATATTAGCAAAACTGCAAGCAACAAAATGACCGCGAAGCCGCCAAAAAACAAAGCATTCTCACTTACCAGTTCGACTTTTCCAAATCTACCCAACAATGAATCAAACACAGACATATCTACAAAATCCAATACTACAACTTCCACAACAGACCTACCTACTACGTCAAATCCAACGAACCAGCAAACATCATCCGCGTCTTACGCAGGAATTGTCAACAAAGAACCAGTCTTAGACAAAACTCACGCAATTGTGATCCCCACTATCGATGGCGTCCGACAGCTCGAATATGTTGAAAAAATCACTGAATTTGTCAACCCTCAGCAGATTAGAGCAGCCTACCGCATGTCGAACCAAAGATTCTGTATCTTCTTCACCTCGAAACAAATCGTGGACAACATAGTCGACCAAAACCGAGTTTTAACGATTAATAACCAAACGATTAACATCCGTCGCTTAATTAATCCAGCCAAACGCATTATCATCTCCCATGTTTGTCCTAGCATTCCAACCGGTGTAATCGAGGACGAATAAAAAAAACATAATATTATTCCTGTATCGCCCATCACCACAATGCGAGCCGGATTTGCGTCATCTGCTCTAGCCCATATTCTGACAAACAAAAAGCAATTTTATGTGTCCCCGGAGTCAGTTGAGCTTATTCCCGACTCCTTAGTAATCACTCACGATGACACCACCTACCGAATTTTTTTAGCGGAAGAAGGCTCAATATGCTACCGATGTAAGCGTAAAGGCCACCTAGCAGCCGAATGTCCAGATCTGTTAATTGTCGAAGATACAGCTCAATCTGCTAATGATTGTACAATTCTGCCCTCCACTGAGGGATCTAAAGATGAAGCTCGAATTGACGTCCAGCCCATCGATAAAGGATATTCTACAATCACTCCGATCCCGCCATTCAAACGAACGGTCTCTTCTTCCACTTCTTCATCATCTATCGAAACAACATCAAGAAAAATACCAGAAAAACCAACACCTAAGAAGCTGAAACCAGCCGAAGACAAAAATGACAATTTAGTGGAAACAATTAAGGTGGCCAAAGAAGAATTGGAGGAAAACGCTGATCGTTATGATGTTACGCCAGAGCAGTTCGAAGACATCATGCTTGCTATTCTCACTGAAACGAATTATGTTGAAGCAGTTAGACAGATGGATATAGATCCTAAAAAAATTGTTAACTCATTACCCATCCTGAAGAACTTTATAGTAGGACAAGGAATCAAAAACAAGTTAACCAGGCTGGTTAACACACTGATTAGTAGCACCTCTGGCTCAGAAACAGATCTAACGAATCATGAGTAAAATCCTACAGTGGAATATTAATGGTGTATTCTCGCACCTAGCTGAGTTACAAACGCTGATAGCTCAACACCAACCACCAGTGATATGCATCCAAGAATCCCATTTGAAACCTAATCAGTGGTTTTCTATTCGTAGTTACAAACCATTTCGATTCGATGATACCTCTCACTCAATAGCAGCTGGAGGAGTTTTAACCTTGATACATGATTCTATTCCACAAGTGATTCCGCTTTCAATTACCTCCGATATTCAAGCAGTTACTGTTACAACAGCACTCCCAACAATTCACCGTAAACCCATCACAATATGCAATATTTACATCCCACCAAACCGGCAAACCTCACTATACGACTTTGAGGAAATTATAAATCAGCTACCACAGCCGTTTATTCTTCTTGGCGATTTCAATGCACACAGTTATACGTGGGGCTCCAGATATCAGAATTCCAGAGGAAATCAAATTAATAACCTACTTATCAATAACCCTAACATCGTTTTAATAAACAAGGGGGATCAACCAACTCACATTGATGCAAAAACAGGGCGTTTTTCGTCAATCGATCTTACGCTGATCTCCGTCGATCTTATCGATCAAATTGACTGGCAAAGCCACACAGATCTTTGCGATAGCGACCACTACCCCATCTTCCTGGTATACAACGTACCCAGCTTTCAATCGTCGCGGTGTCGAAAATGGAAGATAAAGGAAGCCAACTGGCCAAGGTTCACCGAGGGCACCGAAATCCACTCCAGACATTTCGATGATGTCGAAGAAGATGTCGAATTTTTAACAAAAAAAATCACTGAAGCTGGACGTATAGCTATACCCTTGTCCTCGTCCAGTCCGTCGTCAAGTAAACGGGTTCCTTGGTGGAACAATAATATTGCAAAGGCAATAAATCTCCGTAAAAAGATATTGAGAGTACTAAAAAGATACAACTCAATAACGAACCTTATTAATTATCGCAAACGACGTGCACATGCACGTTCTCTCATTAGAGCAGCCAAAAGGAAGTGCTGGCAAGATTTTACCTCATCTATTAATCAGCAGGTACCCATTTCCGCTGTGTGGAAGAAAATTCATCTGATCAATGGGAAAAACTATAAGGAAACCATCTCCGCTTTATTCAAAGACGGTTTACTTATTACCAACATTAACGAAATGGCCGACATGTTAGCTTCCCACTTCTCCGCCGTATCGTCTAATTTGAACTATTGCGAAGAATTTATACGCTATAAACAAAGGACAGAAGCCATTCCATTGAGCTTCGGTTCCAGTAACGAGGAAGAGTACAATTGTCCCATATCGCTAAGGGAACTAGAACATTGTATCCAATATTATGTCCATGATTCCTCGCCAGGTCCGGACAACGTTCATCCTGTTATGTTAAAGTATCTACATCTATCGGCTAAAGTATATTTATTACATATCCTGAACAGCTTGTGGAATGAGGGAATATTCCCTACGAGATGGAAAATAGCCGTAGTAATCCCAATATTAAAAAAAGGAAAAGTAAAAACCGAAGCATCTAGCTACCGGCCTATCGCGTTAACAAGTACTCTGGGCAAACTATTGGAAAAAATCGTTCAAAAAAGGTTAATCTGGACCCTCGAAATGAACAATATATTTACTCCTCACCAATATGGATTCCGAAAATACCGCTCAGCAATTCAAGCTATCGTAAATCTCCAACTCAAGGCTCAGAAAGCATTTACTAATCGTGCGCACTTATATGCTGTCTTCTTTGATCTTCAAAAAGCGTATGACACGGTATGGAGATATCAGGCCCTTACGAGCCTGCATAAAGCAGGAATCCGTGGTCGCATGGCTAGTCTTATCCAAAGCTTTCTAACGAACAGGCAAATCAGAGTTCGGTTAGGGGACACTTTTTCGCAGCTGTTTTCCATGGAAAATGGGGTGCCTCAAGGATGTGTCCTTAGCGTAACACTTTTTCTATTAGCCATCAATGACATCCAGCTAGCCGTTCGAGCGCCCGTACAGTTTAGTCTGTTTGCTGATGATTTGACGATAACATTTCAATCCTCTTCACCTACCAGAGCAAGCAAAGTCATGCAGCGATGTATTAACGAACTCTCCGAATGGGCGTCTGCGCGAGGCTTCAAATTCTCTGCGGAAAAGACAACATGTGTAGATTTTCATCGGGCCACTAAATACTGTCAACGGCCTCGAATTTTCCTGAACAGCGTAGAACTGCATTTCCAAGAGGAGGTACACTACCTTGGAGTGACAGTCGACAGCAAGTTCCTATGGAACGCACACATCAAGGATCTCAAGAAGACATGCATTAAAGCTCTTGGTATATTAAAGCGGATCAATAATAAAAGTAACGGAGGCGACCGGAAAATGTTATTACTGCTATATCAATCGTTAATTCGGTCTAGATTAGAATACGGTTGCCAAGCGTTCAGTTCGGCGGCTCGGGGTCTATTGTCATCCTTAGATTCTATCCAACATTCAGCTATCCGAATAGCCACTGGAGCCTTTTGCACTAGTCCTACAGCCAGTCTTAATTGTGAATCCGGACAGCTGCCCCTATATTTCAGAAGGGAGATCCTAACAGCTAACTTTTTGACTTCCACTCTTGTCAATTCAAACCTTCCGATCAATGAGCTCCTTTTCAACTCTCAACAACAGAGTCAGACTACTCTGCGTGTTCCTAACTGTGCAACTAACATCAAAAATAAGTTTGAATCTCGTTTTCCTCAAATTAGAAAATTTATTCTCAATCCTCCCCTTGCTCCAGTGTACACTAACCCTCCTCCTTGGCTTTTTCTAACCCCAGATATCAATCTCAACTTAATCCATCTACCCAAATCCATATATCCCGACTACATCCTTCATCAATACATTACTTTCGAAACTGTCAAATACATTGACTACATCTTCTGCTTTACGGATGGCTCAAAATCCACTGGCCATGTTGGATCAGCCTTTTTTGTTCCTCCTACCACCCATCGCTTCCGGCTTCCAAAATCCTGCTCTGTATTTTCGGCTGAATCTTTCGCCATCTTCAAGTGTCTTGAGTTCCTCTCCTCCGCTCCACCTCTTTCTAAATACCTCATCCTTACTGATTCACTTAGTGTTCTAATGTCCCTCTACAACTTTTACACAGATAATGCAATTGTACAACGCATCCTTCTCCTTCACGATCTCCTTATTCGATCCCAAATTTCTATATCTTTCATGTGGATCCCCAGCCATATTGGTTTCCCTGGTAACGAGGCCATCGACCGAGCTGCTAGGGAGGCATCCCGGCTTCCAGCCATATCCTCGTACTTCTCTTCTACCAGCGATATAAAATCCTTCTTGAAATCCCTTATAATTAAATCCTGGGAACAAGTATGGAGTTCTAGTCAACAAAAAAACCTTTTCCTTGTTAAACCTGATCCTCTATCTCAGATCCCCCTTCCATTTCGTTCAAGGAAGAAAAATATTATTCTTACCAGACTTAGGATTTCCCACTCCCCCCTGACCCATTCGTATCTCCTACAGCGCACCGATCCCCCTCTTTGTCCTTTTTGCCAAAGAACCCAGCTTTCCATTCCCCATTTACTAACATCTTGTCATTCCCTTACAGCACTTAGAGCCCAGCATGGCCTCCCCCCTTCCTTATCACAACTCCTAACTGATTCTCCGTGTCATATCCACAGTGCGTTCCAATTCCTTCATTCCCTTAACCTCCTAAATTCAATTTAGTATCCCTTCCGTTCCCCGGGCGCATATGGCCCGTTTGTGCAGCCGGCGCATGTACCGTTTAATGTAATAATAATAATAATAATAATAAAACTTATTCTTCAAGGTTAAAATTTTTAATCTTCAAACCCGTAGTCTTGTTTTCTTATCTGAAAAAATCATGGCGTTAAAATTTTAGCAGATTTGATCAACTTTAAGACATGCCGATATGGCCAAGAAGATAGAGCCAATAGCGCAACTCAGCGCGCGCCCGAAGGTACACTTCCGCTGGTTACTAGACAGAGTGGTTAGCTGGTGTTACGCAATAAAACAGAAACTCTCATTACAGGCTTATTAAGACTAGACTTGAAATATCACAATTTTTTTCTTAGCCTTCTTTTTCGGGTGAATAATTTTAGTGATAAGAATAAAAAAATTGTTGAAAACATATTTAAAATTTGCCACAGAATAGACCAAGAAAGTTAAGTATTAATGCCAGACATGAGCGTCGATTTTTTCGCATCGGAGTATTTTTTTCGATATTCCGCTACCACTTGAAGCAGATACTGTTTTTGATCTTCTTTGCGGATCAGTTTATTGTTGTATTGTTCAATTAATTGTACGCCGCGTTCAGCTGCATCATTAATCACTTTCATTTTGGAGATTAATTCTCTACTTTTTAGATAATCTTTATCCTACTCCCATTGACTTCGACTTCTGAGAAGAAAATCGGTGTTAATGCGAAATCTCTCAAAAAAATTATTGGTCAACGAATTAACTGATTTAGATCACCTCGGCATAAATTTTCCACGTCGGAAAATTTAATCTGCAATCGGCTCATGTCGTCATCTTCTGTTGCGTCGAGATCCAGGTTTTTGTGCATTCTTTCTTTCACTTCATTACTGACATCGTTATTAAAGAAATCGAAGCCAATTGCTTCCAGAGTTAGATACCATAAATGGCGAATAAATTGATTTACAGCTACTTTTGAAACTTCTTCGTCTATTTCTTCGTAAGAATTCAGTTTTTTCAGAAAATTAAAATCTGAATTTGGTGATTTTTTAAGTGGATAGACTAAAGGATAGTTGCCGAAAATACGGTATCATAATAAACACCTCTAAAACCGAAATAATGATTATAAATAATAAGGAAATAACAACTTCGAAAGAAATAATAGTAAATGCACAGCCGATACAACGGGTAAATAGAATAAAATACTTAGGATATTGGATTAATGATAAGTGGGACTCTGACTACACAATTAAAACTCGAATTGAAGCAGCAAGAAGCACATTCCAGAAAGTACAAAATTTAGTATGTAATAGGGAGCTGCCGTTAACAACCAGATGAAAAATAATTAAATGTTATGTGCTTCCGGACTAATGTACAGGATGGAAACTTGGACACTAAAAGCAGCATCTATAAACATATTATAAGCATTTGAAATATGGTTGTACAGAAAGATATTAAAAATATCATGGGTCGATAAAGTTTCTAATAAGGAAGTATTGTACAGAATGAATAAAGATAGAGAATTGATAGATTTGGTAAAAGGAAGAAAGTTGGAATACCTAGGACATATAATTAGAAGTAATAAATATGAGCTATTACAAACTATCCTTCAAGGAAATATTGAAGAGAAACGGAGCCGAGGAAGAAGAAGAAGAACGGACTGGATTCAAAATATACTGGAATGGTTGAATATCAGGAAAGTTTCGGAAGCCTTAAGGATAGCCAGCAATAGAGAACAGGCACCTGAAGAAGAAGAATAGTAACCGGAGCTGAAAACCACGCTTCCACATAAGTTGTCACAATAAAAATACAAATATCAGCTAAACCTTTCGCTTCTGAAGTTTTCAGCTCAAATTCAAAGGAAAATAAATACATTTTCGAGGAGTATATGACCTTAGACATCCACCTTGCGTCGTGGTGCATAGCTCCGGGATATCGAAGTGAAAAATTATTTGGAGTTTCTCCTAGAAATACTAAGCATAATTCTAAAAATTCTTGGTAATCGCCATGAGGCTGATGTGTAGCAAGTGTATGCTGCAGAAATGTAATCAATTGGGATTTTCTATCGTCGTTAAAACTGATCTCATTGATCTCATTTCCTCTTCCATTAATGCTGAGCGAAAATTGTCTTTATTCAACTTTGACCACTTGTTTTGGAATTCGTTAAAAATAACAACATTTGGGCGAGAAGTGCAAAGCATTTTCAGTTCGAAAAAAATTCTTACAATCATTTCAAAAGTATGGTGACGACACGCCAAATGTAATAATTTGCCGGCGAGGAACCGTTCCAAGCGAACACAAGTCTCCCCTCTGTCAGATTCTACAGGAAAAAATATGTTGGAAATATGAATGACACTTTTAGGAATAATATTAAATAGTTGTTGAAAAGTTCGGCAAATAAAATAATTCCGAACAAATCGGCCCAGCTCGTAGTGTACATTCAGATATGACAATCCAAATACTTTATTGAGCTGGTCCTCTCGATTGTTATATTTTTGAGGTGCGGTATGTGCCATTAACCGTGTTCGTTGCACTACCAATAGCCATTCATTTTGTTTTAGTCGTATTTATATATGTAAGCCCATCTTTTTACTACTTTCATTAATTCTTGTAAACCTTCAAGGCACGTTGAAGTCACGATCGTAGCGAGACAGATATTCGCCACATGAGTAAAAAAATTTTTAATAATTTTTTTTTATTAAAATAAAAATTTGATAATATATACATATATATATATATATATATATATATATATATTTTAAAATAAATAAATAAATAAATAAAAAATAAATATATATATATATATAAATTAAATAATTAGTCTATGCCAATCAAATGATCATTATTGTTTCCTCTAAGACAATGATGATCGAAAATGAAAAGATAATTGAATTTTGAAAAACGTTGAACGAAGAAGTTGTTGAATATGAATTGTGCTGAATTTAATAATATTTTGTTTTTTGTAAAAGTAATGAAAATTATGTGTAACTAAAACACATAAAGTATGGTTGGATGTACCGATGATGTTTCGAAGGAATTTAAAATTTAATTAATGGCGGGCGGGGCAAAACACAATATATTAATATGATAAGGTAATCATAAATTTTATAAAATAGAAAAATACATTTTCGGTCATTTTATTATATTTCTTTTATTTATTCACTGTTAGGTTAATGTAGATATACTGTTTTAATTAATCGTTCGGCAACAAATGTGTGCCGGATGTCAAATTATGTAATGTATATGAGTTATAAAAACAAATTGGTAGTAGAGCGTGGTTATAAAAAATTTAAAGCACATATACATTACATAAATTGGTAGCAGAGCGTGGTTACGATCGTTTTATTTCATTAAACATCTACGGACATATATACGAAAAAATATAAATATATAAATTTTATTTAATGTTAACATGTTTAAATGGTTAAAGATGTAAATACAATTCGATTAGATAATTTTATTTTTTTTTAAATTAAAATTTTACGAAACTTTTAACTATCGATCTATACGCGACTTGATGCTGTGCATTTAATTTCTTTAAATTAATTTGTATATATTCGGTTTTTGGTTATTAATTACACGATGATGTCGTATCGTATTTTTTGTCTTGTATAAAAAAGATTTGATCATAATATGGTTTAATGTGTTACACCTAACAATTTAAAACGCCTATGTAGTTACGTTTTCTGGCGTTAATTGTTATTAATACAACAATAACAAATATTTAAAAACGTTTTGATATTTATAAAATATTTGATCAATCTATTTTATAAAAGTCTTTCGTTTTAGACGTACTTTTCATTTCACATTGTAAAATGAAATTATATTATATGTTACATAAACGATAACTCCTAAACAAATTTAATTCGTTATAAATAGTATTTATAATTTTACTATATTAATCGAATGTTTCAAAATTTAAATACTGAAATTGATTATAACTATTATTGATATGATATTGGAATTATTTCGAAGTTTGAAAATGTAAAATATACATTGTTAACAAAAAGAACATCGATGTTAAGCGGCATTTTATTTTTATTGATTTTAGCGTAAACGCAACTATTAATTAGATTTTGCATTATAAATTATACATGTAACCGATAAAGATTATGTTAGTTCATTTTCTTCCGTCTAGTTCTTTACACTAGTTCGTCCGGTGGGCTTATACTTTAATTCGAAATGTAAATTTTTTAAAATTATTTATTGAAGAATGTTTCGTAACATCAGTTACTTATTTAGATTTAAATTTAAATTTTTTTTATTAATTTGTATGACAACTTACATTAAATCATATGAAACTGAAAATACTCGCATAAAGGGAACTAACGCGATGAACTATAAATTCTTTGTTTCTATTTGTGTTTATTGATCAATTTAAAAACAACTAAAGTGTCTAGCATATAAACTAGATATATGTAGTTTAAGTATTAATACCCAAATCTAAACTATTAACACAACTGTAAATGAAATTATATTATCGGATTTATTTAAAAGAAATTTAAAATCATTGTTTTCGTGTCAACAATGTTAGAATTAAAAAATTACACGTACATTTTGGAATCCTTTTAAAATAACGGTACAATACATGGAGAGTCTTGTCGCAAGTTTTTTTTTATTGTATTTTAATTTTGTTTATTGTATTTTTTTTATATATGATATATACATGTTTGCATTATAGATATGTGTATATATATATATATATATATATAATTTTATTCTAAATGTTATAGTTTACTATAATTTGTGTTTTGCCTTGCCAGTCACGGGTAAATGTCCTATATTTTGAAAATTATCGATATGGAGAGGGGAGCTCCCCTTATTTGAAGATTTTTATTTTTTTAATTTTAATTTTTTTTTGTTATTTGAAATTTTTTTTCCTACTCCTGAATAAAAAGTAATATAAAATTTAATTAATGCATTAATAGTAAAGATTTGTCAATCATGGAAACACGGATGACCACAAGTCAAAGATCAAAGGAGTCAGATTCAAAAGATTTTGATGAGCGACGAAACGAAATGTAAAGGTTAAAAGAGATGGTTTGAAACCTTACTGAGCAGGCTTTATGACTTACTATGATATTAATAGAACGGACAAAAGAAAAAAAAAATACAGAAGGATAAAGATGTAACAAAGAAAGAGGGATTAGTGTAACGAAAATCGAAGATAAATAAATAAGACAGACTAACCAGAGACAATTGTAATCGGATTCTTATCAGCGAGCGAGTGATAACGCGTGATGCACAACTAGACACTTTATTCACGTACTGATGAAAAAAAATATAAAAAAGGATATTAATATAAAGTATGTTTTTATAAGGATGATACAACGATTGTTAATATGTAGAAGTGTAATCAGTTAATTTTAAGTTACAGTTAAGCGAAGAAAGAGGGATTATGAATAGCCAGAACCACCAGCCCCAGACAGAAAATTAATTCAAAAGGCGGTTTAATTGGAAAGGATCCAATTGTAGCAGCATTTACTTCCTCAGACTTGAGTGGTATATCATATAATATTACTGAACCTCAATGCGAAATGTCCAGTAAACTGTGTGACATGCATACTAGCAAATGCATGGAACAGGAATTTTGCATATCACCTGGTCCTGGAAAGAATATGTTTGAAAGCACTCCAATTATAGGCGAAGAATTGGAGAAAAATGCAAAGGAGCTTTGGAAATCAGACGATTCTGTAGAAGTGAAGAGTAACGTTTTGT
The DNA here is from genome assembly GCA_039619475.1 of Icerya purchasi. Lineage (NCBI taxonomy): Eukaryota > Metazoa > Arthropoda > Insecta > Hemiptera > Monophlebidae > Icerya > Icerya purchasi. Next base: position 241,052,625 of record CM077115.1, read on the forward strand.
CTGTTGATCAGTTCATGCATATGCCTTCAACAAAAGCTGAATATGCCGATCCAGTGACTAAAAAGAAATCGACTTTTCACGGTTGTCTTCCAGCAATGGATTATAGCCCTGCAGCAGGAACCATAAATGGATCTCGCCCATTTTCCTTTAAGCAGAATGAAACAATACATAATAATCCACTCTGGAACGTGCTTACTAATGCCTTGCCCACACCATTAGTTGAACAAATATCTTGTCACAGAATCAAACCGATCTTATTGACAACTGGTGAGATGAAAGTTCTGCTTCAATGGCAACCAACAATCGTTCTTACTCTGCTAGTTAGAATTGGACAGAATGCTATAGCCTGCATGCTGGGTGAATTTACCACAATGTCCAGACGAAGACTAAGATGCATGTTAAAATGCCAGTTGGTTCTAAAGAATGAAAGGGACGTCATCATAGCTGGCCTGTGCAATATGTACACCGATTACATCACTATGCCCCAAGAATACTCTGTGCAAAGTATGAATTAGCATCAACGACTTACAACCTACATATGCTTACATGTATTCCACAGTACCAATTGCAAATATACAGATCCTACTGGTCTGCATGATGAAGACTAGATGAGTGGAAAAACAGGTTTCGTTAGAAATTAAATTTAACAATAATAATTATAACATCATATTTTTAATTGTAAGATATTTGTCTGAAGATATAATTTTAGGTGGACTTAATGTATAACAGGGTATTCAAATCTTGTATGAATGTAAAATATAATTGTAAAATATTTTTTTTTTTTGTGGCCCGTAGCACGCTATTAATTAAGTAGTCTTGGATCATGCCCAAATTAAAATTGTAAGACACGATCCAAGGGGAGGGGGATGTAATGAGACAGATACTCGCCACATGAGTAAAATATTTTTGATAACTTTTTTTTATTAAAATAAAAATTTGCTAATATATACATACATATATATATATATATATATATATATATATATATATATATATATATATATATATATATATTTATATATTAAATAATTAGTCTATGCCAATCACATGATCATCATTGTTTCCTCTGATGCAATGATGATCAAAAATGTGGTTTTAGAAGTAGAAGATAATTGAATTTGGAAAACGTTGAACGAAGAAGTTGTTGAATATGAATTGTGCTGAATTTAATAATATTTTGTTTTTTGTAAAAGTAATGAAAATTATGTGTAACTAAAACACATAAAGTGTGGTTGGATGTACCGATGATGTTTCGAAGGAATTTAAAATTTAATTAATGGCGGGCGGGGCAAAACACAATATATTAATATGATAAGGTAATCATAAATTTTATAAAATAGAAAAATACACTTTCGGTCATTTTATTATATTTCTTTTATTTATTCACTGTTAGGTTAATGTAGATATATTGTTTTAATTAATCGTTCGGCAACAAATGTGTGCCGGATGTCAAATTATGTAATGTATATGCATTATAAAAACATAAATTGGTAGCAGAGCATGGTTATAAAAAATTTAAAGCACGTGAATGTTATTAACCACAATTCCGTTAACTATTACAGCAAAGTTTTTTCTGGCACTTCCTTCATTATGGTAACTTCTTCCAATATTTGACTATACACACTGATGCACTCTGATTCCAATATAAATTAGTTATAGTTCTGATGTGTTGACCATCCAGTCCTATTAGACGCAATATCTCAATAAACTTTTTGTGACATACTGTGTCGAATGTCTTTTCATAATCCACGAAACAAGCGTATATGTCAGTTTGGACCTCACTACATCATTGAATGTGCACCAAAACAGTAAATAGAGCTTCTCTAGTACCAAACCCATTCAGAAAACCAAACTGTGTTTTTCTGGTATCCTGCTCACACATGGTATATTCTTCGATGTATAATTTTTAAAAACAATTTAAAAATATGTCTCATTAAACTAATAGTTCTAAATTCTAGACAATTTTGCATTATTCTTCTTTGTCAACCAGTCCGTGGGTATTTCCTCATTGCAGTATATACTGTTAAATAAATCAACTAGGATTAAGAGTGATTGTTCTTTTTCTAGAACTTTTATTAATTTCATGTACGCATCATTTGGACCTGGACATTTACCATTTTTTGACCTGCTTATGACATATACTACCTCTTCGCGTGTGATGTCTAGGCCGTTTTCAAGTCATATGTTGGAAGATTCATTTCTGTTATCGTTAAAAAGAGTCTGCAAATATTGTTTTCATTCCTCAATTTTCTCATCCGTGCTCAATAAAATGTTCCCATTTTTGCTGACAATGTAGCTATTCCATCTTTGTTTATGTTTTATTCTCTTAAACATGTTAAAGTAATCGTTCTCTACATTTAGTTTTTCTATTTCTTTACATTCATTAGAAAGTTTCATTTCTTTTGTTTCCCCTGTATCTTCCATCTTATCCTTTTTTACAGTTCAGTATCTTACCGGATCTTTCTTTTTGAACAACCTTCTTTGATCCATTAACTGAAGAATTTTGTTAGTCATTTAGGCCTGTATACTTCTTTTACCATCGTTTATAAGATATTTCTGTGTTACCGTCGTGAAAGTTTGTTTGATGGTTTTTCATGCTTCCCTGACATTCCTCATGTCCATTCTTTTAATATCATTTAATTGTTTTCATTTATACATGTTCTTATTTTGTATTGTTTTCTATTGCAATCTATCGGTACATCTGAAAGTTACATGTTTTCGAATTTTCTTCGGTTTTACATTTTGTTTTGCCAGCAAAAGATTATGGTCGTAGTTAATATCGGCGCCAGGATATGTTTTTACACTTTGTATTATGTTACGGTATCTTCTGTTCACTAAGAAATATATCAACCTGCTTTTTCCACCTAAACCGTGATTTCCAACTACATCAGCCCGTCTTCCCTTTCCAACCTTGGCATTAAAATCCCCCATTATTATGTTAATATTGTTTGATTTGGTGAATGGAAATACTATTCTGATTTGAGAATAAAACTGCTCAATTTCAACTTTAGTTGCAACGGCTGTCGGAACATATATACCTGTACAAGATTGATGAGAACAGGTTTGGTATTGAGTTGTAGAAAAATATGATTGTGTCCGAGACAGGCGCAAATTTTACTAACCCGACTAAGGCACCTTGTCACGAACGAGTTACTGATGGTCTGCTGTTGTTAACACAGTAAAAAGCTTGAACAATATTTATTAGAGTGAAACCTCCTTAATTTTCCTATCAGCTATGTCTTTTGTGAGTTCTGGTTTAGCTCTTCTAATCAACGCTAAGCCCCTCGAATTAGAAAATTACCACCCTGCACGACGTGACCGTACAGAACTCACATAGTTGTTGATTCGGTTCTCTGTCAGTGGTGGGACTAGCATCATATGACAGTCGAGTGACTACTTACTAGAGAAGTTGGTTCTAGTTACAATAACCTATGCACTGCAGAACATTGTAGATTTGTAGATATTTTTAATTCTATGTAGGTATTATTAACGAATTGATTATTTATTACTGAGCCACTGAAATTGGTAATTTTGCGAACACATACAGTTAAAGAAAACTCAAATAAAAAATGTTCAACAATGCAGGTGTTGCATAATAAACAGGTGTCTAATGGTCTTATGTTTAAACGTTTCAAATACAATCCGAAATTGCCAAACCAGACAGCACTCGACCGTTATAGAAATTTACATCCAAAACTCATCTTTGACACTAAATCTATTTTCTATGCTATCGAAGAACTTAAAAGTTGTTCTGCTATGCAAATCATCAGTTCTTGCCATATTTCATTTATAATTACATTAAAAGCACACTTAAAATTAAATAAATTATAATTTAACATTAAATCGAGAATTACATTTGTGATTGTACAACATTTCGTATTACAAGCGCATTGTTGTATTTTTAAATGTTTATGAATCTCATAAATACATTGACCTGTAAGTTCGGAATGAATCTGAGCAGGGCTCGGTTACAAAATAACACCTATTTATTTATGTACGTCTGCTTAAAGGGAAACGAACAAATCAAACGCAGGCGTAAACACCATCTTGCTTTCAGTTAAATTTAGGAATGTAAATCTAATATTGACTAAATCAACGAAGCGGCTACTCTAGAAACTGGTCCGAATATTATAATACCGTTTAAGCTCTTTAATACATTAGATTATTTTAAAAGTATCTTCAGTTATATCGGGGAATCTATGTAACTAATATTGATGAGCGATGAATGTTCTGTAACTAGGTCATGTTATTGTTTGCTCTATCTTAAATGTGTTTTTACATAGTGCTAATGGACACTTTTAATGCGTGAAGGCAGAAAAGTGAGTCTTTTTCTTATTTATGTTTTGTTTCTTTTATTGTTTATTTGTTATTTTCACCTTAATTTTTTTTTTTATTATTGATCAATTAACTTCGCAATTTTTATATTGTTTGTGTTTTAAAATTGTTTTTTGGCTTTCTGAAGAAAATAGCATGTTGTTTCAGTTTATGCTTAATTTAATGCATAAACGTAATTGACATACATATTTTGGGAAGTTATCCGGTAACAAGTTGTTAGTGACAATTCTGGTCAGCTAAACAAGGACAACTGATATAATATCGGCTACCGAACACCACAAAGCACTCCGCTGCGATAAACGAAACGAAATGTAACTAATATTATATTTAAAATTATATTAATTTTTCTGGTTACATATCATTTTAAGTATGAATTATGGAATATCAAATAATTTAAGTAACATATTTATACAATCGGATTTAAGAAATACTAATTGAGGACATAAGAAAAACGGGTGTAAAAGGGAGATATCTAAAATAGTTTTGGAGTTACATAAGAGGAAGAGAATTTTTAGTAAAGATCGGGAATGAACACAGTAGAAAAGAAATAATGAACTATGGAGTTGGACAAGGGATGATATTGGCACCTACACTATTTTTGATATATACGAATTCGCTCTACCGATATGTAAAGAACTCTAAAGTGTATGTTTATACGCAGATGATATCGCACTAGTTATTGAACACTCTGACATTGAAAGTGCTGAAAAAATGTTACAAGAAGATCTCAATAATGTATGTAAATGGGCGCATGACAAAAAACTATTAATTAATGCTAAAATTAAACAAAAGTGATGCATATAAGAACGCCAAGCCGGTTTAGAACGTTCGTCCCCAAATTAATTTTACATAATACAAAGTGTTTATATAGAAAGGAAATATGTGGTTGTGAAAAGTTAGAAAATGTGAATGATTTAAATATCTTGGGATAACATTAGATAAAGGTTTAACATGGAGAAACCATATTGACAATATTGCAGGAAAAATCAGGTAAACTATATTCTTGCATTATATAAATTAGAACAAGGTATGACATACAAAAGCCTAAGGTTATATTTCGAAGCTGTAATAATGTCCAGAATTAAATATGGAATCGGAATTTGGGGTGAGGCGAAAATTACAGAAATGAGAAAAATTAACAACTTGCAAAAAAAATGTTTAAAACTGGTCTTACACAACGCGAGCAAGACGGACGCATTAGATAACATCACTTGGTGGAACAAAAATAACGAAATGTCACCAAAAATGTTATATTATTACAGCAAATTAGTCAGTGCTAAACTCGAAGATAGGCAGTTACCAACTAGAATAAGAATGTACAGGACTAGAAATTGCGATAAACCTTGCTATATACGATCTAGGGTGATTAACAGTAAAATAGACAATGTAAAGGAAAAGGTATTAATAAAATTAATATGGTACATACCAAAGGAAATTCGAAATCAACAAAATCTGGAGAGATGGAAAAACAAGGTTAAAATTTGGTTGATAGCATGGTGTAAAGAGTAATAGAAATATAGGGTGGGCCAAAAGAACATCCCGAATTTTAAATGCTCGTCAAATAAAGACTAATATACTTACGGAAATGAAACAAACGTTGAAATACTTCAAAAGAATGCTATTTATTGTACACTGTTAGTTTTGAACAATACTCCGTATGAATAGTCACCATTTTGATTTTTACATTGTTGCAATCTTTCCTCAAAATTATGCATTACTTTTTTAAGAGTTGGTTTTTTAATCGCCGCAATTTCCTTCTGAATGGCCAATTTCATCTCGTCGGTTGTTGCTGGTTTACCCTCGTACACCTTGCTTTTCAAGTAGCCAGATAGGTAAAAATCTGTCGGTGTTAAATCCGGACTGCGCGGCGGCCAAAACAGCTCACAGTTTCGCGAAATCAAGCGGTCCTGAAACTTCTCTCTTAATAACCGCAAAACATCGTTACGAATATGTGGTGTGGCCCCGTCTTGTTGAAACCACGTTTTAGATAATGCAATCCTCTTCCGTCTGAGTTCCGGTAGAAAAAAACTCGTTTAACATTTGGATGTAGCGGTCGCCGTTCACAGTAACATTCGCTCCGTCCTCCTCGAAGAAGTAGGGACCGATTATCGCTTTCGCACTGACTGCGCACCATACCTTGATACGAGGGGAGTGCAAGGGTACCGGGTGAACGATTCGAGGGTTCTCAGTAGCATAATACCGCATGTTTTGTTTATTAACGTTACCATTTAAATCGAAATTCACCTCGTCGCTAAAAAAAACATAATCCAAATCGACGTCTTCTTCCTCCAGTATATCCAAAAATTTATTACAAAATTCTAACTTTCTTGACTTATCTGTTGGTATCAATTCTTGGGTTAGTTGTATCTTGTATGGGTGCATATTGAGGTCGTTTCGAATTATTGTTCTGAGTGAAGTACGGGGAATTTTGAAGGCGGAAGCCTGGCGACGAACGGATCTGCGCGGACTTCGCGACAATGCTACGCGCACTTTTTCGATGTTTGTCGGGGTTCTAGACGATCGACGGCGACCTTGATGGTTGACCGCCACCACACTACCGTATTCTCGGAAGTTTTTTACCCATTTGAGGATACTTTTACGGTCGGGGGGATTGTCATGACGTTTTAGATCAAATTGTTTTTTAATGCGATTAAACTTTCACCGTTTTTCACAAAGTACTCGACAACGAAAGAGCGTTGTTTACGCGTCCACGACATCATGACTACTAACCGACTATATTTATATTAAACGGCATATTATTTAGCGCCAGATGGCGTTGCAATCGATACGCTAACTCACAGTATATGATTTTGACGAGCGTTTGAAATTCGGGATGTTCTTTTGGCCCACCTTATAGTAACAAAAAAAAAAAAAGTATTGTAATACTAGTAATAACCATTTATAACATTGACGCTACGTTGACATGAGACTCGTTACTATCTCCAGTTTTAAGCTGCTAATGAGAGAGTGGTAGCTGTATAAAAATTACATTGTATTATTGTAATATATAAGTGTTAACATATTAAGGTATTGTAATAGGAAATATTATTTTAGATGATGGTATAATTATAGTATAAATGATAAATAATGAGAGTGTGGATTTTGTAATATAGTAATACATAAGTTAACAATTTTTTATGCTGTAACAGAAAGTAGTACTTAAGTTAAGTTGATGTTATATTGTATAAATAAATGGTATAATTATGTTGGGAACCCACAGACGGGCTAGTGCCTTGTGGGACCCGCAAATTATTATTAAAAAAGAAATATACATTATCTAGCTTCGGATAAAATTCTATTTCAATTCCAGGTGGACCTTTTTAAATTATTGAAATAGATATACTTTTCTTCGGTGATATTTGACTCTTTTCGAATTCGGTATCATTTCAGTTGGTTTCCAGCACTTTCTCAATTTCTATTATTTCTAATTACACTGTGCTGTAATAACGTTAAACATTTTTCGCAGAGAAATAATTGATAAATCGAAATTGAAACTATTGCATAACCGGAATTTATTTATTTTCGCAACGCGTTTTGCGTAAGTATCCGATCGCGCGGTCAATAAACTGCGAATTATTGTATTCTTTAAACCGGCGAACATTTTTCATTTATTATTGTTGAAAGAAAATTTCTAATACTAAACACGAATTTCTCATTCTATTTCGATTAAACTGATTTCGTTTCATTTGTTTTCATATTTTAATAATTTTATTTATTTATTGGGATTTTTATTTTTGGATGTTTCACATGAATTGTGACGAATGAACGAGTGAAAACATATTTACTGCTATTTACACAAATCGCTTTGAGTTATTTATAACTTAATGTGTACCGAGTTTAAGTCTTTCTTCCACATTACAATAGTGTGGACTGAAGAAAATTAAGAACATTTATCAAGAACATAAATAGGTCAATTAAATTAAGGTGTGCAGGAAAAATACCGAACAAAAAAACAACATATTATATATGTATATTGAAACGATTTGTAGAAAAAAAGAATATAACTTTTTCATGGAGCAAACTAGTGTATTTTCACTCCCGCGATCTCAGAATTTCTTCCGGTCTGAGTCGGCGCGGTCTCCCCTGTTTTGGACCCCTAATCTGGGATTCGATAAATTGGGAGTCCCCGATTTTTTAGAAAATTTAAAACCCGCGGAGTTGATTGAGAATTAAGCTTTTTTTAACTCGATAATTTTTCTAAAAAACAACCCGCAAGTGAAACGTAAGCGCAGGGCGCCTTCAGTGGAGTGTCACCCAAGCACGGGCGTAGTATTTGCCACAATAAAATCGATTGGAAAAAATAATAATGCCGTAACACCTTTTTTTTTTAACCCATATATTAATCGAGAAATACGACGAACAGTAGTAACTTCAGCGGAAATAAAAAAAACACAAACCCAAAGGCAAATAAAATGGCCTGAAAAAAACAATGGACGTGGCCTAGAAAAGAAAAATTGCACTCGCCGTGTCACGTCCAACAACAAAGGCATGGTAACCCAACGGACGATAATCCGAGCGCTGCATGTTGTGTGCCATCTAGTCTTTTTAGTACAATATTGGGCGCTGTAGCGTAGATAACAACCCCGTATTCGGGTCGTGAACGTATAAGCGCGCGGTAGTTATGTAGAAGTGACGACCCCTGCCAGCACCATAAGAGGTATGAGAGAGTTTTTTTAAAAAATTGAATTTGTTAAAGCAAGAAGTTCCGAGTTGGTCTATATGTGGAGACTATGTCAAATGCGAGTCCTAGGTATTTGACTGTTTCGACGGTGGGGATGCTGATATCGTTTACGAAGATGGAGAGAGCTTGCCTATCCGCTTCTCTAAAAAGAACCCTAATCTTCTTGCTTCTTCCTTATGGTGGAACAACGATTGTTCGGTCGCTTTTAGAGACAGTTCTTTGAAGTTCAGGGCCTTCCGTTCCTGCTCTTGCTTCGATAATTTCATAGCTTATAGGGAGGCCAATGCTAAGGCCAGATTTATTCTCAAAAAGAGCAAAAAAAACGCGTGGAAGAAATTCTGTTCATCATTCTCTAGATCCACCTCCCTCTCTCATCTTTGGAAAATGGCGAAAGCCTTTCAGTCCCCACGGGAGAAGCTCATCTCTTTTCTGGACTCAATTGCTCCCTTATATGTTCAATCCTTGGAGGAAATATGCCCTCCGGCGTTTCCACCTACATCCTCTATGCACGTTCTGTCTTCCGATTTTAACATCAATGAACTCCATTCTTCCTTAAAGAATTCCTCCTCCTCCTCTAGTCCGGGAGTGGACGGCATTCCTTTCCTGGTTATTAAGAGCTTATCGATCTCCGCACTGAATACCTTGCTTTCTATCTACAACAACTTCTTGCATACCTGTACCACGCCACCAATTTGGAACTCCTTTATTGTTATTCCTATTCCAAAAAAGAATCCTAATTCTTTCCGTCCTATTTCCTTGGCTTCGTGTTTTAGAAAATTGTTTGAACAAATGATTAATAAACGCCTAGTCTGGTGGCTGGAATTCAACAATATTCTTCCCAGTAACATGTTCGGTTTCCGTACGGGACTGGGAACGGCGGACTGTTTATCGTTGTTTTTATCTGACGTGTACAAATCTCTTATTCGCAAAGAATACACTGTTTCTGCTTTCCTTGATGTTACCTCCGCATTCGATCATGTTCACTTACCTTCTCTTTTACATAAAATGTGTTCCATTAATGTTCCTTTACAGGTCGCTTCCTTAATTCTCAAGCTTTTCTACAATAGATCAATTCAGCTCTCCACTCCCTTCTTCTCAGAGTCTAGAGTGGTCTTTCGGGGTCTTCCGCAAGGCTCATATCTTAGCCCTACCCTCTTTAACATCTATTTCCATAGCCTAGCTACTCTTCAGATATCATCTACTTCCTTATTCTTTGCCGTTGATATACTCATCTACTCTTCCTCAGTTAATATTTCTTCCGCCGTCGTGGAGCTTAACAACTCTCTTTTCTCTCTGGATAATGCGATATCCGATCTTCACCTTTTTACTTCTCCTGAGAAATCAGCAGCTATGGTGTTCACTTATCGTCCTTATAGTCGTTCCTCAGTCAGTCTATCCGTGTGCCATCTTCCTATTCCTTTAGTTAGTTCTGTCTCCTACCTTGGCATTGTTCTTAGCAGTAACTTGTCCTTTCATCATAACATAAATTATCTCTATACGTCGGCTCTCAAGAGGATTAATTGGTTAAAGGCTCTCTCCTCCCGTAATTGGGGTGGGGATCCTTATATCCTTCTGATGCTATACAGGGCCACTATCCTTTCTAAATTCGATTATTGCTCGTTCCTTTACGCCAGTGCTCCTAAATATCTTCTCCTTAAACTTGATAAAATCCATAATATGTGTCTCCGCCTTTGTATCGGTGCCTTGAACTCCTCTCCTATTGCAGCCATTTTGGCAGAAACTGGTTCCTGTCCTTTATTCATCCGAAGACTTTATCTAGGTGAACGATTTCTGATTAAACGTCTTCATATTTCCAATTCCTACTTGCTTAATTCCTACTGGTTTATATCCAACAACTGGCGTTTCTCTCCTCGTAAAACCCCAATCCTTTCCTTGATTTCTTCACGACTCAGGGCCTTCTCTCCTTTTGTTCTATCCTACAACAAATGCCCTTATTTTGCCTATAATTTCCTAGATTTTATTTACTCACCCAGTTTATTTTTTCTTCCTTCGTATGTCAAGTCTCTTCCCTCTCCCGCTGCTCATAACGAATTTAACTATGTTTTATCCTCGCTTTTTCCTTCTTATACCTTAATTTTTACAGATGGCTCAAAGTCAGCTTTGGGGGTTGGAGCGGCTTTCACTTTGCCGGATTTCGGCTATTCTGAGTCGTTCAAACTCCCCTCGATCTCCTCCATATTCCTAGCCGAATCTATTGCGATCTTACAGGCAATCCTTTTTATAGCCTCCTCTAATAATATATCCAAGGTTCTCTTATCTTCTGATTCAAAAGGCGTTTTAGAAGCCATTGCTACTCCCTTTCCTAAACCTTCCGCTGATTCTATCGTGCTTCACATACGTTCTTTAATTTCACATTTATTTCATTCCCGTTCTGTCCGTATTGATCTATTATGGATTCCCAGTCATTGTGGAATTTCGGGCAACGAGTTAGTCGACTCGTTGGCACGTTCGGCTGCTTTAAACGGTCGCTTTATTAGGCATTTCCCAGCTCAAAGTCTTCTTACTCTTTCCTCGCGTTGCCACCGTGACTGTTGGTCTGATCTGTATCCTTCTTCTTTTTCCAATCCTGCTTCCTTTTACTTATCCATACAACCCACTCCTCCTCTTTTTCCGTGGTTTCTTGATTTCCCCAACATGAGGCGGTCAACTATTTCATCCATAATTAGACTTCGGTTAAACCACAGCTTGCTTCCTGCTTCGCTCTTTCGTTTCTCCATTACTCAGTCTCCTCTTTGTCCATTTGATCCGTCAGAAGCAAACTTCGTTTGTGATGCGAACCACATTTTACTTGAATGTCCTTCCATTTCTTCAGAACGCGCGATACTGTATTCCGGTCTTTTGCGTCTTGGCCTCCCTACGCCCTACAGCGCTCACAGCATCCTTTCTTTTCCGTCTCCCTTGGTTATTCCTTTGTTAGCTTCTTTCGTATGTCCCATTTGTAATATTTTTCCTTTGTGATTATTAATACTATCATACCGTTGAAGTGAGTAACGTCCTTAGCTGACATGCTCGAAAAAGAAAAAAAAAAAAAAAAAAAAAAGCTTGACCGCAATTTCTTATTTTGCCGAATTGCATAGTTCCTTTTCCCGTTACACGAGAAGATAATTCCGTTATTGTTTGCCCATGTACTTATCCGGTTGGCTGTTTCTTGTAAAATTTGTTGTCCCTGTACGACGTTGGTGCAGAGGACGAATATAGTAAAGTTATCTGCGAATAAAGCATATTTAACCGGAATGTGTATGTTACCTATGATGTCATTTACGGCCAAATTGAATAAAGTAAGGTTGAGCACTGAGCTCTCTGGAACACCGTTTGCAAGATCGAATAGGTCTGCGTATTGACGACCTACCCGCACTTTGAAATATCGATTAGTGAGGAAATTACGAATGAAAACTGGCAAGCGACCACGAAATCCGGCGAGTGTATGTTGTTCATTTACTTTGTTATTGTACTTTATTTCCTATTTCTTCTGGTCATTTCTTATTTCTAAAGTTTGCTTACAGGGTGTGATTAGCGATGGTGTTGAACCGAAGGGTTAAAGGTTGGTATGGCAGTGTCAGCATGTAGTTTCATGTGCTTGTGTGGATATATGTATGTGTATATATGCATATATGTAAATATATGTATATATATATATATATATATATATATGGATTTTGCGTGTATGTAATCTGTTATGTATATGTAGATATATTTAATACGCATGGCTATCGATAATATGATATATGTATATAGTATTAGAGTTAGGTTGATTGGAACGCGTTGCGTTTCGATGGTGAAGTATTTAAGAATATCGTGATAAATTTAAGCTGTTAAGTATATTAGTTAGGTTCCGTTATTTAAGAGAGCACTATGAACTCCGCGTAATGGATTTTGCGTGCGTGCTTCCTCGTTATTTATTTATCTCTTTATTTCTATTCGCATGTGCAGAAACGTTGTCAAGTGTTCCTCGTATTAAGTGGAATTACAAGAGAAGAAGATTGGGCAGATAGAAGTATTCAGTCATGCATAGATAATATGTTTATGATGTTTAAAACGAACGAAATTACTTCGGGAATAATCAGTATGAAAATATCTGACCATCGTATCATCTGTGATGCATTTCGCCTCGCGAACCGGAAAATAACTCAATATAAAAGACCTAAAAAAATTTACTAAGAAGTTTATAAATGAGATAAATACCGGACTATCGAGGGGGAACCAATTCATAATTAGCTTTATTGACCTAGCTAAAAGCGTTTGATTTTTTTTTTTTTTTTTTTTTTTTTGGGATCGCCAGTTGAGGGCATTACCCGACATAATTTCGTGTTAGTGAGAGAGGGGGAGAAACTAATTAAAATTGAATATTACTGGAAATAGAAGATATGAAGGACGCTATAATAGCAATGATTGCCGAAGATGGAAAGGAAAGAATAAAGGAAGCACTGTATGGAGTAGGCAAACCGAGTTTCAGGAGTTGACTATAGAAGTGAGAGCGTTCTGTAGATATAGACGCGCATTCAAAGAAGATGTGATTTGTGTCACAGATTAGATCGGAATCATCCGGATGGAAGGAACAAAAAGGAGAAGAGGACATAGAAAAGCGAAAAGAAGATGCCGGAAGACGACTATGATCTAGACGAAGCCTGCAAATGGAAGAGATAAGAAAGCGCGAGAGATGAGGGAAGTCAAGGTACCAAGGGTACAGAGGAGGATGGGTTTGGATGCTAAAGTAGAAGGATTCAGTTTGATTTAGTTGACCATGGCCTGCTTATTAAAGATCTAGTAGAAATGGGCATTGTAAATAATCAACTATTGTGGTTTAAGAATTATTTAAAAAACGGAGAAGCATATTAAAAATTACAGGTAATACAAGTAATGAGAAGGTAAATCGATATGGAGTAGGTCAGGGTACAATACTGGCTCCTATTCTATTTCTTATATTATTTATTATAGTGCCATACTCAGCTTCTGAGCGTCGGCGACTACCTACTCGTACATCTCAGCTGTACATACATAGGTAGTGTACTAGGCAATTGTTATATGCAACGCAGGTGTACACACGCAAGACTACATTCGGAACTGATAGTAGCCGCTTGTTATCGCGCTACCAGTGCAGTCCCGTGTGGGTCTGCTGTGTACTGACCTAGCGCGCATATGATGTTGAACGTGGTGGTTTGCAATTTTCCACGTGACTATTAGCGATTATTTTATTTATTTATTTTATTCTTGTAATAAGTTCGTCGTCGCTCGGGATCGAACCCGTGATCTCCAAAACGGAAGTCAAGCGCTCTAGCAACTAGGCTATCGCGACGAATATTTCTTATACACACGAACTCATTATACAGGCATATTAAAAATACAAAGGTTTATGTATTTGCTGATAACATCTCATTATTAATTGAACATAAAAATCTAGAGATAGCGGAAAAATTACTGCAGCATGATGTCGATAATCTCAGTAAATAAACGCATGGCAGGAGGTTAGAGGTTATGCATAAATGTAAATAAATCAAAACTACTTCATATTCGAAATATCTCTAAACATAAGAGTACATAATAATGAATGCGCTTGCATGAACGCTTCACGGAAATAACTTCACTCACCCATGTTTATGTCCAATTCTAGTGAATGTAACAGATTTTAAATATCTAGGAATATATATCGATAAATCATTGAGTTGGAAAAATCACATACAAAACTTAAATTCGAAAATAAGACAGTCAATTCCAGCGTTATATAAATTGAAGACGGTTCTTTCATATGGAACATTACGGATATACTTTAATGCAATAATAATGTCTAGAATTTTATATGGGATTCAAATATGGGGTGAAGCTAAGAAAACGGAAATCAATAAAATAGGTGAAGTTCAGAAAAGCTATTTGAAACTTATACTACCACATTGGACATGGAGTGACACTACATCAACCTGGTGGAAGGGAAATAATGAAATGTCTCCCAAGATGCACTATTATTATTACAGACTACTTGAATTTAAACGCGATAATGTAAAGGGTTACCTTGCAGATCAAAAACTTGACTAACAAGGAATCAAAGTAACACCTGAAATCTACGAATCGACAATACAGATGATTACCGAGTCCTAATTAAATTAATGAGTACTATTCCGAAGTGGTTGAAAGAATGGTGCAAAGATTAAGGAATTCTGCTGCGCCCCTTTTTCCCTTTATTGTTGCATTTTGTTAGGGCTCTTTTAGACCTTTTATTTCTCCGTTTCCTCTCCTTTTCCTTTCCCGCACGTTAATTTATGCGACGTCCAATATGTAAGTAGCCCTTATGTATGGGTGTGTTACTGTGCTTTTTATATTTATACTTACTTTGATTGATATTTTTTTTTTTTTGGTTTAAGATGTTCGAATTATGTAGTAAGAATGATTAATTGTAATTTTGTTTACTTAGAATAAACAGTAATAAGATTGTTGGGCACGCACGCAACGAGTGTTCTTGCCCGGTGAGACTCCGGACTTCTTTATTTTTATAAACAAAAAAAAAAAATGATTGTTTACATCCGGATTTGCGTTTGCGGACGTGTGAGTGTATAATCCATTACTCGAATGTTGATTATTAGTAATGGTGGGTGAAGCGATAGGGTTGGCTGTTGCGGAATCCATTTAAGAAATATCCTGTAGGTCTACATTTAGTAGGTAATCATTCCATTTGTGGCCGGTTTCGTGGCATTTAAAACAGACAAATTCGTCACAAGCTAAAAAGATACCGTAACATTTATCGTTATACTGAGGAATAAAAGAAATTGGTAATTGAGTGTTTTCGGACATGTTAACATACACTCGCCTACGCCAACTTATGATATGGCAAAATTTTTCGTAATGAGGTTGTACTCTGAGTAGGAAGATGTGTAAGGCTAATTGAAGATTTAGGTTGGATTTTTCTTTTTAAGATGCTATTAGGGATTATGGGATGGATGTTCATTAGAATTATTTTACGAGTTGTCGTATTTAGTTTTCGCGCCTTTACAAAATGTTCTCCGAGTCGAGAACGTGCACTATTTCATTTGCAATATTTTTACTCCCTAGAAATACTATTATTCTATTGTTACTGACTCGTAAGGCCGCTAAAATTCTTTTTGAACCTTTTACTAATAATTTGACAGTTTAAAGGTAGTCAATTATTTGAAAATTAGGTAAATAATTTGAGATAATGGCTCGATCTCCGGTTGAATGGTTGAAGTCGGTGATAGAGGGGTGATTTTCTTCTTTATTTTATCCTCACAGGATGGAGAATTATTATGTGTAACGGTTTGGTTAGAGTGCATATGAGTGAAAAATGTTTTTTTTTACAAAAAATAAATGCCAACTTCAAGGTTTATTATAAAAATTTAATGAAAAAGTGCATTAGAAAGTAAAACGTAATTGAATAAAAATGCACTAAAAAATAAAAAATAATTACTCCCGATTAGAAAAGATATATCATAGTGATATAAAAAGTTACATTATTGTAATTCTTTTACAACATTAATACCTTAATTTAGAGTCGGCATCAAATTCATATTATATAATATCTAGGAACAATTTAATAAACATTTAATGCAGTTTCTAATTATTGTTATAATATGAATTTGATGCCGACTCTAAATTAAGGTATTAATGTTGAATAAGAATTACGATTATGTCACCTTTAAGGGTATATATCACTATGATATATATTTATTTTTTACTTTTTAGTGAATTTTTATTTAATTACTTTTTACTTTCTAGTGCATTTTTTTTATTAAATTTTTATAATAATATTTTTTTTGTAAAAATACATTTTATTTTTTACTTTTTGGTGCATTTTTATTCAGTATTTATTTTTTGTAAAAGAAAACATTTTATTATAATTCAACAGAACGATAATGGTACGATTTTTTCAATTATTATTATCAACCATTGTATTTCTTATTATCATTCGTTTATTTATAACGCTTTGTTGTTTCGTTAATTCGACCAAGTGCGTCGCTTAGCAGATAAAACCAAAGCCAGCGGACGTCGCTTATCGCAGCTCGATCTTATCTCGATCGATGCACGCCGTATCATCGTGTCTTCAAAAATAAATATTAAAAAAAAAAAGCAAAAAACGAAGCTAAATCATGAAAAGCATCTAAAAAGATTTCAACTTGCCAAAGCTTCAATCTCACGCATTATTAAGGATAATTCAAAACTACTGGTCAGATGTTGATCAAATTTAAATGGGACCACGTGAGAAGCATCAGCTTTCAAATAAAAGTAGAATCATCAAAATCGGTTCTCCTAGAAAAACGTTCTGAGGTAACACACATAAGAAAAAAATAATGATTATAAAAAATAAATAAAAAAATAAAAAAAAAATATTGAGAACCTCCTCCTTTTTTTGAAGTCGGTTAATAAAAGGAGGGAACGGACTCACCGGTTTTCGATTGTTGATGCATCGGTATTTCTCCGGTTACCTGCTGATAAGAGTGAACTATTGCGGTCGCGGCGCGATTTATTAAATTAAATTACGATAACTGATAACGAACACAACGCTAGACGACTGTCGGAAACACGTTTATCAACCTTTTGTGCGCCATTTTTTCATTTTTCCAATCCTCTTTGTTTCTTTTCTATCTTCCGTTTCAATTAAATATTCTACGGAGATTGCTTTGTTTTTTCGAACACTCATTTCCGTCCTTTGTGCGTCGCTGCGTTTCACAAAAAGTTCATTTTCATTTTTCTAATTACCGCGTTTTGATTGTTTGGAATTTGTTGTTATTAATTTTGACATGTTTAATTCTTTCACTTACAGTCGTATTTCCTGTACATAGACCTTTATTTATACGGTATACAGAACTGCAATGTACATTTTCAAAACTAAACAGCAACTTGCTTTTGTAAAATAAATGTGAAAAAGTTTTCTCTCTCTTTCGCTTTTTTAAATTTTCGATCGGTTCCACGAGATATGTGATGTTTTGTACACTGCAGCGTCTGAAGAGATTATGCAAATCGGTGACCATTTTTAATTCTGGATATAGCAAGAAAGTGGGGAAAATTTTAACTAACTTTATTTTAGTTTCATGTCTCTCGAAGCAGATTGTTAAATAAACTGCGCTTTTAAACCCAGTCATTTTTCAGCTGCCCTGCGTGCGCGGCTATGCACAGTGTAGTTACCAGAAAATCTATTTTGGAGCTGGAATGAAAAACTCTTATCAGTTCAGAAGGCAGTACGAATTCCATCTGAAGCCCTACACCATGAGAATGAGTGCAGAAAGTTAGACCTGATCCACATCACCTTTTTTAAATATATCTGAATTCAGTAAATAACTCTTCTAGCTGCTCGTCGACTGGTTCTTAATTTTGTTCGTTCTTTTCATACTATACGTTGAAAATCTTTATATTTCAGTTTTTTTCCTATTTTTTTTTTGCCAGTGGACACCCTGGTCTTTTTATCGAATGAGGCAAAAATAATTTCCGTTCCTAATTTGCCGAATTCGCTGAAAAGTTACTAGCGATATTAAAAAGTGAACTTTGGAAATTTGGAACTCGATTAAAATAGTAGTGAAATAGTTTGATCAACTGCGTAACTTTCGGTCGCTGAACAATGCGAGAATCGTTTTTCTGACAAACCTTAAGAGCTCCGTGTTTCATATCACGAATATCGTCGACTTATTAATTTTTTTATCAACGATAATTAAAATCAGGAGATTTTACGAAATGCAGGTTAGGCTATTATTTTTATAACGATTCTGTGCGACCAGCGTCGGTTAATAGCGGTTAAGCTGGATTTGACGTGCTAACGCAACCATCCTGAGACGATGGTGTACTTATGACAATTAGCGATCCGAGCAACAATAGCGCCAAGGTACGAGTACAGTTTATAGCGACATCGCTGTGTGGAGGTGCACGATAAGGTTCCCATTACTAGACGTTGCTCGTCGAAAGAGGATAGAGCATGTTCAGATTCTCGTAAAATCTCCTATGTTAAATTTAAAAAAAAAAAATAAATAAAGGTCGTGTCTTTTATTGGAGCCTAAGCGATTGCCGTTCCTAGGAAAAGGACGTCGTTCGATTTATTCAAATCATCAAAACTACAACCGAAAATATTACATTAATAAATTTAAATATAAAATTATGAATACGAAATTAACCGAGCATGATATATACAGTTAAATTATAATTAAATTAAGATCAATATTTATATAAATTATAACATATAAAGACTAACTAAATTAAAAGCTATATAAGTTTTGTTTGTAATAATTAATTAACATCTTGATGACTGTAGTTCGTTGAAACTAATAAACGTTTTTGTAATGTCTTTTAATGTTTTTGATATGTTTTGTGTATTTTTTGTATGATAATTTTATTATTTATGTTCGACATTGTGAATCGATTATACTCTTTTTTAAATATACATCGATCGTTTAATCTCATCGGTACTGAGAGTAATTTAGATTTTGTTTAAAGCTTATTTGTAAATTTCTAAAAATTCCTTTTTGCGTTCTTTTTCAAGGAGAATCTGGCGTCCGAAATATTTATGCGGCAGCTAAAAGGCGGTTAAAACTGCGGCCAGTCATTAATGTTTGCAGAGTTCCCGAATTTTCACAAATAAAATAGCGGGCACTGCGCATCGAGTGTCCTTGGCCTTCTATTTCGGAAAATCGTTTGTATGTTAAACCAAACATCTTATTTGCTAGCTCGATCATAACAATATCTTTTCTTGTAATCTGCTTAGCTTTCAATAGATCCACGCTGACTGTACTAGCCTTGTTTATTTACCATATTGGTATACTAATTTTTCACTCAAAAATTGATCTTGGCTTCCTGTACCGATGTCTTCGCTGCCTTTAGCAATGCTCACGCTTGGGAGATACAATAATCAATAATTCACTTCTCTAGTGATTTATCTTAGAATTGTTGGATTTAAGCACGTGCAAGCTACAAGAAACGTATTTGTTTTTTTTTAAAACTATCATTGTTAAGATTCCTTTTTTTAATTTTTTGGCGATGATATTCTGCTCTTTTCCTCTTCTCACGACATTATATTATAGTAATGATTAATTCTTAAAACATGTCAGAGCATTTTATTCGTTCTTCTGTTTCTCTAATTTTTACTCTTTGTCCTTATATGTCTATTTTGGTTAACTTAAATCGAACCTTTATCCTTCATGCTGACTGCTTCTGCTATCTCTGTGTTTTTCTTAACAAGCGTTTAATCGTTTCCGAATATGTTATCTTTTCCGTTTCGCTTTTAAATTCTTACGACCGTATAGCGCGATCTGTAGACGTCGAAATCCCCCTAAGTCAAATCCATTACGCTAAGTTTGATTACTGTTGATTTGTCAGTGGTTCCTTTTGGAAGCGTCTAGCGATTATTTTTCACAAACTTAGCTCTTCCTTAATTTCTGTTTTTGTCAGCAATTGATGTTTCGTTCTTAATAAAAACCTTATTTTAGCCCTTATCTCTCTTTGTTCCGACTTATTTTCGTACTCTCTAATAATATTCCTTATTTTTCCTTCATCTGCTTCAATCTCTTCTCCGAAAGTATTTTTTCTTTCTATCTGCTCCAAGGATTAAACATGAATTTTACAGCATGGTCAATCTCTTATTTTCATACTCGCTTTTACCGGTGATTTAAGAGCGCCTAGTGGTATCGAATTTTCCTTAAACTCTAATTTTTCTCAATGTTCCTTTCTGTTCTTCTTTTACAGCTGAACTCTATCTTCGTGCGGTTATCCCTCTGATGTTTTTCGAACTATCCGATTACCTCCGACTGCACGAATGTGCCTTTTAATCTGTGTCTTATTCCTGCGATTTTATAATTTTTCTTATACAATCTCTCTTTTATAATCTTTCTTTCCCCCAATTTTTTTTCTGGTTGTTGTTAAGGAATGAAACGGCTAGTGCTGCGACTTAAATTACTCTACTCGTGCCCGCTCCTATTTTAAGAACATTTCAAATAGTCTTCTACCCGTAAACAATTTCATTCTAGATTTTAGTCAGACATTTATCCTCCTTTCTTTATGAATGTTCCTTCTATTTCTTTGTTCAACTTAATCTTTATACCCATTTTTTTTTGTGTTATCTGTTATTTGTTTACGCTTTAATCCTACTGCGTTATAGCTATCGCCTGTTCTTGCTTTCTTCTCTTTATTGCTCTCTTCGTCTCAGTGATACAGTGTTATCCATGATTCTCTAACATCGTGTTTTCCTCGAATCTTTCCTTTGAACTTTCCTGTATTAACATTTTTGATAAAGTCCAGCATGAAAAGCTGTTCGAGATACTAGAAGACATTTGATTGGATCCAGCAGATCGTCGAATAATCAAAAACCTATATCTTAACTAGAGCGCTATTATTTATTGAAATAAAAATTCTACTTCGAATCCAATTAATATAAACCGCGGAATGAGGCAAGAGTGTGGCCTCAACATCTATACAGAACAAATCTTCAAGGAAGCTCTGGAAGACAGTACAATATAGCTATATAGGTGGAAAATACATCAATAATATTCGTCATGCGGACGACGCAGTTCTGATAGCTTTAGTGCGAAGGAACTGAAATTGATCGTAGAAAAAAAGTAGACCAGAGTAGTCGAAAATATGGAATATCATTAAACGCAAATAAAACAACGATAACGGTCATGGGAAATAACACCAGTCCCAGAATACACATTAATGGGGAAAACCAGGAGGAAGTCGAATCGTTTGAATAGCTAGGTGCGCTGCTGAACATTGCGGGAGGATCTGAAGTGGAAATCAAAAGTCAGATTGAACAGTCGAAAGGTGTACTCAACACGATGAGGAAAACCTTGACAGCCCACGTTCTTAGTTTGGAATTAACGGTTCGAATTCTAAAGTGTCATATACGGTACACTTACTGTACGGTTATGGGACGTGGACTTTTTGAAGAAAAACACCCTTCATCAACTACGTGCTACTGAAGAATGTCGAAAGTACCCCGGACAGCTAAGAAGACCAACTAGGAAATACTCCGGAATTATGAAAAAAACCGCGAATTGATTAATTTAATAAAAATTCGAAAATTGAAATATTTCGAATGCTTGATCCGCGGATACACCATTTCGATTATTGAAATAATTGAAGGTAAAAAAAGAATTGGACGGAAAAAACGTACCTGGTTCTGTGATAGCAAGACGTGGACAGGATGGAATATAGAACGGTTGGTCCACACCGCGCACGACAGACAGCGGTACCAGAATATCATCACATCAACAAGAAGAAGTATTATTAACATTTGGCGAAATGCTTGGATTTCTAGCCGTTTACTATGCTTCTTATATTCTGTAACCTCCCTGTTTATTGTCATCGCCATTAGTTCCTATTCATACTAACCGTATCCGACTTTAATTTTCTTCTCTCTTCTATCGTTTGACGCTTACGAAAGCAAATAATATTCCGCAAGCAGGATATAAAAATAAATCTTTATATCAATATTATTGCTTGCCTCAATTATTAGGACTCGATGATGATAATATTAATTTAATAGACAAAATTCGATACATTTTGTATGATTTTCTATTAATTCGGTTACACGCGATTATTAATCGAAAGACATGCTATATGCTGCGAGTGTTTTTTGAGTTTTAATCAGGCGCTAACGAGAAAATCGAGAACGTCTGTTTTCAAACAAGACATAATAATCGTAGTCTGAATTGTGTAATATCGAGCTGTCCGGCGTTTAATTCGAAGTTGAATTCATTTTACATGGCAATCACGTTGTGGGTGTCATATTCAGGTTTCCCGAGAGAGAGAGACTAGAGACATAAGCAGGTGAGTATAAATCGTACTCGCGTCTCTGCGTTTTTATTGGCTACGAATCGATTTCGATTTTTCATTTTGCGGAGCTTATAATGTGATTTATCGGAAGGAAATAATTGCGAACACTATCCGAGCAGATTTGCAGCTTTATCGTTTTCTGCGAGCACCGGATAAATTCATTTCGTAGCTGCTAGTAACCGATGACATTGCGCCGGGGCTCACTTTTATTAAGGGCGACTGTGCGATTCGGAGAGCGACCGGAATTTTTCCATTATCGCCAATTTTCATTTGTTTACTTCACACATCTATTACGCAATATGAACAATCCGCGCAAATCCGGCCAAATGATACTGATAACAATAATGCGTCTGCAAATACCGTTGCTTGCCGACAAATCCGAATTAAATTTATGTCCCCGGATGGGCCGGCTATTGTAATATGTTCGCGACGAACACGAAATATGGATTTAATGAATTCTCCCATGAAACTTTGCCCGCTTCAACGTTCCTCGTATCGGCCGTGTATTGTGTCTTACACACACGTCGAATAACGATCAACTGCAATAATCGGTGTTTGCGCGTCGAATTTCGATTATTCCGATTAAAGTGACGGAATTAGCTATTGCTCTGATTTTCTGGTGCCAGACAGCTCGAACACAATCGATGATAGAATAACGTTTGAGCGTTGTTTTCATTTTTTCCCCATCTGATTCCTTAAATTTTTCTTCGAATCTGATGAATTTAACTGAAACTGGATTATTTGAGATAAAGGTAGAAGAACTGAAAATATACACAAAGTAGCACTCCCAATAACATAAACACAAATGGTTTTTTGTTTTTCTTTTTACGTGCTCGTATTTCATAAAATAGCTGAAATAATCATAAGTGTATAAACGGAAACATGACTAGTCTTTTTTTTCTTCTGCGGATGCGTTACGATTAACAGTGTAATCTTTATAAATTAAATCGTTTTGTTTTTAATTCTTAGACCGGTCTCCCATTGGGAAAAAGATGTCCTAATTTTATTTAACGTTTGTTATATTTTAATTTTTATCTATTTCCAATAAAAAACAGGCTATAAGTTCGTCGCGTATGACTTTATTTTATTTTTTATGTTTGTTCGCGCATAACTCCTATTTATATAGATACCGATTTTACTGATTCTTTGTCCATTAGAAAGAGTACCATTCAACCTAGGGGTACTATGTGAGTAATGATGAAAATCGATGAGCATTCGGGGAAAAATGTGGTCCCTTTTGGATCATTTTTTCCTTATTATTTTTCATTAGTATAACAGAGGCGGTTGACTTAAAATGCTATCATCAAACGCTTTAACATTTTCTACATCTGCCGTTTTCAAATCAAAAGACGTATCATCACGTATAAATGTAGCAAATTCTTCGCTATTGCACAGTTCGTCGTCACCCGTTTTCGTTTCCGCAATTCACGTTTGCGTATGGCGGCGGTTTTCGTTTTTGGGAACGTAATGAATACACACCTCTTATTACTATGATGCAGGTGTTGATGAATAAGAAGTCCCACCCCATAAGGGGGAGAAGCACGTGAAGACTATATTGCTAATTTAATAATACCACGGGGAAACGGGGGGAAAAAAGTATTATTTATATGTGTTGTAGTATACATTAAGTTGTTTCGATAGTATAATAAAATTCACGGTATAAATTATTGGTTGTATTTTTTGAAGTGAAACTTCTTATGGCACGGTAGGGAAAAATTTTCGTTACGCGTTATGCGTTAAACGTAAGGGAGGTATGTATTTCTGTGTATGTGTAAGTATGTATAAGTGTCTGTTTTTGGGTCTAGTAGTATACCGAAATGAGTAAATGTATAGTTAAGTATTTATACTACGCGACTTCCTATAGCATATAGTTTATGATTATTCTCATATATATATATATATATATACATGTAATAAGTACGCGTACACATCACTCTATAGAAAGATATTCACGATACGATACATTATACATTTAATCTGTTGGTGAGTTTTTAAATCATATGGACGCCTCGCTAAAATCAACGTGTCGTCGATACAATTCAATTTGATAATTGTGAAGTATAGTGGTTCATCAGTTTGCATTTTAAAATTATTTTATCATATGATAATAATAAATGTGTTACTTATATATAAAATTAATTTAAAATAAAACTTTATTATAGAATTTAATACATATAAGATAAAGAAGTTTCACTTTCTTCGCGTGTACACACTGATCTTTTTTTCTTTTTTATATATATATATACATATATATAAAATTGGACATTTTTTCATTATAAAATCTAATGGGGCTCGGCCTAAAAATTACGCTGTAAATTTTGATCATTTTATACAAATTATAGAAGAGAAAGAGACAGAAACTTAAGCAAGCGGTGTCAAGGAACACAGCCCATTGAGAGGCCAGAATGGCCGAGTTGTATATATATACATATATACACACACAAATATATATATATATATATATATATATATATATATATATATATATGTATATATTTATTTATTTATTAATATAGCAAGTGTACCATTGTTAACAATTGCATATTTGTCTCATGTTGACATGTGCAGTCGGTGATGTCATTAAATTCAACATCGTTCGACGTGCGATCTAAGAACAAAAATTATGCGTAAGCTATGGCGTACTTCTGAATAGGCTCACGTTTGTATGTACTGGTTCGAAATCGTTTGAGCGCCGTGGCTGAGGAATTGTGCAGTTTGCCACGAAATAGGCCATTAATACTGTTTCGAGTAATTATGCGAAAATTACGGTTTGTTCGCTGGATCTCTTTTAACAGGTGTTTGGTTATCTGCGAGTTACTATCAACTATAGATGATCGTTTTTGTATGGCTTACCATAGTCCGTTAATTGCCGCTTACATACAGCTTAGCTATCGCACATGGTGCTTCGCTTGTAGTAAATTTTTTGTCTCACATATACTTTTTCTAATCAAAAACCACTGACATATTGCGATGTTGGTTATCAATTTTATTAAAATTTTATTCGACTCGAGATGTTTCAGAATTAATAAAGGGAGATTGCAGTTTCTTATGAATCATTTTTTAATCCATAACTCTGGCTATCGTAAAAGTTTACTTGCACACTATGTGGTGAAGTTTCCACGGAAAACATTGCGGTCATAAAAAGAAAGTTATTCTTGTCTTTTTTTGAAAAATCTTCAAGTCAAAATTTCAATCAAAATTTCGTCAGCTTCCAATAAAAAGAAGACCGTTAAATTTGAAGTGTCCACGAACACAGGGACTAACCTCCCAAAAACAGGAATTCAAAGATTCTAGATTTATATTTGTAAATTTATATAAAAAAAAAAAAGAAAAAAAAAAGATTCCAACGATGCATAAATTTTCTGCGAGTGTGAAATATTTGAAACATTTTTTTCTTTTCTTTTGTAATATTAAAGGTTAATTTTAATTTTAAGCGAAATTATCTTTATTATACGATGAAATCTAGACGGACTGTAAACAATGAAAGTAAACGGTTATCAGAACCAGCGATTCGCAATGTCCTGAAAATTAACTTCTTCGATGTTATTTCCCGCAAATTTATTGAGATCTACGTATAAATTTGGTGGTTTTAATCTCCACTACTGTCGGGAAAGTGAATCGGAAAATTATTATAATACATTAAGATTCCGCAAAAAATCCTATTTCTGTCAGAGGCTCGAAATAAGTAAACAAAATAAATGCAATCTAAAATATTGTTCATTGCTATATATATAATGTAACCTGATTTGTTCTCTAGTTATAATTTAAAACATTTTTCGTAATCGATATTATTTTTTTTTAACATTTTAGAATATGTAAACGATGACATGTGACATATCACCCTTTCTTTTATTATTTTTTTTTTTAGCGTATTGAAAAATCAAGCGAGTACTCGGAACAGACAGTTTCCCCGCAAAATTTATAGAAATGTGAAACAGCGCCTCAAACCAAAATATATAATCAACTAAAAAAGTATGTATCATCCAAAAAAACTAAGTTATTAATATACAATGTCCTATGCCAATCACATTTAAATCATGTAACAAAAACTTGGGAGGAAAGCAAATAAAACTGATACGAAACATATTAACTACCTTCATTTCCTTGAGCAGAATAATCTCCGTTCCTGTGTACAAGCCGGAGGGCGTAAGATGCGATCATCTATTGAGCCTACAGCGGCAAATTTCAACAGCATCCCGCCGCCAACAAAATCGTACATGCAATATTTTTTGATATGAAAAAAGCGTTTTGTCGAGTATGGCGGTGGGGGCTATTAATGAAACTACTAACCGCTGCATTAACTCTGGAAATGTGGCCAGCTATATAAAAAATTTTCTAACAGAAAGAAAATTTCAAGTTAAGATTGGAACTACCAATTCAACAACTATGCCGCTAGAGAATGGCATTCCACAAAGCTCTGCCCTAGGTGCAACCTTGTTTATATTCCTTATAAATAATATAGCAAATTGCATCACGCCACCCGTTACTGCCCGGCTTTATATCGACGATTTGAATATTTCTTTATCTTTCAGCCTTCCTTCCAATGTTCAAAATATTCTTCAATAAACAATAAATAAATTACAATCCTAGTCAAATACCAATGGTACTAGTTCTCTCCTTCCAAAACAATATACTGCCGTTGAAAGATTTTCAAAAAAGTTTTCCAATGATCGGGCTA
Source organism: Icerya purchasi (assembly GCA_039619475.1). Taxonomy (NCBI): domain Eukaryota; kingdom Metazoa; phylum Arthropoda; class Insecta; order Hemiptera; family Monophlebidae; genus Icerya; species Icerya purchasi. The sequence continues at coordinate 241,080,095 of CM077115.1, forward strand.
ATTGTATCCGCATCTAAAATACTGGAAAAAAATACAAGAGGTACAAAGAAATGATTAATTTGGATACGGAAGTTGCTGAAAGCCCGCTAAGGATTGTTAAACTGGTGACCGAAAAACGGATATCAGTATGGCGTAACAAATTTTTTATGAGAAAAGGTGATTTAATCACGTGAAATGTGAATATCTGTTCGAAAAATTAAACAACATGAATCTAGACACTTGGATAATAAAACGGAACAATAGAATATGTAGAAGTGAAAGGATGAGAGTAAAAAATCAAAAGGGGAATTCGCCAGGAATGCTGCCCCCACCTGATACTTCCTAAAACAATTGTAGGAAAGAAGACATTGCACGAATGGTTGGAAATGAATATATTAATTAGCTTTTCCGATGATATTAAGTAGCTAACGATGAATGCGATTTACCAGGCTGGGTAAGCAAACAGTAAAAAATTGTGTGCGCAACAAATTGGGGTTTTGTAATTACTAAAAGGAATTAAATTTAACATGAAATTAAAATAACGATATCAACAACTGGTAGATGTCGCTCCAGCAAGTTATCAAATACAAGACGATAGAGAAACATGGCGGTAGAAAGGTACACTATTTTACGATGCTTGAATCGAAGTAACAATAACGAATTCAAACCTTAAATCAAAATTCCTTAAAATAAATGATAGAAACGTTTTGTCAGGCACAAAGTTCAACTTTCAATAAGTTAATAAATATAAAACAACAAAAAACACTGAGGCTTGGAAATACAAACAAAACGATAAATATATATATATATATATATATATATATATATATTTTTATTGTTTTTTTTATTTTTTATTTATTTTTTCTGAAAGACGCAAGTGTGACTGATTTCGGTTTGATTTACCATTTAAGCTAGATTGTCTTGCCCGGGTATTAATATTGAAAATTACGTATATGTTAATGAGTAGATTTGAAGTGTAATGTTTTTTATTCAATTGAGTAATGTAAACCACTGTAGGATGTTATTTTTGTCAGTAAATTTTGGTTTTAAAACTAAGAACGCGAATTTTTGAAATTTAGCTGGCAAAGTTAAATTGCTCAAATTGAGGTTTCCTATATTGAAGTGTCTGATGTCGTCATACTTACTACAGTGAAAGATTACATGATTGGCGTTTTCAATTTCCCTACAGTTACATTTGTCGTCTTCAGTAATTTTTTATTTTTTTAAGTAAGTTCCGAAGTGTCTGTGGTTAGCGAGGAGTTGGGTAGTGTAAAAGTCAGACGTTAACTGTAAGCCAGTGGGTATACCGACCTGCTGTATATCTTTCCCAGAAGTTTTGCCATATGGAGATGAAATAATTTTTAATATGTCTTTTAAGTTGTTTTGGCGACATTTTTATATGTAAGTTATGGTGGATTAGCATGTAAGAGCTGTTCTGAAGAGGATTTATTGGAAGCAGAAAATTCATTATTTGATAGATATGATCGTTAATATATTCAAAATTTTTATGGTTTTTTATGGTAAAATTGATTGATCTATAGTTAATTTCTAGGTCTAGTGAAAGGACTCCCGTAAGAGCAACAGGGGTGCTGTGAGAAATTGTTCTATAAGGTCTGCAGGCGTTTATTAAGTATTTACGTTGTGTAGAGTAGATTTTTTGCTTTAGGGTTTTCTTTTTTAAGTGTTGGAAAACACAAGTCTATATTTGTAATCAAAGTCCCATGTATTTCAGCACACTTTTAGTAATTGATATTATTTAGCGTCCAACTTAGATGTGGTGGAGTCTATGTGTTGTTTAAAGGAGAGTTTATTGTCTAATACAACTCCTAGGTATTTAAAATGTTCGACTACTTTTAAAGTGATCCCCCTGTAAAGCACTTTAATATTTTTCCTTTTTAGTTTCAGGAAGTTTGTGAAAAGGGACACAAAGCGTTTTTCAACTGAAAGATTAAGCTTCACTTCATTTATTCGAAATTGACTTTTGTATCGTCCATTATTATGATGAGTAAGTTATCTACATATGCGCATAGGTCAACGTTCTTGTCGTATGGTAGAGCTTAGTTGAATAATATATTCCAGAAAAGTGGACCTAAAACGTTACCCTGTGGACAGCCTTTATTGGTTTCAGGGTTTGCACTATGATTACCTATTTGAAGAGTTACACGTCTGTTTTTAAGGTAGCAGTATATTGTACTTAGCAATGGTATGTCTTTGATCAGAATAGATTTTAAAATGTCAAACAAAGTAGGATTCCAGCAGTTATCAAAGGCTCCTTTGATAACTACTGCTATGACAAGAACGCTCGATTTTTTGTCAAGGCTGCTGCTATCTTGCTGAATGCATAATTCACAGCATGTTCTGTGGACAGACCCCGTCTGAATCCAGATTGTCTTTTATCTAAGAACTTTGTTGAGTTCAGATGGCAAGTTATCCTACTTTTTTAATAGTTTTTCGTAAATTTTGCTTACAGTATTTAAAAGACATATTTGGCGATAGAAGCTTATGAGATTTGCATCTTTGTTCGATTTATAAAGTAGGATTACATTTGCTTCGTGCCAGGTTTTAGGGAAAAAGTTTAAGGAGATGATTTTTTTTTTATATAGGAGTGGAAGGAGTTTTGGATAGATCTTTTGGGTTAATTTAAATGTCTTATTTGTAATATTATCAGGTCCAGCAACTTTGTTGTTTTTTAAATTTTTTATAATGCTATTTCGTGTGGAAGTATCAAGAGGAGTCCGTTGTTTGTTGCTGTCTTTGTCGGTACTGTCTAATAGAAAAAGAAAGGACAGGGAGTAGTTTAGATTCTCTGTCACATTGGTGATTTTATCGCCATTATTTTTTGTGAAAAGTGGAATATTGTTTAGTTTGTTTGATTTCAGACACGTTAATTTGTAGCTTAAGCCCTATGGTTTGACAGACATTTTCAGAGCAAATTTGGGTTGGGAAGTTATATAATTACGTAATATCTTCTGTGGTGGGCAGTAGATTTGAGAAATACGTTGTTTCATAAAGAAAATCAAATAACGACCTCTTTAAAAATTTAAAAATGTTTTAAAAATACATAATTATTACAATTTAATTTAAATTTTATTTTATTTTTAGGTAAACAATAAAAAAATTATAAAATTCTAGCTAAAATGGTAGTTTAGAATTTGAATAGTAAGAAAGATAGCATTTTTACTAGACTTTACTTCTTTTTTATTTTTGTTAGTAATCCGATGTGAGTTCTTTCTTTGTGAGCAAGTACAAAAAATATATATATTTATCTTTGATCTATTTTCATTTACATTATAAAATAAAAACTAAAAATAAATAAGAAAGGCAAAAGATGGAAGAGAACATTATTAAATATTAATTATAATTAAATCCATAGGTAACATTTATACAAATCTTTTATATAAATAAAGTTTCTCTGTTATAACAAATTTTTTCATAGTGGCTTTGGATCTTTGGAGGGAGGGCGAAATGTCCTCTATTCCTCCTCCCCCCCCCGTGGATCCGCCACTGCTGTAACACTTTGGTTTCCGCAAAAACCGCTGGCTTCTTAGGTAGGTGCGGGTGCAATAGCGTTTTCAGTTTTTTCTGCAGTATTTTTTTTTTTTTTTTTTTAGGTGCTATATGCCAGAACTTTGGTCAGAGGCATCGAGGATACTGTAATTAAATGAGTGAATATACACATTTGTTATATTCAGGAACTAGATAGGTTTTTTGAGTTCCTCCGGATTATCGGAGAGTACTGTGTGTATTGAAATATTGCGATTGGGATTATTCTATATGTTTAACTGTTAGTGGGCCGCTTCGATTTGTGCAGGTCAAATCTGAACAGAAAAAGGATTTTAGCGTGAAGAACCAATTTTGTGGATTCGTCGTGAAAAATTACTTTAAAAAAGGAATTGAATAAAAAAAAAAAAAAAATTTTCACCGCGCTATCGAAGGAAGCAATTTATTTCCGTTTAGTATTGCAATTTTACACAACAAATTACATTCGGACAGAAGAAAAATTTCTATTTATCGTAATTTTGACAGGGTGACATTAATCGATAGTTTTTAGACTCTGAAATTCGGTGCAACCTCGCCTTAACGATGTAAATGGTTAATGAAATATTTTTTCAACACTGTCTAGTGCAAGCTGATTCTGCACTAATTTGTAATTCTGTTATTAAAGGTGAACAAATAGAGTACGTAAAGGGGTAGCACTACAGATCCTTTTAATAAGAAAGGATGTAAAGTTATTACCGATGTTATTAATTAACAACCATAAAGTGATAAACTTAATAGAAAAAATATTATTTTAAATATGTAATATTTTGGAGTAATCGATATTGTAGGGTTAAGCTTTTTATAATTTTCCTAAGTCTAGTACAGATATGAAGAGAGAATATCAGGCCAGTTCCTTAGGAATCCGGTTTTCAGTTTTCGGGGGATCACTTTCCCGAAGGTATTCCCCTGCATTCAATTTAAAAGCACAGTAAACGTTGGGGCGGCTTGAAACTCGGACGAGGCGTGTTTCAAATTCGTGACCTATTTTCTAGTCAAGCATCTTAACTACAAAGCTGATGCGTTACTTCTAGCTGCAAAAGATTTAAAATTGGTATTTCGTTAATTTGTACCTAGTAAAGCGGGCGAATTACTTACGTAATTTTGAAGAATCCTTATTTCCATAATCGTCAATAGTAGCGCTTTTTTTCGTTTTTTTTTTTTTTTTTTTTTGTTCAATTTTAATACATTCTTTTATCGATAGTTTGAAAAGCTCATTCAGCTCGTTAAAAACATATTATTTGAAACAGTTTTCGTTCGAAATTTGAACTAGTTCTTATAAAAATTTACGCAAATGTGATCTGCTCACCAGACTAAACAACCAACTCGAAATTAGTTCGAAAACTATCCAAATAGACAAAGTTTTATTACTCGACCTTCGGTTTAATCGTCCAATTCCAAAAAATACGTTACATATGCACAGAGGCATGTGAAAATTTTAAGTTTGCGATTTGTTATTTTCAAGAACCTGCGAAAACAAAAGTTAAGAAACCGTACCGATTTCTCGTTAACTGCACCGTTACGAACGATTTAAGCTGCTCTGTATACTTTTTGCGATGTTATGTTGCAACGATAACATCCTTTTTTCTTAAAAATACTTTCCCTCTATAGTCAGACTGTCGAAATCTGAAAAATTAGTTTATTGCTGATAGCAGAAGTATCATTTCAGGTTCTGATGACTAGTTTTACGAGCACCTTCTATGGTTAATGGCAAGAAGTGTTTAAACAACCCGTAAAGGCTTCCTTTATATATTATATACTTTTAATCTGCTAGATTAAATTTTCACACGAAATTTTCCGCATGAAAATATCAGCATTTCTACCAAATTTAAAAGTAAAAATTTTAAATTACAATTGAAAAGTGTAAGGAAAAAAATGATGTTATATAAGGAAAAAAGGCGAGATTAATAATTGCGAGTATAATTTGAGAATCATTATGTGGCACTTAAAAGCAATTACTAAAGTTTAAAAAGAAACATATAAATTAAAATAATTAATTATACGTTTGATGGTGCAACAAATATAATCGTAGATAAGTTCTGTGATTATGTGTTGGGAGCGACCGTGTTCAGAGCGACCATATTTAAAGCCGACATCTAAAAGGGACAGGAAAGGTAATTTCCCGGAAATCTCTGATATTATAATGAACTACGACCATATTCTGTTACGGTTCTCTTATGAATTATGTAATTTCTAAATTTGTTATTATTTACTTTTTAAACTTGATATTTCTATATTATAACATTAACATTAATATGTATACAATATTATAGAAACGTAATTTAATGCAAAATGTATATATAATTTTTGTTAATGTAAAATGATAATAGATGAATGGAAACATACTCACATGCAGTTTAATTTTTCTAACAAAACACACTGTTGTGTAAATGTTCAATAGTTTTAGTTAAAAATAAAATATTAATGATTAAATATGAGTACGCTTTTAATCATGTATTATCTTTTCTAGCAGTTTTAACAACTTGGCCGCTCTAGTTCGCATAATAAAAATGTCTGCGGGTCGTTTTTAACACGGTCGTCCAAGTCGAATATAATAATAATAATAATAAAAAAGATCCGACGGTCGTTCTGAACACCATTATTGGTGGGTTGCTGTGAACACGGTCACTCTGAACACGACACAAAGTTCTGTGGGTATAATGTCAGCGAAATCGTAAAGGAAAATTTTTTTGACCTCTCGTTCAGAGAGGCTCTAGCGGTTCTCAAAAAGCAGATTGTAGAATTATACAAATTGACCGGACGCACGAAACGTTAATACTTTTAACAGTAAAGGAAACTTTTCAGAATAAATAGCGGATCGGCAGTAATTTTGTTGCCAAAATTTTTTATTCGATTAAAAGACGTAGCAACGAATCAAAATTAGTCTTTATTGTAGTACAAAGCCATTCGGCTGTTCGGAGGGACCTGTCAAGAAGCTCTGCGACTGAGAAATTTGACAGTTGAATTTTGAATTTTTTTGTTCAGTTAAAAAAAGCATCTTATAGCACGACCCGCCATATTGCTTTGACATGTAGCATTTATTCTGTTTTGTCGTATTTCATTCGTCTATTCGAATAGTTTTTTCGGAAAAAATTGAAATCGCCTTTCTCACTTTTCAAACTCCAACTCTTTATTTTTACTTTTTTTTTTTTTTTTATTTTCCTTATAGCGCTTTGTACAGCCTTTTAGCTGCAGACGTAATGTGATTGTTAAATCAGGTTATAAAGTTTGGCAGCTTTGAGGTATGAAAATAGCTTGAGGTTTTGACTGCAACTGTCGGATAGTACGGATTCAAGAGTTTCATTTGGGGGATTACTCTCTTTCAGGCGCAAGCAAACTCAGATCTTTTTACAAACTACCCGCGGTGATTTTCAGCATAAGCAGATTACAATATATCCATAAAATTCTTTTCCGCATATGAGGCATTTCACGTCAACTTACTTTTCAACTGATGATCACGCTATCAAGAATAAGAATCGTACACAAAAAATAACAACAACACGTTTTCGATGTATTTTTTCCTCAGATTTCCAATGAAATCATTCGGCCTTTTTTGAAAATGTGCCTTTTTAACCTCAAAAAAACACAAAACGTGTTATATTTTTAAAAAGGCATTTTTAATATTTTTTGAAATACTCTAGATCGAAAGAGGAGAGGTTTTTATGTCGATATAGCAATTTTCATTAAATTGTGTTTTTTTTTTTTCTTTTACGAGATATTGAACGAGAAATAACAGACTGCGGCGTAGCGTGACATACGACACCGTGTGTTTTCCATCAATAATGTTCACTAAATAATTAATTCTACTACACATACAAAGTATATGTTATTTATACATTGAAACATTCTTTGCACATTTTTGCAATATGTATATTTACGCAAGTATCACAGAAATTTATTTATTTGTTTTCTTCGTTTTTTGATAATTTTCTTTGCGTTTGTAGATAATTTGTTTTACATCGGGATTAGATGAATCTGATTTACATTTATAAATTTCAGTTCTACAATTATTAAAAATTTTTGCTGTTTCTAGTATCGATGGATATTCATCTTTTTTAGATGTGGGAAAGTTAAACAACTGTTTCGCCGAATTAATAGGATGATTACTTTTCCCAAACAAATTAATGCATCTTGAATGAAAAACCAAATATAGCGTTAGATAAAAAATAAGAAATAATTAATCTATAATAAATAGGTGAGTTAATTAAAGCTGAATAAATTAATTTCCGAAGTTATAAGCTCAAATTTTTTGATGTTCATAAAGTAATACGCGCTTTCCACGACGCTCGCTCTTGTTATCCAGCACAATCACAACGATGATAATCCATAACTAAATAAACGTAAGCTAACCACAATTCAAACTTGATTTCAATCAGGTATTGGAAAAGCCCAATAAACATTTTGCGTTACGCTGCGCTACGTGCCGCAGCAGCGGTCAGTCTTTATTTTGACGTTTAATATCTCGTAAAAGAATAAAAACCACACTCTGAAAATTGCTACATCGACATAAAAACCCCTCCTCTTTCGATCTAGAGTTTTTTTTTTTTTTTTTTTTTTTTTATGGCCTGGCGCTAGAGTATTTAAAATAGAATATTAAAAATGCCTTTTTAAAGATATAACACGTTTTGTGTTTTTTTGAGGTTAAAAAGACACATTTTCAAAAAAGGCCGAATGATTTCATTGGAAAGTTGAGGAAAAAATACAACGAAAACATGTTGTTGTTATTTTTTGTGTATGGTTCTTAGTAGCGTAATCATCAGTTGAAAAGTAAGCGTTTTGGCGCTGGACATTTGACGTGAAATGCCCCATATATGCTTTTAATGCTATTTTATTTTTTCGAAATACTCACTGACAATTAACATTTTCTAAAATAATTACATATAACGGTAATAAAACAAATATATACTTTTAATATTGTTTGAAAAACGGAAAATTTTTGTTACTTTATTATGTTAATTTTATTACTTTTCGCATGGTTTAAATGTGAATTCTGGTTTGTGTAGGTCATATTTCACACTAATAAGAATAACAGATTCCAATTAATTAATCCGTGTTACATAACGTGCAGGATTAAAAATATCTATCTCTATAATAGTTTTTTTCCGGGTGACAGTATTTTAGAAAAGAATAAAAAAATAATAAAATATAATTTTTATCGCAAATACAGCAAAGCAGTTGAGCATGATATGCCAACCACCAAGGATTTAATATGATAAGTATGAATTACCGTAATTTCAATTTACATAATACTAAATTAAAAACAAATGTTTCCTACGAAGTTCTTTAAAATAATTTTCTCTAACGCTAATCGACCAAGGCAAGTCGATTAAGTTCAAACGAATGGGTTCCGTTAAAAATAAACATAAAAATGGAAGAATAATTTCTTAAAAGTAATTAACCAGTTTTTTTTAGTAGTTTTTCACAATCATTAAAGTTAATTTATTTTTCATTTTTGTGAATGTAGAAATTTATTATCAAGCACATGGATTTCCTTTGAAAGCAGAATATCTGTCACAGAGGTGAAAATTATTGCCATGATTTACTAATTCTCTCCGAAAATTTTTATTGCGATAGCCCGCTAAACGAATACATAATCAGCATTTCAAATCTTTATGATAGGAAATAATTTTTTTGCGATATGCGAACGCAAAAGAAGCATTGAAAACCGCCGCTTTATTTTCTAAACAAATTAACTAATTTCACGGGTGTTTTTTTGCTTCCATGGTTATTTTACGCCTTAGATATGACATTAATAGAAGAAAAAAAAATTAAAATCTCACTAAGGCTAAACTAGGTCTACTTGGAAAAAGGACGAAGTCGATAACTAACGAGGCCGAATCATGTTGCGGCCGAAACGATACGACTCCCCAGGTAGGTATAAAAAGATTATAAAAAAATGCGATCACTCCTACATTCGGCATACGCATGTAGGTTACTAATTAAGCATTAGTAGCTAGGAAAAAAAAAAAAAAATCGCGATACTGCATTTTTAATTTTGCGAAAACTATCGGCCAAGGTACGCCAGTTTATTAATTAATAAATATCCTAAAACTTTCAATTATCATATGTATAAAAACTTTCACTGACAGTTTTCACTCGGACTTGGAACGTTAATGTTCACCATATACTGTAGTTAATGAATCATTATTAAATTACACTAAGTAATTAATATTTTTAAGTTAATTCTAAAAGCGGGGAATGTGTCGATTTATATATGTTTTTGCTTGTGCGTAATTACTAATTTCAGGTAAGTATAAAAAGATTATAAAATCCGTGATTTGAATTCACCGTTTTATTTGATGAGTTCATGCTATTCAATAGGAGTGTTATTCTGAATTGATTAAATTATTCTGCAATCATTTCGCTGTAGATGTACCACATATATTTGCAGTTTGCCACTTCAGTCACGTGTTTATAAATACCAGCGTTCTCCCATTGGCGGAAATTCAACCATAATTATCATTATAAATTTAAGAAAAACATATATACGAATTTTCATATTTCCAAAACATTTTTTTTCCACTCTTATACATTCGTTCATTATATATCGGCAAACATATACTTTTATATATATACTTACAATACAAAACAGTTCAGTACTATTATAACTGAATTCAATAAAATAACAGTAAATCACAATTTGAAAACCCTCATTTATTGATATTAAATGACACCTTAAGACTTGTGTACACTGTAAAAAAGCGAATAATGATGATTATTAAGAAAAATTAAAACATTTCAATAAGAACAGATTTACTGGCTGCAGTGATTTCTTTTTTCATTTTTTGTATTAATTTTTTATTTAAACAAGAAAAAAAAAACTGTTCCCAAAATTTTTTTACTGATAACACTAAACATCCGCAATAGCTACTAAACAGAAAAAAAAAAAAGCAAGAAGAAAATCGGTTAATAAACAGAGGAGAAAAAGGTCCTGAACTGTTTTGTCTTTATCGCCCAAAGAAAAAAAAAAAAAAGAGTTGTTGCTTATTTATATACAGAAGAAGATTATCCATTTTTTTTTTAATAGAATTTCCCCGCAGTGCATATATCTGGAATATTGAAACAAATGCACGGTTTGAAAGCTTCTTTTTTACTGACTTCATTACAATTTTTACGAAAACGAGATAATCAGTCCAGTGCTTTGAAGATCGAACATTTTTTTAAATGAATTTAAAAGAAAGAAAAAGAGGTCAGCTAGACAGGATGCTTCAACTACTGAACATTCTGCGTATGTTAATTTAAAGATTACCGTAATTTACATTTATATAATACTAAATTCAAAACAAAGATATTTAATTTTTAATTTGTAATACCGTATATATTTCTCGCCCAGTATTAACATAAATGTATTTATTTATGTATTTAAAAACTTTTGCGCCTTTATCTTTTTCGATATTTTTTTGAAACCCAGGTAGATTCGTCAAGGAATTAAATATGTAATTAAAATCATAGATAACAGAAAAAACTTCAATAAACGTATCCTCAAATAAACTTGCTAGATACGAATAAAAAAGAAAGATAATATAAGGAATATGTATCAGATGCAAATTCAATCCAGTTATGTTACACTTTAAATAACGTAGTGTTGATGGTTTGTAATTTTTTAAATATGGCTGACTATACATAAAGAAAAAAAAAATTATGAAAAGAACCGATATTGCATTTGACCGATTATTAATATTAATAATTTTCGTCAATTTCGTATCACTATTGTTAATAGAACTCTTAAATTTACATCGCAAAAGTCTGTTTATTTGTATTTCACGCTGAAGTCGCTATTTCAAAAAAAAAAAAAAAATAGAAAATATTTCAAAAAATCGAATAACCAAATAAAATCATGTAAAATATGTGTTTTGTGATTATATATATATATATATATATATATATATATATATATATATATATGTATATATAACATACTATACGCGCCAAAAACCTAAATTGTTAACGAAGAACGGTGTTTTTCGGACGGAATTTCTGATAGCAGTATTTGGTAACTCGTGTTTCTCACTAACACAGATGATAACGTTTGACAGATGATCCCTGAAAATCATCGCAGGTAGTCTGTAAAACGGTCTAAGTTCGCTTGCGCCCGAACGAGCAGGCCTCGCATTTAGGATATGCGAATTTCTTTGGCTGTAAAATTTCGAGCATTCGGTAATTATATGAGCGATTAATATTGGGATATTGCAGGTATCACGTATTGGTGCTTATTTAAGATATATCCATGCGTTAAGGCGGAGTGACTTTAGGCGAAAAAGTACTACTTCATCCTTTCTCGATTCTTGGAATGAGGTTTTCCACGGAGCGACTGTTTTCTTTATTGACTTTAGTTTATTTGTGTCTGACACTAAATCCCAAATTCGCTGGAAGGCTTTTGGTGCGAAAGATTTACCAGCTTTTTTCAGATCGGTGATTGGGATTCGAAGTTCGGTATTAATACTTAAGTCTAGTTTTGCAGTTTCATCAGCTTGTTCGTTTTGACGAATGTTAGAGTGAGATAGGATCCAACAGAAGATGATTTCGTTTTGCTTGATGACGATATCGTTTGGATTATTTCCCGGAATATGGGTTGTTGTTTTTTTTTTGTAAAACATTTTGATAAAGAGGAGCGCGGCCAGTGAATCAGTATCAAAATGCAGCTGGATGCGAGTTCCGTGCCATAGTTGACTTCTAGTTTGATAGAGTTCGGTTGACTGGACGGAGAACTCCGGTGGTAGTGAAAACAGAAACATATTGTTTTCGTAAACGATCGAACACTCAACTTTGTCTGGTGTTTTAGAACCGTCTGTGTGTATTTCAACGGAATTTTGGTACTTATGCAGGAGGTTATTATAGTTTTGATGATAAACAGCGGAATTAATTTTAGACCTACTCAGGTCAGTAATAGATAGGTCTTTATTTGGAGTAGCCATGGCGGATTTATATCGAAAGAAAAATTTATTGGTATTTTTCAGAATGACTGATTTAAGAAGATCATCTTTGTTATGAGAAAGAGAGTTGGGCGGGATCATGAAGTGAAGAGAAGAGTTGAAGTTTTGATTGGCGAGAATGTTAAGAATGGCATTTGTGGAGGCAAGATGCCTCTGAATATTTGGGAAGAGGGGGTTCTGAGGATTCGTTTAGAAAACTATCGATTAGTGTGGTACGAAAAGCGCCTGTATAATTAACCTTGACGGTATTTTGAATTATATTCAGAGAGTCACGGCGGGATTGAGTAGCGAAACCGTATCGAGATGCGCCATAGTCAATTACTGGACGGATAAGGATTCGATAAAGTTTCAGAAGTGTACGTTTGTCTGAGACATACGAAGTGTGAGCCAAATTTTTTAAGAGATTGATCTTTTTAAAACATTTTGCTTTAAGATTTACAAACTGCGAAGTGCAAGATGAGGTATTATCAAGGATTACACCTAGGTATCAGACGCTGTCTGAAACTGGAATAGGTATATTGTCGATTCCAGAGGTTAGGCTTTTAGGGCATTAATAGCGTTTGCAGAAGTGGATCACAGTTGATTTAGCTTTTGAAATTTGCAATCCATTGCATCGGGTCTGTTCGTGTATTTGATTATGGTCGACTAGTTTGCTAAGAAATCGATTTTATTTTTATTGCTATTGCTTTTAGATATTTCGGTGAAATGAATTTTTGTAGATTCGTCTTGAAGCAGGGTGTGTGTTAATCGGAGTACTGTGGTAGGTTCTAGTATGCTCAGATTCTGATTTCGAACTGCTTCGACTGGTACTGTGAATTTTCTGGTGGTTCCTCGGAAGTCGGTGAATTGCCTGTAGCTCATTTCATCGCCATTTTGGAATACATCTTCCGAACAGTTTAGTATGGTTGTGAAAGGTGCTAGTTGGTCCTTTTTCTTTTTTTTTTTGGTTGATTTTCGGACGTTTTTGGCGTAAATTTTGCTCGATTTTGGTTTCCGATTTTTGATTGTTTGTGGTGGGGGTTGGGGATGCTGTGGAAGTTGGTCGTGTTTGTTTGTTGAAATTTGAGTTGCTTTGTTTAAAGGTTTTTGTTCGTTTAGAGTTTTGGAAATTGTCTTCAATGGGGGATGAGGTTTCATATTCCATGGTACAAATGTCTTCGAAAGACGCCTCAGTGATGATTTCTGTTTTTTACTGAGATTTCTGAATTTCCAAGAAATATGCCCTGAATTTTTACAAATAAAGCGGGTGATTTCATCTAATTCGATATCATCGATGCTTATTTGAATGGAGGATGGAATGTTTTTTATGCCTTCGTGTACGGAAGCTGTAGACGTTATATTCTTTATCTCTTTCATCCATTGATAGTTTTAGCACGAAGAAAAAAAACAGGAAGTGTTGGACGTCGTCTTGATGACTAAGAACACAAGAGCTTTCTTTATGTTACGAAGCTGATTGCGACAGTAGATTAAATTTGGAAATCGAGAAGAAAGTGTTTCGATGTTATGTATGATCCGTACTCCTGTATGGGCGCAAGACGTGGACAATAAAAGGATATATGGAAAAGCGTATCTCATCATTCGAAAAGTGGTGTTATCGCCGGATCTGGAAGATACCACGGACCAAAAAAATGAAAAATACGCAGGTACTACAATTGATGAAAACTGATCCGGTACCAATGGACACCATAATTAGAAAATGAAAAACAAATTTCTTTGGAAATTTTATGAGAGGACCAACGTATCATCTTCTACAAACAATAATGATGGGAGCGGTAAGAGGAAAAAGGGACGAAGAAGGAAGCTCCAAAATAGAAGAATTATTGGAGATCGCAAAAAGTCGGGACTCTATTCGCCAAACAGTGGAGTCCATGAACAGTGGTTAACACCTGAATCAGGTTGTACGAAGAAAAAGAAGACCGTTATGCTCTAAACTGTCCCTCAATATGTCGCCAGAATTGAATTTTCTAATGATTTAAGTTCTATATTGTCGCTATGCTGACGTTTGCTAAAGGTCAAATGACGATGATTTTACCTTTTTTTTTATCCTGCCGTGTATTATTCTGAATCTTTTATCCTTCTTTTGCTCAATTTTAAATGCAAAATTAATTGCTGCTCTGCGCTCTGTTCTTTCTGTTTCATCATCGCTAGTTCTCTATAAAACGTGCTCATAATCTCGGATTCTAAAAATGTTTTCACCTATCACATCTAATCTTCCTTCCACCTCTTCCGATTATGTAATACTTCTCATACGCTTCCTCATCCATGGATCTTTTCCACTATTCACTCGATACAGATTGATCTTCTGTGGATTGTTGGTCATTTAGGCGTTGAACGTAATAAATCAGTGGATATTTATTAACCTGTTTTTCGGTTTCCAGTGGTATATTTTCTAGTACATTTTCAACTCATAATATCGCTCTTCTTTCCCCTTAGATGACTCATTTCACACTATGGCTCAGTTCTTGTTCTCCATTTTCAGATTCTGGTTCCTTTTATCTCTCTTCTCTTCATCACTAACCATGGCTTTCTACATGTTTAACCTCTCTCTTAAACGCTTACCAATCTCGATTATTTGTCACCACCTTTGTTCTGATCATAGTCTCCTTCCTGCATCATTTTCTCGATTTTCGTCTGCGTCTAAACCATTTTGTCTTTTTCAGTCCCCTTCTAATTACTTTCTTTATGACTTTGATATCATGTTTTATTTAAATGTTCGACCTGTTCTAACGAATAATCGTCCTTCTACTTGGCATCCCTATCACAAGTAGTTCTCTCATTTTCTTCTGCTTTTTCTGCCCTCAAATTATTTTTATCTTCCATTCTTAAACGTTTTCTTCTTTCCATTTCTTGGGCTATGTTTTTGTTGACGAGCACGTTAAAAAAAAAAGTGCGATTTTACACGACTACTTAGGCTGATGTTCGTAGTTCGCATTCCGAAAAAAAAAGCAATCCCAGCAGTGCGAGCGATACTTTTTTATTCTCCTGAGTACAATATAATTATAAAATTAATTTTATGGTTTAGCCCGAAAAAGAGTGTATAAAAAAAAAACCGTTTTGGGTTAATGTTGCAATTTATTAAGAAAACAGTATAAATTTTACATTAAACTAACATTAAAAACTTGTTTTTTGTTTTTTATTTAGCTATGACCGCGTTATGGTTAAACTTTCGATCTCGGTTATGTCTTAATTTTGGTCTAATTTAATTAATCGGTCGAACAGGATCAAAACCGAAAAAACAAAGCTAAATGTTAAACGCTAATTGAAACATCCCCAGTTTTCAACTAAGCGAGTTACAAGAATTTTACTTGCACTGCAACTTTCTAATGTCGCATTAAAATCAACCTAAACTAAACAAACTGATATTTTCGCTAGCAAAATAAAGCAAGTTCCATACCCTTAGTGGTAGCTCGCGATGTTAACATTCACGGTGTATTCGTGCTAATGGCTTTTTCATTGGCTAATTACTTTTACGATAATTAGCAGCCACCAATTGATTATTACATCCCTAGCAACAGCTTTTCAAGTGCACTGCTACTTTTCCCCTCTCACAACCTAATGTCTAAATTTATTTACATTAGTTTTAATTGAACTGTATTTTAATTTTTAACTGTAATATTATTCGAATATTTTTCAATTAACACGCACCTATTAAATGCCATCAAACCAAAAAATTTTTATCGAACCTTTCGATAAAAAGGATCTCCAGTTAAAAAAGGTGAATCACTTTTTGGGTGTTTTTTTTTTCTTCTTCTGTATTTAGAATCGTGTACATTAAGGGGGTGCTTTGTGACTGGTAAACCTAAAATAAACAGGACCTGCTGTTCACCGATGTAGTAGATTATCCAAAGTTTTATGTACCGGGAAGAAATTAATTAGCATCGTAAAAAAACTCACGATAGAAAAAAAAATTAAAGAGTAATTATCAATTTTTCGCCATTTTATTTTTTCCGAATTACTGCTATCTTTTGATAGTAATGCCACAAAAGATAAACTAGGCGATTAATTCATTTTTGAAATCGACCCGCTTCTATAAGAGTATACACGGTGGGAGGAAAGCTCTTAAAAATTTGAATCTTTTTAGCGATTTCCCGCCTAAAAAGAGTTTGTTTTCATTTTTCCGTGTACTTTTCCTATTGAACTTTACCGCTTTCTTCATCCGGCTCTTCGATATTTGTCGATTAAAAAAAATTCTGCGTTTTTAAAAGTTTTTTAATATTTCTCAGCAGGTTTGGGGAAAATGTTCGGTTTTCCATCTAACTTTTTGCTAAAAGTTTTTTCGGATCATTTCCAGCTTTTATTGATCATCAAATAGTATATTTTACGATTTCCTACGACAATGTGAAAGTACTAGGTTTATTCGTATTGTCGGTATGCGCAACTGTGTCCGAGTTTGTTTTGAAACTTATGCAATCGTAACAGTTATTTTTCCTGGTTTTCCCGGAGTTTTCATTTGAATATTGCTTCAAATTATTATTATTCGTTTCCCATAAGCTTTTCCTTCTTAACGGATTTCTCGTTTACGTAATATGGCTGCTGTATTTCCCGCCTTTTTCTTTTTCTTCTAAATATTCATTGCCGTGATTACCAAGACTAATCGGCATTTTTTAAATATACTCGTAGTTTTTTTATTTCGTATGTTTTTTTGTTGTTTTTTTGTTTTTTTATTATATTCATGTCACGACTGAAGTTCGTACATAAGGCTGAGAACTGAAAATCGGACGTTAATAACAAATGTGTGCATCTCCTTAATCTCCTGAAAAAACTGATGGGGTTACAATTAATAATATACAATAAGTAAAGGCGCGTGTTGATCGGTTAACACACATTTACGAATAAGAAAAATTAAAAATACAACTTCAAAAACTATAAAACAGATACTGGTATGTTTTTTTTTTTTTTTTTTTTTTTTTTTGGGCTCGGCTAGCTACTGGTATATTAAATTTTGCAACATTGCCGAGCTACAGATATTCAAGTTTATTAAACCATTGCAGAGTTCTTAAATTCTATTTAACTTTTTTTTTTGTATGCGTTTTCCGGGGATCGTCTTATTAGCGTTTCTCTCGTACTATTTCTTCCCTTTTATAATGCAACAAGAAAAAAGAGGTTTGATCCAAAACTTACATACCACCGAAGGGAAACATCAAAACTAAAAGTATGTATAGCGATAATACACTTTCTTTTTTTTTTCTTCCCAGTCCGTTATTATACCACGAAAGCATATTTGGTGATATCAAAAACGACATCAATATGAAATAGCTTTCACTCCTCGCGTCGTTTCGCCATCCTTGTAGGAATTTCCGTCCGGTTCTTTGTTTTATTCCATCCGATACATTACGTTATATCAGATGCAAACCTATCTCGTAGATACTTCAAAATTGAAGGCAATTAATAAGAATATTCATTCAATTTCGTTTAATTAAAGGTTTTCCTAACGAATGCGAAATATATTCATTATTTAAATTAACATACCAATGTGTTTTTCACGGTAACTTATTACATATTTATACGTATGAATATGTACAATAGTGTGCTACGAAAAATGCTGCGGTATAAATTTAAATACTATATTTTATAATTTATTAATCGAAATTAGTCATACTGTTGAATCGATTAACAGCGAGGATGTCAAGGGAAAAATTTGTCATTTGCGTTATTTTGTTGAAAAACAAAATAATCTTCTACCGTGCACACATCTCTTAATAATATATATATGTATATATATATTATATAGATTAACTACATTTTAAACTGTCAATGAATCAATCTTGATACTAGATGTTTAAAAGCGTGCTTGGAATGCTGAAAAATTGTTGCTTACCTAAGGCAGAAAATATTGCGAACGATCTATATATATTAAAATGTAAAGATGTTAATAATTTTAAACAGTACCACCGGGCAAATTATAGTACGAGTGGTTGGTTTTGTTGTATTAAACGGGCATTTCTGATATTAAATGTTTTTTCTTTTTACCGTAAAGTAGCCTCTGTTGCAGTAACCCAACCGTCATATAGTCCCACCGGTGAGAAAAGCGAACCAACAACCAAGGGATTTATGTTGCAGCAAACTTAGCGCCGATCGAAACAGCTAAATTGCAACTCGCAATATACTGCTAATAGGAAAACGGAGGGAGGTTCGTTTAACGAAACTGTTCCTCTGGAGCTGATCATCAGATTTAAATCGGCCCGATGCAGAATGCCATAATGTAGTCGTTCACTGACGAAATTTTTCGTATTACGCCCCATTTTAATTTCGCATCCACGTTTATTCCAACTTGGAAATCCACCATCTTTCAAAAGTAGTCGATTTTTTAGAACTACTAAAGCTCTTCTCTTAGGTACAGTTGTGTTAATTCAAGTTCACCACTGAAAAAGGTTCTACGTTTTTTTGAAAATCGTAATAACGAGTATTATTTAGATTCTCTGCTCGATTATCTTTCTCTTCTGGTAGGTTTCTTCCTGCGTTCTCAGTTTCTAATATTACCCTTCTGTCTGCAGCTGCTCATTCCAAACTGTGGTCTGACTCCTACGTCTCGTCATTCTCCAGCGCGAACTTATTTTTCTTGTCTATTCAACCTTCCCTTCCACGCTTTCTATGGTTTATTAACTTTCCTTCTATGCGCCGTTCCAATCTCTCTGCGATTTGCCGCCTGCGTTTTGGGCATAGTTTGCTCCCTTCCTCATTGTTCCGTTATTCGCTCGTGTCTTCTCCTTATTGTCCATTGCACCCTCCCAGCAATCAATGCATTTCTGATCCCGATCATATAATGTTCAGTTGTTCGTCGCTTTCAACTAAACAAGCTTCTTTATATTCCTTCCTCTTATAAACCGGTATTCCCGCTCCATACTGTGCTTCATTCATTTTCTCCCTTCCTTCTTCTTCGGTTATTCTAGCTCTTGATTCCTTTCTGTCGGCTATCTCTTTTTTTTTTTTTTTTTTTTTTTTTTTTTCATCTCTGATCGTGTAAGGATCTCAGTCTCTTTTTCCTCTCTGTTCCGCTGTTCTTGGGCCAATGTCCACGTTGACGAACCCATTTAAAATAAAAAAAAGATAAAAGAAATAATAATAAATAGATTCTGTTACGTATTAGCGCTAACATCGGGATGAAATAGGTTTTTCAGAAATCAAGTTTTTGGTAAATTACAATTTCGAAATGAACCAGTTCTCAGAGGGAATATTTCGCAGTTAATCGTTTTGTTTTTTTTACAAATAAATTACAACTGGCTGAGGGGCCATCCAGTAATTTATATTTGAACCGAAGTACCGCGTTAAGGGTTAACACCCATTAATGCTCCCCCTCCCCTCGTGAATTCCGGTAAAACTTAAGACAAATCGAAAGTGCTGGTTTGTTTTAATCGGCGTACATCGAGACTGTTATTAAGCAAATTGATGGCCATTTGGATGAGATTCTAAGCGCCTTATATATAACTGTTCAGCATCGTATTTTTGGTCTCACTTTGAACATAAGGAATAATAATCAAGTCTCGATGTAATGTACAGTTAAATATACATATATAGCAGGGAGGAGAGATGAGAAATCTAATGACCTTATTTTGGAACCGTTGAATCTTATTGGTACGAGTACTTTTTGCGCAATCCCATAACATCAGTTCGTATGATAGGCTTCAATACTATTTATTATATATTAAAAGGTTATTTTTTTTAGAGAGAGGCTTAATTGCTAAGAAGCCAATGAACTGTTTAAATTTAATGTCGAGCTGCATTTTTTTCTAATGTTCGTGTCTGTTCTACGTTAATACACCATCTAGGAGGTGCATTCCCTAATACTTAACGTACTTCTATTGAGTAGTAATTAAAACGACTATCAGTGAATTTAAGATTTCTCCGAATATTACAAAGTGTGTATTTAGGTATAATAGTTCTCAATTTCCAATTAATTGTAAATTATTAAATTTTGCTTGAATGCACGGGGAGTAGAGAGTGAGTCAACGTGATGCATTGTTTGTCCGCGTAAATTTATCTCAAGCTGATTAGCCTGATAACGAAATTTTACCGCTCTTCAACTGTTCACGAACGGGTAATCTATTCGATCCCGACGTTGTATTTTATAACAACGAACTACGACTATTATTAGTATACAATGAATAATCCTAAATCACCGGATCATCCTAAATTTTATTTCGGAAAAAAAATACGAATTAAATCGCTAGTTTAGAAATATCGAGGTAAATGCGGATAAATCCGCAAACAGTTTGTTAATATTTTTATAAATATAGAATAAATAAATAACCCTTAATATCGAAGAAAAAAATAATAATTTAATTAATCTAAAATAACCTATATTATAGAAACGTTTTCG
Source organism: Icerya purchasi (assembly GCA_039619475.1). NCBI lineage: Eukaryota > Metazoa > Arthropoda > Insecta > Hemiptera > Monophlebidae > Icerya > Icerya purchasi. Next base: position 241,100,861 of record CM077115.1, read on the forward strand.
GGCTAATATCATCAGAGCTAACAATACACAGAGTACATTCAAATAGAGGTGTGTTTTCAGTTCTATTCGAGTGTACTGTCTATTGTTAGCTCTGATGATATAGCACGGAAACGGTTCGTTAAATTGAAGTATTTATTTTAATTTTAATTAAAGTCAATTAATACTTATTTTTGTTTGTTATTGAGGTATTTTTTTTTATTTTATATTTTTATAAATATCGAGATAGAATTTGGTTTAGGAAAAAAAGGAAAAAAAACGTTTCGAAAATAAATCAGTTTTTAAAAAAAAGGGAGTACAAATACGAGTTAAATACGAAAACTATTGAAATAGAACTACACACATCACCGAATTATCTTTATTATAATCAAGTCATCTAGTACAAGAAAGTTTAAAAAATATGGAAAACGTTATAATGTAGCAAAAGAAAAGATAACGAAATTTAACAAAAAGCAACGAAAAAATCCAAAAAACATTGTCATGAAGGAAAACACGCATTACAAAGCCCCAGCATATCCGGAAATTGTAAATCCAATTAGAAAATAGAAACGTACATTAATAGTATTAATCTCGTCGTGTGACAAAAAAAAATTGCATCCGCATTGCAAAATGAAATTAATTTGTCCAAATAGGTAATAAGTATAAATACCTCGTTTAATAAAATATGATAACTTTTTTTTATAAATCACCAAACAGAAAATGATAAATTAAAAGATGAGATTAAGTAAATTAAGGATATTATAAGATAATAGCAAGAGTTCAGTATAATCCGCAAGTTTTCATCCGCGATATAGCAAAAGATATTATTACGGAAGAGGATATTAAAAAGCAGATATTTACATATACACCTTATCGTTTTATAATAGAAGGAAACCACGAGAGGAAGAGGAAGACCAAGGAATAATTATATAAAACAGATTATTAAAGATATGGGATGCCAAACATAACCTAAAAAGGATGGCCGAAAACAGAACGGAATGGAAGAAACGAACCTTTGGGTTCAATGATTGACTGATTGAATAGCCAATGGCACTAATTACAAAGATATGATAAATAATCGTTTAATTAGTGCCGAAGCGCAGAATCGTTTCATCACATTAACTATGGGTAAAAATTGTCCCGGATATGGGCACAAAGGGTTGTTACATATAAAAAAGCCACCACTATTCTTGATACAGAAAACGAATGCTATCATTGTAATAAAAGTCGGTCGAATGTAGATCATAAGACGTTTTTATCGTAAATTGTCCTACTTATCTGCGAAGAAGAATAAAATACATAGAATCGTGTACGAACTAAAAATGATTATCTTTAATCATTTGAATTGAATACAAAAAACACCATGGCCAAAGAATTATAAAAATGTACCGACAGATTTTATTATATTTAAATCATAAAAACCAGTATACTACTGCTAAACCGATGAATTACCGATACAATTTGAAATAGAATCAAGGCGGTTATTATTTTAAAAATCAATATTTATACATATTTACTTTAATACGGCACATTAACAATTGATATACCGCGTATAAAGATTAATAATATCATCAATAAACATCGACTCACAGTGGAAAATAAACATTCGTTATCTACATATCTCCTACCTCGCCTACGAGGTAGAATGAAATTTCATTGCATTTAGACTTCTTCATTCCAGTCAATACGCTCCTTTCTTTACACCCAACTTTTAGTTTTTCATGTTGTTGGGTCAAGGCCGCTGGCGCGCCCAGGGTAGAAAAAAAAAAAAGAACACGGGAAAGTTCCAAAATCATCTATTTAAAATGAACACAAGAAGTTCGGGAAAATGTGTTACATTGTGATCATTTCAATAATCAACTTTCCGACACATAGTACCTTCAACACCTTCGTGAAATAATGTAAAATTCGTAATAGGAAAGTATAATCACACACATTTCAAACATATACAGAATTAAATACAACAGCACTTTCAGGACATAAAATTATACAACTATTATTAACATTGTAATTACAAGTAGCGAACGAGCGCCAATGGTCATTTTTATTGGTGGGGGTGGGGGGGCAAAGCCGTATTTCGGAAATATGAATTCCGCAATTTAACGGGGTACAGGCTTTTAAATGAACGAATCGAGAACATTTTGTTCTTTGGATTTCAAAGTTTAATTTTCACCGAAGATAAAACTAAAGTACCGCTCTATAGACCGTTGCAGCACGTTTAGACGGTAATACAGCTTTAATAATATCTGAATTCGTGTACCCATTTACGGATGCCACTTTCGTGTTTTTGCATTAAGCGCTGTTTTCGTTTCCGACTTATTAGGAGCTCTTTTACAATGTTCTAGTGAAATGCAGTGCGACGATTACGCGGCCCTCCCAGGTAGTGTTTTTGTAAACACGTGTCTTTCACCTAATTAAAACATTTTGACTTGGAAATAAAATTAATAAACGATTTTTCGTACAAAGTATGTGCATTTTAGCCGCTAGAAAAACTGGATTTCGGAAATGTGTAGCAAATTAGTTTCGTGAATTAAATCTTTTTTTCTTTTTTCGTATTTTCATTTTTAAAAACATTAAAATCGCCAGGACAGTTATAAATTAAATGAGATACAAAGGTGACCCGTTAGTAAGGTATATAAATTTAAAACGGCGAATGAGAAGGCAAAATAGTGACGACCAATCAGAAGCGGGTAGCTACCTGATTAGAACTTTTTCATATATGTATATATATATATATGCATGTATACCGTTCCCAACCATATGCTTCGTTCCATTGTTGTTCCGATGATGGGGGGACAATGCTTATCTGAAACGTTAACACGTACTAAGTTTTATCGAAAAATATAAATGCTTGAATTTCTCTTAGTAGAACTACCAAACGACTCAACAGCGAGTTGCTATAAAGGTCCCCAGTAGCAATTGCGTTTTCGATGTTATCAAATGAGTTTTGTAACTTTTTTTCGACAAATTTTTCGTATGTTTATTTCGGGAGGTATCGCTGATATCACTCGGCGAATGTTAGTTTTTAAGTGCTTCAACGACGCGTAGACGCAGATTCATGGTTTTAAGTCGAACGAAAAAGGTCGTGTATACTCGTGTTTCGTTAAAATCGTTGATTTTAAGTCGAACAGAAAAGATCGTGTAAACCCGTGTTTCGTTAAAATCGTTATAATATAAACAAATTAGGTGTACGGACGACACCGCCATTATGCCGCCCGATCGTCCTGTAACAGCTCCACCGCCGTCGCAAGACCCACCAATTCTTCCAAACACTTTACGAATTACAAGATCTACAAAAAATAGTTTACAACTAACCTCACTAATCACCGCATCGTCAGCAACCAAACCTACACCGATTTCGTCAAAGGCAGCAGAAACTACACCACCAACACCAGCAAACAATGCATTTTCTCCAGCGTATAACAAAGTGGCCGAATCTGTAAAATTCCCAGACCGAAAACAAGCCATTATACTCGATGCAGCTGATAACATTCCGCTCAGCAACTACGTAGAAGCCGTTGGCAACAAGGTTGGTCCACACAATATTTTATTTTCCTCTCGTATATCGAACAACCGTATATGTATGTATTTATCGAACAGAAATGTAGCTGATCAGTTTATATTATCTCACCCGTCTCTTACTATAAATAATATAAGTATTAAGATGCGTAAATTAATAAACCCATCCAAGCACATAGTTCTGTCTAATGTTTCGCCACATATTCTAAACTACATACTTGAACAAGCTCTTTCCAATATTAATCTGAAACTAACCTCTCCAATCACTTTCATTAAAGCTGGCCTCACTGAAGAAAAATTTAAACATATCCTGAGTTTCCGTAGACAAGTTTATGTAACATCTGATAAGATAAACCAATTTCTTATACCAGAATCAATGATCATCAAATATGAAGATGAACAATTTCGTATATTTATAACAACAGAAGAAAAGTGGTGTAAAGCTTGTAAAACTCACTCACACAACGAAACTACTTGTCCAAAAATAGAACAGGCAAAATTTACAAACCAGAAAAATGATCAGACTGGCAACCCGGCTACTAGCCAACAAAATGAGAAAGAGAACAAAATGGTAGAGGACGAACCGGCGATACAAAATCCTAGCAAACTGATTAAACCTCATGTTAAATTAAATACTTCCAAAACTTCTGTATCAAAGGAAAAAAGTGAGCAACAACAAACAGTCGCTAAACGAGTACATCCCGTAACACCAGAACCACAAACTACAATGGAGTTTACTTTCACAGACATGCAAGGAAAAAGAATCACATAAAATTCAAAAAAAAATTAAACTGTCAACAAAAGAGATGTTAACACCAATAGCCGAAAATATAACAGAACAAAAAAGTTACCCATTATCCTTCACTAATTTCACTATTCTAATGGATATGGTTAAAGGCCGACATGAACCATTAGATATCATACAAACTTTCACAGATGACATCGAAGGATTAAAAAGAATGTTAGCGGAAAACTACGGATTGTTGCAGAATAGAGAAATGAAAGGTCGATTTAAAAGACTACTAAAAAACCTCAATAAATCAACTGACGAGTCACATGACAGTGATTCTGAAACTGAAGAATAAATTTCTATATACGAAATTAAGAAATATATATTATTAATAATACCAGTATTTCCATATATTTTTATAATAAATGTATTCCCTAATTAGACCTCATATTATAAGCAATGGTCAAGATCTTACAGTACAATGAAAATCACTCTAGCGTAGCTAGAAATATTTTACTAACAAAAGTGATAACTAAAAATATAGATATTATATTTATTTGTGATAGGTGTAAAAGTAATTATGTACCCACAAATTTTAAGAACATAGCACACAACAAGCTTATGATAATCTATCGCTTAGGAATACCTTTAAAAACTAAATTTATACATAACAATTTTAACATTATTATTGTTGAGATTGAGGATATTACTTTTATTTTAACGTACATACCGCCAAATGGCGTATCTACTCAATATTTTCAGTTTATCGATATGTATTTAAAGAATAATAAATTCTCGAAATTTACTATGGGATACAGTGAATAATACGAGAGGAAAGAAATTATTAAATATAATAGAATTACATGACTTACATATTTTAAATATCAAAAACAAATATACTTTTAAGAGAAGCAAGCAAAAAAGTGTAATAGACTTAACTTTGGTAACTAGAAATTTTATAAATCGAGTTCAAAATTGGGAAGTTAGTCACGAATTAAATGCCAGTGATCATTTTTATATTACTTTTAACGTAATTTCGGCGACGAGCAAGACAGAAGAAAGTATTAAAGAATATTTTATCATCCTGTTTGTTAGTAACTATAGTATAAAAAATAAATGCTAAAATAACAAACTAATACGTAAGTAACAAAATTAATATAAGAATATCAAACTTGTTATCTTAGGAACGTTTTCGGGCATAACCCATCTTCAGCTAAAATATAATCGAACTAAATTAAAAACATAGTGTAACAGTGAACACAATTTAAAACTTCACTTTGAAGCTAAAATAAAATTAAATTAAAAATAAATTAAAATGAAAATAACATGAAACATAGCACACATGTGAATTGAACTACAGTCTAACACATATTGAAACTAAAAATTAAATCACAAGTTTAAAACGGTAATTAATGTGAAATAAAAACAAGAAATAAAATTGAAATAAAAAATTGAAATAAAAAATTGAAATAAAAAATGAATGATAAACATATTTGGAGATTAGATAAGAAATAAATAATAGAACCTGTCTAAGAAGGGCTAGTTTAAAATTTTTTATTAAAGTATTATATTAAAGAGTGGGTTTTGATTGTGTGGAGTTTGGTCATTTAATATATTGTTTTTGTGTTTATTTATGTAATAGTTTTCAGCTATGTTCATTAGGTTTCCTTTATTGTATGTGGCTAATACTGTAACTGTTTTTTCTAGTGAATCAGGTGTATGTTTATTTTTTATTAAGTGTTCTGCATATGTGGATTTTTCTGTTTCGTTATTTGTAAATGATTTAATGTGTTCTAGGTATCTATATTTTATTTTCCTACCAGTTTGACCGATGTATGCCTTTTCACAATTATTACAGTTTATTTTGTATATACCACTATTTTCAAATATATTATTATTTTCTTTATTCATAGTAATTATTTTGTTTTTTAGGGTATTGTTTGTTTTATAAGCTATTTGTAATCCTAGTTTTTTAAATATATTACTTAATTTGTATATATTTTTATTTATGAAAGTGAATGTTATAAATTTGTTTTTGTCTTTGTTAATATCGTTATTTTTTGGTTTATATTTTAATTTTAATTTTATTTTTTGTATTAATTTTTCTATTATGTGTTCAGTGTAACCATTATTTATTGCAATTGTTTTTAATATTTTTATTTCATTTTGTTTTTTGTTTTGATTCATGGGGGTGTTTAGTAATCTATTTATGGCGTGTATGAAGTATGCGTGTTTATGTTGATTTGGATGGTTTGATGTTTTGTTTATTATAGTGTCGGTTGTTGTTTGTTTTCTGTGTATATTGTATTGTAATTTATTAGTAGTTTTATTTATTATGATGTCTAAGAAGTTAATTTTATTGTTTATCTCTTTTTCCATAGTGTATTGTATGTTTTTATGTATTTTATTTAAATCATTTAAAATGTTATTTTCAGTGTTATTTTAAATAAAATACATAAAAACATACAATACACTATGGAAAAAGAGATAAACAATAAAATTAACTTCTTAGACATCATAATAAATAAAACTACTAATAAATTACAATACAATATACACAGAAAACAAACAACAACCGACACTATAATAAACAAAACATCAAACCATCCAAATCAACATAAACACGCATACTTCATACACGCCATAAATAGATTACTAAACACCCCCATGAATCAAAACAAAAAACAAAATGAAATAAAAATATTAAAAACAATTGCAATAAATAATGGTTACACTGAACACATAATAGAAAAATTAATACAAAAAATAAAATTAAAATTAAAATATAAACCAAAAAATAACGATATTAACAAAGACAAAAACAAATTTATAACATTCACTTTCATAAATAAAAATATATACAAATTAAGTAATATATTTAAAAAACTAGGATTACAAATAGCTTATAAAACAAACAATACCCTAAAAAACAAAATAATTACTATGAATAAAGAAAATAATAATATATTTGAAAATAGTGGTATATACAAAATAAACTGTAATAATTGTGAAAAGGCATACATCGGTCAAACTGGTAGGAAAATAAAATATAGATACCTAGAACACATTAAATCATTTACAAATAACGAAACAGAAAAATCCACATATGCAGAACACTTAATAAAAAATAAACATACACCTGATTCACTAGAAAAAACAGTTACAGTATTAGCCACATACAATAAAGGAAACCTAATGAACATAGCTGAAAACTATTACATAAATAAACACAAAAACAATATATTAAATGACCAAACTCCACACAATCAAAACCCACTCTTTAATATAATACTTTAATAAAAAATTTTAAACTAGCCCTTCTTAGACAGGTTCTATTATTTATTTCTTATCTAATCTCCAAATATGTTTATCATTCATTTTTTATTTCAATTTTTTATTTCAATTTTATTTCTTGTTTTTATTTCACATTAATTACCGTTTTAAACTTGTGATTTAATTTTTAGTTTCAATATGTGTTAGACTGTAGTTCAATTCACATGTGTGCTATGTTTCATGTTATTTTCATTTTAATTTATTTTTAATTTAATTTTATTTTAGCTTCAAAGTGAAGTTTTAAATTGTGTTCACTGTTACACTATGTTTTTAATTTAGTTCGATTATATTTTAGCTGAAGATGGGTTATGCCCGAAAACGTTCCTTAGATAACAAGTTTGATATTCTTATATTAATTTTGTTACTTACGTATTAGTTTGTTATTTTAGCATTTATTTTTTATACTACAGAAGAAAGTGTTATTAAAGTTATTAACTACAATAAGTTAGCAGTTAACTTAAGAAAATACAGTTATATGATTGATGTACATGTTATCTGCAATGATATACAACAAATTAAAAGTTGGTTGAATAATTTTCAAGACTATGTCAACACAGTTCTAAATAGTTCATATTCCACCATCCGGTCAACTGTCTATTGGTGGAATACTGAATTACAAATAAAGAAATTACTGGTAAATAATTTATACAAAAAGTATCGAAACTGTAAAAACATACATGTAAAACATAACCATTACAATAATTATAAAGTAAATTTTAAGGAATATAAGTTTATGATTAAAAACGCTAAGTTGAAAGCCTGGAAAAAATTACTGGAAGACAAAAATGTCTTTGGATTAAAATACAGAATATTAACTAATAAAAAAAAAAGTATTAATATACCAACATTAGATAATTATGCATGTACAGAAAAGGATAAAGTCGACTTATTGATGTCAAAGTTATACCTTAACGTAAAACCATTTAAAGCAGAACTACATGAACCTAACGTAACCATATCGATTACTAAAGAAGAAGTTAACGTAATTATTAAACAACTTAAAAATAAAGTGTCAGCAGGACTTGATGGAATATCAAATGGATTTATTAAAAGATTTCATAATTTGTTACCAGATGTAATACCGAAAGTTATTAACGTACTATTTAAATATAGTTATTATCCTCAAGAGTGGAAATTAAGTAAAACAGTTATAATACCTAAAATTAATAAAAATCCAAACTCGTCTACTTCATATAGAGCTATATCTTTGTTATCTAATTTCAGTAAAATTTATGAAAAATGTATTCTTCATAAATTAAAAGAATTTGTAGAAAATAACGGAATAATAAATGATAACCAGTATGGCGCATTACCAGGTAGATCATCTGAATTGGCTATTCACAATATTTTACAAACAATAAGAATATACAAAAATAAAAATTACCGTACATGCTTACTTACTCTTGATATAACAAAGGCTTTCGACAGTTTAGATTTAAATAGATTACTTGCATTACTAAAGGAACTAGGATTACATAATGGCATGTTGAACATTGTAAATCTCGAAAATCGCTTCACTGTATTAAAAATCGGTAATTATTCAAAAAAACAAGAAACCGTTATGGGAGTACCGCAAGGGTCTGCTTTAGGACCGTACTTGTGGAACATAGTTTTCTCTCAAATGTATAACATTAGATTACCCACTAATGTAAACATTTTCACTTTCGTAGATGATATTGCAATAGTAATAGCCGATAAGAATGAAAATGTATTGGAAAATAAAGTTTACCAGGTTTATACAGAAATCGCGAAATGGTTAGAATAATTTAATTATAAATATTAACGAATCTAAGTCAACTTACATGTTGTTTAACAAAAACTTAAAGGATAAAAGATTAAATTTGCTCCAATACGGATTAAATATTAGCATGGTTAGTCAAACCAAATACTTAGGCATAATAATAGACAATAACTTAAAATTTTATAATCATTTTCACTATATCACTAAAAAAATAAATACATTTTTAATTATATTTAACAAATTATATAATAATAATAACCGATTAAATTACAAGAAGGGACTATAACCTTATATAAAAGCGTAATATTGCCTAACATACTTTATGGTAGTGTAATATATATAGACATTTTAAAAGTTAAACGATTTCAAAATATATTAAATAGTTTTCAGAGAACTATTGCAATAAAAATGATTAAAGCTTATAGAACTACCAGCTACATGGCAAGCGCTGTCATTGCAGGTATTAAACCATTAACTTACGAAATACAGAAACATATTAACATATTTTTAATAAAAAATAATATAAATTTAAATCATGAATTTCATAACGTACAGTATCGCCAACCTTACTTCATACACGAACAAACCTCGTTAACGCTTAAACAGTTTAAACTTATATTAGATAAATATTATAATAATAAATTTCAGGCGCAGTGGGACGAATATAACGGTATAGCTAAAAATTTTTTTCCAACCATAGATGATAGACTACATAATAAAGTTTTTACACCAAATTTTTTTAATGTACAATTTCTTACTGGACACGGTCTATTTAAAGATTATTTACATAAACATAAAATTGCACACTCAAATAACTGTGTAACGTGTGTAACTTTCCCGATAATATTAAGCATATCTTTTCCGGCTGTAACCACAGTAATACAGATTTTAGCAATATTAGCCCTGATCAGTTAGTAACTAAGCTATTTACAATATTCAATAGTTTTACGATAGCCGAAATAAATCACCGTAAAGTACATGTACACCTGTATTAATATTAAATTTAAGTATACTAATTATTATTAACATTGTAAAACAGTCTGTCAGGGTTCCATAAACTTAAATGGAAGGGCTCAGGACAGACCTGTTATTTATATAAATTTTCTAAATATATTTATCCCATCGTATTACGGATTGGGGACAAAAAAAAAAAAAAAAAAAAAAAAAAAAAACGACGCGTAGACGCGACTTTAAGGAAACCTCACCGAAAAAAAATCTACCAGCATTGAATTGCATGATCTTGATGGCCCCAGTTGGGTTACTGTGAAACATTGCGGCCTTTATAACATTTAAAGTTGTACGCGACGTGTTGCGCTGTCTTGCTGAAACCGCATGTTTTCCTCATCAATGTCCTTGACTTTGTGGCAAAAATAATCGATTACCGTGCATCTAATAGCGCTCACCGGTCACTCTGACTTTCGTCGGTTTCGAAAAGTAAGGTCCAATTATTACAATGAACTGTATCTTCGAGTTTCCAGTTTCCTTAAATTTTTCACTAGGTAGCGAAAATTTTAATTTATTTTGGTACACTCTTCCGGTAAACATCGGTGCGCGGTTCGGACACAATTGCCATTTCCGTAGAACAATTATACAATTTTGACGCGCTGGGGATAAACGAGATCCATTTTGTAAATTGTGTCAAAATAATAATTAGGAGGGCGACAGCTGTTTAATTTAGAACGTTTTCGGTATAGGGAACTCGAATTAATTCTTCGGACATCGCCTTCGGAACAACCCCCCATCCCGGAACTACTAAATAATGATTGTTCTTACATAATGCTTATAGAACAATTGCTGTTTAGTATACGATTGAACACATTAAAATTTAAGCGGGACAAAGAAGGAAGTAAATCGATAGCGGAAAGATATGTAATGTAAATAGAAAGAGGAAAACTATGTAGGCGCTGGTACAAGCACAACAATTCTTTTTTCTTTCATTTTTTCTTCGTATTTTCGAAAGAAAAATAACTTCAGCTAAATGCACAAAGGAATCTGGCAAATATTTCCTAGTCAGCCGTGTAGTAAAGAAGTGTTGGCAATGTGAAAAAGCAACACAAGCAATAAAATCTATTCAGCCTGGATATACACCTACAGAAACACCCACCAATTATAAACCTTTTTTTTTTTTTTTTTTATTCAAAAAGATGGATCTTAAATATTTACTCTATATTTAATTAGTTTTTAAAGAAACCTTTTCGTATTTTCTTAAATTACCAAAAAAGCTCTGATTAAAATTCGACCAAAATCTTCGATATGCGCAACGAATGACAAGAACCGGAAATAAGTGAAGCGTCACTTTTTCGAACATCCTTATACCTACAGGGGCCATTTCACTTTTCTCTTTTACTCTGCTGACTATATAATTCTTCCCACACATTCTCTACTTCATAATTTTTTTCTTCTTCCTTCCATCCAAATTGATTTCTTACGGATACATTCAGGGAGGATTAACTTTTTCTAACGGAAGTTTCCTTTAGCGTTTTCGAATCGAACAACATCTCATTTTTATACGGAGTGGCTTTATTCACCTCTCTGTTCAAGCCTTGATATTTGTTCAACCTAGATACTTCATTCCTTGATTTTTCAACTATTCCCTTTTACAGTGTTCGTTTTTTTCCCCCTCTGCAATCTGTCGTCTACGCTTTGGGCACAGCAGTTTGCTTCTGTCATCTTTTTTTTCACACATTTATGCCACCCTTCTACTTTTTGACGCACTGATCATATCTTTTCTGAATGCTCTTTCACATCTTTCCATCACTTTCACTAAGATGGACCTTATAGTACGTCCTTCCTCCTCCCCTTTCCTTCTCCTTCTACTACGCTTATATCCTTTCTGTCTACTATTTTTGATCGCGTATGGATCGCATTACACTTTGCTTTTCCTGTTCTTTTGGCCAATGTCCGTATCGACCACCGTTCGCTCCAAAAAAAAAAAAATAAAGAAGTAAACTTATCATGAAATTCTGCTTGTACCCTGGAAACATATACACATAAAAATTGATTTTAGATTTTTTTTTGTATTCGAAAACCTAAATATTTCTGTCAAAAAATCCCTGATTTCGATAAATGTTCCCTTTTGGGCAGTTAATAAAACTGAAGGAGAATTTTTTTTATCAGAAAATAATAAATAAATAGTTTATAATTAATCGCGTTTATTTACATATGCGCCAGTTTTCGTACTTCCACAGTAGCATAGCTGGTTAGAAGAGGTGAAGATCTCGATTCACTCGCGCTCAAGTACTCTATTCGTTTGTTTTTTTTTTTGTTTTTTTTTTCGATCCTCTACGAGGGAGACCTCGCCTATGTTCAGAATAGGCGAGCTTAAATAAATTAAAAAAAAAAAAAAAAAAGGATAGTACAGCTTTTGTGACAATAATATCTAGTAACCGTGCACAGAGAAAAAATAATTATTGTTCAATTGCGAAATTACTAACAATTTCTAATTATTACGACGCAAAGGCATGATGATAATGGTAACTTTTTTTGCAATTAATACGTGAAATTTGCGTAGCAGACGTCCGATGATGTTGGTGGCAATGTGTATATTCTTGGGAATTATAATCATCGTATTTGTTATAAACCCGGTAAGTCACAGTACGCAAGAGCATAATATTAATTGCACGCCGATCGTAGTCGTACGTACACTCTCGGTGTTTCGTCTTAAAATAAAATGAAGAAATAGAGAGAAGAACATATGCAGAATTAGGAATAAACGAAAAAAAAAAAAAAAAATAACACGACGAGCAATTACTAAATTACGGGCGAAGAAAACTGACTAGAGCAATATCAACGAAGCGGTGCTCAGTCTGAAAACTAATAAAAATACCAAAAGCCGATACGAATTATTTTTCATTTTAGAAGTAATTTGCGAAATATGGCAAAATATCTAGCAGCGGGAAGTAAGAGGCTAATTTCCCTATTTCGTTGTATACTGGTAATTACGGTGAGACAACAAATTTTTATCGACCGATATCGAGCGAGGCGAGTACATTTCAAAATGGCCTTGATTTTGTTGAAATCTATTCGGACAGATTCTAATCACGCAATTAAGTAAAACGCGCAACATTTAAAATGTTACAATTAAAAATGCCAACTGGTTAGTTCCGGATGATTTGATCCGTAATTTCGCGTTGTTTTCGCTCAACTTTTTCCCTAATTTTGGAATGGTCGGTGTAAGCAGCGACAAACTGCGTGCCTTTCGACGCTGTTACCGGAATTAATCGCACCAGTGGAAGTTATTGTTCTGTCCTTTTTTTCTTTTTCTATATTTTCAGTTTGCCGTTGTTTTATTTTCGCTTTGGCCGAGTTAACCGTCGAGCGGTTAAAAGTTACAAATGAAGATGCAATTATAAAAAGTAATTTATCTAGATCCTCCAGTTTTAGCGGGACAACTGCAAACGTGTACTTCAAGTGCTACTGAAGGCGTCGAGTCCAAAAATTAATGTTCGCTTCGGCTGCTAGAGGTTTTTTTTCTTCCCCTTTTCGGTTCTTTCGTTACATCTACAACGAGCGAAGAAAACGTAAATTTCAATTAAACGGTGACGGCTCCATAGTTTTAATTCGTGCGTCTACCACCGACAAACGAACCTGCTGTCCGATAAGAAAAATCACGATCTCGCTCGGTTCCCTCTGAGCCATCTACTGTTTACGTTCGGAGCCACCTACTTCCTCCTTTGCCGAAGCAGCTGCTACAGCAATTTGAAGCATTCCCGAAGGTACTCGCGAGGCGTTCAGTTCTAAAATAGCGCCGAGAAGCTACCGCGAACATTACGACAACACGTATGACCAACATAAATACACATATACATATAGACGACCGGTGACAACAATAAGCTCAGCTTGTCCTTTTCTTAAACGCCGAGCGCAGCGCCGTTTGTTTCGAACGGCATATTTCCAACATTCCTACTCTATAATTACATTCTACCCCGTGTGCGAGTGAACGAGTGGGCAAAAGGAGCGCGTGGAGTGAACGACGGGACAAATTAACAAGGCTACGCGCGTTAACGGATAACTTTTTGAAGACGATAAAGCAAATGGCGTTTTCGGATATTCGCTTAATAACTTCGCACTTTCTACCGTAGCTGTGTGTTGTTATCAGAGGAGCCTGTGCTTGATTTCCGGCGAAGCAGGTGTAGTAAACGTTTGAGCGAGTTACAGGTAGTAATGTGGCCGCCGGACACTGATTAGAAATAACGTGCAACAAATTAGGTGGGTGTGGCAATAGCATTCGAAACAAACAGTTAAGGAATGTTGTTTTTCGAGTAAAAAATGCGGACTGGCAGATGTCTCCTGGAACTCGACATTTATTTAGTTTCGGTAAAAACTTTGCGAATTTTTTTTTTTTTTTTCTTAAATTTTTTATTGTGACGACAATTTAGTCTTTACCTTTGCGAATTGAACGAAAAAAGAGGTCCAAAAAAAAACAAAAAAAAAAGAAGGATAATTTTATTAAAGTAGAACAATTTCTACAGAATTGTTTGGTAATATACTTAAAAGAAAATCATTTATATCTGCTCCGTGTCTTTTCCTGTTTTGTTTTTTTCTACACCTCTGGATTCTTAAATAAGCTCTGGGACAATAAAAAAAGGTAATTAGCGAAAAGGTAAAAAATTATATAAATATCATCCAGTTGCTGAGCAGAGTGTGTCATTCGATTTTACATTACAAAATTGATCTAGTATCGGTGCAGTTGACAGTCCGCTCCCTTAAAAAAACAGAGAAACTACAGAATAAACGAGCAATATGGTCAAGGCTCTATCATCTGCATTCCGATATATATATGTATATATATATATATATATGTTTTTACCAGCGCACTGTTCAACAAAAAAAACCTTAAGGTTAATTTTTCTCCTTCCTTTTTTATTTATTTCTTTTTTTGTGGATCCTAAAATTTATAAACCTAATTTGAAAAAAAACCGCAAAGTTTAGAATCTTTTTCACTGCCACACTTAACTGCGACGAAATGCCAAGGGAAAAGTGAAGAGAACGCCGATCGGGGTAAACAATGCTGTTTTATAGCTGTAATAAAACCAGAAGGATCCGTTGCGAATACTTCATTAAGCACCGACGCAGGTTCATTCTTCGCTTTTTGTTCGGAAATATAAACCTACAACAATTTGCGTTAAACTGCATTTTGATATAACCGAATATTTTATTCACACGTCGCACGCATTTTTTCCGATTATGTTAATACTATACGGAGCAAAATAATCATCTTAAAAAGAATTTCTCCGATACATCTTCCAAACTTTTTTTTTTTTTTTTTTGTAATGTAGATAACTTCGCTAAAATATGAAATTGTACGGAAAACGCTTTTTAATTACTACGAAACAATTAAAATATCGACAAATGTTTCTGAGGCTGCTTTGCATTATAAATGTAACAACAAAGTATGAAATTTAATTCGTTTCTTACATTTTTCCATTATAATGTGATTTTGTTTTTATTTAACGATATTAGTTGTTTTTTTTTACTTTTTTGTCGTTTAATGGATTAATTTTTACAAAATTTTTGATTTTATATATTTTAAAATTTTAGGTTATTCAAACGATGGAATAATTTTTTAAATTAATGATTTCGATATATCTTCGGTTAATTTTATTCTTCGTTTACATTTTTTAGCTTTTTAGTAATATTCACCTCGTGATTATACGGTATCTTCGAAACATATGATGTCGGTGTGTTAAATTATTTCGTAATAATTGAAAAAAAAAAACGTTTTCTATACAACTGTCTTTCAGTGAAAGTAATGTAATTTAATCTATATAAATAAATAGCTATTTTTGAAATATTTAAAACTTTTAAAAATCATACATATCGCAGTAAATAATTTTTTTTTTTTAATTTTTTTTTTTTTTTATATAAGTATATTTCGAATGTATTACACTCGGATGTAAATTTTAAAAACAATCAAAACTCAAATTTTAGTATACCTTATAATGAATAAAACGCGCATATTTGCACGAATTCACCCTTTCGAAGAGACTGAAGAAGATGTGCTAGGACTTTTTTTCTTTTTGTAAATGACAATTTTTCTATTTCAAAAATGATTGCACATATAGGAAGTGAACGCGGCGAAAGTATATATTATTAGTAGTTAATCGCGCATCGAGAGATTAATCGCAATTTTTAGTCACGTGACCAAGCTCTCTTTACTACGCACACTTCGGAGTAAGAGTAAATCTTTGCTTATGCGTTATGAACCAAGCTCAGCAACCATCATCGAATCTCTGCTTTCTCAACAAGTACGTTTGCATATGACCACACTGTGTCAGCAATAACAAGAGGTTACTCTTAAACCATTCTCAGCTTTTAATTAAACATTTGTAATAATTTTCTAACTAGTACCAAGTTGTTTATGTTTGCTTTTATGCGTTCGTACGTCTGCAAGTATGTTTGTGATGTGGCCAGCCAATTTCAATAATTTTCTAACTCATAACGAAAACATTTATGCATGTATGTTTTTTTAGATGTTTTTTTTTTTTTTGTACAATTAATATAAATTTTAACACTTTTCTAACCTATATGGAAACCTTTATTTATGTATTTTGAGGCTGTATTTTTATTTTACACATAAATATAGTAATAACATACTAACCCAATATATCGCTTCCGCTTCTCATGACTATGATCTCAAGAATAAGTTCGATGTGAATTTAGTCCAATTTTCACTATACAAATTCAAAATTTGTGTAAAAGTACCAAAACTTACCCTAAGTATACAACTATTCCACTACAAAAAATGAATTCTAACTGCATTATAAGACTGGTAATCCAATAATAACCGTTTGTCAATATGTGTAGCCTAAGAAATCGCCTTCGTCTAAAATTATTCCGTTGTGCATGTACACGGTCATTTCTTCGTTTGTCAATGCAGTTAGTCCCTTGTTTGTCCACCAACGATGCCCCTCCCCCCACCGTAGATGATTGAGCCTGCAAAATGTCACGCGTCTACATGCATACGCCTTCCTACGCACGACGGCCGCGTGGGCTTGTTGTGTATATACCGACAAATAATATGTAATTTTATTTGCAAGTGCGGACGGATGACGAATTGCAGAGATCAGTTTTATTATTACCAATACTCGGTCTTAAAGCGCCCAAATTGTAGCAATTAGCTAAGTGGACGGGGAAAAAACAGTTACATCATATCAAAATCCGCCACTGATTTTGTCCTGTTTTAACAGATACTGTTTGACGCTAATATAGACTGATGACAATCGGTAAGTATTTATCGTCAATTCGTATCTCTTATCCCCCCTTTATGTTATTATATTTTACTCTTTCGAAATCTATAAAACACATTTGCACGAGCCTATTAATTTCTCTTCATCTTTATACTAAGTTAAAGATGCTAAATAATGTATTTTTACGGAAACCGAACATCCTCCAATTAATCTTCAACTTTTTTGTGTATTCTTAAGAAAATGTTTAGAGCATGACACATTAAGCTGTTAGTTCTATAGTTTTGAGATGTATTAGCGTTATTTTTTCAGTAATGAAGACTGATCTCAGATAGTCCAATGGTATCTCTGCTGTATCATATATTCGTCCAATAGATAATATGCCTTTTTATAATAATTAATGTAACATGTTGATAATATTCGTCGAAACTAGTCGATGTTTTTTGATATTCTTTTAAATATGCTTTTTTTTTTTTGTATATGATAATTTGCTTATTTATGTTCGGCATAATATTGCGATTACTCTTTTAAATATATAAATATGCCTTCTTTCAAAGTAATTTAATTATATTTGTTAATATTTCGTCTGGCTCTGCATGACACAACATTCATATTTCTATGGTAAAAAAAACAACTCCCGACTAGACCCAAATGTTTAACAAAATATGGACAGAAAGCATATTTCCCGAAGCTTGGAAGACGACGGCTATTATCCCCATTCCAAAATCTAATAAGAATTCCTGCAAGGAGTTATAGTCTAATCTCACTAACCACGGTATTGTGCAAAATACTCGATCGTATAGTCCCCCCCCCGTTGTTTAAATTGGATCCTAGAACAAGAAATCTA
This sequence comes from Icerya purchasi, assembly GCA_039619475.1. NCBI lineage: Eukaryota > Metazoa > Arthropoda > Insecta > Hemiptera > Monophlebidae > Icerya > Icerya purchasi. The sequence continues at coordinate 241,119,193 of CM077115.1, forward strand.
CTTCATGACTCTCAATTTAGTTTTCGCAGCGGGTACTCTACGTTATTTCCATTGTACACTATTTCGATATTAAACATGAGTTTGATAGAGCGTATAGGTGTCTAAGATTATGGCTCATTTTCGTAGAGAGCCATCGTTCATAAACAATTGCCTCTCCACGTGAAAATTTTTCGTTCGGCTAAGGAAGCAGCAGCAGACCGCATCTCATTACTCCGGATTTTCCGCTCGTTAATACGATTTCTGCCATCTTTAAATGTCATCTAAAACATATCTCTTCGGTTCTCTACAGAAGTACTTTTTGCAGTACTCCCATCGATAGTCTACGTGCAAAAGCGCCCGAGAGGCCCCCAGACATTCGAAATGTTTCTGTTTTCAAACTTCTACACTCAATGCATAGCCTTGAATTTCACTCTAGCACACGTAATACCAACTACTCTCTAAACACGGTAACGAAAGCATCTGAAGCAATTTGATCACATTACCAGCGCATAATATCAATTGCCAACACGAGGTTTGCCACAGATAACTTCTCGCTCAGCCACAGTCCATGGAACCAATATCCAGCCAAACTGGGGACCTTATTTATTAAATTGTCGCCGATGCCCAAATCTCATCTCCAAAGAGCCCAAACTGAAGATATCTTAGCATAGTCGATAACGAATCAGCCGTCTTCACGGACATATCCTTCTTCGACATCTTCGTAGGATATCAGATGATAAAAGAAAATTCCGTTCCAATACGATTTTCACTTCCCGAAACATTTTCCATCCTATCTGCTTAGCTAAGCGTAGTATAGTTGCAGTGCAATTTTTCACGATCCGGAAGAGCACAATTCAGCTGTAATCTGCTCAGATTCACTTTTGGCACTGTACTCCATAAACAATGTTTTCGGTGATAAGCAATACTCTGTTGCGAAGGAAATAGTTGAAATAGAAATATCTGGCTCACATCGCACGATTATATTTCTTCGGATTCGAGGTCACTCGGGGATTCCTAGAAGCGAACAGGCCGACAGAGCAGTTAAAGATGATGCAGTGGTTCTCCTCACACTAGACACTCCGATACCAGCTTAGGGATTTGGGCATCCTACGGAACCAGCGATAGCTGTCCATTCCATGTACGAGTCAGCTTTGCACCAAATTAAGCAGCATGTCCGAGCACAGAAGACTCATCTAAACCGACGGAGAGATTATGTATCGCCGGACTGCAAAAGCGATCAGATTCAATCAGTATCATATGCAATTCCGATATTTCCGTTCACCATATTCTTACAGAATGTCGGCAGTTTCATATTCAGATAATCTTCCTTCCTCCTTTCCTAATATCCCCGCTGATGATCATACAACTTAATTAGCTCCTTGCACGATGCAAAGCTATATTTAACTTACACAGGCACGTGTGAGCCACCGATTTGGTCCAACTTTTTCTAGATGGTAGTGTTCGGAAAAAGACGAAAAATAATTCATCTTCTTTTGCATAAATTCGTCAAACTCAAGAAAAACGCGTCTAAAGTCAGCGAGCTAGTATATAAATCTTATGAGCGGCTCCGGGATAACTTTTCAGACTTAATTCCCCCCCCCCCCCCCCCTTGGTATTATAGGTAAAATTACTGAACAAAATTGTAAAAAATTCCACATTTAGCATAATATTAATGTGTAAACGAGAAAGTCACTAGTTAGTAAGCTATATTGTTTTTTATGAAGTCACAATCGTCCTTTCATAGCATTAACCGTTCAAATTATAGTATTTCACGGTATTCGGTTATTGCTTTGTTTGTTTAGATAAGTGATCTCAATAAAAAAACACGCGAAAATAACAAAAACGCGGAAATAAATGAATTAAAATTTTTTTCCCCTGTATAAAATTTTTCAAATTTTTTTAGTAAATAGTATGAAAACGAAAAGTAGTGCGTAAGTTAACCGATTACGATCAAAAGGCGCAAACGAATAATAAAGACGACAGCAGAACACGCCATAGAGTAGGGAAGCTGTAGATCCATGGGTGGTTAGGAAGGTTCAGGTGCATGGACAGACAGGCGGAAAGTTTGTTAGAAAAGGAAGAAGCATAAATATCCGTCCATAACCTAATATGAAATTTTAAACATAGGGAAAGCAGGTAGGAAGAATGAATTTTATTGAAATAGAGGTAGGAGGATGATAAAGCCGAGCCAAGGAATCCGTCATCTAATAATTACCCTCAAAGAATCCCAGAGCAAATCGACACGGATAGATCGGAGAGCGAGAAGATTGTAGATGAGGGATCGAATATGAAGAGAGACAAAATCGCAAAGTGGCGAAATGAGGAGAATTACCTTAGAGGGCACTCATGGAGTCGGTGATAATTAAAAATAGTTGGAAAAGGGAATATATGGGCAATGGAACGTAAGATGGGGATAAGTTTAGCTATAAAGAGATAGCGCAGAAAGAAGGAAGACGAAAAGATTCAAAGTGATTGATGTCTGGAAAAATGGATGAGGCTCCAACTCCACCAAGACCCCTCAAACCATCTGTGAAAATCAGTTTGTGGGGGATTTGATGGTACGGTGAAATTTCTGCATAACTATAGATTTCGGGAGATAAATTTGGCAGAAAGAGAAAAAAGGAAAAATACATCGTCATGATGTGAAAGAGTGGCAAAAGGAAAAGTAAGGAAGATTATTAGTCGAAATAGTATAAAACAAGAAAGAACTGAGGATTGGAGTATTCTTAGGAGTAAAGCTCCAGTTTCGTAAAAAATATTTAATGGCCGCAGTCGTAAATTTATTTAAATTTACCATTAATTTTTTCGTAAGGGTTTTAATTTTTCTAGTGAAAAGTTTCCGATCCAATGAAGGAATCTGACATTACCTCAATACGAACAGCAAACAAAAACTGTATTATTTTTTAGTTTAATTCGTTTTATTTGCAAAATTAAGGCAAGTGTTTTCCTTTTTAATTTCTTCTTTTTTTTCTTCTTCCGTTTGAGAAGTTGTCATTCATCGTAAATTGCCTAAAGGTTTTTGAAGTTACTTAACGATCTATTAAAAATGTATACAAGGAATATCCATAAATGCGCATAACAGGAAGTATGTTGACAAAAACCGACGGCTATGTTGAAACTGTCAACGTAAATGTGCGTTATGATTGATTGAACGTTCAATTGATCAGTTGAACACGCCCAGAAAAATTACTTTATCGTTTTAACAAGTGTATCAGAATGTCTGTTTCTTGAATAATCATTTAAGAAGAATATCATTTCGAATTGAACGAAAACATTTCGGGCTACTTCCTAAATTTTAAGTTATTTAAACGTTACAAATTCGGAATTTTCGTTAGACTTTGCTGGTTTATTTACGCATAGCAGATTCGAGTCGATATTTCTGTGCAAACACGGTTTCGATGTTTTTTTAATGCCAGCACACCGATACATTTAGTACCGGTCGAAATTTTATTTAAAATTAAATTACCGTATTAATATATATACATATATGTATATACGAATACACTGTCACAACTGGTGCAAATGCGAGCAAAATAAAAACGAAAGGATTAGCAATAATATAAAATCAGTTTTATTCGATAAATCTCACTGGTTAATCTTTATTTTTGTTATAATCCGACTACAAGAAATGTCAATATTTTTGCGATGTTGCAATATTGTAAACGTTTGTCAGCAAACTCATTAAGATAGTTATTAGCATTTAACGGTACAATAGAACAAAAGTTAATGTTGTAGACATAATTTTTCAAGAATTTCATTTGACAACAATGTGGCTCGTACAAGACCATGATAGAAAAAGAATGTGAACTTTTTCGATTTCGACGGGTTCATTTTTATTTTAGTTCATTTCAAAACATATTGCCTTTTTTCTAATTTTTATTTACAATGTACTTTCGTATTATTTGCTTAATTAAATTGTTTCATCTAACATTAATGAACACCTTTACCGTACTGAAGTTTAGATTATTTCAAAACGATCCAGCGAAATTAGCTCTACCGTAAACGGATGTAGATCGCTCTGAAGTATTTTTAATTGGCTAATTATCTAATTGTATTATTGATTAACTTATACATATCTGCCTCCTTATCGCTGCATGGTTTAACAGGCATTTCTAGTTACTCGTTCGCTAGCTTGACATCGGCCGTTTCTCGTTTCTAGCGACACGGCATGTACACCTTTGTTTACCCTATACTTTCTTACGTTGTCCTATTTGTACATAGTTACGTCTAATATCGATTGCTCGGCTTAAATTCAAATTTTTTTTTACTATTCAATCTCTTAATAGCAGTCATATTTTTTCTTCCCCAACGGGCTTACAGATTTCGCATTTCTTTCTTTCCCTCTCCCTCTTTATCTGACCAAAACTGATCTGTATCCTATATGTAATTTATTTATTTTCAATATATTTTATTTTATTTTTCTTCTAAATAATAAACAATAGTTTACAAGTACCTTTATTTATTTAAATGACGTCCGAAGTAACAACTATGACATGCAGTGAAATTTTTTCCGAAAACCGCAATACAAACTAAAGAAAGTTATTTTCCGTTGCCAAAAAAAAATCGTTTTTCCTCCAGACTTAATTATTTTTATCGTTTTTCAATAGCGATTAAATTTTGTTTTGGTTTTGTTACACGGCGCAATCGCCCGATGATTGGAATGTGATGTACTGGAATCATAAATAAGTAAATAAATAAATAAATATCAGGTTAAATTAAATTACATCAAACATAGAGTTCTTCCCTTTTTCAGGTTTTTACACTTTATTTTTATTTTTTTACTCCTTTACAAAGTATCATTTGTCCTGTCTACTTCTGCGGTATTTTTTTTTTTTTTTATTTTTTTTCAAAGTATCATTTCCTGTATAGGATTTGCTCGGCATGTCATAGGCTATTCACGATTAATTGTAAGAATTTGGAATTTTGATGTGGCCGGCGGATCGGCGATGTTAAATGTAATTATAAAATTTTCAAAATATTCTCTTTCCGATATTTCACTTTTTGCTCTATTTCTCGTATAATTGTACGTTACTTCGCTTTTTTTCACGTCATATTTGTAATTTTAGTTCGCTCATTTTCGCTTCATATTCGTAATTTCAGTTCGCTCATTTTCACTGTTATTCGCATTGGGTGAACTAACACAAGTTATATGAATCATAACTTGTGTTAGTTCACCCACTGTGAATAATAGCAAAAATGAACGAACTAAAATTACGACCAAAAATGAACTGGTGCCCTGAATATAATAGCTTACCAAAAACACTTTATATCAAATATTAATTTTTACTATCAAAAAATTTTCCATTATTAACAGTGCCCGTTTATTCTCCTTGGAGAGAGCTGCAGCCCCGCAGCACCCCTCTTGGGTGCGCCAATGGAAACTAATATGGACAAATTCAAAAACTGATATTGCAATATTTATCAATTAAATAATGAATAGTGATAAATGAATCATACACTTACGCTCTTGAATTGCTACCAAAACGATGTAATAAATATTTACGGCCTTTTTTTGTAATTTTGAAGATTATTAATATTGTCTAATAGAAAATAGAGTAATGAGGCCATATAAAATGCTTGTATTCGTGAATGATATTTTCTATAGTTTAGCAGAATTGAAATTTCCTTACCGCAACTCTTTCGTTTTATTAACATCAATATGGAAGCCAAATCCGTTTCTATACTTAAACAAGGAAAGTAATAACTGAGTTTTGTATAATGTATTTATGTAACGAAAACCGCGATTTGAATCAGTAATTGTATTATTATTATTAACGAGTTTAAATATTCTATTAACTAAATAATTTAATCGTATTAAATTATATTTAGCTGTATTTCCGCAAGGTACTAAACCGTATGTGAGAACAGGCATGTAGAGCGATAAATAAAAATAATGTTTATAAAAATATATTATCTGTTAGTAAAATTAAAATAATTTTCTGCGCAATATATACAAATGTAAATATTGACACTGGACGGTGATTATTCCTCCTTTTTGCTCATAGAGCTTTAAGGTGGTTTTTACTATTGTTTTTCATCTGGGTATTGTGGGCGTTGTTAACTCAAGCGTGGCCATGATGCTGCATGGTGATTAACTTCCCTTTCACCATTATATGAGCAGCGCTGTTAACTGTATAGTGAAGCGTGGTGTTATTCTTACTATGTATTCTCATTAACCATTGTGGGCACTGTGAACTCAGGTGTGTTCGTAGTGTTGTATGATGATTCTTTACTGCACTCCGTCAGGCGCTGTGAACGCTATCAACTCAGGTTTGACCATGAAATAGCTTTTTGAAAAATTATCGCATCATCGAGTTTCGGCAGGTTTCAGCTAACATAGTTTCATAATACTTATTTTAAATAGCGTTTTCGTAATAGATTTTTCACATCACTTCCAACGTAAGTCATTAATGTAATGTACTGAAATGAAAGCGAGCACTATTTCGTTCGTTTCTTCTAGTAATTAAAAAAAGTTCCATAGTCTTCTTTATAATTAAGCATTAGGTTGAAATTAATTTATTTAAGATCAAAAATAAAACACGTAATTAAAGTATATACTTTTTTATAATGTAAAATGGAGCTTGGCTACTCTTGCAAATGGAAAAACAAATAATAGTTGGTATTTCACCGAAATCGTAGGGCTTTTGTATTATTTTTCAACCACCTTTTGTGACTTACAAACGAGTCTGGTAGCAATTCTTGCTCTCATACTTTGTGTAAATGCTTAATCCGAAATTATCCCTTTTCCTTTTTCTAAACAGATGAGCATTTTTAATAAAAAGTACATTATCATTTTAATGAAACGCACATTAAAAGAGAATAATGTTCAGAACAAATAAATTTAATTTACCGTTTTAGCGGCTTACATTACTTCCGCTTTTCAGATCATCAGTCCGTCACACTTTTCCCGATTCACCGTTCGCTTAGAAATTTCCAATGCCAAAATTACGAAAATTAAAATTTAATTGACAAATTTATCACAATGGCCCTAAAACTTTTATGTTTGTAAATACATCTCTATTTACAGTAATTTTTCGACTGTATACGACAAAAAAAAAGGTCTGAAAAAATGATCAATACAATATCGTTTTTTTTTTTGTTTTTTTTTTTGTTTTCTTCCTTTGTTTTCTAGTACATGTAGAAACCTTGAAACAGCTTTAATTACAAATTTTAATCAGCAGGAAGAATTATGAACAGATAAAGACGCAGTGTTCTCCTACGTTATAGTCTTTGTGGGTAAATCGCTGATGCATATAATGGCTTCCAGAGAAAACTTTCCGTTGTTGGAAAAGGAGTTTCAAAGAGTTAATGCCCCACAAAATTTTGTTGTTACATTTTATTGAAAAGAGTATAGCTTTTAAATTAATTAACAAATAGTCTGCGTGTAATTTTCGTACGGAACATTCAATGTGATTCGATTAAAGATTACGTGAAAAATGTTTTGTCGAACAACGCATTCAAAAATAAAACAATTAAAAAGGACAAACGTTTAAGATCTTGCTGTTTTCGGCTAATGTGTAATAAAAAAAAAAAAAAAAAAGAAATAAAAAATGGAAACGCTAACGATTTGCCACGATTGAAATAACGCACTTCACGAATAGCATCGCGTTGCAGAGAAAATTAAACGAAACCCACCTGACCTACTCTAAATAGTTAAACGCAGAATGCTGCGAACGATCTGGCGTTTCACATATACTGGATAGTAATTTCCGAAATTCATTAACCGTGAAACGGTATATATATATGTGTTTCATCCCCACCACCCCTGGGATGCCAAATGAAACGTTACCGTTTACTAGTTTAAGCCCACAGGGATGCCAACCACGAAGTTCTATTCTCGTGGATTTTATTTGTTTAAAATTTTACTTTTTTGCTTTTATTGTTAATGGTTATTATTATGATTATATCAAATTATCCGACTGAATTACCTATCTTTCTGTACCGATCGACTGCTGAAAAACACAATAATTAACTACGAATATGACCGCGAAATATTATATAAAATTAATTAAATTTAAAAACAAAATTCTACGCATCACTGTTGTCGGTAGTGATCCGGGATCCGTAGGTTGGCTGTTCCGGTACGAAGATATCGGATTAGATATTAATCGGATTTACGATACTTGATGAATCTAATTTACTACTGCCAAGAGTAATACTTTAGACAACGATAGATCGCGACATAAATTTTATAACTTTGTCTCGACTACAAGACCACAACTGTTTTTCCGAGACTGATGGTTAACGTCTGATTGACCAGAGAGAAGAAAAGTAATTCACTTCAGCGAAGGTAAAACACGACCCTATTTTCTATAAAGAAAACTTTTTTCCGTTATTTCTAAATTATGCCGTCCTTCCACCAGTGACCGCTGGAGCTGATCCTATCAGGTAAATCCTTTTTTATAGATGGACGGTGATTGGCTACCCCAACCGACAACAGGATTTCAAACATGCGCAAATTTACGCTCGCACCACTCATTTTAAATTCGGTTTCATTTTAATTTTCTTTTTCTTCGAATTTTATTCGAATCGTGTAATGGATACATTACAACCGATTGTTGGTTCTCCATTTTTTGCATATTCTCTCCGCATTTGCAATTACACCGAACAGTTGTATCTTTGCTTAGAGTTCCAATTTTTATTCTATTGTCTCCTCCGTTTGTTTTAACTGCCTTAGCTTCTTTTTAGTCTTTGTCCGTTCTTCCATCTGACGCGAACTAAGCCATTCGTTACATTTTCACGCGTTATAATAATAATAGACTCATTACTCATTCGTTCATTATTTTCATTCCAACGGGCAGATTAGATCGTTATTGCTTCTTTTTCGGGGACAACGATAAACGGCCGTACATATTTTATAGTTTATCGAATTCGTAACCGAACAGAGATGTGTCCGTGTAGGACGCTGTCGGTTATCTACGGGCACAAAGCAAAAATCAAAAGATAGCAGACAAAAGAGACATTCTGACGCGATGAGCCTATGCGCTAGGTGTCACCGACTGACTTACAAACTTGCAAACTACTACCATTGTTTAAAGCGGATATGCAAATAAATCTTCATTTATAGAATTTGTGTTATACACTTAGTTCGGAATAAGTTAAACTTTCTCCATTGTAATAATATTTCACCGTTAACAAAATATGCTATTGTTTCTGCGCAATTCGAAGTTATTATTTACATTAAGCCAGCGTAATAAATGCTTCATTCTCATCTCGTACTCCGGCGTTCTCGTTATCATCGGTTTATTAACGCCGTACCGCCATCTTTCCTTTTCTCCCGTTCCCCAGTCGCACTTCACTTGTATCATCATTATCGTTAATGACGCGATAAGACGACTAGTTTAAATTCGAGCAATTTTGCAACAGTAATTTATATTCGTAAATACGTATTTCATACACACTTTGTTTTTCCTACGTCCGATTGACAGACATGTCCGATTATCGGAAAAGAAATATATCGGTGGTAGTAAACATTTACGCATCAGAAGGAACCGAAAAACGGAGCAAGTATATAGTAAAAGTAGAGTGTATTTGCTAAGCAAAAATGCATATAGTATTTATACAGTTCCTTAAGATAAGTAAGGGCAAAGTGGATGACGAATGCCTTTCAGATCGTAAAAATTAAAAATAAAGCGATAATAAAAATGAAACAGAGAAGAATATAACAAGAGATAGAATTGCGTCTTGCATTTATATACAAACTGTTGCTCGCGGCTTCGCTCGTACATATACATTAATATCCGTTTAAATCTTTACACCGATTTTTCCCACTCTTTCTATCATAAAGGCAAAAAATGCCTCTCTATTTCAGCGAATTCTTCCTTTACTACTAAAAATTTCCTTTTTTACAACAAACACGCAATCTCTCTTACAAGTGACTGACAAAATTTCGGTGCAATTTAAATTTCTGAAATATTTTAATGAAACCAAACTTTTCTTAGCCAGTTCCGTATTACTTGCTGAGTCTACTCTCCGTTTAAGGAATCGTTTGATTTTTAAAGGCTTTTATGTAAATGCATTTAGGAACTTTTCCCATCTTAGCTCCTTATTAGGAATAACTATCTACTCCGTACTCTAGAAATTTCTATCATCTTAGTTTCTATTTACCGTATGTAATCGAAATTTCAATGAACCTACTTTAATTTTGTAAACCTTACACACCTATTAAAGTCGCGCCTTCCATTCTGATCTCTCGAATCGCAGCTGTACAGGAATTTCATAATACTACGTAATGCAGGAAATACTCGAAGACTAGGAGAAGAAGGAATAACAATAGAAAGACGTATGATCAATAACCTCCGATACACAGACGATATAGTACTGATAGCATCATCCAAAGAAGAATTAACGGAGTTCATAAATAAATCGAAAATCATAAGTGGAAAGTATGGCTTGGAAGTGAATCAGATAAAAAAACAAAGATAATGATAGTAGACAGAGACTTCTCGAGGAATCAAACGAAAGAAGTTGCAGGATATGAAGTAGTAGACGAATTTATTTATCTTGGATCTCTGATTACAAACACAGGAGGATGTGAAAAAGAAATCCGCAGACGCATTGCAATGGCGGGAGCTGCAAAAACGAAACCAAAAAATATATGGAAGGATACAAATATAACGAAGAACACCAAGTTAAAATTAGTGAATACATATATTGATCTTCCCCATTGCGAAATATTCATCAGAATCTTGGACTATTAAAAAAAAAGAGATGTAATTTGCATAAATACCTGTGAGATGGGGGTGTACAGGAAAATGCTGCGGATAGCGTGAACGGCACGTCGAACAAACAAATCAATTCTAGAGGAGCTGAAAATAGAAGCCAGGCTTCTGCAGGAAATAAATCGGAATATAATCAGATACTTCGGACATATAGCCAGGAACATAAATTCCACGGAAAGAAATATTATGCAGGGCAAGGTGCAAGGAAAACATCCCAGAGGAAGATGCCCACTACGATGGGTTGATTAAGCAAATACAGTAACTGGGTACAAGTTGTCAGAAGCATTCCACCGCAGCAATGGATCGAAATAGATGGAAGGAAACGGTAAAAGGAATATGATGCCACCACGTCCTTACGTAGGATAATGGACTTAATGATGAAGAAGAATTCTGTGGACGGACAAGGTGACCAACCAGGAGATGTTTAATAGACGCATAGTCGACAGATTGCAATTAATGGACGACATAAGAAGAAGAAAAACCATAAAATTCGAGAGAAGGTCTTTTTAATTTGACAGCACAGGGTAAAATTCACGGAAGAGCACTCATAGGAAAGAAAAGAGTGGAAGTAACCATCACAAACATGGAAATTAACGGTTTTTTTCCAGTTAATAGAATCAGCCAGATGCCGAAAAATACAGTGTTCGTCATGTGCAATCTTCCGAATAGGAGATACTATCTTTATGATGATGAGTTCTGTAGAAAGAATTCAAAAGTGCGCGGAGAAGGAAGAAACGAAAAGTAATGTCAGTTAAAAAGGCAACTTCGTATCCGACTCTATATTTGTTTTATAATCTGTTTGTAAATATCCTTTGTCGATAAGGATATCGAGAAATCATGTTCTTGAATAAGTTTACTAGAATGTGTTTAAGGGCTCTGTATTTTGTGCATTTTATAAGACTGAGGTCTATTGAAAGTTGCCCAGGGTGGAAGGATGGAAAAGGTAAACACATGAGGTGGGAGGAAGAATCTTGTTTTTTTTTAACCCCCCCTTGGGTGAAGAATCTTGTATCTGTTGGTTGACAGAGGAGGAAGGAATAGTTGTAGAGTGTGAGGTAAGATTATTGGTAGGGAAATAGGAGAGAGCGTTGTCTACATGATTTGAGAGGAAGTTTGCCCCTCAGCTACAACTAAAAGTCTGTTTGTCGGTAGAAAAGACTCTCTAATTGCAAGCCTGATTGTTCAATTTTAGCGCATAGATAAAAGACTTTCGCTGGAAAACTGCTTTTTTTTTTTCCTTTGGGCATGTCAACAAAGGATCTTACCCCAGAAACGAAAGGAAGGAGAAGGATCAGTTAAATGTAGATTCGGTCAGCTATTGATAAGATAAAAGAACTGAGGATAGGAATAACTGAGATCGACGGAAACGATAAGATATACGAGGCACAATAAGGAGTAGGAAGTTTGAGTGACAGCAGATTGGAATACAAAGAGGTGCGTTCGTTCACGAGGGATGGACATTCAAAGAGGATATGGTCAGGATCACAGACGGCTTCGTCGTCAGGATGAAAAGGGCAATAAGAGGAAAGAGCGAAATGAAAACGAAAACGTGAGGAAAGAAGAAGAATATGATTCAGACGTAAACGGATAATAGGGACAATAACGGAGCGGTGAAGCGAAGGAAAATCGTAAAACGAAGGCCGCGTGGGAAGATTAGGTTGGATGGAAAAATGAAAGGAAGGATGATTAGAAAAGGAGGAAACGTAAAAAAACTGCTACTCCATAGTCCTTTTTTGATTTGATAATGGAATGATATATTTTTAGTAGCGATGTTCGATTGAACCATAGGTGGTATGAGCAAATTGTCTCATTAAATTAAGTTTCCCGCTACATTTATCTTTTAGGCTGTTAACCATGCACTGTCAACCATACGCTTCTGAGGCGTGTATCGCTATTAAACTAAACATTTTTACTCCAAATGTCGCAATATCGTTCTTGTTGTTCATATATTCCTTCTATAATCAGTGTGTGTTAAATGTGTGATGGAAGCAGTTTTTGTTCGTGTTCCGTTGGTACGTAATTATTATTTTTTTTTTAATCACCACGCCTCAGAAGCGTATTGTTGACATTGTAGGTTAACTTTTACTGCATCGAACGAATAAAATAGTTCCGCTTTTGTCGACGTCACACGGTGATAATGCGATCAACGGTTCAAATGGAAAGTCGGAGATCATATTAAATTATAATGCTACTAAAGGAGCTGTCGATACATTCGATCAACTTTGCCAAAATAGCAATTGTGGACGAGCAACGAGAAGGTCTTTTTTTGGGTAATACGTTGAATATAACTATTGTTAATAGTTACGTCATATATTTACTTAATTTTTTCAAGAAAAATTCTACTTCAAAGCCGATAAACAGATTTGACTTTATACTGAGTCTTGTTAACCAAATTCTTAACCCATGATGGTTATTCCGGAAATAGTAGGTGCAGAAAAGTGAATCATCGAGCAGGCACTATTATTGTACCTATTGTCATTACAGTAAGCAGCGAATATCGAAAATGAAATGCCGCAATTGTCAAAAATCTATCTGTGGTGATCACCATCGTAAAATTCATGTACCATGTTGTGAAGAAAATGTTTAATGTCATCTGATAATAATAATAATAACCACAATAAGTATATAATAGAACCATGAATAATAAGATTTGATTACGGGTTCAGAAAGTATTAGAAGAAATGTTATTTTTGCATATACCTACTGCGTCATGTTCGTAATATTTGCACCTTTGTATCTATTCCGTTTGTAGGTACATATATTTATTGAAAAATTACTTTTATTATGGATTTAGAAACATATTTGAAAGGAATTTATTATTTTTTTGGGCACATTATTTTTATAAGTTAAAATTTATCTGAAAAACTTTGCACTTTTTGCCGAAATGTATATTATTTATGTTTTAGCACGCAAAATACAGAAATTTTTACAATCGTTTCGTTAAGTATTTATTTAAAAATCAAAATCTAGATGATGCTATATAAATTTCAGAATGACAGAATTCATAAAAATACTCTAATCCGTGTTGGAATTTAAATTCTAATCGCATGTACGTCTCAGCGATGTACTTAAGAAGAAATTCCATTTAGAAATCGTTTTCTGACACCCACCATCATTTAACTATTGTTTCAATTTTTCGTAACAGCGTTCGGTCAAGTACATACACGATTCTGTTCAAACCACAGAACTAGAACATTCAAGGCCGCTTGGCCTTTTTTATCCAGAATTTTTAATTTTACGTTCGAATTAAAAATCAATCATTCAATGGTGCATGGAAAAATCTATTAAGTTGCCGATTGAAGGAGAAAAACGATGAAGAATACAAATAGAAGGTAAAAAACAAATGGATCAAGTACCTGCGGTCAATAGTCGTTTAAAACTAAGTTATTGCGGGAAAATGAAATATAAATATTTATTGTACTATATTAATGGTTTTTCTTTACCGATACCTTTAAGAGTACAAAAAAATCTCCTGCCATATTTTTAAAGCAAAAGGAAAATAGAGTTAATAAAGTTTGATATGAAATGCGAAAAAGTGTAAACTACAATTAATGATAATTTAAATGTAGCTAAACGTGTTCCGCAAAATTAATTACATTACGAAAACCGATTAAGAATGAAAATGCTAGAAGTGATTTCGGAAATATTCTAGCCTCGGTCAGGAAAGAAAAGAAACATAGGTATAAGCGAACGCAATGTACACGGAATGCGATGGAGACCTAAATCGTAATTGATGGTTACAACTTAAGTCTTCGATGCGTTTAGACCACATACGCCAGGATCGTTTATATTACTTCCCTTTTCTGGTCGGCAATGGGATATTCCAAAAAACATTTCTTCTGTTTTCCTTCCTGTTTATACGGTGCTTGTAATTATTTATTATTTTACTTAATAACAGTTTATTTAGAAGATTTTGCGTTTACCTCGAAGAAGTATATTTTCTGTGCAAGTTTCATATATATTAATGTTGCAAAAAAAAAAAAAAAAAGAACAAAATAAAACTGAAATGTTCATACCGATAACGACACATTTTAAATAGATGGATTTATTAAAAAAAAGAAAAAATGAATATTGAAGAGCAAAAAAAATATGATATTATTTTTGTTTTTTTATTTTCTCATCAGTTGCATGAAACTCTGTAGCTTATTGGCGAGGTTCAAAAAATTAGCACATGCTTTCATTCTTTGTTTTATTAATATAACGCAATTGTTACTTATAACGAGTTTGAACACCCCAGTTATCAGTAATACGATTAGTTTTGTTTAATAATTTTTTTGTATTCTAAACATATCCTTAAAATGACAAATATTTTAATATTATTACTATTATTGTATAAAACTGCCTCTATTATTAACCTGAAACCTTATAAAAATTATTTAGCATGGTTAAATATTGCATAATCCACATATTTAATCTAAATAGACAGAGATCAATCCTGTATATAAATATAATATACTGTCTGATATATGTCCATGTAATTTCACACATATTTGATACATATTCATCTAACATACTTCATGCATATTTAATAGAGGCAACCACATTATTTTCTGGTATTTAATATTTTCTAGATGCTTTTTTGTTCGGTGATAGTTGTTTAATATATTCCGGTAATACGTTTAAGATAATAAAGAATCTTTCAACATCCTGTTTGTTAATTAATAAAATATAATAATTTATTACAACTATCGAAATATAACAAACAAATTTAAGAATAAAATGAAGGCTTACTTCGAAACTTTTTCGGGTATAACCCATCTTCAGCTAAAAACACAACTCACTGTGTGTGATCAGAAACAAATTCTAAATCCCACTAAGGTCAAATAGGAAATAAAACGGTTTTTTATAGAATAAATGAACAATTTAAAGTCGATATATTATAATTTTTATAATAAAATGATGTACCTACATAGACTACAATAAATATCTACAGATTATATTAAACATATAAATAATATAATTATTAAAAGAGATTTTTTTGGAGTTCTATATTAAAAAGTGGGTTATTATTATAAGGGATTTGGTCGTTTAATATATTAATTTAGTGTTTATTTATATAATAATTTGCAGCTATGTTCATGATGTTACCTTTGTTATATGTAGCTTTAAGAGTGGCTGTTTTTTCTAATGAATTTGGTGTATATTTATTTCTTATTAAATGTTCAGCATAAGTGGATTTTTCTATTTCATTATTTTTAAATGATCTGAACATTTAATAAGAAATAAACATACACCAAATTCATTAGAAAAAACAGCCACTCTTAAAGCTACATATAACAAAGGTAACATCATGAACATAGCTGCAAATTATTATATAAATAAACACTAAATTAATATATTAAACGACCAAATCCCTTATAATAATAACCCACTTTTTAATATAGATCTCCAAAAAAATCTCTTTTAATATTTATATTATTTATATGTTTAATATAATCTTTAGATATTTATTGTAGTCTATGTACATCATTTTATTATAAAAATTATAATATATCGACTTTAAATTGTTCATTTATTCTATAAAAAACCGTTTTATTTCCTATTTGACCTTAGTGGGATTTAGAATTTGTTTCTGATCACACACAGTGAGTTGTGTTTTTAGCTGAAGATGGGTTATACCCGAAAACGTTTCTAAGTAAGCCTTCATTTTATTCTTAAATTTGTTTGTTATATTTCGATATTTGTAATAAATTACTATATTTAATATGTTTAATAGTTCGTATAGTAACTACCATCTTTATGTTTCGTTTAAGTTTCTAAATTTACGGATTTTATAATAATCGTATTTTCCTGATATCGTAAGGTGGTGAATTTCATTTTAATATTTCTTTATTTCTTTATTTAACCATTATAACTAAATGGTATAGGTATGATTTTTGCGGATATCGTAATATCGTATTCTGTTAATAGGTTCCCATCGGCCTATAAATATTCGGTATTATTTTTCATTATGGTTGTTAAACTTCCTTTTTTGAAGAGAGCTGATATGTTTCACGTTAGTTCTGTTTGTTTTATTTTAAGCTATTGCTGCATAGTTTAAATGAGATTGGCATAGTGCGTGCTTTTTAAATTTATATAACACTGGAATTGTTTTTCGGATTTTTATATTGAAGTTATTTATGTGGTCTATCCGTTTAAAGTGGTTATCTACTTTTATTCCAAAATAGTTATTGTTGTTTACCGTGTCAGTGATATTGCACTGACAAAGGTTAATGTTTTTCGTATGTAAACAGTTTGTTCTTTGACATTTTATATTAATTTTGTATGATTAGTAGCGGTTATCTGGTTTAATTCATAATCATTTGGTTTTTCCTGCGTTTATTTAAAGGCCTTTGTCATGTAACTAAAAATGTAGGTTGTTTAGATCGTTTTGAAGTCGAAGTTCCAGCAGTAATGATATTTTTATCTCTAGTTATCAACGTGATGGCAGCTGCATATGCAAGGATTTTACCATGTTTTATGATTTTTTTTTTTTTTTTATATTTCTCACATATATTAAAAATAGTATTGAACTGTACTTTGGGTACACCATATTTCATGCTAAGAGCTTGACTATACGTGTTTTCTATTCTAATTGTACCAACTGTGTTATTTAGATAGTCTGCGAACCGATGTAGAGGTTTTCTTTCGATACCTACGCTTTTAAGTTAATTTATTAGTATATGGTGTCTAACTGAATCAAAAACTTTTGATAGGTAAATGAATAAGACTAGGGACAATGTTTCTGTGTAGATTAGTTGGAATATAAATGAAATCAGAGAAATCGCTTAATAGACTAGAAGCATTTTTATCTTTTTGGAAACCGTACTGGAGAATAGGTATAATATTATTTATTTTAATATGTTTTTGTAATTGTTTAGCTACATGTTTCTCTATGATTATTTCTATTATTGATTGTTTAGCTATGACATTTTTTCATTATAAATATTATTTTTATGATTGTTTTTAATATTATTACTTATGCCTGGGCTATATGCGTAATGGGCTGAATTTTTCCACTTCTAAAACTTCTTTTGTTTATTTCCACAGGAATCGCCTTCAGAGAGGTAACCGGGAAATTTGCCGTCATCTCAATAGTTCTCTTTCTCTCTTCGGCTCCGTTAAATTTTTATGTCTAGAGTTTGATTTTTCTTTATCCTAGTATCCTCATATTTCTAAACTGAAAAATAAATGCATAAAAAACCTCTCGATTATAAAATACTTAAGCTGTGCGGGCTACCATTTATAAAGCCGTAATCTTTCCCAGATTATCTTTACGGGTTCGAGGTGTACTTCTCGCCTAGTCAATCGTTACTTAGTACACTTGATTCTATTCACCACACTTCCATCCACTTAGTTCTTGGTCTTCAACGAACTTCGCCTTTAGCGAGTGCCTGTTTCCTTATTGGCATACACGCGCAACCTCTCGGATCCGTTCTTACATTACCGCGCGCGATTTAATCCTTTGGTAGCCTCACCATTACGACTTCTCCTAATGTTGCATTTTCTCCAATGATCCTATCTCTAACTTAGTAAAACAAATTGTTGATAGTGAGGTGTGAAAGTATCAAATTTCGACGCCCCTTATTACAAACTTCCTTCATGGGAAGACATCCCCTCTTAGATGCAATAACTCATAAATCGGTGGTAAACATAACTCACTGCGCCGCGGAGAAATTCAGTAGTCATCGTAACTCATTGCTCTTTTATACGGATGCTGCAAAAGTGGACCCACGTATTTGCTCTTCCCCCCAACCGCTGCGCTTATTCCATTGCCGGTAAAATCATTTCAATTCGCCTAAACGATTATTGCTCGGTACAGGAAGCAGTGTTGTACGCCGTATGCAGTAACCTTGAGGCTTGTTTACGGGCAGGATGTACGTATAGAAGCGTACTTTTAGTAAATGATTCTTTGACATCCCTAAAATCGATTTCCTCATGCTGGCCCTGAAGGTTAATTACGCGTTGAAGCTGCTCCATCGAGTAAGAAGTCAGGTAACTCTTTTATGGATGCCGAATTATACAGGAATCTAAAGAATTTAGCGAGTCGACTTCGCGTCCAAGGCCGCATTATGCCCACCAATGCCGTTAGTAAAATTATCAATCCGTAAAACAAAGGTGTATTCCTATGACCATTTGATAGCTCAACCAGCTGGTGGCAAAGAAACCCATCCTTTATGAAAAGTATAAAACTTACAGTCGATCTATGGTATTCTCCTTCTTACCTTGCGCGTCGGGAATATTCTGCTTTGAATCGGTTGCGGGTTGTGCATACACCGATCTCTCACAACAATGTGCTTAAAGGTATTCCCCCCTACCCACATGTTCTTCCGGTTCCGATTTTTTCTACTCTTCTATAGAACACCTGTTGCTAAAATGTGCAACATTCGTCCGCTCTGCGCTCCCCGGCGTTTCACTTTCAACTATCCTTTCAAATGACTCAACGCGCATACGAATTCTACTTTGATTTCATAGAGTTAACAATCTACTAGGTAAGTTATAAAGTGTAGTCTCTTCATTCTAGTCCATGTGTTGTAATAAACGTTGCAGTTGAAAACGGCATATGAAGGTAACGAGGGGGGGGATATATACTATTATATATGTTCTTATTTATTTCCGTTTTATAATCGATTATGCAATGGTCAGAAATCTTGTGATCTAATATATACGAAAAATTTCTGTTAATTCTTGCATTTTGTATATGTATATGTACATATATGTGATCTAAGCGAGATTATAGGATCTAATTTATCTGGATTTCAATTTTTGTAGCCTTATTAATTTTTTCTTCAAATACTTTGCCCGCTAGCATGTTTCCATATTTAATAAAGTTGTTATTTGTTTTAAGGGTATCATCAATGTTCATGTCAGCACATATGTAATGCAATCCACTTTTTTGATGAACTTCGTTAAGTTGTCATTTAGTTCATACATATATATATAAAGTGTTTTACTCTTATGTAAATTTCCATTAAGATTATCGTATTACGTTTACATCTGCATTTATATTTAGATTAACCGCTTCGAAATAATATACATATCTGATAACTAAAAATTAGTCAGTTTGTTGAAACGAAATTACAAAAATGTTTATAAACAATACTCTCATGTCCCTTTTTTTTTTTTTTTTCAGTGAACATTATAGTTGAATATTATTCGAGAACATTGAAATGTAGTTTGGTTTAATATCAGCACCTCGATCTGTCTATTTTTCTATTTCAGCTATCAGCGCATTTGGAGAAAGCCCGTAAATGTGAATAGACATAAAGCAGACCTTCACTGATGTTTCTTAGTGTAGACCTTATACAACGTATATCAAAAAAAAAAGAAAAAAAATATATACGAGCTGGAATGAAATTATTTACCAAAGTTTTGAACGTTTTTCGCTGTATTCTACTTCGCTAATTACCTAATGATTATTTGTGTCAGTCAGTTCTGCCTATCACGAACATCAGTTTTTTTTAAAGCAATTTAACACGTGTATCTTTTTCTTTTATCACTTTTGTACATTTCGCGAAAGAATGTTATTAATTTTTTTTTTTTGAACTTGCTGAATGATTATGTCAAAATTTTTTTCTATAAATAATCATTTACAGTTATTATTATTATTATTATTATTTTTTTTTTTTCTTACGGGGTTATTTACTCTCATTTTTACAACTTTCAAAATACTCTTCGTCAATGTAAGTTTTTGTACACACATTTATGGTTTATAAATAATTCGGCATAAAACTCATTTAAAATTTTCCTCGCTTAAATTTTTATACAGGCAATTTAACCTACGCAAACCTATTCACCATTGTTCCCTATTTCTTTTAATTTTCATCTTTTCCGTTTTTTGTTCCCTCTCGAAATAGAACCGATATTCTGATGTAGAAAAACTTTTGAAATCGTAACACTAATTGTCGCGAGAGATTTGAAAGTGGCTTTTGAGACTTTTACCATAGTAATAGAATAACTAACAAACTATCTTATATTTTAGGAAAAATTTGATTTTGAATATTTGCTTCAGATTTATTTACACTTTACTCTGCACTATCATTTCGCTCAAACAAAACTGGTTTTCAGATAGAATTATAAATAATCTACCTATGCACGTCTTCGGTTTTACTGTAAAATCTTAATTCAATTGATTTCAAGATTAATATCGCCTACAGACTGTTAAGTGTAATTCCCAATCTGTAATAATAGGAAAGTTAACTAGAATAAACAAACCGCATTGAAAATAATACTAAACCACCTAAGTTTAATATCCTTCCAGACATTTTCATATTTACATGAACTTACAGTAAAATCCGTGAATATCTATATACCGAAAATCAAAATTAATCCAAAAAAGAACACATCCCGAACAAACTATAATTTCGTTAAGTATAGAAAACTACTTTCAAAGGAAACATCAAAAACATCGTAACCATCGTACATGTTTCTTGCTCTTCATATATTCTAAAAAAAAGAATTCAAATTTCAAAACTCCTTAATGTCATGCGGAAAAACAAATTACTTAATATCTTAGTGTCGAATAAAATTCGATGTGGGAAATAACTGGAATTAAACGAAAAAAAAATGATGCATCAAATGTGCACCACGCACCTATTTATCTGAGTAAGACAGAATTAACAAATATTGGGAAATTAGCAACGTATTTCCCCAGACAAAATATGGCACGTGAAGAACTAAACAAAAACTTTGAGTCTAAGGAATATTCTCAAATGAGAACATTAAGCGATGGAAGGTTATCTGCACAAATGCAAAACTCGAATTTCCTCGTGACCCTGTTGGTGATACGGCACTCTACAAGCGGAACAAATATGCATGAAGTGAAAATTAGGAAATTAAACCAAAAACAAATGATGGAATATGCAAGTCAACAGTGTGGAAAACGAAAAAAATTTAAGAACAAAAATACTAAGAATGAACATTAGTGAAACCAGATGGCTTAAAAATGAGACAATTTTTGAATTAGATTTATACTTATCGGAACGGAAAACGAAAGAGCAGGATTTCTTTTACTTTTGGAAGAAATAGGAAATAGGGCTAAAAGTATGCGGACATGCAATAACGACAATGGTAAGGATGAATGAACCGAGAAATATAGCATTTATTTAAATTTAGATGACAACGACGAGCAGCAGTGATGATATGAAAGAAGAAATATACTAACAAATCCAAGTAGCTATATTGAAAGTGGAAGATAAAAGTCATTTAATAATACTTGCAGACTGGATTACTACAGTTGAGGAAGAGAAGATGAAAGGTGCTGTCAGAGGATTTTGATTGTAAAAAAACAAGAAGCAAGACGCCTTATAGAATTATTTAATATTGCACAAACACTCCATTTAGGCAATCCAAGACAAGAAGATATACATGGATTTCTCCAGGAGATACAGTAAAATACCAACTAGACTATATTCTAGTTAGACACAGAAATGGGAAACACGTGAATCTGCGTAAAAGCAGCATATATATATATATATATATATATATATATATATATATATATATATATATATATATATATATATTGTTTTCTAGTACTAAAGATGAGAAATTTTCGAACATGTTTCTAGTATATCAATTTATGTCCAATTTAAATATTTTTTGTACTGTTTTATTAACTATGTAACCAGTGAGAATACTTTATTAGTGATAACTAAATTTCCAAAAAATGGTGTCTTATATATTACGTTATTGAACGGATGATCTATATTAATATTATTTTTTATTGCGACCGAGCTTATATGTTTTTGTATTTCATATTCAATTGATTTAATACCAGCTATAACTATGGCCGACAAATAACTAATTGTTCTATATGATTTAATCATTTTTATAGCTATAAGCCTTTGAAAGCTTTTTAACATCTTTTGAATTTTTTTAGTTTTTAACATGTCTACATGTATGATCAGGCCGTGGCCAGAATTTTTTTTTGGGGGGGGGGGGGTTGAAAATTTTCTTCGCATATTTATTTTATGAATAACAATATATTTTTCACTAATATTCGTACTATTAATAATTTCCATCATTTTGATTTACATAAATGAATTACCCCGTATACGAACATTAATAAAAATTACATATATGTTATTAATTACACACGTAATAAAAAATTTTGCATAAGATAATAATGAAGTACCTAAAAATATGGAGCATATTTTTTCTTTTTTCTTTTAAAGGTAGGTAAGAACATCCTAAAAAATCATCAATATTTATTTTAAATTTGTGATATTTTTCAGATTTTTGTGTATTCATAATAACTATTTCAGTTCTCACGCCCCCCCCCCCCCGTGGACACGGCCTTGTGTATGATACTATTATAAAGTATGTTAGGTAAAATAATACTTCTATACAATGTAACTCCTTCATATAATAAGTAGAATCAAAACCACACTACTATAAACAATTAATTAATATTTAATTATTTATAGTAGTGTGGTTTTGATTTTACTTATTAGACGATTGTTTAAATCTCTTCATGCATAATTTAAATTTCGGTTATAATAAACCAATTTTTTTCCGCCTTGAGGTAAATCATGTAGTGTTGTCTTAAACTACGAATATTTAGGGTGTAATAAAATTAAATTTTTCTCTGCTTACTATCAGAACAGCCACAAAGAGGTATGAATACAAATTGGTAAACAGAAAAAAAAAAAAAAAGAAAAAAAAAAAGAGAAATATGTATCCAGAAAATAAAGCTAAGTGCATAAAGAAGCATAACAAGAATTAATAGTCGTATAGTTTCGTGCATGATAATGCAAATATCCTTCAATATACATTCATGTAGACACATTTATACGTCAAAAGTATGATAAAAACATGCACTAAAATTAATTTAAAAATAAAACAACGAAACATAAAGCGTCTGTTCGTGGCCTGTGCACATCGGTTGCTACGGTCGACAGCTCGAGTCGTAACAGTGAGTACAAGGTATTGTAGCTTGTATGTGTGTGTGTGTAATCATGCGATCGGCTGCAGGTATAGAGCCTTTTGTATCAGTTGATTTCGGTGGCCTACCGTTAATTTTACAGTAATTCTCTCTAGCCGTTCAGAAACCGTTACGGCGTTAATGACTATGCCTGGTCGTCGATCGGAAACCGTGTAAGTGAAATAACGTAGTCGCCGTGATATATGAAACTCTCGTACCAAACCGTTTGTCATACCATTTCAACGATTTTATTAATTTTTTATTCTAGTAGGGCTTTTTTTTTTTTTGAATACGGTGTGTGCAAATTTTGGTGTTTTTTCCGTCAAATTGTACATAAAATTATATATATATATATATATATATATATATATATATATATATATATATGTATATATCTTATATATATAATTCTTCCGTGCGTGTGTTTGTGACTGAACTCCTCCTAAACGGCTGGACCGACTTCGATGAAATTTTTTGTGTGTGTTCAAGTGGATTTAAGAATGGTTTAGATTCACAATTCGGTCCACTACACGAAATGTGAGGGTTTTAAATAGTTGAGATAAGACCAACGGCACAGAAATGTATACGGGAACGAATAAAAAGAAATTAACAAAAAATTAATTTTTATAAAATTATAAATAAAATAATTACCACGGTAAAAATAAACTAAACCTAAAAATTTAAATAAAATGATTACTATGGTTATTTCATTAATTTCTGGTGTAAGTAAATACACCGCTTCTGTTACTTCACTTTTTGCGTTATTGAAAAATATACCTGTTATGAAAATAGCTTGAGTTTTATCTTTTTTACCCTTTAATTAAAACATGTTTTTTAGTTTCTATTCAACATAGCTTCTGTATTCAACTTAGCTCATAGTATACACATGCTCACATGCAATCGAAAGGTCGAATTGTGGTAACTGTACACATTATGACGTCAGGTATTTTAATAGCTTTCTTTATAAAAATCTCCATCAAAACGCTCCATATTGTTACAACTTATTCAAAAAAGTTTTTTAAATTTTCGGATTTAGGACGAATTTATGAAGAAAATTCATTTTTTTTTGCCGTTTTCGGTTCAGAAGGAGGGTTTAAATAATTTTTTATCCGTAATTTTTGAATTTCATAAAAGGGCTCCTGTGTTTTGTTTTATATTTTGAATTTAGCTTTTAAAGGGTTATCGGGTGATGAGTTATGAATTTTTAAGGGTGATTTTTGAGGTCATTCTGAATTCCATATTACATATATATAAAACAAAGTCGGATTAGTTATACCACACTTATAACTCAAGGATGGCTGGACAGATTTTTATGATCTTTGATTTGTTGAATTTGTCTCCGCTCCGAATAGCAGAGTACGAAGTAAAAAAAATATTTATGAAGAAAATTAATTTTTTTTTGCTGTTTTTGGGCCAAAAGGGGGGTTTAAATAATTTTTTAACCGTAATTTTTGAATTTCCATAAAGGGCTCCTGTGTTTTGTTTTATGTTTTGAATTTCGCTTTTAAAGAGTTATCTGGTGACGAATTACAATTTTTTTAAGGGTATTTTTGAGGTCGTTCTAAATTCCATATTATATATTCTAGACGGTTTTTTGCCGCCCAGGATAATCGCT
The DNA here is from genome assembly GCA_039619475.1 of Icerya purchasi. NCBI lineage: Eukaryota > Metazoa > Arthropoda > Insecta > Hemiptera > Monophlebidae > Icerya > Icerya purchasi. The sequence continues at coordinate 241,144,412 of CM077115.1, forward strand.
CAGTTTAAAGTTGTAAATTGTCACAGATAGAAGTTTAATTGTGTAATTTATGATCCAATTGCGATAAGTCAAACCGTTTCCGAACTATTGTAAAAATAAATATTTTTATCGTTTCCGAACTATCTTATTGGGATTCTGTATTTTATAGTGTGTACGGAATCTTAAAAACCGGTATAAATTCACTTTAAGAAATTATAGATCATTAGGAACACGTTTTTTCGTGTACAGCCCGTCATCAGCTAACTGCATAGAGTGCACACTTTATTAAAAAGTATAGAAATTAAGTATTTACTTTAAATTTTTAATATAAATTTATACTGATTTTTGTTACTAAGGTGAACAATACCTTGCTGCTACGTGAATTATATTCATTTCAATGTAATTAAAATATTTGTCGTTTTGGTTTTTGCACATTTATTGAACTCAATTCATTTTGAGCATTAATAAAAACTAAATTTAATTCAGCTAATAAGTTAACACAAAATTTATTATTTCTGTGGCGGTACGAAGTTCGCAGGGTCAGCTAGTATATATATATATATATATATATATATATATATATATATATATACGAGTTTTAAAGTGTTTTGAAATTTCCATTTCTTCCGATCATTTTTTTTATTGCAGCGAACACTCGACCCGTGTCTTGGTAACACTTCTCTAGGAGTTCCGCAACCGCGTCTTACTTGCTGGTTGTTCTGTTTATAAAAGAAGAAAAGTCTAATGCTTGAACGACCCAGCTTGTTTTAGGTAATCTGACAAATCCTCCAGATTTGGCGAGTTTCACATTAGGAGCCTAAAAAAAGATAAGATTGCACCGACGGAGTCTAGAAGGAAGCTTGAGATCGCGGGAATAAAGTTCGCTCCCTGTAATTTCACAGACGTCCGCAATCAGGGAAAAAAATATTTTTTCTCCAACAATTCGTTTAAATATGTAATAAATAGTTATGAGAAAATGTTTTAAAAGATTCTATCACATTTACTGAAGAACACGGATAGTACCGAAAAAAAATGTATAAATAACTGCGATTGTCAGTGCGTATCGGACAAACTTTGGTGTTCTAAGATTAAAACTTTCTCAAATTTCTTTTGTGTGTTACTGCCATAAGAATCTGATAGCGCACTAAAACCACAAGCGAATAAATGTGTCGTCATTATGACGTCATTAATTGTAGAAACTGTATTCTGTTTCGGCGCTGACAGCTAATATTTCTTTTTATGCTGCAAGTATTTAAATATAACGAATTTCTTGATACTTCTTTATTTATAAATTGGAGTATAAAATTAAAGAGCTTTGTAAGTATAGGTTTTCTAAATTATTTGTTTTATATGAAATTTATCTTTTCAGGCGCAAATTAGATTAAGGAAGACATTTTTGTTTTGATAAATAATAATTCATTTTATTGGTAATATATATGACATTTATAGGTAGACACACGCGGGACTGCATTGTAACGCGATAATAAGCGATTACGATCAGTTTCAAGTGTAGTCTTCCGTCTACACTATCGTTTTTATTAGCGTCGCATATTAACTATTACCATGATAACGTGGTATCAGGTGTAAAATGCTCCCAGTTTGCCTGGCTAGCACGGGAGATTAGGCCAACTTATCCCGCGCCAGGGATTGCCTACACACAGCAATGCAATGGGTTGACATGGGAATATCGTAATTAAGTTCATTTTTAGATATACAGACAATGTTGTATAACTATAATAAAACGCTTGCAATAATATATATATATATATATAAATCGGTCATTTTGGCCTCGCAAGGAGCTGTGCCCCTTGACCTCTCTTGCTTACATTTCTATCTCTTTCTCTTCTCTACTTTGTATAAAATTATCAAAATTTACAACGTCCATATGAATATAATAAAATAATCACAAAATTCCTATCCTAACATTTAACTTTCATTACATAAAATTAGGACATTTTTCATTACAAAATCTAATAGGGGTTGGTCTAAGAATTAAGTTGTAATTAATATATATATATATATAACTCGGCCATTTTGGCCTCGCAAGGGGCTGTGCCCCTTGACCCCTTTTGCTTTCATTTCTGTCTCTTTCTCTTCTATACTTTGTATAAAATGATCAAAATTTACAACGTAATTCTTACTGGCATTAACACAAAAAAAAAAATAACATAACCACAAAAATCCTATCCTAACATTTAACTTTCATTATATAAAATTAAGACATTTTTTCGTTACATTTTTCGTTACATATTTTGTTACATAAAATTGTGACATTTTTTAAATAACAATAACAAAAATCCTATAAAATATAACAAACGTTACATAAAATTGGGACATTTTTTCATTACACAAAATTGGGACATTTTTCTAATGAAGAGTGGCCTAAGGATTACGTTGAAATTAATATGTATATGTATATATATTGTATCCGTATCTTAAAGTTTCAGTACTTTTCAGTGAAACAAATGTAATTGTAGTATTGCATAATAAAGAATGAAGACATGTGTCGACTTTTTTTTTTTTTTTAATATAACATAATAATATTATTTTATATATTATCTTTTGGGTGTGCCAGCGCTTTTGACCCAACAACCACAGAAATTAAGGAAAGGGTTAAATAGAGAGACGATTGGAAATAGAGCTTAGGAAAGATTGAATTACAGGAATTATATCCGGAGATGGAAAGGAAGGGACGCAGGAAGACCCAGTGCTAAGATTTTAGAGTACAAAATAGAGCGCTCAGAATCAAGGACAAGGTATCCAAAGAAGATGTGATTTGCATCACAAACCACATCTTCTTTCTATCCTTTTTTATTTTCTAATCCCGCCTTTCATTATCTTCAAATTCAGCCGGTTCACTGTTCTCAGCCGTGGTTTCATTCCTCTTCTTATCAACGTTCCGCGATCGTTTCCCTAATCAGACTACGTTTTAATCACTCACTTCTACCCTCTTTACGTTTTCGTTTTTTCCTGTTCTCCTCACCCGATTGTCTCCTTCGTAGTTCCATCTGTTTTCCCACATGTGATGCATGTGTCGACTTTCTAGTGCGCTGTCGACGAGTCCATCCTCTAACATAATAAAATAAAAGTAGAATAAGACAAAATAAATACATATGTAACTGAAATATAGTCAAAAAAATATATATGTAAAAAAAAAAATACCGACTTGAAGATGTACTGTTAAGAATTTAATAAGAGATGCACTGAAAAGTAAAAAAATAATTATTCGATAAAAAGTAAGATATATCACAGGGGTACACCTTAAGGCGATATGATAATTCTTATACATCATTGCATCAAATTCAAATTACTATAATAACTAAAAACCGTATTAAATATTAAATTATTATAGTAATTTGAATTTGGTGTTTACATTAATTAATATATGAATGTTGTATAAGAATTATCATAATTTCACCTTAAGGTATATTTCACTGTAAAATATATCGGTTTCTTATCGAATAGTTATTTTATTCTTTTCAGTGAATTTTTATTAAATTTTTATAATAAATCTGGAAGTCGGTATTACTTTCGAGCAGTTTATTTCACAATTTTTAGAGTAATAATTAAATTTTTTATCTCGCTAATAATCAGAGTTGTTTTAAAAGTGACAAACATGTAGCGCTGTGGCGTTTTAAAATTCGTTTTCTTCATTCGAATCTATATTTATCCGTACGGTAATTAACAAATACTTCAGTTTTTCCGAAAATTCCCTTTCCATTCATAATGTTTTAAGTCAATCGTGTCGGTTATATTAATAAATAAAGAAGATTATCTACACGATGTATAATAACCATTTTCTTTTTTTTTGAGGTCGGTAAAATGAAACGAGCAAATGGTGGAATCTAAAACTAAACGAACCAAAACAGTTTTCTTACAGTTTAGATGTTTTGCGTTACATTCCTTTAAGCTAAACTAAATATTTTTCATAACCTTCCGGTTAATTATTTATGTATTTTTTATATGGGTGGACATTGTTAACTTTGGTAAAGTTAATTTTTATATTTTTAAAACGAATTCGCTATCGGTTGAGAAATTATGCTGCGGTAGCTTTTCGGCTATTCTCGTTTAACGTAAATTACATAGTGATCGTTGTTCCGATGATTTTCTCCTTTCGTATTTCTGAAATTTTCCTCTACCTTTTATTCACTGAAATGAACTTGATGTCGATCAGGGCATTACAAAAACTCTATACCTTGTATCAATACTTCTCTCTCACTATCTCACTTTCTCTTTTTAAATTTTTCATTTACGTTCGAGAATGTATTCCATTTTTTACGTTTGTCGTATTTGTCATACTGTTCGATGGTTACCGCAGTTAAATTAGCCCACCTTAATGCTAAGAGTGATGATGACAATTGGATGCCATTTCAGCTTGTCTAGCGAAAACGGACAAGTCCGTTAATAAAGGAGTTCTGAAACCCTTCTGAGGGTTATTTATTTACTTTGAAAGTAACTATAGCGATTTCAACGAATGGGGCAAACAGAATGACCTGAACGGTATATTTCGACAATTACTTTATTTACACATTTATGCGAAATTTAAAAAAGGAAAACTTTTTTGGCGCTTATTTGTAAAGTTTGATGCGGTGACTGAGTCAATAATTCGGAATCGTGTTTGTTCTTATCTTCTATTCGCTTTATTTTCCTATTTTGTTCGGGATATTTCCGTTCTGTGTAAATAGTAATGAAAAAATATTTTTCTTTTCTCTTGACCAGCCTATGCTCTAAAACCGGTTTGTTGTTATTACCATAGAAAGTGCCTCTTGTTGTCAAGCATGTTTCCGTAATGCAAAAGTGGAAAAAAACTAAACCGAATTGCAAATTTGGAAGCCCTCACTTAGGCCGATAAATGCGACCACAAACTTAACATAGACAAATAATAAAAAATGCGAAAAAAAACATACGGTTAATCATGTGCGATCGGAAAATAAATGAAATTCCAGCGAGTTTTATTAATTTAACGAATTACCGTATTCATAACTAAATAGCAAAAATAATTACTTCCGATCAGAAATGAGTGTGATATAAACCCTTAAAGGTGACATTATCGTAATTCTTATACAACACTGATACCTTAATTAGCGTAGGCATCAAATTCATATTACAATATCTAAGAACAATTTAATGAATATTCAATACAGTTTTTAATTATTCGTTTAATATGAATTTGATGTCGACTCTGATTAAGGTATTAATGTTGTATAAGAATTACGATATCGTTAACATCACTCTGATATATGTATATTTTTTATCTAATAATTATTTTTTACTTTTTAGCGCATTTTTATTCAATTACTTTTTACTTTCTAGTGCATTTTTTTATTAAATTTTTATAATAAACCTTGAAGTCGGTATTCATTTTTTGTGAAAAATCATTTTATTTTACAATTTTTAGCGTTATACTCGAATTTTTTTCTTGTTGAAAATCAATTTTTTTCACATTATTCTCCGTACTTTATACTTAAATAAAAAAAATAAAAAAAACCTTTTTAAAAATAGCCCTCTATTTATGCACTAAATGGAAGTACAAAATAACTTTATTAGTGTGCGACTACCGGATACGCATCTTAACATTAAAATCTGAAACTACAAAATACTATTCTGAAAAATAAAAGCGGGAACCGTAGATTAGTAATTAAATATTATATAATATTAATGTTTAATTATTAATCTGCGGCCCCCGCTTTTATTTTTTAGAATAGTATTTTGTAGTTTTAGATTTTAATGTTAAGATGCGTATCTGGTAGTCGCACACTAATAAAGTTATTTTGTACTTTTTAGTGCATAAATAGAGGGCTATTTTTAGGAAAAAAAATTTTATTATTTTTTTTTGGTCTGGACTTTTTACTAGGTATTTCAATAAAAAACAATAAATTTAGAATTGTATTTTATTTTGCTTTATTTTATTCGCAATATCTTCATTATAAGACATTTACAGAAATTTTTATTAAATAATGGATCGCATTCTTTCAATTATATTGTCTTTTGTTTTTCATACAATACATACGGAATCCTCAGCAGATGAAACACAATGTTTGACTAATAGCGATCTTTCCACTGATATATCACATGACCGAAAAGAGAAAAAATATTTTTTTGAAATTTTCGAGCTTTTGGCGCCCCAAGGGTCCGGTTTTAAAGTTGGAAACCGAAATGTTCCAAAGTAAAGAAGTACACAAAAATGAGCATTTTTTTAATCTTGTTCAAAATTTTTAGCTATAAAGCTGAGCCACAAAGTCGTTCTTTGTGCTTTTTTTAACTTTTAGTAAACTTCCAATGTTTCGTTAAGAAAATGAAATACGAGTTTGCTCCCGACAAATAGCAACGCTCTTTCCAACAGTATATCATATGCCCGGAAAATAAAATTTTTTTTTCCAAAAGTTCGAGCTTTCGAACCCCCCCAGAGGCTAATTTTAAAGTTGGAAACCAAGATGTTCCAAACCAAAGAAATATACGTGCATGTGCATATTTTCAACCTTGTTCAAAATTTTTAGCTGCAAGACTAACGCCCAAGAGAGGGAGCTACATATTAGATTTTCTTTCAGATCTTTTTTCAATTGAAAACATTCAATTGAGTTTTTTCCATCCCGGGAGCATAACAAAACGAAAAAATGATGAGATGGAAAATTAAAATACAATAATTCCCGTGGATAGATTGAAAACAAATTCGAATTTGCCGTAACGGCTAACGAGCTCACCTCTGACGACGCAAATACTGCGCGTTTACTGTGTATAAGTTTTGGCCATCTACTTCCAATGATATCGTTTGTTAATTAGTAATCGTACCTGTCAGTGGTGGTATAACATAGGTTTCATTTTTTTTTTTTTTTTAGGCTCGCCAACCACGGGAGGACTGAGAAATAATTAGAATAAAGAGAAAAAATTATATAATAAACCGATTAGATATCGTTTTTATAGGAACAAAAACAAATATATCAAAAATAATGTATAGGGAAAGAAAGGACAGGATATAAGAGGCGCAATAAAGAATAGGAAGCATAAGTCTAAGCAAATGGAAATACAGTGGAGCGTCGATTATCCGAACGTTCGATTATCGGAATCATTTTTTTTTAAATTTTTTTTATGTGTAATTTTAATTAAATTGATCATCTAATTTACTTATTGGAAGATATGTATTGTTATAATTATTGTTGTTTTGAATAAAATTAAACAACAATAAAATTATTTTTCTCAGAATGTCTATAATGGAAGCCATCAACAATTATTTCTCAGAAACTGCTTCGTTACATTTTGTATCTGGTTCAATGTGTGTTCAATGAAATTAGACGCTGAATACGTGTTGGTTTACTTAGAACTGTATACGTAATTGTTTGATTGCATTAGATTCTGAGAAACTCTTTCCGTTCATTTGACTGGTTGTGGATAGCTTTCAGTTTCAAACCATTCTTTGAAAGTTGTATACCGTATTGTGATCGTTCTTTTTTTCATTTTTAATTAAAACATGTCAACAAAAAGAAAACGAGTGGTACTTTCTTTAAAAGATAAAATGGAAATTATTACGCGGCTAAAAAAAGGTGAATCGGGTCAGACATTGTCTATCGAGTTCGGTGTTGGTAAATCAACGATAACGGGTATAAAAAATAATTCTGATTCAATGGTCAGGTACTCACATAATCTTGACAGTGAGGTGGGCAGTTCAAATCGTAAAACTATGAAAAAAGCGAAAAGTGAATTGGTGGAAGATGCTGTTTACACTTGGTTTTTGCAAAAACGGTCTTCTGGGCAGCCCATATCGGGGCCCATTTTGTGTGAAAAAGCATTGGAATTAAACATGAAGCTTGGTGGTGACCCAACCTTTATCGCAAGTTCTGGTTGGTTAAAAAATTTCAAATCGCGACATAGGATACGGCAAATAGAAATTCACGGAGAAAAATTAAGTGCTGATGCTCCAGCAGCAGATTCTTTTTCCGAGAACTTGAAGAAATATCTTGAAGTTAAAGAGTATGATTTGGATTTCGTTTACGATGCAGATGAAACAGGCCTCTATTGGAAAGCTTTGCCATCTAAGTCATTAGTGTCTAGAAAAGAAGCTGCAGCTCCTGGTTACAAAATGAGCAAGGATCGCGTTACAGTAATGGTGTGCGCCAATGCATCTGGCACACATAGAGTTCCGTTGTTAATGATAGGTAAATCCAGAAACCCACGATGTTTTAAAAACGCGAAAATTCCGTTAATGTACACGAGCCAAAAAAGTGCATGGATGGACAGCGATTTGTTCATAAAATGGTACGAAAACATTTTTATTCCCGAAGTGAAAAATTTTCAGCAGCGTAGTGGAAAAGAAGGCAAGGTTCTTCTCCTTTTGGACAATGCTCCGTCACACCCATTGCCTGAAACTTTGAATAAGGTGAGTGATATGTTTGAGGTGAAGTTTTTGCCCCCTAATGTAACTTCTCTAGTTCAACCTATGGACCAGAGCGTTATCGAAACATTAAAGAAACTGTACCGAAAACAGCTCATGCGTCGTCTGCTTTTAGGTGATTCAAATGACGATGAAACAATTTTTTCTACGTACAAAAAAATCAATTTAAAAGACTGCAGTTATATGTTGGTCGAAGCATGGAATGGAGTTAAAAGCTGCACCTTGCAAAAGTCGTGGAATAAATTACTGAAACCATCCAAAGATGAAATCGAAATCCACGAGCATGATAATGAAATTTCATCCTGAATTGTGGATGAAATGAGTAATATTAGTGTTTTCGCGGATTGTGATAAAAATAACGTGAACGAGTGGCTACGTGTGGACAGTGATGATCCAGGCTTTCAGCTGCTGACAGACGATGAAATTGTTGAAAAACTACTACGTGGTGAAGACCTCACAGATGACGATGATGCAAATGAGGAACCAGAAGAAGATGACTCGGGACCATCTCATGGTGAGGCATTCCAAGCACTGGATTTGGCGTTCCGGTGGCTCGAACGTCAAGAAGAGTCAGACCACACGCAGTTATTACAACTGAAGGGGATCAGAGACCTAGCAGCTATGAAGAGAAAGTCGACATTGAAGCAGACAAGTATTAAAACATTCTTTAAGCCACAGCATTAATTTTGATAAAACTTCGATTAGATACACTTTGATTATTTTTTTGCATACATGTAAATACATATTTTTTCGTTGTTATTTTCATTAAGTACAATTGGTAGCTGAATTAAACAATTTATGTACTATGTACGTACTTCATAACACTCATTTCTTCACTTTGCACATATGTACATACTATGTTAATATAAATAAACAAAGTTGTTTTTTTTTACACCGGTTTTTTTTTTTGATCTTCCTTTTAGTTATTAAATACATATGTACAAAAAAAAAATAAATAAATAAACATAAAATAAATAAAACTTCGATTATCCGAACTTTTGTTTATCCGAACCATCTCTAACAACATTAGTTCGGATAATCGACGCTCTACTGTACATCCGAATGTACTCTAGTAAAACAGACGAACACTCAAAGCATGATCAGCGTCGCAAACAACCGCATTATTTAAATGGAAAGGGTAATGTGGGGAAGAATACAACAAGAAGAAGATAATAGAATGCAGGCAAATAATAAAGAGAACAAAGCGTTAAAGCGAACTATGGATTGAAAGGAAGATTGAATAGAAAGATAAAAGGAGCGATCGTTAGAAAAGAAGGAAGCATACGCATCCGAACAAAGTCTAAAATTTGAAATTTTTACGTAGCGGTAAGAAGTAAAAAATAGGATTTTTTTTTGAAAAAGAAGAAAAAAGAAGCAGCAACCGAGCCAAATAATTAGCCGTTTCGTTATCAAAGATGCCCGAATAGTTAACAATCCTAATCCTTTTTTTTTTTTTTTATTTGGCTCGTCAGTCAGAAACAATTAAAAAGGGAAATAAATCAGTTATATTTTAATGCGGTCAGACATTGCTGGTAGGAAGGAACAAACAACAGGAACGATTTGCGGAGAAGGAAAAGACAGGACATAGGAGGCGCAATATGAAGTAGGAATATCAATTCGCAGCAAATTGGAAAAGAAAGCAGAACGCTCGACAGAAAGGGAATAATACCTAATAAACAGGTGATCATCATCGCGCAAACATGCTCTTTGTTTCGGTAGGAGAGGATAATGTGGAGAAGAAACCAACGAAAAACGAAAACGAGAAAAAGATAATAAAGTGTGGCTTAAGAATGCAGACGAATAATGGAGACAACAATAGAACGACAAAGTGAAGGAAGCAATGAGAACAACGGATTGGCAGGAGGTTGAACAGACAAATAGAAAAAACAATTTGTTAGAAAAAGAGGAATCGTAAATACCCGGTACCGTAATTTGTGATGAACACTTTTACACGGTGGGAGGAGATTAGAGGATGGGATTTTTCTTAAGAAAAGAGGCGGAAAGAAGCAAAAACCGAGTGCCAAAGAGTCCGCCGCATTATTACTAAGAATGCCCGAATGGCTGGGAACCCAAGGTAAATATCAATATATAAATGCAAGGGAGACAAGAAAGAACGTGGATAAGTGAGCATATACGGAGAATAATAAAATCACAGGAATGATCAGGAAGGGGAGAATAAATTGAAGGGCGGTCATGGAGTCAGATGTAATCAAGAATTTAGAGGAAAAGTGATTGGAAGAAATGAAAATAATGGAACGTAGGATAGTTATTAATACGTTTATGAATGCAGAACAGAAGGGAGGCAAACGAAAAGATTCTGAAAAATCAGAATCTGAGAGGATAAAAGAGGTACCGACACCACCTGATCTCTTCGAACCATCTGTAAATACGGTGTTACATGAGATGGAAATTGAGAATTGATAGCACTGTGGAATTCTCGTCTAATTAGGCCTGCGGAAGAAATTTAAAGAGCGTAAGTATGGTAAACACATATTAGGAGGATGACAGAGTTCGGCGAAATTAAAAGAGAAATAAGGGCGATTGTCAAAGAAAATTATATTAGGGCAAAACGAACTAAGCCGAAGAGAAATGAGGGATAAAATGGGGGCGTTTCCTAGGTGCGTAACGCCAGTTTCTAGAAATGAAAAGATAGGAATGGGTAAGAGTAGAGGACGTGAGTTGAAGACACTTAGCGAGAAAACGATAATTCAAATAAAATTTACGAATAGAAAATGGTGTATTAGAATCAACAAGGACTGCCGGAATTGGAGAAGATTTAAGAACACCAAGGCATAGACAAAGGCAAAAATTTTGGATTACATCTAATTTAGAGAGTCGAGACTTAGGGGCACAACTATGGAGAAATGAACAGTAATCGAATTTTGAACGGACGATGGATTTATATAGAGAAATAAGGATCACTACTCCATTTGGTTGGAGATAGGGCCTTCAGCAAGTTTAGCCGTTTGATTGCAGAAGAGGAAAGATATTTTATTTGTTCCGAGAAGGATAACCGACTCTTAAGGAAAATACCAAGATAACAAGAACAACACTGTATTGACTAGGGATAGATTGACAGAAGCATTATTATAAGGTCGTAGAGTAAATATGACGTAACAAGATCAAGATTTAGCAAGGAAAATAAAAAGGTTAATTTAGCAAAGAGAATGTTCGAGCACGGAGTAACAGACGAATTAAATGCCTTACTTGTTAATAATAATATTAAGAGACGAGGTGAAGTGGTGTGTCATCAGGTAAGAATAAAGAAGAAAAATTTAGAGGAAGAAAAGTCACGCTGATAGTGTATATGTTGAAAAGAGTAGGACTGAGGTGGGAATCTCGAGGAAGACTCCAAAAAAAACGTTCTTGAAGTTTCAGAGAATATAGCGGAGAGGTGGAGAGAACAATTCGACATGAGAATGATAATAAGAGAAGTAAACCGCATTGGAACGTTAATTTTTGTCATCTTATCTTTTAAAGTGGATAAATGAACATTATCAAAGACGCAGGATATGAAGAAAGCCAAAGCGTAATGTTTTTGGATAAAAGATTTGTATATGTGAAAAAAAAAGACTAACATAATCGAGGGTGGCCAATACCAGGCTGAAAGTCAAACATGTTGTTAAGGATTATACTATTATGCTCCAACCACCAAACGGGTCACTTGTTCAACATATTTTCGAACAATTTCCTGGTGCAGGATGCCAAGGAAAATGGACATAAGGAAGAATTTTTTTCTAATGGGAATGATGATTAAAAAATTCCAAAAATAAAGGGTTATACCCCTGGAGAGGAAACGATTAAAACGATCTAGTTCAGACAGGTTTTTGAAGACAAGAAATATCAGTATAAATCGCATGAACGGAAGAAAAAGTATGAATGAAAGTACACGGATTAAAGTCATAGAAATGATTTGGGAGAGAAAAAAGTTGAAAAGCACTCGTGAAGTCGGAAATTATCAAAATATTGGAAGAAAGATGATTAGAGGAAGTATAACGGAACGTAAAAAAAATAGCCATCAATTTGGCCGTAAGTATGGAATGAAAAGACGGAAAAGAAAAAGATTTGAAAAAGTTAAAATATGAAAGGATAGAGAAGAATACCAGTGAGCCCTTTCGTATCATCAGTGAAAATGGTTAGATGAGAAAGAAAGAGGGAATTGATAACGCCGCTGTTTTATTACGGTTAGGGGCTTCAAAGTAAAGGCAGTACAAATACCTGGCAAGGAAAAAACAGAGGTCATTGAAGTTGAAGAAAAAATAGGAGAGATTACATAAAGTAAAATGAACGGAAAGGAAGAAAAATAAAAAATAGGATAGGGGTTTTCCAAGGTATAAAATGATGATTTTTAGAAATCGAAAGATGAGAATGAATGAGTGCAGAGGATATATGAAAGACGTTTAACAACGAAGCGATAGCTTAAATACAATTAACGAATAGACAAGCATGGCGTATCAGATTGAGCAAGAACTGCCGGGGAATTGAAGATTTACGAGAGACAAAGTCGAAGCAATAGTCTTGGATTATATATATATATATAATTTAGAAAGAGTTGGGACTTGGAGGCACAGGATAAATAAATAAACACTAGTCGAATTTGGAAAGAATTATGGAATTATACGAAGCTGTAAGAATTAAGCATCATCACCAACCGTTTTTGTTGGCGACAGAGACTTCGGTAAATTTAACTGTTCGATAAAAGAATGGAACAAATATTTGACATGTTTCGAGAAGAACAGGCGACTATTACGACAGAACATACCAAGATAGCGGCAGCAGTAAACACGAGGCGAAACAGAAATACGGTCTAAGAAGACTTGCAAGCAAAAATCGAAAGATCAATCGAAGTTTTTAACAAATGAGTGAACAAGTATGTTATCGGTCATTATTTATCAAGTTAAAATAAGCGTTAAAAACTCCTTCGGGGGATATATTTTATTTATTACAGGCAAGAAATAGCCAAAATATTTAAAATATGAATAGCCAAAATTTTTAAAATTAAAGGAAAAAAACGAATTTTTTATTTTTTTTTATTTTATTTTTTATATATATATATATCTTGCTATTTTACACCTAGTCTTATCAACTATTTGGTAATCTATGGAATAAGTTAAAATGACATGAATAAGCAACCCAACCAGTGAAGGGTGCTAAAATTAACTTATATATGTATATACAAAATGCATACACACATATTTTTGCATTCTCACGGACACCTACATACCATCACACACGCACACGCACATACACCCTCACACATCAGCACACACTCATATTATTTATACATTTTTAATTTATAAGAGATTTTGAGGTCGTTTCCTATTCAGCCTACGTCCCTCGCTTGGGTTGCTCAGCAGTTCTTTTGCTGTACTATTAGGATGTTCTTTCAATCTGGCAGCATATCGTCGGGCAGCAGTTTCTATTTCACATTCTTTACAAATTGAACTCCAAGATCTTCATGGATCGTGATGTTGGTTATGTACCATGGAGCAGAGATGATCGTGTGTAGTATCTTATTCTGAACTCTTTGCATAATTGAGATGTTGCTATTTTTGGCACAGCCCCATAATTGGCAGCCGTATTGCCAGACGGGTTTAAGAATTTGCTTATAAAGAAGCAACTTGTTTTCAAGAGATACTCTATTGGTCTCTTACCCAACAGCAGCCAGTACAGTTGCCGCAGCTTGATGTTCAGCTCATTTCGCTTTGTTGAAATGTGCTTCCTCCAAGTCAAGCGTTTGTCAAGGTGAATACCAAGATACTTTACATCTTCTTTCTGAGGGATCTCCACTCCATTCATCGTTATATTTCCGGATGAATCGATTTTTCGGCTAGTGAAAACTACTCGAGATGATTTGAAAATGATTGTTATCAACGTTAATGTGTAGATTCGAATAAGGATAATTCTGAAACCCTTAAAGCACGATCTATTACTGACATATTTTTTTAACATTACTTATTAATTAACAACCTTTGTACCGAAGTTTTTAGGTAAATCTATATCCGCTTTATCACTCAAAAATATTTACTCTCGAAATTGTAAAATAAAATAGTTTTTTAAAAAAACCGGCAAATTCAACATTTACTGTAAAAATTTAATAAAAACACGCTAAAAATCGAAAAAAATGTTACTCGATAAAATATAATTTCGCAATAAAGTGTATCTTAAAAGAGCGATGTTATAATTATTTTTAAACAGTATTAATACCCTAATTATACACTGTGAAAAACCAAAAATATTGCAACCATTAAAAACCGATATCAAACTCTGATACCTCCAGTACAACGAGTGATTTTGTTAGTGTGGTTTTCTAAAATTGCCGCAATTTGAATTTAGTGTCGACTTTCGTATTAAAATGTTATTTAAGATTTATCCGTATTATTTTTCATCGAGTACAGTAAAACCGCGATTATCCGTGTTAATTGGGGATTCATCATGCACGGATACGGGAAAACACGGTTAACCCGCCGCCACCGGCCGTTCCATGAGTTTTTATGATGTATCCTGACCCTTGCGACCCGCGTAATATGTGGGTGTCAGGAGGCTCTTCACTCCATTTCACATTATGAAATGATAGCTGACCATCTACGATTGCAATTGTATAATTTTTCTGTATTACGTTTTGCTTTATAATAAATACGTATAATAGTATACTGTATAATGATAGCTGTGCTATAAAATCCCTTTTAGCGAGACTGGATTATTTAGACTAATTTAATTAAGTAAATACTGTATAATATATATATAGAAAATTTCTAAAATTCTCAAAGTTTTTATTCATTTTAAATACTGTATGACAAGACGAAGAAATAAGAACATAAATTAGAATCCAAACAAAAATGAAATGAATCTAACGTACAGAAGAAGTGTTATAAAAAGGGAATAGAACAACTTAGACTACGTCATATTAATTTTTATTAAAAAAGTCAGTTTCTTCCGTCTATCGGCAATCTCTCTTTGTCGTATCTTCGTCTGGAAATTTTCTAACTGCAGAATGTCTGTGATCTGTCTGCTGCTCGAAATACGTGATCACAGTCTGTAATGCAACGCACTTTAACAGCTTAGTCGCTGTTCCTGGTATTTCGACTTGCTCTTCATTTCCCGATTTTCTGAATCCGCATTGATTTCATTTTTAAAATTTCTTCATCAGTAAAAATACGCTTAAGTAGGATCAATTTCATAATTATCTATCCACTCCTTCATATTTTCATCATTAACATGTTCAAATTCCTTCCCATCACAATTTTTGCAGGAAACACGCGAGTTTAAAGAGATGCGCGGTTAATCCGCCAACCGGCTAAAACACACACGGATAATCGCGGGTTTACTGCAATTATGAAAAATACGAATTTTCTTGCAAAACTAGATTTTTATCGTATCAATTTGCAAAGCTGATTTAACGGGAATTAAATCGGAAAGAAAATTTGACGCGTACAATTTTTGTTTAACGTTGTTAACTCTGAGTTTGAACAAGGTACAGATTATGCTGTTATTATTTCTTGTTAAAAAAATTAAATATGTCGCGAACTAGAAGTTCCTGTGCCAAATCAAATCGTAGCGTATCGCTCACGTCCCTCCGTTTACACAATTGTCAATCTCTAGTGCTTCCATGTTTTTGGTCGTTGCTTTAATAAAATGTGATTCGTTTAAACACGTAAGTGAATATTGAAAAATTCAGAATCTTCAATCGCGCTGATAGCAGCGACAAAATTGGAACCGAGTACAAAAAGATGAAAAGTAGATAGATTGCTTTCGCGTCGCTTAGTAAATAGACTGGAAACGAGATATAATACGGATGAAAGGAAAAATTTTGGATAATGTAAATTGCTGTAAAAATACGAAATGGCGAAAAGATGCATCAAGCTAAGATTAGAAACGAAGCGAGCTCATTCAAGTTATCTGCTTGAGTACATTCGGTGACTATGAAATACATAAAAACGTACCAACAACTGAAGGATCACACACAATGGCCGCTTCCACAAAGGCAGCACTATGTCTTATGAAGTGTCGCCGGTTTAACACGTGAACAGAGAGTACCGATGGAACATGAAAGTTTTCCGGAAAGGTGAAAATCCGGATATGATAGATGACTGAAAAAAAAAAAAAAAAAAAAAAAAAATTTGAATCCATCTCGTCGAGTGCTTATGATTGGCCGAACTTAATCGTGCGTCTGTTAATTGCAATAGAGAAAATTGACTGTCTCAAACGTGTCATCATTCGCATTCAGTGGGCCGGGTTTTAAGTTTTGGTTATTTTCTTGCTCGTTTTTTCGTTGAGACGAAATCTTTCATTTTCAGATCGGTTTTAAATATAAACATCCCCTCCCGCGTACAAATTTACCAGGGGAGCCGCGAAATTTCGTCATTTCTTTAATGAGCCGATCATTTCCGGAGAAACCGTTTCCGATTTTAATTAAGCGTTCAAAGAGAAACAAAAATAATTATTTCAAAAGGAAACTTTTAATAAACCTTCCAGACAAAAAAGGTTTTTCCGCTGTTGTTGGCGTAAAAAATTCGAAATTTTATGAAAAAAAAAAAAAAACTCTCGACTTAATATACGCGCTACATTTCGGTCCGTTATTGTGTTCGGTCCGTGTTCGGGAAGAAATCATTTCGAGAATTCACTTTATTTACTGAAAAAAATACGGCCTCCGAGTTTAATAACATTTTTCTCTTCACCTTCCTGTCGCGAAGGAAAGTGGTAAAAAGCAAATGATAATGATAATGATAATCTTCTATACAAGAATTCGTCTTTTAGAAAAGAGCAAAGATAAAGAAGCCTATTATATTGTTATTTCGCAGTATTCCGAAGAGAAATTTTCATTTTCAACCAGGAACAAGTCTATGGATTTGTTCTAAAAATTTCTTCTGGAATATCATTGTTCTAATTTGTTTTGGTTTTTTTTTTTTTTTTTTTGCTTTTCAGTTAAAACTGCATTTTGTGTAATGGCTCTTTCTAGGGCATAATTAATTTTTCTAAAAAATAACGCGATCTACCGATTACATTATCAATGTAGCTTTGTTGTTTCCTACTTAAAATGTGGCGAGTCGGTAGAACAATAGAAACGGACCTGTAACGGACTAGCGACAGCGGTTTTGTCTTTGATTTCAGTAATTTTCGGTAAATTATATTTTACGGTTGCATTATTTAACTATAGGGGTAGACATTTTCGGCCCTGTGTGACAAAATTAATTACACAAGTTTTTTGGTTTGCTTGCACCTCACGTGGGTGGTTCCGCTTCCGACGAGGATTTTCCAATCGATGCAAAAAGTTTCAGTCCTGTAGGCGTAAGTCATTTAACATTTCTGCTTTTTCGTTTGCTCTTTTTACATAAATTTGTATTAATGTCGACACCCGGACGAACTTATCAAAACGACAAAGAGGGAAAAAGAATTAGTTCCGTAGAAATGTTACAAAAGTGTCGCTGCCTCCTTACGGACTATTTGTTTTCATAACTACACTCTTGCGTCGTTGCTGTGTATCATCCTCCTCGGTTGCTGATAACTATCAGATGAACGTTCAGTTAATTTTTTCAAATCGATCTCTAATGATACTAGTCTAATAACCTTCACGAAATCGGGTTTAAATGAGGATGAATTTAAACATATTCGAAGGTTTAAACGGCTATTCTTCAACCTCCAAATAAGGAGCATGACTGAATCATTAGTAATTAATTACGAAAATGATGTATTCAGAAATTACATCTCAACCGATAAACGATGGAGCAGTTTATGTAAAACAAGAGAACATTTAAACATCAGAAATTAAAAGATTGAGTCATATATAACACATGGCAGAAAACAATCCTATAATAAGGATCACATGTCATAAAAACAAGAAAGGACGATGATACAAAATAATTTACAAAAAGCGAGAAATACAGGAAATAAATAAAAATAAATTATTACAGTA
Source organism: Icerya purchasi (assembly GCA_039619475.1). NCBI lineage: Eukaryota > Metazoa > Arthropoda > Insecta > Hemiptera > Monophlebidae > Icerya > Icerya purchasi. The sequence goes on from CM077115.1 coordinate 241,162,690, forward strand.
AAATATTTCATGTAAAAAACATCAGCTTTTTTTTTTTTTACCCCCCTTCGGTTTGCTACCAGAGAGCATTAGCCCAGCAAAAATGAATAGATGCATGGAATAGAATAGAAATTATATTTTTATTTTGTCGGAAATGGAATCAAGGAACACCCCTAGGACAGGAACAACTAAGAGAATAGGTAGAGAAAGAACATAAAAGGCGTTGAAAGGAGCAGGAAGACCAAGCTTTAAAAGGTAATAATAAAGTAACTCACGCTCGCGAGATAAACCGAAACACTTGAAGAGCACGTGATTCGCATCACAAACATACTGGGAACCTTCAGGATCCAATGAACAAAAAGTAGATGCAGCCAAGGAAAAGCGATTTAGAGAAGAAGGAAGGAGACTATGCGGGAAACAAAGGCGAGATAATTTAGTAATTATGGACCGACGCAAACTGGGGAACTCCTAGAACCAAGGACGAGGAGCTTCTTGGCTAATAACAATTCATCGGACACCCGAATCAAGTTCAAAAATAAACGGCTTATCATGTAAATTGGTGCAACAGCATCAGGTGCAGCGTCTGTTCGGTTCGTGTGATAAACCAGAGAAGGTCTTCATCCTCATTACAGCTATCTTCCTCTATATATTTAATCAGATTATTTTTTAAATTTTCACGTTTACAGACGACGTCAATATGACTTTTTGTTAAATACTTTTTTTTTTTTGTGGGTGGGGGGGGGGTTGCTATCAACCAGAAACAATTAGAATAGGAAGGAATCACTTATATCTTCATACGATATCAAATGTTGTTAGGAGAAAGGATAAAATAATAGGAACAATCTGTGGAGAGGGAAAAGATAGGACATAAGAAGCGCAATACGGAGCAGGAAGCGCAAGTATCAATGAAATGGAATAAAAAGCAGAGCACTCAGCAGAAAGAAATCAACACTTAATAAACACATGATCCGCATCGCAAACATGCTCTTCGCTTGAGAGGACAATATGGAGAGTCAACCAACGAAAACTTATTACAAGGCAACGATTTTAGATCTACTTTGCAGTCGGGAACTTTATGACTTCCTCCACGCCGATAGCACACAATATCTTTTGAAGATGACTGTAACATCCGTTTTTTCTGAACATATTTGTTTTTACTGGCTTTTGTATTTTTCTGATTTCCTTCTTCACTTAACCTAGTCCTGTATGTTGTATTTACTTTGTGTACATTAGCCATTGTGGAGGTCAAAGGTGGTCATACGAAATATTAAATTCCCACTTGCTGTCCTAGAAGGAAGAAATTCTCCATGATTTGGAATGTGTTCAACGATTAATGATTTCGCCATTTTCTTATTTTCTTCGCAACCGATGCTGTGTTTAATTTTTGTTTTCCTACTTTTTTGTTTCTTTATAAGTGTAAGAGGTTCTCCGTTTTATTATTCGCCTAAAAATAATTCAGAATATACCTTTTTTTCTTTCATTTTTTTACATTTTTATTCCGAACTCCATCGTTCAAAGATTAATGTCACTCACTGTATATCTGTATTCAAGGTAGTCATATTACTATATGTTAAATATGTTTATATAACAGCTAAATAATAATGTTTAATGTACAAGTATAACTCTAACACTAGCTACTAGTGTTTCACGAGATACTGATTTAGTATTTATATGCAATAATACTAATAGTCAGTACACAACTAGTAAATGTAATAAAATAACTCACAATAAGCTGATGATAATTTATCACTTAGGGCTACGCGTAAGTTCTATTTATACACACACACACACACACAATATATATATATATATATATATATATATATATATATATATAATATCATGATAATTAGAGTAAAACATATAATGATTATTTTAATGTATATACCTCCAAATAATTCGAATAAATATTTTCAAATAATTAATAATATATTTACAAAATAACAGTGCATAGAAATTTATGTTAATCGAGTACTTAAATGCATGTAACTTATTATTTTAGGATAATGTTAATAATATCGGAGAAAAAGAATTCCTACAATTAACTGAATTACACGATTTACCGATACTAAACATTAAAGATACATACACTTTTAAACGACAAAATCAAGCCAGCACTATTGACTTGATTACGAGTAATATGAAAAATTTAATCAATAATTGGGATGTACATCATGAAGAAAATGCTAACGACCATTTTTATATTAACTTTAAAATAAAAATAACTATAAACCAAATAAGGATAATTTAATTAAAGTAATTGATTACAATAAATTAGAAACTAATATGGATAAATTTATAAGCATAATAGATAAATATTTAAAGCTTTCACAGTGATTACTCATAATAAATCAATTTCGGAAATTAAAAAGAAATTTAATTCGCTTAACGTTTCGACCAGCTTACACCGGCCGTCATCAGAAGCAATATTTATTAAGCATAATAGATCTTAACGCAAGATTTAAAACAGTAACGAATATTAATACATGATTAAATGGTTATTAAATTTATGTTGATTATGTACCTACTTCAACATTCTTATGTGTATAAAAATAAATCGAATATTTAGCGGTGCAATGCGGAATTAGGGAACTTTAAAAAATTAGTTAATAAGGTGTATAAAAAATATTGTAGATGTAAAAGTATAGTATCGAAAAAAAATTATTATAATAACTACAAGAATACAACGTGAGTATATGATTTAGCTAAACTAGACGCCTGGAAAAATTTAATGAATAACGAAAATGTGTTTGGTTGAAAGTACAACATTTTGGTAAATTAAAGTAGTAAGATAACACAAATACCTACTTTAGATAATTTTGCAGTAAAGATAAAGTAAAATTGTTAAGCACTAAATCATGTTTGAATTTAAAACCACTTTCAAACAAAACATAAAGTAACATTATTGATGTAACAACAAATGATGAAGTAACAACTATTTTTTTTTTTTTTTTTATGGCCCAGCTCGCGCCTTTTGGCCATTAATCCTCGTTTCCAGTTATATTTCCATTTTCGTATCTTTTATATATTTATACAGACACTTACATTCATACGAATATGGCTTTTCTACAATTTCTAACACTGTCAGTGGCAATGTATACCGACTCGTCAATAGACACCTAATGAGGCTCCTTCTTTCCTCTTCATATTCTACGCACTGCCATACTAGATGCTCCAAACTTCCGATTTCTCCGCAGTTTTTGCAGGCCTCATCATTTAATGTACCTCATTGAAAAAGTTTATTCGGAGTCCGATAGTGTCCCACTCTTAATCTACTTATACACGTAATATAATCTCTCTCTAAATCACAGTCAGAGAATCATGTTCGTCGGAAGTTGCCCCTATTAATCATATAATATTTTTTCCCTTTCTGTATACTACTTTCTTTATAATTCGCATTCCATCTTTCGTACATCCTATTTTTTATTTCCATCCGATACTCTTCCCAATTTAATTTGATTAGCTGCCTTTTACCGGTACGTGATCTAGTTAATGCGTCCGCCATTTCATTTCCCCATATCCCTGCATGCCCAGGTACCCATTTAAATTTAACCGTAACTTTTTGTCGATCTAATTTATATACTAACCTTCTAATCTTAGCTTCAATGTTATACATCTTCCTGGGGCTTATGTTACTTAATTTGCTTAATACCGCCAGAGAGTCCGAAACTATCAGAATTTTTTTTCTCTATCCCTCCTCAATTGTTCCAGTGCCATTCCAATTGCGTATAGTTCCACCATAAATGATGATCCAACATATGCAAATTGTTGCACTCTTGACACATTTTTTCCTGGGTAATAGAATGCCGAGGCGTAATGTTCCGCTTTCCTGTCCACTGATCCATCTGTAAAAATTATTTCATAATCCCCGTAACTCTCGTATATCTTTTCATTAAATTGTACATTATTACTTTTGTTATCTAGTCTTTCGATGTCTTTTCCTATATCGAAATTCAACGGTGTCCAACACTCCTCCCATTCCATATTATACACTTGAGACTTGAGGTTGCTTACTATGTTTAAGTGCCCCCATTCCTTATAACTGTTAATGAGCGGATTAAGAGGCCTATTTTCCCAATATCTGCATTGCTTAGAGTTGTTTGTACTATGTATATTTCCCATAATCGGGTGATGTGTTCTTTGATTTTTAAGAAAAATTTATCTGATATGTACCTCATGCGGTATTCTATCGGAGGTTCCGCTGTTTCTGCTAATATACAATGTGTTGGTGCCGACTTCATTGCTCCGAGACAGTCTGAATTTTTTTAAATTTACTTTTACTAATGTTGATAAAGGGGGACATATAGTCTATATGGGATCTTATTAATGCTCTATAAATATTTAACATATTACTCGGGTGGGCCCCCCATTTTATTCCCGCTATTGCACGCAATAGATTTGTACCCTTCTCGCACTTCTGTTGTAAATACCTAATTTCATTCGTCCAGCTCATCTTTCCATCGAACATTACTCCCAAAGATTTGCATGAGGGTTTAAATTGTATAGATTTATTATTTAACTTTATTAAGGGAGAACTTAACATTCTTCTCCTAGTAAATATTACTCCTTGCGTTTTCATTACATTAATTTGCAATCTTAAATCACTTAAAATGTTTTGTATTTCCAAAATTGCTTTTTGAATTTTTTTAATTGCATGATTTTGTGTTGCTGCAGAGGCATAGACCACTATATCATCCGCGTATTGAACCACTCTAATATATTTTCTTTGTACTCGATCCATCTCGTGTGTATATATAGTGAACAGCAAAGGACTTAGAATGCTGCCCTGCGGTAATCCTTTCCCAGACCACACCGCGTCGTGTATTTTATGGTTGAATCGTGCGATCAATTTTCTGCCATTATAATAATTATATATCCACCGTGACACTACATAAGATACCCCTATTTTCTGTAACTGTTTTATTAATATCGTTAAATCTACATTGTCGTAAGCTGCCTTTATATCTATAAAAATGGCCATAGTATACCAATTTTTAGCTAACATTTCTGAAATATCCATTGTAAATTTAGTTAACGCTTCCCTAGTTCCTGAATCTTTTCTAAATCCATACTGTACTTTTGGAAATTTATTTTTTTTAAAAATCCACCACGTTATTCTTTCTTTTATAATGCTCTCTAAGGTCTTCCCAACACATGACAATAACGCTATTATTCGGTTGTTTATTTGGCTTAATTATAGAACATACGAAGTGCTCTTTCCACGAAAAGGGACAAATCCCCCCTAGTAGTGATAAATTAAAAATATCTAACAGTATCTTTCTGCCTTCTGTTGGAAGAAGTCTTAATGCCTCGTACGGAATACCATCTGCCCCAACACTTGTATTTTTTTTATGATGTAAAGAGTTTTCTAATTCTTGCATAGTAATTTTTTTATTAAAAAATTGATCATTATTATTATAATACACGTTCAACAGAACATTAGAAGTATCCACCGGGATCTCGAACTGTTCCATAAATTCTTTTATATTTTCCTTGCAATTAGAGACTACTTCTGGCTTTTTGAACCATTTAATCCTCTGCCACATCTCTCTTAAGCTTATCTGCGGTCCAATTTTATTACAGTATTTTTGCCATTCTTTCTTTTTAATATTCTTAATATATTTTTTCGTGATGGCTTGTTGTTTTTTATACTTTATGTAGTTCTGCATTGAAGGCTCCCTATTAAATCTATGCAGGGCAGCTCTTCTTAATGCTACGAACCTATTACATTCTTCGTTCCACCATGTCTGGTAACGTTCTTTTTCTTCTGTTCTATTTCTTCGATTATCTTTATAGGCACTGTAATTAATTGTATTTTGTATCATACCCGCAAATTCGTTAGCTAAATTGTTACAAGATGTGGCAGCGATTTCGTCTCTGCAGTAATCTTTTAATTTATCATTTATTGCCATTTTATATTTCTGCCAGTCTATCCTATTCATTGACACCGTCTGGTGGTTACTTCCATGCTCAATTTTATTTCTCTTAAATTCTACTCTTTTAATAATTTTCGTTATTATTGGGTAGTGGTCACTTCCGATAGGATCTGATAAGACTTCAAATCCAACTTAGTGGCAAAATTTGCAGATGATAATATTAAATCTAAGTTATTATTTTCCCTACCATAACCTGCAATATGTGTTGGTTGGTCTATATTAATTACATATAGTTGTTTCTTATTTATAAATTCTTCCAGGTATTTTCCCTCTGTGTTTATTCTCGTACATCCCCATGCTGTATGCAATGCATTGAAGAAATCCCCCATTATTATACAAGGCTTTTTCATATCGCGAGTAATCACTTCCCACTCTGACACTGTTGTTTTATGTCCTGGGGGACAATACACTAACAATATCTCCAGCTGCATCCTATTAATAATTACCGACATGCTTGAAGACTGCACCTTATTTCCTGTTTGTCTAATGCTGATCGAATCTTGGACCTAACTAATCGAATTGTGAATGAATAAAATTAACCCTCCGCCTCTGCCCCATGTTTCCTGTCGAACCGTATTATCTTATACGTATGCCCTTTTGTACACGTTGATTTTCTTGTAACCAAATTTCGCATAGACCACAAATTTGTAACGTCATGCATTTTGAGCGCTCTCTTTAATTCTTCATGATTTGAGTAAATGCCTCTGCAGTTCCATAACATTATATTTAAGTTTTCCATTTTATTTATGTATTATTATTTATTTATTTTTTTATAATTAATTTATTTTCTATTTTAAATTTTAATATTATACTTTATCTTTTATTATCGTATATCGATGTAATTATTTAATTAATTACATGCTTTAATTTTTAGCTAACTATTATTAAAGATTTAAAAAATAAAGTAGCCACTGGGCTGAATGATATATCAAATGGGCAGGGTTGAATTTAGGGTATACGGACCCTATCGGTAGGTATGAAATACCTCTTAGTAAAATGGGTGGGAAATATTTTGAAAATTTACCTGAAAAAATCGTATTTAAGAGCAATTTTCTAACTAAAAACCCCCCAAAAAATCATTTAAAGTTGATTGTAGAAAATTATACTACACAGTATTTAAAATGTAATGAATTGATGAGACAAAAATGAAAAGAATTGAAAATCATTAAGGTATTCAACACGATTTATTAACATTGCTATGACCAATTATATTAGAAAAAAAGAACATAAAATTAAGATTATTGTAGATGTCTTTCTGTCTATGTTGCCAAATATGCAAAAAAAGTATTTCAATTTTAAAAATAACATATTGTGTAATTTGAAGTAAACAAGTTAGGCAAATGCAAAATATACAAAAAAAAAAAATAGAATGCAACAAATAGCAAATTTTACTTATATTTAATTCAAATATAGTACTTTCGTAAACAATCAGACTTAAACGGAAAGTGAAATGTTAAATTGTTTGAAATAAAATGCATTGATAAAAAATTTTTATGAATTAATTGACAAATTGAATGTGTATAGGTGCACACTATACTTAATCCAAAATGCTTTGCCCTCTTCGTCCAAGAGAATTTTAATTATCTGTGTTTTTAGAAATGTCGAGGTGAAATAAAAAATTCCGAAAATATCGTTTCTGATTTTCTTTTTAGTTTTATTGATATCGTAAAAAATGTGTAACTCTTCGGGGATCAATCGAATTTGCTTTTCAGAAACTTGGAGGTAAATATAAACGACATTTCCGTGTTAAAGAATGAAACGAATTTTTGTTGGCCAAAGATTTAACTGAAATAGCGGAAGAAACTTTCAAAGGGAGGCCTAATTAGCACGCGATCGCACCGACAGACACGTAGCAATGAAAACACAATCGCGACTATCAAAGTTTTCCGGTAAAACGATCTATTCGGAAAAGAGACTCTTTAGAATGGTAAACAGTGTACTTTATGTTAAAATATCGCCGGCTTATTTAGACCGTTCATAGATGATTACGAATTTAACCGGTCCTCTGCAAACAGTGACCAAAAAAGAAACAACAACAAAAAATTCAAACATACACACAACAGTCTTTACAAATTTATCAAAATCTGATTTAGGGGGGAAAGCGCCTAAAAAAGCCGCTGACATAACAAGCTTAGGAAAACATCGTTGTTGTACTCTCTTAAACGAAACATTTATATCCATGATGCGAATGGGATATTTCTTTTCCGCTCTTCTTATAATAGTGTTAGTTGTCATAATACTACACTTTTCAGTTTCTTATTGGCGGAGGAACCTCAGAGAGGGATTTGAATTTTTCCTCAACGATACTTGGTCTCACTTTTTTCAATCTAATTATAAACGATATAGATGAAATTGAAACACCAGTCAATTCGACTCTATTTGGTGACAACATATATATATATCGATACCTTGCTCGGACCCAGTTCTGGGCCAACCGTCATCATCATCAAGGTGCCATGTCTGTCATCGAACGTTGGCGCTAACATGCTGAGAATCTTCCGCCTATCTATAACCAAATTGGTAACTGGCAAATTGAACCAATCCGACAAATTTTGTAACCAGATTGTCTTTATTCTTCCCCGTGCAGCCCCCTGTAATCTTTCCCTGCATATTAGCACATGTAGCAGGCTATATTGTTCCTTCGGGTGTCGCATTATATGGCCAAAATATTTCGGTTTACGATATACTTAATTTCTTTTACTGTTTCTCTTTGCCTCCCCGCTCATACGTTGTAGTACTTCCGAGTTGCGTATTTTATCTGTCCACTTTATGCAAAGTATTTCACAATATGCTGCCACCTATCAAATACATCTAGTTTTCGTACTGTTGTTTTCGCAATTACCCAGCTTTCCGCACACCATGCATTAATAGCGAGAATAATATATAGCACGTTTTATTAGTCTCATTTCCAGAGCCAATTTTATGTTTCCGCTACATAATATTGCATTCGATTTTAGAAATGCACTTCGAGCTTTTCCGATTCCAATTTTTATTCCGTTGTGCATATGGGGAATATACGTCATTAATATTGCAGCCAAGTAATCTATATTTTTTGTTTTTCTGCAATTTTTTCCTATAAGCTGTGAGTGTAAGTGAATTCAAAGCTGTTTTACTGATCACCATATTATACTTTATTTTTGACATGTTCAATAAAATTTTCTTCGCATATTTGTTTTATAAATAACAATACATTTTTCATTAATATTTATACTATTGTTCCATCATTTTGATTTATGTATTAATAATTTGTTGGAAATATAGCGACCGAATGTGTAACTGCAGCTTTCGGACCAGCAGAAAGGAACGAGCGGGCCGAACAACACCAAAATTCTCTGTTAGCTGTTGCTTTAGACCCAAAACTTTAAAAAGAGAAGCGATTCGAGATTCGGAAGCTTACCAAATCAGAACTGAAAACTGCATTCGTCAAAAGAATCAGGGAAAAATTTGACAAAAATCCAGTACCAATAGATGCAAACGCGGAAGAAACGTGTGAAATAATTAGGGTGAACATAAAAGATACGACGGAGGAGGTGGTTGGTGAATGTAAGGCTGTGGGAGTCGAAGCTTGGATGACCAATGAGATCTTACAGCTGATGGAGAAAAGGAGAACGGCAAAGATCAAGAATGTAAATGGAAAATATGCGCAATTACCCCCCGGGAAATTCGTAGAAAAGTTAGACAGGCAAAGAACAATTGGCTAGCAGTGTTTGGAAGCTGAAGAATTACACCGAAAGCATAACTCCTTCAATTTTCATAAAAAATTGAAGCAAATCACCGGTAACGATAAAAACCGGAAGTTAACTGCACTTCGTAATGAAAAAGGTTAGTTGTTGATCGATGAAATGGGTATTCGAGATCTTTGAAAAACATATGCTGAGTCATTGTTTAGCGGTGAAAGAGAGGCATCAATAATCGAAGATGTTAGCACAGATGAGCTGACGGGTCCAGATATCTTACGAGGAATGAGTCATGCCTTAAAAACATTCCTGAGAGTCCTGCATAAGCGTTTGTTCCCTACATGTGAAGAACTGAGCAGCGAGTCGCAGTTTGGTTTTAGTAAAGGTCTAGGGACACGAGAGGCCCTGTTCTCCGTGAAAATGTTACTGCAGAGGGCATACGGCTATAGAAAAGACGTGTTCGTTTGCTTTATTGATTACCAGAAGGCATTCGACACTATGCGGCATGACACCATGATACGCCTGCTCCGAGAAGTAGGAGTAGATAGTACGGATATTAGAATAATCCGGAATTTTTATCCGGAACCAAAGGTAGAAATACGCATCAGAAGCGATCTTACAACGGATGAATTCCAAATGCGAAAGAGTGTATGCCAGGGCTGCATATCGTCACCAATGCTTTTCAACCTATACTTGAAAAACTGCTATGGAAAAGGTAGAGCAGGGAATCAAGGTGAATGGAAAAACCATTAACAACTTCAGATATGCTGACGATACGGCAATTATCGCAACTACCATCGAGAATCTACGGAGCATAATAAACGCGATAAACGAAGTTGATGTGCAGTATGGTTTGGTCATAAATTTCAAAGAAACCCGAATTTATAGTTGTTAGTAGAGGGAAACATCCAGATGCAACTTTGCAAATAGATGGAAAACAGATTCAGAGAGTGTCATTAAAATACCTGGTTGCAACGCTGAATGAAAACAATGACGACGGTGAAGAAGTAGCGTCAGAATAGGACAAGCAAAAAGCACGTACAGAAAATTATGCGCGTATTTAGCATATAGAGACGTACCGTTCAACTTGAAAATTAGTCAAGGTTTGGCCGGCGTTACTGTACGGAGCTGAGACTTGATCGCTGAAAATAATCAAGTCTATAAAGCGTCTGGAGGCTTGCGAAATGTGGTTAATGCGGAGAATGCTACACATATCATGGATAGAGAAGGTCTCGGATTCAGAAGTAACGATTATCGACATATGTTTTGCGCAAATAGAAACATAAATAAAACAAAAACAGAGAACGCGCGACGAATAATAACTTTTTCTTTTTGGAACTAGTAAAAATAGAAGAAAAAATTCGAAAAATCCGCACGATATATTTACGACATGTTTATTTTAAATCCATACACTTTAGAAAGGTGTGTATGGTTCAGGAGAAATTAATTCTTTCCGAAATAATACATACAAAGTAAATATTTTCAAAGGCCTGTTAAACTAATAAAAAGAAAAATAAGCGCACCGGGGATGGCGAAATTATCGTTTCTCGCTTTTTAATTGTTTCAATTAACATACTAAAATTTGACATAATCTGTCAAAAGTTTTCTTCCATCGACTCAGCACACTTCCGAACTATAGAACTCCTTGCGCAATTTAAAGAACCAAAAAGAAAATTGATCTATTATAATAAAAACCCCCGTTTTCGCTTTTTTTCATTGGCTAGAAATTGTTGCGACTTCTTCTTAGCAAACATGCACATTTCGAAAGGTAACCCCTTATCTCCTCCTATCGTATTTCATGATTTTATTAGCCCAATAACTAATTATCTGCTAAATACCAGAAATTTTGATAGCCCTGGGCAAATGGTGTGGACGTACACTATCAGAACTGTACTGGAAAAATTTCTGACCACTCTGATGCATCATATGATATACACATATATCGAAGCACATTATTCTGAAATGGTTTTTTGTAACTGTTATACTAGGAATGTGTAGGAAACTGGTTTTAAATATGTCCGGACAACTAACAAAAAAGTAACCCAAAAAATGTATATATATATATATATACGTATTTTATACATTTATGACTAACGCGCGTAAACTCAAAAGTAGACATGACTTTCCGTAGGATGCGAGTACGTCGCCCAAATGATAGCTGTGCACTAAAATAGTTTGCAGTTTTCCAAAGGTAATTTAATTAATTACCGGAAGATTTTGAACGCAAAACACGAACGTATGTCAAAATTTCGGTGAACTTTCCCGGCGAGCCATTTGTAAAACGTTCCTCTTCGACCAACCCTATAAGTGTTCTCTCATTATATCCTCGTTCAGTGCCGCAGTGCCAGACAGTATTAATCTATTAACTAAAGCGACGAAATCAAAAGTGGTTTAGCAGAAAAATTGAATGCCTTCCGTAAACCGGAACTGCTCCGATTTCAGTAATTTTTCAGAACTCTTTAAAGTGTAACATTTTATTTGCAGTGAAATATATAAAAAAAAAAAAAAAAAAGAGGCAAAAATAAAACTAAAAATTTTGTGAGTGCAATTATATTTACAAAAAAAAAAATTAAAATACCGATATCGCATTTGTTTCACTAATTGCGACCTAATGAAGAAAATTGGTATTTTTGTAAAAATTATTCAAACCGAAAATTTGCATGAACCCAAAAGAAAAATTCGAATATGATTTTTTTACTTGGTCCACGTTTAAGAAAGTAAAATTTTGGATGCCGACAAAAAGCGAGAGGCCTGCCAGAGTACTCTTATTATATGTCCTATAATTACTAATAATTCAGCTCAAGGTTTATTCCTTTGTTTCGACATCAAATTTTTGCGCAATTTTCCAATTAATTTTAACGCTTCTTTTTTACATTTTTCAATGTGTCGTCCCTTAATTACGCCGTGGTTGTCGTTCCGGCGCTAGGAATGCCAGAGGTTGGTTTTAATTTCTTAAGATTATTTCAATACTTATCATTTTAGAAATGGATCTTTCGTCGTAGCCCTTTTCATCAGTTTCTACTAAAAAATGAGGCAAACGCTACCAGCATTATTATATAGATTAGCTCGATCAATACCATATGATGGTCTTCGTGTATTATAGTCCTGTCACGAATCTTATATGGAATATCAATTTGGGGAAAAGCAAAGAGTGTGATAATCAAAAGGATTAGTAATCAGAAAAAGAGATGCTTAAAGATAATAATCCACAAAAAAGATCAGGTTAGTAGTAACATTAGCTGGTGGAGAGAGGGGAAAAAGAAATGTCTTCAAAGATGTTATGTTATTATCACCGGCTGCTTGAGTATATGACTAATATAATATTCCATTATCTTCGACGAAAAGAGATAGAACAACTAGGAATCATAGGGAAGTGTACTATACTAGACCAAAAGGTATAAGTAGCAAGAGAGACAACACCGAAGAGGCAGTATTAATTACATTGCTCGTACGAATTCCAGAAGATTTAATGAACGCAGAGATAGGAAACTAATAATTAAGCAGTGGCTGGTTGATAACATAAATGAGTGACAGTAAGTTAGTTCTTAATTGTATACAGGCAAATGATGGAGAATCGATCATACATATATAATTAAGACAGATGTTTGCCAAGTGTCATAATGTGATATGTGTCCTGCGTATAATGTAAATTACGTATTAAGAACTATATTTATGAATAAACGATGATAAGCACAGAGACGGGCAGTATGCCTTGTGGGACCCACAACTTATTTTAAAAAAAATTAATTTGATCGTTAAGTCTTCCTTTCTTGTCGTTATTATGCTGGCACCGTGTCTTATTATCAATTGAATTACGCGGATCGCAAACAAAGGTGCTCGTAATGTTATTGAACTTTTAGCTCCGTCGTTGCACGCTTAATGAAGCCGCAGTTAGCATTTTAAGAACAAGAATACAGAACTGAGAATATATGTATATCGTGAACAAAAGTATAACAATTTCAAAAACGCGAACGTGGAATCGAAATATGTGCCACAAACGGAGAATAGGACCGTAAGTAATAATTGAAACACATCGAAGTTATTTATAAAGAGACACTCATAGAACTTTTCGTTCCTGCCCTTCTGTTTTCCAATTTCTTGACACTCGTAACACTGTCAATGCTGAGGCCAGATTTGTTTTTAAAACACCGAAGAAAAATTCATGGAAAGATTCCGCTCCTATTTTTCTCGATCCGCCACTCTATATTTCTTTCGTCTAGAAAATAGCTAAGGTATTTAAATCCTCTCTCTCCCATTGTCCTTCCAATTGTGATCTTCCTCCCCAAAGAAACTAATATCGTTTATTGATTTTATATTATGTTCCTAACTTCCATGAATTCTGCCCTTTGCGGTCTGCTCCGAGTTCACCACATTTCCTCACCTCTGCTTTTATTTTAACTAATCAATTCCTCTGATTACTCTCCGGCATTAGATGGGAGTAGATAGTCGTTCTGGGACACTATTGTTTGCGGGCTGCATACCTTCTTCAGTTTTTTTTGCAAGTGCAAATTTTAAGGAAATATAAATTTAAATAAAACAAAAATAATACTAACGTGAACGCACTCTCTTTTTCCCAGGAGTTCTCGAGGAAGAGTCTATCACTGTGCCGACATAGTCTGCACCAACTGCATCCTTTTGCTCACTGTATAGATACATCTTCAGTGATACAAACTATAAACACCATATATATCAACATCTACCATACCTCAAATCAATCACCTACTTTCTTTGTAGACAACTGTACGCATGAAGACCCTCACTCAATAACAGCACTCGATGAATACAGGGAGATTTGGGGGAAAGACTTTAACCGGCCAGTTATTCTTTTGCTAACCTGTACTAAGAGTTATTTGGAATATTTAGTTATTTCATATGCTTTGATGATACATTTATGATTGCCCAACCTGTATAATAATTTGTGTTAACCTTTACTAGCCGTTTATGTTCGTGTTTGCTTTGAGAATATGTTTTATTGTCGGCTAAGAAAGACTGTTACCAACAATGCATCGCCGCATTTAACAATTATTCGGACATGTTATGCGCCGCGGACCAGAGTCACTCGAAAAAATTATTATGCAGGGGAAAGTCCTTGGATGCAGAGGCCGTGGCCGACCTCCGAATAGACATATGGAACAAATGCCGGAAATAACTGGAAAAAGACCGGAAGAATGCGAGCAGCGGCAGATCGCGACAAATAGCATGATCGTATTTGGTCAAACATGGATGATTCACGACGCTCGGAATCGAGCAACACGACGGAAGAAGAAGAAGCCACCTTTAACGCTTTTCCAACCTCAAATAAAATCTGCTGCTTTTTTTCTCTTTGTTTGTGTTTATACGTGTGGTTAATTATACATTACCGCCTAACCAATGTAACAATTTGCTAATATGCTTGTGTGTTTGCATGTGCGTTGACGATACATTTATAATTGCCTAACTGATGTAATTACTAGTTGTTTAAGACAAGCTTTGAGAATATGATTTAATGTTGACTAGCCACTTTTACACTTTTCTAACCCCTACCAAAACTACTGATTTGCATGTGTATGCTTTTGGAACATGCTTTTATCTATAACTAGCCAATGCTAATGTAACTTACTAACCCAATATTACCATGCCTCCCATGTTTGTTCCAACGAATATTCTACTGAAAATGGTTTGATGTGTTGGTTAATTGAAATTAGGCTAATCTTTGCTAGCAATGATTGTTTGTGTACATATAATTTAATGTATATTTCATATATGTTTGAAGCATCTGCGGTGTTTATACGATTTAAAAGATGCATTAATGTATATCTAACTGAAATAATTATGATGACAATGTATAGGTATGTATATGAGGGGATATGTCTTAGCTTACAGATTTTTGGTAGGTATTCACATACATCCAATCAAAATAACCGTAGTATTAATTTCTGTTCTAGCCTATACGGTTCTCGTGTGATGCTTTGCATGTAAGTAATCAGAGTGGTTGATTGATAAAAAACTAATTCGACCACTAGCCTGTGTTATTATACAAATATTTTAATTGCTACAAAGGATGCGCTCAATGTACATTCTTTTTTACAAGTTGCTTTTTTACATGTGTTGAGTCAACCACTTTTATGAAATTTTCAGTGTACGAAGAGCCAAAACCCTCCAACACAGTATCATGTGTACATTTGATATGTTTTATGTACGTTTGATACAGTATACATATGTGTTGTAGCATAATGGTACATGTGTGATATACGAATAACAATGATGTTGATATGTGAGAGCCTGTGTGGCCACGTATGTGCATAATGAAAGAATATTTACCCCCAAAATTACCAACATTTGCAGATTTGGCAGTATACAGTTGTTTAGTGTAGATTAAAATTAGAAAATCAAACCGACTGAATGGATCGAGATGTTCATGAAGTATGCACACCTGCTAGTGTGGACGTTAAATGTTTTTAACGACAATATATAAAATCTAATTTTGTCTGGTCATATTATAACTGACAATGAGCACAATGAGACAATGACCAATGTAATTACCCAGCAGCACTCACCCGTTTGATGAAGCACACATTCTACCTTTCACCCGAGTTTTATTATGTGACAGACATAATCACGCTCCTGGGAATTCTATAATACACATCTTCTCAACCTAATAGCGCCATTACTTGAATGACTCATCTAAGCTGCTGCACTACCGTTTGCTGTACAAGCACTCGGATATTAAAACTGTAAATTTCTACCACATACCCCCAAACATCAAAAAAAAGGAATTAAGATAAATGCAGTATCATAGAAAGAAGCGTACAGTTTAAGCCAAAATCACTATTTTTATACAAATTACACCATTCAGGATCAAAATAATTACATTTTATACAAAACAGAAAATTTTAAAGAGTCAATTTTACACAAAAAAATATCTCCATTTTAGGCGCGAAATAACAATTTTACGGTAAAATATTACAATTTAGTACAAATGCTATAATTTTAGGCAGAAAACCTAAAAATTTTTATGAAAAATTACCTATCCTAGAGAAAAATACTAAATTTTTGCTACAAATACACCATTTAATAAGACATAGCACTGTATACACTCTAATCAAGTTTATACAAACTATTTTAAGCCCCACACATTCTTAAATCTAATAAATTAAAGAAATAAACACAGTTTTTAATACAAAAATTTGATTACATAGTAAAATTAAAAATACACAATGTTTATATTATACTTAATAATCATACACAGCTGTAATCATGTCATACACATATTCTTATCCAATATTACGATACAATAATGCAGAAAGTACTGAACTGGTTTATTGCAGTCATCCGCGTACTCTTTTTAAGGTCGAAAAGAAGGATTTCAACGCTAAACTGTCGAAACTGAGCATTAAAGGTCGCAGTCAGCGGAAAGTAAATAGGATCTACGATGAACATGATATTATTCCACCTCCGCTCTTTGATTTGTAATTAAATTTATGCAGCAAGGGCTGAATTGATCTTAAATTATTATTATGTCTATTGAAGGAACTAGCAGACCTCTTCAAAAAGTAATGTTAACAAGATCAAATCAACAGTTAAAGAACACGTTCAGCGTTTTTACGGGAAATTAATAAAAATATAAAAGTTATCTTATCGAGATGGATAATATATTTCATCGTGATAATAAAAAATTTGCCCCGAAAATTGATACTTTGAACCGGTTAGAGACTTTATCTAGGCAACCTATTATTTTTCTCGGCAGTGTAAGCAAATTCACAAAAAAAAAGAGAGAAGTGGCGTCTAGAGGAGAACACCCTCTAGGAACGAAGTTTGCTTGACACATCTTTTCCTTCTCATCTAACATTCTTCACTGACGGTTCTAAAAACGAGAACGGGGTGGGCGGCGCGTTTACTTTCCTCTCACTGAATCACTGAGTCCTTCAAACTCCCTTCCTTCTGTTCTATCTTCACAGCGGAGTCTATCTCCATTTTACGCGCAGTCTCGTTCATTCCATCCATAAGAGGGATCAGTAAATGTCTGATTGTCTCCGATTCCAAAAGTGTTCTTCAAGCCATTTCTTCTCCTCCTTCTCATTCCTCCAATTCTATTATTCTTTTAATTCGTTTTCTCATATCCAAATTATTCTCATCCTGTTCCATTACTATTGACCTTTTGTGGGTTCCTGGCCATTATCGAGGGCAACGAGTTAGCGGACTTTTTAGCCCGTTCGGCCGCCCGCGATGGTCCTTTACTCTGTAATTTTCCTACCTCGGACATCCTCCTTCTTTCCTCAGCTAATCATTCCCGACTATGGTCGGACATCTATCCTTCTCTATTTTTTAATTCCGCCTCTCATTTTCTTCAAATTCAGCCGGTTCCCTCTTCGCAGCCGTGGTTTCAGTCCTATTCTTATCAACGCTCCGCGATCATTTCCTTAATCAGACTGCGTATTAATCACTCCCTTCTACCCTCTCCACGTTTTCGTTTTTCCCTGTCCTCATCTCCCGATTGTCCCCTTCATAATTCCATCTCTCCTCTCATAAGTGATGCAAACCACATCTTCTTTGAATGCCCTGCCCTTGATTCCGAGCGCTCTGTTTTGTACTCCAAAATCTTGGCACTGGGTCTTCCTGCTCCGTATAATTCTTCCTTTGTCGTTTCCTTTCCATCTCCAGATATAATCCCTGTACTCCAATCTTTCCTAAGCTCTATTTCTAATCGTCTCTTTATTCAACCCTTTCCTTAATTTCTGTTGTTGTTGGGTCAATGCCGCTGGCGCGCCCAAAAAAAAACAAAAAAAGAAAAAAAAAACAAACGAAGCTCCTTTTACTTTTTGGTAGATAAATAAGTATAAAGTCATTCATAAAGTATACGATAAAAAATGACACACAATATGTAAATCTCGTATGAATTAAAACAAAAACAAAAAATACGAATCCCCTATGAATTAATTAAAACAAAAACAATTAATAAATCATCAGACTCGTTGGAGTATGCTTACGTCGCATAAAAAACCGCGTCAATTTTCAAATTCAATCAAATTTACACTTATTTAGAATTGAGCTTATACAGCTGACCGCGTACGATGCTTTCTGCTCGGATCTCTATACTCGCCCGAACGCACACACCCACAAACACATAATATAATAGAAAGAGATAGAGAGAAGGAGAACGAGAATGAAGGTCGCTTGCCGGACGACGCGTAACGCGATTTTGTTATCTCGCCTTTTCTGCTAGTTTACTCCTAGCGACAAGCTACGTAAAAGAACTTCGTTCCAAAAAATATATACAACATCTTCAAAAATTTATTATTAATTTCTCTACTGTTCACCAACTCTTCCTGACATCACCGACAACTTCAATAACAATGCCGTTAGCAGACGTCGAAAAGTATTCGATATGGCACAAAGGAATTATACCAAAAAATCACCGAAACCAATTTCATAATTTAAGAAAAAGTAATTATTATATATTTAAGGGATTACTTACACAGTACAGGTTTACTCATTTGAAACATCTCTAGTTCAACAGGGGAACATCACATTGGTTCCCTCACTTATTTTCTTTATTGCTCTGAGATTTCCCAAAAGTGTTTGACATCACACTAAACTTGTATTTACTGATGATATTGCATTATGCTGCAGTTTGCATCAGCTTGATGCCATATGTAATGAGTCCGATGGGCATAGATTGTCCACTCAGACGGTTCAACAAATGCCAGATTTTAATACACCCGAATAAAACAGAAACAATATTATTTTCGCGCAGATAACCAGCAGACAAAATTCAAAAAGAGCAATGTTAAGAAATTCAGTGAAGTATTTAGGTGTTATACTAAATAAAAGGTTAAATTTTCAAATTGTATGGAAAATATTAACATCCATTTAATCGTTTGTAAAATAGCGATGCAGCTTATTTTAATTTATGGCATTCCAGTGTGTGGTCTTCAATTAATAACTGCTTAGTTGAAACAAATACCGAAACATAGGATACTTTGGCCGTATTTCTGAAATTACACTTTAGAGCACACCGATCATTTACAAATGTACTATGCATCTTAATAACATTATCAAAGTTACTTTTTGTAATTATGATTCTAGGCGGCTACATTCATGTATGTATACAAGACACAAGTATCGGTTTTTAAAATGCAACACTTTTGTAATTTGGAACAAAAATATGATACAAGTATGAATTAAAACTATATCATTTGTGTATATACTATTCGGAAACGTTTTTAAGGGGAAGTTCATCTTCAACTAGAAAGTGGAATTACAACATAAACACAAAACCGAATAATTTACAAAAATTTTGAACGCGAATGTGAAATCGAGAGTTTTGCTTTTGTGTTTCTTCACGACACATTCGCGATTTTACATTCGCCTTTTAAATTGTTATAATTTATTCGTGTTTTATTGTGTTTATGTTGTAATTTTACTTTTTAGTTGAAGATTGGCTTCCCCTTAACATATACTTGTAATTCATCTGTTATATTTGTATCTTATTTTTATTACAATTCGTATATTTATATATGTAACAAGCAGGATGATAAACAATTCTGTACTGACTTAGCGCTTTGCTTTTACATTACAGTTAGTTAACACTATAATTGCGTCACAGTGACAGTACAGTTTTTTTTTTAAAGAAATATATATTTAATATTGCGACTCAGGTTTTTGCTCATATATTTTTTTCTCACACTATAATATAGCGGACAAAAAGTAATTATGTTCTACGATAATTAAGAGGGAGTTAATAATGTAGAAAGACATTGACTGATACGTGTTATTTCTATGTTTATTAATAAATATTAAGAATTGGTTAATTAGATTCTTTTATTCTTCCCTTTTTTTCTTCTTCTTTCGACTAGACTAACTGAAAAACTTGAAGCAATCTATCCAGTAAAAACGATTTAAAAAATCAGACTCGATGGACTATATACGAGCTACTGTGCTAACTGGATTTCTATTACATACTGTAGATCCTATTCTCTCTCTTCCCATTCACCGCTAACTTTCTAAATATCATAGCTCAGTTTTTGATATTTCGTCACATTAGAATTTAATCTTTAGTTTTTGTTGTTTTTTTTGGGGGGGGGAGGGATGTCAACCAGGGAACTTTACCGGAGAAACGATAGAAAAAAGAGTCAGTTAATTAAATCTTAATTTGATCGAGGATTGGTAATATAAAAAAAAAAAAAAAGAAAAAAACAATGACCAAAAAAAAAAGACTGGGAAGGAAAGAGAATATAAGAAGCATAATAAAGAGCAGGAGGAAAACAAATGTAAATGAAGAACGGAACGTTCAACGGAGCGTAAAGAACATTCGAAGAAGAAATTGCTTCATTGGAACGAAGAGGACGGTAGGGAGTGGAAACCAAGAAAAGTCGATAGCGAGAAGAAAACTCACGAATAATATGTATACTGCGATTTCCAGCTGTAGAATGAACTTCCCGATTCCATTTAACATATTCTAGTGAGCGACGAATGTTCGAAATACCGCCAGGCATGGGGACACCTGATGAAAACTTTACCTCGATTGATCATGCGACCAAAGAACTTCACTCATGACGTGGCAAAATTTTCATTTTCATTTAATAGCACAAACCGAGGAGAGTTTTCAGACTGTTTCGAACGCATATAAAATCGATAACTACAAATTACAATAATGTCCGTAACTACCCATGTAAGCGCGACTGAAAACATTCGAATGCCTAAGGAATACCAAATGAAAGTGTCGCACGAAGAAATAGCGAATATTGCTGTTAGCAAAGCCAATTCGTCGCTGCGAATTTTTGCTTACCAAAATCCAATTTGAACGTCATGTTTGATAAAAACACGCAAAGAGACCCGATTGAGTCTTCTAGAGAGTAGGCAAAGTGAGTTGTTTTTGTTTATTTACACTTTTCCATTTCATCTGGTTACGTTGCCGTTTTCTGGATTCTATAACTTTTCAAATAATACGAAAGTTTCTCTTTTTTTGTCCATTCATGTTCATTTTCAACGTTTTTATGAACCGGCATAGTATTGCCTGGAGTTTTTTAGAAATAAAGGGGAAACCATGTTTGACGTGATGCAACGATAGTGTGCTCTCCTATTTCTTGGAATAATAATTCCGAATATTTACTTTGATTTCTTTACGAATCAGTCTTAATTCGAATTGGATTAAGACACTGCCGATTGTCGATTTACTCGAGATCCTTTTAACAACATAGATTTACCTTTTACTAGCATGAAAATGAGCTGCGAATAATTTAAAAAACCGGCCGCTACATATTATTTCCGGGTTACCGATTTCGTTCAGGTGGTATATGCTCAACTGAAGCCGTTGAGGATATAACATCTGCGCCACTTCCGAAACATCACTGGTCTTCTACACTATTTATTCAACTATTTAGAATGTTGTTTTCAATAGGCACAATGAAACCGAGAAATGCGTGATCGTTGCTAACCTGGTAGATATTAGTTCTATTGTTGGATGTGTAGCCGTTTATTCTTCATCCGGTGGTGGTACACTAAAATGTTCTTTTTTTTACCGTAAACTGATTGCACGAATGATCTTTAACTGGACACTCTGGGCCCGGGGGATTACCGCAAAACCAGCCTGTCCCAGATTTAGTTTTCCGAGCTAACTTTTTTCCATTGGCCAGCGGGGTTTTATCCCTTAATGAATTCTATATCGATTTTAGAAGTTGTGCGGTTTTGCGCCATTCAACTTGCTGACCACTAACTGTTTCTTTTCGCCAACTTCGAGCGGTAGCTTCTTCCGGTGTCAACAAACTGTTCAGTTGCAACAGCTCTAACTGTTGCACATTCTCTGTTCTTTCGCGAATTAGTTCCTTATGAAGTGTAAAACAACAATCAATTGCTAGAAAAAGAAAAACAGTAAATATCCGATACCATAAACTAAGATGTAAACTTTTACACAGCGGCAGGAGATTAGAGGATGTGGGATTTTTTTAAAAACTATAATATGTATAACTCGAATTCTTTACTAGCACCTAACTTAAAAAGATAAAAGTATTTATCGCATAATTCATACAGGGTAAAACTATAAATTAAACTAAAACTACCTGGGAACACTCATATATATATATAGTGCATTTTATTATACGTTCCGAAACACGGATTTTAAAGAAGAACTGTTAAGAAAGCGGTTGAAACTAGTGCAGATATAAATTAAGGTAGATGTTACAAGGATTCCATGAACAGTAAACATTTTAAATCAAGATGTACCGGGAAAAAAATAGCTCAAAATTGAAAAAATTCAAGGAATTTCATTTTTCGGTAATTACATTTCTTCGCGTAGAATCTGGAAACTAATGTAATTTGAAATTTTAAACAGATATATAATAGGGTCCACAGATAGATAAAAATTCAAAACATTACATTTTTTTTTACTGAAAAGCAATTGAAAAACAATAATAAATATTCGCGCGACTTAACGATTAAACTGCTTTAGTGATCGGTACAGTCATAGAGAGGGTCGCTTCAGCTGCGCGCCTCTAGACACGTCATCGGAAATGGTTACATTTGTTTCCCTCGTTAAGTATTTCCGTCTACTGGTAGAGTGGATATAATCGCTTTAGTCACCTCATAGAAATTACACTTTTAGTTGGGAATGTTTAATACTCCTTACTACTGTCGCGTTTAATATTACGTACACATGTCTCAGTAAATTCGTTAAATTTTTATTAAGTAAGTGGAACAACATTTTTCTCTCGAATAGGACCCCTTCTTTATATGTATTTGAGAACGGTTTGTAGATTTCTCCGATTTTTTTTTCTTTTTGTTTTTGAATACATCGACAGAGATCCCCTAAGAACCGTTTGGCAAAATATTGTAAAATTTTTAGCAGCCGCTTTTAACGGATAATATACGTGTATAGCTGTTTAGACAAAACTGTGCAATAAATTCCAGATTATGCTTATTTACCTTGTGCAAGTGGTTCGGGAGACTGATTATTCCGAAATGAAGTATATTAAACAAAAAAATTATTAAAAAACAATAAGAAAATTTTAAAAAAATGAATTTTTAATTTAATAAAAATTTAAATACGTAATTTATTATATTGATATAGCATAAAGACATAAATTACAAAGAACTTGTTTTGTGGTGTAGTGGTGAAAGTGATGTGTATTTTTATTTTAAAAAATGAGTTTTAGGTTCGGAATCCCCCGATGTCACATAAAATTTTTGATCCTATATTTTTAATTATTAATTCTTTATACATAATTATATAAATATAATAAGGTGAAAGCCAGGTCAATAAAATAAAAAAAATACAAATGCAATAAATATTTTCAATTTTTTATTTTTTACATTTGTATAAACGATAAACATGTGATGTGGGTATATATAGGTGTATATATATATATATATATGTATATATACAAACTCGGCCATTTTGGCCTCGCTCTTGCTTACATTTCTATCTCTTTCTCTTCTATACTTTGTATAAAATGATCAAAATTTACACCGTAATTCTAAATCGATCCATATGAATATAATAACGTAATCACAGAAATCCTATAAAATATAACAAACGTTACATAAAACTGAGACATTTTGCGTTACATAAAATTGGAACATTTTTTCTAATGGGGTTAGCCTAAGAATTACATTGTAATTAATATATGTATGTATATAAATATAAATAAAATAATATGTATATGAACAAATATACTCATCTACATGTAAAATAAGAGTGTTAATGAATATTAATTTTAATTAAAATGCTACAAACTTAATCTTTACTTTCATAATTTGGGGTGATATAAAGACAAATAAAACATCAATTCTTGCGACATTTACTGCAACATATAAGCGAGTTATTGCCACAAGTGCAAAGATTTTTTTTAATTTTTAATTTGAGAAAGAAATTTCGTTTACGTCTGAAAATATTTAACGTTTATCTGAAAGTCTAGAGGAAAACCACGCGTAGTTTATCATCGCAGAGAGGGTAATTGATGATAATTGATGCGGTCTAACAGAATGGATTAATTGAAAAGATTCTTTCCTATTAATTTTGTTTCTGCCGAAATTACAGTTAGTTTTTTTTTCCTGCAATAAGATTTTGCTGCAAACCACCACTGGAGATATTAAAAGCGCAGAGTTTATTTATTAATAATTTTTTTGTATTATCGCGTGTGTTTATATATATATATATATATATATATATATATATATATATATATATATATATATACATTACACTTGTGATGAATAAAGAAATTAAAAAAAAGTCATTAAATAATTAAAATGCTTAAAAATCGTTATTATATTTATATAGTTATGCATAAAAAAAGTAAATAATTAGATAATAAGAATTAATAATTAAAAATATAAGATCAAAAATTTTATGTGACATCGGGGGATTCCGAACCCAAACCTTTAACACATAATTTTCACCACTACACCACAAAACAAGTTCGTTGTAATTTATGTTTTTATACTACATCAATATAATAAATGACGTATTTAAATTTTTATTAAATTAAAAATTCATTTTTTTAAAATTTTCTTATTGCTTTTTAATAACTTTTTTTGTTTAATATACTTCATTTCGGAATAATCAGTCTCCCGAACCACTTGCACAAGGTAAATAATCATAATCTGGAATTTATTGCACATTTTTGTCTAAACAGCTATACGTGTATATTATCCGTTAAATGCGGCTGCTAAAAATTTTAATTTCTCGCGTAAATCAAAAAGTTGCATTCTAATATTTTACACAGTTCATATATTCATGATCTTTCATCGATTTGAAAAATTTCATCAAAGTCGGTGTCTCGCAGTTCGTGACCTCTCCTTGTGAACAATGAAACAGATTGGATGAAATCTTCACATTCACACATCGAAAATATACGTATATGGACGACAAATAGTTACACAAAAATGTTCACCATTGTCCTAGCCAAAAGAAGATCGGGGTTCTAAAGACCACTCTGTAGATAGAGCAGAGAAGGTGTCATGTCACGATGGTCTTACGAAAAACAACGGCACCTTAAGCCAGTCATGGTTAAGAAATAGCATGAATGAAGCGAATAGATATATAAATAAGTTTAACAAAACCAAACGGGATAAGATAATTGAAACGGAGCAACCTTCTAACAATACAGTGTTGCCCGTTTGTCAAAGGGCCGCAGGAAAGATTGGAACGATTCTCAGAAAGAATAATGCGTGAGGCCGGTTTCTGGGACGTCTGTAAAAATGAAAAACGTCTTACGCTAAATAAAGTTTACTCCAATTGCATAACACTCGGGTGTGTGGAGTACCACCGTGTTCCTGTGGGGGCTAAATTACATTGAACAAATTGGTAAAACCATCCGAATCAGAGTGAAGGAGCACATAGCCGATTGTACACATAGGCTGGATAATAAATCAGCATCAGCGGTACATCAAGCGGAAACCAACCTCACACGATTAGATTTGAGTACTCTACTTTGGCTAAAGGAAATTCAAATTGATAAAATGCTAGTCAGGCGGGAAACTATTGAAATTAAGAAATGGCCGAATTTCATTAGAGAAGAAGATGGTTTTCTATGTATTCCTGCAGCTTGGAAGCCAGTAATTAGTTTGACGAAATTGCGTCAATAATGGCTTGTAGGATATTTTTCTTTAATTTCCGTGTCTTTTGATGTTGCCGGTATTTTGTTTACTCGACGTGGACGTTTTGGGGCCCTTTTTGTTTCTTATCGTTTAGCCTTTTGTCGGCGCGTTGTTTATTTTAAAATTTATGTTTCTACCTTTTATATAAGACACTGTGTTTATTAGTTCTGTAGCGCATTTCTTTCGTGTAATCCTTCCGAAAGGTCGAGTAAATATATTTTTTTAACACAGTTGTGTCCGATAATTATTTATGATGAATAACATTGGCTAATTTATTTGTTTTACATCTGATTTTAAATGATTCTACACATACTGTCGATAAACATGGTTTAATTTTTCCTTTAGTTAATGATAAAGATCTATTTCTAATTTCGCACCTTAATTATGTAGTGCGTTTCTATTTTGTTCCGAGCGTACCACCCCGTCAATTCCTGCTTAAATGATCTACTGAACTATTACAGTTTTGTATCTTCTGCCTCTACAAGAAAGAAGTTGACCTTGCCGTTATAGGGATCGATTATCTACGATAAACCACAACAATCCTTCACACTATTCCGCGGTCCCTGAGTCCATATTAACCTCCAGTGTGCAATTCGCCTTTACAAGGTATGTTTTTTTGTTTTTTTTTTGTTTTTTTTTGGTTCGTCTATAAGGGCATTGGTCCAAGAACAAAGGAAAAAGGACGCAAGAGACTTAGATCTTTACACGATAAAAGGTAGCTGACAAAAAAGAATCAAGAGCCTGGACAACAGAAGGAGAAGGAAGGGAGAGAATGAAGGAAGCACTGTATGGAGTGGCAATATGTAAAAGGGAGGAGTAGAAAGCAGCTTGATCGGTTACAAGAGATGAACACCCGAACATTACGTGATCGGGATCACGCACAAATTGGATATTGGAGGGGTGCAATGGGCAAAAAGGAGCGGCACAAGAGAGTAACGGAAAAATGAAGAAGGGAGCCCAAAGCGCAGGTGGCAGATCGCAGAGATGTTGGAGCGACGCATGGAAGGAAAGTCAAGAAACCAGCGGAAAGAAGGAAAAGAAGGCTGAATAGACAAGAAAAAGGAATCCGGGTTGGAGAAAGAGGAGACGTAAGAATCAAACCATAGTTTGCAATGAGCAGCTGCTGACAGAAAGGTGTTTGTTTTCTTCCCCTATAATATGTGTTAATTCATCTTGCAGATATGTGTAATACGATTAGATATATCTTGATGTGATAAATTTTGTATATATGTTTCACAATTGAATTTCATTTGTAATGCTGTTGTTTTGTTCCCCATGATTTATATATACTTCTTTGATTGTAAATTATGCCGCTGTTAGAATTTCGAAATTTGTATTCATTTTTTTTGCTTCATAATAACCACGAATACACAGGCAGTAACTGATTGCGAAACGTGATTTTTTGCTTTTTCTTGGAAATTATAAAATATAGGCGTTCATTATATTTCTGTTTTTTGGTATTTATTTAGTCGTACTTAATTCTCTTTGACAAATTATCATGATAATACGTTAGATAATTGTGTAAATATTTTATAAGCATATTCTAAAACAAAAAAAAAACAAAAAAAATAGAAATGCAAAATGGATTTTACACATATGAACAGATATTCCCGATAGCAATTGCGATATTAGAAGAAAAATGTATAAAATTCAAAATTCAGTTCGCTGTTTGTTTCACACGTTCCTAGACTTTCCGGTTTTTATCACTTTTTTAGATGACATACAGTTTCGTATTTTCAGACGTCTTTTCCAATATTTTGCAAATGGATTTTGAAGTTGTGCAGCGGACGTTTTTTACAGAATTTTGAACGAAGACTATTTCAAAAATGTACGCTGTAGTAAAGCGCACCTGAAAACGAATAAATGGAAGCGGGAAATAAAAGCCAAGATAGAAATTTAGACGAATAACATTATTTTAACAATATCCAAATTCTGCAGTTCTTCTCCTTCTTTCTTTAGAGCAGATGTAACATTTTTTAAGTGTTTTTAAATATTTAACGGAAATGTTCTTTTCATAGAAAAAGGAAAGAAACAAAAGCAATTCCTTTATGTAGTAATAACAAGAAGTGAAAATACACAATATAGTCTATTTAAATATTATTCGGGAAATAATTGATGTAATTAGATATGAATAAAATTTATGGTAAATTCTACTGCTTTTCGATGCTTTTATGTTTATGACTGACTACTACAGAGATCACTTTAATAATCGGCGGACCGGGTTAGGATATATAACAGCAAGGATCAGTTCTCACCAGGAACTGAAAGGTACCGTAGTAGATCGAATAATCTAACGGCGTGAAATCAAATCAAATTTAAGGCAAATTTTCTGAAAAAATCTGCTACCTGCTGGCACAATCTCTCAGTGCGCTTATAACTTTGACATTACTGTCTTACAGATAAGCAATTTTTTTATGAACATTAATTTATAGTTTAGAATCGTGAAATTTTAATCAGAAAATTCGTTTAAAGTGAACAATTTTCTTTACATTGACTGCTGGCTAAATAACGAAAACTAAGTAACAGGAAAAGAAAAGCATTGTCAAACTGAAAAATTAATCGCTTAAATTAAAGATTTTCGGACAAACGGAGGAATGATACAAGTAGAAATGAAAAACCGGATAATGTAAATAAGCCGAAAAAACTGAA
This sequence comes from Icerya purchasi, assembly GCA_039619475.1. Taxonomy (NCBI): domain Eukaryota; kingdom Metazoa; phylum Arthropoda; class Insecta; order Hemiptera; family Monophlebidae; genus Icerya; species Icerya purchasi. Next base: position 241,191,506 of record CM077115.1, read on the forward strand.
GCTTTGCCTTACTGAACTGGAAAACAAGCAGAATTTTCTCGGCCTTCGAAAATGTGTAAAAAATAAAATGAAATATTCAAAACAATCGTAAAAGGCAAAAAAATTGCAGTAAAATAAAATTCTTTATTTCTGTTTAAACGTTATAATCGTATTTTAAGACTACTAACCTTCGAAATATCGAAAAACTATACCACTTAAACGTAGTTAGAAAAATCAGTATATTTATTATTTCACATGATATTTACCATATAATACAATCAATGATGTTATCATAATTAACGTATGATTTCTTATTCTTCGCTGAACTTATTACAGTATTAAAAAGGATTTATGGGAATATATTTATTATTTTTAAAAGTAGCCTCTTTTAACGTTTTAATGAAGAATTTAACCTCCGCGTATATATTCTATTTTCTCTCGCTTTTAAAGTAAAAGTGTAAAAATTTTTTTTTTTTTCTTTGAGTAACGCTGCATATTTAACTCTGTATATTTTTTTTATTTGTTGTTTTTTTTTCCATTCCTTTTTTGGTAATACGGGGACTATTAGGACATACATATTATCGCCAAATTATTTACTCTTAATGAAAGGTACATAATATTTCATGTTGTAAATTATTCCATGTTTTGGAATTTTATATAATCACGTTTATTATACATATATAGATATATATATATATATATATATATATATATATATATATATATATATATATTAATTACAACGTAATTCTTAGGCTACTCCCCATTAGCAAAAAATTTCCCAATTTTATGTAACGTTTGTTATATTATATTTGATTTTTGGACTATGTTATTCATATGGACCGATTTAGAATTTTACGTTGTAAATTTTGATCATTTTATACAATGTATAGAAGAAAAAGAGACAAAAATGTAAACAAGAGTTGTCAAGGGGCACAGCCCCTTGCGAGGCCAAAATGGCCGAGTTTATATATATATATATATACATACATATATATATATATATATATATATATATATATATATATATATATATATATATATATATACACCAGGGTGATTATAATTAAAGTTCAAGTTTCAAAACGCTATAAAAAAAAGAACCATTGATCAGAATGATGTCAAATTTGAAAGGAATATTATTCAAGAACGGGAAAAGCGGATGGCATTAAAAACAAATTAATTCCAATTTTTTTTTTTATTTGCCCCGCATTTAATTTTAGCAATATATTGCGCTACCAGTACCGCTTCATTCTGCAAAGGTTAATGCGGGTTTACAGCATCATTTATCATACGGCCATATTTTTTCCAGAAGACGGGTGCTTTCTCGGTGTTACCTGCACCATCACTGGTAAGCGTTAAGTGTCTTTTACGTAACCACGTCATTCCAGCTCTTCAACAGCGTGGATGTGTGGATGGGATCATTTTTACTCAAGATACCGGTTTTTAATTGTCTTGCGACCAAAAACCGCATTAAAGGCACCAATCGAATCGATTTTTAATTGTCCTGAGGCCAAAAACCGCATAAAAAGCAGCAAACAAATCGGTTTTTAAATTTCGCGAGACTGGCGCAAAACATGTTCAATATGCTGTCCACCGTTTTCTGCAACAAGTTTTTTTTTTTTTTCTTTAAATTGTTATTGTATTACAAACTGGCCATCTAGGGGCCATTTAGCAATATTCTTAACAGGGAAGTATTTAGCATGAAGGGAGAAGTACCCAATAGAGTACCTAACCGATAAACTTTACCTTAAACAAGGTCATGAGGTTTCTTTACGCTTCAGCCGCCTCCTATCATTAGCAGTATGTAGCAGTCCAGCAGCAAGTTTATTCAACTTTCCAAGTGTCTTTCTGCGTGTCTTCGGGCATGAGTTTTAATAACATCTGTCACATACTCTATCGCTAAATCTTGATGCAAAGTTTGATTTGCATACCATGGCGCCTTGATTACGAGCCTAAGGATTTTATTCTGCGCGGTCTGTATTATCTTCAGATTTGTAGGTTTAGCACAACCCCAAAGCTGTACTCCGTAGGTCCAAATAGGCTTCAAGATACTTGTGTATATCAAACGTTTATTATCAATACTTAAAACGCTATTTCTTCCTAGAAGCCAGTACACTTTTTTTAACACGAATATCTATTTCTCTTTTCTTTGTCTGAATGTGCTGCTTCCATGTTAAACGACTATCTAGGTGTAATCTCAAGTACTTAACTGTTGTTCTCACAGGCAATTCCAGTCCATTTATTCTAACAGTTGGGGTTATGACTTTTCTATTCGTGAAATGAACGTTTACCGGTTTACTTTCGTTGATCTAAACTTTCCACTTTTTAAACGAGCTTTCTGCTTTGATAAGGGCCTTCTGAAGATTCAAGTTGAAATCGAGAAACAGCATGTTCCACAACTGATCGAAATGTCTCCGGGGTCGCGTTCAGAATGTGTCGCGCAGTGCGTGCTTTCAATTCAGCTAAGTTTGCACAATCGGAGCACTGAACGCAACAGATAGCTCCACAGCCAGCATTTACACGGATTGAGATCAAGTGATCGGGACGGCCAGGCGGTAGGGAAATGACGGCTGATCATTCTAGCATTTGCGAAATGCTGCTTCACTGGATTTGCAATGTACGAAGGAGCGCCATTTTGCATAAAAATGATCCCATCCACACATCCGCGCTGTTGAAGAGCTGGAATGACGTGGTTACATAAAAGACACATAGCGCTTAAGAGTGAGACGGTACAGGTAACAAGATCGAGAAAGCATCCGTCTCCTGGAAAATATATGGCCGTATAATAAATGATGCTGTAAACCCGCAACACGCAGTGTGACCTTCGTAGAGTAAAGCGGTACTGGTAGCGCAATCTATTGCTAAAATTAAATGCGGGGCAAATAAAAAAAAAAATTGGAACTAATTTTTTTTAATACCATCCGCTTTCCCCGTTCTTCAATAATATTCCGTTCAAATTTGACGTCATTCTGATCAGTTGTTCTTTTTTTATAGCGTTTTGAAACTTGAACTTTAATTATTATACATATATATATATATAAACTCGGCTATTTTAGCCTCGCAAGGGGGGCTGTGCCCCTTGACCCGTCTTGTTTATATTTTTGTCTCTTTCTCTTTTATACTTCGTATAAAATGATCAAGTCTAGCAGAAGATCCTAAAGAGATGGCGTGCAACTTATATGATCCGATTTCTGTTTTCTGATATGTTTTGATAATCTCAGATTCAATGCTATCATTTCCAGTCTTCTTCTTCCTCTGTATGCTTTCCCTTGTATATTTTTCCCTGTGCTGCTAACATGAAGATTCCGTTTTTTCGTATCTCTAAAGGCAATGCATTTCACGTTCCTTCTCTGAATACCGTCGACTATTACAGATTTTCCTCCTTCGTCTACTCTAGTTAGAACAATTTTATTACTGACAGAGTCTGTCCAGGGAATTTTCAACAATCTGCGATTACACCACATTTCAAAAGGATTTGTTCTTTTTTTTTTACTATTTGCGCTTATAATCCATGTTTCACATGCATACTGCGTAGTATTGACCACACATAGCAGCGCATTATTCTTTTCTTAAGTTTCAGACTTAACCTGGAATACTTTAATGCATGACTCAGGTTGTTGAATGTCTGTTTCGCCATTTCAATTCTTGATTTGATTTGCTTTGTCATCTCTACCATCATTAGTGATGGGGCTACCTAGATATCTGAATTCAGTTTTCTATCTTCTCACCGTCAATGTAAATATAGAGAATATGCCTATTTTTAGTTCTGGTTAAATTAATGATTTTTGTTTAGTATTAATTTTCATTCCATATCTTAAGCCGATTTTGTTTACAATTTTTTATAGTTGTTCTTCTGTTTCTGCAAGTAATACTTTATCATCCGCATAACTAATTCCGTTTATATGCTGTCCATTTATTTTCACATCCATTTTTCCTATATTTGCGGCTTGTTTAATCTCTTCTGCATAGGGATATGCTGTAAAATTTTATTATTGTTTTTACTAGATATTTGAGTTCCCGTGAACTTGCTTGTAGTTTTCGGCAGATTTTATTTTATTACGTATAAAGTCTGGTTGATTTATATTTTGCTAAACTCTCTGTTAACAAATTATAGAAAAAATAAAACCGAGATTTGTTTTTTTTTATTCAAATGTATGTAACATTTATTTAAAAAATGGTGTTAACTAAAGAAAAAGGAGTTAACTAACTTGTTCAGTTAAAAGCGAATTAGAATTTTCCACGCAACTAAAATATTCATTCCGAAAGATTAATTATGCTATCGTTTAAAAAAGACAAAAGGAAAGGTAAGAAATTTTAATCCTTCCGAAAATGTTGGAATTTATCCGGATATTACGAATATTTATTCTACATTAGAAATGGTATTTCACCGCCTTTGATGGGAAATCTAGTTATGAAAGTTAAATTAAATTACAGTTAGCGACTGGAAATGCAAATGAATGTAAACAGTTCGTGTATGGCTGCTTTTGAATGCACCGTCGAACACTTCACTGAACGCTATTGTTGCAAAATGTACGCGGTAAAACTTTATGTTAACATTTAATCACCGAGAAGAAAACGATAAATGAAAAGTATGCTCTAGGTCGGCCGTTGTTATTTAATTAGAACCAGCATTTAGTTTGAAGTTTTGAATGTATGCGTATACGACACGACTATTTCGTTACTATTTTCTCACTTAATTCTGTAAACGACCGCATTTCCCGGCTTAATTTTACATTTGTCGCCGAATTTTATGTTGCATTTTTCTTTTAGAAATGCATGTACGCACATTCGGAAATCCATGGCCATTAGTGACGTTCTAAATACCGATTAAAATTTTTAGTGTAACTATTGTTCGTCAACCACAGCGAACTCCTTTTTTGTTTTTCGAATAACAAATTTTCTCTATAATCTCGAGTGGGCAGGCAGTGAAGACGTGTAATTTGCTTCAATTTTTAAATTAGCCTGGCTAGAAAACGTGCGATACTGAACTCCTTCAGTGTTACCCTTTGTTTACCGTGGCGTCTGGTTTATTTTAAACAATTACTGATTTTAGCTGCTGGGAATAACGATAAAAGATTTTCGGAATCTAGTTCTTCAATTTCTTCTTGAATTACTCGTTCGAAGCGCACGTGATAATATATCTATCTGAAAAATAATCGTGATCTTTCGGTTACGTACGTTTTGTATTTTAACATTATTTTTTCTCATTTTCCCATAGTATCATAATACGAGTAAAATTTGATTAAAAAAAAAAAAAAAAACGAACAAAAACTAATCTAAAAAATAAGCGGTCATTACGAAAATCCGCTATTCGACTTTTGAGACAAGGTTCGGTAAAATAACTGTGTGTTTGTATTATGTTTCTGTACCCTTCAAAGTATAATTTTTCTCAAAACTTCGTAATTTCAGTTTGAAGTTTTTTACCCTGATTTTCACTATAGAAAACCAACAGACCTTTAGAAATCGAATGGAACATAACTGAAACTTGGTTGACTATACAGCTGAACTAGTCACATTGATAAATTAGTTTTATATACTGGATCCGCGTGTACATGGTGTAAAACTTTAAATGTCATAAAGTAAAATTAATAATCGATATAATTGATTGAAATATAGTCACACGATGTAAAATTCAATAGTTGTAATTTGATGAAAGTAAAATAAAATTTTATAAATAAACATATAAATAATTAAAATTGCTCGTAACTTTTCCTATTAAATTTTTAATAGCAGATTTTAACACGCTAAATTATTATTGTATAATACTCTTACGTTTTCAGGAATAGTTCCCGTTGAAGTTTTATTTTCTATTATCTTCAAAACCAGTCGGTAATTTTACAAATCTATTGAATTTTTCATCGTGTATTAAGAATTTGTTTGTTTATTTTCTTAGAGGGCTAGCAACAAAGGGTGTTGACCCATGATTGACAAAAGAAATTTTAATAAGCTATTTAGATTCGTCGGAAGAAATGCAAGAACTATGGAAGCGAAAACATGTCCTTTGGCTAATGATAGGATAATCCCAAAAATGTTTTATAGCAAAGTATGGTGTCACGTTCGTCTTAGATGTTTGTTATTTTTTTTTTTTTTTTTTTATTACCATAAGCCGTGTGTAACTGCATACGGCAATTACTAGGGGTTAATGACTGGAATGATCTGATTTGTTTTAATATAGGCCAAGGTTCGGGCGATCTTTGCGGGAGCATTGGCGAGGATCTTTTGTAAAGAAAAATTTAAATTAAATGACAAGCGGAATGTTGCAAATTTAGTACCCGTGGAAAGAATATGATGAACTGAAGGATAATATGTTCGGGAATAGAAAGGGCAGCTGTAGGAGGCGAAGTCCTGTGGAAGACGTAGTCATGAGACAAAGAAATGTGTCCAATTTTTGAGCAATTAATTGTTGTAAAGCTTCGCCGGGACATATCCTCTGCTGGCCACCAAGGCTCAGTTGATGGTCTTATTGATCTTAGAAAGGTCTTTTGAGAAGCCCAGTGTGACCTCCATTCCTGCTTAGACTTATGCCGGAGTAGTCTTTTTATCGATGCTGGTTGGGCGACATCTGGGCTCACAGGACAGTAAGTTGCTGTCCCCCGTGCAGCCATGACTACCCTTTCGTTGCCTGCAACCCCAGTATGACCAGAAACTCGTAAGTATGACATCCTGTAATTTTCTTTCATGAGGTCAACCGTGATCTGTTGGATTCGGCAAACCAGAGCGAGTCTTTTGATTACGAGCTGGGTATAGAATAGAGAGATGCTATTGAATCTGTAATTACGAGTGCTTTCTGTGGGCGGCGATTAGCTAGGTACATATGCTGTAAACAATACAAGATACTGCATAACTCAGCGCCGAGACTTGTGCACCAATCACCTGGTCGAAATGAGTGAACCGATCCAAACGCTTAGAAAGAACACGTTGCTGCCGCCCTGAGTGATACGGTCGGTGATTACATTTACTAATTACACTGTGTTTAAGTGTTATTTTATTTATTTTAGTGCCGTTGAAACACAATAGAAATAAAGAATTATGATATTAATTACTTCTGAATTCCACAAGAGTCTGAATATCTTTAACGAATTTTATATTTAACTATTTTATAAAATGTTTAAAATGCTATAAACTAAAACTGCTGATGGTTCCTTAGCTGATAAAATATTTACAGATTTTTAAATCAACATTCTTTCATTCGCCTTTCTTCGTGAACTCGTGACTAAAGGTTGTTTTCAAAATGATTTTTTTTTTCTTTTTTTTTTTTTCTTTTATGGGTACGCCAACGAAGAGCAACAGTCCAATCAGCCAAGGAATCTAAGTAATAGTTCAAAAGGAGAATAACATATTAGATTCAAAATGATAGATGAAAAATCAACTGGAAGAATGATTTCATCGTTGAAAATCGATTTAAAATAATAATAATAATAATAATAATAATAATAATAAATATTCTTTAGTAGACTTCAAAAAGCTGGAATAAACTGAAGAATAATAGAAAGAGACCGACAGAATAAGGTCAATCTAAGTGACCCTCTTAAGTGAAACATCAAAAGTCGACCTTCGATGTTTATAAAAGAAAATTCTTTTGAACCCTTAATTATGTAGTTTTAATTAATTTTAGTCGACTTTGAAGTTCTTCTATGGAAGTTAATGATCGCCGAAAATGGAAAACCTGTTTATATCAACTGTCGAGCTTTTTAAGTGTAAATATCATGAGAAGAAAACAAATGTTAAATTTACATTACTTATCAATTTCAGCTTTTCACAGCGTTTTTCCCTATCCGATATTCTTTACGGAATTTGATTTCTTCAATTACAAATTTTTTGAATTAACGTGATTGATAGTAATTGTTCTTTCCCGTTGCATATTCATCAGCTTTTTGATCACTGCTCCGTTTCGTCTGCTGTTATAATTCAGTGAAACTGTTTATTGTTGTTTCTTATTTGCCCGGCATTTATATTTTCAATTCACAATATTCGGTTATTTAAAATTGCAGTTCTGTTAGTTTCTTTTTTTACTAATTTGTAAATTACGTTCTAAAACTAATTTTTTCTTTTCTATGTTCTATTAAATTGTCGCTACTTCTTCGTTTTTTTTTCTTCTGGTTAAATGAAGCGACAGAGTTACCCAGCGACCTTCTCTAATAGTGTTCTAGCCCCCTTAAATCGAGAACTGTTCAGCCCAATATCATCCGAAGACTTACGATTGTCATATCAGTAATAATAATAATTTCAGTAGTAATAGTGACGATAATTATAACAATAAAAATAAAATAATAAAAATAATAGTAAAGTGACCTTGCAGAAATGGGAATAAACGAGGAAGAAGAAATAAAAGATAGAAACGAATTTCGAAGAAAGGTACAGGATTGAAAGGGATTTCTGGCAAAGGAAAAAGGAAGAACGGGAGCAATTTGGACAAGTGAAAGAAAGATCTGGCACGGGAAGCTAATGAAGATGTACTGGAAGGCGCGGAGAAGAAATGACAGGATGCATTATAATACGCGGTCCAAAGACGGCCAAAATCGCTGAAAGAAAAATAGTAGTTAGTGATAACAATAATTATGTATAGCAATGATATTAATGATAACAGTAATCATACCATCAATAGTGATAACAAAAATAATAATTATATAATTAAAAATAAAAATAATAAAAAAATCGTAATAATAATAATCATAATCACAAAAGCAATAATCGTAACGGTAATAATAAGATTAAAAGTAGACCTGGTCATGATACCACTTTATTCTCTGATAATAATCCAGAGAGCTCTTCATTGTTCACGTTGAAAATACCTTTGCAAACAAGAATATAGGCAATATCTATCAGCCGTAGCTCTAGACTAATAAATTCTATTTCCTCTTTTTTTATCAGCGTTCTCCTCTAAGGCAAAAGTCAAATTTTTGTCATTATTACTTCTGCTCTCTCTGCTAATTCTTTTCTGTCTAATTTTTGGCTTTTCTTTGAAAAAAGTATCAAAACCTATATTCCTAATAGCGCCTTGTACGGAATAAGGATATTTTCGTTGTTTATCCTATACTCTCAGAAGTCGCTATTAGGGAGAGGATTGAATCGTCAATCCCCATATTATTCACATTCGCTGCATCACTCGTTCCTCCGAGAGAATTAGAAATTCTATAAAAGATCGATAGACATAAAATTTCGCAAAACTATTCTTCCCGAATTCGTTTTCATCTTTAAACTCCGTTTTTCTGTTTTTCCTAGTATATACAATCGTCCACACCGTGTTCGAAATATTTTCTCTTTGGCCACACTGCTGAACAATGTCGTAGCATTTCTAAGGTATGCCTTCACTGTGCTTCTAAACAACTCATGTCAGATTTACAGGATTTTTAAAAGTCCTCTCAATGCCGAAACTGTAAAGGTTCTCACTATGCTTAAGATCATTCTTACCCTGAGTAGATTAAGCAAAAGTAGATCAGGCGTACAATGGCGTTCAAAATATCTAGCTTTGTGAGACATCCAATTTAAAAAGAAAAACAATTTAGTGACGTTTTTGAGTACAGATCGTGCTTCACTGACTATTTCATGATTTGGTTTACTCCCTAAATCCCTCTTTTCGTCACTGCTTTGCTGCTCTTAAATGTTTCCTAGTTTTGGCGGTTCTTTCCCAGTTAAATGCGTTTCCTCTTTTCATTCGTAGATCTTATCTAAACGTTTACAATTCACAACCTCAAGGAAAACTAGCATTTTACTCCTAAGAAAATTCCTATCTTCTATAACCCAACGGCAAAACAGAGCTGAAGCCGCTAACAAATAGCCGGTCAGCTCTAATGCGAACATAATGTTGACCATCAGCCTAGTGTTGTGATTCGTCGAATCTGCCCTTAATTACTCCTCAACAATTAGATGACATTGGTCAACTTCGTCTTCTCCTTATTGTTCTCTTCACGATTGTGATCCTCCTCGTATATATATGTGATGCTGATCACATTTTCTTCCGGTATCCTGCTCTTCGTAACGAACGCTCCCTTTTAACAAGTCAGCTCTTGTCATTAGGTCTCCCTACTCCCTATAACTCTCCCCTTATCCACTCCTTTCCTTCATCTTCTGTGGTGCCCGCACTGCTGTCTTTTGTTGCTATATCATATTCCAGTAACCTGTAGTACTAGTAGAGTACATCTTGGAAGACATTTCATTATTTTCCTTCTATACATAATTGATTTCGAGTCGCTTCGCTTCCAGTATAAGTTTCAGACACCTTTTTTGAATTTTACCGATTTTATTGATTTCCGTTTTCTTAGCCTCTGCCCATATTTTTAGATTCCATATAGAATTCTAGACATAATTATTACATCGTAGTATATACGAGTACAAGTAATGTTTTATAAGACTTGCTTTAATTTATATAAAACTGGAATTGTCTGTCTTATTTTCGAATTTAAAACTTGTATTTGCTTTTTCCAGTTCAATGATCTATCGATGTATATTCCTAAATATTTGAAATCTTTTATCAAGACGTAGGCATAAATACGAAGGAAAGTTTTTACGCCATTCACGCCAGTTGATTTGTAAGAAAATAAATTTTTGGTTTAAATTATTTCATTTTATTCGTTTACTTATTTTTTATCGTATACCGTTACACATTATATTCTTCTTTTCAGTCACATTCGTATACACAGTTTCTTGCCGACTCCTCGTCCTTATAAATGAAATTGTTTTATCTATACATTTCGCGGTTTTCTCGGAAACGACGGAAATTCTTGTCAATCGGTTTGTCGAAAATTCCTCTAAGTGATAAGAAGGAAAATAAAAAGGAAAGAAAGAAAGAAGAATAGACGACGACACGTTGTTTAAAAACGGTCACAGGTTTTGTGGAATTTTGAAAACTTTCAAAAAAGGTTCCGCTGTCGACGCGGGGAAACGTTATATCGAAGTCGCAAATTATTCCGTGAAATTAATTACAATTTAAAGGGTTCAGAAGCGAAAAAAAACAACAACAAAACGAGTCGAAAATTTTTCAACGGGAAGAAAAGGAAATAAAAGAGACTTTTCGCGGAAAAGACAAAAACAAGAGCGTCCAAAAAAAAAAAAAAAAAAAAGAATTATTTCTAGAAGCGGGAAAGTTGTTAATTTCGGTAATTGTTTTGATTAAACGAGAATTTAAATTGTTTCGGCAAGTGCCATTTTTAAATTCGGATAAGATTTTTCTTTCTCCATTTTAACCGTTTAATCAACTTTCGGTTTGCGCGCGCCCTCCTCTGTTTCCCGATTCCTTCTCGGCTTCTCTTTATCTCCTGTTCCGACGACGGCTGGCAAAGTAGAAAAATAAAATAAATAAAATAAAACGGAATAAAAGCAAGAATAAAAATAAACGCGCGGAACGGGGAAATTTATGTGGAAGCTCGAACTAAGAACTTTTACTAATCCGATTTCGCGGCAAAGGGCCAGGCGGGAAATTCCCCATTTAAACAGCCACCTCTCTTGAACAAACAACAAATTGTTTGTTGTGTCGCGGAGCACGCTTATTCCGCGGCTATAACCGGCGCATGTTCTGAAAATTCTTTGTTCCGGATTCTTCTCGGATTAACGCGGCCAGTCGAGTCGACCCGTTGCGAGTTGTAAAATAGCCGCGAAATATAAGAAAATGACGTAATAAATGTAAATTGTTTTAACTGGAAACTTAAGCGATAGACGAGCGCGCACGCCTGCTGCGAGACGAGGCAACATGAGCCGGTGTGAGCTGCTGGCGCGCGGCTTAATTCGACGGCTTTTGATAAATCGTTTCGAAATTACAAGCGGCACTGGAGTAAAGTGTAATAAATTTGTCGCATTATTTCCTGAAGAGATGGAAAATTTCGCGAGACAAAGAGTGAAATTTCAAGAATCACCAGTAATCCGGCCAGACCATCGAGCGAACGGATGAGAGTGTGATGGGTGCCGTTCTTGAGAACGTCTTCGCAACAACTATTAATTAGCTCGCGATGAACGTGTTACAACAGGCTATCTAGCTGCTAAGCGTTACATATTCTCCCTGTCGCGCTTACCAATGATACTTATCATTAATACGAATTACTTTCGCTGCAGTACTCCCATTATTCCGACTTTTCTACCTAGTGAATGATGGTTCGTTTTATAACCTCCGCCGCCGAATTTAACGCTAAATCGTTAAAGAACCGCCTCCATCGACCGATCCTATCAAACCGCATATCATCATATTTTATTTCTAATATTTCCGTGCTCTTATTCTCCTAGTAGTGATCGAACACAGTTCCTAAGTTCGATTTTTCATCAGTTAAATTATTAATCATTATCGCAACTATCCTTTTACTTTGAATAAACTTGATGGTGAAAGTGTGTAAAACGATCATTCTTCTTATTTCATATTGATATAATATGCAGTATGACATCATTGCATTTTAGTTCGTATGTGTATATCCAGTTCAGTCAATGAACCGATGCGATAATTTCAATATTATTTTACCGAAATTTAATATTTCCAAACACATTAATATTGTAATTTGGAATGTTAACATTTTTTTTTGGGGGGGGGGCTACAAGGGCATTGGCTCGAGAACAAGGGACGCAAGAGACCCAGATCTTTACATGATCAAAGATAGCCGACAAAATAGAATCAAGAGCCTGGACAACAAAAGGAGAAGGAAGGGAGAGAATGAACGAAGCACTGTATGGAGTGGGAATACCAATTTGTGTAAAAGTCAGGAGTAGAAAGCAGCTTGATCTGAAATTAGTTTAATACAGTTTAAAGATCGCTCGGTGTGTTGGACTGTACATTTCAAATTTCGAGTTTATAATTTACAATATAAAATTAGTTGAAATTATTTGTTATTTAAAAATGGGTAAAATGTCATGCAAATGTTAACGTTTTTCTTATTGAATTTTTAGTGCCGCAATAACCGGATCAACCTGTTACTAACTGAATCGATCTGTTAATAACTGAATCAAACCGTTAATAACCGGATCAACAATCTGTTAATAACCGGATCAATCCATTAATAACCGGATCAACCTGTTACTAACTCAATCGATCTGTTAATAACTGGATCAAACCGTTAATAACCGGATCAACCTGTTACTAACTCAATTGATCTGTTAATAACTGGATCAAACCGTTAATAACCGGATCAACCTGTTACTAACTCAATCGATCTGTTAATAACTGGATCAAACCGTTAATAACCGGATCAACCTGTTACTAACTCAATTGATCTGTCAATAACCAGATAAACCTGTTAATAACCGGATGATCGGCCTGTTAATAACTGGATCAAACTGTTAATAACCGGATGGACCTATAAATATCCGGATCAATGTGTTAATAACTGGGTCGACCTGTTAATAACCGGATCAATCCGTTAATAACCGGATCAATCCGTTAATAACCGGATCAATCTGTTAATCACCAGATAAACCTGTTAATAACCGGATCAGCCTGTTAATAACCGGATCAACTTGTTATTCCAGATTTTTTTAACTATGGCTACACCGGTTTTCCATTTTTCGGCTGTAGCTTGTTGTGTGAAAGGTAAAATGGTGGGTGCTTAGGTATAATATTATGGGGCAACAGTGTTTGAGAAAAGGGCTGCTGGTATTAAAAAGAGGTTTACTGTACGTGATGTTTAGTTTAATTTTTTGAAATTGAAGCATTTTTCTGAAAGTAGCAAACGTGCTCGACCTTCTGATAAATTGTGATAGCCGAAAGAAATATTATTCGGAAGATTATTCGAAATGTGATTAATTATACTTATCTTGTTTAAACAGAAATGAATCGCTCCCGAGTATATACTGAAGTGATCTGGAAAGGTAAGAGCAGTCGAAAGAAAGGAACTGGCCCAATATTCAAATCCGTTATGAAAAAAGACCTAATTAATACATGATACCCTCTATTAATAGTTTGTCACTCCTTATTCACGATTAGAGGAAAGGGGATTGGATCCGTTATCCATACATACAAACATTAGGATAAAAGTTTCTTTTTGAAAAAATTTCGCCTCAGGACACTACTGACACACGCACGTTAAATACTGGGTGCAACACTATAACTAGGCTAATTTATGTTTATACACTTTCTCCTCAACAGTGATTAGCCGCCCTGCCTTGGCTTCATATTGTTTAGTACTTTGTATACTCGACCATTATGCTACATTTGAAAAGTCGTACACACTTCCCCGTTCTGGCTATAACCAAAAATTACACTCCTTTACATGTATAAGAAAATCCTTTTCGGTACCTGTGGGGATGTAGGTGTTAAAAAACGGCTTCTCAATACGGAAGTCTGCTCACTTTTGGATGTCTTCACTACGAAATTACATGGCACTTCTTCTCGTACAAACGCGATACCATAAATAAAAGTAACTATACCGGTGCATCGATAACACCTATTATCTATTTTTAATCATTTTTACTCGCTGAAATACCCTTATTCGGACCGGTCCTGTCGTTCCCGTACTCACCCTTATTACCGACACTTCAACACACGCTCCTAATAACGGTCTAAAGCCAGTTTCCGATGATGATAGCGATGATGATGATGATGGCGACGATGAACCCCGGTAATGGCGGAGAAAAATTAGTCACATAATGAGAACCCGATTGGAGAAGGAAAAGTGTCGTCATAACTTCCCCAGATTTTTCAGTGATTTCCTACGACGAACAATGAACGATTCTATTTCGATAGAGACACTCGTGCGAAAAGCGAGCGGACGTCGGCAAAAATAAATAACTCGTTGGTGACTCGGCGAATTTCTTCCAGAATGCGATTAATAGGCGCGTAACATCAATCACACTTGAGGCTTTCCGAAATTGAAAAAATTCATCGAAATTGCGTCGGGGTAAACTTCAAAATCAGATCAGCATCCCAGCAATTCATCTCCTCTCCCGCTGCTCCGTAAGAGAAAAAAGAAAGAAAAAAAAAAATGCGAGAATAAAAGTAACGCGGCTCTGAGTCCGTTCCAGGCGTTTTATCATGTTCAAAACATAATGCCGGTGGTTCGAAAATAGCGCGATTGCTGGAGAATATTCGCTTTCAAGCGGCCAGAAATCGTAACAATCGCGAAATAACAATTTTTCGTCCTTGGGAATTATACAGAAATAAAATTTTGCCGTAATAAAGGTACGCATCTTCGAAACAGGCTCGGATTGGCGTCGTTGGGGTTGCCGGCACTGTGTTCCTTCGCCTTATCAATAAAACGTTAACATCTCTTTCGAAGTGCTCTGCTTATCATGTTTGCACTGCGGCGAACACATACTGTTAACACCGACCGACCTTTATTAGCGCCCCTAGATAGAACGGTTTTATTGCACATTGACGGCCATCCCGACGCTGCTTGTCCTCCAGCTTTTTAACTTGTCATCAGGCAGTCGCGCGGGGTTCTTCCATTCCGGTAAACACTTGTAGTAACGCTAAGAGTACCACCACACCTGAAAGCATTTTAACCGGTGCCGTCCAATTTTTACTTCTTCGTTGGCTGCTTGTCGGTAGATTTATTTCCCTTTCGGCGCACGGTTACTGCTATCGCTCTCTCGTTATGCCCGCCGAATAATAATATTTTTATATTTCAATTACGTTTCGCCATCTAGCTGAAAGAGCATTATCGTTTTGCTCGACTTCCACGCGCCGTAAACACATCCAGATACTTAAAGCCTACAACAATAATGACGTCGTAATCGTAACATTTGCCGCTATCAACCGAATGTTGGCGCTGACGTCCAATATTTTACGTCGATAAGCAGCCTAGAAGCATACACTCAGCGGTCGGGATAATTCCGTCTTCGCGTTGTGCCCACATATTTCGGATGTTCAACGTCTTGATCTTATTTATACTGCGGCAGTAAAACTGCAAGCGGCCGCGGTTTCCTTTGAATTTTTCGTTAAAAACCCAAAATTAATCGGTTGTTCCCATCTTCCGTTCATTCTCTCACATATAGTGTCACCGAGTGCAACCATTTAAGTAAACGCCGACACTACTTACTCTCTTTCGTTTTAAAAGCCAAACAGAGGAAAATCGACACTGATTATCGATATTACGGCTATACGAAATTTTTAATTTTTTTTTTATTTCCCTTTCAGAAAAACATTGTAATAGGAAAATAATAACGTCATACAGGTCTAACGAAAAATACAATTGTAGTATTATTTGCTACAGATGATTTTTAAACGCATGCAAGCTGAAATTAAAGGCTATCAGCAGCCAATCAGGTAGTATTTCGTCATTAAAGCTGTTGCTCGAAAGAGACAGTCCTAACCCGGATGTTTATGGGGTCGTTTGAAAGCTAATGATCCGACGATTATAAAAGAAGATATCTTATCTCTCAAACGACTTCTATTCCCGGCATGTAATATTTTCTCTCTCACGAGACTGGCAAGTTTTTAAAGAATTTTGATCGCAGAATGCTTCAGAGCTGTGCCAATTTGTCCCATATTTTAGGAAAGCAATAAATTTCGTTCTAGTAAAATAATAAAATTTTAAACGCAGTTTAATACCCAACGATCAAACACGATCGAGAACGATTTTTAAGCAATAAAAACATCGATTTTAATTGAAACGGCGCGTTTTAGACGGTCGTTAATCATTGACGCGTTTAATTATTATTAAAAAAAAAAAGAAACAAAAAGAAAAAAATCGCTTTCTTTTCGGTTGCGGCCGTACGATTTGAGTTTTATTCTAAACTTCAGAAGGGATATCTTGGGCCGGTATCGTGAATTCGAAGATAGAACTTCAGTTTGAAAAACAATTATTCAATATTTCTCGGTACACTCTGATGAGTGCTACAATATGGCGAGCTCTGTTTCAATTTTGAAAAAAAAAACCCTCCTCTCGAAAAACAAGAAAAAATTAATTTAAATTTCCTTATTTGCTATTCGGACGTTTTATTTTCTTAATGTGCCGATAAAATTACAGTAACACTTAAATTGTCGATTAGGAGCGTGTTCTGCGTTTCAGCGAGAAGAAAACAACGGGAAAAGAAAAAAAGGTGGAAGGAACATCTTTTAAATTAAGCCACAAAGATGAGCGTAATAAAGGTTTAAGGAGCATTTTCCGAAGCAGATTTATAAACGGATTTACGAAAAATGGTAATACAGCGATTACCCAACGATTACCGCCGCTAGATAGAATTAATATAAGTTAATGGAGGGAATACGCACTACTACTAATAGCCCCGGGCTTACATCGTGGAAAAGTAACAGTATTAGTCGCAACTCTGAAATGTCTTCGAAAATTATCTGTAGAAGTAGCCACACGTGTTGGGTACCTACTACTTTTTATTCGGATGCACTCATACATCATTTCTGACAGGTAGGCTAAATATATTTCTATATGATACAAAATTACGTACATTACGTAAAAACTTATAATTAATTAAACTTTTAACTCTTTATACAGTTAGAAATTGTGGCCAAATGGTCAATTTTCCGGATACCATTGCCCATATCTTAGCTGGATGTAATAGCACTGATTTCGATTTTCAGTGCAACATGCACTCTTGTATTAATTTACCGCAATCAATGTAAGATGAGGATGTTTTGACACCAAAAACTTTATTGGACGGGTCGTTTCAACCTCACCATCATACAAATTATACTACTGTAATGCATAATACATTTGCCTCATCGCTATTATCCGAAGTGAGGACTCAAAAAAAAAACATCAATAAATCTTAGCCAAAAAGAATGAAAAAAACAATTAGATTTTGTTTATTTATTTAATCAATAATAAATCCGATTTGAACCTTATCAAATATTATATAGATATATATATATATATATATATTTCTAAAACGTAAAGTAAATAAATACCTCGGTGACAAACACAAGTGTTTTTAGTTTTATTAAGAGTATTGTATTGTTAGGGCTATGCGTGAAAACGTTTCCTTAAACTGATTACTGAGGTATTTATTTTAATTTTAATTAAAGTCAATTAATACTTATTTTCGTTTATTATTGAGGTATTTATTTATTTTATATTTATAAATAATACGAATAGTTATGTATTTACACGTATGTATTTTTTCCGTTCGTTGCTAAAAAGTCCATTTTTAAAAAACCTGTCGCGTTATTGAATATTGTTCCGTTATATATTTATACATTTTAAATGTAATAGTACAGATTGCGTTACAAACTGTACAGGTATATTGTTGAATGGAAATTCGTAAAAACCGTGTATAACCTGATTTCACATATATTAATTAGGTACAAAGTTACGATTCTCTTTTCTTCCACGTAAACGTTTCGAAAATAATTGAGAAATTTAGAAACACTTTACTTTATATAAATTAGTGTAAAGAACGTGAAGCAGAAAATTTAATGATTTCCGGAATATACGTTAAAAATTTTTTAAATTCTTAACAAATATTTCAAGAATTGTTCCATTTTTAATTTCACGTCGCTTACCTCAATTTATATATTGATGCATAGAAAATGAGCAATTTTATCATTAACATTAATTTAAAAACATTACAAAAAATAAAATACAATTCTGGAGAAGTAAGCGCCCCCCGCGTAATGGATTCAATTTTTAGGAAAATATGAAACTGGAGAGAAAAAATAAATTTAAAAATATATTCATGGTACTTGCCTCTCCACTGCAGGGTAAAAAAAAAAAAAAAATACTTGCCTCTCCACTACACACTGCGCGACAATGGTTTACAATGTCGTCCCCCGTATTCAACGACAGGCATCGTTAGCGACCATTTTGCCGCCTAGATTTACATAAAACCGAGCAACTATCCCATACACAATATCATCACGCTTTTGATCTGAGCAATCGCATCATTGCTATCATACCACCACCCGAAATAAGATAATACATCGTCAAAAAATGAACTGGTTTTAATCATTTTCACTTTTTCTTACTTTCCTTGGATTGGGGGGTGGGGGGCTTGTCTACCAAAATTTTGAAAGTTCGGCAGCGGGATATTGTACTCGAACGAAACACCGCTGCCCAACCAACTGCGACACAATGATTCGCTTAGTAACTTTCTTCATTTTAGCAGCCAGCATAGCCAAATATTAAAATATTATATCGACATTTCGAATAACTTTTAACCGACGACGATGCACACGTATTAATATTATAATAAATAAATTTCGGAAACAACTGTGTTTAAAAAGAGATTTAATTCGCTTTTAGTAATAAATGTAAACTTTCCGTGTTGTAATATCGAAATTTTTATATTATATTGATAGTATACACGTAAGTGAGAACGATAATTTAATTTACGAATGGGCAATCTTTGTTATTAAATACAGATATACATATTGAAAAATCATCTGTTTGCCGAAGATATGAATAAAAAATAATCGTGAATTAACATTTAACATCAATATTGATGTAAAACACCTGTTAAATTACATCATAGCGTATTAATAAATCTGTAATTGTCAATGGGTTGAATTTTCGGCGCCCCCCAAAAAAAAAAAAAAAAAAAAAAAAAATCTGTAAACATTTTAAATAACTCAAATTTTGATTTAAACGATAATTCACTATTCAAAATGAATAATTAGCTTTCATTGTGTATATTGCAACGAACTATTTGAACTTTAATCGATTTTTCTATACCGCTACACTTATAAGCAGGGCCGTATCTGGGGGGGGGGCAAGTTCAAATCCAACCCGAAACTTCTGCGAAATCATAACTGCTTGAATTAAATAGACCGAAATTCGGAATTTTATTTCTTTTCAATTTTTGACAAAAGAAAAGAAAATTAAAATTTTTATAAATTCTAAATGGTAATGACTATTTTTTATTTGGTTTTATTGTAGTGTTCAAATATTGCACATACAATAATTGACTACAAGATTTTTTAGTGTACCATTTATAAATAAATATATTTTATAATAACACCCCCCCCCCCCCCACACACATATATATATGTTATCGTAAATGTGTATAATCGTATAGAAAAACCGGAGATTGTATAGAATCGCCAATATCGAAAAGCAAGTTTGGTAAATGTATGAAATTTCATAGAATAACCGCTGATTCGATATATTTACCAGAGGTGCTTGGTAATTGTATGAAATAACGCATAAAAAATGAAAAGGCACACTGGTGACGTACAGTAAGTTTAAAGTGTAAAGCCGAAGTTTCAAGACCGCGACTTGGAAAGGAAGTGGAATTCTTTTGTTATTAGTAAGTACATGAAATTTACGCAAACTCACCTACGATCATGTTGAATTATCATTTGTTGGCACAAGAGAGGCTGGAATGGCATTTTGAACTGCACAAGCGGCTTTTACTTTTACAGGAACATCTGTTACTTCGGCACTCCGTCTTGCACGTACAACGCTCATATCCATGTCCTCCATTATGCGTTATTTCATACAATTACCAAGCAGCTCTGGTGAATGTATAGGATCACCGGTTATTCTATGAAATTTCATGCATTTACCGAACTTGCTATTCGATATTGGCGATTCTATACAATCTCCGGTTATTCTATACAATTACCCGATTATACGCATTTATCGTAACACAAATATGTATGTGTGTATAATAATAAAAGTATTTTCGTACCAACCCCCCGCCGCCGAAATTTTGGTCTAGATACGGCCCTGCTTATACTAATAGGAACTACGACTATGCAGTAACTTCGGAACGTGTTTGCTTTATTCTGATACTTCTATGTTTTTCTATTGCCTATATTTAATACTAGCAATAAGTTAAAAAAAAAAAAAAGAAAAAAAAACGTTTTTTCAGCCAAAAATGCAGTATCGTACATTTTCTAAAAATTTTCGAGGTTTTTTTAAAATACTACTCGAAACGAACTACGTCTTACATATTACTATCTCAGTGTTACAAATGCGTACGCACATGGGTGATTATGAAATTAATCGCATTCGACATTAACGATTTAAAAAAAAGAAAATCGAAACGTTGAAACGTATAAAACGCGTTAAATGTCCCTTTAAATTTGAATTTGACTTTGAATTATTTGTATAATGTGTAAAAGCCGCCGCTTGACGGAAGGGTCTAAAATTTACGCGATGTTTACCATTTCTGTAAAGGTAGCAGTATAAACTAGAACTAGCTGAGAGTAATTTCGAATGCATGGTTGTTCAAACCGCAACACTGTAATTAAATGCTATGGCATAACGCATGAGTTAATCCAACATAAGGATTATTGTTGCAATAACGGCATCATAATGATATCAGATAATGTTCGTTAATTCGATTTAGTGTAAGCTCCGTTTAATTCGCATCTATTACTAAGCCCATTCAACAGTAACCCTTAGAATTACCTGAAGCGGAAGATTTTATTGATACGAAACGTTGCATTCTATAATTGTTGTTTCTCTTAAATTCATTTACACAACGCCCGAAAAAAGAAAAGAAAAAACAAAAAAAAAAAAACCGTAAAAACAAAACACTCACTATTAGTCGACAATATTAATTGTAAATAGAAACCCGTACCGTTAATACAAACAGTAATTCTTCCTGTGTTACGCCTCTGTCGATAGAATTCGTCGTAGTACATTCCAATGCTACTAATAGCATCTATCAAAATTTTGTTCATTCTTCAGTCGGTAATGACACATATTTAACCTTATTCACAAAGTTTATAGGAGAAACAAATAGTTCAATAAGTTGTTTTATTTTTTCACAGTTTATGATCTAGCGGAAGATCTGGAAACTCCAGTAAATTGTCATCTCGAGTGCCAAAGCTAAAAAGCAGGCCCCAAAGGGAAAAGAAAATGTCAAGTATCTCCGCACGTTTTGTATCATTGTGCCATGGATGGTGTTTTTCAGATGGTGCGTAAAGTATGCATGCGACTCTCCGAGTTTCTTTCTAGTCAGAACGTCAACTCTAACTGCGCTAATCAAAAACGTGAATACCATCCCGATAATAGGGGTAGCCGCTCTGAAACATGTCGGTATCGTATTTTTAATAAATGTCTGTTTATTGCGTTATAATTACATAATAACCGATGTGATGATTAATAATAATTCATTGTAAGTAAAGTAAGTACCCTTGGCGTCGAGCATTGTGAAGTTAAGGTTCACAACGTATTATACTGCTAATAAAATGTTTACCATGGTTAATATAAATACGATTCTTTCCTAGTTAACTATTTTGGTTGTTCAAAAATTTCGTGACATTTCTTCGTGACAGACGTGATCGATTCTTTATCACGACCAAATATTTTAGCAATGCTCAGTTAGCCAACACTATTTTGCTCAAGAATTTCTAGGTTCCAATTTCGTTACCGCACACTAAAAAAGCGTAAGAAAAAAAACGGCAACACTACCTTCTCGTATTCATTATACAGAACTACATCGGGTCATGGATGTATGTCTTTCGCATAGTAATTGCATACAAATATCATCATTTGTTTTTATTTGAACCTTCATGATCTAGATACTCAATTATTAAAAAAATATCAGTATTAAATTTTACAGGCCACCGGCTAGAAGACATTTAATTTTACAAAATTAACGAATACAAAAGTTTATACATTGTACAGAAATGGGTTCGTTTACAGAGATTCGTAATGTTAACTAAAGTACGAAATGTATTTACGAGTTTTCAGTTGATCAGTGTGTGATGGCTGAAGACCGCGCTGAAGTAAGTAGAATCGCACAAAGTCGCAACTGCTACTCTACATCTCTGCTAGGTTCTAAATCCGACATTTCACTCGTATATTGTAGAAATTCGAGACAAATTCCAGATTTAAATAATCATTTCTCTTCGCTGTATCGAATGCTATCGATTTTAAATTCAATTTGACCGAAATCTCGACTAGCTAACAATTTTTTAAGAAAAGTACGCCGGCTTTGCTGTGTACTGTGTAAGAAAGTCAGTGGAAAATCTGTAAGCACAGTCGGGATCAGTCAAAATGTGATGGTGCATTGAAAATTCTGAAGCCGAAAGAGAAGTATCATCAAAGACGTAAAATGGAAATGACAAAAGAGAAAAATCTCTCAAGAGGAATCGCGCACGAATTCCAGAAATGCATTTTGGTTCTGTTGACGATGAATCGCTTTTTCGGTGCAGGTTGGTTCGATAATTTCTCACGAATCTTCTTGGACTAATTTCGATTTCACGATTTTGACGATGGCTCTTTTCAAGTTCTTTTTCGACCTCACGTTTAGAAGCATCTGCATTCAATGCACGAGCGGATCCAATCGTACTACACTCGTCGACGAAAACGATGCGAACATTTGCGAACGTTGCACGAAACGCGTTCAATGCTTCCACTTAGAGGTCCGTCATCTTTTGCGAGCTTCTGTGATATATAAATAATACTGTTTTTTTTGTGAGTTTCCACGGTAACATTTTATGGTAAAATTATGTGAGACATTTCGAGTGACATTTAGTGTGACATTTTGTGTAACGATCACACGGACAAATTTTTGGAATATATTCATGTCAAAAAAATTGAAAGGAAAAAATTACCTATTTTTTTTCCGACGTCCTCCTTTTTTCCTTCACATCTTCTTACTGTGTTCTTTACGTTTTAGTATACAACCGAAGAGAATATGAATATGAACTAGATGATAGCATTTATGCAAATCAATGAGAGCACAACCGAGCTAAAAGGAAAAATAATTTTAAATTTACAAACACCGTTTTTTTTTTTTTGTTTTTTTTTTTTGTCTAGGAATAATAGATTCAGAAAAAGATTTAAAGAAGAGTGAAAGATAAATGACCCAGTTTGTGAATCTAATGTCAGAGAAAGATGTATGGAATAGGTAAAGAAAAGCGATACGAATGTAATCAGCAAAAAAAAGAAGAAATAAAACGTTAAAAACCGTAATTCAACACCGAAGGAAATCGAATATAATACGACACAGTCGATAACCAGATGACATAATCGTGAAATTCGTATTGATTTGCATATACGTTTACGGACACATTGAATCGCGGTGGAATTCCTTCTTCGATATAGTTCGAACAGGAACTGTGTTACCCTACCTAGAAGCTATCGTATTACCGCGTTCAACGGCGACATTTGCTGCTTTTTTGATAGTCAGTTTATTTTTTGTCCGCAGCAGTAAACAATTTTCTGGCGAGGCCGAAACGAGCGGGGAACATTTGATACGGGAATTTTAATTATTTCGGCTGACTACAGTATCGGCAGATATTTCGATGATGCCTCTATACATCATCGGTGTTTGCGTATTCTTTGTTTGCGGACGGTGCTGGTCGCTTCATTCATTTTGTCCGCAAACTTACGAAATGTCGACTAGTGCTTCACTGGCTAGTTCAGTATTAGTGCGTGATCGTGGGCTTACCTTCAGGCCTCTAATCACATTTACCCCAATTATTTAATTATTTTCGATTCCACGAACATCCCTCATCGATTTTCCCCCTATTACTTTTTTGTGCCTTTATTATTCCTCGTACACGTACATTCAATCGTACATACTCCATTCGATTCTTCACTGATATTTCGGTGCGGGTTCCTAGGCTATTCGATCATTTCCGACAATGAGGCGGTTAAATCTATAGCTCGTGTCGCGTTGCTTCTGCTCTCTTCTTTTCCTATGAAAAATCCTACCTCTTGTCTTCTTAAAATTATTATAATTTTTTCAATCTCAACTTGAAAGTGAGAAATTGCTTTGATAACACCGGTTCTATTATGCATGTTTCTTTTTGCCGTCATTCTGCGATTTTTACCCCCAGTTCATAATAATCCAATTGTTTTTAAAAGAGAATTTTATCCGTGATTTGTGTGTGCGCACAAGTTCAAATTTACATGTTAACGAGAGTTATTCGACTCTTATTTGATATTCTATTAATATCGGCGTTCCTGACCCGGCAGTCTTCGTATTTATTACAAAGTGTAAAAGTAAGTGAATTCTTTAGCAGAGCGTCGGGGATCGTGAATTTAAGCTTTTCATAATGTACCAAGTCCAACGGCACTAATGAGCGTAGGAGGAGGGCCAGTTCCTGAGAACTATTAAATATCGGTTACAGATGTATATAGATCACCCACTCTACTAGAGGTCAAACTTGCACATAACTTGACAAAAAAATGCCACAATGAAATTACTAAAAGATGTTAAAAAAAACAAACAAATAAAGCCAAAAGAAAAAGAAAAAAAAATCTCAACTGGTTTTTTTATTAAAATTTTTTTCACGGTCAGCACTTTTTATGCAAATATAATATATTCTGGTTTTATCCGTGCTAAAATATAATACGCGAAGGATGACGTAAATCTGAATACAAGCGGAGAACGACTTCTATATGAAAACACGTGACAGTAGTCTCTTTATGCGGTTGTTTACGATTCTAAATGACTTTTATTATTACGAATCGATGAAAATTTCAAACAACTGAAAAAGCAACAACCGTTACTGCGAACATCGGCCCCTATTTTTTCGTAAAACTTTCATTTCGTTCGATCGAATCCGCGTCACGAGCGTTATCGAACGAAATAGACCACGTGTGATTCTATCCGATCAAGCAGATTTCGACTGCGGTGGTAAATTTCCCCATACAAGTGTCGTTTTTCCATCCAGAATTTCGGATAAAAATCGCATTTATACACTTTCACCGATACATCTAGACGAACGGACAAAAATACACGTTTTCTTTTCATCATTAACTCTGTATCGGGTAGATAATAAATGTGTTTTGTCGTATGAAAGGTAGAACAGAAAGTGACGATCCCCGTTTAAGGGGTCTCCTTAATATGACACTTTCAGAAAATCGTTTTTTTTTTTTTACACTTTTTGAAAGTTGATACTCCCTGGAATAACATATTAAAATTTCAAGGTCGAATAGTTTTTGAGTTTCAGCCTTTCGAAGGACAGCTCTGCACTTGTCAGAAACGTACCTAGAGGCAAAAATAAAAATACAAATTAGCCGACAAAATAAAATACCATGGCTTAGCAATAACTAGGCATCAAGACGATGTTGACGAAATGTGCAAAGAAGTTTGGGCAAACATTTTATCACTTAACTTCAACTGATAAGAATCCGAATCACGTAAACTGTCCAACAGGTGAGAACAGTTGGTGTGTGCATATCGTCGTGCGCAAGCTCAAGGATTAGACATCACTGAATTCAAGCACGACTATCTCCCTCTCGACCCACAGGTTGCAGAACCATTAAAGCCGCTATATACTGAGAGTAAGCAGGAATTGCTAGAAAGACGCAAGAAAAGCAATACCCAAAATAATAATGAAAGCTATAATCGCTTACTTTGGCACTTTTCTCCAAAGCGCAAAAACCATCAAACTTGCTAATTTTTTTGCTGTATGGAAGTCATCATTGGGCCTGTTTGCAAATAATTATGTCGACGAGAGAGATACCGTTAGGATTCATGTATATGCGACATCAGGCGGCTCCAAAAGCGGGTCGAACAGCTCGGAGGAAAGCTGCAGCTGCCCAACAATTGTTTTTTGAAGAAGAGCTTCGTCCATTGTATGGGCCCGGAATAGCAGATTAACTGTAAGTATCATAAATTTTATTTTGCGACGACGAAATTACGAGTTGAAACTTTAAACGCGTTTTTCTCAAAACATACTTTTCGAAATTTGCTGCAATTCTAAGACAAAAATTAACTTATCAACTTAGGACTTTTTTTAACCTATTCAGCACCCCCTTTTGCCATACAATGACGTAGAATTTTTATGTTTGGAGAAAAAATGTCAATTTACTATACCAAAAAACGCCATTTTTTTAGTCCAAATTTCATATTATTTTTTAAAAACTTCGCCATTTTGTCAAATTTTAATATTTTTTCTTAATTCTACGTCATTGTATACTTCAAGTTGAAGGAAATTTTTTTTTTTTCTTTTCAGACACTCTGATAGCGGCAATCACTGCAGCAGTGAAACAACTTTTTTTTTTTTTTTAGAAGGCCTAGGAAAAATCACAGAAGTCGCTTGTGTTTCAATATTTTTCTACAAAAAAAATGTTGTAATTACTTGAATCATATATATATATATATATTACCAAAGTTTGGAAATATTTCATGCAATTCTTCTTTGAAAAAAAAAAAATCCTGAAAATCACTTAATTTTTGGGCAGTCACACTAGGGAGACCCCTTAATGCGAGAAAAATAAATAGAATTAACTTTAATGCCAACACGCAGTGTGTCGTTATATGTTATTTACGTGACCACTACTAGACGGTAATAAATTAAGTCCGAAATTTAAAAATTGTCGGGCATCCTAAGAACGTTGCGAAAGTGTATGAAATCAACTAGATCGTTTCATCTCGGAAATTTCTCGATTAATTCATGTTCTCGGATGTATGAGATACGAAATTTTTTCTGACAACAATACACATTCGAAAATAGCTCGTTCTAAAACATGAAAGTCTCCTCGTCAGACAGATGTATCTGTCGACTGAGATTCGTGCATTGCACATCCCCAAGCAACTACCATTGCGGCCGTCTCCGGCAATTTCAGATGATAGGATCGTATCAGCATGTACGTGTATTCCACAGATAGTAATGTGTTCTTGTATTTCGGAAAAACAAGAAAAAAGGCTAATGAAGTATAAGATTCGAAACATTTGCGCTGCGAAGCGTAAAAATCCGGTACACTTTCGAAATTTCATCAGCATGCACTACCGGTCGAACGGTAGTGAAGAAATAAGACGCGTAAATAACATATTTCAACATTAAAATTAATTCAATTTTATCTTTTTTTTTCACCCTAACCGGTTCATAATTTCCCGCTTTTTTCGATGATAAACGAAACGGGTTCTCTGTTCCCCTCACGTTCGTGTGCCGCCGGGTCGTATTTTTATTTTGCGGTAAATTAACATTTACTCGTAATCGTCTCAGCGTTGTTACGTTGCTAAGATAACTGTGATTGAGATTATCATTAATTGTATTTCCACGTACTACCTGAGCATAAGAAGTAGTTGCATTATCTGATTTTAGATTAATTATTCAGTGTATTTTCTGGTTCATTGCTTTGTTTGATTTTTGTGTTAGTGCATTGATTTGTATATATATATATTTTTTTTTTTTTGCATTCTATTTATTTCTCCTATTTAGAATTTCTCGATAGTACATCTTTATAGTTTGCGATACCGGTTTCCTCTGTAGAGAACGTTTCCGTCTTTTCCGTCTTTTTATCCTTATCGCATTTAGATGTTTCACACACGCCTCTTCACACTGGACACATCTAAACGGTCTCACGAAATAGGCTTTCGTATGACATACACTAAACAATTATATTACGTTGTCTTGCCGTTCATTTTGGATAAATACCCAATATTACAACATTTCGTACTGCATTTCAGCTAGTGCAAATTTTATATTTTCAATTAGGACTGAAGGGTGTGGATATATTTTAGCGTTTTTTTAAATGGCCTGAACTCTTTCAGCTGATGGATACGAAAAATTACTTTTTAAGTAGTTCGACGATACACGTTTAAGCTCTGTGTTACCTTTTTCCTTTAAAATCTGGAAATTATATTTACACATTGACGGAGGAGGTTTCATTTCTTCCTGTTTCTTTAACTGTTGCTAGGGGAGAGACCGTTAACAACTTCAGTGTTATCCGAAATTTGCAAAACGGAGAAAACTGGTTTTTAGTAATAAGTTTAACTTTCTGCTTCGGTTCGAGAGCAAAAGGGCTTTACTTATTTCGTGTCTTGTAAATTTTTCCAATAATTTACTAATCGCTATTTTGGTAGTCCGACATCCGATGATTAGGTAATCATTTTTATTCGGATGACCAGCCTGCATCTTTTCTATTCGATTTATTTAATTATTTTCGAAAATCTTCATTACCATTTGCGATCGATGCTAGAGAGTGGTACGCTGAGTAGAAAGTTGATTATAATTCTATATAGGATGACGGCGAAGAAGCGTCCATGGCTACTTGATTTCATCATTGACGACAGCATCAGAAAGTAGTGCAACAAGTGTAGTATAAATGGATTTCCGTTTAACTAGAACAGAACTGTTATCTTTAGCTTTTTCATTGCCGTGATGGAGTTTCGGCGACTCCGTCACGTCGTCTGCAACGATAGTGGATTAGCGTAACCGAATGATACGTAAACTTGGAAAATATTAGAATGACGCGAACGAACGACGACACACGTGAATGACAAAACGTATTATGTCGTTAAAAAAAAAAACCAGAAAATCCTTCTTCGTTACTGAACGCTAAAAGTGGACATTTGGTAACTAGTCTTACAACATTGTAATGATTACCTTGTAAATTAAATTAGAAAAAATGTCGATTTCACAAGCGATAATAATTGTGCAGTTACGAAGAGTAACGATGCTTTCGAAGAAATCGAATTACTTCATCCGACGCGATTTTAATCTGGTACTAACAGCAAAACACTTTGATATTTTTCAGCGGTGCACACGATAATATAATTACGTGAAAAATGATAATATATACGTAAATAATTGAAAAAAGTGAATACCGGTAATTATTATATTCACTGAAAGAGATTATAAAACTATTATCGTTCGGAAGGAAGTATACTCAATCCGAATCGGTATTATTTGAAAATTTGATGAAAACAGACGATGATAGAGGATAAGAGAATTTACACGTCGAAGGGGATAATTTAAAAACGATTTTAACGATTTAAGCTAAACTCGCAAGGAGTCAAAAAAAGGGCAACCACAAAATAGCTGCGGTGGTGACTAATTTTATTCGGAACATAGAAATGATGGGAAAAAACGCAGTACTACTCAGACAGACCGCTTTTTAGCGCCAGATCTAACAGCAATCACTACGCGTGGCTGGTAGGGATCACAAAAAAAGAGATGTAGTTGTGGGCGGTCGAGTTATTGAGTCACCCACCCAGCGACTTTTTAACCGCCCGACGCCGTAGTTTTGTTGTCGATATAATTGTAGTTCAAAACTGGTCGATTCCGACCGTAGAGTATCACCACAGCGCAACCACAAAATTAAAATTGTGGTCGAAAGGCGGTCCGCGTGAGTTTCGCCTAAATGAAGAATTTTGCTAATCAACAGATGTTGTGTTTTCATTTTTTTTTTTTTTTTGCAAGTCAGTTTACGGCAATTACCTTATAATAATAAGCCAGCTTCTGTTCAAAGAGTTATATGCCGCAGAAAAATGAAACAGCCACGCTTATCTCTCACTAAAATCGAATTAATCTCAGTCTAAAAAGAAAAATTCCGTACAATTTTATTATGAAACGAAATATCTCAATGTGCGAGCTTTAAATCGTTAATATCATAATATCGAGTTCGAAATGCCTCGTGAACCCCATTTTACCGGAAGCCCCGTTGGTCGGCAGTTCTGAAAAAAGAAAAAAAAAACGTCTTACTCCTCTTCTGTAAAGATAACGGAAATTCAAAATGTTTCGGTTGTTTAAAAATCGAAATTTTACTTAATGCGGTTTAATAGGTCCACTGCTTCCTTTTTTCTTCTTCTGAAGTTGTCATTCTTGAATAACTCATTTTCAACGTGAAACCTTTATCCTGAAAGCGGTATTAACTACGTCGAATGGCTTTCTCGCCTTGTTCCTCACTTAGTAATTTCGGTGTTAAGCTATAAACGGGAAAAAGTCTGTACTTCTCGCAAGCCTGATGATTATTCTGCTTCCAGAAATCACTAGCAACCGCACATTTAATAAAAAGTCTCCTAGATACGTCTCGCAGAGATTT
Source organism: Icerya purchasi (assembly GCA_039619475.1). NCBI lineage: Eukaryota > Metazoa > Arthropoda > Insecta > Hemiptera > Monophlebidae > Icerya > Icerya purchasi. The sequence continues at coordinate 241,222,036 of CM077115.1, forward strand.
ACAAAGTTTTTTTTGAACAGGAAAAGAACGGACGCGTTCCATCGCTTTTAGTTAGCGGTCTACGGGAGAAAAAATATGAACTAGAATTACTGACCTTTGATAGTCTACGGCTCCGGCAAGAAGAAGCATTTGATTCTACCTTTGTGTCGCGCAATTATTTACACACTAATAGTGCCCACTGACAAACTGAGCCGTACACGTAGGCTTCCCGTTAAACCAACTGTAACGCACCTAATTTATGACTGCCTGCAGTGCACAGGGGTATCGGATAACACACGAAATACAGGGGCTGCTATGGGCGCGATTTTCTGCAACAGCCGTAGCACTATAATTAAAGTCCCGGCTTCTTCCGAAGCAAGAAACGCTACATGATTCTCTGTACGCCGCACTAGTCTCGAAGAAGGTTAAACGCAACATACAAGGGTCGACATACATATATATATATATACTGGTACCTAAATTAAACTAATGGAAAACACACAAAGATTGGATGTCGCCTATGCCGAATGTTTTTCATAGTCGCGGAGGAATTTACCGAGCAATTTCTTTTCGTACGTGAATAATCTGAGTTTGAACAAAATTAAATTAGCGTATCCGATTACTTAAAAAAAGAAAAAGGAAAATAATAAAACTACCAAACGGGGAAATTATTTTCCGCCAGTCGGAATTATCTGTTCGGTTTATCATTATGTCCGGAATTATTTGCCACCCTTAAAATTTACCGCTCTGAGGAGCGGTCGCGCAGCTCGCTCACCCCTAGATGAAGTTCCGAACCTTTACAACTGTTCTGCAATAAAAATGCGAAAATTATATCCACCACCGAGCATCACGGCTTATTTTTGGAGCCACACAACTCTAACGGGTGTTTCTCTATTGTACTATATTCGCGATTTACATGTTTTTGCTAAGACCTTATCCATCCAGCGTGGTATATTAACCATCCAGTCTTCCACTCTTATTCACTATCGACCCGTGCGATTTCTTTTTGGAAAGACGGAGGTATTTCACAGGAGGTAAAATTAGCGGGCAACAAAGATTTAAGAGAGCTATATGACCGCAGTAGCCAAGATACGTCTCCTCGGGTGCTTGCGACATTAACGGCGAAATCCACGTAGTCCACCGGAAATATAATTGGATCTTTTTATATGTTGAAAATACCTGGCGGAGCCTCATCAGCTAATAATGATGTTCTTTTGACTGCGGTGATTCGTTAATGGAGTAGTCGCTTTTTAGCTCTACTAGAGAGAAAGCAACTGGCCCCCCTACACTCATTAGTGCCGTTAGGCTTAGTACATTGTGAACCTTAAATTCACATTTGGGCAGCCATTTTCCGTTTTTTTAAATTACCGTTCCAATATTAATGTGACGGACAAATTTTTACCTTCTGTGTTCATTGTACAGCGGCTGTGTTTCTTTTTTTTCTATTTTCTTTTTCACATGTATTATAAGAAATGGTGTTTATTTTTCATGTTTTTAAATAAATTTTGAATTAAAAGATTTTCGCTCCTTTTTTTTTTTTTTTTGGCAAGTCTTAATTTCAAACCTACCGTTGCAATATTAATGTGGCGACTCACTGTATATGTATATGAATTTTTTTCGTGCAGTCAGAGTTAGACTAGGCAGTGGTGTTTCGTTCCGGTAGGACTATCCCGATTCTGTAAATTTATAGAAAAATGATTTCACTTGTAAACGGACTTTTCAATAACTATACACGTATGTGTCGATTTTTCGAAATTGTTCCTGCAATTTTTTCAATATTGGATCTGGCGCGTTGTACTGCGACATTTTAGACCTAATAACATTAATTTTCCTCACGTTTTCTTACATTACGCCAAAACCCTTAAACGAAATTTGTTGCGATATGTTTCACAATTGTCAATCAAATCAAAAATGGCCACACAACCGGAGAAAAGTTTTATCGTCGCAAAAAACTTCTTCTCTTTTTTTTTAGGGTCCGAATATTTGCTTTAAAAAAGTTTTTATTTTTCCGTTTCGATTGTGTTCACTCTCCTCCGATGATGATGATATTTTTGATATCGATTAACGATAACTTCTATACATCCGGGAAATTAATAAACCTTAACGAAAACTAAGAATCTTGGCATATTGCCCGATGAGTATTTGAAAGCGTCGATTTTTGTTTTATTTTATTTTTCCAACAATAAATAAATAAATCAGAATCTTGATATATGTTACTACAAGTTTTATTATCCGAAAATATCACTTTGCTTTACATTGCACCACCACGAGGTTATTCAATTATTTTTCTTCCGATAGAGTTATTACCAGAGTTTCGATTGCCGCGTACTTGTTTACTCTAGTATGCAAGCAGAGATTATCGGCGTATCAGAGATGTGAGATGTATAGTAATTCGCCGAAAAATTCCGAAGTTAACCGTTAAACTATAGGCGGGGAATTCGAATGAGGAGATGAAACGGCTCCAACGAAGGGAGTAATGTTAGTATTAACGAGAAACTACGGCCGACCAGAATAAAATTGAACGGCCATTCATTTACTTAAAATCGGATTAACACTGATTATACAACGACAACATTTGTCTTTTATCGTGTTCTGCTGACTAGTTCGCAGATGAAATTAACATTACGTCATTTGCAAACGACTCGGAAACCGGACGAACCGAAAATTTAATCGAATTCATTAGTAATTTTGGAGAAAGCACGTTGTTTTCATAGGCACAATGAAAAAAACAAAAAAAAAACCGACAAAACTTCAAAGACAAACAACGAAAATAGCGAGAGGGCTGGTTTTACAAGAGCAGCCTAGCGCGAACGATTAATTTTAAAGTCATCACGAAGGACTCATTTGATTTGTCGCAAAATACGGAAAACTACCGCGGGATGCTGAGTTTTAAAAAAATCACAACATCGGCATGCACGAGAGGCGAGCCGATTGTGGTTCGGAAACTTTCGCCAAGCACACCTGTGAATTCGGAAGATAAACAGAACACCGACACGTACGACCTGTACATAACGGAGGTTTATAACATTTCAAAACCGATCGTTACTTGTACATAAATAGCGGTTATTATTATTAGCCAGCCGGGGAGAGGTTAGGCGAGAACAAAGTCAATAGCGATTATTAATTGGCCAGAGAAATACGTCAGAATCTAACTGACACCCATAATCCGCGCGATTTATGACAGAGGTTACATTAATAAAAAACCATGAGCTAGCTGTCGATTCCCGATCGAACCCGTACCAGATGTTACACAAATTACCCCGATTATCTTTCTTACGAATAAATACCGGTCATCGCGATTCCAATGCACCGGCAGGAACTGGCAAAACGAAATCATTTACACAGTAAAAAATAGCGGTAAAAGTTACATAACTGACCCACACGGCGTATTTAATCTTTTTCATGTTCTCAAAAAAACAAAAAAACGAAAAAACGAAAAAACGAAAAAACGAAAAAAAAACATTTACGTACAAAATATACCAAATTTTTTTTGACATTTTCAACATATTTCAGACTGTGGTTTGTCAAGGATTCGAGTTAAATATTGAGAAGTATATGAGATTCTCGCAGAAAAATCCGTTCTTCTACTTTGTGAAGATGGATATTTTAAGATACATGGAGGTTTTGCCGTAACGGCAAAAACAGAACCAAGCTATTTGAAAATGCCGTTAAACGTTCTCTCTTTATATCCGGAAAAGGAGTCCACAACTTATCAGAGTATATAATAGACATAGGTAAGGAATTTATCCAAGATTCTTCTACCGAAATGGAATCCAAAGATACACTGAAGAAGATCACATTATCCACCATAGAAACCTATTATTCTAAACGTCTATGGAGCGAAAGAAATTGGCCTCAATGCCCGTGTATAAATATTTTTTCACGCACTATTATAATTGAATATAATATATATGTATATATTATATAATAAAAAAATAATAAAAAACCTAAAAGAACCTAAAAATACAATATACATGAGTTTAAATGTAGTTTTAAGACTTGATTGTAGGAAGCTATGTTATATTCTGTTTTTAATTCAAGAATATAATTTTGTTGATTTTTTGTGTTAATTTAAGTTTCAGTATTGTTTCGTTTATATTTAAGTACTTTTCTGTAAGTAGTTTACCTGGCTTTTGAATAGAAGATTCTGTAAATATTACACACGTAAACGTAATATAAATCGTTATAAATATTTACTGGTGTTCTTTTTAAATTTTCGATAATATTTTTAAATACGCAACAAGCGTCACCTAATCTCCCGAAGAAAAATTATTTTTCTTATAGAATACAAAGTGAAGTTCTAAATACGCATGGACTGAAGCAACACAAATGTACTTTTGCACTCTACGGTAATTGGTCTTTTCAAAATAGGAATGTGTGTTGACATTTTTCCGGATAAATTGTATAAACCGGTTGTCAACACTGTTTGAAATGTTTTACCAGTACTCGAAATTCTTTTAAAGATGTACATATATTCCTGCCGAACTTATCGCAAAATGTTTTCTAGACCCCTTTTTATTCGTCCGGTTTCTGCTATATATATATATATATATAATACAAAGATTAGATCGGTCATTCGGGCGCATATACTTTCTCGAATCTTTTTAGTTTCCAATTATTCGGGGCAGGGTAAAGCCGAATACATATATAATCTTGCTACGGCGATATCCAGATGGATCGCCGGTAGTAATCTCCTATAATTATTATAGAAGAGTTGGTTTCACTAAGTTGTTTTTTGCAAAATAGTAATATTTTTTTTTTTTTTATGTAATATCAAATCAAATCAAATTAATTAATTTATTATTATTATTATTATTATTATTGCAAAAATTCTACAAATGCGCTACATGGCGCGAGTAGTGGAAACGAGACGTAAAATAAACATAAAATCTACAAATTAAGTGCGAATACAGGAAGAATAAACGCAAAAATGAATAAAATAAAAACAGATACAAATTAAAGGAAGAAGTAAAGTTATAGGTTTAATTAATAAATAAAATAAGGTGCGATCTAGATATTCAAAGCAAGCTGAAACGAAATCCTAGTTTTACTATAACAGTAATAACAAGCATAATTTATTATTAAAAATGAGAATACGCCGACATGTTTGCGATTATGGTGAAAAAATACACTCCCCCTTTTCATGGAGATTAAAGGAGCAGTTCAACAGCGATAAAATATACGAGGAAAAGTAAATGTTTTTTTTTTTTTTTATCTTTAGGCACGCCAGCCAAAGACCTACACACCCAGAAACGGCAATCGGGAAGGGAGCCGTCAGTTAAATTCTGATTCGGTCAGATACGGACAATAAGAAGGAATTCTACTAATGGATGAAATAATGGATGGCGATGGAAAGGACAAAATATGCACAATAAGCAGGAGGAAGTTTCAGCAGACAAGAATATAAAATACAACGTTCGACGGAAAGGAATATGGACGCTAAGATGTGATTGGCGTCGCAAACCACCGCTTTATTGAAGTTGATAGGACACAATTTGGAGAATAACGAAAACGGGAGGAAGGCAGAGCAGAATGACCAAAATGTAAGCGAATTATAGAAATGGCAACAGAACGGCGAAGTAATGGAAACACAAAGAATCAGGAATCAGAAAATAGATTAGGTTGTACAGAGAGATAAAAGGATTGATCGTTACCGTAGCGAGGTGAGGAGTGGTAAATATCTGACTAAATGTCTCGTAAGCATAATGTAATTGAGCACAATATCTTTATGAAAACTCTACTAAGCTGCTATTTTAAAACGGAGATGGCCAGGTGTTATTGTATTTTTACAGGCTTTTAAAAGAATTAAAACATTTCTGTCATTATAAAAAGCTTAACGCTTGAATTTAACATCTTTTTCTACTCAGAATTTTATACCCCATGTAAGGATAGCACAGCCATTTACATATAGGCATATTTATATTGTAATGGTACATACGCTTATAGTCCAGAAGGCAGTGAATTTTTTTGGTACTAATTTTCACGATCAGCAAACATCAATAGAATTATTCAGTTAGTAATTCTAAGCAAAATTCATATATATATATATATATGGGGAGGGGGGTTCCGATGGGTTCAGACGGAAAATGCGTTAGAACGTACAAATCTACTGCACTCTTTCTTCCAGTGATAAAAATTGTTGTAGTAATAAGGGTAAGTAAAAAAAATTAGTCCGTCTAATCTGTGAATATGGGTAATACGTCTGACAAGTGGAAGACTTTTAAATTAGTACCGAAAAATTTCACTGCCTCCTGGACTATTAGTTTAAATTATTCGGTGAATTGCACTGATCAACAGCGAAGTTGTTTTCGGTGTATTTTCGATCACAGTCTGCTTTTCTTATCAGTGGAGAGTCTGCGTGTCGTCTATGATTATTTTTGGTTATTCCATTTTACCAAGCTGGGTCGTTGTTTAAATTATCAAAAACTGTTAGTTGATAAGAAATTTCTTTTCCTAACTTGCGTTAATTAAAAAAAAAATCACGCGCCAACAATTTATTATGTAACGATAGTACTTAAATATTCAAAATTTAGAAGCATACACATATATTATTATTATTATTATTATTATTATTATTTGTCAGCTGATCAACCAGTATTTCATGGTGTATCCTCTTCTTAAACTGAATTCCAGATTAGGTGGTCCGTTGTTCATCCACTATTTTTTGCCATTTCTGCCGGTGCTGGGCAATTCTGGTCCCGGTGACTCCCAATCTTCGTCCAAATTCATAGTCCCACCTTAAGTGCGGTCGTTTCCGGGGTCTTTTTCTTTCTCGTGGGTACCAATGTAAAATTCTCGTTGTCCATCTTTGTTCTGTTCTTCTCGCTGTATGTCCAGCCCATTGCCATTTTTAATTACAATATAATTCTTAGGCTACCCCCCATTCGAAAAAATGTCCCAATTTTATGTAACGCTAAATGTCCCAAAAAAATGTCCCAGAAAAATGTCCCAATTTTATGTAACGTTTGTTATATTTTGTAGGATTTTTGTTATTGTTATTTAAAAAATGTCACAATTTTATGTAATGAAATATGTAACGAAAAATGTAACGAAAAAATGTCTCAATTTTATATAACGGAAGGTAAATGTTAGAATAGGATTTTTGTGATTATGTTATATTTTTTGTGTTGGCGCTAGTAAGAATTACGCTGTAAATTTTGATCATTTTATACAAAGTATAGAAGAGAAAGAGACAGAAATGAAAGCAAGAGGGGTCAAGGGGCACAGCCCCTTGAGAGGCCAAAATGGCCGAGTTTATATATATATATATATATATATATGTATATACGTGTGTATATACATGCGTATATATATGTTTTTCATGTCTTATAAAAATTTATAATTAAATCGGGTTCGTCATGCTCAAGAAACGTTGATTGGATTGACAAAATCATTTCCAATAGTCTACCTGTCGTTGAAGGAAATAATCGGTTCGAGGAAACCGAGAGATCCAGGCAGCAGATAAGTTAAACTTGTATTTATACAATTAAAATCGTTACTTTGTTTGCGATATTATTATTATTTTTGCATGTGTGAGTTAATTTGTTGATAATTAGTGCGTTTATGTAATATGTACGTGTGCGTTAATTGGATCCAATTAGAGTTGCATTCAATGATCCGCCGAAGCGGCGATAATATTACGAGTTACCAATTGTGTTTTTGAAAAAAGAAAAAAAAGAATCATCTAATGTGGGCAACACATGACTTCCTTGTACAACTATTAAACCTTACAACGAGAGAGTAATAAGTAAATGTTATAATACAATGCTGAGTCCGAAATTTCAACTTTCCACGGCTATCCGTTTTTATGAAAAAAATTCTACGAAACCCTCCAAGAGAAGTGCCCTTTTAGCTCAACCGATTGTAACCGAAATACAACCAGATGTTAAAAGAATTCTAAATTGACAATTTCAACTTTCTATGGCTAGCCGTTTTTGAGTTATGCGTAATAAATACATGCATACCTGCATACGTCAAAGAAAGTGACTTAAAAATGCAATATTTTCGTTAAAATGTGAGATTCAAAATACTGAGCGAATACAGTTCTTCTCTCCGTCTAAGTTAGTAATCAGCGATGGTCAAGATGGGGATATCTCCGTTAAAATATGACATTAAACATTTTTAACGATTACAATACTTGGAAGGAAGTAAAAAAGAAAAAAATTAATTAAACATTTTGTAATTCACGAAGCCTCATGTATATTTCATATTTCTTACAGAACAAAATTTAATTTAAGACAGTTATTGAAATTAAGTTAGAATGAAGAAACAAAGTAACTAAACAATTTTTTTGTTGCATACACTTCGAAAGAAGCGATTAATACCACAACAATGTATTAACTTTTAGACCTCACCATTAACAGTCCGAACCGCGATTGATAGTCTTGTGTAATTCTCATAGAAGAATCATCGGTTTCGGTTGATTCAAGCTACAGAAAATTTAATAAATTTCTTACACGCAAGAATGACGCAGTTATTAATATATATTAATAACATTTTTTAATTATTTACTCTAGTCGATTTTTACACATATCATTATTTTAAAAACCGCGATATTGCTCCATCTGGTGCAAATAATATTCTTAACTGATAAATATTTTTATCGGCTAATTTTATTTTTGTATTTATTTTTTCCGGCTAAGCTGGCGACTTTTAACCATTTTTGCTGCTCCCTGTTTATTAACTGAAATAAATTATATAAGCGCTCAGTAGTAATATCTAGTTAATGGACGCTCTCCTTTCATTTCCATATTTATTGTCTTGCTACGTCATGTGCTTAAGTCTTTTCGCAGCAGTTGCTACATAATTCACTACGGGTGATGCTAAGTCGGAATGTTCTGTTTTTTTTTTAACTTTTTCCTAAAAGTAATAAAAAGTGTCTTATGTAATAAACAAACGGTCATATCTTACCATCGTATCCTCTTAGCCCAATTTCTGAACATCGGCTGCGTATCTTTCGTACTGTCTGTTTCCAGTTCTTTTCCGGTATAACTTCATAGTTTTCCCTACTAACCATCACTAGTACGGAATATTATTATTTTTGGCGATCTTGAATTTTGAGACGCCATGAAAAATTTTTTGGCGATAATTTGAGTTGACGGCGATCTCTTGTAAAAATCAGTGTCGTCCAAAAATAAATTTTATTTTTTTATGTAACGCCGGTAGCCGTGACTAGATTTCTCGCGTTATAATGCTATCTGATATGTATTTATATAAAAATCCGAAAAAGGAGTATATTATACGAATAAAATAACGGCGCCTGAACTCCCCATCGGCATTTTCGGTTATCTACAGCTTCCTTTTTTTCTTAAGTATGTGGTTATTCAGCTAAAAACGCACTACCATAATATTAAAAATGGATCTCATTCCGCATTATTATTTATTCATAATACATTTTACCTCCTCCTACTCCTTCAACAAGTCGTTTAACACTTTCACACAACAATCTCTGTCTTTCCTATTTTCTTGTATATTCTTTTTACACCGACTATTGAGACCACATTCGCGGTAGACTTCCGTAACTTAAGATTATGCTTAATAATTTTCCATTTTTCAATTCTTCCGCGTAAAAATATGCATTTAAAAGCGTTAAAATTCACTTCATTTTCTCCACTTCTCATGAACTGTGCAGCTTTTTCTCTTCTGAATACACCGAATTTCAACCCTACTACATGACGGGTACATAAGATTAAAAAAAAAAAATTCCCAGGGGTTCCTCTATTAATAGCTTCCTAAATCATTTTACCCCAACGCGGTTAATTATTATTAAAAATCGTACCGATTTTCCGTAGAAAGTTGAGTGGTGTATAATATTTAATCAAATACAAACGTAAAAGAATATTTTTATTCTTTTTTTTTTTGTTAAACTTCGAAATTTCTTTCAGATTGTAACGTAAATATTTAACAGCTAATAAAGTAATTTTACAAACGTAAATAACACATATTAATTAAATATGAAAATAGAAATACCGCTGCGTTCGCTTTTCCTTTCAAATTTCCTTTTTCTCTAGCTGAAGATCGGATATTCGCGAAAACGTTTCTCCGATTTCTATTTCTATTAATATTAAATGTATTCTACTTTTATTTCTAATTAATTAACGAGATATTTTTGATACAATGTTTTGTTAAACATTTATGATAATCAGCGCAGCATTGGTTATAGTTGCAAAGGCAGATTCCTCGCAAACAAGAATAATATTTGAAAAGCACGTGGAATAGTAAAAAAAATTGGCCAAAACTTTGTAAGAAAAAACCGTCTTCAAAGAACGAAACAAGCCATTGCGCATATCAGCCGGTTGAATTCTGGTAAAAGGTGAAAAATCAATCGAGGCCAGTAATAACGAATGCAAAAGAAAGAATAAACAGAAATGGCGCTGAGTGATGGAAAATAATAATCGGGCCACCGACAATGTTGAAAGATCTTACAAAGTATAACGACATTCTTCCTGATGAAACTGCGATCACATGTGACAGAACAGTATAATCTTCCGTATACGCGTTTATGTGTAGTAGAGAGAGGCGATAATTGATATAAATACCTGGGGTAAATTATAGCCTTTTGCACTGACGACTCGTAAATTTTTTTCTTATATATCGTGTAAGACCTAATAAAATACACGCCTTCGATGCTTTCATTAAAATTTACTAATTTAATTACGTAGCATCAAGTAGCGTCAAAATTTAGGCGTTTGATAATGGTGATTAACAATTTCATCGCTTTCATAAATAATACACCAAACAGAGACTGTTACGTAACTTACAGAAAACAAAACAGTGACATTGCAGAGCTACCAGTTCGAATCTCGCCATAAGCGAAATTTTCAATTTTAAAATTACAAAAACGGGTGTCGCGAGTATTTTGCGCATCAAAAAAAAAAAACCGATAAAAAAATCGCAGCGTGTTAATTACTCACTCCAATATATATTTGCATTCTTCCGTTTTTACGTTGATTTGCCATGTTCACCGGAATAAAATTGTCTTCCAGCTATGGTAAATATCAGATGGTTTTATTTTGTTACAACAAATGTAGTTTTAAAGAAGCCTCTACGTACTAATGAATTTACAATTAATAAAATATGGTAAAAATCGTATGCATTTATGTTAAAAGATTCTAGTGTTGAGTACACATCTTAAATAGATTATTAAAATAACAATGTAATAATGTGGAATGAGATAAATGTGCCACCACCGAAACTTAATTGGATTGGACATATTAATGATCCATTATGGAAATATTGTAAAAAATAAATATTTTACGTGAGGAAAAGAAAAAGAAGCCTTCGCTTCGGAAATATTAGGTTTGCAAAAACGGTTAGTTAATTATATTTCACTTTATTAAATATACATAACAATACGTATTGCAGAAAATAATTATTTAGAAAATATAAAAACAGGCGACATGTTTCGGAGTTACATAAATCATGGCAATAATAAAATGAAGTTAATGATATATAGGACAAACGCGTCGCACATTCCTTATACGTTATAACGAACATATTGCCGATATTACACATGGACATAAAAATAAATCGTCTGTTGCTGAACATATTATTATTAATAAACATAAGTTAGAATTAAACATACAGGACGGTTTAGAAATAATAGAATACATTCATGGTAGTAAATTTACTCAACAGTGCCGAAACATATTATATTAATAAATTTGAGGATATTTTAATTAATAATAATCTAATTATAAATAATAACCCACTATTTAAAATTAGCATTTAATTATAATGTATCGATATATCGAATAGATCAACTATTGTAAGTAAAATACATATGTTATTGTTTATTTATCATTCATTTTATTTCATTATTTCCATGATTATAGAGGAAGTAACTCCGAAACATGTCGGCTGTTTTTATAGCCTTTTATTTAACTTGGTTTGTCCTTCTGTCTGTCTGGGGAGAATCTTGCGAACGATTTTTCACCTACTTCCCGATGAATTAAAAAAGCGTCCTTTTTCAGAAATGCTTGTTATAGATGACAATACAATATTATGCAACATCTGGGTTTCCAGCTTTAAAATTAGACCCTCAGGGCGCCGAAAGCTCGAAATTTTGGAAAAACTTTTGTTTTTTTTCGGGCATGTGATATATTGTTGAAAAGATCGTTATTTTTCGAGAACAAAACCATATTTTATTTCTTTAATGAAACTTTCGACGTTTACGAAAAGTTCAAAAAAGCGCGAGATCTAATATGTAGCCCCTTCTTTGCAACGCGAGTAATATGGCTAAAAATTTTGAACAAGGTTAAAAATATGCGCATGCATGTATATTTCTTTGGTTTGGAACATCTAGGTTTCCAACTTTAAAATTAGCCTCTCGGGGCTTCGAAAACTCGAACTTTTGGAAAAAAATATTTTTTTCCCCGAGCATATGATATATTGTTGGAAAGAGCGTTATTTGTCGGGAGCAAACTCGTATTTCATTTTCTTAACGAAACATTGGTAGTTTACTAAAAGTTTAAAAAATCACAAAAAATAACGTGTAGCCCCCCCGCTTGTGGCTCAGCTTTACAGCTAAAAATTTTGAACAAGGTTAAAAAAATGCGCATTCTTGTGTATTTCTCTACTTTGGAACATTTGGGTTCCCAACTTTAAAATCGAACCCTTTGGGTGCCGAACGCTCGAACGTTTCAAAAATTTTTTTTTTTTTCGGTCATGTAATATATCAATGAAAAGATTGCTATTAGTCAAACATTGTGTTTCATGTGCCTTTCAGATTTTAATGTTAAGATGCGTATCTGGTAGTCGCACACTAATAAAGTTATTTTGTACTTTTTAGTGCATAAATAAAAGGCTATCTTTAAAAAGTTTTTTTTTTTTTTTTTTTTTATTATATTTCCTAAATAATTATTTTCTGTAATACGCGCTTTTATTTGTATATTTCTTAATGTGATAATACAGACAATAGATTCAAACATTTATGTTTTAAATTTAATTATGTTTCATCATTTCTAGTTTTGATCACTTAATAAAATCTTAGCTACATAATAACCGGATTTTTTTTTTTTGATTTGTCGTCAGCTGTCATCAACGCAGCTCAAGCGAACTTTTTCAATATTTTCACCGGTAGGGCTTAAATCAAATTCTACTCGAATGAAACACTATTACCGCAATATGCTGTTACAATGGTCACCGGAATTTCGATATAATAAACATAACAGACCAGTCGATTAATATATTACCTCTAAATTTTGCCTCTTTTTTATGAAATCAATGATATTTACTATTACCGTCCGAAAATTATTTCTGGTACAATCTCCATACACTAACATTATAAAAAGATCCAAAGGAATATTCCTGCCAAACACCATGGTATTCCCGGTTGTCGTACTCGAACAGATCTATTCAAGAAATTTCCATGTGGCAATCTGTAGGTTACGCACTGGGACAAATGTGCTGCCTGCTTTTCTATATAAAATCGGCTGGATTGATACCCCGCTCTGTTCTCATGCAAAGGACGTAGATAAAGTGGATAATGCGGTTCACATGTTCTTAGAATGTTCTTATTTTACTTTGTACACTTCTGATCTCCACTAAGCGTTATTATTACCGAATATCCCGTGTCTACATAATATGAATTATATCTTTTCACTACCAATTACATATCACGCAATCTATGATTTTGTAAGAAGAAGTAGGATATTGGTATAGTTATAGCATAACATACAATTGAAATTAATAACTGAAAGTAACAGACAATGAGTGGAATTTGTTTCTAAAGCCCCCCCCCCCAAAAAAATAACGAATGTATAGAGCGAATACTTTAATATTTTCAATCATTTCTAGCAGTAGCTAAAAGAATAATAGAAAAACACAGGAAATCGTTTATCCGCGACAGTTATAGTTGTATCCACTTTTAATAAACAGCTCACAAAATTTTAATTAAATCACCCTAATCCTATATTTCTGGTTCCAACCGCATATAACTGCTAGTTCAAATGCGTCGACGTCTGAATATGACGATGACAGTTGTTAAAAAAACGCTCATTTGTAACAACGTTGATTTAAACACTAATATTTAGTTTCAATTATAATTTATTTAAATTGTTCGGTTATTATTTTGTAATTAACTGCGAATTTCTAATTATATTCGTTTAACTATATTTATGACTCTGTACGAAAACGTTCGTTAGTGACGGTTACTTTCAAGACGATGTTCATTTCTCGCTGCTGATGTATGTAATAACCGTTTTTGTTTACATGTATTTCTATTATTTATTACCGTCTCCGCTTTGTCTTCGTATTTTCCGTTTATTTTCGCTGTTTTCTTACAATTAGTCGTTCCGAATATTGTCATCCTTTAATTCTTTCTTTACAATATTCCATCCCGTATTTTTATTTGAAACAGCCTTTTTCATGGCTATTACCGTTCAATACTATTATTATTATTATTATTATTATTATTATTGTCGATTTCCCAAAAATCGTAATATCGAATTATAAGTAATCCTACGGAGGAAATAGTTTGATTTATTTATTTTTTTCGTAACACTACATAACAGTGGCGCAACTAAAAGAAATTCTAAGCAATCGTATCAAGAATAATAAAAAAAAAAAAAAAATCTAACAGCACTAGGGAACTAAAATGGGACGGTAGAGGAAAATCATAGAGCACAAGTATACGTTGCAAACGATGAGCTAGGAAGCAGAAATAAATTTTAGTAGATTTCTGTAAATGAAAACGGTACTGAAAAATGCAGTTTCCCAGCAACACCTAAACAGCATATATACGTATACGAAACAAGAAAAACAGCCGAATAAATATCCTAAAGACGCTACTCATATTAATCTATATAAAAAAAGCGCACAATGTACGTGTTTCCGCTCGATTATATGGTGACTGCAAAACGTAGAAATCTGAAATTCGATATACATATGTATATAAATTATTTGCGTGTTAAAGGTGTTTGTACGTCGAAGCTACTTTTTGAAAATTTAATTTAGTTATTTAAAATTCTAAAATTTTCCGCTCATTTTGCACCGAATGGAAAGTCCTAAAGATTTCAAATTTTTTAAATTATTAAAAAGTTATTAATTAATCTTTCTAGCTTAAAAATTTAGGCTTTTAATGCAATGCATTTTATTAAAATATTAATATTCCAAAAGTAAAGCCGATATTAAAATTAAATAAAATCATATTATAATGTCAAAAAAATTTATTGTATTTTTTTTGGGAAAATTTTGTAATATCATTATAAAATAAATCGTCCTTCTACTTACAGAATTATTAAATAACTTTAGATTGTTCTGTTACTTTTAGTATCGATTTAATGAATAATTTCTGTATAAATTTGATCTAAAACGCATGTTTATCAACTATCAATAATATAGTGCTTTAATTTATGATTTTCTTTTTTAAATTTAAAATACATTTACAACATAAACCGTTCGCTGCATCGTATACATTAATGTTGGTATTTTGTCGGCGGAAAAATGTAAGAATATATTTTACGATATTAATTGACGTTAATGTATTAAAAGCATCCTGCGGGGCACAAGTTGTTGTTGTAACACCAGAGTCACGGTCACAGTAGGTACTCGACCGTCATATCCCACTGACGGAGAAACGAAACAACAACTGTGTAAGTTCGATACGTCACGTCGTGGCAGACTGGTCACTTTTTAATTTGAACGGGCTTAAAGTTAAAAATCTGAACTCATAAGGAAACGGAATACAACGCTGATAAGAAAACGGGAAAAGGTTTACGAAGCCATTCCTACTAATAAATACCGTTAAGCTTTGTACTGTCCAACAACCACAGACTATCAGCAACTCGTTCGTGACAATATGTGTCCCGTCAGATCGATGAATGTCAATCCAAAGCGAGTGGGAGACATACACCGGCGGAAGGCAAGGGGAACCACCGCTATATGTCTCTAGTATGTCATCACGACGAAAGAACATTCAACGGTCTCGAGTCCTGGACGCTTCTGCCATGGGTCAGGCTAAGCGAATCTCTCCCGGTTAGCCATCGCCAAAAAGAAAATTACAGTTGTGACTTGGAACGTAAGAACCTCGCTAGAAGCAAGGAAATTGAAGAACCTTACAGAACGAAAATGTATGTTCTTAGTATCAGCGAAGTATATAATAATTATGTAAAGCATTATTCGGGATTACCAGACTCTCATTCTAAACGCCGCAGCGGTACAGCATTCTTAATAAAAAAGGAATTGGACAAAATGGTGAAACATGTAGCTTTAATTTTCGATAGAATTATTCTACTGCAACTGAACAGCACTCCCCCCCCCCCGTATTTGTCAATCTGATCCATATTTATGCACCTACAGCTGATAGCGAAGAAGAAAAGATTAAAAGCTTACATATTAACTGAAAGCAATTCCGAAATCCACAAAACCTAAATAGGATAAAGTCAATAGTCTTCGGTGATTTCAGTGTTAAAGTTAGAGAATCCAGTAAAGTAACCGGTAACTGTGAACTTGGATAGGCGTAATGAAAGAGACGAAATGTGAATAGAATTCCGTTAAGAACAAGACTTCATTGTTGCAAGTAACCTTCTTCAAACTTCCAAAACGTAAACTCTCTATACTTTAAAAGGCCGGGTGATTCTCCACGAAATGTAATAGTCAAACTAATTATTTTCTCATTAATAAATGATTTAGAAACTCCATCACTTCGCCAAAATAAACTTATCCAAGTGGTATAGTATAACCTTCTGACGAAAAAGTCAATAGCAAAACTGAACAATATTCAGAAGCCCTCAAGAGCTTCACAAACTGCTGAACAATTAAAAAAGTGAGAATTTAATTTCATCTGCACTAGTTAAAATGGTTCCAGAAGTTAGAAAGAATAAAAACATCTGTAATCACCGAACTCTTCGTAAAGATGAAATTTTGAAAGAAGCCACTTAAAAACCGGAAAAATGGGTAAAGAATGACCGGATTACAGAAGAAATAACAGATTTAATTGAGAAAAGAAAATCACTGGAGAATTGTAAAGAACAATATAGAAAAGCTAGCAATCGATATTGCTATATTCATTTCCACTGTCGTTTTGCTGATGTACATTATTTTTTTTCAATGTTTATTTTTATTCTGCTACACAGCTTAATCATTGTACCATTTTTGACAGTCCATCCTGGCTGTCTGCAAGTAATATTTGGGGTCATCCGCGAACTTTATTAGTTTTATACATCGTCCTCCAATTTTTACACCTTCTTGAATTCCTTCTAATGCTTCACTTATAACAATATATTGAAAATAAACAGTAAACGCAATCTACATACCTTTTCATAAATCCTTTAGGTTACTTAATTCCGAAGTAATTTTGTTTCAGTCTGTCCATGATTTTTATATTATTATTTTCACTTAAAAATTATTTGAACTGCAAATAGAAGTAAATAGAATGCTGTGTTTGGTATATTTATAATTATTTTGCATAACAAAATTGGGAATGACTGTTCTTTTTGTAAACCTGTCCACGATTTATAATCTTTGTGCCCGAAAAAAAAAAAAAAACACACACAACTGCGAATAAATCGAATTGTGCATAATATTTTCATTAGTCTTTAATAACAAATGCGACTTTTTTAGGGTAATAAATTCCTTCGTAGTTTTCTGTAGAAATCTTTCCACGACTTATAAATGTTGTTATACGGCATAAGTAAATTTGACGAAGTGTTTTTCAATTTTTCACAATTGATTATCAGCGAATGTAGTAATTTTTTTCAACCAGCCCTCCCCTATTATATATAGTATGTTTTAAAACAGATATAAATTGCAACAAGAAATATATTAAAACTATTATTTAGTTCGCCGTGTTTTCAATTTTTCTTTCTTTCTTTTTTTTTTTTTTTTTTTTTTTTGTCATTAGCAATAGTTAAATTGCTTAATTTTTCGAGATATTTGCGTACGCTAACTGAGATACTTAAGCAACTCGAAGTGAAGCACGTAACTTTGCGTAGCGTTTTTAATTATAACTAAATTGAATGTTTTTTTATGTTTTTCTTGAATCGTAAAATGTAACATAGCATACAACGCGAGCAAACGCCGTGCAAGTATAACTAGTTAGACGTAATGATCGAATTAAACTACATTGGACCAATGTGATGTAACGACATCAACGCATTGAAATATAAATTGAATGGAAATAAAAATATATAAATGAAATTAAAATATAAAATAAAGTTAGCGAAAAAATCGAGCCAAAACTCAACACCGATTAATATAAATGAATAATATAAATGAAAAATAGAATAACATTAAAAAGTCTGTAACTGAAGTTGTCTATGAAATATTGAAAACGCAAAACAGAGTGTACAAACAAAATAACAGATAAAGTAGATTTTGTTGTTGTTTTTTTTTGTTTTTTTTTCAAGTTTGTCAACTAGCCCAAATTAGATCTTTCTACGAAATCAAAGGTGTAGATGAAAAAGATGCAAGAGTCGGTACAATAGAAGAAGAATGAGGTACATATACGGAGATTTAGTAGAAGAAAGGGAAATGTTCGGCAACGATGGAAATGCATTTAAAAAAGATATGATCAGTCCCATATTTAAATGGAGTAGTAGAAGGGTGGGGAGGACAAAAATGGGATTGGAGAAGCGAAAGGGAAACGTGTCAAAAGGGTAGACGACAGATTGCAGAGACGAAAGTGAACCGTCCGATTGAACAAATGTCAAGATTTGAAAATATAAAGGAATTTACACCATAGTTAAAAATAAACAGCTATTGTAGAATGCAAAAACGCTAAGAAATCTTTCGATAGACGTTGTTAAACGAGCTAGCAGATTTACTAAGTGTCTTCGATCCTAGGATGAGACCAGTTACCATTAAGAAATCAATTTGGATAAGGTGACAAAGGTCAAAATTACGAACTAGAGAATGTATCAGAATAATTACACGGTTAATGGAGAAGAAATGAAGTACAGATATGGTCCGTAGGACATACTTTAGGATTCCGATATAATAAAGATATTCTGAGAAATTATATAGGAGGAAATAAAGATTCTTAAAATAGCAGTTGACTTGGTGTAGGAAACTGAACATGGAGGAAGGGAGTTTAAAGGACGCTATTCGATATAGTTTAGCGAAAGACGAAAAAAAATCCTGAATCTGTTCTGAAGCTGACGAAGGATGTAAACATTTATCTAATAAACGGAAACTATGTAAAAACACATTGCATATAAGCAGAAGATTATACTGAAAATGGAAATATAAAAGCTATATGACCAACGATTATTTAGACACAGCAAAAATCAATAACAAGGGGTGGTCATGGTGAGTCCACCTCTATAATTCTGGAATATACACTGAAATCATAAAAAGATGTGAAAAAGACTCCAGCCTTCTATGGTATGTATCTTGAGTGAAATATGGACCAAATTAAATGGAGAAGTAAAAAAAATTGTTAATATAAGTTGTTAAAATAAAAATAAAGGATGAATAAGAACAGCATAATTTTGAAAAAAATGTTATAATCATAACACCAGCAAAAAATTTGAAAATAAAAATAAGCTGGAAAACATTGATTTCAGGAATTCAGCAAATAATAGCAAATATATTAGAAATCAGTAAACGAAACGTAGACTGGAATTTCTTAATGGAAATGTTCTAGGAGGTATTTTCAGAGGAGAGGTAGAAAAACAAAATTCTCTAATAGAGTTGAAGCGACAATGGAAAATTGTAAGCGGTAAGGTTGTAGCAATATAAAAATGTAAAATGATCGCGCTGCTTCCATTTTATTAAACATTTCGAAACGGCAATTCGTTAGAAAGCCAAAAGAAAAAACCTTTATTAAATAAATCTATTTTATTTGTTATTTCATCATTTTAAATTTTTTTGATTTAAATTACTAAAACACTTTCAAAATGAATTTTACTTTTACAGGTAAGTTTATGAATTGTTAACATAATTTTATCTTTATTTTATCTGTATTATATTATTAATAAATAAACAATTTTACGTTCATAGTATAAGTCGAGTGTTAATTCATTTAAGAACCTCTTTTATATATATATATATGTATCAATATCATCATCATTATCTCCTGAACCATTCGGTTGTTGGGCAACCTATTCGTACATTTTAACTGTACAGATATAGGTCATGTACTAGACAGTTATTATATGCAGTACACGAATATGCACAGACGCAAGACTCCACTTGCAACTGGTATTGTGATTGTTTGAATTATCGCGCTACAAGTGCAGTCCCGCGTGTGTCTGCTGTGTACTGACCTAGCGCACGTATGATGATGTACGTGATGGTTGCCATTGCCTTCCACGTGATTACTAGCGAGTATTTTAATTAAATTTTTCGTAATAACTTCTATCGTCGCCCGGGATCGAACCCGAGACTTCTGTAACGGAAGCCAAGCGTTCTAGCAACTAGGCTATCGCGGCGACCAGTGTGTATATACATATGTATATTTATATTTATCGGGAAATCATGCAAGAATGTAATATAACTGAGAAAGCAGATTCGGCATAGTCCAATTTGCAAACCATGTTGCGGTTATATATATATAATGATGATGAAAAAGAATTAGAAAAATCAATATAAAATTTAATAGAAACACAACTGTAAAATATAACATGGAAGTAAATTACAATTAAACAGGTATAATAAAAACAGAATAGAACAGTGAACAAAAGAGAATGGCAAACTACTGAAACTAGTATAGAGCGATAAAAACTCGGTAGCATATAAATCGTAAGGATAAAACATGTCGAGGAAATAAAAGAATTCATTAACTTCAAATCGTGCCCAGTAAAATGAAATCATTATAAACATCCAAAAGCCTAAGCAACGAGAATGCGTTTTGTAAAACCACACATGCGCGTGGAGCATATTTCTAAATGAATTAAAAAAAGTGAACAAAATGAAAAAGCAAACGGAGCAGAAGATGTAAATTTATCGAAACATGAAAAACACAAAAATAGACGAGAGCGAAAGAATAACCGGCGAACATTCTTTTAAATGTATAAACAGGAATCCAGTTACAATAATGAAACGAATTGGACTTATAGGCAAAATCAGTCGAAGAAAAATTACAAGGAAACAATGCGAATGTAATCCGAGGAACGCTTAGCAGAACAGGTAATTGAAGGCATCAGTGCAACTAATTCTAAAAAACCATGAAAATTTTTACGGATAAAGAAAGTTTTAACATTTACGTCCCATTGAGTTAACCAGCAACTTAAGAATTGAAGAAAAAAATGTTAAAATTGCGTCACGATGTTGCACATACGATCAAAATATCGGTATCGAAAAATTTTTACAGCCGTTTTGATGGCTATCCTACGTGAAATTATTTATATCTCCTCCAATCGTAACTTTTCCCACTATCTGATAATATTTGACTCCATGAGTGCCCTTCTAGCTATCAGTTTACCTCTTGCCCCTTCCTCCACAGACTTCATCATTCTTCGTATACGATCACTATCTTTCCTTTCATCACTCTATCCGCGTTGATTTGCTGCGGGTTCTTGGTGTCATAAAGGCATCAAGGGTAACGAAATGACGGATGCTTTGGCTCAGGTTGTTGCCCGCTCCCGCTCCTACTTTAAAAAGATCCCTAGTACTAATCTATTGTCTTTAAGTAATAAATTTCACTTTGAAGTTTGGTCAGATATGTGCCCTTCTTTTTTTTTTCTTTTTTTTTTCTTTTTTTTTTTTTTTGGCGTCGAAAATGCTTTCTTCTTTTACCAATGATAGTTCCTTCTACCTCTCAATTCAACCTTACTTTCCAACTAATTCTTGGTTCTCAGAATTCCCTTCTATTCCACGTTCTGTTATTGCCCCTATTATTCGCCTACGCTTCAATCACACTCTATTGCCCGCTTCCCGTTTTCGCTCTCTTTGGTTTCCGCTCCTTATTGTGTCCTCTACATCCTGATGAAGTATTTATCTGTAATGCTAATCACATTTTCTTTGAGTGTTCTGCTCTTTCTGCGAAACGCTCTTCGCTTTATTTACTCCTTTTAAAGTCAAGGCTTCCTGCTCCCTACTGCGCTTCCCATATCCTATCGATTCCGTCTCAGTCT
Source organism: Icerya purchasi (assembly GCA_039619475.1). Lineage (NCBI taxonomy): Eukaryota > Metazoa > Arthropoda > Insecta > Hemiptera > Monophlebidae > Icerya > Icerya purchasi. The sequence continues at coordinate 241,244,031 of CM077115.1, forward strand.
GTTGTTCCTGTCATTGGTTCCTTTATTTCTGCCATTTTCGATCGAATTAAGTTTTAATTAGTTAACTCTTCTTCCTATTGTTTCTGGGTGAGCCTGGTTGACGAGTCCAAAAAAAAAACAACAAAAAACAGAGACGTGCTGAAAAGCATTTCCGACCGATTTCAAGTTTAAATAATAAACATAAAAAAACAATTACCTTCACTGCCAACTTGCTTTATCCAAGGAATAAAGTGAATCTATTCTTATTGGGGAAAAATGGAAATAAAAAATAGCTTCATAATAAAATTTTGCAATTCCATCATGTTCACTAATGTGCATCGAAGACGTGATGAAAAATAAAATACATTTTTTCTCGTTATACCAGCCAGCATGCTCGAAGTAATGATGTGCTACTCCCAAAAACGTTTTTCTAAATTGAAGTACTAGTATTTATTTGAAATTATTAAAGTCAATTTACGCTTATTTATTTATTTATTTTTTTCTATTAAGGAATTGTTTTATTTTGTATTTATAAATTTTAACAAACAGGCTATGGATTTATCTACAGATAACAAAGATGATAGCATTAAAGCGAGTTTACGCAAAATAAAAATAAAAATAAAATAAAAAAAAATGCAAAGAACAGTGAACAAAAAAATGAAATGGAAAATGAGAAACAATTGTCAGTCGTCAAATAAGTTAAAGTTGTCCAAAAAGCCCTGTAAGTGACAAATTTTAATCCCCGAGAGATCAAGTGGAGAGGAATAAAGAGCCCTATTAAGCCGAAAGAATGTGACTTACAAATTAGTTTGTAAATTAATAACGATTTAGGGAAATTGTTGTTGCGATATTGAGGAAGTCATTGATTACACGTGAAAATGTCTCGCTGTGATTGGAAAATATGGGACTGCAATTCTGTGAAAAAAAATTTGTGGACGAAACTAATAAAAAATATCTGTTCACCAAGTCGACGAACTATTACTTTGTGATAATACTACATAGAAGAGAAGTAACAGTTAAATTTATATAGAATATACTGATCGAGAAGATGGTTCACTGTAATATTTAAAATTAGGACGACTTAATAAATAGTACAGAGATCTAGATCCTGACTTAAGTGCTTGGTTTGGTGCAATCGATAAAAATGCTAGATGAAAATTTAGAAATTCATTTTATAACGTGTCCAACTATTGTTATACAAATTTAAGTAACTTTTATAGAAAATGTAACAGAGCTATAGGAGAGACGAAAAAAATCGTTTATTAATCGGTAACACTGGTATTCTTCGTCCCACACAATGTAAGCTAAAGATCAACAATAACTCGAAATATATCGCAACTGTCTCTAAATTTTTGATCTCGAATTTTATGGAATTTGTAAATAAGAAAATTGAACCAGCATTACATTAAATAAAAGCTTTAGATAAACTTAAAATACAAGTCTAAATAACGTTTGAAATGTTGTAGAAAATATTTCTTCTTCTTTTAAATTTAATAAATACCAAAATTCGATTGTGTTACTTTTAATGTTTTTTTTTCAAAATTCCGAAATCAAATTAGCACAACGCATGTAAATTTCTTAAAATTCTGCGAAAATAATTTTCACTCAATGGAAGGATTTGTGATTCAGTGAAGAGATTCGCTAGTTATTCCAAAGAACGTTGGTTTAGTACTCTTTCTAGAAATACCATAAATTTCTGATCACGCAATCGAATTTCGGTATTTATTGAATTTAAAAGAAAAAGAAATATTTTTTACAACATTTCAAACGTTATTTAGAAGTATTTTAAGTTTATCTATAGCTTTTATTTAATGTAATGCTGGTTCAGTTTTCTTATTAACAAATACCATAAAATTCGAGATGAAAAATTTAGGGACAGTTGCTATATATTATAAGTTATTGTGAATATTTCAGTCTTCAATGGAGGAAGTGTGTCGATACATACTGAGGACACTGCACATAATCAAGTAGTTCACTCTACCCCAAGTTAATGTAATAAGATTATTCGAGAGAACAAAAATACTTCGAATGTTACTTTTCAAGGCAGAATCGTTAGCTGTCTTCTTTTCGGAAGCTAATAAATGACCGATCGTAACATCAACCTGTCTAATGTAGATTTTCAGCTGAAAAGTTTAAACTATTTTCAACGAACTCGGGGATAGCCGTATTAATTTCGCTACAGTTCAATATCGAAAAACGGTACAATAGAATGAGACTTTGTGTAGTAGTTTTTTTGAAAATTTTTTAGTTAGAGAAATATTACGCCGTGCATAAAAAGTAATATGCATCGTCAGATCGAGATTTAAATTATTGCAACTATCCATTTTTTGTATTAATATAAAATTATTGCAACTATCCATTTTTTGTATTAATATAAAATTATTGCAACAAAAAACTTCGTAATAATTTAATTATTTTTCAAAACTATTTAAATGTATTTTTATAAATATTTAAATTTTCTGCTTCAATGTTTTTTGTTCCAAAAATGATACGCTTGTTCTCGTATTTACCGATTGTTTTCTGTGTAGATCAGCAGGTACAATATATAAATGACTTTTAAAATGTGTTTTTTCATTCACCTATTTTGGTGGTTGTTTACTTAGACGGACATCAACTGATCACTAATTCCCCGTACACTGTGCATATGTAGAAGATACGAGCCACGGATTCCCAGCTTTCTCTAGAAGTTTTCTTGTGCCTCGTACTACAATTTTTCTTTATCCAATTTATCTTTCAATTATTTTTCGAATTTCTTTTGTTAAAAATGCTCATTTTATACCTCTATTTTTATCAGGCACCTTAGGATCAGCGAGTAAATTAACTTGTTAATACGTCTGCGTAGAATAGATAATTCGTTAAATTTACAAAATGTTTAGTATATTTTAGAAATCGGTCAAATTTTTTTGCATTCAAAATAAATACTTCTAATAGAAATTTGCCATAAAATTATTTATTTTCCTCCCTCTTTCACTCTGATCACTCATTTTATTTTCCACTTTTCGCCTCCACTTCTCTTCTTGTTCTTTTTATTCCTCAATCTGTCGATCGGTGGTCAATCGTCTGGAAAGTACATTACTTAGATTCGCTTTTAAGCATCTCTAATTGTCGGGCCTTCTATTTCATTAGCTTGTATTTGTTCATCTTTGTATCTTCCATTACTTGCGAAATGAATTTTTGTCGCGGTCTGTTCTTTTACCATTTACTAGTATCCTTCGATTACTGGCTATTAAATGTCTGTTATTTCTTGTTACATATTGCACATCTTCTTTCACCTATGATCTTCGTTAAGCAGCGTTCTTCATTAATATTCTTGAGCGTTCCTGTATTTTTAATTTCATCTAACCAGTTAACTTTTTGCATTTTCCCCCAACACCAAATTTCAAACGCTTTTAATTGTTTTTGTCTTCCTATATTTATGGTCCATGTTTCTGCACCGTGCGGAAGCGCACTCCGAGTATTTGCATTTTCAATCAACATCTCTTTTCTGTGTGCGCTCATTTCAAATGATTAAATTTAAATGGCCATCTTGATTTTATGTTAATTACTATTCGCGTGTCTAGTTTATATTATAATTTTTTATTCTCTTTAGATGAAATGTGCCTTTTTTTGTAATAGTCAGTCGGAAGTCGAAAAATGTCGTGAATAATACATTTTGGCGTCATCCATTGTTTATTTTTGTTGCATAAATGTTAAAATTGTGTTGTATATATGTATGCGTGAGTGTGTTCATGTGTGTGTGTGTGTGTGTGTGTATATATAACGCAGTCATCGTTTTATACATACAATATTATTATTTGTTTTTGTTGGTTTATTATTTGTTCATGTGCAAATTATCTGTCGATGATACCTTTCATTATAAATCTTCCCGTATGCTTCTCGTTTTGTCGAGAGTACATTAGTAACATAAATAAAAAGTGTACAACTTTGTCCGATTATCAGTTCATGTTTAATTATATATATATATATATATATATATATACAAAGCTTAAAAATTTGAATGGTCTACAACGGTTACTTTCCTAAAATTATCCTATGCCGCTCACAAATAATTTTACTGATCAACAGTCAACATGTATGTGATCCTGATCACATAATGTTCGAATGTTCATCACTTTCATCTGAACAATCTTCCTTTTACTCCTCTCTCTTATCAAACAATGTTCCTACTCCCTATTGTGCTGCATTTATTCTTTCCCTTCCTTCTCCTTCTGTCATCCAGGCGCTTGATACATTCTTGTTGAATGTTTCACGCCTCATAAAAATCTGATTTTTTCTCTATTCCCATTTCTTGGGCTAATGTCCTCGCTGACGAACCCATAGTAAAAAAAAAAAAAAAAAAAAAAAAAAAAACTTTCCTAAAATTATCCTATGCCGCTCACAAATAATTTTACTGATCAAATTCGTTGATTTCTTGTTTTTTTTAATTTTTTTATTGAATTCTACTTTTTTTCATATATTCATTTTAAATTTGGCCCTCTTAAAGACTACCGTTGCTTACATATATATATATATATACTGTGCTAATATATGTTTCTTTATCCTAATCCATGTTTCGAACATAAGGATTTCTCTACCTTTCCGTTTTTATCGCAATTAGGTAATTCTGCGCACTACCTCAGTTTTCTCTTAATAGCAGACTTTCTTGATACGTCTATGTTTACTATGTCTACATTTCTCTATCGAAAGCTTAAATATTCCAAAATTATGTTAGTCTATTGTGTAAGGTATGTCGATGACCCGTAAAGCATTTATGGCGCTTCAATTTGCCGGAAACACGGACGGAGACCGAATAATCCTACTATTACTCAATAACGGCGGGTAACAGCGTATTCTTCGCATACTCGAATAGCGCTTTCTCAGATTTCTACTGGCATACTATAAACTATCTCTTTAGCGGATCTCCAGAAGTAGCGGCACATTTTCTTTTCAAATTTTTCCGGTATTTCATAGCAAGACTAGAAGTGTGGGGAAGACATCTGAACAGCAGTTAATCGGAAAAAATAGAATATGTGTTGCGACATAAATACGGTAATAGGATAAGCTGAAGTCTCATTAAACCGTAGAAAAATTCAGTGTCAAGCTGAATCAGTTGGAGATAAATAGAATTAAAAAAAAAACAATTAGTCAATTCAACATTAAGAACGATCCCAAAATCATGTCTTAGCTGCAAATGTGACGTTCGGTTTGCTTAGCGCATTTTGGTTTATTAGTCACCTGCAAATCTGTGTCACTGAAACCGCGTCTATACAGCACAAATACTCGGAAACGAATTCCTCACGATAATGTGATAATCCAGCGAAGACTGTCAACATTGTGGAGAAAGTATGACCCGTTTGGTACCGCTTGAAATTTATGCAAAGCATTACCGTTAATTAAAAAGTTTTAAAATTTTCACGCAAAAATAATAATACCTGAAAGATGTAAAAAATCGATTTCGTACCAACTTGACAACTTACCTTTTCGATAGCAGAAGACCTTTACATGCTGCCCGTGTTTGTAGGATGAGGAAAAAGTTCATTCGAAGAGAAAGCTTTTTTTAATAAAATTCTTCGCACTTCAAAGATGATATTCTATTAAAATTTACGCCGTGCGATCATTTGCAATCTTGTTGCCGGTGTAATCGAGAAGTTCTCCCTAATTTTAGAATATATTACAACGCATATGTGAAACTTATTTAGTAAACAAACAGAAGGTTTGCTCTCTTTTGGAGGAAAACATCGCTTTCGGCAAAGGTTTTTTGTGCCAGAAACAACGTGAAATAACAATATGCGCAGTGCCGTATTTCTCGGGAATATTTTGTTTTGTGTTTGTCGCAGATCTGTTTTTATTTCAGCTGTAGGAAATAAGCGTCACCGGCACATTGATGTCTACTTCGTGTTGTCTAGATTATATCTTTCAATTTCCGCTGCATACATTTCGTATTATTACTTTCGAAGATGGAGATCGGATGTATTCGCTAAAAGAGCGATTAAAAATATAGCAACACGGCCGAGTTTAAAAATATCGAATTAAAATATTCTTCCTCACGACACGTAACTTCTCCTCAAAAAACTCACTGTTAGCTGTGACACGGTTCCTGAGATGGATTTTTGTTTGCCAATCAATGGCGGATCTGGGGGGAGATAGAGGACCCCCCCCCCCCCGCCCGAAGAACTAAAACCTCTATGACAAAAAAATTGTTATAACCGAGAAACTTACTAAAAATAAAACAAAATTTTTAAATTAAATTGTAATAATTATGTATTTTTAACCGACTTCAAAAAAGGAGGAGGTATTCAATTCGACTGTATTTTTTTTTTTTTTTTTTTTTATGTGTGTTACCACAGAACTTTCTTCTAGATGAACCGATTTTGATGATTCTTCTTTTATTTGAAAGGTGGCGTTTGTCATGTGGTCCCATTTAAATTTGATCAAGGTCCGACCGATAGTTTTTGAGTTATCCTTAATAATGCGGGAGATTGAAGCTTTTTGGATGCTTTTCATTCATGATTGTTTTCACCGTCGGATTAGATTTTTGACTTAAAATACTATAAATTTGCCAAATTACCATGGAAATGTAGCTTTTGGTGTTTTTACCGTGGAAATAAATGTTTTAATTTAATTGAATAAAAATGCACTAAAAAGTAAAAAATAAAATGCTTTTTTACAAAAAATAAATACCGACTTCAAGGTTTATTATAAAAATTTAAAAATGCACTAAAAAGTAAAAAATAATTACTCCCGATAAAATATATATATCAGAGTGATATAACTTAAGGTGATATCGTAATTGTTATACAACATTAATTTTTTGGAGTTGGAATTAAATTCATGTTAGGAACAATTTAATCAACATTTAATGCAGTTTTTAATTATTCTTTTAATATGAATTTGATGCCAACTCCAAAAAATTAATGTTGTATAACAATTACGATATCACCTTAAGTTATATCACTCTGATATATATATTTTATCGGGAGTAATTATTTTTTACTTTTTAGTGCATTTTTAAATTTTTATAATAAACCTTGAAGTCGGTATTTATTTTTTGTAAAAAAGCATTTTATTAAAACATTTTTAATTGTCTAAAGAGGTGGTGTCTCTATTTGATTTTCTTTATGAAACAAGGTATTTTTCAAATCTATTATCTACCGTAGAAGGTTTTACGGAACTATATAATCCCCGCATGTCCTCTGAATCCGTCTTTGACGCCAATTTTCACTCGACTCGCAGCGGTGTTTTACGTGTTCCTTAGCTTCCTAAGAATCGTTCGAGTTTTCACTTAGGATTTCCGTTTACATGAACGATTCTGAAAGAACTCAGAGGACAAAATGCTTTTAGCATTGCACCTAGTTAGGATATTATTCATGGTCGTCATCAAGATTAAGGAAACTACGAGTGAATGAAAACCTACGAAATAAAATCTCAAACTTCACTTTTACGATATAGGCAGCGACTAATTTAAATGCTTACTTGCTTTCTTCGATAATAAATATGTGTCGCTGACGCGATAAAAAGGACAAAAGTCCAGGCGATTTTAAGCGGAGGAAGGAATGGTCGTTGCAATTTACAGGATAGATGAAAATTGCCTTGTAAGCTTTCTGGTAGAACGGTAGCAATCAGACCGACGATACGACTAAGCCGGAACACATCGTTATTCGTTTATGGCGAAGTTTACTATAAAAACATAAAAATATTGCAATCAGCCTTCTCGAAACCGTAGCCTATTTTACGATCGAATCTACCTTAAACTCGCGACCATCCTTTCCGCTTTGCTATTTTCCGCGACCCCGGAACCTTAAGAATGCGATAGCCGCATTTTGCTTTTCGCTACAACAGTTACCTTAATTCAATTTCGTTTTTTTTCCCTTTTTTTCTATACGTATTACGCAGATAATTTTCAAGTGTTTAATCTGCTATTAACTTTTCATTTTGAGAAATTTTTCGCGCTCATCGTTTAATCTTCCGAGGGATTATTATCGAACAATACGATTTACTAATTTATTGATGCTAAAGTTAACTCTATTCCAATACAATCCCTTTCCCCTAAAAAAAAAAAAAAAAAGACTCCCACAGAAATACAAATTAGAGTTTTGCGCGTTTTCATATATGTTCGACGACACGAGAGCGGCGGGAGTTGCCGAAACATTTTGCTACAAAGCATTGTCGTAGCAATGTAAATAGGACAATCTAAATAAAAATACGCCTGGTCTGTATTATAAAAAACTAAGGTAAAAAGTAAAATAAGTCCTATACCCCTGATAAAATATCATGGATTCTAAAATTAAGCTTTTCATAATGTACTAAATCTAATCGATCTGAAGAGTATTAAGGCCAGATCCTTTCACATGGGATCTGCCTTAATCATGCCGCTTTATAAGATATCTTATAAATTAACTATGTTCTTGATTAATTAATTCGAATTTATCGGATCCCTATGAAGATTACTGATTGACCTTCCTTACCTTGCAAGCATTAGGTTGCATTATTGGAAGAAAATTTATATATTATTATTATTTTTTTATTTATTTATTTATTTACTAAATTTATATATTAAGTAAATGAAACACACCAATAAAATAATTATTTAATTTTTATTATATGCCCGACGCGTTTTGAAGACAAAGCTTCATGATCACAGAAGTTATTATAATATTATTTCGAGTAGAAAAAAAAAAAAAAAAAAGGCTCGGAAACCGAAAAAAAATCAAACCACCTTGACGCAAGCAACGGTGCCTTTTGCAAAAAATAACTCCACGTGGTGGCCGATTTCGAAAATTTCGGGCAGACAGAAAATAAAAATAAAAGAAATTAAATTAAATTTAATTAATTAATTACGAGGGTGGTTCAAATATAAACCGGAATTTCGTCATAAAAATTTTTATTTTATACTTACAGTGCTCATATTTTTTACAATTTTTCGAGATAACCCCCCTCGCACGCTACGCACTTTTTCCACCTCTCCGGCAATTTTTTTATTCCTTTTTCGTAAAAATCTCGCGGCTTGTCACATAGCCATTTGCGCACGAACGATTCCACCTGATCGTTGCTGTCGAAACGTTGTCCACCAAGTGCTTCTTTCAACGGGCCAAACAAATAATAATCACAAGGCGGCGACAAATCTGGACTGTAAGGAGGATGTTCAAGTGTTTCCCAGCCAAATTCGGCCAATGTCTCCATCGTGAGCCGAGCGGTATGTGGCCTGGCGTTGTCTTGAAGCAGTATCGCACTACGGATCGGAATTTCGCGCCTTTTTGTTCGATAGGCCGGTTTGACTGTGTTTTCTAGGAGGTTACTGTAATACTGCGCCGTCACAGTACGTTGTTCAGTTAGGAAATCGACTGCGATCACTCCGTTCATGTCCCAAAACACGGTACACAACACCTTCCCAGCTGACTGTGTAACCTTCGCTTTGACTGGCGATCCCTCTTTTTTCTTCCGCCACTCCATAGGCGAACGTTTACTCTCCGGCGTATAGTAGTGTACCACCCAAGTTTCGTCCGTGGTGAATATTCGCCGCAATAAATTCTCTCCTTCCTCTTCATAGCGCTGCAGGAGACGCGTACAAACTTCGCAACGAGTGAATTTCTGTTCAAAATTCAGAAGTCTTGGCACCCATCTGGCTGCAATTTTGCGATGAATTATTGTCTCAATACTACCTATGCTGATGCCCAATTCGTCGGTCATATCGCGTACACGGACGCGTTGGTCAGCCAAAATGAGTTGTTCGATGGCTTTGACGTGTTCATCTGTAATGCTGGTTTTTGGGCGCCGCGCATGTGCTATGTTTGACACTAGTTCACGTCCTTTTCGAAACGCGGAACACCACTCGTACACTTCAGTTTTGGAGAGACACTCATCGCCGAACTGTTCGCGTAATTTTCGGTAAATTTCCACGGATTTTACGTCGTCTTTGACTAAAAAACGAATAATGATGCGTTGCGCAACAGACGACACTGGTACTTCTTTTTCACTCATGGCTCTAACTACACTAAAAAGTGAGCTTACGCGGTTCTAATTGCTCTACATAACAAACCGGTCTAACTGCCAGTGCAACCACTTTTTCCACAATAAATTTTTCGCGCGTTTATTTAAAAATTCCGCTTTATATTTGAACCACCCTCGTAATTAATATACAGTGGAATAATATTTTTGATAGCTCTTTGTGCTGGATGAATGTCCTGTGCTAACGTTCCCATAAAATAAAATTTAAAAAATTAAAAATAAAAAAATTGATAGTTCAACGTGTTTGTATCATCGAAGCAAACGGAGATTAACAAACAAAATTTTGTAGGTAATTTTCAATGTTGTAAGGAGAAATGATAATAAGTGGGGATGTTTGAAGTAGGTGGGCGGAGGGCAAGCCTTCTATGGTACATATAAAATATATAATATATATATATATATATATATATATGTACATCAAGGCCGTGTTCACGGGGTGGGTTTTGCCCCCCCCCCCCACGAGAACTAAAATAGTTATTATAAATACACAAAAATCTAAAAAAAACCAAAAATTTAAAATAAACGATGATTTTTTAGGTTGCTTTTATCTACGTTTAAAAGAAAAAAGAAAAAATATGCTGCATATTTTTAGGTACTTCATTAATATTTTATGCAAAATTTTTTATTACGAGTATAATTAATAACATATGTAATTTTTATTAATGTTTATACGGGGTAATTCATTTATGAAAATTATTAATACATATAAATCAAAATGATGGAAATTATTAATAGTACGAATATTAGTGAAAAATGTATTGTTATTTATAAAATAAATATGTAAAGAAAATTTTCAAAACCCACCCTTTCCAGAATTCTGGGCACGGGCCTGATGTACATATATATATATATATATATAAACATATTTATATACATACATACATATATTCTTCTTCTTATTGTGCCGTGTTCGATTATCGAAGGTTGGCGTCCACATATTGCATTCTTTTCCATAATTGTCGATCCCGCGCTAAATAGAGCAAGTCCTCTGTTTTGATTCGCCAGCCAACATGTTCTTCTGCGGCCAACCCCGCGAGTACCTTCTATCGCACTCATGAGTAACGTTTGAAGTAGCGCGTATTTTTGCCGGCGCATCAAATTACCGAAATAATTAATTTTCCTCACTTTTATTGTTCTGATTGTTTCTCTAAATTTTTTCATATTTTCTTCATAGTCGTTTGCGCAATAGCTGCTCATCGTGACCTCTACTTTAATCTACCAAGTACTAGTTGTCTCCAGCGACTTCTGTTTTGGCTGCTTCTCATTGCCGTGGTTTGCGTTTGATCGCTTAGTGCTGTTATTGTGTCTATCCATCGCCGAGGCGGTCTTCCACGAGGTCTTGCTCCTTCTATTGGACCTACTATATTCATATATTGATTCATAAATATATATATATATATATATATACATATACACATATTTATACATGTATCTATGCAATCGCAGAGACAGTTGAGCATTTTAGTTACTTGTCCAATCTTTGCGATGTTGCTAGGGCGTTTGCCTTCCACCATGAAGAGTCCCAGGCGACGGACAGGAATCGGTACAAAAATTAAATTAAAGTAACCGCTAACAGAATCATGTGGGAGGCAGTGGCGATCCACCACGTGTACCACGATATGCGCGCTAGTTAGTATACAAACAGACACACTTTGTGCACTTGGCATTATTTGTATAACGACATAAATCAAACATGCAAAATAATGAGTTTCAAATGTAGTGTTCAACACTCGTGTAGCATATAACACAATTGTCTATGTCTGTACAACAAGAATGTACAAGTATGCAGCTACGACGTTCACCATCGAGCAGTAGTATGTGTGGCCACCTCGACGGCCCGGCGGATAATAGGTGTAGTTGTTTTCAAAAGTATTTATTTCAAAACGCATTCATCGAAGAAACAGTGAGCAATGGCGCATGTTCGATGTTTGCAAAATGCGGAGCTACCAAAGGGCTATGTATAAGTTCGAAACGAGTAGCTTGGCCGAATCGAAATTTTTCACTGCGATCAAGTTCTGACGAAAGATTTTACACAGCTATAAACGAACTTTCTTCAAACGAACTTTCTTTCGATTGTAGTGCAACGATCTTTTCCGGTTCGGTACGGGAAATTCGAAAATAAAAGCAAACGACCGTGCTTAGAAAAGGAAAGTTATGATAAGAATAAAAACGAAACAACTTTAAAGAGCTGCATGCAAGCAAGCGAACAACAATCGGTTTATTAGGACGCTGCGCGCAGTAGGCACCCCGTCGACGTTGTTGAATAAAATATGCGCCACGCTACTTTCCTCTAAATTATAAAACTCTTTTCCGCGCGTAACGATTGAAGTGGTTTATCTGTTTTGTTTGCAGAAAAATTACGTAATAAAAGAAATCAACGGCATTTGTCAGACTTTATTAATGCTTAGCAGGAGGTAACAACACAGACCGAGAACGAGCGAGAGAGAGACGTACATCTGTATGACATCTGACTCTGTCGCAGTAGAGTAATTCCTTCGCTAGCATGGCAGCGGACAAACCGCGATATCCGACACGATTCATACTGGCGAACTGAAAAAATTTAGAGGCGACGTCGATGATATTGTTAGCGCGCAATGAAGACGCTTGACGATTTCGTAAATTTCAATAAGACCTTATTAAAGGACAGATGAAAAAAGGACTATTTTCCATAAAGGGAACTACGAGTCATTGAAGAGATGTTGACCTGAAACGAAGTTGTTCGTGTTCTGAACCGAGATTCTTTTTCTTATCCTGTTTAACGGAAAAGCAAAAATCAGAATGACGTTCGCCAGATTTTTTGAACATCGTTTTCGCCATCGTCTACCGATGAAGAACATTCTACGAACAAACAAAAACCGATACTAGAATAACAGCGATTTCTGCCGCGCGATATGCAATGTTAATTGTTGTGTCTTCTCGAGAAAAAAAAAAAAAAAAAAAAAAAAAACCGTTTCATTTACATCAGCAGACTAAAATGACAAAGATGTGTGGTGAGCCGATTAAGAATAAGGAAAAATATTACAAGCTACTCGAATCAATCATTCTCGTAGAAGAAATGCCAATTAATCGGACTAATTATTTTCATCGCTTAATCACATTTTCTTATTTGTTTCCGAATTAAGTTATTCGTAGGTTTTTTTTATTTGGTATTTTATTTATTTCACAAAGATCGAAGCATAGTCGTATAAACAACGTAATGTGTTGCATTGAAAATGTGTTTTCCTTTTTCGATTTTTATTAAATACTCGACTCGACGCTTAATTACAATTGGCTCGGTTTAATTTGAAAAACATTTCCCCGTGAATTTTCACAATTTAGTACAAAAGAGCATTGAGTTCGCCTGTATGATACTTTTTCCGCTGGAGTTTTTTTCAATTTTCTACAGAGCTAAAACGAGCTTGACCGTCTAATTATATCGATCAGCATCTACCGCGCGCCAGCTTAATTGTCTCTTTTAAACCTTAAAATGTTTTCAATTATATTCGCCGCAGACATCGCTTCTTTACTCGTATGTTTCCACCGATGGTGTCTCCGCTCGTTTTTCCGATTCAAACTGTGCTTATATTAAATTAAGACCAATTAAAACGTAGAAAATATCAACGTAGATTAAACGCGCATTGCTGTTTACGTGAGAGTGGTTATGTAATTTATTAACTACTTTTTTTCTAATTGCATTTTTCTATTCGCTTCTATTTTTCTTATCATTTTAGCGATAGTTTGCAATATTGCATTATCGTTATTTTTTTATTTTTTTCCTGTTAACACATTGCGTGGGTTTTTTTCTTCGCTCGATTTAGCTTCTTTTTTCTTTTTTTTTAATAATCCGCTAGATATGTATATGTAGTTCCTTTTTGATATTCTTGAAAGTATAATTATGAAGTGGTGGTAAGCGTAAAAATGTTCAGGACATGTTCATTTAAAAATCACCGATTTTTATCCATTCTAGTTCAATAAACTTATTTCCGTTTCATTTCATTTCCCGAAAGGAAATGGGGGAAATATTTTTAGTATTTACTACGTTCAGCAAGATTTGGTCAGTTGCTAAATTTGAACTAGTTATAGCTGTTAAACCAAAACTGACAATGCTACTTGGAAATATAAATCTAACCGTTCCGAGTAGCAGGTCTGCTCAATCAGAAATCTAGATCTCAGTAGAAGAAAAGTTCTAGAAAAATAAAAATAACTTTGATAACCCCGCTCTTCGCGCTATTTTTAGCCATGACACATTGTATAAAATGATAACTTTGTTTGCTTAAATGGTGGCTTCAGCATAATTTTATGTCACTGCCCCCCCCCCACCTTTGTGGAAACAGTGTGTGGATAAATTCGAACAATGCTAATTATTTATTACTTTTTACGGCATGAATCGCCATTATTTTTATGGGCCTCTCCACCCCCTGAAGCCTCGAAGCTTAAGTATTTATAAGCGCGTAATCATGAACAATTTGGAAGACTTATAATGAAGTAGTAGAACAATTTGCCGGAAACCCACGGAATTTTAATTAAGATTTTATTCTTGTTTAATAAAATTAATTAAGCCTTTAAAAATTATACATTTTATTTTTCCTATAACCCATCATCTTGCCCCTCTCCGGCTCATCGGCTGCTCTTGATTATTTTAATCTCATTCTTTCATTGACTAATTTTTACTTACTTTAGGTATTACGAGTAGTATAAAAAAAAAAAAAAAAACAACATATATTATGCAGAGATTTTATAATAAAAAAAAATAAAAAAAATCGTTTTTAATAATAATTATAAATCAAAAATTAATTAAACAATTTAAAAAAAAAAAAAAGAACGTTGTAATAAATAAAAGCTGATGAATGATAAGTATACAAATTTGGACTAGATTAATAACTCGGAACTACATTAAACATTTAGAACTAGTGTTCAAATTCAGTAGCTGACCAAATGTTAAAGACGGCGAAAAATATTTCCCATTTCCTTTCTGAAATGAAATTAAATAAAAATAAGTTTATTGAAAATAAATGCAGCGGATGAAAAACGATACCGTTTAAATGAGAACGCCCTGTGCAACATAATTAAACTTTTAAGAACATCTAAAAGGAACTACACATCTAGTGGATTATTGGAAAAAGTAAACTAAATCAAGAAAAAAATCTATGCAATATGCTAACAGGAAAAAAAAATTAAAACAAGGAAAAAAATGAATATAAAGAAATGCAATTAGAAAAAAGTATGTTAATAAATTACGTAAATGTTTTTCATTCTTAAATTACAGTAACGCATGCTTTTAATATATCTGCGCATATACTTACTACATATATTTAAATCGAAGGTTCTGGTGTAGTTTATGTGTATGTACATATCTGTGAAAAATCTTGATTTTTTCCCCGGTAAATTTTTAATTAAATCGCGCTTATTATGAAACCAAATTAAGCAGCCATTTTCTTTTTAATTCAAAAAATAAAAGATTAAATATATTTAAGAGAACACTAATGTCTAAACTGCGGTAAAGAAAATCAGCAGAGATCTATCATGAATAATATAAATCGCCGTAAATTGTTTTATGTAAAATTCACTAAAATTAAACACTTTTTTTTTTTTTTTTTTATTATTATTTAATTGGGCTCGTCTTTTTTTCTTTTTTTTTTTCCTACCCTGGGCGCGCCAGCGGCCTTGACCCGACAACATGAAAAATTAATAGTTATAACTAAATAGCCAAGCGGTCAGAAATGGAAAAGACAAAGGACAGCAGCAATGGAATAACTGAAGGCAATGGGAAGGAAAGAATATAGGTAGCGTTAAAGGGAGTAGGAAAACTCAAAACTAGAAGTTGGGCGTAAAGAAAGGAGCGTTCGTTAGAGAGTATAGAACACATTCGAATAGGATGTGATTTGAGTCACAAATACAAGAAGGTTCAGAAGCGTGAAGAGAGCAGAAAGGAGAAAGAGTTAAAGAAAAACGAAAGCGAGAAGAGGGGAGTAGAGAATGATTGATTCTAAGCCTAATTAAGGAAACAACAGTGGAACGACGACAGACAGGAATAGAATGAAACCAAGGCAGGAAAAACCGGTTGAATAAGACGATAGTATGAATGATGATTAGAGAATAAAGATGGATACATGTCAGACCAAAGTCTAGAATGATTAGAGCGTGACAGAGAAAGAATGTCTGAGGAAGGGAAAGAGTCGAGGAAAGGACCAATGCGGGCGGCTGAGCGAGCTAAACAGTCAGCTGAGTCATTGCGCTCAATATTGGAATGACTAGGGACCCATAGAAAGTCTATGAGAATGGATCGGAACGAGAACAAAGACGAGACAAGAGATCGAATAGAGAGGATGATACCGTCAGAAGTATGAGAAGGAGGAGATGGTTTGAAGAACGCCTTTGGAATCAGAAACAATCAGGAATTTGTGAACGCCACTCGTAGAGGATATGAATTGGATTGCACGAAGAATTGAGATCGACTCGGCTGAGAAGATAGAGCAGAAAGAAGGAAGTCTGAAAGACTCGGAGTGCAGGAACGTAGGAGACGTATACGCGCCACCCACGCCCCCATCACTCTTGGAGCCATCCGAGAAAATTAAGGCATGGGAAGGAAAAGCAGAGTTCAGCAGCTGAAAGAAAATTGGAAGTTGACTACATTGTGAGAGGAAGAATTAGCTCGGACTGGAAGAGAGGAGAAATTGATGGGGTGCCATATGCTATTAAAATCGAGAGAAAAGTAAGGAAGACTGTTGTTATAAGAGGAAACGTAGAGAGAAAAATTGGAAACACGCTCGTCAACCGAGGACCTTCACCCAGAAACAATTAAGGGAAAACGAAAGTTATATAGTGAGGCGATCAGCTATCGTTAATAAGAAGGAAACAATGGATGCGATAATAAGTGTAGAAGGAAAAGACAGGATATAACGAGCACAAAAAGGAGCAGGAAGCCCCAGCCTAAGCAAGTTGTAGTACAGAGCCGAACGCTCCACCGAAAGAGATGAACACTTAATAAACATGTGATCGGTGTCACAAACAACCGCAACATTTGAATGGAGAAGACAACACGGGGAAGAGGCTAATGATTAGCGAAAGCGGGAGGAAGGTAGCAAGGAATGGTCAAAGCGGAAACGCACAATGGCGACAACAACAGAACGAAGAAGTGAAGGAAACAGAAGGAACCAACGATTGGAAGGAAGATTAGGCTGAACGGACAAATAAAAAGAACGACAATTAGAAAAGGAGGAAGGGTACATATCCGACCGAAATCTGAGATGGAAATCTTTACACAAAGGCAAGAGATTAGAGGATGGGATTTTTTTGAAGAAGAATGAAGAAGAAGCAGCAACCGGAGCCAAAGAATCAGCCATCTCATTACCAGAGATGCCAGAATGGCCAGGAACCCACAGCAAGTCAATATGGATCCCATGAAGAGAAGAGAGAGTCCGAATGAGAGAACGTATGCGGAGAATAGTAAAATCACAGGAATGATTAGGAAGCGAAGCGGAGATGGCTTGAAGAGCACTCATGGAGTCGGAAATGATCAGAAACTGGGAAGAAAGACGATTGGAGGAGATGAAAATAATGGAACGTAAAATAGCCATTAGCTCGGCTGTAAATATGGAACAGAAGGAAGGAAGACAGAAGGATTCAGAGAAGTTATAATCTGGAAGAATAAAAAAAGCACCAACCCCATCAGGCCCCTTAGAACCATCAGTGAAAATGTTTACATGAGAAGAGAAGAGAGAATTGACAATGCTGTGGAATTCCTGTTTAATTACAGCTGGAGGGAGAGATTTTGCAAGTGTAGGCGAAATAAATATTCTGGGAGGATGGCAGAGAACGCTGAAGTTAAAGGAGAAACAAGGCAGACTATTAAAGGAAATTGTATACGGCCAAAATGAATTAAGACGGAGGGAAATAAGGGACAGGATAGGAATTTTTCTGGGCACAAAGCGCCAATTCCGAGAAATTGAAAGGTAGGAAAAAATGAGAGAAGAAGATGAGAGAGAAAGACGTTTATCAAGGAAGCGATAACCCAAATAAGATCTGCGAATAGACAGGGGAGGAGCATACGATTCAGCAAGCAGCAGTGCTGGAATAGGAGAGGATTTAAGAGGACCGAGACAGAGTCTAAGGCAAGAATTTTGGATCACATCAAGTTTAGAAAGACGGGACTTGGAAGCGCAGGCATAAATGAACGAACAGTAATCACGCTTGGAACGGACGTCACAGCGTCCGGATGAAAGCGAACAGATCAACCATTCGGAATTCAGCTCAACATTGATAGGTGGCTGGCGCCTTAAACAATTTTCTTTTGCAAACTTACTTTTCAGATTTCTACTGGCAAACTGAAAACTGCCTCTTCAGCTTAAATGAGATTTCGGTTTTTATATTCCACATTTTAAAATTACATAAATCCTTTAATTTCGTATTTAACATAAATTCTCGAATACTTTACTTTGAAAACTCCTGTTAATTCGTTAAAGCTTCGGTTTCGGCTCCGTGAGTGATGAAAAAATACACTGATCCCCAGCATTTTAATCTTCGCACTTTGCCACCTACTGCATAGTATTATTAACTCCTTATCGATTTCATCTGCAGACGTTATTGTGTAATATAGAAATCGTAGTCAAATGTACATTCTTTTTTCTTTCTCGATTTTAAAGTTAAACTCTATTATTAACCGATAGAAAATTGTAGCAAGAACAAGAACGTTTTCGTAGCAACTGAAAAGCGCTTATCTCGATGTTAAATAGTTTATTTTCATTTATTAACAGATATTCGGTTTTAGTAAAGACGTCATCTCTAAAAGAAAAAAAAAAATATCGCAAAGATAGTTTTTAAAATTCAACTCGGAAAGCAACTTGTTCTTTTACTGCTTGTGGAAAAGTTTATTCTTAGCAACGTGCACAGGCTGAAATAACTGCAGACATGTTCTTTGTTAAAATTTTAACCTATCGTGAAGTGAACCAGATCGATCACTGAGTGCGAATCTAACGTTTGCAATATCCCGCTTAAACACCAGCGATAATTCTTCATCAATTCGTTGTTTTCGCACTTTCGCTAACATCTTCAACGCAAACAGTTTTCGAAAAATTTCTTTTCGTCACCTTCTTTGATGAACCGCTCATTCGCTGCGCAGGCTCAAGATATCATTAAGTAATGCGTTCGCGCGGAAGTTTCACCGTAATTAGATGATTTTGAAGTGAAAGCTTCGGCTAAACGCCGGAACGTTTACTTTACGCTACGCGTTGTTGCCGGAGACGCGATAGGTGTAGTAGTATCTAATAATTATGTAGTAACAGCGATTGCCGCTAATCTGTCAAACGGAGATCCCTGCGGAATGAACGCATTCAATATTAAAAAGGAACAAAAACTTTGAACGCGGCAAAATTCGCGACAAAGTTCAATTATCGCCCGCACCGGCAACTTCGGAATCAGCTAGTAAATTATTCATAAAATGCGTACAACGTTTACGTTGACTAGCGAAGCTTCGGAATTGTTATTTAGAAAAGTTTTTCTGGGAAATCGTACTTGAATTTCTTTCGCAAACAAGCAATAAGCGTAGTTTTACACGTCAATAATTGTCATACTGCGCTAAGCGTTAAACGAATTAACTGTTCTTACTTACTTTATCATCATCGTAGCAATAGCCAAATGTCGAGACTGTAACCTGTCTAAATAAAAATAAATATTTTTATTCGATATTAAAATAGTACACATATTTTAACGTTGCAATTGAAAAAAAATTACGAAAAAATGAATATATTCTCACTTTGATACATATATATATATTTATCTATGTCAACGATAGATCTCTAAGTCGATTGTGGTATTCCATATCTCTTCAATATCACGTAAATAGAAGGCCCAGATATGGGAAAAGTACAAAATATACGGACAATTACATGCATACGTATATTTTTATTCACTCACTATCGGTGTCCTTTTCTTTGTTTTCTTTTTCTTCTGATTTTAATTTGCAATATGGAAATTGTAAAATATTTCAATAATAATAAGGTAGGCAGATGTGACTAAACTTTGAGCACACGAATAGCATTTTTGATTATTTAACAAAGAACAATGCAGCGTGGGCGCGATTGGAGCAAGCAGATGGAGACCCCCCTCCTCCGGGAAGATCAAACAAATGAGGGGGGGCCTTATAGTTCCCTAGTATGTATAAATATTTGAAAATGGAACAGAAATTATAAACTCAACTAAAAAAATAAATATTACAATATTTTTAGTATCTTATAGGAGACACAGTAATTGCGAATTGATTCAGAAAATCTTAAAAAAAAAAAAAAAAAACTTGATATTAAACATGCTAGAGAATTATTACTGAATAATATTATGGAATGGACTGAAATGGCAAAGGAAACCCTTTTTCTACAGTCAATAACAAAAGAATATTTTTTTTTTTTTAAATATAAAATAATAATATTATTTTATATATTATCGTTTAGGTGCGCCGTCGGCTTTGACCCAGCAACTACAGAAATCATGGAAAGGGTTAAATAGAGAAACGATTAGAAATAGAGCTTAGGAAAGATTGAAGTACAGGGATTATATCTGGAGATGGAAAGGAAAGGACAAAGGAAGAACTATAAGGAGCAGGAAGACCCAGTGTTAAGATTTTGGAGTACATAACAGAGCGCTCAGAATCAAGGGCACAGGGCATTCAAAGAGAATACATACATCTATTATTGAAAATTAATAAGATAATAACGTGTAAGAGACTGACTCGCTCGATAAATAAATTTTCCTGTTTTCGCGAAAACTAACAACTTTGGTTTTCAAGCGTAAAATAAACGGCTTCTGTAGCATGAATGATTGCGTCAGTGTGAAAACGATCGAGTCATCAGTTAGTTGAATCACATCGATTGCAATGGACGTTCAGTTATCGAATCCTTATGGGCATAAAGTGGATTTGAACCGAATAATGCTATGTATATAGTGAAAATATTATGGGTAACTAATGTTGGTTAGTTGAGAAATAAACTAATTTCAAAAGAGGAGCGAACTGATATATATATATATATATATATATATAAACATACGTCAGTGTAAAAACAATGGAGTTATACCAGCCCCGGTTGAGCCATCGATTGCGATGGATGTTCGGTTGTTAAATTCATATGGGCAATCTAAACATTCGTAAGTATATTTACAAATATTATGCGTAACCAAATGCGGTTTTGTTCGATAGATAAACTTATTCCAAAAGGAGGAACAAGCAGCGGTATTGTTAAGAAACAAAGATGCAGTTATTACGACTGTTCGAGCAGAGTGATCGAACATTGCTTGAGAATTAGAGAATACTTCATTGACAGAAAATAGAGTTAAAGGAGGCAATACTTGAATATTTATAAAATTTGATAGCAAGTTATATAATCGAATTAATTGATAATATAACTGTGCCGGAAAGGTATACTTAATAATATATTTTTTGCAGGGGTATGTAAAACTTACTTTTTAGGATTCCGTAGCCATATAATGTACGGAATCCTAATAAGATGGTTCAGAAACGACAAAAAAATATTCAATTAAAATATCCAATAACTCCGAACGGTTTAATTTATTAATTTCGAAATTTGAAACAGAAATTACAACTTCAAGATGATCGATTATCCTGGGCGCCAAAAAATCCAAAAAACCGTCAAGAATATATAATATGATATTTAAAACGACCTCAAAAAGCACCCTCTTAAAACATTCATAACTCATCACCAGATAAACCTTTAAAGGTGAAATTCAAAATATAAAATAAAATGCGGGAGTCCTTTCATAAAATCAAAAAATTACGATAAAAAAATTAATTAAACCCCTCTCCCTTTTAGGCCAAACACAGCAAAAAAAAAAAAAAAAGGAAGTTCACGTAAATATTAGCCCGAGTAAAAACGTTTAAGAAACCAAAACGTATTTCAGACATACGCATAAAGGACCACTTCATAGGGAAAATATAGCCGAGCTTACAATTTTATATTCGGACTCTTGGCACAGCAAAAGCTCAAAAATTTTGAAAAAAATTTTATTTTTTAACCGGCATATGATACATTTGTTGGAAAGAGCGCTATTTGTCAGGAACGAAACCATAAATCACTTCCTTAACGAAACTTCTAAAATTAACGAAAAGGTCAAAAAAACGCGGAAGGTGATGCGTGTCTCTTTCTTGATGACGCGAGTATTATAGTTAAAAATTTCGAACAAGGTTTAAAATATGTATATCCTCGTATATTTTTCTAGTTTGGAGCCTCCGGGTTTCTAACGTCAAAATTAGGCTCCGGGGAGCGCGGAATATTCGAAATTTTTGAAAAAATAATTTTTCTCTCGGTCATGTGAGATATCAATTGAGAGATCACTCTATTTGTCGGCTAAAGGAAACGGTATTTCATTTTCTTAACGAAATTTTCGAGATGGCGATAATTTCAAAAAATCGCAAAAAAGTACGCTTCTTTTCCTCTTTGCAGCGGAAAAATCAAATTTCTTTTTTTCGAATTTAGTATTACGTATATATATATATATATATATATATATATATAGATTATGGTTATCGTTAACTTACATAAATCTCAGCGCATAAAACATCATGCTTGATTGCACTTGTTTAGTAATACTCGTATATAGAATTATGATACAAATCAAAATGTGTTGGCGTATAAAGTATAACCAGTTACATAGATACCAACACATTTGTATACAAATCCACAACATTAAGGGGAAGGAAACTTCTTGAATATTTAAAACATTGAATATATCAGAAATATATAAGTGTGTCATAAAACACCACTTCTGCTTTGTTATATTATCAAAATAAAATTAATAATTAACGGAAAATTAATAATCGATTCAAATTTAAATGCGGTTAACATAAAATTTATGAGTGCATTTTTTATACCCGTCTATTTTTATGGAGCTTCATGATAGTGTCTACGCGTAGAGTATCGACAAGTAACGGTTTTGTGAGCGTTAATTTACTCTATGAGATAACTTCAGTGGTTGAAAAATAATTTGCGGAATAACACATAAACTGAACCATAAAACAACTACAGTATTTCACAAGTTATGATCCACAATTAGTTTGTGTATAAGTTTGTTTTCGTGCTGTATATATTTTGTTAATTTCGTTTCGCTACACACTTCTCATCTATTCACGTACGCTCACATACCCACTCCGAAGGAAATAATGGTATGTCACCTCAGCTTTATTATTAAATTTCTTAATTTTAATCATAGTTAGCTTCATTTTCTCGGTTTTCATAACTATCTGCTCCATTTAGTCCTTTTCAACTCCCCTCTAATTACTTTCTTTGTCACTTTGATATCATGTTTTCTTTGAATGTTCCATTTTTTCTACTGAAAAACAATCGTCCCCTTCTAATTTTTCCACTAAAACTTAGCATCCCTTACTGCTCTTATCAGTACTTTATATATTGTTTGATTTCCTGCTGCTCATGCTCTCGAATTATTTTTATCCTCTATCCTTAAACGTTTAAGAATGTAATTACATTTTCTCCTTCTTCTCATTTCTTATGCTAATGTTCTCGTTGACGAACCCGTTATAAGTAAATGAAAAAGTAAAAAAAAAAAAATCCTTCGGAAATTGTGTATGAAATTTTTAAAAATAAAAATCTCGTAGACCAACGCATATGCTGACGAAATAACTGAAACCAAATTCTTTCGAAACATTTCGGAGTAAATGGTGAAAAAATTAACAGTATGTGCTGTACAAATGATTATGTGCTTATCGCAAGAACTCCAAGGCAGTTACAGATAATGATAAACAAATCAAATAACGGATGCGAAAAGTACAGGATGAAGATAAACACGAACAAAACTAAAGTAACGGAGGTCAGCAGAACAAGCAATAGACCATCTCGCGTATCGAGGTGGATGGAGTACGAATAGAACAAATATCAAAATATAATTATCCTGGAGTCGTTACATCTGGAGGTAGCACGGATGATGTAGAAATAAGAGTAAGATTGAATACGGTTAGAAGAACGGCATTTAACAATCTGGAAAGAACTCTGAAAGACCGGAAAATGAAAATGGAACTGCGCTTTTGTATCTAAAATGCCACGCCTAGGCTACAACGAGGTATGCCACAGAAACGTGAATAATGACAGCGGACTCGGAAGGGAGACTTGACGTCTTTGAAATATGGACGTGCAGAAGAATGAACGGGATAAGTTTGACGGAGAAAATCAGGAACGAGGAGGTATTAAAAAGTAATAGAACTGAGGAGTTGCATTTTGCTACTAATAATTAATTAAAGGAAACAAACGGCGCTTGCTGCAAAATAAAATGTCTGAAGACAGGAGGTTTTGGCTGATAGTAAATCGAAAGATTCTAGACAAAGCGATGAGAGATAGAAGAAGAATTACGAAATGGGATAGGCTGGACAAAATGGTTTAATCGCAACCGCTCACGCGGGAAATGCTTGCTGAAAATAATAAGAATAATAATAAAGCATAGAGAAAATTTATTGAATACTTCGAAATATCCGGAAAACCGTATAAGATAGCAGTGAAAAAAACTAATTGAATTTCCACTAATCTAAATAAGTAACCGTACGGAAAAAACTGAAAAATGTTAAACAATTATTTCTTATAAAATGAATGCGATTATACCAAGGACATATATGCAACTATTCTCAGTTGCATCAAATTAGTTATCTTGTCACTTATGCCATTAAATATGTTTGCAACAGAAAATTAAATGGATATAATGAATGTTATAATAAAATCGTTAGAAGATTATGCGCAAGAATAATCTCGAACTACATGCATATATTTTTGAATAATTCCTTAATTTTATCGTCTTCCCTTCGATATTGGAAATCGGTAAAGTAAAACTGCTAAACAAACCAGGAAAAAATCCATCATAAATCAATGCATACCGTTCAATAATTCTATTCCATACCTATTACTTGCCATGTAGAGTTATAATTATTAAGGAAAGAACGCGGAATATAATTAAATCACAGCGGATAGACTGGTCATTGACTTAGAGTTGAAAAAAAAAAATGGAATTAGATCTATATTCTGCAAGTTATCCTTTATGTTCAGGTGCATAATTACTCGGTAATATTAAAAGGAAGATCCGGCTTTGCTTTTAATTGTTATTAAGTTCACTACAGAGTATGTATCCAAATTAGCTTCTGCCAACTCTTCTTTCTTCGTACAATGAATTCTAAAAATTTTTATTACCAGCGATAATTTAACAGATTTTTCAACTATTGAATCGACTAATTTTAGTTTTTCAACATTTTCTTTCATTTTGCTCAAACTTCCTGTATCCTTTAAATAAATGATATTATGTTTTAACAGGCGATCAGAATAAAATAATTCCCTGCTTAGTACACTAATTTTTTTTATGCTCTGTAATGTTTTTTCCGCATCTACTCTGTTTATAATTAAAATGCTTTATATAATGTATTTTTATTCTTTTTATTTATTACATTTGTTGACGTAATTTGCAAATAAGAAAGTTTTAATGCTGTTCGTTGTTTTGCTTTTTTTTTTTGTTTCAGTCTGTTAACAACAACTTCTTTAATGGCATCCTTGCACTTTTTCTGAAATTTTATTTCTTAACGCTTGACTTTTTCTAAACAAAAACTTTATTTCTTTTTCGGTTTCTTTCAAAGTTCGAAATTGTTATTAATATTAACCGCAGTGTTTCTTGCGTTACCTTCCGATCTTTTTACTAGTATATATTTCTGCACTATAACCGATAATTTTAATAATTCATCGAAAAAAAGTGAAAAAACTTCTCAATCGTTTTAATATGAATACTTCTCTTCTGCGTCAGATTCAGTCATTTTTGTATGAAATGATATACCTATTGAAGGAATCCGAAATTAATGTCCCATCAAAAATCACAAAGCTAGTGACGGACAAGAATAATATATGCTATGGTTGTGTTTAGGGAAAGATAAAATTATAATGGCGGTAAACCGATTAGATTTCGTCGAAGCATTGGGTTACGGCCGAACGAAAGAGGTGGTAGTGAAATACAAAGCAGATTAGGAAACACTACTACACTACGTATTTATCATAATAAAACGAATTCGGATCTTAAGTAAAGACTCTACTAAGAACACAGTTAGGAATTTTTCCCAGGGGGGCTAGCTGATCAGCTGAATATATATATGTATATATATATATATATATATATATATATATATATATGTGTGTGTGTGTGTATATGTATATGTGTGTGCGCACATATAATCATATTATATTAAAAAGTTGATATAAAATTAATAACTTAAATAAATATATAACCGAAATAATTAACAGCTTATTTAAAAAAAGGGTTTTATTTACAGATCACTTCATTTTCAAATACTATGCCAAAGAATCAAAACACTTTAAAATGAGATACAGTTTATTATAATATAGTGTACTGATTTATACATTTCTTATATAAGTTTCAATTTTCTGTGTTTTTCGCTGAACCGATTAAAGGCTGTTTCGGAAGATTTTCGACTATTTCATTCTCTATACGCAGGAAAGACATATATGAAAATCTATTTTGGAGCATGTCGTCAAATGGGGCCTGCATACGCATAGGAAATTATTGTGATAATCACGGTATCAATTTCGAAGTACATTGTACTTTTACACTTCTCAAATTTTTCTCCCTATGACATTTAAACGATTCTTCTAGAAAGGGCAACGAGTTTTCTAGGGTGGGCCCTGCCCATCCTTGCACCCCTCTAGCTAAGCCCATGCTACTATAATTGGTTGGGTAGTGGTGTTTCGCTTAGATAGGACTTGGTTTTAAATCCGCTATTGCACGTTGAAACTCCAAAAAATTTCACATGTGCCGGGTCCAAAGTTAACGCGCCAAAAAACAAAAAAAAAAGAAAAAAAAAGCTCCACTGAATTTCGCAAAGGATAGAAAAGAAACAGTGCTAAATTTAAAAGCGTTACATATATACATTAGCGTAATGAAATTTACCTAAACATACGGTATACAGCTTCAGGTTTATACAAAACTTTACAAAGAAGACATGTGCGACGTTTTAAAATAATAGCCTATACAATAACCTTCATCAACCACTGCTCGACATATATCAAAATGTTAAAAAGTTACATCGATCGAAGTTCTACAATTTCGATGTGTAACTTTAAAAGATGGGCATGTGCGATGGAATGGTTTTTTCCTCGTATAACCTAGCAGATGAAATTCACACAACTGACGGAATGAGGAGAAGATTATGATAAGGGTCAAAGATTATACTAAGAAATGATTAACGATTGAAAATAATGAAATAAGGAAGCAACAGTTGACCATGAAGTAGAAGGAGCGTGTAGTGGTGGATGCTATAAGGAAGTGAGATCTCGGTAGACTGGAGTAATAAACTATACCAAAGAATAAAGGGGCATTTAAATAGAAAGTGATTAGCATCATTTGTCAGCAGGATACGAAGGATGTAGAATTGATTGAACAAAAGGAAAGAAAAATGTAGTTGGAAATTATGATTAAAACGGGAATTAACTATAGCGAACTAAAAGAACGACTAATGTTATGAAAATTATTAAGAATAAATAATAATCAGTGCAACAATCATTGGGCAAATGATAAACGAGAGATCGAAGGGGCTTCTAAACTGGGAAATCTGCTTAAAAGAAACTACTTGCTGCAGCTGAAAGTGCCAAAAAGTCGGCCAAATCATTATTAGAGATTTGTACTGGCTGGAGTAACATAGTGTAGCTCAATGAGATTAGAATGAGATGATAATAAATTAGAAATTTCCGATCATCAGATATAAAGAATAATCGGGTTAATGGAGAAGTTAGAGGTGTAATAAAATAGTAAAACGCTTTTCGAGATAAAGTCCAGAAGAATCTTGGAATATAAATTTTATACTAGAAATATAAAAAACAAATATAGTAACGGATTCAAAATAATAAGGGAAATTTGAAGGATTCAGAATAGGAGAGAGCAAGAAGAATGAAAGAAGCGGCATTAATTCCAGAAGTAAATTTCGAACTGTCCGTGAAAATTAACGCATCGGAAAATATACTCGTAGTGAAGGGATAATTTGCAACTAAATTCATTATGTATCGCAGAATGTCGGAAGATTTTTAGAGAAGAGAGGGAATAATTTAGGAGATTCTAAGAAGTTATAGGTGAAGGAAAAAAATTTGTTACCGGAATTTTAGGACGAGAGAAATATTGATAGGAATTCAGGAGCTTAGAATATTGCAAACCTTAATAATTCCCGATGACCTGCCGAGTTGCATGGTATTAACATTACATTGGTAAGTATAAAACAATCGAAAGAAAATAATATTCTATAGGTAGAACTTGATCGGGGTCGCGCAGCATAGTTGTGTGACCTTCATTCGGTGTCATTCAGTCATGGCGAATAACATGAAACATCGGAAATGAAAGGAATTCCAATGAAACGTTGTAGCTTTACAAGTGATCTAGGCAATTTTGAAAATAGTTATAACGATGACCAGTCGAAGTTCTCTTTCTTGTGATTACACCGTAATTAATGACTGAATTATTTTAACCAATAGTAGTAAGTTCTCCCGCCAAATGTTATCGATACGAATTATTGATCTTCGTTTCCTGGTTTTTTTTACCCTACTCTGAAGATTACATTACGGCTTATTACGTTTTTTGCGGGTATCATTTTACTATGCCGAGTAAAATTCCTAAATAAATCACGCGTAATTATAGTATTATTATTTCAGATTTTTTTTTAACATTACAACAATAAAATAGCTAACTGCATACGAAACTATAACATTTGACAGCCAGTTTACCTGGCGGTAATGTTTGAAGCACACGTAGATTACGAAGTGAAAGAAAACTCTCGGAACAAACAAATACAGTTCAGTCTGGTCACGTGTTGCGGTGAAGAAATTCGATCAAAGTGAGATAATAACGGAGTCTATTCTAATTGTAACAACATTATTTCGCCGAAATTTATAAAAATTTATCGATTAAAGCGTACCGAATTGTTTCACTTATATTATCGATTAAAAAGCAATACTCTAAAATTTTGTACGCACCTTTTTCTAAAGTCGAAGAGGAAATGAACATGTAAACTCAGGACTTAAGTTGTGAAAAGATGGTTCTCATGCATAAATTGCATCAATTTGTAGAAACGAGAAGTTAACAAAATGCTTTATGAATTCGAAAAAATGGACGTTGCGGTCGATAACAAAATATAATAAATTATTACTCGATGCGTGAGATGTTAATTTCTCGACCAACTCTTTTATTTCGTTCTTTTTAAATGTACCAATTTGACAAACTTGCAAAACTTGATTTCTTCAATTTTACTTCATTAAGCTTTCCTTTAAATTTTTTTTTTGTATTATTTTACAATTTTTAGTTATATTTGCGAACCAACGGACCAGCTTAAAAGATAAACGAAAAAAAACTTACCTAAACGAATGTTATACGAATAAGAAAGTAAAAAGGAAAGCGAACTTACGCCGATTTTAGTTTTGAGTAACGCGATTTACTTAATAGCCAGAAATAATATAATTGCTTCGATTTTATTTTTATTTGCACTCTTTTTATCAGTCCTTTAACACACTGAAGTCGGTGCCTGGTCTGTAACACGGGCATTTTCCTGTGTTTTTGGAAAACGGGCATCGATTTCAAAACCCTACACATACGCGCAACAGAATGATCGGAAGCGACTTCTTCCTGAAATTTGCTTTTCGTAAATCTTCTAGTTGTATTAAAAAGTAAAAGTAAAATAAGTGCCTTATATCCCCTTGATAAGAGGTATCATGGATTGTAAAGTTTTTTTTTTTTTTTTTAAGAACAAGTTGTGGGTCTCACAGGGCAAATATGCCCGTTGTGTGACTGCCAAACACTCTTATCAACGTTTATTGTAATAGGTATATAGTACAACAGTTAAGCTTTTCATAATGGTACTTTGGATTTGATGAGAATGCTGGTTCCAGTTCCTTTCTACTTTTGGATTATCCGCCTTTATTTTCCGCCAGATTTTTCCGGTACGCAATTATTTCAGGCTGGGTAAACCTGGGAGCGATTCAGAATTAGGTGATAATTTTCATTAAAATTTACCTCATCTTTTTCAGATGATTATGTTAACGTTTCAAAGCTAACGCACTCAAATAACGCGTAATAAAACTTTTTTTCGCTAAAACTTATCTAGATGTCAATTTTCATGAAAATTGGCCTTGCGGTTTTCGAGATGTTAGGGTTTCAAGATTTACAAGAGTACGACAACAAAAATAAGGTCAAGTTAAATGTGAGCTTTTAAAATTCTTAACATTTATTTAGCCTTTGGAAATGTTCGAATTTTCCTCAACCCTACTTAATAAGAAGCATCGGCTGTTTTGCCAACAATTTCATTTTTGAAAGTTAAACTTTGTAAAAGTTTCGTTATTTATTATCTTCCGTTATTTTAATAATTCCAACAACTTAAAAAACTAATGGAAAATTCGCTGCTTATAATTTCCTAAAATTAATTACATGTATATATTACACACTCGTTCATACATATATGTATATATATATATATATATATAAATATGTATGGAGGATGTATATATGTACAAAACAGGAAAAATAATGAAGTCAAATGAAATTCTAGAAATAAATTAGCAAAAAATTATATACATATATAGAAATCTACTGGCTAAAGTTATTTACAAAAAAAAAAGTTTTAATACACGGAAATTATGTAAAGATGATTGATGTTATTAAAGTTACAGTTTACGGAATTAATAGTTTTTTTTTTTTTTTTGGTAAATAAACACCACGTGATGAACTGGAGATATTAATTGAATTTTAAGTTGTTTTTGGGTTTACTACTCCAAATCTTGACCTGATGGGACAATGTTATATATTACGGTAAATTTACCAAAACAAAAAAGTAGTTTTAGTTTGTTAAAGTCGATTTTTTTTCTTCTCTAAACAACACTAGCTTTTTCGACCATATTATATTTTGTGTTGCCAATTGTAAAATCCATTATTCAAAATTTGTACAGATTTATATTTTCGAGACGCTATTTGTTTCCACAGTCGAGGATTTCGAAAATAAATTTTATAATACTACTTTATATTTTATCATCAAAATTAGCAATGGAAAAAATAAGTTACAATCAGAATGTATCGCAATTTGTACCTCCTAAACAGGATTTGTTACATAGGCGCGCAGAGGCTTAACACGCATTATCTTCATTTCTCTATTTTCCTTATTTACTGTAATTCCACAATATTTACACTTAGGCCAAAGTGTAAAGATAAACGAAAGCAGGCGAGGATAGGTAATTGTTGATACCAAATCACGGGCAGATTTAAAAAAAGAGAGAAATACACTCAAATTGAGTTTTCCTCGGCCACTTTCACATTTCCAGATTTTTGTAGTTTCCAATTGTTTTCGGTTGTATGCATATATGAATTGTATATATGTATTTCTATTGTTTTCCTATTTTCTAGACATATTACTAATGTAACAATTATAACAGTACATTCCACAACAACAAAGCGCAATAGTTACGAGAATTTAAGATTCAAAATTAAATAATATTTCCAATATTAAAGATATTCCGACTCCTACTACAGGATTTTTTAATAATTTCTCTGTAATTTACATTTCTAAAATATTTTAATAATATCAACTTTTTATGGAACACTACGTAGTGTTTGAATTATTCAAAGAAATTAATAAATAACTTGTTAGCTTAATTAGTAATTACGATTATACACAGTCATAGAATAGCATGGGCAAGTTTCGAAACTGTTTCCGACGGTTTCAACAGTTTTGAGCGTTCTTTTTTAAAATATTAAAATATTCATTCTGGTTAACCGAGCACTATTTTTTTAGATTTCATAACTTTCATCACTGCAATGATCCTTTTTTTTTTTTTTTTTTCTTATTCCTCACTCACCATTTTTCTCACATTATTCATTTATTATTCTATAAACTATCCATTTATTATCGACTGATCTCGCCCGCGGTTTTGGCCGCTTATTAATTCCTGTTTAAGTCCTTCATTTTTTCTCTCTTTTTATACGGTGAACTTGAAATATTTCTATTAGTTTATTTCCTCTGTGCAGTTTTCTTCTCCATTGGAAACATTACTAATACAGTAGTTAATAAAAGCTCAAATATATTTCATAACAGCGAGTCACAGTAGCTGGGCTAGGATTTAAAATTTGATCGTAAACAATATTTCCTGTAGGAACTATTAAAACTTCTTTTGCAGAATTCTTTATTCATTCTCTGTATTTTAATTTTTAAAATATTTTAATAAAAATTATTCTAATGAAATGTACTCTTTTATAGAACATTACACATTGCATAGTTACTAAAATGTATAAGCAAATATTTAAAAAAAATTAAAAGATATTATTATAAAGAATTATTTATGATTTAAAACGTGCCGTCCGCGCAATTAATACTTGCGATTAAGCATCACGCGACTTCAACTTCCTAACTAAAATACTTTAATAGAGTTAATGAAGTTAAACTTCTGAAAATCACATTACCGTCTGTCATTTACTCCGTGATCATTTAATTTTTCTTATACTATTGACTTAGACTATCTATCTATGTATGGGGGTAAGAGGAACTTGCTTTTCTGGGTTTTAAAAATGTTCTTTTTTTCTTTTGGTTTTTAATTAAAATAAAGGTACCTTTTTTCCGTTTGAAAACATGTCTGTCGTCGTTCAACAAAAAAACGATCCTCACATTTAGCCAAGATCCCCGGTCTCTCTCTACAGTCCGCATTTATCCGGAATGAGAAGTTTTGCTTAAAACAGCCATCATTTTAAAAAAATATAAAATCAACAACTGATAACATCCCTCTGCGAATTAATTAATCATCTGGTGGTAATTCCTTTAATTACATATTAAAATAACATCTCCAGCCACGTTTTTCGTATTACTTTCTTCCGCTATTAAATGTAAAAAAACACAGCGAAGAAAAACATTTAATGTAAACGTACAAAATGTCAACTAGAATAACGGGCATTTACAAGTTATTCTATTCGAAGTTCAATGCTAAGTTTCTCGAGTCTTAACACAGGAAGTCTTATTGATATTATTTTACACTAAAATACGGAGTTCCGGAAAAATAATTAAAATACCACTAAATTTCGAATCGTAGATGGATTATTATTTTTACTAGTTTTTTTTCCTAAGCTACCCCATCAAGCAATGATTATTGAAGCGCCGGGCATTCAAAAATCGCATGCGTAAACTTTCCAACCACGCTATTTGTCGATTGCGTTTGTTTCTCTAAGCGTTTTATTATCTTTGTCTCTATTGAACATGTCCCCCCCCCCCATATTACCAAGTCATTTATTTTCAATTATTATTATTCTTTTCTGTGCCGTTTCATTTTTAGGTGAAATGGGAAGTTACCATTCCTTATGAAGTAGAAAAAGCCAATAATTCCTATGATGAGCATTGCGGCAGTAATGCCAGCATAAGTAAAAGTTTGCTGTCCTGGTGAACCACATTACATATATGTAAAGCCAACTGGGGCAGCACAGAGTTGGTTAGTAAGTTGTATTTCGTTCAGGATTCGAATCCTGATTCTGTAAATTAGGAATACAAAAAAATTTCTCTTGTACTAGGTTTATATCCACAGTTGGCGAATATAAAGAAAAACGAAAAAACACATAAAAAAATACGTATGTATATATATATATATATATATATATATATATATATATTATCATCATTATTATTATTGTTGCATCTCCCATTCAGGAGGTTGCACGTCATGAACAGTAGAAATCTCTGCATCTGGCTAATTTTTTTTTTTTTTTGTGGTGCCGTGTACTGCTACTGTGGCCAAAGACACCAGATATTAAGATATGATTAAATTAAGCTGCAGATATTATTTTGTTTGAGGAAAGATAGTGTTTTTTTGATTTCATGGGAATCATCGGATAAGGCAGTTTGGATAGTAGTAGGAGGATAGATTGAATAGTGGGTGCAGTCGGAAACGATATGCTCTATTGTTAGAGGACCTTTACCACAGTATTGGCAGAGTGGAGCGTCGGCACGATCCAAAAGGTGCTTGTGTGTTAGTACTGTATGGCCGAAGCGCAGTCTTGTTAAAACAACGTCGTCACGTCTTGATGTCATGATGATGTTCCAAGGCGCAGTAGTAGGCTTGACTCTTCTCAGCTTATTTTCAAGCGACAATTCCTCCCAGGAACGGCCTAATTTTATTAGTAGAAAGAAGTATTTAATTCCTGTGTTCGTATTCATCATTTCCATTCCCCTTCTTCCTCTTGGAGCTTTTCCTTTAATTTTCCCCTGTGTGACCAGATTGAATAAGCATTCTTCTCGAATTTTGTATGCAATTTTTCTTCTTCTTACATCGTCATATAATTGCAACTTATCTACTTTACTCATATTCATCACCTGACGCGGTTTGTTATGAAATCTGTCCACGGGATTTTTAGCATACGGCGTTAATTCTATTTTTACAATCTGCACTTATCGTCCAGGTTTCAGCAGAATATTGCATTACGGACCACACATAGCACCGTAATATTCGTTTTTTCGTATCTGTATATTCATTTTCTTCTTTGTTATTATTTTTTCTAAACTCCCAAAAGCCTGTCTGGCCATTGCTGTTCTGGATTTTATTTCTATATCTTCACGTCCGTCTCCAGTTATCAGTTCATCTAACTATCTATATTGTTTAACATATTTTAGTCACTGTTCCTCTATGTGTATTTGTGTCTCTGCGTTTTTTAACCTGAAGCACTTTATTATTATCATTTTATTTGTATTTCATATTATACTTTTTTTCTTCTTTTTTATGATGTCTCAGCATTCGTTACATTTGTTCGGCTGTTTCGGCTATTAGTACTTTATCATCCGCATATGAAATGTTATTTATTAATTGCCCATTCATTTTCGGAATCCCGGTGCATTTAGTTTTGGGGATTTCATTATTTCCTCCGCATATACATTGAAAAGCCTAGGAGACAGTGGGCATCCTTGTCGGACTTCTTTTTGAATACTACAGTATTCTTCGGCGTATTCACTTTCTATCTTCATATTTGCCCTCTGATCTCAATATAAATGCTTTATAAGTTGTATATTAATTACGATCGATATCGTATTTTTGCAATACTTCGATTAGCTTCAAATGATCAACTCTGTCGAAAGCTTTCTCGTAATTGACAAAACATACTAATACATCTCTGTTTATGTTTAAAGCTCTTTGTATTATCACTTTTAATAGCTCTATAGTGTCTCTAGTGCCTCTATCTGCTATGAAACCAAATTGTGTTTTACTCGAGGTTTCATCTATTCTATGTTGCAGTCTGTAGTTTATGATTGCCAGTAAGAGTTTTAATGGCTCATTAGAGCAATTATTCGGTGTTTTGAACAATATTTTGAATTATTCTTTTTCGGTACTGGGATGAAACTGATTTTTTTAAAATCTTCTGGGAGCCTGGCTTCGTAATATATTCTATTGAAAAGATGTAGCAGGAGTGTTCTGCATTTTCCTAAAATGTGTTTAATCAAATCTACTGAAATTTTATCAATTCCTGTCGCTTTTCCCTTTTTTGCCTGTTTAATTTCTATGCCTAATTCACGCTTTTCAATAGACGGTGCATTTTCTGTTGCCTTAATCTTAACCTTGCCTTTTTCTGGTCTATTTATATCTTCATATAAATGAGCTATATAATCCATTCAGGACCTCTCGATTTTTTTTTTATCGATGCAATCCAATCCTTCTTTGCTTTTTACTCTTGTTATTTTTGGTTTTCTTTATTTGTGTATCTTCATCGTACACTTTATTTTCACATGCAATTCTCGTGTACAATGCCGTTCTTGAAGTTCTTCAATTTCTTTGCATTTTCCGGTATCCTACTCCATTTTTACATGTTTACATTTCTTTATTGTTAATTCGTGTAGGTCTTCATATTCAGCGCTCGATCTATCTTTTATTTCCCTTCTTTCATTTATAATAGATATTATTTCCTTTGTAATCCATGCATTATTTTTTTTTGTTTCATCCGATTTTAAGTTTTTATCAGCTACATCTATCACTGAATTTTTCCGCTCTTTTCATAAGCATTCAAGTATCACCCGTTTCCTTTATTTCACCCATTTTTTCCATTTTATTCTCCAGTTCTTCTTGAAATTGTTTTAGAACGTTTGGATCTGTCGAAAGCTGTTCAGTATTTTATTTATTATTATTATTATTTTTCAATCTGCTACATTTTTTAAGAACTAAATTACACCTGGCCCACAGCAGTCTGTGATCTGTGTTACAATCTGCACTAGGATATGTGTGGCAATTTTTTACGGTGTTTCTAAATATTTTATTGACTAAAATGTAATCAATTTCATTTTTGTTTTATCATCTGGGCTTGTCCATGTATATAATCTTCTATGTGTTGCGGGAACCACACGTGTTGCACACTATGAATTGAAATTTTTCTGAGAATTCTAGAAGTCTTTTTCCTCTATCATTTATTTTGCCTAAGCCAACTGCACCCACAGTTGTTCCATATTCCGTATTTCCTACTTTGACATTGAAATCTCCCAATATGAATGTAATATAATTAATTTTTATATTTTTTAATACTTCTTCTAGGTCACGGTAGAATTTTTCTATTTCCTCTGTACTGCTTTCCGCTGTAAGTGCATACACTTGCTTTACATTGTCTTTGGTTTTGTCTCTACTTTCGTTAATATTCCATTTACTAAATTGCTGAACTCCTTCTTTAGCATAATTCCCACACCGCGTATTCATGTCTGTGTTTACCTGAGTATATAAAGTCATATTTATCGTTCACATTGATTTTGTCGCATCCTGACTAACGCGTTTCGCTGATACCTAAGATATCCACTTGTAGTCTTTTTGCTTCAAGAACCACGTTCGCCATTTTTCCTGTTTGATATAGAGATCTTACATTCTAAGTTGCAACATTGATATTCTTATGTATTATTTGACTTCTATTATCATTCCTGTGACTTAGCTTATTATGATTTTTTTTATAGCTCTGACTAATGCTTTTTAACCTGTTGTTCAATGACGATACTAGGAATTGTCCTTTCGATTCCTCAACGTGCTTGTCCTCACCTGTAGAGTGCCGTACCGACATGGGCGTGGAAGAACACGAGTCTTCCTGTATTTCTATAGGAGACCGCCTATTGCCTGGTATACTCCTTCGAGTATATCCCATAGGTACAGAATTTGAATGATTTTCTTGACACGTCATAATATCGAAAAAGAAGTGTACAGTGGTGATTTCCCATTGTCTTCCACCGGATTTTTTGTCAGGGTTTACTGCCTTAGTCGAAGGGACACTCGCCTACATTCGACTGAGACACTTACGTCGCGAGCGAGTTGTTGATAGTCTGCTGTTGCAAATGCAGTAGAATGCTTAACGGAATTTATTGGTAGTTTTCCTATCAGCGATGTACTGTGAGTTCTGATTTAGCCTTCCTAATCAGCGCTAAGTCCGCCGAAATAGAAAAATTATCACCCTACACGGCGTGGACGTACAGAACTCACGTGGCTGTTGTTTCGTTTTTCCGTCAGTGAGGCTAGCACTATACGACAATCCAGTGACTACTTACTAGGGAAGGTGACTCTAGTTACAACAACCTGTGCCCCGCAGGGCATATATATATATATATGTTTATATTATTTTTCTTTTTTCGTTTTTTTTGCTTTTTTATAAATGTGTTCCTATGTTGTTTTTTTGTTTTTTTTTTTTTTTTCATTTTATACTTCATAAGGGCAACAAAGTAGGTTATTATACGATTATAAATTTAAGGAAAGTAATCGAGAAAGGCTCTTTGTTAGTTCATATTTATTACACTATATTTATTTCTTTATGACTGTCTTGAAAGTTTCTCCGCTTCAGCCGGTAATTTATTAAAAAATTTCATGTGTCTTCGTAAAAAGGAGTTGCACTAATAAAAAATACGATTTATCGCATATAGATTATTATTATTATTGTTATTTGCTTTTTTTAAAGAAAAAAAATTACAGAAAGTACGCAATTTTTTTATTTTTCACGAAGGTGGTGTTCTAAACAGTTCCGGTTCTTCAGTGTCCTATTCGCAATGATTTTCTGTTCTTATTTCCGAAATTATGAAAATGTTTACAACTATTGCGATTAAACCGTACCGCAAATATCAGTATACTTTGAAGTAGGAACTGATTGTGCGTGAGTTGGTAAATTTTTGTCAAATTTTATTACGCGTCCAAAACGGAAATAGGATTGTAACATCTAGTAGAAGACCTTAAGAACAAGAAAGCACGGGAATAATGTGACATTTAACATCATTGCGGTGTTAATCATTATGAAATACAAATCGGCTAGTTTAACTTTTAAAATGCATTATTCGCTTAAATTTGTTGTCGAATATTTTCAGGTAAAATATTGAACTTTGGATGGTCATAAACATTGCTTAAAAAAGTCCACAGCTCGTCCCATTTCTTTTCATTGATCGACCTACTTTCACCACCGCAATGTAAAAAAATTATGACGAGATTGGCAAGAATTTCAAAAAATATATACCCAGCTACAAGATGAAATAGTCGACGCAAGTAGTTGCTGGAGCGCTTGGCTTCCGTTACGGATGTATCGATCCCGAGTGACGACAGAAATTGTTATGAAAATTAAATTAATACTCCAAATATATTTACTGTACCTACGCTCTCAAAGTTTCTTTCACGGGTCCTAATTAGACAGGAATTTCATAGTATTATCAATTCGCAATTTCCATCTCATGTAACACCGTATTTACAGATGGTTCGAACAGGAGGTCGGCTGGTGTCGATGCCTCTTTTATCCCTCCTAGATTTTGACTTTTCAGAATGTTTCCGTCTACCTCCTCTCTATTCTACATTCATAAACGTATTAATGATTATCCTACGTTCCATTATTTTCATTTTTTCCAGTCACATTTAATCTAAATTATTGGCTATATCTGACTCCATGAATTCATCCTCCCCCACCTGGTCAGTTCTACGATTTTATTATACTCCGTATACGCTCACTTATCCACGTTCTTTCTTCCCTCCTTTGCATTTATATTGATATTTACTGTGGCTTCTTAGCCATTCGGGCATTTTCAATATTGAAGTAGATGATTCTTTGGTATTCAGGTTACTGCTTCTTCCTACCTCCTTTCTCAAGAAAAATGCCATCCTCTAATCTTATTCCGCTGTGTAAAAGTTTTTACCTCAGATTATGGTATCGGATATTTACGCTTCCTGTTTTTCTAACAATTGTTCTTCCTATCTATCTGTTCAACCTAGTGTCTTCTTGTCAATCCGTGGTTCTCCTTGTTTCCTTCACTTTGTCGTTCTATGGTCTCCGTTATTCGTCTGCGCTCTTAAGATATACTTATCCTCCGGTTTTCGTTTTTCATTAGTTGCCCCTCTATATTGTTCTCTCCATTCAGACGAAGAGCATGTTTGCGATGCGGACCATGTGTTTATTAAGTGTTTATCCGTTTCTATTAAGCGTTCTTCTATTCCATTTTATTGATACTCGGCCTTCCAACTCCATATTGCGCCTCTTATATCCTATCTTTTCCTTCTCCACATATTGTTCCTATTATTTGTTCCTTTCTCCTGACAACATTCGATATCGTATGGAGATATAATTGACTTCTTCCTTTTCTAATTGTTTCTGGGTAAAGGTTGAGGAGCCCGAAAAAAAGAAAAAAAATTAAATACTCGCTATTTCACGCGGAAGGCAATGGGCAAACATACATTACACAACGGCAGACACATACGGGGAACTGAATTTCTATATCGATAAATCAAACAATTGCAAAAACAGTTCCGAATGTAGTCTTGCGTGTGTACACACTCGCATTGCGTAATACAATTGCCATAAGCGCTACCTATTTTGTGCAGCTAGAATGTATAAAAAAAAAGGTAGTCACGACGCTCGGAATCAAGCAATACGAGGGGGGGGGGGCATAAGATAAAATATCCGAAAAAATTATGTAGCTCGTTCTATGTTAATTAGAGAGTTTATTTATTTATTTTTAATCTGCATACTTTCGGTGTTTAGACCATAAAAAAATGCATAATTTTTAAAATTTTAAAATTTGAAATAAAGGGAATGGTGAACTTAAGAAACTTAATTATTAACATACGTTATCACTGAAAGGTAGATTTAAAGAAAGTGTGTTTTTTTTTCTTTTTGTTTCTATTTACATCACAATCTGGCCAACAGCGCCATTCAGCGGAATTTTTAAACTGCCACGAAAGGAAAAGCACCCTCCGGCACTCACTCAATATCCATGACCCTAGAAAAAGTTTATTTATGGCGTCTTAATCTGCACTCATTACAGTTTATGTCAAACAACTGTACAGGAAAATTGTCCGGCTGACCTCCTAGTCTGTCTGCGTGTCTCTGAGCATAATGTTTAATAATGTGTCAGCCACTTATGGAACGCTCAAATCGTCATGCACGGCATCATTGATTATACTGCGCTTGTTGTTGGCGTTCTCAAGATTTTATTCTAGACTGTTTGGATTATTATTATACTTATTGCTTTAGCATAGTCCCAAAGCTGCACCCGGTATGTCTAAATTGGTGTCTAACGGCAGTAGTATATAGCGAGCATTATCCAATGACAACACGTTGTAATATTAAGTTTTCCTTTTTTCTTTTTTTTTCTTTTTATCAATACGTTATCTCCATGTCGGTCGTGAATATCTAAATATTTAACATTTGTTTTGGATTGATTTTAGTGTATTACAGATTTTAACAGATGGAACCGTGTGATTCTTCTACAAATTTATTCTCATTCACTTTTATACTTCACTTTTTGAACTTCGACTTCGTTTAACACATTTTGCAGATTACCGCAGGCAGTGTTAGGGTGATTATACGAAACGGTAAGAGCAGATCATTAGCGAAAATAGCCACTGTACACTTATATGTTACTTGGTGCAAATCGATGGTATAGAACAGCGTAGGTCCCAACACTGAACCTTGGGCTACGACGTCAGATAGGACAGGATGTTAGACAGTTCATGTTCAGGGCGTGCCTAAAAATATTAATGCAATAATTTAGAGTAACGGAGAGATCAATTAATCAGCTGGAGTAATTTTAATTTATTCTGTAAGTAAACCCTCGTGACACACCTTATCAAAAGGCTCGAATAACATTAGTAAACAAAACTGTATACGCCTTGTTTCCAGACTGTTTTCAATAATATTTACTGCTCTGCCTGGTGCGTCTAATGTAGAGTGTTGTTTAAATTGATGGTTCGGAATTAAATTACTTCGTTGTAAACTAAACGGTTTAATATTCATTTTTCCGTTACTTTTGATAATCGATAAGAAGATACATTATGCGGATCTTTTCCGGGCTTAAGGATCGTAAAATAATTTGTGCAAATTTCCATCGCTTCGAAGAATGATGTAAGCGCAAAATACGGTTAACGTGTCGCATAAATTCATTGTTTTTTTTTTCCCGTTTAAGTTTTTGAGGTAATATTTTAAGACAAAGTTGCCGAATTTCGATTTGCATTGTTCAAAATATTCCGAAAATAAAAAATTTATTCTCCAACTATTTTGGTCTACCAAATG
Source organism: Icerya purchasi (assembly GCA_039619475.1). Classification (NCBI taxonomy): domain Eukaryota; kingdom Metazoa; phylum Arthropoda; class Insecta; order Hemiptera; family Monophlebidae; genus Icerya; species Icerya purchasi. The sequence goes on from CM077115.1 coordinate 241,285,518, forward strand.
TTTTTCTACTTCTGCTGGAGCCTTCAACTTCTTTCGAAGAACATTGTGATTTATTCGTTTTCTTTATTGACATTTCAATATTTCGAGCTTTCCTCATAAGATCGGCAAAATGGAAGAAAGAACCGAAAATAATGATTGGTCGAGGAAAACATTTTCTGAAAACTGAGGAAGCATTTCAAAATCTACCATCATGAAGGTTCCGTAAAATTAGCCAAGATAATAGGGAAAAAAATTACTTTTTTCCCTATTAATAGAAATATGGCGAGAATTATGTTCCACCGCGACTGTTTCCTAAGGTGATATATACGAAATTCGTGAAAATTGCTCGCCTACAACTTTTATTCCATTCGTAAAATATGATTTAAATTACAAACAAACACTGTAAACTTTAATTAAATGAACTTTCTTAACCCGCAAATGCGCTCAATTAGCGCGAGTAGCGGAACTATTTTTAATTGAACCTGGACTATGTTCTTTCGTAGCTTATTTCCCTTTGGTCGCAGCAAAAATAAATATTCCTTCTTCGACAGACTTTCGCCGACCTACATACTAAGAATTTCCTGTCCGATTGTGTCCACAAACGCTTTCATTCAGCCGCGCTATGTAGCTTGAATTAACTCTTTCTAAAATTAAGAAGACAACGAAAAGGAAAGTAAATTCCTATTCTTTTCTATCTCTTTCTCGTGTCCTACACTTTCATTCCTACACTGTCTTGTTTAATCCGAATATTAAAATGTTGTTTCCTCTTTTGATTTTCCTTATTCGTCGCTATATTTATCGCGCGTCTGTTTTTCTCGAATGCGATCGGAAATAATGCATTTGCATTATTTTTTGAGACTGACTAGCCTCTATGTAGATATACAATCAGCTTTTTATAACTCCCCCCCTCTCAGTTATGCACCATTGAATTTTTATACAGATGTTTCAAAAACCGTTTCCCCTTATCAGAAATTTCTCCGTTGCACACAAATGCGCTATTTCGTCTGCGCATTTCTCTTCGGATACCTTTTTAAAATTTGTTGACCCGGTTGCACTTTCTTTCTCTTCCTGTCGACTCACATTTTGACGCTTTTAATATATCGACCGCGTTCTTCTTTCTTACTTTATTTCTCCTCATTTCTTTCACTTCTAATATTTCTCTATTGCTTCGCAATGTTTAATATACTACGATAGAGTTGTCGTCGTCACAGAGCTAATAACGATTCTCTTTATTAGAATCCCTAACGGCAGTTGTTTCGATATTTTAAAATTCCTAAGTAAGACTTCGCATGCAAGGAGTGGAAATTCGAAATACGAAGAATAAGGATTATAACCTATATTAGAACATTTGAGAAAGTTTTGACCGAAATTTTTAGCGTCCAAAACACTATACGAGAAAGTGCACTTCTGAATAGATTCATAATAGAGCATGAAAAACTGAGTATTTCACTAAAAAAAAAAAAAAAAAAAAAAAGTATTAATTAGACTGAACTATTAGAGATTTATCGTTTGAAACAATTAGCAACGCTCAATCATTTTAGTAGAGTCGCTAACAACTAAAATGCAACACGTGGGCAAACATTTTAATTGAAGAGATATTAAGTAACCCGTAAAATGTACGTTTAGTGTCACCACATATTGCTACCTAATTTAAGAAAAAGCAAGAAAAATTAAAAAAAAAAAGATATTTAGCAGGTGTTAGAAACGAGCCGGAAAATGCAGTGATTATACTAAAATCATTTCGTTTCCGCTTAAGTAACAAAATCCAAAGCAAGTCAGACGGCGGAAATTCCTTTTTCACACGGATGTCATTCATTAGCCCAGCTCTCTTTAGTGATCAACAATTCTCGATTTTAATCGGCAATTACCAGCTGACAGCAGAATTTTTGTGATAATTCCGGCGATTCGCGAGCATCTACCGAAAGTTCTCAAACAAGCTGAAATTTCCACGAGAGAGATAGCTTACCAAATCGACCCCGCTCCCATTTTGAACATCAACTTGATATAGCGAGCGTAGGAAACAGCGCCAAATGCGAAAGAATTCAATGAAACAAGAGGAGACGCGTTTCTGCTGTTAGGTCGGAATTTCTACTAGCGACGAAACTGTTAACGAACTTCTCGTCCGAGGAAAATCAACGAAAAGTAATGTGCGCGCCCCGTGAGGTGAAACATTTTCCCAAGGACGTAACTGAAAAATGTCCGGGATAAATGAGCGCGAGCGCGCCTGGAAAACAGTTTTCTCGAAGACGAAAAAAAAAAAACAAGAACGGGAAAATGCTTTACATTCTCGAGGAAATTTGTAGAAGAAGAAAATGCAAAAAAATAGATGGAGTTTACGCTGCATTCGTCTTGTCGTAGGAACAAAAAGTACGACCGAGGAAAATAGTTTTCCAGCGATCCCGGTAAAACAATAAGTCGCAGAGCAAGGGTTGACTGAATACGGTTGCGTTTCATCTTAGAAAAATCGTCGCTTCTTATTGAATCATTCAATCTGCTACTTTTTTTAGTTTTTCGCTTTTCGCCTTTTTTTTCCTCCGTAACTTTTTCATCCGTCTAGAAAAATGCAAAAAGACTACGCAGAATTCCGTCAAATAGCTCGCCCGGAATCTTTAATATTAAATCACATCGTCTTAAGTGAGAAATGTCAGGCGAGCCTTTCCAATGAATGCGAGACGGACATTTTCTTCGCCGAATCTGGAAAATACGCGCGTGCTATCCTACTTAAAAGTAGTCGGCAGTTATACCGCGGTTGTTTATTGTTACTAACTACTGGCGCACTACAAAGTATAAACTTTCGAAGAAAATATGCTAGAAGAAAAAGGTAAATTTAAATAACAATAAGAACACATTCGATTCGCTGAAAATACGAATATTACGTGATTCTCATAGTTTACGTTGGTCTACTCTCCCGGCCGCGATGAAGGAAGGCCGCTCCGCGTTACGCATTGAGAAACGTTTATTAACCCTTTTAGGCTAAATGGTGCCCGATTCCGAGCTTGAAATTCAGAATGACTAAAAAAAAAAACAAAAAAAAAAAAAACGTTATACGAAATAAACATGATTTTGTTATGTTCCGAAAAGTGCTCTGAGAATATCGGTTTCTCATGAAAACAGAAAATGTGTATCGCGTGATATATAGTATGACAAAAATACAACAGGCAAACGAATAAATAAATAAGACGTAGCTTTTAAAATTTTACGTATTTTCCGAATAAAAGCAAAAAAAAAAAAAAGTATAAAAAATAAAGCAGACAAAAAAAGGCGAATTCGTTCGAACAAACTACATTTTCCCAATTGGACCAAAAACGTTATTATTCCCGCGCGGTATGTTAAAATTAAACTATATCAAAACTGCGTCAGTTAGATAAAAGATTCCTCGCGATTTAACGAATGTCAGAAACGAACTTTGTTCAGATCTATTGTGAACTTGCAAACTAATGAGAACGCAAGCAGTTAATCAATAATATAAGGGGGTTTGATGGTGAAAGCTACATTACCGCATACTACTTTTAAAGGCTTTTATTTCTAGATTTTCCAATTCTATTCTTACAAATCTATGGGAAGTCTAGGATCTTGAAAAGGGTGGGGGGCGGTATTAATGAAAATCGATACCTAAATAGACTTGGAGAAGGACGTTGCTTTTGATCTTTTTGTTGCAGATGTATAGGGGGCTTCGGGTGTTTTTATAAAAATAAAAATTCAGCCGAATATATTATTTCCGGCTATTAAGCAAATCGCGTTTTTAACCCTTTCAGTCATGGTGTCCCATATACGGTACATCATTTTCAATGACAAAAAAAGAACAGAATTATTATATTTTTGGCTTGAAGTCATATTGTCCCATTTTCATAAATTACCCAAATATACCATAGACTATTTATCTTAAGTTTATATGTTGTGCAATCTAAAAGAAAAGAGGAATTCTGAACATGTTTTTGATTGTTTAGAATATACGCGATTAGAGTATTTTTGGACAAGAAATTAGTATCATTTTTTGGACATATTTAAAGACAGTAATTATTAAAATCGGTAAGTAACATTTAAATCTATCAATTTCAGTTATAATTACAAATATATTATTAGTATTTAGCTTGTAGGATTTTTTTGAAATACTATGTCCCATATATGGTACAACGGTACTTCATGGATAAAATGTAAGTGCTATCCACAAAATGCACTTTTTGTCATTTAAATGAGGGATTCACACTTATAATGCATATACATGATAATTTGTTAATAAATTGAGCATTTTGTTTCTCTTTTAATGTTTATGCATGATAATTTAGTAAAGTAAACATTTTATATCTGTTATACATAATGTTGGGTATATTTTTCTGTCTGATAAATACCAATACAAGACAATATTTTGTATTCATAATGTATATAATATGAATTCTTGAGATGTATAAAACTATAATTTATGTTTTATTTGTAAAAAGGTAAAATGGCATTGGCTGATGAAGAAATATTTGAAATTTTGATGAACGATGACACCTCTATAATTGGATCTGATTCTGAAGATGGGTATGAAAATGAATTAGGTAAATATTTTACTCTTCGTTTACTGCTATTTGTACTAAAAAAAGTCACGTGTTGTTTTGATACCATACAATATAGAAATAATTTATGTTTGTCGATATAGCAAATATGGAAGATCTGGAACAGTATGTTATTGAGGAAGAATTAAATACTGGTGAAGAAATAAGTACTTGTAAAGATGAAAATGTTCTTGAACTTCAGGAGGACTTTGCCAGGAATAATGAACTCACTAAAAAAACACATCAAATGGAGAACAAATGTTACATTTATTTCGCCAAGTATTGACTGGTATTTTCAAGAACCATTGGCGACAGTTAGCTTACCTTCACCAAATGAAATATTTGCCAAATATTTTACTAATAAATTAATTACATTAGCGGCAGATATGACAAACAAATATGCCACATATAAAAATATTTCCAGATTTCAATCTACAAATATGAGTGAAATGAAAAAACTGTTTGCCTTGCATATTGTAATGGGGAATCTAAATTATCCTAGGGCACGAATGTACTGGGATAGCCGCATGGGAATTCCAATGGTCAAAGATAATATGCCGTTCAATAGATTTTCTAAATTGAGAAACGCTCTTCACGTGGCAGATATATCCAGTGAACGAACCGGTAATGATCGATTATGGAAAGTTCGACCTGTATATGATCAGCTGAAAAAAGTCTGTAATGCATTGCCATTAGAATGCAACTTATGCATTGATGAACAGATCGTTCCATTCAAGGGGCAGCTAAACATAAAACAATACATTAAAAATAAGCCTAATAAGTGGGGAGTAAAAATATACTTTCTAAATGGGCAAAGTGGAAAAATATATGATTTTATTATATATCAAGGGTCTACCACTGAGGTAAATGATAAATACAAGATGTTAGGTATAACATCTGCCACTGTACTTCATTTATCTGAACGAGTAGGTGTAAATCATAGGTTATTTTTCGATAACTATTTCAATTCATACCATTTATTGCAGTGTTTACACAATAAGCAGATTTACGCTATTGGCACAGCGAGACTTAATCGATTTTTTAGTCCGCCATTACTTTCTGAAAAAAAGTTGAAACAAAATGGTCGCGGCTCTTGTGATAATGTGGTAAGTGCAGATGGCCAGGTTATTCTTACCACCTGGTATGACAACAAATCAATAGTGATGGCATCCAATTATATGGGAATCGGCAATACTGATCTCTGTAAGAGATGGGATAAAAAAAACAAGAAACACATTTGGGTACCACGACCAGAATGTATTTCATTATATAATTCAAACATGGGCGGAGTTGATAAATTAAATTTTCTAGCAAGCTTATATCGGTCTTATGTACGATCGCGAAAATGGACCATTCGCATGATAACACATGCGTTGGATTTAGCTCTGATCAATTCTTGGCTGGAGTACAAAGAAAAAGCTGCAGAATTAGGTGTTCGCCAGAATAAAATATTAGATTTACTGCACTTCAGGCACCATGTTGCAGAAGGGCTAATCCTTTCTCCAATGTCCAAACCAAAAGGTCGGCCTTCTGTTAGTTCAGAACTGACCCCTGGACCCTCTCGTATTTGTGAAATCCGTCCCCAAAATGAAGTGAGATTTGATGGGTATGATCATTATGCTAAATACGATGACAAAACTGAAAGAAGTAGGTGTAAAATGGAAGGTTGTTCACAGAAGACGTACGTATATTGTTGTAAATGTAAAGTCCATTTATGTTTTCTTAAGAATAGGAATTGTTTTTATTTTTATCATAACAAGTAATCTTTATGTACTCTCTTCCTTGTAATATTTTTCGTTATTTATATATAATAAGTCATTTTTATATGTATATTTGTTCATGTTATTTTTAATAATTTTAACGAAATAATAAAATTTTTGTACATATTTACTTTGACCATGTTTTTTTAAGCACATTAATAAAATATGTTTTGTTTGTATTTTTATTTCATGCATTATGGAAAGTGGAACCGAAATTTTTTATTCTTTATTTTTATTCCACAAAGTCACAATGTACCATATATGGGACACATTTTTTCTCGGGAATGATAAGAGGTAAAATTTTTTTGAAAAGTGCAAAATGATCAACAGGCCCAAATTAGTAAGTATGTAAAATTTCAGATTTTTCACTTAAAAATTGGCAGAGCGTGACTGAAAGGGTTAAAAAAAAACAACTAAAGTCGTTAAGAATTTCATTTTTTTTTTTTTTTTTACTTTCTTTAACGTTCGTACGAATACTTTTTTTTTCTTTTTTTTTTCGTTTCTCTTTTGCGCTCTCATTCGTCCACAAATGTAACTAAAAACTGTAAAATGAAATAATACAAAGAAAAATCAAAAATCTTTTTATTAAGGCGATAATGAAATTAAAGAAAATAATAATTTTTACTGGAGTTCAAAATGTAAACGTGATTAAAATTCGCGCGAATCCTCATCATCTATATTTTATGAAAATGTGTACAGTGATGAATTCAAAGAACTCGAGTAAAAGAAAAAAATCAAATAAATTTAAAACACGCATTTGATACAAAAACCCGCTATTGCCACCGAGAAGAGACTCACTTCATAAGAATTTTATACCTAAATTTTATAGCAATTTTTATTATGAGCTAGTTGAGAATGTTAGCAATCAGACTTTCATAGTTAATACTTCGATTTCTGGGACTTTCGGTTTTATAGATTTAATAGAAAGCGAAGTAAAATATGCAATGATGTCGCTTGCTAATAAAACATCTTTTGGTGCTGATTGTTTGTCCATACTGTTGATCAAAGAAAATTGAGGATTTTTTATCATACGCTTAACTCATCTCCTATTTAACGAATCAGTTAAGGCAGGAAAATTTCCGTATATTCTAAAATTAGGCTTAATCACTCCGGTGTATATTAGCTATAGTTGTGAGCTCACGCTATAGTGAGATTGTGCAACAGTTAGCACAAAATTGGCTTGATGCAATATTAAATTGGTTTAATAGAAACAAATAGTAAATTTTAAAAAAGCAAAATTTATAGTTTACAGTAATTTACAAGTGGGATAGAGTAATGGTTAATTTAAATGGCAAGATAGCTGTATAGATAGAGTTTACGATATTACGTATTTAGGGGTGCATTTGGACTGTCGATTAATGAGGAATAAACATACTAATTACCTATAACAAAAATTTAGAAAATTAAATTATATTTTCTATTATTTAAGTGACTTTCTTAGTGGTAATCACTTATACTGCTTATACCAGTCGCTTTATTTACCCGTTTTGACATATAGGTTACTACGCTGGGGAAATGTCGCGCAGTACAATTTAAAACAAATAGATTTGCTTGCATAATGGAATGTTTGAATTAATTAGTAAAAATATTTACCCTGATACTGGTTATTTATCACATTAATACCCTTTATAAAACTCAGCTGTTGCTATTCTCATTGAAATACAAAAATGAATTCGGTTTCTTTGTCAAGGATGGAGTAACCAGGAGTTCCGGTAAGACATTAGCGATTGTACCCAAATTTAATAAGTACCATTCCAGGACGCAAGCATTACATATGGCCCTGTCACTTTACAACGTATTAGCAGAATGTGTGTTGAATAATATTAAAAACTTTAAAAATAACAAAAAAAAAAAGGCGTAATTTTTTATTATATATTACTTTTGAAGTCACATCTGACCAAATATAAATTTGTCCCTCAGATATTAAAATACAGATGCATGTAACCTTATAAGAAATAATTATATATTAATTATAGATCATTATACAGCCGGATTCATTATCTTTATTACTTTTCTAATCGAACTTAAAAAATGTTTGGATTACTGTATTTATTTTTATATTTTTACTTTTATTTGTTCATTTATTTTTTTTAAGGGTTTTCATTGTGAAGAGAATTTTCATTGTTTCTCTTTTTTCTTTTAACGAAAAAATTGTCTGGAAACTATCTTTTATTGTATTTACTTTTATATTTTTATTTTTATTTGTTCGTTTATTTTTTTAAGGGTTTTCATTGAGAAGAAAATTTTTATTGTTTTTTCTTTTTTTTTGTTTTTTAAAGACCCATCGCTCGCGCAAATATGAGCACAGCTGGTCTATTACGGTAATAATAATAATAATAATAATAATAATAATAATAATAATAATAATAAACGTTATTTGATTTGATTTGAAAATTTCGATATTCTACGTGGCATATCCGATTTTAGAGAACTGTTTAGCACGAAAAAACACATCGTGTCGGGGAAAACGTATCGGCGTGATTTAATAATTCTATTATACTCGTGATATACTTAATAAATTTTGTATCCTTTTACTTATAGCGCAGTAAAATATGATGTATTTGTAAACGCGTGTTCTTCCTTTAATTAGTTCTTTTATTATTTTTAGCGAATAAAATATTATGTAATAAAACGACACAATAGCAAATAGTCCAAAAGATTTGTAAAAGTGTTCTTTTTTTCTAACAAGAACGCGCCATATTTTAATTTACAACACGCTCTGAAATCAGGTTTTATAACAATAGTGTCACAGGTCCCGGAGAACTTTCTTTTACTGTTTTTGTAGGCGTCAGCAGTTCTTTTTTGCCGGAAAAATGTCACAAAGTATCACTATGCACATTAAACTACCAAAATATATAAGCATTGCTCTTGCAAGAGTGTACACCGTTCAAAAATTATAGCAAATGTTAATTAGCGATTTCTGTGAAATAGCAGTGTTTTTTGAGTTATGACATTATGGTATTTAATGAGCGGAATGAAAAGAAAAACAAATGTATAGAGTATAGAGATCTCTTGGATGTGGTCGAATTGGTTCGTGTAATAAACCGGAATTACTACATTATGCGGTCAAATTGGTTGCCGTGTTAAATCAGTTTTCAATTCAAAACGGTCAACATTGTTACTAGAATGATTGATGAATCAGTAGGCTTTTGTACATGTTATTAAAACGTGAAATTTAACCAAAAAGAAGTATATTTTTGATAGTAGTGGTGAATTTCGCGTAATAAATAACATTAAGTTTAATTTACTCCTGATTGCATTTGATTTTATTTTTTGAACATATATAGATATGAAATATAAATCGTGAATAAGTACACAGGAGTGTTGTTGAGCTATGTGAACATTCATTCATTGGTAAAGTATTATAAAACTACATTAAGTGCTAAACGTAGTTTACAGTGATTTATTTTCCATTCACAGTTTAGATTTTTTTAAAGTCAGATAATACACAAATTAAAGACAGCTTGCAACATAGATAATCGCTTGCAAAGTAACGAGAGAAAAGTGTTTTAAACACATATCCACAAGACTTTTTTCATTTGCTTAATTTCGTTGACTACGTAATGAATAATAAAAGAAAACACAATAAATAATAGCAATAACAATTAGAAACTCTAGCTGAAAAGCCACAAGGTACAGCGAAGTTAAAATAATAATAAAAAAAAAAACTATATATATATTCAACAAAATACAACGGAGGGAACCAATTCGACCTTTCCCGATATCTTAACTCCTATACTATGTTGATAAGATCTACGTGTGGAATCGAAGAAGTGTACGTAATTATTATTCGGTTCAGCGACGTTTCGATAAAAAATTTCCGAGCTATAATCAAATGCAATTACTTAACATACGCATCAAAATAATTTTTAATCCTTAATCGTCAATGATGAAATGATAATGAATATCAACAGCGTTTCATTCATAATTTCCATGCGCATGTTCAATGTTCATGATTTCATCATAAGATTTTAAATCAATCGTTTTTTTTTTGTTTTTTTTTTTTGTTTTTTCTTTTGCCGAAAATGCAAATTAAAAAGAAAACGAAATGACGACTTTTTATTCGGGATTATGTAAATATTTAAATTTAAACTAAAACACCGACATGATTCGAGAACATAGTCTAATGCCGTGTCCACAAGGGATGGGGGGGGGGGGGGGGTAACCCTCCTTTATTAGAACTGAAATAGTTATTATAAATGGTACACAAATATCTGAAAAAAATCAAAAATTTAAAATAAATATCGATGATTTTTTAGGGTGTACACTTACCTTTAAAAGGAAAAAGAAAAAACATGCTCCATATTTTACGGCAGAAATTATTAATAGTACCAATATTAGTGAAAAATGTATTGTTATTTATAAAATAAACGAAGAAAATTTTCAAACCCCCTCCACACTTTTTTAAAATTCTGGGCAAATTCTGGGCACCGTCCTGATATAGTTCCATATAATCATGGTATTTTACAAAGTTAAAATTACATTTAACTTTGTAAAATACCATGATTATATGTGTTCCCGAAACATGTCGCGGTGTTTTAGTTTAAATTTAAATATTTATATAATTCCAGAATAAAAAATTGTAATTCCATTTCCTTTAGTTTATGATTTCGTCTAATTTTTTTGATAATAATGAATTGAAATACAAAGAGAAAAAATTCGATATTAGTCAAATTTAAAAAAATTAATGCACTAAGCACGACGAGTTCTATACACATCGTTCCATGAAAATCATACTCTAGCTAGAGTCTATTTTACTTATTTTTAATAACGTTTAATGCATACTGTTTCTTTTTAACCTTATTAGTAGTTATGTACAGTTAGTTAAGGGTTTGACATTTCAACTTGAAGAAATGAAAATCGAATTAATTAATTCCCTTTTTTTATTAGGAAAAAGCTATTTTACAAGTTTCATAGGTTCAGTAATCAGGCGTTCAGAGCTGGTGTCGAAATCCGTGAAATCGGTTAATAAGATTAAACGGTAAAAATCAGATGGAAAGAAAAAAGGATACAGAATTATGAATTCTAACATGAGACACATTCGGAAGCGAAATCGTTTCGGAAGGGATAAACTTTTGCCCTTACGTTACATAACTAAAATTCATAACGATAAAAGGACTTCAGTAGCCCACTTATTATTATTAAATCAATCTATAATTACGAATAGTTTAATCTTGTTCGAACGGCATCATCTCATACGTAGTTTTGAAATATCCACTGAAGTTGATGAATTATGCAAATGTTGGTTATCAAATTTCGATAAAATACCCAAACCAAGCAGTAGGGAAAGCCAAACTGCTAAAACGGAGTTATAATTTAACAACAATAGCACTGCGCAGATAAATTAGGTATCAAAAAACATGATACTGCAAAAGTACTGAACATTCTTGCTTACGAATATTTAATAATAATAATTGATTAATTTTTTTCGATAACTTATATAATTTAAATAGGAACAAAATATAATTACTACCCTTTTTTTTCCAATGAAATTATAAACGGTTGTTTTCAAATTATTCACCGCGCGTATTTATTCGAAGGTAAAAATACCGAAAAAATTATAATTCGTATATCCGGAATGAAATTATATGCAGTCCCCAGAATTCAGGATATCGTCGCTTGATATCTTCATTTAATGCGTATTAAGCAGTGAAATACGTTCTTCTTAATAACAAAAATATTACCATTTACGTGTGTAGTTACCGTATTCTGAAACAAGTATATATAATACACAGAAATTCACTTTCTTAACGGTACACTTATCTAATACACTTATACCTCGCTTTACGGCCTAGATAGATTCCGGGAAAATTGGCCGTAAAACGAAAAGCCATATATCGAATCAAATGTTTTAATACAATTTGATACAAACTGAATAGGATTCGTTCCAATTTCTTATAGAATGATAGAATTTTTTATTTAAAAGACTTTTTTGTTTTACATAACAATCATCGGTGTAATAGCAAAACTTCGAAACAATTAAAAATTATATGAAATTTATTATCTAAAATAAATTCGTATCATATAAAATTATTAAAATTTAAAACTAATGATATACGTAAATTTTTAATCTGATGTTAGAGATGTACGTGAAGAATCGGTAGACTGCAATATGCTGTCATTATCACTTTCCGCTCTTCTAGAATGATATAGTTTAAAGAATTGGTCCAACGTTGTCTGCCTTGCCTTATTTTCGGCTTCTTTTTTCGGCTCGTTGTAACAAGTAATGACTGAGTTAATTTCTCGAGACATCTAAGTGCTGCGAGCTGTGTCACGGTTCATTCTGAACTAGGATGTTTATTCCTTGTTGGAAAAAAGAAGAAAGTGCCTTCGTCAAATGCTCCAATTTCAACACTTGGCATACACGGCAGGCTCTGGTTCTTGGTTTTCATCAAGCGCACATTCCGTTTCAAGTTGAATCAATTCCTCAAATGAAAGTGATGCTCCGTCAGCGTCTAGCAAATCAATCACATAATTTTCTTCTGAATCCTCAAAACCAAGATCGTTCGCCAAAGCCAAAATGGTTTGCCGAACTTCGCAAAAAGAATCAACTTCAGAATCGTCAGTTTTTATGCATTCTGGCCATATATATTTTTTTTTTTGCAAACATAATTCATGGTAGTTGAATGCAATTTCTTCCAGGATTCGCCATTGTTGTCTACAGCATCCTGAATGTTGTAGTTTTTCCAAAATTGTTTGAGTGAAAGTCCATCATTCGTTTTATTTATAAGTTTCTGAAGAATAGTAGGCCTTGAAAGTGGCTATTGCACCCTGATCCATTGGTTAGATTAAAGCTGTTGTATTTTTGGAAAGATACTCAATCTCCACATCTCCAGATAATTCGGACAAATTAACTGGGTATCCTGGAGCATTATCCAAAATAAGTAATGTTTTATCGCTTAAGTTATTCTCTTACAAATATTTTTTTTGCTTATGGACAAAAGCGATTTTTAAACCAGTCTTCAAAGATTTTCTTAGTCATACAAACTTTTTTATTGGATCTCCAAATAACAGGTAATATTCCTATTTTGTTCACCCTTTTAAAAGCCCTCGGATTTTCGAAAAGATGTATTAGAAGTGGTTTTAGTGATACGACTTTTGCTTTTTTCTTTTTTGTCCGTAAAAACATAAGGGCCGTAAAACGAAAAGGTGCCACAATTCAAAAAGACCGTTAAAGCGAAAAGCCGTCTAACGAGGTATGGGTCTATTGTAAACGGCCAGCTCTCGTGGCATAGCTGTTAGGCTGTGGTGTATCGTTCGAGTAGGACGTGGTTAGAATCCGCACATTGAAAATACGAAAAAAAAAATTTCATTCGCGTGGATCAGTGGACGACACAGTCGCTGCATCCAAAAATTGAAAAAAAGAGAAAACTCAAACGAACATGTATTTTATTACAATTTATTGCTTAAGAAGAAATTAACGTGCATATATTTTACATTTTTGTTTCTACTAATTATATTTGAGAAATTTTTGCTACATTAATACAGAGAATTATTTAAATGTTAATTTCAGACGTGATAATAACTGTTTATGAATCAAAGATAAAACATTACAACCTTGCGCTATGGACTTCCTTGTTCGATTAATCGAAATGTTCACATTTCGTATCACATCTAAACAAATGTTTCTCCTATTTTACAGTTTGTGTTTTTTTTTTTTTTTTATTATTTTGGGCTTGTTAACCCAGGACCTCTATCCATAAGAAACGAAAGGAAGAAGAGACAACTAATTAGGAGTTAATTGGATCGGAAATAGCTGAAATAAAGCAACCAATGTCAGAAACAAGAGACCGGGAAGGACACGATATATAGGAAGCACAATGGAGAGAGCAGGAAGACTTTGAAAAAAACGTTCCGCAGAAAGAGCAAAACACTCAAAGAAAATGCGATTAGCGTCACATACAACTGCTTCATTAGGCTGTATATTAATGTATGCGACGTGTAATATGTAAACGGTCCCTATGTACGGGTGTATTATTGTGCTATTTATATATATATATATATGTAATTGCGCTAATTGATATATTTGCTTTTTTTTTGGTTTAATAGGTTCGATTTAGGTGTAATTTTTTTATATTTTTTTTTTATATACGGGTTCGTCAACATGGACATTGGCCTAAGAACAGCGGGACAGAGAAAAAAGAGAGACTCAGATCCTTACACGATCAGAGATAGCCCCGACAGAAAGGAATCAAGAGCTAATTGTAATTTTGTTTACTAGAATAAACGATAATAAGAGTGTTGGGCATTCATGCAACGGGAATACTTGCCCAGCCAGACCCGTAACTTATTTATTTAGGATAAAAAAAAAGAAAAAGAAAAAAAAAAAGGCAATAAGGAGAGAGAGAAAACCAGAGAGAGACGATAGCGGGAGGAAGGCAATAAAGCGTGATTAAAGCATAGGGGAAAATAAGAGAGACAATAACAGAACGTGGAAAAAAAGGCGAGAACCAATGATTAGAAGTTAGGTTGAATTGAAAGGTAGAAGGAGCGATTATTGGTAAAAGAGGACGGGTACATATCTGACCAAAATTTAAAGAGAAATTTCTTACTTAAGGATAATAGTACTTGAGATGTTTGTTTGTTTTGTTTTTTTTGTATGTAAAAGCGGAAACGAGCAGCAACCTGAGCTACGGTGTCCGCCATTTCGTCACCCTCGATGCCTCTATGACCCCAAGAACCGATAGTTGTAATATTATTATGCACTACCTTTTTCGTGTAAAAATTCTCGTAATGATTTGTACGGTTATTTACAGAGAGTTAACAAAGTGATTACTCTAATTCTTTCGAAATTTTCAGGAGTGTAGCGTTATCTTCATAAACTGAGCAGAATTGTATCCTATTTGGCAGGTAAAAGATCGAAAAATGAGAAGATAAACTTCCGGTTTTGTAGAAAAGTGCCCGTCCACTGATAAGCAAGCTCTAGCGGTTAATTCCAGAAACACAAACACGTTTTCAACGTAGATGTTGTGATACGATTAAAACTAAACTTGTCGTCCGACTAGCGTATTACTAAATTCTAGTTTAAACGGTGGAATTTGGCAACAAATTAGCCTTTTTTGACGGAAACAGTCATTCAGTCAAAAAAGAAAATAAACAATTAATCGAGCGAATTAAAAAGCGATGAAATTTATGTTGGAGGGTTTCGCTTAAAAAGTTATTAAACGTTCAAATCATCTATCATTCGTTCATTGTCATTTCCAACTGGCAACCGTAATGTGAACTATCTCCCAGATTTATCATCAGTTCGAAAACAGAACTTTTTTTTTCAATCGCTAGAAAATCTTACTCGTAAATTCTCTCTCTCTCTTTCTCTATGTTCGATTTTAAAATAAATCGTTTCCAGCAATTTATCATTTTTAAAATAGCATCCAACAAAATTCTCTTAGTTCTAATATTATATACTCGAATATGATAAACTCGTACGACATAATCGAAAAATAAATAAGTAAATAAAACCGATTATAGCGTAGAATTACAGAGTGTATATCGCAAATAGAAAAAAAAAAAAATCTAAAGCACGTATTTAAGGAAGGAACGTGTAAGCAAATCGAAGTAAACAAAAACAGACCCGGAAAATGCAATTTTGTACACGTACATATTATACATATGTATGTATAATTGATAGAGAGACTAATGCCGATTTCGCTGAAATCGAACTCTCGAGATTACTCGAAATTGAACTAATCCATATAGTTCGGATGTGTATGAGCACAACAACAAAAAACCGGCGTAATGAAGCACCAGACAATTACTAAATGACAGGGTAAATGGACGATGAACCGGAGAAGGCTCCAATCGAATGCAGCGAATACATTTACCGAAATTGATAACTGACGTTTGTATTACTGTTGATGATTTTGCTTTTTTTGACGAATAAATTTTTATTTGTTTCTCTACTAGAACTTTGCAATTGATATTTTTTCATTTTATATCCGACGTAAAATGGAATCGTTAATATACCATTTTTAATAATCAGAACGATCGTTCCTCGTCGCAAAAAACTTTTCATTGTACACCGAATCGTCCGATGTTCTTAATGTAATTCTAATATTGTGGCGTTTTAATTACTTTTAGCTACACAACCGTGTGATCGACCCCCTCCCTTCAAAGAAAGTCTATATCTCACCGGCTAACATTAAAGCAGTTAACTTTTTCTCTTCAGTGCGGTGCAGTGTCACGTTTTATGTCATAAATTGAAAACAGTGTTCGTACTTTTACCGAGCAGATGCAGATAGCAGTATGGAACTCGACCACACCAGAGGGAAAATGTGTGTAAATGAAAACGACTACCCAAAATATGTAAGAGAAGTAATACTTGAAAAAAGACGATTACGTAGATCATGGCAAAACTATAGATTACCCTCAATTAAAAGCCAGTTAAATACGGTAACGAAAAAATTAAAGACATTACTGAACAAACTAAAAAAGAGGAAAAATTTAAAGCATATGTGGCTAATTTATCTCCCACACAAGAAAAGGAATACAATCTGTGGAAAGCTGCTAAACGAATAAAGAGACCAATCATAAGTAACCCTCCACTAAGGCAAGGCGATGGGACATGGGCAACAAGTGGCAGGCAAAAAGCTAATGCATTTGCAAGATACCTAAGTGACACTTTTAAACCAAATATAACGATGGTATCTTATGATTTAGAAGACAACACTAACCAGAGCCCATATCCAATTGGAATAAAAATGTTCTCCCCGGCAGAGGTTAAGAAACATATAAGACTCTTAAATATTAGAAAATCTCCCGGGTTTGATATGATAACAGCAAAAATGTTAAAAGAACTACCCAGGAGGGCAATTATGATGATTACATATATATATATATATATATATATATATATATATATATATATATATTTAATGCCGTATTGCGAGAATATCATCATACTTCCCGAACCAGTGGAAATTATCACAAATACTGATGATACCAAAACCGGGTAAAGATAGTACAAACCTAGCATCATATAGGCCAATTTCGCTACTGCCTATGATAGCTAAATTATTTGAAAAATTATTTATTCTACGACTCAATAAAATAATCAATTATCAGTCGGCTATCCCACAGCATCAATTTCGATTTAGAAGCAGGCATTCTACTGAGCATCAAATACACAGAGTGGTAGAAATTATTGAAGATGGCCTCGAGAAAAAAAAAAAGTACAATGAAGCAGTATTCTCATTGATATTACTAAGGCATTTGACAAAATCTGGCACGACGGTCTACTATACAAAATTAAACCAATGTTGCCTATGAAATACCACCTACTAATTAAATCATACCTAAGTAATAGACAATTCCAAGTCAAGTATGACACCGATCGATCGGAGGTATACCCTATTATGGCTGGAGTTCCACAAGGAAGCGTATTAGGACCTCTCCTATATACACTGTACACAGCAGATCTGCCAACAGATGATACAGTACACATAGCAACCGTTTGCAGATGATACCTTACTGGTTGCATCAAACTCAAATGCTGAAGCTGCTATCACCGCTCTGCAAAATAACTCAGATAGACTGTATCAGTGGACCCAAAAGTGGAAACTGAATATAAACCCAGAGAAGTCTATACACGTATCTTTTTCCAATAGAAGAGACCATGATAAAGAAGTATTCATAGGAAACAGTGTGATACAAAAGAAAAATGAAGTAAAATATCTGGGGATACACCTAGACAAAAAAACTAACGTGGAAAGTTCATATACAGAAGAAAAGAAAAGAACTGGACCTAAAATTAAAAAAATTATACTGGCTCATAGGGCACAATTCTGAATTGTCCCTACAAAATCGATTACTGGTATACAAAGTAGTACTAAAACCAATCGGGAGTTATGCCGCACAAATCTGGGGATGCGCGAAGAAATCAAATAGGGCAAAAATTCAGCGCTTCCAAAACAAGGTGTTACGCTTAATTTACCGAATGCCTTGGTATGTGTCTAACGAAGCTATACATCAGGATCTAAACATAGAGACAACGTTGAAGAAACTATCCCCATACGCAAGCTCAGAACCACTTCAACCGATTACGCGTTCATCCAAATCAACTAGCAGCATCACTTGCACATACGGACGTAACGACTACGCGACTAAAAAGAACAAAGATATATGATCTAGGTTCATAGTGTCATAGTTTGCAAGGTTAAAGCACTGCTGGGTGCACCTTCTTCACGTGATTATTAATAGATACTATTTATTAGATTAGCAAAAATAAAAGGAAAAAAAAAAAAAAATGCCATCTTTGACTTTTCGCGAACGTACTACGTGTAACCTAAAAGTAAAGTAAAGTGAGTTCCATACCGTTGACAGGGCGTCGGGATTGTGTAACCTACTGGAATTTAACTAGTTTATTTAACATTTTATTCCTTCATTACCGGTTTTTTTTTCCTTTCCGACTCCATCTCTGCAATAGTCGAAATATGGTAAAATAATCAATGTAGTCAAGTACTTAGTCCCGGGGCTATGTAGTTCTTCCGCGTCGGTATCGATGCTGTTATTTGAATTTAAAAAGCAGCGATAAAATTCAAAAATAAGAATAGATCGTGTTGTTGTTAGCTGAAAATGATATTGAACGTAATCAGATATAGGAGCTAATCGTTGTTAATGTGCGTTATTGCACCGGTATACCGTAATATCTGTTAATATATATTCTGAATGTAATGAGGTTGTTTCATTGACAAAATTTATTTAAAAAATCGTTATGACGTTATTTCTGTGCAATCTAATCGGAAAAGAGGATCAGTGAAACAAAGAGTGATGGTAAAAAAATCATGTGGTAAATGAGACAGTTTAGCGTGTTCATCGAAAGAAACAAAATTATACTTCGCGTCCTACATAAATATTAACAGTTAGCGCGTGAATCTATTTCGCCGCACATGCGCGCTCATTTCTCCGATTCTCTCTAATTCCTGTTGAAACTTCCAGAATGGCTAGATTCCGAGTTATCAACATTTATCTTGAACGACAAACACTTTCGCTGCAAAACCGTTACTTTGTAAACGTTTTCAACGTGCTTTTGAAAAATACACCTTTGTCTGGTCCACATAACTAACCGCGCTGTCACATTTATCAATTTCGGCTTATGCAAAAATCACTCAAAAAGAATCGTACCGGAAATCGTGATTCTAAACCAGAATTACGCCCAATCGTTACGAATTCTTGTACTGATTTTTTTTAAATAAAAGAAATGTAGGTTTGACGCGCCTACATTTACTCTAGTTTTGGAACTGCATTGCGTTCATTTAGCCATTTAGAAAAAGTGTTTTACTCCACATTTTCACCGTGGCAACTCGATCGATTAAAATCAAATCAAAATAACCAAAAAACGAAACGTTAATTTCGGTAAATAAACATACCAAAAAAAGGGAGACAGCTAAGCGTCGGCGACATATTAAGCTCCCGTCGACGTACGTCTCTTTAGATTAAATAACCTGGAACGTCGTCACCCTATAACGAAATACCGCAATCGGACCTAACTGAATATTGATGAACTTGCGCCTTACGAAAATTTCGCAATAATAGCTGCGACCGCGCGCAGTTGTTTACACCGACCGCACATTACCATCCGCTACCGACATACTGCAGCCTCCTATCGTGTGAACTTTTGTCGGCATACCTGAAGGTACCTCTTCTAGCCGAGGGGAAAAACTTGAAAAAAAATTACTATCTTTACCGACTCGATGGAAACTTTAAATAAAAGAGAAGAAAACCAAAATTCAGCAGCCGAAGAGATTACGATCGTCTGCAACAAGTCTAGAAAGCAAATTGACGATTCCATGACAAAATCAGACAGGATCCAACCGCTAAACAACTAACATTCATGTACATTGCAGAAATTTTCTCGGTCGCAGCGTCATATATATATATGTATTGGCTCACCCGGAATTTGTCCCGACGGGGGCGCTAAAAGAGTAGCATATGGGAAAATGTAAGGGCGGAGGTCGAACATGTTTTGGTATACCTGTATATGTGACGGTCGCTGAGAAAAGGTACATAGTGTGTGTGTCAAAAATGCGGTTTTGACTTAACAACGGTTTCGGACACTTTTTAGCATGCTCTTTATAAACGTGAGAAATAGGTCAAACTGGTGAAAACAAACGCTTTTTTCCTGTTTTGTAAGTCGTAATTTTTTAAACGCGTTTTTCTCGATTAATTGCTTTCTGATGACACTACGTGCCTTTTCTCAGCGACCATATTTCTCTCTTCTCTCATGTATATGTTTATTTTTGAGTAAAATGTGTTATTTAAAAACACTTTATATTTCTACTATTAATTTTTACTATCAAAAATTTTACCACTATTAACAATGCTCGATTATTCTCCCTGAGGGGAGCTGCAGCCCCGTAGCACTCCCCTCGGGTCCGTCAATGTATATATATATATATATATATAACTCGGCCATTCTGGCCTCGCAAGGGGCTGTGCCCTTTCACCTCTCTTGTTTGCATTTCTCTCTTTTTCTCTTCTATACTTTGTATAAAATGATCAAAATTTACAACGTAATTCTAAATCGTCCATATGAATATAATAACATAATCACAGAAATCCTATAAAATATAACAAACGTTACATAAAATTGAAATATTTTTTCTAAAGGGGGTAGCCTAAGAATTACGTTGTAATTAATATATGTATATGTATATATATGGGTAGCATCTTTCAGATTTTATAAGCTTTCACAACATCTTAAAAAACATTGCATACCGAGCGAAGTTGTACTGCGTACGTACCGACCACTCCTGTCTTATATAATTTCCTCGTGTCTTAATTCGATCCACCCATTCGTCAACACGTAATATTCAAATATGTTGAAATAACAATTAACTCCATTCCTCCTAATTGTGTCTGCACTTCCATATACAATAGCTTCTTCCGAAATTTTTAACCTGAATAATGAAAATTATTGTCCTTCCTGAATCACCCCAACTAATTAACTTCTTCCAAGTTCACGTAATATCCGGGCTTCTCGTCATGGCTGCGGTTACAGCACGGTAAAATAAAAAAAGGAATTAATGTTCTTTAAAATCATGATGTGCTTAATAATTCAAATATGTTCGGAACGCATTAAAAATTGTTATCGAAAGATTAATACGTATTTCAAAGAGGATAATTTTATTGCAATATATTACGTTACGCAGAACGTAAAATATCATTTTACAGGCGCCTGTGTTGCAAATAATTCGTGTTCTTAAGAGAAGTTCTTTTTCACATCCAGTTTCGTGTTATATTCCGTGATTCGAAATATCGTATTAACTGCGCTTCTATCATGTACGATAATTTTATAGTTCGTTTATTTATCTAAGAGCTTCCCAGTGAAAACAGGTAAGGTTCTTTTTGAAGATTAATGTGTCTAAAATGGAATAAATAAATTATGAATTACTTTAGAGCATCGAAATTTTAAACAAATAGCATTTATACAATCTCCGATTATTGTTATGTAGCGGATGATTATTTTAATTTTAGACGTATTTTTGAATTTTCGGATGAATGTAGCATCAGCATTATCGCATTGAGCATTGTTCAAAAAAAAGAAAAAATGATAAATACGCGATAAAATTAATGTTCTAAATAATGTTGAAACCAAACACACACACAACGAATAAGCTTTGTCGCGAAAAGAAAAATATGAATAACATAAAGACGGCTTCTTAGTACCAATATAAACGTGAAGGAAGTTTCGATAGACCAGTGATGTCACCAACGTTTGGATGGTAATTAATCTATTTTACGACCTGCGCTGCTACACGACCAGACCGGTTTTTTTCGTTATTCCTATCGGTTGTTCTGCTGCGTACCCGCATTTCTTTAGATATGCATTTATTTTTAATGGATCAGTTGAAATTCATAAAGTTCCACTTATACGAGATTTGAACCAGCACACACATACTGGACTACATAGGAAAATATACCAAAATACCAAACGTACATATGTATATAGCCAATTGATTAAACATCTTCTGTTCGCTGCATGACCTTTACACGTATTTATAATAACGTTTTACAAAAAAAACCGTGAATTTGTGTAACGTCACAAATTTTCCGTATCTCCATGCCGATTACACTCCGATAAGTTTAAATTTTCATCGAAGCCAGTGATGAATTTTCCGCCATATGCCGATGTGCTGTTTACTCGTAAATTAAAGTAAGTCCCATATATCCTTGATAAGGTATCATGGATTGTCAAGGTTTACAATGTACTAAGCCTAAAGGAGAATATGCCAGATCCGTTCATTCGGCCGCCTTTACTTTCCCAAGTTTCTCCTCGGTAAACTTGGGAGCGACTTGGATCCGGGACGAGTCAAGCCTCGATAACATCTATGACACCTCTAATTTGATAGCCAAGCACCTTAAAGGCTACCACGCTGCCATTATTTACTCGTAGATACGTATAAGATTAATAAATTCCCGAAATGGACTTGAATGAAATACGTTTAAAGCTACCATTGTGCATCGTGGACCTAACCATCGAAGGTGCTGTTTGGAAGAACATGCAGAGGAACAATTTGACGAGGCTCTTGGTGATGCCGGAAAATTGCATGCGCTCGGTACTGAGAACCTACCGTGCGTCGTGTATACAATTCGCGGGGCATGCAGTAGCATCGAATTTTCTTTTTTCTTTCTCAGTAAAATATTACAAAAACACGCGTAGAGAGTAAATTCTGGCAAATAAATATAATCAATCTCTAGCGGGTATTTCAGTATATATGTTGGTAACTACTACCTGACATGTACACAAAAGTATGTTGTTTCGAATCTCACATGCTACAAGTGGAATTTTTAATGTAGCTAAGAACAGAATCCCCGTATTTGCCGGCATTTCAATAGATTAAACGCTGATAAATAGGAATTTTTGTTTTTCACCGATCATTTATGTTATCCCTGGATACATTTAGAAATAGATGCGAATAATAATTTAAACTAGATGAACAATTAATTACGTTATAAGATAACGTGAGAAGAAAAAGACAAAGTAACGGGTGTGACCGCGTCCATCGTAAATTGAGCACCATAGATCGCGCGACGATTTTGGCCTAGGCCCGCACTCCGATTAAGCGGCCTAAATGTGTTCCGTGGGTACTTTTTTTTTTCGTTTTGTCTTTTGTTTGCATTACCTCTTGCTGATAGTTCGACCGTATTTCGGCTTTAGAAATGAAATTTAATTACTCGACGATAATCAGCATTTTAAAAGGTCTCTTTTCGCACTTAATTTTCTTAAAGTTAATTCTTCGTATTTTGTCAAAGAATTAATTTCAGCGTTGTACGGTCGTTTCCGGGATAACACGTCTGCAGTTAATTACGAAGTTTAAACTGGTGTAACGCACACCAGTTTCTTTGTTTAAATAATACTATTCGAAAAGTTTTTAATGAGCAACTTCCATTATATAAACATCAAAGTTGTACATCAAACGGACAGATTTTACTGTACATTTAGTAAAAGTTCTTACTGAACCCGGCAAATAAAGGCGCTGTATAAACATAGTTATCTATAAAACTAAACGTAGACCCAACAAACCGGAAATGATTTAAGTTTTAGCGCCTACGACGAGATGGCTGCATTGAGAAATTTTTCAGACCAAACTGAACTAAAATAGACCGCTTAGTTCAAAGGACACACTGTCCTCTTCAAATTATGAGCCGAGTAACGATATTTAAACTGCTGAGCAAGATTGCGCGGTAAAAACAGAACGGGGAAAATAATACTTTTAATAAGAAAAAACAAAAAAAAGAAAACAGACGGGAGAAATATTAGTAAAGACAAACAAAGTAGTATACGTGTCTGAATCTGAATTTTAGGTCTCTCCTTAGGATTCAGATCTCAAGTATTTCTTTCTTTTCCTTCCCCTGGGCGCGCTAGCGGCCTTGACCTAACAACATGATCAATCAAGAGATAGAACTAAATAGCCAGGCGGTCAGAAATGGAACTCACAAAAGCAGCGGAAAAGGCAATAGAATATAAGTAGCGTTAAAGTCAGTAGGGGAATACTCAAAAAAGCTAAAAGGTGGGCGTACAGAAGGGATCGTTCGTTAAGGAGTGCACAACATTCGAAAAAGATATGATTTGGGTCACAAATACAAGGAGGCTCAGAAGCGTGAAGGAGAGCAGAAAGGAGAAAGAGCTAAAGAAAAACGAAAGCGAGAAGAAGTGAGTAGAAAATGATTTATTTTCTATACCCTTGATGATACTTGTTACAGAAAAATAAATAAATAAAATCTGGTAAAATTATTGGGGAAAAAAAAAGACTTTTTCTAGCCCAACCGATCACGTTGTAAACTAGGAAAATGACGTAATGTTAGTGGAAAATAGATACCGGGGTAAAGCGTTTAAATATTACACTCTTTTTTATTCATTTAGTTTTTTCTCTGTCAAACTCTGTTCGGAACGTTTGATGTGCATACAGTGAGAACTAGTCTTAACGGAATTAGTAACATCACTGACAATTGTGCCGTTTTAAAGTGATCTTCCCATCGTTCACATGTAGTATTTATACGTGTGGGGTGGTAGATTTATAGTCGCTAAGCAATCACCGAAATCGTACTTGGAAAAATTGTTTAAAAACAATTATTATTTTTAAATCATCGCGGATCAAGTATTTCCCATTCCGTAACGTTTCGAAATTTGCTGGAAACAATTTTACAATCGAGCCTCGCTAGGACGACAATTTTCTAGTCGCCGGTACTTGTTTTGCGATTTTTTCACTTAAACACAGAACCGCAATGAAGAAAGCCAAATATAATTTTAAAATTTGTTCTTTTTTAACTTATATGTTTGTTTTTTTTTAATGACTAATATAATCTAAAAATAAGTTGAAAATATTTAGAAAGAAAAATACCGCGATTCTTAAAGATTTACCTTGAAATTGAATAAAAACGATAAAAAAAAATAGTTATTCGATGAAAAGCTAATATATTTTACAGTAAAATATACCTTACTGTGATATCATGATATAATTCTTAAACAACATTCATACCTTAATTAGAGTCGCCACCAAATTTTAAAGACCGTATTAAATATAACATCGCAATCATTCCTAACAAGTGCGGTTCAGTGTTACGCGTTCTGTGATTAGTTTCGTAGTTTTCTTTCTCTTTTTCGCCTTCTGTTATAAAACTTCGTGTTTCGTAGCAATTTTTCGATTAACGCTGTCGGAAGATGGACACATTCGACAACCCGGGAGGGATAACAGAAAAGGCGTAACCGATAGAAGATAGTGGTAATATAAATTCAATTATTAACACGGACAACCCTGCTAATGACAATAATAGCAGAAATAACGGCGCTAATATTCTCAGTAGTAATCAAAAATAATAATAATAATAATAATAATAATAATAATAGTAATAATAACAATAGCGATAAGAATAAACATAATACTGATGATAATGTTCACCGATATTGATCTTTTCGAGATAAACATTCATAATGTTTTTTGCGTAGTAATTATTCAATCTAATGGAAAAATAATATCGCCAATTATCATCCGTTAGCCGTTTGCAAGCTGTTGCATTCGCACAGAGAAATAAAATATTTCCAAAGAAACGGCTTAAATCAAATAAGGAGTGTTTTTGAATCGGCATTAGCGGCAAATGAGTTTATTCTTTCAATTAATAGCGACCCTAACAAAAGCCACTTAAAAACATATCGATACCGCGAATTCATTGTTACACCGACAATACGGTGTAATTCTCGGCCTGGATACTTCCTTTTCGGACGACGAAATTCGACATTCATTGTGCAGCGACATAGCAGTTAAACGAATTAAAAGAATTAAACGACGAATAGGCGAGAAGATTTTGTCCCAACTACAGCCGTAGAAATTCAATTTCTAGGTGAGGTATAGCTCTAACTCGTTTATTTGTATAAATTACGTTTTCCGGTTTCTTCGAGTGTGTGTGTGTGAAATCACCTAGACAATGTGAAAATTGCCAAAGGTTCGGACATAGCGCCGTACAGTGCAGATTGAGGCCGCGTTGCTTATTCTGTGGTGAGCAGCATTTACCGAAATCGCGTGAATAATGATCCTCACTATATGACAAGTTGCTTGAATTGCAAGGGCAATCATCTTTATGACAAAATATGTTCAGTATACCCGAGCAGCAACAGTTTAAAGTACAATCAAAGCATACGATAATTTATCTACCATCGAAGAAGCTCTTAAGAGACTAAAAGTATCCAGTGTCTTCTCTTTTTTTCGGAGATATCCGTACATACTACAGCGCAGTCATCAGAAACCGGGCTAGTTCAAGCTCGTTGTCATACTCCTATGTCCACAGTTGCAAATCTCAATTCTTGCTTGATGTTCCCTTAAAGGAGAACTTCTACTCCTCCGCGTTCTTCAACGCAATCTTCTCCTTCTATTTCACAAGAGCGGAATATCCACATATACGATTCATACAACAACACGGTTCTACCATTGGAGTACAAGGTCGCATAACGACAATCGCCTAATGCTGGCGAAAAACCTTACTGTTCATCTCAGACTGTAAATCGAAACATCCCGGTCAAAACCGAACACGTCATCACCATCATCAATCGACGAGCAAAATCAACAAAAAAGCAAATATTGGAACTCGTGTACAAAAAAAAAAATAAATAAATAAATAAAATAATGAAATAATTAAAATATATATTTATATTAGTATAAGTACATTTATAATGCAACACTAGACGTTTGGACGTCGTTTTTGCATTTTGAATTGTGTATTGTATTCTTTCTTTTTTTCTTTTCTATTCCTTTTCTTTCTTTAACACTTCTCCATACTGTTATGTTTATATCGGTTGCAATATAGAAATTAGTCAAAAGCGATACTAGCGTATACAAGAAAGGAAACACTGAAAATCTGAATAATTAAGTTATTAGTAACAAACTGATTAACGAAAGAGATTGATTTTCACCAGCCCAGAGAGCAAGCAGGCTTCAGGCCGAGATTTAGCACACGTGACCATCTGCTTATAATTAAAACGATAATCCAAAAATACGTAGAATATAATGTAAAACTGTACATGGCATTTGTAGACTATGATGAAAAGGCGTTCGTCGACAGAGTGGAAATATAGGCGGCTGAATGCGTAAATATTATCAGAAATATGTACGAATCATCAACAATGCGAGTATCACTGTGGGGAAAGATACGAAGAATATATACAAAGATAAGGGGACACGATCTCTTCAAAATTGTTGATTGCAACACTGGAAATGGTATTTAGGAAGTTAAAATGGTATAGGTATACGGATAGATGAAGAATACCTGAACCATCTCCGATTTACGGATGATGTAATATTACTAAGCAGCAACGCAGAAGAGCTACTGACGATGCTTACGAACCCCTAAAATGTATTCCAGTGAAATAGGACTCAAACTCAAGTAAAACAAAAATAATGAGAAATGCCAATGAAGACATGCGTATAAACAATGAAGAAATTGAAAAGGTGGGGAAAGCTATATATACTTAGGTCGGAGAATAACAACAAACCAGCAACTTATAACACCTACGGAAATAAAGAGAAGAATTAAAGTACTCTATCGTGGGGCTTTTTTGTTTTTTTATTATTTTGCAACCACGAGGCGCCGATAAGGCATAGTCGTGATACTTGCAATATTTTTAGCAATAATTTTATTTCTAAACAAGATGGCTGATTTTAAGAATTTCATTAGAGAT
This sequence comes from Icerya purchasi, assembly GCA_039619475.1. Taxonomy (NCBI): domain Eukaryota; kingdom Metazoa; phylum Arthropoda; class Insecta; order Hemiptera; family Monophlebidae; genus Icerya; species Icerya purchasi. The sequence continues at coordinate 241,313,462 of CM077115.1, forward strand.
TTAAAATTCGACTTATTAATACTAGGATCACCATTAATTTGCCTAACATGAATATTATATTTTTTACGAACATCAATTAAGTAGGTGCACTGAAACAAGGCATGGAAGACCGAATCCGTTACATTCATGTCGCAAAGTACACAACTGTCATCGCTGACAATGTTAAGTCTTCTCTTATAGAGACAAAAATGATCCTTAATCGGAAAAAGTCTGACTACTGGTGAAGTAGTTGATGTCCGAATTTTTTAAGCCAAGTCTTACTTTTATATCAGGAAAAAGCAGGTACGTTTGTCTACCAGTAGTTTGATTATTTCAAAGATCCTGCCATACTACGTTGTAGACCAATGTGTTGATATATTTTTTAAAACTTTTAACATCTGCAAAACCATCATATGTTAGCTCGTCTCATAGAACTAAAGGTCAGTAACTTGAGTTTTATGAATTCTATCTGACTTGTACATGCTAAATATTCAGATATGTTAACGCCGCCTTGAACAAGTATAAGTCTATAGGGTAGAGACCGGTGATTACTGGAGCCGCCGCTGTCGACACAGTTCTATATAATGAGCCAACGTTGAGCAGGTATTTTTCTTTGTTTACTTATAATCGATTTGAACGCTAATTTATTTAATTTTAATATGTGTATGTACTTGTACCGTAATTATAGATAGATTGCACAATACCCCCTTATACATTATAGCTCTTCCCTTATATTTAACACCAGCAATATTTGGTTGAAGTTTTAATAGCCTGTAAAATAATTTATTGATTTTGTCATTTAAATATTTAACATGGCGATTAAATTTAACTTTATTATCTATAATTATTCCGAGATATTTAATAAATTTAACAATAGGTATTGTTTGATCGTAAAGCGGTTTATTAACTTTCAGTTTGGCTCTAAAATTTGTGCATGGTTTATTAGTCATCATCATCATGGCAGACTTTTCTACAGAAAACCTACCATGGGGGTTTAGAAAATTAAACAACATATTTAAAATCTAAGAAATACCGATTAACTTGAAGACTGTACACAATCAATGTGTGCTACCAGTCCTATATACGGATAACTTGGCCATTTAACAAAAACAAATTTAAGGAAAATAAGAAAAACGCATAGAAGAGAATAATGCTGAGTATAAGACGTACACAGATCGAATTCTTTAATAGAAATATATACGAGAGGAAAGTAAACTTGCGGTATGATAAATGGCAAGGTTGAAGTTGGGCCGGTCATGTAGCCCGAAGAAACGATCACAGATGGACAAAGCGCATTATACAATGGTGGACAATGAACAGGAAAAGGGTTGAAAGGAAAATCGTTAACCCGCTGAGAGGACGATAGAATAAGAATGACGGGAAGAATTGGATTAGGAAGGCACAAGACCGGAACGAGTGGAAGAAGCTAGGGAAAGCCTACGTCCAGCGGTAAATTGATATAGGCTAAATCGTAAATCTTAACTTTTATGTGACTACATTCTATATTGTCAGCTGATGATGGGCTCTGCCCAAAAGCGGTTCTAAAATGAAAAATTTATTTTAGTTTCTATTAAAGTGTAAATAATTTTATATGTATTTTTGCCTGTTACTGAAGTATTTATTTATTTTATATTTGTAATCCGAAAAATAACTCAAATAAATTCTGTATCGGAATAATATAATTTATCTTTTTGATAACAATTTTATACCACACATCATTAGAGATTTTTAAACACAACAATTAAACTGAAAAGAAAACACGAGTTAATATATTACGCCCGACTCCACCTGGTCACACATATTTCAAACTTACCCATAATATTTTCTCAACTATTGACTCGGCTATCTCCACTGCTGCTTCCGAAACTTAAGTCTTCAGTTCATGGCGATCTTTACTCTAGCGATCATTTCCCTGTGTACCTCTGTCTACAATTCTTGGGTTACCATCCAACACCGCCAGCTCCAAGATCTCCACGATTTGCGTTTCACAGGGCGGACTGGACGGCATACACAGCCGGAATTAAAATCTCAGCTCCTAGCCACTTCCTACCAGACAAATTCCTCAACGCCATTCTCCAAGCTGCCTGCGTACGTCGCACAATTCCCGATAGAGTAACATGGTAGTGCAAAACAGATCCATACCGCTCTCTAACAGCGCAAACGAGCACTTAAATAATATAAATCGTCTGGATTGCTGTCTGGCCTATTAGCCTTCAAGAAGTCCCATGCTCTTATTCGCAGCAAAACGTAAGAATGTTGAGAGAACAGTTTATCTCATTCATCTCTCCATCAACGTCGAACAGAACCGTGCGGAATAAAATAAATTCCATCAATGGAAATACAAAATACGTATCATTCTCGAGATAAATAGCACCCATATAGCGACGTCGCCAAGGCGTTTGCCAGTTACGAAGAATCGCCATCAGAAAAATATCCTTCCGCCTTCCTTAGCAAGAAATATCGTGCAGAGCGACAATGTTATTTTTGCCGTATAAAAAACCAGCTTTTTTAACCAGTTCGGGTAATTCTTTCGCGTTTCAGTGGTTATATAACTGATAATAACATAAATCGGAACAGAGAGTAATGTAACTTGGAGCAAATAAACTGAATATTGTGTTCATTCGGAATTTCTAATAAAAACCTTTAAAATGCCTCTAGATGTGTTCTTCAAGAAAGTTTAAAGCACATTAGGTTTTGGATCTGCTCTTTTGACTGTTTCGGTACCAGTTTTCGATCAAATAGGCGATTTTGTATTTAAATGTTCCGTAATCGGTTTTACGATCACACATTTCACATTTCTCGTTCAAATGAATACACGTTACTTCGGTTTTATGAAGAACGGTTTTAGTCTAGAGTAGTATTTTTTCAGCGACGATACGCAAAGAACTTCTCTTATTAATTCCTTTAAGGTGGCGGAACGGATAAATAACGATATAATTATACGCACGTCTGACATTTACTTCCCCGACGGAAGCAGAATTTCGAGTTTAATCTTTCGGAAGTCCGTTAAATCGAATCGTTTTGCAATCGTTTTGCAATCGTTTTCGTTGCAGTATCGCGATTGGTGCATTTTAAATTACGCTGCGCACGTTATTGATATCTCTGTCAATCTATTCTGACAAGCTACACCGTAAAAATTGTGTCTGTGCGAGTCGGAACATTGAAAAGGAGTAAAAGAGGAAATCTCTTTCCTTTTCATTTCGGGGAAAGTATGCAGTATTAATCTGCGATCAAAAAATAATAAGCTGTGAAACTTGTTCTGAATGGTAAATTTTCGGAAATAATCGCAATCGTATCCGGTTCGGTTTGTAGAATACCGTTCTCCAACCCTGACTCCTTTTACCTTGCTTTACAGCCTTCTCCATCCGTTTCTCCCTGGTTTAATAATTTTCCCAGTATCAGCCGTTCTGTCATTTCTTCCATAGTTCGCCTTCGTTTTAATCACAGTCTGCTCCCGGCTTCTCGTTTCCGCTTTGCTCTGGTTCAATCTCCTTTGTGTCCCTTTCATCCTCCAACCTTCAATGGCTCGTGTGATGCAAATCACGTACTATTTGAATGTTCCTTTATTTCTACTGAACGCGCGATCCTTTATTCCAATTTGCTTAGCCTTGGTCTCCCTACACCTTACAGTGCCCTCTATATTCTCACTTTTCCATCTCCTTCTGTTGTTCCCTTGTTATCCGCATTCATTTCCTCTGTCTCTAATCGTTTCTTGATATAACTTGTCGCTCCATATGTCCTTCTATTCTTTTAATCTTTTGTGCTGGGTAAATGTCCTGTGCTGGCGTGCCCATTTAAAATAAAAATTAAAAAAAAAAAAAAAAAAAAAAAAAAAATGATTGTAATAACAGCGATAAAAATAAAGGACAAAAAATTAACGAAAGTTCGTTGAAATTGAATAAATCAATCGATTAAAATATGATATGGTAAAAACAATTTCGCCGCTTCCTGGTGTACTTTTTTTTAAATTCCTCGCGGAATAAGAATCTTATAAAAATGGCTGTCGCCACCGCTACCTAAATTCCTTTTTTAGGGTTTAAGAAAGAAATTGTTGAAAACAATTTTTTTAAAAATCCAACAACAAAGGGTATTTTTTAAACAGATTATGTATATGTTTACGTTTTTATCCTATAAGCATAACGATATAGCGACACTAAGGAGAAAGATAAAAGAAATAATACGTTCGTAATAATTTGAATACACATACGCAGCTGATCACAGTGTCTTTCTGTGCGCTTCCTTTTTGAAATCACTAATAATGCATACTTCGCATAAGTTGATGTTTGAAACGGTTGCGACCTATACTGAAGAAAAAATTGCGAAACAAATAGCAAACAATTAATAATAATAACAATGACATCTATTAATGAAATATCAGACTAATACTTGGGGTCATTCTCTCCTTCCTCTTTTCGTTTTTCTCTTTCACCTTTTCCCTTTTGTCACTCTACTGATCCTCCCTTTATATGCGGCCCGAACCATATCCTTTTTAAATGCCCTAGCGCTCTCATCTATACGCCGAACTATTGGCGTTGGATCTTCCTACCCCTTTCAATGCTTCCTCTTTATCCTTTCCTTCCCATCTCTAGCCGTTATTCCGCTCCTACTCTCCTTTATACTCTCTATCTCCGATCGCCTCAGAATCTGAGTAGGTGATCTAAGCTCATGTAGTTCGGTCAGTGCTGACACCGAGCCCAATTAATAAAAAAAATGAATGAAATAGAAATTACTTCATCTGGGTAAAGGTAAACGAAGAGAGCGAGTTTTTTTTCTTGCCCGAACCTATTTTCTTTCTGTAAAAAGTTTCATTCTCGAATTCTGATGAAGGTTTCAAAGGGTCAAATGGAGTTGGTTCTGCCCTTATTGTCCCGACTTGAATTACTCTGAATTCTTTTAACTTCCGTCCTTTTACTCAGTTTTCTGCGGGAAATCTATTGCTATTTCTCTATATTTCCTCATTGATTTTAAAACTGCTTTACAGCCTATCCCATTTAACAATCTCATCCGTGATATTTTCTTTCTTCACTCGATCGAGATCGATCTTCCATGAATTCCTGATGTCATAATAGTGGATATTCATTAGCCGGTTCATCCGTTTCCAGTGGCAGATTTTTGACTAAATTTTCATGATATTGCTCTTTTTTCCTTAAATGGCTCATTACAGACTATGGTTCAACTCATATTCTAAATTTTGACTCCTTTCACGTCGCTATTCAACCATGGACCGGGGTCCATGATTTTCTAGTTATCTTAAACGCTCCACAATCTCGGCTAGTTTTCGTCTTCAATTTAATCATAGTCAACTTCATTTTCTCATTTTTCATATTCATCTACTCCATTTTGTCATTTTCAATCCCCCTCTAATTACTTTGCGACTTTGACATCATGTTTTCTTTGAATGTTCGATTTTTTCTGCTGAAGAACAATCGTCCCCTTTTTACTTTTTCCACTAAAACTTGTCATCCCTGTTATCAGAGTGAATTCATTGATTTCCGGCTGCTTCTGATATTCCTGCTCTCGAATTATCCTCTATCCTTAAACGTTTAAGAATGTAATTACATTTTCTCCTTCTTCCCATTCCTTGGACTAATTGTCCTCTCGTTGACAAACTAATAAAAAAAAAAAGGGAAAAAACGGTGCTTCTTCTTTTTTTCAATAAACTCTCTTTCCACCTATCGCTTAAACCTAATCTTCCTTCTAAACCAAGATTCTATAATTTTTCTTTACTTCGCTACTATCCGCTTACACGTTACTCTTCTGCCGTTTTCTTCTCGTTTTCACCTTTGACATCAACCCCCCCGTGTGTGATTTCCTTAAATGTCTACCTCAACTAAAATTTTTTATTTTCGTACGATAACTCTCGACTTTCTTTCCCACTAATGCGTTTATCTTGTTGTGTTTTCTTCTTTATCCATTACTGCTCCATTTAATTTCTTCATTTTATCAGTCTCCGAATAAATTACCATTTAATCGATTCTTGTATTGTTTCTGAACAAATTCAAAAAAAAAAAAAAAAGAAAAAGAAATAAATAAAAAAAAAGAAAAAGGTAAAATACTCTTAATAACGTTTAAAAAGGTAGAATGATATAGCATTTATAATTCCTCACGGGCACTTCTTATTATAATACTTACCAAAAACTGATATTTTTAATAAACTCTACGATTTGTGTATAGTTTCTTAAATGTTTTTTTTTTCTCTTCATTATTTGGAATACTTAATTTAAAATTCACGCATATATTTAGGAAAACTAGTACGGCATATTTCATTCAAATTGTACTTTCTGTCTTCAAATGACAAATCATTTTCGCCTCAAACTCTTGAAACAGAAATTCAATTTTATAATTAACTTCTTATTTTCCTACCGCAGTCGGACCACCGATGGAATCAACGAATCTCGTACAGCTTTACACATTTCTCGCCCACAATTACTCGGAATTGTTTAAATTACCGACCTCCAATTAGGAATAAAAACAATAATGATAAAAACTTATATTTAAGGAAAAACAAGAAAGCAAAATTAGATTTTCTAAAAAAAAAAACAAAAAAAAAAAACGCGATAATATAAAATTACCTGGAGGAAATTCTAAAAAAAAATGTTATCGGAGATTTAAAATTTAATTTTTAATTTCAACTTTAACCGCTTAATTTTAAAAAACAGCAGTAGACGCGTGTTTACCGATGACGTGAGAAATAATTTGCCATTTGCCATTTTCTGGGGGAGAAATTACCTCAGTTAGAAAAAAAAAGGAATAAAAATAGTATGTGGGACTGTTGGAATAGAGTTTCTTTAAAAAATCCTCTTAACTCTATCCTATCACAGAAAATTATCTGCGCTATATTTAATTTAAATGTAGATAAATTCATAATTTTTGTTAAGATTTATAAATATAAAATAAATAAACTGCCCTTAATAAATAACAAGCCGAAATAAGTATAAATTTACTTTAAAAAAATTACAAATAACTTACTTTCGTCTTCGCCTATATCATCAGCTAACAATAGACAGTACTACATACTCGTAGTTTTATTTGAGTGGTGTACTCTGTATTGCTAGCTCTGGTCCGAAAACGTTTCTTTAAATTCAGGTATTTATTTCAACTCTAATTAAAGTCAATTAGGATATGTTTTTTTCTCATTATGATGATTTATTTTATATTTAAATATTTCGAATACACCCTATACTGGCGCTTATTCTTGTTTCCCAGTAGTATCCCCGTTAAAAGCATTAACGATCAACATGGCTGTAAGACTTTTTGACGAGTTCACTATTTGAAAAACTAAACTAATTTTTACGATTATGGTTAGCTTGCATTAATTCATTTTGGACGTAGACATTTCCCAGAGTTTTTTCACTCCAGCCTTTTCATTAAACCGGTGTCGATAAGATCGCTAATCCAGGAAGTGTTTGCAGTTAGGTTTTCATTTCCTAGCTTTTTTCTTTCAGATTTTATTCTTTTTTTGCATGGTTTCTGTTACTTTATGGTTTTTTGTTTTTTTTAACATTTTTCCTAGTACACCGTGAACACATCTATTGTATATCGATAAAATTTTCACTCTTTTCCATAATCATCTTGAACGTCTCAATCATTTCATTTTCAGTCTTTTTTTTTTTTTTTTCTTTCTTTGGGCGCGTCAACACAGGACAATTTTACCCAATACAAAGGACTAACAGAATGATGAAACGAAGGGATATTTGTAAGTTATATCAGGAAGCGATTAGAAACAGAAGAAATGAAGGTAGCCAATACAGGAACAACAGAAGGAGAAGGAAGAGCAAGAATGTAGTGGGAACAGTAAGGGGTCGGGAGGCCAAGGCCAAGCAAATTAGAATAAAGGACTGTACGTTCCGAGCAGATAGAAGAGCATTCGAATAATAGAAGGTGATTTACATCACAGGTCAAATTTAAGATAGGAGGATGACACAAGGGAGACTGAACAATATTAAAACGAAAGAGGGAAGCAGGAAGCAGACTGTGATTAAAGCGGAGGCGAATTATGGAAGAAATAACAGAACGGCCGATGCAGGGAAAATTATTAAACCAGGAAGAAGTGGGTGGGGAGGGTTTCTTACATCTTCACACTATTGAACCAAAGTATTTAAAACGATCGACGTGAGTTTAACTGTACTATTAGTTGTATAAATTACATTTCGATTACCTTCCCTATTTGTACGAAGACTATCATTTTTTTTCCATTGATTGCGAGTTATTAACTTTGTATTTTTCACCAGTGTTTTGCATTCTTGCAACTACAATTCGGCTAGGATTACCGAAAACATCACATTTGCATAGTTAATAATTGTTAATTATCTTATTATTATTTATTATTCAATGAGTTTCTGAATCTCTGAACAAATGGTTAGCATAGAAGAACGAATGTAGTCTCGTTCTATTGAGTAATAACGTAATCCGAGAAGATATTTTCTATTTTCACTTTAAAATTGTTCTCTTTCTATCCCCTACCTTACAACATATAAAAAAGATTACAATTAATTTAATAATCGCTTTCGAGTCTTCATTGTATATATAAAAACAATTTTTTTTTCCTTTTTTTGGAATTAAACGTTATCAAATATCTTAATATTAATTTATGGAACAAACATATTCTATCTCTACCAGCAGAGCGCAGTAGTTCTCACCTAACTAGATTATTTTATACATTTTCCTCTTGTAGTGAGCGCGTCTCCTACAACCATTTATATGACCGTATGTTTTCTCCGATGAGATTGCGACAAAACTGTCTGCTTCAGTTTTTGGAAGAATTAATTAGCCGAAAAGTTACTAGAAATATCATTATAACAGATTGAAACGGATGATTGAATTTCATCTTACCTCGAAAAAAATTATACTTTAATTTTAAAGTTCAAGGTAAAGTTACACTTGTGTGTAGCAACTTCAGCTTGCTGTACCGATATAAAAGTAATTTCTTAACAATACCTAATGAATAAATAAACACTCGCAACTGCATGAGAGAACCTGGGCTGGCACTATACGTGATCTTGGTTAAGATGTTAAACCAAAATAGTGCACGAGTGTACGGACTAATACGGCTATAATACAATCCTATGTGAAAATAGTTTTAAAAGTTGAAATGGTGAAAAAGTAATTATTTTAAATGCCAATACAAATATTATTTTATTGTTCACGTTGTTCAACTTTATCCAAAACGGTCCATTTCTATGAAATTTTTGTACTTCACTTTGAATGTGTAAATGTGTATGATCACTAACGGTTCTCGTGCAGGGGGATATTTCCTGGAGTGAATATATGGAATACATGTGTATATATAGTAGATACATAGGAGGAACAAAACATAGAAGGTATAAAAATCGATAGGGTGAAATTACTAACACTTAATACAAAAATATAAAATAAAATAGGGAGGACCTAAAGTTAAATTTTTACATTAAAAAGTGGATTGTTACTACTATTAGGTAATTGAACGTTTAAAATATTATTTTTATATTTATTTATGTAATAATTTTCTGCAATATTCGTAACATTTCCTTTGCTATAAGTGGCCAAGACGGTTACAGTGTTTTCTGGTGAATACCTGTTTATGTTTATTTTTAATTAAATGTTCGGCATATGTTGATTTTTCTATTTCATTATTATTAAATGATTTTATCTGTTCTTTATATCTACAATTAATTTTCCGTCCTGTTTGACCAATATATGATTTCTCACAATCAGTGCAATTAATTTTTAGTATATACCACTATTTTCATAAATATTATTATTTTTTAAATTTAAAGTGTTCATTTTATATCTTAGATTATTTTTAGTTTTGAACGCTACATTTAAATGTTTTTTTTAAAAAATAAATCGGTTAATTTATATATATTATTGTTTATAAATGTGAGAATGTTATCCATCCTTTATTGTTAGTAGCATTATTGATTCTTAATTTTTGTATATATTTTGATTTTGATTTTATTTTGTGAATTAATTTATCTATTATTTGTTCATCATAACCATTATTTCTTGCCAAAGTCTTTAATATATTAATTTATATTTGTTTTTTATTTATATTCATAGGTGTAGTTGATAATCTTTTTATTGCAATCATGAAGTAAGCATATTTATGTTGGTTCGGGTAATTTCATGTTTGGTTATGCGCGAAAACGTGTTACTAAATAAGGTATTTATCTAATTTATAGTATAAATTATTTTGCCCTTATATTGTTTGTTATTAAAAAGTTTGTTTTATTATATAGAATGTATATAAAACCTTGTGCGACAATATTCGGTACATGATCGGTACCGATTTTAGATGTTCTCTTATCGATTGTGAATTTCTTTAAAATGTTTTTAATTTTATTTTGAAAATGATTACCGTAGCCATCTAAAAGGTCATCTAAGTTTTTAGAGTCCGAAATAAATTTGATTTAAGATACTTTAAAAAACGTGCTTCAATAAACGATCACAGAGTAGTATTATCCTCGAAGCACGTAAGTTTATTAATAGTAATGAATTTCTGTTCGTCTGATTAATGTGTTCACTTATCGAATTGTGAAAATAATAATCATTTAGTGTCGTTACGGACTTTTACTGTAGCGTGATGAACGTTAATCGAGACTGACTCTGACGGTAGGCAGAAATTAACAAATAACAGGGCGACAAAATTAATTGTAACATTTGCACGTGTGTTTCATGAACTTTATATAAATTATTGCTATAAATTTTTCTTGAAAAATGTATAATTCGAAAAGTTCAAAAAGTTCCCTACATTTGATTTAAAAAGAATTTTTCTTTCATTCTTTTCCCGAACGTAAGCGAGACTTTAGTTAACCGTGATTTAACGCAGCGAATTATTTTCATCGGGTAAATTTCTTCAATATTCCCCCGTCACAGAAATAAGTTCTTACGGTAAATAGTAGCGGTAGGTAAAATTTATCCGATACGGCTTAAACGGCAGTTAAAATTTGTGTAGCGTTGTTAACTTGAAAAATGAACCGAACCCAATAATGACTATCGATCGATTTATTATTTATTGTTTTCATTTTCATTTTAGCCGATGTGAACACATATTTATTGGTTAACTACAGCGGTGTTTTTTTTTTGTTTTTTTTTTTTTTTTTTAGTTAATTTTTAATTGCCAAATATGATATATACGGTATGTCATGTTTTCTTCACGGTTAAGACCGGTTTTTTATGCGCACAATTTGACCGAAAATAAAACATTTCGATTTAAAATTATGGTTCAATTATCCGCGGCCAAAAGAATTTTTTAAATTTCCTAAAATTACTTGGATGTTCATTAATTCCTGTGTAATTTATGAATTGAAGTGTTCGTAAGTAAAAATGTAAATATGATAATTCGCGCGCGGACAATTTTACAGCTCCCCTGACTGTAGATCAACAGTCGAAATTAGTCAATAAAAAAAAAAAAAATTAGGGTTAATGAAATTACCAGCTGATACATATGCACATATATCAGAAGTTACGAGAAATTATATTCGATAATGAATCCCGAGCACGAGAAACTAAAAATTACGAATTATAAAGTGAATAGACAAATATGCATATGTATAATATCTCTGGTATGTGCGATAGTATTTGGTACATGATACGAGCAGTACTTATTCCGGGGACACTTCCCTAGACACTGATTTTCATCAATTTATACGTATGCAAATTATAAAACAAATATAGTAATTTATTACAGAAATGTTTTCGGCTATAACCCATCATCAGCTAAGAACACAACTCACTATGCATGATCAGAAACAAATTCTAAATCTATTTGACCTCATGTTTCTGATTACACATAGTGATTATTAGCTGATGATGGGTTATGCCCGCAAACGTTTCTAAGTAAGCCCTCATTGTATTCTTAAATATGTTTCGTTATATTTTGATAGTTGTAATAAATGACTATATTTTATAATTAAAAAACAGGATGTTGAAAGATTCTTTATTAAAACAAATAGCCTACCGTTTGACTTTTAGAGGTTCAACTTGATCTACGATCCTTTTATCATGTTCTGTTAATAAGTGGGGTTTATTGCCGGTTATATTAGTGACAAATGAAGTAATGTGCGCTTTCATTAGTTTCTCTTTTTTCGGCTATTTTAGTCACGTATTTAATACTTTTCGCAAGTTTCATATACATCGGGAAAGGTTAAAAAGTAAAAACAAAAACAGAAAGATATTTAATTTAAAAAAAAAAAAAAATTGCCACAGCCTTGTGGCAGCGAACAAATTAATTTTGAAAATAAATTAGTAGCAAGCAACCAAGCACAATTATATAAAATAATGAATAGAATTGTAGAATATAGCAGCAAATATGGCATTTTAATTAATACCGCTAAGACAAAGGTCATCATGGTTTTTGCAACGAAACCGATGAGATGCATATTGAAAATTAATAGGATCCAGCAGGAATCAGCAATTAAATGCACTATCCCAGAGGATAATTGTACCTCGAAAAAAGAGATCAAAGCAAGAATAGAACAGGCAGGGATGCAGTTTGCGAACATGAAGAATCTTTTCATTAGATTGTCGCATGTTGCGTATCTCATGGGTTGAACAAACCATCCAATAAGGAAGTGCTCGATGGACTGAGCAAATGGGAGATATAAAGGAAAGAAAACGTAAATCATTTAGGTCATGTGATGCGAGGACCTAAATACGAAATTTTAAGATTAATCATTCGAGGAAAGAAGATCTCTGTTGGTCGGTCTGCAAAAAAAAGAACGTGGATGAGGAACTTACGCCGCTGGTTAGACTGCTTATCAGTAGAATTATCACGATCAGCCGCTTCAAGACATAGCCTGTAAATCATCAACCTTCGTGTCGGAGATGATGTGTGAAGAAGATTCGATACTTCCATTGTACAAAAAAAAAAGAAAAAAAAAAAGCTCTTTACAAAGACCATTCGACATGACAATATTAGATATATATATATATATATATACGAGGGGTTGCATTACACACCAGCTTGTAAATTGTTTACCTACGAAGAGCTTCTCAATTTTCTCTTTTAGGATAATTAAATGTTATAAAAAAAAAAAAATAAATAAATAGATGAAAACTCATTACAGTTGATAGTTTGTGTAGGCTTCTTTGTTTTTTAGCTAAATTTTATCGAATAATTAATTTTTCATTAAGAGAATTTAAGGAAATTCTAGAAATATCGATGTTAAACTGAGGATCATCAACACTACTGTACCAGTTTTGTATCATACGCGTTTATAACATGCGCGTAAACATTTAAACCGGCTAATATTTCTTTTATGATACTATTGAAAACTTTCTAAATACAGAGATTGTTTCAATATTCGGCATGAAATTGCATTCTTAATAGTTTTTTCGCAAATGAGAAAAAATTCACTATATAACATTACACGAATATAATTACGAGTTAAATCAATTTCAATATTGTAAGCTAATTTATTTTTTAAATATATTATGCTGTTTTTACACTTTGCTTTAATAGTTCATCTCGATTTAGCATCATGCTCGGCCTTACGATGCATTACTAAAAAACAAAAAAAGCTGCTAAATAAATATCGATCATTTTCTCATTTTTAATAAAACTACATTTTTTCTAAACAACCGAACACAGGTACTCAAAAAAAAAAAAAAAAAAATCAAACTCCAAACACGAGAACGTTTTTGGCTTCTATTATCGTTGAACCAGCGGTGCTGCGATTTCTGTGTCGCCCATTTCGGCGGGTAAAATAAAAAAAAAAAAAAAGTAATCGAACGGTAGAATACTGAAAAATTATTTCACGAAGCGAATTCGGAAAAAGCCGTGCTCGGGGAAGAGCGAAAATAACTCTCTTTCGGATAAAATGCTTTTAAAAGGTATATATTTCAATTTATTACTTGTGTACTTACCCGATGAACTAATTTAAGTAAGGGGTTTATCGTGTGATAAAGCAAGAAGCTATTTGTTAATGTGTATTTGTGGCTCGATGTATAACGTTATTTTTCAAATAGAACGGAACAACTAAAATTTGATTCGACGATTTTGCGACAGCAAACCACTGGACTCTATGATATCAACGAAAACTCGAGTCTGGGCACATGTTGCACATCTATATATAGTTAAATTTCGAGTCGCCAGCGGCGCATCCGATTACGTCATCGAAAATTCCACCAATGCCGAATCACCTTCAGACGATAATGTTTTATCAGTCCCCGGCATATTACATTACATATCACCGGCACAACATCGTAAAACGTTTCGGTACCTCGATGTTGACGTGGCATTTTCTCGAAAGGGTGTTCCTTATACGTAGGCTGTGCAACGAATGTCTGTATTACCGTCGACCATCCACGACGTAAAATTCGTTGCCGACTGACTACTATCAGCGTGTCCAGCAAACAGCTGCTATCTTCGAGCAACCCTCAACAGCTGACATATTAGCATCGGGGAGGGTAGTAATTAGTAATCATTTTCCGTGAGCTTTCGTAATCAGTTTTGAACATTATCCGTTTGCAGGATTCAAATGAGACGCACGTGTCTTGTAATATAGTGTTGTCATAACACAAATGAAATAAGCTTCTACAATTCCTTCTCTCTTTTTTGTTTTTTAGCTCCGACGATTATTTAAATTAAATTAGATTAAAACCGAATTGTACGTAATTTAAAATTCATTAATTAACCTACTGATTATTCTTCTTTCGGCGTCATCGCAAAAAATACCATTTGCAGTTTACAAAAATTTGACCCTTTCTCTATTAATTCGTTTGATTTTCTACTCCATCGATTGATATTTTCGGTTTAAAAGATTCTGCCTCTTCTTCCGTATCTGTTGATTTACGACTGAACGTGTTTGCCTCCAGTGACCAAAATAGAGAGCTTGTCCAGCCGTATGACTCAGAGAAATGCAACCAGACATCACTCCCCGTTAATTTACCGCTTTTCTCGAAATAAATTTAAGTGTTGATTATTAATTTCGTAAAACACATGACGTATGTTCTGGAAACAAAAACTTTGAAATGGTTGAGGGCTTTGCGTGCCTTTACGATGCTGAAATTTATTTTTGGGCAATGTATTAATACCCTGGTTAAACAGATTTCAGTGAAGAAGCTGAACGAAGCGCTAAATCCTGAAATATCTATTCCTGGTGGACTGCTTACCACCTGGTGTCGATGTCTGTTCAGCTACCGTAATATCGAAAACAAAAAAAAAAAAAAAAAAGGAAAAAATGATGAACCTTACAGCGGGAAACCGCTAGAGTATTTTCCTTACAAAATCATGGATAACAACGTAAAGAAGATTAATTTGCCGTACGATCTGATCGCCGTTATCGAAGTGTGAATTATGCAACCGGCCATGAGACTTCCCAGTTATAAAATATATCCGGCTGTGAAAATGAATAAACAAAAAATAGAGATTCTTGGAACGTGGAACAATAGTGAGAGCTGCTTCAAGCGGGAACGTTAAAAAAAAAATGTTAAGATCGAAATACCGTAATGTTTTAAAATGTGCAGCTCATCAAACTACGAATAAACTTTGCATTGCAGCAAATAAAATAACGTAATGGCTTGGCCAAGCAATGACAATAAAACACGTTAATGAATTATTATTAGCTATTAAAAAAAACTGAACTATTTAAAAATGACTCTGATTGTTGAAATGGATACAAAACCGATAAAATTCCAAGCGTACGAATACTTCCATATAACGAACCAGATGGCGAGAAGGCGGGGAAATATTTTAAGTAATCGATAATATGGCTAAACCTCGTGATGGAAAATTTGAATGCTAAGCGGAACAGTTCAAATAATGAAGAACATCTCTACGAATTAGTTGGACAATTCAGACAGTGTAATGAACGAAAAGAACGTCTGATTAATTTGTAATAGCTAAAAGATCAGCTCTTAACAGTCGCAACTCATTAACGGAGACTCATCGTGTAGAAATCTCCAGAGAATACCGATAAAAAGCAAAATTTTAATCAAATCATAAGATTACGGTAATAACGGTAAATTATTGTTTACGACATTCCGTAGGACGAAAAAGAGAACAATATAACGAATAAAAGCGGGGCGGACTTGCCGGATAAAGAACCGATTTATGGACACCGTAAAAAAAGCGAATAGTTAAGAATGGTACTAAAAATTTATATTTCGTGGGCGAACAATAGGACCGGTTGAAACACATTATCAAGAATGCGGCGTAAAAAACGCGCTAAAGCCGGGCCAACAGTAGGACAATTTGGTTTCCTAACAGAAACTGTGAGACTCATTGATGAGCGAAGATCGGCTCCAAGTGTGCGGTGAAACACGGCAACAACACGTAGAGAAGACAGGAATTGTCAAAGGTCTATAAAAAAAAAATTTTATCGGAAGAATTTGAAATATCGAAAATTGGGCTACAGATTTCGAAATCGCTGAAATACCGAGGGAATATTTCCGAAATATTCTACGATTACATTGATTCAAAAGAAATTAATGAAATCGGAAACGAATATTAAAATTGAAAATAACGGAAGCTATAGTATGTCCAAAAAATAAGAAACTATTAAGGTGAAATACATATCAGAAGTAGTGTAAGTTGTGCGCAGAAGTCAACCAAATACATTCATTATATAGAACCTGCAGAGTTCCAGCACAAAAAAAAAAAAAAGATGGATGTAGATTTCTAAATATATGTCGTTGTTTAGAAAGAAAAAAAAATAGAATGCGAAAACTATAAGTTTGCCTTGCCTCTGCCTTACGCAAGCAAGGTAATGTTCCGTCACAGGGATTTAGGAAGGTTAATGAAAATACAGATTTCTGAGAAAGAAAAAGCGCATTAACTAATTTCTATACTTACGAAAAAGACTTTACTGAAGATGCAAATCACACATGAATCGATACACAAGCCACGTCTTTAGGTAGTCGAAATATTGAAAACCGCTGTTCACGTATTATTAAGAAACTGAAATACGAGGATCTTTGCGCAACGTGAATCTACATCGGAGGATGAACTTAGATCACCATACAGCTGAATCTGACTGAATGCGAATTTTACAAATAGACAACTATTATATTAGACGGAACAATAGGATAAATTAAATCGTAGAGATGGCGCGATGAGAAGAAAATATAAACAACTTATTCGGTGTAACTGTGCAGAAATTTTTATAATAATATTTCTGAATTGGAATACCTCATTTCTACTGACAACCCTGCGCTTGCTTTTAAGAAACGCATCTCCTACGATCCTGCTTGCCTGTAACTCCTAATTTTACTAAATTTTCAGACTAAACTAAAAGTGAAGACAGTATTAGTTTTTATGCATCTGACGCAGTATACACAGCAATTTCCTCTCTACAAGTTGTTTCGATAACCATGTTTTTTTTTCCCTCTTTACCTAACATGACCTTGTCCATATGTAATTGTTTCCACCTAACAATAGTACCATCACTCCACTATTTAATTCGCTTATATTGCAATTACACACTCATCACACTTCTTAGGAGACTTTAGTCATTTTTCTATTTCGGGGGCAATGAATCTTTATTGTTAAATAGAAATTTTGACCTGATTCCTCTAAAGTTTCCTGCTCATTTTAATTTTACATCAAACTCATTTTTCTACGACTGACCTCGCCGTTTTGTTCGGCACTAATTTTTTTTTTTTTGATTTCTGCACGTAATGAACGATCTTCATTGTGCACAGTGATCATTTCACTATTATTATTTCCCTCTATCGCTAAAATACGTTTTGTTCTAAGTACCATCAACAGTTTCAATTTCTTAAAGCCAAAATTAGTTGATGCATGCGGAAATGATTTATCAAGCCAATCTGGACTTATAGTATTAAATTATGGGGATGTGCCAAACGAGTTATACGCAGAAGCTGCATGGTTTCAAAGAAATATGGACTCGCGCACAGATTTAGATCTGAAGTATGTGGATGAGGTCATATTCCAGAGATCGTAAGTGCGTACTACGAACGGCTTCGGGTTCATAGAAATCCAGTAATCCAACAGTTGCTGACGGATGAACTCGAGTCATGCAGACTCAAATGTTGTAAACCTGCAGATCTCATGTAAACTGTATATGTGTTCATTGCTGTATCCCTAAAAGCTAGTCGCTGGGTTGAGTTTTTATTTCACGTGCTTTCCCAATTGTTAAATTTATTCATTATTTAAAATTTATTTTTAGATTGTAATAATTGCTTAAAAAAAAAAATCTTCAGATTGAAAATTAAATGATGACGGTACACCAAGAAAACCTTCAGATCATATTTTCTTTTCTCTAGCGCTATTTCGATCATTAATTCGACGAATTTGATCGATAATAAAATAGTCTTTATAAAACTCAAAATAGTGATCTGAAATTTTAGTTCACAGCTTGAGAAGCTGTTTCCAAAATAATTCAGATATCGCGTGAAGTAAAGATGCGATATACGTCGCTTCTTCATAACTTGTTGTGACGGTTTTATGTTTTATTTTTTTTTTTTAATGTAATACAAAATTGAGACTCTCAGATACAAATTCTAGTCGCAGATTGACATTGGAAAGAATTATGTTGTTAACGTAACAGTTCCTTTTTCGAACATTTCTTTTTATTTCGTTGATTTTAGAACTTTCTTTAGATTGATCGAAGTTTTTATTTCTTTCGCAACTTTATAAGAAGCTCTAAGGATTTCTGTCTCTGTTGATTTAACAGACTAAATAACGTGTGTAGATTTTTTTTTTTTTTAATGGGTTCGTCAAAATAGACATTGACCTAAGAAAAAAAAGAAAAATCTGCAGTCCTTGCTGAGTCTAAAACGCCTCCTCTTTTCATTCGCAGGTCCTATCCGAGCTATCGTTTCCATTCTTTTAGCGTTTATCATTGACGTTCCCTAGACTAAGTCCTTCGTACCTCTCTATTTTACAGAACTGACACTTTACTCCTGAGAAAATTCCTATCCTGGCTCACATCTCTTTGCGTCTTAGTTCTTTCTTGTCCTATACTAAATAGTCTTCCTGACTTCTCCATTGACTCAAAGGTCTCCCCAATGTTTTCTCTTTCTGCCAAATCTATTCCGAAGTATGTAGTCAAGCAGGAGTTCCACTATTTTTTCATCAGGTCCTTGTTTCCTACTCAGATGTTCATATTTACGAATGGTTCGAGGGGCCCCGGTGGAGTTGGGATCTCATTCGTTTTTCTCGACATTAATCACGTTGAGTCTTTTCGTCTTCCTTCCTTCTGCTCTATCTTTACTGCTGAGCTTATCGCTATATTGCGCTACTGTCTATATTCTCATCGCTCCCCTGATCTAGGTGTTTGATTATCTCCGACTCAATAGATGCCCTACAAGCTATTTCCCCTGTGATTTTGTATCTCTTCGTATTCGTGTTCCCTTATATGCAATTTTCGTACTCTCCATTCCATCCGTGTTGATTTGCTCTGGGTCTCTGGTCACGTAGGCATTGAGAGTAATGAGATGGCGGATTCCTTTGCTAGAGTCACTTCTTCCTCCTGCCTATATTTCAATAAAATTCCAGCATACAACCTGCTTCCTGTATGGTTTAAATTTCCTACTAGATTCTGGTCAGATTTTTATCCTTCTTCCTTCTCCAATAGTCATTCCATTTATCCGTC
Organism: Icerya purchasi; assembly: GCA_039619475.1. Lineage (NCBI taxonomy): Eukaryota > Metazoa > Arthropoda > Insecta > Hemiptera > Monophlebidae > Icerya > Icerya purchasi. The sequence continues at coordinate 241,332,979 of CM077115.1, forward strand.
CATCCAGCCGAATATTCCTACCCACCGTTGGTTCTACGACTTTCCTTCTCTTCAGCGTTCTGTTATCACCTTCATTATTCGTCTGCTTCTTAATCATACTCGGCTACCTTTCTCACGTTTTCGTCTTCGTTTACCTCTGCATCTTCATCCTAATCTCGAAGTTATCTATAATCTCAACTATATCTTCTTCCAGTGTTCTTCCCTCTCGTCTGAGCGTGCCATCCTCTTTTCTAGCTTGCTGTCCCTTGGATTTCCTGGTCCTTTCTGCGCTTCGTACATCCTGTCACTTCCCTCGCAGTCCATTATCCCTGTTCTTGGTTCTTTCGTTCTGGGTACTTCTGACCGAATCAGTTGAGCCTCTCTTTTTTCTGTTGCTGCTGGGTGAAGGTCCCCTGTTGACTTGCCCATAAAAAAAAAAAAGGAAAAAAAAAAGGATAAGAAGCGAATCAACGTAGAGGATAATAAAGACTCAAGTGTCGGAATAACAGAGAACAAAAGATGCGTAATAAGAAGTTGGAACATTAATTAATAGAAGTGAAGAATAGAAAGAGGAACGTTCGGAAGCGATACAGGTGGATTCAAATAAAATGTGATCAGCGCCACCTATAAAGTTGAGAGAGGAAGGGTGAAGGGGACAGAGGGGAGATAGGGCTCGAAAGAAGCGAAAAAGGGGTGCAGGAACTAAGCTACGTGCAAAGCGTAGACGACAAATAGTAGAGAGACCGGTGTGAACGTCGTATCGAGGGAGAATTAAAAAACCACGGATAATAAGACGGTAGATTATAGGCTGGATAAAGAGATAATAAGAATCCGGATTTGAGAATGAGGAGTAATATGAGTTCAACCATAGTTTGGAATTACAGCGAATATTTTGTTTCTTCGAGCACTTGTTACCCATTTGCCGCATTTATCTTTGCGTGGCGCAGCGTAAACAATTGAACGTTTTGTTTTTCATAAGAAATAGTCTTTATCAACTTTTGAAGAAAGATTTTTCTAATGAGTTCAAACATTTATTACACTGTGCCTTTTATTAACTGATTTAATTAACTATTTAGTATTATTCATTGAATTTGAAACCTCGTAACAAAGCTTTTTCCGCCCAAGTATTTAAACAGGAACTGAAATTGCTAAGGTTACCGCTGTCCTTACGGGTGTTTAGTTTTTTACATTTTAATCTCGTTCCAACTCTAGACTTAATTTCTGAACAATTTCCAGTTAATTATTTTTTTGCCGTTGCTTTTTCGTTTTGCTTACAGCTGAATGACAGTTAATAACACAAGCTTGCGGTGCCTAAAACTAATAGCAGAACCAGTGAGATCCGGAACTTCTCGATTTTATCTGTGGGTTAGTAGATTGCCTGTAGGAAGTTACATTGATGACACCTAAATTAGCGGTTTTCCTTTGCATTGACATTCTTAGTGTTATTTATGAAGATAGGCAGAGTACTTTTTTTTTTTTTTTTGATTACCATTTTTATCGCTTTGTGTGGAATATTGAAATTGGTACACGTGTTTGCTGAGTGGACGGACATTTATGTTTCTGGCATTTGGCTGGTTCTATTTAGACGTCTTCGTTTCTTTACACAGTCTTGGAACTTTTATAACCTCTGCACGGTTGCATAATAGCGGGCTCATTACTCGGCTGAGCGCTCGGATATAAACATATTTCAAGAGCTGCCATTTTATCGTCATGGGTCAACATGGATAATTCAAAAAGTTCCACAGTTTGCGTAAAAATTTTCGCGGACCTGTATAGAGATCGTTATTAAAATGGGAAAATTCAACGCAGCCTGCCAGTTACGATATTGTGAACACTAAATTTGAAAAATAAATAACGACATTTTTAAAGCTGAATCTACTGATGAAAAATATTCTCGATCGAGTGAACAAAAATCTGAATTATTGCCACTTTTTTACGAAAATCGCCGAACAATATGCTCGCTTCGGAGATTTTCTGGGCTAATTTTACTTCTCCTTCTTTCGGTGCCATGACCGTTCTCGATCTTAGGCTCATCTAATGGCAAACTTGATTAATTCTTTATAGGCTCCCCTATCCTTTGCTGTGTGGAACAGTTCTTCAACACTGCAACCTGTCCACGTTTGTAGGTTCTTGAATTAAGATAATCTTGTTCGTCCAACTCATCTTATTCTTTTTAATAATAACGATTTTTCGTTTTCATTACACGTCAATTACTCATAGACGAAAGAAAAGCTTTTGATCGAATTAGATATTTTATCGCAAAGTTTAGAAACACCATCGATATAAATAAGAAAATATTAAAATGACCGAAAAAAAAAGTTTGTAAGAGAGAAAAATTTTATTTTGAAGTGATCGTGAGATTTTCACTAGGGAAACTAATAATTATAATTCGTTGTAAGTTATACCAGCGGAGAAACGAAACGATGACCACGTGAGTACTGTACGTGCATATCATGCAGGGTGGTAATTTCTTACTTCGACAGACTTGACGTTGATTAGAAAAGCTAAATTGGAATTCACAACATACTGCTGCCGGTAGGAAAACGGAGGAGGTTTCACTTGCCGAAAAGGTGTTTCCCCTAATAAATACCGTTCAAGCTGTTTAATGCGTGTTAACAACAGCAGACTATCAGCAGCTCGCTCATTACATATGTTTCCCAGTCAGATTGATGAATATCAATCTAGAGTGAGCAGACAAGTCTCCAGCGCGTCTCATAACTGGACCTTTCGGCTATGGTAGTAAACCCTAACGGAATATCCGACGGAAAGCAAAACGGGAAATCACCGTTGTATCTTCGCAGGATAATGAACGACTAAGAAAATACGATTCCATGTGACAGGGCTAGCAACCGGCGCCTTGATTACCGAGAACAAGATGTGAAATATGCTACCGGCGAAAGAATAAGAAGATTCAATGATCATGTACATCAAAAAATTCAATTTTTCAACAGACCAAAACGACAAGGATTGTAAGAAGCTTATTTCAGACGGGAAAATTAGCTAACGTCGTCAAAGAATCGAAAAGAGCGTGCGCATTGGTATACAATTAGATGGACACGGTCGCTGGATCTCTCAAAACTGGTGCAAGTAGAATATATTGCTCTGGGAGCTTATTTACAACAAAAATCGTGTCAGAACACTACTGTCATATAAAGTAGCAAAATCAGTCATAGACTTTGTACACCTATAAATGATCGTGCAAATGCGAATAAGACTAGAGCAACGCGACTTATCGGAAAATGAATATCATAAATGTGTACGCCACAACGAATGAGCAAACTTGAAAACCCGTTAAAAGCTAAAAAACAATAAGAAGTGACATTAATTACGGGCGATTTTAGCGCGAAAATTTGGAATATTGTCAGTTCGGTCTAGACATCCGAAATGACAGAGGCGATTGGCTGACTCAATTTTATTTGAAGAATCAATTCATTATCCTCAGTTAAAGCAGCATTTACCACGACAGCTGTATAGGGCGTAATCAAATCGACTTTATATTAGTCCCTAAACACTGGCGAAAAAAAAAATTAGGCCTATGGAAACGTATCCAGGAGCGGATGTCACAACATTGATAATAATCCGGTTGTTATGAACTTCACGATGTGTCGTCGTTTTATTAAAATTAGGAATATTGTTAAAAAGATTCATGTTGAAAGGTTAAAGAGCTTCAAATATCGGATTGCAATAATCATATGCGACAAAAACAGAAAATAATACATATAAGACAGAATCAAGAAATTACGTAGGATAGTTTTAAAAATATAACATCAATGAAATACAGCAAAACACTGATACGGTTAAATATCTGAAGAAACAAAAATGGATGATGGATGATATTCTGAATTTAATGGAGAAAAGAAGACGCGTTAACGGAAACAAAACGGCATATAACAGATTAGATAAAAGTATTCGCAGATTACGTAGACAGGCTAAAGAGAGCTCTATTGGAATATGAAATGCAAAGAGGTTGAGGAATTTTACAGAAGAAGCACGATCTTTTTTACGCATGAAAGTAAAAGAAATGATTAGGCGAAATAAGAAATTTAACACTAGTCTAGTCCTAGATGGTGATGGAAACATTATAACTTGAACAAGAAACTGCAGATGTGATACATCCGTCAGCTGTACTACGATGAAAGAAATCAATCAGCGTCAGATGACTATCTCGAACACAGCGAAGATGGGGGGGGGCCTTCAATAACAAAGGAGGAGGTGATTTATGCGACCAGACGGCAGAAGAGTGGGGAGGCCGTTGGACCTGAGACGATATTCATTCAGAGATTTTCAAAATTATTGCGGAACAAAATGGAAAAGATGCTTTAAAAAAATTTAACAATATTGTTCAAACGTAATACCGCCTGATTGGCCCAAATCAACCTTCACAGCTTTATCAAAAAAAGCTAAATACTAAAAAGTGCGAAGACTAGCGATTAATCAGCCTAATGTCGCATGCTCTCAAGTTCTTTCTCAAGATACTTTGGAAACGCTGTGGTGAGGAAAGCATGCAATTTGGTTTCCGAATGTGATGGAATGTCGAGAAGCATTCTTTGCAATCCGTGCATATACTAAACAACGTTGTCGGAAATGTTCCTATATATGTATGTGTGCGCGCTAGACTACCGCAAACCTTTCGACTGTGTCGTCGTTAGGCACGATAAAGTATTAAAAATACTGTGAATCAGATAGGCATAGACCGAAGAGATCTTCGCGTTATAGAAAGATTATACTGGAATCAGACTGCGATCGTCAGACTACATCATGCAATATCCGAAGACACGGTCATCAAGAGAGGAGTTCGGCAAGGGTGTGTATTGCCATCGCTTCTTTTTAATTTGTATGCGGAGATAATATTCAAAGAGGCGTTTGGAAAAATCACGGTAAAGGGGGGTTACCATTAATAACATCCGACATGCTGAGGACAATTTAATGATGATAAATAAAATTGTTGAGCATAGTGGACAATATGGAAAATCAATTAATAGCTCAAAAACGAAAGTGATAACGTTCGTAAAAAAAAAACAAGAAAATTCGAATTCAAAATTAAAGGTAAAAAATTGTAACAGGCTATGTTACATTCTTAAGGACAATTCTTCTTGATGAAAGCTGTACCTCAATAAAAGAAATCAGAAGTCGTATAGAACAAGCAAGAGGAACATTTATAGGAATGAAATATTTATTCACTAGAAAAGAGCTCAATATGGAATTACGACTGAGGCTCTAAGTACACAGTGACGCGTCGAAGAGAGCTGCGATACTAGCAAACGAGCAAAGCGAAAAGGAATACAGAGCGTCCCGAAGAGAGCGTATCAACACATAGTGACGTCTCGATCATAGCGAAGAATGATAAAAAGTTTCAGAAAACGCACCAGTATTAATGATGAATGTTGTTTTGGTTGAAAATTCTACGCTGAAAATATTCTATTTAATGAAAAATGGAAAAAGTACAAATAATGTAATGTGGATGGAATAAATAGAGGTAGAGATATACATGGCGAATTACACCATTTACATGAAGAATTAAGAAGACACCTGCAAAACATTGTATTCATACTTACGCATGAATATTTCAACTTTGGATTATATATATATATATATATATATATATATATTTTTTTTTTTTTTTTTTTTTTTTTATTACTTTAATAAGGAAATATAACAAACTAGAGTAGCCTGCGAATTAGCTTATGGCTACCAGTAGCGATTATTTGTATATATGTTTAATTTTAAATAATTCAGAAATGAATACAGGAAATTGTTCTAGTAGAATAATTTCATTTAGTTGAAGTGCACAGTCAATCATATACAATTGTCGCAGGTGGTTATACTTGCTACACGTGTATATTATATGCTGAACATTTTCTACTTCATTACTTTTACAACTACAACATTTACTGTCTGAAATAATATTTAATTTATTTAAAAAGTATCCAATGGAACCATGACCAGTGAGTATTTGAGTCATATAATAATTTACTGTAATGTTTTTATTTTTAAAGCGTTTTATTACGTTAGGAAAGAACTTATTTATTAATTTACCATTTGATAGAGTATCGTATCTTGTTTTAAATTCATTAAAAATTTGTAAATCAACTTGCTTGAGAAGTTCTTTACTTATAATACCATTATTTTCTTTTTTAACATTAAAAATTAGAGATCTCTTTTTTATGTAAAGATCGATAGGTAAGACCCGTGCTATGGTCTGAATTGCAATATTTGAAGCAGTTACATATGAAGAAGTTAAATCAATTAGAAATTTCCGACAGTTGGAGTTTACGTTATGTATTTGTTGTTTAGTTAACCGGTTATAGTAGACACCAGCACAATATGAGTATAATGACTGCACTAAACCTTTATAGAGTATTATCTTAGATTTATAATGTAGTCCCCATAATTAACCGCCAAGGGATTTAAAAATGTAATAATATTTATTAACCTTATTATTTATGTACTGTATATGCTTATTGTACTTTAATCTATCGTCTAAAATGAATCCTAAATATTTAATATGGTCAGTAGAACTGAACGTATGATTATTAATTTTAATATTATTGTAACAAATTTGGTCAAGGTTTTTGTCTCGACCAGATATCACCATGATTTGAGATTTGGTGATCTCGAATTTGAGGTTTAAGGCATTTACTATTGTTTTAAGTTTACAAATAACTTCATTACAATTAGCAATGTGGGACGACAGAGTCGAGTTACTAGATAAATGTACGTTGTAGACCAAAAGTAAATCATCAGCATAGCTGTATAAACGTAGGCCTGCGTATATATTACTTAATTTAGAATGGATATTAGAATATAAAATATTCCACAAGACCGGTCCAAGAACTGAACCTTGTGGAACGCCAAAATTATTTTTAACATCAACAATGTCGTTTTGATAGGCCCACTTTACTCTCCTGTTAGTTAAATAATCGTATATTAGGGTTATTACGTTAAAACTAAAACCATTTACAATTAATGTATCAATTATCACTTGACGATCACAATTATTAAATGCTCCCTCTATATCAAATGATATAATAATAGACGGATTATTCCGTTGTTTGTTTTGTAATAAATTATCAGTTACATCTGCAATAGCAAGTTCTGTAGAAAAGAATTTTCTAAAACCGTATTGGTATGCATTAAGCACGGATGTGCTGCTAATTTCATTGTTGAAAAATTTAAGAATAATTTTTTCATAAACTTTACTTAAGGAATTTAATAAGCATATTGGCCTATAGCCATTTACTTTACTCAAATCCCTGTTTGGTTTGTTTAACATAATTAAAGTAGCACATTTCCAAGCGGACGGAAACATATTAAATTGTAATAGTTCATTGTAAAGTGTTAACAATAAATTTGGAAAGTAAAAAAATATAATTTTAATAACCTTGTTAGTTATACCATCTGAGGACGGTGCTTTTCTATTAGTAAGATTTTGTATAATTTGTTTTAGTTCAAAATATGTTACTTCAAACTGCTGTTGTTTATTTATATCTGTGATTTTATCTAATGAAATAGAACCAGTTTCTTTAAAATTAAAAAATGTATTCATTAGTAAACTCATTTTGTCTTTATTGCTAGTAATAGAGGAACAAGTGTCATTATTACCATTAATTTTTAAATCTGGAAATTTAAATGGTTCAGAATTCGTTAAAATTTTATAAGGTTTTAATATTAGTACTCTAGCGTTAAGATTAAGTATAATTCCAGCTTTATATAAAATAAAGCAGGTACTATCATATCGAACTCTACGTATATACTATAACTCAATAATAATGTCTAGAATATTATATGGAATTCAAATATATTATGTGAGGCTAAGAAAACAGAAATAAATAAAATAAGTAAAATACAGAAGAGATGTTTGAAACTTACACTACCCTACCGGAAGAAAAATGACTTTGGATCAACATGGTGGAAGGAAAATGATGAAATGTCTCCTAAGATGTACTATTTCTATTATAGATTACTAGAATTTAATGTGAATAATATAAAATTACCATCCAGGGAAAAAATTCAGTTAACAAGAAACCAAAGTAATACATATTACATCTATCCCCGAATTGACAACAGTGATGACTCAGTTTTAATTAATTTAAATAAGTATAATCCCTAATCATATACTAGAGGGAAAAAAAATTGGTGTGTGGAAAAAGAGGTGCAAAAATGGTTTGCAGGAATGGTGCAAAGACTGAAGATCAAGTCTCGTCCTTTATCTCATTATTACTTGATGGTTCTTTTTTGTTTACGGTTTTGTTAGTTTTTGACTTCGTCGTGTCCTTCCTGGATTCTAAGCTCTCACTGATCATGCTTTATTTCGATTTTAAATATTAAGCTATCTGCATATTATATTGGTATTCAGATGCGTATTACGCGGAATTTTTGTTTTATTGGCATACATATATATGCTATTACTTTAATATAAATAATGCTAAGTTTATTATTATTGTTAGTTTCGAAATAAGTTAAGTTAGTTTTAATTTGTTGTACTATATACCTATTATAATAAACGTTGATAAGAGTGTTGGGCACTCACACAATATATTTGACCTGTGAGACCCACAACTTATTCTGAAAAAAAATATATATATAGATATATACACATGTAGCTACGTAACACGCTCCGTAATACGTATCTGTGTACATTATCACATGCCGACAGTTCAATATTTTAAATGGGAAAACATAATCTTCTTTGCGACTTAATGTCCGGGAAAGACACTAGGAAGTCAAGAACAAAAACGTATAAAGAAAGGAGCATTAAAAGATAGAGAGATTCAGGACGTAGCTTGTTGTTCAATCTTTGCACCATTCCTTTGACCAATTTTCCACCTCCTTTTTCCACGCACCAAATTTCCCCCCCTTTAATATATGGTTCGGGATTGTACTTATTAATTTAATTAAAACCGAATCGTCCGTATTATCAATTCGCAGATTTACCCCACGAGGATAGATGTAGTATGTATTACTTTGGTTTCTTGTCAATCGAGTTCTTTGCCTAGATGGTAATTGTATATTAATGACGTTAAATTCTAGTAGTCTGTAATAGTAATAGTACATCTTGGGGGACATTTCATCGTTTTCCTTTCACACATAATTGACCTAAAGTCGATTTATTTCCAATGAGGGAGTATGAGTTTCAAACGCCTCTTCTGTATTTTACTTATTTTACAAAATATTCGATCAAAGTTAACACAGCCAGGTGGGCAAGCCCTTTTTTCGTTGCTAAATTTAAAATTCATATATTACAAAATATTATATCAAATGTATAAGATCTTACGATAAATTAAACATGAGACTGCTTCCGAAAAATAAATATTAAGGGAACTATGGAAATGATAATTTAATTTTTAAAACTAATCGTTTTTGTTTCTAAAACATTTGACACAATTAAAAAATTTTAATATGCTGGGCATAAATGTTCCAGTATATAGAAATTGCGTTAAATTGCCCATTATACTTAGAAAATATTTACACTAACGTTTGAGTCAAACGTTAATACACACACTTACTTTTAGATTTCATTTCACTAGCTACTTCATCCCAAAGTTTGTCTGAAATAAAGCGGTTATGGTAATGATCATCTTAAACACTACTGATAAGTAATTCTTTATTCCTTTCCATATACATAATTTTAGTAGAAAAATAAGATTTGAAAATAATTTAAGATCTATTACTTACTAAAATTGATAATAATCGTATCTGCAATACTACGGCGACACGATATTAATATCAGTTAGCTGTATCCGACAGTAAATATGATAACAAAATCGGTGGACGTACACGAGAAGAGCGACCCCGGCGTGCAATAATGAGTATAACATTTATATCGGTTTGGAGGAGGTAGAATTTCTACGTGGGGAGGTCTGTGGTATTAATAAAGAAGTGTCAATCGGGGGCTGAAATAAAAACCTAAACTAGAAGATTCGAGCGACGTTTAACGCTTTAAGGAAATTATCGACCAGAAATGATATAGTTCTAAATGTCCTGTTGCGTTGTTATGGTTTTTCGATTGTATTGTAGAGCTGAATTCTTGCAAATATCTCCTCAAAAATAAATCAAGGGGCTTCGAAATGTTTGTACATCGTCGAATGTTGAAAATACGACAGACAGGTCGGTCACTAATAAAGAGCGGCTGCGGAAAATTGTCGTTGATACGTAGAAAACGCGAATTAAACTATTACGAATGTGCAAAGAAAATCGAAAAGTATATGAGGAGATGTTGCAAACAGTGCTACATGGAAAAATCGCCAGGTGGACGAATCAAAAACATCATGATCCTGAATATTAAACGCTCGTTAACAGGCTAGTTCCAAATGAGTCTATTAACTAGAATTCCTTTTTTTTTTAAATATACAGTAAAACCGCAATTATCCGTGTGTGTTTTAACCGGTTGGCGGATTAACCGTGCATCTCTTTAAACTCGCGTGTTTCCTGCAAAATTGTGATGGGAAGGAATTTGAACATGTTGATGATGAAAATATGAGAAGGAGTGGATAGAAAGCGATGAAATTGATCCTCCTGGTTAGCGTTGAAGAAATTTTAAAAATGAAATAAATACGGATTCAGAAAATCGGGAAATGAAGAGGAAGTCGAAATATCAAAACAGCGAGTAAGCTGTAGTAAAACTGCGTTGCATTACAGACTATGATCACGTATTTCAAGCAGCAGGCAGATCACAGCCATTCTGCAGTTAGACAATTTCCTGAGACGAAGATACGGCAAAAAGAAACCCGACAGACAGAAGAAACTGACTTTTTTAATAAAAATCAATATGACGTAGTCTAAGTTATTGTATTCGTTTTTATAAGACGTTTTCTGTACGTTAGATTCATTTCATTTTTGTTTCAACTCTACTTTATGTTCTTATTTCTTCGTCTTGTCATACAGTATTTAAAATGAATAAAAACTTTGAGAATTTTAGAAATTTTCTGTACATTATACAGTATTTACTTAATTAAATTAGTCTAAATAATCCAGTTTCCTTTTCGCTAAAAGGAGTTTTATAGCATAGCTATCATTATACAGTATACTGTTATACGTATTTATTATAAAGCAAAACAATACAGAAAATTATACAATTGCAATTGTAGATGGTCAACTATGATTTCATAATATGAAATAAGAGCTTGCCGACCCACATATTATGTGGGTAGCAAGGCTCGGGAAACATAAAAACTCTCAGAACGGCCGGTGGCGGCGGGTTAACCGTGTTTTCCCGCATCCGTGCATGATGAATCCCCAATTAACACGGATAATCGGGGTTTTACTGTGCTACTATTTTTAATTACGTCAATTTCTTCTGTCAAGATAAACGCTTGTCGATGAACGTTTTTAAAAACAGAGAAAAAACATAAGTATTGCAGTATTGTTCACCATCCCCTCTTAACCGTGACACTATCCGATCCCTTCTTTAATTCCGAAAATATTTGTCACATTACGTGTAACGCCGAAAAGTTACATCCATTCGTCAATTCCTACTATATATTCTTAATTTATATAAATACGGTATATAAACTGATGAATTATACTCAAAGGTTTATGCTTTTGCGGGCTACTTCGCCGTAGAAACCGGAAACGCGGACGCTAAAAAATCAAAAGAGTTAATTCGATACAGTTTAAATTCAGCCGCGCGATAGGCGCGTGATAAAGGCTTCACAATAAATGTCATGCATGTAAGGAATCCGCCGAGACGTAGGAAATGTACACCGCAAATTTGTATGAAATTCCCAAGCTAAGTGTCATTTGCTAACAATATGACTTTTGTTATGGCACGTGTGTAAAAGAACGCGTGGAAACCTCTGAATATCTTGAAATAGTATTAGAGGTAACACAGGTGTTAACTTGGAAAGAGTATTATAACAATGATGTATCGATACAAGCGACATACTAAAACCCATATTCCTCATCTGTGTAGCCTTACACAATTATGGTCATCTGATAATATACAAAGAGTACACGTACTGACACGAATAGGTCAGCGCACACGAAAATAAATGCTATACATAAAAAAGGTTTAAAATTAATAATAAAAAAAATAAAAAAATATTAAATCTAGAGAATATTAAAAAAGACTGGTGGAGGGAAAATAAATTTCTTACGAGTCTATATCATTCGAAAATTTTAAAAGAGTACAAATTAAATCCCATAGAACTACCGATAAAAACAAAAATTACAAATACAAAGCAGCAACAAAAATCTCATATTTAAAATTCGGAAGTAGAAACAATAAGATGTTAGTTAAAGCGGAGGATCATAGCACTTATAGAATCGTTAAAGATATTTCCACCGTTTGGCGTTAAAATAATTTCAAGCTTAGGGAAATTAGACTGATTTAAATATCAAAGGGTGGTGGGGTATCACTCGTTAATTTTATTTATTTTTTTTATTTTATTTTTTTCTTTCGCGTACTTAATAATAGATTATGTAACTAGAAGCGAGTACCCTCAGACGATATTTACCTTACAGTTTCTCTAATAGTTATTTAAACAGAAATAAAAAAAATCGCCCGAAGACAGTATCAAAAAAGTAAGGAATGTTTACAATCGAGACCGGTGAGATACAAACACGCCATCTTTGTTTTTACTTTTGTACATTGCATACTGCTAATTGATATTCTTTCCTTCCCATTGCCTTCAGTTATTCCATTGCTGCTGTCCTTTGTCTTTTCGGTTTCTGACCGCTTGGCTATTTACTTATAACTCTTAATTTTTCATGTTGTTGGGTCAAGGCCGCTGGCGCGCCCAGGGTAGAAAAAAAAAAAAAAGAAAAAGAAATATTGATGATTTTAAGCGCTTATCCGTATCGAACCGAAAATTAAGAGTTTTCTTTCCAATTTCATTTGAAACTTGGCTCCTCAAAATTTGATTTAGAAACAAGCCCAAACAGTTTCATAAAAGAGTACGAAGTTTGACAGAAAAATACGAGAAATAAACATTTATCGGGGTATAGTGAAAACGATTTTTTTTTTTTTTTTTTTTTTTTTTTTTTGGCCCGGCATCTCAACTATTTGTCCATTTTTAGATTAATTTTCGAATAGCGTACGATTGTGGATCGGTGCATTTAATTATAGAAAACAAAAGCGAAAACAAAAAACGGGAAAAAAAAGGGAAAAAAAGGAAAAAACTATGTAAAATAAGCGAGGTGTCATACCGGTTATATTTCAAAGATTCGGAAGAATTCTCGGTTGAAATGATAAAAAGCTATAGACAAAGAGAGCGAAAAAAATCACAATTTCAGTATACCGAAATAGCTTTTCTATACTCATAGGCCGATACGTCATTCGGCTCCGGTAACGATAGCGTGATAGTCGATTTCCAGTAATCTGCTGGTTAGGTCGAGTAAGATGATATATGGCATATGGACTGTATCAGAAGATTCGGTATTTTTCGAATACGGACGGTATAAGATGAATATGATAATCTGTCAAAATTATTCGGCGCATCTATTCAAATGATGTATGAAAATATTCCGAAAGCGGAGCGATGTCTAAAATAAATAAATGGTATTTTCCGCGGTTTTGTTTGTTTGTTTTTTTTATTTCTGAAATTTAGACTTTTCTCACTACTTTATTTGCTAGCAGAATTGCGCTTTCCATTCGGCAGTACTTTACGAGTATATATACAATAACGTCAACGCGTGATAGATTTTTATCATTTTCGAAGAATTCAAACGCTAAAACCTAATACTTCGAAAATTCTTCGATAAACATGCCATAGTAGGTATTTAAATTAATCGTACGGAAATTATGCGGTGCACAAAGACTTTATGAGAGAAGGATCCCGTTCAAATTAATTTCTTTACCCTTCCCTCTCGAATGATACTTTCTCGCATTTGCATATATCGCCCTGCCTATCTCAAGAAACGCTGAAATTTAGCCTGAAAGAAGCCCCAGTTTATCTAATATATACGAAGTTCCCCTTGGAAATAATGTCGGATCAAAGTTAACTAACTGTCTATCGTTAGTAAACGATATATTTTAACTTGGAATTTTCACCGTTGGTATTTGGCTCGCGTATTAACAATAGCCAGATTTTCGACGACATTTTAAATTTACATATTACAAAGTCCACATTATTCGTACAATCCAGGCTGTTAACAGCACTTTCGATGATAAGCCTCGATGGTGATTCGTCAACCGGAAGAAATAATGAATTAGTAGCTTTCACACCAGATCGCGCAGACATGCCTTTGAAAACCTGAGAGATTGTATGCGTTTGGTTGCAACAGCAAAAAGAAAAACAAAATTGACCCGCGAGAAAAATAAATAGCAAGCAAAACCAGAAACCGCGGTAAAGATCTAAGCCTACGGTAAACCGACCGGCAACCACTAATGTAAATTTCGTACAAAACTTCCCGGAATTCCCGTCGACTTGATAAAATTTATGCGAAATTTCCGGAATTCCTACACGTTGTACACCGATCTTGCTCAGCAATTTACTTCTCGCCGGGTAAACTCAACTCAGTAACATTGGATGCATATAACGGAAAGCATTAAAAAAGATTATTGAATATTATTAAGGTAGTATACATAAATTTAGTCAGCAGATAATAAGAAACACAGGCAAGAAGGTATCATAAGAAGCGGGACAAAATTTTGCATATTAAGAACCAGAAAATCAATTCCTCCCAAAAAATTATCTTGACGACCTTTATCGAAATATACACGTACTCACTCACTCCGTTATTGTACGGTTACATTTAACGTAACCGATAGTTAAGGTGGATCTAATGGAAATAAACATAGCTCCGACTCCTGTGCAAAAAATTTAAAAAAAATTAAAAGGTTTTTATTTCCCTTGTATGAATAAATTCCATTTAAAGTTCACATCGAACGATATTTAGACTGCAATCTCCGATAATTCTCTGTAAGAGACACTATATGTATATCTTTTTTTTCACACCGACTGAGAGGGCTATTATCACACTTTTGGCACCGGGAATAATTACTGGATACGTAAGAATTTGACGGTGAAAACAGAAGTAAGATGACCTAATGGATTTAAAACGATCAAGAGACGTGATAGTGAAGACAGCATCAATGAAAATAAGGGAGTGAAAGGGCAATGTAGAATTACGAGTACAATTAAATTCACTAATAACAATCGAATCGGGAGAAGATTTACCGGGCACAGGGGGAGGACGGCTAACTTAAGGAGGTGAAGAATGTTTGGTGAGCTTGGAATAAACTGTAATATCGAAGGAATAAATTAAGGGAAAAAACTAACGTAGGCGAAGAGATGTGTAAGCAAAAAAGGAAATTCTTTAAGTCGAGAATCATCCGTTGTGAGGAAATACGTGACAGTGGATAAGTCTGAAAGAAACGATCGGAAGATCATTAGAATAAGATATCCTAGATAGGATAATAAGAAGAGATGGAAAAATTCGACTTATTTGGTCTTCGCAAGTTTCCAATAATTAATCAAAGCGAGATTACAGCGATGAAAAACAGTGCAGCAAGATTTTGCAAGTAAAATGGAGTAAACGAGAAAATGTGCTCCGGCATGAAACCGGTTGACCTCATTATTCGTGCCTACACAATATTTCAGGTGGAAAATATAGGAAGCATCGGGAAAGAGTGTGACGGAAATAGCATGTGGATACTGAAAAGTGTAGAACTAAAACGGGTGGGGGGGGAGCCTTGTGGAGAAGGCTGCGAAAGACATTTCTCGTAGTTTGAAGCAATGGAGAGGTAAAATGGAGTGTAAGATTCAACATAGGATTAATAAAAAAAAAACAGTGAAGTGTACTGGAAATTTTACCCCTAATATTCTATCTCTATAAATGGGAAGATTTATCAAAGGCACTGGAATGAAAGTATAACCAAGGTAAACTGCTTATTGATGTTTTACATTGAAGGCAGAAAGACTAACGCCTAAACGAGGCCGCAAAAAACAAACCTATTATTATTTATTTATTTGGTGAATAATAACATAAATACATAGTAATTGATACATATGAGTATCTCAGTTGAATGAACACCTCATGGATTGGAAACAATAAAAAGAAAATGAAAAAGACAAAAATTAACCAATATAAAAATTAAAATAAAATTATTCATTAAATGAAAAATCGTCAACATCCGAATAGTTGGAAGCCATGATAAAATTCGCCGCGCATGCAGGAAGTTTGATAAATTATCGTTGTTTAATGGAAAACAATTTACGTCTTTAAACAAAAATTTCCATTTGGCGCACTCATTAACGATATGGGTAACAGTTTCGGGAGCATCTTCACGGGAACACAAATCGGTGTCTGCTAGACGGAAATGGTGCAGATAACTTTGGAATCTACCATGTTCAGTAAGAAATTGCGTGTCACATACGTATTAATATTATTAATTTTGATTGGATTGGTATTAACCTTCGGGGACCTAAATGTTAATCTTCCAGTTGAGCTATTGTTCCAGCTATTTTGCATTTCAATAAATCTCTATTGTTTAGATCCAACTCCAAATTGAGATTATATTTAACGACTTTGAAATACAAAATTTTATGCTGCAGTACGGAATACAGTGGCAATTGTCCTGCTATTGTTCGCAACGCACCATCGGAAGTAGTTCTATGCGCACGGAGAATAAACAAAAGAAATTTCCTTTGGGATATAACTAGTACTTCCTGAATGCTTTTACGCTTTAAAGCCTCTTCAAACACAAATACGCACTACGTGAATAATGGAACAACTAGCATATTAGCGAATTATTAAACGGTGTTTAGTGTTCATCCCATACGTGCGTCCAGACATGGAATGCAATTTATTTAGAACCGTTGTAGCTTTACTGGACAACATTTTTGAAACGTTAATTAAAACGGTAGCGACAGTCTAATGTAATACCACAAGATATTTCAGTGATTCGACGATATTAATTTTAAAGTTCGGTATAGAGAGATGTAGCGAATTGTAGTAGTCCGTTTTTCGTTTCCTGTGCATGATTAATAAATTAGTCTTGTTTTCGTCCAACTATAGAAGATGTTTTTCCATATAGGTTAAAATATTGTTGATTGTAATCTTGAAGTATTTACAAATGGAGGGACGGTGGTTAGAAGTGACCGCGAATGCTAGATCATCTGCATAGAAATATCTGATTACAGCCAAAGGGAACTCCATCAACGATAAGTCTGAAATATACAAATTCCAAAAAATCAGGCCCAAAATCGATCCTTGCGGGCATCCGCGAGTAACATTTCGAAAATATGCTTGATGTTCGTGAATAAATTGAATAGTTCTGGAATCTAAGTATTGTCTTAAAATTGAGATTATTCTATAATCGAGCCTGAGTGCTCTAATTTTGTGGAATAAGATTGGCCACGAACAGTTATCAAAGGCGCCTTTAATATCCAACGTCAGCAGGCCGATCGCAGTCTTTTTACTTAACGCACGCTCAATCTGCTTAGATAATTCGCCAAAAAGCGTTGCCGTGGAACGGGACTTAGTAAATCCAAATTGCCGATCATCGTGAGGTAAAACCGGCAGTATACGATTCAACAAAACATATTCAAACACCTTGGCTAAAGCGCTTAACAAGACAATCGGTCTGTACTAAGATGGAAAATTAGGACTACGTCCGGGTTTTAGCACAAAAACTGTCCTTCCTGCTCGCCAGGCTTCCGGCAAAAGACTCCGAACCTCAACAGAGCGATGAATAAGCTCTGAAGTAGATTAGGATAGTGGAAATTCAAGATCTTCAAACATTTATTCGTCAGCTGGTCTAAGCCAGGAGCTTTATTTTTAGTCCGGCGAAGAATATCCTTAATTTCCGCTTTGGAAATAAATAGTTCGCTGTTAAAACTAAAGCCGCTAAGGTTAAATCACTGAAATTCTTGCAACTTGTATGAGAAGGTTTCGTCCCCATTTGTGTTTGAGTTTACTTGATAAAAATGATCAAGAAGGGCCTTTATCTTTGAATCCTTATCGAAAATTTTTCGATTATTCTGGTCTAAAATATACGGAGGAATCTGTAACTGGCGTTTATTTTTGAAAATAGTCTTGTACGGAAGGCCCCATAGTTTCGAATCGGAACAAAATTTTTTCCAATTTTTGGTTTTCGCGTTTCGCATTTCTTTATTAAAAATTTTTTCGTACCAAATTCATAACCAAAACCAAACCTATTAGAGGGAAGCACACTGCCATATTCAAACCACTAAACGAGGAACTTATTGAGCGTAGAATTGTCTCAGACTGCATACTAAGGAACTAGGACGTAGGAAGATTTTCTGAATAAAAGATGCAATGATCAAAGAGAATTCCAAGAGAAAAGAGAGTAAACCCTCGGAAGAGAAAAAAAATGAAATGAGTAACCAGAGGTGTAATAGAAAATATTAGAAGTAAAAATTTCTATAAATAAGGAAAGATATAACAGACCCGAGTGAAGCTAAAAAATTTATTTTCCAGGATGCGCTTCGATTCGTTGATACTGAAAAAGAAGAATTGCAAAGCGCGGAGAAGAATCTTCACGAAAAGAGTGACAGAACGTAATTTTTAATTGTCCATTCGAACACCAATCGAATCGATAAAAAATTGTAGTAAATTAAAAGGGGGAGAAGGTCAAGGGAAAAAAAAATTAAAAGCTCCGCAATAATTTTGCAAATATGACCAAGTGCATCTGAAGAAGGAGGCACAACAATTTTTCCAAAAAGATTTCTTGGAAGTTTTAAAAATAAATCGAGAGCCCTCAGCGTTTTTTCTTTTATGAACAAGAGAATTTTTCTACATCGAGTTAAAATGAAATATTCTGAAGACTACTGTAATTAAAAGGGCGCATCGTGTATTCCTCATTCTACCACTAGTGGGGCGAGACTTTTAGCATTGCACCGCTTAAAATGGTGAAAAGAAGAGGATACCGTAAGAGCAATGAAAGTTTGAATTTAAGAAAGAGTTTTTGGTAGGTTCGGAATCCGGAATAAGAAACATAGAATCCACAATAGAACGGAATAGAGTGCAATCTATTTTACGAAAAATCTATCCGGACAATGAAGAGGTTTTGTCGAAGAAGAGGAAAATATGTTACATCAAAAAAACACAAAGATAAATGGACATACGGTATGTCAACAGGAAAACATTGAAAGGGAATACATTACCATAAAGGACGTAGTTTTCGAGAGTTATAATAAACGCCGATTACGGACACTTCGCAGCAGCTATGTGTATAAACTCTTTACAACTTCAAAGGTGGCATTTACTTCTTTAAAATGTGAAAAATTAAAAATTATCCTCTCGCCAATACTTTGCTGTTCTTTTAGATCACCGATTATATCATTTTTATAGTCAATCTGTACTTTTTTCATTTAACTTATCTTTGATTTCTATTTAAAACGGACAGATTGAGAAACTGTCCAAGTGTAATCAATGTCAAATGCTCCGCGCCATTCCTTATGAAATATGCTTGATAATTAATTTTTGCGTAACTTTCAATATTCTATAGCTAATGTTAATTCTGAAGCGCATCGTAGTGTCTAGGTTTACAATTTCGATTAATCGATGTTACGTTCTCCCTCAAATCCTGAAAAGTATGCGGCATCTCATATGCAATAGAACGAACCATGCAGGTGTATAAAAAGTCGCCCCTAGTAGATCACTTAAGAAAAATCTGATGCCGCAATTAGAACGTTTCTTTTTGTTTTCCCTATTAAGTTTGTCAACGAGGGCATTAGCCGAGAAAAGGACGAAAAAGGGAAAGATTGATTTTTAAAGCAATTATAAAAAAATGGGGTAGAAATAATAGAAGTAAAAGAAAATGAAAGCATAAAAGAAAAAGGCCAACGCGGAGGAGAGTGGGAAAACCAAGTTTTAATAGGAGAGAGATAAGAGGACAAATGTTGTTCGACCTAAGAGGCGCAACATTCAAATAAAAAATAATCAGCGTCACGAGCTAACAGCATGTAGCGAATACAATAAAACAGTGAGAAGTGAGTGAATGATACAGGAAAGAGACTAAGATTAGCTTACAGACGAGATTGCGGAACATCTTAAAGGAAGGTATGTAGAAAACTACGGACGAAGAGGAAGAAAAGGTTAAATGATAAATAGAGCTAGAACTAAAAAATAAAGAAGAATAGGAGTTTTTTTTTGTTTTTTTTTTTTTTCAAGTGCTCGGTGTCAACACTGATCTAACTACATGGACTTAAATCTCCTAGTCAGATTCTGAGACGATCAGAGATAGAGAGTATAAAGGAAAAAAGGAGGGGAATAACGGCTAGAGATCTAAAGGAAAGGATAAAGGAAGCATTGAAAGGAATAGGAAGATCCAAGAGTTCGGCATATAGATGAGGGCACTCAGGAAAAAGAGCAGGGTATTCAAAAAGGATATGATTGGAGTCGCATGAGGATCAGTAGAGTGGCAAAAGGGAGAAGGTGAAAGAGAAAAGGGAAGGAGGGAATGACCAAGTCTCGGTATTAAGGAAACAATAGCCGAGCGCCGAGAAAAGGGAAGAAATTGGTACCAGGGCTGTGAATTTGGAGTAGGCTGTAGGAAGAGGTAGGAGCGATTGGCGAAAAAGGAAGGGTAGATGTCAACCCACAGTCTGGTATGGAAACTTGCGGAGAGGAAAAGAATGTCTGAGGCAGGAAAATGCGGAAGGAATGGACCATTGAGTGACGCCGAGCGAGCTAGGAAGTCAGCTGCTTCGTTGCCCGCAATGCCAGAGTGGCCAAGAACCCGTAAAAAGTCAATAAGAATAGAACGTGCTAAGCGCAAGTTGGAGATAGAGGCACGAACAGAAAGAATAGTATCATTAGTCGAGTGGGAAGGAGGAGAAGAAGAGATAGCTTGCAGTACAGATTTGGAATCAGTAATAAAGAGAAATTTACAGATCCCTCTTGAAGAGGAAATGAAGGAGACAGCACGGAAAATGGAGACTGCTTCAGCAGAAAAAATGGAACAAAAGGAAGAAAGTTTGAAGGATTCCGAGTGATTGGCTATCATTTTTGGAAGCATCAGTGAATATTTTTACATGACGGGGAAATGAAGAATTTAGGATGTGGACATATTCACTGACCACTGTATTGTGGGGAGTGGAGTTAGCACGAAGAGGAAGAGAGGAGAATGAGATGGGGAGACATGTACTATCGAAATCGAAAGAAAAGTAAGGAAGCTTATTGCGGAAAAAGACATAAGGAGAAAACTTAGAGACCCGAGCAGCTACGTGCGCTTGAACCGGGATTTTGTGGGGAACGAAGCGCCAGTGGTCATTGATATTAGGAGTTGAGCTACAGAGTCGAAGAAACTGAAGATGAAAGAAAAGCAGTATTGCGAGTTGAAAAGGAAATTTTCATAGTAATAAAAAGAGTCGATTTGAATTGAACAATATTAAAATCAAATACGTATTCAGCAATTTTTGAGGAGCCCGCGATGAACTTTACCGAAACAAATAAAATTCGTTGTAAGGGTTTCCTTCTGCGAAAGATCTCAATATTCAAAATTGAAAACAATTATTATTAAATAAAAATCGGAAAAATAAAACAACCAGAGTATGAGCCTCTCTGTGGATGTTTGTTTTGCATTGGTCCATGTGTGTGTGTGTGTGGGTGTGGGTGTGGGTGTAGGTGAGTATTTCATATAGAACCGTTTTTCGGGTGTTTCGGAATAGGCTTCAATTAGTTTCTTGTCAAAAGTGAAACATTAACAAAACCGGCGAAAACGGATTAATTAAAAATCTCGCGCAGTCAGGAAAGAAGTCTCAACGCAGTGGCGACAGTCGCTCAGAAGGAAATCTGCGCGAAAATTTTAATTAGTTACACCGAAAAGATGAATAAATTGAGTGGAAATTACTTAATTAATTTTCCACTCTCCCGGCCCTTTCTGTAACAAGTGCGAATGTATGTGTGTGCGTGTGTCTTTTTAACACTGTACCGATTCGCATTTTCGGAAAATAATTTCCTCCTCGTCTCCTCCTGGTCATCTGGATATCTTTAAAAATTTCAATTGCTTTCTTACTCGTACGCGTGTTGATAGAGCGAGCTATTAATTTCGCGTTCCCTTTTTGTAATTATCTGCTTTCTGTTTTTGGTAAATTTTTCAAACACCGGATTTAAAACTATACGCTTCATCAAGTTCCTTTTCCTTTTCCTTTAATTATGTAATTTTAAAGGGTTATACTTTAGTAATTAATAATAATAACGGTAATTATACTTAAAACGATCACCGCGTTATTACAATTAAAAAGTATAAAAAAAAATGTTATTCTTTTAATACATACTGCACTAAAGTTCTGTTAAAGTAATCTACGAGTTTCCTCTAAAAAAATTAAAATATAGGATTGTGTGAATATTCCCCGAACGGTCTAAATGTATTTAAATATCAGAAGCGAAAACGGATAATTACGCTGAACGTAAAAAAGAAGTGTGTTCGTTTTTTCGAGATTCACTCAAAAACTATTAGACATTCTACTCCAGATAGTTTTGGGCGTGTTTAATTTACAAAGAAAAAAAAAAAAAAATTACGAGTTTCTTAAGCCTTGTGGAATTTCTAAAAAGCTAATTCCCCCGTATGAAATCGCGACAGGGACCATAATGACTATAATAATATGTATGTAAGAACACCTCCTAAATATCGAATTCCGTATTAGGAGAAAAATTATACTTAATAAGTCGCTTTTTTTTTTTTTTTTTTTTGGTTAATTTTACAATTTTTATATTTTTCAAAGAGAATCATACGATAGGTATGTAGAATATTTGATATTTTTTTTTGTTTGTGTACATTTAATCGAACGTTCCGAAGAACAAAAACCTGCGCATCTTCGTTTATATCGGGTGGTCGACCGGAGACGAACTTCAACAACTTACTGCTACGCAATTGACGGAATCTTCAATTTTTAATATTAAACCTTTGTCGACGGCTAGGACTTTGAAAAATAGAAAGCGGGGAAAAAAATGAAAAGAGCGAAGTTTTTACGTTTCAACAATTGGTGAAGTATGTTTAATCAGAGTTACTCTTTTACTCGTAAGGGTGTTTTTTATAGAGGCGGAAAACCAAATTTTTTATATCTGCAAGTTCTGTACGGTATCCCCGAAAACCAATACGTTTGGTATTAAAAACCTGACAGACTTTGTTTTTAAAATCAGAAATTTCCTCTCTTATAATGTGACACTCATGTAATTTAAGAGCAAGTTTTTGTTTTTTAATTATAAAGCTGTCCAGCAATTTCTTTCGGATTTGTTTTGGCACTTGTTTTTTCTTTTTTTCGTTTTTTTTACCGTTACTCATTTATGGTTTTCAAGTATGTACGTGCTAAGCGATACTTTAAAATATCGTTTGGAATTCTCTTTTAATGTTACTTCACATATCGAAGAAAGTATCGTTTTTTATTCGAATTCGTGATAGATTTTAATCGCGTTATTCGATTATAGCTATTTAGATCACTTTTTGACTTGAATATGTCTTACGGCTGGGGGTCATTCTAAAGGTCCCACGAAGAAATGTCCAACGAAATTTTACCGTAAAATGTTATATCATGGAAACGCAAAAAAAAAAAAAAAAGAGCTATTTTATTTACACATATATCGGATGATTACACGCTGTCGTCTTTCGTATCAGGAACTCGCAAAAAATGGCGAGCCTCCACGTACAAGCATTGAACGCGTTTCGTACAGCGTTCGCATTTGTCGACGAGCGCAGTATGATCGGATCTGCTCTTCTCGGACAGATAAATTATCGACACTGGAACACATTATGCCTGATCATGGACACATCCGTTCACGGTTATGGACATGGTATTCACCGGCGCGACCTCCGATAACTATCGCCCATTTGCCAGACACAGATTAACAAGCGATCGAGGGAAAAGTTCTGGCGCGAAATTATCTGACAGCCGCTACACATTAGTAGTACCCGCTAGTGCAAGTGATGCGACAAACTGATGTTGCCTTTTCATCGGTACTAACGAAGATTGGTTGTGATTAGCCCCCTTACTTCCAGCGAAGAAAACAATGATCTTCTTGGATCGTGAATTCCACGAGTTTTCTCAGGCTGTATACCCCTTCTCCCGCAACATAGACGTCGATCAGTTTTTAGCGTAGATTCCGTACAAGGCGCTGAAATGGTCGAAGTTCTTGGTGACGATCTTAACTTGGATTTACGAGGGTCGCAACAGTCCTACAATTTATGCGGACGGAATTCCGACTGCAACTGAAGAATGAACCAACCATTTACACACATCACACAATTTCACGTGCATTTTGATGCCGTCTTTTTACGACACGTCGACGCACTTGAAACACACCACTCTATACCTTCTACTTTAGTACGCATCGTCCTCTCCTTTCGATAACAACGCATACCTTCACAATGTCAAGGTTTTTTTTGTTTGTTTCTTTTTTTTTTAATGGGTTCGTCAACATGGACATTGACCCAACAGAGTGGTATGAGAGACTCAGATCCTTACACGATCAGAGATAGCCGACAGAAAAGAATTTAGAAAAACCGAAGGAGAAGGAAAGGAGAGCATAAATGAACACAGTACGGAGCGGAAATGCCGGTTTGTAAGAGGAAAGAATAAAAAGAAGCTTGTTCGGTTGAAAATGTCAATGTTGTAAATGGTGTAAACAGCGTAATTAATATCGATGATACAAATAATGTAAACGATGTTTATAATGTAAATACTGTCAACGATGCAAATGTAAATACCATATCGGTATATAACGAATCACTACTTTCTGTACAATAAAAGTCATAAACACATCGGTTTTCACACTCGTTGCAGCCCGTATAATATATAAAGCCAACCTAGTGACGGTTCAAAAAAATAACACAAATAATTCTTATGTCGAGTGAAAGAATAAAGGAAAGGTGGAATTTCGCATATGCATTAATGTATCTGCGTGAATTTTTGTTTATTTTTCTACTTGCTGTTCTGAATTTTATGGAGTGGCTATTTACCTTCATTTTAATATTATCGATTTGTCCAGATCAACTTGATCCGGTTTTATTTGCAAATTCAATGTGGTCTAGTAAGTGCGCGCGCTGTGTTAATCGTGTACAAGAACAGAGCTTTGAACATTAAGGGGGGAACTTCAATCGACTCAGCCGTATACATCTGTCTTGCTGGAAGGACCTTGCAGAAGCACTTTTGTGCATAGGCGTTTTTAATGTTCGTGGGTCTTTCCAATTGATTTGAATAGAGCCCCGATTGTTTCAGCGGGATTTCGTTGTCAGCACTGTAACACCATAAGTCCTAGTTCACGAAATTAGCAATATATTGCACCGCGCTATAAATGCACCCGTGTCCGGTTAGTAATTTTTCTTTCGCTTCCTCTTCTGTTTTTTTGCCTAATTTTAAATTAAACAATATATAAAACAGTTAGTATGATAAATGATTAAAATACTGTACGAGCGGAGAAAAAAGTATAACCAATATTCTTGTAGATAAAAATATTTGGCAAATTATTTTGCTTTTTATGAAATCGGGAACAAATTATACAGTGTCCTTTTTTGAACTGTTTTGAAACTTTTTGGGGGGGAAAAAAAGAAAAATTTGCATTCGGTATATCTGATCATCTAGTGTGCCTCTAGCTACGTTCTAATTAACTGCACAGCTGGGACAGTTGCGTACAAAAGGAATGGGTGCAGGTTTTTTTAGGTATTTTTTTTTTAAAATAATTATAGGCTAAACGCACAACGTTAGCTTCACTTAGACACCGGCAAACATATTCAGCGTTCTCAATGTTCGGTTCGTCCCACTTCTTTCAGTACCCTTAATCATTTTACCATGATTACGACTACATATTTTATTGTTGACCGATTTATTTTTGTTTTTTAGTTTTATTTGTTTATGCACACCACACGTGCAGATGGATTGTAGTATCCGAAACTAATCGGTGTTTTATATTTTTTAAATTATATCATTGTGTTGTTAATGTTTGTTCTATTTTATTTACTTCATTGTAATACAAGAGTATGGATTTTTTTTTTTTTTTTATTTTAAAAATAAGTTGTGGGTCTCACAGGGCAAAATGCCCATTGTGTGAATACCCAACACTCTTATCGACGTTTATTAAACAAAGATATAAATTACGAAAATTACAACTATTTTAACTTATTCCATAAATAACAATACTAACAAACCTAACATAATATTTACGTAAGATCATATATATATATATATATATATATATATATATATATATATATATATATATATATATATGTATACATATGACAATACATAACGTATCGCGTTATATGCATCTGTACACCGGTTCATGCAGACAGCTTAATATTTCCAGATCGAAAAACATGATCCTCTGAGAGAACTTAAAATCCAGGAGGGACACGATAAAGTCAAAACCAAAATCCATAAATAAAGAAGCATTAAAGTTCAGCGAGATATGTAACTCGATCTTCAATCTTTGCACCATTCCTTCAGCCATTCTTGCACCGCCTTTTTCCACAGACACACCAATTTTCTTTTCCTGTAGTATATCATTAGGGATTGTACTTATTTAAATTAATTAAAACTGAGCCATCAGTGTTGTCAATTCGTAGATTTACCCCGCGAGGATAGATGTAATATGTATTACTTTGGTTTCTTGTTAACCGGATTTGGATGGTAATTTTATATTATTGACATTAAATTCTAGTAATCCATAATAGAAATCTTAGGGGACATTTCATCATTTTCCTTCCGCACATAATTGATCTAATGTAGATTTATTTCCAGTTGGGGGAGTATAAGTTTTAAACACCTCTTCTGTATTTTAATTATTTTGTTTATTTCTGTTTTCTTAGCCTCGCCACATATTTGAATTCCATATAATATTCTAGACATTATTATTGAATTATAGTACACATATACGTAGTGTTCGATAGTACCTGCTTTATTTTATATATAGAGCTGGAATTGTATGTCTTATTTTCGAGTTTAAACTTTGAATGTGTTTTTTCAAGTTCAAAGATTTATCAATATATATATATATACCTAGATGTTTAAAGTCATTTACGTTCTCTATCGGTGGACATTGATTGGTGTATTGTTATTGGCATGAAGCTCATGAAGGCAATCGTTATTATGAAGGACAATGATCGCTTATCTTATGTTTAGAACTGTTCCGAATGTGTAATACACTTTTGATTTGTTTATATTTATACATAACCTCCTATCATGTGCCCATTTACTCAAATTATCTACATCCTCTTGTAATAATTTTTCCGCGATCTCTAAATTTTTTTACTCCATTAATAAAGCAATATCATCAGCAAAGACGTTTGCATTTTTAATATGCTTGTGTAACGTGCTGGTGTAAATAAGAAAAAGGATAGGTGCCAATATGGCACCCGGTCCTCCGCCGTATTGAATAGTTTTTTCATTACTTTTGATTTTAACCATATTTTTCCGATTTGTTATATAATTGTTAAACCACTTCAGTTGATTACTTTTAGTGGCCAGATTTCTTTGATCAAAATAATTCATGGTCAACTAGATCAAATGCTTTGGATAGGTCAATAAATGTAATTAAAAATTGACTCGCTATCGATAGTCCTCTATTTATCTCATTTACAATCGTTCTCAGTTATCGTGGATCTTTTTTCTCTAAAACCGTGTTGATTTTCATAGAGTAGGTTGTTTTTTTTCACATAATTTCTTAAACGTTTATCAATATAGTGTTCAACAATTTTTACCGATGTTATTGTTATTGGACGGTAGTTTTCCAATTGATTTTTCACTCCTTTTTTGTCCATCGGTCTATCAATATTTCTTTTATACCCATTCGGAGTGTTAGCTTCCTTTATTGAATAGTTGACCATGTTAGTCGAAATAGGAATAAAAAGATAGTTCAGTTATGTTTAATATCCTGAACCTTAATTAAACTTTTAGATCGTTAATTATTATTTCAATTTTTGAGATTTATTTGCAGGCGGAATATAAAAGGAAGACGAAATTAAATTATCAACCGTGATTAAGTTGAAACTATAAGAATTTTCTTACACAAACTTCGGTCTTAACATTTTCACATACAGCGTTCAATCATCAGTCTATTTTCTCTTTAAGCGAGACTTTCCCGAGTTTCTGCTACAACGTGTGAGCATGTAAAAGTATGAAATTTTCCATCTCTCCGAGAATTATATCACTCTGTTTGAGGATCAGGCTATGGAAACAAGTTCACCGAATTGGTCACATTATGGGGGAATTTATTGAAGTAGTACAAAATGTCGCACTACGTGTGTAAAATGATAAAGGCAAATATCAAAATCGTCCGAAATACGTAAGAAAAAATACGTATTTCAGACGATTTGGATATTTGCCTTTATCATTTTACACACGTAGTGCGATATTTTGTACTACTTCAATAAATTCCCCCATAATGTGACCTAATTCGCTGAACTTGTTTCCATAGCCTGATCCTCAAACAGAGTGATATAATTAAAAATTGTCGAAACGACGCTGCACTCTTAGCTCTCACTAAAAAAAACCGTTCCGATTTTTTTCAACATTTGCCCGAAATCAGTAGTATTTCGACATTTCCTATTTTGAATTTTCTACCTGAATGGCCGAACGTAAAATTTTCTCATTACTAAAAAGCTTCAAAATTTCTAAAACTTCAAAAAAAAAAACCGCTAGTAAATTGCTCATTTAGGTGTGTTATCTTACTTCCGGACGGACCGGGATATCGGTGTTAAACTAGGTGGATCAAACTGCCCGGAAGAACTGCAGCGCAATGCTACCTTATTTTAAGCACTTCTGTGTTATCGGTTAAACTAGGTTGGGCAAACTCTGCACCGGAAACGTTCCAGCGGTGACGTTAACGCTAGAGCTACACGCTGGAGAAACACACGTTCGAATTCCTCCGTTTTTTAACCTAAAATGACTAGGCTTAGTACAAGTAAGTTTTTTTACACTAAGCTGACAAATCTTGACCATATATATATATATATATATATATATATATAGGACGGTGACAAATAAGGAGTTCTCTTCCACTAAGATCGCGACAATCGCCAGAAAAAGGAACGGTTGTTATTTCGCAAAATTGAAGATGGCGCTTATCAAACAAATCGTACACATATCGGCAGAACAGTAAGACCAGTAGTTATGATAACGGCGATGCGAATGAGTAATAGATGTTTTTCGAATCGGCCAAGTTAAATAATTCGGAGTAAGCGGCAACTGTTGCACAAAGTGAATCGTTAGATAAATAAAAATAGATTAAAACATAACAAGAAAGTATTACATTTCGGTAGTAGGTTTATAATGGGGGAGCGGTGCGACAGGCAAAAAGCAATTCTGAAGAGCCATTGTCGAATTTAGTTATTATTTAGGTGAAATATTAAACGCTCCTGCGTCATTTGGCTTGCCGGCGCTGTTCTGGTCTACCGAGCTAATTACACAGCGGCACGAGTTAATGAGAGCAGAAGTCGGAAACGGTGAGCGTTTTCGAAAATTAAACGATTCAAGTTCAAATTTCACAGTATTTATCTTGCCCGACCGACCCCGCCGCTTCCGGATCCGTCAAAGGAGCGCTGGCGATAGTGGTCCTTTTGGCGTTTTGAAAATTATAATATTGCCGCGTCTGGTCGAAGCGGCCGCTCTCTGTGGTCGGTGGTCCGTCTTTCCAATGAGCTACACGTTCGTATCGATATGGGTCCGCACACAGACACCGGCCGATGATAGTGCGACGCGTTAATAAATTAACTTTAACGAAAGATAAAACATCGTAAACAAGACCTGTCTCCGGAGAAAAGAAAAGCACGTTGTAATATCGTTCGGTTCGGAATTTAATTAAGTACCAGTGCCCCCTCCCGCCTTGTTTGTTTTCTTCACAGTTGCCAATAAGCAAATTTAGTTCTGTCCTTCCACATACAATCGAACTGCGGAAATTACAATTTTGCCTCTGCTTCATTACGAAAACGAAGCTCCGTCGATAGCTCGATAGGGTTAATTCGAATGGAAGCTGCTTCTTTCCGACTGATAACTCCGCAGATTAAGCAATAATAAAACGCGGTAAAAATTACGCGCGCGACCGTTAAGGTACATTTTTAACACTTCCCTATTTACACTTGTCCAGAGTTTGCCGCGGCTAGCAAGGAACTCATCGATGTAGTGATTTTAACGTGTCCTACACAGAGCTGCTCTCCAAAAGTATACACACCCGAAGATGTGGTTCTGTTAAAGCCAAACTATTAAAAATTCGCAATAAAACGACGTAGAATCTTTAAAAAAAAAACAAAAAACTGATCAATAATTATTTCGATGTCTAGTAATTATTTCTGGGAACTTCTTCATTTGTCTTTCACGTTTATTCTCAAAACTCGCGAGCAGATCTTTCATACTATTTTCAATTCTAACTCCATACTTTACTCCTGTATAACTTAAACATTATTACATCAGTGCGAAACCCTCCAAACTTGATGGAATTCACATCGTTAAAGCGCGCCATTAAAACCTTTAAACGTTTAGCGTTGAAACTTTCTTCGAGAAATCCATTAGCCCGGTTGCGATCATCAATATCTCTCAGAAAGCAGTCACAGCGAAAGTGTAAATAATCTTACTTGAAAAATATAATCCTCTAAACGTTCTGTTTTAGTTTCCAAGTTTAATTATATGTACATATACTAGCTTTTAGCCGCGACGTTGTTCGTGGAGAATTATTATTTCAAGTAAGCTGTTTCGACGTCAATACAAATATAAATGGAAGAGGTTTTTTGTTATTAAATCATAACTATAGGTTTTTTTATTATTATTATTATTATTTTTTAGTATGAACTGAAAAAAAATAATAATAATAAAACGGTATTTACTTCTTTTTTTTTCCCCTCCTTTATTAC
Source organism: Icerya purchasi (assembly GCA_039619475.1). Lineage (NCBI taxonomy): Eukaryota > Metazoa > Arthropoda > Insecta > Hemiptera > Monophlebidae > Icerya > Icerya purchasi. The sequence continues at coordinate 241,363,706 of CM077115.1, forward strand.
TTACTTTTATGTAATTATTTTTGTTTATTTACGTTTATAGTAGTACAATTTTCATTAAAAATATTTTTTTAAACAACGTTTTTCAGACGTTGCCCTGCCAGTGTATATTCATTTATTTTTTTTTTTTTTTTTTGGGCGCATCAACTATGGACCACATTTACTATTCGATATATTTATTTCGAATGGATGGCCTGTATATTACAACGAAACATCGATAAAGCTTTATCGTACAATATTGCGTAAAAATTAAAGATTACTAATATTTATATTATTGAATTATTGTTATTTTTATTATTACAGATTTATGATAAATTATATAACTTTTTTTTATTACTAATTAACGCGAGCGAACAATATATTTTACACGCCATATAACCGAACTAATTGTAAATATATAAAATTAATACTAACATTTCGCGTAACGCAATTTCATAATCTAGAGTAAGCAACATATATAGTTGACCATGCGAAAAACCTGGATTTTCTAAACGACTGCCCTTGAGCTTTGTTGATTGTTATCAGAAATGCAAGTCGCACAGGAAACTGTAATTTTTTGAATGTGAAAGGCAAATCAGTAGGTATTATTGGAATGCGCGGAATCGGCACATCTTCCCCTTTATATTTTCCGTTAATTATTGTCTCTTAAATCACATTCGGCAGAATTTTTTTCGAGTAAATTCTGGTCCCATGACACAACTTTGGCGTGTTAAGATTCCGAAAGAGCATTATTGGTGAGCCAATTTTTAATGTCAGTTTGTGCAGTGGAATTTTAAAATTCGACCGGATAATTAACAGACAAAAATAATTACATAAAAGTAAATAATAAAGAAAAAAAAAAAAATAGAAGTAAATACCGTTTTATTATTATTATTTTTTTAAGTTCAGTAATGCTATACTTCCATACAAACTTTCACCCCCTTTACACCGCCGTATGGGGTTATTTCCAGAATAGAAACTATTCTATGTTCTTTCCTTGACTTCAAACTATCTCCATACCAAATTTCATCTAAATCGGTTCAGCGGTTTAAGCGTGAAAAGGTAACAGACAGATAGACAGACAGACAGACAGAGTTACTTTCGCATTTATAATATTATATATAGTAAGGAAGTAAGGATATATATATATATTTCACGTTGATTTACCGTTACTCTAAAAATCAGAAGGACGCTACAGCCATCAGCGCAAATCTTTCAACTATTAGTTTTTCTACCTTGTAACCGCTTCCTACAAAATTTCCCTCCAAAGAAACAGTCCCCGTACCCACCGCAATATGCCCCAGATAGCTCACTAATTGTAACCAACAGCACATCGTTCTTTCGCAATTCGTCACAAAACCTCTGCATTGGTTATTTCCTGCCGCCAAGATATCGCTATGCGGGAACATATTGAAAATTTCACCTTCGATACTTTGTTGAGAGTCCATTCCTCACAGCCATCATAGGAATAGACATAGCACATTGTACCATGCAAAAGCGTAACAATTCAGTTTGGTTATAAAAGGATTTCCTCGTAAATATGATGGTTGCTCGGGCTTGCTCGATTCTTGACCGCTTAAAAACTTTACTCTCCACTCATACCTTGTTAAACACTTATGCGATAGAATTACTGCCGGAAAGTAAAAACGTGAATTATTCGACATCCTAGAAATTAGACTTAAACCGTTAAAACCGTAAGAAATATTTACACCTCGCAAATACTGATATTCCGGCTGCCTAGCAGCAGCATAATTTCAAGTTTAATCTTCAAAAGTCAATAGAAGGTCAAAAGTTTTCATCAATATCGGCAAGACGGCACCGAGGACGACCTAAATACTGCTGGGTCAATTTTAGCTTCGTCGCAATTAGTTGCTGGAGCGCTTGGCTTCCGTTACGGAAGTATCGATCCCGGGCGACGACGGAAATTATCACGAAAATTTAAATTAAATAATCGCTAATAGAATTATATGGCAGGCAATGGCAATGCACCAGGTATAATATGCGCACTAGTTAGTATAGACACACGCGGACTGCATTTGTATAACGATGTAAATCAAACAATCACAATAATAATTCCCAGTGTAGTCTTGCGTGTGTACACTATAGAATAAAACAATTGCTATGAACACTATGCCTATGTCCGTACAGTTAGATTAGTACAGATAGGTAATCTCGAGATCGAGCTAGCGAACGAAGAAAGAGGTCAATTTAAAACTAGAATATCGCGAAAAAGGTTTAGGTGTTTTTTTCGTTTCTATGAAAGTTTTCGATTGTTTCGTACTGAAATCGACGATAAATTATTCACCACTGTTTCAATTCAGCCGATTGTCTTACCGAACCCTGCTCGAATATGGGTCGGCTTCGTCAAATTTCAAATGGGAATTTATCACTTTATTCACCGGAAATATTCGAATAAAAACAGCGCTTGTTCTTCCGGTGGAACATTTCGTCTTATTTAGTTTTACTTCTAAAGAACAAATATGGTGTTCTTATGCTGCCGCGCGTCAGTCACGGTCGTGAATTACGAGCAAACGCGGTTAGCTTTTGTGCCCTTCCTCTTAAACCGGTCATCGAACTGTAAAATCACTCATATCAACCTGTTTCGCAGATAGCAGAGAATACATTTTGCGCGAATTTCTATCTTTAAAAATATTTCTTCTTTCCAAATCTAGTTCAACTATCGCACTAGGAAATTATTGCAAATTTTTTATGAAAATATATACCGAAACTGTTTCGAGTAATGCATTTTCCTTAAATATAATTTTAAGGTATTTTGCAGTATTGCCTTGCGAACACCTTGAAATCGAAGACAGCATGAAGCACCGTGTTGGCCTAATAAAAAATGTTTCGAGAGCTTAAGAAAAAAATAGGTCAATAATTCTTGCGTGGGACACAGATCCATCAGCGCAGAATTAAGCAAATTTGGCTGTTAGCTACAGCTCGTGCCAATTGAACTGCTGCCCACAAGCGACCTTAGTAACTGCGAAAGTGTACATTCGTTACTATATATTGTAATATTTACCTGTCCGAATATCGAGACAGACACAGTATACGCACCTTTATCCATTTGTTCAGTATTGTAATAAACAATTAATTCATGTCCGGTTGTACTTTATCGTTCGTCATTCTTTTTCTCTTTTTTTTTGTTGTTTTTAATAAGAATTCCTAATTTTTTTAATTCTGATAAAAATAAACTTTAACACTTTTTTTAACAATTATCTTCGAAAAAGCTGTAATCAAAGTAATCGTATAATTCATTTTTTATTTCGAAAATCGGACGTCCGCATTATTTCCATTAAAAAATTAATGCCAGCCCGAAAAAATTATAAACCCTTAGAACTTTCTTATTACGTCGCATTTTTAGAGAAAAATGTAACAAATCAGCAAAAAGTGAATTATATTTTTAAAGCGGTATTTATTATTTCAATCTTATATATGCATATGAAAGGAAAATCTCTAGTTCATTTAATTGAATTTGAACTTCTATAATTACTTTTATGTAGATCGAGTAAATATTCGCAAAATATTTATTTTATGTCATATTGGTTAAGAATGATCAAATCGGATGGAAAAAAAAAAAAAAAAAAAAAAAATCATCAAAACTCCTAAAACTACATAGAAAAGTAAATCAACACAGTCCCATACCCGTGACAGAGCCTTGGGAGATCGTGCAACCCTGTAATTTGGTAAGTAGGCTCCTTTTCGCTACTAGAGTAGATCACTAAGAAAGGATTTTCGACGAGTCTATGTTTAACATTAAAAATCAAACGACAGTGCGAAGAAAAGCGGTGGAGGGAAGTTCAAAACACGAAATCCTCGAAACCGCAGTGGCACTAATTTGAAATTTGATACGCAGATTTCAGCGGACTATTAGGCATTCAATTAGAAGACATGGAGGGAAATAAGCATACATCATCGTCGGTAGATACATTAACCGCCCCGCAAGGAAGAACTTCTGTTTCACCGATTAAAATAATTTTCAACTCCACGTATTATCTCTACAACTTCCTTTTATGCAAAAGTGGTAATTAAAAATGTATCGAAATCAAGAAAGTTTTCTCATCCCACATCTGTTAGTATTACTCAAGGAATTGATTTTGGTTAAACGAAGAATAATTACAATTTTATGTCGGGAAAAATCTAAAGAAATAACGTATATTAAAGCCAATGTGGACACTAATTGAATCACAAAATGCTAATGAAACTGCGCAAACCAATGAATATCCCCTTCTTCAAGTAACAACACTATTCGTGAAGTCAAAAATAACAACAATATACGGTGGAAATAGATTATAACGACTTTGAAGGAAGAGTAAATAATTGGGTCACTATGTCGACTGTATTTTTATTTAATTTTTTTTTATGTGTGTTACCTTAGAACTTTCTTCTAGGTGAACTGATTTTGATGATTCTTCTTTTATCACGTGGTCTAATTAAATTTGATCAAGATCTGACCAGTAGTTTTTGAGTTATCCTTAATAATACGGGAAATTGAAGCTTTTTGGATGCTTTTCATTCATGATTGGTTTCACCGTCGGGTTAGATTTAGCTTCGGTTTTTTTTTTTTTTTTTTTTTTTAATGCGGAGGCGATTAACTTAAAACACCATCAATTTGGCCAATTACCATGGTAATGTTTGATGTTTTCACCGTGGAAATGCTGTTCAAAATAAAGAAATCGAATTTCTCTTTTAAGTATAAACTATGGAGAATAATGTAAAAAGAAATTGATTTTTAAGGAGAAAAAAATTCAAGTATAACGCTAAAAATTGTAAAATAAAATGTTTTTTTTTTTTACAATAATAAATACCGATACTTGAAGATTTATAATTTAATAAAAATGCGCTAAAAAGTAAAAAATAATTACTCCCGATAAGAAAATATATATCAGAATGTGATATAACACTTAAGTAGTGATATTATCGTAGTTGTTATACAACATTAATACCTTAATTAGAGTCGGCATCAAATTCATATTGAAATAATAATTAAAAACTGCATTAAATGTTCATTGAATTGTTTTTAATTATTTTAATATGAATTTGATGCCTACGCTAATTAAGGTATCAGTGTTGTATAAGAATTACAATAATGTCACTACTTAAGTGTTATATCACACTGTGATATATATATTTTCTAATCGGGAGTAATTATTTTTTACTTTTTAGTGCATTTTTATTAAATTTTTATAATAGATCTTCAAGTATCGGTATTTATTTTTTGTAAAAACAACATTTTTACGTGAAAGTGTGCACAGTCATGAAAAAAATAAAACCTAAACCGGTATAAAACGTGTATGAAAAAAAAGAAAAAGAAAAGAAAAAAATTACCATGCTTGGTAATTTTCCTTACTTTGGAAGAAATTTGTAATTTTCGATTGTTTATTATAACGAGATAAAATAATATAACCATTTTCCATACATTACCTTCTAAACCAGTTAAACCAAAAGAACAGTCGGGTAACGTTCATATGGGTCCCTGGACACCTCGGGGTACCTGGTAGTGAGAGGGTCGATGTGGAAGCGCGTTCAGCCTCGCCAATGCCAGAGGACTCGGACCTACCGTCCTCGATGATGCATATTTTTCTAAAAAAGTGCGAGAACCAATGGAAAACAGAATGGGCAGCTACGACCACGTTCTTAAAAAACATTAAGCCCCCAGTCGAACCATGGTGGCCACCGGAGGGAATATCCCGACATGATTTTAAAAGTCTTAGCCGGCTGCGATCGGCCACGTCACTATATCGCACGGTCATATAATTAGCAAATCTTCGCCCCCCACTATGTACCTCTTCTGCGGCCAGGCTGATATACCGACAGTTCCACACATCCTTCTCACGTGCCCAAAGTTCGCCACGTTCAGGACGCAACATAGCCTACCCAATAACATACAGGATTGTCTGGCAAACACTACAACTAACGTCACAAGGGTTATAGCCTTCGTCAGAACGAGTGATTTGACCGAACACATATAAGGTACCTCCATATATGTGCTGTAATAACCTTAGTAGTTACAAACGACGCATGTAAAAAAGGTGAGGAGGAGAATTTAAAAAAAAAAAAAATATATATATATATATAACCATTTTCTAATATTCCGTATACGTTTGCGCCAGAGGTATATTAGTTTCATTTTTTTATTTATTTATTTTTTATTTTATTGAATCCCCTAAGCTTCAGTGTGCCGTATTTAACTGCTGCGGCTGACACACTGTGCGGGGTTTGTGACTATATTACTTTAGCTATTCTGTTTATTTTAAGAAAATGAATGATTGAGTATGCCGCTATTTGATAATATCTCGGGGAATGTTTTATGTGGTAGTAACGTCCGTGTTGATGCGAATACTATGTAATCTACTAATATGCGCTGGACGGTTGGGATGAAACTGCCCATACAGAAACGGCACTGCGTTGGAGAAATTGACCCATTTAGAAGATGGCCGTGCGAGATTGCTGTATGACCTGTCCGCAGTCGGCTGATCACACTGAAGTCTCTGCGGGAAAAATTCATTGGGGGCCACCATGGCTCGATCGTTGACTTTACTTGAGACAGAAAAGTCTGACACGCGGTCCATTCTTGTTTGTTTTTTGCTAAAAAAATTTGTGCATGGATGAAGGGGGGGGATGAATATCTGTTTTACGGAGTTCGTAGTTCTGATTCTGCCATTATGTTCGCCATTCTCCGGTATTCTCGCGTGACCGGCAACCCACATAAAAGTCACCTGGCCCTCGGACTTCGGTGTATCGATGACAATACGAAGGATTTGAGTAGATATTATATTTCTGGTTTTGGAGCTGGATATGGTTTCTAATGCTGCCAGAGAGTCTGTAATTATTAATTTCTTTTTGCCAGGTTTGCAAGATTAAATATATTGTAGCCCGTATAGGATGGCATACATTTCTACGTCCAGTACTGTGCCGCCATCACTGAGTAGTCGGAAAGAAAACGCTTTATCTGATACTGCGAACGCACTTGCTGTCGGCGATGTAGTTATGGTGTGGTTTTTTCTAGCACCATCTGTGTAGACTATAGCGTGGTCGGTGTATTTATTTATTGCATTTTTAACTGTTTCGATGACGTTAGTTGGTAGCTGTCTGAAGTTGTTTTTAAGAGATACATCTGTTTTTATTATCGGGGAATCCCATGGGGGGATTAATGCGAGGTTTTGGTGCATAGGGTTTATTGGGTTTATGTTATTTAAATCCAATATGTCGAGTACTTCGGGCACAGGGTCATTTGAGAAGCTTGGTGTGCGTGAGGAATTACTAACAGCCAAATGAGTACGCGTTAAGGTAGTTTCTATGGTATGACAACCGCGGGCGCCCCAACAAATTTCACATGCTAGATGGAGTTGTTCGATGAGCTTCTAGTATCGAACGAAAGGCAGAATTATGGATTGCGTCTAATGAATTTATTAAGGAATGACATGCCTGGGAGTAGGCTGGACACCCGTACACGATTCTAGATAAGACGATGGATTTATATACTGAGAGAAGGAACTTAGGATGGATATTATATTTCGGATTTGATAAATATTTAATGATGCCGAGGGATTTTAAACATTTTTTCTTTAAACCTGATATGTGTGGACGCCAGGATAGTCTGCAGTCGAACAATAGTCACGAGAATTTCACTGTAGATTGGAAGGGTATAGGATTATTATCTAGTGTGAGAAAAATAGTAGGTGAGACAGCACGTCTTCTACGGAATTCAACATATATTAATTTGGAAGGAGAGAACATTAGACCATTGATATTTGACTAGGATTGTAATTTATTTATTGTTTTTTGGAGAATATTTTGGGCACTGGAAGGAAAGCTAGATGATAAAGAAATGTTCAAATCGTCGATATAAAGCCGGGCAGCAACGGGCGGCGTGATGAAATTTGCTATATCATTTATAAAGAATGTAAACAAGGTTACACTTAGGGCTGAGCCTTGTGGAATGCCACATTATCTAGCGGCATAGTTGTTGAATTGGTAGTTCCAATTTTAACTTGAAATTTTCTTTCTGTTAGAAAATCGTTTATAAAGCTGGCCATATTGACAGTTAATCCAGCGGTTAATAGCTTCATTAATAGCCCCCGCCGCCATACTACTCGATCAAACGTTTTTTCCATGTCAAATAATTTATTAATTGGCCGCGTAAGTAGAACGAAGAACAATATTACATCTATTTCATTCTGCATAAATTATTTTTTTAGTTTTTTTTTTTTGATATTATCAAATTAAAAATTAGTGTGTTTATCAATTATGGATGCAGCAAGTGATTTTTTGATTTATAAGCGATCGAAATTAATGTACAGCTCTATGGAATTCTGTCCGTTTCGATAATACTCGTTTCTTTAATCGCTGTGCCGCTATAACCGATTTTCACCTTCCGAATTAAAAATTAGTGGATTTTTTGAATGTAATCTTGCGTTATAGCGCAGCGTCAAGTTAGCTCTCCGTGGGCAATTTCAACATCAAATTTAACTAAACAAACTGCGCCCGTTTTGTGCCGAACTGTGCTGATAATAAAACATTTTATGCCGCTTTATTAACAAAAATTTAGTTGAAGGCTAAGTTGAACTTGAAGACTTTGAAAAAGCGGCCCGGGTAGCAATAGATTTTTTGCTGAATTGTGCTGCTCACTTGCACCTCGGAAGGATTTTATAACTTGACAAACGCTTCTGGGCAATTTCAAAATTTTCAAGAATCCATTGTATCCGAAAGCGTAGTCGTTTAGCGTGTAGACAAACAGTATTCGATTTTTAGGCATAATTAGTTGATTAACCAACGTTAAATCATTGTCGAATACGAACAATCCGAGTTTATCGTACGAGTCGTTTTGTACATAAATACCAGTTACACCGACATACAGTGGCCTTTGGGAAGCTTTTTTCATTAAACTTCATTGCGGTCATTACAACACTGCCGCTTACTGCTTTTCAATGAAACAGACCGCGGACATTGAAACAAATAAAATGAAAAAAGTATTTGAATAGAGCATATGGCCAGCCATCGCTGAAGGAATTTCCAAATCACCCGGAATAAAAGGACAAACATCTTCCTACCTACAAGGAAGGTACACGAGTTGTCGGATGCCGATTTTGATGAAATTTCGATATGTTGTAGAGTATAAGGAAATATTAGACACGTGCTTTTTTTTTTTTTATCGGCCCATATGCAGTTTCAAGGGGTGAAAACCACCAATTAAAGTTCATCCCCGGAAATTTTTTTTTCTAAATATCTTCAACTCGATATTTTTTTACGAAACAAAATGGAAATTATTTCTCTTTGCAAAGGAAAAGTAACCACAGTGATTTAAGCAGTGAGGTTGCATCTCCTATTTTCTATGGGGTGAAAACGCCTTTTTTTGGTCATAATTATGGAATGAAAAATTATAAAATAACATAAAAAAATAAGGAAAACATTTTTTAACGGGTACAATTAAAAAATAAAATTGACGTGTTTCGGCATTTTCATGAATTTCACCCTTAAAGATGATAAAGCACCCTTTACAAGAAAAATCAATAAATACATGTACCGAGCACTACAATTTCGTAAAAAATTTATATATAATAGTTTTTGAGGTTGCTGAGGTCGTCGCGATAGCCTAGTTGCTAGAGCGCTTGACTTCCGTTACGGAGGTCACGGGTTCGATCCCGAGTGACGACGGAACTTATTACAAGAATTAAATTAAAATACTCGTTAGTAATCACGTGGCAGGCAATGGCAAACCACCACGTACAACATCATATACGCGCTAGGTCAGTACACAGCAGACCACACCAGGGACTGCACTTGTAGCGCGATAAATCGAATAATCAGTTCCGAATGTAGTCTGCGTGTGTACACCTGCGTTTCATATAATAATTGCCTGGTACACAACCTATATTTGTACAGCTAACAAAAAATGTACGAATAGGTTGCCCACTAACCGAATGGTTGAGGAGATAATGATGATGAGGTCGCTGATTACGAATTCGTCATCAGATTTTGTTAATTCAAAATGGTGGATCCAATATGGCGGGCAAAAAAGTCAAAACAGTTTTAATTTCAATGACAAAAATTGTATACGAGGGGATTTTTGAAGTCGCTGATTACTAATCTGTTATCGATTTTTTTAAATTCAAATTATCCTGCGCTTTATAACCATACTGCTCCAAACCTCTAAAACTCAGACAGACATTCAGCCTGTGTTTTTCTTAAACCAACACACCCCAAAACTCATAAACCTCAGACAGGCCAGAGGCCTGTGCGTTATAACCATACAGCTTCAAACCTTTAAACATCAGACAGGCCGATTGTCTATGACTAAAACCGCACAACTCCTAAATTGCAGGCAGACGAAAGGCCTCATTCATTGTGGTATACTGCGGAAAACGGTTCTTATAATTTACGTATTTAAAAAATTATCGTTACTGTTCAACTTGTATATTTATTTATTTCTTTATCTATTTATTAACGGGAATCACTCTCTTCTTACGAAAATAATAACAAAAATAAATTGATAAGTGGCCAAAGGTAGTTAATAATATAATTTTTTTTTTTTTTTGTACAATGAACCTTAATACATTAGGAGAATTACATTCAATGAGTAAATCAACTACATTTCATACTAATTCTCACAATCAATAAACAGTAAACAGTATATTAATATTATTATAGATATAATTCGTACCGCTATCACGCTCAATAAATCTGCGAGAATCTGAAATATAATAATTAACACTTTTAAAAATAAACATCTTTAAGTTATAATATTGGCTCGTCCAGGAAGGTGGTGTTCATTTTGCTCGTTATAACTTCAGTCAAAACAGTCTGTCTGAGGTTTGGGGGTTTGCGGTTTATCGGTTTAAAAATACACAGGCTGAATGCCTGTTTGGGTTTTAGGGGTTTGGGAGACTGTATGGTTATAAAGTACGGGATAATTGGAATTTTAAAAAATTGATAACATATTCGTAATCAGCAACCTCAAAAACTATTATATATAAATTTTTTACGAAATTGTAGTGCTCGGTACATGTATTTATTGATTTTTCTTGTAAAGGGTGCTTTATCACCTTTAAGGGTGAAATTCATGAAAATGCCGAAACACGTCAATTTTATTTTTTAATTGTACCCGTTAAAAAATGTTTTCCTTATTTTTTTATGTTATTTTATAATTTTTCATTCCATAATTATGACCAAAAAAAGGCGTTTTCACCCCATAGAAAATAGGAGATGCAACCTCACTGCTTAAATCACTGTGGTTACTTGTCCTTTGCAAAGAGAAATAATTTCCATTTTGTTTCGTAAAAAAATATCGAGTTGAAGATATTTAGAAAAAAAAATTTCCGGGGATGAACTTTAATTGGTGGTTTTCACCCCTTGAAACTGCATATGGGCCGATAAAAAAAAAAAAAAGCACGTGTCTAATATTTCCTTATACTCTACAACATATCGAAATTTCATCAAAATCGGCATCCGACAACTCGTGTCCTTGTTAGAAACATTCTTCTCGGGAGACCATTCTCTATCATTTTTGGAACCGTTTTTATTTCCATTTCAATACTCGGATCGCTCACTCGCTTTTTTAATTTTTCCATTTCTATATTGTTGCGCCTATTACGAATAGAATTCATTTCTAGCAAATGAAATTAATCGGCTACTTTTTGAACATTGCATAAAAATTATATCCGAATTATTAGAGGACAGATGCGTCAAAGATTCCATTATAGCGTTTTCATTCGTAGCGACAAAACAGATTTTAAACAGGGCCTGGCGGCTATTTTAACAAGACACTCCGGAACATCGAAGATTAACAAAATAAGCGGATTCTTCGCAGAAAAGTGGAATGATTTTGTTGATATTGGCCAATTTATTCGTTCAATGGTGAATTCATTATTATCGCTGTCATTGCTAGCCGTGAAATATTTTTCGCGACATTTATAAACGAAAAATTAATATTTCTCGCACTTTAATTATTAAAGAAAATTCACACAGTGACTATTGAATACATTGCAGTTATATATTTCGGTGCAAACCGTAAACCACTTATCATCGGACCGTGAAGTATAATTATCATTAAAGGCTCCTTTTGGTTTTAACTCTATCGACAGATTTGTAGTTGAAATTTTACCTTTATATCCATTATTGTATTTCTTAATGCTAATACTTTTAAAATAAACGCACACTTATACATAAAATAATTATAATTCAAAAAATTAATTAAATATCGCCGACTAGTTTCGGATGATAATAGAGATCCATATAATAATCATTGGGCTTTATAAATCGATAACTGCCAATTTATAAAGCCCAATGATTATTATATGGATCTCTATTATCATCCGAAACTAGTCAGCGATATTTAATTAATTTTTTGAATTATAATTATTTTATGTATAAGTGTGTGTTTATTTTAAAAGTATTAGCATTAAGAAATACAATAATGGATATAAAGGTAAAATTTCAACTACAAATCTGTCGATAGAGTTAAAACCAAATTAAATAAGAATCGCTTTGTATCACAAGCATTCACCTACGCGGATCGAGCCGCGGTGTCCCCTTTGTCGCACAGAGCTCCTTCAAAAGGGCCTACCTCCTCCCCATCTCGAATCTATTCTCCTTCTAGCCCTAAATCTCCCACTTTCCACAAACCTCGTAATCCTAAATCTTCATATGTTCCTTCTCCTCAATTTCCTCCGCTTCCTTCTAACTCTATCCCTCACCCCTCTAATGGATGGGCTCTTAGGAGACCTACTCATTCAAATATCCCGGCTACAAATGATACCTATGCCCCAACTACTTTTCAAACCAATCCTACTTCCCTGACTAACATCTCTGTTCCTTCCTCGGTTTCTCCGCCCGTAATTCAAACTATCTCGGCGGCCATCATGGAGCTTCTTAACTCCAACAACATTGTTTCTTCTTCCTCCTTTGTTGACTCATTATCATCGTTTCTCTCCAATAATCTTTGCTCTCAATAGTTACAGAAGCATAAAAGTTAAAAGCTTGGAGCCAAGCATTGCTTCTTATTTTCGATGTTGCTTCTTTTCGTCACTTTCTCATTCTATACTCTTTCGTATTCACCTCTTTTTCTTTTCCCGCAAATATATCCAGGCATTGAAGACAGCTGCCCGAATCTGATGAATTATGCACTTTTTATGTGCTTGTTGGTTTTTTCTTCATTTTGTGAATATGCCGTTGCTGAGGTTATCAAAAATACCTTCGGGCACGGTTTTTTTCACTTTACTCCTCTTGCTACCCTATGTACTCATGTCAAGTTGCTACAAAACATCTTTGGACTGAGATACATAGGAACTACTCTCTGCTGCACAGTCTCTTGTGCTTATGGAACATTTATTAGGATTGCTGACATGCACCTAATTCAACTCATAATTTGTAGACTTGATCTACATTCTGCGTTCGTAATGGCCATTAGGCTGTCTACTTCGTTGCCTTTTGTTTTCAGCACCAATGACTCCTTTTATGCTAGCGGCATATGTGTCAATGGGAGGACAATTCGTACTTTGCTCTCTGCATGCCTCCCTTTCCTAAAATTTAGCTCAGTTTATCTTTCCCCTTGCTCCACTTTATGTTTTATCTGGCTGGCTCCGTTTTGCTTTCTTTTCCATTCTATTTCCGTTGTCCTACCTCTCCCTTTTCTTCTACCTCCAAGCTCTTCTTATGTGCTGTTATCCTTGCATCTTGTAATGGCCTCCTACATCTGTCGAGGCTTCTCTCACTTTCTCCCTCCTGTCCCTGTCCCCACTTTCCTTTGTCCCAACCCTTCCAAGGCTTAAACATGGTGACCGCCTTGAATATATTACAATGGAACTGTCGTAGCCTTAGAGCTAATAAACATTCATTAGAGGGTCTGTTGGATCTCCATGAAATCAGTGTCGCTCTTATCTCTGAAACGTGGCTCCGTGCTGGAATGAATCTCCAATTTAGAGGTTTCACTCTGGTCAGGAATGATCGTGAGGATGGTTACGGTGGAGCCGCTATCCTCATAAGAAATGATATTCCCTTTCTTTCTCATAATGTTCCTTATAACTTCTCCTCTAACAACAATCAGCCAAATATTGTACATATTTCTATTCCTACTAACCCTGGCCGCTCCTTAAATTTTATTTCCGTCTATGTTCCTTCTGATTATGATCTTCGTCACTTTCCCCTCTCTCAGTTTTTCAATTCTTTTCCTCATCCCTTTATCATTGGTGGCGACTGGAACGCTCGCTCCCCCTCTTGGGGTTGCTCATCCTATAACTCTAATGGTACTGTCCTTGAAAATTCTATTCTTTCCGATAACTTAGTTCTCCTTAACGATTCCTCGCCTACATATATTAGGAGTCCGTCCATCTTCAGTTCCCTTGACCTAACTTTTTCCTCTCCCAATGCTGGCCTCAACTATAACTGGAGGACTCTTGCGGGTACCTTTGGTAGTGATCATGTTCCCATTCTGATAACTCCTCTCAATTTTCCTTCTCCTGCTCCATTTAGGCCCCTTCATTCTCCCAAATGGAATCTTTCCAAAACGGACTGGGCTCTATTTCGTTCTATTATGGATCATTTGCTTCCTAATTTGTGTCCTTCCTCTGATCCCATATCATCCTATAATTTTTTTCTTCATTCCACTACATCTGCTCTTTCTTTATCTTCTCCATCTCGCCCCCCGATGCGCTCCAAGCGAGGTACGTCGGCATCTTCACTCTGGTGGAATGACGAGTGCGAAGCAGCTTTTAGGCTCAGTCGAGCTACTTTTAGAAACTTTCGCTCCAGTCCTACTACCGAGAATTTTCTTGCTCACAAGCGAGCTAATGCCAGAGCTAGGTACATGCTGAAAGCCTTAAAGAGGTCCTCCTGGCAGAACTTCTGTTCTTCCTTCTCCAGAACTACCCCACTTTCTCATATTTGGAAAATGGCTAAGGCGTTCAAATCCCCGTCTTCAGAACACCCGTCTATCCTTAATCTCACTCGTGATAGCCTATTATCTTTTGTCGACTCCACTGCTCCCGCGTACGTTCCTAACTTTGAGGAACTTTACTCCTTTCCTTCCGTACAGAGCTCTTCTCCGCACCCTTTAACATCTGCATTCAATATCAATGAACTAAAGTCTGTTCTCTTAAACTCTACCAGTCCTACACCGGGTATAGATGGTATTCCATATATAGTCCTTAAAAATCTGTCTGAGCAGTCACTTGCGTTTCTCCTTGAACTCTTCAATTCCTTTTTATCCAGAGGCATCACTCCGTCTTCCTGGAACTCCTTTATCGTTATTCCCATCCCGAAAAAAATGCTTCCTTACGTCCTATCTCTTTGGCATCATGTTTCAGGAAACTCTTTGAAGGCATGCTGAATAAACGTCTTGTTTGGTGGCTGGAACATAACAACTTACTTCCTTCCAACATGTTTGGCTTTCGACCAGGCATTGGTCCTGCCGATTGTATTAGCTCCTTTGTTTCCCACGTTTATAAATCCTTCATACATAAGCATTTCACGCTGGCTTCTTTTATCGACTTATCCTCAGCCTTTGATAACGTTCATCTACCTAGTCTAAAAGACGCAATGGCCGCAATTAATCTCCCAGTCAAACTCATTTCGCTGACTATTAATCTTATGATAAATCGCATTATCCACATTTCCTCTCCGTGGCTTCGAGCTACAAGAAGTGTTTTCCGCGGTCTTCCGCAAGGTTCCCCCCTCAGCCACACCCTCTTCAATATATATACCATTGCTGTAGCATCTCTTCCTTTAAACTCCCTCTCTTTATTCTTTGCGGATGATATTCTTCTTTTTTCCTCTTCCTTTGACTTGGTAATCGCCAACGAAACTCTTAATTCGTCTTTGTTTGCACTTGAACAGTCCCTATCTTCTATTCACCTTTCTGTTTCTCCTTCTAAATCCTCTTCTATGGTTTTTACTCTCCGCCCCTACAACTCCACATTAATCAACCTATCCCTGAATCAAGTTTCTCTTCCCCGTGTTATTTGCTGCTGCTATCTCGGTATTTACCTTAATAGTCGTCTGACCTTCTCTGAGCATATTGACCACCTTTCTTGTTCTGCCGTTAAAAGACTGAACTTGCTAAAATCCTTGTCTCCAACCAAATGGGGAGGTGATCCTCATCTGCTCATTTCCCTGTATACATCCATTATTCGCTCCAAGTTTGATTACTGCTCTTTTATCTATGGTTGTGCCTCCAGATCCCTTCTTTCCAAATTAGATATAATACAAAACTCCTGTCTCCGTCTTTGCCTCGGTGCTCTCAAATCCTCTCCCATTTCAGCAATGCTCGCGGAATCTAGAATACCTCCCCTCTCAGTTCGAAGGTCTTATTTGGGCTATCGATTCCTTTCCAAACGTTTACCTTTCACTTCGTCTCAACTTATTCCTTCCTACATTTACATTGCCAAGAACTGGCGTTTTGTTTCTAATAAAATCCCTATCTTAGCCCCTATTTCTCAACGTCTTAGCCATTTCTCCTCCCATATTATATCCAGCAATAATCTTCCGTACTTCTCATTCAATTATTTCGACCTCTTACACCCTCCCAAAGTACATTTTCTCCCTAAATTTTCCAAGTTTATGCCTCAGAACGTCATTAAACAGGAATTTCACAGTACGGTCAGTTGTCTTTTTCCTTCTCATGCACTTGTTTTTACTGATGGCTCTAGAGGACCCGGTGGGGTCGGATCGTCTTTTATTCTTCCCGACTCTAATTTCTCCGAATCCTTTCGCCTCCCATCTTTCTGTTCTATTTTTACGGCCGAATTGATGGCTATCCTTCGTGCGATCATACATATCTCGTGCAATCGTACGTCCTCCGACTATCTAATCATTTCTGACTCCATGGGTGCTCTCCACGCTATCAGTTCACCGCTTCCTCCTCCCTCTTCTGACTTCTTCATTCTTCGTATACGATCTCTTATTTATAATCTTTCTTTCCATCACTCTGTACACATTGACTTACTGTGGGTTCCTGGTCACAGAGGCATCGAGGGTAATGAAATGGCGGATGCTTTGGCTCAGGTTGCTGTCCGTTCTCGCCTCTATTTTAAAAAAATCCCGGCTATTAATCTGTTACCCCTAATTAAGAAGCTTCACTTCAGATTTTGGTCGGATGTGTACCCTTCTTCTTTTTCCAACAATCGTTCCTTCTACCTTTCAATCCAACCTACACTTCCTTCTCATCCATGGTTCTCGGAGTTTCCCTCTCTTCCACGATTTATAATTTCCTCTATTGTCCGCCTGCGCTTTAATCATACACTGCTGCCCTCTTCACGCTATCGTTTCTCTTTGCTTCCCTCTCCTCATTGCCCGTTGCATCCAGATGAAGCAGTTGTCTGTGATGCTGATCACATTTTCTTCGAGTGCTCTGCTCTTTCTGCGGAGCGCTCTCTTTTCTATCTTCACCTTATAAAGCTGGGGCTTCCCACTCCTTACTGTGCGTCTTACATCTTGTCCCTTCCTTCCCAGTCTGTTGTTCTTGTCCTTGGTTCCTTTATTTCAGCTGTCTCCAACCGAATTAGGTTCTAGTTAGTTGTCTCTTCTTCCCATTGTGTCTGGGCAATGGTCCATAGTTGATGCGCCCAAAAAAAAAAAAAAAAAAAAAAAAAACAAAAGGAGCCTTTAATGATAATTATACTTCACGGTCCGATGATAAGTGGTTTACGGTTTGCACCTTTTTTTTAGAAATTTTTATCGCTTCGTGATCTCTTATATTATTCTTTTGGTTATTACGTATATTGTGGTGTTTTAGTCATAACAGGGCGTAAAAGGAATTCATAAGAATGATAAAGTAATAAGTACATCTTAGAAGCTCAGGAAATTCTCGGAGTATAAGACAGTAGAGGACCGGCAATATGTAATAGTAATAATAATAATAATAATAATAATAATAATAATAATAATAATAATAGTAAAAGCGGTAAAAAAAAGTAAGTTTGTATATACGAATAATGAAATAAGTTTCTAGCTAATTATTATTTTAGATAATAGCTGGCCAGTCCGCAGTAGTGTACGTAGAACAAGTTTTTTTAAAAAGATCATTATTCATATTATTGTTCATTATAATACAATGGTACATATTTTACTTTTAAAAGGAATACGTTTTTCTTACAATCAGTTATTGATTATTATTTGAAAAAATTGAATTTTTTATACATATATTTGTTTAATAATTAAAATGAAAAAAAAAAAAAAAATTGAAATAATTTGAACGATTGCAATAGTTATTTTAAAATTGGCAAAGCAGTTTCAGCAATAAAAATATTGGACAATTTTATCAAACATTCACTACGGTAATGGAAGATCCAGATCGTATTATATTTGAATAATATTTAAAGAATCAAAGATTACTTGACGGCAAAAGTATCAGGAATAAATTATAGCAATAGCGGAACCAGTATCAGCGTGGGATGTAGAGTTCAGATACTACAATATATATCAGGCTAGAAAAAATAAAATATGATTTTTGATATGTATATTCGTATAATTGTGTATTATGAACTGAATTATTATAATTGAAATATTAATTGTTAAATTTTTTTTTCTTTTTTTTGCAGCTGCCAAATTTTACGAATCTTTTTGGTTATGTCTAAACAATAATAATAATAATAATAATTCTAATCGTTAAGTAATTTAAAAGAAAAGGAATAAAAAGGAAATGATGTTCACTCCGAGAATTTTCTTAGAGTGTATTTGGAATTATTTGACAGGGATTTAAAAATTTGTAAATTTCAGAATACAATTTATTACGTAACTAGCCATCTATTTGACTGGTTCCGTGATAATATGTAACGTAGAAAATTTCATACTTCACGTGGGAAAACCTGGTATTTCTGTAATTCTTAGAGAAAAGTCGGTTTTCATACTGCGCACAATGAAATAAATGTCTCTCATAAGCGCGATGCAAATATGTCATAAGATTATAGTAATTACTTCGATATTACAATGGCATAAACTCGTTAATGTATATGACAATTATTCGTTAACATCATCATTGTCTTTTTATTTATGTGCGTGCAATTACCAAGATTATTTCGGAACATAGATCAGCGTAAATGTACACTTGATCTGTTTAGTCGCTCTTTTGTAATATCGTAAGACGTCGTAGACTTGCAAACGCAATAAACGCTAAGTTGGAGGGTGCAAAATGCACGTGGATTGTTTGATTCAGAATATGTTCTGCAAGCGGCGAGGCTGGAAAGTTACATAAGGGACAGGGCGAAGGAGCAGGTGTTTCTTCTAATAGATAATTATGAGAGACATTGATGTGTGTCCTACACGCAGTCTGGTCGATAAAATTCTCTGTGAGATATGAGATTGGTACCACCACAGTTCTGGATGCTTCTTAATTGAGCTTAGCTCCAATGCTTGAGCCGACCATGATTGTATTCGGAAAGGTTATGAATTCTTTGCCCCAACATATTTTTGTACCACTATTTTTCTTTATCGAGCGTTTAATCTTCCGACAAATGATGATGTGTATCGCTTGTAAGTTTCCTTGTGGAAAATATATTCGTGAATCAATACTGTGTTGTCTATACTTATACGCGAGAAAAAATAATATTTCTTGTTCTCAACTTCACTTATTGAATTGTTTTTCATAATTTTCCATTCAGCTCTACCTTAACTCCTTCCTCTGAAAAGTTTCCTTCTCTTTGGAATTCGCTGATTACTGTTATATGTCGTTTTTTATTTCGGACACAGCTTCCTCCATTCGTCTCTTTTTCGTTTTCCCTCATCTCATCCTCGCATCTTCATCTTTTCCTTTTTTCCGCACAATGCCAACTATGTTTTCTTTACATGTTGGATCTTAATCTTCTCCTACTCCATACAATGCTGTCTACATTCTTTCATTCCCTTCCTTATATCTGTCGTTTCTGTTTTAGCTTCGCTTATTCGTTCTCTCTTGCATCAAACTGTAAGATGATTATGACCTAACCTGGAGCTACCTTAGTTGATTGGGCTATTACTTAGCGTTAAAAACAAAAAAAGCAACATATACATAAAAAAAAAGGCTTTCTATGAATCAATATTTGTTTGTTTCTGTTTATTTTCGTTCTTCATTCTAATCTCTCGATATTTATTCTCTTACTGTTCTATGTCTGTTTGTGCTATTTTGTTTTTGTTAAAATGTTTCAAAATTAAGTATTGGGTAAAACTATATTTCCCATTATTTCTTGCTGTTTATAATTTTTGAAGTGTATAATATGCAAATACTTTTTCGATTGATGTACAATATAATTTTGAATGGCTTAAAACGATTAAGGCGAATCATTAGGTCGTAGTAAAATTTAAAAGAATGTATTCCAAACATAGTTGAATTGCCATAAGTTCAGCAATAATGACTCTTAAGTGACGGAGAAAACGAAAAATTGATTTTTATTTATTTGAGTAATTTGATGCATTTGTATGACACTGCATGTACTATCGCATTCAGTGAAGATAATTTAAAAGGAACACTCGTTTTCCACTACGATTCTTAAAAAATCTTTCTGATTTAAAAACGATTACTTTTTATATTTTTCCATAAAATTCCAATAATCATAGACATTAAAATCACCTATTGGTTCTTATTTTGCGATTATGACTGATCTGCGCTAGGTACAGTAGTGTGACGGAAATATTTGCTCGGTTACCAAATGAAACACATTTTTTAATTCAGTTGCTACAGAAGAATTTCCCTTTTTAATAGCTCAGTAATTCAGAACCGAAATTCGCTCGGGCGAATTTTTATCGGTAGAACTAGGTTTTTAATTATTTTTAATATGTTTCATTTATATTGTTTTGGCTGATCCATTTTTCTTGTTGTAAATAATATAGAATTTGTCAACAGAATTGTTTTTTTTCTTTTGGATAACACTTATACTTTATTACAGTATTGATTAAATAGCGTCAGCAATATGCTTGTTTTTAGCACGCGGTACTTGTTACCCATGGTTTTTGTAATGTTTAGCGAGTTTAAATATTTACTGTAAATCTCCACTAGCTCTAAAATTCCTTTTCTTATTCGTGATGAGGAATACCTTGCTATTTCGGGTAAGATTAGGAAATCCCTCGTAAAATCATATGACTTTTTTCAGTTGAGAATCTGAATATATTTTTCTAGACTATTTCAGCGGAATTGTAACACATTTTATGTTTCCGTCGGATTGCTTGTTTATGACGACATATGTTAGAGAAAAACTGGTTCTCTCAAAAATATTGTCCATTGCTAAGAACGAAATAGCTCAGCACTGTGCTTCAGTATGAAATCGGAATATATTAATTATTTAAAAAGATTAGAAAAAGTAAATTTTTCTACACATCCTCCGTTACAAAGTAAGAAATGTAATAATTACACGGGAGGGGGCTAGTAATAAAAGTTGTTTGTGAGGTATTTATTTCACTTTGCAAAGAATGACACGGTCAGCTGAAACTGATTTTTACATAAGAATTATGCATCGTATAGATCAGAGGGTAAGTTTTATACACACAGATATATACATATAGTATATATATAAATTATAATGTATACGTGTGATCGACCAAACCCGAGTTCAGAACGAACTTTTTTATTTAGTATCATTGTGTTCAAGATTGTTGAAATTAAAAAGTATTTAGCAGAAATTGGCTGTTAATTAGTAAAAGGATCGAGGTAACATTCAGCAGCGAACCGGAAGAAAAATCAGAACCTAGAAATAACATAAGTATGTAAAAGAATGTAGCCAACCGAAAGAAGAGAACAGCGTAAATAACCGATTGAGAAGGGTAACAGAATAAAGTAGACGATCGTGTTACATTTTGCATGCAGTCGGTTGGTATTGTGGAACATTTCATGGATGCTGAAATTTAGTCATTGTTGCTGCACATTAAAATTTGAGTTTATAAAACCGATCCTTTATATGTCAAATAGGCGTTTAAGAATGTGAATTAGGATGAATTTGAAAAATACATCTCTGAAAGTAGTCGATTAGTATTCCTATTTCTAATACTTTTGTCAAACTTCTCATAACATTATCCGCTTTAATTATTTCAGAAACTACATTAAACGTCGCTATCGAAAATCTCACAACCCTAAAACAAATAGCAAAATTCATAACTAGGTTAAATGTAGGTGAATACATACTTGTTTGTTAAACCTGTATAATAAAAAAACAAACTTTTTCTAATTAAGGTATTTATCTAATTTATTGTTATAAATTATTTTGCCCTTTTATTGTTTGTTATTAAAGTTTGTTTTTATTATAACTAGGTTAGTTGAAAATAGGTTGTTTCAAGAAAATCAAAAATGGAATATTAATCCATTATAGATTAATAGAATAAAAAAAAAAAATACAATTTTGACAGAAATTATTATTTTGTAATTTTTGTTTTTCTTTGGTCTCGCCAACAAAGAGCATCGACCCATGTTCGACAAGAAAGAAAAGTAACGCTGAATTAATTATTTCGATTCGTATGCGACCAGCTATAGCAAAAATAAAAACAAGGGAAGTGATAACAGATGGCGAAGGAAAGGAGAGAACAGATGCAGCACGATAAGGAGTAGGAATATTAAGTCCGCCAGAAGTTGAAAGTAGTGAAGGAGGCGTTCAGACGACAGAGCGGAACATTCGAAAAGGATGTAGTTAGAATTACATTTATGATTTTATCAGTGGGAGGATGTAGCGGATGACAATAAGGAGAGTCTGAAACTCGATAGCGAGATGAAGGAAACTATATGATCAAAGGGCAACCGACGTAAAAAGGAAATAATATAGCGCCGCAAAGACGAAAATTCATGAAATCAAGGATTATCTGAAAGGTATAGAAAAATAAAAGGAAAATTGGTTAGAAAAGAAGGTAGAGTATGAGTCTGACCGAAACCTATAATGGAACTTTTTAGAGTTATCAATTAATGCGGAGTCCATTATCACCTCGAAACACCTAATCAACCCTTTCTTTTTCTATACCAACATGGCGTGAAATCAAAACGAACTCAATCTGAATATGGTAAGTTTGGAAAAGATTTAATCGAATGCGAAGAATGATAGAATCACAGGAAGCATGTGAGAAATTCATAAAATATTATAACATCGACATGTTTCGTAGTGACGAACTACATATTTATGGTGCAACATTTGACATAAATGTTACACCGTGAATATGTAATTTGTCACTACGAAACATGTTGGTGTTGTAATATTTTATTAATAATAATTTCTGTCAATTGTATAATTGTATTGTTTTTTATTTTATTATACACGAATATAGAAATAGTTTCGATACTTAATAATCGCAAACGAAAATTATATTGTAGCTTAATTAAAACTCTTAAAGTAAAAAAAAAAAAAAATTAAAAAAAAAATGTCCACTTACCTGCTCTCGGACGTACTATTCTGATAAAGATAAAAGCGCTGAAATATAATTTACACTGTCATAAGATTTTAGCGGCCAGATGGTTTCGCGCAAGGATAAAAAACAAAAAAATATATGAGAAAAAAATAATAACGGATGACTAAATAGATGACAGTCCAGGCCACATAAACAAAAAAAAAAAAAAAAAAGGAAGAAAAAGTTTCGTCTTTAATGAAACGAAAGTAAAGATACATTTGTAATTTTTCTCAAAAATCTATCGCTAAAAGGGATAATTAACAAAAAAAAACTTATTAATAAACGGTATACTCTATTATTAACTCATTTTCCTACTTCCTGGAAGAGATTCGAAACAATATCTATCCTAAAAACAACGAGGGTAAAAAGATATAATCTTGAATATCGCAAAAATCTCTGTCCTATCTCCGTTAATTAGCGATATCCTTGAATAAATTACGTATAAAAATTTTACAGTTCACCGGTGTAATATATTATTAAACCAACAATTCGATTTTAGAAATACATTTTCTACAGCCAATCAGCTAGAACTGCTGAGATATCGCACAGAAGTGATTGAAAGTTTTAATAAAATCAGATAACTTTACGAAAGCAGCCTGTTTAATTTCCAAGTATACATTACTTAGTAGTCGGATAATATAACTGGGATAGAAAATTAAAAAGTTTTAAAAAATACCCTCCCCGATCGTTCTTTCAGAGTTTTAATGAATAACGCTGTATGTACAGAATTACATCAATTTTTACGTTTTAGCTGTTATATAATTACATTTCGACAGTTCCTTTTTGTTTTACTTTTTAGCGTTGATCAAATTAACTCTGAAAAGAAGAAAAGAAAAAAAAGGAAAAGAAAAGAATAATGAAAACACAATTTGCTTCAATAATTTTAATCGTCTGAAGAATATTTACAACATAGACCGGATGAAATAGATTCTAGAATTTTAACGGATCGCTTATCGTTATCGAGTACACTTTTTGAAATGTTATTATCTAATAATTATTATCGCCGTATGCAATTCACTGGAAGCAGCCGGTATTTCCGTGAAATGATTCAAATTCGCGCCCATTTATCACCGGAAAACGGCGATAATAAGAGAAGAGGCAAAGAACAGAGGAGATTATGAAAATATAAATCCGTCATAAACTCGGCCAACAAGCACGCCCTAAAAACGATCGCTGTCGTAGTCAAGCGATTTCCTTTTCTAACCTCCGATATGGAACGGCTTAGCCGGCTTGTTATAACTAATTAAAACCGACATAATTCGGCAACGTCTTGCAAAAAAAAAAAATGACTGCTTCGGAAAACGCGCACGGGAGATGCGGCCGATCATTAGGAAGAGGAGTGGCGCCTACTGCTCGACCGTGTTATATAATCGGGCAAAGTCTGCAGTTATCTATGCTGCACGGATGATTTGGCTTCTCGGCAGTTGCACCGTCGTCGCATCATCTTCGTCATCACATCGCGAATACGATTAACCGCACACAGAAAGACGGTCATCATCGAGCAGATCGAGAAAGCGTAACGTGAAAATGACGGGGAAAAAAAAGGAAAATGGATCGAACAAGATGAGAAGGGAAAGAAAAAGGGAGAACAAAAAAGAGAAAAAAGGAAACAAGTTATAAATAGGAGCGAATGATAGTGCGGTAAATCATATTTTTGCCTAGGCAGTTCTCGTGCGGACGCAGCTGCGACGAATGCGATTTTTAGTGTTTGCAATGAGATGGTGGAAAAGTTGTTCAAGTCGTTCGGCTTCGTTTTGTACGTAATGACGGTAGTATCGATATCGGTATCGATAAGTAGAACTGTGAAACCGCTGCACCATCGGAAAGTTTACCAGGACGATTACGATGATCGAACAACTACCGAACAGCAACCGTTGCCGATAACCGAGAAGGAAGACGAGGAGAACACATTGACCACGCTATCGGCGGATTTCGCATCGGCGCCCGAACTTTTAACCTCGCCCTCTTCGTATCACCCGTCGATAATAGCCCATCACTACTACGATCCGGCTCCGGTTCAGCCGTCCAAAGCGATTACGCCGAAAATTTCCACTTACAACGCCGGTTGGTCCACCACCGCTAGCAGCAGTCGGCCGACAAGGTCGACAACCGTTGCGAGCCCGAAAGTTTCAACTTACAATGCCGGCTGGTCGTCAGCGACCAGTCCGGCTGCTCGTACATTCCACTCGTCTACAGCGGCTAGTCGTCGCCCGGTTAGCGTACGTATAGATAGCGTCGACCGCTACCGCAGTGAACCTAGTAGTTCGACGACGACAAGCTCTTACCGGCACCGTCCTGTCGCCGGTTACGACGAAAATCAGTACACAACTGCACCGCCGGTTCTTCCGGTTACGCTATTCCTCGATACGACAACCGACACTGCGATCGAGTACCAGACAAACGCGGCCGTCATAGCCCAGACGACGACCGCCGCCAGCGGCGGCACAAACAAGTTTGACGACGATGACGAAGAGGTGGAAGATTGGGACGACGATAAAGACGACTTCCGAGGAACAGTCGCCTCGTGGCTGTCGGAGCCGACAACGGAGTTCTTTGTCGAGCACAAACGACGCGGTTACACGCGTCCGCTAAAGCACTTGTACGTTCGGCGCAAAGGCAAAAGGCGATACAGTTTACGGGAAGAGATACCGGTGAAGGAGGATCAGACGGCGGTCACCGACAGTAGTCCGCCTGTACCGTCCGCTGATCCACCGGCGACAATTGCTCCTCCGCAGCAACAAGAATCGCACGACGAACGGCAAACGGACGATCTGCCGGTCTCATCGACAACAACTCAGCGTGTAGTCAACATTCCGGCTTCTTCCGGCAAGGTGGCTAAGGTGCTGCACAGACCGTTTCACTACACCTATCGGCAGCGCGATCTGAAACAGTCAGCTTCCGGCGACCATGAGGAACAGCACGGAGAGGCCCACGATGCCGGAGACGCTGATCACGATCATCAACAACAACAACAACAACAACAATCGGCCGGTGGTAGTGAGGAACACAAGCAGCACAAGAAGAAGGACGACGACGACGGCGGCGGCGGCGGCGGTAAGAAACTGAAACACAAAGAAGGTTCGAAGCACAATTCGGCCCATCACAACTCGGAAGGGAAAAAGTCGAAAAAGGGCTACAAAAAAAAGCACGAATACGATACCGGGAAGAAAGGTCACGAAGAGAAGGAGGAGCGAAAAAAGAGCTCGCACGAGGAGAAGGGAAAGAAGAAGAAGCACAAAGACGAAGGCGGTCACTACGGCGAAGAGCATGCGGCGGCGAAAGGCGAAAAGTCGGCCAAGTACGGCGAGGCCGGCAAGCATAAGAAAGGCTACAGCACGAAAGGGTCGCACAACGTTCACAAGAAGAACGAGTTCCTGAAGAAGCACGAGTTCTACGACGAACATCACGAAGGCGACGATCACAAGAAGCACGGCGGATTCCTCGAAAAGCACGGCACCAAAAAGGGCGGCGAAGAAAAAAAAGGACACCACGACTCCGGCTACGACGTCAGTCATAAAGGCAAGAAGGGCAAGAAGGTCAAAGGAAAGAAAGAGAGTACGAAGAAAGGTCACAAGAAGGAGAAAGGAGACGAAAAACACTACGAACACGAAGAGAAGTACGCTGAAAAGTCGAACAAGTCGAAAAAAAAGAAATGGAAGAAGGAATGAGATGATTTCGTTTAGTTGTATCCTGTAGACATTTTCAGGGGGAAAAAAAAAAAAAGAAGGTAGGCAACGCAACAAGGCAATACTGATTTGAAGATTTAGCGTAAGTAATCTTTTTTTTTTTTTTTTCAAAAAACCGTTTTAGTTTTACCGGATAATATTGGATTTTTTTTTTTTCTATTCGATTTCCTAATTCGGCGTCCTAATCATTTCCATTTACCTAGGGTACTCCTCTCCTTTACAGTAGTGATGGTTGTTTCACTCGTCGCGGCGTCCACTTTTGCATTTCCACCGCACAAAAAAAGGTCCGTCTAAGAATAATTTGCACGGCTAATTTCTTTTTCAAGGACTACCCTACTACGAATGTAGACAATTATTAACCTCATCGCTTCTTTTTGATTTTATTTGTGTACCCCGTGAAAAATTCCGATTTTCCATTTTATTAGCACACAATTTTTCGTTCGCTCCGAATTCTGTCCCAGTTTCAGACTTTTCTTTTTTTTTTATTTATTTTTTTATTGGCCTGAACAACTAGAGTTCATTTGGCCAACCGGTTTCAGACTTCGCGGCTGTCACTGAGAATCTTTCGCATCGAGACAATAATGATTTTAATCAGTATTCGTGGTTCGGGTGTTTTTATTTTTCTGGTCCACCTGCTCTCACTAGTGCCGTTGGGCTTAGTACATTGTAAACCTTAAGTTCACAATCCATGATATCTTATCAAGGTGGAATTTACTTTACTTTTCTTACATAAATTAAACTACATCGTTTTCCGAAACTTCAGATAGTTGTATAATTTTAATAATGTAAGTATACGCATTTTCATTTTCTTTCCATACACGTGTATTTGTTTAACCACAGCTCACGCATGATTGCGCATTAGTGAGTCATTCTTTTATAAAATACGTATAATTTGAATTTGAATTTGAAAAACACAGTGAAAAAAACGTCTTGAAATTCATCATTAAATGAAATATAATAAAAAAAAACAAAAAAAACGTCTTTTCAGAAATAAATTATCTCATCTTCAGTTAAAAAATAGGAATAAACTTGAAATCTAATCATTCGAAGGGAACCCCGAACAAAAGTCCATCTCCTTCTGTTGTTCCTTTGTTAGCGGCCTTCATTTCTTCAGTCTCTAATCGGTTTTTGATATAACTTGTGAGCGACATATGTCCTATTCTTCTAATCTTTTGTATTGGGTGAATGTCGTCCTGATGCGTCCATAAAAATAAAAAATAAAGTTAAAAAGAAAAAAGAATCAGACCAAAGAAATAATGTAACACCGTTGATATCTGAAAAGAAGAAATCACGCTGATTTATACGGCAGCGTGTACGTCTATATGTGTATATATGTATATAAACGTTAGAATGGATGTCTCTAATGGAAACGAATTCACAAAAAACCGAGAAAACCATAAGAATATTCATCCGCGTTTATCTAATGTTGTTTTTTTTCTTGTATTTATTATTGCCGTTATTTTTATTAATTAACTAATTATCTAATTAACTAATTAACTAATTAACTAAGTAATTAATTAATTAATAAACAGCGTATTATTATAAGTACGTTACACTAATATAGTCGGATGATGCTCCCTGTTAATGTGTGTATCTTTTATATTCGATAGGGGATCTTTTCTAGTTTTAAACGTAGTTTTATATCCAACTTTTTTTCTTTTTTTTTTAGAAATATATAAAATAAACGATCTTTTAAAGATGTTCAAGAGGAGTTCAGATGCTTATTTCACACATCGAAATTTCCACACCAAATAATCTTAATTACCGAAAATGAGAAAAGGAGGAAAGAAATCAATGCTTTTGTATTATTTAACAATAATAATAATAATATTTCGATATTTCGATACCGCACTTGGGGAGAAAACTTTTTCATTCTTCAAAGATAGAAGATATTGTACCCGGTATTTTTCATTCTAGAACGATGATCAGCAACTTTGTTTAGACTGTCTATCGAGTGATGATGGCCAAACGACGAAAAGATAACCCGTTGAATATGTGTGCATAAAAGCGATGATAATAAGGGTTCACAGCAACGTGGACTTTTGAATAGTCTTAGTGGCGAAATCCGCATACGTAAATGTATTTTAGAATTTTATCGAGTAACTCTCGGAGTTGTTTGGAAAGATTGCGTGATATGAAAAATCTGCGGTTGCCGGTAAAAAAAGGGAATAACATCGTTCCCATCGACTGCACATCTTATTCGCTATGTGTCCGCGTGCTCGTTACCGATGCGACAGACGCGTTTGTGTAAGTACAAATATAAAAACAAAAAAACGAAGAAAAAGAAAGAAGAAAGTTGGTTCTGTTTAAAAAGACAATATACATAATGAACAAATTTCGCATGATACGGTTCCGGAAAAATAATAAGTTTTATTAAGTTACCTGGTAAGACTGCGCAAAAATGTACAACCAGTTGAAAGGGAAGCAAAAAACTCGGAAGTATAAAAGCGTAGCACGATTGAACAGAAAAAATGCAATTTAATCTTTTTAAAATGTAAAGTAAATAAATTCCTCTTTAATAACAGATAAAAATAAGTATAAAATAATTTACTTTAATTAAAATTAAAAAAATCAGAAACGTTTTCGGGCAATATCATCAGCTGACAATAGACAGTACACTCAAATAGAAGTGTGTTTTTAGTTCTATTTAATTGTACTGTCTATTGTTAGCTGATGATATTGCCCGAAAACGTTTCTGATTTTTTTAAATTTTAATTAAAGTAAATTATACTTATTTTTGTTTACTATTAAGAGGGGAATGTATTTGTTTCATCTCTGGGCTGCCACGAAAGTAAAATTCAGAAAACGTTCTACTTTATGTAAAAGTCTTTTCCTTTATCTTGAGAATAAAAATTCCGAGAAATAATTTATTTATGTATTTTTTTTGGGGGGGGGGGGTTGTCTACAAGGGCATTGACCCAAGAACAAAGGAAAAAGAATGCAATTGATCTTTACACGATCAGAGGTAGCCGACAAAAAATAATCAAGAGCTTGGACAGCAGAAGGAGAAGGAAGGGAGAGATTGAAGGAAGCACTGTATGGAGTGGGAATACCCGATTTGTAAAAGAAAGGAATAAAAAGAAGCTTGTTCAGTTGATAATTACGAACAACCGAACATTATGTGATCGGGATCACAAACAAACTGGATATTGGAGGGGTGCAATGGACAATAAGCAGATGGCACAAGGTCGTAAATAGCGGATTAAAGTAATATTCTTAGTACGTGATTAATATCTGTTACACATATGAATTTTCTTTTCGCCTAGTCCGCGACGGGAATCTGTTAATTTTTAATTTCATCCGAACATACAAATCTGTACAGCCGAAATTTTTATCTAATGATTTAGCCGTATACTCATTAAGCAACGCATTTTCGACAATTAAACGCTACATAACGAGAAATGCAAACATCTAACAAATAAAAATACGGAATGAAAATATTACCTCCTTCTTACGACAAAAATTATTAAAATACGCAGCATACAGCCCACACATACTCTTACGCACACATACCTAGTAACTCTTCGCTGCAGTACGATTTAATATGGTGGGCGAACCAGTTTCTTTGAGCAACGTGCTCTTTATTAATTTATAAACGCTGTTTAAATCAAAAAAAATGTTCACTTTCGACGACTAAATTCCGAAAAATAAATATATATCCATTCAGGAAATACTCGAATGATTCGTCGTCGACTGATTTGTATCGGTCAGTTCCCGGCATCATTATGTTCGTAAATTCTTCCGGCGTACATCCGAATGTGTAATAGACGCGGAAATTCCACCTGCAATATTCGTGATAAGTACACTTTAGGAAATTGTTATTCTAAGGCCAGTGCACTTCAACCTATTTGTATAAGCCCGGAGCGGCACAAGTATATTAGTTTGCGCGGTATTATCGTCTTCTTGTATTTATTTAATTTCATCGGCCCCAATGTCCAGAGTTGAACAACATCGACCGTTGACAGTGCATACATTTTCTAGCCAATCAGCGATTGCGACAACATAGTTAAAACACGGTAACTCTTAAATATTTAATCTCTCTAATAATGTGTGTCTAGTTTATTAAACAAAAAGAATTAATTTATAAGCAATTCACTGACTAAACTAGAAAGCAGTCAATATATTACATTCAAAAACCTAAACATGTTTCGGAGACACTGCTCCATTATCTGGTGGTGAATATACAGTTAAAGAATTAACAACGCGTAAAACAAAATAAACATTTATGAAAAGTTAAAAAAGTCGAAATATCGAGATGATTAAATTAACACATATATCGCAATGGTAGAGAACTTCTAAAAATTAATATGTGTAAATTATAAAATAAAAATAGAAAATCGTTATCGAGAAAATATCATGTAAATCGATCTATAACATTTATTTCTGTTTTCATATTATAAGTGAAGGGTTATTATTCTGTATTTGGTACAACATTTAATATGCTTATATTTATAAATATGCTTCAGCGAAATCCAACATTTTTTTGAATATTAATTATTCGTAATATTTCTAAATCGTTATTGATCTATTCATAGTAATATTATGTTTAGCAGTAATTATGTGTTCGGCCACGGTTGATTTTTCAACATATCCATATATCTCTAATTGCCTAAACGTGCTCTTTATATCATCGTACCTAGAAACATCTACCGATCTGCTCTATATATATATATTTCCGCATGTATGGCAAATAATTTTTGAATATTACGTACGTTTTAGGTTCTCGGAAACGACTCTCATAACTTTGATGAAATTCGAGAATTTTTGTAGGTCTCAATTGGTCGCGAGGTCTGTCGTTGAGAAAATTATACAAAACGAGCAAAGAGCGACCGGCGTTCGTTTCAGTGATAAATGAAAATAAATTTAAAACCCGTAAACCAGAAATATTACTACAAATTATCATATTTCTGAGGTTCATCACTTCTAGCAAATAAATTTTCGCAAAAAAGAAAAGAGATAAAAATTTCATAGAAATACACAGGTCGCGCTCATAATATTTCTGACCTTTTAATTTTGAATTTTTTCGTATTTCGGGTTTAATAGTGCACACGTCAAATAGGAAATTGATATTCCTCCGATATGAGATAAATTCTTTCACAATATATCTGTATAGATATTTATAAGGCGATTTCGAAATATATTGCGTCTAAACTATATAAAATAACGTTTCGAAATCGCCTTATAAATTGAGTTAAAGAATTATGTAATTTTCTTATTACGCGTCTATTTCATTTTGGAATATGTTTGTGAAACTCCTGATAAACACTTTGGTTCTTCATCAGCGAATTCGAAATAAATCCGAAAAAGACTCGATCACTACCAAGTACTTTCACACGTAGTATATACATATATACATACATATATATATATATATATATATATATATATATATATATATATATATGTATATATATATATATATATTTACGTAACACGAGGCAACAGGCGCGTTTCAGAGCAGTTTAAATATTTACCAATACGCGCTTGATACTAATATATATTTTTTATCCAGAGACGACCCTATAGAGTCGTTTTATAATCATCATAATCCTCTATAGAACCAATGACAAGTACATTAATATGCAGAACTCCTTTGAAGTTCTAAAGACGTGATGATATTCTGAGTATCGTTATTAATTTTGTCTTCTTATTCGATTAATTTACTCTGCCATTTGGTAAGGTAATATAGTTCAAGATATTGCTTCCTCAGGCTTACTAGGCGCGTATTCGTTCTGTGGATCACACATACGGAATGGAGAAAATAATGCCATGTGTCCCACGATATCATTTCTAATTAAATAAAATGTTGCGTGAGTGGATTTGGCGTATCTAGATAAGGCGTAAACTTGTTACGTGGGTAATTTAATAAAATATTTCGAAAAATTATTTGATATAAAATATCATTAATGTTCACGTGAAAAGGTTTGACAAAAATAACCATACACGTTCATTATTAGCGGAACTTTCCGTAGTTTACTGAGACATACGTGCTACTTTGTGAAGCGTTGAAGCACGTCACAAACTGCGTTACGTTACACGTAAAATTCGTATTACGTTTTATAATATTTCGCTAAGATTTCTGAAAATAATTCCATCCTTGTCGCTTACAACAAGCGTATGTGTACTTGTTTTTTGAGTCCTACAAAAATACCCGACCTAAATGGTTGCGCATACGTTACCGATTCTTTAAAAGGCAATTATAATTTTTTTTTGACGTGAAACGTCTTGAAAATCGCTCGGGAAACGAAATAGTGAAACGAAATCGCGCAACGCAACGACTATTATTTTTCACCGCATATATTTATATATATCTATATATATTTATAAAAATATATAGATATATACCTAAACCGATATAGGCGTTTCACATTAAATCAACGGCCCTATGCCCCAAACACAGCCGCACCCAAATTTTATCACACATTTTTGCAACGCGTCGAATGTACCACTTCTGAGAATACACACAATGTTAGGAATGAACCACTAACACACATATATATGTATATATGTATATCAACTGTCCTTACTTCAGAGTAGCCATATTACTGTATGCTATATATGTTAAATAGTACATAACAACTAAATAATAATGTGTAATATAATAATATATATGTATATATGTATATATATCCAACACCAGTGTTCTCTGTCCTGAGACGGATTATAAACGTACGATTGTAATGGCTCATCGAATCTAATAACTTTCTCGCCGAATCACGATGCGGATTTCGAGCGAGTGGATCAACGATCGTCCAGTTTTGTTTTTTTTTTTAAATCGTTGTTGTTAAAGTATGCTATATACAACCAAAAACGTACGTTTTAAATTTAGTCTGTTTACATGAAATATTTCTTTCTGGTTGTGGTAAACTAAACTCTATGGCGCGGGGAGGGGGAGTCGAAATTTAAATAATTTTAGAAAACTAATAATTTATATTTTCGAAAATTATAAAATCGTATGAGCTCGAGAGCTATGTCTCACGCCGGGAAATCGAATCGGATTAATGTAACTCGAGATTCCCGGGATTAACATGAGTCGCTTGTCGCAACCCACATCATTACTTATCTCGAATTATAACGCGAGAATAGTACATTTTCTAAACCCACTGGGCTGCAAATTTGACACTAGTGTGTGTATCGAAGAATACGAAAATCGTAACTAATTCCTTACGTCGGCGAAATTGTACCGTCACACGGCATTTTTCGACTGCTCGTTGAGTATTCATTCGTACTTGATATTGGAAGACCTTGAAACTAGGATATAATGAAAATAATATATCATCCCATAAATAAACAGTTATAGACAACGCAAAATATAACTGTATAAACGAAGACCGTGTCTAGCGGTAACTCATTACGTTTGACTGCTGAACCATAAATAAACGAACTAATCGAGACTAGTAATGAAACTTAAGAAACTCGACGATGTAGGTGGTCGCTCTTTGTTTCCTTTACATTCGGTGTTACTGAAAATACAATAAATATCACCCCGAAATTAACCAACGAAATATCCAATTTACCTCTCGATGAATGGAATTCGTGGTTTTTCTTTCCTCTTCTCGACGATGTATTTTTCATTATTCCTGTCGTAACCCACAGAATTCCAGCAGCTGTAGGTGAACAAAAATTTCCGCTTGCCTATTGTTATTTGTTTAACTCTTAGAACGCCCAACAATATTTTCCGGTCATCAGTTTACTTATTCAGGGCTAGATGCAGAGAGACATTTGGGGGAGGGGGATTATATAATTACGTAATATTTTCTACGGTAAGCGGTAGATTTGAGAAATAGCCCTATTTAAAGAGAATCAAATAACGACTACCCCTTTAGAAATTCATAAAAATGTGTTTTAAAAATACCTGTAATTATTACAATTTTTAATTTTTCTCTTATATTTAGGGGTGAAAAATAAAACGAAATTATAAAATTATACCTTAAATATATGGTAGTTTAGAAATAGTAAAAAAGATAGTATTTCTATTAGACTTTATTTTTATTTTTCTTAGTAATCCGATCCGAATTCTTTGTCCCCATAGGGAAGTTTAAATACATATATGTATTTCTCATTGAAATATTTTTAATTACAATTGCAAAATTAAAATTAAAAATAAATAAGAAAGACAAAAATCGATGATAATTAGATTTAAAACAGAATAAAAACGTCTAACATTAATAGTTTTTTAACTTTTAACTGTTATTTATTAATGCCATGATTATGGAGTACGTGACTCCGAAACATGTCGGCAATTTTTAATATTTTAAATATATTTTCTGTGATAAAAGTGACTTTTTTTGTATATAATATTTTGAACATTAATAGTTTTACTAGAAAACAGTATTATTAAACATTCGTTATAATTAAATCCGTAGGTAATATTTATACAAATCTTTTATAGTATTAAGTTTCTCTGTTATAATAAATTTTTTCATAGAGGCTTTGGTTCTTTAGGGAGGAGGAAATGTCCCCTATCCCCCGTGGATCCGCCACTGATTTATTTTAACCGGAATGAAAAATGTAGCTCGAGAACAATTTCCTATAAAACACCACTCTAGACGTTCGTTTTAGTTTTCGTTATGTCAACAAACAAAACGTAACATAGTAATCCGATGATGTTTCTAATTTTTCGCGTGGTAGTTTATTTCCGCTATGTAATAGTGGTGTCTATCTTACTGCATCAATGAGTCCGTGATGCATTGATGAACATGACAACTTTTTCGATCAATAACCGTGTAATCCTGAAAAAACTCTGATAATACGAGTATTACATATAACTCGCTTCAATTGAAACAGAAAAAAAAAAAAAAAATATATACATACATATGCTAGTATAAAATTATAATGGTTACTGAACTGCAAACGGTTTCACAGATCGATTGATAACAATAAAAATATAAACATACCAGTATTTGTCTTTTTCATTCCGTTTCATATTGAGATCATTTCGCGCTGGCGAAACAATTAATTTTTGAACATACGTTTCTACATAAATATTGTCAAAAATAAAATCACCGTCGGTTTCGAAGATATTAGAAAAATTGAATTTAAACGGATAAATGTAATCTCTATTCGGCAAAACTGAATGATTATGAACAAATTCATTCCATCTTAGGCGAGAATGTAAATATTGAAATTGCCGACTGTTTGTGACCTTTCATTAATTACGTATTTTGATTTCATTATTCAGCATTAATTATTACAAAAAGTTAAATTTAGCTTATCATTCGAGGAAATCTAAGATATTTACGAATAAAATTCGCCAATATGAATTTCGTTTTGTTACAATAACGTTCGCATTTTTTAAATTGAGGTAAAATATATTTTTATTAATTAGTTTCATTATTATTTTAAATACTGTTAGATTAACTATTTTATTGAATTGAAATTTTTACGGTAAACGTTAGCAGTAAAATGGAGCTCATTCACTGTTAACTTCGCAATCTAATAAAATCCGTAGCTGGCGTATTTACAAGTTTGTTTTGGAAAAGTCTCTAGTATGTTTCATTTACGGTCATTAAATTTTATTTTCTAACTGAAACCAGGAAAATAAGTGCTTCCTGAGAATTCAATATTATAGACCAAATTCATTTTAACTAACCTAGTAGTAGTTCAATCGTATTACTTAACTGTATCATTAATGTTTTTATTTCCAATTAAAATCAAATATTTCGGTTTATTTTTAATAATATTCTTTGATTCTCTAGCTGAGGATAACTTACCCAAGTCTTCTTTAGATTCGAATGTATGAACTGCAGTAAAATTTTATATTAGTGATACCGGGGAGTTCATTCTGCTCCTTTATAGTTCATATTAATATGTACGGTGTCGCTATTTTATAGTTCGTTTCTCGTTTACACCGATTAGCGAATAATTTTTTATCGATAAATTCATCATTTTTTATCTTACTGAAAATTAAATAAAAACACGAAATTATAATTTAAAATTTAAAAGTTGTAAGTTCGGTTTTTGGTTGATTTTTTTTATTTCTAGCGAAAATCCGGTTTTAATTTTTGTTTTTTTCTTTTTATTTAAAATTCCACAATTATTTAAATTCGAAATCCGCATTAAAATATTCTGATTTACCGGCGCCGCTGGAATTAAAAAAAAAAAAAAAAAAAAAATACCGATCGTCGTTTGTTACTGTTGTACAACTGTCATTATATTCCTCTCATTTGCATTCCTATTTATCACGTCCGCGGAAATCGAATTGTGTGACGCGCAAAATTATCCAGCTTATTAAATTATGTCGATTTAATCTGATCTACGGGCCCAGGTTGTTGTAATTAGAACCAACTCCATTAGTAATCACTCGACCGTCATATTGATTCCACTGACGGCGAAACATGACAACAAGCACCTGTGAATTCAGCATGTCCACGTCATACATGGTGGTCATTTTCTTTCCTTTTTTTTTCTTTTTTTTTTTTATTTATTTAATTACATCATTGTTTAAAGTAACAATCAGTATTACATACCATAAATTATTTTACGATCATCGATGATGACGTTGAGGCTATAGGCCCAAAGAGTTACATGTGATATGTATATTAGTACGCATTAATTCTAAGTAGTTCTCCGAAGCAGGTAGTTGTAAACGTTTTAGCCGCCGTTGTATAGTGTTATTTGTCAAAGAGACAGCAAGAGGATTGATGTGGACACATCAAGCCATCATAATATCGACTACTATGGAAGTTTATTTACCCAATCACTGTGCGTGTTCGTAGATCGTTTCAGATTGATACTGTTGCGTTCGTTGATTAACGCCGATCAGAAAAAACCGAATCCGAACTTGCAACTTACCGCTGATAGGAAAACGGAAAACGGACGGAGGTTCATTTGCCTAAGGTGTTTCTACTAATAAATACCGTTAAGCTTTTTACTGCATAAAAAGCTGCGGACTGTCAGCAACAAATCGTTTGCGACGCGATGAGCCTCAGTCGGACGTGAGGAAAATGTCAATCCAGAGCGAGTAGTATCCGTCGCTTTTAAATCAAGTCCTTTCGATTAAGGGAGCCAACCGTGACGCAGAAGGCAAGGAAAAACCACCGTTTATCTTTCTTGAGTAAACCAACATGACGCACCAAAACAAAATTAGTCTGCTCATATGGAGTCGTTCAAGTGAGCGGAGTCAGGCAAGGTAGGGGAAGAATTTGGGCCTCCCAAATCTTCAACGGGTAGTGAAGCCGCAGAATTATAAAAAAAATGCTGAGAGTACGGGGAAATTAGAGAATGTAAAACAAGAAATGCTACGAAATAA
Source organism: Icerya purchasi (assembly GCA_039619475.1). NCBI lineage: Eukaryota > Metazoa > Arthropoda > Insecta > Hemiptera > Monophlebidae > Icerya > Icerya purchasi. Next base: position 241,401,944 of record CM077115.1, read on the forward strand.
CATAGACATCTTAGGACTTTTGGAAACAAGGTGGGAAAATGAAGGAGAATTTACAGGTGAGCACGTTCACGTTATACATTCGAAAAGTATAGGAAAACAAGATTACCGAAGGAATGAACAACGAAAGCAATCATTTTCCGTTAATATAATAGAAAACAGCCCTTTATAAAACGCAAATCTATCGGCTAAATCTGTAAATATTTCACTAATTCTGCAGGCCAACTAACTACAACAGCAGCAGAAGAGGAAGTCGTACAGTATATGAACAGTCAGAATCCATACTTGGCAAAGTGTCCGGCGACAACAATGTTATCATTCCAAAAACGTCTCTAGAATACTTATTTATTATTAAATGTTATTGTGTTCGCAATTTTATTAATTCCTTAGTTGATTGTGTAGAGACGTGCACGGTAACGATACAACATTACAGTCTGAAACCCGTATCTGTATGAGATCAGTTTGAAGTAACCGATTTTTACACAATTCCGATACGAAAGATAATTTCGGAATTACAAAAGCAACTTTCAAGTGGAAAAGTTATATTTTGTCCGCGAAATCTGAAATCTAAAATATTGAATGTAAATGCTTGTATGGGACGATGATGAAGCTTCGTACACAATTTGAGTAATTTAACTGCAAAATTGATCGGTATACTTTTTTTGTTTTTTTTTTCTATTTTGGGCGGCAGCTAGGGACCTACATCGAGAAACAACCAGAAGGGGAAGAGTCGTCAGTTAAATTTTGATTCGGTCGGATGTGGACAATAATATAAAGGAACTAATGAATGAAAAATGGATGGCCAAGAAAAGGATAAGGTGCACAATAAGGGGAGCAGAGAGCTTAAGTTTCAGCGAACAAGAATATAGAATATAACGTTCGACAGAAATAAATAGGCATTCGAAAAACATGTGATTGGCGTCGCAAACCACCGTTTTATTGAGGTTGATAAGGCACAATTTGGATAGGGAACAAGGGAATAAACGAGATACGTATTATATACGAAATGAAATGAAATCAAATTTTATTTATGTAACTTCAATTATACAGAGACAAATGTGAATACAAATACAAATTTAGCTCCTGCTTATATGCGAGACGCACGAGCAACAGGGTACTTTAACCGTACACGGGCCAATTTATTGAATAAATTAGCCAGTGTTAACATTCTGCACGATTAGTCGGTATTATCTTTTATAGTTAAATACTTCTTATATTCAACTTAATTGCTAAGTTTAAGTAATTACAATATCCAAAAATAAGCTAACTTATTTAGAAAAACTCAAGTACGCTATGATAAAATATTTATAAAATGAATCACAAAAATAACTCGTTAGTAATAACATAACGTTCCTATTAACAACTTATTATATAATAGTTTAATCTTGTGGTGAAGTACCGAAATACCGATGTATATATAAGTTTAGTGTTGAAAAAGTTTAAAAAGAAAAAATAACCAATATTATTAATAAGAATAGTTATAATTATAGTTCAAAATATTTTAAAAAGTAAAATAAGTAACTGATAATAATAATAAAATACGAGCCACTTATAGAAAAAGTAAAGTTCCCACCCCTGTAAAACCGGTTAGAATATACTCGCGGGAGTGGGCGTAATCTCATTTTGTAGCTACAACATTCAAGTTTAAACTAGTTCAAATCGCAATGCTGTATGCTTTTCTCGGTTTTCGAGTTACGTGAATCAATCGCGAGTGAAATTCTGAAAGTTGCCGCCGACTACGACTACGACTACGACTACGACTACGACTATGAGGTGCGCTCAGTTACTTTCGTTGTTTAAACCATAAAAAAATTACGCTAATTCATCGATCAATAAACAGTGGAAATTTATGGTCCCCTCTGTGATGATGAGTGTTCAACATGTTCGTAAATGGTAATTCCGACGAGGTAGAACGAATGTAGAGGACGAGCAACGGAACACCATCTGTAATCTCAGACGAACTACTGGTGTGCGAAAATTGTAGAAATTCTGCGATCTGATTGCCGCCAAACCATCTTGACCAGTTTCCGAATGTGTCACGAGCTGGTACCAAACATTTCATCGTGCATGAAAGACTAAATTTTAGGAAACTTTCTGTAAGATGGGTTCCGAAATTTCTTACGGAGGAGCATAAAGCGTAATGGGTAGTTCTTTCGAAATTTTGCAACGTTTTCATGAAGAAGGCAACGAATTGCTCGACAAAATCGTCACAGGTGATGCAACCTGGGTATTTCACGGCACACTAGAAACAAAAACGATGAGTATACGATGGAAACACACCGGTTCGCCCGGTGTTGTGAAGGCGAAACAAACGCTGACCCGGAAGAAACTTATGGCGACGGTCTTCTGGAATTCTGAAGGCGTTAGTTTAGTTGAATTCATGGAATCCGGAACTACTGTCAATGGAAAAAGGTACCGTCAGATATTAACCAACCTTCGTCGAGTAATCCAAAACAAAAGACGTGTGATCCAAGCCATCGAGTTAATCGAAACGAAGTAATGAAATAGATAAATTAATTTTAACATCATAAGTTACAATGGTCTATTAAGAAAATGGAAAAGCATCCCGATGATATATATATATATGTGCCGAGATAATCAAGCAAATTGAGGTAAGTAAAACACAGATATATTAGTTGACCTTTTCGATCAAATGTATGAAACAAGCGAAATGTCATTCGACCGGCTTCATTCCACTTTTGTAACTATTCCGAAAAAAGCAACTGCTTAAAAATGTGAAGTCTACAGACTCGGTAAGTTTAACAAGTCGTGTTCTTAAAATATTTCTAAAGATAATGCATGGAAGAATTTACAGTTAATGAAATAACGAAATATCTAAAACAAATCTGATTTCCGAGATGCGTTGGGTACTAAGAAAACATTGTTCTGTCTTAATACATTAGGCTAAAGATGTAAAGATAACCTCTGATCAGTCAACCACAACGAGTAGCTGTTTAACTTAAATGTACCGCGCTAAATCAATAAAAAAAATTTCAATTTAATCTGTAATTTTACTTATCTCCAAAATTTCAATATTTTACACCATTTCTATAGAAGACATCTGTCGACCGGAACGCTCAAATTGATTAAATCATTAAAGAATACTCTCTGAATAGGAGGTGACACCGAGCAATATTTGCATCGACTCAAAAATAAATTTTGTAACCACTATTTTTGCTGCGGCTATTTTAACCAGATAAATTTCTAAATTTAATATTTTTCCAATATACACAAAAAAACATTTGCAGAAATATTTCAAAATCCATATGAATCCTGCGGAGTTCCCAGATGTGTTTAAATGTTTTCGCTGCTTTTTCCGATAACGAAAAAATTACCGTATATACTGTGATTATCTCATCAAACAGCGCTGAAAAAAAAAAATGATATTCAATAGCTTAGCGTTTCTAATGGAGGCTAAGCTATGTAATTTGAAAGGAAGCATTTTCAGTAAATATTTTTCCGTTAAATGTACAAGGCCTGATCCGGAATTTACGAGAAAAGGCAACCAATATTTCGTGCATTCATGCAACTAATCATGTCTGATATTCACACTAGTTTGAAGAGGAATCATCTATTATCTAGTAGATTCTTGATAATTCATAAGTGATAATTCGAATTTGAAAAAACATTAAATTAAAACTTTGTCTCCAAACGCCGAGCAAACTCTAAGGGGTTTAGAAAAAAGATACCTACGAAATCATGCCAACTCTTTCTAGGCACGAGCAGTGTCTCCTAACTCGTATCCGCATTGGACACACAAACTTGACCCATTCGTTCCTCATATCTAAAAAATCGCCCAACCTGTGTCAACGCTGCAACATATGCCTATATCATCGGTGAGGCATCTTTTGATCGAGTCTAATCACTACCAGCAGGCCAGACAACAAGCGGGTATTACCAACGGCCTTCCAGAGATTTTTTTGGGAAGCCGAGAAGTGTAAAAAATCATCGTAGCCTTCCTCAAAGACATCTCTGTATTCCAACTGATCTAACTTCCCCAGCCTTCAGCTAATTTTTTGATTATTTTTTGTATCGCGCATTTTCAAATATTCAATATAAAATTTTATAATTATCTGTAAAACCGTAGTCGCTAATGACCCCTTGTAGTCCAAAAGCGACTTGTAAATATAATAAATAAATATGAATAAATAAAACTTTATCAGAAATATATATATATATATTACTATTATTTATACAACTATTAACATTTGTTGGGAATATAGTCGCATAATCATAGTGTATTACAAATATTAAATGAAAAAATATACTTTTCACAGACAAAAAATGTTATCAATGAAAATATATTGCTAGTGAGTAATTTTGTTGAAATGAAGTTTCTCCGGTTAAAACTAAAATTTAATAATAAAATGAAACAGTTGAACTGAAACGTCCCGAATAAAACTATAGAAATTTCAAATAGTTCTCTAACACAATTTTCTCTTCTTTCTTTAACTTTGCCGAATGATGTAACATGTGCTAGTTTCAATCGACAGTATTCTTCCAGAGCGGCGTCCCTGTTTCCTGCTTTCGTAATATTTCTATAAATTTGTGACCTATTAACTTCATGATCATATCTAATTAGTCGCTGGTTTACTCCTGTTTACCTTACTTCCAGGCAGACACTGCTTCTCATCAAACTTTCACACTTGATTTATTTTAAGCTACACGACAGATCGTTACGGCGAAGAAAGAGTACGCATGAAATATATACCAAGATATCACCGCAGTGAGGAGAAAGCTGGTTGTTTTTTTGAACGGAGAAAATCAATTTATATTACTAAAAAAATGCCAGTAGTAGTGAATCTAATGAATCTAGTTTAAAGAACATTGTACAGTAAATGAATTTGAACGATATGAAACAATTATTTAATTTTTTTTTTTAAATAACTGTTTTATATTGGTGTATTTTTTTTTTGTTTTTTTGTGAAAACGACATCCTGTATCGCGTTTAACTGCTGTGGCTATTACAGTATACGAAGATGCGCAGTTTGTTTTTATAGATATCTGCTTATTCCGCTAGTTTTGATAAATTATGTTTCAGATAAAATTGCATTGGAGAGGAATTCTCAAGAATGTTGGTGACTGTTTTGTTATTAATTAAAGGGGGCCGGTGGGGTGATAGTGCTGGACAGTTGCACAGTATGTGAGAAGTTGAGGGAGCAACATCTTGGCAACAGAAAGGACAATTCATAGGAGGGGGGTTCTTTGCAAAATAAAATTATGCGACATGGCCGTGTGGCCTGTGCGCAATCGGCTAAGTGCACAGAAATCTCTGCGGGAAATGTATTTTTCTGGCCACCATGGTTCGGATGAGGGTTTAATTAACCTTGAGAAAGTATGACACGAGTGGGTTTTCCATGACGACGTGAGATTATTGAAGATTATGTTAGATAGAGAAGGTGGAGCAGGGCTGTTACTAGGCAAGGGGAAATATATTGCTGCTTGGACGGATGTATCGACGTGTTCATTTTCAGGAATGCCACCATGGCTGGGCGCCCACAGAAAGGATACGGAACACTGTCTCTTAATAAGTTCGTATGCTACCTGCTGGGTTCGAATTGCTACAGGATGTTTGATGAGGGGATTACAGATTGTCAATAAAGCCGCGGATGAATCAGATGACCAGCAGGGCTTTCTGTGATATAGGCTCTGTAGAAAGAAAATATTCCAAACAGAAAAATACTGCGTATATTTCAGCATCCAGTACCGAGCAATTGTCATTCAGTCGAATGCTTTGAATCACGTCGCAGACTTCAAAGGAACAGGCGGTTGGGGATGAAGTAGCCTCTGGGGTAGCCTTGGCAGCAAATTTACTTTTACTGTACAATAAACGTAAACAGTAAGTGCAGTTAACAGATATATATCAGAGAACATTCTTTTAACATTCATGAAAGAATTGAAAAAAAGTGTTTAGTCACTTACTCATGTTAAACCTTTTGAATGCGCTAACAGGTAAACTAAATAAGGCCGTGGCCACTTATAAAAGCAACTTGCAACGGTGCCTTGCAAAGTAAAATTGAAAATTGAAATTGTTCTGAAAGCTAAGCACATCGATATTCTGTTACTTTCGGAAACTCATTTTATAGATAAAACTCACGTTTTGATACTCGAAACTGTAATGCCCATGTAATTGCAAAACCCGATCATAATAATTATAATTTTTTTTTTTTTTTTTTTTTTTTTGAAAAATATGTATTTATTATTTTTTACATACAGAACTTTCGTCAAGCTAAATCTCTTGTCGACGAATTATCCTATTGAACACTTTACCATCTTAAATTAACTTCATAGTCGTGTAATATTTACTAGTCTTAATCTATCTATTTTCCTTATCAATAATTAATAATCTATTTCTATCTTCTATATTCAATTTTTTTTTTTTTTTTCTAGTTTTTCTGTTGCGCTTTGTAATTTTATTTTATGTTTATTATTTTTTTTATATTTTCTTCTTCCTGAAGCCATTCCTTTATTTTCCCTTTTCTTTCCTCTACTTTTTTCCTTCTCTATTATTTCTTTGGGTATTTTATTCAACATCTGAGTTATAATATATTTATCCGTTTACTAATCTATCTTCTTGCTAACGGCAGTTGGTACGAAAGTTTTTCCCTCAACTCGTATTCTGTGTTTATTCTTTCCTCCAATTCAATTTTCTTTTCTGCTGATATGTACTCCCGTATCTTCAGTAATAAGTACATTCCTCTTATGCTCATTACATTTTCTTTTTTAATTATTTCACTTTCAGTTTCTCCCTTTAAGGATTTGTTTTTAATTTCAATCATTCTAATTTGCAGTTTATTTATTTTCCCCAAGTATGCTTTTCTCGCCATTCCTCATGCCTAGAGTAATATTAATCATCAACATGTCAGTGTTTTCACTGTATTTATTATTTAAACTCATTTTTAAACATATTTATTTTTTGGTCAGCGTTTTAGTTTAAATTTAAATATTTATATAATTTCCGAATAAAAAGTTGTAATTCCATTTCCTTTAAATTAATCGTCGGTGAAATTTAAGCGACCAGCATAATGACATTTTTACTAAACCGGAAAATATTTATCTGCGTCGTCATGTACTGCCCACCGAACCAAAAATTTAACGAACAGAAATTAAAGGAATATTTCCGTAGTTTAGACCGAAGGTTTTATTTCCCGTGGTAACTGGAACGCGAAAAACTTGAGGTGTGGAGCGATCACGAGTTTCTAATCGTAGGGGCAGCCAATTAAATAAAATATTTTAAGTTGAAAATTTAGTCTTCATCGGAAAACCAACATTTCGGCCTAGCGGTATAAACAGACTTTCAGATATCGTCGATTTCTTCATAATGAACGATGATATCTCTTTGGGTTGCGGTTTCGACATTTACATTCAAATTGTAGTACTGTAATTCTTACAGTAAGCACTGGCTTAATGAAAAAAAGGAGAAAGATGTTCCTCGTTTACACGGTAAACATACTAATCAGGATGAATTTCGAGTAGCAATTATAACGTCCATTTCCGTATTCGCAGTAATAAATATGTGAAATACATAAACAATTCCCAAAAACAGAGATTATTTTTAATTCCTCGTACGAAGTAAATTTATAAATGTTAAATTATTCAAATATTAAAAAAAACAAATATATTTTGTAGTAACGAACTAGACAATCAAGACGTATTAAACCATGATTACGTAATTCATTATTACGAAATACATTGGTGTTTTAATATTTATAAAATATAATCTCTATTTTGACGCACTGTTTAAGATATTATAGAATTCCGAGTGTCACTTAATAAACATTTAAACAACAGAACGGGACATCGGTTTAGCAATTCATTACTGAAACTTTCCAGAATGTAGCGTAGAAATTAATCACACAAAGTAAAGGTACAGCGAAAATAAACAATGTAAACTTTTAATAATTTAAATAACCGTTAAGTTCAGTTACACTGTTATGTATTTTATTACACGAACAAATTAAGTATTCACTTTACACATAAAATGCATGACATTATTTACATTAGATTTTTCGTTAAAACATAAATATAATAAAATAAAATTTTACATTCAAATAAGCGGTTACAAGAAGAAATCACATATAATAAAAAATAAGCAATACACCTGGCCATGTGTTAGCATTAGTCAAAGAAAACGAGAAAGTCCGTAAACAAAGCGCTACGCTAGAAATGCTATAAATCGTTGTAGAATAAAAAATCAAAAAGTACAATATCACAAGTGATTCTTTACGGCGCAATTTAATTGATTTTTCCCCCTTCTATCTACTGTGTGTAACTACCATGGGGTCATTACAGCATGTACAAGGGAGTAATTTGAATCTGCTGGGTTAAACCGCTCATTCTAACGAGGCAATAATAACCCTGGTGATGGAAGTTGCACTATTTGAGAGGATCTTCTCAATGTTTCTTGCTAGGCCAAGTCGTTTTTGTAACACAATGAATATTAGACAAATGAGGAGTATATGCGCAGCTGTCGGTATACTTGTGTGGCCGCACAAGGGGCACATACCTGGAGGCGACGTTTTGTCGGTTATTTGTTTATCTCCTACCGAAGCAACAAACTACAAAAACTCAAGCAACCATTCCATTAGAAAACCTGACGGTACGTGAGCCAGAGCTAGAGATGAAAGAGGAGAGGCGTTTACCAATCATTTCGCTGATTTGTTTAATCGAAATCCATAAACCGATGATTATATTTAATATCTTAAGGGGGCTATTATTACAACACCAACATTTTCAGGAGAAATTAAATATAAATTCGAAAGTAAAATAGCAAAAAAGTCCAGATTTTTATCCAATCACTAGTAATTATTACTGTCTACTGCCTGATAAAGCGACATTATCTATAACAAGCCTTTTTAATGCTGTGCTCCGTGGATTATATATACTTGGAAGATTCAGTCGGACAAAAAGTATTCGACAGCAACGAAATAAATGAACTGATATTACCCTGAATTATATAAAGACATAGATAAAAAAATGACTTCGAAGAGAAAAGCTTTGATGCAGAACCTGAAGATCTTAACTAATAATGCACGAATTTTCTTTTCTTCGAAGTTTGAGTCGTTAACTTTAACTATAAATGTTCGGTTATTCAGATATGAGACAAAGAATAAGTATAAATGTGATTGAAGAATTCTTTTTAGTTTGAAAAGAAGTTCAGAGTGCCAGGCACGATCGAATGCCTGAGACACATCCAAGAACACTGCTGAGTAAACTTCCTTTCTTTCCAACACTGTTGATATTGCATCTACGATCCTATGGCATTGATGCACTGTTGAATGATGAACCAGAAATCCAAATTGGTGAGATGGGATTATATTTTTTTTTTCTAAGATTCGAAACATTCTATCCATGACCTTTGGCAATGTACTAATTAAACTGACGGGCCTATAGGAGGATAAATTTGGCTCAGGTTTGTTAGGTTTATGTATCATTAGGATAATTGCTTTCTTCCACGATTCCGGGTAATGTCCACTTCGAATGACTACATTAAATATGTAACAAATCACGATTGCAGCTTTTCTTGGGAATTGCGACAAAATCTCTCCCGTTAGTTTTGTCAGCACCCGGTGCCTTTTTCTTAGGAATCATTTTGAGACATCTGTATACCTCTTTTGGGGAGAATAGTTTGATTGGAAGCTCTAGTTGAAGTGGTTGTTCCGATGAGCTTATTACATATTCCGAAAACTATTCATTATAGCTGTACGAAGTAAAGGTACTTTCTAAGGAACCAACAAAAGCTTCCGCCTTCTGATAATCTGTTTTGGCCCATTCATTATTACCAAGTTTAATATTATACGGTATGTGTGTATCCTAAAGTAGTTTTTTGTAGCTATCCATAAGGAGTTATCTTGTATATTTAATGAATCCATATATAGTATTTGTGAGACAAGTTTTTATATTTTTTGATTTCATTTTTCAATTTATTATGAAGTTGATTGTACCTGGTTTTATATGAAAGATACCGATACTGCTGCCACTTTTTCCTTGCGGATCTTGTGTCTTTAATAAGATTGCGAATTGCGGCCGGTATAAGTTTGTTACTACGAGGGTGGTTCAAATATAAACCGGAATTTTTAAATAAACGCGCGAAAAATTTATTGTGGAAAAAGTGGTTGCACTGGCAGTTAGACCGGTTTGTTACGAAGCGTGTAGAGCAATTAGAACCGCGTAACGACACTTTTTAGTGTAGTTAGAGCCATGAGTGAAAAAGAAGTACCAGTGTCTGTTGCGCAACGCATCATTATTCGTTTTTTAGTCAAAGACGACGTAAAATAGGTGGAAATTTACCGAAAATTACGCGAACAGTTCCGGGATGAGTGTCTCTCCAAAACTTAAGTGTACGAGTGGTGTTCCGCGTTTCGAAAAGGACGTGAAGTGGTGTCAAACATAGCACATGCGCAGCGCCCAAAAACCAGCATTACAGATGAACACGTCAAAGCCATCGAACAACTCATTTTGGCTGACCGACGCGTCCGTGTACGCGATATGACCGACGAATTGGGCATCAGCATAGGTAGTATTGAGACAATAATTCATGATCGGCTAGGTTATCGCAAAATTGCAGCCAGATGGGTGCCAAGACTTCTGAATTTTGAACAGAAATTCACTCGTTGGGAAACGATGGAGACATTGGCCGAATCGGGCTGGGAAACACTTGAACATCCTCCTTACAGTCCAGATTTGTCGCCTTGTGATTATTATTTGTTTGGCCCGTTGAAAGAAGCACTTGGTGGACAACGTTTCGACAGCAACGATGAGGTGGAATCGTTCGTGCGCAAATGGCTATGTGACAAGCCGCGAGATTTTTACGAAAAAGCAATAAAAAAATTGCCGGAGAGGTGGAAAAAGTGCGTAGCGTGCGAGGGGGGTTATCTCGAAAAATTGTAAAAAATATGAGCACTGTAAGTATAGAATAAAAATTTTTATGACGAAATCCCGGTTTATATTTGAACCACCCTAGTATATCTATCTTCGCCATATTTGGTATAGCTGTAACATGCAGTTTGAATGGTGGCAGTAAAGTTATTAACAGCCTCCTGGATATCCCATCTTTAAGCCTTATTTTTAGACCAATGTTGTCCTCTATAAGCATGGCGAATTTATTCTAGATGGTGGCTTAATTGGTCAAATGATAGCTTTTCTGTTTATTTATAGGTTGTATATCAAGATTTGCAATGACCGGTACATGATCCGACGATAAATCGATGCTAGTTGTGCACTACTTATAATATCCTTGTAAACCTTTGCAAATATAATAATCTGGTATGTCCGGTATTCTATTGTAATGTTGCGGCCAGTAAGTGAGCGTCTGACATTGGTGATGGGATGGATAAAGAATTTGATTGTATTGCTTTATACAAAATCCGGACCTGTTTATTAGTTCTTTGAGAACTCCAAGAGTAATGTTCGGAGTTGTAGTCGCTACCACAGATGAAACACGTTACCTAGGTTTTTAAACATCCGGTATATTTACTCTCTGGTATATAATACCCAGGATGACAATAAGTGAAATGAAGGTGGTGCGTAAGAGAATTTTTGACCAATACCATACAACCGCCGTGATCTGTTCCATCCGGGTGCTGTGCCCCGTTGTTTGTTTAGCCGGCTATCCTAAAGCTTTTTCCATAACATAAGTGAGTCTCTGTGATCGATGCCACATCAATGGAATTCAATTCTAATTCGTTCTATTTTTGCGCAATACCATTTTTGCATTCCATGTTAACATTACTAGGGACTGCTATGTGACAATGCTTCGATTTGACTGCATTTATGGTATTATGCGATTTATAACTTTAGTTAATATTAAGGGATTTATCATTAATTTGAATTCTGATAGGAAGGATATAAGTGTATATCTGATATGTTATTATGTGGATTACTGGCCGATTCGTCTATGAAATTTGTGTTAGCTTGATTGATGTTTTGGAATTTTACTCTGCTGGCATACGAGTTGCGACTGGGGTTCCCGTTAGAGGAGGGGATTCTTCTGCAGAATAAGCGTGTGGAGCGATTTGCTTTAAGTCGGATCTGTATCGCGTTGTTGCTTTATTTTGATAATGTACCACGATAGCCTAGTTGCTAGAGCGCTTGGCTTCCGATATGGCGGTCGCGGGTTCGATCCCGAGCGACGACGAACTTATTACAAGAATTAAATAAATAAATAATCGCTAATAGTCACGTGGAAGGCAATGGCAAACCACCACGTACAACATCATATGCGCGCTAGGTCAGTACACAGCAAGCCCACACCGGACGGACTGCACTTGTACCGCGATAAATCAAACGATTACAATCAGTTCCGAATGTAGTCTTGCGTGTGTACACCTGCGTTGCATATTACAATTGCCTGGTACACAACCTATATCGGTACAGCTAAATGTACGAATAGGTTGCGCCAATGCGCTATGTAGCTTACGGCACCTGAAGAAGAAGAACCTGCTCTTTATACATAGGGCATCCTCTTTAACTAGCGGGATGATCGCCCTCGCACAAGGCACATTTTGACGGTTCTTCCGGATTTTTTCCACATTTATTAGTCTCATGTTTCCCAGCGCACTTCACTCAGCGGGAGCGTAAATTACAGTAATTAGCTGTGTTTCCAAAAAGTTGGCAGCGCTTGCACGGCTAAATTCTTCCTAGGTTTTTCAAAGACTATTGCTGCATTCAGTAAATTTGTTATTTTGAATATGTCTTCGTTTTTTGTGGATGATTTAATGTCCACAAAAACATTGGAAGAGGTAATTTTGTCTTACGTTTTAATATGTTTACTATTCGTACAATTTCGAACCCGCTCTCCCGTATCATTTTTTTTATATCTGTTATGCCGGTTGACCAGTGGATATTTCTTAAAACAACTCTAAATTATTTGTGAATATTGAACTCGTCAAGTCGTATTTTGTGTGTTTATTGTATTCTTCTTACGCATATTAATTGTTCAGACCGATAGTACGTAATCTACAATATGAGCATATTCGATCCCGGAGATATCTGCGGCACCGACCGCTTATCTGTTAACTGCTACGCTGATAACAATGGCGCTACCACCTCCGATAACGGTAATAATAATTATACTACTAATAGTTGTAATAATCCGGCGAATGATGCGATGAATGTTACTTTGTTCGATCCGTCACTTCATTCTGGCCCATATTCCGTCATTATTCAATCTGACTCGCACAACCTCGCTAATTATAAACCGCTCGGCGTGTGCAAAATCTTATCGGCGTAAGATGGTATTAAATACTTTCAACGGAATGGTGTTAACAAAATTAAAGCCATATTTGACTCCGGCTTATCCGCTAACCAATTCATTTTAAGAATTCGCAGTGACTCTAAAGTCAAGCACTTAAAAACCTTTATTCCAAATGCCTTACTTTATCGCTATGGGGTTATACTGGGCGTAGATCCGTCAATATCGGAAGAAGAACTGTTTAACACCATGCAAAGCGACATCCGATTTAACAAGATCAGAAGGATTAACAGGCGGAAGGGTGATAAGTTCATTCCAACAACGGCAGTAGAGGTCCAATTTGTTGGTCACTCTCTCCCTCAATTCGTATACATGTACAAACTACGTTTTCCAGTTAAGCCGAGCGTAAGACCCCCTAGACAATGCCGTAATTGTCTACGATTTTCTCAAATTGCTCAGCAATGTAGGTCTAAACCTCGTTGTCTTCACTGCGGTCAACAACACTTATCTACAGATTGTGCGGAGGAAAATATGGTAGTCCCGGATCAGGTTACATGCTTGAATTGTACTGGAAAACATCTAACTACTGACAGAAGCTGCCCTGTTTATCTGGAGCAATTCAAAATTCAGAAAATAAAAGCATATGATAACCTCTCAACACCAGAAGCAATAAATAAGATCAGGAGTTCTGAAGTTTCAAACGCATTCTCGTATGCCGATGTTGCCAGCATATCTCGTTCGGTACACTCCGTAGCAGGATCGGTCAACAAGAGTAGATATTTTCATAAAACTCCATCTTCTTCCCATAATCGGTCTCCTTCATATACTCCGCGCTATCCTGATCTTAATGCGACACTTATTTTTCCGTCAGGAAAACCTTCCTCGTTTTTTAAGGGTACTCCTAATTCTGTAACAACTCCTCCTCCTGAGGATATCCTGGAAACCCAAAGTATTCCTCCTTCTAAAATTAGCACTATTCCATGCTCTAATTCAGATCCTTCACAGTCCATAAACCTTCTCCCACAAGAACAGTCTAAGGCACAAGGTCGTGACGAATTATCTCCTACGAGCCCTCTAAGCTCTAAATCTTCATCCTCAACAGAGATTCCCATAAAAACGAGGAAAACTTCCAATGTAACTTCAAATCAAAAAAAAAAAAGTTAATTTTCTCTTTCCAACTTGTCTAGTATTATTAGTTGTACATACTACTATTAACTTATCGTAATTCGATTTTTATACATTCACAACTGTGTATGCATATATCGTGTAGATCACGTGCATATGTACATATGTTCGATTTATCATTATAAGTTTGTTTTGCGTTTCTATTACATGCGTAGCGTTACTTTTTATGTTGTAAGTGTACTGTAGCACTCTCCGGGCAATAGAATTTTTCATTCTTTCGCGGATTCCCTACTTCCTTTTTGCATATCCCTCTTATTACAACTTTTCTTTTTTTGTTGTTCCCTTATTGTTTTCTCATTCACTCATGGTCAGGTCTATAAGTATTTTGCAGTGGAATTGCCGGAGTGTCAAGAAGAATTTAATTAACTTGCAAGCTCCTCTTGCGTCCAATGACTTCGATCTGGTAGTTTTATCAGAGACTTGGCTTGAACAGTCTGCCAACCTTTCGTTACCAGGCTATATTTGCTACAGAGACGACCGACAGGATGGATACGATGGTACTGCCATTCTAATTAAACGGGACTTTCCTCACAGCATAAACGAAATTGGTATTTTTCATAATTCGCGAGTTAATGGGTTGTTAATTTCAGTTCTCTTGAGACATAAGGTTATACATGTTTTTTCAATATATTGTCCCCATAATGCATATTTTCTTGAAAATGACTTTATAGATTTAATTAATGGAATCGCTGATACCGACTATATTATATGCTGTGGCGATTTCAATGGTATTCATCCACTATGGGGTTGCTATAATTCAAACCGTATGGGTCGACAGATTATTAATATCCTAGAAAAAACTAACTTGATTCTAGGCAATGATGGTACGCACACCACTATTCCAACTCTTTCGCGACCCGCTAATGCTTTGGATTTAACGTTCTTTTCTTCTAACCTTACTTCCAATTTTCACTGGCAAGTATTGCAATGGCCTCTTGGTAGCGATCATCTACCTATCTTTATTAGATACACTTTTAGATGTTCATATTCGGTCCTTAACACGGATATAGGTACCCGCTGGGTGCTTCCGGATGATATTACCAATTTATTGCGCGTCCTAAGTAATCAGCTCTTAGAAGCTAACCCTGACAATACTTCCTTATACGATAAGTTTGTCAATGTTTTGTATTACTCATTGCAGTGCACTGCAAAGAGAGGGACTGGCTACCTTGGTAAGCGACTCCCTACGCCCTGGTGGAATGGAATTTGTGCGGATATGGTCGGGAAAAAAAATATACTGTTTCGAGTTTTTCGTCGAAGTAGGAGCATGTCAGACTATCTGGAATTTAAGAAGCAGGAGGCTCTTACTCGTAGGTATTTGTTGCAGTGCAAGGCGCAGTGTTGGAAAAGTTTTGTTTGCAATATAAATCGAAATACGCCTATTTCGTTAGTTTGGTCAAAAATTTAAAAAATCAAAAGAAGATTTGAAGGGGACAGTTCATATAATACTACTTCACCGGAATGTTGTGATGGATTTATAAACAACATTGCACCATCATATGTACCGAATTTGCCAGAAATTACTCAAACCCCAAGTTCGATGATACTATCTAATAGCAATAGTCACTTTCTCTCTAGAACTATTGATATACAAGAACTGAAAATGGCATTATCCTTTAATAAAATATCGTGTCCTGGCATGGATGGCGTAACCTACCATATATTGAACAACCTACCGGAGCCTGCTGTTAAGATACTATTAAATATTTTTAATTACATCCTAACTACTAATCACATTCCGCGGGAATAGAAGAAATTTAAGATCTCCGCTCTTCTGAAACCCAGTGAACCACCGCACCTGTTCTCTTCATATAGACCCATTACCCTTGCGTCATGTATTCGCAAAACCTTCGAACGGATCCTGAATAATAGGCTCTCCTGGTGGACTGAGCACAACAACATCTTCCCAAACAACTTATTTGGCTTCCGCCACGGAATAGGCAGTTTGGACTGTGTAGCCAACCTGCTAGCTAACATTTATCAGTCTTACATCAAGAAGGAATATCTAATTGCGTGCTTCATTGATATCAAGGGGGCATTTGATAATGTTCGATTGAACATCTTATCTAAGATACTAGTGGAATTAGGCATATCTAAGAACTTTGCAAACCTAATACACAGTTTGTTTTCGGAGAAAACGTTGTGTTTCCAACACCCCACACAAGGGCCAGTAGACAGAACTGTCTACACTGGTTTATGTCGGGGATCAGTGTTAAGCCCGCTGCTATTTAACTTATATATCTTAAAAATCCTTAATTTAGAATTGGCGAATAACGGTTTTCTATCATCTTATGCAGATGACATTGTACTTTGTAGTCGCAGTAGAAACCTATCTGAAGCTTCCACCTTGCTTAATCGCGATATTATACGGGTTTGCAATATCCTAAATGATCTTGGTTTATCGATTGCTTCTTCAAAATGTTCAGCAGTAGTGTTCTCATATCGCTCAATTAACCCAATTCACAGTGTTGTTTATATTGCCGGTGCTACTGTCCCCATTTTGTCGGCACATAAGTACTTAGGTTTTATTCTCGATTCTAAATTAAACTGGAACCATCATGTAGATTACATGTATAACAAACTTCTAAAACGGTTACCCCTACTCAAGGCCCTCTGTAATGTCAATTGGGGTAGCGATCCGTGCACAATGAGTAAGTTATACAAAGCATACTATCGCAGTATTTTAGACTATGGTTGTTACTTCTTTCATAATTCTTCAGCAACCAATCGTAACAAATTAGGGAGGATACAGAACACATGTTTACGACTTATAATTGGTGCTTGCTTACCTACTTCTATCGCTGCTTTGGAAGTTGAAACCAAGATCCCTCCTCTCTCTGTTAGATCATCGTACCTAGCAGACAGGTTTCTTATGAAATACTGTCCTCCAGTCAGCTTCAATTTACTTAATTCCTATTTGGATGTTAAAACAATTGGAGATTTAAAACCTCCAAAATGCCTCTATTATCTTTAAGTGCGGTTAGGCTTCAGAGATATTCTTTTATTACCATACCGTCATATCCTTCATTGATCTTTAAACACCCATACTCACATAACTGCTTTAAGTTACAGGTAGATTTGGATTCTTTTCAGTTCGTTAATAGACACAACGCTAGCAGAGTATTCAATGCGATAATTTCAGACCATTGGCCGAATTTCCAACCGATTTTTACTGATGGTTCTAAATCTTCGAATTCTGCGGGTGCTGCTTTTTTTATACCATGTCTTAACTTAACTAAAAAATTTTCTCTTCCTCGTTTTACCTCTGTGTTTAGTGCCGAATGTGCTGCGATTTTCAAGGCTTTGTCCTTTTTAAATGCACATATATTCTCTGAAAATATCATTATCATGTCTGATTCTATGAGTTGCTTATCAGCTTTGAAGCTCTTATCGTTCAACACAAAATCCCATCCATACCTCTATAAAATCAGAAGCCTAGTAGTTTCCCTTTCTGAATCTGGCGTAGTAGTTAACTTTGTTTGGATACCAGGACATGCGGATATCTACGGTAACGAAGTGGCAGACATGGCTGCCAGAGACACATGCATGAATAGTTGTTTAGTTCCATATTTTCCAAACAGAGACCTATTCGAGCTCATTAGATATGCTCATAAAGAATATTGGGAGGCTACATGGGCAAATCCATTTTGCGCCCAACAGTACAAAAGAATTCAACCTAATATTCCTAACGTTCTTTGGTTCAACCACATTACGACTGTTTCGATAAGTACGAGATCGTACATTGTTACCTTATGTCGCCTCCGGCTGGGGGTAAACCGTCTCCCCGCTTCTTTGTACAACATGGGTTTAATCTCTTCTCCCTATTGCCAACATCCACTAGACTCGGACAAAGTGGCGGATGCTGACCACCTCATCTTCGAATGCAATTTTCACACGACGCAAAGAATTATTTTGTATAACTCAATAATAAATTTCCAGATCCCTCTGCCATGTAGTGTCAATTCTCTCCTGGCCACCGGGAGTGCTGCAGTATACAAGTTATTATATAATTATATAGTACAATGTAATATTAATGTATAGCGTTAATTAGTTAATTAATTATATTACATTGTCGATGGGTTGAATTTTCGACGCCCAAAAAAAAAGAAAAAAAAAAAAACTCTAAATGGTTTGCCTTCCGATAGTGAATATGCGTAATAAAAGTATCCGTTATCCTTTAGTGCTTTTATGATATTTCTATAGCTAGTTGGATTTTCAACAGTGATTCCTGTCATCGTAGATTTCAAGGAAAAATTGGCATCGGGTATACTTAAACGAAAAGTTCTGAAAATATTGAAGTTTGAAATGTTATTAACCATTACCGTTGGAGGTTTAGAGTTTTTGATTTCTAGAAATTCGCGATTAAGTTTACGAGTATTTTTTATTTATATTTACAGAGGACTTATCATTTTCGAGTAGGGTTATTATCCAATTGCATTAATTCTTCTGTTCCCTCTTCTTCGGTGCTTTCGACATTTAAAAATTGGTAAATATTACGTCTTCGCTGACGCGATGCATCATCTGATGAGGTGGTAGGTTGCGGATTTCTTATTTTATTTGACACTATTTTCCATTGGTTATCATTTCTTGACAGGGATATTTGTAACGGAGATGAAGAGACATTTGCGTCATTTATTGTATTACCATGTTCATGTGTTGCAGAGGCGGACGTATTATTTTTATTTACGATATTAGCGGGCGAGCAATTGATTTGCGGAGCGTTTATGTTGTTATTGTTAGTAGTAAGTCATTGGACATTATTACCTGAATCGCTGTTATTAGAGTTATTCAGCTTAAAATACGATTGCGATGAAGAAGCATCAGCTGATTGCGCTATTGATAAGGAAGGAACATGCATATTATTTTTGCTAAAAACAGATCGTCCTTGCATGATTGCAGTTTTTGGTTTCATATCTGCAACCTGGACTCGTACTCACGGGGGAAGGTAGAACGGCGGTGAAGCCGTCGTCCACACGCGGCGCGCAGGAGGCACAGCTAATATACACACTACTACACGCCTCGAAACGTAGATAATCCGAAATCATAAAAATAAATCGAGATCGAATACACAATAGAAAAGATTATCTGAACGCACGAACAAAGGACCATCAATCTGAAACTACAAAATATTCCGAAAAATAAAAGCAGGGCCGCAGTTACAAGAATATTCGGTGTGTGTGGTATTGTGATGCATAACAATAGAACAAAGTAGTTTTCGATTAGGATGTATTATAATATTAATATTTAATTATTAATTTTTCTGAATATTTTGTAGTTTTAGATTTTAATATAAAGATGTTTATCCGGTAGTCGCACACTAATAAAGTTATTTTGTACTTTTAGTGCATAAATAAAAGCGTATTTTTTAAAAAAAATTAATTTTTTTTTTTTGAAATTATTTTTAAAATTAATAGAAATAAGAATGAAGTATTTTTTAGAAATCTAACAACCGATCGAACAAGCCAGTCAAAAGATCTCAACAACGGATCACTTACGTACAAAAAAACCAAATTATGGAGAAATTCAATGAATATCAGATAAGCTTGTACTTAGCCCGCAGATAGATTATAGCAAAGCGTTTGATTCTCTAAAACATAAATATATTTTTAAAGCATTACACAACCAGGGGGTCCCAGAAAATCCTATAATGATAATTCAAGAAAGGTTTAAAGGACGTACAATATCAGATATTCACCAATTTTATTTAACTGGATATTGGAAGAAATGTTTAAAACACTGGGAGAATAAAGGAATTAATATAAACGGTGAATACTCATTTCACCTGTAAAAACTATTATGCGATCAGGTCTGATTGGGATGATGGATATGATGGCGCTGCAATTCTTATTAAAAAAGACATTCAATTTACTGAACACAATGTTCAACTTCCTCTTTCTTCCTCACTCCATGCCTTGAACATAGTTCATATTTCAATACCTTCCAAGTCTTCTGATCCTCTTCACATAATATCTGTCTACATTCATCCGTCTTATATTCTCCGGGACTCTTCTTTTTTACTCTTCCTTAATTCAATTCCTCATCCCTTTATCGTTGGAGGTGATTTGAACGCTCGCTCGCCGCTCTGGGACTGCTCACATTACAACCGAAATGGTGTGATTCTAGAAGATTTTTTCCTCAACAATAACTTAGTTTTACTTAATGATTCTTCGCCTACTTTTTTCAGAAACGCTTCAGTTACTAGTTCTCTTGATCTTACCTTCTGTTCTCCTTCCATCAGTTTGCAACTTAGCTGGAGAACTTTGGATGGCACCTTTGGAAGTGATCACGTTCCTATCCTTATTTCCTTTTTTGATTTCTCTTATCTTACTGTTTCCAAACCTGCTCTTAATCCTCAGTGGAATCTATCGCAGGGTTGACTGGGCTAAATTCAGCTCAGTGGTGGATTCCTATGTCTCAAGAATACAAGATGTCCATGATTCTCAGTGCCAATATAACTCTTTCATCCTAGCAATTACTAATGCTCTTTCTTTGTCGTGTCCTCCTCCCCGTTTTCCCTCTCAAACTAAACCTAAATCCTCTTCCTATTTATGGTGGAACGATGAGTGTAAACGTGCTTATGACCTTAGTTCTCGAACGTTCAGAACCTTTCGCTCCAATTCCACTTTGGAGAACTTTCTCGCACATAAACGGGCTAATGCTAAAACTAGATCTACAATAAAAGCCGCTAAGAGAATGACATGGAGAAAGTACTGCTCTTCTTTTACACGAAATACTCCTCTCTCGCTGATTTGGAGTCTTGCCAGGGCTTTTAAATCTTCGTCTGCCGGTCATTCCTCTAACCACTTCCTCTCTGATGACAACCTTTCTATCTTTATCGACTCAATTGCCCCTCCTTATGTTCCATGCCTCGAGGAAACGATGTTATCGTCTACTCCTATCCTCTCTCCTCATTTTCTTACCTCTCCTTTTCATATTAATGAGCTCCAATTTTCCTTGCATAAGGCGTCTAAATCCTCACCAGGAATCGATGGAATTCCTTACCTTGTTCTCCAAAATCTTTCTGACGGTGCTCTTCAGTTCCTGAATTCGCTGTTTAATTCCTTTGTTAATACATGCAATACTCCATCCTCTTGGAACACATTTATTGTCATCCCCATTCCCAAAAAGAACTCTTCTTCTTTTCGACCTATCTCACTCGCCTCCTGCCTTAGAAAGCTCTTTGAGAGTATTCTCAATAGGCGTCTCGTTTGGTGGTTGGAAAACTTGAATATCCTTCCTAGCAATATGTTTGGTTTTCGTCCGGGCCTTGGTCCAGCTGATTGTATAAGTCTTTTTGTATCCGATATATATAAATCCTTTATTGACAAAAAATACACCTTGGCAGCCTTTATTGATATCTCTGCTGCTTTCGACAATGTTTATCTTCCCTGCCTTAAAGAAAAAATGTTATCCATTAGTATTCCTCCTACTTTCGTTGATCTTGTTCTCAACCTTATGCTGAATCGGTCTATCCGTTTGTCTTCTGCAACAGATTCTCCTTCAAGAAAGGTTTTTCGTGGTCTTCCGCAGGGCTCTTGACTCAGTCCCACTTTGTTTAATATCTATATGCTCAATGTTGCCACTCTTCCTATTTCTTCCTCTTCCCTGTTCTATGCAGACGATATTCTCCTTTACTCCTCAGCTATGGATATTACAACTGCCAACGAGGTACTTAACAGATCACTGTCCGTCTTGGAACTTTCTCTTTCTTCTATTCATCTATCTGTGTCTTCTTCTAAATCCTCCTGTGTTATATTTTCTCTCCGTCCTTACAATTTAGCCACGGTCAATGTTTCTCTGAATAATCTTCCTATTTCCCTAGTTAACTGTTTTTGCTATCTTGGAGTGTTTCTAAATAGCCGCTTGTCCTTCTTTGAGCATATTAATTTCCTTAATATTTCTTGCCGCAAACGACTCAACCTGTTCAAGGCCCTGTCACATACGAGATGGGGCGGTGATCCTCAAATCCTAATCCTGCTGTACAAATCAATCATATTATCTAAACTAGATTACTGTTCCTTCATATATGGCAATGCCTCAAAATCTCTCCTCTCTAAACTGGATTTAACACAAAATTTGGTTCTTCGTTTTTGCTTAAGGGCGCTTAATTCCACTCCTATTCCAGCTCTTCTTGCTGAATCGAATGTAAAATCGTTGTTTATCCGACGATCACATTTAGGATACAGTTTCCTTGTAAAAAGACTTTCCATCTCATTTTCTAAGATTCGTCTCACATACCTCTCTATCTTTCATAAATGGCGCTTCTCTCCTAATAAATGTCCTATCTTAGCCCTTATTTCTCATCGTTTAGACAAATTCTCCTCCTATACTATTTCCCACAGTAAACTTCCTTATTTTATTTTTAACTTCTTCGTGTTTTTTCACCCTCCAAAAATCTTTTCTCTTCCTTCATCATCCAAAACTTCTGGATCCGCAGTTGTCAATCAAGAATTTAATTTTCTTATTAATTCCTCGTTTCCTTTTCATTCCTTAATATTTACTGATGGTTCCAAGAGTTCAGGAGGAGTAGCTGCTGCTTTTTTCTCTCCAGCCAATAATTCCGCTCAATCCTTCAGGCTCCCGGCTTTTTGCTCCATCTTTTCCGCAGAACTTTATGCCATTCTTCGAGCCGTTATATTTATTTCCTCAACTCGTTCTTCAGATAGATACTTAATTATTTCAGACTCCAAAAGTGCTCTTCAGGCTATATCCTCTCACTTTCCCTCATATTCCCTCGATTTTATCGTTTTCCGTATACGTTCTCTCATCTATAGTCTTTCCCTTTCTCATTCCATTTCCATCGACCTGCTTTGGGTTCCAAGTCATGCGGGTATTGATGGTAACGAGACGGTGGACTCCTTAGCACGCTTAACGCTACACTCTCCACATTTTGTTAAAAAGATTCCCGGTCACAACATACTGCCCCTCTCCAAAAGAATGCATGTCAGACTTTGGTCGGATGTGTATCCTTGCTCCTTTTCCAATCCTAACTCATTTTACCTTTTTATTCAGCCTAGTCCTCCTTCTTGTTCTTGGTTCTATCATTTTCCTACTCTTAAACGTTTTTCCATCATTACCATCTGCCGTCTGCGGTTCAATCATACTTTGCTCCCATCCTCTCGGCATCGTTTTGCTCTTTTCCCATCCCCTTATTGTCCTTTGCATTTTAATGACCGTTGCTTCGTTTGTGATTCTGACCACGTGCTGTTTGAATGTGCCAGTCTTTCCTCCGAGCGTAATATCCTGTACGTTTAATTATTAAAGCTGAATTATCCTACTCCATATAGTGCTTCCTATATCTTAGCTTTGCCGTCATCCAATGTGGTTCCTATTCTTGTCTCTTTTCTGTCATCGATCTCTGACCGGATTAAAATTTAATCTTTAATCTACTCCATTTGTCCTGGGTAGCTGCCCTTAGTCGGCCAAGCCCAAAAAAAAAAAAAAAAAAAAACGGTACGAAATCATCAAACTTAAGATTTGCTGACGATATAATTAATAATCCTTCTCTCTACATCCATAGAAGAGCTAAGAGATGTGTTAATAGAATTGGACGGAAAAGGGTAGTCAAAAGTGGAAGACGCTTATGAATAGTGAATATCCCCCAAAAAAAAACAACAAAATACTAACAACAAGAAATACAAATCAGTATAAAATGCAGATAAATAAAAATCAAACAGATCTAATAAGGTTAGCGACATATTTAGTACGCCTACTCCCATTTAATAATCATACGAAAAAGAAAATAAATACAAGAATTACTAAGACCCGTGGGTATTGGTCGCTTAAGAAAGTATTTAGAGGCCCTTTTAGCGGAAATCAAAAAAGCCGGATATTTAATATGTACTAATGTTAACTTACGGCTGTCAAACATGGTCACTAAACAAAACAATTATTAATAAGCCCGAGTCAACGCAGAATTTAGAAAGATTAAGAAAAAAGGTCGATTCAAACTAAAAATAATAAAACACCTCTTAAAGAATAACATTAAAACGTAATGGGATACGTTAGAAATAGAAAATAGGAATGGGCCGGACATATAACAAAATTTTCAAAGACAATCATGTTGGGACCACTTTTTGGTATCTCTCGCATTATACCATAAAACTGATCATCGAAAGAGTCGGTGGAAGGATGATTTAAATCAATTCATAAAGCACAAACATTTCGAAAAAGAATAGCAATGGACAGAAAGAAATGGAAAAGGTTAAAAAAAATTTCGCTCTTTATAGTCCGGGGAAATTTAATTTATAAAAATTCTTTTCTGGTTTTCTTTACATCTGGTATGTATTTTCCTCAATAAAAGTATTTCATTTGATTTGAACATATACAATTCTTAATACGTTGCATGGCAATGAACATATAAGTTTATAAAACCGATATTATTATATCCTAATCGTATTTTATCAGTGTGATATTTTTATTCGGCAAATTTTGGAAGATACACTTATACGTTGCCTTTACTAAATAGTAGTTCATTGTTTTTGCTACGCAGATGACATGCTATGTTTGCCTTGCTAGAAAGGAGAAAAAAAATGATTTCACAAGTTGATTTGAAAATGAACTATTTGCAGCTCATGATAACTGACAATGATCATCGGCGAAACAAAAATAAATATCAAATGTGGTGCAAATAGCGTTACATAACAAGCAAAGACGAGGCTTAATTGCGTGTTGCACCGTCTTGCTTGTTCAGATCTACCACTAAAGATAAGATCTTTCTAGAGTACGTTCACTTTTTGACGAGTGCCACGCGTCACCTTCCTTTCGGTGATAAGAGGGGTAAAATCGATAATAATTTTTCGCTAGTTTCAAAATAAAAACATATCTCACTTAGCCCTTATAAAATAATAATAACAATAATAATAATAATAATAATAATAATAATAATAATAATAATAATAATAATAAAATTGCTTTCACATGCGAAATTCATTTTATATCAACATATTTGCACTTACTCTGACATCATGTAGTACTTTATTTTTGCTTACCTACATTTTTAATGTGATTAGCGAAATTATATATGTAACTTGAGAATTTCAGGAATTTTAATTCTTTCTTTAATCGATATTTTTCTTTAGATTTTATGCACTTTAGAATAACTGTTGATTAAAAAAAAATTAAGTCCAAATTAACAAGATTTAAAACAGGAAATGATTTATTATAATTAAATGAAAGTACTTCATTTTTTCGAAATGTATAAAGCTCGTGAAATCTCGTTGTACTACTTTGAAACAGCTACTGTTATCTATTCCGTTCAGCGCGAACCTCAATAACCAAAACAGTTGTTAGTGTCTCGTACGAAGGTTGTTAGCCAATTTGACAAAACGATCGAACTACGAAATCTCGGGATGCTCATTTTAATGAAAATTATTGAAGCCAAAATAATCATCATTAACAGCGGTCGCGTGAAAAGTATCGGCAAATATAAATACCATTATGTACATTTTTTTTTTTTAAACCGTATGCGATACCTTAGTCCCCAGCAAGTCAGTTGACTTGTCGGCGGGTTCCCAAAATTGATAAATATTACATGCAGTCGACTCGTTACTATCCGGATCGCCCGGACTGATTTTTCACAAAAATAAAAAAATAAAATAAAAAAAAAAGAAAAAGCCAAAGCGCTTTTATAAAATCCACAGCTATACAGCCATAAGTATGCAGTACGTATCTGAATATTTGTTTACATTCGCTACAAATGAAGATGCTGTGACATTTTTAAAACTTAGTCTCACAAAGAGTTTATGCTCGCGTTGCCGAGAAAAGCAATCCTTATTCTCGACAATGCTCCAATCCAGCAACTGAGCAGTTACAAGATGGTGATATAAAGGCGCGCAATGTTTCTTCCAGCAAACGTTACATCGGTCTGTCAACCTATGGATCAAGGAATCCTAGAGGCCTTTAAAAAAAACATCGACGCCGCCTTCTCATCAAACTAATATCAAGCATTGAAAATGATGAGGACTGTCAGGTTGCTTTAAAATCAGTTGATATGCTTGCCGTTATCATCACTTGGAGTTATCGGAGGGACGGGAAGAGATTAGTTCTATAGCATTAGTGCAGTCGTGGAACCTTAATCACAGACTTCTTTAAAAACTAGTTAATGTACACCACCGTAAGTTAATTTTCATGTTTACTTTTTTATAGGATAAGTTAATTTTCATTTAATTTGCCGTGTTTAACCTTGAACTCCGGCGAAACCGGATTTTTTTGCTTTTCCGGAACGGCTAGCCGCCCAATTAATCCGCATAATCGTGAGTTAACTGTACTTAGTTTCTATAACTTATAATTATTCATCTATAACTATTTAAGTATAAACCATTTAGTATTTATCTCTCACATATCATCAGAAACAAAGTAAGCATAAGTAGTGATGTACCCATGTAAACTTTTACAGACTAACATACTCGCATATATACAATTATATATATATATATATATATATATATATATATATATATATATATATATATATATATATATATATATAACTCAGCCATTTTGGCCTCGCAAGGGACTGTGCCCCTTGACCTCTCTTGCTTTCATTTCTGTCTCTTTCTCTTCTATACTTTGTATAAAATGATCAATAATTTACAACGTAATTCTTACTGGCATCAACACAAAAAAAATAACATAATCGCAAAAATCTTATCCTATCATTTAACTTTCATTATATAAAATTAAGACATTTTTTGGTTACATTTTTCGTTACAGATTTCGTTACATGAAATTGTGAAATTTTTTAAATAACAATAACAGAAATCCTACAAAATTTAACAAACGATACATAAAATTGGGACATTTTTTTGGGACATTTTTTGGGACATTTTTTCTAATGGGGGGTATCCTGTCCCTGTTATTGTATCGTTCAAAAGTCTTCCCTCATCATCCATTAACTTCAAGCTCCTCTATGCCTCCAAATGATATATCCCCAAAACTAATTGGGAACAATTTAGTCGTTCTGTTGACTCTTATCTTTCCCTTTTGCATCATAACTTAGATCCTATTTCAAAGTAAAAATATTTTACTGATTCCATCTTACTCGATCTTTCTTCCTCATCCTCTCCAGTGCCTTCTAAACCTCGCCGTCATACAGCTTCATCCTTATGGTGGAACAATAACTGCAAGGTGGCTTTTGATGCCAGCGTCGCTACCTCTAAGACCTCCCGTCACTGTTCTTCCTTTTCAAATTTTATTGACCATAGAAAAGCTAACGCTAGAGCCAGATTCATCCTAAAACAATCCAAGAAGGAATCTTATTTCTATCTCTTTCTCTTCTATACTTTGTCTAAGATGATCGAAATTTAAAACGTAATTCTAAATCGATCCATATGAATATAATAATATAATCACAGAAATCCTATAAAATATAATGAACGTTACATAACATTGGGACATTTTTCTGGGACATTTTTTAATTACGTTGTAATTAATAAATATATATATATATATACACATACACCCACACATATATATTGTAACGAACCAAATAGGCTGGTTCTTTTAAGTTAAATATTATATATAAAAGATGTAAAAGTAATAATACTAATAATAGGAATAGTAGTAATAATTAACGAATTAATTCGAAAAGTGAAAAATAAAGAATTGTGAATAGTTTGCGTGTGTATTTTAAGTTAGGATATCGATGTACACATGTACCTAATTTGGAAATGTGGAATTTTTGCTACAGCATAATCGGGTTACGTTAGAGAAATTCCGAGCAATCTGGCGAACTCGCTAAGACGTAAGTCGGTGTGTGTGTGCTTGTGTTAATAATAAAAGTGATATGTTGAGGCTTGCGATTATGCATTAGTAATGGTAAAAAGGTTTCGGAATCACGGCGGCCGAGCGATTTTTTTTTTTTTTTTTTTTTTTTTTTGTTTAAAATTGCAATCTGGCTAATGTAGCCAATAAGCAATTGGAATGGAGGTTATGACATGATGGGAGATGCTATTCAACAATAACACTCCGCGTCTTTACCAGTCAATCAAACCGGTGGGGAAGGTCTAAGGTCGTATAACGATTTAGTACATATATGATTGTCGTTGTCTGAGTCTAATAAATCAACTACCAGCGGGATAGGGTGGCCTACTAACCTACGCAGGTAACGCTCGCTATAATTTTTTATTACTTTACTTACCCACGGTACATTTAGATCCCGATGTGAGTTATCATTGCGTATGTACCACAGTGCATTGGCTATTGTTCTCAGTATTTTTGACTGGCACCGCTGCATAATTTTAATATTAGACGCTGATGTTGTTCCCTCCAAGAAGAAATATACCGTAGGTCCACACCGGTTTGATAGCTGCATTATATAACAGCAATTTGGAAGTTTTGCCCAGGAGCCAGTACATCTCCCTCAGCTTCAAGTTTATTTCCTTGGCTTTGATCTTAATATGCTCCTTCCAGGTCAAACGGCGATCAAGCCACATGCCCAGGTATCTGGCTTTATTTCCCTGTGGAATGGGACCATCAAGATCAACAGGAGGACATGTACTGCGTCTGGTTGTGAATATAACATGCACCGACCTGGACGAATTGATCTTAATGCTCCATAGTTGTGCCCATTTCTTCAGGTCATTTAAACCAGCCTGCAAGTTCTCCGACGCTGCCACCGGATCGATGTCCCTCGCAAATAGTGCTGTGTCATCAGCAAATGCTGCGACCTCCACATTGGACGTAACTGGAAGGTCATGTGAGTAAACAAGAAAGAGGATTGGTCCTAATACTGAACCCTGGGGAACGCCAGCCTCGGCAGGATAAAACTCTGATACATCGTCGCCAGATTTTACTTGAAAGTATCTATCTGTTAGGTATGAAGACAGTAGTGGGTAATAAGAGTGTGGCAGGGTTTTTTTTATTTTTGAAAGCAATCCCTCGTGCCACACGCGGTCGAAAGCCTGACTAACATCTAGGAAAGCGGCAGAACAAAATTGCTTCCTGTCAAAGCAATTACCAATGTATCTCTGAATTCTATGAATTTGTTCTACTGTAGCGTGCCCAGGACGAAACTCAAACTGGTAGTCTGGAATTATACCCTGCAGCTGCTTTATTAGCCTAGACAACAATACTTTCTGAAATATTTTAGATACTATTGGTAAAAGACTGATAGGTCGATATGATGAGGCTTCACAAACGAGCTTACCTGGTTTCGGTATCATTTGAGCCATTTTCCACTGTGACTGATAATAATCCAGCCGAATAACAGCGTTGAAAATTGGTGTTAACAAAACTATGGCCTTTCGCGGTAAGAATTTTAGCATATTTCCAGTAATCAGGTCGTATCCAGGGGCTTTATGTGTTGCTAAGTTGCCGATTAACACTTTTTTAATTTCTGAGGGCGTGAAATGTTTGACTGGGGGAGACATTTGAAATGGTGCAACTAAATCACGCTTTACCTGATCGTAAAAAGGCTCAAATCCGATAACCGGAGGATGTGGTTTAAACACATTCTTAAGATGTAGTCCAAAAACTGTCGCCTTATCGGGATCGCTGCTTGCCCATTCACCGTTATCTTTACGCAAGGGTGGTGCCATTTTTTGAGGTCTTCTGAACGCTTTGGTGGCCTTCCACAGCGAGGGATTGTCTTTTTTAACGTCTCCGTTGTAAAGAATTGTTCTAAAGGTATCATTTTTATTCTGTTTTAATAATTTACTTAACTCTTTGCTTATTATTTTAAGAGAGTTTTTATGAGCTGGATACCTTGTTATTTGCCACAGTTTTCTAATTTTTCTTTATTCGTGGATTTTTTACTGAATAATATGCGGATCGTTAAAGTCTGTGTTTACGGTGACGTTAGGGATGTTTAACTACGCTGCCTTTTGCAGCATATGATTGAGGTATTCAACTGCTTCGTCAATACTATCACCTGTTTTCAATGGAACATTGATGGCAAGATTCTCTTCGATCCAGTGCGTGTAAGAACACCAATCGGTTCTATTATTGTGAAATTTAAAATTAGCCTTTTTAATTATTATTAGCGGAATTATTTCAAGTATTACCGGGGAATGATCCGACGTAGAGTCAAAAGATGTTTCAATATTTGCATATAAAGTACTAATACCTTTAGTAATAAAAAAATCAAGTAGGTCAGGTATTTTATTTCTATCAGAGGGCCAGTATGTAGGTTGCCCGCTGGAGAGCACTGTAAGTTTTGATTTCGAAATGCATTTGAATAGTTCCCTTCCTTCAGGATTTGTTAGTTGTGACCCAAAAAATGTATGCTTGGCATTATAATCTCCACCTACTATAAATTTATTTCCTAATGGGCTAAAAAAAAATCACTGAATTGAACACGCATAATTTTGTACCTAGATGGGCAGTATATCGATAAGATTGTTAATTGTTTACCTGTTCTTGCAATTACTTTGATAGGTATAGCTTGAATATGAGGTAATTGAATACAGTTGAATTTATAGTGCTTCAGATGTCTGCTTAATAAAATTGCTGCACCACCACGAGGCTTACCACACGAATGATCGGCCCGATAAAAATTATAACCATTTAAAGCGTAATAGTTTTTTAAAGTGAAATGTGTTTCCGAAAGTAACACTACGTCTAATTTGTTCACTAAGGACAAACATTTCAAGCCCGGATTGTCGTTGTAACAACCCGAGCGATTGATGGGGACTTTTTGATTAGAAACGATGCCTGGGCAATTGCTCGGCAGCGCAAATTATTGCACATAAATACAGGCGTCTTTCAAAGCCGGGGGGTTCTTCTTTTTTCTCGCCGTTCGATCAACGTCGTGATTGATCGGTAATCGTTTTGTCGCACGTTGTATTTAGAAGAACTAGGCGAGTATAATAACCGCGATACCGGAAATATATATTATTTTTTATTATTTTATTTAATTTCGTTTTTTTTTAATCTTCCGGTTTTAAGTTCAATCCTCGTGATTGGCGTTCGCGTAGTAGGCGTAACCGCTTTGCGGTGAGTAGGAAAGGCTCCCCTTTCCTCTTTTGGTTAACGTGTCTTTTTTAATTTTGAAGAAATTTTTCTACAATAACACCTGAACGAGTGTAAATTTTTTATTCGAAAGAGCGGAAACTATAACAATATACCATACACATGCACGCACACATACAAACGATCTAGATGTCATGAAATCATGCGCATAGAATACTATGGCCCAGCTTGGCGGGGAAATGCCGCTTGCGATATTTTTCTTTTTTTATCATTTTTCGCTAAACTTTTTTAAAAAGATATTTTTTTTTGGAATTTTTGTTACTTTTATGTTGATGCTAATGAAAAAAAGTAAAATATTCCATATTTCATTACGAAATTTAACATTTTAATCGTTCCTTAAATGAAAAGCGTGCGATATTTTTCCGCCACTTCTAGTATTGCAGAGATTCTTGGTTTAATTTTTTGACGTCGATTAACTCCCGGCGCCCTCTTTAATTATTTTTACCCTTTCGATAAGTACGTCGTTCGACGCCAACTATAAATAGAGCCTGTGTGGTCCGCATCTGTGGAATGAAATTTAAAAATTGCACGTTAAAAATTTTTTTAATTTTACAAATTTTTTGTGAGCCAGGAGAAGTGGCAGATGCCAGTTTATTTACGAAATGCTTGAGGCTAGGACCAAATCGAAGATTATTTCGAGGTCCGGCGTGCGATTTATGTGTTACGTCGTACTCTTAGACGACTTTACAGTGGTGCTGGTCGGTGACGGTTCTTCCGTATGCTCGCTGCTAGAATAGTCGGGCATATCTTCCCTACCGCATTCTTCGTAATCCTTCTCTAAAGCGGCCATATTTTCCCTAGCTTCGATGAATTCTCCTTCTTCCATACCCTCGCCCAGATACCAATGAACGAAGGCGCGTTTAGCATACATCAAATCGAACTTGTAGTCAATGCGCGCCCAAGCTTCCGCTATCGCCGTCGTATTCGCCAACATGCACAAAGCCATCCTGGTAGGAGCTAGTCCGCTTCCGGGAACCAGGCATGGCGGCTGGTAATTGATTCCGATTTTAAACGAGGTCGGGCACCAAGGTACGAAGTTTACCTTGCGTTGCTTAATCGATAAAATCGATCGGGTAATGTCCTTGGGCGGTATCGGGCCGCGATACAACATGCAACAGGCGATATACTTACCGCGACTCGGATCGCACTTTACCAGTTGATTGGTCGGATCGAAGCAACTATTGGTAATGCTAGTCACATTGGTCACGTCGTGTATCGTTCGTTCTTCGGACGCGAACGGAGCGTACGTCGTCAACGGAAAGTGTATTCTCGGGTACGGCACCAAGTTCGTTTGGAAC
The DNA here is from genome assembly GCA_039619475.1 of Icerya purchasi. Lineage (NCBI taxonomy): Eukaryota > Metazoa > Arthropoda > Insecta > Hemiptera > Monophlebidae > Icerya > Icerya purchasi. Next base: position 241,434,587 of record CM077115.1, read on the forward strand.
TCGGATAGATCGACGTTGATCGCTCCGTCAAATCGTAGCGGTGCCGTTATCGACGAGATTATCTGCGCTACCAAACGATTCAAACTGGTGTACGTCGGATTTTCCATGTCCAAGTTCCGAGTGCAGATGTCGTACAGAGCTTCGTTGTCCATCAGGAAGCAGCAGTCGCAGTGTTCCAACGTTGAGTGCGTCGTCAGCACGGTATTGTACGGCTCTACCACGGCCGTCGAAAGCTAACCGGAAAATTAAACACATACACCAAGCTGGTTTATTAATTTCGAATGGAAAATTTCAAAATACCAACGACATAAAATACCGGCGCTCAGTCGCCTAATCTAAAGAATACGAATGCTAACTTAGCACTAATAAAAGAAACATATGAACAGATTAAAAACTGTCTCACTCGACAATTCGCTTATACCGCGCTTCTAAATGCATTGATAAAACGCTTGTCGGCGTTATTTAACCTAGTTCCCTTATCGTTACAAAATCGAAAATACGCAAAATACGGCACTGACACCGGAACATGCGAACTTTTTATTTTTATTACTGCTATTATCAATGCGGCCTTGATTTCAGACACCCTGCCTAACATCAGATATAGAGGCCTCCACCGCACCTATTCAATAAACCAAAATTTACCCATTGCCGATTGCTAGTTTACCACTCCATCTTGTTTAAAGCCTGCCTTAGTTAACATTCCAGCGAGACATACATTCTGTTACTATCGTAACCTATTCTTACTCAAGTTTAACCGATCTGTCTAGCGGAATCGAACTTTCATTTTTGTTAAATTTGAATATTCTAAACTGGTAACGGTTTATTTGCGCATGAATTTTGTTAATTTTCTTTATGCTTATTATTCTGCTTAATATTTTGGTGATGTGCATTTTAAAAAGCTGTTTTTTTTTTACTTAGGGCCCAAGTTTGTGCTCCGTATAAGTGGGATAAACAACGCGCCTGTCCGTACTCCAATTTTATTCCTATAACGCGTCTCACCTTTTAACAAGGTCTTTAAAAACTAAAAAATTTTCCAATCGCAACCTTAATTTTCTAACTGTTCATATTCATTTACCGTATTCCTACTCCATCGTTGAGTAATTTCTTTTTTCAATAAAGATTTTGCATTTTCCTAATTCGAAACTAGCTCCATTTGTTTTTGCTTTCTTTTTCAACATTTACACGTTGCATATGAACACTAAATGGCCTTTTTAAATATTTTTTTTTATCTTTATTATAATCATTTAGAAAATTATACAAAAATTATAAATTAAATCTGTTAGAGTATAAACGCTACAAAGTATCATAATTCGTGGCGAATGTGCCCAGTCAAATTGATAAATATCAATGTAGAGCGGGCAAGCGAGTACCTAGCGCTTCGTAAAAAGACTTTTCGGCTAAGAGAGCAAATTACGAAACCGGCCCGAAAAAACATGGAAATCGCCGTTTCTAACTCTTTGCAAATATCATCCACAATGGCAGTAAATAATAAAACAACGGCTCCCAGGCGCCGACTCCTAAGAGAGGATTCCAACAGATCTTTCCATCCGCTACCATCTTGAAGGAATTATAAATAGCCACATGAAATGTATTCTCCCACGAATTATTCAAAAAACTAAAAGACTAAAGATGGATGTTTCGGACCTAGGTGAGGGAAGATGGTTTGGCACAGGGTCTTACTTCTCTGCGAGATCGGACAACGAAAACCCGAACGGAACCGCTATAATGCTGCCAAGCCAAATCGCTAAATATGTTTCAGATATTATCCCGTCGTTGAATGATCGAATTATGTTATCTAGTTTTGGAAAAAACTTACCGAGGGGTCAATATACAAATATATATTCCTACTGCGTATGAGTCCGGTAAAGAAATTAAAGAATTCTACAATATCCTCCGAGAAGCATGTTAAAAGTTACAAAACCAGGTGAACTCGAAATAATAACGGGACACTTTATCGCGAAGGTTGGTGAAGGAACCGCACATGAATTTATCGGAACAGACGAGGTCTTCGCAGTGAACAATCGACTAATCCAGTTTTGTACAGAAAATCAAATTATGATAACTAACATTGTCTTCAGGCAATATCCGCGGTGTCCGTAAACGTGGAAATCGGCAGCTGACAGAGCTAAAAATATCACAAAGGAACTAAAAACTAATTATGTCATACTTCGAAAAAATCGCTGGAAATCTATAAGCTATTGGAATGCAAAGTACAAAGAGGCTGAAGAGCTTCAAGAAAAACATGGTCTACTGAACCTACATAAAAATGTGAACGAAATAGTTGGCGTATACAGAAAATACTCTTGATAGCAATTGGAAACCAGTAACTGGAATATATGAAAAACTGCATAAATGGGATACGTACATTAATCGACTATTTAATATTCACTGAATAAACAGCAGCACTCAAAAAACCAACAATAAACAATCCGTACTATCCTCTAATTTACTCCAACTCAATGCCCCCCCCCACACACTATAATATTTTATCGATACTTACGTTTCCTAACCTCTGTATATTATTTAAATTAATCGCTTATTTGCTCAATAGCTAATAGAATTAAAATTTAAATTATCTAAAAATTAAAAACACGGGCCAATGAGAACCGGCGAACGAACACCTTGACTATAGTAACGAAAAACCACCGGCAATGAAAGAAAAAGTACTGTATGCCATTAAACGACAAAACCAAGTGATAGATCGGTCCCGATGAAATATGTGCAGAAATATTTACAGTCCTTGATGAATGCAGATGAGATGACTAGGGTATTTAGCCGAGATTTACAGTCCGGGAGTAATGCTGAGTGATTGGCTAAAGTCAACTTTTAAAAAAACCAAAAGAATAACCTTCAGCATAATTAGCCCGCTGTGGCATGCGCTGAAAATATTCATAAGAATTATGCAGAATACACAAACAATGTGAAGAACAAATAGGAAATACTCAATTCGATTTTAATATTGACGTTAAATTATTTAGCAGATGACACAAATAACGACATCATCATGAGCACCACTTGTCGAAGCGAAGCAAAAGAGAAATATGCGGTATTGCATTCCGCATAAATATGTAGTGTAGAACGGTAGTTTTTTAAATTAAAGTAGTCAAGTATGCAATACGCTCTCATAATTATTTTGTATTGATATATGCTACTTATCATACATGCTTAAATATTGAACCACATATAATTCTTCGAATACGTTTTAATTAGTTTAACAAAAAGAAATGAAGGTTAATTGCAGCGCACCAAGCAAACAACTTTTTGTCTGCTGCTAGAAAGGATTTCTTTAAAAACCGGTATATCAAAATTTTGGTTAATTTCACTCTAAAAACAATAATTTAATTACCGGACAAGCTTGTATGACTTATTTTTGAATAAAGGAGATTTTTAATTTTAAGAAAAAATAAAACAGTGGCGTTATGAAATTCGCAAGAAACTGTAACAATTATTCAATGAACGTTTTTAAACAGTTGAAATGAACACAGAAACCTCCAAATCGGGGTGATTTGACGAACTTTATTTCTATAATTCAATGTTAATTAAAACTAAATTTTCATTAATCATTAATCTTTAATTTTAAGTTTCATTTTAATGATAAAAAGGTTAATAAAACTGTGGGGACGGCGACATTTTTCAAAATGGCTCAATTATTTCAAAGTCCGTCGTAAGCTTAAATAATTCTCTCGGTAGGTCTAAAATTTCATGACCAGTTACATTTGAAAAATTAAGTTTTAATTACGACTTAAATGATATTGATACAGATTCGGTTTCGGCGATACTCGAATTAAAAATTATTTCTTGGGTTGAGTGCCATTTTATATCCTTGGTACAACATCGATTTTCAAGGGTTGTGGCTGTATGAATGTCGTTCTCGCTAGCGGCAGCAGTACAGCGTGTGTCCGCAGCAGGTGCGCCTTGACCGGTGATGGTTAGCAGAGTTGAGCTGAGGGAAGTTACAATGTGGCGCTGTTATCTCATAAGAATCGCGCTAGTTAGCTTTTATCTTCCCGTGCAGGTACGAATTAATTTTGATAATATGTATTGAATTAGTTAATAGTTGTTCATTACTACGGTCGTCGGATATATAGAACTGATTTATGATGTGTTAAGTTTACAGTCGATATTTTACTCTTGTAAAAATGTTGTTGCTATCCAGATCAAAAGAATAAGTGATAGATGAGTTTATTCCGATCTAAACTAAAAAAAGTAAAGATGGTCCGAAGCTATACTCTACTGGCGCCGGAAAAATAAATACGAATTTGCTTTAGTGGCATCCAGTGATCCGGTAAAAAATTACGATTCGTTTTGCGACTTCTCGGGACAGGGACCGAGAGGGACTCGAATCGTTTTAATATTAATGTGACCTAACTGGTGTAAATAAAAATAATAATAAAGAAGTATAAATGCGGATAGTATAAAAATAATTTTACGACTACTTTGACAATCTTCACGATATAAAGCGGAACTCGTTACAATGTCGTCTCCATGGGCGCCGGGAAGAGGGTGCAAGGAGATGCGCTTGCACCCCCCTGTCGTGAAAGAAAATACATAGAAAAAGATTAAGAATTTTTTTTTATCAAGTCGCCATTTGAATGAAACTTAAGGCGTTTGGATTGCTGTCAAAATTTTCTTATCACCTTGTCGATAAATTCAGTGTTCTCCTCTACTTATTTCTTGTGAATACTGAACATGCACAGGCCGCTTAGCCTTACGTCTCTCATCGTTGATCGATTCCAAATCTTGACAGGTTGTAACGTGCTAAATGTACGTTTAATGCTGCATGTTATTGCTGGAATAGTTAAACCAATTTTGATTTCCTCACATACCGCTGGGTAAAACGGAGTGGCTCGAGCAATCAATTCTGCGTATTCAACAATGGATTCATTTAAAGCCGCATCACTTGCTTCATTTGTCTTCAATATCTCATACCACGCGGTAGCCTCGGCAATAAAATTATGTAGAAAACCTCCATCTGTATATCTTCTGCTACATCTAAAAATGAAAATTTATTTAATTTTCTGATTTCAGTATCGGAAGTAAACAAAAAAAAAATAGTTGATTGTTTTGACCCATCCTAGTGTAGACGCAGATGCACCTCCCTGAATGTAATCCGGGCGGCGCCCATGGTCGTCTCGGTAGTGACTTTGTGCGACACAATACTTACCCTAGGAGACGGGTATATTACATACGATAACTTATGCTTCCTCGGATAATCGCCAGATAATTCCTCCATTACCAACGAGGTAAATCCGGAACCGGTTCCACCGCCCATGGAATGAAAGAAAAAAAATCCAGCTATCCCATCAGACTGCTCGGTAACTTTACGAATAGCGTCCCGAGTGTTGAGTAACGCTTCTTTACCGACCGTGTAAAATCCTCTACCGTAATTATTTGCAGCGTCTTCCTTTCCGCTGACTAGATAATCCGGATTAAATAAATCCCGATACTGATTATTACGTATTTCATCTGAAATTCCATCGAGACCGAGATTATAATTTACATCGCATTTTTATTCGACTAAATAGTAATATTATTTCAGTAAAATACATTAAACTCACACCGATAACGGACGGTTCTAGATCAGCGATGACCACTCTAGGATTCAGTTTTCCACAGTTGCTCTCATAGAAGAACGTAGCGTGTTTATCGTCCGTCTGCGAGCAAGGATGATTGTCCATCCGTAAACCGTTCGGCATAATACCGTGTTCGATGCAGTACAATTCCCAGCAGGCATTGGCAAGCTGCACTCCGGCTTGTCCAATGTGTACTGTAATTATATCTCTCTGCGGGGAAAAAAGTTAATAAAAAATTGAAGAAAATCGAAATGAAACTGTTTTTCGATATTTTCCATTTCTTCGCGTCACGTTTCAATTTTCATCGAAAGCGCATTCTAAACACGATTTTTTTTAAAACAAATTTTGATAAAACTTGAAAATTCGCTAAAAGTGATTTTCCTCTGAGAGCGTTACAGTCATCAGTGTAGATCTGAAATTTGCTAAGGGAAAAGAATTTATCAATTTTTTCACTAATATCACGAAAATGTCATTTTCACCTATTTCAAGATGCTGCCTCACGTGTCGACAATAATAAAAATTGAATTTAAAAAAAGTAAAAGAATCATAATAAATAAAGACACGGGTCACATTGGCTCTTTGTTAGCCAAGCCTGAAAAAAAAAAAAAAAAAAAAAAAAAAGAAAAAAATAATAATTTGTTTCGCAAACGAAGACATTATTAACAATATAGTCCATAGAATCAGAATTGAAAAACACTTCATAAAGGCTCGCAAATCAAAATTCATTTCTTCGAGGAAAACAATTCTCTCAAATGTAAGTCCGATCATCCCAAACACAATCATAGAACGATACCTAGAAAACAACTTCCAGCTTCAATTAGCCTTCCATATTTCCTTGTTACGTGTTCAACCACAAGGTGACGAATTCGGCCACATTATAAGCTGACGACGGGAAGTTTACATTAGCAGCCCAAATACAGTTGAACTTGCAAACTCTTCCATACTAAACTACAATGAAAGAAGCTACAGAATAATATTCGTGACAATTGACGAGCTTACATGCTTCAGATGCCACGGAACTGAGCCCCACAGTTCCATAAACTCTTTCTATTAATTTGGAAGTTGCTAATTATTTTAGAAACGCAGCGTTGATATTAAAAAAAAACAAAAAAGGTAAAGTCAATTGTAGTGCTTACAGACAAATAAATGTTTTATGTATCGCGAGGAAAATTCTTGAAAATATTTTTCAAAAAATATTATTTAACAGATCATCTAAAAGTCAACAACGTCCAAGAAAGTAAAAAAACAGAACTGCATATGGCTTTCATTAAGAAAAGCATCGATTTGATTAATTAAAAGGACTATGGATTAAAGCTCTCCTATATAACTGAACCGTTCGATATAATTTCTGAAGTGAAATAAAGATGGGTCTCCGCTCGATCCTCGCCGTGATGCAACACGCGTCTGAAGACGCGTCTAAAGTGTATTATACCGATTTAATCCTGCTATTTGTAACTTAACAAAGTTTAAATTTAAAAAATCTAACTGGACACTTTTTCATATACAAACTTTACAGTCTGCGGTCACTGTATATTGATATTGGTGATAAATTTCAAATTGCTTTGATTGATTTGTCTCTTAGACAAGACGGATATTTTGCAAATGAACCGTAAAATAGAAATTAGTTTCTTTTAGGAGAAAAACTGAAATTGGTAGTGAAGTTCAAATTCTTAAGCAGCACGTGTGATGATAAACACATGACTACTTAAATGATGAAATTGTGTAGAATAATAGAATGTCTGTTACAAACGCTTATGGTGAGTATGCAAAAATAATAATCTGTTAGCAGTAATAATGCTACCGACTACTCTCCATATTACAAAAAAATATACAAAAATTGCAACAGTACCATATGAAAACCCTTAACAATATATTAAACAAAAGTTGGTTGACTTCATAAAAATAAAAAAATACCAAAGCTACAAGCTTAATTACTTCATTATTTACACAAAGACATAGACAAAACCACTTGAACTCAATGATGTCCAGCAGGTCCAAAAAAATCACTATTTCGTGTGCTGCACTCAGGAAAATGGTTAACTGACCAATCTATTCGCGATTATCTCATTTTCTCCTAATGTCTTTGTGTCGTTTACAATTCCTTCTTTAATTAAGTACATAAACAAAACGCTGAAGATGAATTATTTAGAATCCAATACAACACAAAAATTTGTTATGGTTTTGAAAATTACTTATTTTGTGAAGAAATTGAACTAATAAAAATACCGATAAATTATTATCGCCATAAACTTTTCCGAACTTCATTAAAAAGTCGTCTTTAGACCAATTTTCTAGCCGTGTTAATATGTACATAGCTAAAAAATGTTAAGGATAAACAGCTGAATTTACTTTGTCCAGTACTAGTGCGACCATTCCTCTCACTGCTGTATCAACAAATAAAAGCAAAATCCTAACGTTCAAATAGAGTTTATAATAATTAAAGTAACAGTTAAGTAAAGTAAAAAATAAAAAAGTAAATTTACATAATTGTAGTAAACCAATAAAGGGAAGAGAAGAAGATAATAAAAAGGTATCAAACTATTCGAACTAAATGTTAGATCATCAGAAATCCATGAAAATTTAACTGAAATGGAGAACACATTTAAAGAACCAGAAATTGGTATATTAGATCTGTTGAAAGTTAGAAGTAATTTTTATGATAAATCGACATTGGACTAATAAATTAATAGAATTTAAAGAAATTTTCGATAGAATAGCCATGACCAAGTTTTGTATAAAAATAGTATGTAAATCTTCATTTTAGGACGGAACTTAGTGTCCGGTTGTATAACCATTTTGTTAGTTTTTTTTTGAAGGGGCAATGTTTAAGAAACTATAAATTTAAACAAATAAAATGAAGTAATATTAACATGACCGCGCTCCATTATTCCTACTAATTAATTTCCAAGTAAAAGTTATTGCTGTTCGCCAACTATACTTCTTTACTTTTAGTATGCATACATACTCGGTATTATGGCTGAAAAACGAAATGTCCCCACAACCAACAAACGTCCTTCTGACCATTTGTTTTCCGTGCAAACACCTTTGCATGAATGCCTTTACTTAGTAACGTGCGATTGCACACGATAGTAATTAAGGGCAAGCTTTAACTAACCAATGTTAAGAATTTTTTTAACCTGTATTAAGTTGTTTGATATACTCATAGGTTTGCATGTGCTTTGCTGGTGCACTTACCATTGCCTAATCAATGTAACAATTTTCCAATCTATACATAGTTGTTTAATATGTTTGCATGTTTGCAAGTGCTTTTGGCAATGAATTTGCTATCACTTAACTAAGTTATTAAGGGGGTATTCTAGCCTAGAAATATGATTTTTTTTTTTGCATATTCTGATAGTTTAGACATTTAAGAATATGACCTTAAAAAGGTTTTTTAAAAATTAAAATTATTTACGGAGTTATAGCTATTTTCGTAGGGCAGCAACTAAATCGGCTCAGTCGCAGTGGATCAAACAATATGCGGTAAACATTCTTTGACTACCTGAGGATAATTTAAACTCATTTATACATTACATATATATATTTAAAAATCGATTAACTGAAGTTGTAACGTATTTTGTTGAAATCTTTTCTTGTTTAGTGTTCAGTTCAGATCAGTTTCGTTTCAATTTGTAAGCAACGCAAATGCTGTGTACAGTCCAAAAATATAAAATTTTGAGTAAATATTTTATTTATTAAGTGTAGTAAAATGGATAAAAAAAGTAACAAAGGAAGTGCTATGCTTCCAGATAGATAACAAAAAAAGAACATTTAGACTGTCAGGCGGGATTCGGATTGAACGTTCTGAAATCCGAGCTTCTGATGCTTCAAAGGAAGCTAGGACTGCTCGTCTAGTATTAGAACTTCAGAAAATGTATAATTTGAAGTAGAAGAAAGTCCATTGTATAAAGCAGGAATCGCCGATTAAAAAAATGTAAATATAAAATTCTATGAATTAGACCGCCTAAAACTTTACTCGAATCTTTCGAAACATGAAACGCATTTTTCTCGAAACTACTTTTTTCAACACGGTTGACATGATATCTCAAGTTCTAATGAACCGATTTACTTGAAATTTGATATGGATCTTCTTTATATATCCCGCTGTAGCCCCTACCAGAATAAAGTCAAAATTTTGATTTTTAATATTTTTAAAAAATTTAAAAATGTCAAAAAATAGGTAAAAATTGTACCTTTTTTTTTCAAACAGTCACCATTCTAGGAAAAAAATTTGTTTTTTCTTCTCTTAAATATGTAGAAATTAAATTAATAAAATATACACCGTATTTGAAAAATCAGGTTAATAAATTTTGTATGAAAAAAATAAATCACGGAAAAAATGTAACTCGTAGAAAGAAGTAATTGAAAAGTACGCGATCTGAACGATTGAAACAGAAAAATAAAATTAAAATGGAGATGAGAAAATAAAATTGTAACGTAAAATAAATAAGTCTAATCTAAATGAAAATAACATATAATTAAATCACTTCTCATCAAATCAATTCTAACCTTTTTTCATCTCTTTTTCCTCTTTGTTATAGTTTTTTTTCTTTTTTTTTTTTAAAAAAAAAATATAATCACTAATTAAAAGATTAATATACGGTCACGCCTTCATTTTTACCTAGTACCTTGAAAATGCCTATGAAGTGTTCGACATATATAAATCATTCACCTTTGCATTTGCATGTGTCTATTTAAACGATATTTGTACAGACTCTGTCTCTCTTCCAGGTGCCGTACACGCTACATAGCGCGTTGGCGCAACCTATTCGTACATTTAACTGTACCGATATAGGTTGTGTACCAGGCAATTGTAATATGCAACGCAGGTGTACACACGCAAGACTACATTCGGAACTGATTGTGTAATCGTTTGATTTATCGCGGTACAAGTGCAGTCCCTGTCCGTCCGGTGTGGGTCTGCTGTGTACTGACCTAGCGCGCATATGATGTTGTACGTGGTGGTTTGCCATTGCCTTCCACGTGACTATTAGCGATTATTTATTTTATTTAATTCTTGTAATAAAAGTTCGTCATCGCTCGGGATCGAACCCGTGACCGCCATATCGGAAGTCAAGCGCTCTAGCAACTAGGCTATCGCGACGACATACAGACTCTGTCTATAGATTATAATTAACTAAAGAAATACATATTACATAAAGTAACATAATATACAGCCGAAAATGAGTGTACGCAATGGCTCACAAGAAGTTATTGGAAACATTAGACTATACATTGAAAGATTCGCGAAATAATCAGGTTCCAATTGGTGGAGCATTAGTGTTACTATCCGATGACTTCAGGCAAACGCTTCCAGTGATACCTCGCTCAACATCAGCTGAAGAATTGCATGCTTGCTTAAAATATTTAACTTTTTGAAGCACAGTAAAAAAATTAATTTAACAACGAATATGAGAGTTCAAGAAATGATCCAACAGCTACCGTATTTTCAAGACAATTTCTCGAAATTGTACGTAAAAATCCAGAAACAAGAAAAATCACCTCCCCCTCTAATTTCTGGAACATTGTAAATTTAAAAGAAGAATTAGTAGAAAAGGTATACAAAAGCATCGAAACAAATTATCAAAATCACACATGGTTGAGTGGAAGAGTCATTCTAGCGGTTAGAAATATCGGCGTACACGATATGAACAACATCATTCTAAACAGAATCGCAGGTAACACCGTGACATACAAATCCATTAACTCCGTGATGGACCGAAGTGAAGTAGTGAATTTTCCAATGAAATTTCTTAATCCACTTGATGATATTACTCTGGATTACCATCACACATTTTGAATTTGAAAATTGGGGTGCCAATTATATTACTCCGAAACATGAGTCAGCCAAATTTATATGCAACGGTACAAAAATTTATGAATAATCTAATTGAAGCAACAATTCTCAACGGACCTCATAAAATTGAAGATGTACTACTTCCAGCAACACCACTCGTTCCGACAAATAGGGCGTTCCGAGTTCAAACAACTTCAATTTTCAATGCACCTTGCGTTCGCTATGACTATTAATAAAGCGCAAGGACAATCTTTGCAAGTGAGCGGTTTAAATGTAGAAAACGAATGATTCTCCCACGGGAAATTATATGCCGCATCCTCCAGAGTAGGTAAACCATCTGATGATCTTTATGTGCAGAAAACGGACAACAAAAAATGTAGTACATTCGTCAGCTTTACAATAAAAAACGATTTTCAGTGAAAAACATTTTTCTTTCTTTCCTTTCATTCCACAGCATACCCATAGCAACACAAACTATGCTATTAAATTGAATAACGTGTTTTCTCAGTGAATTGTGTTTACTGGAATACTTTTATTTACTTCCGCAATAATTAATATCAAACTGAGCCACATCGAAGCGTGGCCGGGTTTAGCTGGTCCAATATAAATTAGATTACTCTCTAAGCTTTATTATACATTTCGATTGTGCAAGTTCATAATTTGACGTACATTAAACCTATGTTGAAAACACCTATTGTATTTATGTGATTTAAAAGATGTATCGATATATATGTGCAACCGAAATGACCGCGATAACCACATATGTTAAGAGGATGTGGTTTAACAAGTAGATTTTAGAGGATGTTTAACATTCATCTGACCAAAATAACCACAACCCTAACTTTTTGTGAGTGAACTCGTTTCAGCTTGTAGATTTTGACAAGTATTCACATATATTTAACGAAAATAACTGAAATACGAACCTTATTGAGGTTTGCATATGTCCTCATCCATGTATATGAGCAATCAGAGTGAATGATTCGTAAAAACTGATTAGCCAATAACTTGTATTGCTACTCAGGTGTGTTTTAATTGCCACAAAAGATGTGTTTGATGTGAGTTTTCTACTAGAGTTGCTTTTCTGACACGCGCTTAATCCACTCATTTAATTGTATACGTCTTTATGAAAATTTATGTGTAGTATAAAGAACCAAAACCTATAATCACACTAACACATGCGAAGTTGACACACTTTATGTATGCTCGATACAGTAAACATATACGTGAAAATGATATGCATGTAGTGGATTGCTGCTAATGCTGTTAATGATGATGATGTTAATAATATTACGCGAGTGGCACATATGCATATGTAATAAGCCAGGGGAGGGGAGATAAGTCGCCAACCGATAAGCGGGGTGGGGGCAAGATGATAAAAAGAGGATATGAGTGATGGGAAAAATAAAATTTATAATTTGTAAAAGATTAATATTTTATTAAACAAGAATCTTAATTAAAACATAATTTTCCTGGGTTTCTGGCAAATTGTTCTACTACTTTATTATAAAATTCGAATTGTCCATGATTACGCGCCTATGAATACTCATCGTGACCAGTTGATTAAAAAGTTCCGAAGCTCGCAATGCCCCCCTGCTCCCCCCTGGCGACGCCCATGTGTATACTTACACGTCTTGATCGAATGAAGTAATATCTACTTCAAATTAACAATTTTTAATTCCAGTGAAATGCAATTGTTTAAAGTAGATTAAAATTAGGAAATCAAAATTCTGGCATACATCAACACAAGAACGTTCATATGTTTTCTGCTGCGTATGTTTAACGCATAGTGGCATATATGAACTCATTTTGACCAATCCTATTAGATTTCGCTTGTAATGAGTGCCATGTCCAATTTAGGTCTATACCATACAGTATACAAAATTTTTGGAAAAATTAAAATCAAATCCGAATCCTTCTTCTTCTTCTTTGATTCCTCAATCTTTCGATTGATGGTCAATCATCCGGAAGGTACATTACTTAGAATCGCGTTGCCTTTAATCATCTAATTCGGGCCTTCTCCTTTATTAGCTGGTATTTGTTCACCTCTGTATTTCCCATTACTTGTGAAATGAATTTTTTCTACGGCCTTCCCCGTGTTCTTTTACCATTTACTAATCATTCGATTATTGATGATAAATATCTGTTATTTCTTGTTACATTTCCTATTGCACATCTTCTTTCACCTATGATCTTCATTAAGCAGCGTTCTGCATTAATATTTTTGAGCAATTCTGTATTTTTAATTTTATCTAACCACTTAACTTTTTGCATTTTTCTCCAACACTAAATTTCAAACACTTCTAATCGTTTTTGTCTTCCTTTATTTATGGTTCAAGTTTCTGCACCATACAGAAGCACACTCCAAACGTATACTTTTATTAATCTTTTCCGCAGTTCTACATTTATGTTTTTGGATGTTAGCATTGATTTCTTTTTAATGAAGACGGTTTTCGCCTGCGTTATCCTAGACCTTATTTCCTGACCATACCTTCCTTTCTGTTATTATTGAACCAAGGTACCTGCGCTTTTATAAGTCCTAAATATGCCTGAAAACAAAACAACGCAGCATACATCTCGGCTTCTGCAATCGATACAACGTTGTTCAACCGTATTCCCTCGGTGCTTCCGTTTATTTCGAAAGAGCATGTAGCTGGGGCAATCTTGGACTTATTAGCTTTGGATCGATCAGTGTATGCTTTCGAAAATGTGGAGTATTTATTAATAATGCCTAGCGCCCCGTGCTCTCGCAGTGCTGGTGATTGCTATCGGTGAGGGTTGTAAAAGCTTCTACCCGAAAAGAAGCCCAGGATAGAGGTAGTTTTGAATAGTCCACTCTAGGAATGGAGTTATGCTTTATGTTATTTTGCAAAAAAATTTCATATTATCTTTAGGAAATTTGGGCTCTATAATTACGTCACTATAATTCTCCGCAGTTCATGAAAGCATATCGCGGTAAGTGAAGAATTTTTAGAAGATAAAGGTGGGACACCGGCTAACGAACATAGAGGCTTTTTGCTGACGACGTACGATGAGCGCCAAATATCATGCGAATAGCGGCGTTGTGGATTGGATCAAGTGTTTTCTAATAAGGAACCACTCGCTGACGAGTATATCTGACTCCCATAATTGATTTTGCTGAAGACTACTGCTTTGTAAATATTTAGAAGAAACCTCGATTGGACGTTAAATTTAGGATTTGACAGGAACTTGTGATCACCTTTAAAGATTGAAGGGACTTAACTTTTAAAAGGAAAAGATTAAACCAAGGAAGAGAGGAAGGGAAGGGTTGAACAGCAAGGTAAAAAGATCGAGGATTGGTAAAGAATGAAGGATAGAATTCGGTCCAGAAATTGTGATGGGAACGATAAGAAAGGCAGTAGAGAGTTTGAGCAGGAAATCTACTAATGAATAGACCATTGGTCGCCGTCGAACGTGCCAACGAGTCAACTAACTCGTTTCCAGGAATTCCGAAATGACCAGGAATCCATAGTAGATCAATTACAACAGAACGGGATGCAAATAAATTAGAAATTAAGAAGCGAATTTGGAGAATAATGGGATCAGTGACATGAGTAGGAAAAGGAGAGGAGATAGCCAACAAAACACTTTTCGAGTCCGAGGATAGGAGGAATCTCGCGAGATGTTATTTGTTGAGGATATGAAGAGGACTGCCTGCAGGATAGCCATGGATTCGGCAAGAAAAATAGAGGAAAAAGAGGGCAACTGAAAGGATTCGGAATACGTAAACGCGGGGATAATGAACGCAGCCCCAACGGCAGCATCAGACTTCGAACCATCCGTGTAGATAATTGTATGGGAAGGAAAAACAGAAGGAACACAACACTGCACGAGAATAATATGTAACTGTGTGTCTTTGCATGAAAAATATTGTTTAAGTGTTTTTTTTTTTTTTAAGAAACTCCCTCGATGAACAGGATGACATAAATTTAAAAAAAAATTTATTTATTTCCAAAAATGTAAGACGTATATAAATAAGACCATAAAACTTACATATGTGCAAGACTACTTTTCATTATTTACCAAAGAAACCGCGAATTTATTTCATAAAAAACCTCACACACACACGTGACCCATACCTCAAGCCGTACTTACCATTTCAAAATGAAAATTTGAAATTTTAAAAAATAAAAAATTTTCATCCCGCCGAAGTCGTAAATTGTATTTATTTAATTTCTACTTTACGTTCGTTAATAATTTCAAAAAAAAAAAACATTCATAAATAAATAGCTAGTAAATTTACAGTAATTAAAAATAAACAAAATGTAACTATAAATTCTATTCAAGTGAACAAGTGCTTTTTAAAATTACGCTGAATTTCACGCTAAATTTTGGTCAGTTTACTGAAATTAACTTCTATTTCGGGGCTGTAAATTTATGGTTCTATAACTTTTTAATGGCATGAAAATTGTCTAAGCAGTTTGTTCTTATTTTAAAACAAAAAGTCAGAACAAATAAATTTCTGGACAAAAAGAAATTTTAGAAATCACTATGCAGACAGTTTAATAAACTAGATTTGAACGAAATATTTTCCAGTGGGAGCCGATTTTCATTGTGCGCTACAAGTTTCGTATAACTTCAATCCACCACTAGGGTTAGCTTGTATATATATATATATATATATATATATATATGTATTAATCGGCATAGAGGAGAATGTGGCAATATGGCCCCCGCTGGTTATTTGGCCGCCCGTTGTATCTCAATATTGGGAAACACCGTTTATGAATTACTATACGTATCGAGACGCATTTGCCGGCACGTTGTATCAAAAGTTTTTCGTTCGGCAAAAATGTATTCATTTGTATGTTAAAACAGTGTTTTGTGTGGTCTAGTTGCGATAGTAGGAAGGATAGCACCCATCTTCAATATTTCCAAGGTATTATCAGTGTATATTTGTGATATTTTGGTATTTGTGGTTTGTTGTACTAAGCGCTTTTTTTTAATATGGCTCCCTATTATTGCTGATGTTCATATTAAATGCATGAATGTAAAAGATTATAATGTGCATATAATGTGCTAAACGTATTTTTATTATTTCAGATGCCTCGAACGAACATTTCTCCAAAGCCTAAAAGGAAGAGGAAGCAATGGGATACCGAAAAAAGGAAAAAGGCTATCGAAGCAGTACAAACCAAGATAATGGGGTACAAGAAGGCTTCCAAGACATTTCCTGTACCTAGATCAACATTAAGGAGACTAGCAAAATGTACAGGGGAATCTTTGGATTCAGTTGTGCACAAACCATTAGGCAGAAAGTGTGTATTACCACCTCAGATAGAAACAAAACTGGTCGAGTATCTGTTGTTCATGGAAAGCAAATATTATGGCTTGACACCTCTGAACGTTAGACGGATGGCTTAGCAAGTAGCCGTGAGGAATAACACATCCCAAATTCATGTAAAAACGAAGTGCCTGGCCGATTTTAAACTGGCATAAGGATAAATTGTCCATAAGAAAACCAATAGGAACTTCATATGCTCGAGTACAAGGTTTAAATCGCGCTGCCGTCAATGAGTTGTTTGACTTATTAGAAGCCGAGTATACAAAAAAAAGCAGTATCTAAATGACCCCATTTTCAATGTGGACGAAACCGGGTTGACAATAGTGCAGACAAAGATACCGACAGTAATAGGTAAAAAGAGTAAACGGCAAATTGGAGCGTTAACAGCAGCAGAACGAGGATCTTCAATGACATCGGTTTGTTGCATGAGTGCAGGAAGAACCTAAATAACGCCAATGATGATATTCCCGAGAAAGAACTATTCTGATCTGTTGATGAAAGGAACTCCTCCTGGTGCAATAAGAAAAGTGTACCCATCTGGTTGGATACAAACTCATTTGTTTACAGAATGGTTTGAACACTTCTCGGAAAAAATGAAGTTCTTCTCATCCTTGATGCACTCGTAATGTTGAAGTGTTAAGACTTGCTCGTGAAAAGCACGTAACGATCGTATGCCTATCTTCTCACACGACGCACAAATTACAGCCACTCGACCGCACATTCATGGGTGCACTTAAAACCCATTACAGTGAAAATATTTGGCAGTTCATGTTGCATTCCGACAAAACGCTCGAGCCTTATGATATCGCTGAGCTGTTTGGGAAGGCTTATTTGAGATGCACAACTGAAGAAATGGCAATTAACGAATTCAGAGTCACAGGAATCTATCTATGTAATCGTTATATTTTTAGCGATGCTGATTTTCTGGCTGAAGAGCAATCGCTAGGAGCAAACGGGGTGGAAACGTTGCGGAATCAATCGACTAGTAACCATTGTCTTCATCAGCCCTTATTCAGCCGTCTTCATCAGCCGTTGATCAGCCGAGTCTATCACCATCCGTCATTCAACCACTGTCAACAAGGCTTTTTTTTGTTTTTTATTAATTAATTTAAAAATATGAAATTTTAAGAGAACATAGATATTATAATTACCTTTTGATTACTTTTTATTTCATGTCGCTAGCTACCTCTGAGCCGAAGTTACACGCAATCGTGTTTTCAACTTTACCATTTTGCAATAGGCCGCCATATTGTTATTAAGAGTTCGGCTTAGGTACCTATTCTAAGCACCCCTAGAGCTACATTTTCCAAAAATTTCATTGAGTTTTGAGGAAAATTGACGGAATGGCAACAATTTGATCTTTTTACTTGTTTTTATTTTCATCGCTAATTTTGTAATGTTAAATAATTTTTGCGAATTTTCACAGTAGCCTATCCTTGTGTAAAATTTACTCAGGAACATAATCGACAAGTATACCACATATCGATTTTGGGATTATTTACCGAGATAATCGCAAAAAACTAAAAAAAAAAACACTTTTTTTTTTTTAACTCGAATAAACAATGGTTTCGCACCTCCCACATACACTCAAATTTAGGGTTGCATTCCACTGATTTTAGCTAAATTTTAAGCCCACGAAGTCCCGGTTATAAGAATTTCACCAAATGAGCATGTTTTTTGTCTATTTTGCCCGGACTAGTAGTGAAAATGAATTATCAGATATGTCTAATGATTCCGATTCTGAAGACGGAGGTCCTGTTTGTGCATATCATGAAAATAATAAAATAACATGCATTTTTTGCTACAGCAAATTCTCTGATGACATAATAGGTGAAATTTGGGTGATGCGCCAAAGCTGTGAATTGTGGGCTCATAATGATTGTGCTGGAGCAGAAGGGGATTACTATATTTGTGACTTTTGCCTCTAAATTTTTGTAGAATTTGATTAGTACATTTAATGCCCTCCGGGGGAGGAACATAATTCCTATACATTTTATATTTCTCAGTTTTTTTAAAAAATTGTGAAAACTATTATCTTTATTTTTATTTGTAACATAATCCTATTAACCCATTAGATGACTTATCTTTTGACATAAATAGATTGTAACAATACCAATTAACAATTATTTTATACTTGAAAAACAAATTAACGAACCATATTCCCACCTTCTCCTCTACCGGCAAAATTATTCTCAGAACCTTTTGAAATTTAAGTAAAATAATCAGTTATTAATTTTGTTCATGAGACCCGCGTAAAATTTTGAAATTCTTAGACTTCTAAAAAATCTGAAATTCATCTCTTAGAATAAAATATTAAACTGATATCACTGTAGTCACTCATACTGATTTTTATCTTCTACTGATGAAAACATATTGTGTCTTTCCTGTTATATTTTTATATTTAATATTGTTATGTTATATTTTATATTTACTAAACAGGATGCGTTAGTGTGGTGCGGGCTTTTATTTTGTTTTTGGTTTTCAGGAGAATGCGGCAAAACAATAAAAATATGATAGGCGAATATATTCTTAGTATGGTGTTGATTATTCATTTTACTTCCGCGTTTTCTAGTTCATCGAATTTAAATTTAGAATTGTTGATGATGCAATTTTTTTCATTATTAAGAAATGTAAAGAAATAGTAGAAGGTACTACTTCAGAAAATCGAAGTGTTAAAATAAGGAAAATAAAAAAGATTTCATGTCACACTCGATCATTTGTAGTACGTTAAAAATATTATTTAAGTAGTGATAAGTGATGTAGTTAATCGTTATCGAGTATAATCAACCGATTGGAATTAATTTCGGTGAGCCCGTTCGTTTTATTAAATAGGCTTTCCTGTAACTCCGTTAAGTATTTCTGCCTAAATCAGTCAAATCTTGTAAAAACATTCGAGCCATTTCACAATAAGACGAAAGGCATGTTTATTTTTGAACTAATTTGTCTACCATTACAATACCGAAATATGTAATTATTTTTGTAATGTTCGATGGAATATTTTTTTCCTTTTTTTTTGACCGGTTTAAGAAATTTTACAATTGAAATTTGAGGGGTTTTCTCGATAAGATAAAAGGGTAATTTTTGTTTTAATAAATCTGTCCATTGTGACAATATGGCAATATACAATTAGTTTTTCATTTTAGATAAATAAACATCGTTTCTTTATCATTATCTATAATATTAATTCTGTGTGCCACTGCAGTATTTTATGTTGACGATAACGCTTATCATACAATTGCCTTTACACGTATTTGTTAGATTTTTAAATTATTAAGAATAAAAATGTGTTCTTATTTTTATAATACAAGTGTTAATATTTTTCAATAAATTTTTCTTTTTTTTCTTTAATTATTGTGATTTCTACTATTCTTTTAAATCATATTATCTGTCTAGTGTCATATTTTTAACTAAAAGAATGTAGGCAAAAAATATCAATCTATTTAATAAATCAGCCCATAGTCAAAACTATTACTACTTTTATTTACGTATTAGAGAAATAAATTAATTTTTCGTAAGATTTGCACATTTAGGGTACCCCCCTACAGTTGTATTAATATTTAGCTGATCACTTCTAAGCGTAATCAGTACGTTTACGTTTAGGACACCAAAATTAACAGTTCAAATATAGTTATAAACCATATGCTAAAATATGATTTAGCGTCGTTGAGCACACTTTCTGTTCGCGGCCGGGTGATATATTTAATAAGTATTGATCCGTTAGCGATGTTTATTCCATTCGTAGACAGTAAATTATTACCCATTCGGTTCGTTTTTGACATAGACATACTTGAATGTTCCACTTTAGCTTAATTTGAACAAGACAATTTATATCATTAACTGGAGATTTCCAATATTGTTGTAAACAATAATCAAAGTATCACGTATCATTATGGAACTACATTTTTGCGTGCGTTGGTATGCAGTGCCTCTAATGCCAGTCACCTAGCTTGTTCATTCCGCTGTAAGAGTGACTAAAACCTCACATGATAACTGTTTTAGTTCTACGTTTCTGAAAATGTAGTATATTATTTAGTCTGCCAGCATATCGATTGCACTACCAACGATGAATTTCATGGAAGTGAACGGATCTATGCGTATTAATCTGAGAGTTTGCCTTTTTTCCGATGCAGTATATAGACTTCTTGATATTTCAGTAGAATACGTCATGCTTCGTGTATGTCTAATAAAAAAAGAACTTTTTTTTTTTAACCCCCCTTTGGGCATGTCAACAAAGGATCTTCGCCCAGAAAGGGAAAAAAAAATAGAACTTATATAAGTATTCTTTTTGTGATATATCGTTAGCTCTATTAGATAGGATAGCGTCTTCTCTTCTGTAAAATTGTTCAGTTGATGTAACCTCTGCCTAATTTAAATAGATCAGTTGTGAGTTTATTGAAAGTATATTTCAACTATTTTTTAGTCAGGATCCCCCTAGGTATGCCATTTGGCTTAAGCTTTGCTTTGTTCCTGCTTCACATTTTCGGAAATTGAATTTGATGACGCTGGCCGGATTATTTTTTGCCTTGTGATTTGTTTATGTATTGCTGGAATATTATTATTTCATACTGATTTATTGGTTAAATTTAAGTTGTTTCGTGTTTTTTTTTTTTACCTGTTTGCATATATAACAAGTATTTTGCTTCTTACTCTAGTTTGATCTATAATGTTGGAGCGATACGTGATAAATCGTAACAGCTGTTGTACTTACATCTGGCAATACATTTCCACCACTCTGTACATATCTGTTGCTCTATTCAAACTGTTATCTTGTAATCGGCTTGTGATTTAGTAAGAAAGCAGTGAGGGCTATTTTTGTATTTATTCTCTTCTATTCCCTTTCTTTAATTTCTTTTTTTTGATTTGTATTTTTCTTCTGGTGGTAAATGTTTATTTTGTGTTGTATTTTAAGCAGACCAAATAGTTTTAAGTTGATAGGTAGAGAGAAATTGGCCAAATCAATTTTTCTATACAGGTCAAAAAAGAAAAAAAAAGTGAAAGCCCTAGTGTGCCAATTTCTATTACACTATACTTGGCTAGTGTGCCAATTTCTATTACACTATACTTGGCTAGTGTGCCAATTTCTATTACACTATACTTGGTTTTACCGATAATAAAGCGATAACAGGTAAATTATTCGTGTAAAGTTATAAATAGGCAAGTTTATCGCGGAAACATGATTTTAATATGACGAAGAACACAAACATGATAAACGCGTCTATCGCAATTTCATCAATTTCCTTATCGCTCGTCTATCACTAAATCGGCGAACCATCCAAATATGCTATAAAACATATCGTCAATTAACCCATTAGCACCCAACGTCTTCATTTAACACAGTTCTGTTTATGTAATTAAAGGAATTTCCTCGATTACACTCACTCGATCTATCATATACATATATAAGCGTACGTATGCGATCGATTGAAGCTATCACGTTATAAACAGGGAACCTTTACTCAGAAAATCGTGAACTAGAACGGCGTTCTATAGGATTCGGTCCTTAGTCTAATTCTGATCAGCTTGGCGATAAATTATATTGTAGGTGATTTTCGTGGTCCAATCATCTTCGCCAGCAACTTTGCTACCTTCATAGTATGCATGGAAATCACGAAAAGACAACAAATCCTATAGAGCACGGGGTAACAAACTCTTGACAAATGATTGCTAGAAAATAGAGTTTGTTTTCCTGCCATCAAAATATCAGTTACTCATTTTTACGCCGTATGAAAATATAATTACATGCTTGCTATTTATTTAAATAATATTTAAACACTGATCGTTAAAAGGAAAACAAATATTTCGGTCTATGATTAGAACCCATCGTGGTAGACCTTTCATATTGACAATTTAAACATATTGTGCAAAATTAACTTAACATTATGAAAACATATTCACGCATTTTGTGCAGTGTGTTGATGTGTTAACCATTCTCCACATATACCTACAGTTCGGTCGAAATGTAATTATGGACTGCGATTTCGGCATAAGCTAGACCAAATATGTCAAATAAGCTAAATGTCATCCAAAACACCGTTATCGACTGGAGTTTTTAAGACATATTCGATCATTAATTTACTATGTGAAGGTGAAGAAATGTACCTATTTCAGCCTTCAACGAGAACAACAGCTGTGCGCAAAAAAATTGCTGAAGGAGTGAATAAGCTTTCTGTATATACCTTGCGCGGTATTTTTTTCTAAACACAATTTGAAAATACAATATAAAATGCCTTTAAGGGTAAAAGTATAGATGAATACTATTACAACAAAACTCCAAATGACTAATTTAGAATTAATCATTTCTTTAATTATTTGTTCCGTTAAGCTAATGCTAAGAGAACATTGTATATACAGCATCTTGCTTTGGCAACACTGAAGAGAATGTAGCAAACACATTTATGGAATTCATATCCAGCATGATACGTACTTGAAAAAATAAATAAATCATCAATTAAAACATCTGCAGAACTATTAGAATAATGATCTTACAGAATATGATATATTAAAATTATAATCCTCCGTAGCGATACTATTCACCTGAACTGCACTCAAAATAATGTGTTTTTTGTTTAAAATTTTCGATTCATTCTTTTGCTTTCGCTTAAACTGTAACCGAAATTTTAATTTATCGCTATTTATTCAGCTTTCTCGAACTTGTTTATCGATAATGTCGATCTGTATGTGTCGGTTCGGACGTACCAATTTCTAATCTAACGTTACTAGCTACATTCGCTGATGACATTGCGATACTCGCATCTAATACGAATGTTACGTATGCAAACGCTGCTGTTCAAAATCATCTGAATAGGCTAGAGAAATGGGCATGCCTCTGGCGCATATCGTTCAACCCAACTAAATGTCGTCACATTTTATTCACAAACAGACGAGTAAGATGTTCACACTTGAAATTTGAGAACTCGCAAATTCCAAAAGTAGACTCCGTGCGCTATCTTGGAATGCATATGGATAGACGATTAACGTGGCGTGATCACGTGGAAAATACAAGAAAATCTATAATAATTAGGGCTAGGTTGCTATGGCCGCTGCTAGGACGAAAATCAGTTCTAAACCTGGCCGTAAAGCAGAATGTATATTTATCGGTTATCGCTCCAATATGGAGATATGGATTAGAGCTATATGGAACAACATGTCGAAGCAACCTCCTTAGGATACAGCAACAGCAGTCCAAGCTCTCTACGTAGGCAATGGTATCTGCGCCTTATTTCGTATCCAACGACACATTGCATGCGGACTTGAATGTTCCATACGTGAAGGATGTTTATGCGGAACAGTACAAAAAGTTCTTTGAGAAACTTCAGTTTAGCTCGAATCCACCTATATACCGAATGTTCACTATTGAACTTCCAGCCAGATCCAGCCGGCGACTGAAATCGAAAAAGCGGTGCCGGGATGCACTTCCGATAACTTAAGCGCTATTATATTGCTCTCGGAGACACTACGCATAATCGTTATGTAGTGTGAAAATAAATAAATTAATAAAATAAAAAAAATAAAAAAAAAGAAATAAATAAATAAAAAAAGGATAAATAAACCATTTTCTTCTTAAGACCTGAATCGGGCATTTCGTTGGAACTGTCAGGTTAATATTCGTTTCCTTTTCCTTTTCTATTCATTCCACTTTTCCCCAATTTTTCCCCCCTTTCCTTATATTCTTATATCACCATTGTTTATGGCAGACTGCTGTCGGTAAAATGAAAAAAAAAAAAAATGTATCGGTTGAAAAGTTACCTCTCGCAATTTTATTAAATATAAAATATTTAACGTATATTTATATATGAATCGTTGTCATGCGGTTTAAATTGTACACGTTTGGCCCTTTTCGTTATATTAGAAATTATTACGTTAATTAGAATGTTATAAACTACATAGATATTTGTATAAATGAAAATACAACAGTCGTTTAATTTATTATAAATGTGCATAGTGAAAATAGTACGTAACCTATCAATTTTTAAGTTTACGTTATCTTATGAAGTATAAACTACACTCTTTTTTTACGGGCATTTGGTTCCTCCATATTACTGAAAGAAATTGTATAGCTAGAAAAAGTACTTCTTTTAATATTTCAAATATACGTCAAATCTTTGTGAAATATTAAAAAATTTTCTCTTTTCAGTTAAATATTTTTGGAAGTTATTAGTTTGCATGCTTTATATCGAAATTTCTTTATACATATATATGCACAAAACAATGACGTAGCTGAAGATCCGTAGATCCCGCGGTGCGGGTGGGGGGAGCTTTTGGGGGCCCTACTCAGTCTAAAAAAATTGACAGTTTTATTTTAACCGGGCATTGGTAGCATAAAAAAATGTGACACGGTTGGTAGCATGTGAGAATTTATCTCATGTGAGGAGAAATCTCACATGAGGTAAATTCTCATAATGCTACCAATGATACTTCGTTTTTTTATTAAAACTTTTTCACTAGTTACATATGAAAGTTTTATTTTCTCAACAAACAAAAAATAAAATAGAAAAATTCTTAAGATTAATTTCAAAAAGTTAATTCTTTACACTACAAAAAAATTATAATTAATATAATTAATACTTCACTTCGGCGCATCGTGAAAGAAAATCTCACCGAACAGAGTTACACGGACGATAGCATCGTTAGAATTATTCAAACACTATGCTAAAATTGAATTACACAATTAGGCACATAGTGGGAGAAAATCTCACATTTACGTTCCGAGCTCAACAAACACACGTCCACAATGTCACACACCGTACTGTTACTGGAACTGGTTTTTGATAGCACGTTGCAGAAGGACAAGCCGACAGGTACTGACATTCTTGACCCGTACACTTCAGTGGTCCCCAATGTATGAATATACAAGTGTTTAGTGTGAGACAAAATCTCATTATGCTACCAACGCCGGATTAAGCTGGTGCTGCGAATATATGTGAATATGGATGGATTTAACTGTATGTGTACGTGTCATGTAATGTGCATGGTCGATGTGTGTTTTAAATGTCGTGAAGCGTGCTGGATTCTGTGTACGGCTTTGTCTGTGTGTAAATGCAATGTAACTATCCACTTAACAATTTTTTAACGTCTAAGCACGAAAAGAATAACAGAATGGCAGTTAACAGTAGAAAAACGATCACTGAGAAATTCCATCACATGACTGTAGCCATTCGTTGTAATAAGATATCCTTTTTAAAATCGTACCCTATAAAGCCTGTGCACATATTTATAAATGTTTTCCCTTCGGTACATCCTCCCCTGACATTTTTCCTCTTGAATATTTCAACGATAACTATAATTCTAGAGCAAAATTATTATTATCATTTCCTGGGAAATTATCATTGTCACTAACAATACGTACCGATCGTGCGTTCTAGATCTACAGCAACGTTTCATAGAATCCGTGTTTATTTTGTATTTCGTTTTATTTATTTAAATCAGAATTATTTCGCAAAACAAACTGTTTGAAATATATTTTTGCTGTTTTTTTTTGTACTGAGTGAATCTATGAAACGTGTATGTCTGGCAAAAGCGCAAAAATAAAAAAGCGAAAGAAGATGAACAAAGAAAAATTGTCAGAAACTGACTTCGTGGATTAAAAACCCGGATTCTGCTGGTGTTCAAGGTAAGTTTGTTTAAGCGTTTACACACGTTTAAGTAGACAAATGTTTGATAGAAAAAAAGTTACTAAGCTAATTAATGATCCAACAGCCCGCCGCGTTTATTATATTTAATTTCGTGACTTTTTCGTTCCCCCTAAAATTTACACGTAAAAATTTTAGTTTAATAAAATGTAGCACATTGTAAGTGTATCAGAACATTTATAACTTTCTCTTTGTAACTCTCGTAAAGTTATATGGTTTACTTTGAACTATTATGTGTAAATGTAGCCTTACATATTCGTAAACTTAACAAACTCAGCGATAATCTTACGGAAATGAAAAATATTTTCTCCTTTTTCATTAATTTTTTTTAAGAAGGATAAATTTGCATTTTATTATTTATTAAAATAGAACAATTTAAATTCACTTAAAATGTATTAATTTCAGAAAATGATAACGATAGAATTAGTAATGCAGATATTGATGGCGATATTTCAAATTCAGTACTATTTGAAGAACCATCCAATCTAACTGAACTATTGTCAAGTACCCAACCTTTTCCTTCAGATCAAGGATACTATACGGGTTTGAAAATTCCGTGTGATGAATTAAAAAGAGAAATTTAAAATTATGGTCCTTGTAAATCAAAGGAATCATTTCCTGAAGATTCTCACAACAGAAGATTTTCTATCGAATATTATTTTATAAAATCGAATTATTTTTATCTTATAACATTATATTTGAAGATATTTGACAAAGTTTATTGTGAACACTGTTGGCTATTCGGAAACCGAAACCATACTTCGTTTCTTTCTGAATGGGTTGAAGGAGTAAATGATTGGCAAGCTCTTTCCAAAAAAAAAAAATAAAATTACATGCGAATTCCCAGTGCTATCTTAAAGTTTCCTCAAACTATGATTTATGGAAAAACAGTAAACCGTGCAGTTAATAATTTTTAATGAATACTGAATTAAAAGAAAAAATTAATTTTTGGAAAGAAGTTTTGAAACGTGTCATTGATGTTATTTTGATGTTAGCCACTTGTAATTTAGCTTCTTGTAGTCACCGTGAATAAAAAGTGAATGAGTTTAATGTTCATAACAGAGGTAACTTTTTATCTGTAATCGAAGTTTTAGCAAAATGTGATGGTATTTTTTTGTACAGTGTTTTAAATTCAGAAAATAAAAGAGTCAACTATTTAAGTCCCGAAATACAAAATGAAATAATTTGTTCATTGCCAAATCAAGTTCAAAGAAGTATAATTGAAGACATTCAACTGAGCAAATTTTATTCAATAATTTTGGATACAACCCGAGATATCTCAAAACAAGATTAATTGAGTGAGATTATTTGACATGTTAGTAGTACCACGTATGATAGTGATCTCGATCTTCGCGAGTTTGAAGTACAAGAAAGTTTCCTTGGATTTTTTCATTTTTCAGATCAAAGTGCTGAAAGATTAGAAACTGTAATATTAAAAACATTAGAGAATAGCAATATATTAATTGAAAATTGTCGTGGTCAGAGATATGATGGAGCGAGTGTAATGAGTGGTAGTTACACTGGCTTACAAAAACGTATAAAAACTATACAACCAAAAACGTCTTACGTACATTGTGCAGTTCCCAATTTAAATTTAGTGTTAGAGGATTCTGTTAAATCAGTGGTGCAAGTGCAAACTTTTCATGAAATTCTTCAAAAGCTATATCTATTTTTTAGTGTTACTATAAAGCGTTGGGAGATACTGTTTAATGCGATGTCTAAAGATTCTCTAAAATATCCTACATTAAAGAAATTGTGTGGAGGTCATCCAGACATATTGTGCTATCTACGCTTGTCGAATAGGTTTTAGGCAAATCATAAAAGCTTTATTAAAAATAATCGTGATCATCAACGATAAAGAGACAAAAAATGATGCCGAGCAGGCCTTATATAAACATATAAATGAATTTCAATTTATTATTTTTCTAGTCATAGAATGCAAGCTATTAGAGATGATGAATTTAGAGTGTCAAAACAATTACAGTCAAAGAATATTGATTTACCGCACGCTACGGAGTTATTAAAAACAGCACTTGAAAATCTTCAAGGATTAAGGAATAATTTTGAAGGCGTCGTTCAGGAAGCTTCAGTTTTAGCTGAAAGTTGGGGAAAATACGCAGAATTTTAAAAAAAAGAAAAGACCAAAACGAACGAAAATCTTCTTTGATGAACTGATAGTTCCACGAAATAATTACGAATGCAAAACATTTATTTTAAGAATACAAAATCTTCAATGCTCGCATTGACATAATTATTGCACAATTAAGCAATCGATTTGAAGGAATGAGATCAGTAAGCCAGCGTTTTCGCTGTTTTTTCCCAGTCAATCTCCAGAAGATGAAAGATGATGAGTTGATTGAAGCATTACAAGAGTTAATGAATTTTTATTCTCATGAATTATCAACCAATTTTATACATCAGTTTTTGCCACTTCGAAATTTAATTCATAAAAATATATTAGAAAATATGTCGACCACCTTTTTAAATACATGATGAAAAATAACTTATCATTTTTGAGTAATATTCCCCTGACGTTTCAATAGCTATAAAACTATTTTTAACATTGCCTGTTACAGTAGTGAAGACAGAAAGATCATTCTGTAAACTGAAAATAATAAAGAATTATTTGTTTAGTACAATGGCACAGGTGCGATTGGCTGATTTAGCCAAGGTCGTGTCCACGGGTGGGGGGTTAACTCCCCCCCCCACCGCTATAAGAACTGAAATAGTTATTATAAATACACAAAAATCTGAAAAAAATCAAAAATTTAAAATAAATATTGATGGTTTTTAAGGTGTTCTTATCTACCTTTAAAAGAAAAAATATGCTCCATATTTTTGGGTACTTCATTAATATTTTATGAAAATTTTTTTATTACGAGTATAATTAATAACATATGTAGTTTTTATTAATGTTTATACAGTAATTCATTTATATAAATTATTAATATATAAATCAAAATGATGGAAATTATTAATAGCATGAATATTAGTGAAAAATGTATTGTTATTTATAAAATGAGATATGTAAAGAAAATGTTCGCCCCCCCCCTTCACCATTTCCAAAATTCTGGGCACGGGCATGGGTTTAGCCATATTATCGATTGAATTTGAAAGGGCTAAGAAACTCAATATTGATGCTCATCGACACAAGTTCGCAAGAAAAAATGGCAAAACGTTCACAACGCTTCTGTAACAATATTTCAATTTAAATAATTTCTGATATAAGAACTGTAGATACAAATAACATTATTTTTATTTACATCAATATAATCTGTTTAAAATTTTTATAACTCATAATTGTTTACCTCCATAAAGTTTTACAAATTACATTTATTAATAAATTTAATAAAAAATTATATTTCAAATAAATTATCTTTATCAAATATAATTTACTTGTTGATTTATGTATCTTTTTATTTAATTTGTTTTTGTTTATAACTTTAAAAAATAATAATAGATAAAAATAAAGAAAAAAAGGGGACTCCTTTGAGATTTTCGTGGGGGGGCTTTCCAAGGTTTCAGCTACGCCATGAGCACAAAAGCGGTCTAAGAAATTATGCTTGGCAAATGTAAAATGTATGAATGTCGAATTTAAAAATCGATGTTATTTTTTTTCAATTTGCCGTCTTCTTATTGTAACTTGTATTACATACATTTTTTTAATGTTTCAGCTCAAATTATAACGAAACTGAAATTTCAACGAAAGTAAAAAAAAAACTACAACTCGAATTGACAAAAACTGAATTTCTACCTTAAAATTCCTAAAAAAACATCTTTTTTTTTTTTTTTTTTTTGAATACCTCTCACCGTGTTTATAATATACATATATATATATTATCGTTATAGCTTTTTAAATGACATTTATGATCTATGTAACCGCATTAGTCAAAATGTATTTCTAGTTCATTAATTTTTTCTCAGATTTTTTGCTAAAAAATACATTGAACTAATTCAAATTTATTCAAAAAAAAAAAAACGAAAATTTTGAACATGTTTCCGTTACAAACTTATTTTAACTTTTATGACGCATTGTTGACTAGGGCGTGCTTTTTGTATGAAACTAAAATTCAGGTACTGTATTTGTGTAGATGATAATCAGTGCTTTTCTAAACGTTCCCGTATTCGATTATTCATAAAGTTGTAACTATCGAGACTAAAGACTAAAATATTTACGTAATAAACGTTTCTGTCCGGCAAATTAAATCAAACGTCGCCTGTTAGAGTGCACTTCCAGCATATTAAAATTGATATAATAGTTTTGCAAAGATTGTTCCGTTATTTGTTTTACATTGGTTCGTACGATGAAAACGAAACGAATAGACTAAATATTGACAAACATGAGAATAATGAATAATTTATGTAGCCTGTTCGTTACTTTTCATCATTTCATATTATACGAACTTGTTTAACCAGTATGCTTTACTGATCCTGGCTCTACCCCACCACCGTGCTTATCGATAATGTTATATCGTCCGGTTTGATAACGTTGCTATGAGCAAAACGAACGCCGAATGTTGTAACTCGTTGTTGTGTGCAGTTTAATGTTATTTATCAATTACCGTCAGCGGTTCAGTTCACTTTTTCAGCGTATTGCAGAGGGTGACGCCGGTCGGCTAATTCGTTAAACAGTGTCTACATTGTACTTATTGTTTTGCTGTCTAGTTTAATTTTCTTGTACTTAAAATGAGAGACGCAGCTGCAGAACAACTTTCTGAATATAAAAAGTCAGTTTCGGTAAGTATTAAAAAAAAAAAAAAAAGGAATCAATTTTAATAGTATCCAAATAAAAACTTACAAATATTTGGAATCATATTTGAAATTGTAAAAATGTATGAATCGCGTGTTAGTTTTTGTTATTAATGTTTTGTAAAATTTTGCTTTAATACAACAGTTTTTGACTTTTTTAAAATCATCGTTTATTTAAATATACTTGTTTTATTAACTGGTGTACGTTATTGCTAGCAATTATGGGATCACGTATTTCTTTTAGCAAACGGTTCGTTTTTTAATTTTACTCGGTTTATTTAATTTGTTCGTGCAAATAATTTTAGATTTTAATTTTTCTTATATATTACTTATTTTGACATACAGCGCGATAGAAAAAATCGTTTTCACTCGATCATTTAATTTTATTAACGTAGTTTTAGGAAATGCATTTTATTCTATAAAAGTTTTTAACTTGTTATATCGAATCAATAATACGTGTTTATTAAGATTATAAACTATAAGCATTATATAGTTCCGGTTCGATTAATTTTCTGAATAATTGAATCGATTTAGATCAGAAAAGTATTACTTATTGGCATTTTTTAAAACCTCGTAATATATCCGTAAAATATCATTCTATAATGTAACTGATGAAACAACGAATTAAAACTTTTACACATTTTACATTGTCGACAAAACCATTCTTAGATTCAGTTTGAATTCGTATTTTTTTTTCGTTTTAATAAACTTAATTTCGAGTGTAATAGATTTAAGTATAAAACGCTTTGAAAAAAGAGTATAATAAGTTATTGTCACTTGCAAGTAATTATATTTGTTATAATGTGTTTATATTATTTACACGAATCAATTTTCTTTTTTTTTTTCTTTTACTTTTAAGATTGTTATATTTTTATAGCAGTTGAATGTTTTATTATACACAATAAAAAGGTCATAATTTTATAACAGCGAACATGTTCATGTTAAAAAGTTATACATTATCATTAAATAAAAATGAGTAATCGGATGATTATAAATTTTGGTTTATTAATTTAATTTTCAAGTCAATGTTTACTTGTAACCGGATGTAGCATTAAATGATACGTATTCTATAAGTTATTGAATCCGAATTACTCGACTATTTGTTTTATAGAAACCGGATAAGTTAACTAGTGGTTTTGGAGCTCCCCTTGATAATGCCACGGAAGTATTAACGGCAGGTCCCAATGGCCCGATTGTTTTACAAGATATTAATTTTATTGAAAGTATAGCTAAATTTGATAGAGAACGTATACCTGAACGTGTAGTACACGCGAAAGGAGCCGGTAATTTTTATCTTCTATTTTTCTTTATTTTATTAGAAGATCCGTATATTGTAATGTTAAAAATGTATAAATACTTTAAAAATTGTTTATAATTGACGAAAGAAAGTAACAGTCACTATTGTTACATATAGTTTAGAACTTTCTTATTTATGGAGAATGAAATATCGGCATGTTTTAAATTGTCATTTTTTTTAAAACATTGACCTTACTGTCATTAAAATTTCCCGTAAAAAGTTTAAAATTTAACGCAGTGTTTATTATATTTGGTTTATTTTACAGACGTTATGAAATTCTGAAACCATTTCATTGATTCATCCTTTTTTTTTCCCTTTTTTTAAAATTTTCCGCTATTCCATTAGTCTATAATGAGAAATCATGTCTTTCGGAAAATTACTTCTGCAGCTATCATATTTGTAAGTGATTAATGTCGTAAATAGAATTCTTTAAAATAGTTAATTGTTATAGCCAAGTAACTCTGTAAAATCCGGGATAACTTTGGAATGTGTAGTAACAGTTTCATTTTTGAGAACAGAGCAATTTAGAATAAAGGTAGGCGTAGCGTCGCATCGGAAACTATAAAAAAAAAACAACAAAAAACTAGGTTATGATCAATATTATAGGATTTATCAATATTTTGTAATTTCTTGCAAATCATTTTTTACGTTCGCAGTAATTTACTGACACACATCCAGGAACAGGATTTATAAAAACATGATTTCATCGGAGGCAGTTTCAAGATTGTTTTTATTCAGTTCCGTGATAACTAAATCTTTCAAAGCTTTTTTCGTATTCATTATTTCAGATGATTATTTTTGATTCAAAAAAATCAGAGGAATTAAATAAACTGCGATCTAACGCTGTTAGAATATCATAAAAGAGGACATATATTTTCTGTGGAGGTTAAAAGCATTTAAATAAAGTTACACGTTAATGACACTAATGTTTCTACGGTGAAAATATACGATTCAGACGGGATTTTAATTTTTTGTACTCTTCCGCTGGCTGTAATAAAAACATCAAGACCATCAAGTTTCGAAAATTTATCGAGAAGAACAAACTTTTGGCTGCTGAGAACTGAAAATTTCAAAATTAAATTTTCAGGGAAAAAATTAATAATAATAATAATAATAATAAAACAAAACAGTTATAGAGTAATACATTATATAATGATCACAGAATATAAAGTCCCTCATAGTCTTTCGAATAGTAGAGTTATTAAAAGGAATTATGTGAGAAGGTCATATTAGTTCAGTCTTCATTCAGCCACGGTAAGTTGCGTTATTGATTTTGAAACATTCAAAGCGTTAAACAATAAATATGTATTAAAGAATTTTCTAATTGTCTCCGTGCAATTTAATCTTGTTCATATCATTACTTAATTAAATCATCAGCCTATTACCATGTATTATATTTAAAAAACTTAGAAGACTATTAGAATAAATGACAATTCCTATTCATATTTTACGAATTTTAAAAATGTGATTTACCTGTTACGAGATTTAATTAAAAATCTTTCAACTGTGTATCTTAAGGAAATGGGGTAATAAATATCCCTTCTAGTATTGTTGAAAAAAAAATTTAGATAATTTCAATCATGTAGATTGTGTTAAAAATATCGGTGACCGTTATTCTTATGTTTTGCCCCCTTGTAAAACTTTAACTTGTTCTCATATTAAAGGTTTTCGAAGTGGTTAAGAAAAAAATATATGGATATGAGTAAGTTTCTTTTTTTATAAAACGCGATTAGAAAATTATTTTTCAACTTCATTAACTCCTATAAAGTTGAATAGAATATTTAAACGGAATTAAATGAAATTAGCTTTATAAGATGGGATTAAAAAGTTCTGCCATTTATAATAATACTTTTTGTATTTCTCCAAACAATAAAAATAACCAATTAATTTTCACAATTTCAAGTTAAGTACACTATGTTATTTTACCGGCTGTAACGTGTGAGTTAAAAATCGTAATTTGTTACGCAAAGATGGAAAATCTTTTTACATTGCAATAAAAATGTACGAACAATTATAGTGCAAAATAAACGTGTCCTGTAAAATATCGAACTGAATACAACTCTACATATTCCGATTTACCTGTTGACATACTCGGTTTGAATAATCTAATATCCGAAATTTACGATTGCACATTAAGAATAGTAAATCGGATAAGTTGGTTGATTTTAAAGTTGAAAAACTGTTATAGTTTTGGCCAATGCAGTAATGAACTGAGTTGTCATTCTTGAAGTAAGCAGTGTTCCTAAGAAGTGAGATTTTGACCAAGCTTATATAATGAACCATACATAACTGAACTGAAAAATGGATAAAAATTTCGATATTAGTATAATAGAACTGAATATATTTAATAATAACCATTTGTACCATTTCTGATATAGTTAAAAATGATTATAAATGGTACCACAAGTAAATTCGTACTATAAAAGATGAATGATAAATTGAATGAAGCATGTTCAAATTAAGAAACATTAAACGTTTGAAAATCATTCAAACCTTTCACTATTTCCATACACGGTATATAATAAAATTTATAGGACTGTTTAAAAAAATTACTAATTATATTCATTTTAAACTAAAAGATTATTTTATGTGAACAATTTGCCACATTAATGAAAAATACAGGTATTCGTATTTTAATTATTTTTGATTAAATGTTAAAAACGATAATACTTTCTCTATACATTTAACCATTTGTAGAAGTAATCATCTTACTCTAATCGAAAATTATTTTATTCTTTACAGTAAGAAATTCAAAGGCACTTCTTTATTAAAATTTATTAACATAAAGCAGGACAATATACTTCAGCAAATTTCAACAATTATGAAAATATTATTAACATTCATTTTAAAACTAAAATAATGATCTCGATAATCCGCGCCTAAAAATAACGTAGGATATGTATAACAACATTATTAAACTGTTTCTGTTGAAAAATAATACTTTTTAACTGAAAGCTCATAAGTTGAAATTGTTATTTACTGCTAAAAAAGTTTTGAATTTAAAAAAATCTATTTGCAAGTACATGTGGAATGCAGATTTCCAATCTCTGTTGCACAGAGTAAATGTATTAAACAAAAACTTAAACATTTATTTTTATATTACATAATTATTAATTAAATTTGCATGTAACTTTATATATTAATTCCTTCCTCTATTCCATTCTCTCCCTCTTTCTCTCTCTCTCTCTATATATATATATATAAAAATAAGTATAAGTAAAAATGGGGAGAACTTACATTGTTTATGTAATGTTTCAAATGTAGAAAAGCAGAAAGGTTTAATTAAGCTGTCAACCTGTTAGATAAATTCAATTCGTCAGTACTGATGAAATCGTCGTCGAGAAAACACATCAAAGTAACCTAAAGTTTCTGAATATTTGAGTTGTAGTGATCTTGTCGTTAAATGTAGGTATTGTAATGATTTAAGCTTTAAATCTGAAAAAAAATATTGCTGAATATTTGCGCCGTCAGGGAGAAGTGGAACTGTCATGCTAGATTAAATTGTCAAAACGTGATGTTTGGCGTATCATGTGGTATTGTTAAGATATAAAAGTGGAGACGAAATTAGGATACAATATAATACGAGGGTAGACCATTAAAAGAAATTGTATAGGGTTAAAATGAACTAAGTTGAATAGAAATAAGGGATAAGATAGGAATTTTCTTAAACACAAAACTTCAATTCCTGGAAAATGAAAGGTAGAAATAAATGAGAGTAGAAGATATGTAGCGGAAGACGTTTAGCAAGGAAACGGTATTCCAAATGGGATTTGTAAATAAATATAGGAGAGGATATTTGATTCAGCAAGAAGTGCCCTGTAAATGTTATATAAAGAATAAAAAAACTGTTTTTATAAGTTGGAATGCGGAGAATGCTTCTTTCGCTGATGAGATTTGATCGAGAAAGTCCCTACAAGTTCTAAATGTTATTTTCTTTTACTTGAACTGAAGTAGACGGTTAAACTATGCAATACTTTTGTATACGTAAAATTTTTATAAGGAAAATAACTGTCGGATAAATAATGCAAGATATATAAATAGAAAAAGTAATTGTTTGTCCGATTATGATTGGAATAATTTGAATGTCTTTTCAAAAAAACAAAAAAAAAAAAAAAAAAGAAAACTAGTTGCATATAGAGGCCAAAAATCTTTCTTGTAATCGTTTAAAAATGGATAAAGCTAAACTTCAATTTATGGGAAATCAGAAAAAAGAAAATGCTTTTGTAATATTTGGTCTAATGATTTATTCATTGTAAATGAATTTTTTAATGCAGCTGATGCGCATTTAGTAAATATTTATTGTCCGGATTAGAAGTAGTAGTAGCATTTAAGAAAATAATACGATATAAAGGATAAAACCAATAGAAAAAAGAAGTGTCCTCATAAAAGGGTTTTTAATTGAATTTCGAGCTGAATAAAAATCATAAATCGATTAGAAAATGATACCAAAAGATGGTGAAAATAGATTATAAACAGTTACAAATTTTCTATAAACGAGGAGGCTTCAATAAGTAAACGGAAAAAGTGGCATAAAAATCGTAAAAATTCATATATTTAAAAAAAGAGTACATCTTACATTTCGACATAATCTTTCTTTACACTAATACATGTTTTTCACCCAAACATAATTACGTATACCTTTTTCATGGAACTCATTAGGTTGACTACGGAGTCCAGGTTTCCACATTCGTTTTAACGTCTTCATTGTTTGTGAAATTCTTTCTTCGTGAAAACGTTTTCAAGAGTTCAGAAAAATAAAAAATACTAGTCCCACTTCGATATAAGATTGGACACTAACAGTGTGCCCATCTTTCGAGTAATCCAAAGAACCGGGCCGCGTGTGTCTCAAAATACAGTTAAACGCACTTTGTTTACAGATAGACGCGATTTGAGTTTTTTCGTTGCAGATGAATCGGGATGATTTTAAACTGTGCTTTGTATAATTCTGGTCCATAATAATGCACCCACGTCTTATTGCTCGTTATAATTCTTTCTAAAAATTACTTACATATATATATATATACATGGTGCGTTCACAAAGTTTCAAGACTGATCTCAGAACAAAAAGTTTATTAACATTTTTGTACAACTTACTAAAAGTCTTCGAAATATGACCTTGAGGATCAACACCCACTGCCAGCGTCTTTTCCATTGTTCATATGCTCCCTAGAACTGTTCGCGCGGAAGGTTGTCAAGGAACTTTGTCGAAGCTACCTGGATTGCTGGAATCCTGTCGAATCGTTTCCCTCATGGCTTCTTCTTTACACGCCTCTTGAATCATATCAAAAGTCTCTGTAGGGTTTTGTTCAGTTTCGCACAGAACTTTATCGAATAACGCTGCATTTTCGACAGGGGTCATTAACACACACTCACACCACTAGTGATCTGGTTACTTCAGCGTCTTAGACACAACTGCCGCTGTTGCGGTCATTTAGCGACACCTTCCACTACTTCACTCTGTTTGTGGAACTGGTCTGCGTGTCCTCGCTTACTCAAGAAAATATCAGTCTTGAAACTGTGAATGCACCATATATATATATATGTATATATGTGTATGTATGTATGTATGTATGTATATGTATATATATATATATATATATATGACTATGGCTAACAAAGCCGACTACCCAGACACAAGCTGTAGATTAGTTGGAGGAATTAGAATTTAATTCGATTGGATATGGATTTAATAAAGGAAGAAAGGACTGGGATAACTTGTGCAAAAGGAAAGGTCAACACATAGGAA
This sequence comes from Icerya purchasi, assembly GCA_039619475.1. Lineage (NCBI taxonomy): Eukaryota > Metazoa > Arthropoda > Insecta > Hemiptera > Monophlebidae > Icerya > Icerya purchasi. Next base: position 241,472,680 of record CM077115.1, read on the forward strand.
GCATAATAGCGAGCAAGAAGCCCCAGTTCCAACAGGTGTGCATACAAAGTATTCCGTTCGTTAAATAAAGAAGACTCAAACAAAAAATGGTTGGAGTCGCCTAGAAATGAAGAATGAGGAGGATGCAGCGAGCAGTTCAGACTTAGAGCAAGAGAAAAACGATACCGTGAAAATGGAAGCAGAGTGTGACCGAAGTGCAGACGACATATCGCCGAAATTAAGGAACGATTGAGAAGAGGAAAGTCGTTGAACAATGGGAAGATTGGAAGATAAGGCCGAACTGTCAGGTAATGCAAGTTAGGATTTGAAAATAATGCCACATAGATGTCCGAACGGAGTTTTAAATGATATTCCTTGGATATAGCCAGGGTGTTATTAGCGGGTATCTTTCTAACGAAGTGCGTTGCATTCGTTAAAGAACGTGCTAATGAGTCCAGCATCTCATTCCCCTCAATTCCCACGTGGCTGAGGACCCTGAAGAATTCGACAGTGATGAAGTGCTCAGAAATTTTTTTAGCTCTGAGCAAATTTTTAAACGAGTTCTTTGTGAACAGGTGACAATATTTTGGGAACTCATCTAGCGTTGTTTTTCAAAAATTTAGGGTCTCATGAATGGTTTTATGCGTTGTACCGCACTGGCACCCAATTCAGATGATATTTGTTCGATTGAAATCCGTCTGTTTTTCAAAATCAGTCGTTCTACGTTTTTCATCAGCGCCAGTATCGAAGCTGTTTAGTCTCTACACTTTGGCGTTCATTTTTTGACTGCTCGATCCATGAGTAGAAACTTGAGGAATTCATTTATGAACTACCATACTGTGCATTGTTCGGTATATTTTACAAGGTTCAACGATAGCGTGCTAGCTGTACGTGTGTGTAATTGAACAGTGGTGGTTCCGCAGGTTTAAGAGAACTGAAACGCAATGAGCCATACCTAGAAACAACCGATCATATGTATAACCAAAACACGTACTAATCGAACAATACCACTGTTACCACCATAGACTATTTTGTTCCCCCTCTGCATCGATTTTTCCGTTTACTTATTAAAACACCCTCTTATGTAAACCAAAATTTCGTTTCAATGATTAACTGAAAATTTCACAAAGGAAATAAACTATAACTGTAACTGAAATATCGAAATTTTGAATGTAGCTGTTTTTTACTGATCATTAATTACTAACAGCATAATAAATATTCTGAGGCGTTTTATTTTTCTTAATTTACCTCCTATGTTTAGGGTTTTGAAGTATAATAAAAATTTTGGGTTGTTTTCCATTAACTGGGCTTATTAGAAAATTTTAGTTGGTTTATTTTTCTTTTTTTTTTGTATTACGAATTTATTCATTTGTTTGGTTCAGTCTTTTCTCGATGTTAATGGAGTTTTTTTTTTTTTTTTTTTTTTTATCTATTTTAAATTTGTTCTTTTTTTTAATATATATCTATATAAATAATTTTCTAATTAATTTGTAGCCTTAATATGTAATGTGAGAATTATACGTTATTGGTTTACTACTTATTAATTACCTGAAATTTCTTATCAGACTGTTAAATATAATTATTTTGCGATAATTTCAGTAATGTTAGTACATAATTTTTATCAAATCTGTTTTCATTCTGTCGCTCCGTTATCTAAATTACCGCATTTACGAATTATTATATATATGTTCGAATTCGTATTCATACCGTGTTAAAATAATTACTCGCTACTGTTCGTTTAAATTATGGAACTGTTCACACAAGCCGCAGAGAAAGCAAAATGAATTTTTGATAATTAAGATAAGGAATCGAAGAAATTGCAGTTAAATGTGCTTTTTTATTAATATGCAACTACGAAGTCAATCGATTGAAAGGGAAACGATAAAAAGAAGAAAAAGAGAAACTCTCTAGTTTCGCTAAAATTGTTTAATATCAGTTTTTTTTTTGTTTTTTCTTTTAAATTTAAGGAGGGGTACTAAACCACATACTGCATGTAACTAGCCAGGTTATCGCAGTGAGAGGACCCGTGTAATAATATCCAGTTTTTGTTTGACAATCAACGATAACTTCAATGATTTTCCGAAAAAAAAATATTATTGTTAGACGAATTCATACGTTAGATAAAATATCTAAATGGATATTTTTACGCTACATGAAAAAATTACGATAATGATAGATCGTAGCAATTATTTTGATATGTACATGTATCGCATAGTTTAATGTAGCTTACCAAATTGGACAGTAGTAAGAAGACGCACATATATTTAGTAGAAATTCCTTTCTCGTTTCATGGACCGATTAATTGTAGGATTAAAAAGTTTTAAAATGTTGAATCTTTTAAAGTGATAATTTTAAATCTGATTATTATCAGTTTTAAATTTATGCAAATTGTGATTGTTTTAAAAATTTGAATTTGTAAATTTAATATCAATAAATGTTTGACCATTTTATGATTGAATTATTGTTCGAATTATCTGTTGTTAGAAACGTAGTATCTTTAAATAATTAATATTTACCGTTTACCGCAGGCGTGACTTTCTACAGGCCACTCTCGTGCTCGGAATGTTCTCCTAAAAGATTTTTTGAAGATTTCTCGATGTTTGGCTCTTTGAGAAAATATATTATATTCAGGCAGGAACGAACGATAAAGGTTCTATAGAGAAATGATTACCCTAACTTTGAATTTGAAGATTGGCCGATTTTTTCTTTTTTACTCTGTTTTTTTTAAATTCGTTGCGCTAGTTTTAACCGGTGTGCTCTACAAACAATCCGTATTTTCATTTTGGTTCTAACTAAATTAATAGTTTCTTAGGAATTGTTCGTGACCTTTTCACATATTGTCACGAATCTTACAGAAATAATTGGCGTCCAACAGATAATTTTGTTAACGGGAGCGGATATCTTTTTTTTCTTCGTTTATTGTCTGAATTAGTATTCTTTCGTAATTTTTCGGCATATATATGTCATGTACTATGTTATTTAAAAATTTTAAGAGAAAAAACGGTTTTTTGCAATCTACATTGACAGATTTATGTACCAACATTACACATTCTTTCACAATCTCTGTATAGTATAAAAAGAAAAATCTGTGTTTATTGCTAAGTAAGTACGCTGACAGATTAAAAAAATTTGTGTTTTTTTACTATTTCCAGCGTACCTGCCGTTTTTAATCTGCGTGTACTGTTCAACCGATTTTAGGTGTTATTAAAAGTCCGGCTCTAGAAAAATGGAGTTGTAATCCATTCTTCTTTAAGTTTCCTTTTGTCAATATTAGGTATTCAACTGATCCTTTTAATAAAAAGTGTGCGTAAGGCTCTGCAAACTATTTAGGTGGCTGTTGACAAGGATAGACTAACTGGAATCCTGCGTGTATTCCTTGTTGTTGAAATCTTGATTTTTTTTCTACATGTTGTAAAGTCGATTTGATTTTGTTATCTGTATCGCGTGGCTGCAACGGGAAGAAAACAAAAAAACAACATACAACTTTTTATCGGTTGTACTGCACAGAAAACCATCATATTTCAGTCGAATACCAATAATTATAATTCGTTTCAGCTAAAATTACACAACTGTTTTTCGTTCAAATTTCAAATTACTTTTTGCGTTTTTTATCTTTTCTCTGAAAGTGTAATTAAAGGTCTTCCTTTTTGGTCGTACAAAAAAGTACTTCGAAAAAACCATTACGAAAAAAAATTCCCGAAGAAGTAAATAAGAGCGGTATGTAAATTATATTTTAAGAAAACACTCTAATACTCTGACTTGTTAATCACACTATTTGTTTAAAAAGCTCCTTTATATGGTTAATTATATTATTATGTTTTAAATTTATTCCTCGCATTAGTGTGCATTTTCAGTTCTATTATTATTATTATTTCCTTGACCGACTTCACTTGAATTTATGAACTTTGGCGAGACTGTCGGTCTCGGTACTTTCTCTGATCGTTTGATTTCTTTATTTTTGTGCGTTATATAATGGTATAACCACCGGCTATGAATAAACTCGTGTCGAGCCGGCAGGTTAGATGTCTGCAGTTGAAGAATTATACGCTAGCAATGACCAAGGTCGCTTCTAATTATGGTTTATTTCACGTATGTTAAACTTCAGACAGCGAATAATAATCTATTACTTCGAAAACTGGTTTGGAACGTTAGAGTAAGTTTTATCGAGTCATGAAGCGCCAGCCATATTTCTTGTTTTTAGCCAACAAATTCAGATTAACGAGAAGGTGTAAATGCTGCAGTTGTTTTAAAAATTCATAGTCGCCCTGACATGTTAATGACTAATTGGCATGTTAACGATCAATAATAGGTAAGTAATTAATGCGAAGTTGCTGTTTTCTTGAAATAATCGAAAAAATGGTATGAGCGCTCAGCTACTTTTCTTTTGGGTCATTATTTTCGCTTTATTAAAATACAGTTACCCAATCTAAAAAGGTGGGTGTATATATTTTTGATTATAATGATAATTTCCGTATACATAAACGATTGAATAACAGCAATATGCATATATTATATTGACTAAATTAAAAATCTGCATACAGTTTTTAAAGTTACCATTAATATAAAAAAATTATTTCTGCTTGTGTCTCTGTAATAAAATATGTACATTTATCGTTTGTATGGTAATTCGTAATTCGCCTTATTGGCAGCGTTCTACTTTTTTTTTTTTTTTTTTTTTGAGAGCGAAGGACCTCAATTATGGATATTAACCTAACGCTAGAGAAGTTTATCTATTTTTCAGTGTGCAATAGCTGGATTCGAACTAGGTCCTGTCTGAACTTACTCTATTTTGTTTGCTAACTTGTGTTTATAGGTTGAGAATTTATTTAGCCGTTTACATTTTTTATTTTAAAATAACGTTGAATTTGCTTCGAAGTTAAGTTGTAAAAATAAAAACATTTATTATAAAGTATTATGCGGTTATAAAATAGGAATAATGTTATAAAATGTATCAACATAAATTACCGTTTTTTGTTTTTTGTTTTTTTTTGTTTTTTTTTTTGTTTTTTTTTTGTTTTTTGTTTTGCAATAATTTTTCATGTAAAAGTTAGTAATCGACGATCTGTACCTTTGTATTCATTTTATTTAAACTTTTTACTCTAAAATATTACGTGAAATATTTATTACTATATACTTTGTTCTATTCAATAACTCAATTATTAATATACTTTTTATATCTGTGTATTCATTCATATCGGGTAATAATCTTAATAAATCTTTTTCGCTGATAGAATATAATTTATTCTTATTCCATCGATTCTGGTGGCCTTTGTTTCCTTTAGTCCATCAATTATCTTCCCTATTTGTTCTACGTTTTCTTTGGGTACGTACGTGTTTACTTCATCTTCTTCTATTTTTTTTTTCTAATAATACTTTATTACATTTGTGTACGAGTTTTTTTATGCGATTTTTAAATTCTTTATTAAATTTGTCTGCAATTTCTCTTGCTTCTTGCCCCTTGCCGAAGTGTATTTATTTATAGTTTCATCTACTCCTAGGTTCTTCGTTTTTCCCATGATCTTGTTTATATTTAACCAAGATTTCCCGATATCCTCTTGTGCTACTTTAAAACTTTTCCCAACAAACGTATCTTTAACCGGCTTAGTTGATATCGTTTATCTTAAATTAGGCATATAAGCTGAACATCGGCATTAGCGTAATATGTATCCGGTTGGAGTATTATTGGACTTTTAAAATTGTAATTTACAAAAAAGTGAATTTATTACCATTTTATTAAAAGTCTTAACGTTTGAATTTTCGTCTCGGACTACTGTTAAAATTCTTCTCATTTTGGCCTTTTACGAAAGTACAACTCTGAATAATATTTTTGCGATCAATTTTTTTAGGTGCAAAGGGTTATTTTGAGGTAACGCACGATATAACGAAATATACTAAAGCCGCTTTATTTGCACACGTTGGAAAACGCACTAATGTTGCCGTTAGATTCTCAACTGTTGGCGGTGAATCCGGTTCGGCCGATACAGCTCGGTAAGTTTTAACGACGCAAGCTTCAAATTATATTTCTATTACCCTCGTTGTACTTGCTCGCTGATTCATGAAAAATTAAATTTCGCTTGTTAAGATTGACTAATGACTAATTAAGGAATTTCTTAAGATAAAAATGGTCGAATTGAAACAAATAATAATAAATAAAATAATTTACTTTGATAAATTAAAATAAATGCCTTATTTTAGAAAGTTCATTATCAGCTAACAATACAGAGCCTACTCTACACAGTCTAGCCATAAATACTGTCCACCGCGCCAAATATGAGAATTTCCATTTCCCTACTACGGTAATAATGTTCAAGTGAGTCGCGCGTGGTTAGATATTCATTGTAGTGTCTTGTTCATGTGCGGTTAGACGTATTCTAGTCATGGAGTGGACAGAATATCACGCACGCATCACCGTAATAGATCTCTACACAAGGCAGGAAAGAACGGTAAGCAGATTTACTCCCTCCTTAAGCCGCTTAACATCAGTCAAATGTTCGTGTATGGTACTATTCAACGTTTTACCGACACTGGCGGTGTGGTAGACCGTCCTAGAACCGGTGGCCCCTACACCGCTCGCACACTGCATGTTGTCGAAACTGTACGGAGTTGGATAAAAAGGAACCCTCTTCGCAAACAAAAAGTGCTCGTTCGTGAAATGAATATCGCGCCACGCACCGTTTCTCGAATAATTCGTGATGATTTACGATTACGAGCGTACAAGAGATACACGGGACACCTGTTAATGAATAAGTTAAAAGAAATAAGTACAACTCGAAAGATCGAAAAATCTCATATTCGTCGTTTCAGCTCTGGACGCTACCGGGACATTTTGTTTACCGACGAAAAACTTTTCACAATCGAAGAGACTTTCAATAAACAAAATGATCGAGTGTACGCCTGAAGCTCATACGAAGCAAAGGAGAAGGTTCCCAGAGTGCAGCGAGGCCACCATCCGGCTTCAATAATGGTATGGTGGGGGGGGGGTTATTATCACGGCGCTTCGTCCATTCATTTCTGCGAAACCGGCGTTAAAACGTCGGCTCGTGTTTATCAAAAGATGCTGGATAATGTCGTGAAGCCTCTCAACCACAAATTATTCGAAAACAAGCACTGGTTGTTTCAGTAGGATAGTGCGCCAGCTCACAAAGTCAAGACAACCCAAAAGTGGCTCAAAGACAATGCGCCAGAGTTTATTCGCGCTTCCGATTGGCCCTCGGAAAGCTCGGATTTGAACCCATTAGATTATCGCTGGTGGCAAATCGTAGAGGACAAAGCCGGTGGAAAGCCTCACTGCAATATGGAGTCGCTAAAAGCGTCGATAACGAAAGCAGCAGCCGAAATTCCTCTGGAAACGGTGCGTACGGTCATAGATGACTTTGTTCCGCGTTTGAAGTTGTGCGTGAAGTCAAAAAGCAGTGATATCGAATAATTTTTATATGAATCGATTCAATTTTGTAACTCTTTTTGTTCTCGAAATATTTTCATTTCACCGGTGGACAGTATTTATGGCTAGACTGTGTAGAATAAAACTAAAAACGCACTGCAGAGAAATTTAAATAAGTGCACTCTGTGTTGTTAGCTGATGATGGGCCATGCCAGAAAATTTTTTCTTAAATTGAGCTATTTACTTTAATTTATTATAGTAAATTGTTTTATATTCATTTTTGTTTGTTATTGAAGTATTTATTTATTTAATATTTATAAATATTAAGAAACAGGTATGGGGATTTGTCTGCGAATAACAAAAAAAAAAACAAAAAAAAACCGAAAGATAGTAGAAGAAATTTTATACGCAGACACATGAGATGTTTAATAGTCTAAAAGGGAGAATCTAAAACATTAATTTCAATAATACATGTCCTTAAACTTTGTTGTCAATGGAAGCCATTGACTATTTATGATTGAGTATTTTTTGCGCTTTTGAACACTATAAAACAACTGAATACTTGATTTCGCCGTGCGTGCCGTGAGGAAAAGTAGTAAGTAGCCAAATTCATGTTTCTAGTTGACTTATATGGTAAATTAATTAAACAGTCAGCGTTGAAAAAAATCAATTTTTCAGTTGTAAGATTTTCAAATACCTACAATAAACTTTTTCATCATTTAATTGAATCAAAAATGAATGCAATTATATGATTTGCCGTCATTAACTACCGATCCGCAAACTGATCTGTACCTTGTTATAAATTGGAACATAAATGCGGTGTTTTTTCGGAATGTATTAAATGTTTGCCTAATTGTACTATTATTTATATTTTTAATAGCACTCATTCGATTTTACGTATTTATTATACCGCTATTAATTTTATAATATGTACCGTTATTAATTTCATGTCAATTATTATTTTCGTACAATTTTTGATGGTTACAACTCCGTCAATATTTTTTTATATACTAATTTTACTTTAAATGTCGCCTCCGAAACGCAAAATGTCAACGTCTGAAGAGGTTTTTAAAAACACTACCATTATTGTCACGTAATGTAATTTACGCTTCGTTGTAACGGAACATTTTTGCCCGCAGTAAAAGGACAATTTAAATAAATAAATAAATAAATAAATAAATAAGTAAAATAAAATAACATTCAAAGGTTGCTAAAGAGGATTCTTCGTGTAAAATTTTTTGACGGGTTTTAAAATTATTGGCTTAAAAATTCAAATACACGTATATAAGTAAGAAAGTGCTTATAGAAGAACTTCTTCCGTCGTTTTCTTACGCTACGTTATTACAGTGAAAACTGTTATTTTATTCACGATAAATTCATTTATTGTTATGCTAATTGCTCGGAAGAATTCGAATGATGTGAACGCTCGCATATCGTGCGAATTTCATTTTCTATTCTGCGAAATTAATCTTTTATTTGTGCTGAATTCTTTGATTATGATGTAGAGTAGCTGCTCGTTAAAATAACGAATATTGTACTTGTAAGAACTCGGTGATAGTTTAAACATGATCTAAATTAACCAGTAAGAATACAAACCTGAGCAGTTGTAACGACTTTCACTTTGTTTTTTTTGTTTTTGTTTTTTTTGAGAGCAAGGTTTGCGTTTTTGAAAATTATCGGTTTTAATTATTTTTGTATTTATTTATCCAAACTGAAATAGTAACAATAATAACAAAATACGCTGCAATGTAGTTCGCGTTGAAATTAATTCGAATAATACGAAACTTTAAAACACGAAAACAAATCGTTTCCTTTTTTCTTTTTTTGTCGGCGAAGAATTTCTAGAGAATAATCTTAAATATTTTAGTTTATAAGTCTGTGCTGTTATCATTGCGTATTCATCTATCGAATTTTAGTACATTTTCATTGTGACCTTTGTTCGGTTAAGTAGGCACCTTAATTTTGGCCAATGTGTATCAATTTATATTATTGCGATTTATCTAATTTTAAAGGTTTTAATGTTTGCTACTGTTAAATAGTATCATCCCCCCTGCTATTATTTTCAAGAAATAAAAAAAAAAAACCTTAAACATACTACGGAGTTGTTTTGCAGATATTTCTATTAATAAAAATTTTCAGATTAAAACCAATAAATTGAAATCTGTTGCATATCTATTCTTTATTAAATTGAAAGTGAACAGAAACTAGTTATATTTTATCGATTTATTTTATGTTGTTGCGCATATTTCGTTAAGTTTATGTTTCGAAACAGGAAACGCGCGTTGTCAGTGTTTCCCATTGTCTTTGAATAATTTTTATAAATTCATTTTAAAGTGCTGTTTGTTTCGAAATTATATACCGTAGTACACTTTTAGTGTGTCCCTTTTTTCCGTTCACATTTGTCTATCGGTAAATTTTACTGCTTGACTTTTGAAGACGGGTGAATGTATTCGTCGCTATGCTTAGATATAAATAAATTATGGTAATTATATGCGCATTTTTCTTTATGATGATAATTGACCTATAAACCGACACTGCGCGGTAGTGGCAGACGGTTTTTTTTTTTTTGTATATTTTCGTTTCATTTAACATAATTCCTTCTGTTATTATTTCTTGCAGTTACTTTATTAAATAAAAACTTTATCATCCGATATATTCCCACTGGCCTAATTAATTTTCGCATTTTAAATTTCACTTAATATAACAGCGGGAAACATGATCTTGTGGAAGAAGAACTTTAAAGAGACACATATCTTCAGTGAAAGATAAAATTATAATATTGTATTTGGTCGAATTATTGTGATTTCTGAAATTAAAGGTGCCGATGGGGGAAAATCCTAAGTGAAAACTATCTTACCCCTCTATGTTGCATAATGTTGAGGTTTCAGTGGTCTCAATTTTTACATTTCTTTCAAAGTATCTATAACTTTTTTTTCTTAAAACACTTTAATAAAGCAAATATATTTAACTAGAAGATTTTATGGTTAGCGTATCGATTTTTTTTTTTTTTTTGATACGGATGTGTCCTTTATGTCTGGTCCCGATTTAAAAATTTTTCCATCACAAAGCTCCTGTGATATCCTTCACCCTTATTTCGTCGTATCCTTGGGCTTTATCCGGATTAAGTTTTTTTTATTATGGATTCTATTATATCCTCTGTAGCTCTTGGAATGTATAAGGATATATTGATTTCATCATTTATTTCAGTATTCGAGAATTTATTATCACAGAAGTGTTTCACTTTCCGTGTAATGGACAAGTAATAATTTAGGAATGCGTTAACTGCATTGTTATAACTAGTAAAATTCCTCAGTATATCCTCATCTATTATTGCTTTTTTCTTTTTGCAGACTATTTTATTTATTATTCTCCAGGTTTTCTTCATGTCATTTCCTGCTTTTTGTAATTCCTGTAGGTAATATTTTTCTTTTGCTTGTCTTATTTCGTATTTAACTAGATTTCTGTAATTCTTATATAATTCTTTATATCGCCTATTTGAATGGTTCCCTTTACACCTTTTATAATACAAATCTGGTAGTGAGATTTTTGTCTTTATGATACCACTTCATCAGCTGTGTATTTTATAAAAATATTATCAATACAAGATTTGGCAAGACTATTTCCTCTTATTTCCTCCCGTGTAGAGTTCCCTTGATTAATCTGATCCCCTTGTGTTTTACTATAATGTTTAGGAAATCCACTGCCGCAGCATTCCTTAATTCAAGATTAACATTAAAGTCGCCACATATTACAACTGTGTCGACATGTAATTCGATACAGAAAATATAATGGAGGGTTTTTTTTTTTCTTTCTTCGGAAGTCACTTTCATGATTATTCTCGATTATACATTCTGTCTAATAAGTACTCGGAACTTGTCAATAAAACACAAAACACTTGATCATCGAAATTTTTTTTATAACCTTCAAAATAGGGAGCTCAGTAATTTACATAATATGCCAACGATTATTAATCCAATCGTCAAAACATTTTTTGTACACATTTTCCGGAGTAGCTGTTAGCTCTTTACGCGAATTGTGTTTTGCAGATTCGGTTGAGTCAAAATGACCTCAGTTTTGGGAATACGATGCGACCGAGCCATTTCAAGTAAATGCTGAGTTTAAGAACGTTTGTTGAATTTTTCAACAAAAATTCGGTCAAAATAATCGTCTGATGGCGCATTATGGCGGTAATGATCCACATCACAGTTTGGGTTTTTGGAACGAATATTTTCATGTAAACGCTTCATAACGTTCGAGTACTCTGTGTTAATTGTTTTTGTTCTCCTTGCGGAAATTTTAAATGCGCAACACCAAGGTAATTTTAAAAAAAAATTAAAGTTACCCCGCTTTCTTTTGGAGTGGCTTTAGTGTGTTTTTTCTTTCTTTTTTTTTTTTTTTTTTTTGACTCGTTTCTCAACTTTTAGAAAAATCCATGCTTCATTTCCCGTAATGATTCCTTGCCCGAGCATATCTTTACGAATTTGTTTTCGATGTTGTTATTTTTCGGGAAAATTCAGCTCATTTAGAACAAACCGAGCGACGACACGTTCCATACGATAAAGTTATCACGAAGAAAATGGCATGAACGGTTTCGTGTGAAGCATTGCGATCCAGAGCTACTCTCTCAAACTTGCATGACGATTTTCTAACCTGATCTCTTTCCATTTGTTAATGTTTTTATCGGTCGAAGACGTTAGAAAACAATCAGAACCAGACAAATCTCTTTCCGCGCTTTTCTTCCTTCTTTAAGTGTTCTATTATACCACTCGCACGTTTGCGTTTTGGACGAAACTGATTTGCCACAGGTCTTTTTTGACATTTTCAACGATTTCGTGCACGAAATTTCATTGGCAACACAAAATTTCGGACAAACTCTGCTTAATACTTTTATTCATTAAAAACATTACACGGCACGCATGAGGTCAATTAATTGTAATTGTAAACAATTTAGTCGACTAATCGCATGAGAGGGGTGCAATGCTGCCATCTTCCAGTGGAAAAAATAATTAAAAGATATTTTACGCAGACTTTTTAAATGAGCAATTCCGGGTACTTATTTAACAAGAGTGTATGCTTCCCGTAAAGATATATGAACACATTCAACTGCAAAAAATGAAAAAAAAAAAAAGAATAAAATTGACTTGGAATTATAATAAAAATATTCGCCATAAATTTCTGCCAGTCAGCGCGGTGTAAATATTAATTAGTTATGCGCGGTGCTGTACCATAGTTTTCTAATAGCTAATATATTAATTTTGAATTATAGTTATGTAAACAATGCATGTTAAAATTATTACGACTAAGTTGGTTATACTCAAATTAAAATTAAAAATAACATTCAAAAAAAAAAAAGAAATAAATAGACCAAAAAAAAAAAAAAAAAAGAAAAATGTATTTAACCGCTATTACTTTAATTCGCGTTTACGTTAAACGTATTGAAGTATTTGACGTAACAGTTGAAACGGTGCAGCAGAAAAGGCACCAAGAATGCATACCGTCTGAACTATTAATCTGTGGTGGCAAAAAACTTACCAGATTATTCGAAATGACCAGTAGAATTTATTAGGAGAAAATTTGATCGGAAGACATGCATTCAATGATCAATATTCGTTCGTTAGCTTGAGTTCGAGCGTCGAAGCTACCTGTAACTGTACAATTTAGCTGTACAGTCACAGGTAGCGTTCTGGGCAATTGCTATAAACGCTCTCCAGTACACACACGCAAGACTACACTTCTTGCAACTGATATTGTAATTGTTTGATTTATATAGTTATACAAATGCAGTCCCGTGTGTATCTGCTGTGTACTGACTAGCGCGCATATGATGATGCGTGCGGTCGCGAATTAGCGATTATTTAGTTTAATTTTTCGTAATAATATCTGTTATCACCCGGGATCGGATTTGTGACTTTCGTAGCGGAAGCCAAGTGCTTAATTTCTCATTTCTACGTAAATTCATCGGTGATGCTATTTCTGGAGCAGTGAAGTGGTGTCTATTTTATTTGCAGCTGACATGTTCCCCTACTGTCTACTTTTTGGCGTTTGAAAAACCAATTTGTTCAGTTGAAGTTTTTTCTAGGAAATCGAAATATTATAATAGTTGAATGAGAATTAATCCTATAAATGAACAGGGGAATACATTTTTTTAAAAAAATAATTGTAAAATTGAATTAAATTACTATAGTGATAAGAAATATTATTTTAGATGTATTGAAATGTTATTAGTAAATTGTAAATTTATGTCAAATAAACGATAATGAGGGTGACGGGAACTCACGAAACGGGCAAAATTGCCTTGTGGGATACACAACTTTCTTATTTAAAAAAAGTAATCGTAAAATAATTGTAATTTTTTTTTTTTATAATCGGAGCTTTAAATTTGTTTTCAGTGACCCGCGTGGATTTGCGCTTAAATTCTATACCGATGATGGTATCTTTGATTTGGTTGGAAATAATACTCCGATATTCTTTATCCGCGATCCCATACTTTTCCCTGTGTTTATTCATACACAAAAACGAAATCCGGTCACTCATTTAAAGGTAATTATTAATTAAATTAATTGTTTTTACGATCATCTAGTTTTTATTTTTCAATTATTTTTCTTTTTTCGAGCAGTCCATTTCAATATATAGAATTTTTTTAAAAAAAGTCGAATTTACTTTTACTTTTACTTTTTTTTTTTTTTTTTTGTTTATTTATCTTCTTGTATTATTTTTATCGCTAAGATGATTTAAAACTTATCTGAAACCTTTACTTTTATGTTTAGGATCCGGATATGTTTTGGGATTTTATCACGTTAAGACCGGAAACCACTCATCAAATTTTGTTTCTGTTTTCTGATCGGGGTACTCCAGATGGATATAGACATATGAATGGATATGGTTCACATACCTTTAAATTTGTTAACAAATATGGAAATGCGTATTACTCCAAGTTTCATTTTAAAGTATAACTTTTCATTTAATATTTTCATTTGTTTTTATCTTTCATGTTTCATTTTTTTTGCTAAGCCTTTGTGTTACAAAAATACTGAGAGTTCACTTCGATTCGGTGAACGAAGAGCATTGTAAAACAACTTATTATCTATTAATGGAATTTTATACACGACAACTTTTCGCTGTTTGAATAGAGGTAGAAGCGTTGAGCCTGTGGATTATAATCATTTAGAGTTACTACTGGTTAACAACGCGCGTTGGCAAGTTGGTAGGTGATTACGTTTTCTAACAAGAGTAGCAAACCTTATCACTTTGCGGCAGCACTATTCTCAGTAGATGTTATTAAGACAATTGTAAATTCTTCTTCATTTATTTATTTTTTTATGAAAATGCATAATAAAAACAGAGCAACGTTGTGTGATAAAATTTAATGTGCACTGAAAAAAAAACAAACAACGGCCGTGGAAACTGTCGATGTCAAAAAAGAGACCTACAGCACCGAATGTTTAGGTCAATCAACATATTTCGCTAGCACGATGCATTCAGCATGGGTTGCGAGTCCATAACACTTTTTCCGCAAAGCGAACATCCTTCAACGGCGCGCGTTCCGAACAAAATGTAAACATAATATTATCGGTGTGGTCATTCGTGAAGGTGGACATTTGTTAAGCAGAAAGCTTTCGATGATCACTATTCCAGAAACTTCGGTACATGGAGTTTTGAAAGAAAAGTTGCAAATAAACCGCATGTGTTTAACTTGGGTACCGCATTTCCTTACACGCGCGGGCAAATTGAAATTGTTTAAAATGATGCGGAAAAAACGAAATTTTTTCCAAAGTTGGATATAGTTATTTTGATCCTCTCATCCATCGAGAAAAGACGACGTGGAAAATCTGCGATTCTTCGATGATTAAAAAATTCGATAAAGCACTGCGGCGGTAAAAGTGATGCTGATTGCGTTTTTTTTGATTATCGCGGGATGATTTATCAGCATATTGTACTGAACGTTTCTCTGTTACCACAAAATGACCCGATTTAAAGAATAACTAAGCACTTCGTCAGCGCAATGCGCGATAGCACACGGCAGGAATGGAATAATTCAACATTCTGGTAATGCCGCGTACTCTTTACTGCTCAGCCCTTGCATCGTCTGACTGTTGGCGGTTTCCAGTACTGAAACAAGAATTACGAGGTCGAAGATTCGGGTTGGAATATCACGTGCACAAGTTTATCAAGAGAACACACCGTAAGATGAGTGTCGAAAGACAATAATAGTAAACTGGGAAGAAAGGATGAATTGAGCACAATGGAGCATATTTTGGAAAACATCGAGATGGCGGTAACGATAGTGATCGTGAATCACCGGCTTCAACGGTTTTACAGCTTTATGTAAACACCTATAGCGAATCGAGGAATTGCCATGCTGAACGCGGCGACGGCAGTTAATAGATCGCTTTACAATCGTACATTACCGGTAGACTGGTAAGTTGTTTTGTTCGCTGCATAGAAGCGACTCCCAGTACTTTTGCACAACCATTGAATATGTATGTAATTCATTTAGCCTCGGCATTTATTCATTTAGCCAGTTTTACACTTATATTAAATAATTGTGTCGTGTAATGTAGTTTTTTTTTTTTTTTTTTGTGTTTGTGTGTCCGACTTAAAAAAATAATATTTATTTTTATAAATTCAAATATTATCGAATAACAACATGTTTAATTAGGAATAATAGAAAATTGATTTACAATATCAGGTATTAAAATTTATGGGGATTCACATTTACGAAAAGAAAATAATGGAAAAACATTTTATAAAAAGTGAGAATGTTCCGGACCAGGCAATTTAAAGTGGATGATCACGAAACAGTTAATTATGAAATCGTTTGCTAGTGACCATTAAGATAGCTGAAAAAATATCTTAAATTACATCCTTATAAAATGTACCTTTTTTTTTTTTTTTCTTACCAATAATGAAGAGATCACATTTCAACTTTTACGTAAGAATTCTTAAAAATGAATTGTATGTTGCTCAATTTTTTTTTTCTTTTTATCATTTTCTTAGTGTTCTTTTTTTTAGTCAAACTTAACGGTGCTTTTTTTATTATATACATACCACTTTGCGTACTTAAATCAGTTTTAAGTCCCTTAGGATTCCTTGCTTGTTAATAATGGTCCGGACAGGCTATGTGTTATCGATCGATAATTAAAATTAAATACTAGAAGTTTTATATTAACGTTATTTTTAAACATCGACAAATATTCACAAATTATATACATAAAACAGAAGTTATTTCGATATATTAAATTCGCAATAATTTTAAACGAATTTTCCCGACATGTTTCGGAGAACAATGCTTCATAATCATATACTGTATCCATGATTATCGAGCATTGTTTTCCGAAACATGTCGGGATAATTCGTTTAAAATTATTGTGAATATAATGTAGTGAAATAATTATTGTATGTATATAATTTGTGAATATTTACTAGAAGTTTTTATGAAAATGATATAGTTTACGGCATTCGATGTAACAAAAATGTTTGATGACTGAGAAACTTCCTTTTAACAACATGAATTTAACATTCGCAAAAAACTTTACAACCTATCTCTGTTGCATTATAAAAGTTATTCGAACAACTTTATTAATGGTTTGAACATTTTCTTATGTTTCATACTGACATATTTTATAACAGTTCATTTTGAAAAATTAATATTCTTAAATAGTTGGTATTATGAAAGTCGGTAAAAGTTGTAATTTGGAGATGTTTTTATTTTTATTTATTTTAAGATCACTGTAAATTTTGTCATCATAAATTATGGTTTTTTTTTTAATTGTTTTTCAGCCGGATCAAAAGGTAAGAAACCTACCGGCCGAGAAAGCAGCTCAGTTAGCAGGTACTGATCCAGATTACAGTACTCGTGACTTGTACAACGCTATTCATAGGGGAGAGTTCCCTTCGTGGACTTTATACGTACAGATAATGACTCCAGAACAGGCGGAAAAGTTTCGATGGAATCCATTCGACATTACTAAAGTAAATAATGTTATGTTTCTATTTGTTTTTCTGTTAATATATATTTTGGTTGACTTTTTTGTAATCAACCCGACTGTTCAATATTTATAAGAATTCTACTTATTAAACGTCTCGTTCCGTGCGCCTCTTTTTTTTTTTTTTTTTGATTGAAAATAACTGTTTTGTTTATTTTTGCTTTCTCAATTGTTGTGCTTTGAATTAAAAGAGACAAAAAATTAAAAATGTATAGCGTTCTCTCCATTCGCCTTACATATAAGTGAAGATATAATAATTATCCGAAAATCTTTAAAAAATATATATTATTTTTTTATGGATAAAGTTTAGACTTTTATTTTCTTTCATTTTTTCTTTTAATGGGCTCGTCAACGAGGATACATAAGCCCAAGAAATGGAAAGAAGGTGAAAATAAAGTTGTATTCTTAAACATTCGAAGATTGAAGATAGAAATAATTTGAGAGCAGAAATAACAGAATCAGGAGAAAATAAGGGAATATAAGAAGCACTGAAATATAAAGTATGAGCCTTTACAACTGGTTCTGGAAGGAAAAATAGACGGTAAAAGAAGCGCAGGACAAACATCATGGAAGGATAACTTATTACGTTGGAGCGGAGAAACAGAAACAGAACTGACAGAAACGGTCATTAATAAGAACAAACTAGCCGTATTGATCGCCAAACTTCGTTCGGAGACGGCGTAGATAAGAAGAAGAAGCACTATACGCAGTAAGGATATCGAGTTTTAGCAGAGAAGAAAGAAGGACGACTGCGCAGCAGAGAAAGCCGCACATTCGAATAAAACGTGAAATCAGAGTTACAATGAAAGTATATGAAAGAGGGGTGAAACGGACAAAACGGAGCAGATGGAGATGAAAACCGAGAAAATGATGCGGAAAGGAGACTATAGTTAAAACGAAGGCAATAAATCACTAAGATTGTAAAGCGTTTAAAAGAGGGCAAGTATCTAGAAAACCATGGACGGAGAGGAAGCGATGGTGGAATAGTGAGGTAAAAGGAGTCAAAATTAGAAAATGAAGAAAGAATAGGAGTCGAGCTATAGTCTGGAACGAGTCATTTAAGAAAAAAAGAGCAATATTATGAGTTTAAAATGTGCTCAAAAATATAATGTGCCCGCTACCTCATTAGTGGAGCTTCATGTCGCTCAGAAGACAGTGATTTACGGACGTTATCCGATACGAAAAAAATACTAATGCAATAATAGTCACTATTATTAGACAACGAATTGACAAATTAACAAACCTCTATTATTCCATGTTTTTTTTTTCTCAACTTACATTTGCATACTCAGCTTGTTGCGTATGTATAATTGTTTAGTTGTTTAGTTCCTATTGCACTACATCAAAACAGATAGCTATTTTCATTTGAAATCGAAAAGAGCTCAGTGAAATTAATTGTTTTGCGTTTATTGTTCAAAATAATACTATATCGCATTTACATGTAAAAAATAATTCATTTTAGATTTCACATACGGCGCTGCCGGTACAATTTGTACGTTTAATGAAGAATCTTTTTTCATACTGTTTGTTAAATATATAAAAATAATAAGTTAATAATAACAAATATAATAAACAATTATAACAAACTAATAAGATAAATTTTCTTACTTAGTAACGTTTTCGAGCATAACCCATCATCAGCTAAACCAATATGTGAACAGATAAGTGTGAATTTGTATCTGTTCACATATTGGTTTAGCTGATGATGGGTTATGCTCGAAAACGTTACTAAGTAAGAAAATTTATCTTATTAGTTTGTTATAATTGTTTATTATATTTGTTATTATTAACTTATTATTTTTAATTTATACGTTGTCAACTAAAAAAAAAAAAAAAAAAAAAAAAAAACCTACTTTATTATTAATTTAATTTTCTTTTTGTTTTTTGTTAAATTCCGTTATGTTGACGTTGTATATTTGTTCACTCACATTTCTAATTTTAAATACGCTGACTTAATAGAATGTTTCCAGATATGAATTGAAATATCTGTAAGGTTTAGGAGGAAATAATTTGTTATTTTGAAGATTTTTTTATCCTTACTTTTAACGTAGTTGTATTTTTTCAATACTTCTAGATTTGGCCGCATAAAGATTCCCCATTAATAAAAGTGGGAAAGTTGGTATTAAACGAAAATCCAAAGGATTATTTTACTGAAGTTGAACAAATCGCTTTTAGTCCAAATAACATGATTCCCGGAATTGAACCTAGCCCGGACAAACTATTACAAGTAACATTATATGTATCTTACAAATTTAAATTATTTTACGTAATGTGTGCAATTTTAATGGTAAGTATTAATAAATCATTTGAAATCGTTCGCTTTTGATTGCAACTATTTTTGAGGTAATTGGGTGGCAGTTTTCAGTTTTTACGATGATAAATACTCATTATACAATTAGTGAAAATTAAATTGAAACTTATAAGTATCATAAGATTTATGCGATGTAAAAGTAGGACAGAGTTTTTATAAAAATTGCCAGACGCGCGCTTGTAGGAATACTGTGCACTAAAATGCGGGCCTTGTGAAAATATAAAAAATACTTTTTGAAAGCGCTCATTTTCGGTCGTGCCGTCTGATAACTAGAATCAATTACGCTGCCTATGTTTAGCTTATTTTCGGTTTAGTTAGAAATAATTCTAGTCTGCCATTTCGGTTTTTCGCCTTAGTCAGCACGAGCTGCGTTTTTAGTTACTTCGATTTACGTCGCATCAAGCTTTACTTTTTTCTTTTTAACATTATTGACTCTCAACTAACTTCTGATTTACCATTTTCCAAATATTTTTCTAGTGAGTATTTAATTACGTTATGCATTCTTAATCAGATTCACGTGTTTCATTTCTTGGTAAGTCATTATTTCTAATCGTTTTTAAAATTTTACAGAAACGAAATCAGCATCGCTAAGTTACTTTAACTGAGCTAGGAACACTAAAAAAGAAAACTTATTTAAAGCGGTTTGGATAAACACAAATATCGAGGTTACTTGAAAAAAGAAGCGATTTAAGAAACTTCAAAAAAGATTAGAATCTAAGAAATTTTGAATATCTTTCTTATGTAGTTATATTTTTTATTAATACTAATAATAAACGGGGGGGGGTGGACTAACGAATTCTAAGCTTATGTTAGTATAAATTATTTCTATCGTTTGTAGGTTTTTTTGTAATGGAATTATACATGTTGAAAATCAATTTTATTATTATTTTAGGGAAGACTGTTCTCATATAGCGATACCCATAGACATCGATTGGGACCAAATTACCTACAGCTACCGGTAAACTGTCCGTATCGCGTTAGAGTTTCAAATTACGAACGTGACGGACCTCAAGCTCTTCATAATCAAAATGGCGCTCCGAATTATTATCCGAACAGTTTTAGTGGCCCGGCACCGGTCCCTGATGCGAAGATTTGTCCATTTTCTGTTTCTGGAAATGTTGCCAGGTATATTTGTGTTTTAAGATAATCGTTGCAACCATATAAATTACTTGCAGAGATTCAAAATATAACCAACATGTAAATCGAAAAAAGTGTGATTCTTTTTTCGTACTATAAATTTTTTACATAAATTTATAAATATTAAATGTAACTTAAATAACTTTTATTATTGATTAAATGTAGTATAAAAAATTAACATTTTAGTGAGTGATTCGAGTAAAAGTGTGGCGTTTAACTTCCAAATTAAGAAATATTTTCGTCTCTGCTATACATTTTTTACTTTTTTTAAAAATATTTCGAATCTTATATCCTCTTTTGTATTCTTATTTCGCGCCCGATTATTTTATAATCATTGTTAACTTTTTAATCTGACGGTCAAGTAATGAAGATATATTTTATGTTGCGTATGTGTATTTTTTCTTACGCTCTTACCTAACTTTTATCCTAGCATTTATTTTGTTTAGATACCCGACCGGTGATGATGATAATTACAGTCAACCAACTGAATTTTGGGAAAAGGTTTTAAAACCTGACGAAAAAGAACGTTTAATCAAAAACTTGGCAGCCTGTTTACAAGATGCTGCTGATTTTATTCAGGTAATGTTGTTGTAAAAGTAATGGATAAATAATTTTTTTTTTTTTTCGTCTTCGAAAATTTATGAGAATTCAATAGAATTAAAAATTCTGAAAAATCCAGTAACGTGCTGATGTATTTGAGAATATTCAAACTTGTTTTATATCGATAAAAGCAACTGGTATTTAAAAAAGTTAATTCCTGTAAAATTGGTATGCCGTTCATATATTAAATAATTCCAAAATTAAAAAATAAATTCTGTTTAGCCAATTATTATAATTTTATTTTTTAAATAATTGTGTTTAATGCATTTCCGACAGTTTCACCCGTTGATAAGTACCGTGCGTTAGAAATATTTTTGTAAATTTAGTTTCGTAATCTCATTTTATATTATATCGAAATGTTCGTTTTTGTACGTATGTTATGGTGTGTAAGGTAGAGTTGTGCCCGGCAACTGATTTGCTGGAGCGGCAGCTCCACCCGGAGCAGTTGCTCCGAAACAAAATCATTATTTTCCCCTGACAACTGACATGCAAAATGTTCGATTAATAGGCAATAAAGATTAATATTTTTTTACATAATTATGGATAGAAAAATATTTTTTTTTATTCTATAATAAATATATATATACATACATATATATAAATAAAAAAGAGAAGTGGTGTCTAGAGGGGGGCACCCGGTGGGAACGAAGTTCCTTTCCCTTTTTGGTAGATATATAAAGTCATTCTTAAAGTATACGATAAAAAATAAAATAAAATTTACACATGTTTAGAATTGAGGTTATACAGCTGACGGTGCACAATGCTTGCTGCTCGAATCTCGATACTTGCGCCCACGCACGCACACACACACACACACATATATAATAGAAAGAGAGGGAGAGAAAGAGAGCGAAGGTCGCCTGGAGGATGCACAACGCTTTTTCTTTACGTGACGATTTCTGCCCGTTTACTCCTACCGTAAGCTGCATTAAAGAACTTTGTTCCAAAAACTATTAATAGAAGCCGTAAACATGTTTAAAAAGTACAGGAAAAACATTTCGTTCATATGTCATTCATTTTAACTTTTGGAAAATAAGATGAAACATGATTATGGAGAAAATTGGGTAACATAAAAAAACACGCGGTGCCAACAGTGTGACGCATATTTCGGTTGGATGTGTATTTGCGTGTGTAGTGCACCTGGATAAGTAGAGACAGTGAAAACTTCAACAGAAAAGATAACATCGTTTTCCCACTTGCTGTTCTGGAGCAGTAGTCACAGCAATAGGTGCCAGAGCAGTAGTCAGGTCAGTAGGCCCCGGAGCAATTGCCGGAGCAGTGAGCAGTGTTTTTTTGATCACTGCTCCGAATCGCAACTGTTCATTTGTCAAAAAAGCAGCGCTACGATTTTGAGAGCCATCACTAATGTGTAGCGTTCTTTATCATTTATGTACGTGATGTACTATGTGTAAACTTTTGACAGCAAACAACACTAAGTCTTTATAAGTGTTTTTGTTTATTATGCTGCTTACTTATAATGTAGTATATCTATCTGTAACTGTAACTCAAATGTATCTTTAATTCAAATGTGTATGGTGTGAATTGCGCCGTGCAATGTATAGTCATTGTGTAACTCATCTCTGTATACATATAACCTTCCTTTACAATAGGCGTGTACGTATAATTTAATTCTGGATCTAAAATTGTATTCCCGTTATTTGGATAAAGCAAATTTCAATATACCTCCAAGGAAACTAAAACACAGTAATGACACACTCATAAAACAGTTTTCATATAGGCAGAGAGCTACCTATTTTTATTATTATTTTTTTCTTTTAATTGAGGAAATAGTTTTTAAATTTCTCTCGAAGTTAAGTAGTTCATTTTCATCTCTAAAATAGTTTCTAACTACCAGATTCAAAAACGCTATTAACAAATTGGATGTAACTTACGGGTGACGCAATTTTATATATGTATTATGGTATAGAGCGTTGATCTCAAATTTAACTTGAAGTTGGCTGATATATGCAAGCAGGTTTTTTCCAAGGCAAATTAAGTAAATTTTCTGCTGAATGATCAAATACTTTTCACGTATAATACATTCTTCGTGGACTCCAAACGTGTTATTTATTCAAAATTATATTTGCTCAATACCAAACGCATTCTCATTCTTATATCGACTGATTTTTATTTATTTTTTGCACTAATTATTTTCAAATAATAGATACGCTGTAATTTACTGGGTTTATGTAAGCAGCATTTTTTAAATTTGAAATGAACGGGTTACCAATACATACGGATCATTTATTTTGGGTATATCAATAATACTCCAAACCAAATTTATTATTATTTTATTATTTTATTAATATTTGTAATTAACAAAAAAAAAGGAAATATTTTATTTGGTTAAATCTATCGCCGTTATTGTTTTTGATTACGTTTTATGATAAATGTGAAAGAATAAGTTAAATTTAATTTAAAGCGCACCATGTGATGTTACATGATAGCATTCATTTTTTTTTTATTTCTCTCCCATGCAAGGGAAATACATATAAAATATATGCCCACAACTTATTGCTATATATTATTATTACCTTAGTGTACATTTATGTGCATAATTTAAAGGTTCCACAGATTTTATATATTTGTATAAAATAATTTTGTTTTCTTATATACTTTTTGTAATATTCTGTGTATTGTTGTGACCAATTTGGTAAAGTTGAGAAGTTATTTTAAATGGTTGAAATTTGTTTTTCCTTGGTTTCTTGGCAAAAAGTGATTATCTTTTTTATCCACGATTTATTGGACATTGTATCCAATCGCTGCGATCTTTTATAAACAAAATTTAAGAAAAAATAACTGTTATTGTATACATTATCGCGGTATCGATGTTGCTATGTTTTTTGCGGAGATCCACGTAATGAGGGGAACAATAACCTTTCTTGTCGAATCCGACTAGGTTTCGAGAATACGAATGATTTCTGACTAGAAGGGAGGTAGAAAAAAAAAAGAAACCAAATAATTAAGGCGAAAATTTCTCCGTTATTTTCCTTTCACCATATTCGATTGTAACAGTTATATGTCTTAAAGGTGATTGTACTGATTATAGAATGTTATCATATTAATGTTCAGTTTGAAGATTTAATCATTTGACAAAAATTTAATGAAATAACCACTACTCGAGTTATATTCTAATTCACGCTTAATATCATCGATTTTAATTAGTATAAGAATTTTTGCACTATCGTATCAATTTTATTGATATGCATTTTTTTTATCATTTATATCGTTAAATAGAGTTCCGATATTGAATTTTTAATAATGTGTTAATGCAGGCTTTGTTGTCAGGGTGACCAATTCGATTGCATAAATTTCGTTTAAATCTTTTTTCTTGAAAATGGCAGTTTCTTTAATGATATTTCGCGTATCACAGCGTGTAAACATTACCAATTTCTAATTGGTTGTCGGTAATTTTGAGTTTTGGCGGAAAATAATTTCGGTGTTATAAATTATGTTCTTTTTAAGTGATTGATTTTGTTTGCGAATAGAGAAAAGATGATTCTGACTAAAATCTGATTTTTTCAATTATTTTAATTGAAATTGTACATATTCTGATTAAATGGTTTATTTTTCGATTTACACTGTTCGACAAGTTTATCTAATGTGATGCTAGTTTGATTTGTAGTCGTAATAAATGTTCGCGAATATCCGTGTCATATATTCGGCAGATTAACTACGCTTTTAAAACAATAGAAGTAAATTGTTTTTTTTTTAAAGTTTAATTATAATTATGGTCAAGTTAAGTTATAAGGCAAGGCGAGTTCTGGTAAAGCAGAACGTAATGTGAAATTAATTCACTTTGTTTTAAAATTTTTTCTGTAGAAATTTATGTTGTGTTCCTGAAATCGTGTCTGTCAATTGGATTCTCGAAATTTCTATCAGTTTTTGATGGTTTTTATTTCGAGAATTATCTGGTACCGTAACATTTCATGTAATTTGCATTAATCTTATTGATTAAAATTTAGATTTTTAGTTTGTCGCCGTCACTAATTTCTTTCCTACAAAAACATTTTCTATACAAAAAGGAAATAACAATCGAATTTTTCACCGTTTGAATTGAAAGAATCAAACTGAATAGATTCTTTTCATAAATTTCTTGGTTTTGATGTAGGTTCTTTAAATTGTTTATTAGGATTTATATAAGCTGATTTTTTTTCTTCACAATTTCGGTTAGATTTTCCGTCGCCATTGCGATTTTCAATCGAATATTTGTTACTAAATTTGACACCACTGTTTTTATCGTAAACTTGTTCGGTATTATAAGTTAATTATTTGTTACATAATTATTGCTTTATCTGTTATTTATAACTTTTAAGAACAATCAAAATTTAAACGAATAATAAAAAACGACAATAAAATAAAACTTTTCTCGAATAGCCGCATTTATGTACATATGTTTGTAATTAGTGATTCGGAAAATAGTGGTCCGTTTGTATATTTAATATTTTTCGTAAGCATTTTGACAAACGTATAATATCTATATTTACTCAGTCAATAATACAGATATAAAACATGTAAGATATTATGATAAAAGCAAAATATAAAAAAGATTTAAAACAGTGACTAGTTTCGAACTATATCGTTTAATGTGATGATGTGATGGGTTGTTTTTTTTTTTGGGCTCGTCCACCGAGATACCTTTACCCAGAAACAATTAGAATAAGAAGGAGTCAATTATATCTTGATACGGTCAATTATTGTTAGGAGAAAGGAACAAATAATAAGAACAATCTGTGGAGACGGAATAAGAGGCACAATATGGAGTAGGAAGACAAGTCTCAGCAAACTGAAGTAGAAAGCAGAGCACTCAGCAGAAAGAGATGAATACTTAATAAACACATGGTCCGCATCGCAAACATGCTCTTCGTTTGAGTGGAGAGGACAATATGGAGAGGCAACCAATGAAAAACGAATGGTTACACACTGTGATCATGAATGATATACGAGCCTTTCGGGAACACACTCGTGCAAGTACAAAAATACTCAAAAAGCATCGAAAAGTACTTAAGAAGACTCGATTATCGTTTGTAGTATTCATCACTTTAAATTTCAATTTTTTTAAAAAATTAATAATTATTTTACTTTTCTTAATAAAAAATACACAATATTTTTTTTTAATAATAATAAATCATTTTTTTGTTGTTTATTTACATGTTATGCACTACAATTTTTAACTTTTAGTTTATTTCAAATCAAAGTACATGTAATTTTTTCTTCCAGATTTTTAATTTAAGTAAATAAAGGAAGAAAAGTTTTTAACAATTTTATTAAGATATATTTCCGTTAAAATGCAGGATATTTATTAAACTCGACTTTAGAAATAAAGTAACAAAACAATCTCATTTAATAACATTGTAAAAAATTGTAAATAAAAAATTTCGCAACTGTATGTAACATTGTATATATTTTCGATTATAGCAACATTAAAAGAATATGAAATAAAGTTCACTTACCTAAACTAGATGTTAATATATAAGAAGTTTACGAATTAAAAAAAAAAGTTTATTGTTTTACAGTAATAAAAGTGATTGTCGCTATAAACTGTCTATAATTATTAACATATTCAGATTATATTTGTTTTATTAGTTTTTTGGAATGCACTGAATATATACTACTATTAGTTAAGTATTTCACATAACAGAAAAGTTTTCAACAGTGTGCAAAGGAAATCTATTTTTTCTCCGATTACATATCATTACCTATTCATACTGCTGATTCGATTATTGAACTGTAAATTAAAATATTATTTCACAAATTGTCCGATCTCTTTTGAACATTATAAACGACTCGACATTATACAGAAATTGTCTCTTATTAAAGACTTTATTTCAGTCATTAAATAAAGGATCAGATCATTATAGTGTATTTCACATTTTACTAATAACATGCAATTAGAACAATTAAATTAAACATTACTTTAAATGACGATTTTGCAAAGCTTTTTCTTATTTTTCAAGTAAATACGTTCTCGAAATAATATGTATTAATAATAAAATTATAATTTAATTGGCCATCTCATAAGAATATATCATTTTATTTGTTAGAGTTTAAATTTACTTAAGTTCTGTTAAACGAAGCTTTATTTGTTGCCTCATTGAACTTAATTCAAGGTACACTTTAATTACTGCAAAAGCTCTGCAAATGCGATTTGGCTGATACTGTGAGCTACTTCACGTTACAACTTGTTCTTAACAGTTCAGAAGTGAAATTTTTTAAGGCCTTAAAAATTTACGTTATACATCCATAGTTATACTATTATTTTCAGCGAGCATTACCTGTCTATATGGTTTTAATAAATAAAAGCTGAATAAAAAATAATTATTTAAAGCAAAATAAACTGCGGCATTTAGTACCACTATGTTTGTCTATTGCACATTATGTTTTAAATTAAAAAGCACTAAATCAGAAATAAAAAAATAAACTATAAATGAACAAAAATTACAAAGTAAAAATCACGAAATATAAATATGAATACAAAAATAAACAATAATGGAAGATAATATAAAATATAGCTAATGAATAAATAAAAATAGTAAAATATGCGCAACTGAACAATAATAATCATCAAGAAAAAGGTTGTTTATGTGATTAAGAGTGCAGTTGCGTGTTACCGCGTTCGTCTTTGTTATCTTATCTTATCGCTCGCGTTATTAACCGAGACGCTGATCTTCTATAAGTAAGTGCGTTTATCATTGTACTATCAATTAACTAACCGAACGTAATTTCTAGAATATCAGCAATCGGCTTAGTCCGATTGCAAAATGGCTCAAATTCTTTCTCCGCCGAACTTATCGTTAAAACCTACTCTCACTTCAACGCTATCGTACTCCCAGGTCACAAAAAACAAAATTACACCATTAACCACGTTCAAATACCCTACAGAAGAACAAGGTATCGTTTTCAACTGCATATTAGATTATAAACTTCGCGATTACCTTATCGCCATCAAAGATCTCGTTGGAGGTCCCCTTAATATTATTGCAGCTGCTAAAGTAAGCCGCAACAGAATCATTATTCACCTTAAAGATTCATCTTTAGTAGAGGCATTCATGAACGAACATGGCGGATTCAAAATCGAGGACAATTTCATTAAATGCAGAAGACAAAAGACTCCAGCTAAACGAATCATTTTTTCTAATGTGCCGTCAACGCTTCCGAATGAAATTTTACAAGATTACGTTGTAAATAATCTAAAACTAGAAATTACATCCGATATCGCCATTCTAAGAATTAATCCTCACGACCAACTGTTTGGCCATATCATTAGCTGGCAAAGACAGGTTTACACTACTACGAATATTGAAGAAGCAAATCTACCTGGATCATTTGTACTGGACCACGCAAACGTTTCTTACAGGATTTTCATCACATTCGACGTCTTTACCTGTTTCAAGTGTAAATCAAAAGGTCATCGAGCCGAAGACTGCACTATCGAGGCTGATAACCTAGAAATCGCCGTTCAACGAGAAATCGGCACTCCAAATATTCAAATAGAAAACACCGGGAAATCTTCAGCTGATCACTTTCCATTGCTTACCTCGAAAAGATCACTTCCATCTACTTCGTCTTCATTAGGTAATTCTTCAACGCCGATGGAAATTTGTGCTACTCATCCCATATCTACGGAAGCTAGAGATCAAACGAAGAAAAAAGGAACAAAAAAGCAAAAACTCAAAAACTTTACTGATCTACCAGATGAATCTCATGGTCTCTCATCGGACTCAGGAACTGAAACGGAGGAATCTCCAAACTCTCTCAAAGAAGTTTTAAAACATCTTGAGACTTCAATTAATGAAAAATTCAAAGCAAGCGAATATCCACTGTCCTCCACTAATTTTGCACTATTCGTGGACATGGCTAAAGGAAAGTCCGCCCTGGAAATCGAATCAATTCTTTCCGAAGAGTTCAAAGTTTCCAGAGACTCAATTATTAGAATGATAACGGAACTTCACCCTTTCATAAAGGATAGATCGACAAAAGTGCACCTAACTAAGATTCAGAAAAAGCTGAAAGGACTGCAGGCCTCCAGCCACCCTACCATTGGAACCAACCCATCCCCCTACTGAGGTTTATTTTCCAAACTCGAAAGACATATGGATAGTTTACAAACATACATCAGCTGGAACTGTAACGGAATTTTCAAACATCTAGAAGATCTCAAATTAATACAATCTATTTATGATCCAACATTAATCTGTCTACAAGAAACTCACCTTAAAAATAATCAATCCTTATATCTTCCAAACTACAATATTATATCCGTAAATTGTTCTTCAAACTGGGCATCCGGAGGAGTCAGATTGGCCGTTAAAAACTACATTAATTTTAATCAGCTACAACTAAAGACAACTCTACAAGCTGTTGCAGCTACTATATACCTCTCAACACCACTTACTATTTGCTCAATATATTTACCTCCAGGAGATAATATCACTCAAGAAGACATCAGTGAACTTATTTCGATCCTTCCACATCCTTTTCTCATATGTGGAGATCTGAACGCTCATTCTCCATCCTGGGGAGGATCAGGCTACAACTCTAGAGGCAGAATCATTGAAGATGCTATTTCGAGACGTAACCTCGCTCTGCTCCATCCGGAGGAACCTACGCACTATAACTTTTCTTATAAGAAATGGTCAATGCTGGATCTAATTATTATCACCCCGTCCATTCTCAGCGCCATTGAAATCTTCAATCATGTTGATCTCGCTGGAAGTGACCATACTCCCATAATTGTTCACCATAAACAGAGCAAAACTACATCCCTACCTCAAGACATAAAATACAATTACTGTAAAACAGATTGGAAAACATATGGATCGACCACCTTTCCATCAGTCTCCGACCTTGAAGTTAATTTATTCTCAGATACCGGAAATCTCGTGCAATCATTCACAAATATTATTGTAAACCATGCCAATTCCGTAACTCCCAAAAGTTCACATCGACGTACAAACGCTGTCCCTTGGTGGACCCCGCATTGTTCTGCCGCTATACATAACAGAAGAAAAGCCCTGAAAAAATTAAAAGCCGCTCCATCTCTGGAAAATCATATTACCTTTCGAAAACTTCGTGCTAAAGCAAGATACACATTAAAACAGGCCAAAAGGAACTCATGGCAGCAATTTGTTCAAACTATAAACTATTACACCTCATCAACTATAGTCTGGAGGAAAATTTGAGCACTTGATAGGAAAAATTTTTCACCAACTCCCACCAGCATCAAATTTGATAACTACATTTACACAGACTTAACCGAAATAACATCATTGTTTGCGAAATTTATAGCTCTACAGTCCAGCAACTCCAACTTTTCAACAGAAGCGCTCAATCATAAAAGAAACCTCGCCTTCATAAATCTTGACTTTCAATCTAACAACGAAGAACCGTACAACAGTCCTATTACGCTCGAGGAACTTCAACGAGGCATCAAACAACTGAAACCAGCCGCAGTTGGACCGGATAGCATTCATGTTTACATGCTCCAAAATGCCCTGAACCAGTTATTCTTCTACTACTATCAATTTTTAACCACATCTGGACAACAAATACATTCCCAGATTCATGGAGAACCGCTGAAATCATCCCGATCCCGAAACCAAACAAAAATCCGATGTTGCTAGACAATTACCGACCTATTTCACTCACTAACGTTCTGTGCAAACTCATGGAACGAATTACAAACGCGCGATTGCAATGGTTCATCGAATCTAACAATCATCTGACCGATTCGCAATGTGGTTTTCGAGCAAGGAGATCAACGATTGATCAATTAATTTTCCTCAAGCAATTCATTCAGACATCATTTATTCGCAAAAACCATCTGATGGCTATATTTTCGAACATGTCCAAAGCGTTTGACAATACCTGGAAAGAAAAAATTTTAAAAACTCTCCACGGTTGGGGAGTTCGCGGTCACCTGGCGTACTTCGTTAAAAATTTCGTATCGAACCGCAAATTTCATATACGGCTAGGCTCGGTTAAATCAACTTCCCACGATCTTCAGAATGGTGTTCCTCAGGGTTCCGTCCTGAGCCCCACCCTCTTTAACGTGGCCATAAACGACATTTCGGACCAAATCTGCCTTCCTGTCAAATGTTCCTTATTTGCGGATGATCTAGCCATCTTCATATCCTGCTCGGACCCAGCCCTCGGAACGTCAGCACTACAGGAAACGATCGACAAATTACAAATCTGGTCAGTTCAAAACGGCTTCAACTTTTCCAACACGAAAACTACCGCTATACATTTCTGTAGAGTTCGTCGTTGCAACCATGGAATCTCAGTTCAGATGAACAACACAACTATACCATCCTCAAATACTGTGAAATTTCTAGGAATCAATTTGGATGAGAAACTTACATGGAAATCATATATCAATCAACTAAAAACAGTCTGCACCAAAAAATTAAACTTAATTCGTAAATTGGCTAGCACATGGCTCGAATCGTTCCTCCTTATTAAAATTATATCAGGCACTAATTAAGTCGAGGCTCGACTACGGCGCTGTAATATACTCTTCAGAAAATCAAAGCAGTATCAACACATTTAACACGATTCATCACACTGCGGCGAGACTCGCTATTGGCGCTTTTCCTACTTCTCCATCCATTAGCGTTCTTTGTGAAGCTGGTATTCCTCCTCTCAATATTTGCAGAAATCGGAGCATTCTAAACACATGGATACGACTCAAATCGTCGGACAGCCTTCCTTCGCTAAATTCTCTTCTTCCAACACCACATACATCGGTGCTTACTCTTTACAATCAAGTAACTGAAATCTTGGACACTATGCAAATCATGTTACCACCGACATATAAACTGACTATGGCATCAACACCTCCATGGACGAATTTACAACTCAACATAGATCTTCAGCTCCAGCAATTCCCAAAGAAAGGATCAGCATCCAGTACTTTATGCTCCGCGTTTCAGAGCATGGTTAACAAATATAATAGCTGTAAAATAGTTTTTACTGATGGGACCAAAACACCTCAAGGAACAGGTTGTGGAGTAGCATCTGATACAGAAATTATTCTTCGGTACTCCCTTCCGGCTCCATTTTCAACACTTGCGGCGGAACTAATGGCCATAAAACTGGCTATAGAAAATATAACAACTTTTGATCCCGATTCCTCATACCTTATATGTACAGATTCACTAAACGCAATTACATCTCTTCAAAAATACAATTCCCCTCATCAGCATCCAATAGCCAAAGAAATTATTCGCGCCCTATGCAGTACAAGTGTTCACATCTCGTTCGCATGGATCCCATCACACGTTGGAATCAACGGAAATTCACTTGCGGATACTGCGGCGAAAGAAGGCTCATTATTCTTTCCAGTTCCAAATATCGAAATACCACCGATGGACCTCAAAGCTTATATTGCACGGAAATCACTACAAATATGGCAAGAACAATGGACCAGCACCCCAAACTCGAACAAGCTTCGCTCAATTCGTGACACCATTCATCCATGGAAAACTTCACTATCAACAAATCGAAGGAACGAAATAGTTGTCAAACACTTACTCATCAACTGTCCTACTTACAATACATGCCGAACACAAACTCTCCGGTCGTCTAACCTTTCCAAAATCTTATCTGATCATCACGACAAAGTGGAACATCTCCTCCTTTTCCTCAAAATTACTAACTTATTCCATACCATCTAACTTCTGACTTATCAGTGCCTCTGGCCTAGGCGGCAGTACATGGCACGTTAATCAAAGAAGAAGAAGAATAATCATCAAAATACAACAAAAACGTTAAGTAACTGAAAAATTAAATGTGAAACCGAAGCGGCGAAAGCCTGTATAAATTAATTCAGTTTTTTCCCTCTTTTTGGCCCCCATAGCATAACGCATCGGGTAATTTAGTTATTCGATGTATGAACAAAATATCTAGGAAAAATTATTTCGATTCAATTCCAATTCCGATTCTTCTTAAATACTTCGCTACGTATCGTTATCCATTTAATGAGTATTATTGTACTTGCACAAGTGTGTTCCCGAAAGGCTCGTGAATGATATAGTTCGAAACTAGTCGGTGTTTTATATTTTTTTATATTTTGTTTTCGACTATCATAATATATTGCGTGTTTTATTATCTATGTTTTTAGTTGGTATTTTCCTTTCAAGTTATAGTGACGTTGTACAGTCTTTTAAACATTTTTTTTTTTTTTTTTTGTGTAAATTAAATAAATAATAGAAGAGTATGAAATTGACGATATTGCATTTTCCAGATCGGTTAATTAAAAAAAGCCATTTAAAGTTAAATCAGTAATTAGTAAATGTACACTTATGGTTATAAATGTAATTTCTATAGGATATAAGTTGTTTAATTATCATTAAGTCGTATATTACAAAAGCATATTTAAATAAAAAAACTACGAAACAAATAGAATGTTATCTGCAATTGGATGTAAAAATGATTTTCAGAGATATACCACGTTTTAATATCAGTTTTAATAATTAAATCTAGTTTATGGGGTTTTTTTTTTTTTTTTTTGAATACGAAGTTTAAAATTGACGCTTTTCTAATTTACAAATTCAAAAATAATAAAAATACAAAAAAGAAAGTTCGCGCCATTGAATACATATATCTTAAACCTATGTATTTTTAATGTTTTAAATTAATTTATTTTATTACAGTAAAATTTATTGAATCGTTTAAATTTAGCATTAGCCACCTCGGTTGTTGTATGTAAAATTTGTTGTTTTTTTTTTTTTTTTGTATACAAAGTTATCTCCCCTAAGTCTATGTATTCCGTGTAGTCACAATTACTCCAAGTAATGCATACGTTATTAAGGCCTGATTTTCTTCTATACAAATAATTTTTAAATAAATCGCGATTACGTAAAAGTTAATGTACATAAAAGTTCAGTGCAAAAATTATATTTTCTAATTTATCGTAAGTATTCGGGAATGTCCTTGTAATTTTGCAGATTATTTCTGTACTGACAATTAGTGAACATATTTCATCGCAATTTCCATGAGATGTCTTCGAAAATTATTTTATTTTAATAATTTTCGCTTTCGTGCTTACTATCGTCAGTTTTGCACAAAAATCTGTACCTCTCTTTACCCCCGTTATACTGTTTATCCTATCTGAATTCTGCAATGTCAGCGGTTAAATTCTGATTTATCAGAAAAAGAAAAAAAGAAAAAAAACAAACAAAAAACTCTCCACATAATTTAACTGTTTTATCAATTTCATCAGTACTCTTTAATAGTCGTGACAGTTATAGAGGCATTAAATTTATTTTTCGGAAATTGAAAAAAACTGCGAATGTTTTTAATGAATGACGAACACAAATTCAATATCGTTAACTGTTGTATCATTAATTAATTAAAATTTATAATTACCAGTCGTTATATTTTTTTTTCTTTTGTAAAGTTTTGAATACCTATGCCTAACTTCTGGTTATTTACATTCTATTCGTGCGGCCTTCCGCATGTAAATAAATATTTTTTTTTTTTTTTTTTTTTTTTTTTTGGGCGTCGAAAATTCAACCCATCGACAATAAATAAATATTGTTTAATTAAATCATACCAAATTTTGTTAAATTTTCATCATTACATTTTATGTACAATAATATGATAACTCCCTTAGAGCGAAACAGGTAAGAACATAACGTTATTTATTTCTATCAGGCACATTAATTGTTATTAATTGTTCAATGAAATAATTAGAGATTCGAAATAATTTCTTATTTATTCTGAAACATTTTCGTATTTTAGGAACGAGCGATTAAAAATTTCAGTAAAGTTAGTGACGAACTGGGCGAACGATTAACCGCTCAATTGAAATTAGCCAAGAGGAAGTCCCATTTGTGATGCGTGCACAAATAAAAAAATGGAATCAATCAAAAATGTAGTTAACAGTAACCACCAATGTATTTTAATGTTTTTAGCATGTTTGTGTTCTCTTTTCTTTTATTTATTCTTTAATTTCAATATTTTTCTTTCGGTGTATGATACGTGTGTTGTTTTAATACTAAATACATTCACTGCATGGAGAAGGTTTTTAATGATTTTCAGTACAACAGAAGACGGAACAGATATTATAAACGTTTTAAAGAAAGTCAGCAACTGCTGATTACTTTCGCATTTATTTTTTACGCGCGCTGTTAAAACTATAACAATTTCGGTAAAATTTATTAGCGAAAAAATTAAAAAACGAAAAAAAAAAAGAACTTCGTATCTCTTATTGCAGTTCTGATAAATAATATACTGTAAACAAATTTATCTGCATGTCTGCAACTCGCTGGTTTCTTACTTAAATCATTTTGAAATTTACGTACCCGAAGATAGTTGTGAAAATTTTTGTGCATTATTCGAGTTTTCATCAAAATTTCCATCGCTTCAATACTTTGCTGTACTGTTGCAATACCGTTTTAAGGGGGGTAGGATCTTGGAGGTAAAAAAAAAGATTTTTGGATAACTTTTTTTTTAGAGAATACGGTTAATGCAAGTTCATTTACATTATTGGTACATGATAAAGTAACATCTGAAGAATATTGTGTTAATTTTTCATTGAAAAATATAAAGAATTGAAGCCAATGGCAGCAAATCTTCGCAGGCGCCTCGAAAACATTTTTTTTTTTGTGGTACACCGCATAACAACACTGGATTATCTTCGTGTATTGTCCACTGATTGCGCCCATCCATGAGAACTTGGGCCCGTACTGATTTCCATCTCTTCCAGAAGGGTGTCAGGTAAGCAACACCGCCTTCATTGAAGGTAGAGGCAGCCACATGAGCAGCTGCAAACTCAACAATAATTGTCGAACCACTCTCAGTTTTCGGCGAAATCTTCCAGATGAGTTGTTTGATACTATCATTACTGTTTTGAGTGAATCCACCAATACATCGCTCCAGAAGGGCATCTTTGCTCAGATCTTCATAAATTGGTTTAATCCATTCTAGAACATCACTTGGTAGAGCGGAATAAGCGTGTTTGAAAGAACGCAGTTCGTTTGCATCTGCGGCTCTCTGCCATTCACACCATGAGTTTTCGCCGCTCGGGCAGTTTTGGTGCTGTGGATGTTTGTCAGGTGAGGCTTAGTGATATCTCCAGTATAGTTTCGGATCTCCACATCATTCTCTCGTGAATGTTTAAACATTGTGACGATCGCATCGTCTTCCATGTTACCGGATACTCCTTCGTGATTCGCAGAGCATTGGCCCGTATTTACATGAGACTCACGCCACTCTTTTAACTCTGTAGAATCGAATCTATTCTCCCAAGTTGTGCACATGTGACAGTACGAACTTTTCACGAAAATGTCGATGACTTTTCCGACGAAAACATCATTTAAGGGATTATACAAAAGGGACAGAAAAATATGCTGTTTAATCCCGCTGTACGTCAGGGCCAGGTAGTCGTTTTCGTTCTTTTAGGAGAGTTAGAGCGGCGCACAATTATAATGCCATATCTTTGTTAGTTTTGCTTCGATTTATTTGAAATTTTGATACAATTTCTTGCGATGTTGTACATTCATTTTGCGAGATTAAAAAAAAATCGATTTTTTTTACCCCCAAGACCCCCCTCCCTAACTTAGTACGTATTGAGAACTCGTTTAATATTAAGGTAACGCTAAATAGCTAATTTTTGTTTTTCCTTTTCTTTCATATTATAAGGAAACGGTATTTTTTTTTTTAAATGTAGAGGGAAGGGATTTTAAATAATTATCACTAATCTTTTCGTATGTCAAGTAAATAACATAGTTAACGTAAAAAATGTCTACGATTATGTATTATGGTAAATTATTGTTACAGTAGTAAACCATCGAACATTTAAAATTAACTTAGTCGCAGTTATCGACAAGTTTCTTTTATATTTGTCGATGGCGTTTGATATTTCGACCGACGGGCTTTCATTTTTCAGAACAAATTGATTTTTTAAAATGCTGCCGAACGTTTAGCTTCAGCTTCGAGACTGGGTGGAAGCTGCAATTCCGATGCGCTCAAAAAAATCAATCAAACTAGAGCAATAAGCAAAATAGGTTTCAATCAAAATAAACATATGCATTTTCAATTGTAATCATTTCGTTTTAGGGATATTTTTATTAATGCGGTTATAAAGTTATCGATTTTTATGTTTTATTTCTTACAATTTGAGATATATTTGCTTACTTAAAAAGACTAGTGCCAGTTTTTTTTGTTTTTATTTTTTTACCGATTAACTTATAAAAGTTTTATTTTTAAATGATGCACATCTGTAAAAGCCAAGTGTATTTGAATATTGAAATACCTTTAGTGTTAAGTTGGTCGTTGCGTTTAATCGCTTTTTTGAAGTTACTTATTAAATTTTTGATTAGTAAAAATATCGGAACACCCAAATTATATCGATTATAAAAAAAAAATTGTATGTTAAAAAGTAAGTTTTGAAGGCAGGTCTTAGAATTTTTCAACCTACGGCTTCATAAAAATCTTATTTTCCATCTTACTCTACTGATCGAGTGTAGACGTTGACGGAAAATAAATGTTCTGGAAATAAATTGTTAGCATTACAAGAAAGCAAAAAAATAAGGAAA
Source organism: Icerya purchasi (assembly GCA_039619475.1). NCBI lineage: Eukaryota > Metazoa > Arthropoda > Insecta > Hemiptera > Monophlebidae > Icerya > Icerya purchasi. Next base: position 241,510,618 of record CM077115.1, read on the forward strand.
ATTAATTAAATGATTCCTGTTACATTACTTTGTAACTGTATTTACGCGTATTTAAGTGTATCGAAGAAATAAAATTAAATTTCGGTTCATTTACAATCAAGTAGGTTGTGCTTAAATAGTGGAAGAATTTGCGCTTGAGAGTTTCCTTGTTATTTGGAATTATAACGGGTATTAAAAGAACGACAAAAAATTGCCCTCTAATATACGAATTTAAATGAAAGTATTAAATTTTGTATCTCAGATATCTAATAGTATGACAATAACAAAATAAACCCTCTCACCTTTAAAATTCTTAAAAACTAAAGCTGCTTTCTTTTTATTTTTATTTATTTTTCTTGTTTTCGTTTATTCTTTCATTTCCATTATGGACTATCATTCTTATACTCGTAATAACGTCTTTCACTTCTATTTCCCAAAATTTTCAGTTCTAAATTTTGTCAGTAATTTTAATTTGTGATCCTGGATAGTGATCTCGGTTGGCGAGCTCCTCCTCCTCCAAAAAAAAAAAAAAAATAAAATAAAAAGAAACTGGAACTGTTCTTCCAGTCCTATTGAATGATATTTTTTTTTTTTTCTTTTTATTAAAACAATTTTGTGCAATTTTGAAGGTCTTTAATTTTTTTCAATTTATAATCGAATGTTTTTTTGATGTTTTTTTTTTAATTATTATTTTTCATCAAGCGGTTTTTTTCTGTTGAGTAAATTTTCGTTTTTTCTTTTTCGCTTTTTGATTAAAAAATTTTATTCGATTTTTTACTAGGTTTTTAATTTAAGCTTTTTATTTGTAAAAAGTATTTTTGTTTTTGTTAAAATAGATTTTTGGTCGTTTTTTTTGCGTTAAATGTACTCATCAAGGCTTCATATTTCAGAGACTAAACGTGCCGTTAAAATTATCGCGTCTGGAGAAAAATAAGAAAAAATGTATATATATACTTGATCTGTATAAGCGTGCGATTGAAGTTTAATTTCCATAGTGTAAATAGATTAAAACCATAAAACCGCAGCTAATATCGTTAAGCCGGTAAATTAAAATCTTTATAATTCGATGATGGTTAATCACTTTACTCGTAAACACGGTGCGTAAGTGATCATCTTGTAGCAGCTGATGACATTCACAGTTACATACGCTCTTCCAGTTGTTTTATCCAGCTCTGTCTCATAGAGTCGTTCATGTCTATGTTTAATCTGTTTTTGTACAGTTTAAAACTTTATAGACTATAAGCAACATGGTCCGTCTATAGTATTTCTCTTTACTTTCATCTTTACCACACGATGAAAATTGCATTTCGTGTTTCTCCTTACAATTAAAAACATAAAGTCGCAAATAGTAGCAATACGTTCGTAAATTCACAAAAGTGTGACCGATGGATTTCGGGGTTAAAAGCGTCTCGCCAAAGCATGGAAACGATTTTTAACGCATGCGCAATGACATAATTTTGTTAGATCTCGATGATTGTTTTGCATTTGCACGCGCGTTTCCGTTTAAAGATGTTTATTGTTGTGTTTTAATATTTGTTTACCGGGTGTTTTAATATTTGTTTATCCACGTTATCATTACTGTAAAATATATGGATTATTCTTCGTGCGTTTTATACGAAAAGAAAGTTGAATGCTTAAAATGGCACAATTACGATCATCGTAATGAATAAAAGTGGAACGTATTTTGAAAAAGCGGGTTTTTGGATAATAAACAAGCGGGGAAAAAATTTGATTTAAACCAAGACTTTACACGATACGGCAGCAGTTTAGGCAACTGGAAAAAATAAGAAAGTTTAATAAATCGAATTAAAAAGTAAAAAGAACGAACGTTGTAATGAACATTAGAGATTATTCAAGAACGACTGTATTTTAAAATAATTATTATGTAAATACTATTACAAGCTGCATTTTTATTTTTTTCAATAGATGTAGTGGTAGTATGCTGAATGCGCTTTGCCTTTATTATTTCCGATTTTTTTTTGTTGGCTGACTTTTTAGATACATAAAATTTACGGCGTTCAAACAATTTCATTCTAAAATAAAGCAATATACAAAATTTAAAATTAATCAATAAATTTTTTAGTTGAGCTTATTTCTGTATGGTTCATTTTATTACAATTAGAAATTATAAACATTCAATTAACGGATGATAAAGATGAGCATATTCGACCCGGTAGGGGAACCATCACTGGCGATACCAGAAATAAGTACAATTACAAAACACATTACCTTCATACTAACATTATAATGATAGTACGATTGATAACCGCGGCAGAACACTAATGAGAGTACTAGTAATAGTAGCAACAATAATAACCCATAATCGGGGCCAGAATAATTTTGTTGCTATCCGAATGTTCATTATTCCGGACCATACATGGTTGTAACACGGTAGAATATAGGAAATTATCATCCTTAAGCAATATGAAAATTAATTTCACGCTTCAGTGAATTGCAATATTTGCAAAAAAAAATGGAATAAATAAAATTCAGGTGGTACATTTGATTCGGCGTTAGGCGCTAATCAGTTTATCGTAGGCGTCGCTAATAATTCTAATATTAAAATTCATCTTGAACTTGATTTTTTTTCGATAATATGTCATCCGAGGGGTAGGCCTAGTTATTTCTGAAGAAGAATTACCAGATACCATTAACAGTGAACTCTATATGTAGTGTCCGCAGAATTAAAAGACGAGTAATGGAAGAGATTTAAAACCAACAACAGAAGTAGAGCTACGGAGTTTATCGCAGAAAATCTTCCATCCTATGTATATGTATGTAAATTGAGATTTATGGTCTCGCCTAGTAGTAAACCGTCGAGGCAGTGTAAAAATTGTTTTTGGGTTCAAAACGTGCTATTTGCACTGTCGGTAACAACATGCAGTATCTCCTTCTTGTAAATTGTTTAATGTAGATAAGATATTTCCGAATTTAAATGTATTAAAAATGCTTGGCTAATCAAAGGGTACGCCATTTGTATTTGAAGTAGACAATGTGATGCAGAAAATAAAGGCGTTTGATAATATAACGACGATGGAAGCTATTGGAAACAAAAAACTCAGAAACTACAAAAACCTTTGCATACGCAGAAATATCTCGTTCGGTACTCCGAGGGGGCCGGTTGGACAAAGTAAAAAATGTTATATACGTAAAATTCGTTCCTCCCTATCATTTCGAAATCATTCCTCACATTGAGCTTACTTCACGGATTATAATTCCTTACTGGTATTTCCTCCCGAGAAACCAACAGCTAATTCATATGAATCACCTTCTGATAATCTTTCCGGTGCTTTGCAGTGTTCACAATCGACGACTGTCATGAAAAGTAACGAAAAAAAGACCGAAAGGACCACAGAATCAAAACAAGGGAATGAAAACTCAAGCAACACAGATAGAACGAGCGAGGAAAGAAGAAAATCTACAGCTTCGACAGCGTTATCTAGCCCATCAAGTTCTACGATTCCCGCGAAGCAATTTAAATCTTCAAATACAATGTGTGTCCCACAGCAACTGAGATACAAAGTGCCGTACGAACAACTAACGCTATTTAACGGCAAAAATGTAATACGAAATTGAACTAGATACTTTTTCGAACCGAAAAAATGCTCGCCGAATGCTCTACTCGAAGTAGCCGCTGCGTAACAGGCGTCCGAAGTTATTGCGTTCGGAAATCGACTACAGACTACTTGCGTCGGTAAATGGATAATATTCAGGTTGAAAAATGGTATGCGACACGCTATTGTGTGCGCCGTGGATTGGGCTACGGTGCTCGAAATTCAAGGTGCATATTTAACGGAAAGTTTTTCGTGACCAACAATATTGCGGTAGCATAAAGCCTTTCGCGGAGTTCGCCTATCAGCCGCACTTCTTCCGCATGTTGACCCATGAAGAACTTCGACCTCCGAGACGACGCCAACACGATATCCGCCATCATTGGTGGGGATAGATGTTTATCGCTACAGAGTCTGCAGCAGGTGGTTAACATACCGCGAAGCAGCTTGCGTCGAATCCTGAGGGAGAGGTTGGGCATGCAACGTGTGAGCCCTATGTGAGTGCTGATCGACACGTTGAAGTCTGTCGGACATTCACGAAAACCTTTATGCCACCACAATATTATTGCTCACAAAAAAAAACTTTCTATTTGAATACTAGAATTATTAGCTACACCTAAGGCAAACTGATTAGCGCCTAGCCCCGAATCAAATGTACCACCTGAATTTTATTTATTCCATTTTTTTTTTGCAGATATTGTAATCCACTGAAGCGTGAAATTAATTTTCATATTGCTTAAGGATGATAATTTCCTATATTCTACCGTGTTACAACCATGTATGATCCGGAATAATGAATATTCGGATAGCAACAAATTTATTTTCGGCCCGATAATGACTATTATTGTTGCTACTATTACTAGTACTCTCATTAGTGTTCTGCCGCGGTTATCAATCGTACTATCATTATAATGTTAGTATGAAGGTAATGTGTTTTGTAATTGTACTTATTTCTGGTATCGCCAGTGATGGTTCCCCTACCGGGTCGAATATGCTCATCTTTATCATCCTTTAATTGAATGTTTATAATTTCTAATTGTAACGAAATGAACAATACAAGACTAAACTCAACTAAAAAATCGTGCGCTTTAACGATTAATTAACTTTTGTTGTGATTAAATTCTTGATTGGCAACTGCAGAGCCAGAAGTTTTAGATGATGAAGGGAGAGAATTGGAGGATGAAAAAACCCGAAGAAGTTAAAAATAAAATAAGGAAATTTACTATGGGAAATAGTATAGGAGGATTGTCTAAACGATGAGAAACAAAGGCTAGTTTTAAATCGTATTTAGTATTTCAGTAGTATTTGAAATGTTAACAATTGTTGTGTTATAATTAGAAATTGTTAGTAATTAAGTTGTATTGTACCAAATTGTTTTTTTATATTTATAAGTTATTGTTTTTAACGAATTATATTGGTTAAGGTAAATTTTAAGTTATTGAATCTAAAGAAAAATATGCTTTTATGTATAAACTGATCCTAAAATTATGATTTTAATGTAAAATAGAAAACCAAAATCAAATTTTAAATGGAATATTGCTTAAAGCATTATGGAATAATTTATTAATTGAATCTAATTTAACTTAGTTGTTCTTAATATTTTAAATTGATTTTTGATATAGGTTTCATTATTAGGTATGATTGTTATGTTTTGTACTACTATAATAAAAATTGTTTGTGGTAAATTTTTAACAATTTTAGACACGTTCATATCGACATGTGGATAAGAAGTACATGCCATACAATATTTGAATATTATAAACTTGGGCGAGCGCTCTTTCGGTTCGAAAAAGAACAAACTTCAATTTCATGTTACATTTTTCCCGCTAAATGGCGTTAGTTGTTCGAACGGTACTTTGTATCTCAGTTTCTGTGGGGCACGCATTGTACTAACAAGGAACAATAATTTTATGCTAACTATAGGGGGTGTCGCGTGACAGATTAAGGAGTTGAAATTTATATAGCTGGAAAACTATTGCGCGGGGGAATGGGGGAGGGGTGTTATTCGACGCGACATTCGTGCGGATTGCTTAGTAACGGTGTCACAATGGTACGGTGAGTATCACGCGTTCGCGTTAGAAGCGTACTTTAAAACCAATGTGATTCATGTGCTGTTTCCCGCCGACAATTTAGTACACGTTTCAATATTCCTCGTTTATGTGACGCGTCTAGTGAAAATTTAATTGCACAAGTTCCGTACTGCAGGTTCAACCATAAATCACCCACAGCCAGACCCGAGTCTCGAACATCAAGGACTGAAGAAAACATCAAACGCGTTAAAAGCAGCGTACGAAAAAATCCACAGCAGTCTGTGCGCAAGAGGGCGTCGGTCGTGGCTCTGCCGAAAACGACGTTACACTGAATTTTAAGCGCGGATATCTGACTTCACCTCTTCAAGATCCAGTTGCTGTAGGCTCTTAAACCAAATGACTGCATAGTGCGAAAAGAATTCTGTGAAAACATATGTTAAGCAGATTCCGAACTGTTGATTTGGTTCAGTGGCGAAGCATATTTTCATTTAAATAGATTTTCGTCAATAGTCAAAACTGCCGATATTGGCCACCAAAAGGACAAAACCCACATTTAAAGCACCAACAAGCGCTGCACAGTCTATAAGTAACCGTTTGGGCTGCTTTGTCCATGAATTTTCTTCGAAAATTCTGATGAAACAGCTGTGACCGTCGACGGTGATTCTTACCGTCACATGATAGAGGAATATTTCATAGCGCGACTTCAAAAACATCCATCCTACAGTTCGCACATATGGTTCCAACAAGACACCTCGCATAGCGAGAGCCACCATGAGCCTCCTCCGCGAACCGTTCCTGCAAAAAATTTATTAGTCGATATGGAGACCATCTTTTTGTGGCCACCCAGATTACCGGATTTCACACCTATGGACTTTTTTCTCTGGGGATTTACGATAGCAACGCAACGGATACATCGGAATTAAAATATCGTACGAGAAATAAACCATATTCCGTAATCATTATGGCGACGCGTCGCTCTGAATAACATTAAGAGGTGATTCCGTCAGTGTATACGCCGCGAAGAAAAACATTTAGACGGCATTATGTTTGAAAAATAAAATCCGCGCGTTTTAATGGTTTATTTTGATTAACAACACATAATTATTTTCCACATATATGACATCGATTTATTTCATCTACAAATCTTAAATCTGTCACGGGACACCACTCTATATAATCTTATTACATTATAATCAGTAGATATTTCAATTGTATTTTAAGTGTGTTTTTGAATTTAAACTTCAAAGATTACGCGTTTGCTGTTTATGTCACCTAGGACTCATTCAGTCATTTTTTCTTATGCTCCTTGCGATCTGGAGTAACGAATGTTTCGATTTATCATGAATACAAGTCTCTCTGGATGATTATTTAATGAAATTCACGTAGTATCGATGTGATCAATCTGCAAACATTTTTGATTAACGGAGGAATATTATCAAAAACCTGGTTACCGTCATCTAGGAGTTTTATCTTTAATGATTTTTTTATTATTCGAAATGGTAGAAATGATGATTACATGGAAGTTTGGCAATTGTTATTAATAATAGTTGGATTCAATATACTCCGGTTATCAACCTACCTACTTCTGTAAATATTGTAGCAACGATATTTACCTAGCTGGTAGAGAAATTCATTTAAAAAAGACTCGGATATTACATTTTTTCTTGTTATATTCCACCTAATGGGTCTCAGTGAATGTAGACTCCCTTATCAGTTATATGAATAAACTGCCCGAGAAAGCGGGTGTTATTCTAGCGGGAGACTTTAAAGCTTAGCACCTTAGCTGGGGCTTAAATATAGATTAGTGCATACTCGAAGTAATTAGCAGTGTACGAAACTTATTTTGGTAAATATTGGCGAGCAAACAACTATCGCCTCGTGGTCATACTCGTCGAATGTGCCGGTAATCTTCCTTAATATTTTCTTAGGCACAAGTTGGCTGGTTTGTCAATTTCCATTCAAAATTATCCATAATATGTTTTTCTTATTAATAATAATGAATAAAAAGAAGTTACCTCTATTAACAACAAATAAAACAATGCATTTAAATAGACTGAAATGTTTAATTAAGGATAAAAGTAAAATTACTTGTTTTGAAAAATTACGATGAATACACAACTATCCCTTTTTGGTCCCATTCGTCGAATACGCTAGAACTAATTCCAATAGGTCCATCTTCTCTATCTATAGGTATAATACTCTCCACTAAACAATCAAAAGTGAGAACAAATTTTAGGTTTTCCTTTATTTTAAAATTAGGAAACACCGAATTATGTGAATTTTCTGAACAGTTGGAGCTATTTTATTCACACAATTGAGCAGCCTGAAGCCTTCTGTTAACAACTCCTATTTTGGGATATATTAAAAATACTATCCTTACTCGAAATAAGCACAATAGAGAGTATTTGGAAAGTAGACCACCTTCTTCCTCTCATTCATGAAAATTCAAAGTCCTTTCTGTAGACGATTTCGTAGATCCAAAACCGTAACTAATTATTTAGCTTATAAAAAACAACAAATCTAGATGTAATAAAATTTACTTGCTACTAAAAGAAGTTGCTGGAAAAGATTCATTTCATCGTTTAATAGGAATAGTGCACTGTATTTGGAGCAAAAGGAAATAGATGTAACTCATTCTCTACTGAATTTACGGATCAGGAAGTTTTTGTTAATATTATCAATTAGATTGCTCCATTTTATGTCCGCTATAGTTTAGAATTAACACCAACAATACTGAGTCATTCCAAGGCGGAGAAATATCATTTCTTAAGTAAGCCAATTTCGTTTTCAGAACTTATATAATATTCCATATCCTTTAATAATAATTCCTCACCTGGGGCTGATGGAATTTATTATTCAATACTAAATCATTTATCGCGAAACGCCTTATTGATAATACTGTTTTTTAACTATTTTTAAAATTCGAATAGTTTTTCTAATCGTTCCAATGGGATTAATTCTTATCATCCGATAACATTGGTTTTCTTGCATTAGAAAGCATTATGAGAGGATTTTAAAGGGTAGCTATTACTGCGCTATTTGGAAAACCGTAAAATATTACCGAACGATATGTTTGGTTTTGTAGGAGTAAAATATAAAGGCTTGACTGTGCGGTAACTTTATTAACAAATAAACATTGTAACAAATTCTGTTAGGGCGCTGTTCTGAGTGCCCATATTATGAATTCTTTCGATGATTCGGATGCCTCTATTCTGGGGCCAGTGTCATGGATCTTCCCCGGATAGCTGCTGTTTCTCTTCTTCTTGGGCTCCTAAGACTACGACAATTCGACGGCCCAAATTTTTTGGACGACCCAAAGAAAGAAAACCATCTGACCGACTGCCAGCGAGCGTTAGGCTTTTTGTTGATATTAAACGCGCTGAGGCACGAGTGATGAAGAAAAGGGAACAAAAGAAAAAACACACCTCTTCTCGCGGAGTATCTTCCGCGGACACGAGTGGTGTTCCTGCCAATAATTATTAAAGTCCAAAACTTAAAAGAAAAATAAAAATAAACACGGCAAGACGGCAACCAATGTTAATTCGAAATATTTTACTGGCTTCGTAACACGACCAAAATAAATAACTGACTACATGCGGTGACTAGACGTGTGTACCAAAAAAAGAAAATGTTCGCTGTTTACGCCGATTGTCGTAATAATACTTCGAGGTTACAACAAAACAAATCGCACGACGGCAAAAATAGAGAGACAAAACGACTAGCGGCGACAACGGTCTTGTCGTTCGGCGTCGATTGAATAACAACAACAACAACAACAAAGTGTGATAAGCGACAATTAAAAGTACAACAATTGTATCACCGATTACTCCTGGATAACAAACCGTTGTAAAAGCTTCTGTCGCTCTGTTACCCCACGCAACACACGGTGTTCGTTGCGTGCGCGGTACCTGCACTGCCGCCCCAGCTAATACATAGTTCTGCTAGCCAAACAAGACGCAACTTTTTGGAATTAATATACACACACGGACACAGCCATATCCATCATTTCCGAATATCGGTAATTCATCGGATTCTATCAAACGGCTCGATCGCAAACACTTGCACATGCACAAGTAGTACAACGAACTTTACGAAGCTGATAAAATCCGATACCGATATTCGTCACATGTGTATTATAATTCCCTCTATAAATGAACCAAGTATAGAGTCGAGTATATCACTCGACGGAACAAAACAAATAATTTAGAATTTTGAAACTAGGTTGCGTCAGTTTGTATCGATGCATATACTGCCTTAATTGAGAAAGACTATCTATTATGTTGTGTTTTTTTTTTGGACATAAAAAGTGCATTCGACTCGGTATCTTTTCCGAAACAAGCATATATTTTAAATACATTAGGTTTCCATAATTTATTTACCTCAGCTTTGTGTAGCTTATATACAACAGAACGGTGACAGTTCATTACTCATTATGGAGTTCCCATAAAAGAGTAATTTTTTATAATGGGCTATGGATCTGTTTTAAGTGTAATTATTTTTAACATATTTTTATTACACGTATATAAAATTCGATAGCCGGGCAGTTGCGGTATCCTTTCATTCGCATATTGCTATCTATGCGCGACGTTCCAACATTCCGTATGCCAAAGAACATTTTGAAATTTACTTAACCCAAATAACTGATGTTCTTCTGCAATAACATTTTTTAATTATTTCCCCTAAGAAATGCGCTTGGATAATATTTTCTTATAAAAGAGCCAGGACAAAGGAATGGAGAATATCTATAAATAATATCCAATTCCTACTCGTACTTGTTATAAATATTATTATGGCATAGGCTTATTAACTGTCTTTATACTGAAGCATTAAAGAGGGTCGCTGTTATTAAAAGTTTAATAAGAACTAGGAAGCCGATGTAGTAGACACCTTGAGAGTTTATTGTATAAAGCGTATATGGTTGTTTTTTATTTGGCTCTGCATAAAGGAATCTTCGGAATAAACTGCATACGATCCAAAACCAGTGTACATTCGTACGATTATAGGAACCGTATGTCCTTCTTTTCCGACTGTTCCAGAAGTAGGAACAAAAATGTACTACTAACTGTACGTAGATCGTATTTATCGGATAAGTTTGTACTGAAATATTGTTCATTAAAAAACCAATACTTTAGTACTCAAGTACCAAGGAATTTCGGTTTTCCTTATCACGATTCTCCCGATTTTTGGTGTCTAGTTTTTTTTTGACTTCGTTAATATCATCAGACAAGGAAAAATCCCGGACAAATACTTCTTAGATCCTTCTGAATTTGACAAATTATAAGTTGAAGTCCATCTGTCAGAGTTTGACGTCGTTTGAAAAATAATATCTTCGACAATTTTCCTTGAGGGTACATGGTCTAATTATTTTTACACACACACACATATATATATATATATATTGATGGCTCAAAAAACGAAGAGGTGGCAGTCGCAAAATTTGCCGTTCCTCAACTGGGTGTTATTAAAAAATTTCTTCTGTCTGCTTCAGTTTCGATTTATACAGCGAAATGCACAGTAGTAGCTCGAGCTTTAACGTTTGCAGTAACTTCAGATAGCGATACAAATATCCTGATTTTATTTGACTCTAAAGCCTGTTTGATGTCTCTCTTAAAAATGGCATTCAGTTATAAATAAAATTGTATATTCTTTTTAATTATAAGTCATTTGTTTCTTTCTCGAAAGCTTCTTGATTATCGGTCCATTTTGCGTGGATTCCATCCCATATGGGGATATATATGGGAACAACGAGGTTGTAGACAATTGTGCAAAGAATGCGGCTGGTAATTGTAGGATATTAGGGCACATTCTATGAGGTATAATTTTAAATTAATGCATAAAGAATATTGGAAAGTTACAAGTGAAGTAATCTATATACCTCAATGGACACTATAAAAACATATTATATAAACATATAAACGAAAATATCTCTGTTAACCCCTCTCGAGAAACTATCAAATGATTGTAGAACTGAGAAGTAATCGGGAAATAATAAAGAAAAAGTAATACGAAGAACAAGGAAAATACAAAAAAAAATGTTTGAAAAAATGAAAAATATCAACCAAAAAATAAATTTACTCAAATACCGTGTTTTACGAAAAAATAAGAAAGAGAAGAGCAGTAAAATTATCGACTAAACATTCTTCTATAGTCGTCACCCTAGGTGAGGTATCGTGATTAACATTTAATCCACCAGTGATGATTTTCCGCCATTGGTCACAATCCTCTGATTGACGTACGCATTGTGCGAATGACAATCCTGTTTTATGTAATATAATATCTGTCCATCTCTTAGGTGTGCGTCCCGGTGGTCGTTTTCCATTAATCTTTCCCATGACCAACGTGCGTTCCATTCCCTCCTGGTTTCTTATTATATGTCCGAAATCAACTAAACATAAAATGTATCGTAACGTTACATTCGTTGTAATTTGCCCTGCGGGATGCCACCGCGGTCTCTTAATTACCGCGTAGACGAAAAAAAAGGTTGATTATTTTATTTTTATTATCTTAATTTTCGATGTGTGGTGTATTAATGAAATTAACTTACACTAATCTTTCGGTATTGTTCGACCACTGAAAAGCACAATATTGAGAACGAACAAAATAAATTAATAAAACCTAGATAATGTAAATAAATAAATTGTACGTAACACTGTTGTCGGCGGTGGCTCGCTAGTTCGATGGTCCAATGTCTTTCCAGTGATCAGCGATGACCGTACAACGGGATCTCCTTTAATCTGGAGCTAAAATTGTTACTGACACAAATGTTCGTAATGATTATAGAACGGGCTTTTGCTTTTATGTTTTCGCGGGTTTTTTCTATTGAATCGATTGACTACTGCCGAGAAATAATTTTTAGTCAAAAAATAATAATACCGAAGAAAGGTAAAATAACGACTGACTAAGAGAAAAAAAAAACAAAAAAACTCCATCTGATCTTTTGTCACTTCTATTTTCCTTTTCGTCCTGTGTCCGCTGGAATTGACATATTAGATGCGCGCTTTTCCTCGCGATGATCGAGATAATTGGTTATTTACTCCCGACCGACAACATATGATTTCACACATGCATACATTTTCGCTCTCACAACGTGTTCCGGAAACTTAATATTTTACTTTATTTTATTTATTTATACGGTCTGTATAATGTAATGTACACATTAGTAAAGTAAAGTAAGTCCCATATATCCTTGATAAGGTATCATGGATTGTGAAGTTAAGCTTTCCATAATGGTACTAAGCCTAATGGATCTAAGGAGAATACTGGGGCCAGTTCCTTTCTACTTGGGATCCGCCCTTTATTTTGCCAGATTTCTTTATTACCCAATTATTTCTGATTAGGTATAAAGCTGAGAGCGACTTGGATCCGGGACGAGTTAAGCCTCGATAATTTATGACACCTCTGATTCAGTTACCAAACGCCTTAACCACTAAGCTACCACGCTGCCTTAATGAACACGTTACGGTATGAACAATAAAAATCCGTCCTACAAACGGATTCCAGTGATAATCAAAAGAACATTTAAAAAAAAAAAGTAGATGTAATGACCGATTTTAATTAATATTAACATTTCTCATTAATGTGAATGCGAAACAATTAGCGTTTATAACGCTTAATTAATCTATCAAAATGTGTTATTAACGTTTCGAAAAGCAATATTAAATTAACTTAATAAACATGCCATTAACAAAAGGTGAGATGTTTTCAATAATGTATGCAACAATAAATAAATCTACCAAAATTACATCATACTACATAAATAATTTATATATTAATATACTAAGACTAAACTTGGGACATGTGTACAAGGTATTATTTTTTTTTTTACGGCCAGTGCCGAAAGCTAAGCACAGAGGGAGGGGGAGAAAAAAAAATTAGTATTATTTCGCGTAATTCACATTTTTGTTCCTCGGAAAATGAGGTGTTTTTTTTTTCCAATTTGCAGCATAACATTTATTGTCATAAGATTTTATATCGATCATTTTTATTTTTTTCCTTTTCCGAAAAATTCAATATTAAAGGAAATGGAAGAACAACTTTTTATTATATAAATTTAAAACTAAAAAACCGACATGTTTCGCGAACACAGTGTATGGTCACGGTATACTATGATTATAGGACACTGTCCTATAATCATAGTATACCGTGATTATGGGACACTGTGTTCGCGAAACATGTCGGTTTTTTAGTTTTAAATTTATATATTTCCCGAATAAAAAGCGTAACACTTAGTTTTAGGCGCTGAATATTTTTAACTGAAAAATATTAATATCTAGAATTGTGTTAGTAGCACACTAGTTGGAATTGTTGGAAATTTAAAATTTATTGGAAGATAATAAAAGCGCGCGAATCATTTAAGGATCGAATTTAAAAAAAAACAAAGTTATCGAACATGACCGATCACATTTCGGTAGTTCAGTGAATCTTCTTTTCACTTTTATGAGTTATTTTTCGTGTTTTGATTAATTAATAATTCGATTTCAGAATAAATTTTGTTAATTCGCAATATTTTTTCAAATATTAAGCGGGCCTACGCTATGCGTACAAGAAGTTGAAGTTTTTATTACGGCTGTTATTGTTAGATATATGTTTTCATGTAGGGTTTTATATTCTTCTAATGCTTTTTTTCTTTCTTAATTGTTACATTTCTCCCATCATTCATTCTGAGATTTAAAAAAAAGAAAAAAAAGTATTTTCTTTGTGCATTCTTTTTTTTTTTTTTTTTTTTGTCTGCGCATATTTCATCGTTCCTTCACAGTTGGAGGTACTTCCGTTCGGGCAGCTGCATGCGTTTTATTTTACCTTATAATATCTTTGAATAAATTACCTCATGCAGTAAAAGTAATTAATTCGAAAATTTTTTTTTTAATCTGCCTAGTAGCATATTACCATTAATAATGGCTTTCCGTGTCTGAATTAAAGATTGGTTTCTTTTTCTTTTTCGTAAAGCGTAAATTTTTTTTAGCTGTTTCAATTATGTTTACCAGAACTATCATTAAAATATTTGCGCCAGTTTACTTAAAAATATGAGGAAGCGGCAATTTCCCGATTTTTTCCAGACTTCAAAATTGAAATATCGTCGTAACTGCGATGAAATTTTTACGATTGACGCTTCCGAATAAAGTGATTTACAGATGTGCGCACTTATTATTCCAGTTGTTATTAAGATTCGAATTTTTCTGAAGCTACTAATTTTTACGGTTGCAGTTTTCAACGAAAAAGAATACTTTTAAAAAAGTTAAAAATTGAGAAGAAAATTTTACGGAACGTTGCATACAGCTTTAATCTGCATCGTAACGTAACCGTGTCACTTTTTATTTGAAGATGACCATCGACAACCGTTTTTTGTGTCTCAAAGTATATTAAATTGTTCTCATTTTCGAAATATCGCAATAAGAACATACCGTATTCCTTTGAATTTAAGACGCACCCATGTGTTTTAGGAAACGATTTTTGGAAAAAAAGTAAAAACATCGAATTTAGGACGCATCGTAATTACTAGGAAAATTAAGGAAAAGGGTAAATGGAAGAAAGGGACTTGAAATACGCACTTCCAACTTGCTGTAGTCTAGATGGTACATTAAAATTCTGTGCGTAATCCATCAATATCATCAAACAGTTGGATTTTCTTAATTTCTCGGTACTTTTCCTCATCCATTAGCCTCAATTGCGTAAATGATCGCGATATTCATCCAATACAGCTTGCTTTTCTTCTTCACTGGCGTTAATTGCAACGCTAGTTTTTGCTAATGAGTTTGCAACAGACGTCACATAAATCATATGTCGGTTTCACAGTGATGATGTATGGACAATAAGTTTTCCATAACTGTTGGAATGCTCATAATTTAATGACTTTCGAATGACCAGGTTGGCAGCTGTTTACATATCGTTGATAAAAAAGTAGATTTATTTTCGTTGGATGGTATTTTTTAAAAAAAAAGGTTAATACTTCCAACGATTAGGTAAACGACCAGGCAGAGTGATAGCTACAGACTCTGCATAAATGCAACAATTTCTTTCACTTATTCATGGGAAATAGAGTACCCTTACGATTCACTATAAGCCATGTTCGTCGTTTATTTAAATACCACCACATTCGTTAACGTGAGGGATGATATTTCTAAAAATCGTTTAATACACCGACCAGATTGTACACAAATAATTAAAAGAACTTTCGACATACCAACGCACCATGAAAATAAGACCGCGTATTACTTCGAATTTAAGACACACTCATTATTTTAGCCCTTTAATCGAGTAAAAAATGTGCATCTTAAATTCGAAGGAATACGGTATATGTACGGTAAGTTTTATTTCAAACGTCTATTGAAAAATATATGACAGAAAGTGTACGTTTCTTCCCTAAATGAAAGTTAATAGCTGTCAAGTGGCGGATACAACCGCTGTTGCAATTCACCGTTATAAGAAATGTTTTCTCGAATTTTTAGTGCTATCTTTTAATTCAGTTAATAAGTTGTCCAACAAATGAACCTAATTGGTATCACCTGTCGTCCGCTGTGTTTATTGTTTTTTCTTCGACATTTAACGAAGATGTATTACATATTTTGTATTAAAAAATCTGTGTCTGATAGTTGAAAATTGATGGATCAAGTACAGTTCACTGAGCATTGTTTGTCGACTCCTAGAGTGAAATCTATTTTACGCTTCTTCTTCTTCTTCTTCTTCTTCTTCTTCTTCGTGCAACCCGATTCTGGTATAGCTTAACCACTTTTCCGGGACTCCGCCATCTGTCGACTGTGTGGCAACTTTCTTAGCAGATATATACACGGCCTTTATTAATAGAGAATATGTGTGTCCTGTTTCTGAGACATTAAAGGTGCGTTTGATTCAGTATCGTTACCAAAACTACTACGGATTTTAAACACTTTGGGTTTCCCTAAACAGTTTGCTTTGGCCCTATGTAACCTATGCATACGAATAGAACAGTAACATTTCGACATCCAGTATGGGGAACATGTAGAAGAGTGATTTATAATGGGTTATGTCAAGGATCTATCTTAAGTCCGATTCCGCAACTAAGCGTCATGAAAAAATTTCTTCTACCTCGATCGGCTTCAATTTATTCAGCGGAATGCATAGCGATGGCACACGCTTCTTTAACGTTCATGTTAACTTCTGCTAACGGCAAAGATATTTCAATTATATCGGACTCGAAATTTCATTTGATGTCTTTATCAAAAATGGAATTTAATTATAAATTAAATTACATATTAGCATCGGTTAACGTTTCCTTAAATTAAGGTATTCATTTTAACTTATTAAAGTGAATTATTTTATATTTATTTTTGCTTGTTATTGAGGTATTTATTTATTTTATACTAGCTGACCCGGCGAACTTTGTATCGCCTTAGAATTAATAAATGTTATGTTAACTTATTAGCTGAATTAAATTCAGTTTTTCATTAAAAGATAAAATTAATACTCAAAATGAATTAAGTTCAATAAATGTATAAAAATCAAAATGAAAAGTATTTTAATTACACTGAAATAAATGTAATTCACGTGGCAGCAAGATTCCTCTTAATAACAAAAATCAGTATAAATTTACTTTAAAAAATTAAAGTAAACTACTTTTTGGAAACATGCTTTTTCGGGCTATATCATTAGCTAACAACACATAGTACACACTGAATTTATATACTTTTTAATAAAGTGTGTACTCTGTGCAGTTAGCTGATGAGGGGGGGGGATATACACGAAAAAATGTGTTTCTAAAGTAAATTAATTTCTTAAAGTAAATTTATACCGATTTTCCGATTTCGTACACACATAATGCACCGAATCCAATTAAGATGGTTCAGAAACGACCAAAATATTCAATTATACCACAGCTCGGAAACAGTTTGACTTATCAGAATTGGATCATAAATTACAATTAAACTTCTATCTGTGACATTTTACAACTTTAAGCTGAGTGATTACCCTGGGTGGCAAGAAACCGTCTGGAATATATAATATGGAATTTAGAACGACCTCAAAAATCACCTTTAAAAAATTCATAACTCATCACCAGATAACCCTTTAAAAGTGAAATTCAAAATATAAAACAAAACACACAGAAACCCCTTCATAAAATCCAAAAATTACGGTTAGAAAAATTATGTAAACCCCCTTGCGGGACAAAAACAGATAAAGAAAAGTGAATTTTCTTCATAAATTTTGTTTTAAATTGCGTATTCTGCTATTTGGGCTGGAGACAAATCCAACAATACAAAGATCAGGGGAAAATCGGTCCCGCCGTTCTTGAGTTATAAATCGTGTAACTAACCCGACCTTGTTTTATACATTTATATTGAAATGAATTTCTGTTTTATTCTTATTATTGAAACGATTCTGCTTCTGATGATGAAAACAAATCGTTTCGTTTCCGAGAGGACTTGGTCTCTTCAAATAAAGAAAAACACACAGGAAACTAAGCAAAAATAATCGCGAATCCGCCCCTGCACCACGGGCGTATTTACTCCCTCTTACGGGAAGTCTCATGGTGGTATCGCACCACCTGTTCAATAAAGTAAAAAACCTTTTCCAAAACACTTACGTATATTTTACAACAACAATTATTAATTACCTTTATTCCACTAAATCGGTTCATTGATTATTTAATCAAACTAACGGTACATTGCCGAAATCTTATCACTTAATAGTACATAGCCGTTACAACGATCATCTCACACAGCTCACGCGGCCGACAGACGCTATCCTGTTGTCGCAGACCGCACATACCAGGACACTTACACAACCCTTAACATGTTCCGAAATCCGACGAGACTTGGAAATTACAAATTCGGCCCTGTAAATATCTCGGCGGCCGTATTCTCGGACGACGATAAATAATAGGATTGATGCCGAGAGATCGAAAATTAATGAGTTTAACCAGAGAATAATTTCTAGCTCGACAATTGCTGATCATCTACGAAATCACAAACGAAACACGCAATTCTCGTTTTAAATAAAGATTTAAGTGAAATTCTTTTTTTCCCGCTTTATTCATAAACATTTTTTATTAAACGTAAATAAATACCGAAAACTTCGGTGGATTTTTCTTTCTAGATTTTTACATTGGATTAAGTATATTTCGTATCTGTAAACGGAGTTGTTTTTGTTGTTTTATTCAAAACGCGCCGTCGTATAAAATGGTAACGCACGCACCAATTGTGATTTTACTTTTTTACATTTTTGTTTAATTTCGAGAATAAATATGTTAATGAAAATAGTAAAATTGATGTGTTTTCAGATACGCGTTTTATTTATTCAGTGTAGTTTGCAAGGTTAAACAAAGATAAAAGGACGCCTGTAATTTATAACGGCCATAATTCTTTCGTACAATTTAGTATTCCAATTGTTGTCTTTCTTTCAATTCACACTTGTTCACTGTTCATTACTTCTTCGTCCAAATTGCAACCCAAACATCTAATTCCACTTTATTCTCTTATAGCCTGTGTCCTTTCTAACTTTTTTCGATAATTCTCGCCTTCTCTTGAATAATTAAACAATAGTAATTCGTCGATCGATCGAGCGACGTCAAAATAGCAATAAATCATTTCCGTTAGCAGTGTTTTCTCGACTTTCATTCTTCCCAATATAACAGTTTTGCGAATTCAGGATATACGTCGCGTTGATCTTTTAATTTATTATATCGAGTAAATACTTTGCTTTTTTGCTCCGTAAAAAAGATCCGAATAAATACTTGTAGCATTTCAACGTACACGTTGTCTCTGTTGTATTAATTTAATTTTTCCCTAAGATACGATTTTAGCGTAATCAATTTATCTTTTTTAATTCTATTGCTGGTTCCGGTTTCGTAACTTATTAGTAAACTCTAAAATTTCTTTAACTCATTCTAAACAAGTTCATTATTAATTATAGTTTGAAGCTGAAGGCAACCTTCCCGGCTAATGATCATTAATTTTTATTTTCACTATTCTTATTAAGTTTACGACACTCATAAATTGTTAAATTTATTTGAAGATATTGATTTGTTTAAGGATCGCGAGTACTGTGACTCTGCTGTTTGTGGATTATTGGAAAAGTATATAGCGCGCAATTGAGTGAATTTCGAACCGAGAGATGAAATATGACGGTGGAGGTACTATGGAAAATTGAAATTTTTTCAGTAGGTAACTTTGAATTAAATTAGTACGTAGCTACAATATAGGAGCGAATCATAAATACGTTATTCTTTCCGGCTTGCACAAATATATCTGTGTTTGAATAACGCGAGGTGGTTAATAGTAAAGCGATGTTCAAAATCTAACTTTTAAAGTAGGCAGCGTATGGGAATTGAAATCAAATTGATTTCTTGCTGTTTTATTAGAGAATTCATTTGAAGAAAAAAAAAAAAATACTATGTGAGTACGTACATGAACACTATTTGTAACTAGTGACGGGTAAAGTTTCAAATATTTCATAATGTCACGTTACAAGTTGTTCCGAATGATCAGGAATGTAACAGGGGAACTTATAGTTACAAAGTTGCAAACTGTTACAAAAAGAGTAACTCATGTAATTAAAATGGAAATAAATTTAAATATAAAACGTCATTATTAAGAAGAAGAAAAAAAGAAGCAAAACAAAACAGAGGTTAATAAAATAATAATATTTAAAAGCTAAAACAACTTGCGAGTCAGTAGATGATGGTTTCATCTTAATCAGCGAAATTTGGCAAATAGACACATGCAAATAAAATGAGAAGTAAATCTGGAATTTATAACCGCATTAGAAACAGTAAACAAATCGGTACTGTTTTTCGATAAAAACCGATATTGAAATTTTTGATCACAGTTTTAAATTCCAGAGTCGCTAATCGTCGCGACCTCAGTTATCATCATAGTATATTATTTGTAATCATCATCACCGCGCTATATGGTACAGATGTTCTCTGCTTATTAAAATATACAGATTTAAATGGATTACTTAAATAACGTTGTTTCCAACTGATAATAATATACATACGCAGCGACAATTTAGCTATTATGGATATAGAAACACACATTATATGCGTTATTTAGTTATTGTAACTAAATTTCTAACTGAACAACTTCCTTCCCGGTTACAGCAGAATAGTGTTGTTTTATTCATCACTTGATCGTACTACATACATGAAACGTTTACATATTATCGTGTAATGAGCTAGTTGAGTTGTGACCAATAACAGAGCATTGCAATAATGTGAGAAATACATACGAACTGTACAAGTGACAAAGATAAAAGGTGTCGTCTCAATTCCCCCTGATCACCGTCTGATATTATTTACGCAATAGTTAATCGTTTCTTTCGTTCATTCGGTTGCAAGACACTAGTTACATAGTTACAATATTTTCTTTTAGTTAGAATTGTTATTTCTTATTTCTAGGACATATATAAAAGTGACAGGAGTAACGAAGTAACATAAATATGCGTTATCGATTGAAATGAAACGAACTATTTTAGAGCTGGAACTAGTTTCTAGTTACGTTCCTCGTTACTGTACACATCACTATTTGTAACTAAGAATTTTGATAGGAGATGTTTACAATTTTTCTGAAAAATTAAATTCTAGCGAAATAAAATATAAAGCGAGATTTTCGACGGATGTGAGCGAATCGAAATATATTATAAAAACATATTGCAATTATAAATAGTATTAGGATTGAAAGAACGAGATGATGCTTGACGGAAAAGTTTGGATATTACGAGGATAAGCTGAAGCATATAAATTTGTCCTCTGTAAGTACATAGAAGCCAAGGCGATTATTCAAGATGCCGAAAAACTCCCTCTGCGGGCAATCAAGACTTGGTGGTTAATTTTATGCTCCGGAGGAATGTCTTTGTAGTAGACCGTTTCTATTCTCATTCTACTCCACACTGGTACATGAGCAAGTAGGCTAGTGTACGGGGTTTCTTATATGAAATCGGAGAAGAAAATTACAAACTGAGTTGCTCAGTTAATTCGCTTGTTACCTGAAATAGACCGGTACTCATGGGGGGAAACTTCAAAGTTTACATTACTTTCCTTATCGCGGGATTGTAGGAATTATTTTTTGAGATGAATTGAAGGAAGTTTACAGAGTCAGTTATGAACAAGACCTTTTGAGATGGGAAGTTGATGTCGCTGTACTATTAAATCGAAACATTATCGCGTGTATTTTAAAGTTCAGTATAGTACAGGAATTGCGCAACCTAACTGTCTCTACTGTGCCTAAGAATTCGAAGTAGCATGCTACCGGTAACTGGATAACCTCTTGCTTTCGCTCTGTCTGTCTAGAGGCGTACGTAATCATCATCACAATTTTCCAGCTCATCTTTTACCATATGTACTATATTTCGGAGGATATTGTGCTTTATGATATTTTGTTAGTGACACGTTTATATTTACAGTTCAGGGACACTATAAAGGCGCAGTAGCTGAAAAGTCCGGGAAGATTCGAAGGGATTCGGAAATGGTTCAAAACGGAAGAGTTCAGAAATTGAATCATTTTTAAATTCCTCGGCGGAGGATATTGTCCCTAAGAGGAGCTAGTTATGTGACACAAGTAATTAAATAAATTAAAAACCTGATTTTTAACCGAAGTTCTAAAAATGTTTTGTTTTTTTATTATCATTATTATTCATATCTATTATTATTTTCGATATGTGTATTTTTTTGCTAATTAAATCTTATATTAGCGTGACAGAGCCACGGTGGTAGCCAACGCCTTTTCCGAGCATTAGTCTCAATCGTGTAGACACTTCTTCCTCAAATACTCCATTCTTGCTCTAAATACAACAATGAGTCTATTCCACAATTAAATATTATTATTATTTTAGTAATTTAATATTCACTTTGTAATAGAATGGTTATGAAGCTGCATACAAAACCGATTATAAGCACATTAAACGCGACATACAATTATAATTTACACTAAATTCCGTTTGTTATTCAATATTCTATCAACACCACCATACGAAATTTTAAAGGAGAAAAATGAAACATAAGATCTCGCCAGTTCAGTTCTGCTCGGCGAAGACAGGACACCGCGCCAGCTCCTTCGACTACTGAAGCGTGCGTAGATTCCGGTAGCTGTCCTTGAAGATTCCAGACCAACCCCGGTATTCTCGATGTTATTGAGATTTTTCTTCTTTTTTTTTTTTATGACTAGTTTGCAAAATATTTTAACCGTATCAACGCTATATCGTGACGGACTAGATTAATTATGACGACTACAATGTAAAATTGTACAAAACGATTAAGTAGCGGACCGGAAGTGCGTGTTTAAGTGCACGACCGCGATTCTAAAAGTTGCGGAAGAAGGCAGTAATTTTCATCACTATCGAGTCGGACAAATGCCGACGTCTCCACCGGTTTCTTATCACACTAACTAGGTGCTGTTTTGTTCGCATAACCCGAGAATTTCCTTAGTCGGATGGTCGGTTACGTGCTTTTAAAATAACCTACTGTAAATGGAATTTCTTAATTTTAATATGTTCTCCAATAGAGACCAATGCAATGAGGGTATTTTCGGTTTAAGAGAGATGCATCATTTTTGAAAGTTATAATATTCTCTATAGCGGCAACCAGTCGCGCGCAAGCTTTAATCAGACGAAAAGGAAGGAGCAAAAAGGATAGAACGGAAAGCTGTATAGTGGATAGGATTTAAGGAGGTTAGTTCGCTCGCAGCGGCCGACGAATACACCTGGCACCCGTACCTGATTCGTGAGAACACTGAAATATAAGTAGTTAGGAGCAATTTTGAATTTACATTTTATTTGAGACTCGCAGGTATTTCAGGACAGGCGAAGATTTTAGGCATTTGATTTTTAGCTCGACTACATGAATGCGCTAGGAGAGCTGTTGGCCTAGAAACTTGACTGACGAATGAGTTAGAATAAGGGAGCCGTTGAGGTCGAGAAATACACTAGTTCCTGGCGTCTCCTATGGATATCAACGTATATTGTTTGTTTGCGGCAATTTTAAAATACTAAAAATTCCGCGGACTAAAATTATATTATTAAAACGTCTGGTAATAACTACGTAACGATTGACGAACGATCCCTGTAAAGGGGGCCAATTTTTAACGAAATAATTAAGAAATTCGCTTGTAAAAACGTTAAACCAAGGGATGCAAAATAAAGTTGACTACGGAAATGACAAACTATAAACGATCGTAAACAAGAACAAAAAACGGACTGGCAATAACTCAGGTAAAGGCTCGATCGCAAACGGTTAACGAGCGGCCACTTTTGTACCCTTTTTTTTTGTGTGTTGCGCAGCGGTAAATAAAAATTACTGACCAGATCTAAAAAAAAAATAAACTTAAAAACGTGTCTTTACTAGCAAATCCTATTAGAAGCGAAATCGTTAAGCGAATGGCATAAAAAATATTACGAAGAAACTGAAATAAAGTTGTTTTTTTTTTCACACGATGCAAATCTACCGTTAATATTGTTTTTGTTAAGGGAAAAAGTCACTCTGTTATTATACTGTACCGTTGTAAGTTTTCTATGAATTTTCGAATATTTTGAGCGTTTGTAGGTAGTTGAAGGATAAGAAAATATTTACGTCATCGACGTAGATCCAGGACGTTATTGGGGTGGGGTGGGGGGGGGGGCTAAACCATTTTGTTATATCGTTAAAATGGAATACGAATAAGACTGCACCTAATGCAGAGCTTTGCGGCACGACATTTTCTGTCAGAATCATTTCAAACATCGACCAACTCTAATCGTAACCTGGATCTTTCTGTTTTCTAAAGAATTGCACAAGTATTTACTTATTTGTCTAGCAATTCCTGCCGATCGCAGTTTTAGTAATAAGCCGTACTGCTACAAGCGGTCAAATGCTTTCTCTAAATCGAAAAAAATACTGTGTAGAAATGCTGTTGGCGGTGAAACACCAATAACATTTGCCTTTCTAGACTAAGTAGCTTAATAACTATTGACTTTGCTTTTCACCCGTCCGTTTAATCAGGAGTTGGGACCTCTTTTTTTGTTCTAGGAAAAACGGGAGGCGCCTATTAACCATCTTCTTCGCCGTTTTGAACTTGGAACTTAATAATGAAATCGGATGGTAGGTTTCAGGAAGAGTAGAATCTTTATTTATTTATTTATTTTTTTAATACTGGTATAATGATACGAAGTGTGACAATTGCATTCGTATAATTTTGTCCTGATGGGCTAAAACTAGAGGGAGGGGGGAAATTACTCTAAACACCTCCACAGTAGTTTCCTCCGAGGCCGAAGCACCCCTAAAAGCCCCCCGAAGATAAGTCCATCAGGACCCTCGTCATGACACGTTGGACTTCGGTAATGTTGTCATATCGGTTTCCTTTCAAGAAACTTTTAAGTTGAAGGAACAAATGAAAGTCGCACGGAGCCAGGTCCGGGCTGGGGGGCGTAGGGATACTATGGAGCGTCAAAAACTGGCCTACTGCGAAGGACGAGTGTGCTGGAGCGTTGCCGTGATGCAGCACCCAGCCCTTCTCGGCCAATTGGGGTCGTGAGCGGTGCACGCGGGCTCGAAACCGTTTCAAAACTTCGATGTAGAATGCTGCATTGACTGTCCGGCCTGCGGGAACGTATTCGCGATGAACAACGACGTTGATGTCGAAGAAAGCGATCGCTAGAGACTTGACTCTTGAGTTGGACATGCGAGCTTTTTTCGGACGCTCCCCGCCCTTCACCATTCACTGCACGCTTTGTCTCTTGGTCTGAGGGTCATATCCGAACAGTCAAGACTCGTCCGCCGTGATAATGGACGACATCTATTGGTTTCCTTCAGCGTCAATTCGATCAATCATGTCCTGACAGATGGCAGCTGTGAGCAGTTTTGAAACCACCTTTTGCGCATCCCTAGATCGTCATTTAAAATCTGCCGAATGGTCTCGTGGTTAATGGTTAACTCTTCTTCTAACATTCGACAACTCACTCGACGGTCTTGGAGCACGCGCACACGTTCAAGATTTGCCGCCACGATCGTCCTCGACTGATTCACAGCCGTCTTTAAACCGCTTAGCCCACTTGAAAACTGTCGGTTGTTTCATAGCGTCTTCCTGAAGCACATCTTGTAACTGTACGAGGATTTCCGACGGCGGTTTTACTCCGCGTTTGACCAAGAATTTGATCACGGTACGTTGCTCAGTATTTACATCGCACATTTTCTTGACACGTGTGAAAATCTTACTTTGTTTAAATGAACACAGAACGCGCGATATACGTGCTACCGTTATGAAAACGCTGCATATACTGACTCAGAAATGTCTCCTCTTTCTAACGAGACCGCGAACATCATCGCAGTCAAGTCGCGCTATGAAACAATTCTACAAATACAATTGTCATACTCGTATTTCCGGAATTCCACATTTGATTGAATTTGTACAGGAGAGTCTGTTTTGATAGGTAGTGAAAAATATTTTAACGCATACAGGTGGATTTCTAAATTTAAGAGAGAGGCGCTAAGCTTTTCATTAACCACTAAAAAGTTGCGAGAAGTTAAATATAAAGGAATGCCATCTGCAAAGGAAGTAGAGGCGGGTCTAAAAGAGAGATGAGCGCCATTAAGGATTTAAATTTAAACGAGAGTAGGACTAAGATAAGAGCCCTGAGTAAGACTTCGAGACCCTTTTGCTAGGTGCGGAGTTAATAGAAAGGTTAAGAATAAGAGAAGAAAAATGGGGAGGAGTCTTAAGCGGGAGCATGCTGCTTTAGGGCGGCAAAAAATGGGCAATAAAGGAAGCCATGGTAAATTTCCTATCAACGAAGGATTTATAGATATCAAATAGAAAAAGGATTGAGACCAGAACGAAAACCGGGCATACTACTAGAGAAAAGATTGTTGCACTGCTATTCAACTCAAACAACAGTTTTCTTAAGTAAAAAGCAAGAAAAATTACACGGAAGGAGGATGAATTTTTTTCAAGAATACGAACGACAATTAAGCACTTCAAAAATAAGAAACGGGAAACAAAGGGAGGAAAGAAAAAAATTATAGATGTCGAAGAGAAAGTTAAATCAGATATTCGGAAGGTTTTAAAGTATGAGAAAGAAAGCACCATCGACGCCGCCAGAAGACGTGTTAGAAGACGTATTTAGGGAAGTGCAGAGGTCGTTGATATTGAAATGAATTCTCTTTTTCCACGAAATGATTTTTTTTTTATTTTTCTTTTTAAGAGGACTTGCTTTAAAATAAAAATTAGAACACAGGGAATTAGCCAAAACCAATCGCGAACCCGCCCCCGCACCACAGGCGTATTTTCTCGCTTCACGGGAGGCCGCGCGGTGGCATCGCACCACGTGTTCAATAAGGTAAAACTTTTTACCAAAACATAAGCGTACATTTCACTATATGAACACAAATTTCTTTAAACAAACAAAAACCAGCAACACAGTCGTGGACACGCAAAATAAATTCGTGACAATTTTATTTGGTCGACTAATTTTTTTTACTTTTAGACGACGACGACTAGAATGTATCAAACCACGACACACAACGTTGCGTTGACTAGCATCGAACAAAGCGGGCACTTAAAGCGAAGACTAATATCGGCTCGATAAGAACTGACGGTACATTGCCGAAATCCTTATCAATCATATACGCATAGCCGCTACAACGCTCATCTTCTCACACGGCCGACAGACCCTATCCTATTGTCGCAGACCGCACATTACATAAGCCCTTAACACGTTCCGAGAAATTCGATGAAAATCGGAAATTACATATTTGGCCGTATAAATGTCCCGGCCGTATTCTCCGCCGACTATAAACAATACACGATGATGCTGAGAGATCGAAAATTAATGATTTTAATCAGAGAATAATTAGCGCCGTAAATACCGAATCCGTATCAATACTAAAGGAAGATGTTAAAAAAATGGAAAGTACAGAGAGGAATAAAGCGAACAGGTTTCTTGTGAATAAACGGAAGCAAGGTTGTGGTAAAAATATTAAGGACAGAAGGACGAGCGCAAGAAGGATCCGTAAACTGTCAATTTCCAAATCTAAGAAATGTGAATATAACGCAAGAAAAATGTGGAAAACTTTTCCAGGAATTTTTTTTAAAACACTTAAGGATATATCTAGACTTAACATTCGCTTTTTTACAAGAAAAGAATTTAGAAGAAAATGAACGAAAAACCCGTAATAATGTTGTAGACGAAGGCTGCTTTGCGATCAGCATTCCACCGAAGGGAAGATGTGCGGAAATTTGTGTCCTCTTTGCGCAAAGAAGTGTAGGGAGGGGTCGATAAGGAGAGAAATAAATTCAATTAAATTACTTTTTACCGAGCGATTGGATTAAGGTTGGACTGAATATGTGAAAGAGAAGAATCAACGACTGATCAAAATTTCGTCCAATCCGTTTTTGCGAAAAAATCGTGAAAAAAGCCATTAATAACGCAGAAACGACGGGGGATATGAAGATCGTTAAAGGATAAATAATAAGGGTGTAGTGGCTGCTAAAGGTGCGATTAAAGGTTCCCCACGAACATGAAAGACCGATATTAGAAGAGGTAAAAGTTAGATCAATAGAACTAAACATTAAAAGATTTCTGTAGTATGTAGGTGAATGGTTATTAACCCATTGACTACGAGTGCCGACAATGTGTCGACATCTGATATTCTTTCTGTAGGCGTATGTCGACTACGTGTCGTACATTACCCAATGTTATGTTTTTTTGTTGTTTTTTTTCTTTTTGCCTTATGTTATTTTGACCCAATGTTGTTTTACAGAGCACACAAGCATCCAGCTATGTAAAAACTGGTTGCTTTTTAATAGCACGTATAAAATAAAGAATTATGTAATATGATTTGTTGTCCGGCTCATCAGCCTTTTGAGATAATAAGAATGCATCGCAGTCAATGTATTAAGGTGGATGAGATTGTTTGAACGGGTAAAGTTTTCGAGGATAACCTTTTTTTTTTTTTTTTTTTGTCTTCACCTACAATAAATTCGTTGACTATAGAGCTACTTTTAATAGCGGTGTTGTCAGCATCATATTGAAGTTGTTGATTTTGCTACCTTCTATTCAGATACCGTCTCAGCTATTCACTGTCTACCTCGTAATATATATTCTGGATGTGTGTGGTTGATCATTTTTATGCAATGGTATAAATATAGAAAATCCTCTCCATATCTCATTTGTGCGCGATGTCATGTGATGCAGTTATGCTGTTTAAACAATCATGTTTAGCTATTTCTTGATATATTTTGTCACATGTTTATTGACTATAATGGCAACGTCAACAGTGTTCTACATTCTCATCTACTAAACCTCAAGCTCTTTACTCCTTATTGTGCATTTTATATTCTCTCTTTCTCTTCTTTATCCAGCATTCCAGCTATTAGTCTTCTATACTTTTCAATATCTGACCAAATCAAAATTTAACTAACGCCTCTTGTTCTTCTTTTTGTTTTTAGGTCTCTGACTGACGTGCCTAAAAAAAAATATATATATATATATATATATATATATATATATATATATATATGTATATATCGTGTTTGTGGAAGTGTCTAAACTCCTTCCAATGCGTTTCAGGAAATCCCTAATGTTAATATTTTTCGGAGTTGGTTCAATTTCCCTCTTGAGTGAAACTTCTGACATTTCATTTTGCTATCATAATTTACCTTAACTGGTGTTTGGTTTATTCGATACTGTTCATCCTTCATTTCGTATAAGGTGCTTGGTTAGCCACCATGTCGTCTTGCTCAATAGTCCATTTTACACTGTTTACGTTCCCAACACAGCGCCAGTTACGTGTCGGATCACATGAAAAAACACTATTTTTGATGTAATTTACCCCATTTCATGACATTCCTGTGAGAAAGTAATCAAATGATTTCCTGTTGCTTGCTTATCCCGATAAAATTAATACGTAATTTCGCCGATGAGTATCAAATGAAGTTATTCTTCAGTAGCCTCGAAAGAATATTATGGGTGCTGTTACTAGTAGAATATGCTTCTGATGGCATTGTTTTAAACAAATTATTGGACAGTGTTTCTCTGCCACAACAATGTACGGAGAAGAAGCGTTTTTCACATTGGTACATGTATATCGGTATTATAAATATATTTACTAAATACCCGAATGAGGATATGTAAACATCATTGTTATTATTATTATAACTATTATTATTATTATTACCATTATGATTATTATTTTTATAATAGTAAATAGTTGAACAAATTGTTGATTTCCATAGAATATAAACACTTGTATGGTGATGTATAATGTGCATGGGTAAATACACACATATGTACGTAATGAAATGGATCAGTATAAAAAGTTGTTTACAGCGCATTATGTAAACATGGATCTATTTAGTCCACAAAATTGTTTTAAAATTGGAAAATTTTTCACCTCAGTATAACTTCTAGATTGGCCCCGATCGCGCGATTCGCAGTTTTGCGGTTTATAAAAATGATGTATAATTGTTTCTATTTTTCGTGTAAAACAAATTGATTGGCTGACAACTATTATTCAATGTTTATTTTTCTATGAATTTCGCGGAATACACATATAATACATTTATATTATACTTATAAAGAGGAATGTACTTATTACTGAAGATATGGGAGCACAATCAGCAGAAAAGAAAATTGAATTGGAGGAAAGAATAAACACAGAATACGAGTTGAGGGAAAAACTTTCGTACCAATTTCCATTAGCAAGAACAAAGATGGGGGAGCAAACGGATAAATATATTATAACTCAGATGTTGAATAAAATACCCAAAGAAATAATAGAGAAGGAAAAAATAGGGGAAAGAAAAAGGAAAATAAAGGAATGGCTTCAGGAAGAAGAAAATATAAAAAAAATAATAAACATAAAATAAAAAGACAAAGCGCAACAAAGCTAGGAAAAAAAAAACAAAAAAAAAAAACAACTGAATATAGGAAATAGAAATAGATTAGAAATTATTGATAAGTAAAATAGATAGATTAAGTAAATATTACACGATCATGTATATGTATAAGTTAATTTAAGATGGTAAAATGTCAAATAGGATAATTCGTCGACAAGCGTTTTGACCCAGACGTACCTTTAGAAATTATAGTTTTTATTACCGACTATTGTAAGTTTTAATCTATTAACGTGGTAGTGTGCAGCTCCCCCTCAGAAAATTATACCATAAGTCAACATATTGGCTGATAAAGCGCTAAATAAATTCGGAACTAAATATGTTGATGGAAAATATTGCGATACACAGTAAAACAATAATTTAGCTTCCTCAATTTTTGAGAAACATACACAGTATGTGATGACCAATTTAGTCTACAATCGAACATAATACCAAGATATATAATTTCTGGAATATTTTGAATTTCATTATTATTGGCTAAGTAAAGTTTAATGTTATTCAAAAGTGGGTGAAAGCACATACTATATATGACATATTTGGATTTCAATAAATTCAGCACTAATCTGTTTTTATTTACCCATTTCTCTATTAAATTTATTCCGTCTTACGCCAACTTTTGTAAAATATGTGGGTCGCGTGCACTCACTAGCAGTACCGTATCATCAGCATAAACCAAAAGTTTCCCGATAGGTTTTAATGGACACAGATCATTTATAAATATTTATTTTTTTTTTATTTTTTATTTTTTATAATATACTATTACAAGCTGTCCATCAAGGACATTTAGCGAAGAGTACCCAACGGCACCTACCCGATTACCCCGACCTTAAACAAGGTCCTGCGGTTTCTGGCGTTTCAGTCTTCTTACATCATCGGTAACATCTATCAATCCTCTAGCAAGAGTGTTCGGATGAGTATCGAATCTGTCTGCCTGTCTTTTAGCTTGAACTTCGATGACTTCAGCCACATAATCTATACACAAATCTCGATGTAAGGTTAGATTAGTAACATACCAGAGTGCCTTGGTTATCAACCGAAGGATCTTATTCACATACCAGAGTGCCTTGGTTATCAACCGAAGGATCTTATTCACATACCAGAGTGCCTTGGTTATCAACCGAAGGATCTTATTCTGAGAAATCTGTTTTACCTTCAAGTTTGGCGATCTAGCGCAATCCCAAAGTTGAACCCGGTACGTCCAGATAGGTCTTAGAATTATTGTGTACATTAGACGTTTGTTATCCGTTGTCAGTACACTGTTTCTCCCTATCAGTCAGTTTCTTTTTTTTACCCGGATATCTAATTATTTCTTTTTAACCTGTATTATATGAGATTCCCACGTTAATCGGCTGTCTAAGTGCAAACCTAAACACCTGTTGCTCGCACATGAAGATCGGTGTTATTGATCCTAACGGGTGTGACGTCAACTTTTCGGTTAGTAACATGGATATTCACCGATTTGCTGTCGTTTATCCTGATTTTCCATTTTTTAAACCATGTTTCCGCCTTCGTAAGAGCATTTTGTAGATTATTGCTAGCTATCTTGGGATCTTCATGTGATGAAAGTAGTGCCGTGTCGTCCGCAAATGTAGCCGCCTGCACATTATCTGTCGCAGGAAAATCTGCTGTGTATAACAAGTACGGCGTGATTTATAAATATTAAAAATAGAATTGAGCCTAAAATACTTCCTTGGGGAACACCGATATTTTGTATCTGTTCGGAAGTATATACATTATTTATTTTAGTAACACATCGTCTGTCAAGTAGATAAGACTTAAACCAGTCTAAAATAAACCCACGGAAAGTAGCTCTTTTTAATTTTATTAACAACAACTCATGATTCACAGTATCAAATGCTTTTTTTCAAATCGAAATTTCTAGGTTATCCGTAATGTAAGAGATATGCTCAAACAATGCCAAATCCGTATCATGTTCAGGTAAAAACCCAAATTGATTTTTACTAGAAAAATTTAACTCAAGTAAATAATTTAACATTTTATAATAATGATAATAATAATAATAATAATAATAATAATAATAATAATAGGCGTTATTTGATTTCTTTTGATTATATCGGTTAAAATATAAAACGTTCGTTAATTATTAAGTAATCACTTTATGTGTTTATAAAAATTCTTTCGCAATATACATTGTTATTATTTCGGCTCGTCAAATGTCCACATTAACCCAGCACAGTGATCATGCTCTGTACTGTTTAATGTGCGACAGTAGGTTTCAGACCGAGTTTTACTGGAACGAAATACCATTACCTAATCATACTACGGTAGCTGACTTGTAAACGTATACAAAAATATACAGTTCGGAGGTGGTCCTTAATTAAAGGAAAACAAGTGTCAATTAATTAAATGTACAAAGCGTAAAAGGGGAGATGAATGTAGGAATATGGTTGATGCCAATACTATTTATTATATGTAAAAATGGTATCTGCATAGGAAATTAAATTGTAGTGATATAATCTCGTTTGAATAGTTACATCGCATAAAGATATTAATGAGACAGAAATAAGAATACAAAAAGATTTAGTGTAACAATAAGTAAATGGGCACATGATAAAAATCTAAAAATTAACGTAAAAAAGACTACACGATGGTATTACGAAAAAAGAGGCAGGTGGGATTCGCATTGTCCAACTATAATAATAAAGCATTCAAATGAATGTGTATACTCGATGGGAGGAGGAAACGAATGTGAAATGAAAAACTACCAGAAGTTAGAATAACTCAGTACAAAAATATTTTTGGGCGTAGTGATGGACCAACATTTAAGATGGGACGTACATTTGGAACATGTTGAAAAGAAAATTAGATACATTAAAGAAATATGATGCAACACTTAAAATATTAAAAATAGTTTATTACGCGCTAGTAGATTCGAGGATCAGATATAGAATTTAGACAAGTATACCTGGGGAAAATAAATAAACTGAAAATAAAATGCTTTAATTAATAGCAAAACCTTAACACTACAGTGGTCGCGCGTAATATTGTCACATGAGTAGTCGATCACAATTATTCCTTTTTTTTTTTTAATTATTATTATTCTACCAATATTCAAAAAATTGAAAAATACTGTTAGTGGCAACGACGGGAGTTTCTAGATACATCATACTAGTTACACATTCTATCCAACAGATCAACACCGTATTTAGTTTCATTGTAGGTTGTGACGATTTCAGGTTTTTTTTGTTCGTTTGTAGATTGATCGATGTTTTTGTCAATCAGAACAACTGATTTATTCCTGCTTAGAACATAGGAAACTTGCATACTTTATCAAGTGTATAACTCATATTTTGTATCAGAATAAGAAAAAACACACAAAAAAATCGTATTAAAGCAGACTGAGATCTGCTCCTCACTGTGACACGGGACGCTGTGTATTTTACAACGATAAAAAAAACAAAATCACTTGTTTTTTGTTTTTTTTTGAAAACTATGTATTTATAATTTTTTACATACAAAAATTTTCGTCAAGCTAAAACGCTTGTCGACGAATTATCCTATTTGACATTTTACCATCTTAAATTAACTTATACATATACATGATCATGTAATATTTACTTAATCTATCTATTTTACTTATCAATAATTTCTAATCTATTTCTATTTCCTATATTCAGTTGTTTTTTTTTTTGTTTTTTTTCCCTAGCTTTGTTGCGCTTTGTCTTTTTATTTTATGTTTATTATTTTTTTTATATTTTCTTCTTCCTGAAGCCATTCCTTTATTTTCCTTTTTCTTTCCCCTATTTTTTCCTTCTCTATTATTTCTTTGGGTATTTTATTCAACATCTGAGTTATAATATATTTATCCGTTTGCTCCCCCATCTTTGTTCTTGCTAACGGCAATTGGTACGAAAGTTTTTCCCTCAACTCGTATTCTGTGTTTATTCTTTCCTCCAATTCAATTTTCTTTTCTGCTGATATGTACTCCCATATCTTCAGTCATTTGCTGATTCAATTTCTGGTTCTTGAATGATCTGTTGAACTGATACAGATAATGTTTCATAAATCGGTAGCAAAGTACAAAAAATGACAATAAAAAATACAAAAAAATTCAAAAATTTAAATAATTCATTTCCTAAGCGACTAGAAAAATGATAATATGATAAAACACAATTATAACATCACACGGCTTCGAGCTAAAATTACAGTAACATTCGACGAATAATACAAAAATACTAGCAATATTCTCGTTAACTCCCTAACTATCACGTTACTGGTCGCGCGGATTGTTGACCGTGGGAAAAAATGTAAAATAACTTAAGAAGTATGCGAAACTGCTAACAAAAACAATGACATGTTATGCGTCACACTTTTACAGGAAGGTAACAAAAACTGAGCATCATCCAAATGCACGCAACTTTAAAATAGCTGGCAAAACAAAAGTGTTGCATCACTACTGTGTAGTCCGCGCGACCACTGCAGCGTTAAGGGGGAAACTGAAAGTGAAGTAATTAAAACAAGTGTACTGAGCATAAGGGGAATGCACTTATGAATAAAGAGATATGGGGGAATACATAACAACAGGAAAGAAAATTGAATTGGAGGAAAAATTAGAATACGAGCTAAAGAAAAAATTTACGTACCAACTGCCATTTTAGCGAGAACAAAGAGATATGGGAGAAAACTGACAAATAAAACTCAAATGTTAAAATACCGAAGGAAATGATAGAGAAGGAAAAAAAGTAGGGGAAAGAAAAAGAAAAAATAACGAAATGTAAAAAAAAAAGTAATAAAGATGAAATAAGAGAACGCGCAACAGAAGAGTAAAGAAATATATCGATCAGAAAACAAAAGAAAACAGATTACAGTTATATCGATAAGTACGAAATTATGATTGTAATAGATACTACCCGGGGATATGCAAGCCCGCCACAAGGGGGCGACAACTGGGATAAATTGCCTCGAGTCCCAGATGAAAAGGGGCCCCAAAAACTTAAAAAGTTAAAATCCCCTTATCCCCCTACGTTTTTAGTCAGAAACCCAAATGTAAATACGTTGTTTACTTATCATATTTAAATAATAAACGTAATTATCTTAATTAATATTTGTATATTTAAGATTTTATTTTTCTTGCTTTCATTTCTGTAAATTCGTCACAATTGCATCATCGTAATCTATATTTTTTTGCAAATTCTCGTTCTGTTGATAACATCATACAATGATTCAAACGGGACTGGCTCATATTGGACCTTAAAGTATTTTTTATGAATTTTAATTTACTAAAACCTCGTTCACCAGTTGCAACACTGATAGGTATAACAATAAAAAAACGTAAGCATCTACATATATGTGGGGGAAAATTAATTGAAGACCTTTTTTCGTAGATTAGATTAAGCAGTTGTAATGCTGAAGAAATTGTTCCTGGGCTATCCACTTCAATCAATTCTGTATATTAAACATCAGTTGTGTAATTCATATCAATATTTTGAGGAAAGCGATCGAATAAAGGCTGTACCGATTCAGATTAATTTTGCTCTGATAATTTCGCAAAATTGTCTAAATCTAAAATAGGCATAAAGAGACGACACACAGAGTTTGTACTGCTAACTAACTCATTCGAATCAGATAAAAGGCTATTAATCGTAGTCGTAAAAATTTCTACTCTGAATTTTTGCTCAGTTGAATTTAAATGATCAGATGATACCTCGCCGTGAAATTTCTTTTGTCGTCGTATCTAAGATGTTTTTTTACGCTCTACAAGAATTTTCATGTCGATTTCCTTTAATTTTGCTTCATTACGAATATTATCGCAAGAGTCACAAATACTTTTTATCTCATTTTATTTGGTCACTGGCTTCTTGAAATTCGAACTTTGAATAATTTTGTTTCGATCATCACAATTGCTTTTAAAATTTCATGCCAAACTTCAGTTAATAAAACAAATTCAAATGATTGAAAATAATTAATTAATCCAGAAACTTCAGCTTGTATTTCAGATGATAAATTTAACTCTTCAATTTTAAAAAGAGATTCTACAATTAATTGAGAATTTTTTGTTAATGGCTCTACAGCTTCGATTCTAGCACTCTATCTTGTTTGTAGTGGATATTGAATGAAGAGAGATACTTTGGCTGTTTCTTTCAATATTTTCCATCTTGCAAGAGTGGATGAGAATATGTTGTACAGTTTTTGTAAATTTCCAAGATAAGATGTCACTTCCGTGCTTGTTTCCATTGTATGAACTCCGCATAAATTTAATGAATGAACCATACAAGAATGAAAAATAGCGGATTGATTTTCTTTTAAAATCCGACTTGTCAATTTTCCTTTCATGTTTAAAGCATTATCATCATAGCTTTGGCCACTAAGATATTAAAAACTAATTTTATGTGCTTTTTGAAAATTTCTAAAATCACGTTAAATATTTATCTCTTCCCCGGTTTTCTTTTCACAATCTACTAATTCCAAAAATCGTTCGTGAATTTCCAATTTATTGCCATTTACAAGAACATATTTAATTACTATAATAATTTGCTCAATGTGCGATGTATCAGGTGTTTCATCAACAATTATGCTAAAGTGCAATGAGCTTTATTGATGTCAGATAAAATAGTTTCCAAAACTTTATTAGCGCAAACTTCTAAAAATTCATTTTGGCTTCTGCAAGACATGTAATGCGTGTAATGTTTTTTCCAGCTTCTCGACGACGCAGAATCCAAGTGAACTTTTAAATTAGAATCATATTTACTAATAAAAATTTCACCGTTGATAAAAGTAAACCACAATTTTCATGTTCAACAGTACATTTTTCGCCTCTAAATGGTAAATTATTCTCAGCTAAGAAAAGTGTAACATCAATTAAGTTACATAAAATTTTTCGCAATTTTTCTTTTTCCTCGCGATTAATATGGTGTTCAAGAGCTTTATATCTCTGATTCAGTTACAAGATTATTCTTTCGATCTTTTCACAAAAGATAATTATTAATGTGCTAAGTGTTACTTTCGTGGCTTGGAGCTTTTTCGCAAACAATTTTCTCCAATTATCGTTATAACTGCTACCTTCTATAATAAGACTTAGATGTACTTGATTTTGAATCAACTGAGCGAGGAAAACAAATAAGTCCAGCCATGGAGTAACTCCAAATAAGAATTGATGGGATTATTTTTTTGTTTAATTTTTTTCATTAATATTATTATTTATTTATTTGCAAAAGTGTACTGGGTTAGTGGGTTTTGAAAAATATTTAATATTTTTTTAGTAAAAAATATTTTTTTCAATTTTAAGAGGGCCCCAATCATATTTTTGCCTTGGGCCCCTCAAATTTATGTGGCGGGCCTGAGGATATGTATATATATATATATATACATACAATTTAAGTTATAATGTTAAAATGTATAAATATAAGATAATTCTTTGACAAGAACTTTAGCTTGACGAAAGAAACCCATGTAATCAAAAAAAAAAAAAAATATATATATATATACATTTTTTTAAAAAAGGAAACAATAATGGATACTGAAGATATTAATAATTTTTATGTACGTAATGTAACGAAAAGATCACATATTCATATAGCATAAGCGAAACATTTGTTCGAAGGTGTTAAGCTACTCGTATAAATATTTTGTAAGGGCAGTAGTTTATTAAGTCGTATGATAATTTTACTTATATGCATTATAGATGCTGTTTATTTAAATACGAAAATTTGTATTTTTTCTATTTTGTCGTTAAAAAATTCTTGTTTTGTACTAAAAATTCTCGATTTTCCAGCGAGAGCAATATATATGTCGAGTGATAAAATAAGGAATTATACGAGTAGATTTTTTATTGTGTTAAACGCTCTAAATGTTCCAAAATTTTTTTTTTTTTTTTTTTTTTTTTTAATTTTTAATAAAACTAGAAAAAAATATGAGATGGCTAATTTTAAAATTGTTACAGAGTTGCTTTTAGACACTGTTGAGTTAACGTGACGGGGTTTAGCGAAAATACAAGGAAGGCTTGACTGCAAGAACAAGCGGAAATAATTCATATTTATCTGATAATTAGTTTAGTTTTCCGTGACAAATAACAGCGCGTCGAAGGAATAGTGAATGGGAAAAACACATTAATAAGAACAGTATGTAGAGCTGTAATGTGCGAACAGTACGCATATAGCATCTAGTTTTACCAGTTTTTTAAAGCAATTTCAGTTTTTCATTTCCTTTGTTCTTTGCTCTTTGTTTTCACTTTATCCTTATCATTTTACTTCATTAACTCATTATTATCATTATCAATCTCGTATCCTGATGAACTTATAAAACTCATCTTGGCAATAATAAGTTAGGTCACCTTGAAAAATAAACCGAGTGTTGCATTACGTACCACCGTGTATATCTTTTTGTTTTATTGATCCATGTAGTTAAAAAAAAAAAGAAAAAAAAAAAATCTATGTATTAGATACGCAAACAAAACACTATCGACACACCACGTTTGTATGTTTACTTTTTGATATGATTCTATTTGGTCGCATGTAATCGTGTAATTACCGGTGCCACGACGCGAATTCAAATTTTGTTTCGATTACCGCAGCGAACGATCACCTATTTCCGCGAATAACTGCAATTAAACCCAATGGGACTTCCTACGCAGGTAATTGTTCCGTAATTTTTTGCAATTAAAAATTTAGATTAAGCAAAAGTATTTTTATTATTATTTTCTCGAAAAGGGGCAAGTATTTATGTACGAAATATTTAAAATAATTTTACATTTTTGTATTTTTTTTTTCTCCGCTGAAAATAAAAAAAAAAATGAATTAAAAAAAGGAGACGCGAATTAAAATATTATTAGTATAAAATTAATTCAAACCCGGTACCCTTTCTTTCCTATTTGATTTTATTTTAAATTTTTGCGTAACTTAAAAAAATGTAATCGAAAGTTTTACACTTAAAATTGTGTACGCAAATTTTCTTGGCGTCTTTTTTTTTTTTTTTTTTTTTTTTTGGGGGGGGGCACGTCAACAGTGGAGTAGCCGTAGTGTTAAATTATTACAATCGGCTAAAATAATCTGCTTTGGTCTTTTACATGAACAGATAGTTCAAAAACTGTACAGTTTCCCTGTGTGATTTGTTTAATCGGTTTTTTTTTTTTTTTTCTTTTAAATTGAAAGCAGTTTGTGAAGATCCCCCTCCGGTTCTCTTTCGGCAATGAATTCCCCTCAATTTTGTCTCTCTCGATAATTTTTAATTGACGCTATATTTTAATTGGATGTCTAATAGCCGGCAAGCCGATCAGTCCACAGCCGCTGATCGTCATTAATTAAATCTAAGTATCAGTTGAATTAAAACGAAAAAAAAAAAAAGCCAAACAAATATGAAAAACTTATTAATGACACTTTATTTCTATTCAGATATTACAATATTTCTCGTATCGTTTAGTCGCGGAGTGATTTTCATAATTTATTTCTACAACACGTTTTTTTTTTTTATATTTGTGGTAATTTTTTTTCTTTTATTATTATTTCGATACATTTCGACTATTATTCACTATCTACGTTCGTGCAAATTATTTGCACGGTTTTCTAATGATGAAACTGTTATTAACGTTTAATAATTTACGAAATAGTTAAAATTTGGATAGAATTTCTCGTTCAACGCATAAGAGCGAGTTCCGACTAAAAAATGACATAATTTTTTACTGGAATGTTATACAGGGGATTCCTTTGAATACATCACTTTTATCAGTATATGTTGGAAATTTTTTCGCCGAAAAATTTCCAATCCATTTTCAATAGTACGGCTAGCGATTTTCTATAACGCTAAATCACTCTGAAACGTGCATTTTCCTTTTTTACGACAAAAATAAACTAACATATGGCGGAAGTTTACGAATGCTCAATTCTGTTACTAGGTTTCATTTATATCATTTTCACTTGCGACGCACAATTTTATTCCTCCAATGACACAATTACAGAAGTTCTAAGTATTAGTGCGCTAATCGGAATAACTCTTTCGACGATGTCTTTTTACTCTTAGGGGGTTAATTTCTATATCCTAAGTTTACCGAAAGATTTTGCATCGATTATAATATAAAGTCAGCTATGGCTAGAAACAAGTTTTCCATTGGTAAATTTCTACCGTATTAAAGTTCTATTGCTGCTCTTCCCTATTAAAAAAATTTTAAATTTCTAAAAGCGTCCTAATGTGCAAGGATCTAAATTGAGCAGAATATAACAACCGGATGATCGGTAAGTTATAAAATCGCTGCTTTATGCAATGGATTTTTTTCTTTTTCTCCCAATAAATTGCTGGTCCCACAAGACAGTATCGTCTGTGAGTGCCCGCGACACTCTTATCATCGTTTATTCATAAATATAGCTACAAAACTTCTTAATACCTTATTTACATTATACACAGGACACATATCACATTATTACACTTGACGAACATCCGTCTTAATTATATACACATGATCGATTTTCCACCATTTGCCCATACACAATTAACAATTAACTGTCGCTCATTTATGTTCTCAACCAGCCGCTGCTTAATTATCAGTTTCCAAAGTAGTCCTGTCTCTGTGTTCATTTAATCTTCCGGAATTCGTATCAGCAATTTAATTAAAACTGCCTCATCCGTGTTGTCTATCTTGCTATTCGTACCTTTTGGTCGGGTATAATACACTTTTCCCTATGATTTCTAATTGTTCTTCCTCTTTTTGTCGAAGATAATAGAGTATTATTATACTCAAGCAGTCTGTGCTAATAATATATCATCTTTGGGGACATTTCTTTTTCTCTCTCCGCCAGCTAATGTTACTGCTAACCTGATTTTTTTTGGAGATTATAATCTTTAAGCTTTTGCTGATTACTAATCCGTTTGATTACTCTTTGCTTCCGCCCAAATTGATATTCCATATAAGATTCGAAAACTATAGCGTTAAAGTGTACACGAAGACCACCCCATATGGTATTGATTGAGCTAATCTATATAATACTGGAATCTCTCTTTTTTTTTTTAATTTAATTTTTTGGCCACGTCAACAATGAAACTTACCCAACGCAGAGAATTGTACACTATATAATGAGGAAAAGATTAGAAATTGGGAAGATTAGGAAAGCTAACAAAGGAACTATATTGAGCGAGGGGAATTCAATAATGGCGTGGACACTATAAGGAATAGGAAAAGGTGCAAAAGATTAGAATACAGAGTAGCACGTTCGGAGGAAATAAAGGGACATTCGAACAAGACGCGATTCGTATCGCAGGTAATACTGAAATCGTTTGCCTGATTTTGTTTGATAAATTTGTAATACGCTTGCCTCAAGAGATAATGTTGTGTCAAAAGTTAATCCAAGGTACCAGCAAAGAGCAACCACAATTCAAGGTAGGAGTCAAATAGTTGTGTAATAAGCAACTATTACTATGCATTATAATGTAGGATTTGTGTGTTCTATATCTGCTGGACGTTCTTATATATCAGGTATGGCCAAACTTTTATCTCTTATGGGCGACTTATTCTGTAAAATGTAATCTGCGGGCGACTGTGAATATGGGCAAACAATTTCAGGATTTTTCAAATTTTTCATTGATATTTTAATAAATAACTAACAAGAATTTCAGATTAAAAAAATATTATGGCAAATAAAGCAAACAAATGATTATATTTCCTGATTATTTTATGAAGCACAATAATATTTATGAAATTTTTAAAAAAAATTACAATGTAACGAAATTAGTACACAAACAAATTTTAGCAAAATAAAGAAAAAAAATAATACTTGTACTTTTTTTTATTTTTTTCGTTATGAATTACTTATTAACTTAGAAAAAATACACCGGAAATATAGCAAATGAATAAAAATGTGACCTTGCATAAGTGCAGCAAATTTCTCAAAATTTGGTTCATATGAACTCGAGGCAATTCTCAAACATGATTCCAAATGTTGATCTGTTAATTGCGTTCTTTTTTGTTTTTTTTTTACCCCCCTTGGGTTTGCTACCAGAGAGTATTAGCCCAGCAAAATGGAATAGATGCATGGGATAGAATAGAAATTATATTTTTATTTTGTCGACAATGGAATCAAGGAACACCCCTAGAATAGAAACAACTGGGAGAATGGGTAGAGAAAGAAACATAAGAGGCATTGAAAGGAGCAGCAAGACCAAGCTTTAAAAGATGATAATAAAGTAACTTGTTTCGATCGCATTCATAAATGAAAATGCGGATTCACATAAATATGTTGATCCAAAGAAGGCATTGAAACGTGTAACAATTGTCCATATATTTGGATATTTATCTTTTCTTATCAGTTTCCAAAAATTACAACCTGAAACCAGTGACTTAAGATTTATGTCACATTTAATATTTATTATTTCCTCTTCAAAGCTTGTTAAATTTTTAGTATCGAGAAAGTTGTTTAGTTTCTGAGCTACACTTTCGACATCGATGTCATTAAATTAGCAAGACAAAAAACTGGCAATATCTTCAAGTTCACTTAATATTAGAAATCTTCTTTCAAATTCTTTTAAAAGCGGTGTAATAATATCGGCATATTTGTTGTAAAATTCTTTTTATTTTTAGACTCATCAGCCAGATTTTGATAATGCTTTATAAATCACGATGTTTTAATTGAATTGCAAGCATATTTAGTTTCTCTTTAGATGACTTCAAAATGCTTATCATCTCTATTATTGTTTTACCTTTACCCTCTAGTTGCAGGTTTAATTGGTGTAATTTTTCAGTTATATCGCAGGACAAAGAAGGATCAAGAAGCCATTATTGATTATTTAGTTGAAGATATGAATCACCTTTAGTTCGTAAATTTGAGTACATATTTGTGGCAGAAGTTCTCTTAGCATAATTTTAAATTAAAACTTATTACATATAAATTTGTCTTCAAACGAACCGTGGGTAATAACCTCATTATTTGCTGTCTGGCACACGATTTTGCGTCATTTTGTGCGATTTCCATTTATATGCACATGCGTTACGACTATAATTAATTTAAAAGTTAACATTCACTTGCATTGTTCATCGGGATAAATACAAACAGTAT
Organism: Icerya purchasi; assembly: GCA_039619475.1. Taxonomy (NCBI): domain Eukaryota; kingdom Metazoa; phylum Arthropoda; class Insecta; order Hemiptera; family Monophlebidae; genus Icerya; species Icerya purchasi. The sequence continues at coordinate 241,554,006 of CM077115.1, forward strand.
GGGGCTACGTTGCATAGTCCACTCTGGTAAGAATAATCAATCGTATTCAGATTTTCAAACATTAATTTAAGTGAAGGCAAATTGTTCAACTTTAGCTTCGCGGGCTACTTTCAAAACCTTTGCGGTCGATCGGTCGACCGCGGTCGACGTGTTGGCCACCTCTGTTATATATTCCAAAGAACACTACGGAAGTACAGATCAGTAGCGCTCAACGAGACCTATCTATTATTAGTCGTCTGTTTTTATTGCTCGCTAATAATTACTTTTTGCATGTAACTTATTGATAATAAAATCTTTACTCGCGGTTAATAACGTATAAGCAAATTTCATGGCGCTGTTTTTAGATCCGATGCAATCAAGTAAGTTCAGTCAAGCATGATGTTTGATGCGCTGAAGATTCCCCGTATGTTAATTTAACGATAATTTACATGTAATACACTAAATTCAAAAAGAAAAAAAAAATGATTTTTCCGGCTGCAAAGAGGAAGAGGCACGTGATTTTTGGTGATTTTTTTAAATTATCGCCATCTGGAAAATTTCATTAAGAAAATAGAATACGGTTTCGTTCCCGATGAATAGAGCTACCTCTCAATCGATATATATCACTAGAAAAAAAAATTCATTTTTCAAAAATTTCAAGTTTTCCGCGCCTGGAGGCCTAATTTTAAGACTGGAAACACGAATGTTCCAAATTAGAGAAATATACAGGAATGCGCATTTTTTTTCACCTAGTTCAAAATTTTTACTGTATAATAATATCCGCTGTACTAAGAGAGGACACGTCATTTTTCGTGCTTTTTTGAATTTTTGGTCAACTTCAAAGGTTTCCTTAATGGAAATGACTTAGGGTTTCGTTCCCGCCAAATAGCGATCGTTCCCAATTTGAAAATTGGCGCGGTTTTTTTGTGCGACGTTAGCACACTTCAACGAGTCTGATGATTTATTTATTGTTTTTGTTTTAATTCATACGGGATTTATATATTGTGTAATTTTTTATCGAATACTTTATGAATGACTTTGTACTTGTATATCTACCTAAAAGTAAAGGAAATTCGTTCCTACCGGGTATCCCCTTCTAGACAATACTTCTCTTTTTTGGGAAGGGGGGATTTGGCGCACACGGTGATCGGTTAGCTCGAAGACATAGATATGGTTTTAAAGTGAATTTTAATTAGAATTTGCGATCCAATTTTGAAGTTTATAAGTCAATTCGATCTTGGGTTATTGATTTTTATTTGATATTTCTGCCGTTTCTGAACCATTTTATTAGGATTCCGTATATTATTTGTGTACGGAATCCTAAAAAAAGAAGAAATATTACGTCGCTTAAAATTCTTTTGTTCATAGTTATGGTTCGTGTTAAACAAATTCTGTTGTAGTGAAGGTAGTTTAGTTGCTATTTCGATCGGTATTTAAAAGGAATCTGCTTACATTAAGTAAAAGGCCAACGATTTTGAATTTTGTTATAATTTCGTACATTTTAACACCTTTACATATTTATTCGTTCCCGCTATTATCCTTTGTTATTCAGCTTTTGCCGATTAATGAATAAAGTGTTACGATTAACCGCTATCAACACTGCAGTTTTTATGCATGCGGATCCCCGATAATGTAATTTATCGCGTGTTGCTTCTAAAACATGTTGAAAAACTTTTCTATTATAGATAAGCGGCGCCGCGTGGTCGGAAATATTGCGTGATAGGAAATATAAAATGAAGTGATCGAATTTAGTCGGGAAAAATATTAAATGATTACATGGGGATCCTTCATTAGGGAGCGCTAAAATTGTTTTTTTTTTTTTAGCAAAAGAAGTGATTATTACAACATTTGGACCGTTAGGTAACACGTGTGAGAAGCGAAAAACATTTGCTTCGAAAAAGAAACGAAAAAGCGATCAAATTCTGAATAATTAATTATTCAATGAAAACTCACCAGTTTTTGGATTAAGGTTTTTAGAAAATTTCTCGTTGATAGCCTGGATTTTCGTATTACATGAACGTTTCTGCGCAGTTTTTTTATAATTTTGAGTCATTTTTAGGATTTCGTACACGTATAATTGTAGGGAATCCTAATAAGACGGTTCAAAAACGACAGAAATATCAAATATAATTCAATAACCCACGATCGGATTAACTTATAAACTTCAAAATTGAATCATAAATTCTAATCAAAATTCTCTTCAAGACAGTCTATGACTTTAAGCTAACCAACCACCGTAAGCAACCCCCCCAAAAAACCGTCAGGAATATATAATATTATGGAATATAAAACGAACTCAAAAATCACCCCAAACGAATTCATGAATCATCACCAGATTTCAAGGTTTCAAGGTTTATTTTGAAATATATACAAGAAGTGAAATTAAAATACAAAACCAAAACGTAGAAGCTCTTTTATAAAAGCGGATATATGGACCTCTCCATTGGGTCTCAAATCAGTAAAAATATTATATTCACGTAAACAGAAGCTCGAATAAAAAAGTAGAGAAAACTAAAACGAACCTCAAACTTATGCACATAGGACCGCTTTATAGCGAAATTATAGCTGTACTTACAACTTTACATTTAGATCTTCGGGGTGCCGAAAGCTCGATAGTTTTGAAAAAAATATGTTATTTTCCGGACATATAACATGTATCGTGGGAACGATCGTTATTTGGCGAGAACGAAACCCTAAGTCATTTCCATTAAGGAAACCTTTGAAGTTGACCAAAAATTCAAAAAAAGCACAAAAATGACGTGTCCTCCTCTTAGGACCGCGAATATTATAACTAAAAATTTTGAACTAGGTGAAAAAAAAATGCGCATTCCCGTATATTTCTCTAGTTTGGAACATTCGTGTTTCCAATCTTAAAATTAGGCCTCCAGGGCGCTGAAAGCTCAAAATTTTTGATTTTTTTTTTTTTTTTTTCTGGGTACACGATATATCGATGGAAAGATCACTCTATTTGTCAGGAACGAAATCGAATTTCATTTTTTTAACGAAACCTTTGCAGTTTCTGGAAAGTTCAAAAAAGCGCAAAAAATTACGTGTCCAGTGCTGTGAGTATTATAGTTAGTAATTTTACACAAAGTTAAAAATGTACGCATCCCCGTATATTTCTCTAGTTTCTTTCCTGGGATTTCAACTTTAAATTTGGACCCGAAGGGCGCTAAAGGTTCGAAATTTTTGAAAAAAACACTTTTTTTTCCGACCATGTGTTATGTTGGTGGAAATATCGTTTTTTTTGTGGGGAACAAAATTGTATTTCATTTTCTTAACGAATCATTCAAAGTTGCAAAAATGCATGTAAAATGATGTGCCTCTTCCTTTTTGCAGCGTAAAAAATCAGATTTGTTTGTTTTGACTTTAATATTATGTAAATGTAAATTATAGTTATGTTTAATTTAACATACGGAATAATCCTCGACGCATGTAACATCATGCTCGGCTGAACTTGTTATACTTTTATTAACGTGTACGAAAAATGCATGTATAGTTTTACTTGCCGCTATTTTTGTCGTAATTAATGTTATTTTTATGTGTACCGATATAATGTAGAGTAGTTGAAATATTAACAGCGACATCAGTGACTATTATATTACGAGTGTACGTATTTCGTTTGCTCATAAATAATTATAATACATTTATAGTCTCAGTGGACGCTATACTTTATTTTTTTTTTTTTTTTTTTGAAGACTTTTCGTTTGTTTTATGACCCATTGGCTAAGACCAAACACTTTGTTTTATGAACATCAAAGTGTAGGCGCAATTTTTATTCCCACCTCGTGGTCACAGCTGGGTTAAATGTGAACTTTGTAACAATTCTTGTTTTATTTCAAGGAATCTAGTCGTTGATTAGGTAGATAAAATTGATGGTTTCATTGAATATGATTAAATCCTTCAGTTCAGTGATATTTAGAAGGGAAACTCGAGAAAGAAAATTAAATAATCTGAAGATTGGCTTGTCGTCAGCTGTTTCTGTTCTGGGAGTCAATTGTAACAATTCTCCGATTGCCACAAAATTTCAGTTTTTGTTGTTGAGGGTCCCTGTACCAATGCCAGTAGCGTAATCTTGTACCTTTTTTTTGACAATCAGCCAAGATTTAAAGTTGTCCGGTTTCCAGAGTCGTTAGAAACGATTGAAAAAATAAATAAATAATAATATTTTCGATAACTGAAAATAGATAAAAACAAACTTCTTATAACTCATCGCGGCGCGAATCACAGCGTTCTTTCGCTGGGAGGCCAATCAAAAACGGAGCACGCGAGACTGCGTATTTTAATACACGTATTCGATAAAAGACAAAACGACTTTTCTCCCTTTTCTCTTTTATATTTCTTATATTCTTGATTAGGAACAGTGAAAAACGATTGTGGAAAAGGCGTTTTTCTTACGATATTAAGCAAATTAAAATAACGATGACCGCGACAAAACCGACTGGTAACTTATATAGCCAACAGCGCTCAACGACCAACCAACAACAGTAATTAACAGTTAACAAATTACAGTATAACGGTTCTTCGCTGCTAGCTGCACTACCTAATATTCTTATCTATCTGTAACAATTAGTCAGCAGGTAGATAATTCTTATCCGAACCGCAAAGCCACTACTTAATATATGTGGAAAAAAAGTGGTACTGATTTTTCTCGCTTATAAAAAGTGTCGAGTTTCGGTATCTCATATTAATTAGTAATTTAAACTCGAAACCGTCTCTGTTGTCTCAATGGTTCCCAAATGGGGTTTAAAAAATACTTGGATACGATTGATCATTCAGTGTCAGATATTTAAAAATAAATCTTAATTTTTGAAATCAAAAAAGAAAACTTTTTAAAATAATCGGTAACACCGATATTATAAAGTCGTGACATTTTTCAACGGCGAGTCAAGGTTGTGTTACATATGTAGGAGCGACTACATCATCGTCGGCAATTTTTGCATGTATTCCATGAATATGCTATTTTAAAAGATGTGCTTTCCAGATCCCTTTACCAAAATAATTTCACAAATATCGAACGGTTTAGAAACGTATATTATTTCGAATGTTATGGCTTATAATACTAGAGCTAAAAACTAATGAAACCAGATTTTTTCCAAAGTATTTGGAAGAACCTTTAGCGTATGGGGCATGCTTATAAAGCCTTGCCATTTTTCAGCGGTGAGTTAAAGATTAGTTGAATGTGTAGAATAAATTATCGCACTACCATCCACAGTATTTACGTATACTTTGTGATACCTTAACATGTTGGCTTTTTCGATCAAATCTTCTCTGTCGACAAGTATTGCTCCCCAGATGTGTATAGATAAAGTATTATAAAATATAGCAAGTATATTTAAAAAAAAAAAAAAAAAAGCTTTAAACCTCCAGCGGGAATGTTACGATTTGGCAAAATTCAGTTTGGTTATTGAACTGTGTAAAAGCATACCTTATTGGATATTAACCTTTAAGCTGACCATTGAAAACGGTAGAGCCAAAAATTGACAAAATTGTTTTTTTCAAAAATGTTAAGGTTCTTCACATAAAAGTCGTGTATGTTAAAGGTTTGTTAAATATACAAAAAAAGTGGTCAGTATTTGCAAGTACTCTGTGAGTGTGCTGTCTTAAGTGTTGGTTTTTCGGACGAATCACGTCGAAAATTCTATTATCCAATCCACTGTAATCATTTTTATAACGTGAAACATGCTTAATTCAAGATTTTATTTATTTTTTGGACAGACCCAGGGGCGCAACAACCTGACATAGAGAGTGGGCGCAAAAAAAGTGGGAGGGGGGAGAGATAACAATTTTTCCAAAATTACAAATGTGACGCCAGGTTTAAGTTTTTTTTTTTTGCTTCATCAATTTACATAGTTGTTCAATTTTCATTAGATTTTGTGCTAAACTGTCTAAATATGGTCTTACGATAAAATTTGATTGCGCAGAATAGGTGTTAAATTAAAACGGTAGCCTTCGCTGGGGGTGCCCATCACAATTGAGTAGGTGCCCGGGCACCCCTGGACGCTCTATTGTTGTGCCCCTGGACAGACCAGAAGCATATTCTATTAGATATTACGACTTCACTGTTGAACATCGTGGAACCAAAAACTGATAAAAATCAGATATTTCCCAAAAGCTATTATCCTAATTTACTTTTTTTTTAATATATATATTTTGGGCAATCTAAGCCCAAAAGCGATATGGATTAGAAGAATATTGGGGAGCTGAAGTGACAGCAGATTAGAATATAGAGCGATACGCTCATTCCGGAGGGACGGGCATATGTTACTTATTTAGAAATAGTTCTAAGATTGTAATAACCATACAGTTCGTTCCCCTCTAAGAGGCTGTTTAAAAAAGAAAAAAAAAAAAAAAACTATTTCTCCGAGCATTTTGTTGACACTGGTACGATTGTTACGCATACTGCGTTTGAATCTAGTAAAATTACCGTTTCACGAGCAGACGCACTGTAAACAGATTTGTTTCGCGAATTGACACGGATGTACTAATTTTTAGTTTATTTCCTCTATTCTTAACTGCGTACCTTCTGCTTTATCGTGATTTCTTGAGCAAACGTGACTGCCGGTTGATTTTTTTTCGTGAACGACATGTGCCTGTCAACTACGTTTAACTTATTACACATTTATGCTAGACTCGATTCGCATTGCTAAAAGGGACCATTTGCAACGCGACACGATCGCACTACTGTTTTATATACAATACTATATTATTATATTTTCGATTTAATCGCAGAAGTGAAATGGTGGTCTAAGGGCAATAGCTAGGAGTCTAGTGCTTAAGGAATTTATCAACATATGCGTATACTGAAGGTCAAAACCAACAGTGAAGTGAACTTTTTATTTGAAAATATTTAAACAAATGTTGCATATTTTATATTAGAAAAGTTTTCTTAATTTTATAACAAACTATATGTAGACAGTTAGTTGTTTTATTTTTAAACTATGTGAAATATTTTGTAAACACTTACTATTAATTTTAACTCGGAAATCATTTAAAATAAATACGTGCAAAATAAAAATTGTAAAAATAAATCTGGTTACAAAAAATATGTAAAGTGGAGGGAAAAGCAGAGCCTATAAAATTTCAACCGAAGTGAACATAAATTTAATAATTATTTTCGGGAGAAAATGATTTTAAAAAATTTATTCACCTGAACAATTTCCGCAGAGATTAGCCGTCGGAACTCACATAACATTTTATTAAAATCATCGATGCTTTGCGAGTTTTTATTTACTTATTTATAAAAAGACGCGTCTTCCTTATCATAATTGTACATTTAATTAAAATTTGCATAATTCTGTTCTTACATATTTGCATATCTGAATATGTTTTTAATGATAATGGTTAAATAGACACAACTTTTAATTGAATGTAATTGTAAACATTATGTAAAGATCGTTTAGCATTAATTTTTCTTTAAAGAGCACCTTAATTACTTCAGAAATCCGGTGTCTCAGTTCGTATTGCATTTTTTGATGTACTATAGAAAAAATAAGTTCACAAATAATAGACAACATTTTTTCTACGTTCGAAAGTATAATTATGGTTTCTGAGATTGTTGTTAGTTGAATAATCTGTTGTATATTGTCGTAAGATTTCTTCTAAAATTTATTTCCCTTTAATTCTTTATTTCATTTATTACCGTTATTTCCCCGTTCATCGTTATTATTACAAAATGCCTCTTAAAAAATTTCCTAACCATATATGTAGGTACATTTAAATAATAACTGTAATGTTTTAACTACGCATTTATATATCGACAACTTTTTTTTTAATATTCAGACCCCTATGATGTTGGAACCATGATTTGAAAACCATTACATACTGCATATAGAAGATAATTTCTCAAATGTTCATTGTTAGTCGCTTTTATAACTCTATTTTGTAAATATAATCTTTTGTTCAATACATAAAATATTATGTAATATCTGAACTTTTTCAAATTAAAGTTTAACTATAAAACTTCATTTTTATATTGATTACAATACAAAATGAGTAATGTAGTAGAATATATCGTACAATATTCATAGCTGTGCTTTCGAATGCAATTAATATAATTATGTAGTACAAATATGGGGGAACATCATGCACTTTATTATGTATTAGAACACTGAAATTCAAACTTCCACAGTTACAGCAAAACCGGGTAATTGTTAATTGTTAACAGTTTTAGGACATCAAGCGTACAGCTAACATCTGCTGGCGCGATCTACCGGCGCGGATATGGAAAGAAGTAAAAAAAAGTGGTATGATCGTGTCGCGTTGCCCTTTTAGCATTGCGAATCAAGTCTCATTTATATCATCCCTCTTTCCCGAGTTTTTATGTTTTTAGCTTTCATTTTACAAAAGTACTTACGAATTGTGAAATAAAGAAATGGAAAGCAGTTCAAAAAATAAATTCAATCGAGAATGAATTTTAATATCTTTTTTACTGATATTAAGATAAAAACGGTACATTTCGTCATAACGTGAAAATTACACGATCAGTACATCCGAAGGTCACGTTTGAGCACTAGTCAATAAAGAACAGAGCATTTTAATGAAACCGAATAAAATCTAGAAAGCTGCGGTAAAAGTGAGCTTACTGGTAGCCTAGAATATGGGCAAACACGAAGAACCGTTTTCCCATATTGAATTTGTTATGCTTAATTACGCTAGCTGAATGATATGCCCAGCAAAAATAAGATGCGAATCTAAAAGTATTATTAGTTCAACAAGAGAAACAACAGGTCGGCATAGTGAACTCATGCTATTTATTTGAACAATCAAAGGCTAAAATTACAAGTTTTATTCCTCAGCTGTGGAGGAAAGTGCTGTGACACCGACAAACACCGATCAACTGTTTATTTTTTCTCTGTGGCACTAGCGATGATCCGGCGAGGGGAGATTTATTTGAGATGGATGCATTAAAACGTATAATCTTTTTCGCAAAAAACTAATTGTTACTATTCAGACTGTTCCCCGGATATCACGAATGAAAATATCGAATTTTTCTCAAGAATCCAGTTGATCATTGACGGAAAATGTTTTTCACGCAAAATAATCTTTATTCGTTCGTAAACGTGTGTTGAATATGGAAGACAACGTTACGATCGAAATTACTAACTACATTCGTAAAATTACTAACTACATTCGTATACGCGGCTTAAATCAACGTCAACTTCATTCGCTGGGTAAGATTGCTCACACCAATATGATGCACGTAAGCTAGGTTAAGAAGCACATACAATCGGCTGCAAATATATAAAATCATTCTGAGAAATCAGCGTCAGTTAAATATTACTTCGGAACTAAACCGGCATTTTAGCATTTCGTTCAATAATAATTTCAATTTCAATTTATTTATTATTATTATTATTATTATTACAAAATTTCACAAATGCGCTACGTAGCGCGAATAGTGAAAAATAAAACGTAAAATTAAACATAATATCTTCGAATTACAATGAAGTGCGAATATAGCGATAAAAGCATGAAATAAATGAAATAATAATAAATACGAAAATTAAACATAATATCTACGGATTACAAATGAAGTGCGAAATATAGCGGTAAATGCATGAAATTAAATGAAGTAATTATAAATACATATAATAAGTTGAATTGAAACTATAAATATGTTGAAAACAGGAGAAAAGTATATAAATGATTAAATAAAAATAAAAAATAATGCTATTTTAAAAACTAACAAAATTGAATCTATCTGAAAATTAAATCTACAATTTAAGCATATAAATTATTTATATAACCTATCACCAACCAAGCTCAACAATAATAATAATAATACTGTGTTTATGTTGATCGCATTGTTCAAATGCACAATTGGTGAAATTTGTTTAACGCAGATCGGATAAATTGTTGTTGAGAATTTTTATCCGTTCCGGAAATAAAAAAAAAGAAATGTTCTCTCAGTCAATGCGATGCACTTTGCCTGTTTATAGTGAAAATTATAAGGTCAAACTATACTCGTTTAAAGTTGTGCCTATTTATTACCGAAGGAGCTTCTTTTTTTTTTTTTTTTTTTCGGCACAGAATTGATTCTCATTCAGGTATTTCTTCTGCGAATTCAGACCTCATCTCTTCCAGAATCACCGATTTAGGAACGAAAAAGGCAGAATGTATAAAACCATTTATCAGTTGTCACGAGGAGTCCATATCATTTCAGATTCGCACTTATCTTAAATTTGTTACTTCACTTCGGGGATACTCAGGTTTTCCGAAAAGCCGCTTTTAAACATAAACCTGAAAATACCGGAAAAAAATCGCTAGTAAGAAGCAAACAGCCAGTCTGTTACCATTATTATTAGTCTCTTCTTAGGACGTACCTTGATTTTTATTATCGCCAACAACAGATCGAAGTGAAATTACATTACATTTTTTAACTTTTCCCGTTTGGCGAGCTTCTTCTAAGTAACAATTACGTGTGTTCGTGAAAATCGCTGAAATTTTTTTATTTCATTTTAGATCGTTTTGGTTATTCTTGTTATCGTCGGGATCAAACATTCTTTGTTTGCGTTACGAGATGGGGCATCTGAACAGTTATCCGAGTACGCAAATGCGAATTCAGGATCGGTAAGTACAGTACGAATTTTATTAAATTTTTTTTCGGAACATTTAAAATAATTCCATTTAATTTCGAAATTTCTTCAACAACTTCGGAAGATTAAAAAGAGGAATAGAAAACAGGAATAAAAAAACAGGAATAAAAAAGAGGAATAAAAAGAGGAATAAAAAAGAGGAATAAAAAAGAGGAATAAAAAAGAGGAATAAAAAGAGGAATAAAAAGAGGAATAAAAAAAAGAATTTTTTTTTACTGTAATTTCTTGTGACTGGTTTTTTCTTATTTTAAAAATGATAAAAATGAAAATTTGCAATCCTTACCGCAACAGAGGAATTTCGAAAAGCGAGACGAACGATTTTCCATTCTTTCTATCCGTTCTGTTGGTGCGATAGCTTTTATAGCCGAGTTCGCGATATAGCATTTGAAATATATCGCGATTATTGGAATATATCAACGCGATTATTAGAATATATCGCGATTTTAAATTATTCAACTGGAACAGCGCGAGCAAAAGATCGCCATGATGGAAAACTGTTCATTACAGTATGAATGGTGGCAACTTCCTAAAAATGATTCCTCTTAATTACGACACCCTGATGAATAATTGTGTCACAGAAGCTATACTCAATACAATTATCAATTTAAATGTAAAAAAATGTGAAATTTTTCGTCAAGATTATAATTACGTCGTTATTAATTTAGAGAAGGGGGTGCTGTTGTAACGGTTATCGAGAAAAATTAAGATTATATGTAACATTTATTGTAACACTCAAAGTGGTTATTACGCTTTCACGTGAAAAAGGTGAGGATGCACAACAATCGTTGACCGATTCCCCTTGGAGCTGTTATTTTACAGGAGTGTGTATCTATATGTTGCACCTCTTCGGATTCGAAAGAATCTGTAAATGATATGGCAGTGTCGATCTCGGATCGGTTTGTACCGGAAGCAATCGAAGGGACTAATGAAATACTTAAAAAAATAAACATGCGCGAATTAATCAAAAATGTATTGTAAACTGTCGCAGTGTAATTTCCGTTATGCTAATTCGTTAGTTACACTTTTTCACAACAGTGCTTTGTTACCCCGTCAGTCATTATAAAATTCTAAAAGTTCCATATTATACAACAGTTGATAAATCAAACCATCGATTGTTACGCCATTTGGTTACTTTTTTTCCGCATACTCTCTCTCCATACGATAAAGACCTAATGTCAAAAAAAAAAACAACTAAAACAACTAAAGCTTCAGTATAAAACCTTTCAGAAACGCCACAGTACCGACGTTTCTGAACTAATTTAATGAAATACGCGTCCGTGTCACTCACAGTCGTAACTTTAATAACTAGCTCCAAAAACTGCCCCCTCACTGAAATCATTCGAGAAGCTCACTATAGTCACATCGAAGGATAGGGAGAAAATGGTGATCGGTTTTTTGGAATTTACGCATATTTTGGCGGTATTTCTAGAATTCAAAACAATTTTCTTCCGCACGCTTATGTCTTAATAATTGACAAAATTTTTTCTCAGTAGATTTTAAAAAATAAAAAAGTCTATTCGAATGTCGAAAAAAAAAAGGAAAGAAAAAGTAATTTTGAGATTTTTAGTAATTTTTCTTCTCCGCTTCCATCTTCATTTCTTCTGTAAACTTTTTACGGTGTCAAATTAACCGTCGTACAAGTTTCCACTTCTTCCCCTCTCGTCTGCTCGCCGCATCAGCGATTTTCAGTTTGTTTTCATGTTCCGACCTTTGAGACCACTTCTGACCCCCCGATGTTTTTCTTCCTACATCTTAGTATATGATCACCACTTAAGTGTTATCCATAGAACTGTGTTGTTAATCTCGAAACACATCGTGCGCGGAAATTTTCAAGCATATTCTAAAAGGTTTAAAATAGTTACCAATAAATAACCGTGTAAGACATGTAAAAGTACGATTGACACATCGAGAACGCTCAGCTTTTAAAAATGTAAGAAATGAATTTAGTATAAATGTAATTTACAGACTGGTTTAAGGAAGAACACTTGTAATTCAGTCTATTTTGTAAAAAAAAATTAAGAAAATAAAAAGTGAGATTAATCATACGAATAACAATACGTATTTGAAATTTATACATAGGCAAAAACAGTTCAGTACCTATTTTTTTGTCCTCTATTTATTAACCGATTTCCTTTTTCTTTTTTCCGTTTAGTAGCAGCTATTGACGATGTTTAATCAGTGAAAAAAAAATTTTCGAAACAGTTATTTCTTTTTTTATTTTTATTATTTAAATAAAAAGTTAATACAAAAAATGAAAAAAGAAATCGCTATAGCCAGTAAATCTTTTGTTATTAAAATAATTGTTCTTATTAATCATCATTATCATCTCTTTTACAGTGTACTAAGTCTTAAGGTGTCATTTAATTGAGAGGGTTTTTTAAAAATTGTGATTTACTGTTACTTTACTGAGTTTATTTTTATTCAATTATAATGATACTGAACTGTTTTGTATTGTAAGCACACATAAAAGTATATGTTCAATGAACGAATGTATAAAAGTAGAAAAAAAAAAGAAATATTCATATATGTTTTCCTCGAATTTTTAATAATAATTATGGTCGAATTTCGACCCATGGGCGAACACTAGTAATAATAGTTTTCTAATATGTAAAACAAAGAAATATTAAGAAAATCCAATCATATATAATATCCTCCTTTTTTTTAATACTTTTAAAATAAACGAACACTTACGACCAAATAAGTATAATTCAAAAAATTAATCGAAACTGACTCGGCAATATTTAATTAATCTTTTAAATTATATTTATTTTCGTAATATGTGTCTGCCAAGTTAATCTTGCATCTAGGTGCATTCCTAAATATTTGGCTGATTGGCATTTGCTTAGTGTTGATGTAGACACCTAGATGCATGTTTATTGGACGCAAGCCATAAGTAACGTGAACTGATTTCGTTTCGTTAAGTTTGATTTTCTAGTTCTTCGTCCACATGTCTTGTTTAGTGCACGTTGCAAGATGAGGTTCGCTTCAATTTGTGTGTTACCGGCCGCAAGAATTTCCGTATCATCCGCATACATGTCGAGTGTAGTACCTTTAATTTTTGATACATCGGACGTGAACAGAAGGTAGAGTAAAGGTCCGGGTACGCTACCCTGAGGCCTGCCCGCCTATAACCTGTAGAAGTTTGATTTCACCTCCTCGTGAAAAACGCAAAACTTTCTATCTGATAGGTATGGCCGCAGCAGCTCGACGTAATTACCTGGCAAGTAAGTGCTAAGCTTGGGCATCAGCCGCTCGTGCCACACTCGATCGAAGGCTACGCCTAAATATACTACCGAACAATATTTCTTTTCTTCTAAGGCATTGCTAATTACTGCCCATACTCGATGCACTTGTTGAATTATAGAGTGTTTACGTCGGAAACCATATTGTTCATTTGGTATTGTAAATGGCTGAAGTCTCTTCAAGAATCGAAATTATTGGTAGCAGAGAGATAGACCTATATGATTCCACTTTCTCTTTCGGCTTATTAGACTTCTTTAGCATAATTATTTGAGCTGTTTTTTGAAACCTTCCGGTATATACTTAAGACGAAGGCAGAAATTGAACAAATATGTTAACAGTACTATTCCTATAGTACTTTTGGAGAGGTGCCATCAATTCCGGGTGATTTCTTACGATTTATCTTTGTATCAATTGCAACCTTGTGAGGTGAGAATAACAGTGTGTTATTCTTGTTATGTTGTTAGATGAAAATTCATGTGATTTAAATGTTCCCGAAAGATATCTGGCAAAGAGTTCAGCTTTCTCATCTTCTTTAGTTAACCAGTTTTCAGGCTCATCCTTAAGTGGAGAAATACGTTCTACTGATCCCTTAAGTCGATGTGTCGCTTTCCATAATGAGTAATCTTTGTCAGTTTCCACAACACTGAGATTTTCCAGGTAGTGTTCCATCTCTCGTGCTTAGTGTCTTTGATCGTTCTATTAAGTTTTTACTAAGATGATTAAACACATTTTTATTATCAGCTGGATCGGGAGAGTTCTGTCAGATTCGCCTCGTAGTACTTCTACTTACAGCAGGCTAGCATATTCCTTGGAATGTACGGGTTTTAATTGAAGGAGTAGGATCAGCAGTCGCTTCGCAAATTGCCTTTATGAACTGTTGACACTGTGTTTCCAATTCCAAAGCTGTTTTCACATTTATTAAAGATCAATGTTTTTATCAAGATTGTTGCGGAAACAATCCCAGTTAGTTTTCTTATTTGTAAGTGTAGCTCTTGGTTGCTTCCGAATCACAGTATTACTTAAAGTAAGCCATACTGGGATGTGATATGGTGGTGACCTGCATATCGTACTGCTGAATCGAGACACCTTGGTGGTGCTTGATATTATTTCGAATGATTATTCCAGAACCCCGAGACCCACCGCCATCAGGATGTAGCGTGTGGTAGAGTATATAATTACGAAATTTTATTTTATCACCGTGTTTAAGGTGCGTTTCAGATATCAGTGCAATATCGATATTATTGTGATTTAGATAAATGTCAAGTTCACTTTTTCGCCTCAGAAGACCGTTAGCATTCCAAGTCATTATTTTTAGAGATATTTACGTGATTGTGATTTTCCAGGCTGATGTTGTTTCTGCTGGTTAATTTCATTTTCCAGACAAGAAATTCTTGTGTTCATTGACTGAAGTAATTTCCAAATATCAGCTGTAGTTGGCTGAACTACGGACTGATTTCAGGATGTTTCGGTCGTAGATGAATCTAAACTTTCCCTATTGCTTTTATTATTATTACGACCACGCCTGTGTTTTGCTTTGGTAGCGGGAAAAGTTATTAGGTTTGTATCAGTTTGCATTGTGCCCTTTGACCTATCGTCAGATTTTATAATAGGCGGCAGCGGTGATTGAATCGTAACATTCTTCCGTTTCACATATTGCACTGCTGAATTTTTTTTAGTTTAAGCACCTATTTTTTCTTTATATACTGGACTCCCTTTCCAGCTGGCTGCGTAATTGCCACCACAATTTGCACATTTACAAAGATCTGATTTTTCCTTTTTACTTTGCTCTGTTAAGTGTTTTCCACTGCATTTAACACATGGTGGCTGCCTAGCACAGTATCTGGCGGTATGATCAAGGGCTTGGCAGCGTTTGCACTGTGGAATGTCATTCTTTTTGCTCGGCAGTTCAACTGTTATCTTACAGCGAAGTATAATTTGAAGATATCCTTATTATTTGCTTGGGATTGTAAACTAACATAAAATAAAGGTAATGGAATTTTCTTAGTTTCCTGGTTTACCATGCTACTATCTGATGCCTTTTGCACCATTACTTTTCGCGTTATGACTACATTCTCTATACAGTTCAGCTTTAGTATCCTCAATTTCAGTGTTATGACGTAAACCACGTATGACTACTACGAGTAAGAATGAAATTCTATCTCATACAGTTTATGAGTGGAGTTTTGGCTTGCTTCCTTTAATATCTCAATCGAATTTTTGTAGGAGTCGGAGTTCTTACTATTTAATTTAACATCTCCATTTGCAAGGTTCTGAAGGGCCATTTCGTTATTAGTATTGTTGTCGAGCGTTTTTATTAGAGCTCTAATATTTGAAATTTTACGAACGTATATTTGGGGGTATGCATGGAGTTTTAATTACATTAGCATAATATCCTTTTGGTTCTTCATGAGTTGTATTTCCAGATGTAGTGTTTGCATTCACCGAATTTATTTCATCATAACTGCCGTTCGCTTCATTTTTTAAAATTGTTACTTCTTGTTTTAGTTTGGGAATCCCGTTTGATAAGGAGGAGTGTTCATTTAGCGTAGCTTGATTAGCGGTAGAAACAACCTGAATCTGACGTTTAATGGCGGTATAAATATCCTTCGTTAATTTTCGAATATCTTCTTTTGTTTCCTTTTTATTGTGAGAAATGGTCGCTAGCCTGCCAATGGAGTCTAGCTTATTTTTAATTTCGCTTAAAATTTCAGCGAATTGTGACGACATTCAAGAGCAAGTTTCAGCTGATTAAATTAACATACATCGTAGCGTTTGTTGATTGATTGTTAAGTACCTCAGTACGTGTAAATCACGACCGACTTATTTAAAATTATACGATTTACCCAAATGATGTTTACTGGCAATTTTGGCTGTAAAGCGCAAATCTGAATCAGTTGGAACAATAAATTAGCGTTTGCCAAGTGGTAACACCGACCGAGTTGAGAATTAAACTGTCGCGAGTAATGTTTAGCCGTCAAATATTTGTACATTTATGGGAGGTGGGGGGGGAGTATAGAAAGAAAAGGGAAAAGAAAAAAGAGAGAAAAAAGAGAAGGAAAAAGAGAAAAACAAAAACGGTCTAACCGACTGCTGGTAGCACAGATGTTTGCAACATAAGACGGTTATAAATGCAGTTAAACAGTTTTATTACCGAAACAACTAGATGAGTATCTGACTCATCTGGCAATTGTGCAAAAACACAAACGAACGAGATGAAGGCCAACTTGACGCAACAATTGTAAACTTTCGGATGAAAAATAAATATTTGTGTTTTTTTTCGTTGTTAATTAACAAGTTAATAAGTACGAGTACTACAAAACTTAATATCAAGTGATCGTTTACGCTCTCTCATCTTCAATAACTTCCGCTTTCACTGCATTCAGATTGACCCCCATTGTGTTGTGGGTTTCGCAGATACTCTGGATTCATAAGCAACGACTTAGCCGATAGCTCATTTATCTTCCGATAGATTTTTCAATGCATATTTCCATTCTACAATATTGTTCTCTTTTTCGGAGCTGCCACTCAAGACTATGGCTGAACTCTAATTTTTCTTCATTTGCAAATCCTGATTCCTTTTGTCTCTCCATTCAACCTACCATTTTACCCCCCCGGGTTTTCGTAATTTCCTTCTTTTCCACAGTCTTTACGCTTTAGCTACGGTGGTCTGCTTCCCCGTTTTTTCCCAGTTTCCTCTCTACTCCAAACTCTGTATAAGTGAAACTGATCACATTTTATTCGTACGACCCTGCAGAACGTTCCTCTTTCTGTTCTTCGTTTTTGCTAAAATTGCTCTTGAACTCCTTACACTATGTGTCTTTTATTCTCTCCTTCTTCTTCGGTTATTTTCGCTCTTGAGTCATTTTTATGCTCCACATTTGATTGTGTAAACATCTGAACCACCTCTTTTTGTCTTAGTTTTTAAGCTACTCTTTCGTGTTGTTGTGTTTGGCGAGCTCAAAAAGAAAAGAAAATATTGCGGAGGAATATTTATCCCATTATAAGCCAACAGCCTTGTGGTAAATGTGTTTTAGGATGTTCCTTAAATTTTTCTCAATACTTATCTCACAGAAATCACTTAACACTTATAACTGATTTAAAAAGTAAGGGAAGTTATCTTGAATAGCGCCGAATATGGGGGTGGAGCTTTGAATTTGTTGTTTGTAAATAAAAGTAATTCATCCGAAGAAAAATACGTAATTTTACGTAGTTTTCCTTTTATATTCTTAATTAACCCGTTGCTTAGTAATTAATTTTCGTTTGAACTGATTTAGTATGGTAAAAGCTTCGTATTCTAATCTCGGGAAAGTTCTCGCAAATTTATTAGGCGCGTGATTGATTCGCTTCGAATCGTGTGAACTCCTGGCAATCACGTTGATTCGTTGAATAGTACGGCAATGCAACAGAAGCTTCAGCATAATTCTGGCGATAGTTTCTTAAAAATTATTATCACTGTTTCCTGAACCGGCGAAAGAAAGATGTTTCCCAAAACATTCGATAAAAAGTTTCGAAATATAAATCTGAAATTTGAAAACAAGAGAAATGACCGACCAGCCACTCTGAACAAACTTGTCGGAAAAGAAAAAAAAAATCAATTTCTTATTTCTATACAATATGAGTACACTGAATAGGTGTTATATATTCTTTGTATTTTTCAACCCAGAATTTTTTGTTCGCCACTGCTTATAAGTGTAGAGACTCATTCTAACTTCAATTATCCCGCTCATTTGTAAAATTCTGTAACTTGCGAAAGTTCGCAAAATGCAGAATTTATTCATGTATAATTACAAAGTTTTGAGAAAAAAACATGGACATGTTTCCCAGTACTGGGCAACAGAATTTAGGTTCATTGTATAAGTACGCAGTTTCATGAACAAGTCTGTGTTCTTAACAAATTTTACAGTACTACGTGAATAATTTTCAGAATTTGAGCGCTACTATTTGTTTGCTCGTAGAGTATTTAAAATTCAACCGCGTATCGGTCAAGGCGTATAAACTTTTTTATACGTATATATATATATATACTTTTTTTTTATTTACATTTTTTGAAAATAAAAATAGAAAATAGTGTTGTCGTATTTCACTTTTAAAACATATTTTAGTGGTTTTCATTATTTTATAAGGTTTAGTACAGTTTGCGATTATTTTTATTCATTTCTTGAATTTCTTTTTCGCTGTTCCGATGAACTTTAATGATTTCTTCCAAATGCTGTCAAGGGCATGGGACTTACTTTACTTTATTCTCTAATTTATCGTGTGCCATGTACGGTAAAATATAACAAATGTAATTTTACGAATTTCATTTTTTAGCAATCTTACGTAGTAACCTCCTTTGGAGCTCCGATTGACAGTTTAACCTCGGTCATAACTGCTGGTCCGCGCGGTCCGGTTGTCCTGCAAGATGTTAAATTTTTGGAAATTATGGCCCATTTTAATAGAGAACGAATTCCGGAACGCCCAGTTCACGCTAAGGGCGCAGGTACATTTACTTTTTTCCCCTTGTTTGTATTTTTTTTTTTTTTTTTTTTTTGAATTTACCCATTTATAAAAATTAACGTTTTGTACTTTCGATGTGCGGCAGCGGAAATCGAGTTCTGCTCGAACTTTAGTTTTATATCGTTGCTTAGCCGACCCGGCTACGAAAGCTGGTTCAGGAACCGGAGACTGCCTTTTTCCATCCCGGGTTCTGATTTAGACACTTCTTCAATGGCAATTTCCCGTCGGTGCGGGGTCTGCCGTGTAAATAGACCGTTTCTAGCTATTCCGGTTTATCGCCAGGCCTGATGTAAAAAATTGAACGGCACGCTATCGGTCAGTAGTCAATAACATCGTGGATACCATCTGGAAATCCGAGAAAGAGGTGTGTAGATATGTAGTGGCATGTAGGGAGATTTTTTTGCTTTCTTTTTTAGTGATGCAAGTATTCAGGAGTCATTTATATTGAAAATAGTTATCACGAGGGTTAAAGTGTTAAATCGAAATGTAGTTTAAAATAAAGAAATATTTATTTATTTATTATTTAGAGAAAAAAAAAAAGAAATAAAACAAAAAACTAACAG
Organism: Icerya purchasi; assembly: GCA_039619475.1. Lineage (NCBI taxonomy): Eukaryota > Metazoa > Arthropoda > Insecta > Hemiptera > Monophlebidae > Icerya > Icerya purchasi. Next base: position 241,573,885 of record CM077115.1, read on the forward strand.
TTTTTCTTTTTTTTAACAATAAAATATCGAGAATAAAGTGACAAGTTGATTTTTAGCAACAAAAATGTTCAAGTGTAATGCTAAAAATTGTAAAAAAAATAGAAATACCGACTTTAAGATTTATTATAAAAATTTTTAATAAAAATGCATTAAAAAGTAAAAAATAATTACTCCCGATTAAAAAATACATTTCAGAGTAATATACCTTAAGTGGTGATGTTATGGTAATTCTTATGCAACATTAAATTTTTGTAGTCGACATCAAATTCATATCAAAATAATTAAAAACTGCATTAAATATTCATTAAATTGTTCCTAGATATTGTAATATGAATTTGATGCCGACTCTAATAAGAATTAATATTGTATAAGAATTACCATAATATCACCTTAAGGTATATTACTCTGAAATGTATTTTCTAATCGAGAGTAATTATTTTTTACTTTTTAGTGCATTTTATTAAATTTTTATAATAAACTCGAAGTCGGTATTTTCTTTCTTTAAAAAAAAACATTTTATCATATTTCGGAAGATTTATATAACTTTTTTAATTAACGAATTTGAATTGGAGCTAAAACTTTAGAATAGCAAACAATTTATAGAAAATTGTGAAAACTGAAAATTATTTTTCCTCCGCATCAGAAGCACAATTAAATCAAACTGCGTGTATTAATTTCAAATTATTTACGTTCAACTATATGTCGCTTGTGTATGTTTACTTAATAATCAGTGACCGCAAATGGTTTCATGTTCAACGTTGTTATAAACGATACTTTTAAAATTAATTTCTTATGGTTTCGCAGTTGTCAAACGATTAAAAAAGTGTTTCAGTTTGAATTGATCCAGATTTTCGAATATACACCATAAGCTGAGTCGACTTGTGTGGAATTATTTTATAATAAAATAAACTTTAATAACAAACAATATAGATCAATAAATTAGATAAATACCTATTTAGAAACGTTTTCGGGCATAACCCATCATCAGCTAACACTAACTTAAAGGAAACTTAAAACATACTGAAGTGAATATAGGGAATACATGTGTATATATAGTAGATGTAAAGAGGAATAAACATGGCAGGTATAAACTAATATATCAATTAATAATAAATATACTATTAGAAACAGATTGGATGTTTTTGATAAATTAAAAAATATAAAAATTAATAACAAAACTAAATTAATTTCTTATGATATAACAAACCTTTATACAAATATACCTATAAATGAAACCATAGATATAATTAAAAAATCTGTAAATAAGTTAAAGAATAATATTTTTTGTAATCAATTAATCCAAATAATTAAAACTGTTACAGAGCAAAATTACTTTAATTTTAATAACTCCATGTATATACAAAATAATGGATTAGCTATGGGCTCACCTTTGTCAGGTATTTTAAGTGAAATCTTTCTACAAAATTTAAAAGAAATATACATGGAAAATATAATACAAAAATACAATATTAAATCTTATATTAGATATGTAGATGATACACTACTAATTTTTGATGAAAATAGTAGTAATACTGAAAATGACATTCTAAATGATTTAAATAAAATTCACAAAAATATTCATTATACTATGGAAAAAGAAGAAAATAACAAAATAAATTTCTTAGATATAACAATAATAAAATCAAATGATAAGTTAACATATAATATTTATAGAAAACAAACCACCACTGATAATATAATTCATAAAACATCAAATCACCCAAACCAACATAAATATGCTTACTTCATGACTGCAATAAATAGATTATTAACTACACCCATGAATATAAATAAAAAACAAATAGAAATTAATATATTAAAGACTTTGGCAAGAAATAATGGTTATGACGAACAAATAATAGATAAACTAATTCACAAAATAAAATCAAAATCAAAATATATACAAAAATTAAGAGTCAATAATGCTACTAACAATAAAGGATGGATAACATTCACATTTATAAACAATAACATATACAAATTAACCAATTTATTCAAAAAACAAGGTTTAAATGTAGCATTCAAAACTAAAAATAATTTAAAATATAAAATAAACACCTTAAATTTAAAAAATAATAATATTTACGAAAATAGCGGTATATATAAAATAAATTGTACTGATTGTGAGAAATCATACATTGGTCAAACAGGGCGAAAAATCAATTGCAGATATAAAGAACATATAAAAGCATTTAATAATAATGAAATAGAAAAATCAACCTATGCAGAACATCTAATTAAAAATAAACATAAACCTAATTCAATAGAAAATACTGTAACCATCCTGGCCACTTATCACAAAGGTAATAATATGAACATTGCAGAAAATTATTATATAAATAAATATAAAAATAATATTTTAAATGACCAAACACCTAATAATAATAATCCACTGTTTAATATAAAAATTTAACTTTTTGTCTTCTTGTTTTATTTTATATTTTATATTAATTATTAGCATTTTCAACCTAGATTTTTATATCTGCCATGTTTATTCCTCTTTACATCTACTATATATACACATGTATTCCCTATATTCACTTCAGTATGTTTTAAGTTTCCTTTAAGTTAGTGTTAGCTGATGATGGGTTAGGCCCGAAAACGTTTCTAAATAGGTATTTATCTAATTTATTGATCTATATTGTTTGTTATTAAAGTTTATTTTATTATACCATTTTAACAAACAGGATGTATTCACCTACATGGAATTATTTTGTTTACTGAATTTTTCAACATTATTCCTACAAATGTATTTTGCTTCTGTAGAATCTGACGGCGTCAATAATTTTACTGCATGAATAATTTACAAAAAGTTTGGGGCGTCCAAAAAATCATAAAAAACGCTGCAAAAATCAGTTTTTTGAATTTTTCGTGAAGGACCCCAACTGAAATCCAATTTTTTCATTAAACCTTTGTATTTGGCATAAGAAAAAGATGTAGTTAAAAAAAAAAAAAATTACTAAATAAACTTTTTACATTTTAAGTACTTTGGAAGTAAAAGTAGACAAACTGTGCTTGTTATGACCTAAAAAAATTCACACATAATAATCCTAACATGTTATATGCGCCCGATTTTTGTCCATAAAGATATCGTTTTTATTCCTAGAGAAAAAAATAATTTTTAAAAGTTATGGTTTTTACGTTATACACAGCGTCGAAAGCTACTAATATGACCAACCCCTATCTTAAACACTTCAGAAATGTTAGCCTAAATTAATTTTAAAATTCTGGAATAGAGTCATTTCATCGTACCATTTACCACCTACACGGTAAAAAAAATAAAAGAAATAAAAAGGAATTTGTATTCGATAATTTTGATTATAAAGCGATTTTATAAATTACTTTTTTTTTCTTCTTAACACCCCTTTTGGGCATGCCAGCAACGGATCTTCGCCCAGAAACGACACGAAGGAAAAGAATCAATTAGATGTAGATTCGGTTAGCTATTGATAGAATAAAAGAACTGAGGATCGGAACAACGGGGATCAACGGAAATGATAAGATATACGAAGCGCAATACGGACTAGGGAGTTTAAGTGATAACAAATCGGAGTACAAAGAAGGGCATTCGGTAAGGATATGGCGAATGGTGAGGATGACACCGCACGTGGCATATTGAAGAGCTTCAGTTCTATTTAGTAAATGTTCCCCAATCGGAGCCTAGTGATGACTACATCATTCCCTATGATATCATGAAGTTGTTCAAAGCGCGGTAGAACATATAATAACTAAATGTTATTTTTTAAAAAGTCTACTTTATGTGAACTTTACTTGTTAACCAATAGAAATAATGCAATTATTAAATTTTGATATTTTAATTCCGTCAGTTTTCATTCAGCACTATGAATTATTTTCATAAATAATTCGTTACACTGATATTACACGTGTGATAAATGCCTATGGTATAAGTCATATGTGATTATTAACGGGATGTCGGGCATTTTGAAGTTAAAATTCATAATGTGCTGAGACAAATGAAAATACTAGGGCAAGTTTTTTTTTTTTTTCTCGGTCGCCTTTACTTTCCCAGATTTCTCTGGAACCCAACTGGATTGCAAATTAGTAGCATATACCTGGAAGCGACTAGGTCTGGAATGAGGCAAGTGTCGAAAATCTATGACACCTCTGGTTTAATGAGCGCCTCAACTAATAGGATATCGCGCTACCGATAAATGTCTTATAATAAAAATAAATAAGTCTAATAAAACAGCTAAACCAAAAAAATTTGATCTATTTGTCATGAAGTTTACGGTGAAGCCAGATGCACCCCATGTCTTACAGTTGCAGAAACCTGGGAAAGTTAAGGCAGCTGAGAGAAAAGAATCGGTCCTCTATTCTCTTCACTACTGTTAAGCTTAGAATATTTTGAACCCTAAAAATCAACATACTTTTCCAATTAATTTTTATATTCATCTTTTCCGACGGTACTTCCAATAGCGTGGAATTTTATTTCGGATTGCTTCACGTCTCATTCCTTTCAATTACTTGTCTCGCAGTAAGTTCAAGTATTAGTTGTATATATTTTGGGAGAATAGAGCTGAGTTTACTTTGTAATCGTCTTAAATACAGGCAACTACTATCTGATTACTTTGTATAGCGCTTGGATCAGCCCACTAATCTTGTTCTTTTGCGAACCGTATTTTTTTTTTTTAAATAGCCCATGTAACTTTTCATTCCTTTCTCATTATCATTTTGATTGTTTTAATTTTTTCGCTTTTTATTTATTTTTTTTTCTCACTTCTCTTGCAAAATTCGTCTTCTCCCCTTCGTATTCGATTAACATAACTAATTTTTTATTTAATCTAAATAATAATAATAAGTTAATCTAGTGTTCTAATCTGATTACTTAGATTCAGGGTCTTAGAAACGAAAAAGCTAGTCCGAAGCAAATTTTCATTTTACAGCACCTAGTAGGGAAATAAAAAAAGTACTCTATAAATCAATCTATGTGTGTATCTATGCCTTGTTGATCTCTAAATGATGACGATGATGTTCTGAAATTAATTACTCTGGTATTTTGAAACAGATTAAACGTCGTCAGATGTACAAAACTTGCGTCAGAGTACAGCGTTTTTGCTAAATTAGTATTTGTTAATTCGATTCACTGTTTGCTGACACATAAATAATGAATTATGGAATGTTTTTTTGTTGTAATTTTCTTCTGCTAAAAAATGCGTAATTAATATTTTACAAAACTAAAAACTGAAAAACATGTCCACAAATATATTAATGCGATAGCTACGCAATGAATGGATCGTGCTACAACGGTTGTATATTTCATGCGTAACTTTCCACCTTTTTTTCTTCCATTCCAATAAATAATAATGAAGTACTTTGTCGGGTTGTCAAGTTTTTATTTTTTGTTTTTATCGTCGCGTGCTTGCTGCTAATTTTTTTTTTTTTTTTTATTTTTTGGTAAATTTTTAAATTATAACTGGGCAATTGTGTGGCTATCTAACAATTGATCTGAAATGAGCTGTAGCTTTTAAGGGAGTCAACACTTAGAGCAGTGTACTCCATTTATTTCTTGTACAATTTTAAACAATTATCAAATGTTCTATTGCATTTTAATCTCATTGCTATCAAGCAAGTGTTAATTGTTAATAAATTTTAGGGAAACTCTAAACGGTTTATAGCTGTACGATTGATCTCGTGTTATATTACCGCTTCTTCGGTGTAGCGTAATTGGAAAAATACGCCCGGGTGGAGGACGGCAAGTTTGATGTTATTATTTTGCTTCAGCCCAGCTTCGTAACATAGAGCGCCGTATATCCAAATGAGCTTTAGTTTTTAGTAGATTGTTAGGAGTTAACGATAGGTCAAAGTGTTTGACAAGAACTCAGTGTACCGATCTCGTAATTTTAGTTCGAGCTGTTGTTTAATTTTTTTTTTTTAAATAGGAATTTCTCGCGTTAATTTGGTACCACTAAATACGCCTTGAAATATCTAACAAATTTTTCTTGAGCAATTATTAGTTCACCTATTTTAAATCAGTATAATGATTATTTTACTAATGTTAAATAAAACGAAAAACATCATTGAAAACGAGATCTATATACACATTAATGAAATATTTTAGAACGCACGTACTTATCAACATGGTAACCCCTAATAACTCTCATTTATTTACGGGATAACAACACTGTAAGGACGATTTAAAACACCTCTAGTTAATTTCCGTTTTAATCTTCGTAGAGCTTTTCCGGGGGGAAGGTTCCAAAGATATATGCTTGTCAACGATGTCGATTATTTTCATTTTGATGAAAAATGTTACGTATCACTTTGAGAACTTCTTATTATATCTCAAGGTCATTATCACATAATATTCTCAATCAGTTATCATCAAAAGGAGATATTGGAATTGCTGAATTCGATTGTGATGTTGCTACTCGCTAATGAACCGTATATTTCAATTTCGTACCTCCGAATATTAACTATATTATTAAATTTCTACAACGAAGGTTGATCTTAGATTTTTTTTTAAACGATTATCAGCTGCTATTGTCGGATTCTATCCACGATTATGTCTCATATATGATGGTTTATGATCACAAAAGTTTAACGGAGTAGTTGGCGAATTTCTAGTTTCGATATCAAAATGTAAACGTGATGACTTTTCTTGTAGTTAGTTTTAATCTGGTATGAAGTAGTCCAGTGTTCCTGTACTGATTTTGATACGTACAATCCTCATGCGCACAATCCTAATGCGCATCCTATGCGTCATCCGCAAAGCTGGTCGTAACTAATATGCAGAATAAACATGGATGTTTCCGAAAAATATAACTACTGCGTAACGTGTAATTCTATAACCTAGCACATTAATCGAAGTTGAAAAATAATCTAGAAAAATTAATTTAATTTCTCAAAAAAAGGTACATCGATGATTACCAATTAGAAATTAGTTTCACTTTTGACGATATCTGTTTTCGTTCATTTAGCGTTTATTCTCTTTCGTTTATCGTTAAAAATTTACTCGTTAGTAATTTCGATTATTTTTATTTTCACTGTTTTGTAAACGAATAATTAGTAAGAAATTAAACAACTTTCCGGTGGTGCGTATTCCGTTCTATGTTAGTATTTTTAAAATCAAACCATCATCGGTGCTGCAATTTGGAGATATACAGTGTTATCGGAGAGCATACTCTCGCAAGAGTAATCTACTATAAATTCAAAGGAAACAGTCAAATATTCTCCGCATAATTACAGCGGTCCAACACACGACCCTGCATAATGATTTAAGGGGGGATCCTGTTTTAGAAGATTGAAATAATCGAGGTTTTTTTTTTTTTGATTTCCTAAATCGATAGATAAACTATCCAAGCGTATATTTATAAAGTTACCGATGTCAATTCGAAGTACTTTTGGAGATACAAAGCTGAACGAAAAGGAACGTTGAACAGGTGCAGCGCATTCAGCCCGGCTTGAGCACTCTTTCCGACCTCGTCTCTTCTACTCTGTCATAACAGTTATCTGTACACGTGTTTCTACTTTAAGCTTCTCTCAGTCAGGCTCAGGTGCTCTCTCCACCCTTCTATCTTCTACTTCGTGATAACAGTTGTCTGTGCACGTGTTCCTGAGAAGCTCGGTGGTAAGAAGCGACTAACGGAAGATACCGTAAAAAAGTAAACAATTTTCATTATGGTTTGTAAATTAGAAGAAATATCGATTCTGTTCAAGAAATGAAAAAAGAGCTGTGATAGCAAAGATCGTTATCGGGCTCTAAAGACAAATCCCCTCGACACGAAAATTGTCCAACACAGGCTTCGATAGTTGGTGTGAATGAAGCGAGGCTGAATGCGCCAATCAATTACGATCTTTTGAGCAGTCTGCTCAATTGATTGACGAAAAAATTTAGAAGCACGTTCGCCCGATTTATGAAGAGCTATCAGGTGACGACCTCTTAACGCGAGATGTTTAGGCGGTCACACGCAAAATTCAAACTAGTCGTCCAACTTCAATGGTCTGGCGCATCGATCTGAAGCATTTGCATTCCGGCCAAAAGTTCGTTGAAATAGCCACCTACTTGGCTACAGACATGCTCAACGAAGGATATTCAACGATTTTGAATATTGCGCAGTTGCTACATTTGAATATTGTGGCCAGCGGTGCAAAATGTTTCCGCTGATACGGCCGACGCGTAATGGATCGAAAGGGAGAACACAGGCGCCAGTCCCTTAGCACTAATGGAGCTCGTGTACGGCTTGTAGACTCGAACAAATGCATCAAAATGAGTTATTTGAGGAAGCAGGATTTATGGACTAGGAATAGCTGATACGGCCGATCATTAGCGTAAGAAACAAACATTTATCTCATATTGAAAACGTTAAAAATTGGTTTTGTCGAGTTTTCACTTTTTCGATTTTTCTGAATTGGCGGGCGCGATAGCAAAAATACTAAACGATCTATTTGAACAAAAATTTTTTCTCTTCAGTCTTCTTATATGTGAACCAACAAAATCGTGTTGAAAAAGTATTTTTAGAAATCTCTTTTACGGAAAATAAAATAACTTTTTTTTTTTTGAAAAAATCATAGTTTATCAATTGTTTTAACTTTTTTTCTGGTTAAGGCAGAAAAAAAAAAAAAAAAGTGTAATAATTGGAAATTTATTCGGTTTTTAAGACAAGAATTGCGAACTGCATCTTTCCCGCCAATTGAGAACTACAGTAAAAAGACGCTCTAGGAAAACATTGCTCTGCAGTTTATTATTAAGTATATCTACTTAATGGAAATTATTTACACGCTACTTCGAATACGTAAGAAAATATACCAGCCCAAAGTTCGCTGGACTAAGTTGTTTTTTTCTCTTTAGAAAAAAAAAAAAATATCCTCAAAAAAAAGCTTTTTTCGGTCTTCTACAGCAGGATCCCCCCCTTAAATATTTCCTTCGTCAAAGACGTTCATATCCGATAGTGTGGAAAGTTCTGTGAGAAGTTCGGCATAAACTTAAATCCTTATATTAATACGGTGTACATTAGAACACTGCCGGATAACCCTTAAGAACGGAGATTAAAACGTAGGAAATGGTGTGCCATGAATCCAATAACGGAACATAAGGAGTTTTATGGTTTCGGCATAGTACACATTAATCTGAATGCACATTGTATCCTCCTGATACTATTGTCAAGAGTCTATGGGCCATACTTAACCGTATCTCGGTTGCCACGGTATTCTTGCTATAAGAAATATTATAATTTCTATTCTAGGTGTTTTTAAAGTTTTCATAATCTCATTCGTGACTTTTATTCTCGAGTTTAGGTTTCTGTTTTCTTTATCCGTTCCAGCTGAAGGATAGGGGCTTTAAAACGTTTCTGCGATAGGCTATGTTTTGCCATTTAGTCTAATGTATTATTTTTAAAAAAGTTATCTATAGCAAACAGAAATGTGTAAAATTACTACCCTACTGTCTAAAGTTAAGCATCTATTCACTGATTATAATAATACCCCATTGATCAGCTTATTAATTTCTAAAATTTTCCATCACCGGCTTATGTGAATAGTAAACAAACTGGTCCTAGTCGATTTTTCTTTCGCATACTAGTATAGAATTACGTTTTTTAAATTACTTGGTTGAAACTAATATTTTTAATTTCACTTTACTGCAATATGGGATAGCTGTCGGTTATTTTCAAAAAGCGATTTCGCCATATTTTAACTAAGTCTCTTTTCAATAGAGATGTTTTTAACTGCAAGAGAACTATGATACAAAAACATGTAATGACGAGTCTAAACTTTATTTTCAGGAGCTTTTGGATATTTCGAAGTAACCAAGGATCTTAGTGAATACACGAAAGCTTGTATTTTCAATGAGAAGGGAAAGAGAACTAGAATAGCAGTTAGATTTTCAACAGTTGGCGGTTTCTCCGGATCAGCCGATACCGTCCGGTACAGTATTTCTTTTGATTCTGTGAAATATACTCGTATGTATACCCACACGAAAATAAAAGGCGACAACTTGCTATATAAAAAGTACAACTAAAGTCGGCAATTTAAACGAACTATTTGACAATTTCTCCATGTTACGTTTCTTTAACATGTTCGTATTAATTTTCAATTTGCGACTTCTTCGAGTACATCTTTCCCATTTTTGTTCCTTAATCTACTCGGTTGATAATAAATCTAAAGAACACGATAATAACGCGGGTAACGTGACTCATACTTTGTTACTTAGTTATGATTTGGCGGCGACTTAAATTTTTTTTTAAGTGTTTCGGAAGTATCGTAAAGCAGTTAAGTAACGGTAATAATAAAAAACCGTCACCAAGTTACAATTGAATAACAAAGTATGGGTTCATCGGTGTCATTATCGTATTGTTTAATTTTACGATTGGGTATATAAGGTAATAAAAGCGGGAGATAGCTAACGTTAGCAAACGTTTTCATAGAAATTTTAATCACCGTCTTAATCAAACCCAAATGTAGCAACAAAAGACGGTTCTGCAAAATATAAACCACGCCTCATTCTGCTGAGTACTTTTCACTCTTATGTAACCGCTTCGAGTTCTAAATATTTGCGAGATTAGTGCTGTCAACCGAGAATTCTATAAACTGATGAAAAATTCATCCACTTGGCTAGTGACTGGGGCGGACCTCTTCACCGAATAATGCGTTCCATTAAACATACGTCCAGTTATGCGGATTTCTGAATTTCTTCGTTGTAACATACACGCAGGCTAACCATTTAATGTACATATCGTTGGGAAGATAAAACGTACGATATTTAGAGTAAATACTTCTCCGTCCCGGTTAATAGTATAGTCCTTTTGTAGCAGCGTTTTGACTGTGCTGATGCCAACAATAATGCCAAACTTTAACCTCACTCGTTTAATTATAAACAATTAACCTCTTACCGTATGCTTCCACTACATCCGATGTAATATATTCGAACCGAGTACACTTATTCGTATCATGTAAGATAACTTTTTCTTGAAGATCCACGTAATTTATCTCTAATATCACGCTGAAAACCGGTAGTAGACGACGCTGGTTTTAAGCGGCATAATAATAAGACGGGGTGGTAAGGCGTATCTCTCAACCAGGTTTTCTTCATTTACCGAAATTCCGTTATTCCAGCTAGCGACGAGAAGCTGTAAACATTGCACCTTTCGTTCATGTCGTTCAAATGCTGTAACCTCGGAGCCGTCAATGTAAGTTGGCTACTGTGACCTCTCATCTTACATTCTTCTGGATTGCCATTAAATAACGCTTTAATTACTTTGTAATCTTTTAGACTATTATTAGGATTAAGTGCGCAACATGTATGCTTCAACAGCCTCTTATAGGCTTTCAAGTCCTTCTAGATGCACTTTTTATTGTTAACGTTCAGTTGAATAGGTACATTTCCCGAATCATATAATTTAAAATATAAACAAAATTGTGTTTCATGGAATTACAGCGTATGAAATATTTTTAATCGAACAATCTTTTTTTTTTAAATAATTTACCGCGATATGAGGTTACTGCAAGTACTATTTATATCGAGTAAGCTGCTGTGTGCTCTTAATAAAACGTGTGCAATAAAAATGATTTTTGTGGAAATATTAATAAAAAAAGTTAAAATTAAACACCGTCTATATTGAAACGGAAGCTGAAATCCCAGAAAATGGTTGAGAGAATAAATCGTGCAGGACTGAAACTTGGAATGAAAATCAACGGGGAAAAAAAAAAAACGAAAGTCATAAAATTCTCGAAAACCAATGTGACAAAAAAGCAGAAATCATGATAGACAATGAAAAAAAATTAAGAATGTCACCGAGTTTAAATATTTAGCTGTTCTCATAAGTGAGGACGGAGGAGACCTAAAATAAATCAAAAGTAGAATCGGCATGGCAAAGAAAGCCTATTAAATAACCTTAGCAACGTTTTGAAAAACCGAACCTTAAGCATAGGTCTGCGGAAGAGAATAATGAGATGCTACGTGTGGACAGTATTAAAATATTCGTGTGAAACCTGGACAATGAATATATATTGAAAGAAGACTGAACGCTTTTGAAATGTGGTGTTATCGAAGATTATTGAAAATACCTTGGATTGATTTTGCAACAAACGTATCAATCTTATAGTAAAAGTGAATGAAGGAAACTGAGAACGATAGTTAAAAACATCAAACACCGAAAGCTGAAATACATAGCACATAAAATATCCGGGAAAACGTTGTATTCATGCTGGCATTACAAGGACAAATTCAGGAAAAGCCAATTAAAGGATGAAGAAGATTAGAGCTAGTAACCACAACTGCACCGTCCAACTGTTCATGCAAAAGTGTCTAGGAAACACGAATCGATAGGCCAGAAATCGAAGAATATAGATGTACGCAATCTCTTGAAGCAAGAGATGCGACTCCGACGACGACGATGTATTATATATATATACATATACATATATATATATATATTTTTTTTTTTTTTATTATTATTACTTTAATAAGGAAATATAACAAACTAGAGTAGCCTGCGAATTAGCTTATGGCTACCGGTAGCGATTATTTGTATATATGTTTAATTTTAAATAATTCAGAAATGAATACAGGAAATTGTTCTAGTAGAATAATTTCATTTAGTTGCACAGTCAATCATATAAAATTGTCGCAGGCGTATATGTATACATATATATATATATATATATATATATATATATATATATATATATATACTAGCTGACCCGACAGATGTTGTCCTGTCCGAATTTTAATAAATTTGTTTGTAATCGTTTTGTGAATTTGTGAAAAGCTATTGGAAGAGTAAACAAAATAAAAATGAGAAAAAAACGTATTTCTGAGCGATCATTATATCTGTTAACGATTGCGGCCATCAAGTATTCAGTCTGAGAATGAATACATTCAGAAGTACACCGATGGGGAATTTTAGTTTGCCAGATGAATTCTATTCGCAGTACGATGTGCGATTTGCCTGGAATATGATTGAATTCGATTTTGTTGCAAAATTTAAATTGATCAAAGTCAAAATTTCATGTCAACCGAATGAATTATTCTCTTCCGTTAAATTTGAAATCGCAATAGATCTTCTTGTGTACGTGCTGAATTGTGATATAATCGATTCCGTTTAATTTCATTTCGCTCTTCGCGTTGCTCTGCAGTTCCGGTTAGACCGAAAATTCGTTCCGTTTGTAACATTGCGAGTTCTGTGACTTTAATTACTTCTGTCTTATTGGCAGCATTGCAATGTCATTAAATTTTACCAATTCTAATTCAGTTGTGTCTGCTGCAACCAAGCTCGCATCTAGGCGGGAGGTCATGGGAGTCATATCCCTAACTGATTGTGTAACTTTTTTTTAAATTATAACTTTGCTTCTTACTCAAATCTTGCACACACTGAGATGAAACAATGGTGCGAATGAATGGACCAGAGTTTTATATAATTTGTTACCTCTGAAAAAATATTGTTGTTTAATTAATTTCTATCAATTAATGAGTAACGCGAATATACTTAAATTGGTTATTGATAATCATGGTTTATTTAATGTAAGTTCAATCAATTGTTCAGCATAATTTTGAATGATATTATTTTTCGATTAAAAATAAAAATAAATATTTGAAGAAAATGAATTCAATTATCAACTGAATAAAATCATGTTTAGCAATTATTCAAATAATTAACAATTGATTTTTTTAAATTCTCTTTGTTAACTTTTATTTTCATTACATTTATTTATTTTTTAAGCGCAGATAATATTTTATTCCCAGTTGTAAAAATTGATCATTCTAATATTTAATGAATTATAAAATCTGGTTTTCTCCATTCAAATTCTTAATTTAAAAGTTTTTCAAGAATAATTATAGCAATTATTTTTTCAAAAAGATTAATACTTTTTTATAATTACGTAATTGAAATAATCCGAATTTCATAATCAGAAATATTTTTCATTTATAGTTTACTACAAATTTTAAGAAAATAAAATTTTTTACTAATTCAGGAAAGTTAAAAATATTTTGTCATTTGTAGAAACAAAGAATAGGCTAGAATTTATCATTTAACATTATATAAAGTTTTTGATGTATATGCAAGTATCAGGTGTATGCATAAGTCTTTTCCGGTTTCATCAACAAGGCAGTATTTCAATGAGACACGCGCTCGCAAAGCAGCATTTCAGCAACATTCGAGGAAGTTGGAAAACGGCACGACGAATGGTTTGCCGCAAAACGCAAACAGTTTTTCCGGCATGGTATTCATGACTTATCTGAAAGATGGGCGAGGTGTGTAGAAGCCGATGGCCAATATGTTCAATAAACAAAAAGGGAGTGTTTCCCTTGAAAATTATGTGTTTTCTTTGCCAAAAAAAAAAACGGCAAAAACTTATGCATACACCTAATATATGTATATATCTTTTCTAAGTTATATAATTGTCTTTCAATTAATTTTACCCCATCGCTACTTTTCGTTTTATTATTTATAATATGTTTAGTGTAGAGGCTTTGAGAAACTTCAGTCTCTGACCTCATCCAAACTTCAACTCTAGGTCCACGCCTGCTGCAACACAATGTGCTATGCGAAGAATCACAGTTCTCAACTGAAAATGGATATTTGATTCACTTTGTTGTTACTGTATAACCGTTTGTCACTTAAAAAGTTCCCCCTATTTCGTAGTTAAATCTGTAAATTTGTGATAAAACAGTGAGGCTTAATTCATTTCACGGAAGATTACGATGAACTCAGAATCACAATTCAACTGAAAATAAACTGAATCAATTTTTCGTTACCACGTAGTAATACGATGCTCCCAAAGTTAAAGGTTTTGCTCAAATTTTTATTAAAGATTAAATAAAAGCTTCAAGAAAAATTTAAATGGAAAACTAAAACCCTGATTTTAAAAGGAAACGAAAAATTTTTAAAACCAAAATATTTTTGGTTTCAAAATCAGGGTTATTTTTTTCCCTCAATAGTACGTTTCCTTTCAAGTTTTTGTTAGTACGTCTGCTACCGGTTCTCTTAAATTCGCATTGTCCCTCAATTGATCTTCTACCGTTCTATTTAAGCGACTGGTGTTGGCTGCTTGTAAGTTCCGTGTACGTCGACCAATATTTCCTCCTTGTTCATGAAGACGCGACATTGTTCTTTAATAAGGACATAAACTTATATTTGAATTTCATGAATGCTACTCAAACTCACATGTTGTTTATTATCGGTGAGCCGTTCAACACTTGGCTGTTAAATTTTTTAACGGAACATGAAAATAACTGAAATAGTTAATTATGCGTCTTTCTATTATAGGCACGCGATAAATTTTATATTGTCTTGCTGTTCACATTAAGACATAATCAACATAATCAACCTGTAGAACAAAATAATTCACGACGCGTCATGATCAGCTGTTTGTGTACATAACTGATTATCGTGTGCATAAGCCTGTATGTCTGCAGTGTGTGAAAAGAGTGTGTGTTACCTGCATGGAAAAATTGTAAATTTTAACGCTTGCAATTATGTCGCTATTTTTCTTTTACTTCCTCGTGTTCTATATAACATATATTATGTTTACATATACCTTACCTTGCTTAATATTTTGTAAAAAAATAATCTTAATTTTGACTTAAAACTTTTTATGAGTAAAAAAAGATGGCTATGCATTTCGGCGACATTTTTCTATATGTAAGTAAAAAATAATTTATTTCACTAAAGTTATAATTTATTTTAATAACTGCGAGACATTTTTATTCTCCTAATTAAGTATATAAAACGTGGTAAAAACCTAATTTACATTTTAAATAAAATATCTATGAAAGAAATATAGTTTTATAAAGTAGTCTCACAGACGACACATCAGTAACTATGTTGCAATATCTTTTCGTCAGTACTTAAGGGTTAATGAAGTCGTAAAATGAGGGCCTACACAGCTGGAATGGGAATGAGTGTAATATAATAACAGATAGATGAACAGATGGCGGCCAGTAATTTTTTTTGTTCTTTTTTGCTAATTGTGGTACGCTAAAACCCTAGCACTTGTAAATTATTAAATATTAATAAATTCTTCAGACATCTGCTGGGTCCAATTGTAGATCTAAACCATTCTCGGACCCACCCAAACACACACACAAAAAATTTCATCAAAATCGGTGCAGCCATTTAGGAGTTCAGTGACTAGTACACATACAGAAGAATTACATACATATATATATATATATATATATATATATATATATATAAGCTAAAAATAAACAGTACGTGGTATATAGAGACCAAAAAAGACCTGGATGAACTGAAGATCACGCCTGAGGATATAGAACAGCGATCAATGTTAAAGAAGAAATTATTAGACTGCAAAAGATTCGCGGGGAAACGTAAAGGAAGAACTGGCGTTTCGTGGACCGAAGAAAGAAAACAAAGACACAGTGAAAGAATGAAAGCAGTATGGAAAGAGAGAAAGAAGAATGGCAGAACCAGTTGACAACGTAGTCCACCAGTGGCTAATTCGAAATAATAATAATATATACATATATATATATATATATATAATCGGCGCGATATCCTAGTCGCTAGAGCGCTTGACTTCCGCTGCGGAGGTCACGGGTTCATTCCTGAACGACGACAGAACTTACTACAAGAATTAAATAAATAATCACTAATAATCACGTGGAAGGTAATGGAAAACCACCACGTACAACATCACATGCGCGCTAGGTCAGTACATATGCACTTGTAGCACGATTACAATCAGTTCCGAATGAAGTCTTGCGCGTGTACGCTCGCGTTGCATATAACAATTGCCTAGTACACTACCTATATCTGTACAGCTGAGATGTACAATTAGGTTGCCCACCAACCGATAAGGTTGAGGAGAGAAAGAAGAAGATACATATATATATATATATGCACACATACATATACATAAATAAATTCGTTTTCATTAATTATTATTTGCATTAATTTTATAGGGATCCGCGAGGTTTTGCGATTAAATTTTATTCAGAGTGTGGAAATCATGATCTAGTTGGAAATAATACACCAGTATTTTTCATCCGAGACACAATGCTCTTTTTCAATTTCATTCATACTCAGAAAGTAAATCCAGTCACACATTTAAGGGTAATTAATTACTTCTTATATCCTGAATGAAGGAATAACTACTAGTAGAGCAGTACATGTATAAGTATTAGTGACCGGTGTTGATTCTTTTGATTTTAGGATTGGGATATGTATTGGGATTTTTTTACTTTACGTCCAGAATCAATGTACCAGGTTCTGTTTATGTTTTCTGATCGAGGAATTCCAGATGGTTTTCAGCATATGGACGGCTTTGGATCTAATACTTATAAACTTGTCAATGCTAGTGGCCAAGCTGTATATTGCAAATTCCATTTTAGAGTAAGAGATTAGCGTTATTTATACTACTTATGATTCATAATTATATTCAGTATGCTATTGGCAAAATTATTATAGCAAAGCAATCAGCATAAATTTTATAAGAACTTGATCAGTTTAGCCGCTCTTATGTATCATAGAATATCCTGAATTTATTTTGGGTCGTATACAACAAATGGTAAGTTGGAGGGCGCCAAGGTGCATGCACGTGGATACTTCCAGTGTCCGACTGTGTTTACAAAGAAATTTAATTCGCTTAACGTTTCGACCAGCCTACACTGGACATCATCAGAAGCAAACTGAAGAACGGAACGAAAATTGCGATCGACAATAACAATAAAACAAGAACTGAAAATCGTGAAAAACCCAACCCAAAACAAAAAAAACCTACATAAATTGGAAAAACCGACAATACGCACAACAATAGATACAGAATAATAAAACAATATAAAAACTTATGAGAAAAAAAATATAAACCGCAACACAAAAAATCGGGGAAAAAAAACGAAAAAACACAACGGAAGAGAAAAAAGAAAGTAATAAAACCAACAAAGAAACGCTGTCAGAGAACGCCACAAAAAACTTGAAACATTAAAAGAACGGAAATCCCACAAGGGAAACGCAAAAAACAACCCACCCAAAGAAAAACAAAAATATAACACCGATGCACAAAAGTTATAGAAACAGAACAAAAAAACACACAACAAACGTAATCGGTAAGCACCGCGACAAAAAACAGTCGAAAAAACCTATAAAATTTTTTTACCTGAGGATGGACTGGAACCTACCTGAAAATTGATTGGAATCCTCAACTGACGAATGATTGGACACCTTTCTCGAAGAGTGAAAATGACCGGACCCCGCCTAAAAGTTGATTGCAAACCTCATCTGAAGACTGACTCGTAACCTATCCGGAGGATTCACCAGAGGACATAGACACCGGACACCCGACCAAAAGAAGCTAAACCAAAAGATGTAAACTAATGGAAATACAACCGGAAGAAGAAACCACTCGGACCGGAGGGACGGGGGAACAAAAAACCAAGAAGGAGTGAAATGCGGTGACGGGCGTCAACGTATCTGAAAACACACTCAAAATTAAAACCAAGTAACCCAGAGATGGAATAGAAAAATGAAACCTATCTGGCCACTGCTACGGATGCAAGTTCGTCAACCGTATGACTGGTTTCCATGCCGTAGGAATACGTAGACCTTCTTCTCTGTTGAAATTTGGTCATTTCTCAATTTCGATGGCTTCTTTGACCAACCTCTTGCCGGTATGAACTTCCTTTGCAAAAGGAACACTATCCTCAAATCTGATAGTGTGATTCGTTTTCAACCGATGTTCCACTAAAGCGGATTTGTGCACCCGCCTATACGCGCAATCAGCCCTGTGCTTCTTCACCCTGGTTTCAATAGGCCTACTGGTCTGTCCGATACAGCTCAACCCACACGAACAAGGTATTTGGTATACACCGGCGCAGTGCAACCGAGATAAACTATCTTTAGCACTTCTTAACATGTTCTTAATTTTCACACACGTTCCGAACACTGCTCTTACATTGTTTTTACATAAAATCCTCCGAATCTTTTCCGTGACTCCTTTGATGAACGGTAGCACAGCGCTAGTAGCAAACCGTTCCGTTTCACTGATCCTATCACACGACTGTCGTTGCTGAACGTATTGATATACCTACCTGCTTCATCCGTGCTATACCCGTTCTTGACCATAACATCTTTAAGATGTCTAAACTCCTCTTGGAGACTATCACGGCATGACACCTTCTGTGCTCTACGTACAAGGGTCTTAAATACACCAACCTCCTGGCTCAGCAAGTGGTGACATGTTTTATGCAAATATTTATCTGTGTGTGTATATTTTCAGTGTACAGATGTGAAAATGTCACCCAGAATTTTTCATCATTTTATTCATTTCAAAGTATTTAAAAATTCTTTGTATAGATTTTTCTATTTATTTATTTTATAAAAAAAAATACAAGACGATATTAAAATTTGAAAAAACATACAACTAATAGTTTATATTTATTACGCATAATAATTATCAGGTGTTTTTAAAATAAAATTTTCAAACTTATATTTTTTACTGATTTTTATCGAAGTGATTTTAAATCAATTATTACAGTTTACAAATGTATGATAGCCGAAATTTTGGATTTAAAAAAACCTATATAGTCTTTCTCTTTTTCCCTTTTTTTTTTCATTAACAACTTGTTTTTTTAAAAACAGCTGAATTACCTGTTTTTTTCTTTATTTTTATTTCTTGCTTTTCTCCACTCCGAACGATTCTTTTTGTAGAAATTCTTTATCGTTTTCCTTTAATTTTTTTTTTTTATTTTAAAAAAGAAACTGCACTGTTTTTTTAAAATTTCTCCACAAAATAATCATCATTATGAAAAAAAGAGTAAGAAGCAAAATTCAAAGTGTGAGAATGTTGCTAGATAACGGATTACTAAATATGTAAATGAGATGTTATAAAACTGTTTTAAAAGAAAAAAAGTAGATAATAGCAGAATGTAAGGAAAATAATAGACGACCATTCAAAATATCAATATGGTAATTGTAAACTAATGAAATATCTAACATGATTAAACAGCGGTTTGTTAGAATCTATAATTTATCTACGAATTCCCAAGGAAATAGTAAACGATACAATATTCACCTATTACCGTTTGACGATAATAAATTATCGCCTAGCCACGAACATTAACATATTAGAATCTATAGAACTGTCGTTTTATACCTGAAAATTACAAAAACTATTTGGAAGTGCAAACTCTTGAACTACTAAAAAAAAAAAAATTAAACTGTCACGGTTGCCGCTAATTTATATTATCGCAGTTACAAATGAAATTAAATGAAAAGTTGGAATAAGAACAGCAAGGGATTTGACAGTTGAAAACCGAAAACTTTCCAATATTTTAAACACGCGTCAGATAAAATGTCTGGAAAGTCAGAACGACTGTATACTGAGAAAATTGAAAAATTCAATGATTGACAGTGATCCGACAAGCTGCAAATAATTGATTTCTCAGTATGTACAGTAAAATTATGTACCTATTTACGTACCAACAAGAAATTATTTCGAATGATAGCTCGACTGAAGTAATCGGCTCTCAAAAATTCTGAAGCACTTTATATTTCAGTAGTGTACTTTTGCATGTTTTAAAAATAAAAGAATTTTTGATACTTATATGCGCATAGTTATCCGGTTAATAAATAGTGCAGGAACAATTATGAAAGAATGACATAAAAATTGTCTCAATTTCGAAGGATAAATGAGAACGGTTAAAGTTTCGGTTTTCCCCAGTCAATAGACTGATTCCTGTGAAATGTTTTAGTGCATAGTTTATATATTTCTAGTGTGATTTACCTAAGCTGCAAGGTTTTTTTGTCCAATAAGGTGCGGAAAGTAGAAAGGTAAAATACGCTGGATAAAATAGAAAAAAATTTGAGTAAAATATTTACTACGAAACTTTTTCGCAGGTTACAAAATGACCTGGAATCTTCAGCTAAATGTGATGATTGCTTTTGTTGGAAGCTGTTAACTATATATATTTCTTAATGAGAGAAAGAATCTTTAAATAAATATATTAATAAAAACATTATAAACATTATTCTTATTTAAAGGCCAAGGAAGCAGTTGCAAAAGTAGATGGACAGTTTATAGAATAAGGGAATAATTAGTATAAAAATGGAATGGTCAACTAAATGTTGTAGAATTTGTTCAAAATTTATTTTAATTATTGTAATATTTTCAAAAGAAACGAAAATCGATTAAAAGAAATAAATCTTTAGTGGAAATATAAAGTTTTCATTATATAAAAATGAGAAAATATTAAAGATTTAAACAGGTATTAATATGCGGGTGAAGCTATACACAACAGCTAGCGGGTAAATAAATGAGCGATTTATGGAATAAGCAAATGATATGATGAAAGTGGTGAATAAGGAATAAAAATAGAAGGTTACATTGGTGAAAGCTATGCTCACTCAGTTGACTTTGATGAATATTTTGTCAAAGGATGACCACAAAGATAAAATAAAGTAAAATAAAGACTTTTTTTATTAAATTATAGATTTAAACGCGGTTAATATATGGGTGAAGTCATCAGCAGCAGCTAGTATATATAGTATATATATTCAAATGTTTAAAAAACGAAAGATTCTTTTTTTCATTTGAATAGCATCATATGAAACTGATCGTTAATAGCATTAATGGTTTTCATTCATTTTTAGAATGACACATTAAAAGTACTTTTTCCACTGTTATACAGAATATATATATATATATATAATGCAACTCATGCGAATTTAATTATTTTATGTATTATAGACAGATCAGGGATTAAAATATTTAACTCGACAAGAAGCTCAAGTGGTAGCGGGAGTAGATCCAGATTATGGAATTAGGAAATTGTACAATGCAATTCACGACGGAGAATACCCATCGTGGACATTTTACATACAAGTTATGACTTTTGAACAAGCAGAAAAATCAAGCTTCAATCCATTTGACGTCACTAAAGTATTATATTTAAATTCTTATAAATGTATATTACAAATTCAGTTTTTGTATTTTAAGTGTTGTGGTCTACAAGCTCTCTTAGTAAAGTGTTATTATCTCCCATCGTTCGTATTTTATATTAATTAATTTAAATTCAATTTTTGCTACATCATAATTTACCTGGTTCTTCAGTTTTTCATTTAAAACTGAGCTCGATATTTCGCTTTTCCCCGAGCCAATTAGTACGATATAATTATTGTACCATTACTACCTAGATATTATTTATAATTATTTTCTTATCTCTTCATTACTTTTGTCCTTTGTAAATGTTGTTTCACTTTATTCCATCATCATATTATTTCACCCCTAAGGTTTTAAACAATTTTTCTAGCAATTATCTATTCAACCTTTAATTTATAAATTACAGTTTAACTGAATAGTATGTGTCAAGTTCGAAAGAAAAGGGGATAAATGTAAATAACTATCCACTTTTCAGTCATAAAGTATCAGGTTTTTTTTCATATTATCAATAAAGTTTTGCTCTGTATATATTGAAATTGTTTTATTATTACTTTTTAACGTTTTCAATTGTAAGCAGTTGTGTTATATTCATTAGGCTTTTTTACTTCTTTAATATAACTGTTTTAAATTTTCTTTCCGTTGCTTTTCATTTCGTTTAAAAAATTGTTCTTAATTTTCACTTTCAATCATTGGAAAAATAACACGATAATTGCGAAAGTGTTATTGAATTCAGAATGAACTTCATGTCATTTCGACTGTTCTTCAAAAATTCATTCAAAATTTTCTGTTTGCAGCATTAGGCTTAACCAAGTTGTTATTTTGTAATGATGGGTCACTGTGTATTTTCATTACTATCTGGCGCTTTTTTCACCTATTTGTTTTTCGGATTTTTACATACATTGATTTTAATCGAAAAATATACGTATGCACTTTTTTTTTTTTTTCGTTGACTTTTTGAAGTAGAAAAGGTCTTGCAAAATCTTCATCTCGTTCTCATGATCGTATTTCTGTACACGAAAGTTTTTAATATAGATTACCGTCCCAATAAAAAATAATTGTATTTTTTTTGTTTTTTTTTGGTAACGCAACTTTTGGACAGTTTCGCAAAGTTATAAGGATCTAAAAGTTTTTTTTTCACATTAATGTTAAATAAATTTTATTTTTTGCACGTTTCATTAAATGTTATAAAATTCATTTACACAGCATACGGTGTCGAATTTTACACAATAATGTGTAATTTTCGTTAGGTCCATTTTTTAACTATGAAGACTGATGGTTTATAAATAAGTTACTACACATTTACATTTTATTTATTTATTTATATATATATATATATATATATATATATATATAAATAAGACCACTACTACACGAGAATGTTCATATGAACGCTTCGTTTTTATAAGGATAAGTTGTCTTCTCAGTTATTTATTTAAACGCAGGCCAATTATATTTGTTTTACTTTCAGCCAAATGCGCGCTTATGTTGATTATTAATTTCACCGTTAATGTTCTTACGATTCGATACATTAAATTTATTATTATGCAATATGTTTAAGATATGGCCGGAAGATGAGTACCCACTAATTCAAGCTGGTAAATTAGTATTGACCGAAAATCCAAAGAACTATTTTAGTGATGTTGAATCATTCGCTGCTGATCCAGGCAATATGATTGAGGGAATTGAACCAAGCCCGGATAAGAATTTACAAGTAAGCGTTGAATAATTTTTCGACAAATAATTAATATTAAAAAAAATAATAGTAAAAAGAAACCTACACCGTGTAAATTTCTAATAATTGTAATTTTTAAATGATTTTTGTTTTTTAAATAATGTTTCGTTGTCTTTTTTCTAATATTCCAGTATCGTTATTATAAACATTTTTATCGCTGTTTCGTATAGTATACTGAAATTACACATTATTTTAGTACGTATCAACTCGTAGATTGGGCGTTGATGAACAAGTAAGTCTTTCAAAAGCTACTTTTTCGAACGTAGCGCATGGTATTATTTTGTTCAGATATTGTACTCGCCCGCTTGGTTAAAACATGTTCGACCATAAGCAATGTAATGTTACATCCTGGATGTTGAACGTGTTTTTTCTCCCCTCCTAATTTCGTAGCCTTCCTAGCTCTGCACATTTTTCTATACAAGATTAGTGTATATGATTAAAATAGTTTCCAGTTAATTTAAGACACGCAACAAAAAGCCAAAGTGATCGGAACAACATCGTCAACGAAATACAGAATAACTTCAAATACTGAAAAGAGAGTTATATCGAAAGTTTTACCCATGTACCGCTCAATTACTTTTGCTACGACCGTTATTAATTTATAACAGGTTCATAATTTCCATACTTCTCTCTATCACCATTTATATAAGTTGGCCATACTACACCAATTTTTAGTTCTTAGAAATATCATTCCTTTCACAGAGTAATTAATCATTTTTGTTATTAATCGGGTTAAAATTTTAGAGTGAATATTCTTTACAATTTTGTTTCACTTATTAAAATAACGCGAGTGATAGAGGATCAAATTGCTTTATTTGATAGTTTTTGCTAAAATGATATTCAAGTTGTAATGATAAAAGTGTCGTTGTTTGTACACATTCGAATGAATTATAAGGTGTAAAGAGAATTTATTATTTATTGTAAATTTAGTTTTTATCCGAGTAATTTAATAAAAAAAATTTTTTCCTCCAAAATTACGAAAGATGAAAATTTTTTGCAATGCTACTTAGCACATATTGATTATTGTATAAGTGTAAGAGCGGTTATTAAAACGTGTTTCGTTACTATGGTCGATTATAATTTCATTTTCTAACGTTGTTCTTCTATCGCAAAAAAAGAAAAAAAGTGAAAAAGTGTATAAATAAAACTCACATTGATTTCAGGGACGATTATTCGCATATACTGATGCTCAACGCTATCGACTAGGACCGAACTTCATGCAGTTGCCTATAAATTCTCCTATTTTGAATGTTACAAATTATCAGCGAGATGGTATTTCGAATTATTATAATCAAGACGGCGCTCCTATTTACTATCCGAATAGTTTCCATGGACCTGAAGTGGTACCATCAGCAAAAATGTCAGCCTTTCCCACCTCCGGCGATGTTGATAGGTAATTATAGCACAGAAAAAAATTATAAATTAATATAAGTAAAAATTACATATTTATTTAATTGAACTTTAACTCGTTTCTTCTGGATTTATTAAGCTTGTAGGTTTTACTGGTTTTCTTTTACCTCTCATTCTATTTTCTCTTATGTACTTTCCTATATCGTTTGTTTCTGTTTCTCTCACATTCGTGCCTTTAATTCCATTAATAAAATTGAATTTTACGGTCTTATTTATGGGAATTATTTTTAATCGGTAAACATGAATTGATAGGTTTTGGTTAGAAGAAAATTTTCTGTTTTTTTTTTTTCGACTTCTCTGCATAATAAAAATTAATGAGGGCCAACTTGTGCAACGTTAGACCAATAAATAAATAAATAAATAAATAAATAAAATATTTTTTTCAGAATCATTAAGTGCTATATAGGTATAGTTTAAATTTCTAGTTCATACGATACATTCATCAAGAAGCACAAGGCTCGCTGCTTCCTTCGTTATACAAATCGGAGCGATTATTATAAAAAATTGGCCAAATTGCTGTGTTTTATTTTGAATTTTTCGGTAACGGAGATGATTCGTTTTATAACTGTATGTGCATTTAATCCGGTCGACTAATAAAACCGCTGTTATAAGCACAATTAGAAACTTTTTCAAGGTACACGCGTAAGCTTACATGTTTTACACAGTTAATGACTTATATTAATACTGTGCATTTATTCATTATTTTTTTTTTTTCATTTTTAAATTTTTATCGCAACTATATAAACGTAATCTTCCAGGTACGAGACGAGAGATGATGATAATTTTAGTCAGCCTCGTGTGTTTTATGAGCAATTGTCAGCTGACGAAAGAGAAAGATTAATAGATAACTTGGTTGATTCAATAAAGAATGCAGCGTCGTTTATTCAGGTAAAATTTGTATATTATACGTTTTATCAAATAAACCATATGAAAAATATAAAAGCTTTTTTTGAAATAATAATAATAATAATACGAGTAATAATATTTATTGCACATTGACGAGTTTCGAAGCTAATAACTTCATGATCACAGAAAATTAGCTTCGAAACGCGTCCGTGTGCAATAAATTAAATATATTATTATTATTAATATTATTTAAAAAAAAAAAAAAAACGTTTATATTTTTCATGTGGTTTATTTGATAATACTAACAAAAATAATACGAGGAATAAATTTTCATATTATACGAGTTACTTATACTGGGTAAGTAAGAGCTAACTTCAGATGCGAAATGAAAAATTGATCTTTATTTTTCATTTTTTAATTGATCATACACAACTTGAACTTATACGGCGACCTTAGGTGAAAACGTTAAATTCTCCAAAGCGCATACCAGTATTTTTGCTCAAAATAGACGAAATAAAATGTTATTGTCTAACTTTTTGCTAAACTGTTTTGTTTTTTTTTGTTTTTTTTTTTACGTTGCTACAATCGTTTCATTCAGTTTGTTAACCTAAGTACAAATTAAACGGGATTAAAACAGATTTTAACGCGGCTCTACATCATATTCGATATAACCGTTACAACTGTAAAAATTATAGGTTAACGATAATTATAGACTATGCTCATTGCTATAATGTACTATTTTGACTGCAGTCGGAAAAATTTTTTATCCGTTACATATATAGTCTGCGACCTTTCACAACCCCTATGCAGAACATGCGACCGCAATTAAGACTGACTACACAATTACGAGTAGAAGACAGTTTTAAAAAAGATAAGTACAATTACAAATTGAAATTTCATCGTGTCGGTATGTTTCTCTCTAATTCTACGCGTTGTGTTTTAGCGGATAATTACGATTTTATTTTACATTCCGGTAATGGTAAAAAATAGATTACAATACATTAAAGAATGTTTTATCATCCTGTTTGTTAGTAACTATAGTATAAAAAATAAATGCTAAAATAACAAACTAATACGTAAGTAACAAAATTAATATAAGAATATCAAACTTGTTATCTTAGGAACGTTTTCGGGCATAACCCATCTTCAGCTAAAATATAATCGAACTAAATTAAAAACATAGTGTAACAGTGAACACAATTTAAAACTTCACTTTGAAGCTAAAATAAAATTAAATTAAAAATAAATTAAAAATAACATGAAACATAGCACACATGTGAATTGAACTACAGTCTAACACATATTGAAACTAAAAATTAAATCACAAGTTTAAAAACGGTAAATTTTTTATTTCAATTTTATTTCTTGTTTTTATTTCACATTAATTACCGTTTTTAAACTTGTGATTTAATTTTTAGTTTCAATATGTGTTAGACTGTAGTTCAATTCACATGTGTGCTATGTTTCATGTTATTTTTAATTTATTTTTAATTTTATTTTATTTTAGCTTCAAAGTGAAGTTTTAAATTGTGTTCACTGTTACACTATGTTTTTAATTTAGTTCGATTATATTTTAGCTGAAGATGGGTTATGCCCGAAAACGTTCCTAAGATAACAAGTTTGATATTCTTATATTAATTTTGTTACTTACGTATTAGTTTGTTATTTTAGCATTTATTTTTTATACTATAGATTACAATATTTGATTAATTTTTGTAACTGATTATTATTTCGTTTCTGATTTACAGGAAAGGGCGGTTAAAAACTTCATGCAGGTGTGCGACGATTTAGGCCAACGTATATCTGACGGTTTAGCCGCTGCCCAATAACCTTAATATGTAATTAAATAAAAACTTTTCTCACTTGTGTACACGATTTTGTTTGGTTTTTGTTTTTTTTTTCTTTCTATTCGTACATTGTAACTTATCATTATCGACTCTTCGGAATTACCGTTCGAGCTCACGGTAAATCGTTCAAACTTTCTCCCTTTCCAATGCAACCAATTGCACGCGTTAGGGGACGTCAACTCATATTCGCACTTTCGATATAAATTGTACCCTTGATAGGATTCCAAATTATTGCATGACGTGCATATTTTAAAAGGATATAGAAGAAAAACTGAAACAAAATCCCTTCTCTAAAAAACAAAAAGGTTAAAAAATGAAACGAAAAAAAAACTTTGTGAATGAAATGATGTTTTTTATTTCTATTAGAAGAAAATAAATATAAAAAGAACCTAATTTATGAAAAACGGCAAATTAATGCGACCAGTTTCTTGGGGTAATAAAATTGTGTGTGATTACGAACCGGCAAAATTCGATAGTTAACGTTTCAATTATTTTTTACATTCGCATTGATATATTTGTTTTTTCGACGATGCGTTCGGTTTTATCCGTTGGTTAATAACAAAAAGTAACGCAACTTGGAAATAACTGCTAACACGAGATGCTTGTTATCGTAACGCATTTAATGTGTTTTACTTGACAACAGTGCTTTCGTCATTTTAAAACGCTATTTTCCCTTTAAATAGTATTTGGTTTGTCAGCGGCGAACACGGAAAAAAAGGGAAAAGAAGATGGCCAGAGAAGTCGTTCAGAGAATATGTAGATAACAAGGGCTACTGCTGAGAGAATGGATAAAAAGGTATAAATAGGTAGATGATAGAGCCCGCAATACTAGCAGTCTGTAGGAAAATAAAAGTCTCTCGATTTAACCCCTGCTCCTTATAATTCTTCTTTTGTCCTTTCCTTTCCATCTCCAGATATTATAATTCCTGTACTTCGATCTTTCCTAAGCTCTATT
This sequence comes from Icerya purchasi, assembly GCA_039619475.1. NCBI lineage: Eukaryota > Metazoa > Arthropoda > Insecta > Hemiptera > Monophlebidae > Icerya > Icerya purchasi. Next base: position 241,602,530 of record CM077115.1, read on the forward strand.
TCTAATCGTCTCTCTATTTAACATAATTTCTGTAGTGATTGGGTCAAAGCCACTGCCCCCCACCCCCAAAAAAAAAGAAAATAAAAGAGCGGTTGAGGTCGGAAAAAAGTGCCAAAAGAAAAAAAAGATCTTATGTTTTTGCTTTTACCGGTAGATTGCGTTGTCTAGGCAACATAGAAAAGAAAATAAATCTCCATCACTGGGCAGCGCCTACAATGATCGTCGAGAAAAGCAAAATGGCCGATTATTTATTATTCAAGATTCAAACGGAATCTACAAAAATCAAGATTATTAATCGTTAAATAATTGAAGGAGAAAAACCACAAATAAGAATGCACACTGGTCCAGAAAGATATGACTGGGGTTGGCACAGACAACTTATATGCAATGGATGTGGGTGAGAGAGGACAGAAATTAAGGATCGAATGTGTAGAAAAGTAGGATCTGAAAAACGATGTATGCACCGAGAAGAAATATAATCAAGGACGCTTTTGGAGTGCGAAAAAATCTATTTTTCAGTCAGAAACGGAAACGGTGAATTCAGCGGCTCATAAAATCGTCAATGACTCTGCGTAGTAAAGAGAGCAGAATACTAGCAATTTAAATACATTTCAGTAGGTAAGAGCGAGAATGAAGGCAACTGCACCTATCAACTCATGAACTATTTTAGACCGATCAGTAGAAATGGGGACGTAATTAAGGTAAAAACAGATGTTACTAATCGATTGAAAATTCATTAATTATTGCGCAGAGAGGAAGAGATTTCATACTTGAAGGCAAACGAAGAAAATTTGAACAATGAATAGGGGAAAACAAATGAAAGTGAAGCAACGGATTATGTTACAAAAATGACCGCCAACTTTGTAATGCAAAATAGTATACCGGATTATCTGAGGAAGGGGGAAAACGCTTAATGAAGAACCGGTCGGCAAGATAGGATTTACGAACAGAGAGAGAGAGAGGTGGAACATCGGACTAGCAAGAATTACAGAAATAGAACTGAATTTGAAAATATCGAGACACGGAGGAAAGTTGCATTTTAAACGAAATTTAATTTAGAGGGGTCGAAAATGGCTGGCGAAGAGTTAGCTACGGAAATCGAATTTAAAGCTGATAACGGATTTACGGAGCATACAGAGTACCACAGACAAATGCTTTTAAGATATTCAAACATTTTAGAATAAATGAATGACAATCGACTGTTGAGATGGTTTCCTAAGTATCGGAAGAAAGTTAAAAGGGTAATGGTAGATTTTTAGTGGATACGTTGATTTAAAAGGATACGCCGATTAACGCGAAATTATAAAGACGATAAGTGAAAATTACTATACCAGAATTTAAAAGAAATAATGAAAAAGAGGAATTTCTGACAAGCCAATTTCCAGAGAGGGTACGGAATGCTGCAGCTTAGGGCGGAAATATAGAGTATTAAAAAAGAACGTCGTCAGCAAAGAATGTAGATAAAGGGAAAGTAAAAGAAATAAAGTAATATTAAGAAAATAAATATTAACCGGAATAATAGGGCTAAAATAAGCAACTTATGGAAGATACGAGAAACCATTCTCATTCAGCTGAATTTTAGATGAAAGGTTTTTCATTTTGACAAAAAGTTCATGATTATAGGAGTGTACTAGGAAGGGGTAAATTAATGGACCACAGAAGATGAACGCTGTCAAGGACGTTAGAAACATCAATAGTGGCAGTCAGTCCGAACATTTTTTTGGATAATAAAGGACTTATAATGGGGCGGGGAAAAGGCAATACAATTGGAAGAGCCACGACTAGAACGGAAGCTGTACATGTTATTAGGCAATGTTATTTTCCAAATGTTAAATAAAGGGTGGTCTGTTTCGTACACATTCGAATTGTTTCCTAAGGCAGCTTGCAAGGAAGCGACACACTGGAGTGAGGAAGAATTTTTACGTTTAAAAATGGGACGATACCGAAAGAATTCTTTATAAAGATAGTGTAGAACCAGAGGGAAGAATGGAATTAAATCGAAAATTATTAAATATACATTATAAATAATTCGGTTAATTTCAAACTTGTATAAAAATTAAAATACGTTTAAAGCGAACATATTTAAAAATGTAAGAGATAGGTGTGTTCCTTGTGTCCAGGATTGCTCAAAAAAGTTGCAAAATATGATTTACGCGGTATATTATAAAATAAAATATCTAATATGCGTGTAAACATTGGCGGTAGGTTTAATTTTACAAACAAACTAGCCCCTTAGTAATGGGAAAACAAGAGAACAACGCAGAAATGGTGGAAATTGCCGAATATATGACGTAAGAATTTAGAAAAAGAAATGTTATGTTAATAAACAATTTAAAAAATGTTCAATTTCTCAATATAATGGAAGAAAAGCTGCAACGGGTTCCAAAGTTTTAAAAAAAAAAAAACTTAATTGGAGAGCAGCTAGCCCCCCTAATGTCGCAGTCCAATTTGCAATTGTGTCAGAAAGAAGTCGAATTTCCGCTGCACGAAATAATCGAATACCTGCGTTCAATACCCTAACCCTTCTTCCTCTCGCACATAAGAGTTTGATAATCTGATCGCTAGTGTTGAAAGTAGTTACTTGAATTTAAAAAATGATTTTTTGTCCGATAAATTCATTTTGTTATTTTGATCAACAAACAGTTGCGGTTCTCTTATGTTTTTTTTTTTTCGTATTTTCTATATCCCTTACTTAGGAAAAACCTAACAAGATAGTCAACATTTAGGAGATTTTTATAAACAAGAAAGTTTGAAATTACGAATACTACTTAGTTTCGTATGACATTTTAACTAGCTATATATACACCTATGTACGTAGCAGGGAATGATAAGCGACTAATCGATTACATGTTAGTTAAAGAACGTTATAAAAATTACGACACATGAATTTTTGGACAGATCCAACTGTAAGTGAAGAGATTGCCCGTACATAAGTGAAAATAACACATCATGTTTTAAGCGAACATACACGTTTGTATACAGAAAAAAAGGCACCTAAGTGAAACACGGTGAATTTGAAAGACCTATTTGTCGGAAACATTTATGCAAACGTTCTCTAAACTAGTCAGATCGGTTTAGAGAATTTAAAAAGGTTTGCCGATTAACGGTGATATCGGGGAAATTGAACTGGAGGTTTTCTCGCTTATTTAACGTATCCGCTGCCATTAAATTAAACGGCAAACTATCTCCTAAAAAGGTTTAACGTTGTTGCAGGAGGTATAGGTCAGCAATCACAATAATAAATCAGTAAATATATTAATAATAATGGGAAAAAATTCAAATAAACGTAATTATCATCATCATATATAAAAGGACTCTTTCACCAGTTGGTCGATAACAAATATGAGAGCTGATAAGCCAGAGGACGCGGGCATATAAGAGAAAAAAAGGCGAGCAATTCGCAACAGTTCGATTGTTAAATGCAATTATTTTTTTTCTTTTACATGTTTTAAAAGCCATTGCCAATAGCGCTAGTACGATATTTCGTTAGAAAATTAAATATTTTTAAACCTTTTTATATCTAGAAGATATTAAACGACAGTTTCAGAATAGTAGAAAGAAGATTCAAAAGTTCGATAGCGGAGGCTCTGCTGAGACAACACTTGAATCGTCCACGAAAAGCGTCTGCCAAAATAGTCTTGTTAAGCTGCTCGGTTGTAACTTAGAGAACAGATTCAAAGAAGGAAAAAGCCAATTTCGATTAAAAAAAAATTAACAAGTACCAGCGGATTTCACTAAACTAATCTATTTTTTTTCTTTTTTTTTTTTACATTATTTAATTTTAGATTTTTTATGAAATTCAGCCCTTCAGTATTATAATACTCTATTTTCTTATGACTATCTGTCGTCTGTGCTTAGGACGTTTCCATAATTTTCTCGATGTTGACTCGCCTTGCTGTTCGGTACGCTTCAGTCACTCCGGTAATAATTACAGAAAGGATACTGGACATTTAATGCTTAAGGGATGGGGCTCTGGGATAACCACATTGAAAAATCTGTTTTTCTGAAAAATTTTCATATAAAAGGATAACTTCTTAGAAATTGTTGCCCAAAACCTCGGGTCATTTGGAGTAAAACTCGTTAAGATAGTAAGCTTTGAGCTCCACCCCTTTTGAACCGGTCGAGAGCGGCAGGCAGGTAATCAGAGCAGCTGCTTCCTTCTCTTTCAAAAGGTCAACCAGTTGTGCAGTATGCGGTGTAATCTTCAGTTGAGGGAAGATTGTACAAAATCTCGCTAAAAACAGGCAGGGCAGCTAGTGCGATGATCTACACACAGGTGTTCTAGAACATTCTGGGAAGTCTGTTGTCATTTTGTTGCGGACACATACTGTTCTTGTAAAAAACAGAACAGTAGAGACAGGAATAAAAACCGGAAAGAAGGCTGGACAAACTATCTCTCTGGAAAAGGAAAACTTACTAGTAAAACAATTGATAAATTAACGGTGTATTATGGATTATCAATCAGAAGAAATTCTGATTCAGTGCAAAAAATGAAAGATGCGATTTGGGCGACCTTTTCCCGTTATAAATCAACGAACAAAAATCCACAGCACCATAAGAGTTCGGCCGGCGCTGACTCGTGGTGCACTTATCAAAAAGCTTTGGCCACCATCGAGTGATGATGTAACAAAAGCAATCGAGCCAATTTATGAAGATTTAAGCAAGGACGAGCTTTTAGAGCGTTGTGTTGACAGATTTACCCAAAAAAGTAACGAAAGCCTAAATTAACTTATTTGGAAGATCACTCCAAAAATTTTCTCCAGTAGCTCTATTCTAGTAGCAATTGCAGCAAATACAGAGCTAGATGCATTTTCAATGAAGGCAATTTTGCATTACTAGCCTTCCTACAAGAGATTAAAATCAGCGCCGGGCGCTCATCAGTACGTTCAAACAGTCGATGAATCGTGAATTCAAGAAACCGAACAAAAATTTGCGCTTCGGACAAAAGAGGCTGGAATAATGGAAAGAATGGAGTAAAAGAAAACCTTGGACATTGCGAGTGCAGCAGGTATCTTGCTTTATGGTGAACATCGAGGATCCGGTGTAAGTGTGAAAAAACAATTTTTTTCCTCCAATTTTCATAGTTTAAAACTTTAAACGTGTTTTTCTCGAAACGACTTTTTTGAAGTCGGTGGACACGATATCTCAAAAAATTCTGTACCAATCCGATTCATGTTGAACATAGTTTTATAATACCTATGTTACTTTTCTTTTTTTTTCCGCTTGAGACCGATTTTACAATTACAAAATGACGCCATTTTTAGGGTAAATATCATAGTTTTGATTTCAAACGACCGCCAAAAATTGAAAAAAAAAAACTGAAAAAATAAAAGGACAACGTTGCGACCCAGATTTACTTCTAAATTAATCATTTTTTCCAACTATTTGTATTTCAGATGATTTTGTAACGAGTTATCGTGGACACCGCAAAACGTATTTTTTCGAAATAGCTTCTGTCAATTCGCTCTCACCGACTTATTTATGAATATTTTTTGACGAAGAAATGACTGAATGTTCTTGAAATGCAAAAAAAGCTTTAATAAAGTAACTTTAATAGTCTCTTTAAAAACAATTCTCAAAAAAGTGCTTTTTTTAAACCCGTTATCCCATACTCCCCGCCTTAATTTCTATCGATTCGACTAGTCCTAAAATTTAACAATATATTTCCACTCTCTTTCATATGCAGGCATTGTGTTCTGCTCAGGTAATCAAGCTTAATAGCGCTATTTAATTTCCTGTATGTTAATAAGACTATTATTTAATAAGAAAGCAGTGCCGATTTTTATTCCTTTGCTTTTAAGTCGTCCATTTTTATTCTTTACCGAGCGGAATTTTCTCTCTTTTTATTTTAAATATTAACGGACGGCTTTTGTTCTTAAGCGAACAGCCTGCCGTAGTATAGCTGGCTGGGAAAATGTTTAATTTCATATACGTGTAATCACATGTATATATATATATATGAAATAGTAGGAAATGTAAAATTATTATTTACTCGTATTTATTGATTATCCGCTGACAGATGTATTTTGAAAATGATTACTTTTGCAACAGTTCTTATCGGCTGTTTCAGTTACATCACAGGTGTAAGTTTCAATGCATTTTATGACTGTTTGATTTTTAATGTATACAGTAGGAAAGCCAAACGGGAGAGAATTTCATGATTAAATACAGAGCTTCAATACATCGCGACAAATTAAATGCGATTTCTCCAATAACTTTTCAAACGTTCTGCGCTACATCGTCGGTGCCTCGAAACATAAAGTCACTGGGAAAGTGCATGTACATAACTGCGGTCTTCGTGAAGTCAAATAAAAAAAATTTAAAAATTTTTAACGATTTCGTCAGAAGTCCAATTTATTAACGACACGGGAAATTTTTATAACTTTGATATTTTAGAAAACAGACGTGAAAAGGTCCACGCCTGGATGTTGTTAAATTACATATTTCGTTTTTACATTTAACTTATTGTTTTGTCTATTTTTAATGTGTTTCGAATTTCCTGATAAACCGGAGAAATAAAGGAGAAATGCTACGATTATAAATAAACCGTTTTTTTTTAAACTGTTTTCGTAACGTTCGTTTGATCGCTTCGATCAGCTGAAAGTATGCTGAATTATTTTTGGGTTGAAATAGATAAAAATTTTGTTTTTGAATTCTTTTTTCCGGAACAACAGTTTTTGTTTAAAAAATTTTTATATTATTTTATAAAAAAAAAAAAAATCAGCCGAATAACCCCACTGCTTCGCAGTTTAACAAGTTTTTTATTTTTTATTTTTGGGTACGCTAACGAAGAGCAATAGCCCAATCAACCAAGAAATCTAAATAAAATAGCTCAAAAGGAGCAGAACATATCAGATTTTAATCTATATATTTATATTATATACATATAAAATATAAGAACAACTGTAACGTTAAGTTGATTAAGGAAACTTACCATAATGTTAAGTGAGAGCGTAGATCTTTTACTATCAGTTGATCTTTTCGGTTAATCTTTGAATTAATCGCGACCGTTCATTTTACCGTTTTCACTCATTTCATTTTGCATACCGATGTGTTCGTTTGTAGTTCGATCAATATACAAATTCAATTTGAAGTACTTTATAATTCAAATAAAACTTTTTGATTTTAAACTGCGAACAATTTAAAATTAATTTCAGTTAAAATTTCGAAGCAATAGGGGTGGTTAAATTTTGGTTCGATTCCTTTACCCTGTGGATGAATTACATCTTAATATTGAGTGCAGAAGGAAGAGTAGTTTCGCTGTGAGCGTATTTCACATGCAAGATTAATATAGTTTGGCTAGAACTTGGTTGGTTCATTTTAAGCATTCAAAGCGCGCGAAATCTCAAATTATTTCAAAATATTTAAAATTTTTGGATTGTCTATCGAGGAATTTTAATTGTGATTTTTGTTCAAAATTTAAAGTTCATAAGTCAAGCTGTTCTAAGTTATTTTATTTGATATTTTTGTCGATCAGACGGACGCAGAATTCCCCCCCCCCTCCAAAAAAAACTAATAATTTTTCGTAATTCATTATTTACAATTGATTCAAATTTTACGCTAATTCCTCCTGGTCTCAATCGGAATTTCACTGTGAACCGTAAACTCGCTCAATTTTTTAGCTTTTTCATTATTTACACGACAGTCGTGTAAACTCTCTCAAAGTTAAAAATAACTTTAAACTTTCGCGCGTTTTCCTATACTAAACTAGAAAATTCCACAAAAATTGTTCTAGGTTCCTTACATTTTCGGGTCCCCAAATGTCACAAATATATTGTTTTCGGAAATCGGAATTTGTTGATAATACAAAAAAATCTCAAACTCACGACAAATCAACCTATTGCACGTACGCGAATTCCGAAATATCTTGGTGTATTCATAGATGACAAGCTAACCGTTTTTCTTTAAGACATAATTATTTGCACAAGAAGTATGATATGCACTCTACGCTAAATTTAAACGGCCACAGTCCAGCGTTGATGGTTTGAGGTATAAAGAAAGAGTCATACTATATAAGGAACTTATTCAGTACCACCTTTATGCGTACCGCTCATGTGTCTGTCTCCCCGCATCTATTTTGAAATCAGTCAATATCTATTAAATATTGGTTCATTCTATACAGATATCAGCCGCAAATGTTATCTGTAATATTCCCGCCCTAGATTTATTTATAATTTACCATCACTTCGGAATATGGGGGATATCACTAAAACTACTAGACTTTTTACCAACGCAGTAACATATCTTAAATATACTGATCTATTTAATAAACACGGTGTGATTGTCCAGAAAATGGAGAAGACAGTGTTGTTAAACGGACCCCGCACCGGGAAATCATTAGGAAAGAAAAAGGTGTGATTGTCCGAATAAGAAAGTTTAATTAATGATACCATAATCTCTATATGACAATCCAGTGAGGCAGTTTGATACGGGCAACTTTTCAATTTGTTCCTAGTATACCGATTTTATGGTGTGCGGGTGCTCTCTGGACATGTCAGATTTGATACACCTAACTAGTGAGCCAGAGTCTTCCTAGCAGCACTCTTGATGATATTAAGCGTCTCGCGTATGTTCTGCTTTCAGTATTGTACGTAGTGTGTGTATATCTTATTTTTTTCTTCCCTCGAACTTACATATTAACAACACCGGGTAATATTGAGAGCTTTCCTATTTTCCGAAATCAAGAAATTTCGATTATCTAATAGCTACTTATTTCGCTTACTATTATAGTGAATCCAGAATATAGAAAACTTACTGTGCTATCTGAGTGTGCCTTGTGATTCGATTCAATTCAATTTTATTTACGCATAAATTAAAATATAAAAATTGTAATCAAATTACAACTTTATCATTAACTGTATAAGGCTAAACATACATCATTGACTAACACTGTGTAAATTTTTTACAATTTATTATACATTTTTATTTCTGACATTTGTCGTATTTAATAGTTTTCTTTATTTATACATGTGTGTATCTGAACGTTTCATTAATACTTTTCTATTTTTAATTAACCGACTTCAAAAAAGGAAGAGGTATTCAATTCGACTGTATTTTTTTTTTTTTATTTTATTTTATTTTTTTTTTTTATGTGTGTTACCACAGAACTTTCTTCTAGATGAACCGATTTTGATGATTCTTCTTTTATTTGAAAGGTGGTGTTTGTCATGTGGTTCCATTTAAATTTGATCAAGGTCTGACCGATAGTTTTTGAGTTATCCTTAATAATGTGGGAGATTGAAGCTTTTTGGATGCTTTTCATTCATGATTGTTTTCACCGTCGGATTAGATTTTTGACTTAAAATACTATAAATTTGCCAAATTACCATAGAAATGTAGCTTTTGGTGTTTTTACCGTGGAAATAAATGTTTTAATTTAATTGAATAAAAATGCACTAAAAAGTAAAAAATAAAATGCTTTTTTACAAAAAATAAATACCGACTTCAAGGTTTATTATAAAAATTTAAAACTGCACTAAAAAGTAAAAAATAATTACTCCCGATAAAATATATATATCAGAGTGATATAACACTTAAGTGGTGATATTGTAATTCTTATACAACATTAACTTTTTGGAGTTGGAATTAAATTCATGTTAGGAACAATTTAATCAACATTTAATGCAGTTTTTAATTATTCGTTTAATATGAATTTGATGCCAATTCCAAAAAATTAATGTTGTATAAGAATTACGATATCACCTTAAGTTATATCACTCTGATATATATATTTTATCGGGAGTAATTATTTTTTACTTTTTAGTGCATTTTTAAATTTTTATAATAAACCTTGAAGTCGGTATTTATTTTTTGTAAAAAAGCATTTTTTCATTTATTTATTAATTTTTTTTTTATTTCTTACGCTAATGACTGCGGTTCGGATTATAATGCACATTTTTTTTGCTTGTAGCTAACGCTCTGATATTTCGTATCTAAGTGTTTCAAGGGATGTAGATTCTAAATACACCAATTTAATAGCGCATATAAATACATATTTTGCAGAATTTTTACACAATTTTCATGATTACATATAAAAAAAACGCACACATCATGCACAATTATTTTATTTTCTCCCCTCTCTCTCTCTCTCTCTCTCTCTCTCGATATATTTGAGCACACTTTTATTTTTTTATTGTGTTTAACTGCTGCGGTTATTATAGTATGGGGTTGCGCGGGTTGTTCTTACAGATAACTGCCTATTCCACTAATTCTAATAAACTGTGTCACAGATGAAATTGCACTGGAGGGAATTCTCAAGAATGTTAGTAACTGTTTTGTTATTTATAAAAGGGAGCCGCCAATGGAGGGAGAGTGCTAGACAGTCACACAGTACGTGGGAAGTTGACAAGACAACACCTTGGAAACAGAAAGTGAAATTCATAGAGGAGAGGGGGCTCTCTGAAAAATAAAATTTTGCGACTAGGATGTGTGACCTGCGCGCAAGCGATGGGCACAGAAAACTATGTGGGAATTTTTTTTTCTGTCCTCTACGGTTCTCCATTGAGAGTTTGATCAGCTTTAAAGAAGTCTGACATACGGGCCAATGCGTTTTCTACGAGGACGTGCGACTATTAAAAATGATGTTTGATAGATAAGACGGAGGAAGGCTATTGATGTATCGATGCGTTCAATTCCAGGAATCCCAATACGGCTGGGCACCCATAAAAAGGAAATATGGAGCACCCCCTCTTAATAAGTTCATATAATTTTGGTGAGAGGATTAGAGATTGTTGATAGAGCCGCGGATGAATTAAATATCGACAGGGCTTTCAGTGATGCAAACTCCGTAAAAAGAAAATATTCCAAACAGAAAAATATTCCATATATTTCAGCATCCAACACCGAACAATTGTCACTCAGTCGAATGTTTCGAATCACATCGCAGGCTTCAAAGGAGCAGGCAGTTGAGGATGAAGTAGCCTCCTCTGGGGTAGCTTCGGCGGCATTCGTGAACAGATAATTATATGTTCCTCGGTATTTTTGAGTTGTCGCTTTTATTAATTGAACGATATTCGGATGCAAGGGTTAATTATATTTTATCGGGGAAAAAGCAACATTAACATTCAAAGGCGCCCACGGTAGGATCGCGGTGTTAGGCGCCAGATCGGGGAAGCAAATTACGCTCACATTGCGATGTGATAGGAGTACTTACATTTGCGGGAACGAATCATTAGTGAACCCTGGGGTAATGGGAAAGTCATTTATGTGGATAGCAAAAGAACGATAACGAGAGTGTGGGTCTTACGGTGATAATAAAAGTTTCTGAAACACATTATATATTCGAAACGATAAAAAGGTCGGAGTAAAGGCATGAAATTTTTAAATTTGCTAAAAAAAAAATAAAGTTATTGTTTTGTTTTTTGTCGAGTTGATCAATGATAGCCTTAGATCACCTCGCACCTTTACACACAGCTCTCTAAGAAATACATTTGGTCTCCCACAAACTATCTGGTAGGGGAAAAAAGGAAAAAAGAAAAAAAATACCAACTATTCGTCCATTTTCGGTACAAACTATACGTTCAAATTATTCACAGCTGGCCGTGGCGATAGCCTAGTGGCGTGAACTCTTGATTATTAAGATAATGGTCATAATTTCGATTCAAACGGATGATGCCAGTTACCAACGATAAATGTCTAATACCAGACCATCAGTTTGGATTCAGAGCCAAGCACAGTAAAATAGAACAAGTGCATCGTGTAGTTACCACCATTGAAATATCTTTCGAAAAGAAAAAGTACTGCGACGCTATGTTTCTGGGCATAAGCCAGTCTTTTGACAAAGTCTGGCACGATGTGGCCTTTTACAGAAAATTAAACGGCACGTTTTCCTTATGAACATTATATCAGTCGCTTCAGTCATACATGACTGGAAGATATTTCTACGTTAAGTATGGAGATGACTTATCATATATATATATATATGTCGTCGCGTTTGGCCTAGTGGCTAGAGCGCTTGACTTCCGATCCGGCGGTCTCGGGTTCGATACCGGGCGACGACAAAAATTATGCGGCGCTAGTTTAGTTCACAGCAGTATAGGCACATTTGGGCTGCATCTGTAGCGCGATAACAAGCGACTATAGTCAGTTCCGAATGTAGTCGTGCGAGTGCGCGCTAGCGTCGTATAGAAATATTCAGCCGGCGAACAATCGCATCAACGTGAGTAAAGGCCAGTCGTCTTGGTTCGCCTCGCCATTGGTACCTTTCTCACGTTGTCGGCAGCACGGAAGCCAGGTTGCGCTCCTGCTTACGTGTGCTTATCCATTGCGTGGCTATTCTGTCCCCTAATTCTCCTCTGAATTTAGGAGATAATCTCATACTCGAAATCGAGTGAGAATAGACGATATATATATATCAACTCGGCCATTTTGGCCTCGCAAGGGGCTGCGCCCCTTGACCCCTCTTGCTTTCATTTCTGTCTGTTTATCTTCTATACTTTGTATAAAATGATCAAAATTTACAACGTAATTCTTACTGGCATCAACGCAAAAAAAATAACATGATCGGAAAAATCCTATCCTAACGTTTAACTTTCATTATATAAAATTAAGACATTGTTTCGTTACATATTTCGTTATATAAAATTGTGACATTTTTTAAATAACAATAACAAAAATCCTATAAAATATAAGAAACGTTACATAAAATTAGAACATTTTTTTGTGACATTTGCGTTACATAAAATTGAGACATTTTTTCTAATGGGGGGTAGCCTAAGAATTACGTTGTAATTAATATGTATCCATTAAATGCAGGAGTTCCGCAGGGAAGTGTGCTAGGGCCATTACTCTATCTCATTTATACATCAGATACTGCTACACCTCCTAATGTAAAGGTAGCAACCTTTGCTGACGACACCGCGATTTTATGCTTAGACGCATGTCAAAGCGCGGGATACCATCCAAGCAGTGGTTACTGAAATCTCGTCATGGCTCAACTTGTGGAAAGTCATAACCAATGAAAGTAAATCAGCGTGAGTAATCTTTACTAACAGAAAAATTAATCCGACGGAAGTCCTGAACAATGTTGCAATTCCGCGAAAAACAAATGTGAAATATCTGGGTGTATACCTTGATCAACGCCTAATATAGAAGAAACATATAACAGTAAAACGGACCGAATTAAATATAAAGTTAAGACAATTATATTGGCTACTAAACAGGAATTCGGAATTATTTGCTGGGAAAAAAAAAATAATAGAGTTTATAATCAGATTTTAAAGTCAGTTTTTGGTGTTACAGCTGCCCGCTATGGGGCTGTTCTAAGAAGAATAATATAACAATCATACAACGGATGATCCAGAACAAAATCCTCCGGATGGCTGTAAACGCCTTGCGGTACATTAACAATTTAATAACGCTTCACAAAGACCCCTGAATAAAGTTTGTTCAAGAAGTAATATTCGACGACGCAAACAAGTATGCCTACAGATTGGAAACGCACCCGAACAACATATTGCGTTACTGGATAATTCACTGGAAGTTCGGCGGCTTGATAGAATCAAGTCGATGGATCTAGCCTGAATTAAAAGTAGTTCTAATAAAACTTCTTTTTTAACACCTACTAGCGCTGAGTAGGCTGCTATTCAAGCTATGTACACAAAATGTTAAAAATAATTGCTAAATAACTATCATTAGCTAGATGCAATTTAGCTATTAAAGAATTTAAAAAAAGAAATAAATAAATAAATGAGTTGGATTCCCAGCGACGGCCAAAAAAATATAGACTGATTTGCTGAAAAGGTTAATTTAATGATTTTAAAGTTAGTGGCCAAATGGTATTTAAAGCCAGGCCAATTCATAGCTAACGTTTTGAACAGAGCGCTTTACTCTACTCTTCAACATCGTAGCAAAAACAAAAACACAATTGATATGCTACATGGAAAAAACCTATATAGGAGCCGAAACGCAGCAAGTGATTTTATTTCGGAGCCTTTGATATTGGCTGTATTCAAACCATCTTTCATTTGTCACACGCATAATTACGCACTACAGCTCGAATTGATTTTTAAGCTATCTATTCAAATTTGTACGTTTTTCAATTTCGCTTTACTTGTTTTCAATCTTGGCTAATATATCTTTGAAGTTTTCGTTAAATTCGATTTCGCCTTCTTTTCCCTTCATGTTCGGGCATAGTTGTTTTTTCTGCCCCCGCTTATGTTTAGAGAACACGAAATAGATTGTAAACACATAAACGTATAGAGAAAAAGAAACAATCGATATATAAAGTAGACGGTTTCAAAAAATCCATTCGAGTTTGAAGCTCGTAATTAACCGTATAAAAATGAAAGGTGGGATTTGAATTAGCCATATCAGAAGCTGGAAAATAAAAATTATCTATCGTGTTTCAGCTCGTTAAAAGCATAGCCACTGTTGTATTTTTGTCTATTCAGCCGTGAATAATTTGTACATGGTTTGTACTGTGTAACTTTTTTTTTTTTTTTTTTCCAAAAAGTTTTAATTTTATTTTTCTACAACTTGCTTGTAGAAAAAGTTTAAATTTACAATGAGATATCAGAGGTGGCGGGTTTAGCAAGTAGGGGCCGCAGGCCTGCCGCCAATACATAATAATAATAACATAAATACATAGTAATTTAAACATAGCCAGTTGAATGAACACCTCATGGATTGGAAACAATAAAAAGAAAATGAAAAAGACAAAAATTAACCAATATAAAAATTAAAATTAAATTATTCATTAAATGAAAAATCTTCATCATCCGAATATTTGGAAGTCATGATAAAATTCGCTGCGCGCGCAGGAATTTTGATAAATTATCGTTGTTTAATGGAAAACAATTTACGTCTTTAAACAAGAATTTCCATTTGGCGCACTGATTAACGATATGTGTGACAGTTTCGGGAGCATCTCCACCGGAACACAAATCCATGTCTGCTAGATTTTGCATTTCAATAAATCTATTGTTTAGATCCAACTCCAACTTGAGATTATTTAACGAGTTTGAAATACAAAATTTTATGCTGCAGTACGGAATACAGTGGCAATTGTCCTGCTATTGTTCGCAACGCATCAGCGGAAGTAGTTCTATGCGCACGGAGAATAAACAAAAGAAATTTCCTTTGGGATTTAACTAGTACTTCCTGAATGCTTTTACGCTTTAAAGCCTCTTCAAACATGAATACGCAGTACGTGAATAATGAAACAACTAGAATATTAGCGAATTATAAAGCGGTCTTTGGTGTTCATCCCATACGTGCGTCCAGACATGGAGTGCAATTTATTTAGAACCGTTGTAGCTTTACTGGACAACATTTTTGAAACGTTAATTAAAACGGTAGCGACAGTCTAATGTAATACCACAAGATATTTCAGTGATTCGACGATATTCATTTTAAAGTTCGGTATAGAGAGATGTAGCGAATTGTAGTAGTCCCTTTTTCGTTTCCTGTGCATGATTAATAAATTAGTCTCGTTTTCGTCCAACCGTAGAAGACGTTTTTCCATATAGGTTAAAATATTGTTGATTGTAATCTTGAAGTATTTACAAATGGAGGGACGAAGCGGTCTAGTGGTGTACTGTGCACAGTTAACGTTCACACATATATTCAAGTTATACTTACTGTGTAACTTGTTGGCCAAATGAACTGTATTTGTTCGGACCCCAAAAAAAAAATCGAATTGGTCCTAAAAATTACGAGGGACATCTAATAAGTTCGCGATAAAAAAAAAAAAAAAAAATCGGAAAAGATATGTAAATATATTTTTGAAATTTACAAAGTCCTTTCTTCATTTTACGACACGTATTCACCTAAAATATTCACAAGCACTTGTCGTAACGTGGTACACAAATTTTTCGATGCCTCGTCTGAAAAACATCCGTCCAATTTCGCCTAATCAATTCACGACGAAATTCTTCACTTCTTCGTCGTTCGCGAAACGCTCTCCTCCCCCCCGGGGCTGTTTTGAAATAATCGAACTCCGAAAGAATAAAAGTTTCGACGGGCTTGACGTTTGCATCTATGTGCGAAGAAGTTGACGGCAGATCGCTGCGCGCTCCATCTTCCACATAATTCCGTGCTTGCTCGAACATACGGCACACTATACGGACACTGTGGGTTTTGAAATGTCTTTATTACCGTACTCTTCACATATTTTTGATGAATTTCAGTGGGATTATGATTTTTTGCCGACAAAAACCGCACTTTGCCTCTCAGTGTTGGACGACCAATTCACACGGCGCTCCAATTCAAACAGACACCGTGAACGAACCACAAACAAGATACCGGTTTCATTCTTTCACGAGGGAATAGAGAATGAAAACTGGGTTCGTTTATGTCGTAGTGAGGGGTGTACGTTAATTTAGGTAGACTGACTTATAGATCCTGCATTGTAGTTGGAATTATTTAATATTTCGAATAGTTGTCAATTTTTTTTCCAATTTAAAATTACTAATTAAATTTTAAAACATGTACAGTTTTAATTAGCTTTGTGATTGGTAATGGATAACCGGGGATGTATAGAGCCATTTGAAGTTTTAGCGGCCAAGAAGCGCTAAAATACTGGATCAATTTGTTTTTCTGGATTATTTATTATACGGGCAGGTTTCATAGCGTTTAACTAATGTAACGGTTTTCCGTTGTTGTGCAATACCGGGGGTTTTCCATTTGTTCTTTTCACGTTTTTTCGTTCGGTTTTTTTATTTCTCAATTTGTATAGCAGCCAGTAAAATCGTTTTTGAAAACACCTTCAGTAAAGTATTTTTCTTTGACGGCATCCGATTCACGAATTTTCCGACTTATGGCTTCTTCCATGCTTTGGGTTAAATTATATGACTTTTCAATTTTTTTGCTTTGGCTTTCTATTATTTATATTGTCCGAGTCTTTTTTTTCCTCGGTAATAATTTAGTTTTGTAAGATGTTCCCCTGTGTGCAATAGTATTTTGATTGTTGACAAATCTTCTTCATAAATTTCTTACAACCACTGCAAAAATTGAAACTAGCTTACTGAATTAAGTGTAGTATTTTTTTATTTTAACGTTATTCTATAATTCAATTTTAGTTCGTATATTTGCCACCGTTATATACTCGAACTAATCCTGGCTGTAAACAGCGATAAATGGAACAGAACTAAAATTATAATTCGCCACAATTAATGCAATGATCCACCATCTTTATTTTTTTTTTTTTCATTTTCTTTAGATTTATATCAGTTTTTAGGTTTCAAAGAGTGCACATTTCAACTAGAACACCGGAAAGTAGTCAAGAAGTTGTAAATAGAATATTACCGACTTAATTCGTACATTAAACCAAATTTAAAAAATGCTGGAAAAAGAAATGGAACTATATTAAAGTTAAATTTTCAACAAAAATTTTATTCGTTTATTCATGTTGTTGTAATGTATTAATACAATACACCGCGCATAAAAGAAAGTAAAATGAAAGTATTAAAAGTTTGAAAATACTACAATCATAATTCGCATTTAAAATTTTTTTCTAACTTTAGATTTGTTTTATCTAATACTTTTCGAAGTCTGCATTACTTTGTCTACATTCACCACCATTATAATATATCATTCACTGGACATATGAATGTTCAACACACTCAAAAACTCAACTTCGTAATTTATTCGGCACTTTCTTAAACATTTTTGTCAGTCTCTTCGAACGTATTTTTATTGTATATAATTTTAGTAGCTACAATAAAAAATATTACGTATAGTTTCAGTGTGGTCAGAAGTATCTTCTTCCAAATCATAATTATTAGGGGAGCCAAAGCTGGAATTTTCATTAGATTTTATGTTAGACACACTACCTAGACTTTTGCCAGCAGGAACATGCAGAACTTTTTTTTTTCATTCCTTAACGCATTGGGTCTATTTAATTTCCTGAAAGTTGTAACAATGTTACGGAAGAATCTGTCCAATTATTTTCACCATCATTAGTTGTTTTTGCTATTTCCTTTTAAGTACTTGCTCTCGATTTAATGGAAAAATTCCTATAGCCCGAAAGACAGACTTTATGTGTTTTCTTCGTTCTATTTTTATAATCGAGATTGAGGGTCTATTTAAGTAGGTACAGAAATCTTTGCTTTGGAATAATAGCTCGGTGGGCTTTTTTCCCGTTCCGAATAAAATTTCCGTCTAGCTGCTTCCGGTAGCTTGAAATAAGCAATACAAAGTGGTTGACATAATTTGATAACAAGACACAAATTTTACAATATACTACATTTGCATATACCCCTAACAACAAAGGCTCTAGATGGCCGTCAATTAATAGTAATACCTTGATCTTAGTCCCACTTTTATCTCGCTTCCTGAAATACAGCATTATTACTGAAACCAAACCAGTCTTCGATACACGTACGAACACTATTAGCTGCGCAAGAAAACATCACGGTGACGCTAATTTTTGAGCTAACATACCTATGAGATTTAATTCAGATTCTCATACCCGGTTCTTAATAAAACTCTTTGTCGGCCATTGGTCATATTAGTTTCATCGTAATTTCCTTGTAACGATATTTCTAAATTATTGAATGTTTACGAATTCTTCAGATACAGCTAACATACATGTACTGATTAGATGTAATTTGTTAGCTAACCTGTGTATGTTTGCTCACAAGGAAAAGTACCTATTCCCCCCGGCCTGGTTTAAAGCAAGATTCTGTTTCTTTTTTTTTTTTTTTTTTTTTTGCATCTTTGTTTATTACCATCGTTTGACGGTACTTTAAAGATATTTACGGCGAAAGCATTATCATTAATTGCAATTATTTCATGAATTATTGTGAAATGCAATTTTAGTGCTTCGGTGTTGTGTTATTCATTTGCGGATATAGACGCACCGTATTTTCCAACGAAATCAGGAATGTGTCGGAATTCGAATTTTTATCGAAGTTGATAATGAACGCGGGAATTCTGCTAATGGTAACTGCTGCGGCTCAACTGATTTCGATTATGGTTAGATGTCAGAGGATGATGTTCATAGTAAGTAATAAAAACAAAAAATTGCATCAGCCTCCCCGTGTAATTATTTTCTGTAAATTCCCTTTCTGCCGCGAACCACGTTTTCAAATTTTATAAAAATTGTTCGGAGGATGAATGTAATGTGAATTCTCTGATGTTGAGTCTTTCGGGTTTCTACTATGGAGGCGATACTCATAAAAAGAACAAAAAAAAAAACCAGTAAAGAACATATAATTCTCGTGAACACGATAATAGAAATAAATTTGATTTTTGATGAATGGTTAGAAATGTGCTGCAAATTTAAGTGTCAATAGTCTCTGTACATTCGAATTCGAAATTTTCAAATTAAGTCTTATTCTCACACCATCTTTGAATTGTATCAACACTACTGAAAATTTACAATATATTTCCAACTGCTTCGTAACAACCATAACCATACATACAGTTTATAAACTACCTAAATTATTGTATACATTTTTTTTTCGATGATATTTTATATTTATATTAAAAAAAAAAATCCCAAAATCATATTAATAAAAAATTTACATATTGTTTGAGAATCGGCTTTTGATATAAAATCGGTAAAATACTGTAACTAAAATTCTGCTATTCGCAATACATTTAGATCATTAAAAAAGTCAGTACCATAACGTTTTAATATTTTCTTTCATTTAAGTCAACTGAAATAATCGCCAAAGATAAGATGTGTTGCACCTAAAATCGATTCGGTTCGTTTAAATATTTCTAATTACCAGCCCCTAAAAAGGATTACACAGTTGTTAGGAAAACGAATATGTTTGAAGATCATTTTTATTTTTCAACTTTCTAAGACGTGGATGAACCATGCGCAACATTTCATAAGAAACCATTAAAATTTCATAAATCTATTCAATATTCTTCCACAATTTTCACCTGTCAATATAAATGTCATTCGAAATATTTTGTCATTCTTCTGTACAGGTAATTTCAAGTGCAATTTTGTCACTCCAACTAGTTATACGCTGCTATTCATTTAATATGGACATACCTTGATGGCATGATTCAAAAGATTAGAAAAAGTAAAGTTTCCTCCATTTTCAGCTATAAAAAGTTGCAAATCATCTTTATTGCGTTTAATTTGACCGGAGATGTGCAAATTTAAATACCTCATACCAACCGCTATTCATTTATGAACCGGCTTTTATCGGTATTTTGCGTTGGCGCTTGTAACATATTTAGCATAACTTAAAAAAGCATCGTTTCGTGGCGTTCAGACAACTTAATATCCATATTCACTTGCCACAACTGTAGTAGAAGTAGACTATAGTGTGGTTTACTGATCGATCTTCTGTACGACATTTCAGTAGGAAAGTTTTTGCAAATAAAAACACTTCGTAAGTGAGCAACAATGCAGGTGTCCCAGCATACTCTTGTCTTTGAAAATTCAATCACCACCTGGTACCAATGTAATTTTTTGTGCATGCCTATATCGATGAATCTGGTCTTTCTGCACCAATGTGTGGTATACAACTTTGAATTTTTTTTCGATGGCAACTGGAAACTAACGTATTTCATAAAGCTGACAAATCCCTTCTTTGGAGTCGAAATTTTCTCCATGATAACTACTATACGAAGGTGTAGAAAGGCGTGTAAACTGCCACGATAACTCGATTCGCCGCTAAAGGTCAATTATTCTCGAAAATTTTTCGGTTGTTACGCAGAAATTTCATTAATTCACAAAACTCGTGCCATAAACTGACGATTTGTAGTAATTAGACACATTTCAACCACCCGTTAAGTTTCAGTTAAATCGAGAATATCAGCCCGGTTGCAATTAAAAATAATATTTTTTTCCTATTACTTCAGTTCAGATCATTACAACTAAAAGTTACGTTTGTCCGGGACATTTAATTTCCGCTACTAAATAATTTAAAACAGTTCACCAATACGCGGCAGATCCGTGTGAAGGAAAACATCTGCAACTGCTTCATCTTAGCCTTTTTTAATCTTACCGCAACAAGCTGAATTGATAATTCGATTTCGTAACGCTCAATCGTGGACAGTGTGCGTAAAATAAAGGTAATCCTTATATCGAAACCTTGCATCATCACCTTAGTGTGATCTTCAGTATTCTAATGTAGTTATTTTAGTTATTTTGACACGCCTTATTTCACCTTTTAAGCTATTTATGTCGTACGTGCAGAAAAATACTAAAAGCAAATTTTTTTGCCTTGCATTCATAAGCACTTTTCGCAATATTACGTTTCGTTTTTCTGGCGTAATTTTATTTAATTTTATCGAATAGGTCCTGAAATTGTCAGCAACAGAAACCATTAACGATGTTTGTTTAAGAACTAGTCTCTATTGCTGATTGCAAAATGACCTGCCCTGACATTTTAGCGTCTTAGCTTGCTACAAAACGACCCTTGTCCAGTGTTGCAGCGCCATCTGCAACGGTTTTCAACTAACTATTCGAGATTTTCTACGTCGAATAGCGTGAAGAGTAGGGAAGGTAACCTTTTTTTAGAAGGCGCCAACACATATGAATCATCGACAGGTAACCAACCTGTTGGTGCTCATCGTGAACGACGCTAACGTACAGATCGCTCTCGGTAGCACTATATCCTCCTCCGGTTGGGGTATATCGGTGTTTCGACGATCCGTATACAAGTTGCTATACCATCGCTATTGCATCAACAGCAGCGCTACACAGCTCCCATAGAAGCACTTATTAAGATACTTCAGTAAACGTTTCATGCATACCCGCAACATACTACAATATGGGAAATGTTCATATTAAGTATCTTCGAGGAAATGTTCTAATGAAAGTGATTTCGCTTTTCTCACATCCGGCAGCGAGTCATTAAGTAAGCCGGTGACAGCGAAATGAGCTCATTTTAATTATCTGTTTTTTTCTGAAAAATTTGAATGCATCAGTCGAGTTCATTACTTTGATGCAGCGTAGTTATTGATGGTACCAGAGGATTGCTAGATGTTACCGATGATGTAAGAAGACTGAAACGCCAGAAACCGCAGGGCCTTGTTTAAGGTCGGGGTAATCGGGTAGGTGCCATGGGGTACTCCTCCTTTCATGCTTAATTCCATTCATACGTATTGCTAAATTTCCTTGGACAACTCGTAATAGTATATTATATTTTAAAAAAAAAAAAAAAAAGTTAAAATAAGAGAATGCACAACAAAAAGGTAAAGAAATATATAGATCACAAAACAAACGAAAACAGTTATATCGATGAGTAGAAAAATAGATTAAGATGTAACAGATATTACGCGACGATACAGGTAGAATTTAAGTTATAATGTTAAAATGTATAAAATTCGTCGACAAATCGCTTGACGAAGCAGATCGATGTAATTAAAAATAAATATATATTTTTAAAAAAAATCTGGTTACTTCTTAATGGAAAAATGTGCTATAAATAATCTCGGAAAAAAGGACAGAATAAAAATGTTTACAATGGTTTTTTTTTGTCGAGCGAACTAAAGTTCAATTTACTTTCAGTTTCCTATAAAGTGTTGCGCTAATGTTTCGTTAGTTTCCTCTCCGCATTCTTCACTTACACAATGCGCCGGTTTGCCATGCTGGTCATGTGTTTATTAAGTGTTCATCCCTTTTTCTGTTGAGCGTCCTATTTTATTTTTTTTTAATTTTTCGGGGACGACCTTTGCCCAGAAATAATCAGAAAAGGAAGGAGTCAATTACATCTTCATACGATATCAAATGTTGTTAGTAGGAAATAATCAATAAAAATAGGAACAATGTGCGGGAGGAGGGAAGAAATAGGACACATAAGAGGCGTAATACGGAGTAGGCCAAGTCGCAGCAAACTGGAATACAAAGCAGAACGCTTAATAGACAGCGATAAACACTTAATAAACACATGATTCGTATCGAAAAAACCGTGTCCTACTTTGCATTGCAGTATGCTGCGACTCGGCCTACTCCGTATTGCGTTTCTTATGTGTATCCTTCTTCTCCACACATCGTTTCCGGTTATATTGATTACTTCCTACTAACGATATTTGATATCCTATAAAGGTATAATTGATTTCTTCTTTTTCCAATTGTTTTCGAGTAAAAGTCTCTGGTTGGAGAGCCCCCCACTCAAAAAAAAAAAGTAATAATAATTTTAATGATTATGTGCCTACACATGTGTACACGACTGTGGACCTATATTTTACTAGGGATATCAATCGTGTCATTTATCAATAGAAAGTTTCTATTATTGTACAAAACTTCCCATTTTTTCAGCATTTTTATAATCCGCTACGTGCAACTATCTCTGTTTGATTTTTCAGCTAACGATATATTTAACAGCAATGTTCGTTATGCAGCTGATAATGTTGGGAATACTTTACACGAGCTTCGAACCGTATTATTCACTGGTGGAGAAGTCTATCAATCGTTGGACGAAAAATTACTACACCGAATATCAATCCAAACTGGTAATGGACAAAATGCAAACAACCGTAAGTTACAAATATTAAACTGCAATCGGTGTACTATATTAGAGATAATTCTACGTTAATTTCCTTTTTTTCTTTTGCATTTAAATTGTTATTTTACCAAAATTGAGACCGTATTTAAATAATAGTAGCCGCCTTGGAAAAAATTACGAATATAAAGCACAAAGAAAGAAATTGGCAATTTTTAAGAAAGAAAAACGACGTGTATTTAGATTAGAAATGAAATTAAAATATTGACAGCGCAAGTTTAACTGAGATGCGGCAAAAAATACGGAAGTAGTAACTTTGTACCTGTTTATGCGTCTGATACAAATTGTTTCGGTTTTGACGGAGGTTTTAAAACACTCGCTACAGAATTCGTTGATTAACAGTTTTTGGAGCTCTCTTGTTACTTAAGTATACCTCGAAATGTACTAAACCGTTAATATATATATATATGCGTTAACTAAGTATAAAGCCTAGTCAGGCTTGTTAGTAATGCAAGCTTTCCAACAAATCACAGCATTAATACCGAAGCTATTTGTAAAATAACGTTAACTGCTAAATTCGCTTTGGATATTCTAGATTCCAAGCTACATAGACTCTAAGAAGTCTGTTAGTGAACCATAAATATGTTGGACTGTTCAAAAACACAGCTAACTTTGCTCTTTGAGCCGCCGGTGTAATAAATATTGTAATTGAACATACAAAAAGGTCTTTTGCAACTAATCTTAAGTGCGATATAAGTTGGAGGAGATCACAGAAATTTTCTTCTTGGAGACAGGAATTATCAAACAAAGACTTACCCGGTATTTTTTTTTTTTTTTTTTTGAAAAATATGTATTTATTATTTTTTACATGCAAAACTTTCGTCAAGCTAAAACGCTTGTCGACGAATTATCCTATTGAACACTTTACCATCTTAAATTAACTTATACATAATCGTATAATATTTACTAATCTTAATCTATCTTTTTACTTATCAATACTTAATAATCTATTTCTATCTTTTATATTCAATGTTTTTTGTTTTTTTCCCAGTTTTTTTTGTTGCGCCTTGTCATTTTATTTTATGTTCATTATTTTTTTGTATATTTTCTTCTTCCTGAAGCCATTCCTCCTTTTTCTTTCCCCTATTTTTTCCTTCTCTATTATTTATTTGGGTATTTTATTCAACATCTGAGTTATAATATATTTATCCGTTTGCTAATCTATGTTCTTGCTAACGGCAGTTGGTACGAAAGTTTTTCCCTCAACTCGTATTCTGTGTTTATTCTTTCCTCCAATTCAATTTTCTTTTCTGCTGATATGTACTCCAATATCTTCAGTAATACATTCCTCTTATGCTCATTACATTTTCTTGTTTAATTATTTCACTTTCAGTTTCACCCTTTAAGGATTTGTTTTTAATTTCAAGCATTTAATTTGCAGTTTATTTATTTTCCCCAAGTGTGCTTTTCTCGCCATTACCCATGCCTGAATTCCATATCTGATCCTCGACTCTATAATAAACTACTTTTAATATTTCAGGTGTTGCATATTTCTTTAATGTATATAAAGCTGGTAAAACTGCTCTTATTTTCTTTGCAATGTATTCCATATATATGTCCCATCGTAAGTGTTGGTCCATCATTACTCCACAAAAATATTTATACTGAGTTACTATGTCTAACTTTTGACAGTTTTTCATTTCGCATTCATTTCTTCCTCCCTAATCGAGCATGCAAATTAATTTGAGTGCATTATTATATTTGGACAATATAAATCGGAGCTGTCTCTTTATTTCCGCATTACCATTAGTCTTTTTTACATTTATTCTTAGACCTTTATCGTGTGCACATTTACTTATTATTATTAGATATTTTTGCATCCTTATTTCGCCCTCTTTAACATCTTTATGTGACGTAACTATTGCTATATCATCCGCGTATGAGACTACCTCACTGTAACTTAATTCCCCTTATACAGAGACCATTTGTACATACAATAAACAGTATTGGCGCTAAGTTGCTACCCTGCGGTACTCCTACATTCACCTCCTCTTTTTCACTTTGCATATTTAAGTACTACAGATCATTAGGAAATTTATGTTTGAATAATTGGAAAACATTACCTATTTCGACGACGCTAATCATTAACGACCCATTAACAGTAAGTAGCGACAAAGGGAACTTTACAATTTTATGAAGATGAACCGCGATAGCCTAGTTACTAGAGCGCTTGACTTCCGATATGGCGGTCACGGGTTCGATCCCGAGCGACGACGAACTTATTACAAGAATTAAATAAATAAATAATCGCTAATAATCACGTGGAAGGCAATGACAAACCACCACGTACAACATCATATGCGCGCTAGGTCAGTACACAGCAGACCCACACCGGACGGACTGCACTTGTACCGCGATAAATCAAACGATTACAATCAGTTCCGAATGTAGTCTTGCGTGTGTACACCTGCGTTGCATATAATAATTGCCTGGTACACAACCTATATCGGTACAGCTAAAAATGTACGAATATGTTGCGCAAGAATCAGATAAATATTTAAAAATCTTGCAAGACTGAAGAAACTAGCCAACGGCGAAGGCCAAACCAAAAATAAACATTAAATTTTCTTGACAACAATTCATTGCTCCGTAATCATTAAACCGCTCTGATTCACTTTGTTTTTTCTTTACTCTTTATTTCTATTACATCACTTACTTACCATAGTTGGATTCATTTAATGCTGTACATTCTCAGTCGTATTACTCGATACTTACACTTATTTAAACATTGTAGTCGTAATTGGTTCGCGGCACTGTATGCAACGCGATTATACGCGCAAGACTAAGCTTGAAACTGATTGCAAATAATTTATACAAATTCAGTGCCCCAAGTATTTCTGTCTGTACCGCGACCAGCGTGCATATGATGGTATGCACGTTTGCCATTGTCTTCCGCATATGATTCTGTTAGCGATTGTTTATTGTTTGTAATAATTTCTGTCGTCACCTGGAATCATTGTCCTCCGTGACGGAAGTCAAGTGCTCTTGTTAACAAGAGCACTTGACCTCCTCTAATAATCCGATACTAGCTACTCCGATGTGTTTTATTTCGGTAAAACCCGTTCTCGAAGAAGCAGAATTAGATGAAATAATGCGACAACTTTTTAAAAGGTTTTCTAAATTCGGCCAAATTAATAGAGTTTAAAGTCGAAACATCTGTGTACACATGCATACGAAAAAAGAACGAAAAACGAAAGCTGGTCATTATGAAGAAGTGTCGCTTAATAGCAAATGTTATTTCCAGACGCAAGACATTTATGTAGTTTACAAAAGCAATTTCAAAAAAACGGAATAATGAAAATGTATATTTTTTAATAAAACCGTATTCTAAAAATCCTTTTAATAATTTAAAAATCGTTCTAGGACGTCTTATTTGTAAAAACACGATTTTCTAGCCTAGTAGCTAAGCAAAATTTTACTAAGATGGAGATGAGTTTAATACGAATTTAAAATTTTTTTACGTTCATTTCTTAATAGGGCGAATTTTAAGTCGATATTTTATACTTTTTTCGCCTGAAAATATGCTCTCCAATTGTTGCAAATTGTAAAATCAAAAAATTTGTTATCATAATGGATATGTATTATTTTCTGCAGAGAAAATGAGTGAAAGCTATGATTAAAATATCTCGAAAGTGTTAAAAACCAATTTATCTAAGAATTTTCGTAATATCTGTCGCTTGAAATAATAATATCTACTTTTAGTTCTATCGTCATTTCCGAATCGTAATTTTTTCACCTGAACGAATTTTCTCTAGAAAGAATAGTATACATTCCAAAGTAGAATTTTGTATGATCGATTTTTTGTACTTTATTCAGTTAGCATGTTGTGGTACAAGAGGGCCGAAAGACTATCGAGATTTCAATCGGCCAGTTTCTTGTTGCTCAGAGTATAAAGCAGTTAATCAGTGCTCCGTATATCTGTCATACAAAACTGGATGCGCTCGAGCAGTTCTAATGTTAACAAGCAACTTGCTGAAAACTAATTGCCCGTACATTCTGCTATTTGGAACTTTACAGGTATGTACGTGAACTTTTTATGCTATTGTAGCATGTAACATATTACTGCATAAATTACCAGGCTAAATGTGAAACGGATCATATAATCATAACTATAAATTGACTAGAGACTTCCGCATAAAGTTAATAACTATTTTCCGGACTGTCCGAAACGTTGCTTCCTAGTCAGCCAGATAAAATATTCCGCTTAAAATAAACTTCAGTTTACCCATTTTATCTGGACGTACATTTATGGAGGCCGAAAGGAGGAATATTAAGATTGCGCAAGAAAGACAGTTCGGTGAATTTAGAAAACCACGGCACATTGTACGATAAACCGATTGTGATCTATATAGTACTTCATTCTTCGAATAGTTACACCGAGCGAAAAATACTCTCTCATTCTAATCGTTAAATGGTCACTGATTTTAGTTATATAGTTTACATGTGGTCACATTTTTGGTTTGCGCTATACATCAGCTGTTTCAATACTGGGTACCATGCGAAGTCGTTATTCGTTTTACATATATTTTTGTTTTCTTTAAACTTTTTCCACCCAACAGAATAATCTTCTTTTACTTCATTGTCAAATAGCGGCAAATTTCCGTATTCCGATGTCGTAAAAAGAAAAAGACACACTTCGTTCGCCAACTTTTAATTCATTCAACTCTAGTCGATAATGCTTTCATCTATGAAAAAACTACTTTCACTCTTAAAGTTTATTATATAAGAACAATTTTATTCCTCCAAAAAGAATGGAAAAAAAGAAAAAAAACAGACTAAAAAGGAAAGGCTAAAAAGTTGTATTCTAAAATGTCAGCCAACCACGTTACGGTGTTCTTTAGACTTCTTTTTATCGTTAAAGATCAAATCACTTTTAGGAACATCTCTTTACGACATTCCTGATCACCAAGTTGACGGCGTTAAATTAACAATTTAATCGTTAATGAATAAAATTATAACGAAACATTGCAACACAATGTACATTAATAAATTTATATGAAAACACTGACTAATTTCGGATTTTAAAAATTCATATTGATGTAATAAGCAAATGAAAAAAATAACAATGTTGTATTCTATATTCCTGTCTGCTCAAAATCAAGCTCCCTAGCCCTTATTGTGCATTCTATATATTTTGTCCTTCCCCTTGCCATCCATTATTTCATCCATTAGTAATTCCTTTGTAATATTTGAGCGGATCAAAATTTAACTGACGGTTCTTGTTGTTTCTGGATGTAGGTGCTTAGCTGACGTGCTCAAAGGGGGAATTAAAAAAAAAAAAAAAACAAAAAAAAAACAAACAAACATACATACTGTTTTTTAAGAGCAATGTCGACTAGACTACATGTTTTTACTTATGTTCGAGGATATAGTCGTGCCAAAACAGTGCATAACTGCCAATCTGTTCGTAGATGCTACTGTTTCCAAGGAATCTTGTTGTCTATGGTATTTTTTCTAGTCCCCTCCGCAATTAGCGTTGGTCAGTGGGAATCGGCCTATCCAATAATAAATTCGAATTCAGCTGCTCCTCTGTACTGAAAGCGACCACCCATATTTTTGCTTTTCTTCATTTCCGAACAACTCTTTCGCCGTTTAACTTTTACTGTCGTTTGACAGAACAATGCAGCTGATAGTTTCAAGCTTACCGAGCCTACTGCCAGCACCCCATTAACATCAGCGCGGAACTTTAATGTAAGAAGAAGAAACACGAAATGAGGAAAAAATACAGAAAATTAAATAGAAAAAAATAGTTATAGGAGAAACAGTGTAAAATTGCGCAAACAATTAATAGAGAAACTGGCATGCGACACAATTCACTATGTCGCTCATGCGGTCACGGTATGCGGTTAAGTGGCAAGGATAAATCTAGACAACTGGTAGGGAAAAACAGGTTGAAATGGGAAAAATTAAGAAATTGATCATACGGAAAAGTTGTACGGGGTGACACCGTAGGCTTTGGATAAAAATTTCGACCGTACGGTATGTGATAGCAGAAGAAAACTTATTATGACGGTCTCTAATCGCCAGGAACCATGGTGGAGTTTTTGCAGAGTTTTGTCGAACAATTCATTAAGTTGCTGTTCCGTATCCTTTTATCCTCCGCCCTACTGGAATATAGCCTGCTCGAGAGAATTTCCACCAGTAGCGTTCTTAGTTCGGTTATATATAGCTAACTGATATATCTATCAGCCGTTCAATTATTCACCACCCCTGGATACGCTTCTTTCCAGTGGAATCTTTAAACGCGAAAGGTACAAATGCCCCCCCCCAAAGGGGTGGATTTTTGAGTAATACGGTGTAAAAAAACCAATAAAACGTAAATTCCAAACATCTCCCCGATAGACCGTAATAATCTTCACAATTAACAAATGAGTGAATAACATCGAAAAGACGTGATTAATAAATAATAATTTCATTCAACAATAGCAGCTACTGTAATCCGGGGAGTGGTACTGATGGGTTTTATATTAAAGTAGTATCTAACGACTGAAGAATGCAATACCCGGTTGAACTATTGCGTAAGATTCGTTTCTTTCGGCGCGCCGTTGATCGTGTTTCAGAGTTAATCAGATAATAAGGAAAACGTGTAACCTTCGCTAGATTACCTTAATAGAAACGTCTAATCACATAATTACTTATTCTGTATGTAATTTAAAAAATGATTTTTAATAATTAAACACGTATTAATATCGCTCGATTTATTGATAACATATCTTGATTTCAGGTACTCTGCATTTTTTTCATATATTACGAATGGATGACTCTAAGAAATAATTGTACCGATGTATTTCCGTAATTTTTATTACCACTGATATTGTGTTCATTTTAATAAAACAATTTTCCTTTCTGATTTAGTTTTTCCGATGTCTTAGTACATTAAATTCAGTCCGTGCTAGTGACGAATCCTGATTTCTTTTCTTTTACAAATATGAAAAAAAAAAAAAATTATAAGCTTGCCATTTTTTAATCATATTTTAAATGTAAAAAATGCATATATAAATATGAATATATACGCGTGATTAAAAAGAATAATATTACTACTATAAAAATAACAGAAACAAGACGAACACAAAATTTTATTAACTATTAAAGAACTTGTTTCAGAATCACAATCTCCACAATTACCATGGTTTGCACACAATGATCGGGGAAGATACTCTTCGGTGGTCATTAATATTTAATAAAATTATATTGTCATCGGTTATTTTTATATTATCAACATTATTACAAAGTGACACGGCGATTAATCTTCCTTTTGTTTCCTGATTCCTTGAATTTCTTTGTTCTGTTTCTACTTCTATCATTCGCTTGAGTTTCAACCATCTTCTTCTGCCTATTTCTCGGTTTCGTTATTATCTTGTTTCCTCTTCAAATTACTCTCTCCATTCGAATTAAGCAATACTACCTATAATAATGCTGATTACATTTTCTTTGGTTGTTCGTGCATTTTTCCTGAGCATTGTGTTTTGTATTCCCATCTTCGAAACTCGACCTCTCATCGTTCGTCTTATATTTCGACTTTCCTTCCTGCATCCGTCATTCCATCTACCGGTTCTTTTATGCTGTCAATATCTGACCAAATCGAAATTTAACTGACGACTTATTCTCTTCTTTTTATTTCTGCGTATAAGTCCCTGGCTAAAGTACCCCACAAAAAAACAACAACAACAAAACAAAACAAAACAAAACAATTATAGTAATTTAAAAAGATAAATATATATATATTTATATTTAAAAAGTAAAGTGAGTCCCTTATTCTTACTAAGTTGCCGAGAATGTCAAAATTAACGTTCATAATATATTACGCCTAGCGGTATACTAAGGAGAATATAGAAGGCTCAGTTTCTTTCTTTAATTTTTTTGCTAGCCCATTCAGTTTCAGATTTCACCCGGAAGGCGCTTAAATCTGGAAGAAAATACAAACATATTCAAACCCATCACCTCTCGTTTGGCAGCTAACCACTGTAACTGCTAGGCTCTCGTGCTATCACAACTACATCGAGTAATTTTAATTTATCTATTACATCATCAAAAAAATTCTAATGTTCCGCACCAGAAGCGAGGTAAAATCGTACGCTCCACTAGCACATCATTTTAACAGGTAATTTTAATGCATATTATTAATTAAAAACGGATCTGAAGTAAGTTTTCCTCGGTAAAGTTCAAATATTACGTACAAATGATTTCATTGTGTCCCAAATACTTATTTAATAAACTTTACGAAAAGCAGCTTCCAATTTTGCCTAAATAAAGCGTAAAAAAAAAAGAAATTAATAATTATAATTAATAATTGAAAAAATTAACTTGACAACACGGGTATGTTCTTCTGTAGGGGATAAAAAAAAAAAAAAAAACTGAAAAAGTGATCTAAGGAACAAAAGTGATGACAAATAACGTCGCTGAGAAGTGCTGCATATGCAGTAGTCATTGTTTGAGAGAGCGTGGGAAAAAATTAGTGCAAATGAACCCGAAAAAATAACTTAATCGCCGGTTTCAAATCTGATCATTGCATTTTTATCAATTACCGACTGGTTTACAGTATGCAGCCGCTACTTGCCATGGTATTCGGCTGGTCCTGTGTACATTATCACACACTATGGTTTCTGATGATGATTAAGCTTTCCGAAACGTTAAGTTTTAAGATTAATCTTTTAAACACGGTTTTCCCAATTATGTCCACGATGGAAGTTTTAAATGTTTAACTAAACGAAACACTGTTCTTCAACATGTGCGACGCTCACAGAGATATCAGAGTTTTCAAATTCGTCCGCGACACGAGCATAGACTTCAACGGTACTATCATACAAACATAAATTTGAATTACGTCTATGCAAGTCGGAAATAGAAACAAATTACCCGACCCCGAAGTGCTAAAGAAATACCATATTATATGCTATCACATAGTTGCGTTAGTAAAATATTAATTTCACCCTAACGTGTACATAGAGAATCGTTGTTATTAATGGATACAACATTCGAAACAAATTAGGTTATAATAATGTGGCAGAACACATAAAAGTAAATTACGCCAGTAAAAGTACTTCGGAAGAGTTCTCTGATAATAATAGTGCAATGACAGTGAAGTTATTCAAAGTACGGAAAAATGAAAAAAAATAGAAGCAAAATCTTTTGAATACCACAAGTTGGAAAGATAATTATCTAAACGAAACTATTCTAAATTCTAGATGGACGTAAATGATTTATAATTACTTTTTTTCTTAATACTAAAAAAATCGCGTGTCCTCCCTCGTTTAGACGGTGTAAAATTACATCAAATGGATCTGTCTATTTGAAAATTACTGGAATTTTAACGCTAAAATCGAGAATGTTCCATCATTAGAATCTAGGCTAACTCTAAAATGTTTACATAAAGGAAAATTTAATGACCATGAAAACACGAAAGACATGTATAATTGGACAAAAACCTGATGAATTCCTTCAAAATATGATCAAAGAGAAAAGTTTAGCAGGAAGAAAGAAAGCAAAACAATTAACGTCATTCAATGACTCTGAACCTGATAATTTGCCTACAATTAATGCTTATAGAATATTAAAGAATAAAAGATATAAAGAAAATTAATTTGAATTAGCTGTATGGCTGCATGAAAAAAAAGTACCCCTTTTAATAACATAACACGTGACATTAGTTAGGACCGTTTCTTTGTTCAATATTGAGCTGTAACAGAAGTTAATGCTTATAAATTTTCTTGTACAAAAAAGTAAAATAGCAAAAACCAGTGTATTGATACGAGTGAAGATTTTGTTCGATTTGCTTTCTGACAGTTAAACGAAAACAATATTTTCCTATGAAATTGTATCTGAACGTTCAAAAGCGCAATGCCAGCTTTCAGTGGCACACATGAGTAGATAAAAAAGGTTACTTCTGGGTCACTATTGCTTACAGGTTGCATATGTTATTTTTTGTTTTTTGTGCAGGAGAAACTTTTACAGAAATATAAATTTAAATAAATAAAGAAAATAATACTAACGTGACTGCACTGTGTTTCTCTCCCCTGCTTCTTGAGTAATAATTTACCATCATGCTAACATATTCTACTCTATAATTACATCCCTCTGCCCGCTGCATCTTCAGCATTACAAAATCCATAGATTACCTCAACATGCAGCACGCCTCAAAGCAACTGCCTGCTTTCTCTGCAGACAACAGTACAAGATTACCCATTGCCCAGCAACAATGCTCAACTAAAACATGGATTAGGGGAAAGCTTATAACTAGCAGCTTATAATTTTTCTAACCCCTACTAAGTTGCTTCATATGTTTTGCGTGATTTCATGTGGGGTTCGATACCGGACGATGACAAAAATTATGTGGCGCTAGTTTAGTACACACTTAGGGAACTGCATTTCTTCTTCTTTCCTAACGATTTCCCGGTGCGGGGTCCGTTTGGCAACACTGTCTTCTCCATTTTCTACGATCCTACTTAGGGAACTGCATTTGTATATCGATAAATCAAGCAACTATAGTCAGTTCCAAATGCATAGTCGTGTGTATTAGCGTCGCATAGACATATTCAGCCGGCGAACAATCGCATCAACGTGAGTAAAGGCCAGTCGTCTTGATTATCCTACTCTATTGATAAGCTTTCACATTATTTTAATCGGCAGCACGAAAGCTAGGCTGCGCTCCTGCTTACGTGATCGGCTTCATTAGCGTATGAAAACCTGGCAGCAGGTATAAAATGAATCTTCCAATTTTCCTGGCCAGCACGGGAGATTAAGCCGACTTATCCCGCTAGGGATTGCCTACACCCAGCAGTGAGCTGATATGGGCATATCGTGATCGTGATGCATTTAACATTGCCTAACCAATGTAATAATTTTGCTAATTAATACTAGCTGTTTATGTTTCTGTATACATTGAGAATACACTTTATTGTTCACTAACCGCCTGTAACACTTTTCTAACCCCATAATTTGACAATACAGTTTATCACTGTATTTATTATTTATACATATTGTTAACAATATAGTTATGACAAAAAATAAATTTCAACGCTTATTAAAAATTATATTTATAATTGATAATAAGTGTTGAAATTTATTTTTTGTCATAAATACAGTTTATTTTTAAGGTATAATTGTTCCTCTTTCTTCTTTTGCGAATTCACGTCGTTAAATTATATAAGAAATATGCATAAAAACAATATGAAGTACATCAAATGAACAAAATAAAATAAAACTCATTAAACAAAAATAAATCAGTAAATGATATATGTTACAAATGCCGCCTTTTTATCATAAAAACCGTTCTATTTCCTATTTGACTTCAGTCAGTGTGATTTAGAATTTGTTTCCGATTACATATATTGAGTTTAGCTGACGATGGGTTATACCCGAAAACATTTCTAAGTAAGCAATCATTTTATACTTAAATTTGTTTGTTATATTTTGATAGTTGTTACAACTTACTATAATCTATAATTAACAAACAGGAGATGGTAAAAGAGATTCTTTATTATGTTGTAATTTCATAATTCTTATTTATAGAAAAACAACCTAACGATAAGATAAAAACTTTTATCAATGTTCAGTAACTTTTAAAAACTTCATTACGAATATGAATATCATTATAACATTATTATCAGTACAAAATCACTACCTTTACATTTTGGTCACATTCTTCTGTACCAACACCAATTACAAATAGCTAAATCGAAGTATGAAATGCAAACTAATAAATATGTAATAATTAAAACTGGCTATTGAATACCATGCAATTTTAATGTGCCCCGAAACATATAAATTTAGTTCTCTACGTATTGCAAAACTTACATAAAACTTGTAAAAGTACATATAATGAAATTTAAATGACGCGTTGCATCAACAAGTGGCAAGTAGAGGTCGATATATTCATTACTGGTTAGGTAATTTAATGTGGACTGATAAAGGAAGTAAAGAATAATATATTTAACATGTGTCTAGTTTTTTTCCACACTTTTTTGTGTAAAATAAAAATAACTTCGAGCATATTTTCCAGCATCGAAATATTTTTTACAATTATTAACTTTTAGATCAATTTACTTTTCTTCTTAGAGCAGAAAGAAATGAAAAAAAAAAAATGCTATAAAATAAAAATGTCCTTAAAAAACATCCGCTCAGAGTGAATCATCGTCCCTTTACGGTTTAATTAAATATTGGTATTATTTTTCAATTCCAAACAGTGATAAAAATAACTTCTATATCCGCTTTCAAATAATAACCAATATGAAATTTTGTAAGATGAACATGAATTTTTCCTATCAAAAATTTTATCACAACACAACGGATTTAAAACTACAAAGAAAGTATATTGTTATTGGTATTGGTAATGAACAGCATCATTTTAATAACGTTGTATTTAAGTTGTTGTTTGATACCAAGGCTGTGTCCACCCGGGGGGAGGGGGGGGGGGGGGGTAACCCCCGCGCCCATGAGAACTAAAGTAGTTATTTATAAATATACAAAAATCGGGAAAAAATCAAAAATTTTAAATAAATATTGATGATTTCTTAAGGCGTTCTTACCTTTAAAAGAAAAAAGAAAAAACATGCTCCATATTTTTAGGTGCTTCATTAATATTTTATTAAAAACGTTTTATTACGAGTATAATTAATAACATATGTAATTTTTATTAATGTTCATATACGGGGTAATTCATTTATGTAAATTATTAATATATAAATCAAAATGATGGAAATTATTAATAGTACGAATATTGGTGAAAAACGTATTGTTATTTATAAAATAGATATGTGAAAAAAAAATTCACCCCATCCCCAACAAAATTCTGGGCACGGGCCTGTTTGATAAATAAGGTTAGAGACACACTCTTGCATGAGAAGTAGTATCAATTTTTAGTATATTGTGAAGTTTTCAAAGAGATGGAAGTAATATATTACTTAGGCGAGTTAAAAAGAGAAAAACGTGTGCAAATATATTATAAAAAGCCTAGCATGCGTGATTGCGCTTAAGGTAAAATTGTATATTGATAACAAAATAATGGTAATATAAATCTTGAATTAAAATCTAATTATTACAATGTTATCGTCGCTATAGTTGTGCATCCTCTTCTCTGGGTATCAAACTTAAAAGAAGATAAAAATGTTTGACAGAATAAACGTAAATAAATTACACTCGTTACAAAGTATACGTATATTTTTTTTTAGTTTTTCACGTTTTAATTCTATTAGTTTTTTGACTATATGAATGTTGCAGATTACAAATTAAATTAACTAATGATTATACGCGGTAAACGAACAAATTTTTCATCAACAATGTTAAAGTTTTTTTACGAGTATATTTATATTTGGATACTGGTGTAATAAATAAATTTCACGTCAGTTTTATATTTACAAAATCATGAGCAATGAAGAGTAATAATATGACATTGTTGACGGACGTATAACTCTACCCAGTTTTGTAATTGTTTTATTATAAACTATTATTTTAGATAAGTTTCGCAATGTTATACAAATTATATAATTTTTTTTTTACGAAAAATTAATTGTAGTAGCCAAAAGTAGATTTATTTTTGTAAAAATGTAAATTAGGAACACATGTTTTTTTAAAAATAATAATGGTTTTTATTAAAAAAAAAAAAAAAAAAAAAAGAAAAACTACAAAATTATAAAGATTACACCATATGTGTGGTACAGTTTTAATTGACTACTACTGCTTATAGTAAATTATAAAATAATTTTTTACTTAATAATTACTGGGCGTTAATGTTATAAAGTAAACAGGATCAATTAACAAAAACAGAAAGAACATGTTCGTATATTAGTTTTAGTTTTTTGCATCCTCTTACAAGATGTTGTATTTCGTAATAGAAAAGTTTGTTTTGATTCAAATAATTATAATTTTTAAAATGATTTTCTAATCGAACTATTACGAAATTTCTTTTAAAAATAATTTCGTTTTGAATCGCCAAGTGACTAGAAGAGAACAAGATAAAATGATAATTCTAATATCGTCTATTATACAAGTTACTGCTATCCAATGGTATATTTAATAATGGTTGTTCTTTTCCTTACCTGATTACATTTCGCAGTTTCTAATAGAACTATTAACTGTAATTTGTAAAAGAGCAGATTATTCATGATAAACTATTCGGTTTATTTTTGTTCCAATTATTACGTTTATTTTCTTGTATGTGAAAATCATTGTTAGTAAATTTATCGAATTATTACTGAATTATTATTTAGATTACACTCTGTTCATTTAAAAAAATATTTAATACTAAAAGATTGCTTACAGTTGTAAACGATATGATTGTATTAAAATTATCGTCATTATATATAAATTTATACACATACATTTTATCCTTAAAGATATATATCGTAACATGACAAATTATTTTTCTTTCCGATCATGAAAGAGGTAACTAAAAAGTAAAATTTTAGATAGCTGAATAATCTATAAATAAAGTATAAAACTTAACTTACGTGTAGGTGTGTGTTTTTAATATTGTATTTCTGTTTTATGTATGTAAAAAAAGAAGAAAAAATTAAACAAATATGGATCATTTAAACATAAAAGTGCAAGGTAACGTACGCCACATTTTAGTATAATCTAGAAAGAACATTTATTTTTATATGAAACTAGCCGACTTTTAATACAGATTTGTTCATGTATTAGAGTTCATAACAAAACTGTAATAACCGAAAATATTAATAAGAACAATTATAATGTATTTTCAAAAAGAATTGAATTTATTTACATACAAGAAAATATCATAATGTTTAAACAAAGTTGAAATTGGGGCGTAAATTTTTTAAAAAAATACTTTTAAGTTACGTATTTAAACGGAAGGTAATTTTTCAAAACTTTTGAAGTTTTATGTGCTTCTCTAAAAACAAAAACTGTACAGATTTAAGGCTATAATTAAATTAGAGTAAAATTCCTAATGACATTAGTAAAATGGGTATTATTTTTAATTCTGTTTTGTTTTTAAATAATAAATGGTAATTTTTCTAATGGCATTGCTGGTAAATTGTATTATTTCTGATTTGGTCAAAGTTAAAAATTGTTTTTATTGTGTATTTGTATAACACAGAAACAATTAAGGACTAGCTTAAAATTGGTATTTTTAAATCATTTAGATTGAATTTATTTTTACTTAACTAATATTTAACTTTTTTTAAAGTTCCGCCTAAAATACGTTTCAGTCTGCACTAGTTTACATAATTTGTAATGCAAATAGAGCGCGATGAAATTATTTGATAACCTTGTAAAAATAGCTCTTAAAAATTTAGCATGTTTTGGATCCTTTTAATCGAAATATCGATATTGTTTTGTTCTGTGTTTTTAGTTTACTCTAATTCGCTTGTAATTAACGTTTTCATATCCACCATACCAAAAAAAAAAAAAAGTAAAAATAAAAGTACAATTTTCACTGCGAGTTATTTCACTGAGTTGCAAGTGCCGAATTTTAATTTTGCAATGGAAAATAACGTGTGTAAAATTTATCGAAATTGAAGTTGTTTATCTTGTAAATTAATAATTTCAGTTATTTGTTATTTTATTGTTAGTTATTAAATTATGGTGTACAAACTTTTGCTTTTTTTATATACATAGTTAGTGCTTACTCATTTCATGTTAACGAACAAAGTTTTCTGAGAGAGAGGAAAAAAAGAGATGATTTTTGAAATTAATAAAAAATTAAAGGAATCATTTTCTACTGAAAAGGTATTTTTATAATATTTAAACATTCGTGTTTATATTATATTCAGAGGTAACATTTATTGTAACTAAAGATTTTTTTTTAAATCGCTAATTATGCACGGTACTATGGCATACTATAGTTGGATTTTTGTTTTTCTAATAAAAATAATAAAAAGAATTTGTAGAAAAATTGAGTGCAACTTAATATTGTAAACGTAATAAACATTATAATAATATGGTAAAAATATGTTCTTGAGCATTCGTGAATTGTTTATACATACATATATACATAGGTAGTATACATACGTATAAATACATTTTTCGTTACATATATAAAAAAAACGTTACGAAATATATAATTATAAATGTTATCGACGAACGTCATTTATGATAATAATAATGCCGTGGATGAAACCTTAATAGAATATACCGTGATATTTTTTATTACATATCCGAAATCTTTAATAAATCGTTTATCGTCCGTTCTTCTATGCTTGAGGTTCAATTCAATTCGATCTGGTTGAGTTTGTACATTGAGGTAAAATGGAAGATTTTTTAATTTTATTCATCCTCGGCTAGCAGTACTAAGTCGTCGGCTACTATGTCGCTTATATGTAAGTAAATTATCCAGTACATCAAATTGAAACATATGAAACATACCGGGAAAACAATTCGAGAATATTTATCGATATCGCTCGGTGTTATACCGTACATTTTGCTTAAGTCTTTGCCTGGATGCAGTGGATGCGTCAGTACCGGAGTCACGGCTTCTTCGTCGGCTCGCCCGTTTATCGTGTTCTCTAGCGTTCCTCCTTTTAAATGAGCTTTAGGATCGTGTAATTTATACCGGACCTCCTGGAACAATGGTTTATCACTTACAAGGGACACTGCTTATTTAAATATCTACTAACATCATTTATATACATTTTAGATTATCACGAGCATGATGTGCTCCGGATTTAAATAATATTGTAATTCCTTACATTTTAAAAATTCCAGTGTTTTTTTTTCTAACTTTCATTATAATTTGCGGTAATACATTCTACGTATTTTACTGATTTCTGATTTATTGTGAAGAAGAAATTTTGTTACAGCGAAGACGGAACTCTAAATCTGGTATTTTATTTTATGTCAGCATAATTTCCTGCGGAAGATAGCGATGTGGCCGATTCGCAGCCGACTGAGGATCTTAGAATCGTAACGCGATGCTTTTTCCGGTGGCTGCCATGGTTCAACTGTGTACTTAATGATTTTTAAGAATGCTGTAGTAGCTGCGCATTCGGCTTTCCACTGGTTTTCACACGTCTTTAAGAATGTATACGTTATCGATGGCGGTAGGTTCACATCCTCTGGCGTTGATGAGAACAAAGCAGAGCGTGCTGCCCTGTCGATCCTCTCACCACCGGGTACCTCGATGTGCCCAGGAACTCATAGTCATTTGACACTGTTCTAATATAGATAATGATATATATATATTTTTTTTTTAAATTGACGGGTTGTTGTATTTTTGATTTTTAATTATGGATTTAAAGACTGCGGGGAATCAGTTATTAGGAGGAAATTATTGACTTTAATATGTGTTATGACGAAGCGATAGAGGCAGTGTGTAATTCCATGCTATTCTGTATCCAAAGCGGAACAGGGCATCGATGAGTCTGACTTCGTGTGTAACACGTCCTGAATTTCGAAAGCGCAGGCTGCCGGCAATGTCACTGCCTTGCCGCTTGCCTTAGAGCTCTCCATCACTGTACTAAAACGGGTGGTCCGAATGTTTGTTAAATGCTATAGATGTTCGTTGTACAAAGGAGAGTTATTATGCCTGGAAGGAAAGTTTTATGTGTGACTAAGGTAAATGAAATAGATAGTGCGCACGATAACAGGAGAGGTTCTATGCGCCCCAGAATAGTTCTCAGTGCGGAGTGATGCACGGGATTAAGGGATTTTAACAGCGATTTGCTGGACGAAGAGTACATCTGACATTCGTAGTTGATTCTCAATAATATTAACGACTTGTAGATGTTAAAGAAGAAATTAGGGTTGATGTTACATCTAGAACTAGCCAGGTACTTCAGTACGGGGATAGATTTAGTGTATCTAAGTCTCGGGTAAGCAAATATAAGGCTTCCAAGTAAGTTTGAAATCGAAGGATAACCGGAGTGACTTTTGAGGAAGAGGAAGGTTCTTTAGATTCAGGCATAAACTAGGAAAGAAACGGCGTCCCCTACAAAAATAAACATAGTCCGTTGTTCTAAACAGCCGGGGACGATTATGGACAGCGAAATGCAATCGGCTACGTCATTAGCGTAAATTGTGAATATAAGTTTGTACTAACGGCAGAGTCTTGTTTGCTGTTGAAAGCTTTCGAAGATTTTTGGATTTCGTTAAAGCCTCATTATTATAATTACGTTATTTTAACTGTTTTCCTGTAACTCGCAAAATGATTATTTAAATATTGTTTCTTATTTTCGTTGATTAGCAAATGTGCGTGCGGAATTTTTTTCTTTTTTTTCGTTTATTTAATTATTTTGTTTTCGGTACAATATTTTTTCAGTCACATTTACAATGACGCGGAATATTTTTCAACAAAATAAGAAATATTTCTAAAAAATTTTCATAAATGAACGATTATTTTTTCATTTTTTCGCTACTTAAAATGTTGGCCAGGAATTTTGTTTGACATCGTAAGAATAGAAAATTTTGTGTTCGCTTCTCTATACCATTATTACCATAATAAACCAATTTTCTCTTTCGAGAAAGTTTTTATATTTATCCAGCAAAAAAAAAAAAAAAAAAACATAATTTATACATATACTTTTTAAGGTAGTACTTTACAAAACAGCAAAAACATTTAAAATCTTCTTTTGTCAATAATAAAAAGTTATAAATTGCATTTACTGTTTTATGTACTTTATTATCAAAGGTTGTTTCATTG
Source organism: Icerya purchasi (assembly GCA_039619475.1). Lineage (NCBI taxonomy): Eukaryota > Metazoa > Arthropoda > Insecta > Hemiptera > Monophlebidae > Icerya > Icerya purchasi. The sequence goes on from CM077115.1 coordinate 241,644,539, forward strand.
TGTTAAAATGTTTGATATTATACGATGCTTTATGATTTCATCGAATAATTAATGATACACATACGCATACATGTGCGTACGCGTTCGCATATAATTTTATACATGTTTAAGAATGTGATTTTAATAGGAAATTTTACGCAGAGAAAAACTGCTGAAATTCAGCACAAAAAAGCTAGAGTAAGGAAATCCAAAAAATGAACGTTTTGAAAAACTTTTAGTGATAGCGCATGAATATGTTAAATAGACGTTGTGAAGTCATAAATACTGTAACCATTAAACGTATCGAACCAACTGTAATTACAATGTAGGTACGAATAGGAAAAAATCAAAAACGAAATTAGTAAAGATGACGTAGGGTCATTGGCGTAACTAGGTGTATTTTTTTTGGGGGGGGGGGGGGCTGGCCCCCAACCAACATTTTATTAGGGGGGCCGGAAAGTAATGTAATTTTTTTCGAATGCCATCATTCATCTGTCATTATCAGCTGATTGTTTGCATGTCGACTATACTCACCCGATATTGCGCCATCAGATTGTCACTTATTTCGATCGCTGCAATATTTTCACCGTGGTAAAAAATTTGAAAGCTTGGAGGGAATCCAAAATGCCCTCTCCACCTACTTCGCTGAAAAGCCAAGTGATTTCTACTGATCCGGCATTAAAAATTTGCACACTAGATGATAAAAGGTAATCGATAACGATGGCGATTACATCATTGAATGAAAATAAATACTTTGTGGAAAGTTAAGTCTTTGAATTTCGAGTAAAAAAACGGCATTACTTTCCTTCACTCTGTGTGAAAGTCTTACACAGCAGAATTTGTGTACATATCAAACAAATCGACAGATGGTTCAATAAATATAACAGTGTGTTATCCATGTTACTGGATTATTTATTTAAAAATGTTAAATATCTACTAAAAATTATATCAATTTAAGTCATCAAATTTTTTCAGCAAAAAGCTTCAAAACTATATCAGCACAGTAATATTTTTTTTTTTACATAGTCGTTTTGAATGTGAAGCACGCAAGTATTTGAGAACCTCTCTTGCGTCACTGTGCTTTTGAGCCATGTTTTCACTTTCCTCATGGCTGAAAAGCTTCTTTCGCATCCAGCTGAGCTGACTGGGATTGCAACTTGTAACAGTTTGTAAAGATTAGGGCAAAGGTCTTTCTTAACCTCTTTCACGACGGACTCTGATGTGATGTTAACCCTTTTGGTTACCATCATATTCCGTGTTATCATTTGCTCAGTATGTAAGAAAGTAAGATCAATGCCGAGGACATTTTTGTAATTTTCAATAAAAGAATTGCCATTTTCGAGATCTTATAAATGCATCAGCTGATTGTGCCATGGGCAGATTAACAAACCCGCCTTTCATATTCATTATTACATTATCCACTATTTGCAAATAAATATTAATCTTCCAATATTGGTCACTGCAGTTTGAGTCATTCCAACTTCCTTTTCCGAGTGTACACATAGGCTCAATTAAAAAGTCCTTATTTCTATCATTCTGCTGCGAGGCGGTTTCTTTTACTTATTATTGTGGGTTCTAAAGATATTTCATGATTTTTAGCGAATTATTCAATCTGCACCATATTGTGTCAAATTGATCTCGGGTTTCTTCAGAATTTTTAATGATGTCCTCAATCACATCGCTCGCTTGCCCAAGCGTTGCACTTTTGTTTTGGAAATATTTGCTTAGTACATTGACCGCTGAAAGTACTGAGTGAAACACATGTAAACAGATTATTACAAATTCCGGTTTCGTAATACAAGTCAGCAAACCACCGGCTTCTACTACGTGTTTGTCCTGGTTTTTGTTGATCTCATGCTCTAAAGCTGTTTTAAGTATATCGTAGTTAGCTATCACTGATTTAAAGTTTTCGTATCGACAACTCCATCTTGTATTGCTCAGGCTCCTTATTTCACAAAGGGATTTTGTGCCAAGAGCATCATGAATTTCCTGTAGGTGAACATGATTACCGGGATATGAAAAATGGATGTGGAGCGCTTCGATATTATTAAAAAACGTTGTTGCCGATGAGACATTTGCACATGAATCCATAATGGCCAGATTAAGTCTGTGAGCTAGGCGGTGTATGTAAATTGCATGAGAGTACACTTCCTTTATAACTGCCTGCAGGCCTTTGTGTTTCTCTGACATCATCACACTGGCTCCATTATATGACTGTGCAATTTATTGGAATATTCTGTAAGCCACAATTTTTTATAAAATTCAAAATTATTGTAGCCTAGCTCTTGACATCTCTACTTGTGGAACGATCTATAAAGCCCAGAAATCTTTCTTCAACTTCAAATTCGTTGGTATACCTTACTGTAATAGACTTGTTTTTCTTCTTTGTGGCACCCGGCTTCATCAGCCATTATCGAAAGGAAACCGCACGCCTTGATTTCATTTACGATTCCTTCAACAGTGAGCTGTTTAATAATGTCAATAATTTCATTTTGTATCTTAGAACTGCAATAACTTATGTGTTTTTCTAAGTGTTTCGAAAATTTATCGTCATACTTGGCAAACAATTGAGTTACTTCTATGAAATTTCCTCTGTTTTTTGAATCTGAATCCGCTCGATGTTAAAGCCAAACTTTGACGTAAGAGATATAGAATTACATCTATAATTTTTAATAAACTGTCTTGGTTTTGCACAACTTCCTGCTCATATTATGAATTAATTTGTTCAACTACAGTTAGCTTTTGATGCAAGTGTGTTAAATTGCTCTCTTAGAATGAGCCAAAATTCAAATGCGCTCGATTTTTTTTTTTTTACACTTTTTATTAATAAAAAATTCTGAGGTGGGCACAAGAGCTGTCTGGGATGGGCATGGCCCACCTGACGCTCCCCCTAGTTACGCCAATGCATGGGGTTAGTGCATGAAAATTATTTCATTGTATGTTTTCATTTGTAGTAAATGTAATCGACAGTTGCGTTAGTTAAAGTAAATGTTTATAAAATAAACTCCAGATAAAAAGTAAAAATTACGATAAGCTGCATATTCCGCTTATTTGGAAAACATAGGTTTTATTACGCAGTCGTTCAATTCTCATTACAATATCTGTACAGAAAAAAAGGAGAAAAAGGAAATTATGCCTTATACATTTTTACCTTTCTTTCTACTTGATAATCACGATACATAGAATACAGTGGAAATAGCGCTGTTGCGGTAGCTGAATGTGCGCGTTATCTCCAAAATAGGTTTACTGCAGATAGAAAAACTTTCCAGTAGTAAATTTGTCGCACAAACCGAACCATCGTTAAGCTGATGCGGTGTTGCAAACAGTTCTCTTTTTTTACACAACTTTATAAAATGGCGGACAGCGTCCCTCCCGTTTCATATCAATCCTCAACCTGCAGGGTGAGATTTCGAAGCGCTCCCTTCGTGTTTGTTCACAGCACAAACAGAAGACAAATTGAGGTGACATTTTCCTCGGGGATCAACTTTTTTTTTCTCGGGTGATCACTTTTCCTATAATAGCTCAACTAATACGAGTACAGGCTCAACAGTGGCAAGTGTAATGCATTAGTTATTTGTAAATGAAATCGTTTTGAGCTGCAATTCTTTCTCACAGACCTTAATAATAATTTAAATGAAAAGATTATTTTTAAATTAATTTCGTTAGAAATAAATATATTTTTTAAATTTTCTAATACTACTTTAAATCGTAATCGACGAGGTTCTTTATAGAAGCGTCTGGAAAATAAAATAAAAGGTACGTTTTTTAAATTAACGAAATTTCATATATCGGTAAACGCCCACTAATGTAGATATAGTTGAGAATACTAAAAGGAAGTCTATAATTCTGTAATGTTTCTCTAAATCTTGCTCTACACTTCCTACAGTACTGAGTTTTATTTTTTTATGCGATGCTCTGCACGCTTCCACATCGTCATTTTTGCGTTTTGGGAAATTTCTTTTTTCTCGGTCGACCCAGAATATCAACACTTTTCTGCCGATCTTGACTTGTTACTTTTTTTTTTTATCTTTGCAAATAAATAAATAAATTTATCACAACACAACACAAACCGAGCGAAAATACAGCTCAAACACAAACAAAAATTAACGGGAAACTACGATAAAATTTTAGCGCCTCTGTACACAACCGCTTGGCTGAAAGTATGCCTGTAAACTTATTTACCGGAAATATACAATATGTGCAAGGTCAGTTTACATACTTACAAAGACCCATAAAAGTAGAAAGTAATTAGGCGATTACAAAGGGTTAAAGCAAATTCCAGGTAGGCGCGTCAAGCAGTTGTCAGGCATGTATAAAAATTGAGCATGAGGGCCGGTCGCCTGAAACGCTGTATTTTCGTTAGTTTTGCTCCGATTTACTTGAAGTTTTGACACAATACTCTCGACATGTTGTACATTCAGAAAAAAACATATAAAAAAATGCAAAAAAAAAGTTCTTAATATAATCAAAATAAATCCTTATCTATTTTTTTACCACATTTAAACATCAGTAACAATTAACTATTTTAATGCGAACTTGACTCAATTTTGATGTCCACCTCAGCGCAGGATTCCGTTTTTCCGCGTTAAGGAGTACGTGTTGGCGCGTATAGTTTATTTTTTGTTTCATGATCTGTGAGATATGTTTTGGGGTAATACAACGACAGTGACACACTTCTGATGCTATTTGGTAATGTGATTATTTTCGTTATATACCGCGTTCGAAAGCATTTATATAGCAGCGAATGTTCTTGATGTACCTTATTGTTCGCTGGATAAGTAGCGGAAATTTTATGACTGTTATTTAACGTTGCAGATTCGCTATTTATAGTATAATTAGACTGTAATTGTTTTTGCTGTTAATGATTTACTTATTTAATGTAATATTACATATTACATATCGGAAATCTCGAAATTCGTTTGAAAGAAATTTACTAATTTCTTAAATTCATGCTTTAACACGTAAATGTTCATTATGCGAAGCTATAAGACTACAATTAAACGAATAAACCATTCCCATTTTTCGAAGTACTACCTTATAGGAATTCTTCCATATAGAATAAGCGAAGGGAAAACTGATCTACGTGATTTAGAAAGGTTCCATGATCATTTACGAGCAAAACACAATAATACATAGCGATAGAGTTAAAATTACCACCTATGTTATATTCATATTTTTACTACTAATTTTATTTTTGCAGTACAAAGATAGGACCTCCCCCTCTGCATAAAAATATCTGGCTGCACTATTGTAATCAAACGTCGTTCTCACATATGTATAAGAAAATGAATGGTTCGTTTATGCTGTATTTGTGATGATTTGAAACAGTGGAAAGCAGAAAACGTATCGCGAAGGTAAATGGCGGGAAAAAGAATGTCACGAGTTTCAAAAATCAATCGGCCTCTCGCACTTCCAGTACAAGGTGGAAGAAATTATTAGCTTTGAAAGAATAAAAGCTAAATGAAACAAATAGAACTCATGCAGTGGTGCAAAGTAAAAGTGTACTTAACATCGAAAATGTAATAATGCAAAAGCGGTGTACGAATATCAATCTATAACGAGGGCAAAGTGTCTACAAGCTCGATGATGGTGAACGAGATCCGGTTCTCCATCAGATTTCGCATCTTCATCCGTGGTATCTAATACTTCTGAAACAGTCGGACAGCGAAAAATAAAATGACATGTTGACCGCGAGAAACCTGTACCTTGATTATCTCGTCATACGATTTACCGTATAATATCAAGTGTACAGAGGATGGGTATAAATTATTTTTACCCTTATATTTGTTTGTTATTGAAGTTGGTTTTTATTATAGAGTATGTAACTATCTTAATTCTTATATCTGGGGCTATTACTCTTAAACCGACTGGTAAACAATCTAGTTTTCCTAACTACACCGTCAGTTTTACAGATGAGTCAAAGATAGCACACCGGTAGTATGGATTTGTTCCTATGCTTAACCATTCCGTTCGACTCAAATTACCTTCATTCTATTCTATTAAGCATGAAAAAATAATGACGTTATTGTGAGCCATTTAATTCATGCCTTCTGTTCTTAACTTAAAATCGTTTCTTTCGATTTCCGATTGCAAAAGTGTTCTTGATTGCACTTATCCTCGATATATTTATCCTTCTTCTGACTATGTACTATTCTGCGCATTCGATCCTGAATCTTTATTCTTTCCCATTTTCAGACAGTCTTCCTTTAGGTCCCGAGACGTATTAGGATTACAGCTGATGATAGGACTGTCTTGCTCGCTTAGCCAACTTATCTAGGTGCCCTGTCAATTACACCTGCCCATGAATTACTGATTATAGCCAAGAAGATCCATACTACTAACTGGAAATTCGATGACTTGTATCATCCTTCTTCAATCCATGTTCTCAGTATTTATTTCTCCATCTCCATCCACCGGTCAAACTATAGTATTTATATTTTCAAAACCTTCGTCGCACGATTATTTGCTCTATTTGTCGTTTTTGAATCGCTATGTCGTGTCTCTATCGTGTTTTCCTCTCCTTACCCTCTACATGACAACACCATCTTGTGCGCCGATAATCATGTTTCTTCTTTTTTTTTTTTTTTTTTTTTGGACTACTCTTTCCGGTCATCCGAGAGGACAATACTGTACTCAAATTTCCCATCCGATGGTATTCCTACACCATATTTCGCATCTCCTATTCGGTCTCTCCAGCCAGTAGTAGTTACTCCAACTGTAGCTAAATTATTACCTTACATTGTTCGTCGTCACATTAAGATTTAATCTTGTTCTTCAGTTCCGCTTTCTTTTAATACTTCTAATCTTTTTCTTCTAGTTATTCCTGTTCACAGTCTTTCTCCCATTAAAAGTACCGTTTTCTGCTGTTGTTGTTAACTGCACAACCTACTTCCGTCCTTTTTTCTTGTCAACATTTTAAATTCCACTTTCTTAAAAGGAGTCATCATAATGTTCGATGGGAGGAATTCCTCCTTGTTTTTGCTATCGACATTGTGGACTCTGCTTTCGCAGTTGTGGCCGTAATGCTAAATGGTGAATTTCTCCTATCCTTTTCAATCGGTGTTGCAGTTATAGTCGTAATGTTTGAAGGTGGTTTTCTTTTCTCTGGCCGTTGGCATTGTAGACTGGGCTCTGTTGTTGCAGTTGTGGCCATAATGTTGAATGAGGATCTGGTCTCTTCTGCAGTTTTATATACATTATGCTCTGCTTTTACATTATTAGTAATAAGCTCGGGAAGCTTTTTTGCAACTGCACACTATGCGTTACGAGGCGTGGTACTCGCAGTTTCAGTACTGAACCATTTTTAATCTCGTCTTTCCGACTGAAGTTGTAGCGGTTTTTAGTGGCAAAATCCTTAACCGCCCGATTGGAGATCTGGAAACCGTCAACACCAGGTTCCTGTACTGCCGCCAGCAAACAGTGAAACGTACCCGTTTGTATTATTTATAATTACTCGTTTTTAAGAGTTTTCGTTTACCTATATTAAATTATTGCGTTTTTCAGCGGGCGATCATTCAAGAAAGACAGCTGTAGGTAATTAATCAAAACATACATTTAAAAGTTTAAACTTAGATTTAATTAATTAATAATAATAGTAATACAAATAAAATAACTAAATTTATTATTTTAATCCCGTGAGTAATGCTGATCGTTACATATTCGATATATTTATTGATGCTTGGATTAGTTTTCAGCTCACACTGAAAACGTTTTTTATAATGCTTAGGGTAATGTTTGTGTACATATTCTATTTTTAAATCGTAAAGTACGGTTAAATACGCGGTGTAACAGCAAGTAAAATAAGTTCTATGATCTTGACCGGGCGTCGGGGATTGTGAAGTTACGGTTCACCGTGTACTACTAAGCCTAATGGATCTTCTGATGAGAATATAGTGGGATTCGTTCCTTTCTCTCGGCTTACTTTCCCAGATTTCTCTGGCACCAAATTACTTCAGACTGGATAAACCTAGGAACGACTTGAATCCGGAACGAGACAAGTTTTGAACCCATCGCTTTTGATTTAGTAGCCAAGCACGAATACATAGTTCATAGCGTTAATCTATTATTCGCAATATCTTTCTAGTCGTTGCACTCGGTTTAAAATTGACGCGGATGATGTTCCATAAAAGATTCAGACGGAACAATAACGGTTACCAGTCATCGCCAATTAATTTAGCGAATAGTCTTCCTTTTGAGTGGCTTTTGGTACAATTTTAACGTTTGTTCTTTACGCTGAAGTCACCTCTTATATAAACAATGTAAGACCGGGGGATCATATAAAATACGCATCAACCTTTCATTAGGAAATAATGCTCGGATGACGGTGTATTATGTCTAGTGTGTAGTCGTGGTTTTTGTGCTAATATTGACAGTCAGTAGTTGGTGCGCACGCAATACTTCAGAATAACTTTTGTAATGACTTACTCTAGAACGAATTAATATTGCCATGTCATCATACGGGCGCAGTTATAACCAATAATTTTCTATTTTTATCTATAATTTTATTTGATTTATTTCTCAACATCTACGTTATTCCCTCCAGTATGCATCAGAAAGGAGTATATGTACGCACGCAGTGGGATAACTGTTTTGAGTTAGTGTGTATTTGTTTATTCGTTTCACCGTGTGTGGGTTTGTGTGTCTATGTGTGTGAATGTATATTCGTTTGTACGGATGTTTTTTTCTATCATGGGTCTGTAATTGTGTTTGGGGGGTATGAATATCTAGGTGTTTAAGATTGAAAACATAACTGATGAAACGATTGAAATTGGTTTGATTTAATTTGATGTATATATCATTGTTTGATTTTTGTTAAGTATATATAGCGATCTTTTTTTTTTTTTTTTTTTTTGTTTGGACGCTTTTAATTGCCAGGATTATTGCGCCCATCGGATAGGTTTTAGATTAGGGAGTAAAGGTGGGTCTTTTTGAGAAAGGTGATCAATGAATTTAGTTGTTCTGGGTCATCAGATATTGACTGAGGGGTTATTTTATGTTGTAATCGTTGGACAGAGAAGGAAGGACAGGAGAAAAGAAGGTGTTTTATTGTCATGATATCTGAGGAGCAGTAGGTACAAGTGGGGTTTTGTCGAATTCCTTAATATAGGTGACTGTGGGTAATTTTGGTGTGACCAATACGAATTCTAGTAATAATAATTTCGTCGGTTCTATTGAGGCTTGATAAATGTTTCCAAGGGACAACTGATTTTTTGAAATTATGAAGTTTGTTGGTATGTTGTTGGGACCATTCTAATTGCCATTTGTTTTGGGTTTGTACACATATATATGACTGGAAGTCTTGTGATATAAAGGGAAGGAGCGGAGAAGAACGGTGTGCGGTTTTTGCAAGATTATCAACATTTTCGTTACCGGAGATTCCAATGTGACTCGGGATATACATGAAGCTGATTTTTATTTGTGATTGGAATAAGATGTTGTATAAGTTGAGTATTTTCTGAATAAGAGGATTGTGTTTTTAGAAGTGTTTTGGAAAGAAACTAAGGAACTTAAGCAATCGGTCATAATTAAAAATCGTTGCCAGACTGATAAGTTTCGCTGATATGAAATATACAATGGTAGATGGCCATTAATTCCGCTGTGTTGTTTGAAGGGAACGAGGGAAGAGAGAAGTGACATGATGATTGCTCTATGGAAAAGGCGTATCCTACATGGCGTGTTTTTCTTTTTGAGCCGTCTGTGAAGCAGTGTATATGGCCACTGTATCTCGATAATTGATCAATGAAGAGATTTTTAATTATGAAAGGTGTGTAGTCTGATTTTGGGTAGGCTGTAAGCGAGATATTTATTGGAGGAATGGATATAAGCCATGGCTGATATTGTTGATTTATTTGTTGTTGAAGTAGTGGGAAAATATGGTTACTTTTGATTATTTCGGTGAATGAAGTGATTGGTTCGTGGACTGAGATTGATGGAATTGAGAAAAAATCTATAACTCTTTTAGATATTGGATGAGATGTGTTTGACATTGTTTTGGCTAGATACTTGTTTGTTAGTAATTTTCTACGATAAGATGGAGGGTGTTCTGCTGCTTCGCAGTAAATGCTAAGATTAGGCGAAGATGGAAGAGCTCCTATGCATAGTCGAATCTCAGCGTTATTAACAATGTCTAGGCTGGAGAGAGCTGATTGTTTTGCAGAACAGTATATGGGTGCTCCGTATTCGATTTTTGATCGAATTAGGGCACGATAAAATAATAGCAGGAGGGATCGAGATGGGTTGTGTCGAGGGTTTCTGATTATTTTTAATAAATTCAAGGATCGGAGGATTTCGGCTTTCGTTTCTTTAATATGTGGAATCCACGTAAGTTTTTGATCAAAAGTTAGGCCTAGAAACTTTGTTGAGTGAAGAGGTTTATTATAGAAAGTGAGAGTTGGTTCTGTTAGGGATTTTCTTTTGCGGCTGAAATTAACTGTATGTGTTTTACTGCTAGAAAAGGAAAGGCCGTTTTCTTCGGCCCAGATTTGAAGTTTGTTTAACGCTGGTTGAAGAAGTTGATATGCTATTGCGGGCTATTGCAACGTAAGGCTATGTTTATATCATCTGCGAACAGTCGTAACGATATCGGGTAGGAGATTATTTCGGTTATATCGTCGATCAGAATTATGAAAAGGATTGTGCTGAGAACGGAGCCTTGGGGTGCTCCATTTTCTATTCCAAAAATTTTGGAGGATTCGTTATTTAGTCTCACTTGGAAAGTTCGTTCTTTTAGGAAATTCTGTACGAAATATGCTAGATGACCTTTTATACCGAGTGAATGAAGTCTACGTAGGATTTTGGATCTCCATGCTTTATCATAAGCTTTTTCGAGGTCAAAGAATATGGAGTATAGATTTTCCTTGTTTTTGAAGGCAGATGTTATTTCTTGTTGGAGGTCTAATAATTGATCTAACGTAGAACGTTTTTTTTGGAAAACCGATATAGCGATCTTCGGACATGGCTAATAATTGTAAACAAGTGCGTGTATGTAAGGATATGCGTTTTTGTACATGACTGTTTTTATGTATTTAGTTATGATGCTTAAACGTGTATAGTATATATTTATATATTAATTTCATCTTGTAAAATTTTAATACTAGCTTATCACATTTTATTATAATCATATTTTAAATTTAGAAGCGATAAACCCTTCTCTCCATATTAATATTTTAAGGCACTGTTTTTTGTTTTTGTTTTTTATATACATATATACACACACACATACACACACACACACATATATATATATTTATCATTCCTTTTCCTTTTGTATTTTGCTACCGTTATTAACTGTAGTTTTTAATATTTGCTCCGGAAATCATGTTTATATTTATAGTTATAAGTACTCACAACTTCCAGTTTTGCCACTTTTTAACGTTTAAATTTGTATTAGACCACTGCTCGCGCAATATTGCGCATATGTGGTTTTGCCTGCAAATAATGATGATAATAAAGTATTTGATATTTAATTATTATTATTATTATTATTATTATTATTATTATTATTATTATTATTATTGCTGTTATTATTATTAATCGGGCGAACAAGATTAGTGTCTGTTTGCGATTTAGTTAAGGACAGCATAATGAGCACAAGTAGTCATACTGTACAAGTATGTGCTCATGTGCCACAACGTATCAGCGAGCGAGACTAGTTATGGCCTAAAAGTAATCGACGGAATCAAGTAAACGAAACGATCTTATCGATTGTCTTTAGTAATAGCTAGAAACAACGCTGAATGGCAGAAATAAAATTAACTTCACATGCAAATAATATAAAAATTGGTTTATTTGTATTATAATAAGTCAGAAAATTTTTGGTTCGTGGTGAGTTGATTGACACAGAATTGGCCAGCAAAATAATTTATGTGATGCGAATTATTGCAAAATTTTCCAGTTGTATGTAAGATATTTAAATGTTTTAAATCCAACGAATGTAAATTTTACCTAAATGTTTACTTGGTATGTTTGTATGGAAAAAATTTAACTTCAAATTTTTATTTTTCAAACTGCCTTCTAGCATTAAAAGTAATTATAACTGCTGAAGGAAATTTATTATTATGTAGACGGAGCAAAATATACTATTGGTCGTTTTCTTGTTTCTTCTCTCGTTGAATGAGCTTCAGCGTGTTCTAATCGCTTCCTAAAAATAATTTCTGGTTTGCTGCTATTTATATTAATAGAAATTAATTGTGTTCAAACCAAATACATATAAAAAATATTTTCACACAAGAAAACAAATAACGAGTAGTATTTTAATAATAGTTATCGAGACTAATAACGTAACATAATTCTTCATTAGAAGTTCATTTATACAAATGTTAGCCGGAACAGAATTAAAAGTATTACAATCATCTTAGAAGAAATCCTTTTGTGGCTGAAAGCAAAACGATTGTGAAACAAAAATGTAACCTATTTGAATGCCAACACTGAAGCTGGCAAGTCAAACAAGAATGCTTAGACTTTTTTATTTATATTAATCGGAGAAAGAGACTGTAAGAAAACATAATGTACCTATCTAACATTTTGATTAGTTCTCCTAGTTTTATAAAAGACAAGAGTTCTGATTACACTGTATTTTTTAACAGTAGATACGTAATTATTCAAATCCACTTTTACGCCGGTAGAGAGGACCTGGTGCCGGCCGTATCTGGGGGGGTCCCGGTTCACCCCCCCCCCCTCTCGAAATGTCTACGACATCATAACTGCTTGAATTAAATGGACCGAAATTCAGAATAAATTTATTTCTTTTCAATTTTTCACGAAAGAAAAGAAAAATAAAATTTTTATGAATTCTATGGAAACGACTATTTTTCATTTGTTTTTATTCTAATGTTCAAATATCGCATATATTAATTACAACGTAATTCTTAGGCTAGAAAAAATGTCCCAATTTTAATGTAACGTTTGTTATATTTTTTAGGATTTCTGTTATTGTTATTTAAAAAATGTCACAATTTTATGTAACGAAATATGTAATGAAACAATGTCTTAATTTTATATAATGAAAGTTAAATGTTATAATAGGATTTTTGTGGTTATGTTATTTTTTTTTTGTGTTGATGCCAGTAAGAATTACACGTTGTAAATTTTGATCATTTTATACAAAGTATAGAAGAGAAAGAGACAGAAATGAAAGCCTTGCGAGGCCAAAATGGTCGAGTTTACATATGTATATACATATATATATATATATATAATTATAAAAATATTTTCGTAGAAATAAAATTATTTAAATAACAGTGACAAATTTATTGACTAATTTTTGTTTATAATTAAACTATTATTATTTGAAAAAAATGTGTGACACATGACATACAAATTACAGAAATTAATAGTTCCCCGTTTCATTAGCTTTCTAAAAAGGTATAAATGTTATCAGTTTGTACACGTGCGCACACAAAGAAAATCACATTAGACTGCGGAAATTCTTAAATTCCAAGAAACATACCCTTATCAATACCGTCACGCGTTTGTTTCTTTTATCGCACTCGGGACGTTAGTACAAATCGGTAGACTTCGGAAACTTTCGGGAGAGTTCGTGAACGTGATGGACAGTGCTTGTCTCAGTCAGTTACTTCCGTTCATTCGGCTGGTTTAATCGAATTACTACGGTGAGCGGACGTATTGTTTAATTAAAATACCTCAAAAAGAAAAAAATAATTAATTTTTTTTTGAAATGGCTAGTTTGAAAAATACACAGATATTTTGTTCTGCTACTGGTTCTATGATAGTGATGCCGCTGCAACGTGAAAGGAATATCTAAAACGTTCCCTTGCCGCTATTTACCAGACGTGAGTGTGTTCGGCACAACATACCGATGGATTCTGGAAACAGGATGTGATCAGTGACGACATCCCGAAAGTTTCCGAAGTCTACCGATTTGTACTCCCGTCCCGAGTGCGACAAAAGAAACAAAAGCATGACGGGGTATTGATAAGAGTACGCTTCTTGGAATTAGGGATTTCCTCAGTCTAATGTGATTTCCTTTGTGCGCACGTGTACAAACTGATAACATTTACACTTTTTTAGAAAGCTAATGAAACGGTGAACTAATTTCCGTAATTTGTACGTCATGTGTCATACATTTTTTTCAAATAATAATAATTTAATTATAAACAAAAATTAGAAAATAAATTTGTCGATGTCATTTAACTAGTTTTATTTCTGAGATTATGATAATTGTGGGCATGTATTTCTATCCAACGTAATAAATAGCTAATTAGCTTTTAGAAAAATATCAGTTGATTGTTCAGAATTAAGTATTTTTTTACCACTATTTCCTTTTTTAAGAGCAAAAGTCTGAAATTTTCTAAAAATTCGTAAAATCGCTATAACTTAGTAACCGTTCATTTTTGACCCCTAGTTGATAGTACCTAATTTGGCTACAAATGATCTCTAGAATAGTTCCCTTTCGAGGAATTGGTCGAATTACAAATCACCCTATATAATTTGAATTAATCCATTCGAAACAACGATACTGTTTAACAGGTAAAATAAATTTCAAAATTGTTTTCTGCGAAATCTGTACCGAGATCATAGAACTATGTAGCGTTTACCTAAGATTTCAAAAATTTTCTGCATTACTACTACGCACGCGTATTCGAAAAAAAATAAGATACTTTTTTAGTTTTTAACATACCTCTTTCAGCTTAATAACTTTTAATTCAGCTCTGCTGAAAATCACATAATATAAAGCTTACTAATTAATTATCGAACTCTTTAATTTCATAGATAGTATACCAAGAATATTGCCATGCGAGGATCCCAATCTTCTTCTACCAAAAAGTTAACGGTCGATATTTATAAAATTATATAATCTATTTGTGAAGTTCTTTACTCTGCATAAAATAAAGAGAGTTGAACAATTTTTTATGTTATTACTGGTAACATCATTCATGTGTTGTTATCTTGTTTCATTTTAGAACTGAATATTTTGTTTTTTTTTGTCGGTAATTTTTTCTTCAAAATTCGTTAATCATTATTGTAGAAGATAATTATATTGCAGTCTTAAAAACAACCTTTTTTATCTACCTTTATTTTTCAATGAAAAGAGAACTTTTACGAATACTTAATTCTAAAACAATAGTTGATATTGTAGCTTGCGATACTCACTGTTTGTTTCGGAATGTGATCTTGATCTATGGATGGACCAGAGAGCGTGTGTCCGTGAGCATGAGAATGGCTACCACGACTATGGCTATGGGCGTGACCAAATCCTTCGATAGCAGGCTTCTTCTGTTCGGCCATTTTTTGTATCGCCATTATTCGTGATTTCCTCATTTGTAATCGTTTTGCCATATATCCAACTGTCGCATATTCTAAATTGTAATTAGTAAAATAATATAAATGAACTTTGCAAATGATCAGAGAACTTCATTATGCTCTGGCGTGGAATGTGTTCTTGAAGTGATTTCATTTCTGGATGGTTATATTTTATTTTAGATAATTTTATTTTACTGCGCTTACAACTTCAGAATCGATATGAAATTGAAGTTTTATCGTATGTTTGAAAGAACTAAGAATGAAAGATGAATTTTAAGAAATGGAGACTCTCAATCGATAATTTTAAAGATTCTTTTCATTTTTAAGAATTTAATTAGCTAAAAAATGAGAGGAAAAATTCTTGTTGATATTTTTTCTCGGGAACTAGTTCATTTTTTTTTATTTTGTTTTTGTCGGTAGCCTAGTTTTTGTAATTTATTCATTTTAATATTTATATACATAGCTAAACGGCGTGTATTCTAGTTCGTATTCTATAGCAAATGCATGAAGTAAGCGCTCATTTATAAAGCTAGACTTGAAACGATCTGACTGAGAGTTATTAAAAAATGTGCGCCGTTCTGTGAGCATTTCCATTATTGACTTATTCCCATCCTCCATTGTTAGACGAATGATATTGATTTTTGAAAGATGTAATCTTAAAATCTCACATACTAAATTAAAATTTCCTTTCTAAAAAGCGGATTATTTTATCGATTGATGTGGACACTTTATTCCAATGTAATAATAAATACCCTTTTTAGCTCGTACTAACTTCATCTCTGGTAATAGGAATAAAGCTTGTTAATTGTTAATGTGCGATTTATCCTACCTGTTGTAACGCTTCGGTAATTTTTGATATATTGCCTTATACGGCTCAACAACCGCATCCCCTAAATTTTCATTTTATGTTATACTTCATTATTGTCTGCAATAAATGAAACATATATATATATATATAGATATAGTGATTTCTGTTTCCATCAATATTTACTTTACTTACCTAATAACGACGCGAATACCATGACGAAACAAGTGCCTAAGTATACGTCGATCGATTTTACGTATGAAATTTTTGGTAACGCGGCATTTGTTGATGACATCAAAGTTGTCATAGTTAGCACAGTAGTGACGCCTAAAGAGACCCTAGCTGGAGTCGCATTCCTGTTCAGCCAAAAACTGACCCACGATATAATTACGATTAAGCCGGATGGTATGTAAATTTGAATTAAATAATAGCCCATTGATCTAACGAACTGAATTTCACATGCCAGTCTTGAATAATTACCTAAAAATTAATATCAGTTTTAGTGAGTAATTGTGTTGTTTTTTTTTTTTTTTTTTTGATTTTCATACATAAAGCTCAAACAATATGAAAAACTATACAATTCACTTGCAACTCTATCAAGTATAAAGATTTCAACTATAGAGGTGTGAAATATTTTCGTTATAATTAATTAAATTCACATCAGTTACAATAAAAAACAGCGGATCGCGGCTGAAATGTTATTTTAATTATAGCCGAAAATTCCTTTGGCACGTCAATTTTTTAATCACAATTATTATTTATCGATATTGAAATATTTAAATAAGTGCGATCAGCCGGGGTAAGTGACGGATTTATAAGGTGAATGGAGAGGCTAAGGTTTTTCCACTTGAATGTGATCTTGGACACTAGCTAGAGTGTAGTTCCCGGCAATACTTGCCGTATGAAATTTTGCGTAAAAATATTACAGGATTTTTTAATTAGACCTAAATATCTGTTTTTAAATGATCAATTAAACAGTATATAATATAATTTTTAATGTACACAAAAAAGAAACTCAATTTTTTTTTCTTTTTAAGAAAATAACAGCCTAATATAACTTTCATCACTTTGGCTTTTTTTTTCCTCTTTTTTTTTTTTCTAGCTAAATCTGGCAGTGCAATTGATAGTTATACTGAACTGATAATATTTTTTCTGAGTATCGTGTGTATATATAGCTACCGGGGCTGTTACGACACACTATCGCGATAGGATTGCTAAATGACGCAGATAAACTAGTTGTGCGGAAAAACTGAATATAATGTTTACGATACTCGTAGGGGAGCTAGACGGAAATAACTACTAAGATCTGATGTGAAAATTGGAGCGTTAGAAAACAAAGGAAAAACATTTTCAAGGAGAAGGTGTTTTATCGAGAGAGCGGGAAGAAAAGAACAAAAAGGGGCAGGCAGCAAGAGGCTCAGGGTTGAGTAAAGGATGATTGTGCGCCAGGGCAACACGGAATAATTTCTATGAAAGTCTGAGAAGCCTGGAGTTGATATAGTACGTTATCTTCCTGAGAAAGTAAGCTTGTTGGGATAGCTACTTCCATCGGGACCGGACGTAATTGTTCAGAAGTAGAAATTACACCGGAAGGAAAGTGAGGAGTACGAGGCAGGACAACGACCATAAAGTGTCGACGATCAGAATAAAAGGAACATGACGTGGGGGATGATTCGGAAATGAAGTAATACATTTTCGCACCATCGATCTAGTAGGTCTCTGGTTGAGTGAGTAATTTGTATTGAAATTGGAAGGGTATTCGAGTATCGAAAAGGGGGTGGTGGTATATTTTCATTGTTTTAAGTACTGGAGTCCGATAAAGCCTTTTACAATTGTGGACAGCGTCATTGGAAATTATAAAAAGTCATCTTAGAGAGCGAGCAGGAAAAACTTTAGAGAATTACTTAAGAAGTAAAAGAATCTTAAAAAATGCATGCGAATAGATGCCAATAAAGATTAAAGTTGTGAACGGGGACGTGCGATGCGCGCTCAGTATCGCTCGGATAGAACTCCGTAAAGGATCTAGCGCTCTAAAGACGGAGAAACGATGGAATACAATGAGCATCCGTGTGAGAGACAGTTAAGGATAAGGCATTAGAAAAGTGTTTAAAGAGAAGTTTGGATGAAGAGTAATTCTGCAAGATAGGTATTTTAAAATAGTGATACATTTGCCGCACTTCTTTTCTAACGGACACTAGGAGAAGAATGTCGGGATCGTTTGTTATTTCAATTAATTCAAAGAAAAGAAGTTGTGCAGCAAAATGATAAAAATACCTAAAGAAAGAGTTAGCGGCCGGTTTTTTTCTTATTAAAATGTACGTGTCCAGTTTTTGATTGGAAAAAAGTCAATCCATGTAAGTCTGACCATTATGTTGTTAGTAAAATGTTTAAACCGTCGACAAAAAGACGTGCAATCACCCGGCGGGGGGGGGGGGGTGTCAATGATATAATTTATGTGTAGGTTGAAAAAAGTCACGCCTAAAGGACAGAACCCTGAGATAATCCGTTTAATTGTGGTCATGACAAGAAATTTCTTGACGCGGATAGATCTGTCATGGTACTTTCTTCAAAACCATAATCATGTTTTCAGTAACATTGTTCTTAATCATTTTCCAGATCCGGCGCCAAATACGATCATAATAATAAGAGAATGTGATTTTATTTCACGTACTTGTATAATCTTCATTTTACCAATTTCACGGTTAAAATGAAAGAAAAAAAAAAAAAAAAGTAATTGCCTTGGCATTTGCGTTGTTCACGCAAAAAAAAACACTGCAACGGTAATAATAGCAATTGCAAATAGGTAATCGTCGGAGCGCGTGAAATATTATATTGAAATTATAATTGTAATCTGCGTAGTTATCGAGAAATTATGTATCGTACTTTCATATAGAATTCCTTCTAGACAACTAAATTCGCTGACAGAGCTTTTAAACTGAGTATTTTCAGATTCGACAGCTTAAAACAATTATCATAGTTGTAAATAATTAATTCGTGATAATCGAAAGCAAATTTACAAACGAGAACTATTACGGAAATTTAAAAAAAAAAAGAGAAAATAAATTTGAAAGCGAAAATTTTGAAAAAATCCGGTAAATGGAAGCGGTTTTTTTTTCATTAATATTAGGGTGGTATTTTACATTTGAAATTGTCCCTTTCAAAATTATTTTGTGCGAAATAGAATTAACGAATAGAGGTGTCCCGCTGCTGCTCGTTTAATTCCGGATATGGTTAAAGAATTCGCGAAATTCAAATAAAATTACAAAGTTTAAACAAAAAAGGCTAAACAAACACGCATATAATTGGAAACGTTCCGGAGAATGAACACTGTTTATTTCCTTTTAGCCGTATAAAATATGTACCTGTCGTTAAACTGATTTCCATATCCCTTTGTCTGTGACCGAGTACTTTAAATTGCGGCAAAGATACTTCATTTGATACACCGACTGAATTTGGACCTTCATTCCACTTATACCTGATATCTCTCATCGTGTAACCAACTAGCATTGTTAACAGATAATTGTTTCTAATGTTTAATTCGATAAAAAATTATCATCAGAATATTCCAAATTCCATATCGAAAATAGTCCATTTTCAATGAATTTTTCATCTTGTTAAATTTTGAATCGAATTTGTTTAAATTAAACGGTTTTTTTTCCTTCTGTTTTTTCCTCGGTTATAAGCATTCGTCTTTTCGGGCAATGCTTTTGGAGGGGCTTAGATAAGGGTGGAGCCGCAATTCGCTAAGGAGACTAGTAACGTTTAATTTCATTGAAATCTACAATTACTGAATAGTATGAATTAATCGATGATATATAATATATCAGATCGTGTTCACACTTTTAGGATTTCATCAGGTTGATTTTTTTGGGTTCAGTTATTATTATTATTTCAATTATTATTTTTCATAGTCATTGAGTGTATGTGTGTGCGTGTACGATTATTTAGCACATACCTGTGGTCAGATATATTTCAGTGTCTTTTTGTTTGTGCCCAAGGACTTGAAACTGGGGTAGCTGCACTGCATTACTGATTCCGACCGATCTGTGCCCTGAGTTCCACTTATATCGTATGTCTCGCGTTGTGTATCCAACTGCGTCATCCAGCGTTATTAGTTATATGAAATATTCGGAAGCGATATATTGATATGTAGAAGTATAATATGCAAATTTAGTTCTATTTTTACAATAAGTAAAGTTATCTATCACGAAACTAATAAAAATCTAGGTTAACTTATATACGGCTTTTGATAAATAATAGCTTTGTACAGGCGAAAATAAAAACTAAAATACATGCGATAATAACAATAAGCCATATATGTGTGTATTTATTTTTCGGTTTTTTTTTTTTTTTTTTTTTTTTTTTTTTAGTTGTCTACAGAGATCTGGGATTAAAGTTCTATGAATTAGTTATAACGATTTCTGATAGCAAGAAGAAACTGACAGAAAAATGTATATTTATGTGAACAATGAAAAAAAGTACACTACACAAAGTGTGGAATGTTCATGCTATCAGTGAGAACTATTGAAAGGAGAAAAAGGTTTTTTTTTGTTGTTTTTTTGTTGTTTTTTTTTGTTGTTTTTTTTTGTTGTTTTTTTGTTGTTTTTTTTTTTTTTTTTGGACTTTAAAATTCCACCTAAGGTTCCAGTAATGGAATATATAGAAAAATTGTTGTTGCATGGTTCTGCGATTTTTACAAATCCGGTGTACTGCATTGGACCGCCTATTATTGTAGTATTATTATTATTATCGGGTACAGCTTGTTTTTTTGATCATTTTAAAGGACTTTTAAAAACTGACGGATTTAACGAATTTGTGACAGTTACGAGAAAAAAGTATTGTTACATTGCATAAACACGCGTTGGTAATTTTAAAAATTTTGAAGATTAAATATTTACAGTATTAGCACTGCGAACTTTGTTTACTTAATTATTTTTTAAAACCTAAATTACGGACGATTATAACATGAAATTTTTTAAAATTTATCCCTATCCGGGGGATAAAGTTATCATCGAAAAGCCTGCTTAAATTTTTGCAAATTTACATTAATAATGCACGTGTGTATACACGTTCACATTAGAAAAATTCGTTTTCATTTTCTGTCGGTTGTGATTTTACGATTTTTTTTGGAACTGTGAAATTATTACGCATACCTTTATTAGTTCATAAATACGGGGTATATTTTCTTAATAGTCAAGAGAATAAAAAAAAAAAAAAAAAAATTACTCGAGAATATAATCGGGTAAAGTATAAAATAGTTGTTTCAGTTTTTATCGTTACAGTTTTGAGCGATATAATTGACCCGATCTTAAAAAATAGTTTGGTCGTTTGATTAAATCTTTTACTCTTTTTTCTCGGTAGAACATTCGGATAGAAAAAAGTAGTGAGATATTTTGAAAGAAAAGGTGGAAGTCAGAAGGAAGACAGGCGGAGTTCTCGATGAAAGCGCACACAGTTAACATTGTACAGACGAAGGCACAAGGATATTAGAAGGTAAAAAAAAAAATTAAAAACTAATTGTTGTTTTTATTGATGTTTACGTTAAAAGTTTCAATATAAACACATGCATGTTGAAATAAAAATCGGTAAAAGTAATAAAACAATGCATTACGCTGAACACCGCGTTGTATGGGCAAAATATTTGCGCACAATTAGCGTCATAATATGAAAGCTATGCAGATAGAATACTTCCAAAATGCAGGCTACAAAAAGTCTTTCGAAAATGCAAATATTTTTCAATTTTATCGTTTTTAAAAACGTTCGATTTTGCAACTGAATCGTGTGTCGCAAAATAATCGGTGTTTATAGTTATTACATTGCACAATTCCAAGTGCGCGGATAAATAATAAACAGAACCTAACCTATATTGAAATAAAAATTTTCTACATCTTGTTTGTTAGTCATAAAAATTAACTGTTTTACGAGGTTGTTCGGAATTTTTTATATCTTTTCTTTTCATGGATCATTCTGTTCTAGCGCATTGAAAAGCAATATTATTATACTACGATTTTACTGTATGACCGACGACTGTGTTTCCTTTTTGTACTCAATTTCTTTGTATTGTGTAAATGCGCGTAATTTTTAACATGAGCAACGTAGACAATTGTTTTTAAATTTTTCTTTTTTTTTTGTAAAACAGCAGTTGTCGACATAATTTAATCGATATTAATGTATCTGTTTATTTCACCTGTTGTTCATGTTTATTGTATAGTAAGTAATTTTTTACACCAATTTAAACAGTTATTTAATAAAAATTAAATAATTGTTTAAATCGGTGTTTAAGAATTACTTACTATACGATTAATTGATATTATTACTAAACGTAGTAATGACAAAGGGTTGTTGATAATGTGGTTCTTAACGCAGCTTCCTCAGAAGGGCAAGAATGAAAAAGGGACATTTCGAACGTTTCGTTGTTGCTTTGAAATTAGGAAATTAGTTTATTAATTATTTTGAGATTTCAAAGAATTTTTGAACAGAAAATTTCTAATGAAAATATTAAAATTTACGTTATTATAAGTGTTTGCGTTCGAGTTTTAACAAAACAATTTTAAAATCAGCTGTCGCATTTTTTTTTTTTTTTTTCTGGTTTTAACGGTAAAAAAGTGTATTTTCTTCAAATGTGTTCTCGCATGCGTACAGTTTTCATATATGCAACAAATTCACTTTTTTTTACCGGGTTTTGATTGTTTTTTGTTTTCAAATTTATCAGCGAGAGCGGCTGGCCCCTCGGCGGGAGCCTATGATTTTTAAGGAATTTTTTCGTTTGCACTTCCAGAAATTCGAAATAAACATAACTTTAAGGAGAACTCTCGACCTAGTGATTCCGTATCGAATGTGTAACAGGAATTTTTCTGATATATTGGATAATGCCTGAAAAAGTCCGCCTACATAATCCGTTTTCGTTATTTTCGGAGCGATAATTGTGAATTAGATTCTACTGCGATACTTAAAGCAAACAAGAGTAATCCTCGAACAATAGAAAAACTTAATTTGTTCCCTTTTTTTCTTCCCCTCTTCAAAAATCGCTTCGAAAGAAAAACGGCCGCTATTTATTAATTAGCACTTTTAAAAGTTCTGTTTTTGGATCAGCTTCACGATTTTATTTGCGAACCGATGATCGCGCATAAATTCAAATGTTTCTATACAAGAAAGTACAAAAGCATTCCTCAGAAAAATTAAAAAGTTTCGCAATGCTCAAGTGTGTCGTTTTTGAACAGAAGAGATCATAAACTGCAGCTCTTTTTGGAATATATAATACGTAACTTTAAAATTATTATTACTAAGCGCGTAGCGAAGAAAGCAATCTTTGGCCATCGTACGATTAATATTACCTTTTTTTTTTTTTTTTAGTTTTTTTTTTTAGTTTTTTTTTTTTTAGTTTTATCGTACTTTCTAGTATTCAAAAAAAAAAAAAAAAAAAAGAAAGAAGAAGAGAAAATAAATGAAATAAGAAAAACACATTTTGTATAATGCGTGTAAACTTTAAAAATGAATTATGTAAATACGGAAAAAAAAAAAGAAAAAAAAATTTTAAACTCTGAAAGCTGCTTTGAATGTATACATGCAAAAAAAAAACGTAAGCTCATTCTCTACTTATGACGACATTTTTTCTTTTTTTTTTTTTCGATTACGCAATTGCCGCATTTTAACATATGCCGTTACCGAAGAAATATCCCTATATGCAAGAGTACATCTTTGATTGATAAAAGAGATTACTTTCAATACAAGTATATTCGAATAATAATAAAATCATCTTTAAAAAGTGGTTTTGACCGGGGATATAGTTGAATAATTTTTCACTAAAAAGTATATGCTCAGATGAAATAGACGTGCGCGGTATAATTTCACTTTATTATTGAGCGCAGTATGTTAACGAAATCGCCGAAAACAATAATTTCCATTTAAAAGTTCATTGTGCGCAACACATAATATAGCGTGTAAAGGCGAAGAATAAATCGAATTATACTTAAACCGAGAAAAATGCGATATATGTGCTGCTACTAATATCGAAGTTTCACAGATATTTCATGTCAAAGACTACACAATTTGTATTATACCCTACATTTCTTCGTTGGTACGGCTTCTGGATAAGGAACAGCGGTATTATATTGGTTAAAAACAATATAAAGAGCACAAACAAACCGGTTGAATTTCAAGTTCAAACATGAAACATAACGGAAAATTAAATGAAAGTGGTCGAAGAGAAATACATTTAGATAGAGTATGATTTTTGTCTCTGGTGGCAATTTAGGGAAGTGAGAGTGGACGAGAAATTTAAGAGAACCAAAAAATCCGATTCCTCCGATGAGGAAAGTTGATGGCAGCTGATCATGTATAAAACGAAAAGCGAAAGAATTCGCTCAATATATCTCGTTAATATTTCCATTTCAACAGCTGGAGAATAATTAATTATTAATAACAAATGAGGCTTACACGCTTATTTTCTGCTAGCAAAACATGCCTCTGACCGGGTTGGAAAGAACTAATAAAGCTCCTGGGTACGATCTTAAAAAAAAAGGTACCGCACAAAAAGTACAATGCAACAGCTTTTAACCTTACATGTGGGAAAAACAAAAATCTGTGAAGCGGGGTTTTCTTCGACAAAAGACTTCCGATAAAGTCAGACGACGATCTATTATGTGAAATTAAAAAATATACATATATCCCATATCAGTCAATAAATTTCTTTCTTTTTTAAATGAAAGATTGTACAGGTGTAGGAAAACAAATCACATCTGATATCCCCACTGATGTTGCTCGTGGAAACGTAAACATTATTCAGCAGATCTTTCTATTGAAGATAATTTTATAACGGGCACGTCTTTAATAATGTTACGCCGCAGATCTGTTAAGTTTGACACTAATGCAGACATATACATATATATTGCTTTACAAAAACAGTAATAGAAGAAAATAACGATGTGAAAAATGGTGAATTAAAGTTAAAGTTAGTTCGCATATATTGTTTACTAACTTACATATAGAAGCGCAAAGTGTAAAGATAGTGCCAATTATTAAATATTTCGATATATAACTGACGTGAAAATAGACGGAAGAAAGAATACCAGGAAGTTGTATCGGTAAGTTGGGGGAAACGATCCCAATTTTCTATCCCTAAGTATGTAACCAACTGCATGAAAGCGATATTTTGAGAAAGGATTCAAGTATACTCAGAACTCAATGGTACGTAAACAATCGGTACATCAGACTGAGCCAAAAAATAAATTGGCTATTTTTTTTTTTTTTTTTTTTGAAAGATACATCGAGAATATCATTCAGAGTGACAAAAACAAAAATTTCGTGAAAATTTGAGCCTTCAATATTAATTTTAAGAGGTCTATCGTCGCTATTTTTAATTTTTATTCGTGATTTTTTTTTTTTTTTTTCTACCGAGATTTGATGTTATACGTTAGAACTGCCAAAACATTGAAATGAAAAAAATGACATTATAGCTTATTCTCAGATAAAATTGAATTCCCTACAAAAAAGGTCTGATTGAAAATTTTCGTCAGACAAGCCGTTTCCGAGTAATTAAGCTTAATAAATCGGATATGTTTTTTCAATTTGACTTTATTAGTTTGGAATTTTGTAACTAACGAATCAATGAATATCTAAAAAACACCATGACGGATTCTTGTGAAGAAAATTTAATGTTTTACAAAAAAGGCCTCTTAATATTTTTGCCTAAATTTACTTCTTCGAAAGAGTTATATTCACGATTAAAATCGAAGAAAAAATTGAAATCTTAAGTTTTTCGTTTTTGACTCAATTTTTTTTCACTTAACAAAACAAATTGACTTTTTCGATCATCATTATTCATCAAAAATCTCTCAATATTTATCATTATTCTAATAATATTATTATAAAAAATATCTAAATTTCATAAATAAATATAAATTTATTCTTGCTTAATTGATTTTTTCTCAACAAAAACGTAGTTTTACTGTCTAATTTTCTACGGTTTTTTTTTTTTTATAATATTTTTAATAAAATGTGTAAAATCTTACGAATAAATAATTTTTAACAGTAAAACTAAATAATCGTTTACTTAAAACTTTACTTTGAGACGGTAAAATTACGTTCTTGTTGAGAAAAAATCAATTAAGCAAGAATAAATTTATATTTATTTATGAAATTTAGATATTTTTTATAATAATATTATTAGAATAATGATAAATATTAAGAGATTTTTGATGAATAATGATGATCGAAAAAGTCAATTTGTTTCGTTAAGTGAAAAAAAAGTTGAGTTAAAAACGAAAAACTTAAGATTTCAATTTTTTCTTCGATTTTAATCGTGAATATAACTCTTTTTAAGAAGTAAATTTAGGCAAAAATATTAAGAGACCTTTTTTGTAGGAAATTCAATTTTTTATATGAGAATAAGCCAGAATGAGATTTTTTTCATTTCAATGTTTTGGCAGTTCTAACGTAAAACATCAAATCATGAATAAAAATTAAAAATAGCGATGATAATAGACCTCTCGAAATTAATATTGAAGGCTCAAATTTTCAGGAAATTTTATTTTTTTGTCATTCCGAATGATATTCTCGATATATCTATCAGAAAAAAAATAGCCAATTTTTTTTCCCCAGTCTACGGTACATAATATGTGATAAATGTAATTTAAAAAATCATCGAAAACGCCTTTTTTTTTTTTTTTTTTTTTTTTTTGGGTAAATTTCACGGATGCTTATTAGGTAAAAAATAATTAAATTACTATATTTGGCTTAATAACACAGCTTCTACTTCTAGGTCAGTTTATAAGCTGGTGGAATTAAATTGGAAATAGGAAAAAAATCTTGAACAGCCGCAGCGGATTTACACAGCTTGCTAAAGTACAGGTTTCGAACCATAAAACTAACATAGTAAACGGTTCGAAGGAAGACATAAAGAAATAAAAATAGATAAATAAAAACGATTCTAGGAACTAACAAGAAACTCGATTGTTACGGATTCTAACGAAATCTACATTTGGAAAAAGCTTTGGACCGATTGAAAAAAAGTTCTCGATGCGCTACATACGTATATAGGTATATTATTAAAATAATCGGAACGTCGTCTGATAAGCCTTTAATTTTTAGCGATTGTCATTTGAGAATAGCGAAGGTTTCAAAAAAGTAGAAAGTTTCATTTGGCAAGTTTGAAAAATATTGCTAGAGCCACGATTATAATAATTTGATTAAAAATTTAGCCTATATCGGTTCACTGATTTTAGGCTTTTTTAGCGTCTTATAGTGATTTCCGAATTTCTTGTTAAATCGTTCTTGCAACGCTTGTGTCCCTCTGCATCCCCGTTCATCGACCTCCACTGTGTAGTACTACACCTTTTTGTCCGTCTGCCGTTGCGCGGCCAACACCACTACTTTAATTCGGCTATCTATACACAGTCCCGTTCAATTTCTTCACTTCCAGTCGTTCGGATTCTTCAGTATTATATCCTTTCGTGAGAGCTCTGTTCTACTTATTTTTATTATATTCGTTTTCGAAAAAATGGCCGAGTGTCCGGGATCCGAGGACTACACGTACCGGTTGTAAAGTTTACAATTGTGTTCTTTAACCTATTGCTCAATTTTCCAAACGGCGCTAGTGATTAATAGAGTTTCGGCGCGAGACATGCCTCTTAATTATGTTTCCCTACTAATATGTTTTTGTCCATAATGTTGTAACGTCCAGCATATCTATATAAATATCCACGATAATATTCCGGCATTTATCGTCGATTCCACGGTTATTTGACTATGAGCATTTCAACAGATGTACATCTCGCACGGTTTTTGTCCTCTATCGGGTAATTAACATCGAACGTGCGAGGTCTGCTTTTCACCTTCCGCCGAAGGTACGGTAAATTTTATACCCACACGAAGTCGTTGTGTTCACTGTTGGCCATTTTTCGATCGAATGCAGTCGATGATACGTGCTTTGCGGGTTCCTCTGCGGCAGTATAACAACTACTTGTCGACGAGAGAAATATCAGAATTCCATGGCGGTCCACCTTTTGACACATTATTTCGTACTGTACCAGACTAGTTTAAAATGAACTTGACGATTTAAAGTAATTTCAACGAAAATGATCCCTCAATGAAATGTTGTTTATTAATTTTATCCTGATTTCGGTTCGACCATTATACTCTCTCTCCTTACTTCTCACCCTGAAACATGATGATCCATGTTTGATACCGTCGCATTCAGTGTACGATTACCGCTTTTAGTACGATACCCCGGAATCTCCAGAATGGTGAAACCGTAAATGTTTACGTTTCTTTATTATACTCTATTTTACGAAGTGCTGATATCTTCACTCTCATCGTGGTGATTCGAATTCGCGTGCACAGTAAAACGCAACGGTCTTCAAACAAAGTTGTAAGAGCTTGCGAAAATTTAGTTGCATGCTTCTCCCTACGTTACTACTGACACGTCTTCGATACTTTTCGTATTATTCTCGGATATATATATATATAAATTTAAAATTTTCTCCGATACACACTTTATCCCCGTACTAAATTACTAAATAATTAAATAATGCAATCACATTTAATAAGATAAACTAATCAATAGTCACTGACATAAATAACAAAAATTATAGTAAATAAACACACGCGCCAAAAATCTATTTTCGATATATCATCCTATTTTCAGTTAGAAAAGTTACGAATAAGCGCCCCCTACATCTGAGTCTGTTGTTTTTTGTTGTTTTTTTTTGATTTTAGGACTCGCCCCCTTGGCTTTGGCCCAACTATTTGAATCGTATTGTGTAAGGAAATTAGATTCTGATAATGAAAAGAAGAATTGAAGTGTAAGGTAATAATTGCTAGAGATGGGATGGAAAGGATATGAAGGAAGCATTGTAACGTGCTGGAAGAGAAAAAGCCAAGATTTTCGAAAACAGAACGTTCGCTAACAAGAGCCGAACATTCAAAGAAGACGCTAAATCTAAATCTGAAAATGTAAACGATATATTATTTTTACTAATATACGTGTTCTATCGCTCTTTTTCGGCTAAAACAACGATGGGCCATTAAAACGTTTCTAATAAAATTTCATGGAAAATATTTTTAACGTTTTTCAATTACGTGTCTTAATCATTTATTATTTGATTTTACTAAATATAATTAACGAACAGGATGCCCCTCCTATTTGATTGTATTTAAATCGGCCAAAATATATTTTACGATATATGTATTACTTCGGCTATTATATATTGGGCTATATTCGCAATGAATGTTTTTTTCATTTTTTTAAATGCGCGCAAAACAAATAAATAAAAAGGAAATAAATAATAATGAAAAAAACAAAAAAAAAAAAAACGAGGAAAAAGCCATCTAAAGAAAGCACGGTAAATTTTGCCACACCTAAAAAGAACTAGCCTTGGATGAACATCACGTTGGTGTGTATGTGAGCTATGTGTTTATATCGACTTTTCTGTGTATGTGTTTAGCGATGTATATTTCGTTTGTTGTGATATTTTTCTATAAAAATAGTGTTACGGATGATACGATAGTAGTAATTAGTTTTATGTAATACTCCGTATGATGATATATACTGTTTGTACCGGTCAATATTGAAAGTCAGTATAGACCTTTTAGTAGTTGTGAGCAGATGTGATGGTGCAGATACAGCGAGTCTCCTTCCATCCTTGGGCACGCTTCTTAGTGCATTTCTGGTGAAGGGAGACCGAATTTAAAAAACTAAAAAAACACAAAAAAACAGAAGAAAGAAAAACCCCAAAAAAAATCAAAAATATGTAGGGATTTTAATTATACAGTACATAATACACTGAATATTTTAAATATTGAAAATGTGTTATTTCCGATATGTAAAATACATAAAAAAATATGATACATAAACATATATATTTATTTATGTATGTATGTATATATATATATATATAAATGTACATAATAAAATTGTTTATTAATGAAAAAAATATTCGCTTTTGCGAAGATATTTGCCCAGCTACGTATTTTATTATTATTAAAAAGTTGAGGCGCATGACGTTATACATGTGTTACCAGTTGTCAATAGAAGCGGATTTCCTCTAGATTAAAGTTTAATTGATACGTTTTTTTCTGTGAAGGAATTTGTGTATACTTTTATATTAAAAAAAGTATATTGTATCGAATTTTTTCTGTAATATCTTTCTTTTTCTTCGTTTTAATTCGCTGAATATTTAATTTTTAATTAATTAAAATATAGATTTAGTTGCTTCTTTTTCTTCAACTATTAGGTTGGCCAATGAAAGACTCACCATATTAAGAAGGAGAAATATTTCTATATACTTCAGATGCGCTAATTTCGGTAAGATTTACATGAAATACTAATTACGCCGTAAGCTTTCATTAATGGGGTGCTAGTTAGCATTTACTGTGGGCGGTGCGGTGTACATGTTAAACTTTTACGGTAACACATGTAACAAATATTATTTATAATTAACGTGCGTGTATTCGTAGGTTTCCTAAAACGAATTGTAAAAAAAAGGTGGTACCTATTTGTAAAAGTATTAAGAAAATTTGGCTAGTTTTCGAACTTTTTTTTTTTTTTTTTTTTTTAATTCCACGTTATTGCGAATAATTAAAAATATAAAAAAAAATGTATTCTCTTTGTATGGTTTTTTTTTTTGTTTTTGTTATATAAAGTAGTGATTGCTGAAAAATCTTAAAATTACGAATTATTACGATGGTAATTTTTCGCCTACTAGAACACGCTGATGATAACATTTTAGGTATTTGACAGAAACTGTTAGTTGCTTAGCTTGAGAAGTTGGAAATAGTTAATCTTTCGATATATTCATCGGATTATTTTTGCCGGCTAACATGTTCCGTGAAAATAAGGTATATTAGAAAAAACAAAAAAAAATTAAGCGCAAAGAAATGATACTTTTGTAATTTTTCATTACAGCATTGTGTTCCCTAAAGTGGATGTAAATAATGTACGTGTATTTTTCTTTCTTTAATATTTTTTCCGAATATCTAGAATAGCATTCTTTAAAATACTGCACCGACTAGAACTTTTTCTGAAACAAGATGTTTTCGGACGCCGAGAAGTGTAAAAAATCATCGTAGCCTTCCTCAAAGACATCTCAGTATTCCAACTGATCTAACTTCCCCAGCCTTCAGCTAATTTTTTGATTATTTTTTGTTCCGCTCATTTTCAAATATTCAATATAAAATTTTATAATTATCTGTAAAACCGTAGTCGCTAATGACCTTGTAGTCCAAAAGCGACTTGTAAATATAATAAATAAATAAATAAAATAAAAATATTATATATCGGCGGGGTGCTTTTACCGCGAATTAATTAATTATCCGTTGTGTACGGCGTTTCTTTCCGAAATAGAATTTTTCGTTGGAGCACGAAAACCCATTTGTTTTTTCCGCGCAGTAAATCCCCTAAGCAGAAAACACAATGAAAAAACCTTCTATCCAGCAGGAATACTTAAATCAAATCTTCGACGAGGTTAGATTTTTCACGATTGTTGATAATAATTAAAAACAATTTGTTAAACAAGTTATAATTTTATTTTTAAATTTAATTTCCTTTCTTCCGTTGCACTACTTTTTTATTTTATAATTTGCATAATTTACGTTTTCAAGTAGGTTTCATTACATTCGCGAGCCAGTGTTGCTGATTTCTTTTGTTTCGAACACGTGCATGTATAGTGAAGAGACAGATGAAATTTCGTTTGAAAGATTTTTTGTCGTTCCTCGTCGTTACATTTGCGGTGGTAATATCAGCCCGTAAAAAACTTGTTTAGCTGCTTTTTCCGCGAATTACAAGAGGATACACGAATTTCCGGCTGTAATTCTAAAGGAACGTAATTAAATTACAGCAGCCTACTCATTCGCAGGTGTAAGTCGCTGTTCTCGGTATATTATTCACTGTACAGAAATATTGTAATCGAGTTCACGTTTTGCGTTTTATTTCGTTTATCGAGAATTTTATAATATTGCATTTTGTCGATGAAATAAAAAATACGACAAGATCAATATAGTAATTCTTTATATGGTTATATAACATTTTATCGTGAGCAACATCGTCTTTAACTGCGGTCAGAACTATCGCAATACTTACAACTTTCGATTTCGATACGACAAAGCTGTCTGTCCATCGGAAAGTACTCCAGATTCATCGGACAGGACGCTGTGATCGTTAACCTGCGACGAAGCAAATAAAAATTACACGTAATTAAACGGGAGCATTTTAATGTCGTCACTCTACTATAATGTATTTCCTAGAAACAAGAGAAAAGCGCGTTTGAACTGGCAATATTTTCTTTTATAAAGAAATTATAAGTAGTATTTATTGTTGCGCGTAATTGTAGCAACGTTATTCCGCGACATGGGCGTCCCAGCGGGCGGCAGCTGTCCCCTCTGGAGCCTTGAAACTTTTTATTCAACTAACCATGATGAGTGTTCATACTCGCCTAATCATAGACAATTTGCCAGAAACCCACGAAATTTCAATTAATATTTTATTCTTGCTTAATAAAATATTAAGCCTTTACAATTTATAAATTTTATTTTTCCTATAACGCATATCCTCTTTCTATCATCTCCCACCTCACGGCTCATCGGCTAGCGACGCCCTTGTTCCGTGATATTTCTATAACGTATAAAGGCGATGTCGCTATCTATTAATACATAATTATTCTGCTGATTGTCGGTTCTTTTAACGTGAATTTTTTTTTTTTTTTTTCAGAGTTTTTGTAACCTTAGGTTCTCTGAGTCATTTCTGATTTTTTTCTTTTTTTCTCACATGATCGTCTCGAGGGCTTTGAAATATGTATATTTAAAAAAGAAAAGAAAAAACGGCTTTATAGAGCGAGTTATTTTCGACGAACGACAGAATGCTATTTTTAATGACCTTTTTTTATTATTAAAAAAAAAAACAGAGGGCAAAAAAGAGGAAATTAATTTTGTTATATTGCATTTTGAAAAAGAAAGATATTTTATAGTATAGCATCTTGAAAAAAAGTTTTCGCTAACCGTAGAACACCGGCAGTAAACGATGTTTTTTTTATGACCTACCTATAAAAACACTGATCAATTAAAAATTCGTAACATTAAAAAAATGGAAGTGAAAATTGAAACAGATTTCACGCTGTTGTACATTAGGAGCATTCTTCGAAAGGAGATTAAAGTTTGTCGCTATTGGTAAAATAATACGATTGTCTACCGGTGTTGATTTATCGTTTACAGTTGACGATTGAAACGAGATATTTGACATTTCTTGCATTGCAGTTACGTTGTTAAGACATTTAAAAGCATTCCCCTCGATTTACTCTATATGTAACTAAGTAATATGTATTTACTGAATATTTTTTTTTTTTTTTTTTTTCCCCGGAAACAGCCGCTTAGAGTCAACCGATTTTTTGATACAGGAGGTGTTAGTTATAAAACACGCGAATATACTTGTGTGGTCTTTTTATACGATGCGTAAATGGAAGTTTAAGAACAATGAGACAAATGATAATAATGTCTTTTATAACAACTATCTATTTTTTTTTGAAACGTATTTTCTAAAAAAAAAAATATAAAAATAATATCACTGTTCGGAAATAACGTTACCAACGTTTTACAAGGCTAATCGAATCCCTACTTTGTCCCCATTTGCGATCTGACCCAGTCGTTCGGCAATTTTGACATATTACCAATACCGGTTATAGCAGCACACGTTTGTTTGAAGCTAATTGAAATCTTTTTCGGATTATTGCCAGTAACTAAAAGTTAGGTATTTTTCTTTCTCGTGATTTCATTGGAAGTCATCAGCGGTGCAGATGGCAAAAATTTATATATCATCAAATATGCTAAATGAAAAGGGAAAAAGGGCGGCGGTTGAAATCGTAAATTTACAGCTAACGTGCGCCGGAGTCGATTCGGTGAAAATTGATAACGAAGGAACGATATGGAAACCGGTCAAAGAAATAACGGTAGAAAACGAGGAGGGAAATGTAGTGACGAAACGAAAAAAAACCTAGGAAGAAAAAACGGATGTAGATATAGATCGTTGGACTTAATCGAGGAAAGACAAGAAATCAAAAGGAAGAGATTAACGAACTCACTCTCGATTGATAATAGAAAATTAGTAATCGACTGATTCGACAGAAGAGACCGTAAATATTATGGGAAACTGTCGGGAATTGTCGGAACGTACCAAAAACCAATAACACAAAGTTGTTGTACAAGAAGATTATGGCAAGAGAGTTTAAGGCGAGACAAAAGGAAATTAAAAAGGGTAACAGTACTACGCGAAATAATGAAGAGCTTAGGGAAAAATGGAAGAAATACTGCGAATAATTATTCAAAGAACAATCGGGGTGCAGATATCAGTCGCGTTGGAAGCGAGGATAGTGAAAATGATGAACGTGGCATTCTCCTGAATGGAATGAGAACAGCTGTAACGTATTTAAAGAAAACGGAAAGCACAAAAGAGTTTCAGTTAAAAGATAGGACAGTAAACATAGACGGACAGGAAATGGTCCAAAGCAGTGATATAAATCAATATTTGTTCCTCTATTCGTAAGAAAGGGGATGCCGGAAAATGTGATAACTATCGAACAGCGCCGCTAATCCTCAGTGCGACTAAAGTAATGCGAAAAATACTCGATAGTAGAGTATTGCATTGTCTAAATAGGCAGATCTCTCCTGAGCAAGTAGGCTTCGATGTTATACGGTAGATGGTAGATTTGAGAAATACCCCTTGTTTCATAAAGAAAATCAAATAGCTACTACCTCTTTAAAAAGTTAAAAATGTTTTAAAAGTACTTAATAATTACAATTTTTAATTAACATTTTTTTTTTTTTAAAGTAAAAAATAAAAGAAATTACAAAATTTTACTTAAAAAATGGTAGTTTAGAATTTGAATAGTAAGTTATTAAAAAAAAATAGAACGATAGTATTTTTTATTAGACTATAATTCTTTCTTATTTTTGTTAGTAATCCGATCCGAATTCTCTTTGTTCGTGAGAAAGTAAAAAAGATATACACACACATATATATATATATATATATATATATATATATATATATATATATATATATATATATATATATGTGTATCATTGAATACTATTTTAAATTAAAATTTGCGAAATAAAAATTAAAAATAAATATGAAAGGCAAAAGATCGACGATAGTTGCATTTAGAATAAAAATGTAACATTAATAGTTTTACTAGAAAACTGTATTAAATATTAATTACAATTAAATCCATAAGTAACGTTTATAAAAAATTTTTTGTAGTATAAATTAAGTTTCTCTGTTGTAACAAATTTTTTCATTGAGGAGTTGGCCTTGGGGGGTGCCTCTGTTTCCCCCACGGGCGGATCCACCACTGAGTGCATTAGATATTTAACTTGAGAAGGATAATAGAAAACTTTGACTGTGCGATTTAGAAAGAACTGTTCAAAATGCTATGAATAACGGGTGTGTCAAGTCACTTAACAGAGACATGATTTTGTAAATCTACTTGAAGACAGCAATACATATGCAAATGGTTAATCAACTACACATATATCAACTACACAAATCAACTGCATTAATCAACTACACATATATCAACTACACATATATCAACTACACATATATCAACTGCACAAATCAACTACACACTGTTTGCACCGGAAAGGAGAGTGCGACAGGGGTGTACCATTGGCACTGGCAAGATGACATTTATTAATTAAATTTGTGACGCTTGTTTGCATTGTCACTTTGTAGTCAATTTTTGGGCCTTATCTAATTGCTCTGATGCAAATGATTAGCGGAGACTAAGAATTGTCTTCATGGATGCCTAATACACAGTTACCGATTACAAAGTAATTATTTTTAATGCCAAAGTATAAATAGCGTAGTTTAAAGATTTACTAAGACTTGCATGCTGTGGTATAGCATTGTATTTGTGTCGAAAAAAGGAAATCAAATTGATTTTGATTAGGAACTTTTCGTTCGATAAATTCAATAATATAAACATTGCGAATATTGATTAACTCGATTCGGTATGAGAAAAAGATAGTTATTAATAGTTTTCACTTTTCCGACATTTATTGAATTTAATACGACTGAAAAGTTATATAATCCAGCACAGCTTTTTGTCAGATGACTGTGACGATTGCGCTAAACATCACCCCCCGATGCTGTTTTGTGTTTCATTTCGACCTCGAATGTTTTAATTAAAAGTACGTCTAGCGAACGTAGTTTTTCAATCGCGTTCTAATGGCACGTCCGCGACGTATATTAAATAAAAATTGGATTCTGCTTCAGCTTTATATTCCTGCGAATCAGCTGGAATTGCTTTTGCTAATTTAGTGTACTTTTTGCTTTTATTCACGAATTCGTTTTTATTTAATGAGCACGTAATGCGTCCTCTGCGAAAGCAGCGGTTTCTTCTGAACTTCCAGCCACGTTTTTACTTACTCAACTAGCTACTTCGATGATACTCGCGATTCTTCCTTATTAGCGGTATTTTAATTATTATACGCCAGATTTTCCGGAAATTTCAGTTTAATGAGGAAACTGTAACAACGTGCGTGCTGTTTTTAAGGGAGGGGAGGGAGAGATGTTTTTCGAGTCAAATAATTTTAACTACATGCACTGATAAGAAATTTGTAGACAGAATTACCAGCATTTATTTAAACGTACGCGCGTGACGCTAACAGTTGGCATGGAGGACCCGTGAACCATAGCTATCAACGATGATGTTATCAAATGGATGCGTGAAATTTGTATATACAGAGCGTCTCGACACGAAAAGAAGGAGAAGATAAATTTGTAAGACGGTATGCGAACGAATTAACGCGTACTTTTAATGAATTAAATAACGCACCTATACGAGTTATATACCTATCTCCGTTTATATTTCTGTACTGATTTTATGAAAGAGGAAAGTTTGCTTTTTGGGTGAATCGGAAATAAACTAATGTAGGACTTTTATACAATTTAATTCTATATAAGTTATACTTCTTAATAACATAACAGTATTAAAGTTCATAATAAATAATTTTCGGATACAACTGCGTTTAAAAAGAGATTTATTCGCTTAACGTTTCGAAATCTTTTTAAACACAGTGAAAATTATTTATTATGAGTATTCACTATGAAAGCTTTAAATATTTCTTATTAAATATATTTCTCATATTAGTCATTATAGCCTTGTAGTGTTCAAATATTGCTTATACAATAATTGATTACAAGGCTTTAGTGTACCATTTATAAATGAATATATTTCACGATAACACACACACACACACACACACACACACACACACACACACACACACACACACATATATATATATATATATATTTTCGTAACCCCTACCGAAATTTTGGTCTAGATACGGTCTTATATATATATATATATAACTCGGCCACTTTAGCCTCGCAAGGGACTGTGCCCCTTGACCCGTCTTGCTCATATTTCTGTCTCTTTCTATTCTATACTTTGTATAAAATGATCAAATTTACAATGTAATTCTAAATTGGTCCATACGAATATAATAACATAATCACAAAAATCCTATAAAATATAACAAACGTTACATAAAATTGGGACATTTTGCGTTATATAAAATTGGGACATTTTTTCTAATGGGGGGTAGCCTAAGAATTACATTTTAATTAATATATACATATATAAATTCTACGTTTAACTCAATTTATTACCATATAACCAGCGTTTATTAAATTATGATACGAAATGGGATGAAGTCGTACAAAAGTATGTAATTTACCATTTTTAGTATTCTTCGACGTTACTTTTATCGGATTATGTCCAGTTTTGTTGTTAATTGTCATACATATGTCAGATTCTGTAGTGGAAGTATGAATATCAACCACTGGAATCATCGGATATTTTTTTATGGTTGTTTTAGCTTTTACATTTGACGTATTATTAGATACTTTCCGTTTCAATGTATCGAACTGACTTTTATCTTTAACTACAACAATTATCTTATTTTTAAGTTGTTTGACAAAACCAACATCTACACCAATTTTACTAATATTGATTTTTGCTAGTTCAGTATTCCAATTTCTGTTAACAGATTGAAGAGTATCTTCGATAACTAATGTTTCATACTTGGTTTCCATTTTTCCATTAGTTTTATTAATGTTTCCTTTTAATTTTGTCACATATGACTGTTTATTATCTGTAATAACGCTCGTAATTATGTTTTTAATGGTTTTTTCAAAATTTTTCTTTAATTCATTAAAATTATTATTTAAATCATTTACTTCAATGTGCAACGATTTTAGCGTATTTCTTAGTGTTTCAAGATTTTCAGTTATGCCTTCTTTAATTTTAACTT
The DNA here is from genome assembly GCA_039619475.1 of Icerya purchasi. NCBI lineage: Eukaryota > Metazoa > Arthropoda > Insecta > Hemiptera > Monophlebidae > Icerya > Icerya purchasi. Next base: position 241,682,892 of record CM077115.1, read on the forward strand.
TCATGTTGTGTGATTCACTCACTATCATCAATAATTTTAATGCTAGTATCAAAATGCATTATTTTAACACGCATTTTGGCACTATTCACGTTTCACTATCAGTAAGATGTATAATAATAAAACAATTTCGTTATCTGTACATAAACGTGAAAATTAACATATAATGATGTAATTAATTTCGTATAAAAACCAGTAGGTATATAAAATGTTATCAATGAAAACGTTAACGCGACACATCGTAATATACACAATATTTATAAGAATGTCAGATTATCCTAATTTAAGTAGGCAACTAATTAGTAGTATTAATTCTAACTGTAGAAAATTTCTCATAGACGTAACATCTTCTTACCTAACTACATCTAATATATCTTTAACAGTTTTAGCACATGTATTGCCAATAGATTTATATATTAAAGAAAGATCTCTTATATTTAAAAGTAAAGTGTAACTTAATATGGCAAAATAAATAACAACAACTTTAAAGTAATTAATGATCTTGTTTTTACAGAATTTACGTCTGGATATGATCAAAAGGCAAATTTTAAATTAATTAAATTCCTAACATTACACCACGTTTCAAAGCTTAACATTTTCATGTGAACCATTATATGTACCAAATAATTACTGGACATGGTTCTCTATTGGTTATTATTCGCATAAATTAAAGATAATTAAAAACAATATAAATGCTGTAATTGTGATAATAGTGAAACGGAAACCATTTATATCATAATATTATTTATTTATTTATTTATTTATTTATTAGTCGCTATAATACTATAAACGAAGCGTGCAGTATTTACAAACATTTGTATTAATACACATTAAAAATAAAAACTAAAATTAAAAACTCATATTCTGAGCAAAGGCCTCCCTCTACCTTGCCCATTCCCTTCGGTCCCGGGCAATCCTCTCGTATTGTTTATTACGTAGAAATTTTGTTAAACCATCTTCCCATTGTATAAACTGTCTACCTCTCTATTCATTTCATTTACTATATACCAATTTTTTACTCTGTATGTTCATCTATCGTCCGTTAGTCTCCAGCCCAATCCCATTAAGCTTACCTTAAATAATCGTATTCCCGACTCTGTCTTTATGTCTAATGTTTAGCATTGACCTATACATTGCATTATTACTACTCTTCATTTTCCTTTTATCCATTTTTGTTGCAGACCACATTTGTGATCTGTATGTCATTACTGGAACGACACAACTATTAAATACCTCTCTTTTCGATCTGACTCCATAATGACCCTTAAATATAACAACCAATACTTCTTCCACGCTAACGCTATTCTTCCGTATACTTCTCCTGAAGTCATGTTTATCAGTTCTACTCTTTGACCCAAGAAAACTATTTCTTCTACGTCCGTCTATTCCCATTTTTACCTTTTCTTCGATGTTGGTAACAATTTTTGTTTTCTTCAAATTCATTTGTAAACCCAACTCCTTTCCAGCTTCGTTGAGTTCCGTTATCATGTTTTTTTAATTCGAATAAGTCGTTCCCTGTAAGTACAACGTCGTCAGCGAAACGCTGGTTATTTAAAAATTCCCCATTTACCTTGATACCCTTGTGCTCCCAATTTAGTTTTTAAAAAAAACTTCCTCAAGCGCATATACAAATAGCAATGGTGATAACGGATCTCCCTATTTTACCCCCTTTTTTTATCTGAAAGTATTCTCCGGATTTTTCTGTAAGTATCCTTGACTCTATCATTGTGTACATATCCGATATTATTCTTCGATATATCCATGAGACTCCTTGATTTTTAAGAGTCCTCAACATAAATTTGTGCTTTAAAGAGTCAAATGCTTTGGAATAATCTATAAAGGCTAAACATACTGATTTTTTATATTCCCTTGACTTCTCTATGATTTGATTTGAAACAAATAAGTGATCTATGGTGGGGAAACCTCTCCGGAAACTCGCCTGTTCAACTAATGATAGTTCAATTTGTTTTGAATCTTTCTTGTTATTACCTTAGAAAAATTATTTGAGATTGTAGCGCTTAAATTTATTGTTGTGAAATTTTCGATTTTGTTTCTATTTTTTTTTTTTTTTTCACAAAGTAGAATAATATTTGACTTTCTCCATTCACGTGGAATTTTTTGACCTTCCCCGAATCATGTTGAACAATTTAACCAAACACTCCATCAGATACGATCCCCCAAATTTTAATTGTTCATTACTTATTTTATTAACACCCGGTTCCCTTTCAGTCTTGACACCACATCCGTTACTTCCGCTTTTAATATACTAGGTTCCTGCTCTTCCTCTAAACTTTCTTCATTAAATAATACTAAATCTTCATCCTCATCAAAAAATATATACAGGTTCTAAATCCATATAATGAATTAAGATTACGATACAATATAGATTGCTCATTGCAATTTAATGGGATAGTTCTATTGGAACATTTTCCAACATTTCTATACAAATTATTTAAGGTTAAACATATATATATATATATATATATAAATAACCATTATTAGTAGAGCCATATCCAGCAGGTTACTTTAATTTTTTATAATTATATGATGTATTCTTATAGCTCAGATATAAAAATATATATATATTAGTACGGATTCGATGTTTTCAGTGATATTCGATTTAAATTAAATTTTGGGATAATTCTAATTTAACTTAAATTTTGGGATAATTCTAATTTAACTTCGGCCTATTGTATATTGTCTTCTGAGTTACAATCAACCGGAATTACTATTCACGAAGAATTTAACCACAATCTTTCCTCACTATTTCCTGCTCACATGACGATTTTTACGGACGGCTCGAAATCTGCTTCGGGGTTCGATACCGCTTTTATTCTTCCTGCTCTCAACTATTTCGAGTCATTTCAACTTCCCTACTTTTCTTCTGTCTTCCTAGCCGAATCCATTGCTCCTCTTTATATCTTCAACTTCCAATTTAGTGAATTTCCTTCTGTGCTCCGACTCGAAGAACGTTTCAGTAGCTATCGCGTCTCCTTTCCCTAAACTCTCTTCCTGTCCTATTATTCTTTATATTCGTTCCTTGATTTTCAATTTATTAGCTTCCCGTTCTATCCATATTGACCTGCTTTGGATTCCTGGCTACTGTGGTATAGCTGGTAACGATCTTGCTGACTCGTTAGCATGCTCGGCGGCAATAAATGGTGGTTTCATAGGCAGATTTCCTTCCCAAAGTCTTTACTCTCTCTCTTTTCGTTCTCATCGTGACTCAATCTCCTTCGTGTCCCCCTCATTATCGTACCTTAAATGTCACGTGTAATGCAATCTACGTACTATTCGAATGTTCCTTCATTTCTACAGAACGCGCGATATTTTATTCCAATCTGTTTAGCCTTGGCCTCGCTACTCCTTACAGTGCCCTCTACATTCCCGCTTTTCCATCTCCTTCTGTTATTCCTTTGTTGGCCGCCTTTATTTCTTCTGTCTCTAATCGTTTCTTGATATAACCCGTCGCTCCATATGTTCTTTTATTCTTCTAATCTTTTGTGTTGGGTAAATATCCTGTGCTGACGTGCCCATAGTTAAAGAAAACAAAACAAACAAAAACAGGAATTACAGAGGTCGTGGTTCAAACTTAAATTTCTATGTAACGATCAGATAATAAGATTGTCGAGGTATGCTACATAGTATCTCTGTGTCGGAAAAACTGGCGGTGTAAATGTCTATGTACGGAGTGAGTGTGTGCCGACTTAGTTTTCTCTATATATCGAGTAGTATCGATCGATGAGAAGAAAATGCGAATAACTCAGCCGTTTTCGGATAGTTTTTACCGTTATATGCGAATGGAGTGATCTTGGTCGGAAGTTGATCTGACGGTCGATCATCCCGCGTTAATTAATCGGAGCTTAACCGTATCGCACATTCTGTTCTCGTTTTAAAATCGCGCCTCGCCATACCATTAATCTGTTTCTATATTAATATATGTCGCGGGTATTTCTATTTGGTCGCAATAAAAATTTTTTCTTTGTTTTTTACTTTTCTAGTCTGCGTATGTATATAATAAAAGGAGAATCATTTCTATTAATCTAGATTGTCATTTCATAAGTCTTTCTTTTTTTTTTTATGGGTACGCTAATGAAGAGCAACAGCCCAATCAACCAAGGAATCTAAGTAATAGCTCAAAAGGAGATATACGATTTTAATCTGGTGCGAGAATGAATGAATGAAGGAAGCTAGAATAGGGACAACTGACAAGGAAGGAAATGAGAGAACATAAGAGTCATTGTATGGAGTAGGAAGACCAAGATCCAAAAGCTGAGAATAGAAGAGAGAACGTTCTGAAGAAAGTGAGGAACATTCGAAGAAGACGTGATAGATATCACACAGAAAAAAGGAATCTACTCGGTGAAGATGGCACCGCGGAGAAGAGACGAGGGAAAAACGAAAAAGTGACCGAAGGGAGAAAGGTATGATCGAAATGAAGACGACATATAGCGGTGATCAGGAGACGACAAAGGGAAGGAAACATGTCGAATCATCTGGTCAAAGAAGGTAAGGGCTGAACGGAAAGATAAAAGGATTTCGGATTTGAGAAAACAGAAAAATAAATTTCCGTTCATAATGTAATATGGAACTGTTTGGAAATATGATTAATATTGTGAGCGGAAAATTTATGAAGAGGATGTCCATTGGAAGCTCCTGAGCGAGCCAAGGAATCAGCCACGTTATTACCGTCAATTCCAGTATGGCCAGGAATCCACAATAAATCAATTTGGATCGAACGGAACAGGATAAGTCTTCGAATTTGGACATTGCTTAACACGTGGTGAAGAAATAAAAAGAACAGAAATAAAAAGAACAGAAATAAAAAGAACAGAAATAAAAAGAATAGAAATATTGTTTTCGTTTTTTTTTCTTTTTATATTTACTTTGATGTTCTGCACTGTTAAGCAATGCTGTCGCCTGAACCGGAGAAAACGAAAAACTGAAATCATAAAAGAAATAAGATCTGTAACAATAATATAGAGCGAAAATTGGACTATAACGAGGACACTGAAGGGGCTAGTTTATCTAGTCGGTACAACACCGGTTTGTCGTTATATCCGATGTCAAATTATAATTTTCAATTGGCCGAGGTTTTAACTTGGTTATAAGAAATATTTAATACTCGTAATTCCCCGATTAAAGTCATTTTCATTGCTAATCGTAGCTATACAAATGTTATTAATAAATTCAAGAGAGAATTTTTTTCTTTATACACGAAAGTCAGAACTAAATATAAAACGAGAATAAAAAAAGAGAAAAAAAACTGCCCGCGATCTTTTTTTCTTTTCTTAAAGAAATTTCGTAATTTTTGATTTTTTATTACAACGAGAAACAATCGCCCGAAACTTTTCGCAATAACCGATAGGCTTTCATCAAACATGTTACGTTTGCAACATAATCGGAACAAAAAGAAATTGTATAATTATTCCGTTTGCAAACAAATTTCAATCTTTTCCATAAAACGATTTAAAAAAAAACCAGCTGATACCGAATTTTTAAAGCTTTCACAGTATGATCATTACTCATCGTAAATAAATTACGGACACAACTGTGTGTTAGAATGAAATTATACTCGTATTTGCTTAACGTTTCGGGAAGCTTACACACTGACCACCATCGGAAGCGAAATCCTTCTGATGATTAAGCTGCCCGAGACGTTAAGCAAATACGAGTATAATTTCTTTCTAACACACAGTTGTGTCCGTAATTTATTTACGATGAAGCTGACATTAGTCGCCGTATCGCAATAAATTTCGTACGTCATGCTGTTCAAAGCCGTTTGTCACATTTTCTTCTTTTTTTAATTTTTTTCATGCTTTATATGCTTTTTTGTTATTAAATTCATTTGTGGTCGAATATACAATAAAAATATACGCGTTTGGCTGCGTGAAATAAGATCTAGTCAATTTGGCCTTTATTCTAACACTCGGTTCGTGACCGCAGGGAGAGTTTTCCATTGCTGTAAAAGGCCCGCAGCTTGCGGGAAAGGTTTCGGTTTTTTTTTTTTGTTTTTGTTTTTATATAAGCTTAATACTCTGATCATATCCAGACGTAAATTCTGTAAAAACAAGATCATTAATTACTTTAAAGTTGTTGTTATTTATTTTGCCATATTAAGTTACACTTTACTTTTAAATATAAGAGATCTTTCTTTAATATATAAATCTATTGGCAATACACGTGCTAAAACTGTTAAAGATATATTAGATGTAGTTAGGTAAGAAGATGTTACGTCTATGAAAAATTTTCTACAGTTAGAATTAATACTACTAATTAATTGCCTACTTAAATTAGGATAATCTGACATTCTTATAAATATTGTGTGTATTACGATGTGTCGCGTTAACGTTTTCATTGATAACATTTTATATACCTACTGGTTTTTATACGAAATTAATTACATCATTATATGTTAATTTTCACGTTTATGTACAGGTAACGAAATTGTTTTATTATTATACATCTTACTGATAGTGAAACGTGAATAGTGCCAAAATGCGTGTTAAAATAATGCATTTTGATACTAGCATTAAAATTATTGATGATATAAAACAGTTACTGTTTGTGAGTGAATCACACAACATGAAAGTTAAAATTAAAGAAGGCATAACTGAAAATCTTGAAACACTAAGAAATACGCTAGAATCGTTGCACATTGAAGTAAATGATTTAAATAATAATTTTAATGAATTAAAGAAAAATTTTGAAAAAACCATTAAAAACATAATTACGAGCGTTATTACAGATAATAAACAGTCATACGTGACAAAATTAAAAGGAAACATTAATAAAACTAATGGAAAAATGGAAACCAAGTATGAAACATTAGTTATCGAAGATACTCTTCAATCTGTTAACAGAAATTGGAATACTGAACTAGCAAAAATCAATATTAGTAAAATTGGTGTAGATGTTGGTTTTGTCAAACAACTTAAAAATAAGATAATTGATGTAGTTAAAGATAAAAGTCAGTTCGATACATTGAAACGGAAAGTATCTAATAATACGTCAAATGTAAAAGCTAAAACAACCATAAAAAATATCCGATGATTCCAGTGGTTGATATTCATACTTCCACTACAGAATCTGACATATGTATGACAATTAACAACAAAACTGGACATAATCCGATAAAAGTAACGTCGAAGAATACTAAAAATGGTAAATTACGTACTTTTGTACGACTTCATCCCATTTCGTATCATAATTTAATAAACGCTGGTTATATGGTAATAAATTGAGTTAAACGTAGAATTTATATATGTATATATTAATTACAATGTAATTCTTAGGCTACCCCCCATTAGAAAAAATGTCCCAATTTTATATAACGCAAAATGTCCCAATTTTATGTAACGTTTGTTATATTTTATAGGATTTTTGTGATTATGTTATTATATTCGTATGGATCGATATAGAATTAATTTGTAAATTTTGATTATTTTATACAAAGTATAGAAGAGAAACAAATGGCCGGTATATATAAAAAGGCAGATGCACACCACTGCTTTGAATCGTACTCAGCGCACTTCGGTATTAAAAATTATACTGAACAGTATGGCCACAATTACGGCCAAGTCGGATTGTACATTGCCTCAGAATACAACACCGTTTATAGAAGACTAGACAGTAGATCGCTAAAGTAACATAGCCACCGATACAGTCGAGTATGGTTCTCGCTGGTTCATTGTAATTAAAGGATTGTAAACTATGCGTATTTTCAAGTTAAAACGTTATTTGCCAGCAAGGAAATATGAAAGTAAGCAGCAAAGAATGGTAAGATGTAGGGAAAACACGACATTGTTCCTATAACATTAAAGAGTAGAGGCCGGAATTGCATTAGATAGATCAGTTACATAGTTTACCTAAGGAAGTAGTAAAGTATAGTAGAGTAGAAAATATTTCAGGTAAGAGGCAGAATTCACTGTCACTGGTTGTTTCGATGTGGAAGATGAGACAATAGGAATTCATATGTTATTATGAGGTGTCAATAGTTAATTTCTTTAATTTTATTCGGCCACTCAACCGAAGTAGTGTAAACACATTCGTTTACAATGCCGTCACGTTTGTTATCTCGAAATGTTGTGTATACATCCGATCATTCTAGCACACAGAGTTCGCTGTCGAACAAGCGTAAATCGAATCTTAACAATTTCGAAACATTTTTTGATCCTCGGGCGCATGCGGTTTAAAAAGAATGAAAAGTCTTGTTAATTTCCGACTAAATGATGCCAAGGTTGTGTGTAATGGTGTTTGCTGCGTAATCTGAGGATAAGAATTAGTTTAAAAGAGGATCCATACGATTTTGCTTTCCGTTTTCAGAGGGCATATCTTTTTTCTTTTTTAATTCCTTTTTTTATGATTTCATTCCCTTTAAAATTTTTATTCGTAATTTCCTTTTATTGCGAAAGTGTGCACATTTATGTACATATTTATCATATTTTTCTTGTTTTTTTCTCACTGTACTCCTAAGAAAAGAGGGTTCGTGACTTCTCTTTTCCTTATATTTAATAATCTTGTAATAGCCAACCCTCATCTTTCTAATGAAGGATTCAGTCGGTGATTATTATTAATAGGATTATAACCGGAATAAGCGCGTTTTATAAAACTAGCGCGGGATAACATGGCAACTTATACAGTAAAAGTATGGGCCATAGAGTCCCACCAGTACTATGAGCAAAAATTTGAGGATATTAATAAGTTATTAAACGCCCGCTATATGTTGCTCTTAGTATACTAGCACATAGCGTTATAAAATGTATATCATATATATATACACACACACACACATATATATATATATATATATACATATATATATATATATATATATATATATATATATATATATATATATATATATATATATATATATATGAATTATGCGTTCAGTACTAATTGTATTTATGTTATTAGAAGAACGTCACAGCAGCATTTTCTTCTAAGATTGCCCGACAGTGTTTTAATGTACATTTTATGTACGTATACATGTAATACATTTTGATTTTTCGAAAAAATTTTTCTATTCTGTGGTACAGACCTCATTAACAAAGGGGATGTTTAAATATCAGTGTGCTTAGGTCATCATCTAAATAAATATTATATCGACCGGTACGGGTGTGCATTATAAGGAGACTGGGGAGCAAAAAAAGAGCCAAAAAATAAAAAAACATATGCACTATCTGTGAATGTCGCGACAGTTCCAATTAATTTCGACGAACATGCGCCCCCGCACTCGGACAGAAGCCGACTTGCTAGGGGACTAATGGCCGAGAAAAACCCGGAATCGCTGGAAAATCGCGATGAACCGTTTTCCGATTAATCGGTTTCGTCCGGCCGGTTAAAAGCTTTTTTTCGCGCTCATTGTCGTCATCGGGGGAGACACATTGTTCAGCGTTGGTCGGCGCAACGCTGATAACGCTCGGTGGAGGAAAATAAATTGGCCGCAGGCCTTTGCTCGAGGACACCGTGACTAGTAGTTCCTTTTTCTTTTCCGTCATCACCTGATTGCGCTGCGGTGCGCAGAGCCTTTTAAATTTCTGTTTTCCGACCTCTTCGTCGTTGTGGTGTGCTCGCGATGTAACGGAGCAACGCGGTCGGAAACCTGAAGGGAAAGCAGCGGCTCGCAGAAATGAGAGCGGAAATGGTGTAGTAGTTTTGTCGAGAATTCGATGTTGTCCTCTATAGCGGCTCTTGCACTATCAGTGCAAAACTCGAAAGAGCATTTATCATCGGAAAGACGATCATCATTTATATTGTCCGTTTTATTTATACTCGACGAGCATGTACGAATGCGTTTGTGTTGCGGTGTGCGCGCGGCAAACGCGGCGAACTACCCGCGCCAGTCGACAACATTTCCCTTTTTATATGTGTTCCCATTTTCGGGCCGGCTCGTTTACGTCATTTAAAAACTATACTTACGGCGATAATGATAGACGATATTATCTTTAACCGCACGCGCGCGACATTAAGCAAACCAACCTCCATCGAGGTTCTCCTCGGCCCGGTTATTATTTATTTCCACCGAGCATCTTTGTATTCGCACGCGCCGATTGCTCGTCGTATTGTGACCGTTTTCAGTCGGTTCGCGGATGATCGATCGGCAACCGGATCATCGGGCTGAATGAAATTCCTTCCACTATGACTGTGAATTCACCGGTCACTATTAATGCACCGCTTTCTTATCATCTAGAGGCTTCTATCCGGAACCGGGTATTTTATACAGTTTGTACTTTTTCCGTGCTCTCTTGAATACACCCTTCATTGGATGCTTACGATTATCATCGGAATTGTTCGGCACCTGAGTCGCACTAGTGGACAATTTCCGTCTTCGTGTTTTACATTTCTTCTTTTATTCCTCAATCGTTTGATCGGTGGTCAATCATCTGGAACATTACTTAGAATCGCTTTGAAGCATCTAATTCGGACTTTCATTAGCTGGTATTTGTTCATCTTTGTATCTTCCATTATGAATATTTGTCGGTCTGTTCTTTTACCATTTACTAGTCCTTCGATTATCGCTGTTAAATATCTGTTACTTCTTGTTACATATTGCACATCTTCTTTCACCTATGATCTTCATTAATATTCTTGAGCGCTCCTGCATTTTTAATTTTATCTAACCACTTTACATTTTGCATTTTCTTCCAAGATCAAATTTCAAACGCCCGTAATCTCTAATTTTTTTTTTTTTTGTCCTCCTTTATTAATGGTCCAAGGGTTTTTTTTCTTTTTTTAGGCTCGTCGACCAAGGACCTCACTCAGAAACAATAGGAAGAAGAGTTAACTAATTAAATCTTAATTCGATCGGAAATAGCTGAAATATGAAGGAATCAATGGTAGGAACAGTAGACACTGAGAGAGAAAGGACAGGATATAACATAATAGGGAACAGGAAGACTTTTAACTTCAAGAGGAGTAAATAAAGGAAAGTGCGTTCCGTAGAAAGAGCAGAACAATTAAAACCAAATGGAATTAGCATCGCAGACACAACCGCTTCGTTAGGATGTAGAATACAATAAGGAGAGGAAACCAAAGAGAGCAGATAAGAGGGCAATAAAGTGTGATTGAAGTGAAGGCGAATAATAGCGACAATAACCGAAGTCGGAAGAGAAGGGAATTCTGAGAACCAAGGATTATCAGGAAGGTTAGGTTGAATTGAGAGGTAGAAGGAACGATCATTGGTAAAGCAGGAAGGGTACACATTGCGACCAAAATTTAAAGTGAAATTTCTTACTGAAGGATAATAATAGTACTCTTTAAAGTAAAATTGGGAACGGGAAGCAAACTGAGCTAAAGTGGTCCAACTCGAAACGTACATTTTTATTAATTTTTTCCGTAGTTGTACATTTCTAGATGATAGCAATGATTTATTTTTAAAGAAGGCGGTTTTCGCCTACGTTAGACCTTATTTCCTGATCAAACCGTCCATCTTCTGTTATTATTGAACTAAGGTATCTGCCTTTTTTTAAATTGTCGTAGTATTTCATTGTCTAATTTTATTTTTACTTCTTTATTATTTTCCATTTTGCTGCATCTCATTACCACGGTTTTCTTCTTATTTATTGTTATGTTATAGCGTTTAAGAATTGAGCTTAGTTTGATTAATATATCCGATAAGGTTTTTTTACTTCCTGATGTCACCAGCAAATCTAAAGGATTTTATCTTCATTTCTCCCATACATTGATTCTACTGTTACTAGTTTCTGTCCAATGTTTAAATGCTTGCTCTATATATATATATATATAAAATAAAAAACCGCAGTGATTTGCCTTATTCCTTTTCTTACTTTTGCTTCAATTTCTAAATTTCTACTCGTAATTATTAGTCGTTGTGCTTTGTGTAGCTCTTTTATTGTTCTTCTGTCCTTAAGGTCATTCTTGGTAAAGTTACGCTCCTAAATTGTTTTTTTTCCCCACCGGAATCTGACGAAATGAAAAGTATTTTTGATTTTCACAGTTGAACGGAGGAACGGAAATAGATAATGGAATGGGTAAAATTAAAGCGGCAAAGAAGGTGTTCTAATTTTTTTTCGTTCATCTGATCGGCCAAAGAAAGAAAAAAATGGGCCGATTTTCTACGTCCTACTACAATGTAGGAGGGGAAAACGTGATAAGCTTATATCAAACGTGACATGTATACTTTCTTAAGGCGGCGCCACGGGAAGAAAAATCAGGGTTAGACTTCGAAAAATAGATATGTTTAAGAAAATTCGCGAAAGATTTAAGCTATTTAAAAAGGAAAATTATCTGTTTTTTTTTTTTTTGTCTTTTCATAAACGATCTGAAACAAAAAAAAGTTAAACTTTTGACAATGTATGACATAAATCAACAACTAATGCAACAAATACAATATTTAGGAGTTATTATGGCTATTCAAATTTCAGAATCATTTCGTATAAAGATAAATTGTATATATGTACATATATTCGTAAATATAGTGTATATCATACAGTGCCATACTTAATTTCTAAACATCGGCGAGACTACCTATTAGTACATTTCAGCTGTACAGATATAGGCATAGTGCTCATAGCAATCGTTATACACAACACTAGTCTACACAACGCGAGTCTACAAAACGTAAGACTTTTATTTATCGCTGTACAAGTGCAGAGTCCTATATGTGTCTGCTGTGTAGTAGCTAGCGCGCACATGATGGTATATGTGTTGTTGCCGTTGCCTTACACGTGAAATAGCGAGTATTTAATTTAATTTTTAGTAATAATTTCTGACGTTGCTCGGGATTGAACCTGAAACTTCCGAAACGGAAGCCAAGCGTTCTAGCCACTAGGCTATCGCTACATATAATATAGCGTGTAATGTTAAGTACTGTGGTATTATACGAGGGCGTTTAAAAAAGACTGTTGGCCCTACCGAACTTAGGATAAACGACTCGCGCACACTCTCTGGTAGTCATGTGAATTTCTACAGTCGAAACTATTCTCAGTTCACATTTCGTGACGATATCGGTGCAGCGGTTCACATCATGGCGCAGTGTTTAAAGTTGATGCGTATTTTAGTTGCTTCTGAAGTTTCCCGGTGATACTTCCTAAGAATCTGTAAGGTATATACGTGTCAGCAATAACACCGTCTGGATATTAACATTAGAAATTAAAAAACGTATAAATACTTATTTGTTGCCTGTTGTATGTTTGATACTTTTTCTTGCGCCCAATAACTTAAACTTACACTATAATGTACACGTTTTAGAGGACTTATCGTTTGTTCATAGTGCTTTCCTACTGCCATTAAATTTAAAACCTCAACTGAAAACAACATGTACATCATGTATCGATTAAAACAAATTGCGAAATTTCCCAAGTCAAAAAATTGATCTAAAAATTTCTCTTAAAAATCTACAAAGCAAATTGATACGTCAACGCAGTCACTTGTAACATTCAGAAAGCGGTATGGAATTCCTTAGTATTATTCGCATAATCAAAAAAAAGTTGTACCATTTATTATGTTATAAATTTAATAAAAAAAAAATATCTGTAGGGCAAGAGCTACCTGGAAACGGACAAAATACCCATCGGACAAGCACACTTGGAATTAATTTAGTAGAAGATTAACGCCATAAGAAATGTACGAATCAGCGCATTTCATATAATATGTGTATATACAAAAGGTATAACAACCATTGATAACTTTCTTTGGCAAACAATTGGAAAAATCGCATGGGAAAATTCTAACTTTCTTTTTCTCACCTGCAAAACTGGGCTAAATCTGGTTCCGAAAAAGCTGGACTATTTGTGCCTTACCTATGTAAAACTTTCCAGCCTCATTCAGGTATTATAAATGAAGATAATGTAGATGGCCCTTTTGCCTCATGTTCATAAATTTATATCGAATTTTGAGGTTATGATTTATGAAATTACCCTAAAGGAGGTTCGACGATACCTTATTTCTCAGTTCTCCGACTTCTCCTCAAAAACCGAATTCTGTTACTACCGTATATATCTTAAAATTCCATGCTCGAGGTTAAGCTACTTAATCCGGTAGAAGTATTCAGTAATAAAAATGGTCCTCAAACCTAGCAAATCCTCCACTTGTACACGTCTTATTATTCAGTCTTCTCCTATTAATGGGTAAATTTTTTGTAAAAATATTATTTAACCTTATAATATATCATAAGAGGGCAGTGGAAAAATTCCATCTCACCAATTTGGTTTAGGAGAATGCACCGATCCATCAATGCCATACGGTTGTTTGCTTTTAAGAATAAATTTTATTTAGTGCTGCAACACTTCCAAATCTATCTCAGGCGTTTGGCTTCTAAGCATTTTACATACGTTAAAAAATGTCTTCCATTACGATATATTGCTTAACTATTAAATCACACATCTTAGCGACAGGTATTTCACCATCAAAGAAGGTAGTAATACATACTCATCGATATGTCCAGCCTTGTCCAGCGTTCCTCAGGGAAGTGTTCTCGAGCCGCGGTGCTCTTACATCATTCATATCAGATATATGCCCAGTTAACGCTGTGCACTATTGCGGACGATGCATGCATACTTGCTTCTGATTCGGATGTGGTTAGAGCAACAAATTACTTGCCGCAAACGCTTACCTGTTCAGAATTTGTGCCCCTTGACCTCTCTTGCTCACATTTCTGTCTCTTTCTCTACTATACTTTGTAAAAAAATGATCAAAATTTACAACGTAATTCTAAATCGGTCCGTATGAATATAATAACATAATCACAAAAATCCTATCATAACATTGGTTTTGTCAGCCAGGTTGTTAATTAAATGGGTTTTTTTTTCTACCCTGGGCGTGCCAACGGCCTTGACCCAACAAAATGAAAAATTAAGAGTTATAACTAAATAGCCAGGCGGTCAGAAATGGAAAAGACAAAGGACAGCAGCAACGGAATAACACTGAAGGCAATGGGACGGAAAGAATAAAGGTGGCGTTAAAGGGAGTACGAAGACCCGAAGCTAGAAGTTGGGAGTAAAGAAAAGAGCGTTCGTTAGAGAGTGCAGAACATTCAAATAGGATATGATTTGAATCACAAATACAAGAAGGCTCAGAAGCGCGAAGAGAGCAGAAAGGAGAAAGGAGCTAAAGAAAAACGAAAGCGAGAAGAGGGAAGTAGAGAATGATCGATTCTAAGCCTAATTAAGGAAACAAATAAATGCTATTCTCTTTCTTGACTTTGATTTTTGTCTACTATAAAATGAGCGCAAAAATTGATTAATATAAAGAAATTTTTTGAATTTGTTAATAGCCGTCATTTTTATTTTTCTTACACTTTTCTGTAAACATATATTAAACATCCCCCCACCCGCCCCGGGTTCTTTTGATTTTTTAGACGAACGACAAAGTTTTCCCTCATGCGTGTATTGGTGAATTAAAAATTTCGCCGCAGTTACTCGTAATCTTTTTTTTCATTTTTTTAGCTATTTATGGAATTATTTTTTGTAAGTAGTTCCATCGGTTCACTAATATGCGTCTTATATTTCTTACTGCAGTTCAGTGTACCGTATTAGTTTGTTTTTTTTTTTCGCTTTTTTTTCTTTCCGAACGGATTTAGTTTTTGTTTCGCAATTTTTCTCTTTACCATATCTGTGCTGATTAGTACAAATAGATTTATTCGAATGACAAGGGGAAAAAAAAAAGTGGTATTAAAATATTAAATTTAAATTGAAACTTTTTATTTTTGGTCTGGCATTAAGCCATTTGGCCACTACAACATGGGCGTCGCCAGCGGGTTGCAGCTGTCGCCCCTGGAGGCTTGAAACTTTTTAATCAACCGGCCATAATGAGCATTCATAGGCGCGTAATCATGGACAATTTCACGAAAATTATGTTTTAATTAAGATTTTATTCTTGTTTAATGAAATATTAAGACTTTACAACTTATAAATTTTATTTTTCCTATATTTCATATCCTCTTTCTATCATCTTGCCCCCTCCCTCTGATGACTGGCAACTCATCTCGCATCCCTGGCTCATCGGTTGGCGATGCCCTTGCACCTAAAGGCGATATAGGAATGATGTCGACTAAAGGTAAATACGTAATGTTTAAAATGGAACAATAAATGCTGCAAACACAGTCGTAAATATATAACATAACCCACGAATGGCAGACTTAGTCGAAAAGGACACCTACCCAAACCGGGTCCGAGACGCGTGGATTCATAGACCTACCCGAGAATGACACCCATACTTAACCGACAAATAATAGCCACATGTTTACGGATGAGACAGCCAGGGACCGATTCCGGAATGGGAAAAAAAAACAAAGGTATGGAGGAAAGCTCTAGAGCTGTATCGTACTTGCCTTGATTCTGACTATAAAATTAGTCCATTCTGCTCTACCATTAGCTTTAACCACAGAATAGAGGTCTGATGGAAGAAATGAACGGCGACAATTCACCATTCAAAGCAGCCCTCTTCCTCGCAGTATCAACGGCCTCATTCGTACCAACCCCATAATGACCAGGTACCCAGCAGCAGCAGAAACTTACTTGTGTACTTTATTGGGGATGTTTATAATTTTGATATCATAAGTAAAAGGATGGCATTTTTAATTGAAATTTCTGCTGTTCAACGAGCAGAAACGATGTGGTTTTGAAGATATCGGTAAAAGAGTAGCGATGAATAAATGGGCTAGACATATTGGACGACAATCTGATGGAAGACGGACAAAAGAGTTCGTGGTATGAAGGCCACATGGCGGAAAACGAAACTGAGAAAGGCCAAACAGGAGATGGACAGATGATATTGTTAACACAGCGGGAACGCAGTTGCTTCCGAAGACAAAATAGAAGTGGATGGAAAATATTAGGAGAGGCCCACATCAATACAATGATATGTAATACAACAAAGAAGAAGAAGAAGAAGAAGAAGATGAAGTTGTTCAACGTCATAAGCGAACTTAAACTATCGGTACATATTAAAAATTTTCGATCGGAGTTACATGTGTTGAGTATTTAGTGCCCCTTATCTATAGTCAACAGCTCGACAATGAAAACTGATGACATAGGCAGCAACTTAAACTTCTTTAGTAGACCTTCATCAAATAGCAACGCAGCACCAACTGGCCCGCTGTATGCCTGGATTTCAGAATTATCCCTTAAATATGCAAATATAATTACTGTAACATCTAGAAAGGAAATTCGCACAAATCATAAATTGAGCTCGGAGAAATACCCTTTAATTGTTTAAATAAAGTATCATCAATGTTCAAATTTAAGTAGTTAATATCATATGGCGAATTAAAATAACAAGCCATCGGAATTAGACTGTATCTGTAATATATATGAATATTCTCTTTGCTAGGAGATTGGCAAATCTCCAATCCGTGTTAATTTTATTTAGGTGTAAATTTAGGAAAACGATAATTGCAATATTTTAACAGGAATATATCAGCTAAAATGTTTCTTCTAAATATCGCGTAACGATCGATTTTTCTTAGCATTGGGGGAAAAGAATGTGTTCCGATCTCAAAATTTTTATTCCCTTCGTGAACAATGCGTGCGGGAATTTTAATTTAAAATAGAATTTGATAATTTTACCCGCAGTTTGTTTTTGTCTTTCTTTTGTTGTTTTGTTGTTTTTTTTTTTTATATATATATTTCGTTATGAAAGATGAAATAAAAAACCAAAAAATCATTCAGAAGAAATTAGAAAAAATATTTACGAGCTTTTCATCGTAATTAAAATATCAGACATTAAATAATAAAAACAATAACATAAAAGAACCGAGATACTCTCTTGGCGAACAGCAACTTGGGCACACCGGAAGGTTTCTACCTGAACTCGGAACATTTTCTTCCTCTAGCTGTAAGGTAGAGTTTGATCAATTCGTTTTGTTTTTCAAATTCGTAAGATTTTATCAATTTTAATTTCGCGTGTTTTGTATATTATCGTGCGTGAATTCTGAAATGTTTTAATATATTTCGAGTATAACAGCAATTATGCACGCTACACTAATTTTTGTTTTCCTGACTTTTTACCAGTTTTCCAATTCCAAAAAAAAAGAAGAAAAAAAAACTCTTTCCAGTGCGTGCCTATTACTTTTTTATTCGATAAAATTGAGTTACTTTTAAACGGACGAAAAGAATTATTTAAAATTGTCATTGTGGTGACTTTCGGACATTTTGTGCTAATTCTGTTATAATGGAAGTAACATATACACGAGCGCGCATATATCATAAATAAATTACAACCATTAGTTTTCAGTCACCCGTAATCGTGTCAAAATAGTGTTTTACGTTAATTAATTAAAATAACAATGTAATTCATTTGTTATTATACGCTAACGTGTGTGTATCAAAAGTAAATCCCATATATCATCCTTGATGAGGGGGGTATCATGGATTGTGTAATTAAGCTTTTCATAATGTACTTAAGGATCTGATGGATCTGATGAGAACACCGGGGCAAGTTCCTTTCTACTTTTGCCTTCCCAGATAATTCTCTGGTGTAATCAATATCCAATTTTAGATTTCGGAACGAGACAAGTCTTGATAACTTATGACACCTCTGGTTTAGTAGACAAGCACTTTTAGACTAGCACGCTATCTATGTGTGTATCGAGTGTTTTTACCATTTTCAATACGTATAATAATTATTTAAAAGCCGAATTTCGATTAGGGGTTTGTGATCGGTCGTCGGGGAATTGATAACCTTATTTAGAAAACGTAATATTTCTCTCTAATAGTACTTTTCGACTAAGATAAGAAACGTGTGTGCTGGTGTGCCATTTCTCTGAAGAATCTTCGTGTTTTATTAAATTTTTTCTCGAAGTGGAAGTCTACAGATGTTTCTTGCAACTCGCTGCTACACGCGTTCGTCGGTACTCTACACAATAAATTTCCGCCCTCTCGTGCACATCTCACTCTGCTGCCGAACGATATTCTTTAAACACATTTATTTAACTGCGCACTGTGTGCTATATATCCGTCTGAATCGATAAAATCTTGCAGTTGAGTATTTCGAGCCTCTCCCAGATGAGCTGGAGATATTAATTTTTAACTGCAGTCGTCTGCAATGCAGGAGCATGTAATTAATTACCGAGTTTTCAATAAATAAATGTATTTTTCCTTTTGTTGGTTTTTTGTTGTTTTTTATCCTTTTTTTCACTGATAACAGTTTATACCGATAGATGGCGCTCGATAAAAGCGATTTTTTATATATAGTCGTTTGGCACTTGTAAACTGTTGGGATTAAAACTCCATGCTCCCGTTTAATATTATATGAGTATATTTTTTTTGAATATAGAATAATAATAATATTATTCTATATATTATATTATATGAGTATAATGTTATTTTTTTTTTTTTTTGTTTAAATTTTCATTATTGTTATATTATTCCATTTAATATTTTATTCCTAAGTGCAGTATGACGTTTTTAAAAATTGGGAAAAGCAAGCGGAAAAGATAAGCCTTTTCGAACTTAGTAGTGAAAAGTAAAAAGATTATTTAGAAAAAAGTACCTTTATATATCATTTACAATATATTCATTTGCTTACGAAAAAAACAAACAAAAAAAAATAGGATTTTTTTTAATTAATAAATCATCACTGACCAAAAGAAATACTCTGAATATATAATTATTACGTAAAAAGCACATGTGTTTTTAAAAGAAACACGTATATATCGATGTGTTTTTAAGAGTGACTGCTCCATTTTCTAAATGGTAACCTTTTTTATTTTTTTTGAACCCCCCTTTTGGGCATGTCAAAAAAGAATCTTCGCCCAGAAACGACACGAGGGAGAAGGATCAGTTAGATGTAGAGTCGGTATCAAATATTGATGAGATAAAAGAACTGAAGATAGGAATAACGGAGATCGACGGAAACGATAAGAGAAACAAAGCGCAATAAGGATTAGTGAGTTTGAGTGATAACAGATTGGTGTATAAAGAAGTACGGTCGTTCTCAAGGGGGTTGGACATTCAAAGAAGATATGATCAGGATCACAGACAGCTTCGTCGTCAGAATGAAGAAGATAATTAGGGGAAATAGTGCGAGATGAAAACGAAAACGTGAGGAAGAAAGAAGAGTATGATTCAGACGTAAACGGATAATTGGGGCAATAACGGAGCGGCGAAGCGATGGAAAATCGTAAAACCAAGGCCGCGTGGGAAGATTAGGTTGGATGGAAACATTTAAGAGGAAGGGGTTGATTAGAAAAGGAAGAAACGTAAAAATCTGACCAAAATCTAACATGGAACTTTTTACACAATGAGAGTAAATTATGAATTTTAGTGAAATAAAAGCGGGGGGATATAGCAATCTGAGTCCAGGAATCTGTCATTTCATTACCCTCTATCCCCATACGACTGCCGGAGCATATCAATGCGGATAGCATGAAGAGAGAAAAGAGTGTTAATGAGGGAGTGAATACGGAGGATAAAAAGGTCAGAGAAGTGAAAGCGGAAACGTGAGGAAATAGTTTTAAGAGCACACATGGAGTCGGAGATAATTAAATATTCAGAAGAACAACGATGGGAGGAAATATAAATTATGTAACGTAGAATGGTTATTAACTCGGTCGTAAAAATAGTACAAAAGGAAGGGAGAAGAAAAGATTCGGAGAAATTGATGCTCGGAAGAATGAAAGACGCTCCAACTCCATTAGGCCCCTTCGAACCATCTGTAAAAATATCCGTATGGGAAGGAAAACGGGATTCGATATAACTATGGAATTCCGGTATAACTGTTGCACGGGAAAGGGATTTGGAGGACAAAGGAAAGTAAAATACCTTGGGAGGATTGGAGAGATCTGCAAAATTGAAAGAAAATTATTCATTTACTTTTCGCTCACGCGCAACATCTTCTATCTAGTTTTATGTTTTCGCCTTTTTTTTTTTCTTTTCCACATACACCGATACATTCAAAATAGTAGTAGGCACGAAGCATTAATACACCTAAAGATCCCATATCCCTCCATCAACTGCTAGCCATCACGACATGATTAAAAAAGGAATATATTCGCTTTTATAAATAACTATATCCGATCAGAGGTAAGCATCGTTATCCCGTCCGGGATTTGTCACATTTGATCCGGTGATGATTCGTAGATTCGTTGCGACTCCGAAGTTTTGCGAAATCTTTTTGTATATCCAAGGAATTACAATATAACCATATTGTTGACGGTTTTAGAGAAAATGTTTTTTTTTTTTTTTTTTTTTTTGGGGCTTGTCAACCGGGGGGACCTTTATCCAGATACATTTAGAATAGGAAGGAATCACACTTATATCTTGATACGGTCAGATATTGTTAGGAGAAAGGAACAAATAATAGGAACAATCTGTGGAGAGGGAAAAGATAGAGAATAAGAGGCACAATATGGAGTAGGAAGACCAAGTATCAATAAAATGGAATAGAAAGCAGAACGCTAAATAGAAAGAGATAAACACTTAATAAACACATGGTCCGCATCATAAACATGCTCTTCGTTCGAGTGGAGAGGATAAAATGTATAGAAAACTAAGGAAAAATGAAAAAGGTGAGGAAGATAATAAAATATGGCTTAAGAGCGCATGCGAATAACGGAGACAACAACAGAACGACGAAGTGAAGGAAACAAAGGGAACCACGGATTGGCAGGAAGACTAGGTTGGACAGACAGATAGAAGGAACACAATTGTTAGAGAAAGAGGAAATGTATACATCCGATACCAAAGTCTGAGATGAAAACCTTTGCACAGCGGAAGGAGATCGGACGAAGGGACTTTTTTAAAGAAGAAGTGAAAATAGACAGCAACCCAAGCCAAGGAGTCCGCCGCTTCATTACCGCAGATGCCCGAATGACTAGGAACCCACAGTAAATATCAATATAAATGCAAGGGAGACAAGAAAGAACGTGGATAAGTGAGCGTATGCGGAGTATGATAAAATCATAGGAATGATCAAGTAGAGGAGAATTGGAGTCCGATATAATCAAGAATTTGGAGGAAATGTGATTAGAGGAAATGAAAATAATGGAACGTAGGATAGCCATTAATACGTTTATGAATATAGAACAGAAATGAGGCGAAAGAGAAGATTCTGAAAAGCCAAAATCTGGGAGAATAAAAGAGGTACCGACACCATCCGGCTTCTTCGAGCCATCTGTAAACACGGTTGCATGCGAAGGAAATTGAGAATTGATAAAACTGTGTGGAATTTCTGTCTGATTAGAGCCTGCGGAAGAAACTTAGAGAGCGTAGGAACAGTAAACATATTTGGAGGATGGCAGAGATCGGCGAAATTAAAAGTGAAATAAGGGAGATTGACAAGGGGCATTACGTAAGAGCAAAACGAACTGAGCCGAAGAGAAATGAGAGATAGAATAGGACGTTTCCTAGGTACGAAACGTCAGTTCCTAGAAATGGAAAGATAGGAATAGATAAGAGTAGAGGACGTGAGTGGAAAACACTTAGCAAGAAAACGATAACCCTAAATAGGATCTGCGTATAGAAAGAGGTGGTGTATTAGATTCAGTAAGAACTGCTGGAATTAGATATGATTTAAGAGTATCAAGGAATAGACAAAAGCAAGAATTTTGGATTATATCCAATTTAGAGAGTCGGGACTTAGAGGCACAACCATAGAGAAATGAACAGTAATCAAATTTTGAGCGGATGATAGATTTATATAGAGAAATAAGGACATAAGGATCACCACCCCATTTGGCTGGAGATCAGGCTTTCAGCAGGTTTAGTCTTTGGGCTGCTAAAGAGGAACGATTGACTGTCAAGGAAAATACCAAGATAACAGAAACAATTAACACGAGAAAGGAGTGTGTTTGCTAGGGATAGATAGACAGAAGCAGGATTATAAAGTCACAGAGTAAATACGGCATAACAAGATTTAGTAGGAGAAATAGAAAGGTTAATTGAAGAAAGGGAATGATCCAACACGGAAAGAGACGAATTAAGTGTCTCACTGGCTGATCATGAGATTAGGCATAAAGTAGGATGTCATCAGCAAAAAGAATAAAGACGAAGAATTTAGAGGAAGAGAAGCCGCACTGATAGTGTAATTGTTGAAAAGAGTAGGACTGACGGAGGAACCTTGAGGAAGACCTCGAAAAACCATTCTTGAAGTTTCAAAAGAAGGAGCAGAGAGGTGGATAGAACGATTCTGCATGAGATTGATAATAAGGGAAGTAAAGTGCAATGGAACGTTAATTGCTATCGTCTTATCTTTTCGAGTAGGTAGATGGAAATTATCAAAAGCACAGGGTACATCGATGAAGGAAGCCAAAGTGTAATTTTTAAGGATAAAGGATTGGTAGATATGAGAGACAAGAAGACTAATACAGTCGGAAGGACCAATACCAGGCCGAAAGCCAAACATATTGCTAGGAAATACATTATTATGCTCTAGTCACCAAACAAGGCGCTTGTTTAACATACCTTCAAACAATTTTCCGATACAGGATGCTAAAGAAATAGGGAGTAAGGAAGAACTTTTTTTAGGAATGGGAATGATGATATTCCAAGAGGGGGGAGTTATACTTCTGGAGAGGAAACAATAAAAAAGATGAAGGAGAAACGCGAGGGACTGTTCAGACAGGTTTTTAAGGACCGGAAAAGGTATACCGTCAAGACCTGGAGTGGGGCTAGAAGATTTGGAAAGGACAGATTTTAATTCATAAATATTAAAAGCAAAAGTTAGGAAAGGGTGTCGGGGAATTATGCAGAGGTGGGGTTGGATACAGTTCGTCAACGTTAGGAACATAAGAAGAAGCAACGGAATCAATAAAGTATTCTAAGCTAACTTTAGAAAGATTGAGATTGGACGGACGTTCAGAGGATGGGAATTTGAAAGCTCTAGCCATTTTCTAGATATGAGAAAGAGATTCCTAGAGAATGAAGAACAGAAATTCTTCCAGGAAGACCTTTTTGAGACTTTAAGTATATACCTAGCTCTTGCGTTTGCTTGATTATGAGCAAGAAAGTTTTCCGTTTTAGGGTTTAAACGTAAAGTTCTAAAGGTGGCACGACTATAGTGGAATACGCGGTTGCATTCCTCATTCCACCAAAGAGATGAGGCTTTATTGTAGTTGTTAGATGTAGAGCAGACTCAACGGAATTTAAAAAGGAATTATAGATAAGTATGGGATCGGAGTCGAGTTGAGTACTAGGGAGTGATGAATCGACACGAGTACGGAACATAGTCCAATTTGCTTTGGAGAGGTTCCACCGAGGAGAATGTAGAGGCCTGAGGGAAGTTGGAGAAGAAAAATTAACAGAAGTTATATTAGGACAGGAACATGGTCACTACCGTAAGAACCCATACGAGTTCTCCAGTTATACATAATTAAGACCAATAGTGGAAGAAGCAAAGGTTAGATCAAGAGAACTAGAAATAGATTTTTATATCAGAAAAATAGGTTGGGGAGCGATCATTAAGAAGAATTAAATTATCGAAAAAAATACCACTCTTAAGGACGGAACTGTTGGAATTGTAGGATGTGCAACCCCAAAAGGGCGAATGGGCATTCCAATCACCCCCGATAATAAATGGTTGCGGGATAGAGTTGAAAAAAGTGGAAAGAGGGAATTGACGAAGATCATAATTAGGAGGAACATAGATGGAGACAATATTAACAGGATGCGGAAGGGTGGTACGGATAGAGATGTGGACTATGTTGGGTTGGTTAGGAATAAGAGGTAGGTTCGGAGATACATTGTGAGAGTTGAAAGGAATGTCATTTTCAACGAGGGTAGCGGTACCACCATACCCGTCATGTCGATCACATCTAATTATTTTATACCCTCTAATATTAAAGTTCGTATCGAAGTCACGTTTCTGAGATGAGAGCAACACTAACCTTATGAAACTGCAATAGACCCTCTAATGTATTTTTATTGGCTCTGAGGCTACGACAATTCCATTGAACTGTATATTGAACGCTGGCCATCATGGTGAAAGAGGGAACGTATTAGAAGCATAAGGATTGAAAAAGAGGGAAGACAAAAACAATAAGAAGGCACAGTAGTTGATATAAGGTAAAAAGAAAAGTAAAGACATTTATATTAATGGGATTGAAATAGATCGGAAGGTAAACGGAGGAAAGTAAATTGTAACGATTAGAAATCCGGAGAAGGTAAGTCGGGGCTAATAGATTAGACGGGAATTCTAAAAGTAATGATACGAAGGAAGAAAGAGTACATTCGTGTAGGAAAATGTAGGAGGCAAACAAAAAATTTCTGCTAAGAGCAAAATGTTAATAATTAGTTCTTTAGTTGTGTCCAGTATATGGTGGGATCGTTCTTGGGTGCTGGTCAATGCGATGAATGGTATCGAACATGCAAAACTCATCCGTATATACTCAGAAAGAGAAGAAAAAAAACAAGGAAAGGAGGTGTATTCAGTGTATCCCAAATAAGTGACACTAGACTATTCAAACTAGTTCGTTCGATTGTTTTCTTCTCATTCTCTTTGCCCTTTTTCATTGAATTCGAATTTCATCGTTTCATTTTCGGCAAATTAACATCGATAGTGACAGGTTTTTTTAATTATTTTCTTTCGTATCTCTGTTGCTACGTAATGAAAATTAATGGTGACCAAATGATGAATTTTTTAGCTCGGGCATGTTTTTCTTGAATGTCTGACACGGCCATTTCCTTTTCAATAGAAACTCCGACTCAAATTCGATAAAATGTTTACCACAGTGTGTAAATGATGTTCACGTCATAAGACGTATTTGTGTCAAAAACAAAAAAGGCAAAAAAGCATACTGTTTTTCTTTACTATTTTCCTTTACTTTTTTCCATCTTCGGTATTTCTTGGCCATTTTCATACTTGTTCCACTTTGCATGGTTTTTCCCTATATAGTATAAATGGAGATATCGATGAAACACTTTTTTCTGTTAGAATACCTCGTCGGCTTCAGGGACATACGATCAAAACTTGTAGTTTCAGTCGTCGTTGTAGAACGGTATGTAATTAGCCCGCTATCACAATGTAACGCTTAGGAAATTTCGAACATTTCTTCGAGTACTTTCGGTGCTAATCCCTAAAAAGAGCCTTCCTTGTCTTCAACATAATTTGTTTTTCTCTCCCGAAAAAAAAAAAAAAAAAAACCCAGCACCCAGTGGGAAAAATTTTAACGAACAGTGTGAAAACGATCAGATACTGGGAGTCCTTTTTCGACTGGGCGCCATCAGTCTCGCACCAGCTGTAAGCAAGGGTAACGAGGTGGTAGTGTTTTTCTCTCGGAAAAAGAGCAGCAGTTCTTCGCTGTCATTGTTCCGGGAACAACAACGAAGGTCGAAGTGCGAGAAATAACGATAATACTAGTATCGGTAACAGTGATTTATATTAATAACACAGCCCATCATTCGGTCGTTGGGCGCTGGTTTTTCTTAATGTGCTGCTGCGTCGATAACAGTGAACCAGCGGAGAACGCTCATCGCGTCCGAATAAATCTTTTCATTAGGCGCAGCGGTAATGAAATCGCATTTCATACACGCGTAATTTATTTATATCTACACACGATACTACGAATGTATATTTTAGCAGTGGTTTACCCGGCTGACCGCTATTATATGAATATTTTACGCGCACTGGTGGTGTGTCTTTGATGGAAAATTAGCCCGGCCAACGTGCACATCTATATAGGTATATCTCGCGATCTGAACGGATTAAGCGCCCGCTCCTGCTGCCGTGCTATCGTTTTAAATGATAAATTAACTCTTTCGGTCGTTCTCGCCGACCGAATGCTCTGAGAAGCGCCATTTCTCGTTTTCTCCCCCCGTCAACACCCCCCGCTGCTCGTTTATGTATAATTGAATATCATTTTGTATTTCCTGTTTCCACGTTCCGATCAATTTAGCGCTCTATTTAACTATCGATGCCGAGACGAGGTGCTTAGCGTTTTGTCCGTTTATCCTTTTATTATCCCCCCTTTTCCACTACCGTTCGCAGGGTGCGAAATTCGCTCTCTCTGCGTTCGCTATTTCGCGTCCTATAGCGCCGTTGGATTTTGCAATTTTCCGTTGACCACGGCTTATAAGTGGTCGCTTTGAGCACGCTCTTCCTATTTACTTTTCAATTTCTGATACTTTTTTTTTTTTTTGTTTTTTTCCGTTGATGTATTAATTACTTCGATCGATTTTTGCGTCTGCGCTATTTCCAATTTCCGCTTTGTCACTAGTTCGCGTGCAAAAGTTAGGCACGCGCGCATGCGCATAACACGGATAATAAAGTGTCGGACAATTCAGCGAGATAACGATCGGAAAAACCCCCGTAGAAACCGCATCATTTACACATCTGGTCGTTGACATGACTCGTTTAATCCACGAGATTACTGATAAAACTTACAAATCTCACCATATGAGTATGTGTGTTACTCTGTACACAGAATACAAGTCGGTGTTTTTAATTTAATTGAAATAATACAGTTTCCGTTTAGAATCGGTCGAAATTGGATAATAATATTAATATCAACTCCACCCACCTTCCTATGCATGGTTTTTGAATTTTTCGCACGTACCTGTCGCTCCGTCCTTCTGTTGTTGTCGTCTTCTCTTTATCGTTTCTCCGTCTTTGTCTGTATCTTCGTCCTCTTTCTGATAACTCAGCTTCATGCAATTCGAATCATCACCCTATTTTTTTTCCCCTTCGAATATTCTTTTTCATCGTCTGAAAAAACGACCATTTTTTACTCCGAACTATTGTAGCCACGGTATCCCCTTCCTGGGGTTGTCTTCATCCTTTCGACTTTCTTTTCATGAACCGCAAAAACATTACTCCAATTGTCGCTAAACTCCTATTTTCAATACTTCATTTGATCTTCGTCAGCTTTTTCTTCACTCTATTCTTTCTGTTTCGTCTTGCCTCCAGTTCCTTCTACTTTTCTTTTTTCTTTGCATACGGGGGGGGGGGTTCTTTTTTGTTGGTTGCAGCTGTGACAATTCGCGATTTTTCTCGTAGCCAAGGCGTATTTGTGGTCATGGTGACAGTTGGTGGATTTTTCCCATTGCCAGTGTGGACTCTACTTGCGCGCAGTTGTGGCTATAGTGTAATTTCTACACTGTCAGCTCTCGTAGTTGTGATGATGATCGTGGTGTTTTACGGAATTAGTAAATCTAAAACTTCGTTTTTGTAAATGTCATCCTTCTTTTCGTCAACACTGTGAGGCTTTCATGTTCTAGCCTTAGCGTTGGAAAATCTGCCCTTCTTTTTCCATTAAGTATCATAACATTGATAAGGAGAGAATACTGACCGATATTTCTAGGGTTCACCATGAGGCAATTAACGGTTCCACGGACAATCGCAATTTCATTTTCACGTTTCTTTTATAGTTTTATCCCTTCTGCCCATCGTATAAGTACCATTTTTAGGGTTTTTAGAAAATTGTTTCTCGTGGTAATAAGTGTAAATGTTGACAACGGCCAAAAATAATAAATAAAATAAACATGTAATGTGCCCGTTGCCTAGTGGTTAAGGTGCTTGGCTACCAAGTCGGAGGTCACGGGTTCGAGACTTGTCTTGTTCCAGATCCGAATCGCTCTTTGGGAAAGTAAAGGCGGATCCCATGAGAAAGGAACTGGCCCCCCTACTCTCATTAGTGCCGTTGGGCTTAGTTCATTGTGAACCTTAACTTCACACTTCCATGAAACCTTATCAAGGGTATAGGACTCACTTTACTTTAATGTGCCCGTTACATTGTACACATAGTTCTAGTAAGATTAATAATATTCGAAAACGTGGCGGGAAAGAGAATTGGCTTGAGAAATCCTGTTTTCAGCAGGGCTAAGAGCTCCCATCAAGGATAGCACAGCAGAGAGATAATAAGAAAAGAGATTCTGTAGAGATATTTTCAGAAGTAGTGTCTCTTGACTCAGGTTAAAAATCAGTCGTCAGTAATCTCCGCTCATTGAGCAGGACTAACGAGTCATCTAGTCATCCGTCCAGAATTTTCGTTGAATTTCGCGGCCACAAATGGTCGGAAAAAGTATAATTTCGCCGTTAATGTTAATCCGAAAATTTTTGCATCTAAATATCGATATCATTTTGGTACTAGGAAACTACCATCCACAGAGCGAGTACCGGATCATTGTCGAGACAACACTAATACGTACCATTTCGTTTTTATTCCATTTAAAAATTCACAAACATTTGGTGATTTTCGTACATCGTATTCCTCTATTATTGTTTCGTTTTTTCCGGCGTGTACAATGTAGCATTCGATATATAATAACTAAACGTCCGTTTTCTAATAATAATAATAACTATAATAAATAACAGGAACCGGAAATATAATAATAATAATAATAACAATAATAATAACAATAACAATAATGATAATAACAATAATAAAAAAAATATAAACGAATCCACGATTATTTAAAATGATCGTGTTAAGCGTCTCTCTGAAGGCTTGAACATCAAAATGTGTGTTTATCCGGTTTTTTGTTTTTTATCAGACAGAAATCTACACACCTAATGCACGTATAACGATGGCTGCTTTTATCGAAATTTTAAAATTCGACACAACCAATCGGAAAACATTGAACACGCCGAATACAACAAAAATAGCCCCAGAAATTATTAACTACTTAAAAATGCACACGATAAGTATGAAGACGAACTGAAAACAATATAATATAGAGCACTAAAAAATGGAATTAAATTCACCTTTGACAAGCATCTACGAAACTACTACTTCACAACTAATATAATGCAATGTATATAATAAATCTGTTGTATATATAAAATTATTTGTAGTACGCGCAATAAAGTGATAATACATACTTTCACATAACATGGGAACCTACGTGATCAATAAAAAACAGTCATACAGGTAAATCTACAACAATAATCATAATTTAACATTTAAAATACGGACTGATTGAAAATTTAGCAAAAATAAAATCGACAATTACAAATTACTTAACACTACCGTTTCGAGTTATCCCACAGTACATCATATCCTTTCCATGTGTACTAAATTTGCAACATCCTGCTCGTCATATAACCTAAATTTTTCTTTTCGAAAGATCCTCGCCAATGATCCTGCAATGATCGCTCGAACCTTGGCATACATTAGAACAAACCAAATCGCTCCAGTCATTTAAACTTTGGTAATTGCCGTATGCCGTAATGACCTATGCAGTTATACACGGCTCATGGTAAGAAAAAAAAAAAAAAATTAGCTTCGGTTCCCGACATAGGAATTGGTAAAACACCGATTACTGTACTTCTTTTGCAAAACTAATTTTAAAATTTAGAATGAAGTCTTGTGCAAAATATAATGGAAAAAAATAACGATAGGCTCGGATAAACTTTTATCAGTCCATTTTCAAATATCTTTTTAATATATTCTTTTTTAATTTTTTCACGTACTCCATCTATCACTTAATAAATTCTTATACGAAAAACATTCCCGATTAAAATTAAAAAGAAGAATCAGGTGTTTCGCACTTTGAAGATTTTTTTTTTTTTTTTTTTATAACCCCCCTTTGGGCATGTCAACAAAGGATTTTCGCCCAGAATATACTTTAAAGAGTATTTATAGAGTATTTTTCGTCACTTTTCAGAATGTTGGTAGTATTAGGGGCAATTCTTAACTGGAATAAGTTAAACTTCCCCTGTCATTATAGTGGAAAAAAATGTTGAATTATAAAAAAAAAAAAATAAAAACCTGTTTAAACTATACACAGTTCTGCTAAAAATCATAAAGCTAAAAATTAGTAAAACAACTCTTTTCGTTGGAAACCATATTGAACAACAGCGCTGAGTTTGATGGCAAGGATTGTTTCCACCGAGACGACCTTTACTTTTTGCCGTAAACTTAAAATATTTACACCTGAATTTTCAAACAATAATACTAATATATAATAAAAATATTAAAGACAACGAAGAAATGAAAAAGTAAAACATTTATTACAACATTGCTGTATTATTACTTTTTTTTTATTTATTTATTTTTTACATACAAAGATTTAATGTGGTTAGCGGTGGAAACTAACTAATTAAGTTTTTGTTTTCCTCCCCACCACATTGTTCATTAATCTTGTCTTCTGTATTAGGTGTCTACTTGCCGGCGCATTCTATACAATGTTATCAGAGGCGGAGCTGGTAGTGGTCAAGTTCAGTAAAAAATTTATTCTTAATATTATGTTTATTTCCATTTATTCCGCAATAATACATATGTATAACCAACCAAGTCAATGGCCGATATTATGCGAGGGTAATATTTAAAAATGACAAGAAAAAGATTAGATTTTAATGTGAACAGAAATGATGGAAACAAAGATAGCTAGCGCGAAGTCCCAAGATCATGTTTTTCGTGTTTTTTTTTGTAAAAACGCAATATAACAAAATACATTTTTCGTATCAAATTTTTCTAACCTCCTTTCCGGGCTCTTCTATCCTTAAATGACAGTCATTCCAGACTATGGCTCAGGTATTCTTCTTCATTTTCTACTCATACCTCGTTTTACTATTCAGTCACCTCTTTAACTTCATCCGTGGTTTTCTAGATGCTTAGCCTCAACGCTCCCGAATCTCGCCTTAACCATTGGCATATCATTTTCTCTCGGTTTTCATCTGCATCTGCTGGTCCATTTTGTCTTTTGTCCTTTTCAGTCCCCCTTTCTAATTATCCTGTCTGTAAGTTTGATATCGTTGCTTATTGAGCAATCGTCCTTCTATACTAAAACTCGGTGTATTCATACTTTCCTCTTATATGGGGGATATGCATCTTACATATTCTCTCGTTTCCTTTCGCTTCTGTTATTCCTGCCTTTGAGAATTATTTTTATCTTCTATCCTTAAACGTTTAAAGCAAATATAACGTTATTTTCTTTTTCGTCTCATTTCTTCGGCTAATGCCATCATAGGTAATCCCATAAATATATAGGAAAAAGGAAAAAAGAACCCTCTTCTCCTGATAAATTCAAATATTACTATTGCAGTTTCCCCTTTAAGAGAGAGAGAGAGAGAGAGAGAGAGAGAGTTTAGAAAAATTGCCAGTGTCTATAATGTAAGTTAGCGGAGATTGTGTAAATCTCATTAACGCATAAAAATAAACCAGAGATAATTACGCATACCTCATACTTCTGGTAATGCTGCCGGTATGGTGTATCCTGATAAATTCGTTGTTCGTTGTGACGGTGTGAAAGTACGACGTTTTCTCGTTCACGAAAAACGTGTCCGGAACCCAGATGTTTTTTATGAATTCCGAACCTACCGACAGCGTCTCGACTCCTGGCCTTTTTCGAAAAGCCAGCCTCGGGTCTGTCCAGAATTGACGGAAATAAAAATCCAACGTGAAATCCTGAATCGAACAGATATTGCGTGTTTAGTTCGAAACAAATGGTTTCCGCGCGCGAGCACGCGGACATATAATCATTTAAAATAGCACATACACACACACACACCACACTTGTACATCATTCAGTCGCAGCATGCATTCGTCAGATAAAATTATATATTGGTTAATTCTATTTGCAATTTTGTTCTCATTTCGATAAGAAATGTTTGAAAATGGAAAATTAAATTTGAAAATTTGGACTTTAACACGGTTGGATTTGCACTTGATGAATTTTTTAGTTCTACTTTTATAATAAACCAAAAAAAAAATTATAAATAAATGGAATACGTTTTTGTTTGTTCGCATTAAATTAAAAAAAAAAAAAAAATCGGTTTCATACCACGTTTAATATTATATGTGCAATATCGGCCGAAAATTTTTCTAAAAAGTCTTCTTTTGTAGACTCTGTTAAAGAGCTATCTATGGAAATATCGGTTAGTAGGAATAATTTCAGTAATCGCGGTTGCATTATAAATACGAATACATTTCCCTTATTAGTGAACAAAACAATATTTATAAGTAAACTTTAATAAACTACAAAATAAATACCTCAATATTTAACGAAACGTTTTCAGTCTATATATGTATTAACAGACTACGCATGTATCTACATTTAATTAGTCGTATTTTTGCGAAATTTCCGAGCAATACGTGTCTTCCGGCTGCGAACACGAACGGAAACTCCAGTGTATCGTCGCGTAACATAACTAAAATGGTGCGGCCTTATAAAAAGTGGGCTTACACACACCTGTGCATTTTTAAATTTTCTGCCTAATGCGGAGTACTACGAAACCTAGACTCTGTGCGAATAATTATAATATGGGGCGACGTCTGAGCATGTGATTGAAACTGTCGACTATAATATATAAAACTAGTCAAATTAATCGTTTACGTGAATTCTCGGTAAATACCCGTATTCAGATGAAATCAGTGAAGCCTTTCTAAATATTTCATCGCGTTTGCCGCGCAACTATTAATTAACATATTACGCTGATTTTACGAGTTTTTGCCTGAAATGTAAAAATAAATCAAATGTCGAAGGCCTTACACAATGTTTCCGTTACAAACATTCGAAAGTTCTGTGCCGATATTTATTCGAAAGTCCGAAACGGGGATCATTGAAAGTTTTACAGGTGATACCGAGTAACAATAGAACGTACCATTTTAATTAAGTTACTGGACTTTCTCCGTTCGTTAATTGCAGCCAAAGAGGACTTTTTGTCGGATCTGCGTTTCAGCTATTATCGATCAGTTTAAATTTCATTAATTTTTACCTCGCTGAAGTTTTCAAAAAAACATTCTAAAGTATCGAGTTCGTTACACATCAAATTGAAAATCCGATTTTAGAGCTTGATTTTTAAGCGATCGTTCCCCTATAAGGGGAATAACATTTTTTCCCTCCCCCGCAACTTGGAATCATTTTTTTCTCTTTTTTTCTTTTTCTCAAAAAAAAAAAGAGAAGAACCGCGTTATTTTTGTGACTCGGAATTATTCGCTCAGGCATACGCAATTATTCCGTCATCATCACAAAACACACATACGTGTACGTCTATGAAAATAATTAATATCGAGATAAATTTAACAAAAGCCACAGTTAAAATCTAAAGCGTTATAAAGTAGGAACACATTTAATAAAGCCGCTAAAATTGTTTACATTTCTACCGGATCTAGTAGCATCCAAGTAATTGTTTCAATTCACACAAATGCCATCTTTTCTACATAGGCAAATACGAAAAAAGAGAAAGATACTTTCAGGCATATGTGTTTATGTATTGTGTATATGTATATGTATAAGAAGGAAATCGTAAATTAGTACTACAAGTGACTAGCAAAATACGTACCTTTGTTAGTAAAAGTATAATTTCATTTTTTTGCGCCTGTTTTACTGCGGACACCGCTTTCAGCTTTTTTTTTTTTTTTTGTTTTTCTGTGTAACAGTTTTTTAATTAAATCGAAATAAAACATGTGTTTCATCAATAGTGCTTCCTAACTAGTCCGCTTAATTAGATAATTTTTTCACTTAATTCAATAGTACTATAATTTGTACAAATATATATATATATATATAACTCGGCTATTTTCTTGCTTTCATTTCTGTCTCTTTCTCTTCTATACTTTGTATAAAATGACCAAAATTTACAACGTAATTCTTACTGGCATCAACACAAAATAAGTAACATAATCACAAAAATCCCTATCCTAACATTTAATTTTCATTATATAAAATTAAAACATTTTTTCGTTACATTTTTCGTCATACATTTCGTTACATAAAACTGTGACATTTTTTAAATAACAATCACAAAAATCCTATAAAATATAACAAACGTTAAATAAAATTTGAACATTTTTTCTAAGAGGGTGTAGCCTAAGAATTACGTTATATATAACTTTATTTTTTATTATTGCCATGATTATGGAGTATGTAACTCCGAAACATGTCGGCTGTTTTTTGTAACTTTAGTTTTCTGAAATACGAGTTTTTATATATATTTAATAAAGTGTCAAAAGAGAAAATGGATATGAATATTTCTAATTCAAATTTAAAGAAGTATGTATAGATATATATATATATATAACTCGGCCATTTTGGCCTCGCAAGGGGCTGTGCCCCTTGACCCCTCCTGCTTTCATTTCTGTCTCTTTCTCTTCTATACTTTGTATAAAATGATCAAAATTTACAAAGTAATTCTTACTGGCATCAACACACACAAAAAATAACATAACCACAAAAGTCTTATTCTAACATTTAACTTCCGTTATATAAAATAAGACATTTTTTCGTTAAATTTTTCGTTACAAATTTCATTACATAAAATTGTTACATTTTTTAAATAACAATAACAAAAATCCTATAAAATATAACAAACGTTACATAAAATTAGAACATTTTTTTGGGCCATTTTTCTAGGACATTTTTTTGGGACATTTTTTCGAATGGGGGGTAGCCTAAGAATTACGTTGTAATTAATATATATATATATATATATATATGTTAGTTTGATTAAATACTGGGAAAAGAAGAAAATTTTCCGAATTACAACAACTTTTGGCGTTGGAAATCGACAACATGCAAAATACGTGAAGTGCTGCGAATTTTTATTTTATGTTAATGGTTTTTTAAATGTGTTGCCGTTTGAAAATGTGCGAGCTGCAGAATGTTTCTATTGCGTGACATATTTATTTTCAGGAAAGAAAAAAAATGAAAAGATTTTCAATTTAATAAGAACTATTTTCTGCGACATCTCTTTCGATGCAGGTTGCTTGGGGAAGAAGAATCAACGAAATTGGGGTCGTAAATAAAATGTATTTATACGTACATTTTTAGAATCTCAGGTTCCTCCGTACGTTCGATAGTCATTTAATAGTCGTCATAGATACCTGTCGATATTGCACAACAAAGACGTCGCCTAAATTAATTCGTGAATTTTCTCATAACCGCCTTTCCATGTGTCGTCGCACCTGTATTACTGATCCCACAGTTCAAAATTTCTTTTCAGGCTCTTCATCAAATTCGCAGATCCCCCTAGGGGTATTGCAAACTCATCGCTATCCAAAACCCTTTCGAAGAAATCTTAAAATAATTACATCGCTCCTTTTGTTCGCGAAGTGTGCTGCTTTTAAATCGTAAAACTGACTCCGGA
This sequence comes from Icerya purchasi, assembly GCA_039619475.1. Lineage (NCBI taxonomy): Eukaryota > Metazoa > Arthropoda > Insecta > Hemiptera > Monophlebidae > Icerya > Icerya purchasi. The sequence goes on from CM077115.1 coordinate 241,718,814, forward strand.
GAGCTTGGGTAGTACACAAAGATGCAGCAGTTGCTAGTGACGGCGGTCGAAATCTTTTGAACTGGCGTACACATTTAGAGTCTGAGAACCGCAGGCGATACCGATGGGATAAAATTGTATTCTCGATTAAATAATTTAAGTATGTTCGTAGGATCTCGAGACTTTCTGTGTACATTGATGTTGAAACATTTAAGTGGCGTAATTTCGCAAGTATTGCATTACGTAGAATATGACTTTTGAGCTAATCAATTGAAATCGACTCTTCCGCGAGTACTGTAGAAGAACTCTAGCATCGGTGAGTCCAGTGAAGAAGAACCGATTTATATATACTAATGATCGTGTAACTTCTGTAACGTTTAATCTTTTGTTCTTGTTTTCTTTTTTTTCGTTTTTTTTTTTTACGATTGTTCTGTAAGGATATTTCATTTTGCGAAAAATGGCATAGTCAATTGAAAAACCGGCTTTTCTATATTTCTTCCGGGGAGATTCCATGAAAATGGCGAGGGGTTCGATGGATTTTTTACGAAAAGAATTTAAAATTGAATCAGTTTACTCGGAAAATTAATGCTAAAATTCCATACACGGAATAATTGGTTAACGGGTCGAGTCGCGTCAAATGACGTTGAATCGGAACTGACTTATTTAATACTATAATGGAAAAGTGCTCTTTCCAAATCCAGTGTACACACATCGAATCGTCATATCGAATTTACTTTTCGATCGTACTTTATATTTTCGCTTAATTTATAATTTTATTTCTTTTTTCCTGTTTTCAATTGTGATTTTTTTAAAATAAAAATGGGCAAAACTATATTATTTTAGTAGTCCCCGAAGGCGGATTAAATTTGGAGAATTTTAAGAAATTCTAAAAACACCGAAGTAAACTATTTTCAGGGGCAAATTGAAAAAAAAAAAAAATACCAACAAGTAATATAATTTTTAATAAATTTTTTTTTTTTTTTCTGTTCGCAATTACGGCAATTTATATTTTTTTACATCGTATAATATATATTTGTTAATATTATGATATCCGCGCTCGCTAGGAATAATTAAAAAATTTCATTTCATCTTTTTTAGAGTATGTCAGGAAACTATTAGAAGAGGAAAATTTCAAGTTGATATACGGACCTCGCGCAAAAATAAGTATAATCGAAGTGCACAACTCTCTTTTCCGTACTATTCCGAAACAAATTCAGTGTCAAAGACCGTATTCGGTGCTCTGGAATAGATTGGCGCTCGGTTGGTTTCAACGTGACTCGATCGATTCAGTGTGAAAGTAGCCTAAACCACGGGGGTTATAGCGTCAAAACGATTTCCTCGCTTCCCCGCTATAGCCAATGTGTAATTTAATCGAACATTTTTTAGCCACATACAAAGTTAATAAAAATCGACGGAAATATTTAAACTGAAACTCCGATGAAGAAAAATTGTAGGTAATACGGATAGGTTTTTTTTGTAAAACTCGTAAAAGTAGCATTGCCGTAATAACTTGCAGTTCTTAATGATAATCGGTGTACACTGTGCATCAGATTCGGAATACTGAAAAATTCGTCCTAAGAATTGGGGATGGTTCGAACCATGTCCGAAAATTACCTTTAAGCATGTAGCATTACAGATATTAAGAATGATATTATTAAAGAGCCGCATACACACTTTATGATCAGAAAATATTAGAATTCACCGAGGCATGTTACATTAATAAATATTTAAGAAAGACGCGCCTAGTTAGCGGTTATTTAAATTGATTTCTTATATTTTTCCGTTATAACGTGATTTTACACAACTAGTACACTTAGGAGTGTATTAAAATTTTTTTATTATTTTAATTTTTATATATTTTAACATTATTTAAATGATTTCCATATATATCCTTTTCTAATTTTAAGTATTTTGTTCTTGGAATCATGTCATTTCTATTTATTTTGTAATGATTTTAAAAAATATCTGTTTCCGTACGATTGTCCTTTAGTGAAGTTTATATATATATATATTGTGAAACACGCATCAGCAAGATCATTTTATAGTACAAGTTTCATTTGGACGAATTGCTTCGCTTTTGACATTTTCCGACATAGAAAGTAGCCAAGTGCTACTATTCTCCTGTGTGTAGTGGTGCGCCTTCTTGATGGCCTGGATGAATACCAGTGATCGTTTAAATGCAGAGGGACTAATTGTCCATTTCTGTTTTCGCGTTGCACCATTGGGCAAGGACGGTGGTCGCGAACCGCTCTCGAGCGGGATCAATTTTTCGTAACTGAGTGTGTCAGTGGAATGCGTTTAGTAGTAACCTTAAGCTTACCAAAATTAGACGAATCCTTTTTCGGGTATCGTTGAAACTTTTTGTAAGTTGTTCACTTACGTGTGCCTCCCCCCACCCCCCTTATTTATTTTTTTTACATTAAGAAATTCTCTCTATTTACAAGTTAGTTTATCAGAAAGGCGTACTTACGAATAGAGATCACTTTTTAAATACCGAAATAGGGCGCTATCTATGCAACACTTTTTTGCGTTAAGATATTCTTCGGGTTTTCCGTGAAAAAAATAAATATATATATATATATATAAGCCAGGCTAAGGCGGCTTGCGGAAAATGTTTTTCTAAATGAATGGAGGCTACCAAAGAACAAAGTACTCGTAGTAGAGGGACACATTCATTCGCTTAGACGTTTCCCCTTTTCACATTAGCACAATTCACGTCTGTTTTCCAGTGTCAGTTGAAAGTGCTTCAGACTTACTCTAAAGAAAAGATTATAATGCCGGTCCTCATAACTGACACGTTGTATGTGCTAACGTGTAGGTTTTCCGACAATAGTTTCAACTTTCATTGTCTTTTTCCTTCAAATTTCACCTAAAGTTTTCTTTTTAAATATATATAAATTGATTTTTATCCTTTAATTTTGTTGCACTCGATTGAAAAAAAAAAAAAAAAAGGGTAATTATACTTTTTCTAAAAGCCCCGTTGTTTTTCAAAGAGATATTTCTTATGTAAAGTTATTCTGTAGAATAATTCCAGAGAAGTATGTTTGTTTTTTTTCTTTTTCTAATCGATTTATCGATATTTTTTCTATCTATATGGAGAATCAATGTCCTCTATGATAGATGAAAACTTTTTATTCGACTCTAATATGAGAAAGTTAGTGTGCTACTTAATGGGCCTTGCTTAAACTCGGGAACGAATTAGAACCAATTTGCAGCATTCAATCGAATATACGATTTTGTAATTATATTTTAATGTAAAAAAATACATAAATTTTTACACGATTGCCGTTTCGCAGTAGGAATCCTGCGTTACATTTTTACTTTATAAAATAATTACGACGAAATCTTTTTCTTTTTTTCATAGTTGATTCATCGATCCTTTTTTAGCTAAATGTCTTCGATGAAAAATCCCCCCTTATTATTTGACGACTCTAATATGGAAGTAATACTAAATGCTTGGCATTGACTTATAAAATTACTGCTCGACAATGAATGAGAAACGATTTTTAACATTCAATCAAATGTGTAAATATAAACAAAAAAAAACAAAGAATTTGCGTGTTTATATTGCACCATGATTCTATGGATTAATATCCGAAATTAGAACTGGTGATTTTTGAAATAATTTTAATTATATTGCGTATTGAAAAGTTTGTGTTTAAATTTGAATTTATTTTATTTATTTTTTTTTAATGGGCTCGGTGTTAACACTGACCCAACTACATGGACTTAGATCACCTACTCAGATTCTGAGGCGATCAGAGAGATAGAAAGTATAAAGGAAAGAAATAGGGGAATAACGGCTAGAGATGGGAAGGAAAGGATAAAGGAAGCATTGAAAGGGGTAGGAAGATCCAAAGAGTTCGGCGTATAAATGAGAGCACTTAGGAAAAAGAGTAGGTCATTCAAAAAAGATATATCGGTTGTGGTCGCATATAAACGGAGGATCAAAATGCGCGAAAATGTAATAAATACCGGATACACTAGTATCGAAACAACGTGATCAACGAATGCGCGGGGATTAACCCGTACCGGTAGGTGTTTGTTGTATTTTCATAAATTAAAAATAAATTCCCGCGAGTTAATGTTTTACATTTCATGTTAATATTCTCACACTGCGGACACGGTATGGAAAAATACGCAGCATTGATTCGTTTATATGTAAAAACCGCGTGGATATTTTCGGCAAAACCGAAATTAGACGTCTATTGTTAACATTTCGAAAAGCATTTGTGAACTTGCCAAAAAAATAAATGTTCATAGAACACAGGCTGTCCAATGAGCTGGGAACTATTAGGACAATTTCGGAGGATTATTATATTGTTAATAAATTAAAACTGTTTTTGTAGGAAGTTCGTAACAGTATGGAGCGCCGTATTTCTGTTTGCAATAATTGCGGTAAGGTATTCAAAATGAAGATACACATAGATATTAGTTAGCTTATATGTGTGGTTTTGTTCCGATTGAAGATACATTCAATGTCGGTAAAATACGTCTAACATCGTGGGTTATACAGAAAATATGAGCACATACTGTTCGATCGATGGAAAAGTTTTAAAATTACTTTTAGCGTATTTGTAAATTTATATTTTACATATTTTTAAAACGGTGCCGTTATAATTGTTACATTTTCGTGACCGCAGCTTTCTGCAGCGATTTTAGCCTAGTGTTGTGTTTATAAATTACGTAACCGGTTCCGAACTGTTACATGGCATCGTGTAAATTTCGTGCATTACTTTGATTTTTTTTTTTTTTTTCGAGTTCGTCTACAAGGATATTGGCCGAAGAACAAAGGAAAAAGGACGCAAGAGACTCAGATCTTTACACGATCAGAGATAGCCGACAAAAAGGAATCAGGAGCCTGGACAACAGAAGGAGAAGGAAGGGAGAGAATGAACGAAGCACTGTATCGAGTGGGAATATGTAAAAGGGAGGAGTAGAAAGCAGCTTGATCGGTTACAAGAAATGAACACCCGAACATTATGTAATCGGGATCACACACAAATTGGTTATTGGAAGGGTGCAATGGACAAAAAAGGAGACGGTACAAGAGAGTAACGGAAAAGCGAGGAAGGAAGCAAACTCAAAGCTTAGGCGACAGATCGCAGAGATGTTAGAGCGACGCATGGAAGGAAAGTCAAGAAACCAGGGGAAACGAGGAAGAGAAGGCTGAATAGACGAGAAAATGGAATCCGGATTGGAGAAAGAGGAGACGTAAGAGTCAAACCATGGTTTGGAATGAGCGGCTGCAAACAGAAGGGTAATATTGAAAAAACAGAAAACAAGAAGAAACCTACCGGAAGAGGAAGATAACCGAGCAAATGAATCAGCTAACTCATTACCCTCAATTCCGGCATGACCCGGTATCCAATAGAAGTCCGTTTGGATTAAGATCGGAAGAGGTTAGGAATCAAGGAACGAATAAGAAGAATAACCGAATCGGTTTTCGTGTGAGGAGGGAGAGGAGATGCGATAATCATAAGCATTTCTTTAATTGCGGGGACTGTTGTCAATTTTTCATTAATGACGGTAATTTTCGCTATAGTTTTTGATGGTCTCTTGGCAATTTTTTTTCACCCTTCCGGGGGGGGGGGGGTTATTTTAACCCCGTCGCAATAAAAAATTATATTCGATCTTTTAAAATTGCTCGCTATTTCGATTGTAGCGAAATTTGATTCTGTTTTTTGGTTTTTTTTCCCCTTGATAAATGGCACGCATGTCAGAGGGAAAAATAAATGTTAAATTACGCTAAATAGCCCGGAAGTATTAATTTTCTGGCACTTTCAAAACAATCGAGGGATACTGACGTGTGTACACACTCCGTTGTAATTTGCTACAGTGCTCTCTCGATATTCTTCTAGTCTTAGGGAAGCGCCGACAGAAGTGTTTTAGTCATTCGACGCTTTAGACTCGACAAAGGCGCACGCTGCTGTCAAATAATATTGCTATTAATTTTTGCAAGAAGTTTCGTCGGGAAGATCATTATTTTTTTTTCTCCAATAATGACAATTATCTCTTCGACTTCTGGTAGAAAAATACATCGGGCGTCTCTCTAAAAGTGTGTGCGCGGCTGCAATAAAATATGGGCGACGACCTTTTTTTATGTGAACGAAGTAATTACGGCGATGGGGGGACTGGGAAAACAGCGAGCGATCCTCGGTTCGGATTAGAAGATGGGCTAAGTTTGAAAAAAGCCGCTCGTGCGCAATACGGGCAATGGAGTGGTGCGGAATAATTTGATCGGGGTTAGAGGTTCGCATGTAAAGCGCGTTTTTCGTTTGCGCCTGTGTATGTACGCGATGAAGAATCGGTCGTGTGTCAGCGCGCTATTATGTAAATAGCGGCCCAGCGAGATCCAGTTTTGTTGTCTTAAGAATAAAGTCAGCGAACGCAACCCAGTTCGGATACGCAGACCGCTTGACATTATAGGAATTATTACCGTTAGGCAGTTTTTGGCATTGTTCTAATAATGGCGAGTTCTTTGGCAAATTTTCAGTAACCTTAATATTGCGGTAGCATTCGAATACCGGCTCGTACGAGGCAGCCCGGAGAATATTTATGCTGTATTCGAATTGTAATTTTTCCTTTTAGCCAAGTCGCGCCGGAATTTATTTTTGAACGATAAAAAAACAAACGCCTCGCCCGGAAAATAATGTAAATTTCCCTGGAAATTAAATTGCAGTTTACGGACGGCCGACCGGTTTTGGTTGCCGTTAATTTAGAAATTGCGGTATTTTTTCGTTCCGACGAGATTTATCGTTGCATATTGTTAAAGCCATTTTCTACGCTCAATTCCGGTATCCTTCTGATAACTGCTAGATCATCGCCTCTTATTTCCTTCTAGGCACTATGCGCACTTTAACTTCTTCCCCCTTTTATTCTGCTTCGTGAAATTGCCTCAAATATAGCAACGTGAGATTTATTTCGTTTTTTTGTTTTTTAGTTCATCATCTCGTCGAATGTGTAGAAATGTGTATATATGTATATACACATGTATAGCATGAAACTGAAGCGACTATAGACAGACATAGAAAGTCTCGGGTGCAGGTGAATTTTATGTACCGTTTTTAACAAAACACGAAAGCGGTATTCGAGACCAGAGAGCACCGGAGGAAGTATAGAACATTTCTTCTGTTCGCACCAACTTGGATAGTTAGTCTGACAGCGCCAAATTTTATGTCGACTTTTTAATTACTTTTATACCGGGAAAAGTTGAAATAATAGCTCAGCCGTGGTAAAGAAACAGGCAGCGATGCCAGTTTAATTTTTCTCAGAACGCGGAAGTAGAAGAATCGCACAGACGGTAAAGAATACATGATCAGCATATAAGATTTCTTCTGGAAGAGGTGGTAAAGAGATAAGATTTTTAATTGAACATAAATGAATAAGCGCAGACGCGGGAATATATTAATTGACGAGATAAAATAAAAATCAAGTGTTTCAAATTTTATAAAGCTGTTAATAATAACGTTTTGATATAAGTAATACATGTTCTATTATTAATATTATACCATTGTTATTGCTGACTATATGAATATATCAAATAAAGTGAATATTTGTATAAATGTTAAACTTTCGTTAAGCTCAACTTTTCGCATAGGATTGTTTTAATAGAGCCTATTTAGCTTATTCTGGTAAACTATCTGTTTTGAACGAATTATTATGTCGTCAGATAACATATATATATATATATATATATATGTATGTGTGTGTTACATATACATATATATAAACTTGATGCTTTGGACCTTGTCATGGAGACACCCATGTACTCCTCAATGATGGTTCTTTTATAATACTTAAAGAGAAGAGTAAATTCAAATTGACTATGGCGTTTTTTTTTAAAAAGCGAATTACATTTCATAAGGACCTTCTTATTAGCCTCGACGCAACTCGTTTCATTTTTTTTTTTTGCTTTTTTTTTTTCAGTGACCTGGCTTTCACCTTTTGGTTAGCTTTAACAAAATCTACTTATTAAATTTATAAAAATTCATTTCACAGTGGTTATTAAACATTTTAAATAATTTCCTGAGACACTGCGTTAAAATAATATATTCATTTTTGACGTTCCGGATGGGGATTGCACTGATAAATCATCGTCATAAAATAACTAAACTAACTAAAAAAAGCCGATAATATACAACCGAAAACACAAAAAAAAATATTATAGACAATTCTCGTGTAATCTAATCAATTCGATAACCGATTTCCAAGATGTAGGAATGCGCAGACCATCTTCTCTGTTGAAATTCGGCCATTTTTCAATTTCAATAGTTTCGCCAACTAATTACCTACATATGATTTGTTTTGGCTTGACGCTCAGCAAATGCTGATTTGTCTTCGCGCTTATATGTACACAATCAGTTATCCTTTACGCTAGTCTGAATTGCCCTGCCTGTTTTCCCAATATAATTCAATCCACATGAACACAGGTGTAAACTATCTCTTATGCATAATGTTTATATAAGAGGCTCATTGATTCGTTAGCTTAGGTATTTTCTCATCACGGTCGGTGCAATGTGTTTCGAAACGTCAAAAATAAAACACGGTGTCTCTGAAAATTACTTAAAATACGAGTACATTCAATTGTCAGGGGGGAATTTACTAGTTGCACTAGGAATATCGGCAAATATGAAGTCTAGGCAGTATTTTTTTTTTTTATTATTATTTTTTTGAGGGTTGTCAACCGGGGATCTTTACCCAGAAACAATTAAAATAGGAAGGAATCACTTATACCTTCATACGATATCAAATGTTGTTAGGAAGAAGTAATCAATATAATAGGAACAATCTGTAGAGAGGAAAGAGATAGAACATAACAGGCGCAATATGGAGTAGGAAGACCAAGTCTCAAGGCAGTAATTTGCTTATAAGAATTCTTTTTTCTTTTTCATCTCATCGAGTGTTTCAGTTTACTCTCCGCATCACAATTATACCATCTACTGTTTTTAATTATTTTCATCAAATGAGTAAGAGTGTAGTGTTGCCCCGTTCTTACTCTGGAGATCATTTCTATATTTTTATCAATATACCGCAGATATCTTTCTATGAATTTTTTAATATTCCTATAAGCTTTTCCGTTTTTTTTTTTTTTTTGTAAATGTCTCCATATTTCACATTCTCATTAATGTGTTATACATACATACATATATATATATGGTTTAAACAAAGTAAATTAATTATTAACTCTAAGCAATGGATTATTATTAAGAATGACGTTTGAATAAATTTGAATATTTTAAAATTTATTAATACAGCAAGCTTCGACGGATATTGATGTTAAAATTTAATTTATCTATTGTGTAGAACTTCTTATATACATTACTATGAACAAAATAAATGTGGATAAATGGTTTCCGAACATTTACTAAAAACTAAACATAAATTAACTTATAAAATACAGAACATGAAAATGGCTAATAAATTATGCTGAACTCAATTATATTAATGAATTTAAAAATATTCTAATTAATTCAGACGTTACTTTAAACAATAATCCGTTGTTTAAAAATGAGAAAAAGTGTCCCAATTTTATGTAACGTTTGTAATATTTTAATTTCTACCAACTTCCAAAAAAAAAGAAGGGGTTATACGTTCATTTTTTTTTTGTTTTTTTTTTTTATGTTTGCTCGCACATACATAACTCATATTTATATAGACCGATTTCTACTGATTTTTTATCCATTTGAAAGAGCACCCAACTTAGGGGTACCACGTGAGTAATGATGAAAATCGATGAATATAAATTGAGTATTCGTCAAAAAACGTAAAAAAATGTGGCTCCTTTGCGTAATTTTTTTTCTTATTATTTTTTATTAGTATAACAGAGAGGCGGTTGACTTAAAATATTATCAATTTGCAAAATTACCATGGAAATGTAGCTTTGTTACCAACTTACAAAAATTAGGAGGTTACACGTTCGTCCAGTTTTTTATCTTTTTTTTTATGACTTATATTCATATCGACCGATTTAGAATTACGTTGTAAATTTTGATCATTTTGTACAAAGTATAGAAGAGAAAGAGACGGAAATGTAAGCAAGAGGGGTCAGTCGACAGAGCTCCTTGCGAGGCCAAAATGGCCGAGTTTTATACCAAACATCCTACTACCAAATTTAGTTATTAGTTTTGATTGGAGTTTTTGGATTTTTTAATAAAACTTCCTATTACCGTATTTAGTTATTAATTTTAATTGAAATTTTTGGATTTTTTAAACTTTATTATTTAGTACATGACTCTAATTACACATTTCTGTAAATTACTTGTTTATTATTTAAACATAATAAGAATAGTAAACACATGATGTATATTACAAAAGGTTTTTACAGATTGTTAAAAAACATTACTTGTTGCATAGTGAAACGGGCTTTACATTCATGGTGAATTGTAAATTAAAATGAAGTTGATAATCAAATCGATTAAATCATTTTTGTACAATGATATCGATAATGCGAGAAATAATAATTATTAATTAGAATCGATTTGATTGTGGTATAAACATTTGTGAATATAATTAAAACTAGTAAACATTTTTATACACGTTAATTTTACATAAAAGGTAATAATTTTCACTGTGAATATTGAGCGCTCATTTGGCTCTGAAACATGTCGGTATTTTTGGATAATTTTTAAAAATTCATTAGTTGCGTGTGTGTGTACTTATTATTTTTCGAATATATAAACAATTATTTATTAATAATCATCATCATGATGTATATAACTTTGATACAAGCGTCGGCTAATTTTAATTATTAATGTATTTCCATTTTCGCGCCTATTTATTTAAATTTAATGTCAAGACAGAACGTAAAACAATTTTTATTAAATTTAAAGAAGAAATAAGCAGATCTGTTAAATAATAGGAAACTAATCGAACTCCAGTTAAAATATTTCAGTAACCGGTAATTTTTTTTTTCGGCGTAAATGAGTGAATTTTTTAAAGATTGATGCTATCTTTTCGGACCTGGCCTGAGGTATATATTTCGGTTAGCGGAGAATTCATTTAAAAATAATATGTTGTTTTTTAAAAGTTATTAAAAATACCGGAAATCCTTTTTCAGACAAAATCTGAAAAGTCAAACATAGCCCAGATTCGAATAAAAGATTAGCTTAAATTCAAATGAAAAAATTAGCCGAGATTCGTTTCGTAGTGTTCGAAGAATTAGTAAAGATATTTCAACTATTTCGGTTTTAATGCGTTTAGCTTGAGTGTGTAAACATTCGGCTTATAAATTTCAGTCGCAATGAAAATTTAAAATTTTTACGTGTACTTATTTACATTTCTTAAAATCCGATGGAAGTTTTACGTTGGTGTCAATGAAAAATTCCTTTTTTTACAGCTTATTCGTTTCGACTTCAATTAATTTTTACTTGCTCAGTGAGCAATTATAGTTCGATTGTTAAAACGTATTTTATTATTTTTTGTATTAATTTCGGTTGTATCGGAGAATATTGAAGATATCACGGATAGATAAAATCAGAAATCATGAAATACTAAACAGATTGAATAAAGAGATGGAATTAGTTAAGACAGTAAAAAGAAGAAAGATTGCACATCTAGGACACATTGCGAGAAACCAAAAATATGAAATTTTAAAATTGGCCATTGAAAGAAAAATAGAAGGAAAACGAAGAACTTGGATGGAGGATGCGAGAGAATGAACGGAAATTCGGATACCGGAACTGCTACGCAGCATGGCCGACAGAGAAATCGCCAGAAGAATAGTCGCTAACATCTAATGCAGATACAGAACCAACAAGAAGAAGAAGTATTCATTTTGTATTAATCAGGGGCGAATCCAGAGAGACATTTTGGGGAGGAAAATTATATAATTAGGGGAAACTAGGGACAATTGAAATACACTCCGAAATAGTACTGCCAATGGTTTTTTACTTATGTGTACCTTCGTATGAATTGTTCCAAACATGTAATTTACAATTACTACTCGTTCGTCGATTAAAATCGGCAGTAACCACATGCAAAACAATTAAAAGAGTTTAGTGTTATATTTGAAAAATTTTGCACTGCGATTTTAAGTGTGATACGTCGAGAACGAAAGGCAAATGTCTGATTTTTTAGATATGTATTTTAATTTTTTATCGTTTGATCTATTGATAGCGATATTAATATTTCGAAAAAAATTTCAGTCAGTTTAGAAAATATGACAATTTTGTTAAATTATCTACCATGGGAACAATTGAAACATTAAACGCAGATATAAAATTATGCGCCATATTATATTCTTTAGGGTATTTTCTCTTACTCTTCCCTTTCAAATTACTTTTAATTTTCGCATTGGTACGAGATCGTGTTCCTTGTAAATGGCATTGTCTATAAAACTATAAAAAGGTAACTTCACTCGGGAGGACAAAAAGAATATCGTTTACAATCTGAGAAAGATGGATCGAAATCTGTTTGAAGTAAAAGATATTTATAATACTGATTAGATAACAACTGTACAACAACCGAATAAAGTAGTTGCAGCAAAAGGAATCCGACAAGTCGGAGCCCTGACATTAGGAGAAAGAGGAACATAGGTGTGGCCATTGCATTAACAAATTCTAACGATGATCATTTACCGCGTATGCGCCACGATCATCATTTTATTTGAGACGGTCCAGTATTGGAGGAGGAAATTCAAGCGATGGATACAGGGAGATAAATTCTTGGTTTACCTTTAACATTTCGAAAAATATACAAATTTTCTAAGGAACATAAAGAGTTTTATTGCTCTGTGAAGGAAGAGAAAGGTAAATGTGAAGTCAACGAAAACAAAAAGAAAAATTAAAAAAGCACCGAAAAAGAGGGGGAAAAAACTGGATTCATCCAATAATGATGAAGAGAAATATTTCTGCTTAAATTATTTGGAATAGCCAAAAGAAAAATGGGTCCAATGCAGAAAATGTCGCAAATGGTACCTTGTAGAATGCACTTGGCAAGAACTGTGCTACATATGTCACAATTGTCTTTCTGAATAATTTATAGAGCAATGTCTTTATTATTCATTAATAAATGTTAATTTTTTATTTTGGTATAATAATTTAGTATTTTATAGTTTTTTTTTTTTGTTTTTTTTTTTTAATAATACGCATGCATGAATGTAATGTTAAAAAGTGTTAGTTAATCTTTATTTTTTATTTAATATATATATAAGAAATAAATATTTCAAATAGTTGCACATTATTCACCACGGTTGTTTCAATTGTCCCCGGCTGCTGTTCCAACTGTCCCTGGTATGGTTTTAGCACTTAAGTACTGTCAGTTTTTTCAGTAGTTTTTGTCTATATGAGCATAAGACAAAAGTATAAATATATATTGCAGAAACCTTACGCTTTATGTATACAATATATCATATATTAATTTAGACAATTATGATAAGGCGGCAAAAAAATAAAATAAGAAAATTGTTTCAAATGTACGAAATTCTCTTCTATGTAATCTTATACGGTAGGCAACAGATTTGAGAAATATCTTGTAATCAAATAGCTACCTCCTTAGAAATTTAAAAATGTTTTGAAAATACATAATTATTACAATTTAATTAAAATTTTGTTTTATTTTTAGGAGTGAAAAATAAAACGAAATTATAAAATTGTAGCTAATATGGTAGTTTAGAATTTGAATAGTAAATTACTAGAAAGAATAGAACGATAGTATTTTTATTAGACTTCATTTTCATTAGTAATCCGATCCGAATTCTTTGTCCGTGAGTGAATAAAAATATATATATATATATATATATATATATTTCTCACTGAACTATTTTTAATTAAAATTGTAAAATTAAAAATAAATAAAAAAGGACAAAAAAGATCGATGACAGAGTTGCGTTTAAAACAGAATAAAAACGTAACATTGATAGAGTATTACTAGAAAATAGTATTAAATATTAGTTACAATTAAATCCGTAGGTATAAAATTTATACAAAATTTTTATAGCGTATAAATTAAGTTTCTTTGTTGTAACAAATGTTTTCATCGACGTTTTGGTTCTTTGGAGCGGGGAGTACCCTTTGGATCCGCCACTGTTCATATTTATGACTTTTAGAAGTCTGAATGAAACAAGAAAAAGAAAAAATGTGCAATTGATAGCCACTTCACTTCTAGAGCGTACGAAGATAGTGTTAATATGTTTTCTATAACTGTCATCGATTTTCGCAATCGAACTAAATGATTTGTAGAGTGCGCTTTGCGCAAACTTCGTCTTTAATCAGTGTTCGCAATCTTCGAGCTTTCTTCCAGTTGAGTCGAAAAAGAAAGGTGTCGGCCGCCTCAAAATGGAACAGTGAAGATTAGATTGAAAATGAAAGGCAAGTCGTATTATTTTTCAGCAGCAACATTTTAGTCCGATTAAAAATAACAAAAGACAACTTTGGATTTTTTACATTTAAATTATTAATTGTTACACCATGATTATGTAGTTTGTTATCACGAAACATGTCGATGTTTATAATATTTTAATATTTTAACATTTATAAAATATTATAATTCCTGTTTCGTTGCAAACAGCTTATACATATTACATGAATACAAAAATGGATGGTACTAAACTTATAATATTTTTCGTATTCTGTTTATTACGTACAACTATATAGTAATTTTAAACTTCCTTAACTCTCTTGGTTCATATTCTATTTGTAAGTACTCTCAACAAGGGCGTCGCCAGCCGATGAGCCAGCCGGGTGGGGCAAGATGATAGAAAGAGGATACGAGTTATAGGAAAAATAAAATTCATAAGTTGTAAAGGCTTAATAGTTTATTAAACAAGAATAAAATCTTAATTAAAACATAATTTTTGTGGGTTTCTGGCAAATTGGTCATGATTACGCGCCTATGAATATTCATAATGGCCAGTTGATTAAAAAGTTTCAAGGCTCCAGGGAGAGCAGCTGCCCTATCTGCCCTTTTCTGGCGACGCCCATCATTCTCAAATAAATAAAAATGTAATTTACCATAATTTACTTGTTTAAAATGATAAAATTCGGGGAAAAAAATAAAAACGCCGATCATCGTGAGATGAAGCAGTGTACTTTGAAACAACTAGTGTGTTTTTTTGTGAAATTCTAAATTAATATGTTTCTGCAAAACTACATAATTTATTCGATTTGTATTTTCCATTAAACTTTATATTGAACAAGTTTTTCGGAGTAAATATCCATTCTTTTGTTTATAATTTTACGATGTTCGGATTTTATTTTTTCAGCAAGACGTTTTGTCAAATACATTTTTGACTTGAAACGAGCTACTTTGCTTTTTATGGTTAAACAATTTCTTCGAGTTACGTTTGTTGCTTATCTGAAATGGTCGGAGCTGATTTACCTGTCAGGAAACACTTCTACTCGCAGCTTCGACCGAACCATGTAGGATGAGTAATTGTAGAGATTTTACTTATTTTAAGAAACTAATATTAAAAAAGAATTCGGTCCGCTAATTTTTTCCCCCTTATTTCGAACAATATTATATTTTAGTAGTTGCAATTTTTGAATTTTCTTCAAACATTCTTTTTTTTCTTATCATAAAAATTTTATTTCTCAAAATTTTCACTCTATACCTGTTCATTGGCGATATCCCTGACCAAAACTGTTTACGATTCTCTGATTACACATAGTCTAACATTATTGGTAAAACGGTAAACGATCATAATTTATGCCGCGATGTACGGTTAACGTTACAATGTGAGTTCTGTCAACTTCGACAACCAGGGGTCATCTTTTCCGGAACTGATTTTTCTATCAACACGTTTAGTTTCCTTTTACATCGCTCATCACGTGGAATTCCTCTTCGCAATTGAAGTGAATTTACTATTACTATTATTTTTGATTACGTTCCTGTAAAATTTTTTCAAATGTTAATTTTTACGCGCGTACCTTCTTGTTTTTTGTGCACTGATTCTTTTTTCTTTTTTAATAAAATTTTTCGGTTGTATTACAATTTATGGATATATTTTTTCTTTATTTTAATCGCGAAACATTTCTTTTCAATATCATTAGCGATAAATCAAGTTGTCTCAATTTAAGCCTCGGTGAAATGGAAATAAAATGGAAAAATAATTGATGATTATTTAAATTTAACAAAGCTAATTGAAATGGCAAACATATTTACCGCAGTTTTTTTTTGTTAATTATTTAATTATATTTTTGAATTGAAATTTACGTGTGTGGAAAAATTTAAATCTGTATATATGTATATATATATATATTATAAAAGGGCGTGTGTGAGCACTGTTAGAGATATAATTAATTGAATGTGTAACTAAAGCTGTGTCGAATGTTGTAAATTTTGAAAAATTCAAAAAGATTGATCGAGTGCCCCAAATTGTAGTAAATACATACGAGTGCTTGAATCTTATTATATGTTTTTGTGTGTCCATTTTATTAGATGCTGGAAGATTCGGTGTTTTCATCAACTGACGTTGATAAGATCGATAACAACAATATGGAAGAGGAATACGCATTTTTTAACAAGTAGCGACAGAAATGGACAGGAATATACACATATGCTTCAGGTTGATGCTGATCATAGTTTACCGTCACGCCAAGTTAGGTATGACGAAATAGTAAATTTTAATAATGGTACTTATCAGACTATGCAGTTTATGCGGCTTAAAACGATATATAATTGCCATGCATTTAGTAATTTAAGGATAGTAATTTTAAGTGTTCCTTACCGTGTAAGAAATTTTTTATTCATTTGTAATTTTAGAAATTGTTTCCCGTATGTCTCGCTAGTCTCCTTCTAAATTAATCAAACGATTACGAACAAATGGAATATTATTATTAGTATTTAGTTATTTTTCCGCCTCGCTAAAAAATAATAATAATTTAACCACGATGATCTAAGTCTTATTTTTCCCTGTCGTCAGCACTCGCGGTTCCATTCACCACGGTTAGCGACGAATTATAATGATATTAAAAAATGACTGTAAAAGTATCGTTGGGAAGATATTGATTAATCTCATCTGTAACTCATTTCTGCACGGATGAGGCGGGTAATTTTGAAATTGTTACGTTCTAAATAGGATATTTACAAAATTCATTTAATCGCTTTTTTCGTCTACAATGTGTCCTCTATCAGGCACTTAACATATCTCATTATTTTAACGTGAAATGCATAGCCTTTCATTAAACAGGTTTTTTAAACTATTCGGATTTCTGTAAAGAATAATTAAAAAGGACATATGAATTTTTAATCGGCGACATAATTCTACGTTCTACAGTCTATATTTCTTTTATGTTATGAAATATAAACTGTCCTTTGCGAAAAAAAAAAAAAAAATGAAAATAATGAATTTCAAAAAAGAGAAAGAAATATTTAAGCAATTTTTATTTGTCACAAATCAATTCTTTTAGGAGGTTGATACCGAAATACTGGTAAAATTAAAAAGGAAGAAAACCATATCGATAAAAATATAGCTTTAACTTTTTGAAAACTATTATTTTAAATTCTTTCTTTCCCTCCTTTATCGCCCAATATAAAATATTACTGTGCTTTCGAAGTTTTCTAGTACTGATTTACGATTATTCTGTTAAATACACTGAAAATGTTTTACAGCGGAAGCTGAAGCCATACTAAGTTATTACAAATGATATTACCTATACACTACAAAAATCCAAGCAGATAAGCTAAGTATGAAAATGACGTATGAAGGAATGAGATAGTTGAACGATTTTATAATAAATGTATATATATATATGTATATATATAAAGATGTAATGTATAAAGTGAGTGTAAATATTTTTAATAGTTCATTATATTGGTTAGAATAAATAATACAGTTTAAATTAACGACTATTTTTACAGTTAAAATTATTCAATTATTCTTACGTGTGTGTGTGTGTGTGTGTATGTTTAATGTAAGTATAGACAGGGGCGGACCCAAAAAGGCATTTTGGGGGAGGGATTATATAATTACGTAATATCGTATACGGTAGACAGTAAATTTGAGAAATACCTTGTTTTATAAAGAAAACCACAAATAGCGACCACCTCTTTAGAAATTTAAAAATGTTTTAAAAATGCGTAATAATTACAATTTAATTTAAATTTTGTTTTATTTTTAAGCGAAAAATAAAACGAAATTATAAAATTGTACCTAAAAAAGTGGTAGTTTAGAATTTGAATAGTAAATTACTAGAAAGAATAGAACGATAGTATTTTTAATAGACTTCATTTTCATTAGTAATTCGATCCGAATTCTTTGTCCGTGAGTGAATAAAAAAAAAAAATATATATATATATTTCTCACTGAACTATTTTTAATTAAAATTGTAAAATTAAAAATAAATAAAAATGGACAAAAGAGATCGATGGCAGTTGCGTTTAAAACGGAATAAAAACGCGACATTAATACTTTTACTAGAAAGCAGTTTTAAATATTAGTTACAATTAAATCCATAGGTATAACACTTATACAAATTTTTTATAGTGTATAAATTAAGTTTCTCCGTTGTAAGAAATTTTTTCATCAAGGATTCGGTTTTTTTGAGGGTGAGAAATGTCCCCTATCTCCCTTCCCCCTGGATCCGCCACTGGTGTAGACATAGCATAACAAAAAAATTAACACTTTATTCATATATTTCAATATCCCTGTTTCTGTGCATACATACATACATATATATATATATATATATATATATATATATATATATATATATATAAATGTACGTATGACTCTTATAATCAAATATATTTATGGTCCCTGTTTAAAAGATTAATAGTTGATCAAATTAAAAAAATAAAATAAGAACAAAAATGTTAATGTTTGATTTTATTTTTTTAAATATGTATTTTTTAATTATCGAATAAAAATCTGAATGTTAATATAACTTGCGTTTTTTAACAATAATAATCGATCGAATACGTGAACGTGCAGAGTAACGGATTTAAGATTAGCACGTGACTTTTGACAAGGCGATAAAGTAAAAAGTTCCATCCTCTGCAGTTTTTATGCTGCTGAAGTGGACTCGCGGATTCATTTATGTTTTCTTTACCCCATTCATGTCATTTATCTCACATTAAAACGAATAGTATAAATTTTTTACATAGAAAATTAATCGAGGAAAAATTGATGTGTTCGTTGCGCAAAGGTGAGCAGTCTGCAAAACTATATAAACAAATTGTTTTTTGCGGAACTAAAATCCGTAAAAATATTTTTGCACATGTTACTTGATTCTTTATACCTCATCATAGAGAATCGTGTGCAAGAGTCAGTTTCAGAGTTGACTATGATTCGATGTGGCAAAAAACCGGAATAGTTTTTATCTTTTAGAATATATAAATATATATATATATATATATATATATATATATATATATATATATATAATAAGTAAAAGCACACTAATATAAACGATTAATTAATATTTATTTAGCCCGACGCGTTTCGAAGACCTTTAACTTCATGATCATCACGGGAGTTATTATGAATATATATATTTATATATATATATATCGTGATTCTTTAGACGATCACTAGAATGAATCTGCTATAATTCTTACAGAAGAATCAGTTTTAATTAAATATATTATTCTTCGTAAAATTAAATAAACGCCTTACGCGCGTGTCGTAAAACTGCTACCAAAATTCGTTACAAGATTTCGTTATACTCGCAACGTGTGAACAACATAGACATTAATATATTAATAACTATGTAATTTTTACACCGGTAGTGGATAAGTAAATATTGTAATTGCGCTGTAAAAGACGATTATTTTATGTTGCGGTGAATAATATACTGCATTAAAACTTATTCCTTTGTAAGAATTATAGAAGACTAGTTATAGTGGTTCAGGGTTCTTTCTTTGTTGAGAGATTATCGAGTTTTGTATATATTCGTGTATTTTTTTTTTTTTAATTCTTTAATGGCTAAATTGCACCTAACCGATGATAGCTATTTAGCAATTTGTGCACATAGCTTGAATAGCAGCCTACCCACCGATATTAGGGGTTAAAGAAAAAGTTTTATTAGAACTTTTAATTCAGGCTAGATCCATCGACTTGATTCTATTAAGCCGCGCCGAACTTCTACTGAATTGTCCAACAACCCAATTGCCAATCTGTAGGTATAATTCTTTGCGTCGTCCAATACAAACTTTATTCCGAGGTCTTTGTGAAGCTTTATTAAATTGTTAATGTACCGCGAGGCCTTTACAACCATCCGGAGGATTTTGTTCTGGATCATCCGTTGTATAATTGCTATATTACTCTTTTTAGAACAGCCCCATAGCAGGCAGCTGTAACACCAAAAACTCGCTTTAAAATCTCATTATAAACTCTAGTAGTTTATTTTCAGCAGATAATTCCGACTTCTTGTTGAGTAGTCATAATTCGGTCCGTTTTACTTATATATTTGTACGTTCTAAAAGAAAGAAAGTTTTCCTTTTTTTTTTGCCACATAAAATAGTTTTAAAAATTATACTACAGTACTAGATAAAAAGAAATTCAAAGGATTCGTCTGATGCTTTGTGGATCCGTGACGTCACAATATTAATTTAATAATATTTCCTGCGTATTACGTTCATTTTGTGACAATTAATAATACACATTAGAATGGTTGCTTTCTTTTTGTAGCCTCAGACAGCTTTAAAATATAAATTTAATCGAGAACTATATTTCACTTCTTGTGATTACATAATTTTTTTCAAAACGATTTTTATCTGCGCATTCTTTATCAACTGAGCTCTAGCGACGGTGAACTAATAGAAATAACTCTGTTTTAGCGTATATAATTTCGGAAACATACGATAAGCTCGCAACGATAGGCGGATTCAAAAAATGATGATCTTTTGAACAATAGATACTTCTTAGATAAGGTCGAAGTTTTTCCCCTGAACACTTGTCGGTTTATAAAACCGGTTCACAGGTAAACATAGGATAATAACTTTTCCGATATAAAAATATTTCTAAATTTTAATAACGTTATAAACGTGAAATTTTCAGTAATAAAATAGTTCTTATTTCTCTTCGTTTTCTGTTTCGTAAATCTTTAGTAATTTTATAAAAAAATGTTAAAAAAACACAATCCAAACAATTAAATTAGACAAAAAACAATTCAACTTCGATTCACGATATAATTGCGGCGGAATATAAACATTTTTTGAAAATATGAAAAATATTTAAAATGAATTTCGATATAAATACATGAGATTATCATCCGCGGGCAAAGTAAACTAGTTACTGACTATGTGTAATAATATAAATAATTTCAATGAACTCTGTTATTTATTATAAATAATTTTCTTCCGTAAACTGTGCTTTAATAATGGTAAAGTAAATTAAATCACTCATTACGTTAAATGCATATACAGGGATTTAATTTACCGTTATTGAACTGTTGTTTATTTATCTCATTATATACTGTCGGTAACCACTTTGCCCGGAGATAATCATGTATTTACATCGAAATTAGCCCCCTATTATTTTAAATATTTTTCATGCATTTTTTTTTTTTTTTTTGGATTTTCTATGTTTCCATATATTTTTACGTATTGCGAATTATTAGTGTGAACTATTTTTTGACTTTTGTAATCCATTGCACTGCCAAAGAGCGATAATAATAATAATACCAAAATTGCGTAAACGGAAAGTGCAATTAACTTAAATCCGCTTCTGTACAAATAACTGAGAATGGAAACCTTATGGTATTTATATTATATAATTATCGAGTGTCGATAATATCGATCTACACATTTCGATAACAGTACGTTGCAATAACTACTACCGAATAAAAAGAAAAATAATAATAAAGTGTCCGTGTATTATAAAAATTTATTACGCGAATAGTACGGGTTAAAATATACACTAAATTTTCCTAAAGGTAATTCTGTTCGAGTTATTATTAATGACGAAATAAACTGAACTAGACAGGCTGAGTTTTAAGTGTGTACATATCGCAAAGGCAATTTGAACTATATTTAATCAGTTCCTAAGATTTGACGATTGTCCAAATTCGTATATTTTCGCGCAGAATAAATTCAAACAAACACGAAACGGATTCGTTTAAATGAAAGACTTCGGTAACGCATAAATAACTGAACAGAAACGTGAAACTGCTAAATGTGGTTTAAGAATGTTCTAAGGGGACATCGATTAATTACGTGAGCTCAAAAAGGTGGGAATAGGGGTCCAGAAAAATCTCATCAAATCTCATTTAAATCGAGAGGGGATAATTGAAAATCACACGTCAACTTTTACAGAACATACATTACTATACAGATAAAAAAAAAAAAAAAAGATTACATTTTTCTTTTACTTTCTTTGAAGTGTCTCATTTTGCCCGCTGAATAAATTTCACGGCTGTTAAAAACTTTTATTTCGAGAATAAAAAAATGTAAAAAAAACAAAAAAAAACAAAAAAAAACGTTCAGTTTTTAAAAGAAAAAGAAAACCCTAGTACAGTACATGGATGGCCATGGGGTGAGTGAAAAATATTACGGAAGGTGATGTCTGTTTTTAGTTCTAATTTAGCTAAATTTAAATAAATTTGTTATAGTACATACCTTAACGTTGTATTATTTTTCTTTTTTATGAGAATAAATTCAGTCCTTTAACAACTAAAGCGTAAATCTCAAGTGAGGAGTTGGCGGTCCCGCTATTTCACCAAAGAAGGGGGAGGAATCCAATTTAAAAGAAAAACAGCTCACCTAATTAATGGATGTCCTCTAAGTAAATACACAAAATAATAATAATAATCATAATACTACTAATAATAATAATAATCAGTAATAATAATAATAATAATGAAATCCTTGAGATCAACTTTAATGTTGCTTTTTTTTTTTTTCAACACCTTTTTCTCATATATATATATATATATGTGAGACGTAAAAGTATTTGTGTGTATAATATATAAAAATATTTCTTCCTATTTTATAATGGAGTTCGCCGGTTACATATTACTGAAATGAACACCGTACGCTTACTTCCGAAAAATCCGTGGCTCACCGTTGTTTTCGATGCAGTTATAGTGTGTACGCGGGGGAATATTAATGAAACACTCTTTTAGGTCGACAACTCTTACTTATTTACCGCAAGTCGTGACCGTACGAAAACATTTGGCGTATATGGAAAATCTGATCATGACTGCTGCAGAGAGATTAGTTTCCGGAAAAAAAAAAAAAAGAGTTATGTTTGCACTTTATAGTAGAATTATATTTATCTACTTTTTCTCGTGTTATTTGACAGGGTTTAATCTTTAAAAATGTAATTTTTCATATTTTTCACGAATGTTTTTTACATGGAATTAAGAAATAATATTTGATAGCAAATCTGAAGTATTTGACGTAAAAGTTTAGCAAAAATATATCTAAAAGTAAATAAAAAGAAAAAAAAATAGAAAAAAAAAGTTTATAACAATTATTAAGTACGCTTTTTGATATTTTTAAAATTTCTTTTTTATAATCATGCAAGGCAGCTTCACACAAAACATATAAGGGAACGTCAAAAGTTCCTTTGTGATGTTGCAATGCAGTGTGTGTTGTAAACATCGTCGTTTTTAAACTAATACTCAGTTCAATAACAAGGAAAAAATAGTCTTTCCCGTAAAAAGTAACAACAACAACAACAATCAAAAAATAAGTAAAAGAAAAATAAAATATAATAACGCAAAAATATTCATGTAAATCAAAAATAAAAAAATAAAATAAACAAGCCGCAACTTCAATTAATTTTTATGTAAAAACATGTATAGATGCGCACACGCACATACATATATATTCGTGTGTGTGTGTGTATATCTTTAAGTGGCTAAATTGTTGCATTTTTTTGTTTGCGGAACCTAAATCAGGGGTTTCGCCATTATGTGCCGTATTATCGCTCGGAAAAAAAAAGGTATAGCGGGCTTGCTTTTTGGTTTCGTTTGTTTTTTGTTTTTTTTTTTTTTTGTGTTTTTAAAGTTTATTTTGCATAAATCTGATGTGTATACATATTTAGAAATGTTGGAAATGAAATGATTTAGTTGAAATTAAAACATCGGTTGAATGTCTTTTTTTTCCTATTATTCGCTCTGATTGCATATTTTTTTTTTTTTTTTCTTCTTTTTCGGAAGTATCAGAAATTTGAATCGACGGAACAAGCCATGAAGAAAATTAATAATCGAATAGCGAAAAGATGGAGAATATGTCCGTATATATTTTTAAGGTTATTGAAACAGGTTTAAATTTTCCAGTCAGTGCTAGGAGAAGGAGAACATTTATACAGTGAGACCTCTGTGAAATGCTAATCGATGAGAGAGACGAATCTAAAAGCCGGTTTTAAAGTAACCGCGGTCATTTAGAAGTAAGAAGTTTTAGTTTATGTCTTTCATCGAAATAACGAGGGTATCAATAACACGCAGTTGCCATTTCGCTTACCGCTTATCTTGGAGTAATTTTTTTTTATTTTACCCTTTTTAAATGGGGGTTCGTTAAATAGGAAATTATTCGAACAAATGGGAAGAAGGAGAAAATAAGATTATATTATTAAACATTTAAGGATGATAGGGGATAAAAATAATTCTCAAAGGCAAGCGGAAGGAAATGAGAGAATGTAAGGAGCACAGCATCATATATATAAGGATAGTAAGTGGTTAAGGTGCTTGGCAAATCAGAGGTCACAGGTCCAAGTCGCTCCCAAGTTTAGCCAGCCTGAAATTGAATTAGGTACCAGAGAAATTTCAGAAAGTAAAGGCGGATCCCAAGTAGAAAGGAACTAGCCTCCCTACTCTCATTAATGCCGTTGGGCTTAGTACACATTGTGAACCTTAACTTCACAATTCCGCCGACGCCACCTATCAAGGGTATGTTACTTTACTCAAAGATAGCCAGTTTTAATAGTGAAGAACAAAAAGAGAACACGATTGTTCAGTAGAAAAGGCTGGACATTCGAATAAAACACGATATCAAAGTGACAAAAAAAAGTAATTAGTGGGGGACTGAAAATGATAAAACGGAATAGTAAATGCAAATGAAAACCGAGAGAAAATTATACAAGAAGACTATGACTAAAACGAAGGCGACGAGATTGCGGAGCGTTTAAGAGAGGGCAAATACCAAGAAAATTACGGGTGTTGAAGAGGAAAAGAGATGACCCGAATATAAGAGAAGGCTGGATTAGAAAATAATGAAGGAGAATAAGAATCGAGTGTAATTCGGAATGGGCCAACTAAAGAAAGAAGAACATGAAAAGGTGTTTAAAAATCTGCCGTTGGAAATGAATATATCCATTAATCTCTATTACGCTTAATACCAAAATGGTTTTCACCACAGCAGATCGATCTCGACCGAGTGAAGGAGAAAAAGATCATGAATGAAGGAACATTATCGAATCTTGTTTAACACGACTCTTTTGCTATTGTCTAACTTTTTTCGATGCCGTTAAACATTTACCGAACAAATATCATCCCTTCTCGGTCAGTGTTGTAGATTAATTCCGATGTGTACTCCGGTACTTTTTTCAATGTTGAAATGATATTCCCTTTCGACGCATTTTATTCATTCCACGTATTACGAACGAAGCTGAATTAATATGAAATTAAATTTTAAATACCGTATTCCGATCATTAAAGCTCGCGGACTCGGTAAAAATGGGTAAAATTTATTTCGCGTTAAGGTAGACTTCTGAAATCAAATTGTACTCAGCTGCGCCACATTTTACGTGTTATTCAAATTGAAGCGGATTTGTGAAACGTCACGTTGTTGTTTTTTTTCCGAATATTTCATACAGTTCATTTAAAAAAGTACCTTGATTTGAAATATCAAACGACCCCGTATATTTTAGTTTCACTGCGGGGTCGTCACTCTAATCACTGAAAAACATATTTTACATTCCTATAAGAAAATCTCCCGAAAATGTCTCTTTAACAAAATTAACTCGTAAGTTATTTTTGATGAAAATAAGCGTGTCTCGCTGTTATCGAAGAGAGTTTAATATTTAATTAAAAAAACTGACCTAAAAAAAAAACAAAACAAAAATAAAACACGGGTGATGGAAAAAATTCTATTGCGCTAATCGATAGAGGGTAGGGTGAGTTGAAAAATTACGCGGCAGTCATTTGTCGGTTAATCGCGGGAAATAATAAGAGGAATAACAAACAATTACGGGAGAAACATTGTTATCAGAGTAAACGTTGTAAAATATAAATCGATTACAAAATCGCTATTATCTTTTCTTATTTTGGAAAATATGAAATGGTTTAAAAGAGGGGAAGAAAAATTACTGAACTGGATGCATCCGCGCTATTATCGCAAGTACATGACACACCCGGTGTTGCTACATTTTTCCGCAATAACTGGACCAGTTCATTCCCCTACCCTCCTTTTATTCTTGGAACAAAAATGTGTAAAATAAGTGCGTACAATGTTGCTAGAAAAAAAAAAAAGTGTTACATCTTGGTTGTGATTATGCTATCAGCTGATAGTTTTAAAAATTGTTTACTTCTTCATATCGTAACAATTTGTAAGGAAAAATCGATGAAAACAGAAAAATGTTTAAAATAAGCTCTCTAGTTCTATATGAAAATACTTCTAAATGCAGGCGCACACACTCTGGTGAGTTGATGGTGGGGAACTAAAAGAACTTAAACCTACCCAAATTAAACTTATAATCGTATAAATTTTATATTTTTCTTTCAATAAATAGTGTGCTGCAAATATTTATTTTAGGTTTCCGTGTAATATATATGGAAAATAATAATCTTGCTGATTATGTTAGTTGTTGATCTATATTTTTTTATTTATTTATTTATTTATTTTTATCCCCCCCATGGGTTTGTCATAGCCCAAGAAATGGGAGGAAGAAAAAAATAAAATTTTTATTTTTAAACATTTAAAGGTGCAGGGAGTAAAAATAATTCGAGGGCAGGAATAAAACTAAAGGAAATGAGAGAATTCAAGAATATACTGATAAAGAGAGTAGGAATACCGCGAGTTTTAATAGAAAAGAGTGGAAAGACGATTATTGTCCATTAGGAAATGCCGGACATTCAACTAAAACAAAAGAAAGTGATTAGAAGGAGGTGAAAAGGATCGAATAAAGTAGAAGTAGATGAAATCGGTGAAAATGATTCGGAAAGTAGATTGCGATTAAAGTGAAGACGACAAATAGCAGAGATTGTAGAGCGTTTAAGAGACAGCAAGTATCAAGAAAAACCATGGATGAAGTTGAAGAGATGGCTGAATAAATATAGGCAGGATTAGAAAATGAAGAAGAATAGGAGTTAAGTCATTGTCTGGAATGAGATAATTAAGGAAAGAAGAGCAATATTACGAGAAGGTGCTTAAAAATCTGCCACTGGAAATGGAAAAACGGACTAATGAATATCCCCACTAATTTATTACGCTCAATGCCCGAAATGACACACCGGGTATCCACGAAAGATTGATCTCGATCGAGTGAAGAAGGAAAACGATCATGAATGCGGGAACGTAGGAGAAGTATTACATAATCGGAATAGGGAGCAGGAAGGTTAGATATGACAATCTGTAAAGCACTTTTAGAATCCGAGATTACTTTGTGGGAAATTAGTTAATGAGGAAACAAAGAGGACAGCGCATATAAAATAGCAATCATAGAAAATTGAGCAGAAGGAAGGAAGTTTATTTTATTTATTTATTTATTTATCTTACGTGTCGTACACAGCAACTTAGGCTAGAGACACGGTAAGAAATTACAAAATTATGAAAGTTGAAAGAAAGGAAAAAAAAGGAAGGAAGTTTAAAAGACCCAGAATGTAATTGAAGGCGGGGTGAAAAAAAAGAAAGGCAGAACTGGATCCACTTGTCGAACCGTCAGTATAGATAATAGTGTGCGTGTGTGTGTGTGTAGAAAAAATATAACCAAAAGCATTGGGAAATTAAATTCTGACAACATATGTTGAGGGACGGAATTAGAACGGTAAAGAAAAATATTTAATAGGATGAAGGAAACTGGAAAAAATCTTGACTGTGTGGTACAGACACGACAAAACGACCTTTTCTATTCACCTTCCAGTAGTCCACCTATTTTTTTTTTTCCTACCCTGAGCGCGCCAGCGGCCTTGACCCAACAACATGAAAAATTAAGAGTTATAACTAAATAGCCAAGCGGTAAGAAATGGAAAAGACAAAAGACAGTAGCAATGGAATAACTGAAGGCAATGGGAAGGAAAGAATATAGGTAGCGTTAAAGGGAGTAGGAAGACCAAAAACTAGAAGTTGGGCGTAAAGAAAGGCAATGACATTTATTTTTTTGCTTTTGTGCGCTGTGAAATAAGATAAAAATTTAATACAGAAACGGGTTTTTTTTTTTCTTTCTTTTTTTTTGGGCGCGCCAGCGGCATTGACCCAACATCAACAGAAATTAAAGAAGGGGTTAAATAAAGAGACGATTAGAAATAGAGCTTAGGAAAGATTGGAGTACAGGGATTATATCTGGAGATGGAAAGGAAAGGACAAAGGAAGAATTATACGGAGCAGAAAGACCCAGTGCCAAGATTTTCGAGTACAAAACAAAGCGCTCGGAATCAAGGGCAGGGCATTCAAAGAAGATGTGGTTTGCATCACATATGAGAGGAGAGATAGAATTATGAAGGGGACAATTGGGAGAAAGGGACAGGGAAAAACGAAAACGTGAAGAGGGTAGAAGTGAGTGAATTATACGCAGTCTGATTAAGGAAATGATCGCGGAGCGCTGATAAGAATAGGATTGAAACCACGGCTGAGAAGAGGGAACCGGTTGAATTTGAAGAAAATGAGAGGCGGGATTAGAAAATAGAGAAGGATAGATGTCCGACCATAGTCGGGAATGATTAGCTGAGGAAAGAAGGAGGATGTCCGAGGTAGGAATGTTGCAGAATAAAGCACCATCACGGGCGGCCGAACGGGCTAAAAAGTCCGCTAACTCGTTGCCCTCGATAATGGCCAGGAACCCACAAAAGGTCAATAGTAATGGAACAGGATGAGAATAATTTGGATATGAGAAAACGAATTAAAAGAATAATAGAATTGGAGGAATGAGAAGGAGGAGAAGAAATGGCTTGAAGAACACTTTTGGAATCGGAGACAATCAGACATTTACTGATCTCTCTTATGGATGGAATGAACGAGACTGCGCGTGAAATGGAGATAGACTCCGCTGTGAAGATAGAACAGAAGGAAGGGAGCTTGAAGGACTCAGAGTGATTAAGTGAGAGGGAAGTAAACGCGCCGCCCACCCCATTTTTGTTTTTAGAACCGTCAGTGAAGAATGTTAGATGAGAAGGAAAAGATGTGTCCAGCATGTGGAGGAATTCGGCTTGGATTGAGGAGTGTGCGATGGAGCTGGTTTTGGAGACGGAGAGAGAAGAGATTTGGAGAAGTCATGGGAAAAGTAAGGAAGCTTGGAATAAGGAAAGACATGAGGCGAAAAATTGGAGACTCGAGCAGCTACAAGAGAAAGGATCGGGATTATATAAGGAGCAAAACACCACTGGTTTTTAATACCGAGATAGGAGGAGATATGATTAGATGAGAACACAGAAAGCCGTTTAATTAGAAAATTATAACCAAACTGCGATCTGCGGATAAACAGTGGTTGCATAGCAGATTCAGAGAGGATAGCAGGAATGGGAGAAGATTTTAACGCTCCAATGCGCAACCGAAGGCAGCAGTTTTGAACTTTGTCCAGTTTGGCGAGGAGAGATTTAGAGGAGTTTCTATAGGTGAAGGAGCAGTAATCGATCCTGGAACGAATTATAGCTTTGTAAAGGATTAGGAAAATGGAAGGGTCAGCACCCCATTTGGATGGCGATAGGGCTTTCAGGAGATTGAGTCTTTTGAGGGAAGAATTGTAGAGATAGTTGATGTGTTCATAAGAAAGTGAGTCGGCTGTTGAGAATAACACCAAGATAGCAGAAGGAGCTGACGAGCGGAATCGGAATGTTAGATGAAATAATATTTACCAAAGCTTGATTGTAGGGGCGGAAGGAGAACACGATAGAAGAGGACTTAGAAGGAGAGAGAGAGAAGTGAATTGAGGCGAGAGAGATACTAAGGATAGATAAAGAGTTATTGATCTCTTCGTTGGCGGCGGCCACATCATTACAACTGGAGTAGATGAGGATATCGTCTGCGAAAAGGAGAGAGGAGGAAATCGTAGGGAGGGAAGCAATATTAAGGAGATAGATATTGAAAAGAGTGGGGCTAAGACATGATCCCTGAGGAAGTCCCCGGTGGATGCATCTGGAAATGACACGGGAAGGAGTAGAGAGGAAGAGGGATCTATTTTGGAACAAGTTTAGGATCAGAAAGATGAAATTAGATGGGACGTTAAGTCCAAGAAGCTTGGCGCATAGAGTAGGAAGGTGGACATTATCAAACGCAAAGGAGACGTCAACAAATGTAGCAACAGTGAATTTTCTTTCTAGGAAAGCTTTTTAGACGTTTGATAGGAAAAAACTGATGCAAAGCCAAACATATTGGAAGGAATTAGATCATTGTGTTCCAGCCACCAGACGAGTCGATTGTTCACCATACCTTCCAACAGTTTACGAAGACAGGAGGCTAAAGAAATAGGACGGAACGTGAATTGATTTTTTTTAGGTATAGGGATGATAACAAAGTCATTCCAGGATTTAGGTGTAGATCCGGAGAGTAGGAAGGAGTTAAAGATATTCAGAAGAGAATGCAAAGAAAGCGTGGAGAGGTTTTTAAGTATAAGGAACGATATACCATCTAAACTTGGTGAGGAGTTAGAGGATTTATTAAGGATAGAAAGTAGCTCATCATAACGGAAAGGAAGAGATAAGAAGTGCGACTCTGAGTTGTGTGTAAGAACAGGAAGCGAGATTTCCTCAAGAGAAGGAGCGTAGGCGGGCGCGATAGAATCTAGAAAGGAAAGGAGATGTTGCAATGAGGGAGAGGGATGTACCCCGGGCGCTTGGAAAGGGGAGATGTAAAAGCCTTAGCCATCTTCCAAATCTGCGAAAAGGGCGTGTCTTTAGAAAAAGCGGAACAAAATTGTTTCCAAGAATTTCTCTTAGCCGCTTTAAGAACAAAGCGAGCCCTCGCATTGGCTTCTTTGTGAGCTAGAAAGTTAGACATTGAGGACCGCGAACGAAATGATTTGAATGTAACAGTACTTTGTTTGAAAGACTGTTTACACTCTTCGTTCCACCACAGTGAGGAGGCAGAGGGGGCTTTTCGGTGATGATTATTGGGAACAAGTGGAGAAGATGAAGAAAGGGACGAATGAAGGGATTGAGTGAACAAGTTGTATTGGGCTATAGGATCAGAATTCGCCAGGATATGAGGGAGAGAATCGTCCATCAATGAACGAAATTTGGTCCAATCAGTTTTGGAAAAAATCCAGCGAGAGGAATGGAGAGGGTTGGATTGGATAGGAGGAGAGACGTCATTAAGGGATACGAAAATGGGAACATGGTCGCTACCAAAAGTGCCATCAAGTGTTCTCCAGGCGCATTTAGGAGCTATATCGGGAGAGGTAAAGGAGAGGTCCACCGAACTTGAGGAGAAAGCGTTTTTAAAGTGGGTGGGAGAATGATCATTGAGGAGGAAGAGATTATGATTCAGAATAAAGTCTTCCAGCACAGAGCCGTTGGAGTTGTAACGAGTGCAGCCCCAAAGGGGAGAATGAGCGTTCAAATCTCCACCAATGACGTATGGTTCTGATAGAGTTGTAAGAAATGAGGAAAGCGGTATATTGAAGAGGCTAGAGGCGTCAGGGTTGTAGACACAAGCGATATGGATAGGCTTTGGGGACAGATTTAGAAGAGAAATATGGATCATATTGGGGGAGCTAGGATAGGGAGGTGGAAGGAAAGGGATAGTGTGCGATTGGTACGATAAGTCGCTCCTGATTGGGATGGCAGTGGTGGGATTAAAAATGCTGTATGTGACAAGGTTATTTCATGATATTGCGTGTTTTTTTTCCTACCCTGGGCGCACTTGACCCAACGACATGATAAATCAAGAGATAGAATTAAAAAGCCCCAGACGGGTAGAAATGGAACTCACAAAGGACAGCGGAACAACTGAAAGCAATGGAAAGGATATAGGTAGCGTTAAAGGGAGAGTAGGAAGACCCAAAGATAAAAGTCGGGCGTAAAGAAAAGGGATCGTTCGTTAAGGAGTGCAAAACATTCGAAAAGGATACGATTTGAGTCACAAATACAAGGGAGCTCAGAAACATGAAGAGAGTTAGTTAGCTTCCATTTAAATTATTAGCTCATGACACATTTTATAAATAATATAACCGGTAAGTTAATGCGTACATATATGTAAGGTTAAAAAAATCAGAAAAAAAAACAGTATTATTCGAAATACAGTAATAACATTTATGTTTACAATAATTATGTGATTTTATTGTCGAAACATGTTCGCTTTAGAACTTTATCTTTACGATAAATTTACCTATATAATTTATTCAAAATTAAAGTATTTAACATCTAGACCGGAACTCATATATATGTGATGGTTTTTATTTTTGATCGATAATTTTACATTGCAGGTCGTCCAAATGTTTCTCTCCGGACAGGAATAAAAATTTTAATTTTAATGTCGAAATCATTGCGTAAATGTAGAAAACAAATGAAAATATCCTTTAATATTCGGAATGAACTGGTCGAAATTTACTGTCAAATAATTTAAAATAATAATAGTTTTCTGTATGAGATAACCAGATACCAAAGTTTTCATTTGAAAAACCAAGGGACAATTAAAATATAGCACGCCTAAAAGTTCTTCAAGGGAGCAAAGAAGACAAACAAAAAATTATAAACAGTTTTGTACGATTAATTATGTAGATAATAGAAAAAAAAAAAAAAGGAGTTTAATTTATTAATATTCGTCTAAAACACAAAGAACCGTAATGGAGTGATTTTGTTTTCAATTTCATTAAAATGCGTTAAATGTTTAATTTCGAATTAGATGTCATAAATTTTCGAAATACACATTTACGTGTGCTGTAAAAAGTTACTACAGTCCGCTATAATTTTTTTCATTAACGTTCGCTGCTAAATGTTATTTTCTCTTTTATCGAATTTCCCCTGGAAGTTAAATAAACTTTCCCACGATAGATTTAAATTAATTGTAAAATTAAAGATGGCGCATGAAAAATGTTAAGCTCGTACTTGTGTAAAACAATATTTTCGAGGTTAACTTCTTCTCCTCTGTATTGGGCAAATTTTTAAATCGATTCGTCACGCAATTGTCCGATCCAGAGCAAATACTACATTCATTAATCTTTTTAATTTCCTGCGGTTTTGCTTAAAAAATGTTACCAGAGGCGAAAAATTAACTAGAACCAACTTGCACGGTGTAAAATTGTTTTTATTCGCACTGGCCTTTAACAGGTACTGCGACAGAATTAGCGGTCTGTAACAGCAAGCGATTCGGCAAATATCGGTGTGAGCTGAAAGATTTGTTTCAAGATAGGGGACCGGTAAAAATTTCAAAATCATCATTCTCTGCCCGTTCTTTAAGAGAACATGCATCTTGTTCAGTTTTCGCGGATCGATTCCTTCGGTGAAAAAACTTTTTGAGGTCTGATAAAATTTTTCACTTCAGGGGGGACATTTCGAATAGAGCTTTCAATGCAGAGGGTTTCACTGTATAAAAGTTTGATGATAAATTTACGATTTATTCGGATGTTCAGGATTTCCGAATTAAACTAGACGGTGTCTGAGGTTAAAATGCATCTAAATCGGTAACCGCGTTTCTTTAACGAAAAGTCCGGTAAAGCAATTGATGGGGTTATTAAGCTCTATACGATGCGGTAGGAGAATTTATGAATTTTCTTTTATTTATTGGGGATTTTTTTTTTTTTTTCTTTAACATTTTGTTATTTTAATGTAAAATATTAAGAAACAAAAGGAAAAAAAAAAGTAAACAAATGCTTATTATAAGAAATAAATATTGCATGTAAAGGCAGTTTGATTTATAGAGAATATACCATTAATACTTCCGATACAGAACTGATACTCAAAACATACATAGTCACTCCGACTTCAACCGGCGGCCCTGAAATTCAAATATAAATAATACTACATCCGTTTACAAATAAATAGCTGGGAATAATAGATGGTAATTATCATGAAGTCAGATTTCTCAGAAACCAATAATATCGGTTGTAATTATTTGATATTTTAACGGTATAGGAAATATCTAAATTTTCACTAATAACAAATATTTAACAACGAAAACATTTTTAAAATTGCATATACAAGAGTTGCAGCTATTTCTAGATATTATTATCAATAACAATAGTAATAACAATAGTAATAATAATAATAATAATAATAACAATAGTAATAATAATAATAATAATAATAATAATAATAATAATAATAATAATAATAACGGCAATAAAATTACGTAAAAAATATAAATAATAGAATTACGCACGATCGCTATTGAACGAATATGCACGATGAAAGACCCGAAATATTGTGTTCTACGGTGTGCAGCTAAATCATTGTTAGAACTAAAAATATTTGTATAATGATAAATGAAAACTTAGTATAATGTGAATATCAGTGTGATTTTATCTAATAAATTGTAAAAATCCAAGTTACAAAAACGAAAAATACAATCGGTTACCTGTAAGTGGTAGAAGAGAAAGAAAATTGTGACAATGTTAGAGTTTAATGAAGGTGAATGTGAAACACTAACATATATATGTGTATATATATATATATATATATATACGTAAATAATAGTTTAAATAAGTTTGCAGAATGCTTACATTTATGCTCGTAATTTAAAATATATTAGCGTAATAAATTAGGCATCATATCTCTCAATTCAGTTTAGCCGAATAAAGCCAACATGAAATGTTAAACGGAAATGGCCCCTCTTCGACCGTTTTATTGTACGAGAGTTTTGATCAAAAAATTTTCGAAAATCCGAAACAATGTAAAATCGATTTGTTACTGGAAGTTTCGAAAAACTTTTTCCAATAATACGTTCATTAACAACGTGGTTTTCGGAGATAGTCGATTTGAATATATATATATATATATATATATTTAACGTTTCGGAACTAATCGTGGCTTTCGTAAAAAGAACAAAAAAAAAAACAAAAAATCTGACACGCAGTCACCTGTTACAGTTTGCCTTTGATTTAGTATTTAGGAAGTGTTTGGCTAAACCGAAGTAGGTAAGCTGAAATTACTGAAGCGAAAACGCTAACGAATTAAATTCTGACACGATCGCCGAATGAACTAAAGCAAACAAATGAGTGACGGACGGAGAGAATGGCGAAAGCGCTATCGAGAGAAAATCGAATTTCGAAAATTAAGGATAGTAGAATAATTCTCAAAGAAAACATGATCATCCGTCTCGCAGAACAGCGTAGAGTGAACAGGATGAACATTGCGAGTGAAGGAAATAAATTGTAATCGAAATCAGGAATACATGGGGTGAAGGAAAATATAGTATAATTATAGGAGTTACGTCATTTCATAATTTAGAATGAAAAAAAATTGAAAATAAAATGGACGTTGTAAATCGGAAGTATTCGAATGAGTGAAGATCAGCTATTTCATTGCCCTAAATCATTTTGGCTGGGAATTCGTGATATTTTAAGGAGAAATGTAAACAGGCCCATGGTTTCTTCTTGCAGATTCAGCGTTAAAAAACAGAAAAAGTATGGAAATTTTTTAATAGATTCAGGGTTAAGAAGAAAAAAATGGTGTCGACCCCTGAAAATTTTTTATATTCAAACGTATCGGTGGTAAAAAAAAATAAAGTAACACCGATGAGTGGAGTTTAGGATAGTGCGAAATTTTGGTAATTGCGCATTGAGAAAACAATTAGAAACAGGAACTGAATTAATGCGAACAAGAAAGTCATGTGAAAAGGCAATCAAAGGAAGAAATAGTAGAATAACAAGCGATCAAAGGGAGAAATAGTAGAATAACAAGCGATCAAAGGGAGAAATAGTAGAATAACAAGCGATCAAAGGGAGAAATAGTAGAATAACAAGCGATCAAAGGGAGAAATAGTTGAATAACGTGAAAAAGCGTGCGTTATTATACCGGATGTGCTGAAAATGTTACCGCGAAAAGAGTGGGTAGAAACGG
This sequence comes from Icerya purchasi, assembly GCA_039619475.1. Lineage (NCBI taxonomy): Eukaryota > Metazoa > Arthropoda > Insecta > Hemiptera > Monophlebidae > Icerya > Icerya purchasi. The sequence goes on from CM077115.1 coordinate 241,754,825, forward strand.
GGATGACGTGCAATCAGTTCGTTTAGTGAACAGAGAGGAATGAACTGTTCAGAGAAGATTATTTGGATAATGATTTAATTGATGATTAGCAAGTGTGTTGATTTTGTTGGCGCTAAATGTTTTTTATTTAATCATTTTTGTTTCAAAGACATCCTCGATTTAGTGAGCACCCTGTGGCCTATTATTCAGCCATCGGCTATAAATCGTTTAATTTTTTTCTTAAATTTCCCCCTGGGCATCTTTTAACTCGATGGCTCAAATTTTTTTGTCGTTTTTTTTTATCTGCCTAACAAATATTACCATGTTAGATTACCACGTTGTAGAGGAAGTACGATGCAATGAAGGAAATAAAATAGACACTTGATTTTTCAGATATATATATATATATATATGTATATATATATATATATAATAGTCAATGTGTTCCAGTTTCGTTCAGTTGTGTATGCCGTTTGCAGGCGTGGAGAAAAGTCGCGATTGTAAAATTCCAGGTTTTAATCTTACGTTCTTACATCATGTTATAAGCGTGTACGTTCGGAAGAAGCAAACAACTTACTAATAATAATTCATTTGGAAAACCTATACAAATATCTAAAAGTAAATAATTCGTACTGGAAGCTACTGTGGCGAGGACCTAGGAATTATACTCCAAGCAACGACTATCTATCTCTAATGCATTTTAAGCTAATTACTATACGGGGCTTTCTCAGTATATCGAAATAGCAGTTTAACGTTTTAAATCGGGGAGACTCTATTTTATAATAAATGGGATACGTGTGTGTGTGTTAGTGTGTAATTGAATTTACGAGCATAAATGTAAGAAGCATTTGAAAACTAAATGTGGAATAAATGAAAAGTTAAATATGATCGTTGTTTTTCTCTCTCACGTAATCGAATAAGAAAATAAAATGAGCTGATAAAAATAAAATGAATTTTTAGTACCATCTTAACTTCAGAAAGTGAACTGATGCTCAAGACATACATTGTAACACCCACCACAACTGGAGGACCTGAAAATTAATTAAACATTTCATAGGAGATTTTTTCAGATTTTCTTCGTCAAAAATCTTTGTCGCCCGCCCAATTATCATTAATTATTACAATTAATTATTATTACGGTATATCGATTATTATAGCGCATAATTTTATTCAAGCAGAAAATTTAAAGAATTAAATAAAGCTACGTACACAACAAATCCGCTTCGGCTGCTCGCCATTAGTAGAGTTATACCTCGTCTATATAATTAACGGGGTACATTAAAGAAGACGGAATATTTTCAAGTTTGTTACACTAACAGTTTGATATATTTGTAAAAGCTTCATTGTTTCAGTTCGAAAAAACACTTACAGTGAAGCTAGAAAAATCTGGTTTAAAGACAAAACGACCGTTCTTATTGTCCTTTTTTTTTCTTTTTTGTGTTTGGGATGGGTGTCAAATTGGTCTAGCGACAAAGGACGATTTATCGTGCTTTTATCCGACCGGAAGTAATAGGAAAATTACCGACAGAGTAAGGAGAAGATGACCGTTATGATAAAAAAAGACAACCTATAATCATGATTATTGTTCATCCTAATCTGAAAGTATCGGAAAATGTAAGGTTGATTATTCCGGTTTAAAACAGCGAAAGAATAAAGACAGATGAGGCGGCAATGAGCAATGATGTTAATTGCTATAGAAATACTGTTAAATGTTGAAATCGACGTCAGACTCTAGCGATTGAGAAGGTAGTAAGATCAAAAAAAAAAAAAAATAATTAATATTCCGGCATCGTAAGAAAAACCGGTGCGACAATAGAATTTAGAGGGTAAATTTTTATTTAAATTGGCTACATTTGATTTTATATTTTGCTTTTTTCCACCATCGAAATGTAACGATTACAAATAATACCGAATAATACTTAAGAATATTCTGAAATCGTAATTATTCTTCTGACGAGCATTCGTGCATGATCGTATGTACGTATATTTTTTTTTTCGTATTACTAAAACATTCTATAATATACATGCCGTTTCGGTATTACAAGAAAACGAATATTAATTGAAACTGATAGAAGACGAATTATAATTCCACCTATGTACGTACGCGGCTCTTCACTGCTGTGTAGAGCTTTAAAACCTATACAGTGAAATAGTTGCATGTTTCGTATTTTTGGAGTTGCGTATTACAACAATAATTTTAATTTTTCCTCTTCCCCTTTTTTTTTTCTTTTTACTATTTCAGATTTTTCTGCGATTGTGTATGTCGTATTTAATTTTTTTTAGTATTCACGAGAGACAGTGGAGAAGCCTGTGTATATGTGTGTGTGTGTGTGTGTGTGTGTGTGTGTGTGTGTGTGTGTGTGTGTGTGTGTGTAAATTTATAAGTCAGTCTTATCGCATTCGTGTATTTTATATAATATAATTTACGCGTTTAAATCAAAAAAAAATTTACGCAGTATTTCGTAAAATAAATTCAAAGTGATCTGATATAATCAATTAAACAATTATTTTTGGAACATTTTTCCGGTTTTTTTATTTTTCATTATACGTCTTTGTGCGTGCTTATAGAACCGACCGATACACTAGACTGAATTCCGGCTTTTAAATAATTTTAAAGCTAAATTTTTCTTCTATTAGTGTAAAATGCCGGTTAAACCGAAAAAGATTATTAAAAAGATCCTTGAGACACACCACCTTAAAAGTCACGCTATTCCGAAAAAAAAAAGTATCCAATCCCGAATTTTTTCTTATGTAAATAAGTGTGTTCACTTTAGTAACTTTAATATTATACACGTTTTTAACGGAAATTTTTTTATTAATATATAATATACAATTAGCCGACATGTTTCGGAGTGTGTAAATAAATAAAGTTATTATTAAATAAACGATATCATATGTGGTGTCATTTGTACAATAAGTCGATTTGTTTATCCTTATATTTATTAATATAATACTGTTGAGTAAACTAATATTATTAATATATTTTATTGTTTCCAAACCGTCTTGCATAATTAGTTTTAATCTGTGTTTACTAATAATAATATGTTCTGCTACAGATAATTTATTTAAATGTCCGTGTTTGATTGCAGCGATACTATGTTCATTATAGCGGATACGGAATGTGCGACGCGTTTGATGGTATATTTTGTTACACATGTATTACATTTAATTTTAAATATCCCAGATTTATTATATTTATCTGTATTTACGAATTTATTAGTGTACTAATTAATTGGTTAAATGAGTTATTATTTGCTTTTTGTACGATATTTTAATTGTTTCACGGAGTGGGGATTGGTAATACTATTAGTTGCCGGGTTAGTGTGCATGCGAATGTAGTCCAAGGCTTAGTGTTATTATTATTCTGTTTACGTTTTTTACTATTATAATATACATTTCGTGTAAATTTATTTATTAATTCCGACTTTTTAAAATTTAACAATTAATATAACCTATCGCGATATACCGAACAAATCAACTTATTGTACACAATACAAATGACACATATGATATCGTTTATTTAATAATAACTTGTATTTATTACTATCGCCGTGAATATGGAGTACACACTCCGAAGGCTAATTATATTATATATTAATAAAAAAAAAATTCTGTTATACGTGTATAATTAAAGTTATATAAAGTGTTAAAAACAGAAAATGGATGATACTCATTATATAACAAATCTAAATAGGTGTGTTCAGTCTAGGGGGGGGGGGGGGCAACGGTTCAAAATTTGGAACTATGCTACAAAATGAACATAGGTGCGTGAACTTCGCGGCAAACATAACCTCCATATAGCTGTAAATTCTAACATGCGATGTAGATATACATTAGCGCAGAGCGACAATTCTCTTAGAGCAAAATTAAAAAGAAATTAGTGTCGCACGACACCCCCTTTCTGAATAATCAAGATTTGAATAATTAATTAAAACTATTTAGTAATTCAGCAGTCCTAATTATTGTAAATTCTATTTCTTAGTAGACACTTTTTTTTTCTCTTCAGTATACGTTGTAGCGAGACAAACACTGAACCCGAATAAAAAATTATTTAAGTAATTTATTATCAAAAAAAAAAAAAATTAATTTCAAATTATGAAAGTTGAACCTGCTGGCTACATATTATCACCACTTGTTCTCGGTGATAACGATGATGGAGAAAAGGTTAGGTACTAAGATAGAGTTAAAAAAAAAAAAAAAAGGATGTAGAGAGCAAGGTGTTAATGAAGAAGTTCTAACTCAAATATCTATAATTGTGTATTTTCGTTTAGTTTTTTTTTTTTTCTTTTTTCTGTTTGTAACGTAAAAGAGTAAAAAACGCTTAAAAGTAAGAAAAATAAAGTGTGGTTGGGTGTACAGAAAATTAATGGCATTCGAAGCAAAACAGCCGAACAAACTAATATAATAATTCAAGTGCTATGTTTGATCTTTTAGAAATATTTTATTTATTATTATTATATTTTTGTTTTGTAACCTTCGGTGTCACATGCCGTTTAAATAAATCGTTAACGAATGTGTGACGGATGTCGTTACGTAACGTGTAAAGAAAACAAATTGCACGTTACAATGTATATACACAGGTGTTTATAAGTACGACGAAAAAATCAGTAGCGGAAGTGAAAAAAAAATGCACCGATTTTTATTAAAATTTTCCATTTCCCTCTCTTTGTAAATAACGAATAATAATTTAATTCGGTAGTTGCTCGGATTTTGGTTTAAAAAAAATCGAAATAATAATTTTTTACATTGTTCACCTTCTCTCTCTCTTTTTTTTTTTTCTCTCTTTGAGCCAGCTTGTTCACTCGAAACCACATTCTAATAAACTGGCAGTGTCACATTACGACTGAAAGTCTACTCGGATCAAAAAATAAAAATTAGACGCAGTAGAATACCAAATTAGACCAGATCGAAGACGGGGTCGGTAAATTTGAAAGGCGAAGTAAATTTTAGGGGAAAATTTTCGAAAACAAATTATCGAAACGTAAAATTAGGTGTGCTGTATGAACATTTACCGAGTTGACGCGATGAAAATATTCACCTATGCAGCGGTCGCAGAAGAAGACGGAGTAGAAGTTAACAAAAGTTAATGCTGTTTTATAGAACATCAAACGAACTTAAGTGTAATCACGAGAATGGGAGAGCACTCAAAGCTGTTTTGGTTCCGTTTTCGCTGATGCATGATTACGTACACTGAAAATCCCATATTCCGCAACAAACCGTTAAGATTCTAAAGAATATCCCTGTCAGATTTGATAAAAATAGGTTCGGTGTGTTCTCTTACTTGTAAAAGCGGTTAATTTTTATAAATTATTCTTTCCAGTTCACCTCTTAGCCACGTCTTCTCGGTTTCTCTGAAGTCCCCCCTCTTACTCTTCGTGTCCTTTTAAAATCCCGGTGTGTATTCCAAAGTGAGTGGTTCTTTCCGAAGTTGATTATTGGATTTAGTTCTCTTGTTAATTGCTCATATTTTTATTACTGCGTGTGTTTCTCATGGTACTAATGGACTACTCTCTCCATTGACAAATACCTAAGAAATACCAGGTGTTACATCTTCTCTATTTTGCTTTATGGTTGCGAGAGCTGGACCCTGAATGCATCATTGGAAAAAAAGATTACCGCATTTGAAATGTACTGATATCGGCGCATTCTGAAAGTATCATAGGTGAAAAAGTTACTAATATCGAGGTACTTCAAAGAACGGGAAAGACCCTTGAAGTAATGCAAACCATCAAGAAACGGAAACTGCAGTACCTCGGACACATCATACGAGGCCCCAAATACGAAATTCTGAAGGTCATTTTGGAAGGAAAGATAAATGGGAAGAGATCGACAGGAAAACGTCAAAAAATTCATGGATGGACAATCTTATCAACTGGTTCGACTGCCCTTCTATACAACTCCTCCGATCGGCCATTGTAAAAGAAAATTTTCAACCGTGGATCGCTAACCTTCAATTTGAAGATGGCGGATGAAGAAGAAGAAGAAGAAGAAGAAATACCAGTTTAAATTTTGCTCAGATATCCTTCCTCCTTTTCTAATCAATTTTCCTTTCAACTATTCAGCCTGTTCTATTCTTGGTTCCATAACATTTCCTTTTCGTTGCGTTCCTTATGTCGACTGCGTTTCAATCATAGCCTCCTTCACATCTCGCTATCGGTTTTCACTGGCGAACTCTCCTTACTTGCACATCCTCTCGGTGATAATCAAGAATATAAATCTGACCGCATTCTTTTCGAATGTTCCGCTCTGTCATCTGAGCGCTTCATTCTTCACTCCGTAATTCCTTAATATTCCCATTCCTCATAGTGCTGCGTCAGTTTTCTTTCATTTCCACTCCGTATTCTGTTATTCCTCCCCACTTCATTTTCGAGCTGACCGCAAACAAATTTAAATAAACAGTCTAGTTTGTTTTTTTTTGTTTTTTTTCCCTCAAACATTCTTGTTGGCCAACCAAAAAAAAAAAAAAAAAAAAAAATAAAAAGATTTAACCCTTGTTTTACAAATATACACATAATGTCGAGTTTAAGTCGTTCCATCTCATGTATTGCATTTTGGATTTTTCCAGCAGCATATAGCGTTCTCACATTCCACGTTCCTATTCTAAGTTGGTTTGTCACAGTACTAGTGGACGGTGAGATTCTTCGCACCCTGTGAAGGGCCGCACCGGACTCAGGGCCATTTGTATATTATTTTCCGCCATATATGATGTGAGATTACCTGAGGATAGGTATATGGAGTGGTTTTCTTCTTGCCTTCTCCGGGGTTTGCATTCGAGTCACCTTTTCTTAGGACAGTTGCGTTTGCTGCGCTAAAGAACCTGTCCTACCCTGGGATTGGCCTCGCTTTTAAGGCGACGAAGACTCGCCTTGATACGGTGTCGTCAATGGATACTGAAAGATTTTACCATCTTCCAAGGCTAGCTTCTTTCATCCTGGGTAGCACTTCCGCTGATTGTCCACGACTGCTTATTTACCTAAGAGGCTTATTCGCAGCTAATCTTCATATTTGGGGGTCGCCCGGTACCACCCGATAACATTTCTTTATTAATTTCCTTTTTTTCCGTCTTGAATCGCTATTTTTCCTTTGTTGGTATTTTCACAATAGAAAAGGTAAATTGTCTTACCTCTTGCGCACTAGGACACTCTGTAAGACTGCTTTTGACACGAGTTTAATCGCTCTCCGAACATTTCGATTTTCTTTAAAAAAAATCGCCTTAAACAGTGTGTTGTCACGCCACCTATTTATTCGAAGGCAAAGCTACTTTCGCCAAAATATTCATTCCGCAAAAATTAGTTTCATTCATTTTGCAGTGTTTCGTAGCTTTAAATAAAAACTCAGTTCGTAAGTCTTCCTTACTCATTTTTTTTCACCTCTAAATTAACCTTTATAGCACCTAAAAAAAACCTCAGGTAATTCTAATTGTTCTCCTGAAATGGATGAAATTTTCTTTCCGATCCGCGAAAATTCACTCGAATTTTTCTCTTTTTAGTTTTTTTTTAATAAACCTATTTAACGCTCTCCTTGCTCCTATTCCATTCTGGAATACCTCCGTTGGATACTTTATTAAACCTCCTTCCTTCCTACTTTTGTCTAAACTCTCTTGCTTCTTGTGTTAGGCAGCTTTTCAAAAGTTCATTAAGTTTTCTTCTTCCATGGTTCAGATAATGAAAGTTTTGAACGCGCCTTCCCTTTCCCGCAACATTTTTGGCGGATGTTTTCACGTGATTTATCGGGGGAAAAATAAAGTTCCCATTGCTTCCTTATTGCTTCCTTCGTTGACACCTCTGTCTTTTCCTTCACAATGACCGCCTTCGTACTTTCCGTGATATTTAACATTCCGACTCACTTTCTTTCAGCTTTCCGCTTCCTACGGCCACTAGGTTTTTTCACCTATAAGTTCAACATTTAAACATTTTCATCTACTCTTCTCATCCATTTCTTATTACTAAAATCCTCCACTGTCATTATTTTTACTGTTTTTGCTCTATCGATTCTTTCCTTCGATTAGATGCTAAATAATAGGCCAATCCCTTTTGTAAACACTATTTTCATTAAGTACCTTTCAGCCACCTCTCCTTTCATAGTCAAATTAATTATCTGTACTTATCGTTCCCCTCTAGAAAAAAAAAAAAATTAAAATCGTTTTCTCATATTAACTGAGGGGAGGAGATCTTTGAATCTTCATGTTCTACAAATCCTTTATTCGTTCCATCTCTTTAATTATCGTTGTTTTATCTATCATAATACTTCGGTTTTTTTCAAAGTCGATTGCGTTCAAAACACGTGTTTTCGTCTTGATAATATCTAAAATCCACACAATTTTACATTATTTCTCCTTTCATTTGAAGGTTTTGTGTCGCCTAGGCCACCGTTTTGGGATTAATAAACCTTCGCATATTTCCAGTTGCATTACTCTTCTCTAATGTAAAATCCACTAATACCACATCCGCCTACCGCTGTTAATTTTGTATATCGTAATAAATCACCACACTTCCCGTTTCGGTTACTCTGTTAATTGCTCTTTTTCATAAGTATTCTTCCTTCGCAGCGTGTTGTTAAACAACGATTTTTAAATACTTTAAATGTCCTCGACCGCGCATTCATTTTCACGGATGGTTCCAAAATCGAGTTGCTTCACCACCTTCTTTCGATTCCGAATAATTTAAACTCCTCTCTACATTCTGGTATCACTGTTATCACCGTTTAATTTTTTTATTTACTTCTTTCATTTTTCAGAACGCTAAAAAAAGAAAAAAAACAAGCACCTTATCTCTTCTTGTCCCTCCCCCGACTGGGTAATTCTTCTCATTCTCCGATCGATAGCTCTTTGCCCTTTTTCATTCCATTCGAATTGTGACCTCTTATATACATAGAGAGTTGTGGATGCAATGACTTTGCGCGTTTACCAGCTACCAGGGTAGATTTCTTAGCGGATTCTCGCAGGGGACAACTTTATTTTATTCCTCGTCATTCTCAAGTCTTATTTCCTGTTTATTCGAATCTTTCGTCTCTTTTCTGCGACGTTCACTCTCTCTCCCTCTCTGTAACTTGGCGTCTGCACTGCATTTTCGCCTTGCATTTTCACTGCTCCATCGTTTCCGCTCTGTCACTTCGTAATTTGTACGTGATGTCGAATATTCTGTTTGTTGAATATTCTCGTTTATTCCGACCCTCGAATCAGTTCTGTCTGCTATCTTTGAAGATCTCATTTTGCTTTCTTTCATTTTTCCGCGTTTTAATCTGATTTCTATATCGATGAATCTCCGAAAACGGGGGGGGGACAAAAACGAAAAATTCGCTATCGATGCGGCGATATTTTTATTGCAGATTTCCGGTTTCAGTGTGAACCGGAAATTGTTTGCACTCTTCGGCTTCGACCAAAACGACGAATTGACAACAGCAAAATTAAAAAATCGACTCTCTCCGAAATCCCGTTTCTACCGCTATTCCGGAATTCTGAGGAATTGCAAATTGTTCGGCCATTTTCGATTTCGCTGTGCACCGCTTACGTATGGCGAGAATGACTTAAAAAAACCAAAAAAAAAAAAAAAAAAAAAAAAAAAAAATTCCGTAATTTTGAAAAATATCGTAAAAACAAATGCTGAGTCATAGATAAGCGTGTATGATATCTTAATGATTGTTTGCAATGTGAACTATAAAATACGGTTTTTGTAAGACTGTACTATTCGGCCATGCACACGACTCCTTTTGTACGTCGTTTCCAGCCGTGTGGTTACGAAATTATCCGATAAATATGTACATAGATAATTCGAGATATGTGTAGAATTAAGCTTACTATTATAAACGGGCGTTAAAACTCCAGCCAGGGTACACTAGAAGAGAAATTTCTATTTTAAAATACAATTAGTTTGCAAAAGATCGTCCTCCTACTGCTCTCGCATTTAATTCCTAATTGGTTATGGCAGTTAAATTCGACCTAATTTTATGCCTCTTGCCATTGGCGCACTCAAGGGGGGTGCGACGGGGTCATTGCTGCTCCCAAAAAATCTTTGAAATTTTAATTTCCTTTTGTAATGTTTTGTTTTACTTCATTTTTTTTTTAAAAACATACATATTTACTTTTTGCTTATATTACAATGTTATATACTTTTAACTAATTTTTTTATAATAAAATGCGTATGCTTACCTAATTTGTGCTTATTACAAACGTAATGTTACCTTTCTATTATTATTATTATTATTATTATTTTTTTTAAAATAAAATTCGTCAGTTTTGTAATTTTTGTAAAAAAAATATTCGTTAATTTTGTATTTCTTTTGTATTTTTTTTTTTTTTCGTTTTAGTTTACAGACAACGGAAATAGATAGGTACTTAGTGAAGGTACCGAGTTACCACTCCCTAACTCATCTTCTAAATTCTAGCCCCGACCAAAAAAAAATCCCGAGTGCGCCTTTACCTCTTGCCTATTTGCGGTTTTTTAAACTCGCGATCAGTAAATTTGTATCGGTCGGTTTTTCTATAATCTTGTACATTGCAGTGTTGCGGATCGAACGGAAATTCTCTAAATCTTCCTTTTGTTTTGTTTATATTTTAAAATTTAAGATTTTTTGTTTTGTTTTTTTTTTGTTTTTTGTATAAACGTAAATAAGGAGGGCATTTCCTAATTTTCATTTCGAATCTAATAGTTTACGGAGAAAATTATTTTACGTATGTATGTATGCATATATGTTTTATCGATGTCGCATGCTTAATCGTGAAATTGAATTTTTAACGTGTTCCGCGTGAAAAATGAACGAGAAAATTAAAAACCCGACAAACAGTATGAAAAGAAAGACAGAGTGGTACGTAAAAATGCCGTTAATTAACATCTAACTGTTTCGATATGAAGATGATGATAATGATTAAGTAAAAATTAATGAATTTAAATGATCAGTACTTCGCACACAACTATCGCGCTGTGCTATGGCGCCTCTAGAAGTACAGAAAGTAATCATTACGACATTAGCGCGACTATAACGACAAATAAAATTATCTATGTATGTAACATTATATCTGCGCGTGTGTGTACAGAGTAACTGGTTTGAACAGATGCGTATTACGTGTGTGTATGTATCATGTGTACACATACATTTGTATATTATATATAAATACACACACACACACACATATATATATATATATATATATATATATATATATATGTGTGTATATATATATATACAGCTTAGTTAAAAATGCGAAAGAATGTACACATTTTCTACCATGTACAAAAAGAAAAAAATAATTCGTTAAATCAAAATAACAGAAAAAAAAACAGAACAACTGTCTATTATAAATTGTATTTTTGTACCATTTGCACTTCGGATAGGGTGCTTATGCTTAATACATACATTGTTACACCCACTTCTACCGGAGGACCTAGACAAAAGAAAACATTAATTTTCTAATTTTCTTATACGTATCAATTATTAGTTAACAAAGAGTAGTGTACATTTTTGCTATTTTCGTTTTACGCGAATTATTATTTCTGCAATTATACGTCACTGACGCGATGAAATGTGCTACACGTCGAAAATGTTTTTTTTTTTAGTAGAATGAAAAATTTTTGAAAACACAGATAACACCTTTTACAAAGGAATAGAGTTCCGTGCTCACCGGAACAAGTAGCTGGGGCGGAGCTGTGCTCTCGCTTTACATAAGAGTAATTATATAGCCGTATCATCATAGAGTACGTTAAACGGGGTAGCGGGGGGAAGCTAAATTTTTCGAAAAAAATGTATTCACCTTCTTGTTTTTTTAAGTATCGGTATATAAAAGCACGGTTTTTTTGTTTATAAATTATCCGCGAAACATTTTCTTGAACAGATACCGCGACTCCGGTAATGCGATAATCACAGTACGTTGTGCAATGTGCACAATTGCTTAGTAAATACATTTAGAATAATTATCATTAAGTATTATCATCATCTTCACATGTTGAACGTGTTTTTGTACCTATAAGATCGTCTCTGTGTTTATTCTATTCCAGTTTCATTAATATAATCGAGGATGTTATATTACAAAAATAAAATTTTGTAATTCGCAACAAAAGTGAAACACATACTTTTGCTTGTTACGTGTAATTTTCAAAAAAAAAAAAAAATCGGCTCTGTTTAAAGACCTTTTGCCATAATAGCAGAAATTCATAAAAATCTTTCCTCCCCTTAAAACTATGAAAAAAATAAACGGTGCGCTTCCAGCCCCTAGTGTACTAAGGCGGCAGAAAGAATAGTATGCCGTTGGGGCTTAGTACATTGTGAACCTTAACATCATAATGCGCGACGCCCTGCCAAGGATATCTGACTTACTTTTACTTTAATTAATAGAATCCGGAAACATGCATAATACTTTATTCGATTTTCCGAAATAATATTAGATGTACTTCCCTTCTTTTTTTTTCCTTTTTTTTTTAGTACTAAAATTACCGACAGAACCAAACTCCGGAGTAACAACCGTGGATAATACGAAAATTGTTTAAGTTAAATACAAAAGTATCTTCTCTTTTCTGTTTCCTACTACCCGAAATACGATTCTGAGAAATAACTTAAAAATTTACCACAAAAATATATTTTAACAATGAGTTTAAATAATAAATACAACTTAAAAATTGCTTTTATTTATTTTTTTAAAATTTACACTCGTTTTGCTATATTTTGGCGCGAATGAAAATCGTGTTGCTTCTTTTTTCCCGCTCTAGAATTTCATCATTCCCGTTGGGGAGGGCACTACTTTAATGTTAATTTGTAAAAGAATGTGATGTAAACGGATGCAATAATCACTTTAGCTTTCTATCAACGTATCTCTAATTGCTTGTTTCATATTAAGAGGGGGCATCCGCCAATGGTTGATTGAACACTCTATTTAACGTAGAATTCGGCGAATCCGAAAACTTTGCCGATCCAATAGCGAGCTCGTTTTCAGAGAAAACATTGTTTTGTCAGCATCCTCTGCACAAGGTACAACAGAATCGTCTCCACCGGTTCTAAGACCCTATTTTATGTATTTTTTAAAAAATACTCACAATTTATATTGTCCTATAAGTATCGTTTTTATTATCAATCGTGTAACAACTTGTAGCGCGTTATCTGATCGTGGTCTATCGCTCAGACTTACAATTCCTTGAATGACCTTGGTCTACTTGTCATCCCTTCAAAGTGTTGTTCGGCTGCAGTATTTTAATATCGAGTGCGCTCGTTCTGCGGCCGGTTCTGATATTTCCCTTTCGCCAGCATGTAAGTATTTAGAATAATCAAACAGATTGCGTGTCTCATTACTTAAAACTCCCTGAAGTGTTAACTGGGGTAACGATCCGACCGCTACGAGTAAATTATGCAACGCATAATAATTACCGTAGTATGTCCTAGAGTATGGTTGTTATTTCCTTCATAATTGCTCAATAGCCGATCGCGTGATAAATTACTGAAGATACAGAATACAACATAATCGGTGCTTGTTTGTTTTCCCCATTATTGCCGCTACACCATCTAGGAGCTGTGAAATTTCTCCTCTCCCTGTTAGATCATTTCGTAGGGTATAGGTTTTAATAGTGCCCTCCCGCCAGTCTTAGTTTACCTTCAATCCTATTCGATTGTTTAAGGCAATTGAAGGTTTAAAGCCTCCAAAATAGCTCTGTTAAGTGTTGTCAGGCTTCAGCGATATTCTTCCGCTTTTTATCAGTATCTCTCGGTGAACCATAACGGTTTTTTAAATTTGTTCGGATCCATAATCCATAATAATGAAGTGATACGACAACCAGAGATGGTTTGCATTAACGCTGCTATAGTAGTTCAATACAAAACGGAGTTCTTCTAGACCCGATTAAATGTACTCGCAAAGAATATTGAGAGAAGCGTTAAGAATGCCTGCTCTACGAAACAATACAAATCCGTTCAAAGTCCAACATCCTTAACAATATTTCTGGTTTAATTATATTTCGACTGTTCCTAACAATACCAGATTGTTCATACAATATATTCCATTTCCGGTTAAGTGTAAACCGCCTTCCTATTTCCACGTATAGGACGGACTTTTTCTCGCTGTTGTCAACACGCCAGGCTGGACTCAAATGAAATGGCCTCCATCATCTCATCTATGAATGTAGAAAAGAATTACAACTCAGTAATTTACTTTCACATCCTTCTTCCATCGAACTCACCTTTCCCCCGCCCACTGATCACGTGAAGCTAAAAAAAAAAAAAAAAAGAAGAAAAAAGTGAAGATAATTTTTGCATAATTTTTGATCTACTACAGAGCTCAACGAAGTTCCACTCGAACGGAAAATCGCCCTCTTAACCAAACCCGCTGCTGTAGTTGGTTAGCGATGAAATAAAACGAAACTTTAGCAACAAATGAACTTTAAAAGATATGATCAAAATTTAATTTTCAATTCGTCCTGATTGTCTTCAAACGATCTTTCCTCTTCGCTTTAAATATATATTTTTTTTAATCCCTTTCGCGAATTGAGGAAGACAGCTGCTTGGTTTATAGGAAGTCGAAAATTACAAAATTTTCATTTCGACGGTAAATATTACTATTTTTATTTTTACGAAGAACAATTTGAGTAGAAGTTTCGACAAAGATAAGACGGCCGAAAAAACAACTGCACTTTCGCCGGTTTGGTATTCAACGCGGTTGCTCGTGATCTGTTGCTCTTTGAGCATTACATTATGTACTGCGAATTCCGTCGCAAAGGTAGCAGTCGCATGCAGTCGACTGAAGGTGCCGTTGAATACAAATGATGTCGAGATTTGGATGTGTCCCATTAACCGGCTTTATTTTCCCCGAGTACTTAATCGAATCCGTATTATTCCGGACGCAGAGAAGTAGTTGCGTGAATTTTCCGGATGTTAGAGAATAAAAATGCCGATACGGCTACTCGATCAATTACTGGTCTGGAGAGACGGGGGGAGGGGGGGACTTGTACGAAATTGTTCGAGCTTTGCACACGATGTGGTATGGTTGCTGTCGAATACAGAGAACCTGTAATTTTTGAGGTTGAATGTGTCGTCTATCGATGAACAGGCATCGAAACGTACATATTATTGTGCACGTCTAATTCATTTTTCGAAACTGTCGTCAGTGAATGTATAAGGTTTGTGCCGGATGACTAGGTTCGGTATTAAGAAGCGTCTCCGAGCGAGAATATTGAATTTCTCCGATACTAGGCGTAAGAAGCTGTAGAACGATGTCAGAAGCGAAAGCATGGAAAACGGCTAACGATACCCAGTTCTTATAGGTGACGACTTTCAAAGGAGAAACAGGTTTTTCATGAAGAGAATTCTCGACTGCTAAAAGCGAACAAAACGACTTCGGAATCGGCAGCAGTAAAAGACGTCGACTCGAACGAGAACTAGCGCGTCCATCTAAATGGCTCTTGTTGAGGTTTGGTAGACGATGATCGTCGTATGCGAATAGGCTTGTCAAAAGAACGATAGTGCCGAGTCCGGTGAGAAGCATCATGCAAACGGGCGCGATTAATAAAGGGAACGAACGAACGCGTTACATTATTTTGAGTAAAAGTGAGCTGGGGGGAAACACAATCGACCTTTTCCTTCTTGCGGCTGTTCGCGACTTTTCTGTTGAGTTTGCGCCAACTTTGCCTTCTCCGTGTCATCTATTAATTGTTGTCGGGCAAGATTTAACTGTATATATCGCTTGGTGCAAAGTCGGATGAAAGAATGCGTATTAATGTGGAAGACGGGCTAAATTGTCGAGTTGTTCCTTTAGCGAACTATTTACATTTTTTCGCTTCTTGACTTGAAAATGAGCGAATGTTGTTGCTATTTGTAGGACTTTTTTTTCTTTCAGAGTAGGACTTTTTTTTTTTTTTTTTTTTTTTTTCTAGCGTTAAATTTTTTACTTTTCCGAAAACTATTCTACTTCGATGTATGTACTAACGTGTGTCCAGAGTACACTGTGCCGGTATTGAGCTGTTGTTGCTCTCATACAGAAGTCGGCTCCTTTCTTGCGATTTTTATCTTGCCCCTTATTATTAATGTACTATTCGTCTTTTTCATTTGTCAAGTATTTCCGTTTTCAGAACGGCATTTCTTTGAACTGGTTTTCCTTTTCTTTATTTCGTTTGTTCTCTGTCAAAGAACTTTTTCCGCATTCGCCGTTGACATTTTCCTTTAAAAAATCGCAAAAGGCGATATTTCATAGCCTTTGTCGTACTAGCATGGTTCAAATATAACAATAATAATAATAATAATGATAATAATAATAATAATAATAATAATAATAATGATAATCGTAGTTTTGCAAATGAGAAGAACAGTTAAAAAGTTTTTAGTCCTACTTTTACTACTTTTGTGGTGATATTATTTTTCACCCGCTGTGCCGGTGTCTTATTAATTTTGCAATTCAACTTTGCTTTTGTTGCTTTCTCCTAGAAACTGCTAGCTCACGAATTCTTTTCAAATTTCTTTTTCATGTGCATTTATTGAAGACGTAATATATTGAACGGTGGTATTTTTCGTCTAGTTGTTTGAGATGAAATCGATAAAATGCTTTTCTCGTAAATTTTCGCTGGTGCATTTGTAAATTGCAAACAGTGTTAATATTTGAGTTGTAAATAATATTGTCCATTTCCTGTGTTATTATTACTTTATTAAAAATATTATAAAAAAAAGGTGTATTACAGAAATTATATTTTAAAAATATTAAAAATAGCCGATCTCTTTCGGAGTGACGTACTCCATAATCATGGCATTAATAAATAAAGTTAAAAGTTAAAACGATATCATATTTGTCATCTTATAAACTAATACAATATTTATCGATTTGTTATGATTAATTGTTAATTTTAAATAGTGGGTTATTATTAATTAATTATAAGATTATTATTAATTAAAATATCTTTAAATTAATTAATGTAGTATGTTTCGGCGCTATTAAGTAGGTTATAATTATTAATATATTTTATTATTTCTAGGTCGTCTTTTATGTTTAGTTTTGATCTATGTTTATTAATTAATTAGATTAAAACTAAACATAAAAGACGACCTAGAAATAATAAAATATATTAATAATTATAATCTACATAATAGCGCCGAAACATACTACATTAATAACTTTAAAGCTATTTTAATTAATAATAATCTTTTAATTAATAATAATCCACTATTTTTAAGATGTAATTAAAATCCAAAAAATAAAAAATGAACATTTTTCGCATACAAGGTCCAAGGATCAAGAAGGAATATAAATGGACAGATTATAAAAAAGACGAATATGGTGTAAGGAAAATGGTCAAAAAGGACTAAAAACAAAATGATTGTAATGATAGAAGCAATATGATTTTCAGATATGGGGAGCTTAATTTCTGTGAAGAAGATAAAGCCGCAAATATATTATTCGAATGTGATATTAAAACTAAACATAAAAGACGACCTAGAAATAATAAAATATATTAATAATTATAACCTACTTAATAGCGCCGAAACATACTCTTCATCATAAAGGTAGCATCTCCCATTCGGGAGGTTGCACATGACGAACACTGTATATACGTGTCGGTATCTGGCTGATTCTATTAACTGGAAAAAACCATTAAATTCCATGTTTCTGTTGGTTAGTTCCATTCTTTTCCTTCCTCTGAGTGGTTTTCCTTAAATTTTACCCTGTGCTGCCAAATTAAAAAGACTTTCTTCTCGAATTTTATGCGCCCATAAATTTGGTTTTTCTTCTTCTTATGTCGTCCATTAATTGTAATCTGTCGACTTTGCATCTATTCAACACCTCTCGGTTGATTGATCCATCCACGGACTTCTTAGCATGCGGGTCTATAATCCCACATTTCCACGGCATTAATTCAACTTTCACAATCTGCATTTGTTGTCTAGGTTTCCGCCGAGTAGAGCAATACAGACCAAACATAACAACGTAGTATTTGTTTCCTTGTTTCTAGATCCATTTTATTATTATTTCTCAGGGCTTTTTCCAAGTTTCCAAATGCCTTACTATCATTATTATTCTGGCGACTATTTCTTTGTTGTCGCGTGTCCGTCTTCTGTAATTACAACTCCTAGATATTCATACTGTTTCACGTTTTCTAATTGTTTCACATCTATGCTCACTTTTATTTCACTAGTTTTGTGTCTGCTGAATTTCATTACTTTTGTTTTGTTTATTTTCATGTTAACCTTCAGCTCTTCTTCATTCAGATTGTCCAGCATTTTCTGCATTTGTTTCTCTGTTTCCGCTAATAGTATTTTGAAACATACTACATTAATAAATTTAAAGATATTTTAATTAATAAGAATCTTATAATTAATTAATAATAACCCACTATTTAAAATTAACAATTAATCATAACAAATCGATAAATATTGTATTAGTTTATAAGATGACAAATATGATATCGTTTTAACTTTTAACTTTATTTATTAATGCCATGATTATGGAGTACGTCACTACGAAAGAGATCGGCTATTTTTAATATTTTTAAAATATAATTTCTGTAATACACCTTTTTTTTATAATATTTTTAATAAAGTAGTGTTAAGCCGATTAGACTGAAAGATATTATAGAATTAATTTATTCGCTTATAATTGTATCACAGAAAATCTTCAACGGTTGAGCTATGTTAGAACAGCAGTTTTGGCGTCGGGGCTTCTTATAATTGAAAACTCAAATATTACATGTATGGAAATGCGGTGTTTAACTTTAACTGAACAGAAAACAATATTACCACCTTGCGGTTGAATAAGTGGAAGCATAATAAATCACAGTTCACAGTAAATGCCTAACAAGATGAGCCAACATCATGAAGATTTAAATATACTGTAATAGTCGTCGGCGCCAGAACACTCATTAATGATGTCTGGAACTACTTGTACATATGGCGAATGATTCACAAGTGCGAGGCCGAATTTGATTCGGGGAACATGTTTGATACTGGTCTGATTTTCGTAGTGTAAAGAAAGGGCCAGCTCAATTCCCATTTCAGCCACTGTGGCATTAATTCGCTAATGTTGCACAAGTGTCGCCGTAGTGCATAAACGCATTTCCCACAGATATCGCTGATGTTGTGTTCAAACCATATTCACACAACACACAAATTGACTGTTTGTTGTATCAAATGTTGTTTCGATTTTGTTAATTGCTTTTAATGTAAATTTTTTTTTGTGATATCCAATTTTATGCACTTATACACACACATAGGTGGTGTTTGTGCCTAATTCTGAAAAAAAAAAAGCAGTCTGAATACATTATTAGGGCAATATTTATTATGATACCTCAACGCACTACCATGACATTATTGCAAATGTTCTTAAATTTCCTAATGATGAGAAATACCTCAGAATGCCTCTTCTTTTTAGTCTACCGATTTTGAAGTTTATAAAGTGTGTTTAACAATGAATAAATATTATTAAAATAATAATAATAATCCTTTAGCCCTTTTTTGTTTGTTTAAAGTAACTCAATCGACACTACCGTTGTTATTACTACTCAGCTTGTGTAATCATCCTTATATATGTTGAAATCTCAGAAAGCGCGTCCTAATTAATTTATATATAAATAACTGATGTAACATAGTTTATGTCAGGTCAGGCAAACAGGCAGAAGCGGGGACGCGTCACAACGACTTTCAATTTCAAAGTGATCAACAATTATTGTTATCCACTTTTAATAACGAAACTCTCTGTACAATGCTTTCATACTGTAGGAGTGGGCCCTGTCTTATGTGCAAAACGAAGCGTACTCCTTCGATGTTTTCTATAAATTTCCTTCAAATAAAATTACTCGATATATATTGAAGTTTTATTTCTAGTTCTAAATTATTATTATTATTATTATTATCCTTTGCAATGGAAGAGAACAAAAAATTGAAATAATAATTGTTTTCGTTTTTAATAATTAACGGGACAATCAACTTCACGTTGAAAAAGAGGAGATAATAATAACAGCGGGAGGTCTGCCGACTTCCAACGATGAAACTCTTAACAATTTACGGATCCTCATCACTTGTGCACCATCCTGAAACACAGACGGCTCACTTCATTATATGCATTTTAGTAGTAGTTTTTTAAACACTTCGTTCTGGTATAGTGTGTTCACCGAACGCTTAAGGTGGTTTATAACAGGATACGTTTATTGTAGGGCGCGTCCAAAAAAAAAAAAAACTACAGTAAAAAATGGGAAGAACAAGGAATCTGTGTGCGAAGGTTGCACAACTTTCGTTGGCTTTTTACACTTTGCAGAAATAGAGCATTAGAAAAGCAGCGCCTGTACGTGTTTGCAATACAAATGTTAGATTTATTATAGATGCGTCAGTTGTTTCTTTCTCACTTGCTTTGAGAGGGCCAAATTGTAACTACTTACACGAGCAGCCCTTACAACAACTTTATCTTCGCCGCTTCCCTTCTCCGGCTTTCACGAGTATTTAATGTAGCAAGCGAGAGAGGGGGACATTTTTTATTCCATCTCCAAGCATTTAGTAATTTCTTTCTTGTTTCTAATTAGGTTGGCGAGGTGATAAGACTTTTACCACTCGTCATCCCCCGATATTCGCCGCGTTTGACTTTTAGTTATTTCTTGGTTTTTTTTTTTTTTAAAGGGACAAATACTTGTTTTTTTTTTAATGTAAACAAATTTACTCGCAACTGCGAAATCTTTCAATTTCATATACTTTTCAAGTTTTTCCTTTTTGTAGTAGTTTTTTGAGAGAGAAGCGTATTATTCAGCTGAACATTTTCACAACTACTCGTACGCCAGCTGAGCAGGAATATTTAATTTTTAGCGGTCGATTTTTTGCTGTATACGATCGAATCGAAAAGTTGCAAAAAAAGGCTAGGAAAAAACTAAACAGTCTTGAGATGGGGTTGATCAGAAACGACTTCAGACTAAGTAAGTAAAACTGAAAAGATTGGCTGCGATACAGAAGATACCGTCGAAAAAGTTATACGACGGCGCGCCTCTCATTGTTTTCGTATTGATCAGAGATATCGGTACGAAAATGAAAAATATCACCCTCTTGTGTAAAACGTTAGGCGAAAAATTAACCTCAACCGGAAACATGTAATGTAATTAAAAAGCGAACCAAATATAACGGTAGTTCATTTATATGTGTACGTTTATTAGAGAGATTCGTGAAAAATGAAAAAAACGTAAAAAGAGACATATGGATGTTCTATGTATGTGGGAAAATACGTTTTTTTTTGTTTCTTTTTCATTCATCGATATATCGACTTTTTTTTCTATTCTTTTTTTCTTGCCCGGACAAGACAGAAAATAGGGGAGCATGTCGACGCAGTTTCTATGTTTCATTCCTTCCATTCTTCTTCTCTTTGCAACGCAATAAATAATTAATAATCAATATGGAACGAATAAGACACGGAGACGGTTTTATTGCGGTGATGGAAGGTGAATATGTTTCTAGTTCACCGAGTTTTTGTGTATAATGATCGCGTGTCTCGTTCGTATTCATATTCGATTATTTTTGCTATACGACTATGTGACTTTTGAAATTACCAGTGAACACGAGACGCAGCCCCTAGAATGATAGTATACGATTAAACAGGTTATTTTTTGCTCTCGAAGTAATTGATTTTTTTATTTTTTTGCTCTTGGTTTTACTTTATGATGTTACCCCCCCCCCCCCCCCTTGATCCTTAGTTTTTAATTTTTCAGATAACAACATTTCTATACTGACTGTGAAAAACCTGTTGTCGCGGCAACAACACCTTTGTATGTGCGAAAGATTTATTATTCGCAAATGAAGAGAAGCAAGAGCTAACACCTTTTATGTACAGTGTGATTTATGAATAGAAAGTATTTAACAAAAGAAAAAAGGGAATGACGAAAATGGTCGAAATATATGTATTATGCAATCAAGTTTTGAAAAAAAATTTAAAAAAAAGGAAAACAAAAAAAATTAAACGGTAGAGTAACCGTATAGGTGAAGGTAGGAAAATGAAAAGATAAAATATTCTGCAAGAGACAAATAGCTGAGATTGTAGGGAACCTTTTGGCAGAGAGAAAGCGTCGTAAGAAACGTGGAGGCGGTTGAGTGGTTAAAAGAGCTAGAATTCGAAAATAGAAAAGGCACGATATTTGAACGGTAGACATTTAATAAAAAACAAAAACAAAAAAAAAACAAAACTAGAAGCGATATTCCGAGCCTGAAAATTCGCAGTTGGAAATATATGTTTTATAATGTTTAATCACATCCGGCTTCTGCTGGGAATTAAAAGTAATATTTTGATCGTCCACTTTTTACTATGTTTTTGACGTTTTATAATTTAAAAAACAAAAAACAACAAAATATGCATTCTATTTTTCAACCTGTTCCCCCGGTACTGTTTCTTCAGATATTATCGCGCTCACAGTGTGTTAGAAGCTTTTTTACACTTAAATATGACAATCGAGATCTTTACACAACTTTTTCAACATCAGTCGGATGTTACTCTGGAAGATTCAGTCACCGCACGATACTTCCTCCATCGTTTCTCATTTTATCAGCCGAACTTCAATTTTCACCTGGCTGTAAACTCTACATAGCCTCTAAAGAATATTTCAACCGGAAATATCTGCTACTAACCGACTCCCCTTATCTTCATTATTGAGTCTACAAAACTAACGGGCAAATCAACAACACTCCCTCGCCAAAAAAATCACCACCTAGCCGCCCTTCTCAAACCCGTTTTTGCTTGTCACCTCCCCGTACGAATATACCGGGCAACAACCTGGCTAACAAAACCGCAAAACAAGGTGCTATAAACTTTCCAATTCTAAACGTTCTAGTTTCCTTGGCCAATTTCCGACGCACCATCAAACTTCATTTAAAAGAACAATGACAGCAAACTTACTTCGGTCACTACCATCTTCGCTCCTTAAAACCCTCTATTGTAAAATCGAAATCAAACCTTTCATTCGATAGAAAACACCAAGAAGTTGTTGTCGCACGTGTGCGCCTCGGCTATACTCTTCTCACTCATGGCCACCTCCTTACGCGCACACCCCGTCTGGCCAAACTGCTCAGCCACTATGATTTCAATTCATCGCCTTCTACTATATACTACCTGTATAGTAAGTAATTTTTTTTAAACAATTATTTAATTTTTATTAAATAATTGTTTAAATCGATGTAAAACATTACTTACTACACAATAATAAACAGTGAGTAAAGTAAACCTTTTACTTGACTGCGCAGGCACACAGCGTCAAAAAGCATACAAAAGCTATTCTCTACCACATCGCTCCTTGAGGACTTGGACAGTTCTGTTTTCGCCTTTTTTGCGTTTCTCCAGGATACCGATGTCTATGGTGTCGAATTCGACCTTGCCTCTCAACGTCATGCTGCTAGCCTATGGTGTTATAAACATGAATGGGAAAAAAATAAACAAATTTGAAAAACTTAAAAGAAATCAAGCCTTTAAAGCTTAGCGTTGGAAATGTACCTTAATAAAACTCTGTTCCGAACAAAAAAAAACAAAACAAAAAAAGCAACTTAATAAAAACTAGATGGAAGCAAGATGGTTATTCAAAATTTAAATTTGCCGTAATGAGCAATAGTTATTCTTGTAACGAAATCTGAATGTGTCGACACGAAGTTCGTCTCCGATCGCGTGACATTAGAAAATTTCGAATCGTCGTTTGTGCGAAGATGAAAACTGGTGACCGCGGAAAATTTATCGGAAAATTCTTATTTATATTGCGTCAGTCAACAGTCGTAGGATATCAGCGAGCTATCGATTTTGTCAAATAGAGCAATCATCGTTGAATTCTTACTGCTTGTGTTTCTTTAATTTGTTTACTTAGTTTTTTTTTTAATGCGGCAAATAATGTTATTAAGAGATTTAAACAAACTTGCCGAATATCGTTTATCTTATTACGAGGGAAGAGAAAAAAAACAAAAAAAAAGATGTTTTCATCACCACCAGTGTTGTCATTTGTAGTTATCTCATTGAGGTTATAGAAAAAGAAAATGCCGTGTTAATAATAATTCTACGGCGTACCGCACCGGTACCGCACTAATATCGCGCTAATACCGCGCTAACTGTAGTTATAATTAATCGGAAGATGTCGTTCTAGACAAAAAAAAAACAAAAAGCAAAACAAAAAAACCGACCACATCGATGAACATTTTAATGAAGCATTAACTCTGTAGGAGGGCCTTCTTGACCCGTCCGTATAATAGCACGGATCATTAGCAGCTGATCGGATTTGGAAAGGTTTAACCTTCCTCGAGAAGCTTTCACGCGCCTGCACCAACTCGTGCATGCGCTACTTTTTTTCGGTGCGGATCGCTTTTTTTCCCTTTTTTCCGAATCGAAAGCATTCTTAATGACCGCGAGTCATAATAAAAGTAGGCGTCCTGTGGTGAAGTAAACATTTAAATAGATTGATGAGGGGTTTTGAAGAAGTTTAACCGCAGTAATTAAAATCTAGATAAACGATGTGACGGGGATATATTAATAAAAAGGGGAGGAGGAAAAAGTGCACAGTCATTGCGGCTTCCAGAGAGCGAGGGGGGGGGACGCGAAACGCTGAAAAAACTCGGACAAAGTTTATCCACCGGCAGACTGTGGAGCGGAAGGCCGAGCTCTAGCAGGAGCGGAGCGGTGCGATGGAAAACGTGGTGCTGGCAGCGAGGCAGATGGTGCAGCGGCGAGGCTGCGCCGGAATAATGAAAAGGAGCATTAACATATTTGGAAAGTGAAAGGATCTGTGCGAAGAGAGTCTCGTTGATAAGGCGAGAGTTGGAAGGAAAAAATTAGCTGGTTCGGTGCCAGAGGCCCGGCGCAGAGAGCGAGTAGTCGGCAAGGGTCCAAATCGATCGTTGCAGCATTCAGTCGACACTCTGTCTTCGCTTACGGGCGCGATCCGGCATTTGCCCGTTCGCTTCCCGGGCCCGCCGCAACCTTTAATTCCACCTTTTCGCGGCCTACCGTACCGAACGGAAAGTCGCCGCCTTTGATGTTGCTAATCGTACGCTGCGCTACCGAAGCGCATCCTGTGTCGTTTGCCTGGCTGCCACGCTACCGGTAACGATGCGAGCCGCGCTATCCGGACGCGAACGGCTCTTTCCAGAAAATCGGAAAATCGCGCGCCGTTCTCACGTTCACCCATCGCCCAGTCTGCCGGCATCCTGCTGCTCGGAAAAAAATACGCCACCTCTCGCCGAAGCGGCTTCGTCGTGCGAACGGATACGCCCACGCCACCGGGACGCACGCGCGCCGATTAAACGCGCCAATCCATCCCCGAAAAAAAATCGTCCTAGCTTCGCGCGCTACTCTCCGAATTTATCTATCGTACTGCGTGCTCTGTTGTATTTCGTTCAACCACAGGCTTCTTCTTCGGGGTCGTACACAGTCTCGCTGCGTACACAGTTTGCACGTTAGATATCACTGGCTCTGGAAATATCCGCTTTCTTACGACCGCCGCCCCGATACAGACGAGCCTTTGGAAACGCCAACGCCTGCTCCGTATGTGTAGGCCCGAGTACACCGATACAATTCGGGAAATTTTTACGCGATAACTTTTATTCCGAAAATTTCGATTCGGCTTTTTCGCATTAACGCGGACCGAGTTTTTGTTCTTTATTCTATTCTATTTTTTTCTTTTGTATTGCTTTTTTTTTTTTTTGCCTACATCTCCTTCAACGCCGGGAGTTTTGACCTTCTGTTAGAACGTTTCACATAGCGTTATTTTTTAGGAGAATTTAGTCGTTTTCCGCTGTCTTCCAAGGTGCAATAGTTAAAAATAAATCGATCCCTTTTGTTGCCGATTATTTTACTAAAACCACGAGAAATCTCTGGCTTTCATTTTTTTTTTTTTTTCTTCCGTTTCTTTTAGATCACAATTAAAAGTTGTCTGGCCTCTAATTTTGTTTCGGTGTCGGAGCTTTGCCCAGAACTCACCTACCAACCAGTTTATTATCGAGCTTCTTCGCGAACATTCTTTCACAGCGATGGTAAAGAAGCTTAAATGATATCGCTTCATAGAACCTAAAAATACAATGACGGCTTCTCTCTACAATTGTTCGTTTAATAGAGTTTTCTCTCGAAAGCCTAATCCTCTAAAAAAACTCCTATTTCGTAAATTTCATCAAAATTCCCGATAATAAATTTTATAGATCGTGCTGCAGGTATAATGTTTCTTCAAAATATTCAAGTGTAGATTCTATTTTTGTTAGTTAGTTAATGAAATAAAATAACGAATGAGCAACATCTTAAAAACGGCTCTCTCTCTGTCTCTGAATATATGTATATATGTATGTAGGTGAATACATCCTGTTTGTTAAAACTGTATAATAAAACAAACTTTAATAACAAACAATATAGATCAATAAATTAGATAAATACCTATTTAGAAACGAGCATGTTTTAAGTTTCCTTTAAGTTAGTTTTAGCTGATGATGGGTTATGCCCGAAAACGTTTCTAAATAGGTATTTATCTAATTTATTGTTCTATATTGTTTGTTATTAAAGTTTGTTTTATTATATATATGTATGTTTGCACGGGCGGATATGGGTATGTATTCTCGTATGTATGTATGTATGTCGGGAATATCCTCCATTTTTAAAAGAAAGAAAATATATCAACGGATTGAACTGAAATCGCTAAGAAAGGGGAATTTAATATAAGTCTAAAAACATATTAATTCCGTCGACGGAAAAAGGTAAAGTAACTAGGTACGACCGAAAGGGAAAAATAGTAAGATAGATAACATTAATGAAATGGTCTTAATTAAATCGCTGGAACGAATTCCTGAATATATAATGAATAGGCAGTTTGGTTGGTGTAAATTACAAATTAAACAGTGGTTGGTAGACAATATAAATCGGTGATATTTAAGGAAATGCTAAATTTGCGTATCGTCTGCTGGCTGGGCATCGATCATATATATGTATACACATAATTAAGAGGATGCTTACTATTTGCATTAAGAATATATGTGTATGTTTTTTTTTTTTTTTTCATTTTTATCGATACTTCCGTTTTAATACGATTATTGCATAAGAAAAACTATGGATTGAAGTTAACATTAAAAAAAAAAAAACAAAAAAAAAACACGGTACACAAAGCTTCATAACATAGTAATGAATATTCCCCGTAAATGAAGTACCGTAATTTGTACGACAATTCTATTAGCGTCAATTTAAGAAACTGAATCTTCAGCCTCCTTAGACTTAAAGTGGGGTCGTTTTCAGCTGTCGTGTATACAAGTAACTTAGTAACGCGTGCAAATGCATTTTATAAATATTACATTTTTTTACCTCGATTTATTATACACTATACTATTATTATTATTATTATTATTGTTATTATTTATAATAATAATTATTATTATTATTAAAGAAATATTATCAGTATGGTTTAAAACCCGATTTTTTAATTTAAATAATTAGCGCTCGACCGGATTGATGAGTCAATTGGCGAGCCCAAATACAAAAAAAAATAGGATCAGTTTAAAAAAATAAACAATTTTTCAAGTTTGTTCTTGGTGTGATCGTGTGCTAGCCGAGCTGGTGACTAAAAGATTTTCGTTTCCGTTGTCATTTATCTTTTCTTTTTTTTTTCGGGCGCGTCAACAGCTTCGACCCATCAGCAAGAACAATTACCTGCATAGTTAAAACGTTATATATGATTAGAAATGGAAAAAGTACAAAGGAAACTAACAGGGGAATAAACGGCTGGAGTTTTGAAGGAAATGATAAAAGAAGCATTAATAGGTGAAAGAAGATCTGGCGCCAAGAGTTGAGAGTATAGATCACATTCGGTGTTAGGGGCAGAGTATTCTAAGAGAACGTTATTGGAGTCGCATATAAGA
The DNA here is from genome assembly GCA_039619475.1 of Icerya purchasi. Taxonomy (NCBI): domain Eukaryota; kingdom Metazoa; phylum Arthropoda; class Insecta; order Hemiptera; family Monophlebidae; genus Icerya; species Icerya purchasi. The sequence continues at coordinate 241,782,584 of CM077115.1, forward strand.
AGGGGATCCGTAATGTGAAGGGGACAATAGGGAGAAGGTGAAGAAGAAAATCAAAAACGAAAAAAGAGGGGCGAAGGATTTAGTTTTAGCCAAATTAAGGAAACAATAGCAGCCCATTCCCAGAGTTCTCAACTTCGGTTCCAAGCCTTTCCCCTTTCTCGTCGTCATTTATCTTCCAAAAGTTGAACGAGATAATTATTAAGAGTTTCTCTATACGCTCCGGTTCGCACTTACTTCACTTGCACGAGAAATGGTTTTGCAAAAATTGTGCCCGAAAGATTAGGCCGGACAACTTGGGAACTACACTCAGGAGCAATAAAATACGAATTACTAGAATACGTATCGAAATAATTTGCCATTATTTGCATTGTGTGAATGTGGTGCGCTGTTTCGCCTGTACGTGTCACCCGAGAGAGTAAACAAATACATATATAGTATATATACAATATATATATATATATATATAGCTCACCGTTTTAGGGTCCCTTTTAGTTTGGTCATGCTTTTTTTCGTATTCCCCCGTTTTTCCTTATTCTCTTTCCCTCCTTTTTTCACATTTAAAATTGCCAATTTGCATATAAATTATTTATTTTAAAGTTATTTCGGTGATTACGTGCCCGGGAATGCGCATTTTTCTAATATAGCCGTTGTACTCGTAGTAGCAAACACGAGACTAATTCTGTCCTATTGATCCGAGCTGTACCATATTTTCGCGTAGGAGGACCCCCGCGCGCTATTATTATCACCATTTGAATTAACGTTCCGCTCCGAAGACCCATTCATTACGTGCAACTGTCTCCTAGAAGACGAGCAGTGTGCTCTCCGAAGAGCACAACTGGCCACTACTACTCGCGAAGAGTATACGAGGAAAAGCAAATTTTGTTCGTGTTTCACTTTTGTTGCGCGCGAAGATAATAGTTTTACAAAGTACGCGATAACATTATTATTATTATTTTAAAGAAAAAAATGTTTTAACCGTAAACGGAGATCAAATTCGAAAAAGAAAAAAAAAAGGAACAAAAAGTGGTGTGCAACGACGTTAATGAACAAATAACGGCGAAACGTTCCGTGGCCATTTGACGGCTTCCGAAGATAAACGGAAAATTCATAAATTTCTCTTTTTCAACGAGCCTAAGCTTTACTTAGTCGAAATTCGACCGATAGTACTTTTCGTTCCGAATGGCCACTGGAACGTTTGAATTCGCCTAAGCAAAAAAAAAAAAAAACGTATTTGTTTTACATTCGAGAAAAGTAAATAAACACTTACCTCCGTAGTTCGGCCTAACTCTTTTGTCATAACTTTCACTTACTGAGTCTAAAATTTCGGATATGTTCACATCGCCAAACATGCCGCTACCTGGTGCACTGCAAAAAACCCAAACACGAGAAGGTCAGTTGTTGTAGCGAACGGGCTCGCTTTCGTAAATTATTCGGATTATTAAAATTAAAATGTCGAAACTTATTTTATTCGCCTTTTTTCGTAATGATTTTTGAATTTTCGTTTTTTCCGCATTTTTCAAATGCTTTTTCTCTCAAGGCGCCTTATCGGCGCAATAATACGAACTACGATAATACAGAATTCAATAATACGATCTGCAATAATACGAATTACAATTATACGAACTGCAAATAATACGAACTGCAATTATACGAACTGCAATAATACGAACTGCAATTATACGAACTGCAATTATACGAACTTACGAACTGTAATAATACGAAATCCGTACTGATTTGCCTGTACAACAGGGCTGTGTCTAATGCGAACATTGCGTTGCTTTTCCATTTATCTATAATTTTTTGGTCCCATTATTTAAAATGGAGGAAATTTTGAAATTTTTCCGATAAAGAATCAGTGACGACACGCAAAGTATCGCTCTCGTTTTAAAATCCGTTCTCGGTTTATACAGGTGACAGATGGAAGGGTAGAAAGTAAAAAAATTGATTGGACAGCGAGAAGTAAAAAAAAAAAAAAAAACTTTTGAGAAAATGTTGGAGTCCGAGCTTCGCAAAAACTGATTTTTTTCTTTTAACAATGGAGATAAAAGACATAAAACGCGCAATTTTCATTTATCAACGCGCTAATTACTATCAATGCTACCGCATCGGTTTTGATGAACAAGTGTCCGTGGTTCCGATTGCATTTCAGTTTTTCGTTCTCTTTTGCCCGATTTAATTTTGGACCCGCGGATCAGGAGGCCTTCTACCGGCCCGCAGAAAACAATATAAGTGATATGACGGAATCAATTCTATTCGCATGAGGTACCATCCGGTTACACCTCGTATGTAGGAAACGATATAATAAGAGGGTAATATAGCGGCAGCGTCGACAAACCAATACGATAACAGTAAGAACATATCTCTAATAATAGGACTAATGCTTCCGACAATCCCCTTTGTAATCGTTTTATAAATAATTAACAGCAATGCGAATTTTAAAGTTGTTTTGTTGAAAAATTATATCATCTCGACCCGAACGGGGTATCTCTTAAAAATGGCCGAAATTCTAATATTAATTTAGGCGGATTATTCGCTTCATCTTCTGCCAACGATTCACAAAGCTTATTTTCCTGCAAATCTGCCATCAAGATTGGCCGTCATCGAAGAAACTGATACTGGGTATTACATTCGGACGATCAAATTCACGAAATGGTAGACTGTGCTGCTACCCATTTTTAAATAACATTAAAAAATTAAATAAAAAAGCAAAATTAACGGCGCGTATTCTCCTATTCGCTGGGATAACGCTATGGCGCGTACGCCAGTGTTTCCGATGCTTCGGCTACGGAGCCATCTGACTGCGTAGCGTGGAAGCTCTAGCGATGTTCTTTTCGGGCATCGGTAGAGGCCAAACTGAGAACTACGTTCGGAAAAAAAAAGAAAAAAAAAGGAGGCGGCCACAACTTATAGGGCATCGCACAGTCTTATCGCGACTCATTCGAATTACCTCAATCGTCGAGATAATCTCTGTGATACGCTAGAAACTGTTTTAATTCGTTTTCAGAAGACAGCAGTAGATGTATTCTTGGCTCCATTGTTCCATTAGTTGATTTTGTATTACATCTGATATTTGAGAGTGCCCGCTACGGGGGGCTGTAATGATGGAGTGGGCTGCTGTGTCTGCCCTTAAATTTTTCTCGGGGGCTCCAGCATGACTTGGGACTCGCAGCACATTTAAATTATGATCCGTAGACTGCGGCTCCATGATGAGTGTTAGGATTCGGTTTGTTAACTCCCTCACCGCGGTTCCTATCACATCCTAGCCGCCACCCGTGAGTCCGTTATCAACAGTATGTCACGGATTGGATAAGATCGTTTTCCAGATGAAAGCGTATCGCGTATAATTCTGTGAGCAGTAATCGATCAGACGGGGATGGTTGTCATTGCTTCTTTCACATCGAAGGCGCAAGCGTTCGGTGACATCCCATTGACGGGTGCTGCTTTTGCTCCGTCTGTATAACATTGAGTGATGTTGTCGTACTGTCCTATTGTTTCACACGCGCCTTGAGTAAGTCGCTTCGACATTCTGTTGGACTTTACTTTTGCAGAACCGATAGGTTAACTGCTGCAGGCTGGAGTTGCCACACAAATGTAACGAACTGGTGGCTGCTGCGCGGCACTCTGTGCAGTCGTTAACATTGACGTTCGGAAGTAGCTCGATGAGACCCGGTAGCGGGACGTTAGTGAATGTTGTTGTCCGCCTTATCAGCCTTTTTGGAAAGTCGCAGGAACAATGCACTCCCGCAGTCAGTGTGTTAAAGATATCGGACAAGATAGGTCATTTTTAAAGTAGTAAATAATTCAGATTTACCGATTAATTCACGGAATACGAAACTAGTATAAACTAAAAAGACTGCGGATCGCGAAATTTTCAGTAATATCAATAATAAAGGATCTAATAATGTCCGATAATAAAATGAATAGTAAACACAATTCTGCGATCGTTTGAAATTATATTTATTTTAAGTTTTCATCAATCTATCTGGTTAAGGTTTACCGTCGATATTATAATGATGTCTCTGCACAGTGTTGAATAGGAGTTTCCTGGCCAACCGGTCTTTGCTGATCACTGTCTTGTTGTCTGAAACTTGGCTATTTCCTGATTTTGAGACGATAGGCTATCGGCGACTTTAGTGAAAAATTCGGGAAATTTTAGACGAACTGATATCGATTTAATATCTTATAAAAAAAAAGACAGTAAAGTAAGTTTAACAAGGTATCATGGATTGTGAATTTAAGCTTTTCATAATTTGGATCTAAAGAGAATATTAAGGCCAGTTCCTTTCTACTTGGGATCCGCCGTTACCTTCCCAGATAATTCGCTGCTTTAGCGAATATCCAATTTCCGACTTCGATCCAGAACTAGGCAAGTCTCGATATCCTATGATACTAGGCTAACGTGTTACCTTGTAATACTAGATCGATGTTAGGAGGTTAGTAAATTCCGAATTACTTTCATTCCCCATTATTCTTCCCCAAACCATGATATGTTGGGTCAGCAGCTCTCCTGCCACAATCATTAATCATTAGAAGCACTTAATCATGAACTCGTGTTTTTATTTGGGGAAGATGTAGACTGTATGGGCATTGTTCAGTCTTTTCTGAGTATATTTACCCCTGAACTGGAATCCGAGACATATTCAACTCCGTTAATCTTACATCTCCGCCTCCAGCTTATTTCCCAGCTGCTCTTGCAAAGTTCGCCACCATTCTGTTGGAGGCGATTGACTCTGCCGATACCCATATATATGGAAACAGCTATACTCGGTTAACAGTTTTTCCGAGTCGATTGACGATAATAATATACTTCGCTGGAAATTTTCGAACGGAGATTTAGAATAAGTTCTGGGATTCATACAAGTTGCGGGTCTAAATCTGCATTACCCGTGGACCGGATTTTTAAAATAGACGCCTCGCGCCTAACTTTATCGCAGAAGCAAGCCTTCCTCGTTGTTATCAATTCTAATCTCCTTCGTCCTTTTATTGGCTTTCCTTTTGTATTATTTCCTGCATTGCTAATACATGAACAAGCCGTTTTCTCATTTTTCAATTTTCTCCCATTTTTATGTAATTTAATAATATTTTTATGAGGTTTCCAATTTTTTTTTTTTACACTCAGTACAAAGTCGATAGTTATATTAATTAGATAATCACATACGTAAACAGAGATGATAATAATGCAAATCACGTTGCAAGCCTTATCTCTAATATATATATATATATATATAATACTGGATAAAAAGGAGAGGTAAGAACTAGAAAGAAGATTTGGAGTATTACGCACTTTCTTTTTATCTACTCCATCTAGTATACACTACCTTAGCCCGCATATCAATTACAATTCTTATTCTCGGGAATTTCTTATAAGATAAACGGACGTGTTTTCCGCGACGGTTAAGCAGTCGAAGAAGCACTTCATGAACACAACTCCATATTTTCCTTGAACAATCATTCTCACATTCTCTTTTTGAAAATTCTCTACTCGCAGTCACCCTCGCATCATCTAATGTCACGGTTTTCGGTACTTACGAAATCCCGTCATTACAACGCGCTGAAATATTGACTCGTGGCATTCTTTACGAATAGCAGAACAAACGGCAGCACAATCGGGGTACTATTCTTCGTCATACATATCACCATCGAGGCCGCCACAGTATTATGGGCGGGGTATCGCTTGCAATCGTTTACCTTTTTTTTTTTTTTTTTTATCTTTGTTAGGGTGCTAATCAGTCCTGTTTTATCAACGGCACATTTTGTGTGTATCCGTTGCCCATGAATAAAGAGGAAGAATTGCTCTCATCGGTACACAATCTTGCACGACTTGATAAAGAATAAAAAGGAAATAACACTAATAATGTAACTAAAACGTTCTCCTCGATGACATAAACACCGTTCGTACCTACTTCTGAGCTACTTACGTCGGGGACTTTAATAGGAAAAAAAAAAAAATGGAAAAAGAAAGAAAACCAAAAAGGCTACAAAGTGTGACATCATTGGGCACAGGGATAAGAGGAAATAATGTCCGGATGTTGACCGGTATAATTGCCGTGTTCGCATTAACATGTTTAAGGGTTTTTCGGCTGCGATATTAAATATCATTTGGTTCAGTGGTGGTAGGCTGTAGCAATGCTCCAGACAAGCGAAGCGTGTGGAGCATGCAGCGAATAGCTTAACCGTAACAGGCATTCCATTTCGTGTCAACTGCGCTACTTTACCGAATACTACAGAGAAACATCTTAGCCGTTACATTTATGTTACAATCAGCGGTCCCGCCATTTCTTTTCTGATGAAATATAAACGCGCGAGCGCAGCCGAGCCGGCATAAAATTGTAAAAGAAATACGTGTTGGAAGACTGTTTCCTTTCTTTTTTTGTTTGTTTTTTTTTTTTTTTTTTTTTTTTTTGGCTCTGGCCAAACGAGAAGATTAAACGGATTTGGGAAGGGGGGATGCTGTAAATTTTATTCTTACACGAACGTTACGGGTATAAGAATTTGAAATTGCAAAGTCCAGGTCGAAATGAAGAAAAATATCGTTTTATAGACGAAAATTAGTACACTGAAATGCGCTGGAAGTAATAATAAAATATTGTTTTACCGTCGCCGATTAGAACAAGTTCAGACTATGTTGTAGGAGTTATATTAAAACACGGAGAATGTACGACAAAAGTTAAAAAGATTAGAAATTACAGACACGCCTATTTATTATTTTTCCCTTTGCAGTTTATTATATTTATACGGGCAACATTTCATATTGACTTTATTTTTTCGAACGCAGCTACGATAAATGTAGCTTTATGGTCATGTTTTTTTTAAATGTTTTTTTTTCTTCTATACATGACGATTGAAAAAAAAAAAAAAAAAAAAAAAAAAAGGTGTCCATCTAGTAACGATTACAAGAGAAAGGAGTTTGTTCAGTTTTAATTTAAACAGATATATTAATAATCCGATAGCAGAAATATGAAGGTAAGGGAAAACGAAAGACATTTTAATAGTTGAGAATGATCGTTTTTCTTGAACCTGAGCGATTTATTTATTCGCACAAACAACGGCAGTATTAAACAGAAATATATCAATGTAATATTCGAAATATTAAAACGAGCGACATGTTTCGGAGCAAAAGTCGGTTATATTAATATTACTTTAATATATTTGAGTATTGGCGTTGTTCATGTTGTCGAACCATATAAAATGGCACAAAGAACGCGAGATGTTAATATTAACTTGAGCGATTCATTACTAGACAGTCGCCAATATGAGTTACCCAATTCGCCTGTAGATTTAAATAGTGGCGCTAATTAAGAAATCGAGTAGAGGAATTTAGCGACTGGATACATCGTCAATAAGCGGTATTTAATACTTATGAATGAATTTGCTTATTCGTCATTATTGGCATACAAACTACACATCACTCGAAAAATAAAGAGTTCATTTTTTTTTTTTTTTTTTGAGCGTATTCAGTTTTTTTGCGTGTATTGGAGAATTGTTATAAATGCTTTTGATCTAAGAGTTTTAAATAAATTAGGGCTATTCAGTTGTTAGGTAAACAGTAAATAAAGAAAAGTTTAGTTGATTTTTCGGGATTTTTTTTTTCTTTTTTTTCTTCGTGGAATATTTTTGCCAAGAACAGCCGTACTACTCTAGCCTCGTTTCTGTATCGATTATGAACCGTCTTCGGAAATTCATCGTTTCTTATCAAACTTGTTACTTTTTTCCGATTACATATGATGGCTACTAAATCGAAAAAAACACTGCCTAGTTAAGCAATTTTGTTATTTTTGGTACATTTAGGAAACTACAGCGTTGTTGTCGGTAAGGAAGTTAAAAACTTTCTGCACGTAGTAGGTTCGTTGCTAAGACGGTGCCAAGATTACTTTTATCCTCGAAAGGTATAGTTGTAGCGAGAATTTGGAAGTTATTTCGTTAACGGTTAAAATTAAAAATTTATAGAAGCGTAATGGAAAATAAGAAAAAAGAAAACTTGAAAAATGACGTCAACTTCAAAATTGTTTTCTCAGCTAAATGCAAATCGCTTCAAACTTTTCGCGGCGTTCAATATATAGCTAAGGGCTGTTCGCTAGGAAAATTTTTACTGTCAGTTTTTAAAAAATACAGCCAAGCCTGCTTAAGTGGTCAGACAGAATCTTGATTTATTACATTTTCTAATTGAAAACTGTACTATTTTAACTGAAATTACACCTACGTCCATTATATATATATATATATATTTATATTTATATTTATATAGTACAAAAACAAAAAAAAAAGGCCTTTTATAATTTTTTTTTTTTTCTGAAATTGTTGAAGAAAATTAGTGACAAAAATTTTGTGATTTATACAGCTGAAAACTATGAAAAAAATTCGAAATTTAACTTTGCACAAAGACAACCGTTTAAATCGATTCGGACAAAGTTTAATTCAAAATTTATTTAAACGCCGCTACTAATGCTATTAAATAAACATTCAAATCATTACCGAAGAATAGCGCCTTACAAGTGTATCATCTAATCAAATCTTCCTCAGATTTAGGTGTTTCCAAATCATTGTTTTTCGACACAAATTCGTGTATATTGAGCAAATCTTCAAAGTAACCTTTTTTCCCCTCTGTGCCTAGATTTCGTTATCTGGCTATTCATTTTTTTTTTTTTTTTTTTTTATTATTTTATTGCGTTATTAACATTATTTATAAATTATTAAAATAAATGACATTTTATACAATTATACAATTATCTTACTGAGTTTTATGTATCGGTACAAAATGTTAGCAAATTCCGGTTCTCGCACCATCTATAATAAGGTTATTGGCACGATCAAAATAACCTAATGTTATAAAACTACTTCGGCAGTGATAAGTTTCTTATTAAATCATGGTATTCACCTTTCGCTCAATAATTGGATATTTTGTAACCGGTTATTTAAAATTTGAGAAGCAAACCTCAGAAGCTATTATACCGACAAAGCGATTGCCGGTAATTTACAGCACTATTAGTAAGTTAGCCTTAAAAATTATTTAACAAAAATCACAGATGTTGCCTTATTCGGGGAAGCAGGATGTTGATTTCCCGCGCTGGTTTCGTGGTTTCAGAATGGCGAGGACCATCCCGGTTCATGATGTTTGTTAGGTTACGAAACGGTAAACACTCGCCTTAATAAACAGAAAATTCTGCATTCGAGATATGAAATCAAAAAATAAAAAAACAGAAAAAACGACACTAAGTATCTTATAAACGTAGCGTAAAAACGTAACAGATTTTACTACAGGATTTTCTTATAGTGTAAGAACGATGCAATCATTAATAAATATCAATATCTACTTAGAGACGCCGCCGGGGGTAATATGTAAATTTAGTTGCATTTTGCGTTATTCGGTATATTTGAATTATATTTGAATCTTGTTGTGCTAAGGAAGTAGTAATAGACATTTCTAGATCGTAAATTAACGTTTTCTCTTTATAAGAACAACGCGGATGATTGAAATTTATTCTTCCAAGTGACCTAAGGGGCTTTGCCCTTATGGCGAGGGCTGAAGGATAGATGGGAGCCCCACGCAACATACGGCAAAAGGAATAAACTTAACCAAATGAATAAATCTTCGTTTTAATAAGTACAATGCTGATCTCATTGAAAAAACAAAAAATCACCAAAACCGGTGATTTCACATGATATGCTATTAAGAACCATTTAAACAATTTTACGCAGTAAATACGCGTCGCTAAAAATTCCAAAAAAAAAAACAAACAAAAATACCGCTGTGATCAAGGAATTAATTCGTTGGATGTTATTTTTGAAAGCATACCCCCCCCCACCCCCCATAGGTACAGAAAAACTTTGCCAGATGCTCGATTCTCATTAAAAGTACATGTTCGTTTAACTGTAACAAACTATCGGCTGACAACAGTTCAAAGATTTTACCGAAAGGCTATGTCTCCCGTAAATTAAATCTTGTCGTCAGTGGTTTAAAAATAAATTCGTTGAACTTCTCGAAATTCAATGGAAATAATTTAATCAGTTCATTATAAATAATTTTCGACTAGAGAGTCCAAAACGGAGTAGCCCTGTTACCAAATATTTCCTTACTGTGTAAAACGAGACAGACTGAAAGATATGAAAGAGTTCATTTACTGAAAGCGGAATTTTTGAAATAATTAAAAAATTCAAATATTTATCGATCAATGGTAATAATAATAATAACCCAAAATCAATTATTTCGGCATGTTGCTCATGTCGGTTTTCGTTGCTTTTCTTTTCGTTCCGTTATTTCCTCCATAACACGTCTTCGTCTCAACCATAATTGTCTTCCTTCGTCTCTCTTTCGTTTTTTCTATTGTTTCTTCCCCATACTGTAATTTTCATCCCTCGGATCATGATTGTGTTTGTGATGCAAATCATATCCTTTTTGAATGCTCTCTTCTTGTACAGGAGCGTTCCCTGCTCTACACTAAGCTTCTCCACCTAAAACTACCTACTCGTTTTTGTGCTTCCTACTTACTTTCCTTTCCTTCACCAGATGTTGTTCCAATCTTAGCGCAGTTCATTTCCTCTATTTCTTTACATATCAAAATTTAATACTGTTATCGTAATTCTTTGACGATGGGTTACTGCCCTTGGTTGGCGTTCCCAAAAAAAAAAAAAAAAAAATGCTCTTCTTTTGTTATAATCGCGCAATATTACGTTAAAACCAGTTTCGACTGTATTTCAGTTTGTTAAGTTGGATGTGGAAAACTCAAGCAGACTGATAAGGCGGCAGCAATACTTTTTTTTTTTTGTTTATAAAAAAAATAAGTTGTGGGTCCCGCAAGGCATACTAGCCGTCTGCGGGTGCCCAACACGCTTATCATCGTTTATTCAAGAAAAAATGTGTTACAATAAATTTTTACAATTATACTATTAATTTTCATACTTATAAATAATGAGAAAAAATAAACTAAAAATAGAATAATAATAATAAAACAAAACTAAAAAAGATAAAAACAAAGAAAATTTACTTATTTATACAATTTATATATAGGAATGGTCGATTCTCTGCCGCAGCCAGTTCCCAACTTATCTAATCTAATGTCACTCAATGTTATCAACCAACCATTGCTTAATTAATAATTTCCAGGTTCCTATTTCTTTTTGCATTATATCCTCTGGGATTCGTTCTAGAAACTTAGTTAAAACTATTTGATCAGTATTATCAATCTTACTATTTATACCTTTCGGACGACTAGAATATACCTCCCCATTAATTATTATTCCTCGTTGTCCTACTTCTTGTCATTGTAGCTATTGATATATATTTGTGGTGTCTTATATTCAAGTAATCGGTGATAAAAGTAGTACATCCTTGGAGACATTTCACTTTTTCTTTCTCCACCAGCTAATATTAAACCTGATCTTTAAATTTCACTGTAAAACGCGGAACACGAATTTGAATAAATTTACGAACGAATAACTTGAATTTGCGAAAGCCGACGTATCGTTTTTTGCGCCAAGCAAACGCGCCAACTATCTCTCGCTTTAAGAATACTTGCGACGTCAAAATTTTCATCTAGCATTTGGATTTGCTAGTAGGTATTCTATAAATTGCAGATTTTCACACGAAATAATGCGATAATAACTTCATTCTTAAAATCTGCCTGAAAAATTTACATTAAGTATCAGCTTTCAACAAATAATGTAAACGAAAAATACGAAGTTAAAAATCTAAAAATCTGCTTTGTGAAGCAAGCAATATGACTCTTTTTGACTAATATATATTTTTCCGATACCTATTAAAAACATTGAGAGGAATTTATATTTTACTGCACTATACATTATCTTTCGATCGAGATAGTCACACGGATCGCAATAACGCTTTCCCTATTATAAACACAAGTCCCTTTCCTAAACTGTAGCGACATGATCGATTATCCTGCTCGTGTTTTACAAATCTTTCGTTACCGTTGTTTTATTTATAGAAATTATTCTAGGTCAGTAATTCAAACCCGATTGTGTCCAAAGCGCATCTCTTTTTGGAGCCCGAAAATCTACTCTTCGTACATGCGGAATCTAACATGCCGAATCTTTCTCCATTCGAAAGTCTTGTCTAGGGCTATCGTTTTATTATTAAACGTTTACGTCCTACTCTACTCTTACTTTTTCCTACTCCTCTACCTATGATAATTGTCGTTTTGTACCATCGATAAAACTGCAATACTATCATTTCCATTTTCTTCCCCTAACCACCCTATTAATTTGCATTTTTATAACTATCCCATCGAACCGCACTCCTCAGCGTGCTGTTAAATCAGAATTCATAAATACTTTAAGCTCTACTTTTTCAAATCGTTTTACAATCTTTAAGCTCTTAGGGATCCCCGTGGAATTGATTCGACCTTTTTTCGTCTATCGCCCGGTTATTCTGAGTTCTTTACACACCCCTTCTGCTCATCTTCTCACGCCGAGTCTACTGTTATTTTAAGCGGACCATTTTCTTCATCGCCTCTTATTTAATTTCCGAGAATGTCCTTAATCAGATTTCTAAAATATCCGCACCGCCACAGGTCTCTCCTCTTCCCTAGCCTACTAACTATATGATTCCCCTTGTACGTTCTCTACTTCACAAACTTTTCTTCACCCCGAAAAAGTTGATTTTTTATATGGATACCTCTAGACACTGCTTGAACGTAGTGACTTAATATCGGCTAGGTCGCTTAACTTCTTCTATTGGAAAATTTCTTAGCACTTTTAAATCCAAAAATGGCTTATTTTTCTATTCTAAATTATGGAGTAACTATTATTTCACATCATTTTCAAATCAAAATATGTATCTATTTAACGGGATCTTCATTCTTGATTTCTCAACTTTCTTTCTTTCCAACGTTCCTTTTTCTTTCTGCAATCGTAGAGATTTAGAACCTTCAACGCAGCTTTTGTCATGGCTTTTCCGTGTTCATCACTTATGTCTTCTCCGTTACTCTTCCATTTTTTATTTTATAACAATATCTTTTTTGAATGATCTTGCACCACTGCTGAACTTTCTACTTGTCACTTAATAGACCTACTTCATCCTTTGTTTCTTTTTCCTTTTCTTATACCCCTATCCTTTTTGTCTGCGATCTTTGATTCGTGTTAAACTCTAATTACACTTCCCTTTCCTTCCTCAGTTCTATGTCTAATGTCGATGTCAACGAATCCCCCCCCCAAAAAAAGTAATAATAATAAAATGATGTAAATACGTTGTTTTTTGTGATTTATGCGTTTCCGTATAATACTGAAATCTATATATTAAGAATATTTTTTCCGAATAAAACTACTTATTTAAAACGATTTGCAAGTACATAGTTCATTTTAAAAATATAAAATTGTTTAAAGATTTATCTTTTTTCGGTTACAAGCAATTTCACTTTTTTCCCGCAATCAAAAATTGAATTTTCCAACCTGGTGGTCAGCTAACTCAATGTTCTTAATTTTTCATTCTATTTATGTATCATGTTTTCCTTCTAGTTGCACAATGGTGACTGTATCACTGGACACAGCAATAAATCAAATTTTTATATTTATTATAATTATTAAGGTTTTTTTTTATTTTCGTATATTTTAAATTTTTACCTCTTAATATTAATCGAAATCCAAGTGCTGTGTTGACGACATTGTTTTTACTTCGACAACGGTCGAAATATTGTTAAATCACTGAAATTATTTTAGCGGAATTTTACAAAGCCGCTGTAACATTACGAGGTTTTGTATAACCTAAAAACATCTTTTGTAGCGTTAATAATGGATTAAGTAACCGGCGGATTAGTATCGTAATTACGAATTTTGTTCATGTTCGACGGGTTTACGTCTGCGATATGCTTTAGAGTTTTTAACATTTTAAGTATAAATAAGACGACGCTGCAAAACGAACTGCAAAATTGTCTTATTACGAACAACTAGTAACGACGTTCGGGGCGGTGTGTGAATGACCAACTCACTGACTTAGGGGACAAACATTTTATGTTTTCAGGCCTTTAGGGGAGAGGTTTCGAGATTACTTTTTGAAAAAGAAATATTTTTCTGTCTTTATTGCGTTTTTTTTTTTGTATTTTTTTACATTTATATATCTTAGTATTAACTTTGTAAAATAACGTATTAAAAAGTAAAGTACAATGATTAAACTAAACATAAATTTTCCAGAAACATTGCGGAATTTCTAATGAGAAAGAACAGATTTTCTAAATGTTTTACTCGAATTTTTAAATGTAAAGTTTCCCTATAGAAATGTATATTGTTAACTGCAAAAAATTCTTAAAACAATTTTATAACAGTTTTTACACTTTTTTTTTTTTTTTTTTTTTTTTTAGATTAAATTTTATATATTTAATGAATGTTCGTCACATAATATAGAACATTACTGGATAAAATTGAAAAATATAAATTATTTCGAAGCGGAGATAAGCTGAAAATATTAAATAATATAATATGCAGTTGTACAAAGAAAAAAAAAAAGCAATAGAATTTATATTATTAAAAAAACGGCGGATGTTCTCACCGTAATAGGATCATTATTTCGTAAATCCTATGATACTTCAAATATTAAAAAACTAGTAATTTTTTTTCTGAATTTTATATTCATGGCCCATACTGCGTGTATCTATCGAAGGAAAAGAATTAAATGTTTTATGAAAAAAAATTCTTCAATTTAAGCCCAACAACCAACAGAACGAATTATTCGCAGATATTACTAAACTCAAGTGTTAACCCCTATTGGTTCCTTTTGTTATTCTTATCTAGTTAATTACTGATAAAGATTAGTTGTTTAAATGTGTTTATTAAAAGTGTTGAAATACAAAAAAAAATTAACATAAAAATTTAATCGAAAAATAAACGAGAAAATAAATATTATTCGAGTTATTTTCGAACAGATTTTTATATGTACAGAGCGATATAATGTACGTTATGAAATAGTAACAATTTTTTAATGTTACACATTACAAACACGAGAACACCGACTCATATAAGAAGTAGCGGTGAACCTTTTTTCGAAACTTAGAATTGTAATTTCTACCGTAAATTTTAAATCAAATTATTATTATTTTTATCAAAATGAAAATTTCCAAAATAATCGCATCATTTGGCATAAAAAACGCGACTGTTCGTTTCCGAAAATCGTTATCTGTTCATCACAAATAAAATTGCCGTCTGATTAATTTTAAATTAATTAATTATTCAGATTTGTAATTATAGAAAAAAAAAAAACAAAAAACAATTAAACAACGAATATATATGTATGCTTTATTGTCTAATTTTATCGAATTTACAGAATATGATTTATTTATAGTGTTTAAAAACATTAAAGCAAGCCACCGCGTGTAAGTTTATTCATGTACGCGTGATTGTTGTATTCGATTATATGTAGTTAAAGATTGATTGCGTTTTAGTTTATCATGGGTGAAAGGCTTAAAACTGCCTAGCTACTGCAAAAGAAAAATTCAAACTTCAGCGCTGCTTTTTGAAAATGGTTCATTTAATAAGAAAAACGACTTTAGTTGTTGATTGTTTGGTACGATTTCTGTGATTTACAATTACGAAATTTAGTTGTTTCGTAGATCGGGTTTTTAAATCCTGTCAAAGCGGTTTATCTATATTTACATAGAATGCAAAAGCGATGAACATGGTAGTACCTTGTAATACACAACTGTTGTGTAACTGAGAGACGGAAACGGACATCAACGACAACGACGTTTTAGAAATAATACAACCAATCTTATTCATCTCTCGGATTTGTACGTGTTCGGAAACGTAGGATAATGCCTTATTTACAAAAAAAAAAAAAAAAAGAAACTTCTACCGAATAGTTCACCGAAAGTTAAAACGACATTTCGACACAAACCATGCAAATCTATTTGTTTTTTTCCGGTTTTTTAGGAACGCCAGCCAAGGCCAATGACCCATAATCTGAGAATTAGGAAGAAGCGACAGGATTACATTTTAATGTGTATATGGAAAATGGAGGAAATGAGCTCTGCTAAAGTTGGAACAACATGCGGCAAAGGAAAGGAAAGTATGCTGGAAGCACAAAAAGGAGTAGCCAGTTTAAGATGTAAGAACTTAGAGTAGAGAAGAGAATGCTCAAGAGAACATTCGGGGAGAATATAGATCCGCATCACAAAGGCGGTAGTAATCCGACAGATGAAAATTATAATGCGGAGAAGAAACAATAGAAAAACGAAAAAGAGGCGGTGGTTAAAACGAAGGTGTATTATGGAGGAAATAATGGAACGACTAAGACCGGGAGAATTAGCAAAACGATACCGTGATGAGGGGAGAGGCTGTATTATTCTGTAAAAAGAATGAGGATTAGAAAAGGATGTAGATATCCGACTGTGACTTGAAGTGTGCTTGCTTAGTTAGAAAAAGGATATTGTTAGCAGAAAATTTACTGATACATTTACCGTTAGCGGAAGCAGAGCGAGCAAACGAGTCTACTAGGTTGTTTATGACTGGAAATTCGAAGAATATCAATTTGAATGAAACGAACTAAGAAAGGATTGGCAATTAAGGAACGAATAGAAAGGACATGTGGTCGTATGAAGAGGAGATGGAAAAGGGGAAGATATGTCCTGCAAGACGCTCATCGAGTCGGAACAGTTACGATGCTTGTTATTATGGAAGGAAAGTGTAATGAAAAAAGAAAAAAAAACCAGCACGGAGTACTGCATACAATTCGGCGGTAAAAATGGAACAAAAGGAAAAAAGCTTATAAAGTTCATAGCGTGGAAGGAAAAAAACAAGGAAGAAGGCCCCATCGCTCCTGGAACGGTCAGTAAAAAGGATGGAAGAAGGAAATAAGGAACTCAAAGCCTCGTTATTAGGGGTGTAAGAATTTAGCGTGAGAAGGAGGGAAAAATAAATTAGAAGAATGTAAAGGGGTTTGAAAGGCTGAATGTAAAGAACGGGAGTTCATGATATGTATATAGATGAATAGCGAATAAGGAGAAAGACATCGAGAAATATAAGAAAGAATAGGGGAATCTTCAGAGAGGAAAATTGCCAATTAGCTGAAATGTAGAAATAAGCAGAAACTAATTTAGAGGACTTAATCGGAAGACGTTTTAATCTCCGAGGAAAAGTAGCTGCGAATGTATAACGGATGAATGTTGGCTACTGAAAATATTACAGGACATAAGAGAGGATTTTAAGAGGCAAAGACGAAGACATGAATTCTTAGACTTTATCGAGTTTGGAAAGAAGATGTTTAGGAGCGTTGCCGTAAATAAAGAAACAATAATCAAGTTTGGCGCGAATAATATATATTTACACAGAATAAGTAGAACATTGGGGTCGCCATCCCGTTTGTGTGGAGAGAGAGCTTTTAATAAATTAGTTCAAGACAGGAAGTATATAAATAAGAAATAGAAGGATAATCGACTGTCTAGAAAAAAGCCCTATATAGAGTAAAAGCATTTAATGGAATGGGTAGAGGTTGTTTAAGGAGATATGGACGAAAGGAAAAAACCGTACAAGCAGATTTCATGCAAATCTAAATAAAAAGACGTAAGTTAAAAAAAATAATAAATCTCGCATCGGGCCATCCAACGGTTCCGTCGATTTGTAAGAAATTGATCATGAAAATGCTACAGAAGCAGCATGCCTCGACTACTCTGTAACGTATGCAGTAACAATTTAAGTTGGCTGCATACTTCGGGAAGGAGCAGATGTAGCAGCGCAATATTCCGGAAACACTGTTTCTGACCGGATTCGTAGAATATACGCAAACATCGAGTGTGAATTGATCCAATTGAATCGTTCTACTAAAAAGGGTTTTTTGCCGTTCAACTTGATGACGGTATAGAGATGTTGAAGAACTGTCAATACTACATGTAGTATTTGTAAGGTACATTTTTAAGATGCATCTATCGAAGAAGACTTGCTAATGGCTAGAGACGAAATAATGTTCAATGTGGTCGATTATCGCACGAGTAATCACAACATTGCTTGGAATGATGTATGTAGCGACGGGGCTGCTGCAACGGCAGGAAAAATGAAAGGCACCGTATCGAGAATCGAAAATGTTGGTCGGCAATGTAGCGGCAATCATTTCGCATCGACATGCTTATTTAGCGAGGAAAATACTCCATCATCATTGAAGAAAAAGTTCTCGACGAAATTGTATTACGTTAGAACCCGCTTCTTGTCTTCGGTGAAGCTTGTTCAAGACGCAGTGTGTGATGTTGTAACCTAGAGTCGGCATGAATCGGTCCTGCTTCATACAGAAGTCCACAGTGGCTTTGCAAGGGTGAAGTTTTTTTGGTTATATAAACTTCGAGAACAGTTGAAGGTTTTTTAGATGAGGCGAAATGTGTCGGAATCTGAAAGAATTGTTCGATGCTTTGCACGACGAGCAACGGCTCATGAAATTAGCTTATCTGGCCGAAATTTTTGGAAAACTTCTAAATTTTTACAGGCGAAAGACAAACTAGTAGCGCTAAAAAGAAAACTAAATTTCCGGATTTTCTGCATGAAAAAAAAAAAAAAACAAAAAAAGCAAAACAAAACACGTCGAATGTTTCCTACTTTTAAATGAAATTTTGCGAGAAAACATGCCCCGAGAATTTTGGAACACTCAGCGCCCGGTACAAAATAAAGATAATTTTGGAATTACCACTCGTTGATATTTAGAGTTCAACCGTTTCAAAATGTTCATTTAAATCAATGTCAATGGACGAGTTTTAGTACCTTAAAAAATCAATGTCCCCTTAGTTAATTCCGCTTACCTTTAGAGCTACGGACAGATGCGAAACACGAAAACAAATTCAAACTGGCTCTGTATGCAGCAGTCGGGCGTTAAACCAAATTTTAAAACCGATACTAGTAAAATAGCGAAACAATTTCATTCTTCGCGTTAATTTGTTTCAAAAATTTTCAATAAATAACTTTTATTTACACACTACAGAAAAATACTTCGACAATTTGATTACATATTCAAAATTGCTCGTTAAGTTTTCATTTGGTCACAAAAAAAAATCGATTTTATGGGAGGGGGTTTCGTGATCGCCAAAGTTTGTTAAACCGCTGAGGTCGTTCATACGTTACGTGTAAATAGCGAAATCACGTGATTCACGAAACATACAAGATAGCTTTTTTTATCACATTGTAAAAATTCGGTAATTTTTAATTTTCGCTTAAAATACAATAGTACACTGTTTTTTATAGCAAGCGAAATTAGAAGGCAAGTCTAAACGAAACTATATATATATATACACATATATGTATATATGTATGTATACGATCATATATATATATATATATATATATATATATATATATATATATATATATATATATATATATTAATTACAACGTAATTCTTAGGATTTTTGTTATTGTTATTTAAAAAATGTCACAATTTTATGTAACGAAAAATGTAACGAAAAACTGTCTTAATTTTATGTAATGAAAGTTAAATGTTAGGATAGGGATTTTTGCGATTATGTTATTTTCCTTGTGTTGATGTCAGTAAGAATTACGTTGTAAATTTTAATCATTTTATACAAACTATAGAACAGAAAGAGACAAAAATGAAAGCAGGGGGGTCAAGGGGCACATATCCTTGCGAGGAAAAAATAGCCGAGTTATATATATATATATATATATACGAGTATATATATGAAATGAAAATCGTTGCGCGAATTTCACGAAATGTTCGAGAAAATACATACGAGGTTAGAAAATTCTTTTACACGGCTACTACAACTATTATAGAATTTGTGAGCTTTTTGTGTTACAAAAATAATTTCTAGATTGAAAAATGTTCCTTTTAAACCAAGTTTGTATATATATATATATATATATATATATGTATATATAAAGTAATCTGTACGATTCACAAAGTGAGCCATGCACTTTTTTAAAATTATTATTTCACCGGCTCTAGAGCGATATTGTTTCGTGAAGTGTGGAGTTTTCCGCTCATTTTCTGAATTGTGCGATTTCATTATCTGCGCGAAACGTATACGTACATACAATAATCGAAAAAAAAAAACACATAAATATCGTGCTTTTTTTTTTTTTTTTTTTTGTTTCAACTCGCATCGTAAGGAATATTATTAAACTTTAACACGTTCACTTTAAATTGCGTTTACTTTGAGTAGAAAACGATTTTATATACCGTTAAATTATAGAAGAACACGCTTTATCGCGAACCGTACATTTTTAGAAAATTAAAAAACCGGCTGATACATTTTATTACCGTACATTTTCTTATTCAAGCCAGACCACTAGTCTGAAATTCTGACAAGTAGCGGTGAAATTAAAACCCCGCCAACGGTGTAACATCTGTTGTTTTAATAAATTCAAAAAAAAAAAAAAAGCTGATTGACATGCACGATTCTTTTTTTTAAACCGTCGATTGGTAAATTAGTTCCCTCCCGCTGCCTGTTGGTCTGTCAAGAGACCCTTTTCACTTTAATTGCCTTTATTCCGCGGTGTATAATTATATATATATATCGCTGTAAACTTTTCGCTGTTTAATTTTATTAGCGGTGATGTTAAATAATAATAATAATAACAAAAAATTTAAAAAAAAGGAAAAAAAACAAACAAAACAAAAGCCTCTTTATCTACGTTTCGAAAAGGAAGAAAACGAAATAATATGAAATTGAAATGAAAAAAAAATGAATAAACAGCGGCGCTAAATCAAAGGAGAAATCGTGTTTAATTAATGTAATGAGGTGGCGATGAAGTAGTCGAAGTTTTATTAGCCGATAGCGATAAGTGTAGCTAACGAAAGCGATTTATAATTCGAAAAAAGTTTTCAGCAGCGGCCGGGAGATTATTAAACACGGCGTGCAGATGCGAAATTTCTCGATTTCTTTAATTTAATAAGCGGCCTAATAATCATGAAAAAGTTCGACTCTGTGCAATCGAATAAAAGCGATATCGATAGCTGTATCGTGCCGGGAAAGTTTACAGGCGGATCATCCTAATCGAATAGCAGCAGGGCCTTTGCATTGCCGCTAACTTTTCCCCGCCTCCCGACAATTCCCTATAATACAGTGCGAGAGGATGGGTAGATCAAAATATGTTTCTGCGAAATAGCCTAACACGTTGCCGGATAGCGGGAGCTTTTATTCCTTCTTTCTGTTTTAGGTTTTCCAGTGCACAGAGCAAGAAGCAGAGTTTCGACTAGGACTTTGTAGGATCGTAAATATGTCAAATGAACCGATTAGGCCTTTTTTGAGAACTTTCTTTTTATTTTTTGCTTTTTGTATTCTAGTTTTTATCGCTCGTTTCTTAAAGTTATCCGATCGATCGACTTCTTGCTTGTTTACACGCCGCAGAGAGGCACAATTGCTTTCTGTTTGGTTCCTCTTCTTTGATCTCCTTCGCTGTTTTCAGCGTGCATTTCCCGATATGTCAAACGAATCTGCTTCATATTCCACCTTTTTTCTTTTTTTTTTTTTTTTTTTTTTGATGTGTTAACACAGGACATTTGAACTAAAAGAATAATGAGACATAAGAGCAATGTCAAAACGAAAGAGAAAAGTAGGGAGCGGTCTATAATTAAAGCGAAGGCGAACTAAGGAAGAAATAACAGAACGGCTGATGCACGGAAAATTATTAAACCAGGAGTAAGGAGGTGGAGAGGGTTGCAGGGCAAGGTAAGAGGAGTTAGGGTTGGAGAAAAGAAAGATCAGTCCAAAAATCATAAGAGAAAGGACAAAGACCTTTTTTTTTTTTTCGTTTTGGGCCTAGCGAGGAATCACTTGTCCGCTGACGAAATTCTATAAATAAGTAGAAGCTGGATAATATATATATCTATATACATAGGAAAGTCGAATCCATCAGGCAATTTTATGTATTTCCAATCTAGTTCTGACAAACATGGCCGTAATGCTTTAACATAGCCCACGAATGTCAACAGAGAATGAGTAGAAAATTAAAAACTGACCATATTCCAAGTGCAGCAGACACTGGAGTGCGACTGAACAGCAAAAGTTAAGAAAGTGAGTAAAGCTGAAAATTTTCAACTGTTCCAAGCCAGTTGGAGGAAAAAATTTATTTTCAGGAAGCACATCAACTCAAGAAATAAGTATACGGTTCATATTTACAAGATTCGGACACAATCGTACTCCGTTTCATCTTGCACGTTTTTGGAATAATAGATAGTAATACGTGTGATTTTTGTGATTTGGAAGGATCGCTAGAGCACGTAGTTTTTGGGAAATGCTGCAAATTTGAACAAACAAGGAAAACTTTCTTGAAAGCAATCCTAGCAGACCCAAAAACTTTATACAATACAACAAATAATAGCTCAACCAAATACAGTAGTCGTATACGTAGACAATTATATCACGTTTTAAAAAGTAACGAAATATAGTTATATAAAATGGAAAATATGAATAAGAGCAAGAGTAGACTGGCTAAGAGGTGAAAAACTGAATACAGCAGCTCCGTAAGATTTTGCTACTATCATTACTGTCTGCCGTATATCTGCTGTATTGTGTGATATATGGGGGCTACAGAGGATGTAATCCGCATTGTATATCCGCAAATTGGGTTTTTTTTTTCCAATTAAGAAATTGTCTACAATAATAACGGAATTGTAATCAAACATTTTCGTGGTGCATGTAATTAGAAAACCGGTTTAGACACCGTGCGTTGAAAAATTTCCATTTTTATTATAATGTTTCGGAAAGCTGGTAAGTGTGTAAGCTTTCCGAAACGTTAAATATAAAGACGGGAGGAGTTATAATTATCGCAAAACGTGTCGCGCAAGCAATGTAGAAGTCGTAACTCTGTGATTCGTCGTAACTCCGTGATTCGGTAAAAAACTTTACTCCCCACCTTTTTTTGAACTTAATTCGGCTTTTGTCTTTTCGAATTCGTTCATTATCGAATTATTAATTGTGTCAGATCCTCGCGTTCAACAGCAGAAACAATCGGAATTTTTACGAATCTCGCTACTAGAAATCCCGAATTTCGCCTGTATTTTCTATTTCGCCGAATGATATAAAAATCGGCTAAACAAACAAAGTAAAGAAAAAAGTAACACAGGCATTCAGATTAAATAACGGCAGAGAATAGAATATGTATGTTTGCTCGGTAAACGGCGTATGCTTTTGAACACTTTACAACTATCTCTTCTTTTGTCGGGGCAATATGGATTTTCTTGTATCGGCCGTATTATTTATCGTCGACCAACGAGGCGAGTGTGTGCTATTTATTCGTGTCTCTCTATTTATTCGTGTTTTCTTTTAAATATGGCCCGAGACCTATGTATATGCGCTGCATAATATATTTCCCGAAATAATAGATGAATGAAAATGCTAACTTGTCGCCAGAACAATGGCCCCAGCGCGCAGCCTGCATGGCCGCCGCGATCCATTAGTGATAAAAAGCGGTGACGAGCTAGCTAACGCAGCCTCTGTGTAAACTCTCTTTACACGAAGCTACTATTCAAATGAGATAGATCTGCCAGACTTGAACACAAGCTCCGTCCGCGATACTTTTATCGCTCGCCACCATTTGCATAAGCCTTTTTCCGTTGTTGCGGTCGACTAGAACGATTTCGTTTTCTATTTTACATTTCGGTTTTTTTTTTTTTTTTTTGTTTTTTTTATTCTACTTTTAGCTAGCATTTTTAAAAAGGCACTGTACTGGTTTTTGTGGTTTTCGACAAAATGCGATTTCTGTCTGGTTTTCTCATTCGGTCGTGAGAACGTGGCGGCGGGAGCTGAATTTATTGAAATGATTAAAAATGGCCTTTTAAATTACCGCCTCACCTCCTCGATGAGGTCATCACCGCTGACCAGCTGCAGACATTTTTGAATACTTACAAATGCAGCTGACGACACAGCGTCAAAATGTAAATGCGTGAAGAGGTATTGTCCGGAAACTATATGCGCACTGAACGAGGGCTGCTGCCACTTTTTTTTTTTCTTTTTCCCCTAATGGCGAGCTATAAAATGAGAGGATCGCTTCTACAAAATCGCATTCAGAGCTAATTCATTATGAAATCAATCGGAAAACAGGCGATCGATGGCTGTTTTTATTTTATGATTGATAGGGCTACATGTCCTGGAAGAGAGTTTGGCTATGATGATAGCCTCAGCGAATGGTAACTCGAACGAAGTTAATGTGCAGGAATTTTTTGGAGGAGAAACAATGTCGAGTCAATCTGAAATTGTAAGATGTCCCCGATATATTTTTAATTATGCTGCCTAAATGTATAGAATAGAATTTGGGAGGGTGTTGAGCCAACCTGAAATTGTAAGATGTTTCCGATATCTTTTAATTGCGCTGTCTAGCAGAGAATATTGGACGATAAAGAAGATTGCAAAAACATGATATAAAAAGCAAATATGTACATAGTTTGATTCGACCGTTTCGGAAAACGGCGTAAGATTTTAATAGACTGCCGAATGTGTGCTGGTTTTTTAATATTTCCATTAAAAAAACCGAAACTTATCGCCACTATCAAAGGCTTTAAGCATAGGCGTTTAGAAATTCAAAATATTTTCTGGAAGTTGTGCGGGGAATATAGAAAATGACGTATAATCTCAAAGCCCAACGTTTTATTTCGTAAAAATCATTTATAGTAATAATAATAAAAAAAAACAAAACAGTAAAAGCATTACGCTGCCATACAGCGGAAGCACTCTTTAACAAAAAGGAGGGACTAAAGTAGAAATAAGAAAAGGCAGAATTTCACAAAAGATCTCTGGGGAGAATGTATCTTAATTGAGCGGTATTGATAAGACAGGATATCCGTGTCGATTAAGAAGATCACTCTGCTCTATGGAAATATATCTCTAAAATGCAGAATGCTGATTTGACCAAAACGATTTTGGAATATATGAAAAAAAGAAAGAAAAAAAAAAAGACACGTACAAAAGCATATAAGTTAATGTTGCAGAAAATCGATTAAAATCGGATCGTACAATTGTTAAACTAAATCAGAAAACAAACTGCATTAGGACTTGAAAGTACTGGAAAGAAGAGCGAGATATAGAAATTGTTGTTAGGCATGGCGGAGCTGAATGCGGAGGGGAAAAAAAAAGAGAAAAAAATTCGTTTCGTTTGTTCGGCGTAAATAGAAGGAAAATACGAGAAGTTGGAGTAAATATTCGTTAACCGGAATTGTAACACTTTTCGTCCGTTCCGACGGATTTCAGGCCGATACTAGGTGGGTGATCCGTCCTAATACTAGATATAGAAAGGTTTCCGCGTGGCTCTTTATAATTATTTAGAAAATTCGGATTGTCCGTGTTCCGTTGGCATTCAACAATTGTCTTTGTAGGCGCTAATTTGATGTCATCTTCACAGTACACAGCGCGTCTAATAGACAAAGCAACATTAAATAGTTCCACTATCAAATCTTTTGAAACTTGTTGCGTTCCGGCCATATCTATGTGTATATACATCTTCTTTGTAGTGTTGTACTCGGTGTTTCATAGGCTACTTTAAAGTTGATAACTATCGTAAGTTAGAGCGACCATGTAAACGACCCAAACATAAAATTACGCAAAGCAGCTCAGCAGCTATATAAACTAATGAAGTATGTATTTCATCCAATAAAACAAAATTAATTACATGCTCTTTATCAATCACACTTAAACTATGCTACGATAGCCTGGAGAAAAGCGAACAAAACTAATATTAAACATAATATAACGTGCTTACAAAAAAAATGTCTAAAAACCGTTATAATGCAGTTATCGCTCGTGAAGGAAACACATTAAAAAATATATAATATTTTAAACCGGAAACCGTGTATCTTTATTACTTAATTATAATGAATTGGCTAGGCAAAAAAAAAAAAAGTAAACAATCAGCTATAATCTTCGGAAATTTCAAATTTATAGGAGAATTCAGCGACTTAAACAAGCATGATGAAAATATACAAAGAAATTTTGCCGTTACTAAATATATTACACTAGAATTTTTTAAGAAACTAACACCTAACAAGGAAGCAACCAAAATACTTGTAGAAGTAAGAAAATTGATCATAGACAACAATGGTTAACATAAGGTAATAAAATCTACGCGGCTATGTGTGTAAATATAAATGCGTATACTTGCGGATGATGGGTGTTATGAGTAAAATTATAAGTAATAATATAAAATAAGAATAAAATCAGGTACGGAGTACATAATCAAATTAAGGTTATAAAAGTTTTATCGATAACTCATGTATCCGTATAATAATTTTAAGTACCCCACCGACAAGCCTTTCGTTTGGTAGGATCCTTAAACGCAATACATATGTGTTTTAAATAGAAAAAAAAAAAAAAAAAAAAAAAAAGTTATGTAGATCTCGTGACAATATGCAACGCTAGTTTAAGATTTCGCTTGGAATTAATTGTATTTGATTTATAGCGATACAGATGTAGTCCCAAGTCTACGTCTATACACCACAGCCAGCGCGCATATGATGGTTTGTACGTGATTCGCCATCGTCTTTTGCGCGTGACTATTAGTGACTATTTAATACTATTTGAAACAATTTCTGTTGCCGCCGCCTGCAATCGAACACCTCCGTAACGGAAGTCAAGTGCTCTAGTAACTAGGATATCGCGACAACTATGTGTGTATATACCTTTAGTCAGTCTCTCTAATCGGATAAACGAGAAAGAAATGACCCTAGACAGTCTAGGAGTCTCTTCAAATCTCCCTCATATATACTTGGTGTAGACACTGTGAAAAAATTAATTTCACAATCCATGGATGTATTCGGCAAATAGAGTGGACAAAAAAATTGCGATATTAATTTTTTTCATTATTTAGACCAACATCAGAACGGAAAGAAGAATAAATTCCACTTACTGACTGTTTGTAATAAAATACTGAGAAATTTTAAAAATAATACTATTACTGTTTTGTCTCCGTAGCGACTAAAGAAAATTTCAGTGAAAAAAAAACTGAATATGCAGGAGACGTATGTATAAAGATAAAAATAGTTCAAAATACGGAGACGGAACCTAACCTCGTCCATGTAACACAATTCGGGTTCAGGGCTTTTAAAAGAACAATATGACATAGTGGGACATATCGTGATTTTTTTTTTTGCTTCTGGTTTGTGCCCTTGTCAACCATGGACATTAACCCAGTGCAAGTGTAACATTTTTCTGCATTTTTAATGTGCATAGTGGAGTATCAGCAAATGGTACTACGCGAATACTACACTGCCTAACCAACTACGCCACGATAGCTTGCTACCAACAACGTGTGACACGCTGGCACGATTTTTTGTTGTTCTTTTCCTTCTACAACCTACTCCCCCGTCTATATGTGCTGTGTGTGCGTAACCATTACAGTTATTGCAAAGCGCGTGAACGGACGTATTTTAAGTGTGCCGGATTAAACCACTAGTCCGAACAAGGCCTATCTATCTTGTGGTGGCAGTTGCAGCATTTGAGTTTCCTATTTGTTTCCTTGTAGGCCAAGTTGTGTCCGCAATGAACTAGAGGCAAATAAAGAATGAGAACTGGACCACCGGGCTAGTTGTCTGACTGAATAGGGAATAGACGGAAGCCTAGTTTTGTTGATTACAGATATTTGTGAGGCATAGTGATGTGACGCAGCCGAACGGGGATCTTAGAATCGTACTTACTTCCGACGGCCATTACGGCTGTGTGCTTAATATTTTTTAGGAACGCCGTAGTAGCTAAATTTCTCGACTACATTAATTTATAATTTTCTTTCGATATATATTTTTTATGACACAAATTATTCGAAGACTATGAAATCTTTGCCTCGGTTCCGACTCGAGTGGTCGCTTTCAGAAATATTTGAAATGAAACATACACGCGAGAAAAAAGATTTCTGACTGAACTAGTTCCCGATATTTTCTTCAGATCCTCATCAGAGGGACTCTTTCCCGGACACAATTACGAAAATAGTTTAATTCCGCAATATCCGGTATACTTCAATACCCAGTTTACACTTTTTGATAAAAGAGAAAAGCCATTGCGATTAATTAGAATTTAATGAAATTCATGTGACATTTTACGGTTCTCAAAACATTTGCGTAATTCTTAAACTCACCGACGCCGCAAAGGCGCGTTCATTCCCCTCGGAAAATGTCAGATCGCTGCGAAATTTCCCCGCGATATGAGTGTTGCATCGGGAAATTTCATCGATAAATCTATGTAACAGAGTTTATCGATCATATTCAACAAAATTGTATATTTTTAAAATCGTTCGATATGAGTATGCAAAACACGGTCCAAGATTACGACGGAATAATGAGAAATAAAAAGGTATTAAACAGGAGCATTTTCTCATAGAATCATAGGAGGATAAATATTTTGTCTTTTTCTTTTTTTTTAAGCATGTCGGCTAAGACACGTTTACTCAATCCAAAGATATGACAGCACTGGAAAATTATGAATGAAGCTAAAAAAAGAATAACTGAGGGAGAAGGAAAAGAAAGGAGATGCTGTGAGCTTATAGTAAAAATAGAAGTTAAGTTGAATTAAGTAATTATATATAAGACGAATATGATGTATTAGACTTAAAATGTATATAATGAATAAACGATATAATTATGTTGGGAACCCACAGACGGGCAATTGCCTTGTGGGACCCGCAAATTGTTTTAGAAAAAAAAAAAAAAAAAAAAAAAAATTGTATAGGATAAGACGCAAAAGACCGGAATACAGTATCGCGCGTTCTGAAGAAATGAAAGAACATTCAAGTAAAAAATATTATTCGCACCACAAGTGAAGTTTGCTTCCGACGGATCAAACGGGCAACGAGAAGACTGGGTTTATTGAGAAACGGAAGAGCGAAGAAGGAAGCAATTTAACCAAAGTGTCTAATTATAGATGAGATAGTTGACCATTTCTGTTGGGGAAATTCTGGAAACAACGGAGAAGAGGAAATAGGCTGTATGGATAAATAAAAGGAAGCAGGATTATGAAGAAGGATAGAGATCAGACCAACAGTCGCGGTGGGATCGAAAAGAAAGAGAAAGAAGACTTTAGGCTGGAAATGATTAATAAAGCGACCGTCTAAAGCAGCCGAACGTGCCAACAAGTCAACTAACTCGTTGCCCGAAATTCCATAATGGCCCAGAAATCAACGAGTGAGAATGAAATAGATGCGAAATTAAGGTGCATATGTGAAGCACGATAGGATCAGCGGATGGTTCAGGAAAGGGAGTAGCAATGGCTTGAAAACGCCTTTTGAGTCAAAAGATAAGAGAACCTTGGCTATATTGCTAGTAGAAGCTATAAAAGGATTACTTGTAGGATTGCGATAGATTCGGCTATAGGAATATGGCGGAGAAGGAGGGATCATTAAATTCAGCATGTAATATTTACGGGAGCACAGCGCTGCTTTATAATCCCGTTCAGAGCCGATGACTTTGCGTTTTGTGTCTATTAATTTATTGTACACTGCCCGTTTCAAAAATCGAAAAAATCTTCGGGAAATCAAAAAACCTCCGGGAAATCAAAAAATCTTTGGGGAATCAAAAAATCTTCAGGGAAATCAAAAAATTTTCAGGGAATCAAAAAATCTTTGGAAAAGCAAAAAATCTTCGGAAAAGCAAAAAATCTTTGAAAAATAAAAATAAAATTCCCTTGAATAGAAAAATTCACCACACGCAATCCACAAACAGATCAATAAAGGGAAATTGATAACAAAAACGCCGAAATAATTCCAGGGCGATTACTGCACAAAGCTTATTTTTTATCTTGCAAGAATGGTATTTAGAAGCACGAACGGCTGAACGTTTTATCGACCACTGCGTCGCGGTCTAAGATATAATCTCAGTTGTACAGATGGCGGGAAACTGATTATTCCTTTTGACAAATGAAGGGAAATCTGTCTCTAGGATGTAGTTCGTTGGACACAAAAGAAAATTTTTGCAACTTCACGACCCCCGACGCCCAGTCAATGGTAACTTACTACACTTTTTCCATGTTCGTATAACACCTTTTTAGCGGTGTGGTGGCTTTAAAATCGGGATTTTTTTACGTTGTTGAACGATGAATTAGTGGCAACACGGCTGAGAGGTTAGGTGAGAAAAAAAACCGTTACGAAATATTGTCTAATTTATAAATAATACGAATAAAGAAAGAAAAAAAAAATTCTATCATATATTCAAGTTTTATGTAAAACAATTTTAAATGTACGGCCAAGTTACTAAATAGTTACGGTGCGACTGCGCTGAAATTATAAAAAGAAAACTGACGAAGAAAAAAAATGGTGGGAAACTACGTCGATAATTTAGCATGGCGAGAATTATATACATATTAACGCGTTCAGTATGTAATTCTGACGACCTTTGGAAGCTTTTTCACGATCAACGATAAATCAAAAAGCAAATATAAATGAATCATAGCGAACGTTGTTGTAAAAGTCGATATTTCAACTTGAATAAATGCGCGAACCTTTGAAAAAGGAATAAATAAAAAGTAAATAAATGACGTTGCAGGGAGTATGATGTAAGCTGATTAAAAGTTGAGTAGATATTTAACGCGTGACGTGAAACTAATAGCCGTAAATGATAATTATAAATTAACTCTTTATACAAGAAAAATTTAATTTAAAAAAATTAATTAATAATAACAGTAACGACAAAAGGCAAAATCGGATAAAGTTCACATATTAAGCGTAGACGAAATCACAAACGTGTTAAAATTAGTATAGGACTATGTTTTTTTTTTCAACAAATAACATAAAGCTAATAAATGTATACAATTATAATCGTAATACAAATATGAAATAATTTGCAGTAATAGGCGTGGAAGTGTACGCGAACGATATTTCAATGTCAAATATCGAGAACATTTAGGCTACGATAATATCGAAAAATCTTCAATTGCCGAACATGCGAGTAACAGACGTAATTCATTTGACATTCTGCATAGTTTAAAATTTGCCAATGATTAAAAACTGCTAAACTTTTCTAAAAATGATTATATTAATAAATACAGAAGTATTCATTACCGTACGCGTTAAATGAAAACCCGCGTTACCCTTGAGATATTTACACATTCTTCGTAACAATAATAATAATAATCGGTAATTACTATTTTAAAATTCACGTTGCGCCACCAACGTTGAAATCGTGCTTTTTTCCCTTCATTTTTGTTCTTTTCACGGAAAATCCGAGCAGATCTTATGAGTTTTTAGTAATTTTCAAATCAGTAAGTACAAATTCGACTCTAACCGGATTTTTTTCACACTGACTAGCAGTTTTAATGTTTAATAGGAAAAAAAATCGATACTTTATTATAGACAACTTCAATGACATAAAAAACACAAAGATCGATTTAAATTAAACAATACTCATGACACTTTTATGTCGCTTATTGTTTAATGAATATTTTTAGTTTTGAAAAAATACCGGCTTTACCTTTGATTTATTTACATACATATATACGATTGCTGATCGCAAACACGTCGAAATTCGTTTACTAAATAGGTATTTATTCGGTGTTATTAACTTATTTCGTATTTTATATTAATTACAACGCAATTCTTAGGCTACCCCCATTCGAAAAAATGTCCCAAAAAAAATCCCCAAAAATGTCCCAATTTTGTGTAACGCAAAATGTCCCAAAAAAATGTCCCAATTTTATGTAACGTTTGTTATATTTTATAGGATTTTTGTTATTGTTATTTAAAAAATGTCACAATTTTATGTAATGAAATATGTAACGAAAAAATGTCTTAATTTTACATAATGAAAGATAAATGTTAGAATTGGATTTTTCTGGTTATGTTATTTTTTTTTTATGTGATGCCAGTAAGAATTACGTTGTAAATTTTGATCATTTTATACATAGTATAGAAGAGAAAGAGACAGAAATGATAGTAAGAGGGGTCAAGGGGCACAGCCCCTTGCGAGGCCAAAGTGGCCGAGTTTATATATATATATATATGTAAGTGTATATATATATATTCATATATATATATATATATATATATATATATTCATATATATATATATATATATATATATATATATATATATTTATATATGTATGTATGTGTATATATATTTATTTATGTATGTATGTGTATATATATATTTATATCTATATCGTGCGGTACAGTAATTGGCCTTCGAGCTGTTGTACTGGTGATTTGTAAATAAATAAAGAAATATTTAAACAATGAGGGGGATGGTAATTTTGAGACCGACGTGAGAATATAATTTCGTATTTTTTTCACCGCCGACCGACCCTTAAGTCGGGAAGCAACGTTTAGTTCAAACCGATCTTTGCGTTTTTCATGTCATTGAAGTTTTTTGACAAAATCTATCGATATT
Organism: Icerya purchasi; assembly: GCA_039619475.1. Classification (NCBI taxonomy): domain Eukaryota; kingdom Metazoa; phylum Arthropoda; class Insecta; order Hemiptera; family Monophlebidae; genus Icerya; species Icerya purchasi. The sequence continues at coordinate 241,814,817 of CM077115.1, forward strand.
TCTTGATATGAACGCTAGAAAACCATTACTCGGTATGGCAATACGATCAAATTTGTACCTATCGATTTGAAAATTATTACTACAAATTCAGTTTTCTTCGAATTTTCCGCGAAAAGAAGTGAAATAAAACAAAGTGAGAATCGTACAATCTCTGTTAACCATTTTTTTAGATTTTGCCGAAAGAAAAACATCGACCTATCTATTCCGATTATTAAACATATCCTACTGTTTGCAATATTATTATTGCAGGGGGTAACCTTCTTTCACACGGTATACGGCTTATAAAAATTGAAAATCCAAAAGGATGGATAATTGCACGTCGCCTACAGGTAAGATTTAATGACATCGAAAAGTAAAAAATTCATTATCAGTCGATGGCTTCGCTAAAATCACTGTCTAAATATATTCGCATAGTTCAGCTCGTGTCAGGGACACTGTTACGAATAATGACATTAGAAATGAAGGCTGAAATTTTGACCGATCGAAAAATACCAACGCCAAATATCGAGTCCCTACTAGCAGCGTGATAGTGAAAGTTTCTTCTCCGGCACCGTAGGACATGTACACACAGTTCACACAGTTTCAAAAGCTTTCTCCATGTCCCGCAAAAGCTTTCCGTGCACCGCCATCGAAAATTTCCAAATTTCTTGAAGTGCAGCGGTTAAACTACTCCCTCCCTCTTTATTTCATTTTGCTAATACTTGACAATAACGAATCTGAAAATTAATCTCGGTTCTCCGAGAAACTTGGCTAATTTTTCCTTTAAAGCATTTTGAACGGAAGGACCGAATCATTTACCGGGTTTTAAATACGTGCCGATAACGCAGAGCAAATAGGAATGCGAGAAAAAGGTTGCGGATAAAAAATTTTTCGAGGATTCATCGGAAACGTCCTAATTTCTAATTTTTTCAGACGCCAGCCTAGGGGTTGCCCACACGCGAGCTGCGTTCTCGGCACTTTTTCCGTTTAAGACGAGGGGAATAGGTTTTGGATAAGAAATCACAGAGTGTGTCTTTGCAACACGTCCTGTCTGACATACACACACTTTCGGAATAGTGACGAAATTTATCCCGACGTGTTATTAATAATTTCGCGCAAATCTAGCGCATACGCGAACAGACACTTCTTCTACGTAGAGAGCTCTACACACGATGATTATTATCATCCCCGTATCCTACCTAGGCATATATCGCGGGAAAGGAGCAGGTTTAGTGGGTAATCTGTGACCGTCTTAGAGAGCGGTATTTGCGATAGAAATGTGTGCGGTTCTTAATCCGACGGCGAGGGATCGGGTGGAGACGTTTCGTGAAGCTTAGCTTTTGGACAAGCAAGCAGCGCGCCGAAGTTAGGCAAAGAAAATGACAAGCAGTGGTCGTTGGGTCGGGGTGGGGAGGGAGGGGCAACGTTAATTTGAACGGCTGTCGAGGAACCGGTACGGTTGCCAAAAAGAGAGGCGACATCGCTTGCAGAAGCTTGAGGTGTGCAGTAGCAAAGGAAAATGTTGGAAAAGTTCTCTTATCAACGACCGATGTACGAGCTCTGCGTCCCGCTGCGCTACCGTTCCTCGTCCATTCTCCGATTCCAGTTGTTCCTCATTTTCCACTTGCGCACTCGCTACATCGTCGGAGCGCAGCGTGCCTGGCCCCATTTTTCTTTTCTTTTCGGCTCTTCATCGGCCTATTTCACCTATCAATTTCTTAACGCAGTTTTACCGTAATTCGCCATTCTATTCGGCACTTTTATCGAGCGGCGGCGACCGCGTCAAATTTTATTTTATTGTCAGCAAAGATTCGCGGACAGACCGACACGAGAAGATGACGACCGGGCGACGAAGAAGCGGACGGCGGAAACTTCGCTTTCCGATGATTTACAAAATTTAATAAAAACTTTCATTATCGTTTAGACTTGCTCCGCGAAAGCTGGCCCGGCTACGTTCGTTCTTCGTTTCGGCGGGAACAACTTTTCATACCTCATCCGCCTTCTTCATGCCTAGTCTGCTCGCCGGCCTCCACTACCAAATCCCATTAATCGCGCGCCGCAACTATTTTTCAATTTGAATATCGCCGCTCCCTTCGTTTGATTTTTCGCATGAATGGTCGACCGCGAATTTACTTTTTCCACATTTTCCAATTTAAAAGTTTCCAAGAAACGTAAAAACCTAGCCAAGGTCTGGAACGAATGATAAAATAAGCGCGCTTCGCAACTTTAATTGGCCTCGCCAGTACTGCATGTCTCAAACGGAATGTGGCCGACCGCGCGTGCTAGTGTTTTCCAAGGTCATAAACGACCTGTAGTCTGTTCGGGGCCAGCCCCTCATCAATGATTCCCTCTTCGGAATGGCCGTTATGTCCCGACTAGAGTTGGTTTCATTAATTGTATTCTACATCGAGACTTTTTCTTTTTTTCTTTTTATTTTTTTCGATTAGCGAAATACAAAATTTTTCCATCATCATTATCTCCTCGTCAATTCGGTGTTGGTGGGCAACAACCTATTCGTGCATTTCAGCTATGCAGACATAGGCAAAGTGTTCTAGGCAATTATTATAGGCAACGCGGGTGTGTATACACGCAAGACCACACTTGCAACTGGTATTGTGATTGATTTATCGATATACAAGTGCAGTCCTATTTATGTCTGTAGTGTACTGACCTAACTCGCATATGATGATGTACGTAGTGGTTTGCCTTTGCCTTCCACGTAATTATTAGGTCGAGTATTTTAATTTAATTTTTCGTAACGAGACTTCCGTAACGGAAGCCAAGCTCTCTAAGGCTATCGCGACGACTACAAAACTATTTTTCAGATCTCGCCATCGGAGCAGTGAACCTACCTATCTTGATGATGGTGGTTCTCCTACAACACTTACAGAAGAGTAAATTTCAATTGGCTGTGCCATAATTTAAAAAAAAAATTGAATAATAATTTAGATATGTAAACAATTTTTAATAATGACCATTAACATTACCGATATTATATACTTTTTAGATTAAACGAATGATGACATTCAACAATTCACAAAAATATATAACATTATCTAGAATGTAAAAAATTATTATTTTTTTTTTTTTCTCTTATGATCTAGAACTGACGAGAAGTCTCGTCATCGACCAAATGTGATGAATGAACTAATGAATTAATTATACAAGAGTCGGTCCAGCGACCGAGCTCTCATGTGTTTATAATTGAAACTGCAACACTTTACATATAATCGGTGATGCGTGTTCTCTTGAGCCTTCTATTGGCTTCTTGAATTAGCAGTCCTGCTGCTAATGGGTTTCCATGGACTTTCAGTCTTGACAGATAATTCTGAATAACTTGAATTATTTCTTCCTCTACATATTTTATCCGCAGGTCTTTGTGCAGCATATCATTCGACACGAACCACGGGGCACCGATTATCATGCGTAGAATTTTATTTTGGCATCGCTGTATTTTTTGTTTATTGGACTTTGAAGCGCAACCCCACAGCTCGCAACCATATAGCCAAGTTGATTTCAATATCATAGAGTATAGCAGCAGCTTGTTGTTCATAGATAGTTGAGCCATTGGCCTCAGCAGCCAGTATAACTGTCTGGTCCTGATATTTAATTCGGTTTTTTTCGCTGCTATATGCGGTAACCAAGTTAAGGATTGATCTAAATGAATTCTTAAATATTTGACACAAGAGCTTTGGAGTGTAATTTTTCCATTAGTAGTCGCTTGATATTTTTCTCGATTAATACGCCGTTTGGTGAATATAATATGACTACTTTTTAACTCGTTTATTACTATTTTCCATTGGTGAAACCAATCCACTGTCTGGTCGATAGCACTTTGAAGCTGCTGAGTAGCCGTAATGGGACAGTGATGAGTAGCTATAATTGCTGTGTCATCAGCAAAGGTAGCAATAAACGAGGTTTCTGGGATGTCACTAGTAAATATAGAATACAAAAGTGGTCCCAGGATGCTTCCCTGGGGAACACCTGCCTGGATTTTATATACCTGTGATTGGCTGTTGCAAACAGTTACTTGAAAATAACGCTCTTCTAAGTACGACATCAAAATATTGAAGTATTCTAACGTTAGAAGTTGCTTACATTTATATAGCAGCCCTGAGTGCCAGACTCTGTCAAATGCCTGCTTGACATCGAGGAAGACGGCTGAGCATATCATCTTATTTTCAAGACATTCTTCTATTAGTTTTGCGACTCGATGAACCTGTTGCACTGTAGAATGGCCAGAATGGAATCCAAATTGATGATTGGAGATAATCTTTTTGTTGACAATAATTTTTTGTAATCTTTTTAATATGAGTTTTTCGAAAACTTTAGAAAGTATTGGAAGGAGCGAAATAGGACGGTAGATTGTAAAAAATGAACGATTAATATATATATGTATATATATATAAACAATAAATATAATTAATTAGTCCAACCGGTTTCCTTAATTGTTCGACATATTCATTATAATGAATAATAATTTAATTGCGCAGTAAATTTTTCTAGCGAAATTTCCGTTACATATTTCGTAATCTGTTTTTGTTCTTTTTTTTTATATTACCCTCGGGACAAAAATGACGACGTTGCCATTTACATATATGTACCAGCTTCCCCGTACGGCGGGTTATTTCGAATTTTTCATTCCGTAGCTAATTCGCGCATGGATAAAATTTGGATAAAATTTGGATAAAATTTGGATAAAATGGGATAAAATTGGACAAAATTGGATAAAATTGGACAAAATTGGATAAAATTGGATAGAATTAAATAAAATTACTTTTCAATACGTTCACCGAAATTTACACGCAGCTTAATTGATGTTTTTTTTTCTTTTTGAGCGCATGTTTTTAAAATGCTTAATGTTCACACGAGTAGTCCATCATCCTCTTAGTCTTAGTCTTCTGTTTCTTTTACTTTTACGTTTCCATCTATCCGGATAACTGATTTTCATAGAGTTTCGTCGTTTTACCATCACTTTCGTCATATTTATTTCTTCTTCGGTTAGACCTCGGTTGCCTGGCCGTTCGGCGTATTCGCAATCGCATTTCAAACACTCCTCTACTTCCCACTTTCTTGTTTAATACATTTCCAAACCATAAAAAAAGTATCCTCCATGTGTCGTAGTCTTTTCCGTGATTCATAATCTAATTTTCTATAAATTTTAAACCGGTTTAAGCTTTCCGTAAAACCAACAAAAACCGCCAAGGACTTTGAAAATTTTAAAATACTAATCCAGATTAAAGTAAATAAAAGTAATGTTGGATCCCACATATCCTCGATCATGAATTGTAAAATTAAGCTTTTCATAATGAGTCTAATGAATCTAAAGAAACTATCGGGACCAATTCTTTTCTACTTGCGATGATCCGCCTTTATTTTTCCAGATTTCTCTGGTACCCAATTCAATCTCACATTAAATATATATATATATTATGTAATTCTTAGACTACCCCTCATTCGAAAAAATGTCCCAAAAAATGTCCCAATTTTATGTAACATTTGTTATATTTTATGGGATTTTTGTTATTGTTATTTAAAAAATTTCACAATTTTATGTAACGAAATATGTAACGAAAAATGTAATGAAACAATATCTTAATTTTACATAATGAAAGTTAAATGTTAGGTTAGGATTTTTGTGATTATGTTTTGTTTTTCTTTTTGTGTTGATGCCAGTAAGAATTACGTTGTAAATTTTGATCATTTTATACAAAGTATAGAAGAGAAAGAGACATAAATGAAAGCAAGAGTGGTCAAGGGGCACAGCCCCTTACTAGGCCAAAATGGCCGAGTTTATATATATATATATATATGTGGGGGTGACTTGGATCCAGAACGTCATCTCCGATTTAATAACCAAGTTTAACCACTAGGCGTTACCGTATCTAAATCAGATTAATTAATATATGTATTACACAGAGCCGTATTGAAAACTGTTCCGATCCATTAATTTGCGTTGCAACAATACTATCAAGAACCGCTTCCGCTGGCTTGAAATGAATAGCACTCTACTACAGCACGCTCCGTTGATTATTCTTCCCTCGTAAGATACCTGACTTAACCGAATACCGAAGATGATATCCTGTTGTCAGCTTCATCGTGGGCTTCATATCTTTACCGTTGTGCTTCTTACACAAACCTACTCCGTGCAGTTTGCTACGTTTACTAGGTTATCGTAAAAATTTAATTCTACCCCAAATGCCGCACTTTCAACGAAAAGCCTCATTTCAGAATTGTTCTCTTTCTTCGCTTCTACCCATCCGGCAATAAACATTTGTTCAATTTTTTTTTCTTAAATAATAATTGGCATTGTTCCATACGGCGCAATGAACGGCCAAAAACGTAAACTAGTAAAATTTTAATTATTTTTCCGTCAATATCCGCCATGATAAAGTTTGTAATTATTAAATTTTTTGTTAGTAGTCAAATATGAGTGTGTAGCTTTTTGAATTACCTCGAGAAAATTCATAAAAATATTCAATATTCTTGCCTTAAATGATTTTTTACACTGCATAATAATAATAATAATAATAATAATAATAATCGGGAACTTGAAGCAAGTTCAGCGATCGCTGCCCTAGCAATTGTGTCGTAAGATGTTGCAGTTAACCGCATTTGTACAAATGTCCCATCCAAGAACCTACTCTTCAAAAAATTATTAAATCGTAATTCTTAAATAGCCTATTTTAAACCGGTTTACAATCTTCACAGCTGTAAGGGGTTTTGTAAAACAGATTCAGTCTTTTTTTGGCCTTCGCTAGGCTATTCCGAGTTCTTTTCACTTCTTCCCCTTGAATTACTACTATTTTAAGGGCCATTTTTCCTGTCCCCCGCTGGCGACGCCCATAGATCTATTCATTCCATTTAGTTGTATATATGCGTTGATAACTTCACCGTGCATTTTTTACGCTGTTAATATGTTATTGGTATTATTATATTAGATTAATTAAATAAGTTAAATGGATTTACATATTATTTTAAGCAGTAGAGAGAATATGAATTTAGTACACATAGTGTAATTACAAATAAAAAAATCAACGTACAAGTTAAGAATTAGGCACGTACTGCGAGTAAATTTTGTTCTAAGTTTGGAAAACAAACGTAGAGGCAACCAAAATATTTTTTTGTTTTTGTCATTCATTTCATTTATTTCGTCTTCTTTATTTTATTTCCGATATTTGATATGAGTATATTGGTGCAATGCCCTGCGAGGCACAGGTTGTTATAACTAGTAAGTAGTCACTCGACCGCTGTATAGTGCTAGAGCCCCATTGGCGGAGAAACGAAACATCAACCATGTGAGTTCGGTATGTCCACGTCGTGCAAAGTGGTAGTTTTCTATTTCGGTGGGCTTAGCGCCGATTAGAAAAGCTAAATCAGAACTCACAATATACCGCTGATAGGAAATCGGAAGGGGAGCACTTGCCGAAGGTGTTTTTACTAATAAATACCGTTAAGCTTTTTACTGCATTACAACAGCAGACTATCAGTCGCTCGTGACTTATGTGTGTCCTAGTCGATTTTATGAATATCAATCTAGAGCGAGTAGGCGAGTATCCAGCGCCTCCAAATTTCGGCTAAGGGAGTAAACCTAACAGAAAATCCTGCGGCAGGCAAGGGGGGAGACCACCGTAGTACCTTCCCAAGCGCACCGTGAAATGTCAAGAAAACGGATAGATTTTGTGCTATGCGATCCGGCTAGCAACCGGCGTTCGGACGTCCGGGGTCAGAATGTGAAATATGCTACCGGTGTTTTTAAGATAGAAAATATAAACAGATTCGGGACGTGGAATGTTTGTGGACTTTTGGCTCCAGGCAAGCTGAGGATTGTGGAGCGCGAGCTTATGAGATGCAACATTCCAATCTGTGGGCTTGCAGAAACTCATTATAACCAGATTGGTCATTTTGAAACACAGGATTTTAATGTTTATGCTTCTAGTAACAGCAATTCACACTGGAAAGGAGTGGCTTTCCTGGTACTGAAAAGGTTCAATTATATTGTAAAAGGATATAAAACAATCAGCAACCGTATAATTATGATCAATCTAAAATCCCATTAACATGAATCTGATACAGGTATACGCCCCAACAAGTGATGCGGATGATGCAGAAATTCAGTCTTTCTATGATGCACTGGCAGATACGCTAAATTCGCTTCCACATAGAGAAATCGCAGTTGTGATGGGGGAGACTTTAATGTCAAGATAGGCGACACAAGTGTTGACGACCACATTCGTGATTTTGTTGATAAATTCGCAATCCGGAAGCGTAATACAAAAGGGGAAGATTTAAATCAGTTCGCAGTTGACTCTCAGATGCCAATTATGAACACAATGTTTCAACATCATCCTCGACGGATAGTCACATGGTTATCACCTGGCAACAGATATATGAATCAAATCGACTATATACTTGTGAATACGAGATGGACGTCATCGTGTGAAAATGTGAAAACGCTACCAGGTGCAGAATGTGGGTCAGACCATAGATTGCTGATGATGGAATTCCGGTGAAGACTTCATGCGCCAGAAAGAATCCGAGAATAAAAATTACAAAACCAGACACTTTCAAACTAGCCTTGAACAGAATAGAGCAACCCCAATTAAAACCTGACGGAATATCACCTGGTCAACAATGGGCTAAGTTAAAACAGCAAATACAGCAAGTTTATTACGCGTCACAATCGTGCAAATCATCCAAAACATGGAAGCATTGGCTTTCAGACAAAACGGTAGCAGCCATTGAGAACGAAGAAACTTACCTCATGAGTGTAACCACTATGAAGAGAAGAGAAAACTTTTGAGCCGGATAATTAATAAATTAAGTTGCAGGAATTAAAAATATAACCATTTATCATCCATTTTCGAAGAGGTTCAATCGCACGCTGAGAAAAATGAAACAGGTTTCCTCTTTAAGAAAATTCGTCTAGTAGGCAAGATAATTTAAAATGAAGAAGCTGATATTGCGTGCCGAAAACAATATGGTTAGGACTGGTTTCGAAGAAGTGGCTGAGGCATGGAGTACTGCGCCAAATTATACAGTGCCGCGAATGAAAATGGAATCGCTAACACTGTACTTCATAATTTTCCCGAACCGGAAGCAGAAATTTTGCTAGAAGAGGTTGTGAAAGCTAATGCATATCTGAAGATAAATAAGGTTCCAGGCCCAGACGGTATCCCCGCTGAAGTTTTCAAGGCTGCGGGAGAAAAAATTATAAAAAAACAATTTAGCACATCTGTAACGCCGTTTGGTTTTCAGGAGAGTGGCCGGAGGAATGGTGTCAGACGACCTATATTACTCTGCACAAAAAAATGATACCGCATATAAGCAAAGTGATGATCAAAAGTGTATATGATCGTTTGTGTTCTCTGATTCGCCCTCAGATTCCGCCAGAGCAGGCTGGTTTTACAAAAGGAAGTGGAACAAGGGAACAGATCCTTAATCTTAGATTATTTATTGAAAAAGCGCGTGAATATAATATCCCAGCTGTACTCTGTTTTGTCGATTATAAGAAAGCTTTCGACTGTGTGCATTGGTCGAAAATGTGGTCGATATTAATGGATAAGGACGCTCCGGCACATTTAGTATGGCTGGTCAAGCAGCTTTATATGAAAAAACTTCAACAACAGTCCGGATAAATAATGGAATTTACTCGAAAGAGTTTTATCACGCGCGGGGTGTACGCCAATGCTGTTTCACCGCTACTTTTTAACTTATATGGTGAATTCATAATGCGCAGAATACTGCAAATCGATACAGCAAATGGTACAGTCAGCTGGGATGGAGGTATCTCGGTTGGTATAATGTACATCTCCAATCTCCGGTATGCGGATGGTACCACGTTAGTAGCCAAAAACGAACGGAGAGGAAATGTCATATATTCTGGATTGATGGGTAAAAATCAGTGCAGAATATGGTCCCCAAGTTAACAAAGCCAAAACCAAAATAATGATCGTCGACCGTTTAGAGAATAACTGTCCAACAATACGTGAAATTGAGGGTATTGAAGTAGTACGCCGCTTTACATATTTAGGCTCTATAGTGGAAAACAGAGGTAGATGTAAAAGTGAGATATGCCACAGAACACAGATTATACGCAACGCAATGAGCCGTTTAAAAAGAATATGGGCTGACTCCACTGTTAGTAAAGGTGTAAGGATTCGGCTAGTGAACTCCCTCGTTTTCTCAGGGTTTTTATATGGTGCGGAGACCTGGTCGATGACAAGCGTAGACAAAAAACGTATAGACGCATTCGAAATGTGGTGCTGGAGGCATATGATGCGTGTCCCATGGACAACTAGAATCTCTCCGTACTAAATGAGATTGGTAACCCGAAGAGGCTATCATCGGTGGTGCTCTGCAGGATACTGTGGTATTTTGGTCATGTGATTAGAACGGAAAATTTGGAAACGCTGCTCATCCAAGGAAAGGTCAATGGAAGAAGTCGAGGTCGTGCGCCGATTAGATGGTCAGACGCAGTGTGCAAAGCTGATGGTCGTAGGATTGTATACACATCGCAATGGATCGGAATTGTTGGCGCAGTCTGTTCAACCGGGTGACAGATCATGGTCACAATGGGACATGGGGTGAGACGATTCGGTAATAATAGTATTGGTGCATAGTACCGTTCATTTTGCTCGTTTCATTATTAATTAAATATTTAAAGCTTTCACAGTGATTACTCGTAATAAATAATTTTCGGAAACAACTGTGTTTTTAAAAAGTTATTTATTCGCTTAATGTTTCGACCAGCTTACACACTGGCCATCATCAGAAGCAGACTGAAGAACGAAGCGAAAATTGCGATCGACAATAACAATAAACTAAGAATCAAAAATCATGAAAAACCCAAATCAAAACAGAAAACCTACCACTAAACAGGAAAACCCGACAAAACGCATAATAACAGATAGATAAAAAAATATAAAAACATATGAGACCGGTAGGAGGTTGGTTAGAGAAGCCATCGAAATTGAGAAATGGCCAAATTTCAACAGAGAAGAAGGTCTACATGTTCCCACGGCATGGAAACCTGTCATACGGTTGACGAACTTGCATCTATAACCGCGGTCAGGTAGGTTTCATTTTTCTTTTCCATTTCTGGGTTATTTGGTTTTAATTTTGAGTGTCTCTTTAGGTACCCTGACGTCCGCCACCGCATTTCACTTCTTCTTGGTTTTTTGTTCCCACATCCCGCCGGTTCGAGTGGTTTCTTCTTTCGGTTGGATTTGCTTTGCTTTGCTTCGTTTGGTTTGGCTTACCTTGGTCTGGTGCCCGGGGCCTTGCCCTCCGGTGTATCCTCCGGATAGGTTTCGAATGGGTCCTCAGGTGAGGTATGCTGTCAACTTTTAGGCGGGGTTCCGGTCATTTTCACTTATCGGGCTAGGTGTACTGTCATTTTCAGGTGAGGATTCCAAGCAATGTTCAGGTAATTCAACTGTTTTTTGTTGTAATATTTTATATTTTTGTTTTGTTCGGTTGATTGTTCTTTGCGTTTCCCTTGTGGGATTTTCGTTAGCGCTTCTTTTTCGACTTTTTGCCGCTTTTTGTGTACGCTTCTGTATTTATTTTTATTTTTATAAGTTGTTATCTGTTTTTATTTCCCCCTTGCCCCAACTGTGACCCGATGTGTGTTTTCGTTCCGTTCTTCAGTCTGCTTCTGATGATGGCCAGTGTGTAAGCTGGTCGAAACGTTAAGCGAATAAATATCTTTTTAAAAACACAGTTGTTTCCGAAAATTCTTTGTTAATTTCCATTTTTTAATTATTTCTTTTCTATTATAGAATTTTTTTAAATTTAGAGTCTCGTTTTAATTATTCCTTCTGTTTCTATTTTGTCGCCTTCATGATTTCCCGATCAGCTGAACTTTTTGTTACAAAACAACTCTTTTCAGGGCTACTTTTGTGTTACTTTACTAAAATATTTTTCGTTGTATTTTATTTAATTATTTTGTTCCGCTCACGTGGTATAAAACCATTAAAATCATGCACAAAAAAGTGAACGCTTAACATTAACTTTTTGCAGTCAGCATCGAATTAAAATTGCAACAATAATTAAAAACTTATTAATCGGTACGTATAATAATAGTATAATAATTTATTTCCCGTAAGCTGAGTAATAAACATTTACTCCACTTTGATTTGTGAAAAGTTAATGCTGTTGAAGAATAATCATAAGATTAAGTATATTACTATCCTAAAATATATTACATTTTATCTAATTTATTATTATTTATTGTATTTACAAGTCGCTTTTGGACTACAAGGTCATTAGCGACTACGGTTTTACAGATAATTATAACATTTTATACTGAATATTTGAAAATGCGCGAAACAAAAAATAATCAAAAAAGTCAGCTGAAGGCTGAGGAAGTTAGATCGGTTGGAATACTGAGATGTCTTTGAGGAAGGCTACGATTTTTTTACACTTCTCGGCGTCCGAAAATATCTCTGAATTATTTTTTACTTTTAGCACATTTGTCTTTTTTAACTTTTACAACAAACTTTGAGGTCGGTCGTGTTTTACCACCGGCGGTACACTTCTGCATGACCGAAGAATCATCGAAATCAATCTGCATAGTTATTATACGTAACCAAGTACAAAATAAATAAATAGAACAAATTCAGTCAAGCATGATGTCTCATGCGCTCAGGGTTACTTTAACAGTTATAGATAACTATAATATTTATGCTTACGTAATGGTATTTGGTAATTGGTCATTTAAAATATTATCTTTATATTTATTTATATAATAATTTTCAGCAATGTTCATAATATTTCCTTTGCCATAAGTCTGGCCAGGACAGTTACAGTATTTTCTAATGAATTTGGTTTATGTTTATTTTTAATTAAATGTTCAGCATATGTTGAGTTTCTAATTAGGGTATTTATCTAATTTATTGTTATAAATTATTTACCTTTATTGTTTGTTATTAAAGTTTGTTCTATTATACAGGTTTAACAAACAAGTATGTATTCATCTACGAAATGAAATATGGTTTCCTTTAGCCGACAATCAGAGTGATCTCTCAATTGATATCATCACACGAGCGGTAAAAATTTTTTTTCAAAATTTTGGGGATTCCGCGCCCCTCCGGGTTCTAATTTTAGCGATGGAAACTCGGATGCTGGAAACTAAAAGAATATGCGGGAACGCGCATATTTTTAACCTTGTTCAAAATTTTTAACCTTGTTCAAAATTTTTAACCTTGTTCAAAATTTTTAACCTTGTTCAAAATTTTTAACTATGATACTCGCGTCGTCCAAAAAGGGGGACATACTTCATCTTTCGTGAACTTCTGGTCAATTTCAAAAGTTTCGTTAAGGAAACCACGTTCCCGTCAAATAGCGATCTTTCCAACAATATATCACATGTCCGGAAAAAAAAAGAAATGTTTTTTTTTCAAAATCTTCTGGCTTTCTGCGTCCCGAGCGCCGAATTTTAAAATTGGAAACTCGGATATTCCAAACTATAGAAATATACGTGAAAGTGCATATTTTTAGCCGTGTTCAAAATTTTTAGCTATAATACTTGTAGCGCTAGGAGAGAGGACGTCATTTTTCGCCTTTTTTTTAAACTTTTCGGCAACTTTACATAACACTTCTGTAGCGTAATTTTTTCAGGACTCGTGCATTTTATTTTATATTTTGAATTTCACCTTTGTAGGTTTATCGGGTGATGAGTTATGAATGTTTTATGGGTGATTTTAGAGGTCGTTTCAAATACCATATTATATATTCTTAACGGGTTTTTTTGGCGTTTTTGCCACCCAGGGTAATCGGTCATCTTGAAGTTATAAATATAGTTTTAAAGAGAATTTTAATTGTAATTTATGATACCGATTTCGAAATTAATAAGTCAAACCGTTCTCGAGTTATTTTCACATTGTAATTGAATATTTTTGTAGTTTCTGAACCATCTTATTACGATTCCGTACATTATATGTAAACGGAATCCTAAAAAGCTTACGTGCACGTATATTCTTTATAAATGAGACCGAATTGTTTAAATGGTGAAAATCACTGGCCGAAATGAAATGACGATCGTTGTGTTTGTAAAACGCGTCTTGCAACCAATGTGAACATTTCATTTTAGTTGGCTCGCAAAACTCTTTCGTCGGCTGGCAAAAACTTACTTTGGCTCGCAAAATCGGACCGCCAATCGCATGCATCGACCTTGTAATCTAGAGATAAAGCGATTCGTGTGAATTGAAACGAGCGATGGTATTTCGGCTGCTGCCGATCAAGAAACTGAAATCGATAAGGATGTTACAGCCTTTAAAAAACGGTGCCCCCTTCGACAGAATAAACTGAAAATGCCTCTAAACTTACATAATAGGAACGGGGGACTTCTTTCCGGAAAGTTTCGTGCATGGACACGGACCAGTTACTTGACCATCCATTTGCCAGCGCGCGATATGCTAATCCTTTCTGGTATTTCTCTGCTCCGTCAGCGCTCGCTTTGACACGAAATAAAGTGTACTACAAGCGTGAAGTTGCGATTATCGATTATACGTTTATGTCGGGAAATATATTACAAAATTACCACGACGTTAATAATAGAAGTTATCATAATAACACAATGATGACGACGACGACGACCATGATGATGATGATGACGATGATGACGATAGTAGCACTATGACATATATAATATAAAGGACCGATTACCTCATTAATCATAAGTTTTACGCAACTAACCACCTATTAACGAGAAGACCCGGTTTCTCGGTTGAAGTTTACAAACCTCTTCGGAAACTAATCGAAGCATTTCTCTTTGTCGTTTAGTCTGACTAAATAATGTTCTAGACTAGACATTATATGAAGCGCGCCAAACGTATATTATTATTAGTGTTAATATCAACTTGCGCCGCCTGAACTAATCTGCCGATTTTCCATTTGCTATTGTTTCCAGCATCGGCATGATAGCAGCGCACCAAACTGTTTCTCATTTTGCAGAATAATACGTTCTATTGACTGATTTAGTCGACATTCAATCAATATCCATTTCTCGTTTTGGTTTTTTTGGGTTTCCTTCTTTTTTTTTCTTTTTTCTATATATAAGCATATGCAAAAAAGCGAATATCTGTAATCCTGTACACTGGCTAAATGACAAAAGTAGGGACCGTAAAAAAAAACAAAAAAAAAACGAAAATCTGTAACTCTACACTAACGAGTAAAGTCAAATGAGAAAATTAAATAAATTTAGAAAATCAATTTTTCAGTTTTCAAAAATACCGGGAAAAAATAAAAATAAAAGAGCCATCTATAACCTTAAAAAAGAATGTTCTTAATCCGGTCAAATTGGTCATCTAATTTGCAGTCGGAGGTCGTTAAATCGAAAATATCACTTGACAAAAATTCACTTACTTGTGCCTATTATTCCTTCTTTGTTTAAGTTTAGTGAGATGACTTTAAGGTCTCACCTCTACAGCCGTTCCACTTTTCGTTACAGTTATTTTAACTTTCCGATTGGTTTTTTTTTTTTTTTTTGATTTCTACCCGTCGGAGAAGGCTTCTTTTTTCTTTTCTTTTTTTTTTTTTTTTTGACATGTTTCATACCAGAATTTTCTGTCATAAACACCTGTCCGAATGATGTTTAAATCCGAAATTTGGCTAAGTTAGTCTGGAAAAGTTTCTCTTCGTATCCAGCTCGATTTTTAGACAATTTTCAAAGTTAAGTGCGAGTTTTTATTGTTGTGTTTAAATATTTGCCGACGTTCGATAGTAGCGAACTACCCGGAAATTTAAAAAAACGATTTTAACTTTTAATTGCAGTGTACATTTCTGCCATATGAAATATAGAACATTTGAAACAAAGAAAAACAAAAAACACAAGAAAACAGAAAACTTCGTTGCCCGGTATTCCGTATGCAAGGAATAATTCCGTTTCACGCTATTCTGGCTTTTATGGGAAAAAATCAGTTAAAGAGCTTAGAGAAATGGTTGAATTGTTAATTTTTTTTTAGTCTTAACTATTACATTCTCGTTCGGTATGCATTTGTCTGCCGTAAGTCTCTTAGGCTTTTGACGCAGTGGCGCCACTTGTAAAATTATTAAACTTCTCGCAATCTACCGAGCTTAGAAGAAATGATGTATCAATTCACTGTGGCAGGTTCCTCAAGTATTACGCACTACGATAGCCGACAAAAATATTCTCGGAACTTGAGTTTTTCTTTACACCGAAGAAAATTCTAAGTAACCATTAACGCGCTAAGTAAGTAAAATAAGATAAGTCGCATGTCCTTGTGACAGGGCGTCGGGAATTGTTAAGGTTCACAATGTGTGTACTAGAAAACGATATTTAAATGTTTTCTTAAATAGCAATCACATCTTCGAACCTATCCAACTATCGTTAACATATATATGTATATATCGATTCGCTGCGATTGTAAGTCGCGTGACAGTCTCCGTCTGTTGACTTTTCGTTGACTATCGGCACAACAGGTGATGGACCTGCCCATTAAGTCGTCGCTGTCGTAATTCACGTAATTACTGAGAATATTAAGACGGCAGTCGGTTGGGACATTTATTCACTCCCATTGTCACACCAAACAGAAGACGAGCTGCTCAGTAGTTGCGTGATATCTAATTTCCGGTGTTATTGCTATTGCAGAACTGATGAACGTGTTCTTCGGCAGACGCTTACAACTTATTCCTGTTAAACACACTTCGCTCGTTCGTCGATGTATTCGTTTCCACTACCTAGCAATTTATTATTGCTTTTTTTTTTTTGCCTTTTCAAGCTTCTATTATAATTCTAATCGAACCTACTAGAGTCGTACACTCGCCGTATTTGTTTTTAAAGTTATCGGAATGTACGACTTTATTACACTCAAAATTGTCAATTATTTCGGTATCGAATTCGACCGCGACTCAAACACGATCTCATTTCGCCCGGTTTGTATAACGATCGTTTTTTCAGCTCTATCAATTATCCTATTAGGCAACACATCTATGCTACAGATCCACATCCGCCCCTCGATATTCCACTTCCAGAAGCTTTACGCTGCGCATCGTAACATCAACACCAGTTTGGTCACCGGTTTTTGTTAGGCGGCAACATCATCGCTGTAGATCTATCTACTACCACCGCTCTCCGCGTACAATGCATTATTAACAGCAGCATAGCTCGTGCTTATTATGAAACCGTATTTCTATTTTTCAATATCACAAAGAGATTTTTTTTTCTATTTTACTGTACAAATAACGAAATAGAAATTTCAAGTTTCCTCTCGAATACTTTAAACGCTCATGTACCAGCTGCACATTACGAGCTGCGAGTATATGGGCTTACTTTAATTTGCATCTTCCCCCAGACAACGGACTGATGAACTCAGCTGCTACAACAACATTGTCTAGCCGAAAGAGTCCCCCCGATTTTGGGTTAAATGCAAGCAAAACACCTGGCTCAGATCCCTTAAAGTCTCAATATCGAAATTTCAAATCTCATATAGGGAATTCTCGATTCTGTTATAGGGTTACTCTTCCCCTGCTTCGCTAACTTTCACTTTCTGTAGTTGAGTCTAAGCATTTTGCCAGTTTCCCGAGTGCTGCCCGTATTGTATCAACTGTTATCGAGTAAGCTCGTCCAGAGAGTCTTAAATTAAACAATATACTAAAACTCGATCTAGGTGACAAACTCGATAGTTACGGCACGTCCAGATTTCTCGATATAATTTATAGAAAAAGACCTCAAAATTAATTTGGTAATCTTGACAGAAAAAATTAGTTATATTACATCCAGTAGTAAAAAAATGCACCGCCTTGAAAACTAAAGATAATTTAGTCGGAGACAAGAAAATGAAAATGCGATAACTGTTGGAAGAAATGCACCGTTAATCTAATGCTATACATATATATTGGACCGATATTTTGCTATGCAAGTACTAGGGGACAGCCGGGGCTAAATCAAAGAGAAAAAAAAAGTAACTCATAACCAGGCAGTCTGTCTTGAAAATAGGATTTAAATTTTTGTCGTCGAAATTGAAATGAAATAGATATTATTGAAAGCCACTTTTATCTTCTCTCAGCCGCTTTCACTTTCACTGATTTTTTTCTAATTACATTCAGATATATACCCGGAAGCGACAAGAACTCGCAACTTCTGGTAGCACCTTAACCGCTAGGCTACCTTGCTGTCATTATGTAAGTATTAAAATGTGTACATGTAGATGACAATTCTCTTTATAAACAGTGGCATAAGGAAAAAAAAAATTGCAAATACAGAAAAATAGATTTATTCAAACAAAAAGCACACATATTCTGCTAGTGTAAGTGTATAAATGTACAGTATTTACCTAGACTATTATTTAATTTATACAAAAAAGTAATGAACACAAATATATTAAATAATATTAAAATATTATACTACCGACATGTTTCGGAGCTGTGATTCATGGTGTAAAATGAGCAAAATAAACTATTACTAAAACAAACGTAAACAATATACTGTAATGTCAATATATATGAGGTATACTATAAAAAATAATAGGAAGGCTGATAATAATCAAAAAATAACCATGGTCTAAGTGTCTAAGTTTACATATTTCAATCCTCATATACACAATGATCAATAAGTACCGGGAATTCCCAATTTTAAATGAACCGCACACAACCAATCCTGTTTTTTCTTCTTCTTAGGTTGGCAGCTCCTATACTGACATCTGTATCAAACTTGAGTGGGATCGGATCATTAGTGTCCGCTTGCCAGCTGTTTACAACAAACAAGTTCTTGTGTTCCGTCGTAAACATGAATAATTTTATTGGGCAGCAAAGAGTTTGCTTGAAATTTTGTGCATTCAACGAAATTTCTTGTGCCAGATCTTTGAAAAGGTTGCAGAAAGCCTTTGGGTAGTATTCTCTATCAAAAACCAGAGCATACGAATGATATAAAGAGTTTCAAAGTGGTCGTGAAGTGGTTGAAGTCTTGCCTCGTTCTGGACGCCCTTCTACATCGAATACCGACGAAAACGTCGAAATTGTGAAGAAAACTCTATGTTCGAAAACTCTATGTTCGAAAATCGTGGATCCTTAGATGGATGGCTAGTAATCTGAGATACGGAACCATTCAGCACATTGTGTTGTGGATATTTTAGCCAAGCGACGTGTTGCCGCGCACGGCTTGTGCCAAAGAAGCCGAATTTTCTGCAAAAGATGATTTCCGAGGGTAATCCAGACTTCATGAAGCGCGAATAATTACGGGAGACGAGACATGTATGAAAATACGACGTGCAAACAGCCCAATAATCGTCCGAATGGCACCTCAAGGGCGTGCCGAAACTGAAAAAATCAAGGTTGTGCTAACAATTTTATCCGATTACGAGTTCTTGCCACTGGGTGAAACGGTCAACAAGGAGTAATACCTTGCTGTTTTGAAGCATTTGAGAGAGATACTGTGAGCCACAAACGGCCGGATTTGTGGGCCGACAACAGTTAAATTTTGCACCACAATAGTACGCCGTCACACAAAGCGCGGATTGTGATGGATTTTTTGACCAAACACAGCGTAAATATCCTCCGGCAGGCACCGTATTCGCCAGTTATGGCTCCTCCGTGTAAAGTTTTTTTCTTCTTCCATCGACTTAAACTTTACCACTTTGTAGAAAAATATTTGAGTCCCTGAAAGCCATAAAACAGAGTGCGACGAAGGTACTGAAAGACATCCCTCTTTTTTCGGCCTACCAAAAGTGTATTGATGATTGGGTTAAACGTTGGCGCATGTGTGTTGCTTCTGATGGAAGTTATTACGAAGGAGATTAAATAAATTTGCCCGAAAAGTAACACAAACTTGTTTTATTTTAAAATTCCCGGTATTTATTGATCATACCTTATACATAAAATGATAAATATAATTAAGGAGTACGAAATAATACATTGTACTAGTGGCAGATGCACGGGATAAAGGAGAACCAAAGACTCTATGATAAAATTTGTTATAACAGAAAAACTTAATTTATTCTATAAAAGATTTGTATAAATTTTACCTACAGATTTTAATAATTAATATTTAATACTATTTTCTAGTGAAACTATTAATGTTCCTTTTTTATTCTATTTTAAACACAACTTTGATCTTTTGCCGTTTTTATTTACTTTTAATTTTGATTTCGTAATGTAAATGAAAATAGTTTA
Organism: Icerya purchasi; assembly: GCA_039619475.1. NCBI lineage: Eukaryota > Metazoa > Arthropoda > Insecta > Hemiptera > Monophlebidae > Icerya > Icerya purchasi. Next base: position 241,834,929 of record CM077115.1, read on the forward strand.
ATTTAAAAAAATTTATATTTTTTTTACTTGTTCATGAACAAAGAATTCGGATAGGATTACTGACAAAAATAAAAAATAAGTAAAGTCTAATAAAGAAATACTATCTTTCTTACTATTTCTAAACTACCATATTTAAGGTATAATTTTATAATTTCGTTTTATTTTTCCCCTAGTTAAATTGTAATAATTATGTATTTTTAAAACATTTTTAAATTTCTATAAAGAGATCGCTATTTGATTTTCTTTATGAAGGGGTGTTTCTTAGAAGATTTTTTACGTAATTATATAATCCCCTCCCAACGCCCACAAAAAAATGTCCTTCTAGATCCGCCCCCTGATTATGCAATAATTTAATTAATACATCAATAATTTCGAATACTAATAACATATATAATATATCCGGAATATATTTATTTCATTGTAAGATATATACACATTGGACAAGCAAGAAAGGCTTTTCATATAAGATATCAACAGAGCATGCATCTGAAATAAATAATGGGCACATTGAAAAATCTTCTGTCGCCGAACATATGATAATTAACAAGCATAGTGTAACCAATAGTATTACCGCAGATTTAAAAGCATTAAAAATGATTAATGAACAATTAAATACTAGCGAATTATTATACATAAATATTTTAAAGAAAAATGTATGAACGAAAGTAGTATACATAATATTACAATCCTACTTTTTTAAATTTAAATATAGTCAGTCATTTTTCATCCAGTCAATTATATTTAATAAAGTCTTAATAGTTTTTAACATTTTAATACTCTTTTACTATTTTGTTTTTAATTTTTAAACATTTACAAAAAAATTTTATATTCTTCGTATTTTTGTATTTTTACATTTAAAATCGCATTTGTTATTCATTGATAGACTACTTTATATATATATATATATATATCGACTTTTTGCATTTATAGTATATATTGCTAACGTTTGTTTTAGTAATAATAGTTAATTTTGTTTATTTTACACCATGGATATGGGGGGGGTGATTGCTACGAAAAGCATGTCGGTGTATAATATTTTAATATTATTTAACATATTTTTCATTATTGGTTCTTTTTTATATAAATTAAATAATTAAAATAACGCAAAGGACTGATAACATCGTTAATAATTTACAGACTATATCAACATTCGCTTTTACTACGTGCTTTTTAATCGCGGATGTCCTTCTACTACGAATATCTCGTATTATGGTCACTTCATCTGTCTCTTTTTACCGTATATTTCCCATTAAATGCAAAACGTTAAAATTAGCAAGGTACCGCTTTAGCGAGTCGCTCGGAAAAATCTCTATTACCGGCTAATTCAAGTACTTTACATTAACATGAACCGTCACGTAACGTGAAAAAATCAGATTTTAAATATATCGGACTGATTACCGGGCAAACGAAACGTATAAATATATTATTTTTATTCCCTATTTTCCGTCTGAATGTTTAAATTACGATCCTGGATCTTCCTTTTCTCTCAAATAGTTTATCTAGACTTCTTTAGAGAATTCTCTAAATTATCGCGACTACATCGTTGAAACATAATCCCCCCTCCCAAAAAACGTCCAAGCAACGCTCATTCGGAAATATCGGCCTAATTTGAATTACAAAATCCGGCATAAATTACCCGATATTTATTCGTCTTTTTCGAATCAATTGCAGATTCCGCCAAACGAACCATGCTAAAATCTCTTTGGTGCATCACTATGCTCAAAAACTTCTTCGACTTCTACAGACGTTGTCCCCCTTCTGTTAGTCTTCGGCGCTTTGTCGCAGCGTCCATCTCAGGCCATTAAGTTACGATACTTTTACTTGCCGAAAGTGTGTGGGTTTAATCTCCTCATTGCCGTCTACTACTTATATTAACTAGCGAAATGCTTACCTGGGATTCTTACCCCGTTAAATCGAAATATAATATCAGATTTCCGGCAAAATTCAAGAAAAGTCATTAGTACCGTAGGCCCCCTAGGGGTCGCGTAATTCTACTTACCCACATTTTGAAAAATAATCGGTAAAAAACAAATTTCGTAACAGTTTATAGCAAAAAAATACATCACACAGAATGAACGTCAGCAGATGTTGTTTTCTAAGCGTTCATCTATTTTACTTCGGATGGTTTGCTACGCTTGATTCTTTCAGCGTACTTACACCGCGGCAATTGTAAAAAAGAATTCTATTCACCGAGACTTTAACATATAGCCCAGATCTTGTAAGATGTAACAGATTTTGTGATTTTGTTGAACCTATCAAAGTGAAGTTGTGTGCAATTCCATAAGTTCCTAGTCATCGCAGTTAGTCGAATATACTTCACTTTCCGAAAGTGGCCGATGACATATCCGACCATCATTAATAAACTGACCCTGTAAAAGTCCGAATTCAACTTTGACTTTCTTTTTTTTTTTTTTGATTACATTCTCTGCAAAACTTCACCTCACACTACCTTTTGTTTTACCAGTGTTATTCTTCGTCAGTCCATAACAGCTGCCTGAAATGTTCAACGGGGGGACGTTCATTTCTGAATCTGAATATCTTTCTCTCTCTATACGTTGCTTCTCTTAATTTGCCATCGTGGTAGACCCGAGAAGCTTAATGTACATAAAAACAAATAGTACCACCCATGGCTTAATTTAAAATAGTTTCCACTTCCTGCAATAGTAGTTCATATAATAGCATATAACTCTACCCTAGGTTAATTTAAATACAATAAAGAAACCAAAAAGCACAAATACGAATAATAAAAGCAGAAAATTTTCCGCGACACCTTATTGAATTTTATTTATTAAAAACTTTTTGAAACGATCTCGCTGCAACGACTCTATATAGCGTGCCGGAGAAAGGGACGTTGCCGTGGATACCGAGAGCAATCTCGATGTAAATCTCAGATTATACGGGCGACAAACGCGGCCAACCAGTAACTATTATATTCTAATGAAATATGAATGAAAGATGACTGCTGCGTTCCAAGCGAACCCATTATGGACGAATTTATATGCGCGCGGCGCTGCTGAGTGCTCGGCACAGTACAAGCCAGTGTGACTATTTTACACGAGGGAATTATGGCTTTTCACAATTTCTGGTCATTTAAATTTTATAACGGTGATCGGCTCTGGCCTTAGGAGCTTGCCGACGACATCACTGCTAATGTCGCGGATAAACAAAAAAAAGGTGTGTGATATTACAGCACCAATTGGAAAACAATAAAGCGTCCAATTTTTCCTGTAGCGCTTGTATTCAGATGTGATTCATTTTGTATGTTCTATCATTTTTCGCGCTAATCGGCTAACCCCTACCGAGAAACACAGTGAGGAAGGAGAGAAGTTAATTCGATCTTGGTTTCGGATGTGGGAAGTAAGAAGAAAAAACAGCAAGAATTAAGGAAGCGAAAAAGTCATGGCATCGCAAGATTTAGCTTTTAATGAATATTCATCGCTTGCCATTTCGGTGAACACTGATCGACATTTAATTAATTTTTAATAAATTTAGTAACTCCCCTTGTGTTCGATTTAAGTAAGTAACGAATTAAATTTTTAATACGGTAGATAGTAGGCGAAAATAATAAGCGGTGAAGAGAAGGCGGAACTACGAAGGGTGTAATATCTGTCGCCCCGTCCGTACTATGAAGGAGAAATTATGTAGATGTAAAAGGAACACTTTTAAAACAAACTCTACCGGAACCGAGGCCTCGGAACAAATCGAGCTTTGAAATAAATAAGGCTGCAAAAATTTCTACAAAACAACGATATTTAAATAGTTAGCCGTTTATTTGAAATATTGAAAAATTTACATTCATCGTGGCGATATTTTAAAATACTACCCTCTCCCGGACTACATATGTACGGTTGAACAGTTGTTAAAATTTCTTAAGGGTCTTTGGTGGAAGTGATCTCTTTAAACAGCGGCCAGCGGAGTATTGGACAATGTTCGGATCGTTGATGTACGTACGGCAGGATCTCAGCCAGATGTGCTACAGAACATGAATAAGGTTGTACTTGAGGCACGTGTGGACTCTCTCTTAGTGGTGAATTACCTTTTTCAATGTAATTTCTGATATAATCTTGGCACAAATCGTTCTGCTACTGAGAAAAATGGTTGTGTCATTTTTTTATTTTATTCCAGCTTAGCGATAGCTTTTTATTTTTTTTCCCAATGGGTTTGTCTCATGGGGACATTAGGGCCCAAGAAATAAGAAGAAGGAGAAATAAAGTTCTTATTTTTAAACATTTTACAGGGAATAAGGATAATTTGAGGGCAAGAATAACAAAAGCGGAAGGAAATGAAAGAATTCGAGAATACACTGATAAAGGGAGTAGAAATACCGCGAGTTGTAACAGAAAAGAGTAAAAGACGATTGCCTATTAGGAAAGACTGGACATTCAAATAAAACATGTTATCAGAGACTCGATAAAGTAATCAGACGGGGCTGAAAAGGATAAAATGCAGTAGAAGTTGATGAAAACCGTGAAAATGATGCAGGAAAGAAATTATGACTAAAGTGAAGGCGACAAATAGCAGAGATTGCAGAGTATTTAAACGAGTGCAAGTATCAAGAAAACCATGGATGAAGTTGAAGAGATGTCTGAATAAAGGGATTAAATCAAGATTTGAAAATGAAGAAGAGCAGAAGTTAAGTCATTGTCTAAAATGAGTTAATTAAAGAAAGGACAGCAATATTATGAGAAAAAAAGGTGTGTCTAAAAATCGGCCACTGGAAATGGAAGAACGAGCTAAGAAGTATCCACTAATTCATTGCGCTAAATGCCAAAATGGCCAGGAATTATAAACACATTATCATCGTGCACATCTGAATATTAAAAAAACTTTAAAATTTAACATGCTCGCACTAGTATTTAATGTATTAACCCTGTGCATGCCATCAGTTAATTAAGATAACGAATAATTATTAGAAATATAACTGAACATTAAATAAACGTACATTGTTAGCAATTCTGAATTTTCTGTTAGAACAGGTTTCTGGCATGTTTCATTCAATGGTTGTCATTTTACCGTTTATTTCATCGTAGTGCCATTATTGACGGTTGTGGCCTGATAATTAAAAATGGGGACGTCCGTAAATCTCTCCTCCGAGTTGTGTACTTCAGTTTCGATTATGATAAAATAGCGATTTCGGTTGAGGGAAGAGAGAAACCATTTATCATTATTCTGAATTGTCTTCGAAAGGATACATGTTAATGACGCGATGTGTCTCTAATTAACGCTACAGAAACATTAGTTAGAACCAACGAGGAAATAAAAAAGATTCCAGACACAGAAATAGTGTAGTTGGGCGTGTGTGTGGCGGATAATTTTAGCGCAGACAATGTATCCCTTTATTACATCTTTTACTAACTAAATCATTGTCGCCAAACTACTTTATAATAATAATTCCTTAAAGGTAAATCGAATGCCTATTAACGGGCTATTTGTTGTGAACTAGTTTAAAAAATTTTTCTCATCGGTATACTTAAATTGACAAACGGAATAAAATGAAAGAAAAGAAAAAACCCCAACTGCAATACTGAATATAGATCAAAATCTTTATACTCCCTTTCTTTTACTCTATATTTATTTATGTTTACTGTCATCGCTGGTATTTTTTTATTTTTGACTCCATGAGCACGCCCTTTGAGCCATATGTTCTGCTTGTCCCACATGCACTCCTTTGACTTTTTCATTCATTCTCTTAATACTCTCTCTAATTCATGATCTTTTTTTTGTTATGTGAATTGGCGTCAAGCTGCTGCTTTTTCGTTCATATTCTTCTCTAAGATGCCAGCTTCAAATCTCCTACCTCTTTTCAAAAAACTCCACTCCAGATGCTGGACCGACATTTATGCCCCGTTTTTCTTCTTCTAATAATCAATCTCACTACCCATCTATCCAAACTACGCTTCCTTCTAACCTGTGGTTCTTTGATTTCCTCTTGCTTCGGCGTTCTGTCATCGTTTCCATTATTCACTTATTAACCATTCACTCTTTTTCCCTGTAAGATTTTTCCCTAATTTCTTCTCCGTTTTGCCCTATTCTCCCGAACGGTGTAGCTTTCAGTGATTTCAACCATATTCTTTTTGAGTATCCGTCCCTCTCAAATAAACGCTCTATTTTGTATTCACAACAATTCCTAGCACTTGACGTCCATGCTCCTTATTGACTTTGTATATTTTGTCGTTCCCTTCTTTATTTTTAATTCCTTTATTTCATATCTGGTTACATAATATATACATATATATATATGCAATAAGTAGGATTTTGCAGAGGGTGATAAATATTTTAACATGTACGGATGCATAGCATTAGGACCAGGAGAACTATTACACGTATGATGTATAAGTTCGAAATTAAGTTCAGTATTAGTAAAATCGAAATTATCCCGATCTGTTGCATCTTGAGGGATACATATTTCTGATGACTCTATTTCGACTGTTCGAGCTTTAAATGCATTTGTATATGATGTGGAAGACGATGCTAAAGTATTACGCGAATAAATTTGCAACTTGTGCAGTATCGGATATAGTTGTGCCGTTGTCACTTAAATGGATAAGTTAGAACGTCTGATTCCATTAATTGCTTTTATATTATCCCATGAAAAGTGATTTGATGTGGTAGTCGATATCGAAGAAATAAAAGCGTGCCATTATTCTTGTTACTTAGTCCGTGTCGTCGATCGCGCATTGGCCCTGCATTTTTTGAACATAATTAAATCGGAGAGGAGGTCGGACGAATTTTCGTAACGCCCGTTCCCAACATTGTATTGTCTTCTCAATTTCAGGGCACCATTACGGTAATCTTCGGTTTCGGTGGCGACCGGATGGCATTGGAATTTATGGTTCGACAGCATTGAAGATTGCCTAATTTAGACAGTTAATGTTTTCTATTACAAACGTAGATGGCTTCTTCGGGATTACGACTTTCGATGTGTATAATTCCCAATCTGCTTTATTATATAAAAACCGCGAGCAGCTTAGAATCTCCTGATCTTGTGGAACTGGTGTTGTGTACAAGAACACAGGAAAATGCTCACTTGAGCATAGATCCTTCAGAAGATTTAACCTAGGGTATATTGTTAGTAGAGGGTATAAAAAGGATTGCTTGTAGAATTGCGACAGATTCGGCTTGGAATACGGATGAGAAGGAGGGGAGTTTAAACGTTTCAGAATAGCCGAAATCTGGCGGAGTAAAAGCCACTCCAACCCCCAAAGCTGACTTTGAGCCATCTGTGAAAAATGAAGTATAAGAGGGAAACAGCGAGCATAAAACATAATTAAATTCGTTAGGAGTGTAGGATAGAACAAAAGGAGAGAAAGCCCTAACACGTGAAGAAATAAAGGAAAGGAGTTTTACGAGGGGAGAAACGCCAATTATTGAATATAAACCAGTAGGAATTGGAAATATGAAGACGTTTGATCAGAAATCGTTTACCTAGATAAAGTCTTCGGATGAATAAAAGATAGGAACCAGTTTCTGTCAAAATGGCTGCAGTAGGAGAGGAGTTCAAGATTATGGATTTTATCAAGCTTAAGAAGAAGATATTTAGGAGCATTATCGTAAAGGAACGAGCAATAATCGAATTTAGAAAGGATGGTGGCCTGATCATCAGAAGGATATAAGGATCCCCACTCTAATTACGGGAGGAGAGAACCTTCAACCAATTAACCCTCTTCAGGGCTGACGTATAAAAATAATTGATGTGTGATCAAGGTAGGAGACGGAACTAACTAAAGGAATAGGAAAATGGCACACGGATAGGTTGACTGAGGAACGACTATAAGGACGATAAATGAAAACCATAGCGGCTGATTTCCCGGGAGAAATAGAAATGTGAAGATCGGATATCGCATTATCAAGAGAGAAGAGAGAGTTGTTAAGCTACTCGACGGCGGAAGAAAGATTAATCGAGGAAGAGTAGATGAGTATATCATAGGCAAAGAATAAGGAAGTAGACGATATCTGAAGAGATATGAGCCTTGCGGAAGACCCTGAAAGACCACTCTAGACTCTGGGAAGGAAGGAATCGGGAGCTGAATTGATCTATTGTAGATAAGCTTGAAAATTAAGGAAACGAACTGTAAAGGAACATTAATGGAACACATTTTATGTAGAAGAGAAGGTAAGTGAACGTGATCGAAATAACATCAATGAAAGCAGAAATAGAGTATTCTTTGCGAATAAGGGATTTGTACACGTCAGATAGAAACGGCGATAAACATCCGCCGTTCCCAGTCCCGTACAGGAACCGAACATGTTACTGGGAAGAATATTGTTGAATTCCAGCCACCAGACTAGGCATCTATAAATCATTTGTTCAAATAGTTGTCTAAAGCACGAAGCTAATTAAATAGAACGGAAGGAATTCAAATTCTTTTTCGGAATAGGGATAACGATAAAGGAGTTCCAAATTCGTGACCTGGTACAGGTATACAAGAAGGAGTTGTAAATAGAAAGCAAGGTATTTAGTGCGGAGATTGATAAGCTCTTAATAACCAGCAAAGGAATGCCGTCCACTCCTGGACTAGAGGAGTAGGAATTATTTAAGGAAGAACGCGGAGTTCATTGATGTTAAAATCGGAAGACAGAAAGTGCATAGTGAATGTAGGTGGAAATGTCGGAGGGCATATTTCCTCCAAGGATATATAAGAGAGCAATTGAGTCCAGAAAAGAGATGAGCTTTTCCGAAGGAAGGTTGTAATAGGAGGGACATTCGGACCGTGGGGACTGAAAGGCTTTCGCCATTGTCCAAAGGTGAGAGATGGAGGAGGATCTAGAGAATGATGAACAGAATTCCTCCACATGTTCTTTTTTCTATTTTTTAGAATAAATCTGCCTTAGCAATGGCCTCTTTATAAACTATGAAATTTTCGAAGGAAGAGTAGAACCGGAAGATCCTGAACTTCAAAGAACTGTCACTGAAAGCGATGGTGGAACAATCGTTGTTCCACCATAGGGAAGAAGCGTTTAGAGAAGCGGATCGAAGAAGAAGAGACAGGTAGTCGAGTAGATGAACCTATTGCATTAAAGAACAGGATCTGCGTGGGAATGTATGTTAGGGAGGGCCGAATCAACCCCAACCCGAAATTTATTCCAATCAAATTTGATTAAGAACCATTTGGGAGCAAGGGGAGGTTTGGAACAACTGGGATCAGGAGGAGGACGAAGATCGTGAAAGGAAAGAATAATGGGAACATGATCACTACCGAAAGTACCCTGCAAGGTTCTCCAATGACAGCTGAGACCAAAGTTGGGAGAAGTGAAGAAAATGTCAACCAAACTGCGAGTCTGCACGCCTCTATAGAACGTCGGAGAGTGAACATTAAGAATAACGAAGCTATTGTTAGCGATGACATTTTCAAGAACACAACCATTACTGTTATAACCAATCGAGCCCCATAGAGTAGAGCGAGCATTCCAGTCACCACCAATAATAAATGGAAGAGAGAGAGAGAGAATTGGACAATAATGTAAAAGTGAAATTGTGGAGATCAAAATACGGAGGGACGTATGTTGAGATATAATGAACTGGCTGAGGATGAATATTAGGAACAGAGATATGCACCATGTTGGGTGGCCGGACGCCAGAAGGAAAATAAGCGGAGTGATCGTGAACGTTAAAATAAATATCGTCCCTTATCAAGATGGCGGCGCCACCATATCCATTCGCACGATCAGATCGGATTAACTTAAATCCACGAATGGGGATATACTCATGGACTTAGTAAGCCAAGTTTCGCGCAACAGTGCAACATGGATAATCCCTTCCAAGGCCTGTTTGTTGGCTGTCAGACTTCGACAATTTCATTGGAGAATATTCAGTTTATGAGTCATAAGAAGAATTTGTAGGATGAGACGAATGGCTGAACCAGAACGCCGAATCCAACGATAAAGGCGAGCTATGCAGCCAACAGGAAGACGGCAGAAACATATCGTAGACAGATAATGAAAGAATGAATCAGTGGCAGTCCAGCAAAGAATAAATTCGGGAGAGACATACCAAACGATAGAGGCCTTGACTTCGATCTTGGAAGTTACTGTCAGTTTGCACCACAAGACAATCCACAGTACAGCATATTTATTTTCGGACGCCTGCCGAAGACGAAACGGAACGCATACGCGGCTGGTTAATATCGTTATAAATAAGATTAACTGTTACCATGGAGAAATTCTCCAAACTAGAGATATTCTTGACGAGCCTCCGATTCTGCTAACTTGTCATATAAGCATAATCCAATGCGATTAGCTTTGCAATGGCTATCCCCGAGAGTCACCACCGTGCGAAGATAGGGTTAGGCCATCCCACAGCGGCTCTCACGACCAAAGTACCATAGCGGAGAAAAAGTGCAGAAGAATTACCTGTAATACTGTGAATTGCTCGATAGTAGAACATAACAATAATCCAGAGGGAAACTACAGGGAAGAAAGTAAAAATAGGAATTAGCAGAAATGTAAGTTACCAGAGAGAAATGCAGAAAAAGATGTGATAAAGTTAGGGGAGGAAGATATATTGTGAGAAGAAAGCAGATCTAGAATTGCTGCTGATAGATTATTGACGGCGGATGGTGATGAAACCGAAACAATGGTCTATATCCCGTCTGAGGATAAGGAAGGTAGGGCTATATTTAAATTGGCATAGGAGGAATTGTCGCTTTTTATGCATGTGCATTTATGTAGATTTTTTAGCTTTCTCATTTAAGAAGCTTTATGGCTTAATGAATGCTTTCCGCGCGTTCTATTGGAAACGTATTAAACGGATTTGCTATATATATATATATTAATGACTATACCGTTCGCAGCCCGAGGTAAAGCCCCGTTGGTTTTTTGTCTCATGATTATGTCTCGTTACTTTATATTGCGTTGTACAATTTGCTACGATTTTTTTCCTTTAATGAAAGATGGGTAAGAATGACGTAGTCAACTGAAAACGATTTTTGTAAAAGACGTTTAAAAGAAAAAAGATTGGTAGTCGAAGGGCTAGCAAGATCCGAAGAGCTGAGTTTCATATACATAATATAGTGAACATTGGTTATGGCGGTATATTGGTTATAACGACCACATTATTCATCCTCTTCAATGTCATTGTAACTAATTTTTGCTGTATATTAATTGATTGATTAAATTTTAGAATATTTATTAATTCAGAAATTACTTCATCCGTAATAAATCTATCTATCTATCTATCTATCTATCTATCTATATATATATATATATACGTATGTATACATCAATGAATATGCCCTTTTCATTTTATGTCACAACTTACGAATTTCGTTAATAGCTTTCATCAATATCTGTGACGCACTTTCGTATCGAAGAAGATAATAGGATATATATTTATATATGCATGTATGTATGTATGTATGTATCCGTGCGTGCACATATATATATAATATATATTAATTATAACGTAATTCTTAGGCTACCTCCCAATAGAAAAAATGTCTCAATTTTACGTAACGTTTGTATATTTTATAGGGTTTTTGTGATCATATTATTATATTCATATCGACCGATTTAGAATTACGTTGTAAATTTTGATCATTTTATACAAAGTATGGAAGAGAAAGAGACAGAAATGTAAGCAAAAGGGGTCAAGGGGCACAGCCCCTTGCGAGGCCAAAATGACCGAGTTTATACATATATATATATATATATATATATATATATATATATCGACTTTATTAGAAATAACCAGTAAAATATTTTTAAAAAATTTAGAAAAAACTCACATTGAAAATATAGTTGTAAAATACATTGTAAAATTGTACGTGTTAAATACTAGATGGTGACAGTCTAATTATACGGAATAACGCGTAAAGTTAAATTTGAAATTAATTTAAAAAACGTTGACAGAAAAACTCAATATATGTTAATACGGAAAAGGAAGAAAATGAAATAATCTTTCTGTGGCATAAAATTAAAAAGAGAAACAACATTAAACAAACGTATAAATAAAAAACCAACCACTGACGCGTTAATTAATAACATGTTAAGTTATATCCGAACAAACATAAAAAATTGTATTTCATAGGCGCAATAAACGGGTCATTTAATATACCCACAAAAATTAGAACGAAAAACAATGCCAAAAACGGTGCTCTGTAAATAAACTATTAAATAAAATTTGATTAAAAGCCTGATACCTAAAAAGGTCACAAACAATCAGTAACTAAATGGTCGGCAAATTTTCTTATTCGTAAACAATGATATTTATTAAGCACAATGTATTTAAAAGTGAATTACTCTATGTACATTTCTGAAAGCCATACGTATAAAATAATCTGCACTGATCATAGAGAACAGAATATATTATATGCGTACGAAATCGCAAAAGAACAGATACCACGGGAACACAAAAAATTGTGAAAAATTGCGACATTTACCAAATATTTAATGAAATATTGTTTAAACTGACGTGCAAAATTTAATTCAAACATTACCGAAAATCACGTCTTTAATGAACGTAAAATCGAATTATTAAACGAGTAAATTTCGAATGATTTATATTACTATATGTATACACTTTTAGACCGACTAAATTTCGTAGACGCTTTTGATAATGATGAGAAAATTAATTTGTAATTTAGCTTTATAGTTGCTCGCTAAAGCTTGCGAAGTATATGCGAAAAGGAAGCGATTGTTAAACAGCCTAAATGACGCTTATACAAGTTCCCTTTTTACGCGAACGATTAAATATGAAAATGCATAAACGAACCCGGATAACGACTTGATACGTATCCATGTTAAAATTTCGTTACTCGTATTATTACCGTTGATTAACGGCTTCCGCAAAAAAAAAATAAGAAAAAAAAAATAAAAAGGATCATCTTGTTCTCGAAATGAATTTAAAAAGTTTTCATTTTTTTTTTTGATGCGACGTTGTTGGGATCACCGATTCTGATGAAATTTTGCAGATCGTTAGAGTCTTATCGCGTAAAATATTAGAATGGAACGTCGTTTTGATTTACGCCAAAAATTTAAATTTTTAGAAGCCGCATATTATATGACTGTCTTATTTTCGAATTTAAACTTTGAATGTGTTTTTTCCAGTTCAAGAATTTATCGATATAATTCTCTATGTTCTCAAGCGGTGGACAACAACACAAACTAGTGTTGTTATTTATACATGTATGCAATGATTATTATGGAGGGTAATTCGCGGATCGTGTGTCGTATGTTTGTACTGTTTCGAATGTGCAGTAATTTAGATTTACTTATATATTAACACATAATCTATCATGTGCCCTTTTACTAAAATTATCTATATTCTCTTGTAATAATCTTTCCGCCGTCTCTAAATTCTTACGCTCCATTAATAAGGCAATATCATCATCGACGAACAGATATACCTTTGCATTTTTAATATGCTTATGTAACGAGTTAGTGTAAATTAAGAAGAGAATAGAAGCCAATATGGTGGCCTGACCTACTCCGCAATGAATTGTTTTTTCATTACTTTTATTTCCCGCGATTTTTACTATACTTTTCTTATTTTTTATGTGATTCCTAAACCACTTTAGTTGATTATTTATAATGCCCCAAAATTTTCAAAGTCCTTCATCAGTAATTCATGGTCGACTAAGTCAAACGCTTTAGATACGTCAATAAATGTAATTAGAAATTGATTCCCCATTGATAGTCTTGTATTTATCTTATTTACAATCGATCTTAGTAATGTTGTCGTAGATCTTTTTTCTCTAAAACCGTGTTGATTTTCATAGAATAAGTTGTTTTTTTCTACATAATTTCTTAAATGTTTGTCAATGTAATGTTCTAATATTTTAGCTATTACAGGTATTAATGGTCGATAATTTTCAAATTTAATTTGCGGTCTTTTTTTATATATCGATCTGACAATGCCTCTTTTCAGTACATCATGAGTGTTAGCTTCCTTTATAGAATAGTCGACCGTGTTCGTCAAAATAGGAATAAATATATTTGGGTTTTGTTTAATATCTTTAACCCTAATTTCGTCCTATCTAGGTGCCTTATGAACTTTTAGATTATTAATAATTGATTCTAGTTAGGGTTTATTTGCAGGTGAAATGAAAAAAGATGACAAAGTAAAATTATCGGAGAGTGTGGCATTTGTGTGTCTATGTTGTTCAACTGAACGCATGAAGTATTCACTGAATTGTTTAGATACTATTGCAGTATTTTCGAAACGCTATATAATGAAATCATCTATTGTTCTGTTTTTTTTATTTTTATTTACGATATTATTAATTACAGGGGCGTAGCTACCGCCGTATCAGCCGTATCAATTATACGGAGCTCCGGGGGTATAGGGGCCCCGAACGTGTTTGAGCAAAAATTCATAATAATGTAGTATGACTTTCATACTTATCTTTATTTGGACTCCATAGAGGCAGGAAATCTAGAAAAGCTAAAATCGTCATCATCTATGGATGATTTAATAAATAAGTTTGCCGAAAAAAAGGCGAAAAAAGTGTATATTTGATTGAACTGGGATTGTTTAGATTGAATTTTAACTTAGCTCCTAACAGCATTTATTGTAAGTAATAACTTATAATCGATAAATAATTATTTTAATTTAATGAGAGCGTTTTTGTTTCTTTTGTGACAAAAAATCTTTACACTTTATTAGGGCCTCCCAACAAATTTTGATACAGGGCCTGTCTAAGGCAGCTACGCCATTGATTAATTACATTCCATGTCATTATTTGCTTTAACTATTTTTGACTTTGATAATATTTCTGTTTAGCATTTCTTATTTCTGTTGTAATTATGTTTCGATTTTTGTCTAAATAGGTTTTTATATCGAGCATTGGTTCTATTCCCTTTACTAACCTTAAAATATTGATCTCTAATTTTCATAAAATTGATTATTTTTTTACTCATCCACTTGTTCTTAGATTTAGTCATCGTTTGCTTTCAAATTGCATTCGCTATATATGCTTCTAAAAACTGACTGTATATGATCATATTTGCTTCCTGCCATTGCGAACTTCCTTACTTCATCGCAGTTGTAATTAATTATCTTGTTATATAACCTTTCTTCATCAATGACATATTTATTAGGGTGTTTTTAAGATGCTGACATTTCGGATTCATTATATTAAATGCACAACAGATGACGTAATGGTCTGATATTTTCGTATTAATAATTCCCCAGAAGTAATATCGTTTGAGCTATACTTAAGAAATATGTTGACTATACAGAATATTGTGTACTTCTATCCATCCGTTTTTCCTCTCTCGTTATTTATGCAAGACAGTAGGGACACGATGTATTCAAAAAGAGAAGCGGCTTTTTGTGATGTATACACAGTTATTGAAAACGCCTTTTGACAACATTGAGTTGGAACCTGTGCAAATTCTCCAGCACTGCTTGAGAAATCCTTACTGATGTCGATTAATATATATATATATATATATATAACTCGGCCATTTTGGCCTCGCAAGGGGCTGTGCCCCTTGACCCCTCTTGCTTTCATTTCTGTCTCTTTCTCTTCTCTACTTTGTATAAAATGATCAAAATTTACAACGTAATTCTTACTGGCATCAACACAAAAAAAAAAATCACATAACTACAATAATCCTATGCTAACATTTAACTTTCATTATATAAAATTAAGACATATTTTCGTTAGATTTTTTGTTACATATTTCATTACATAAAATTGTGACATTTTTTAATTAACAATAACAAAAATCCTATAAAATATAACAAATGTTACATACAATTGGGACATGTTTTTGGGACATTTTTCTGGGACATTTTTTCGAATGGGGGGTAGCCTAAGAATTACGTTATATATATATATATATATATATTGTTTGCTTCGGGTAACTAATCTTCTATAAATGATTTTTTCCAGTAGCTTACATCCAAGGAGACACTCTTATCTCAAAGTAGGACGGTAACTAGTTAGTCTGGTCCTTTTCCCTGCTTAATTGGATTCTTAGTCATATTGATCGTGCTGAAAATGAGCTATCGGCTGAACTGAATCCATCTATATATTCTCTCGCTATAAAAACGTACCGGAAATTCAATACAATTGAATCCAAAAACCGAGTATGGAGCGCAGAAAGAGTTATTAACCTATCTGTTGCCTCTTAAACCCACAATACCACATTTGATACTTCCCCCTTCTGTTTTGATTTGGAGAATATATATACATACATTAAACTGAAAATTTCCGCCAAAACCTTATCCACTCCTGTCCTCTACGGTGAACCCTGCTATGCCCCCTCCCAAAAAAAAAAAAAAAACAAACAAAAAACACGCGTTTCAATCTTTCTTTCGCTACTGTTGTTTGCCATGTTCATAAATTAGAACTCAATCCATCGTTTCTTCCTGCCATGTCCCTAGAATCTTCCAAGTTTCACATACTTCTACTGCCTTAATCTAATCTAGCATCTCTTTCAGAGGTTATTCGAACGACCAGTACTACACCTGTATTTTATTTAATAATAAAACTAATAAGAATATTTTCAGACGTACTATGATTCTAGGAAAGTTAAGTTTTTCGTATTATTTGAAGTCAAATAAGGCATGTTCTTTTTTTTTTTTTTTTACTCTATTCAATTATATGTGAAAGTATAAAGTATGGAATTTTAAACGATTTTTTTATTAAGGTCTGACAGTTGGGATAACTACATAATTCTTTAATTGCTTCGAATGTAAACTTTAGAAGAAGGAAAGTTCTATAGCACCGGCTTATTTTAATCGCTAATGAAAATTAATTTATTCTTAATCTGTTCGCTAAAACGTAACTAAGAATTTCGTAAGGAAACGGGGGTCGCTTTCATTTGCATGTATCTTTTCTCTATGTTAATGGTCAAAATTATTTCTGATAATGCAAAGTTTCCTGTTAATTATGTTTTTATAGATTATAAAATTACGAGCCATCTAGACCATTTAGCATTACTTAATAGGAGCAGTTCGAGATGGGAGTGTACAGGAAAATGCTGCGGATAGCGTGGACGGTATACCGAACCAACAAATCAATTCTAGAAGAGCTGAAGATAGAAACGAGGCTCCTGCAGGAAATAAATCGGAATATGATCAGATACTTCGGTCATAAAGCCAGGAACATAAATTCCATGAAAAGAAACATTATACAGGGGGCAAGGTGGAAGGAAAACGTTCCAGAGGAAGATGCCCACTACAATGGGCTGATGAAGTAAATACACTAACAGCTATTAGAAGCATTCCACGTAGCAATGGATCGAAATAAATGGAAGGAAACGGTAAAAGGAATATGATGCCACCACGTCCTTTCGTAGAACAATGGACTTGATGATGATGATGAATAGGAGCAGTAGTGCCTACTAGTATCTACCCGATGATAGACTTGGCGGTAAATAAGGTCCTGGGGTTTCTTACGTTTCACCGTCTTACATCATTATACCCTAACACAATAAACGTTGGTGAACCTCTCAGGCCGCTTTATGTCGCTAATGATTAGTTTTCGCCTGAACAATTATGCCATTTTTAAAAATATTCGATTCGGAGAGAATATTTATCAAATGTATTTACACAGTACCGATTCTCCCGATTTCGGATTTTGTAATGGTACTGTTCGCCCACCTTTATAGATAAACTTCGTTACTTTTCCCCTTTTGCTTTTACCGGCACATTATTCTCTTCGCCTGAATAACGCAGTTTTCTGTGTGATGCTCAATATATTTATTTTTTCTTTATTTTTATATATTCTCTACTCCTTCTATCGAACGTGTTCTACATTTTCATATTT
This sequence comes from Icerya purchasi, assembly GCA_039619475.1. Classification (NCBI taxonomy): domain Eukaryota; kingdom Metazoa; phylum Arthropoda; class Insecta; order Hemiptera; family Monophlebidae; genus Icerya; species Icerya purchasi. The sequence continues at coordinate 241,852,646 of CM077115.1, forward strand.
GTGAAAACATACGACTGCTCATCGAACTTCTTCTGTTTTTCTTCGATTTGTTTCTTCGCTATTCCTGCGCTATCGGTATATTGTTAGTATCTGGCTGAAATAAAGCTTAACCAAACGGCTTCCGTCATTCGAAAAACAAACGAATGGAATAAAGAGAACGTAAGACGACGCGAGAGAAAATAACCTATTTTTTGAGAGAAAAAAATAACAAAAAAAGAACCGAAAGATATGTATTTAAACTGAATCGTTTTATTCATTTTTAATCTACCCCAGGGGATAATAATTTGATCGCCGCCTTAGTTACCATTATTATCACGATGATGATTCAGAGAGAACCTATTAGTTTACCATTACGAACGATTCGTTGTAGTATGCGATGTGACTCGTCGTTACACACGATATTTCTGCTAATAGTATGAAAGACGCACCAGCACCACCACGGCAAAACTGTGTAGTCCCGACTAGAATGTGTTGCTCTTGTAGATATGTACCGGGAGGCATTGCTCTTTGTAGCGCAGTATACAGTCACGACTTGAGCTGGTGTCCTACTATCGTTGCGTTAAGCACGGTTCGGTCATCAACTTTATTTATTGCGGAAAATTGGTTTTAGATATCCGTGTTCATTGCACCGTTGCTTCGACCATTATTAAAAATTTATCAAAAATAGACCCCGCGTTCTGTGCAATTTAACATGGCTGAATGGACTCGCTCGCCGATTCCCCGGGGTCTGCGTAGTGGTGCCGGGGAACCTGTGGAATTTATTCTTTTTTAGCGTTTGACATTTTATTTAATTGGTAATTTAGAAAAGCGCGTTTCGTGTACGAATTCATTTTATTTTTATTTTTAGAACTGATAGCAGAAACGTGTAAAAAAAGTTCATTGAAATGAATATGGAAAGAGATAATAGCGTTCTATCTAAGCGGTCAAAATTACGACGCCACCGGGTGATAGGCAAGTTATTTGTGCTTACATTTTTCGTGTAGGCGAAAAATCGAGACTATCGTGTGCATATAACGAATATGTCGTTTTATGCATTATCCTCAACTTGATCTATTTTCGTGTTATCCGTTTCATTTTGTGCCTAGTTCGTTTATCGAATCAAGGTAAGATGTACCCGCGAATAAAACGAACTGTTAGGCGTACAGGCTGCTGCCGTGTACACGTGCCTTCTAGTGTTAATAATATTTTACGAATGAAAACCGAGAATATTGACGTACAATTTACTAATAAATATTGAAAATTCAGCGAAGGGACGTTGTTATGGAATTTTTTTTCGTCATATTTTCACTATTGAGTCCGGAGCTTCTTCGTTTTAAGGTGAACTTTCACGGATGGGATTGTAGTGCATAAAACGTTTATCAGCATTACCAAAGCATTATTTCGTTCACATCTAAGGCCAGGCGGAATTCAGTGTGTTTTCTACACATCGCCTAAAACAAATATTCCAAAGTTGTTGACAATTTTTGGTGTCCTCAGTACCGCAGCTACTGTAGATTTCGCCACGAATATACCTTGAGACCAGCGTTAAAAATGGTGTAGGTCCCGACCACTTAGTTCATCTTTCGTTATTATCTTTTTTCACGACGAATTAAATTTGTCGCCTCTCGTATTTTAAGATGTTTGGTCACGACGCGAATAATTGAAGAAAATTCGAATTTTACACCATAAGTCACGTAACAATTATTGTACTCTCCTTCAGTCGGATTCCCGAGCGAACTTTTTGGGTAGGTCAAAAGAGAAATTATTCCGGCCTATTTGTTCATTCTGCTCCGCTGATGAATTGTTCAAACTTCTTTAATGGTCAATGAGAATTATTTTACACGTATTATATATATATATATTAATTACAACGTAATTCTTAGGCTACCCCCCATTCGAAAAAATGTCCCAGAAAAATGTCCCAATTTTATGTAACGCAAAATGTCCCAAAAAAATGTCCCAATTTTATGTAACGCAAAATGTCCCAAAAAAATGTCCCAATTTTATGTAATGAAATATGTAACGAAAAATGTAACGGAAAAATGTCTTAATTTTATATAATGAAAGTTAAATGTTAGAATAGGACTTTTGTGGTTATGTTATTTTTTTTTTTTTTGCGTTGATGCCAGTAAAAATTACGTTGTAAATTTTGATCATTTTATACAAATTATAGAAGAGAAAGAGACAGAAATGAAAGCAAGAGGGGTCAAGGGGCACAAAATGGCCGAGTTATATATGTATATATATGTATACGAGAGTTGATGAATAAGTACGCGTGTTTGATAACAGATGGCGCTGGTGAGTGAAATTAACATTACCATCGTGTACTTTAGTCTATTAAACGACATCATGCTGAATTTCAGATTAATTCATAGGTTAGTTTCCTTGTGACAGCCAGTTGTATCGCACGTATTTTGTATTTCTCGATAAAATGGAAAAAGAGCAATATCGATCCGTAATTCTTTTTTTATTTTTGGATGGAAAAACATGCGAAGAAATAAAAGTGAAATTGGATTCTGTCTATGGGGACCCCTCACCATCTATGATATTGGTTTAACGAGTTTAAGCATGGTTGTATAACTGTTTTTGACGAAAAACGGCCAGGAAGCCCGTCAGATGGATTTTTCCAGGTGAATCTGCTCCGAAGAAGGCAAAGACGGTCCCATCAGCCGGAAAGGTTACGGCCACGAATTTTTTTTTGGATCCCAAAGGAATAATCCTCATAGACTTTCTGCGGAAAGGAACAATAATCACAGGGCAGTACTACAGTCACAATAATGCACCAGCACATTCATCTTCAATTGTCGCGACTAAATTGCACGAACTGCACTACGAATTTACTCACTCGACCTGGCACTCTGCGACTTTTATCTGTTCCCTAACTTGAAAACATGGCTCGGAGGAAAAAATTTCAGCTCAAATGAAGATTTTGGTGAGTTTGAAAAATCGTATTTTTTGGAGAAACGGCTCCAACATTGGAAAAAGTGTATAGACCTAAAAGGAGACTACGTTGAAAAATAAAAATTGTGAAAAAAATTACGTTTTTATTTCTAACACGGGTACTTATTGATCAACCCTTGTATATATATATATATATATATATATATGTCGTCGCGATCGCCTAGTTGCTAGAGCGCTTGACTTCCGATATGGAGGTCACGGGTTCGATCCCGAGCGACGACAAACTTATTACAAGAATTAAATAAATAAATAAATAATCGCTAGTAATCACGTGGAAGGCAATAGCAAACCACCACGTTCATTATATGCGCGCTAGGTCAGTACACAGCAGACCCACACGGGACTGCACTTGTAGCGCGATAACAAGCGGCTACAATCAGTTCCGAATGTAGTCTTGCGTGTGTACACCTGCGTTGCATATATAATAATTGCTTAGTATACAACCTATATCTGTACATCTAAAAATGTGCGAATAGGTTGTCCCCAACCGAATGGTTGAGGATATAATGATGATGATGATGATATATATATATATATATACATAAAAATAAACAAATATACATATATTATTAAAAATATTATAAAAACGTGTACTAGAGAAATTATATTTTAGAAAATATTAAAAATAGCTGACATGTTTCGGAGTGACGTACTCCATAATCATGGCATTAATACTTTTATTAATGCCATGATTATGGAGTACGTCACTCCAAAACATGTCAACTATTTTTAATATTTTTTAAAATATAATTTCTCTAGTACACGTTTTTATAATACTTTTAATAAAGTAATAACACAGAAAATGGACAACATTATTTACAACTCAAATATACATATAATAAAAAAAAAAAAGAAGAACAAATAAGTAAAAATGAATAAGAATATGTAATATATTATATGAATATTTGTAAGAACTGCAGTCCGAGAGAAATAAACAATGATTGATGGCGTTTTAATTCCACAATGACCTCGTGTGAAGATTGTTAGGGCTTATCGGATCGTAATCGTGTTGTTCGGTTTGTCGTTATCAGTATTATTCTGAATGGAGATTTTCGATGTTGTTAATTTGTGCTTTTCCGTTAAGTTATTAATAATGAACAGCTAAATTACAAATTTAGTGTGCCGAGATGAGACAAATAAATGTAATTTATGCACATGTAGATATACTTATGCATGTAATACCACTCTGTAATATGTACGTCATCCGGGAAACATGATTATGTAACATTGAACGAGATAATTAATAAGACTCACCTCGCTAGAGCATTTAGCCGTCAAGGGTTGATTATATCCACTGTTTTCAAGGGTTAATCAGTTAAAACAATCGGAAAAATGGTCACCTATTAAGGATTCAAACATGTCCTTAATGTAACAAGATGAATGTTTATTCCAAGTGTTTACTATTGAGTTGGATTATCGGAAGAAAAACAATAATAATAATAATAATATTTATAAAAAGATCAAAAACAATCCGACTGAAATTCGTTTCCGGTTAAACGAGATTTTTTTAATCGCCGAAAGTTCACAGCGCGTTGCGAATTCGCATTTTCGTTCGTTTGTTCGCATGTGGCTAACTCATAATTTAGCTGACGTCATTTTTTTTCTTTCGGTATTTCGAAAAATTTGTTGCCTCGTTATTTGTTTATTAATTGCCGGTTTACAATTGGTCGGTGCATTTTAATTGTCGATTAATCAGCCATAAAATTAACAACTTCCGCTTTAGACCGTTTATGCAGTATTGGCTATCGGCGAAATGTGCCAGACATCTAAGCACGTCATCTTCGTACGTCTGTGAGTGTGAGAGTGTGTGTGTGTGTGTGTGTGTGTGTGATGGTGGACTGTCTGTACAGTGCAAGCACAGAGTAGAGAAGACGAAGCATCAAATTAAAGAAAAATTTTCCTCACCGGACGCCGAGTTAGTTTTTATCGTTAATCACAGTTTCAGGTTTTTAAGTGGCACCACTTTAGTTAATTAATCATCACCCCTCTACAGGTGTGTGCCAACTACTGACTGTAGTAGTAGAGAGGTTGCATACTTCAGAAGTGCTTTTACGCTAATGACAGCATTGTGTTTTATTCTTTCAACGTTATCTCGGTCCTCTGCCGGCATTCTTAGCAAAGTCGCGTAAAAATGCAACGAATGATAATAACGAAAATAACATTACAACACTTTCGCCTCCTCGCCCGCCCCCTTTAACACTTTTACCTGTAGCAATATTTTTCTTTTTTCCCTCCGGTTTCATTTTTCGTCTTTTTTAATTACACTCCGATTATCTTCAGACGGGATACAGCGAGCAAAATAAGTCAAAATACTAATAAATTTCAAATTTCGCAATAAATATTTCATTATATCAGACATTTGATTATTCGTGACTTTCTTTTTTTTTCTTTTTTTTTAATTGCAATATACCGAAATTATCGGACTATGTTCGCGAGACATGTCGGCGTTTAATAAATATTTTTTAAATACATTTTCTGACAGAGTTATAGTTACAATTTTTTTTTTCCATTTCAAATTTCATTATAAATTTTTACAATACTCAATCGAAAAATAAACAGTTATGAAATCCAAAGAATTTTAAACTCAGTAAATAACGGCCAAGGGCGTCGCCAGCCGATGAGCCAGGGGGGCAAGATGATAGAAAGAGGGATATGAGTTATAGGAAAAATAAAATGTATAATTTGTATTAATATTTTTCATTAAACAAGAATAAAATGTTAATTAAAACATAATTTTCGTGGGTTTCTGGCAAATTGTTCTACTACTTTATTATAAAAGTCTTCTAAATTGTGTCCATGATTACGTGCCTATGAATATTCTCATCATGGCCAGTTGATTAAAAAGTTTCAAGGCTCCAGAGAGGAGAAACTGCCTCCTTTTGCCCCCCACTGGCGACATCCATGATAACGGCATTGATGAAATCTTGCAGATTAGTCTACCGTTTAACCTATTCTTTCACATACACACACACACACACACACACACATATATACATATATATATATAAACAAATCGTTGTTATTTCAGCAAAATCCCATGAAATTATTAATTCCTACTTGGTCGATAAGTCGGTTATCAAACTATCGCTTATAACAGCATGGCAGCACACCATTTGGATTCGAACGATTTTCATAGATAAATTTGAACAAAATAAAGTCATTCAATAATCTTCAACGAATATAAGATAGAAACGAAAAATAAGTATGCAAGCGGAACCGAGATGTGTAATATTACTCTTTAAATGCTTATTGCGAGTATAGAAAATTCGTGCGCAAATCTGCAGTACGAGTCATTAGAAAAAGTATAAGAAAACGGATAGTACTCTACTTTCGTTGTTTTAATGAAAATTCAAAAATTACAAGTTTCTTCAAAAAAAAAAAAAGTTTGAACCAGAATACCTTTGAACCTTCTGCGTAGAATTTTACGTTTTGACACAACACGTCCTTCGGCTGTTGTATAAAATACGAGACTATGTTTTAGTAAAAATGTAAACTTAAGGTAGTTTTTAATCACAATGTGAATAAAATGTTTACACTACGGTAAATATGTAAAAATGTAAATAAGCTTTTTTTTAGTAAAAACATGAAATGTCACCAGGATTACACTTTTCCCCTACGTAACTATCTCCCAGTCAAAAGACATATCCATATTAAACATTTCTTGCCCGGGGAAAACTTTTTTGATCGATTGTCGGTCGTAAGGATAAATTTATTGCATGTATAACACAATCCTTAAAGTTCTTAGCAGAGGAATATATCGTTGGAGCTCATACTGCTTTACAAATGTAGAACGTTTGCATGTTTGAAAACCGCAAACAACAACTTCGAGTTTCATTTAATCTGATCTTCTAACCTTGTTGATCTATTTTTTTTTTTTGATAAGTTATATCTACTGCTTCTTGCAGTTGCGATGCAGCCTCAGTTCGGTTACTGTATTACTTTTCGATAGAAAATCTGACCTGTATAAAGTAATTAGGAAGTCAGCTACCACCGTAGTGTGATTGGTTAGGCAGTGCTCTTTTGCGCACATTGAAAATATACAGATATTCCACCTGCGCTGAATTAATGACCATAGTTGACGTGCCAAAAAAAACAAAAAAAAAGCAAACAATAATAATAATTAAAAAATGAGTAGGATAGGCCCAAAGATAACACCACCACTCGTTGTGTTTGCGTAACCAGATGGATTGAGCCACAAATCACGAAGCAGAGAATAAAAATCTTGTAGTAGTTTTCCGTAATTAAAAAATCGAGATTCAAATTTCTCGGACTAAGAAATGAAAAGTAAAGGAATTAAAATAGAAAAATCGTTGGCAAAAGAAACACCGAAAACCCGATAGTTTTCAAAAATATAGAGAAACGTACATTCGCTTTAAGCCTTAGTCTTACAGAAGATCACCGAATGCAACGGTCTAATAATATTAAGGATGATACGAAAGCGCTTAAAATAAAGTTTATATAGTTCGCAGAAAAACTTACTTTAATAATAAATCGAAAATGACTGCTCCGCCGAATAACATAATCCGAAATTTTCAGATATTTAACAGTTTCCAATTTATACGTATATTCCGATTTATTTGTTTTTTTCGCATCTACTCTTATAAAGTAATCGGTGTCATCGAGTATTTAAAATTATCACTTATCCTTCTTTTAGTTTTATACGCTACGTTGTAAATCCGTCTTTACAATAAATGCACATGTTAGCTCGATAACTTCTCTACAAAGGTTCTCGTGAATCATTTAATTACTTCCGCGAGAAATTAACTGTTCTTATTTATCATAAAGGCGCGCGTTCAATGAACTCTCAGGAACAGAGTTTAGTTAAGAAGATAATATTTACATTTGGCGAGTTCCTCACCATCTGTACTATTATACACAGTTATGACGAGCATGCTGTTGCGAAGCGAGCTTCATTAGCGAACTTCTGTAAAGTGCCTTCAGGTGTGTATATGCCACTAATTACGATTTCACTAGATACACTCGATTTTTGTTTTATTCAAATTCCAAATACCCAACTAAATCGCCTCATTACAGAGATTATTACGATTGTTTCTTCATCAATGGAAAGACGGAATAAACCAGTCGGGGTTACTTTTTGAAAATCCATCACGGTGATAAACTTACGGCCGCTGTGAATTCTCTGTCATCAATTGATGTAGTATGCTTTTCTCTAATCTATTATAATTGTCACGGAACGCTTTTTTTTTTTTTTTTTTTTTTTTAATGGGTTCGTCGACATGGACATTGGCCCAAGAACAGTGGAATAGAGAGAAAAGAGAGACTCAGATCCTTACACGATCAGAGATAGCTGACAGAAAAGAATCGAGAGCTAGAATAACCGAAGGAGAAGGAAGGGAGAGAATGAATGAAGCACAATATGGAGCGGGAATGCCGTTTTGTAAGAGGAAGGAATAAAAAGAAGCCTGTTCAGTTGAAAGCGACGAACAACTGAACATTATATAATCGGGATCAGAAATACATTGATCGCCGGGAGGGTGCAATGGACAATACGGAGAAGGCACGAGAGAATAACGGAACAATGAGGAAGGGAGCAAACTATGCCCAAAACGCAAAGCACTGCTCGACCGTTTTATAATAATCCTTTATCAATACATTGGTTTATCGAATTTCGCACACCTGATCACTCAGTTCTCTTGCGGCCTTTTAATAGAAACATTTTAGTACTCTATTTAGGGCGGTGTCACCACATTTAAATGTTACACGTAACACGTAAACGTATTTATTTTGTACATGTTTTTTTTGTTTTTTTTTCGTTTTTAAAGAAGTACAAAAAAAAAAAAAAGAGAGAGTGAGAAAAAGAAAACAAAAAGCGATCTGTTACGATTATATACAGGTCCCCCCCCCCCCCGATTAAGTGTATGATAGGCCCGGGGCTACGGAAATATTAAGGGCCCTTTTCGTAAGTGACAAAATTGTCAGTTTTATAGAATAACTAGATTTTCTTTAATTTAATTTAATTATATTATTTTGAATTCCCGAATGTTAAACATATAATTATTAATGTAAACAAAACTAAATGTCATATAGACAAAAAGTAGAATTTTCGATGCCAAAATAATATATATATATATATATATATATATATAATTTTAAACAAGTTTTTTTTTTTCTTTCCTGAAAATTCTTGTATAATATTGATAAAATCTACTGATCGGAGAAAATCTGTTTCGATAACATCTTGATAATGCCGATAGTCTATCATCTGGCAGATCTGTACATGTTTTTTATTCTTTTTAATATCGAAACAGATATTTCCGCCTCGTAATTATCTAATCGGTATAGTTACAAATATTTTCTGTATGCAATATAAATGATCGGAAAAACATCTATTATTGCACGTTTAACCATCCATGTCGGAGGTGGGAGTCTCCTCTTGGGATCCCTTTATAAGACGGGGCTCAAGGCTGCAACCCTCGCCCTAGCCTACCGCCTAAATCCAGGCCTGATAATATACCTGGAATAGACAGTTAAAATGATTTATAATTTAAATTCGGATGTGAAGATAAAAGGGTGAAGTATTAATAACTGGCTGTAATTTTTAACTAGAGTCTGGTTTGCGTGAAAGAAACCGGTTTTACGTTAATCGAGTAAATAAATTTCTATCGGCGCCAAAGAGGGAAAATGTAAAGGTGGAAATAGAACCGCTAGACGATGAATGAGCGCGCAGTGAAGGCTAACAATTCGACACGATGGAATTACACGCTAGGTGAGCCGGAAAATTTATTAGCGCTAAATTTATCGTTACTCGCGGTAGATTAATTTTACAAGTCAGACGGAGAACAAAAGCCTGTTTAAACATGTGAAGAGTATAGATTTAATCGATTTTTTTTTTTTCGAAAGAATTTTTCACATGCACCGTACACGGTGGCAATTCAAGAAATCTTAACAGGACTAATACCGACTCACCGGGGTGAAATTAAATCGGATTTACATGTGGAATAAGCAAAAAAAAGCAACAAAACATTTAACCTCATTATCTACGCTATTCCCGGAAACATTGAATCATGGCTGACGCTTTTGAACGATTACAGTTACTACACTGTGTATATTTTCTGTCACTATTTTTAACTATATATATATATATGTATATATATATATTGAAATGAATTTCTCTTCTTCACTCTTATCTTTTCTTATTGTTGTTGACTATTCTTTATTTCTATGAGAGGACTAGATTTTCATATACGATCGACACACAAGAAACTTATCAAAAATAATTGCGAATCCGCCTCTCCACACCACGAGTTCAATTAAAAAACAGCTTGTCTCAAAAAAACGCGTGTATTCGGTAAAAACAACATTAATTCACATAAAAATTGGCTGTGGTCGCGCGTACCCGAAAAATAAATGAGTTTTACAAGAAATTCGGCCAAAATTGCCCTACACAAAATATTACTATACGGCAACTAGGTTAACGAACTTTTTGACTAGTATTATGACGACTCGTTTCGTGCACAATCAAACGGTAACTAACTGTACATTTATTTCACTAAATCCGCTCGATAATAATTTAACAAAACTAACGGTACATTGCCGAAATCCTTATCACGTAATATTACATAGCCGTTGTAACACTCATCTCACACGGCTCGCGCGGCCGACAGACGCTATCCTGTTGTCGCAGACCGCACATACCAGGACACTTACACAACCCCTTAACACTTCCCGAGGCGAGAAATTCAACAGAAATCGGAAATAACAAATTCGGTCGTGTAAATATCCCGGCCGTATTCTCCGCCGACAACGAACAATGCGATGATGCCGAGAGATCGAAAATTAATGATTTTAATCGGAGAATAATTTCTAGTTCGACATCATCGCTAGATAGCGCCGTAAATACCGAATTCGTATCAATATATATATATATATATATATATATAGATTGGGCGGCAGGGGTACCTTTTTTTTATCGTTCCGCGTTAATTTTAAAAAGAATACAAAAAAATTTTTTTTTATTTGCAGTAAAATTTCTATTTTGTGTGTTGTTTTTTTTTTGTTTTTTTGTAAATATACAGAGCGGAAATATATGCGCACGTTAAAAGAAAATCTTCAGCTAATACATGAGGTGTTTTTTTTTTAAACAACAGCTCTCTAGCTTCTATGTAACTTGTTTAGAAAGCACGACATACGCAAAATAAAAGAAATGTGGCTTATCAAACTTATAATAACGGTACTTTTCGGATGTATACTGTGTGTATAGTCTCAGGTATCCAACGGGGTAGTTCGGACAGCATTAATGAAAGTCATCGGATGAGGGAAATTTACAAGGACCGTATTATACGATTACCGACACAACTAGTGAATTAAGGAAATCATTAAGAGAACCATATAAAAATCTCTGTAGAAGAAACAGGTCGAATGAAGTCAGGTACGCACGGTCAACTGAAATAAAACTTTTTTCAAGCAAAAATCGATGTACCGGAAAAAAATAAATATTGTCTTACCTCATAAATTAATTTATAGTTATATATATATATATATATATATATATAATTCTTCTTCTTCCTTTGCCATGTCCGCTTAGCGGACATCGACGACCAAACGGTTATACATGTCTCGACTTCTAGCCATATCCGCTAGTTTACTCATTTCATTAATTATATATAGACAGAGCGTTTTATCTCTGTGTATACCTATATATGAGAGAATCCTATCGATTTTATAATTGGTAAATATCTCAAAAGTACAAATATACGAGAGAAACTAAGCATTTTTACAAATAGAAAGTCTCGTAATTGCACTTCAATCTTGAAAAAGAATAAACTGATTCTCCTTTTCTAATTTATTATCGCGTAATTTTAAATGATAAATATCGATCAACTATAACAACAAAGATTGAACAGTCCATTTGTCGTTTTTGTTGGTTATGTAGCCTTTTAAGCTCGCTAACTTTAATTTATGTAATGTTCTTTAAAGAATGTAGGCAGCACGTTACGAGAGGTAATAAACTAATGGAATTAATATGGACAAATTCAAAAAAAATTAAATTTAGGCAGAAAATGTATATCTATTTGTCACATTTTCCCTTCAGCGGGTCTTATAATCTGAACTTTTTATTCCTATCCTACTAAAAATCTCCCTTCCCTGGAATTGATAGTGGCACGTGTTCGGTTAAGTTTTGAGAGAAAACATCTCGCTTCTTAATATTTTCAACACGTGTCCCCGAAAATACCTCACAAGGCTCAATTCCTGAAGATTGGTTTACACAACAATTTTCGGTAATACATGTTTTTATAAAATTTTTAATAAAGCAGTTTTTTTTATTCTAAAACTCCGAAAACTATTTTCTTAAGATAGTTCTTTTAGAAAATCATTTGAACGAACTATTAAAAATAGAGAGACTCACTCGGTGCTGACCGGTAGAATTTTCCCTCAGTTCAATTGCACACTTTCTAAATTATTAACAGAGGGTTTTTCTCTTCGCGGTCTTTTTAGCTGTCCAATGATCCTCTTCCGGCAACGTTTTATATAATTTCTCGTAATTCGCATTGGTAGTTCAAATTGTCGTGCAATTTATATTTTTTAATATTTAGGTTAAAATTATTTTCTTCCATTTCTGTATTAACACTTTATTGAACAATATAAAATCTTTATTAAACAGAAAATTATACTCAATAGCGCCGAAACGTATTACATTAATAAATTTAAAGATAACTTAATTAATAATAATCTTATAATTAATAATAACCCGCTATATAAAATTAAATATTCATGACATATCGATATATTACATTAGATTATAAGAAGACAAATACGTCATCGTTTCAATTTTTAACTTTAATTATTAACGCCATGAATATGGAGCAAGTGACTCCGAAACATGTCGGCACGTTTTAATTTTTAATTTAAAAATAATTTTCTGTTTAATAAAGATTTTATATTGTTCAATAAATTTATATTTTAAAAAGAATATGACTTCGACGCCGTTACCAAAAGCATTCAAATGTTATTGAATGTCCATTCAATTTCCAAAATCTATCGTTCTCTTCGCTATGACCTTTAGCTTATATCAACGATTTCGTATTGCGTACACACATGTCCTATAAGAACTTTCACTTCTAAAAAATTCCGAATTACAATTACGAGTACACATGAAAAATTGCAATAACTCCCCTTCTGCGGCATTGCTTTTCCGGCAAGATATAAACTGATTAACCAAACACAGTGCCTGTTTTCAAAATACATTAAATACTTACATCTCTGGATTCAAATATAATCTGAAAAGATCACATTTATCATTTTCATAACCGGCTCCTTAAAATTTTTAATTCCACGTAGGCCATTACTAACTTTTCTAAAAATGCGCTGAACTACACAATTTCTTTTCCTTCAACTTATAGAGATCCCCGTTAAATAAACTGAATACAATTCAGAATCTTAGCTATCGACATTGGGAATTTTCGAACTTTTCCAATTATGTATTTCTTATGAAAATTAGAAACTAAAATAGATCTTCATTGAGAGCATTAGAAGATTGACTACGGTAGACGAGTTTGCGATTAAACTATTCAACTATAATTTGTCTCAATTTCTAATTAACAAAATAGAGATAACGATTGCGAATTCATTCCTTACAAATCGCAAGGGAAAATAAATGTTTCAACTGTCATCCCGCACTTATTTTCCGATACGTTCATAAAAATTCGAAACATCAATTATACCAGAACCATTTGAACAATTTAAGGTCACAATCCTCCATGTAGTACTAATATGAATATATTCTTTTTTAACTTACAGCGATGCAGTCAACTATGTAGTTGGATCTGCTTTCTATATTCCGTTCGTAATGACTGGAAACGGTCATAGAGAACGCTGAACTTTACGAATAAAAAGTTCGACTATATTTTAAACATTTTTTTTTTCATTAGCCATCAAATGGTCTTTTAGCGCTTTATGATCTCCCATTATTCGGTGAGCAATTTTTCTTTTAATAATCATCTCCCCTTTATTTACAGTTATGAATAAAAATATTGAAACACCTTGAGACATAGCGGAGTACTGTGGTTTTACTGGATTTTCCTGCGGTGTCTTTTATTGCGACTGGGGTTGATGTTGCAGCAAAAGACGCTGCATACAATGTGAAATTCCATTTCCACACATGAGTCAGATTGGCTAAAGGAAGCAAAATAAAGTATAGACTGGGTAGCGCATATTTGTAGTAGTTCATATTGTGGCACAAGCCTCGTATTACTAAGTTTTCGCTACCTGTGCTGTCCCTTGATTCTACCGTATTTTCTCCTCATTCGCTACATTCTGTTCGCACCTTTGTCGCGGCTGTCTATAAACTATTCATGGGTCATTTTAGGCACCGCTCCATTCTTATCTTGCTTAGGACATTCCAGCAGTAATTTTAGAGAAGATTTTAATCGTTCGATTTTTAATTGAAACAGATCTGAGAACTCATTAGACTTCTGCAAATCTAATATCTTCTAATATTCATTTTATCGTATATATTTCTTACTCAGCTGGACTGATCGTGTTTCAGTTTATTTTATAATAATTTTGTAGTATAAAGCGGGGAAGTGTGTACTTTTTGTTTTTATTTCTCTCTCTCTCTAAAGCTATATATATGATATATATATATATATATTATTATTATTATTATTATTATTTAATGTTTAATCATTTGTTCATTCTTTTCGAAATGTTTAGAAGTAATAGATGAGTGGCCATCTGACGAACCCCAAAAAGGAAATAGTAAATTATTAATAATGTACAAAATCTATTTTAATTTTGATCGGGTGAACTAAAGGTACATGTGGTTACATTAATTTCGATCTTGGAGTAATAAAATAATTACAACTAATATCGGAAAATTTTCGAGTTCCTTAATAGATTTAAACACGAATTATTACCTGAAATAACAACATGTTCTCCACATATATATATACACGCATTAATACAATCTCGCTACATGCCACACGAATAAAAATTAAAAGTAGCGACTTGCTAGTGAAATACAGAATTCAGTATTAAAAGAGGTTGGAAAAGAAATTGAACACCCGTTTTTATATCATTAATTAAAACACTAATAATAAAGAAAATGTGTTTTAGATGCGTGTAAAGCAGAAAATTTGATTATTGCATCTAAGGGTAAATCGGACCTTTTTTAAAATTTAACCGCTCTCAGAATAAAAAAAAAAAAAAAAAAACAATTACGGAAAGTTCCGCAAGCTCAAATGAGGAAAATGATTTTTTTTTTTTTTGGCTCAGCATCAAACCATTTATTTAACTAAAAAATTTCCAAGTAGCAACTTTCACTTAGAAATTATTTGTCCTTTCAAAATTAAATTTAAACTTATGAACAATTAAGTAACTTCTACAATTAAAGAGCTCAAGAAGAAAGTCTCGTCCGGATTAAATATTATTACAAACGGGTTTATAAAAACTTTTAATAAAAAGTTTCCAGATGTTTTTATCAAAGTTATTTGTTCGCCGCTCTTTCTCAGTCTGAACACTTTTGGGGAAATCAAAAAATCATCGAAAACAAAACTTTCTTTCGAAGTGAATACAGCCAAACGAATTTCGTTATCGCTACTTTCAGTACATCACGGAACTCGATTTCTCATTAATCATTTGTCATTTCTTAGACGTTTGGAAATCTTAAGTTCGGTTAGCACTGTTTCCGACTTGGAAATGATCCGTTCATAAATACAGGGGTTAATTGCTGTAATAAGAAATATTCCAGAAGAAAAGCTCGGTTCTAGGATCTTGCTATCTATGAAACTAGCAGAAATTGTACGTGCATAGGTCATGTGCACGCTGCCCATTGTTTTTAAAGTGCTCATCGCTTCGGAATTAATTATTCTGTCCGTAGGTGAGCGCACGCATTCCAGCTCTACTTCGTCACTAGACCAGTAATACGTTTCAATAATAAACTTTAAATTCGATAATTAAGATTAAACCGGCTTAAAAGCTCATCGTACAAAACGTTGTCGCTCACATTCCTCGAGGAAACGAAGAAACGGCGTACGTGACGAACGTGAAAAAAGTGGAGCGCAGAAATCGGGGTACCAGTAAAAACGTAAAACGGGATTAATCAACGATTCGCGTAAATGATTTTCGTTGTTCTTTTATATCAGTCGAGAGTCTCAGAGTCGTAACAGAATTTCTTTCATAAACGTGAAAATATCGATTTTTAGGAATGTGAATAGCTATTTAATTTTTACCGAGACTTAGTCAATAAGTCGGTCAATTTTTCGTCAGTTTAAAACATCTCATATACTGAAATCGATTTTCCTTATTATCGTATTGTCGTGCATAAAACAAGTATAAACGTAACAGATCGTATAATAGTTACATGTGTAATAGTATCATTCTGCTTATATATTTTTGGTGTTGTATTTTACTAACTGCAGACCAGCCTAAGTACATTTTTCTTTTTAAGAAAAAACCAAAAATGGCAAACACCGATAAAAAAAAATCACTTGGAATAAAGTTAATTAAATCTTATAAAAATCGTAAGTTGCATATTCTTTTTCTGTTTGTTTTTTTTTTTTTTCATGACATAGCTATCAGGCCATATTAGTTTAGTCATCAGTTTAGCCATCAGTTAGCCCCATCTGTTTGGCTATTACTTTTATATTTATGTTTTTACTTTTAAATTTAACATCTATATTATTAATATTTAATTAAATTATCTGTTATTACATTTTCTTTTAGTTGTATTTTTCAGAATTCGACAAAGTTCATTTTTAACATTTTCGATGGTTTTTGAATTTTACTAGTTCTCTGTCATAATTTGAATACGCGAACCACAACATCCTTTTCTATATTAAAGATATATCAACTGTGGAATATTCGCCAGGCCGTATCTGTCCAGGTATTTCTTACAATCACCGTGACTAATAAAATAGTT
The DNA here is from genome assembly GCA_039619475.1 of Icerya purchasi. Lineage (NCBI taxonomy): Eukaryota > Metazoa > Arthropoda > Insecta > Hemiptera > Monophlebidae > Icerya > Icerya purchasi. The sequence goes on from CM077115.1 coordinate 241,869,465, forward strand.
TCTTAAAATTTTGTAGATTTTTTTTATCACATTTGTAGGAGAATTAACTCTTTAGCGGTTTACGATTAGTAACAGATCTAGAAGTACGTTCGATAGATGCAGCTGGAAAATGTTTGTACTAGAAATGATGTATATATATATATATATATATATATATATATATATATATATATAGAGAGAGAGAGAGAGAGAGAGAGAGAGAGATAACTGATGTGCGGAAAGTTGATAGAAGCATGAAAATCAAAAACTAATAATAAAAATAAGAGATATAGAAAAAGAAACGGGAATAAGAGGCCCCAGGTAAGGCTGCAGCTTTATTCAACATATACGTATAGAATGAGTGGTAATAAGGAAGTGGAAACAGAAATGTAATAATGGAATTATTTCAGTGAGCGATATGAAAGGAAATACACTTAGGTTTGCGGATGACCATAATAGCAGAAAATGAACAAAAAAAATTAAGTAGCCTCATAAAAAACGAATGAACTAAATATTTATGCTCTATAATATGAGAATAACCAAAAAGAAAACAACAGTGAGTTGAAGCAAAAAGAAGAAGATAAAAAAAAATAAATATAAAAATAGACGGAAAAAAACTGAAACATGTGAAAAAACAACAGTATATCTGAGGAGTATATAATTACAGAGGATGGAAGAAGTGAACATGATATAAAAGAAAGAATTGCAATACCGAATTAGCATTTAATAAAAAAAAAAAGAAAAAAAGAAGCCTCCTAACATCTAGAAATGTGTTCGGAATGAAATAAAGAAAAAATCTATTAAAATATTCATGTGGAGTTTAGGCAAACGGTTAAGCAATCAACTGAAAGCATTTGAAATCTGATGCTGCGGGAAAACGGAAAAGATATCACCACCAATGGGAAAAATGAAAAATGTAGTATTCAGAGTTAAGGAAAAATAAGTCTACCGAGAAAACTAAAAAAAGAGAAAATACAAAATGGATTGGACATGTATAGAGAAATAATAAATGTAAAATGCAAATAATAAAAGGAACCGAGGAAGGGAAAACATCAAGACCGGAACATTTAAAAGAAATGCACGAAGACGTAAAAGCAAATGGATACGGAAATTTAAAGAAAATTACTCTATCCAGGAACTGTTCAAAATAGCATGTTCACTAATCTACTGGTAAAGATCGAAGAATTAAGAAGAGGTTACCAACGAAAATTTTGAGAGTTTTGCCCGAAACCTATAGACTTATATGTGTATAACTTATTATTCGGTCAACATTGGATAACTTTTTTACCACCGCAAGGTACTGCTGAAGCGTTCTTCAAGCTATCGCTTTTCTCTTTTACTTTTAGAAACTTCTGCGACGTCGTTGTATCCTTCATTCGTAAAGTTTTTTCTTCGTGTTTTGTTTGTATTGATCAGCTGTGGAAGTTTCCAGTCATATCAGTATTGAGAGAAAAGAAACTAGAAATTCTCTAGTTGCCGGCTTACTTTTTAGGTCATTATTTCAGAAAAAATTATATTCTTATTTTAGAAATTTACTTTGGCTAACGCTTACTCTTCTTCCTTTCATCTGTCTGTCGCACCTCCTTCTAAACCATCTTCGGTTCCTGCACTATTTTGCCGCTCTTCCGTCTTGTCCCCATTAGCGGTCTGCGCTTTTCAGTCGTACTCCGCTTTCTTCTTTCTCGTTTGTTTTCTCCATCCTAACGACGAAACTATCTGCAAACTCTTTTCTACGAAATGCCTCTATTTGACAATCCCCCTAGTTGATAAGTCCCTCCCGGGGCGATCGACCAGCGATGGTGCATTCTTAATTTTAAACTATGCTAATTTTAATTATCAAATTTCCTTTAAATCGGGACAGGCTCAGTTTTATTTTATAGTTCGGTCTTTTAATTTGGTGAATAGTTCGTGGCTTGTTATATTAGTTTCGGTTACAGTTTAGAATTGATAGTATATACATCATCCTACTTATGAAAACGAAGAGATGAACAAATAAGGTCTAAATGTTGGTCTCGTTTAAATTCATACACGTTTGTCTTTACTTAATTTTTTTTTTTTTTTTTTGGCCAGCTGAAAATGTGATATTTCCAAAATCTCTTTTAGTAAATCTAAAAAAAAAAAAGAAAAAAAAGATTATGAACGAGACTAGGTAAAAAAAAAGAAGAAAATGAAAAAAAAGTGTAACGTCCGATATGAACAACATACAACACTTTATGAAATAATAATGTTAATATATTTTTGAAAAGTTTATTTCGAAAGGTTCATGATCACGGAGCATTACCAACGTCCGATTTTTAGGGAAAAAAAAAAAATGTTTCTTTCTATATTACACCTGATATTTACATATTTCGGATTAATGTTTCACGTTATACTGTGATTTTTCCTTTCATATGATAGGATAAATAAACGTATTAAAAGGGAGGAGGACCATTGGAACGAATACTGTTTAGCTCCCTTTTTTCGAGATTTATTCGTTTAATAGAATTTGCCAGTAGATCAAAAAGGTTGCTTTTCTACGTCCGAAAAATCGCTAATTCGTGTATTTCATCGAAATTATTGTAGCTGTTTTAGAAAAAAATACACCCTCACACATATACGATTCAGACTTCGCCGTGCGATCTCCTTGAACTCTACAGATGTTACTGTAATTCTTAAGAATCAATTTTAACTGGCTATTACGAAATTAATGTCTTACAAATTCAGAAACGAAAACATCACAAATTTTGTTAAATAATGTTTTGTATTTACCCTCGTGTAAAAGGGAAGATTTTTTTTCTTTTCTTCAAATTAGTCTACAACTATTAATTTTCAATCAAACTCTGGCTTCTTTTCGGTGTCCTTTTTGTTTTTCTTTTTTTCATTCCACCTTATCTTTATCAGCTCAATAATTTTCATTGTGATTCTTTACTATTTGCGTAAATAAGCGAATTTTTCCGTATTTATACCGGGGGGTTACTTCTTGTTTGTTTCATACGAGCGCAGGATATATTAGTTGTAAAAATAAAGAAATAAAATTTACGATGGAGCGGGTGTTTGCTTGTTTTTTATACATTACAAAACCCTCAGCTAACTTAATAATTGAGAGAAAATAGTTTTCATTGGCCCACGGTGTGGCGTTAGCTATATTCATCACATAAAGATGTTAAAGAGGTAGAAATAAGGATGCAAAAAGATCTAATAACAATAAGTAAATGGGCACACGATAAAAGTCTAAGAATAAATGTAAAAAAGACTAATGGTACTGCGGAAAAAAAGAGACAGTTCCGATTTGTATTGTCCAAACATAAGCACTCTAACGAATTTCCATACTCGATTAGGGAGGAAGAAATGAATGCGAAATGAAAAACTATCATAAGTCAGAAATGGTAACTCAGTATAAACATTTTTGGATAGTAATGATGGACCAACACTTAAGATGGGACGTACATATGGAATACATTGCAAATCAAATAAGAGCAGTTTTACCAGCTTTATATACATTGAAGAAATATGCAACACATCAAACATTAAAAGTAGTTTATTATTGAGTCGAGGATCAGATACGGAGTTCAGGCATAGAGAGAATGGCGAGAAAAGCATACTTGGGGAAAATAAATAAACTGCAAATTAAATGCTTGAAATTAAAAAGAAATCCTTAAAGGGAGAAACCGATAGTGAAATAATTAAAAAGAAATCCTTAAAGGGAGAAACCGATAGTGAAATAATTAAAAAGAAATCCTTAAAGGGAGAAACCGATAGTGAAATAATTAAAAAGAAATCCTTAAAGGGAGAAACCGATAGTGAAATAATTAAAAAGAAATCCTTAAAGGGAGAAACCGATAGTGAAATAATTAAAAAGAAATCCTTAAAGGGAGAAACCGATAGTGAAATAATTAAAAAGAAATCCTTAAAGGGAGAAACCGATAGTGAAATAATTAAAAAGAAATCCTTAAAGGGAGAAACCGATAGTGAAATAATTAAAAAAGAAAACGTAATGAGCATAAGAGGAATGTATTTATTACTGAAGATATGGGAGTGCATATCAGCAGAAAAGAAAATTGAATTGGAGGAAAGAATAAACACAGAATACGAGTTGAGGGAAAAACTATTTGTACAGACTGCCGTTAGCTAAAATAACAAAGATGGGGGAGCAAACGGATAAATATATTATAACTCAGATGTTGAATAAAATATCCAAAGAAATAATAGAGAAGGAAAAAATAGGGGAAAGAAAAAGGAAAATAAAGGAATGGCTCCAGGGAGAAGAAAATATACAAAAAAATAATAAACATAAAATAAAATGACAAGGCGCAACAAAAAAACTAGAAAAAGAAAACTTTGAATATAGAAGATAGAAATAGATTATTAAGTATTAATAAGTAAAAAGATAAACTAAGATTAGTAAATATTACACGATTATGTATATAAGTTAATTTAAGACGGTAAAGTGTTCAATATTCGTCGACAAACGTTTTAGCTTGACGAAAGTTTTGTATGTAAAAAATAACAAATACATAGTTTTCAAAAAAAAAAAAGAAAATTATTATACATACATACATGCTTTTATATAATATAGGTGAGCGGTAAGTTAAGGCGTTTAAATCGAACCGGTGGCGAGGCCTTGTTTTACTCGAGTCCACAAGTTTACCCAGGCTGAAATAATGTGATATTGGAAAAGTCTGGGGAATTAAAGACGGATTCCAAGAAGCAGAACCCGGCCCCCATTATACTTAGTCATATTATCAAAAGCTTAATTATACGATCCATGATACTCTTTATCAATGTGATTCATATACATATGCACGTATATAATCTTAATTAAAGTGAGTCATGGCGAAAATATTAATATAATCATCTCGATTGTCTAGAAAATAAACATAAATATCTCTATGGGGAATCCAGATATCCTTTAGAAACGCGTTATTCGTGATGTTATGCGCAATTAATTATATTCCGACATATTTGAAAAGATCTTGCAATTATATAAATGATCGTAAAGTTTGAAGCCCCCCCCCCCGCGCACATTTAAACCAGGGATTCGAAGCCATTTTTCAATTGTTCAACATGTAATCTAAACTATTCATTCTACACCATTCCCGTCTTTAGTAACATCTTGTTCTAAATCTGCGTTAGTGGTTTTACTATTTGTCCGTTCATTATTCTATCTTTCCCTCCAGTTTTTGGCGATAATTATCTCGAAATATATTTCCCCGTTCATCACAACAGTTTAATATAAAATCTGAAGCTGTTTCGTCAGCAGGTTATCCACGAACAGCATCTGCTGCATTCAAGTATGATTGCGGTAATAATTTTGTATGAAGAAGTATTCTACAAAATTTCGCCGGCGTCATTATGAACTATCGTTTTGAAAAATCGAACTAACGAGTCGAAAAGTTCTCAAAGGAACATACCATTGATCGTCATTACTATTTCCGTTAATCTGATCGCATATGTGCTTTCTTAATTCGATGAAGGTCAGAATTGGGTACCTACAGCTTCGGCGAACTTACTAAAATAGTCGACCTATTTCCTCCTTTTGTTCTTGTCGATTTCGCTTCTTTCGTTGTCAATTATCTCTCCCCGGGCATTATTTAGTCAACCGAATAGAAAGTATCCCCTTATTCGGGATGTCCTCATATTTACCTCAACTTTCGTTTAGACCTTTTCTAGATTTTCCCGTTCCGTTGTTGTTTGTTTTTTTTTATTATTAATTTCATTCATGATTATCCCTCAGAATTCTGAATATTCCCATGACAAACATCTCTATTTTCGCTTGTTGCATCTCTTATATTTTCCTTCTTATTTTTTTTTTTCATTTGCTTAAGATGCCACGCAAATCTGGTCGGTTTATATTTAATTGTACGATCGCTGGAAATAAAAAAAAATATTATCGATTTTTTACACTAAGCAGGAATTTGAAATGTCGACTGGGGCGCATTTTAACCAAGGCGGTAGCATCGCGCAATGCTTAAAATCGATTTTTCGACTGCAAACTTTTACGCGCGAATTAGAGTTTTTCAGTTACCAAATAAGCTTCGCTTTAATAATGATTCAAATACATCTAATTTTTATAAAATCATACACACACCTTTAAAATTAACAATGATAGTTTTTCTCGGTAGCGTTTTTAATTAACAAAAATTTTCCAGGTGATAAAACTTAAAATATGTACGCCGACAGTTATGTAATTATCCGGCGGTGCTCAGAAGATCTATAATTTAAACTAGTCGTGTATAATTCTATTGTTAATTTGACTGTGTTTTCGAGTATGCTTCGATACTTTATATATTTCATCAAACACTCGCCGAATGAATTTTCACCGAAAATAAATAGTAGTTATTATGAGTTTGCCAAAGCGGTAAATTTTAATTAAAAAAAGCCTACATTTATGAACTGCTTTTCGCAGTTATTAATATTTTCGGATTATTTCACTAGTAAAATCATCGTGCGCCGCGTGCCATTAATATTTTCACCATTTAAATAAACATTCAGCCACTGCCATATTTAGAAATTATGTAAATGTAAATATTCTAAGAAATGAAGAGACAAATAACCCTATGACGTTACAATTTATTTCATATTAATTTTTTAAAAGGATTTTCGATAAATATATATATATATATATATATTATCGCTCATTAAATACAATAACGTCGTAACTCAAAAAACGCTATTTCGCAGGAAACGCAAATTAACATTTACTTTTTATTATAATTTGAACGGTGTACACTTTCCCAGAGCAATGCTTATTTTGTCAAGTTTTTTACCTACAAATATGCCGTTCTAACCTCTAATTGTACTCATAAAATGCATTCCAACTATACACATAACTCAAATCCGCTATTTTTTGAGTCATGACGTTATTGTATTTAATGAGCAATATAATAATAATACTTAATAATAATAATAATAATAATAATAAAGTTATTCATCATCGCAGCCTACATTCCGTACACTCCGACTTTAAAACTACAGGTCTCACTAAACAGCAGCTTGTAGCTCAAAAACTAATGGAAAAACAACAGGTGAGTTCATCAGAGATAGGGCAGCGACTTTTATACATGTGTTGACAACGAAGAAAAGACAAATTCAGACAAGAAAAAATCCCAACTTTATTAAAAAAATACGAACTTTATTAAAAAATCCCAACTTTAGGAAAGTTTGGTTCTTGTTTTTATTTCAACAACTTTTAGCTGTAAATGAAAAAATTTTAACCAGTTCGGTCTGGCGTCTACGAATTATCCCGCAACAAAACCGAAACCCCGGGTATCACGATATGGGCCACGGTAAAGAAGAATAATGAAATAAGCGCGATCGGGTGTATTCGCGTTTGAAAAATGTGGGGTCGGATAAAGGGAATGATTAATACTCGACACATTTATATGTTTTTGTTTTTATTTAGAGCAGCGATTTCATACGGGGGAAGCTCTGGGGAGAGATGATTAGCCGTTATTGAGAAATTCGATGTCGTGATGGTACTTACGCGGCTTGTATCAGCGGTAGCCAGGTATTCGGTGACGGTATTTGTAATACGGTGAATATAATATCGAGCCAGAGTATCGAAGCGGTCGAACTGATCAGAGCGCCTTGTCGACCAGCCGCCATCTTGCGCCGGGCGAATCGCTGTTATCAATAGACATCCATGACGGCAGTACCTGAAGGGCCGATCGAAGCACCGTTTTCTATCCGTATTTACCGCGACGATCCGATACTTATCTCATCAATCGGGAACGGGATGCGAGGTCCGGACGTGAGGCTCGGAAGACGGAGAGGACGTCGCGCCGAAGATATTCGCAGCTCTGCCGACTGATGTAGCAGGACCATTCGTCGCTATTTCCGCTGGCCGTTTTGAACGATACCGCGCGCACGCTTCTCGAACCGCCGAAGAACCGAACGTCGTTCTTACCTCAAAGGCGACTTAATTTCGTTATTACTACTACTACTACTATTAATACTACTATTACTAGTACTACTATTCGGAAAACAAACAACGAATAAAGAAGAGGGGGCAAAAAGAAAAAACGTAGCCGAGAAAAAAAACGCGGAAAAGGGAAAAACCCGAGAAAAATCGCGGGAAAATGAAAAACATTTACTCGGAAACAATAGCCGCGCCGATATATGCTGGAATATTCGTCGAAGCGTTGCCGGCGGACGATTCGAAAATGCAGCGGAATCGGTGACAGCGCTGCTCTGTATGGCCGAGCCTTTGCAAAGACGACTATAGGAGTGGTCCGAACTGAACTTGGCTCCTCTGATGCGCGCTGCCAAGGCTCCTTTCCCGTTGCTCGCCCATCTTCGCCTTGTTTATGCTGGGCTCGCGCTGGCACTTTGTTTGCACAATCTATACACAACACACACACTGTTTGCGCAAAGGTTCTGCTCGTTCCCATTCACTGTTCTTTCTTCTACTCCTCGAAACTTTACATTACACACTATTGATCGTCCTGCCTCTCCTGGGCCGCGCAACGGCCTTTCCTAATTGTTCTCGTTCTACGGATATATCGCGTCTCCTTGCTACATCTCGCGTGCCGTGCACACACACGCGGCACGGCCCCCCTTCCATTGTTCTCTCCGCCGTATGCACATGTTTTTGACTTTTACTCACGTAACCACGATGAATTTTCCGATTAAAAGTAGTAAAGAGAGCTCTCTTCATGCGATACACACACACACACACACAGAATCAGCCAGGTCTCGGATAGTTTTCCGTCATCCGACTCGCTAACGCATTCTGCAAATACTAAATTCGCACGTTATTCTGTAGAATTTTGTTTTGTAATTATCGGAATAGAAATGCGAGCTTTTTTAAATATACCGCCCGACTTGTTTCGAACATCTCTTTTTCCGACTAAGGTGAAATAACGAAAAATCGACACAAACAATTTTATACGGTCCTGCTGACGACAGTTGAGTGGACGACCACACGGCAGTGTGACTTTACTAGCGACAACTCAGGTGAAATTTTCTCCAGCGGAAGGGAGTTTAAAAAAAAAAACAACTAAACAAGTGTAAAATGTGTATGAACTTTGGCGGAATTTTGCGAGCGGTGCAAATGTTAATTTTTAAGCAAACTCTAAAAAGCGCCGGATAATCTTTCATACAGCATCTTTAACTTTTCTCTTTGAATATTGCTACGTGCTTAACGATTGTTGTTGCAACTTTTGCCGCGTAATGAGCAATGTTTTTTTTTTTACTTTTTCTAAGTTTTTTTTTCTTTTTTTTGTGAAAGAAATGTTCTAGAACAATATAATATTATAAATATTCGGTTAAAAGAGCAATTCTTCGAGTCCATTTTTATCGTTATCTGCCCTTTGTGATTTAAATCTAGTTCAATACGTATAAGAAACACAACTTTTTATTCGGAAAATTTTCTATAAATTTAAAATTAAACAAACGACGACATGTTTCGGGTGTACAGTCTCATAATCATGGTATTTTTCATAGTTAAAATTTGTATCGGCCATGCTCGTTGGAATTTAATCGATTTGCCCATTTCTTTTGATAAGTATTATATTAGGCGGGATTATTTTGAACCTTAATCGTCTTACCGCGTCAAAAAAAAAACTTTTTAAGATCATCCTTTGACACACACACAGTTCGATGTCTGCTGAAAATACGTTGTTTTTCTTTGTATGTGCGCCGCCACATTAATTTTCTGATACGCCTAATGGTATGCCCCCCGTATTTATAATAGTATTTTCGTAAATCGTTGCGTAAACCCCGTGGCACATTGTGCACAATTAAGTTGGAAAAAAAAAAGAAAGGTGAAATTCCTTCGCCAAACACAATGCTGAACCACCGAACATATAATAATATTAACTAAAATTTTGTTTCCGAAACACTTCGATGTTCGCGTTTAAAAATTTTTTTATTTTTCCGTTATAATTATTTCGGATGTGTCCGCGTTTTCATTTGCTTTTCTCAGCTGAAGACGGGCTATGCCCGAAAACGTTACTGAGATTAGTATATTATATATTTCTCTAGTTTGCTATTGGTTAATCATATATTTTTTTAATTAACTAAAACTACGACACGGTAATGTTGACTAACTTTACGCCGAAGACATAAAATTTCTATAAACCTTCCCCTTAAGTTTATCTGAAACAGGTTTAGTTTCTGGAGTTTCCATACAAACTGATGTAAAATTTCTTATTATGGCAATTTTCATTTTTACTCGAAATTTAAACGCGCGTTGATATCCCCTTCCACACCGCCCTTATTCCTTTGTCTCCATCGTCGCCAATTATGATAACGTTCAATATAGCAAACGTGTGTGAAAATAATTATTGCTCGTACGTTATAAATCTGAGGAGCAATCATTTTAACAATAATGTAAAATCCCACGGATTTGTTAATATATTTATACATATGTATATATATATATATATATATATATTAATTACAACGTAATTCTTTGGCTACCTCCCATTAGAAAAAATGTCCTAATTTTATGTAACGAAAAATGTCCCAATTTTATGTAACGTTTGTTATATTTTATGGGATTTTTGTGATTATGTCATTACATTTATATGGACCGATTTAGAATTACGTTGTAAATTTTGATAATTTTATACAAAGTATAGAAGAGAAAGGGACAGAAATATAAGCAAGAGGGATCAAGGGGCGCAGCCCCTTGCGAGGCCAAAATGATCGAATATATTATGAAATATATATTTACGAAATTACACACTGTTTTGTAAAGTTCCATTCGTTCGCGATATGCACCCAAGTTCAACACAGTTCCTATAGTGCTTATTCGGCTGGCGCATTACAACCTTAGTTTCCGTTGTTTCGAAAAGTTAGCAGGTGTTCATATTTTAGTTAAATACACACACAAAAGCAATTCTCAACCGACGCGTCTTAAATTTCAGTTCTGTTAATAATTATTAAGCAGTGGACTGCGAAATCTTTTTTTATTTATTCATTTATTTATTTATTTATATATTTATTTATTTATTCATTTATCTATTTGTTTATTTATTTATTTATTTATTTATTTATTTATTCATTTATTTATTTATTTATTTATTTATTTAATTAAAAAAATAGAAAAGGGGTGGTGATCGCGCGATAAATGACACCGGCTATATGTACACAGCCGAGAATATGACGTTACATTCAAAGAAGCACGGATTGATTTTCTAAAGAAGTTTGTTTCGTTTCAGGTTAGCGGAACATTAATGGATCGTGCGCGTAATGAATTAGGAGAATTCAAAAGTAGCAAAGTTCTTAAAGAAAGTATCTCCGAAGTATCGAGCAACGTCAACGATATCGGTCTCTTTTTGTATTACTCCACAAAGTGTTGGCCGTAAAAATTTTTCATTACAGCGCAACCAGAGTGACCAACAAGAGAAAAAATGGAATAAATGAAAACAGTCTTCAATTCTTTCAAACACGCAGAGAGGTTACTCTATAGAATAAATTACTTACGAGTCGTGCCATTCTCGTATAGCGGTGGCCTGAATTTTTATATATATATATAACGATTATTATGTATTTCGGCGTTTCCTTTAGGAATTTTGGTCGTTGACCTCATCTTGTAACGTTGAAGTCCTCCGTGTTTTCTTGTAGATGTGTGACAGTCTACAGATTTAGGAAAATGCGTATTAAAATTTCATTCTTTAGGCCCTCCCCGTGCGGATTTATTAAGGGCAAAGAAAAAATTCGTCTCCTATTTTATTGCCTAAATCTCTCAACTCGTAGACACACCTGCGCACGGTTTCAGTAAAACGAATATACACGTATTTTAGTCGAGCTTTCAGCTAAAAGTGCAACTTAATTCCCCCACCCCCACCCACCCCGGTACGGTATTCGATACATTTTATATTTCATTACATTTCATCGGTGGAATGCAAACTTCAAACAGGTCCTTTTTTCAATCTAAACATCTCATCCGTCTCTTCGTGTCGCACATTGATAAAAAAGAATAACCTAGTTTCCGAAAATTAATTTAAGAACAATCCAAAATATAATGGATATGAATCAATCGATCAAAAAAGTAAATAAATTCGCACACTTCTCGCTGAACTACTCTGTTTTTGCAATCTGAAGACATACCGAATATTTCACTATAAACCATTCTAAGTATAAATATAATGAAGAATCTTTTTTCATACAGTTAAACCATTCTCTCTTCTTTTAAGAGTCTAAAAAATTTAATTCAATTTTATTCATTTACCTTTATTAATTATTACAGAAAAACAAAAATTATATATATACACATATATATATATATATATATGTATAATTTAAGAAATGGAGTTTTTATAAGTTTGTGGAAAAAAAATAAGATTAGGCCATCAGTTTCTTCGCCTGTATTTGTTAAGTGTCCCAACTGTGCAGAAGCCTTTGAGTATTCTCGAACAAAATTGATCCTTCATTAATAACTGGAGTGGTTCGAAAAGAAAAGTACAAGTTTTCTTTTTATCCATTCTGCTTGTTAATATCCTTTTTCTTTCTTTTTTTCTATTTATTTCCGCTTTCGTTGTTGAACACGCTTCTTTTTCTTTTTTTTTTTTGTGTGATCGAAAGTTTTTGCAAAAGACGTCATTAAAAAGATCATCTTGTTACACTTCGGTCGAGTATTTAACAGGTTCAAAGGCCGTTTTTTCCTTGTAATCTAAGTACTATTTCTGAAAATAACGCCGTCAAACGGATTATTTTATTACACTCTCGTCGAGTATTTAACAGTTTCCTTTGATTGGGCGCCAACGAGGAGTCTTTTAAGCGATTCACAAATAACATTTCTTTACTCCGTAAAGGAAAATCAAAGTGCAGCGCCGAACAATGGGCATAATGATGCTGATTGGTAAGTACTTGAAACGTACTTATCGAACACAGGTCGCAGATCAAAAGTTTTTCCAACATTCATTGGCAAATGTTGTTCTATACGTTTTTGCTTGCGTATGTATATATATATACGCACACACACACACATATATATATATATATATATATATTTGTATTATATATAGGTGTGTAACATATTGTTACAAATGGAAGCGGGAATAAAGAGTATCAGAGACTTCTGGAAGTAGCTGCTAGCGCAGTTTGTATAAAGTAGGAGCAGCAGTGGTGAGTACTTGGCTTTTTTCTTTTTCGGCATGTATACAGCACTTAGCCGTTAATAGCCGTAAAAATAATCCCGCTATTCCACTCTGCCTTTGTTCTTTGGGTAAACTGTTACACTAAACTTTACCTGCTCCTCCTGCCGCTTCGCGCTAAGCAGCAGCTCTAGCAACTGCTCGAAAACGCTCTGGGCCAAAAAATAAAAGCGACAGAGGTAAAAAAAATTTCAACAGACCGTTCTTCTGGCCCTTCTTTCTATCAGAAGTATTTTTCTTGGAAATTTTAATTTTTTATTTTCCATCATTTTACTTAGTTCTACTTTTCGTTTACTTCGATTTTCTCGTTTATTTGTTGAGTTTTTTCCACCTTTCTCCTTTTTCCTACCACCCCCCCCCACCTTTGTGAATTACCGGTATTGACCGTTATATTTATTTATTCGCTGTATTTATTCTTTCCACTCTTTTTCGAACGACGTTTTTAATGGCAGTGATTGTAATAAACTAGGAGGGAATAAAAACTGTACAGATCAAAAGAAGAATCGACCGCGCGCAAGAAAACTCGCCACACCGCCTCTAGCGATGCACCCCCCTCCCCCCTTTTTCGTTTATTCATTAAATTTTTTCGTGGGGGATGGGAGTTTCGTTAATTGTACAGTCCGAATAAACTCTTTAACCGATGGGAAAAGAAAATTTGCTTTTAAAAAGGAACTCTACTCGCGATGTCTCTTAATTGGCTTTTGCAGGTGGGATAATCGAAAGGTACCGTTCAATTTATTTTTAAACGTTGTTAAAGCAGGCTTCGGCTAAATGCGCGATCCTACTGTTTCGTCGCTTTTGAAGTTTTATTTATTTACTATTTCCTTCAACTTCGTGCTAACATGTAACGCGGACATCGGGAATTTTACAAGAAACGATTGTTGTTTCTAGATGGCATTCTATTTATAATAAATACCGTCTCTAAAACGTAAGTAAACGTGAATACTTCTCAATAGTATAAAGCGCAGGTTTTGTTTGCGATAAATATAAAACGGCAGAATGCAAATAAAGTACGTTTTTTTTTTTTTATTTTTTTATATATACAAATTACAACTGGCCAGAAGGCCATCCAGCAATTGGACTGTAACGCGAAAATAACTTGTTAGGGGTTAGCATCTAGCGATGGACCCCACTGAAATTTTAGTAACATAAAACTAGGCCAGATCAAACGGTCGACTACGTTTTAACCTTCGAACATCAAGACTATTATCAAGAAGATTGATCGCCAAAACGTTTGTGTGAGACTCCAAGCGGCCTATGTATCGCTTAGCAGCTCGCTTGATCTCGTCTTTCACATATGGGATATTTAAGTCTTGATGTAGAGTGTGGTTAGATACGTACCAGGGCGGTGAGACTATCAGCCTTATAGCCTTGTTCTGGAACCGTTGTATCTTGTTTATGTGTGTATCCTTTGCACAACCCCACAACATTAAACCGTATGTCCAAACGGGCTTTATAATTATTTTGTACACTAAGAATTTATTTTCCAATGATAAACTAGAGTACCTGCCAAGAAGCCAATTTAATTCTTGCAATCTTATATCTAGATGTTTTCTTTTTTGTGTAATATGCTTTTGCCATGTTAATTTGCGGTCCAAATGAATGCCTAAGTATTTTACATCTTTATCCTGGTTTATAACCACCCCATTTATTTCTAACGGCTGATACGTAAAATTTCGCAACGTGAAATCTACTTGCGTACATTTACTTTCGTTTACTCTAATACACGCCAACGACTCAGTCAGTTTTCCACTTTCGATAAATTTTTTTTCAATTTATTCGAAGTTTCACTATTGTCTTTACCGGTAGCTAATAGTGCTGTATCGTCTGCAAACGTAGCTGTTATCACGTTATTATCAACTGGAAAATCAGCAGAGTAGATTAAGTAAAGCACCGGGCCCAAGACACTTCCTTGTGGCACGCCAGCAGATACAGGATAGATTTCAGAATATTGATTTAGAATTTTAACCTGGCATGTGCGATCTTCAAGGTAGGATTTTAAAAGAAGGTACAAAGGATGCGGCACTATTTTTTTAAGTTTATAAAGCAGACCATGATGCCATACCTTATCAAAGGCTTGTTTGACATCTAGGAACACACCCGTGCATATTTGCTTAGTTTCAAGACTTTCTTGAATAGTATGCACAATTCGGTGTACCTGTTCAATGGTCGAATGTCTTTTTCTGAATCCAAATTGATGTTCAGGAACAATATGTTCCGCATTTAAAATAGGATTCAACCGCTTTAAAATTATTTTTTCAAGGAGTTTTGAAAGGATCGGGAGCAAGGAAATAGGTCTATAGGATGAAACCTCATCCGGTGCCATACCGGGCTTTGGTACAACTACTATTTGCGCCAATTTCCAGGATAATGGAAAATACTGCAGACGAAGAACAGCGTTAAAAATATTTGTGAGCAATAATATACCTTTTTTTGGTAGCTCAGATAACAATTTATTGGTAATTAAATCAAAACCCGGACTTTTTTTATTATTAAGTTTAGTAATTGCGTATTTGATTTCGCTGGGAGACGTTGGCTCAATAGGAGGGCTTAACTGTAAAGGTACACTTAAAAAATCATGTATATCGGTTTCGTCGTTTAATTGTAAATTTGGCTTAAAAACATCAGAAAAATATTTGGCAAATTCCTCGACTTTCTCTTCATCAGTTCTAGCCCATGTACCATCGGGTTTGCGAATTGGGGGAAGGGGTTGAATGGGTTTATTTCGGCTTTTGATCACTTTCCAGAGGCTGTAATTTGTCGCCTCCGTGGGTGAAAGTTCCTGCAGGCAGCGTTGGAAAGATTCATTTTTGGTATTTCTAAGTAAAATTTTTAGCTCTTTCGATTTTTTATTTAACAGAGTTTTATAATAGGGATTTTGAGACGATTGCCATTTCCTACGGATGATTCTTTTTTCTTTTACCAGGTCTAGTATATGGCGCGGTATATTATGTGTTTCTTTTATTTTGTTTATATTTGGCGTACATTTCCATGCAATACTCTGTACAGCTTCTGTAAAGTACTGAACCGCTGCATCTACATCTGATTCCGTTTTTAATGATAAATTTAATTTTAGTGTAGAATTTACAGATGCTCGAAAATCTACCCAATTTGTATATTTATTATGTAAGTTTGGAGATTTATCTTGGTTTATTAATCCTGTACTTACAGTTAATATTACAGCACTGTGGTCTGAGCATAAATCAAAATTTGGATCAGCTTTTACGTTCAACATTGAAATTCCATTAGTAACAAAAAAATCTAAAACATCAGGACGTTTGTTTAAGTCAGTAGGCCAATGTGTCGGTACGCCTGTTGCCACACGACCAAAATTTCTATTTAGCATTATTTTGTTTAAAAGTTTTCCCCTGGTGTTAGAAAATCGTGAGCCCCATCTTATGTTTTTGGCGTTCCAGTCACCGCCAGAGATGAACCTACAACCCAAAATACTAAAGTATTTGATTAACATACGTTCATTAAATCTGTGGTTTGGAGGGCAATACACTGCAGAAACTACAATTTTACCATTCAATGTATACGCCATTATATTTGTTGCTTGAATTTCTTTAGTAGATATATTTTGAAGTTCGTAGTGTTTTATTGTACTTTTAATCACTACAGCGCTACCGCCATGTGCCTTATGGTCCGGTCTTGTAGTTACGTAGACATTATAATTTTTAATTCTAAATTGTGTTTTCTCTGTAAAATGAGTTTCCGACAACAATAAAATGTCGATTTGCTCAAGCTTAAGGAACACCTCGATTTCTAGTTTATTTTGAACTGCACCATTGACATTCCACGTAGCTATGCGTAACGATGCCATAATTATTTAATTAATTTATTTGTTAATGCTGTAAGCAGGTTTAGCATGACTGAATTTTGCTGCATAAGCTGATTAAACATTGACTTGAAGTCGTCTAGAAAAGCTGTTATGATGCTTTTAAAATAAAGTACGTTAACAATTATTTTAACAATTATTTTAATACTACCTTTAGATGAAGAAACGATGAAAATTGTAGAGGCGTCTGCCTCTGCTACCTGCATTAAAGCCATCCACTGCAACCACAGCTGCCATAGTGTTATGCAGCATTAAGAATTATCATCATTAGCAGCACGCTCAGTTAGTTAGTAGGCAAATCCAAATCAATTTTTAAACTTTTGACATTTTTTAACTGAGGTCAAATAAATTACCATTACCATGCTACATAACACTGTATATCGTTTTTTCCTTTTTTCTCTTCTTCTTTTTGTTAAAGCAGTATGACCACATTCTCAGCCAACTACTGATGGATTTACACTAGAAAATGTATTTAAAAAAAAAAAAAGATCATACCATAAAGGAAGCTCTTTATTTTCCTCTGTGAAGTCCGAAATAGGATTAAGCCTAGCTAATGAATTTGTTTTTTTTTGGCTTTTTGTGTTCTTTGGTAGTAATCCTATCGAACGTGTGGGTTCGCAACATTGATTTATTAATTTTTTTTTTTTGGAAGGAAGTTCAGCATAATAATCGTGATTTTAATTTTAAATATTATTAATTTACCGTAGAAACGTAATTTTGGAAAAAAATAATTTTTTATAAAACATTAAAATATTAATGTTAATTACCGTGGAAATGGAAATTCGAATAAGGAAAACGAATTTGAAATCGCTATAATATCATTAACAAGCTCATCGCTGATGGAAATTGTTTTTTTTTTTTTTTTTTTTTAATATGCGGCTTTTTAAATTTAAGAGAAGAAATAAAGGTACTTTCGCGTAGCGCACCAAGTGAATAAAACACGATTTCAACGCAACAATCGCCGCAGAAAATTTAACTTCTTCTATTACTTTCTGAAACGTAGATGAGATATGAAGAATAAGTTGTCCTTCAAAATTTCAATTGTATTTCTCATTATAAACGAGAGAATATTCGCGCTGGTGAAGTTCCAATGTACCAAAACTATAAAGACCTGGTTAAGTACACAAAATATGAATACGACTTTATCAAACATTAGTGCATTAAATACACTAGGTATTCCATCAGTTGGTGACATTTGTAAAATAGGAAACGATGTTGAAGTAGTTATTGTAGTTATTGTAGTTATTGTAGTTATTGTAGTTATTGTAGTTATTGTAGTTATTGTAGTTATTGTAGTTATTGTAGTTATTGTAGTTATTGTAGTTATTGTAGTTATTGTGATATTCCCAAATCAAAAGGTTGATAAGGATATTACATTATTTATTCATCGATCGCTGTTAGAATATTCTCTAAATTACCCAAACAAAATTTTCATAAACTTCCACTCATATTAGCTGGAGACAATTTAACGTTGACTTCAATATCAAAGAAAAATCTGAAGCACTAATATCCTTTTTTATCAGATACATTTGATTTAAGTATTAATAATTAATCATCCGCAGCGCAGTAAACAACAAAATACTGTACTCGAGATACTTGGGCAAAGTGTTGAATCTCAAACATACGTATCTTATTATAGTTACTATAAGCCAATAATTTCTATGATACAATATGATGATGATAATGTTTAATATTTACATACATTCTGTCCATTAATGATTAATTTGATTCGTTTGTTTACTTACAATTCACTCTGCTCAATAAGTATCACTTAAAAACTTAATCTTAAAGAGAAATTGTAAATCCTAGATAATTAAATAAAATAATGTTCACAATGTTAATGTTTAATAATGATAATGAAATAATTGTTTCTTCCGTAAAACTTATTGTTTCATTCGAAGAAAAAGTGTAAGGATCCTGACTGGAGTCCCATGATCGTACACCTTTTTTTTTTTTTTTATCAATTCGTTTGAGTGACACTTGGCTCGAATGGCATCGATAAACACAAATAATTAGTCACATTTCCGATGAACACTAACTTGCGAACTTTTAGGACTGTAATTAGAAATGAAGAAAATGTATTAGAGCTCTTCAGATTAAGACTGTAAAAAAATTTCTACGAAAACTCGTCTTAAAATGACGAAAAAAGGGACTTGTCGGACGTTTCGTTTGTACAATTTGTCTAATAAATTTCTCGAAGATATTTTACATTTAGCCGGGCGTTTTAAAATAAAATCAGAAGACATTTTGAATTCGCGAATTCGCTCTGTCCTTTTTATGTTTCGGCTGAAAGAGAAAAAATAGATCAGCAAAGTAGCGGACACGTAATAATAATTCTTTAATCAGTCTTACCTAGACGTGTATGGTTCTTACCTTTTAGAAAGCACCCAGAATATTCTTCCCTCGGATTAGATGGTGCATACGTGCGAGATTATTGATTGTAATTTAGATAATATTTTTAACGGATTCTTGATGAAATTTGTTGTGCCATCCGACCGGTCTCAATTCATAATTTGATCGATGTTCTAATGAGTTGTTTCGTCTTTTAGACGCCTCTATTTCACCGATCTCGTATCTTGGGGAAAGCTTTTGAAATGGTCATCTCAGAAATAGACTTGTCTGCTAAGCGACAAATTTACAGAATTTTTTAAGCTCCGTGTTTTCAGAATTGGATAAGTAAAGAGCAATCGCTTACTTAGTGAGCGTACGATTACTTTTTTAAATTATGGCAGAATTTTTAGATACTAAAGGGAGGAGACTTCGATAACATAGCATATAAGTTTAACAGCTGGTTACTATTGAAATTACTATTTTGTCGGTGTGAAATTTGTAAATTTCAGCGGAATTTTATGTATTACAAATCCACAGTTATATACTAGACACTTAATTAGGACTGCCCTTTTAATCCGTCCTAAATCCTATTTTATTCAACGAGCCCGTATTACATTTAATATTCAGTTACTTGGTAAAGCACGCATATTGTCCTACAATGATCATTTCGTATTAATATTCAGATCTGTGTAATGAAAGTTTTAATAACCTCGGAGACTGGACACTCTACATCTGTCTGATCATGGAGTACAAAAAAAAAAAAAAAAAAAAAAGAAAAAAAAAAAGGGGGTGTTTAAACTATATAGCCCCCATTTTTACGTTATTAAAGGTTGAAGTATTTAGGACTATACTTAGATGGTGACCTCATATTTGAGAGGTTCAAATAGTATTGTCAAATTTTAAATTTGTTTAATAAAATTCTAAGGAAATTCATCTTGGGTTTCGCGCATCCTCCGCACTTATTGTACAAGGCTAAATTCTGTCTAGACTGGATTCCCACGTTTTATGACTTCAAAGACTAATCTTAGAGAACTGGATAGTCTGTAAAACGTAGAAATCTTATTAGGCTTATAATTAATAGGTCTGCACGGGTATTCCTTGCATTTTTAACTTGAAACTAATCTCCCCCCATCGCTATTTGAAAAAGCTTGCCAGTTGAATGTTTTTTGTTAAAATTTTGCGTTTTTAATAATAATCCAGATATATGGTCGCGATAGCCTAGTGGCGTGAATTCTCGATTATTAAGATAGTGGTTACGGGTTCGATTCCTAGCGACGGCCAAAAAAGTATATAGACTGATTTACTGATTAGTTAGTGGCCAAACGGGTATTTAAAGTCAGGCCGAAGAAAGAAAAAAATAATAATAATCACTCTGAATTAGAGGTTTATATCGCCCAAATTACCATTATTAGTAGGAAGAATTATATTCTACTATAAGCACAGAGTTTAGCATTATTAATGTGTGTACCCTTCTACAATATTTTGCAGCACCCGTATAAATCAAATCGTCCACGCAGTTGAAGATTAATAATTTTCCGGTTTTAAACATATTCACCTTCAATTCCCTTGCAATAGAGACAGGTATTTCATTAACTTAATCAATTAAAAATTTCCGAATTTTATTGAAATCTTTACGAATGGGGTTCTATGTGTGGGAGTTAAACAGTCTTAAATAAAGGCGCAACTTTCATCACAGATGATATTACTAATTCACCGTTATTTTATGCTTCCGTCGGAGGTTTGTTCCGTTCGAAGTTTTTGCTATAGCTAAGGTTTGCGAATCGTCGTGATAGCCTAGTTGCTAGAGCGTTTGACTTCCGTCAATGGCAGACGATGATAAGAAATTATTGCAAATAGTATTAAATAATCGCTAGCAGAATCATATGGAAGACGACGGTAAACATGCACAATATGCGCGTATACTAATTTAATTGATCGAGTTAATGAAATACCTGTCTCTACTGCAAGGGAGGTGAAGGTGAATAATATGTTTAAAACCGGAAAATTATTAATCTTCAACTGCGTAGACGATTTGATTTATACGGGTGCTGCGAAATACTGTAGAAGGATACACACATTGCTTATAGTAGAACCTCTAATTCAGAGTGATTATTATTACTTTTTTTTTAGATCTTTTTTTTAGATCTTTTTTTTTTTTATTGTTCGCGCATAACTTTTGCCTATTCGAACCGATCTTAATGATTTTTCGTTCGCTCGAAACTGTACTGGTCAGTAGTAATACCATATACAAGTAGCGATCAGTGTAAGCGCGCAGATTTTATTAATATAACAAGGGGCGATTAAGTTAAAATATTATCAATATTATTCAGCGTGGAAATATAAATTGCAGAAAAAGCGAATCTTTAACGTAGCTATACGATAAACTTAAAACATTATCTGGAATAATTAGGACAAACGTGGATTCGAATAAAGAAAAAAGTGAATTTGAAACCGCTATAACGCCAAGCTCATCACTGACGGAAACGTTACATCGTCACGTTACTACGTATAACTTTTGTTTTCATCCTGGCTAACTCCGATGATGTCATTTGTTGCGGTGTTTTTCCTATAAGTAACAATAAATTTCGGTGATATTATGCTCGATAGTCATTAAGTAACGTTGAAAAAGGCGGATCACACTGGAGATATACTTTCTTGGCTTAACATAACTAAATAAAAGTTAGCGAAAAGAATTTTTATTCGGAATTAAGGGAAATAATGAACAGCTAAAATGTTAAAACTAGAACGGCGAAAATCGCAATGGCTTTACCACACGTTAGTTTCCTGCGGAAGTGTATATTCGAATAAAGCGAATGAATTTCGAACCCCGAATGTGCGATTTACAAACGCTCGTCACTGAAGAAATTTGAACTTTAGTCTCTTGAGAACTGACACCTAGCTCTTTGTGTAGTACGAAAAAATCCCAAGTTAGCTATCGCTTAAAAATGTTTACACTGAGAATTTTGGAATTCAAAAAAAACAAAAAAAAACAAAGCATATCTGACTCTGAGGTAAAAATTTAATAAAAAAACAGTAAGATATAAAAAATAACATATTTCAAAGCAGTGTACAAAAAAAAAACAACCATTAAGATTACTGTTAAACAACATTATTGCTATCCGGATATCCGGACCGGCATCAAATTTAAATTGCAACAACAATTAAACAAACGATTGTGAATCTGGTTTTTAATTATTATTGTAGTTTCTGCGCTGACTCTGATGAGTATTACCGTTGTTTAGGAAACCTTCGTGTATATTTTACTGTAAAACAACTTATTTATTTTATTTATTTATTTATTTATTTATTTTACGTGTGTCATATACTTAAGCTAGAGACACGGCAAGAAATTACAAAATTACGAAAATTGAAAAGAAAGAAAAAACGAAAATAAAGAGAAATTAATAACAAAGATTAACAAAATTATAACAACTTTAATCAATTAGACGATTTTAGAAATTGAAATAATCAATTAAGTTTCTTCATCGCACAACAAATCCTTTAAATTGGATGGTATTGCGTATTGTTTCCGATAATGATCATCAATTAGGCATTTAATCAGTAGGTGTTCGATAATTAATTAGCAATTAATTATCTGGCACTGGGGCGCAGGTTCTTTATTTAATAGATATGCGTGTGTAAGGCGAGTGTGCCCAAGTCAACATAAGGTTACCTCCTGTTTTCTGCTTTCTCGGCTTGAGGAAAGCCATGGTTTCGTAGACGATTCTTTTATGGAGCGTAATTTATTTTCTGTGGGTAAATTTTTGCCAATCGTTGTTCCATGTGTTATTAAAATGGCGTTTAAGCTGATGCTTAAAGTCGGTAAACAGTACTGTTACGTTTGAAGTTGACGCAAGTTCACTAATCGTTTTAACGGAGTTTTCCGCATTTTCGAAGCTCTGTATACTGGGCTCGGTTGCACCATGGTGGCATAGGAGATATGGGGTCCCGGACCAGTACTGGAATTTGGATGTTTAGCTGATGTAGAATGGACATAACGTGATCGATTGTTGTTCCGTCCTGGTTCTCAATAGTATCATCCAAAGAGTTTAGCTTTGTGCTCCTTATAATATGAAAAACCAGCACGGTTAGATAAGTTCGTTGCAAATTTAATGCCCACTACTCCGCTGAATCGCATAGTAGACTCGGTATCAGAGAGGTTCGGAAAATAGTTGCCAACCTCGAAGCGGTATGACGGTTAGTATATAAACATTTTAAAGTCGATATGCTAGCGGAAGCACTGATTGGTGTACCATAATCGATTTGGGACCTTACAAGGATACGATACAACGTTAATAGATTATGTCTGCTTGCGCCGTAGGTTGTATGCGATAGCTTTCGCAGTCGGTTTAGTTTTTTACCACAGCTGGGTTTTCAATGCGTTAATGTATGCTTTCCAAGTGAATTTGCTGTCGAATGTCATTCGTAAATATTTCTACTTTATTTATGGATGCTATACGGTTGATATTAACAGTTAGACTTACTATGCGATCGCACTTTTTCCGCCTACAAAAATCGGTTACTATGGTTTTTTTGTTGTTGAAAAACAAAGGCCGCGTTATCTTCCGACCATTGTTCCAGTCTATCAGTTGTGCTCTGCAGAACGTTTTCTCCTAAGTTGATATCGGTACATGGAAGAAATATGCATCAATCGTCTGCAAAAAGGAGTGATTTTACAGGTTTTTGCACTTGGTCATTTATCGCAATATTAAAAAACAGTGTTGGGCCGAGGACGGATCCCTGAGGAACTCCTGTCCGTACCGTATGTGATCAGACAGAAGGGATCCCAATCTCACTTGAAAGCGGCGATCAAAGAGCAAGTTCGCAACAAACATACAAAGGCGACCTTTTTTTTTTTTTTTTTTTTTTTTCCAATGTGCACCTGTAATGAATTCACAATTAGCACATGTGCGGGAGCCTATTAACAGGAATTAATAAGTTATTCAGCAGTAGCTCCTTTGAGCAGTCAGCTGTGTGCTAAGTTGTTCAGGTTACTGATATACTGAGGATATCACGGCACAACCTCCTTCCTAGCCTTCTGCGCGGTCTGTCCGGTAGCGTTGTTGTGAACATTCTTCGAATTAACGGGTTTTCATGCATCTGTAACGCCTGATAAAAGTTTTGATAATTTTGTTGATAAATTTCTGCTACTGTTTTCACGTTCAAGTCATGATGTATTTGTTCATTGCTTACGTAATATGGAGCATTACACATTGACCTCAATGTTTTCGACTGGAATTGTTGAATACGTTTACAGTTAGTTTTTGCGGAAGTACCCCACAGTTCGATTCCGTATTTCCACTTTGAGGCCAGAATTTATTATATATTAGGACTTTGTTTTCCAAAGATAAGTTAGATTTTCTTCCAATTAAGTAGTATAAGGCTCTTGTACATGCATCGAGGTTTTTACGTAAATGCAATATATGCGGTAGCCAAGTGAGCTTTCTGTCTAAGATTATGCCCAAGTATTTAATTGAATTTAACTGTGGAATTGGTTCAAGTTCATATAGAACTGGTGGACACACTCCTTTGCGTAGAGAGAAAGTTATACTGGCTGATTTTGTTGAATTAATTTTTATTTTCCACTTTGTGCACCATCTTCCTAATACCTTAAGGTGCTGTTGTATTAACTGGGCAGCAATTTCCGGTCTCCTATCCGCAGCCATAAGAAGCATGTCGTCCGCATATGTGAAGACTGATGAATACGCTGTTGTTGGAATATCCGCAGTGAAGATGGAGTACAATACTGGACCAAGCACACTGCCCTGTGGTACAGAGGCTAATATCGGGTACCAATCAGAGTATTCGGATTTGTGACGTATTCGGAAAGTCCTAGCTTCAAGGTATGAAGCTAAGAGAGTGAAAATTTTCGCTGGAAACGATTTTTTAATCTTGAATAGTAGTCCTTGATGCCAGACCTTATCGAAGGCCTGACTCACGTCAAGGAAAACAGCTGCACAGTAACGACCAGTTTGAAAGCAAGAAGAAATCGCATCAACCACCCGATGACACTGGTGGATAGTGGAGTGACGCTTCCTGAATCCGAATTGATGAGTAGGAATTAATTTTGATTCTTGTATCGTTATCTGCATTCTCCGCAAAATAAGTGATTCTAAAATTTTTGCCATTGAGCACAGGAGACTTATGGGTCTATACGACGAAACTTTATTAGCTGGTTTGTTAGGTTTCAGAACCATAATTACCACTGACCTCTTCCAAGCTTCAGGGAAGTAAGAAGTGCGAATTACAGCATTATACAGGTGAAGGATTTGAATAAGAACACTTCTGTTTAGGTGTTTTAGTATATCATTGGTTATATCATCACAGCCTGCAGCTTTGTTGGCTGGTAAACGCCGAATTTCTTGCTCTACTTCTGTAAGTGAGAATGCTTTAACTGGCGGAGAGGATTCAAGTGGAATTTTTAAGTATTGTTGAACTTGTTCCTCAAAATTTTTGTTTTGCATTTCTCCGTGCGGCTTGAAAACTCCGGATAAGTGCTCAGCAAAGAAACATGCTTTCTCGCGTTCACTTCTAACCCATTTCCCAGAGTCATTTTGCATAGGATAGTCTGAGTTATGTTCTTTCAGGATGCTTTTTGTTGCATTCCAAAGTGTATTGTCTTTTGTGCTTAGTTTTTTAAGATGTATTTGGAAAGATGCATTTTTGTATTCCATGATTTTAGTTTTCATATTGTTTCTTAGAAGATTGTATACTTTACGATTGCTTGGGTATCTGAAACGCTGCCACTTGGCTCGTGCTCTTCTAGTTGCAGCTATGAGCTCGCGAATTTCTGCTGGAAGACTGTGCACTTTACGTTTGTTGAAACTATTTGGAAAATTTGTGGAGTTTTTAGCACTTAGTTGTATGGATTCAGTTAAATATTCCACTCGGCTGTCAATATCTTGTTTTGTTCTAAGAGAAACGTTGGTTAAACAGTTGTTAAGGAGAGCATTAAGTAGATCCCAATTTGTTGTTTTATTCGTTAGCTGCTGCTTAGAATAGGTTTCTATAGGGATAGAATCTATTATTAGTTTAACAGGAGCGTGATCCGAGGATAAGTCCGCCGTGGATTTGCAAGAATGATAATATTTTTTTACACCTTTAGCAATATAGAAGTCAAGTATGTCTGGCAACCTGTTTGCGTGCGATGGCCAGTATGTGGGTTCATCCGAGGCTATAATATGTAGGCCTAAATTTTGAATGATTTTCCTGAAAATTTTACCTCTGGGGTTTGTTAGTCTTGATCCCCAGTAAGTATGTTTAGCGTTGAAGTCGCCTCCGCATATATAATTTCTTCCCATTTTTATTAGATGTTGAGCAACTTCATTCTCAGTTATTTTGTAGCCTGGGAGGCAGTACATTGCTGCGAGTGAAAAATCAAATCGAGAACTGTTTAACGTGATTGAGATAGTTTGAATTTGGGGAAAGGAGCTGGAGTAAGAAAGAAAGTGTTTTATTTCCTTTCTTATTAGAATAGCTGCTCCGCCGTGAGCCGTTTCATCCGGATGACTACAATTGTAAGTGATATAATCAGCTATAAAGAATCTATTATTTGGAGTTAAGTGCGTTTCCGTTATTAACGCTACGTCAATTCGTCCTTGTTTAAGAAAAATCTCCAATTCGGTTTTCTTTCCAAGTATTCCATTTGCATTCCATAACACTACTGAAAGAGATGACTGAGTAACGGTAGCAGGTGTATTCATTTCGCTTGTAATAGATTTTCTATGACTTTAGTGAGGAGATTTATTAATGGAGATATTATTATTTTGAATTCATTTAAAAAGGATGATAAGGAGTCAGAGATATGCGCTTTCTCAGGACTTTGGTCCAGATTACGTTGTTGCTCTGGCATATGATTTCTTGCTACCTTTGAATAAGTCGGTCTTGTTACATGGGTAGTGCTGTTTATTTGCGAATTTATTCTGTTTAATGGCGGAAAATTTGCCGCACTTGTATTAATGGTCTTGTGTATTTTATTGAGTCCTCTTGTATATGGATTTAAGAATGTTAGTTCCTCCTTATAGGCAGGACACCCTCTGTAGTTCGCTGTATGTGGCCCTTGACACAAGGCACATTTTGGAAGAACGTCATAAGGCTTTGTGCATTTAGCTGACTCATGTTTTTCACCACACTTTACACATCTGTAAGGTAAATTACAGTACTGTTTCGTGTGTCCGTAGTTCTGGCATCTTGTACATTGTGGCGTTTGTTGAAATTTTTTTTTTGGTTCTTCTATTGTTACCACAGAATGAAAAAGGTTGTTCAGTTTGAAAATTTCTTTGTTAGATGGTGATTGATGAAGATCGATAAAGAAGAGTGGAAGAGGGTTTTTTGTTTTCCTATGTAGAATGTTGGTTATTGATTTTACTGCGTGACCATGCTTTTCAAGTTCCGCTTTTATTTCCTCAGTTGGCGTGGAGTGATGCAAATGTCGGAGGACAACGCGAAAGCTCCTGTCTTGCGATAGCTGATAGGTAAAAAAGTTTACATTTTTTATTTTTAAAATATGTACAATATGTCTATAGCATTCTGGAGTGGCCGGTTTTATAGTAATTCCGCCTTTTGTTGCTTTGCATTCGAACGGCTGATTTGGCTCAGAGAGCTTCAGTTCATTTATAAATTGCATATAATTTGTAATGTTTTTAACCAAGATTGGGGGAGGATTTATCGGGATCGTTTTTGTAACTTTTTGCTGCATATTCTCATCACATACTTTTTCTGGACTTATTGTTTCACAGCACATATCCTGATTTGAGTCAGTATCAGTAGGTTCCTCTGCGAGGTACTGAAAGCGATTATATTTGTAGAATGTTGGCTTACTATTTTTATTAGCGTTTTTCTGATTAGTGTGATTTTTATTTTTTAAACATAAGGTGTTATCATCTTTTAGGAGTTTATGTGTGTGATTTTCTTCTTCACTTGTGCCGCTAGAGTGTGCACGTTTATTTACAAGTTGATAATCATTATTTGCGGTGCGTAAAATGGTAAGCGGAGCGATCGGTTTAAACGCACGATTAATATCGGAAGTTGGATCGAACGCAGGCCGGTTTGTGGACGGCGAGTTAACAATTGTAACATTATTACCTGTGTGACGCGGAGATAACGGTCGAATCGGAAGTTGATCGGAATGACTTGCGCTAGCAGGTTGTAATGGCTGACTTACCGAACAAGGACCGGACGGGTTTTGCGGAGGGGGGTGCGGGGCAACATCGTTGGTTGACAAGCAACCAGCGCGTTATCACTTACAATGTGAACGAGATAAGAACGAACGCACTAATTCACAACTGTATTTATTTACAAAACACTATCTTTGAAGTTCCAAGAGTGTAAGGTTAAAAGAATTTTGTATTATCTCCCCATATGTGTTTTCAAATGCTTTCTTGAAATCGAAAAAGACGGCTAATAAGTGGTGCTTGTTTGAGAAAGCTTTACTTATGGAGCGCTGTAACGCAAGGATCGGATCAACGGTAGATCGTCCTGACCCAAATCCATATTGAATATTTGTACATAAACTACGGCTTTCGATTTCCCATAGTAGTCTGTCATTGATAATTTTTTCTAACACATTACATAGAACTGATGTAAGAGATCAATGCCTGTAACTATCGAGGATTGTTTGATTCTTATTTGTCTCGAGTAATGAGATTATAATGGCATTTTTCCATTGCAATGGGCGATTACCTGAGAACGATATTTTCTATTGTAAATTACGAGTAGAGCTTTTAATATAAAGTCAGGTGCATATTTTAAAAGATAACTGTGAAAATTATCCAAACCAACTGCTTTCGGTTTAGTATGTTTAATGGCAGTACACAGTTCTTCCATTGTGATGGTTATATGATTCTCGGTTGTTGCTGGTAAAATGAAGACCAAACGTAGCATTTTTACCAGTATTAGATAATTCTGTATTGTTTATAAATTGGTTTCCATCTTTAGTTGACATCGTAAAAAATTCTGCAAACGCGGCGTTTATTTTGTCAATATTACTGCATATGTTACCAGCGATTTCTATACATGTCGGTGTAAAGTATGGCGTTGATTTTTCGATGGATTTAAATTTTTTTCCATACAACTTTGGTCGGTGTACCAGGGTTCAAGGTTGCTACATAGTTTTTTCAGCAGTTTAATTTTTCTTGTTTGAGAATATACCTGGCTTTTGCTTGTAATTTTCTAAAATTCAGATGATTTTCCATGTTCAGGTTCGACTTTAACCTCTTTTTTTTTAAAGCGTTCCGTCTGTTTCTGATTGCAGTTGCACAGTCCTTAGACCACCAAGGGACTTTTACAGTTTTATTATGTGGTGAGCATCGTTTTGCCTGCTCGATGAGTGCGTTTGTAAACGTCTGTACAATAGTGTCAATATTACACAATGTAGTGGTATAACATTGTAACGAACATCGAGCTTTGTAATTTAACCAGTTAGTTCTTTTATACTTCGGTAACAGATTTACATTAATTTCGGCAATAAGTAGTAGTTTCTGATTATAACTGGCTTCTTATAATAATAATCGGAAAATGATCGCTTCCACCAAGGTCATGATGTACATAAAAAGGTATTTTACTGCTCAATTTAGGGGAGCACAAGGTTAAGTCAATATTAGACCATGTTCTATAAGAAAGGTTATAATGGTTCTGTTGAATTAAGCAGTGTAAGGTTAAACGCGTTAATTTGCATTTTCTATGATCTTACCTCTTGAATTTGGCTAGGGCTATGAGCGTTCATATCTCCTAATATAATGAACGGGTTAGACAGGTGTTTTATCAATGAAAATAAGTGTTCCGTATGTAAAATACACAGTGCGTATTGTAATTGGTTGTTTAAACTTTGACTGCTAGCGCCAGTAGCCCAGTGGCTTAACTCTACTGTTTCATAATGATATTTTGATTTAACAGCTATTAATGTGCCACTATGTGCATAGTCATGTACTGCAGTGAAAATTATTTTATAGTCGGGGATGCGGAAATTTCGGTTGTTTTTAAGATGCGTTTCCTGGAGACAAATGACAGACGGATTAGATTCTGACAGAATAAGTTTATAAGGTCTTCATTGTGTAAATATATGCCATTGCAATTCCACGAAATAAATGTACCTTCCTGCATTTACATATGTATGTTTGTATGGTAACTTGCGGTGATTGTTTTGCAATGTTTGGTCGCTCAGTCTGATGGCTTTCGGTAAACTGTTAGGTCTGAGTTAGGAATGGACTGCATTTGATCTTTTAGTACCGTCATAATCTAGGTAAATTTTGCTTTAGTTCCACATCTTCTTACCGAATTTTTTAATTCTCAGTGCATTTTTATTAAATATATAAAGTAAATCTTGAAGCTGATATTTTAAACAGTTTCATGTTTCCGAATTTTCTTTTCTTCCTCTCTACGGTTATTTAACATTTATTTACTCATATCCGCGCAGCTTGTAAACAGATGCATTAATATTATATAGTAGTAGGATCAATTGGTTCCGGGTCAAAACCAGCCGGAAAAAGAAAAAAACTAACTTGTAAAACAGCTTACATCCTAGAAAATATTTTTTCCCGTTTAAATGGCAGGTATTTAATTTATTATTACTCTTTTTTTGTCCATATTTGACCTCGTCAACTTTTAACCACGTAAATATAGGTCAGTTTAGTCTGAAGATTTAAAAATTGATAAGCACTGCACCCTGCAAAGTTGTCGCGTCCGTCCTGCCTTCTCGTCTTTTAACCTTATCTCTATGGTCTTTGCTGGCCTGCATGATGTGGAATATTTTCCCGTTGCCTGTAATTTTACATTATTTTACGATTTTTTAGGTATTATATCGGTTTCTGCAGATGACGCGCGTAATCGGATTTCTGAAAGTTATCGAAAGTGTGATTTTCCACCTTTTCACTTTTTATGGGGGGGGAGGGGTGCCATTGAGACGATATATGAAAAAGAAATATTATCAATATGCAACTGACGGCAATCGCACCGATCGAATTATTAACCTTTTTGCAAATCTTTGTCCGAACACTAAACAACATCTTGAAACTTCGTCCTATAAAAAAATAAGATTAAATTTAAAAAAGAAAAAGAAAAAAAAACGTTTTGAACATTTACAATATCGATTTACTTACAAAAAAGCAACGACGCATAGTTTGCAATAATTATTAAACAGTAACATTTTTTAAAAAATGCATCTGTTTTCAAATACGTAAAAAATAAATAAATAAATAAATAAATATATATATATATATATATATATATATATATATATATATGTATATATACCTCGAATGATGATTAAGGAATTGGATAAATTGTAATAGCGTGAACAACCGTTTTAATTTTATACTTAGACTTAACATCCTACATTTTTTTTTTTTATTTTTTTGTTCGGCCATCCTTTTTTTAAATTATCGTTCAAGAAAATTTACTCCTCATATCTTTTACGGTACATTTTTCCCAAAACTTTAATTTACCCAGTTCATTATTATTGTTTCAAGTTACTTTTTTTTGTTTATAAAAGTGAATAATTTTTAAATAAAAACCTTTTTTTTTTGTTTGAAAATCAATCGTTGAACCGTTTGGTTCGTTTTCTCCATTCGATCCTGTTCCATGCTGTTGCTTTTAATTTGTTGCACCTATGTTGTACACTTCATATATTTAAGTATTTGCGACATGTAATCTCGGTCTTCCCCTGTATCTGATTCTCCTTGTTTTTCCTTCTATAATTTTGGTTTAGTTTTATTAAGAAAACAAAAAAAAAACAAACAGTCCGTAGTGATAAGTCAATTCGACACAAAGAATCAATATCATAAGAAGAATTATAGAAAAGAGGACAAATTCGTTGAAAATTTAAAAAAGAACTAATTTTGTATTCTTGTATTGCATGACGGACGCGAATCCATTAAAAAAGATTTCAATTCAAGATTTGCTTCTTTTAAGCAGACATTAAGTAAAATCAAATTGTTCGATAATTAACGGTAAAAATAAAATACGAAAAGCTCGACAGAAGCTATAAGGTCGACGACAAACATGATGTTGAATTGAGCGTAACTATTGTCTTTTTAATATGGAACTTTTTTTTTTCCTACAGCGCTATCGATATGATTTTTTTTTTTTTAAACCTCTGTTTTGGCACATCAGCAACAGATCTTCGCCCAGAAACGAAACAAGGGAGAAGGATCAGTTAAATGTAGAGTCGGTATCGAATATTGATGAGATAAAAGAACTGAGGATAGGAAGAACGGAGATCGACGGAAACGATAAGATATACAAAGCGCAATAAGGATTAGTGAGTTTGAGTGATAACAGATCGGAGTACAAAGAAGTGCGTTCGTTCACGAGAGATGGACATTTAAAAAAGATATGGTCAGGATCACAGACGGTTTCGTCGTCAGGATGAAGAGAATAATTAGGGGAAAGAGTGCGAGATGAAAACGAAAACGTGAGGAAGATAGAAGAGTATGATTCAGACGTAAACGGATAATTGGGACAATAACGGATCGGCGAAGCGATAGAAAATCGTAAAACCAAGGCCGCGTGGGAAGATTAGGTTGGATGGAAACATTTAAGAGGAAGGGGTTGATTAGAAAAGGAAGAAACGTAAAAATCTGACCAAAATCTAACATGAAACTTTTTACATAATGGGAGTAAATTATGAAATTTAGTGAAATAAAAGCGGGAGGATATAGCAACCTGAGCCAAGGAATCTGCCATTTCATTACCCTCTATTCCCATATGACTGCCAGAGCATATCAATGCGGATATCAAGAAGCGAGAGAAGAGTGCGTATGAGAGGGCGAATACGAAGAATAAAAACGTCAGAGGAGTGAGAGGAGAAATGTGAGGAAATAGTTTTAAGAGCACACATGGAGTAGGAGATGATAAAAAATTTAGAAGAAGAACGATGTGAGGAAATATGGATTATGGAGCGTAAAATGGCCATTAACTCGGCCGTAAAGATAGTACAAAAAGAAGGGAGACGAAACGATTCAGAGAAATTAATGCTCGGAATGATGAAAGAAGCTCCAACTCCATTAGGCCTCTTCGAACCATCCGTAGAAATGGTCATGTGGGAAAGAAAATTGGATTCAATATAATTATGGAATTCCTGTATAACTGTTGCATAGGAAAGGGATTTGGAGGAAAAAGGGGAAAGTAGAATACATTGGGAGGGGATTGAAGAGATCCGCAAAATTGAAAGAAAAGTATAAAGGAGATGATTATAAGAAATTGTACAGAATAAAAAAGAATTCAGCCGCAAAGCAATGTGGGCTATAGGAATTTTCTCGGGAGTAAAACGCCACGTGCGCAATATGTTATCATTGTGACATGGCGTTGTTACTGCTGAAGATGTATTTTCTCGCTATCTTTTAAGTTAGTTTACGATTCGTGCTCCTCCTACGTACCTCCTTAGCAGCCTCATCGCTTATGCCGACTTTTATTCCGTTTAGTCAATTGTGACAAGCAAGATGAAAGGTCGGGATAGGGTTTTTTTTTTTTATCGCTTGCATTTATGAAGCTTAGCTAAATAATCTATATATCTCTCCGCTTTCACCGGCATGTTTCAGATTAGTTTTTGTCAACAGTGTAATTTTGACGAATTTTTTTTTTGTTGACTCGTCACCCGGCAGCCTTTTCACAGGCAGCAATTGAAAGGAGTCAATTATATTTTAACACGATCGCATATTGTTAATAAGAAGTAATCCGTATACCGGAAATATCGCGTGCAAAGAAGAAAAGACTGGGAATATGGGGGAGGCAAGCTGCAGCAAACGAAAATACGAAGTAGAACGCTCAACAGAAAAAGATGAAAACTTAATAAACACGTGATCAGCATCATAATCACGTGCTTCGTTTGATTGGAGAATACGGAAAGGAAACCGACGAAAAACGAAAACGGAAGAAAGATAATAGACTATGGCTTAAGAACGCAGACGAATAATGGAGACAACAAGGCGGACGGTGCAGTGAAAGAAACAAAGAGAACCACGAATTAGCAGCAAGACACTAGCTTGAACAGAGATAGATGAGCAATTGTTAGAAAAAGACTGAGAAAACTTTCACACAGCGGAAGGAGATTGAACGATGTGAGATTTTCCTTGAGAGAGGAAATACGAGAAGAAGTGTAGAATCGCGAGAGCCAAAAAGTACCCGAATGGCTCTATTTAAAACGTACAAGTCGTCGAACGACACAGGCACTACGTGATTATGAGTCGCATCTAGATTTTCTCTTTGCAATGTGAACTTTAAATGTTACGACTGCAGCGATACTTGACGCGACTTACAAAAGCTCTTGAAGGTTACGGTCACCTGAAATTTAGAAAGAATTGCTACATCCGCTGGATAGAAATTTCCCTAAAATCCGTTGTTCATTTTTATCTTGTACAAAACTTCGTCACTAACAGTTTTACCCGTCCAAAGTATATATCTTTAACATCTGACGTCAAATCACATTTCGAACGCATGGAGCTTATCATTTTCCTCGTTTTAAAATCGTCCATATCTCCGCTCCGTCCACTGTTTTAAATTCGATTTTCTACCAGACCTTATTGATCTCACATTCCATGTATTCCTCCAAAACCGTTGATGCATGTGCGTTCCCCCCTCTGCAAAGTTTGTGTACCAAAATGGGCACAGGGAAACTCGAATACCTTCGCACTACTGCAGGGGATTGACACACTGTTCCGGGCGCATCCTATAGATGCAGCATTATTATCAGATCTTTCGCATGCCATCTTTTATAGAAATGTACAGTGGTGGTTTCCCGTTTCCTTTCATCGGATTTTCTGTCAAGGTTTATTCCCTTAGACCTTGGATAAACATTTTAAACCGCAAGGTATCGGAGGGTTTGTTTTCTGTTGGGGTTGTTTGCTTAGCCTTTGGGTAAAAACCCTACGCGCAAGGCAGCGGTTTGATACTGGGATAGCAGGTAAGGGGCTATTTATACAGGCGGTCTCAACTCGCCAAGGGTTAGTAAGTAGTTTTAACTGGCTCTGTTTGTGGTCTTCTCGACTGCTGCAGTGGAAAAATAATAAATCAGTAATTATTAACGTTAGCTGAATTTACACGTAAAGTTTAAATAGTTGTTTAATAATGATAATATTGATAATGCCGGTCGCATTATAGATTAGATATAGTATTAACATTTATTTATTTATTTATTTATTTTTTTTTTGGATTAACATTTATTCGAAATTTTCCGAACGATCGCTGATATTTTCGGCGCTTTTAATTCTCAAAAGCCCGTTGGGTTAAACTAATTCACAATAAAAAAAAAAAAAAAAGCAAAACTAAATCAAATAAATTTCTATTGCACCCGGCAAAAATTTTTAAATTTATTACTGACGTACGACTGTACGCCTTCTGTTCATTTTTTTTTTTTTTTTTCATCCGTTACGTTACTGATAGAATCTTCTTCTGCTTCTTTTGTCTTATCCGCTTAGCGAACGTTGACGACCAATGTGTTCAATGATTCCCTATTACGCGCCACATCCATTAGTTTCCCCTTATAGTATTGTTGATACCTGTCCAGCTCTTTATGTTGTCTAGCCAAGACATTCTCGGTCTTTTCGTTTTCCGTCTACTTTTCCTTGTAATATTAGTTGCACTAACTCATATTTGTCTCCTCGCATAATGTGGCTGCCCAGATAGTTGATTTTTCGTTTTTTAATTAGGGTCAGTAGTAGTTCCTGAGTGTTTTTTGTAGACGTCGTAGCACTTCTCTTTATTAGTCACTTTCTCGGCCCAGCTGATCTTCAAAAGCCGTCGATAAATCCACCTTTCGAATGCTTCAATCCTCTTCGATGCGGCTGCCGTGAGCGTCCATGTTTCAGCTGCGTATGTCGCTGTAGCCCATATATAATCAGGCGGAGCTTTAGCTGTGTGTTAAAATATCATGACTACACAATATCCTTTTAAGTTTCATAAATGCGTTTTGTGCTACCTCTATTCTGCATTTAATCTCCATGTCTGAGTTTACCTTGTCTGTGATCCAACTTCCTAAATATTTGAAGGATGCAACTTTTTTTATCTTTTCCTCTTTTATTATGATTTCTTCATCGTTCCCTGGTTTTTCTCTAGATATCTTCATATACTTTGTTTTACTAAAATTTATTTTAATTCCGAAATTCTTTGTGTGTCCGAGCACATCCTCGATTAATCTTTGTAGGCCTTCTCGGGAACCAGCGATGATTGCAGTATCATCGGCGAATCTAATATTATTTATGAACACTCCATTTATGCGAATTCCTTCTACTGATTCGGCAGTAACCGATTAAAAAATCTGTTCCGAGTACACATTGAACAACACTGGCGACAGTATGCAACCCTGTCTTACTCCGCGTTCGATGTTAATATCGCATGTTTCTTCATTTTCTATCCTAACTGCAGCTTTCTGTTGACAGTACAGATTTCTGATACAGCTGAAATCGTTTGCATCTATTGCTGTCTTTCTTAAGACTTCAAACATTTTATTATGTTCCACCTTATCAAAGGCTTTTTCGAAGTCTATGAATACATATCTTGACCCTGGTCGTAGCATTTTTGCGCTAATAACTGGACACAGAGGATTGCTTCACGGGTGCTCATATTATTCCTGAATCTGAATTGAGTCTTTCCCATATAATTCTCCAGTTTTTTATAAATCCGTTTTTGAATTATTCGCAAAAAAAACCTTTAGTGTATTTCTCATTAAGCTTATCAGTCTAAATTCAGTACACTTCTTCGCTGCCGGCTTTTCCGGAATTGGTATGAAGATGCGAGTGGAGCCAGTCTACTGGAAAGTTGCCTGTTTCATAGATTGTGTTATATAATCGAAGCAATATTTTGACGATTTCTGGAGATAATGTTTTTATTACCTCTGCTGGAATTCCGTCTGGACGGGGCGCTTTATGATTTTTTGCTTTCTTAATAGCATCTTGTATTTCCAATTCAATTATTGTTGGTCCATTTATCCAGTCTGTTTCAGTTTTGATTTCTTTCGTTTTATTTGTTGTACCGAACAGTTTATTTATATAATCTTTCTATAAGTTTTTTCTCAATTCCATGTCTCCCACTATCTTCCCAGTTTTATCAACATTGGCCATTGCCGTTTTGTATTTGCTAGTTCCAGCTATCTGTTTTAATTTTTTATGCAAGTTGAAAGCATCATGTTTTTCTTCTAGTTTTTCCAGTTCTCCGCATTCCGCTCTCATCCATTCGGCTTTTGCTTGCCGTATCTTCTTCCTTATTATTTTTTGATATTTTTTAGATAGTTCATAATTCTGTTTATTCTTATGCTTTCTTCTTTCCATTAGTTCTATTATTTCTTTCGACATCTAAGCTTTTTTCTTTTGTTTTACTTGTTCGCCCAGATACTTTCCCCCCGCAGCTTCCTGAATGCTTTTTTTAATCATCTGCCATGAAGCTCTTCAGTCTCTTCTGGATTGTTATTAGACATCCTTCTTAATATAAAGTCGGAAATTTCCCTTTTAGTACCAGTATCCCGCAGCTTATCTACATTATATCTCTTATTTATTTGTGGTTTTTTCTTCTTTACAGCCAGTTTCATTCTTATTGTTAGTGTTGCTTCTAGCAAATTGTGATCGGATGGTACATTTGCTCCAGGTCGTGTAGTTGCTAATCCAAATTTTCCTGCTATACTTTGTACTTCGCCGTTTCCTATTTTCGCATTAAAGTCTCCTATTATTATATTCGGTATACGATAGTGCTGTTTTTAGGTTACTGTAAAACGAATCGATTTCATTTTCATCCTTATCCGCAGTAGGTGCATAAATTTGAATTATATTCACTTTTACTGGTTTTCCTAGTAATCATTGA
This sequence comes from Icerya purchasi, assembly GCA_039619475.1. Lineage (NCBI taxonomy): Eukaryota > Metazoa > Arthropoda > Insecta > Hemiptera > Monophlebidae > Icerya > Icerya purchasi. The sequence goes on from CM077115.1 coordinate 241,907,478, forward strand.
GTGGAATGTGTAGTCAACTACATGTTTCTCCATTTTTCTTGTCATAAATATTCCTACACCATTCTCGTGTTTTGGGTTGTTATTTCCTGAGTAGTAGAAGACGCCTTCATCCGTATAACACTTTCCATATCCAGGCCATCTGGTTTCACTTATTCCTAATATGTCTATATGTAATCGCTGCATTTCGACACAGCCAAGTTTTTCAGCTTACCAGCTTCATATAGGCTTTGAACATTCCAAGTGCCGATTTTAAACGCTTTCTTTGCTAAATTCTTTGTTTTTATTGTTGTTTTTAGCTTATCTTCCAGTCGTTCATTTTCCACACCTGACCTGGTATCCATCATTGCGTGGCCAGTCACATATTTCACATTATCAAGCCTGGGAATCTGATAACGCTGGGCGCTAACCGGATCACATGGCAGAACATTATTATACTTATCTAGCATCATTGGTTTTCATGAGCGAGTTACTGCAGTGGGGTTTCTCCTTGCCTTCTGCAGGATTGTTTGTCAGAGTTAACTCCCTTAGCCGAAAGTACCGGTTTAAAGGCGCCGGATACTCGGCTCCTCGTTCTGGATTGATTTTTATCAATTTGACTGGGGCACATCGTCTCGAACGAGGTGCTGATAGTCGGCTGTTGTTAGTGCAGCGAAAAGCTTAACGCTATTTATTAGTAAGATCACCTTCGGCAAATGATCCTCCCTCCGTTTTCCTATCAGCTATTTGTTGTGAGCTCTGCTCTAGCTTTCCTAATTAGCGCTAAGCCCGCCGAAATAAGAAATTATCACCCTGCACGACGTGGACGTACAGAACTCACTTTCTCCGTCGGTGGGGCTAGCACCATATGACGGTCGAATGACTACTTACTAGAGAAGGTAACTCTAGTTACAACAACCCGTGCCCCGCAGGGCCTGATAAAATCATTCATGACCATTGCGCGTTCGCCAGGTGATTTCTACCATGCAAGTGTAATGCACTAGAGCAAGCGAATGATACCGCTCGCTAATGTATAAGGCACAAAACCGGAAGGAGTGTGTATCGTCAGAAACTAGAAGTACGCCTGAATCGTCCTACAAAGAAAACATCAAAATAAACCAGTACTTGAATGTAACCTTAAGTTCACGCGCCGTTTAAAACTTGTAAACGGAAAGAACGAATACGGTTTTTCAAAAACCTCTGGATTTCTCGACTCGCAGTAAAATGAATTATCCCGATGCGACCTCAGTTGAGAACAGTTAACGATGGTATGGAAACTATACAAAAAAGGTTTTTTACACCAGCAGACGTTAATCGAAGAAACTGCAAGAACAACGTTCACAGTAACAGCGCTATCGGCGTCTCAACTAATCTTCATGTAGCCCCTTTGGAATTATAAATGCAGCAGCTGATAACTCCCGCATAATAGGTTATTGGCTGGAAAGAAGATGAACCGATATTCCGCTTAGTTAGTTTTTATTTCGCTGAGGCCGCATGAAACCGGTTTCCATTCGGTTAATTACGCGCAGGAAGTGTGATATGTAAATACTTTGGTATTAGCAACCGAGAAGAAAACCAATGTGTTCAGAATGTACAGACAAACACCTATTTAGTTCACCAGCTAACTGAATCTAAACCGTTCCGATGCAGTTTGTGACGTCTCACACGTCAATGAAGAGAAACCTTACCACTTGCTGTAAGAGTTAAAATACAACTAGGCAAACAGACCGGCGAATTTAAACACTTTGATCGTGGGACTATAGATCGACGAAATTAAAGGATTTTCCGTTTAGGGTATTTATCGTAATGTATGGAAAAAATAAATAGATAAGACGATAAAGAGCAATCGTAGCAGTAAGGAAACGTATAAAAACGAAGATCGTGTGTTCCTTTCGAAGCAAGGTGAAAAGAGTTGGCGGGATAGTTGTGTGAATCGGATGATAAAAAAAAAAAACTACCTATTTCGGGAAAATTCTTTAAAAATGGCGAACTATACTCGATCGTTGAGCGAAATTGTAATAAATCGTGCAAGGGTTCATTGCCGTTGTATAAATATCGTTCACAATTTGCAAAAACATGCGCAAATAAGAGTTGACGAGAGGTCTCCGTGGTGGGCGACTTATTTTGGTAAATATTTACATTTATCGATTAGAAGGCAATTCGATTCGTTTTTACATTTCGCTTTTTTCGCTTTAATTTGGAACGTGAATGAGGCCTTGTAACATGAGCCCCGGCTGGTTACTCTCCATTACGTATTTATTTTGAAAGCTGATCGTACGCAAAATATCAGCCGAGAAACGAGAGAAATTCCCTTATTTGTATATAGCCGCGTCGGTTCGTTAGGCGCTTTTTCGGCACGGTAATAATAACGGTACCGCAGCTACGTCAAGAACCAGGTTAACCTGCAATACACGAGTACAACACCGGCTGTACTCGCTCGAGCGAGCCCATCCGCCGACTACTCTCGAGGCCCGGGGTAGAAATTCGATCTTTTATATCGATTAAATATTTATTCGATACCGCTCGAATTTTCTGCGGTCTATCTCCCGCTACGGAAAATTATTTTTCGACATTTTCTTTTCCCCCCTATACCGCCTTAATGTTTCTTGTATCGACAGCTTTTTTTTCCACTGCGCATAGAGAGCATTACGGGGCAGCGCTCTAAGCAAAAATTCTGCAATGTTCCTTTTATTACGGCGTTAAACGGAAATGTAGGCATTTCATTAAGTCGACGGAATTCGGAAAATGCGCGATGGAAAATGAGGAAAACTTTTTCGTCTCCGGATATGATGGTGAAAATTTGAAAAATTAGCATCAGTTAAGAAGAGAAATATCGAAAGTTCGTTTAAAATTACAGCTACGAATCGAAAGAAAATTTCAAACCGGTTAAAATTTGCCAACCGACGAACGAAGCATTAATATTTGTCGCAGCTTTTTCGTATTGTCGAACTATTATAACCTTTAAAAGACACAACGATCGAGTAACGTATCGAGCTTTCATAAACGGAGACTTGAGTGAAGCAAATTCATTCCTTAATTTCCCCCGGACACAGAAGCAACCTTATCAATTTTTTTCCGTAATCCGAACATGAAATGCGGTTAAAATTTGAAAATATGATTACGTAGTTTCTGGTGTACTGTACTTTGCAATTAAATATTGATTCTGCCCGGTATTCGCTACATTTTTACTAGAGTTACTGCAAAGCAGGTCGTTAGTGATTGGGGAATAATCCACCGTAACGCATTTCAGGTAGTGTTCTTGTGCTGAAAGTGATCGAGAAATATGTGGTAGAAAGAAAAAAAGCTGCTACATAGGAGACTGGGATATTTTCTAAGAGAATTACTCTTTAATATTTCGTACATTCATCCGAACAAAAAAAACATATGTAGGCCTTAATGTAGCGTTCGTAATGATATTCTCTTTATTACAAACACTTAAAACTGATTGCGGAGATTCGATTTTTTTTTTTTTATTCGTTTTTTTTTGGGGGGGGGATGATTAACGTAGACATTGGCTCCAGAGCTGAGAAAAGAAGGAAAGGCAAATCAGAACTTTATTAAATGGCCGATAAAAATAAATTAGGCGCTTGGATGACAGAAAGAAAATATAGACGAAGCACACTGTAAAGAATCCAGTTTGATAAAAGGGAGGAGTAGGAAGAATCCTGTTCAAACTAGAAACGACGAGTATATTATGCGGTCATTTATGAATTAGTTGTTTAAGGTTTGTAAATGGCACAACAGAGAGACGGCACAAGAGAAAAGCGAAAAAGGCAACGAAGAGAGCAAACTGTGTGTGTCCGAAGCGTAAATATATCGCAGAGAGATTAAAGCGTCGTGTATAAGGGGGGAATTTTAAACCAAAAAAAAGAGTGAACACAGAAGTCTGCCCGAAGAGCTCCTTGGCTTAAAGGATCTAACAGTTCGGAGAGAGGTTATGCAGTAACAATGACCAGACTGAGAACGGGAAACGTAATAAAAATCTCCCACCACCCACCACCAACCGTTCACCTGGCAGAATTAACATGATTAATGAAGGAACCCGCAGTGGTTGTGGAGTAAAGGGTAGACTGCATTATTTGACAGTGTAAATCTCATACCGAACAAGGCAGAAATTATTAGAACTGCATACTCTTTCTGGTGATTGTAACTCGGAAGATGCGATTTCAAATCTTACTAATACATGCATATTTATAAAGCATCGTAAAATAGAAATATAAAAACTAGAAGCAAAAAAGATGCATATAAAAGAAATAAACACCCTTCGTAAACCGTTTAAAAAAACTGGCTGATGGCTGCAAAGGACTACCCAAAACAGTTAGCGCGGCTTCTTTTTGTCTTTCATTAAATTGACCTTTACCCTCATTGCTGTATAAGTTTCTGTCACTCATTGTTTTTATTTTTAACATATAACTAAATAAAAGCACACTAATATAAAACAATTAATTCATATTTATTTACCCGACGGTGTTAAGATAACTTCCGTAATCATGAAGCGCCTTGACTTCAAAACGCGTCGGGTAAATAAATATTAATTAATTGTTTTATATTATTGCGTTTTTCCTTTACCCTTCTTTTGCTCGGTCTTTTCTACTGAGTACACTGTTATTCCTTCATTTTTTATCGGATCCTCACTTGGCTCTCGCAATATCCTCATCCGGCCAGAATATGCTGAAGATCATCTCCTGTTCCTTCTTACTCAACCGAATACGTTTCTATTCGCTTCCTGATTTTTTCTCTCCTTTCTCGTTTAATCCAAACTCTGATCTCTAGTCTGGACTTCTGATCATAATCGAGGGAAACGAGTTAGTCTGATTCACTCGGTTATCTTCCTTTTCCGGTAGGTTTCTTCCCGATTTTCTCATCCTCCAAAATTTCTCTTCCATCTACGGCTGCTCATTCCAAACTTTGGCTCAACTCTTATGCCTTCTCATTTTCTAATGTGGATTCCTTTTTCTGTCTACTCAACCTTCTCTTCCTCGTTTCCCCTGGTTTTATGATTTTCCTTATACGCGTCGCTCTAATTACTCTGCGATTCGTCGCATACATTTTGGGCACACACAGTTTGCTCCTATCTTCGCTTTTCCGTTTTTACCCTATAGCAAACACACTTTATTTGCGCGCTTCATCACACTATGTGTAATTGTTTGTCACTTTCAATTGAACAAACTTCTTTTTACTCCTTTCTTTTATCAAGCGGTATTCCCTCTCCATACACAGTGCTTTGTTCATTCTCTCCCTTCCTTACCTCCCTTGTATAAGAAGGATTAAACGGTAAATCGGGAGAGAGAAAACTGAGACGCAGCTTGTTTTGAGAATCTAACAGAACGAAGATATTGTGGGAAACACAAGTGAAGATCTGATAAAAAATGGGGCATGCGAGAGATTTGGAATAAAAATTTGAACAGAAGTGGTAATTAAACAGGAGCCAGAGTAATTTAAAGGACAACAAAAGGCTGCGCTAACTCCATTCGATTGCAGCCGTTAGTGTAGATCGTAAAGCGATCATAAAAGCGAGATTTAGGTTCCGATTTAACAACGTGGTGCAGAATAGGTTTTTAGGTGAATAAAAACAATTAGTTTAAGGAAGTATGTGAACAGAGTTGAAAAAAAAGTATGTGGGAGCTTCTCTCGTCAATATAAAGACTACGGTGAAAACCGAAGGAGACGGGCAGAGATCACAGATAGAATTTCTGCTTTATTGGTGAAAAAGCGCCAACTGTTTAAGATGTGGGAATAAGAATAAATAGGTCAGGAAGAAAAAATAGGTGTAAACTTTTAATGAACCTAAGTAGGAACGTCGAATAAAAAGAAGTAGAATCGTGAGTTGTTTCAAACTGTAGTAGCGAAGATGGAAAGCCTTTTTTCGAACTTCAAGACAAAGGCGGAAGCAAGTGTATTTTGGACGCGATCGAGTTAAATTTATAAAACATGAGCGGAATATAAAAATCACCTGCCCAATTCGTACGTGAAAGATACTTCATTATAGGTTGAACGTTTTAAGACATGATGCGTATATGCAGTTGTAGCACTCATCGAAAAATACTCCTAAATAACAATTAGCAAAAAGAATTGGACCAATTAATTAAGATAAAATCAAAAGGACGAAATAACAACAGTCGAGGACTTATTGGGAGAGCCGGATAGATGAATATTATTGGATAAAGCGTATTCTAAAGTTGTTGAAAAGTTTTAAAATTGAGAATTATACTCCGATGGGTGGAATAAATGAGGATATCACGAGTGAAAAGAAAGAAATAGGAATTGTTGAACAAGATTGAACTGAAACAAGAACCCTGAGGTAATCGACGAAGGATTTAATCATCATCATTCGGTTTCTAGTCAGTTCTGACCGTTATGATCTGCGAGCGCTTTTCTCCGGTCTTGAGCTGTGTTGATCGCTGTTGCTACCTCATCAAATTGGTTCCGTAAGCCGTCTCGGTCCGACGAATTGGGTACTCTATCCCTTTCTCTTGGATATAGTGTAATGTTTTCCGTAGATTTTCGCATGTGCGCCTTACGATATGCCCAAAAAAAAATAATTGATGGACCTGTCTTCCGCATAATCTGTACAATTCTTCCGGTTCGTCCACTTCAGCCCGTATTGAACGATTTGTTCTTATTTCCGTCCACGCCATTCTATGCAGCATTCGTCGCCAAATCCACATTTCAAACGCGCCAATGCGGCGTTTATCTACTGCTGGGGTGGTCCACGTTTCGCCGCGTACAAGAAAATTGGCAGAATCAGTGCGTTTTTATTAGTTACTTCCGCAAGTTTACAGACAGTTTTATATTACAGGTTAAACTTTTCAACCGTGTCATTGCGGCTTTACCTAAAGCTATTCGTCTTTTTATTTCAACCGAACACCCACCATTAGCAATAATCAGACAAAAGACCGTACCTTTTCGAAATCTACCAGGAGATTAGTGTATCGTTAAGAACAGACTTTCTATCGCCATACTTTTGGTTTTATCTACATTGACTAATATAGGCCATGTCTTTCGCTAGCTTCTTTGACGCGTTTAATTAATTCCGCCATTATCTAGTGGTTTTTTCTTCCATTATTCGTTTATAAACTTTTACTCGCGTCAGAGCTTTCAGAAACATTTTTTTCGGTAATTTACTAGTATATTTACATTCGGAAACATATCCCGTATTCGTTCTATAATTCGATTCACGCCATGGTGCGAATTGATTCATAATCGTGAATTTTTTCCAGCTGTAATCATATATAGGGGGAGCAGCATCCGTTATTAAATGTAAAATTCTTTCTTCCGATAATTCGTTTTCAAAAAGTTTCCCTAATTTCTTATTAACTCGGTCATTCACTTGCCCGATAGCGTCATCAGCGTATCTCAAATTTGAGATATTCCTGCCACCGATAGAATTTCCACCGTTCCATTTGTGCAGAGCTTCCCTTATAATATACTCACCGTAGATATTGAACAGTTGAGTGGCGACAAGATTTGAAAGCTGCCGATTCTTCCTTAGTCATTCGGGTCGTTATTTCACTGTTTGCGTACAAATTTTTCACCAATGTAATTGGATGTCCAGGTATGCCCATTTCCGCAGAGAATACGCAGTAAGGAGTTCCATCTTATACAATCGAAAGCTTTTGTATAGTCAATAAACAGTTATACGTAAAAGCAGACTTTTGTATGTCTGCACATCGACATCTACACGAATATAATGATACGTATGTTTACCATTGTCTCCCGCCCGACTACTACCGATGATTATTAATTTTTGCTTTCATCGCCAGTTATGGCCACCAGATAAGCCTCTTCGCACGAACAACGACCAAATAATAATGCAGCAACGTAACAATAGTAATAATGGCGATTGCATTACAAACATCGTCCACATGCAACTGGCGCGGACATCGGTATACATATATCGACAATCAACCCATCCACAGTCGACATTAACGAATCGTAATCGCGGGTTGAAATTGTCGACGAGAAAATCAAAATGATTTAAATTATGTCTATAAACAGTTTTTGTTTTTTTTTTTTTTTTTTTATAAAGTATGTATTTGTCAGAGAATATTAGAGAAACAAACATTTCAAATAAGTATTACTACGAGAGTAACAAGCCCAGCACACCGCCGTTAGGCTTAATCTAATTTTCACGATATCTTTTAAAATCAGAGTTGTTTTTTTAAGTAAGTTTCAGGTCCTACAAGGCATATTACCCGTCTGTGGGTGCCCGCGACACTCTTATCATCGTTTATTCATAAATATGGCTACAAAACTTCTTAATACCTAATTTACATTATACACAGGACACATATCACATTATTACATTTAACGAACATCCGTCTTAATTATCTACATATGATCGATTCTCCCCACCGTTTGCCCATATATAATTAAGAATTAACTGTCAATTTATGTTATCTATCAGCCGCCACTTAATTATAATGTTTCCAAAGTCTTGTCTCTGAGTTTGTTAAATCTTTTGAAATTCGTACCAGCAATTTAATTAAAACTGCCTCATCCGTGTTGTCTATCTTGCTATTTATACCTTTTGGTCGGGTATAGTACACCTCCCTATGATTCCTGGTTGCTCTACTTATTTTCGTCGAAGATAATGGAGTATATTACATTAGTCTTATACTCAATCAGCCTGTGATAATAATATAACATCTTTGGAGATATTTCTTTTTTCATTCTCCACCAGCTAATGCTGATCTTCTTTGGGGATTATTATAAGCATCTCTCTTGCTGTTTACTAATCCTTTTGGTTATCGTACTCCTTTACTTCCCTCGAAATTGATATTCCATATAAGATTCGTGACAGGACTATTAAAGGATACACACGAAGTATATGCTATTGATTGAGCTAATCTATATAATGCTGGGGCAGCGTTTGCCTAATTTTGTTTGGTAAATTTTGTAATATACTTGCCCCAAGAGATAATGTTCTGTCAAAAGTTAATGCGTGATATTTAACCTCATCCGTCGTTTCCAGCGGAGTACAACCACAATTCAAACTAATAGTTAAATGTACTTATAATTTATTTATCCAAGGGCAGTTGTGAACAGATTTGTTGATTTTTGGCTTTTTGGCTTTTTTCATTGATATATTACATGACCGAAAAAAAAAAAAAAAAAAAAAATTTGAAACTTTCGAGTTTTCAGTATCCCACGGGTCCGGTTTTAAAGTTAGAAGCCCAAATGTTCCAAAGTAAAGAAATACACAAGAATGCGCATTTTTTTAATCTTGTTCAAAATTTTTAGCTATAAAGCTGAGCCACAAGCGGGAGGGGGGACTACACGTCGTTTTTTGTGCTTTTTTAAACTTTTAGTAAATTTCCAATGTTTCGTTAAGAAAATGAAATACGAGTTTGCTCCCGACAAATAGCGCTCTCTCCAACAGTAGATATCATAAGTCCGGGAAAAAAAATATTTTTTTCCAAAAGTTCCAACTTTCAAAGTCCCGAGGGTCTAATTTCAAAGTTGAAAACCTAGATGTTGCATAATATTGTATTGTCATCTATAATAAGCATTTCTGTGAAAGAAGAACACTTGTTTAATTCATCGGGAAGTAGGTGAAAAATCGTTTCCGAAATTCCCCTTAGTTCGGCGCCCTTAATTTTGGAAACCCGGATGTTGCGTATTATTGTATTGTCATCTATAACAAGCATTTCTGCAAAAAAGGACACATTTTTAATTCATCGGGAAGTAGGTGAAAAATCGTTCGCAAGATTGGTCCCAGACAGACAGAATGACAAACGGACTGACAAAGCGAGTTAAATAAAAGGCTACAAAAAAGAGATGGCAACTTGGAAAGTATTAATTAAGCAATAGTTTATTGATAACATTAATGAGTGACATTAGGTATTAGATAAATTTGGAACTGGCTATGAGAATCGACCATTCGTATTCGTCGAACACGTAGAATGAAATTGGTTGTATGAAGTTCTTTTTTGTTTTTTTCTTACTTTTTATAATAATTATAAAAATTAATTATAATGAAATATTGTAATTTATCTTTGGAATGAACGATGATAAGCGTGTTGGGCACCTACAGACGAGTAGTGTGTCTTTTTAAGACCAGGAACTTATTGTTTTATTAATAATAAGAGAAATAAATAAAAAAAAAGCTGATTACTACTATGTTGTATACAAATAACTTGGGCTTTTTTTTATAGGTTGCGCCTATTCAACTTGTAAATTATTAACATGGACCTTTAAATTCCTATTCCTTATTCTTAGCGGACGACATTCTCCTGTTTTCCTCGTCTGAGGATGTTTTAGCAGCCTATGAAGCACTCAGTTCGTCGCTCATTGTGCTGGAACATTCTCTCTCCTTAATTAATCTTTCAATTTCTCCCTCTAAGTCTTCTTATACTATTTTTACCCTCCGTCCCTATAACCCTGCTTTGGTCAACCTATCCTTAAACAACGTATCTCTTTCCCGTGTTAATTGCTTTTGTTATCTCGGTGTCTTTCTTGATAGTCGTTTGTCCTTCTCCGAACACATCAAATATCTTTCTGCTTCCACCATTAAAAGGTTAAACTTGCTGAAAGCCCTGTCGCCAACTAAACGGGGTAGCGATCATTCCTATATTCTTATTTCTCTTTACAATTCTATTATCCGTTCCAAATTTGATTATTGTTCTTTTATTTATGGTAGTACGTCCAAGACACGTCTTTCCAAACTAGATGTAATTCAGAATTCTTGCCTTCGTCTCTGTCTTGGCGCTCTTAAATCCTCTCCAACCCCTGCTATTCTTGCTGAATGTAATTCGTCATCCCTGTCTATTCGTAGATCCTATCTAATATCGTTTCCTTGTTAAACGTCTTCCTCTCGCATCCTCTACCCTTGTTCAGTCTTATCTTTCGATTTATAATAGCTGGCGCTTCACTCCCAGCAAAACCCCTATTCTGGCTTTTATTTCACATCGTCTCGGTTCATTTTGGCCGTATATTATCTCGTTCAATAATCTCCCTTATTTTTCCTTCGACTTCGCTGACATCTGTCATCCTCCTAAGGTATTTATCCTCCCCTCATTTGCAAAAAATCTCCCCCAAGCCGTAATTAAACAGGTATTCTACAGCACTATCAATTCCCTATTTCCCTCTCATGTTACCATTTACACGGATGGTTCGAGGGGGCCTGGTGGTGTTGGTGCTTCTTTCATCCTTCCTGATTTTAACCTCTCAGAATCTTTTCGACTTCCTTATTTCTGTTCCATATTCATAAACGAATTATCGACTATCCTACGTTCTATTATTTTCATTTCCTCGAATCAATTTTCCTCTAAGTTTTTAATTATTTCTGACTCTCTTTGAGCGCCCTTCAGGCCATATCCTCTCCCCTTCCTGATCATTCGTGTGACACTTTATTGTCCTCCGTATACGTTCACTCATTCACAATCTTTCCTATCTCCATTCAGTCAATATTGATCTGCTGTGGGTACCTGGCCACTCGGGCATATTTGGCAATGAAGCGGCTGATTCCTTGGCTCGGGCTGCTGCTGCTTCCTCCGGTCTTTTTTTTTAAAAAATTCCATCCGATAGCTATCAATTTGTAAACGCTTCCATATCAGATCATGTCATCGGATATTTAGGCTTCCTCCTTTTCTAATAATTATTCATTTCATCTGTCAGTTCAGCCTACTTTTCCTTCATATTCGTGGTTTCTTTTGCATCCCTCTCTTCTTCGATATTCTGATGTTGTTTCCATTGTTCGTATGCGCTTTGGCCATTCTTTGCTGCCATTATCTAAATTTCGTTTTTCCTTGATTTCTTCTCCACACTGTCCTCTCCATCCGGATGATGCAATTATTTGCGACGCCGATCATGTGTTCTTCCACTGTTCATCCTTCTCCGTGGAGCGTTCTGCCTTATATTCTTAATATTCTTATTTGCTTAAGCTTGGACTTCCTACCCCTTATTGTGCATCCTACATCCTGTCCTTTCCTTCCCCACTAATTATTCCTGCTATTTGTTCCTTTTTAGTTAAAATTTCTGATCGAATCAAAATATAACCGACTTCTTTCCTTACCTTTTGTTTCTGGGTAAAGGTCCTTGGTTGACGAGCCCAAAAAAAATAATAATAAAAAAAAAAAAAAAAAAAACACGGAGAAAAAATACAAAAGAAAAAAACAACGGAAATGGAAACAATAACATTAAGTTTACACTAAAAAATTTTCAAATATTATAAATAAAATAACTACACAAAGTTACGAAAACAAACGATGTGGACATTATACGTGCAAGGAACATGTTTACTTGAAAATTAAAAATGAAATTTGGGGTTTAGGGGGGTAATTTTTGATTTCAAACTTACTTTCAATGCTCATTTATTACATACGATTAGTAAAGCAAAAAGGATGTTGGGTTTTTTATTCAGAAATTGTAAAAACTACGCTGTTGAAGATACATTAGTCATTTTTTATTTAGTCTGCTCATTATTAGAGTTTGCAGTTATTATTTGGAACTCCTCTTCTAAAATAATGTTGATCAAAACAATAGAAGCAGTCCGGATGCAGTTTTTAAAGTATTGATATTTTTTAAACTTGTCATTTTCCGAGTAATGCATTTTATACGGATTATTAGATACATTTAATTTTAAGACGCTTGCGAGTCGCAGACATGTTGCTGGGGTCTGTTTCTTGTATAAAATACTTTATAGAAGGATAATTTCTCTATACTTATTGGAAAGAATCGGTATTAAAGTTCCATCATTTAACTGCCGGAATAACGTGTTATTTCACATGCGGAAAGACATATCAAATCTTCACGTTCTTCAATGGAAGTATTTTACTCTCAGTGATTACAACAGTATTTCAGCCAAGTGCAGCGAACTTGATATCTTGAGTTGTCATAATTTTAAACGTCTTAGTCGAACTACAACCCTACTTCTCCGTTCGCATATTCACTGAGCTTATCTCCAGCTGGAGTTTTTGCGGCACTGGAGTGCTAGTGCGTGTATATGAGTTCGAGTAGGTGTGTGCGACTGAGTTTAAATCGACTATGAATTTTGAGGAATACATGTCGGCATATTATAATACTTATCACTGTAAGTTCGTTAGGTTATATTGTTTCGATCTGTCAGTGTGGATATGAGTTTGTCTCGGCTAGATTAACAATTTACCTACCGTTCTTTAGCTCTATAAGTGCAAACTGTAATTGGCCGAAAGGCTGTTGTTTGTACATTGTTGCAAATAAATAAATATAAATGAAATTATTAGCAGAAGTATATGTGATTCGTACAATGCAGCTAAAATAACAACAATTTTATTTTGAGGTAAAGTGTAGCCATTATTGAAATTCTACACTATTATTATTTAACTTGTAACTTATTATAAACAAAATTTGGATGGACTATTAACAGTTTTGGGTAAATTGGAGATCACAGAAAAACGAAACGTGTACGATATGGACAGAACAATTTGGCACGAAACGATTACGACCTTTACGTATGATGTATTTTTGAAATTCTTGAAATTTTGGAGAAGCCTTCATGAAATTATAATAACTTTTTGCAAAAAAATCTTTCTCAGGAGATGCGACAGAAAACGTTTTATTATCAGTACAATTCGATACAAAACTATTACTATAGATACAATCTTTTTTGTAAAATTTTGGCGCATATTTTTCAGGTTAGCCCCCGCCTAGGTCAGTCTTTTTCTAATACTCCATATTGATACGGATTCGGTATCTACGGCGCTATCTGGCGATGATGTCGAGCTAAAAATTATTCTTCTCCGGTTAAAATCATTAATTTTCAGTCTCTCGACATCATTCCATTGTTCGTTGTCAGCAGAGAATACACACGGTCCGGGACACTTGCACGGCCGAAAATGTATTTTCCGATTTTCGGTCGAAATTTCGGCACGTGCGGAATTGGGGTCTGTGTAAATGTGTTGGTATTGCGTGCGTCTGGCAACGACATGGTAGCGTCTGTTCGCAGCGTGAGTCGTAGAGTTATAAGGAAATCGTCTACTATCTGTATATATATATATATATATATATATATATATATATATATATATATATATATATATATATATATATCGGCTGATAGACAGATAGCCTGCTGTAATAATTGCTAATTATTTCAGCGATTTACCGTCAGTTTGTACAGTGAATCTCGAGCCGAGCTTACGAGATAAGCTAGTCGCCGTTGAGTTACCATTTTATTATCATATCAACGCAACGCCGCGTGCTGTGTTTGATTTCCTCGTCGTCATCCGTTAACCGCCTAATTTTCGTAATATCGCGTTATACATCCGCATTTTAGCTTGCCAGTTTTGTATGCTGCTCCGGACGGTTTATTGGCAGTTTTTGATTGTATGTATAATGCCAGTCGCGTATTTTTTCTGTTTGATGTGATAATGTTTTGGTCGATACGTTTTCCCAGATATCAGAAATATACGCGCCGCCTATTCGTTGCTTTTTTTTCCTATTTACGAATCGTTTATTTGAACACGTGATTGGCAATCGCGAAGAGATCTCCCAGTCGCAGAGAGGTGCTTCGGGACCGAAGTAAAACCGGTTCGCGATTAGTCGGTTTTTAAACCTTTGCTCTAGTCAGATTTCCCAATGCACATTCACTTGTTGTAGTCCCGATGCTTTGCTGCTGATGAGAACTATTAAGAGTGTGGCCGGTGTTATTTTGTGTTCATTACACTTGTCACAAAATCTTGTGTAAACTCTTTGTCTTCCTTAAGCAACAAGTGGATCCATTGAAGAGAGCTACACATAAAATTCGTGACAACATTATCATTCGAAATAAAAAAATTTAATTATCGGTACAATTTGGAGCAAAACTAACATATTGCTGACTAGAGGTACATACAACGGGTTTTCAAAAATCTTCAATTTGCTAATACTCCGTGTTATAGCATGGCATCAATTTTTAATTACTCGCACAATTTAGGACGAAACAATTGATTAATTAAATTTGATTTTTAACTTCCGTCATGGGAACTCGACGTTTGTCAACATGTTCTAATCAAAAAAACGCATCCCGCGTTTTCGTTATTCGGTCTATATCAGCACCGTGTTATATAACCTGTTTTCTGCCGTCGTTTATCTTTAAATGTTTCAGTATTTTTATGTTTTTATCGAGTTCAGCTGGTTAATACTCCGTCCGGTCAAAAGAAGCATACAGTTGTTACCTAGGAAGATATAAGCGATTCCTTTTTTTCTTCTTACTTTCTTACACCAGTCCTCTTATATACTGGAATTATATATTTTTCTTATCGGCAACGAATAACACTCGGGCCCATGTCTGTTCTTTAGGAGGAACTATCGTGTCTGCCACATGCCAAATTCCCATTTAATAAATTCGTAGGTAGCGCAATATGCTGCTTCATCTTCTCTTCCATTATATATATATATATATATATATGTATATGCATTTAAAGCCTAATGCTTAGAAGAATAAACTAGCGAATCAATCTAGGCTGCGAATACGAATGTAGCAAGTCCTAGTAGTTCTAGATTGCAGTTGGTCCTTATCACTGGCTCAACAGACGCAGCGATCTTGGAAAAAAGATATTATTTTATTGAATATCGCGATTAAACAAAGCAAAACAAAATAAAAACACATCAGTATCTGAACATCTACGACGGCGCTGAGTCGAAATATGTAAATATTTGTCGTGAAAAATTAGTGACTACTGGTCACGAAAAAAATAACCGGTCAACCATAATCTCTCCCACTATTACAAAAACAATTGAATCGCTCAATTTACTCACAGTTTTTTTACATGTCTTTCTTAACCCAAACAAAAGATAACACGCATACTGAAACGGTATTAATATACATGTACGCACACGCACATACATACTAACATATGTATATATAAAATGTAAGCCCCATACCGCTTTGCATAAAAATGTATACATTATATCGCAACATTGACGAACATGTACGATTGTTATTTTTTTTTGGTAATTGTACATTGTATTCCCAAAATTGTTAGTCGAGTTCACATAATAAAAGTTATGCACGTTTATATAAATAGTAGAGTGAAATTGTCGTTACAAAGTTATAAAGGAAGTAGAACTAATAATACATAATGGTAGTAATAATAATAATAATAATAATATACGAAACTTCCATATACAGGCGATTAAGAGCTAAAAAATTAACTACTGCGCAATCTGTACTGGATGTAAGAGGTATTGTAAGTTATAAGGCATGAGGATAAGTGAAGAGAACTTTTTTTCGTTGTACTCCGACAATCAAGTCCTCAGAGAACAGGTTAAAATTCATAAAATTAGGAGCTTACAGAATGTTTCTTATTCTGAGGCAAAAAATATCGGCCGAGATAAATTAGTGTACCATCCAGACTTTACTTTTGCTGAGATTTCTAATTCGACTAACCTTCCTGTTCTTTCCAATTCCTCTTCTACCATCCCAAAGAGAAAACGACAGACAACTCCAATAGTTCGTCTTTCTTCTACATCAGGCTTCCTGCGCAAAGGCACTATTCCAACTCTACGTTTCCTAATGCTTCCAACAAATATTATTCAAACTTAACACTCAACGCTGACACTAAAGGGTACCACCATAGTACTCTCCAACTGTCTCCCATCCTCCTACAGTATCTCCTTCTGTTCCCGACAACAATGTATTGGATCCAGCCGCTAATAAGGTATCCTTCGGTGACTCTACTTCTTTCTTTCCTTTCACCACCCTCTAACTTCTACATTACAATCCGCTCTTGGCAAACTTCTTATCCTCAATTTGGAAGGTAAATTACTGGCTATATGCCAAGTTTTGCAATATTAGGTATTAAAGCAGAAGCATTTCGCGTCTTTTTAACTTTTTATACTATTCTCTCCTCTTTTTGCCTATTCATTTCTAATTTTCCTGTCCTTATGCGTAAGCATACCTTTTCATATGATGCTAATAATTCCTTTCTTTACCTCAGACTTAACGCAACCTATCCTAGTGTGCCTTGGTCGCATTCTCAGCTCCCCCACTCATAATGATTTGAATGAATTCTACGCTATCCTATCTTACGTTTTTTATGGCAGTTTTCTTGTAGCGTTCCGTCGACGTTGCTTGCCTCCTGGATAGGTCCACAGTATACCAGAACCCATTCGCAAGGATTCATTTAAGCGATGCTTCTCTTGTTCCCCTTCTTAATTTTTACACAGCGTTCCTTTGGAGTGTCATTTAATTAAGTTGCTTGATAGCATACAAGGTTCCAGACGCAATGATTGTGTTTTGAGTGGTGGGTGCTGATGTATTATGCCCACGGACATTACTATTATTTTATTCCACTACAACACCGGTTTCGTTATAATTTACATGAGCGTCGATCTTTCTCCTATCTTTCCTATAAATCTATGTTGTGCTATTCTGCGGCGAACACCATTTCTCAATTCACATTTCCCCTCTTTCTTCCGCCTTCTAAGTTCCTTCATCTCTTCTCGCTCTCCTCTTCCCGTTCTTCTACTTTCGTACTCAGTTCGATAACTTCTAGCCTCGTTCTGCGCCACTTTTCGGCAACTTAAAATACATCAGTGGAATTTCCAAAGCCTTAGGAGGACCAAAAACTCGCTCTTGAGAAACTGTTAGATCAACGTAATACTAGTATTATTTTACTTTCGAAAGCGTGGCTAAAGAGTGTTCATCCAACCTTCATTTCCAGGGGTTCTCCCTTATTAGTTCTAACCGCACGGACGGTTATGGAAGGCGCAGCTATCCTAATTAGAAATAACATCCAATTTCTAATAACGACATCCAACTTTCTTTTTACTCCTAATCCCCCTTACAATCTTGTTCACGTTTCAATTCCCAATAATTCCGGTAGTCCACTTAATCTCATCTTCTCTTACATCCCTTCTAATTTCGATCTGCGCGATTTCCCTTTTTCTACTTTTATTAATTCCTTATCGTCTCCTTTCGTCATAGTCTTGAGACTGGAACGCCCATTCACCTTTTCTGGGGATGCACTAATTATAATAACAATGGTTCAGTCCCAGAAAATTTCACCCTGTAAAATTACCTATTTCTCCTTAATGACGGTTCACCTATTTGTGTCAGCAATTCTCTTTCCTAGTTCCATTGACCTATCGCTAACTTCTCCTAATCTTGGTCTCAGTTGCTCAAGGAGCACTCTGGCTCACACCTTTGGAAACGACCATGTTCTTATCATCATTTTCTTAAATCAGTTTCCATATTCTACTCCACACAATGCTACACAGTCTCATAGATGGGTCCTCTCTAAGATAGATTGGCCCAGCTTTCGCTCCTATGTCGACTCTTCACTTTCCTTTATTCCTTTGCACTTAAATACCCTTACCTAATTATCATGGAATATATTTCCAACGCCTTAACTCGTTCTTCTCTCATAAAAGGTCGAAATTTTCTTCTTCCTTGTGGTGGAATCAAGAGTGCAAGGCTATCTTTGATCAAAGTTTATCCACCTATAGAACGGTATTGAAGGAAATGAAAAAAAAAAAAAAAAACTTTTTATTCGGAAAATATATAAATTTAAAACTAAAACACCGATATGTTTCGGGAACACAGTTCCATAATCATGGTATTTTACGGAACTTGGGAATTTTAAATTTATATATTTTCCGAATAAAAAGCTTCTTTTTTTTTTTTTTCGTTGCCTTCGATATTGAATTTTTTGAAAAAGAAAAAAGAGAAAGAAAAATGATTGATATAAAATCTTATGCCACCTATAGAACATTTCGTCCTATTCTCTCCGATTTTCTCTCCCATAAAAATGCCAATGCCAGAGCTAGATTTACTGTTAAAACAGTAAAAAAAAAATCCCGCGGAGAAATTTCTGCTCCTCTTTCTCCCGTTTCACCCCTTTTATCTATATTTGGAAAAAGCCGAAGGCCTTCAGATCCCCCTTAGCGCAACATCTATCAAATCATATCCTATCCCCTGCAAACCAATTCCATTTGCTAACTCGTTAGCTCCTAGTTACGTACCCAACTTCCAAAAATCCTGTCACATTCCTGCATCTTTCACATTTCCGGCTTACTCCTTTTACCTATTCTAAACTGGAAGTAACCTTACTCAATTCTTCTAGTTCCTCTCCAGAAAAAGATGGAATACTCCTCTCCGTTCTAAAAAGTCTCTCCGACTCTGCTTTCCGGTTCCGTTTAAATTTATTTAATTCTTTTCTCCCGTCTGGTTCTACTTTATCTAGCTTGAAAATCCTCAGAAAAAATTATTGGAACATGACTGAGATAGTCTAGACTATTACGAATTAATAATGAATCAGTGATGGACAGGGAATAATAAATAAAGTTACACAAGAACCGTCTAAAATATGCTCAGATGCAGGACTGCGTTAAGCCTGGCGTTATTACAAAGGTTAGTGAAATCCATCTCTGCATTATCTAGTGTCTAATACCATCTTCAAGTGAAATAACTACGCCTCCGTATCTATTCTTTCTATCATTTCAGTAGCAAACATAATTACGAATATTGAACTGATTCCCGACGATAACCAAGTGTCCGCCAGCAGAAAAACATCCGGATCATGCAAGAATAAAAATACCTCCAAATTCGATATGTTAGCTAGAACGCTCCTCACATTTCACTATTTTTACCATATTATGTAATCAATAAGAAATGAAGGAAAAGTGTAACAAAATGTAACATTAAAAACAGCTGCCGAAATAAGAAATGAAAAATATACACAATTTTTAGAACAATGAACAGACAAATTATTGTACCTAACATATTCAATTGATATTTTAGGCCTTTATTTTATTGCACGTACAATATTTGTAGCATATCAATATCTACTTTTTATTAGAAATCTTAGGATCTACACCAACGTTGATTTTATTGCCTTAGAATCGGCAATTTTTTTTTTAACCGGACTCAAGGACCTGGCCTGGGGACATCTTCTTGCTGTCAATTTTATCTACCTTACGATTGGTTTGATCTTGAGGTATTTTTATTTTTTGTACTAGGTTTTTTTTGTTTTTTTTTTTTTTTTTTTTTTTGTCTTCATTGGAAGAAAATAATAAGACTGTTCTAAATTTAAATCTACTAGCCGGTGAGGATTATAAAATCCAATATGTTTGGAAATAGGTTTTGGTTTAAATGTATGCCTGCTTAATGTCCCGAGCGGAAGAACGACGATAAATAGGGGTGAGGTTTTCGTAATCGGAAAGTAATGAATTATAAGTTTATTTAAAAGTAAAGATATTTTTGTCTGTGCGACTTCAGAATTTCCAAACAACTTAATGATCATTTAGTTTTTCTTCTCTGTCAATCATTGACTAATATTTCAATGAAAGTTTTATTCCACACTAATAACAAGTATCATCTTTGATTTTCCATGGATTCGGTAATTTCAAATATATAGCCGCTTAACTGTTCATTATTACGCAGACTCGTCGTAACTCCTGCAAATGAGCTACTTAAAAATTTGAGTGTATAAACTAGTTGCGCACGTGCAGATTTATTTCTAGAGTGTATGCAGATGAACCCATCGTTCTTTTGAACAAGTGGATAGTTCATTGTTGTTGTTGTGATTTTTGACTCTATGTTAAGCAATTTAATGTCAGTTGTTAGAATAAAAGGCATGCTTTTCTAATGATTTCAACTGTTCATTTTAATATGTCATTCATTTGATACTATAAATATGATTGACGGCCTTCAATATTGACATTGATTTAGAACCGAATTATTTTCTATTGCTGAAAATTCTTCGATCTTGCCATAGTCAGTATTCAGTTTAAATGATAACTTAATGTGTGGAATGATGCAATAATTTTCTGTAAAATCTTTTGGTTTGGATTTTTTTTTTTTTTTTTAATTTGTAAAAAACGTATTAAGTTTAGAAAACAAATTAATTCTTTAATTTTTTTCTATTTATGAAATGTAAAGTTATGTGAGGAAAACTAACTCAAATGTGTCTTAACTACATAAAAAAATATTCCTACTAAAATTTAAGAAAGAAGTGTAAGTATGTATTATATATATATATATATATATACTAGCTGACCCAGCCACGCGTTGCTGTGGCTTAGTAGTTATAATAGATTAAATTAATTTTTTACTTATTATTTTGATGCAACCAAATTAATTTTTACTAATAAACCTGAAATTATTTAGCCGATTTTGAATCATATGTAGAGAATGAAATTATCCAACTAATATACACTTATTGAATTTACATTTTATTTATCTAATCTTTAACTTTAATCTGTAATCAATGACTTATTTACACAATATACTAAATAAATTAGTTACGTAAAAATTAAATGTTATAAGTGAGGCAGATAACATTGGTTTCGAACTATTAGTTATATTATTTTATAAAATTGAAAATTATCTAAGCACTAATTTGTGCACAATGTTCTTGGTCAACTGTCTTTTGCTAACACGAATAGACTTGATGGTGTTCCCACACGTGAGCAGGCCACATGCGTTTATTCTTGCAATTTCTTCTTCCGATTCAGTAGCTCTCATAACACGCGTACGCCGTGCATTTCTGCTACGCACATTGTTGAGGTTCGATTGTCTCCGCGGCATTATCTTATACTGAAATATAAAGCAACTTAGATGCCCAACAATGTCAGAGAGTTGTATCGATGAATTAACTTACACTGCCACAATATTGTTATGGGAATATTAAAATAATTTTTTTTTTTTTTTTTAAAGTTTATAATGGAGTGTAAACTTTTATCAAGGCAGGACGTTTATTAAATACACTGAAATATAAATAAATTAAATGCCGCGCAATATCGCACAATATTTTTTTTTCCCATAAACAACAACTCCGTCGTAATAACACGAACTTTTTTGTAAACAACAGCGAAAAACGTTTATTTCATCATTCATCGATAAAAACGCCATGCGCCAGCGATAAACCTGGTTGCATTTCGATTAATATCGCACGATACACAAAAGTCGCCACGAAAAGTAGTTGGTGCTCAAAAATAATAAAATTGTCAAAATTTGTTTTTTTAATTAATTGGCTGATTAAATTATTTAATATAACAAATATTTATGTAAATAATTAAAACAAAAAGTATGCTATCTCTTAAGTTGAATCAAATTGCATGTACTTTCAAAATCTTATAAAAGTCGGTTAAGTAAATTCCGAATTTATCCTGCACAAACATAAAGACACGGGATTTTTTTATATATATATATATATATATATATATATATATATATATATATAGATAGATATGCATTATTTTAACTTATCAAAAAAGTAATTTAGGAATATTTACTATTATTCTAGTTGATCGGTACCATAAATCCAAAATTTGTCTCAGACTGAATTTAAATGTGTGTCTTACAATTATTTTTAGATTTTGAAAATTAATATATATATATATATTTACGCGTGTGCGTATGCGTGTGTGTGGAAGGGGTGTAACTCGACCATTTGAATCCCACCAAAGAGCAAACTCCCTCTACCCCCAAGTTATAATCTTCTACCATTATTACAGAAAAGTTATTGTAATGACTGTTATTCTTATCTTTTTCATTTTGTTCGCCAAAAATAGAGTTTTTAGTTTCGATCGTAGTTTTATTTCTATTAGATAGCGCACAATAAATTTAATTTACACTTTAGCTATTAATTTCTATTACGTTTTCTGTGTTACGTTTTTATAATAACGAGTTTTATTAATGGTTTTCTGTCGAGTTCATTTGTAACAGCTTTTTTATTTTACCCCCAGCTTAAGAATGCCATAGTCATTAATATACATATATATATATATATATATATATATATATATATATATATATATTACATTGCGGTGAATGCAGGGGAAGCCTGAAACTCCGAGTTTTTCATCACAGTTTAAATTTGTATTTTAAGTGTAATTACTTAAAATTACTTTAGGGATGGTAACAAATTTCAATGAATTTTTATTTTATTTTACTTTGTAATTTTGATATTAAGAGAGAGAACAAAATAATACTTTTTTTTTTTTTACATCCTCCTGTATTTCCACTATTTATTCAGATCATAGTCCAAATTTTGGAAATACGAAGGTCACCCGGAAAATAAGGACCAGAACGGAACAACAATTGATCACGTTATGTCCATTCTACATCAGCTAAACATCCAAATTCCAGTACTGGTCCCCGATATCTCCTATACCACCATGGTGCAACCGAGCCCAGTGCGGCATACAGAGCTTTGAAAATGCGGAAAGATCTGTTAAAACGATTAACAAAACTTCAAACGTAACGGTACCGTTTACCGTCTTTAAACATCAGCTTAAATGCCATTTTAACAACATCTGGAACAGCGATTGGCAAATATTTACCAACAGGAAATAAATTACGCTCCATAAAACCGTCCACAAAACCATGGCTTTCCTCAAGCCGAGAGAGCAGAAAACGTTATGCAGACTACGACTTGGGCACACTCGCCTTACACACTCATACCTGTTAAATAAAGAACCTGCGCCCCTGTGACAGACATGTGATTGTCAGCTAACCGTCGAACACCTACTGCTTAAATGTCCAGTTTATGAATATTATCGGAAACAACATGGAATACCATCGAATATAAAGGATTTGCTGTGCGACGAAGAAACCGTGCTTAACCAACTATTTCAGTTCCTAAATTCTTCTAATTTGTTAAAGTTGTTATAATTTTGCTAATCCTTGTTAATTTCTCTTTATTTTCCTCTTTTTCCTTCCTTTCAACTTTCATAATTTTGTAATTCCTTGCCGTGTCTCTAGCCTAAGTTGCTGTATACGACACGCAAAATAAATAAATAAATAAATAAGGTTCCCACCTCTCCTATTTGCGTAATAGTGAACGCAGATTAATTTTTAAAACGTCATTTTATTCTTTAGAATGTCTAGTTTGTTTGTTTTTGTTTTGTTTTATATATAATTAACTTTTGTAAATTTAAACATTTATCACATCTGTTAATAAGCTTCGCGATACTGACCTGAAAAAAAAACAACCGTACAGCTCGTCGAATACTTTCATAACATGGTTCTCGAGTGGCTGGTTGTTCGCGTATTTTTCTCCGGCCAATTCTCGTTTTAAGTGAGGAAAAAAGGCATAATCACTTAGCACGAAGTTCGGGCTGTAGGCTGGGTGGACTAAGATTGACCATCCGAATTTTTCAATGAGGTCCTTCATGGCGTGAAGGTCGCCCGCTGCGTGGTTTGTCGTTCAGTTCTTCTCGGCCCAGATTGAAATTACGGCGCCGTTTTCGAACATGCTGAACTGTCATGACGTCAGGACCATACACACACACACACACGCACACACACACACTAATAAGTTGGCGATGGATTTCGTTCGGAGTAATACTTTGAGCATTCAAAAAACGAATTGTACTGCGTACTTCCCAGTCGAACATAGTTGGTATAGATACATTCATTTCAAACTCATGTAGCAAGCTTCCTAATAACGATACAACAACCAAACTAGTCTCGTTTTTGGAAAAATCGCTGATGCTGTCACAATTAGATTATAGTTCAATATTTTACTGACCCGCCTTAGTTACCAATTTTAAAAAACTTGAAACACCGCAAAATATAAAATTACCAATCTATACCGGAAACATTCAACCCACCCCTATGGTACACTTGCAATCTGAAACAAAATATCTCCGTACTATCTCTGTTCCGATGGGTTGCTGTCAGTTTCAAGAATTATTGAAGAAGGTTGTAACCGTTTTAAGGACCTGTGGAGATTTATTATAAATAAAATGTCATTGATAACTGATAGCTGTAAGATGTCAAGTACTGCAGATATGGTTTCGCTCTCCTTCCATCCCGACCGTCCATATACATGTATATTTTTCGGTTAACTATCATAGCAATGAAAAATAGCTGGATATTGACACGTCCTTATGTAACTTCAAAATAATCCGCAAATTATTAATAATTATTTTATCGATCTGATCGAAGCATGCTGTTAGAGTTACATACTTTTACGGACGGATGTAATATAACAGAAACACAAAAATCGGTGTGGGCCGCTTTCGTGATCCATGATATATCGGTACAGAAGATTAAGCTACCGCCGGAAGCAAACATACATCCAAATTTTTAGCTACATCGTTCTAGATAGAAGTAAAGAGTTCTTACAGTGTGTGTAACGATGGTTTAAACGATTTGTTTGCTTTGCAGCATAGTTCGTTTGATTTCGAGTATTAATAATTACATAGGTAGGTCTTGCGGTCTGTAACGTCTATTTGACATCGGCCACTTGATTGCAGATTTTTTTTTTTTTTAAACCAGAATTCTGTAATTTTCTAAACTTTTCTAATTATTCGTCAAAAACAACTCGAATTTATCATCAGTTGAAGCATTCTAGATATGCGTGTATATACAAGGGTAGTTCAAATATAAACCGGAGTTTCGTCATAAAAATTTTTATTTTATACTTACAGTGCTCATATTTTTTACAATTTTTCGAGATAACCCCCCTCGCACGCTACGCACTTTTTCCACCTCTCCGGCAATTTTTTTATTCCTTTTTCGTAAAAATCTCGCGACTTGTCACATAGCCATTTGCGCACGAACGATTCCACCTCATCGTTGCTGTCGAAACGTTGTCCACCAAGTGCTTCTTTCAACGGGCCAAACAAATAATAATCACAAGGCGACAAATCTGGACTGTAAGGAGGATGTTCAAGTGTTTCCCAGCCCAATTCGGCCAATGTCTCCATCGTGAGCCGAGCGGTGAATTTCTGTTCAAAATTCAGAAGTCTTGGCACCCATCTGGCTGCAATTTTGCGATAACCTAGCCGATCATGAATTATTGTCTCAATACTACCTATGCTGATGCCCAATTCGTCGGTCATATCGCGTACACGGACGCGTCGGTCAGCCAAAATGAGTTGTTCGATGGCTTTGACGTGTTCATCTGTAATGCTGGTTTTTGGGCGCTGCGCATGTGCTATGTTTGACACCACTTCACGTCCTTTTCGAAACGCGGAACACCACTCGTACACTTGAGTTTTGGAGAGACACTCATCCCGGAACTGTTCGCGTAATTTTCGGTAAATTTCCACGGATTTTACGTCGTCTTTGACTAAAAAACGAATAATGATGCGTTGCGCAACAGACACTGGTACTTCTTTTTCACTCATGGCTCTAACTACACTAAAAAGTGACGTTACGCGGTTCTAATTGCTCTACACGCTTCGTAACAAACCGGTCTAACTGCCAGTGCAACCACTTTTTCCACAATAAATTTTTCGCGCGTTTATTTAAAAATTCCGGTTTATATTTGAACCACCCTCATATGTATATATTGGTTATGTCGCATGAATTTAAATTTTTTTTAGAAATAAGTATTTATACAGATAAAACTAATTCGTGTTAATATTTAGATGTGTTTTAACAGTAATATTTAAGCTGGCATTTAAAGAATAATGTGATTCGAGATGCTTACTTTCGATATTTCTCGCTTGTTATTACCGGATTTATTCCCCGCATAAAAAAAAAAAATGATTAAGACACTAAAAATAATTTTCATTTTTCCCAAAACTGTTGCCTCATTTATAAATTTTCAAACCCGGCAGAATACCAATATTTAGATATTCAATACTGGATTTTATCTAACAAAGTAATCTTCATATCTTCTGTGATAACAGCATTCACGTTTGATACAGCAACTACATGATTTAATTCAGTTAAAAAATCTGCATATTTCACAAAAAAATTTATATACTTCTGCTGTAGATTTATTCTAAATACTAATTAAATGTACATAGACGTGAATAATATTCTCTGTAGGGTAACTTGATATTTGTATTGGTAAATTTAATGTCAATTTTTATTGCGACATCACCAGCTCATTTACCGTCTTTACATTAAATCCAGGTAAATTATAGCTTGCTAATTCGTTACTATGGAGCCAACTTTCTGTTATTAGTAACATATTATGTCGAAGTTATAATCTGAGTTTGCTAAAAATAACTCCGGTGAATAATATATTCGTTAATTCTCCTGTGAATTTTGATACCTCGAATTTATGTTCAAACGTTGCAGCTCAACACATCCGTAACATAATTTTTTTCCTTTTACGTAATTTATTATTTCCCTTTCACGCACCGTCACGTAATACGTGTGTACACGCTTAGTGTGTTTACGTTTCTCTTATTTTGTTTCATTTTCACGCCGTATCAGTTCCAGCCCTCGTTGAGCCCGACTGTTCAATGCGACTGTACAAGGACTTACCCCCCCTCCCCATGTGAAGTTAACTGATGCAGAAGTATAATATGGTGTCATAACTTTAATTTTTAATCTTCCATCTACTTTTTTTTTCTTTTTTTTTTTTTAATGAAAAAAAAAAAGGAATAAGATTGGGCTCGTCAACCAAGGATCTTCACCCAGAAACAATTAGAGGAAAACGAAAGTTATATAGTGAGACTATCAGATATCGTTAACAAGAAGGAAACAATGGAAGGGATAATAAGTGTAGAAGGAAAAGACAGGATATAACGGGCACAAAAAGGAGCAGGAAGCCCAAGCCTAAGCAAGTGGCAGTACAGAGCCGAACGCTCCACTGAAAGAGATGAACACTTACTAAACACGTGAGCGGCGTCACAAACAACCGCATCATTTGAATGAAGAAGACAACATGGGGAAGAGGCCAACGAGAGGCGAAAGCGGGAGGAAGGTAGCAAGGAATGTTCAAAGCGCAAACGCACAATGGCGACAACAACAGAACGAGGAAGTGAAGGAAACAGAAGGAAACAGAAGGAACCAAGGATTGGAAGCGAGATTAGGCTGAACGGACAAATAAAAAGAGCGACAATTAGAAAAGGAGGAAGGGTACATATCCGACCGAATTCTGAGATGGAAATCTTTACACAAAGGCAAGAGATTAGAGGATAAGATTTTTTCGAAGAAGAATGAAGTAGAAGCAGCAACCCGAGCCAAAGAATCAGCCATCTCATTACCAGAGATGCCAGAATGGCCAGGAACCCACAGCAAGTCAATATGGATCCCATGAAGAGAAGAGAGAGTCCGAATGAGATAGAAGAGCACTCATGGAGTCGGAAATGATCAGAAACTGGGAAGAAAGACGATTGGAGGAGATAAAAATAATGGAACGTATAATAGCCATCAACTCGGCTGTAAATATGGAACAAAAAGAAGGAAGACAGAATGATTCATAGAAGTTATAATTTGGAAGAATAAAAGAAGCGCCAACACCATCAGCAGGCCCCTTAGAATCACCAGTGAAAATGTTTACATGAGAAGGAAAGGGAGAATTGACAATACTATGGAATTCCTGTTTAATTACAGCTGGAGGAAGAGATTTTGCAAGTGTAGGCAGAATAAGTACTCTTTCCATCTACTTATTAATAATTGTTTTTACTTAATTAAAAACTATCGAATCTCTCGGTATTTAGATTACAAATTCGTGGGAAATTTTCATAGCATGTTTCTCGTTTTTGCATTTTATTTTTTTTTAATTTTTTAATTTCAAATCCATTACTTGAATTAATTTTTTTAAAAAATTAACTTTACTTACGATGCTAATAAAATAGTAGCGCGAAATTAGTCGAATAGAAATTGTCACAACCATACTGTATCCAGCCACTAGGCTATAATGTATGAAGTGTCAAAAGCTAGCATCGATATGCAAAATAGCGTTAGCGATTAGCACCGGCATGAACAAAGATGGAGATATTCTTTTTGACCACAATTTCCTCCGTTTTTATACGTGATGTTGCACGGATTTCGTAACTACATTAATTCTATGGATAAAACGTTTACATGTACCTAGTGTATTTTTTCTTAAATAGACTGCATTCTCGACACAGCCGGGTGGAGCGAGTATATTTATTGTGATATACGCATAAGAGTGTAAGAAACTATTGTGCTTGAGGAATAAAGAGTAATTAAATACAGTGTGTAACTAAAAACCGAACAAATGAATTTAAAACATTCGTGTGTGTTGCGGTTACTTGCAGGTGTGACTTACAATTAGATTATTGGTAAGAAATAGGATGTGAACATAGTCCCGTCACCCACCAAAATGTGTGTGGATTAGTCTGAAATAAAAATTTAGATTAACAGGAAAAATAATTACAAGCAAAAGTTACCATTCAAAACATAAAAAAAAAAAACAAAAAACAAGCGAAGAATTTCAGATAAATAACAAGTAGAAATGATAAAAATGAGCTTTTTTATTATTATTATTATTATACTGGGTGTTTTTAATTGCTATGATTATTACACCCAGTGTCAGGTAGGTATTTTAAATGCTGGTTGTTAAGTTTAGTTTTCTAATTAGAGTAAGATTTTTTTAAATTTCGTCTTGGTTGTCAGAAATGTTTGAATTATTTAAGGGGATTTTTAGTTCTAGACGGATTTGATTAATGTTAGGGCATTCGTAAAGAAGGTGTTTGACTATGATGGGGGTAGGGTTGCAGAACTGACAAGGGTTTTTTGTTTAGGAAGAGGTAATTATAGGTGAGTTTCGTATGTCCAATTCTAAGTTTGGTGATTATTAATTCTTCTTGTCGATTTAGTTGGGAGAGGTTTTTCCAAGATTTTACGGATTTTTTGTGTTGAAATAATTTGTTATGGGATTTTGTGTTCCATGATACTTGCCAATTAGATATTTCGGTTTGATTTAGTAAATGTTCAATGTCCGTGACACTGTGGTAGAGGTTACAGGAGAGGGTGTAGTGACGGTTTTGGTCAGGTTATTTACTATTTCATTTCCTTGGATTCCGATATGACTGGATATATACATTAACTTGATATTAATGTTTCGAGATTTTAGCTTGTTTAGTTGTTGGTGAATATCTTGGACAAATTTTTCAGTTGAAAAAATGTTCAGGATGGATGTTGGTGAGCTTATTGAGTCGCTTTGAACTAGATCATTTTTGTTTTTTTCTTTTGTTTTTATGCTTTTCAAACTGAAAAATTGCTATTAATTCGGCTGTATAGTTGGAAGAGCATTTGTGAAGTTTAAAGTTTTTAACTTTCCCATTGATAGCAAAAGCATACCCAGTATATCGATTTCCGATTTTCTGTAAAGCGTGGTACATAATTAGGAAAATTAGTAACTTTTTCGTGACAAAACGATTTTTAATTATACGGCGATTGACTTCGGATTTACTGTAGTTTATTAAAGAAAAATTTATGTCAGGGGTTTATAATAACCAGAATAGAAATTTTGGATATTCTTGGTTCAGTTTTGAAAAATTGAGTTTATTATTTTTTAGTACGAATTTATCAAGTTTTTTATTGGATTTGTTGGATTAGTTACAGCAGATAGGAAGAACGTGTTTGTGACCAAATTTTTCCTAAATTGCGGAGGAAGTTCGGCTGCTTCTCAGGATATACTATCTACTGGTGAGGATGGTAGAGCTTCGATACACATTCGTATAGCTGCGTTTTGTATTGGTTTTATGATGGCCAAGGTTTTGTCGGATGCGTTATTGAGAGGTGGATATCCATATTCAATTGTACTCCGAATGAGGGATCTATATAATTGCATTAGTAATTTTATTGAGGGTTTTCATTAAGTCTTTTTTCAGTCCTAGATAGTGGGGATAATTTACTGTCAAACGTTAGTCCAAGAAATTTAGTACATGGTTTAACTTCGAGGGTACGTCCATTGAATTTGAGAGTTGGTTTTTGGGATTTATACTTTCTAGTAAATAAAACACAGCGGGTTTTAGATTATGAGAAGACTAATCCATTTATATCCGCAGGAGTTTAAGATAAACGCAAATTACGTTAGATTATTTAAGTTTAGACTTTTATATAATTATTATTTAAGTAGCAACACAAATTGTTAAATTATATTCAAGTACGTTTAGGATTAAGTCTATGTTTAATCAAATGATTCTTACAAGCTAAATTAACTAAGTTAAAGAACCACGTAGGTCCGTTCCCAGAATTTTGAAAAGAAAGGGTTTTACAAAAAATTTTTAACACATTTATTTTATGAATAACAATAAATTTTTCATTAATATTCATACTATTAATAATTTCCATCATTTTGATTTATATATTAATAATTTACATAAATGAATTACCCCGTATAAAGATATTAATAAAAATTATATGTGTTATTGATTATACTCGTAATAAAAAATTTTTCCTTAAGATATTATTAATGAAGTACCTAGAAATGTGGAGCATATTTATTTATTTTCTCTTTTAAAGCTGAGAACACCCTAAAAAATCATCATTATTTATTTTAAATTTTTGATATTTTTCAGATTTTTGTGTATTTATACTAACTATTTCAGTTCTCAAGGGGATGGGGGTTAACCCCCAAAAAACCTCCCCCGTGGACACGGCCTTGGAATCACGCTGTTCAAACCACAGAACTGTATTGGGATAACGGTTGAATTCGAATATCGGCAGTTATGATTTATTTAATAAAAATTTATAACGCACAGCTCTTTCAGCGAACGTAAGGAAGGCTGCGTGATTGTCCTTATCAATTTTAAGCGAGGTATAGAACTGGTCCAAGGAGTACAATTTCTGAAAGCCAGAGAAGGTAGAACACATTCGAATACGAGAAATTTTTAACATCATCTGATGAACCTGTTGAGCAGAGAGTATACTCCCGGAGCATCGAAAAGCTTGAAACTGTGCAAGTATGATCGAAAGCATTTGCGAATTATAAAAAAGTTGTAATCGTCCATAGCTGACAAGCCTAATAAAAAAGTAAAAAAAATATATATATATAAAAACTGATTATCATAACTTTTATTTTTAACCTCAAGAACACATCCGGCAGCAAATTTATAAGTGTCTTCCTCCTAGCGGTAACATGTCCTACCGTCTCTGACATTCTCAAATCGTTAACATATTTTTTAAAAATTTTCTTCGAAACAGACTGCAAAATCTCCAGAAAATCATTTTTCTAGTAAATCCAGCTGTTTCATTGAAGTTAATTCGCCGACCAGCCTATGTTCACCGATCATTGCCCTACCAATTAAGTACAAATCCAACGGCTGGGCGCCACAATTTTTTTTACTGCTTAATGACTCGATGTAAGATTTTTTTATTGATATACACCGCGGCATCGAACTCGTAAAAATTTTGAACCAGGCCTTTGTAGAAACCCCAGCCGTTAATTCTAGCTAGTTTATAGGAAAGGTTCTCACACTTACAGACGGGGTCATATTGTAAATGGTATGAAAGTAGGTTATTCGTCAATTAAAACTCCTAGATATTATAGATTAGCGGTATGAATAATCGATCGACCGGAACGTGTATTAGACTTTTACAGAGAGGGTTTTTGCTGGCGAAAAATTTAATGAAATAATTCAAAAAAAAAAAAAACAAAAAACAAATGGAATTCAGCGACGCTTACAAATTTTTGTACTCGTTTAAAGGATAAAGAAAGTTAGCCAACGTGAAAATAGTAAAGAAAAACGAACTTTAAGCGAACATTTTTCTGTTGAGTTACTTAAAAGTGGGTTTTTAAAGCATCGTAACCCGTGTTATTATACTTTCCGAATGAATTAACTTCACGCTTCATCAAATTAGAGTGCAGTCTTTAATGTCTGCCTTTTAATTTGTTGGAAACTGAAACACAAATCATCGATGTTATCAGTGATACGCTACGTGTTCTCTTAATCGTGCAGGCAAGATTAATAGACAGTTAACACCAAGACTGTTTTATCTTTTTCTTTGTCATTAGCCAACAGTGACTGGTGACGCAAATTAAATCATCCGTCGATAGCTAATGGTTCTTTCTCTACGAGTTTCTCTGGTTTCCAAATGATCCGGCCCAAGCAATTTTTCGCTTCTTAGCTCGCACAATCAGTTCAAAAAGTGTATTTTTATCAACTAACGTTTAAGTCAACTTCAGAAGTCCTCTTGTTTACTGCAAATTTTATGACCGGTCAATGCATCGCGTGACTGAAACATACATTTTTTAAAATGATCGAGTGCAACGCTCCGAGCGACTGAATTAACACGTGTTATTTATCTCTTTTATTGTTCCGGGATTTAGCTACTTCTAGAGTGAATGCAGATCGGTCGGTTTCTGGAAAATTCTTCATCGAATGGTGGGATCGAATGTGCCCCTGCGCTGCCGAGGCAACTAGCCCGTTGCTTAACACGCGAATTAAGCTGCCTTCAGCAGCTCGCGATATTTTCATGCGTGTCTTTTCCAGAATTTGCCGTAGTCTTCGAGCTATCTTTTGGGCAAGATTTTAAAAAAGAGTTTTTTTTCGAAGAACAGAAACAAAAACGTGGCAACACTCAAGATGTGAATCCAAGCTATCTAGCCGACATCAGTTTCTTCCGCAAAGTCAGTAGCCGCTAATTTTAAATGACACCCTTTCCTCATCCATGAGGCAACAGTCTGCTGTTGTAAACTATACTTTGGGGCGATCATGATAGTTAGGACAAGGGCTTTTATCAAAAACATTGCTCGCGCAGTTAGTTCTGCAAACACTACTGCATTCTTTTCAGTTTTTTTTCTTTTTTTTTTTCGCATCTCCTTTACTTCGTTAGGAGACCTGCTTGGACTATGGCCTTCTCGGATAAGTCCGAACTAGGACTGTGTGAGATCCTAAAATTCCGGGACCGGGACGGGAAGGGACAATTTGGGATTCTCGATTATCGGGATTTGCCGAATTTTCAAAATTTCCCGAGATTTACGGGAATTCAGTGATTTATTCCGGTTTCCCGATTCCTTCGGGATTTCTCATTTTTTTCTAGATTTTTTTGAAACTAAATTAGATGTATAGAAAACAGGACGCTAAGTAGCTGTACTGTTTTTTTTTTTTTTTTTTTTTTTTTTTTGATAAAAGACTACTACAATTCACGTTGCGCAAAGTGGCAGCACTGTATTGGTTCGATCTTCACCTGGCTGATGGCTTGACTCATTAGTAACGTATCTATCGAGTTTCGTTCAGTTTTATTAAGGTGTTCATCGTAAAACGCGCAACATATAATAACCGTTTTACCCCTGCACTTTTTTAAGATGAATAGAACCAAGATTTTACAAGAACAACGATACGCGGTGAAATTTTGCTTTCGACTACAAAAAACGTTTTTAGAAACGATAGTCATCATGAAAGAAGCGTCCGGCTCAGATGTTCTCAACCGAACAACCATCTATAGGCGGTACAGCGCATTTGAAAAAGGAGAGACAGCGCGGCCTTGGAAGGTGGTCCTAAGGCGACTTTTTTCGACAAAATGGGCATAATTCACGTGCATTATGTCCCTGGAGGAAAAACAGTGAATTCTGCATATTTTACAAAAGTAATAAAACAACTAGCAAAGGTTCACATTGCCCGAAAACGTCCGGAATACAAGAACGGCAATTGGAAATTGCATATGGACAACGCGCATCCATATACATATATCTCATTCTGTCATGGAATTCTTGCAACGTAGAGGCATCGAATTAATACCCCAGCCAGCTTATAGTCCGGATATAGCACCAAATGACTTCTTCCTATACCCTAGTATGAAAAAAGATCTTAAGGATCGCCATTTTGAGTCGGTTACGGAGCTGCAGAATGAAGTGCGGACCTTATTACAAAGGATGCCGTAAAACTGGTTCGAACGATGTTTTGCTAATTTGAAAAAACGATGGCTCAAGTGCATCGGATTGGACAGTAACTATATCGAACGTGTGAAAAATTTGAAGTCTTAATCTCAAAAATAAACGACGTTATGCATTCTGTGGCAGTCTTTATTGAACGCCCTTCGTATTATTTGTATAAACAATTTTATATAAATAAAAACAGATAACAAATATGTAATTTTATAAATCAAAATAACATGATTATATTTAGTAACATTATAGGCATAACAACATATTAAATATTTCACAACACTAATGTAAAAATTTTACATAAGTGTTATATATGTATAACGAACCATTTTGAGTAAAAATAATGCTATAATGGCAACGAAAATAATTCACCTAGCATTTTTAAATAGTAAGTATCCGAGAGAAACAATATGCATTGCAATTTAAAAAACAAACATACAACTTTCCGTACAACTGCATACATCCAAAACCCAATAAGAATATTTTATAAATCTCATACGTTGTTTTACAAACAAACAACCTTCTCGTAGTCTATCTGAAAAAAAAAAAAAAAAAAAGTGACAACCTAATCTCGTCATTCGCAACTGCAAAGCAAAAAAAAAATACCGAACTTAATTTTGGGAAAATTACATGTAAAAATGGAATATGATAACAAAGGTAAAAAGTAGTATTAGATTACTTTTGAGTAGTTTTAAGTGTTGTTCCAATGATAGATTTCTTTCAAAAATAGTTTGTTGATTTAGTAATTTTTAGTAAAAAATTATGGGACGAAGTAAGCTCGAAAAACAATCAGGAAATACGGGAAATTTTGAAAAAACGAGGACTTTTCACACAACCCTAGTCCGCACATGTTTTGTCTTTTTTATCTTCATCCGCAACTTTATCAAATACAGAAGTTCATATTTCGCATTTCCCATCGTGTTTGCCAAGTTTGAGAATTTTCATCACTTCTGGTAGTAGAAGCTTGATATCTCTTTTCATTCTCTTTAAAATTGTTGCATTACTTTCTCGAAAATCCGCGACAAATTCGTTATTGCTCGATATAAATAAATCGTTTTTTCGTCTATCCTCACATTTCTCCCTATTTTTTCGCCTCTTGCACTTGTGTAAGGCAGTTGAATCTGCTGCAA
The DNA here is from genome assembly GCA_039619475.1 of Icerya purchasi. Classification (NCBI taxonomy): domain Eukaryota; kingdom Metazoa; phylum Arthropoda; class Insecta; order Hemiptera; family Monophlebidae; genus Icerya; species Icerya purchasi. The sequence goes on from CM077115.1 coordinate 241,943,044, forward strand.
TGGCGATACGCTGCCGTGGCAGTTGTCATCGTTGCCAATATTTCGAAAACTGTTAATTCTCCTTCCAAGGACGTAAAGGATATTTTGAACTCGGTACTCCACAACCGTGTAACGTTACTACCGGACACTGATTGTTAGCTACCGCAACGCTGTCAGGAATAAGAAGATTATAGCTAAAAATAAATTAATACTCAAATCGGATAACATAAACAAGGTTGAAACTGAATTGAAAAATAAAATCTCCCTTAAATAGGCTAATATTAGTGTAACCTTCTTTAAAGAAATAAATTCTTATGTATTATTAACACACGTCTTCGCAGGATGATCGCTCAAACTTGGCGAAAGAAATTAACGAAAAAATTTCAAATGTCCCAGTTACGGAGGAGAATCATCCGACCGTGCTGATATTTAGGAGTAAAAATATATCCGAAAATAACATCGGTGAACATTTCTTGGCGGTTACTGGCCCAAAATCAGTTAGTGTGAACAGAAAGGCCCCGCCGACAGGGCCAGCTGGGCTTATATTTAGCTTACACGACAACAATACAGGACCATTACCTCTACTGGAGTTAACCGGCTACGCATTACATGGGAAGCGCTTCCTTATGTTGATGCAATTAACCCCTGTAAATGTTCTCTCTGCAACCAATTCGGTCACCCATCGAAATACTGCAAGGCACTTGAAGAAATATCTCCGGCTGCCTCCAGCAAAGATATGTTTACGATTAATCTTAGCGATAAGCACTTAATTGGTGAACGGATGGCCGAAGTCGACCACGCAGTGTGTTCAAAGAATTGCCTCGCTTTCCTGAAGGCCTGCGAGGATCTCAAAGCAAAAATCGATTTCGGACTTGATTGGGTGCACCTACACTTGAACGTTGGTAACTGCTATTCTTGCCGGTTACTATTCTTCAAGGAATTCTATGATTCCGATTTCGATGCATGCATGCTCCATATCAGAACTTGTCCTAGTCGATGGTGCTTATACCCATCACCTCCAACTATGTTATTTAAATTAATAATAGGAAAGCCGTAATAATTAATGAAAACAGCATTCGTAAATTGTTAGTAACTAAATTTGTTAACGTAATTTCTATTAAAATTACAAATATTATATTTATCTCCCCCTACATTTCCCCCAATAAACCTAGAAATAACCTAATTAATTTCATCGATATCGCAATTAAATCATACCCCAACTTCTGCCCAGTTGTCATTGGGGATTTTAATATCAGGCTACCCTCTATGGAGTCTGGTATTAAATGTTCCCAAAATTCCCAATTATTATCTGAGCTCATTCACCCCGATAGTTTAATAATGAAAAATAACAAAACCACAACTTTTTCCAATTATAACGGAAATGGCATCATCAACTACTTACTCGTTTCGACTAATTGTAAGTTAAATCTGTTGACAATCTTCAACTTACAACACTTCAATTTAACGTTTCATGAGAATATTAAATTCAGTATCAAATTAGGATGTGGGGTAACGAAGCTTAGGCTTCATTCAGGGCAAGTTTGTTTCCAATTTGAATAATAATTACATCTACATTCTTGTTAATGGCATAAAAAATTATCAGGAAAGCTCGCCAGTGGACAAATGTGTTAACAATTTTAATTTCCACATTTCCAGCGTGGTACGCAGGAGCCAAATGTTGGTTAAAGCTCCTGCCAATGACTGGTGTAACGGAAAGCCACAACTCATCAAGGATAAAATTAATCTCGTTCGTAAAAAAAAAAAAACTAAATGTAAAGATAATTACAAATTATTCTCTGTACAGTATAGTTAATTTTAAACACCAATTTAAAACAATTATTTAATTTATCAAATACCCCGACGCGTTTCGAAGACAAAGCTTCATGATCACAGGTGCACGGGAAAAAAACTAAATACTCGCAAAAGCCAACATCGAAAAACAACATTTTCGGTTAGAAAAATTTTAGCTAAAATTACTTAACGATGTTTTCATGCGGATATACACATAGACTAGTTCGGCACTACCTGTCTGAACTCAGCTATTAAGTAAAGTCTCGACTTCAACCAAGTTTTAATTTATGAACTTAAAATATAATTTTAGTCACACATTATTGTCGATAAACACCGTAACGACTACCACGTACCTCGAAATAAATATACTAAAACATTGAGAAAATGTCGACCTTTCGGACATTTTTATTTATAACTTAAATTCGATTTATTATAAGAAAATTGTAAAGAAAAGGCTCTACCGGAATATATTTTTATTACTGACTTCAAAAAGTTTATATGTTTTTTTTAACTATATTTCACTGATTTTTTGTTCATTCGGGAGTGTGTACCATTCAATGGTGACAACACATATGAACATATCGATAAGTGTAGATACTCAGTAATTATTCGATTAAAAAACGGAGGTTTCTTTGGGGAAGTTCTTAGTGATATGACAAACGCGATTAACTTAAAATATTATCAAATTACTATGAACGCGTAAAAGTTGGAAAAACATTAATTTTTTGCGGCACAATAAAATTTAAAGTATCATCATTATTAATTACGAAGGAAATGAATAAAATGTATTTGATATCGGTCAGCATCATTTACAAGCTTATCGCTCTAACGGGAATATTATAGTTTTGCATTAGACGACTTTTCGCCAGAACGAATTCGAATAATTCTTTATTTATTGGTGTGGGGTTCCGTATAAATTAATCAGTTTAATATCGGCCAGTATTAACTGATTAGCAATTAACTTTAAAGAAAGGATTCTGCTTTGAGATAATATAGTTCCCCTTCGCTGAATATAATTAGGCAAAAATTAGTCGGAAAAAACAGTCCATCACCATATTGTGCTTGGTACGATATTATTTTGGGTTGATCTTCTACTCGTATTATCAAAAATATGGTGAAAATAAAATAGTTGAAAAAAAAAAGCACCGATTTCAATATTCACTCTAAGAATTTAATAAAAAAACACTAAATAGTAAAAAAGTAATTATTCGGTCAATATATTTAAATGTACTTTAAGGAGAAATATTTCTGACGCTTTTTTATAATCGGCTTATAGAAAACAATTTGACACTGACCACTAAAAGCCAATGTAGTTTAAGAATTGTCCTAATATCTCCTTAAGGTATATCATCACACTCTGAAACATATTATTTTTTATCGAATAATTATTTTTGATTTTTTAGTGCATTTTTATTGAAATTTTAAACATAAAACCTTCAAGTACCTCGCTCTTTTCAAATTATTTATTTTTTTTACTCTAGAATTTTTTAAATAAATTGCAAATTAATCAAAAAGTATAAAGAAAACATGTATGTCTTCCCGTACTTCTGCAATTCTTTTAGGCGGGATCTTTCAGGTGTAAATTTTTTAGACTTTTTTGAATGTGGATCGCGTATGATGGTTTTTACTAAGACCTCTTAACAAATTACCTTTGGTGCGTTTTAGGCATCATCCGCTCTAAATGTTATCATCTTTTGCGTTAGGGAGCCGCACGCGTTACCAAATTTATCCGCGTAAAATATACCGTTTCCCGTTAACGACTTTAGTTTTTCCGCGAATATAGCAAAAACACATATTTCACATAATTTCATTGGATTATTTGTTTTAATTTTTTTGAAATAACAACTTTCGCGTGAAATATAAGTAAACAGACTTTTGCGGCGTATATATAATAAATGGATGTATTATAGTACAAAAAAGAATATAGTCTTCAGTTCCGATATCAATGATTTTGAAGTTCGATTTAAGTGTGTCGGAAGGACATGGCAATTACAATAATCATCGGGGTATCGAAAAGGGGAACGGCATTTTCTGGAGAATTGTCATTTATTGACCTCGCGCAGAGATTGTGAGTTATGCACCAGGAATGCAGCACCTCCATTTTTATCATCGTATAGTTTTCAATTATAACAAGTCGTTTCGGGTCTGTAAACGATTTTCTCGTAAACATATAATTGGTTGTTTCAGTTCGGCATCGAAATTTATAAGCGTCTGGGGTTCTTCTGCATAACTGTGTTGTACGACGCTTTTGACTAATGGTGCGTGACGAATAAATGGAAAACTATTGTTTTCGCTTGTTTTCTAGCGGGCTCTGTAAAGTTAGTCATATCTGCGCAGTGAGTACTCCTGTCGCAAGTTACACTACGCGTTTAATAATTCTTAATTTATTAATTATTAGAGCTCTCATTCTCAGTGCTGCCGAAAAACCACGACGACCAGATTTGACAATAGGACGGATTAAGTTAAAACCCCGTTGTGCAGTCAAACGCTTAGCTTGCACTTGCCGTATTTCGAAAACAAAATGCTTTTTTATTTTCGTCACAAATTATCGAGAAACGTTATCGATTTTCACTGAAAGGTTGCCCTCCGGGTGCTTTGCATAATTTTTTTTCAAGTTGGTATAGTTGTGTCTTTTTTATTTTTGATTTGTTAGTTGAAACTCGGTTAGAATTATTGAGGTATGTGGGTGAGTTAGACGCAAGTTTGGACTTCTTTACGACTTCACCGGTTGCTACAAGTTATTTTTTAATCCGTTTACGTAGCGATTGTATTGCGAAATTTAATTGTGTACCGAATGAACACATAAACATCGGATGTTCCAGGATGTAGACGTTTCGTTAATTCAGTGATCCAGACTCCCATAAGGCTAGAAGTAAAAAATACTTAATGCACTGAAGAGTTTTCACATTGGATTGAAATACTTTTATACACGAGTCTTCAAAGTATATAATGATATTCGTCATCTTCGTATTTTGAACGAAACGAATACTCTCGAGGCATTGTTGCAAGAAATTTGCTTTGCGCAAATTTGGCAGCAACGCCAGCTTAAAAGGTGTGCACCCGAATTCTAAATCCGAGCGATTAACTCCGGTAGAATTACTAATAACAATTTTAAGGAAAACAGGGACGCCACCTGATTGGTTAAAATTTCATTCGAGATCGTGACCGATGCGCTTAATTTTACTGCGAAGGGTACCGAATTGTCGTCATGCTTTGACTATTACCTACAATGGTAATTGTACGCCATCATTAGTCTGAGAGCGATTGTCATCCGATCTCAGTGGATAAGAAAGATGACTGCATCTTCCTCCTATAACCCGTTTTTTTTCGGGCTGATTTCAAGTAATACAGAACCGAACCGCAGGAGAAATAACGGAAGAAAGCATGTACCTTGCTCGGTCTTCAAGATAAGAATAATTTATACTGTCGTTTTTGTTAATCGGCAGATTTATGAAAAAGAGACAACGTATAAAAATCACTTAAATTACCCGGTTTGGCGATTGTTACTTTGATTGATTGATTGATTGATTGAATAAAGTTTATTTACTAAATTTACAAAACAAAGAAAATAACAGTACGTTTAAACATTTTAAGTTTTACGCGTATCGAGCAATTTACCCCCTCGCCAGCGTGCATCAAAAATACATTTATGCTTAAATTACAATATGAAAAAAAGAAAAACTTTACATTTGTTATAATATTAGGAAAAAAAAACAACAAAAAACCTAGCTTCGGAAAAAATAAATAAAGTGTAAGTTGTAAAAAAAAAAAGTAGAAGTATGATGGTTATTGGAGTGTCATTGCGCGTGTGTGCTTCAACACCTTGTTTAACGCTTGCCGACGGATCGGTGCACTATAAGATTAAAATAGCATATGTTTAATGCGTTTGTGTTTGTACTTTTTATATTTTAGCTGCAAAGAGGTTCTCGTGTAGTCTCCTATTCTTTTAACAAACACGTGATCACTAGTAGAGCAATCATCAAAGAATTTCTTAGCTTGCGTACGGATTACGTTTACAATAAAGGGCAGTTTTAATACAGCGTGCATACTATTTATGTTAGTATACGCCGGAGCGCTTAGAATAATTCTGCAGCATTTATTTTGGAATCGCTGTACTTTTTGAAATGTAGATCTCGAGACATTAGACCACATTGGCGAGCTGTAAAGGAGCACAGGCCTAATGATAGCTTTGTATAGAAGTAATTTATTTTCTGTTGTTAATTTGCATTTTTTGTTGAAGATGTTGTGCGTCAACATAAAATTTCTTGCATGCGCTTTATTTATAGCGTGATCAACGTGTTTGTTGAAAGTTAGCCGCCGATCTAGGATGACCCCCAGGTAGGTATTTAACTTCATTTTTAAAAGGGCAGACTTGATTTCCCAGGTTTAATTCCGGGGGAAAAGCGGGCCTTCTTTTTGTAAATAGGATAGCCTGCGTTTTTGCATCATTCACTTTAACTTTCCACTTTGTAAAGTACTTTTTTATTTTTAAAAAACTTTCTGATAATCTACGTTTAATTGTGTCGACTCTAAAAGAAGCGCAGTAAATGGCTGTGTCATCAGCGAATAGCGCTAGCTCGGAGTGTTTAGATTTAGGAAGATCATTTAAGAACAAAATAAATAGGAATGGACCACAAGTATGCTTCCTTGCGGAACTCCCATCGTCGCTGTTTTTGGAGAAGATATAGCGTCGTTAATTTTTACTGAAAATTTCCTTTCTACCAGGTAATCATTTATAAGAGTAATGAGAAATTTAGGATATTTAAGCAATTTGTATATTAATCCTTGATGCCAGACGGTATCAAAGGCTTTTTCGATGTCAAGTAATAACAGTCCGGTATGTTTGTTTAGGTTAAAATTGTCAGTTACAAACTCGGTTAGCCTACTTAACTGCATCGTAGTCGACAAATTCCGCAGAAACCCGAATTGGTGGGGGGTGATGATTTTTTTTTTCGTTACAACGATCTATCATTTTGGAAAGAATAAGTTTCTCCGCTATTTTACTTAAACAGTTTATTAACGAGATAGGTCTGTAGTTAATAGCCATTGCTTGATCCTTTCCTGATTTTGGTATAGGAATAATAATGGACTCTTTCCAGCAGGTAGGAAAGTGTCCCGAAATGATACTAGAGTTTATTATAATAGTTAGATTGATCTTAGCTTTTTCGGGTAGATTCTTAATCATGGTAATGGAGATATTGTCTGGACCGGTGGAGTGTTTATTTTTTAATTTTTTTATGATTTTGTTAACTTCATTTGGTGAGAAGAGCTTAGGGTGTTGGTAGTGACCGTTGGGGTGGCTAGGAACTTCTGTACAGTAGTATTTATTTTGTTTGTGTGCCATTTGGTGGAAGAGTTTTTTGTTTTGATTTTGTATATCTAGAAATATATTTGAGAGTAACTCAGTTTTGCCTTTGTTTTGTGTATTCGGTCTGATTAGCATGTGTTAAAGGTGGAATAGATGTGTCCGTGCCTTTTTTTAAATATTTTTGCTATTTTCCAGATCGACTGGTCTTTTGCACTTAGATTTATTAGTTTGTTATTCCATGTTGTGTTTCGATATTCATTTAGTTTGTATTTAACTAGTTTAGCGAATAAGTTGTAAATGATGTGAGAGGAATGGTTACGAATCTTTTGGTGCTTTTTCCTGACATAGTTTTTAATCTTAATAAGCTTCACTAGTTTTCTTGGTAAGTGCTCTTTACTTGACTTGATTTCGATTTTTGGAATATAAAGATTTGCTGCTTCTACTATTAGGTCTGACAGCCTGTGTGCCTGGTAGTCAAGTAGGCAACCAGCCTTTATTGGACTTCTCAAAATGTTTATATTATTTGTAATATAATTACGGTATTCCGTCCAGTTCGCACTTTTATAGTTAAAAATTGTACGGTTTTCTACGAGTCTGCAAGTAGCGTTGAATTTAAAATAAATTGGATTATGATTAGAGGCATGTTACTTCATTCTTATCGATGATGCCGATAATGTTAGCGACAGGCTTATATTATGCCGCTGTTGTCGTTTTAATTTTAACGGCGAGCGGCATCATACCAGATAAAATTTGTATTATAGAAAAGATAGCGAAAATATGTAAGCCAACTCGAGAAATGGAGACTTTATTTACTTCCTAATAATTTAATTCTCCCGATTAATCTATGTCGATATTTTACATTTTTACCGAAATTATGAGAATTATACCATATATCCCCGGTGACTTGGGCATCACAGACGGAGCCGCCTACCATACCTGTTTATGTGAAGCATCTGAAACAGTTCCGACCATCCAATTAAATGAAACTCTATCGCTCACACGCTAAGCTTATATTTTTCAATCCGTCGCCGTTTAGGGCCGATTAAACACTTTATCCATGGCTCTAGCATATTGTTGAGATCCACAGATTTTTAGACAACCTCGGTAAAGCAGATTGCGGAGCAATATTATTCCCAAGCGCGCGTATTGCCAGGTAATGTAAGATTCAACGAAGCAGCTTGTTCTGCAAATGCCACCTAATTCTCCTTCTCTATCACCGTTGTCGCGCTACACCTTAAACACCTGCGCTTAGAGTAGTGCTGGCAATAGAGCTCAAGATTTAACTTCCATCAACTCGCTTTAGTCAGCGGTAGAGGGTACCTTCCATGAAGATTATACGAACTCTATAATCAGATTGCAGAGTGTGCCGCTTTTACATTAAACACATCCAACCAATCCCAAATTCCTGATGGTCGCAGTTCACTTTTAACCTTAGCTGAAGACAGTGCAGTATAGAAAACATACTACAAAATATATATCCTATTAAGCAGGTTTTTAACAATAACCGAAATAATTAATTTCGAAAAACTGACCAAATTAATATGGAAACACCTCACTTCCGTGTATTTCAATAATCCGAGTAGTTAGAAGCAGTAAAATATCGACGTGGATGTGGTACTGAACGACAAATCTACGGAATAATCGTTATATCACGTCGAACAAGTTTAAAATTAAAAAATTGACATCTTCAAAATTTTAATCGAAATTTTATGAATCGTAACTGCGAAGATCCTCTTGGAGTAAGTAGAGTAATCTCATGTATCCGCACAAGGCGTCTCGGGGAGTGTGAAGAATCACAATGTACCATGTTCGATGGCACTAATGGGAGCCAGTTTCTTTCTCTCGGAAAAGATCGTTTTGTAATTTAATGAAACATCTTTTTCTTTTTCTTTTTTTAATGTCTGAAGTCTGATTTTAGATTTTTAAGCGTTTAACTACCACTAAGTTCTCTGAAAATAGTGCATCACCTTGGTCGCGAACAAAGGAAAACGACGTATTATTAAGTTGTCGAAAGAAATTACAAACATTTAAGGAAAATTATTTTCAAATGTACAGTAAAATTAATAGTACTCGTAGACTAAGTAGTGGTAGCGGGAAACTACGTTTTTGCCCAAAAGTAATTTTTTTTTTTTTTTTTTTTTTTTTTTTGGGGAAGAGCGTTGTCAGTATAGGCATTAGTCAAAGAACTAGGCAAAAGAGGAAAAGTGAATACAGAAATAGTCAATAAGAAATGGTTGACATTACCTGTTTTTTGAAGAACTAAGAAAAATAATTAACGGAGGATATGGAAGAAAGAAAAGATAAACTCATTGGAAAGAATAATCGGAATTACACGATTAAAATCGAGTTATCGGGGAATTGACAGGAAAAAAACTACAGTGCGAGAAAGGAAAAAGCGACGAAGGGAGCTAACTGCGTTCAAAGCGTAGGCTGCACATATAGCAGAATAATTTAGGACTCGATCGGAAGGAAGAGTTTTAGTTGAATAGATAAAAGAAATTAGAGAATGGGAATAAGAATTGGGTACACCACAGAGTTTAGAATGAACAACTTCGGGGTAACATTTTCGAACTGAGAAACCTGTTGGTAAAAAAGCCGATGAACGGGGACTAATATAAGTCAGCTGTGTCGATTTCCGCGGGTAGCCAGGAATGCGTAAAAGTTTTTTTTTTTTTCTTTTTGTATTGCAAAAGATGTGAATTAGAAAAATGCATAAAAAGAATTATGAATCTGCGACGTAACAATATTAGGAGTCAAAAGGATTAGAAAAGTATGAATGGGAACCATTTAGAGACGGAAAGAAATTAAGCTGAATAAACGGATGTGATGTATTCAAATTATTGCCGCTTAAAATGTTTCGAAATTTTTCGCGACAAAATGGGAAAAATGTTTCGAATAAATTGTGAATTTTTTTTACATTTTTCCGAATTATGACCGAGAAAAAGATTTCAATTAATGATTTGATTGAAGCGGGTGTGTAAGGTGGGAGGATTTCGGTGGCGCAATTTAAATTCATATTTCGAGTTCGTTTATGGCGAAAAAATGACGCAAGCGAAGGGGAGAAAATTTAATCGAAAATTTTGATGGAATTTTCTTTAGCTTAATCGTGAGTAGAGTTTTATTCGACTGTATGTGTGCGCGCAGTCACTCTGTTGCCGTAATGGAGCTAAAAGCACGGGTGCATTGGGGAGGGTCAAGGGGTGAGAAAAAGGTCTGGGCTTTTACTGATTGATAGAATGGAAGAGTAACTGAATGAGAACAGTGGTAGAGTGTAATCGAACAAATTTATTCAGATTAGCGGCTAAAATAAGGAATCGGTAAATTTAATTCCGCTCCAGTAGGAAATTGAAAAAGTATTTTTTTTCCCCGATTTTATTTTTCCCTTTTATTTATGATTATCATCCTCGTCATCACTATCACCAATATTATCATCATCATCATATCATTATTATTATTATTATTATTATTATTATTAAGGAAAAGTGAGAAGGAATATCAAATTTGGTTAAACAAATCGATGTTACCTTTTAGAGAACGGGGCAATTTCGCATCTTGTTTAGTAATACTACATACGTATTCATTTTTGAAATAATCACATAGCGATGCTTTTTTTCGAAGGTAAAATTTTATCTAACAAATTTACCGCGCCATCTTTATATGTGCCAAAAAGGTTTTTTCTTTTCTTTTTATTTCATATTAGTACTAAAATCGGTTTTCATTGAACACCTAAAGACATTAAAGCCCCCCCTCGTTCAATAAGAAAGAGGTTTATAAAGCAGTTTGTGATACATTCAATGTTTTTGCGCTGAACAGACTGCTAGTTTAAAATCACTAGTAGTAATAACGAAATTATTTAGCAGCCGAGAAAACCGGGACATTTCGAAAATTAATAAGAAACTCACTTAAAGAGTAATAGGAACAGAAAAAGTTGAAAGAAATCGGCTAAGGACATAAATAATCAACGCAGCTAACGCAAAATTACAAACAAAAGAATACTACGGATGTAGAAAACAATGTTTTACACGCAAAAACACATTAAACTAAATTGCTAGTAAATATGATCAGACGTTTTTACCGAATAACTTCAGTTTATTAAAATTCTGAAATTAAAACACGCCTGACTTTTATGTTTTCGGCGATTCCAAAGTTTATGTAAGACGAATACGTGAGGGGTTAGCAGACGTCTATCTATAGATATTTCTAATATGGTATTTAACTTTTGCAGTCTTATTTGCTTTCAGTTTAATTGCCGTTTTAGATACACTTGCGTGGTTATTTGTTGAGGAGGCAGAAGAAGAAACCATAAAAATAGGGAACAGTTTAGACTGAAAAGGGGAGAGGTCTGTACGGATTTAAATTTGGAAGAGATGAAAATTTATGAACACACAAGGACATTTAAGCTGAATATAAATGAACATTTGAGATTTTCGAGTCAAAATTAATTTATACGTTGCGTTTTTAATGAAGATCGAAATAATTTATCTTCAGACGAAAATGAAAGCCCATGTATAGAAATTAAATATTAACCAATTTTAAAGAGAAAAACATCTAGTACTATGCGCACAAAAACATCGGTGATTAAGTTATATGATTGAAATACCTTAGTAAAGATGAATATCTTGCTGGATTCTCTATACGTTCACCTGGAAAACATATCAAATTGGTACAGGGGAACGAAGCCCTGCGGGGCACAGGTTGTTGTAACTAGAGTCATCTCCTCTAGTAAGTAGTCACTCAACCGTCACATGGTGCTCTAGTCCCACCGGCGGAGAAACGAAACAACAATCACGTGAGTTCCGTACGTCCACGTCGTGCAGGGTGGTAATTTCCTTTTCGGCGGGCTTGGCGCTGATCAGGAAAGCTAAATGGGAACTCACAATTGCCGATAGGATAACGGAGGAGGGTCCACTTGCCGAACGTGTTCCTTCTAATAAATACCGTTAAGCTCTTTACTGCATTAACAACAGCAGACTATCGGCAGCCCGCTCGTGACAATGTGTCCCAGTCGGATTGATCTATATCAATCTAGAGCGAGTAGGCGAGTACCCGGCGCCTTAAAACCGGATCATTTCGGCTAAGGGAGTAAACCCTGACAGAAAATCCCAGCGACAGGTGAAGCGACACATCGGCTGGAAATAAATAAATAAATAGTCGTATCTTTTAAAATGGCACACTACTTTTCGGAAAATAAGGATATGGCTAGGGCCCCCCCCCAAGGCGACGCGCGCCGTTCTCGCCTGCACGGCGCGGAAAATAGGCGAGGGCTACCTGTGCGAGGACGACACAGGCCAAAGAAGCTAGTCCACCAACAACAACAACAACAGCAAAAATGGCCAAAAAAAAAAAAGGGAAAACACAGAAGAAAATAAAACAGAAACAAATACAAAACATCAGACTGGCCACAATTAACATTGGAACGTTGACAGGCAGGAGTCGCGAACTAGCGGAAGTGCTCTCTAGAAGAAAAATTGACATAGCCTGTGTTCAAGAAACGCGATGGAAAGGTGCAAAGAGCAAGAATATTGGTGATGGCTATAAACTTTTTTAAAACGGCACAACTTCAGTACGAAATAGAGTTGGAATTGTAATTAAATGAAAATGTTACGCTGGTCTCTTGGGCACACACTCCTCGACCATATCAAAAACGAGGATATAAGGGAGCGTATAGGAGTTGCTCCTGTACACGTTTGAAATTACCGGAAGCGAGACTCCGATGGTACGGTCACATCATGAGAAAAACAGACAATAGTCCTGTGAGGATGTTAATAGATTATAACCCTGGAGGAAAGCGACCACGAGGAAAACCGAGAAGACGGTGGATAGACTCTGTCAACAACGACATGGTGGAAGTCGGTGTTGGGATAGAGGACGCCGAGGACCGTAGAAAATGGAGAAGACAGTATTGCCAAACGGACCTCGCACCGGGAAATCGTTAGGAAAGAAGAAGAAGGTACAGCGGAACGAAAAATACATCATCTGAATCCGAAACGGACTAAAATCCGCATGAATTAGAAAACAGAAATAAAACAGTACATACATTCACATAAAAATGTGAATGCCCAATGTGGAAAAATTATTAATAAACTGATTTATATCGTTGAACGAAAAATGTGCAAAAAAAAAAAAAAACCTAGAAATATTTTAATTTATAGCTACAAAAATATTCTCGAAGAATCGTTTTTTATCAATAATAAACGGAAAGCTCCAATGATTGTGAAATTATGTAATGGACAATTGAATGACAGCGGTGTAATAAATGCCAGAAATGCCACACATTACGGTAGTTAATGAATTATAAATGGTGTTAGAATTCAGAAAAAGAATTTATCTGAGATCGTTCAACGGTTTTGTTGATGTTTATTTACATAATAGTTTGGAAGAATAATTTACGATTGAGATACCATGTTTAAAAAATTAATCATAAAACTTTAACGTTAACTGGTAAAAGTACCTTTCCGAAACGTTACAAGTTTTAAGATTAATTATGTAAACATGGTATCTCAACGGTAAATTTTCTTTTCCTAATTATATCCACCGTGTACGTTTTAAATGTTTAATCAAATAATAGTTTTCAACTATATTTCACTTCTTTCGAGTATTTCTGAAATATTGCTACAGACTTCTTCATTGTGACCGGTTTTTATGGTTAATTCAAGTTTGCTATTATTATTAAAGAACTTCGAGTGTGTTCTATATCGTAATCTCAACAGTTTCTTTTGTGAACACTATTATTTTCGTATAAGGGGTTTTTTCTTTTGCGAGCTGTTCTTATTTATTATAATTTATTTTTCAAAATACTCTTTATTTTAAATGCTATTTTAAATCTGTTGCCTAGTTTTTGTACATGGTTACTACTATTAACAAAAACCGGATGCGATCCATTTCCCGGTTCTACTATTTGCAGGAGCATTACACTGGTATTTTTGTTTACTATTGTGTAACATTATTTTCCCCGTATTCACTGTTAGTAGCGATTGTCTGTTGATTTCCAGATTGGATTTTATTAAATTATACAGGTATATTAAATAATCGGTTTTGTAGCATGTATGAAGTACTCTAGTAGTACGTGTGTTTAGGCTGGTTTTAAATGATTAAAGCTCCGATGAATACATCTGTTGCCGTTAATTTTAAAATTTGAAATTGAAAAAAACTTTTAACTTTTTCAGAAAATATAATTTAAAAATATTCAAGTAACGATATGTTTCCTGGAATGCCGCAGTAGTACCGTAATCGTAATATATTACAAACTATTTAAAACTGTAACGTATTGAATACGAAGTTTTTTAAAAAAATTGTAAAGTCGAAAATATCGAAAAAAATCGATCTATAAACATTGTTGATTAAATGTGTTACGGTAATGAAACGTTGACTGATAACTTTAAATAAATATAATAAGCGATATAAACAATAAAGTTATAGATTTTAAAAATTTTTTGAAAATTTATAAGTTAATATTTAATAAAGGGGTTATTTATAGTACGGAGTATATTAGTATTAATAATATTTAATTTTTAAATTTATTTGTACAATATGGTTCGGTAAAATTTAAAATATTAGTTATCGGAAATATTATTTTTTAGTTTTTTGTTGTTGTACACGTTGTACTCCTTTTTTTGTAATATTTCTATAGGTGCTACTGAATTTTACTTTTATTAATATTATTTAATTTTCTTTCCCCGGCCAAAGACAAAAACACTTAGACCTCATTCGAATTCCGATATATAAACTAAATTTATCTCCGTTCTTCCCGGGCGGATTTATTTAATATCGAACCTTAAGATGTTTGTATTTGCGTTTATAATTTCATTATTTTACTAAATACTCAAGAAATAAGGTGTACAAATACACTTTTCTCCCTCTCCACAAATTGTTCCTATTATTTGTTCCTTTCTCCTAACAATATCTGATCGTATCAGGATATAAGTGATTCCTTCCTATTCTAATTGTTTCTGGGTAAAGGTCCCTGGTTGACAAGCCCAAAAAAAAAAAAAAAATAGATATAATTTATCTTACAGAAATCCGGTGCGAGTGTGAGCAAAAAAAAGGCAAATGAAATGCTGTTCTGCGGAAAGGAAGTGAAGATTTATTTCGTCTAAAAAATGTATTGTACATTATAAATTTTGCTAGCGAGCTTTAGAGCCCAAACTATCTTCAACGGATTAGCTCAGTGAGCTGCTGTATCATAATTTATCACCTGTATTTTCACGCCTTATCATATATCCGGTAAATTTTAATTTTTAGGATTTTGTTACTTAAGAATGTTATAAATTTTATTCAAAATAATAATAATAATAATAATAATAATAATTCAGCAAACAGTTTATTCACGCACTAACAATGTTCGTAAAACAGTCAGATTAAATGCTTCTCCCTCTGTGTGCCCGTATTTGCTATGTTTACTTCGAAACCGTACCGACAATTAAGTTAGATTAAATAATATCCATATGTCTATTTCAGTAAGTATTACATATATATATCTTCGACTCACCTCAACTTATATACTCGATCTTAAAAATCGTCTTGAAATTATTGTATAAGTCTTTAATTTTTTTTGAAAATATATGTATATTTATTAATATTTACACATTTTCTCGTCAATACGCTTGTCGACGAGTTTTCCTACATCTAAATCTTTCTACACCATACTACTTATATACTATACAATCTTATCGCCGCGTAAATCATTTTATTACAAACTTATTTTATTTCTAACTTAGCTATAACTAATCGATTATTTTTTATTTTGTTTTATTTAATTAATTAATTAATTTATTTATTTTTTATTTTGTTTTATTTAATTTATTTATTTTGTTTTTGTTCCTTTTCCTTTCCCTTTTTTTTTTTTTTGCTTTTGTTTATCACTATTTCCGTACCCTCCTCTTATTTTATGCTTATTATTATTCCTATATTTCCCTCTTTTTTTAACCATTCCTTTATTTTCTTTTTTTTCACCCCAATTTTTTCCTCCTCTATTTCCTTTTCTGCTTCATTACGTTTCCATATATTTCATAGATTGAGAAAACTGGATTGTTTACAAAATTCGAATTGGACACATATTACGGAGAACATACACCGACTTGCCATCTTCAAATCGCGACTAGGATTCCTCTCTGCTTGCCAAAAATACGATATTAACAGACGGATTTGTGAGAAAGATATTTTAATTACACTTGTGTCGTAGACTACTGATCCTTTCGGCATCATGTCGTTTACGCGACACCCAGCAAAGAGTTTTCATTTAGACATTTTTACTGATTAACCGGTATTATTTTAATTAAACTTCATCAGCTAGAGTTTGTTTTTTATTAGAAATGCAGAATTCCAAAATTACTTTTACATCAATATAAAGCATTTTTTAAACATTATCAATAATTTTAGTTCAGTAAAGAGTAGTTGCTATATTTTTTACAAAGATTGTCGATAATGGTAATATGATTGAATTTTGATTTATTACGGAAAATATAAACGCCAATAATTTATTAATTTATCGATGCATAAAGCAATGTGATGCTATTACTACATGATGGGAGCCGATGCGTGATGTTGTTATTAGTTATAACGGCAATTCGGGAATTTAAGTAGGAAGTGTAGTTAGAGTTGACGGAGAGAGCACCAGACGGAGCATACGGTTCAGCAAGAACTGCGATATCCGTAGACTCGTCATAAATTTCTTTTGAAAACAATAATTGAAAAGCGTGAGCGTTATTAACATGAAGGTATATGATAAATTATTGACCATAGTGTGTTAGTTTTAACTTTGATGTATTATTGAGAGCTAGCAATGTAAACAGGACAATTCCTGGCACCGGATTTATGGTCGATTTCGCCCACAGCTTTATGTACACGTTCAATATGAGTGATATTAGACGAGAAATTCGGCCGTAATTTAATATCTTGTTTGTATTTACTAACAAAGTTGATGTAAGATTCATTTAAACGGCAAATTTTTCCGTACTTGTGACACATATTACAAAACCTCGTTGAAATGGTATCTACGAAAGCGAGAGACTCCCAATTAATTCCAATCCTCCGTTCATTTGGTAGTATTTTTGATAGATTTGAGGAGTAAGTCGTACGGTTATATTCGACTAGCCCTCTCATTGCTACCTTTGTTTACTGATAGAGGCCTCTTGTCAACTACATTGAAGAAGTCATTTTCGACGGGTTTTTTTTTTTCTTTCGTGACGTTATTAGATCGGAATATTAGAATATTTGGATTTCCGAGTTTTTCCACGTGGATAGAACACATGCTCTATTTTGTCGGTGACTTCCTGCTGCAACTGGTTAGTATCATCCTCTAGACAATAGCGGTATTTTTATTAATTTTTCGAATATTCGATTTATATGGACATATTTTTGCTTTTAGATTTTTATCAAAAGAATCGATATTATCTGATTTAATAATAATTTCGTTTTTCAGGATAGCTTTTTTTTGTTATTTACTACGTCGGAAAACGTACGTTTATTCGAAGTGACTGCATTATGGAGGATATCTTTAACGATAGTAGCGGTTTTCGGTAACTTTTAAATTAAGTACCTTGGAAAGTTCTTGTAGCATAACCGAAATGATCGATGGAATTAGGATTTCGTATAGTTTTTGATCTTTCTGTTCACGTTTAAAAGGTTTTTCGCTTAGTTGTCCTTTCGATGCATTAGTTTTATTACGTACGTCCTTTAAAATTGCTTGAATCTTTTTTAAGAGATCCATTATGCAGAACCTGTCTGCGCAAAGGCAGATCCTCTGCGCAGCAAAAACTGAAAAGAAAGAAAATATATCCACTAGGAAATAATACGAATATGAGTAAAAATAAAAATGACCGATAAAATTAGCATTAGAAAATATAGATAAAAATGATCTCACCGAACTGACATGAACACTGCCTTACAGAATGCCCTCTGCATTCTCGCTTTTCCATCTCCTTCTGTTGTTCCTTTGTTAGCTAGCCGCCTTCATTTATTCTGGCTCTAATCGTTTCTCGATATACCCCGTCGCTCCAAACGTCTTTCTATTCTTTTAATCATTTGTGTTGGGTGAATGCCTTGCGCTGACGTGCCCGTAAAATAATAATAAAAGAAAAAAAGCAAAACACTACAGTATACAATACAATCCAGTTTCAATTACCGATAACGCGAGCAAACAACTTGTACGTATACACATCACTAGTGGTGATAATACCTGTTAATTTTAGAAAATTCCGTGAATTTTCTTTGCAAATTGTCATATTTAGCGGCCGAGATGTAGACGTACAAAGAATTATTTGAGAAACACTACAACATATATATATATATATATATATATATATATATATATATATATAGATTGATACGGACTTTATTGTTTTAGATCTTTTCGGAACTGTCAAAATAACATTCGACAACGATGGCGATAGTCAACACAAGTCTGAGCTGGTCTGCAGAAGTAGTTTTTCAGAAACCGCGTTGATGACGAGTCACAGTGATAATAACCCTGTTTCGTGTAAACGAAGCAGTAAGTCGCGATCGGTGTCCCGCGCATGGATACGTGAGCACCGAATGGATCGATAGAGAATGCTCGGATAACGTGGGTTTTGTCCCAGTCGCTGGATAATCTTCGTAACACATGAACAGCTGATCGACACGCCTTAGTCTCAGCAAGAAGCATGTTAATCGATCTTTCATTCTAAAAGTTCACACTGCCCAACTGTTTTATTTCCTTCTTATATAGAATTTGAAGTTGCGCTATTAGTAAAATATTATTCCGAAAATTGCAAGAATTTCGAAATTATTTATAAATAAAAAAAAATTAGTCTAGTCAAAATGAAAAAATTTTGGGTCTCTTGGACCCTGGCACTTGAAAGTAAGATTTAATCTATTCCGAAGAGCCAAGTTAGTGCAGGACTTCGCACATTACCCAATCACCCAGCAGAACGGATGCCGCTTACTGTACAAGGAAAACGTCCGGAATTCAAAAATGATGTATTTTCATCTTTAATTGTAAACTGCACTTAGGGGCTATCATGACCAGTACGTCTGCACAAATTCGGTCATTTTCTGCCATCGTTCTTCATCCTCTGCTCGATGAACACATTTCGCAAAAGTTGCATCCGAATAAGGTCCATCCATCGCGCCAATGCCCCCCAACCGTTTTCCTTCGACTTTTTCGAGGCCCAGCAGGCGTTTCATTCTGTCCCGTCGTCATATTCACAAAAATATCTTATTTCATTTGCCAAGACCTTCGTTAATATACTCCTCGCTCTTGATACGCATTTCTCGTAGCACCTCGTTCTTTCCACTGTCGACGGTATGCTTCATTCGGAAGTATAGTATTTCGTATATCGGTAACCGTAATTTTCGGGTTTTTTTCTGTTTTTGTTAATAGAGAGCTCAAATCAGTCGAAAATTTCTTCAATTTGTTGCACGTGATCTTCCATTTCACTAATGTTCACAGTCAGCAGAGTGGAACCAGCTATCATCCGGACTTTACTCTACCATTTCATCTATCCAAAACTAATCTCATAACATATTTATCATATAGATTAAAAACCAACGGCGGCAAGACCCGTCACTGTCCGACTCATTTTCCGACGATAAACTCCTTGCACTTGCATTGTTTATCCGAACAGTATTTTAGGTATTCTCGTGTAGCTTTATTATAAAATGTACAGTGTGTTCTAACATGCCCATTTCGATCACCATTGGCCACGATTTGATAATCAGAAAAGTATATTACCATACACATCTGATGTTTTCGTGGCTTTTTGATAAATTGCCGCGTATCAAGGATTTTTTCTACCTCTTCCTTATACAAAACCAAACTACTCTACCCGATTTCTTTGAACATACTCGTGTTGAAATTAATTGCCTAAGATTATTTTGTTCACATGTAAAATAAGAAATATAGTGCAATATTATTCGAATTTTTGAACAAGAAGGTATATGCGGAATTGCATCAGTCTTTTGGCAAAACACCAGACATCAATATGTTGTTTACAAATTAAATGAAAACTCGCAATTCCCAACATCTTACCTTCTTTAGCATCTTCGATGGTATATAATCAATTCTGATTGTGTTTTTTTTTTTTTTCAAATAATGAAAAGCTTCTTCCACTTCGCTCGGTAAAATTACAGACTCCGATTCTTCCGTAGAATTTTCTGTCATATATATACATATTAATGAAAACGTCATTCTAAACCCAATTCCATCACTTCTTTTGTCCCAAAAAGTTACATATATTATATATATAAGAAAACAAAATATCAACCAAATGAATGCTGCCCTGGTTAAATAATTTCTATGCAAACCGTAAATTAAATTCATTAGTTTTGAATTTATATATATATATATATATATATATATATATATATATATATATATATATATTAATGACAGCGTCATTCTTAGTCTGTTCCTTTGTCACAAAATGTAACATCAAATAAAATTTTTTTTTTTTTATCGCGTATTCGAAAGAATGACGTCAATTTAAGTTTCAGAGTTGGGGGTCTGGAGGTGTCCCGTGGCGGAGTCAAATGGCGTAGCCCCCTGCGAGGCACGAAAGGTCGAGTTTATATATATATATATATTTATCTTCCTCGTCCTTAATCTCTCCCCAGTCCGAATAAATTTACACTATAACTTACTCCACTTTCTTAACTACGTCGTCTTGAAGGATAATAAAATGAAAAAGTCATTGGGTCGATTTGATAAACCCTTTTCAGTTTTGATCCGAATGAATTTCAAATGGACTCTCTTTCTTTATCTAGGTGCAAGTCCTTTTACTAACAGTCAAAAAGAAAGGATCACTGTTAATAGCAATTTAAACATATGTGTAAGACCCGGAAAAGTTCGTTTACTAATCGGATAAAGAGAAAATATTTATTTATTTTTAAAAAATTGTAAATAAACACAATAACAACAGGGCCGGATCCAGAGAGACATTTTTGGAAAGGAAATTATATAATTACGCAATATCTTATATGGTAGAGAGTTGATTTGAGAAATAGTTTGTTTCATAAAGAAAATCAAATAACGACCACCTCTTTAGAAATTTAACAATGTGTTTTAAAAATACATAATTAGTACAATTTTTAATTTAAATTTTGTTTTATTTTTAGGTGAAAAATAAAAAAATTACAAAATTGTATCTAAAAAATGGTAGTTTAGAATTTTGTATATTAATTTACTAGAAACAATAGAACGATAGTATTTTTATCAGATTGTACTACTTTTTTATTTTTGTTAGTAATCCGGATTCGGATTTTTTGTCCGTGAGCAAGTAAACAAAATATATACATATTATTTATATCTCATTCAACTATTTTTAATTAAAATTGCAAAATAAAAATTATAAATAAATGAAAAAGACAAAAGATCGATGATGACAGCTACGTGTAAAATAGAATAAAAACGTAACATTAATAGTTTTACTAGAAAACAGTATTAAATCTTGGGAAAACAGAAACCGGTCATGGACGTCAAGAACTTGGATCATTCACTGTAAAGCCCTTTACGAACTGGAAAAAGGCTTCAGAAAACTTCAACTATCACCCTACCACTGAATATCATAAACTAGCTCTTCCACAGGCAGCAGATTTCGTAATGGTCACGGAAGGAAAGGCCATTAATCTTGTGGATTCATTCTCAGCCGAAAGTGCTAACATTTTGAAAGAAAACACTGAAAAATTAAGAGCTGTTGTTAAACCTATTATTTTATGTGGAAGGCAAGAAATAGTCCTAAGATTCTGGACCTATAGGATTAGACGAACCGTCCCATAATGATGGTAATTTCCGAGCAATTCTCCGATATCGCGCTAGGTCCAGCGAGTTCTGAGAAATCATTTAAAAACACAAGCCCGACATGGAAGAGTCGTGTATATTTCATCATTTATACAGAATGAAGTGATTATTTTAATGAATTTAACAAATTTACAACTGAAGAAATAAAATTCCGGAAAAATAATGTACCTACATTTATATTAAGTAAGTAGTAAAAATATAGTAGATACTGTAAAAAACTGTAAAATGGTAATTAATATAATACCAAATACTTAACTGGATGGGTTATATTAATTCCCTTATTATAATAAATCAATATTTTTAGTAAATAAATATACCCTATTCGAAGTTTCGGGAATGGGCGGAAAAAAAAAAGTTAAATAAAACAGTTAAAATTCAGAAATATGTATATATTATATATATATATATATATGTTAAATGTAACAAAACAACGCCATGAATATGGGACTGTATTCCAGAAACATGTTAGTGATTCATTATAAAAATAAGTGTGTCAAGAGTTATTTCAAAGTATATCATCAGAAATGGATTATCAAAAAAGTACATATGTATAATAATAAATCATATTGGTTCTATATTATTTAGTAGTAAGACGTTTTAATCAGTTTATCTTGCATAATTATTAGTAATATATTAATCAATAAATATCATTTAAAACTTACGTTTCTCGCATTTATCAAATCTTTCACCGACCGTTTTTATTCAAACTCGAAAGCTCAATACTTAATCAGTTTCGCTAAACATGAATGTTTACACTTCTAGCCTAGTTACTGTACATAGCGTGTAGAAGAAAAATAAAAAAATGTCAATAATAGTTTATAAACGATGTAATGATTAAGTAATCATTAGGAGTGTTATCGTAAATCGTTCAGAGCAGAAACACTTTAAAGTGTCTTAAAATTACAAATGTGGTCTTTCGCATAACGTTCATTTCGCTTATTTGCAATTCTGAGAAAAATATTAAACAAAGGCCTGAGAAACCGCTTTGTTTAATATTCCGAATGGCGCTGTTCAACAGGAGCGCATTTTTACGAAAGAAGATATTGTGAAAAGATTTTATTGTGAATTATCGTACGATATTTTGTTGCAATACTGCTCGATACAAGTAACATGATTAATAACTGTTTTAGTATTTCTGGAATAATTTATTTGACATAAATTTAGGTCTGCTATTTTACAAAAATATCCCATATATAATTTATACATATGTGTGTAGAATTCGGTACGGCAGCCGAAAATTAATAAATTATCTGCGAAAACTGTAAAAGTTTCTTTAACGGTACTAATTTGAATTTTTATGATTTCTTCTTATTATACCCGTGTGTCTTACGGTAAAATAAAAATAGTAAAATGTACGGACATTGCTGACCTTAACTGACTGTGAACTTCCTTCGTGGTTTTCTTTTCTTAAAAACTATCAGCAAATCTGTTAGCACTCTTTATGCTGGTATTCCTCCTCTCAATATTTACGGAGATCGGAGCATTTTAAACACGTAGATTCGAGTCGTCGGTCAACCTTCCTTCGCTGAACTTGTTTCGACCATCACCTCATACATCGGCACCCACTCTTCATAAGCAAGTCACTGAAATCTTAGCTTCAATGCAATTCACTTTACCGCCAACATATCAACTAACCGTAAGATAGTTTCCAGGTGTGGTGTTGGCGAATGGTTCCTAAAATACCCTGGACGGCAAAAAGAACTAATACATCCGTAATAGAAGAAATCGGGGCTGCACAGCGATTATCCAGCGTTGTACTCACCCGTAAGATGAAATTTTTTTGGACATCTTATCCACAGAGAAAATGGAATGGAGCGCTGGTTGATATAGGCAAAAATGGAAGGCATCGAGACCAAGAGGTTGACCACCAGCGCGCTGGACCAATACGATACAGGGTGCAACTGGTCTGAGCATATAATGTCCTGTCATAAAGCAGAGAATCGCGAACAATGGCGGAAAATAATTAAATACTCGACCAAATGATGATGATGGCACCAACAACTCCATGGGTAAACCTGCATCTCGTCATAGATCTTCACCTTCAGCAATTCTCAAAAATGAAAAACATGCCCGAGCAGTTTACGTCCCGCGTATCAATGCATGATCAGCAAATATGAAGTTGCAAAATAGTTTTTACTGACGGCTCCAAAACACCTCGAGGAACAGATTGTGGAATAGCATCTGACGCAAAAATTATTCTCCGCTACTCTCTTCCGGCACTATATTCTTTCGGCGCAACTATTTGCTACAAAACTTGCGATAGAAAATGTAACAATTTCCGATCCTCACTCCTCACACCTCATACATATAGACACTCATTAAACGCGATCATATCAATTCAAAAATACAACTCTCCTCACCAACACCCAATAGCCAAGGAAATTATTCGCACTCTTTGTAGTACAAGTACCCATGTTTTGTTCGCATGCATCCCATCACACATTGGAATCCAGGGGAATTCATTCGCTGATACTGCGGCAAAATAAGGCTCATTGTTCTTTCCGCTACCGAACATTGAAATTTCGTCAATGGATCTAAAAACTCATATAGTGCAAAAATCACTTCAAACATGACAAAAATAGTAGACCAACATCCCAACACACAAACAAGCTGCGCTCAATTGGAGATGCTATTCGACTATGGAAAATACCTTATTATCTAGCAATCGAAGGAATGAAATCGTTGTCACAAGACTCCGTCTAGGTCACTTAAAAATCACTCATAGTCACCTCCTGTGCAGACAACCTATCCCACTGTTGTGTTCCAATTGCAATTCTCCCGTCACAGTCCAACATTTACTCGTCAGCTGGCCCACCTATAATTCATACCGAGCACAAATTCTCCAGTCGTCCAACTTTTCCGAAATCCTGTCTGATCGCCACGATAAAATAGAACACCTCCTACGTTTCCTCAAGATAACTAACCTATTCCACTACATCTAACTCTTATCTTATCCGTGCCTCTGGCCTAGGCGACAGTACACGGCGCGTTAATATCTTTAAGAAGTGCGCATTAGTGTGTATTCAATTTTAGCGAGAACTGTTGTTGATTAACTTTCTATTAATTATTTTTTTCTCGTTTAATTAATTCTTCGCAAACACAACTCGCTGGACAATGGCGCTTTGAATGTATACAACGCAACATTTACGGAAGTAAACCAAAAATACCAAAGGAAACAAGATTCCATCGACCTGCTTTGGGTTCCAAGTCATGCGGGTATTGATGGTAACGAGACGGTGGACTCGTTAGCACGCTTAGCGCTACACTCTCCGCATTTTGTTAAAAAGATTCCTGGTCACAACATACTTCCCCTCTCCAAAAGAATGCATGTCAGACTTTGGTCGGATGTGTATCCTTGCTCCTTTTCCAATCCTAACTCATTTTACCTTTCTATTCAGCCTAGACCTCCTTCTTGTTCTTGGTTCTATCATTTTTCTACTCTTAAACGTTTTTTCATCATTGCCATCTGCCGTCTGCGGTTCAATCATACTTTGCTCCCATCCTCTCGGCATCGTTTTGCTCTTTTCCCATCCCCTTATTGTCCTTTGCAATCTGGCGACTGTTCCTTCGTTTGTGATCCTGACCACGTGCTGTTTGAATGTTCCAGTCTTTCCTCCGAACGTAATATCATGTACGTTTAATTATTAAAGCTGAATTATCCGACTCCATATAGTGTTTCCTATATCTTAGCTTTGCCGTCATCCAATGTGGTTCCTATTCTTGTCTCTTTCCTGTCATCCATCTCTGACCGGATCAAAATTTAATCTGTAATCTAGTCCAATTGTCCTGGGTAGCTGCCCTTAGTCGGCCAAGCCCAAAAAAAAAAAAAAAAGATTCATCTAGATTATAGAAAGTGCATATTCCGTGTGTATTATAAAAAATACATATAACCGTTAATGGAGTTCTACGAAATTACTCTGATAACGATCGAAAGATTGTTTATACTAATTATTTAATTTATATATATATAAAAAAAAAAAAAGAATCATATTATTTAATATATTTGTGTTGTTCTTTTTTGTATAAATTAAATAATTGAGATGACGCGAAGAATTGATAGCATCATTAATAACACTTATACTAATACGGAAATAATTTTTGATGTTTTAACGATTTAGCTCAGCGACGTCGGTTATTGCTGACGCTTACAGACATCTATTGAAAGTTCCTAATGTCATCACCAACAACTACCTAACATGTATGTAGCATTAGTATACGGATATCTTCGTGTGTTCTTCAAAAATACCCTCTTAAATATAAATTTCATTTAAGAGTATGGAAAAATATTTGATCGAGAAAAAATATTAGAATTTTGTTTTAGATATAAGTGTGTTAACGAAGCGGCTGCCGGTGTTGAAGGCCATGTCGGCTACATAGCACGATTACAGAATTACCGCATATTCCTTCTTCCGATATAGATGTCAGGTGTCAAACGTATTATAGTGACTTGAAACGATTTATTAGTTCAGTTCGAACTGGTAAATCGACGATTCTTGGCATACTTCTTCTCATCATCATCATCATTATTGTTGTATCTCCCATTCGGGAGGCTTCACGTCACGAACATTATAAATTCCACGGCATCTGGCTAATTTTGTTAGTAGGAACAAGTCTTTAATTCCTGGCGTTTCTATTCATCATTTCCATTCTCCTTCTTCCTTTTGGAGCTTTTCCTTTAATTTTTCCCTGTGTGACTAAATAAGCCGTCTTCTCTAATCTTATATGTAATTCAATTTTTCTTCTTCTTATATCGCCATATAATTGCTACTTATCTAATTTACACCTATTATTCATTACCCGACATTTTGTTATGAAATCCGTCCACGGGATTTTTAGCGTACGCGCCTGTATGTTCACATTTCAACGGCGTCAATTCTTTTTTTACAATCTGCACTTATATTATTTTTCCTAAACTCCCAAAAGCCTGTCTGGCCACTGCTATTCTGGATTTTATTTCTATATCGTCACGTCCGTCTTCAGTTATCAGTACACCGAAGTATCTATATTGCTTAACACATTCTAGTCGCTGTCCCTCTATTTGTATTTGTGTCTCTGCGCTTTTTGACCTGGAGCACTTTATTATTTTCGTTTTATTTGCATTTATTTTCGTCGTATACTTTTCTCCTTCTTTATTTACGCCTAGCATTCTTTACATTTGTTCGGCTGTTTCAGCTATTAATACTTTTTTATTATCCGCATATGAAATGTTATTTATTAATTGCCCAATAATGTGTAATCCCAATGCATTTAGTTTCGAGGATTTCATTATTTCCTCCGCATATAGAAAAGCTTAGGAGACAGCGGGCATCCTTGTTGGACTCCTTAATACAGCAGTATTCTTCAGCGCCCCGCGGGGCAAATGGTTGTTCCTGCTAGAGCTAGTACTCTAGTCAGTAGTCAATACTATCTTCTGGCCAGCGCCCATTAGAAGGTAGTAAACGAATTGGAACAACCAGGAGACTCTTGTACGTCCACGTCGTGCGGGGTAGTAATTCTCTTTTCGGTAGGCTTGGTACTGATAGAGAAGCTAAAGCAAGACTTTCCAACTAGTGGGTTGGTGGTGGGACTGTACCTGCCAAGTACAGATCTCATTAAATGCCACCCTTCGATCTCATCTGCAAGAAGAACAGCAGACCACTAGCAACTCACTCATAACCCTGGGCCCCAAACAAGTATTAGTACTTGGAGCGAGTAGGCGAGTATCCAGCGCCTTAAAACTGGAATGGGCTGGCGGAAGGCAAGGAGAAACCACCGCTGTATACTTCTCGAACATTTACGATGGAAAACAAGAATAGAACAATGGCCCTTAGTCCGGGGCACCCCTTCAGTGGGGTGAGGGTGCGAAGAATACCCCCGTTGTTTCCCATTGTAAATCAAGAAAGAACAAATCAAGAAAGAATAAATGTTTTTAACGATTCAATTAAAATTGCAACATGGAATGTCCGGAGTCTATTGCAAGCGGGAAAATTTGCAAATGCAGTCAAAGAAATGAATAGACTAAACATAAAAGTTCTTGGCCTGAGCGAAATTAGATGGCCGGAGACTGGAGTCCTGAAAGCTGAAGGAGCCCATATGTATTTTTCTGGCAGTACTGATGGCACAAATAAAAATGGAGTTGCAATAATTGTTCCGGATAAATTAGCACCTTCTGTTATCGACTTCATACCGTGAACAACCGCATTGCAATACTTATTTTAGCAACATCTTATCGTCGTATGAACATTATCCAAGTTTACGCTCCGACTGCAGATAAGTCAGATGATGAAACTGAAGAGTTCCATGACCACCTTCAAGAAGCTATCGATATTACAAAGCCTGGGGAAATTACAATTGCAATGGGCGATTTCAATGCAAAGATTGGAAAAGGTGAGAAAGGAGATCTTATCGGCAGACATAGGCTTAGCACCAGAAATAAAGAGGACATCGACTATCGCAATTCTGCACCGATACACAACTTATGGTAGCAAACACCTTCATGAAATATCATCCAAGAAGATTGTATACCTGGAAATCTCCAGCTGATAGTGAAGGTAGTATTGTTCGCAATCAAATTGATTTCATACTCTTAAATCGCCCATTCAGGAAATTTGTTCAATCGGTCAAAACCTATCCTGATGCAGACATTAACTCTGACCATAATCCTGTTGTTATGAGACTCAAAATGGAACGCCAATTTATTAAACAGAAAACGGATTTCAAGGGGAAAACAGATGTAGAAAAGTTGAAAAATCAATCATTCAAATTTGAAATTGGACACACTATTAAAGAAAAGATTGAAATCTTTGCAAGAGTCGAGTCAAAGCGAATGGGACGAAGTAAAAAGAGCTATTTTAGAGGTGCAAAAAGAAATCGGTTTGACGAAGAATGTCAAAAAACAGAAATGGATGACGGATGGGATTCTGGACTTAATGGAAAAACGAAGAAAGACAAAAAACAACCCTCCCCAATATAAAAACCTGAACAAACTCATCCGAAAATTGTGTAGAGAAGCAAAGGAACGGTACTGGAGTGAAAAATGTGCTGAAATTGAAGAGCACGAGAGGAATCACGATCTGTTCAACGTTCATAGATTAGTGAAGGCAGTTACAGGTACCTATCGAAAACAGGGTATGGGTTTTCTGCGCGATGAAAACTCAAAACCAGTCATTGGAATAGCGAACAAGTTAACTGTATGGAAAAATTACGTCGAGCTTCTGTTCAATGATACAAGGAGTACTACTGTCCCAGAAGAGTATCTCGAATTCAGCGATGAAAGACCACCAATCACGCAAGAAGAAGTACGATATGCAATCATGAGGCAGAAGAATGGTAGAGCAGTTGGGCCAGATAACGTACACGCTGAAATGCTAAAAATTATAGCTGAATATAGCGAAAAAGGGCTGCTGAAAATGACCAGAACCTTTAATCAAATCCTCCGGCTGTCTACCTGAAGAATGGGTCAAATCGACATTTGTACCAATCGAAAAAAAGAGTAATGCTAATTGCTGCGATGAATATCGTTTAATTAGCTTGATGTCCCACGCCTTAAAAATCTTTCTTCGCGTTATACATACAAGAATTTATAAGCGCTGCGAGGAACAATTGAGCAATACCCAGTTCGGCTTCAGAAACAGTTTTGGCACCCGCGAGGCCTTGTTTGCGATTCGAATACTAACGCAACGCTGTCGTGACATGAATGTTGATGTTTACGCATGCGCCGTCGGTTATCAAAAAGCATTTGACTGCGTAAACCACGAAAAACTGTTCGAAATTTTGAAAAGTATTCCTATTGATAGGAATGATCCGAGAATAATAAGTCACCTATACTGGAATCAAACTGCCGAAATTCGCGTTGAAAATACCATGTCAGAGGAAGTAGTGTTCCAAAAAGGAGTGCGTCAGGGCTGTGTCATGTCTCCCTTACTCTTCAACGTATATACGGGGGCAATATTTCAAGAAGCACTAAACGATAATATGGGAAATCTTAAAGTAAATGGAGTCACGCTGAATGATCTATGATATGCGGATGACAGTTTAATTCTTGCCTCTAGCGAGAAAGAACTACAACGGATGTTGAATAAAATTGTTGATAAAAGCCAAAGTTATGAACATCTCCAAAACAAAAGTGATTGTTTTTTTCAAAAATCAAAAACCAAATCAAATGCAAAATCAAGATAAAGGGAGAAACGATTGAACAAGTTCAGTGCATTAAATATCTAAAAAGTATACTAGAGGAAAACTGTACATCAACTCCGGAAATACGCAGCAGGATTGAGCACGCTAGAAAAGAGCTTTCACCAAAATGAAAAACTTATTCACCCATCAGGACCTAAGGCTCAAACTTCGAATCAGACTGCTAAGGTGTTACATCATCTCTATTTTGCTTTATGGTTGCGAGAGCTGGACCCTGAATGCATCATTGGAAAAAAAGATTACCGCATTTGAAATGTACTGTTATCGGCGCATTCTGAAAATATCATGGGTGAAAAAAGTTACTAATATCGAGGTACTTCAAAGCATGGGAAAGACCCTTGAAGTAATGCAAACCATCAAGAAACGGAAGCTGCAGTACCTCGGACACATCATACGAGGCCCCAAATACGAAATTCTGAAAATAATTTTGGAAGGAAAGATAAATGGGAAGAGATCGATAGGAAGACGTTAAAAAATTCATGGATGGACAATCTTATCAACTGGTTCGACTGCCCTTCTATACAACTCCTCCGATCGGCCATTGTAAAAGAAAATTTTCAATCGTGGATCGCCAACCTTCAATTTGGAGACGGCGGATGAAGAAGAAGATTATTCAGCGTATTCACTTCCTATCTTCATATTTGCCCTCTGATCTCAATATAAATGCTTTATAATTTGTATATTAATTACGATCGATATCGTATTTTTGCAATACTTCGATTAGCTTCAAGTGATCAACTTTGTCGAAAGCTTTCTCGTAATTGACAAAACATACTAATACATCTCTGTTTATATTTAAAGCTCTTTGTATTATCACTTTTAATAGCTCTATGGCATCTCTAGTGTCCCTATTCCTATGAAACCAAATTGTGTTTTACTCAAGGTTTTAGCTATTCTCGTAGTCTGTAGTTTATGATTGCCAGTAAAAGTTTTAACGCATATCTCATTAGAGCAATTGTTCGATGTTCAGAACAGCTTTTTTGAATTTTTCTTTTTCGGTACTGCGATGAAACTAATTTTTTTTAAATCTTCCGGAAGCCTTCCTTCGTAATATATTTTATTGAAAAGATGTAGCAGGAGTGTTCTGCATTTTTCCGGAATGTGTTTTTTTTTTTTTTTTTTTGAAAAATATGTATTTATTATTTTTTACATACAAAACTTTCGTCAAGCGCTTGTCGACGAATTATCCTATTGAACACTTTACCATCTTAAATTAACTTATACATATACATAATCGTGTAATATTTACTGGTCTTAATCTATCTATTTTCCTTATCAATAATTAATAATCTATTTCTATCTTCTATATTCGAAGTTTTCTTTTTCTATTTTTTTTTGTTGCGCCTTGTCCTTTATTTTCCTTTTTCTGTCCGCTATTTTTTCCTTCTCTATTATTTCTTTGGATATTTTATTCAACCTTTGAGTTATAATATATTTATCCGTTTGCTCCCCCATCTTTGTTGTTTTAGCTAACGGCAGTCTGTACAAATAGTTTTTCCCTCAACTCGTATTCTGTATTTATTCTTTCCTCCAATTCAATTTTCTTTTCTGGTGATATATACTCCCATATCTTCAGTAATAATTACATTTCTCTTATGCTCATTGAGTTTTCTTTTTTAATTATTTCACTATCCGTTTCTCCCTTTAAGGATTTGTTTTTAATTTCAAGCATTTAATTTGCAGTTTATTTATTTTCCCCGAGTATACCTTTCCTCATCATTATGCCTGAATTCCATATCTGATCCTCGACTTTACTAGCGCATAATAAACTACTTTTAATGTTTCATTTGTTGCATATTTCTTTAATATGTATATATAAAGCTGGTAAAACTGCTCTTATTTTCTCTGTAATGTATTCCATATGTATGTCCCAGCTTAGGTGTTGGTCCATTATTACTCCTCAAAAATATTTATACTGAGTTACTATGTCTAATTTTTGACAGTTTTTCATTTCGTATTCATTTCTTCCTCCCTGATCGAGTATGCAATTTCGTTTGAGTGCATCATTATATTTGGATAATACAAATCGGAGCTGTCTCGTTTTATCCGCAGTACCATTAGTCTTTTTTACATTAATTCTTAGACTTTTATCGTGTGCCCATTTACTTATTGTTATTAGGTCTTTTTGTATCCTTATTTCTGCCTCTTTAACATCTTTATGTGACGTAACTATACTGTCATATATCATCGGCGAACGAGACTACCTCACTGTAACTTAATTCTCCTTATATAGCCCATTTGTATATGTGATAAACAGTATTGGCGCTAAGTTGCTACCCTTCAGTACTCCTACATTCATCTCCTTTTTTTTCTTTTTGCACATTTCAGATATTTACACTTGTTTTCTTCTGGGTTAAATAACTTTGAAACCATTTCTTTAAACTATATTCGTTATTCCTATTTCCTCTAGTTCGTTTATGGTTATTTTATGATCAACCGTTATTTCTCTAGTAAGATCTATAAACGTTATCAACACCTTCTTTCCCTCTTCAAAGCTATCTCTTATTTTTTCGGTAAGCTCACCGATTGCTTTCGATGTGGATTTTCCTTTTTGAAACCCGTATTGTGTTTTGTCAATTATCCTATTTTCTTGTAGGTACTTTGTTAGATTATTTGCTACGTACTTTTTTTATATTGTTGCAATTACATTGCTTACATCAATTGGACTATAGTTTTCATATTCACTGTGTTTCCCTTTTTTATATATTGGTCTCGTTTTAATCAAATCTACTGAAATTTGATTAACTCCCGTCGCTTTTCCCCTTCTTGCCTGTTTAATTGCTCTGTCTAATTCACACTTTCCAATAGACGGTGCATTTTCTGTTGCCTTAATCTTAACCTTATCTTTTTCTGGTCTATTTATATCTTCATATAAATGAGCTATATAATCTATCAATGTCCTCTCAATTTCATTTTTATCGATGCAATCCAATCGTTCTTTGTTTTTTACCTTTGTTATTCTCAGTTTTCTTATTCTGTGTATCTTCATCATACACTTTTCTCGTGTACAGTCGTTCTTGAAGTTTTTCAATATCTTTATTATCATTATACCACTCCATTTTTTGCATATTTACATTTGTTTATTATTAATTCGTGTAGGCCTCTTCATGTTTAGCGCTCGATCTATCTTTTATTTTCCTTCTTTCATTTATAGTATCTATTATTTCCTTTGCGATTCATGCACTATTCTTTCTTGTTTTATCCGATTTTGAGTTTTTATCAGCTACATCTATCACTGAACTTTCCCAGTGCTTTCCATAAGCATTAAATGTCAATATTATCACCCATTTTCTTTATTTCAACTATTTTTTCCATTTTCTTTTCCAGCTCTTCTTGAAATTTGTTTAGCATGCTTGGATCTGTTGATAGCTGGTTAGTATTCCATTTTTTATTATTATTAATATTTTTCAATCTGTTACTTTTTTAAAATTCTTATTGGTATCAACACAAAAAAAATAACATAATCACAAAAATCCTATCCTAACATTTAACTTTCATTATATAAAATTAAGACATTGTTTCGTTACATTTTTTGTTACATATTTCGTTATATAAAATTGTGACATTTTTTAAATAACAATAACAGAAATCCTACAAAATAGAACGAACGTTACATAAAATTGGGACATTTTTTTGGGATATTTTGCGTTGCATAAAATTGGCACATTTTTTCTAATGGGGGTTAGTCTAAGAATTACGTTGTAATTAATAATATATTATTAATTACAACGTAATTCTTAAGCTACCCCCCATTAGAAAAAAATGTCCCAATTTTATGTAACGAAATATCGAAAAAATGTCTTAATTTTATATAATGAAAGTTAAATGTTAGGATAGGATTTTGTGATATATTTTTTTTTTTTTTTTTTGTTGACGCCAGTAAGAATTACGTTGTAAATTTTGATCATTTTATACAAAGTATAGAAGAGAAAGAGACAAAAATGAAAGCAAGAGGGGTCAAGGGGCACAGCCCCTTGCGAGGCCAAAATGGCCGAGTTTATATATATATATATATATATAAGGTGGAAAATATAAAAAAAGGAGCAACCAGGAAATATACCAACATGTGGAAAACATCACTACCGAGATCCGGAAAAGAAGAATTCGATTCTACGGGCATATGCAAAGGATGGAGTCGAGCAGGTTCACCGGAAGGTTGTTCAGTTACATGCGAAAGCTAAAAATAAACGGTACGTGTTACACAGAGACCAAAAAATACCTGGATGAACTGAAGATTGAAGATATAGAACAGCGATCGACGTTAAAGAAGAAACTATTTGACTGCAAAAGATTCGCGGAGAAACGGAAAGGAAGAACTGGCGTTTTGTGGACCGAAGAAAGAAAAAAAAGGCACAGTGAAAGAATGAAAGCAGTATGGAAAGAGCAAAAGAAGAATGACAGAACCAGTTGACAACGTAGTCCACCAGTGGCTAATTCGAAATAATAATAATAATATATATATATGTATGTATATGCACCCATACAACCAACACACTATTCAAATATAATTTTTCAGTTAATAATATAACATCTCAAGTCAGAAATATTTTTTTACATTAACTTCTGGGGTAATATTTTTCAAATATTAAAAAAACTAAGTAGGTCATGTCCAATCACACTTGCGCGGTCTTTATTCGATATTGTTCGAGAGCATGCATGCGAAATAGATTTTAACATAGGGTAAAGTGTTTTGTCACAATAGCACTATATCCCCACCGTTGTGCCAAAGTCATACTAACGGTAGCTTATTTTAATTTAATTAACTTTAAAAAAATGACCGGGGGGGATACGTATTACCGTACAACTATTACGAGTAAGATAGCAAAATCGTCGGTTTTTCTTTCCTCCTTTAATTCGTATCCGATAAAGTTTCGTTCTGCATTTCGAGTTTCCAGCCACAATGAGTGTTCGGTAGAGATAAGAAACCGTCGATCGGCTAGAAACCCCGATATTATTCAATATAGGAACATGTAGCTTTTCTTTATTTCGTACGGTTCACAGTTCTTCCGAATAGATTTAGCGCGTCACCCCATTAGCAACAAGCTGAACGAATTAAAATATAACATACTTCGCATTAACGTGTTATTCATTTAAAAGTAACCAATTGCTAGCGTGCGTTTAGATTACTACATTCGTTCACAAAAATGGTGAATCCTATTTGTCCTTCACAATCGGGCATAAGAAACTAGTTTGAGTAGTCGTCGTGATATCGAATGGCTGTTGAACGAGAGATGGATACACTTCCTCTTACATGTTAGATGGCTTTTGTTGCCTTTCTCTGCGTGAAACTTATTTATTTTTCCCTTTTACTCGGTTTGTTTGCGTAGTTCGATTAAAAATAAAAAGGAAAAGAGAGGGCCAAAAGTGGGTCTGCCGAGCAAACTGTCAAGTAATAGACCGCCGAGATGGTGCTTAAGTATGTATAACATTCACTAGTGCATAACGAATAAAATAATACAGCTCGGTGTAGATCAAAGAGCGAGGGAAGCCAGTTGCGAATGAGGACACGGAGAGGTGTTTGAATTAACACGGTGTATCAACATCATTAGAAGGTAGTATGCAAAGAATATTTTTCTGCGCCGGTGTTGGTTCTAGTCGAGCGAACGTATGAATTGTATATGTGTAGGGAGGCAACAAATGTGAGCATTCCATCTACAGAACGGAATAAGAAAAACAACGTACGTATAAACACAGTTAATAATGCGACAGACGGAGTAGCTGCATATACATACATCAAACAGACATACACCTATATATATATATATATATAGGCGGTGGAGGTTGCGCATGGAGGAAATAAGGTTTTTGGACAACGCAGTGCCAAGTATACGTGTATATTTGGCAAATGGAAGTTAGACGGGGTTGCGGGGAAAACAAAATGAGACGACGACTCCATCTGAGGGTACCGTTAAATACGTTTGCGGCAGTCTCGAACAGTCGACCTCTTCATGTCAGCTATGTGTTTCTTTCAGGGCTGGCCTGGTTCGAAGTTACTTTTGTGTACTTAGCTGGAGAAGAGATGTGACATCCTACTTAACTTCATACAATGCGTAGCCAACCTCTTCTAGTCAATGACATCAGAAACGCCAGCCAACGCTTTACGTACACGCTCTATTCTATACGGAGGATTAAACTTTTATTATTTTTCCCTGCTGAAAAGTTTCCAGAAAAAACAAAGAACTTTATGGAATTTACTTTTCGAGCCGATTCATAATTATCATTTTTCACCCGTGTGTCATGCAGCAGCTCGTGTATACTTTTTTTTTAAATTAAAACTGGACGGAACGTGGAGTCTAAAAAGATTTTTCAATCTTCAAATTGTTGACACGTACACACACACACACACATACACCTGATACAATCTAGAAACTTATCTAGCTGCATTTTCAGAGTGCTTCATATTTTTGTTCGACGGGGTTGCTACTTCCGTACATTTATCTCGTGATCCAAATACGGCAAAAGTTCCATCGCCTGGCTTCCGAAATATATGGGAAAAAATTATTGAAACTTTCACTTTTTATATTCAAAGTCAGAGATCCGCGCTAATTGTGTTTTGCGATTATTTTAAGAAATTCGTAAGAAATGAGCAAGTTTCGAATGATCGAAGAACTTAATTAAATTCTAAACGAGTGAAGTTGTCGCAAGTCTCGAGACGTCAGAAACTTCTGTCCGCAACACACACGACAGTCACCTCAGGAACCGATGGTGGTGGTGGTGAGCTTCTATAATTCCCGTGAAAGCATTTATACCACTAATCGGCAAAAAAAAAAAAAAAGATTATAAAAAAGTGTTGTACGATTTTTCATGTAATCCGAGGCGGATAAAGATTACACGCAGTGTCGTTAGTAGAATTTTTTTGGCATACGATTTATTTAAATTTATTAACATTTTTGCATGAAGAGTTCACGAAATAACAGAAAGAATTATTTCTTTCAGATCATTAAAAATGCAAACAAATAAATAATAATATGTTTAAATAAATCGTAATTCAGAAAAATTGTCACATGGTCTGTCCAAAAAAAGACCGAACTTTTGAAATTGCGTCCGAACGGTGTAAAATTTAAATTCGCGCGTCACGCTGCTACACGTGGCGACATTCTTTCGAAGCAAAATGAGGCGCTTAATTACGGCAGTGTGATCAGTTAGATCAAGTGAACAGGTGCAGTCAGAGCTCTGCGAAATAGTGAGAAAGCGGAAATGAAGGACTTTGTAGATCAACGTTGCAACATTAAATTTTAACATCGACGAATCTTTTTCTGAAACATGACCATTGCTTTAGCAAGCCCATAAGGAGAACTGTATGTGAGCCGTACATGATATTACGAGTAGTTTACGCGCTTCAAATGATCGACACCCCAAAGGAAAATACAAGATCAGGACGACCGTCGACGTCAACAAATGATGAAAACACCGATGCCGTTCGATCTGTGATTCGTGGAAATCGTCGTTTAGAGGTTTCAGAAGAGGTCCGGATCAGCATTGGGTCGTGTCACGAAATTTTTATAGAAAAAAATTTTGCATGCATCGCGTCTCGGAAAAAATCATGACAACGAGCCAAGTCATTCGTCTCCGCTTGTTGGCCAACTTTTGGCCAATAATGGAACAGCCGTACTTCCCTATCCTCCCTACTTTCCAGATATGGCTGCAGCGGACTTTTTTCCTATTTCCGAAACTAAAATCCACTTTGAAAAGACGTCGTTTTCGGAGTGCAGAAGAAATTCAAGAGAAATCGCAGGCACAGCTCTAAACGAGTTCCAGAGAGCACACGGGCAGTGGAAGTAAGCAAGGGGGAGTACTTTGAAGGAGACAAACATGTGTAAAATTGTAAGTATTACAAAACAGATTTTATGACGAAAGTTCTGCATTTTTTTGAACAATCACGTATATGCGTTTGTTCATGTTTTTTATTAAATTCGTTTAACTTGATCTTCTTTGTATTCTTGCAAATGTTCGAACTAAGACCTCGCAATCGGCAAGGCCAATATTCTTGTGTAAATTGGCAACTAGACACAGATACCAATAAAAAGTTTGCCCAAAAAAAATTTTTGTAAAAACCCTAACGCTAATTTCACAAAAAACAGCATGGCCAATTTTAATGAAAATTGATACCTAGATAGATGTGGACCTGGAGCAGATTCGTGCATTTTGTTGCAGCTATATTTATTTATATATATATATATACTTATATGGGGGTGGTAAATAAGACTGACAAAAAAGTGCAAAGAAAAATAAAAATCCGAACAATTTATTCCAAGATGTTTATTTAGTATCATGCCATGTAGGACATAAAGGGGAATGTTCCTTATGGATGAAAATAAGGGAGTTCTAAGAATTACAGCTCTAGGAAGAAAAGAATTGAATGCATCAAGACGAAACTTAAAGGTTGTTCAGAAAAATTTTTTAGGAATGAGAAAGGAAATACTACCGAGATGTGTATAATAATAAAACTTGGAAAGAGTTTAGAAGGAGAAATTTTTAATTAGAAAAAAGGTTGTTGGCAATGTGGGCAAAAATTCTGTCCAAATGAGAAAAGTTCATCAAACCTAGAAATGTATTTAAAGGCGATATGTTTAACAAAATATATTTTAAAGAAACGTTTTGGCGGATTTTTCACAAGCTTTAAACATTTTCCAAATACGTGTTGTTTCGGAGAAGAAAGAGTAGCAGCTATTTCAGAAAAGAACTTCTTCGAAGCTTCGTGACACAACTTCGGTTAAATGCTGCGTCACAATCTTCATTCCACCAAAGAGATAAGAACGTAACAGCATAAATGTTGATGAGAAGAAGAGGACGGTGAAAGAGCGGAAACTATAAAAAATGATTTGAGATCGGAGGAAAGGTAATCATTAGAAAATGCAGAATTAACGGTAGAATGAAACAGAGCTTATTTTAGAAAAATTCCATCGAGAAAAATGGACAGACCATTAAAAAGGTTAGGAGAAGGGACATTAAAATTAATAGAATAAGAACATAGTCACTCTATAGCATCTATGTAGATCTGCAAGATCTGTCGGTTGTAGTTTACGTCGGTAAGAAGGACAAAAAGGCTGAAACTGAATGTAGATGGACTTTTGAATCTCAACAAAATTCTTATTAGGTCTTTATGATGTCCACAAATCGTAAGCTGCTCTCCAATATTCTGATTAATTGCATAATTCCCCGAGGTAATTGCATTAATTCCGTTTTCTGCTCCAGAACAAGCCGGTTAGTAGTAAGAATATTTACATTTCGTTGAAAGCCGCTGAGATCGATTTTCATGTATTCCCGAGAAATAAGAAAGAAAAAAAAACAATCACTCGCCTCATTATTCTCGATGACATTTTCCCCTGCAATTTCTTTTCTTTTTTTTACACTAAATTTCGAAGGTAAATTCCGTGACTTTAATGCTGTTCGGCCATCCTTTTTTTTTTTTGTTTCGTATATATTTCCTGCAGTAATTAGCGACGCATTCTGTAACTTGCTGGCCTTTTTCCCTTATAAATGTTCTGCTACTTTACTTTTTCCACCTGCCGAAACAACCGGTACTTTATTCAGCCCGAAAATAGGTCCACCACCATTCGAAAGAAAACAATTTTACTTTCAAGAATCATCAAGACTTCTGCGCAGTGCTCAGCCAGATCGTTAAAGAAGCGTTCCTTTTTCTTCTCCTCCAAGCTTCTAATGAAATGTTTTGTTTTTTTTTTTGTCGCAACCCCTTTAGCTTCATCTTCTAACGTATGGAACGTTTA
Source organism: Icerya purchasi (assembly GCA_039619475.1). Classification (NCBI taxonomy): domain Eukaryota; kingdom Metazoa; phylum Arthropoda; class Insecta; order Hemiptera; family Monophlebidae; genus Icerya; species Icerya purchasi. The sequence goes on from CM077115.1 coordinate 241,982,795, forward strand.
AAAAAAAAAAAAAAAAAGAACAAAAAACGTTTAAACGATTAATGAAACTATTTCCGGATAAAAAGTTTTTATCAAATGGCTTGGAAAAAAAAAAAAAACAAAAAAAGAATAAAAAAATTTCGGTTATCAAACGGATTATTGAAAAATATCTGTGTGACTTACACTGTAAAGGTACTAGCGCGCCCGGCTAAGTGTTGTAATGAGGAAAGATCTGACGGAAATAGCAGTACCGAGGAACCGAAGCAGACACTAAAAGTTGTTATCTGGAACAGCTCACTCTTAAACGAGAACAGTGAAGTTGCAACCTACAGCAGAGTTTTAAACTTTAAACGATTCCGGTACATAATCCCCGCGCGATTGCAGTAGTAAATAAGAACATCTGAATTCACCTAGCTAAAGTTAAAGCAACGGCAAAAAAGATGCCGTATTGTTGAAACTGCTCCGGAGTTGTTGTTACTTTGAACGCCACTGTTACCGCTTAATTATGCAATTTAATGAATGGCACTAAACGCTAACGCAAATAATCATTTTAGTTTATTTAAATTTCCATCCCTTTTGCTCCATCTACCTAGACGTCGCGGCTATATAATGCGGGTTATTGAATTTATCCGCGCGCTCACTCATCTTGCTAATTATTTCTTTTGATATCCGATTGCAAACTCGGCTGCATTTCCTCTTCGTATATTCGTCTTTCGCTTGGTCCAGTTTTTCTTTTTTTTTTTTTTTTTGAAACATTCGATCTTTAATTTCCGTCCCCATCATTTCTTCGCGACTTCTTTCTAGTAGTCACGCTGGCATTACGGAAAACGAAAGAATAGATTATTTCGCTCGTTCGACTCTCTTCTCCTAAACCGGGTTTCAATGCAGTTGATTAAACCATGTTATCGTTCGAATCGTCGCGCTCACGTTATGCGTTCATTCTCGATTTCAGTGAATTACGCCGCCCAGCAGTAAATGTTAAAAATTCGCTCGTAAAAATCTCTTACGGCTGAAGTACATATTTTTTTTTAGAAGTTTACGTTATTGAAAATTTTATTAATTACACGCTCTGTTTGAAAAGGAACTGTTTGATAATAAAAATTTGAAACTACAAATCTTTTTCCTTTCTTCTTCTTCTTATTCGTGTTTTTAGTAAATACTATGGTTAAAATATATTATGCCTTTGCAACATTCACTTATTTTTATCGATATTTATCTAGGAAGAACCGAAATGATTGTTTCCTTTTCTCTATCAATCGTCACATAATTTCAAATCTCTCTAATTCAAAAAAAATTATTTCAAAACATAAAAATCAAAATCACGAACTACTTTACGCGCCTAAACTAGTAGAGTAACCTCTCACGAGTAACGCGCTTAATCTTAGGGTTGAAGTGGAATCGCCGATCGTTAATTACAGGTGTGACGTCTCGATAAAAATATAATTTTACTCTTGTCGGAAATTAATCCGCGAATTTTCGTTAGCGAAATTTAAAAAAATCTCAAAATGAAATTAATCGCGTCGTTAATATCTTTGCACAATCGAGAAATACCCGGTACAGATACCCTTTTTTTTTCTTTTTATTTCGGCGGCCTTGACCGACACTAAAATAACCGAATGTATTGTATTATTAAAAAGAAAGCCACAATAGGCACACTACTATATATTATAAGTGTAGTGATGCAGCTGTTAATAGTAACAGTTTTCTGGTTAAAACGAAAAAGTTCTCGTAAAACGCGTATTTCGGATTATTAATGCTGCATCGTGTCTCGTTCCCGATCCGAATCGCGCTTAGGTCTATAGCTAATCTGAAATTGAATATTGGTTGTACGAGAGAAATCTGGGGGAAAGTAAAGGCGGATCCCAAGTAGAAGGGAACTGGCCCCAGTATTCCCCTTAGATCCATAAGAACCTTAAGTACCATTAAGAAAAGCTTAACTTCACAATCTATGATACCCCTTATCAAGGATATATGTGGGACTTACTTTACTTTACTTTACTTTACTTTACTTTACTTTACATACAGAATGCGGAGTTTACCCGGGGAACAAGCATAAAATTACTGCAAAAATATGGAAATCCGTCCCAAAGTTATTACACAAAAGAGACTCTGACTTACCCGTCATTGCTTCCGTCAATATGGATTTCCATCAATGTGGAGTACGATTTCTGTCAATATGGAGGACGATTCCGTCAATATGGAGTACAATTCCTATCAATATGGAGTACGATTTCTGTCAATATGGAGTAAGATTTTCGTCAATATGGAGTACAATTTTCAGATATGTAAAGCAATGATGGCCTCTATTAAATAACAGTAAATTTGTACCTGATACAAAGAAAATACCAGTACCGTAAACTGTTTCGCATTATTAACTGCTCCAGCAAACTGTTACAACATCTGTTACTCTATTCCGCTGTGATATATGTTACCAGTACACTGTTCCAGGTACATTCAGTGTTAGGTCGAGTTCTGATTTATATCGACGGCGCAATTACGCTTCAACTGCGACAACATCAGCTTACTAATCATTTTTATTTGTGTTATTTTTTTTTTCTCCGTAAGTCGTAAGAATTACTAATCGTAAAATTTAAATTGCCGCATGCGCACTAACCATTCTTAAAACAACTCGTGATTATTTATCGAAAGCTAGTACTCTAGGTTGACTACGGTAACGTGTCATACTACGATAACATCTCTGCGTCTGCAAAATTGTTCGATACATTTTTTGTTTTTACACTGCATGGTATGGGTCTTGCTTTATTTTACTTTATTACGTGTTATAGCGAATTTTCCGGATTTGCAAGTTGTTCAGTGCTGTTTATAAAAAGGTTTCACTAAGTTTTCTTTCCTATTCAATTACTACAAAAGTTAAAATATCACAAAAATTTCCTGAACTTTTTGCCATAATTGCGGTACACAATATAACAGAAGTAAGGAAAATTTCCTGCACGGATCGCTTATAACAAAAAAAAAAAAAAATTAGAATGTGCCTCAGGGTACAGAGCAGAAGTGAAACTCCAACTTCGATTTAAAGTTATTATAGTGTATTAGTACGAAAATCGACCAAGAATAAGAACCAAAAGCCGAGATCTGTGGTTCTTATAAACACATATCTATAAAGTGTTTCACTTAAAGAAAAACAAATAATGAATGCATTTGTTTTATTAATGTTTTTCATTGGATGTTGGATTCTGTAAAAGATATAGTAAACCAATATGAAAAGTAAACTAAAATATGTAAGTTTTTCATGTAATTTTATCAATATATTAGAAAATACTGCAGATCAATGGTAGTTTCGTACTTTGATTCATTCGGATTATTATTAATAATTGAAGTTCGGTTTGAAGAAATCCTATTAAAGACAAAGTATCGTCTGGTGCAAAATTGACGCCTTAAAGTCCCCAGCTAATATCATTGGGGAAGTGTATGTAAATTTGTTTTTAATAAAACCATCGGTAGTGAAAGTGATTATGTATAAATCTAATAATATCATGGACCTTTTGATTTGGAGAAATGTAAATGGCGATTATTCATTTATTTTCCATTTTCCGTCTTACATTGAACAGTATACATATATGATCTCCAGCTGTTCAGAAGAACTAGCCGTTGAATGGGTCCTTTTTGAAATAATTTTTGAATGAATTTTTGTTTTCCGCGGAGACTTATCATTGCCATGTTATCGTCACTTGGTGCCATTTTTAAAATGTAACAAATACGGTGTATACTATATAAGCGTGGATACTTACGATTTCGTACAACTATTACTTAGAAAAGGAACAGTCCGTTACCTTTCTTTGATCTGCCGCTTGTAACGAGTAAGAAAGAGAGTACGTTATTCGTATGCAACAGAGAGAGCCGAGCGCGTAAATTTTAATTCGTTATATTACTGCCTACGTGTCTAATTTTAAGATGTATTAGGAGTCATAACGTACGCTCGCTCGCTCGAATTTCGTGTTAACCTCCATACATATATATTTTTTATTTATATATAAGGCGCGCCTAATAAAGAGGTGTTTAACTTTAAAAAGCTTATAAAACACATGCATTTAAAATTTACGAAAGGTTTTATCATTTCGATAAAGGTAAAATAAAAAATTTTAATAGTTTTTTTTTTTTTAGTTATAAAAGTGATACGCTTTAAAAAAGACGTTTTTCAAAAAAAAAAAAAGAAAGATATATATATATATAATATATAAACAAAAAACATATTTCTGGAAAAAAGAATCGTGGTTACAATTTTTTTTTTTTTTTATTACAGAATTGCAGTTTAAATAAATTAAAGCAATTGTAACACATTGTAACACGTTGGCCAGTGGAACGGGTTATTGTAACAGGTACGTAATTGTAACAGTAACAGAAGTAACAAGTACATGAAAGTAACCGGAACAGAGGGCATTGCCGATGATCGTAAGTTATGCAATAACGAAATGCGACATTGTGAAACAATGATGATTTATCACCTAGATGCTTTAAAAATTTATTCCGATGGTGTAGGGTACCTTTTCAGAATTTACTAAAACCCATTTCGAAGATATATAACCATGCGTGAACTGAGGCCGCCATTTAATATTTCACAAAGAAGAAGAAGAAAAAGAAAGAAAGGAACAGGAAAAACACTTAACCGTACTCTGCGCTTCGTGTCGATCACCAGTTATTATGATGCGGCTTTGGACGTATGAGTAATTCGTTCATTCCTTTATCGATCGAATAACGTACATTTATTACGATCACTGCGAAGAAGAAAAAGACGGGAAGGAACAGGAAGAAAACAGCGGCGAAACAGAAATGATGGTACTTTGCGCTTCTTGTGTCGATTACCAGTTATTATGATGCGGCTTTATCGGTAGTTCATTCGTTCATTAATTTGCTAGAATTGAACCGCAGTAGATTTATCTTATGTCGCTGAATGAAAACTTCTAACCGCCCTGTATATTTATGCTTCATAGGAGATATTCAACGCGCTCTATGCTTGCGCTATGTGTCGGTAGATGAAAGCACCTCGCTGTGCATTTTTGTCGCGACGTCAATCGATGAATCCGGTACATTCTCCATCAATTGATTAAAATTCACCCGAAAATACCCCTTTTACCATCTTCAATGCACCTGATGATACGGTCTGCTGTGTATTAAATTTGCGTCTAATCCGCATCGTGTGAATGGTATATGGTAAGTTCGTGCTTATTTTTTGTACCGGCAACCGTTATTTAAGTATTTTAACGTATTTTAGACCGCCGTTAGCATCAAACCTGCGACATCTATGCCAGTCGGGCTTGTCGCTACCAAATAGTGATGGCTAAGTTCGTTACCGGAACTGAATCGCAGGTTTACTGCACCACGGGGGGTACGCATCTATCAGACGACCCGTATGGATCCTTTACGTATACAGGACACACTCAACATTGGCACTGGTCTCCTATAGCCTGCCTTACTTCCGTTTTAACTTGACAACCTTATACATCTTCCTAATGGTTGTTCATTTTCTACCGTTAAGGTAGCGCGGTGTCCTAGTGGTTAAGGCGCTTGGCTACCAAACCAGAGGACACGAGTTCGAAACTTGTCTCGCTCCAGATCCGAATCGCTTTTAGGTCTATACCTAACCCGGAATAATTGGGTACCAGAGAATAATTATCTGGGGGAAAGTAAAGGCGGATCCCAAGTAGAAAGGGACTGGCCCCAGTATTAAGAACCCTAAGTACGATTATCAAAAAAGCTTAACTTCACAATCCACGATACCCATTATCAAGGATACCATATGGGACTCACTTTACTTTTACCGATATGTTCCAAATTTCTTGTTTAGAACGTAGCCAGACAGGCTCGTAAATTTATACTGCATACATGTATGCGTTTACTGATAGCTGTCGGAAAGCTTCCTTCATTATTTCCAACATTATTTTCTACGAATCTTCCGGACAGCCCGTCCTTTTACGAGCTCAATCCTACGTTCTATTATTTACATCTTCTCCTAACGGTCTTGCTTCAATTATTCGATTATTTCTGACATTAGAAGTTTAAGCCACCTCTGCTCCTCTGCCTACTTAGCCCGGTGATTTCATCGAATTCCCTCTCTACATTCAATTAATATCAATCTATTATTGCGGATTCCTCGCACATATAATGGGCAGCAATAAAATGGTGAATTTTCTGGGCCAGCCTGCTGCATTTTCCAAAAATTCGAGATTCCAAAAAAAATTAAATTTCAGAATCCGGCCGGACGTTTATTTTTCGTCCTTTTCTGAATAAACGATCCACCTGTCTGTCTAATATTCTCCTTCCTACCGGTACTTCCTATTGGTCCGTCGTTCCGCTATCGTTTATATTATTCGCTCGCGCTTCAATCATAATCTGCTTCGCTCTTCTCGCTTTTCTTCTGCTCTTACGTCACGTTGCCCTCTTCATCCGAACGATATGAAGCTTTCTGCGCCTTTGCCGGATTTTCAATGTCCTGCTCTCCCATCGGAACGTACGATTCCTTATTCTCAATTGCGCTTCCCATCTTACATTGTACCTCTTTCATTTCCGATTTTATCCGTTATTCCTCCTCTTATAGTTGTATTTCTTGTCAATTTCAGTTGATGCTCTTTCCCCTCTATACTACTTCCAAGTAAAGATTCTCGGTTAAGGTGGCAAAAAAGAAAAAAAAAAAAAGAAAACCCTCCGGATAACTCTCGTCGTAGTTTTATTGCATCGTGACTCGTTCGGCGTGACTCAGATCTGCCAAATGTTGAAAAAAAAGAAAAGCATTTTTTGACGAGATTCGCTGACAGGCCTCGGGCGAGACTGACTGATCGTCGAGCCGCATTTGAAACTTCTCGCGATTCACATCGATCCGGCTATTCTGCCGTAACCCGTTTCATGGTAGTGTGATGAGAACGAGCCTACGATGTTATTTCGCGTGTTTCGTTGAAATTTTTACATTATTTACGACCATATTTGTTAATGAGATATTAAAGCGGCATCGATGAGGAGAAGGGGGCTTAGCGAACGTGTGAGTCGCGCTTATTATTATTTCGCTGTCCTACATAGATGATTATAACGACCGCTATGCCCGTCCTATTGCCAGACTGCGAAAGGTAACAGAAATTGCGAGCCACTTGGCAACGATCAATTATGCAACTTGCAACATCTCGCGTGATGGCGCTAGCATATACGCTGTCCTTTTTGCGTAGTTTTTAACACGAATTTCAATTCCTGCAGTCACGCTATATACACATTACTACTAAGCTCTACACGGATGACGGTGGACCTTAATAAGCGCAAATTTACTTATAACCGGCGCTAATGCCGTATTAGCAGTTAAATAGTCGGCTACTTAGGCTAGTCGCTGCTCCACCTCGCCGCCGCATTCACGTTTTCCCTTTGAGCTGTTCTTTTTTGTTTTTCACCTTTTTCTTTTTTTTTTCTTTTTTTTTTTTTTGCGTTTACGCGAGCGCCAGACGACGAAATTGCTTCTTTTCTTTTTTTTTTTTTTTTCTCGTTTACCTTGAAATTTTCTTCGGACGACATACGCTGTAAAAATTAATTCAGTCTCGACGACGGTGACGGACGGATCTGCCGAGAAAACAACAAAACGTTTCCATCACGACAGGGAAATTTTGTTTCCGAAAAACGTTACAAATTGCGTTACAAAACAGTGTGCTAATACTATTTAAATTTGTCGCGTACTGTGTTTCGTCTATGCCCGTCAAAACTGAGCTAAATAAATCTAATTAAAACCCCAGAGCGTCCGTTTTAGATATAGATCGCCGAATCCGTGTATCAATGAAACTAGTACAAAATTCTAATGTAAATAGCTGTTTTTAGTTGAGGTCTGATATATTTCTAAAGCGACTAGTGAAAAATATATCAATTTTCATATATATGGTGGGAGTGTTAGAATGAACATTTTCAATAAAGGATGCTTGAATTAACCAACATTTTATGCTGGTCATACTCTCACGTGCCATGCAGATTCATGTTCACCAACTTACATATTCATTCATGCAACGGCAGCAAACTCATTATGTCTCTCTCTCTCTCTATAATGTCAAGATTGGCACAATTTAATTTCTTGGGAAAAATAGTTTCCGGTTGATAATTTAAAAAATATAATAGCGCAAATCTGTGAACATTTCTTGGTAAATTTTATCTAAATTAAGCGGTTTTTAGTGTCTTAGATTCAATTATTTTCAGTTGCATCGGAGAATTTCCTTTTTGCCTGAATAATTTTTTTTTGATTTTGAATATAAATGGTGTATATAAAAGAATGTGTAGCGACGAATACTGTGAATAATGAAAAGACTCGCGTTTGTGATGTGTAAATTACATTGAAATGGATTTTATAATGTTGAAGACAATTACAGATAATATGACAAATAAATTAAATTCCATTAAAATTACCGAGCAATTTCATTGTTTATTTCTATTTATAGAGATTTGTTTCATGAATGTGGCATATTTAAGAAGAAGCAATATATCTCTATAGAATAATGTTCATTTAAGCCTTTGAAAAATTTTTATAAATTACAACTGATGAATATAAGCTTGAAATCGAAAAAGATGATGAAATGTATATAGAGAAGATTTAAGCGAGAGTTTTGATGATTTTTTAATTATTTGTAATAATGATGTCAATGAGTAAAGCAATATGGTTAATAATAGTAATAACGGAATAAATGAAGTAATTCTTGAAAGCGAACTGGAAATTGAAGAAAAAAAAAAGGTAATGCGTTAAGTCCGAGTGGAAATATCTATTACACTGCAGCTGTCGTCACGCTTGAACCTGTTACAAAATAGTTATTGCATATTTGCGGCAAGCATTACAAAAATCCGGAAGGATAGAAAATGATTTTGATTCAATAATCGACACAGCAATGGTAAAATGACAAAAACATTCTCTAGTGTTAGAATGAGAGCTGATGATGAGCTTGAAAACTATGAGAATAATTATATCAAACTCGGATATAAGCCGATTAATGTTTAATAGATTCATATCGAATAGATGGAGATGAACCTGTACCAAATGATCAACTATATGGAATACGATATAATGCTCTAACACTGATGAAATATATAATTGGCTCAACAGCGATGTCTCGGAATCGCGAATGTGGTGAAATTTATTTAGGAAAAGGAAGTTAAAATATCCATACACATCCGGGGACTAGTTCATTTACTGTAGTGGTGTTGATGAGAATAAATATGCGGATAATGATTTAGCTCTGTTTAAACAAACACTGGAATTTACTGAAACTCATTTACGTGCTCTGTTCACAGGTGACCCTGGTAATAGTAGTGGCACAGCTCGCTGTAATCGTACAATCCGATTAAAATTCCCATCTGTTAAAACAGATATTGGCTGCCAAATTTCAATTTCCGTTTTCGTTGTTCCGATTACCTTCCATATTTCTCCTGCAATTAAACTTCCAAACACGGTTTCTTAAAAGTCGTAATATTGCCTATATCCGGCGCTATTTCTTTTTGAACCTTTGGCCCTACATTTGCGCAGTTCTTCAGGTTTTTTTCCCTAAATAATTTACCAGAGTTCTACAAAGTTAGCCCTCCTTGTGTTGTTCGCGCCTGTTTTTCATTTTTAATTTCCGATTTCAAAACTCGACGGTTGGCCTTTATATATATATACATATATATATATATATATATATATATATATATGTTTTTTTTTATTTATTTATTTTTTTTGATATTTCTTGTTTCATCGTAAAATCTAATCGGCCGCTTTGAAATATTCTCTTAAACCTTTTTTTCCACGTTAACGTAATTGTTTTTTAGCAAAATTTTTTCTCATTGCTCTTCCGTTCTAATACTTCATTGAACCCTTGCTCCGTCGCTTCGACATTCTGAGTCCTTCCGGCTTCCTTCCTTCTGCTCTATTTTTTCTGCCGAGTCGATCGCCATCAGTTCAGGCTATCTCTTATATTTCCTCTTTAAGCGATCTTTCCCAATTCCTCATTATTTCGGACTCTAAGGGCGTCCTTCAAGCCGTATCCTCTCCTCCTTCACATTCCTCTGATAATATTATTCTCTCAATTCGTTCTCTTACCTCCACTTTGCAGTCATCCCGTTCTATTCTCATTGATTTTTTGTGGGTCCCCAGTCATTCCGGAATTGACGGCAACGATGCAGCCGATTCTTTGGCTCGTTCTGCTGGTCGCCTTGATTCATTCCTCAACCATTTCCCTTCTTCAGATATCATTTCCTTATCCACCTCCAATCACGCCAGACTTTGGCAGGATATTTATCCCTCCCTATTTTCTAATCGTCATTCTCATTACCGTTTCATTCAGCCCATTCCTCGTTCCCTGTCTTGGTTCCATTCTATTCCTCTCAGTCGTCGCTCTTCTATTGTCTCCCTAATTCGTCTCCAAATCATTGTCTCCTCCCTTCCTCTCGCTTTCGATTTGCTCTATCGCCTTCGCCTGATTGTTCTCTCCACGATTGTGATCCTCCTCGTACATGTGATGCTAATCACATTTTCTTTGAGTGTCCTGCTCTTCGTAACGAACGCTACCTTTTATACAGTCAGCTCTTGTCATTAGGTCTCCCTACTAACTATAACTCTTCCTTTATCCTCTCCTTTCCTTCATCTTCTGTGGTATCCGCACTGCTGTCCTTTGTTGCGTCCATTTCGGACCGCTTAGTTATTTAATTTATTAGCTTAGTTTTCTTGTTGTTGGGTCAATGCCGCTGGCGCGCCCAAAAAAAAAAAAAAAAAAAAACCCTTTTATTTCTTCTAATAGGGGACGTATTTTGCGAGCTACCGCAATTAATTCTACTTTCAACTCTTCCAAATCGTGTGTGTGTGTGTGTTTCTTTTACCTTCACCTGTTAAATGTGAACCTTTGCTCTTCATCTTCGTCATTTACGTCCATCTCTCCATTTTTGTTTCGCTTCTTTTCCACGTCTAATCTGAGGCATTTTTTGACAGTCGAAAAATTAAATTTGTTCCGATATTATTCGCTCTTTTTTAACGGGGTAAAATTCTGAATTTCCGTCGAATTATCTTTAAATGAAACCGCGCCGCGCTAATATCGAATAACAACCGCTCTTTACAATTTTTCAAAATTGCTTCGCATCGGTTTTAGTTTAAACGCTCTATTCTGGGTAAGCCTCTGCCATTTTTATTCGTTCTTTTTTAAAAGGCTTTTTCGAGCATTTTAAAATCACCGGCAATATCTTAACATTATTGTTCGGCAATCCCAAACAGTGCGTCCAGCATTCTGCTCGGATTTCTTTCGTTACCATTTTCGTCGAAAACATTTATTAGTGCATAGTCCTTTTTTTTTTTTTTTTTTTTTTTTTTGGGCACGTCAACAATGGAACTTACCTAACGCAAGGAAATGTACCTTATATATAGAAAAGATTAGAAATTGAGGAGATAAACAAGGCCAACAAAGGAACTATATTGAGAGAGGGGAGTGCAAGAATGGAGTGGGCACTATAAGCAGTAGGAAGGCCAAGGCGCAGAAGACTAGTCTTTTCGATGATAAGAGGCGATAGTTTTGAGTTTCCCTACATTTTTTATTCGAGGTCTTTTCGAATCTATTATATTCTTGATAATTATATCTGTTTTTTTTTGTTTTTTTTAGGAATTATCGAGAGACAAACATTTTTCGCTTGCCTAAAATTTTCATTTACCAACTTGCACGGGTGAGTTTTAATGCACCGAAAAAGTATATTTTTCAGCGGCTTCCGGTATCCTTTACGTGTGTTGTGAACCCGTTCGTCTCCTGGAACGGTTATTACTCTACACATATTTTATAACATCGCATATTAAAATTATTATTTTCGCGTCCACGTTTGATTATTTTACTTTCAACTATCGTGCCTGATTACTATCATATTTATCCTGAAAATGAGCTTTGTGAGACCGTTCGCCCTTTCCGTTAAGCGAAATTCCGTGATGTAGCAGTTGAAGTTGGGGGTACTCAATTGCGTCACTACGTGTAACTTCCGCATATTGCATGTCAATGATATATGTATAACCGACCACATATTTCAAATCGATGCTGTACTTAGAATCAGACGAATTTTCTTTAAACTCGATAACTACTATCTTCTTTTTGGAACATTATGAACCGAAAGAGTGGTAAGAAGAACGAGAAAATTTTACTTCTGCGATTAACATAAGGTGACCACTGCCGTTGGACTTTGTACATTGTGAACCTTAACTTAACAATCGCCGACACCCTGTCAAAGGTATGGGACTTACTTTACTTTTACCAGATTTAGACAAAACTGGACGTAAGCGGTTCTTGCGAATTCTATCCAGACTACTTTAGCGTGTTGTAAATAATTGATTTCACCATTGTGGATTGTACATGAGGGGGGGGGGGGGGAGGTAAGAAGAGATCCGTTAAAACCACCGCAATACACGCATCTTTGATGTCGATAACCGGAAAATATTCGATGGCGGTGCGGATTTGCGAAAGTACACCTCTGTACTATAGAGAGCTCTTCTAGGGCTGTTGGATGAAGAAAAGGATGATAAAGTTATAAATTACGGCTTTCTTAATCAGCAAGTCATGCCGCTGCAATAATCATCGCTCACTGTAAAAACAGTGAACGATGATTCTGTTATGTGTGTTAAAGAAAACCGAATAGGGTAGATCCTTCCCCTGTGTCCTTTTAATTAACAATGTACGAAGTAAGAGGTCTCAATTTTCTTGATGAAGTTGTTGAAAACGTTTGCCGTTTTACGGAGGAAAAGGACGACTTTTTGAAAGATGCTCAGAGCCGTTTCTCAATAGTATTCAAGATTACACAATTCTCTTGAGCGTGATTAACTCTACGTTCTTCGGAAGCTCCTCTACCCGTTGAGAGTGGTGTCAAGTTCCTTTTCAGTTAGCAAGAAAGAACATGGTAAAAATGTTAACGCGCCAATAAATAATAAATAACAATTAAAACCAGCGCGCGCCCAACTTTTCGATAAACAACTCTGAACGTCCGAATCTTTCTAGAAAATTTCACAAATTTAACTTTCGTATGCCGAAAGTAATTATTAAACGTTTCGAACAGAGGTTATGTTAAAACTTTTTTTTTTTTTTGCGGTTTTTCAGCAGTTCGAAAACAAAAACAGGCCGATAGATAAACATTTGAAAAATAATTTGCCCCGCATTCAGTACAATAAGACAGTTTTTAAATTTCAAATTGGCGCCTAATATGTGCTCTTATGTATTCAGCGAGTTAAGATATTATTAAATGTCAAAAAAAAAAAAAAAAAACAAAAAAAAACGATATTCATACACGTATTATTTACACAATATCGAATAGCCGTGTAAAAGTTTAAACAACGGAACATTTAATTATGTAAGAACAATATGTGCGCATAATATATTTGTGTATGTAAATTACCGAGAGAGCAGAGTTAAGTTTCCTTTGGCAAACAAACAGGTGCTAATCGAAACACTTGTCTCGTTCTAGTCGCAAGTTTACCCAACATGAAATAATCGGATACGAGAGAATTTTTTGAAAAATTACGGAAAGAACAATGCGGTATGAACCACAACTTAAGCCCCGATACTGAGCATATCGAAGAGCATGGAGTTGATCGTTTCTCTGTACTTGATGACATTCTGTACGAGTAAATATGTAGTTTGCGCGACTAAGTCAAAAAAGCCTTTTTAGCGCACGACTTATTGTGCCACGATAAGAGCGAGGTGGTGATTTTGAATCTTCGAAATAATAGTTATTATCGAGCAGTATCGAAAGAGCGCAATCTGTTTTAACGCAACCTAGAAGAGTAGGCGCCAGGTAAAAATTGACTTGCACACCTTGCTTGGTGATAGTATAAAAATACCGTTGCTTCTTCCGTTAATTGCTAGTACATCGCAACGAGTCATCGTGACTTCTGTTTTTGATGTTGAGTTATCGTTGAAATTTATCGACACTGAAACGTAAAAAATAAACGAAAATACTTGCTCTAGAAAAACAGACGAAATATTTATCAAGTCTTTGTTGCTGTGCGCGCGAAAAAACAAAAGGATTTATCCGGATGAAGTATAAGAAAAGCGTAATAATTAATGGTGCGACGCTGAGAGTAATTTGTTCATTACGTGTTAAATTTTTTTGTAGTCAAAAAAAAAATAAATACTTAATAAAAAATAATAATTAGGATTGCGTGGAGGCAGGCCTGGCTATAAGGGAAGGGGGTCTAGGGGGGCTACAGCCTCGGGCCCCGCCCTATAAAGGGGCCCTCAAAAGAGACACCCACTTCCGACATGTAATAAAAAATTAATCTATCATTTGTCATATACATCAACTTTGCATGTTTTAATACATTTATATTTGTTAATAATTTTGTATCCATTTTTATTTCCTCTTAGAGGAGGAAATTTCGTAATAGTAAAATTTCGAGTTCCATAAAAAATTTGTTTTAAGGTATAACGAGTCGGAATCTACGTTTTTAGGAAATATCTGTATGAATGTGTGTATGCTTTATGCAAACCTTTGATTAAAATTTGCTGAAAAATTCATTGTTTAAAATTATTACTTTTTTTTTTATTTTTAATGCAATTTTGCAACTAGCTCTGGGCTATCTAGCAATTTTAATAACATAGTATGGATGATTTGTGGAGCTCCTTATCCAGCGACAAGGATTTCCGCTGCCTGTATTTTAATACTTTTTAATTTTAATTGTTCATTTATAATAAATCTGTCGGCTTTGTTCGTTTTAATCGTCTGATTTCTGCCGAATTGTCTAGTAGACCAATGGCTAAGATATTTTTGTGATGATCTAGTTTAATGCCATATTGCCGAGCAATTTCTTGTATTTGTTCTTTGACAGGTTTAACCGCCAAATCCGTGTGCAGTGTAAGATTGCTTACATACCATGGGGCATCTGCAATTGTTCTTAGTGCTTTACTTTGGAAACGCTGTATTATCGCTATATTACTCGGTTTAGCACATCCCCATAGTGGACTTCCGTACGCCCATACTAGTTTTAGAATTTTAATTATACCACAATAGTAATTTATTCTCCAGCGATAATTCGGATTTTCTTCCTATAAGCCATAACATGTTCCTATACTTAATATTCAATTCGTTCCGTTTTTTAACTATATGGCTTTTCCATGTTAGTTGTTTGTCGAAATGGATTCCGAGATATTTTGCTGATTCCTTAACCGGAATTACCTGATTGTTAATGTGAATATTTTTGATGTTGCAGATTTTTTTATTTGTAAATATTACACGGGCCGATTTTTTCTCGTTGATTACTATTCGCCACCGCTTGAACCATATCGAGAGTGTATTAACTGCTGATTGTAGGTTTATTGCGACATTTTCTAGCGACGAATCTGAACAAATCACTGCTGTATCGTCCGCGAAAGTGGCTATTTCCGTGTTATTTGGCACAGGTATATCCGCTGTATAAATTAAGTAAAGAACCGGTCCCAGTATGATACCCTGAGGTACACCAGCCTTTATCGGATGTAATCGAGATTCTTCATCTCCATACTTAACCACAAAATATCGTTCACTAAGGTACGATTTAAATAATTCGAAAAACTGGTATGGGAGGTGGCGCCGGATTTTATAGAGCAGCCCTTCCTGCCATACTCTATCAAACGCCTGTTTAACATCAAGGAAAACTGCGTTGCATATTTTTTTAGCCTCCAAGGACTGTTCAATAATATTGACTATACGGTGTACCTGCTCTATAGTTCCATGACTAGCTCGAAATCCAAACTGATGTTCCGGTATTAAATTTCCACCTTCCTGAAATTGTTTCATTCTTTTTAATATTATTTTTTCGTATACTTTAGAAAGCACCGGAAGAAGAGAGATTGGTCGATATGATGTTAGTTCCTCTGCAGGTTTTTGCGGTTTCTTTGCTATTATAATTTGTGAAAACTTCAGCTGGATAGGAAAGTATCGTAATCGAACTATAGCATTCAATATATATAGGTTAGTAAGACAAGACCTTTGCGAGGTAATTCCTTTAATACCCTGGAAGTAATTAGATCGTAACCGGGTGATTTGTTCGGATTCATGGTTTAGATTATTGACTTAATTTCTCCGGGAGACGTAAATTTAACAGTATTCCTCTGATCTATATCGTTTAGCGGTGTTGGTAGAGAATCTGTTCCAGGATTTGTCTGGAAGACATCAGTAAAATAATTTCCAAATTCTTCGGCCTTCTCGAGATCACTTCGAGTCCATTTTCCATTTAACTTTCTAATTGGATGCAGTTTTTCTACCGGTCTTTTTAATCGTTTGTTTGCTTTCCAACGGGAATATTCTGAGGAGTGGGTGACAAGTTATATAAGTATTCACTGAATGTTTCATTTTTCTGAGTCTGTGGCAGTTGCTTTACTCGTTTTGTTTGGTTATTTAATCTAGTTTTGTCTATTGGATTTCTATTATTTTGCCATATCTTCCGCAGTTTCCTCTTTAAATCAACTTCTCTACGTATTTCTGCCGGGTAATATTTGATTGTTTCGTATTTCTTGCTACGTGGTGTAACCGCCCAGGCTGATTCCTGGACAGTTTTTATAAAGTTTTCAACAGCTGTTTCTACGTCTCTTGCAGTTTTTAGGGAAATTTTTAAGTCAATTTTGTTACTCAGTATTTCTCGAAATGAATCGCAGTCGGTTTGTCTACTGTACAGTTTTGGTGCGCGTAATTTCCATATAACTTTTCCACTAATAATAATTACTACCGGTGTATGATCAGATGAAAGAGTATTATCAGAGTAAACATCAATAAAGTTTGTTGATAAGCCTTTAATTACAAAGAAGTCCAGTAAATCTGGAGTCTTTAATGAATCTGTAGGCCAGTGGGTTGGGGTTCCAGACGAGTGTACCATACAACGGTTTTCATCAACCGCCAGCTTTAACTGTTTGCCTCTAGGTACCGTAATCCTCGATCCAAAATATATATTTTTTGCATTGAAATCCCCCCCCCCCCCCAATTATATAAACATTACCTAATGTTTTAAAGTAATTGTTAAATTAGGTTTTAGTAATAACATGCCTCGGAGGACAGTAAATAGCTGAAACTGTAATATTACTTCTTTGATCTCTATTTATTAATACAGTAGTAGCTTGTAAATAACTACATTCATACTTCTGTATTTCGTGATGTTTTATACCTTTTTTAATTATAATGCCTGTGCCACCATGCGCAGTCCCATCCGGATGATTTGTAAAGTAAGAATTTTACTCCGTAAATTGCACGTATTTATTGTCAGTTAAGTGAGTCTCTGATATTAAAAATATATCAACGTTATTTTGCGCAACATACATTTCTATTTCGTTTATATGGTTTAAAATTCCGTTAGCATTCCACGTAACAATTTTTAAGTCCGTCATTTATTTTTTGTTACTGTTGACAATACGGTTCGAATTACACCATGGAATAATTGAAATTGTTGATTCATTGTATCTTTAAGCAGATTTTTTATTTCTGCCATAAATGTCTGTAGCATATCTTTAATCGGCATGCTATCCATATCACTGCTAGGTAGGTTATTTAATCATTAACAAAATAAATAACGAAATAACTTCAGACAGTAAGGATAACAGTAAAGAAACAAATAATAGTAAAAATGGTTAAAATTCTGCAATTCAATGAAAACCATTGTAAGGTGGCAAGAGACATTTTACTAGGAGAAATTACAAATGAAAGGGTAGATATAACATTAATATCAGACAAGTATAATAACGGATATGTACCAAAACATTATAAAAGTATCATAAACAATAATTTAATGATCATATACAATAACAAAATAAACACTGATATACACTACGTACACAAAACATTAAATATGATAGTTTTCAAAGTAAATGAAATATATTTTATACATATATATATATATATATATATATATATATATATACCGCCAAATGAAATAGCCAAAGAATATTTTAATTTCATCACCCAATATTTACAAAGTAAAAATTTTAAGAAATTTATAATACTAGGAGATCTAAATTCGCGCAGTACAAGATGGGACAGGAAAAATAACACAAGAGGAAGACAAATGGAAAAAATAATAGACATGTTCAACTTGGTGGTAATGAATGAAAAACATAATATAACTTTTAACAGGAATAATAAAACAAGTGTAATTGATCTAACATTAATAACACCTAACCTAACAGATAAGGTAAGGGAATAGGAATTACCTATCAGACAAGATAACAAATAGTGATCATAAATACATTACATTTAAACTAAGCACAAATAATCAAATAGAAACAATAAGATATGTAAAATATATCAATCATAAAAGACTCGATAAAAACATGGAAGATGAAGTACTAAATCTATACTTAAATGTAAATTGTAAAGATAAAAACGAATTGAACACATGGGTAGAAAATTTTACAAAGTATGCGAATTTGATGATAGATAAATCGTATAGTATCAGAAGGGGAAAAAATACATATTGGTGGAATGATAAATTACAAAATTATAAGAATAGAGTCAACGCAAAATATAAAAAGTATAAAAAATGTAATAATGAAAGAAGCAGAGGGTTATCATTTAAAGAATATAAAAAAGAATTTAATAATTACAAATATAATATCGAAATAGCCAAAATGAAAGCGTGGAAGAAGTTAACGGAAACAAACAAACCATTTGGATTAAAGTACAAAATATTAATGAATAGAAACGCTAGACTAGAAATACCAATGTTAGATGAATAGGCTACAACAGACAAAGAAAAAGTAGACTTATTAGCAGAAAAAATGTACTTACATAGTAAACCATTCATCATAAACCGATACATTGTTGAAGATACAACAAAAATGAAAGAAGAAGAAATAAATGAAATAATTAAAAAGTTAAACAAGAAAACAGCAGTTGGACCAGATAATATATCTAACACATTTGTAAACATATTCAATAAAAAGTACCCAGGAGTAATAACGAAATATATAAATAAATTATTTGAGAAAAGCTACTATCCAGATATATGGAAATTATCTAGAACCGTAATAATATATAAAATCAGTAAACCAAAGAAAGAGTCTACATCATACAGAGCGATTAACATATTATCAAATTTCAGTAAGATTTATGAGAAATGCATACTAAGTAAAATCAAAAACTTCTGTGTAGCAAGAAATATTATTAATAAAGATCAGTATGGAGCATTGGAAGGGAAATCAACAGAGTTAGCAATTTGGAATATGTACAGTACTATCAAAGAATACAAAAATAATAAATCATACAAAACGGTAATGTTAACTATAGACATTACAAAAGCATTTGACAGCATTGACATAAATCAGATGATAAAACTACTGGAAAAATTAAAATTAGACAATAACTTATTGGAGATTCTAAATCAATATTATGATCGAAGATATACGGAAATTAATATAAACAACTACAAAAAAAAAGGTAAACGTGGATACAGGTATATTACAAGGAGCGGTGTTAAGCCCATATTTATGGAATATACTGTTTGCACAAATATATAAGTTAAAGTTACCGAACGATGTTAAAATTATAACATTTGTAGATGATTTAGCAATTATAGTAGCAGATAGAAATACAGAAAGGTTAGAAAACAAAATAGCAATAGTGTATAAGAATAGAAAAGAGTTACTAGAAATATATAATCTAAAGATCAATATGAGCAAAACAAATTTGATGATATTCAACAGAAGAAAAATCAACATGAACTTAAATAAATACGGACTACAGATCACAATAAAGGACCAAGTAAAATATCTTGGAGTACTGATAGATAAAAACCTTAAATTTTACAATCACTGCAAGTACATAAATGAAAAAATTACGAAATTTATTAATATACTCACAAAACTGTTTAACAATAACAATCAGATGAATTACAAAAAAGGAATAATATTATACAAAACAGTGATATTATCTAATTTACTATATAGTAGTATTATTTATAAGGATATGCTAAAGTTCAATAAATTTCAAACATTTTTAGCGAGCATACACAGAATATCATAACAATCAAACTAATCAAAGCTTACAAAACAATAAATTATACAAATGCATTAGTCATAGCTGGAATATTACCTTTATACTTAGAAATAGAAAAACATATCACAGTATTTGCAATTAAAAATGAATTAAAGGTAGAACAAACTTTCGAAAAAATCACATATGTAAACAAAAAATATAGAGTAGAAAATAAAATAATAACGGACAGACAATTCAAAAAATTTATCATAGAATATAATATGTGGAGAAGTTTGAATCGGACTGGACGAATCGTAGTGGAATAACGAAAGGTTTTTTCCCAACATTCAAGCAGAGATTAAACAACAATTATTATACACCAAATTTCTACAATGTACAATTTACATCAGGCCATGGGAATTTCAAAATATATCTGAAAAGATTCAAGATAGCAGAAAAGGGAAAAT
Source organism: Icerya purchasi (assembly GCA_039619475.1). Classification (NCBI taxonomy): domain Eukaryota; kingdom Metazoa; phylum Arthropoda; class Insecta; order Hemiptera; family Monophlebidae; genus Icerya; species Icerya purchasi. The sequence goes on from CM077115.1 coordinate 242,003,134, forward strand.
TACATTAGATGCAATGAGCAGGACAGTGTGCAGCATATACTGAATGGATGTAACATATTAAACTTGGAGATCGCGGGAGAATTGGTGATGGAAAAAATAAACATATTCAATAATTTGGCCAAAAAGGAATTGCAATACAGAAAATACAATATCAATTTATATTAATATTATGATATGTTAAGATTAAGAATAGTACAATGTGAAGGGGAGGAAACCAAAAAGTTAATCGGATGGTTTCCACCGCTAACCACATTAAAGCTTTATATGTTAAAAATAAATAAATAAATTGCTAGGTAGGTTATTTGTTTTCTGTCGTTTTAATGTCTCTGAATACGTTTGGTTTTTGCGGGGAAGGATTGAAATCTACTGTTTCATTCAGGTAGGCAATGCTTGGTTATTTATTCTGGTGTTATTGTTAGACACTTTTACCAATTTATTATCACGCGTTTGTTGGAGCTTTCTGTATATTTCACAGCCTTTGTAGTTGGAAGGATGATTTCCCTGGCAGTTAGCGCAGACGGGTGGTTCTTCACGTTTTTTATTGCATTAAATGGCATTATGGTGTCCACCACACTTAACACATACCTGTGCCCTGCTACAATAATTTTTGATATGACCATATGCTTGGCATCTGAAGCACTGTGGGATTATACTCTTCTTTCGTGGTGCTTCCACTTTTATTCTCATTTGAAGTAGCGTCTGAAGTTTATAAATTTCAGCATTATTTTCTTGCGGCTCCAAGTCTACAAAGAACAACGAAAGAGGTAATTTACTTATACTATGTTTGACGTTTGCAACGTGTCGGACTCTATGTCCCAGTTCTTCAATAGCGGCTTAATTTCATTTATATCGATGGAATGATGCAAATGCCGAATTACAACTCGGAAGCTTCGTTCAGATTTTATTTGGTAAGTGTGGTGTTCTATACGTTCGTCACGGAAATATTTGACTAAAGATCTATAGCTGTCAGAATCATTCGAATTATATATGTACATTTTTTTTTTTTTTTGGCATCGAAAATTCTACCCATTATTTGTATATTTAGTTTTGTTTACATTAATAATTATATATTAATTCGCGAATTCAAAATAATATAATTAAATTAAAGTAAAGAAAATTTAGTTATTCTATGAAACTGATATTTTTGTCACTTTCGAAAAGGGCCCCCAATATTTTCGTAGCCCCGGGCCTTAATCCGGGCCTGCGTAGAAGGCAAATATGCATGCGGATCAGATCCCGTTGTCGGGCAAAAGTGAGAATGTGCACACCATCGTGCATGATTTTTGTGAAAATCATTGGGCGGGGTTGGAAGGAAGAAAATGGTCGAAGAATGATTCAGAAAGCAGCAGTTTGATTTTCACCTCTTTGCTAGCTAATTCGAATTCATCGTTTTATGTTGACCCGCAGAAGGAGTCATCGATTGCACGGAAAACCCGAGGTGTTACCTCTTGTTCTTTCAGTTATCGAACTATTTCGTATTGGTTTAATTTTGGAAATTCGTTTGTCAAATTTTTTATTTCACTCTACGGAACATATTCAAACGCAACCATTAATTTAATTTATAGAACTTCTAATTTCATTATAGTAATTATTGTAATTATTTTCGTTTGAATGTACATGTTTTTACCAGTTGCGCGATAAAATTGTCGTAGGAAACATTATCGAATATACGAAACTCAGAATCCAACCGATTAATTATTCGCGAAATAAGATGAGTTCAAAAAACAACGATAGCGATAATAATAAAAAGTCGTAATAATTCGTTTTAGGTACGAGGCCCATCGTTACATATCCTTGGTGCGTGTGTGTGTGTATGTGCGTGTGTGTGTGTATGTGCGTGTGTGTGTGTATGTGCGTGTATCGTGTATCGTGAGGGGGGAGCAAATTAAATAAGCATTTACAACGTTAAATGTTGGAAATTTTTCTCCTCGCTGGGCAGTATAATTTTCATTGTTTGGAATAAGATCTCTACAGTCTCGTTTGTGCGGTATAATTTCGTGAAACAATTTCAGTTCCACACTCACACACACAAAAAAAAGGAAGAAAAGAGAGAACAAAAATAGAGTAGGATACTTTTGAAATAGAAGCTCTTATTGATAAGAGCATTTTCGGTCATATTAGACATTACGTTTCGAAATAGCCGAAATTCTTGGAAAACTTTGGTGAATAATTTAAAATAGTCACGCAACACTAGCGCTGAATTGCGATAAGAATAGGTGCGGGAAAATTCATTTCTTCGCCTGAGCCCCCTCCCGCGCGCTTAAGTAGATTCGAAGATGCACATATATTCGGAGATGCGGTTACCTTCGGTGGTTCTCTTTAGGGGAATTCCCCGTGTCAGCCAGTTTATTATGGGGCAGCGCCACCGAATTTAGAGGCTTTGAAAAGATGATTTTGGTGCGAGTGAGAAGGCGTTCTTAAAAGAATACTAAACCCCGAACACGGAGAGCTGCATTCGGTTATTTACAAAAGAAGAGTTCAAAAAAAGTTAACTAAGAAAAAATTCACAGTTCTATTTTTTACACATCGAGTAATCGGGGATATGATGTTTGGGGATTATAATTTTCATTATTTTAAATTATATAGAAGAGTAGGGGGGGGGGGGGGGACGAAGAAAGAATTTATCGGTTTACACGTTGATTTTAGAAAAATGCAAAATGAAGTAAAAATTTTTTTGGTTGCAGCGAACTTTCTAGAAAATTTAAAGGAATTAAACGTCAACATATTTTTTTTTCTACGTTCTTTTTTTTGTTTTCTATATAAAAGAAATCCTCACCTAAAAAGTCCGGTAAACGAGGGTGAGTACACGAATTTTCCTTTAACCGTTCCCCTAAATGTCAGTAGTGTAAACAACGTAAACAATAAATTGAAAATAAAAAATAATAACGAATTTAATACGATTAAAAAGAAAAAATGTATAATAAAAGTTGGCACAATAAACGTCAGAACACTTAAAAGAGAAGAAAACTTGACAGAACTTTAAGAAGCTTTCCCAAAAACAGACATTGAAATTATAGGTCTGTCAGAAATTCGAAGGTCAGGCGAAAAAATTATAATTACGCAAAAAGGAAATTTATTTTGTTACATAGGGAATAACATGGGGCAAAAAGGGGTAGGCTTTTTAATAAAACCAAAGTAGAAGAATTTAGAGGGATTAACGATAGGATGGCCCCGTTCTAAAAATCATAAAACGCCCAAGGATAAAATCGAATTAAATTTAATTTCCAAGCTGATAAGGAACGAGATAAGAAAAAAGAACAAACTTCGGAAAAATGAAATAATAAAAGAAACATTAGAGGGAGGTAGAAATATCAAGAAACTGAACAAGCAACTAAGTGTAGGTACCCCGTGGAATTTATACTTCCTATAGGTCATAAAATATATGATAGAAAAGCGAAAATAATTATGAGGACATAATGGTAAACTTCGAACCAGAACCTGAGTTCTTAATTAATGAAATAAAAATAACAGTAGGAAAATTAAAGTCTAACAGAAGCCCAGGCCATGATGGTATATTAAAGCAGGAGGGGACTATCTAATTAAATTTCTTACAATACATTTCAACAGTATCTTAAGAACAAGTAATATACCGGAAGAATGGAGGTATTCAGATATAATAATATTATTTAAGAAAGGCGATCGTCATAAAATCGAAAATTACCGCTCTATTACTTTAAGCTTAAGTATTTCGAAGTTGTTCTCAAAACTATTAGAAATAAGATTAAAACATTTTTTTGAGGTCCAGCAATCAACGGAACAAGCCGGCTTCCGGAAGACATTTTCAACAACTGACGACCACCTTCATACAATAAACCAAATAATAGAAAAAATTAATGAATACCAGATAAATTTATATTTAGCCTTAATTGATTAGCAAAAAGCGTTCGATTCCTTAAAACATGAATATATACTTAAAGCAATGCACAAACAAGGGATTCCGGGAAATTTCATTAGGTTAATTCAGGAAATGTACAAGGGACTCAAAGCGCGAATAATAACGGACATTAAAGGGGAGTATTTTTCAATTAATAAAGGGGTTAGGCAAGGAGATCCACTCTTTCCAATCTTATTTAATTGTACATTAGAAGAAGTTTTTCGAGAAATGAACTGGGAAAATAAGGGAATAAATATAAATGGTAAGAAATTATCGAATTTAAGATTTGCAGATGACATTGTCTTTCTTTCCTCTTCCTTAGAAGAACTGAGGGAAATGCTATTGGAGCTAGACATGAAAGAATCAAAATTCGGACTATCTATTAACACCCTAAAAACTAAAATATTAACCAACAGAGAGGAATACAGGTAAATAATAATTTAATAGAAATAGCGAGCGAAGTGACATACTTAGGTCAACAATTGTCATTTGAGAATAAGATGGAAAAAGAAATAAACATGAGAATTACTAAGACGTGGAATAGGTATTGGTCGCTAAAAAGAATATTCAAAGGACCTTTCAGTAATCATCATAAAAGTCAAATTTTTAACATATGCATACTACCTGTTTTAACTTATGGATGCCAAACTTGGGCATTGAACACAAAAATTATAAATAAACTAAGGGTAACGCAAAACACACTAGAAAGATCAATGCTTAATATAAGGATAAGAGATCGAATAAGAATAAAAGAAATAAAACGGCTTTTAGGTAATAATATTGACGTGATGAACTATGTTAGAAGGAGAAAATGGGAACGGGCTGGCCATGTAATAAGATTAAGAGACGACCGTTGGACATATAAGTCCACTTTTTGGTATCTTTCACATTACAGACGAAAACGAGGTCATCAAAAAGGAAGATGGAAAGACGAAATAAACCAATTTTTAAATAATAATAACTTTGAAAAAATAGCAGTTAATAGATCGGAATGGGAACGGTTAATACCTTTGCTCTTCATGGGCATAATTTTCTCAATAAAGGTATTTTGATTTTGATTTTGATATAAAAGAAAAAACATTCGTATCGAAAAAAAAAATCCGGTATGGGGAGGAGGAGCAGCAGAATGTTATTCGAAAAAGTAATTGCAACGGCGGTAAAAGTTTTAAATAAAAAACAGTCAGCCTACGTCGGAATTCAAAAACGGCAGGTATTTAAATGTAATTAGCTGGAAAACGAATACGCCCCCGATTTTTAAGTCGTTTATCACGAAAGCAATCTTCTATTTGTAGCCGAAATAATTTATTTATCAACTTTTCGGGCCCGCTCGCAGCCGATTAAATTACACCAGACTAATTCTTCGCTCTTTTATTTATCATTTTAAAAATTTTCAACTACGATAAGCTAACGTGAAATTTCGTTTTTTTTTTTCAAAATGACCGAATTCATCTTTGTAATATTTCATCTCTAAATCTGCTTTTATCGCTTTTCCTCTTTCTCTTTTTCCGCCCGTTCGTTCAGCTGTCAAAATATTTCAGTTGATAATAAGTCGGATTTTTTTCCCGCGCCACGTGGTGGACAAACCTACTTTTTTTTTTTTTTTTAGTTTTTATTTTTCCTTTTCGATCATAATTTACTGAAAAAAAACAAAAAAAAAACGTAAAATTGCATTAAAAATTTGTATTCCTTTTATTTACCAGAAAGATATGTTTTTTTTTAATACGACATTCTGCCTGATTGCGTTTAAGTGCGTGATTACATTCGGCCAGTTTTCTGTGATTCTTTTTTTCAAAATTAAAATTACCGCCCGCATAATTACCCTTTCCACATTCATCGCGATTAGCTTGCGGCCCAAAAATAAATACTTTTTTTTTCAAATTCAAGTTGTTACCGAAGCGGTACATATACTGCTTTTGCAATTACAACCGTAAAGTAAAGTAAAGTAAAGTGACACTAAATTTGAACACATCTAACTGCCGTGATCATGAAGCTTTGTCTTCGAAACACGTCGGGTACATAAAAAAAAATTGAATAATTGTTTAAAATTGGTAAAATGAATTACTATATGATAAACATAAACAATGTGTGCCATTAACAGATATAATAATAAAGAAAAATAAGATACATCCTTCTTAGCAGGGCGTCTCGAGGATTGTTAAGCTTCACGGTATGCTAAGCCGAACGGATCTGATGAAAATACTGGTCCATTTCTCTCGGTCGCCTTTACTTTTCCAGATTTCTATATGGTGGTGTACCCAATTTAATTTCAGATTAGGTATAAATCTGAGAGCGATTCGGATCCGAAACCAGACAAGTATCGATAGCCTATGATGATTTGATAGCCGAGTGTACCTTAACCACTAGACTACCGCAGCGATTGCAAAACTAGGTAAAAATATGGATTCCTTGTGGTGAAAACAATTTTCAAAAAGTTGCAAAAATTTAAAAAAAAAACAAAACGTACCAAGTCCTGTATACAGGAAACATACCCGAATTTCCTGTACCGGTTTTACTTTCTTTTTTTTTCTTTTTTTTTTTCGGCATGTCAACTACAGACATAAATCAGTGCGAGTGATATTTTTTGGAAGTTCAATGTGCGGCAGATATCAAAACACCACTGCCTAATAGACTACGATGGTTGGCTATAGTTTTGTTAGTCTGGTGCGTTAATGCTCTCTGGGTGTAGGTCCCTAGCTGGCGTGCCCAAAGGGGAGTTTCAAGAAGAAAAGAAAGGGAAAAAAAACAACAGCTGCTCTAACGGACTTTATCTGTCAGTTAAGGCTACACACATAGCGAAGCGTCTAGGATAGCTGTGAAGTGAAAAGAGTGGCTTGATAAATCCTTTCCGTAAAAATGTGCATTTTGGTAGTCAGTCTTGAGAACTTCCCCTTTTGCCCAAAAAATCCACTGTTTGTTGACCGCCATGTATATAAAAATCGGAAAAAATCTTCAATTTCCGTTCATACGTTTAAATATCGTAGAAAATTTAATGTACGGCGCGCCGGAAAATTTATTATCTAGATTTTTCACAGATGTGTAGAAGTTTGACTTTAATAAAAAATCGTCAAAGTGTGCTTCTGCTGCTTCCCGAAGACAAGTGAGGTAAAGCGAACTGGAAAAAAAAACAACAAAAAAAAACCCCTATATATATACACTGCAACCAGATTTAAGATGCAACTTTTACAAGGCAAGGAAAGTGGCCAAAAATAGGATTTGAACTTATAATGAGAGAAATATTGGGCAATGTAAATTTTTCGAAACTACGAATATCAGTTTTTTCGAATCCGTTTCATTTCTTGAAGTTGGTAATTTCCTATTTCATTCAGTCACACTAGATTCCCCGTCTAAACTTTACACTACACTATAACGTAATTTTAAATTTTGTCAGAAACCTTTCACCACCACTCTTAAAGAGAGGACTTTTAAAAAATTTTGCACACTTTCAACATCGAAACCGTAAAAACGGTCTTAATGGAAAATTGTAATTTAAAAAATTTATTTGTTCCGAAAATGTCACTATGTACGTTTTTTTTTCCGTTTTTTTTTTTTCGGTTTTTTTTTCCTTTTGTAAAGTTTTTAAAATCCCTTTTCGCTGCTTAAAGTGTTCGAATTTCCAAAAAAGCTTTCTTGTTCTACACCACTTCGCGGTACATAAGTAATATATTCATATGGAATTTTAATTAATCAGCTGTTAATTCGGCTGTCCTTTTTGCACTGTCCGGAAAATTGAACTTTTTTTTAAGCGTCTTCTCAAATCGATTAGATGCGAATTTTCTCAAACTCTAGTATGTTTTCTTAGCTACTGAAATATTTACGGATTTTCATATAAATATCACAGAGGAGGACACGTTTAACGTATTTATTAATGTAAAACAATTATTAACGTTAGTTATTTTAATTTTTAATATCTTTAATTAATTCATTTTTAAAGTTTTTTGTGATGAAGCAGACTAATATTAGTTCGGATAAAAAATGATTTCGTATTAAATTAATGTAAAATCGGATTAAATCGGTTTATGTTATCGATTATATATTTTAGAACGGTCCATTTCTGCGGGTAATTTTAACGTAATATCGTATAAAGGCAGAATAGTTTCGGGTAATGTAACTTATTAGGAATTTTCTGGCTCAGTTTGTCCTATACGGAAATTTCACATATACATTAAATATCGATTATAATGGTAAATTTAAAATTAACCTAATATATCATATCATCGTAGTGTTGGTAGATTATTATGTCGGCGGTGAATGTCAGTTATATGAGAATAAAATGTTGCGTACTCTGCCGTCGTCTTTCATTCTCGATATGGTCCGCGGGCAGTGCTCAACCCTGCAACGCTCAGAACTACTTTTTGTTTTCGAAATTTGTGAAATTTGAATATTAATTTGTTGTTAAAATTTTTAATATCAATTGAACATTTTACTTACTTTTGGAGGGGAGACACGTGACATTGCCGTATAGCAAAACACGTTGAGTGGATAATATACACTCTACCAATTTCTAAGATGAAACATACACGAAGAAAATTATTTTTATTTTTACATTAAGCACCGTCATTTTCTAAATAACATTTTTACGAGCTGTAACATATACACGCACATCACCTATTCATCTAGTATAATACTTATCAAAACATGGAAATACAGAGACCGACATCATATTTTACGCATTTTGTTCTGATAATTGGATTTTCGGTGCAACAGCTACAAAATTTTGATCAAATATTGGAGTGTCAGTAGCCTTCGAAAAAGTGCTGGTCTTGAGAAAACTATGTGAGATAAGTTACTAGTAGCTCACGTCGAAATTGCAATTTCGTGAACTTCTTGTTCACACTCTTCCGATAGAGGTGCCAGGCAATTCGAAATTCAGTTTCAACATTTCACTGCGGATCACTCAGATTATCTGCTAAACTATAATTATCATTCACCAGAGTAGTCTTGATCGCTTAATTCTACATCAGAAGGGGCAATAAATATATCTCAAGTATCTTGTGTTCTAGATATATTCTTCTAATATATCCGATATTTCATGCAACTCTGAAAGCTGTATAAAGAAGGTTGTAAAAAAATATAAGTATGATAAAAAACCTCAAATACGCATTTTAAAAGTATCCAAATCCATACTAATACATAATTATTAATATAACTAAATGCAAAACACCTAAATGAGTATTTTAAGACAACTCGCGTTATCCCAGCGTTATGGCAACGCTTAACTTTGTACATATCACTACGTGAGTCCAGATGACTCGAATTTTAACAATTTTTCGACAGTATACATATATAAAATCTACACTTAAAAGTTTAGAACTTCTACATAAATAATAATAATAAAGTTTTACAATGATTGTCTAATTTCGGACAAAAATAAATTATTCAACTTTGACTAAGCACGATAAGAACAAATGCGAGAAAATAAAAACAAACATCAGTCGACAGAATAACTCAATGTGAACACGATGACGTCAAATACAGGAAATAATAAACATTTGAACGCAATTAACCAGTTTCATGGAACTTCACTTGCCTTATGGCAACGCCGGGGCTTAGAGGGTAAACATAAATATGTTTGCGAGTGTAAATACCGGGGAAAAGCACTGGGGTTCACCTGGCTAATTTTTAGTAATCGACCACCCCAGTGAAGGTGTATTCGTCCGTCTCTAGCTGTTTTTTGGTCGACCGTGTGCTATTAACGTTTCTCGAAAGAAATTAACGGTATAATTTCATATCCGTCGATTAATGTCTGCTCGCGAACGATACATATGTTTACTGTATCTTTCAATATATACTTTTTTCTTTGATCGGTGGAATTTGATTTGAACAAAATAATAAAAATAATCTCGAATCTAAAGAAGAGGCGACGAGACAAAAGCTTCTCAACAGAGAGACTTTGGCCACAACAAAAACCCTGCAAGAATGTATAGTAGTCGGTTGAGTTAACAAATAGCGTCAGCAATATATCGATTCATCAGCATCCGTTGCGGCAAATAGCAATTTATAATAATTTTGTTTATTTGAATGATTTTAATGTTGCAATAAGAAAAAATTTAAATCCAAAAAATTAGTCAGTCGTTCAAGCAGTGTAAATATTTTATTTTCGGATGAAATAATTTTTTCTTTTTTAAACAGCCTTGTTTTACGTTTTTGATTAGTAATTGATTATACTTTTTACTTTTTTAAAAAAAAAAACAATAAAAAAATTTGCACGGATGACATTAAATCGAAAAAAAAAAACAAATAACATTTAAATATCATTCGGAACTGAAATAAAATGCCAATCATTACAGGATATCATCGTCGGGGAGCTTTGTTTAAGAAATGCCACATTCATCAGTGCCCGAGAAGACGACCTTTAGCCGAATCGGGAAGACACTGAAGAGATCCTCCATCATGATTGTAACTTGATCGTCTCGATATGTGTATATTACGTTCAGTAGGCTAGCTTTTGAGACTATAATATTATCCTTTCATTTATAGTTTCATATTTATACAGCCCGGCAAAATTATAGTGGACCGCCGGATATTCGGAATAATTCCACTTTTGTTTCGGCTTTTTTAATTTAGGTACCGCTCCAGTTTATTTTAAATTATGCCTCCGGTTTTCTTACTTGATTTATTCTTCGTACATTCCAGTCAGCCACTCACCTCCTCTCCGTTAATTAAAGTTTCTGATTTGCGCCGTGGTTTCTTGATTTGATTTTTTCTAGTCTTTTGGAACGAAGCTTTTTTTTGTCGATAGGAGTAAACTGGCAGAAAAGGCGGGGTCACGAAAATAGCGTTATGCGTCGTCCGGCAGGCAACCTCTTTACCCTCTTTCACTCTGTCCCTTTCTATTATATACGCGTGTGTGTGTGTGTGTGTGTGTGTGTGTGTGTGTGTGTGTGTGTGTGTACATACGAGTATCGAGATTCGAGCAGCAAGCATTGTGCGCGGTCAGCTGTTTAAGCTCAATTCTAAACACGTGTACATTTTATTGAATTTGAAAATTGGCGCGGTTTATTTGTGTGACATGAGCACACTTCAACGAGTCTGATGATTTAAGGCACCACTTCTCTTTTTTTTCTTTTTTTTTGTATCTGCATACTAACAGCCGGTATCGAATGATACGTACTTTCTTGACCAATATTTCCCATTGCACCGCATGCGGTTCCGACCGGATGAAGTATTTCTGTAACGTAGTGTTATTTCTCTAATGCACCCTTGACTCTATGCTAGACCTACACAACACCATCTCTGCAATACGCACGCATCACACTTGTACCCAGTACTCGGGTGCTGTTAGAGTCCCCGGTAAAAAATCTGCTGCGCTCAACTAGGCATCGATATGGTTCCGTGTATCGGGTTTAAATCCGCTACTGCTCAGTCGGAATCTTGATACTTCCGCAAAAACACAATGAAGTAGACTCTAACACGGGGACGCGTTTGTGTAATGATAAAGAAAAAAACGAAAAGGTAAGGTGAACCATCAAAAACGTAGGCTCGTCTGGAGCTTAGTTGGCGCGGCCAGTGTGACGAAAGAAATGTTCTATAGAGAAATTGAAAAAAATGTGATCCGCTCTCGGATAAATGTATAAAAACATCACCGCCGCCGCGCGGGACCGAAATTGGTATAATTCATTTCGTTGTGTTGTTCTTCTTCGGGGAACGAAAAAATCGCGGAGTGTTCTTTTGCGTGCAATAACGTATAAAATCCGATTCAAACGCGTGTACCAACAGCAAAACGATTACACGTAATTTCGGTAGATTTAGCTGTACACATTTTTATTATTAACCAATCGCGGTTTTCGATGCGTAAATGAAACACGCGAAATCGAAATTGTCCGGAATTTTGTATTATATAAGAGAGGCTGCGCTTCTAATTTCAACTAATACCGGACATCGGTACCGCGCGATGAAACAAATCCGGAATTCATACGAATAAACCAGTTCGATGAGGTTTTCTTAACGTAATACTAGGCACGAAACTCGGAAGGTATTAGCGATTGAAATAATCGAATTCGCTTTAATATCATCGGCAAAGCGACTTTCCGAATTTAAATATCGCACATTGGGCAGCCATCGAACACTTGTTAAACACCGTACGACGGTTCTTGAAATCGGACGGCGAATTTACCGGGCTGAGTATCGGGTTAGATGACCTTTCGCGGTGTAGCGACGAAGGATTAGCAAGTTCGAGCTTCAAACGGATTTACCGAAAGCCGGCTTTTCCAGCGGTAAACTAGAAAATTGTTACGCGATCGATTACACATTCTGAACTTTGTGAAGTTACGTTAAAGTCTAACTCTGTCTGACTGTCTGTGTGTGTGTGTACGCAGGCGCTGCTGGAATTTAAGCGCGAGTATTTGAAAAATTGTACGGTAAAGCCTGGATTCCAAAATCGCGAAACCGGGATAACCGTTAATAGGGGAGCGGTGCGGAAACCGTCACACAATAACTTGCGATTAATACTTTACGGAAATTTAACCATCTTCATCGCGGAATTAACGGCAAAACAAGCGAGAATAACGGCGGCGCCGAGACTTGAAAATCTCTGAACTATGTCTGGTGCGGTACTACTAGGCGCGGGGTAAATTAAAAGGTAATATCGCGTGAACGCAGGCCAGTAGTCGGATGTGAATATTGATTAATTCTTAATAAAAGGTTTTTGTAATTCTTTTTTTTTTTTTTTTTCGTTTAAAATGATTTTTCGAAAGCCGTCGTGTATCAGGATTTTACGGGGGAAATATCGATGTGAGCAGGCTATCACTCCTCCTGTGGTGGAAAGCGCGACAAATTCATACGTGGTAGCAATGATAAACATTGAACATCAACTCATCTTCTCGGTATTTATAGGTGAAAAGTAGCGATAAAAATCGCATTATGCGAAGACGATATAGGGGGGGAAGCAGCATGTTCCTCCGAAAAGTTTGGCAATGTACTACTAGGTCGAAATGTCAGCAACTTCTAGTCCCAAATAGCTTTTGTAATTTAATAAATACAGGATAATTCCGAAAAAAAAAAACCGTTTTTTCTTTTTGCTTATGGTACGAAAAATCGATTATATTTATTGCACAAACTAAAGTCTGAGGGTTCTTTCTATGCATGCATGCTAATGAACGAGTGTTATTCTCTATAGCGTCATATCCAATTTCCAACTCTATATAACACTCAACCGGGTCTCGAAGAAACGGAAATAGAAATTATTATTTTGATTCTTACACCAACTTGGTTCATAAAAATTTCGGAAAATAACGGTATAATTGAATTTATACGGTGATAATAATATTTAAGTTTTTACAAACATATTTCGATAATTTTTTATTATGTCGGTTTGTAAAAATTTATGGTTTTCTTTTTTTTTGGGGGGGGGGGGATGAAAAAAGGAAATTGTAGTAGCAAAATGTATATTACAGTATTATCATTTAAAGTCGACTTGAATACAGTTCGTCTTATATTCTCGGTACTGGAAACAAAAAAAGGGAGGATATAATTTCAATACAAAAAACTTTCAGATTTCTGTGTAACAAGATTGACACTGGTGTATGCAATTTTTCGCTCTACACATTAACCGGGCCTGCGGCGATTAATTTACAATTTCAAGGAAGCTTCTTTTTCATTTTCGATAAAAATAAAACATTTCGCGGCCCAAATTCTCGTTCATGAATTATGCAGGAAGAAAGGATGTTGAAAGAAATTTTACTTCGCGCGCGTTCTCCTCCTCGCACAAGTTGTACTGACAAATAACCACCACAAGCAGCGCTTCCGTGGCCTAGTTGGTTAGTTAATCGTTCAAGTAGGGCCTGATATCCCGCTGCCGCACATGGAAACTTCTAAAAATTTCACTTGCGCCCCGGGTTAATGCTCATAGTTGACGCCCCCCCCGCCAAAAAAAAAAAACACAAGTGCAATAGCTTCTTTAATAATACAAATCGTATTCATCCGAAAGTTTCGTAAATGCGTTAAAAATATTCTTACGTCACACACACGCGTTCGAAATTTAACGTTCGTTCGCATCTTCGATACATCATCTGCATGCGCAAAGGAAACGAAAAAAAAAAAAAAAAAACCAACAAAAAAACAAAATACGAGCACGAGTTATGAATTTGATTTTTTCGAATTCTCCGCTCTATAAATATTCCAGAATAATAGTAACAACGATTTCGAGATAAGCGCTCGTGTGTCTTTAATCGGTCTAAACACTCTCCCGCTCTTTCAACCGATCCATTCAACTTCGCAATTCAGAAAAATAGCCTAGAACTCCATCGTCGTGGTATAGTTTGTTAGGAGCATAGTCTTCGTATCCAGCGAAAAATTTCACCTGTGCTCGATTAATGTCATGGTTGACGTGTTACTGGAAAAAAAAAAAAAAGAAAGAAAAGTAAAACAAAGCGAGACAAAAAATCAATTTATGAAGCTTTTCCCCAAAAAAAAAAAAAAAAAAAAAACCGATATATTTTTGACACGTAAATTAAAGGGAAAAAAAATGTTTCTTTTGGCACCTAACAAATTCTAAAAAAAACGTAAACACAACCGTCTTCCGATAAAATAAAGTTTGTTCACATCTCTTGGGGGCACCAGAAAAATCTGGATCACCGAAATTATTAGAAATTGGTTTCCGTCGCGACTAATTAATCAGCGGGCAGCAGTTTATCTGCGCGATAATTCCGAAACGTTCTCTCCCTTCGGCATTCGATGTATTTCGTCAACCAAAAAGGAGGAACAATCGACGATGATTGCAGCAAGAAGGCTCGTAAAATTCTCCCCGATGCCAAGCAGATGATGGAAAATATTTTCGAAAAATTGATGCAGACAAATTTACTTACGTGTTCGATGTCTTAACTTCATTTTCAAAGTATCATATTTGCTCTTGTAGTTAATATTGAATTTTCGAAAGTTATAAAAATTAAAAGACATTTGGAAATCCAAGTTTTTAAACGTATTTTAAAGTATATTAGCCTGTAGCAAGTACGATTGAAATATTTCAAGACCAAAAAAAATTTAACAAATTGGTACTTATATGCGCCGTATAATTAGAAATAATCGCTTTTTTTTATTAATACGTTAAATCCCCCCCCCCCCCCGTATACCTTACCCCATTAATAGAAAACCCGACATATAAATTTAACGATACTTTGGAAATCAGAAACAGAAGCCCCTCATCGGACACATTTTAAACGCTTCTGTCTCTGTTGCTCGGCTAATTTCTATTGGCGGAGTACGAAATTATCGATCAGAATTTAGATTGCATCACGTTCCATACAGAGCAGCGGTAACGACGGATCACACTTAATCATTCTAATTATATTGGTTGATCGAGCGAAAATTAAACTTTTATTCAATAAAAATCGAAAATATAAAGCCGCGTCGAAGCGGCCTGTTCCGAATTACATACGTTCACGGTCTAGTTGTGTGACTGCTGTGTTAAATTTTGCAACAATCCAATCCCCGGTTCGTTTTTTTTTTCTTTTCCAGCAGTAAGTAAGGCCAATAAAAAAAGAGACGCGAAACAAAAGCTAGAAAATAGAACGGCAAGGCGTTAACGGCAATTTAGCAGCGGAGAAGGAAAAGTGGAAAAATTCGAGAGAGTGCGAAAGAAAAATTGCGCGGGAGAATGCGTACACAGGTATAATTTACTTATTTATTTACACGGACGAGAGGTGTCGCCGTTTCGTAATTATTTCTGGGCGCCCTTTACAACGTCGAAGCTATTCATCCAGTTTATTCTGCCTTCTGCGGCCGGGCGCGATGTGATTAACGTCACAGAATCGTTGGAGGCCACGTGCTCGCCCGGATAAAACACGCTGCAAACAGGGCCAGAACGCAATGACGTCATTGAAACGAGAACAACGTTCAGCCCTATTAACCTAGTACGGGATGACGCGATATCTGGCCGAAATACTACTCGGGGCGGCAGCAGCAGCAGCGGCGGGGTACCGGCTTGCGTCATAACGCGTAAGAACATCCGCGCTCGTGCCGCGCTGTCGTAGCTTGCCGCAATCGGGGTCACCGCTTCCATTTAGCTCTGACGTGCCGCGAAAGTGGCTGCTGCGTGCTGCCAGAAAGCGCACAGCTTCATGCCCCCCCCACTATCCTCAGCTTAACGTGATGCTGGAAATATTCGCGTCCAACACCGACGGCCGGTAGCAATTCGGCTCGCAGTGTTGCTGGCCGATTGCGATATCTGCGTGCGAACGCTTCGGACGCGTACGCGGCAAAAACGCGACATGATCTAATAGTTGCTAGAAATATCGGGGTTACCTGTACAGCCGTCAGCCAGCCACACGGCTCACCTGGGGTCATCCGGTGGGGTTGTTAATTTCGCGTATTATTGTAGAAGAACGATTTCTTCTGGCTGCTCTTAATAGGAACTTCAAAAGAACCGGTGTGTGTCCTTTTTGTTTGGTTTTATTTCATTTTTTATTGTTTTTTTTTTCTTTTTTTTGGAAATTATTTTGCGTCCTCTGATGACCACGGCAGAGATGATGACAATTAGCGGTAGCGCAAAGTGTGCCGCGAAACTGTAAAAATCATTCGGCGGTACATATTGTACGACTTTGATAATTCGCCGCGCGAAATTTAAACTGCTCAGCTGTTCTTCTCCCAATGGATGATACTTTCCACTGCCAAATTGGCCGAGTTCCACAGCAACCCCATTTCGGCTTCGTTATTTCTTATTTTACGTTACGCTCCATTTGTTTCTTACCGGCTGCACTCTACGTTTATCAGTGTTTTCGATCGTGCTCGGTTCCGTGCGCTGATTTCCTGTGCGCTATGCTGGTCCGTTCGAATGTGTTCACACCAAACTAATCATTTGTCTGTTTTGCATTACACTGCGGCAGAAATGAGTTCCGTGTTGTTTTTGATTTTTTGTGCCCGGTTTTTCAAAGTTGAAAAATTACAATCTTTGCAACATAGTCTTATTTGGTTAAATTGAAAAAATTTCGTAGTTTTTGACCTGTATTCAATCTCCCTATCGGTTTGTTTTTTGTTTAGTTTTTTTTTTTGTTTTTTTTTTGTTTTTTTGAGGGGGGGGGGGTGGTATTTTGTTTCACTTGCAATAAGCAAGATTCGAATTAGATTCTGTTGCATCTACGTACTACGGTAACTTCTCCCAGACGAAACGATGTAAAAGGCTGACAAAAAAAAATTAAATTGACAGACTCAAAAAATTAAATATACGGGTGGATTTGCTGCTTTTCTTAGTTAAATTTTTTTCCGGATATTTTGTATGCATCATAAATATTACTTTTTGGGTCATGCGCGACACCTCCTACATCGCCAGACGGCTCGTAGAAGAGTATATTGTTTAAGATTGTGTGAAAACAAACGATAGTTCACACAGCACTGTCTGTTAAAATTTCACTTGTCTGCTTTATAACGGCTTATCGTAACATATTTTTTTATATTATAAAATCATCATTATCATCAGTCAATCTGCCCCTAAGGGATTTAGTGACCATAATTCATATTTTCGCTATCTATACTAATTCTCATCACCGATCTTAATCATCGGTTTCTCGCACGCATTCCGCAAACCGTATCGCACCGGTGTGTTTTCCTTCGTACGAATAATCGTTGTATATGCGCCGTATGATGAGACCAAAAAAAATTTCACGATTCTAGTCAATCCGTTTGTAATCTGAAGCCTATTTAGAATCGATCTGTTCGTTTGTGTGGCTTTCCAGGGGATACTCTCAGCATGTCCACATGTTGAAATTATTAATATTGTCGGGGTGGCTTTTTATGTATCCATGGCTCATACATAAGTACTAAGCACTCTGTATCTCTTTTACTGCACTTGTAACCGATGCACCTTTCCACATTTAGCGTAATCTGCTCTTAGCATTTCGTGCCAGTTGAATTCCGCGTTTTATCTCGTTTTGTGGAGCAGCCGTCTGCATCTTTTGTAAGCGACCAGAAATATAAACAAATTTTGGCGCTACCTCGTCTAACCGTCTGTGCGTTTTCCAACTTGAGATTTCGGGGTTTTCGCATCAATGTGGGTTTTCCCTTATTAAATTCTAAGCCATAATCCGCACTTATTTCGCTGATTTGTTTTAAGATCTTGTCGACACTTGCAATGGAGATATCGGTGTTGCGTCATTCAAGAAACGCAGATTATTTATCTTCCTGCTTCCAATAATAGAAACGCTATCATTCCATTCCTCTAGAACTTGCCGCATAACACACTCTCCTCCATAGAGCCATAGAGATTAAATATAATGTCGATGAGAGAATACAGCTTTGCCCCTTAGTCCCTTTTGCAGTCTGAATTCTCTCGATTCTCCTTTCAATTAACCGCCCAACCGTTTGTGTAGTATCTGTTCGCGACACCCTCCATCTCTAATGAAACCTACTTGTTCTTCTATTTATTTTGCCGGTCTGTGTTTTATGAAAAAGATCTTTAATTTTACTGGTACGCGATATTTTTTTTTTTTTTTTTTCCCAATTCGGATGTACCGATGGGGTAAATATATTTGCAAATATTATACAGTAGATACGGAACTGTACTTGTGATGCATAAGCTTAGTCACAAATACATTCTTACAAATGTTTATAATAAAACGCTTATAATTAAGACATGTTATGAAATATATAAAATTTTTTTATGATATGTGGATTACAATTGTAGGAAACAGATAATAATATACATATTATTTATTCAATATAACTAATAAGGGAATATATTATACACACAACCACACGCACACATATATTGATTTTATAATCACCTTAGGAAAAGAGAGAGAACATGTTCTTATGTGATAACATTTAGAATAGTTGACCACGCGGTTGTTTTATTTTTAGTTCCATTACGTCATGAAAATATGCAAGAAGTTGTTTAGCATTTTTATTAGTTATGTTAAGTGAGCAATTTTGGTTGATTTTATATTTTTCCCTTAGTTTAGAAAAGCGGGTGCAAATGAATATTGTATGTTGTAAGTCGTCTGTGACATCCAGATCACAGTACTGACAGTTCTTAGATTCACTTAGTTTGAAACGATATAAATATTCATTGAATTTACCATGCCCTGTAAGAATTTAGGCATTGAAGAAGTCTATACTTAAGTTTTTTATTTTTAGTCTGTTTAATGTTTTAGGGAAGAATATGTAAGTTTTGCGACCAGTATTATCTACATCCCAGCGTTCTTGCCAAATGCTATATACCTTATTATTGATGTAACTTTTTATTCCTCTAATATCCGGGGTTTTACCTAAGACGTTGATTATATCAGGGTCATTCAAAAATTTAATGTTTGTAACGAGATTCAGATCTCTAGTTATTCTGTACTCTGAAATAACAGCATGTTTAATCAGAAACAGATCTAACGGGAGGATGTTAGCTAAAATGCAGGCCGCTGATGAAGGTGCTGTTTTATATAACGATGATATGTTTAATAAAAATTTTCTCTGAAATTTGTTTACCATTTGAAGTATTTTTTTATTAAGATAAATGCAAGAGCCATATCCATATATAGATTGTATAAGCCCTTTGTATAATATGATTCGCTCTTTAAAACCAATTCCGTAAGTGTTGTGTAAGATCCTTTGAAGATTAACATAAAGCTTGCTGCACTTGTTAGAAATGGTAATTAGGTGGTCATGAAAAGTTAGCTTGTGGTCTATTATAATACCGAGGTATTTTAAATTGGCAACCATCTGAATCGGTTGATCAGAAATGAGGTTTAATTTTTCAATTTTGTCTCTGGTCTCTTTTTTACCGAAAAAAATTGTACTGCATTTCTCTACAGAAAAGTTTAAACCGAGTTTCACAATAGTGTTTTCAAGGCGAGCGCAGATTGCTTCAATTTTGCTAAGATTGGTCCATGGTGATAATTTAAGTAAAATGCACAGATCATCTGCATAAGAGATCAGGAGAGCATCGACGTTTATTATCCGACAAAACTGTTCTATGCTTTTATGGACCTTAGAATAGAGTATATTCCAGAGTGTAGGTCCAAGGACCGAGCCCTGAGGAACGTCACAGGTCATTTTCCTGGTATGAATGGCGTCGTTGATTTGTAAAGTAGAATATCTATCCTTAAAATAATTAATAATAATATTAACAAGAGAGGGGTTAATATTATTTTCTTGTAAAATTTGAAT
The DNA here is from genome assembly GCA_039619475.1 of Icerya purchasi. Lineage (NCBI taxonomy): Eukaryota > Metazoa > Arthropoda > Insecta > Hemiptera > Monophlebidae > Icerya > Icerya purchasi. Next base: position 242,023,094 of record CM077115.1, read on the forward strand.
AATAGACGACCATTTGCAGTTGTCAAAGGCACCTGGAATATCAAAGGAGATAACGAGTGCCTAGTAACCATTTGCAATGGTATCTTTAATGGAACATATTAATTTATAAACAGCACCTTCTGCAGAGTGCTCTGCCCTAAATCCATACTGGTTTGGGTGTAATAACTGTTTATCAGTAATTTCTTTTATCAAGAGTTTGTTAATAACTTTTTCATAGACTTTGCCCACAGCATTCAGTAGTGAGATTGGCCTATAGGACGTCACTTGTGAAGTGTCTCTACCGGGTTTTTGCAGTAGGATGACATCTGCAGATTTCCATGCGGATGGAAAAGCTCCAAAGAGAGACATTTACTTATTATTGAGTGAAAGATATCTCTACAAATGTAATATTAAGGAGTTTGATAATTTTGTTTGTTATCTTGTCTTTACCAGCAGCCTTCCTATTATTTAATTTTTTGATGAAATCTCTGATTGTCTCCCGATCAGGTGTATATTTTTAACCCAGCTTTTGATTCACCGAAGTGTGAAATGGGATCTAATTTGTTTGGAACGAAGTGATCTAATAAAATGTTGCATTTGTCATTGTCATCACTATAGATTTTGTTATTATGTATTAGATCTGGAATTGTGAATTTTTTGTTTTTTCCTACTATGAACTTATAAGGTTTGCCCCACGCACTGGAATTTCTGATGAGTTGTCTCCAGTGTTTTAGTTTTGTTTGAAGAATTAATCTTTTATATTCTTTATTTTTATATCTTAGTATGATGTCGTAGATAAGACGTTTAACCGTGTCTTTGGCTTTATTTTTACTTTTACGTAGGTTGTTAATTTCACCCTTCAATTCCTGTAAGTTTGAGGACCACCAGTCGTTTCTTGGGGCTTTAACTGTATGGGTGCAATGTTTTATACTTTCTGAAATATACTGGTTCGGGAAAGATATTGAGTTATTGAGATTTTCTAGTTCCTCACAATTATTGACACTGTGAAGGACACTATGTAGAACGTTCTTATCTAAAGTTTTAATTAGCCTGGACAAGTCAGTTTTGTTAAAAAAATCTCTATCAATATTATTTAATTTATCAGCCATATTAATTATCAGATATTTGTGGGGAGTAAGTTCAGCATGCTTGATTAGTAATTTGAACTGTTGATGAATTTTTAATGGTACAATTAAATAATCAATGACACTACTACCATTATAATTCTCGAATGTGGGAACGCCGTTATTTTTAATGGTTAAGTTGTTGCAGTAGATTAAATCGTAAAGTAGAAGTGAGTTGCAGTTTTGAGTTATTTTATTTTCCAGGGTAGGTAATCTAATGTTAAGATCACCAATAATTATTGGGCTTAGTTGGGGTTGGTTTTTAATTATTAAATCGATTTTTTGTAGAGGAGTTGCTCTCTCCTTGTTGGGAGAGAGGTAGCATCCTATTAGTACATAGCTTTTTGTATGGACAGCAATAATATTATCAAAGATTTCTAGTACTCGGTGTTTAATTGTATTTTTAATTACTATAGCTAATCTATTGCTTATATATGAAATATAGTTATTGCTGTTTATTTTTTTTTTTTTTTTTTTTTTTTTTATTTCCCTTCTACAACTAGCCCTTACAGGCTATCTAGCAGATCTTTATATGAAAGGTGCGGAGTGGAGAAGGCTAGGAGGGGGAGGGATAGGATGGAAGGTGCAGAGTGGAGAAGGTTGGGAGGGAGAGGGACAGGAAAGAACATGACTAAGAAGAGGCCAGCGTGACAGAAATGCAACCACCCGTTGGTGGGCAATTTCTGGTGCTTACGCAGTTAAATGCACGTTTACACGGTTAAATCAAAAACTTTCCTTCTCTGTAGACGCCTAACTTCCTCGGAGTTGTCCATCAGTGCGATCGCTAGCGGATTATCGTGATTCTCCAGTCGACGAAGGTACTTCGTCGCCTCCTCTGATACTACTTCGGAAACATACTTCACGTCGAAATCGGTATGTAGCGTTTTATTTGAAATGAACCAGGGAGCGTTTGTCATCATACGCAGTACTTTGTTTTGGAATCGTTGCAAGATTTGTATATTAGTGTGTTTCGAACATCCCCATAACGGTGCTCCGTACCGCCAAATTGGCTTTAATAGCATCTCATAGAGTAATATCTTGTTCTCCATCGTCAATTCGGATTGTCTTCCTACTAGCCAGTTCATATTGCGGAGCCTGATGTCCAAGTGCTTACGTTTCATCATTATGTGGTGCCTCCAAGTTAGTTTGTTATCCATGTGTATACCAAGATAGCATGCAGTATTTTTTTGTGGTATTTCGTTATTACCGATACAGATTTTTGGCACCGAAGTTATATGACGGTTTGTGAATGTTACGTGCGTTGACTTAATCGTATTTATTTTAAGGCGCCACTTGTCAAACCACGATGCCACTTCTGTGACCGCATGTTGCACATTCGTAATGCACTCCTGTAAGTCATTAGCGGAGCAGACCAGCGCAGTGTCATCTGCAAACGTGGCGATGTCGACATTTTCAACCTCTGGTACATCAGATGTGTATATGACATATAGTAATGGCCCCAGTACGCTACCTTGCGGTACATCGGCGCCTATTTCACGTACTGCCGACAAGGATTCACCACTTTTGACCCGAAATGTTCGATGCTGCAGATACGATTTCAGCAGCACGCAATACGGAGTAGGTAGTATTTTCGCCAATTTGTCCATCAGTCCTGAATGCCACACAGTATCGAAGGCTTTTTCAACATCAAGGAAGACAGCAGTGCAGACTTCCTTTTTTTCCAAGCAGTCTTCAATTTTACAGACGATACGGTGTACCTGTTCAATAGTGCCGTGTTTCTGCCTGAACCCGAATTGATGCAGCGGAATCGTGTTTCCAACTATTTCCACTAGTCTTTTGTGCAACAACTTCTCAAATATTTTTGACAAAACAGGCATTGCTGTTTATAATTAGATTATTATTATTTATGTACGGTTCGGCTATAATTGCTATGTCCGCTTGGGATTTAAAGAATTTCCTAATGAATAAGAGTTGAGCAGCTTTGCAGTTATCCACATTGAGGTAGAGAATCTGAGAAGCCATAGTCAATTCGAGAAGCTATGTATGCGAGGCTCTTATTATAAACGGGACATAGACGGTCATGCACCGGGTACGCGATATTAGAGCAATCGTTCTGTATAATGTATGCATTTTGTAGTCTGTCCCTTTTAAAAAAAAGAGAAATGCATACCGTTTCGCACCATTCTTCTAGCCATTCGTCGATAATTTCGAAAGCTTACAATTTTAATTTTTTGCTTTTTCAGAATAGTCCAGGTTTCACCACAACCGTACGACGACACGACGCTCCAGACAATATCATAACCAACAAAATTTCTTAATATGTTGAAAGAGACGTTTCTCGCTGTAAGAAGATATCTCTTTCGGATAAAATCATTTTTAGCTTGCGCTATTCTTTTTCTTATTCTTCCGTTTATCAAACTTTCCAGATAAGGAAATTCTGTTGCTTGGCATATACTATTTTTTCGTTTACGGATATATCGTTAAAGTTTATCATTTGTATGCATTATTATTTTCGTTTTATTTGTGTTCATTTTCATTTTCCATTTTTCCATTAAGAGTGCATTCAGATCACTAAGAGACTGTTGTAAGTCTTTCATTCCTTCTAGCTGTTCCAATATTACATCACCATCGTACCGAACGGTGATTTTGTAATTTCCGCATTTTTCTTCATACATCGCTTCCTCTACCTATAGAGGTATATTAAAAAATAGTAGTAGCAACGAGCAGAATCCCCTTGCCTTACTCCTTTTTATATCCTAGCTCTGGCTTCATTATTTATTAATGCTTTTCGATTTTTATATAGTTGTAAAACGTGTTCTTCAATCTTTGTAATCTATATTTATGTCTTTCATGATTTAAAACATCGTATTTCAGTTATCAAACGGTTCTTTTCAATATCAATAAATGCGATATACACTTTTTTATTGATCTTTAGAATTTTTTCAATAATTAGACATGCTTCAACTAATACAGAGAAGATTTGATTTAAATGATTTGTTCCTTGCTTTGTTGAGTTCGGAATGTTGAAGGTAAACGGCTATCACAAATAATGTTTTTTTTTTCTTTTTTTTTTTTTGTGGGAAGATTTTATTCTAATAAATTAAAAAGGATCGCACTTAATCCTTCGACATACACCGAATATCAAAACACCACAATGATGATAAAGTGTGACGGTATACTGTGGTAAATAATTTACACACAGAGACATCGACAATATTTCAGTGAAATTTAACAAATTAAACAATTTGGGAAATGGAATCGAAACAGTTTTATATAAGCACTATGCCAGTACATGCGGAATAAATATTGAGCAAAACCACATAGCTAGTCGGTACTCCATCGCAACCGACTTCTGAAATCACATTCCCCATGAAGAAGTATTTTCTGATTTTTCTCGTACTAGTCTGTTTTGTTTTTGTTTTTTTTTCTATTTTTGCTTTAAAGTTCCCCGTTACAATAAACGTAAGATATCAGTAACTAGATTTGTAAAAAATCCTTCAACTTATTCGAGTGATTAAGATTATTAAGAAAATAATCAAGATATTTCAATCGAGCCCTTGTCTGAGCATAAATTTCATGTCACCTAAAAGCCAGTTGTGGAGAGTATTTTTTTTTGCAAAAGGAGGACCAACCCCATCTTCTCTTATTAATACCGTTGCAAATTTTAAACCTTAACTTTACAATCTCCGTTGCTCTGTCAAATCTACGCAATTCGTTTTACTTTTATTGCCTATTTATTTATGGCTTTCGATAATTGAACGTCACTATTGTGTTGTTTGTAACATCTTAAACTCCTCCCCGAAGAGAGACAGAAAAGATAAGGAATTTGTCAGTCAGATTTTCAAAAGCCTTCAATAAATGCCCCCAGATGTGGTTAATCCTATTCGAGAAAACATTACGAACTAAGGTATTTTTATTAAAACACTAAGCTCTTACATTACGAGCTTCTTAATTTACCCTGATAAAACCTTTATTGATATCACGATTATCTGGGATTACTCGTACATTTATGTAATTCTGAAATTGTGCTCATACTTAAAACCATCTTTCACGATAAAATTTGCTCTTCTTGAATTTCAAATTCTGTTCCTTCCTTCATAGTCCAAAAATAAATCTGCTGATATTTTTAAAACGAATCGCATCAAATACTTTATCCGAGATATTGTAATTTGACACCTCAAAAGCTGTGTTTTCCTTTTTTTTTTTGATTTTCCTTTGAAATATACCGATTGAAAAACTTTACACGTAATGATGGATCTAAAAATTAAAATCGAGCTGGCTGCTTGATCGCGTAACAAGAACTCGAAAATAAATAATTTATAAGTGTGCATATCTTTTTTTTCCATTCACCACCTGAAAGGTTCAAATTTTTTGACTGAGTCCCCCATCTCTTTTATAAACTGGATTCGTTCAACATTCGAAAAGATTTTATGTATGAAAAACCAATAGACAAGCTCGCAAACAGCGCTAAATTTTTAATTGTTACAAGATTACATTTAAAGCGTTTTTTTTTTTTTTCATTTTTCCCCCCCTGGATACAAGTTATACAATTAACACACTACACGCATCGTGAGTTACACACTACTAATGAAGTTTTCGAACAATATTTGCCTTAACTCAGAAACTAACCTTAAAAAAATTTTAATACGCAATAAAATTAATTTTAAATAAAAGTATAATAAAAAACACCATTTGTCAAACATGTAAATGCATATTGATTTTTATTTTTCCCAATAACCGACAATACTCGTGGTGCATGCTTATTCCAGGAGGAGGCCGACGAAGATAATGACATTTTAGAAAAATCGAATTTATCATGGAAAAGGGTAGTGTGGAGATTATTAAAAAAATGTTTCCAGAAGCAAAAACTAGGAAGAATTATGATCGAAATACGGACCGAGTTTAACTTCCAGTTGAGAGTGGAAGTCTCCTCTGAAACTGACAATGATTAATGAAGAAAAAATCAAGTACCGTAAGAAATTGAAAAAATTTCACTACAGACCAAAGAAAAACGAATCGCTCCGTTGCCGACTTTCTTCCCGACATCGCAATATTACCACACACACCGTCGTAGCAAAAGGAATTTAAATTTCACGTTTTCCTTTAAAGCGTGAAAATAATTTCGAACATACCACGTTCACCATCCGAATAGATAGCAACATCCCCATTAGAGCTCTTCAACAAAAGGAACAAGTCTCTTTTAACGTGAAATAAAAAGATAAATACGCAAATTGGAAGCCTCTGTAATGAAACAACGTGTTTCTACAAAAAAAAATCTAGTCTGCCGATGAAATTTGCAAAAGTCGAAAAACGCAAAATAAAATATCACAAAAAATCAACAATTTTATTGCCTTTAAAAAAAAAAGTCGGCATTTACAAAAAAGTACAATCAAAACTCGAAATTCTTCAAATAACATTTTACATAAACGCGAATTAGTCTCGACAATATTAAGCTACGAGGGTCGGCTGAAAAGTAACGCACACATGCTTGTAGAACGCAAACGAAAAGAAATAGCGGGATCGGGCAAAATGTAAAATTTTTAAGCTTCGAAATCATTTATTTATTTTTCAACATAGTCACCGTTAAGACTAACACATTTCTCCCAACTTGTAACAAGTTTTTTCATTCCGTCACTGAAAAATTCTTCCGACTTTTTTCGAATCCAAGACACTTGATAGCTGCTTTCACTTCATCATCTGAGGTGTAATGATTACCCTTGAGGTGGTCTCTCTTCACTAGAGGAAAAAGATAAAAATCCCGCAAGATCGGCGGAATAAGGAGTATGTGGAATCGGTTCAAAATTCAGCTTTTTCATTGACGCTCTCGTCTGTTAAACGGCGTGGTACCCATCGTGCACAGATTTTACAGTATCCCAATTGTTCATTAATGAAGCCGACGATACGTTCCTTGGATATTCCAACATGATTTGGCTGTTGAATGATTCGCCGGTCATTTTGAATCAAATCATCAATAAGTTTGCGATATTTATCGTCTGTGGCAATGATGGAACGTCCGCTGCACGTTTCATCAACAATTACGGCTTTTCCAGGCTCGCAATCGCGAAATTTTATTACCGATCGACTGACAGTAGACCTATCAACAGTATCGTCACCATAAACATCCTTTAGACGACGATGAATTTCAGTAGGAGTCACTTTTTCAGCTGTTATAACAGCACGCTGTTTAACTCTCTCGTTGACGTATAACACTAGAACACGTCTCCATATTTACGCTGCTCACAGCACACTGGATAGATGCGAGGACTTTAAACTGCGCATGCGTATAAAGAAGGAATGCCACCAGGCGCGCTTCTGTAGCTCATTTTGTTCGTATTCTACAAGCATGTGTGCGTTACTTTTCAGCCGTCCCTTGTAGACAATGTGAAAAAAATAAAAAAAGCGACTTTTTTAATATGCGGGGGCTACAAGTATCAAGGGAACACATTGGCAGAGTGTAGTAAGACTAGTTGAAGTCGGTACAAAACTTTTGCAACTAGAACATAGAGAAAAAACGTTTTTTTTTTCGTTTTTTTTTCTTTTTTTTTTTTTCGTTTCTTTTTAAAGTTTGCGAATTGCGGACATTAATCCGGCGTAAATAGTGATAATGATTGATATATTCGGCGAGCAGCAACACCATCCGAGTTTAACTGGAATAAAATTCTACTACGTATAAGAGCAGTTTCTTCCCCCCATACATTTAGTGTACACGATAGTTTAAGAAAACCAAAAAAAAAACTTTTTCGAACGATATCGATACAAAAAGTTACTCTTTCACCAAATAATAGGAACTATTTTGATGTACACGTCTCATTATCTCATTTCGCGAGCATAGCCGTAATACGCGCTAAATTTGGAGTTTGGTAAACTTCTGGAATGCCGATTAATTCTGAACCAAATGCTACGAAGCAGAACTTTATAAAATCCGCCGATGTGTTATCTACGATACACGGCTGGCGACCTTGTAAACGGAACCCTTCACTGTAAAATTACATCAAATATAAAACTGGCAAGCTATGCAAGAAAAAAATGTTTAAAAAATAGGCAGAAAAAAGAATGCCAAAAGTTTAGTAATTAAATAGAGATTCAACAACGGATAAAATTGTTCGAGAAATCTATGCCTAATGTAAAATAAAATAACAACAACTCGTAAGTAAACGTCTCTTTATTAAACAGCTTCATTCATCCATTTAGGATGTAGAGAATGTTTGAAAAATATTTTTCGCCTAAAGATACTGTTAAGAGTATTAAATAATACGAATGACATAGATCATAAAAAACGGTACAAGCGTTGGTGTTGATGGCGCTCCCTATGGAGTGATTAGACTTCTTCCGCAACGAAGAAAAGATTACGTACTTCACTTATTTAATAATATAATAGGCTCAGATTATTTTCCTCCGCGATTCACTTCATTTTTCAAACCGGGAAAAAGTACGCTATTAAAGTCACGTCGTATAGAGCTGTATGATAGTATCCTCGCTGCAAACTTTTAGCAGTGAGGAAACCAGTCTTGTTCTCTATACTGGGGTCATGTAACTTAGTGGAGGCATTGATTAAGGCTAGAATAAATTTATGACACAATCGAACAGCGCATATGGCTGAAAATCGATGCGATCAACATGTCACGTTTAAATCAGCTATTAGGCAGTATTTGTTTAGGTGGCATACTGTTATTAAGGTTGGTAAATGTAGCTATCCAACATCAGTCCTATTTCAGTGCCGAAGAAATTTTATTATCTACACCTCTATTGCCACTTCCTCTGCTGGCGTCTAGCAACTGTAAATGCCGTACTAATTAGCATCGTTCCGATAATCCGGTCTCGGAACTGTGTCAAAGCAATTTGTCTTCCTTGACTCTACTATATTCTTGATTCTTATTATTACCACCGCTAAGACTAACTTGAAAAAGCAGTCTGCCTTTCAGACTATTACCGGAACGTAAGAGTGAGCATTACTAAAACCGATCGTAATAAATTGATAAAGATAACAGTTTTTTCAGGAAAAAAGATTATCCCCGTCATATTTATAAAAACAGTGAAAAACAAAAACCGGCTAAAATATTCAGTAAAAACAATAATGAAAAATCGACGGTAAAACAATTGCGATAAAAGTATAAAAACTAAAAAACGAAAAGTTTTTTTTGAAAATATCAGTAAGAAATTTTAACATTAAAAAGTTGAATATTATTAAAGGTTCACGAGGATAATCGTAAAAAAACAAAAAAAAATTTTTGGATTAGATATTCGTCATGGGAAATTCTATTTCGCCAACCCCGCCCATTTTGAGTTGGGAAACCAAAATAGGCTTATTCGTTTGTGCTTCGTTTGTGCTTCTTTGTGCCACTAAGTTTTTTGTTTGTGCTCTCCCCCTTTATAGTTTAATTAGAAAAGTCTTGGGCGGGGCTGGCGAAACGCAGCTCCGCCCATGTAAAATTAAGGGATGAAAATTATGTCATTCGTTTGTGCTTCTTTGTGCACGACTTTTTTTTGTTTGTGCTCACCCCCTTCCTGATTTGGTAAGGGTGGGATCAGCCCCGCCCATGTAAAATTAAGGGATGAAAATTATGTCATTCGTTTGTGCTTCGTTTGTGCTTCTTTGTGCACGACTTTTTTTTGTTTGTGCTCACCACCTTCCGGATTTGGTAAAGGTGGGACTAGCCCTTTCCATGTTGAGATAAAGGTTAAAAACAGTATTACTCATTTGTGCTTTGTTTTGTGCTTCATTAAGCACGGATTGTTTTTATTTGTAGTGAATTTGAATGGGCGAGGCTGGAGAAACAGTACCTTAAGGGTGTGAAATGGGATGTTGTAAATACAAATATATATGCTTCTGACAGTATGGTGCGTGCTCTAATGAAATTTAACCATCAATCTTCTGTGTAATAGACAATTCGAAATTAGCTCGGATTTTACAAAAAATTGGCTGTATACTGAAAAAATTGTTAAAATATTTATGTATATATTATTTCGCTACCGTGTGGATTTTACATTTATAAAAGTTTAAGTTAGGTAAGTTAGTGTTATGCACAATATGTTCCAAAATGTAATGGTGGCCGACAAATTATTAACTACTAAATATAAATTAACTGACCTCTAAATTTCTCAATTTATTAAGCACTGGTGACCAATTTAAAGTGTAACCTTAATGGTGTTCGATATTGCATGCTGTTTAATGAAATCAGACGGATGTCTATTTGATGTGTTTTCATTAAATGTTATTCAAAATTCAAATTTATATTATTAGTTAATCGAAGTGTAAAATTAAGTAGGAGAATTATGAAGAATCATCTATTTACAAATACACAACCGAACTAACATTACATGTCCTATATTGATCAAAATTAAATAATGCAAGGACGACTGAGGTTTGTTAAGTGACGAAATGTCATTTTTTAACTATACGATGACGCGTAAAAATGTAGAAAGCCATCGAACACTCAAATGTTATACGATAAAGCGGCCGTCAGTTTTCGAACCACCGAGTCCAATAAATATCATGGTCCCGGTGCCGTTTTCGTTTGTTTTTTTATATTTCAGAGCGGCAAAGGTGCGGTGCGCAATTCGAGTGTTTAGATTACTAGACCTTTTTTAACCGTCGGCCAGGTAAACGACGGTGCGCAATTCGAGTCTGGTCATAGCATCATATTTATAATTTTCATCCAGTCAGCATATTGGTTTGCTGATTTTTGAGGAATTCACACGCATTACTATAACTGACCATCTTGTCAACAATTGCTCGTAACAGCAAATGTACACCGCGTTGATTTACACTAATGTAAATGCACCAAAATATTGAATTCCTTTTTGTTTGTAATCCTTTTCTTCTGTTATTGTTTTCTCTCTCTAATAATATTAACGCAGTCTTTTCGAGATAACTAGTTCTGTTTTGGCTTTATTTCTGTCAGTTTATGTGTTCCTTCTGTGAGTAAATTTTTATGATCATTTATTAATTTTTATTAAACTGAGTGCTTGCAAATTTTAGATTTTTGTTCTCTTAATACACAGTGGATTATATACGAATTCAGATCTTCTATTTTTGGTATGTTTTTTTTTCTTTTTTACATATTCTTAACAGTCGATAATTAAATACCGTGTTTGGTAACTCCCTTTTTTTTATATCTGAAATTTATTTTAGTAAATAAGTAATATGTTTATTTTATTTTTTATATTCACTTACAGTATTTACTTTTAGTTATAAAAATATGTTGGTTAATATCATATAATTTATTTCTGTAATAACATTATTTATCCAGACGGTCTACTTTTAAGAGACAGCTAGTTTTTGGTAACCGACAAAGCGACACTATTCGGAGACAACTAAAATAAAATGTTCACATCCGCAACCGAGCAGGATGCGTTTTACAAACTCAACGATTGGCATGATTTTCACAGTTTTACAATTCGGTCTCATTTATAAAGACTATGTATGTATAAGATTTTTATCAGTTGTTATATTACTGCTAATGTTTTTGCAAGCATTTCGGCCGCAACATTTGAAAGCATAAATAATTATTCCCAAAAAACTTTCCATCCCTATGTTTCCATCTTCCTTGAAAACAATTTAACCCGTGAGAGGTCGCAACGAATAAATGACACGAGAGGACGCACACGGAGGATTTCTCTGGGTCACTAAATTTTATATTTTAACATACGCTACTAACGTTTAAAAAGTTATAGGAATATACATACATACATTATGTAGTTATCCTTCTACATGAAAAACTAAAAATGTTAGCGTATATGTGTATGATAGTATTAGTTTTAAGGATTTCGAAAAATATTGTACACTTTTTAATGCATCATCTTATGTTTCTCTAAAAATACCATGTAAAAACATAAAAATGTCTTCAACGATTATAAAAAAAAATAATTTTAATTTTTATACAAATAAATCAAAACACACCAGTTCATCGACCGCAGAAAGGTGTAGCATTTCATCATTCGTTGCATGTTCCCTAAGACTGAAATTGCTTTTACAGTTCCCCCAACAAATGGTTCAAAAAGGTCTCTTATTGGTGCTAGTTTATCCACTCCTTTTCTTTCTTCCTGAGAATTTAAATTACCAAATCGTATCGCTCGCAGTAAAAATTTAAACCGGTTTTGTGCCATGCAAATTCTAAAGAACTGTATTCCGGTTCCATCTGTTGTCCATAAGTCTTTTAAATTAATGTGCGAAGATTTATGAACTCCTTCTAAATATAGTAGTCCACAAAGAGCTTTAAACTTTACTGACGGTATTTCAGCTGCAATCACTTTCTCTACTGAATTTATCCTTATTTTTCTGAATCCATATATTCGTGTTTGTTGTGATATTTTCAACAATTTCATTAGTAAAAAATAACTTCCAGATATCTGTGGGTGTGTTAATATCATGAGCGCTATCAATTACTCGGGGTATACGAATTCGTAAAATATTTTTCTTCGGAATTTTAATATTTTTCGGAGGTGAGTGTATATTCCACAAAGTGTGGCCATATTTTCCAGTATACACCAATTGCGGTGCATCATTTGGACTCAAATCATTTCCTTCATTATTTTCACATATTTCATCGTTAGAAATTTCCGAATTCGAATCATGGTCACTGCATTCCGATACATCAATATTAGATTCATCGGAACAATTACTGCAATACATTCTGGTTCCTCGTCAATATTGGTTAACAATCTTAAAATTCTTTCTTCCTCCCGTTCCATTTTAGAAAAATTAGAATAGACGAAATAGTTAATACATATGAAAACGAACTGGCTAAATTGTTTACTATTTACTAAATACTACATGTTTATTCAACGGAAAAGAAATAAAATATAAGTACGCTAGCAATTTCGATTAGAAGAAAAATTTGGCATGGCTCCAGACTAAAATAAATAAAATACAATTTCAATAGATCGTCAGCTGCCACAGTTAGCATAGAAAAATAACATGAATCAGATGAACTGCGATGGCTAGAAATTAAATACTGAATTGAACGACTTTTACCAAAAAGAATGTTAATAATAACTACCAAAAAAAACATTTCCGAAACACGACTCGTCACAGTCAAAACTATCGGGACTGCAAAATTGCGAGGACAGTTGAAACCTGCAGTCAATACGTACATGCGATGTTTAAAAATAAATCAAATTACTTTTTGTGATAATATTTTAATTGAAATTTCAAATTTTAATCTTGAAATATAAAATGTTATATTAAAATATTATTATTTCATTTAAATTATAATTTTTATTGGTATATTTCATCACTATTATTTAGCACTAATTTTATTGTTGTTGAAGAAGATTTTATACTTTACTTTCTAATATTTTTACATAAAGTTTTTAGCGCCCGTTTTTTCCCTTTTTTTATTTTATATAACGGCAATTAAATACTTTCATATACGCAAAAAATTCATTAAATGATAAATACTATTAGAACACTAGATTCGAAAATAAAAAGAAAATAAAAGTGAAATATATATGACATTCATATTAATGAAGATATGTGTAGTAATCTTTAAGCAACTATATTAATTTTTCTGAATATTATAAAACAGTGGCTTTCAAATTAAAAGTGAGACTAAATCTGAATTATTATGTTAGATAAAATCGAATTAAAATCAAAAAAATTTGTTTATAAATGTAAGATTATTAAAAATTTTAATAAGTTCAAACCAATTTTAATTAAATTAATTGAGTTGAATTCCAAAAATATAACAATCGCATTATATTAAAACACATTAAATTGAGTAAAATTAATTTTTTTTTTGTTAATTTAAAATTTAAATAGAGGTACATTTTTATGGTTTCTAAAAAGTTTTATATTTTCTAAAAATTTAAAAATGATGAAATAATAAAAAATTTTACAAAACTTAAAATTTATCTTAAAATAGACAAAAAAAAATTTTTACAGTTTAAAACAAGATATATGAAAAATTGAGAAAACAACATAAAATATAGGAAGTCTGAAAAACTGAAGTTGAAAATTAGAATCCAAATGACTTGTTGTTATATTCTTGTACATAAATGCTTTACCTAGTATGTGTGTAGCATTATTTTCTTAATGTATTGTCCCCGAAAGAAATGAATTTAAAAACGATAGGCGGAAGAAACAAATAATTGAGCTAATTTCGAATTGTCTATTACACAGAAGATTGATGGTTAAATTTCATTAGAGCACACACCAAACTGTCAGAAGTGTATATATTTGTATTTATAACATCCCATTTCACACAAGGTACTGTTTCTCCAGCCTCGCCCATTCAAATTCACTACAAACAAAAAAAAGTCGTGCACAAAGAAGCACAAACGAATGACATAATTTTCATCCCTTAATTTTACATGGACGGGGCTAGTCCCACCCTTACCAAATCCGGAAGGGGGTGAGCACAAACAAAAAAAAGTCGTGCACAAAGAAGCACAAACGAAGCACAAACGAATGACATAATTTTCATCTCTTAATTTTACATGGGCAGGGCTGATCCCACCGTTACCAAATCAGGAAGGGGGTGAGCACAAACAAAAAAAAGTCGTTCACAAAGAAGCACAAACGAATGACATAATTTTCATCTATTAATTTTACATGGGCGGGGCTGATCCCACCCTTACCATATCAGGAAGGGGGTGAGCACAAACAAAAAAAAGTCGTTCACAAAGAAGCACAAACGAATGACATAATTTTCATCCCTTAATTTTACATGGGCGGGGCTGATCCCACCCTTACCAAATCAGGAAGGGGGTGAGCACAAACAAGAAAAAGTCGTGCACAAAGAAGCACAAACGAATGACATAATTTCAATCCCTTAATTTTACATGGGCGGGGCTGCGTTTCGCAAGCCCCGCCCAAAGACTTTTCTAATTAAACTATAAAAGGGGAGAGCACAAACAAAAAACTTAGTGGCACAAAGAAGCACAAACGAATAAGCCTATTTTGGTTTCCCAACTCAAAATGGGCGGGGCTGGCGAAACGCAGCCAATTCTAAATAAAAACTGGGTTATCTTATTGGATATTTGATAAAGTTGGAGAAACGTTTTTTTTTTTTTTAATCTCTATATTAATTACAATTGGTCTTCGTAGACCATCAAGCAATTATACTGGAATGCAAATTAACACGTAAGGGGCCACCTCTATCGGGATTTCCCAAGAACATCTATTCGAGTTTTAAATGAAGTCAAAGACTCTAGAGCGCTTTAGCCGTCGAATTTCTTGGCTGTTGTCAAGCAAGTTGATAGCCATCGGGTTGGGATGGGTTTCTAGGCGACTAGTATACCGCTGGGCGACAAGTTTTATTTCTTCCTTTACGTAAAGTATGTTAAAGTCCCTATGGAATCTGTCCGTGGAGACGTATCAAGGAGAATAAGTCTAATGGCCTTATTTTGAAAACGTTGTATCTTATTGATATGTGTATTTTTAGCACAACCCCATAAAGTCAGGCCGTATGTCCATACTGGTTTTAATATTACTTTATATATTAATAATTTGTCTTCGAAATTACGAAAATTTAATATTAGAAAATAAATCACTATACTGGGGGCATATGGAAAAGACGGAAAACCCAGCGAACAAAAATATACATATATTCGATTTCATTATTACGTAGATATTAAAATTTGAATGCTAGAAATTTTTTTTTATTGTAGGGTATTTGGTAAAAGCGGGAAACCAAAAAACAGAAATTATGTTAGAAAAACCTCAGTAGGAAAAACTTTTTAAATTAAATATTAATAAATACTAATACTAAAAAGTGGATCATTTTAACTGGGTATTCTGTCGGTTAAAAGACATTTTTTGCGTGTTTTATATGACAATTTTCGGTTCTATCCATATAGATGACCTCATACGAACGCTGTCAATAGCTTTTTAGAAGTCAGATCTACATTTTAACAGCAGACTCTTTATTAAATGATCTAATCTATTCCCAATATCTACATCGGAATGATCGATATAGTCTTAGCTATGGGAATAGTAAGAAAAAAGGTTAAAAATATACAATAGAGCCGAGAAAAATAAACTGCATTGACGGTTCCGAGATTAAATTATTGAGACGACGGTGGTAACGAATTAGTACAACGATTACACAGCAGCATTTTGTTATGTCTACGAGCAAAATGTGCAATATCGAAATTCAGATATTAAGAAGTTGGTTTAACAGATTAAAAGGTCAGCCTTGTAAATAATGAAATACCGGTCCATGTTGCGAGAAGAATAAAGAAGTTGGCGCACTAACGTGTCCTCTGGAAACGGTAATTAAAACTAAAGAGATAAACCGGAATCAATATGTACCGTTTCCACTAAAGAACAAATGTTCAAAAAGCGGAATATGAAGTAGAAAAAATAAAGATTTTTTTTTTTTTATTAATAGGTTTGTCAACGAGAAAAAACAAGCCTTAGAAATGGGAAGGAATATGCATTTGCATTCTGGACAGAGAATAAAAATAATTCTAGGGCAAGAATAACAGAAGCCTAAGGAAATAAAAGAATATAAAAAGCACTTTAAGAAATGTGAGAAGGACGATTCTTCAGCAAAAGAGGTCGAACATCCAAATAAAATATGATATCAGGGTCACAAAGAAAATACGTGAGGGTGAAAAGGACAAAATTGAGCAGAAGCGAACGCGAAAACCGAGAAAATTATGCGCGAAGAAAACTATGATAAAACGAAGGGGACACAAATAGCCGATATTTAGACGCGATTAAGAGAGGGGAAGTTTAATGGACAAGGAGGAAGACTGGTAGAATAGAGAGGTAAAAGGGGCTAGAATTATAAAATGAAGAAGAATAGGAGTTGAGCCACGGTCTGGAATGAGTCATTTAAGGAAATAAGAGCAATATTATGAGCTAAAAATGTGACACCGAAAATATGCCACTGGAAACAGAACTGGCCCAATGAATATGCATTAATTTATTACACTCAATGCCTGAATGACACCGGGAGAATGCACAGAAGATCGATCTCGATTGAGTGAAAAAATAAAAGGTCATGGATGGGAGAAAGTACGAGAAGTATTACATAATCGAAAAATGGAGAAAGAAAAGGAAATACCAATAATGAAACACTTTTAGAATCCGAGAGTATGAGCATCTTGTAGAAAATTTACTCTATACAACATAAAATGAACCATCTCTTTCCAGCATCTTAAAATACGTATATGAAATAATATTTCACACATATATAAGTAATTTTTGCTTCACACTATATTCCTAACACTGAAATTTTTTAACACGGTTCTTTGTTTTGTTTTTTTTATTGGCCTGAACAGATACAGTTTATTTGGCCAAATTAACAGTGCTTACATTTAATTAATTACCCAACGAAACCTATTTCACATTAGTTACCCATATATGTATATATATATATATATATACATATATATACATATATATATATATATATATATATATATATGGCAATTTCTATTTATGATTTAATTAGGCCTATTTTTAATTTGAACTCCTTTTTTCTTAATAATAAAATGGAGTGTCATTTAAGCAAAATACGGATTAAATTTAGAAAAAGGTTTACTCCGTGTAATCAATAATGCTCTAGTATAACTACAGTTGGTTAAAGAATTACTTGAACTTCAGAATTCGTTTTAATTAATTATATCGCGACACCTACAAATTATCGAAAATATAGAACTTTAAAAATAAAATTGGAATTATAAAAAAAAAAATTAATTCATAAGTGCTAATTTGATATTCGACATATTTCCGTGCGCGCGTCAATAAAAAATCACTCAGATCTCGCATGCATACGAAAAAAGAATCACTAATCGGTCAGAAACTGTTATCGGCAAACAAAGCTAATGTGATTCTGAATATAAATAATGAAGCGTCAAAGAAATAAGTGAATCACTGCAACAACTGCATCATAGGTGTGCTCCTTTTAATATTATTCTATAATGAAGATAAATTACATCGATGTTAAACTGACGACTTTTCTTCACAACTAGAAATCAGTTTCAATTCGTTTCTAACGCATTGCCCTAATAGACCGTGCGTCACTGTTTTCAACGTTTCATTCAATTTTCCGAAATTTTTAAATTACTTACATTCTTTCCCTTTTCCGCGACTAAAGCAAATATCCATATCGTACTTTTTCTTAATATTCAATTATTTCCTTTTTGCTGTCCCCAAATGACGATCAAACGATTTTTACAACGGCATTCTCTTTTATAATGATGGCGAGTAATTTTTGTCAACTTAATTTTTTTTCTAAATGCAAATACCTTCTCACTTACACATAAATAATCAACGTGTAAAATTTATGTTAGCTCCGGATGAATACGACATTTTTTAACGTTTGTACTTCGCCAGTTGCCACTGCATGGTTTTCGCAACAATCCAATTTTTTGCTACGAAAAGCATTATTGAAAATTTTTAAATCGCTTTATTTTTCGTTTTTGTATTTCCTAGTTAATTCGTAACAGACTGGAACGTCGGTTTGATTCACGTTTTCCTTTTTTTTCTCCATTTTATCGTATTATTTTTCGAAGTTCATAACATAATTCTCTATAATATTATTCGACTTTTCGTATTGCATTTGTCAAATGGTATACCTTTTTTAATTTAAAAACGCAAAATTTGGAAGTCTCGCTACGGTTTTTTTTTTGATTTTTTTTTTTTTTTTGTTGTTACGGTAATATTTTCAAGAAATTACCTCGATTTTTCTATTTGGTACAGCTATTTGGGAGAGACCAAGTTAATCCTCGTTGCATGAATCAGTTTTTTATAATTGCATCGTTACAGATTAAACTTTCGAAACGTAAATAATTATAATTTAATCGTAGAAATTGAAATGAATATTATTTTTTTTTCGTCTTTAAAAAATCCGACATATAAAATTAAACGGTTACTTCGAAAACAGAATACAGCTGCTTTCTTTTATAGTACCATCTATTGAGAAAAGTATCAAAACTGTGTACAAATTTAGTTATTATTTAATCGAGAAGATAGCGCTGCTACTGATAATAAGCGAACTGTATTACAACAGCATTGCGTGTAATTTAATAAACTGCGTTATTTAATTATAAACATTCATAACAAGCTTTTCTAAATGTCTACTCGGTTTATAAAATGAAGAAAATTTATTTCTCCGTCTATGTTGTTGCGCAAAAATATCTCGCGATAAAACACGCGATTACAATTTCTAAAGAGGCCCGTACAAATGATGTACAAGAATAATTACGGCCGTGCTTGATTTTTCATAAAAGTCGGCGCTGTACTATCAGAAGAAAAGGAAAAATGATTATTTACAAAACCATAACAGTAACGTCTGTCGAAAAATCGAAATTTTGAACTATAATCAAAATTTTACAATAATAATAAGCGTAACCTAAAACAGACCGAGCTATTGGCATCGGGGAAATTTTAAAAATAAAAAATATTTTTAATAGTCTAGAAAAGATTTAATTCATTCTAAATTGTATACTCCGAGAAAAATCAGTTTTTTAAAAGTTAAATATATATGAATAAATGATTACAATGCGAGGGTCAAATTAGTAGCCGTATTTCATAAAGATTTCTTACATTAGGGGCTTTGCTAATTTTCGAAAATTACAGAAAACTAATTTTGGAAAAAAAAGTGAACAAGAAAGTTACGCACTTAAATACTGTCATAAATCAAAAACTATTACATTATAATTTTACTACATGAATTCGACGACGCACTTAAAATACCTCATCTATATAATTCATTACGGATCATTATTTTTAAAGGAATATTTAAAAAAAATTTAATCGAGAAAATCGTACATAAAACGGCAACTGTAAATTAAATACAAAAGATGTTTAATGATTCTAAGTCGATGAACGATAGAACTTGTTTTTTGTTTTCCCTTTATATCTAGCACTTATAAATAACAAATTAGTTGTTTTTCTTCAAAAAATTTGAAATCGGTCTAATTATTATTAATTTAAATTTTATTTTACGAATTTTACGAATTTTATGAACTAATTCAGTACATAATCTACCGTTTTTCGTTATTTAATTCTTCTTGTAAATGACTTCTTTAGTTGTATTTTAGTGTTCCATTTTTCTTTGCTAAAAAATAACTATACACTTTCCATTAGTTGATTCTCTGTATTATTTTTCATTTTGCAAAATTTTTTTATCTTCATCGAATTACAATAAATTCCTCTTCTGTCCATAAGTTGTTTCCACGTATATTGAATTTAAATAGCAACAATTTAAATGTTATTTCTTTTTTTATTAACGTCTAATTCAAAAATAAAGATTTATTAATACAATATAAGCTACGCATTATTAATATTTTCCCCCTGCATGTCGTGACTCTCTTTTTCTAATTAATAATAGTATAATAACCCCGTAACAAACATAATCTCAATACATATATATATATATATAATTAATACGCACAACAATTTACAAAAGATTTAGCGTATTTATATATATTTTCTAATATGAATGTTCGATTAATGGGAACTTGGTAATTTATTAGATTCATTCGTGCGATGGTAACAAAGTGAGAAGAAAGGAAAATTCGTTAAATAATAAGAAAACCATTTAATAGTTGATCTATAAAGTTTTTTGTAAAACTTTGAAATGAAATTTTTTAATTAATTTTTTCCTCGGAATAGTTATAAAAATTAACCGTGGCTGAAATGAATTTTCTTGGACATCTCACGATACGTGTTGTGTACAAATTTTTAAAAAATTATTAATTATCAAAGAAAAAAAAGAGAATTCGCCCCCGGGTGGGTTCGAACCACCAACCTTTCGGTTAACAGCCGAACGCGCTAACCATTGCGCCACGGAGGCCGCTGTAAACAGGTTTCCCTTATTTTTATATCATTTCATAATTTGTGTTTTTAATTAATTTTAAAATATATAAATTGTAAAATATTAAACATAAATTTACCGATTGTATAAAAAAAAAACAAAAAACTTTAATAACCTTTCTTTTACATGTAAATATATATTTATATTGTAAGAATTACACATTAAAGAAATATTTCTCAAATCACGCAACCGACAACTATTGCTAAAATAAACTAAAATATGTATGTACGTTTCGCCTGTTTATTTATTTATTTTTATATGGTGAATTGGAAAAAAATAAAAAACATTAACATAACATTTTATAATTTATGTGGTTATTTATTGTATTTATATTTTGTAATAGTTCACTATGTGAAATATATGTAAATATATTATTTTGTAATGAAAACTTCTATGTATTTAATAAAAACCTAATCCATTTTATTACATATTTTTATTGTATATTTTCGGAAATGTCACTTATAATTTTAATCGGTTTTAAAGTACTACTGTTCAGAGTAAATAAGGTTTTTTTTTTTTTGCTTTTTTTTTCAATTAAAATGCATTTATCTCAAAAATTAAGCTTTTTCCATGTTTTCAATTAATTGGCCAAACAGTGCTTGACTTTATCAGAAAGGAAAATTTTTAAATTTTCATTATCATTTCTTCAAAAATAAACACATTGTGTACGTGTAAGAAATTAATCCACGCGCGTAAGGTTCATTTAGGAATAAATTAGTGAAAATGTTTAAATTCAGGTTCGAAGCAATGCGGGCATTAATCTATCGATATCGGAGCAAAGTAAGTATATGCGCAATGTCTTTATGAATACAATCGGCTGATTATATTTTTGTTTACGTAACTCTTTTCTGAAATTATCTCGATTTTTATTTTTATTTTACTTGTTAATGTAATTGTTAAATTTCACTCTAAGAGCGAAATATAACACTGTGCCTATTTTTAGTATTCGCTATGCGTATAATCTAAATGTTAATATTAAATCGGGGTTAACGGAACATTTAAAAATTGTAAGCGGTTTTTTGTATACTTTTAAGTTGATATTAAGCATCCGTAACGACCGTAACTAAGCATATACATTATATCCAAATTCTACCGTGTGCTTCTGTCGTGAGTTATTACAGTATATTTCATTTTTTTTATAGTTAAATCAACGGGATGTCGAAATAGTGTTTTATTGACTTTGCTACTTGTTCGCCAGTTTGCGCAGCTTGTTCCAGGCATTTTTTTTATTATTTACTTAGTCCCGTTAACTTTACATATTAAACCCAAATTTTCTGTACTTTTCAATGTGCTACAGACCGGAATTCAAACCGAGCTCTACTAGAACGAAATATCACCGTCTGACCAACTACATTATGGTAGCTGACTACAATTCCAATCAAATACTACTTAATTTCCATTTAAAATACAATCAGCTCCTAAAAGTAAAAAACTGTAAATTTTTTAACAATCAATTTTTTTGTTGAATTAAAAAATAAATCGTCAACAACTCTACACAGTTTAAAACGCCAGAGAAACAACGTCAAAAGGTATTTAAGTTTATTAACTGATTTTATTTGCAAGTCATTTAAATGTTTATTTCAGGAAGCTACGAAAAAGTTAATTTTTTTTTTTGAATGTTGATATTTAATTCTTTACTTTTTTCTTTCCTTTTTATTAAGCAACTTTTTGATGATTTATTTTTAACAACTATTAAGCACTGACAGTTTAATAAATACTGCAACACCCATAATTTCTGCTTTATTAAAATGCATGTATTTTGTTCGAGTACATTCATTTTTTTTTACTTTTTCTTATTTACTAGTTTTTTGTTTTTTTTTTAAATTTTTCATTAGATTTCCTTCAAAATATGCATCATGTTTCACTTTAAATGTAATTATGATTTGACGTTTAAGTTAACTGAACTTACAAAATTTACAAAAATTACTAAATGTATTTCGAAAAATCAGAGGAATATTTAAATTCATCATTACCAGATTTAGCTTTATCACATTTTCTAGAAATGAGCATTTATATATATATATAGTGCATAAATATAACCGATTAATTAAATACTCGTGGTGCTGTTTTTTTAGCATCTTTAATTATTGCCATTATTGCAGCTCATTGTTTACTTTTTATTTTAATGAAGAAAGTATTTTATCAAAAAATTACAGTTTTTTACTTTTAAAAATTAATTTTCGTTAATATCGTTTTGAACAGAAACTAAGAAAGTAGGTAGTGATAAATTGCAACAAATTATAGAAACTGGAGAGCATTCAGGTGTGACAGTAAAGTAATATTTCTGAAATCGGCGTAGCATTGAACTATAAAAATAAACTTTTCGATTACAATAACTTGAGAAACATTTATAAAAAAGTAATAATCTCGTTGCGCAATCGGAAATTAACTGTACAAATAAAATTTTGAAAAGATATGTGGAAGTATTTACTACAAATATATACAAATTCGAAGGAAAGCAAATAAGAACGAAAAAAGGGCTAATGTCCATTAAAAATGTATACAAACAAAAGAATTTAGAAGATACCTGGACGCAAGGAATACAAATAACCAGTTAATAAAACTAATAAATATGAAAAATTATTAATGGAAACTGAAAAGGCCACTAAAATGTTTTGATAATTTCGTAGGAGGAAGGAAAAGAATGTTTGATAAAGAATGAGGCAGAATGAAAGCTCGTAATAATGAAGATAATTAACATTCTGAAGGTAACAATTTTTTTGCAGGTTTTTCTTATCCAAAAAAAAAAATATGATCGAGAATGCTTATTTTGCACTACATGATAAAGATTATATGTATATCTCTGAACCATATCGGTTTGTTTGGAGAAAGTCATTGAACTTTCGGATAATTGTTTACGGACGCTAAGCGCTGTATTTTATATAGCTATGGTGCTTAGTGGCTCTAATTGCTTTTTAAACAACTCCAGTTTCTTCTTACTTAATTATTTGTGGCCTGATTCTTTCGTCCGTTTGTACTGTGGGCTCTGTAATTTGCAGATGTGGCCATGGTATGGGACAGCTAACTCCTCATTACCTTTGGAAATGTCATTCCTTTTCTTTTCAGGATGCATATGTTTGGCATTTTTCGACGTTGATTGTCATTGTTTCTCCATCTTGGTATAATGTTCTTTGTCAGATTTGATTCCTCGTTACTCCTAACTGCTACTATGTACACGTGTTGATAGGTAATCGTCCGTTGCTGACAAACACAGGGAAAAACCTAAACAAGAAAAAAAAGAATATATATATATATATATATATATATATATATATATCGGTTTGTTAACATTAATACATCTCTGCTTTGAAGTATATTAATTTATCGAATTGTATAATGACAAAAAAATGTTTGGGGTTTTTTCCTAATTAAAAAATTAAGAATTTAGTGTGTTTAATGATACAAAATTCGAATTAAAAATCTTAAGTTTACACTTGCAAGTTACGTATTTTTGACATTTCAAAACTAGCGTCACAGTTGTTACTGTAAATTAAACTTTTCGAAGAAAACTGTGATGAACCGTATCGGCCGACGTAAAATTGCGTTAATGCGTAGAAATTTACATTATTTTCTAAATAAAATAAATTATGAACTATTACGAAATTCGTGAAATTAGTAATCCTCTAAATATTTTTTATCCAGCAGGAAATATATCGTTTCAAATGCGTTTGATAATTTTATTTTGTGTCCCGTTCATTTTTTAAAGATCCGGATTATTTATTTTAATTTAAAACTTTAAATTGAGGTTATGGTTATTTAAGCGTAGCTATTAAAAAAATTATTGTGCAAAACAATAAGTGAATTTATTTATTTACACAAAAAATTATTATACATAAAGTAGATTCAATGAAAGTGGAAAAGTTCTTACGATGCTATGATATTAAAAGCAAACTACAAAAAAATTCTAGTAACATTACTTTTTTTTAATATATATAAGTATATAATATTTTCAATTATAATTGAGCAGGCGAAAAGTGAAAAAAATAGAAATACCATTTTTTAAAATTTAAAGTACTAAATTCTGCTATACTTTATAATGCGGTAAAATAACTTGCAAATATATTTAAAGCATGACAGGAGTAGGTACAGAAATTATTCACAATTTTTTAATTGTTCAGAATTCATATACATTTTTTTTCTGATTCTTTTCAAAGATTAAATTTAATAAAAGAATGCAGAAGGAGTTTGGTGCATGAAGTTTTATTAAGTAAAAACATTAAGTACTTTTTAAAAACCAATAATCGTTAAAACGAAAATCCTAGACGAAGGAAGAAAGTGTTTAAGATAGAATATAAAGTTATTGAAAACAATAAATATTGCTAATAAAATGTGGAAATGTTAAACATTTATTCGTGATGAAAATAACTTTTGCCGATAATAACAACAAAAGTGGAAAGTAAATTTGACAAAAAAGAAATGCAAAGTAAAAACTCTATGAAACAAAAATAATACGGAATATTTAAAAGTACGATGAAAATTAAGAACAGAGGTAGGTGTTCTCTGTAATATGCAATGTGACGGTATAATATCTGCAAGATTCTCGTCATGAATTGTAGTTATTTTCCACATTAACATATTTCATTTAGACAGAAAACGTAATTAACTTTATCATTGTGAATAAAAAATAAATATTAAAGTATATCTAAAACTATGCAAAAATTATTTGTGTAACTGAAAAACAATGGTACAAATAATAAATAAAAAAAACTTCACTTTACAAAATTACGGTATGTGTTAATTGATTTAGTTCAATACATTTTCTAAACCATGATTGGTTTTATTTGAAATTCAGCGTGGGAAAAAAAATACGTGGAATTATTACAATATCGATATATTAAAAGATCTGATAAATGGTGTCTAAGAATTTATTTATAACTTAATAATGGAATATTACATTTTTTAACTTGAACTCTGAAATCTCACTTTATGGTATTTATCAATAGTAACTGGTATTATAATTTGAATATTTTCAGAGTTGTTAAAGGATATATAATTGGTAAAAAGTATATTTAAATTATTAGAAATTAGTTATTTTTTAAAATTCTTTGTATTTTTAGTTTAGCAGAATGGACGGGAATAATGTTAGTTTAGAATATTT
Source organism: Icerya purchasi (assembly GCA_039619475.1). Lineage (NCBI taxonomy): Eukaryota > Metazoa > Arthropoda > Insecta > Hemiptera > Monophlebidae > Icerya > Icerya purchasi. The sequence goes on from CM077115.1 coordinate 242,049,028, forward strand.
CAAATGAAAAAAATTAAAATACTATGTATAACCAAAGATAATTGTAATTTTTAAAGATATAGTTTAACTTACGTGTAAAAAAAAAAAAAAAAAAAAGAAAAAGAAAGACAAAAGGAAAAGGAAGTAGCAAATGATTAATTTAGAAAGCATACGCTGATAAAGAATTAATTTAATTTGTCATTTTATCTAAAATGATTCTGAACAAACATAAACCATTGACGCATTTGTTTTTGGTTTTTCCCTCCTTATTCTACATTTGAAAATAGGCTATTAAAAAAAGTATGGAGGCTGATGTTCTCTCTAGCTAAATATGTTCTATATCCATCAGTTTTAAAACGTGTACCATAACTATGAATTTAGATGCGATTAACAAACTTTCTAGAAGCGTTCGAAATGTGGGTCTTCAGAAGAATTTTGAAAATATCGTACAGAGAGCTAGTAACTATCATCAAAAAAAGGAAGCTAGCGTACTTAGGACACATTATGAGACACGATAGATATGAACTGGTGCAGTTAGTTATACAAGGCAAAATGGAAGGCCGTAGACGAAAAGGACGCAGAAGACTGTCATGGATAAAGAGAATCTAGAAGAATGGACGGGCTGGTCAACCAACAAATTACTTCATTCGGCCAGGAACAGATCCAGTCTTTCATAAATTGTGGCCAACCTTCGTTAACGGAGATGGCACTAGAAGAAGAAGAAGAAGAAGTTTTTAACTGTATTAAAACGAAAATAAATGGAGTAACAAACAAAATTGAACTTTTAGTACAATTCCTTGATTTGAATACATTAAATTTTCAGTATCACGCTATGTAAAAATTTTTCTTTTAAACCGCAAAGCTGTGCATACACGTAATTATTGAACTTTAAACAATTCTGAAAATCACGTTTAGTTTACATTGTACAACTTACAAGTTAGACTGTGTACAATTAAGATACACTTTGTGGCATGATTAACTAATAGAAAATATAGAAATTATTTAGAAGTCTATATTTATCGTTTTCGATTGTTGCTTGTTATTAACGTGGCCAACTAAATATATATATCGCTGAAGGAGGTATAGAATAAAATTAAACGCTTAAAAAACAAAAAAGCTCCAGGCAAAGATCTTGTAACCGCTGAAATAATCAAAAATCTACCGAATAAAAGCCCAATACTAACGACGCATATTTATAACGCTATCTTAAGAACATGATATTTCCCCCAAACATGGAAAAAATCCATTATCTAAGTTATACCAAAACCTCATAAGGACTTATCAGCTTCTTCATCATATAGGCCAATTAGTTTGCTTAGTGTATTGTCGAAGATTTTTGAGATGTTAATACAGGATCGAATTATAAAAGTAACTTCGAATAACAAGATTTTGCCCAATCACCAGTTTGGATTTCGTGCAAAGCATTCGGCTGTACAACAAATTCATCCGATTGCCGTCAAAATAGCTTCGACACTGGAAAGGGGACAATATTGTAGCGCGATATTTCTTGACGTCGAGCAGGCATTCTCGATCGGGTGTGGCATCAAAGCCTCCTGCACAAACTGAAGAACATTCTGCCGAATGACATTTATACGGCAATACATTCCTTCTTGTAAAGAAGGAGTTTAGTAGTGAAGGTAAATTCATCAATGTCGGGAAAATACTGGATAAATGCATCCGTCCCACAGGGAAGTATACTTGCGCCACTGTTATATTTTTTGTGCTCGGCGGATTTTCCAGTACTAAAAACCACGGTAACAGCGACCTTCGCTGATGTCACCTGCCTCTTAGCGGAAAATAGTGATCTCTCACGTACTTCACTACTACTGCAGGAATACTCGAACAAAATTGAAGCATGGGCAGAGAAATGGAAGATTAAAATAAACCATTCCAAAAGTTTACAGGTGACTTTTACGTTAAATCAACAGTCCAGTCTCCGGGTAGAAATAAATAAAAATGTTCTTCCGCAAAGCAACAGCGCTAAATACTTAGGATTAACAATGAGCCGACGTCTAACATGGAGGACCCAGGTCGCGCACACAAGGCAAACAATTCGCTCAAGACTTAAAATCTTAAATAGCCTTATGGGAAAGAAGTCCGATGTGAGCATGTCTTGTAAAAGACTAATCTACCTATCCGAACTGGCGCCAGTACGGAGGTATGGCGTCGAAGTATATGGCGCAACGTCCAAGAGCTATATCAACAGAATTCAACAGCTTCAGTCTAAAATACTCAGACAAGTTGCTAACGCCCCTTACTTCGTGTCCACTGGAACACTCCATCACGATTTGAAGATCCCATTCGTGCAAGACTATCGCAAACTTCGATATGGTACGTTCTTTAGTAAACTAAAACTCGGTGAAAACATAGAAGTGTTCAGCATGTTCTCTTGGTCTCTCCCTGGGAATCCACGGAGAAAACTTACGAGGTACTGGTGCAGAGACGCATTACCCGGATAACCCTGAACAAATTGCAACAGCATCCACGGAATTAATTTCACTCGCTTAAACCTAATTTGTGTTGAACAATACTACAAAACGGACTTAATTCGTAAAAGTTTTTTTTTTTTTTTTTTTTTTTACTGTGATTAATATTATTTATTGTGTGCAACGTAAAATGATAATAAGTTACTAGTATATTAGTTAAAAATCATGTCTTTTTCTAATGTGAAGAGACATGAGGAAGTATTTACTTAACATAGAAAAAATCAAGATTTAGTTAATTAAACAGCAGCGCCAATTGTGGTCCTAGAACCGGAGTGGTGAAAAAAAAAAAAAAATTATTTGGATAAAGATTAACATTTTCAGATTAATTGATTTTTTTTTTTTTTTTTTGTTAAACATTACAATCTTACGTATATTTCAGACAACTAATGGGGGAGATACTTATTTTATTGCGGTATTTGATTGGCGCCTATATAAAATAAACCTTTAACAGAAAAAAAAAAGTGGATATAATTTTTAATTAAAAATCTTCAATTTAAAGGTTAAATGGATTATTATTATCCTTATGTGAATTCTCAAAATTAATCTATATTGCCCTTAAGAAATAGATAATTGGTTTTTATTTTGACATGATTGTTATAAATGTCGTTGTCGTAACTGTTGAGCTTGAACGTTTTAAACATCAACTTAAGGATTCGTTTTCCTTCGTTTCTTTTATTTTCTTTCTGATTGTAATAAATTCCTGCCACTTATTTTTTACTTTCTATTTATTTACTAGTTGTCGAGGCAGCGTGATTTTTTTAGTGAACCCTTTTTCTAGAACTAACTGGATGTTTTATTCAAAGATTCATGTTCAAACTGATAAATTTTATTTTGCTTAATAAATGTACTTTTTTTTTTTTTAATGTGAATAGTTTTTTATATGTTCGATAAGGAAATGGTTTGTATTTTCACCTCAAAATTCATGTCGGTATATGGAATTATTGATTTATTTCATCTCTCCCCTTGGCGTGTCAATACTATACTGATGCCACCATTTTCCTTAAGAATATAAACTTCCTGTAAGGATTAACGCGAAATATACTATCGTCCTCGATAGAATAATAGCAATTATGTTGTCTTCACAAACTCATCCAATGTTATAAACAGTATACATTTATACGATTAAACTTTTTTGCATTGAATGATTCCCGCTTAATTAAGCAAAATGTGGCCCTCCCTGAAGTATGAGAATGTCGGGGATCCATCGATTTCTTAATCTTCTAACTACGCATTAATGGTTTTCGGTACATGTTGGAATAGGGGTTGATATTTTTCTTAGACTCGCTGAAAAATTTTCCGACTACACGATCGACGGTCGCACGCATATTTTTCACATCTAATCCTTGTATGAACTGGTTTTTGATAAAAATCAGGATTTCGGCAACTTTTTTGAAGACTCTTTGACTGCAGCTGTTCAACACGATTTAAATTACCACCGGCTAACCAATGCCTTGGTTTAATACAGATGGCTTTACTGATCCTCTACGAACTATGCTCGCCGGAGATTTTCTTCCAACAGGTTGCTGCTGTCTTTGATAAAGCATGCAGTCTTCCTAAAAGGATCCGCTTATTGGATACAACCACGCGCTGAAAATTCACCGATAGCTATTGTTATCATCAATTTAAACCGATTGGCTTATGAACGAAATAATCAAAGATAAAACGAATGATTGGTACTTGATGTATTAGAAAAATCAAACTACTTATTATAGTATAGAAAGGCGACATAAGAGTTACGTGATTAACAAGTCTCGTATTTATTTTAACGGCGGGATAATTAATTATTAATTTATAAAAGAGCTAACAAAAAAATAACCTTTAGCACAACTAGCCGCTTTCCTTCACAAAGCTACGACACTAACACAAAAACTTCGATCATTATGACGAAAAAGAGAGACTGATGCAGCAACGATCTGCGTCGCCAAACGAAGAACAACGCTATCCGCCAGTCCAACATTTATGCCGACGTGAGTAACTAACTTCAATTAATAATATTTCCGAATGTTTCGAAAAGGAATAAAATAACTATAGCGTAACGAAATTAGAGCAACACTAGATTTACGGAAAATTAATTTTGCGCCTCTAAACTGAATAATTCTAAATGAACTTGAAAGTAATTCATTTTTAGTTTATATTACCGAAAGTGATGACCAGCTGCGATACGTGAGTCAAAGGATAGAAGAGGAAAGGAAATAAGCGTAAAATAAATGAATACAATAGGTATCAGATTACTGAACCTTAAATATTACTTTCTGTTGATTATGTTAATTCTCCAGTTTGTTGTCTTATATTTTCTTCTGATGTTTTTGCAGAGAAGTAGTATGTACATAATGAACTTCTGTGCACATCTACGGTCTTATCAGTTATGCTGTAAACCAACAGAAACATTATACACACGTTAGACAGTACCTTTTTTAAGCTTGTACATTACATATACGTTATCCAGACATGTTTAGTTCTACTTTTAAGCAAGGATTTTATATGTCTATTGACATAAAAATTATAATTTAAACGACCCGTAACGGCAGAGAGTCAGATACCGACGAAACGAAATTTTTTCGTTAACAACAAGTTTATGTTACTCACACGTTGGTTCGAATTTCATTGTAACGCTTTAATTTTAAATAAGTATGTTATGTACTTTACATATTTCCAAATTGTTGTAGACACTTCCTCCTAGTTTTATGGTATATCATCTTCTCTTTTTTTATATTCTACCGATTTTTGCATTTTTAAAGGTAACCCCAGTCGAATTAATTAAACTTTAACTTTAAATATATCAGAATAAATTTCGAACAGGACGTATCGATCAAAAAAAAAAAAAAAAACAATTTTGACAACAGACAACAATGAAAAAAAAAAAATGAAATCTTAAGCATTACAAATTGCGTTCATATTTTCGTACGGTAGGTCAGTCTCAACCAGTACGTTAATTAAAAGTTACGAGTTAATTTTCTACGGAATGAAAATTATGGAATGTTTAGAAATTTTACGGTGTCAATAAATATAAAAAAAAAAAAAAAAAATTTAAAAATTTTTTACGTTTATGAAAATCATATTACATTTATTTTCGGATAAACGCAACATGACTTCATTGGGAAAGGTTTTACTTCTAATATGCGTGACATATATATATATACATATATGTGTGTGTGTGTGTTATTACGTTAAAACTAAAACCATTTGCAATTAATGTATCAATTATCACTTGACGATCACAATTATTAAATGCTCCCTCTATATCAAATGAAATAATAATAGACGGATTATTCCGTTGTTTGTTTTGTAATAAATTATCAGAGTTACATCTGCAATAATAGCAAGTTCTGTAGAAAAGAATTTTCTAAAACCGTGTATTGGTATGCATTAAGCACGGATGTGCTGCTAATTTCGTTGTTTAAAAATTTAAGAATAATTTTTTCATAAACTTTACTTAAGGAATTTAATAAGCACATTGTTCTATGTAGCCATTTACTGTACTCAAATCCTTGTTTGGTTTGTTTAACATAATTAAAGTAGCACATTTGCAAGCGGACTGAAACATATTAAATTGTAATAGTTTATTGTAAAGTGTGTTAACAATAAATTTGGAAAATAAAAAAAATATAATTTTAATAACCTTTTTAGTTATACCATCCGAAGATGGTGCTTTTTTATTAGTAAGATTTTGTATAATTTGTTTGTAATTCACACATTTCTTTTGCACAAATTAACATTAGAAAAATTGTAAAAAAAAAACATCGAGAAAGCTGTTCTTAGACACTTTCGTATATCTCAGTGGTTTCTCTTGTTTCCATTTTTCCTACAACGATTTAGTATTCACTCAGAGGGACCAGATGGAAATTTTTCTGTCAATATTAAAAAGGAACGCGACACGCAATACGTGCATATTTTTCAGTTAATAACCATTGCTGTCACAAATAATAGATTTGATCGGCTGACACTTATGAAAACTGGTAAAGTTCATCTCTTATTATCAGTTGCTGGAAGAGATTTATTGTACAATGAAGAGAGAGACAAACTTTGCCATCATTTTTTAGTTCGCTACTCGATGTAAAAGTGCTTCCTTGTGTAGGATAAAAAGAATCACTGCCATTGTCTTAAATATGAAGAATATTACACGGCGGGCGCGACTGGTCAGTGAAGGCATTACACAAATGTCCCCTTTTTTAACTATAGTTCAATAACGGGAAATACGATTTCGTAAACGGCGTTTGTATGGAAAAAAGAAGACAATTTCACGCAGTGCTTAATGTTTTCGTGTAAAACGGCGTGCAACAGGTATTCGATGAAGGAGAGATTTTCCTGTTGTTTTATAGGACGAATTTGCACAAGCGACTAGTGTAGGGCAGCTTCAAATTTGATTTATTCGATTTTTAAAATAATAGACTTTTATCACATCTGATCCGTTTGGCGGGAGCTGCCGAAATCGTTCGTCGGTGAAATTTCGCCGCGACCGAGGATTTTTGCGCGCTAAAGTAAACCTGCGAACTTTCATCGAAAAACGGTCGTTCTCGACGGAACTGGAAAGGGAAAGCGCCTGCGTCGAGATGGAAGCGGTAGAATTAGAGAAAAATTCACAGAAACAGAAAGTAACTACGTTTTCCGACGTTTGTTTTGTCACGGCCGGCGGAGTGGGAGCGATGGCCCGGGGGGGGGGGCGGTGGCAGGGGAACTTGTTCTGTGCTCGGGGAGGAGCGTATGAGCAAACAGTGTCATGCGTAAATCATACGCGGCAGCTTCGGCCGATCGATGTCTCTTCCTATTTTCGAACGAACGAACGAACGAACGGACCAGCGATGAACGGACGGATGGCTGTAAAATTAACCCCGCAGTGCCGGGGCTCGTGTTGCTGGGAATAGCGACGGGAAGCGATGCTAGGGGTTGAAAGTTCGGGCTTTTAGAAAGGGATGTGAACAGCTGTGTTCTCGGTTGCTCGCTAGGGCGGATCGGTTATCATCACACGTGGCTAATGTTGCTTTTCGAACGCACACGCTGCTGCGTCTGAACAGGCCCGAACTATCGCAGATCGGACGAGTAGCGCGCGTTCGTTGGTCGCGTTCGGAACAAAAAGGGCACATTCCGATTTCCGATTTCCGATTTCCGATGCGTTACGTAACGTACTGCCGTTATGATTAGCTCCAGTTCAAGAAGCCGCGACATGTGTTGATCGTCCACAAATGGACCGTACGACAATCTGCTGCACGTAGAGTCGTTCGGCCGCCAGATTCTGGCCAATCATCATGATGGGCTTCTATTTGCTTTTGGACGCAGTGAAGGAGATCCTTTGGTTTGCCATCATTTGCCTCATATGCAACGTTGAGCTCGGTTTGAAGCAGCAAGCTGCTCAAGCTACATCGTGAGTATCGTGATTACACTGCTATTTTTATCCCCTTCCGTTTCGGTAAAATTACTGTTCTTTTTACTTTACTATTCGTGCCAGGCGGCCACACTCTGGTGTGATATTAACTTGTTGCCGCGAAATTGCTCAGTTCCTGGCCTGTTTTCGAGAAGTTTGCGATAAATTTCGCATTCAGCTGCGTGCCCGTCGAACGAAGTTTTTTTTTTTTTTTTTTTTAATTTCCCCCGCAAATTAAAAAATTTATAATTTAAAAATCTTTAGGGCAGAAAAGCTATTACTTTGGTCTTCAAAAATCAGTTTTTTTCTTTTTTTCAGTGTATAGGTATCGGCAGATGAAAAAAAATATGTTCCGTTTCAAATAAATGTACACATACTCCACCAAGAATAACAGCAAACATGCATTCCGTCGTATACGCATTGGTATCAATCGTGCTTAGACTGCACTTGTGCACTTGAGCACTTGAGGGGTATACAATAAATTATTTCTGCCGGTTTCAGGACTCATACAAATTCATACTGCGTGCAAAACATTGACACGAGTGTCCAACGGGAATATACAAACAAGTAGCGTTGACATGGTACGTCAATAATAAATAAACGAATGGCACTTTTCCCGAAAATTTTGATTCTGTTATATCTTTCTTTTGCGAGTTTTGTTGTTACTGTAAAGTTATGTGCCTGTGAGATTGTGGTGTTTTTTTTTGGTCTATTATTTTTGTCTTATTATTTTTCATTAGTATAACAGAGGCAGTTGACTTATCATCAGACGCTTCAAATTTTTCTATATCACTCGTTTTCGAACCAAAAGGCGTATATCATCACGTATAAATGTGGCAAATTCTTCGCTATGGCACAGTTTGTCGTCCTCCGTTTTCGTTTTTTTTTTTTTTTTTCATTATATAAAATTGGGACATTTTTTCGTTATAAAATCTAACGGGGGCTGCCCCAAGAATTTCGTTGTAAATTTTGATCATTTTATACAAAGTATAGAAGAGAAAGATATAAAAATGTAAGCAAGAGATATACCATATATATATACTATATACTATATATTTGCCACAGTTGTTTTGTTATTAAATGAGGTGGGTAATAAGATTAATTTATGCGTTTTTTTCTTCTTCAATTCTTTACTAATTATTAGTCATTTCAATTTTCCTTTGCAGCGATCCATTTTTCTTTCATTCCGTATTTCGGCTAATATATGGTTTTAAATCGGTTCTATTAGTATAAATATTAAATACACGACATTTCTGTTTAGTTTCCATTTTAACTTTTTTTTTGCTCCACCGAATACTGTGTGTTTTTTTTTTTTTTTGGTACATAGGGAACTTCCAAGTTTTTTACTTGACCCTATACAGGCAGTCTCTGGCGGTAAAGGTAATTTGATAATTTTTTTACAACGCTATTTTATCTTACTGCTATGTAAAGCATCGAAGACAGCAGTAAAGGCACGTCAGAATTTAACGAGCAAAATCGTTTACCGGAATATTTATTATGCGATTAAAGAATTAAAACTTTATAGTTAAAGTGCGGAGAAATACCTGAGAGAGAAATTAGATGTTCATTTTTCAAATTCTATGTAATACATTTTTTCAATATTATAATTTATTGGTTTTTGTAATTCAGATCCTTTATGTAATATATGTATATATATATATATATATATATATATATATACATAAATTATCAATAGCGAATCCTAATTTTTCCCTCGATCCTTTTCTAGGACAGAAAATTGTAGAAATGGAATAACTCAACATAACACGCCCTACTGCATATACCAAAGAAAATTAGGAAGCCACTCTTTTTTTTTTTTTTTAATTCCAGAAATAAAAAATTAAATTCGTTCAAAATTGATATCAAAATTTAGATAAAGAAAATTAAGAAATCTGTCATAAATAATAAACCATTTTAAATTGTTTTACGCAAAATTTGCTTAAATCCACGTTAGAAAATGCTTCGAATTTTTAACTTAGAAATTATATTGAATTGTTTTACATAAAATTATATGACGTTGAAAATCGAGCATGGTGAATTCATAATGCGCAGAATACTGCAAATCGATACAACAAATAATACAGTTAACTGGGATGGAGGTATCTCGGTTGGTGGGATGTACATCTCTAATTTCCGATTTGCGGATGATACCACGTTAGTAGCAAAAAAAAAAAATGGAGAGGAAATGACACGTATTCTAGATCGACTGGTAAAAATCAGTGCAGAATATGGCCTCCAAGTTAACAAAGTCAAAACCAAAATAATGATCATCGACCGTCCAGAGAATAACTGCTCAACAATACGTGAAATTGATGGTATTGAAGTAGTAAGCCGCTTTACATATTTAGCCTCTATAGTGGAAAACAGCGGCGGATGTAAAAGTGAGATACGCCACAGAACACAGATTACACGCAACGCAATGAGCCGTTTAAAAACAATTTGTCCTGACTCCGCTGTTAGTAAAAGTGTAAAAATTTGCCCAGTGAACTCCCTCGTCTTCTCAGTGTTTTTATATGGTGCGGAGATCTGCTCGCTGACCAGCGCAGATAAAAAACGTATAGACGCACTCGAAATGTGGTGCTGGAGGCGTATGCTACGTGTCCCAAGGACACCTAGGAGAACTAATGCCCATACTAAATGAGATTAGTAACCCGAAAAGGCTATCTTTCATCTGTGGTGCTCTGCAGGATACTGCGGTATTTTGGTCATGTGATCAGAGCGGACAATTTGGAAACGCTGCTCATCCAAGGAAAGATCAACAGAAGAAGAAGTCGAGGTTGTGCGCCGACTAGATGGTCGGACGCGGTGTGCAAAGCTGCTGGCCGTCCTTTCAGGATTGTGTACACATAGCAAGGGATCGGAATTGTTCGCGCAGTATGATCAACCGGGTGACAGATCATGGTCACGATACCCTTGCATTGGGGGTGAGACGATTCGATGATGATGAACACAACATATAAGCGAACGGATCATTTTTAACCATTAAGCAAGTTGAAAACTTTAGCCAAGTTAATTTCTCCTGCTAAAGAAATAATCACAGATTTTTTTTCTTTTTCAGTTTGCTTTGGTACTTCATTGCATGGCTAGAAGTTTTGAAGGATTCGTCACTAATATTATATAGGTATTTGTATATATACGAGTATATATATATATATATATATATATATTGAGACGTGTTAAAGCAACTCAAATTATAAATCGACAGTTTTGGTTTTATTTCGTTCAACTATGTAGCGAGAAATTATTTCTTTTGTTTAGTGGAGCTATTTTTAGACTGGGATAAGTGTGATGATGATTAGCCTTGAACCAAAAAATTTTACAGATTTTGGTTTCGTTTCTGAATTTTGGTGTCTTACAACGACCTGCGGGTCATCGATTTTGTTGACATTTTTTAGATCGATAGAAGACCATGAGTATATGAACTATGTAAAATATTAGAATGCAACTTTTTGATTTACGCGAGAAATTAAAATTTTTAGCAGCCGCATTTAACGGATAATATATAGCTGTTTAGATAAAAATGTGCAATAAATTCCAGATTATGTTTATTTACCTTGTGCAAATGATTCGGAAAGATGATTATTCCAAAATTAAGTATATTAAACAAAAAAAAATATTAAAAAACAATAAAATAGTTTTTTAAATAAATAAATTTTTTATTTAATAAAAATTTTGAATACGTCATTTATTTCATTTGTATAGTATAAAAACATAAATCATGACAAACTTGTTTCGTGGTGTTGTGGTAAAAGTGATGTCTGCTTATATATACTTGAAAATAAGGTGGGGTACGGCTTCAAATCCCCCCGATGTCACGTAAAACTTTTGATCTTATATTTTTAATTATTAATTCTTATTATCCAATTATTTTAATTCTTTATACATAATTATATAAATATAATAAGGTGAAAGCCAGGTTAATAAAATAAAAATACAATAAATATTTTCATTTTTTTACGATTTACATTTCTATAAACGATAAACATGTTTCATACGCAACGAATTCATTAAGATATGTAAATAATAAAAAATTGAAAATATTTATTGTATTTATATATTTTTTATTTTGTTGACCTGGCTTTCGCCTTATTATATTTATTCACTTACGTATAAAGAATTAAAATTATTAGATAATAAGAATTAACGATTAAAAATATAAGATCAAAAATTTTACGTGACATCGGGGGATTTGAACCGCACCAGCTTATTTTCAAGTTGTATAAGTAGACATCACTGATCTAGAGTGATATTTTGGGGAGGGAAATTATATAATCATGTAATATCTTATACGGTAGATAATAGATTTGAGAAATACCCCTTGTGTTTCATAAAGAAAATCACAAATAGAGTGACCTCTTTAGAAATTTAAAAATGTTTCAAAAATACATAATTATTACAATTTTTAATTTAACTTTTGTTTTATTTTTAGCGGTGAAAAATAAAACGAAATTATAAAATTGTAGCTAAAATGGTAGTTCCGATTTTAAATATTAAATTACTAGAAAGATTAAAAAGATAGTATTTTTTATTAAACTTTCACATACTGCTGACTATTACTCTTACTATTAATTCTTTTTTATTTTTATTAGTAATCCGATTCGAATTCTTTGTTCGTGAGCAAGTAAAACAATTATACATATTTCTCATTGAACTATTTTGCATTAAAATTACGAAATAAAAAATAAATAATAATGGCAAAGATCGATGATAATTGCGTTTAAAATAGAATAAAAACGTAACATTAATAGTTTTATTAGAAAACAGTGTTAAATATTAATTATAATTAAATCCATAAGTAACATTTACATAAATATTTTATAGTATAAATTAAGTTTCTGGGTTGTAAGACATTTTTTCATCGGAGTTTTGGTCATTTGGGGTTTGTAAATGTCCCATATCCCCCCACCGAGGATTCGCCGCTGCTTTTACCCTACACGACGAAACAAGTTTGTCAGGATTTGTGTTTTTATACTATGTAAATGAAATAAATGACGTATTCAAAATTTTTATTAAATTAAAAATTGGTTTTTTAAAAACTATTTTATTGTTTTTTAATAATTTTTTTATTTAATATACTTTATTTTGGAGCAATCAATCTTCCGAACCATCCGTGCATGGTAAATAAACATAATCTGGAATTTTTCGCATATTTTTGTCTAAACGACTATATACATTATCCGTTAAATGCGGCTACTGAAAATTTAAATTTCTCGCGTAAATTTCTAATATTTTACATAGTTCACATACTCATGGTCTTCTATCGATCTGAAATCGACGACCCGCAAGTCGTGACCTTTCCTTGTAAGACACCAAAATTCAGCACTCTTTGTTAGCGGGAGTGTACGACGGCAGCTATGACCCTGTTAGTTTATATAGGGTTGGTACGACGTGCGTTGACGTGCGTTTAGATCTCTATGTATATGTATGCGTTGTCCAGGCGCATGCGTAGCCTGTTTCTAACATAACTTTTAGTCTTTGTACAAACAGTCCGCCCGTTTCTAAACGCATATGAAGTCACGGTATCCAGATTATTTTCCAGTATTGCCGTACCTTTTTTTACTTGTTTTTTTTTTTTTTTTTTTATTTTCTTGTCAATTGTTATTGTAACGTTATATTTGATCAGCAATTTTTTCTCCGACTCAGTTTAAGTAAATTCACTAAATCAAGAAAAATAAATACTTTGTTTATTCAATCGCGCTCCATTTTTATTCAGTGTGAGGGTAGTGACGTCAGTTCGCCATGCAGCCGACATATTGCGTGAAAGACACTGTTCTCTGTACGACAGTGATTTAATTGTGTTACTGAGCTTTTCTCGGTTTACTCTTTTCTTAATGAAAATAAAGTTTTTCTTCGTTAATAAAAGCCTTATGCTCGAGCCGGGGATCAATAGGGTTCACCCATAATCATAGTCGTCATTGAATCAAAGTCAGTTTGAAGTAATAACAGTTTTTGTAACAACAGCTCCTTGGATAGGGACGTAATTAGATGAATTTAACTCATAATTGAATTGTATGCGTTTTTTTTAGAATATATGATACATAAATTATAACTAATCCTTCAAATGTTGAGGGAGCAACTCTTCTCCAGTTCACCTATAATGTTTATAGGTGAGTTATTCCATTGACTATCTTATACTTTTTTTTTAAAAAAAAAACCCAGCAATAATCAGTAATTACATTTTTGTTAAAATTTCTAATCCGAAAACTATTTACAAATACAACAATACGACAGTAATCTAACATGTCAGATAACAACGTTACCACAGAACAACAGTAATTTTGTAACTGATTTTTTAAAATTACCTCTGAGCGGAAGGATACAGTGATTAATATGCAAAAAAATGCGCGTACATTTGAAACAATAACATAATTACAAACTATCTTCTAGAAAATGTTTACAATATTTCGTTTAAAATATTTTTTAAAGTCCATAATGATGGTTTATTGGAATTTATATAAATTAACCGCATTTATACCTCTAATCGCTTAAATCAAAGTGATATTTTTCTTATATATAAAAAATTGTTACGGTTGCTGTTCTATTATGCCTTAAACTATTTAAAAATTCCCTTTGCTCACTTCATTTTTGTATATGATTACATCGCGTTTGTGGTAAACGAAAATATTCCAAATGTAATCAAATGGTCAAGAATAATCACTTTTTTATTGTGATTAAAAATTTAAATTAAACAAAATTTTTCTCATGTTTGATGTTCTCAACGAAGCAGAGCGAATTATGAGAGTTGGCAAGCGAAGCAAGCATTTTTCAAAGCCACCTAGTTTGTATAGATGTAATGTATGTATGTATGTATATCTCAGGGACAAATCCGCCATTACTTCTACTTACATATTAAAGCATAAAAGCATAAAAACATAAAAGCATAAAAGCAAATTGAAAAAAAAGATACTTCTCCAGCAACAGAGATCGACTTGGCTAAGGAGATGGTTTTTAGCTTGCTAACGGAAATCTGAAGAGTCGCTATTGGAGCTTGTGAAGAAAAGTGCTTAATGTGTAAGACGTCAGTTACCTGCCAATGGTGAGTAATAGTTTACTACTAATTTGTTGTTGATCTTTGCACTATTGCATTGTGTTCACTAGTCTCTGTAGTATTTCTCCAACATTAGCGAGTCATTAGGAGTGCACTGAGTAGCATACACTCACATATGTACAACAACAGCACAAACAGACAATTAGATTAATCATTTCGTTAACCAATTATTTCTTTACTTTGGCAGAGCAATCAGCGCGTTGTATACTGCACATTTGTTTTTGGTCCAAGCAATCGCATTATATATGTAGCTAGACTCCGATCTTTCATAATTCATGCATTGATTACATTTCAACACAATTAATCACTACTTCAGTGCCATCAGGTAGCTATAAAAAACGCCGCTCGTAACTGACTAGTATAAGTGTCAACATTCGTGCTTCTGAACAATATAGTGCAACAGCAAACAGTGAAATATTTTCGCAACGACACTTTTCCCCTTAAGTAAATTTGATTTTTTACTTTTAAAATTTTTTTTAAATTGTTTCTTCTTAATTTGGTTTTGTTTGTGTAGTAATGCGTGCGATTGCATGTTGATTAAATTCTATTTCAACATTTTTCTGTCTTAGAGAAGAACCAAGGAAAAAATAAGGATTCACCACACTATATATGTGTAAGTAAAGCGAGTCCCATATCTTGTTAGGGCGTCGGAAATTGTGAAGTTAAACGTGTATATATATATATAATTAATGTGCTACTTTTAAGTAGAGGATAATAGGAATATACTGTAGGGAAAAGAATACTGTAACGAAATCTGTACCTTTTTTGGTATTTGCCTGTTAGCTAATGGGGTTATTCATTATCTTAATTTAATCTTAAAAGGGTAATCATTCATAAATTTACAGCCATTTATAGTTATTTTTAATAATTACTGAATCAACCGAAATATTTAAATAATTTATATGCAAAAATATTCTGAATCCAGTGCAGTAACAGGTCGATCATTGCATCCCCTTAAACCAGCCTTGTAGAGTTAAATGAAATAGGTGTAGTAATTTTAATAATTCGTTACGATAGTAACAGGTATATTATATATTTTAATCACATTCTTCTGTAGCACGCTTGAATTATTTATAGCGAAGGTAGTTTGAAATTAAGATTTCTTTTTTTTTTTTTTTATATCCCCCCTTTGGGCACGCCAACGAAGAACCTACACCCAGAAACAAGAAGAAAGAAAAGAGCCGTTAGTTAAATTTTGATTCGGTCAGATGTGGACAATGTAAAGGAACTAACGGATGAAATAATGGATGGCGAAGAGAAGGACAAAATATAAGATGCACAATAAGGAGTAGGTTGAATTTCAGCAGACAAGAATATAAAATACAACGTTCGACAGAAAGGAATGGAAATTAAGAAGGTCTTCTACACTAAACGTGTTAATTTTAATACGTCATCGATTTAACCACTTTTCAGATTTTGCCAGCGCCACACCTTTACCTACCGCTATAAGAGCAGTGTCGTCTGTAAACGTAACAACAACAACGCCTTCGCTGTTTGGTAAGTCAACAGTGTAAAGGAAATAATGCACAGACGCAGCACACCCCCTTTGAGCGAGCCAACGGATACCGGATAAATATTGGCTAATTCGTTTTGAAACTTAATCGGGTTTGTTCATTCTTCAAGATACAAATTTTGAAGAAGATGGTAAGGATGAGGGCAAGTTTTCTTAAATTTATACGATAGTTCATGATGTTAAATTTTACCGCAGGCTTGTTTTATGTCCGGGAATACACACACATATTTAGTCTTCAAAGCTGTCTTGGATAATACGTTGGATTCGGTGTGTACCTGTTCGATGGTGTTTCTTGAAATTCGAACTAGTGATCGCGAATAATGTGTTCCCTGTCTCGTAACAAGCGGATATAGCCCTTTTTTAAGCAGCGTTTCCACTATTTCGAGTAGGAGAAGATATAAGGGTAACATTAGTGTGTAGGATGTTACATTTCCTGGTGCCTTATTAGGAATTGCTACCATTTCCAAGACAACGGAAAGTACTGAGGCGATAGACTGCATTGAAAATATTGATGATAAACAATATAGCTTTGCGTGACATTCTAACAATACTTTACCGGTAATTAGATCGTGAACTCGTGTTAATGTTTAGTTTTCGAAACATACGCTCAATTTATTTCAGTGATGTTGACGTAATGGGGGGGGGACTGTTAATTGTAGTGGTGCATTCAAAAGCCCAATTATATCATCGGAATCTATAATCTCTGGATTAGGTTTAGGGAAAATGTTTAGCAAACACTGCGGCTTTCTCTTCATCAAACTTGATCAAGTACGATGAAAATGTTTTGACTTTTAATTGTTTTCTACAGACTGTAATCATAGACTGACAATGAGTTGGAGGCAAAACCTAAAAGTAACGTTGTAAGGATAATGTCGTTAGCAGGTTTAGAACGATGACTGTTCGCATGAGCTGGTCGAATACCAAAGTTCGTTTAAAAGGATTGTATTTTGAAGAATTGTTTCTTAGTAAGCGCATTGTTGTGATTCATAGTATAACTAACAACTGCAGTAAATTCAGCATTAGTATCGATAACACAGTTTATAACATTAGCATTATTTGATACCGCTCTTCAGTATAACTTGGATTACATAATGTTTCTGGTTCTCGCTCATTTGTACATTGCTATTTGCGGTTTTGTATTTTACAGCTTTTGGTCACTGCACTAAAACTAATAATTAGAAGGATGTGCTCTCTTTTACTCAGTGCACATTTCGACGAAGCAGTGTTTTTTTGTTCCTTTTTGCATCCTGTGGAGTTGCGATGATCACCATAAAACACGGTCTCGTTTATAAAAAGTTTTCTAGACAGTCCCTATGACTGATAACACAGAAACATTACTTTCGTGTACAGTAAATTGTTTAGGTTAAAAATTGCAACATTATCATCTGTAACTTCAAGGTCAGCGAAAAACAAGGGCAGAAACTGTTTAGTTATTTCGCGTCTAAAAAATTTAACGCATTTTGAATAGTGAACCGTTTCTTCCTTGAGAGATTGCTTAACTTCTTCATTCGCAAATGCCTTATTACAACCTTACAGAACCTTTCCCGTTTTGATTGTTACGTGTAATAATTAACATCTTTTTTTTTTTTTTGAATGTACTCTACAAATTTTCCCTATAGTAATCAGACACGTTTGCATGTTGATCGTATTTTGCTATAAGGTTTTGGCGAGAATTTTTTTTTTTTTTTTTTGGCGAGAAAATCTCGCTTACCCAGAATTGTAGCATTTAAAGACAGCAGTATCACCTTTTTTTTTTTTTTTTTTTTTTTTTTTAAATGGGTTCGTCAACATGGACATTGGCCCAAGAACAGCGGAACAGAGAGAAAAGAGAGACTCAGATCCTTACACGATCAGAGATAGCTGACAGAAAGGAATCAAGAGCTAGAATAACCGAAAGAGAAGGAAGGGAGAGAATGAATGAAGCACAGTATGGAGCGGGAATACCGGTTTGTAAGAGGAAGGAATAAAAAGAAGCTTGTTCAGTTGAAAGCGACCTAACAACTGAACATTATATGATCGGGATCAGAAATACATTGATCGCCGGGAGGGTGCAATGGACAATACGGAGAAGGCACGAGAAAATAACGGAACAATGAGGAAGAGAGCAAACTATGCCCAAAACGCAAGCGGCAATTCGCAGAGAGATTAGAACGGCGCATAGAAGGAAAGTTAATAAACCATGGAAAACGTGGAAGGGAAGGTTGAATAGACAAGAAAAGGGAGTTCGGGTTGGAGAATGAGGATCACCTGAAAGGGAACTGTTGTACATAATCAGTTTAAAGTGCCAAAGACGGTTCAGATAGATAATAAATAGATTGAGATTGAGCGGTAGAAATATAAGTGCCATTACTGGTAACAGGTGTGAAGTTTAGCCGGTTATACGATGTGTGCAAGTTCGATGATTGTATGCATGTGTACGGTCGCCATAACAATGAAGAACGACGTACCCGTTTTTTTTTTTTTTTTATTGTGTGTTTATGCGTACATACGTGTACCAAGCCAGTACATAATGAGTACTTTTATCTAATTCAATCTCACCAATCTGCTGCGGTTAAAATGTCGATTAAACAATAATTACGATGAAACGAACGATATAAAATGGAAATTATTTAAGTGAACGCAATGTATACCGAGAATGCACGCGATGAATTCGTCAAGTACTAAAAATGCTAAAAAACATTTTAGTCGTAGCAATTTTATTTTATTTACTTTTTTTACCAATTCGCAACCAAGTATCAACCGAAAAAAAAAAAACAAACAAAAAAACACACGGAAGTTCTAGAACATGTTTAAAAACGAAATTGACCCTCGTCTATTATTGCCCGCGGCATTTGCATGCAATCATTTTATGGGTTCATATTTTTAGCTGACGTGCTCAAAAAAAAAAAAAAAAAAAAAAAAAAGCCTTATTTTTAATTTCGATTACTAGAGCATTATTGGGAATTGAGTGATTAGTTTAGTTGGCCATTATTCCGATATATCGATAATTGTTGCAGACTATCGGAAAAATATGATTTCTTAATACATTTATAATTTTTCGATAGCGCACTTGTTTACAAGAAAACAAAAATTTCCGTCCGTTCATCCTGTTAATAATAATGTTACCTTCCCTTCGCTTAAATATCCGCTTCGATCTTTTCCAAAATATATACCATGGGGGCTGAATACACATCAACGCTTCCCAACATTTTATCGTTATTGTCTTTTCATATTTTGCTATAATTATGCTAAAATGCTGAGCTCACTTCGATCCAAATCTCGGGTCCGTTATTTTCTACTTTTTTTTTTTTTTAATACTGGAAGCGGCTAAATAGAGAGTCACTCGGGGTTCTAAGTCTGGGCTCCTAGCGGGATGCGGCATAATTGGAATGTTGAATTTCTTCTTCGAAGATTTCTGAACGATTCCCCTTATTTGAGGCCATTGGCCCCCGATCAAGTTCCCAGATATTTTTTATTCATTCTAGCCGATGTTATAAAGTGATTAACCCCGATCGCACGCTTTATTACTAACGGAAAGAGGACGAATTAGGTGTATAATCAACTTATTAGAGCGTACACTTTGCTGATCGATAATTCTAAATGATTTCAAAGTTTTTCAGCTTTCATTTCTTATAGCAAGGCGGCAAATTGTCGCGATCGTTTTATAAACTTTCATCATCGATCCCCCCTCCCCCATGCGTAGTATCCTTGGGGCAAATGTGCTCGAGACTACACTTCAGATACCGTAAACATTTGATTTCCTGTACATATGCATCCCGTGGCATTTTTCCTTTGCTTTGCGTACGATGACCGTTAACGATGATATCGTTCTTAATCATTCTCATCCGTCAGCTTTAATTCTCGAATCGTCCGCAGATTTGATAATTCAACTCGGTCAACGTCCACTTTTAGACACATACACAATAAGAGTAACACACCCGGGTAGTGGTCACGCGCGAATGTTTTTTAAAATTTTTAACGTCACCGGATGGGAGCTCTGCCTGCCATGATTATTACCGGTAAATACTACCATTATTGTCAATTCGAGCATTATTACATTTTTTTCACTCACGACCCATTCAATGTCGAAATGAAGTCGCGCGTCATTTAAAAAGTTTAATGAGCGATTTATTTTTTCTCGGCATCGGCATATTTTTGTTTATTTGGAAGTGAAATGATTAAGAATTAATTTTTAGCGTTGTATAAAATTATTAGACATGTCGTAGAAGAAAGTTGAAAATTGCACAGGAAAAATTCGATTCGAATCGAACATTAAAAAAGCTAAAACGAAAAACAAGTATCAAACGTTTCGCATATTTACTTATTTTATTTGTTCATTTACCGATTGTCTATTTCGAATTTTCAGAACCCAATCACCGGAGAATTTTTCCGACTTGAATATATCCGCGATTTTAGAGTCAGTTAGTCAAAGTTACGACAAAAGAGTTAGACCAAATTACGGAGGTACGTTTTAGTTTTTCGTATTATTACTATACCATTTCTATTAATTTGTGCGAAACCGTTTCTTATTTACTCTACTAGCTCGACACGAACAATTAGTACAACACGGAGGTGCTCACTTGCGTTACATTTGATAATATAAAAGAACGTACAAACAGAGGTAGTCGCGGCTCTTAGGCCATACGACACCTAACAAAGACGTGAATTATCGAAAAGAATACAATAATGTATAACGCGTGTCCTAGGCATAATAATTATTAAAAAAAAAGAAAATATCCTTTTTGGTTTTTCTACATGACGTGCGAAATCACATGTATCATTATTACGAACTATACAAATTTCATAATATTATATGTACATATATATATATATATATATATATATATATATATATATATATATATATATATATATGTACTAAGAAGTTTATAATAAATTAGGAAAACAATTTACGGTAAATTTAAAAAATTAATCTTAAAACCTTAACGTTTCGGAAAGCTTACACTTACCATCACGCAATCCACCGTGTAAGTTTTAAATGTTTAATTTATAATAAACGTTTTCATTTTTGTCGCGGCCTATCCTTTTAAGCGTTTATTTCTCATAATTTTTTAAAATGATAAATTAAAATTACTAATACGGGTACATGGAGCAGTGCGTAGTCATGCTGTTTCATAAAATGACCATCATCATTGCGAAAAATTGCACATTTTTTTTCTATAACCAACAAAAATTGTAAATACACGCGCACACAAAATGGGCGCCAGACACACATACACACACACACATGGACGAATAGATAGAGAAATTGTTTCTTTTATGTTATCGACTCTGGACTTGCGGCCTTCACATTATTTCAACATCTAATAGCTCTGGGATTAATTTAAAAATTTTTTTTCTGTCGCAAGGAAGGGTCTCGAAATTTTGTAATAATTTTGACTTACACCTTTGGGAAGCGTCTTATTTATTTCACGCACTACGACAAACATTTTGCGATCATCGACAGTTCGAAATTCGTAATCGTATCACCATCCGAAAGGCACATCGATGTCGCATTGTACTTCTGTACAAACGGTGCGAGGTACTACCTTTTTTTAACCCAAAATTTATGAACACACAAATATGTTGTGTAATACAGCTTAATCATTCGTATATTAAACTAAAAGTATTCTCGATATCGGAGCTTGAATAAAATCTATTCATTATCGAACACACATCTATAATACATACGAATATAATTATTGTAGGTCACTACACAAGACAGCGCGTATTTTGTTCGATTTTACGGTGCTACAAGTGTGCAAAGTTTTGGATGTATTTGCTCAAGGGCATCGCCAGCCGATGACCCGGGGGGGCAAGATGAGTTGCCAGCAGCCGGGGGGGGGACAGAATGATAGAAAGAAGATACGAGTTATAGGAAAAATAAAATTTATAAGTTGTAAAGGCTTAATATTTTATTAAACAAGAATAAAATCTTAATTAAAACATGATTTTCGTGGGTTTATAGAAAATTGTTCTACTACTTTATTATAAAAGTCTTTTTTTTTTCTTTTCTTTTTTCTTTTTCTTTTTTTTTGGGTTCGTCTACAAGGACATTGGCCCAAGAACAGAAGAAAAAAGACGATGAAACTTAGATCTTTATACGATCAGAGATAGCCGAAAAAAAGGAATCCAGAGCCTGAACAACAGAAGGAGAAGGAAGGGAAAGAATGAACGAAGCACTGTAAGGAGTGAGAATACCAATTTGTAAAAGGGAGGAGTAGAAAGCAGCTTGATCGGTTGCAAGAGATGCACACTCGAACATTACGTGATCGGGATCACACACAAATTGGATATTGGAGTGGTGCAATGGATAAAAAAGGAGACGGCACAAGAGAGAAACGGAAAAGCGAGGAAGGAAGCAAACTGTGCCCAAAGCGTAGGCGGCAAATCGGAGAAATGTTGGAGCGACGCATGGAAGGAAAGTCAAGAAACCAGGGGAAACGAGGAAGGGAAGGCTGAATAGATAATAAAAAGGAATCCGGGTTGGAGAAAGAGGAGACGTAAGAGTCAAACCATAGATTGGAATGAGCAGCAGAAGACAGAAGGGTAATATTATAAAAGTCTTCTGAATTGTGTCCATGATTACACGCATATGAATACTCGTCATGGCCAGGTGATTAAAAAGTTTCAAAGCTCCAGGGGGGATTTTCCCCGCACCCTGGAGACGACCATGTATGTGCTATTAAATTCTCGTTTCATATGTAAAATGATTTTTCTTTCGGTTCAAAAGCATTAAAAAAATGTAAGTGGATGAATTATTACATAAATATATATATATATATATATATATTCTAATGGTATAATTATAAACAGCTCGGTGGTACTTTCTTGAGAGCTCTCTCATTCAGGTCTTATCGTTGTTTTAGAAAATGTCTTTGCGTTCTGGTTCTTTTATGGCACGGCTGAAATTGTACAAAAAAAAAAAAAAAACCGGTAAATTTCAAAAGTGCTTATGTTCCCTTTAAAATCCAAAGTATAAAAATTACGTAAATTCGTTACTTAAGTAATTTACCGTAAGCAGAAACTTCCCGAAATTTTCCGAAATACTTTTACTCGCTCGCGTTTGATCACCTTGATATCTTAGAAAGTATCCCAGAACACGTTAGAATTTATGCGTTTTAACATCCTATTCTGACATCGAATTGGTTTCAACTTAGGCACTTGGTGACTGAGATTTTGAAGAGTGACCTACACTTTTGCTTTATCAGATACATAAAAATAAATCGTTAATGTAATTTTCTTAAATGGCGATGTTTGTTTGTTTCTTTTTTTAAAATGACTGTGACCTTCGTCATTTAACTAGCTGAAATTCTCACCATTTAAATCATTCATGTTGGCGCTGTTTTCAAACCCGGCCGGGGGGGGGGGCGTTTATCAAACCACTCTAGAGCTGAATACTTTTCCATTTGCTCTGATGTGTTTACGAAGGATTTTAGAGAGCAATAGCGGGGATTAGGATATTTTAAAACGTAGAACCGTGTCATATGGATTAGTTTAAACTCGAAATGTTTTTAATTTACTTCGTGTCATGGGATATCGAAAGATTTGTATAAGTTCGAAAGTGTTCCATTCGTAAAATCCGATAGATCAGCCATTTTTTTAGAAATTATCTCCTCTGTATGCTTCCAGAACAGGTTAAAAGTTCGCACTTGACTACAGAATTTTGTTAATGAAAAAGCGAACACGACACTTCTTTTTTCTTTCTGGTAATAATCGCATTAAAATACGCAATAGAATTTTTTATTATCGCCCACGTAAAGTGGCATAATTGTTAATATGCTTATATATATATATATATATATTCGTGTAATTGCTTTTTCAATTTCTCGGCGAAACATAGTGGTTGGCGGGTTTTACCTTATGCGTACATTCTTGATATAGTCCAACCAATCTGTCACAATCCAATGTTAATTTTGCAAAAATTACAACTCGGAAACAAAACATACAGTGATATAGAAAAAAGAATTCTAAAAAAGATAGCGTCAAGTCCATTTCGAGATTCGGTGGTGAACATCACCTAAAACATAGGTAAAGTTGAAAAAAATGGTTTTTTGTAAATATAAGAAAAAGTAGGCGTCGAATTGAAAAATAATAAATGAGAAATTTGTAAATAATAAAAAGATCTATCGATTCGTTTTTTTTACGGTTATCGATTGATCGATTACTTTTTGAGATATATCGAAAAAAACCGTTTAATATCGTGTTTTTTTGTTTTTGCTGTAATTTGCTTGCATTGACTTGATATTTTATACAAATCTTGACAAGCCGAAAAAGTATGTTTTTGGAATTTTTTTTTTTTTTTTTTTTTTTTTAAACAGCCCCTTAAGGGAACTGTATGTTTATTACAATCTTAGAACTATTTCTAAATAAGTAACATTTATAACTAAAAGTAAATTAACATGTTGCAAAGGAATAAATCAGTATCTATTCTTTGCTATTTATATACACATACATACAATAAAACGATAAAAATTTACAACACTAGATCGTTTGGTTTAAATCATTTAAGCCGTCTTGCATCTTCTGTAGTAAGCAAAAGGTCCAGTGCTTCCGGGTTCGGATGGGTATGGAGTCTTTCTTCGTGACGATGGGCAAAGTCTTTAATGACTTCGTCCACCGATTTGATCCTTAAATCGTTATGTAGAGATTCGTTCCGTTGGAACCATCGAGCATTGGTTATCATACGGAGGAATTTATTTTGGGTTACTTGAATAATATTTCTATTTGATGTTTTGGTACATCCCCATATCTGTACCCCATAAGTCCAAATCGGTCTTATGATGGTTTCATAAATGAGCCGTTTGTTTTCAAGTTTCATTTTGGAATGTCGTCCGACAAGCCAATACATTTCACGTGTTTTTTCTCGGATCTGCTGAGCTTTTGACAAAACGTGAGTTTTCCAAGTCAGTTTCGCATCTAGATGCACACCCAAGTATTTTGCTGAATCGGAGCTTGGCACTTGTTGTCTATTTATGAACACTACATGACGCGGATCTCGTTTACGAAGGGCGAAAGTGGTGTGGATAGATTTTTGTTCATTCAGCTTGATTTTCCAATTTTCTGTCCAGTTTGATACACGGTCTAAAGCATACTGAAGGTTTTTAGTTGCTTCCGTTTGTGAGCTGCTTATTGACAGTATTGCTGTGTCATCAGCGAACATTGCAATCGCAGTATTTGGTGTTGTTGGTATGTCTATTGTATACAGAAGATACAGAATAGGCCCGAGGACGCTACCCTGTGGTACGCCTGCCTGTATTGGATGGAAGATTGATCTCGCATCTCCATAAGCTACACGGAATTGTCTTTCTGAGAGGTATGATTTCAGTAGACGACACCAATTAACAGGTAGTCTGGTGCTTAACTTGTGTAGAAGTCCTTGATGCCACACTCGGTCAAATGCTTGTTCAATATCCAGAAAGACCGCCGAGCAAAATTTTTTTTCTTCGAACGCTCTTTCTATTATTGAGGTTACTCGATGTATCTGGTCAACAGTAGAATGTTGACTGCGAAAACCAAATTGATAGTCTGGTAGACGTATTAGTGTCTTAAGTCGCCTAAGTAACAACTTTTCAAATAGTTTAGATATTGCTGGTAATAACGATATCGGCCGGTAGGAGGAGACAACTTTTGCTGGTTTTCCTTGTTTTTGGAGCATAACAATCTGAGCAATTTTAAAACTTTCAGGTACATGTTCCAAGCGTAAACAGACGTTAAATATGTACGTTACTAGTACTATTCCTTTTTTCGATAATTCTTTTAATACACCAGGTGCTATTTCATCTACTCCTGGCGATATTTTTGGATTAATGTTGTTTATTTCTTTTGCTACTTCAAGTGGAGTAATAGGTTTAATTATTTGTTTATCTATTTCTATGGTACTTAGCTCAATTTTTGATTGAATGTTGTGTGGCTGGAATATTCGTGACAAATGTCTAGCAAATAAATCAGCTTTTTCCTCATTACGTCGTAACCAATTTCCAGTTTCGTCTTTTATGGGTGGTATTCTCACTACTGGCCGTTTGAAGCGTCGAGTCGCTTTCCATAGGGAGTAGTTTTTGTCCTCGGTTGGACTTAATTCTTCCAAGTAGTTGGCAACACTCTTTTGTTTTATTTCAGAGATCAGTCTATTCAATTTATTGCTTATTCGATTGAACGTATTTTTGTCTTCTGGTCTTCGGGTATTATGCCAGATACGTCTTGCTCTTCTTCTCTCTTTAACCAGTTGCCTGACTTCGAAAGGATAACAGTTTTCACGAGTTATTTTGCTGTTTATAGGAACTGGTGTTGCGTTCCTTGCAGCTTCTCGAATTGTTTCTATGAAGTACTGACTTTGTAGGTTCAACTCTTGTGTAGTTTTTAGTTTCATTCTTAAATCGATTCTATGATCAAGTTCATCTCTGAATCTGTCCCAGTCTGTATATTTATTTGTAAGGTTTAGGCATTTTTGTTTTCGTATAACAGTATTACTAAGGGTAAGAAATATAGGAATATGGTCCGAAGTCAAATCATTGTAGCTCTTTACTTCCACATAATCTCAGCGTTCCGTAAAATAAAATTAAAATAATTCGGAAAATTTAACGTGAAATATTCGCAGTAAGTTTTAATTCAAATCAATATACATTTGTTGTTTTAGAAAAGGAATATTTAGTTGAAGTATAAATTTGAATCAGAATTTTTGAATAAACCAAAATAATGTATAATATTATGATCAAAAATCCCCCCCCGGAGGTTTAATGCTCGTAAAAATGTGGATTTTAAGCGCATTAATGGCGGTCGATTTCGATTGGTGTCTAAAATTCCATTTCTAAATGCTCGTTTAGTATGCGAAACAGAAAAAAAAATAGAAAAAACAATTTCCGCCGAATTCTATAATGCCTACAAACTGATAACCGTACAGAATTACAGAATGCTTATTGTTGCTATGCTTACAGAGGCCAAACAAAAACTTTTACCTGACTATAAACTACGTTTATTCTGTTAAAATTGGCAGGCTCTAGACGTACAAATTAACGTTACTCTTCAATAGTGACATAATTCCGCCGTGTCCCGCCTTCGCAAGAAATGAAATTACCGCAGTTCTAGCAATATCTGCGTAAGGGAGATCACCCCCTCCCCCTCCCGTTCGAGACTGTTTAAAAATTGACGACTAGCGTTAAGAAATTTATGTTGAAAAAAAATTATGCATTACGGCCTAATACAACGGCAGATTATGCCGGACGTTTAATTCAATTTTAGGATAGCTGGCGCCGATCGGAGGTTTACAAAAACCATCTGGAAAAAAATGGTTTGAAGAAATGCGTTTTGGCGTGAAGCTTCTTTTCGATATACGTCACGCATATTACTTTTTAGTAAGTGAGCATACTATATAAGACACGGAATAAATTTGCGTTCGTCTATTCTATTAAATCAGTAGGCGTTGTCAATCTAATGAATCTACCGCTTTCAATTTACTCTACCGCCTTGTTGTGTTAAAACTGCAAATTTGTCCTCAGAGTAATCAACTTAAGTCTAGCGAACGAAAACGGTATTTTTCATAGCGAAACGTATGTAATTTGTAGATACAGTGAAAAATAACGACTTTGACGTGGTGAATAGTCTGGCTGATATCGAATAAAAGATTCTGTAATTTTTTTATGCCCAATATTTTTACCGCTACACTAAATCGTCTCGTTATAAAAAACTTCTACGAAATATTTTGAAGAATAGGTTTTTAATAATTAAACAAAACACCGTAATATATTTATGATCGTAGTTAACCGTATTTTTCAAGGTATAACAAACGTTACATAAAATTGGGACATTTTTTTGGGACATTTTGCGTTACATAAAATTGGGACATTGTTTTGGGACATTTTTTCGAATGGGGGGGTAGCCTAAGAATTACGTTGTAATTAATATATATATATAGTACGCATACAAATACGTAACACGCATCTGTACACCGGTACATGCAGGCAGCTCAATATTTTAAAATCGAAAAACATGATCTTCTTTGAGAACTTAATATCAGAGAAAGACACGGGAAAGTCAAAACACATAAAGAAAAAAGCATTATATAGTAGAGAGATTCAGGACGTAACTTGCTCTTCAATCTTTGTACCATTCCTTCAGCTAATTTTCTAATTCTTTTTTCCACACACCAATTTTTTTTCTCCTTAATATATGATTAGAGATTTTACTTATTAATTTAATTAAAACTGAATCATTAGTGTTATCAATTCGTAGATTTACACCGCGGGGATAGATGTAATATGTATTACTTTGGTTCCTTGTTGAACAAATTTTCTACCTGCATGGTAATTTTGTACTATTGACATTAAATTCTAGTAATCTACAATAGAAATAGTACATCTTGGGGGATATTTCATACATCTTGGGGGACATTTCGTACATCTTGGGGAACATTTCGTACATCTTGGGGGACATTTCGTATATTTTGGGGGATATTTCGTACAACTTGGGGAACATTTCGTTGTTTTCCTCCAAAGTCGTTTTGCTTCCAGTGGAAGTTTCAAACACCTCTTCTGTATATAAAAAGAGAGGTAAAAATAAATTAAGAATTATTAAAGTATGAACAAATAGTTTTTATAGATCCAAAAATATTTACCACGGATACACATTAATTTTGACCGTTAAATGCTCTATTAACCACAATTATATTTTAAAAAAATGGTTCATTTGATTTTCAAAAAAATTATAAATTTCCTATGCTTGAAAATCGTTAATTGAGTGAGACAGCATCTGCGCAATGACATATCATTGATTGTACACTAAATTTCCGTTGTTATTAGAATAAAATACCAATATAAAAACAGATTGATTCTATTAAATTTGTACTCTGTATTAAGCGGTTTCTCCGCCATATTGTTACTTTTCTTTTTCTATATATTAGCGTAGAGATGATAAGCATTTTTTTTTTTTTTAAGTTTGTTATTGAGGCGTATTCTATTTAGCGTGTTTCTTTTTTCAATTCGTTCCGTGTAAAATACTTTCAGAATGTCTAAACGTGAAATATTACCCATTACAGAAAACATTTATATTTTGCATTTAGAAAATAGTACGTTAAATAATAAGTATTTACCAAAATAGCACAACAATCTTCTTGCCGAAATTTTAGTAATTAAAGAAAAACGGTAGAAAACAAAATCGAGAAAAATTTGTAGAAGTATAAATGTACTGAAGTTGGAAAAAAATCTTCTTGAATAGATTAGATCCCAATGAAATAATGTTTCTCTCAATGAGGACCGATTTTACAAAAGCGAGCCTATAAATTTGCTGAAGAACACATATTTCATACGTTTTTCAGTCCTCAACGTAATGGATGCAGCGTTTCGTAATTGAAATTTTATTGCCGTTTGGAGATCAGTGGACAAGTAGTCGGCGTTTCGGATGGAATTTTACAAAATTGGTGGCGTTTAGCCTCAAGTTGTTTTAAAATATCAAAAAAAAGAAAAACAATTTTAGAGAAGGAACGTTTATGAAATTTCGAAAGGTATTATAACCCCACCTGCCTTCTTATTCATTCCCTCTGACATCGTTGTAACTGATTGCGATTGCACTTTTATTCTGGATCATATTATTAGATACATAAAAAAAAAAAAAGGAATTTTTATTGCGTAATCCTTATTTTATTCCTACGTGTGCTTCAAAGAGATGTCGAAACTTTAGTAGCTAAACTTTTCGCTTCATTAACCAGTTTATTAGACACCTCGTTGGCTTAAAGATACAGAAAAAAAATCGCTTTAATCCTTTTCAAATAGATAAATTAAAAATTGCGCGACTGACCGATTCGATTGATACGATTTAGTATTGTGTTATCGGTAAGTATTAATGTTGAACTGCTGTCTTATTCGCCACTAAAGTTTCCATTTTCAGATCTTCGCGAATATCTGATGGTGCATCACAGAAATTTTAAGTTTAACTCGACTTTTTCGAAATAATTTCAGCGTTAAGCTCTGCATCGGTTATTCGCAGGCAGATTGGTGCATTTAAATTGATGAATTTTAACCTGAACGTTCAATTTGTAACTTTAAATTTTGAAGTTATTATGCTTGTTTTTTTGTTGTTTTTTTTTGTTGGTTCGGCAGATAGCTTCATTTTATGTGTTGGAGTAAAAATTTAACCTCACTGATTGTTTAATCAGAGATTACAAGTGCGACGTATGGAGGCATTATATCTTATCATCGTAGTCATTAGTTCAATTTACAACATAAAA
Source organism: Icerya purchasi (assembly GCA_039619475.1). Taxonomy (NCBI): domain Eukaryota; kingdom Metazoa; phylum Arthropoda; class Insecta; order Hemiptera; family Monophlebidae; genus Icerya; species Icerya purchasi. The sequence continues at coordinate 242,079,610 of CM077115.1, forward strand.
GAAACACCGCGTGAAATAAACGGATACAGTAAAAATTAAAAAATTTACTTTTGAATATTTTTAACAAACTCCCGCGATAAATTATTACCTGTGTCTTTTTATATTGAAACCAGAATTCCTCCACTGATCATTTTTTTTTTTTTTTTTTTTTTTTATGGGTACGCCAACGAAGAGCAAAAGCCCAATCAGCCAAGGAATCTAAGTAATTGTTCAAAAGGAGAATAACATATTAGATTTCAATCTGGTGCGAGATTGAATGAATGAAAGAAGCTAGAATAGGAACAACTGACAAGGAAGGAAATGAGAGAACATAAGAATCATTGTATGGAGTAGGAAGACGAAGATCCAAAAGCCGAGAATAAAAGAGAGAACGTTCTGAAGAGACTGAGGAACATTCGAAGAAGACGTGATTGATATCACACAGAAAAAAGGAGTCCTCTGGGTGAAGAGGGCACCGCGGAGAAGAGACGAGGGAAAAACGATAAAGTGACGAAGGGAGAAAGGTATGACCGAAACGAAGATGACATATAGCGGTGATCAGGGTACGACAAAGAGAAGGAAACATGTCGAACCATCTGGTCAAAGAAGGTAAGGGCTGAACGGAAAGATAAAAGGAATTCGGATTTGAGAAAAGAGAAAAATAAATATTCTTCCATAATCTAAGGTGAAACTGTTTGGAAATATGATTAATATTGTGAGCGGAAAATTTATGAAGAGGATGTCCATTGGATGCTCCTGAGCGAGCCAAGGAATCAGCCACCTCATTACCCTCAATTCCAGCATGGCTAGGAATCCACAATAAATCAATTTGGATCGAACGGAACAGGAATAATTCGTGAATTAGATTGCGAATAAGGAGAATGAAAGGATTAAAAGAGGGCAACGGTAAGGGAGAAGAGACCGCCTGCAAGACACTTTCAGAGTCAGCTATTAAAAGAAATTTATCCGAGAGGATAGAAGAGGAAGAGATAAAAAGAATTGCATGAAGTATGGCAGCAGATTCAGCAGTAAATATAGAGCAGCAGGAAGGAAGTTTAAAGGATTCGGAGTAGTTGTGAGAAGGAAAAACAAAGGCGGCACCAACCCCATCAGCCCTCTTAGAACGATCAGTAAAAATAACGGAATGATTGGGCATTGGAAGATTGATTTTGCCAGGACAAGTTCGCGATTAAATCGTAATTTGCCTCGATTTCTAAATAAAAATCTATATTTTCCTCTTTTTTTTATAAAACGGTTAATAAATATTTTATCTCGTTCGATAAACTATTTCCATAAAATATGTAACATCAATTATACTAAACTAAACAAAGATGTAGATTATATTGGAAACTTATATGCAAAGACCATCTCCTATATAATAATAATAATAATAATAATAATAATAATAATATAAATACTAAATACATTCTTTTGTGAATTGCTCTTACTACGTAAAATGTTATTCCCATTTCCAAAAGCCAAGAGTTTCGAGGAACGAGCAAGACAGTTGAATCTGTCTCCTATATTCTGGATATAACGACTGAAAAGTTCAAACTACCGTCAGAGGTCTTAACTGCAGCACTTTTGACTGTTGTAAAGAAGGTGTATTGATATTTTAAACGTTTCTCACGGTAGTAGACAGTTTATTTTATATATGGGAAGTCCCCAGAGGGCTTTAAAAGCTCTCAGTCGGAGTAATTTCACCCGTCATCTGGACATTTACGATATTAAAGAAGAATACTTCAACATTTTTAAGGCAACGTGGTGTGCTGTTAGGCTGTATTAAAAATATTGAGGCAAAAGACGCGTGGCCTTTAACGGAGTTATTTTTTCATATATTGGCTAACCTGGTCGGAACCCAGGGGGTAGCATAGAGAGGACTAGTTAGTCCCCGTATACATGAAACTTCCCACTGTGCCAAGTCATACTTCAGCCTACATTACTTATCCTTTGGTTTTTTATCGTATTCCTCTTCGTTAACCTTCAATCCAGTGCGATCTTTTGTCGCAACCAGCTGCCGGAAGGGACATTCTAGATTGAGTGTTCATTTTCTCGATGTCGACTAGTTCTCTGTTCGATTTAATAATCGGAGAAAAGATGTTCACTGGCAGCCGATTAGACATTAGTATGTAGACCCTTTCAGCTAGACTTATGTCTAATAACACATTTCTATTAGTCTGCATATACGTTGCTTTGTGCTCCGATGATGGAGCTTTGGTTTTTCTGTTCTTGTCTTGCAATCCGGTTGTAGTTTCACAAGAAAGCAGTGACTCTCTTTTACTTTACTTTATCATCTTTTATTACATTTATTTTACATGTTCCTTTTTTTTCCCTTTTTTCATTTATTCCCCTTTTTTATTTCTTTTTTTCATTTTGCTTTTTTCTCTGCTTTCTTTTCCTGTCTCTTTATTTGATTGGCTACCTTTATTTCTTCTGTTTCTAATCGCTTCCTGATTTAACTTTCAAGTCCCTACGTTTCATTATTTGTTAGTCCTTTGTGGTGAGTAAATGCCCTTAGTTGACGCACCGAAGTTTAAAAAAAAAAAAAAAAATACTTTTCATCCAGCCGGTAAAAGTTTATTTTGTGGATGTATTTTAAGCGTATTGAGCACTTTGAATATGATGAGTAGAAGAATTAACGAATGAATGTAGAAAAAAAGTGCAATGCCCGCATTCTATTCCGCTGAGGGATGAAACCTTCTCCCGGCGGCTAACATCATTATCGCAGCAACTAATCAGAACGATGTACATGCAACAAAAATAATTGGTGCGCCTATACCAAAAGCACTGTGAACTACGTAAACGTGTCGACGTAGTGTATAATAAATGCGTGAGTTCGAATGGTGAGAGAGGTAACTCGACAACCAATCGATACATGTCGAACAATTATCTCTCCAATAGAACAAATTAACGCGCAAAACTAACTTGTTCATCAAGCCCGGATATGCGGAATAACCGAATCACATCCTAAAGCCGGTTACTGTATGAAGAAAAGAATAACAATTTATTGATTTTTGTTTTTCATACGGTAATTGGTGGATTTAGTAATGAATGTTGATACCTTTTTTTCTGTTTTCAGTACCAATGTGTTCGTTTTAGCGTCTGACGCAAGAGATCGAACAACTGCACAAATTTTTTCAAAGCGACTCTTTTCACGAAAGCTGTTTTACACATCCTTGAAAATAGTTTTTTTTTTTTTTTTTTTGACTTATTTCTCGTGGGAGCGAATGTTTTAATCTGCTTTTAAGAAAAATTTCGAAATAACTTTTCTTTTTTTTTTTTTTTGGCAGGTGTCTCTGGCATCAGACTGTTAGTACACTAATGAATAGGGTCGAGCGCGGATACTTTCATTTCTATCGTATCTCTTTATGTCACAGAACCGAACGGGATGATAAGTTTTTAAGTTTGAGCACGAAAATGTATTATTAACGGCTCTTGGTCGCCGGGACGTCGTAGGTCATCCAAAACAAATATTTCGAAAACGTGTGCTTGCACGGAACTGCCGCAGATTAGTTTTACCCTTTTCACCGTAACCATAACTTGTAGAAGTCGACCGAGCTCTGTGCTGAAATTTTAAAGTGTGCAAGATTTTTCGCGTCTAATACGAGAGAGCGAAATTTAATGGTTAAAATTTGACCTCGACTGTAGATATAATGTGATTAAACATATTTCCGAGCGCTGATGTTTACTTGTGACCTTGTATGTGTTCTCTTTGACAACTGTATAATTCTCGTATACCTTTTGCGTACGTGTCGTACGACATTTGCACGAACCTTTCGTTTGCGGGAAACATGTCATCATTCTGGTCGTTTCAGGAATGTCAAAGTGGCATTTTTTTATCGGCTTGGTACAAGTATCATCGCTGTTGTGTCGTCTTCGTTGACGTAATCATTCTTAAGTCATCGTAATATATATATATATATATATATATATATATATATATATATAAATACCGGTAGTACAATTCTCAAAAAAAAAGGAAAGAAATGGAAAACAAGAACCGACGTTGATAAATATCGAAAGCTTTTACATCTGCCTCATAGTATTAAAGGTCACTGTGCGCATCCACAGCGGAGTGCATAGAACAGAAATACGTGTATAAACATTTTTATTAAATTATTTTCGCCCTTCATCGCAAAATAATCGATCTTCTCTGTTGCGTTTTGGAAAGTTAAAAATCGTTAATTGTGCAAACCGAAAAAAGGTAAATCAGCCGGTAAAATATATTAGTACAATTAATAACAACATTTTTTAATTGCCGACATTGTAATAATGGATTTTTGACAGTAGTTCATACAGTGAGGCAGAAAGGAACTTTCTAAAATTCTGAAAAAAATTATCTATTAATAAAAAAACTTGCAAATTATATTAATTACCATAAAAAATGCTCGCGATATCTCTCGCATGTGGCACAGTGCTTGCAGTAATAATAACTTACGCGCCGGAAAAATATAACGGCATCACCCCCCCCCCCCGTGAAGGAATTTCAAAATGAAATTTAGCCCAACAAACTGTCTTCGTTTTATACCGAACTATGCTGATAATCAAAAATGTTGTCCTACAACGTGATGCGATATTTCAACAGAAATTAGGCATGGGAGACTTGATAGAGCCGGCCGAAAATGTGAAGATTTTTAAATATCCTCTGCAAATGGCAACAGTTTCGTATCGAATTATGCTAATAATAAAAAAAAATTATCCTATAGTACACAGAGTTCTAGAAAAAAATGAACTTCCGGGGGCTAACTTTAGAATACAAACACTTTTTTTAAAAAACCATTAGATCGGCAAATAGTTTTTTTTTTTTTTTTGCCGGATTGTGCCGATAATATAAAACACGCGTTCTGATAGATTTGTCATTTTATGTGCGAACGCGCGTTTTATCTTATACATCTTTACCGGATGAACTTTATTAATTAATAATCCTCATTATTCGTTGCATCGAGCTAATGATTTAAAGTCAAATCCAAATAATCGCTTTTGTCTCAACTTCAAGATTAAATCCGCACCACTTTAAATGGTTGATCTCTACCACACCCTGTGTAGACTTTAATGAGCGGTAATAACAATTTACGGAGCTGTATATTTTTTCTCTGTAATTTTTAATCTTACACTCGACGACTGAATTATGTATTCTTAAATTTGACTGAATTCATCTTCTGCCGCGTTGTTGAATAAATATGATATTGACTTAACTGCGGCTATGTGTAAAAGAACAAATGGTATTCGATCGTTTAAAATGAACCGAGTGTAAACATTGAATGCGAATTACTAAATACGGACGCGGAAAACCTTTTAATTGGAAAAATATTTCGGTAAATTAGTTTTGTTAAAAAATCACTCCTGTGCTGACCATTTGATAACCGTAGTTAGATTCTGTGTCAGCGAAAAAACTACTTTTTTTCGCTGACATAGAATATGTCATTCACTCTTTTTCCACATCCGAATGCTATTGTATTTTCCAAATCACGCTTTAATAAATATTCTCTCACTATTCCATCTCCACAGAAAATTTACAAGATGCGCTAAATAAAATCATTGATTGGTTGAATAAATGGAAAATCATAATAAATGAAAATAAAAGTAACCACATTATTTTTACAAAGAGAAAAATTGTACATAACAAATATCATATATCTATAAATAACAAGCAAAAACATATTCATCCGTAAAATATCTTGGAGTACACCTAGGTGAAACACTTAGGTGGCTTCATCATATCAAGACAAAAATAACAGAACTAAATCTGAAAACGAGACAACTTCATTGGTTGCTTGGACCGCATTCCCAATTACATATTTCTAATATAGAATATTACTATACCACATGGTATTAAAACCGATGTGGTTGTACGCAGCTGAATTATAGGGATGCGCTTCTAAAATTATGGTGTGAACAAAATACAACGCCATATCAAAATAAGGTGCTACGATCCAATGATCAGGAGCACCAAGGTATGTGTCCAATCAAACACTACATCAAGATTTACAAGTGAAATATGTTACAGACTAAATAAAGCTGGCGGTTAAAAATCACTTGTCGAGGATGAAATGAAAATGCGCTCGCAACGAATTTACTACAATGACTAGCAAGTTGCAACAGGGGTTGAAAAGAAGGAACGTTATTGACCCCTAGTGTGATTATTCGATAAATAAATTCGGGACCGGCTAATGATCTTTAAATTCACGATCTTATTAACATTAAAATCTAGTAAATGACTATATAGTCAGTTCTAGATGTGAAAGAGAAAAAAAAAAAAAAACAACAAACTATTCCATCTTATAGGGGGTACATAGCACAACTGTTTCACTCACTGTAAGCAACTTCCATTCGTATTCTGTACATTCAGTATTCTTTTTGACAAAATTGGAGAAAGAAACGAATTTTTGGCTATGAATCGGAATTATTTTCTGTTTCTATTTGACAGTTTTTGATAAGAAGTAAATAATTTAGAAAAACAACTGAAAAAATTAACGTTTCGTTAATTGTTATAAAAATAATTAATGCTTTATGTACTATTGCTGCCTGTAGTATTATCGGAACAATTACAGTTAGATTTTTTTTTTTTTTTTTTTACTAATAAATCGTTATTAAAATGTCCGACTAAAATACCAAATAGCACATACATATTTGTTATTATCAATTTCGATCTAAATTCTTCGCTATATCGCTTAATTTCGTTAGCGGTGTATGCAGAGATTCAATAAATCATTATTTATTTTTCCTTCACTAAACGTTATACCGGTGCACACCTATTTTTAATACAGCAGTTATCGAGACCATTTTTGAATTTTTTTTATAGTTATTGATGTCTCTCTAATGGTACATTTCTTGTGTTCTCACAGCAAGGATAATCTCGTTAAGTGTTTAAAAAATTTTTACGAAAAAAAATCTTTTTTTTTCTTTTTTTCTTTTTTTTTTTTTTATTTTATAATTTACAAATTTCGATAGTACACACTGCGAATTAATCTGCATAATATTATTCCATATACTACTTGATTCAAGGAAAATCATTCGCAAAATTTCACATCTAAGTTTATATGTTTTTCTGTTTTTTAATTTAATTAATTGTATTACATATTTTAATAGTTTTCAACCGAATGAACCAAATGATTTGGAACATTGTCAATAAAAGTACAAGTTATATTATACTTTTAACTTTCGTTATTGTTATCACTTTTGATTCCACTAAGTTGTCAATTATTAATAATTTGCATTCTGTTGCATGTTCCGTCCAAAATATATCAATATATAATAGCTGTTCTGAATAATTCTTTTTTGAAATGTGGAAGCCGTTTTCTTTTTTTAATTTGACTCTTTCAGTTTCAAACTAATTTGTAGCCAAATAAATCACACGTTTTATTCATGGAATCAACTTTCAAATCTTTTTCAAAGTTAATAGATGGGGAATCGCTTTAATGTTAGGAAGATTACAGGCCAGTTTTTGCGATGACAGAAATATAATAATATCTTTCATATTTGTGAATGTTTTTTTACTTTCCGGTTATGCCGAGAAGACACAACGACGATCAAGTAGTCGGCAGAGTGAACTGTACAAACACTAAATTAAATAATGAAGAAATTGAACGGTGGTTATATGATTTTACCACCTTTTTCTAGCTAGAGGCCGGCGTCAATTTTTTTATTTTTTTTATTTTTATTTATTACAAACCGGCCATCTAGGCCATTTAGCAATATTCTTAACAGGGAAATATTTAGCATGAAGGGAGAAGTACCCAATAGTACCTACCCGATAAACTTTACCTTAAACAAGGTCATGAGGTTTCTTACACTTCAGCCGCCTCCTATCATTAGCAGTATGTAGCAGTCCAGCAGCAAGTTTATTCGGATGACTTTCAAGTCTTTCTGCGTGTCTTCGGGCATGAGCTTTAATAACATCTGCCACATACTCTATCCTTAAATCTTGATGCAAAGTTTGATTTGATACATACCATGGCGCCTTGGTTACGAGCCTAAGGATTTTATTCTGCGCGGTCTGTATTATCTTCAGATTTGTAGGTTTAGTACAACCCCAAAGCTGTACTCCGTAGGTCCAAATAGGCTTCAAGATACTTGTGTATATCAAACGTTTATTATCAATGACATCATAATGAACAAATAAATAAACAAATTTTCATATTTAAATATTGAAAATTGTAAAAAGTTTTCAATTTAATTTGACGCAACTGTTCTGGCAACTACAATTTACTTTAAAACATATTGTAATTTACATTAAAATGTATCGTAATTTACATTAAAATGTATCGTAATTTACATTAAAATGTTTTGTAATTTACATTAAAATGTATTATAAATTACATGTGCATTTTTTGCAGAGCGTAAAATCAAAAATATACTTTTAAATAACTGTACTATTTATCTAATATTATTTCATTACAAAATATTTTTAGTTCTATGCATTCTGTTGAACCAGTGAAATTTGGATGAATTATGTTTAACTTTGATTAAAGAAAAAAATTTCATTGCCCTAATCCATTGAGAATTGCAATTTTTTCTTAATTTTTGCTGTTTAATATTGCTTGCAATTCCAGGTAATTTAAAACATAATCAAAAATTTACTCCGAAACAGAACTTATTAATACATATATTCGGATGTTATTCGTTTCTATTTTTTGCGTTTCACTGTGATATGTCAGCGATTGAGTTTTGCCAAACATGTACAATATGAATGGGGGAAAGCTAACCAATTCAAAGACATATGTGGTAGAAAAAGTGTGTATACTTCTGTGATAGTTATAAAAAAAAGTCATAAGTCGAATCGATTTACTAGTAATGGAAAGATGATTATTGCTCTGAAGTGATTTACTGAAATCAGGAAAAGAGCGCTAGGTTATATGAGATGATCGTTTCCATTAGTCATTATTCGATGTCTCAGCCTTTTAATATTGTTTTAATTGTTACAGAATTCGTGATTTTTGCTATATGATTCCGATTTAAATCTTGTTTTTTTCGCTTTTATGATTGGTCAACCATTTAAAAAGTTATTCTGCTTGTAGGCATCTATTTTAAGATTGCTTTTTCATTAATTATTATTTACCCTCGTTTTGGTGGTGTCAATGATTTGTGAGATTTATTTTTGTCGCCGTTCACCCTTTGGTACATTCACAGGTTATTGAGCTCTTCTCTGTTTCTAACCTCTTAGTCTGCACGATTTTTTGCAGTCTTTCCTAACACAAAATTTTGAAAGTTTCCACTTCTTTTTGTCCTGTTTTGCGACTTTGATCTGGAGTGAAACACTCTCAGACATACGCATTTTTATTAGTCTCTCTATATTTGTATGTTTACAATTCTAGACGTTATACTCGTATTTATTTTTATTAAATACAACTTCTGCTGTGCTGTTCTAGATTTTATTTTTTGGTTGCATCTATCATTACTGTTCATCCTAAATATTTTTGTGTTTTTTCACAATCCTTTATTGTCACTCTGCTTGCAATAATTTAATATATGCATATATGTATGTGTGCTTCCCGAGTCTGATACAGAAAAATGTTATAATGGAATTTGAACCTTGACGTGCAATCGCACATACTATTATTACACAAACAAAACCAAATTAAGTAGACAGCTCTCCATTTATTTAAATTGCAAAAAATAAAAAATTCAACTTATATAAAAGGAAATTGATATTTAAATTTTTGAAAAGGAAATAATTTATGTGAACGACAAAAAGTAATAATTTAATATCGATATCATACGTTCTTTGTGTCATTTTATACATTTAGGTTATAATTGTTCATTTCCACCATTTTCTGTATTAACATTTATTGAAAACATATAAACACACGTATATGGTATAACAGAAAATTAGTTATTTAAAGAATACCGTAAACATCGGCATATTTCGGAGTTACTTCATAATTATGGCAATAATAAAGTTAAAGTTAACGATATAAATTAAACGAAAGCCATGTTTACGGAGTAACTTCGAAACGTATCGGCGTTTATTGTATTTTTTAAATGACTATATTTCTGTTATACTACCTGGTTTTATATATTTTTAATCATTTTATGTAGTCCAATAACAGAATTACACTAGCAATTAAGCACAAATATATTAAATATAATAAATAGTAAAAACCCCGCCGATATATTTCGGGGTGAAACTACCTATATTCATGATGTGATAAGGAAAAAAAACAAGAAACAAACTTGCCTTTGTTCTCCTTATCACACGGCATGAATATAGGGAGTTTCACTGCGGAATATGTCGGCGGGATTTTAAATATTTATTATATTTAATGTATTTTTTGTGTTTAATTGCTGGTATAATTCTGTTATTCAACTATAAAGAAGGAACAATGCAGAATGAATTAAAAAAATAAATAAATAAATAAAATTACAAAGTAAATTTAATTGAAGAACTGTAAAGTGCCAAATATAGAGACATATATATAGCGTCTTCGTCTTGTAATGAAAAGAAAAAAATCGATTTTTATGATTTAAAGGTAAATCATAAAAACTCGTGAAAAAATCTATCTAAAAATGAATACGTTTATTTGCGTTAATAAACTATTCTAAATAATAATCGTCGGTTCTCCGCACTGCCGTTTTACCGCTTTTTGTTTTCCATAGTCAACGGATTTTCACTATCGGTATATTTCGCCGTGCGTATATCTCTCTATAGATTAGACGCGTGTGAAGGTAATTTCGCTGCGGTAAAATAGCGGTAATGTAGTCATCGCAGTTGAGTTCAGTATATGTGTGTCGTCTACTCATCGTATTATCAGTAAAAATCATTAGAGGTCTCTTTAATGCTTAATAACGTGTTTTTTTAGCCAGCTACCGCGGCCCAGTTGATTAGCTAATTGTCTTTTGTTCATTTAGAACCGGGTTCGAATACCATTTCCACGTAATTTTCAAAAAGTTTACTCGCGCCGTGTTTAATGCCTCCAATTGACGCGCCCAAAAATTTAAAAAAAAACAAAAACGGAAAGGTAAAATAAAACGGTTTTCATTGTCGTTTGTTTTTTAAATACTTTTCGCCCACAATTTTCATCTTTTTCAATTTTAAAATTTATTTATTAGAGAAGTAAAAAAAATTTCTCGAATGCAAAAAAACCGATTCCCATCACTTTTGTATATGTACGAAAATTGTGACGGCTCGTGCGTACCACATTCTCTGTCAACGGTATTATATAGCTAATCGCGAAGCAAATTCAACATGTTCCGTAACTGTAATTTTCAAGCGCTTGTTGGCAAGGAATGGAGCTGAAAAGGAAGAAAAAGGGAATGTGTGGGGGGGGGGGGGGGCGTGCATATAGAAGCGTAGAGGAAATAAAGGAAAAATTTATGGAATTACTTTTAGATGATGGAAATAGCGTCGTAGACAATACCAACAGTTGCGTCGCTCCAGTTTTTGTTTTATGTAGGAGGAACGTTTGAGTTCAGGACGAGAGCTGATTACCGGGCGATGTCTTACTGAAATATTGTCTCGCATTATTATACAGGCAACGGCAGCTTTATCTGTGTTGGATGACAGCGGAAATTCTGTCTGTTTCCGTCGGAATCGATATCTGCTAACGGTGCCGGTGACTCGAACGGTCTCCAGTCCACTTTCACTGCTTGCCAGTAGGCAGCGTGCTGATCGGAAGAAGAGCATTCCCATTGTTCCTGGAGCAGCAAAGTTACTCGGCGAAAACTGATGACGATCAAAAGGCGATTACACTAAATTCTCGTCTCGCGGCCGACCAGCCGCGATAAAAAGAGGAACGCGCTTGTGATAAACGGCTCCTTTTATCGCAACAAATGACTCGCGCGCATGAAGCCGTTCTAGCGGATAATAACAAGCGGACGAAAAGTAAAAACAAACAAAGAAGCGGCAAAGAAATGCGAAAAATAATTGATTTATATCTTGTCGGTAATATTTTATCGTTTTGCAACAGTTAAACGATGTTTCTCTTTTTTTGTCTTTCTCGGTTTTTGGATTTTTTTCGAAGTAAGTTGTTTACAAAAAAAAAAGCAAAAAAAGAAGTCAAAAAAATCTTTCTCTTTCGTCGCGCGATCAGACTGCCCCTTTCAGTTGGCAAGCATTGCGTCTGTAATTACTAAAGTAAAAACCAACAGCGCGCGCGCGCGCGCGAACTGAGCCAAGAGGAACGTCATCACGGTAATGGGCTGAAAAATACGGGGAAATCGCGTGGAAATTTTAAACTGAAGAAAAATGTCGTTGCCTAACCGGGGTAAAGTAGCAGATTTTCGAATTTTTCCCCCGCGAAAACCTGAAAATTAAGTTTTGAGAAAAAACACAAAACGAAATAATCTGGCTGAACCGCGGGCGTTTCTTTGGATATTGCCCGAGTTGGAAAGTTTCTGTAATTTATACCTCTTTCGCCGGTTAGGCCGCTTTGAGAATACCGGCGACTACATTTTTAATTCTTCTTCCGATCGAGAGCTGATTAGACGTTTAAACGACACGGCAATTAGATGTTTTTTTGTTGTTTTTTTTGGTAGTTTTTCTGACGCATTACCGGTTCAGCTATTAATAATACATTTTTAATTTGTCTCGTCAGCTGTATTTTAATCGATAAACGTGTAAATCGATTCTTTTCTTTTTCAAACTATTCTACAAATAGAAATAGACTGTTCTTATTACTACCGACTATGTATATATATATATATATATATATATATGTTCAAGAGACAGGCAAGTTTTCACAACTTGCTTCGTTATTTCTTGTTTAGGCATTTCGAAATAGGCTGATTCTCCTCCGTAATAAATGTTATTATATTATTAGGTTATTTTTTTCGGAAAAATTAACCCTTTCAGTCGTGCGTTCGAGCGTCCGTTTCTCGACAAAAATTACGAATTCTGCATACAAATTTACAATCCACTGTAACTTATTGCGTTTCGCTATGCGCTGCCGTTTTTGAGATACGGTTTGACCAGTTTAACGGACAGAATAATGCTCTCGTATGAATAATTCTGCAGCCAGGTGTAGGCACAACGATGGCTCTAGTAGCCATCGATGGAACTAACGAGTGCGGAATATGTAATCGTGGCGTGGTTTTGAAGAGAATAAGGGGGAGAATAAATTACGAGAGTGAAGAAAATTGATGTAACTTAGAATCTGTAGGGGGAAAAAAATGCAAAGGTTAGGTTTTTTCTTTTTTGAAAAAAGCTTCGATTGTGTGTAGAACGAATTTTATTTAAAAAAAAAAAAAAAAAAAAGGAGAATTTACAGTTAATCAGGAAGAAACTGGATAGCCAAGCCATGCCGGTTAAAAGTAAAATAAATAAATGAAAAATATTTATACTCGTAATGAACCGAGAAAAGTGTACATATGTACATGTGTATATATTGTTATGTTTTCCTCTCCTATTTCGACTGATGACGGTGAATTAATAAAGAAATATAAAAAAAAAAAAAACATTGCGGGCGCCAGGGCACTTTCTTACGATGTGTTTAACGCAGAGCATTAGTCTTTTCAAATAGAAAATTTTCTTAATAAAAAAACTCGAAACCGGTCGATCGAAATCGGTAGTATCTCCAATGCGGACATGTCACGGGGCCCACCACGTGTCAAATAATGACAACTCTTTATAAAAACGCGTATATATTCCAAAAAATTAAAAACAATATTTTTTGTTTTTTCTTAATCTTTATATTAATTACAAGTGGTCATAATAGACCATCAGGCAATTGTACTGGAATGCAAATTAACGCGTAAGGGGCCACCACTATCAGTGTTCCCCAGGAACATCTATTCGAGTTTTAAATAAATTCAGACACTCTAGTAGCCGTCGAATTTCTTGGCTGTTATCAAGCAAGTTGATAGCCATCGGGTTGGGATGAGTTTCTAGGCGACACCGCTGGGCAGCAAGTTTTATTTCTTCCTTTACGTAAGGTATGTTAAAGTCCTTACGGAGTGTAATGGCCTTATTTTGAAAACATTGTATCTTATTGATATGTGTGTATTGTTAGCACAACCCCATAAGGTCAGTATGTCCATACTGGTTTTAATATTATTTTATATATTAATAATTCGTTTTCGATCGATAAGCTGGAATACTTACCAAGAAATCAGTAGACTTTCCTCAGCTTTATATCCAAGTGTTTTCTTTTTTGTGAGACGTGCTTATTCCACCTTAATTTACTGTCCAAGTGCAACCCCCAAGCTGGTATTTTACTTCATTCCTAATCGGAATTGTTTCGCCCCGTTAGTTTTAGTTCACGGGCAGGCTACATTTCGTAGTATGAATGTAACCTGCGTACACTTTTTCTCGTTAACTTAAATCCGCCATCGATCTACCCCCCCCCCCCCCCCCCCCCGGGGGGGGGGAGATGATAGCAAGTGAATATGAGGTATAGGAAAAATAAACAATATGCGTGAAAAATCCGGTAAAGACTAGAAAGAAAGAAAAATCACTTCAAAGCTATTTCCCTATAACGAAATTTCTTTAAGAACTGACTGAAATAATAACGTACAGCGTGGTGCGTAAAAATTAACGAACGGCTAGCTAAAAGCTGCCACGCTCGATGATGACTAGAACGAAATAATACTAACAACTGACACGATGTCCACCTAGATTAAACTTTTACCGAATAACATTTTAACAATTAATAAGCGATAAAGATGCCAATTAACAAAAGATCAAAGCGCCGCCGACGAGATATTTCTAGAATATTCCTAAATAATGCTATAAATTACCCTGCCTTTACAGGATTTTATAAAATTCCCTCGGCTCAATGTTTCACTTGCCCCGGACTCGTAGAGTAATCTCCACTATCGGCCGCTACTGGGTCCGGGAATTTCGGTTTTAGCCGATAAGCGATATCCACTACGATCCGCAATTACGTCGAATAAAACGTGGTGTTCGATAAATCACGAAATAAACGATTTTAATCAAAGAAATATATTTTTTATAATTCGAACGCCGCTAAAAGATAGCGCTGCAGGTATCGAATCCGTCACAATATGTATACAGTAAGTGACATTAATTTTCGAACAGTCGGGATCGGAACAAAAATAGACAAAAAAATGAAAGAAAAAGAGGTATGTTCTGAACTTTTTTAGGCAAATAACAAAACGCGGAATCTCTTACACGTGTACAGAAACAAAAAAGTAGGAAAATAAAAATTAAACACAGCATCGGTTACGAAGAAAATGGCGAAATCATTAATCGTTGAACACATTCCAAATCATGGAAAATTTCTTCCTTCTAGGACAGCAAGTGGGAATTTAATATTTCGTATGACCACCTTTGGCCTCCATAACGGCTTTTTTCGCAGAATGGATAAAACCAACTTCTCTAGGTACTGCACCGAAATCACTGCCCAATCTTCTTGTAGACGATCTTTCAATTCACCCTTGTTCGGGACTGGCCTCTCTCGAACTTTGCGGTCTAAATAATCCCACAGGAGCTCAGCTGGATTACAACCTGGAGACTGTAGTGGCGTTTCGAGAACCTTCGGCCAGTTTTCTAAGAGCCACTCACGCATACGATAAGCCGTATGCTTTGGGTCATTATCTTGGTACAAGCGAGAGGAAGTTAGGATTTCCAACTTTTCCGCACTGGTGCGTAGATTATTTTTCGTGATCTTTCTGTACAAAGCCGCATCCATATTCCCTGAGATAAACATGCACCTAGGCCATTTTCGGTAAAATAACCCCATAATTTAATATTGTCGCTACCGTGTTTTATTAAGGCAGTTAATATTTTACTTTCCAGTGCTGTATTGGGTTTACGCCATTCTTTGACTTTCCCATCATTGCCAATCAGGTTGAACTTCGATTCATCCGTAAAAAGGGCATCAGGCCAAAATGTTTCCGGTTTGAACTGATACTTTTTTGCAAACTTGAGACGCTTTCGTTTGTTTGTTGCACTAATGTAGGGTTTTCTACGAGCCGTTCGCGAAAAATAACCCATCCTTTTTACCACCGCTCGGCGTACAGTTGCGGCCGAAATCGTCACACCTACTCTTCGGGCTAGTTCAATTGTGATGCACTTACCTGCGGGGTTTTTGCGATTTGCCGCCTGATCCAGAATTCATCAGTCTCAATTAATTTTCTCAATCGTCCTTTTTTCGGAATTGAATGGATGCGATTTTCCTGCTTGAAGCACCGTAAAATCGTGTATACGGTGGTTCGCCGAATATTTAGCAACTTCGATATTTCACCTCCCGATAAACCTCTTCCTCGCAGTTCGAAATTACGAGTTTACGGACCGCAAGAGGGATATTTTAGCCTTTATGCGACATTCATTCGTATATATCAAGCATACTTTTTTCAATCGTGACGAACCATTTTACGGCGAAATATTTTCATGCACAGGTTGTTCGAACGTAGGTACACTTGCTCTGTATGAATCTGAAGCACTCCGGAAAAACCCATTACTTGCTTCGCACTCGGTCTTTCTTACGTGCTCAACGATTAATGTAACGCGCCATTTCGTCGCATTACGTACTGCTCTAACTTCCGACCTATTGCATTGAACTCGCTAAAATTTTGCTGACTTAGACTTCAATATATTCTTTTTACACAACAACCGTCGCATATTTCATTCAACCATTACCAAGGTATAAGAT
This sequence comes from Icerya purchasi, assembly GCA_039619475.1. Taxonomy (NCBI): domain Eukaryota; kingdom Metazoa; phylum Arthropoda; class Insecta; order Hemiptera; family Monophlebidae; genus Icerya; species Icerya purchasi. Next base: position 242,096,139 of record CM077115.1, read on the forward strand.
TTTCCTCAACTTGGTGCGCGCTGTTCAACGATTAATGCCACTCACTATATATGTACATATATTCGCGTTTGGCCTAGTGACTCTGCTTGACTTCCGAGCCGGAGGTATTAATGATATTCGAGATGATGCGGATACAACAGTTCGGGCTCGAGACTTTAGATCATTTCTAACGGAATTTTCTAATCAGATTTTGTTAATAGTTTTTGTTGAAATTATATGCGAGTAAATTGTTTGCCATTCTACGAGACAATAATGTAAATATGAGCCACCACCAGAAAAAAATGAATGCGCCTAAAATTTAGCTCGCTTCGAATAGAGAAAATTTTGATAATTTGTAGGAATCTCAAATTATCCCTCTATTGTAAAATTACAAAGACAACAAACAGAAAAGTACAATGAAAATTATTACGAAGGCGCGCGCGCAGAAGATTATGAAATCTTTATATTTATTTTGAAAGGAATCTAAAGCTTAATTGGATGGTTTTCAACAGGGTGGACCACATTAAATTTACATTATTGAAAAAAACGCGCTCTGAATCCGCAATCCCCTTAAAAGCGATCAGAAGAAATGTAAATTACCGAACTAACGATGATTAGGTGCGCTATTTCTATTGCGGGAAACACATTTACCCTTGCTCTTCTAGATTGGCATCCGACGAATGCAGGTACAACCTTTACGCATTCCAATTAGAAGGCGGCAATTCCTAATCTTCCAGCAGTTATTCCTATCGCTAAAAATATTGAGTGTGAATTGATGCACATTGGTAGCCCTGTGACATAACTCAAGATATCGTCTGCCTGTAATGGACCACACGGCGAAGCGGGACATGTAAAGTCGATGCTTAGCAGAAGTGCGAGTTAGTGTATTCACCGTACATGGTTTGTTTTTTTGTTCCTTAATTGTGATTTCATAATATTTGGGTATTCTTAAATTATTACAATTCCCGATGGCTGAATTTTATTATGTCGTCTACTCAACTGGCTCCTCCACATCGTTGGGCCACTCAACTACGTGTCTTGATTTAAAGCTTTACAGAGGTAATAGATTGGAGTTAGGTATGCAAATGGTCAAGTGATACCAATCCAGGTATCATCATGAATCGCTGATATATGTATATATATATATATATATATATATATATATATATATATATATATATATGTATATATTAAAAAGCGTCGAGGTCATTGACGACAAATACGGAAGAAGTTAATCTGATGGCTGACACGTCATTTGGATTTTAATTAAAATTCAGATGAAAAATTTAAAACATTACGCAATTTAAAAACCTTGCGGTAGGGCGAAGTGACTGTTGAAAAATGTAGGCGCGCCAATTATGCCGGTATTTCCCGGTAAAAGTTTGAATAACGAGTAATGTGAGCTGCTCGGCGAATAAACTTGGCCGCCTGGAGTTTCTCGCTGGTAAACGGAACCGGATGATTTATTTAACTTGTTCTGCGAATGCTCTTCAGCCGACCGGGAGACATTCCGCCGATAGTTCGGATTATGTAGTTCGATGAAAAATGTACGCTCGTTTATACGGAACTCACCTTCAAAAATAAGAAATTTCCGGACAAAATAGGAATAAAATAAAATGCGCCGCATTCGTGAAAGTTTCTGCGTGAACCCCGGTGAGAAGAGATGTATTTAGCGTGGTATTATAACTTTCAAACAGATTTTTCTCCAAATGCGAATTATCATTTTTTCCTCATCCGAAACTACTGGCATCGGCTTATTGCCCGGCGCAGCGGGTTCGCATGGTACTATAGGATATCAGATTTTTCTTTTCGCAGTTTTTTTAATTGGGTGGTGGGGGGGGGGGTACACGTAACCTATGTGTTTTTTCTCCGTTACCTCGTTCCCCACGTGAAACTTCCTTCGAACCCTTCAAGGTTATAAATATCTCACAGGGAATGAAATCGAGCGAAATCTTCAGAGACCAAAACCGACAAGTTAAAAAATAATATTAAACATTTTGTTATACATGTATCTTTTTTTTTTTCTTCTGATAATTCCAAAGTCATTGCATCCATACAGTTGCGCTAGTGTATGCACAAGAAGAAAAAAATTGAATGCTTGCGTATATTTTTTTCTAAATCCCGCTCGTGCACACGCCTCACAAATTAATTATCTAGAAAAAAGGAAGTATTGTCACACATCTACAACACACAGTACAAAACTACTTGTTCACAGTTTAAAATGAATTTTTCCCTATTACTGATTATCGAATGAGGTTTAATATAAGTTATTAATTAGCAACCTTATATTATGCACCTTCTTTCTCGATTTTGGGTTATCCCTTTTGCATTATTATTTATGTATGTACATATGTACAAAAATAATATTAGATGTAACTTGAAAAGAGGAAGAAGCATCCCAGTACGAAATTACGAATCATTCACGTGATAAGTCCAAATAAAAGTGGTTTAAGTTCACATCTAAATATAATGGCTGTCGTTCCAAAAATACCGGGAGCTCGCTTACAGTGAACGAAATTACTTGTACGTCGATGATATAGTATTATAGAATAATTGATAAAATTAACTATGGTACTACAGTTTTTCGCTATAATGGTTTAAATAAAAACTAAGCAAGCACATTATTGTAGCTTTTAATCATTACGAATTGCTCAACAAGGCGCCTTAGCAAGTTGACAGCTGATTACACATTTCATCTGCCCTATTAAAAACAAAGCCGAACCGCTAAAACCTTTCCGTATTTGAACGAATGTTATTATCAAGATGATTGTAAGTTTGTGTATTTTTTTTCTATTCTGTGTGTGTGTGTGTGTGTGTGCAAATGAACGTCAAAACAGAGAGCCAATGTGTCATCAAATTCTGTATACCATTGAAAAAAGCGGCCGTGCAGAGACTGTGACGATGTCAAAAGAAGAACCACGCAGTACCGAATGTATTCTCAGGTTAGTTGACAATTTCTCGCTGGCACATTTAGCATAGATCATCATGTGAACGTCGTTCAATGGCAGCTTTCGAGGAAAACGTAGCCGTGATATGGATCATTCGTCAAGATCGACATTTATTGTACACAAAGCTTTCACCGATATTACAAATAAAAAGGGTTTTGGTACGCTGAATTTTGAAGAGCGAGCTGCAAATGAATAAATTGGAGTGTGTGGGGGGGGGGGTACTACGTTTCGTTATAAAACGCCAAAAATGTGTGAAAATTTGCAACGGAAGGCTTAAAATGATATCGAAAAATCGAACTTTTCTGAATAATATGTCATTATTTACGAAAGCGGGCTACACTATTTTGACCCCCTTATAAAGCGAAACGTGAAAAACTTGCGATTCTTCGAAGATCGAAAAGGTTCGACAGCCATTGCAAGTGACGCCGATTACATTTTACGATTATCGCGAATAATTTATCAGCGTTTTTTACCCGCTAAAACGATTGTGAACGGGGCCTACTACGGCAACGTTCTCTGAAACAAATTTCGACAAAAAGGCGCCCGATTTGAATACTTAGGGACACTTACAATTAGGACAATGCGCGACTTCATACGGAATTGTTTGAGAATTTTTGAAAAAACTCAACATTCTGACTATGCCGCATCCTACTTACAATCCAGGTCTAGCACATCGGGCAATTCTATTTAAAGCTGTTTGTAACACTGAAAAAAAAATTGCGGAGCCGGAATACTGCGATCTCTGTGCACAATTAGGAGCCACAAGATGAGTATAAAAAGACGAGATAATGGTAAAATAGAAGAAACAATATGTGTTGATGTGTATTCAGCACAATGGTGCCATATTTCCGAGCTGATCAAGACGGATTTAGCGATAGTAATTGCGGATAATTTTAACGTGAAACGTCTTGAAAATCGCTCGTGAAACGAAATCGTGAAATGAAATCGCGCAACGCAACAACTATTATTTTTCACCGCATATATTCATATATATCTATCTATCTATATATATATATATATATATTTATATATATTATTGTATATAAATGTATATAAATACTTAAACCCTTATAGGCGTTTCACGTTAAATCAACGGCCCCGAGTCCCAGCGCAGCTGCACCCAAATTTTTTTTTATAGAATAAAATTTTTCGTAAAAGCTACAGAGTTAAACGGTGTTGTTACATCTTTATTTAAACAATCCCTCTAATTTTGAAAAAAAAAAAATTAATAATACGACTGAAGATGATATGACTACTCTAAAAATAATTAAATGATTATAGTTACTGGATTTCGCTGAAAATTACTACATTCACAAAACATAAGGATGATATTATAAATAATAATTTACCACCCGCAAAATTTACCACCAACAAAATTTATACCATCTACAAAATTTACTACCTATAAATCCATTATGTAACATTTAAACTTACCCGCAATTTTATTTTTATCATTTATTTTATTACATACAATTTTACTCAGTTTATAATTGACTGTATCGAATACTTCTCCTATGCATATCGATTTATTATTGTATCGACTTGTACTAATTTTTTTCCTATGTTGTGCTACAGTTTTACATTTACATTTATTATACACTCTATGGATGATACTGATCTGAAACTAGTCGGTGTTTATTGTAGTTCATAATTTTTAAATAAACCGCTACAAGTTAGTGTTCTTATTTAGTTTTATATTAATATTCCCTTAGGAGAGGGTGGAAAATTATATGATCAATATTAGCGATATGCTTTAAGACGTCAAACTTTTTAATTTTTCCGTTGATTCTTCCATCTTATTCATTTTCCGAATCAGTTTCGCTTTTTTAGAAAACTATATTTGAATAAGGTATTTTGTAGCCTCAGTTTGTTTTTGGGAGTTAAATTCCACATTTTAAAGTTATCGTATCCTGCATTATAAAATATAACGCTGCATATTACTTTGGGATCCTGCTTATTATATCTTATTTTCTACTAGTATAATCGTTTACTCTTTCTAATTAAATATCATTCGGTGTCGTGATTAACATGTAAATTCCGTTAAGTAATGTAAAATTGGAAAAATACAGAACCTAAATTTTAATTTAAAAAAAAATATTCACGTTGACTCACAGCTGGTTCGAGATTTTGCAGTGATTTTATTCAATTTTGTAAGGGTTGTAACTTACATGCGAAACGTAAAACAACTGCTCTGTAAAGTTTAGTTCTGATCGCTAATGAAACGACGAAGAAATCTCCGAATTAAGGCTTATAAAAGGAAAATTACTATTTTATTCGATATAATTTAATTACATATTTTAAAAATGTCAAAAATTATACAACGGCATTCTAATTGTGTCCTCTGCCAAGCTTGCACCGCGGTTTTTCTATGTGTAACTAACCCAAATTCACATTGAAACACCTTACACGTGTTTTTATTTAATAAATCTTTGATCGACATATTATAGAGTTTAATGCCTTGAATCTATTAACATAGAACAAATTATTACGCATTGTAATTACTTACGATACATGAACCTGCGTTAATAGGTACCGAAAAAATCGATAAAAAATTAAGTTTAAAATTTATATAATATCTCTATATGTTTTCGCACCGCCGGTTGTATTAAAAATTCCCGGAAATGATGAAATATTTTTATATGCCTTTTTTTTTTTTCCTTTTAGGACCACCGGTCGAGGTCGGAGTAACTATGTACGTACTGAGTATCAGTTCGTTATCAGAAGTACAAATGGTATGTGTTAACTATTTATAATGTATTTATGTTATTTGCGGAGCAATTTAAAAAATACAGTGTCAATTATTGTTTTAGAAACGTTTTTTTCCCACGTGTGAATTCGATTTTGAGACTGATAATTAAATTCTTAGTACCCCCGTTAGAAATACCAGTAAAATACAGATAGTGGAACTAAAAGAACTCGCACAACTCCTGGGGACTTTTGTATGGCGGCAGTGTTCAAGCAAAACATTTTATTCAAGTTTACAGTTCGTTACTTTTGCGTTACTCTTTTTGTGTTATTGCCGTTCAGCTAGTTACAATTAGCAATAAAGTTGTTTTATATACGATATGCCATCACCTCGCGCGGGCATGGTACCACTGTGGATATGAAGTTATTTTTAAAAGAAATAAATTCTCCAACATCCACCCACAGCACTTAAAGAATATTAATATACCATCTCCTCTTCCACCCTGGATTACTCTACCAGCCGAGATTGATTATTCTCTTGCCCAGTATTTCAGGGGAAATGTTTCCCCTTCCTCCCTCCACGACAGAATTTTCTCGACCCTACAAAGCTATTTAAACCATCAGTCCTACTATACTGATAGTGCGAAATCGTGCCCGGGTTTCGAATCGTTCCCTACTGCTTGTTCCGTTTACTCCGACCTTCGTCCTCCTGGCTACATGACCATTGTTCCGTTCTCGATGCCGAACTTTATGGCATATTTCTAGCCCTTGAATCTGTAGTTAAATCCCCTCCATCGAGCAGTCGCATTTTGATCGTATCTGATTCGCGCGCAGCTTTGGATTCCCTTTCCCAACAAACCCCAGTGAACTATATTTTAATCCAGTCCTTAATCCTAAAACTGATATCATCCTCCCACACAAAAAATTACCTTCATGTGGGTGCCAGGCTACAGCCCCCCCCCACACCCTCTGACATAATAAAATTCATAAAAATTTTAGTGCAATCTTGATGGAAGCAAGATTAGTTCTCCAAACAAGCTTGCTTTCTGAGGTAAATAAATCACGGTATTGACCCCTGGTTCCCTCCGTCCGATCTTCCTAGAACCCATTTTTTGCCGCTATGACAAGGCTCCGCATCGGACACACTTCTCTGACGCACGATCATCTTTTGCTGAACTGCGAGCCTCTTTTTGAATACCCTTTTGTTCCCTCTCCCCTGCCCCTTCAATAAAACACCTTCTCCTGGAGTGCCCTTCTTGTGTGCTCTTCAGCGCTCTAATCACCGCATAGTGTCTCTGCAGTCATCTGTAGCTAATTCGTCCTTCAATATCGCAGACACCAATCAGTTTCTCTATACAACTGGTTTGTTTCGAGTCATTTAGCGTTCCTACCGTCATAGTGTCGTAATAGCCGCCCCGGCAGCTGCACACGGCACTCAAAAAAAAAAAAAAAAAAAAAATGTACAGGAGAAAATAGCGACTGATCAGCAAACGCTGAAAAGATTATCAGAATAGTTGCTCCTTCTCAATACTTGTCTGAGCTCTCAAACCGATTGCGCACGGGAGATGTCGAATTGGTTCCCGGGTAAGATTTTGCTGGTCGAATTGGTTCTCATAGATAAACTTGATTTTTAAGTTAGTCGGTCGAATTGGTTCCCGTTCTATTAATGTGTCAAATCTATCCTTTTTAAGGGCCCTTTTTTACCTGAGACGAAACTGACCAAGTCTTTTATCGCTGTTATTGTTGATGTTTGTTGTTCATGTTATTACTACCGTTCGTATTCTTCAGTACGAGTCATAATAGGACGACTGTTTCTCATTTGTATGAGATTGTTTTCCGATGTTATTCTTAATCAATATTCGGTCTTTTGATGATATAATAAGGGGTGTTGTACTGTTTTTGTGTCTTGTGTTAGGTATTAAAATATAACTTATTTACTTCGATTTATAATGGGAATTTATGTTTAGCGTGAAAGGCAGAAAATTCTACTTATGATGCACGATTATAAATTCGGTTGTTATCAAAAAAAAAAAAAATTGGCAGATGGGTTAGAAAGATGGATTTGTACCAAACGAAAAAGAAAATATGGATATTTCAAAAAAACTTCTTAGTGAAAAATCATCGAAAGTTATTCGCAGCGAAATTTTTTCCAACAGCAATGGGGGATGAGTCACTGAATGCGCATGATTTGGATAGGTTACGGAGAGAAATCTGCTTGCAGTTAAACAAAGAGAAATGCCTACGTTACCAAACGGCTTATATTACTTTTAACTATAAATATGTGTTTAAAACACACTTTTCTCTCGTTACTTTGCAAACGATTATCTATGTTGCAAGCTATCTTCAATTTGTGTATTATAAAAAAATCTGAACTGTAAATGGAAAATAAATAATTGTAAACTACATTTAGCACTTTTATATAATACTTTACCAGTGAATGTCACGTGAAGAAATAAACGAATGAATGAATAAAAAACAATCGAAACAAACGAAAAGTAGCCTCAAAGAAAAGGGAACTTTTACTTTTTTTTTCTTCTTCTTAAACCGATGTAAACATTCAATTTCTTTTTATCTATTATTAAAAGATAATTCGTTGAATCGTTTTTAAACCGTTTTCCTTTAATTTTATTTTTTACACACATTTGAGGATACTTTTTTCCCTTTCGTTTTCTAACTTTAACATATTGTCTATTTGACGGCTCAACTACCAGAACCATTTAAAGACATTTAAACCCATGTTGATGTGCAGTTCGCCTAGACTAAGTTTTTCTTTTAGTTTGCATACTAGAAACTATTCTACATGTGTAACCTTTATTTCGCAAACTTTCCTGTTCAGCTTTTAACTAATTCCAGTTCCAGTGTTCAGTGTTTCGCTTTCCGTGAGAGAGCTGTATCAAATTTTTTCTAGTAATGAAATCACTTCCGTACTTCACGTTATTTTCACATACTTCAAGTGTGTTATGTCCTCCGACTATACTGTCTACTAAATTGTGCACAGTATGCGCGTGTGTTTAGCTTTTTCAGTCTGTCCAACCTCGTTCACATTTTGTATATTATCTGCAGAATATTTGCTTTTTGATTCTAGAAAGTAATCTCTGAATTTCGCATATGTTTTTTTTCCTATGAACTATATTAATTCGTTCGTTGTATCTAACGACTTAAAATTCCGTGAAAAAAAAAAAGACATTAAACTTTATTCAATCCTTAATATATAAGTGGGGAGCTCTAGCTTTCCGGAAATTACGCGAGCAATTAATACTTACACGATTGGCCTTGATATATGCGAAATGCTTTCTGGTATAGTTATCATTTTTTATTCTGTTGGTTTACAGGTACTAATTTTATGAATAGCGAATTAATTACTATCAAATGATTGAAATCATTCCACGTTTTTTTCTGTTCTATAAATATTACTTATTTAGAAGCGACATCATCAACTGTTTTCCTTTAACTTACTAATTGAATTTTATCTGCATCCTCCTTCTCTACACTTGTCTTTATCAGGCTACACTTAAAACTAGCTCGAAATAAAGATAAAAAAAGAAACAAACTTTGGTCTGAAATGTCTCGTCCGTTTGTTTTTCCACGAATCGCATTGAATTATTTGTGATATTCCATTTCCATTTATTCTCTTCATCATTTGTTACTCTTCTATTTTTGTTCTTAATGTATTTTTGTCGTTGATTTATACTTGCCAGTTAATTTATTGCTCCTATTTTTATCGTGTCTCCTCAGTGGCAATAAAGTTTCAGCAGACGTTCGCTTTCTCTACATTAATATCCAGTCCGCTTTTTGTTTTATTACAATTTTTTCTTTCGCTTTCTGCTTGAGCAGTTCTCTTTGGAACATTTTCGTCAATTTTTCTGTTCATAGTTCCCCCTGTATTTTCTTCTGTGCTACTGTTCCTTTTGCCATCTGTTAACTTTTTAGTTTTCCTTTAATCGTATTTCATTTTTATGCAAAAGCTCAATGAATATTTTGGTTATTCATCATTGTTTTTCTACAGCGAGTTAATTATTTGTCTTAATTTCATTAATTTGTCGAGGTGCAAGATCGAAGGCAATCGCGACTGTTATAAATTATATATACATATATATACATATATACATAAACTCGGTCATTTTGGCCTCGCAAGGAGCTGTGCCCCTTGACCCCTCTTACTTTCATTTCTATCTCTTTTTCTTCTATACTTTGTATAAAATGATCAAAATTTACAACGTAATTCTTACTGACATCAACACAAAAAAAAAATAACATAATCACAAAAATCCTATCCTAACATTTAGTTTTCATTATATAAAATAAGGACATTTTTTCGTTACATATTTCGTTACATAAAATTGTGACATTTTTTAAATAACAATAACAAAAATCTTATAAAATATAACAAACGTTACATAAAATTGGGGCATTTTTTCGAATGTGGGGTAGCCTAAGAATTACGTTGTAATTAGTATATATATATATATATATATATATATATATATATATATATATAGGTGTATATATATATATATATATATATATATATATATATATATATATATAGGTGTATATATATATATATAAACTTGGCCCTTCGGTACTCGGAAGGGAACAAGTCCCCTTCACCCCCAGGTCTAGTTCTTCTATAATTCTTATAGAAGAGTCAACTTTTTCATTGGCTACGCCGTTTTTAACTTTCATTACATAAAATTAAGACATTTTTTCGTTACTTTTTTCCGTTACATAAAGTTGTGACTAGGACAAATTTCGTGACAGGACACTTTTCCTGATGACCACTGGCGTAAAAATGGCATAGCCATTAATATACGTATGTATACATAATCGCATTCGAAATGTCGTGCTCCAGGCGTATGCTGCGTGTCCCATGGACAGCTAGGAGAACCAATGTCTCCATACTAAATGAGATTGGTAACCCGAAGAGGCTATCATCTGTGGTGGTCTGCAGGATACTGCGGTATTTTGGTCATGTAATGAGAGCGGACAATTTGGAAACGCTGCTCATCAAAGAAAAGGTCAACGGAAGAAGAATTTGAGGTCGTGCGCCGACTAGATGGTCTAACGCGGTGTGCAAAAGCTGCTGGCCGTACCTTTCAGGATTGTGTACACACCGTAAGGGATCAGAATTGTTCGCGCAGTCTGATCAATCGGGTGACAGATCATGGCCACAATACCCCTGCATGGGGTGAGACGATTCGATGATGATGATAATATATAATATATTAATTGACATTTTTTTTTTTTAATTCTTTTTGGGCTTCTCAGCCCATGAGTAGTCCCCACAGCACCCACATTGGTTGTATTTAAACATGTGGCTGTTACCCCAGTAATTATCATTATTGATTTTCTTCTTTTTCTTTATATGCGTATATATTAATCACCGTTTACCCAAAACGTCGTTATGTAATCGTCCCCACTGGCAAGGCTTGATACCAATCCTTTATAACACTAAGTTGAATGTCTAGTAGAATGAGGTTCTAAATTTATATCAATAAATGTGTCAATTATGTCTCCGAAGATTTCAGTTCTTTCACCAGATACGCTTTATTACAATTTAATAATAATAAATTATAATTATTACACACTTAACACTAGTAATAATAGTTCAGTTGCGGTTTATTGATATCTGCGGACACATACTCTACAATGCACCAAAAACTAATTTATTAGCTATCCATAATCTTTTAAATATATGAAAAAGTACAATTCTAAAATCACCAGACGCACTGTCATGCTTTTTTAATTTTAATTGAGTGTGCCCGAAAACGTTTCCCTAAATTGTGGTATTTATTTTAATTTATTAAGATAAATTATTTTATACTTATTTTTGTTTGTTATTAAAGAATTTTGTTTATTTTATATTTATAAATTTTAACGAACAAGTTGTGGATTTATCTGCGATTCGTGATTGTTTTTTTCGATTTTTAACGATCGTATCAGCAATTAAAGCTATAATTAACTTGAATATCCGATCTTTTATTTTGTATGATCTCGTTTAATGTCGCTTTTTCTGGGAACAGTTTTTGCTATAAAGTATCCTTTATCATACTCTAGTTTCTTTCATGTATATGACATTTGATCCATCCAAAGCGGTTGCGATAGATTTAAACTTGATCCATCGATTTTCATCCACTACGACGTAAAACATCACATATAATAATCCCATTTAGTATTCAATAAACATCGCATAAATCGTTGCTGGAAGCGTTCCAAAGTCTTCAGTTGGTTTCCAGTAAAGAATATGTTTTACTTCCATAGTCTGCGTTGTGCACCAATATCTTCGTAAATATTTTCAAATTTTTATCGTGAAGTACCCGTTTGTTAAGCTTGACGATTGCTGTCAATACTCGGTTACGTGTGCAAATGATATAGATAATTTAGGTGTCTAAGTTTTAACTTTTTGTTCTGTCCAAAAATGCCAGATGTAACTGATTTGCTCGATAGATTTTTCTTGAATACGCCACAGAATAAATATCAAATCTGTAGTTCTCCTTTATGATCTATAACCAGCTGCTTCTCTGCTACAATATCAAACACGAAATTAAGCATGTTACGGGGGATTTTATTCGCGGTTGTTGTCAAAATTGTTTCGTAGTGATTACCGCAATCTGATTTATCAGCTTTATTTTTATAACTATTTACAGTCGTGAATGTCTCAATTTATCTGATATCTTTTCGATTAACTACATTTTATATATTGATCTGTAAATCAATTTTGCAGTTAGAAGGTCTCTCTGTATTTATATAATTTAGCGAGATCTGCTTTTAGCAATAATTCTGTGATGTATTCTCAAAGTTTTTCATCATTATTTTTTTTTTATTATCTTTCGGAGTTATCTCCACGATAAAATATGCTTAATTTTATGCTGCTTTGTGATTTCTCATATTAGATACTTTTAGTTTTAAGCTAATCTTTACAAATTACCATTTGTGCTTTGTAAAGCAACCTACTTCAAGGTGCGCTTTAGTAAGCATTACGTCTGAGTGATCTGTCTGTTTTGTGATTACATAGAGCAACAGATACCACTATTTGAAATGCGGATGCTTCCGTATGGTATACCATCATGTTTAAGTGTTTCCGGTAATACGCGTTTAATGTAGAGTGTCAAACTTGTGATTTATTCACTCGCATTCGGAAATGATTAATGCCATTCTTTCCATTCGGTGCTTCTTAATCTACCAACAAGGCTATTTTTAGCTAGAAAGTGTAATCGTTTTCTGTAAAGTTTCATTCATCCGCTAATCTAGATATGTCCCTACCGTATTTTTGTAACTCCATTGCCGATGAAATTGTTCTTCCCTCAGGACAAGTTGATTTGTCTTCATTCAGTAAGCTGTGCCATGCTCTGAACTGTAAGTTGAATTTTTTATTTTTATCTTTAGCCTCCCGACCGTATCGAATGAGAGCTCTTCAATTGCAGTAAATCACAGAGGTTTATTTAAGACAGACCATTTTTTGACCACCTTTTCTAAGCCATTTTCTTAGTGTAGAGCAAGCAGGGCGATTCCAAATAGAGCTTCATGGTCGCGGTAACTGTTGCTGGATTTATCTGCCGTTTTATATTTCCAAAGCAGAAACCAAAAGTCAGTTTCAATTGCACGCAAAGTTGCGACAAAGAATTTCCAATGATCTTAAATTATCTTCGCTTCAATGCTTTATCGATACAGGATTTTGTAAATGGAGGAGGAAAAAAGAAAGAATAGAAAAAAATAAATTAATTAAAAGACAGGGTAAGACAAGGCATGCAGAATAATGTGCTTGAATTGATAGTTTAAAAGCAAGTATACAAACCAAGCAGCCACATTTCATCAGACAGGGTAGTTTTTATCCACGGCTATTAAGGAAGACGGTTACAAACAGACTATGTCCTAATCTGAGGTTGTAAGGGAAAGAAAAAAATACATTAAAGGAATCAAAAGAAGGAAACGCAAAAGAAAAAACCGGAGGAATGCATCAAATGGGAGTATGATTGTTTCCAGTTTGCGACACCTACTTGCGCTATTATGATAATGACGATTATAAATTTTGCTATACTTTTGTAGACAAATCCTCATGATTGTGAGCTGCATGTTCTTATCATTAGGCCCTGTCGCTACTGTGGAATTGCTTACCTGAAGCTTCTCACCGGGTCCACGACTGCCTATTTGTCAGAGACTTATTTGTAGACAGTTCCATAATTCTCCGTGCGTAGATGAGTTCTAATCCCTGAGCTTGCTATCTGAAAGATGAATAAGCCCCCCCCCCCCGCACATACCCGGGGCGGGATTATAAATGAACCTAAAAAAAAACTGTACGAACTTTAAAAAATAAAGTAATTTTAACCGTGTGCCATACGGTTTTACTTGAAGCCAATTTTGAAGTCTTTTGTGTAAACTAGAATTTTCCACAGCATCTTACATAATATTTATGTATATCTAGCGTTCATTGTATGTAATAGAACTACTGTACTTGAATTAAAATTCTACCATTCAATGTTTTCTTCAAAAAAAAAAGTACGACTAAAAATTGTCCTTTAAATACTAATGCAATATTAATCGCAGTTCATTGGTAGTTGGACAAATGCAAATTACGGTTCGCTACCAATGAGATTACACTTAATTTTTGTCTTTTTTTTTTTTCTTTTGGAGAAGGGCTTTGGTAAAATTCTACCCATCGTCTACTATTTTTAATTATCATTAGTAAATAAATTGTCTCTTCTACTAAAACGATACCAATATCGTACATTAACGGAGATATTTGATTTTTGGCGCTAGATTTTACCTTTTCCGCAAAGGACGTTTTTATATTCGATTCGTTTACCTGAAAGTCGTGCTTACGCGTAATTTGATGACAATTTAAATTTTGTTCAATATTAAACAAATTTCTTTTATTATTATTCGTTATATTATTATTATTATCAGGCGATGCTGATTGTTTATCATCTGCGGGTGTGTGTTTTGTTCATGTTGTTGTATTGATTATTAATTGAAAGATCTTACCACTAGCTTCTGTAGGCAAACCGCGCTGAGAAGAGGGTTGTGTTTTTGTCATAGTTGTTGGCTGTTTACTTGTCGGATGTGTACATTTCATACCTGTGGTTATGGTTAGGGGTACTGCTTTGCTGGCTGAATTGTGATTACCCCGCCGTGCTGGCCGAACTGTGACATTGTTAACTTTATTGCACCACCACTGTCACGCTATTCGGACGATCAGTACAATAAATGTAACAGCCGCGAGTAATTAATCGCGAAATAAGATCGATAATCAGCGATAAATCTCGCAACAACAGAATGCGAAAACAAAACTCGCCGCACTAGCTTTTTATATGTGAAAACTTTAATAATTTTCATAGACGTTTTATAAACAGTAGTTTAGTTACAAAACAATATTCAATTAATTCCATACAGAATATATCAATTGTTGGCGCAATATTTTTTAAATTTATTTTTTGTTGCATTTAATTAAAAATTTTTTAATATTTTTAAATTTACCTTTCAATATTTACCTATATGTGTATATCTTTATTGTAATAAATGTATTTTGTATCACATAAATAATCACAGTATTACTTGATCCGTTTTATATGTTTACCCTTATTGTTCTCTATGTTTCCTTTTAGGCTGCATTAGTATGCTTCTTATAATTTTTTAATAATGAAACCAGTAAGTAGGAATTTAAAAATTCCCAATAAGAAATCCTAGATCCGCCCCTATGCTGCAATACAGATAAATTAATATAAACGCGTATAACAGTATTTAATTACGAATGACATTTATTTATTTTTTTTATTTATTTAACACATATGAGTTCTGTGTCTTGGAAATCATTCGACCTGTTTACACTTATTAATTAAACTTGTTCGACAACGCAAAGTATTACCACAACTATTAGTTCGCTGATGAATGACTTAATAACTTTTTCTTTTTTTTTTTAAATCCCCTCTTTAGGCACATCAGCTATAAGGAGCTACACCCAGAAACAACAAGAAAGAAAAGATCCATCAGTTAAATTTTGATTCGGTCAGATATGGACAATATAAAGGAACTAACGGATGAAATAATGGATGGCGAGGAGAAGGACAAAATATAAGATGCACAATAAGGAATAGGGAGTTTGAGTTTCAATAAACAAGAATATGGAATACAACGTTCGACAGAAAGGAATGAACATTTAAAAAAGATGTGATTGGCGTCACAAATCGCCGCTTCATTTGGGTAGAAAGGACACTTTGGAGAGGAGATAAGGGAAAAGCGAAAACGAGAGGAAGAAAGAGCAGAATGGCCAAAACACAAGCGAATTATAGAAATGACAATAGAACGGGGAAGTGAAGGAAACTTAAAGAACACCAGGTATTAAAAGCAAGATTAGCTTGTATACAAATAGATAAAAGGATTGATCGTTACGAAAGGAGGAAGGGTAAACATCTGACCAAAGTTTGAGATGAAATTTAGTACATAGGGAATTCAAGTTGGTGGATGGAAGGTTTTTTAAGAAAAGGAACGAGAGGAAGCAGCAACTCGAGCCAAGGAATCCGCCGTCTCATTACCTTTAATGTCCATATGGCTGGGAATCCACAAAAAGTCAACACAGATGGAGTAATGAGAAGAAAGAAAATGGACAAGACAGCGTATGCGAAGAATGATGAAATCGGAAGACTGATCAGGAAGAGGGGAGCTGATAGCTTGAAGAACACTCATGAAGTCTGAAATAATCAAATAATTAGAAAACCGACGACTGGAAGAAATGAAAATAATGGAGCGTAGGATAGTCATTAATTCGTTTATAAAGATAGAACAGAAAAAAGGAAGACGAAATGATTCAGAGAAATTGAAATCCGGAAGGATAAAAAAAGCTCCAACACCATGAGGTCCCCTGGAGCCATCCATGAAGATAGTTGCGATGGAAATTGGGAATTGATAATGCTGTGGAATTCCTGTTGAATTATTGCCTGAGGAAGGGATTTGGAAAGTGAAGGTACAAAAAAAACATTGGGAGAATGGCAGAGATCAGCAAAACTAAAAGAAGAAGCAAGAAGATTATTACCTGAGATTGTGTAAGGTCAAAAGGAACTAAGGCGAAGAGAAATGAAAGCTAAAACAGGAATTTTCCTAGGCGTAAAACGCCAGTTCTTATAAATTGAAAGATAGGAATGAATAAGAGTACAGGACGTAAGTGGAAGACGGTTGGTGAGGAAACGATAGCTTAAGTATGATCTGCGAAGAGACAAAGGTGATGTGTTAGACTGTGCGAGAGTTGCTGGAATTGGAGTAAATTTAAGAGCACCAAGACAAAGCTGAAGACACAAATTTTGGATAATGTCCAATTTAGAAAGACGCGATTTAGAGGCACAACCATAAATAAAAGAGCAGTAATCAAATATAGAACGGACAATGGCTTTATACAAGGTGATCAGAATGTACGGATCACCACCCCATTTTGTCGAGGACAGAGCTTTCAGCAGGTTTAGCCTTTTGATAGCAGAAGAGGAAAGATAATCAATATGTTTAGAGAATGTCAGCCGGCTATTGAGAAAAACTCCAAGATAGCAGAAACAGTTAACGTGAGGAAGCGGTATATTGTTTACGGATAGATTAAACAAGAGGCAGGATTGTAAGGACGAAGTGAAAAGACAATAGACGAAGACTTAGAAGGGGAAATAGAAAGGTGAATTGAGGATAAGGAGTGATCCGGTGCAGTAAGAGACGAACTAAGAGCCTCATTAGTAAAGTAAAGTAAGTAAAGTGAGTTCCATACCCTTGAGAGGGCGTTGGGATTGTGAAGTTAAGGTTCACAATGTACTAAGCCCAACGGCATTAATGAGAGTAGGGGGGCCAGTTCCTTTCTCTCGGCTGCCTTTACTTTCCCAGATTTCTCTGGTACCCAATTATTTCAGGCTGGGTAGGCTTGGGAGCGATTTGGATCCGGGACGAGACAAGTCTCGAACCCGTGACCTCTGACTTGGTAGCCAAGCACCCTAACCACTAGGCTACCATGCTGCCTAAGAGCCTCATTAGCGGCTACAAAATCAGAGGCGGAAGAAAAAAGCAGGATATCATCGGCAAAAAACAAGGAAGAAGAATTCAAAGTTATTTAACACATATGAGTTCTGGAAATCATTCGACCTGTTTACATTTATTAATTAAACTTGTTCGACAACGCAAAGTATTACCACAATTATTAGTTTGCTCATGAATGACTTAATGACTTCGAATCCTGGTGTTTTTTGTCTTCCTTTTTTTTTTTTTGAAAATATCATTCTTTTCTTTTACACTCGTTCTATATAATAATATATTTTTTTCGAAAAAACTAGTAATTATATCTTTAAATACTGTATTAAAGATTTTTTAAACGACATTCTTATACAGTGATATTACTGAAGAGAGAAGATCAAAATTCAAATTCAAATTATATATTAATTTATAGACGTTCGACTTCTAGGTCATTTGCTTCTCCTTTACATTATTCAGATATTTACAGATAATTTTATAGTATTTAAACGGAAAGTTATATCTTTTACAAATTTACACATATTTAAGAGATCAAAAAACAATAATTACAAATAATTCTGGGATAAGTTTTTTTTTTTTTTTTTTTATTTTTATTTTATATTACAATCTTAAGAAAATAAGGATCTTAAATAAGTAATAATTATAGAGACATTATTTAAATACGAAAAGAAACATAATAATGTAGAAGCATAGCCCAGTGGTATGCCCTACTAGTACATGATATATATAGTTTACAAATGCAGTAGATCATGCGGTTTAAGCCGCTGCAGCCTACGAGTTCTCGTAATCAGCAATTTTTGTGCTTCTATATTTACATGAGCTACTAGACGCTGTTGATGCCGAAATGCAGAATCGCGAATTGTTTCATCCACATTCTTCAACTGCAGATCCCGATGTAAATCATCGTTACGCTGGAACCACCTAGCTCTTGTGATCAAGCGTACAACTTTGTTCTGTGCTCTCTGGATGATTGCACGATTTGAAGTTGCAGCACATCCCCAGAGTTCCGAACCGTAGGTCCAAATCGGTTTTATCATAGTAAGGTAAATCAGCCTTTTATGATACAGACTTAACTTCGAGTTATGTCCTAATAGCCAATAAAGTTGGCGAATTCTGGCACTAATTTGATCGGCCTTGGCCGTAATATGGGACTTCCAGGTTAACCTTGTGTCTAGGTGCATGCCTAGATATTTAGCTGAGGCGGATGTTGGTATCTGTTTACCATTGATGTAAACACCCTGATGTGTGTCAATCGGACGCATTCCGTAGGTGACATGAACTGATTTTGCCTCGTTTAACTTGATTTTCCAATTCTGCATCCACAAGACCGTCTTGTCAAGCGCGTCTTGTAGTATACAATTGGCCTCTACTTGTGTGTTAGCGACAGCAAGAATTGCGGTATCATCGGCGAACATAGCAAGCGTAGTACCTTCAATTTTTGGAACATCAGCAGTGAACATAAGGTAAAGCAAGGGACCGAGAACACTACCCTGAGGCACCCCGGCTTGTATGTCGTAGAAGCTGGATTTTTCTTCCTCGTGGGAAACGCGGAACTTCCTACCGGACAGGTACGATCGTAGCAGCCAGACGTAATTAGCTGGTAAGCAACTACTAAGTTTAGACATTAATCCTTCATGCCATACCCGATCGAATGCCTGGGCGACATCTAGAAATACTACTGAGCAGTATTTTTTTTCCTCAAGGGCGTTACTAATTACTGACCACACACGATGTATCTGTTGTGTAGTGGAATGATTACATCGGAAGCCAAACTGTTCATTCGGTAGCTTGACTTCTGTGAACTGCTGAATTCTCTTCAGTAATAATTTTTCAAATAATTTTGAAATTGAAGGCAGTAGAGAAATGGGCCTGTATGACTCCACTTCCTCGTCCGGTTTATTTGGTTTCTTTATCATAATTATTTGTGCAGTCTTGAAGCATTCTGGTATATGCCGGAGACGAAAGCAAGCGTTAAACAAATAGGTTAAAAGAACTATTCCTTTACGGGAGAGTTCGCATAGCACTTTGGGAGAAATTCCATCAATACCAGGCGATTTATTGGGATTGATGTTTGTGTCGATTTGTACTGCTACTTCATAAGGCGAGCAAAACTTAATCTGTTGCTCAGGTAGCAATGTTATTTGTGGCGTGATATTACTCCTAATATTATGTGGCATAAATGTTTCGTAGAGATATCTAGCAAATAGCTCAGCTTTCTCATCC
Source organism: Icerya purchasi (assembly GCA_039619475.1). NCBI lineage: Eukaryota > Metazoa > Arthropoda > Insecta > Hemiptera > Monophlebidae > Icerya > Icerya purchasi. Next base: position 242,115,965 of record CM077115.1, read on the forward strand.
TCCTTTCTTATCCAGTTCCCAGATTTATCCTTAAGAGGAGGAATACGTTTAACTGGTCTTTGGAGCCGACGGGTTGCTTTCCACAAAGAATAATCTTTGTCTGCTTCTACACTAAGATTTTCCAGATAATCTTCCATTGATTTTTGCTTGATATTTTTGATGATTCTATTTAGCTTATTACTAAGTTGATTAAATATATTTTTATCAACAGGATTATGAGAATTGTGCCATATCCGCCTCGCAACACGTCTATCTTTTAAAAGTTGCCTAATTGCAACAGGATAACATATTCTTTGACGCGTACATATTGTAGGAGTAGGAGTAGCCTTCACAGCTGCTCCCCTTACAGCTTCAAGGAACTGTTGGCATTGGATTTCCAAATCCAAGGATGTTTTAAGTTTTACTTTGAGATTAATATATGTATCAATATTTTTACGAAAACAGTCCCAATTTGTGTGCTTATTCGTTAATGCAGCTTTTGGCTGCTTTTTAATCACAGTATCGCTCAGAGTGAGCCACACTGGAATATGATCTGAAGATAAATCAGTGTGATTAGTTACTTCCAAGTAGTTAGGTGCGATGCCTTTGCAGATATAGAAATCAAGCAAATCAGGAATACAATCAGGATTAGACGGCCAGTAAGTGGGACTTGCACCGGATAGACTAAAACAGCCTGCAGCATTAATTGCCTTCAACAGGTTTCTTCCACGAGTTAAGCTTACTCGTGATCCCCAGAATGTATGTTTCGCGTTATAATCTCCGCCCAAGATAAATCGATTTCCAAGCTGCTGGAACAACTGAATACAATCTTCTGTCGCGATTTTTAGACCGGGTTTACTTGGCGGAAAGTAGGCAGCAGCCAGGCTAATTTCACAGCTATTACGAAACACAGTAATAATAGTCACCTGCATGTTATTCTGTTGGATTGGGGCACCTTGATAGTGCTTGATGTTATTTCGAATAATAATTCCTGAACCACGCCACCCGCCACCATCAGGATATGGCGTGTGGTACAACGTGTAATTATGTAACTTAACTTTGTCGCCATATTTAAGATGTGTCTCCGATATCAATGCAATATCGATATTATTATAATTGAGATAAACTTCAAGTTCATTTTTACGCCTGAGCAGCCCATCGGCATTCCAGGTGATTATTCGTAGAGATGATTCTGTCATTGCTGATTCCCAGACTGATGTCGCTTCTGTTGGTTAATTTTACTTTCGAAGCTGTAAATTCTTGCATTCATTGATTGAAGTAATTTCCAAATATCAATGATATTTGGCTGCTGTGTTGAAGACTGGCTGGCGGATGCCGCTGCAGAATTATCATTTTTATTGTTTTTGCTATTCCGACCACGCTTGCGTTTAGATTTAACACCAGAGGGGATTATTAAACCCGTATTTGTAGGAGCTGTAGTGCTTGACTTATCATCAGTTACTGGAGCAGGTGATGGTGATGATACTGTTTCTACCGTCTGTTGGATACGTTGTACTGCTGTGGTTTTTTGGTTTATAGCTGATAGTTTTGCTTTATATATTGGACAACCCTTCCAACTTGCTGTGTGATTACCTCCGCAATTCACACATTTACAAGGATCTGACTTTTCATTGTTGCAATTCATAATTAGATGATTTCCGCTGCATTTAACACACTTTGGCTGCCTAGCACAATATTTAGCTGTGTGATCAAAAGCCTGGCAGCGTTTGCATTGCGGAATATCATTCTTCTTGCGGCATGCTTCAACTGTTACCCTGCAATGAAGCAGATGCGACAATTTGAAGATATCCTTATTATTAACTTTGGCTTCCAGATTTATATAAAACAAAGGTAATGGGATTTTCTTGATTTCGTAGTTGACGGCAGTACCACCTGACGAATTTTGATTTGCGACTTTTCTCGTTATGGTTATATTGGATACATCTTTTGCAATGTGCCCAACTTTATGCAATGCAGTTTTAATGTCGTCAACTGCAGTGGTGTGATGTAAGCCTCGAATAACAACTCTGTATGGTTTGGCATCTTTGCATTGATAAGAATGATATTCCACCCCGTATAGTTCATGTGTGGAGCTCAGACTTGCCGCTTTCAGCTTTTCGATAGTAGTTCTGTATGAATCAGAGTTCGCACAGTTAATTTTAACATCTCCGTTAGTAAGATTTTGAAGCGACACATCATTTTCTGCATCGTCAGTGAACAATTTTATCAAAACACTGATATTTGGAAGATTACAAACATATATTGGTGGTATACGTGGAGTCTTGACTGCATTCGCATATTCCTGTGACTCTTGAACTATATTTGTAGGTACCGCGTTACTAGCCAACAAACCAGTAACCGTATTATTTTTGTTTAATGCTGTGGGCACAGCGTTAGTGTTTCTCAATTTATTATCAATGAGATTCGTACCTGGTGATGCATTTTTTAAAATTACTATTTCCTGTTTTAGGTTAGCAATTTTGTTTGATAAGAAAGAATATTCATTTAAAGCGGCTTCATTTTGATTTTAAACTAAAAATCGTATCTTCTAGAATAGAGGTTTATAGCTTTTAAGAATCTAAAAGTATTTTGGACTACAGCTTCAGCATTACCAAGCGCTTCTTCCATAGAGTAATTCTTCTCGTGTGTGCGGATAAGAAAGCTTCTTCACGCTCCTTATTGAGTCTTTGACATACGGAGATGACTTGGTCAACGGACAGACTTTGACTACCATAAAACACACATGATGGTGGAGGTTCACTTTGCAGTAAATGTCCGTGTGTTAGTTTTATGTGGCCGATGCGGATTCTGCTTAGTACAATCTCTTCTCGCCTGTTTTTGCACGATGTGATGTTTCCCAATGTTCCAGTTTAATTTACCGTAACTTGTTATTCGATTGGTTTATATGTTTTGAGCGGCGTCTTTAATTGCGATCATTAACCGTTTTTTTGCATTTAATAAGTCTTTTTCATGTGCTGTTCCGCATGATATCAATCAAAGGGCGGATTTGTAGGTTCGGATGAAGTGACAGTAAGTCGATTTATATCTAGGTAATTGAAGTAGTCAATACACCTAACTCCGAACGGTTTGTTTTGGTCGCGATAGATCTTATATAGATTAGAATAGAACGTTTTGTAGTAATTTATATGACACATCTGTCGCCGCTGAGTTTCACATAATATTTCAGTGCTAATAGGATTCACCGGTGTGGTTTAAGTGACATCATGTTTGTTTCCATATGCAAACTACTGACTGGACTGGTACAGAACGTCCCGCTGCTTATTCTGAGTGCGTTATTCTGAATTGCATTCAGCTTCTTAGGTGTATACTAAAAGAAAGAAGATCAAGAATCATTTTTTTTTTGGAATATTGTTTTAAAGTGCGTTAATAATTATGGTCTTCCTTTGAGCACTTTCCAATGAATAAACTTCGCTTTTTTCGTAAGTCTCGGCATAAATTTGGATTCAAACAAGCCATTCACGATTTTCGAACGGTTACCATTTAATACAACCTGATAATAAACTTATCGTATTATTTTAATTAGTCGCAGAGAAATTTCATCATCTTCCTTACATTCGTGCAGAAATATAATGAGATAATAACGAGAACTAATTTTTAATTGAGGAATGATGAAAATGATGAAACGATGGAAGAGTGACTCTGATGTTTGAAAAAAATAGACAGTTTGTTTTTTACTGTCCGGGCGATAACGTCACTAACACTGAAAGCATAAATATACGTAAAAAGTTAACTTTAATCATTTATAATGCTCTTCCTGATGGGGGAAAGAAATAACTTAATGCTGGAAGCGTTAGGCAAATATTAATAACGATGTAATTTGGAGTCAATTCGAGCAGCCGCAAAATTTCGCTTCAAATCACTTTTTTTGAACATAATTTTAGCAGTTTCGCCGCTAGAAGCTTTTACTTCCATTCTTGCTATGTCTTGTACTCTATTTTCCTTTTACGTAAAGTCCTTTTTTATTACTGTACTTGTGTTCCTTCTTCGTCCGTTCTGTTTTTACGACGTCTCTATTTGAACAATTCTTCCGCTCTTCATTTCTTTCGCCGCTTACGTCATTTTCTCATTCGCCATTTGCTTATTTTATGCACTGCTTCGCTAGTTGATTTTCTTCCGCCTTATTCAATTTTTCAGTATCCTCCTGTCTTCTTATGAATTTCTTCTATGTCCTATGTGTTTATTCTCTCTTATTCTTTTCTTTCCTTTTGTCCCAATTTATTCAAATTTGCTTGTTAACTTACAAATTTGTTTTTCTTATTCTCAGCTTTTCATAAAAAATCTTAATTTTATGCTATACTCATTAAGTTTTTGTGTTTTTTTGTAATTTTAAGAATGAACATCTATATCGTTTGACTTTTACATTTTTAGCTGTTCTATAATTAGTTTTTGGAATTATTTTCTTTAAAAAAAAAAAAAAAAAGTAAAAACAGAGCGTATTTAAAATGCGAGAGGTTTTAAAAATAGGTACCAAATTGTGTAATTTACGAAAGTTAAAAATCAGATAAGATCAATTTTTGAGTCGAAATTCGATTACCTTTTTTTTTTTTTTAAATCGAGGGGTAACAACAAATTTCCCGAAAACAAAACCCGCAGAAAATGATAAATGTTAGTCATAGGAACCGCGTAAAGTAAGCATAAATTTCAGTTTTCAGTTCAATATTTATTTATTACTATTCTTATTACGCCAAAAACCACAAGTGTGCAATATTATGTAATGGAATGTACGAAAAATACAAAAGTAAAAAAATAATAAAAAGAAAAAACAATTGACAAATAAAGTTAACAGTTATATTGTATATTCTTCTGTAAAAATAACAAAAATCTACACTACACAATATAAATTTCCCCATACGTTATGAAAATAATTCAATGAAAAGCAAACAATTGGAAATATACTAATATGCAGTTGTAATCCTGCTCCATTTTAAATTCATAATATTATATATTTCAGATATAAATCAACATTTAAATTAATTTAAATCGCATGCAATTAAACCCAATTAAGATAATTTTTAAATTAAACGGAGGCTGTTACTACATTTCCTTGAGAGGGTAACTTTTGAAGGATGTACAAATTTTAAGATTTTCGATACGAATCAGCGCAGTTAAATTAGTGGCGTAGACAGAATTTACTGACCAACTTTCGTATTGCAAATAAAATTAGTACTAAAAATATGAACATAAGATAATTTTAAAGGTAAACTTGTTATTGTATATTATTGTGTTTTACTTGTAGATGTATGTAAAATCCTATATGCTTTCTGAATCATGTTACGAAACCAAGGAGAGCTCATTGTTTCTATACATTTGTAAAATTTCATTCATTAAGCCAAGTCGGTTTCTTATAGTAGGCACTTTAAGGGAATCGCTGAGAACTAAGTTCAGTTGATGTGTTGCACAATGTATTGTACAGGTTCCTGTAATCTCTAATAAACTCCATAAGATGGCTGCCAAAAGTAGAGCAGCCGTCATATCCTTGACTTACCATCCGAACTTTAGATCAAAATTGTTGCATACTTCTAAAATAACTTAAGCTATTATCATCTTTATATTACGGAGAGACTTCGTACCTCCTCCTTCTTCTTCTTCGACGTGTCGTACACAGTGTTCTACGCGTAGACGATCATATATTATGACTTCTTGTCACCTGCATCAGATGTTCCATTCATGATTTTCCAGTTTACTGTCGGACATTTCTGGTCCATGATATTCTTCTTCGACCTCTTCCTCGTTTCCCTTCTGTACCTCCGGTTTATCTAAATGGAAATCTTATCCCGCAGGTAAGTAATGTAGGCTACTTAGGCTTGGACCTAGATAAACGCTTTACGTGGGGTCGACATAGTACCGTCAAAATTGGCGAAATAAGAAGACGATATTATGGACTGCTCTCGCGGTTGTTGGATACTCGATCCGGATTATCATTAGATAATAAAACACTAATATATACGATAGGTTAATTAAGCCGATCCGGACATATCGTGTCGAACTTTGGGGAACTGTTAAAAATTCACATATACGTCGTCTTCAATCAGTCGAGTATCTTGCGTGTAAGGTAGAGTCGGTGCACCACAGTGATTTGTATCGAATACATCGATAAGAAGAGATCTACGGATTCTTTCTGCTATTTAAGTAGTAAAATCGAGATACAAGGTGTCTTCTTTGATAGGCTGGTGGTTAATGTAAACGTGTGCTGGTTACTGACCTCGCAGATCAAAATATACCGGACCCATCAGGCAGCCCGCTCGTGACAATGTGTCCCAGTCGGATTGATCTATATCAATCTAGAGCGAGTAGGCGAGTACCCGGCGCCTTAAAACCGGATCATTTCGGCTAAGGGAGTAAACCCTGACAGAAAATCCCAGCGACAGGTGAAGCGACACATCGGCTGGAAATAAATAAATAAATAGTCGTAGCTTTTAAAACCCCACACTACTTTTCGGAAAATAAGGATATGGCTAGGGCGTCCCCCCAAAAGCGACGCGCGCCGTTCTCGTCTGCACGGCGCGGAAAATAGATGCGAGGACGACACAAGTCAAGGAAGCTAGTCCACCAACAACACGGGAAGCAAGACTCCGATGGTACGATCGCATCATGAGAAAAACAGACAATAGCCCTGTGAGGATGTTAATAGATTATAACCCTGGAGGAAAGCGACCACGAGGAAAACCGAGAAGATGGTGGATAGACTCTGTCCACAACGACATGGTGGAAGTCGGTGTTGGGATAGAGGACGTCGAGGACCGTAGAAAATGGAGAAGATAGTGCCACCAAACGGACCCCGCACCGGGAAATCGTTAGGAAAGAAGAAGGAGGACTTGAACCACGTTGTTTAGTTCGGCTGCAGTTTATTCCATTCTTTAAAAAATGAGGTTGGAAAATTGTTGACCTCCATTGAGAGAGTGAAACATTTGAACGCATCAGACTAGATAGCAGTCAGGTTCCTTTCGTGTTGGTAAACCCATATTGAATAGCGAGAGTTGATATATAACCTTTGTTTTAATTTAGTCGCTAAGGGACCGTTATTGTTTGGGGCCTGGATAGCTTTGATAGATTGAAGGGAGTCTGAAATAAGAAGACTATTTTGGGATAAAATGTTGGAAAAATATACTTGGATGTCAGAATTCCCTTAATTTCTGCCTGTAAGGTAGAACAGTAACCCTTTAGGCGTTAAGTATATGTTGCACCTTCATCTTTCTACGTTCAACCGTTTTTAGTGAAGGAGAATTTGGAGACGTTGCTTTAGTTGCGTCACCATACATGTGGATACGGTGGAGGAAAGGTGCAAGACTATATTTGATAATATCCGGAGCGTTAATGAGGGATGATTATCTGCTTTAAAGAAGTCAGTCAGGGTAAAGTCAACGGAAATTCGGAAATACTCCGAGGGTGCTATATTAATCGAATTAATGCGATGGACGTTCCAATTTGTGCAAATTTTAGAAAGAAAAGATTGCGCTTTCACTAATAGGTCGTCTAGAAATTTAGAAAGGGTGGCAATGGGATTTAGAAATGATTAATAGAGGATTGATGTGATATAAAACAACGAAAGGGAAAGGTGTGATAATTCCGAATAAAGGAGAAAGACCCGCCAAAGCACAAACGCCGAATGAAGATGTTCGACGCTATATTGTGGGTTGGATCAAAGGATTTCAGAAACGTTTTATTAGCTGAAGAATATGTACCTAGCGGCTGTACGATAATTTACTTAGTACAGGAGCTATTTATAATCAGCGATTTTAGATCTATATTATATTTGTAATTTGACAGACATTTGAGGATAATCATGGATTTTGTATATCTACTTTTACGGATGGATATGTGAGAAACCTACAACGATCTCTTAACAAACATTAAACATAAGAATTTTATAGCGGGTACAAATTAGATTTGTGAATGTTTTAGAAAAAGAGTGATAACCGAATTGGAGTTAATATGAACGCTTATTACGAAATTTAGCACATATAGTTTTTGAGAATGAAAATTCCAAGCCATTCTTATCAGTCCAGTTCTGCAATGTATCGATTGTTTATTTCTTGGAACTAGCGTGGAAATTTGAAAGAAGTAATATGTTAAGATTATCAATGAATGAGATATAACTGACGTTCTAATCTGCTATATCATTGATATAGAAGATAAATAAGGCTTGAAAGTTGTAAAAGCGGAAGATACTGAAAAACCTATTTTTACTGGAATGACTTTATCTGTGAGGAGTCCCCATATTGGTGCTAAGTTTTTTCAGATTTTTTAGAATTTCAAATCGGCGCACGTGGTCAAAAGCTTTCTCTGTGTCAACAAAGACCGAATAGCTCTCTCTTTGTAGGTTGAAAAGGTGAAGAAGTGCAGATTTATGTTTTCGGTCGTCTGCTTGGACTAAAAGAAGGATATTTCTGGATTCAACAAAGAAATGCGGGCGATTTTCATAATTTTCTCCAATGCTTTGGTAAGGACCAAAATCAAAGAGATGGGTCTACAGTTTTAAAGAAACAAAGGGTCTTTGCTTGATTTAAGAATTGGAATAAGAAATGTTGTTCTTAAGGAATACAGGAGATGAGCAGCAAGAATAATTTCCCAGACGTGGTGAAAGCATGCATGCAGTCAGCTCCAGGTGTATTATTCTTTGTGCTGTAATTCAGCTGTTAATTTAATTTATGAATTTTAAAAGGAAATTTACCGAATTATTAATATCGGAATCAAATGGCATTGTCTGTTGCTCGCGGATAATTTAAGAGCTGTAAGGAGAATGTGATAAGGGGGAGACGAAGAGAAATGTTTGAGCGAAGCGCAAACACTCTCGCGACATCAGACTCATCTTTGATCGAAGAACCGTTTATAAATAATGTAGTGGTCAACGTGGGATTTGAGACTTCATTGAAGGACTTAATTCTCTTCCACATGACGTTATTGCGAGTATTTTTTGTGATGGAGAAGACAAAGGATATCCAGGACTTGCGTTTTTTTGTGCGAATGAGCAACCTAGCTATGGCTGTGTGCTTTTCGAATTCCATTGGATCACAAAGTAGTGCCGTGGTTCCAAATTTACGAAATGTGTGTTCTTTTTTTCTCAGAAATGGGCTACCTGTATTTCTGGGCACCGCCAGGTTATATTCCTTTGTGTTGTCGTGCACATGACGCCGGAGAAATATATATTAAAGCTGCATTGTTTATTGTCTCATTGAACTTATTTAGATTTTCTTCTATGGATGATAAGGAGTAATTTGGGATAATAATATCGTATCGTAATCGGCTTTCCTGAAATGAAAAAACCGTCTTTCCAATCGTTTTATATGAGTGTTTGGCGTTTTGTGGGAGAAAACTCGATGAAAACTGAAAAAAGTCTTTTGGACAGTACTGGATAAAAATGAAAATAGTGTAGCGAAATACGTGTGTGAAGGAGAAAGAAGTAATAGAGGGATACTGTTTAATAGACAGTCGGAGATTTCGCATGGACTTTGGACTATGCTGATAATGGGGAATGGGTATTGAAATCGTCCAATAAAAGGGCTAGAGAACCAATATGAGTTAAAAGAGAACCAGTCTGCATGTGAGTGATCCTTTTAGAAAGAGAAAAGTAGCAACTGCAATGTCTATAATAAAGAAAGGAAGCCAGGGCACTTTGATTTCTATTACTCGTAATGTAGTATTTAGAATTAATTGTTGAGAAGGGAAAGACTTTTCAATTAATATGACAACTTCCCCACACGCTACTGAACCCGGAATGTATTCAGGTCGGTAGACTACGTCATTCTTAAAAGAGAACGACTTTAATTCTTTGGAAGTTCAATAGCATAGCCACATCTTTCAATTGACCACTGTTTATTTTTAAAAAAATTTCGGCAACTACATGAAAAAATGTACGATATTTAGTGTTGTTAAGAAAGTTAAATTTTTCAATAACACCCTTTTGTTGATTGAATGTAGCTGTCATCAGCGACCCCATTTTTTGATGGTTGTTTTTACTCACATATTCATGGCCAAATAGCACGCGATGTTTGCAGTATGCACCATCGCTCTTTTTTTTTTTGGATGAGCTAACCAAAACCATTAATCAATTTCTTTGAAATTTGCGATTTCTGCTATTCAAAATAATAGTTGGGAAAACAAATGTTCCCCCTCCTATTCCCGAAACGTCGGGTACGGTACATTTATTTACTGAAATATTGATTCATTATAATAATGGAATTAATATAACCCATCCAATTAAGTATTTTCGGTATTATATTAATTTCCATTTTACAGTTTTTAACAGTATCTACTATATTTTTACTACTTACTTAATATAAATGTACATTATTTTTTCAAAATTTTATTTCTTCAACTACAAATTTGTTAAATTCATTAAAATAATTTTGTACAAGTTGTTTTATATCATAATTACAGAGTCTATTATTATTATTATTATTATAATTGCATCCTTGCAGTACATATGAAGGAAAACAAATGTTTTATCTAGCAGAAATAAATAATTCAAAATCGTATGTTTTAATTTATTAGTATACAGAGTTTGTCTGAGACGTATCTCTACCATAACACACGTTTTGCTTACATCAGCCTGCGTAAATATTTCTCTGAAAACGGATGATGAACAGCACATCAACTGCTGGTATATTACAAAACGGAACAATTTTTACTCGTGTCTCAGTTTTGTTTTATATTTTGCATTTCACTTTTAAAGGAGGTATTTCGCGATGCGCTGTGAATTTTTTAAGGGTAATTTTTGAGGCCATTTTAAATTCCGTATTATATATTCTTGAAGCGGGTTTTTGGGCCTTTTGCTACCCCGCGGCAATCGGCTAGCTTCAATTATAGATATGGGGTTTTAAAGAGAATTTTAATTGTAATTTATAATCAAAATTTTAAAATCTACGAGTCAAACCGTTCGTGAGTTATTGGATATTTTCGTTTTTGAATCATATTATTAGGATTCCGTACGTGTTATATGTGTATAAAAACCATAAAAATCACGACATAAAAAAAGAAAATTTAACTTGAAATATTTGCAAATAACACTTTAAACATGTAACGATTTGGAGTTTCTCAAAATTTCTGAGTAATCACTAAAAAAAAAAAACCATTGACGAAATGTAGTGTTACAAAGGGGGCGAATAATAATTAGTTATTAATAATAAATGAAAAATTTCGACTGCGATAAATACCGAAAAAGTGCGTTTGGTATATAAATTTTAACTTTCCTTTAAGTTTTGAAATATAAATAACGTGATTAAAAATAATCGAGAGTGCCCCATAATTATTGCTTTTTAGTGCTGAAGTACAGTTTGAATCAAGCGACTTCATCACTATACAGTTGCTACCGTAGTATAACTGAAAAATAAGCACGAATGAGTTAGGTGCATATGTTTTCTGACGTCATTGGAGGCGGTTGAACTATTTTGTGTTGGTAACGTTACTGTATTACTTTATGATATACAAAATTAATTCGAGCGTATTTGCTTTTCTTTTCACTGACACGCGTTAAATTTATTTCATTTTAAAATTATTTTTAAGAAATCGTCCGATTAAAATGAGAAAAAAATTAATTAATTTTTTTTTTTTTCTCTTCGCACGTTAAAAATACTAATTAGTTTATCGAGCATCGATACATTGCTGAAATCGAACCCGGGTACAAAACTTTTCCTGCGTGCGGTAGAAATGGAGGCCAGAACAATTAGCAAATATGTGAACCACCTAATATATTACACTGATGGAGGTAAGGCAAAAGGCGAAGCAAGGCGCTGCCAGCATTCTTCGCCTTCGTAGAGCAGGGCATCTCACTTCAAGCCAGACTTAGCGATGCCTGTGCTGCGTTGGATGCAGAATTGCACGGAATTTCTTACTGCCTCCATCACCTAGTCACGGATCACAAAAAATCTTTAAAAATTATCATAGTCACCAATTCCATACAGGCGTTATGTATGCGGGAAAACCAAAAATGCAGCAACCCGCTAATATTGAAAACACACTACTATCTAAATCAGAGGTAACGTTCATTTGACTACCTGGACACATATCGGGGTACCTGGTAATGAGAGGTCAATGTCGAAGCGTGCTCAGCGTTGTTCTCGCCAATGCCAGAAGACACGGGCCTACCATCCTCGATGATGCCTATTTTTCTAAAAAAAGTGCGAGAACCAGTGGAAACAGAATGGGCAGCTATTGCAACATTCATCAAATACATTAGGCCCATAGCCGAACCATGGTAGTCACCGGAGGAAATATCCCGGCACGATTTTAAGATTCTTAGCCGGCTGCAAATCGGCCACGTCACTGTCTCGCACAGTCGTATAATTAGTAAATCTTCGCCTCCAACTATGTGCTTTTTCTACGGCCAGGCTAGTATGCCAACAGTTCCACACATACTTCTCACGTGCCCGAAGTTCGCCACGTTCTGGACGCAACATGGCCTTCCCAGTGTAACATACTGGATTGTGTGGCAAATACTACAACTAACGTCACAAGTGTTATTAGAACGAGCGGTTTGACCGAACATATATATGAGTTACCTCCTATATGTGCTGTAAGTAGTTACAAACGGTGCATATCAAAAAGGTGAGGGGGAGAATTCAAAAAAAAAAAAGGTTAATTAGTTTATAAAGTGGTTTTTCATAAACGTGTTTTCAAATCAATGTAATTTTATATAAGCAGTAAATCGCGACCATTAATTATAATTTTTAATATATTATTGTTAGTCGATTTATTACTTATATAATTGTAGTAATTTTATTTTATTTTAAAATCTGATTTGTGTCACTTTGTTATTTTTTCGCATAGAAAATTTCATGCGGCGTCATAGTTTAAACGGGAATATTCATTGTAGTGCATTGTTGACCGTTACCGCGAGTACTGGAAAAATGTTTTATTTTTGAAATTTCGCGCTTTTCCGTTAACACGAAATGTATCAAAACATATATACTCCAGTTTAACTGGAGAGCGAGGGGAGAAATACTCCATTATTCGATAAAATATCCTTCGTCATTGTACCACAATTGGTAACGGTGGAATTTGTAGTGATTTTTTGCTGTTACTTCTTCGGCGTGCACTACGTTATTTTAAATATTAAGTATTCAAGATAATTTTTCCTCCTTCGGAACCTTTTAAATTTCAGCAGTTTTACTTTGTAGGACACAATCATCAGTCAATTATTATTTCACGTGCGAATAGTTGCGCGATTTTATCTTTCAGGTTTATTCATAGTTCTCTAGCCGTATTTACGATTTTATATAGTTGTCTTTTATTTTTTCTGGCAGGATTTTACGTTGGATTTTTACTTTAGACAGTTCTGGACTGATCCGAGGCTAGCATTCAAAAAACAGCCCGGTATAGAGACACTGTCAGTCGGTTCGGAATTTATAAAAAATATCTGGGTCCCAGATACGTTTTTCGTTAACGAGAAGACATCTTACTTCCATACAGTTAGTACAAATAACGAATTCATTAGGATACACCATACTGGAAGCATTACAAGAAGTATGAGGTAATACATTTTACTTTCTTGATATTAACAGTTTTACACGAGAAGTAAAACGATTATGAAACCGCGTTTATTAATTATTACGTATAATATTTTGTTTCGGAATTAATTGTAGTTTTATTTTTATCGTTTAATTTTTTTTTGTTTTTCTATGAAGCTCGTTAACTAACTCGGAGCAAGACCATTTTTTTCTATATTTTTCATGTGCAGCGATTCGAATCACATTCTATCCGGATGAAACACCAGCTATAGTCCACTTTCATTCCTTTCGCTTCTCTGAACCTCCCTCTTATCCCTAACCAACCCAACTTAGTCCACATCTCTATCCGTACTACTCTTCCGCATTCTATTAATATTATCTCCATCTACGTCTCTCCTAATTATGATCTTCGTCAGTTTCCTCTTTCTACTTTTTTTGAATCTCGTAACCATTCATTGTCAGGAGTGATTGGAATACCCATTTGTCCTTGTATGGTTGCACATCCTACAATTCTAACGCCATTCTTGAGAATAGTATTCTTTCCGATAATTTGATTCTTCTTAATGATCACTCCCCAGAAATCCGTCTATTTCTAGTTCTCTTGATCTAACCTTTGCTTCTTCCACTATTGGTCTTAATTATAACTGGAGAACTCTTACAGGTTCTTACGATAGTGACCATGTTCCTATTCTAATAACACCTGTTAACTTTTTTTCTCCGACTTGTTTCAGGCCTCAAAATTCTCTTCGGTGGAACCTCTCCAGAGCAAATTGGACTCTGTTTCGTTCTTGAGTCGATTCGTCACTCCCTAGTACTCGACTCCGAATGCATACTTCTGTATAATTCCTTTTTAAATTCCGTTACGTCTGCTCTCTCCCTACCTTCACCTGGGATCTTCAGACATCTAATAACCGCAATAAAGCCTCATCTTTTTTTGGTGGAATAAGGAATGCAACCGCGCATTCCACCACAGTCGTACCACCTTTAGAACTTTTCGCTTAGAACCTACAACTGAAAACATTCTTGCTCATAAGCGAGCGAACGCAAGACCTAGGTATATACTTAAAGTCTCAAAAAGGTCTTCCTGGAAGAATTTCTGTTCTTCATTCTCTAGCAATACTCTCTTTATTCTCATATCTGGAAAATGGCTAGAGCTTTCAAATCCCCATCCTCTGAACGTCCTTCCAATCACGACCTTTCTCTAAAGATAGATTAAAATCCTTTATCGATTCCGTTGCTCCTGCTTATGTATATCTAACTCCACCTAGCGGCGTGCAATATGAACTTTCGTCGCGAACCGGCCAATTAATGTGTGCTTAATGAGTAATGTTTGAACAACATTTCGTAATTTAATCGAATCAGCAATAAAACTCATAACCGACATTCTCGAAAAGATACCTCCATATTAACATACATTTCGTTTTGCAGACAATTCTGTCGAACCAATAATTTAAATACCGTCTATATTTAAAAATTAATTAAATTTCAAAATATTTATTTACCGAACCGAAATGAAAACAAATAATCATGTATTTTCAACGGTACAACCGTATATTAATCGGAGGTTTGTTTGCGAAAACGCATAAATGACATAATCAGTGAAAAGTCGGGGGAAAAAAATCAATTGAAAAATTAATTAACAGGAACTGAGCAGATAAAACATCACTTATTCTACGCGAGCACAATCCAATCCCTGAACTGGAGATCTTACCGAAAATTCAGATTTTTAAGAATTTTCCTACAAATCTTTATCGAAATTCTTTCTATCGTCGTTCGTTGGTCTAAATTTTAATCCTTCTAAAGGTCTAACTTTATTAAAAATTTCGAACCAGACGATTTTCATTTCTTTTATTATTATTAATAATTTTGAAATTTTGTACTTTTAATAATTTGTCCACTTGAATTTTAATATTACAATTATTATACATTTGACGAAGCTGAGGGAAAAATGGAATACAACAAAGAACTTACATAATCGAATTATGTAAAAAGAAAACAATATACAGTATATAATAAAAAGATCCCTTCTAAGCTCGATCGGGCCAAAATATGCTCTGCATGCTGAGTCTCAAATTCTGCTTGTGTTTCCTCATCAAACGGTTGCCAATTTCCTCATTAGTTCTTATTTCTTCTTATTCCTCCATCTGAACCCGCCGTTCAGTTTTCTCCATACATTTACACTCATGATAAACTCCTCGATACTTTTCCTCAAATCTTTCCTTTTTTTCTTCATCTAATTAATTGTTTTTATTTTGTTGTTCCTCCCAAACACTACATCATGTTTGTTAGATCGGAATTTTTACTAAGTTCTTCTTTCCCTAACCATTTTTCAATCTTCACCGGTAACTCCAAGGGACCTAGTGGAGCTGGCTCAGCTTTTTTTGTTCTTCTTTAAATTACTTCGAGTCCTTTAAAGTTCTCTCCTTTTGCTCAGTCTTTCATACTAAGTCCACCGCTATTCTGTATGTCTTCTTTTTTTTTTTTCCTATTCCCGAACGAACGTAAAGAAAATAACAAGGATATACTTGTTTAAACGCTTAAAGTAACGATCGAGCCGCCTTATAAAATAAAGGAAATTGTGTTCAGTGCGTGAGATGCCATTAGTGTACGGGCACACCAAAAGTAATTGCTCCACCCAGGTGTGTCAGATGTGGAACGGCAAATTGTACTCAACCGAAATCAACGGATAAAAAAGCCTTGACATGTGCACTATGCATGAAGCATCCGACAAACTACAAAGGATACAAAGTATATAAAGAAATATTCAAACGTAAATTTTCAACAATAAAGACTCCGCCTACGAAAAAAAAAGTAACGTAACCCAATATACCAACGAAAAGTAAAGAACGATAAGGAATAACCAATATCAGATAGAATATAAAGATCACGAACCTATGCAGATGCTTGTAATTAGAAAACGGCATCAATGAAGAAAATTCAAGCAATGCTGGAAAAACAAGCAGTAATCGTAGAAAAATTAACGTCACAAGTGAGCACTTCTAATGGAGATGCTGACAAATATATAAGTAAAGTAAAGTATTACGAATATGCAAAATACAAGCGTATTTAACACGATATAAAATTAACATTTGGAATGTTAATGAGCTGGAGCTACACAAACAAGAAGTCAAAACGCTGATAATCTCGATTACTTCTTACCTCGGAAACTCACTTTAACGAAAAAAGCTATTCTATAAGATCAACGGGTGTACTGCTCCTACGATACGCAACATCCATCGTGGAGGTACGGCAGTAATCATTACGATTAAACGCTGTAAAATTGAAAAATTATTCATTCCAGAAATCTGAACTACCTCAATATAGTGATCAACGACACCATATGGTTCAATCATCTTATCTATCTACAACATATTGCAAACCAAAAAGCAAATAAAAAAATATTCGAAAAGTACTATTAGGAGACAAACGGATAGCTGGACGAGACTGGAATTATTATGCTCGGGGATCTAGACTGAAGATGGCAAATTGGAGAATTAAAGTAAACATAGCTAAATCAACCAACACCAACTTTACTCTAAAACGTTTAAACTGTTCTCCGGAGGATGGGAGGGGGGTGCTCACCTATGAGGTCATCATACCCAAGCAAAATTTGGTCAAATATCTCGGATTACATTTCGATAGTAACATGGAAAAACCACATAAAAATTAAACGTAAAGAAATGGACGTCAAATATATAAAAAAAAAAAAAATGTACCGGATAATGAAGTAGGTTAATATATTAGGGAACAAACTAAACTCTCGCTGTACAATGCAGTAATAAAACCCATTTAGATGTAATATGGGGCACGGCTATTCTAATCGGAAGATAATTCAACGATTTCAAAATAAAGTTTTCCCAACAGTCATCGCCTAGCACGGAACGATATCCACACTCATTGTGACAGTAGAATAATACGTGGACAAGAACATAAACACACTTAAATCCAGACATGTACTCGACCAACACACGAACCTCGAAGCAATATGCCTGCTTGATAACAACCAGACAAGAAGACTATTGAGAAAACATATTCTCTAGATGATATATTAGATTAGTGGGCAGGGTGGACCTTCCGCCTTGAACAATCTATTATGTAAACATGAATATTAACTAAGAGGTGGGAAGTGCTTTTACGCCCCCCCCCTCGCTTAATCACTCGGAATCCTTCAAACTTCCTTCCTTTTGTTCCATTTTTTCTGCTGAAGCAGTCTCCATTCTCCGTGCTGTCTCCTTTATTTCCTCTTCAAGAGGGATATGTAAATTTCTCATTATTACTGATTCCAAATCCGTGCTGCAAGCTATCTCTTCTCCTCCTTCCCACTCGACTAATGATATCATTCTTTCTGTTCGTGCCTCTATCTCTAACTTGCGTTTAGCACGTTCTATCCTTATTGACTTTTTATGGGTTCCTAGCCACTCTGGCATTGAGGGCAACGAAGCAATCTGACTTCCTAGCTCGCTCGGCGTCTCTCAATGGTCCATTCCTTCCGCATTTTCCTGCCTCAGACATCATTTTCCTCTCCGCAAGTCTCCATACCAGACTGTGGGTTGACATCTACCCTTCCTTTTTTGCCAATCGCTCCTCCTTCTACCTCCTCCTACAGCCTACTCCCATTTCACAGCCTTGGTACCAATTTCTTCCCTTTTCTCGGCGCTCGGCTATTGTTTCATTAATCAGACTGAGACTTGGTCATTCCCTCCTTCCCTTTTCTCGTTTTTCTTTTTCTCTTTCACCTTCTCCCTTTTGCCACTCTACTAATCCTCCCTTTATATGCGACCCCAACTGCATTTTTTCCTGAGTGCTTTCATCTGTACGCCGAACTTTTGACATTGGATCTTCCTACCCCTTTCAATGCTTCCTTTATCCTTTCCTTCCCATCTCCAACCGTTATTCCCCTCCTTCTTTCCTTTATAATTTCTATCTCCGATCGCCTCAGAATCTGAGTAGGTGATCTAAGTCCATGTAGCTGGGTCAGTGTTAATACCGAGCCCATTTTAAAAAAATAAATAAAAAAAAAAAAACAAAATTAACTAAATTAATTGTTGCATCTCTGGCCATAGTAGTTAAAAGAAATCACGATAGAAATTGCATCACTTTTTTTAAAATGATACAGAGCGATAAAATCAGTGTGCGAAGAGGCGACGTGCACCAGAAATATACGCCGACGGATTGGAGAGTCTTGTTAAAGAATATAAATAAATCAGCAACGATAGCGAAAGTGTAGTGGTAATCCCCGATGAGATGGGTGTCGCAAAGCACGACAATAGATGTAAAACAAGAACAGGTGAGAAATAGTAACGATGATCAGCAGAGCAAACACATTGCTTATTCGAGCGATATTAAAAATCTCACATTTTCGATTGAGTTCTAATACACTTTGAAGTTTTATGAGATATTTTAAAGGGGTCGGGGGGCTTAGCTGCATACGTAGAGAGTAATCGCATGAATGAGCGTATCGGCAAAAGTGATGGGCTCCGAAAGAAACTGATTCTTTTCAACTTTTCACATTTGAAATTCCTCTCGGAGTATGGGAAGCGTTTGTTTCCGAATTGAAATGTAATTGGCGGAAGCGGTTAGTTGCCGGTTAGCGGGAAAAATGATAATTTAAGCAGGCGCTAAATGTGTTTAACTGTTTGGCTAATGGAAAACGTGTTAACGTCACAGACTGTTTGCACACATTTCACTGGACACGGGCGGTCGCGAAATAAATTTCCGAAGACGACCCGGAGAAATCGGACGAAAGGGCGTGGAGATTTTATTAGGGAAATAACGAGTGTGCAAAATTTTCCAGCAGGTTCATTAAAGTGAAAAATGTGTTAGTAACATTTCTCTTATTGCGTATGTGTGCGCGTGTGACGGCGTTCGAGCTACAACATTTCGCCGGAATTCAATACAACTCTTTATCCTCTGTCGGCTCAGCCAGGCTCAGGCTAATTCAAAGGTTCCTGCTCGAGCATTTTTATTTTCTCTCCAGCGCACATTTTTTCTGAAATACACACTTAATTCAGCTGTCCCTGCCGCCTTTCGCTCGAAAATCGATGACACTTTCCCTAGCAGTCGTTTTTCTTACATGTTCTTCATCTCTTATTTTTGGTTTTTCTATTTATTTTTCTTTTTCGATTCTGCCGAAATATTTCCTTATCCGATGAACCATTTTCGGCCGAATTATCAACGCGTTTAGCTTACTTTAAATTACGGAGGCGTACATTTTTCATCTTCTCCTCTTTTTCATT
This sequence comes from Icerya purchasi, assembly GCA_039619475.1. Taxonomy (NCBI): domain Eukaryota; kingdom Metazoa; phylum Arthropoda; class Insecta; order Hemiptera; family Monophlebidae; genus Icerya; species Icerya purchasi. The sequence goes on from CM077115.1 coordinate 242,135,646, forward strand.
ACTTGGCGGCAGAAATCGATAGTTAATATCGCGCAATTAGCAAAACAGAATCACCGTCCGTATTTTTTTTTTTTTTCCTACTAACGATAACCTTTAAATGTTAACCAATCGAAAGAGAAGTGATAAATTAAAATTTCTTCTATACAAGGTCCCCTTCTATTTTTTTAAATTTACGCCCTAAGATCAGAAAGCTTCAATGAAAGCTGATCCCCCTAATCTATCCGTTGTAAGCAAAAAATTGCCGAATAGAAAAGTCACCATTGTTCATCCATCTTCATTAACGAGCCTGTGAATATTCTCAATGTCCGATATATGGCGCGCCTTGAAAACAAACCCTTTTCCCGATTTATTTAATCCCCACCTCTTTTTTTTTTATATATCTACGCCCTAAGATTGTGGATTCAACGAAAGCTAAATCTCATCGAACCGAAATCCCACTCAATTTTGAATACTTTAAACTGTACCCCGGCGCTTTGTGTCAATCTGTGCTGGAAAACCTTCGTCACGTCTGCATGCAGACATACCGATTGGTCACATTCTTCTGAAGTTCCCAATCTGTACCACACATCATCGTACACGTGTAATAAGTTTATTGTGTCCGGACTATATCTTTCCAGTCTTTATTCGTTTTTTCATTCGTTTTCTTTTTTTCCCTCTCTTTGTGCATATGGACTGACGAAAATATGGAAAGACCACTCCATAATACTAGGAACTAAAAATGGAGACTAATGGAGACACTATTATTCTCAATAGCAAGCCACGGCTCCGAATCATGGTCGCCGAACAAAACGTTGAAGAATAGAAGCAATCGAAATGATATGTTGCAGACGAATGGATACCGTGGATCAAGCATCAATGCTTCAATATTAAAGGAGCTGGAAATAGATAGGAAAGACAGATTAGTGATAAAAAGGCGGGCCCTAAGATTCTTCGGCCATGTGATACGCCGACATGGATTGGAAAAAAATCGTCATACAGGGAATAATAGAAGGTAAAATGAATAGAGGACGACCTCCGACCCGGTTCATAGATTACCATCAAAACATAACAGACCTATCAAGACAACAGCTGCTGGTGGAAGCAGCTCAAAATCGAGAGAAATGGAGAAAAATTGTTGAAATATGTTCATGATTGGTCACGACGTCTGAACACAGACAACGGCACAGAAGATACATCTTTTAATATAAAGAGATATTTGCTCCACTGTACTTTGGTAGAATTATTATTATTCATCAATTCCCCAGAAGTCTTATCATCCGCTGTTGTTGCTAAAGACGCGCCAACAATCCGCCCATCATCTCCATGTAATGCCGAGAAAAAAGATTAGCCTACACGTTGTCAGTCCGACGAACTGGTGCACGACCGACTCCTTTGTCTTGACTGACTCTTCCCTCGACAAATGTCGTCTTCATTTTCTTCCGCATATGCGACGTAATAATATTATCACGCTATTCTAACAGGCGTCTGCGGTGACAAACCTTTCTAATTTCGGTATTGAACTATTTCGATCATCCTATGCGGAACAGCCGTTGCCCCGGCATTATTATTGCGCATGTTTGCAAATAGTACGTTTCACCGTCATATGAGAAAATCGAGAAATTATCACTGCCCCGCTTCAAATTTCTTCAACTTTCACATGGAGTTTCTTTTTAATAATCGACACATAAAGCAACTCTCAATTTGGCCGCGAATTTTCTACCATAGTCATTGAAATCCGCTAGAAATTTGAAGCGCGCATAAGCCTAATTTCTTCTGCTTCGGGAGTTCCTGAGCGGCTGTTTACCGGGCGATTCCCGATTTATTTGATGAATAACATCAAGAGTTCTACCGAAGTACAGTGGAGCAAATATCTCTTTATATTAAAATGCACAGAGAGAAGGGAAAAAAAAAGAATGAAAAAAGAATAAAGACTGGAAAAATGTTGTCCGGAGACAATAAAGATGTGTGGTACAAATTGCGAGCTTCAGAAGAATGTGACCAATCCTGCACACGTGACAAAGGTTTTCCAGCACAGATTGACACGAAGCACCGGGGTACAGTTTAAAGTATTCAAAATTGAGTGGGATTTCGGTTCGATGAGATTTAGCTTTCGTTGGATCCACAATCTTAGGGTGTAGATATAAAAAAAAAAAAAAATGGGGGGATTAAATAAATCGGGAAAAAGGTTTGTTTTTAAGGCGCACCATATATCGTACATTGATAATATTCACAGGCTTGTTAATAAAGATGGATGAACAATGTGACTTTTCTATTCGGTAATTTTTTGCTTACAACGCATGTGCTAAGATTAGGGAGATCAATTGTTGCTGCAGTTTATCGAACCGTAAAATTGTTGTATTTTCGGCAAATGTAGTCACCAGAAGCCATTTCTAGAAATGGTGATTTCCAGCATAGATAATGTATGACATATTAGAGGTTACTATTGTTGACAGATGTATATGTAGTGCTATAAACATTTCAGCTTTCTAGTTGTTTGTTTTTTTTTTGTTTCTTTTTTCTTATAGGGCGACACCAAATCTTCTTTTGCAAAAAAATAACAAAAAACGGGTGAGCAGTAGCTAAATTTTGACTCGATCAAGTATTGCGATGGAGGAGGCAGGGAAAAACGCTAAATAAAAGAAGCTTATTAAGTAGTAGCGAAGAGAGAAAAGGAAGCGTATTGTAAAAAGCACGAAGACACCGCAACCAACTATCTTTCAGGTAGAGGGGGATGTGGGAAAGGAACTAAATGAAAACGGAACAAAAAAAAAAAAAGAGTTCATGCAATAATAGACAAAGTCTAACAGAAAGCTCGCGGAATCAGCAACTAAAAAGAAAATTAAATTTGAAAATTCTTAAATAGCGGGCTGTAAAATAATCAAAAAGAGTTTTAAAGAGTTTTATAATCGCATTATGTAAGAGGCCATGGCAGATTTCAAGAAAGTGGTTGTCCCGAAGGAGAAAACGTATTCTTAAAAAAAAAAACGTCGCTGAGGTTTGTAAAGAAATCGTTAACTTCGAAGGAAATTATGCGGTAACTGTAATTAGGCTAAGAACGGGGACATGATATACGAAACAGAACTTGCCGACATTTATAAAACTGCTGCAGTAATTGTGGATTGGTGGATAGATGCGTCCAAAATTAACAACATTAACAGAATGCAGCAGGTTGGCTAGGGATATGAAGGAAAACCATTCATCAGATATCAGTCTGGCGTAATTAACGACGCTCCGATCATGACATAGGCCACACTGTGTGGCACTGGAAATAACAAAGCGGAATGAAGGAGGTACTTTAAGCTCCCAGTACGACACTGTAAAAACCAGTTAATGGCAGACACTCCTACTTGCCATGTGAATCTATTAGAATCAATAACGTAGATGTATAGAAATGAAAATACGCAAATAAATAAATAAATTATTTATTATAAACCGCGACAAGATTAAACTGGCTAAATGGCGAAAGCTAAACTGAAGAAGGAAAAAGAAAGAAACCTTCTCGTGACTTAATCAAAGACTAATGCTTGGAAGTCAGTTTTTATCGATTGACCTTTTCGCGCGGAATAATTTACGCTTTTCCCGAATTACGCAAGTACGATTCGGATAATTTTGAGAAATTGTCAGCAAAAAGGAGTAATAGTCCGCGTAATGTCTGTAAGTGACTTTCACCGAGCTTTAGAACTACTACCGCCGCCTACGGGAATTTCAGCTGAATAGTACAGCATTTTTAATGTAGTGTTTAATGATTAATCGGCTTCTTTTTTCTTTTTTTTTCCGCCGATGGTAAATAACCGTTAGCAATAAAAACCCCTACAAACATTTCGGAACTTTTCAAAAAAACAAAACTTTTATCGCATCTCTCAAGCTGAGCCGCTGAATAAGTTTTTTTTTTCCTTTTGGAACTTTCATATGTAAATTGTGCGAGTGGTATACAGAATTTACCAGTGTATCGCATTTCAAAATAGAGTACGATTCTAAGATACGACGTCCATGTAAGTTAAAAAAAAATCCCCCCCCCACAAAAAACAGGAGCATTTGAAGATATCTAATGGTAATTTGTAAATACGCGTAATTATTTTAAGATCATTTTTTCGATGAAACGTCGATTATAATACTCGATAAAATACACTAATTATCGCACCGACATAGTTTTTTTTAATTCTGATTTTCCTACACGGTTACCGATGATGTGTTCCAAATTGTTAACGACTTCTTCTGGAAACAGAAACGTAGCCCTCACCTTCAACAATTACGTAATAACACAAAAGTGTCTTTCTTAAAACCAACGAGGCGTATCTAAATATTTAACATAATTAATTATCCGGGAAAATTTTAAGCAGCACTGAATACAATATGCGAATTTTAGTTTTTCGGCCAAAGAAGTTTGACGGTAAAAATGCTTACAAACCAGTTCATACAAAGAGCAAGGATATAATCACAATCGCAAAAAACAAAAAAATCCCAATAAGAGGAGAACTTGCTGTTTTCTTATCATCTCTATTGTTCTCCTTTAACCATTCTCTACCACCTTCCTTGCGCAGTTCGCTTTTGGGGGGGGGGCTTGGCCGACTAAGGGCAGCTACCCAGGACAATTGGACTAGATTAGAGATTAAATTTTAATTCGGTCAGAAATCGATGACAGAAAAGAGACGAAGAATAGGAATCACATTGGATGACGGCAAAGCTAAGATATAGGAAGCACTATATGGAGTAGGAAAATTCAGCTTTAATAATTAAACGTACAGGATATTACGTTCGGAGGAAAGACTGGAACATTCAAACAGCACGTGGTCAGGATCACAAACAAAGGAACAGTCGCCAGAGTGCAAAGGACAATAAGGAGATGGGAAAAGAGCAAAACGATGCCGTGAGGATGGGAGCAAAGTATGATTGAACCGCAGGCGGCAGATGGCAATGATGAAAAAACGTTTAAGAGTAGGAAAACGATGGAACCAAGAACAAGAAGGGGGTCTAGGCTGAATAGAAATGTAAAATGAGTTAGGATTGGAAAAGGAGCAAGGATACATATCCGACCAAAGTCTCACATGCATTCTTTCGGAGAGGGGAAGTATGTTGTGACCAGGAATCTTTTTAACAAAATGTGGAGACTGTAACGCTAAGCGTACTAAGGAATCCACCGTCTCGTTACCATCAATACCGCAGTTCGCTTTCCACGCTACCTTTTCCAATTGAATGATAAAGTTTCTTGCAACTCTACATACATTTTCAATGTTCTTCCCTCTCTATTGAGAGCTCTCTTTTATAACGCGATTCCGTGAAGCATATCCTACTCCTTATAACTCATATCCTACCTTCTCTACCCATCCGCATGTTGCTATATTGCTTCGTATTAACAACGCTTGGCTGGATTAAAATTTTATTAACTCCTTCCAATTGTTTGTTCCGAACAGAGACCGATGATTAACGAAAGAAAAAGAAAAGAAAAAAGAAAAGGAACAAAGAAATAGGAATTGTTGAGGAAGACAGTTCTTCTCGATGGGAACACGCGCGACGGCTAGAATAAAGTCGGGATAAAGACACAATCGCGCGAGGCAAGAAAAATCTAAAAAATAAATCAAGGATGAGTAGGAAAATCGATGTGCCTGGCAATAAATTCCGCAATATTTTAAAGGGAGGGGGGGATGAATTTTATAAAAGATCTAGCACGATCGTTAATTAAAATGTGTGTTTGATTTACAGACTGACAATTACCGCTTCTTGCCCGATGAATTTACAGTATTTTCCAATGGATCGACAACTCTGTAAAATTGAAATCGAAAGCTGTAAGTATCGATACCGTTTTATAAGTTACCTATTGAATTCCGATTACTTTTAAAACGTAAAAATAATAAATAAACATTAATAATCTGTATCGGAAATAAAAAGATTGCAGTAGACCTTTAACATTTATTACGGAGTTTGTACATTCGCGAACGAAACCATGTGACCGTTTTCCTAACGGTGACTAATTTTGAATTTATTTCTACGCATATTTTTAGTTAATTAATATTATTCGTACAATAAGAAAATGTTGTAATTTGATTTTTTCCTCATTTTTAAAGACTGATTTTTCAGTTCTTATAAACCGTTTAAAAAAGATTATTTTTTCGCCGACTCGGTTATGAAGAAATTTTGGAACGATAATCCCTGTAAAATGTTAAGGGTTTACTCTCAACAGTACACACATATAAATATATATATATATGTGTGTGTGTATAAGCAAAGATGAATATAGTTTTCAAAATTTTCGGCATACAAAAGTTTTTTCTCGTTTGTTTTGTCGCATTTTTTCAAATTGACAATGATGATTTTGTAATAAGGAATTAATTTTACGTTTGATCGATCGTTAAAGCGTTACCTTTATTTTTTAAGTGCGCTATTCATAGATAATTTTATTCATCAATGATTTTATTGGCATTTGCATGATTCACGCAAATAATGCGTAATACGTTGTTAAAACCCTTTCTAATATGACTAAAAGGGTAAATATACCAAAAGTTTTATAACCTCCTAATGCTGGTTTTTTTTTTCTTCGGTTAGATACGCAAAACTTAAATAATCGATCTCACTTCTACACTCTTAACTTTTCTCGCTACAGCAGTAATAGCGTAATTCGAAATTACCTTCTTCGATTAAAAATTTTCGATTTTAATTAAGCAATCATGAATCCACTTTTGCAACAAACGATTATACTTCCTGCGTAATATGTCGAAATTTTCGGTGCTTATATTTTAGATTATTGCTGTTATTACACTGCAAAAAATATTCGTTAGTGGAGTTTCTACGACTTTGCTCTGTCTTCTTCTTCATTCTAAAGGCATAGCCTTGTCGGTGCGAATTTTAATTTCCATTCCTCTCTTTACTTCCATGTGGTTTTTTTTTCGGTTATCGCACGATGACCTGGGGGATTGGTGTATCTCAATTCGTCCGCGCGTTTGTCCTCGCCTGCAGAGTGCTGTGCCAACAAGGGCCCACTCAAGCCAAACGCGTTGTTTTTTACTCTTTTTACTTTGTTTTCTAACGATCTTTCCTTTCTTTGGGCGTGCCAGCGGCTTTGACCCAACAACTACAGAAATTATGGAAAGGGTTAAATAGAGAAACGATTAGAAATAGTGCTTAGGAAAGATTGGAGTACAAGAATTATATCTGGAGATGGAAAGGAAAGGACAAAGAAAGAATTATACGGAGCAAGAAGACCTAGTGCTAAGATTTTGGAGTATAAAACAGAGCGCTCAGAATCAAGGGCAGGACATTCAAAGAAGATGTGGTTTGCATCACATATGAGAGGAAAGGTGGAACTATGAAAAGAGGGCAATCGGGAGAGAAGGACAGGGAAAAACAAAAACGTGAAGAGGGTAGAAGGGAATGATTAAAACGCAGTCTGATTAAGGAAACGATCGCAGAGAGTTGATAAGAATAGGATTGAAACCACGGCTGAGAACAGGGAACCGGCTGAATTTGAAGATAATGAGAGTCGGGATTAGAAAATAGAGAAGGATAAATGTCCGACCATAGTCGGGAATGATTAGCTGAGGAAAGAAGGAGGATGTCCGAGGTAGGAAAATTACAGAGTAAAGGATCATCACGGGCAGCCGAACGGGCTAAAAAATACTCTAATTCGTTGCCCTCGATGCCAGAATGGCTAGAAACCCATAAAAGGTCAATAATAATGGAACGGGATGAGAGTAGATTGGATATGAGAAAACGAATTAAGAGAATAATAGAAGTGGAGGAATGAGGAGGAGGAGAAGAAATGGCTTGAAGAACACTTTTGGAATCGGAGACAATGAGACATTTACTGATCCCTCTTATGGATAGAATAAACGAGGCAGCGCGTAAAATGGAGATAGACTCCGCTGTGAAGATAGAACAGAAGGAAGGGAGCTTGAAGGATTCAGAGTGATGCAGTGAGAGGGAGATAAACGCGTCGCCCATCCCGTTCTCATTTTTAGAACCGTCAATGAAGAATGTTAGATGAGAAGGAAAAGATATATCAAGCAAGTGGAGAAATTCGGCTTGGATTGTAGAATGTTCGATGGAGCTGGTTTGGAGACGGAGAGAGAAGAGATTTGGAGAAGTCATGGGAAAAGTAAGGAAGCTTGGAATAAGAAAAGACATGAGGCGAAAAATTGGAGACTCGAGCAGCTACAAGAGAAAGGATCGGGATTTTATAAGGAGCAAAACACCACTGGTTTTTAATACCGAGATAGGAGGAGATATGATTAGATGAGAACACAGAAAGACGTTTAATTAGAAAATTATAACCAAGCTGCGATCTGCGGATAAAAAGTGGTTGTATCGCAGATTCAGAGAGGATAGCAGGAATAAGAAAACATTTTAGCGCTACAATGCACAACCGAAGGCAGCAGTTTTGAACTTTGCCCAGTTTGGCGAGGAGAAATTTAAAGGAATTTTCATAAATGAAGGAGCAGTAATCGATCCTGGAACGAATTATAGCTTTGTAAAGGATTAGGAAAATGGAAGAGTCACCACCCCATTTAGATGATGATGGGGCTTTCAGGAGATTGAGTCCTTTAAGGGAGGAATTGTAGAGATAGTTAATGTGTTCATGGAAAGTAAGTCGGCTGTTGAGAATAACACCAAGATAGCAGAAGGAGCTGACGAGCGGAATCGGAATGTTAGATGAAATAATATTTACCAAAGCTTGATTGTAGGGGCGGAGCGAAAACACCATAGAGGAGGACTTTGAAGGAGAGAATGAAAGCTGTGAATTGAGGAGAGGGAGATACTAAGGATAGATAAAGAGTTATTGATCTGTTCGTTGGCGGCGTCCACATCATTATAACTGGAGTAGATAAGGATATCGTCTGCGAAAACGAGAGGAGAGAAAATCATAGGGAGGAGCAATATTAAGAAGATAGATATTGAAAAGTGTGGGGCTAAGACATGATTCCTGAAGAAGTCCCCGGTAGATGCATCTGGAAATGTCACGGGAACGAGTAGAGAGGAAGAGGGATCTATTTTGGAACAGGTTTAGAATAAGAAAGATGAAAGTAGATGGAATATTAAGCCCAAGAAGCTTTGGACATTATCAAACGCAGAGGAAACATCAACAAACGTAGCAACAGTGAATTTCCTTTCTAGGAAAGCTTTGTAGACGTCTGATAGGAAATGACTGATACAGTCGACCGGATCCAACCCCGGGCGAAAACCAAACATATTAGAAGGTATTAGGTTCCAGCTACCAGATGAGTCAATTGTTCACCATACCTTCGAACAGTTTACGAAGACAGGAAACCAAAGAAATATGACGGAACGTGGTTTGATTTCTTTTAGGTAATAAAGTCATTCCAGGATTTAGGTGTAGATCCGGAGAGTAAGAAGGAGTTTATTCAGAAGAGAATGCAATGAAAGCGTGGAGAGATTTTTAAGTATAAGGAACGATATACCATCTAAACCTGGTGAGGAGTTGAAGGATTTATTAAGGATAGATAGTAGCTCATCGTAACGGAAAGGAAGAGATAAGAAGTACGACTCTAAGTTATGTGGAAGGATAGGAAGCGAGATTTTCTCGAGAGAAGGAGCGTAGGCAGGCGCGATAGAATCCAGAAAGGAAAGAAGATGTTGCAGTGAGGGAGAGGAATGTACCGGACGCTTGGAAAGGGGAGATGTAAAAGCCTTAGCCATCTTACAAATCTGCGAAAAGGGCGTGTCTTTAGAAAAAGCGGAACAAAATTGTTTCCAAGAATTTCTCTTAGCCGTTTTAAGAACAAAGCGAGCCCTCGCATATGTGCCAAAAAGTTGGACATTGAAAACCGCGAACGAAATGATTTGAATGTAACAGTACTTTGTTTGAAAGCCTGTTTACACTGTTCGTTCCATAACGATCTTTGCAAAGGTATTTTTCAATCTGCATGGAAAAGATGATGTAATAAAGTTTTACATATAATAAAACGAATAGGAAACGAGCTCTGATCATAACTGAATGTCTCAGAAAATAGTATAATAATAATAATAATAAACTAAAAAGAAGGCTCACTTTTTATTCTTTCTCTTCTCGAAAACTGTAGTAAAACATGAATTTGTATCTCAGTATATTTCGTTCGCTCAGACGATATACCCCCTCACCTCGGCCAGAGACTAACATATGCGAATTATTCCGTTGCAACACAGTTCCCCTTAATTTCTAATCCTTCTACTTTTTAACATTACGCAGAATTCCTGAAATCCTTCGAAATCGAATCTCAATACAAGAAAAAAAGGTCGATGCCCCTTAAGAAAAAAAAACCTAAAATTCGAAATCGCTAGTTCTGAAATCAAAGTTTCCTTTAAAAACTTGGCCCATTCAAGTGTGTCTGAGCATTTTATAGTCATCTCATCTTTCTTTTCATTTGACTCTTTGACTTGATTTGTAAAATTCCGCCTTATTCCATCTGGCATCAACACGCTCCGTCCAATTCCGCTTTCAAACCGTTACCAACCGGATAAAGTTTTGATACAATTTCTAAATCTATTATTCATTACATCTAATCTACGTTTTAATTTTCATACCGGAACGATATAGAGAGAGCTTCCTTTTTGTTCTACGACTCTCTTTGACCTCCAGGTTCTAATAACCTTCGTGATTTATACAGCTGTTTAAAATAGTCTGCGACCTTATAATCTATATTCTTAGCAAATACACTCCGTTTTCGTGTTAATTGTTTTTGTTATCTTGGTATCTTACTTGACAGTCGGCTTCTCCGAACACATCAGGTATCCATCTTCTTCAGTAACCAAAAGGCTAAACCCGTCGAAGGTTTTATATCCAACCAAATAAGGTGGTGATCCTTATATCCTTATTTCTCTATATAAATTCATTATCCACTCAAAATTTGATTACTGTTCATTTCTCTACGGTTGTGCTTTCCCGGCTCTCTAAATTTAATGTAATCCAAAATTCTAGCCTTCGTCTATTCCTTGGTACTCTTAAATCATATCTAATTCCAGCAGTTCTTACCGAATCTAATACACCACCTCTTTTATCGTTTTCTTACTGAGCGTCTTCCACTCACGTCCTCTACTCTTATCCATTCCTATCTTCCCATTTCTAGGAACTAGCGTTTCGCACCTAGGAAACCCCCTATTTTATCCCTTATTTCTCTTCGGCTCAATTCGTAATGTCCTTTTTCAATCTCCCTTATTTCTCTTTTAATTTCGCCGATCTCTGCCATCCTCCAAATATGTTTACAGTACCTACGCTATCCAAGTTTCTTCCGCAGGCCCTAATTAGACAGGAGTTCCACAGTTTTATCAATTTTCAATTTCCATCTCATGTAACGATATTTACAGATGGTTTCTGAGAGATTGGGCGATGTCGGTGCCTCTTTTATCCCCCCACGTTTTTGGCTTTTCGGAATCTTTTCGCCTGCCTCATTTCTCTTCTGAATTCATAAACGTATTAATGACTATATCCTAATTTTCATTTCCTCCAATCACCTTTCCTCTAAATTCTTGGTTATATCTGACTCCATGACCATCCTTTAAGTCATTCCTGTAATTTTATCATACTACGCATACGCTCACACTTATCCACGTTCTTTTTTCCCTTCTTTGCGTTTATATTGATATTTACTACGGGTTCCCAGCCATTCGGGCATCTTCAATAATGAAGCGGCAGACTCTTTGGCGTTCGGTTTTTGCTTCTTTCCACCTCTTTTCTTAAGAAAAATCCCATCCTCTAATATCCTTCCGTGTGGCGTAAAAGTTTTCATTTCAGATTATGGTATCGGGTATTTACGCCTCCTCTTTTTCTAACAATTGTTCTTTCTATCTGTCTGTTTAACCTAGTCCTCCTGTTAACCTATGGTTCTTTTTGTTTCCTTTACTGCGGCGTTCTGTTGTTGTCTCCGTTATCCGTCTGCGCTCGTAAACCATACTTTATTATCATCCTCCCGTTTTCGTTTCTCGTTGGTTGCCTCTCCATATTGTTCTCTCAAACGAAGGGCATGTTTGTGATGCGGATCATGTGTTTATTAAGTACCGATTTCTTTCTGACGAATGTTCTGATTTCTACTTCAGTTTTGTTGCGACTTGGTCTTCCTATTGCATCCTAAATTTTCCCTCTCCACAGAGATTGTTCCTATTATTCGTTCTTTTCTCCTAACAACATGTGATATCGTGTGAAGATATAATTGACTACTTCCTTTTCTAATTGTGTCCCGGGTAAAGGTTCCCAGTCGACGAGCCAAAAATTAAAAAATAAATAAAAAAAAAATCTACCCTTCAATTTATTTCCAAATTTTTCTACAATAATGTTCCGGTTCTAAAAAAGACTTGGCCATTTTTTGAATAAGGAGTTCCGTAATAATATAGTTGTGCAATTTGTGAAATCTGCTCTACTATCGAGTTCGAATATAGTTTTCTAAACTACCTTCATTAGTGTCCCTGTGAAACGTAATTAATCTTTTTCTCGGTTTCTGCGCTCCCTATTCTTTAGTGAGGTAATGTAGTAATAGATTATGTGCGTGTCCCAAATGTGTTCATTAAATTAAATAATAGCGCGTATTAAAAAAAAAAAAAAAATTCTTTCCGCGTCCTTTAAAATGAAATTTACTACTTCTGACCGAGTAATTAATAAGAGTGTCGCTACAATAATGTTTTCTTTTTTTTTTTTTCTTTTAATACACTTAAAATGATTCTGTTTACGGAATACACTTATAACTTGTAAACAAGATCCTAAGGAATTTCAAAAAATGTAAAAAAAAAAAAAGGATGCCATCATTTTCAAATTAAATCAAGTTTATTATTATTAATGCACAATTCCCATCTATGCGCAAAAATTTGCGCAAGCGATGGCATACAGGCGTTAAATTAAGTTAGACTTCCCTTTTCATTAATGATATTATCGCATTATTTTCAGAAGCGGCACATCGAAACAACATGATAAAATTACTAATGAAAATAACAATGAAAAACTTAATATTACTTTTAAATAAAAATATTTAATTAGTTTCGCGTTCCTTATTAAAAGTACTAATTTAACAAGTCGATGATAATACCGGGAAAAAAATAACGTTACTTTTCCCCATGGCATAACAGAACCGTTTTGTGTTTCCGTTGCATGGCTCGTCGACAGCCGGTGCGGTATGTGAGGTGGTTTTTCCATTCGAAGCTGGCTTATTTTTCTAGGTATCTATGACAAAAACGATTGAATATATACGGAGCCATTAAAAAGTCGTAATATTATTCATTGCCGATTTAAATATCGTTACACTAATGCGCACGAACTTAATACTAGCGGACAATGAAAATAATAATAAAGGCCATGCGTAGTTCTCCGAAAAATCCCCGAAAAACCGTTTCGTAAATGGCGGTGTCTAAGATTAAGTGCATCCGAAGCGCAGACGTGAAGGATATTCGCTTCTTCATATTTGGTACAAATAGGTTTTGAATTTCACTGGCATTTAAAACTCCATAATAACGAGTATTTTACAGGTAATAACAGAACTAATAATAAGCATCCGAGTAGCGATACTTAAATTAACAGGTCGTTGTTAAATCGCGATTTGCTCGATAATTCAGTCACCGCAGTGAATAATCCAAGTCGAGAACGATGCTTTAAAATAACTCGAAAACTACCGCGTTTAAGTATTCGCATATGTGTCCGTATTTAAATATATTCATGTGTGTTATTATGTTACAGCAGTTGCTGATATTAGAACATTTCTAATTTGTAATTTGTGAAATTTCGGTCTCCTTCACTCGATACCGCACTTGAGGACTGTGCCCGAGATCGAAGGAGAATATATCTACATTATAGTTAATTTATAACTCTCGTCCCTGTTCACCGTGGTACTGGTACACTACTTCTAGTTTTTTTCTTTTCTTTTCTTTTTTTTTTTTTTTATTGTTATTATTATTTCTCCACAGATTCCTTCTCTTATTTTCCGATTCCTTATCACATAGCATTTTTGTATAGTTTCATTATAAAACATTATTCATTGTAGTAAACCATCTTAATTAGTTGTAACTCGAATAAATGAAGTGTAATTAAGTAAACGTAAAATATTAAGATCTCTTTATAGGAGCAGTGATTTAAACGTTTGTTTTGTATATTAACATGAATTCCCCACCCCACCTTTTTTTGTTTTTATTATAAAAATCGATAAAAGTTAAAAAAACATAATTAGAAAAACGGCTCTTTTATTACATTAACGAAATAATCGTTCGTGATCTAATCAGTTCAATTTCGCGCAGATTGAAATGAACCGGTACTGTTTAGCTCTTCTCTCGTTTAATTTGCACTGTTTCTGCTTAAAAACTTTTTAACGAGTTTTTTTTATCTTTTACAAAGAAAAAACCCTTAATGTAACAACCGACTGTTTCTGTCCTTCGAGTTTTGTTAAAAAGTACATTTTACGTTTCGTGAAAATTAATAAAATCTTTTGATTCCCATAAAATCTTTTGATTCTCATAAAATCTTTCGATTCCCATAAAATCTTTTGATTCGCATAAAATCTTTTGATTCGCATAAAATCTTTTGATTCGCATAAAATCTTTTGATTCCCATAAAATCTTTTGATTCCCATAAAATCTTTTGATTCCCATAAAATCTTTTGATTCCCATAAAATCTTTTGATTCTCATAAAATCTTTTGATTCTCATAAAATCTTTTGATTCCCATAAAATCTTTTGATTTTATTCACAAGTTGGAAACGAAACATGAAATCTGTCTCTTTTTCCAAGTCTTTGAGTAGAGGTAAAAATTAGTATCACCTTAGTTATTTTGCATTTTTGCATACCTTTCATGTCTATCCAATGAAGATGGAAGAGAACAAATCCGGTTAATAAGGAAAGTATCATTAAACGAGAAAAATAAAATGGTTTATTTCATAGGCAGTAAAATTTAGATCTTCTGAGTATAATTAATATAAACCGTATTACAAAGACTCACATACAAGGAAGGTACACCATATATATGGGAGCATAAATATGTTACGGAACTCGAAAAAGTTTTCGTCAGTATGAAAAACTTTCGTAAGCATGAAAAACTCTCGTCAGTACAGAAAACTTCCGTCAGTATGAAAAACTTTCATAAGCATGAAAAACTCTCGTCAGTATAGAAAACTTCCGTCAGTATGAAACACTTTCGTCGGCATGAAAAACTCTCGTCAGTATAGAAAACTTCCGTCAGTATGAAACACTTTCGTCGGCATGAAAAACTCTCGTCAGTATGAAAAACTTTCATCAGTATTTCCTTATCGTTTACAATTTTAGAAAATTGATAAATAACGATGTTTTTTTCCTTTTTTTAATTTTTGTTTTTAAATTAATATTCAAAAGTATCAAAAGTTTCAGAAGTATAAAAAATTATTACATAAGGATCGGGAACCCGCTAGTGACACTAATTTAATTTTTTCAGACTTTAAAGTACTTAAACGGAATTGATATTTTTCGTTAAAGTACTTGTTATAACATCATTTTTTAAATTAACATTTTTTTTCTTCTTTTTAGTAAGAAGCACTTTGACAATTTTTGTTTCATAAATTATAGTAAATGCACAGTTAAAAAGATACGGATTACTCTTGGATTTTATAAACTTTGCATGATTTTTCTGTAATATATAACGAGTGACAATAATAATAATAATATTTTTCAGATAATTTTATAAATACGAACTTTTCTCTTTCTAACAGCTACGCATTGAATATTTGTATTATTAACCTCTTAAGCTTTAATGGGCTCGTCAAACTCATGTGGCAAGTACCATTTATAAAGATATAGAGTAAATAAATGTTTGTCGCCTACCTTACATCAAAGTTTGTCTAATTCGTAAAAAAAAGTTCACGGCAATTGTGATAAAAAAAATAAACGACATGTATTTGTTGAAATAATTTGAACACTGGGTGGTGTGTCGTCGAGTGTTTTCTTTAGCTGCTTTTACTGATAAATGTTTTTTTACACTTTTTAAAAGCAACAAAAACAAAAACAATAAATTAAAATTGTATTTTGTTGATTATAAATATAATTCTAATCGTTGTTCTGTATTAAAAATGCAATGTACACTGAATTATTACTTGAGATTTTTATGATGGAAATAACATACTTTAAATGAAAGAATCTTAATATATTTTTACAAAAATGTATCGCGATCACCTTTCAAAAAAACTGCAGTTCAATGCTAACTAATGAGAACAGGTCCTTGTTAGAAGTCTATAAAAGGTAGAGTCACTAGTGTGTGTTACCGATTCGCTCGTCAACCGTGTGCAATGCGCTTATAATTTGAAAAATTAAACGCGATGACAACAATTGTATGTATAAAGTTGTTAAAATATTATTAAATGCGTTAAGCAAATTAATTCTTTAGATGGAATTTTTAGAAATTTAAGAGAAAGACAAATACCTTGTTATTCCATTCTGTGGATATTTATCCACCTGAGTGTACCGCGATCTGTCCAGTACTACGATAAATACAATGCAGTATTACCGATTTTGTTACTCTTAGAGAATTTCTAAAAATACGAGTGTGATCTTAAGATTTGGAAAGAAAACAAACTGGACTGCGACGAAAGGTAAACATAAAGTTCAGCTGATGGCCTAAGCCCCATGTAAAAAAACTGATACAGTTCTGAAGGTCCGGCCATCTGACTGATGAGGAATAACGTAATTTAGCAGCGGGCAGTTTCTTTCGAGAAAAAAAAGTACATCTTTAAAGCTCTAAATTATACGTCCTAAGCACCGTCGCATCATTTGAAAATGTTTATAAGTATAAACTATAGTTCATTTTTATTCTAGTTTTAAAATTTTAATTTAATTTACTAAGAGTCAATCAACATGATTTTCAGTGAATTATTATAAATATAAAAACAAATCTTTATCGTTTAAAAATAAATCAAGTGCCCACTTGTTTCGTATAATAGTTGCCGAAAAAGTGCAGCTTTTTACAACTGGAATTATTTTTACTTTAAGTTTCTTTTTTTTTTTTTTTTTTAATTAAAAGTAATGACAACAATATTTCGAAATAAAATTTAATTTATGAATAATATATTAAAATATGTATTGTTATATTTTAAATTTACAATTAGTTATGCGTGATAATTACAATATGGTGGTCCTATTATAAGCGCAAATAAAATGTGTTTGCAGGATTTTTTTCTTCAAAGATTCGAGCGTATGAGGGTGGCTTTAAAAGTAAACCGATTAAAATGCTGCCTCAATTATTAGTGAGCGGAATAATATAAAATAGTCGCTCGGCCAATTATAAGAGTGGAGAAAATATTTAAAAAAGGCACTTTTTTTTTAAAAGTTTTAATTGTGCTACCCACATGCTTCCTACACAACATACATATATACCATATACGTAATATACAAGGTCTGACAATTAAGTAATGAGACTAATTTCAAAAAACACGTATATTCAAAAATTAAGCGCATCAATATAATCCCATTCGAGATACAGAGTACCTTTTGTAGCTACACACTGATCCCAGCGCTTTTTCCAGTTTTCGTATTACTTCTGGGAAGTATTTTCGTCACGGACCGTTGAATGTTAGCTACCGACTCAAAATGCATTCCTTTCACAACTTGTTTGATCGTAGGGAACAGGAAAAAGGCGCACAGTGACACATTCGAAAAATACCGGATTCGAATGCTCTTTGAAGTCAAGCGCCATAATGAAGGCGCGATAACATGGCGCATTGTCGTCAGCATAAAGGATTCATGTTTTCGCAACCTCCGGATGGGGCTCTGACAACCACCCTTTTTTACACTATCGAGGTAGAAATGTTGATTAATCGTCTGTCGAGGTGACACAAATTCTATGTGCGCCACCCGTTCGCTGTTAATGAGGCAAATAACCATTGTTTCGACTTTTGCTCAATTTTTGGTTATTTTTGTGGTCTTGCTCAGTCAGGAAACATCCATTGTTGGCTTTTTTTTTTGGTTCCGGATTATGCTGAAAAAACGAACTTTCATTGCCAGTAACAATGCGATCTCGAAGAGTTGAATCATTTTCTATCTGCTCAAGACAATCTTGCTCGCCCGACCTTACGTTTTTGTTGCTCTGGAAGGTTTTTTTGGGACTACCTATGTACAAAATTTTTTTTTCAGAGACAAATACTGAAACATTTCCAACTGTTTTGCGGTCAATGCTCATTTGCCAACATTCGAACAGTTATCTGCCGATCTCAACGAAGAATATTATTGAAAGCTCCAATCGGACATCTATGCGGCATTCTTTTCAAATCCTTGCTCAGATTACCCAACACTTCAGTCTGATCTCCTAATTTACCCATGATTCTACGATTTCCCTCTTCTTAGTCGCGCCTCAATTTCGACGATATGTCGTCTGCGCTTCGAGCGCACTCTGCTTCCATCTTTCTCCCGTCCCAAGTCCGCACTGTCCGCTGCATCCTTCTCATTCTTCCTTTATAGGCGATCTCAACCATATTTTATTTAAGTGCTCTTCCCTACTTATCGAAGGGGATACTTTATGTGCACACCTGTTGACCTGCGGCTTTCTACTCCCTATTGCGTTTCCTACGTACTGACTTCTGCACAAATTATCTCAGTCCTTTCTTCCTTTATTACATCAGTATCCAATCGAATTAAATTCTAATTCCTCCAATTAACCTACAGCTCTATTTTTTTTTTTTTTTTTTTTTTACCCCCCCTTGGGTTTGCTAGCAAAGAGCATTAGCCCAGCAAAAAGGAATAGACACATGGAATAGAATAGAAATTATATTTTTATTCTGTCGGCAATGGAATCAAGGAACACCCCTAGGACAGGAACAACAGAGATAGTAGGTAGAGAAAGAACATAAGAGGCGTTGAAAGGAGCAGGAAGACCAAGCTTTAAAAGATGACAATAAAGTAACTCACGCTCGCGAGATAAACCGGAGCACTCGAAGAGCACGTGATTCGCATCGCAAACATACTGGGAACCTTCAGGATCCAATGGACAAAAAGGAGAATCAGCCAAAGAGAAGCGATTTAGTGAAGAAGGAAGGAGACTGTGCGAGAAACGGAGGCGAGATAATTTAGTAATTATGGACCGATGCAAACTGGGAAACTCATAGAACCAAGGACGAGGGGGAGGAACAGGATTAATCAAGAGATAAAAGGAATTAGGATTAGCGAAAAGAGATACATAAACAGAATGCCAAAGTCTAAGATGGCAGGATTTAGTTGGAAGAAGAATATTGTGTGCTGGAACCCTACTAATAAAATTCCCATTGGAAACAGCAGCTTTAGCAAGGAGGTCGACGGCTACATTTCCATCAATGCCTGCATGTCCTGGAATCCAAAGAAAGTCAGTCTGGGTACACGTCGATGAGGATAGATCATGAAGAAGAGAACGAATAGAAAGGATAATAGCATCAGTGGAAGGAGAAAGGGAAGGTGGAGATAGCGCTAGAAGAACACTTAAAGAATCAGAAACAATAAGGAATTTGGAAGAACTTGCAGAAGAGGAAATATAAATAATGGCTTGTAGAATGGCAACAGATTCTGCAGTAAAGACAGAACAAAAGGACGGAAGTCTAAAAGACCGAGAATGAAAGAACTGAGGGCACAAGAATGCCGCCCCAACTCCGATCGGGCTCTTCGATCCGTCAGTAAAAATTAAGGAGTGATCACGGAATAGAGAGTTTATTGTATTATTAAATTCCATACTGACGATATGAGAGGGAGAGGATTTAAGGAAGCATGGCATGAAGATGATATTTGGTGGCTTTAACAATTTGGAATAGACGTAAGAAAAAAATGGAAGCTTGTGATGAGGAATGACAAAAGGGGAAAATTTAGAAAGGCGAAACGATATATGAGATAGTATAGGAATTTTATTGGAGGAAAAACGCCAGTGACGAAGGATAAAAGAATAAAAAGTACTGATATTTGACGAGGAAGTGGAAAAACGTTTAATGAGAAAGCGATAACCCAAATAAGATCTTCGGATGAACAGAGTACAGATATTGGATTCAGATAGAATGGCTGGGATAGGAGATGACCTCAGAGCTCCGAGACAAAGCCGAAGGCAACTGTTTTGGAGACGATCTAATTTGTAGAGAACGGATTTGGAAGCGTTGCCATATAAGAAACTGCAATAATCCAATCTAGAGCGTATGAGAGATTTATACAACATTATTAACACAGAAGGATCGCCTCCCCATCTCGTAGGTGAGAGAGCTTTAAGAAGGTTAAAGACTTTAAGCGAGGAAACATATAAATGGCTGATATGATCATGGAAAGACAGACGAGGGGATAAAGTGATACCCAGATAACGAAAAGAACTGACTATTGGAATGGAATGATTTTTTAGATTTATTTCAAATGAGCCCTGGTTGTAAGGTCGAAGGGTGAAGACTACAGCTGCTGATTTTGGGGCGGAAATGAAGAGATGAATGTTAGAAAGGGCCTCTTCTAGAGTACTTAAGGAGATGTTTAGTTCCTCATTGGCAACTAGAAGATTACGGGAAGAAGAGTAAACAAGGATATAATCTGCAAAAAATAAAGTTTTGGATTTTAAGGAGAGAAAACCAATTTTGGAAACATATAAATTAAATAAAGTAGGGCTAAGGCAAGAACCTTGCGGAAGGTCTTCCAGGGCCTTCCTTGAGGCGAAAAAGGAAGGAGCAGAAAGGAGGAGAGTTCTACTTTGAAAAAGATTTATAATTAGGAAGGATATGGATGCAGGGATATTTAAAGACATCATAACGTTTTTGAGCGTGGGAAGATGGACGCTTTCGTATGCACTGGCTACATCAATAAAAGCTGCAATTGTGAATTCTTTGGAAATAAATGATTTGTAAGCTCTATATTTGGGTAGTTGCTCTTATTGGCCCTATAGTCACATATATACATATATATTAATGGCTATGCCATTTTTACGCCAGGAGTCATCAGGAAAAGTGCCCTGTCACGAAATTTTTCCTAAAAAAATGTCACAATTTTATATAACGAAAAAATTTTGTCGAATGACGTAGCCAATGAAAAACTTTACTCTTCTATAAGAATTGTAGAAGAACTAGATCTGGTGGTGAAGGGGGCTTGCCCCCTTCCGAGTCCCGAAGAGCCGAGTTTATATATATATATATATATATATATATATATATATATATATATATATATAAAACGACTTATTAATATCCTAATTGACGTATCGATTTCATACATTTTGAGGTAATCGAGGTGTTGTATGCTTTAGAAGAATTGTTGGATTTTTTTTATATGGTTCCTTTTTTTCTAATCCATTACTTAATATATAAAATGGTTTTGAAATTTAATATTATTTAAATTTACAATTTAATACATTTAGTCATTTAATTACCCCCTATATTTTTTGTACACTTTTGCAATGTTCTAACTCAAAACTAATCGGCATTCGGCACTTTATTTATTTTTAAATAATAAAAATACCATTACAAACGATGACACCGCGTAAAATTGCGATATTAACGAAAAATGATACTTTTGATACATTAAAAGCTCTCCATGTTGTGAGATACGATGTTAAACATGTTTCAAGTTCCGAACAGTATTTATGCGTTTCATTAAATGTTTCTTACCTTCGATTCTTAGATCAACTGCTATTGTTTTAATTTCGATAAAAAATAT
This sequence comes from Icerya purchasi, assembly GCA_039619475.1. NCBI lineage: Eukaryota > Metazoa > Arthropoda > Insecta > Hemiptera > Monophlebidae > Icerya > Icerya purchasi. The sequence goes on from CM077115.1 coordinate 242,157,180, forward strand.
TAGACGCTCGTGTCCGTGGAACATCTAGGGATTAAAAAGTTATACGAAATTTAACAAAGTAGATAAGTTCTAAGTGAGCGCACAATGATATTTAAGAAACTGGTGTTGCTGAAAGAAGATAAGTTACTGATTTTACAAGATTTATTTTTCAAAACATTAGTAGCGAAAGCAGAAAGCAAATAGCGGTAATTCTGGTCACTAACAATTATTAAAAATTTTGCTAACGTTAATGTCAAAGTTTTTCCAGTTGAAATAAAAAAATTTCTATTATAATTTATCAAATTATTATCCAGGATGAAAATTTTATACAAACTTTCACACGAAACAACCATGTCAAAAACCGGAAGAGATGTAGCTTAATTATAACAGTTAAGCGTGTATATAATATCTTTAATCGGCTGACCGGCAAAAATTGTCAATTAATTAATTAAAGATTCTAATAAATTAATGTGAACCGAAACGAAAGAAATGAAAAACAATTCAAATAGCTTGGAAAAACTGTTTAAGGGAATGAAACAATGGGTCACTTAATAAAAATATATTCGTTCGTTTAGCAAAGTGTTACAACTTTTTAATTAAATTCGCCGCTTCGTACGTAGATTGGTAGATAAAGCTTGAGTCTGTATTCATATTACGTTCATTTGTAGCTTGTACTCTGTATCATGTACGATATTAATTAAAAGATCGCGTTTTTTAAATTTTTTTTCCTTTTTTCGTTTGTTTTTTTTTTTTTTGCTTTTTTAATAATTAATTTTTTCCGTCACACTGTTGCAGTTTCCTGTATAATAATGGCGGAAAAAAAAGTCGATAAAATTTAATTACCACATAAACTCGCAAATTACTTCTCATTTATTGACTTTTACACAACAAGACATTTAGGTAGGACATTACTTTTTTTAAACCAGACGTTGCGGCCCCACTTTAACTTTTCATCGTTACATACAGCAATGGTGGTCGCCGTTTGCAAATTTACAAAAATCACTATCCTCAGGTTATCGTTACTGATCACGACTGTTTACGGCCATTTTTGATACAGGTCACGCGCTGTATCTCAACAGTGACGACCGAACAATTCGGCATTACTTCCAATTTCTCTTCTACATTCAGTAATTTCGATCGATCGACATTGATCGACATTGATCGATTGAAAGGGCCACTGGAACAATCTACTCACTATAACGGTCTCCGAATCGTTTTAGAGTATAAAAATCTATCTATCCGCAACGCAGCTGGAACCCCTGAGGATGGGTTACGATTGCTGACTAAATATATACACGTTCGGTACAAATGATCGAATTAAAATTCGTGCGATTAAAAAAGGTATATTTAGAACATCAATTTCTTTTGACAATTGGAACATTAATAAAAATCGTTCTCTTATTGCACTAATTAAAATTAAAAATTAAAAATTAAAAATTAAAATTAAAAATTAAAAGCAACGCCGTTGAAAAATATAACTGCTTAAATTCTTGCATCACAGCTAACCGATCACACTCCAAATGCACAGAACAGCGGAACGTCCTTCAATAGAGCACTCATTTTTTTTTTTTTTAGCACAATCTCTTTTACCCGTAACGGATAGAAAACGTTTTGCGCGTTCGGCGCGGACCGTTTGCAGGCATTCTACCACGCCCGTTTTGTTTATTTTGGCATGTTTGGCGGTCGTGGAAGTGAATATGCAGCATTAAATGCACTGCTTGCCGTTAATGCGATGATAACGCATTCTGGCAAACATATTTCGCCTCCTTCTTCTTTCAGTGTAAACAAGAAAAAAGCCGAAAAACAGATTTTAAACGTGAATATAAAAGAGCGCTTTAAAGGCAAAATATAACCGATATTACAAATTTATTTTTGAACAAACTCTAGAAATTCGAAAAAAAAAATCCTTTTTCCTCGGTGAGTGATATATATATATATATATACTTATTATATGTGAATGGAAAGCTCGCTGCTTATACGTTACGCAGCAACCTTTGAATGATTTCTGAAAATAGCGGTATAAAAACTTTTAAACGATTACGTACACGGATATTTAAAGGGGATTGTTTGTTGGTGAAAAATATATATGCAAATTAGAATCGAATATCTTTGTTTTGTATTTAATATTTTGTAAATGCATATTATGGTAACAGTTAACGTAAACGAATCTGCAAAGCTCATTTCACCTTTGACTGACACACAGAGTTTTGTACCGGTAGGTTAAAATTTATAATATTTAATGATAGTCTTCATAAATTTACTTCTGTAAACTATTAAGAAAAAAAGAATAATTTGAATTAGATTTAAATTACTATAAATTATTTTTCGCGAAACTTTTACTGTTGATAACGAGAGTGTATTAAAAATTAAAAGGAATTGAATGTTACGGATTTCTTTTCTTGAAAATGTAATAGATTTGTTATTGAAGCTGATTTTTAAACTCGTTCCTAATCCGAGAAAACATAAATAACAATCTAATAAATTTAAACGTAAAAATGTCAAAAATGAATAAAACAACGAAAGAAAATATGAACAAAATGCTCCTTTTCTCCCCGATTAAAATATTTATTTATTGAAATAATAGTTGTTTTACATTATGCAGCGGCGTCATTTGGGGTGAGCAAGAAATGCCCCTCCAAGAGATCAGAATAATTTCTCATCTTAAACGTTAAATTGGGTTTTTGTAGCTGTGGTTAAAATTTATCTTTTTTCAACGTCAGACTATTTTTTTGTTCTTTTTGTATTATGCTTCATTCGCAATTTCTCGTATTAAAATGAAATGTGCAAAAAAATTACACAAACAAATGTATTATAGTATGAGATATAAAAATTACGCTTGTAAACTGAAAATGTATGATAAATAGTTCATCTGGTTTATTGTAGTCAAATTTAATTACGATCGCTAATCGAAAGATGGGAAAAAATTTTCCAAACTAAAATGATGTCCCCGATAAAAAATAAATAAAACTCCTCCTCCTTCCCAAAAATATACTGCGCGCAAACATATTTTGACCCATCATAATCATCATCACTGTATTTATTATTTAAACTCATTGTTAAATATATTCATGACAAAAATAAATTTTTAACACTTAATTAAACAATTATATATATATATAATTGTTTAATTAAGTGTTAAAAATTTATTTTTGTTGTGATCATCATCATCATTTAATAGTGCTATACCTAATTCCTGAGCGTCGGTGACTACCTCTATTCGTACATTTTAGCTGTACAGACATAGGCATGGTAAACTAGGCAATTGTTATATACAACGCGAGTGTGCAAGATTACGTTCGAAACTGATTCAATTATAAAAAATTTATAATTGAATAAAGACCATCGATAGTTACGCTTAATAAAGTACGAGAATGTATGTAGATTTAAAAAAAAAAAAAAAACGGAATGGTCAATCGAAACAAAAATGAAAAAACGGTTATTAAATTGCACGTAAACGATTAATAAAACTACTTAAAAAATATGAGCTTAGAGAAGGGCTATTTCCAAAAAAGAAAAAAAAAAAATACTAATAATAATCGGTTATTATAAAGTTAAATATAAATGCAGATGAAATAATAATTAAGTAGGGAAAAAATTTAAAAAAACAAATTGGACGAATGAATGGAAAATAAAAAAAATTAATGAAACATTGAGTTATTCATAAGAAACTATAAAATATCTAATAACTCTAAATAGATAACCAGTCTATGAAAATAAACGTTCTATATAGAGCTGATATTTGTTAAATATTTTTGAATTTATACAATTTCGGAAAAGTTTTACACAATATTGCAATGGATTTTTATTAAATTTAATTCTAAATGTTGATTTATCATTATTATTTTTCGGCAGTTGTATACATTTGCGATGGAAATTGTTCGATTAAAAACATACAACTGCTCTTTCCAAAAAAACGACCACAAATTTTCATTATTTGTTATGTTTGATTGTTTCGTTATGGATCGTTACTATTAAAAAAGCTGATAATTTATAACTAAACATTTTTCAAATTATATTCTTCTTCAAAAGTGAGGCCTTAAAACGCGGGGGAATTCGAAAAAAAACAGTTGCTTCAGATTTACTTTCGGTTGATTAAAGTCGCCGTGAAACTGATTCAGTTATTCTTTCAACTTAGATTAGTCTTTTTATCGGAGTAGTTTATTAAAAGTGCCGCTGGAAAACGACAGATTAAAAGAACGAATGAAATGGTGATGCATTTGCCGTAGCTAATTTTAAAACTGCGAGGATAGATCCTTTTAAGCAGTCCATTCGCTTGCCGATAGATTTCTGGAGCTCTTTCAACGGCAAAATTAGTTATTGTTACTTTTAGTAGACGTTCTAACGCAATTATATTGAGAATTTCATCGATTGTACATCATTTTTTAATTCTGATCTGTTTTTTGTTTTTTTTTTTTTTTTTTTTGATATCTGCACGGTTCATTTAATGACTTCGCGCTGTACTCAAAATTACTTAATATCTGCATTTTTTTGATGAAGCTGAAAATTTGGTAATTTTCAATATTGTTCCACTAACTGTTAAATTAATGACATGAAAAATGGTATTCTACTGCCACCATATTTTCTTTTCATATTTGAAGCGTTGGTCAATAACAGGAACCGTTTTACTTTTCCTAATACGCCGCTCACTTTATGTATTGGTTAAAATGAAGCAGACATGTTTGATTTTGTTTGACACTTGAATTTCTCTTGCTTTTAACGATGAAGAATATAAAATTTAAAATTATTCGTGCGAATTGCTGCGACGGTTAAGAACAATTTATTTGCTTACGATTGCCAGCAATCCGTTGCTGCGAACAAATAATCGGTATTATCGAAATTATTTTTAATTTTTAATCATAAATTTTAATTGTTAATTGTTAATTGTTAATTATTAATTGTTAATTGTTAATTGTTAATTTTTAATTTTTAATTGTTAATTATTAATTGTTAATTGTTAATTTTTAATTGTTAATTGTTAATTTTTAATTTTTAGTTATAACCGAGGTAATAAATATCCAGAATTTTTCTCTCTCGTATGTAGACAATTTTTTAGATTTAACTTTTTAACAAAATTTCGAAATCCTAAAAATCTTTTCAACTATAGATAGCAGTTGAAACACAGCACATAGAATGATCCAAATTTTTAACGTGAAAACTGTATCATCGAGTTAACGCAAAATCGTATGCAAAAATTTCTATCCAAATTTTCTTCTTGCAATCTTAACGTTCTTTCCAGGAATTGCCATCGTAGGCGATGGCACAATGTTTATCTTCTTTTATTCTCGAGTCCTGAATCCTTCTATCTTAGTATCCAAACCCATTCTCCTCCGTACCCTTGGTACTATGCCTTCCCTCATCTCTCTCGCTTTCTTATCTCTTCCATTTGCAGGCTTTGCCTAGATCATAGTCGTCTTCCGGCATCCTCTTTTCGCTTTTCTATGTCCTCTTCTCCTTTTTGTTCCTTCCATCCAAATGACTCTGATCTACTCTGCGACACAAATAACATCTTCTTTAAATGCGCGTCTGTATCTACAGAACGCTCTCACTTCTACAATCAACTCCTGAAACTCGGTTTGCTTACTCCATACAGTGCGCTTCTTTTATTCTTTCACTTCCATCCCCAGCAATCATTTCTATTATAGCGTCCTTTATTGCTTCTATCTCCAGTAATATTCAATTCTAATTCGTTTCTCCCTCTTTCTCACTAAAACAACCTAATGCTGGGTAATGTCCTCGACTAGCGATCCCAAAAAAAAAAAAAAAAAAAAAAGCGTTAAAAATTAGTTTATTTATCATTTTTTGTTATTTTACTGGCACGCAAACAGCTAAAATTTTAAGAAATTTTAAAATATATAATAATTTAGGAGAGTGTTAACTAAGCAGGCTCATGACAGAAATATAATAGAAAAAGGCACCAAGTCGAGAACCATGTATGTAAGGTACAGGAACTACGGCCCTAAAATTGTATCGCACTCACAATGCAGTGCCTACAAATAAACAATTTAAATACGTTGAATTGTTCATGTGATCGGTTAGAACCTGTCACTAAATATAAGAGTATCTTGGGTCAAATATAGATCAATCTTTGACGTAGAAATATCATATTGGGGAAATAACTAATAAAACGAGGCAGGTTGTACCGGCACTCTATAGAGATTAAAGCTAATGTTACTACCGTATAGAACTGTTCGGCTACTTTTTTCAGTCGTAACCAGAATTAGATAATACAGGTTTCGCATGAGGCGAAAGAGGAAAAGATGAAGAAAATAGATCAGTTCCAGAGAAGGTGCTTAAAAATTATTTATATCTGGTAAAGGGGATTCCTCTTGATCGAAGGAAAATAACGAGATGTCTCCGAAAATGCCGTTCCTTTATTATTGTAAGGGGCTGTACGAATACAAACTGAATGAAATACATGAATAAGATACGGATTACAAGGACTGCTAATGACACGTACTTTATACGGCCTAGAGGGATAAACAAGAAAATTGAAAATGTAGATGAGCTGATTCACGAATAAGATACGGACCACGAAGAATAATGCTAAAATGGCACGTACTTTATACGGCCTAGAGGGATAAACAAGAAAATTGAAAATGTAGATGAGCTGATTCTAATGAAACTACTGGAGGGGTAATACCCCGAGATACTATGCTACAGGAACGGAAGATTGTGGAAGAGCAAGGTTAAAGTATGGCTATCGGAGTGGTGCACAAAATAGGCAAATTATCCCCCTAAGGATATAAACATAAAAAAGAGAAAATCCGGGGCACATTCTCCTTCGTAATTGCAATTGCATCCTGTCCTTACGTAGTCGTACCTGCACGCTTGCTCACCTTCATATGTATCCGCTTTGCTAGAGGCTGCGTTAATTTTATTGTTATTATTGTTATCGATAAAGCTTAACTCTATAAGTGAACATTTGCTTAGAGTAAGGAAATATTCCGAAATAAACGTTGATAAGCGCGGCAGGCACTCGTGGCAGCATTGCTCGGTCGGACCACCCACAACTTACTTTTGCAAAAAAAAAACGATATCCTCATGAGGATCGTCTGCGAAAATTCATTAATCAAAGCTTACATTCGAGGAGTAGTAATATTCTATCGCATTTTGGTCACGCAGTCATCGCGGAAAGTGGAGAACAAAAGTGGAGAACTAGAGGACAAACCGACACTTTGGTAGAAACTTATATGGGACCGAAGCGATCGAAGACACGATATGAGGATACGGTGGAAATTAGACCGAATAGACGAATGACTTAGAAGAGAAATAGTAGAGCTGCATTTAGCCTAGAGTGGAGGAGCTTCTTTGCAAGAGGATGTTGATATTTTAAGCAGAAACTTTTAACCTCTTTACTCGGAGGAGCAAATTGAGTTAATCAGTCTCGGGCGCGGTGCATTTGACTCTTCTCGGGATGCAGAAAAGATCGAATTGGATTGACGATACGAGAAGGAGTCGAATAAGAATGGCAGAGGAATCGAGCAATTGATTTTAGCAGTAAACTTTTGGAATAATCCAGCGGCGGAAGAAAAAGGACAACGCTCAGCTGACTGGAAGATGGTCCTTCGTTTAACTTCCTTTTCGTCCTTCGTCAACCACCCCGTGTGGGCTTATTAGCTGATTTTCTCTCATTCTACTTAACTTTTGGAAGCACTTAATGGTCTTTTTTCTTCTTCTTCTTCTTCTTCTTCTTTCGAGAACAGGGGGAGCCAAAGAAATATATTCTCGCCATCTCCCTACTATCATTTACGACTTTGTCTAGTTCCATTTTTAGCTCCGACTTTTTTCGTACTTATCGCGCCGTACATCGATTTTGAATCTCCGTATATCGATATTAATCGTTTTATTGCTACCTCTGCTGAAACCTTACACATATTTTCCGAGTCTTCGTATTTCGATTGGTTCCCTTTGTCGATCGTCCTTTTCATTTTTTAACATCTGGTTCTAACATTCAAATAATAAGTAAACCCCGATCTCGGAAGAGACGATTCCAGTGAAATAAAAAGATACAGAGCAACTATTTACGTGTTCGATTTCTAAAGGAATAGATAAATAAAACGGGAGAAAAAAAATTCCTATTTAATTTAAAGCCTAAAACCCTTTTTCCAGGCTTGCCGGTCTTGGTATACGCCCTATCGTCTAGCGGAGTGTGAATTTTAATAGCCTCTTTTTTTTTTCTCGATTCGCCGTTTCTTCTTTCTGTGAACTACCCCCCCCCCCCCATTAATTGGTAAACTAATTTATTTTACTTCTTCCCGGAGAAAAGCACATTTTGCGTTTTTTAAACGGGTAGCGGAAGGTTCTCAATCGTATAATCTGAGCACCGAGTTGGTCCTGAGTGAGGCCGAACTAACGACTATCAGTATTAACTACACGCTTGGTAATTCAGAATGTAAACAGAGGGACAACAACAACTCAGTTAATCCGATTAATTCTTCTATTTAAGGAAAAAAAGAGAGGAAAGCGAAATTTATATACCTTTGTTCCGCAAAATTTAAATACCACACTAGCCCCCCCCCCCCCCCGAAATTTAATTAATTCGTTAAATTACAAATACGCTCTGTTTCTTGTCGTTTAAAAATTAAAATTGATCTACATTCCGGGCGCATAGGCTCAAGTTAGAAGCATCAGTTTTCATTGAAATTAATTATTTCTTATATTTTATGTTTAATCCGATCTGAAAAAGAAAAAGTTCAGACTATTATTAGAGTCATACCTTAAAGAATTTTATATACCTTTTAGAATCAACGCGTCGAGAAAAATCTTTAAAAATTTTTCAAGCGCAAAGCGAAAACAAGAAACATTTTTGAATTTCGTGTGGCTAATAATTACTGATATTACGATTTTCGCAGCTTAAACTTGTCAGCTCGCAATTGTTTTTTTCCGAATGATGACGTGAATTTAAACTGGAAAATTTTTACGACACTTTTTATGAATACTCGCCGTAACTAAGAACAATTAAAACCCTTTCCTCCTTCTCGCGAATATCATCATGCCGCAAAGCATGTCCTGCAAACCGCTTTGACTAAGAAAAGGGAAAATTAGCTGTACCGAATCAACAGCTCCGATGATTTCAATAAAACTACTTCCATCTTCTACCGACCGACCGCAATCTCTTACTAGTCCTGCTTCAATATTTTTACGCGCCCTTACTAGCCATTCTCTGCAATTTCTTTCGGCAAAATAGCACATTAATAAATTGTTAAGAGAAGCACACGTTCAACAAGAAAAGCCAATGAAAAACTTTTTTCAAAGAATGCGCTCTTCCAGTTCTGCACCGATATCTACTGGTAAAAGCGAAATATAAATATTGCTATTAGTTCGTTTTGCGTGTTTTTTCAAGTTTCATATAAAACTATCATTAGGTCCAGACTTGATTATGGTGCAGTTGTTTTTATGGATCGGCCTCAAAATCACTCTTGAGAAGAGTAGATGTTTCGCAGACTGAGACTTATAACGGGAAATATTAAGTCGGCTCCTTCTGTAAGTCTCCAAATGGAGACTAAGATCTCTCCCCTTCATATAAGAAGATCTCTTATGGCAGACAGATTTTTAAATAAATATTGCAATTACCAACTTCCGTCGATATTAGATTAAGTGAAATATCCAATGAATGGAGGTTTGTTCAACAGAAGAAGCCGCTTTTAGTCAAAAGAGCTAATATTCTATATTGTGCAGCTCTTATTCCCACGCTGCCATCTGGCTATTTTAGTCTACCGTATGGTATTAATCTGTGATGTAAATATAAATCTCTTCGACAACCTAAATAGAAATCATCTTCCAAATCGAGCAATCAACTCCTATTTTTTACAGAATCTCAATATCCTTCCTTTTTAAAAATATTCACAGACGGAGCTAAGTTCCGGGGTGCTAACAGCGGAGTGGATTCATTGTGGATAATAACTTAATATTTGAATTTAAACTTCTTCCTGAAGCGTCTATTTTTAAAGCCGAGCTGCTTGCTATTGATAAAGCTTGTGTAACTTTATACTGGAGTCGTTGGATGTTGAGAGAAAAATCTGAATATGCTCAGACAGCCTTAGCGCACACTTATAGTAGTTTTAATTATCGCTGTCACCCACTGTGATCTACGATATTAAGTTTAAATACACACAAATTATCGATAAAGGAGGTACCGTAACTGTTGGATTCCTAGTCATCGCGGAATCATTCTCAATGATGTAGCTTATCAATCGGCTAAGGAAGCAGCATTAAACGGGGTAGTATAGCCCTTTATACCATCTACGGATCTTTTGGACATGATTAAAAGGAACAGCTGTACCGATTAGAAGAACTTCGTTAATAGTTCGCCTAGTTTAGGCAAGACATACGAAACTGTCCAATCGTCTCTACCAAGTATGGCTTGGTATAATAATATTACTTCTATCCCGGGGCTAACTTAATTCGGCGTTTTGTCACTGCTATCTGCAGACTTCGTTCGGGTCATACTAGAGTGCGGCTTAATTTTTTCGATGGAAACCATTTTCATTCAAATTGTAGCGATCATGTAAGCACAGCGTATCGCGAGGATATCAACCACTTGTTATTCGGGTTATGAGGCCCTATTATCTACGGATAGAGTCCTTCTTTTTGAACAGCCAATGTTCTGTGGTTTATATCCTCCATTCTGCATTTTTGAACTACTTGTTTCTGGTGATCATACGTTGTTTATCCTTTTTTCATTTATCAAAAGAAATGGAAATTTAAAAATCCAATCAATGTCCGAATTAATGAAATTCTTTTTTTTTATTTATTTATTTTTTTTTTTTTTTATTTGTCTACTCCGGCTGGAGTAATTACTCCCTTTCACATGGCGTTATTATTGATTATCGAGTTTGTTTCATCGAGCATTGTGGGCGGTGCTCTGCAGTTGCGGCCATATTGCAAGATGTGATCAATGTTAATTTGTATTATCTTTTTCTTTCTGTTTCCTTACATTTCATCTGAGAATTGTGGGCACTGCTCTGCAGCTGCGGCCATATTGCAGGACGAAGTTACTTCCTTTATACTGACTATCTAGTAGTATAAGTAGTGTTTAAACAGTTAGATAAAAACAAAAAAATGTTTTCTTATTTTTTTTGTTTTTTTACTTTGTTTGTTAGCCTGTTGGCCAAATGAACTATAAAAAAAAAAAACGTAAAATCATTTCAACTTGTATACCGTAATCGTCGTTCGAACCAACTATAACAAACGCGACAAACTATCATCAGTGTGAAACGTGCAACTCTAAAGTCACACGACAGTTCTGCTTTTCCGTTGGGAGTATCTCTTATCTTCGAGTGATCTATACCACTGGAATAATTTATGAATAGTATCCGCAGAGAAAAAATTAGAACTGCCCCCTGCTGTCTAGCCGAGAACTGATAGGATACGCGATATTTTTCTTTTTAATATTATCGTGTGTGGTAGTGAATGTACATGAATTAAAGGTTAAAAGCTGAACACGTATAAAGAGAAAGGATCGGTAAGTGTGTGCCTGCGTGTAAAGGTGAAAAAAGGAAAGTGAAAATTTACCACCTTTGAGCGGAAGAAAGAAAAACTTAAACTTATTCTTACAAAGATTAATTTCATTTATAATTATTTATTACTAATCTTTACTGTTACACCTTAAACTATTGTTACAATTATTATTTCAATAGTGTTGTTTTATTGTTATATTAATTATTATAATTATATTACTATTAACACAATTAACAGATTACCCACTTTTACAAATCTCATATTATTATTATTATTATTATTTTATTGTTGCTATAACTGACTATCAAACTTAAATAATTATTAAATTATTATTATTATTATAGGAAATATGATTATCTATATTTCTCTTTACTACTACTTACATACAGGGTGGGCCAGAAGAACATCCCGAATTTTAAATGCTCGTCAAATAAAGACTAATATACTTATGGAAATGAAACAAACGTTGAAATACTTCAAAAAGAACGTCATTTATTGTACACTATTAGTTTTGAACAATACTCCGTATGAATAGTCACCATTTTGATTTTTACATTGTTGCAATCTTTCCTCAAAATTATGCATTACTTTTATAAGAGTTGGTTTTTTAATCGCCGCAATTTCCTTCTGAATGGCCAATTTCATCTCGTCGGTTGTTGCTGGTTTACCCTCGTCTTGCTTTTCAAGTAACCCCATAGGTAAAAATCTGTCGGTGTTAAATCCGGACTGCGCGGCGGCCAAAACAGCTCACAGTTTCGCGAAATCAAGCGGTCCTGAAACTTCTCTCTTAATAACCGCAAAACATCGTTACGAATATGTGGTGTGGCCCCGTCTTGTTGAAACCACGTTTTAGATAATGCAATCCTCTTCCGTCTGAGCTCCGGTAGAAAAAACTCGTTTAACATTTGGATGTAGCGGTCGCCGTTCACAGTAACATTCGCTCCGTCCTCCTCGAAGAAGTAGGGACCGATTATCGCTTTCGCACTGACTGCGCACCATACCGTGATACGAGGGGAGTGCAAGGGTACCGGGTGAACGATTCGAGGGTTCTCAGTAGCATAATACCGCGTGTTTTGTTTATTAACGTTACCATTTAAATCGAAATGCATCTCGTCACTAAAAAAAACATAATCCAAATCGACATTATTTACCGGCAGATGGCGTTGCAATCGTCACGCTAACTCACAGTGTATGATTTTGACGAGCGTTTGAAATTCGGGATGTTTTTTTGGCCCACCCTATAGTTCCTCACTTACATATTACTATTGAAGCTGCTACCGTTTATACGGGGAATGAGGAGTAAGTGCGTATAATTTTATATCATATTCTTAAATTTTTACTACTTATGTTAAACTCCAGGTTTAAATTATTCTTTTAAGATTACCTGTAAACACGGGCTAGTACAAAAGTGACAAGCTAAATCAGTTTTATTTTATTGTTAATTGTGTTGCTTTCGTTGAATCTTGCGCTAAATATTATCCTGTGTACGCCTATCTTATAACTCTTAATTTTATGTTTATTATTACTAAAAAATAACAATATACTAACCGTCTGTTATAATTTGTAAACCTGGACTACAAAATCCATGTTGTACATTTGCTATAAAAATTGCACATACCTGTGGTCCAGGTACGAATTAGGTTCGCTACTCGCGCTAACTGAGCGCATCTAAAGAAAGTTGATTTAGTTTATTCTGTTTGTAATTAAATTGATTTGATTTGATTTGATTATTATTATTATTATTATATACACTCCACAGACCTCCTAGACAATCAAATGATAGTATTCTGCAATTCTTATCTTTACGTAATTCTTTAGAAAATGAAAAATTTTGTAAGAGTAACGCAAAAACGTTACATATCTTACCCTAGAATTTTCTTATCCCGCCGGAAGAATTACACATGCCGGAAAATAAGCTCGGCCTTGCGATCATTTATTATTAATTGAATTTAGAATATAAAATTATTATCAAGTACTTAAAAAAACCGATAATGAAATATTTTCGAATGAAAATGCCGCAAATTAATTTTTCTGTCGATGACTTTTATTAATTCCACTGTTTTTGTCTGTTTGATTGATTTCGTAATGTGTTTGTTTTTTTTTTATCCCCTATCATTTTCGTTACTCAACTTTTAGAAGTATTCCAAGTAATAGCCGATATTAGTGCTGGATTTATTTTTATTCCACTATCGCATTTTCATCACTTCAAAACAATGGTAACGATTACTACTTTAGTGTACTTTATTCACTTATTTACTGGTATTTTTTTGCAATTTACTTTTCCCGATTTCCATTAATTTAACCTCGAAATTTGTACGCAATAAAATTCTTGACACAGTAAATCCGTTAAGAAAAATTAGCAACGCATAGTATACGTATTTCTAAACCGATCGACGTCGTACAACAAGTTGACAACTGTTGGCGACATATTTGTTGAGCACGGCAACTTGTTTCTAGTCGCTACCTGTAGAGACTGTCTCCCGTTATTACGATGCATTTCCATTCCCGATGTGTTGATACGGTATTGTTAATGTAATTATCGTTACCAATTAAATGTACATTACGTGATTGCGTAATTACTTTCTAGTTAGGCTAATAGCGGAATTGTCTGAGAGACAAGAGAACCGCATCCTGCACTGAATAAATACTGGATTTCTAGCGTGTTATCGCCATTCACACGATGCATTCTTCTTCGCGGAACCACTAGTGTGTAAAAATTTCAACGATGATGTCAGTTAAGATTTCACAAATGAAGAAGCGGCAAGCTTCTCTAAGCGAGCGTTGAACCACACGCGTACTTACATTAAATTCTCAATTTAACCCGTATCGTATGTCTTCTGGAGAAGAGGCGAATCGAAGCGTACGATTTTACAGGAGCTGGCGTTCCTAAAGCTCGCATGTTTAGCAGCGCTCTATTGAACTTTAACAGTCCGTTTCACGAAAAAATTACGCTGAAAAAAGTTCGATAAAAGTTGCTAAAATTACGCAAGTGTGACCCCGTCTGTACTTCGTTCAACGAGTTTTTGTTTACGACCGATGTGCATTTTCATTCGTTAAAATCAATCTGCTTCCAGCCGAAACGGAAAAAGAACCCGCGCAACCTCAAAACTAAACTGAAATTTTGAGTAAACTTGTAAAAGTTACGAATAGAAAATAAAGACTGTGTAAGTTTGTTTTTTTTTAAATTTAAAAGGAAAAGGAGGAAAAATAGGATATTTCGAATGGCCGAAAATTATCACATTTCGCCGGTTAGCGCGATTTGCCGAAACTCATAAATTCCTTCGACGTTAAATAATAAGGTGGCATCAGTTTCGACTACCGCGCAGCATTAAGAAAAACTCTGATAGGTACGTTAGCACCACGTGACAATTAGTCCTTCTAACAAAACATATCAGAAGTAAACCGATGAGCAGAGGTCGCTAGTCTCGTGCGCAACTTATTAATTGCCAAGCAAAATATTATTACGTAATAATCAAAATTGTCACTCGAAGAATAATATGTGCTTCAGGACCATCACGGTAACCCTCCTCTCGTTTATAATCCGATTATTATTCTTTCGTTCTATTCCATTTTTCTCGTGGTAATTCTCTCTGTAAATATGTACGTCTGTTTAAATAATTTATCATTTCGCGTGAAAGTCCCCAAACCAGTTCGATTTTACTTTCGCAGCAGATTTATGTAGCGATAAAGAAGATTTTTTAAAGCTACTAGTTCTAAAATAGATCCTACAATTGGATTCATTTCATCCAAGGGCTTAATCAATTTTCTTTTTCACGGTTTTGCATTGCCTCCTTTGGGTCGTTTCATGTTTTTTACCATCGGCAAGCACGCAAAACCGAGATTTCAGGTATTTTTCTTTAATGAAATTATAAATGATTTAAGCGATTTTTTTTTGTTTTTTTTTCTTCTTCTTATATAGCATCGCGATTTAAATCTGGGGGACGATCGAAAAAACATGTTGCGAAATATTTGGAAATTTTATAATTGTTTCTAATGAACGACTACTCCGAGGTGTCGCAGGAAAAATGGGGAAACGGAGAAGTATCAAGGAAACGTGATTTTGAAAAAAGAGGGTACCCGCTCTGAGATTTTTTCGTTGTTTTCGCTTTCTTAAATTAGAAATTGTTGTTAAAAAAATACTTTTAACTTTAGGAGATTTAAAGTGAAGATGTGATTGGTGATAACTGTGCTGCTGTAACATGTAATCTGCGAGCAATGTTTGAAGACAAAATCTTCTGGAAACGAAAATTCGACAGCACGCGGCATGTATTTACACAGTGAAACATTAAAACGGGTTTCGCGGCATCTTTGCCTGTTATTATGTGGAACCGTAAGGGAAACAATAACAAATAAAATAATCTACATTCCAGGCTTGCCGACTGGGTTAACCACATTTGGTTGATTATGAGTGCGGAGCTTTTCATATTAAGGACTTGACTATGAATGCGGAGCTTTTCATATTAAGGACTTAACTACGAGTGCGGAGCTTTTCATATTAAGGACTTGACTATGAGTACGGATCTTTCAATATTAAGGACTTGACTACGAGTGCGGAGCTTTTCATATTAAGGACTTGACCATGAATGCGGAGCTTTTCATATTAAGGACTTGACCATGAATGCGGAGCTTTTCATATTAAAGACTTGACTATGAGTACGGATCTTTCAATATTAAGGACTTGACTACGAGTGCGGATCGTTCAATATTAAGGACTTGACTACGAGTGCGGAGCTTTTAATATTAAGGACTTGATTATGAGTGCGAAGCTTTTCATTATTAAGGATTTGACTATCGCTAAGGATACACAGCGGGGTCTGTTATGTATTTATTTTTTCGTCCTGCTGTTACATGAATTTACATGAATCCGAGACAGATGCAAGCATTATGTAAACGAAACGGACATACTTTGAAAAAAGTCGGATGGAGGATATCAGACATTAAACTTTTAATATCTTCGGACTAACTTCGGACCTCTTCTTTTTAATTTCGCTAAAAAGGAAGAAATTCAAAAAAATTTTTTTTTATTTATATATATAGGTGTATATCTTTAACGAATTTTATGAAACTAAAACGAATTAATTTTAAATTAATCAATCATCTTGTGTAACGTTATATATAGAACCGTTTCATTAAAAGTTTTAAACGTGACGAAAGTCAAGCATATCGTGTTGTAGACTTAGGTTTATTGCCTTTTCAGTCTACGAAATAAATAAGTCGCTCAAGGGTTCTATCAAAAGTTCCGCTTTGAAAATTCCGCCTTTTGAAATGGAGATGGTTATAACATCGTTTTAAAGAATAGAAAACGCTTCTGTATATACATTTTCAAGCGTACATATATATATACATATATATATATATATATATATATATATATATATTGACCGAGGGAAAATTCGAAATTTGTGTGTCCTAATTCAACATTCTCGGAAGAAAAGGGAATGAGGACTGTAATGGAACAGTAAGAGAAATTTATGTACGATCGAAGAAGAAAACACAAACAGCCGTCAAACAAATCGGTTTAACCGGTTTTCCATATAAGCCGTCTCTGTGGTTGCAAGTTATCCCCATCCGTCATGAGCGTTTTACGTGTTAGAACAGCCTTAAGTTGTTCGTGAACTCCCCTTCGAAAGCGTTTTGCAAAACCGCGAGCCACACGAGTTGGCAGGCAATGTACGATTTCGTGCAGAAATCCGCAAAATACTTCTTGAAAATCCGAATGATGATCGTTTTTGCCGTCCCCCAGTACTAGAATGTATCTTCTTTCCAAAAGAAGATAGCGGTTTTCGTCGAGCAACAGTCCACTCCCCGCTAGTTTAGCAAGGACTCTATACTAACGATAGACCTTTGGAGGAATCGTGCAAGAAGTTCCGAATTGGTTCCATAGATGGAGGAGTTGTTAATTCCGAGCAGTAGTCAACAAGTGATAAGCCACGTATGTGGCCTTCAAAGTCTAAAGCGAAAATTACTGCGGCACAGAAAATCTGTAGTACGCAGCTGGGTGGGTGGTCATATTTAATTCGACTAAACAATCCGGGATTTGGCCCTTTACAATTTGTTCTATTCAATTACGGCTTTCGCCGAAAGCAATTTCAAAGTATTAAAGAGATACGAAAGAATCGTGTGTTCGTCTTTAAACCGGAACAAATTTTAAATCGATTTTTCGGTTAACCGAAATAAAAAAAAAGAAAAAAAAAGAAGCAAATAAATAAACTGATTAAATTTTTATTTTTACTTATTTATTTTTACGTGTCATATAGAGCAACTTAAGCTAAAGACACGGTGGTTAAATATTATTGTAATCCGTACTATTGTGCTATAATTTGATTGAAATGAATAAAATAGAGTAAACACTAAAAACACAATGATATAATTTTAACGATATAAAAAATATGAAACACCGATTAGTTTCGGATACTACAATCCATCTTCATGGTGTGTATAAACAATAAAAATTAAAACAACAATAACAAATCCATCAACAATGAAAATATGTAGACACACCATTAACTAACGAAATTTGAAATGTAAAATATATCACAGCATATTAAACGACTCTAATTATTAATCAATTTAAAATATAAAATTTTTTTAAAAAAAAAATACAAAAATTTAACATAAAAACGGCCAATAAATGAAAATTATATTAAAATCAAAATTAAGATTGCACGACGTAATATTAAACATTAAAAATAATGGGCCAGTTATTATTAATAATGTTATGAAAATTATTAAAGACAATAAATGTTTAGACTTTGCTGAGAACTATTCACAAGTACAGGACTAACATTATTAATAATAACTTGCCGCATAATAAATAGTCCATTATTTAATGTTTAATATTACATCGTGCAATCTTAATTTCAATATACATTTCATTTATTGGCTGTTTTTTGTTTTAAATTTTTGCATTTTTTAAAAATGTCTTTTATATTTTATATTGATTAATAATTAGAGTCGTTTAATATGCTGTGATATATTTTACATTTCAAATTTCGTTAGATAATGGCGTGACTACATATTTTCATTATTGACGGATTTACTATTGTTGTTTTAATTTTAATTGTTTATGCACACCATGAAGATGGATTGTAATATCCGAAACTAGTCGGTGTTTCATATTTTATATATATATATCATTGTGTTGTTAGTGTGTGTTCTATTTTATTTACTTCAACGATTAAAGTTCGGCGCTACTTGTTTACCCATTACCCTTTCGAAACGAACCTTCGTTCATGCTTTTTTTGGTAGCATAGCTTACGTTTCGGAATGTAATTTTCCTTCTCTTAACAATGTATACGTTCTGTGTTATTACTAAATAATTTTCACCTTCCAGTTGGTCCGTTTGACTTCCACATTAATTTCTAGAATATAGTTAACAAATACATAACAAACAAATTTAAGAATGATTGCTTACTTAGAAATTAAATTTGTTATATTTGTCTATTTGTTATAACTTACTATATTCTATAATTAACAAACAGGATGTTAAAAGATTCTTTATTATATTAGTTTTTGTTCGGCACCTTTTTCGCAATATTATTCTCTTAATAATCGTGTTTCTTTTTTTCTCTTCTACTTTTGAAAAGTTTTGCAGTCGCTTCGAATGTACTGCTTTCGACTTTTGTATTCTATTCTTTTGCCCGCTGTAAGTTCTCAATGGAACTTAATTTAATTAAGCCCGCTTTAAAACTGATTAACTACTTATTTTTTTGGTATTCCATCTTCTGTGTACTGAATTTCTTCATTATTTCGAGATACCTACACAATGGTCATCGGTTATTTAGTGACACCTTTCGCGGCGATTTTATTTTCTTTCTCTTTTCACTCTTTAAAAAACTGTCTTTCCATTCCTAATGGCATTTTTGTGTATCTGTAAACGCGCTTCTAATGATTTCTACCGCTGATCGAAACTACCATTACTATCATCATTATCTTTAAAAGTAAAGCTAATGGATATCGGTTTGACACCGTAGCGTTTCAACTAGTTTCAAGGTGGCCGGTATAATGGTGCAGTTCGAAACAACACCACATCCTTAGTTTGAGTTGTTCGACAATGATCGAAAAATATTTTCGAAACGAAACCAAAAAGTTATTCTTAATTATCCTAGTTTATGATATTTTACTGAAACGGAAATTTTGCAGGCGGAATTTTATATAATTTTTTTTTTTTTTATCAGCACAGGGTGCCGCACCGTGTGCATTCTCAGCAAGTGGAAACGGTTGTCTGCAAAGGTGTTACGGAATACTTTCAATTTTATCGCCAATAATGATTAATGATGTATGATGTGCACCTGCTGCTCTATTCATTAATTTCTATACTATCTACCCCTTTCCAGCGAAAAATACGATTAATTACGAGCTAATCGCTGAAACTGATAACTCATCTTTCATAAGCTGCTGTCCGACAAAAGGCCCTGTTCGCGGCCCAAATTTCAAACAAAATAAATTCGAATTTGTAAAAATCAGATAGTTGCCAAAATAAACGAACTTTCCGTATTATCTAAAAATTCCTATTCTTTTTCTATTTTTTTCCTCGAAAGATAACGTGAACAACTCTAATGCAGTTCAAAAAAAACCGAAAAGAAAATTCACTACCCATCGAATACAATTTTTTTCTTCTCTTACAGGCTATAGAAATTTTTTTCCCCGACAATTTACCTTCGTTCAAGTGCGCCTGGTCTGAAAAAAACATTCTAATCTCTCGCATGGTTTAGTATCTCTTTAACTTTGACTTTCTTTATACTTCTTACCTAGTGATAATTACACCGATTTTAGCGGTCTTTTAAAATTCTCAATAATACACTTCTCTTCGTAATACTCTAATCGGTGCGCGCGGGAGCTGTATTTAAGCAAATATTTAAGTAAAAAAAAATTCTACCTACAAGTTTCGTATCGCCGTATATTAGAGAAGACCCCCCCCCCCCCCGATAAGCCGCTTACAAATCTTTTCTAACCATTCTCGCGCGACAAATCTATCAAAACCGATTACTTTTTAAAACAACTTCAAATTCACTACGCTTAAAGATCATGTCTCATAATTATTTGCAATTGGCCCTCCGTAGAACGCAAAACGTACTTTTTTGTAATTCTCACGATTATTTACGAATCTTCTTCCAAAGAATTAATTTTGTTAACCTAAATTTTGCTCGACATTTAATACATCATGGACGAAAACCACCGGTCATCTCCTAATTTCCCAACTAATTTTATTCTTCATCGAAAAATTTTGCCTAATTATCTTCTTCTTTTCAATATCCACTTTGCAGCTGCACTTATTTCCACTAATTGGATCAAATTAAACAACTGAAGTTTAGCTAACAGAAAAAAACCAGCCAATAATCCAGATTTTAAAATCAAAGTTACAAGTAAAGCCACGGTTTTTAGTTTAGACTACCTTTCCGTCGTAAAAATATTCAACAAAAATTTAAACATAGCCTTGCTAATACTATCGAAATTCTGCATAATTAGCAAATTATTATTACGCTTAATTTCTGTGTTGCATTAGTAGACCTGTGTGAAGGTTACACAATAACTTTCTTTCCTTGTCCAGTAGCGCAAGGACGTGTCCGCCGGGGGTGGGGGGGATTGAACATTCCCATTACAATTGAAATAGTTACTATAAATACACAAAAATCTGAAAAAAATCAAAAATTTAAAATAGATATTAATGATTTTTTAGGGTGTTCTTACCTCAAAAAAAAGAAAAAAAGAAAAAATATTTGCTCCATATTTTTAGATACTTTATTAATATATTATGCAAAAAAATGTTTATTACGAGTATAATCAATAATATATGTAATTTTTATTAAAGTTCATATACGGGGTAATTCATTTATGTAAATTATTAATATATAAATCAAAATGATGGAAATTATTAATAGTATGGGGATATTAGTGAAAAATGTATTGTTATTTAGAAAATAAATATGTAAAGAAAATTTTCAAAATTCTGGGCACGGCCCTGCAGTAGCGAACTTTATGTTTGTCCGCAGTAGCTGCCCATGCACATGTTTTCTACGACCACCCATGAAATATTTGTGTGAAGAGGAGCCATATATTCCATTCTACATCTATTTTAAATGACATACCTTGATATATATAAATGAAGCGAAATGAAAATAAGGTTTACTGAAAATAAACACAGTCGATGAAAAACAATAACTTTTAAATGATGGGGTGCCCCGAGCATTTTTACTCTTACTGCGATTCAACAGAATTATATATAATTTTAAAATACATTCGCTAACCTTTAAAAGTGTCTTTTATAATATTCATATTTTTATTATTAACTTTGTTTATGGAGGAAATTTAACTCTGCATCATTGACTGTAATTTTGTATGCCATTTGTTAATTTTTACACTGGTGCGTGATAGTCTATGGATCGTGTGCCATCTCATCTAACGTGAGTTTTCTACAAATAAATTTCTGACAATAAAGAAAGAGAGAGATGCGTATATTTTGTTCATAAGTATCCCAATACACAACTGTACGATGAGTATAACTGACAGAGTTGTAATAACACACCGTTCTGCAATGTAGTTCTTTTTTTTTTTTTTTTTTTTGGAACAATTAACGACATAAACTAAATGGTCTGCTAATTAGTTCTCGGAGAATATGGCAATTGTGGAAAAACGAAAAATGAAGTGCCACGTCGCTACACAAACATTTTATCCGCTGGTCAAACAGCATTCTCCGCTTTCCTAATCTCTACTAATTTAGTTCATTTCTAGCATCGCTTTCTCTGCTCAGTACTAATACGGATCAGTTTAGGAAACGAGTATGTAGCTATTATGCGAAAATACTATAACTTTTTACACCGATAAAGTATTGAAAGTATGCATATTGAGGAAATATTAAAAATTATGACTCTATATTTAAAATCTTTCTATAGTTTGGAATATCAGTAAGAAGATATTATGAAATAATACAAAAATATTTCAAAAATCATAGTTTTAACGGCTTGTTACGGCTGCGTTACGTATATCGGTAGAATGCTTCCACAAATTGCGTTACCTGTTTTTTTTTTTTTTTTATCTTTTATACTTTTAATTAATCAAAGCTCTTTAGAATTGTTCGCTATTTGTTTGCACAAATATAACGCTTCGGAACAGCTTAGCCATTTAAAAATCGTTTCCTCATAGGAAAATACACAAAAACACACTAACACTTTTTTTTTTTTCAATATATTTGATAACGCTTTATTCTTCTTGTACCATTTTCATCGTATAACATCATATATTGTACATGCTCGTCTTGTTGTATCTCACCTTTAGTTGGCTATACAATGAAAGATATCCAATATAAATGGCAAAATGGACTGCAGTCCGTCGGAATAAGTAACGAAGTGCAGTTGCCTCAGATCCGCGTTCTCGGGTACAGACAGAAGGCGACCGAAATATTCCTCACAACAGGTACCGTACTTACGTTTAAATCTTCAATTTTCACTCGTTTTCCCATCTTATATTCTTCATGCCGTTTCTCCCGATATCTCATTGAACAACGATCTTTACGATTCGTCGTACGGTTTAAAAGTATGCTAGTGTGTGCGCGCGTATACATACTTAATTTGATAGAAAATAAACACGTGTACTCATCCGTGCAATATACCTGTAATTCGCGCATGACTCGTGTTATCAGTTGGCTATACCATGCGAGATATACGCTACAAATGGGATCGAGGTCCGGCATCTGTAGGTGTATCCAGCGAAGTATCTCTACCTCAATTTAAGGTGCTCGGTTACCGGCAAAAGGCGGTGGAGATTAGTCTATCAACAGGTAATGCTCCCGTTTATTTAAAGATAATACGAAGCGCATTTTATTATTTTCTCGTTTATTCGACACCTTATCACCCGTACGTGTATGTATAAGTGGTGAAATGTGAGAAGAATCCGTCGACGAGAAATGTGCCAGCAAGCGATTAATGATGGTTTGCGAGTAGCGAAGAATTCTAGCTTTTTTTTCCCCCAATCATAGGCTTTAAAGAATTTTCAAAAAACTTTATTGGAGGAAAAATGGCTTTCAGAACAATTATATTGTCTCGTATATGAAATAATAAAGAAAAGAAAAAAGAAAACTACAATAAAACATTAAAATCAAAAACATTATGAACGTTGATTGAAGACCGAGTAACGATAATTAATTTTTTTGAAACTACTTCAAGTCCTTTAAGGTTCGCTCATTTTGCTCAGTCTTTTGTGCTGGGTCCACTGCTATTATGCGTATCTTTTTTTTTTTTTTATCAGGTCCTCACTTGTCCCTCGCAATATCCTTATCCTTTCCAGTCCTTCTCATTCAATCGACCACGTTATTCTTCTTATTCGCTCCTTAATTCATGATCTCTTCCTTTCTCGTTCAATCCAAACTGATCTTATTTGAATTCCCATTCATAATTGAAGGAAACAAATTATCATTCGCTCGGTTATCGCTTCCACTTCTGATAAGTTTCTTCTCGTTTTCTCTTCCTCCAATATATTATCCTTCTGTCTGCTCATTCCAAACTTGGGATTTAACTCTTACGTTTCCTCTAATAACCGGATTCATTTTTCCTATCTATTCAACTTTCTCTTCCTCTCTTCCTTTGTATTCTTGAATTTCCTTTTATGCGCCGCTTTTTAATCTTTCCGCGATTTGCCGTCTGCATTTTTGAAACAGTTTATTCTCTTTTTCTGTTTTTCTTTCGCGCCGACTCCTCCTTATTGTATCCACTTCATCCCTTTAACAACCCCCCTTATTTGTGACCCCGATCACATAATGTTTCATTGTTCGTCACTTTTAATCGGGCAAACTTCCTTTTACTCTTTTTTTTTTGTCAAGCGGTATTCCCACTCCATATATATATATATACACAAATATAAGTTAATTCTCCCCTTCCTTCTCCTTATGTTATCCAAGCTCTTGATTCCTTTTTGTTGGTCGTCTCTGACAGAGTAAAAATCCTAGTCCCCTTCCCTTCTTGTTTTCTGTTCTTGAGTCAATCATGTTGACGAACCTATTAAAAAAAAAAAAAAAAACAACAATTGGCTTACAACTAATTCCATTTTCGCTTGCAAAGAAAAAATTACCGTCTTTTTTTTTTCTTTTTTAAAATGCCTGTCTAATATTTGAAAAACAGTGGTGCACCCGTATCCATGGTTTCTGTTATTCGCGGTTGTCACGGCGCGACTAAAAAAAACAGAATAAAAAAAAAAACAATGATCCATAACAATTCATTTTCTGGAGTGTAAACAGTGACGTGTTGTCCAGTACATGCATACGAAAAATTAAATAACTTTTAAAAAATCTAATCACTGGTTGTCGTTCCACAAAATCATCGTAATAGGTATCAGGTTGGTCAACATAAACAAGAAGAATAGAGTAGAAGACATGATGGTGAAAACATAATAATAATAATGTAAACATATACCATTTACTATAATAATTTTTAACATTACATTTGGTGTACTTATGCAATTTGAGTGTAAATCTATTCGGGGTACTGTAAATGTCTGTATGTATAGTATGTTAACTCGTTAAGCTCAATGTTTCCTATTATCCGCGGTTTTACATATCCGTGGTATCACTCGGAACCATTAACCGCAGATCCCTATAGTACTGAATTAGTAGGAAGTTTTTTTGGACCATTACCGCCCCTGGAAACCTTAAAACCGTCGTTCACGATTGTTTATTCGGGGAACAAGTTTATCGGGGACATCATTCAATGGAAAACGGAAGAATACAAATCTCCAAATTGTCGTTTTAGTGACGGTAACTAGAATACACGGTAGGGATGTCAGTGTGCGTAATAGTAAGCTCCGTCTCCTGACGTAATGACTAACGCGGTTTGGTAATACGTAAACTTCATATTTAGCTGCACATTTTAACTGTATTAAATTTTGTTTGCAAACGGATAAAGCTCACAATAAGTCTTCCTTGTAGCACCATACTCAATTCTGAGCGTAGGCGACTCCCTATTCTTACGTTCTAGCTGTTCAGACATAGGCGTTGTGTTCACGGCAATTGTAATATGCAGTGTTAGTATACACGGAAAAGACTACGCTTGAAACTGATATTATGAATGTTTGATTTTTATCGTAATACAAATGCAATCCTATTTATGTCTGCCTACGCCAATTCACCACCTAGCGCGCATATGATGGGATGCATGCTTGCTATTGCCTTCCGCGCGACTACTAGCGATTATTTAATTTATTTTTGTAAGAATTTCTGTCGGCGCCTAGGATCGAAGACTTCGGTAACGGAAATCACGTGCTCAAATTAGCTATGTATATATATATATATATATATATATATATATATATATATATATATCATACGAATAAAAAAGTAAATTATGTTTTTTTTATATTATTTTCGTAAAATAAAATTCCAAAGTTAGAATGACAGACAAAACTTGTATCTGACAAGATGGCGAAAAAAAACATACGACCGAATGGCAATAATTGCATTTCCCAATAAGGAGTGAGGATACGAATATTTAAAGAAATCGCTAAACAATTAACACGAAATAAACGTTATAATAATATGAATATGTCACAATTCTGTCACCAGTTTCGAAGATATGACTAAAATCAGATTAACGTAGTAACGTAAAATTATTTTTTAATAGCGCCCTTATTATGGAGTAGTATATCTCCGAAATTAATAACAGAATTGTGATATTTTTGCATTATTATCATTATTGTTCATCGTTAAAATAAACAAAATGGCTTTCTTTATGCAGAGCTATAACGCAGTAGTCATGTTCAATGGTCTCTGATGCCGAAAAACATACGCGCGACACCTACCGTGTATTCCGGTTACTATCGAATGAGAAAGTAAATGGGAAGGTGTGTGTTTGAAAATTCCCAAACTGAACCACTTCCGCCTTTGCTGAGCTTGTGTTTCTCTATGAAAATTGCCTTCTGTTTGAGAACAAATATTCGCATTTTACAGTTCCGGATCTAATAATTACAACACAAAAGTACATATACAAAATCGGGCTATTCCTTTAAAAAAAAAACAAAAAAAACAATTCGATAAGTAATTTTTATAACAACCTTGTAGAATTAATACAAACGGTATATATGAATCATCATCTTGATGCGTGCCAACAGTGGTGATGGATAGGTCCGGAAGGACAGGTATCTACTAATCCATATGCCACAGCGGAGTTCATGATATAACTTTGACTACAAGTTCCCGACAAGTATCCAAAACTGCGCGACCCAGCAAATACAAACTGATCCGATGAACGTTACGCAGATTTCCTTGACCAGAGAAGAATAGACCGTCTGTCCTTTTCAGCGTTTTCATGTAGAATGAACATCTCTACAGAAATGCGTCAGATCAACTAGAAAAGTGAAAAATCATAATACTAAAATTAGAAAGAAACTTTATCGCTTTTTCATTAGACACCAAAACTCTCTCTATACTTCTAGCTATTCTGCAATTTTCCTCTCTCTTTCTAACACACTTAAAATAACCTAACCTAAAGTGTAACAATACATTGTGCCGGCGACCGATGCAAACTGTTTCCAATTTTTGAGTATCGGATGTGATCTATATGAGTCCGATAACGTATTCCGGGATGTTGAAATTCTCGAACCCTCGATTCAGTTCCGGATATTCGAAAAAATAACGAACTTACCACCCTACACTGTGCGTAGCAATAAAACTGTGTATCAGAAAACCCGTAAACATCGGATCGATTATTTTTTTATTTTCTTTTGGGGCGCTTTCAACATGCGGACATTAACCCGGTGCTGGAAGAATTTTCTTTATATTGTTAATTAGCGTAGAGAATTAGAGATTCCATAACTGAACGAAATCCCGCTACCTCTAATATGCTACAGTAGCCGACTAATCGATTATTTAGTACACGGAACTTTACTGTTTAAACAACGGTACTCATTTGTTGTGCTTTCGAAATGTACGTACATGTAAATTATCGCCAAATAAGCACAATCAACGCGTGGTAGCTACCAACTTCTTCAGCATCGTGTATACCTCCTATTTCTCCCGATTATAGTAAGTATACAGTGGTTGAAACGTATAAATTATCGTTAAAAAGCAAATGCATAGAATGCGATTAGTGTAAACATTTTTCAGCTATAAGTAACAACTGAATTCTGTTTCGAACGTATAATGACGACATGGTCATATCACTTGATCGTCACTGCTTCAATGCTTTAACGATGGCGGGGAGAGTTCCAGAATAAATTACCATTTCTAAACGCAGCATTCGACTGCAATTAAATTCGTTTATATTTAAATATAAAACCCGTACAGGTCAGATGCATGCGAATAAAAAATTCATAGCTAATAACAATGATGAAAACAATAAAGAACAAGGTGACGACATATGAGAGTACCAAATATAATGAATACTTTTTCTACATTAGCAAAGAGTTGCGGATTTATTGATACTCAAAAGTTTTAAGAAAATTCAGATTAATTGAAAGAATTTATGAAAAAAGAGAGAGTAAGTGTATAATATTGTTAACAAAAATTACCCTTTTTTTTTAAAAAAAAGTAAAACATTAAACCCGTAATAAATAATTATGATTAATATATTTCATTTTATTTTTTTTAACTTTTTTATTACAAACTCTTTAGAACTAGCATAAAGTAATTTTTAAAAAGGTGTGATTTTTTTAAAATAAAAAGTTCGGTTTATTTAAAAACATTTTTGGTTCTTACAGTTTCGTGTTTGGAACAATTCCGGCTGTAGTAGTAAAAAATGAAAGATTTACATTGCGAATATTTTGTTAAAAAATTACGAAAAAACACCATTTAATATTTCATTATATTAAGAGCTATACAGTATACAAAATAATTATTTTTGAGTTCCATGAAATCATGAATTGGTTTTCTCCACATTTAACCTTGCTCTCTCCTTCGCCATTATTTGGAATGTTCCTGACACGCTTGAATACATTATTGATACAAGTTTTATTTTGTATATACACTAACTTTCTAGTGGTCATATTCAATAGACATTACGATTATTAGCATATGAATACATATTTAAGATAAAAAAATAAAAAAAACTCGTCGCTTCACACCCAAAATTATGAAACATGGAAAATGCTTTAGCCTGATTTGCTGAATCCCGACTTTGTCACCGCTGTTATTCTCTGTTGGGAAATTACGAATGAAGAAATACAAAGAGCATAATCGTTTTATTTTTTTGACATGATTGTTGGAAGTAATGGACAGTACCGGTTTATGATAACTGACATAATTTTTCGAATCGATCCTTTCAATGTGGCCGCGAATACTGTACCAATACACGATCCACCACGAGTAGTCGATAAAGCGAAATTTGTTTTGAACTGTAAAGCGAACATGACCGTCATTTTAGTACCGATCACATCATTGATTATTTCATTCCATTTAGTATGTTGTACAGATGAAGCCGAAATTATATAACTCTTCGTTTAAATTTAAATAATTTTTTTCTTAAATATCATGGATTTTCTGATAATTATTAGTCTTTGCAAATAGTTGAACAATATCTAAATCAGGTTGCGCTCTTTTCATTTTTTTCATTTCTTTCCTTTAATCCTATTTGTACAATCATTAAAAACTTAACGATCTACCCACATACCAAAAATTAACATTGAATCTTGTCAGATTTTTTCTGTTCGTGCATTACACAGGACAACAACTTTTTTCTTTTTTTTTTTTTTTTTGGTGCCGGAAAACTTAGAACTGATTTTGGATATATTTGATGCGCTGAATTCAAAAATACCTAGTTTTTGTTTGTAGCAGCTCTAGTTTTCAAAATACAGGTTAATTTATTTTTATTTTTATAAAAGGCACAAATAATGAAATAATGTTACCTTTAGAAGCACCTAAAACTGGATTATATTAGACCTTTTATACCTGCCTAACCCCCACTCTTTCATACCCGCCGACATATATTACCCGTAATCTGCCACTTCGTGTAATTGCAGTTGGGCTTTCATTTTTGTAATTTCCACTTCACTATTTAATAGTCTGCTTAGATTCTCGGAAAACAAAATCGAACCATCAGTGCCCGATGAAGGTTGTAATGTGCATTCAGACAGCGAGAGTGATTTTGAAGCAGATGCAGACAAGCCTTAACGTTTTAATTAATAAGAACTGTGAATGAGAGGTCTTCAGAATTGCTCGCCTCCAGATTAAAAAAAAAAAGAAAAAAAAGGAATCTGCTTAAACCGAGTACTAACATAACATTTTATCGTAAAAGAGAAACGGATCTGTTCAAGAAAATAGCCTGGTATTCGGTAATGATATAAAAAGACTCTTAGTAGCAATGGCTTTATCAGAATACATATCAAACGAATGGCGCTTTTTTATTGATAGCTCAAAATGTAGTTTAAAATGTGTTCTTTTGAACGACCGTAACAAATATGGAGCAATATCTATTGTTCATTCTACCATTTTGAAAGAGGAATACGAAACAATATCACTAGCCCTGAAAAACATTAAATATGAAGAGTGGAAAGTATGGCTTGGAAGTGAATCAGGCAAAAACAAAGATAATGATAGTAGACAGAGCCTCGAGGAATCAACCGCAAACGAAAGAAATTTCAGGATACGAAGTAGTGAACGAATTTATTTAACTTGGATCTTTGATTACAAATACAGGAGGATGTGAAAAAGAAATTCGCAAACGCATTGCAAATGGCGAGAGCTGCAACAACGAAACTAAAAAAAATATGGAAGGATACAAATATAACGAAGAATACCAAATTAAAATTAGTGGTCCCGATTGCGAAATATGCATCAGAATCTTGGACTATTAAAAAAATAGATGCAATTCGGATAAATGCCTTCGAGATGGGAGTGTACAGGAAAATGCTGCGGATAGCGTGGGCGGCACACCGAACCAGAAAATCAATTCTAGAAGAGCTGAAGATAGAAACCAGGCTCCTGCAGGAAATAAATCGGAATATGATCGGATACTTCGGTCATATAGCCAAGATTATAAATTCCACGGAAAGAAACATTATACAGGGAAAAGTTCAAGGAAAACGTCCCAGAGAAAGACGCCCACTACGATGGGCTGATCAAGTAAGTACACTAAATTGGTACAAGTTGTCAGAAGCATTCCACGTAGCAACGGATCGAAATAAATGGAAGGAAACGGTAAAAGGAATGTGATGCCTCCACGTCCTTACGTAGGACAATGGACTTAATGATGAAGAACATCAATGGGTGATTTGTGTCAAGTTAAAAATGGTAAACTTTCTCCTTGGACAGCAAAGTGGAAACCCAAAATATCCTTGTTTTTTAATGATCAGCATTGGGTTAGTAAAAATTGGCCCCTAAAAAACGACATGGTTCGAAGAAAACAATTATCAATGAACCTTTAGTTGCAAGAGAGAAAATCGTATTTCGACCTTTTCATGTCAAGTTAGGACTTTTGAAGCAATTTGTAAAGGCCTTAAATGGACTTTGCTTTGGGTACTTAATACGTAATTTCCTGGAATTATCATGGAAAACCTGAAAGTAGGCATATTTGATACGGCCCTCAGATAAAACAGCTTATAAATGATCCACAATTTACCGTATCAACGAGCGATATTGAATCTAGTTACTCATTCGTCGAAGGTGTACAAAATTTTCTTGTCAATCATAAAGCAGAAAATTATACAAAATTAGTAGAAACTATGTTTTTTAATATTCCCGGCTGTAACATGAGCGTGTAAAACTTCACTACCTCTACAACCACTTCGATCGATTCTCACCTAAGTGATTATAGTGGAAAAGCAGGGGGAAAGATTTCATCAGGACATTAGAATGATGGAAAAACGATATCAAGGAACATGGAATACCCATATGCTGGCCGACTACTGCTCGAGCCTGCAGTAAGAATGTTATACTAATAGAAAATCGTAGAAAAGAAAATTTTTAAGTGACAGAATGTTATGTTTATCTACTTTGTGAAATAAATTCCTTACTTTGTATTCATTGTTTCTAATGAGGCCTTGTAGTAAATACTAATGTATTTATAACCTGAAATATATACGAGTTAACAAAAAAATAATTTTGTTCTAAAATAGGTCAATATAGCGTATCTCAAAAACCAGATCTGATAGACTAAATGTAACAGTTGTTTCGATTCTACACCCAAAAATTACTTAGAAACAGTTCAAAAAAGCTGACGGACGCTAGAATTTCACGAAGAAATTTAAAGCTGTTCAAATTCGTCGAAACTGCACCCGGATAAGAGGGCGATCGCTACTATAGATCAACTACGTTTTGGAATAAAGAGGATGTATTTAGGAAATTCGAATAGACGCGTTAAGCTGGCTTGTTCTCTGGACTTTAAAAATAATCGTACTGATATCGATTTACACGCAGAACAAAGAAATTTTTGAAAAGAGATGGCGGTGCGACAAGCAGCCTTACAACTTTCAAAACTTAATAATAATACACGAAATGAACGTAAAAGCAAAGAGTGTATCAGGATTTTTTACGAACGGTATAATTAGAAAAAATCGATCGTCACGAGTGAACAAATTCGAACGGTCACCAAAAGTACTTCCACTTGGCGCGATGTCTAGAAACGAGTGTCGTGAAAATGCACGAAATGCAGTTAACTGTAGAGCGCTTTACCGCGCGAGAAGCCAATTTCGATAAAAATCAGTACGTGGAAAACTTACAAATCAGGTAATCGGAAGAAAAAAAAAAAGCATTATTTGCAATTCTTAGGAATGGTTGGACAGTCTGTGCGAGCAATAGAAGAGAGTAAAAAAGGCAATGTTATAAAAAATTAATTTTCCCCCCAAAGATAAAAGTATGCAAGTGTAGGACAATTACAATTTCACAATTTCCGAGAATCGACTACTAAACGTAAGCAAAAGAGTACGGAATTTACTATTCAGCTTTATCGTAAGTGTCTTAAATCAAGAACAGAAAAAAAACAACAAACAAATGGCTTTTTCTCGTACGAAGTGATTTTGCTCCATTCAACATAGACAAAAACCGTTAACAATAAAACGTAAGTGTTTGAGAACAGTACAGTGTTTATATATTCCTTCAATGAATTATTCTCGCTACCTTTTGTATCTCTTCCAACTGCAATAAAATTTCTAACTCGTGGAAAATATCTACCGTTTCCACTATTCTATCTTCGATGCGTGCGTTGTCTAGTCAGCCTGATTCCGAAAATTCGTGTCAACGCCACAGTCTGTCAACGCCCCGCACCGCTCACATAGGGAATGCAAAACCGAAAATAGCACAAAAGAGAACTGTACCATGAAGAACAAACGCGCAATGCAAGAAAATGATTCTGAACAGGCCCCTGACATGTAAATAATAGGTGAAATAATAAAAATGTTAACGACGTTTTAGTCAACGTCGAAAACCGGAATTAAATCTTCATTACGGCAGAATACTTGAGAAGAGTCTCGCTTGAAAATATCGAGGTCTTCGAAAACCGATCGTTATCACCAAAAAAATCCGAAGTGCCGCGTTCGTTTAAAAAACCCGTGTTGTCCCGCCGTTTTTCGATATTTCACACTCCCTGTCTGATCATCCTTTTACATTATCTTTGGGCCCTGTCAGATGTCCTTCTCGCTGGACTTGGTCTCTGCCGGACGTTCATTTTCTCTCTCTATCCCCTTCAATTTCACATCATCCATGGTTTTTATTTGACCTTTTTTCACTTTCATAATATGTTCGCTCTATATCTTTCAACAGTCCTTTCCTCTGAGGAGAGTAAAATGTACTCGATTCCACTTCCGACTATACGACACATACACTAGATTATTGTCAACGATTTATTCAGCCCGTAATATCTTCATTTTAGAATGAAATAGCCGTTGCAGCAAATTGTGTCTTTACGTTTAGTGCTAGAACGAGTTTCTCGTTCCCATATTACCTACCCAACTAATTTATTCAATCACGTAATCTTTGAATGCTTGTCGCTTTTCTCTTTTGTTTTGCAATATTCTTGATAGAATTAAAAATTGTGAATCAAAAAAAACAAAAACAAAACAAAACAAAACAAAAAAGTATGTAAAACTTTTTAACTTAAGTATAGTAGGCGTAACGATGTATTTCCTGTATTCATGTAATATAAAACAAAGACGATACAGCGAAGCGGAAATTATATAAATAATTATAATTTCTGTTTCGTTGCATTGTTTTCATTTTACATGAAAAAACATAGTTTGAGTCTATATAATTTACACTAATAAAATCACCGATTTAGAGCTAAATTTTATTAATTTCATAATTTTTTTTCCCCCGTTAACTATTTCCTACCTATAGTGTCTGCTTTCGATTTCATGCACACAATGATTTGGACGCAGGATTTTAATCTGTGTTTCTTTTTTTCTTTCCATTCGAAAAATGTTTTCATATTAAATCAATGTCATTCGAATGAAAACTAGACTCGTTCTTTTCAATTATCATCATCATCATGGTAATTATCGAACGTTGATGCTGGAGCAATCTTCCGACTATCTAAAACTGCTCGGAACAAGTTGGTAAATTTTAAACTAGTCCGACAAATTCTTTTTTTTTTTTTTTTTTTTTTTTTAACCCCCCTTTGGACATATCAACAAAGGATCTTCGCCCAGAAACGAAAGGAAGAAGAAAGATCAGTTAAATGTAGATTCGGTCAGCTATTGATAAGATAAAGGAACTGAGGATAGGAACAACTGAGATCGACGGAAACGATAAGATATACGAGGCACAATAAGGAGTAGGGAGTTTGAGTGACAGCAGATTGGAATACAAAGAGGTACGTTCGTTCACGAGGGATGGACATTCAAAGAGGATACGGTCAGGATCACAGACGGCTACGTCGTCAGGATGAAGAGAGCAATAAGGGGAAATTCTTAATTAAGTTGTCTTTCTTCTTTCCCTTAGTCTTTCTTTCTCTCTGATCTTTCCCGGCATTAGCGCATGGAGCAGGCTGTATTTTTTTCCCCGGGTGCCGCATTACGTGACCAAAATATATTTCAGTTTACGATACCTAATTTCTTTTACTATTTCCTCGTCGCATCGAGTTGCGTATTTTATATGTCCACTTTATGCGAAGTATCCTACGATGCTGCGACATCTCGAAGAAGGCGTCTAGTTTCTATTGTTTTTGTAAGTACTCAGCTTTCAACATCATACACGGTAATACATCGAAAGTATACAGCATTTTATTAGTTTAATTTTTGAGATCCCGTTTTATGTTTCTACTACATCATATTTGGAGCATTTCTAATTTTTATTTCATTGCACGTGTCTCATTGATCATTTATATTACAGCCCCGTGCTAATGGATATTTTTAATTTTTTCCGATTTCTTCCCTTAAGCTCTGAACAGTGCGGTCCTTAGTTGAATTGATAGCTGTTGTACTAAGCATATACCCTGTTTTGAAAAAGTTCAACTGCGATCGCGTGTCTAATGTTATTTACTTTATTTTCGTTTATCTTATTAAAATTTTGCTTCAGTACTTCAACGATTCATTGGTTTTTTTGAAGATACCGCTCATTAAAATCCTTCGTGACAACTGTTTGTTTTTCAGCTATTTTTTAATCTTAAACATTCCGATTAGTAGATTACGGTCTGTACGAACACATCTGCTTTTGAAAGAATTTTTTATTGATTTCACTATAATTCGATATCGTTGGTTTATTATATCCGCAATATAATCAATTTCCTTACGATACTATTTGGTGTGTCTGCTGGTGACTTCCAAGGATAAATAAAGTAAGTCCCATACCCTTGACAGGGCGTCGGTGGGGACTGTGAAATTAAAGTTTTCACAGTGTACTTTTTTTTTTTTTTTTTTAAATTCATTTATTATTAAATACAATTTTACAATAGTGGTATTATGGCCTGAGGATCAATAACACGTTGAAACAATTAGGGCTAAAATTAAATCCTGAGAAAACAAACAGCATTTTAGTAACAAGGAAACGTAAGAAAGAAAATATAAAAGAAGACATAGAGGAAGGGAACTGAAACTGGAAGATTCAAATATACTTTTAAATAAGGAAGTATCTGGGCATCATATTAGATGAAAACCTCAATTTCACTAGTCACATCAATTATCATATAGTAGGAAAAATCAAAAAAGTTTACAGCAAAATAACTGCTCTATACAACGATACCTTTGGCATTAAATCTACAGACAGAAAAATTATATATTCGGCGCTATTTAGGTCCATAATAGAATATGGCAGCACAATCTACTACCCCAAAATGAAAAAAGAAGATAAAAAAAAGATTAGAAAAGAGCAACGGAAAATATTATTGGGAATTATATCTGCATATAGAACGATATCGTATACTGCAACCAATGTAATTGCAGCAGTACTATCTATTGACCTACAGATACAGCAAAGCAATGAAATTAAAGCAACAAAATCATCAAGCATTACCGACAAACAAAAAAAAAGAAAACATAAAGGAAATAAAAATTAAATATAACAACCTCTGGCCAGAGGAGTATAACGCTGAAAAAACAGGAAGAAGAACCTTTAAACTAATTCCAAATATCGAAGAAAGACTTAAAAATAAGATACTAGAACCTAATTTCCACCTCACTCAATTTTTAACAGGACATGGAAATTTTGGAGAATACCTCAAAAAATATAAAATAACAGAAAAAGACACATGCATAAACTGTAAAAAAGACATAATAGACACTCCGGATCATTCCTTTTTAAGCTGTCCAAACTTCAGTCAAATCAGGATAAAATATAAAATAGAAGAAATCAATGAGAAATGGCTTACCAACCGGAAAAACACAAAAACAACGATGGAATATGTAAATGAAATAATGAAAAACAAAGAGAAGTACATTTAAATAATAAGGTATTAACGTTAAGTCGCGTACTTAATTAATATAATTGTGATGACCTGCGGAAAACTGATAAGCGAATTCACAGTGTACTAAGCCCAACGATACAGATGAGAGTAGCGGGCTAGTTCTTTTATACTGCCCGAGATTTCTCCGGTAGCCAGTTATTTCGGACCGAATAAATCGCGGAGCAACCTCGGGAACTGGGGAGAGTCTCGGTGTCCTCTGATTTAGTAGCCACACATCTTAGCCTACAAGCCGCCAGTCACACTTAGTCAGCCAATAGTGTTGATGAAAGAGGAAAGTGTTTTAATATCGGCATTGTAAGAGCGTAAAATAAGGTTCTTGTAATATCGCTTGGCACATTCGCGTCTCCTTTTATAATTGTCCAATTGTAGTCTCTATAGGACAGGTAATTAATTAGAAAGCACAAGACCCATGTATGGCCGTTCGAATAGATGACATTTATAGAGATATTATAAAATCTGAACAGAATCGAAATATTGATTTTGTGTACTTATTTTTCAGCGCATAAGATTACACAATTTCCCACGCTAAAATGGTTTAGATGCTATTCATTTTTACGAAATTTCTTATAAACATGGTAATAAAATTTTATAACTGAATAATTCATCTCAATGTAATCAGTTTTTATTTATTTATTTATTCCCGTCTATATGTCTACAGCTATCAAAAAAAGGGAAGGAGGGTTTGAATCAGCGAACACATTACTATTACCAAACGACTTATAACCAATAAGTAACAAAGATCGGTATCACATAGGAATTTTCATGTTTACATCGTCGCCAACAATATAACATATATTCTTGTACATGTTAAACTGTAACGTCAAGATTTTGTAGCCGTAGTGGCCAAGAATACGGGAAACCGTCAGCGAACTTGTCAACGTACCTCTCGCTATATCGGGTACCAACAATGATGAATAAGTTAAAAGAAGAACAGCGAACTTGGAAATCAGATCGAAACAGCCCTTATCAGCGCTCCCAGACAAGGAATATAGATATTCGGATAATACAGTTAAACGTAAAAGGAATAACAAAGGCTAAAACGGAGATATTAGAAGGAGCAAAATATAAATGTGTTGACATTACAGGAAACTCATATATATCTGACGAGAAACAGCTGCCCGAAATATGTAGCTTTGAGATGGTAGTAGTAGTCTGCAGTATAATACACGGAATAGCCACCTTTGTGAAAAAAGGCCTTTCATCGGAACTTATTAATGTAAAGGAAGACACCGGGGGGATAGCCGTGATTGAAATAAAAACAGCAGACATATCAATATAGTAAACGTTTACAAACCCCCGAGTAGAAACTAGCTTAAGCCGGTATTTCAAATCACAAATGACACCGGGGACTTCAATAGCCGTCACACATTATCGGGCTACACGGAAACCAACAAAGATGGTGACGATCTGGCTGAGTGGATGGAAACAGAAAGTTTATACATTTGGTTTTTGATTCGAAACATCGAGGAACATTTCACTCAGCAAGATGGAAGCGGGACACTAACGTAGATCTATGTTTTATCATCACTAACCAGTAATCCAAATCCCTCTCGTAGAGTTCTAATAAACTTCCCAAAAAGCTAACACAGATCAGCCTTAATTGAAACCGATTTTAAACTACCACAGGTGCAATCAACACCGAAAGCTCGCTGGAGTTTTAGCGAAATGGGACAACTTAACTAGTATTTTAGAAGATAGCGTCAGATGGACACCGCCAACAATAAACAACTACTGACGCTTTCAAAAGCTTGTTATAAGCACAGCAAAAAAGTGCATATCTAGAGCTGTTATCGGGAAAACGTATGTCCCAGGCTGGAATGAAACCTGCAATAATCTGTATAAAAAATACGAAGAGACGGAAGACATTGGAACAGCAAATAAACTCATTAAAGCCTTAGGTAACAACAGGCGGAGCAGATGGGGATATAGCTGATGGAAAAACTAGACTCTAGGAAAACAAGAGAAAAAGCATGGAATCTCCTACGAAAAGCTGAAATAAGCCGTCACAAAGTTGCTAGTCGTATTATAAAAATATCAAACTCTACCAATATAGACAAGAATTTCAACAGAAAAGTAAAAGGATGAAAGAATGCACTCAAAAGGAAGGCAGTAGACAGATCAGTACATGCCGCACCTATAGACGAAAAAGAAATAAATACAGCCCCGTCAGAAGCCTGAAAATGGGAAAAGCCATCGGAAAAGATAAAATATACCCAGAATTTGTGAAACACTTCGGCAAAAACACTATAAGATGGATTCACAAACTTTTTAACAACATCCTTGAAACCGGCGAAACTCCCGCCACTTTTTAAAACATTTAAATGTAATCGGTGGTTTAGCAAGTTGCTAAAAAATGATTTAAACAATAACACATGTGAGTAGTGGAAAATTAGGAAAACCAGCGCACTTCAAGAAGACCTTTTGATGCCACCTCCAACTCCGGGCCTGGAACCATCCTCTTCGGCCCGAAGACTTCACATTTTATGGTGACGTGCGTCACGTCCTCCGCTTCTGCCGTCGCCCGTTGTCTGTGGAATCGGTGTCCGACCGACCCGAGCGCCTTCCGACAGCTACCCTGCAACTCGGCAAAAACCCTGCCGCGAAAAATATGAGAACAAAACGATATAATTACACCGCAACTATACTCAAACGTAACACAAACTGTGGTCTTGCAGTGTGCACAGCCGACAGAAAACTAACTCACAGAAGACTGCGGCGCGGGTTACCACAATCACGTTCGGCGGTAACGTAAACAAAGTCGTTAATTGTCCCCATCACAAGGCCGGCACACGTGTCGCTGTAATTTGCAATTTGCACGAAGTCATTCAGTAGTTCCACACAAGGCCGGCCCGTGATCGTCGTCATTGGCTTATCGATTCAGGTACAGATGGGAATTTACTAAAAGCACCAGAGGCGCACACATCATCACTACCATCTCCTCTGCCTCTAGACACGTCTACACAATCATTGTTCGCCTCCAATTGAACCCAACAAACGATAGGAGATGATCCTCTGTGTCTACAAGACGCTCAACAACCACCCACGCAAGCGGTACTGTATGCACCGCTGGAGATAAACCTGTCACGGTTAGAATTACCCGGAGAAACAATTGGCTGCAGCCCTGCAATGGATACTATTGGAACTTGCGAGTTGTAGCTCTGCAATACTTACACACGGATCGTGGTACTGAATAATTCTTGGAATGCGAGCTGTTCTTAACCGGTACAGTATTAATCTGTATACTAATCTGTACAGTACAAATAACCCTTTAAAGGGGTCTATTGTGGAGCGGGTTTACCACTAACAGAAACAAACAATGGTTGACTATGTTGAACTTATGCGCGCCTATAGTGTGGCTAAACGTAGTGTGATAAAATTCGCCCCCGTCGATGTTATGCCGAGTGTGAAGCTGAAGGTTGCTTGAAATTTAGCGCAGGCAATAAGGCTAATTCCTCTACCGCTAAGCGTGCATGGTTCGAGATCGGAGATGGTCGTATAAGCAAAGTCAAAACATTGTTAGAAAAGCGCTATATCGCCAACTGGAGCGACGAGCTACTTACTATTAAATACTTTGTGTAGCGCCTTTCTCACAGTGTATATACTGCAAGATCATAGCGATAAGCCAATAGTCGGTACGTTTTGCGCGGAGAAATTGATCGACTGTGCTGTTCGGCGCAACCGTTCAAAGTCCTTAGTAAGGTGACTTGGTTTTTTAGTTCGGAGAATTTTTGGATCGATAATGCGAAACTCGCCAATATTTACCACAACATATACACATATGCAGAGGAACATTCCGTTACATAGGAACGGAAAGTACTTGTCGGAAGGCAGTGCGCCATAAATTCTGAAGCCTACAGGCTTCCATCGTTCACATTGAATTCTGACGGTAATTTAAGCTTTAGGGGAAAACGGTTCCTACATTTGGGCCCCTCAGTGTCCACGACCAAGGCGCAGGATGATGAGGTGATAACTGGAAAACGTCTGCAAGAAGCGCTGTCTACTAGAAACTTGAAAAGTCGCGTTAATAGATAGCGTTAATATTCAGCCGTGATATGTATGCTTGTTGGGAAAACGTCTAGTAAATCTGGCTGTCGCGCTCGATGGAATGGACGCCGTTACAAAGGGTCAGTGTGATGTTTATGAAAGAGTTGGGAAAGAAAAAAAACAATGCGCGCCTAAAAGCACTGTAAGCCATCAAGCCGAATATAGACGCGATTCACAGCAACTATGTGAAGACGCTGGCTAACGCTGGAAAAACAAATAACGGAGGAAATTGGAAGAAAATTACGAACGGTTATTGCCGATGAGACGGCTCATCATAAAGAACACACTCCATTGTATTCCATGCAATCACCGATCAGTTGCTACCTGTGTTTTACGTAAAAGCCTTGCAGATGCGATGACCAATTTTTCTCTGGTGTGGGAAGACATCATTGTTCACAATAAACTCAAGAAAACACACAGTAGAGCACTGTGGGCTGAGATTAATAAGATTGTAACATGACTCAATATACTGGACAAACGCAAAGTGGTAAATGAAGACGGGTTCCAGCGATGGAAGGATGTGAAGGAAAACTATAATTTTTTCTCGATTTAATATGTGAAACTTATCGCTGGAAAAGTGGTAAACTTGCTATATACCTCAAACGTCACGTGAAAAGGCTATTCGTATTTATAACCTATAATTTTCCCCGTCGATATAACTGCTTAGCTAGCGAAACTGCAGAAAAACTAGTACATGCCGGTTATATACACTAATGGCTGACGCAGTGGCGGATGGTGAATCAGTACAGCGATCACACATCGACCTCGTGATAAGGATAATTAACGACTTTGATTACGTTACCGCCGAACGTGATAGCGGTAGCCCCCCCCCACCCCTACTATGGTTTACATTAAGTTAGTCTTCGGTGGTCGGTTGTCCACACTGCAAGATCACAGTTCATGTTGTGTTCAGATATATAGTAGTGGTGTAATTACATCGTTTAGTTTTCCCATATTTATCGATGGCGGGGGAAGCGGACGTCAGCACAAAACAAACGTCGAAGTTCTTGGACTGGAGTCCACCGTTCCGGGGCTAAGGGCTAGGGGGTGGTGGTGGTTCCAGGTAGAGTGATGCCAGAGGACTTTGAAGTGCGCTGGTTTCCCTAATTTTCCACTACTCGTGTGTAATTTAATCAGCTCAATTTAGTAGATACATAAAGTTACTGCCCAGTGGAAATTTTCTGAGAAATTTTTACATGGCAAACTCTTTGTAGGAATATATGTATTTTTAGCCCCAGGATCTTTTTTTAATTTTTTTTTTCCTGGCAAATACCGCTAAATTACAGAATTATAAATTTGTTCTTATTTAAATTTATAACTAACCGATCGTATTACACTGGTCGATTCTTAATAGATCTGATTGAATTAATTTATTAGTTTACCGTATCGTCGGCACAACAAAAGATTTTCTCAAAGATATCTAAATTACACAAATCGTCCATATCGATTAAAAAGTCCCTCGAAGCTGTTGAATAACATAATTGTACACTATCGATTTTTTTTTTTTTTTTTCGGTGGGGGATCTAGTTAAAGGAAAATAAAACTGATGAATCAAAATTTGTCACGAAATACACATTTAAGGCAATTTGTGTCCAAAAAATGAAAAAAAAAAAAATCTAAAATTAACCGTATCAACGTTTTCTGTAAATTTATATTTCTATACAGAATCCTAGCTTAAAATTTTTATACCAGCGTGGAGAGCATCTCACTTCCCTGACAAAAATCCGTCTTTTAGTAAACAAAACAAAAACGAATAATTGTTTAAAACATTCGACATTTCATGTTTCGAAAGTATTTCAAATATTTTAGTTGTGGTAGGAAGTATTTATAACGCCGCGATAGCCTAGTTGCCAGATCGTTTGACTTCCATTACCGTGGTCACGGGTTCGAACCCGGGCAACGACAGAACTTATTACAAAGAATTAAATTAAATATTCGTAAATAATCACGCGGAAGGCAATGGCAAACATGCATACCATCATATGCGCGCTAGTTTAGTACACATAGCAGACACACGCGGGACTTCACTTTTGTAAAATCAAACGATTGCTAATCACTTTCGAATGAAGTCTTGCGCGTGTACACATTCGTACTGCATATAACAATCGCTATGAACACTATGCATGTAGCTGTACAGCTGAGATGTACGAATAGGTAGTCGCCGACGCTCAGGAATTAAGTATAGCGCTCTGAAGAAGAGAGGACGGATTTGTTTTCCAGGTACCGCTGCATTTGTAAGTATTTCGCTAAGTGAAAATCGCGCTTTTTAACGACCATAATACAAAATATTATCGAGAACCGTTTAAACGCTTTAAATAGAAATTTAATTTTCTCCTATAGAAAAATCGTGAAAAAGTAAGCCAGCATTTTATTCTAGTTTTTGAAATACGTTTATTCGGTCGTCCCATACGGTATAATTTAAATCGTGAAGAACTTCTTTACAGATTGCTAAAGGTGAAAATCGGAAAATGTTTTACCCTCCCGTGAATGAACAACGACGATGAGTCGGCCATATTAATTTCTCGCTCATGAATAATAGCAATCGGCCCTGCCAGCGAGCGGCAACATGAATTCTCTGCTACATATGTTTCCGTTTCAGCTCGAAAGAACTTTCGCCATGTAATAATATTGTCGCATTTATTACCAGCAGTTGCCGGAGAACTATCTCTAGAATTTAGTACTCGCGCATCGGTTCGTCATAGGACTATATTAATTTTCATCCCCCTTCTTTTTTCTTTATGTTCCTTTCAGTCTTTACATTCGACGTAAAGCACAACTTCGAGTAACACGTTCATATGCTTTTAACGTATGTATGTAAATTTCTTTTTCGTACTCTTTCGGCCGAGAATGAAAATCGATCGAATAAATTCAGCCGCTTAAATTAAATCTGTTTTTCTTTTTTAAATCAGGATTGTTTATTTTAGAAAATGTTCGTAGAACTATCACCTTTCAACAAGTGTTGTACGAGCTGATAGAAGTACGCAATTACTTATAAATATGTTTTCCTTTAACCGTGGTACCAACGACATAATGCTCTTTGGTTACACTAATAATCGAGTCTCAACTACACTGGTGAAACGGTAAAATGATTCTTTACATACCGGTTTCCAACTTACTGCACACACACACCGAAAAATGCTATAAACAATTTAACGAATATGAAAATTTCAAAAATAAAACACGTCGTAAGCTTAATGCTACCGAACCGAGTTTGGTTTTCAATCCGCATACGGAATAACTTTAATCCTCGGTTTTACAAACCGGTTGCTTACGAATATAGGGCCGCCCAAAAAGTTCCGACGATTAAAAGTCTGGTTTAAAAAAATCGAAAAGAAAACAAAAACTGCGCATGAAAATAAAGTTTAATTTTTCAATTTTTTTATAAAAAAGCTTACATCAGTCAAATACTTTCCGTTTGCGGCTAAGCACGATCGTAATCTAAACACCGAATTATTATACATATCCTTCAACTTCTATTTTGGAATTTGTGACATTTCGGCTCGAATTCGGTCCTTTAATTCGTCCAAATTGTGCAGTTCGATAGTGTAAACTATAGCCTTTAAATATCCTCACGGGAAGAAGTCAGGTACCAATAGGTCAGGGGAGCGAGGTGGCCATACGAGAGCGGAGTCTTTACAGATAATGCGTGTATCGGAATGTTTGGTATCACAATTCCATCATTCGCGTTGGCGTATGACAAGTAGCGCCATCCTGCTGGAATCATGTTGAGCGTAGTTTACGTTTTGTGTGTGTGTAGAGAGGGCATCAAGGAAGTTTCAGTCATGTTCATATATTGCTTTGTGTTGATGTTACCGTTGAAAAAGAAAGACCCGACTATCACCCCCACACTGCAACACCTGGCACACACTGTCACGCACGGATCGTGCATTGGTTTTTCATGAATAATGTGCGGAATATCGCGTCCTGATGGAGCCTTTAATCCAATTTAAGATTGTGCTACGATTTGGTATCGGTTTTCGCGGAGCAATACTAAAATGTTATCGGAGAATTCCTGCTGCACACGTATCACCGATTCTTCACTCGTTCGAAAATAACATTCGATTTGTAATCACGCGTTGCTGCTTCGGCCAGTGCGGCATGGTTACTGACGCTTACTAGGAATAAAATTGACGTTTCCCACCACACATAGAGCGCCGCTTTGTGGTCCTTCTACCTACTAACCGAATATTTTTAAAAATTTTTGAAATCGTCGAAGCTTTCTGGATGACCCCGTGTATTAATTACGTCGTTGCGTTGATGTTAAAAATGCAAACAATAGAAAAAATATCTCGTTAGATTACGAAGTATGCTTGAAACATTTTGAATTA
Source organism: Icerya purchasi (assembly GCA_039619475.1). Taxonomy (NCBI): domain Eukaryota; kingdom Metazoa; phylum Arthropoda; class Insecta; order Hemiptera; family Monophlebidae; genus Icerya; species Icerya purchasi. Next base: position 242,201,800 of record CM077115.1, read on the forward strand.
TTGCTTCGATAGAAGTCTTACGATAAAATATCAATGAATAGAGCGTGGGATTCAGTGCAATACTGCTCCGTTTCTAATTCAATTTTATATTCAGAATGCGGTGTTCATCTGATGTTTGTAAGTATATTTTAAATTTTACCCTTTATTTGATCCCTATCGTCAAAGCGGCTTATCCGATAGTTTCAGTTAAGGTTTTACTTTTTTTTTTCTTTTTCCTATTCTTCAGACTTCAATTTGAAAACCAATTTTTATTACTTCTAATAAAAGTGTCTATAAAATGAGATACTGCCTCAGAAGTTAGTGAAAATTCAAATGGAGCTAAAAAACATAATGTTTGAAACGAAAAAGGAAAAAATACTAACAATAATTTTGAACTAAAATAGCGCTTTCGGAAAACACTTTACAAAGTTGCATGTATCATTAATATTTCCATGGAGAAGACAAGATTATCGAATCTACAGATTTTCAGTGTGCTACAAACCAATTTGTATATAATTTTTAAACGAAGATTTGTTCTTTTTTTTTTTTCTTGTCTGAATGAGAAAACAAATTTCAAATAGTATATAAAAAAAGGAGTTATAGTTATTACGACTATTTCGATGACCGCAAATCAGTTTTAAATAAGATAAAGTTGAAGGGCCCACTATTTTTTTTAAGGAGAGTGTGACTTTTGAAGGTATGTGGAAATGTTTCAGGGCTTCTCGATATGGCTGTAAAATCAATTAAATGTGAAATAAATCCAGAGTCTACTATTTTTTTTTTTTTCTTGTTTGGGTTTTTCCCTGGGCTTGTCAGCAACCGACGATTACCCATCAACATGTGTACAAAGCAGCAATTAGGAGTAACAAGGAATGGAATCTGACAAAGAATGCTATACCAAAGATGGAGAAACAATAACAATCAACGTCGAAAAATGCCAAACGTATGCATCCTGAAAAGAAAAGGAATGACGAAGGTAAGAGCAAAAGGAGTTAGCTGTCCCATACCAAGGCCACATCTGCAATTACAGAGCCCACAGTACAAACGGACAAAGGAATCTGGCTATAAATAATTAAGGAAGAAGAAACACGGGATGTTTAAAAAGCAATTAGATCCATCAAGCACGAAACCTATGTAGAGCACAGCGCTTAGCGTCCGTAAACAATTATCCGAAAGTTCAATGACTTTCTCCATCACTATAAAGCAAAGTTTATAGTTCTTAATTATGAAACATTAATCATATTTATGGCGACGACTGCGAAAACAGCGCCTACCATTAATTTGGCCTTTGGCGAAAACTATAAATAAACTGGAAAAACAAATTGCGGCATTTGTGACGATTTTTTCTAAATACAAAATTTGATCTAAAGAAATTAGAACCATTTTCGTGTACCTCCGATGACGTAACAATTCCTGTTTCTCTTTTCCATTTTATTGGAATTCTTTTAATAGCACGCGATATGTAGAAAACCAAAAAACCTTTTTCCATCAAACTATCCGAGTTCTTTATATTTCAACAGAATACGACGATAATACGTGGTGCTATGTAAGAATTTTTACCGGGTTTTTTCGTCAATTTATTTTTACAACACAGCGCGAAGATACTGTGAATTGTCTATATACACGATTTTTGTACCGAATGAACGGGAAACATTAAGAGAAATGAGCGGTTTAAAAAATTTACAAAGGCAATTTTCATCAAAAAATACTCGGGGTTTCAATCGTCTCTTTACCTACAATGAGATCACCGGCCTGCAAATGTTAGTTCACTATTCTTAAAATATTTCTTATTAAGCGTTACCACTTGTTCTCGTTGATATATATATATATATATATATATATATGTATGTATACATATATAATGCGCATATGTGTTATCCCACGACAAAAAGAAATTTTTATACGTTTGACGCATTGTTAATATTCTAGGAAATTATTCGAGGCTAGTCTGCGAAATACAGTTTGTCAGGTCGATGGGCTACTACCTGATACAAATATATATTCCATCCGGTTTGATCGTCATCATTTCCTGGGTTAGTTTCTGGTTGAACAGAAATGCCACACCGGCTAGAGTTCCGCTCGGAGTGATCACGGTGCTCACGATGACGACGCTCATGTCTTCGACAAACGCAGCTTTGCCGAAAATCTCCTACATCAAATCGATAGATGTCTATTTGGGCACTTGTTTCGTCATGGTGTTCGCCTCTCTTCTCGGTAAGTTATTCTCACGCTGGCTTCATACGCTCTTAAAGTCAGGAGAGTAAACGTTTTTTGTTACGACTTCACGATAGAAAGCCTGGGAGTGTTTGTATTGACTCTTTATATTAAGAAATATATATCGTAATTTCTAAATAATTTCTTTTTGCAATCGATAAAAAATCGCCTAACTGTATATGAAAAAAAAAGAAAAAAATACGTCATTATTCGCTCTGTTTCTTCGTTGTGACATCACTGGAGCCCACTGAAGCTTCCCGTGACTATTGTCGGCCTCGTTATCGGGAACTATACAATTATTTTCCTAGCGTTATTTCTATGATCTGTTTTGTTCCATCTTACAGATAATAATTTTTTTGATTAAATACTAATTTTTAATAGTTTCGATGTTTCTAATTTTTTTAAATTTCAAATGTGTTTTATTCTTTGCGTACAAAATAAAATGCACGACTGAACGCAAATTATTACCTATGGATTGAGCTTAACATTGAAGAGTCCTTACCTACCGCATCTATAACATATTATAGTTTTGTCACGATTATTGTTTTATCTTCGCGTGTATAATAAATTAACCTTTTTTTTTATAAAAAAAAATATATACAAATATATATATATGTATATTAAATATTAAATATTAAACACGTGTTCATTTCCTAACTTCCGACAGAGTACGCCACGGTAGGGTACATGGCGAAACGTTTACAAATGAGGAAAAACCGGATAATGTCGCTGCAGAAACTAGCCGAGCAAAGAAAGTCAGTCATGGCAGCCGCGGTCGTAGCGGCCGGGGACACTTACGGTCGAGCGTCCTCTTCTCATCAATATAGCCGAGCACCTTCGTTCGCCGGATCGCACTACGAAATGGACCATCTACCGAAACAAACAGTGAGTAATCAATTAACACGGTTCTAATACCGCGTTAAACGTCGGCAAATTCATCCGAAACTACAAACGGTGCATGGTTCAGACTCGAGCCAGTGTGCATGGCTTGTCGGCTGGAGCTGAATTTTATCCGCAGTGCGTCAACGTTCTGCTTTGCCGAGTGGAATTATAAGCTGAAGAGCTCTTTACTAATAAGGACAATTTTTCATTGGCGCTATTACGACGACTACTGGTGCAGCTCTCCTTGACCGGGAAAATGCGAAGAAGTTAAAAACATTCCGTTCAAAGTATAAAAGTTTAAACGAAACAGTTGCATTTTTTAATTTGATTTCGGTTTCGTTGTTTCGACTGTCATTTTTATTAGACTTTGCGTTTAAATTAATACGTGTCTATTTCGAAAAACTTCAGCGCGGTATTTTACGAAACATTCTGAATTTACTATTTTTTCGACTATTAAGTGATGAAAAAAAGCTATTGTTTTTTTTAATTTTCAGTTTCAATGTTTACACACACTTTGTATTCTTTCCAGTATGAAGGTCGCTTGAAGTTAATGGGGTGAGAAGAATTAATTAAAGACTAGGATAAAAATAGCTTTTTCATAATTATGGAAAAAAAGTAGAATAAAAAAAAACAATTTAGGCATTTCGGAATTTAAATGAATATTAGAAAAAAGTTCAATAAAACTCGTGTATGGACGACTTTTAAAAAGATAATGAAAACAATTCTTCTCGGTGAGAAACTTACCCCTAAATTCTTAATTGTGTTAATTTTAAGTATTTAATAATTATTTACATTCATTATATTTCGTTGGTCAACTAATAAACCGTTTTTTTTTTTTTCTATACAGATAACACTTGTTCTACTAATTCACGCGGTTACGATCGATTCCCCAGCGGCGTAGATTTTTTCAATTCGATTTAAATGCATTCGTAACTTTTTTTTTAAATTTGTTTTAATATAAAAAAGAAAAAAAAAAGAAACTAATTACGAATTTTATTCTTTTGCCCTTAACGAGTTTGATAAAGTGTGAATATATTAATTAGATAATAAGTAGCAGCAATGGAATTGAATTCGCGAGAAACAATCTTTCTTTTAAATTTTCACGACGAACGAACGAACGAACGAACGAACGAGGGGTTCAATTCACAACACGGCTTCGCTGAGGTTCCGGTGTAGCTTTTTTTTCAATTTTTTTAACATTATTATAATACGTCTTTTGGTAATTTCTTTCGAATGATATTTTAAAAATTATTTAAACACAGAAGTCTGTATTAAAAGTCGAAAATTCGAAAAAAATATTCAAAAAAATATTCAAAAAAATATTCCGACACATAATATTTCGGAGAAACATGTTAGCGGGATATTTTTTGAAAATTTTTTCAAATTTTCGGTTTTTAGGGAAAAAAAACTTCCATGTTTAGTGTTTAATAATTTTTAAAATAGTATTTAAAATATTTTTTTAATTTTTACCGTGTCTCTATCTTTTTAAATACATTTTAAACGAATTTTTATTCGTTCCATCTACAAAAAAATGGAGACATTTTTTAAAACCCCGTTTTTTTTTTTCATTCAAAGTTTCAATAAATTATCCTCTCAATGGTCGAAATATTGAGGAAATTACACAGGACGCTGCAACATTAATTACTGTTCGCTTTCATTGAATATGACGTCGTAGTCCCTTCAACCCCTCACCCTCCCATCCACACACAGTTGTTTTTTAACATATGACAACGAGGAAGCAATTATTAATTCGGAATATTTTACTTTTCCCGTAATTACCATTGAATCGTGAGGGAAACACAAATTTGAACACTTAAAATAACTCGCGCTATTCAGCATTTTGAAATTAAACAGATTTTTGCAAATTGTCTATTGATAGAGGCGGTGATGAGTTGCGCTTTACGTCTCTGTTTTCAGAATTTTGAATAACATAATTCTCTTTCGAGGTTTTCATCTATTTAATTATACTAAACCTAAACAAAAGTGGTCATTAAGTTGTGTCACCTCAGATGGAACAGTAATCGAACCGCAAGCGAGTAGACACGACTGTACAGCAAAGATGAATTGTAGGAGACAAGGCATTTAAGAAAATTTAGCCTCTTAGTAGCGAAAGCGGAAAAAGGTAACTAACATACTCGGAAAAGTGCAGACAACTACCGAAGACTGTGTAGAATCGACCGGACAAAGAATGTAATGATGGTCTATCTGAATTATGGCGAGAGACATGGGAAAAAAGCAATTCCAGCGGACTGGGCGATAGAAAGCTGAATTGAAGAGTGTTCCAACATGAAAAGAGACATATATCATTGGTAGCGACTTTAATAAAGTTGTGAAAAGAAAAAGAAAAGAAGATCTCAATGCGTTGTTGGATAAAGAAGGACAAAAATGTAGAGCAAGAAATGCGACCTCAAAAGTGTAAATACGAACAAGAGTACAACTGACGGAAGGGGACCACTCAAGAGTCCTCTCGGAAGATGTCATTAGCAGGCCGCATTATAATGCTTTATAAATAATTATTTCTCTATCAACGTGTAAGGTTATTTTCGCGTGGATACATTTAATTTTACACCGATACGCTTAGCTTCTTTTTCTTTTCAGTCGTATCGCTCGATTCCGAGCGTCCTGACTACCTATTCGTACATTCTAGTTGTACGGCAGCGCTCATGGCCATTATTATATGCAACGCAGGTGTACACACGCAAGAAGACTACATTCAGAACTGATTAGTAATCGTTTGATTTATCGATATACAAGTGCATCCCGTGTGTGTTTGCTGTGTACTGACCTGGCGCGCATACGATGTTGTACGTGGTGGTTGCCATTGCCTTCCACGCGATTATTAGTAGAGTATTTATTTTAATGCTTTGTAATAAGTTCTGCCGTCGCCCGGGATCGAACCCGTGACCTCCGTAACGGAAGTCAAGCGCTCTAGCAACTAGGCTATCGCGACCTTACTAAGAGTTAATTAACTCCTCCCCGATTAAAGACACCACTAAAGAACACTATGTAATGTATTTTGGGAACGAAGTACTCGTTAAAAATCTTTAACAAATCGGCAGCCAGTTGAGAATGTGCGAGAGGAAAATTTCAATTTTTTTCGGCTCCTCAGAAGCGTAGCCGTGCTTAGAGGCCGAATTAAATTTTTGCCTCCGACTTATTCCGACGAGAATAGACAGGAAGAGAACAAAAGTACAGATAAAGACGTAGCTCACTGCTAATCACTCTACTGAGCACATCTAAATGAAAAGCCTGAAGAAGCTGGTCCCCTAACGACTTTGATGGAATGCCACGCCACATTCTAGCACTATCACTTTATATAAAGTGTCGCCGATTGTCAGCTAAAAACTTATGAAACTTATTCATTTTAGGATTCGGAGTAAAGTTGCATGTTGAAATTGAAAAACTTAGTCCTTTTTTGAGAATTCGTTATGTCATGATGTTACCGTAAAACGAAATATTGAAGCATAACTGATCATCATGGCACATTTCCAGAAGCGTTCTAGGATATTCATTTATTTTTCCTGTTTTAGCTGGCGATTTATGAACGCCAATTACAAATATTGATTTCTTCAAAGTTTTGTCAGCACACTCGGTCTATTTTAACGCTTGTATTATTTAAATTCTTTCTATGTTTCGGCCTCCGAGCCGAAATTTCATAATCTTTCGTCCGAAACACTAAAATTTTGTCCGAAATCGTAAGAAGAACTGGTCCCCGAAGCTTTATTAGAAAACTAAACTGTATTTCGAAAATTCTCATATCCTCCTTTGTCGGCACGTCCTACATTCTTCGCAGCTCGATTTTTTTCTGCTCTATAGCGAACCGCGAATTCAAATTTATGGCGTGATTATTTTAGAAAAGTTTTCTACAGTTAGTACTAAACGGTAGATTATTAAACGTTGAAAAGTTCAAATTGTTAACATATAAACAACGAAAAGATCTTATATAAAAGCCTATGAGAAATGATATCACACTTAATTTCGGAGTAAGGCTAACGACTTTTTATTTATAAAAATCGGGTTGTATGAAAAAAAAAAAAAAAAGACTCTGTAAAAACCACACTCGTGCACAATGGTTTAAGAAAGGCAACTTTCGATTTACAGAAACTATTGAGCAACAGGCACAGCGGTAATGGTTAAAAGATTTTTACAATGAGTATTTTGCCGAGTCGTACATGAATACCTACAAAGTTCTAATACAGTTTTTAAATTAGACGTCTCTCTCTCTCTCTCTCTCTTTTAAAAGAACGCTTGAACGGATCATTGAGAAACATGCGCTACTCGAATGCAGAAAGATATTCTGTGTCTTCCAAAAAATTTATAATATAGAGCAAAGATGAGAATTCGGAAAAAACTCGGAAGAATACGTTATAGAAAATCTGATTCGTGCGATAAAAACAGAAAGAAAGAGAAAACTAAAGTTACTTAAAAGTGAAGTAGAGAACATGTTAGAGTCGGTGTTGCAGGGGATCATTGAAAAATCGTTGATAATCGGGTTTCCCGACAATTCAACAGGGTGATTAAGTCGCAAGCAAACTGAAAGAAGGAGACGCAAGATGAAATGACGGTGTTCGAAAGACTTGGTTATGAGGATTTCTAAAAAAAAAAAAAGGGAAGTATGAAGAAATGCGTAAAGAAGCAACAGCTGAAGTTTTTTTTTGGGAGGGTGCGTCATCTATGGACGTAAATACAGCGCGAGTGAAATCTTCGAAGGCTAAATAGCTAAAGTAGCATATAAGAAAACCATAAGAGGTAACACTCTAACGTAGCATAGATGATTAGGCAGTGGAGTCTAGATACAAATGTTATTGAAAAAATAAACACTGGTAGGTTCGAGAAAAAAACATTTTTTGTATGCACATTTTTGGAAGAAGAAGAAAATGTAATGACGTCCTTTTGTTTATTGTTGTTGAGCTCTTCAACCGAGGAAATCTCCGCCCAGAAACGATGGAAAAAAGAAAGTCAGTAATTCGGCGCGGGCTATTTTGAAATAAAAGAACTAATAGCGGAAATAATAGAAAACAGAATGTTAATGGAGAAGAGCATTCAAAGGATAGCAGATAATTATAGCCTCAGGGCGAAGGGAAGGGATAAGGCGAAAGCGAGAAGAAGAAGATAAAATACAGAATTAAAGCATAGTGATAATGACAACAGCAGAGCGACCCAAAAAATAAGAAAGGAAACTCTAAAGAAGCAAGGATGAGAATAAGTCAAGTGAAAAAATAGAACAAACGATGTTATGTGCAAATATGGATCGAAAATTTGCAGTGAAATTTCTTTTTAAGTAGCTTGAAAGCTGGAATTTTCTTAAAGTAGAATAAACCGCAACCTAAAGCGTCGGTCACTTCATTATCGCCACAATCGCGTAAAATGTATCAGATGAGGAGGAGCCATTTTATTCGGGGAATTTTTGTTGCGGGGTTTTTAATTAAATTCAATCAGACAACAGCACATTCTGTTCGTTCCGAGATATCGTAGGGTTTTATTTTAAAAATTATTTTTTTGTAATCCAAATAATATAAATTTTTCATATTTCTTAAAATTTTTTCTTCAAATATTTCTCTTTAATCATAATTGCTACGCACTAATAATTATTTTTAATAATACACATTTAAAAACCGAAGTTTGTAAAAATACCATTTCCTTCTTTAATTAAAACATTATTTTTATAGCTTTCGAAAATTCAGTAGCGCTTTATTTTTCACTGCAAGAACCTCCGCAAATTTAACGATACTTTCCGAATAAAACAGCTTCTCGTCTGATACATCGTCATCGCAAAAGTTCAACGTGACTGGCGTGTACAATGAATGATAGAGTCGCAGGAATAGGAAGGATAGACTGAAGAACAGTAATTAGGTAAATAAGATTAGAAGGTAGAATAGAAAGGAAAAAAAACGAAAAAAACGTTCAAAAAAATCAGTCTGCATGAATGAAAGAAGCTTCGGCATCGCCAAAATCATCAGTAAGAATAGATACATGAAAAAGAAGTAAGAAAATCACAGTACCGCGCGTAATTCCTATTTAATTGCAGCTGGAAACATAAAATTTCAAAAAAAAAACAAAAAACAAAAAAAAACACGTATTTTAGGCGGACAAGCGAAATTAGCGTGTAAAAAAAAAAAAAAAAAAAAGTGGAACTAACAAAGTGCATTTATCTAAAGAGTGCAATTTTTGATAAGAATAGAAAAAATGTTTGAAAGTTATTAAAAGAAGATGAATTTGAAAATACCTTACGGAGCGCAATGATTAACGCGTATCATACGTTGACAGACTTCAGCGAAAGTTAATTTTATGGATGACCACAGCCAAGGGCGTCGCCAGCCGATGAGCCAGGGGGAGGGGGCAATATGACAGAAAGAGGATATGAGTTATAGGAAAAATAAAATTTATAATTTGTAAAGGCTTAATATTTTATTAAACAAGAATAAAATATTAATTAAAACATAATTTCCGTGGGTTTCTGGCAAATTGTTCTACTACTTTATTATAAAAGTCTTCCAAATTGTCCATGATTACGCGCCTATGAATAATCATCATGGCCAGTTGATTAAAAGGTTCCGAAACTCCGTGGTGCAGCAGCCCCCCCGCTGGCGACGCCCAACCGTACACGTTATAATAAAGAATGCTGATTAACTTCATCGTTGTCGCTGATGATCTTTACTTCGATAAGTCACTCCCCTTCTCGTTTGCAAAATGAATTTTTCTTTACCGCCGTCTAGCCTTATTGTCGCCATTTTCTTTTTCCGCGTTTATTACTTTAAAAAACTGTCGTCCGATTATTCTTTGATATGCAGTTTCAAGTTTCACAAATCTCACTGGTCTTTTCCAGAAAACATTGACTCAACTTTTTCCTCTTCATTCCTTTTACTCGGTGAATATTTTTCACGTCTATTCAACGACCTCATCTTGCTGTTTCTTTCTCGCATTTGAATTTATCTTAATATTCAAGGCTCTTTCATAACTGAAACAATTTTGTCGCTCCATCTACACTTATTCGACAATACAATTTGTCTATATCTCTACCTTTTTATTGTTTTCGTCATCTGCTTTATTGTTTTATACTTTTACTTCATTTTGTAAATTTCATTCGAAATTATCTGTAACGTTCTAGGTTGTTCTACCGGAACTACATCATCAACAAAGCTAACGCAACTTGTTCTGCATACAAATTCTTATTAATCATTTCCTCTTTGCAAAAGTTGAACACCGCACTATTACTTTCCGGAGGAAAATCGGCAGAGGGTTGAATTTTATTGCTCTTTTCTAGAAAATTCGGTAAACTTTTTCCCGATCAAATTTTTAACACGATTTTGTTGTTTTTTTTGTTGTCCGTAACTCTTTTTTTTTTTAAAGGTGCGTTAAAATTATTACTTTTTTTTCTCCTTTAATACTTCATCCATTATTAGAACTTACTGAACGGCATATTATGCTAGAGCAATGGAATAATAGTGTATTGAAAAATCAAAGTCGAACTTACCCGATTACCTACGGTTTATTTTTCTTACAATCCATCGTATATCGTCTAATTAATCAACGCACGATAACAACACGTATAGGATATTCCACTCGTACTTTTGAATTTTTGTAATGATAGTTTTAAAAACCACAGAAGCGCGTATTTAATACTTTTTATCAGTGGCGCATTATGAAATCACAGCGCTGAAAAATAAATACGTACATATCAGCGTACACGTAGAGTTTCATTCGAATTTTTTCGCCCAAATGACTACGTCGGGAAATTCAGTCTTTTCATATCTGCGAACGAGAAATTATACTAAACTGGGTACTGTGTTATCAATCGTAATGTTCGATAGAAATTTTATAAAATGAATGTAATTTTTTTTCCTGTTTTTGTCAACAGATGTTTATTAAAATTATAGAACAAAAGAGAAAACACTCCGATTTACAAGTAAATAATAGAATTAAATAAAGAAAGAATTTTTTACGAAATATATAGGACAATTAAAGTAAGTATTCCAAATCAACAAATTAGGTGGAAAAAAATATGAATTTTGATAAGCAAAAAAAAAAAAAAAATAAGATACTCATAAATATGCCATTAGTTGAAGAAAATCTAGCTGATAAAAATCAAAACCGGAAATAACTATAAAATTTGAGGACTTTTCGACGGATAATAATTTTCTCAATTATAATTTCACTGGTTTTTACGAAATTGCCTGTTGACTCAAATAAAAATAAACAACCGTTTAAAAAAAAAAACATGTAATAAAACATTACCGTGCATTTTAATACTCGGAAATGATTCTAAAGTAAAGTAAAGTGAGTTCCATACCCTTGACAGGGCGTCGGGATTGTGAAGTTAAGGTTCACAATGTACTAAGCCCAATGGCACTAATGAGAGTAGGGGGGTCAGTTCCTTTCTACTTGGGATCCGCCTTTACTTTCCCAAATTTCCCTGGTACCCAATTATTTCAGGCTGGGTGAGCTTGGGAGCGACTTGGATCCGTCGAACCCGTGACCTCCGACTTGGTAGCCAAGCACCTTAACCACTAAAGAAATAATAACAATAATAATTTATAACGATAAAAGATGACAAAACTTGAGAATCAACGATAACAACATTTTATGTGTAGAGAATGTAGAGGAAAAGATTTGTAATAAGTCAAACACAAGCGGCTACAATCAGTTCCGAATGTAGTCTCTTCCGTATTGGCAAACAACAATTGTTATGAACATTATGCCTATGTCTGTACAGCTGAAATGTAAGTAATTGTCGATGCTCAGGAATTAATCTAAAGAAGAAGACAGGCGCTGTTACTTATTTTTTTGGGTTTTTTTTGGGGGGGGGTACACTAACGAAGAGCAACACAGCCCAATCAACCAAGGAATCTAAATAATAGTTCAAAAGGAGCATAACGTATCGGAGATTTTAATCCGATGCGAGATAGAATGAATGAAAGAAGCTAGAGAATAGGAACAACTGACAAGGAAGGAAATGCGAAAACATGAGAGTTATTGTATGGAGTAGGAAGATTAAAACACTGAAAATAGGAGTGAGAGCGCTCCAATCAAAGTAAGGAACACAATCGAAGAGAACACGATTAGCATCACACAAAAAGAAGGTATCTTCTGGGTGAAGAGGACACCGCGGAAAGAAAGGAAGGAAAATCGAAAAAGTAACGTTGAAAGAAGAAAGGTATGACCGAAACGGAGGAACAGCGATCAGGGGATGACTGAGAGAAGAAGGAAACTTGTCAAACCAACTGATGAGAGAACGAAGCTAGATGGAAAGATAAAAGGCATTCAACTTGGGAGAAAAAGGACAAATAAATATCATTCCATAACGTATTATGGAGTTCAGTCTGGAAATATGATTTAATATTGTGAGCAGGAAATTTATGATGTCCTGCCGAACAAAGAAATTGTAGTTTTTAATGAAAAATTAAATCGTTGCTCGATGTTTTTATTAATTTTTAATAATATGTGTAAGCGTTATAAACACAATTTGCCTCTATCCGATATTTAATTAGGTTTTCGTGCATTGTAAAATTTAATTTAGTTTTGAAATACTAACGTTCTTTTTATTGCGAACTTCATAATTTTTAAACTTAATTTTTCCAATCAGTTAAATGATAATAATGTAAATTAAAACGAGTACGAAAATCAATAATAACACAAGCTGCAATAAATAAAGAAGTTCCCATAACACACAAAACACATAGCCAAGTATTTAATCTATAACAAAAAATTTCGAATAAAAAAAAGGGCTAAAATTCGCGAATTAAAGTAACTCGCTGGCTTAGTAATCTGAGCGAGCAATTTTTATTACTTTTTCTTCGTTTGCCTCTTTCAACAAGTTCGAATTAGTTTTCGATAACATTTCTTATATTAAAAATATAAAAATAATTTTCGTTTTAAAATTAAAAATGTAAAAAAGGAAGAAAAAACGAGCAATACTTTTATTTTATAAATAAGCGAATTCAGAGTTTGTTTTTCTTTCGCAATCGTCGCTGTATTTTACTATAAAAATGTGCGCGTGTTAATCTGCCCGTAGCAGCAAAAAGAGGTAAAAAAGGATGTAAAAAAATCTTTCTTCTTCCGAAGGAAACAGTTTGGCTTCGTCTTTTCGACACCGTTTTTTCCCTTCACTTCCTTTCGTAATCACTAGTTCTCTTTTATCAGCTGATTCCTTTATTTCTCCGTTGCTTTTCAGGTTTGAACGAACTGTCATTGTTCGTTCTTTTAATTGTTCTCGCAACAGTTCAATCGCGTCACGAAAAAGAGAAAAAGAAGAAAAAATTCCGATGATCTACATGAAAAGGTGTTTCAATTGCTTTTCCGATTTTACGCCTACTATGCTAATTAGCCCGTCTGTTTGCTGAAGATACGCACCGTTTCGGATTTGTTCATCTAGTTTGGCTTGTTTTATGTCTTGTTTTTCGACACATCGATTTAGCGTAGCATTTAATTCTTACGTTTTGTTATATGTCGCAGCCAGATTCAAATCAAGCTCCTCTTCGATACTTTTTTTTTTTGCACACGTCAACAATGGAACTTACCCAGTGTAAAGAATTGTACATTACATAAGGGGAAACGATTAGAAATTGAGGAGATAAAGAAGGCCAACAAAGGAATTATATTGAGAGAATGGAATGCAAGAGTGGAGTGGACACTATAATGAGTAGGAAGGCGAAGGCGCAAAAGATTAGAATACAGAGTAGCACGTTCGGAGGAAATAAAGGGGTATTCGAACAAGACGTGATTCGCATCGTAGGTATAACTGAGCTCTGGAGGGTCAACAACAAAGGAGATTGAACAATAAAAAAACGGAAAAGGGAAGCCGGAAACAGACTATGATTGAATCATAGGCAAACTATAGAAGAAATAATCGAACGGGTAAGGTAGGGGAAAAGATTAAACCAAGGAAGAGAGAAAAGAAATGGCTGTATAGTAAAGAGATCGAGGATTGGTAAAGAATGAAGGATAGAATCCGGTCCAGAAATCGTGGCGGGAACGATAAGAATGACAGTAGAGAGTTTGAGCAGGAAATCTACTAATGAATAGACCATTGGTCGCCGCCAAACGTGCTAACGAGTCAACTAACTCGTTGCCAGCAATGCCGCAATGACCAGGAATCCATAATAGATCGATTACAACAGAACGGAGTGCAAATAAATTAGAAATTAAGGAGCAAATTTGGAGAATAATGGGATCAGTGACATGAGTAGGAAAGGAAGAGGAGATAGCCAATAAAACACTTTTCTAGTAGTCCGAGGATAGGAGGAATCTCGCGAAATGTTATTTTTCGAGGATACAAAAAGGACTGTCTGCAGGATAGCCATGGATTCGGAAATAAAAATAGAGGAAAAGGAGGGCAACCGAAAGGATTCGGAATACGTAAGCGCAGGGATGATGAACGCAGCCCCAACGCCAACATCAGACTTCAAACCATCCGTGTAGATAATTGTATGGGAAGGAAAGTATAAGGATAACACGTGATTGAATTCGTTTTGAACGGCTGGATGAGGAAGAGATTTAATGTCCGAGGGGAGAACAAATAACTTCGGAGAATAATTGAATTCAAAGAAATTATAAATGAAGTAAGGTGGTTTGGTGAAAGGGAGAACAAATGGCAAGAAGAGCATAAGCCGAGAAGAGATCGAGGATAATATAGGAATTTTGCGAGGAGAGAAGCGCCAATTATCGGAAATAAATTGATAGGAATTTAGGAGTTTAGAATTAATAATAGGGAGGCGTTTAATCAGAAATATTTCACCTAATAAGAGTCTTCGAATGAAAAGAGGATCTAGCTGTAGTATTATCGTTAATTACTTAGAGCTGATTCTAATTTAGCGTTTATTTTCGGCTTTGTTTTTACCGTTTTTTTTTTGTTTTTTACGCGCCGTTGTACATGGCCTAGAACGTGCAGGTATAATTTAGGAAGTTAAATTATATTGACGAGGAACAATTAGAAAAGAGCGAGAGAGAGAGAAGAAAAGATCACGTCAGCATCACTCTGGACGA
Organism: Icerya purchasi; assembly: GCA_039619475.1. Classification (NCBI taxonomy): domain Eukaryota; kingdom Metazoa; phylum Arthropoda; class Insecta; order Hemiptera; family Monophlebidae; genus Icerya; species Icerya purchasi. The sequence goes on from CM077115.1 coordinate 242,216,857, forward strand.
AAACAGGGTATAAAATAAATAAATTCGTCCCTTATCAACAAACAAAAATAAGTATATAAATTTTCTATTAATAAATTAAAATAAATACAATTAAATTAAAACTAAAAACTTTTTTTTTTTTTAAATTTTTAAATAAGTTTGTGGGTCTCACTGGGCAAGTATGCCCGTTGTGTGAGTGCCCGACACTCTTATTATCGTTCATTCAAGTTGTACACGTTACAAATTTATACATGCTTATCGAAAGCTATGTAAACCTTAATTAGTATATGTCTTAGTAAATAATATAACTTATATATAGGTATAAATAAAAAAGAAAAAAAAACCATTCACATACATACATTCACTCTAAATAGTCATATATACATATATACCATGATAGCGTTCGCAAACAATATCTTCTTTATGAATTCCAAACAGTAAATTAAAAGAAATAGGAACGACACAAAAACAACAACAAAGAATATGTGTATAATCAGTAGCTACATGATTGAACTATCTAGGTGTGAGGAATTCGGACGCAGTTTGTTTTTATTCTTCGCACCATTCCTTCGGCCATTTCATCACCTCCTTTTTCCACACGCTAATATACTATTTTCGTTTATAATGTGATTAGGGATAATACTGATTAATTTAATTAAAACCGAATATCACCTGTATTATCAATTTGTAGATTTGCCGCTCTAAGATATATGTAATTATATTATTTTGATTTCTTGTTATTCGAGTAGTTTTTGGCCTAGTTGGTAACATTATATTATTGCTATTATATTCGAGTAACCCCTGTAATAGTAGTAGTACATCTTTGGTGACATTTCATCATTTTCCTTCTATACATAATTGATCTCGAGTCACTCCAGTAGGGTATAGTATAAGTTAACGACACCTTTTTTGATTTTTACCTATTTTATTGATTTCAGTTTATATTCGAATTCCATATAGAATTCTAGACATAATTATTGCATTGTAGTATATAGGTAGTGTTTTATATGAAAATACCTGCTTGAATTTGTATAAAGCTGGAATTAACTGTCTTATTTTCGAATTTAAAACTTGAACGTGCTTTTTCCAGTTCAAGAAGTTCATGTAAGCATTCGCTATTATGAAGAATGATTCGTGGGTCGCGACTCTTGTGTTCTTTAGAATGGAGTGTACTCTGGGTTGTTAGCTGATTTATATAGCCCGAAAACGTTTCCTTTGATTGTATTTATTTTATAATTTATTAATAGAAACGTTATGTTTATTTTTGTTTGTTAATAAGGGGGAAATTTATTTATTTTATATTTATAAATTTTAACAGATTATGGATTTATCTCTCTACGCATTTACACCGATAATAACAGAATATAGTATTATGATCGATGTTTAGCCTTTGACGTAAAGAAGAAAACAAGGCACGCTGCACTAGAAGGTGTGTTTTACGGCTAGGATAACATTAAACATTGCGCAAAAGGAACTTTATACGGAATGTAAGACTAGTGTTTCCCACGGAGGGGGAAGGGGGTGAACAACCTGCGCCGTCCAGGCGAACGATAGTTCCATACTCGAACATGTTTTAAAGATAGGAAACCTCCGCTTCTTCTATGAGAAAAAGGTTTTTCGCGGACTAAACGTTTTTATGGCCGCCCTCTTTAGACACAAGCTCGTCTACTATATTAAAAACTAAATGAACAAAAATTTACGCGCGAACCAAATATAATTAAATAGAAATTGAAAGGAACAGGATCAGAAACAAACACAGAGAAGTAAAATAATTTGAAGACGTAGCGAAACAAAATAACGTTATACTAAATGATTATAATTCAACAACGAATAAGCATCGATCGCTGGCCGGATCGCGGGATAAATTCATTTACAGCTTTTTGAACGGTTAGTTTTTGTGGAAAATTTATATCGCGACAAAGTCCCGTTTCTTTTTATGGAGCAGCTTCATTTTAATCAACCACAATTCTCCGATGGCTAACACTTGAGGGAGATTCTTCAACACGGATTTAATCTAGTGCTGATAAAATGTCGTTGCTCCGCATTAAGATTTTAACGTTATTTTCAGCCAAGTATAGTTTAGGAAACTTTAACGGAGAGAGAGAGAAAAAAAACCAGTGAAAGGGAAACATTTTTAAGTACTTGTAACATTTTTTTTTTTTTCCATTCCCCGCATGGTGGGTGGGGCAACTGTATTTAAAATAATTGATATATAAAGAAGCAGAAGACTAGTGTACTTAAGTGAAAGTTATGTGCAAGTGAGAAGTGACTGTAAACAAGTAACGGAAGTATTTTGTGTATGTGGTAGTCCTCTGCGTGCGTACTTAAACTTAGAATAGCGACAGGATGAAAACATAATAGTCCTGTCAACCAAGAAAGTTGTGTGTGTAATGGTATTTGTACAATAAGCAAATGAGTAATCTAATTATTATATGTATTAAATATAAATATACGTAATAGTGAAGTAGACCACGCCGCTTGAAGCAATCAATTTGAGATTATGAATTTTTTAAAGTGAATTTCTGGTGCATTGCTCTTTCCGCAAATCCAAGAAAGGCAACGTGATTATTCTTGTGTAGAACGATTGGTTTAGCATACTGGTCTATCTTGAAGGTCTCACGCAGAGAAGAGAAGAGAAGGCGGGACACTCAAAAATGAAATGTTTCAAATCATCAATTGCATCACAGAAGCATTAAGTACACTCCGGAGCAATTTTGAACCTAAACAAGTAGGCTTGAAACAAACTGTGTCCAGAAAGCAGCTGCGAATGGAAAACATTTATTTTCATACATTTAATTTTTAGTCTTAAAGACACGTCCGGCACGAAACCATATGTTTTCCTGTCGGTAACATCCCTATCGCACCTCTCCTGCCAAGAATTGACAATCAGTTCGTTGACATATTTTTTGAAAATTTTATTATTAATGTTGGTAGTAGTATCAAGGAAGACATTATCTAAAAGCTTTAGCGATCTCATGGAAGAAATCTCACCAACGAGCCTATGCTCACTAACCATAGCCCTACCTACCAGATATAAATCCAGCGGGAGGACCCCACAGATCACACAGGCTGCAGATGTTGGCGAGGTTTTATACAGCGAAGAAATCCGTTATACAAAGACTTCCTCTGCCGCTTGTTGATGCGATTTAGGATTCTGCGATTGACGTACATCGCAGCGCCATACCCATACAAGTACTGTATAAGGCCCTTGTATAGAATGAGCCGTTCTCTGAAAGCCAATCCCCAAGCATTAGGTTGTAATAGGACAAGTTTGTTAAACAGCATATCACATTTGTCAGTTATCATATAATAATGAGGGAAAAGTGTTAATTTGTCATCTAAAATAACTCCCAGATATTTAAGACGAGATGTATAAGTAATTGTTGACCCTGAAATGAGAGGAAGTGCAGCAACCTGATCAACAATGCTACGATCACCGAACACAGAGCGCACTTGGTAATGGAGAAAGTTAAACCAAGGTCACCAACAACCCCTTCCAAAATTCCGGAAACAGTTGCCATTTGCTCAAATGGATAATCTTTATGGATCTCGAAAGTCAAGCACAAGTCATCTGCATATGAGATTAACTCTCATTTGTTATGAATTATGCTACAGAATTGTACTTGTAACATTAGCGTTAGAGAAATAGCAGACAGAAAGGAGGCTTCTTCGACAAACTGGTTACAAACCATTCGAAGCGAAGTGAGAACTAACTACGGTAACCTGTCGAATCACCGACAAATTTGTGCTTCGTCCGTCACGGCTAGCCTGAAAGCGTCTAAATGCGCGGATTTCTGTCGAAAAGAATCCTGTGGACAACTAACAATAATAATAATAACAACAATAATAATAATAATAATATTAAAATTACGAGAACGTTTCACACCTAAAATGGATATTCATCTTCGATTTCTGATATGAATAAACACAGAGAGGGTGCTCTAATTTTACCATCTATTGTAAATAGTGTAAAGTAGGCCCAGGGTTGCGCAATGATGTACAACTCGCGTTCATCAGTATACCTTTTAAGTGGTAAAACTTTGTTTCAGGAGGTACGTTATAAATATTCCGATTCAAGATTTGCTTTTCCTCGAGGCGGCACCTGCGAGAACACGGTAAACGGTCGCGCGGAAGAAGAACCGTCTTCGACGCCGACAAATTTGGTGCATCCGTTGCATCCGGAGAAAGACTTGAACAAAATGTACGGAATATCGCCGAGCGACATCGACAAATACTCCAGAATCGTATTCCCGGTTTGTTTCATCTGTTTCAATCTGCTCTATTGGATAGTATATTTGCATATCAGCGATGTTGTAGCTCACGACTTAGTTTTACTAGAAGATGCTTCTTAAATCGGTATGGATAACTACAAATCACGGTGCTCATCATAAGATGGTCGGTTATCTGAAAATGCACATCATTTGTTGCTCGACACGGAACGATGTAATAGATAATAAATGATAATAATATGCGATGGTTAAAATGATGATCTTGAAACAGATTCGTATGTGTTTGTTGACGCGACACTGTCTTCCGTAATCTCGGGTCATTTCACCAATACTTGCCTAATTGTTTCGATCTGATTATTCTATCTTTCACCGCCGTATTCGATGGAGCGGTAATTCTACTAAGAAATTTCGTGCGTAAAACCGAGAATATTACGAACGTATAAAGCATTGATTGTAATGTAAACGAAAGCGAACATTTTACAGTAATAATTGTCATATCTTTTTAAAACACACTGTTCCCCGTCGCTGTATCTAATAGACCAGTGACCATAATTCCGAATATATTCGTAATATTTTCAGCCGCTCCTTACGGTGTATAATAATAGACGAACGTGTAAGAGAAAACACCGTAAAAAAAAAAAAAATATTTTGCATTTGACGGCAGTATAATTTTTTAATAAGAGTAATGATGAAAAACAAAATATACCGATAATAACGATAATGACTGCAATGAACGACAAAAATCGAAAACCATCTATTTAAAATTTTGACCGAAGCTCGGCGGAATGTAATAAAAACTCGAAAAAAACCAAGTGCAGAAACAAAAAGTTCTCTAAAAGAAATAACATACCTTGATACTAATAAAACGTACAATAGTTTTAAGCTCATTGATATTTCTCAGAGAAAACTTCTAAAAGGACTTCTACAATCCACCTGCCTTCTTCCCTTCCCCTCATCCATAATGACAACTCCTCTTCACTGTCCAACTTAATTCTTTTCCTTCAAAGTCCGGACTCTACTCCTTAATCTAAACCTCCTTCTCCTCCCGTGTCTCTAGTCATAGTTGCTGCACATGGCACATAAATCTAATTTAATAATAATAATAATAATAATACTTTTTTTTAAAAACAAGTTGTTTTTTTCTACGAGCACTCATTAAGCGTACTGCTTCCAAACGATTTTCTATCATTTGAAATGGTAGCTGTATTAAAAAAAATTCTCTTAAGAAGCCAAATATAACTACGCTCCAAATAGCTGGGAAAGAAGTGTTTTTCCTCAATCATTATCTAATTAAATTCCTTTCAAATTCTTTAAACTTGCAATATGGTCCCACCAGAACTGGTGTTTAGATTTGATTCCAACTTAAACGCACATCACCTATGGTTTAAGTAACCGCTCAATTAGAAAATGAAATTTGGTCGATTCTACTAGAGAAGAAAGTCAATAAAAAAAGTCTACTACTCAGTCTACGCAATTTGCAACGAATAGCTTTCAAAGTTTCTAACCGCAATTTAGAACTACGGAAGAAAAAAGAAACAACATTGTTCGGATTCTTTTTTTTTTTTCTTAAATTAAATGAACGATAGCCACGTAATTATTCCTAGTAACCAGCAAGCAGACTAAGCAGCCAGATCGGCAATCTCGAGTGCGTCAGTAAATGTCGCACGTCACTATTGTATTCCATTTCATGCTAAACATATTTCAAACGACAAAACAACCGCTGTGCAAGATTTACACAACCCTTTAAAGAAAAATCATGTCCTCGTTAATAAGCCTTGCCGGCTACTAGAAACCTTTTGTAAGGAATTTTGAATTTTCAACTGATTGCGTTATCTTTTCGCACGATTATATGTTAAGAAACTTGGCAAAAACAACCCCTTTTGTTAGAACACACTGAATTATCGGTTTAACGCATGTTTTGTGATTATCAGTGATTTAGTACATTCAAGTACGTACTTGGGACTAACGAAAGGCTCCAAAAATTTTTTTATCTCACAAACTACAGTCGACGGTGAATAACTTTCGTCAAAGGAACTTTTATAGCCGGCATAAAGATGCGTAAAGTTAATATGTCGTACAGCCGTAGCAGTATAACAACATGCGACAATGATAAAACAACAACAAAAAAGAACAAAAAAAAAAAACAGTTACAGCTATCAATATCTGTTTTACATTTCAAAAAAACGTTCGCTAGTGGGCAATGTCAAGCAATTCACTTAGGAAAAAATCATCCTAAGGGTTGTACGATTATTGTAGATAATCATACAACCCTTAGGATGATTTTTTCCTAAATGAATTGCTTGACATTGCCCACTAGCAAACGAAAATCGCCCATAATCTTTTTCTTTCGCTCGCCAAATTCTTTTCGCCAATTTAATACATAGGGGTTAATCACGCCGAACTCCCGTAAGAAAATAACACTTGAAAAAGCAAAAAAATGTGATCATATTTACGTTAGAAATTCGAGCTAAATTTAGTGCGCTCCACATTAGACTTTAAATGAAACATTTAACGACATTGTTTTCTTTTCTACCTTGCAAAATAAAAGTAAAGTATTTTGAATGCGAAACAATCGATAAATATGCTTCATGTATCGGCAAGCTATCAATACTGCCCGGTGAAAAATATGTCAATTGAATATAATTATAATTTAACACTTATTAAAGCTTAGTTTTGTTGTTTAATTTATTCGTGTAAATACTTCTTTTATTTTCATTGGATGAAAATTTTAACAAGAAATAATACTTAATAATTTTAAAGCATTTCCTCAGATAAATAAGAAAATTTAATTAAATTTTCAATTTTGTTAATAACTTTGAATACAGAACTATGTTCTCTCTTAATGTCAATATATATGTAGCTCATACACACACATATACATATACGTATACATATATATATATATATATATATATGTATGTATATATATAAATAATGTAATAATGCACTAAATTCATCATTCTACTTATATTAAAAAAGAAAAGTGGAACAGTGTTCAGAATAATAATGATATTGATTAATACCTAATATAAAGTAAACATTTTAAATGAATATAACGGTTTAATATTAACGTTCTGGGCGTAAATTTAACGTTGAAGTATTAAATTGAAAAAGGCAAAAAAACACTTTTTTTCGCTAAGAAATATTAAAATTCGAAATATTTCGTAGCGGAATAAAATATGTTTTTACTTTTATATTTTTTATATACATACTCGTACATATAATAATAGTAACTTATATCGCCATAATTGGAATATAGTACCCCCGTGTCTTTAGATTTTTCATTAGTGAAATGTGTTCGTCATATAATTTTTTATAAGCGACCTGCGCTACTGTTTTATTTTAAAATTTCATGTACTTTGTATGTCTCACATATATGTATGTATGTTTGCATGTACGTATGCATAGTATGGGGGCGCGCTGGTATTGCGCAACATCACTTTATCTGTGGATAAGGGGTTAAGTGGAATAGAATAATTTTTAGTTGTTGTTCATATTAAACGAGAAACGCATGTGCACAGTTATACTACTGAATTATAATGTGCATTTATAATTCCGCGAAATTATTAATCAATTCTAAATTTTCCGCAAAATTATTGAATACGTCTATCCGATAGCGACTAGTTGTAGATAAATCGGTAGGAATAGATCGGAAGCGTCGCTCATCGCGTCATTCTTTAACCTCAATTAACCCGTGTATAATTATAATTATGTGTTCTTAAAAATATCTTACGATCTACATTTGTTAACCACTGTAGTAAGTTCTGTATTATTTTAAATTTAATCATTGCACCTCCTGTAAAATATTCATCTCACTCTGTGTTATTTTTACCATTCAACGTTTATACTTTTCGTATAATACATTCATTTTTAAACAATTCTCTCGCCGCTGCGTATATTATTTTAACCATTTATAGACACCTAACTATTGTTCGGTATTCGCTGAAATTGATAAATTTGAAAAGAAGAATCAGATAAATTTTCATAAAATATTACCGTATCGCTTCAAGTCGAGAATTTTCTAACTATAATATTTTTCTTTCTTTTTAGCGCAACTGAAATTTTTTCTTGTTTTTTTTTTTTTTACGTTTTTTATTAATGTTTTATACACAGCTATGTTATAATTTTGTTTTAAACTATCTTTAATGAATTTAAAAAATTGGTGACTCTACGACACCGATAATACTGTATGTACTATATAGCGCATTTGAATTAAATTTCTGAACGTGCTTTGAAATATTATAAAGAACCGAATTACATTTTCAGTAGTAATAATAATAAATTAATTAATTAATTAAAAGGAAAATAAATTTATTAGAAATAAAAAAAAATTAAATTAAATTAAAAACTTTATAAAACTCCAAAAAAAAAAAAACAAGAGCAATTTTATGGAAACTTTTATTGCACTCGGTAATGACTAATTTTATTTACCTACTAAAAATAAAACTAACATTTATCTATGAAATCCGTCACTTTTCCTCTCATCTACTAATTTATGTCGTCGCCATAGCCTAGTTGCTAGCAAAGCGCTTGGCTTTTGTTACGGAAGTCTCGAGTTCGATTTCAAACGATGACAGAAAATATTACGAAAAATTAAAATTAAATAATCACTAATAATCACGTGGAAAGCAACGGTAAACCAGCACGTATAGGACACACACGGGACTGCACTTCTATATCCATCTAAATCAAACATTTACTAATCGATACGAAGTGTAGTCTTGCGGCTACACTAGCGTTGCAGATAGCAATTGCCATGAACGCTATTCTATACAGCTGGATTGTACAAATAGGTAGTCTCAACGCTTAAAATCGAGCGATACGACTGATAAGACTAATATTTTACTTGTTAAGCTTTTCATTAATGAAAAAGAATCACACTCTCTACGACTTCAAAGAATTTCTTCCGTATGATCTAATTTTAAGCAATTCTACTAATACTAATTCTTTTTTATGCGGATTATTGATTAAAATCTGATTTCGTTCCTTTTACAATTTTAACCGTTATGTTATGTAAACTGCCCTATCTTTCGTTATTCAGAAAATCATTATGTAGTATACTTTTCAAGTAATCCGGTAGATGGTGCACCGCGTAATTATTATGTTCAGAAAGCCTAACAAAAATAATGGATCAATAAAATATTTTGGAAAATATTTTATTGATCCGTTACTTTTTGTTAGGCTTCTTAACGTAAATTTCAAGTGCCCAAAAACTATATTTATTTCACCGGAGTTCTTAATGTACCTTTTCTGCATTGAACAGGATGTTTCTTTAATATAAACTGCGTTTACTTTCATTTTCCGAAGCACAAAGCAAGTTACGCCTAAATAAACAACTGTTTGACATCTGCAATGATCCCGATCGAACAAATAAACTAAAAACTAAAATTTAAATGGACTACATTAGATTATCATGCGATAGCAATATTAAATGCTTCTTTTAATTTTGATAGTTAAATTTAAAATGTCAAAAGTAGCATGATAATAATAAAAATAATGGAGAAACTGTTGTTTCATTCGAGTTATCAAAGAAAATTCATTCTAAATTGTGAATTTTTCATGCTTGCCGGAAAATATAAAATGTTTTCTTTTAACTACCCGTTTCTTCAGCGATTTTGCGGAGGGAAGAAATTTCGTGATTAAGTTATTGAATCTTTTTTTTTATTTTTATTTTAACAAATTTTTCATTTATTAAGAACTATATACAAAGGCGTGAAGGGTCAACGATTTTTTCTAGCGGCATTTTTAGTAAATTTAGAAATCAATTTGGGCTTTAGTTTTTTTTTACCTCCGGTTTCGACCGAAACATTGAGAACATGAAATATCAGTTACCGTTTCAGCTAAAACATAGAAAGAATTTCAATAACACATGTTACAATATTGCGCTTCGGCAAACGAAAAAATTTCATTAATCGGCATTCGTAAAAAAATTCGAAGATAAGTAAAGAAAAAAAAAATACATCAAAGTTCAGACAAAGCCGGTATTTCGATTGTATTAATTCTATATATTCTTCGCGGAATATGTCTTATTTCGTTGGTGTTATTTTTATTAAATAAAACCATCAGGATGGGAGCCGCGGAGCTCGGTAACACTGTTCTAGCTTCACTTATTATTACGCTGTTTGTTCCATAATGAAATTCGATGCATTTTAACGAATTATATGTACAATTATTCTCAATTGTCTTATGAATATTTCAATGTACAATCAAAGGCAGCTTGAATGCAACACAAACTACTATATTCGGTTAGTTATTATTTGTAACTATCTATTGGTACGTTCTTGTTAACAATGCTACATGCAACGCCGGTATACATGGACGTAGCTAGAAGGAGGAACGGCTGGGCAGTGCCCACTCTAAAAAGTTCGTAACCCTTCCTGAAAGAATCGTCTAAATGTCGCACGGAGAAAAATTTGAAAAGTGTAAAAATACAATATACTTCGAAATTGATACCGTGATTATCACAACAATTTCTTATGCGCATGCAGACCACCTGTCGACATACTCCAAAATAGATTTCCACATATGTCTTTCCTGCATATAGAGAATGAAATAGTCAAAACCACAATAACTTCTGAGGCAGTCTTTAATTCGAAAAACACAGAAAATTGAAACATATATAAGAAATTTATAAATCAGTAAAGTGTATTATATATGTAATAAACTGTATCTTATTTTGATTCTTTGGTACGGATTTGCATGGTATTTGAAAATTAAGTGATCTGTAAATAAAGCCCTTTTTTAAAGAAGCTGTTATTTATTTTGGTTATATATTTATTTAAGTTATTAACTTCATATCAACTTTTTGATATAACACGATTATTTCTGTGCGCACACACACATATATACATATATATACATATATATATATATATATATTCAGCTAATCAGCCCCCTTTAGGAAAAATTCCTAGCTACGCCCATGCCGACATGTACAACACTACACTTGAAATTGTAATACAAGTGCAGCCCAAATATGCGCCTATGCACGTCGCTAACCATGTATACATACGCTGGTACGATGCTTTTACCTTCTGCGCGACTCTTAGCGCTTTTTTATAACTTTAATAATGCAATGAGCAACCTGAAAAATTATTAGACATTCTCATATGTAATCTAAAGAGAAGATTGTATTCTTATTCATGTACCACCTACCGATCGTTAGCAGTTACGCATGAAATTAGTTTGTCTCCCAAATGCATCTAAACGTTCTTCAAAAAAGAGATAAAGGAAAGGCTGTTCTCTGCATAATTTTTGTTTTTGGAAATCTCGATAATTGAGCACATTTCTGAAATAGAAATTAGAAAGAACAATGATATCTGAATATATTAGTTTATTTCGCATTTCCAAATGAGAGTTTTTGTCGGTTTCTATAGGTGATAGCGTGATTGTAACGATAAAATTTGTAAATATATGAAAAAAATATATATATTCGTGGATACTCCAATAATAATAGTAATAATAACAATAGTTTTTCTTGTATTTATATTTTGAAATTCTTATCGTCAATTCTAGGTACGGGAAACAACAGAAATGTAAGAATGCAGAAAGTTTCGAATAAGGTAAATGTAATAAATACGAAAATGAGGGAAGAAATTAATAATAATAATAATAATAATAATAATAATAATTTAAGTCAGAAGAAATTGTTGAAAGATAAAACCATGCTGTAGTAAAAATAACACTTTAAAAAGATCACTATTGACATGGTCTGGTAAAGCAAGCACGAGCAACTCCGGACACATTTATATCACTGAAAATAAATCCATGTTGGAACATACCTCGGACGATTTGATTTTATATACCTAAACTTTGAAAGACGTCACACTGTGAATAAACGTTATTTCGAACACAAATTAGATTTATCTATGTTGCGTGATTTAATCCGAACGCCTAAAGACGTTTAGCTGTGCACAACTATCAATAATTTGTCTTGAATTACAGTTTTATAGAAATGATAGGTAACTGTGGTAGCATGATTTAGCATTTTGAGATCTGGATGAGTGACCAAATAGCTTACTGCCAGACCAAAAAAAAAAAAAAGGTTCAACTGGACCGGTTTTGATACTATTTTTTTTTTTTTTTTTTTTTTTTTTTTTTGGAAACGCCAATCAAGGGCAATGGGTTTTGATACTAACCGTTGATCCGAAATTTGTGTAGTACTTCCGTTATTGATAAATGTTCAAGTTTTTCAGGTATTCCAGAAAAAATGTTCCTTAAATAAACCGATGTTATTGCGTATTTTAGTCAAATGGAAATTTCCTCTTGCCCTATGTTGCGAAATGCCTACTATTTTCTTGTAAATTATAATTATCATTTGCTTTGATTTTTAGAATTATAATTGATAACTGTGCTATTCCAACAATTTCGATTTTATTTTTGAACTTTAAAATATTGCATAATTCTATTTCGAAAATGTAGTTTACGACTGATGACCGATTTATCTGCGGATCAGCCGCTAAGACATAAAATTGAGACCCTAAAAGTCGAATTTGTGTCTAAAAACAAATACTGACTTCAAGATTTACTCTGAAAAGTTAATGAAAATTTACTGAAAACTAAATATATATTGGAGAGGAATAATTATTCTTGTATAATTTTAATACTTATTGGAGCCGACACCAAATTAACATTAAAACTATGGGGACACTCGAATTGCGCACCAACACTTCACACAGTGACAAGTCGGACTCGAATTGCGCACCGACCCCAAATAGCCCGCCTGCCGAGAACTCGAATTGCGCGCCGCTTTAAAAAAGCTCCGGATTTTATAAAATCGACGGAGGAATTAAGAAATCAGTAAAAGTATCGTTCTTTCAGTGACTTCCAAAATGTCTTTATCTCGATGGGGGGGAACGTTTGCGCTATTTCGAATAACCGCATTTCGGTTGCTTAGAAAAAACCTCCCCTTAAAGGTTTTCGAAAAATAGGCTATTTTTTAAGTATACGATGATGCACAAAAAAGTGTTGAAAGCCATCGAACATTCAAATGTTATAAAGCGGCCATCAGTTTTAGAAATGTCCAACAAATGTCACATGGACTGAATGCCGTTTTCGTTGGTTTTTTTTTTATATTTCATACCGGCAAACTTCCGGTACGCAGTTCAAGTGTCGCCAAAACTATAATTATAAATCATATCAAATTAGTAGAACAAGGCAATCATACTCGCTTTCTATAAGCTAAGTATTGAAAATATCAGAAATATTAATTGTGGTTTTTAACTTTTTTTTTTTTTAATTATATCGTTCTAGTCTCATTATAGACTGATTCTTATCATTTTTTTTATTTACGTTATTATTCCAGTGCCATCTCTCTCTCTTAGTAATACACAAAAAGAAGCATCTACGTATATTTTGTACGGAAGTACATTGTGACTTTTTTTTCGGACGGCGCGTAAAGTTTGATATAACTACGTGTTTCATTTTAGTAAAAGCCTGCAAACTGTTGTTGACAAATTAGATAAAATATTTACGCTATAAAAAATGTAAACGTACATGTAAGAATTTTAAATTTCTCGCAGAGATGACGTCGTCAGGGTAACAGTTTTGCGTGATGTACGAATTTGGCGGAATGACTGCCGGACATAAGACACATCCATATCAAAACCTTGAGCTACCAGATGGATAAAATTTTGAAGTTGAATTCTTTTGAGGGTTATCATTAATCTCCAATCCAGTTATCGCGACATTTCTCATGAGGATTTACATATTAAGGCTTGCGTGTTTTCTTGCCGTCAAGAATGCAATTATAAAGTTGCTTAATTTTTTTCTTTTGAATTACACATCTCCACAATTTTTAGTCTATCCTGATATTTTAGCTTGAAAAAGATATTTATAAATTTGTCATACGAAGCTAATTAATTTTTGTAACGATTTTTTTTTTCATTATACTTTGGTTTCTACATTCAGTTTTAAATACTAAATTTTCGATTATAATTTCCAAAGTACTAATTTTCTAAACACTATTTTATTCTTTTTAAAGTAAAAGGATATGCAAGTATTTATTTTTTTGAGTAACTTTTATCTTTATATTATTTTCAGTTAAAATTTATTTTTAAAAACTTTTAACTGAAAATAATTCTCTTTTACATTCGCTTACACAAGGACAAGACACAAAATACTGAAAATTTTTTTTTAAACTTAAAATTTCACTTTGTTGTTAAAAAAGTGCAATACACTACGTATTCTATAATTTATTTTCAATTATTATCGTTATTGAAAATAAAAAAATTCTTTCAAAAATACTGCTCAATTACAGAAATAAAACATGCCTAAAATTAAGTGGACTATCTTACCCCGGTTTTCTCCTTACTAGAATGTGCCATATTCAAATTTGAAGTTAACCATGTAGATATATAACGTACATGTTATATGTCTCTAAAAACGCTGATATAATTCCACTTGAATTTCACCTACTACGGAACTCATTAATATTAATAACCATGTCGAATATGCTAATTATTCAAATAACCCCTATTCATCTATATGCAAAATGAGAAAAGATGGTGGATGGGTATTTATTATTAAAATAAGTGTAACTTTTTAAATTTAGACCAAAATAAAAATGCGTGCTGGCGAATCGAAACTTATCTGTAATTAAGAAAAGACACTAGTTAATTAATCGAAGATGTACGAGTATATTTCTTAAAAATCAGCAGTAAAAGCTAATTTGTTTCAGCAAAAGTAAAAGATGTGTGAACAGTTGTTTAAATTTATAACTACCCCAAAGAGGAATTTTAATTTTGAATGATAAATTTAAGTACAACTATTTTCGACTGATGATGATGTTAGAGCTTAAATTGAAGTGAAAGACACAGCAGAAGACTAAACGATGGGCTGAAAAAATTAAAAAGAACAAAACAAGGTTAAATTTTGGAACAAGGAAAATCAATAACAAGACTCTCACCGATAGGGAAAATATTGGTAAATGATTATATTGATAATGAAGGTAATGGAATTAATAAAATCTCAGTAGTATAACCAAGAATTAACTCTCGTATGAAAATAATCGGAACTTTTAATAAAATTTTATATACTCATATTTTGCGAGTATGCTCTTTTTTTGGACATGGTCCTTGATTGTTATCACTAACGCTAATTACCCAGTATTCAGTCTGTCGTACAGGCAGGGCCGGATCTAAGGAGGGCTAAGGGGAATTATCGCCACGGGCCCCAGTCTCCAGAAAATTTAAATTTATTTTCCCAAAATATTCAATAATTTAAAAGTTCAAAATTTTAAATTTGCGTTTTTTATTTTAAAAATAATTCAGTTATTTTTATACATGAAAAAATAATATAATATGAGTTCATTAATACAATTATATACTTTTCTCTATAAAATTTTCTCTTTTTTTTCAATAAACTAAATACTGCATAAAATGAAAGAATAAACACAGAATACGAGTTGAGGGAAAAACTTTCGTACCAATTGCCGTTAGCAAGAACAAAGATGGGGGGGGGGGCAAACGGATAAATATATTATAACCCAGATGTTGAATAAAATACCCAAAGAAATAATAGAGAAGGAAAAAATAGGGGAAAGAAAAAGGAAAATAAAGGAATGGCTTCAGGAAGATGGAAATATAAAAAAAATAATAAACATAAAATAAAATTACAAAGCGCAACAAAAAACCTAGAAAAACACCCCAAAAAAAAACCAAAAAAACCTTGAATATAGAAGATAGAAATAGATTATTAATTATTGATAAGTAAAACAGATAGATTAAGTAAATATTACACGATTATGTATATGTATAAGTTAATTTAAGATGGTAAAATGTCGAATGGGATAATTCGTCGACAAGCGTTTTAGCTTGACGAAAATTTTTGTATGTAAAAAATTATAAATACATATTTTTCAAAAAAAAAATATGAATTTTTAAAGAAATTTTTTACGATAAATCTAATTTATTATTTAATGTACGTATTGAATAATAAATAAACATTTGACAAATCAATTAATAATAATTCTCTATTGAAATATCTTTTTTTTTTTTTTTTTATTTTTATTTTTGGGCTCGTCAACCAAGGGGACCTTTACCCAGAAACAAAAGGTAAGGAAAGAAGTCGGTTATATTTTGATCCGATCAGAAATTTTAACTAAAAAGGAACAGATAGCAGGAATAATTAGCGGGGAAGGAAAGGACAGGATATAGGAAGCACAATAAGCGGTAGGAAGTCCAAGCATAAGCAAATAAGAATATAAGGCAGAACGCTCCACGGAGAGGGATGAACACTGGAAGAACACATGATCGGCGTCGTAAATAATTTCATCATCCGGATGGAGAGGACAGTGTGGAGAAGAAATCAAGGAGAAACGCAATCTGGATGAAGACAGCAAAGAATGGCCAAAGCGCATGCGAACAATGGAAACAACATCAGAACGACGAAGGGAGGGACGCAAAAGAAACCATGAATATGAAGGATGAAATATCGATACCCATGCAATTGATGTAAATTTTTTTATGTAAAAAAAATTTTTACAATCTGAAATATTCTTAATTTTAACAATATTTTATTTTTAATTTTTATTGAAAGTTAATACGTTTTAATTCGAACTGTATAAAAATCATTTAAAATAAAATCGAGTATCAATCAACTGCTGATTTTATTAGTATATTTGTATTTTGAAAAATTTAATAAATCATACTTTTCTATAGGGGACGTCAAAACTCCTCCAGCATCCGCCTCAATCTAGAAAATTTCTCACTTCATTTTCACCCTACTGCTACTTTCCTTGTACTACTATTCGGTCATAAGCTAACTTAGCGGCCTCACATATCCAATCTTAAAGTTAAATGTTGTAAATTCCTATCTATTCTTAAATATGTATCAAACACAAAGTTATACAAATCCTTAGTCATTTCCAGAATAAACTACGGGTCCCAGGCGTATTCGTGAGCCAGTCCTTCTTTACTTAAATCCCTTGATTCATTACACCACACGGCGCTCCGCACGATACTTGGCGCACATAGAACTTCCCCGTCTGTAAATTTGTGTGCCTTCTTAGGCACTTCCCCGGTAAAGTATTTCCGAACCTTACATTACCACCGTGAGATCCTCGCTCTTTTCTCTAGTAAACGTTCCTTTCCTATTCACACAAATTACCTTCCCAACACCCCAGAGTTCCCTGATGACCCTCTCCCAGAAATCCTGGCCCTCCTATCACAGCACAATGTGAGCGTAATCCCCTTTCTTGACCTAGCTTCTAACACTGTGATTCCACCGTGGACCCCTTTAAACATTGATGTTAATTTTTCCCTGACGAAGTATAATAAACCCCTACACCCGAATATCGTTCAGTTGACAGCAGCAAAAATATAAAATTACCCCGACCACCTCATTTTCTACATGGATACTGCCAAGGCTACCCTAGAGGCTACTTCATCGTCAACCGCCTGTTCCTTTAAAGTCTGCGACGTGATTCGAAGCATTCAACTGAATGATAATTGCCCGGTACTGGACGCTGAAATATACGCAGTATTTTTCTATTTGGAATATTTTCTTTCTACAGAGTCCACATCACAGAAAGCCCTGCTGGTATCTGATTCATCCACAGTTTTATCGATAATCTCTAATCCCCTTACCAAAAATCCTGTAGCAATTCGAACCCAGCAGGTAGCATACGAACTTATTAAAAGACAATGCTCCGTATCTTTCTGTGGGCGCCCAGCCATGCTGGGATTCCTGGAAATGAACGCGTCGATACATCCGCGCGAGCGGCAATTTATTGCCCCTTGTCTAGTAACAGCCCTCCTCCACTTTATATATCGAACATAATCTCCAATAATCTCACGTCCTCATGGAAAGCCCTGCTGGAGCGATAATACCAGCGTCGCCGCTGTAGATTATAGATAAAGTTTTTATTTTTATTAAAAACCGTTTTTTTTTGTTTTTTTTTGCTGCCCACAATATTCAATTTATTAATTACAACGTAATTCTTAGGCTACCCCCCATTCGAAAAAATGTCCCAATTTTATGTAACGTTTGTTATATTTTGTAGGATTTTTGTTATTGTTATTTAAAAAATGTCACAATTTTATGTAATGAAATATGTAACGAAAAATGTAACGAAAAAATGTCTTAATTTTATATAACGGAAGGTAAATGTTAGAATAGGATTTTTGTGGTTATGTTATTTTTTGTGTGTGTTGATGCCAGTAAGAATTACGTTGTAAATTTTGATCATTTTATACAAAGTATGGAAGAGAAAGAGACAGAAATGAAAGCAGGAGGGGTCAAGGGGCACAGCCCCTTGCGAGGCCAAAGTGGCCGAGTTTATATATGTATATATAGAAATATTTTTTTGTAGAAAAAGAAAATATAATGTTCCTAATAATTATTTTTATTGCTAAATCGAAAGAAAAAAACGGAACCTCTATTACACCTTTAAATTGTTTGTTTGAACAGTAAATTGTTGGAGTCCGTAATAAAAAAACAAGTAGCAGAATTTGTAGGCTTACTGTTTTATTCAAGATGTTTACCGTGAAAAATCGCCAAGAAAGAGCCATGCTCACAAGGAACTTTTTGAACTTTTTTCGCTCAGCGTGTGGGGCGGAGAACCTCCACTCAGAAGCGATTAGAAGAGGAAGATTGCTATTTCTCTCCTTCTACAAGGATCCCCCCTGCATCAGATCATTTTAATGCTCATTCACCGCTTTGGGGATCGACACGCTGCAATGCCCATGGAATAATAATTCTATTACTTCATTCCCCTTCATACACGCACAATTTCAGTTCCACCTATAATTCCTTTTCATACTTGCTATACTATTTCCCTTCTTATGGAGTACTGTGCACCAGGAACTGTAATCAAACGACCTTATTCCAGTTTTCACCAAGTTCCCTTCTAAAGCACGGAAGACCTATACAAAACAGTGGAAAAGACACTTTCTATTTCACATAATATTATTGTCCCGTACTACGCCTTATCAGCCTTAGAGGGAAACCTAAATAGGTTCACTGAAGCAGTTTTAGCATCTAAAATAACACAAAGGATCTCAGCCATTTCTGACAGAAAGAAAGGGTTTACAAATTTAAAACTACTAGTGATCTAGTGGGATTTAAAAAGCGTAGAGTTATAAACAGGAATTCATTTGCACAAATAAGGACAGTACTGGACATACTTTGCTTCCTCAATTTCGAAAGATACACTCAATAGCGTTATGTAGAAAAAATCAAGTCTCGCAATGGAACCTTGAATCCTACATTGACTTTTACATTGTTTATAAACGGTTCTTTGATAAAAGATTTAGACGATGGGTGGAATTTGTGTTTAACGCCCCCTCCCTCAAGAAAAGAAAAAAAAAGATGAGTTTGACGTTGGGCGAGCCTTTGCGCTTCGCTTTAAAAATTCCTCTTCATCCTTCTCCTATCAACCTCCCTTTACAGCTCTTAAACTAATCAGGGAGCATGCTTTGATCCCGATATAAATAATTCGGTAAATCTTCCCGTTACATTTGTGAATTAAATCACCGGCTAAACTGCAGCGCAAAGGCACAATGTACCTATGAAGCTGATTGTATACATCCTTTCACGCTCAAACACTTTCCTTCATCTATAAAATTATGCTTGCTGTATATTTACAAACAAATTTGGTTCTTCTGTTTTATTCTACATTTTTTAAAAATGGTACTTCTTATTCTAATTCCCAAATCAAACACCTTTCTTTCCCCAAAACCATAAATCTATATATTTGATTTTGGTGCTTCTCAAAGTACTGGAAAAAATAGGAAACAGGCATTTCTATTTCTTCCTTGAATTCAGAAATGTTCCATCGGAGCAAGTGGAATTCGATTATCACTCTTTTACTAAAACATTCACAAATCTAATTTGTACCCGCTATAAAATTCTTGTGTTTAGTGTTTGTTTAGAGATCGTTGTAAGTTTCTCACATATCCATCCTTAAAAATAGGTATACAAAATCCATGATTAACCTCAAATGTCTGTCAAATTACAAATACAATATAGATCCAAAATCGCTGGTAACAGTATATAAATAGCTCCTGTACTAAGTAAATTATCGTACAGCCGCTAGGTACACATTCTTCAGCTAATAAAACGTTTCTGAAATCCTTTGATCCAACCCACAATATAGCGCCGAACACATCCTTCATTCAGCGTTTGTGCTTTGGCGGATCTTTCTCCTTTATTTGGAATTATCACACCTTTCGTAATTCCTTTCGTTGTTTTATATCACATTAATTCTCCATTAATCATTTCTAAATCCCATTGCCATCCTTTCTAGATTTCTAGACGACCTATTAGTGAAAGCGCAATCTTTTCTTTCTAAAATTCGCACAAATTGGAACGTCCATCGCATTAATTCGATTAATATAGCACACTGGGAGTATTTCCGAATTTCCGTTGACTTTACCCTGACTGACTTCTTTAAAGCAGATAATCATCCCTTATGAACTAACGCTCCAGATATTATAAAATATAGTCTCGCACTTTTCCTCCACCGTATCCATATTTAGAGCGACACAGCTAAAACAATGTCTCCGAATTCCCCATCACCAAAAACGGTTGAACGTATAAAATTGATGGTGCGACATATACTGAACGCCTAAACGGTTACTGTTCTACCTTACAGACAGAAATTAAGGGAATTCTGACATCCAAGTATATTTTTCCAACACTTTATCCCAAACTGTTCTTCTTATTTCAGACTCCCTTCTATCTATCAAAGCTATCCTGGTCCCAAAAACAATAACGATCCCTTAGCGACTAAAATAAAAAAAAGGTTATGTATCAACTCTCGCTATTCAATTCGTAACCTTTTCATGGGTTTCTCAACACGAAAGGAACCTTGCTGCTATCTAGTCTGATGCTTAAAAATGTTCCACTCTCTCAATTGAGGTCAACAATTTTTCAAATCTGCTTTTCTAAAGAACGAAATAAACTGCAGTCGAACTAAACAACGTGGCTCAAATCCATAAAGTCTAAATCATGGTGGCCACCACTGCCAATCTCACACAAGCAATTCTCATTCTACCGAGGTTGCGGTCGGGACACGCAGCATTATCTCACAATTACCCCTTTTAAGGAGGCCCTCTTCCATCTGCATGTTCACTTTGTATGCAAACTGTGTCCACTGCATCAGTTGTTGTCAGTCATCCGGACTTTGTTCAGATAGTCTTAAATTTGATAACATTTCAAATTCCATCGTCAAGGCGCTATCTTTTCTTTCAAAATAAGCATATTAATCTCATTAATATAGCACCCTGGGATCGTTTCGGATATTGTCAAATAAATTCGCATCCTCCTCCTAACCATATCCACATGTATCCGGACGCGGCCGAAGCAAGCTCTCTGAATTCTTCTTCTCCAACTGTTTTCGCTTTTTAGTATTGAGGATGCTTCGTTTTGGTTTATCGCTGTACAGAGAGCACGACAAAATATTTTGTCAGTGTAGCCACATATAAAATGGTAAATATCGAACGTTGGTACTGTAACTTATTATCGATCGTTATCATTTTTACGCGTGTCGATTAGTAACCTAGGTTCACATGGATCAGGAAATTGCTTCCTCTGCGCAATCACAAGCCGCTGGTATTACTATGCAGCAATACGAGCAATGGCAAGCTGAAACGAAACAGAGAGAACCGAAGTATGTACTACAAATAGAACAGCTTCAAAAGCAGGTTACACTTCTGAATAAAAAGTTAGCAGACCAAGGAGGCATAAGCACGAGAACACGTTCGCAAAGTACTCCTAGTGTATTGGTAGGACATCAAAATGCTCAAATACCACGAGAACTAACTAGCAATGGGGATGCAGTAGTCTCGGCAACAGTGAATCGGTTGAATGTACCCATATTCAATATACCACAACAACAAGAAGAACCGAAACAAACTAGCTCGGAGAAGCTCGAAAACACGCCCAAATGCAACAAGATCAATCACGGAATCAACAACAACATGTGCAAGTTAAACCAAAAATTCCACCAAAAATTACAGTAACTGGCATCACTAACTTTTCAGACTTCAGTACCGATGTTACTCGTGCTTTAGACGAACATGCTGCTACGTTTAAAGCAGCTAGTAACGGAGACATTATCATTGCCCCACATACAAATAATGCCTTCCGAGCCCTAATAGCTGAGCTGAAAAAGAGCAACTTTCAGTATCACACATACAGTTTAAAATCAGAAAAGCCATATCGTGTGGTAATACGAGGTTTACATCACACAATCACTACTGATACAATAGAAGACGAACAAAGAAATCTAGGTCACGAACCAGTAAACATTGTTAATATAGAAAAAACAATAAAAATCCGCGATGAGAATAATGCCATAATTGAACGAAGGAAAAAATCTTATCCCTTGTTTTATGTAGATCTGAAAATATCAGATAATAATAAAGAGATTTATAATATTACACGTATCATAAAATAAACTTTAATAACAAACAATATAGATCAATAAATTAGATAAATACCTATTTAGAAACGTTTTCGGGCATAACCCATCATCAGCTAACACTAACTTAAAGGAAACTTAAAACATACTGAAGTGAATATAGGGAATACATGTGTATATATAGTAGATGTAAAGAGGAATAAACATGGCAGGTATAAAAATCTATAGGTTGAAAATGCTAATAATTAATATAAAATATAAATTAAACAAGAAGACAAAAAGTTAAATTTTTATATTAAACAGTGGATTATTATTATTAGGTGTTTGGTCATTTAAAATATTATTTTTATATTTATTTATATAATAATTTTCTGCAATGTTCATATTATTACCTTTGTGATAAGTGGCCAGGATGGTTACAGTATTTTCTATTGAATTAGGTTTATGTTTATTTTTAATTAGATGTTCTGCATAGGTTGATTTTTCTATTTCATTATTATTAAATGCTTTTATATGTTCTTTATATCTGCAATTGATTTTTCGCCCTGTTTGACCAATGTATGATTTCTCACAATCAGTACAATTTATTTTATATATACGGCTATTTTCGTAAATATTATTATTTTTTAAATTTAAGGTGTTTATTTTATATTTTAAATTATTTTTAGTTTTGAATGCTACATTTAAACCTTGTTTTTTGAATAAATTGGTTAATTTGTATATGTTATTGTTTATAAATGTGAATGTTATCCATCCTTTATTGTTAGTAGCATTATTGACTCTTAATTTTTGTATATATTTTGATTTTGATTTTATTTTGTGAATTAGTTTATCTATTATTTGTTCGTCATAACCATTATTTCTTGCCAAAGTCTTTAATATATTAATTTCTATTTGTTTTTTATTTATATTCATGGGTGTAGTTAATAATCTATTTATTGCAGTCATGAAGTAAGCATATTTATGTTGGTTTGGGTGATTTGATGTTTTATGAATTATATTATCAGTGGTGGTTTGTTTTCTATAAATATTATATGTTAACTTATCATTTGATTTTATTATTGTTATATCTAAGAAATTTATTTTGTTATTTTCTTCTTTTTCCATAGTATAATGAATATTTTTGTGAATTTTATTTAAATCATTTAGAATGTCATTTTCAGTATTACTACTATTTTCATCAAAAATTAGTAGTGTATCATCTACATATCTAATATAAGATTTAATATTGTATTTTTGTATTATATTTTCCATGTATATTTCTTCTAAATTTTGTAGAAAGATTTCACTTAAAATACCTGACAAAGGTGAGCCCATAGCTAATCCATTATTTTGTATATACATGGAGTTATTAAAATTAAAGTAATTTTGCTCTGTAACAGTTTTAATTATTTGGATTAATTGATTACAAAAAATATTATTCTTTAACTTATTTACAGATTTTTTAATTATATCTATGGTTTCATTTATAGGTATATTTGTATAAAGGTTTGTTATATCATAAGAAATTAATTTAGTTTTGTTATTAATTTTTATATTTTTTAATTTATCAAAAACATCCAATCTGTTTCTAATAGTATATTTATTATTAATTGATATATTAGTTTTTAATATTTTAGTTATTAATTTTGAGATTTTATAAGAAGGTGCACTAGTATAATTTATTAGTGGTCTTATAGGAGCATTATTTTTATGTATTTTATTAAAGGGTTAAGAGTTGGTGCTTTTGGGTTCATATTTATTAAATATTTAGCTTCATTATTATTTATTATTATATCAGATTCTTTTATTATTTTCCTTATTTTTATTTGATATTTATTAGTGGGGTCTGTTTTTATTAATTGTATATTATTTTCTTTTAAAAAATTTTCAGTTTTTTGGATGATTTCATTTTTATTGATGATTACTAAACTGTTTCCCTTATCTGCTTTTACAATGACTGCATTGTTTTGTTTTAATTTACTATTGATATTTTTAATTGTGTTTTGTATTTTTAAATGTTCTATATTTGTTTCATTTTTCTTTAAGATATTTCTGATGGCATGAGTTGCCTCAGCTCTAATAATTGTTTGATCTTCAATTGGTAATTTTTGGATAGCAGATTCAGTTTCTATAATTATATTTTCATATTGTTTTTTGTTATATATGTTTAAATTATATTTATAGCCCAAATTTACAGTATTAATTTCATCATTTGTTAATTGTATGTTGGTTAAGTTTATAGTTCTGGGATGAAAATTAAATTTGTTATTATTTGCAAGTTTTGGTTTTTGTTGTTTTATTAAGTTATTTAATTTCTTATCTAAAATTAGGCGTTTTTTATTAATAAATGCTTTAATTTTTAGATCTATTTCATCTAAATATAATTTTAATATTTCAAATTTTAAGTTATTAGCTAGATATATATGTAATTTTAACATTTGAAGGTTAATTTTATTCTTTTTGTTATAAAGGAAGTTAATTTCATTTTTAATCAATATAATTCATAAAACATCAAATCACCCAAACCAACATAAATATGCTTACTTCATGACTGCAATAAATAGATTATTAACTACACCCATGAATATAAATAAAAAACAAATAGAAATTAATATATTAAAGACTTTGGCAAGAAATAATGGTTATGACGAACAAATAATAGATAAACTAATTCACAAAATAAAATCAAAATCAAAATATATACAAAAATTAAGAGTCAATAATGCTACTAACAATAAAGGATGGATAACATTCACATTTATAAACAATAACATATACAAATTAACCAATTTATTCAAAAAACAAGGTTTAAATGTAGCATTCAAAACTAAAAATAATTTAAAATATAAAATAAACACCTTAAATTTAAAAAATAATAATATTTACGAAAATAGCCGTATATATAAAATAAATTGTACTGATTGTGAGAAATCATACATTGGTCAAACAGGGCGAAAAATCAATTGCAGATATAAAGAACATATAAAAGCATTTAATAATAATGAAATAGAAAAATCAACCTATGCAGAACATCTAATTAAAAATAAACATAAACCTAATTCAATAGAAAATACTGTAACCATCCTGGCCACTTATCACAAAGGTAATAATATGAACATTGCAGAAAATTATTATATAAATAAATATAAAAATAATATTTTAAATGACCAAACACCTAATAATAATAATCCACTGTTTAATATAAAAATTTAACTTTTTGTCTTCTTGTTTAATTTATATTTTATATTAATTATTAGCATTTTCAACCTATAGATTTTTATACCTGCCATGTTTATTCCTCTTTACATCTACTATATATACACATGTATTCCCTATATTCACTTCAGTATGTTTTAAGTTTCCTTTAAGTTAGTGTTAGCTGATGATGGGTTATGCCCGAAAACGTTTCTAAATAGGTATTTATCTAATTTATTGATCTATATTGTTTGTTATTAAAGTTTATTTTATTATACCATTTTAACAAACAGGATGTATTCACCTACATTTAATTACACGTATCGCTTATAGTAAAGTAAAAGTAGAAGCACCACACACGGATAACCAAATACCGCAGTGCAAACGGTGCCAGAAATGGAATCATACAAAACGTAACTGTAACAGGCCGGTTAAGTGTTTCAAATGTGCAGGAGAACATGAGTCTCCCACATGCAAACTGAAAGATCCTAAAAAATTTAAATGCGCTAACTGTGGTGCCAATCATAGTGCAAATTACCTAGGATGTCCTACTTACTGTGAAATAGATAGGATATTGAAAAAACCGAAAACGTCAGCGGTACAACGTATCCAACAATAGAAAAAAGAATCTGTAAAATTCGTGCAACTGCAAATATCTTATGCTTCTATAGCTGGAAGCAAACCAACACGGCAAAGTGTACAGTCGACAAGTACAACTACAAAATTGACACAGGGGAAGACTGAACATCGGAATATCTCAATTCAAGGATGTCCTCCTGTAATTCAAGCATCTCCTTCTGCAGTGCCATATGATGAAATTATGCAAGCGCTTGCAAATTTAACCAAAGAAGTTCAGTCTATTTCTCACAGACTTAGTGCACTTGAACATAAACAGTCCGCATTGACAGTGTCACACAATAAACGACGTTCCAGTCGTAATAAGCGCAATGACTGAATCATCCTTGCGTATAATAACATGGAATGCAAATGGACTCATGGAACGCTTAGCAGAATTAGAAACATTTCTGCACGACAGTAAAATAGATATAGCACTAATATCAGAGACACATTTCACCGACAGGAACTACCCTAGAATTCAAGGGTACACAATTTACCATGCGCCACACCCAGATGGAGGTGCGCATGGAGGTGCAGCCGTTATTATCAAAAATAACATTAAACACTACAAACAGGCCGACTTTTGCAAAGAATTCGCACAAGCAACTACGGTCGCAGTTTGGCAGAATAGTACGATAACTAATGTGGCAGCTGTTTACTTTCCGCCCAAACATAACCTGAAGTATGATCAATATATCAACTTTTTGAAATATTTCGGCAATAGATACATCATCGGTGGTGATATGAATGCAAAAAATGAAGCATGGGGATCACGTCGCGTTTCAAGCAATAAAGGAAGTTCTGCTCTCGTCAAGGGAAAGGAATTACTAAGGGCAATAAGAAGTTTGCAATGTAATATAGCCAGCTCAGGAAGACCTACATATTGGCCTACTGATAGGCGCAAAAAACCCGACCTCATCGATTTTTTCATAACAAGGAGCATTGCCAATAGTTATGTAGAAGCAGAAGGTATTATTGATCTCACATCTGATCATACTCCCGTTCTATTAACCATTAGTACAACTGTAATAAGGAAAAATAAAAAACATTTTCTGACAAATAAACATACAAACTGGGACACATTTCGAGAAGAATTGGATCGACGAATAAATCTAAAGATACGTCTAAAAACAAACAGTGAACTGGAGGAACAATTTGCATGTTTCATAGAAGCAATTCGCGAAGCAGCAAAAGTTTCTACTCCGGAACCATTGGTTAATACTGCACAGGAAATCACACTTCCTTTAGAAGTACGTCGTAAAATTTCAGAAAGGAGAACAGCAAGACGCAAATGGCACAACTCGCGTGATCCACAAGATAAGAACACATTTAATCGAATCAGTCGGCAGCTCAATATGCTGATAAAAAATATAAAAAATCAAAACGTTCGCAAATTACTTAGAGGGACTGAGTCCATTTGCTGATAAAGATTATTCTCTCTGGAAAGCGACCCGTCGAATTAAACGTCCTGTCAAGCATGTTCCTCCACTCCGAGATGAAGTTGGAAATTGGGCGAGACAAGATAACGAAAAAGCGGAGCTATTTGCACATTACTTGACGCACGTGTTCCAGCCTCATGATATTGACTCTGATGTGGACATCACCATCACATATAACGAAAACAAACGATTAACTACATTTACACCGTATGAGATAGCCAGAGAAATCGATAAAAATATCAATTCAAAGAAAACTCCCGGAATCGATGAAATATCCCCAGAAGTTTTAAAAGAATTATCAAAAAAAGGTATTGTCATGTTGACCTACCTCTTTAATGCATGTACGCGTCTCGAACACATCCCGTCTTGCTTCAAAACAGCGCAAATTATAATGCTTAAGAAACCGAATAAGCCAGATTCTGAAGTAACATCGTATAGACCTATATCACTTTTACCGGTGATATCCAAGTTATTTGAAAAATTACTGTTGAAGAGATTGTTACCGCTGATTGGAGAAGATCTGCCGATTCATCAGTTTGGATTTCGACAACATCATTCGACAATTGACCAGGTTCACAGAGTTACGTCTGTCATAAATAAAGCGTTTGAAGACAAGAAATACTGTCCGACAGTTTTTTTGGATATTGCGCAAGCCTTCGACAAAGTGTGGCATGAAGGCCTTGTCTTTAAGCTGAGCAAAATATTACCTGGAAACCTGTGTAGATTGTTAGAATCGTACTTGGCTAATCGTCAGTTCAGAGTAGCGTATGAAAGTTTTACGTCGAACTTTTATAATATTACGGCTGGAGTTCCACAAGGTAGTGTCTTAGGACCTATGTTGTATCTTCTATATAGCCAAGACCCACCGACCGACAACAGTACAACGACAGCTATGTTTGCCGACGATACTGCTATTTTAGCCGTTAGCAGCAGCCACCTCGAGGCTACAAACAATTTACAAAATGCTTTGGATAATGTACAGAAGTGGGCGACGGACTGGAAAGTCAAACTGAATGAAGAGAAATCAGCATATGTTATGTTCACATATCGCCAAACAAAGACAAATTATCAAGTATATTTGGGGAATAAACCTGTACCACAGGTAAATTCTGCCAAGTATTTAGAGGTATGCACTTGGACAGGCGTCTTATGTGGAATGCGCACGTTAAAATGAAGTGCCAACAAATTAAGCACACAGCGAAACAATTACAGTGGTTGATAGGTCGGAGATCGCCACTGGATGTTCGATATAAATGCATTCTGTATCGTCAGATCATTATGCCAATATGGACATACGGAATACAGCTCTGGGGTTGTACCAGTAATTCAAATCGTGCAAAAATTCAGGCGAGGCAGAGCATCATTTTGCGAACAATAGTCGATGCATATCGCTATTCTCGTAATGATGATATCCATAGGGACCTGCATATAACATCAGTCAATGATGTTATTAAGCAAATGGCCATTAAACATGAAAAACGGATTCATCGACATGTTAACGTAGAAATGATTCGACTTCTTAACACCAAAGAAGACGTAAGCCGCCTTAAACGACGCCATCCATCAGATTTAATTTACTAATATATATATATATATATATATGTGTATGTATATATATATATATACATTATAGGATATAAGATGTACGATTGTAATTATTATTTATTGTAAAAAGGCAACATTTATTAAAGTATCTACTTATTTAATTATAAATTAAGATTGTATCAATAAAATAATAAAAAAAAAAAAAAAAAAAATTTCTAACCCGTTTTATTCCAAAATGTTTTCCTTATTTCAGACTCTCTTTTTCTCTATCGCAGCTATCCAGGTCGCAAACAATAGCATCCCATTATCAAATAAAACAGAAGAAATTATATACCAATTCTCGCTATTACATTTCACCGTAACATTTTTATGGGTTCTCGGCCACGTAGCGGTCTCAATGGGTGTACCCGGTTACTATATCAACCTTATCTAGTCCCGATACCTTTATATATATATTCCACAAGCTAATTGTAATTACCGGTTTTCCAAAACCGACGGTTCGAAGAATAAAATAAGCTGCGTTCAAAGCAAACAACCAGGCTCCAGACGTAAAATAAAGCACTCATCGGCACTAACCGACGTTCCCAATTGCATCTGGGAAAGTCTCATTCTATTGAGGTTAAACAATTGGAATGCAAATTACACGTCTCAATATATATATATATCGGGTACTCCAAAAAATAGGAAGACCCGTTTTTAAAAATAGCCATGCCACATTTGCGTCGCTTTCGAACAGTTCGTATAGTTAGGATGTACGGTTGGTTTTCGAATAATGACCTATTATATCGCCATGTATGTTAGCTGTTGAAACCAGCTTGTCAATAAACGTATGAGCAGAATTTTGACGAGGCCGGCATATTTTGGACCAATTCTTTAAGTCGTAGTTCACCTTAAACGTTCTCAAACGGCGCTTGCGGGCCATTTCGCACATGAGTGTCTTAATCGTGGACCGGCAGCTTTTTGTAAATTTTACGAAATGAACAGCTGATTGAACTGACTTGAGCAGCACCTGCAAATATGCGGGAAACCATTTAAACTGCTAGCCAGATCGTTTAGTGCGGTTTAACAGTTTCGATAATTTCTACGTATCTTCCATCTGAGCTGTAAGTAGAAATTAATTTGAAATGTCAAACCGGTCGAGCATGTGTGGGTTGCTACGATAATTCAATTTTATCATATTATGCCGAGAAGTTCCCAGTTATGTGTAATCTCGCTTCGCCGTCGAACAAAAAATTGTTAGCCCAGCTGTAGTGGGAGACTAGGAGCCCCGCATGAGTATGAACGTTAAATCGAAAACAAAATGAGCTGACCAATTGTAGAAAAACTGTTTTCGATTTTTCGCATACTTCTTTTGTGATCCAGCTTCCGATCGCGTATCGTTTTTTGTTGCGCTTTTAATTGTATAACAATGCCGAGACACATTCGGAAATATTTTCAAAATGAATAGATGATGAAAACGTAACTTAAGAGCTTACGTAGTTGTTGATGCTCAGAGGTTTGATGGAGTGCGATTACGCGATCAGAGTGAATCCCATTCTCGATTCTCGGCTATCCGATAGCTTACGGACATTGTTAATCGCAAAAATATACATTGTTTTTCTTGTCGGACAATTTATCGAAGATAAATTTTAAATATACGATATGTTGTAATCTTTGACGAAATTAAAATCAATGGACAAGGACGAAAGGCGAAAGAGATTCATGAAACGCTGTGAAAAGGAGACCTGGTATTTCGCAACCCAAAAGGAGGGACGGCACTTTCGGAAAGTCCGAAAAGGATTATTTTCGCGATTCTAGCGCAGTTTTATTTAGCCGTGAGGATTTCGTTGTAAACTATCTTCGAAAATAACTTTGTCCGTTTAGTGAAAAAACATTGACACATACGGAGGGGGGGGGGGGATTTCGGGTAGGATACTTGTTGGGAACGGTGCAGTCTCCGCAAATCTTCCATTTCCTATCGGCATTCGGTACTATTACTAGTGAACTGTAGCCTACGGTGACCCTCGACATATTCCGCTTTTGACGAGCACAATGAACGTGTTTTCGGCGTAATTTTACGTGGTGTAAGCGGCGAGCACGGTCCACCACTGTCTCGTCTGTATGCCCTAATACAATTGAGAATTTCATGGTTTAAGGCGATTCGATAATAATCTCGAAAAATTACTATCGACATCAACACTGAGCAACGTAACATTTTCCGATCTCCTTCGGTGCGGAAATTTCGTGTTCGGGTATTTGCATGCGATGGTTTTTTCAATAAGTCAAACGATTAAATTGTGCTAACTTAAGAAATCCGGGCCCGAAATGGCACATCGGGGCTTTTATGAAATCTCATTGAAACTGTTTAGTTAACCCGAAACTGATCGCAAGCGACTACTGGGCACATGTGATTAAACATCAAACGAATGCGCGATCCATTGCTTGCCGTTATTTTTTGGGGGAAATTTTTAGTCTCGGCTCCACGGTTAACCGCAAAAATTTTTGTTTCGACACGAAATCCGTAATAAATAAACAAGTAACACCCGGGTGGTTCGGCGTTATTCCTCGCGTGTACCAATTTCCTTTCCCGAATCGTATATTGCAACCTCGTACCGAAATGTATTTGATAGTACCAATAAATTCCGGAACTGTTCTGTTTTTGACAGCTTTATTCTAACCTGCATTGCAAACGTGATCTTGTTTTTTTCACAATCGCTGCAAACCGTTAAATCTTAACACGAAAGGATTAACTAATCAATTAGAAATAAGAGAATTTAAGGAAGATTGTACAATGCTAAGATAAATGGAAATCATTTTAGGTAAAGGTAATGAGCGTAGAGAAAGAGTGACAGAATTTGATGGAATTCAAAATATGCAATACATGGTTTAAACAGCATCCCGGAAGATTATTTATTTATTAATTTCTTCGTAATTTTAATATAGTTTTTTTGCTTTTTTTTTTTTTATTGATTATATAGTTACTAAATTGTATAACGAAATATTTTATAAAATTAAAAAAAAAAAAAATATTATAAAAAATTAAGTATTGCTGTAATTAGATACTGATTCAATAATATGTCTACGTTATAAAGCTGCCTTACTGCGATTTCATCTTCTTTATTAAAATACTTATTAGAAGAGCCAATTGAGCTCCATATCTGAAAATCAAATTGCTTTCATCGCTACAATCATTTTCTTGGCCACTCCATTTTCCTTGTACCATATTGAAATATTTTGTTATTATCTGTATTTCACCTGGATCCGTGGACTTTATATGCAAAAAAAAACGTTTATTTTTAATTATTTTTGGTTTTTAATTAATATATATATTTATGAAAAGATTTTTTCTCTTTTTTTTGGGGAAACCTGTTTAGCACCGTCAAACAAAAAATGGTCTTCACGTTTCGTGTTCAGCCGTACATTATCCTATCTTACTATAAAACCTATATGTCGTGATTTAACCAAAAGTCTCAACTAAACAGCACACACAGCCATCATTTTGGACGCACCGAGTTATTCACACGGGCTGATCTCCCATAATTACACATTTAAGAGAACATCTTCTTCACTCATATCTTTTAAACTCGCCGAACACTTCATTAAAATAAATTTATTACCACAACGTCTAAAATTGCACAGTAGTCGAGTAAGTATTTCAAATTTGAGTATAAATAATATCCCCCCCCCCCCCCCCCGGTAGGAAATATTAAAAATTCTGTTGCGAGATTTTTTAAGCAACTAGACTAGGAACGCGACTTGTTAAGCTTAGATCGTGTCATGGAGGTTTAATGATTTCAGTAACGCAAAAAAGGAAGTAACGTAACGGAACGCGGTGTATTTACATAGGCCAGAAATGAATAAAAAGTTATCTGGAGCTTATTATTTACCGTAGTAATCGTTTTATTTAAATTTGTATGTTTAATTTATATTTACCATTTAATTTTTCCGTATCGCTGGTATTGTTCAACTGTTGAAAAGTTCATATTTTGTAACGGAAAATGGGTAGAAAACTGAGCCATACCTTTGAAATTCAGCATAGTCCGTCCAGCAGTTCAGGAATGCATACGGTACAAACAAACAAACAAACATTTTGGTTTCGTATACATGCAACACGATGGGACGCTTGAAAAAAATTTGGTCTGACTCTTCGATAAACAAAGTACTAAAGAGATAAGCTTAGTAAATGTTCTTGCGTCTTCTTAAGCGCTTCAGAACTATGGACAATTCGTGAATCAGATAGGAAGAAGACAGATGCGTTGGACATGTGGTGCTTCAGACGGCTGCTGCGTGTTTCCTGGACGGAGAAAAGAACTAACCACTCGATTCTGAGGGAAATTGTCGTACAGAATAGACTTTCAATAATTGCCCGTTTGCGACTACTAAAATATTTCGTCCATTCAAGCAGAATCGTACAAGTTCATACGAAAGGAACTAAAGGAAGGAGCCGGGCCTTCTGTGAGATGAACTGATGCTATTTGTGTAAAATAGTGGACCGTAGCTTCCTTAAATGCGTTCGATGCGCGTTTGATGTTTCAGGTGACGGATAATAATGGTCAAGATATCCCCACGAAGGATGAAGCGACTGGCTAATTGATCGATTAATCTGTTATATACACACGCGGTAATTAATTTTTAGCTAGGAAATTATAACAAGTTTGACATTCATAATGCAAAAATATTGTAACCTACAGTGAAGATTGTTTGAAGTATTCGCTGACACATACATACGTATATTATGTTAAGGAATCTGTTTTTTCAAGTTTAAACTGATTTATATGTTTGTTAGTGATTCTTATTCTTAGAACTCCACTGTTCTTCTTAATATAAATGTGTGGAGCACTTGGATAGTTTGAAAAAAAATCGTTTCCGATTGTTTTTGAACTGATCGCATTTAATAGAACAAAAAAGAAACAGTAAATATGGTTACATATATTGTAATGTGACCGATACATTACACATAGTCAAAATAAGTAAAACAAGATAGAGTAACATTGTGTAGTAATGTGCCCGATACATTACACATAGTCAAAATAAGTAAAACAAGATAGAGTAACATTGTGTAGTAATGTGCCCGAAACATTACACATAGTCAAAATAAGTAAAACAAGATAGAGTAACATTGTGTAGTAATGTGCCCGATACATTACAAACGTATGAGAAATCTTGTTGTCAATCAAAGGTCATGAGTGAATAGAGACCGTTACGGATAATCGCAAGGTAAATTTTCGATTATTAGGTAGGCGTTGGGAAAGGAATAAGAAAAGAAGAAAGATCCGATCGAATTTGTTTTTTTGTTCAGAGTTAGTTGGTTGGTTTCAGTTAAGTGTCAGTAATCGATTCGGAAACTCCGCTGCTCATCGAGCGTATATCGCGCCGGGTAACCGAGGAAAAAGGAGCAAATCGGAAGTTATGCAGCGTGCATGAATCGAAATATCCACCGCATTCATTTCGTAATAATTCCGTAAAACTTGGCGAATTATATCTGTTCGTGAATTCTTCGCGCCAGAAACATCGACCTCTTACCGGGATCCGATGATCACACAGCGATACGTGCGATATCATTTAACTGTTCACCGTACAATATTTTTATGTCGCATTTGTTAATTATCGTCTTTTCGGCGGTCGGTCGTTCGAAAAATATTTAGCGAATTATCGAATAGTATACTTAATAATAAACATAAAAATTCGCGTAAACAACGTTGCAATACTTAAAAAAAAAACCCCCGTTAAGTTCATTCCGAAAACTAGTCAAGATCGATCGAAGCGTGTCTCTGTATTTCGCAAAAAAAAAATAAATCGGTGAACAATTTTACATTTTCAACTGGGAACCGTTAATAAATTTCGATGTTGACGCGTTTTTATGCCGCGTATTATTTCTGTTAATTATCAAATAAACCGTACGAAAAATATGAA
Source organism: Icerya purchasi (assembly GCA_039619475.1). Lineage (NCBI taxonomy): Eukaryota > Metazoa > Arthropoda > Insecta > Hemiptera > Monophlebidae > Icerya > Icerya purchasi. The sequence continues at coordinate 242,252,100 of CM077115.1, forward strand.
CACCTTTTTTTGCGAAATAATAATATTTAACATTTCGCGTAATAATAAATTAAATATTATTAAAAAGTGCTTATATACTTTTTTTTATAGTTTATTTGAAAAATTTCTGAGATACAATCGATCACCTTGCATCGCTGCAGTTTTCTGCGCGTACACGTGCATTTCGCAGGATAGATTTTCAGCGTTGCAGGTGCGAGTGAATTAAAGGACAACACTTGGTTCGTGTCTCGCAGATTCGTTCGGTGTACACTACACAGGTTTGCTTCGGTTTCTCGTCCGACTAGAATAAACGGCGCGCGATCGCCCGTCGCCAAGATATGTATTACTGTGTTGCTTTTCGCGAAGATACTTATGACGTAAGTATAATTCGATTTCGCCGCTTAACTGGATCTATGTTGCTCGAGTGCTTTGTGACGTCATTAATAAACGCGAATTTACATTCGGCTCTCAGTCATTCCCTCTCTGTTTGTCGCGCGCGCGCACCCGCACACATGCCTACCACACATACCCTCTCTTTCTCCCCACCACTAACTGTGCAGATTAGTTTACGTGACGGCGGCGGCGGGGAAATGTCGAGCACGGCCGGTTAGGGTTGTTTGACTATATATCCTCTTGCGCCCGTCCAAAGTTATACTTTAAAGTCCGCGGAATTTCACGTACACACGCGTAAACATACTCGCGCACGCAGAAACACGGTATCTCTTTTTCTCGTCGTTTGAAAGTTGAGCTTTTGGCCCGAACAAGGGCGCGCGGGGAATTTGTTTTGAAAATCGTTCGCGGGGGCGATGATGTAGCGTGTAGTTGTAGCCCCCCGGATGGTTCGGTTCGGTTCGGTTCGGTTCAGTTCGGTTCGGCGAGTGCTACTGCGCTAGTCACTTGCTACAGTTTTATTCTGTATAGTCATTTCACACCTTTATCGATCAACTCGAACACACCAAATCCGGATATATTTAGTTCTGTTTTCGCCTGCGTAGGTGGCCACCCGTCCTCTGCCCGTGTCGCCAAGATAGACACCGTGCCCGCTGCGGGAGCTGATAAGGCTTTGGTGCGCGCGCGTCGCTGTAGCCGTTTGCTGGTGCGCAGCGTCGCGAATCGGTCCGCGTGCTGGTGCTCCGGTTTTTGGAGTTGTGCTCTCCGCCGCCCGGTGCTGCGGCAGTAGCAGAGGCAGCAGGAACGGGAGAGAAGGATTTTCGGCAAGTTCCCTCGTACGCAGTCTGAATGAAAAGCTCCGTTGGCGCTACCGGATGTGTTGCTGGTAGTCGCTACTGTGAACGTCGACAATATTCCGATAATTCGCTGTGCCGAATTCGCTCGTTGGCTCGTTCGCGTACCGTTATTATGCGCCGCGGCGAACATTTCTTTCTGCCAACCATCGTCTACTCGTCGATCATTGTTTGTATATTTTGCTGTCACTCGATCGCAGATGCCAGCTTCAAGGCGCAAGACGACCTACCGACCGAAGAAGGTACACCTGCTCTCTATTATTTCGCTTTTATACGGTAAAGTTCCGCCCTGTTGGCACGCATGACCCGCGCACCTGTTGACGCACTATTCCGCAAACGAAACATATGCTGGCGCACAAAACGCTTTTTTATCGGTTTTTCCCCTCCGGTTATCGATCATTTCGTATAGCGGAATACGCGAATACCTAGTTCATAGGATACGACATGGTTTTCCGATAACCGCCACCTCTGTCCGTGACAATATGTTATATTAGAAACCGAAGTATGTCTCAATTTCGGGGTGCGTGAATGTTTCGAGATTTCACCCGACTGATTTTAACAGCTGCGCGCTAATTAAAACAATCTCCATATGGGGTCGCTATGCGAAGTTTTTTTTTTGAGCGCTGTCGAACCGTGTGTTATGCGAATGTGAAAGAGAAAAGAATAAATCGAAGCAAAAGATATGTCGATGTAAGTTGTTGAAAGTCGTTTAGTATACGGGACAGATGCCAGATTTGATTAGTGTACCTTTTGCAACTTGTGCGTTTAAACAACGACAGGTTTGTCCGTGAATGAATGTTTTGCACTCACGCGTCGTCGTCATCGTGCTGCTAAATTAACCTACTACCTCTGGTGACTTTAAATGTTTCGTTCGGCCGAATAGGTATTAATGTTTTGCCATTATACACGTTCCGAATTGTGTACATAATGAATTCCCTTAAAATATAATAACATCCCTTTTAATGAAACGCTCGCAGCAATAATTAACGAAGTGTATTCGAGTTTTAAAGTTCCTTCTCCGTCAATGGATAAGATTCGTTACTGTACGCACCACCTGTTTGAAAGTACGCTGTGTTATCGATTTTTCACTTGTTCTATTTTTACATATTTCACAAAATAATCACAGTTTACAACATTATATGCCGAGACACCAGTTTCGACGAACTACCACCGCCTCATAATCACAATTTAACTTTGTATGTTTTATTATTTTTGTTGCGTTCAGTCTAGACAATGTTCCAATTTATGCGTGGGGATTTCTCGTGACTGAACTTTTGTATGGTCAAATCTTTAATTAGGAAGTTCATTTAAATTTTACGAGGTATTTTTATTATCGTTATTATCGCGGGCAGGAAGATTATGTATGTTTTCTTCTCTTTTTTTTTTAATGTTTGTATATCCATGTGGACCGATTTTAATGACACTTTTTGTTCATTCAAAACCCCATTATTCGATGATGGTACACCATGTTATACCGTTGGTATACTCTCACAGCAGTCATCAAAAAAACGTTAAAAAACGTGGTCCCTTCGGATAATCCTTTTTTTTATTAATACAACAAACGCCGATGACATTTAAAATATTATCAATATTAAGCATGGAAAAAATTATACTACTTTATCATCATGTTAATAATTATCACGGGTAAATATAAAAAAATAAAGGAAATCGATTTTTCTCTTTTTTATGTTTTTATCATAGAAATAAATAAAGAATTTCTTTTCTTCTTTTTTTTTTATCGTATATCCATGTGAACCGATTTTAATAATTCTCTTCATTCATTCGAAAGTATACTCTAGTTGGTACGACGTAAATGTATCGGTCTGATCAGGGCCGTATCTAGACCAAAATTTCATTAGGGTTACGAAAATATTTTTATAATTATACACATATATGTGTGTTAGCATGGAATGTATTTATTTATAAATTGTACACTACAAAAGCCTTGTATTCAATCATTGTATATGCAATATTTAAGCACTACAATAAAAACAAATTTTTTTTTTTTTTTTTTTTAATGAGTTCGTCAACATGGACATTGGCCCAAGAACAGCGGAACAGAGGGGAAAGACAGACGCACATCCTTACACTATGAGAGATAGCCACAAATAACAAATAGTCGTTTCCATAGAATTCATAAAAATTTTAATTTTCATTTCTTTTGTCAAAAATTTAAAAGAAATAAATTTATTAAGAATTACGGTCCATTTTTAATTCAAGCAGTTATTATTTCGTGAATCCGGAAAACCCCCCTCAGATACGGCCCTGTCGGTGATTAGTATCGGGGTAGTCATCAAAGTAAACAAAAAAGAAGAAGAAGAAAAAATGCCTTTCCTTTAGATAATTCTTTTTATTTATTAATATAACAAACGCGACTGACTTAAAATAGTATCGATGGAAGCGTAATTTTAAAAATTAGTTACATTATTACGGATAAATTAAAGCGCAAATTAAAAAATTTGTCACTTTTAAAAAAATTAATAGTATTATGCTAGAAGTTGTCACTAGTCCATAGTTGATGCGCCCAAAACAAAAAAAAAAAAAAAAGTTGTAAAATATTTTAAAAAAACTACCGACTTCCAGATTTACTGTAAAAATTTAATAAAAACACGCTAAAAAGGTAATAAATTCGCTAAAAGTTCAGAGTGTGACCTTAAGTTGGGACAATGATGACATAGCATTTTAATGCTTATTGTGTTGTTGCTTCTGTAACATGTAATTTGAATAAACGGGATTTCTAGAAATCGCTGTCGTTGCTGGGGCACTGAGACGTTAGTTATTTGGCAATGTTTTATTTTACGCAGAGTTGGCTATTTTATTTATTTATTTTTTTTAAATATAAAATAATAATATTATTTTATATATTATAGTATCTTTCGGGCGCGTCGGCGGCTTTGACCCAGCAACTACAGAAATCATGGAAAAAATAGAGAAACGACTAGAAATAGAGCTCAGGAAAGATTTTGAAGTACCGGGATTATATCTGGAGATGGAAAGGAAAGGACAAAGGAAGAATTATAAGGAGCAGCAAGACCCAGCGCCAAGATTTTTGAGTACAAAGCAGTTCAGAATCGAGGGCGGGACATTCAAAGAAGATATGGTTTACAATATATAGTGGAGTAAAGATGGAACTACGAAGGGGACAATCGGGAGAGGAGGACAGGGAAAAACGAAAACGTGAAGAGGGTAGAAGGGAATGATGTCCGATTAAGGAAACGATCGCGGAACGTTGATAAGAAGAAGAATGAAACCATGGCTGAGGACAGGGAACCGGTTGAATTTGAAAATAATGAGAGGCGGGATTAGAAAATAAAGAGAAGGATAGATGTGCGACCATAGTCGGGAATGATTAGCTGAGCAAAGCCGGAGGATGTCCGAGGTAAGAAAATTGGCTTTTTTAATTTAAGTAGATTCGGTTTTTTTTTTTCGCATTGTTTTTTAAAATAAGTTACTGATAATGCAACGCTCTCCGTTATTCAAAACGCTAAATTTAAATGTAAATAATTAAACAATTATATATAATTTTAAATAATTAATCGTAACAGTTTGAAAAGAAATATAGCACACGTCGACTGCGACGAAAAATTAAAAAATTTCTTTATAATTTTATACTTGAGAAAGTAGTTTTGTTTTCAGTTTGATCAGTAAATTATAGAAGCTAGCCGATGTACATAATTTAATGCGAAACGCCATTTACCTGTGCCACGTTCTTTTTTGGTATTCGAAATTAAAATCTGTGCTGGAAAACAATATGAAACTTTCTCAAACGTAATTTCTTCGAATATTAGAAAAAGACGCTTAATATTATATACAAATTCGCTAATTACGTATCTAGAAAAAAAGAAATCAGCGTAACATCGAGGCAAATTAAGCTTGTTATTATAATTTTACCATTAGAGACAGTATACAATATGGAAGACACGCTAATAAGAATGAAGACAAATCACAACGAACGATTTTAATGTACACCTAATAATGATAATAATAATAATATACATATAAATAATATATCACAGCAAAACGATATAAATGTGAAGAAAATTAAAGTACAAAAGAATGCTGCTAAACTTTAAGAAGTAAAAACAAATATAGCTACAATATGAATGCATGTACAATATATGAGTCTGTGAATGCATATGTGAGTGCATCACTATTTAAGGTATACATTTTTAGTATTTGCTAAATAGATATATAGCGGTTTACATATTTAGTTATTAAGTTGTAGAAATTAAGCTTGTAATATTTATTAAATAAATATATACTCTGGTATTTATACCCGCCGACAAGTCAATCGGCACTTGATGCGGACTTATCGCACAAGGTTTTAATAAAAAAATGTATTAATAAAAATTCACATGTTAAAGTAGTATTTTTACCCGATTATAATTCTTTGATGTAGGAGTTAATGATTTTAATGTTTTAATACACGACTTATCCATTAAAAAATATAATGTGGTCTGGGAACAAATACAGAATCAAAGTATTGATTATAATCTGCTAAAGAACAGAACTTTTAAACCAAACGGACACTCTATGAAAAGGAATAAAAGTATCGATTAAATAAAAAAACGAAAAACCCAGTAACTTTTTCGGGAACTATTAACACATTAGGATGGTGACACAAGTTTAAAATGCTCCCCAATGATAAACTTTTCCGTGTTCCCGGTCATTCCGGAATCTCACTCTGCTGCCCGCCTTGATTCATTCCTCAACTGTTTCCCTTCTTCAGACTTCCTTTCCTTATCCACAATCACGCCAGACTTTGGCGGGACATTTATCCCTCCCTATTTTCTAATCATCATTCACATTGCCGTCAGACATTCGGCTGATTCCCGTCTTGGTTCCATTCTATTCCTTTCTGCCGTCACTCTTCTAGTGTCTCCCTAATCCGTCTCCCGAACCATCATCCTCTGCTCCCTTCTTCACGCTTTCGATTTGCTCTGTCGCCGTCTCCTTACTATTCTCTTCGCGATTGCGATCCTCTTTGAATATATGTGATGCTGATCACATTTTCTTCGAGTGTCCCGCTTTTCTTAATGAACGCTCCACATGAGACCTCCCTGCTCTCCCTATAACGCTTCCTTTATCCTCTCCTTTCATTCGTCTTTTATGGTGCCCTCACTGCTGTCTTTTATCGCGGCCAATTCTGAACGCCTAGCTATTTAATACGTTAGCTTTTCATGTTACTGGGTCAATGCCGCTAGCGCGTTCATATAATTCCGTGCAAAAAAAAAAAACAAAAAAAAACCCGGTAATAAATCAGTTTGCAATGTTTATCTTGCCCACTGATCGTATTCTTTTTTTTTTTCATTCCTTTAACCTGTTAGTTTTATTTATATGTCGCTATTTACCAGTCGTTGTTTTATCCCACGATGGATTAAATACTAAAAAAAAAAAAAAAAACATGTTAAAATGGTTAAAGAATGATGTAGAAAAAAGTGATGAAAGGCAATAAGAAAAAAGGTTTTTAATATTAAGACGTCATCCTGAAAGATAATTGTGCCGACATATTTTATCTCTCGCGCCGAGGGATGGCAGTTTTACTTAAATGGACAGTTTTGAAGAGCTGAAAGAAAAAGGCTACCGCTGCAAAAATAGCATATTTATTTCCACTATCAAGGAGCGTATAATTGCAAGCCTTATCAATAGAAGCTCATCCGAAAAAATAGACGTATCCAGCAGGAGTTGTAAAGTTCAGTCAGCTAACGAGAGCGCGGCCCGGACAAGCCGAAATTTCGGCCGGATTTCAATCGGACTGCAAGCGTCGTAAGAAAAAAATTTTAAATTGATAAAATCCCAAACGAAACTGGGGGGAATCCTGATCACGTTTATTATCGTCAAATAGCGCTATACTGATATTTAAGTTCATAAAATTATTCTCGTATTGGACCGTAAAATATATTATAATCAATGCCGAACAATACTTACAGCATATTCAGGTACCCTTATCGATAACAACGGCGTTGAATCGTTACTTATATAAATGACGTTGAAAAGAAGTGCTGCAAATTCAGTATTTTAACAAACACCCGTCTGCCAATTTATTATTCAATTGCAACCGGTAAAAGTTGTTAAACTGTCGTTTCAATGTGGACCACAATTTAACGGTGATGGGGGTCACCAGCCGATCGCAGTATGCTTTTCTATAATTTTTCCACTACTTCTTTGAATTTCTCTAGTTGTTGCTAACTTTATACGGTCTTTTTTATTTTAGTATTCCGCGTAAATCATTAAAAAAAAAAAGTCCACAAAACACTTTTTAGAAATAAACTGCATTTTTTTTGTAATAATTTCCATCAGCTTCGAACCAACAACTTAATTATATTGCAAATTTAGATTCTGAAGCGATTGGAGATGAAAAGCGCAAAGTATTGAAGCAAGAGAATTATTGATAATGATGGAAAGAAAAAAAGGATAAAGGAAGCATCGTGAGAAAGCTAAGAAGATTTGCGAATACAAAAGAGAACGTTTGCTGACAAGGGTCAAACATTCAAGGTAAACATGGTTTCCGCATAACGGATTACTATTATAGATTTAAACGAATCAAAATCAATATCACGCATTAAAGGCATTGCAAATAGAAACACAAAGGTTATTTCGCATTCTCACAACTCTCGTCAATCTAAACAACCATAAATCTTTTCTTCCTTTAATACCTGTACGTTCACGGTTCTGTTGTACGGCGTAATTTTTTGTATATGATCGCAAGATGTTATTTCCTACCATAACTATACGAGAGAATTTCGAGCTTTATTCGATGATTTCCTGTGGCTATTTAATTAATACAAGCGAATTGGTAATTGTATTTTCTAATTTTTTTTTAAAATTATTTTGTCTCGTCAAATTTAAGGACACATTAAACGCGAGTAATTATTTCCAACGTGTTTTCAATTCCAACCGGACGAAACGGAGCTGTATAATTTATTACTTTCCTTATATCATTTATGTATATATACATATATATATATATATACATATATATATATATATACATATATATATATATATACATATATATATATATATATACATATATATATATATACATATATATATATATATATATACATATATATATATATATATGTATATATATATATATTCATATACATATATACATACATATACAATAAACACCGCTAATTCGACCTAATGCGATGGAACACTTCTAAAATCACATGTAATCCGAACTTTTACGGACATCGTGTACTTAATTTAGATAAATCTCAAAGCGTAAGTGTATGTAATAATTTAAGTCGGTGAATTTAGTTATAAATAAGTATAAAAATGAAAAATTGTAATTACTCTATGTTTAATTTTAATAAAAATTGGCTACAAAATGTATACTACGTGTACTAATTTACTATACAAATTACATATTTAAAAAACACTATAGTACTGTACTATATGCACTATTTACATACGTATATTATTTACGAGATACCTTTTCATTTGAAAAAGTCTGAAATTTTTTTTTGAGTGTATTGTTTTTGGATTTCTTTTGACACAATGTGCTGCTTCATTTCGTTTAACATGGAGAAATATTTATTAAATTCTCTGTTTGTATTACATCGAACCTTAATAATGAATCAACGTGATTTTTAGCATCAGATAGTTTTACAGTCTCTTCTTGGATTTTTTCGCACTTGTCTTGGAACCTCACTATCGGAAGAATCTAGTTGCGCAACCCCAACTAAACGTTCATTTACGATAGCCGCTATTTCTTCTTCCGTCTGGACAGGGTATTCATCTTCATTACCATTTAACCAGTCCCGTACGCCTGCCACATTCTTCACGAGCGTTTTGTAAAATATTTATGGTACTCGTCTTCTTCAATTTCGCTTACACAAAAATTAACGCGGCAACATTAAAAAAAAAAAAAAAAAAAAAATTTTTTGCCGGTCTGAATTATAGAAGTTCCGAATTAGCGAGATTTATATATGTATTGTTTCATTTTTTTTTTTAATATATCAGCTTGTTGATTGGCGCTTTGTCACAATACTATCTTTCTGCGATGTGTAAAAATTACGTATTTATTTTTACCAGAAAAAAAATTAAAAAAAATAAATAAAAAAACCTATGTCCGATTCCATTTTTTTCGACTTTTTTGTTGTCCTTTGTTTTCAATTATAAACAGCATGCGGCGAAAATATCACTAAAAGTTCTTAATCCCGGAAGGAGCGCGCTTGAATGTCTCAGCGGAATCAAATTTAAATGTACCGTTCCGATTAAAAGTTGGGTCGGAACGGTATCGGCAGGACGATCGATTTTTACTAATACATATTGTGCGTGTTCTCTCCTCAGTGATACGAAAAAGAATGACGCCTGTTGCATTTCTTAACCTGTATCTTAGTCGGCCACACTGCGTGCAGTAAAGAATTGGCAATGTAAACGAAAGGTTGATAGAGGCGAAAATCGATTATACGAAAAGTTATCTTGGCGGGGGGGGGGCTGGAATTACTGTTGACATGTGCTCTCGTCTGTTTTTTGTCACGTGGGGGGGGGGATTCGCATCCAGTACAAACAATTTTAGACGGTGTTGCACAATAGCTTCGATTCTGTACGATATTTTCCAAAGTATTGTTGTTAAAATAATGAATTTAAGGATAAAATAATACAATTTGCAGACAAACTTACCGATTCAACTGTGTTTGTTTTTTCTTGTTTTTTTTTTTTTTTTTCGTTGAACTTGGCTGCATTCCAATTAGCCGCGCAGTTTGCCTATTCGTTAAAATGCAAAGTATATTAACTAGATGCGAAATGATCGTTTGCTCACTTAACATAACAATTTCAGTTACGCGTTGAAATCTAATTTTTTTTTTTTTTTTTTTTTTTTTTTTTTGGATTTGGCGTTTGTCAACAATTCCCCGCCGTATAAACAACTCCTTTTATCTATATCGGTTTTTCCCGATGTAATAAAAAATAAATTTGAAAATTAATTAAATTTCAAGTAAAAATTGCACAAAAATAAAAAAAATAAAACCCGGTAATGTGAAATCAGTTTTAAGAGCGTCGTTAGATTTTATTTTTCTTCGCTTATAACTACTATGCCGGTTTTCCTTAAGGAGTGCATCTCGTGCTCGTCGGAAATCGCCGGACTATTAAGTCGGTGTCGTAAACATTCCGCGTACAGACCGAATGTGTGTTAATTTCGCCTTCCGTACTACTCTACCTGTGTTAACTTAAGTGTTGTAATAATACGCCGCTGCTCCTGCCCCGCCCTGAGGGTTGCACGATTATTCAAGCCTGCGCTTGGCGTTATTCTCCGCATTCCGAATCGTCGAGACTCCGTCTGTAATGATTTTTAACTCGCATTCCCGTAATTGCGCGATAGGACTTTAATATTTTTTTCAACAGCGGCAAGATTTTAATCGGAACAGGGCCGAATTATTAGATTTCACTATCAATTATTGGACGGTCATTGCGGAAAGGGATGTGCGAAAAAATCGAAATTATACTATTATACTGACGACGAAGAAAATAGAAATAAAATGTAACAAAACGATTTAAATTTTCGAAGAATATTAAACTTTCGTGTAAAGTTTTTTTTTCTTTCTTCCGTCTCCTTATATCCACGAATGTAATTCTGAATGATTATTTATCTTCACGAATCTTTCATTTTAAAAAATGTCTTTCGAAGTACTACTAAATACACATAGGGTGGCATCAAACATTTCCACCGTCACAAAGCTTTTTGCAATAGCAATATAAAAGAATTGCGTTCACCTCTTTTTGTAATTTTTTACAGTCTACCTATCACTCTAGGCGATGTCAATACACGCGACTCGAATTTTAATGACAAACTGCGATGATATCATCGGTGTTTACATGAGATTATTCTCGGTCGAGGTTTTGGGCGGCCCAATATGTAGATGTTCAGTTCGGCTACAAAAATTGTCATTTAATTAATGGTGTAGTAGTGGTTTTTTCAACATTTAGCGCAAGTAACTTATTGCTCTATCGTGGTTCAATCCACGATTTCGAATTTTTAAAACTCGCGCCATTCAGTTCCATTGTTTCTCCGCCGAGATCCTATAATCCTAGGACATGGATTAATTAAATTCTATTCGAACACTTTCCTTCTTCTCAAAGAGAAAAACTATTTTTGCTCGTGCTTTTTTCCCCTACATCATTTTCTTCCGTATGTCTCCACATTTCACCGTTAAAAAAAAAAATATATATATATATATATATATATATATATATATATATTACCAAAGCCAAATCTCAACGCTGTTTACTCACCAAAGTGCACAACCATCGAGGATTACAAATCATTTACTAAGCTCTACTAAAGTAAGTTCCATACCCTTGACAGGCCGTCGGGGATTGTGAAGTTAAGGTTCACAATAACTAAAGATATTTGTTTACGCTTTTACGTTTGTAATCGTTCATTTCCTACTTTCCTCTTTCGTGAATGTCTGCAAGCGGGAATTTTACGAACAGGTTTTATTGAGAAGGCAATTTTTTCCGGTCATATTATATATAGATTATATATATAACATATATATATATCATAGACGTGTATACGGTAGTCGGCTAGTGTCTAGTGAAGCTGCTTGACTACTGAACATCACCCGGTTTGGGGCTTATTCTGAACTCGCGGTTCTCCCAGCTTTATATAATAATTGGGTGTCACAGAGAAATCTGGGAAAGTGAAGGTGGCCGCTCCCAGGAGAAAGGAACCGGCTCCCTAACATCGTCGGCCCCGTTTTCTGTATTTTGTGAATCTAAACTTCACAACCACGGACCTCTATCAGGTCACTCGTTTATATACATATAAAGCACATTAGCGATTACGTAATTTCTTTAGGCCGATGCGGAAAAGCCCCTAACATGTGTACATAGCGTGTTCACGACGACTGGGTGTAAAGTTTGAAAATTATTATAGTCCTCTTAAAAAACCGACTGCTCTACCAGAGATCACTATCATATCGGAACCGGATGAGAATATGTTCAAGATCTCAGAAGGGGATTATTTTGGCATCGTACTCTTCTAATGTGTCGTCCGCAAATAATGGCAAATCTAATATTCATTCGCATTTTTTACGTTAACTTTCGAGCATTACGACACAGGGGTAAGTTAAAACGCCATAAAATGACTCTATTTTAATGTGGCGAAGTAGTAAAATGTAATTTTAAACTTTGGTGGTTTTTTAAATTAACCGTACGTTTATGTGGTTTTTTTTTATTTATTTTTTCTTTTTGGTAAGCGCGCCAACGGCCTTGATCCAACAACTAGTTAAAATAAGAAGTTAAATCGAGAGACCATTAGAGATGGAGCATAGGAAAGATTATTATAGCTGGAGATGGGAACGGATAAAGGAAGAATTCCAAGGATCAGGAAGACCCAGTGCTACGATATTGGAATATAAAGCAGAGCGTTCGGAGGCAATGGTGGGGCATTCAGAGGAGATGTGGTTTGCAATATATAGTAGAGTAAAGATAGAACCGTGAATCTGACAATCGGGAGAGGAGGACAGGAAAAAACGAAAACGTGAATAGGAAAGTAATTAAATCATAATCTTATTTAGAGAAACGATCGCGGAACGCTGATAAGTAGAGAATTGAAACTACGGCTGAGGACAAGGCGCCGGTTCTATTTAAAAGATAATGAGGAGCAGGATTAGAAAATAAAGATGGATTAATATCCGGAATGATTTTGGCTGAGGAAAAAAGGAGGATATCCGAGGCAGGAAAATTGCAGAGTAACGGACCATCGCGGGCGGCTGAGCGGGCTAGAAAATCCGCTGACTCGTTGCCTTCGATGCCAAAACTACTGAGAATGCACAAAAGGCTATAATAGAGCGGGATGAGAGTGTATTGGAGATGAAAGAACGAATTGGGAGACAAGTAGAGTTGATGGAATGAGAAGGAGGAGAAGAAACAGCCTGAAGAACACTTTTGGAATCGGGGAGACAATGAGAATCCCTCTTATGGATGGAATGAAGGAGCATGCACGTAAAATGGAGACAGACTCCGCTGTGAAGATAAGAACAGAAGAAAGGGAGCACTTTGAAAGATTTCGGTATAAACCTTATTCAAATTATTCACGGCTGACGTTTCGAACAGCCTCGAGTATTCATCATCGGAGCAAAAACAAAAAACGTTAAACGATAAATGGCGGCAAAATGTATTTCTTTAGAAAAAAAAGAAGATTATCATACACGTTCGACGCATATGTTTTTTTGTTGTTTTTTTTTATATTATTCGTGTGGACCACCGATTTTATCGATTCTTTGTTCATTAGAACGTATGAGTACTGATGAAAATCGGTAAACATAAACTGAGTATTTGTCAAAAAACAAAATGTGATCCTTTTGGATAATTTGTTACTAGCATAACAGAGGCGATTGACCTTAAACACTATCAATTTGCCAAATTTCCATACATGGAAATGTAATTTTAAATAAGGAAAGGGATTATTATATATTTCGATGTTTTTACCGTGCAAATGCGGCTTAAAATAACGAAATCGTTTTCTTTTTTTTTTTTTCCAAGTATAAAATATGGAGAATAAATAATGTGACAAAAAATTGATTTTCAGCAAGAAAAAAAATTCAAGTATAATACTAAAAAAATTGTAAAATAAAATGTTTTTTTTTTTTTTAAATCGAGATATATTATAAAACTATTTAATAAAAATGCACCAAAAAGTGAAAAATAATAATTTAATTAAAATGCACTAAAAATCGAAAAATGATTACTCCCGATTAGAAAATAAATTTCAAAGTGAGATAACTTAAATATTGTAATTCCTATACAATATTCATACCTTAAGATGATATCACCTTAAGTTATATCACTCTGAAATATATTTTCTTCTAATCGGGAGTAATCATTTTTCGATTTTTAGTGCATTTTAATTAAATTATTATTTTTCACTTTTTAGTGCATTTTTATTAAATAGTTTTATAATAAATCTTGAAGTCAATATTTTTTTTTTTAAAAAAACATTTTATTCTCCACATTCTTAGTCCTTATTTAAACACTCCTCTTGTCCCGATAAACCTGTCTGCGGTCATATTTGACGTCGTTTCGATAACTTTCTGTAGTTGCCGTAAACTGGTTTTGTTTTCTAGTGCGATAGGGTTGATGCGCGTGCTACTATCTCAGGCTACTGTTCTGTCAAGAAAATCGCGATCTAGGAGATCGTTCGAAATTCGAGAGGCAGAATGTGCCAGTTTTTTTCTTTTTTTGTAATAGGATACTGCTTACACTTTTGGCAATGATCAAACGCGTAATTTCAACAACAACTCCAAAATTCATATCGGTCAAATCATAAAGTAAATCGATAACGCGAATAGTTCTACTTTCGACGTCGCTGTTACATTTTCTCTTTCACTTCAGTTCTTCGGTAATGATGGAAAATTGGTTGTTTCGCTATTCGGCCCGTACGTTGCCGATGGTTTCTGAATGTCATACTATTACCTGATATACCATCTCTTCCCGCTGGAACTAAATTTATAACGGACAGCTTTGCACCCGTCGATAACAGAGAGATATCTTCGGGTTTTAAAATGCTCTCATTAGATAGACGAACCAGTTTTCAAAGTCTATGCCTGCAATCCTTTTTGTTGTCACTAAAACGATATACATGTCCGATGATTACAAGAAAAAAATTAATGTTTATCGAGATAGCGGTAAAACAATCATAATGTTCAATTAAATGCGACCGTTCCATTTCGGGGCCTCAACGATTCCACCTCAAAGCCAGCTACCATGGCATAGTTGGATGGGTAGCGTTGTTTCCTTCTGATAAGATCTGTGATATCGGCGGCACATTGAAAATACATAGAAAAATTTCGCCCGCGCTGGATTAGCATCAATAGTTGATGAGCCCCCAGAAGAAAAAGCAACGTTTTGGCCTCGTCGTAGAATGAAATATATTGAGCATCGGCGAATTTTTAATTTTCCTTTTGTTTAATTAATATCACATTAAAGTTTAAAATATTCATTGAATAAAAAAAGATACTCGTAAAGTTAGTAATTAATTTACGTACATAATAAATAAATCAGCGCTTTTCAATATTTCTTCTTTTTTTCGCTTAAAAGTCATTTCCTCTTCTAAAGAATCGAAATGCTAATTATGCATTCATTTAACGTGTTATATCAATAACAATTCGTAATTTTCTTCTATAACAGATTTTTTTCTTAATAAAAAACAACGTGCCTTAAACAATTTTTTTTATATTCGTAAAAAATCGAAAATAATTTTAATAATTACGAAAAGCAACTGAAATTAAATTACACATTTGAAAAAAGCAAAATCGATCTGGATTCTGGATTTTGCTGAGAAAATTTATTCGCTAGTCTTAATAAACTTTTCTCCCATCTTCATACTTATTTTTAACATATAGTTAATTTTTTTCATTAAAATAAGTTTTAACGGCGATTTCCGACTTTCTGAGTTCTTCCTTCCTAGCTACTTATAGTGATTACATCCTTTCTTTTACTTCTTCTTCAATTATTCCTTTGTTAATTTCTTTCGTTTTCACCAAAATTTTTCCTTCTATAATTTGCACCATCTGTAATTCTCTTCTATTTTTGAATAAACGTCTGATATGCCTCTAAAAAAAAAACAAAAACAAAAAGTTTTAACACTTGCCATCGGAATTTTCATTTTCGAGAAACTATATTAAGCAGTTTACCTTATCCCTCATTAAATATAACTTTACATGCACTATTTTTAGAAACTTCGGTTAATTATTGATTTTAAATAATGACGTACCAAACTTATCGGCCAAATATTTAAAATGTCGGTTCCCCGGTCATTTTTTTAGAATACGTATAAAATTGTATTTTTTCAAGATTTTACCAAATAACGAAATTGATGACGAACTGCGTAGTTTTAAAATTGTATTCCACCGGCAGGAGCATATAAATCTAGTTAAAAATAACCATTTAAAATTGTCTGAAGTTGAAATATTCAAAATCAAAACATGGCAATTTATTTTCGTATTTCGTTTAAAAAGTAATCCTTTTTTCCCCTTTTTCTCTTTAGAGAAAAGTTTAACGCCCACGGCCATGTTCCGAAATTATTTAAATTAAAATTAGAAGAAATTTTAAATGATCCTCCAAAATTTCTCAAAAACAATTTAAGAGTATTATAAGTTACGTTTAAAAACAAGTTAAAAATTTACTAAACGTTTTACTTTTTATTATAATATACATATATATATATATATATATATATATAGGTATATAAATTTTTCCCAATATTCAGAATAAGCTCTTTTTTGATCGTAACTATTCCGATTATTATTTAGTATGTTATTTTTTTTTATATTTATTGATTTGTAATTAAACGCGAATCGTGCCGTCTTATAGCAACTAAAACTTTTTTGTATATATTCGTAAATTATCTTTTAGTGAAACTTTTCATTTTCATATCGTTTGCGGTTAATTCTATTTTATCGTAATATCAACGAGCAGTATGTTTAAATAATTTTACTTTTACTAAGATTTAAGTGCTAATGCAAAATTCTACGAAGCCGTTCTAAAATAATTATTATTATATAACTTATTTTGTCTTTTAGGGATATTGATAGAGTTACATTATAAATCTCAATTTGTTGGCCAATGAAAAAGGGTACAAAGGCATTAGCAAACAGGCGGTTCTGTAGAAGCTACAGTTAAGGGTTCATGGACTGCTTTCAGTTTATGTCCAGCAGCTTGAATAGACTAGCATTGTACCTACCAAATGACACGTTTTTTTTTCTAAATCACGTAACATATCCATAAAATACGTCTCCGCTCATTATCTGTAAAAGAGGCCTGTTTTCTTATGAATGTCGTACAGGACCGTGTCAGAGAGGTGGAGGAGACCTTGCTCCACTCTCTACAATTTGCTTTACAAGGCAACTATCTTTGAAAAAAGCTTACGAACACAACCAGCAAGTGTACAATTTGCTTTATGAATTTTGGGTGAGTACAATGATACGTATCTCTCTCTCTATAGGTCATATACTCTTGCTGGCTGGTGTGTTTGAAAATGTTTAGCCCGGTTGCCTGGGGCATTATAAAATTGATTCCGCCTTAATATACCTAAATCTGAGCCTTCCAACTATACTTTAGTATATTATTCGAGCTTGTTCAATGTTTCGTTGAGACTTGCAGACAATTAATTTGAACCATTTCCTATTAGAATTCACCGAATAGACCCATTTTGTTCATGTCATCTCATAACTCTTTACCTTCTTGTATCTGTTTAATATACTTCTGTCCTACTAATCGTCCTCTTGTTTATTCCCAATTATTTGCGTGAAATATTCGTTGTGTTTTTGAAAATATGCCCTATTCATTTATATCTTTTTTCTTTTAACATCTTTAATAAGCTTCTTTGCTCGTCAATTATTTTGAATACTTCTTAGTTTTTAATTTTTCCTATCCATAATTTTCTTTTCGTTCTTTTCGGATATCTAATTTCAAATGTTTCTGACTGATTTTGCATTTTTTTTTTTATCTATCGGCCTAGTTTTCGAGTCACAAATACGCTCCACGCGAAAGTTTTATTTTTTTTTTTTTAATTTTTATATTCATATTTTTTTTATGTTAGCAATCCTTTCTTTCTCATAAATGCTGGTTTTGCCCGCTTTTTTTTTTTTTTTTATACACTTCTTCCGTCTTCCGTTATTCCGCTGCTTAAATACGTATATCTTAGTCTTTTTGTTTTATTATCTCTTTCTATATATTTTTATGTTTATTTTCTTAATTTTTTATTTTTCACTACCGCCCATAACTGATCTTTTCTTCTTGTTTGTTCTGATGTTGCAGGTCTTTGATTTAAAGAACCACCTAGAGGGGTCTTGTTCGCTTTCTGTTATTATAGTAATTTCATCTGCAAATTTAAAGATGTTTATTTTCCTTTCAGCTCCCGTAATTCGAGTTCTTCTTTCCATTATTTTATCGCTTGTTCTAGGATATATTAAGTAAGACATGTGGGGTAGATTACAACCAAGCTCCTTTCCTTATTTTTGATTCTATTTCCGTATTTTTTATATTTCTTTTCGTTATTTGGTTTTGATATAATGCACCTACGAGCCTTATATTTCTTTTATCAGTATTTATTTTTTCCGGTATGTTTTCAAGTAGATTCCAATTTTGTGACTTTTACGAAGGCAGTATACTTGAGTTGATTCGTATACTCTTTTTTATTATTACTTTTAAACCCAGAATTGGTTCTCTGGCTGACTTTTCTTTTCTGAGGCCCTATATTGCTCTTCACTTAATTCTTGCTCGATTTTACTATGGATTCTGTTTAGCAAAATTCGCTTTTGTAAGTATCTTCAAAGCGTGTGCAAGCAGACTTTTCTGCGTTCTTCATACTTAGTTGTTACATTCTTCTTGGATGTTATTATTACTCTGCTTATGTTAAAGTCTGTTAGGAGTTCAGTTAATTTTCATATATTCCCTTTATTAATTTGTATATTTTAGATGCTGTGTTTTCATCCAATCATTATAGTATTTCGCTACTGGCATTATCGCAGCCAGGAGCTTTCGCCGATTTCGGTCGTTTTAATACTTTCCCAAATCCTTTTCTCATTATTGTTGCTGCCGCATTTTTCTATTAAGTTGGTCTTTTGTGGTTTTTATTTAACATATCTTCTTCTTCTTCTCCTTTATAAAAGTTTTCTACATATCTCTTTCATCTATTAGCTATGTTTTCTCCGAAATTTCCAATGTGCGATTGTATCTGTTTATATGCGTTCTTTAGGTTTCCATTTTTAATATTTTCTTCCACCTCTCTAAATTGTTCTAGATATGTCTGTTTTGCTTTCTTTGCGCTTCATTAACTTTGTTTCTATACGATTTTCTATTATATTTATATTTTTAAATGTTCTCCTTTTTTTCGTTAATTCGATTACTTTGTAATCCATGGCTTTCTGTATATTTTTATCTTTTTTTTTCTCAGTACTTTTTCTGCTGCTTCCGTAACTGCTTTTTTTATTTAGTATCATTTCTCATTAATATTATTTGTGCGTATTCGTTCTTCTACTTTATCCCGTTTTGGTATTCTATGTTGTTTTCTTTTAGTTTTTTTTTTTTTTTTATTTTGTATCTTGCATGGTTGTTCTCTTTTTCATCTCTACTTTATTATAGTTTAGTTGGTTGTCATACGTACCATATTACGAACGTTTTCTATCCTGAGCATGCTTTACACTGTCCACTTATTATATCTTATTCTGACTAGAATGTAATCTACTTGGTATCTTCTCATGTCTCCGTATATTTTTCAACTCTATATATTCTCCTAACATGTTGTTTGGGTATTGTATTTCTTATTGTGTAATTTCTTTTTCATTACAGAAATTTACTAGACTTTTACCTTTTTTTTTTTATATTTCAGTTGTCTAGTTCGTAGGTTCCTCTACCACTTTTTTCCCCACTACCGCATTCCGATCATCTGATACTATCGGATTTTTTTTTTTTTTTTCTGGATCGACATACTATGTGCTACGGTATTTTCCAGTTGTTTGTACATTTTTTCCATTACTTCGCATCATAATCACTTGCTGGCATTGTTAGTTTTGATTTATTGTCGCGGTTCTGGACTTGTCTCTATTTTAACCAAAGTTAGTAGATATGTTTTAATTTTATTCCTTAATTTTTTTACTGTCTTGTTCTTCAGCGTATGTTACTCGATAATCGCAGCTCCCCGTAAGTCACCATTTCCGTTTTCATTTCTTCTCATTTCTGGCTTGACATTTTCCATTTTTCAACACATATTTTCATAGATCTAACGTTCCGTGCTTCTATTTTTATGAGATCGGCATAGTTAATTTCGTCTTTGTCCTTTTTAAGTCTCGTATTTTTCTGTACACAGCCTAGTTATCGACTTTTGTACAGGTAATCGTATATTTCACACTAGAAGCCCCGCCATAGCTGCCACACCGGGCACTAGCCAAATCACATGGTATATCCAATTCCATCTTTTTTGAAATTCACAATTAATCGTAGGCTTGGACGATAATGACACAGTGCAACTCTCTTCGTCAGACTCCTCCTCTGTGTGGCCTGTCCAGCTTGGGAGGCCCTTGATAGGTTTTGTGAGAAATTATTGCCAAGATCGGCTAATTTTTTCTACACAAATTATCATTGAAATAACACACGCTGCAATTAGAATTTCGATTCTTCATAGGCGGGAATCATTTTATAAGCGACATGTGAACACAAACAAAATTATTGAAAACCGCCGATTTATTTCGTAAGCAAATTAATTACTAATTCCGCAAAGTTTTTTCGATTCCGTGATTCGTTTACCCTTTAAAAATGATGTTAATTAAATAAAGAAAAAAAAGTGCAAACTCACTATCATTAAATCAGATCTGCTTCGAAAAAGAACGAGGTCAAATTGTTGAAGCTAAAACGATAAAGACCCTGACTAGATACTGCTTTCAATTCTATTTTTGTTTTTTTTTTATTTTAACTCCGCTGTACCTTACGGCTTCTCAATCAGAGTTTCTAATTTCGTCACTGCTATTATTCTAAATAAGGCAATATGTTTTTCAATTTCTATTTCGATAAATTTAACGCCAACAATCACTGGGGTACTGCTAAATAATTTATTTAGTCTCGTATAATTAACACATTTTATGTCTACAATTCGGTAATTACTGTTTAACCAATGTTTAAAAATCCTTTAATTTGTAACATATCAATGTAAATAACACTATAATGCAGCATTTTAGGTAAAACTAATTGATTTGTAGAGTACAATTCCGTTTTTTTCTTAATATGATTTTTTTTTATTAATTTTTTTTCTTTTTGGGGGCTTATATTATGCAAGACAACGGCCAATTAATATGATTTTGGTTATCATATACAGTTTGTTAAACGTAATTAAAAACCTGTTAATTTTATTTTTACATTATAAATTTTAAATTACTCTCATTGGGTATTGCTAAATATTTCGTCTAACATATGCTATATTTATTATACGGTATCGTATTGTAAAATAAGAATTTTTGAATTATCATCAAAATATCTTAATTTTCGTTACGCTAATTAGAAGTTTCTAAATGTATTATGAATTTTTTTTATTGTATCGTAAACTATTACAATTTTATTTTCTATTTTTCTTTTTATTTCAATATAGTTTTTGTCACACACTTTAATATATATCATCTACAAGAAGTATTGACATTTTTACATTAACGGTGAATCATAAATTTTTGAGTAGATCTCTAATATGGAACTCTTAATATATCTATAACAACTGGTGGTTATTCGTTTTTATTCTCGCTAAATTTTTCATTCGTAAATAATTCGTTAAAATATCATTTATTCTATGTTTATTATATTATTACCACCATCGAATCCAGATTTACATTATATTTCGACGATCGGACGTTTCTGTAATATCCATTGTCAATAAGAAGTTGACGTTTATCTATAACATTCATCAGAAGCGGTGTCAGGAGGAAGATCTTTTATAAAGCTGCTACAACTACAAAATAATAGTTTAAAAAATGTGTTCCGAAACATGTGCGTGCGATTAATTTGTAGAATAAACGTTGTTTATAGAACTTACCGCTTTTTGTTGCGCCATTAATGTAAAAAATTTTGAAAAGATAATTTTACACGAAGTTTTTTGTCTTGTTTATACTTAAAGATAAATAAAAATAATAATAATAATAATAATAATAATAATAATAATAATATATTATTATTATTATTATTATTATTAAAAAAATAGAAAATATGAGAAAGACTTTATTAGTGTACCCTATACTTCAGTTTTTGTTAAAACTCTTTGTAAATAATAATTTCGAAGTTTTATTTTTTTATTATATCGAAGGACATGCAAGTACGATTTGTACATGTACGTTTTATCTCATACAACTGATGCCGACTTCCGGAAATAGACGTATGCTCTGTGTTTTTATCAGTCAAAACAAGCTGTAGAAACAATTTTTATACATTATTCACAAGCCAATTGTTATCAGTGGTTTTCGTCCTTTTTAAAAATACAACGTCGATAGGTTTAATATATTTAAATTACGTTAGGCTAAATGCAGCACGGTCTATTTTAATGAACTGACTGATAGTTAAATCACAAATTCACGATTGTTTCTTTCAGTCCCCAAAGCCACGGGTGAGGTCATTTATTTTTATTTTAATATAAATTACATGAACAAAGGAAAATAGAAGCCATCCGATTAAGTTACTCCTACCATTTTACTATTCTTAATTAATATTAATAATGTAAAATAATATTTATTATGTTTCAAAAAAAAAAAAAAAAAAAAAAAAAAAAATGTTTCTCGCTTCTTCTTTTTTTTTTTCGGTGTTTTAATTTTTTCTTTGCAAAAATAATTGAACCAATTTATTTTCAATTGCACCCGCTGTAAAATTCTCATATATCCGTGTGTGGCGTATTAAAAATATGTCGTATGTTATCTTGTTCGTTGTACTTGATGCATTCATTCTGTAATATTATACCTTTTAAGCAATATATTTTAAAATTTCCATGGACCGAAATAAACTGTATGTTGCGTAAAAATTCACGTTAATTTCGCCTTTAAAATTGTCGAATATTTCGTCTGACTGGATCTTAAATTTTTCTGCAGATTGATTGTCGATGAATTTATTTTCAAATTTCACTTTTGTTACTACTTTACTTTAAATTTATCAGTTAAATATATACGATGTCCTTATATTATTATTGTGTCCAGATCTGTTTTTAACTTAGAATTTTGTAATGTTTTTTTTTTTTTTTTCATTTCCCCAATATTCCTGCTATTATTAGAGCTTTTGTATAATTTTTAAGAATTTTATTGACCCGGTTGCTATGACAATATTTTGCCGCTAAAAGTTTTTGAAATTTTCAGCTGTAACAACACATCGGTATGTAGATTGTGCCGGTGACTAATAAAGTTGCTAATACAGAGCTATTCTATGTGTAACCCTTTTCGTAATTCATCTGCTTTTTCACCTGGAGAAATTGGATCCATAATCAAGAAGCTTAATAACAAAAAAGCTCCCGGATTCGATCTAATCACAGGAGCGATTCTGAAGCAACTCCCAAAGAAAGCCGTGGTATTGTTGACGTATTTATACAATTCAATCCTAAGACTGCAATATGTTCCTGTGCTATGGAAATTTGCTAAAGTTCTAATGGTGCTGAAACCAGGTAAACCTCCTGAAGATGTGACATCATACCGTCCTATTTCGCTCCTTCCAATACTTTCTAAAGTTTTCGAAAAACTCATATTAAAAAGATTGCAAAAAATTATTGTCAACAAAAAGATTATCCCCAATCACCAATTTGGATTCCGTTCTGGCCATTCTACAGTGCAACAGGTTCATCGAGTCGCAAAACTAATAGAAGAATGTCTTGAAAATAAGATGATATGCTCAGCCGTCTTCCTCGATGTCAAGCAGGCATTTGACAGAGTCTGGCACTCAGGGCTGCTATATAAATGTAAGCAAATTCTACCGTTAGAATACTTCAATATTTTGATGTCGTACTTAGAAGAGCGCTATTTTCAAGTAACTGTTTGCAACAGTCAATCACAGATATATAAAATCCAGGCAGGTGTTCCCCAGGGAAGCATCCTGGGACCACTTTTGTATTCTATATTTACTAGTGACATCCCAGAAACCTCGTTTATTGCTACCTTTGCTGATGACACAGCAATTATAGCTACTCATCACTGTCCCATTACGGCTACTCAGCAGCTTCAAAGTGCTATCGACCAGACAGTGGATTGGTTTCACCAATGGAAAATAGTAATAAACGAGTTAAAAAGTAGTCATATTATATTCACCAAACGGCGTATTAACCGAGAAAAATATCAAGTGACTATTAATGGAAAAATTACACCCCAAAGCTCTTGTGTCAAATATTTAGGAATTCATTTAGATCAATCCTTAACTTGGTTACCGCATATAACAGCGAAAAAAACAGAATTAAATATCAGGACCAGGCAGTTATACTGGCTGCTGAGGCCAATGGCTCAACTATCAATTAACAACAAGCTGCTGCTATACTCTATGATATTGAAACCAATTTGGCTATATGGTTGTGAGCTTTGGGGTTGCGCTTCAAAGTCCAATAAACAAAAAATACAGCGATGCCAAAATAAAATTCTACGCATGATAATCGGTGCCCCGTGGTTCGTGTCGAACGATACGCTGCACAAAGACCTGCGGATAAAATATGTAGAGGAAGAAATAATTCAAGTTATTCAGAATTATCTGTCAAGACTGAAAGTCCATGGAAACCCATTAGCAGCAGGACTGCTAATTCAAGAAGCCAATAGAAGGCTCAAGAGAACACGCATCACCGATTATATGTAAAGTGTTGCAGTTTCAATTATAATCACATGAGAGCTCGGTCGCTGGACCGACTCTTGTATAATTAATTCATTAGTTCATTTATCACATCTGGTCGATGACGAGACTTCTCGTCAGTTCTAGAAAAAGAAAAAAAAAAAAAAAAAAAAAAAAAAAAAAAAAAAAAAATCTGCTTGTTTTTATGAAACAGTTTCGTGTAGATGTATTTGTAAATTTTGTAATTTTGTTACATACATATTTCGTACAGCTGTGGAATACGTGGTTTTTATGTATTCACGAGATAATCCCTAGATAAAAACTCATCATGTAATAAAATGTGTTTTAGTACTTTTTTTTTCTCTCTCTCTCATACATTTAGCCATACCATTCAACGTGCTCTCTTCTAGCTACCGAGGCTATTACAACAGACGGTATTAAGAGATAATTAATTAATCCGATTACTTTAATAAACCAAAAAGGACAGATGCTGTTGCTGTCGATGCGTTAGCAGGGATACCAGTGGCACCATCGGCGCTGTTCCTTGAGACACCTGAAAAAGTTGGGACACATACATAGTTTGTGGGATACGGTAGATGTTGTGCGGGCAGAATGTAAGGAGGCAGAGCTCCTTGGAACTAAAGTCGTGAGACAGGGCTATATGTCCTGTTTGCAGCCGGCCCAGAGCATAAAAATCTGCACGAGACAAGTCATGCCCACCGCAATTCAGTTGTGGCTTCAATGGATCTTAGAAAAGTCTAATTTACAAATAATTGTGTTACAAAAAGGAACACATGCATTTCATCAACGCTGTTTTACTACAAATAAGGGGGAAAAAAAGAAGGAAAAAAAAAGTTCCTAGTCAGCTTCTTGAAACAACATTGAGAATTATAGGCAAAATTTTTTGGATTCCATTGTTAACGATGTTATATTTTCTATCATTAAAAATTGTGAACCCTAACCGAACACCGTTCCGGCAGAGAAAAACATATATCCTTGGCCGACCTTTTTCACGCTAATATATGATTGACCCCGCTAGTTAACAGTGCTGCATTTTCTTAGCCTTTTTTTTTTTTTTTTTTTGGCCTGTCTTTAAATACCATTTGGCCACTAACTCTAATCATTAAATTAACCTTTTCACTAAATCAGTCTATAATTTTTTGGGCCGTCGCTGGGAATCAAACTCATGACTACTATCTTATAATAATCAAGAGTTCACGAGGTTATCGCGACGGAAATTTTCGACCTTATGATAGGTAATTTTTACACCATGTACCTAATTTATACATAATACACACGCAACAATTTGTGGCACAAATTTTAATCTAGACATGGCCTTTTCAATATCTAGCACATCATTTGCAGTTCCGATTCAATTAGATAGAGTGTCAGATAAAAACGAAATCTCATACACTCCATCTGAAGTAGCCGCATTTAAATATTTACCAATTGCGTCTTGCAGTATAGAGAGGTCGTTTTTTGCAATGAAACTTATGTTAACAGACACAATAATTTCTAGGTTGAAAATTTAGAAAAAATTCTTAAATGTAGTAATTTTCAAATTTAGATTTATAATTTAATCGGTTTTTAATATAAATTAATATAATGGAAGAAAAAGTAGCACGATAATAAACATTTGAAACGGAAAACAAAAGATTTTATTTTATTTTTTCAATATACATTATTAAGAAATTTTTAGTTCCTATTTTCGTGCATATTTTTAGGTTTTTTAGTGCATATAAATCCGAACCCTACTTATAATAAATAAAGATTTTTTTTTCTTAATTTTTTTTTTTTTTTTTGTTGGGTTTAGAGAAATTTTTAATAATCTCTTTACTGATCTTAAAAAGAAGCGGGAAGTGTATTTAAGAAATTAATAAACGAAAAGTAAGTTTAGTGCGGATTTATTAAGTATAATTTAATAATTTAATCGTTTATTCTAGATTTTTGTTGTAGATCAGTAAACTTTTTTATTTTTGATTTTAAATTTTTTTGACTGGATTAAAAATAGAAAAACTGTTGCTTTAAGTTTACGTATATAATTTTTATAAAGAAATTGAAAATTACATGGTTTGTTGTTGCAGGGAATAATTTTACTTAGTGTAATTTAAAGATAAATATGTATCTAACGATTAATGCGTAAATGGAGTAGTATGATATGAAACGAACTTACGGTAAAGTAAATTGAATTTGTATAAGATTCAAAAGGTTAAATGTATAAGTGAAAAAGAAAAAATGAAGATTTCGGTAATAACATGAACTAAATAAAATTAGCATGTTGCGGGTAGTGAAAAAAATTAACAATGAAATTAATTGGAAGATATAAGAAAAATCAGTTAATTTTTGTAAAGTGATAAAAAAGTAAAATGAGGAATTAGGAAATAAATTGACTCCGAAGTTGAAATACTGCAGTGACCAAATAATAAATGATTTAGAAGACAAGAGTATTCTAATAGAAAAAGAAGATGAAAAAGTTAAAGTAATTCTAACAGTAGTCGCTAAGACTGAGAATTAACGGTGGATGGGGTATAATAAGCGACAATTTAGTAAAACTGAAATAAATGAAGATTAATTATTGGCAGAATCGGATGTCTGCAGATCAAGTATTAGAAAACAGGAAAACCTGATAGATCGCGAAATAGTAAATAATGATGACCGATTGATTTACATTAACGAAAATGCGATAGTCTATAATGAAAAATTAGTCTACAACGCGAAAAAAAAAAAGAAAGTTTCAAAGTGGACTATTCAAAAAAAAGACAGAATTCTCGAATAAAATTACAAATTATATCGGATTACATTATTGTAACGATAATCTTTAAATCATTATTATTATTATTATTATTATTATTATTATTATTATTATTATTTTTTCCAATTCGTACAAATAGTAAATGTTAATAAGGATAAAATGGAAAAACACACAAATGAATTTGTTTTTATTAAAAAAGCAGATTACATAGTAACGCAATACAGAAATGCTTGTTTCAAGTGAATACAGTATGAAATAACATATTAATTACTGTAAATTAAATTGTACCGACTTGTGACATTAACCAATTATTTTTACTTAAGTATATATATATATATATGTATATTGAGTATGTTTAAACACTGTTGAAAATTTTAATTTAATTTAACTTTAAGTGTGGAATGAAACAACTTAAAATTACGTCTGATTATGAATAGCCAGAAAACGATATAATAATATTAATATCTGTAAACAATGGCTAAATGGGGGTTGTTAAACATTACATATTTTTGAACTATAAAAATAAATAAATAAATAAAGCTCCGGTTGGCCATTGTACTTCTTTGTAATTAATAGATTTATATTCAACAACCAGATCAGGAACCTACTTACACATTGTACCAATACATAAAACTCAGTAACATAATTATATAAAATATAATTTATTTTAATAATTTATAAATAGATAATAATAGAAACTTAATAAAACAAAAAAAAAAACAAAATAAAAAAAAAAATGTTGAATGGCCAGATGGCGAAAGCTAGACACAGAGGGAGAAGAGGGAAAAAAACTTGGTTTAAAAATAATAATAATCCCATTGCTCGCGCAGCTATGCGCATTTGTGGTATATATTTGCTTAATTATGTTATATTTATAAACTATTCATCATAAACTATTCATCAAACTATTCAATAACTGACCCGTTACGTGTATTGTTGGTGAACCCGTTTCATAATTAATGTTGAACTAAAAGTTTATGGATCTCTATCTGTGTCTACTTAGTTGTTGTTTTTTTAGAAATGATACATCCATTATCGTACTAAAGTGATTTCGAATTTTTCTTTCGTACAGAACAGTTTTATTTAATGTATAATAATACGCGGTTTAATTGCGGCTTCACGGTACACTGCTGTAAATAATGCACAGATGCGGAGTGATCTACGCTGAAAAAGGAATGTGACCAGATTTAAAATCGAAGATAGAGTTATTCGTTCGAAAAGTTTTAGACTAATGTTTTCCTATGTTACCATCAATGACAATTAACACACACATGTATGCATTTCTAACCGCGCTATAGGTCGTCAATTGATTTTGTTTCTCTAATCGCTTTTTTACTTTTTTTTTTTTTTTTTTTCTGTCCCGTGCGAAGCCTGCCCGTGTTGCCAGTTAATTTTTTCCAATTATTACTTTTTCTCTTTTCGTTTCGTTTTTAGAGAAAATGGGAATTCGGCGAAATGGGAAATTACAGAGGCATCCAAAATTTTTTCACCGATTTTATTGAAGCTGGTCCAAAAAGAAAAAAAGGAAAAAAAAGGAAAAAAAGTCTAATATTAAATCGTTAATAAAGTATACGTTGGTTTCAGAAAAATAAGTTAATTTCGTTTAATTTGTTCCCTATTAATAATCCGGATCTGTAATTTTTTGTAGTAAACACATATGAACCATGGTGATAATGGTTCATAGCGAATAATGTCAAGTACGAAATAATGAAATTTACATGCCCGCAGCTCCGATTAAGAAACATAATGAGACTGAACGTGGAACGAAAAAAACGTATTCAACTCGGCAATGACCGATGTCAACCAGGCCTGCATCGATGTAGCCAAAAAATAGCCCGTATGATAGACGGAAAAGAAGGAAAAAGTACAGCTGCGAATCGAATTTTTCCCGATTCGATGATTATGCGAAGGAATTCTCTCACCTTTCTAGGAATGATAAACGTGCACGAATAAACAAGCATCGGTGTATCACCGTATCGTTATACGAATTGCCGCTAACAAAGTAAACATACATTGATTACACACGAAGAGAAACGAAAAAAAAAAAAAAAAAAAAATATTCAAAAAATCAACACAAGTTGTTTCCAAATGTACTAGTCCACACAACGAACATGAAATTGAGCATGTCTGTTGGAACTATATATATTAGTACAACCCAGCCAGAAAATTAGGAATGTTTCCGTTGATACGCTTGTTTATTTGGATACACGTTTTATCGGAAAATGTGTTACGTTTCCTTTGCAGACTAGTTTACTCTAGATTGTACTCGCTCGATGATAATGGTAATTCTTGGAATTTGACACATTTTCAGAAATTCTTCAACAAATGTATATCGAAACCAAAAGACGAAAGATGTCCTGATCTCGGAAGGAAAGAGAATTAAGTATCGCGATTAAATCTGTAAGCGCATTTTCGCCCGAAGCAAGTCATGGAAAAAGAGAGTTACTACAGTCGTTGGATTTTTAATCTCATACTTTGATATAGTGGCCGAATGTTGTTTTTTTTTTTTTTTGATACCGCCAATACGGTCATGTAAGTGTCTCCGTACAATGTAGGTAAACATCTTTCACTGTACCATTCTGTTTCAAAAATTTCTCGTAATATTGTATATTTTTTTAAAAAGATGGCGGCCCTTTCTACGACCGTGGTGGTCCTCTGTTGTGAACGATTTCGGTTCTATAGATAAAAATATCGTACTTCTATTATGTAAATTCTTGAATAATTACAAACAATGCGGGGGACGCTATTTATTCGAGTATTCCGAAGAATTTGTTCTGAGAACTCTTCGAGAATACCGGAGAAAGCGGGCAAAGATTAATAATGTCTTTTTCATTTATTGTCAGCAAAGTCATTAACCAAGCTAAAGTCATCAAAGAGGTGAGAGCCAATTATTATCTAAATTTCGATGATCGTAGGGACTTGAACGTTTATTTTATTTTTTTTTTTTTCTTTTTCAGTAAAAGAAAAATCTTCCATCAGTGATGGGTGATGGTAGAAAAATTTTTAATAATTATCTTGGAATATACCATTCGAGGGACAATGATTAATGTGAAAAATGCGCAATTGGAGGAAATTGCTTTAGCAACAAACTAACTTCTAGTAAAAAAAAAAAAAGTATACGGTATTTATTGATAGACGATTTCGATACTTTGCCGACATAAAATTCCTTTCGCGTTTTAATTTCGCTTATAATCTTTTTATTTTATCATCACAATCGTATTTAGTATATTGAAATATTTGTGGATTTTGCACTGCATTTGACGTATGTTTTCACTGAAATGAGCATGTGGTGTGATTTATTGAATGCGATATTTGCAATTCTTTGCCTCCGTGATAGTTTGCCTTTTAATTCTTCAAATTTTGCACATGGCTCTTACTTCGACTGGAGTTCTTTTTTATTTTGAACATACCAAACTCCCCTTCATTTCAACCTTCGTGATACTCAGCTTTACGCAGTGTGTCGTGTTTGATTTGTTGCTATGCCAGAGAGCAGTCCATGTGCGCATATGTCAGTTTACTATGCAAAAAAAGCGACTTTTAACGACTATTCGTTTTATTTGTAATAATTTTTGACTCTCATTCGTCGCTGTTGATTAACAAGCTGACGTGACACTTTAATAATCGTTCCGGCAGTTAATCGAGCGATGATAGCGGCCTGAAATCTAAATTTTAGAATGTCGCAAAAATTAACGTGATTTCTTTTCATCGTACAAAGGCCTGTAGAAATTCTACTTTAGCTGACACATCTTCGTCTTTAAAGATTTTATCATCTGTAGAAAATGGTCTTCTTCTTCTTCTTCTTCTTCTTCATTTACGTGTCATGAACTGCAACAAAGGCCAGAGGCACGAGAAGCTAGGATTCTATAGTTGTGATAGAAGGTTAGTGTAGTTGAGATAAGCGAATAATTTCTTTATATTTATTTCATTGTTCGATTATCCATATCTAAGAGAAATTGATTATTGCAGTGAGTTGATAAGTAATAGTAGGCAACCAGGAGTCTTTAATGCTGACAAAGTCGGTTTTATCCGGATTTTTCTACATTCGACTGAGGTGAACCTTTTCTATTTAGCCAAAATGCCGCAGCTTAACGGACTACTCTAAGCTTACGCCAATTTTTTTTTGAGAAATTCATCGTCGGTGCACAAGATTGATTTCAAAAATCGACGTTGTGTTTCCGTAATTGGAACTCTTTCAAGTACTCTTAATTTATCATATTGTTGGGTCAAGGCCGCTGACGCGCTCAGGGTAGAGAAAAAAAAAACAAAAGTTCTATTTTAATTGAAAATGTAAAAAATTTTCCCTCCTTTTCCTTTCTACAATCTACAAATATTGCAAACCGGTAGAGAAGTGATCTAGGCAGAATAGCACGAAGCAAATAGCTTAATACGACTGGTCAATGCAATGATCCCCGTGCCTCCTTGCTGTATTAGATCTAAATAAAAATGTATGTATTCAAAATATTACCCGGCTATAGCCTTTTTAATCGACGAGTTGAGGGATCAGGTATATTTTAATCTGCGAGGTCAGTAACTAACAAATGTTTATATTAGTCACCAGCCTGTCAAAGAAGGCGCCTTGTATCTCGATTTTACTACTTCAGTAACAGAAGGAATCCGGAGATCTCGTCTTATCGATGTATTAGATACAAAAACCACGGTGGTGCACCGACTACCTTACACGCAAGATACTCATCCGATTGAAGACGACGTATATGTAATTTTTTAGCAGTTCCCAAAGTTCGACACGTTTTATTATCTAACGATAATCCAGATCGAGTATCCCCAACAACCGCAAGAGCAGTCCATAATATCGTCTTCTTATTTCGCCAATTTTGACGGTAATATGTCGATCCTATACGTAAAGCGTTTATCTAGGTACAAGCCTGAGTAGCTTACATTACTTACCTGCGGCATAAGATTCCCATTTAAATAAACACTGGAGGTGCGATGCCTCTCCGTAATGTAAAGGTGATATGGCTGCTGTTTTTCCCTTTGTTGACCCTTGTCCTCCAGTTTGTCAACCATGATTCGAAAAGATCAGGTTGTTGCCGCAAGTAATTTGTTGCTTTTGTCACATCAGAATCGGAAACAATTATGCCCGTATCATCAGTAAAGGTGCACAGCGTTGTGTTAGCGGTACTGGGCACATCAGATATGAATGATGAAAACAACACCGGGCCAAGAATACTTCTTTTGGGACAAGACGGGATAAATAGAAGAATAAGTATATTACCTTCTTTAATTTTAAATTGAAAACTTAAATAAAACGTTGCACATTTCAGCACATTCGGGAATTTCTCGATCGGTGACGTCAGAAATAAATTTTATTATACAAAACCATGGTAATTTTGTAATGACGAATTGTTCTCATACACCTACCGTGCAAATTAATAGAAATAGTTAAACGATTGATTTTATAAAACTGATGTGATCAAAAAGTAAAGTTTTTACACAGCTATAGGAGCTGTAAATAAATGGAAACAGTTATTTTAATGTATAATTTCGGTTCAGTGGTTAATACAATCTTACGTCAGTTTACGTTCTATACAATAAAATAAATTAATTTGTCGCGAAGAATCTTTGACAGAAAATTCCTTTTTTTTCCCCCATTTTTTTTTTCTTTCCATTGATAGTATCAAAAAAAGCGGATATTAAATGTACACAACGAGGAATTTTAAATTTAATTTGTTGAATATCAGTAAGGTTGATTTGGTTAATTAATTTTCGAACATTACTAATTTAAATTGAACAATTTTGTTCGCTTTATTTTTATTTTATTATATTTTTAAAAATTTACACAAATTTTTATAGTTTACAAAATTGATGTGTTCATTATTAATGTGATTACTAATTCCGTAATATTATTATTTAATCAAATATTAACGCAAAATATGATTTTTTTTATAATTAATCAATTTTATATATATATATATATATATATATATACACAGTGAAACTTCTACTAACGGACACCTCTAAGTTGCGGACATTTCCTAATAGCGGACAATTTTAAAATCCACGGCATTTTTCCATAAGACACAATATAAACATATTTCCCAATAACGGACCTTCCCAATTACGGACGCGGACACTTTAATAAGTATGATTTTGGAAATTCGATTTCTGTTAAACGGACAAAGTTTGTCAAAAAAAGAGTTTAATTAGTGCTCTAGATTATGGTTTAATAGACGGGGGATCGCATACGGAAGATCCATGTATACCGGCATAAATGAATTAGCAGTTGAGTTCATGCAACAACAAAATCCATCCGATGATGCAGTATACTGTGATGACAATAATGTTTATGATGGCGAAGAACACACAACTGCTGAAGTTGACCATGAAACTTTAAATAATATTGACTCGTTAGTTGTTATTGGAAAACTAAAAAAAATCGTATTTCATTCATAAAGCTGACGCTGAAGGTTTAAAAATGATATCCAAACTGCGAGTGCATGTCGAATGGCGGATTTTAAATGAAAGAAACACAGTAAAATTACCGATTTTTTCATATAAAACTGAAATATGTTCGATACGCTAGGATTTACAGTATGTGTTAAAAAAAAGAATATTTTGAACATAAGTGACTAAAATTATAGATTATCTTGCGTTCTCTGATTTATACTCTATTGCCTAACTTGTTTATCAACTAATCCTGGAATACAAACACAAGTACTGTAGTAGTACTATACATACATCATGAGCGTCGCCAGCGGGGCGCAGAGGGAGCGGCTGCCCCCTGGACCTTTGGAACTTTTTAATCGACTGGCCATGATGAGTATTCATTGGCGCGTAATTATGGACAATTTGCAAGACTTTTAGAATAAAGTAATAGAATAATTTGCCAGAAACCCTCAAAAATGTATGTTTTAATTAAGATTTTATTCTTGTTTAATAAAATATTAAACCTTTACAACTTATAAATTTTATTTTTCCTATAACTCATATCCTCTTTCTATCATCTTGCCCCCCTGGCTCATCGGCTGGCGACGCCCTTGACATACATACATATTTTTATAGTATACGAACATTTTTTTTTTATATTTTAGACGCATGTATGTCTTAAGTAAATATGTACTGTATTTTTTATATTACGTATTATCTTTTATATTCTTGTTAAATACGTTACAATATACAATAATGTAAGTTTCAGTAAACTGTACATACATTATTGTTTCCCATTAGCGGAAACTTCTTAATACCGGACAAATTTTTTGATTCCGCGACTGCCCGTTATTCAGAAGTTCCACTGCATATATATATATATATATATATATATATATGTGTGTGTATGTGTATGTGTGTGTGTGCGTGTGTGTGTGTGTGTGTGTATGTATGTATTTTTAAGTGATACCCCCTAACAACCTACAGAGGTCTCAGTTTCCTGCATTTCATATAATGTGTCATGTTACATATCATTATATGTAACACAAGACGCTACGTGTGATACCGGATGCGTTGGTTAACAGAGGGTATCACTTAAAAATGTACACACACACACATACATGTATATATATATATATATGTATATATGTGTGTATGTATGTATGTATGTATGTATGTATGTATGTATACATATGGTGTATGTGCGCATGTGTGTGCTTGGAAATATTTTTAGAAATCATTGTGTACGAGGCATATTTAAACTGGAATAAATTGAGTAGAAAGTACCGGTAACAGTGATGGAAAAGGTTGAACCGTATCGCGAGCTCATTCATCTTAAAATGCCGAGCGCCGAAATTGCGTAGGCGATTATCCAGTCAAACGCTACGATTGATTTTGTGTTACTCTACGCCTACGAACGTTTTTTCCGAATACGAACATCCTGACTTGTTCATTCAGTAATTCAGCTAAAATAAACTTTTGGAACGTTATGTATATGTATTGGTACACGTGTTTCAGAAGAACTTTACATTTACTTCTTTATAAAAGATTTTCAATTTCTGGAAAATTAAATTGAATGCTGTTTTATGCCGTTTTCTTGAGATCAAAGTATTGCCCGCAAAAAAGAATTATCTTTACGAATAGCATTTATAATTACACGAGCGAATCGTTCTGCTACCATATTTATTAATATTTCTCGTTTTACGATGAAGCAATTACAACGAAATATTTCTCGGCAGAGTTGTTCGACAGAAGATTATAAAAATTCCGAAATCATTGAAGATGTATAGTGAAAATTCCCAGAAGGATACAAGCCTAATTGTTGTTAATTAGGAGAACAGTTTTTGTACTATAATTATCCAGTTCAACGGCTATACACTTATATAATGACACGCTAAAACGTCTGGAAGATAGGCGAAACACCTTTGGAATTTGTTCATGAAATGCGCGAATTGTCGGTTGAATTTTTAAGTTAATTAATTCCGAAGCAAAATTTATTCGAATCAGAATGTACCGGCGAAAGTGATTTATATCGTTTTTCATAGAGGTTTTTCTATAAAATTAGTTTTTTTTCTTCGATGTCAAAGACGATAAAGAGAATTTTAAAATGTATTCGCGACGTCACTGACTGCTGTCCCAGTATACATTTACACCTGGATATTTTTAAACACTTCGGTCGATTACGCTAAATGGAACTATATACAGGAAGCCAACGGTTAAAACCGTTTGCAAATTTTCATTTTTCAGCCCTCGCCCTTTTGGTTAACTAGTAAATAAAATTCTCGCACAATCGCAATTCGTAAACGTCTCATATTGTTATACCACCGTTTGACATTAATTTTATTATTTATCGCGAATTTTCCCCCTTAAATTTCAACTTATGGTGGGTGGTTCTCTAGTCCATGTAAGCAAGAAAAATTGGAAATGTGCGAAAGAAATTTTAATGCTAATGCGTTTTTGACGGTAACTAAAATGCGTTACTATAAAATTGTTAGTTGTTTTAAACTAGTCAATTTTGGGCCATAAATCGATTCGACTTACTACTGATTATAAAAATAGCTTAATTAATGATTAACGTTATATGTTGTGTAAGTACTTGTTGGAATATATTTGAAAAACAATGTAACACGTTTCTCTGCTGTGTAACATTATCATTGTTGTTGCTTCGGAGTTCGAAAGTCGAATTAATGAATTTTAACTAATGTCTAAGGATGGCTTGAACTGTTTTCACACATCCCAGCTATGCAGGTCATTTATAAATTTGTAATGGTAACCGACAATTATGTAAAAAAGATATATATCGAATTCTAAGGAACGCTATTTTATTTATATGTCATTGTCATCTTCTCTGCGCTGTGTCTTTCGTGATAATATTAAAAATGAGTTTTAAACCGGTTCTAACAAGCAGAAATTAATAAAATGACGCATTTCATTAATTTACCACCGATACGAATATGGAGTTTTAGTTCTAAAACTTTTTCAGTGATAAATTAATGAAGTATATTATTTCTTTCTGTTTATTTTTACCGGTTTGCGGATTAATTTAATTTTCAACATTATTAGCTTTTCATTTATTGGGTAGATCTGCTTCAGGGCTACCATACAAATTTAAACAGTTCGTTCCTTCAGACCTACACAAGCTATTAACTTCATATTTAAATAGTAGAACATATATCGTCTTCGATCTCTGACGAACAACACATTCAGTCGTCTGTTCCGCAAGGGAGCCTTCTTGGGCCGGTATTATACTCTGTTTATACGGCCGATATGCCAATCAGACTATGCTCCCCACATTTGCTAACGACATATACTTGCATCAAACGTTAACTCGAAATATACTAACGCTGCAGTTCAGGGTCCTTTAAATCGGATGGCAAACACGGCTTTGGGGTATATGTTTCATCCAACTAAGTGCCAGCACGTCACATTTACGAATAGACACATCATTATCTACTCTGTTTTAAAGATTTGTAACTCAATAGTCCTGCAAGTTAACTCTCAGTTCGTTATCTTGGGATGTACATGGCGACATCGTGTCATTCAAACAAAGAAAACTGGCTCTAGTCGGTGTAGACATCCGTTATTAGGAAGCAAATCGACTCTGAATTTAAATGTCAAGCGACAACTATATCTAACAATGATAGCGCCTATTTGGAGGCCCGGATTGGAACTGCACGATACAAGTGCAACGTCTAATTTAGTAAAGATTCAAAGGGGAAACAGTCGAAAATACTTCGGATTATTACTTCCGCGCCACGATACATTTCGAATTAAACGTTGCACACAAATTTGCAGGTGCCGTTTGTCAAGGATACTTATGTTGACCAGTACAGAAAGTTTTTCGACAAACTACAATGGAGCTCAAATACAAACATCAGCCGTATGAATCAACCAAATATTCCAGGAAATCCGCCCAGATGTTTCAAACGAGGAAAACGGTGTCGGGATGCGCTTCCGATCACCTAAGAAACTCGGATTGTCGTCTACATATCATCGTCACCTGATGTCATCTCTCCGCAGCTAAGTGCCTAATCTTCCTTAATCCTAGTCTGCTGACCTACTGGGGTCACTGGATCAATCATCGTCCATCCTATTCTTCTCTGTTGTATTCCGTACAAATTCCTCTCATTTACTCCCCTTTAAGCATATCTAACGATCATCACTGCTTATGGCTTTTCAGGGCAATGTATAAAAAAAAAAAAAAAAAAAAAAACAGGGATCAATGGTATTAATATGCTACTTTTACGACTGGATAATAAAAACAAGTATCTAGCCAAAACAATGTCAAACACATCTCATCCAATATCTAAAAGAGTTATAGATTTTTTCTCAATTCCATCAATCTCAGTCCACGAACCAATCACTTCATTCACCGAAATAATCAAAAGTAACCATATTTTCCCACTACTTCAACAACAAATAAATCAACAATATCAGCCATGGTTTATATCCATTCCTCCAATAAATATCTCGCTTACAGCCTACCCAAAACCAGACTACACACCTTTCATAATTAAAAATCTCTTCATTGATCAATTATCGAGATACAGTGGCCATATACACTGCTTCACAGACGGCTCAAAAAGAAAAACACACCACGTAGGATACGCCTTTTCCATAGAGCAATCATCATTTCACTTCTCTCTTCCCTCGTTCTCTTCAAACAACACAGCGGAATTAATGGCCATCTACCATTGTATATTTCATATCAGCGAAACTTATCAGTCTGGCAACGATTTTTAATTATGACCGATTCCTTAAGTTCCTTAGTTTCTTTCCAAAACACTTCTAAAAACAATCCTCTTATTCAGAAAATACTCAACTTATACAACATCTTATTCCAATCACAAATAAAAATCAGCTTCATGTATATCCCGAGTCACATTGGCATCTCCGGTAACGAAAATGTTGATAATCTTGGAAAAACCGCACACCGTTCTTCTCCGCTCCTTCCTTTTATATCACAAGACTTCCAGTCATATATATATGTGTACAAACCCAAAACAAATGGCAATTAGAATGGTCCCAACAACATACCAACAAACTTCATAATTTCAAAAAATCAGTTGTCCCTTGGAAACATTTATCAAGCCTCAATAGAACCGACGAAATTATTATTACTAGAGTTCGTATTGGTCACACCAAAATTACCCACAGTCACCTATATTAAGGAATTCGACAAAACCCCACTTGTACCTACTGCTCCACAGATATCATGACAATAAAACACCTTCTTTTCTCCTGTCCTTCCTTCTCTGCCCAACGATTACAACATAAAATAACCCCTCAGTCAATATCTGATGACCCAGAACAACTAAATTCATTGATCACCTTTCTCAAACAGACCCACCTTTACTCCCTAATCTAAAACCTATCCGATGGGCGCAATAATCCTGGCAATTAAAAGCGTCCAAACAAAAAAAAAAAAAAAAAAAAAATCACATGGTAGCTGTACAATATAGTAAATAGCATGCTACATTGTTCCACTTCTTGAATAACGACGCGTAAAAAAATGACTAACCTGAAATAGAATTAATAATATTCTCTGGCAGACGCATCCACCACTGTTTAAAAATCTATTTATTAAAAACTCAATAATCCCCCCCTCCCCACGCACTTTCTTAAAACTTTGTTTAGAGTGTATTTATTAATATAAATATTTTATAATAATGAATATTTCATTTTACACAATTCTTTACATAATTTATTAATACAAATGTACACTGTTTTTTCCGTAATTTGATTAAATTGCAAATTTGTTGAATTCGTTAAAATATTATTATTATTATTATTATTATTATTATTATTATTAAATTAAATTAAATTAACGCGACGTGTGCAACAACTAATGCTAGAGGCACGGTAGGAAAAGAGGGTTAGATTGAGGAATAGAGACCGGATGATTGATGAAGGAAAGTGACTAAATTCGACAAAGAAGAACGATCGTCTTTGGAAAGGATAGGACGCGAAGGAGGAAGATTAAGTGACGTCTTCAGCGAGGAGAATGAGGGACAGTCAATCATGATATGGGAGACGGAGAGAATAACATCACACACGGTACATTGTAGAATTGAAGTTTTATTAATAAGGTACGAAAATAAATTACTACTAGTTGTGTTGTTTCATATCGTAACTAAAAAAATATTTATTATGATTATTATTATTACTATAATAGTATCCTTGTAGTACACGGTAAAAAAGAGATTATGCTTAAATTTACATATCACACAATTTTCAGAACAAGAAACCTTAATTTTATATCGATATACTTTAAGCAGCGATATATTCTGTTTTAAATTGGACATTGAAAAAAATTCGACTTATATGTTGATTATTTTTTAATCTCCCTATAAGAATGTTATAATTATTACAGATTTCTTAAAACGTACTAATACAAAATATTCTTTGAGAATTTCTTAATTTCTCTTACCTTAAGAACGTCATCTTTGAAGTACAACTCACAATATTTTACATATTCGAAAGGATGATTTATAATAATATTTAATTGCGAGTAAGCTTATTTATTTTTCTATTTTAAATTCAATTGGTTTAATACCGACGATGATAAAGGCCGGATTAAAAAAACTGATTGTTCTACATGATTTAATCAGTTTTATGATCATAAGTGTCTTTGAAATCCTTTTTGGAACTTTTTGGAATCTTTTAATTTTTAACACTTCTTCCGTAGCTATTATGTGTTTGATAAAATTTTATTAAGCGTAATTTCCTTTTTATAATTTATACAGCTTCGATTAATATATACGGCTTATTAAATATTATTATTAAATTATTTTATTTTTAATGTAACTAAAACGATAGTAAAATATTAAATTATCATTTATTATTACAGATGTAAATTTTATATTTGTTTCACATAGTTGATAATTAAACCATAATGTTCTAAATTTAATTATCCATTTTTATATTTATTATTAAAAATTCAGTTTAGAATCGTTAAGATTAAACTTGTTAAATCGTTTTGATATTATTCCGCATCAACAAAATTTGTCGTACCTTCTAATACATTTTCACTTCTGTCTGCAAGTACCAATCTCATCTACATAGGGGTAAATATTTTAGCATCTGTAGGTGATACTATATTATATAACTGAGAGATTCCATGGATAATACAGACCCGTTGTAGTACCACTTCCATATCTAGCTCTTGTTTCTTTTGCTCGTTACCTATTGCAATATAAGCATATCTGTTTTTACAGTACCTACTAATGAAACTCAATGAGTTACATAATCTAAGCCTATTTCCTTTAATAAGTTAATTAAACGGTATTTACATCTAGGCTGTCAAATGTCATTTTGCGGTGCCATTAGACAGACAACATGACAGGCCTTTATATAATCTAAGCCTATTACCTTTAATAAGTTAATTAAACGGTATTTAAATCTAGACTGTCAAATGTCTTTTTGCGGTGCCATTAGACAGACAAATACGACATGACGCGAGCTAGATTCTTCTAAGTATTTCTCCGTTAGCAACGTTTTTAAGCTCTGTTCTTAGACCGAAGTAAATTACTTCATCCGCATAATCAGTAATTTATCCGGTTTATTTCAATTTTTACTTTTTTGTAATTCCCGTCGTAATTTTTATTTTTATTCATATTCAGGCCCGCTTCTTTATCCACTTCGTTTAGCTCTTGCGACGTACTTGTTAATACATGCACTACATCGATCACGAACCGTACTAGATTATTTAGAAATTTTCAATTAATCTCGATACCTTTTATTTCCCAATTTAATTTTTGGAAAATTTCTACAAATGATAACGGCGATAAAGTAATCGCTTTCTTAACCCCCCTTTTTTTATATGGAAATATTCAGATGCCTTTTCCGAAAGTATCCCTACATTTTTCTACATATCTGAAATTATTTTCCGGTACGTTATAGGAAATCCTTAATTTTTAAATGTGCATTTATTTATCATTGAAGGAGTCAAATGCTGTTAATGAATGGAAACTAAACATACTATTTTTTGGTATTCTCTTGATTTTTCGAAAAACAAACAAGTGATTCGTGCTACAGAAACCTCTTCCGATATCATCCTGTTCCGTTGATACTTGATAATTTAAACTATTTAAAATTTTTCTTGTTATCATCTTTGATTTTTTTTTTTTAGAATCATTAGGCTTTATGAGTCTATAATTTTCGACCCGGTTTTCATTTCCTTTTTTTTTTTTTTAAATAGTGGAACTATATCTTACTTTTCCCATCCAAGTAGGATTTTTCGTGTCTCCGGAATCTTGTTGAATGATACAGCTAAACTTTCTTCAAATAGTTATATCCAAATTTTAAATTGTTCATTTCTTGCCACCTGATGTTTTATTTATATTTATTATAGTCACCACGCCTTCACTGGCGGTTCTGATCCACTATTACATTTTCTATCTCAAATAAACTTAAATCCTTTTCGCTGTGCAGTTCTTCGTAATATAAGTCTCGCCAACGTCATTTATTTTCTTACGATTACGTAAAGCATTCCGGTTTTTTACCAGTGCGAGGTGGGTTTTTTTTTATGTTTTTGTTACTTTCAAACACGGACCGAATGAAATCACGTTCTTTTTTTTTCATTAAACATTCTCCGTGAACCGTTGCTCTCCACAGTATACCTTGTATCCGGATTTTTGTGGCTAGTCCCTATCTATTTCTTCCGAAGTCCTCTTCAACGTAGATTTTCTGAACAAGATTTACTTTTGTCTAAACTTATCCGATTACCAGCCTCAATTTTTTTAAAATAGGGCTACTTCTATTCATTTGTTCTTTTTTGTCTCTACCGTTTAACTATTATCGCTGCTCTACCGGCAATGGGCATTATATCGTCATGATTTATGTTTAACTCATCTGCAGCTTCCCTATTACGTTCTTCTCTGTCACCATGTCATCCACACTTGTCCACTATTGAATATTGTATGTAATATCTTATCTGGGGCTCTGTTTTGTATCTCTTCCTTCCATTCTATCGAATCGCTTATCTCTATTTTTAGGCTAGCATTTTCCTTTCTTAAATTTCTTATTTCAACATT
The DNA here is from genome assembly GCA_039619475.1 of Icerya purchasi. Classification (NCBI taxonomy): domain Eukaryota; kingdom Metazoa; phylum Arthropoda; class Insecta; order Hemiptera; family Monophlebidae; genus Icerya; species Icerya purchasi. Next base: position 242,294,771 of record CM077115.1, read on the forward strand.
AATACGGACGGATTTTTTTTTATTAGTTTCCGTACACGAACACATTTTTGATGCTCATTACATCATCACAGAATTTATTACGTTGGAATCCACAGAAACGAAATAGTTGATTCGTTGACGAGGTCTGAGAATTATATAGTAAAACAAAGTTAAACTGCGAGGAACATTTGTGACAGTTATGAAAGAACATTTATTAAAACAGTGGAAGACATCATACAGAGAGAGTCCATTCAGTAAAAAGGGGCAAGCCGTAATATGATAATCAAAATAAATAAACTGTTGCGCATCTGTGGTTAGAACGTTGATAGAGACTACTATATAATTACAGTATGTAGAGTTGGACATCATCATACACTCCGTCTCATCTGGCACGCTCGGGAAATATAGATAGCAATGCTTGAGATTTTTGTGGTTTGAACGGATCGTTAGGGGCAATATAGTTTTGCGGCAATACTGCAAATTTGAACAAAGAAGGAAAACTTCCTTGAAAGCAATTTTAGCAGATCGAAAAACTTTAAACAACACAACAAATAATAGTTCAACCAAATGCAGCCGAGGCTGTGGACAATCGTATCAATTTTTAAACTATAACGAAATAGTCGTATAAAATGAAATAAGAGTAAGCTGGCCAAACGGCGAAAAGCTAGGCCAAAAAATAAAAAAACAAAACAAAAACAAAAAGGAAAAGAGTATTAAATTTTTCTAAGGATTTACTGTCCGTTTATGATAATATGTAATATAAAATAAAAATCGGGCAAACTAAATTATTTCGAACTTACCGTAGATATTATAATTACGTCCTGCGTCGTCGCAGTACAATTTCGAATTATTACCGTTTACCATAACGCAAATAAAACCGTTTATCGCGACACCTGGAACTCTCAATTACATGTAATTAAAAATAACGTCGAAACATTAAACAACGCTTATAAAAAGTAAAAATTAATTCGATAATTTAATCACAAGCTAGAATTTACTCGCTCATCGAACTCATACTGCTACAGGCAATTTTACACGTGTGTTTCAGATTCCACATTTCGAATTTCACATTCCTGGCTGCAATCGGTCACGGGTCTTAAATGCGCCAAACCGCTTATCAAAAAAAGAAACAATCAAAATGTGATATTCGAACTGCACGAATTAGACTTTTTTGTTCAATCGTAAAATCTACAGATTCTGCATTGTTATAATACATTTCTCCTATTTCTATACAACGGACTGATTTGTTAACTTGTAAAATTTTGATAGAAATTGTGTCATACTTTGTTGGTGTATTTTATAACACAAAAATTTATACAATTTAAAGTATCAATTCATCCATCAGGTGAGAATTTTCGAAAATAATATGGAGAGCAATTTGTTCGATGAGAACGGAATTTTTTCTAACGAAAATCGTTGAAGTTTATTTTTTAGTTAGGACCGAAATAATAATTTCACGCCGGTTAGCAAATAAAGTTTCAATTTGCCGGCGTATTTTTAAAGCGAATGTTATATTTTTCCATATTATATGCTCATTTTTTAAATAAATTAGACAATAAAATATGTAAATTTCGGTATTCAATCATTGAAGAACTTCATTTAGTTCCTACTTATATACTATGCCATCATGCCCCGTAAAAAATGTGCAGATTTTGCTTTTAGAATTTTACTTTGGTAACTTTCAAGTGTAATTTGGTTAAAATGTAATTGAACTTTTATTTTGCTTAGAAATTATTTTGCCGTTGTTTAAGACTGAAGTATATAAAATGGTAATTTTTAATAAATTTTACTTCAAGCGGTGTGGTGTTCATTAACCGGATTGAAGGCGGTTTAATAAGCAAAGCGGAAAAATAATGCAAATTGTTGTTTCACCAGCATTTCATAATTTCTGATATATTCGAATATTACCGCATTATATTCGGAAATGCTTAAATAAGCGAATTGCTGCAAATATGTTCACACAGACATACCGATATTTTGTATAATATGAAAATATTTCACGTCAATTGGAAAAAATAAAAGACCCATAGGATATGAACTTATTCATTGTCAGATTTGCATTTGCTTTTCTTTCGCTTCTAAGGACGAGGCTGATTTTGAAGTATCTTCTATAATCATTGAAATATTATTAGAGCACGTTCGGTACTTTGTCCTTAAAACTTAGGTTATATATCGTATTAGCTAACCTATCCATAAAAAGTTTAAAAAATAGGGGTGTATGTTATCAACGAACCACCTGCGAACAGGATGTCCTTTTCTTTTGCTAACGTGTTTCACACTTTTTTCTACGAATTTATCGTCGTTAGTCGCATGAATTAACGACCTTCCACTAATATATATATATATATGTATATATTCATTGGCGCACTCAAGGGGGTGCCACGGGCCCATTGCTCCCCCCAAAAAATCTTTGAAATTTTTTTCAAAATTAGTTTTGTAGCGTAAAGCGGAATAGTACAGAAAAAAGAAATGAATTCGATGAAGAAATATGAAATAATTTTGTTTTACGTTGCTTCGTTGGGTTGTATATAGTAGTGATGGGTAAGTTCGTTATTTATACGGATCTGGAACTGAATCACAGATTCGGGAACTGCATCCCGGATAGTATCCAGCAGACCCAAATGGATCGGACATTTCACACTCGAAACTTACACTAGTTTGCGCTGTTTGTCAACACACCATACTGTTACTAGTGCTGGGTTAAATTACGTCATGTCAGTTGCTTAGAGAAGCCCGGAGCTGCCTGGATTGCGTATGTAGTAGTAAATTGCAACAGAGTGAAATGGAAAGTAAATAGAAAAAGAAAAATAAAGAGAGAAGAAAATTGCTAAATACCTGTGTACATAGAAAAAATGACGGGAATGCCGATGTTTTCTCATTTTTTAGCTGATGAGGCACATTTCTGCTCAGATATTCATTCTCCATGAAACGCAGAAAAGGACAGACTGCTTATTCTTCTTTGTCATACTTTAGCTTCTATCGCTTAACCGTGTGAACCAGGATATAACATTCATCAGTTCAATTTTGAATTTGTTACGTCGCAATTGCATCATCAACTCTTTTCCAGTTTGATCGGTTATGTGCTTATGTTACCTACAGCGAATTGTTTAATTTTTTTGTTTTTTTTCAAATGTGATATAAAGCATGGACCGAAAAACTAAAGGTAAAAAGGCACCTTGGATCATTTTTTTCAGGCATTAAACTTGTGCGATAAGACATCATTTGGCAGTGTAAATACACTCTTACGCATCCTTTGTACCATCCCAATTACTACGGCCACAGCAGAAAGATCATTCTCGACGTTGAGAAGATTGAAAACGTATTTGCGAAATCACATCGGTCAAGTTCGTCTTAATGGACTTGCCATGTTGAATATACACCGTGAAATAAATATAATTGCCGACGAGGTATTAGATAACTTTATAAAAAATCCTCGAAAACTTAATTTTGTTTTGTAATCATTTGTTTTACTTATTTTTTGTTAAAAAACATACATATTTACTTTTTGCTTATGCAAGGTGCGGCAGTATAACTTCCTTTTTTAAAATACGCCACTTTTTTTCTAATTGGCAATATGTATGCTTCTTCCCTTGCAGTTTTATTTCGATTTTCTGTTATTATTTCTTTAAAAAATTTAGTAAAAAAAAAGTGACGCATTTTAAAAAAGGAAATTATGCTGCCGCACCCTGTATTAATATTACATACACCTATTTTTTTAAAATAAAATTCGTTAATTTTGTATTTTTTTTTTTTTGATAAAATTCATTAGTTTTGTTGGTTTTTTTTAAACCGAGTTACCATCCTCTAACTCATCTTCTAAATTCTAGCCCCGACCAAAAAAAAATCCTGAGTGCGCCTTTGTATATATTGCAAAAGTTATTACAAAAGTTAACATTTAGATAGAAACGCGAAGCTAAACACAGCCGATCGACTGGATTATACACATTGCACGTAAATAAGCCTAATCCTCTATTTAACCATTCAGGATTTGGTAAAATGAACAAATAGAAGATTAATAAACAGATTTAAATGAAACCGAAATATTTTTCCTCTCCCTTAGTAACGTTGATACAACTTATTCAATCTTTGCGCCATTTGACGTGACAATACCTAATATATAAGGACTGGTGTTTATTCGTGATACTTGTTAATTTGCTACATTTGAAAAAAAAAAAGGAAAAGAAAGAAAGGCGGGTGTTGTATAAATTCAGAACAACCTACATCATTTTAACCTGAGAAAGCCTTTGCAAGAAATTTCAATTTTTTTTCAAAATAATTTAATATTTCAGCTGTGTTTATTAACAGGACTCGCTTTTTCAAATTTGCGGTCAAATAAAATGTTTTACTGGAACAGTGATTGCGCACACAAAATACTCGCATTCTCGAATTATACGTGTTACTTTCATTATTAGAACAACTTTAATTAGTTTCATTTAATATTTAATCGTATTTCTTTTTAAATATCCAAATATCAGGGCCGTGCCGAGAATTTTAAGGGGTAGAGGGGGGGGGGGGGGAGTTGAAAATTTTTTGTCACAGATTTATTTTATAAATAACAACACATTATTCACTAATATTCATACTATTAATAATTTCCATAATTTTGCATAAATGAATTAGCCCGTATATGAACATTAATAAAAATTACACACATGTTATTGATTATACTCGTAATAAAAAATTTCTCCTTAAGATATTAATGAAGTATCTAAAAGTATGGAACATATTTTTTCTAATAATATTTATTTTTAGTTTTTAATTTTTTTCAGATTGTTGTGTATTTTTAATAACTATTTCAGTTCTAATGGAGGGGATACTGTGGACACGGCCTTGCTAGGTGTACTCTATAGATCATTTCATAATAACTCGTTATCGTATTGAAATCAGGAAATATCATTAATTTTAGATTTTATTCCGAAAAATGTCGCGCTAGATGCTTCAAAATAAACTGGCGGAGAAACCCCGCACTACGTCGTTTGCATCGAGCTACCATTCCTTTTTTCTTTAATCTAATTTTGAAAGACTGTCTCTCGCAGGTATTGCTAATTTTGTGTTGTAATAAAACTTCAGTGCCGAGACTAGCAGAGCGTATTTAACATTCCTTTTTTGTTGTTATTGTTTGTTTGTTTTTTTGGCCAAATGACTCGTTTTAATAAAGTGTACATAAACACGTTGATTCATCATCAATTATTCTGTAACAATAACTACAATGCGACCATTTGAAGTGGCAGCACTAATTTAACACGAAACTAATTCGACCTTATCCGACATAGTTGCGGATCTGATGGGAGAGTAAGAGTGTTGAAAAAGAGTGTGAATTCAAATTTTACCGACTTTATCTAAACTGCGATATATATATATATACGCACGTAGAGCGAATGTCTTAAAGTTATTCAAATTTCATAGTCATAAAACTAGACGTATTTTTACAAAGCAATGTATTTTCGTATTTGAGAGGAAAAAAAAATGTAACTAGTGAATACTTGCAGCAGATGAATTTGGAAAAACTCCTTACATTATCTGCAATATTAAGGAAAATAAAAATGCATTTTACATCAACTGACTTGTACAAACATGATTATGGTAGCTTGGTTATTTGTAATAAAATGTTAGATACCGGAAGGAAATTTAGGATTCCCACACACTGCGATACGGCGGAAATATAGCCTCATACACGAGTGTCCATTATAGACCGAAAAACAGAAGCTAAAATATAAATTTATTGAAAAAACCGAAATCGGGCGTCAGAAAATGTATATTTCTTACGGTAGAGTTAAAGGTAACGGAAACATCAAAATAAACGGCAAAGGTATTCAGAGAGGAATTGCATCGCTGGTTAATTATTTGACGAGAAGTGTGGACAACGCGAATACAAGATTAAAAACATCCACGACGTTTAATACTAAGTAATCGATACTTAACAAACTAACAATATTATCGATATAAAAGTTTGAGCAAAAGTAAAGGAAACATTATAATCAGTCGCGAAGCGAAAAATTTATCAATGGAAGAAAGCGATTTATGCCGAATTTCTTCATGTATCTTATATTTTTACGTATAAAACCAAAACACACACAATTGCATTTAATTTTTTAACCTATATGTATATGTCGATCAACAAATAAATATTTTCATTTCAAAGCTATATAATTTTATTCTGGTTATGCCATAGGCAACAATTTAGATAAAAACATATATATATATATATATATGTATATATGTGATTAACGATAATTTTAGTGATTCTAATAATGCAACAATTATTAGTACGTAACTATTTTCACGAATTTAATCAATTTTTTTGTTGAAGAAATTAAGTTTAATAGAAGTAATTTATATTATACATATTACTATTTCACAGAAACTGTAATATATAATATACACATTTCCCCATAGGTGTATATTAAAAATAATTTATCATCAAATAATATAAATTTAAAATTATTAATATAAAACATAAAGGCGAAAGAGTTATAAAAATAGCAAAAAACATAATAATATTTGATTTTGTGTTAACTGTCTTTCTTTCCTTTATTTTTATTCCTATTAAAATCTTTTTTCCATTTTTAACAACCTTAGTCTCTGAGTCATTGCTTTTGGTTAACGTTCCCATTAAAAAAATTCGTATATGCATCTATATTTTTAAGATGTACGTGAGTAAATAAAAGAGCACTGCTGCTACATTAAACATTGTATTTTCTGACCAATGGGGGGTCCAGACCCCTTGGACCTCCCTCCCTAGCACCGCCACTGATTATAATATATGCGAAATAATAATGTTTCTGCCTTGGTTTACGGGAGGAATGAAAAAAAAAAGGGAAAAATACAAATTCCAATATGTATCATATTAGATGCTTAGGAAAACTTATAGGAGACATATACTGACTCCGGAAAGATTACCAAGATTTAATAAAACTAGCTGGGAATTACGCTAGTACGAATGGAAACAACAATTGAGGAACGCAGATTAAATAATCCGGATACAGGTGAATTACGGGTGTTGATCTTTCGAATAATTATAGTACATTTCCCATTTTAATGTTTCAATGATTTCATTTCAAAAGAATCTACATAAATTTGTAAAAAAAAAACAACAATCAATTGCTCCTTTTCGTTATGTTCTTGTGTGTGTGTGTGTGTGTGTTTTTATAATCATTTTATAGTTTGCGAATTTAACAGAATAAGTGAAGTGCATTATTATTCGACGACCAACGGGAAATTAATAGAACTTTTACTAATAAGAAAATTTAGCTAGAGAAAATAATATCGGCCGGTATTGAAGTCGTACATCGTTATGGCGCGATTTATGGAGTTTTTTTTTTTTTTTTTTTTTTTTTATTAAAATTTTCAAACCGTGGTTAGACCCCGGGCCGTGTATAATATCTAGACTATTACGGCCCGAGAGTCTCCGGTTACAGGAATGCCCCTAATCCATTGTCCCTGACGAACTGGAAGACTGCACTTTGGTTCGCTTCTGAGTTTGAGAGAACATGGCTGAGGTTATCAAATCCGTGTCTCGTTCTGGAGGATTGGAATGCAGGGCAGTTTATGAGAATGTGCTCAACCGCCGGTGGCTCTTGCGCGCGACAGAAAGGACACGTGGTTGGAGGGTGAGCGCCTTCCAACAGGTAGTCGTGGGATAGTCGCGTGTGGCCCAGGCGTAAACGGTTGAGCGCGCGATGATAAACTCGTAAGGTCCCCTGGGGGGGCCACCGTGGCTCTACGGATTTCTTTATATTCTGGAGGTGGGATGGGGTGGAGATGTGTTCTTGTTTCCACTGTTCCATTATTTGTATTTTTACAGCTTCTGATATTTGAGGGGGCCCAAGTATGCTTTGCGGACTGGGAGCTGTAATGGTTGATTGAGCTGCTGTGTTAACCCTTTCATTTCCTGGGATTCCCGCGTGACTTGGGACCCACAACACTACTAGCTTATATCCCTTCGATTGTAGCCCCATGATGAGTGCCAAGACGTGGTTTATTAACCCCCTCCCCGGGGCTCCCCCTCCTAACATCTTAGCCGCCACTAATGAATCTGTTATCAATAGGATGTCATGGATTGGCTCTGTGGACGCCAGGATCATTTCCAGACATAAGCGTATTGCATATAATTCGGCATCTAGGATTGAGCAGTAATCGTTCAGACGGATGGTTGCCATTGCTCCCTTCACTTCGAAAGCGCACGCAGTTGGTGACATCCCCTCGACGGGTGCTGCTTTGGCCCCATCTGTATAACATTGGATAGCGTTGCTGTACTGTCTTATTGTTTCGCACGCGTCTTGAGTAAGTTGCTCTGACATGCCGTAGGACTTATACTTTTGCAGAACCGATAGGTTAACTGCTACAGGCTCAAGTTGCCACAGATGTAACGAGCCGGTAGCTGCTGCCTGGCACTCTGTGGAGTCGTTGACATTGACATTCTGAAGTAGCTTGGTGAGAATTGGTAGTGGATCGTTAGTGAACGCTGCGAGTAAGGGGGTTTCGGGATGGATATAAGGCAGCTTTAGGAATGGAATATTGCACCGCAGGGTATGCAGGGAGCGATAGAATTTCAGTGGGGGAGAGCCCGTTAGTGCACAGATACTCCTACACGGTGTTGTATAATGGGCTCCGGGTGATGATTCGTAGTGCAGAGTGGTGATTTGCGTCCAGTTTTTTCAGGTTACTTAGAGACGCTGAGGAGTACACCTGGCACCCATAATTTATTTTACTTAGGATCAAGGCTTTGTAAGCATTAGAGATTAATTTGGGATGAATATTGAGTTGGGGATTGGAGAGGTATCGGATTATTGACAGTAACTTTATACATTCGGATTTTAGCTTATTAATGTGTAGGCGCCAAGTTAATCTGCTATCAAACTCCAGGCCTTGGAACCTGGCTGAAATACAGTTCGGAATTATGGTGTTGTTTATTTGGAAAGGAATCCTGTTGGTCACAGGCCGTCCCCTATAGAAATCGACACATACCGTCTTTGCGGAGGAAAAGTTTAGACCATTGACTTCTGACCATTTTTGGAGTTTGGAGATAGTTTTCTGAAGGATTGTGTGAGATATGTGTGGATCACGAGACGCTAGGGAAATGCTAAGGTCGTCAATGAAGAGCCGGGCCGTTACTGGTGGCTGAACACAATCAGCAATGTCATTGATGTACATTATGAACAAGGTTACGCTAAGCGCAGAGCCTTGAGGTATGCCGTTCTCGATGCTCATTGCATCAGAGACTTGAGAGTCGATTCTGACCCGTATAGTTCGGTCTGACAAGTAGTTTTGAATGAATCTTATCATTCTACCTGTCACCTGCCATCTTCGTAGTTTGTTTATTAGGCCTTGCCGCCATAGGCGGTCATAGGCTTTTTCAATATCGAAGAATATGGTTATCAGGTGCTGTCGACTTTTGAACGCAGATAAAATCTGCCTTTGAAGGCTCACCAGATGATTCGACGTTGATTTAGCCTTACGGCCTCCGGCTTGTATTGAGGAGAGGATATTTTTGGATTCACAAAAGGAGAGGAGACGTCTGTTGACCATTTTATCCAGGGTTTTGGATAAGGTACTCATCAGTGAGATAGGACGGTAGCTACTGGGTAGTGAAGGATCCTTATTCTGTTTTAAAATCGGAATAACGATTGCCTCTTTCCATGAGATCGGAATGTTACCTTGTTCCCAGATCTGGTTATAGATGTTTAGCAGATATAGTCTTGCCGCCGTGGGAAGGAGCTTTAGCATGAAAGGATGGATGGAATCTGCGCCAGGTGCACTTGCCTTCAGCTTATTGTCTAAGACAAAATTTAACTCGGACAAGGAGAACGCTCGATCGTACCGATCCATGCTGTTGGGTGGTAGGAGAGGAATGACATCTTTCTTATTTGCGTGGGACAAAAAGTATGATGAGTAGGAATTGGTTGAGGAAGCATCGGAGAAATGCTTTGCTAGTATGGACGCAACCGATGCCGTATCTGATATGATGTTGTTATTGGACTTGATATAGATTGGGGTTGATGGTCGCTGTCTTCCGTTAAGGAATTTTATTTTCCGCCAGGTAGACGCACTGGTCGACGCGTCATTAATTGACGACATGAAGGAAAGCCAGGCTTCGTGTTTTTTCGCCCTGATAATGTGACGGGCTAAAGATCTATGCTTCTTAAATTCTATTAGATCCTGGTCAGCTTTTGTCGATTTATACTTTCTTAAGGCTCGCTTCCTGTTCGTTATTGCCTCTCTCACTTCGTCACACCACCAGGGGACCTTGCGTGGGTGCACAGCCGCGGATGACTTCGGGATTGTTGCTACTGCTGCTCTGAATAGAGCCTGTGTAAATGTCTTTAAGTTCTCTTCAATAGATGGGCCGGGCTCAGAATTTATGACTAGGCTCTCCTTGTAGCCTTTCCAGTCCGCTTTGTGAAACATGTACCTTTGCACGGTCGATTGATTTCGAGGAGCCGACCGACAACTACCTATGTCAGGTGAGATTATAATGGGAAAGTGGTCACTGGAGTGGAGGTCATCCAAGACGCGAGACGAAATTATTGGGTAAAGTGCGGTGGTGCAGAGGGCTAGGTCAATTGTTGAAAACGTCTTCGCCGTGGAGTCGAAATGAGTAGGACCTTTTAACGAAAGGAGAGCATAGTCGTTACTGACGAGAATATCCGTTATGACCGAGCCACGGTGATTTGTTGAAGCTGATCCCCAAATCGGGGAGTGGGCATTAAAATCTCCTAGAATTATTGACGGGGAGGTCAGCTGATTTGTGGTAGCGCATAGCTGTGGGTAGCTGACGTTGCTGCAAGGGGGTAAATAGAAATTGCATATGGATATTGCACTACCAGAAAATCCGGGTATTAAGACAGATATCGCTAGTGCTTGAAGATGCGTCGTTATCGTTATCAAATGAGCTGGGATTGAGACATGCACGAGCGTTGCCACTCCCCCGCAAGCTCGGTCACCCAAAGTGTAGTCTCTCTGGAAGGTGATATAGTTGGGAAAAATAGGGTCTAGCGGGGAAGTGAGATGTGTTTCTTGCAAACAGATAACCGCAGGGTTGTGGGTTGCGATTAGATATTCTAGTTCCGTTTTATTGTTGTGGAGGCCCCTGCAGTTCCACTGGAGTATGGTGCACCTACTTCGCATTCCTGAAGACATCATTTGAATTCTTATCACCCCGTGATCGTGCCTTGTATGCGGATTGCTGAACCTCCCATTAGTTAGTCTGGGAACTGCGATCGTCGTCTGTTGTTGTGTTCTCCGATTCAGAGGGTGTAAGTTTCAAATTCTTTATAATACGCGAGCATCTATTTTTGACGCTCCTACTCCCAAGGAATGGCTTTACCTGGGATAACATGTGCAATAATCCGTCTGTGTCCTGTGTGAATTGTTGGGCGTACTTAAGATAACTGGACGATGTGCTGATACGCTTTATGAACTTTTGGAAGTCGTTGTAATTGAGAATGAAGGGCACTTGGTTTTCTTCGAAAAGATGTTTTGCTCCTGCTACGATTTCCTCAATATCTGCTCTCTTCTTTTGCGCCGTTGGTCCTTCAGCTGTTTCTGTTTGCGCATCAGCGGGTAGGTGTTCCATTGGTACTTCTGCGTTGGCTGTGTCAGCAGTCTGTACTGGGCGTCCCTCAGGGTTGTAATTGTGGTTGTCTAGAATGATCCGTTTTGGAATAGAATGTGTAGGATATGTAGGCTCTTCTGCTCCTGCTTGACATTCAGGAGTTTTGGGATGCGGCCGTTTGAAGAGTGGGTTTGCTCTCTCGCTGTCCTCCTGTTGGCAGTTGGTTTGGTTCGCTGGGGTAATGATTTGGCGATCCGGCCGCTGTCCCGGTGCTTGGTGAGGACCAGTCATGCCTATCTGGCTTGTTATGGGGTCACTTGTTTGTTGTTTTTGGATATCGTGAGGAGGGGGATTCTCTTTTTGCGTATCTTGATGGGGCCTATTTTCGGAGGGATCGATAGGCACCACCGGAAGAGGGCTTTCTGTTTGAACTACACTAGGGGGGTCTGTGTCCTTATTGCATGCAGGGCACATATGGTTCTCCAAGAGGACGAAAATTCGGTGATCTCTTCCGTTATAGCTTATCAGAAATGACTCCGGTATGTTTGTACAGCTGGTGTGTTCGATGTGAAGCTGTCGTCGCCAGCTTAAGACGTGACCAAATTCAGCATCCATCGGATTTACCCGGAGGATTGCTATCTGTGACAGGGGTTTTATTGCCAGGTTACTGCTCAAGTACTGCACTAGTTTGTCATTCGGAATGGTGGGGGATACATTTGACAACACCAACTTATTTGTTGGGTTCCGTAATCTACGCGCGGCGACTGGTTTCCCTCCGAGATAAATCGTTGCCCCTTTGGCAAACAGCAAGTTAGTTACTTCGGTGGAACTTAAGAACATCATTACCCTGTCTTGGCTGATTCTTGATCCGGCCAGAATATTTGATGCGCTACCTATCTGCTCCTTCAGCGCTACTAAATACTCTCTTATGGTGTGTGGAGCGATGTATGGGAATATGATTCCCTGCTCGTCAGTTATTGGTTGAACATTCGTTATTGGGACTATTCTTTTAGCAGCGAGAAATGGTGTCCTGTTTGTCGATTTTAACTTTTCCGAGAAGGATGATAAGAGCGGCTCTGTTTTGCCGGGCTGAGAAATATCACGCGATATGCCGGGTAGTGCTGGGAATTGGTCGTTATCAATTATCGGCGCGTCGCTTTCGGAAAGATCGAGAGATAACGGGCTGTTCGTATTGTTATCAGTAGTAGATGCAGCTGTACCTGAATTCGGGGCTGACTGCGGCAGTGTGTTAGTGGTGGCGGTCGGTTGTACGTGTTGAGTTAAATTAACAACGTTCGTCTTACCTGCATTGCTGCTGTTAATGATGTTACGGGTAGTTTTTGTCGCACCGGTCGCATTGTCGAAGCGTCGTAGCGGTGGTGATGACGAGGGGCTGGTTGCGTTGAGGCTGCGCGCTGTGCTGCCTTGTGCGCGTGCGGGGGGAAGTTTCTTAGTCGCCGACATGAATCGGCACAAGAACGATAATTACGATAATATATACACACTATAAATTATTTAAACGCGATAAACACAGAACTACTTTACATGAATACATTAATTTGATATCGTACGAATTTGGAAAATAATTTCAAAGAAGATAAACAATAAAATTTCAGGGCTGCTACACATACGTGATGATGGTATAAAGGAAAATTCTTGTTGTTGGACGGCGAGATATTTTGGAGTTGGCGAATCTTTATAATTTCAGATGGAAACTAGAAATATTATACAGTATTTTACTGAAAATCTACCCGGTCAAGTGAATAGATGGAGATGTGACTGCGCCAGTATTTTTCCTGAATGTTTCGAATAAAACGTGTTTAATTTGTGTGTACCTATACCGGATTTAAAAGTTGAATTTTTCAGAAAATATCAAACTGGTAATTAGGTCTGGATAAAATCAAAAACTTACAAAATAGTAGGCGTAAAATTAGGGATTGTTAAAATAAGCTTTAATATTTAAAGAATTGTTCTTTTTTTTGAGAAATGAACGAGAACCTATAATCTAGCAATTGGAAAATTGGGGGGGGGGGATAAAACAAAACTCAAAACGATAAAACTGAGTTTTTTTCGTTTTTTTGTTGTTTTTTGTTTTTTGTTTTTTTTTTTTCTATTTCCGTTGCTTAACCGCAACCTGCGGTGTTTTTTGGACGGATAACTTTATCGAAAATGCAAAATTCTTTTCAAGGTTAATACATTTCAATTTTTATTTTAAGAAGAGAAAGAAAAAGAAAATTGAGAAATAAAATTAACACTCGATTCGCTTAAAAAAAAGATCTGAAATAAACGGAAAAAGAAAAAGAAAAAAAACTGCCGATTGTAAGAGTAGGAAAAGAATGGTTTCTGTATTTTTTAAAAAGTGTTCTATAATCCTTTTGCCCACTTGTTCGACCTTTCTTTTTCTTGGACAAAGAAAGAACGCTGCTAATAATAAATATGGGCTTAATATAGGTCAATTTACCAAAATTGAAGACAGATTGCAATGACCGGCGTTAAAATACTCGGAACGGTAAAAATCAATCGATTGGTTGAATTGGAATTCCAGAAGAACCCCCAGTTTAAAAAAAAAAAAAAAGTAACAATAAATAGACAATCGTAATAATAGCGCGGTTTGGTACCAAATGGAGAAAAAGAGAAATGTAAAATATAATGGAATGTTTAAGAAAATTAGAAAAATGAGAGAGGCAAACCAAAAACAATAAAGCGGCAGCGAACGGGTGGGCATGAACAGTTGTAGCGTACGTGGACAGAGAGATTTGATTGTGTAGTGAAAGAAGCGAATATTGTTCGTCTGATAGGGAGTGCTGTGTCCGTGTGTAAAGTGTGAAAAATTTACGAAGGAAAACAACAAATCATCGAAAGAATCTAAGAGACGCAGCAGCGGCAAAAGCTTTCGAAGTATTCTAGCCTAGACCGCTGTAGATTCGCGTAAGCAAATAAGTCGGCCATTCTTTGACGTCATGAATGAAACTTAAAACTACCCTTTTCTGTTCCTAGCCAGCCTATTGGTCGCTTCAGCCTATTATTTCGCTCTTCCCTTCTTCCACCTGAGATAATAATAGCTACAATTTCTCTGAATGGGACTAAAATGTATTTAACCCTTATTCGTTGCGGTGTTTAATTCTTTCTTTGTTTCCCCGTGACAGCGTCTTCGTCGGATTTTCTTTTGAAATATAAATGAATAGAGACAGCTTCATTCAGTGCGTAATTTCCAACGCTATTGTTTGAGAATTTAATTCGCCGTTACCGACCCCTTCTCAGTCTACATCAAGATCCTCCCGCCGATTTATATATTGCGCTTCTTTTCCTTACCTTATTATTTGTTTTTATATTATAATTGGTTGGGATTTTTTTTTTTTTTTTTTTTTTTACGCTTTAAATTATTCAACGACGAAATGTAAAAATATTTTAATTTTTAACTTTAATAATAATTACTCAATGCCGGTTTAAAAAATAGCGTCCTTGCCGAAAAGCCCGAAGAAATCTCAGGAAACAGTGTGATCGTTGGTTTTTTTTTTTTTTTTTCTAAAGTAAAACTATTTATGGGGGACATTACGAGTTTTGAGATAAAGTTCGTCGAGCTAACAAAATCTGTTAAACTTCTAATAATGCTCGTATAATGTAAGACGGAAAAATTTTGTTATTAACCCACGCGATAGCTCACGCTGTTAGAAAACATCTAACAACAACTTATAACTATAATAGATTAAATGATAAATAATCAACCCTCCACCAGAGAGTCCTTCATCGATACAATAATGGGACTGAGATAACGCACACCGTAACTTTTGATAGAATTAAATTTATTAACAGCTTTTTCCTGTTTTGTAATCGACGATACGTGAATTGCTAGTAATAATCTAACGTGCGTGCGATTATGACACCTGAATTGTTACAGTAATAATCTAACCGGTAAAAGGGAAGAATAAGGTCTCCACAAAACCATCTCACGCATACAATGTAGTATCTAGTTTTTATAATGCAATCTGCATAAAAATGAAAATCATATTTCTATGAAATTAAGTAAATATTAATAATAAATTGTTAGAAAGTGATCTTAAATAACGAAAATAAAAATCCAACCAGCTATTTCTGGCTACTAAGTAATTTGCGCTATTTAAAATTAAAATCCGTAACGATCCGCACAAAGAGAAGATTCCGAGAATAGTCGCCAGCTTTCTGTTTCTGTTTTTTTATTACTTTTTTTTTTTTTTCAATATAGTACAGGGCATGGGTAACTCTCTAGACACGGTTCCATCTTCGGAAATATATCCGCGTTCGAACACAGCCAGATATAATATCTCCGACGATACGTGAATTAATATGTATCTCAACTCCGAAAGATGTCACACAACGAACGAATGTCATTCCGGACATAGTCGGATTTACCTCTGTCGGGGTGATTTAATACATCTGAACTCCGAAAGGGGTAATAGCTGCGCGCACAGCTGTCAAAATTTGTCATTTTCATGGGATGACGTCGTGTTCATAGATTGCAGTGTAGCAGGGGTAATAGCGATGGTGTGATTTAACATTTTCAAATCTGGATGAGAGTAATGCGATCGACGAATTTAATGCTAGGTGTGTTATTTAACGCGATGCGAACTAGCTATTTTATTGAAAAAAGGATGCTGGTAAATGCGCGAATGTTTAAAAGGTTCTGTTGCTTTGTGCGTTCTAAGTACTACGGGGGGAGTTGGAGTTGAATACGCAACCGAAGATTAAGATTGTACAGATATGAGGATACATAAATTTTTTTGGGGGGGAGTGGGTTTTAAACTCAAATTCCACCCATCGTCTTACATAACTTCGGCGGAGTTCGATTTGAGAAGCGGATATATGTATATCCGAAGTCGCAAAGGACACACACACACATGTATATATATACATATATATATACGTATGGAACTAGAAGAACTGCTCTGGCGGAGTTGATTCGCGCATTTTTATACAGTACGTATGTCTAAAACAAATATCGCGAACGAAAAATGGAGAATTTCCCGATAGAACAGACGGCTGTTGCTTTTTTCTCGGGGAATTTTCATGTAGTTTGTTTTCCTATTCTAATGCCGGTTCACTCGAACGTAGAGCAAAAGACACGCAGAATAAGTATACGTAGATCCGCACAAAGAGAAGACGCCGAGAATAGTCGCCGGGTTTCTGTTTCTGTTTTTCTTCTGATTTGTTTAAATCGGTAATGCTTATTCTTTTGAGCTTATACGATTACTTGATTGTGTAGTAGATAGTTGATAATATAGAAGTGAAAGGCCACGTGTCTATGTATATACATTTAACGGTCAAAATTTTTATGGTCGAAGAGTAACATTTCTGATTGCTGATGCATTTCGGGTGCGTTATAAGTAACTCTAATTTTGACATTAAAAATTGGTTTGACCGAAAGCAATCTGAGCGACCCGATTCTTTGACGATATAACCCCGCAGGCTATGAGATTTAATTCGAAAAAATGTTCTACACCGTGCGCAAACATATCGCATTGTAGTACCGGAAAACTATTCTGGTCATGAAAGCATTGATGGCGCAAATGTTACAAAGGCACCTGAATATTAGAAAAAGATTACGCGTTAACCCCTTTTTATTCAAAACCTGTTCTCAGCGAAAGTAAAAAAAAAAAAGCCCCTTCTTATTTCTAAAACTTTTCGTTCATTTAACGCTTTTTTTTTTTTTTAAATTCGAAATTTGCTCCCAACATTTCTAATCTCTGTATTATTCTCATTATTAATTTTGGACAACCGGTGTACTGACCTCGAATGTTGTATCATTGGGGGTTTGATAGTCTTCTGTCTTTGACATTTCGCTTATTTGGATATTTCGGTTTCAGTTGTTTTTTTTTTATTTTCTTTTCGTCGTATTTAAACGTCAAAAAGGCATCTTGTAAAAAGTATCGATCAGAAAAATCTCAGAAACCGGAAAAGTTGACTTCTCTATACGCTTGTTGTTTTTGAGAAACGGTATTTCGCGTGTACAGATAAATAGACCAGACTGAAAATTTTCTAATAAATTGTTTTTTTTATTAGAAAAAGATTACTATGGAATTTTTAGCGAAAACTATTTCGTAACAAGCATATTGTTTATTAAAAAAAAACGGGTTATTTGAAAAATGATTCGATTAAGAAAAAGTAAACACACCTTAATTGTCGAATTTTTTTATTTAAAGTTTCAAAAAATTAGCCGTAAGACAAGTATAATTATAAAAAGTCTCTAAAAAATTCTTTTGCGAAAATACATTGATTATGCAAGACCCCCCCTCACATACGTATTTCCTGCTTGATGACAATCAATGATATAATTTTTTTCAACTAAAGTTGCAAAGGTAAACATAAACACAACCATATACATATATTGGTACACTTCTATATATGTAGTAATATACACATTTAGATTTTGTTTTATCCGTACCGAAAGCGAAAGTGTTTCTACCGGATAGGAACGTGAGACTTATAAATTTACTTATCATTAGTCGTGCATAATTAAAGTTTGCGGGGAGAAACAATAAAAAAAAACCCGCATACATGCGCAAATAACCCCCTTCCAGAAAATAAAGGAAGATTTATACTAATTTACTCTATAACGAATATTACATACGAGAAATCGAAATTCGCAACTTACTCAACATTAATACGAAATACAAAATGTCTTAGACATTATGCAATCGCCAGACACAAGAGTTTCATAGAATTATTCCTTTAAATGTCAGTAGTATGTGCTTTTTTATCCTTCGATGTTTATATTTTTTGTATGTAAGCTTTAGGATAATCATAGGAACAGCAACCTATGTTATTTATTAATATTAAGTCAGATGCACTGCACGTTTCAAAAAATTTCCGAGTGTTCTCTGTAATTATTTCTCCTGAATGTACGAAGTATGTTTACATATTCGCGCCTATAGTGTTGATGTTAGTGTATCGTGGTTTATTCAGTATACTATATTCGTAGACAATGATTTTGAATTCTTTGGAGTTTTTGGTAAATAATTTAACTGGTAGACGACGAAATTATTACCGGATGGTTTGTTTATAGATAATAAGTTTGTTTTCAGGTGTTAAATGGGATTTTCTATTAAAGTGTACGGCTATAGACAACAAATCTCTTTCTGAGCTTTTATAATTTTAATAATTTTCGTGAAAGTTAATCTTTTTTTATCAAGTGTTAGGCCCAGGTACTGGATTTTATCCTTCCATTTCACCTATCTGTCTTGAATGTTTACTTCTTTTCGTATATGCGCACGGTCGTCTTCTAGTAAATAAAATGGCTTCCGTTTTATTATTGTTTATTTTAACCTGCCACTTTTTAAAATATTTTATTAACGTATCAGCTGCTCTTTGCAGTCTGTCTGTTGTTGTGTCTGTTCTATAGGATGATGCTACACTATTGCAGTATCATCTGCATATTTCAGACTTTCTTTGATTTTAGAAATGTCGTTTAAAAATATTATAAAGGTACGCCAGCAGTTATGTGTTCTGAGGGTGACTCATGATTATTTAGTTTGACGTAAAATTTTCCGTTTAAAAGATATGATTTCACTGTACATATTAAAGAATAAGGATACTTAAGCTGGAATTCGTTTAAATATTGTACCTTTTATCCATGCGGTGTCAAAACTTTTTCGATATTTATCAGTAATACTTCTGTAAGTTTGTTTAGATTGAAATTGTCGGTAATTTTATCACAGATTTTAATTAGTTGTATGGTTGTACTAAGTTTAGGTCGGAAACCAAACTGATTATCGCATATTATATTATTTTCATCGTTGTGCTTTCTTAATCTTGTAAGCATACAATCTTTTCGAATAATTTACTTATATTACTTAGTAAGCTGTTGGGACGTATGTTTTCGGCCAAGGAAGCATCCTTACCGGGCTTAATGTGCTGTCTGCGAGACTTTTCATTGTAACGGAAAATAGCATAATCTAAAACATGAGAGTTGAATAAGCACACACGAGAGCCATTTGTTGGTAAGTTCTTTATCATTTTAATGCTAATTTTATCGTGTCCTTCAGAATTTTTGTTTTTTAGGCTTTTTATAAGTCTATTAACTTCCTTGGGGCTAGTTATGTAATTATTTGTTGCGTTATTTGCCATGAAGTACTTATTTGATAGTTCTTCTGATGTTCATTAAATGATTATGAGTAGATAATTTTTGATAGTTTGTTTTTGTATATTTTCCTAAAGTGTTCTATTCAGATTTTTGCCCTCACTTTTGGGATCATAATTCATTGTTTGCATTTCGTATTTTGATCGGCGGCAATTTCGCATCATGATTTCTAAGAAAATATTTATTCAGTTTTCACAAAGAGTTATCCTTCGGTGTTAGTGTGTCTTTTTAAAAATTTATTCCACCGGTTATTTCTCTCGATGATTAATTTATTTCGAACTAGTTTACATAAATGATTATATATTGCTTTTCATATATGATTGAGATGTTATTTCTTTTTTGACGTTTCT
The DNA here is from genome assembly GCA_039619475.1 of Icerya purchasi. Taxonomy (NCBI): domain Eukaryota; kingdom Metazoa; phylum Arthropoda; class Insecta; order Hemiptera; family Monophlebidae; genus Icerya; species Icerya purchasi. Next base: position 242,314,767 of record CM077115.1, read on the forward strand.
TTCTAATAAAGTTTTTAATTTTAATTAAGGTTGCTGTAAAGTTGCGAAGGTGTTTTATACTTAACTGCCCGAGAATTTGTTGTTGCATTTAAAATTCAAAAGTAAGTTATCGTCCTTTTTTTTTTTTTTTTTGACGTACAATATATAAAATATTCAGATCGAGCGAAAATGGCGCGCAAAGATAAAACACGAAAAACGTGGTAGAACCAGTGCCAAAAGGCTCAAGTGCAGACTTAAAAGACTGAAAAAAACCTTCAGCAGAACACCATCTGGCGCGATAGTACCTTTGAAGTTTTATAAGAGATAGCATTTGATACGGAAAATGTCCGCTACCGCAGGCAATTGTTGCAGCCTAAACGAAAACAAAACGTAGCCGTCGTTTTCCGGCGAATTTTTTATTTTACGTTTTTTCTTTAAGCAAAAATTTATAACGTGATGATACTAGCGGGGCAGATGGAAAAACGACTTCTCTGCCATTTCCGAAGTAACAAATAGGGCGCGGTAAACGGTTTATCGGTGTTTTCGGGGATTTTCCTGTTATTTATTCATTTTTTTATTTTTAGTATTATTATTATTATTTATTTTATTTTATTTTTTTGTTATTCCATTTTATCTAAACCGCAGCAGCCATTTAACTCGGATAGAAGTGTTCCCACAGTAGTAATTCGAATGTTGTCGATACTTGCATTTAGCGTGTACAACATTAGAGTGGTTTTCACAAATAAATCCGTTTTTTATCTAAGCCGTTAAAAAATATACAGCGTGTAACAACGTTCGCGCACTCAACAAATTAAGCGGGTCTGCCAAAGTGCTAAAAATATACAGAAGTGATTCTGTTAAACGAATTCCGAGAAAAATATTATATTGTAATTTTCATGGAATAAGAGATGAGCAAAAAAATTTACGTATCGACTCTACCGTTAGCGAGAACAAAGATGGAGGAGCAAACGGGCAAATGTGCAAGGACATCGCCAGGCCAGGGGTGGGGGCAGATGATAGAAAGAGGATATGAGTTACAGGAAAAATAAACTTTATAATTTATAAAGGCTTAATATTTTATTATACCGGAATAAAATCTTAATTAAAACATAATTTTCGTGGGTTTTTGACAAATTGTTCTACTACTTTATTATGAAAGTCTTCGAAATTGTCCATGATTACGCGCCTATAAATACTTAAGTTTCGAGGCTCCAGGGGGAATCCCCCCTGGCGACGCCCATTCAAATAATAACTCGGCTGTTAAATAAAATATCTAAACAAATAATAGAGACCGAAAAAATAGGGCAAAAGGAAAATAAAGGGGAATAGGAAATGTTAAAAAAATAATAAACATAAGAGAATGCGCAACAATAAGTAAAGAAATATATATAAATGACAGATTGCTGAATCCTCCCGCTTTTTGTTTCTCTAAAATTCCCGTTCCTAATTTACTCCCATTGTGTAAAAAGTTTCACGTTAGATTTTGGTCAGATTTTTACCGTTTCTTCCTTTTCTAATCAACCTTCCGTATATTTTTCCATCCAACCTAATCTTAACACGCGGCCTTGACGATTTTCCTTCGCTTCGCCGCTCCGTTATTGGCCCTATTATCCGTTTACGTCTTAATCATACTCTTCTTTCTTCCTCACGTTTTCGTTTTCATCCCGCACTCTTTCCCCTAATTATCCTCTTCATCTTGACGACGAAGTCGTCTGTGATCCTGACCATATCTTTTTTAAATGTCCATCCCCCGTGAATGGCACTTCTTTGTTCTCCAATCTATTATCACTCAAACTCCCTACTCCTTATTGTACCTCGTATATCTTATCGTTTCCGTCGATCTCCGTTCTTCCTATCCTCAGTTCTTTTATCATATCAATATTTAACACCGAATCTACATTTAATTGATCCTTCTCCCTCATGTCGTTTCTGGACGAAGATCCTTTGTTGACATGCCCAAAGAGGGGGTTAAAAAAAAATATATATATATATATAAACTCGGCAATTTTGGCCTTGCAAGGGGCTGCCCCTTGACCCCTCTTGCTTTCATTTCTGTCTCTTTCTCTTCTATATTTTGTATAAAATGATCAAAATTTACAACGTAATTCTTACTTGCATCAACACAAAAAGGAAAACAAAACATAATCACAAAAATCCTATCCTAACATTTAACTTTCATTACATAAAATTAAGATATTGTTTCATTACATTTTTCGTTACATAAAATTGTGACATTTTTTAAATAAGAATAACAAAAATCCTATAAAATATAACAAACGTTACATAAAATTGGGACATTTTGCGTTACATAAAATTGGGACATTTTTTTGGGACATTTTGCGTTACATAAAATTGGGACATTTTTTTGAATGGGGGGTAGCCTAAGAATTACGTTGCAATTAATAGATTACCAAACAAAGCAAGATAGAGTATAGGTATCGATAAGTACAGAAATAGATTAAGATGTAGTAGATATTATACGAAGATCGAACCGTTCCGGAATGTACCAGACAGACGAAAGGTTGCTCAAATGTTAGCCAACGTTCGATAACGGACATGGCACCGTGATGATGGTGTATATATATAAATAATAAAGTTGTATAAATCGTCGGCAAGCGTTTTAGCTTGACGAAAGAAATCATTGTAATTAAAAATAAATGTACACATTTCAAAAAAAAAAAACTTGTAATTTAAAACCCTCAAAGTAATATATTTATTATTGTAAATATATTTTGTAAAATTAAAAAAAAAAACAAAAAAAAACGCTAAATTGTTCCCCGTACGCGAAAATAATTAGATCCATATATTTCGAGGCGTTTTGGTATATTCAGCAAAAATCTCACAATGAACCATTTTCTAATGCGTTCACGCTTTTAGTAGCAACATCCCAAAGTGTATTTTCGTTTTATACCGTGTGTGTAGACTTTCGTGTGTCTAATAACGCTTGATGTTAACGAAATACGAAGAGGTTAATTAATAATCATTCCAATTATTAACGCATCCTTTATAACTGCCGTCGAGCTTCGTACACTGTGAACCTTAACTAATCCCTGACGCGGCGTCAAGGGTGTATCTTACTTTACTTTTACTTTTTATACTTCATGTAACGTAACATTTTTCATTTACTGCGATGGTTGATAATGCCAATAATACGGTAGTACCATCCGCGATTAATGGTTTCGAGCCATGCCGCGGATAGTAGAGAACATTGAGCTTAATGCGTTAACAATACATACAGACATTTACAGTACCCCGTATAGATGTACACTCAAATTGCATAAGTACACCATATGTAACGTTGGAATTTATTATAGTAAATGGTATGTGTTTACATTATTATGATTATGTTTTCACCATCACGTCTTCTACTCTATTCTTCTTGTTTATGTTGACCAACCTGATACATATTACGATGATTTTGTGGAACGACAATCAGTGATTTGATTTTTATGATTTTTTAATATTATTTACTTTTATTCAAAGTTATTTAATTTTTTCTACGTATGCAATGTACAACGTGCTACAGTTTACTCTTCAGAAATTTAATATCATTACGTATAACGAAAAGTATGAAAAGTTGAGAGTTTGAACAAGATAACTTTAGAGTCAGGAAGATGTTCGTATGAAAGCGGAATAAGCGGAGTGTCTGGAAAAAATCGGTCTATTACGCTTGGTAATGGAGATGACGTCGTTGATGGGACAGGATCATCGATGGCTGACACTTTTTGTTTTACTTGAAAAAACATTGTGATAGGGGTTTTTTTTGTTTTTTTTTTTTTTTTTAGTCGTGTTGTGACAAACTGCGGATAATTCTACTAATTTATATTTTTGAACCTGTAACAACTCTGTGTTGGGTGAATATCTTGTGCTGACGTACCCACAAAATTAAAAATTAAAAAATTAAAAAAAAAATCTATAATAATGATTACGTCAATTTCCCGTTCTCGTTTCTTTTTTTTTGGCCACCGTCGATAGTACTTAGTAGGTGGCACAAAAAGTATGAAATTTCTTGCATATATTCAGCATGAGTGGTAAATGCAGTGTCGATGCACATATATTAGCCATCGAAATAACTGATTTTTGTTTGCGTGGTTCGTGTTGCACGATGATACGGATCCGAAGAAGTGTTGCGGAGAATCTAATCGAACGCGGCCAGTTGTTCTTCACAACATTTTCGTGGAGCTGCCAATTTATCAAGCTGAGATTACTCACACGGGAGACCGAGGTTGGAGATTGAATTTTCAGAAAAATATTAGCGCCGTGTTAAATTATTGTCAGACGTGCCAACGACTGTGTACAACTTTGTCGAATCAACAATTTCCTCTAATAAATTAACATCAAGAACGGAACGAAATGGTCAAATGTTGCCTGGATTCATGTGAATTATCTTATTCAGTGACTAATGTGTTCCTGCTCTTTACTCTTTATCTTTCCGGTCGAGTAAGTAATTCGAGAAAATCACATTTATTCAAAAACTAGTGATTTTCAAAAACTAAAGTTACATATATATACACACACACGCACATATATATACATATGTATATAGATGATTTTTTAAATTTCAGAATACGGAATTTTACAGGATATACGTTAATTCGAATAAATATTACGAAGGATATTTTTACGTGTACTATAATCAGATTAAAGTTTTTCAAATTATTCTTGCATTACAAAGTATTAAATTTAGAAAGAAAGTCAAAAAATAAAGCTGAATTTTCTGGTCAAAAATTTAGTTCAATCATTTCTCAATAGTCAGAAAATTTTATGCACTAGTATAAAAAGAAACGAGAGTTATAAGGAACATCATACGTAGGGAGATACCCAGAGAACGAATGTTATTATTAATATTATAGGTAAATTGCTCCAACACTGTGGATCAGTTTTAATTCTCGAGAAACTACGCTCATATGTATGTAGCGTATAATGGTCGTTTCCGTTGCATAATAGTCTATTTTACGCATTGTTAACAAATACGAGAGTATATTTTATTTATTTAATTCGGGTTCAACATTCGCACGCAGGTGAATGCGGATTGCTCGGTACGTGTTATCTGAAATATTTGAGCTCGAAACGATACCTACGAGGGGAGGTAGTGAAATATAATGAATTTCGTTTCTGCAGATTGCAGAGAGTTGAACTGTTTTAATTTAAAATGTTCACGATTTTAATTCGTCTATTTAGGCGCGCTTATTTTAAGTAAACGTAATTATCATAAAATTATGAACTTGAAATTGTGGTAGGTGGAATGTAAGCCGCGCATCTATTAAACCGACTTCGGAAAGAAGGTTGTCGTTTAAAATATACGCTTGTGTTAACGTTGATCCTTTATGAGTCAGTTTAAATAGTGTGTCATGGTAGACAATTTGTTATAGCTTCTAGTAAACACAGTTCTCTAACCAGCTGTGTGGTATCTTGTTTTAGCGAGCGCCAGGACGCATAATTAAAATTTATCTTCGCAACACAATTCAAAGTTTTTCGGAGTTCTTTTTTTTTTTTCTTTCGGTTTCATAAATGTGCCCGCTAGTACGTGTTAAGTAAACTTTTCAACCTTTTCTCTAATCGGAAAAATACTTATAATACCGTATCTTATTAATAATAATCGCCCCGAATTCGCCTAAAAATTCGCCTAAAAGTTTGCCTAAAAATTCGACAAAAAATTCAACTAAAAATTCTCTTTGCTGTACACGTCATCAAATACCCTAATTTCGTCATTTTTATAGAAATTATTTCGCGTTTTTAAAAGGCAATCGATGCGGAACAATTTTTTTAAATTAAAAAATTTCCGTGTTTCTTTTTTGTCGAAACTTTATGATCGTCCGTAATGTAACTAGTTAATAAATTCGGTTTTTTAATCTACAAAGTTTTTGAATAATACACATATAGATGTGAAACGACTAAGATTATCGAATTTTGAAAAAAGTATTTATTTACTACCTTTTTTGTTTTTCGTATATTTATTTAATCGCAATATGCCAGATGAAATAATTTAAATCGGTGAAATTTTTCGAATACTTCATTGAGTATCGCTGAATAAAAATAATTTTTGCTTAAGATTTCACAACCGGTTATTATCTTTTTCTTATTTTCGTAATACAAAAGGAAAAAAAGCGGCTAGAGTAAATTAACTGTCCGCTCTAAACTACTCGGTGGATTCTATTTTTTCCCGAACTGGAATTTTATTTTTCATTAATCCCTCTGAAACGGCAAAGTTAAATTGAAACCGAAAATATGGGGGGAATTTCAAAAAAAAGAAAAATAAATAAATAAGATCACTAAATGAAATTAACAACCGGGCAAAATATCGGCGATTAAATGTAACAAAAATTCGTGCCGTAAAAATTTTGCACGAACTATTTTATAATATAATAAATGAAACATTACGAATTAAAAATGATAAATTACCAAACACACATTCCGCTTTGAAAACCAGTTTTTTACAATTAGTAAAAAGAACTTGCTAGAACTAGGCTGTTGTTAAGTAAAGTAAAGTAAGTCTCATAATGGTTGTTGCGAAATTAATGTACTTTTAAGAATGCATCTGAAGAGAATATTGAGCCGGGCAAGTTCCTTTTTTCCAGCCTCCTTTCCACCAGATAGTTCTCTAGTACAACCAATATATATACATACATATATATATATATATATATATATATATATATATATATATATATATATATATATATATATAAATATAACTTGGCCATTTTGGCCTCTTAAGGGGCTGGGCCCCTTGACCCCTCTTGCTTTTATTTATGCCTCTTTCTCTTCTATACTTTGTATAAAATTATCAAAATTTACAAAGTAATTCTTACTGGCATCAACACAAAAAGGAAAACAAAACATAATCACAAAAATCCTATCCTAACATTTAACTTTCATTACATAAAATTAAGATATTGTTTCATTACATTTTTCGTTACATATTTCGTTACATAAAATTGTGACATTTTTTAAATAACAATAACAAAAATCCTATAAAATATAACAAACGTTACATAAAATTGGGACATTTTTTCGAATGGGGGGTAGCTTAAGAATTACGTTGTAATTAATATTTAATTTCAGATTAGGTACATATATCTGGGAGTAGCGACTTGAATCTCGAACGAAACACGAACTCGCGAAAAGGGAAGAAAATTACGCTCTATTCTATTACGTTCGCCGAATTGAACACATAGCCTTTATTATTTTTGCTAGTTTCATTACCCCTTTGAGCTCGCATTGAAACTGATCGCTGTTTTTAATTTCTATCGTTTCATAGATCTACGGGGACCGGTGTTCGGTCGCCTTAGTTTACCAGTGTGGATTATTAATAGACTCGGGGAATCATTGAAGCTGCCAATCATTCAAAATTCGTCGTCACGGGAACGATCCGACGCTCTAGTCCTTACGTCAGTAACCTCAGAAGTATTCTGAACATTATGGCTCTAACGGAAAATTGAAGTAAATCCCTCTGGATATCTTTATTATCGAATAAAATTTTAATTTATTTAAAAAACAGTCAGATTTTAGTAGAGTCACAACTAATCATTTTTAGTTGTTCAGTAAGCGAGCAAAAGGTATATATATATATATATATATATATATATATTTATTTATATAATAAAAAGCGCATTTTTATTCAACGATTTTGCCAGTAACTCTGCACCGGGGAATCTTTATCGCGAACCGATTTGTTACAAACCTTAAACGACTTTTTTCTTTGTTTCTTCAAAACAACTCGCTCCAAAACATATTTTAAGAATCGCGTTTACACGGCAGAGGTACAATAACAAACAGTCCAACTAGTTTTCCCTGTTTATTCGGAGTTCTGATTTTCCTTTTTTTTGGTTTTTCCATAAATTTGTTAGGCTTGTCAGCAGCGGACGATATTACCCATCAAGAAAGAAGAACGTAGGACGAATGAAGTCGCTATAGGAGAGTTATTCAAGGAAGAAGGAGACGGCCAGAACTACTATAAGGAAATAACAAAAGAGTCAAAAGATATCGATACTAGAACCCGTACAAGTGGCAGTCTGGAGGGAGATAAACGTAAGGAAGAAAAATATGAAGAAAGTCCTAGAAGAAAGGGAAGCTCTCATGTGTTGCTAGCCGTTTTACCTGTTTATGATCTATCGTATCTATATAAAACCAAATACGATTTAACCAGCATAAGAAAAAAGAGAAGTATTTATCCGTGACTGCGACTGCTGAGCAGCGCCCACAAAAAGATCCTCATTAGGCAATATAGCCGTAACCGCAGAGCAGTTTCCGCAGTGCCCGATAGAACAAAAAACAAGAAATCGCTTTTTTGCACTGCGGTTACGATTGCAAAGCAATGCTCGTCATACGAGCCTACGCAGTGCAATGGTGAAGACTTCATCTGACGGAACCGCCTTAATGATCATGGCGTTTACATCAGGTAATATTTGGGTTTTCTCATCAAACGTTTTTCCACTTCCTCTTCAAATGTTAGCGCCTCTTATTCTTTTATCCTTCGTCGCTTTCTCCCAACAGAATTCCCATTTTATCTTATATTTTTGTTCGTCTTTCAAAATTTTCCCCTTTTGTTATTTCCCGTCACAAACTTCCGTTCTTTTCTTACAAATCAAAGCAAGTCCCACATACATGTATATGTATATCCTTGATAAGGTATCGCGGATTATGAATTTAAGTTTTTCATAATGTACTAATCCTAATGGATCTGATGAGAATACTGGGGCCAGTTCCTTTCTACTTAGGATCCGCCTTTAGTTTCGCAGATTTTTATGGTACCCAATTATTTCAGGCTGGGTAAGCCTGGGAGCGACTTGGATCCGGAATGAGTCAAGATAACCTATGACACCTCTGATTTGGTAGCCAAGCTTAACCACAAGGCTACTACGTTGCCTCTATTCTTACGTCTATTCCAAATCGGTAAGGCCGCCAAATATTCACGACACGCTTCCTTAAATTCTCTCCCTCTCATAATTCCCCCTATTTCGCGATTACTCTTTAATCGTTACTGACAGATCGAAGAGCCCGAGCGGAGTAGTTAGGGCCTCATTCTTGCTTCCATCCTTTTGTTCTCTCTTTACCGCTGAATCTGTTGTCATCTTAAAGGCCATTATTTATATTTTCTCTTCCGCAGGTCCTTCTAAATCTCTTATTGTTTCTGATTGTTTAAGTATTCTTCTAGCGTTTTCCCTTTCTCCTTCCACACTGATGCCATCAACCTTTTAATTCTCGTTCTCTTCTTCGTAATCTATCCTCTTCATCGTCCTACCCAAATTGATCTTCTTTGCGTTCCCGCGGGGATATTCATGCACTTCGACTGTTCATCGCGCGGACGAGAGTTATTTCATTCTTAACTTTTAAAGCTCGGCCTTCCTCCCTCTTTCAATGCTTCCCTCTTTCCCTGCTTATTCTCACGGTTATTCCTGTTTTAGAAGTGTTCCTTGGTTCCATTATTGAAAAAATAAAAATATACCGTCTACCTTGTTTCATCCACTTCTTCTTCCATTTTGTGCTGGGACAGTGATAGCAAAGCCGAGAAAAAAAAAACAACAACAAAAAGCAAACTGTCCAAAAAGGTTTTTGAGATGTTCATTTTCGGCGCACGCTCATTCGATCGGTGGTCGGCCAATTCATTCAGTCAATAGAGCCAGTGTCGATCACTTCCAAATGAAACGCGGTACTTCCTAAAAATATATACCTATAGTTTGTTTATTTTCTTTTTTCGTTATTTTCATAATTTCTCTCGGAGCAAAAATATCTAAAATATTACGAAAAAAAACCGTAAGCCGCTCTCAGTACAGCTGTGATGTACGATTTTAGAATTGGTCCGTACTGCCAACACCAATTTTTGTTTCATTGTAACATTCTTTAATAGTATCCTCATTTGTCAATCGCACCTGAACGCAGTGTAGACTGTGAGGCAACTGTTTTATTTATTTATTTTTTTTGCAAACGTAAGAGTAAGTTTTCTTTGTTCTTAGCTGTGATTAAAATTTCCAGGAATACGATGGATACCTATCGAGGGATCTTGGTTTATTAAAAAAATTATCTGTCTCCTATCTTTAAATTTTCCGCAATTGAACAATTGTATAAAAATTCAGGAATACATGGGAGTTCCCCCCATACGGAGTCTACACACTATGGTGTCATATCTGCGAAGAAGATGAAAAGGTATATTGAAACCGGCACAATAAATCGGCTTGTTGTTTTCGAGAGTAAACTGCATCATTATCTCTACGAGCCACTTATCACGTCAGTGTGGTCGTAAATATCATCCATTAAATCCATGAGATGCTCTATATTCATTTGGGTTAGAAAAAAAAAAAAAAACGTTTATTTCAGCGACATATAAGTGCGTTGTGGTTAAAAATAAATTCATCAAAAATGTTTGATCGGTTCGAAAGAACAGCATACAACAGCCAAAATCACAGGCATTACAGAGAAGCACCTAAAATGTTTACAATGAGGAGATGTTACGTTTCGAAATATTCCCCAAATATGCGCGATTTTTGGATGATGAAACAAAATGTTAAAAATAATATTGCGCATGCGAAAAACAGTGTTTTTTTGTAAATGTGTATTGTTAGGTATATTATGTAGGAAAATAAATTACAGCATACGTGTTTAGCGACTATAATTAAAGAGACTAATATTTTAAGAAAATTATTTAATTTTTGTCAAACGATATTTTAATAAATACGAACGGACCTAATTTTAGATCTTTTAGCGCGATTTCTTTCGGGTGAATTTAAATTAAAAAGACGCGTAAAAGCGAAGAGAGTATGATGGTGACTGATCATCATGTAAATTTCGCAAAAATATTTCGAAACGAAACGGCTCCTCATAGGAAACATTTTAGACTATTGTAGCATTACAGTCATCATATATTACGATTAACCTGTTTGCGGCGGATGTTTCATGAAGAAAGCAAGTCTAAATAATTGATATCGTACGAAGGCATTATAAAAAAAAATCAAGTTTTTTCATCTTTCAAAACATTCTATCTCGTTGAATGAGTGTAAATTTTGAGCTTACTGAATATCTGGATTGTTCTTTAGAGCGATATAAAATTATGAAACGCGGATTATATTTTTACCAAAATCATTCTACAACGAACTATTTTCAGATCTCGAATAATGTTGCAAAATTGAAAAAAAAATCGAATTCCGCTTGTTCATATAAGTGTTATTTTACAGCGTTCGATTAGCAGCTTCACAGTTGTAAAGTTAGTAATACTTATAAATTTCAGATTAAATTTTTATTCTTTTTTTTTTAATTTTATTAGATGAATAACAATTATGGCCACGATTAATGATTTCGTTAATTCTATCTCTTTCCAGTACAGTTATAACTAAAACCAACGCAGGTGTGTAGCATTGGGTAATACCACCATGTTTAAAAACATAGCATAATAAAATATATACATATATTTTTTTTTTTTTTTTTTTAAATGGGCTCGGTGTTAACACTGACCCAACTACATGGATTTAGATCACCTACTCAGATTCTGAGGCGATCGGGGATAGAAAGTATAAAGGAAAAAAGGAGGGGAATAACGGCTGGAGATGGGAAGGAAAGGATAAAGGAAGCATTGAAAGGGGTAGGAAGATCCAACGCCAAAAAATATAAAATACTAAACTACATATGTAGCAAATAAAATGAGGAAAGAAAAAACCAAGTTCTGTTCAATTTACAAAGTAAAAGTTACCAAATCGGTTCTGTCGTAACTAAATAGATGGTTGTCAAAGAGAAAAGACAAAAAAAAAAAATCTATCTAATTCCCAAAATAAAAATTCGCTTGTACGAAACGGGAGACGTTGAAATATACATTTTCTCGGACTGATCTTTATATTTTCTTTTTCAGCGATGATATGTTTCTACTTTAAGATGGTTTCCTGGCTAATTATCTCGATTCTCTTTTTTTTCAAGCATTACCTGAACACTCCCGTTGACAAGCACAAATAATTAGTTACAGAAATAAAAAATATAAAAAAATGTCAAAAACAAAACAGCACAAGACCATTATTTCGCGAAATATATTTGTAATTAGTAAGATAATCAAAACGAAAGCGAAATAAATAAATTAAAAAAACCTACCCAGTTGAATATCTTTACACTGCAAAAACTGATGGAACGACTATCATCCAAATTCGGTCGCCATGTACCAAACCTTCTACCTCCACCTCTGTACTAAACTTATACTGAACTTAGCTACACTGCTCTTTCTGAATTCTGAAACTGAAGAGCTTGCCAACAGCGTTAGCCGATACCCGAACTTGAACAAATTACTGCCGAGTCTTTTAATATCTTAAAGTGGTAGAATCCCCCTTCCCCAGGAAAAAAAAAACAAAAAAAAAAAAAACAAAACAAAAACAGTACACACAAATGAATATTATTGGTGTTACACACACTTTAAATTCCTTTCAAACATCATCTAGCCGAAATCAGGAAGAGATCACTTGAGCGACGAACCCACGATCAAACACACTTTGTATACACACTCTCATGCACACACACACACACACACACATGGGTAGCCAATTAACATCATGGTAATGAAAAAAGGTTAGCGTTTCTGAAAGACACACATTCGACATCTGTGCATATTTTATCTAACTCTGTGAAAAACAAACTGACAAAAAAATATGCAGATAATGGAAAAAAGACGAAAAAAAAATGAATTATCATCGTGCCGATTACAGTTCTATATTCATTTGCCAATCTAGAGAGGGAGGGCGAGTTTAAGTGATTTTATTTCTACAATTTTTGCACTAAAAAAGATATTCCAAAAAGATGAATGGATGTTTCGGTATAATTCGAGAGACTCTGCACCTCTATAGATACTATTCACGTAGAATCAGCGCGAAGCTTTCAAGTTTTTGTCTTACAACTTGATGTATGTATGTATATATTTTTCGAAATTCGATTTTTGAAGTGTGAATTTTTTCTATTTTTTCGACGAAAGTAAGTTGATCGAAAAAGCAATCAACTCTCCAGCTACTGTGGAACTGAATTTTTTATCCGACTTTTTTCTCTTTCAGTTTAATCGTGTAGCCAATTTACGCATCAATCTGTCATTCACAGCCGGTAATATTTCATCCACTTGCTTCTTCGAAACATCCAACTCTGTCAGCTACGAATACTCAAACACTTAGGTCTTTCTATTTTTCATTATCAGCACCGACCGTTTACCAAGCGCCATTTTGGTGGAAACGATATCATCCCGCGCGTTAGCTTTTTCTTCCCAGAGCTGCTTCACAGAATTCACTGCTGCTTGTAATGTTGCACTCGTACTTGTAGCACTATAGCACCCCCCCCCTTTGCTTCTTCGACTAGAATTTGCATTGTAATATTTTATAGCGTGCATCTTCAGCTCTTACAGCATTGTACACAAATTAGGCAGTCTCTTCTCTGATTTAGCAGTTGAGCAGGCAATTGTAACCGAACATAGTAGAACCAAAGGTAACGACAAGCAGTTGTGTGTCAATTAAAACATCATTATAACCTTTTCGAAATACCTTTTTGCATAGAAACTGATAGCACTGTGTAGTAATTTTTACTTTCTGCGAAATAATCATCGAAAATCATCAAATTATTTGTTTAAATAACGGGCTATTACATAATTCGAATTTGCTTTTCCCTATTACTGAGGGAAGAGGCTTCCATGACGCCGCCGATTAATAGTGCATCAAGCACACAACTTTGATATAAATTTCAGCGATAAGTAATCGGAAATAAGTCTGTGCTAATATCGCATGTTAAATTAAAATTTATAATTATCGTAAAACTTTCAATTTTCTTTTTAGATGTAACTTATCATACATTCACTGAAAGGAAAAAATATTTCATCTGATGTAATAATGTATTCTCTATTTCGGATTGTACGGAATTTTTCGCTTTGATACGTTTTAAAGCAAAAAGGTTTTGTACTTGGAATGTATTACGAAACGTAATGGTGTTTTTTCGTTTTTCCTCTTTTTTCAATGAACAGATGCAACATAGGTTCGAGGAAAATAGTGACGCAACATCAAAAAGTCGAAATTCTGCCACTATTCGTATGACGTATTCACATGTAGGACGCGTTTTGACTTAAAATGTAAATAACCGTGACGTTTCCGCAATTCTAACGTCACAGGTTATAAAAACAGCGCGGAATCGAATTATCAAATTGTTTATTCAACAGTAAACACGAAGAAAATATCTAGTATTCAGCTTGCGTTGCTGAACTGTTTGATTACTTTTTCCGTGTTGCATATAATTTTATATTTCTCACATAAAGTTGCTTTTTTGGGGTTTTATATTTAAAATAGTAGATTTTCCTAGAGAAACTGAAATCACTGTTCGAATGCTATATTTAATAAAACTGAAATCATCATCGTCCCAATCAAGGCCGTGTCCACAGTCGGGGTTTGAGGGGTTAACCCCCCCACCACCATGAGAGCTGAAATATTCTTACCTTTAAAAGAAAAAAGAAAAAATACGCTCTATATTTTTAGGTACTTCATTAATATTTTATGCAAAATTTTTTATTACGAGTATATGTAATTTTTATTAATGTTCATATACGAGGGGTAATTCATTTATGTAAATTATTAATACATATAAATCAAAATGATGGAAATTATTAATAGTATGAATATTAGTGAAAAATGTATTATTGATATTTATCAAAATAAATATGCGAAGAAAATTTTCAAAATTCTTGGCACAAGCCTGGTCCCGATCTAATATACTCCAACGGTAGTCCTTAAACTATTTCACCTTCGTGAATTGGTTTTCCAAAGCGTACGAAAAATTCTGCATTAATTTGCGTTAACACATCGCATAATGTTACACACTATTTATACATTAAAATCTTCCGGATTCAAAAAAAAAATTCTTAATTTTTCTTTCATCATTCTTAAACTTTCTCTCTCTTTTTTTTTTTTTTTTTCATATTTCAGTAGTTTTATGTATCGCGTCCGGCTTTTTTAACGAAGTTCAGTAATACGTTGACGATTTCGTGGTTCGGTTAAAGGTAACCGTAAATTTACATTTGTAAAATATTAAATTCAGAACGAATACTTGCACATCTGCTAGTTATAATATACATTATATTCACGCAAACATTAATGACTTTTTGACGATTTCTGTTCAATTATTAGCACGAAAGAGCAGAGTGACCGGAGAGAATGCTTTCTGCAGTAAATTCTAATGATCCTCTGTATTTTTTGGCTTTCGATGGGCTATCCAATGTTATCGCATCTTTTACGGCATCCAATTTTCCGGAGGCTCGAAGACTCATTTGAATTGCAAAACTCAAAATGACCACCGGCTGTCTGTGACAACGTTTTAAAAATAGCAGTATGTCTGTGGGTAAGGGCTAATTATACTATATGGACATATTTCATTTTGCAAAAGGATGCCAAAAACAAAAAGCCTTAGGCGCATCTGGTTTTTGTTGATTTTATTAAACAATAGTGTAAACTAAAATGTAAGAAATAAGTTTCGTGGCGGAACACCGTGTGGAGTAAATGATTTTTTCTCGTCTGTTTTTTAAATTTTTACATGTGGCGCGGCAGATACTACTCGTGCGAAGGTCAGCTTTAGCACTGAATTATGGACTCAAGTTTAATGGGGCACCTCTTTTGACTATTGTTTGACAAACTTGAACTATCAGTCCGGGTAACTCAAAAATTCCCTAGACAGAAATTTTCAGGATTTGGAACCACTGTACATCGGGTGAATTCGCCGTCCAATCGAATGGGGGGCCCCGTCTGTCGAAGATTAGGTAAACAAAAAGTAATTAGCAGATAAATATTTCAAATACCTTTTTTGTAAGACTGGCTGGCTGCTGTTTTACTCTACCCCCTTCACCGTGTTTTCCTTCTACATCGGTTTACTACAAATAATTCGGCAGTTTATTAAAAAAAAAAAAAGAAAACGAAACAAAAACCATTTTTAATTTGTTTCATAGTTAGCACCGCTGCAGTCATCAACCGAAAATGTAACATTTTTTACGCTGTAATTTTTAAAACCCTATACACAAATTATAATACGGACGATATTCGGAATGCGCATAAAAAAAAAAAAAAAAAAAAAAAAAAAAGACCAGATGGAATACGAAAACTCCGGAATTGTACAGCTGGCAGTTTAAAAAGGTTTTCGAAATATTTGCGAGTTCACAACCGGTTCGCGGAAGTCGGTGAAAACCCCTTTCTCCTCTGACGACAGGGCCATATCTAAGGAGGGTTATCAAACGCCCCCCGAAATGTCAGCGAAATCATAGCTGCTTGAATTAAATGGATCGAAATTCAGAATAAATTTATTTCTTTTCAATTTTTGAGAAAAGAAAAGAAAATTGAAATTTTTATCAATCCTATATGGAAACGACTATTTTTTATTTGTTTTTATTGTGTAGTGTTTAAATATTGCATATACAGTAATTGACTACAAGTCTGTAATATACTAGGGTGGTTCAAATATAAACCGGAATTTTTAAATAAACGCGCGAAAAATTTATTGTGGAAAAAGTGGTTGCACTGGCAGTTAGACCGGTCTGTTACGAAGCGTGTAGAGCAATTAGAACCGCGTAAGCTCACTTTTTAGTGTAGTTAGAGCCATGAGTGAAAAAGAAGTACCAGTGTCGTCTGTTGCGCAACGCATCATTATTCGTTTTTTAGTCAAAGACGACGTAAAATCCGTGGAAATTTACCGAAAATTACGCGAACAGTTCGGGCATGTATGTCTCTCCAAAACTCAAGTGTACGAGTGGTGTTCCGCGTTTCGAAAAGGACGTGAAGTGGTGTCAAACATACCACATGCGCGGCGCCCAAAAACCAGCATTACAGATGAACACGTCAAAGCCATCGAACAACTCATTTTGGCTGACCGACGCGTCCGTGTACGCGATATGACCGACGAATTGGGCACCAGCATAGGTAGTATTGAGACAATAATTCATGATCGGCTAGGTTACCGCAAAATTGCAGCCAGATGGGTGCCAAGACTTCTGAATTTTGAACAGAAATTCACCGCTCGGCTCACGATGGAGACATTGGCCGAATTGGGCTGGGAAACACTTGAACATCCTCCTTACAGTCCAGATTTGTCGCCTTGTGATTATTATTTGTTTGGCCCGTTGAAAGAAGCACTTGGTGGACAACGTTTCGACAGCAACGATGAGGTGGAATCGTTCATGCGCAAATGGCTATGTGACAAGCCGCGAGATTTTTACGAAAAAGGAATAAAAAAATTGCCGGAGAGGTGGAAAAAGTGCGTAGCGTGCGAGGGGGGTTATCTCGAAAAATTGTAAAAAATATGAGCACTGTAAGTATAAAATAAAAATTTTTATGACAAAATTCCGGTTTATATTTGAACCACCCTCGTACTATTTATAAATAGATATATTTCATGATAACACACACACACACACATATATCGTATATATATGTATGTATAATTATAAAAATAATTTCGTACCCCCCCACCCATAGTTTTGGTGTACATACGGGCCTGTCTGGGGATGAGGATGGACTGAAAGGTGAGTAGAAGTAAAAATTCAAAAAAAAAAAAAAAAAAAGTCAAAACGTACGAATATTCCGCGTCGAAAAATCTTTTGCGTACTTTTCGTTTTAATCAAAGCTTTAGAGGTTAGATATCAAGCGAAAGAACGTAATATAGAAGACCTGTGAGATAGAAAGGTGGAGAGACGCTGTCCCTTTTGGTTCATCTGCGTCCATCGGGTAGTATAGCAAAAATGTCAATAAAACCATTTAAAATATTTTGTTAATGCTTTAGGTGAGAATATAATATCATTAGCATATGCAGGGCCGTCTCTGGGTTTCCGAGTTCAAAACCCCCCGGAAATGTCTGCAAAATCATAACTGCTTGAATTAAATGGACCGAAATTCAGAATAAATTTATTTCTTCTCAATTTTTGACAAAAGAAAAGGAAATTGAAATTTTTATGAATTCTATGGAAACGACTATTTTTTATTTGTTTTTATTGTGTAGTGTTTAAATATTGCATATACAATAATCGACTACAAGGCTTTAGAGTGTACCGTTTATAAATAAATATATTTCATGATAACGCACACATACACATACATATATTATATAATTATAAAAATATTTTCGTCCCTCGCCCCGAAATTTTGGTCTAGATACGGCCCTGAGCATATGGGTTTTGAATGAAATAGTTTCGATATTACTGGAATTTTTATGGGGACGCTATAATGAAGCGGTAAATCGATGACGTTGTTTTTTCATATGAATAAGTTGCACTGATTGATTTTCGAAAAATGGACCATCCCCTGTTTAGCGGGTCAACTAATCAGACGGTACGGTAGTGTTGGAGAGCGACGGTTCATCTA
Source organism: Icerya purchasi (assembly GCA_039619475.1). NCBI lineage: Eukaryota > Metazoa > Arthropoda > Insecta > Hemiptera > Monophlebidae > Icerya > Icerya purchasi. Next base: position 242,333,078 of record CM077115.1, read on the forward strand.
TTGATCTCAATGAAACGCAGCTGTTTGATTCGTGTTGTTACGATTTCGATAAATAGCGAAAACGATAAATAAGCGCACGTGCCTCATTGCAATATTGACAAAATAGGAATAACGTCGACTTTTTTTATTTACGTCATCTGCCTGGTGGTGGTGTTTGTGGAGAGAAACCGATTCTTTTTCTAGGTAGCCGAATGATTTTTCATCCGGTTCACTTCTCTCCCGCTTCATTTTAAAAAGGTCGCCTTATAAATGCAAAAGTATCGATTGTACCGTGAATAATTAAGGAGAACAAAACGAAGTCGATCATTCTCTTTCGGGTACGTTGTGCGAATTTTCGCAATAATCGAACGAGTTTAAAACAGGTAAAATTTATCGGGAGTCTGATAATTTTTGCTTTCACTTGGTCGGAGCGTTCGACAGCGCGCGTCGTTCCCCCTATAAACAGTATACAGAATTTCGTTGAAAACAAAGAAAAATTCTTTATTATTATTTATGGTTGATTAAGCAGTTTTTTTTTTCGCGCGAAAGAGAATAAGAAAACGTCGAAACTGCTTCGCGAACAGTGTAATCTCGGAATTTGTTATAGTTGGAAAATTTTACAAGTTATTGCCGATAGCGGAAAAAATAGTTTCCGATTGGTTTATTGAAAAGGAAATAAATCTCACAATAACATACTATTTATAAAATGGAAATACGGTAAAATTTTTGAAAATAAATTACAGACATACCACAAATGTTCTTTTAAAAAAAATACTAATAATTTAATAAAAAATGCACTAAAAAGAGTAAAAAATAATTACTCTCGATAAGAAAATATATATATATATATATATTTCAGAGTAATATATACCTTATTATAAGGTGATACTATCGTAATTCTTATACAGCAACCTTAATTAGAGTAGGCATCAAATTCACATTATCTAGGAACAATTTAATGAATATTTAATGCAGTTTTTAATTATTATTATAATTTTAATTTAATGCCTATTCTAATTAAGGTATGAATGTTGTATAAGAATTACGATTATATCACACCTTACAAGATATACACAATCACTTTGAAATACATTCTCTTATCTTGGGAGTAATTACTTTTTTACTCTTTTTATTGCACTTTTTTATTAAATTCTTAATAGTAAATCTTGAAGTCGCTATATTTTTTTTTTTTTTTTAAACGTTTCATTTTACAATTTTTAGCAGCATAATACTTTTAATTTTTTTCTTACTCAAAATCAACTTTTTTGTCACATTATTCTGTATATTTTATGCTTGAAAAAAAAAAAAAAAAAACAAAAAAGAATCGACTTCTTTATTTTAAACTGCTTTTATACGGTAAAAACATCAAAATATATAATCGTTTTGCTTATTCAAAGCTACATTCCATGTATGGAAATTTGGCAAATTAATAGTATTTTATGTTAATCGCCTCTGTTATACTAATAAAAAATATAAAGAAAAAAAAAATTATTTAAAGAGATCACACACATTTTTTTACGTTTTTTAACGAATACTCAATTCAGGTTCACCGATTTTCATCGGTACTCACATAAGAGCTGAATTGTATACTTTAAACTCGGTTCATATGAGTTATGCGCGAACAAACAAAAAAAAGATATACACACGACGAATGTATACAACCCTTTCCTTTTATTTTTGGAAATCGGTAACAAATTTAAAATACGATATACACTAATTAGGAACGCTCGAATAATCAGCTAAAATTTAATAATACAAACAGCGGCGTGCCAAGCGAGGGGGGCAACATGGTCAGTCGCCCCCTCAGAAAAACACTGCGAGATCGACGCCCCCTCAGAAAAATATATATTATACCAATACACATAGCAGTTGCTTAATAAAAATCCAAGAAAATTCAAGGGAATAAATGTGAAAGGAGATAATTTGAACTAATAAAATTCAATTTTTCACCGGATTAAATATTATATTATTCTCGCAAAAATTTAAGGTGGCCAGCGAACCGAGAAAACAGAAATTTCGCATACACTTGGAAAAAATAGAAATTCAATAGGGAGAAAATCATTTCAAATCAAAAAGAAAAGCGTTTTTACACTTCATAATTAAAGCCTCTTTTTATTTATATGAAATATTATCACTAACGAGAAAAAAAACTACATTATTTTTTTATTAATCGGTATAATAGCGACGATTTATGTTCCTGAACCGTCATTCCCCAGCCCTTCGGTTGTAACACTTAAGCACGTCACTGGTGTAACGTTTCCATGTAACAAATTTAAAATATGATATGTATTAATTAGGGACGTTTTTATCCGGCCTAAATGTAATTTAATAATACGAACAAAACCGCACATGAATCCGACTAAACTATGTTTTCAGAGTTTGTTCGGATTCATGTGCGGCTTTGTTTGTATTATTAAATTACATTCCGGCTGAATAAAAACGTTCCCAATTAGGGTAAATGGCATTTTTTAAATCTGTTATGTTCGTATTTTATTTTCCAAATTACTATAGAAATAAATCTCGTTATGTGTCTCTAACGATACAGTTTGCTAGTTGAATCATGTCGGTGTTGAATTTTAAATAAATATTTGTTTATCGTGTTATAAATTTAATTTAATTAAAGCTTATAAGGATCAACGACTCCGTATTAAACAAGTCGAAAAACATAGCGTATTTTTTAAGGGGTAAATTTTAGAGTGTATAATAATGAATTTCCGCAGCACCCTTAAAGCTGCTATTGTGTTTCCGGTAATAATAGGTTAATTAATAATATTTTCAACGCATTTGACTAATTTCTAATTGGATGATAAATAAATTATATTTCTGTTCACTGACAGACGAAAAGAGAAAAAGGGAATAGTGATTACAACCGAATTGCAATTTTGTTCGTTCTTGATGGAAGTGAGCGGACAATTAATATCGATATAATCAACTAATCAGTCCAAATGCGAAAAAAACATACGTGAAAGATTGCATCACCTGTCGGGAAGAACAGATGCATCCCCTGTTTCGACAGTTAGACTTATTCTTTTAGGAAAACGAACGAACGCCGGTTAATTCTAATTGCTGTTCCTTCTTGCAACGTGCAATCTTCTCTAAAACTGTTTAATGCGAACGGGCGGCATAACTCCGTTTTGGTTTATAGAAATTTTTTTCCGGTAACCTGTTTCCGTTTGTTTTCCTATCTCTTTGGAAACCGTTTGTTCCATCTAGATAAATTTGTTGATATTATCATCTCATAAGTGATTGAAAATTTAAGAAAAATAATAAATGTTTTTTGTGAGCCGTGTAGAGAACACGCCGAAGACTGACGAAAATCCAGAAAACTGACAAGAATAGAATGGAAATCTGAAAGTCGAAAAGAAAAATGCGTGATTCGTCTTTGAGTTTCGGTGGTATCAAGAGCGGCCTAAGATGGAGACGGAAACGGAAATTCACGAAGCGAATTTAAAAAGATATTGAAGTGTTTACCGTCGGACGGAAAAAGCCTTTGACCATATTCAATAAAGGGATCGAAATATCGTTGTATGCACAAATTTTGAGGAAAACGGGAAATGCGGTAAATGGTGAGGAAAGATGCAAGATAACGGAAAGGGAAGAGACTTAATTGAACGACGGCGGTCGGTGTTAAAATTGATAAAGGAATGAACAATGAAGGTAAAATTAACGGAATTGGTAATGAAAGTGAGGTCGAAAATGGTATGAATAATGTTTGCACGTTGCTAAATATATACAATAACGGTGAGAACTGTTAAAGTGAAATTAGTAATCAAAATATAGGTAGGAAAACAAAAATAAACAAAAACTTGAAATGATTCTAGCGAGCACCTTTTTTTTTTCCGGTGCCCGCTCGCGAGCTATTCGTTGAATATGCGGCAAGCAACGAAAGAGGTTCTCATCACACAGACTACGCGGCGAAGTTAAGTATTCCGTAGTGAAAAAACGGTCCACGGATTTGGCGTAAATCGGACAAAGTAGTTAGCAAGCGGGCTGCTAATCGCCCGGATAAATTCCCGCTAAGGTACGACAACTTCTGCAATCACCTCTCTGGACATTTGTACATCTATATAGAGGCGGCCTATTATCGAATTTGGAATGGGTACTGCCTACGACAAAAGCTCTTTGCTCCGATCAAAGTACATACCGATACTGTCCCTTCCTAAAATAGAGTATTGCTCCTTCTCCTGTACCAGAGACAATCTGGCCCCGGATCGCGTATAGAGCTTAAGTCAACTTTCTTCTGAAGGCTTTCATATATCAGGCTTTGCACAACCTTCAGCCAATGACGATCAAGAGTGTTGTGGTTCTCCTGATGGCCTATTTCGTGAAATAGTAAGCATCTTATCTTCCAACGCAGCGTATTGGATACATTGTTGCATATAAAAAAGGTTATATAAGTGGAAGATGTCCCCGAGAGATCGTCAATTAACGAGGATATCAGAGAATATTTTTCTAATTCGGACACCGCCAAAAGATGGCTCTATGAGTACCGAATCTGTCTCAATATATATATATATATATACTTTCAAATCCATTATTAAATCCTTATTTATTCCGTACGATTCATCGTAGGCTTTTCTTATGCTGCTGGCATTTAAATGGACAATTGAAATACGACTTTTTAACAAAATGCCGTTTGAAAAGTCTCTGCTTTCCTAAACCACGCATAACTTATGTAATCACTAAACATCATTTTAACTTGCACCTTTATACTGTTCGGCATTTAATGTAATCCGGATTGATCGTTGTTGCAGGTAAGATCCACTTCTGATTTGAAAGTAACGGATTTTATGCGAATGCATTAAGATATATAACCGTTGTACATTATATGAACAACATTTACCGGAAAACACAGCGTACTCCACACAAACGCGCTGATAACATTATAAATGATAAAATTATAAATGATAATATTAAAACTGATAAGGTAAATTGCGTTATCTAAAAAGTAATTTTTTATTGCTGATTTATTGTGTTCCCCAGGCTTGCCTATGTCACTTAGCTGTTTTATTGGAGATTTTTTTCCTATTTTGTTCGACATACCGACGTGGCTAATATTAGATCATGAATTTTAAAAATACCGCGAAATCAAAATCAATTCCACGTTAAAGAAAAAAAAAAACAAAAAAAAAAACGCGAAGCATTTCATACAGAATTTTATTATCTTTGTCGAGCAATCATAGTTTTCCGTTAGTTAAACGAATAAATCTGATCAGCTGCTCGAGCTGTACTGGATTCTTTTCGGTACACTTTAAGTTTTTTTTAAAAATGTTTGAACACCTTTTCCGCATGCTTTATCACATGTTGGAAGTAATATTAATGTTACGGAAACGGTATAAATACACTCTATCAGCATCGTTAGTTAACTGTCGTAAGTAAAAATCGAGAACAGGGAAAAAAATTAAAATATCGAATATTTCAAAAAAAATAAAAGAAAGAATATACACGTTAAATTGTAGCGAAATGTAATTTATTATTTAACTTCGAGTCACTTAACACTGACAGTTGCTTTTTACATTAATATTTTTATAATAATATCGCTAATTAGTACTCGTTTCGCTTGTTAATGTTTAATTATTATTATTCTAATGCTTAGTTATAAATTAACCGTAGACAGTGAAAAGGAAGAAAAATTGGTAATAGAGAAATTGGCCAGTATTATACACAATCAGCAACAGAAGAAACGTTACGATGACTATCAAACAGATGATACTGAATACGATTATGAAAATACTCCATCAGAAAAGATAATCGGGTCAGTCGAAGATACTGTTAATGAACCGGCATCGCAGCGAGCTTCGAAAGTACTTCCTCAGCCGTCAATAGACGATACTGGACAAGAGCGTATCAAAGTCGATGCTCAGTTACCAATTCAAACAAAAGTACATCGCACTGGTTAGTTATATCATTTTTTTCATTTTAATTTTTTTATTTTCTTCTTTATTTTATAGGCCAGATCTAAGTTTGTTCTTTATGATTTTTTGTATAAACTTTTGAAGATTTTTGTCTTATAAGTTGTAGACATTTCGAGTGCGATGTCCTCTTTTTTCTTAATTTAAACCAGTTGAACATAACTCTCCAGTCCTTTAAAAGTCTTCACATTTCACATCTGTAGTGTGATTTTAACAGTTCCACCAATATTTTATAGAAACCGCTAGCGAACTTTCAAGTTTTGGCTCGCTATCAGTGCTTTCTTCGATGAACACCAATTGCTCCCGATTTTCGTTCATCTATAGCTTGCGTAACCGGCTATGTTAAAATACTAATGTGTTCTTTTCCTTATTGAAGAATCGTCATGAGTGAAGTACACTTTAAAAATATCCTATATATACATGGGCGTCGCCAGCGGGGGGGGGCAGATGCCCCCCCCCCCCCCGGAGTTTTGAAACTTTTTAATCAACAGGCCATGATGAGTATTCATAGGCGCGTAATCATAAACAATTTGCCAGAAACCCACGAAAATTATGTTTTAATTAAGATTTTATTTTTGTTTAATAAAATATTAAGCCTTTACACAACTTCTAAATTTTATTTTTCCTATAACTTATATCTCCTTTCTATCATCTTGCCCCCCCCCCCCTTGGCGGCTGGCTACACCCTTGTATATATATATATATATACTTTCATTTTATAGAAATAAAACCTGCCGCTGTATACATTGTGACAAACTTATGAATTTACTAATCTTATCTTGATGGAGATATTTTTATTAACTGATGCAAGATGAAAACTCAATATGAAGAAAAAGTTAGGAACGTGTGAGTCCCAAAAGTAAGTTCGCCTATTGTAATTTGAACAAAAATAAACGGAATGAAATAAAATATGAGAAGGATTTTAAAAATTTCTAACCGGTTGCGTGAATAGATTGAAAATGAATGGAGCTGCTTGTAAAGCAGCATGTTGATTACGAAGTGTGATCGGGTTTTTGCTTTAAATAGAAATGCGACAGATATTGTAAAGTGTATGGAAAATAAGCCGATAGAAGTGGTAAGGAGAAGGCGAAAACTTTGAAGAAGGAAGAACATAGATGTACATGGGAAATGTACATGATCGCAGCGGACGGTGTGGCAACCTCGACGTTTGGGAACATTGAACGACTGTGTGAACTCTTGGGAGAGGATAGACGTATTATACGATTTCGCAATTGCCACTACGTTTACAATCACCAGACTGTAGCCGATTCGTATGGGGTGTTTTTGGAGTTTAAACGTTACAGACTCCACCGGTAGAGTGGTAATCACCTCGTTTTGGACCGCTGATGAAATTTGGCTCATTCGTTATATACCAAGTGTGATAATACTACCGTCAAGTCTAAAATGTACCACAAGGCTCTGAATGATTCGAAAAACGTGCTGTACCGAAAAATACCCGACATGGAAGAAGAACAAGTTATTCACGTACATGATAACTCCGGACATCGCATACTCCTTCAACAACTCTCAGTTTTTTCAAACTTCTTAGTGGACAGCATTTGTTTGCCGAACCTCGCATCAATTGGCTTTCGACTCCTCTCCAAATAAAAAAAAAAGAACAAAAAACATTTAGCTGGTTAGCGTGAGTGAAAACAGCAGTCAACGATTTCTTCAGGAACACATCATCAAAGTACTAAGATGTCAGTTTAAGCAAAATTGTCTCACATTAAAATGTTTAAATATACACGATGATATGTTGAGAAATTAAAAAGGCCGAAAAATATACTATTTGTAATTTTATCATGGAGTTTTATTTTTGTTCAAATGGCAGTAGAGGATCTGAATGATCCTCGTATATATATTAATTACAACGTAATTCTTAGGCTACCCCCTATTAGAAAAAATGTCCCAAAAACATGTCCCAATTTTATTTAACGTTTGTTGTATTTTATAGGATTTTTGTGATTGTTATTTAAAAAATGTCACAATTGTATGTAACGAAAAGTGTAACGAAAAAATGTCTTAATTTTATATAATGGAAGTTAAATGTTAGTATAGGATTTTTGTGATTATGTTATTTTTTTTTACGTTGATGCCAGTAAGAATTACGTTGTAAATTTTGATCATTTTATACAAAGTATAGATGAGAAAGAGATAGAAATGAAAGCCAGAGGGGTTACACAGCCCCTTGCGAGGCCAAAATGGCCGAATTATATATATATATATATATATATATATATATATGTGTGTGTGTAAATACACAGAAAACGATTTTTATAATTTGTTTACAGTTAAATTTTTAGGTTTGTAATAATTTTAAATAATACAATTTTTCTGGATGTGTTCCTAATTAAAATTTTTTTTCTTTCGCTTTTTTTTTACCTTTTCTGTTATTATCATGAACATTTACGTAATTGCTTGTGAGTAACTGTCATTCGTCGAATAATAATTTTTTCTACAACAAAAAATTACTGTTTTCATTCATTTCGACACAGACGTTTTTATTTAAGGGTAGTAATTGGTCTGTTTCAATTGAATAAATTACTCGTTTAAATAGCAATTGCTTGTCTCCTTTAAAAAAAAGCAAAAAAAGAAGCGAATGATTGCATCTAAGCTCTCTAGACTCCAGCCAATTAAAACACGTAAAACTATTTTTATTTTTTTTATTTAGTTTTGGGCTCGTCAGCTACGAACATCAATCCGGCACGAAAGGAATTTTCCTATAGTTTCATCAAGTCTCACCTGAACGAAACACCATTACCTAATATACTACGGTAGCTGAAACTAAATCTAACATAAACACTGGTCAAAAATTTTTCGAAACAATTTACTGCCTTTTACATCTCAAATTTGTTTGCATTAGATAATTGAATTATCTTACGTCAAAATTCATTAATAAAAATACCTAATCAAAAATCTGTCGAAATTTCAACTTTGAATCATCTGTTTTAATTAAATATGAACGGTCTCGTCTGTGTTTTAATTCGAATAACACGAATTAAGAGGAAAGGTAAAAATTATTCGTTACATAAATTTTTTTTGGTGCGAAATAACTTCTCTCAGAGTTTTATAATTTTTCGTATTCTGAAATTATAATATACAGTGTGTCATTTTGAATTATTTTGATTAACGGAACTATTTGAAATTTATTTGATACACGATGATATGCCCATAAAGCAACCACTAAAATAGTTTTCGTTTATTATTCAAAGTGAATAGTTTTATTAATAAGGATTGTAATAACGTTAGCTCATTAGCGTATATCCTATTTATATACAATACATATATTGTTCCAATAATGAAAATATATGTTCGGAATTAAATAGTTCAATGTACGTTTAGCGGATAAAGTTCAAGATTTGAATTCAAATTAATGAATTTTTAACAATTTATTCGCTTTTCAAAATGTTTTGTATTGACATTTTTCAAAAATAATTACACCAAAATTGTTATTTTTTTTACGTAGTTTATAACGTTAGAAGGCTTAAATAAAATTAAGAAATACGTATCCATATCAGTAGCGGTATCACTGGAAGTTCGACATTTCGTCACTGAACAATTCACGTATTATGGAAAATGAAAAATGGTTTTAAAGTTTGTAATATTAATTTAAGCATATCTTAAGCGCCATCTATATTGCTGCTTATTCGGCTTATACTAAATTTAATGTTACAAGAGAACACGGCAGATAGCGCTAGTAAATGTTTTCTTTGACATCGACATAGTGCTAAAACAGCAACGGAAAAAGGTTTGCAAAACACGGTTGATTTGGATTATTGTTTTGCGTGGTTCAGAGAAGAGGAAGACGACGATTTAAAAAAATTTTAGTTACTTCAAATTCGTACGAATAGGAAAATAAGGGAACGTACAGCTCCTACGATATGAAGGACAATGGAAGTAGGAAAAAATGCGTATGCCTTTAAAACGCAATTTTAAATGAATTAAAAAAAAAAAAAAGACAAAAGGATGTTAAATGATTTTTCAATTTTAACCCTGAAATCAAGTTATTACTACCTCGAAAAGAAGGATGAGAATGAATGAGGAAGAGAATAATCGGGATTCATTTGTGACGCTATATTGTAAGGTTTGGAGCTTGTAAAAGATATAAACAAGAGAAAGTAAGGGCTAAGGAGAAAGCCAGGTATAACAAAGGATCTTGAAAAAGGAGGTAATAAAAATAACTCGGAAATTAAACGAATATATACGATTTATAAGAATAGTTTTAAAAAGCCTCTAAAACAGTATATTTAAAAAGAGAAGTATATACTGCAATGCTTGGAAAAAACTGTTCTGACGCAGAACTGCATTTAAAGTAGGTTCCTGATAGTAACCAAAACCTTCTTCACAAGCGAACAAATTTGTGTAGTAACAACACATCAGGAAACAATTATTTTATCGATTCAGATGATAATTGTGTTGTCTGTACCGTACTTTAAAGTTTAATAAAAAAAGGAAAAAAAAATACCCAATACACACTGAACAGGCTTAATTCTTTTATTTTAATAGGGTTTTTACACTTTTCTATATATAGTACTCAGCCGAAGGAGGTACATGTCTCTTAATAACATGTATTTTACAAAGTTCACTAAAACACAATAAAAACTCGACTAGTCGAAAGAAAAGTAACGTTTAATGTGTGCTTTTATAGTTTGGTAAATAGTTCTATCCTGTAAATTAAAAATTAAATACATTCAGAACTCTTTGTCGACAGCAATTTTTACGCTTAAATCTAAATTCAACAAATGTCAAATGATACATCCGATTGGCAATACTAAAATTCCATTGTAAACGTTCATACGCGAGTCTAAATTCTGGATATAAATAAATTCGTAAGAGAAACTCTGATATTTAAGTAATTTACGGTTAAATTGTTTAATCTTTCCACTTCAACGAAAACGATGTCTCTCTTTACACGGCGCCGTGCATGCATGCTGATAGAAGAATTGTTAAAACGAAATTACGGTACCCTAAATTTAATGTATTCAAACTTTTTTCTCAAAAATTTATTTATTTTTAATATCATGTAAGATATCTATTAGTTTCTAATCGAAATTGTTTTCATTGTAAAGTGCAATTATTTCATCCGCTGATATTGATCGTTTCTAGTAAAATCATTTTTGAGTGATTCAAGAGTGATATACATATATAATATATATATAATATAGCGTAACATTTAGTTGTTTACGCCTTCGTGAATATTATATTTAGAAGATTATTGTTTATGTATTTTAATTATTGTTATTAGTATTGTCGATCATTTAATCAAATGAGGATGCTAAATTTTTTTTAGTTCAGAAAATGGTATATTTCAGTACAGGTTCGCTTCGACCATTCCTGTAAACATATATAGTACATAAAATATAAACGATTTAAATATCACTCTGCTGCAGCTGGGTTGATCAGAATTCCTCATAGGGAGAAGATGTGGTAATCGAATTTATTTACTTTAATTTACGCGGAATTTATAAATAACGAATTCGACTTTGTCTGCAATTTGGTCATCTGGGTACTACCGAAGATCGTGAATCATTTCGGACTCCCTGTGAGGTATGTCGAAATCGGGGAAATGTTCTTCTCGGCAATATCTCGCGCCACATCTTCTATCTTTTTCAACTATTTTCTTCGGTTCTATCCTCCGTCGATGTGCAAATATCTGTTCATTCGGTGCCTGATCACCGCGTGCATTACTTGTAGGCAGCGATAGATTCCAGACACGACCAAGCCCTTAGCCAGCAACTGATTTGTATCCGCACTCTCATTCCATCGCCACTAATTTTATTTAATATTTTTATTTTATTTTTTTGTATGTCATTAAATATATAAACATCAATGAAATGTACACATTGCATACCACCCGCGTCGGATAAATAAAAAATTCACCAAACTTTTTAATGAACTTAATTTCTAATTGATGATTCTATCTTCCTCTAATACGTTATTTTTTGTTTCCGTTTAAACATATTCGTATTTTTTTATAATTTAATCGACCTACTTTTTTTTTGTTTTCTATTTCGGCGCTTTGCTGGTGTGAAATTGCTCCTATGTGCCTATTTATTTCTTCACCATTTGATCAGCACATCCACTTACCGTCATAAAATCATTTGAGGCTCTTTAACTATCGGCGGTGGGGTCACTTTAGGGTTTTTCTTGGTTCTTCTTCAAATGATATTGTTTCTTTTTCGGAAGTTTTGTCTCAAGCAAAATCGATTAGATTTCTTCGACATGTTCTTTTACTGCGGTCCGTTTGCCTTCCTTTACATATTCGCCGCTATTGTTAGTCCGTTTTCTGTTACGAGCTTTAGTTCTTGTGTTTGCTGCGATAACAACTCTGGAAGAACTTTCCACAGTCTAGTGTTGCATCGCGCTGATTATCCTTTGTCGGGCCGTTCAAGTTTCAACCTCACTCTTGTGGAGCTATTATTTTTACGAATCTGACACCATCTTTTTTCATTGGTCATGAAACTGATTCGTTTCTTAACCCTCACGAACGAACAATTTTTCTAAAACTCTGTTCACCGGCAGGAACGCTCAACTTTTAGTTATTTGTCACTAGTGTCTGAAATCTACCGCGGATGTATTATTCAGTTTTATTTTAAATTATTATTAGTTTATTTAAATTATTATTATTACTCTTAATTGATCTTTTAATTAAATGAGGATGTTACTTTTTTTTTTTTTTGATGGTACAGGAATACTTCAATTTTGAAAAGCAAAAACAATTCCTATAAATATATATGCGTAAAAAAGGGAATATTCATAGTATAAGTGTATAATTTCACCAGATATTATTTACAATAGCATATTATCTTTACGAACTGTTAAATATTAAGGGAGATTTCAGAATGTATTTAAAGGTTTTCAAAAGAACCGTAAAACTTATTAAAGGGTACAAAACCGTCAGCTGTGTGACTGCAGTCGCAGGTATTTTGCCCATCCATTATGAGATACAAAAGCATATAGATATGTATTTAATTAAAACTTAAAGTTCAGATCAATTATTTCAGTGTAACGTACGGAATAGAGATTTTTTTTTACATTTTTAAAAATTAGGCGTTAAAGAGAAAATTTTCAAAGAAATTTTTAATTAATCACTACAAGAATAAGTATCGAAACATATATGGAACAGCAACTAAACAGTATTTCTCAAATATCCATAGATTACAAGAATAAATATCAAAACATATGTGGAACAGTAAACAATATTTTCTAAATGTCACGGATTAACCAAACAAAGAGTTTGTGCCAATCTCTTGTTTTTTAGTATAATTTATATCCGGTCATGGTATTTTTACAGTATATTTATACAAGTTTAAAATTATAGATAAAACTGTAAGCTACGGGATCTTCAAAGACAATATTAGGCATATATTAAACCGATGTAATCGTACGAATGAAATATTCAATAATTTACACGCTACACACAGTATTATTTAAAACTCTTTTAACGAGTTCAATTTATTCATTATTGAAGAAGTTTCATATCGAACGAATAATTCAGTTATATAATGGCGCACAGATAATCTCTATTGTAAAAACCAGTAATACCTTTATATTAGAATAATAATATGATTGTAAAATGATATTATACAGAAAACCATACAAATTTAATTGGATGATACCTGTAATGAATATTACTGCGCAGTTATAGTTAATTAAACAAATAAACGACAATACCTAAATTTTTAGGAACAGGGAAAAAAATGTATAAAATATAAACAATTTTAAAATTTATATATAGACATAGGCAGAGGCGGTCGAGCTAAATTAACCGGATTTTTAATAAACCCGTCATGTGGCGTCACAAATCAATAAATTTTTTGGGCACAACTGTTATTTCTAACAAAATACACTTTTCAGTTTTTAAAGTGACGAGGAAGGGATCTCTGATGGTAAACGTTTTTCCGGGTTTTCTACTCCACAATATTCGAAAAAATTAATATTAAAAAAAAAAAAAAAATTACAACTCATAATTAATAAAGGTATCCAAAAGCAATTCACGGAACGCAATTAATTATAAATAAACTAGTCGAATAGTTTATTTACAATTAATTTTTGTAAATTGGTTTTGGATATTTTTATTAGTTAGAACACACTGTCAATAGTACACAATTTCTATCATGCACCAACAAATAAATAAGTTACACGCAAAATTTAATAACAACTATAACGTACGAAACTGAAAAATAACCCTGTAAAACATTTGATTAGAATTTCTCAGCAGACAAGACAAAAATTACACACAATTTTGACGAGAAGTTAATTTACATTTCGCGAAATCAACGTGAACTTCCGATTCTGAATCAGTTCTATCGTTTGAAATTGTTTTTATAAATTTAACTTTGCATCATCGAACACCGACACTATGGCAATTTTCTAATTTTCGGCGAATCAGTTTTTTTAAATGTTGTCCCGTTGCACCTTTATCAAACTTAGGCAAAATATCACTAAAAGTGGTCAAAGGATTTTTACAGTGTTATCTCGATTTTCCTGAAATTTTTCGAATCGAAAATGGCAAAAGCGTGATACACACTTTCCTCAAGACGTTCATTAATGCAGACTACAGTGATTATCACATTGTAGATATCGATTTTGGAGCTTTCCATATTAATTTTTCGATGCCAACAACAAAGCCCTTTTGTCAACACATATTAGTATATCGTTGCTCCCCCCCCCCGTGTTAAATATTTATATTTTTCATTTCCAAATGGAATCCACTTTATTGACATATATGTGTATCGGCTGCATCTTTCACTTTTTCTTTAAATTCCTGCAAAAAGATATTTAATCACTAACATTTTACAAAGTCGCATTTCTTGAATTGCAACAATATTTTGATAGTGAATTTGAAATTTTAAAAATTCGCACGTACACTGATATTAGAGCGATTTAAAATTTTAATAAATCCTCTTTTAAATTACACTGTGCGACCTTAAAACATGTATATTGGCCGAAAAGTGATTATCTTAATTTTTTAAAAGGTTTTGAGTATTCAACCGTTTTCCTTTTCTGGAAAAATATTAAACTCGGTCGAATGTATTTCGTACAAAATTTCATCATTAGATTGATTTTTTGAGTGATTTTGTAGTCTTGTTTCAGTTCCTTCAGAGCCGCAGTGCTGAAGCCGTCACGGCGTAGCGGAAAAAATGCTGGTCGGTCTTATTGCCCATCCTCCCATATGAATATAGGTAAAATATGTACACGGATTAATTGGAATTTCTGATGATAGCGGGTATGTGTGGTAAAACTTTAATTTTTGCAGGAATTTATTGGCCATCTGGAGTCTCACATGGTAACTACCAGAGATCACCTAACACACGAGGTTACCCAAAAATTGGATGAATATTCTTCGGCGACTTGACAAATTCTGCAAAATTCGTTGACCGATTATCGCGCGCATCCTCTGATAGATCTCGGACTGTCCACCTCTAGCCGGCAACTGGTTCTCATGTACAGCCGGATACTCACTCTCTCACCACGCCCTGATTTTATTTAATATTTTTGTTTTTATTTTTATTCTTATTTTATTTGTCTACGTTGAAGTATACACACTTCCCAAACCCAAGGGCGTCGCCAGCCGATGAGCCAGAGAGGGGCAAGATGAGTTTCCAACCGCCAGGGGGGGGGGGGAGATGATAGAAAGAGGATATGAGTTATAGGAAAAATAAAATTTATAAGTTGTAAAGGCTTAATATTTTATTAAACAAGAATAAAATCTTAATTAAAACATAAGTTTTTCAAATTGTCCATGATTACGCGCCTATGAATACTCATCAATGCCAGTTGATTTAAAAGTTTCAAGGCTCCGGGGGGGGCAGCTTCCCCCCTCCCTGCCCCCCGCTGCGACGCCCATGCCCAAACCTATCTACTAACGATGTGTTTTGACGGAATCGAGTATGTCCAAAATTGTCGTCTGCAGTATTTTTTCGTCGTTCTAAAATCATGAGGTGAGATGAATCACTGTCAAAACTTTTAGGAGCATCCCCATTTCCTTACAGCACAATGAGCAAGTCGTCGATCGTCCGACTTTTCCGACTCTCGTTTACTATGAAAATTTCGAAATTAATTAAATGTATGAATGTGATTCTCTAAGATTAAAATTGACTTTCTGCAATGTTTCATTTAAACTTTTTTTCATACGCGAGAGTGTTACCGCCGCCAGTAAAATTGAAAACTTTTCAAGTCCATCATGCTGTAGCGCAGTGGTTGTGTGAAAGATGTATACCATCCTGCTGTTTATTTTATTAACAATTTTGTTATTCAATTTTTTATTTATTTTTTTTTCTGTTCCGTTTAATAATATCGACTTAATCGCAGGAATTTTGTACGCCCTTTATAATCCACAAAGTATCTATTTCAGCTGCGTACGTCTGTACAAGATTCTCGAATACCTTCCTTCGGCCAATTTAACGACGTTAATTTCCATTACACACTTAGTTTTGCATCCGGTGTGTATTCTTAAAATTTCTTAAAAATAATTTCGGCGCTTGTTTTGATATTTCGTTTGTTATTTTTTATTTGGTAAATTTATTTGTTTTTGTGGTATTTTATCGTGTATGTCTTTTTCTGTATTCATCTTTTACTGTAGGTATTTCGGTTTTTCAGTCTAATTTTATACATTTGTTTTCTGTCAAATGTTGACATAATTTTTAATCGAAAAAAAAAAAAAAGAATCTAACATCAAGAATATTTTTTTATTTTCATAACTTTATTATTCTCGAAATTAATTTTTAAACATATGAATACGGTTTTCTCTTAGTTTATATTATTCCGCCTTTTATTCGTAAGCGTCGGTGATGCAGGCAAAATTTTGTTCACAGGAATCTCGTCGATGTATTAATAGCATGGCTAAAAATTTCCCACCAATTTTTCTTTCCTAGATACAAATTTTTTTTTTCTTTCATTTACTCTCATTAAGAGCACAATTAGATGATTACGAAATCTCATTTTAATATTTACAAAATTTTACTTCCTGAATGAATAATATGGAAGCCATTAAATGATCGAAGAGATTTCTTAATAACGGATTATATCGGAGATGTATTTTATTTAAAATGTTTATATAAATTACTTAATATAGTTTTTAGTATTTTGTTCTCGAAAAATCTTTATTAAAAACGAAAAAAGAACCTCTACGATTGTTGTTTGGGAACAGTAAGTTTGGATTTTTATGTTTAGAGGAGAGACGTTTACTGCAGATAAAACATGGAACACTTTTTGTAGTAAAGCAGAGAAATTTTGTAATATAAAGGATACTTAATATCTGCGACTTAATGAAAGTAACATCCGTTGGGCGTCTTCCGAAAAAAAAAAAAAAAAAAAAAAAAAAAAAAAACGTTTTGCGTTGCCAAAAGTAAAAAATTTGCGTGTATGTTGATATATGGTATATGTAATAAAACGAGTCAACACAAAAAAAAAAAACAAAACCTATCGGCAGTACCCCAGGGAGTACGTAAATTACATTTTATTTCATTACTTAATAATCTCCATATTAGTTTCTTATTTCTTTAACCGTGTGTACCATATGGAGTTTGCATAAACTATTTAAATTTTCACGAATTAAGGATTCTCTCGCTTAACGCTATTACATAAAAGTAAACACTAATAAATAAGATTACAAGCTTTTTCATAATTACAAAATAGATAAGTCCAAAAGAAAAGAATGAAATATACAGTACGATGCGACTATTTAAACAAAAGTATTCTGCAGAAAAATACAGACAAATATTAAGAAAAAATGTAGCATAATTTTATATGAAAATATAAAACACAATTATTGTAAAAAATTTTACGAATATTTAAATTGAAATAAATTTGAATACATAAATCGCGACAGATTTTATAAAAATTTTAAAAACTTAATTTCCTAAATAATTTTTTTAAAAAAAAAAAAGTTTTCTGGTTTATTTAGCAACTGTGCCTCACAGTGAAATATGAGGTTTGCCAATACGGCCACAATGAGGTAGCTCTGTAAATACACTAATATTCCGATGAAAATAAAAAATTTCATATCGTATTACTGCATACTATGCTCAGATATTCAAAATTTACTGCGATCACAACGAGTCAAGAAATTTAAATAAAACAATACGTATTACTCGTCGTGTTTTGGCTTCAAAAAACGCGTTTTCAAAAACCGAAGAAATATCAGTTTGCAAAAACGATATAGAGCAGGTCGGAATTGTGGTCGCTCAAATAAAGAGCCACTCGCGAACTTGCTTCTAAGTATGGTAGTGTCAAGGCCGTGTCCAGGCGGGGGGTTTACCCCCAACATGAGAATTGAAATAATTATTATAAATACACAAATCTGAAAAAAATCAAAAATTTAAAATAAATATTGATGATATTTTAGGGTGTTTTTACCTTTAAAAGGATAAAGAAAAAATATGCTCCATATTATTTTTAGGTACTTCATTAATATTTTATGCAAAATTGTTTATTACGAGTATATAATCAATATCATATGTAATTTTTAATACGGTAATTCATTTATGTAAATTATTAATATATAAATCAAATAATGTAAATTATTAATATTATGAATATAGGTGAAAAATATATTGTTATTTATGAAATAAATATCTGAAGAACATTTTCAACCCCCCGTCCCATCTTTTCAAAATTCTGGGCACGAGCCTGGATAGTGTTAATAATAAATTTTGCCATCATCATGTTGCCATATAAATATAAGTGAATTTTACGAAAAGATAATGAATTTAGTGTGTGTGTGTGTGTAAAGGTAAAATCACATTACTCCACCGAGCGTTTTTAATAAAACGGATATACGGGTTTTTTTTTTTTGAAAATCGAATTTCTCCGCGTAAAAGTGTGGAAATATCGCGTCGGAACGAATATAATATAACCCGGAGAAGAAGCAGCTGTTCAAAAAAATGACTTTCTGGGGTGTCGCTATGGAGCAGGCCCGGATTAAGTATATGGTAGGCCCGGGGCTACGGAAATATTAGGGGCCCTTTCCCGGAGTGACAAAATTATCAGTTTTATAGAATAAGTAAATTTTCTTTAATTTAATTTAATTATATTATTTTGAATTCACGAATTAACCTATAATTATTAATGTAAACAAAACTAAATATCATATAGACAATGGGTAGAATTTTCGATGCCGAGAAAAATAAATATATATATAATTTTAAACAATGAATTTTTCAGCAAATTTTAACCAAAGATTTGCATAAAAGGATATTGTGTGTGCGTGTATTGCGCGTGTACACACGCACATACCATTCATACAGGCATTTCCTAAAAACTTAGATTCCGACTCGTTATACCTTAAAACAAATTTCTGGTACGTTTTACGGAACTCGAAATTTTACTATTACGAAGTGTCCTCCTCTTGTATCAAAAAATGCACTTGCTCCTGTAAAGTTAATTGTATTTATTTAAAAAAAATTGATGTATATGACAAATGATAGATTAATTTTTTATTACATGTCGGAAGTGGGTGTCTCTTGGGGGCCCCATAAGGCGGGGCCTGGGGTTGCAGCCCCCCCAGACCCCCCTAAATCCAGGCTTGCTTTGAAGGTTGATTGATGCCTCGGTCAAATGAATTAAAAACAACATATTTCAGTTGCTCGATAAAGAAGACTTATTACGCTTATTATCATTTGACGAAATTATTCTTACCTTCTACAACATCCAACATATTCCTAAAACACTTTCATTCGATACTTATATAATTAATTATCGTAAGTCTCTTTTCATTGCAAAAAAACAGTTTTTGATTTTTTCACTGAAAACAATATATTCCACCTTGTTTTTTTGAAATATTTTTTACTTTGTCAAAATGTTTTGCACAAAGCTAAGATTTTATATACGATTGCGTATGAGAGACAAATTAATTTTTATTCAGGGATATGTGATAAAAAAATTCATGTACCATATGGTACGCGATAGTATTGTACGTAATATTGTATCATGAACGTTTTTTGATAAAATTATTGTGGAAAAAGAAGAAAAATGAATACAATTGAGGAGGACTAAGTGCTCGCGTAATGGATTTAATTTCCAAAGAAATATAAAAATGGAGCCGAGAAGAAATAAATTAAAAAAACGTAATCACGGTAATTGCGGTCACATGCTCCGCGAGATTTGTTAAGGCTTGTCTCTTTATGTAATTTGCATTGCTGTTTTCGAATCGTTATATATCTGCAAATACAGTTGTGTTAGCGAATTACACTATTTGCTTATAACGCGCCATTCTAAAACAATATAATAGTATAGTAATTTGGAGCAAAATATAAATGTAACAAATTGCTAAAAGTGTATAAACGATAATATATATATCTGTTTATGGGACATACGAGTGATCAGCTAAAAATTAATAAAACCAACCCACTTTTACGATTTGTTCTGATCACATGCTTTGTCTGGTTTTATTAACCATATGGAAATGTATCTTTGAATAGAGAAAACGATTATATATTTTGATGTTTTCACCCTAGAGAAATACGGTTTAAAATAAAGAAATCGATTTTTTTTTTTTTTAAGCATAAAATATGGAGAATAATGTGACAAAAAAGTTGATTTTTAATAAGGAAAAAATTGAAGTATAATGCTAAAAATTGTAAAATAAAATATTAAAAAAAAAAAATACCTATATATCAAGATTTGCTATTAAGAATTTAATAAAAATGCGCTAAGAAGTAAACAAAAAAAATTACTCCTGAGATAAGAAAATATATTTCAGAGTGAATCATCGTAATTCTTATACAGCATTAATATTTATTAAAATTCACATTATTCAGAAACAATTTAATGAATATTTAATGCAGTTTTTTAATTATTATTGTAATAATATGAATTTAATGCATATTCCTAATTAAGGTATAAATGTTGTATAAGAATTGCGATTATATCACACCTTATAAGATATATACAATCACTTTGAAATCTATTTTCTTATCTCGGGGGGTAATTATTTTTTACTCTTTTTAGTGCACTTTTTTATTAAATTCCTAATAGTAAATCATGAAGTCTGTATTTATTTTTTTAAAAACTTTATCAGCTGATCATCTATGCTCGATAAAATGCTAAGTAGATAATATCGTTTATACAAATTTAAATTTGTTCTATTTGTATTTTTTTCCAAATTACGATACTACTATGTTTACCAAACACAGTATGTTAAATGATTCTATATTAATGTAATAGTTTACTGCAATTAACTTTTCCCGATTACACTTTACTTCTGACCATTCGAATTAATTAATCGTAATGGTATCGTATAATGTAAAAACCTATTACTATGTAATCGAGCTTTCGAGTGAATAAATCGATAGCGCAAATACCCCACATCTTATGAGAGTTTAGGGATGATATATAGGAGACATCGAAGAAATATTCATCCATAGTGGTGATGTATTTATACATGGGCAGCAACGCCTGAGGTTATTTCAGAAAATCGTCTCATCTAAAATATATTTAAAAAGTAATAAAAATCGGGGAACAGCCGAACTAAGAATACTCACGTATTTCTGAGTGTTCTAGATACTGTCATGTTATATTTCGTAAGCCGGATTAGAAATAAGACAACCGGTGTAAATGCCGGAATTCGATAAACGTATTACGAATTAGTGAAGGTAGTTTTTCGAACATTTATCCGGAGAATTATGTATAATGTGTAAAATATGAAGCTTACATATATTTCTGTAGACAAAATCGTTAGAAGCTGAAATATATCAAAAAAAGAAAGAAAAAGAAACCAAATGATTTGCCAATCGTATAATGATATTTTTGGTATATTGTATCTGCATCATTTGCTTTGATTGTATTTGGCGTGTGAGAAATTTGATTTAAAATAACATTGTTTTACTTTTATTTCTAGATGCGCTTTTTCGGTGACTTCGTTAAACGTTATGTATAATTTATAATGTTTTTTGATAATGATTTGTAGATCCTAGTACCCAGTACGAAAACAAATTTCAGTATATCGAACCGAAAACGAAATTGTCGGATGATTTGAAAAATAGTCCAGAAAGATGGGATCAAACAGATGAAGATTCGGTACAGAGAAAGAAGCTATATTCTTATCTTACGCAAAACCCGTCTTTCATACCGTACAGCCATTCACAGTCAGCCTACATTCCGAAGCAGCCTTATTACCACGATAGGCAAACTACCAATATACTGGGTACGTTGCCATTTTTCGATTTCGGTTTTTTAATAATTCGACGAACGATCGAAAAATTTTAAATATCTTCAGATTAATTTTCTGAGTAGGAACTGTTACAATACTCTTTTTTTTTTTCGTTTTATTTTTCATTTTTTTTCTTTTTTTTCTATTTAATAATGAAAACAAAACTTTGTAATTAAATGTTAAAAAAAAAAAAAGTATATATATATATATATATATATATAGTTATTTTAATGGAACGACATGATATTATTAAATAATTATACAAAGACTCAATTAAGTAATCTGTTCTAATTAAAATCAATCGTGAATATTAAAAAAAATAAATAAAAAAAACAAAAAACGAATAAATCTTTCTAACACGCAAATAAATCAAACACGTTTTAAAAATTTCAAGGTCTTATCATCAACATTTTAACGGCTGACAATTTGGAAAGAAGTAAATTTAAGCTTGTAATTATGATTACACCTGAATGCTCATTATAGCGGGCAAATTAAATTTTTATTTTTTCAAATCTACGTATTGTTGAAACAAAAGAAAGTATAGGATACTTAAAAAAAATGACCAGTTCATTGAGATAAGTTAGTCTCTGAAGACGCAGTGTCAGTGTCTGTGCGTTAACAGACATTCTTCTGCTCAAAGTTTACCCAGCCTTGTAAATTTTACGAGGCAGGGATTCCCTTTCTAAAGTACGAACTTTACAGTTTTACGGAAGTACGAATTCCAAAAGTGTATCAGACCGTACACGCAGCTAGCATTCAACGTTATTAGCTGGTGTAACGTCATCTGCTGTTATACCGATGGAGCGAAAGTAACTCACTCTCTTCAAAGGCTCATCACCCACGGCGTTTCGAAGTGAAGAAATCTGCACATAGTCCCCGTCTAACTGTAGTATCCTAGATGCAAAATCGATTTTTGCTTGAAGACGATGCTGCCGCCTACAGTAACATGTCGGGAAGTAATCTTTAGTGATTGCTAAGGTGTTAGCGGATGGTATTTTAGAACATACATACATAGATGAACATAAGTTAATACCGCGCTTATGGTGAAGTTACAGGGAAATAACTGTAATTTAACGAATGAGTGAACGCAGCAGCCCATTCCCCCATGATGGCCCCGAGTCCAAATTCCTTCAAAAAGATTCGTCACCTTCTGAATATAGACACCAGCGGATCGAAGAGCATTGTTGTTACACCTTCACCCTTTCTTCAGATTATTAAGATGTCGCTCAAACCAACAAGGTGACCTTCTGATATGTCGTGGGTAAACTGCTGTGTACTTAGTCACATGCATGTAGGTCACACACGTGAGAGTGGAGGGATTTTTCAACCACTTTTCATTTTTTGCGGCAGTCAGACTTCACACCAGCGTATCCTTTTGCAATACGCTCGGTTTTTTTTTGCCCTCGTCAACTAAGTTCGACGTTTCGCGGAGTCGGCTCTCCCGAATACAGCAACACGGAACTACGGTCGACGCTGTACTATTCGTGACTGAAAACGGCTTAAATCTAAGGTTTTTTAATTCGCCTTCGAGACCGTAATAGTCTTAGGTAATTACGCATGACACTCAAGAAGTTGAACAAATTCAATATATTATCTATGTAGGATTACAGGAACTATTAATTGACTTTAAACAACGAAAAAGTCTTATCTCATTTATCTGTGAAATATTTAAAAGGATTAAATAACGGTGCACTTTATTTTCATTTAGATGAGAACAGCAGCCTGTTTGCGAATATTTCTGTTGTCGGATTTCGTTTGATTAGTAATTAACGTGGAGCATTTTCGATTGTTTTCCTCCATTAGCATCCCCTTTCAAGCTACGATTGCAGAATTACAGATCAGTGTCTGTGTCTCAGCGAACAATTGTCAACGCCAGAAACTGAATATTCCCCGCGGAAACCATCTCCCCGTAGTACAAAAAGAAAAAATCTCCAAACAACTATTATTTTAGATTATTTTTCATATCATACCTGTGAGATATGCTTTATTAGTAACGTCTTTAAAAATTTGATTGAAGTGGAAAGGAGTAGTGTCTCAAACTATCTAGTGCGGGGTTTATTTCTTGAAAAGTCAAGCACCGTGTTTTCACGAAAATAAAGTCTGAAGAATAATTTAATATTTTCTAATTCTGATGTGACGACTAATTCCATTAAAATAATTTAAAATATTTCCAAATGGATACTTTTAAATAAAAATACAATGTAATATAAAACGTCCGGCATCCTGTTTGTTATAATGAGATAATAATATTATAACCTACTAAAAAATAACTAAAACCATCTCGTGTAGTATATATAGCAAACTAGAATTTACAGTATCGGCGCAAACAAATCAGGAAATAATAAAAAAATCCTTACCACTTCTTCAATTCAATGCTTCCAAAACACACTGATGGCAATACACTACGACGCGTTTGTGATTTTGAAAATTTTTTTTTAGTACTTAATAATGAAAAATTATAAAATTTATTTCAAACAATTTTCGAATAAAACTTTTAGTTATAATATAAATGCTACCGTTGAAATTTTGTTTTTTCCTTTTTTCTTCAGAAAAGCTTAACGTTGATTAGCGTTAATTATTTCCCTAAAAATAAAGTTTTAGAATAGAGCAACGGATGTAAAAATGTTTGTTTCTCTCTCGAAAAAAAATATTTATATTACAAATTAAATTTAAAAGTAGATAAAAGAAATTACCTAAATGATCGGTTTCGTTTTTGGTCGCAGTGAAATATTACTTTTTCAATAAAGGATTATATGATGACATAAGTGTGTTTATGTAGATAACCTGTTTGTTAATATTTATAAATATAAAATAAATAAATAGCCCCTATTAACAAACGAAAATAAGTATTAAATTACTTTAACAAATTTGAAATAACTTATACTTTACAAACGTTTTCGGGGGGCTATATCATCAACTAACAATACAGAGTGCACTCAACTCGTTTTTTAATTGTATTAAATTGTACAATCTATATTGTTAGCTACTGATGAACTATTATGGTTGAACGCGTTTTTAATTTGTTAAAGTAATCTAATACTTATTTTTGTATTTTTTTATTCTATTTTATGAGCACATCAGCGCAGAACATTTACCCAATACAAAAGATTAGAAGAATGGAAAGACATATGGAGTGACAGGTTACATAAAAAAAAAAAATAAAAAAAACGATTAGGAACAAAAGAAATGAAGGCGGCCAACAAAGGAACAACAGAAGGAGATGGAAAAGCGAGAATGTAGAGGGCACTGTAAAGAGTAGAGAGGCCGAGGTTAACCAAATTGTAATAAAAGATCGCGCGTTCTGAGGAAATAAAGGAATATTCGAATCGAGCGTGGTTTGCGTCATAGGTGACATTTAAGATAGGAGGATGAAAGAGATACAAGGGAGATTGAACAAGAGCAAAACGGAAAAGAGAATCCGGGAGCAGACTATGATTAAAACGAAGGCGAACTATGGAAAAAGTAATAGAACGGTTCCGATGCTGGGGAAATTGTTAAACCAGAGAAAAAAGGAGAGGGAAGTCTGTGAGGCGAGGTAAAAGGAGTGTCATGGAGATAGAGATCAGTCCAAAGGTTACGGTTAGAATGAAAAAAGAGAGAGAGGGAGTAAAGACTTTGGAAAGGAAATCTGCCTATGAAACGACCATTTACTGCCCCTGAGCATGCTAATGAATCAGCAAGATCATTACCAGCTACACCACCAGGAATCCAAAGCAGGTCAATTTGGATAAAACGGGAAGTTAATAAAATCAAGCAACGAATATAAAGAATAATAGGACAGGTATTTCAGGGAAAGGAGACGAGATAGCTAATAAAACGCCTTTACAGTCGGAGCATAGAAGGAAATTCACTAAATTGGAAAAAAGATCGTGCGTAAAATAGCCATGGATTCGGCTAGGAAAACAGATGAAAAGGAGGGAAGTTGAAATGACTCAGAATAGCTGAGGGCAGGAAGAATAAAAGCAGCCCGATCCCCGAAGCAGATTTTGAGCCGTCCGTAAAAATCATGATATCAGCGGGAAATAGTGAAAATAGAATGTGCTTAAATTCTTTGTGAATAGCAGGACGTGGAAGAGACTTATATTAGAAGGTAAAGGCTCAAGAGAATGAGACTGTTCAGAGAAGTTATAGATAAAGTATGAAGATTTTTTCTGGGAAAGGATGAAGTGAGAAAGTGGAACACGAGTGTCGAGACGAGATAAGAGAAAAAATTGGGATCTTACGAGGAGAAAAACGCCGCCAGTTGACCCGGATATGTTGATAAGAATTCATGAGTTTGGAAGGAGAGATGTGCAGACGTTTAATCATGAACCTTTCACCGAGGTGAAGTCTTCGAATCCAAAGAAGAACGAAGCCAGTTTCTTCTTGGTAGGTTCCCTGGTTGTATGAAATAAATTGAATGTACTATTACCGAGGAAACAATAATAGGAATAACGATAATGCTTTTTTTTTTTTTGTCTCTATTTAAGGGTTTTCACATTTAATTGCTAAGGGCTCATTATAGCGCATGGAATCTGTTCTCAGATAGGCGCTATCAACATGAGCTGATTCCGCACGAAGACTAATACAGTTGTTGTGGCGGCGGGCGCGTTTGAGGGAATTTTCTCCGTGGAACCATTAATTGATCGAGGCACTGTAAAAGGGGAGGAGTGGCAATCGAGAAATGAACAGTGAAAAGGCAAATATACCGCTCATCGGTAAAAATATAATACATGTTATTCGCAGACGAGTCAGAAACGCCTTTGTGGATAGCTCCACAGGAGCTAGCTGAAAAATACATGGTGCGCTTAAATTTCTGTAGTTCGAGCGCTCGGTGTCCACAATCGAAGTATTCCGTTTTTTCATCTTAATTACGTAATGAGTTTTAAACCACCTTTGCGATAGGCTCGTAGTAACAGTGTAAAATAAAAAATTTCTTCACGACCGATAAAAATTACTTTTTCCCGATCACTCGTTTTGATCTAAGATGAAGCGAACATTTTATTTGAAACACCGTTTGTCAACAGTGTGAAAATACTACATAATTAATATAAAGCAATTTAGGCGTAATTTAACTATACGATTAATTTCCGTAGTCATTAAAAATGTTTCATTTAAACGACGATAAACGTTTTAAAAATTTAACCTTGGGGAAAAATGTTTGACAATCTCAGCATGTAGTAAGAGCGTCGTTTATCGTAAAAATGCTTTTAGTAAAATGCTATACTTTTCCTCGTAGCTTTCGTGAACTAACATTGAATGTCCATTTGCGAACTTGTCAAACGCCATCATCATTTTTAATAGAACGCAGACGCATTTTGCCTTACCGAAATGTCATTAAATTTCATTGCATATTTTTCCCTGTTCTTTTTTCTTTATTTTCTTTATTTTTTTTGCTAGGGCATGTCAACCAGAGGAACCTGCACTACCCGGAAAATAACAAAAAAAAAAAAAAAAATGCAAAGAGCTGTTAGTTAAATTTTAATTTGGTCAGATATTGGCAATGTATAGAGAGGAACCGCTGGAATGACGAATATAAGATGTGCAATAAGATCGAAGGGTTTAAGACTTGACGAAAAGCGATGAACATTCAAAGGCGTGATCAGTGTTACGGGTATGTCTAGGACACGATTTGGAAAGAAGAGAAAAACAAAAACGGGAGCTAGTCATCTCACGTCGTCCACATTCGCATGTCGAGTTTATCGATTTCGATAATTTCAATTCTTGCAAATAAATAATTTTTAACTTGAAACGCGAACTGTGGAAAATCGTCCCGTTATCTTATTGGCCGCTCCACGGTAACCGCAACAAATCACGCTGCGGGGTGAATCGTATATATTTATATTGCCGGATTTTCATCCTTCCAGTCAATCATGTTCTGAATTTCGCACGTATCATTCGCGCCTTTAGAGCAATAATAGACGGCAATTATGCAGTCCAGTTACCACCACTCTTCAGAGCTACGCGCTACTTTCAATCCTTCTCAACGTTCGGCTTCCAGTCTTCTAGCCGCCCAGTTGCGTTCCTGTCTTAGACAGCAACAACGTTATTGCTGCAGATTCATCTTACTCGGCTCTACACATACATCGCACTAATAGTAGTAGCATTATGAATAGAGTGGTACTTCCGTTTCTACCGTACGAAGGTGTTATCACGAAATATATTTCTAGTCGAGTTTAAATTCGTCAGTCATTTAACCTGGTTCTCTCATCAAGTTGGTCATCAGCAGCAAATTGCCGTTACATTAGGGGTAGCGGCACTTAACATATGGATACGAATAGGGGTTTGTGGCGCTATCTTTTGCATTAATACTCGCGCGTAAAATTTGGTAGAATATTATCACCGTCATCACTGCTGGTCGATGCATATCGAGGCAGACAGCCAAGCAGCTGGACATGGATTTCGGTCGGGAATTTTAAGTTCAATTGCAGGGGTATGTGTTTATGTAATGATACCGTCGTAAACTCCTCTACACCACTTGAAGGAGTATATTGTGCATGCGTGTCAGACTTATAGTATTAGAGTGCATCAGGAAATGACGGTAAAATTATGATAAGAATGGAAACAAGTGATCGAGACAGGAGTTCTGTTAGTTAACCGTCGTCGAAGTTCATCTATCTAGTCAAGTCACGCTACAGAACTTATTTTTCCGAATACTACTTGCATGCGCAGCAACTTACTAAGAAAAAAAAAAAGAAAAAGAATCGTATCTAGTCGTCCAAGTAATCATGTCGTTTTGGTTTATTTATAAGGAAAGTCATATTTTACTCTGAAATTTGATCGCTACCGTCACCGGAGGTTTGATCATTTTCATTCAGTTCACGTCTCAATATATGCACACATCTTATCCAAATTGTCCGGCGTACAATAAAATTTTTTTTTCCCGCCAAGTTTCACCGCTTTCATCAATTGTGAATAAGTAAAATCACTATACTGTAAACAATTATTTGATATTTAATTACGTTTTGAAGACAAAGAGCTTCATGATCATCACGGGAGTTATTATAATATCATAGCACTCCGGTGATCATGAAGCTTTGTCTTCAAAACGTAATTAAAGATTAAATAATTGTTTATAGGAACGTAGTTTTAAAATTTTACATATTATAAGATAAAATTGAACAATCTGTATACTTAACATATACAACAATGATTTTATCAATTAATTGTTATCGCGTGTTGTGGTAGATTAAGGAACACCCCCTCGCGTATCTTAGTTCCAATCGATCGGAAATTCACTTCATTAATAGAAATTAATTTCAATATATAATTATATGTACGCACACGCACAGACACACACACAAAAATATTTGGTATTTGAATAATCTGGCCTCTAAAAGGTATGAACCCTTCAGACCCGTCGCATACCAAAACACCATTCGACGCTCGAGAATATTTTACTGAGAAGATTTGAAACCCTTTGTTATGCTAGCAACATTTAGAAAACACTAAATAACGGCGCTGCGAATCGAGGAGAGAAGTCACCACACTGGGCAAAAATAAATAGAGAATTGCTAGAGGTAAAATTTAAATTTCATTAAAAGTATCGTAATTTTAGGGCTCGTTTCGTGTAAATCAGAGAATTAAACTTATACAATGCGAGCAGGATAAATTATAAAGATTAAAATGACCTTACGGCCGATGCGCGGATAACACTGATTTATTTAAAGACTGTAACTTCAAAATTAGGTAATATTTTAATCTAGCCCGAATCCGTGGTAAGGTACAAGAGGGCATGAACTAAGTTCACCGCCTACCAGACTAATTTGTTTTTTTTTTTTTAATAATACATTTCCTAAATAGCAAATCACAACTAATATGTCCGTGTTTTCAAAAATTGTCATAATTTTGTTCGCGCGACATATGTTTTTTTTATGTTTGTCTTTTCTGGTTAACGATGGATTTTGCTTGAAAACGTTTCTGTGTTTTAAGCAATCATTTATTTTACTATTTAGGAAATAATATGTTATTCAAAAAAAATAAAAAAAAAAAAAAAGGTTATTTTTAGCAAGCAGGGCAGATCCCTCCCCCCCCCCCGAAATGTCTGCGAAATACTAACTGCTTGAATTAAATGGACCGAAATTGAACATAAATTGATTTCTTTTCAATTTTTGAGAAAAGAAAAGAAAATTGTATGGAAACGACTGTTTTTTATTTGTTTTCTATTGTAAGGTTCAAATATTGCATATACAATAATTGACTACAAGGCTTTAGTGTACCATTTATAAATAAATATATTTCACGATAACACATATACATATATATGTATAGTTATAAAAATATTTTCGTAACCCCTCCCGAAATTTTTGTCTAGATACGGCCCCCCTGCAAGCAGATGCGAATATATTACTTTGAATTTATTTTGCTTATAAAAAGAAAATACTTTTTTAAATACTTATTTATTTACGTCTTTAGACTAAAATAATACGTTCTGGCCATTATTTATGGTAATTTTTTCAGTTTTTAAACTTTTATTTTTTTTTTTCAACTGTTCATTTGGATAATAGAAGGCTACTCTTTTTTAATTTTATTTATTTTTTTTTTTTCGCCCCCAGTTCAAAACCACATTTGGCAAAATCACAAAAACTTATATCTGTACACTAAAATATGACATATATATTTGTTTAACAGATATAGGGCCGATATTTTCAGTTGAATTGCCTAATGTGATCATTCAAATCTCCTGATCTTCGTTAATCTTAAAATTTCTTCTTCTTTTAGAGGGGCAGACATATCGAAATCTGAAACTAAGACAAGTACACAAAGACTCATTATCTGAAAAGGGGCTAGAAAAAAATCGTTGACCAAGTGTGTGCACACATCTTAACATTAAAACGAGGGAAAAAACGAAATATCGTTTACCCGGATTGTGTTTAGACGATAAACTAGGACTTATTTAATCATCGCTAAAACAAACAAATGCGGTTTTTTAATCACATTTAACGTGCTCCGAAAGAGTGATGGCATCATCATGTTCAGACATGTAGACAAAGTGCATGATCATCATTCGTCAAAAAGACGATGTCTGTAATACACATCAGAGCGCTGAACGGTCGTGACCGTGCACCCGCATACCAGGCGCCAAGGAACATATCCGGGAGCGGCAGGATAAACATCAGGTACCATGCAACGAACGCAGGGTTAGCTAATTATCGCGATGATCGTTTTGGTTAGTTTATTCGCCGTTGTAGATAGTTTCGGTCACGTCTGATTTATATGTAAACGTAAGATAAGGTTACCCGCAAAAAGCCTCAGGGACAATATATGTTATGGAAAAATATAATCAAATATTTTTCTACTCCATAATATTCTACGGATGATTTTTTTTTTCTTTTTGTAATTAATACTTACTACTGTTTGCATAAAACATTTTTTTTACTTAAAATGTTTTCGATTAATTTAGAGTTTCATTAAACATCTGAGACAAGGAATTTCATACATAAATTTCTAAAAACATATATAAAATGAGCAGCAGAGTTCCTATTATAACCGCTTTATTCAGTTAAAGTTCCATTAGGTAACAGGCGAATAAAGTATTAATAATAAAGAGAGCTTAATAAAAAAAAAAAAAAAAATAGTTAAGATGTAAAAACCTGACTTGAGAAAAATTAAAAAGAAGATAAATTATGTGCAAATGCAACGGCGATCGAAAATAACAACCTTCCGTCGAATTCATACCCGTTAACATTTTAAAAGCTAAATATCACAACATGGTTGATTTTTATTCTGTGATATTTATTAATTCATAAATAATCCTTTGACGGATCTGAAGTGGCATGTGTTCGCTATACCTGCTTCAATGCTGCCGAAAACCAAAGAGACTAGGATCGCCCGACCTAGTTCCAATATGCTTTATACTATTCTACATAATATTATTATGTTAATAAATGAATGAAAACATTATTTGCAGGATTTTGAAATTCTATTTCCTTTTTCTTTTTTTTCGTTTGACGATATAAATCCGCATTCCGAATCTTATGAAATTAATAAGTACGATTTAGTTAAGATTTAAGACTAATTTAGTATTAGTATTAATCGTAAAATTGTTCCTTAAAGGCGTTTAGGAATTTTGTTGTTTTTTCAAAAATAAGCGACTACCCTTATATATAGCAATAAAAAAAAAGGATGAACTGCCTTTGGCGATGCATAACAACATTAAGGCGAAGTTTATCGCGAGACTTATATGGTAGTGTATAATCGTTTCCGGCGTTACGCGCCTACAATTGTACTGAGAATTTCGAATTTACGTATTATATCTGTGAGCATTTATATCGAACGTGCTATAAGATAAATAACAGAGTAAATAATGTCTGTTGTACATTTCTGTTGCAGCAATCACATATGGTTCTGTTTGCGGAATCTTGGTAATCACTATATTCGGCGCTTTGTTGTTCTACAGGTATGTGCCACATTGCAATATTTTAATAAATTAATATTTTATTATTATTATAATTAGTACGCATTTAACTATTCGTCCTCTTCGGGCGCACATTTTATTAATCAGCCGCTATCGTTCTAATTCGTATGTGAATTTACTGGCGCGAAATAGTCGAACAAATTTCATAAATGATTAAAAAGTGGGCTTACAGGTTTGCACGCAAATGAATTTTACTAAAATAATAAATAATCGTAACAAATTAGTTTTAAAGTTATCGTTGTAATTGTCGGCGCCCGAACGAGTTTTGTCTTAGAATCGGCATTCGAATCGTACGAAAGTCCTCACGTCTGGATTTTAAACCGGCTCCAGTGACGTCATTACTTTCGATAATTCGCAAATAAGAATAAAAACCGGTTTTTGTTTTTTTGTGACTTTACCGTTATGCAATTTGGGGTAGGAGTGCGCGAAACGTGAATAGAAAAAAAAAAAGGTAAAAAATTATTCTCTATTCGATATCATTCAGAGGAGAACCATATGTATGTTGTCCGTCGATGAGGTCCCACCGCTCGTTCAGTTTTGAACTTTATATTTTCCTCCCCCAAGCGCTCGTTACGTTGAGAATGTCCTTCAGATTACTTGTTTATATTACACATACACCTTTTTCTAGCGCGTTTTTCCCTCTGCGAATGTTGTAGGTGTAATATTTACGTTTCCGAAATTCGACTATTTAAGAAAATTGATCTAAAGTTAAAACATTGCAATTAGCAAGTTACCTGTTCAGAAAGTTATTGTCGCCGAAATGCAATTATTTTTCCTTTTTTAAAATCCAGAGCCTGCTGTAAATTATTTTCATCGCAAATTTTGCAAATATGAAATCCACTCACATTTATAATAGCTTTAGACTAATAGAATATTATACGCCACTAGATGTGAAAATGTTCTTTTCAAGAGATGCGCCAAATTTTAACACAAGTTTAAATAGCGATCAAAAATATGGGGCTTTACTAGGTTATTTTTATGAATTTGGGATCGCTCTCCTTCAAGTGTGAATCTTTCGGGTGTAGATTATTTCGTTTCGGTCGTGGATCGTTCGGACAGTAGAGAACGAGGGGTTTTACTCTTAATTTGTAATATCATATATGTGTTTCTCGCCTACTATTCAATTATAAGTGTGTTTATTTATGCGTTTAAAAATTTTTTTGCCTTTAATTGTCTTCTTCGATATTTTTTTGAACCCCCTAGGTAGCTTCGTCGAGGAATAAAATATATAATTAAAATTGTAGATAACCGAAGAATAAACTTCAATAAACGTATCCCCAAATAAACTTGCTCGATACGAATGAAAAAGAAAATATAACCGCATAGGTGTATATTAGAAGAAAATTCAATCCAGTTATGTTACACTTTAAATGACGTAGAGTTGATAAATTTTTTAAATATGGCTGACTATACACAAAAAAAAAAAAAAAGAAAACAAAACGAAAAGAACCGATATTTGACCGATTATTAATATTAATCATGTTCATCCGTTTCGTATTTTACTAATGCTAACGAAACTCTTAAATTTACATCGCAAAAGTCTGTTTATTTTGGTATTTCACACCGAAGTCGTTATTTCAAAAAAACGAATAACCCAATAAAATTATATAAAATATGTGTTTTGTGATTATATATATATATATATATATATATATGTATGTATAACATGCTATATACACACGTGGAAAAACTAAGTCGTTAACGAAGAGCGGTATTGTTTGAGTGGCATTTCTGATAGCAGTGAATGGGTAATGTAGATATAAATTTGGCAATTTCCCACTAACACCAATAATGATAACGTTTAATGGATGATACCTGAAAATCACCCCGCAGGTAGCCTGTAAAAAAGTCTGAGTAAAAACTCTCATTCGCTACCGTCCGAACGATCCACGCCCGAAAGAATCTACGCCCGAAAGAGCTGGCCCCTCGAATTTGACCCTTTTGTTACCAGTTTTATTTGAAAGCTATATATTACGTTTATAACACACAGGTTGCATACAATTATATCTTACGAATAATGAGTATTATGAAATTTTCTAAACAGTTATACTACTTTCTTTCCCACAATGGTAAATCACATTAGAAAGAAAAAAAAAAAAAAAAAAACTTTTTTTAACGGTAACTAATTGTATTCAGCGGTAGGAATTAAAATCGCTTCATTGCGAATGTTAGAAAGTATTTCCGTCGCTTTTTAATATTATTTTTAATATTTAATATCATTTGTATACCAATGTAATGCGAGCCGAATGAATATCTCATACCTTTTAGTACCATCATTATGACTGTCCCCTCCATTTAGTCGATCCTGGATAGGCTTCTTACCAAAACGTTATATATCAAGAAGTATCTAACTATGCCTGTGCTGTGTGGTATAATTTAATTGTAAGTATAATCGATTTATTTTTTTTTTGTTTTTAGACATGGTTAAAATCAAAAATAATCCTAAAAACATAGTCAAGGACACCGGGGTCTTCCACCGGCAAACGATATTTTCAGTCGGCATTTTTAAAAATTCTGAAACCCAGGTTTAGTTTTTCGATTAAAATTTTGCAACAGTTCAGGGGTTTTACTGACTTCTATCGAAATTTCGGTTAATTAAAAAGGTATAATTTCGACTGAAAAATGAAAATAATTCGAGTAATAATCTGCATTCATAAATTTTACATAAACGTCTTAGAGCGTTTCTTAATATGGTACGACAATAACTAAATTCGTACATTACGACATCACCTTCGAAACTCCCCCCGAGTATTATTCTTACAGCAAACTAATATTTTGCAGCTTGAGTAAATTTCTTTTAAATTACTTCTCTTGCAAATTTTAAAAGTGTGCTCCGGACACATTTCGATTGAAATAATTATAATCGTATTGTAAATAAAATAGTTTAAAAAAAAAGTAAAAGAAAAACATGGGTATATTTGAAGTATAGATTTGCTTCGGCATGAAAAACGTAACATTCCATGTTGATTTATTAAGTAGAATAAACCTTTAGTTCTTCTTCTTTCTTCTAGGGCCTCTCGACTTTTCAATCGTAATGACAAGAAATCCCTTTTCTCGCAGTTTTTTTTTTTTTGTCTAATTCAACATAATCATTAATATCGGTACGTTTTATTTAAATTACTGGCATTTGTTTTTCACTTCCTCTAGCCTTTTTGCCTGGTATTTTCCCTATCATTGTGTCCCAATTTACATGGCCGATTATTTCTATTTATTTTCTGTTAGTGTTCTTTTTTCTTCTCTTTTTACATCATCAGTTTTCCTTTCTGTCTATGATATTCCTTCCATCCTTCTCCGTAATCACATTTCCATAGCTTCTAACCTTTTTGCTTATCTTGTTCGTGTAGCCCCCAACTTTTTCACATCCATGTAGGGTAACAAACTCGTTTTAATGAGAATCTTTTCCTCGTCTGTTTATGAGTCGATTTCCTTGCATGTTAATCGTTTTTTTTTTTTTTACTGATGAACGCGTAAGTCTTACTGATCCTGTCTTTTATATCTTTTGTGCGTGTTTCGCTGTAATCGTCCCCGACTATGTAAAATGCAACAAAACGCAATATACCAGTATATTAAAAACATTTAAGCCTACATAATTAAAAAATAGCTGAAATTGATGTGGCTATTGTTGATTAATTTTTGATTAGAAAATGAACAATAAATGCTCCAGTCAAGTGAATTAATGCAAAATAAACTATCATACTCTTTTCTTTTCTTTTTTTGTACAAAAATGCTTAATTACGTTTGTTTTGTGCTAAAAACCAAAAAAAAAAAAAAAATGGGCAAATGATAAACGCACTAAATAATTACAACAATCTACCAATTTGCTGTAATTTATATGCTGTTGGTTAAAAAAAAAATAAATAGGTTTAAAAATACACAATCGGTGATAATTATTTTCAGCGAATTCGCGTCATCATCAGAGACAGTTACCTCATTCTCTTAATGTATTTCTCGATTTTGCTCGGAGAGTTCCTTCTCATTCATCAAGTAGCGAGATCACTTCTCATTGTTATTGCTATATTAGTACAGAAGTTTCTAACAACTCTCAGCTACCTCGCTTTAAAGATTTACAAATGAAATTTTTCAAACGCAGTCCGGAAAATTTTCAAAAAATGCGCTAGACCTAGGCTTAACGCGGGATATTTACTCTATCACTGACCCCTAGTAAACAAATATAATATATTTCAAAATGCTATTTTTACTACTTTGGAAAATTCAAAAACAATCTAAGCCCTGGCGCGGAATAGGGAGTGCGAGTTAAAATCTAAAGGTCACAGTGAGGATTTAAGAAAATTTTATCTTTATGAAATATAAAAAAATTACAATGCGTAACACGTGAACTTTCGAAATTCAGCAAAAGCGCTTTTATTGGCAAAAAAATGTCTATGGTAAGTTCAGAAGGATCTCTATCTCCTACTATTAAGGGGTTAGGGGCAGTCAGAGGCACGAAAAAACAAGTATTTTTAATAATTTTTTTTTATCAGTAATTTTATAAAAGTAAGAATACTACATCATTATGTCATCTTTCAACTTGATTTCACCCAAATTTGAAAAAAAAATATTAATTATGTAAAAAGTTATCGCTATATGTATCGACCCCTGTTCCACAAGTAGCCCTTTGCGGTGACCACCATAACTTCTCAACAGTTTACCTAAAATCATTCAAATAAAAAAAAATTAGTATTTTAATAGTTAATCTAGTGCCTGATCGAAGCTTTTTTTTTTTTTTGAAAATAAACAAAATGGCTGACTCAGACAATTTATTCACGAATTTTCAGGAAAAAAGCAACAGTAAATTGTTTATAAAAAATCGATTTTTGGGGGGGGGGGAAATCCTTCGATCAGGCACTAGTTTAATATGTTTTAAAAAAGTTGTATAAATTTCATTCAAATCCACCGAGCGGTTTTTGAATGATAGTGGTCACCGACTTTGAAAGCATAGTTTTGAGAAAAACGCGTTTTAGAGTTTTACACTCGATTTATGTATAGAAAGAGGAATCATTTAATTACTTACACCGAGTCATCTATTCCTGGGCCATATAATAATTCTTCAGCCGATGTAGCAGCTTCTGCAATATCGATTTGCTGTTGTCTACGTTACATTCTCCCTTCTCGAGTGTTATCGTTAGCGCGCTTATCTGCCACCTTCATACGGGCAGCATCCGTTTTTTCGGCATACCGATGAGAATTAGGCCCACAATTTAATCCCAGTCTATTCATAATTATCAATAATGAATGTATACCTTCATTAAATATACCAGTAGCAATGTATGCAGCAATCTGTACGATAGTATAACTAGTATTTATAGTTTTTGGGCATATTTTCCACACTAGTTGATTAAAGCTTTCATTATTGTTTTGATTAAATCCACCGACACATCTTGAGAGTAAGTTGTCACTACGCAGGTCGTTATAAATTGGTTCGATGGCCTTTAAAACATCAGGAGGTAAGGAAGCAAAATCTTGAGTGTAAGTATCAAGTTCTCCATACGCTTCAAAGCACTGATAAGAGCACCAGGAATCTTCGCCTTTTGGACACATACTGTGATTTGGATTGTCATTGGTTGAGCCGTAGTGATAAAATGTCGCCATGATTGCAGATTTCATATCTTCGACAGAATCACAGTGTCGACGTATTGCTAAACCATAGTACACAGTTAATTTGTCAATTATTTTTCCTGTAAGTTTACCTCTACCGCCAAGACCTTTATTTTTGGTTTTCATTGTTCGTAATCGAGTCCCCATTCGCTTCTGAACATGTCCTACATACTCCTTCTTATTTACGGATGTATTAACGTAAGGATTTGCTTTTACAATCCCTGAATAAGTTTTTGAGTCCCCATCTCCAATATAATTAGCATATTTAACCGCATATTTAATTTCAGACTGCTGAAACATTTCGACCATTGAATCTACTTCCATCTTCCCAGATGACCCCTTATGATTAGCAGTACACTCATTTTCGTGCGTATCATGCCACTCCTCGTATTCAGCCGTATTTATTTTGTTCTTCCAATATTCACATTGTTTACAATATGCACTTTTGATATTTAAATCAAGAATTTTACCGGTAAAATAACCAATTAAAGAAGAAACTCCAAATGAAGATGTATATCCACGCTTGTGCCACATGTTCCATCCCTAGATACAGTCAATTCATTCGTATCTTTATTTACACTTGTTGACGTTGCTTGCTTTTCTTCGTTCACAGCTTTTTTCAACAAAGATTCTGCGACAGCTGTACTACAATCTAATGTTTGCTTCAATAATATTGTATAAGTGTTTTTATCTAAAAATGACGGCATGTCCATTAGGCCACAAAACTGTCGCATTCCTTCAAATCCTATTCCTAGTATTCTCATTACTAATATAAAACGTCTATTTATTTCATACGAATGTCCAACGAAAGAACAGGAATGTATTCATTTACACAATTGTCACATGAAACTACAATTTTAAATCTTAGACCACGTGTGCTTGCCGTTTGAAATTTAACATTTCCGTTACACTTTTTACACGTAACAATACTCGAAATAGCATTAAATACCATAATAAAGTTAATAACTCTAAATTCAGTACTACTATTTTCGGGTACATCTTCTTTTCAGTGTGCTCCGGTTCAATTTTTTAGATGACATACTGCTAATACTTTCATCACGTTCCGCTGTTTTCGGATTGAAAACATTTTTTTCTCTTAATGACACGCGATTTACGAAAATTCTTAGAGCTCTGAAGTTCTCTCGAATCTTTTGCAAAATCACGTCCCATGATAAATTACTCGAAAAATTTTTTTTAAACGCTTAACTATTAACTGCTCACTGCAACTACCACAGGCGGTGTACTGATGCTAAATAAATTTCAGCACTTTTGCAACCTAAAATTGGTAAATGTATGTATAAGTGTATAATAACAAACAATCTATGACAATAGAACCCAAAAGATCAGTTGTCTATAGCTGCCGCCAGCTTCCTGTTCTCGAGCATCAAAGAGCCCGCCGTTTATTGTTGAATAACTCGAAAAGTATTTGTCGGATTCTCTTGAAATTTTCAGAGAACATTTTAAAAATATTATACTTTGAGAAAATGCAAAAAAAAAAAAAATCGTTTTTTTGAAAATTCTGACTGCTCCTAACCCCTAAAGGCACAAGTGCCTTGTCGCTGCAGCAATGCTTTTCAAGGCAATTGTAATACATAACACAAATGTATATGTAGCAAGACTACATTTGGACTGATTGTGATCGCTTGTTATCGTGATACAAATCCATGTATCATCTTTACTACACTTGGACTGATTGTGATCGCTTGTTATCGTGATACAAATCCATATATCATCTTTACTACACTTGGACTGATTGTGATCGCTTGTTATTGTGATACAAATCCATGTATCATCTTTACACTACACTTGGACTGATTTTAATGGCTTTTTATCGTGACGCAAATGTAGTTCCAAGTGTGTGTCTGATTACCATAAAAATCAGTCCTCGTGCATATATATATATATATATACGTAGTGGTTTGGCATTGACTTTCATTAGCGAATATTTACTTATTTATTTTTTAATAATTTTCGTAATACTAATACTTCTGTAACAGAAGTCGAGTGCTCTAGAAGCTATATCGCGACGATATAAGTTCAGAAGACGCTGCTAAAGGACATTTAGATATTAGCTGAACGACTTTCCGAAGGGCGGTGGTTAATGTATTAACCAATACATTTGATAGTATGCGTTCGCTGTTTAATTGACCATTCCATATTTTTCTTTTGTTTACTGCGCAGTAGATAATAAACCAATACCCCTTTTACACCTCACGATATATCGTGTAAATGGCGCAAACACGTAAAAAATACTATCAATTTGGAGTACCAAAAGTACGTTCCGAATAACACCACATCGTATAATTTGTTTACTCCATATAGTGTGTTTTCTCATTACATCTGTTTCTAATGATCGCGCATCGGTTTTATTATTTAAAATTTAACGCAATTAATGGCCGAGTGAAATTGCCTCTCTAGACTAGTGATCAGTAGTCCAAGAATGTGTATGACGTTCGACATTTTGCTGTTTTCCCACTTTACTCTTGATTTTCTCTGTTCGAAGTGGTGTTCATCGTACCACAACCGCGACGTGGGCGGTTTAATTTCTCATTTATTCTGTTGTTTCGGCATTCCTCCTGGGTTATGTGGAATCATTAATGTCCACGTTTATTCGAAATTTCCTCTCTGAAAGAAGTATTGAATCTTACTACTTATTTGGTGGCTCCCGAAAGAAAATAATAAATGAATTAAATATAAATGCCACCAAGAAAAAAATAGGAAGAAAAAAAATATGTTGTATTATTTTTTATTTTTTTTTTTTTTTTGACTATTATTCCGTTTGGTATTGTGTCTTTTGTAACTGTTATTAAAGGGGTCGGTTAGACAGAGCTGCGCTCTTTCGCTGTTGCTGTTTAATGTGCACGTAGAAATGATTGGCAGCAATCTCTGCAAGTCTGTGTGTATCATGATGGCATTACGATCGCTGGCCAAAACTGGAAAATTATCAGATTAGCAGAGATGATCAGTGATTAATGTTTGGAAGCCGTGCAGATTTGGAAAAGATGGTTAAGAAGCTACAGCGCATAAGAAATCTGAATCAACATTAATGCAGCAAAAAACAGAAGCGATTGCATTAACAAAGAACCAGACATTTAAACGTAAAACCGGAACGGAAAGCGACAGGACTAGTGCAGTATTTCAATATTTAGCACGATGTCTGAAATTTGCAAAATCGGCACCGTGAAAAAGGGCACT
Organism: Icerya purchasi; assembly: GCA_039619475.1. Lineage (NCBI taxonomy): Eukaryota > Metazoa > Arthropoda > Insecta > Hemiptera > Monophlebidae > Icerya > Icerya purchasi. Next base: position 242,374,308 of record CM077115.1, read on the forward strand.
CCTGATCGGGGCAATGAAGTATGCCCCCGCAGCGCATACAGAAACATATAATAAAAGCATATAATATGTTTGGCCAATCTGACACTGCTAGAGGCAAAAGCTTAAGGTTTTCAAGAGCTGGCGTTGGCCTGACTTAAACTTTTAACAACTGACAAAGTGACCGGTATCAAAGCGTATTTGATCGAATAATGGAACATACGAAGTATAACAGAGAGTGAAGGCTAATCCGAAATACATGGCACTGAGAAATGCTCGTAAGCAAAAGTAAAATAGCTGGAAAAAGACGCAACGGTAGACCAAGCCGAACGATAGCGTATAAAACAGGAAGCTCTACCAGTACAAACATATGTACGCAGTTGAAGAGAATGGCTAAGGACCGTGGACGTTGGAAGACAGTGGTGGCAGACCAGTCCCTTAAGCTTGAATAACCGAAAGAAGAAGATATTTATCTATATACTGTTCGTCTATCGATTTTTTTTTTTGTTCCTTATTTTTTAACCCATTTTTTTAGCGAATTTTCTTAATTTTAATATAACTATTGAATGTCGTTCGCATCTGGTTGAAAATCTAAGTATCGCCTTAATAAAATTAGGAATTATACGAGACTTACCTCATATAGCGGACATCGGTATCTAATAAAACTTTTTCCGGCTAAAACCGTCATCAGCTAGTGATGAAAAATAGTAACAAATTTTAACCGCATCATCAATGATGCTTTATAATCGAGTTCTAGCCGCGAAAATAATGCGGTATTTGTACATTAAGAAGGACAATTTTTTTTAAAGTATACGTAGTTGCTATTAAATCTGTTTTAAATAACTGTTACTTTACTTAACAGCAGACAAATGACTGTTATCAGGAGTTGCGAAGTAACTGAAAACACATTACATTTTCAAAACAAAAATTATTTTCTACAAAATGCGAACGTCTTTTCAATAACAACTGGCTTATCAATTTTCGGTCGACTGATAATATTTACATCTTCTTACTAAGTGCGGGTTTGTTCGTTTCGTCATCGATTTTTCGATTAGTTGTAAATTATGATCATGTTTAATGCTGATAGAACAACCCCTGTGGAACACACGTGTGTAAGTGATTGCTAAATTACTACATAGTTTGTTATTTAAACATAAAACTGATTGAGTGCAATGGATATATCCCAGATATCATTCCTATTTTTACCGAGATAAACTCCCTCCGACATACTTAGTGAAAATAAGTTTATTACATGTAGTAATTTCAAAGTTAGAGATATTTAACGTAACTGGTTCATACTAAATTTCTAGATTCTTTTTGGTAAGTTCGTCTATAAAAAATATTATCGTCTTTCAGAAGAATTTAGAAACTGATTTGCCGTCTATTAAATTAAGAACAAGCGTCAAAACACCTGCAATTACTTATTTAGTAGTTTTTCGTAAAATTCCGTATCATCGGTAAAGGGCAATCTTAGTGTTTTGGGGCACGCAGAAAAAACCATTAAATAAAACAGTGTAAAAAGGAACGGCCCAAAGATACTACCTTGCGGAAGGGGATTTTCTTTTTTGTAGATTTGCAAGTGTTTATATATATAGTAACACGAAAGGTGTGTAATTTTATTCTTACAAAAGGAAAGCACGCGAGTTGTTAATCGCAGATTTTGATGAAATTTTGATATGTTTAAAAAAATTTTAAATATTAGACGGCTATTTTTTTTTTTTTTTTTTTTTTTTTTTTGTCGACCCATATGCAGTTTGAAAGGGTGAAAGCCACCCCCAAACTTGGTCCTCAAAAACAGTTTTTTCCACATATCTTGGTTCAAACTCTATATTTTTCCATAAAACAAAATGGAGATTCGTTTCTTATAAAAGAGATGAGTAGTCCATAATGTTTTAAACAGCAAGGGTTCCGTCCCTTATTTCTAAAGGGTAAAAACATGTATTTTTCAGCTTAATTTTGAAACAAAAAAAAAGATACTCATAAAACAGCTTAAAAAATTTTAAAATCTTGTTCCAAAATATAAAGAAAAAAAATAAAGTTGACCTATTTCGGCATTTTAATATATACTATCCCCAACGTGGGCGAACTACCCCTAATACCAAAAAAAACTTTACACATGTGTTTCGAGCGAACGAAATTCGTCTAAAATTCGTGTTTAAGGGTTTTCGAGGTCGCTCATCACGAATCTGTTATTAGATTCTGCTAATTCAAAATGACGGACGGAAGTGTCACAAAAATAATTTAATTTACGTAAAAACTTTTATATTGCTGTTTTTATGGTAGCCGGTAACGAATTTGCAATTAGACATTAAAGATTTATGATAGCGGATCTGGTAAGACAAAAAAAAAGAGTCAAACATATTTTACTTGGCATTAAAACTTGTCTGCAAAAGTATTCAACAGCGCTAATTACAAATGCGAGGCATGCGTTTTATATCCTAATGAACCAGTGATACCTGAATAACCCTAGACAGACCAAAAAACTGTGCGCTTAAAACCCCTAGACCCCTAGCGGTTCGTAGACCTGGTTTGTAATATCACAAACATCTAAAATCCGGACAGTTCGAAAACCCATGATTCAAACCTACAATCCCTAAACCGTAGACGGACGGAAGGCTTATTCATTTTAGTGTATTATAAAACAGTTTTTATAATGTACTCGTTGAAAAAAATGATCGATAAGATTCTCTTTAGGTATTTAACTTTGTTTATAGTTCTCGTATCTGAGCAGTGTTACTTCGGTTAGATTCCACCAAACACTAAAATACATCTAACTGAAAATAGCTTTTCCTGATTTGAAAGTGATTTGAACGGCAAAGCTGTAGTTGCTTATAATTACGCGGGAGGAAAAAAGTAATCTAACGTCGAGAATTTCCGATTCCAAAGCGGATTTAAGAAATAGAAAATTATTAACTGGTTATAAATTATGTTATCTGTGCCATTTTAAAGGATCCAACTTTATTAATGTATATTTATGAATATAAACACACGCGTAGCCATATATATGCTGTTTGGATTCTCGTGGTGTTCCTGGACGCCACTTGATACTTCGACCACTACCATTCGGACATCAGCTCAGTCTCTACCCCATTCGACTGTTTGTACGAACGTGCGAGGGGTTTTTAGTAAGCATCCTTGGCGCGACTATATAGCGACCAGAAAATGGATTAATGAAATATCAGAGAATATTTCCTAGTTTGAACACCGCCAAAAGATAGCGCTATATGTACCGAATCCGTTTCAATATATATATATATCAAGGCCGTGTCCACAGGGGGGTTAAACCCCCCCCATGAAAACTAAAATAGTTATTATAAATACAAAAAAATCTGAAAAAAATCACAAATTTAAAATAAATATTGATGATTTTTTAGGGTGTTTTTAACTACTTTTAAAAGAAAAAAGAAAAAATATGCTCCATATTTTTAGGTACTTCATTAATATTTTATGCAAAAAAATTTTTATTACGAGTATAATTAATAACATATGTAATTTTTATTAATGTTCATATACGGGGTAATTCATTTATGTAAATTATTAATATATAAATCAAAATGATGGAAATTATTAATAGTACGAATATTAGTGAAAAATATATTATAAAATAAATATTCAAAGAAAATTTTCAACCCCCCCCCCAAATTCTGGGCACGGGCCTGATATATATATATATATATATATATATATATATATATTAGTAATAGGAATAATTGACTAACGGTTAACTGCTAATTCGATTTTTTTTCTAAAACAAATAATTAGATTATTTGAATAATCGAAAAACTGCTAATTTCGGTAGTCGCTTTTAGAAACTGCTTTTAAAAACGACTAACATTAGTCGATTGTAAAATTGACTGATACTTATCAGCTGGTTTTTGTAAGTCGCTTTCCATAATGTTTCCGATTTTATTACAATCAAAGTTTTAGTGGTTAATTTGTTTTTGGTTACTATTGTAGATTTTTATTTTTTTTATAAACTTTAATTACTGAATACTTTAGAGTTTATTTAAATTTAAATGTTTTATGTAAGTTTTTGATGTACATTTCGGCATACAAATAATTTTTTACCCTCCTGTATTATTTATGCTGTATACTGTCATGAGCCTACAGTGAGTAACGTAAATAAAATATTGATTTTGTGTTTGGAATTCTGGCTTTACTATGCTGTGGGAAATGAAAAACATAGATTAAATTTTATATTCCTTATTTTATTTATTATCGATCAACACAGCATAGTATTTCGTATATAATTCTCTCGTAATGTTCGAACCGAGTAAAGTAAAGTAGCTGATTAAATGGTTCGAACGGTTGGGAAGTTGGAATATAATTCCGATGCCGTACCAACACAATTATAATAACGTAGAATTAACTAAGGCTAGACGCGGATACACTGCCCGACTAAAGCGACGTAATTTTGCCAAAAATTACGCGTTTGATAAGCATGATGTGTCGTTGCGAGTGGTCGGGCAGTACCGACAGCTGATCGACTACCTGGGTTTTCGCGAGTCTTGCGCTCGTTAGTCAAGAGAGAGTATCCGTTTTGCTCTAAAAAGAGTTCTCGTAATTTGAAGCGTTGCGTGGTCAGCGGACCCGCATCAATTTTTAAATTAAATTATTTGTCCGTCGACATAATAATTAATACGTGTGAAGAATTTTTAATATTTTCATATTCGTGTTGTTTATCTGTTAAATGTGTCGATCACCTGCTTTGTTCCGAAATACTCTAGTCACCGACGCGTGGTCTAATTGTGTTTGAATATATCTTTTTATCAATAATTTGAATTTATTCGCGTCTATTACGTGACACATAACACGAGCCTCCAGGCTTGGTTGATAGTTAGGAGGACACGGCAACCCGAGCCGCGGTGCGATAGCTATTTGTTTAGCTTGGGTGGTCTCCGTTCTTTTATTGATCTAATCGTGAAACTGGAGGAGTTTGGAGAAGCCAGAGTGACGTGACATCAGAATTGAGCACACGACAATACTTACGATTTATACTACAATTTAAAGACAATTAAATAAATTTGTAATATAAGAGTAATCAATTTATGAATTTATATTTAGTTAGACTTAATTTTATTTTTAAATAGTAATTTATAGTATTTATTAAATATTTTTTAATATAATTTAAGCTGTCAGAAATAACTGTTGATATTTTATTGTAAATGTTATACTATGAACTCTCTAATATTTACACTTCATATTTCACATTTTATACTCTTGTGTCTTTTCATTTGAGTATGGAGGCGATTTAGTTTAGGAAAAGGGCATTCTTTTTATTTTACGTTATCTACGCTTATATCATTTATGAACTATAATTATAAATTATCATTGATGATATATGTAGTAAGAATGGTTACATTATTTTTAAATACTTTATTTTTTTATAAGATTATTATAGTTTACTTACAATCTAAAATACATATTATACATTTATAAATTTATTGTTTCATAATTTGAAAGATACACAATAGTAATATTTTAATACAAAAATTTCATTTATATACTTTTTATATCTTATTGTAAAACAAAATAATGTTAGTTTTAATTAAGGTTATCATAGTTTATTTGTTGTTCTATTTTAAAATATTGCGCATGATCAAGTAAGGTAGATGACAAAATTTCACTTTAAATACCTAAATAATAAGTTAAGAATGAAAATAATTAACAATATCAAAAGGAAACTAGTTCTTGATTAATTTGATTATTATTGATTCATTTGGAATTATATTTTTTATGATGTGTAATATTTAAAAGTTCTAGCTATTTGCAAGTTTTTAATTTATAATTCTTTTTCAATTAAGATAATTATTAAACTGTTGTCTATGTGCTTCTAATTCGCTGAATAAATAGACTAATTTATTTTATGCTTCCGCAACAAGGTTAATTTAACAATATTCAATAGAACTTTCATGTAAATGCGTGAGAAAAGATATATAGAAATTTAGTGCGAAGACATAATTCTTTCCTTATGAATTAGTTAAAAATGTTATTTTATTGCTTAAATATTAAGTAATATACTCAATTCAACTTCTTTATGATTGATCCTAAGTTACCTTAGAAGTCTATAAAATAAACCATTTTATTGAAGTTATTTTCATGGTTTAAACTTGTGAGAAATATAACAAAAATAGCAATATTTCAAATGATCATTATTTAAAAATAGCGTTACGCATTTAATTAGTTATTTTAATTTAATAGCCATAATAAGAATCTAATGTTTTCAACATACTATACATTTTACTACCAACACTAAACTTAGTGAAAATTCTTAATTATTTCTATTTCTGATGTTTCGATTTGAACGAACTTTTAATAACCGAACTTTATCGGAAATTAATACAATTTCTGATAAAGTTCAGTTATTAAAGATTTTCACTGGAAAATATTTTTGGATAACATTTGTTTATATATCAACATGTAAAGTAATTAAACTGGTCATTAAATAGATCTTTTCTTAATAATTTTCCAGTAAATTTGAAAAAGTAATCTTTAAATTGGCAACACTAGAAAAACATGCTACTTTTTTTATTATTTGAAAATCTACTGATCATTCGAAAACCTGTTAATTAGCAGATTTATTAAAAACTGCTAATGCTAATTAGTCGATTATGCCCATCACTGATATATATATATATATATATATATTAATGACTGTGTCATTCTTAGCCCGGTGTACACTACAAAAAATACCCTATTACAGTGTCCGTCACAATATATATAAGATACGCAACAGCCCAATCGAGTGGATTAGTTGAATTTCGGACTTATTTAAACCTAGTAAGGAAATTGCAAATCTTCGGTACAAGGCAGTTAAGAACGATGTAGTTAATTGAAAATGATTCTTCTAAAAACAGTCCATAAAGACGAGGATTTTGCTTCAAGAGCTAAGTTTTGTATGTATGTATATATATATATATTGTTATAAATCCAAAATGGAGTCACTGTTCCGAGCGCCAGTTGTTATAAATCGACGTTTCCAGTCGCCAGTTGATCACGCGAAATAATAACAAAAAAAAAAAAAAATACAAAAAAAATATATGTCCGAAACTATCTTTGTGGGCGCCAATAGCAAAAATATACCGGCTTGCTATTACCGGAAGCTCGGCCTAGCAGAGCTTTAGGCTTTTAATAACACGAAAAAAAATATAAAAAAATTCGAATCGCGAACTCCGCCGTACGATGGCGGTATCTCTCCCGGTGGAGATATCACGGGGTAACCACGTGTCCAATAACGAAACCTATTTCCATGAAACGCGTGTATTTGAATAAAGAAAAAAAAAAAAACACAAATGAAATAAAATTTTGAATATTACAATTACAAAAACGAAATACAGGTCAAAATTACGGACCGGACATTAACTATGACTAGGGTTAAGATCGGTACACGCGACGGCGTGATCTTCCGAGTTGCTCTCGTTAACAACCGAATTGAAACTAAACCGCGTTGGCCACCGAATAAAAACTGACTCTCGTTAACAACTAACTTAAAACTGATTATCGATTTACCGTGGCAAACACGAACGAAGATTTTTCGGTACACGATGGGCTATTCCAAACGACATAGTCGAACCGCTGAAAATTACCCCGTACCTTATCAATTAACACACACGCCGATTTTTCTAGAACATTCTTCAATTTCTATATATTTTAAACGGCAGCTATCCCTGTCTTTCCGGGATATTATAAATTCGGTCGCGACTCTCGCAGTTCTACGCTCTATACATGTACATGTACTTGTACTTATATGCTTATCAACGGTAAACGCTATTTCTCCGCGATTTTCGACCACGCTCGCTACCCCGCGAGCACAGCCGATAGCCGCTGCGTTCGGGATTACCAAACAGCTCGGCCGAAACCGCGTCGCCGATCGCAATTCACCGTTGTCTTCCGCTGCCCGAGAAAAACCCGACATATAAATGAATTAAATCGAAATAATAATTTCTACCTCGGACAGCGTTATCTAAGGCGTATAAAGCGTAATAAACTCGCTTCAGCTCCCGAATCCGTCTCAATATATATATATATATATATATATATATATATATATATACATATACATATATATATCATTATCATCATTATCTCCTCAGCCATTCGGTTGGCGCAAGGTTGGATTTGGAACTGATAGTGATCGTTTGATTTATCGATATACAAGTGCAGTGTCGTGTGTGTCAGCGCTCATATGATGTTATACGTGGTGGTTAGCCATTGCCTTTCACGTGATTATTAGCGATTATTTTAATTTAATTTTTCGAAATAACTTCTGTTGTCGCCCAAGATCGAACCCGAGACCTTCGTAACGAAAGCCGCGCGTTCTAGCAACTAAGCTACCGCGACGATTATACATATATATATATATATATATATATAAAATCAAAATAAATTGGTGTAGACTCTTTTTCGCAACTTAATTCCGCTAATATGTTCTTTAAATCAGTTATATGAATTGCAAAGAGTGCAGTAGCATAATAACATGTTTTAATCGGAAAAATAAATATGTATGCCCTGTTCTATTCATTAATTTTTCAAAGAAATGATAAGATTTCCATTGTGAATATTTCATTATTTTTCTCTCGTGCAAAGGAAAAAGATTTATGGTCGCTGCTGTAAGACTTGAAAGCTGTTTTTCGTTGTTAAATCGATTAAAACTTAACTCGATGGTTATGCTCTGGTTATTATTAAAAGCTTTTCTGCGGAGCTTCATTTGTCACGTCAGAATAAAATACTTTTTCCTACGAATTTGCATTTCTGACTATTTATTCTCCGTTATAAATGATTTTTCTTTTCGTTTACATTTTCCGAATTGATAAACAAATTATACATTCCTTAATTCAACCGAAAAGACCGCAGTTACGTTGCTGAAGAGTAATATAACGATTTTATTTTTTTGGAATTTGCTATTCTTTTTACTGAAAATACTCCTTTTTTCGTTTATTTAATTTATTTTTCTGTCAATTACGTATAATTTATTCTCAGATTCATTCTGTTCGAGTAAAGCGCCGTTTTTGTTTTTTTTTTCCAGTCGCACGCTTTCTCCGATATATTTGTACGCTTAATTTTTTTTTTCAAATTTAATCTGATCACGTTGATAAGAACTACTTGGTGTCGTATAATGAAATTTAAAGAAAACTTTTCTAAAAAAACTGATTGATAATGCGGCATTTACTTTTTTTTTAATTTTTAAAGATTGTGTTATTTTTATATCGTGGGTTTTGTGACAATTTTGTAATTTATATAACGAAGAGTTATATCATTGTGTAACAGTTGCACATAGAATACGAATTTTTGTAGACGAGTTTTTTTTTAAAATTTAGAATACGTATCGTGAATATTTAAAAAATTGAATATTTAAATAAATTTTTCTATTAAAACTAAGTATCCTTGAATGGCAGTATTAATCGGCTGATGAAGAAGACGAAATGAAAATATTGAATTTTATAGGACATCCTAATTTAGACGGAAGTGACTCATCGGTCATTAATATATTTTGGAGAACCCACATGCACACATATATGTATAATGTATTTTTTCATCTAAATGGAATTTTAAAAAGCTGACTGGGGTAAACATCATATGTTTACTTCTAATATTGATCTTTTGGTGAATAATGCAGATCCAATGTGATATCTTTTCTATCGAATAGTTTAATAAAATCATCCAAAGAAACAACTTTTTTAAAAACACATTTCGTTACAAAATGAAGTTATTTCCTGGTGGAATGAGAACTATGTTTTATAGTTAGGAGAGAGAAAAGCTCTGACGAGATTAAAAGATAATCTGACAGAAGAAAAACCACATTAACTTTAAAAAAAAAAACAAAAAAAAACGAGCAAAAGCCAGATTCACATTTAATCAAATGAATAAAAGATCTTGAATAAGTTTATTTATAAATTCAAATGTATCTGCTACTACAGTATAGAACAAAAGCCATCAAACGAGAGGTATACACTAAAATCAGTTACTAACTCACTATACAAGCATATTAAAAATGCAAAGCTGAATGTTTTTACTGATGATATTGCCTTATTAATTGAACATAAAGATTTAGATTGTGTATTGTATATTTAGAGATGATGGATAAATTATTACAAGAGGATATAGATAATTTTACTAAATGAGCACATGATAGGAGGTTATGTATAAAAATATAAATAAATCTAAATTATTACACATTCGGGACAATACTTAAGGTACGCGACCCGTGAGTCATTTTTCATAATAACCATTGCTTGCATGAATTCCATGAAACTAACACCACTCATTCGTGTTTATGTGCGTCTTTAGAGAACGTAAAAGATTTTAAATACTTAAGGATATACATATATGTATATCGATAAATCCTTGAACTAGAAAAAACACATTCGAAGTTTAAATTCGAAAATAAGACAGACAATTCCAGCTTTATATGAAATAAAACAGCTGCTATCATATGGAACACTACGTGTATACTATAATGCAATAATAATGTCTAGAATTTTATATGGAATTCAAATATGGGAAGAGGCTGAGAAAACAGAAATCAGTAGACTAGGCGAAATACAGAAATTGTGTTTGAAACTTATACTACCCCGCTGGAAGCAAAACGACTCTAGATCAACTTGGTAATCTACGTATTGATAACACAGATGATTCAGTTTTAATTAAACTAAGAACTACCATCTCCAGTCATATATTAAACGAAAAAAGAATTAGTGTGCGAAAAAGGAAATAGGGAAATGGCTGAAAGAATGGTGTAAAGGGTAAAAACCAAGTTACGTCCCGAATCTTTCTAATTCTTATTGATTAATTAATGTAGTTATTGTCCATTTTTCCCGTTTTCGTTACATTCCTTGTTCCCACCTCTCATCGAAGATCATGTATTCGACACTTTGAATATACTAAGCTAGCTACAGGTGGTTGTGTATAGATGCGTACTTATGGTACATATACGTATATATATATATATATATGTATGTACTTTTATTATTTAGACAGATATAAATTTAAGTTTTTTACTATTATGATTTATATAATAATCAAGAATAGATTGTAATTTTATTGATTTGAATAAACGATAATAAGAGTTCCGGATAGTCACGCAACGGGCATACTTGCCCTGTGAGACTCGCAACTTATTTTAAACATAAAAATAAAAAATAAAAATTGAAAATAAAATACATAATAGTCCTTTAATCTTAGCTGTTCTCCAGTATCAAGTTTGAATCCTAAGCAACCATTCACTATGAGAAGAGGAACAATTGTACAAGATGAAATATAAAAAAATGCCACTTAGAAAATAATGAAGAATCGTGCAATATCGTTTTCACTATTAGGAGTTAGAAAAAGCTTTAAGAATGAAAAAAGTCAGTAATCTGCCAGACCAGATGGGCTGTATAATGAATTTTTAAAACATTGTTCAGCAACCAGTTTAAAAGATCACTTTACTTATTTTTTTGTCGCGTCGACAAAGGACCTCCGTCCAGCAGACAAAAAAGAGAGAGTCAGTTAAATACTGATTCGATTAGAAATTGGCAGAATTAAGGAACTATGAACTGGAACCATAGACTGGGGGAGAACTGTGACAGGATCTATGAGAATCAGGAAGCTCAAGAGATAACAAATTAAAATATAAAAAATGCTACGTTTAGTCGAAGGGAACGGATATTCAAAGAATATGTGGTTAGGATTACAGGCAGTTTGGTGATTAGAATGAAGATGAAACAGTCTGGAGAGGGTGTCGGAAGTAAACGGAAAAATAAATAAGGGGAATTAAGTATAATTAAGGCGAAACCGAATAATAGGAGCCAGTAGCGGAACGGCGTAGAGTAGGAAAATCATAAAATCCGGGATTAGGTAGGGATATTTAGTTACATGGAAAGGTAGAAGGAAAATTATTTGGGAAAAGGAGGAAGTACTTGACCAGAATTTTAACTGTAAGAGAAAAAAAATGGAAGCAGGGATTTTAATGAAATAAAGGCGGGCAGATGCAGCAAACCAAGGAATTTGTCATTTCATTACTCTCAATGCCTCCGTGAATAAAGACCCAAAGTAAATCGACTTAGGTAGAATGGAGAGTAAGAGGATTATAGATTAGACGGGTGGAATTCGAAGAGTACTGAAACCGCAGAAGTGAATGGGAAAATAAGAGAAAATAGCTTGAAGACCACTCAAAGATTCGGAGATGATGAAATGACTAGAAAAGCTGCGATGAGGAGAGATATAGACAACGGAACGTAAGAATGGCCAATGCGCTGTTTATCGTTTGGTTTTTTGATAAACGATAGCTACGGTAATGTTAAGTAATTAAGACATAATTTCAGCGGACTTCTTTCGGGGTAGACCTGTTAATCATAACGAAGTAAATATTTTAATGTTTATTAAAAACTAAAACCTGCACCTGCAATTGATAGAGCCAGATAACACGATAATAACGTATCTACTTTGTATTCATTTATCCAATTTACTTTTTTCCTCATAATCAGATCTGTCCGTTCAGTATGTCCATCGCTTGACGCGTAAATTTCCGTACTAAAGGCTTTATTAAAATCTACCTGCAAATTAGTTTCTCGTTCTGCATAAATTTTTTTTTCACTAATTTTATCTTCACGCGGTAAATGAAGATAATACATACCACCTGATTATTTTGATAAATGATACTTTTAAAAGTAATTTGCGGGATTCTCGTGTTACACTCGTCCATAACGTGTTGTTCGCATTCTAGTGATCCGTTCTCTCGAGTTTCTCAGTTCGCATCGCATCCAGTCTCGTATTGTACATTGTAAACTATTACCACTCTCTGCGTGTGGTATGTCAATTTTCAAACTATCGTTTGGCTTTCGTTAATCGGTCAGCCGTTTCTCATTGATAAAGACCTTTTATCGATTTTTTCAGTCATTTAGAGGAATTAAAAGTTTTCATCCATCGATACGAACCGTCCATTATCTGTTTTGCAAGAGACTGACACGAAACAAAATTGCAGTATTAACGTCCCATCCTGCAACGTATTTTCATTAGATCGGTCACCTGCTCTTTGCGCGTCTGGCGGTGTTTTATCAGCAGTAAAGTCTTCGATGCATTTTGAAATTCAAACCACCATCGAAGTTGTTGCAGCAAAAATATTTCTTTTCTACACCACTCACCATCCCGGATCACTCCGAAACAATAATAATACCTCCTTGGAAGATCTTAACAGCATTATTACTACTCTATCACGCTCGTTTTTACTATGCGGCGATTTTAATGCTCACTCTCCATCATAGGATAAGTACCAAGAGAAACAAAAAAGGACAAATATTGGAAACTCTAATTCAAAATTACCATCTCGGTATAATGCTTTCTGCTGAACCAACCCACTACAATTTCTCTTTCAGAACCTGGTCTAACTTGGATCTCGTACTTTCGTCCCCAGATTTTCTTGGAGAATTTCGAGTCTTTGGTTACCGCGACCTGAGCGACAACGATCATCGGCTAACCAACGCAATGAGAAATCACGTCATTCTTCTCCACCTTAAAAACAGAAATACGCCTACCGAAGAATGGATTGGTTAGCTTTCAACAACACCTTAACCCACATTTTGAATTCCAAAGACACCGGAGCAAACTAGATCCTGAAACCCATATACAATGGTTTACGTCCCAGGCCAACTTATACTCTCCAAAAACAAAAATCCGCTCCAACCCTATTCCATGGTGGTCTACCGAATATTCCGTTGCTATAAGAAACCGTCTAAAAAGCCCTGAAGAAATTGAAATTTCAGCCTTCTTTAGGAAATCACATAACTTTCCAGAAAGTCCGGGCACAAGCACGATATATTTTAAAATAAGCTAAGCGTTTCGCACGATCACATTTCCGTTGGTTTTTTTGTTTTTTTCTTACTAAAATACAATAAAATTAACTTCTTTCGACGCCTAAAAAAAACATTAACTTCCGTACGCTTCCTGTTTTATGTATCAGGCAAACGTTAATACTGAATTAGTCTGGTTATAATGGTTATATATATTAATTACAACGTAATTCTTAGGCTACCCCTCCATTAGAAAAAATGTCCCAATTTTATGTAACGTTCGTTATATTTTATAGGATTTCTGTGATTATGTTATTATATTCACACGGGCCGATTTAGAATTTCGTTGTAAATTTTGATGATTTTATACAAAGCATAGAAGAGACAGAGATAGAAATGTAAGTAAGAGGGGTCAAAGGTCTCCTGCGAAAATAGCCGAGTTAAATAAATATATTATATATATATATATATATATATAACCACATCGGCATCCTACTGATAAAAATTACCGAACATGTATTGTATGCGGCTGTTTTTTACATTTGGAAAATACGTATTTCGGAATCAAGCGTGGTGGATTTTATAATTCTATCACAGGTACAGGAAACTGATTCACTCACCCACACACCCTTGCTAACGGCTAAAAAAAAGCTCGGTACCATGCTCACTCCCGACAACATACTTCATAGCAGCTACTCAGTACCATTGACTGCACGGTACGTGTTACCTTGATGTTCGTCCAGTGCGTGATACTTGAAACACGTGCCTCATCGGAATAGGTTTCTGCTCACTTTCCTGGCCTGTTATGACGTAGCGGCACTTATAACTGTCCGATAAATTATTGCGCAAACGCGAATCGCAACTGTTCGTTCTATTCGATCGACATTTTAATGTATTTTCCGTTTTTACCTAATCACGATACATGTTTATATTAGCACGTTGTTTAAGTACCAAAAAAACGTCGTAATGGTAATTTTTTTGTAATTTTCTTTCTTAAAAATTTCATATACAAACTTTTATTCATTATTACTCGCTTAAAGAGCTGTTTTATCAGGCCAGATTTCTCGGTGACAGACGTGCCCGCACATACATAATTTTCGTTAAGATCGATATTAAAAGTCGCGCTAAAATTTCGCTAACCAGTAAGTTTCTGCGGATGATTACGAGTAATTTCTACATCGACCATTTCACTGATACGTCGAAAAATATTCAAATTTGTCTGGTCTTTGAGTTTTCTTTCATATTGCCTACTTTATCGACGCGGAAGTTTCCGCTTTCAAAGTCGTTTCGATTAAAGATGCGCTAATCAACTCCGCTTTTGGGTTCATATATGTGTTCTTTCCGACTACTGCGGGTCTTCTCAACTCCCAACTCCGCGTAGTACTCGGAACGCGCAAAGCAACAGAATGTCCTATGCGCATTTGCTTCGCGTTAAATAACACCTAGCATTAAATTACTCATTCAGATTTGAAATCACATTTTCGCTATTGCCTTTCTATACGGCAATCTATGAACACGACGTAATCCTGTGAGACAGTAATGATAAGGCAAATTTTGACAGATGCGCGCCCGGCTGGCGCCCTTTTCGGAGTTGAGGTACATATATATTAAATCACCCCGCCAGAGATAAATCGGACTGTAATGACAACATTTGTTCGTTTTGCGACGTCTTTCGGAGTTGAGATACACGTTAAATTATGTCGACGAAGATGTATCCGATTGTGTCCGACCGCGGATATGTTTCTGAGGATATAATGAAATGTAGAGCGGAAATTCGTGCGTTACGGAACCAGTCGAATTACCGTGTTGAAAATCGGTCATTTGTCAGCGAAATTTTTTACCTTTTGTTTTCGCAGCGATTTTCGAATTTTCCCGTTGATCGTTGGAAGATTCTTTTTGAAAAGACGCTAGCTTGATTTTTTTGCCGTGCTATGCCTCGACGCTTAATTTTCACTGTTCGAGAAAAAATTACGTTCGATTTAATCATCATTTCTAGTGTCGTATTTAAATTTTTAAAATAGAAAAAATAAATAAAAGAAAAGAGCACCTCAAGATTTCCGTTTTAGGCAAAACTACGTCAACGAATTTTTATTCGATTTAAACCCTTAATAGGGGCGGATTCGTCGTTATTTTCTCGTCGTCCTATATCGAAAATCGGATTAAGTTGATTTGTCATACGGTAGCGCGCGTATTCCATTTATAAATTTTAATCGGCTTCTCCTTCGTGACCAGAAACAACGGAATTCCGTCGGCTAAGCGAAAATAATAAAATGCCCCCCCCCCGCGTGAAGAAAGCGAACCTCCGATATAACGAAACGCCTCGGACACAGACACAAGAAAAGGTCCGATGCAATAAATTTCCTATTTTTCCTCTTTCGATTCCGTAGACCAGGCACCGCCACCGTTTATTACATTGCCAAAAGTCACCCCCCCCGCCAACCGAGGCCCCAAAAAAAACCGACCGCAGCCCCCACGCCCCGCGCAAAGGCGACATTTGCTCATATTTCGCGGAACGAATTCCTTTCCGTCGAATTTTAAGGTTCGCCTCGGAAAAATGCCGCTACGCCGGCGAATACGATAAAATTACGCGGCGACCTTGCAGCGGCCAACTAGAATAGTGGTAAAGTGCCGAAAAATGGTCATAGCGGCATTTCCTCTCGGCTCGCTTCGTCGCCGTCATCTTCTTCCTTCTGTTCCGTCTAGGTCGGGCGGCGTTCCGGAGGGGAGCAGAGTTTCCTCGCGGAACAGCCAGCGCACACATATCCCGACTGATAAGGCACAATCGGGTTCGCCGGAATTTAGTTCGCAGTCCATTCCGTTGTTGGCTTTGTCGCTTCTGATAACGACTCGGACGCTAAAATGATTATAGACGTCTGGGCGCAACCGAACAGGCAGCCACCTACAGAATAAAATCAATCGTCGTTTAATCGTCGATAGCGGCGCTGTAATGTTTAACAACGTTAAAGAACGCATCGAAAGCTTCCGGGACGCTATCGGCAATATCACGGAAGACATGTAAGATCATTTTAATTAGTTCGCTGTGATCCCTAAAAATTATACGGTTTTCATTTTTTCCCGCTTTTTTTTTTAAAAAAGATATCCGCGCTGATTTTAACCTCTTTTTTTTCACGGTTTCGCCGAGTATCTTCGTAGCATGCGTCATTATTCAAACGTTGCTTAAAAGCTGAACATATTTCGAATGCTTCTGATATTTAGCCCCTATTCCGATTTAATAAAACTGTACTTGCTCGTCTCCTAGTTTCGGTGATAAATAAAAGAATGACTAGTGCAGCCATGAGTTTATGGGCCGGCTACTATTTCTTTTTTAGCAAAGCAAATTCGGTGTTTTGTTTTTTTTTTGTTTTCTTTTCTTTTTGTCCACTTCAAAAAATAGGGGGGGAAGTTATACGTTTTAGCGCCTACGATTTTAGTCCACGTTCGCTAGAAAGTGCACCCAAGTTATTAGAGCTACATACCCCGGTGAGGACCGATGAATATAGTCTCGTTAAAATAAATATGTTATTAAAAATATTCGCTGATGACACACGGGAGACATTAGGAATCAGCTTTTAATGGGGTAAAACATTAAAAAATATTATCACTTAGATCCATAAAAACGAATTCTGGCTTGTGATACTCATCACTGATGGAAATAGTATTACTTGTTTTCTTATCATTGTCCTGTGTACAAAACTTTTTACCATGTAGAATGATATTCGAATGATATTGTTTATACATTAGTGGTCATATAAAAGTGTATTTATCAATAAGGATTATTTATAATGAGTAGAAGAGTCGGTCAAAGTGAACGTTACACATGCACTTTCTCCGCTTAATATAACCAAACAAAAATTATCTGCATTAGATGAATACAGGGAAAAAATGTGCGCCTGAAATTTTTTGAAAATTAAAGATGTTTTATCGAAATGCAGAATCGAATAAAGATAATTGGAACGGCGGAAAGGGTGATTTGCAAGCTCATCGCTGACGGAATCTGAACACACTATATGTACAACCAATAGCCAAAGTTCTTTTATAAAGCACCATCATCATTTCGGGCGTGTTGGTCTATTCCCACTCAAAAATATTTACCCTAAACGTCGTGAAATAAAATTTATTTATTCTAGAAATTTAATAAAAGAAAAAATAAATAATTACCCGGATAAGAAGATAATTCTCATAGTAGTAAAATATACCTTACAAAAAATAAACGGAATATTATGTTTATTCTTAAAAGCAACATTCGTACCTTAATTAGAGAACCTCGGTACATTCAAATTGCAACAATTAAGATATCGCATTAACGACTCCTAATGTTTCTAATATTGAACATATAGAAAACGATGCAGTCGCATTATATAGGAAAAATTCTGTTGAAAAATATTCATAATGTCATCATTCTATTATTACGATATATTTTACTACTGTAAGAGATGAATTATTATCTTATATAGTCGCATTTTTTTTTCAAAATTTCTAGAGTGTAAATCTTTAAATGGTTATTTTTTTTTTTAGTTATTTTTTCGTTTTATTTCATCAAAAACCGATTGATTCGCATTAAGGAGAAAATATCGCAACCTGCGATGTGTTTATACATACATATATAGGGGGATTTTCGACGATTTTAGCATCGAAAACTTAAAGTATATGCAAGGATAGAGATGTAATCTCGGTGAAGCTCATTTTGCAAATTCGTATTGTTTGAATAGTCAGAAAGTGTGTCTAATTACTACCTGCCGGAGGAACGATTGAGCGGATGCGGGCGTATCATCGTCCGACCAAGTGCGTGGAATAAATATGTCTTGGTGGCAAAAGAAACGAAAATAAATCCTCCCACTGATACATTTATTTTAGTTTTAGTTACGTCTGCAAACAACTCGACAGTATAGCCTAAAGAAAATTGGTTATTTTTTATCGAAAAACTAATTCCTACTTCAAAAAATTTGTTGTTTCTCTTTTATTTCTAATCGGATTCGAATATAACCGACTTTTTTCCTTTATATTTGTTTCTGGGTGAAGGTCCTTGGTTGACGAGGCCAAGATAAAAAAAAAAATAATGAAAAAAAAAAAATTGTCTAACCTCCACTACTAGCTAATTTACTTATTAGTCCCACAAGAGCAAATACTTGCTTTCAATTAAGTAAACACATTGAAGCAGATTCAAGTAAAATCAGAGGTGTCGAGGGTATTTTTTTGTTTTTATAATCAAGCCTCGTATTACAGCATAAAATATTCATTCAGATTTTACGGTGCATGACTGTATAAAAAAGCCCGGCCTTCGACAGAGTTTCATCATCTCCGACTTACCAATTTATTTTTTTTCGTTTTTCGGTTAATTAACCGGTTTGCGTAAAAATCGAAAATCCGATTTTTTATTTAAAACCAAAAACCTTTTAATCGGTTATTAATCATTATTTTAATTTCTAAACGCAGCGCTGTAACCAATGTCACACACATGCGATGTTTCATTTAGGTCGGATCATTCTAAAGGAATATAATGACTACCCAGTCTTCGGATCCTTATTACAAACTTTCAGGTATATTCGGAAAAACTTAATCTCATAATATCCCGCCTTATCAAAGATGTGTACTAAAACACTGTTTTTCTCATGTTTTTCTCATCTTAACGTTCATCTGGAAAACGGGAATATAGTTGTAACGAAAGACCCCTCGAAGGAGTCGGGGAGTCTACAAACGCGAACAATTTTCTCCCTTCCATGTCAACAGGGGTAAAAGTTTCCGAACAGTGGAATCCATCAAAAAGAACATTCTGCGGAAGAAATACGAGAGAAGTCTTTACGCAATATAATAATCGGAAGCGGTTAATAACGTGAATGTGAGAAGTCGGTGGATTTTAATGGCCGCCCTACATTAAAAGTTCCGAAAATTAATTGTCTACTATTTCATCTTAAAAGTTTCTCGCAAATTTAATGCGAGTACTAAAGAAATTTAAAATCAAAATTGTATTTAGCCAACTTGGCGCTTATATCGAAAACCATATTAGCGGGGGAGCGTTTCCCCCAATTGAAAAAACTCTCTCTCTCTGGCCCTTCTTAGAATCGCAGAGACTATTCCGAGTAATCTGTAGATTGCGCTAAGATTATTGAAAGCTATTATTCCACATTTTAGTTGAAGACTTTCAGTCAGCATGTTTAGTAAACGAATATATTTTGGAAATAGACTGTGTCTCATTTAAAATTAACGTACAATTGTACTTTGAAAAATATTATTATATTATATTCGGTTTTAGTTGTACATTATAAAATTAAATAAATACGGCTGTTTTAAAAACTTCTTTTGTTTTTCGAAGAAAATTCCCATCGGAATCGCCCAACACGGTCATCTTTTTTTCTCTATTATTATTATTATTATTATTATTATTATTAATTGAACCGTGTTGACCAAAGACACGAACGCGATCATCTAGTTATTTATAATATTTTAATTTTCAGAATTTTCATGTAATAACAAGCTAATAATAGAGCCCGCAGTATTTGTCCTTTTCGATATTTCGTATTCATTTATTCGGAATTTTAAACTGTTCATTAATATAACGACTGCCATTCTCTTCAATAGTCAGAATTTCTTATAAAATGTCTTAGCATAGATATCTCCATTGACCTCTTTACCAGTAGTAATTTCTGAAATTTAAAATTTAAAAGTGTTTTCACACATTGTCGTCTTTTGAATGCAATTACGAGTCTCGCAAAGGTGCAACTTGACTGGTGCTAGGCAACGATGTTTTTGTTTTGCGAATAAAAGTTAAGAATGCCCCGGATAAAACAATTCGATTATTACATGGCCTACCGAAGTAGCCGTTTTTTTTTATATATCAGATCAACTGTCACTTCAGCTAATCACAATTTAGCGCCGGGTGCATGCAGCAATATTAGTAATTCTGTAAACATTTTTTTTTTTTTGTTATCTGAAAATTTCTTTTCGAAAAAAAAAAGTTAAACACGAAGTGAACCTTTTAAAATTATAAATTTAAAAATTATTATTTCGCGAGACGAATTAGCCAATTTTTCTACCGATCGTTTTATACGCGAAGAAGTCCCGATCGCAGTCCGGTATTATTAAAAAAATAAAAATACCCCGTCATTTTAAGAGAATTAAAAAGAAAAATTGACGTTTTGAATAAGAGTCGTGTAAATCAATAATTGCGAAGATACGGGAACAAACTAAGTGAATGATTAGAAACGGACCGAGTACGTGGGATAGACAGCGAAATATACTAACTTATGTTCAAGAAACTCGCATAGATGAATGTCGCCAAGTAGTAAAAACGAACGACAGCATAGATTTCGAATTTGATGGAGTATCAAAGCGCATGAATATAAAAGGATAAATAAGGTTATTCGGAAAATGTGTTGAGAAGCCAAGGAAAGCTATTGGAATACAAAATAAAAAAAAAATTAAACAGCTTCAAAAAAGAAGAAAAAACAGTAACAAACTAAACCTACATAAAAGTGTAAAACAAGTAACCGGCATATGCAGGAGAACAGATAGAATATGCTGATTGGTGTAACAATGGGAAAGCAGTAATAAATGGGAAATATATATTAAATAATGGTCAGCACCGTCGAATGAATACTTCGACTATAATAATGAGGGACCATCCGTAGTTAACGATGAACTTATGATATTAAATGATAAAAAAATGATAAAGCGTATATTAGTGTCTCAATGAAATAGAATGCGGAGATGTTTAAAGCACACTTGCTAAATGCAGCAGTGTTGATCCAGATGAGATAACTAGGACGTTTGATTTACGGTAAGGAAATAATGTCAAATGATTGGCTAGGGTCAACTTTTATAATTATACCAAAGGAAGTGTAAAACTTTACGTGGTGTACCGAAGACATTTCTAAAAATTATACATACAAGAATGGTGCTAAGAACGCATAGGAAATAATACTCAATATTATTCAGTTTCGAGAATGTCATGTTCATTCGCGAGGTTCGCGATTTGCCAGTTCGTACACTTGTACAGCGCTACTGAGAAATGAGTACAGATATGCATATACATGCGCTATCACCGTAAAGTCTTCGATTGCGTGAAGCATAAAAAAGTTATAGAAATACTCAAAAAGGATTCCTGTTGACAGAGATGAGACTTACGCAAACTCGTAGCGGACGCACTAAGAAATGAGTTTCAGGAACATGATGGAAAGATTGATATGAACGGTCGCGTAATCAAGAACGTACGGTGGCGCCATTAAAGGAGATAGTCAAAATGAACTAGAGAAAACGGTGAGCAAACTCGCCGCCCATAGTGAAACTGTCAGACTTTCAGTCAATAAGTCTAAAACAAAAGTAACAGTGTTCTTTAAGAAACTTAAAAAATACTCAAATGGCAAAAAAAAAAAAAAAAGCAAACTTGGAGCTGGTTTCATCAAATACCTAGGCACTATTTTCGATGATAGCTGCACCTTAAAATAAATACAATTAAGGCTGTAGCAAGGAAGATCCGCGTTTACAAATATCAACGACCTGCTTAAGTTCTTGACATTGTTCTTAGAGTAATCAGCAGAACCTGCATCCCTATAGAACGAAATAGAAAAAATAATTGCATGGATTTTATTAGCATTTTTTCTGAATTGGTATACCAGCGCCCTGATACGGATAGTAGTATCATTAACAGGTTCAGAGTATTGATTTTGCACAGAGATTGAAAAACCGTCGTTTTTTGTTTTTCTTTCTGACACTTGCTGCACCCTTCTCCTTTTTACTCGTGCAGACCATTAACTTCTACTTATTATCATGTATTAAAAATCCGAATTTGATTTTGCTATGTTCATTCAAACTGGTATTTTTACCAATATACCTTAAGAGGTTTCCAATTTTAGCTGATAATGCCTGAAAACTGTGTATATTATTATTACATGCGGTTTTTGTGTTTCTACTTATCTGTAATTATATTTATATTAATATTTTACATAATTCAGTGAAAACAGGTTAATAGAATTCTCTATAATTATAATTTAAAAAAAACAAACAAAAAGGTTACAGTTGTCCATCACATTTTTTTTTTATTAATATCCTGTCTACCACTTTTTCAGTTTTCTTTTTTTTTTCTCGTCATACGGTAAATTTATTAAACGGTGCTAACGAAGTTTGCCATTTTGTCTGCCTCCTGCTCATTTTAAACAGAATATTTCTTACTTCTGTAAATTTACTGTTCTAGCCTATTAATTTATTAATGTGTGACGGGGATGATGATGATAAAGGCAGCGTAATCAGATACTTTTCACTTTGACCAGCGGCTTTTCACTGTATCGAATTTCTTTTGACGTTATTCTACTTTGAAAAAGAAAAAAAAATTTTTGATTTTTCGACGGACAATAAGCTGTTCGCTACATTTTAATTATTTACAACCTATGTAAGACTTTATAACAGCGCCGAGTAAAATGGCGGTAATACAATTTTGCTTATCAAAATTCTGAAAATCACTTTTTTCCTTTGTGTACATTTTTTAGAGAAATTATTGGCGTTCAAAAATTAACAAAACACCGTGAAAAGACTATTCCATTATTTGTCAATATTACGTTATTCAACTGAGGAATTCGATTTCTAGTAGAGGAAAATTTGAAATTATTACATTTCGGTTTTGTCTGTTGTCGAAAAGGAGAGGAGCAATAATTTTAAAAACACATTCTTGATTGTGAGAGTGCAAATTGTAAGTTATAAATGTTTTCAAAATTATTTAAAATAGTATGCATGTTTAACTTAACCAACCTTAGTAATTACATATAGCACAAACAAAGAATATAAATACGTTTTTGCTAATAAAATTAGTTTAAAAGATGTTGCGGGAGACCGAATTACTAAGCAGTAAAAATGTATACACACACACACACACACACATATATATATATATCAGTGAGGAATGCTTAGGTACTTCTAATCACGCGGCACAGTATCAAAGCGAATTGAAAAATAAAGAGACCTGTCAAGCTTCTACGGTGGCAAAGATCTACCTAAAAAGATAGTTTTT
The DNA here is from genome assembly GCA_039619475.1 of Icerya purchasi. Classification (NCBI taxonomy): domain Eukaryota; kingdom Metazoa; phylum Arthropoda; class Insecta; order Hemiptera; family Monophlebidae; genus Icerya; species Icerya purchasi. Next base: position 242,398,047 of record CM077115.1, read on the forward strand.
AGCTGCCAACAGAAATTTGAGAAATAGATGCGAAGAAAAACAAAAGGCTAGTCGCTTTATTAAGTAATAAATTCCGACTTGATAAAATCCCTTAGGCTTTCGTGTTCTGTTCGCCAGATACTCTGAGTAATTCTTCGAAGTCAGTGAGTCACTAAGAGTGCATTGAGAAGCATAAACACATACAACAACAGCGACACAGATTGAAGTGTTTATTCAGGTATTTTACCATTTTGAGCGAGCTACTTATACGTGCCTTTGCACATGTTCCGCTGAAAAACTGTTACTAGATTACCGCTATTTAATCATAGCGACATGACATTCAGGCGCCTAACTTTGGTGAAATATACCGCTAGCCTGTTGACTGTGACAAATGAAAAGCGGTATAGAAACGGTACTGCAGCGAACTAATAATTATTAGATCGGCAATTTAGGAAAATGTATTAATGCGAGCAGAGGCATTCACTTTTAATGTGTTTGTAATTTTTCTTTTCCATTTCAACATCTTTCTGTTTTAAAAAAGTACCGGGGAAAACACGAGCGTTTGCTACTGATAAGTAATATATGTAGCATATTAATGTACATGTCACTATTATACTGGGAGTAATATGAAAAATAATGTACCGTCATCAAATATCCTGTAAAGTTTAACTTGTAACATTTTCGTGCGCAAAACATTTTATTTTAGAAAAAATGACGTGGTCAATTGAAATTCACTGCACTACATTATAGAGGAACTTATCATCTGCAGGTCCAGAGAGGGTCTTCATAGCGAAATTCAAATGATCGGGTTATATAAAAAAGTGCATGTATATAAAACTCGGCCATTTTGGCCTCGCAAAGGGGCTGTGCTCCTTGACCATTCTTGCTTACATTTCTGTCTCTTTCTCTTCTATGCTTTGTATAAAATTATCGAAAATTTACAACGTAATTCTAAATCGGTCCGTATGTGAATATAATAACTTAATCCCAAAAATCCTATAAAATATAACAAACGTTACACATAGAATTGGGACATTTTTTCCAATGGGAGGTAACCTAAGAATTACGTTGTAATTAATATTGATTGCAACGTAATTTGTAGGCCGGCCTCCATTAGAAAAAATGTCCCAATTTTATGTAACGAAAAAAATGTCCCAATTTTATGTAACGAAAAAATGTCCAAATTTTATGTAACGAAAGTTAAATGTTAAATTAAAATCGTCATTCTTCATCATACACCCATTAGATTTTGTAACAAAAAAATATATAATGTCGGTAAGAATGACGTTGTAAATGTTGATAATTTTATACAGAGTATAGAAGAGAAAGAGAAAATATAAGCAAGAAGAGCCCCTTGTGAGGCCAAAATGGCTGAGTTTGATGTATATACGGGTATACACATAAGTCATTAGTTATTTTTAATATTATCGCGTAAATGTTGAAAAGTTTTTAATTTACAACTTTTACTGATGATTAGCATTAGTAAAATTTAAAATAGTGTAATATACTTTGTAATATACGCTTTTTTTAATATTTGAAGTCTACATTAATGTAATGTGGTACATTATTAGTTGATGAAGTGTCATTCGTTCTCTGTTTCGATTTGTATTAGGGAGTGTTGGTTTATCCAAGTCCTGTCGTTACCCAATTTATCTTCTTTATGACATGTTACACTATTTATCTTGCTTCTTCATTTTACAATTCTTGTAAAATAATTCATCAACTTCATTTATCACATTCTTACTCTGTCGTATGCTTTTATTTTATTTTATTTTTTTTCGTTTTATCATCATCATTTCCATCTCCTATTCAGGAGGTTGGTGCGGTCCCTCGTTTTACTACAGTTGTTTATACAGTTACTAATTTTACTATTTTTCAATATTAATCCGTACATGGTAATGTAAAAATATTGACCTACATGCGAATGTGCAAAAAAGAAATAAGTAGCCAACGACTTAGTATAAGAACGTTAAGTTTCACAATTTCATTATTTACAATGAAAGTTCAAAACGTTTCAGTTTATAAGGTTTTAATACATTTTTGTAATTGTGACTAATGAGTGGATGTTGAAAGTACGCTTGCTTATTGTAAGGTAAACATTGAATGTGAAAAAAACATCGACTAAACCGAATTTCATTGAATATGTTAAGTATACTATGAACAGGATGATGTGAATGAAGGACAACTTTTCCAGTGGTTTTCAATAAAGTATTTGCCAAATAGCGAGTGTTAGGAATGAAGCCATAGTAAAGAAAAACAAATCTGCAAAGCCTAATTAAATACGTGAAATTTGACAAATATCAAATGCTGTTTCGATGAAAAACTAAAAGTGGAAGTTGTCGAAAAAAAAGTTTTACAAAAAATATGCTGGTATTGGAAATCAGCTTCTCGGGAGGAGAACGTGGCAAAAATGCTGAAGCACAATTTTACACTTATGCACTTCGAGACAACGTAATAATGAGGTAACGAAATGATTATAATATTAACTTAAACAAACGACACAAACTTTCGATCACAATATAATTAACATTTTTATTATATCGTGTTTTAAAGTTTGTGTTGTTCGTTTAAGTTAATATTACATAATAAGTATGTTTTCCTCTCATAATAATTATAATATTATTATTACACTTATTGTTTGTTCGATAAAAACAGCGGAAGTTTGTTTCTTACGAGCTAATTTGTACCGGTAATTCTGACGATATAGATTATTAAGCTTATTTTACTTAACGAAAAATATGAAATGTTCGAACCTACTGACAGAATTGCTTGTAGACAAATGCTAATTCAGAAGTACTATACGGCGTGTGCTGTACGCTGTTAGTGCCTGCATTCGATACATTCTCCTTTTCGTAATGTACGGAACGAATGCAGCCGGTAGAAACATTCATGATGTTTAATATTCAACCACAACTCTAGCCATAGTAATACTTGATGCAATAAGACATCTTCATTAATCTTTCATACGATCATCTACCCCGTGTTCTTCGTTTTAGTATTCAAAAGAACCTTAGTTAACCTTCTTATCTTTTCCCGCAATTGCCTTACATCTTTCTCTCCATTTGTGCTTGTCACTCATACCTTTTCCTAACCGTTCACTTGCTCGTTTACGTTTACTGTGTGGGTTTAATTCTGTCAATTTTAAATTGACTAACGTATCCGCTGTAAAACAATTAAACAACGCAAAATTGAATATTTTGGGCATATAATTAGAGCAAAAAAATATGACATCTTACGTTTGGTCATAGAAGGGAAAATTCAAGGTAAAAGAGGGCCAGGAAGAAGAAAAACGGAATGGTTGGACAATATTAAGGACTGGACTGGACTCAAGAATCTTAATGAACTAATTAGAAAAGCGGAGAAGAAAACGCTGTAATGATGATGATCGTCAACGCTCAGGGACTGAGTATGACACTCTTAAGAAGAAGAAGAACGTATCCGCACATCAAACCTTGTTTCTTTTTTTGTTCTAACGTAATAGACCACATCTTATAAGTGTTCCAATTCATTTTCCTTCTAATTCTTTAATCAGTGTTTAAATCTCGTTATTGATTGCTAAATTTTAATCATTCGGATAGCCCGAAATTCAAAAATTACTGGGCAAACAAAAAATTTGGCTGTATGTTATGAAATGGAACACAAAAATTAAAAAGCATACTAGTTTAATCCGGAAGAGATAACGATATTGCGAACGAACTTGGTGAAGAATCTGTCCCCTTTATGATTAATATCACTGCGATTTTATTTCTTTCTTTTTAAATTGGCTTTAGCTGGAAGTAATTCAAAAATTTGCACCCAAGCCATGTAAAAACAAATATTATGCTAGAATTTCATACCCTAACTAAAAATTCGTGCAGAAACATACCCAACGTTTACATAAATAAATGTTATTGTTGGAAAGTAAGAAGAATAAGGTGGGGAAAGGTCTTAATCAATTTTTCTCGTATTTTTTCACTTATATTTTTTTTCTTCTGCCTCCTTTGCAATATTTCATAAAACAGTAGCGCCAATAATGATCTCATCTATGACGTGAGTAGCGTTAAAAAAAAAAGCAAAAAAAGAAAATGTCAAAGTTTTGATTTGGATTTCAATTCCCTTGCGACGACGAAATGTTTAATTTCGGCCAAGAAATTGACTCGATAGTTTCGATTTTTAATCAGTTGTACAATAAATACTATCCTTTTTGAGTTTTGAGTTTTGAGTTTTGAGTTTTGAGTTCGGAAAATAATTCAAGTCGAAAAATTTCCGGGGAAGTTAGCATTTTTAGTCAATACTTTTATATTTTCAAAAAAAAATTAACTTCTTAGAAAGTTCTCGCAATAATTCTTTTTTGCAAATTTTCGCTATCGGTCGATTTCAAAATTATTTCGGTTTATCATATGTGTGTGATAATATTGGTAGTGTTAAATGAAAAAATAAAAAAAAAAAAAACAATAAATAAAATCGCCCATGTTGTAGTATCGTTAAACCTACTACATGTGTGTTACTCTGAATATGAAGAAAAAACATTTTTATTCCTGCTATGTCATCATCATCATCATCATTACCTCCACAACTGTAGGTACTAGGCAATTGTAATATGCAACGCGGTTGTTTACACACGCAAGCAACATTCGGAACTGATTATAGCCGCTTGTTATCGCCCTACAAGTGCAGTTTCGTGTGTGTCTGCTGTGTGCTGACCTAGCGCGCATATGATGGTTATTCGTTGTGATTTGACATTGCCTTCCACGTGAAATAGCGAGTATTTTACTTTAATTTTTCGTAATAACTTCTGTCGTTGCCCGGGCTGGAACCCGAGACCTCCATAACGGAAGCCATGCGTTCTAGCAACTAAGCTACTGCGACTGTATATATATATATATATATATATATATAAAATCAAAATAAATTGGTGCAGACTCTTTTTCGCAACTTAATTCCGCTAATGACATTCTTTAAATCAGTTATATAAATTGCAAACAGTAGCATAATAACATCTTTTAATGGGAAAAATAAATGTGTATGCCCTGTTCTCTAGGCTATCGCGACGACACATTTCTGCTATATAGTTTTGTTTGAAATTCAAACCCGGTATTATAAAAAAGTTTTCATTTTACTGAAATATCCATAAAAAAAAGTTTTTTTGTTCCCCTCCCCAAAGAGAAAAAACGAACAGAACACTGTTAATAATGGCCAAATTTATTATCGGCAAAATTTTTATCAGTAAAAATTAATATTTGGTAAAATTATAAAGTGCTTTTAAATAACACATTTTACACAAAAATAAATATATAAATGAGAGACGAGAGAGATATACACCAAACATGTTCGACCTCCGCCTTTACATTTTCCTATATGCTACTCTTTTAGCCCCCCCCCCCACCCCACACCCATAGGGGCAAATTCCGGGGTGCGCTAATAAAACAAGGTATTTCTCAAATTTACTGTCTAATTATATAATTCCCTGCCAAAACATGTCCCTCTGGATCCGCCTCTGGGTTACAATATTTTTTACTTTTTTTTAAATAAAAATATTGCTTACAAAACTATGTATGCCACAAGAACTGCACATATAACTAATAGAAAAAATAAATTTGATGCGCATCATCCATAATTAATTATACAGTATAATCGTTACAATCGAACCATATATGATTTCAAAAAAATTAATCCTTCATTCTTTTTTGTTATTATAACCGTTGTTAGATTTGTAATTTCCGTTTGTCTATCTTTGTATTCATTAAAGGTTCCTTATTATATATATATATATATATATATAGATTTTTAAGTAATTCTGAAATGTTTTTTAATCATTTTTAGTCTAAATTTACATAAAGCTCAAATAGAGAGTTGTGTTCAATGATATTAGCCGTCGCAGTCATAGATGTGGATTGTGATATTATAACGGCGTGAAATGCAATTTTTGATATTTTCATTCAGTAAAATCGTTTCTGTCATTTTCAATTGTTTATCTCTGACCGTGCGAAAACCCGTTTAATCAAAGTAATCATTTCGTTATCGTTGTAAAATCGAATGAATTTTAAGGAAGGTTTGTAGTTATTTCGCACGATTGCGCAAGTTGTTTAAGACACACAAGTTCGGTTCACTTTTTCACGAAGCTCGTCGGCAATTCTCGTACATATTCGTGAACGTTGATTTTGAGAAAATTCTCGAATGTTCACAGTTTACCGAATATGCGAAAAATCCGAACGTACAATATGTGTGTCCTGAAATACATTGTTAATCAATTCCATGGAGAACGCAAAATGGACCTTTACGCGCTATTGCTGTATTTGATTTGATGAAAATTGTAGCGTGTTCAAAATGCCGGCTAGCTAGCGATGAATGCACTGCTAGAACTGTAAGCGACATGGTTAACGAACTGATTAAGACGGGAAAAAATTATAGTCCGAAAAAATTTTAAAAGTTAATTTTCTTTTTTTAATGTTTGCCATGGGAAATGCTTTTGATATGAAAGAAGAAAGAAAGATTTATTTGCATAAACAATAACATTGCACTCATGATATAGTTATTAATATGTGTGCCGACACGAGTCTTACCACATAACGAAATTAATGAATATACATATAAATAAGACATGATATGCGACGTTTAAGTTAGTAGGAAAATATGAAATTTGTTATCGACTTTAGCTGTAAGCGCATATTTTAACTGATTTTCTCTTTCAAATTATCTGGAAAGCCGGAATTATACCGCGCCGAGATAATTGATGACTTTTTTTTTTTTTTAGACCTTATATTTCAACACTCGGTGCATTATCTATTTTAAGTTAACTTTTTTTTTTCTCTCTAAATATAAACTGTAAATCAATAGTTCTGTCTGAATTTTAAAAAAATTCTTTATAAAAGGTATATTATTAAAGCGCACTGTTACGTAACATTATAGCCAAATAGTAATTCGATGCAACTGGTTTTCGATCGTTCGTTACTTCGTTTTTCTAATAATTTATTCGAATATAAATTATTAAAAAAGAAAATAAAAACAACTAATTCGGAACTATCGCTTTTCTATTAAACTCGTATTACGCTCAATAACCCATTTTTAAAACGCCTTTAATTACATAGTTGAGGGTTTCCTTAACGTTTAAATTGGTTCGGGCACTATTGAAGAAAAATTCTTCAAAGATTAAAAAAAAAGAGGTAAGGAAAAAAACACGAAAGCAAAAGCGGAAAGAGGAGCCTTTCCTACCCACCGCAGAGCGGTACACAGTGTCTCTCCCTCGGAATGCCTACCACGCGAACGCCAATCACGAGGATTAAACAGGAAACAGGGAAGGACGAAACGAAATTAAATTAATCCTCGATTAGTCGCGCGGATGACATTTTTTTAGTTATAACTTTTAATATATAGAAAATTGAACATGACCTGTTCATGTATCTTCTATGTAAACCTTAACAAACGCATTGCAATAATCAGTTAAATCATCGTAGTGTGTATACTTTTAATAAAGTGCATTAAACATGCTTGGATGATGATTGTCATCCGCGCGAGCAACCAGCAAAGTACTTTTTTCCAGGCTGAATTGACTTTAACTTCTTACTTATTTCGGTTATTTATTGCGTAATAAGAAAGACGTTTTGTGTTCTCTGTTTGTATACGTTTATTTCGTGTTATTTATGCGTGAGTAAAAATCGCTTTAGATTTTTACTGCGATGTATGAGATTTGATAATATCCATGACAGAGATTGCCGAAAAGCTACAGATAAACTAGCTGCAATAAGAGAAATACACGAATGATTATTCGTGAATAATTTTCGCGAATACTTTACTCCGTCAGAGTATTTAACGGTAGATGAACGGTTATTGGCATTTTATGGAAACTGTCTAAAGCCGACAAAATATCGACTGAAGGTGTTTGCTTTATCCGATGTAAAAACAGTAGTTGTTTAACACGCTAAGTTTAGAGCCATACGTTGAAAAGCAGCCCAGTGGACGTTATTTTGTGGGCAATTCTGCTCAAGATATTGTAACTAGGCTAGTTCAGCCAGTTGAAGGAACAAATAGAAATATTACTGACGATAACTGGCTCTCTAGTTCGTCATTAGTGAAGATCCTAAAAGATAATAAAACCAAGGTGAAATTCCTAAAGAGTTTATACTAAGCAAAGGTAGAACAGAAAACTCTTCGATAATTTCAAGAAGATTGTACGTTGGTATCTTATTGGTCAAAAAAAAAAATAAAAAAAATAAGGTAGTTCTGTCACTGTTTTCAATGCACTTCGATTGACACCATAGATGAAGCAACCGGTAGTGCTTAAAAACCTGAAATTGTTACATTTTACAACATACTATTAGTTTAAGGGGCAAGAATCTTCGACAGAAATTCAAGGACCTTCCGGATCACGCGGAAGATGCTACATCTGCGGTCATAAACAGAATAAAACCACATAAAAATGGTGCGTAAAATGTAAAAATTAGCTTTGACCGGATCACTTAAAACACATTTGTTTGAATTGTTTAGAAAACTAATTCATTTTAGAGTAAGTCTTTGTAGTACCGTGTTAGTTATATGAAAACACGAAATACATCCTTAATTACTAATTTAAAACTAAAATGTTGTAGCAAGACCTAATAAAATGAAATATAAAAAAATCATGAAATTACGTTATAATTATGATTATACTTTTTTCTACACTGGTTCTTCTAAGGAATATTTTGATAATTTAAAATTTTATATAATAAACACTTTAAATGCAGCATGTATTAATTATATTGTAGAAGAAATTTTTAAAGAGGAAAATTTTGAAGATACAAATCTATTTTTAAAAATGGATGACATATGTCATCCGCGCGACTAATGGAGGGTTAAATAATAAAAAAAAACCGGATATATATTTTAATGTATCTAACAAAACCTAATAGGCGATTATTTAATACGACTCGTTACCGAAATTCTTCTACGTACACCTTTTGCAAGCGAGACCAAAATACGACCAACACTAACCGATCGATCATGACGTTGATCAGACGGCGAGGAAAAATAGAAGAATAGCGTGGCTTCGAATTACGTGCAATAATTTTCGTAGCAGAGCGATTGTCTAGGCATCGCTTCTAATGCGAAATTTCCTATCAACCGCTCGGCTGCCGAGACATTTTACCCTTTACCACTATTAATATTTCATTGCAAGCCTCGACTACACCCTGATGTCATTCACATTCGCTTTTATTACTGACACAGGCATAATTATAATGGCTTACATCTAATAGATCGCTCGAAATTGTTTTTCTAATGCAATCCGATTACGAGGCTACAAAATTCCACGTCTTCGGTTTTCTCGGTACATTTGTCGCTAACCTAACTTGAAATATATATATATATATATATTCTTTATTTTACTTTTTTAAATTAATTGGTTAATTATTATTATTATTGTCATTCCTATTATTAGATGATAATATTTAAATTAAAAACTAATTCATTTGGTTCGTTACAACGTGAACATCTTTCTTCTGAGATGTAAAATGACGAAAAAAATTGACTTTATAATTCATATTTATACATTAGCAAAACAGTTTGAGTTGAAAATGTTTTAAAAATGAGAGCCCGTATGCGTTTAAAGATATTATTTTTGTTTTCGCGAGATTCATTTTTCATCTTTAAAATTACCTTCTTAAATTTCTGATTTTAATTTTCCAGAGCAAACTATGCTGCTCATCGGGGAAAGAATCAATGATATTAGTGAAAATATGCAAAGTCAGGGCTAAATAAATTAAAATCTATATCGAATATTACACGACAGCTCGAGGCATATATTTTTCACATGTATGGCAAGGTCATTTTTATTTTTAAATTTGTATCGCGATACCTTTTTAAAATGATGACAATATTTTATTTATTTTTTTTTCTTTATATTCTTATATATAAATATATATATAGTGTGTGTGTGTGTGTGTGTATAAAAAAGGAAACGCTGATATTTTCCAGTTTTTCAACAACTAAAGAGAAGTGAGAGAATTTTTTTTTATATTCTACGCCATAGGGCTAATCTAACGGAAAAATACATGCTTTCCTCTTTTATCGTTTCTTCAAATAATTTTCCGACTTGCAAGTTTTTTTGTAACGACGAGTTTGGCTGGATGCAAGCGACATTTTCCCTTCCAGTGAGGGTGTTAGTTCACGTTAGGATGAATATAGAAATGTTTCTTTGACTGGAATGATGAAGTTGTAAGCACGAACGAAGATACCGTTCAATGATAAAATGTACGCGAGCGCTATTTAAAATAATTTAAAATAATTTAAAATAATAAAAAAATTTATGAAGTTCAATATTCCACCTAATCATTAAATCGATTTTTGCGATTAAAGGATTTACGGCGTCGTAGCGTACAACGTTTATTTTCAGTTCGTTTTTAAAAGCTGAGAGAAACGGTCACAAAATGGTTGCGTTAGTTGACACAGAGAACTTGTGTTAGGCTCTACGAAGAAAATCTCCGAATATAATGAATTAAAATCTATGCGAAAATATCAACATATCCGATTAAATTAGCCTAGCAATGGAATTACACGTGTCTCATAAAATCTTAATACAAAACACTTTTCCAAAGAATTCAATTAACACAGTAATTTTGATCGCTGGAGTACGAAGTTTTTACATTTTGTGCGACTAGCCTGCGCAAACTTGGTAATAGTGATTAGAACCGAAATTTTCGTTTTTTTTTTGTTTTTTTTTTTAATAATTCACATATTGCAATTACTATGCTGAATTATATATATATATATATATATATTGTAATAATCCTGTTGTGCGATCCCAGAAGCTATCATCTGGTTACTGCAAAAGTCCTGAAGAGTATTTTTTCAAGACTATCTTATACAAAGAGTTAGCCAAAACAACTGCAACTACTCTCCTCCGTACGGAGCATGGATGTTATCTAATAGACAAAAAACGAGTTGAAGTTCATTCTTTTTCCAACAGCAGAACAAGCGCTGGACGAGCTTCAGCGGAGCAGTACGAACCGAGATGCACAGCTGCGCAAACGAAGTGTATGTTAGTTAAAATTCGCACGCAGACTAAGAAATTCCATACAAAAAATTGTTTATTCGTTGTCCGCAGGCTCCTTCTCAAACTATCGTTCTTCGCAATACACTTGCTCATCCTTTCGGGACACTTTTCGAAAAAGGGATCAATACAGCTGTTTCATTGGTAAACGCTTTATGCCATTATTGTGACCTTGTTTAAACTTTCCATACCTTATGCAGCTGCGATTTCTCGGACGGTGTCGTCCGTCGGCGATAATTTCCTTCAAAGTTTTGATATCCATGTTATCGACTAATAAGCGCGCAATACACATATATCATAGTCTGCATGCGAATTTTAACTACACTTCGTCCACACAGCTGTATGTTCGTATTGCTATAATGGCGCTCGTCCAACGCTTGTTCTGCTGTTGGAAAAAGAATGAACTTCAACTCGTTTTTTGTCTATTAGATAACGTCCATACTCAGAGTAGTTGTAGTTGTTTTGGCCCACCGTTTGTAATTTATCTAGTTTCAATGTATGTTGTAACCCTTAACATATTTAGAGAACAAGTCCCGGAGAAGCAATTTTATGAAATTTACTCTATACAATACAATAAATCGAAAAAAATAATATTCTAATAAGCCGTCTTCATAACTCGGAAATAAAGCACACAACGTAAATCAGCATATCAGAGAATTAAAACGCATCTTTAATAATACAGTTGACTTTGTAATGAACAAGGAGACGACCTTTTTTTTTTTTTGAAAAATATGTATTTATTATTTTTTACATACAAAACTTTCGTCAAGCTAAAACGCTTGTCGACGAATTATCCTATTGAACACTTTACCATCTTAAATTAACGTATACATACACATAATCGTGTAATATTTACTAATCTTAATATATTTTTTTACTTATCAATACTTAATAATCTAATTCTATCTTTTATATTCAATGTTTTTTTTCCCAGTTTTTTTTTTGTTGCGCCTCGTCATTTTATTTTATGTTTATTATTTTTTTGTATATTTTCTTCTTCCTGGAGCCATTCCTTTATTTTCCTTTTCCTTTCCCCTATTTTTTCCTTCTCTATTATTTCTTTAGACATTTCGTTTAACAACTGAGTTATAACATATTTATCCGTTTGCTCCCCCATCTTTGTTGTTTTAGCTAACGGCAGTCTGTACAAATAGTCTTTCACTCAACTCGTATTCTGTGTTTATTCTTTCTTCAAATTCAATTTTCTTTTCTGCTGATATGTACTTCCATATCTTCAGTAATAAGTACACATTCCTCTTATGCTCATTACGTCTTCTTTTTTAATTATTTCACTTTCAGTTTCTCCCTTTAAGGATTTGTTTTTAATTTCAAGTATTTAATTTGTAGTTTATTTATTTCCCCCAAATATACTTTCCTCATCATTATGCCTGAATTCCATATCCGATCCTCGACTCTACTAGCGCATAATAAACTACTTTTAATGTTTCATTTATTGCATATTTCTTTAATAGGTATATATAAAGCTGGTAAAACTGCTCTTATTTTCTTTGCAATGTATTTCATAAGTATGTCCCCCATCTTAAATGTTGGTCCATCATTACTACCCAAAAATGTTTATATCGAGTTACCATTTCTGACTTCTGACAGTTTTTCATTTCGCATTCATTTCTTCCTCCCTAATCGAGTATGCAAATTCATTTGAGTGCATAATTATATTTGGACAATACAAATCAGAGTTGTCTCTTTAAGGATTTTGATTCTTTTGCCGCAGCATAGTGTAATCAAAACAAATCAAATAAATACTTTAGTTTTTCAATTTTTTAGGCACGTCACCAGTGGAACTTATCCAACGCAGAGAATTACACACTATATAATAAGGAAAAGATTAGAAATTGAGAAGATAAAGAAGGCTAACAGAGGAACTATATTAAGGGAGGGAAATGCAAGAATGGCGTGGGCACTACAAGGAGTAGGGAGGCCAAGGCACGGAAGATTAGAATACGAAATAAAAGGGCATTCGAATTCGCATCGCAGATATAATTGAGCTCCGGAAGGCTATAAAAGGTGATTGAACGAGAGAAAAACGGAAAAGGGAAGCCGGACGCAGACTATGATTGAACCGCAGGGGAACGATAGAGGAAATAATCGAACGACTATGGTAGGAGAAAAGATTAAACCAGGGAAGAGAGGAAGGAAAGGGCTGTATAGAAAAGTAAAAAGATCGAGAATTGGGAAAGAATGAAGGATAGAATGATAAATATGAAATCATTCTTTTACATTAAAAATAGGCCAAAGTGGGATCATCACAATATACATATATATATATATATATTATGTATAATTCGGACCTTAATGCTTCTTAAGGGGCTACACCCCTGAATCTCACTTGGGGATACCCTCGGACCCTATCACTTCTGCACTTCTTATAGAATGAGTTAAATTGACAACGTCATTCTTCCCGGACTTCGATACAAAAAAAAAAAAAAATAGTGACCTGTTCTTTGTCTGTCAATAATTTTTTTTTCTTTCATTGTAATCAAGAACGAATTCAAAACTAATAAATTTAATATACGATTTGCAACGAAATGTCTGTCATTACTTTCACAACGTAAGAACGTAGCAGAATTTCTTATTAACCCTAACATAAGAATAACATAATTAACCAGGGCATCAATGCATTTTGTCGGTTCTTATATATACAATATATGCAACGTCTTGAGACAAAGAAAGTGACGAGGTCAGGCTAATAATGCGACATTGTCATTAATATATATACTATATTATGCGAAATCGAACAATAAGTGATTTTTTTTTTTTTTGCTCACGTCATGAATTACATAATACCGTCGCGTAGATCGTAAAATGTGTAAAATCTTCAAACAGTTCGTGAAATGTATGTAACGCAACTCACTCATTTCATTGCGTAATTATTGAAGTTGAATATTAAGTATTTTTTATTGTTTTCTTTAAAAAAAAAAAAAAAAAAGTAATTATGTTAATAAATGTAAATAACGAATTGTAAATATATTGTAAATTTTTAAAATTTGCAATTTTTTCTAAGAATTTGTATTTTTAACCGATAGAGATTCACTTAAATTTAACGTTATCCATTGCAGTGCATTAGTGAATTTTCTCTTTTTCAGTAGTAATAATAATAAATAAAATAAATTGAAGTTGAAATATTTGCATAAACTGTAAAATAGCGTTCACGACGCTCTAGCCATTCGCAGACGGATTTTACTTTGTATCTTGATTAGCAACATTGTTTTTGATAATATATTCCAGGAAAACACACCGTTTACTTGATTATGTTCCAATAATAGTATCCGTAATATTTACATTTTGTAAAACGTTCGATTCCGATAGAATTAACTCGAATGAAACGCAGTCCACCTAAACTACCGATCCCGGTGCATGTAAATACGCGAGTCGAACTTCAGCTCCTTTGAACCTTTCAGACACATATTTGAAAAATCATCATAATTTCGCCTTTGCGCGTACGTTTTTAATTCAAATAAGAGTTTTTTTTTGTTTTTTTTTTTAGCGTATCTTACAAAGTTCACCACTTGATTCTTCTGCAGGAAGAAGCAAATACATTTTCAAAGAATACTCGCTCTTTACAGTATTAATATCGGAATTGTATCAGCTGGTACAGAAACATATTTATAAAACGTTCTTTATAATTGTCGAACAACGACGTTTAATAATTTCATTTCGCGTTGTTTTACTTGAAAAAGACAATTCGGAGCAGGGTCGACATGATTTCGAAGTTCCACATTTCTTGATTCAACAGGTGATTTCAATAAAGCTCTTCCCGGTTGCCGTATGATATTTTTTCAATTATTTTGACGAAATAAAATACGACCCTGTTGCTATGAGTCTTAATTGAATTAACATTTACCGATTCTTAATTTATATTTCAAATTTTGATTATTTTGCTAACGAAAATTTTCCGGTTATAACTCCATTTTCAAAAAATTCTGTTTTTAACAACGCTGCGCAAAGTTCTTAGTTCGTGGTTCATAAGTTTCATATTTTTGAAAGGGACGTGTGCTCTTAACTTTCCTGAAACTGCGGTATATATGCGTGTATAATTTTTGTCTTTTTTTTTCTTTAGTTTCTTTTTCTGCGGGACAGATTTGTACAAGAAGAAAAAAGGAATATCGCGAAATATATTAAATAACAACCGTATTATTTGCAAAGATTATTTCGGTAACTGATTTTAAATAGCATTTAAAACCAATAATATACTAAAAAATAAAATAATTACCATAAACAAGGGAAATAATAATGAAAATAGCGGCATATATCGAAAAAAAATGCACACTAATTGTGGGAAATCATACATTGGTCAAACAGGTAGAAAAATTACTTATAGATATACCATGAACATATTAAATCGTATTCCTGAGTCTAAATGGATTTCCTAATCGTCCGTCAGTCAAGTTTCTAGGTCTAATATTCCATAAAAAAACTTTCCTGGCGCGCTCACATAGCTGAGCTCAAAACCAAATGCTTAAAATCCTTGTCTATCCTGAAATATCTATCAAATTACAAGTACACTATAAACCCAAAATTACTCCTTACAATATACAGATCAATTATCCTTTTGCGAATCAATTACGGGTACCAGGTGTACTCCTGAGCCGCTAGAAGTGTGCTAAGATCCTTAAATCCTATACATTCTGCGGCCCTCCGATCTATTCTCTCTGCTTATCCATCCTCTCTCGTTGTAAGTTTTTGTGCACTGACAGGTTTTCCTCCGCTGTTCTTTTATAGGAAGTACTATAACTTTAAAGAATTGAGCACCCTCCTTAGTAGTACCAAAACCCCGACACTCGAGCTGGCTACCATATCTCCTAATATAAGGTTTGGGAATGGCCCAGTGCCTGAATTATATTCGGTTATGGGTCGTTTCCAAATCTCTTCAATCCCATTAACTCTGTCAGCCAATCACAAACATATCGCTAACAAAATTTAACAAAGCACAATACCTCCCAAACATAGTAAAATAGCAAAAAATATCATAGCGAGCTACACAGACCATGCATGCCTCCACACAGATGGAGCGAAGGCAACACAGGTTATCAGTCATCGGCGACATGCTCCTTCGAAGTCTCAGGGGCAGCAGAGTCAGTCAGACTGCACAATTGTTGTACAGCACTGGACGCCGAAATATACGCGATGGTTTTTTGCATCTATATAACACTATACCGACAGCAACCCCCAGTACGAAAAGGTCCTACTCATAACTGCCTCTCTAAACTCCCTTCAACTCATCTCAGTGATTAAATCCAACAACCCTTTGATAAAGAAGGTCCATTACATCTATTATACAGGTTATCACATCTCTAAACTCTGAAATGTCTTTCCTATGGGTGCCGGCAGTGGCGGCGTAAGGTAGGTTGGCACCGCAGGCGGTTTTATATCGAGCACCCCTACTTAAAATAAAACACCAAATACCAAACATGCCTACTAGACTTTATTTTACTAAAATATTCAATCGCATTATCAAAATTGATTTCTCTGTCTCTTTCAATTGATAAAATCGAAAGATTTGTTAGTCCGGCTTTTTGGCTGTACGAGTGAATTGTCGTTGTCACCCCTTGATGCTTGGCACCCGGTGCACACCGCCCATCCCCCTTACGCCGCCACTGGGTCCCGGCTCATGTTGGGATTCCAGGCAGTGAACGTGTCAATCGAGCAGCTCAGGCGACACTGTTCTCTCCAATCCATACAACCGCCCTCTTCCCCCTACATTAGCTCATTTGTTTATGAATCAAACTGGAGAAGCATGGCAACAGGAATGGAGATCTTCAAGTACGTTTCTCCGAAGCATAAAAACAACCACGGAACCTTGGCGGCCCACAGACAAAGTTTCCCGCAGAGATTTTTCTGTCCTGAATCGTCTCCGAATAGGTCGTACAACAGCTACAACTTCACGGGCTAGGCATCTCCGAATGTCTGCCCTTTTTGTGGTCAACCGAGCGCCCTATCCACCTTTCACCTTTTTCTCGAATGTTCCTCCTTTGCAGTACCACGATCCATTCACTTTACCACTTCCTCTATTGTTCTAAGACACTATCAGATATGCTCCGTCCGCATTCGCAGCTGTATTAGGTCTATACTATCGCGTTTAATCCTTTTAAGTAGGCTCCATGTGCTGTAATAACTCCAGTAGTTAAACACGGAACATGGAAACTGTGATACATACCTTTAGTTAATAAAAAAAAAAAATTAATAATAATGAAATAGAAAAAACTACTTACGCAGAGCATTTAATAAAAAATAAACATAAACCAAAAATTCATTAGAAAAAACTGTAACAGTCTTAGCTACATATAATAAAGGAAATGTGCCATAAACACATAGCTGTGAAAACTACTATATAAACAAACATAAATTTAATATATTAAATGACCAAATCCCGGATAATAATGACCCCCTTTTTAATATAGAAAATTTAAATTTAAATAATTTAAAATTTCAAAATTAAAAATTTATTAGTTTTAATTTATGTATCGTTTTTTTTTTTTTTTTAATATTTATGATATATCGACTCTAAAGGGTTAATTTAAACTATATTATAAATCTTTCTATTTTCTATTTTGACCTCAGGTTTTAGAAGTTGTTTCTGATCACATATATTGAGTTGTTATAATTTTAGCTGATGATGGGTTATGCCCGACAACGTTTCCGAGTAATTAATCCTTTTTTAATATTTCAAATCGGATTTTTACGTACTTATATTTGTTAAATCTTACTATATTTGGTCTTCTATATCGTTCACTTAAATTTTGAGAAAATACTTTCAACGTGGCAGGCAGAGCTCAGGAATTTCAGTAATCGCAGATTATCTAATAAAAAAGAATACCACCATGGTGAAAATCAAACTTTTTTTTTTTTTTTTTTTGATTTTGTATTCAACCATATTCGCTGCAGATCAACAGTGAACATCAGCATTTGTACCAGCAGTAGCCAGTCTGCCAAGTCACTAACGTACATAATTGTTTTCTACCGTCAAAATACGATTATTTATTTCATTCATTTATTCATTAAAAAAAAAAAAACAAAAAAAGGTAATAGAAATGAAAGGTTTAAAGGACAATCGACACCCGTTGTTATATGAATGCAAAGGATGATTGGTTGAAACAAAACTAAAGAGTCCAGGAATAGCTTTTTACGAAAGCTCCAGCAGCTGATAAGTACTGCAGAAAAGAAGAGTGAGCTCGCATATGGAATACAAAAGCAAATGGTAGACCAAAGGCGGAAGCTCCAGCGGACTCAAGTTCCAGTCTTCGGAAAACAACCTTGTAATATAACCTTTATAAATGGGGAATATCTATCGATGTGATGCAAGGTGAAGTTCAAGACTACAATCATCTCTATTTACATACCTCCTCAGCGGCACATATGAACTGCGAAGCTTGTATGATGTTGATAACGATTTAATAAAATTTACAAAATATCGGACGAGGAACTGTCGTATCGACCGGATACGCGATGACAAAAAAATCAAACAGTATTTAAAACATTTTTATATGTGTATGTATATATGTAGAAAATAAAATACGTTGTGCGAAAAAATGATTAAATAATGATCGCGAAAAATTTTAATTTATCCGCTGCAAGTTTCGTAAAGAGAAAATTATTCATTAGTGGCGTTTTAGGTAACGCGCGTACCCAAACGCTTCTTAAACTCTTGTTCTTATTTCAAATTTGAATATTATTTCAGGAACGCTCGCCGCTGTTAAATTACATTTAACTTTGCCAGTGAAATTTACGCAGATTATCCATACAACGTTTATTATCTTGGAAAACAAAAATTATTTAAACTAAAAGTTCGGTGCAAAAATGAAGGTGCTACACGTTACCTTTCCATTTTTTTTGCTAAAGAAATAATTCAAAATTTTATTCTTTTAATCCTTGCTGTTTTCACCGTATTCTCTGATCAATATGTCTGTACGTAAGCGTACTCGTGTGAGTAGGAAAACTCGACTTTTCGATCCTCGCCGTGACACTAGATCGTGTGGTCCACAGGTGCTATTAATAGTAAATTACTAGAAAAAAATATAACGGTAGTATTTCGATTAGACTTTATTTCTTGTTTATTTTTGTTATTAATCCGATCTAAAGTTTTTGTCCATGAGCAAAGAAAAAAAATACATATATTTCTCATTGAACTATTTTTAATTAAAATTGCAAAATAAAAATTAAAAATACATAAAAAAAAAACAAAAGATCGACGAACATTAATAGTTTTACTAGAAAACAGTATTAAATAATAGTTATAATTAAATCCATAGGTATGACATTTGTATAAATTACGTTTCTCTGTCGTAACAAATTTTTTCATCGAGTTTTTGGTTCTTAAGACTTCCCGTAGATCCGCCACTGTATATATATATATATATATATATATATATATATATATGTGTGTGTGTGTGTACATATTTCTTTCATCGAAGTTATCCATTTTCCAATTCGATCATTTAGAACGAAAATAACGTATTTTATATTCCCTTGTTACTTTACGTGTGTATACATAGACGTACGTACAACACGCATTATATTAATGGTTCTAATATTTTCAATCGCTAGTATCTTATCAGTTTGATTAAAGGAAACGATAAATGGCGGTATTTATTTACGTTTGGAAACATTGGGGGAAAGAAAAAGAACGAAAAAAACTATTAAAAACTTTTCTTGCTAAAGTTTGAAACTTTTTCTTCGGACAAATGCTTCGAAGTCTAAATTCTGTTCGAAGGAACTTTTATAAAACTTGAAACGGTGCGCGGTGATGTAAACACCGAACGACTTGGAAAAGTTCTAGTTTTGTGCGGGTAATATTTTCAAGCTTATTACGATAGTTTTTATTGCACTTTTAGTTTACGATCATCCGCTACTGTATCGCATCGTAAATGGAAAATTGGAGAATGTAACTGCTTGTAAGGAATACGAAAGAAACAGAATCAGATCGGGTTAAAAAGTAAGGGCAGTGTTTGGGGTGAACTAATAAAGTGGAGAATACACAAAAAGGACATTGTCTCGATTATTCTGGTTTATCTTCTTGAGCGAACCTTAATCGGTCACGCGAACGGAGAGAAATTTTAAAACATAAATCCGACGATGTAGCGAATTAAATAATGATACCGTTACTCGATGTTTTTCGTAACGATCGTGTTGACCGTCTTAATTTTTTTGTTCCACGTGCATGAACCCCTACGCTATGTGGACTAGCAGAATTGCAGAAATATAAAACACAGTGAAATACACCAACTCCAAATGAGAATAAAAGCGAAAATACCGCAGGAGTAAATTGTCGTAAATTGTCATAAATTCTCAAAGTTTCACATGCGCGAGAAAAAAAGCAACTTACTAAATGTGTTACTGCGACAAATGCGGTGAAAGTTAGAGTGCAGAAAGAAATCTAAAAAGGCGCCGGCAGGAATTAGTCATCTTTCTAATTACACGAAATGCGTAGCTGACATGATAAACTATCAAAATTAGCCAGTATCAATTCTAATTTAAACAACCGGTGTCATCATTATTAAAGGGGGGCCTAGTTTAGACAAATCACAGTCGTGCAATGGGCATAAATCAATCGCGGCAGTTTCCCCCTACAAGGTCGTTTGATGACCTCCCAGATAATTCCATAAACACTTTTTTAATTATTAATATCCTTCGCAGATAGCGAAGTGTCGAAATAATTAAAACAGTCGTGAAAACCTACAAGAACTGCGCGCATTCTTCGCGCATCATACACGATGATTGATCATTATTTGACTCTCTGACTTCTTTATAGTTCTTTCAGGGGGGTGAACATCAGTGACTAAGAAGAAAAAAACCCATAAAATTCTGCGTACGATTTAGTCGAATGGATTCTGTGCAAGGAAAGTGGACGATGCTTTTCGATTTTTTTATTAGGATTTCCTATGTAAAATCCAACGGGGGGCAATATGGATTATGCGTTTATGCAGCTGAAAAATGCTTCGTACAAAAATTTCAATGAAAATACGGATCTCAGAAGCAGAGAAGAGAGGAAATTAACCCTAGAATGACAAGGCTGTGTCACATATGACACCTATCGACTTCTTTACTACACATGCGCCCCATTTCTGATCGGACATGCCTGATCCCTTGGTTATCCTCCTAGCAAGTATTCAACTAGTTGCGGTTAATTCGCGTTCAGTCCATTGTGTGATGAGTTATTAAACATTTTCGAGATTGTGTGTCATATATGAAATTGCCTTGTCGTTAATGTTACAATTTTTGTAATGTTTTAAAAAATGAATTTATGATTTTTAACTGATGAGGAAAAGAATGAACTCCGCAAACAATCAGAGGAGGGAAATGAAGTTGACGATGGTACTATAAATGACTCGGAAAGCGAAACACGGAAGATAATGTTTTACCAGACGATAGACGTGAAGAAGATGAGATTTTTTACTGAAAACGATGACGACGTAGATGGGCAATAAATTTTGATTGTGAGATGAAAGAAATTACGTTTTTGGTCGGGGTATGGGGAGACAATTTTGGACTGATACTGCGCTGTCTAGTCCATATTCTAGAAAAATATGGGGTTATCCATCTTGCTGGACCAAAAGGGAGAGCACAGAATATGTTCACAGTTGTTTTATTAGAGCTTTTTAGTTTAATTCCGATGACAAGGCTTATTGTTGCTTATAAAAATGAAGAGATTGAACAAGTATAATACAAAACAATGTGGTACGTATCACAAACTAATGTTGTAGAAATGAAGACATTTTTTGCAAGTGAATAATAGCCACAACAAGTAACCTATTTCGTATGTTAGCTATAAGCGAATTCATTACATTCGTAGTTTATTACATATTTTGTCTATTATTCGTGTTTTTTTTTGTATAATGAATGCTCTAGGTACAACCGATAGAATTTTTTTAGCTTTCACATTGTACAAATTTTTTACGGTGCAAAATTCACAGTGAAAAACTGAAAAAGTTTCTACATTACTTTTGTACTGTAAACGTAAAATCCGTACCTCTTTTATTTTAACTAGTATAATGGTTGCAACTATTCACATTATATAATCATTATATTGTAAAAAAATGAGTTTTACATATATTTCACCTAGTAGTGTTTTATCATTTTGCGTTATGCTTTTGGAAGCTAAGAAAAACAAGTTTGCATATTTTTATTGCTAATAACGTTGTTTTAATTTAGGTAAAAAAATTTTTATGCAAATTTTTGTCATGTTACCCCATTACTCTTAGCATAAAAAAAACACAAATCTGAGGAATAAAAAAAAGAGTCACACATTGAAGAAAAAAAAAACGAAGAATATCAGTAGGTGTCATATATGACACAGCCTTGTGTCGTTTACGTTACAGAAAGAAGCCTTGTCTTTCTCGGGTTGAGGAAAATACGGTTAACAGACAAAACGAGATTAGTAAAGCAATCATTAACCGGGGGAACATCCGAAGAATATGTGTTTATTCACGCGATATCACGATACGTGATGCTTATTTTCGTACCTCTACCGGATGTAGACAATTCCCTGGTGAGATAAGTTGACCTAATCTCAAACGCTGCTGCTACTGCTGTCCAGGCGAATTGGGAGAGATGCATGTTATACCTGCCGCTAATATGCATAGATATACAAGACTACACTCGGAACTGATCAGAATCACTTGTTATCGCGTATGCAGCCCCCCCCCCCTCCCCCTCCCGTGTGTGTGAGTCTGCCTATTACACCAACTAACGCGCATACGGCGGTATGCACTATTAGCGGTTATTTAATCATTTTCATGAGACATCCGTAACGGAATTCGAGTGTTCTAGCAACTCCATAAATATTTTTTTTAAAAATCAGAAATGTAAAAAAGTGGACCCGGGCAGTAATGTTGAGAAGTTCGAATATGTCTGGACGGTGTTTTGCAGCCACTAAGTGGAACAGAATCTGCGCCTTTGCATAAAATATAGATACACCGTTACACATTGCCCGATGAAATTTCAAAAATCCTTAATTGAAACTGTGAATACGAATAAATATGAGATAAAATGACATCTAATAGCCTAGATGAAAGGCTTTACCCGGCTGCTACATTTTTTGTTTGTGTTCAAACGTCGATTTTTATATTCAGAAGCACAAGTTTAGTTCATTTTTGAGGTACACAATAATATATTATCTCGTCGAAATTATAACAGAGCTTTTCTCCTCTGTCACGGTGAAGTTCTTTTTGTGAAAATGAACACGATTATTATTGAGTTTTCTTTTTCAATGTTTCACGTTAAAAGTTCCGTCCTGTCGACTCGTCTACTAATCTTTACAGTAAATATCCAAGAAGTTTTTGCGGTATTTTCCCCCTTTTTTAATGGTTTAGGGGATACTCCGGCGCTTTACAAACCGGATGATATCAGTTCTATTGCGAAATAATTAATTTAAACATATTCACTGAACGGAAAAAATGGTCATACTACGGTCATCGCCATTTCAACTGACGACGGTTAATTTTAAAAGATTCTTTTCGAGTAACGTAATTTTTAACAGGACTGCTAAAAAGTGATAGATTAGTCTACTGCGTGCCACAGATGCTGCAAAAAAAAAAAAAACAAAAAGAAACACGATCTAAGAGACGGAAATTAAAGATACCGATTTTCCATCGACAAACATGACTGCACAGCATTCAAAAAACACGAAGATTCATTTTATTGATGTAGGAGATTTACGTGATGTCTTCGACTAAAGTAATCGTGGAAAGTATATAGATGCGATTTTTTCGCAATTCCTCGTACTTCGATACGGTGTATTTCTTATACCGAAATTAGGCTGTTGATCTAATAATTGCTGTTATTATTATTTTCGATAAAATCAATATATAGACACGCGCATCCTTTGCACCTGGATAACACGAAGTAATGATTCCGATATGGAAATATAGAGATGGCCAGAAATACATTTATGCAATTAAGGAACAAGAATAAGATATTACAATGTTATGTGCGGTCAGTGCTACTGTATGGAAGCGAGACATTAAAGGAAAATATGAGGAAGCGTATTTCATCATTCGAGATGCGGTGCTACAGAAGAATGCGGAAAATACCGTGGACGAAGAAGTTGAAAAATGAAAAATTATTGGAACTAACGGGAACTGACCGAATATTAATGACAATAGTAAAAAGAAGGAAGATAAAATTTTTTGGACACTTCATGAGAGGTGAAAAATACAAGTTACCGCAGATAATAATAATTGGGCACGATAGAAGGAAGAAGAAAGATAGATAATATAAAAAAATGGACCGGAATTAAGAGAACAAAAGATTTAGTCAGAATAGCGAAAGATCGTAATCAATTTCATCAGATAATCCAATCCATACATGATGATTAAGCCATACCGGAATCGGGTGGCACGAGAAGAAGAAGATCCTTTGCATATAAATAATAATAATATGGAAGGATAAAATCATCTGTTAGTGAAATGAATGATCTGGAAAGAGTAACGAATAAGGAAATGACAAGATCAAAGAAACGCGATAGCGGTAAAAATGTTATCACTGGTAGTTGCATATTTGAAAATCTAAAACTATTCAGTCTAGTAATACCGAAGTATTCATGGTATACCTAGAACCGAGAATATTGTTGATATAACGGTGTTATTTGAATTTAGAACGTCTGAGTTATTTACTAGACAACGTGAAATGTTCTTTCAGCGCTGTTCGCTTCGCGTAAATAGATTTTACTCTTTTTATCTGATGTGTAACACGATTATATTTATATAAGTGATAACACAGACGTATTATATTATTTTTCTTTCATATTGTATACAGTAATCGCGGATACACTTTTCTTCACTTATTCTATATCATTATTTAGACGCGATGAAACGCGGTAAAATAAAAAAAAATTCGAACTATTCTCATCGATTTTACGTATATAATTTCCTCGTTAATAAAATAACGAAAAAGCAAACGGGGCGGAGAGGCCTATGGCGAGTTAAAAGTTACAACATCCTCTTGATTAAATTTCGAGACGGTTCAAGAATAAATTTGTCGCGGTAGAGGAAAGTAATTTCAGTTCGATTTCCGATTCTGTTTACGTTTGGGTGTTTCGGTTGCGGTTAGTTTTACGTTAAGGTTTTGCACCATGTTTCCCGGCTGATCTGACGTGTGCCTATAACTCACGGCTCCTCCGATGAAATAGCCCCCATCTGTATGAACGTGCGTATTATAGTATATACCGCGCGCGCGATTATATTAGCATGTTATTTCACGGTTGGCATGATTTTCGGTAAAACAGTGACAGTCGTAAGAGGAACAACAGAGTTCTCTGTTTCGCTCTTGGAAACATCATTCGTATTTGGAAAGGTTGTACAATTTTCTTTCTTTCCAATGTGGTGCGTTAAAGAGATTTTCCAACTATCGAATAAATTCGGTTTTCCGTCTTGTTTCAAAAACTTTCTGAATTGCCTACTTTACGTTGAAAAGCAATTTTTACGATGTAATTCGTCAAATAAATCGAATATTATTCGTATATTTCGAGTGAATTTTTCAATTAAAAGCGTGACAAAATATAATCTCTGTATTTATTGTTTACACACATTGTTAATAATATAATTATGACAAAAGTAAAAATTTCAACACTTTTTTAACAATTATATGTAATTCTACACTGTCTAATGAAAAACACATTCCACTTATCGCTGATTCTTAGATTACGTGTAACTGATAAGATTGACAATTACTACTACTGTGCGTTCGGATCTCGTACTAAATTGATAATGATTATTTAACTCTTAAATAAAATAAAGAAATTCGAAATAGATGGTTAAATTTAATGCGGGGACGATTTATTTCGATTACGAGTATAATTTGAAATTCTGCAAAATATCCCGTGCCCCCTCACTTATTATAATGCCTATGCATACACCGGCGAATTTAATAAAAGAAAATTCGGTTTCCATTTATTTTTTTAATCATTTTTGAACCGATTATTTTATGTAAATATATATGTATATAGAGAGTGGAGTTTTATTTAGATGTTTTAAACGCGCAGTTCTCACTTGGCGCATTTTCTCTAGCTTTACTTTATTAAGGAAATCTTAAAAAAAAAAGAAAACGAAAAGAACAAAGAAACGCTATTAAATGTTAACACAACGATGATGATGTATTCACCTTAATAATAAAAAAAAACATTTTTGCAGCCCTTTCACCAATTTAACGATTTAATTTTTTCTATTCAAAAACGGAGAAGAGTTCTTCTTATGTTCGGCAATCCGAGCTTCCAGTTATTTTTAACACACATAAAAAACTGGAATAATTTTAACCTCTTTTTGTAACATCCGCCAAAATTACTTTTTATACTCTAAGGCATTTTAATTACCGTAACAAGCTTAAAAGTTATCGCGTCTCTTAAACATTTTTGATGTATAATCGTTATATTAGTGTTAAATAAGTTTATTGTATTTGTGATTATGTTTTTTATGTTGACAATAAACGTCTTAATGCTATTTGTCTGAAATCACTCCAAGCAAGCTATATACTTATTAAGAAAATTTATCGCTAAATTAAATGCAAATTATATAATATACAATCATTTTTTTTCAATTAAGTGAACCTCTGCACAAATATATGTATATATATATATATATATATATAATTCGACCAATTAATTTGGCCTCGGAAGGAGATGTGCCCCTTGACCTCTATTGCTTCTATTTCTGTATCTTCCTCTTCTATACTTTATATAAAAATATCAAAATTTACAACGCAGTTCATAGGCCGGCCCCCATTAGATTTTACAACGAAAAAAATGTCCCAATTTTATATAATAAAAAATAAATAAATTTTATTAAATTACCGAAATACATATAAATAATGCTTTTTTTGCGTTTCCGTGGTATTATTAAATTATCAATAATAGTCTTTACATGCTTGTTTCTAAGGTGAGAATTCTTATTCATCAACCTGCACAGTAATAAAAAGTGTATTCATTATGTTTCTAAATACGAAAACCACCACCAAACGCAAATGTGAATTGCGGACAAAGAATCGGTAAAATCGTTCTACAGAAATATGAGTTATGCGCGAGCAAACATAAAAAAAACATATGCGACAAATAATAACCTTCTTCTTTTTTAGAAGTCGATAGGAATTAAAGTATAACAAACGTTACATAAAATTGGGACATTTTTTTGATGGGGGCCGGCCTAAGAATTACGTTGTAATTAATATACATAGAAAGAGAGGGAGAGAAAAATATTTTAAGTTAAATCAAAAAAATAAATATATGTAGTTATACACATAACAAGATAGTAAGATTTGTATAAAACGATATACTTATCGTTGACATGTTTTGAAGTAAATGTTCGCTCTCTATCGGTAAATTGGTAATTAGTGATTCATCGTGATCCTTCTAGATGTCGCACATCACCGATTACTGAACGTCCTGATATCGCTGCAAGAGAAAAACTGAATCCAATCGTTAAAATTTCGCTGTAGGCTCGTCACAAATGTTTAATTTTTTCAATGGTAATTATGGTCGTTGAATCGACATAATCAAAACTACTATGGATTCCGGGTAATATGAAAGTAATTGTCAATTTTCCCCTGGATACAGTTAAAACTGTTCAGTGCAATAATAATCGATGACGGGGAGAGTTTTCGTGCTTCATATTAACATCAAAATCATAATTTTTGGTAGATACCACGTCGACATTAATCAAATTTCATTTAACGTTTCGAAAGCGTTTGTCCATCATCCGAAACTTCGATTGTCCAATAAGAATTTTAATTGACAAAGAAAACAACGCCGGCTAATTTCTATTAAATCCAGTGGTGAATTTTATTTAAAATGACTAATTCACAATTGCGAAAGTCGTGTAAAACGAGTGCTGTCAGTACGTAATACAATAGAGGTGAGCTGAAGATGATGGAATTTTAGCTGGTTAAATTACTAGAGACTAGCAAATTAAAAGTAAAATACATTATGAAATCGAAGAAGTGAATAGGAAAAACTGAAAAAACTGAGTGAAAATAATCTTCATGAATAATATGTTTTATCCGAAATGCGGTAGAAGTAATTAAAAGATCGGAGGATCTACAAAAAAGGAGATTGATTAAAGAACTTCTGAAATTACTGCGGTACTTTCAATATATGAATTTTCTGAAGATGGAATTTATTGATCGTTGTATGTTTATCGGAAATCTACGAAGGTTGTTTTGGAAGCAAAGCAAAGCGCCCTTCAGCAGTCTTTGTGGCTGCGCATTGGCCGATTTTTAAGGTTGATGAAGTCTTGTAAACGAGTCTCTTATAAACGTCTGTTCCGTTCGTCGAATTAACAAGAAAACTTCCATAGTTGCGAAAGAGGCAGCATAAGTGCTTCTCTTTTGATGCTGATTGCATCGCATTTAGTTTTATATAAATAAGATATAAACAGCTAAAACGGCTAGCAAGACATGAAAGCCTTTCCTCTGGGATATTCCTCATATTTTTTCTCTATACATTCTTAGGACTGCTAGTTGTACAAGTATCGATCTTTTTTGACTCGTTTGTTATTTCCTCATAGTAGTTCTGACCGTCTCATTCTTCCCTGAATAACTCTCCTAGCGACCCCTCATTTTTCTTTCGTCCTACGTTCTTCTTTCTCGATGAGTAGTCGTTCGTTGCTGACAAGCCAAACGAATTTAAAACAGAGAAAAAAAGAAAAAGTAGTCGGACTTGGTCGATAGAGTAAAGAACGTTGACATCGAAACATTACGCGGCAAATTTGCGGTCGAAATTGAAAGTGCCTTATCAGAGGCTCGCAGCTAGTACATCCAGTGGTGGTTTCCACGAAGGGCAAATGGGTTTTGCGATGTGCTGTGGTGTTACTATCGCACACTACAAACCTTTTTGTACGGAAAAAAAGTTTTCTGCGGTATTCATGATAATGCGCGACTATGGGGAACAATGAGACTCCGGGAAAGTGCTACCATATCACACCCAAACATCGATTTATTTCTAAAGTTAAAAGAATCGCTTCGTGATGCATCGAAGAGCTAAATCGAAGAGTGTGGTACCTATGTAATCAGGCAGCTGGGCTGGAATCGCTGACTGAAAGGGTTACAACGAGTCCTACCAAAACGCCGGGAATATTGCAAAGAAGGAGGATTATATTGAAAAAATACGGATTTATTTATCGTTCAAATTGATATTTTTTCACAACCCATACAGAATTTTAAAAAAAAAAACAGATCTTAACAAAGTCTGTATTTAAACACACCTGTACAGAGTTGTTGTGTGTGTACGTGTATGTATATATGTGGTATACGCCGAATTTTATGACTCGTTTGGGTTTTTCATGTTATTCGATGCGACAGATATAGAATTATAGCCATTCGACTTTGAGTAAGGGTGGTTCGTAGGATGTTTTAAAAAAATACGAGAAAGAAAAAACCGCGTTAAAATCTATATTAGGACGAACTCAAAGAAATTCACTTTTTTAACTTCCGCTACAGGAAAGTAAACATAAGTATATCTTATACGATTACAAGTACGGCGCCATATCCACATTTTTATATACTTCCCTGCGCATTGAAGGTACCACAATTGATATGTTTTGATTGTTCATAAAAATCGACGAATGATGAGTAAAAAATTGATTAAAGAACTACATATATATATATGTATATTACGAGTGCACGGAGTTTCTTCTTAATTAATATTCGTAATTATACGTGAGCGCTTGAATGTGATCCATATAAATGAGTGAAAATGGCATAGACGCAGTTGTTGAAATAATAGGATCGTTATTATTCGTATTCAAATTCCATATAATTCCTAGAAATATAAAGAATTTGATACATTTCATAAACACTGAAATCACCACTCAAAGCAATAGGAATTTCGCGATACTTGTCCCCTTGGCAACAACTTGAAATACTCTCCCCCTTTTATGACATTGTAAGCGGCCATCAAATTTAAATTTAGGAAATCTTTGATACGGTCTGTAGGCTAAGTTGATTTCGATTGTTGCTTTGTTCGAAGAAAGATAGCATAGTTTTCAGATTTTCTGTCGTTGCGGACAAGCACGATATATCCTGCAAAAATTAGAGACATTCTTGTCGTTCGTGGGATTTCCATTTACGTTGCGCAGCAGTTTTCGGAACCGCTTCTTCTTTGTACGGAGAAAGACAGCGTACTGTACCCGTTGATGAAAAAAAGAACGGCGCAAATTTCATAGAAATTTCCGTTCACGTTCGGCAGCAGTCTTCGGGGCCATCGTAATGAAAGGTCAGAATGTGTGGGATGATGTATCTTAACACAAGCGAAAGACGATGCGAATAACCGAACAGCAGATAACGAAATAATTTTGCTAGACAATTCAAAGTAACGTACTAGCGAAGAAAGGAATTTAGAATATCGCACGAGATAACAGCATAGCAAAGGAAACTTAATGAACTTATGGCGGCATTCATAATCCGCAAAATTTTGAAATGTGCCCGTGCGAGAAAAAAATAGAATGAATGTGCTTCGGGGCACAGGGCAGAAGTGAAACTTCAAAGGCATTTTCCCCAACTTCGATTTAAAGTTATATAGTGGGTTATTACGCAATTTACGAAGAGTAAGAACCAAATGGGGAGATCTGTGGTTCTTATAAACATATATCTATAAAGTTTCACTTAAAGAAAACAAAAACAAATAATTAATGCATTTGTTTTATTAATGTTTTTCATCAATTGTTCGATTCTATAAAAGAGTGTACACTTGTGGTAACTAAAATATATAAGTTTTTCGTGTAATTTTATCAATACGTGTCTAGAAAATACTGCATATCAATGGTAGTTCTATACTTTGTCGTTGATTCATTTGTATTATTATTAATAATTGAAGTTCGATTTGAAGAAATCCTATTCAATCGTCTGATGCAAAATTGACGTTAAAGTCTTCAGTATGTAAATTTTCTTTTGATAACCTTTACCATCAGCAGTGAAAAGAAGTAATCTTCTATGTATAACTTTAATTATATCATAGACATTTGATTTTCATAAATATAAATAACGACAAATAATTATTTCTTTTCCATATTCAGTCTTACATTGAACAGACTCCTGCTCGAACGTCCTGGCGTTTAAATTTCACGATGCAATCGAAAGTTGGTGTGTGTGTCGATGTTATCGTCATTATTCATCCACAAAAGCGGCTTGCTTCAGTTTTCCTTTAAGATCATTGACATTTTCTCTCTATGTGCTCGATGCCTTTATTCTTTTTCCGATTCTCTATATCCGCTTTGAGTATCTTCATTTTCGTTTTCATTTTTTTCCCTCTCTCTATATGCTCGATACCTTTCTTTTTTCGATTCTATTTTAAATTCTAATAAATTTATTTTCTTCTTTTTTTATATATATCTCAAAGTGGTATAAAATGCAATAACATGCAACATAAATTTTAATTCAATATATTACTCGCTACGTATCCATTACGAATTTTTAGATGTTATTAGTTATTCATAACGTACGCTCACTCGCTCGTTTTTCGTGTCAACTTCTAATACATTTATTTATATGTAAGATGCGGCTAAAGAAGTTTCACTTCAAAAACTTCGTAAAAATTGTCTGCAGATTGCGGTCGACATATACGAATGGGAATACGCATACAAAATTTTTTTGTGATTATATAATCGGAAATGACATTCAACTCCGCTCGACCTTTTTATTCATTTGTCCGTATTATAACTTAATCTTATCAAGTTAATGCTTTGCAGGGCAAACGCTTTTACATACTTTTCGAAAATAGTGTTTGGAAGTACAAGTTCGTTTTTACTCTACTTAAATAAAACAAAAAACAAAAAAAAAAAAAGTCTCTTGTACAGCAGTCTAATAGCGCTACCTTCGAATTTCATTATAAATGACTCTTAACAAAAACAAAAAACATATAAATAAATAAAGCGAATATCTAATGGTCCCCGATAAGATATTTTCATAATTTATCTGGTGAGAATACTATGGGGCAGTTTCGCCTTTCTTTCCCCAGATTTCTTCAGTATCCACTTCGATTTCTGGGGTAAACTTAGACTATGGATATATGTATATATATATATGTCTGTTGTAATTAATGTACTAGATCGGCAATATTTAGATGTGATCAAAATGCAAGTTGAAAAGTTAGTTCAACGAAAAAGTAAAATTTTTAGATTTTTCAATTTCGTATTTGATCAGAAATGTTATAAGTTATGGTATAGCGTATTTCTACTGTATTTTTATCATTAGGGTTTATCACTTTAAAGGCTGAAGACAAATAACGATAGCAGTTTTGTTATTTTGAAAAATATTTCGGAAAATACGGTACTTCCTACCAGATTAACTGAATGTAAATTTAATAACATGGGTGCTATCTGAGGATGTTCAAGAAGATGATTTTACTGATAACCACTGGCAGTATGTTAGTGTAAAATTATAACATTCTTCAGTAATTTGAGTGCACATCACCGACTGTTTAGAACCTTTTTTGAAAGTTTTATTCTTATTTTTTTCTATTTTTTACAGATACTCCGTGCATTTCATTGATTTATAAATTTTGACTTTTATTTTTAAATACCGAAAGTATAGAGAATCTGCATCGGTTGAATTGTTACTGCTTGTATACTGCTCGATTATATTCGTTCTTTTATACAATTGTTGAACAGTTTTATCAGAAGACAAAAAAAAAAAAGAAAAGAGAATCAAACATTCTCGATACTACCTAAATGCTTCAATAATTGCACATATATGAAACGAGGTTCTCTCAATTGGTTCTCTCATATCCAATCTACTCTTATCCCGCTCCATTACTATTGACCTTTTGTGGGTTCCTAGCCATTATCGGGGGCAACGAGTTAGCGGATTTTTTAGTCCGTTCGGGCGCCCGCGATTTTACACTGTATTTTTCTTACCTACCTCGGACATCCTCCTTCTTTTTTCAGCCAATCATTTCCGACTATGATCGGACATTTATCCCTCTTTATTTCCTAATCCCGCCTCCATTATCTTCAAATACAGCTCGGTTTCCTGTTCTCAGCCGTGGTTTCAATCCTCTTCTTATCAACGCTCCGCGATCGTTTCCTTAATCAGAATGCGCTTTAATCACTCTCTTCTAGCCTCTTCACGTTTTCGTTTTTCCCCGTCCTCCTCTACCGATCGTCCCCTTTACAGTTCTATCTTGACTCCACTATATGTTGCAAACCACATCTTCTTTGAATGCCCCGCGCTTGATTCCGAACTGCTTTGTACTCAAAAATCTTGGCCCTGGGTCTTGCTGCTCCTTATAATTCTTCCTTTGTCCTTTCCTTCCCATCTCTAACCATAATTCTTGTACTTCAATTTTTCCTAAGCTCTATTTCTAATCGTTTCTCTATTTTTTCTATAATTTCCGTAGTTGTTAGGTCAAAGCCGCTGGCGTGCCCAAAAGAAAATATATAAAATAATATTATTATTATTTTATGTTATTAAAAAAAAAAAAGGTGTACTTAAACCCCTTTATATTATTCTTTCAGCGTTAATCTGATTAATGTTGCTAAATCCGTAGAGTAGATTGAATTGTTTAATTTCCATTCGCATCCAACAGATCTTCTAAGCTGGTCATCTACCATTTCTCGGTAATGAATTTTGCTGCGAAATATCTATATAATTGTTCACCTACAAAATATAAAAGCCGCGATCACTATCTTTGCGTAAGTAATATTTAAGTAGTAAATTGAAAAGTATACATATTTTTTCAAATTTTCAAACGATCTTAAGTCTACACTTATGGAACACGATATTCCCGCTGCTTTGAAGTAATCATTAGGTAAATATCTTTTCCGTTTTATATATTTTATTACTGTTTCTAGCAGGCCTGTGCCCAGAATTTTGAAGGGGGATTTTCTTCACATATTTATTCTATAAATACCAATACATTTTTCACTAATATTCGTACTATTAATAATTTTAATCATTTCAATTTATATATTAATAATTTACATAAATTAATTACCCCGTATATGAACATTAATAAAAATTACATATGTTATTAATTATACTCGTAATAAAAAAATTTTCCTTAAGATATTAATGAAGTACCTAAAAATATGGAGCATATCTTTTCTTTTTTCTTTTAAAGGTAAGAACACCCTAAAAAATCATCAATATTTATTTTAAATTTTTGATTTTTTTCAGATTTTTATGTATTCATAATATCTATTTCAGTTCTCATGGGGGAAGTTTAACCCGCAAAACCCACCCCGTGGACACGGCCTTGGTTTCTGGTTTCCTCAAGTTTTTATTATTACACCATATTTCACTTACATACTGGAAAATTCTTAATACGCTGCTTTCCAAAGCAAGCGAGAAATGAAATAATATCGCTAAGCAGTTTTTATTAAGATGACCAAAAAAAGGCGGTTCGAATGGGGGTTAACGCTTTCTAGATTTTAATCAGTTTTTTTTTTTTTTTTTCAATATACTACGTTTCAAATATCGAGAAATTGATCATGTTATTTAGTAAAATTATAAATTATAATCATATAATTACCCGTAAAGCAAACATCATATGAAATTATCGAGTCGGCTAAACTTATTAAAGGACGCACACGATAAAAGTACCCTACTAATAACGAACCTATAAAAACCATTTTGAGTTTTATAGATTCGACTCCTGAGGGCTACTTTTATCGTGTATTCTTTAATTGTAGCTGATGATGGCTGGACCCGAAAGCGTTTCTAAGAATAAATATAATTAAACTTATTATTGTTCCGCTATAATATTATGTGTAATTATATTTATTTTTACAGTTTAAACAGTTTTTGATAAATGTAATTTTTCAAAAGAAATTTTCCTATTATGTTCGCAGAATAATGGATTAATACGACATGAAAGGGGATACATTATCAAACGCGTGATCGTACAAATCTACGAAAGTATTATTGTCCGTATCAAAAAAAAAATTACGATAAACTTTACTCGCTTATATTGCGTATTGCACTATTGATGTCAGTTGGTCTTAAATCATACGATTTCTAAGTGTAATTTGATGAGGAAAATTCACACAGTTCAATTTTAATAGAAAAACAAAAAAGCGTCGCACTTGGAAAATATTTACCCTATTGGATATGAAAAATATTAAGATCGGATCCCTTTTTTTTTGTTATATAATGGATTCTTCAATGTTCTCTCCCTCCTAATGGTGTACCGGTTAAAAAGATTACAACAAAAAAGAGCGAATATTCCTAAAATTGGGAAAAGTTCTGGAAAAAGGTAACATCAAGTTTATATCGCTTGGCCTTTTAGTTACGGGTGGAAAGAATTTTTGTTTAGCGTATTATCGCGAATTATATCAAAAAGGTACGAATGATGTTCGAGGAGAGTGACTCTGGTGGACATGGATCTCTGAAAGGAGCGATTTCGAAATTTAAGAGAGCAACTAGGAAAAGGAAAGAGAAAAATCGAAATTTACGGATAATTTTAGCGCTGCGGGGGGATAACTGATAAAAAAAAACGTGGAAAACGGATAATCGGGGGAAACAAAAAAGACGCGCTAATGAAAACACCTCGAAAACAAAAATCAGAACGGACGAGGGGGAATATAACAAATACAAAGCAAAATTAAATTTTTCCCGGAAAATCCTGAAACTGAGCACGCAAATTGTTCGGAATTTTCTATAGAGAAATTCCCGGTATTTTAATTGCGGTCAATGAAGTTAGAAACGATGGTAATCGGTTGTAATCATTTTGTTTTTTAGGAAGTTGAAGAAAAAAGTAAAGGACGCCGAAGAAGTAGATTATCCAGCGTATGGCGTTACCGGGCCAAACAAGGAAGTGACAGTGGCCACAGGCGATAGGCATTTAGCACACTCAGCGCAAATGTACCACTATCAGCATCAGAAACAACAGATTAAGGCCATGGAAAAGTAAGATGAAACTTTAAACTAATAATATAAGTAACAATTTGAAATCGACAGCTTATTGATAAAACCGGCTTATTGTTTCGGACGACTACACTAAATTAGCTTTTGTGCTTTGGCAATTAATTGTATGTATACACATATTATATTGTTTATTTCATCAATTTGTAATGATCATGAAATGCAATTGTTAAATAATTCGCCTTCCTATTTACACTGAGTTAAATTCTTCTAAGATGCTAGTTTTTAATAAGCTCTTCAAATTTCTGAGAAAGAAATCTAAACTAATGAGCAGAATTAGGTCACGAATGTAATTGTATATAATTTTCTGAAATCCTCAGGTAAAAAGTATTGTTTAACTATCTATAATAATAATATAATAATGATAATTTGAAACGAAAAAATTTATATTAAATCTATTTTTAATTCTAATAATAATTAATAATATCAGTCATATTTTTCATTTAATATTTTTCATTTAATATTTTTCATATAAATGATTTGATATAAATTATGTTTACCTTTTTATGAAGACTAGCTAACATATGTCCAATTTAACTTAATTCTCGATAGAGCAATTGTCTATGTAAAAGTCAATCAAGAGAAACATTTATATCAATATATTTAATTTTTTTCCCCGCATAATCATTCGAAAGTTTTGTTTAGTAAGTTTTCCATATCAGGACAGACGTCATCGATAAGAGAGTTCACGTTCGCAGTACTAACCGGAAAACCTAACTCTATGTTTAATACTCTATTTTCATCATATTGTATTCGTATTTTAACATTTTCCACATAAACAATATTAATAAAAATAATAATAATAATATGAAATGAAAATGTATATATACAATAAAGCTTACATAGATATACACATACGCATCATATACTAACACATACACATATGTGTACGCGCATACATATAACAATAATCAGATCAAATCTGTTTATTATTATCATTATTACTGCAATCCATTTATGCGCAAAATTGCGCCAGTGATGGATTACTGAAAAGTACTCGTGAAGGTAAAAGAAAGCTAAAGTAAAACGAACACCTCCTAAAAAAATAAATAAAACAAAACGAAAACATGTTGAAATTTTAGGGCATGGACGTCGCTAGCGGGGGGCAGCTGCCCCCACCTCTGGAGCCTTGAAACTTTTTAATCAACATTCATAGGCGCGTAATCATGAACAATTGGAAGACTTTTATAATAAAGTAGTAGAACAATTTGCCAGAAACACAAAGAAAATTATGTTTTAATTAAGATTTTATTCTTGTTTAATAAAATATTAAGCCTTTACAGCTTATAAATTTTATTTTTCCTATAACTCATATCCTCTTTCTATCATCTTGCCCAACATCTAACAGCTGGCAACTCATCTTGCCCCCTGACTCATCGGCCGGCGACGCCCTTGTTTTAGGATGAACTGTTTTTAAATTGTACTGAAAAATTGAGCATTAATTATAATATAACGCTTTCGGGCAAGTTGTTTTTTCTTTACATTTTTTTTTTTTTTTTGTATGGAACTAATCTGACATCGATGTAAGGGACAACCGTATTATTATCGAATACGTCGCCAGCCCATGAGCCAGGCAAGATGATAGAAAGAGGATACAAGTTATTATAGGAAAAATAAAATTTATAATTTGTATTAATATTTTATTAAACAAGAATAAAATCTTAATTAAAACATAATTTTCTTTGGGTTTCTGGCAAATTGTTCTACTACTTTATTATAAAAGTCTTTTGTCTACGATTACGCGCCTGTGAATATCAAAGGTTCGAGGCACTAGTGGGGGGCAAAGGCCCTCCTCTGCTCCTCCTTGGCGACGTCCGTGATTATTATTATTATTAATAAATTATATGATTTTTGATTTGATTATTATTATTATTACATCTATTTTACCTTTATGAATATGTAAAAAGAAACGTGCGAATGGTAAATGAAATAATGCATTAATATTTTAACGGGTATTATCTCCAATTACACGCACTATTATAATGCTTGGGTTTGAGGGACGTTATCCTTTTTTGTATTTGCAGTTTTCAGTGCAAATGATTAAACATCTCATTAAGCGTCCCCGTGGTACGGTTGTTTTTCTTAACTTTTTTTCCGATGAGTAATTAAAAATTGATCGATTCATTTTATTTTTTTATCAGTGCGTACGGTTTCCAAATAAGTTGATGATCGAAAATGATATTGAAGAATTGATTATGAAAGTTTCACCGACACTTATATTCACAATGTAAAACCGGGCTAACTTAAATATATTCATTCGAAAGGTATTGTCAGTTTCGATGTGAATATTCTATAAACATTATGAAGCGGTAACGGAACGAACGATCATATCCAGTAATAAGGAAGAAATCCGCGTCAAGCTAGACGTGTCTTTTTAAAAATGAGAAATTTGTTTACAAGACTTAAATATATCAACACTCGAATGAGAATGTTGCGCTGTTACGTATTCTCAGTATTATTATACGGATGTGAGTGCTGGACTCTAGATCCTAGCACAGAAAAGAAGATTCAGGCGTTTGAAATAAATTTATATAGGAGAATGTGGCGACTGGCGTGGATAAAAAAAAGTGAAGAACGAAGAAATGCTACACATAAGATGAAAAAAAAAAAAGCCGAAATCCTATCAACTATTAAAAGAAGGAAAGTTCTATATTTTGGACACGTGATGCATGGAGATAAGTACGAATTATTACGGATTATTGTAGAAGGAAGAATTGATGGAAAAAGATCGGTAGGAAGAGCATATAATTCATGGATAATAAATGGCTTGGAAGCAGGACGGTGGATCTATTTCGAGGGGCCATATTAAGGGAATAGACTGTCAGATGGATCGCTAACCTTCAGTAATGAAGAAGCGTATACAAAAGAAAGAAAGAAAGAACGGCTAATTATAATTGAGGTGTAAAGGTAAGAGAATTTAAGCTCGTTTACCAGTCTGCGGTGGAGACGCTTTGTTGCATTTACCGGAAAATTCTCAATCCGTTCTTTCTAAAAATTTCGTTCTTAAACCTTGCAAACTCTAAACACTCCGTTGAAGTCTTAGATGATCGAATGGAATCAAAAATTTAACGGTACAATTATCAACTGTTTTCGTCTTAAGAATGTTCCATTAAGGTTTCGGAGGTTTTTTAAATTATTTAACCGAATAAATTTGGTGAATTTTTGTCGGATTTCTAAATTGCCTCTATACACACTTTGATTACACTGCATGGTGGTCGGATTATTAAGTTTAATGAAACTTTAACCGAAATTAATTATTCTCGCCTAGTAGATTATCCTACCGTCGCATTAATTTACGTAATGTTCGGTTCTAAAAATAGCGTAAATGTTTAATGTAGAAGTAAATGTGTGATTTCATGTTTTGCGGTAGCATGGAGACGTTCGCTAGTTTACTTTTAGGTGCTCCCAAAAGCAAAAAAAAAAATGAAGAAAAAAAACAATAGAGTATTCGCACACCGTAAGACACGAATAAACGCATTTTCTTTTTTTGGTAATTTGCAAGACACATTCGCACTCTTCTAACGCGTAATTTTTTAATAATTTTTTTCAGTAATCAAAAATCCGGCGACCGTCGAGGCTCCGAATCGGCTAGCGACGAAGATGATTTTACCGTATACGAATGCCCTGGACTGGCTACAGTAGGTTTTCTGTTTATTATTATTATTATTATTATTATTATTATTATTATTATTATTATTATTTCAAAAAATTGTATTATTAGTTATCCGGGTCGGTAACCGGAGGAGGGCTGGTTCAAAACCCGTCAGACAGAAAATATACTTTCAATGATATGGCCAGAGTAAAATTACGGTTTAAAGTGAAAATATTTAATTGCAGACGTAGAAAAATCGTGATATAAAGAGTGTACTTCTTTTTTCGTTTTTTTAATGTAAAAGTAACTTATATATAACGAAAAGAAGCCTATCCGGGTCGGTAACCGCAGGAGGGTTGGTTCAAAACCCGTCAGACAGAAAATATACTTTCAATGTAGCACAATATGGCCAGAGTAAAATTGTCGTTTAAAGTGAAAATGCTTAATTGAAGCCCCCTCCACCCTGATAAATTTAAACTTGTATAAATTCATCACGGATATATTGCCTGCTTAAACAATAAGGTCAAGTGCGAACATCAATACAGAAAAACAAGTGCTGCCGAGAAACATCTTAGACCTATCCTACCGTAGGGGGAGGTGATGATATTCATCATAAAAACTCCCTTCTACAAACGATGTTATTTAAAATTTATCCGGAAAATTCTCCTTGATAACGGTAAATGTATTTTTTTTTTTATTATGTGAAAACATCTTATGTAACATTTTTCGCTTGGGAAGTGAACATTTTCGAGCGTTTCATCATCAATGAGTATCCCTCGTGAAGATATCGTGATTATGATCTGTCTATCTAATGTATAAGATGTCTTCACTGATCTCTGTTGTGGGCCAGTCGAACACATTCTACAAAAAACTTTTTCCTTCAACTGTCCGGATCATGTCTGACACCATGTGGTTAGAACGGGACCACGTCTTTTTCCTTCCAGGATTTAGTAACGTAATAAATGTGATTAACACTTGAAATATTATTAATTTACCCCATGAAAACATAATTTGGAAAAAAAAATTTTTTTAATAAAACATTAAAATATCACAATTTTAATTACCATGGAAATGGAAATTTGAATAAAGAAAACGAATTTGAAATCGCAATAGTTCTATATTTACAAGTTCATCACTGAGATGGAAATAGTATGCGTATCTTAACGTTACTTATACGGGGCGTTTTTCGCTTGGGGATTGAAAATTTGTAAACGGTACTGCCTTAATTATGATATAAGTAATATTCCTTAGAAAAAATGGGGAAGATATAGGAAATAACGAGCTTTTCGGAAAATACAAAAATCACCTGTATGAAAAAAGACAAAAAAAAATAAAAAATTTAAACAGACATTAATAGACACGGGTGAAGCCACGGGCAAAGCTAGCAGGTAGATGATAATAAATGGACCGTTTTTATAGGATAAATGAATGATATAATGAAAGTGTTAAGTAAGGGATAGACAAATCAATTACAATGATAAAACTTTGAAAGCTCCAGAAATGGTATTCGATTGACAAGACGAGAAACCGTATTTTTAATATTCGCTACCGCGGGAATTATGTTCGTATGAAATTTAGTTTGCGCAAAGATCTGTGATAAACAACTGCCATTGGAAGTGTATTTCCGAATAGCCAAAAACTGAAAGTACACAAATAAACAACTACTTTTTATACAGTTTACACAACTAGCAATTCTGTATTTCTTACGAACGCGATAAAACTAAAAAGTAATTTTTCAGAATAAGTTTTACAGTCTCATATAGAGAGAAATTAAACACAACAGTTCGGAAACGTTTTATTTTTAATTATCAGTAAATTCATTCATACCATTGTGTATTACGGCCATACATTATGTAGCACAGGAGTGTATTGATTGTTGTTTTTCTTGTATACACCCACCTGTCATATAACAACGCGCAGTGTATTTATTTTTTTTCGGTAACTTTACATGTAATATAGAGGGGTACGTACGTGTTAAAATTCAATAATATC
This sequence comes from Icerya purchasi, assembly GCA_039619475.1. Taxonomy (NCBI): domain Eukaryota; kingdom Metazoa; phylum Arthropoda; class Insecta; order Hemiptera; family Monophlebidae; genus Icerya; species Icerya purchasi. The sequence continues at coordinate 242,439,470 of CM077115.1, forward strand.
CTGTATTGTACACGTTTTTACATATGTAAATAGTTTACAATGGAGTAGTCGATTTTGCATATTACATGTTAAACACGGGCATGCACTGTAATGGGCTGTTTACTGCTATGTGCACCATTCCAAATGAATAAACAAACAAATATACCCACATTTCGGTTCTGTGAAAGCGATGATCGCTAGAACTATACTGCGTTCTGATTGGAAAGCAAATTTATTACATGTAAATGCGATAAATGTGTGCGCATCTTAATGTATTGTAGTAGTCTTTATCTTGCGATAAAATTTCGTTTTTACATAAATAAGACGACAAAATCTTCATTTTTGCACACTAATTGTGAGATCATTCTTCTGAACGGTATGTAAAAAATAATTTCTTAAAAGATAAAGGAACGTATCCCAACGGCAGTAATTAAATGTACAATCTATTTTTATTTTTTTATTTTAATTTTATTTTTTTTTTACATCACACCGGTCCTAATTATGGTCTTAGGACCGGTGTGATGTAAAAAAAAAAAAAAAAAAAAATAATTTCACCGGGCTAAGGGCTATCAGCAATATTTTTTTTTTCTTTTTGATTTATTCAAACTTTCTTAGATAATGCAAGATTGATTATGTCGTTTCGGTTCACTAGTTTTAAATTGTTTAGTCTGAAAACTTTATGTACCGTTACATCTTTGACATACGAAGGCGGAGGAATATTATGAACGATTTTTATCTTCTCCCACACTTCACTAATATTAAACTTAGACCGTAAACTGCTGTGCCGAATTTTTTTTTTATTACGTCATATATTTGTTAGAAGGAAGTCAGTGGCGGAAGCTGAATTTGAATTTATAATCGATTACTCGAAATTCTCTATTATTTATCTTATTTACAGTGTAATAATTCTCCAACTGCCCGAAACTTATTTTTATTCGTACATCCAATTACTAGCTAATGAGAATATGCATTGAAATGTGAGTGCGAATCTAAGTGTACATGCCGGCAATATCGAAACAATTTCAATCGCCATAAAAATGTGCCATCACCGAATATAATCAGACATTACATTTATAAACTGAAAATGAAAGAATCGAATTAAAAATTTAAAACCAAAGCATTTTCATTTCTGACAAAATGCGGAATTAAGAAAATCGAATGAAATTAAAGTATATAATTTGTCAGTTTCTTATTTTCGACGATTTTCAATTCTGTATCCCATTTTTAAAAAATCACTTTTCCCCCGAACACTTATTATTAAACGTAAAATTCACTTTAATACCGTTTTCTTTCTTCAGATTGCCTACCAGTGTTTAGATGGTAAAGTTTTCGTTAAGGTTTTTTTGAAAAATCTTATAACGATCCGAATATTTTGTCATTGTATAAAATGGACGCAACTGGGGTAGTTGTGATAACATTATCAATAACATTTTTACCGTTTTCATTATAACTTTTATAATATTGCAAAATTCTTTAAAAATTAATCCGAAACGTTCTTTAGTTTTAACGTAGCAGTGAAGTTTTTTGAAAAATTTCCCCCTAAGCAGAAGTTCTGCGGTACCGATGGCGTATAAAGATCATGTTCAAAACGGAGCACTAAACGTGCCATCGTAGTTGTTTAGGGAGTAATACAAGGTGCGGCAGCTTAACTTTCTTTTTTAAGATGCGCCACTTTTTTTCTACTAAATTTTGTTAAAGAGAAATAATAAAGCAGAAAATCGAAATAACGGATACTCTAGATCCCCCATTGGGGGGCAATATGTATGCTTCTTCCCTTCTCGCAGTTTTATTCCGATTTTCTCTTATTATTTCTATTTAACAAAATTTAGTAGAAAAAAAGCGGCCCATTTTAAAAAAGGAAGTTAAGCTGCCGCACCCTGTATTATTTTTGAACTTTTACCATGAATTATTAAGCAAGGAACAAAAAATAATACCAGTTAATAAATTAATTATCTTTAATTTGCTTCAAATTGGAAAACAAGTGAAGAAAATTTGTAGATCCCCATTGCTTTTCGGCGCCGCCTTTATTATACGTTAATTAAATCGTACATTATTTATGCAATCGAGATCTTTTTTTTTTTTTTTTTTCTTTTTTAAATTGAGCTCGTCAACCAAGGACCTTCACCCAGCAACAATTATAGGAAAACGAAAGTTATATAGTGAGACGATCAGATATCGTTAATAAGAAGGAAACAATGGAAGGGATAATAAGTGTAGAAGGAAAAGACAAAGGAGCAGCAAGCCCAAGCCTAAGCAAGTTGAAGAATCAGCCATCTCATTACCTGAGATGCCAGAATGGCCAGGAACGCACAACAAGTCAATATGGATCCCACGGAGAGAAGAGAGAGTCCGAATGAGAGAACGTATGCGGAGAATAGTAAAATCACAGGAATGATTAGGAAGAGGAGAGGAGATGGCTTGAAGAGCACTTATGGAGTCGGATATAATCAGAAACTGGGAAGAAAGACGATTGGAGGAGATAAAAATAATGGAACGTAAAATAGCCATCAGCTCGGCTGTAAATATGAAACAAAAAGAAGGATTCAGAGAAGTTATAATTTGGAAGAATAAAAAAAGCACCAATACCATCAGGCCCCTTAGAACCATCAGTGAAAATGTTTACATGAGTAGGAAAGAGAGAATTGATAGTATTATGGAATTCCTATTTAATTACAGCTGGAGGGAGAGATTTTGCAATTGTAGGCAAAATAAATACTCTGGGAGGATGGCAGAGATCGCTAAAGTTAAAGGAGAAATAAGGCAGACTATTAAAGGAAATTGTATACGGCCAAAATGAACTAAGACGGAGAGAAATAAGGGACAGATGCAATCGATATATTAATATTAATAATATTAATAATAATAATAATAATAATAATAATAATGGCGGTTATTTATTTAAACATCGGCGGGTTTCAAACTTTATTTAAGCAACTTTATACTGATTCTTCATATTAAATTTTTAATTGCTTTTATTATATCAATTATTTATTTCTAACGTTTATAGGTTAAGATTACTCACTTTTGACGGGGTAATACTGTTAACCCTCTCTTTTATTATTCGCATATATTGTTTATCTTTGAATACCATATAAACTAAGTGTATTCTGTTAGTTGTTGTCTCCGATTCAGTGGGAGAAGAGGCAATGTGCTATATGACGACATATACCATGTACTGTTACATAAGTTCCTTAATCATTCGTTTTCTAACGCATCTCTAAACACCATCTTCTTAACCTCCGATGTGTACAATATCTGACTCATAATGACTATATTCGGATTACCGCTGTGAGCTAATTTGTCATAAAACTTGCTGTATTGATCTTTGTGTACTTCACTAACAGATGGAATGTTGAAATTGATATGAAAAGTTCAATTTGATACATAAAACGGAACGCTAACCAAATGGTTTAATATTTTTGACTGTAGTTGTTGCAAACGTTTGATAAATTAAACACGCTTACTGATCACGGTAACAAATGCGATTGCATTTAACCTTCGGTATTTCTAAATGAAAATACAATTATTTTAAAAATGTCGCCATTATTATCAGGCCCGTGCCCAGAATTTTGAAAAGGCCCTCCTTTTGAAAATTTTCTTCACATACTTTATAAATAACAATACACATTATTCACTAATATTCATACTATTAATAATTTCCATCATTTTGATTTATATATTAAAAATTTACATAAATGAATTACCCCGTATAAACACATTAATAAAAATTACATATGTTATTGATGATTATAGTCGTAACAAAAAATTTTGCATAAAATACCTAAAAATATGGAGCATATTTTTTCTTTTTTCTTTTAAAGGTAAGAACGCCATAAAAAATCATTAATATTTATTTTAAATTTTTGATTAATTTCAGGTTTTTGTGTATTTATAATATCTATTTCAGTTCTATTGGGAAAGAAGTTACCCCCCCCCCACCCGCGTTCACGGCCTTGATTATTATTATTATCACCGTCTTAAATTATGATTAAAGGATCATTTCGAAATATGATATGAAAAGTTTTTTGTTTTCCTTTTTCGTTAACTGCGCGCCATCTGTCTAAATTATAACAATAAGGGGAAATATTAAGAAGCTAAACAATACATAAATTCATGGAACACGTCCCATTAGTCGTCATTCCTTGTTGACATGGATATTTAATTAATTATATTCGACCGCTTTAGTCTTTTGAATCAGGCGCCACCTTCAACGAATGATATAAATCTTTGCTAAAATGGCTTCTTTCCGCAAACGATCACTTGTAATAATAAGTAAGTAAATAAATAAATAAATAAATAAGTAAATACGTAAGTAAATAAATAAGTAAATAAGTAAGTAAGTAAATAAATAAATAAGGAAAAAAGTAAGTAAGTAAATAAGTAAATAAATAAAAATGATGATGAATTTTGTTTGCTTTTGTTAAAAAAACACTTGAATTTAATATTTTTGAAATATAATTGTAATAATGTTAAAACAAGTTCAGTCAAGCATGATGTTTCATGCGCCGAGAATTTCGCGTGTCAACTTAAAATGATAACTATAATTTACGCTTACATAATACTAAATTCAAAACAAAGAGCGAGACAGGTAATTTTTTTTTATTATTCAGTTAATGAGACACATAGCTACACAGAGGGCTTCACGGCTCAATTAGGAAGGAAATGAGGTTAAATGAGATGGAAAAGTTTGACTTGTTTAAGGAAATTTATTGTTTTATCTATGGAGTTGGAGGAATCATTAAGAGCTAGAACACGGCTTGAAGAAACATGGAGAGAGAGTCGGAGAGAAGTTGTCTTTAAGCATGTGAAAATATGATCAGCCGTTAAGCCCTCTTTGACACAATGAGGGCAGTCAGGAGGGAAGAAATTTGATAAGAGATGGGAGTGAGTAAGTCGGGTGTGTCCAGTACGTAGCCGAGTAATCACTATCTCTCCTTGACGTGACTTTCGGTTTGAGGAGTTCTACCGTATCGGCTTTTCTTTGAGGTCTCGAAGCTTATTGCTTTCTATGTTATGTCAGTACTGCTTTGACATAGAAAGTATTAGCTCTTTATAATGTTGTTTGAGGACTTCAGCAGTAAGACGAATAAGCATAGAAATTGTACCGTTGAGTTTGGCAGCTTTGGCGGCCAAATCAACCATATTATGTCCAGGAATTGCTACATGGCCTGGGATCCAGATAAATGTTGAAATTGTCAATAACTTCGAAAATTTTGTTAAGAAAATAAAATATGGGGTTCGCTCCCGACAAACATCGCAATCTTTCAATCAATATATGCGTCCGAAAAAAAAAATATTTTTTTCCAAAATTTCGAGCTTTCAGCGCCCCGAAGGCCTAATTTTAAAGTTGGAAACCTGGACGTTGCAAACTAGAGAAATATAAGGGGATGCGCATATTTTTAACCTGGTTCAAAATTTTTAGCTATAACACTCGTGGCGCTAAGAGGAGGGGGACACGTCATTACTTCGAAAGTTTCGCTAAGGAAATTAAATACGGTTTCGTTCCCGACTAATAGCGATCTTTCCAACAACAATGTATCACACTCCGGAAAAAAAAATTATTTTTTTCAGAATTTTTGTGGCTCCAAGGGCCAAAATATAATGATGTAAACTCGGCTATTGTTTTTACCGCAAAGCAGTCTTTTATGCATATATTTGAGATTGCGTTTTGGTTTTCTCAACTTTTTTACTTAAGCTTATTTTTTACGTGAACATCCTTTTTTTTTTTTGCTGTGTCTGGGCCCAAAGGAGGGTCTATATAATTTTTTAATCGTAATTTTTTGATTTCGTGAAAAAGAGCTTCTGCGTTTTGTTTTATATTTTAAATTTCACTTGTAAAGTTTTATCATCTGGTGATGAGTTGTGAACATTTTAAGAGTGTTTTTGTTGAGGTAGTTTTAAATTCCACATTATATATTCTTGAAGTGGTTTATTGAAGTTTGTTCCCGTCTAATGTAAAATTCATTTTCTTATAGTTATAAATTGTTATAGATAGAATTTTAGTTGTAATTTATGATGCAGATTTCGAAATTAATGAGTCAACCTGTTCGTGAGTTATTGGATATTTTAATTGAATATTTTTGTCATTTCTGACCCATCTTATTATTATATATGTACAGAATCCTAAAACAGAGTTCTCTAACACACTCGTTACACTGCTACACGTTTAAAATAATCTCGCACGGTATATGTTTGAATTTATTTTCTTTTATTATGGTTTAAAATAACTATAGTGTATATATATATATATATATATATATATATATATATATATATATATATATATATATATATATTATTCCTTATCAAAATCGCCCGTTTCGGATGAACTAAATTAACCATTCTGATAAATGTGAAACATCGAAATCAAAAATAATTAATTTTGAAGAAGGATTTAGCAACGAAAAATGCCGCGTTAGTTATAAACTGACCATTTTCATCGATGCAGCAAAATATGGTTGGCGGATTTCGGTGGATTTTCGTTCAACCTTTCATCTGTAACACTTTTTTCCGGTGAATTTTTATGATTTTCCCTATTTTTAAGCGTGTTTTGTTGTTATCTTTTCGTGTTTTTATTTTTGTTTTATTTCTGCTTTCAAACTATTTTTTTACTCGATTCTTCCTATCGCTGGCGAGCTTCTTCCGATATGCGCTCCCGGCGAACGGCCGAGATTTACGACGAGATCACGTGTTTTATTACTCGGTCCGCTTTTCGGGCAATTTCCTAGAATCCATCGCTGCGTCGTTAATTCCACCATTTAATGTTGCTATAATTAATTCACGTCAAGAGAACATATGTATCACCATTCGCGTCTATCGCCTTTAATCTTCTGACCCGTTCTTATGCGATTCGTTCTTCGATCACTTCGAACATCTGATGATCGCCTCTCTACTGGGACAGTAACTTTTAATCTGTTTTATTTCCTTTTTCCGTTTTATCATCTCTTGCTCGCGCTTACACCGTTCTACTCTTCGCCGCCGAGTCTGCCCATGTTATTCTACATCTGCGTGTCTGTTCGTCTTCTTAAATTTTATTTAACTTCTTTTAACAGTTCTATTTTACATTCAATTTTCCGCAGAGCTTCCCCGATCTGCCAATAACCGATGTCATCTCATTTTTCTTTACTACTTACTCCGTGTACCATTAGTGTTCGAACGGTACAAAGTGCTACACTTTTAAATCTAAATTTTTTCGGTGTTCTTACAAAATAACAATGACTGTTTCGGTTTTTTTAATGGCACCGTACGCTTGAAAGTCGCAGTATTTCAGCGTAACCAGATCAAAATTATAAAAGCCCCCCCCCTCCCAGGTTGGAATAGAGTAAAAAAAATTCTAAAAAATTACCTTCGAAGCGGTTTAGGCCTAACCGTTTTACTTCGATTTTTCCATTTTTCGTAGTAACATTTATTCACGATGACGATGATATGATAAAAAGGAACAGGATGCTGTTTTAATTCGAAATATTTCCTACATATAAATAAATAAAATCGCAAAAATATTAGAGACATACGCGTTAAAATTATAATTAAAAATGCCGACCACCAGCCGTGAATAATAATTTAATCTCTATAACAAGTTAGATTAATCATGGTATTTGTAATTATAATTTTAACGCGTGTGTCTCTAATATTTGCGATTTTATTTGTTTATACACGTTGTTACATATCCTATGTATGTGATTGTTTATTAATTATAATTATAATTGACAATATTATTTGTTTATTCCTCTTTGAAAATGTAAAACGTAAAACTATACACAGAGGTTTTTAATTAAAGTCCACAAAAAAAATTTATTTATTCTTCGAGCGCACATATAATTAAATTTAACATTATTTGTGAAAAACACCTTTGAAATTTTAAAATATAAAAATATGTTAGTCCGAAATTATGACCCCTTTTTCCACTTAAATTATTATATAATTCTTCGAATAAATATGTTTTTTGAAAATACGAATTTTATAATAAAGAGTTAATCTTTGAACTTTTGTGAAGTTTGTTTGTTTTTTTTTATTAATAAATAAATTGGTTACATATTATAAAGAATTACCATTAAAAAAAAAAATAGAACACTATTAATTTTATTAAAAGAAAGGCCAACTTAAAATGTTAAAATAATACATATTTTTAAAAAAAGCAAAAAAAAAAAGGCAACTTTGTTTATACTCAAAAAGCCGAACGAGTTCTTTTTTCACTCCATTTTAATTCTTGCCGCTGTAAATCCGTCCACGAATAAAGAAGCTAAGACTAAATAAATCGGAGGTTTTTTCAACATGAAAAGATGTACAGCACAGATGCAGATTGAAAATTATTTTATTCAAATTCGTTCTGTTGCGCGATTTGGTTTCACAATTTCAGTTCAGAATTTCGTTTCATAATTTCGGTTCAGAATTTCGTTTCAATATTTCGTTTCACGAGCAATTTTCAAGACGTTTCACGTCAAAAGTAATTAATTTGCTAGAATATGTTTCTATTCGTTAAAAATTCGAAGTAAAATAAAAACTTTCTGTTTAATCATTTGTAATGAACAGGTGGAAGGGTTTTTTTTGTTTGTTCTTTTTATTCTAGATGTTGTTAGGGCCCTATGGTGGAAATGTTATCGAATAAATAAATTGCGATATTTCGAAATTTGTATTTACTTATTTATTTAATTAAATGCGTCAACTGAGAAAAATAACTGAAAGCAATGATTTTTTGTATTTTCAATGCGTAACAGCAGGAGGTTTTGACAAGAATTCCACTCAAAAGAAACGCCGTCGCCTAACTAAATACGCTTCGGTAACTGACTGTATTTTAAAATTTACTGATTTCTGAGCCTTTAAATTTATTTTTTTCCTTCTAAAATTGTTGTAGAAAAATCGTTTTCAACTGACTTTACGTACCATTATCCTCCGTCTTTTATTTAAAAAAAAAAAATTTTAGCAGTTGTACAACGCAGCATTCAATCTTTGTTACCCCCTATATATGAAGTAACGGGACATAATTATGAGACAAAAAATGTAGTGTACCCTGAAATGACGTAGTCATTAAGATAAAATAAAAAGAAACCGCGTTATACACTATACACCGCTATTTTGGCCAGAAACACCCTTAGTTATTTGCGTAATATTTATTTAACAAATCGAAGAAGTAATTCTGTTAGTTTTTGATTACTGGAAAGAAGTTCTTTTAATAGTTTACCCGAGAAATTTTTTAGGATAGAGTGAATTTTGAAGTGAAAAAATAAAACGTGTCGAATAGTTTCAGGAGTGTTCTTCCTTCTTACTTCCTTTTGTTTCCTCACTTCGCCGATCTGTTGTCTTCTTTATTCGCCTTCTCGTTTTAACCATATTCTATTATCTTCCCTTTTCGTTTTCGTTTTCGTTTCTCATTAACTTCTTTCTCGCATTGTCTTCTTCCAATTCTAATAAAACGCTTGTTTGCGACGCTGATCATGTATTCTTTGAGTTTTCAACTCTTTCAGTGTCTGTTCTATATTCCTATTTGCTGAAACTTGAGCTTCCTATTCCTTATTCTCCTTTTTACATCCCGTCTTTCTTTTCCACACGATTTATGCTTGTTATATTGATTGCTTATTAATAATATTTTTCTTTCTAATTGTTTTTGGATAAAGACCCCTGGTACAAAAAAAAAAAAAAAAAGACTACATCAGAAGCCTGGAGATCAGTTTCTTTTTACATGTTAGATAACTATAAGTTAGGCTATCGAATGATGATTTTTGAACTGCAACGCTTACTTTGTAAAAACATCAGATTCAGACTATATTTCAGAAAAAAGAACACACAATCTTTCCTTCTGCCTGTTCATCCACAGCCGAATCTTTGCTGGTTTTATGACTTTCCTCCTCTACGAAATTCCGTTGTAATCGTTACTATTCGTTTGCGCCTTAATTGTAAATCTTCCTCGCGTTTTCGTTTTCCATTTAAATTCTTCTCAGTTCACTTATATTGCGAAGGTATTTTTGCTAACATCACAACCGCTTCACGACGAAACGTCCTGGACCACTTTCCTCCATTTTTCGTGGCATCCCGCCATTCTGGTAGCCATTACCATTGCGAGTCCAGTTGTTTGTTTTATTGTCCATCGTACAGGGCATCTTTCCCTAAATATGCCCTCCTGGTATTCCTTGCACAGTACTCTGTATGTGTATATGAGTGAGCCTGGCTTTCTTGTTATGTGGCCGAAAAATTTTACCGAATTCCTGTTAATTCGTGTTCGTAATCGTACATCAATTTCCAGGTCATTCGGTATCGACACATTTTTCCGGAACGCAGTTCAGGCTACCTTCTATAGATCCACATTTCAAAAGCGTCAATCCTTTTGGCATTTTTACGCTTAATGATTCATACTTCCGGCATGTCGCTATCGGAAATATTAAACTATTAATCAATTTAACACCTTAGTCGATTTAGTGATGTCCGCGTTTTTCCAGATCTTTACTGATTTTGCAGTAGCGTATCTTGCCAATGTCATGCGTCCCCTGATTTTTTCTTCGCAGCTTCCATTACTCACACTTAAACGATTCTGAATAATTCTACTTATCTACCACTTCGTAATCGGCAATTTTCTTTCCTTTGATTGACTGTCTCCTCTGTACGATCGATGATTATAACTTTGGTAATTTTCGCATTTATCTGTAGACCATATTTTTCACTGAACTTTTTTTTTTTAAAGTTAACATACCCTCGTGTCCTTTCTGTTGCGGTTTTTTCTACCCTTCTAGAGCAACAATGTATGGCATTCGACAACATTCCACTGTCAACTATCCTCTCAAATAACTCATTCGAATTCTACTTAGGTTTCTTAGAGTGTTAACTCAGTCTACTAGGTAATGAAGTAGCCTTCGCAGCCTGGGGCACATGTGCTGCAATGACCGTGCAGTTAAAAATGATATATGGGCGTTACCGGGGAAAAAAAAAATCTCAAAAATATGAAATATTTCTTCCGAATTTTGCCGCACCGTGTAAATAGAAATTATAGTAATTTTCTCTTTAATAATCCTCAGAACATGTGACATGCCTCGCTTTAGAGTATGTTTTTTTATGTGTTTTTTTGTAAATATTTAGGATTTTTTTTTTTTTTTTTTTTTTATTGTGCGTGGTCATCGATGTTATAAATATGGTAAAATTCATTAGCTACTGAACTTGGAACTTAAACTAAAAATAAATTAGCAAACAATTACGTATTTTTAATTTTTTTTTGATTTGCTATGGGCCCGGAAAAGTTTTCTCTTGCGTGACTTTTCGCGCGAGGATTAAAAATAGTTTCCGTATTTTTAATTGAATTTCTAAACAGCTTATGGAATAGCGTATTTTCAGATTGCACGAGTTTTTGAACACAGCTGCCAGTCAAATACAGTAAGGGGACAAAAACCGTTTCGGTGAGAACTTAGTTTCTGAGCAATTTCTGACACCTTTACCGTTCTCGGTTGTATTCAATTTTGAATTTTCCCTTCATTAATATGAGACCTGCGAAACTGACCGGAGTCTGTGAGATCGGAACTTAAAATTAAGACGAATAACTGGGTTTACGTGCGGTATGGATAAAGAAGATAAAGCGACGCCCGTATAGAACAAAGGTGGAAATGGCAGGAATTTTTAATTACGCAATATTAATAAAGAGAAAATTGAATTTTTGTCATTCGGCTCGTTCTCCTGCAGGAGGTACACAGTCTATAATATCGTTAAGCTCATTATTTAGATGCTCTTAAAGAGCCGCGTGACCTTTAAGTCGTTTATCCGGTCTTACTGCTCAAACCGCCCTATTCAGAACGCTTTCTTCGGGTTAGAACGCGCGATGCTGAAAGAGATATTTCGTAAAGCTATTTTTTACCGGATCCCGTTTGGTTTTGTACCGATTACCTGTTTTCCTTGTAGCTCAGGTGGAAAATGAAAAACAACCACCAAATTGTTTCCGTATAATTACGTATCGGATAGGATACTACTAAAATAGAAGTGAACTATAGTGTAAATTGATTTTAAATGGATAATTCCAACAACGTATTTTCAAAATTGTACAAATTTCGTATATGATTTTGTTATAATATTATATTAGCCGTTAATTATTAAAATTTTACTTTTTTTTTTTAAATTCAAATTACGTAATTAGTTGGTTTTTTTCTTTTTTCGTTATAAAAATTTGTAAAGTTGTAAAAGGTTCCCACTCCAATTATTGGGATATAACGTAAAAACCAAGTATAATAATAATAATGATAACACAATAGAGCAGATTAAAAAATCACGACCAGTTTTAACATTCGCAAAGTATAAACTTTTGAATACATACTTCAGTTTAAAAAAAAAAAAAATATGTGTATATATATATATATAGATTATTAGACGCGTTTTTTTAAAGAACCTGCTTATAATGTTGGATTTACATTTTCCTAATAAGATATAATAAAATATTTAACGGACGTGTACATTTTTGTGACAGCAAAATCAGAAATTACCGTTGTTTGAATACAATTACTTTAAATTTATTTCTACCTATTTTTTTTAATTCATCGTGCCTGTACGAGAAAACTCGATGTAATTTTCAAACTAATTTCGACTAGTTCTTATTAAATCGGTCAAAAAGAGACGATTAATTTATTTCGCCGTCTTCTTAATAAGTAGCCTTAATTTAAGACAAATTCAGTCCAGCATCATATGTTTCATGCGCTGAGGATTCAGTATGTCCAGTTAAAAAATATAACTGTAGTTTACATTTATGTAATACTAAATTTAAGACAAAAAACTTTGATTTTTCGCGCCGCGAGGGCGGGGGGGGCGGGGGGGGCACGTAATTTTTTGCACTTTTTTGAACTTTTCGTTAACTTTGAAATTTTCGTTAAGGAAATAAAAATCAAAAATAGCGATCTTTTCATCGCTATTGTATGTCACATGGCCGGGGGAAAAAATATTTTTTCTAAAACCTTTCGAGCATCTCGACGCCCGATGGCCTAAATATAAAGCTGTTAGCTCGGCTTTCGTTTCCTATAAAGCGGCCCTTTATGCATATATTTGAGATTACGTTTTGGTTTCCCCAAATTTTATTGCTTACGTAAACATCCGCCGTTTTTTTTTACTGTTTTTGAGTTGCAGGAGTGTTATATAATTTTTTAACCGTAATTTATTTAATGCTTCGAAAGTGTTTCTGCGTTTCGATTTATATTTTGAATTTCACTTTTAAAAGAGGTATTTTTGGTGGTGAGTTGTGAATATTTTAAGAGTGTTCTTTGAATTCCGTAGCATATATATATATTCTTGACGGTTTTTTCAAGGTTTTTGGTAATTGGTTAGCTTGATCGAATTTTAATTGTAATTTATGATCCAGATTTCGAAATTAATAAATCAAACCGTTTGGGAGTTATTAATTTTTAGGATTCTCCTTATGCATGAAATGTACGGAGTGCAAATAAGATATGGTTTAGAAATTACAAAAAAAAAATGTCAAAAATCAATAACTCACAAAACGATTATTAAAGTACTAACACACTCCCGCAGCCAGCCGCGAATTCAGGTAAAGCTACATCTACTACTGATAACAAAACGAATAGCCCTCGATTTCTCCGAAAAATTAGCGCCAATAAGCACCCAAAGAAATTTATTGTTAAAAAAAAACAAAAAAACGCCGATAATCGATAATAACCAATTTTCCCTCCGACGCTTACCGACGTATCGCTTGATATTTCTCAGTCCGGGAAAACAGCACAAACAATGGAGATTACGGAATCCAACAAATAAGTTGATGTTATCAAATGTATCCCCTACTATTCCGAATGACAAACTCTTGCAGTACCTTAGCAGTAACCTTGCAATAAAACCCCTGTCACAGATAACAATCCTCCGGCTAAATTCCATTGATGCCGAATTTAGTCACGTCCCCTAAGCTCAGCTTCATATCGAACACACTAGCTGTACAAATATACGAGAGTCCTTCCTTATAAGCTGTAACGGCAGAGATCACCGAATTTTCTCCTTCTTGGAGAACCATATGTGTCCTTATTGCATGCAGAACACAGACTCCCCCCCCCCCCCCCCTAGTGGAGTTCAAATAAAAAGTCCCCTTCCGGAGGCGACTATCCATTCTTCCAAGAATAGTCTCCATCAAGATACCCAAAAAGGAAATCTCCCTCTTGACGATTCCCAAAAACAACAAACAAGTAACCCAGTAACAAGCCAAACGAGCATGACTAGTCCTCACCGAACACCGGGCCAGCGGCCGTATCACCAAATCACTACTCTAGCGAACCAAACCAACTGCCAACAGGAAGACAGCGAGAGAAAAAACCCGGTTTTCTAATGGCCGCATCCCAAAACACTTGAATGTCAAGCAAGAGCAGAAGAGCCTATACATTTCCTACACATTCTATTACAAAACGGAATCTTTAAGTTAACATACGGAATCCTCGGCGCATGAAACATCATGGTTCACTGAACTTGTTATTTGATATTTTTATGGTTTCTGAATCATCTTATTAGGATTCTGTGCATTTTCTAAACAGCAAAAAAAAAAAAAAAAAAAAACTGCGAATCCCAAATCTTCCAAGTACCTCAAATGCTCTTATTTATTTTTCTTTTTTTCCCCCCCTTTATTTATTAGTCCATCCCTGGACGAAGAACATACCATCTTCCCACCTTTTAAAAGTAGAATATCTTCCGTTCTCTACACAAATTTGTAAAATATGTATCGGTCAAACTAAGATTTGGCAAATTGTAAAAACTATCCTATTTCAACGTTAATAATTTCTGTATGATATAATCGAATAGTAACGAAAAATCTGCAACTGAATTATAAATCGTGTATTTTCAATGTTTCGTTTGTTTTGTATTTAATGAAAAAAAAAAAAAAAAAAGAAATGGTATGAACTTTTGGGAAAAGCAAACCGGGGGGCCATTCAATCAGTTTCAGCTGAATTAAAATATGAATTTTTTATTTTCAGTCTGCTTAAATCTATGTACCATCATTATTCAACGGTGTATGCGGTGCTTCCAGTTTATCTGCGTGGTTTGTACGTTCCTTTTTTTCTTCTGGTGTATATGAAATCCTAAATCATAGGAAAAAAAATTCAACAGAATATAGCGGGACATCCAGCCAAGGCTTTTTCTCCCTCGTGTAATGTGACTAAAAATAATTCTTAACCTTTATCGGCCACTATTAATTACGATTGCCTTAAACATATCGAATAAAGCTGAATACGGAAATTCCATTAGCAGCGAAATAAAATTTCAGTTAGATAGTTCATTTTGTGTGGATGATTTTTAATAAGTAGAGTCGTGTTACTCGCGAAGAAATCTATGGAAAAAATTTAACGCCATTTTCTACGCTATTTGCGGAAAATCGTGTTTTTTGAGAATTATAATTTTTTCTGACACTATTTATTTTTTTCGTAATTATTCTTTTAAAATATATTATAATAGACGGGGGGGGGGATTGTCGTTCTAAATTTTAATGAAATGCAAAATAAAAGTAAAAATTTTTCAGTTCTATTAAAATTTCTGGGGCTTCGTCGCAGCGCATTTTCTTGTACAAGCTGAAAACTTAATCGTGTTAAAAAAATTTTAAGCGAGTTTTAAAAATAAAAAATAGTGAATTTTGTTTTTGGTAGAGATTTGTTTTCTTCTTTCTCTTGAAGGATTACTCTGTCGCATAAAGTGTGTGAGTATGCGTTAATTCAATTAATAATCGAATTAAAGGAAAAACCCTAATTACTCTCTAAATAGGTTTTCTTAATTTTTTTTTCTTAGCGGCTGCCTCTGTCCCCAACCGTACTATGTAAATCGAATTTTACGTAACCCATCAGTAATTAGTTTTATTTCTCTTTCTTTCTTTTTTTTTTTTTTTTCATTATTGGGCTTGTTAAAAGTAAGAGACAATGACTGAAGAAGCGGGAAGAAAAGGATGCGAAGTGGAATGAAATGTTTACACGATCGAATATAGAAGTAATTAAAGGAAAGAGACTGGAAATAAAACGACTAAAACTTACCGATTGCGAAAATTAATATTTCTCAATAAATGAACACAGAGCATTGAGAAAACGTAAACGTGATTAATGTCGACTGATCGAATAATTTACCTTTAGTTAACGCGATGTGTGACTCTACTTGCGATTATTATGGCAGAAGAAAACTGCATTGTTTTGGTGAAAGTGGCGTAATAATATAATAATATTTTAGAGTTAGGTTTTGCCTCACTACTCTTGGATGCTCACGGCGCCACTCTGTACGCCAGAAGATACTTATTTACTGTACTTACGATCTCATCAGCAAAGCAGTCAAACAGAATAATGAGGGATGCGGAGAAAGTGATGTGTTTTAAAAATGAACTAGTAGCCGAGTCTAGAACGCACTGTGGAAGAAATATTAAAAAAAAAACGAAATAATAGCGCGCATTAGGCGGCAGTCTGTAATGACAGGGAAAAAATTAAAAATTGTGTCGGGCAGGTGGTTTAAAGTGATCACTGAACGAGCAACGAATCCCTCGCCGTTATTATTCCCGATATCAGAGTGATTGGAAATCCGCTGACGGTTCGTTAAGTATTGAAAATAAAAGATTATTATTATACTATCAATTACTCGCTCTCACGTCTTTTGAGATTCACATTTAATTGTTTTTTTTGTACGCTTTGATTTATTCGATGATAATTTTCCCCCGGTATCCTCAAATTTCACATATCAGAACCACCCCATATGTATGAGCTAGAGTTCGGGCGCATTTTATTGCGAATACGAATGATTTTACATAAAATATGCCATTTTACAGTGGATGCATTAGGCGGGTGAAGAAATAAATTTTATTTACGATTTGAATTTATTCTAGAGCGATTGAGATGTTATTGTTTTCTTTTAAAGAAAAATTATCAATTAAATATACCCAGTTCTAAATCTCTGCGAAAGAGGCGTCACATTAAAATTACGTTTTTACTTTAATTAAATATTCGTAATACTAATAGTTCTGTTCATTTTTTGTAGACTGGCGAAATGGAGGTAAAGAATCCCATGTTCCAGGATGAAGAGGAAGATGCGAATAGCGGAAAGGGTAAATCGAAAGAGACCGGTGAGAAGAAAAACGGCAAAAGTAACGGCTGTAGTACCGGTAACGGCAATATCGATAAGAACAAAAACAAAAGCAATAACGGCAAACCGAAAAGGTCGTCTAAAGAAGAAAGGACAAAAGAAAGTTCAGTGGAAGATGATTCAACAAAAGAAGTTACTCAAATGTGAAACGAGCGCGTCAACGACCAATCAGAATCGAAATGAAAGAAATTGGTTTTTGACGTTTCAGTTGCCGATTCGTTGTGTATAGATCGCGCTCTAGGCGCCCGGCCGGTTATTACCTATAATTTTGTTTTTTGTTTTTTCAAATAAAAATTAACGTCCGCATTATAAACATTTGCCGAAGACGTTAATGTTATTCCATTTCTCCTCCATGTGTGTTTTTACTTTTTCGTTTTCGTTTTCTCCCGGAATCGTGTTATTTATTTGAAATAATCATCGTATACCGAATAAAGTTTACCATTATTTTCTATTACCGATTAAAAAAACATTCGAAATATTCTCAGAAAACGTTTTGTTTCATTAGCCGATTGCACATATACACGTATGTCATTTTCAGTAATAATAATAATAATAATAATATAATTTTCAGCGGGCAATTATACCGTTAAAAATATGCAGGTACCATCACGTAAGATATTGAATATTGTTACAATCTATTAGGGGGCCTGTCCTTCGAGTAACACCAAGCCGAAGTAAGGCAACTTGCCGTAATGAGCGGATTTTCCGAGCAAAAAGAATTTTTCAGTATGACCCCTTAATGTAATACACCCGTATATGTATATGCTTTTGGTTAGACGAAATTTCTATTTATACAGTTTTGTGTCTTCTCTGCTTGTCGTGAACTTAATAACATTTTGAACCATTTTTATCCGTGTCATTGGTTTACGCTATGCGATATAATAGCAGAGGTATTTTGCGTGAATTATTATAATTTTATTCTTGTCGGGATCTTTATTTCATTTTAAAATCCGCGAACTAAAGCCGTAAAACCAAAAAATAAAAATAAATAAATTACATATATATATATATATATATGAAGGAATATTAAATAAAAGCAATAATATTAAAGACCAATTGTAATAATATTAATATTACTTAATAATTAAAGTTATTAGCACCAGATGTAAATCGAAAAATAAGATTTGATTTTTACGAAACTGATGAACTTTACTACCGTTGTATATGAAATTTTAACGATGAAAAAAATTATAAATTTACAGAATTTGTGACAAATTTAAATTTTTGAATAGAATCAGAACATTTCCGGATGAGCTCTATTGTCTTATGATGATATATAATAGGGCAGGTTTAAATTGATGCGATCGAATTTTTCAAAGATTACTTTGATGAATATCCTTTCCATCTACGGAACTCTCTTAAGATAGACCTCGAAAGATTAACCTTGTGGTCGGGTAGAAAGGAGAGGAAAGAATTACACAGTTCTGCACTGAAAGAGAGTAATAATAAGGGAAGCAAAGTGGACTGGGATTTTTAATTAAGAGCATCAAACGAGTGTCAGTGAGGTTAACGTTATTAAGGAAATTAATATGCCGGTAAAGGTAGCAATTAAGAATTTTTTATTAATAAATGACGAATAAACGTTGTCCGAAAGAATACACAATCAGAAACACCACGTGTCCAAAACGAAAACCGAACACATGTTGTTAGGTAACAGATTGCCGTGCTCGTGCCCTCAAACGGCTAATTAAACTTTGGTAAAGCTTCCTAACACAGACGAAGCAAGAGAAGTAGGACGAAACGATGAACCAAAAAAAGGCGTTAAAAATATTTAAAAGTATCCCGAGAAAAAAATCAGATCGATTTTTAAGAACAGAAAAATATGATCGCATCTACGCCCGGAGAGGAGTTAGATGAAACGCTTAAAGATGAACGAAGTTCTGATAGAGTAAAAGGAGAGTTTAGAAAATGTGGTTACCGATGAGCAGACGTGAAATTCCTGGAGGCTAGGAACGTAGTATAGAATCAATAAACGGAATTCATTTTTTCGCAGGGAAATTATCATTAGAAGGACGTTGGAAAAGAGTGAATTTAAAAATCTTAGCCATTTTCCATGCGTGGGAAGTAGAATTTGATTGAGAAAAATAAGAGCCGAAGCTATTCCATGAGTTTTTCTTAGCTGCTGTTTTAAAAACAAATCCGGCCTTAGCACTGGCATTCGAATTGAGTGTCAAAAAATTGGAAGAGAAGGACAGCAGTGAAAAGTTTTATAAGTAAACCTATTTGAATAAAATTCGCAGAAAAAAAATAAAGTTTAATAAAAATATACAAGTCGTGCGCTGATTTCTCATAACATTTTTGGCTCGTGAAATTTGAACCTTTTTATTTCGTGTTTAATAGTAAATAAATCGTTTTTTACCAGTTGAACGGAAAATTGAAATTTCACCGTAAAATAAAGTTATTTACAACATTCACGAGGCGATTTTAAATATTACGTAAACTGAAAGGTTGCCGGACAAACGTACATGATAAAAACGCACAATACAAAAGCGCACATCGATTAGCAGAACAGGAGCTAACCTATTAATTTTTCCGTTCTCGGCAGTGTTGCGTCATTTGTGAAGATATGAGGGGACAGTTGTCAGCCAAGGATTTAAAATTTTAAAAAACTATCAACGATCAATTTTCTATAACAAAATAAAAGTAATACAATTTTTTGATGTGATTTACTAGGTCATCTGTCTACTTCTTTTTAGCATGGAATATGCTTTAGCCGTGAGCTAACTACCCGAAAACGTTACGCGGGAGGAGAGACGAACGTAGCGTGCTTATAATAAGAATACCACTGTAGTAGGACAAACGGGTTAATAGTGAGTCAGCGTATATATTTAGATATATATGTAGATATATATATATTATATATATATATATATATATATATATATATATATATATATATATATACGAGTATATCATCATCATCAACTCCTACTCGAAACCGAGTATAGGCTCTCCATAAATCAGCATCCATGTATATGTCTCAGATGTGAGATTAGACCAATTCGATGGGCTGCTATGAAAGTACATAACTGACAAGCTAATTGCTGTCCTCCAGTAGTATTATGATTATTATTAGCGACACGAGTCTTCCTTTTCCTGATCGATTTAAATTCTGTTATTTGGGTCACCATATTTGCTCGTCCTTTGCGATCTTGAGCTTTACTTTCCCATTTATCAATCCTCGGCTTAATCTCTAATCTTTTTAAGTCGTTGGCAATGATGTCTTTGAAACGAAGCCGCGGTCTTCCGAGCGGTCGTGTACCGTTCTCGATAACTCCGTACATTATAATTTTCGGGATGCGATCTTCCTCCATCCGCAGCACATGGCCGGTCCTGGTGATGCGCTTTCTCGCTAGTAATTGCTCTATTGATCGGCACTTTGCTCTAGCCAGCACTTCTTCATTTGATAAAAAAAGTCCGTCCATTTTACCCGAAGAATTCTTCGAAGGAGCCTATGATGACAGGTCACAAGCTGCCTGAGTTGTTTCTTCGTTATTGGCCATGTTTCGCTGCCATATAAAAGCACCGATATGACTATCGTGTTATATACAGCTACTTTTGTAGCGATCGAAATATCTTTGTTATTAAAAACACGACCCCAGAGTCTACTATATGCAGCGCTCGCACTTCTAAGCCGTGATGAAATTTCATCATCTAATGTCGCATTCTTGTTAACTACACTGCTCAAGTATTTCAACTCATCCGCCAATCGAATTTCGCTTCCATGTATCTGCATGCCATTTAAGTTTCCATTAATTTGTATAATTTCCGCCATGTTAAAATTTATGTCCAGCCCAAAATCCTTGTAAGTCGTCTCTGAAGTTTTCACTGTTTCTTTTAGCTTATACGCCTTGTCAGCAACTATTACACAATCGTTTGCGAATTGAAGGGGCTCGTTAATGTGAACACCTTTGTTTTCCGCTCTGAGTTAAATTTTTCAAGATTGTATAGCCCGCCATCGAAGCGGAATTTGAGCTGGACGCCTACCCCGGATATGCGTTGGTTGAATGTCCGATGCACCATACTCATGTAAAAGTTGAAGAGTGAAGGTGCTAATACACAGCCTTGCTTAACTCCAGTCCTTATATCGAATGGTTAAGTTAAACCTGCATCACATATTACAGCTGCTTTTGCGTGCTCATGAAGTTTTTGTAGCATGCACAACATTTTAGGCGGGCACCCTACTGCCTTAAGATATGACCACGATCCTTTTCTATCTACAGAGTCGAAAGCTTTCCAGATATCAATGAAAGCCATGTAAAGCATAGATGCCTGTTCCCGGCTTTTTTCAATAAGTTGTCTCAGTGTAAATGTCATGTCCGTCGGTACTGCGGTTTTGTCGGAAGCCACATTGATCTTCTGGGAGAAGCGGGTTGACTAATCATTTCAATCTTCCGAGTAGAACTTTGCTAAATATTTTACCCGCAGCACATAGAAGAGCTATGCCTCTATAGCTCGCGCAGTCCGTTTTATCACCCTTATTTTCATAGATTGGTACAATCGCTGCTTCCTTGAAATCCTGCGGCATCGATGATTCTTCCCAAATTTTCTTGAAGAGAGCGTGCAAGACACCCGTGAGCTCCTTTCCACCAGTCTATAGATGTCTGCTGGTATGCCATCGAGCCCTGGAGATTTATTATTTTTTAGGCTATTAATTGCCGCTTGAACTTCTTCCATTGTCGGTGGGTTGCCCAACTCTTTAATCGTATCCTTCACGAGTACCATTTTAAGTACAGTTTTATTAATCGTTGAGTCACTGTTCAGCAGTTGATGAAAATATTCCTCCCATCTTATCTTTACTTCCTGTTTGTTGAGAACCAGTTTCCCTGTCGCACCTTTAACAGCAGTTTTCCTTTGGAATTTTGGACCGTATATGGTTTTGATTGCGCTGTAGAAACCGCGCAAGTCATTGGCATCGGCTAAGTCCTGTATTTCGTGTGACTTCTCTCTCCACCAATCGTTTTACATTTTCCTAGTTTCCTTCCGTGCTTGCGATTTGGCTTGCTTGTAGACGACGTGTTTGATTTTGCTTGATTTATCTGCTTGCCAACTGATGAACGTCTTTTTCTTATTATCTAAAAGTGTTTTAATTTCATTTGCTTTGTCCCTAAACCAATCCTGCTGTTTTGTCTTCGAGTATCCCAGCACGTTTTGACATGCAGCATTTAATCTAGCTTTAATTGCTTCTCAGAATTCGGTCGCGGACATAATGTCATGACGAGGCATTTCTTGTAGTGACATTTGAATTTGCGCATCTAAGTGGCTCACTATTGATTTATTTTTTAGCGCACCTAAATTGAATCTTTTTGGCTTCCTGCTGGTTGCAGTTACCCCCATGGGTGATATGTGGATTTTCTAAACCGAAAACGTGACCGTACAAGAATACGGTCCGTGTCGCCATCCGCACCTCTCATGGCTCTAGTTATGAGGCACTCACTTCTTCGTCCAGCCATTGTTATTACATAATCTATCATATGCGGTACTTTGGACGGCGGATGTATCCAAGTGCCTTAATGGATGTCTTTCAGCTTGTAGTTCGTGTTTGTAATGAATAATCCATTACTAGCGCAGAATTGAAGCAGGCGTTCGCAATTTTCATTATCCCTCCAAATTCCATGTCGGCCGATCAAATTTTCCTATAGATTGGTATTTTTACCCACTCTTGCGTTAAAATCGCCTGGAATAATTACATTTTCCTTGGATTTGATACCATTAAATATAATTTGGAGGTTTCCATAAAAGAGGTCTTTCTCATCATTAGTGCTGTTCAACGTTGGTGTATAGACACTGACGACAGTGATTTCTTGTGTGCTAGGGAAGCGCACCTTCAGGTACATAATGCGGTGACTTATGCCGACCGGTTCTTCTGTAATATAATTCGTTATCATAGTGCTTACAGCAATCCCTACTCCTCTTTCTCGTTTCTTACCATGCGCAACTCCTTTCTAGTACAGTGTGTAACCAGCTATCTCTTCTGTTAACTTCCCTTCCTCTGCCAATCTGTTTTCACTTAAGGCAACAACATCTATTCTATATTTTTTTAATTCATGCAGTGCAGTGGCTGTTCCTCTAATAGGCAAGTCCATATTGTCTCGTAGCGTTCTTACATTCCACGCACCAAAATTCTATATGTTTCTTGAATTATTTGTGTGATTCGTTTTGCTATTTAAACGCAAATGTATCCTCTCCTGGATAGTGCCGTGCCTATTCGGCACAGGAGGACCCGAATCGTACTGTGTTACCACAGACAATCGCCCACTGTCTGACAAGCCTGTTACAGTTCGCCCTGCGGGTCCAGCATATATCTTCATTTGCTGTACATTCATATATAAAATTTAGTAAGATAATAGAAGAGAGTTTTTAAGAGGAGGTAGATAGAACAGGAGGGAATAAAGAGGTTAAGGAAAAACAGTAAGGAAATAAAGGGGTTAAAGAAAAACAATGAGGAACAAAGAAGGGAACATTTACATAGAACAGGATTTCGGAGATGTAGCAGCGCAAGGTAGGACACGGAAGTTGGAGCTCAACCAACAACCATGCTGCCATTTCCGTCCGAACGAATTTTCCCAGTGGCAAGGCAAGCCGAGACGACTGGTTCGCACAAGACGGCACAATTTCTCGTAGGATTAATATTTCATCCGCTTCTAACATGGAGTACAGACACTGACCAGGTAGCCGCCTCGCTAGAGGAAGACACTTCTGGGTTTGAGTTGCTGTTGAGGAGTCAGCATTTAAGGCTTTTACGGCGACCTAGCCCCGCCGAGGGTGAAACAGTTTTAGGATTTCATCAGACTTTTATGGGAAGTTCCTCAAGCTCCCTATCTGTATCCTCGTGTCTCATTGCCCTGTCACTACTGGAATCACCGACCTGAGATTTTCCAGCAGTAGCCGCTCTTGGTTCGCGACTGCTTATTGTTTATTAGCAAGCAACCCAACATATCTTTTGGTTTCTCCGCCATCCACCACCCTCGGACATGCCCCGTTCCGGTTAGAGCTCCGGATCCAGTGGGTGCAAGCACCCCCCGGGAGGATATAATATATATATATATATATATAAATTACAATGTAATTCTACCCACCCCCCTAATTTTATGTAACGTTTGTTATATTTTATAAGATTTTTGTGATTATGTTATCATATTCATATGGACCGATTTAGAATTACGTTGTAAATTTTGATCATTTTATACAAAGTATAGAAGAGAAAGAGACAGAAATATAAGCAAGAGGGGTCAAGGGGCACAGCACCTTGCGAGGCCAAAATGGCCGAGTTATATACATATGGAGCTATGTTTATTTTATATATATATACATATATAATATACGAGCAGAAAAAATGTGACGAGATTCAATGTTAATTTTTGGTATCTGGGTAGATCATTAAGTTTTTAATGATTGTAAAAATAGGATAAATGAAAGAAAAGAAAGGAGCGCAACCTGATTTAGAAATTGTTCAACTATTTGCAAAGACTAATAATTATCAGACAATTCATGATATTTAAAAAAATGATTATTTAAATTTAAACGAACAGTTATATAATTTCGGCTTCATCTGTACAACATACTAAATGGAATGAAATAATAATTGATGTGATCGGTACTAAAATGACGGTGATGTTCGGATTATAGCTCAAAACAAATCTCGCTCTATCGACTACTCGTGGTGGATGATGCATTGATACAGTCTTCGCTCACCACATTGAAAGGATCGATTCGAAAAATTATGTCAGTTATTTTAGTTATCATAGACCGGTACTGTCCATTACTTCTAACTATCATGTCAGAAAAATAACTCCCATTCCTGCTATCCTCTCTGAATCTGCTATGCAACCACTGTTTATCCGCAGATCGCAGCTTGGTTATAATTTTCTAATTAAACGGCTTTCTGTGTCCTCATCTAATCTTATCTCTTCCTATCTTAGTATTAAAAACCAATGGCGATTTGCTCCTCACAAAATCCCAATCCTTTCTCTCGTAGCAGCTCGAGTCTCCAATTTTTCGCCTTATGTCTTTTCTTATTCCAAGCTTTCTTACTTTTCCCATGACTTTTCCAGCATTTGGCAGACTATTAATCTCTTCTCTCTCCCTCTCCAAACCAGCTCCACCGCACATTATTCAATCCAAGCCGAATTCTTCCACATGCTGGACACATCTTTCCCTTCTCATCTAACATTCTTCACTGACGGTTCTAAAAACGAAAATGGGGTGGGCGGCGCGTTTACCTCCCTCTCACTTAATCACTCTGAGTCCTTCAAGTTCCCTTCCTTCTGTTCTATCTTCACAGCGGAGTCTATCGCAATTTTACGCACAGTCTCGTTCATTCCATCCATAAGAGAGATCAGTAAATGTCTGATTGTCTCCGATTCCAAAAGTGTTCTTCAAGCCATCTCTTCTCCTCCTTCTCATTCCTCCAATTCTATCATTCTTTTAATTCGTTTTCTTATATCCAATTTACTTTCATCCCGTTCCATTACTATTGACCTTTTGTGGGTTCCTAGTCACTCTGGCATCGAGAGCAACGAGTTAGCGGATTTTTTAGCCCGTTCGGCCGCCCGCGATGGTCCTTTACTCTGTAATTTTTCTACCTCGGACATCCTCCTTCTTTCCAATCATTCCCGACTACTGTGGTCGGATATTTATCCTTCTTTATTTTCTAATCCCGCCTCTCATTATCTTCAAATTCAGCCGGTTCCCTCTTCTCAGCCGTGGTTTCAATCCTATTCTTATCAACGCTCCGCGATCATTTCCTTAATCAGACTGCGTATTAATCACTCCTACCCTCTTCACGTTTTCGTTTTTCCCTGTCCCCTTCTCCCGATTGTCCCCTTCATAATTCCATCTCTCCTCTCATATGTGATGCAAACCACATCTTCTTTGAATGCCCTGCCCTTGATTCCGAGCGCTCTGTTTTGTACTCGAAAATCTTGGCACTGGGTCTTCCTGCTCCGTATAATTCTTCTTTAGTCCTTTCCTTTCCATCTCCAGATATAATCCCTGTACTCCAATCTTTCCTAAGCTCTATTTCTAATCGTCTTTTTATTTAACCCCTTCCTTAATTTCTGTTGTTGTTGGGTCAATGCCGCTGGCGCGCCCAAAAAATTAAAAAATAAAAAATAAAACGAATATGCTTTTTGTATTTCTTCATTCATAATTTCCCAACAAAACGACAGCAGTTACAAAGTCGGGATTCAGCAAATCAGGCTAAGGCATGTTCCGAGTTTCATAATTTTAGCCGTAGGCTTTAAGGAAGGGCGCGAAGCGACGAGTTTTTTTTCTTTTTTTATCTTAAACATGTATTCATATGCTAATAATCGTAATGTCTATTGAATATGACCACTAGAAAGTTAGTATATATACAAAATAAAACTTGTATCAATAATGTATTCAAGCGTGTCAGGAACATTCCAAATAATGGCGAAGGAGAGAGCAAGGTTAAATGCGGAGAAAACCAATTCATGATTTCATGGAACTCAAAAATAATTATTTTGTATACTGTATAGCTCTTAATATAATGAAATGTAAAATGGTGTTTTTTCGTAATTTTTTAACAAAATATTCGCAATGTAAATCTTTCATTTTTTACTAGTACAGCCGGAATTGTTCCAAACACGAAACTGTAAGAACCAAAAATGTTTTTAAATAAACCGAACTTTTTATTTTAAAAAAATCACACCTTTTTAAAAATTGCTTTATGCTAGTTCTAAAGAGTTTGTAATAAAGAAGTTAAAAAAAAACAAAATGAAATATATAAATCATAATTATTTATTACGGGTTTAATGTTTTACTTTTTTTAAAAACGAAGGGTAATTTTTGTTAACAATATTATACACTAACTCTCTTTTTTTTCATAAATTCTTTCAATTAATCTGAATTTTCTTAAAACTTTTGAGTATCAATAAATCCGCAACTCTTTGCTAATGTAGAAGAAGTATTCATTATATTTGCTACTCTCATATGTCGTCACCTTGTTCTTTATTGTTTTCATCATTGTTATTTATTTCAATGTTTTCAACTATAATTCTCTCACGATTTCGTTGTTGATTAAAACAGCTGTCGTAATATTTTTCTCAACATGAAGTTATTCGTTTGATAACGACATTTCTCGATTACCATTCCGACATCGTGAAAAAATTAAACTCTGTTTTTGTTCCTTAAAACTTTAAACTTTTTTATTAAGGGGAAATTTTACCCATTTTTATTTTAATGTTACCACGGTGAAGTACAGTATAAATATAATGAGTAAGTGGTTTTTCCATTATATACATATATATTTTTAAATTTCTACAAGTCCATTGTAGGAGTTTGATTCGTACGATGCTTGACCGTTGTAAAGTAGTCCAGAAACGTGGGAAAATAGTGTATAGAAGAAAAGGAATTAAAAGTATTGCAGCAAAAATACTTACAATTTACTCGACAAGGACAAGATGAATAAAAAAT
The DNA here is from genome assembly GCA_039619475.1 of Icerya purchasi. NCBI lineage: Eukaryota > Metazoa > Arthropoda > Insecta > Hemiptera > Monophlebidae > Icerya > Icerya purchasi. Next base: position 242,466,944 of record CM077115.1, read on the forward strand.
AGGTGTTAATCATTAACTATGGAATTGATAAAATCATGATGTTTGCTGTATGTATATAACTTTTAATTCGAATATAAGACCTTCAAATTTAATGTATTTGATTTGGAAAATATGTATTTTATTAAAATTAATAAAATTCTTTTACAATGAATCGAATTTAAAAACAGCAATAAGTATATCATGAAATCTTTAATTAAAATATAAAATGTTCGAATTTAATGTGTCCGACTTTATGTATTTTGTTTAAACTTGCAAAACTCCTTTTACTTGAGGCCAACCTTGAAAAAAACAATAAACATTCGAATATATAACACATGAATGATATAACTACGACGAGGTTTATTTAAACGGCATTTTACCATTCGGCTGTATGATGACTAAATACTACCCGAGCGCTTGTAAATGAAACTCTTTTCTTAGTGTCAAAATATGACTAATGACCTGTCTCGTATATGAGACTCGTCGCGAATAAAACTGATCCGACTTCTTTAAAGTAAGTATAAATTATATACAAGTGGATTTAAAAATAATTTCTAATTTCATTTTTTAATAATCGCTTAGATAATATACATAAGGAAATTATGATAATTCTTAGAAGCTACCGCGATATACTTCATGAGGGTAGAACTTGATTCGAATCCCGTTGCCGCACATTGAAACTTCCAAAAACTTCATTTTACTGGGTTAATGCCTTATAGTGGACGTATCCAAAATTACAAAAAAAGAAAAAAATTGTAAGTCGAAATTTCTTTTAATAGAAAATTTTTGGTTAGTGGGAAAACATTTTTATTTCTCAAATTTCATTATGACTCATCATCAATATCCTCTAACAAATAAATATAAAATACCGATATAATTAACAAATGTAAGATTTGGCAATTGTTCTTTTTCTTATTAGTTTTTGATAGAATCTAAAAATAAAATAAAATGACAGCCTACTAAAATATCTCCAAATCGAATAGAGCTATAAATACAAAAATAAAATGTTCCTTCACATTATCGAGGAGATTTTTTTTTAGTCAAATACGACTAAGGGCGTTTTTTAAGGAAGAGGACGATCCAAAGTGTAATACAAAGAAGGAATTCTAACAGAAAATAGAGAAAGAAATAAACTAGATCATCCGTTTTATTACAAATTCCTCAGGACTAGCATAAACCAATTTTTAAAAAGGTGAGATTTTTTTTAATGAAAAGTTCGGTTTGTTTGAAAAACATTTTCGATCCTTAAAATTTCGTCTGAATCAATTTTGATGGTAGTAGTAAAAAATGAAAGATTTACATTGCGAATATTTTGTTAAAAAATTACGAAAAAACACCATTTAACATTTCATTATATTAAGAGCTATACGGTATATAAAATAATTATTTTTCTTTTGCCCGAGTCTGACACGAAAGGCTGATCTATAAAATGAGCAACCTGCTACCGGAAAATATGTGCCATTTCTTGGATCATATATCACTGATTCAGAGTTTCTTATGAAGAAGCAAAGTCCAAATTTCATCCAATACAGGCTGGTGTCCCACGGGTTAGTGTCTTCGGACTGTAAACAACTGACATTCCGATAACAGCCAAGACGATGACTACTACCTTGGCAGATGACACAGCCATTTTGTCGGTTAGCGATTCATCAGAATTGGCTACGACTAACTTGCAATATGCAGTAGAAAAAATTAGCAAATGAACAACATGTGATTAGAGGATCCAAATTAATCGAGAAAAATCGGTGCATGTTATGTTTACACTTCGTAAATCTAAGACCTGTCCTATATACTTCGATCGCCTTCCTATTTCGAGATCGGACTTTGCTAAATACCTTGCGGTATGCATTTAGATTCGAGACCGAATTGAAAGATGCGTGTCAAAATGAAAAAAGAACAAACTATACATAATTTAAGACAGACTTATTGGTTGACTGGACGCGTTACTCTAAGCTCAATCTATCTAAAAATCGTATAATTTATTGTTAAACCATCAGATCGACATGGGGATGTATGATATTCAACTCTAGGCTGTGCAAATACATCCAATATCGGTTTTTTTATTATTCAGCGCGCTTAAAATAACTGTCTCCGAAGCATCACTAGAGCTTTCTGGTACCAACGCAACAAAGACATACATTCAAATTTAAACATTCCACGGATCGATGACGTTATACATACGCTATATTGCAGAAGCGTATGAAAACCGACTCCGCTGTGATCCAAAACTAAAGGCCTTAGAACTACCACTTTCTGATGATGACTTAAAGCACCTTGAGCGCACAATGCTTTATGAGCTGGTCGACTAATTTATTCTATATGTATATACACATATGTGGCGGTACAGTATAAAACGGGGGAAAAATGAATAATTCAACAACGGATGGCGAAAAGTGAATTAAAGACGATGACCCAAAACATAAAAAAGAATTATTGAAAATTTGGTTACCGAAAGAAAAAAAACATTTTTTTATAGGTCGATGGTTCTCGAATGTTTTTTTTTGGAATTTTCTTTTCCAGATTATTCTCTCGAAATTGGTATATATAGAGGTACGATAATCTTAATTCACTTCAGTTTTGCGCTGATACACGGTCGAGCAAAAGTCGAATTAACAAAGCCGCGAAAACGCTGAGTCATTGGTAAACCTTTTATTGGTACGCGTTCGCAACTAAAAAAAAAATTTTTCTTTTTGTGTGTTTTTAATTTGAATTTTTTTGTTCGTTTCTTCTTTTTTTTTAATGAATTTATTTCGAAGTAAACTATGCGTACTGATTCAAGCAATCCGCAAATTGGTGGCCCCGGCGAGTGAACAAACGAAATTTCACACCCACGAGTGCGAAATTTCTCCGATAGTGCACAAAATGACAAACGAGACAACGGGATCTACACCATCCACCGTTATGAAGATTCCACCGTTCAACGCCGATGAAAGCGAACTTTGGTTTGCCCTGATCGAGAGAAACTTTTCGCTGTCTAAAATTACGTCAGAGGATACACAATTTGATACGTCGCAATCGCACTGGATTCTAAATACGCCGCAGAGATAAAAGATATTTTGCTTAGTCCACCTAAAAATAATCCCCGTATACGACGATTAAAAACGAGCTTATCAAGCGCCTGTCGGCTTCGCATAAAGAAAAAATAAGTCAAGAGATGCGCCCAATGAGAATGGACATTGTTGGTACCAGGCGAATTATGATACAAATGCCCGAAAATGCCGTAAACCTTGTACCTTCGCGTCGGAAAACGCCAAGGTTAGTCACTATATTCGGCTAAAGGTGACATCGACCCGATTTCGAGCCGATTCTTCGTTACTGATCTACAATCAAAACTGAAATTTCTAGTCGATACGGAAACTGATTTATATGTATTTCCCAGAATTCACGGCAACCGACCACTTCCATGTTCTTCATACGAACTTCGCGCGGCAAACGGATCAAAACTTAACGCTTCATCTGGGACTTCGCAGGGACTTCCAGCGGCGTTTCGTTATCGCCGATGTGTCGCAGCCAATTATCGGAGCCGACCTTCTCGCTCATTACGAACTTTTAGTCGACCTCCAAGAAAAAAGGTCTCTGGGACACAATTACCAGCCAATTCACATACGGCCAACCAGTTCCGCGAATTGCACAGTACCTCAAGTTAAAGCCATGATCACCGGAGAGTCGCAGTTTCACCGCCTTTTATGAAATTTTCCCAACCCCACACGACCCAGTAGAGTGTTCGGCAACGTTAAGCACAGCACGGTACATCATATTAAAAAAACAACACCTGGACAGCCTGTAACATGTAAGCCACGGCGTTTAGCACCCAATAAACTCAAAATTGGCAAAAAAGAGTTCAAGACAATGGTGCTAAGATGGATATTGCACGTCCATCATCGAACACTGGTCATCGGCTTAAGAGTATCAACTTGCGATTGCAGTGATTCTTCGATGTCACTCCTCCGGACTCATTTTCTTAATCTGTAGATGCTTTTTTCATCTTTTTGTTTTTATTTTTTTCGACAGTTTTTGTTTCTTGTGGTTCGTGTATGTTAAATCTGATTTTGAGGATAACGAGGAACTTGTAGAAGATGAAGAAGCTTTTTGACGGAATTTTAGTCACTTTCGGAGAGAGGCACTGAAGCTTCATTTATCGTTTGAGAAAATTTAATTTGGTTTTTGTTGAAATAATTTTGTGGAAGGGGTCGGAGGAACTCTTTTCGTGTCCTTTCTTGTACAGTATTATCGGACATTTGGTGTCCCAAACTTTTGTTCAATTACATTATTACAGTTCGGACAGTCTTCCGAGCTCGGTGATTTTTTTGAGTATGTACGTGTATCCACGACTGCAAAAGTTTTTTTTTGTTTTTAATTCGTGTTTTTGTTGTTCGTTTTTTTTTTATTTTTATTTTGTGGTTATGTGCATATACTTGCTGTACGTGTATATTTATATGCGCATATGATTATTTATATACCTGTACATTGAGAGTTATGTAATTGTACATATATAGTTTCTACGCTCTGTTCATGTTACAAATTAGCTAGGTTAAGTTGTGTAACACCGTTTCGAAAGTAGTGCTAATTTATTTACTGTAATAAGATTGTACTGAAATATTCGTGTAAAAAAAAAGAAAGAAAAAAAAGAAAGATAAAAAAGAAAGATAAAAAAGGAGCACGTGAATTGGACCATTAAAATCATCACGGCAGTTGTTTACAAAAGCGGTTGAGTTATATTGATCTTGAGCCGTATTCATTAAGGTTAAGAAAAACATTACTGTATTTATTGGTCCGTTATTTTCCGCGGTGACGTTCTCGGCATTTTTTTTTTTTGTTTTTTAACGTTGACTGCAGAGGTTTATTATATTCTGCTGTGCCGTATCATCTAACGCTGTTTATCTCTCGGCTCATTTTCACTTCTAGTAATTGTAACGTTGGAGTCTATTAAGGGTTTTCGTCTGTTGCTACTTGGGGCTGCCTTCAGTATCGACGGTTCTAATGTTCCTGACAAATAGGAATAGCGGTAGACTTGTGTATTTCGCCCGTTCGTTTAAATAAATATTCCACTTTTAGGCTGTTCGGACCATCATATAAAGTTTGCAGTAATTGCGTTAAAAAGTACGATATCGCCAATTCCACCGTGTTTTATTCGGTAGCAGTTTGTGTTAACTTTTTTCAAGTGGAACTTCTTCTTCAGACGCACCTTATAATATATATGTATAAATAAAAATAAGGGGAGTCAACACAAAAAAACGAGCGAACGTACCTCATGACTCTTAATACACCTAAAAATTCGTCGTAATAGACACGTAGCCAGTAATATAATGAATTAAAATTTACGCGCTCGGCTCTCTCTGTTGCATACGAATAGCGTGCTCTCTTTCTTACTGGTTACAAGCGGCAGATCAAAGAAGAGTAACAGACTGTTCCTTTTCTACGTAATAGTTGTACGAAATCGTAAATGTCCACGCTTATATAGTATACACCGTATTTATTACATTTTAAAAATGTCATCATCAAATGACGATAACATGTCAATGAAGAGTCTCCACGGAAACAAAAATTCATTCAAAAATTATTTCAAAAAGGACCTAACCAACGGCTAGTTCTTCTGAATATGTATACTGTTCAATGTAAGATGGAAAAGAAACAATTAGTATATGGCCCATTTATATTTCTCCAAATCAAAGGATCCGTGCTATAATTAAATTTATACATGATCACTTTCACTGCCGATGGTTCAAGGTTATTAAAAGAAAATTTACATACACTTCCCCAATGATATTAACTGGGGACTTCAACATCAATTTCGCATCAGTCGATTCTCTTTACTTTCAATAGAATTTCTTCGAACGAAACTCTTTAATTAAATATTGACCATTGTGATATGCAGTATTTTCCAGACATGTATTGATAAAATTACATGAAAAACTTATATATTTTAGTTACCACAAGTGTTTTTATAAATTCGAACAATTAATGGAGAATACTCTAATAAAATTCATTATATGTTTTTGTTTTTCTTTAAGTGAAACTTTGTAGAGATACTATATGTTTATAAGAACTACAGATCTTGGAATTGAGTTCTTACTCTTGTTAAATTTGGTACTAATACTCTAACTTTAAATCAAAGTTGGGGAAAACGCCTTGGCACATTAACATTTTTTTGTTTCTTTTTAATTTTACTCATTTCAGAACCGGCGCAAAATACTTCGAGCCAGACCCCGATAATTCCTAAGGGTTTAAATTTAAAATGAAATATCGGTCGCGCGTAAATAAAACGCGAAATCGAACAGGTGAGCCGCCGTGCAATTACTTAAAATTTCTATTCTTCAGTGAATCAGTGCAGCGAAATTTCGAAAAGTGCGTCGCGACCAAAGCTGACGATAATTATATCCGACAAAGAATGCGCATTTATAAAAATCTAAATTTAACTTTGGATTTTTCACCTTTTTTTATTTTCACTTTTCGGATCTTCTTTTCTTTTCGTGGAATCGATCGTCGATAAATGCGAGCAGTCGCTGGTTGCTCTTTGTAGGTTAGCAATTGAACTGTGTTTTCAATTAAAGCGCGCGCTCGAACCTTTTTGTTGGTAATTCGGTGAATTTCAAGAAACGCTCTAGTGCCCTGCGCCTGGAAGCCGATCGAAGCAGCAGGAACTTGTCTTTCAAGTCGATCAACGGCCTTTGTTTACGTAATGCACGCCAGAAAACCAGCTTCACTTGAACTGCCTAACTATTCGCTGGCCGGCCGCGTTTGCTCGAGACTTCCGGCCTCCGCCTATCAATTAGCGGCACTTTTGCCGTCTGCGCAGCACCACTGCCAACAGATCGACGTGTGTGGTTCGCTATATTCGCTTATTTTTCCGTCTTCGAAATAAAAGCCGAAAAAAATAACCGTATCACATCTCACCACCGCTGTCAAATCTGCTAACAGCTAACAAACGGTTTGTCTCCCGCCCGCGGCACTTCGTACCCTCTCACCCTGTCCCCTAATCTAGAGTCGTATTAACTCTCGGCCGAAATTAAACAATCACGCTTTGCCCCGAAAATTTGTTTATCTATTGAACGCCCAAAAAAACCGTTTGAATTTTCACAATATATTCTACGAAAAAAGTAGAAAGTTTAATATTTTCCGAATTTCACGCGAGAAGACTGCGCTGACACGTGCGAGTTTTTCATCGCTCTTTAATTAAAATAGCATTCTCCCTGAACTGCCGAATTAAATAATTGGAAGAAGTCGACGTGAAACTTGTGTGAGACAAGTTATTCCCGGAAATTCTGTTTCTTTAAAGTCCAGACTCTCGTCTTAGAGTCTGCCTGGAAAGCTCGTTTAAAAGTATGTTTAAGGATTACCATAATCAGTAGGAAACATTTTTTTTTTTTTAAATTACATCACTCCTAAGGAGTATGAAGATTCTAACGGTGGTAGTGTTGTCAGTGTGTCGTATATAACTGATATCACTTTATAGCCTCGGTACGAAGATTATTATTTTAACGTACATATAGTAATACACCACAGGCAGAAGTTGCAATGTGCCAACGTTACGATTCTGAAGAGAATACTGTGAGACCGGTATGTTTCTTCAAATTTCTTGTTCACGCTACTCGGCTCTGTTCAACTACGCCGGAAGTGACGTTTCTGAATGTGAGATTCAAGCGAACCTTACTAACATACAGCAAAGGTATATACTTAATTATTTGAAGAAAGCAACTACGAACACAACAGCATAATGCCAATTATAGTGTAAGAAAGAAAAAAAAACGAAAACCGAAAAATGATAGAACAACAATAAAAGCAAATATTGCGGTTGTAAATAGTTCATCGTTACGCTGAAACATTCAAACATTCAAGGGCCTCTGATTCTCCACATAACACCAATACTTGGGGTATTCGCGTGAATAGTAATTACGAGAAACATACAATATCAGAGTTTTACTTTACCACCTGCTGATGATTCGCTATACATTTCAATTTCAATTTCAATTTCAATTTTAATTTCAATTTCAATTTCAATTTCAATTTCAATTTCAATTTCAATTTCAATTTCAATTTTAATTTCAATTTATTTGTTGTTTTTTTTTATTAATATTATTATTATTACTTTAATAATGAAATATAACAGAGTAGCCTGCGAATTAGCTTATGGCTACCAGTAGCGATTATTTATATACACATGTTTAATTTTAAATAATTATGAAATGAATACAGGAAATTGCTCTAATAGAATAATTTCATTTAGTTGAAGTGCACAGTCAATCATATATAATTGTCGCAGGTGGTTATACCTGCTACACGTGTATATTATATGCTGAACATTTTCTACTTCATTACTTTCACAATTACAACATTTACTATCAGCAATAATGTTTAATTTATTTAAAAAGTATTCAATGGAACCATGACTAGTGAGTATTTGAGTCATGTAATAATTTACTTTAATGTTTTTGTTTTTAAAGCGTTCTATTACGTTAGGATAATTTACAATTTGTTAGAGTATCGTATCTTGTTTTAGATTCATTAAAAATTTGCAAATCAACTTGTTTGAGAAGTTCTTTACTTATAATACCAATTTTTTTTTTTTTTTTTTTTAGTATCAAAAAATAGAGATCTCTTTTTTATGTAAAGATCGCGATAGGTAAGACCTGTGCTATGGTCTGAATTTCAATATTTGAAGCAGTTACATACGAAGAAGTTAAATCAATTTTATTTGTTTAATACATATATTACAGGCCCGTTCTCAAAATTTTGAAGGGGGGGCTTGCTTCGCATATTTATTTTATAAATAACAATACATTTTTCACTAATATTCATACTATTAATAATTTCCATCATTTTGATTTATATATTAATTTACATAAATTAATTACCCCGTATATGAACATTAATAAAAATTACATATGTTATTGATTATACTCGTAATAAAAAATTTTGCATAAAATATTAATGAAACAACTAAAAATATAGAGCATATTTTTTCTTTTTTCTTTTAAAAGTAGGTAAGAACACCCTAAAAAATCATCAATATTTATTTTAAATTTTTGATTTTTTTTCAGATTTTTGTGTATTTATAATAACTATTTCAGTTCTTACGGGAGGAGTTTAACCCCCAAACCCATCCCGTGGACACGGCCTTGATATGTTATGAACAGTAATAAAATAATGTAAAATTCGGACGCCGCGTGTGTACCACAAAAGCGCGGGTTAGACGTGCATGGGCTAAATAACGTTCTTTTTTCTCCTTATTTTTCCTTATTTTATCCTTTCATATCTATCCAGGAAAGTATAATATATATTGAGTGTTTAACACCACTTTAGCCCGTGTTTACACATTGAGTTCAAAGTGTCTTATTAAATATTATATATATATATATATATATAAGTTATATCTATTTTTAACAAAATATAAATAATAAGGTAAAATAAAAATAAATACACTCAAGCCCCACACCCCTGGAGCTCAAAGATCAAACTGAAATAGTAAAATATTAAATATAAATTAAAGTATAATTAGGAAAATCTAAAAGAAAACTAATAAAAACGAGATTTACTTACAGCTTAAAAGAATCCTAATTAGAGAAAGAAGAAGAGAAAACTCTATAGCGTTAGTAGGTAATAAAAACTAAAATAATATTTACGGTAAAGATAATAATATTACCGTTCCAAATGCAAATACAAATAGTGGATAATTTAAAATACGTAAGAATTTGATATTTATAATTAAGAAAAGTAACATCTGAGAATAGGATATTTAAATAGATAAAAATAAGAAAGTTTTGTGATCAAAGCGAATTTATTAAAAGTAATTTGAGCAAGTTGCCCTGCTAATGAGTTTTTTTTTTATTTTTATTCTTATTTTTAAATAAGAAAGTTGTGGGTCTCACAAGGCAATTTTGCCCATTTCGTGAGTTCCCGTCACCCTCATTATCGTTTATTTGACATAAATTTACAATTTACTAATAACATTTCAATACATCTAAAATAATATTTCTTATCACTATAGTAATTTAATTAATTTAGTACAGTAACTTCTTATGACTACACACACTTAGCACCTATACATCACCAAACCAGTCACACTCAAAATAATCATTCCCACTAAAGTTATTGGAGTAATTGCTAAATTTGAACTTATATATTAAATACGAGAATTAATGAACTAATAGCAAATTAAATAAACTCTATGGTGTAAAGCAATGATAAAAGTAAATATTAAAAAGAACTATTGTTATTTGAAATTGCTGTAGTAGAATACGTAGAAAATGTGAACACTATCCAAATAACTTTTCATGACATGTGGCAACTTTTAGACAACATAAGAATTTAGAAATTTTTGCTTTGTATTTGCGGCTGTTTTGTTTACTTTTCGTGTAAGCTACTAATAAAATCTACGTTTCTGACATAAAACGTTGTCAATAGACGACAATCAGAGATTGCTTTAACGTGGTAAAACTGACTCATCTACAAGAAACACAAAAGACCACCGTCCCATGGTTGTTCTTACAGTAGGGTTCAAAGAACCAAGCCATATATGCATATATATATAAACTCAACCATTTTGGCCCCGCAAGGGGCTGTGCCCCTTGGCCCCTCTTTCTTACATTTCTGTCTCTTTCTCTTCTATACTTTGTATAAAATGATCGAAATTTACAACGTAATTCTTAGGCCGGACCCCCATTAGATTTTATAACGAAAAAATGTCCCAATTTTATATAATAAAAGAAAAAATACACGCCAATAATTTATACCATAATTTTATGAAACTACCGAAACAACTTAACATACTACAACACATACAGCCTAAGAATTACGTTGTAATTAATACAATATGAATACAATATGTATGGTGATTTTTTTCCCTTATTCAATGCAATATGTATGCGCAGTCGATAGAACTTATTCGCTATTAAAGTAACGTATGCGTTATATTTTTGCAAACATCTAAAGAAGTATAAGGTACATATTTATAAGGGGGAATGTGTTGTTATATATTTCAACAATGCTTAATTATAGACGAAGATTTTAAACTTGTTTTCATAATTAGACGGAAAAAAATTAATATTTCCAATACGAAATTATCAGTATCGTGAACAAGATGGAGTATTCGAGCGCATGAAATCTGCTGTATAAAAATAACAAGAATGCACGTAAACTTGTTTATAAAAAAACGAAAAAAAAAAAAACATTTCCGGTCAACGTTCCCTTTTAATTGACCAATTTAGAACTTCCATTAAAAACATGAGCCTTAAAAAACTCCCCGGCTGTGACCTAATAACAGCTAAAATACTAAAAGAACTGTTACGTAAAAAATTGGTAATTTCAACCGAATAGTCGGGTGGGCACAACAATGGAGAATAGTTTTTAATCCAGATAAGTGCCGACACATTACTTTCACAAACCGACCAACTGAATGTCCAACGATAAACATTAATAATAAAGTAATTTCACAAATTCAACCTCGGAATGTACCAGTGACGGATAGCTTACATGGCGTCCTCATAGACAAGCCGTTGCTGTCCGCGCTAAGCTGTTGCATCCATTATTGGGACACGGGTCGGCATTTAGACACGAAAAGAGACGTATTTATTTAACCACGATTGTTCCGATTTGGCGATATGGTTTAGAATTACCATATGGTTCCACTAGCAAAAGCAATCTTAACAGAATTTAGCAGCAGCAGCAGCAGTCGGGGATACTTCGTACAATTACGTCTGCACTGTTTTACATCTCCAACGCAACATTACATAATGATGTAAAGGTTCCATTTGTCCGAGAGACTTATATTCACCAGTATCAAAAATTGCTCGATAAATTTCAACATAGCAGTAATCCCAACATCAACAGAATGTACCTATTCTTCTGGATTTCCAGATAATTAGACGACTGAGAAGGAAGTGGTGCCGGGACGCTCTCCCGATTACCTAACAGTTGCAAAAATTCACAGACGATGTATCTCTTTTCCAACACCTATCAATTCTTTGTTTTCAGTTGTTATATCTATATAGTTAGTTATTATCATATTTACAGAGTTCTTGTATCATCATAATTTAGTGTCTCATTAGAGACACTAATTTAATATTAAATTTAAGTTAAGATCGCTGTTGTTTATTGTAATATTACCGGTACAATAAAATCTAAAATCAAAAGAATTGGTCATACTAACCCATTATATGTTTCAATGATAAGAATGACATACTTATCCTATTCAGTTAGAATTTTTCCAGGTACAATGATGGTGATAAAAGAATCAGGTAAATCTCCTAAAGAATTGAGATCAACCGCAAGATGTACGAGAAAATGATATTAGAAAGGTTAAATGAAATTATAGAAGATAATTAAATACTACTACAACATCAATACAGCTTTAGAAATAAGCATTCAACGATTCAGCAGCTACATATAGAAGAGTCGTTCAGGAAATAGAAAGTATGTGACTCGGATATCGGACAGGCTTTCGACAAAGTCTGGCACAATAAACTATTGCATAAAATAAAAGTTCACTTTCCACAACAGTACTACAAATTCATTAGTTACAATAAAAATACTTCCATGTAAAAGCATGTGATGAAATATCCGATATACATCCGGCATCTGCTGGAGTTCCACAAGGTATTGCAAGACCACACTGCCTTATCTAGTATAGTGTATACAGCTCATCCCTGAGTACCTTATGAAAAGTTTATTAGCCATACATTCGCAAATAATACAGCTATACTTTGCGACAGCCATTTAAAAACCTGTAAAACTAGTTAAATCAAGTATCCGCATACTGTAAACAGTGATGAATAAAAATGAATCAAAATTAATCTAAACGAGTCATTTTTACCAACGGAAAAATCATACCGAGGGATTTTAAAATCAACAGGTAAAATTTTGCTACCAAGTAACAGTGCCAAATACTTGGACGCACACCTTAATAAAAAAAAACTAACACGGCAAAAAAATATTTAAACCAAAGAAATGAATTAGGATTCTGGTTTAAAAAATTTTGAAAAAATCAATTCTTTTTTTTTTTACATATTCTTAAAGACTTTTAAGAACATACCCTCGAGAAAAAACTTTAAAATTCCAATAATTTACAGAATTATAGCTATTTTAGTGGCACAGCAACTAAACCTATCGCGCCGAAGCTGACCATTTTTGGTATGATGACATTATATAAATGTATAAATATAGGGATGATGACAAACACTTAAAAATAATCGATTAATCGAAGGTCGTAGTAACGTATTTTTTTGAAGAAAATCTTTTTTCCTGTTCGATGTTCAGTTCAACCTAATTTAACTTCAATCTTCGAGAAACTTAGATGTGTACGTACGCTGCTCAGTTTGAGAATAAATCATTTTGAATGTTAATTTTAATCTTTGTGCGTAAAGAATTCGGTATTTGTAGCGTTATCTTTTGGCGGTGTTCGAGCTCGAAAATATTCCCTGATATTTCATTAATTCACGTTCTCTTAGACACCTTTCTAATTTTCCGTCGCTATCTGGTTCCGTGAAAGATACCAAAACCAAAAATCCCCCCCCCGTGCACGTTCATAAGAACAGCCGAATTGGGTAAAGACTATGTTGGTATGTGAATGGTACGAGTAGTAGTCGAAAGTTAAGACGGTAATATGTACCTGAGCGTATCCGTACTGTGTGCCGAGTAACATCTAGGCAAAGGAAGATTGTGAAAATCCTACTAAAACCAGATATGCATGCAAGGGACGGTTGAAATTTCAAATTATATAGCTGTTTCGGCTGTTTGCAAATTAAATGTATGCTTTTCACCAATTTTAAAAATGATCAATGCCATGGGAATTACTATTGATCTCGAAGCTTACGCGTTCTTCGCTACTAAGCGAGACAATACATAGTCGAATCTTCCGATGCTTCTAAGGAAGCTAGATCTGCTCGTAAATCAGAACGATCTTCCGAAAATATCTAGTTTGAAGTCAAAGAAGGCACACTCTATGGAATCACTGATTAACAAAATTTAAGGACTGCTACGGCTGTCTGGAACTTGCTCAAAACTTTGAACGCGTTTTTCTCGAAAAACTACTTTTTTTTCAACGTGGTTGACATGTTATTTCAAGTTCTATTTAACCAATTTACTTCAACTTTTGTACCAACCTTCAATATTTATAACCTTCTATCGACTTATCACTTTTATATCAAAATTATTTTTTTTACTATTTCAAAAAATTAAAAATTATAAAAAAAGGTCAAAAAATGCAATTTTTTTTCAGACAGCCGTCATTTTACGAAAAAAAATTCATAACGGCATTCTTACTAGTTAAGAATCTTTTTTTAAATTTTATTTTAGATTAACAAAAGAGCTGCAAGCGAGTCTACTAGAACTTACTCTTTTTTTTAATCCCCGACTTTACCAACTTGAATTTTTTTTTATTTTTTTTTTAAGTAGTAAAAATATATATATACATTTTTTTTATCGAGCTTGACAAAACGCTCAAAATTTGGAATACCCTCTTCAGTTTAAATCCACAAATGTATTAGCTAATTGGTCGCCATTTGAAATTTTCCTTGGAAAATAAAGTTATAATATTTACACAAATATTAGTCCCTATCTGGAAATGAGGATGTCAAATGTGGGGCTACCGTGCCAGAACTAATATAACAGTGACGCAACGATTCGAGAACAAAACATTAGGGATGATGGCAAATGCTTCATGGTTCGTTTCTGATTAAACTCTGCACCGCGACCTGCATGTTCTATATGTTGCCGATGTAATAAAAGAAGAAGCTACGAAACACGCTATGAAGCTATACGATCATCCGAATTAGACGGTGGTCAGCTTGTTCGATAATTGCACAAAACTATGTCGGTTGCAAAGAATAAAACCACTGGATTCGATCGAATAATTCCAAGATATTTACATTAGATACTCCTTTGCTGGAAGGAGTGCAATTCTATTGATAGCCTAACAACTAGGTGTACCATTAAAAAAAGAGAAAAAAAAAAAATTGTTTTTATGTTGATTAACTTTTGACATTTATTATGAAGCATTGTTGCCAATACGGAATCATCAGTACACTTGATTGCTTTTTTGTTTTCTTTTTATCTGCTGAACAACAAAAGAGACCCTAAATTTAGATGAAATGGGACCGATCCAATTTTACGAAAAACTGAATTTTATTATGGCAATAAAAATCAACGTCAACTGAATTAAGTAAAATATAAAGTACTAAACTTTAGTTCGAATGTAAAATGATTGCAAATTTAAAATGGAGGACCTGTTTAAATCTTATAATTAAATCTGTAATAATGTTAATTAATAAAGTTACCTATCGGATTAAACCAAATCGGGATGAAGGCATTTTCTTTAAAAAAACAAACAACAAAAATTCTGAAATTAGAGCGGAAAATTGACATTGACAAAGAGTTGGAAACAGCATATATTGGAACTAATAAAAAAGATCAGGCAATCTTTACCGGCGTTTTATGGACTTGGGCCATTGTTACTTTCAAAAATTCTAAGACAATACTATAATGCTCTGATAACATCAAGGATATCTTACGTTATACAAGCATGGGGAGGAGCAAAGAAATCTGAACATAAAAAAATAAACGCTATTCATAAAAAAAGCTTAAAACTCATAGTAAAAAAGGATTTATGTCAAAGAAGGGGTAATCTTAATTGGTGGAAGGAAATGGAAGAATTACCGGCTAAACTAAGGTATTATTTATTTATTTTATATGATTATAAGCTGAATACTCCCGACCTTAAGACTAGGAATATAGTAAAGATAACTAGAGCTTCGTCAAAAATTACATATATATTAAGCCTAAAGGTATAAATAATTATATTGATAAAACAAAGGACGCTGTACTGATTGACTTGTTAGGGAAAATTCCGACGGATACTATAAAAATAAAGAATAAAAAAAATTGCCTCTTAGAAATTAAAAATTGGCTGTTGAGCAACTACAATGACTTTAACTGAAAGAGGTGGAAGGAATATGTGATGAGTGATTTTTTTTTTAAATTTTTTTTTCCTATTTTTTCTCAGTTAATTATATATATATATATATTTTTTTTATTTATTTTGCATTTTTCTTGCATTGGGTTTCTATACAAATTGCTATTATGTTTTTGCCTTGTTTTGTTTAGATTTTGAATTATGCGTTATGCTGTTATTTTTAGTGGAAATTTATATTACGTTTGTTTTTACTTTGTTTTGTGACACATTTGTTAGTTAAGCGGTTAATTGTATATGATTGATTGTATCTTTATTATAAATAAACGTTGTAACTGTGATGAGAACCTACAGACGGGCGGTTGCCTTGTGGGTTCTCCATATGTTACTTAAAAAAAAAACAAAAAAAAAAAAAATCGACACAAACTGTAGACGCATTTACATATATGGGGAAGTGCATTGATTCCGCTTCTGAAAAGCGGGTATTGGACGTTTATGCCCGATGATGAATATACTCGATGACGTTATAACGTAATTTTATCGAAATATATTTAAAAATCGTAAATTTTTGTATTTTTGAAACGTTAAGAATATTTTCCACTACAAGGAGTAACTCCTAAATTCGCATTCAGATTTGAACAGTAATTTTTTTGATGTAATACATATATATACCGACTATCATCGTGTCATGAAATTACCCGCTGAACATAATTTCAATAAAAAACATATTATCGAAATGTAAACGTTCGTTAGGACATAATTTGGAAAGTCATTTTTGCGTCTTTTTAAATGAAAAATTACTCGTAATATAAACAACTCGATGCAACGTGCATATGGCTTATGTAGTATTAGGCAGGGCTCGTCTGAATGCGATAATAATTTGAATGCACGCTTAGACGACCGTCGCGTGTTTGCCTTCGTAACGTAAACAAACTCCCTAATTTGTATATCTTCCGTAAAATAATTAGTCCGATTCTCTCGTCCACTATTCGATAAATTATGGATTTCAAAAGCAGCTTAACTTTTGTTTGAATAATTCTTGTCACTGCATGTAAGATTGGTTCTTTCAAAGTGGCCAGCGTTGCACTTTATTTATCATCGACCACCTTCTCCTTTCTCGATAATAAACGATCTTGTGCTTCAGAAAAAATGGATGTTTATCAAATATTTATAAAAATTATTAAACAATTCTGATAATCTGCTATCAAATGGTGAAATACTAAACAGATGTTTTTAAAATATTATAAATGTTTAATAATACCTTTTATACTTATATATATATATTTATATGGAAATAATTGAAACGTTTTTATGCAACGTTTCCGTGAAACGCGATAAAACGGATTTAGGTTAAATTCTACTGTGTACAATTATTATATCATTCTTTTCAAAATTGATTTAACTAGAAGTACAAACTGGAATACCTTTGCTACAGTTTTCGAAAATACGATTAACTTGAAAGTAAAATTAAAAAGTGCAAAAGATATCGATGTGGCCCTTGATAACATAACCGAATTAATTCAAAATTCGTGCCGCACGGCTACCTAATATAATGACGACCATAGAAACAGAAAAAGTTAGGGTTCCAATAGCAATCAGTAAGCCCATAAAAGAAACAAGAATAGCTAGGAAAAAGTGGCAGCTACACCGTTACCTATCATATAAGATATTGTATAGTCCGATAAATAACAAACTAAAAAATGAAATTAAGAAATTTAGAAATGACACATTTAAGCAATACATAGAATCACTAAACATCCAGGACAATTCGGTCTGGACAGCAACACAAAAATTACTTAGAGATAAAAAAACACAGTGTAATATCAGACTACAAGATAACAACTGGGCAAAATCAGATATCGAAAAAGCGGAAGCGTTTGGAGATCACTTAGAAAAGATATTTAGTACCCATCCTATTATCAATAACAAATTTGCGGAAAGAGTACCAGAATCACTGGAAGTCCCTCTTCAATTAGTACTTCCATTAAGGCCTTTTTCACCCAAAGAAGTGTTTCAATGCTTCGGGAAAGCTCCGCGCAGCAAGGCGGCACCAGGCATAGATAAAATAACAGGAGAAATCTTATCTCACCTCTCAAAAAAAAGCTGTCACATTCATCTGCTACGTGTTCAATTCTATTATTAGATTGGGCCACTTCTCGGACCGATGGAAACAATCGATAATAATAATGGTTCGAAAACCAAACAAAAATGCTGCTTGCATGTCATCCTATAGGCCAATTAGTCTACTAAACAGTTTGTCAAAATCTTTGGAAAGGTTAATTTTAGATAGAATCGCGCCTATTCTTGCTCAACGGAATATCATACCAAATCACCAGTTTGAATTTCGTCTTTACCACTCGACAATACATCAATGTCATAGAATCGCGGATGCAATATCGGTGGAACTGGAGAAGAAAGAAGTGTGCCCGACTGTCTGGCTGGACATCTCTCAAGCTTTCGATCGAGTTTGGCACGCTGGACTGCTGTATAAAGTTAAACAAGTCCTTCCGCCTGATCTATTCTTATTTTTATCATCCTATCTACGTGATCGTACATTTGTGGTTAAAGTAAATGCCACAGTCTCGGAAGTTAAAAAAATAAAAGCTTCGGTTCCTTCCGCAAGGCAGTCTCCTCGGCCCTACACTTTTCTCAATTTTTACGGCAAATGTCCCAATTTCAAATCAAACTATTTTGGCTACATATGCTGATGATATAGCAATACTGTCAGCAAACGTCAGTGCAGATTTTGCGAACAATGCGGTCCACCAACATTAGATTAACAGCGTGCCGTAATATAAAAATCAACAACACAGAAATTCAGCAATCTGGATTAGTCAAATATCTGGGTATTATTTTAGATAAGCGTTTTACTTAGAGATTTCACATTGCTCAAGTTTGAACGAAGATGCGAGTGCGCGCCAGGTCACTTTACTCGTTATTGGGCCGGAAGCCATCATTAACCCTCAATCTAAAAAGGCTTCTTTATTTGATGGTCATCGCCCCAATCTGGAAATACGGAATCGAAATGTATACGGTAGGGCCAGCAGGTCAAATACTCGGATAATTCAGTAGCGCCAACAGTCCAAGATATTACGTGTTTTAACATCGGCACCAAAATACGTATCCAATGAGAGACGTTACATCACGATTTCTGCATTCCATCTATCGATAAATTTTATATGGCACAATATCAGAAATTTTTTAATCAACTACAATCCCATGGTAACGCCAACATAAGGAAAATGTACACTCAGACTCTACCCGGAAACCCTGCAAGACGATTAAAAAGAAGATGGTGACGATATGTCCTATAAACGCAGATGGAAGTACCGTTTTAATATTAATATTGTACAACTAGTTTAAACATTTTATATCTGAACTAAAGTAACGGTTTAAGTAATAAATGCTCCATTACTCCCAATGGTGAGAAGGGCGAACTACAATGTACCTTCATCGTTGGTTATGATATAGTATATCGGTACAGTGTATAACAAAAAAAAAAAAAACAAAAAAAAAACTTGCAATATAGATGAACTTTTTTTTCTTGCATTGTAGAACTTTCAAAAATGGAACCGAAGTCATCAATTTTAAAATCGGTTAGCCTTGCTTATTCGAAATCAGCACGGAGGTTTATTGTATAAACTGAAACAAAAATTGCTTCATCCGTATTACGTGTTGTTGTTTTTGTTTTTTTTTGTATACCGACTTTTGTCATCAACGCAATTGATCTTTAGCTATTTTAAGTGTCCTTAATAACGGTACATCTCAATAGATGACGCCGCATGTTATATGTTAGCATTTCATTATTAAATTATTTATATGAGTATTTTGTTATTAATATTATTTTAATAGCTTTAGTATTATTAATGGCTTCAGTAAGCGCATCTCTACATTGTTTTTTCTTAAGTCGTCTGACAGGATTGTCTGAAAGTCTGATAGTTTTCATATGCGATATTAGTAGAGGGAAAAGGACAGTTCTAACTCAAAGGATGCCGCCAGCACCCATAGCACCCAAGAGTCATTCCCAGAGGCGAAATTTCACCTTAATGCCTTGATTAATTCGGAAAATTAACCTAATTAATAGTATCAGAGGTCAAAAACTAACCCGAATACCCGATTATTGCAGAAAATTCACCCAATTAAGGGTCCCAAGCACCCATGTGTCCCTAATTAATTACGCAATCAATTTAATCGTTGAATTATTAATTATGCAATCAATTTAATCGTTGAATTATTAATTATGCAATCAATTTAATCGTTGAATTATTAATTATGCAATCAATTTAATCGTTGAATTATTAATTATGCGATCAATTTAATCGTTGAATTATTAATTATGCAATCAATTTAATCGTTGAATTATAAATTATGTGTGAATATAAGCTCAAAGGATGTCGCCACTGTTGATTAAGGCCTTCCAGAGCCGTTTCCAGAGCGTCTCGGACCGCGGAACCGCATTCCATTTGATTGTCGATCCCTTAATTACCGCACACACATGCAAATGTATGTGTATATACGTCTGCACACACATGTAAAAATCACCATCATCATCACTATCGCGGTAAATTCGTACGCGTGCCATCGCAAGTGACCTTGTACCTGTCAATCATTTGACCGATGCATGCCTTTACTTGTATGTAAATTACCGTTATTCGGTAGCGACTGGTTTTGGAGGATTACGCACACAATGATATATATACGGTTACGAGCGTCCGTAACATATGTAAAATTAGTTATTATCATTATTGATTTTCGTTGTTATCAATGTTATCAGTGGTCAGTCTGCAGGAATCGCGGTAAAATACAGGTTTTCGCCATTCCGGTATTTCTAGGAATCGCGAAGATTTTCGTTCGGTCAGTTGCGTAAAACTTTTCTTTGTCCGATACATTATGTACGGGGGTAAGTCTATCTCACACGTCGCAAAAGCGAAAATGCTTCTCTCATAGCACTACATGTAAATGCTAACACAACCGTTGAAACCGGATCTTAACATTCTTATACTTTCTATTACAGTCTATGTCATATTGCAGAGCCACACCCTACATGTACACACTAACACAAAAACACACACATACTCAAAGTCCTTGACTACTTTATCCGTATACACATATGTAATCAAGTTCTTTCGACGGAACGACATTTTTTCTGACGTAACATTTCCACTGCCATACCCGATTTAAAGGTAGTCAATGAGACAGATCGTTGAATGGATTTATTCGATCGCTCAATATTAATTTCTCGTCAAACGCATACACGTTCTCTGAACAGTGTTCATCACGAGTTTTTTAAGGTTTTCAATAACTCTTTTTTAATTTTTTCGTCTTTATAAAAATTGTTTCATCATATTCATCATGAATACCGATACCGTTGTCGCGAACGATTCGAAACCAGTAAATACTGCAGAATTTATTCAACATTTTTTCGAATATGGTAATGACGATGTTGCGCAGAGTGGTTTTCCAGATACACATATGCCGCCACCACCACCACCACCGATAATATCACAAAACCCAGAAAATTCACAAGAGGTAGAAAATTCATCACATACTCAATTCTCGCAATATTTACATTCGCCACCGTTAACACAAATTCCGCTACCACCACCATCTGAAGATGTCAGTCCGTCAAAGGTCGAACTTCCGAGAGAAATAATCAATCGACGTGCTGTAATCTACGTAAAAGATATGAACGATACGGAAAATAAAAATAGTTTTCTGTTTGCCATTCTGGCGAAGTTTACGAAAAATCCGTTCTCGATGTGGCAATATAATTTATTACAGAATGTGTACGATTTCAATTTCATACGATTACCTGTACGCTCACTGGCAGATATTGAAACCTTCGAACGAACGAATGGTGTATCTATTAACTTATATAAATTAATAGAAACCGATGGCGCCGATGCTGAAATGTGCAAATATAAAATTAAAGTCGTTTATGCATTCCGCAAAAACCATAGCATTTTAAATCACCGTAATCATACAAATATGTTGTACTGGGGTTCGAATGGTAATTTCCAGTTTGCCTGGATTAAAAAATTTAGTCAACTCATACGAATTCAATCGCCGAATGCTAAATTCTCGTGCTGGGGATGTCTGGATTCAATGAAAGACGAATTCGAACATAACAACAATCATCGTTGCGACGCGATCAGTTGGCGTAACATGCATTTTATGTAAACTATTAAAAAAATAAAGAAGTACATTTTTTCTTTTTCACATATTTTTTATTTTTCAAAAAACTTTTACAATGTTTTCTTTCGAAATATATAATACATGTAAACTTTATTACAATATAATATATAATAATAAATAGTTTCATATATTTACATTTCTTATTTCATAAACTTAAAATTATTTTAAAATTTTCGATTTTACTATAGTTGATAATATATTCCCAACTCCAGTCTGTATTAAAGCCTCTTGATCCTTACGTTGAATAGTTGAGTTAATATCATGTAACTGTTCAGTTAAATTATCAGTTTTTACAGCTAATTGAACCGTATCTACGGCACGATGTACTTTTTCCCTTTTAATTTCTTCACGAACTTTATCAATCATCTCCATAAAATGCTTTTCAATTTCTTCACGTTGTTTATCAATTATTTCCTTAAAACGTTTTTCTATTTCTTCTTTTTGTTTATCCATTATTTCCTTAGTAATATATTTATCCAACAATACAGTTACTTTTCCATTTAACTCATTTATTAAACCTCCAAATATTTGAATTGTACTTTTCACATCATTTTCATGTTTTGAAACTCGCGTAGATAACGATGAAGAATCACTCGAAACCGTATTTAATTTATCCATTAGTTTTTTAATTTGTTATTCGTACATTGAAAACTTAAATATTGTATCATCTTTAAATTTTAACACATCTTCACTCAACATATCAATACTGATCTTATGAATCTCGATTTTCGAAATATTATCGCTAATTTTATCATCTAAATCTTTATGCAAAAACATAATTCGAGCGTGTAATGCAAGATTTTGTTCCGTAACAAGTGAATTCAATTGCTGAACTTTTTCGTGTATTTCATGTATTTCCGCAGCTGTGAGAGTTTTTATCTGTTTGTAAGATACAACTTCAGACTCTGAAGGTTCTCGATAGATCGTACTAACGTTTAATAATCGTTTTCCTTTAAAGTTATAATTTCCGCTAGAATCTAATTCAATCGTTGTTGGTGCTCCAGAACCACCTTCTGGCATATATTTACCACTCTTATGAAGTGGCATTATGTAGTCTACTAAATATTTACTAAAACTTTATTATCGATCCAGGAATTTTCCGAACTCGGGAATCCTAACCACTTAACTAATGATTTTCCACCTCGTCGTTGAATAACACGTTCAATTAAATATACGTCAGGATAGGATGTTTTTTGTAATTCTTCAGCATAAAAAGTACCAACTAACAATTTACCAGTTCTATCTTTTAACGTATATGTCGTAGGGAAAGTAGAATTCACCGTATTTATAGTAAATAATTCACCGGTCCAGTTAGGAGTATAACCTTTTTCCAATAATGTTTTAACTTTACTAATACGAACTATATCACCAACTTTAAACTTTTTCGATCCGCTCGGGGTAGAGAAGCGATCAGTTGCTTTACTACATTCCCTCGCTATATTTTCAACAACTTGTCTTTCAACATTCTTATTTACATCGGTAGGTGCAAATTTTATTGTGCGATGTATTTTTGTATTATATTTTCGGGTAAGTTCAGGTAAAACTTGTAACCAGCGTTTATTACGATTAGCGGTAAATTCTTTCCATATCCAATTCTTTATTGTTCGATTAAAACGTTCTACAATACTCGCTTTAAGCGGCGAATGAGTACTATATAAATTAATATTATATCGATTTAAAACAGCTCGTACTTGTGGATTATAAAATTCAGTACCCTGATCTGTTTGCAAATGTTTAGGAGGTTCAATACCTCTTTCAGTTAAAATTTTTTCGAATGCTTTAGCAATTATTGGACCGCTTTTTTTCTTTATAGGTATGGTCCATGCAAATTTAGAAAATGTATTTATTACGGCTAATATAAATTTATTCCCTCGATTGAATCGTGTGTATTGTGTCATATCGATCAAGTCAGCTTGCCATAAATCGTTCAATCCGAAAATCTGTACACATCGTGTCTGATAACGTTTTCGCGCAGGTTTATGAAGTTCATCAGCTATACCGCGTTGTAATGATTTCAATGCAGATGTTTGTTTTGTAGACATATTTTTTTAAAAATCAGTACGGTAGTTGAATGTATCCTTCTTCAGCTAACTCTTCCTCGATCGCTAAAATTTCGTTGTCTACACCAGTATTACCACTTTGCTTAGATGCGTGTAGTAATTGCAATCGTTCAACTAATTCATTCGGATCATTCCAGTATTCGATACATTGATTTCCGAGACTTACTCTAGCGTTGACATTATTATATATACGTTTCCTCTTTACATTCAAATGATTTTTGTAATAGCCTTCTCCACGGTGCTGACTAGTTCGAAACATTGGTCGAATTATATTCTTATATTTCGTAGTGGGGAGACCTTTCAATTTACCATCGGAACGTAAATGAGCTCCCGTAAATTCCAGTAATTGTTTATATATTTCCAAATCATCGCTAGTATATTCATTCTTATCTACATTCGTCTCCAATAATAAATGCATTAGACCCTCAGTGTACGGGAATTTCATACGACTATTCCCTTTACCTAAATATATTTCTCCGCGATTTTTATTCCATGAAATTGTTGTTGTACCCAACATATACTCATCGGTAGCAGGATTATACTTTATTCCGTAAAATAAGTCTCTAGGCATAGGATCATCTCCGTCAATGCGAAAAGAACCCATTTCACTTAGATTAAATGAATCATATTTTATTTCTTCATCTACAGCAGTAATTCTATCTTTCCTGGGAGTACTATGCATCAATTTTTGTTTTGCAACTGGAGAATCAGTTATTGTATCAACATCCTTTATCTTTCTTTTCGGTTTTTGTAATGCTTCACGAATCTCCGACAATGGTTTTGTAATCGGTTCAAGCACTGCGGCTGAAGTATTTGTAATAGATTTACTCTCTGACTTTAACGAATTATATTTATTCATTATATCAGCACGTATTTTTTCCAATTCCGTTTTAAGTTGTAATTCATCTTCGAAATTTCTTTTAACGCTATTCTTCGCCATCTTTTTCATCTTCAATCACTATAAACTCATCGAAACCACGACGAAACCGTCATTTATATAGTTCACTCTCCTTATCAATCACCAAGAAACCGTGTTTATTCTTCCAACATGTTTTACAAATTTTTTTAAAAGTTTTAAACGGACACATACCATTAACATGTTCATCGTATATGTGACGTATATTTATATCATCTTGAGCAAATACAAGTATGAAATTAGCATTATCTCGTATCATATGTTTAGGAATCATTACATACGTTTGACACAAATAGAAGCAATCTACGTTTTTATGTCGACCCATCGAAAAATATTGTTGCACAACAGGTTGAACTCTGCACGTTGGTATATCATCAAATATAAATATCGAGTTTGGATTAATCGTGTCAGGTGTTATTAAATTTAGATCATCGGAAAATGTTTGATAACCAATGTTAGGTGTAGACTTGTATATCATATCTAACAATTTATATTTCGGTTGATATAAAGAAGTACTGTAAATGTAGACATTTTCATAACGCAATCCATTCGAATGTGTTAATAATGTAAATAATGAATTTGTTTTTCCACACCCGCTCGGACCGATAATTAAACATCTTATATTATTCGGAAACAATGAACCATGTTTATTACGCACTGATGTGTCACTAGGTTCTACCAATGACAATGCATTATTTATAGGCAATATAGTTGACTGCTTTTCAATTTTCATTATAACTTATTTATTCACGTAATAAACAACAACTAAAAGGTATAAATACACGTTTATACACATGTAAACCTCGAAAAAATTTAGTGAAAAAAGTATATATATAGAAAAATAATTTTGAAATGGCGAGAAAACAAAGAAAACAGCGAAACGTTAAAGCGTTAAAAAAGAGTAAAAAGTGTGGTCGCGGTATCGGTACTGTATTAAATAGAGTTATAGATAAGCTTCCGTTGCAATTACATTATCCGGGCTATAATTATTTAGGACCCGGTACAAAGTTAGATCGTCAACTAAGTCGCGGTATAACCGGTATAAACCCACTGGATGAGGCTGCTAAAGAACACGATATAGCATATAGTAAATATTCGGATAATAAAAATCGCGCTGAAGCGGATAAAATATTAGAAAATAAAGCTTGGGAACGTGTTAAAGCATCGGATAGCAGTTTCGGTGAGAAAGCGGCTGCTTGGATAACAACAAACGCTATGAAAGTAAAACGTAAATTAGGCGGTAGATATCGTCGTCGCGGTAAAAAACAAGCGGGGAAACGAAGAGCCAAATCAAAATCCTCAAAAGGAAAAAATGTATATTTCAGAGACGTGTTAAATGTGGCGCGGAAGGCTGTTCGTAAAGAAAAAACCCTCCGAGGACGAATGAAAAGAGCGATTAAAGCAGTTAAAAAATTAAACCCTACAGTAGCTGATAGTGAAAATGTTCGAATTATTCCGATTAACAAAACTGGAGGAGCTCTCCCCCTTATACCGTTATTAGCTGGTATTGCTACATTAGGAGGAATTTCATCATCTGTATCATCAATAGCAAAAGCGGTGAAAGATGTAAACGAGGCTAGAAAAAGTTTTAAATCAGGAAAGGGTCTACAAATTGATAAAAAGATCGGGAAAGGTCTTTATTTACGACCATACAGAAGCGGTCTTGGTTTATATTTGGCTCCATATAGTGGCAACGCGAGACGTAATCAGTTTTTTCGAGGTTAATTCTATACCTAGCAATAGAGCGTTAACAAATTTTGATATTTTATTTTACGCGAAAAAATTAAGAGTTCCAAATTTTAGAGGAGTTTACGATCGCGATGGATTGCCTACCAAACCTAAGAAAAATGAGTGTGCGATTGTTAATATGGATTCGCAAAAAGGTCCAGGAACTCATTGGACCGCCTACAGAAAATACGGTAGTCGTGCAGAATATTTCGATAGTTATGGAAATTTATCTCCCTCCGCAGAGTTAGTTAAATATTTACGCAAATACGATCCAAAGATTGAAATTCTATACAACAGACGCGCCTATCAACGTTATAATTCGGTTAATTGCGGAGAACTATGTTTACGATTTCTAACAAATACGTTACCTACCCCATTTGGTGTTCAATGATGTCTTCATTAGTATATAAGCACGTGTGATTGTAATTTTTTTCGATTATTGTAGATATTAGTTTTAATTTCGAATACAATATTTTTTAAAAATACTTCGTGTTATTATTATTTTTTGTTTATTTCAATTTGTGTAAAAACCGATACGGTCATGTCATACTTATTTCAGTTAAGTGGTAAAAAAGGTAATTTGATCAGTAACGTGTATCCACCACTATTATTATCGAATAATCGTCAGTGGAGTATCGGATTAGTATCGTTAACAACATACCATTCTATACATAATATCACTTCGGAATGCAATACATTGTATTATTACGATTCTGCATTGGCAGTTGAAAGAAACGAATCCCCGAAATTTATTACATTACCTAGTGGATGTTACGAAGTGGAAGATATTGAAGAATACTTACGAGAGCATTTAGATGATGGTATTATTATAAAAGGTGATGAAAGAACGTTAAAGTGTGTTATACAGAGTAAATATTACATACAATTTACCGGACCGCGGAGTATTGGTCCACTATTAGGGTTTGATGGTATGACAAATGTTTTACCCCCACAAATGAATCATACAAGTCATAACACTGTACAGATTACACCGATAAATATATTAAATGTTTATTGTAATATAGCAACAGGTGGATATACAAATGGAGCATCATCTCATCTCATTTATAGTTTTCCTTTAAATATAGCACCTGGATATAAAATTTCTGAAAATCCAAAAACGATCATTTATTTACCCGTAAGTACAGACTACATATCGGAGTTAAATGTATATATAAAGGATCAAAACGGGAATATCGTTGATTTTGCTAGTGAAGATTTAATTATAAATTTACATCTAACTAGTTCTTCGTCTTAATAAAAATATATTAATATCAATTTTAAAATGCCGTTCATATACACTAATAGAAGTATATATAAACGTGTTCAAACGCCGTTTCGAGCTGAAAAAAAATATATAAATAGAGGAAAAAAGAAGAAATTGTTGAGTAGAAAAAGTATTAGTGTACTAAAGTCGTTGGGTTATAACGTGTTGATTAAGTAAGAAAAAATATTAGTTTGATATAGTTTGCAATGGAACATATATTACAAATTGATTCTGCAAATGCAGTTATTGACGAAACAATAGCGGCTTACGAAATACATACACATAAACCATACGCAAGTTCAAGATTTGGTGCTGGTGATGAAATACGTATACCTGTTCAGCAAAAAGATGTTATTACTTTACCATCGGAAAGTTATTTACTTCTACAAGGCACAGTTTCACCGTCAGTAGATTTTTCAATGAATGGACCTTTATTTCTATTCACAGAGCTACGCTACGAAATTAATGGAACTATTATAGAATGTGTACGGCAACCGGGAATTACAACTCTTGCACGTAGATTATTATGTTCGGAGAATATCAAATCAGATTACAACTACAGTACATGCGCTCTAAATACAGAAGAATTGAAAGTATTTACACGAGAAATTACTGATACATCAAGTCCCTCAACATCATTAGGTGCCGGAGCTAAATTATTGTTGGAATTTCAGTTTATTATTCCTTTACGCTACATATTCAGTTTTGCAGAAGATTATAGACGTGCAATCGTACATGCAACACAAGAAATTATTCTCATCCGTGCAAACAATGATAAAAATGGATTTACTGCAACAGCTGATAAGACAATTAATGTAACATTTCAAACTATTGCCTGGCAACTACCTTTTGTTAAACTGAGTGATCGAGCAAAAATATCTTTACTTAATCGAATAAAGAAAACAAAACAAGCACCTATACAATTTAGAGCATGGTCTCTTTCACATCAACCATCTTTGCCCACCATTTCCGAGCATAGCTGGGTAATCAAATCAACTTCCACTGTAGAACGTCCTCGCTTCATCATTATTGGATTCCAGACGAATAAACAAAATGATTTAACCAAGGATGCCTCTACATTTGATCATATTAATGTAACTGAGATTTGTGCGTACATAAATTCAACAAGATATCCTTACGAAGTGATGAATTTAGATTTTGAACGGAAAAGATTTGGTAATCTGTACTTGTTATATGCGAATTTTCAAACAATGTATTACGGAAAGGACCCACCACATCCTGCAGTTAGTGTAGATTCATTTCTCAGTAAATATCCACTGTTTATTATACCATGTAATTTTCAAAATGAACTCTTAAATGACGGTAGTCCGTTACAGATTAGAGTGGATTTTAAGACTCGTGATAACGTACCTGCAAACACTTCATGCTACGCGCTTATAATACATGATAAAACAACCAGTTATAACGTGCTCGAATTGTAAATAGAAAAATTATAAAAGAATGCTGTTCGATATTTTGCTTTTAGTATTATGTTGAATGTGTTTCAGTAATGTTCTTTAAAGTTGTAAGTTAAATTTTTGTTTTTACACGATTGTATTTATTTTTAATTAATAAAGTTTTTATTTCGCTAAGTTTTCTCTTTCTGTTTTCCACTACAGTAAGTAATATGCATGAAGTAATAATTGATTTCCAGTGTTTTAAAAATAATGATAACGCATACATTATTAAGGAGCTTGTGATATTAGCTTTAAATGGAGAAATAAAATTTCATCGAGTTTACAAACCACCGATCGATTGGAATATATTAACCACTAGTAAAAGACGTACAAATTTATGGCTCACACGAAATTATCATTCAATCCCATGGAACGCTGGAGATTCCAATTATAGAAATATATCTATAGATTTGGAAAATGTTTTAATTAGTTTACAACCTTTAAAAATTTATGTTAAAGGAGATTCCAAAATTGAAACTATATGGGAAAAACTAATGATAACGTCGCTTACGGATTATAAAATAATTAACTTAGAAACACGTTACGGTATGCCGAATTTGAGAAATTTAAATAATAAGTACAATGCTATAGCGAGTACTGTAAAATGTGACGCACACACTGATGGACGACTTAATGTATGCTCATTAAAAAACGCATTTATAATGATGAAATGGTATGATATGAATGTTAGACCTAAACAACAAGCGATACAGAAGGCTGCTGCAGAAACATTAGTTTCCTTGTGCCCAGATAAAATTTTTGATTTTTATGATAAATTACCTGAATCATTAAGGAAAAACGAAGATATTAAAAAATGTTTGCCGTGTTTTAAGCATCATAGATTTGATATACCAGATTCATTACCACTCAGTGCAGCTCATCCTACCTTAATTAAAGATTGTAAACAGTGTAGACGTAAAAATGTAACAGATTTTTTGCGAGATATGTGCCCAGAAACTTTAGGAAAAGATTTTAATAATGGAGATCAAACAATTTTAGAAGAAAATGTAGTTTACGATTGTGATGATTCTGAATCTACAACAATTCCAATTTCAGCTCATAAATTATATTTATCTTTTTAATTGTAATTTTTTCATATTTTAGTTGTAAATTTTTGATTTTCAAAACTTTTTACTTATATTTTTTTCGTATTTTAGTTGTAAATTTTTGAATAAATGTGTATATAATTTTCAAGACGTGTACTTTTTCTTTTTCTTCTTCCGTGCTAACATACATAGTTTATGTTTAATATTGAAATGGAACATAAATTATTATACTTATAAATAATATTAGGAAATTGTATGAAAGAAAATATAACATGTTACATGCTAATAACTTAAAATAACTTGTTTAAGATATAGAGAAAGTTTATTGCCTCGAGATATACTAAATGAGGAATAAACCTTGTCTAATTAGTGTAATGTGTTCAAAATAGTAACGAATTATTGACATGTTGAAAATCTAATGAGTTTAAATGATTCGTTCGACATATTTACATTCCTGGAAAAAGGTGAAATCGCTAACAACAGTTGTTAAATAATGAATATATGATGATGACTTGTTTTATTTTGCTTCAACATTAAATTCTATATAACTAGTAGCATTAAACCATTTTTCAATCAGTTAAAGTTATATTGAGTTACTGTGTTTGATACGATTGTTTGTGTTGTCTTTAAATCACAAAATGTCTGCTAATTTTTATACATTGAACGCAACGCATGGTTTTTTCTTGGATGTTGAACGATTTATGTTACAAAAAGAACATTATGAAGTTACCGAATTAGCAATGTTCGCCATTGATGGCAAGCAAAATTTACACACTTTATATAAACCTTCACAACGAGCATTTGCAGAGCTTGAACACTATTTTCAAGGAGATAAAACAAAAGCCTATTGGCAATATCGCAACAATCCGTGGAATTATAAAGTCAGGGATATCACTCATCTCGGAAGTGATTTAGGAATGATGAATGAAAAAAATAAAAAAACACAAATCTACATGCATGGGGATTGTAAAAATATACCATGGATGCTACATTTGATCAAATCACAGAATTTACCGTTCATAATTATTAACTTGACAAATGATTATGGTATGCCATCTATAGCAGAGTTACATAAGCAGTTCAAGAATGTTATGGAAATTATTCAATGCGATTTTCATAATAATGGAAGTGACGAGAGCTTGTGTGTATTAAACAAAATGATGTTAATGAAGAAGTGGTTCGATCATATTGTCAAACCATTTATGGAAGCAACAACGTGGGATAGTATTATTCAACTTTTGCAACAGACACCTCCAGAAGTAGTGTTAGCGAAATTTGGTGAAAAAATTGTAGATTATTATGAATATTTACCACCTGCTACACTCATGAATAATAAAGTACGGCCCTATTTACCATGTAACCAACATTTTCATCAAAGCTCAGATAAATATGTATTGGGTAAAGATTGTTACATATGTCGTTATGAAATGCCAAAAATTTTTAAAATATGATTTTTTTCTTGTTTCAAAACAGTTTTTTAAAATTTGTTTCATATTTAATTTTCAATTTATCAATTTTTTTACATGTAATTTTCTATATTTTAGTTATAAATTTTTTTGAATAAATGTATGATTCATAAAATTAGTATTTTTCTTCTTCTGTGCTACTGCTACTTCTTCTTCTTCTATTCTTCATCAACCTATATAGTTTATGCTTAATATTGAAACAGAACATATATATGTAGATAATTATAAAATTTAAATAAAAAACAAGTAAATAAATGGATAAGGATAAAAACTATGTATTTTCATCAAAAAATGATTTTACATTCATATATAAAATGATATATACAAAAATATATACACACATAAATATAAATGACTAGTATGAATAAATAATAATAAAAAAATAACATTAATAATAATACTAGGTAGGGGCGGATGTAACTTAACGGTTAGATAATAATAATAATACCACTCTCTCACTTAATCCACATTTACGCACATTTCACTCTCTCTGACTTGTTCTTACTTAAATCATTAACATCCATATCTTGCACGATCCCAAAATAAACTATTCTTAAATGTATGGTACATGTTTAGTTCGTCTAGAACGAAACTAAACCTATTTTTGAAGCTAACAACATCCCTATGGCCTATAGCATATGTGTGGGAGTTGTCAGCTCCTATAATACGCTTATCATCCGCCCCTGAAATGGCCAATTTACTCTGTTTTACAGTGTACAGCAGATGCTTAAAACTACGTATATTAAAACTAGTGAAATAAGTATTATAAACGGCCGCCTTATTTGTTACACAATAATAATAATGACTATATTGGATATCATTATTGACAATGCATCGGGATATACCCTTGCATTTTTTAATAATGCTATCTGCTAACTTAATGCTGTACACCTTAGGACGAAGCCCAATAAATGCACATATAGGCACACCATTAAGCTCGTCCTTGAACTTACCCAATACTTTTTTATTAACTAAACTAAAACACTTATGACTAGGTGAGTAATCACTTGTATCATATATGTTGAGGTTGTTTTTCACATCCTCATAGAGATCTGCAGTCCGAATATTATATATAAAAGAGTCAGTGTCAGTGTATAGAAGCTGCAACCTCTCATTTCCGTACATGGGCATCATCACATTATAGTGATGCTTATACATAATACGTTTACTTATGTCTAATATAGACATACCCACATATATCGGCTTATTAAATAAAAGTTTTGTAGGATGCTCATGTACGGTGCACAGAAATGGGTCCTCATTATACAAGGTTCTATCCTTGAATGATGATTTGCCCACAAGTTTTGTAAATTTTACTTTATTGCAGACCAGTTTAATTTTGGGCCGTGAACGTATGTTTTCCATCGTTTTACCAAATACTGCATTATTCAAAAGTTTAAAAAAGTTCTTTTCGAATTCATTTTTGGCCTGCTGCCGAAAAACAGTGTTCAAATCGATATATTTTTTTAACCACGGAGTCTGTTCAAATTTTATTCCTCTATGAATTTTGCAAAGTTTTAATCCATTTTGAATAGCCAACTTTAAATATGTATAATGAATAATATATCTAGTTTTGTTCTCTAGTGTTGCCACTAGTTTCTTTACATTACCCAATCGTGAGACCACTTTAGACTCCGGGAGGAAGGGCAAATCATTGTGCAGAGAATGCAGCTCCTCGGGATATTCTATATCGACTTCAATGACATAACCCAATTGGGAATCATCAGGGACTTCCATGACGTCTAAATCATCGATTTCCTCTTGTGTTAGCCATTTAAACCCTTTATATGGTAAAGCCTCCGACATGGCAGTACCATATAAATTGTTGCAGTCGATATAAAATATATAGTTGGGATCATCTCCACCATCACTACAACCAGACGAAGAAACAAGTGGATTCCGTGCTTCGCAATATCGCATGACAGACTGGGTTAACCCCCCACGAATTGCCGACTCAAAGAAAAGATACATGTCGTAATCCGTGAGGAGCTCCATTTGTACTTCTGTAGCTTTCAGCATGGCCTGAAAACTTAATGCAGGAGCACTGAAGAACCAGCATGCGTCAAGACCATATTTTTGAAAGCAAACGTCACGAAATTGCTCAAAAACATCAGCTAAGATTAGGACATCTGTCCGAAGATAGATGTCACTATACTCACCTAATGTTCCAACATTTAACGTGCTCCACACATTTTTCGCATGATTGTATTCATCGATAGAGATGTGGGATTTTGAGAGGGAACTATAGAAATCTTCCCGGGCTGGTAATGTTGTTTCATTTAGTTTAGACTCATCACTGCAGTATTCATAAGGAAAAACTCCTTTACGACACAGCAGTGGTAACAGTGAAGGGTTGGGGATGTTGGCGAGAGTGTGTCTGAAGGCATCTTCAGGCAGATTCTGCGCTAACTTCCCCAGACTGCTTGCCATAAACTGTAATGAATCAACAAATCTCAGACTGATGTTGCTAGACACTCTCTTTGTAAATCCTTTGTAACGTTCCTCTGTATTGGCCAAGACAAAGATATCTTGATCGTCATATGCTAGCTGCCTAACAATTAGGTGACTATCGTAGCCAGTCAAGTTATGTATTATCACTGGTACAAACGGAGGAAGCTGATACTGGAGATTACACTGAGAATGAGCAGCACCCCGGAAAGTTCCTGTTAGATGGCAATGATCAGCCACCTTGTCCCCTCTCAGCAGATCTCTACATATATGACAGTGGGAGGCATTTGAGAAATCTATTCTATCTTGCGGTGTCATGAACATACGTTTTTTCACCACATAGATTTTCTCAATTTCCCTTGCCTCCTGTACCAAACACTCTACAAACTTCTTTGCAGCGTCACGACCACGGTACAACTCCAGCGATGTCACTGTATTGTTAACTCTATCAACAATGTAATAACAATAGGACATCGCCTTGTGCCGCTGTACCTTGACAGTGTTAGCACAGGAGGCGTTTTGCGTTCGACGATGGAGAGATGTATTTTCTCCATCACCCAACACCACATCAGACTCATTGACAATCTGCATGTCAGGATTATCAACATCCATGGCGGTAGCCCCAACAGCACTCTGCGTCACCTCATCCTCACCACCATCTTGGATGGGTACAAGCATACACTCGAAGTCTGCATAAATAACGTAAGGAATAAACTGTTGGCACTTATACTTGTCATATTTCAGAATGTTTTTCCCCTCTGCTGGTACAGAGGCTGCAAGGGGAGGCACATCTGCGCATTGCCTAATATGTTCCAGATACCTCCCCTCATTCTGTGTGTGTGACAGGCATCGATGACAGATAAACATTGCACCATCATGTGAAGTTATCTGTCTACCAACAAGTCTACTCAGGTTCCTTATACAGCAAAAGTGATGCTTCTCCCCATCCTTCAGGAGGAGGAGATTGTGATGGTGTTCCCTAATCTCTTTGGCAATGCGTAGGGGGAAGACGATATTCTTATCATCAACACCATACACATTGACGGATGCTGAGGGGTTAGCTCGCTCAAAGATGTTTATGTCTGATAATGGTGTTGGAAAGGAAATACCTCTCCACACATAGCGATTACTCAATTCGGAGTTATAATTATATTGGTTACATCTTTCGGCATTCCATGACACGAACTGAGCCAGGATGGCGTACTTAAAGCACTGCTCATCACTGGTTTCGGAGGGTCTCACATTCACCACTGCCTTCTTCTTTTTCAGGGGTGTGGGAAGATCTATGAAGGAGCCCGCCTGTTGAAGGATGTTTCTAAAATTGAGACGTACCTCGAGGTAGTCTATTTTAACAATTCGCCAACCACTCCCCGAGGCATTCTCAAATTTGTCAATATCACCCTTCAATTTACTGACGGACTCCTCATACCACTCTTCTACATCATCCCCTAGCAGTAGTAAATGTGCGCTAATAGGGAAAAACTTTGGTGCTCTTACTACCTCCCCATTAGCGACCATCTTTTCAAACTGGCACTGCAACAAAATGCTGGCCTTAACACCAGTACCAATCCGGTCTTCGATCTTCTCGATGGTGGCCTCCGAAATGTCCGATAGAAATTCATCAATATCCACACACACTGGATTTTTGTTGATAATTCTATAGGTTGCCAGGC
This sequence comes from Icerya purchasi, assembly GCA_039619475.1. Lineage (NCBI taxonomy): Eukaryota > Metazoa > Arthropoda > Insecta > Hemiptera > Monophlebidae > Icerya > Icerya purchasi. The sequence goes on from CM077115.1 coordinate 242,503,080, forward strand.
GGGTACGGTATTTCGTTGATATTTCCTGTACTGTGTAACTGATGTTTTGTTCAGCCATTTTTTTGTTTTTATTTGCTTAAACACAAGACTCTATATCAAAACAGTGAAACAATTACAATTATACTAGTAGTCATTGGTATTGTAAAGGGTATTTATACTTGAATTTTATGTTTTTCTGAGTGGTAATTACAGTCATTTTAAAAGATCTTAAATATATAGACTGATAGTGTGTATGTAAAATCTCTTTTTTAAAAAGACATTGATGGATTACATATATAACAACATAACATATAGCACATAATTACATATTGCACATAATAACACAAAATAATATAATATATATTCATCATAAAGCATTACCTAGCATTTCTATTTTTAATTTAAAGATAAAATATATTTTTGTATAATATTAAAAATTTTTATGAAGAATATAATTTTGAGTGATTAAAAGAATAATTTTTCAGATCAGTGAAATACAAACCACTTATGTGTATATGGAAATGTGTTCATTATTTATATACATTTCCAAAAAGAAAAAGAAAAAATCATATTTTAAGTATTAAACATTTTCCTGATGTGTTTTGAATAAATAATAATTTTTCCATTGTAAATAATGAGGAAATATAGATCATTCACATGTATATAGAAATATCACATTTGTTTACATTTATTTCGAGTATTAAAAATTTTCTCCGAAAAATATGTTTTTGAATAAATAATAATTTTACCGTTGTAAATAATAAAGAAATATAGATCATTCACATATATATAGAAATATCACATTTGTTTTACATTTATTTCGAGTATTAAAACTTTTACCCAAAGAATGTGTTTTTGAATAAATAATAATAATGATGAAATATAGATCGTTCACGTGTATATAGAAATACCACATTTGTTTACATTTTATTTCGAGTATTAAAAATTTTCTCCGAAAAATATGTTTTTGAATAAATAATAATTTTACTATTGTAAATAATAAAGAAATATAGATCATTCACATGTATATAGAAATATCACATTTGTTTTACATTTATTTCGAGTATTAAAACTTTCCCAAAGAATACAGTTTTTGAATGAATATGAAATGGGAACTTGTAATTTTTTAAATTCAGCATAATCAGTTGTACACTTCGAAAAATTTAGTAAATAAATATACATTCATAGAATTCAACATTGTAAATATATACATAGAAAAAAGTACACAACACAGTTTTCGTTTATTTTAAAATACACATGATAAACATGGAGACAAATAAAAATATACCACATTTGAAATTTTAAATAATGATTTGCAAGAAAAGAGGTTTTTTTCAATATAAATAGTAATAATCGAAAAGAAAAAGTTCGTAAAAGATTACTTTGAATGAAATAAAAAAAGATAAATTATCGAATAATGTATGAAATGTAATAGATTAAGACACTTGTATTGAATGAAGTGTGTAATATACATTAAAACAGAAACATAAAATGAAATGGTTCGTAAATATTTTTTTCTTTATGAAAATGTAATGGAAAAAGCACGAAAATAATAATTACTGATTGTTTTTTTTTTTGTAGGCTTCAAATGTGATATATGCTATGTATAAGTATAAAATATTTCAAGTACTTACTGAAAATAGAAAAGATCTGAAAAATTGAATTCTTCAACGGCTTTTTCAGTATTTTTCTGGTGGTTAAATCGTTTTAAAACTGCTCCATGTCCGATCAACAATTCCAGTTAAAGAAATAAATTAAAAGAAAAAATAACACGATAAAATTTCTATCATATTCAAAATAAATAACTTCGCATATAAATGATTAAATAAAAATGTTCAATAGCTTCAAAATATGTGGAATAATTCAACATCGGAATATAGCAAAAATTAAAATAATAATGTTCCGAAAGTATAAATGTTTTCTATCCATTTCAAAATAATTACATACATGTGTAGATGGATAAAATAATAATTCAATTTTTATCAGTTTCAAAATAATTTTCGTGTGTGTGGAATGTAAATTAAAAATTTCTAATAGTTTCTAAATAATTTTCGTGTGTGTGGACTGTAAATTAAAAATTTCTAATAGTTTCTAAATAATCCCGTATGGGGTAATAATCTCTTTTTTTAAATTTCAATAATAATATATGAAAAACAATTTTCTTTTTGGGGAATTGCATGGTAAATCATTCAATAAAACGTAATATGCAAATAATACATAAATAATATGTGAATTATAGTTCAATCCTAAATATATCATCTGAGGAATAGGAAAAATTTAGTGAGAATATTGAGAAATATGAGTAAATGGTGTATAATATAAAATCTGTGAATATATACTTTAAATAATGTGGAATGAAAAGTGTTTGAATTAATAATACTGAAAGAATCTTTATGAACAACAGTTGAGGAAAAATAAAAAATGAGAACGTTTACTTACCGATATATATTTCCCCTTTTTCAGAATCGGTGATATTCTGTTCAAAAATGTACGGCTCCCCCGTTTTTTGTTAATTGAAAAACAATCGCCAATGGTATATCAGGATATACTACATAAAAATATATTTATATGGAGAATTAACATAGTATTTTACATCACAACTTCTAAATTTAAATATTAATGGTATATCAGGATATACTACATAAAAATATATTTATATGGAGAATTAACATAGTATTTTACATCACAACTTCTAAATTTAAATATTGATAGTAATAAATAAAAAGCTATTAACTAGTTTGAGGAAGAAATATGTTGGGTGTATCCTTATATAATTTTATATTATTAGATTTACGTTTTTTTAAATCATGGGTAAAGATATCATGAAAAATTAGTAAAGAATATTTATTCCTTTTATCATATCTATCACTAATTTGTGAAAATAGAAATAATTAAATACAATTTCGAGAGATATTATAAGACGTAAGAAAATAGATATGTTCCAATTCTAATATTTTTGACATGAAAAATCCATTTTATTATATGAATCAATCAAGTGAAGTAAATAATACCAGTATATATATATTAAAATTAATACCGTACTCGTCTTTGCAAAAATTCTCCGCTATATACGTCTGTAAAATCTATTATAAAAATTACGTAATTAAAAATATGTTATGGGGTCTAAGAAAAGAAAAGCAAATTTTTACGAGTATTGAATGAAAAAAAAAAAAACAGACATTGAGCAGTGTACTGCATTAAACAGCGAATAATGTAAGGTAAGAGAAATCTTTTGGAATATTTGAGAAATAAAAAATTTTCGTAATGCGTAATGAAATATCTGAATCATTTTTGTGAATTCTAAAACTTATTAAAATGACGAATAAATGGAATAATTCAAAAGAATAATTATGATCTTATATCAAAAAATAAGAAATGAATAAATCGCGCTAAATTTCGAAGTTTGTAAGAATTATCGGAGATAAAAATGAATGGAATAATTCCAAAGAATAATTACATGCATGTACATAAGAATGAAGCAAATAAAAAGAATAGTTAAATAAAATATAAATGTGTTATATTACTTACCGAAATAAATATGTTGATTGATGACCAGAATGGAAAATATAAAAAGAAAACTTTGAAAATTTTAAATACTCCGAGAGAAGCAAAATGATGAACACTTGAAGACTTTAAGTTTTCAACTGATCGTCATGCTCAAATTCTCAAATGCTCTATACCTTCATCTCCGCGATTTCATTATTATTATCATCAGCTTCAAGTAAAGCGGTTTTTCAAGTAGTAGATTTAGATGTATTGTTAAAGCTTCATTTATTCGAACCTTTTTTTTTTTCCGGTATTCGGGCAATAAGCACGTTCCAATGTTTCTATTGTAGGTAACATACATTTTAACGATAGTATTTCGGCTACCTCATTATGAATGTTTTACCGTTCATCGCAATATTGCGGCTTGCTAAATTAGTTATCCATCGTGACATTTAAAAGGTTGATTTTAAAACGGAGATTTTCACTAAATATCGCTTACCCACGCTGATCGTTAGCCAAACAGCATTTTTGTCATCCGTTTTACAGCATGCATCGTATGTGTAAATACATATTCCGGTATCTATCTATATTATTCTAACCATTTTAAACTAATTGTTCGTAATGTTAATGGTTATTTAATGGATATTAGTGGATATTTGTGGATATTCATGACTTTCTCCGATGTAAAAGTCCTGCTATAACGGAATACATACATGCTATACCTGACATGTACCGGTTATCTCGGTAGAAAGGCTACTACAAATTAATACTGTTCATTTACATGTACGTACACACACATAGACCCTCCGGCAATATCGTACCGATACGTTTCTAGACCTTTTCTTTCTCAATAATGTTAAAGACTGCTCATAGATGGCTCTACATATTTCGAAAATATACATACGATAAAATTTTTATAAACATAAAAAATAAAATATAAGAAGGATGTACGATATGAGAATTTCATTCAAAATTTAGATTCCTGATAATTAGATTCGAACGTTTTCGATGGTCTTTAAGAATTAAATCTGATATTACTCGTAAGAAATCGGTAATTTTTTATCATCAGCCCAATATTTAATTAATCGATCGATTGGATAATTTTTTTAAATAAAAAAAGCAGGAATGTAAATGGGTTATTAAAATTAAATAATATGATCGCTGAGACGTATACTTTGTATTGTTATTGTTTACGATTGCTGTGTGTTCGGAGGTAAATAATTAAATAATAAAAAAGAAAAATTACGAAAGATTTATAAATTTATAATGCATATGTAGGGTGTATCCATCTGTAATATGACATAGACTGTAATAGAAAGTATAAGAATGTTAAGATCCGGTTTCAACGGTTGTGTTAGCATTTACATGTAGTGCTATGAGAGAAGCATTTTCGCTTTTGCGACGTGTGAGATAGACTTACCCCCGTACATAATGTATCGGACAAAGAAAAGTTTTACGCAACTGACCGAACGAAAATCTTCGCGATTCCTAGAAATACCGGAATGGCGAAAACCTGTATTTTACCGCGATTCCTGCAGACTGACCACTGATAACATTGATAACAACGAAAATCAATAATGATAATAACTAATTTTACATATGTTACGGACGCTCGTAACCGTATATATATCATTGTGTGCGTAATCCTCCAAAACCAGTCGCTACCGAATAACGGTAATTTACATACAAGTAAAGGCATGCATCGGTCAAATGATTGACAGGTACAAGGTCACTTGCGATGGCACGCGTACGAATTTACCGCGATAGTGATGATGATGGTGATTTTTACATGTGTGTGCAGACGTATATACACATACATTTGCATGTGTGTGCGGTAATTAAGGGATCGACAATCAAATGGAATGCGGTTCCGCAGTCCGAGACGCTCTGGAAACGGCTCTGGAAGGCCTTAATCAACAGTGGCGACATCCTTTGAGCTTATATTCACACATAATTTATAATTCAACGATTAAATTGATTGCATAATTAATAATTCAACGATTAAATTGATCGCATAATTAATAATTCAACGATTAAATTGATTGCATAATTAATAATTCAACGATTAAATTGATTGCATAATTAATAATTCAACGATTAAATTGATTGCATAATTAATAATTCAACGATTAAATTGATTGCGTAATTAATTAGGGACACATGGGTGCTTGGGACCCTTAATTGGGTGAATTTTCTGCAATAATCAGGTATTCGGGTTAGTTTTTGACCTCTGATACTATTAATTAGGTTAATTTTCCGAATTAATCAAGGCATTAAGGTGAAATTTCGCCTCTGGGAATGACTCTTGGGTGCTATGGGTGCTGGCGGCATCCTTTGAGTTAGAACTGTCATTTTACATCTACTGATATTAATGAGTTTAAATTATAACGGAATGCTTTTGTTATATTGCTGCTTATGTCTCGTCAACACCGAAGCAACGTTAAGGTCATTCTCGATTATACTATTACGAACATAATATGGCGCATTTTGGTATCATTATACTCAATATCTTCGACTGGAACGACTAGAACGACTGTATTTTTTTGAGGTGCGTTTTTGCAGCTGAACCATATATTTCTAATCCATATTTCCAGGCGGAAGCTATAATGGTGTTATACGGTAAAATTTTATTTTCCAGACTGAGGTTGAATTTTCTTCCTATCAATGGATATAATTGCCTCAGTAGCGACTTCAACTTTTTCTTTGTATTAATTACATGCAGATTCTATACTAGGCGTCTGTCAATAGTTAATCCTAAATGTTTAATTAATTGTACTTGCGGTATTTTACAGCTGTTGTAAGTAACTGGCGGACATGTTTTTCGGTTATTTGTGAACGTGATATGTGATGATTTTTGGTCATTAATTTCGATCCTCCAATAAAGAGCCCAGTTCTGGAGTAACGATAAATTATGTTAAAGGTACCTTGAAGCTTCGTGACGATTGTAACTTGTAAAGTAAAAATTATAGTCGGTATGTCAGCCGTATGTATGTTATAAAGAAGCGGGCCGAGAACGCTACCTTGAGGCATCGGTGCTAGTATCTGACGCTCGCTAGACATGACGCCGTTTATTTTTATTTGAAACGACCTATCGCTTAAATAAGATCTCAGCGGATGGTATATTTCCACCGGGAAAATCTTCCGGATTTTGTATAGCAAACCTTCATGCTATACACGATCGAATGCTTTGGTTACATCGAGGAACACTGCCGAGCAATACATTTCACGCTGTAAGATTGACTTAATTGCATCAACGAGTCCTACGACACTGATAAATAATGCTTCGGTCGAAATCTAAATTGATGATTAGGAAGTGATATGCATTCGTCATATTGAGAAGAAGCGATTGAATTAGTTTTTCGAACACTTTTCCAAACGTATCCACCAGTAAACTTATCGGTCTATAGGGTGAAACTTTTGTAACTGGTTTCCCGGGTTTATGGATATAAGTATAGTTATCGATTTTTTCCATCTATTCGGGAAGTATGATAGCCAGAGCATAGAATTGTATATACATAAAAGTAGTAAAAGTCCTTTTTTTGGCAGATGTTTCAAGATATGATTTTTTATTCCATCTTCTCCGAGAGCTTTATTGTTTCGCAAACTTTTAATACACAAATGAAGCTGGTTTAGTGTAATGTATGTGTAATTTTGATTACGTGTATTAAAATATCAAACTTTACATTCACAAACCGACCAACCGAATGTCTAACGATAAACATTAATAATAAAGTAATTCCACAAGATCATCTCGTAAGGTACCTCGGAATTGTACCAGTGACGGAAGGCTTACATGGCGTCCTCGTGTGACACAAACTAGACAGGCCGTTGCTGCCCGCGCTAAACTGTTGCATCCATTATTGGGACCACAGGTCGGCATTTAAACACGAAAAGAGACGTATTTATTTAACCACGATTGTTCCGATTTGGCGATATGGTTTAGAATTACCATATGGTTCCACTAGCAAAAGCAATCTTAACAGAATTTAGCAGAAGTAGCAGTAGTCTGGGATACTTTGTAGAATTACGTCTGCACCATTTTACGTCTCCAACGCAACATTACATAATGATTTAAAGGTCCCATTTGTCCGAGAGACTTATATTCACCAAAATATCAAAAATTGTTCGAGTAATTCCAACATAGCAGTAATCCCAACATCAACAGAATGTACCTATTCTTCTGGATTTCCAGATAATTAGACGACTGAGAAGGAAATGGTGCCGGGACGCTCTCCCGATTACCTAACAACTGCAAAAGTTCACAGAAGATGTATTTCTTTTCCAACACATATCAATTCTTTGTTTTCAGTTGTTATATCTATATAGTTAGTTATTATCATATTTACAGAGTTCTTGTATCATCATAATTTAGTGTCTCATTGGAGACACTAATTTAATATTAAATTTAAGTTAAGATCGCTGTTGTTTATTGTAATATTACCGGTACAATAAAACCTAAAATCAAAAAAAAAAAAAAAAAAATCAAACTAATAATACTAAATATATTAAAACACTATTAATAACAAAATTCTCTTATAAATAATCTAATAATGAAATGCTAACATATAATAACAAGCGCCGTCATCTATTGGGATGCACCGTTATTTAGGACATTTAAAATAGCTAGTGATTAATTGCGTTGATGACCTAAGAGGAGTCGACATGCAAAATACCATAACTGACATCATTTCACGTTTCTCAGCTTCGTAATGCGGAAGCAGATATTCCTGCGGTAAACTATCAATACACTATTTGGCCTACGACAAAGTAACCGATTAGGATAACATTTAGGCTAACTCGTCCTGTTACGATAAATGAACAAGTCAAAATGTAACATTTTCTTTAATTAATCCAGATCACAACCGATGACGTTGATACGAAAAAAATCGAATGTGTTTTTTTCTAAGAAATACAATAACCTAGTACTAGATATATGTACCTAGATTATGTTTTTAAGTTATTTTCAAGTTAACTGGTTATATTCGTACCGTAAATTATAAAAGGGTAAAGTGTATCAGATGTGCAAAAAATAGAAAGGGAATTTAATTTCGTATTGCTTTTTTCAGTCAGAGTAATTACTTTTGCCGGTACGATGAACAACATTTTTGCGTTATTACAGTTTTTTATCTTAAGACAAAAGAAGATACAGAAAATGTACTGCAAAGTCTACAGGCCGCTGGCAATTTCCCGTTGGTGCGGGGTCTGCCGTGCAAATTGGTCGTTTCCAGCTGTTTCGGAAGCAATACCGGCTTCAATGAAATTCGCAGTGATTACATCGGACCATCTTCGCCTTGACCTTTGCCTGGGGTTTGGAATGAATGCGCGACTGATTAACAATGAGCCACTTTCGATTTTCTGAAAACGCAGAACATGCCCGTAGAAAATGTACTGCAAAGTGGCTATTTTTATCATACGAACTAATATCAAGATATTCTTCTGAATTATAATTTTATGCGTTAGTCCATTGTGCCAGACTCTGTCGAAAGTTCGGCTAACATCAAGGAATACCGAGTCATATGCGGACATCATAACTTCTAACGATGACTTAACAGCTAGGTGTAAAATTTAAAAAAAATAAAATAAAAAATTACACTTTGCGAAGGCAAAAATTTATCGTCAATTACTAGTTGAAAATTAATTACGAACATAAAACTTAATTTTTCTGCTGTGTGTCTCAACAGCGCATTTGTTTCTCCGCTTAGGGATTAATATTATACAACTAGTTTAAAACTTTCATATCCGACACCGATGTAACGGTTTAACTGATAAAAGCTCCATTACTCCCAATGGAGAGGAAGAGCGAACAACAAGTTATCTTTTGTATACCCCCTCATCGCTGTTTATAGTGTACAATGTGTGAAAAAATAATAATAATCTCTTTTATCAACAATTATATTCAGACAGCAAATCTTCTCATTTTAGACTTATTGTAACTCTGACAATAAATACTGCCTGTAAAATCTTAATTAAAACATAATTTTCGTGGGTTTCAGGCAAATTGTTCTACTATTATACTTTATTATAAAAGTCTTCCAAATTGTGTCCATGATTACACGCCTACGAATACACATCATGGCCAGTTGATTAAAAAGTTTCAAGGCTCTAGAGGGAGGGCAGCTGCCCCCCTTTGCCACCCGCTGGCGACGCCTATGCATATAATTATATATAATGTAACGTTTTTGCGTAATTAATATTTGCGAATATGCAGCAATCGAGTACCATGTTAACGTTGTACAGCTATTTCCCACAACTTAAACTTTTTTGCTGAACTACTACTAAACTTAATTTCTGAAAATTGCATTATTTTCATCACTGCCATCGTTCGTTTTTCACTCCCATTTGACTGCTCCATTTTCAGCTTATACTATTCACTTACTCTGTAAACTGTCCATTTGCTTTTCCCCCCGTCCGCTTGTTTCCTTGGACGTAAATGAGAATATGTTTAATTTTAATTTTTCTTATTATTAATTAATATATTTACGTAAAAATTCTTTCTTTGTCTGGGAAACAGTTCATCAACGTCCACCAAAAAATCGACTTTTTTTTTTTTTTTTTTTTTAAATCCTTTAATAGCTAAGTTGCACCTAGGCGGTGATAGCTATTTAGCAATTATTTTTAATATTTTGTACACATAGCCTGAATAGCAGCCTACCCAGCGCTAGATGCTAAAAAAAGAAGTTCTAATAAGAACTTTTCTATCATAGACTAGATCCATCGGCTTGATTCTGCCAAGCCGCTGAACTTCTAGTGAATTGTCCAGCAACTCAATTGCCATATTGTGTTCGGATGCATTTCTAATCTGTGGGCATACTTCTTTGCATCCTCGCATATTACTTCTCGAACAACAAACCTTATTTCGGGGTCTTTGTGAAGCGTTAAATTGTTAATGGACCACGCAGCGTTTACAACCATCCAGAGGATTTTGTTCTAGATCCGCGTTGTATGATCGCTATGTTACTCTTTCCCATAGCGGTCAACCGCAACGCCAAACTGGCTTTAAAATCTGATTATAAACTCTAGTAGCTTATTTTCAAAGATAATTCCGACTTCCTGTTTAGTAGCCAGTATAATTGCTCCTTAACTTTATATCTAATTCGAAATAATTTGACCTGTGATGTAAATCACCTCCTATTCGAATGCTCATCTATCTTCTCAGAACGCGCAGTTCTTTATTCCAATTTGCTTGGCCTTGGTCTCCCGACCCCTTACTGTGCTCACTACATTCGTGCTCTTCCTTCTCTTTCTGTTGTTCCTATATTGGCTATCTTTATTTCTTCTGTTTCTAATCGCTTCCTGATTTAACTTTCAAGTCCCTACGTTTCATTATTTGTTAGTCCTTTGTGCTGGGTAAATATCCTGAGTTGACGCGCCCAAAGAAGAAAAAAAAAAAAAAATCTAATTCGGTCCGTTCTACTGTTATATGTTTCTTCCATGTTAGTTAGGCGCTGATCACGATATACACCCAGATATTTCACATCTATTTTTCGCAGAATTGCAACATTGTTCAGGAATTTCTTCCGTCGGATCAACTTTTTCTATTAGTGAAGATTACTTGCACCGATTTACTTTCATTTGTTTTGATTTTCCATCTATGACGAAATTTCAGTAACCGCTGCTTGGATGGTATTCCGCGCGCTTTAACAGGACATGCGTCTGAGCATAAAATCACGGTGTCGTTAGCAAACGTTGCTACCTCTACATTGCGAGGTGTAGGAATATCTGATGTGTAAATTAAGTAAAGTAATGGCCCTAGCACACTTTCCTACGGAACTTCTGCTTTTATTCGATACATATGTCTGGATAAGTTATCTCCCAAATTAAGATATAGGATGGTCAAATGCTATGTGTATTCAGTTTTATTATACGGGGTAGAAGATGCATAGACTTTAAAAAGTGCAAGCATCAAAAACCTAGAAGCGTTCAAAATGTGGGTCTTCAGAAGAATTTTGAAAATATCGTGGATTGACCGCATATCAAATAGAACGGTAACGGTTCTTGAAAGAATGGAACAAAACAGAGAGCTAGTAACTATCATCAAAAAAAGGAAGTCAGCGTACTTAGGACACATTATGAGACACGATAGATATGAACTGGTGCAGTTAGTTATACAAGGCAAAATGGGCGGCCGTAGACGAGAAAAGGACGCAGAAGATTGTCATGGATACTAGAAGAATGGACGGGCTGGTCAACCAACAAATTACTTCATTCGGCTAGGAACAGATCCAGTCTTTCAGAAATTGTGGCCAACCTTCGTTAACGGAGATGACACTAGAAGACAAGAAGAAATCATCTGCATACTTAACGTAGAAATATCTTTCAGTCGTGAATGACTGAAGTAACTTAAGGAAAATGTGTCGTTTAATTTTCTGTAAATGGCCACCGTGCCAGACTTTGTCGACAGCCTGGTATCCAGAAAACCAGCGTCGCAGTACTTTTTCTTTTCGAAGGATGTTTCAGTGGTGATAACTTTACGATGCACTTGTTCTTTGACTTCAAATTCTGTTGGATATTCTCGGTCTTTCTAAAGTCTGTACCTGTCGCGATCTAACAAAAAGCTTCACTCAACTAAAGATTACAAACAGTCATCAGTTTAAAAATTTGTAACATCAGTAATTATCACATGCTTCTCTTAACATTAAGCGCATAGAATAAACCGTTTTTTTTGGGGGGGAGGGGTCTATAAATCGGCTGTAAGTTGGTCACAATGTAATCTCCCATAATTACATATTTAAGAGAACATTTTCTCCATCAGTATTTCCGTTTTATTATGGGTCTTCTGACCTCTCAGACGACGAGCGTTTTTTAAAATTTATTTATTAAAATTTATTTATTACCACAACAGCAAAATATAGTAGTAACTCGAATGTAAATAATACTTCCGGTAGCAATTATTAAAATATTTTTTTTTTTTTTTATGGCCCGGCTTCAGTTAACTATCAAGCCATTTGGCCACCAACCAAACTATTAAAAATTGTATTGCGTGGTTCTTCATTTTTTTACAAAAAATAATAATAGAAAACATTTAAAAAAGAAAAAAAAAACATTATTGCTTTGTGCAGTTGTTAGGCTAAGATTGCAGCTATGGGAAGGAAATCGGGGAAAAACGAAATCTAGGGAAATGCGTACATTAATACCCATTTAAATCTATACTTTGAAATGAAAAAAAAAAAAAAAAAAAAAGCGATCTAGAATTTATATCGCCTTTTACGAAATGTACAACGAGCTGATCATAATTAAAAAGACATAGATGTCTTACCTTCGCGATCCCCCCGAAGGATAGAAGTACTCGACGCCTATCTTTCTGAAAAAACGTACCAGACAGAATCAGGCATACTATAATTTTACGTACGTCAGCGAGAGCCGAGAGCGCTAGTAGTGGCAAGCAGGGTGACGTCACTTTCAACTTTTCCCTCCATTTTTTCTCCGGCAAACGGCTAGACTCCGGTTTGTGCGCTCGTTCATAGATAATTAAATAGCGAACAATCGGTCGAAATGAATCAAGAAAAAAACTACTGACAGCTGATGCATTCTACTTGCGTCGCAGTAAGTTTCAATTGAAAATGATTCAATAGCAATAGATTTTATTATCGCGAAAAACAAAAAAGGTGTACACTCGGCTCCTGTTGGTGCAAAATAATTTTTTTTTAGATTTTTTTTTAAAGTGGATTTCAATGCACTTTGCTGCGAATTGCTAAATATAAAATTCCCAAAGACATGGTCCCTAGTAATGGAATTTTTGGGTTTTTTTGCAAATAAAAAAAATATATTAATTTTGGTAGATCGTTTAATCCCGATGCATGAAACCATTTCAAGTAGCCTTCATGCTGATTCATTAGATTTTGTAAAAACGCCCCTACTAAATGCGATTTCCAAATTTGGAATTAGGCAGTAGTTCGCCATATTAGATAATAGGGTTCCGTATACATTTTAAACACCTCAAGAGCCGTTCATTGTTTCCCGGATATTTGACAAAAATTCTTTATGCTTTTGCAAATTTAAAATTATTTCTTATTTTAACTTCAGGGCTAATTTTGCGATAATTAAAAAAAAAAATTGAAATTTCTTACAAGACTATTGTTGAAGGCAATTTAATAAGGAATAAATTCAATAAGATTTTTCAAGGTAATCGAGAAATTACAAAAAAAAAAACAAAAAAAAACACTGTTTCGGTTCTTATTTTATAATGATACGAATTCGGTATTTACCTGGCGCGATGATGTCGAGCTAGAAATTATTCTCCGATTAAAATCATTAATTTTCGATCTCTCGGCATCATCGTATTGTTCATTGTCGGCAGAGAATACGGCCGGGATATTTACACGACCGAATTTGTTATTTCCGATTTCTGTCGAATTTCTCGGCTCGGGAAGTGTTAAGGGGTTGAGTAAGTGTCCTGGTATGTGCGGTCTGCGACAACAGGATAGCGTCTGTCGGCCGCGTGAGCCGTGTGACATGAATGTTGCAACGGCTATGTACCATTAAGTGATAAGGATTTCGGCAATGTACCGTTAGTTTGGTTAAACTATTAACGAGCCGATTTAGTGAAATAAATGTACCGTTAGTTACCGTTTAATTGAGTACGAAACGAGTCGTCGTTCAACATCAGTTAATACTAGTCAAAAGTACGTTAACCTAGTCGCCGTATTGTAATTTTTCGTGTGGGGCAATTTTGGCCGAATTTCTTGTAAAACTCATTTATTTTTCGGGTACGCGCGACCACAGTCAATTTTTATGTAAATTAATGTTATTTTACCGAATATACGCGTTTTTTGAGACAAGCTGTTTTTTTAATTGAACTCGCGGTGCGGTGGGGCGGATTCGCAATTATTTTGTATAAGTTTTCCTGTGTGTTGATCTTATATGAAAATCAAGTCCTCTCATAGAAGCAGAATCGTCAACAATAAGAATAAGAAAAAATATAAGAGAAATTCATTTCAATAATAAAGAACCGTGTTCCGAGAGTTGCGATTTATGGAAACTCCGCAGTTGCTATTTAGGTATTTTTGCCTTAAGCCGAAAATGAAGTCGTTGAAAAGTTTTTCATATTCGGGCATATTTTGGACCATAAATAGTATTAATACATACTTAGAAATGCAGTGAACATCGATTATAACGTTGCAATATTTCATATTTACTGTCATCGAAAATTATGCCGTTATAAAACTTACATGAAGCATTTTCTGAAAAAATATGTCACCAATTAAATGAGTAATCATTAATCATAGCGTACTTTTTCACTAAATTAAAAGGTGCAAGTATCAAAAAAAAAAAAAAAAAAAAAAAAAAAATTACCGCGTATAAAATGGCCAGCAGTTTATAAACATTTTTTTTGGGCTCACCTTTTTAAATGTATTGTGTTAGAAATGTAGATATTCCGATATGATAGGAGATCGAAAGAACAAACGATTAAAGGAATTATAGCTAGAAATAGAAAGGAAAGAATAAAAGAAGCATTTTAAGGAGCCACAGAAAACCTAGAACCAAGATTTTCGAATACAGAAGAGAACGTTCAGTAACAAGAGCCGAACATTCGAAAAAAACATTGTTCGCGTCGCATTCAAAAGGAGAATCAGTGTTGTGGAGGGGACAGTAAGGAGAAGAAGATAGAGAAAAACGAAAACTAAAAGCGGAGAGAAAAGAATGATTAATTCTCTTAATCGGTTTAAGGAGACAATAGTAGAATGGAAAGAAACTAAATTTAAGGACTGGGTGCCGACTGTATGAGGAGATAACGCGAAGTGCGATTACAGAATAACGAAGGGTATCTGTCTATCCGATCAAAGTCTGTAATGACTGATGGAGGAAAAAAGGGATTAACTCTGAAGTTGAAAAATATAGCTAAAGGACCATTGAGAACGGCCGACCGAGCTAGGCAATCTGTCGTGGTGTCATTGCCCTCAGTGCTAGAGTGACTAGGAACACATAGAGAAGGTCTATAAGAATAGAACGTGATGATAGTAAGTTAAAGATAAGGGAATAAATTGATAAAATAATACTGTTACAGGAATGAAAACTTTTGAAGAAATTTATAATTTTCGATTTTTTATTAAAACGAATAAGTGGTAGTTGGTTTTCTGATGACTCGTAATATATATATATATATATATATCTTACGTTCTGCATAAATTTTATATTTTCACAGGAAACATCGAGAAAGCCTTTTTGGTTTATTTTTTTTTTTATTTTTTTTTGGTTCAACTCATTTGCAAAAACCAAAATTAAATGTGGCGTCGCCATGTCCCTTCTTACAAGGGAAATTTTTTTTTTTTTTATCTGTGCACCAGTATTCATAATGACCGATTTCTTATTATAGCCGATGTGTCGTTACAGCCGATAAAAATTATTAGTTTTATGGAATCCTAGCAATTTCAGCAATATTCACCATTTCTATAATTGGTATTAACATATGTTTATATAACCGATGCCGTTGTAATGCCGATTTTACCGTATTAGTTCACCGAGTAAATAAGTGTAACTTACTTCGTATATAGGCGATGATTATTGTTAAGCGTTTTTTCGCTAAATCTGGAATTGACTAATTGTCGCAACGGCAATCCAGTCCGGATAACTAACTCGATGAGCGTACCGAATCCGGAAGACTTCGTGTCAAATAATCGAGGAATTAAATTCAAATAAAAATGTATACCGTAATTTATGTAAAAAAATATATCTTTGTAATGTAAAAATAGAAATGTCACTTTGTAATGAGCACTAACGGTGTTGCTGCTGTTGTTAATGTGCTGTACGCAAAAGTTCGAGAAAAATGAATCTGCAACAATAATGTTGCTGCCGACAGGGACTGAGGACGAAGCAATTAGAAGCCGAATGAAAACAGAGATCTGTAGCAGGAAGAGTGCGCTGGCAAACCAACGACCAAAATGAAAGATAATAGCTATGCAGCCCTTTCACGTTGCCCGAAATGAGGAATTGCTGCTAGATCAGCGGATGATGCGCACGCCACAAAATGAACATGGCGACCAGGTAAGACGTACTGGTCAGCAACGAACGATGGGGTACGCTCACCTTGATGGTGCTTAGTTCTGAACGGAGCTGTTGATCTGCGGCATTGCGGCGCTGCCCAGGTGATGCGATAGGTGGACCTAGAACAGAAATGCCGGATAAATTCCGAGACTGGTGTCATTCTGAAGAAGCAAACGATGCGTGCAGAATTCAGGACATTACTGACCGTGACAGATGAGAAAATCCAGGTGTATAAATAGGAATGGACAGCTCGCTCTATGGCGTGATTGGCCTTTAGTGCGCGTCGGAACAACCAATAGAAACCGGTTTTTGATTTTCCACGATTTGCTTCGCACATGAAGTTAAGATTTATTTTTAAGGAAAAAATTATTGATACAAACGAAATCGCTATCGACAAACTCGGCGTTCGAGTGTCACGTCAACAAGACTGAATCGGGGGATGTCGAGACAAAAGAAAATTGTCGCCTGAATGAAATAGCGGTTCGATGTCGAGCGTTTAAAAGTCAGTCGAAGGCGGTAACAGCGAAATAAAATTAAATATCGTGCAGTAAAATTAGTGAACACGACATCTATCGGAGTTTCATTATTTATTTTGTAAATTATTATTTTCCTTTTGACCTGTTTATATTATTTGTGTACATTAAAAAACAAAAATATGTAGACCGTCGTACGCAGC
Organism: Icerya purchasi; assembly: GCA_039619475.1. Lineage (NCBI taxonomy): Eukaryota > Metazoa > Arthropoda > Insecta > Hemiptera > Monophlebidae > Icerya > Icerya purchasi. The sequence continues at coordinate 242,520,202 of CM077115.1, forward strand.
TTGACTGTAGATGATGATAAAGCTAAAATACAACTTAAATACGCATGTAAAGGGGAAATCTGTAGTGTTGCAATTCATTAATGTCACTTTTGAACACCACTACTTATCAGTCAGCATTGCGAAGACTTCTACGCAACTTTAGTTCTCATCGCGCGCATCGATCTTTTAAGTATTAACTGTAATCACTATTTTATTTGACACCAGTTTATAAACGAGCCTTGTCCTCTTTTTATATTTGTTAATAGAATTCTTTCAACCTTTCACGCAGATGACTAGAAAACCATCGGGAACCACGAAGTTAAAACATGGTAACTTATTGCTAACGTATTGCTAACTTATTGCTAACTTATTGCTAACTTATTGCTAACTTATTGCCTCGATACCCACGTTCATTATAGTGGCAGTCAGAAGTTCGGTATTTCTGGTCATTTGATTATTCTCAATGACCGGAGTGCAATTAGACCTATTGATCGATAGAGTATTCGATAATACATCATTTTGGCTAATTGCCTAACGTTAGAGCTATTCTCACGGTTTTTTCTCTCTCACTCGATCCAGTCGGAAGAAATGACGAAAAGCTCGCAAAAGAAAGATTTGGTGAGATTTGGGTAATGAGATTCAAAAAGTAATGCTAGCTGAACGGTACGGCGAATTCCCGCCATTCAAATTTCTTTTTTTTCGTCTCACTTCAGTTAATTATTCCGGCTCTCCAGGCGATCTTTTTTCTTTGTACTCTTTTATTTTCGTTTTTTTTCGCTTATTCTCACATTTTTTCTTTACTACTTCTTCTTCATCGCTAGAAAAATTAGAAATTTTTTCAAAAACACTGCAAATTTATTACCGACTTCAGAAAACGGAGGTTAAGTTTTCGTCGTTTTTTTTGCCTTTTGTTTTTTTTATGTTCGTGCGTGAGTAACTTTTGGATTTTTATTCATACGAAAGTGCACTATATGGTTAGTATAACATGGGTGTCAGTGAACATCGAAAAAGACAGATGCTCCGTAGTCACCAAATAACGTGAAAAACGATTTTTTTTTTTTTTTTTGGGAGACTTTTAATAACACAACAAAAGCCGTTAATACCGAAAACATTATCATCTCCGTGGAGCGTTCTGCCTTGTATTCTTATTTGCTGAAGCTTGGACTTCCTACTCCTTATTGTGCTTCCTATATCCTGTCCCTTCCTTCCCTACTAATTATTCCTGCTATTTGTTCCTTTTTAGATAAAATTTCTGATCGGATTAAAATATAACCGACTTCTTTCCTTACCTTTTGTTTCTGGGTAAAGGTCCTTGGTTGACGAGCCCCCCCCCCCCCCCATAAAAAAAAAGAAAACATTATCAGCGTTATGTACCATGGAATAAATTAAAAAACAAAAAAAAAAACGAAAAAAAACAATATACCTAGACAAAAAAGCTTAAAATATTATCTAACGTTAATTACCACGGATAGAATAAGTCCGAATAAAAAAAAAAAAAAAAAAAAAAAAAAAAAAACGAACAGTGCCATTTATAAGCTTACCACTGATGGAAATATTTTACGTCTATACATTACTACGAACAACTTTTGACCATCTCGACTCTAATGATATCACCCGTTGTTCATTTAGAAATTTTATCAGTCAGTGATGGTCCCATATAAATCAGTAAATATCGCTGTGTACTAAGTAATCGTTAAAATAAGCGTTAAAAAAAGGAGTCACTGTGAACATTAAAATATAGCCGGACAAAAGTCGACAAAATATTTTCATTAGAATCGCTTTACAAATATGAAAAAATTAACGGGGCGATAAATTACTTAATTAAATATGAAACCCTTATAACGTCATTCACTGACCGAATTTGTATCTTAAACGAATATGTCCAATCCTTTACAGAGTACAGAAGGTAGAGTTGCATTTTTGGTTGATTTATCCGTATTATCATTTAAAAATATTTTCACTAACAATTTTATGAAATATAATGGTTCAAAAAAAAATAAAAATAGCAACTTCAAAATTAACTCTAAAAATTTAATAAAAACGAGCTAATCCTTAATTTTTCAATCCCAGATCGAACGAACTTAAAAATAGATGGAAAAAGAATAACGACTTCAACTTTCAAAATTTAATAAAAATTCACTTAAAAGTGAAAACCAACTACCTAATGAGAAAATAATTTATTTCAGAGTAATGTGATTATTCTTAAACAACATTCGTACCCGTAATTCGGTATATCAAATTCACATATCGCGACATTATTTAGGAACAATGTAACGAGTGTAATAATCATCCAATCACTCGTTTTCTACTAAAATCTGAAATATCAGGAATATTTAATTGTTGCAATTTGAATAATCCATAATAGCCTCTTTTAAGAAGAGAGTGTATTTTACTGTAAAATAAATTGTTCTTTTTTGGAGCAATTTTTTTTTACTTTTTAGCACGTTTTTATTTAATTATTAGCGTGTATATTTAGACGTCGGAATTAAAAAAAACAAAAAAACAAATACTTTATTTTCTCAATATTAATATAAAATATTTTTAAGTGACAATATGGGTAAAGTCGCCTGTGTAAAAATTATGCTACTTTCTATACTTTATAAAAAGAGCTGAACATTGGTCTAAGCGCATAATTTTCAAATTCCGTCACTGATGAGTTTGTAAATTACGCTGTAAGGGTTTCAATTATCTCTATTCGAATAATCTACATTTCCGTTAAATAACGTAATAATACTTCAAGCTATTTTCTTTTATCGTTTCCCTTCAATTTTAAAATTTTGGGTATTCATATTTTATTTATATTCTGATGAAAACTTTTTTAGCTAATTATTTTCCAAGGTTTTATATTAAGCAAAAAAAAAAGTATATTTCTAATAGGACTCCATATTTTTTAAAGTTCATTGTAAATGCTGTTTAAGTAATCACCGACACTTACCGATATACTTAAATGGAACAACGTTTCTAAGAAACAACGGGGATATGCAGATGGTCAAAAGTAGGATATACTAAACCATATTAGAGCGGCTAACATAGTAAAACACTTCTGATCCTGCACTGATCCATGTGCTGTAATAATCCCGGCAATTACACACAGCACATAGACCATATAAATTTAAGGGAAAAAAAAAAAAAAAAAAAAAGTTATTCACAATAATGTAAAAACGTAATATTTCCGATAGTAATGAAAATGGCGTTATGCCACTTTCACTTTTTTTTTTTTATAAATACACAAGTCATGAGCGGAGGTATTCATAGGGGCGTAATCATGGACAATTTGGAAGATTTCTATAATAAAGCAGTAGAACAATTTGCCAGAAACACACGAAAATTATGTTTTAATTAAGATTTTATTCTTGTTTAATAAAATATTAAGCCCTTTACAACTTATAAATTTTATTTTTCCTATAAATCACATCCACTTTCTATCATTTTGCCCCTCCCCTGGCGGCCGGCAAGGCATCTTGTCCCCCCTTGGCTCATCGGCTGGCGACGCCCTTGGCACAAGTTCGAACGAAGATGCGATTCCGTGCTAAGATATTCTACCCGTTATTGGGTCGGAAGTTCTCATTAACCCTAAATCTAAAAAGGCTTCTTTACTTGACGGTCATCACCCCAATCATCGAAATACACGCGCCAGCAGGTAAAATACTCGGATAATTCGGCGTCAACAGTCCAAGATATTACGTATGATAACATCGGCACCAAAATACGTATCCAATGAGAAACGTTACATCACGATTTCTGCATTACATCTATCGATCAATATTGCACAATATCAGAAATTTTTTAATCAACTACAATCCTACGGCAACGCCAACATTAGGAAAATGTACACACAGACTCTGCCTGGAAACCCTGCAAGACGATTAAAAAGAAGATGGTGTCGGGGTGTCCTATAAGCGCAGACGAAAGTACTTCCCCGTCTTTAATATTAATATTATACAACTAGTTTAAACCTTTCATATCCGACACTAATGTAACGGTTTAAGTAATAAAAGCTCCATTACTCCCAATGGGGAGAAGGGGCGAACAACAAGTTATGTTTTGTATACCCTCAATAGTATACAGTGTGTTAAAAAAAAAAAAATGATTTTTATCCGTGAATTTTTTTTTTTCAGCATTTGCTACTTAACCAGTTTTTTATAGTAACGTTGATAATACAGTTAACTCGCGCCTATCCGAATTAATTGGACGGCCAGGCGGTCCGGATAGCAAACAATCCGGATACGCCGGAGTTCAAGGGATGACGACGACCTTCTACAATGTTGAAGCTACAGTATTGATATTTAATGACAGTACACTAATATACTGTATATGTCCATTAATGAGAATCAATAAAGATACTGTGGTACGGCTAATAATAAATTTTACAGCAATATTAAAACATCGTTACAATAAAGCAAATGAATATTTATAATTAATAACAAGTTCTTAACGTACACTGCAAACCTTAAATGGTGTAAATTAAATGTAAAAATAAGTATTTTTAAGTGAAAAATAAAAAAATTATACCTAGAAAATGGTAGTTCAGAATTTGAATAGTAAATTACAAAAAAGAATAGAAAGATGATATTTTTATTAGACTTTACTTCGTTTTTATTTCAGTTAGTAACCCGATCCAAATTATCTTTATTCGTGCGCAAGTTTAAATATTGATATATATATTTCTCATTTAACTAATTTATATTACGAAATTAAAAATAAAAAAAAAACCGCAAAAAATCGATAATAATTACATTTAAAACAGAATAAAAAGGTAACATTTTTACTAGAAAGCAGAATTAAATGTTAGTTTATAATGAAATCCCTAAGTGTATACAAATCTTTTATAGTGTATAAATTACGTTTCTCTGTTGTGATAAACTTTTTCATCGAGGATTTTGTTCTTTCGGGAACCAAAAATGTTCCCTATCCCCCCACCCGCTCGTGGATCTGCCACCGAATATATTGGTACAGGGTTTACTTTAAATGTCTCGCGCGAATTAAAGCACATTGCCAAGAATCATAATCGCGGGCGAACTTTTTTCGAAATATATGTTTCTTCTATCGAATCAGTAGCGCACCTAGGATCGACTCCAATAGGGCGGAATTCATCGTGATAAAATGTGAAGATGGTTGTTGTATTTTCGTATTTACGAACGGAATTATAGGAACACACACTGCGATATACATATTTACATTGAAATTTTACTTTTAAAGATTGATTAAAAGTAAAATATCGACGTTTTTTTTAATCATGCTGCAAAGGGGATTTTCAAGATCCTAGTGCGGTTTGAACTCGCCCCTATTGGATATTCCGAACTTGCTTGAAATTATCTGATAGCAACATCTCTTTAAAAGTGGGTCGCAATTAACAACCTTCACACTAGTTGTACTTACCTATGAGAAAGTTCGTTCAAGATTTTCTCCTTCATTCTTACCGAACCCAACATAGATGTAACGGCGGTGACCAATTTCATCGATAGCAGTGTCATCGTTGTAATTGCCAACTCTCCCTATCATTATGTTGTATATCTTAAATTTAATTAAAACGTGTCAACGATCGAAAACTCTACCGAAGTGATTCAAATTTAAACGAGAGAATTCAGATTAATACCAGTAACATTTGAGTAAGTCAGCTACCGCGGCGCAATTGATTAAGGAGACCTGGTTCGAATCCCGCAGCCGCACATTGTCAAAGATTTCACTTGAGCTGGGTTAACGTCCATAGTTGTCGCGCACCCTTCCCATCAAAAAAAAAAAAAAAAAAAAAGAAAAAAAAACACTTCCGAGCAGGAATTGTATAAAATCGAAAGAACGTCTCTGAAATTGCGTGAAAGAATTTTTTTTCATTTATATTGTTTATTTCCATCGGGGCAGCGGCGGGGCAGTCGGTTCTATTATCGTTTGGACTAGGCGCGATTTTCTCTTTTTGAAAAACTGTCAATTTCAACACTGGCCGTTCTAATCGATCAGCTGGTGATCGGAAAAGGCGAAAACATAAGCCGAACAACACCGATGTAGAACGCGTATTAGATAGAAATAGAAATTTACCTTCTTTCCGCACACTCCGCTCCCGTTGACGGAGCCGTACCATTGGTGGAACTGGCGTTAACTTGATTTTTTCGTTTTCCTTCGCGCGTAATCTCCAATTGCGATCATCTCTGCTCGATCTTCAGATCGGCCCATGACTATTGCTCGCACCAGGTTCACTGTAACGTAAATACCGCCTCCTTTTACACCATTAATGTGCGCGTGTGTGCGTGCGCGTATGTGATATGCGCGCATACATTCACAAACGTTATACTAATAGTAGTAGACGAGTACGCACACTGATTCCACGTATCGGAACAATTAGCGCGGTCGCCTGCTACGAGATTCAGCAGTGACAGAGGAATATGAAAATATTAGGAGGACGACGAACGACGGTACCGTCTGAATTAGAAGACCGATATCCGTCATCTGATTTTCAAAGTGAACCTCTTTCCCTGTTAAAAGCATCTTCGCTCCGTGTTCGGGTTAGTACCGCTGGCTTGTTTGTTTACCGTCAGATTTCACGGTTAAGTAATCATATTTTCAACACGATCGTCTGTGTGCGTCTGTTGCCGCGTGTGTCGTCCGTGTTTATCGCATATTTCTAGATGCGAACAGACTAGAAAGAAACGAAAACAGCATCCTTGTATTTCGACTTTTCCTTCGAGCGCCTGGCTCTGCTTCGTTCGGAGTAAATATTTACAAAATGCAACATCAACAATCGGAGCCGAGCGCGGTTACGATTCGCGATTTCGTCAGACGAAGCTTAAGCGGCCAGTCAAGCGATGACCACCACGTCGACTACCTGCAGCAACACCTGCAGTTGGCTTCCGTTCCGGTGAAGAGCGAATATCGTTCATCGGCCAGTCTGGTTCACCATCATCCGTGCTTCTATCAACCGGCGGCCGACGAGTTGGCCGCTGCCGGAATTTGCTCGAGAACTTTGCCGCATCAGCAGCAGACGATCTCGTCCAAGAACCTGGAAGAGGTAGCGCCAGCGGCCAGTTCGTTACCGGCTGAAATTCTCGTGAAATCGTCGACCGACGTACCAACCGCCGCCGCCGCCGCCGCCGCCGCGAAGAAGAAACTCGGAACTTCGGTAAGTCGACGCCCGGAAAAACCTCAGCTCTCGTACATTGCGCTGATCGCGATGGCCATCAAGGAAGCGCCGAACAAAAAGTGCACGCTGAGCGAGATCTACTCGTATCTACAAGATGCGCACGAGTTTTTCAGAGGTTCGTACCAGGGCTGGAAGAATTCGGTGCGGCACAATCTGTCCTTGAACGAATGCTTCGTGAAGGTGCCGAAGAACCTCGGCAAGCCCAGTAAAGGTCATTACTGGACCATTGACTCCAACTCCGAGCTGATGTTCGAGGAAGGATCGCACCGAAGGAGACCGCGCGGTTTTCGACGAAGGTATCAACAGCAGCAGCAGCAGCAGCAGCAGCAACAACAGCAACAGCAACACCAGCAGCAGCAGCAGCTGAAGCAGTCGCCTTCATCGGCTTGTTCATCTTTGACGACGATGGTTTGCGACCAGCAGGGTCAGTACACGACCGTAATACCGCCGATGGCGACCGGATTTCACCACCTGCAACCGTATCACCGATCGATCATTTCGCATCATCAAAACCTGACCGATCATCACCGAATCGACCAAATGGAAATATCGCCGGACGGCAACCACTATCATCACCACCACAACCCCTACTCTTCTTCGTACGATTATAGTCATAATTCTGCGGCAACGATTTATTCGCAAAGCTTTTCCAACGATTCGGTCGAGGACCAGTTTATCGACAAACATCAAAACAACGGCCCCCCGTTCATTTCGGTTCCCGCCTGCACCTACCAGCAATTCGCTGATTCCATCAACAATTACCATCATTATTATAATTATTCCGATATTACCAGTAAGTAAGAAATATATATATATATATATATATATATATAATATATGTATTATGCGGTTGCGCAATAGTCTAGTCGTTAAGAGGTGTTCGTAATTTGAAACTGAATTTCGTCACTATACCAGAGAAATTTGGGAAAGGGAAAGAGACGGCCGAGCGAAAGAGAATCTAGCCCCCAATATTCTTTCAGATCTGTTAGATCCATAAGTACACTAAAAAAAAACAACGATAATTCCGCAATTCCCGACACCTTGTTTAGGGTACTGTATAAATATATTTGTATATTATATAGTGTATAGCAATTTCCAGCCCCTTTCACTTTGTGTGAAGTTGGAATATTTTTCTTTAGCACGAGTTATGCGCCTCTTTAATCTCGCGAATTTTACTCGAATAAATATTTTTTAAGATTTATGGAGATCTTTTTAGTATGTATATATCATACTTATGAGATTCTTTTCATGCCCTAATCATAGTCTAGCCGAACTATTAACGCTTTAGATGAAAATATACTTAACGAATGCAGAATTTCAGATAATAAATAATTTCCCTTAATAAATATAGAAATTTAAAAACATCGGATTCCAGCTTCTTTAGTATGTAATTTTTTCGAATAACTCGCGGATAATGGAAACCGGCAATTCACGACTAACACACATTTCGTGAATTGTACAACATGCGTGAAATGTTTGGAATTTCAGTTTCTGGAAAATATGTTGACTTTTGCATACTTCATGTATCAGCTCACGCCTATCGAATGGCATTTACTTACTACTTGAAATGAGCACATCGGTTCTAGAAAACAATAAGAAGTGAAATTAGTAGGAGAGAATGCGAGCGAACGAACTGCTTCACGAAAGACCATTCTCACAGGCGCTTTATAAAAACCGTTTTCGAGAAAGTATTTTCAGAAGTACCTGAAAACCTGTTCGGTGTTGCACAAAAGCTCGCCGTTAAAGTCACGTTTTAAACTTAAAATTTAAAGTTGAAAATTTTAAATCTAAAATTTAAAATTTAAAATTTAAAATTTAAAATTGAAAATTGAAAATATTTATTTGTCCACAGTTTCGCAACTACCAGCCCGTTGTGGTTCGTTAAATTCTCTACATCCATTATATTCTTTCCCCTCCGTATTGCGGCGAAATGTCTATAATGTAACACATATAACGGAATGTAATAATTAAAATTCTCATAAATGACTCTGACTTTTGTAAAAATTTAAATAAGCTTTCAGCTGCAGACCTTTTCTAATTTATCGACGACGTTTTTTTCGAATGGTTCCCTGTTGTAACTTCCTACACCCGTATTGTTCTTTTAAATTAAACATGCAATTCCCGCTAAATTGGCGCAAAATGAAACACGATTGGAAAAATTTGAAAACGCCAAAATATATAAATATTTTTTTTTTTTTTGTATGTTTCGAACCTATGTCTACTGTTACATCAATAAAGCAGTGCGAAGTTAAAATTATGACTAAGAAAATTTAAATAGAAAAAAACCCGTTACGCTAATGCGCTAAAAGTGTCGCAAAACTGAACATGAAAAAAAAGCTCCTTCAGATTAGTTGGTTAAATGAATTTTCAAGAGGTTCAAAAAAAAAAAAAACGGATCTAGTTTATTTGTTTGAAACGTATCGAAATTCTAAAAATTTATCCGTTTATGAGCCCGCTAATTTCTCTCGAATTATGATCATTCAGTTCGTATTGAATATGTAGTAATATCCGAAATAAAAATTATTCCATCCCAGTCAGTGGACTACGAACCCTTCACGTCACAATAATTTACCATACCAGTTACTGATGCCAATAGGCTAGAAACGGCTTGTAGAGAGAAAAAAAAAAAAAAAAAAAAAATCCCGTTTAATAATAAAACTCGCGGTTATATACGCTAGTTTAAATGTATTGTAATATTTTAAAGTTTTGAAGTAAAATTACCGAATAATCTTAGCAAAACGATAGATTAATTTGTTGATGCAATCATTTTTTTAAGCGTGTGTATATGTGAAGGTCCACCACAGTTCGTCGTTAAAAACGTGATTCGCCGCTGGTACTGAATAATGCGAAGACACCCATAAATCAGGGGCGAATCTGGAGAGACATTTTGGGGAGGAAAATTATATAATTACGTAATATCTTATACGATGGTAGGCAGTAGATTTGAGAAATACTTTGTTTCATAAAGAAAATGAAATAGCGACCTGTTTAGAAATTTAAAAATGTTTTAAAAATGCTTTGAAAATGTTAATTTAATTTTTAGTTGAAAAATAAAACGAAATTATAAAATTGTAGCTAAAATGGTAGTTTAGAATTTGAATAGTAAATTACTAGAAAGAATAGAAAGATAGTATATTTTTATTAGACTTTACTTCTTTTTTATTTCAGTTGGTAATCCAATCCGAATTCTCTTTGTTCGTGAGCGAATAAAAAAAATATATATATATTTCTCACGAAACTATATTAATTTATATTACAAAATAAAGAAAAAAGGCAAAAGTACAGTTGCGTTTAAAATAGAATAAAAACGTAACATTAATAGTTTTGCTAGAAAACAGTATTAAATATTAGTTTATATTTAATTCTATTTTATTTATTTATTTATTTATGCCTACATAAGTAAAATACAATCCTTATTGCTACGTGGTATACACTATAAATTTATTATAAAATGCCCTCACTTTGAGCGTAGACTTCCTCAAGTCGACTCCATTCACGTCTGCGGTTCTGTGGAAATGTTTATGTTTTATAAATTGTTGTATATCGTCTATCCATCTGGTCAGTTGTTTCCCCACTTTCCTTTTCTTATACCCCGAATACCAAAAAGTGCTTTTATGCGTCCACCTTCCATCCGTGAGGAGAGATCCCACACACCGCCATTTTATTCTTCTTACGAAGTGTATATTACATTTAAATTGTGTTTTAACCTTTTTTTTTATGCTACCGATTCTTACTTTGTCGCTTTTTTTAACGCCTAGAGTAGTTCTCTCCGAACAATTTTGTGTTGTTACAAGTTTATTTATCTCTCTCTCTCTCTCTCTCTCTCTGGGTTAACGACCAAGTTTGCCATCCATAAGAAAGTGTAAGAACTAGGTAACTGTTGAATACATTTATAGTAAAGTGGAAATGGGCCTTTAAGAATGTGCTTTAATGACCAAAATTTATTCCAAACTAAACTTATTCTTCTATCTACTTCTTTTTGAGTCCTGTTATTACGCGAAATTATTTGTCCGAGGTATATATTATTTCTTTTACTTTTTCTATTTTATGACCTTCTATTCTTATATCTATTCTCCGAGATGGTGATAAAAATTTTTCATTTATTAATGTCGATGGTCAGACCTGCTGTTTTTCCTACCTTTTAAAGTTCATTAACCATTAATTTTAATTCCCTTACATCTGAGCTAATTAAAAAATTACATCGTCCACAAAATCTATAATTAAGTTTCGTTGTTGTAACAAATTTTTTCATCGAGGTTTTAGTTCTTTTGGGAGGAGGAAATGTCCTCTATCCGTCGATCCGCCATTGCATAAATGAGTACATTAATGTTCGTGACCCCATTGTGTGTTCGCTGTTGGCGTCATAATAAACCGCTGTTAGTTTTTAAAATCGAGAAAAAATTTTCAATTTCGCTGATGTGATGCACTTATTTTATTTGTCCATTCGATTAGTGTGTTAAAAGTGAACTTATGGAAATTATAAGAATATTTTATGATCAAATCTTACTAGAGTGAAATTAGAATGCAAATATTTCAAAGCGGGAAAAGTTTAAGTAAAACGCGTTTAATTGCGTTTACGTTTTTTTTTTTTGAAAATAATTTTTTCCTATTTTAAAATATCCCCATTCTCATTTGATGTTTAATAATGATTTTATCTAATGGGGATATTTTAAAGGGGGAAAAATTATTTTCTAGAAAAATGGATTGGGAAAATAAGGGAATAAATGTAAACGGTAAGAGATTTGCAGATGACAATATCCTTCTTTCCACTTCTTTAGAAGAATTGAGGGAAATGTTGCTAGACATGAAGGGAGCAAAAGTTGGATTATCTATTAACACCTCACAAAAAAAAAAAAAAAAATATTAACTAAGACTATAACCCGGAGAGAAATTCAAGTGAATAATAATCTAATAGAAGTAGTGAGCGAAACGACATATTTAGGCCAACAATTAGCATTCGAAAATAAGATAGAAAAAGAAGTAAACGTGAGAATTACTAAGACACGGAGTAAGTACTGGTCACTAAAAAAAAAATATTCAAAGGGTCTTTCGGTAATTACCATAAAAGTCAAATTTTTAACATGTGTATATTACCCGTCTTAACTTATGGTTGCCAAATTTGGTGAACGCAAAAATTATAAATAGACTAAGGACAACGCAAAACACACTAACTAGAAAGGTCAAGGCTTAATATAAAGATAAGAGATCGAATAAAAATAGAAAAAATTAAAAAAGCTCCTAAGATATAATATTGACGTGGTACGTTAAAAGGAGAAAATGGGAATGGGCTGGCCATGTAATTAATAGAGATGCCCGTTGGACATATGAGACTACTTTCTGGTACCTTTCACATTATAGACGGAAACGAGGTCACCAAAAAGGTAGATGGAAAGATGAAATAAACCAATTTTTAAATAACAGTTATTTTGAAAAAGTAGCAATTAATAGATTAACATTTGGAACGGTTGAATACCTTTGCTCTGCACGGGCCGAGGAAATTTCATCTATAAATAATTATTTTTTCTTTCTAATGATTATGTATAATTTTCTCGATAAAGGTATTTGGATTTTGATATATACACCGTAAAACGCTCTTACGATATAATTTATTTAATTTCAAAAGTTCATTCAACATTAAGCGAATGAACAAATAAAAAATTAAACACATATTAGCGAAATTAAAAATTTTCCCTCGACACTTCCAAACAGCTGTTTATTTTAACGCCAGCGACGAGACGAACCGTGGCTTCTGGTCTAATGTTGCCGGCAACAAAACGCGCCTGCGGCGAAATATTCGCAAATTGTGCTCGCGGTATGATATTCCCTCGGAAAAACATGATGGTCCCTATAATACCTGGAGGAAACTATTAACACCATCAGGGAACTACTAATATACAGGTTGTTAACTAATAGTTTGACGAATGAAAATTATAAACAATGATATTTTATATGATCACATTCGATGCGGAAGTTTTTTGTTTTTTTTTAATAATTTCGGTATATCTCAAATTCGGTGTACGTACTGACTGAGTTGTGTAAAGATTTTCGTTGTTACTTTTCGATGGTACACGTCTCGACCATCGGCAGACAATTCAGCACCTGTTCATTCTGCTTGTTTCTCTTTATATATCGTAAGGCTTGAAAAACAATCCTATTAATATATCCTGGAAAGTATGCAAAAAAGTGAAACTTTTGATTTCGGTTTGTCTTAAGTCGTCGATTTAAAAATTAATCAAGCGAATCTTAATACATGGCAGCGAAATTCGTACTTCATGCAGTAGCGCATCCACGACGAAATATGAAGATGTTCCACATTTTTACAAGGGATTTCTCGTATATTATCAAAACGCAAAAGTAGTAATCTTAAGTGTGTTCATAGTTATATTTAATGTTTTAGAGATCGAAATGCCATCCTATTAAACGATGTTACAAACTTTTTTTTTTACGAAGAAGAACCACATTATCCTTCGCCATACACGCATATTCGTAAACCGCCATCGACACTAGATAGGCCGCTTCTCAGGGTTCAACTCGAAAGCTCGACGTTAAACGAACTGCTGGAAAATTATCTTAAAAGAATATTAAATCGAACGAAAGGAGAGGGGTTTTTTTTCCGAAAAGAAAAAATGTTGTTAACTTTTGCGATTCCAATTATACGGGAATTCTGAATATTTTTGAACTTGTTCGGCGATTTCAATGGGACCATTAAAAATTTGTTTCCGAATTAAGTTTCAAACGGTTATAGAAGAATCTGCATCCCGTAAAAAATCTTCTTATATGGTTTTTTTCCCTTCAACATTTATATAACCCAATAATAGTATGCGCGCATCTTTAAACTCGTGATTTGTCTTAAATACGGATTCTTTCATCTCGAGGCACTTTAACCAGTCGTTTAATTTTCTCTCCACTTTTGCTCTTAAAAGACTGAATCTGTTGAAATCCCTTTCTCCTGCGAACTGCAGACCTGATCCCCTCCGTCTTATTCTTTATGGTTGTACTTCTAAACCCAAGCAAAATATTATCCAAAAAAGTTTCCGTCTTCGTCTCCATTTCGGTGCTCTAAAATCTTCTCCGCTTTCGGTAATTCTTACCAAGTCGAATAGCCCTCCTCCTCTTTTTATGTGTAGGTCCTATTTGGGCTATCGTTCCCTCTCCAAACGTCTTCAGTGTACTTCCGCTTGGCTTATTCGTTCTTTTCTTCTATTTTGCCAAACTGGCGCTTTACTCCCTTAAGAAACCTCCTATTCCTCCACATATTTCTTTACATCTGACAGTTCTTTTTCATCTTATATTATTCCTGCCTGTTGTAATCATCCTTATTTTTCCTTTAATTTTGCCGATCTTTCCTTCCGTCCCGAAATAGTTTACCTTTCTTTTTCTTTCAAATCTTTTCCCGCTGCAGTAGTCAGACAAAATTTTCTCAGGTCTTGGTTTTCTTCTAGATAGGACCATTTTATAGATGATTCAAGAAAACTTTTGGTGCGGTTAGAGGCTTTTCCATTCTCCCGAACATTAATTTTTCTGAATCTTTCCCCGTCTTCTCTCTTTTTCTGTACTATCTTTACTGCTGAACTCAATAGCTATATCCTGCTCTTCATTACGTACATTTGCTCGCAGCGTTACTTTACGAGTTATTTATCTCCGATTCTTCTAGCACTCTCCCCAAGCTATTTCTTCCTATATACCTCTACTCACTTATGCGACTTTATCATCCTCCGCATACGTTCTCTTATCTACAATCTTCCTCACTCCACTCTATCGATTTCCTCTGGCTTCCTAGCTAAATGAACATAGTGGACAATAAATTGAGGGATTCTTTGGCTTGCTGCATCTTCTCACCTCTACTCCTCTAAAATTGTGGCATCTAACTCATTTTCCCTGTGTAAAAAAATCCATATTAGACTCTGTCGGATGTTCCTTTCTTCGCTAATAAATTTTCCTTTTACTTACCACGACCTTCCGTCTTCCCTTGGTTTAATATAGTTTTCACTGTGCCGTTTTACCGTCGTATTTATTGTTCTTTTACGCCTTAATTTTTTTTTTTTTTTTGTGCATGCGATCTGCCGCCTTAAGTAGACAATAAGCATGATATATTATTTACGTTTTTACTATGTATGAAATGCTACTCAATGGTAGCTATTCTCTTTTTGAGTAATGTATAAACAGGGCCGCGCCTAGATTTTTGAAAAGGGGAGGGTTTTGAAAATTTTCTCCGCATATCTATTTTATAAATAACAATACATTTTTCACTAATACGAGTATTCGTACAATTAATAATTTCCATAATTTTGATTTATATATTAATAATTCACATAAATGAATTACCTCGTATATGAACATTAATAAAAATTACATATGTTATTGATCATACTCGTAATAAAAAATTTTGTATAAAATTTTAATGAAGTACCTAAAAATATGGAGTACATTTTTTCCTTTTTTTTTTTTTTTTTTTTTTTTTAATATAAGAACACCCTAAAAAGTTATCAGTATTTATTTTAAATTTTTATTTTTTTCAGATTTTTGTGTATTTATAATAACTATATCAGTTCTAATGAAAAGGGGGTTTAACCTCCCACCTCCTTCGTGGACACGGCCTTGTGCATAAAGTCAAAATTATAATTTGAGGTCGACTTTTCAATTCCATTGAATTACATCTTACAAAAAGGACCTGAAATGCACGCTGTTATCGGTAAGATCGGCTGCTAATGAACATGCGTGAGATAATATAATCGTTGGATATATCTAAAACTATAAAGTATTATTGCTTTATTTAGGCATAAAAGATCATCATTATGTAAATCATCATTTCGCACATACCACGACGGTGCTCCAGTAGAACCTTTGCCCAAAATCGCTGGATGATTTTTATATTTGTATTACTGGCTACTCCCAAAATTTCAATACCGTATGATGCTCACCATCTTCATTTTACACCCTCTCCAAATTACCATCTTCAACCTAATTATGAAAATTTTCTTTGGATGCCCTCCCTTCTCAAATGAACATAGCATATTGTATTCTAGTCTGTTGTCCTTCGGACATCCTACTCCTCATAATGTCTCTTACATTATATTCCCTCCCTTTCCGTTATTCCAGTTCTTAATTTTTTCGTTTCATCTGTTTCTGACCGGATTAGTGTGTAACTGACTCTTTCCATCCTAATCGCTTCAGGGCGCGGGCCCCGTGTTGCCCCCCCCCACAAACCCAGTAATTTCCATAATAAATGTACAATATACGGCACCATCGATGTTAGAAATGTTTTAGTTTAGAGTGAATTTTATGAATTAAGTACGGAGTATCTGGAATAAAATAGTAATTTACGGAACAATTAGAATTTTATGTGACACATTTTCTTCCGAGAGATGGTAGTTTTATTCCTAGGCTATCAGTTGGAGGCGCACGAAGCAACGTCCATTCTTATCCATTATATTGTACGCAATATCGAGTATATTTTTCGATGCTTCCATAATTTAAATAATTCAGTTGTAATATTCCAATTTAAATGTACCATAAGGATATTTTATTCGTTCTGAATAGTGTACTGAGAGATAATTACGGTAAAGTATTTATTTGTTTTTCTCACTTTATATCCCCTTTCTTTAATATATATATATATATATATATACATTATAATACGTTATCGATGTAATTCAACTTATTATAAAAAAAATAGAGAAACTATAAAGAAAATAAAAGTATATTCCTCGAAATGAATTTCGTCGATATCCATATTTTCGAATTTTGACCCCGATGCGATTCTTTCGGTTTGGATGTAAAAAAAGCCCAGCACACTTGTTCGATTTTTTTAGTACTTTGAAATCGCTATCCGCAGAAACTATGTGCTGACGCTGTTGCTGGAGTATTATCGTATTGCAGTAATATTTCTTTTTCGGTTTACCAACGACACTTTTGCGTAGCTCAAAATGTGCCAACCCTCTAAAACTTCGCCGTATACCAGATAAAACTTTTTCCAAACCAATCGTGTTGAATTATCGTGATGGCTTAAAAAAAAAAAAAATATCGCTTTATTTTCTTATCAAAACTGACAAAAAAAAAAAAAAAAGAAGAAGAAGAAGAAATATCACATTTTTTATCACAATCACAATCCGGTGCAAAAACCAATCATGCTTAGGATTTTCAAGCAATTATTTTCTAGATTTTTAAATGTTATTGTTTTTATGGACGGATGTTTACGACAAAAATTGGGAACGGTATAGACATGTCAAACAACAGTATAGCAGACCCACAACGTTGAGACTGATCTTCTAACGCAGAACGTAAAGCCTATTTTTACTTATGGCAGATGGATGGCAGCTGCGCACCCGGCTTATCCATTAAACCCGCAACTTTTCTAAAAACCGGCCAAACAAATTTTGGACCACGGTGGTATTTTGATGTTAGCTTTTCTTCTAGGATTGTCGAATTAAAGATGAAATTTCAAATTTTTTATCAGCCCTTATAAAGACTTAAATCGCAATTTTTAAAATGCATTCAAGGAGACTGGGGACAATAGAAACAATTTTCATATTTTATTTTTTTACAGCCAACCTATATTTATTTCTTAAATTAATTTATAGTATATTGTTTGAAATGTATTTACATGTTTGTAGTCAAAAAATATTGGAAAAAAACTGATAATATTTTAAATGTTTCAATTGTCCCTGATAGGGGGACGGTTGAAACAGAATCCAGGGACAATTGAAATAACAGTGATGAATAATACGCAATTATTTGAAATATTTATTTCTTATATATTATAAATGATAAAAATTAACTGATAACTTTTAACACACTATTCATGCATACCGACTACTAAAAATAATAATAAAGTATTAAATCACTATATCAAAATGAAAAGTTAATGTTTATTAATGAAAAATAAGAATTGCTTAGATAATTCGAATTACTTTATGAATTATTCAAAAAGACAATTATGGCGTATATAGGATAATTCTTGTTGAGTGTATTCCTCACGGGACTATTTGCGACATTCTATGCTTTTTTTAGGTCAGCTTGAATGAATCATAAGGTTCCAAACGAACTAAACAGAAATATTCTTTTTTTTTTTTTTTTGGACACGTCAACAGTGGAACTTACCCAACGCAGACAATTGTGCATTATATAAGGAAAATATTAGAAATTGAGGAGATAAAGAAGGTTAACAAAGGAACTATATTGAGAGAGGAATGCAAGAATGGTATGGGCACTATAAGGAATGAGAAGGCGCCAAAGCGCAGAAGATTAGAATACAGGGCAGCACGTTCGGAGAAAATAAAGGAGTATTCGAAGAAGACATGATTCGCATCGCAGGTATAATTGAGCTCTGGAGGGTGACACAAAGGTGATTGAACAAGAGAAAAACGGAAAAGAGAAGCCGGAAGCTATAATAGAACCGCAGGCGAACTATAGAGGAAATAATCGAACGGCTAAGACAGTTGTTACGGCGGTTTCATCAATACTATAAATATCTTTTGCTTCAAACTGGTTTTGATCCATTACTTCCATTAAGTTATTAAAAAATAGTTTGATATTATTAGCATTAAAACTCGTAGCTCTCGACAGGCTTGTAGCTTCAGTACAACGAATTGAAAGCTCTGAATTACGTTTCATGAAACCATTAAACTCCTGCTAGGCGATTTATAATCCACGTTTTTGGCACATTAATTGAATACTTTATAGACAATTCGTATGCCAGTTTTCGCATTTCTTTGGACGATAATCCATAAAATACATTAGCCGTCCTAATAATATATGCAGCAAAAATTTTTTCCTGCTCTGAGTTGAATTCGCGTCTTACGCATCGGTAACCCATGGTTACGGAAGTCACAGATCGTTCTTCAGTTGTTTTTTATTTTATTTTATAACATATGCACTCAATGAGACATGGTTCAAATCTAATTTTTTTGCAGCGGATCGTATAGAGAGATTGTTGTCAACCATTTCCCTATATGCTTCTGCATATTTAGATATAGGTTGTGAATCATAATTTGTTTTCCGTATTCATGTTAGTTTTTTCTTATACTTCATATTTTTTTATGTCGAGCAACACAAAACTCGTCCTTACATAAATTTTTATGGCCACGATGATGTAAAAATTAGAATTTGTTTTATTAGATTATAAATGACGTTGTAACTTTTTGGCTTCCCATTTAAAATTAGACCCTTTTTTTATAGTTTTTATACTATTTAATAACATTTTTGTCAAATTGATTTTTATAAACAATACCATTTACGAGGAACAATTTGTCGTACGATCGCAAAAATTAACTAATTCAGAAACGAACTATGTGGGGAAATAAGGGAAAAGAGCTTGAAGAACACATAACGTATATACTTTCATTTACTTTTTCAATTGTCCCCGTAATAGGTAATTTAATAACATCATCATATTCTCTAAACTAACTAAAATTTTTACAAATACTAATACAACAGATAAAACATTAAAATATATAATAAATATTTTAAAATTTATCTTATTTTTCGGTGTATCACAATTATACTCGCAGTACAAAATTTTTCAAACACAACGCTAAACTCTTTTAACCATTCTACACGTGGTTACTGCTGGTTTTAGTCAATGAACGAGTACTAATTGCAAACACTATATTTTCGAAACAATTCATATCAGTGTTCATATGAGTAAAAAAAATACTGATTGTTTCAATTGTCCCCAGTTTCTCCTACTCTAACTAACTTTATCGTTTAACGGATTCACATTAGCTGTTAATACTCCGTACTTTTTCACGTAATATTTTTAAATGTTCATATCCTATATATTACTTTTTCTAATATAATTAATTAAATCACCGTTTTTGTATATGCAGGGTAGTGTGATAAATTTAAAAGACTCGATATCGCAGTCCACACCGAATCTGCTTGTAAATACACAGTCTATCGCATAAATCGTTAATATGATTTCGTTCAATACTCAGAAATTTTTCAAAATTTTCAAAATGTAAAATTAACGAAATTGTTTTTTATTAAATACCTTATTCCCGCAGTGAATGGGTAATGCAGAAATAAATTTGATAACTCATGCTTCTTACTAACACAAATGATAACGTGTAACGGATGGTACCTGAAAATTACCGCCGGGAGCCTGTAAAAAGGTTTGAGTAAAAACCCTCGTTCGCTGCCGCCCGAACGATCGCGCCCGAACTAGCTGGCCCCGCTTTGCTTTTTAAAAATTACTTTACCAACCGATTTTGTAGTGTGAGGGATTTCTCTTCCTTTAGAAGAAAATTCAAAGTATTTACGAGAAAGATTTCAAATTATTTCCATTTTCTTGGTTTCCTTCTTCACTGGTAATCGGTGGCAAAGCACGTACCGATTTACAGTCATCGTGTTTTCGTTTCTTATCGATATCTTGTGATAATTCGATTGCGTTTCGATAATTTTCCCCATATGACCTTTTTTAAATCTGCAAATGGTTTATAATTAAAAACTCCACTCCGGTTTTTTACAAAACTTGAGAACATTACTTTTCATAAGTGTTTCACAATATTCCCCAAAAAACATCCTCCTCTCAAAACATCTAGATGATGAAGCTACTCGTAAATTTTTTGGAATCCTTTTTGATAATTTTCACAATTCTTAAAAGATAACGCGGTTTTCCTATAAATAAAGTATCACTAATAGTCCATTCGGGGTCTTCAGTTTTAATAGTAATATCTTCGTTGTTATTAAATCGTTCACTAACGGAACTAGAGATACACGTTCGCGGTGTTTTTACTTTTTTAATAAAATAATCGTAAATGGTTGAGGTTTTTTTTTTTTTTGTTCATTTAAGAACCCTGTTAAAAATAATTTATAAATATAATATAAATATGGATTTTCTTAAACTAGTACGCAGTTTCAAATTTAATATTCGTTTATCTGTTATTCAGAATCAGAATATATTTTATAATAATAACACATGATAATATAACAATCAAAAACTTAAGTTTTAACCCTCTTATGCGCTATGGTAGCATGAGCAGCGGAGATGTAATCGGACACGAACCAATCTATGTTATATTTCTCGCGAATTTTATATACATACACCGTTGAAACATTGATTTTAAAGAAAGAAAAAAAAAAGGACAGGGTGTAATCCTCTCGTCTATAATATTCAGTAGTAAATATTAAAAATAAAATATCGAATTTTATATATATATATATATAACAAGAATAAAATAATAGAAAAAAAATAAAATAGTGAAGCGTAACGCACACCGGTGCGAAAAAGTTGCGGAACGCGGGGTGGGTCGCGAAAAAACGCAAGCTCGG
Organism: Icerya purchasi; assembly: GCA_039619475.1. Taxonomy (NCBI): domain Eukaryota; kingdom Metazoa; phylum Arthropoda; class Insecta; order Hemiptera; family Monophlebidae; genus Icerya; species Icerya purchasi. The sequence goes on from CM077115.1 coordinate 242,541,584, forward strand.
CGGGAAGTATTCCCGCTTCTCTGCGCACACCATAACGAAGCAAGAACTTCAGATCGCGAAAGAAAAAGTTGCATTGTGCCTTGTTCAGTTGAGCAAATGCCGTCAGATGAAGATGAGCCCTTTTGCTAATTGCTTTGAATCATGATCTACTTATATACTGGCTTTCTTTTGAACAGCTTGTAACTTAACATAAATACCTTCTATCGACATCTGTTGATACTATATTGGGCAAGTTATAAATCAAAAAGCAAGACATATTAGGCTGGTACTTTTTAAGTAAATATTTACATAAGGTGACAGTCGCAGCAGGTAGTCATTTTGGAGCAGCCTGCGCACTCCGGAAAAAACGTGAAATCTTAAGGAAATTACTTTTTTCCCAGGTAAAAAACATATTGCCTCGTACTCAGAAAGGTTCAAAGTATATTTTAAGCCAATAGAAAAACAAAATCGATTTTTCAAAAAATTTACAATGCTGTTACCCCTTAAATATGTTGCACCTATCATCTCGTTTAATTCCCCGAAATTCCAGTCGTCGTCTAGCGACGTCAAACATGTTGTTCCCCCGTGGAGCTGCTGGTACGCGATAAGCGGCAATCGGTCGCCATGATCGAATGCGCAGAGTGTCTGCTTCGGAATACTACTTGAAGCGTCTACCAGTATTGCCGCTTCGGCTGTTCTCTATCCGCGAACAAGACACATTCGAGCATGATCTTCTTATCGTGCTACTGCGGAAGCGTCGCTGAAATTTCAATCGCCATCGAACTGTAATATCGTTCTGGTTTGTTTGTTCTCGCGTAAATTTTCGGATCGGTTTATAAAAAGCCTTTTAACATGACACGAAATGCTCGTACGGACTTTTCGAGTCGCTTGCTGTGTTCCGCGCCCCATTGTTAATTCGTCGTCGTCATCATCATCGAAGAATATATAAATAATTAATAGTGAAAATATAGCATCGTTTTTTGTTTTTGATTTTCTAGTCTCTTCAGCCCCAGTATGGTTATCGTAATGTTAGAATCGGATAGATATGTACTAGGTACATTCAGTTCTTGTATTACAAAACTACCTGTACGTTATAAACATGACCTATTCGTTATATACCTATACAACCATTTTCATTTAATTGCCGTCCGATGTCGTTCCATACTCGGTCCGTCGCACGAGAATCGAACAAAATCTGATGTTTTTTCACTGCCTCAATCAACTTCTCCGTTTGAGACATCGTGAAAGATTGACGAAGAAAAGAGCAGAATCGTTGCGGGATGTGGGAAAACTGTGTCAACTGCGAACAGTCATTCGCAGTAAGTGCGGAAAATTTAGCGGGATCCCGCTTTGGTCTGCGCTCACTCATATCCCGCTATGTCATTACGTTCCACGCGAATTTCACGCTCCATCCCCCAACCCGCAAGTTTTTCGCCCCGATGTGCGCTACGGTTAATTAATAATGAAGTATTTTTAGTCTCGTGCCTGATTTCTAGAAATAACTTACCGAAAAAATAATATATTTACTAAACAGCAAGCAAATGAAAAAAAAAAAAAAAAAAAAACGTGCATAATAATATACTTATTTGCGGAAACGATTTCGAGCAAATCTTTTTAGTCAAAAAATTAAAAAATATTTTATAAATGAATATTGGCCCAGCAACCGGTATTTAAAAATAACTTGATCATATTTAAAACGTTCGTGGAAATAAAAAAAAAAGAAGAATAAAGCAATAGAAACAGAAATAAAGTTATCTATAAGTTAAGGTATTCGGCTACCAAACCAGATAAGTCATAGTTTTCCGGATTCAAGTCGCTCCCGCCATGTTTACCCAACGTGAAATAATTAGGTAGCAAAAAAATTTTGGGAAAGTAGCCCGGCGGCCATGAGAAAGGAATTAGACTCCTTAGTCTTATCACTGACCAAATGTTTCTCTGAAATCGATGAAACTAAAATCAGTTTTATCCTTTCTTACTACGTAAGAAAATTATCCTAGAAGGAAGATAGAGAATACTTTGAAAAATAAGGTTGATCCATTCGTTTAACGGTAGTCGATTCTTACGACTTCCTGATATGTATTAAAATATGTATTTAACGTTATGAGAGGAATTAGTCGGTTTATTTTAAAAACCAATTTCAACTAATATCACAACAAATAAGTAACACCTATTTAAGTGTAAGAGACAGGAATTTCGTATTCGTAAATTGCGCGAATAGCAATTATATTCGCGGCTACATAAATTCATTTGAACATTAATCGGTCGGAAGTTTAGAAAATGTTGAAATCCACATTTAATTTTTAATCAAAGTTTCGGATTAATTTAGATTTTTTTCTTCGTTTGGCTTCCATCAAAATTTCGGTTCTTGCTGAAACATTAAAAAAATATTGAAGTAATAATACTGAATCGACAAATTAAAAAAATAATCAATATTTTTAATCGGCTTTCGTAAATTTTACCCCCATCGGATGGCGGGGGGAAGCAAACTCTCAGAACACACCCGACTTTCTGAACAATGTTTGATAATTTTCTAGGTTTTAATTGTTTTCACATTCGATTCCAATACTAATAATCTATATTCTCCTGAATATTTTTCTGAATGCGACAACCAAGTCGTTCGAAATTATAAATAAATTTGGTTATATACATCTACCACGGATGTATTTTATTGTTCTTAATGAACATTTACGTATTTTAAAAGCTTCTTCCATTCTATATTTCACTTGTTTCTTTCAACAGGTCTTTAACAATTGTGATCAACCAATTCTCCCCTTGAGCTGGTTTTTTGCGCATTTTCCGCTGCTAAATTTTGAATTCTTTAAAAATTGCCTCTTGCGAAACATACACATCCTAAAAAAGCTCTTCCGAATTTCTAGTTATTTTGGTTTTTCCGGTAGAGAAAATTGATTTTCTTTAAAATATTTATCGCACCCGTTTAGCCCTGCAACTTTCAAAATAAATTTTAGTTTTTCAATTCTGATAATTATCGAGAAATATCGGTTACAAATGAAAAAAAATCGACAGGTTCGAATTCATATGTACAATTTACGTACATATTGTCGGTTTAGAGCATGCCAACGTCAGTGAGTTTTACATCTAAACCAACGATATATGTAACAATATTCCGGGTGATATGATTTATTTCGAACAATGACCGACTAATTTCCCCATCTTCTTCTAGATGGTCGCTTTTTAAACATTTTCAATAAACTAAACGAACTGGGCAATTTCGAAAATAGCAAAACCAACCAGAAAATAATTCACTTGCCTCACCACTCGTCTGGCTATGAATAAAGTGTGTTTCATTTAGTGCGGAATGCTCACATATTTAGTACAAATCTTACTTTGCCCCAGAGCACACTGAAGTCATTCAATCTGTAAATACTTTTTTTTCTGATTAGACTGTTTTTGTTTGTTTTTTTTGCAGTTTTTTAACATAAAATATTTGTAGGTTGAGGTTCCGGAGAAATTTTACGTCACTTTTTTTTTCATTTTTGAAAAAAAGCGATTTAAAAAAGTATTGCAACTTCATATTTTGCATAATTTATATATGTATATAGGACGTGGTCGAATTGGTTCCCGAAATAAACTGGAATTACTACATTAGCTGGTCGAATTGGTTCTCAGGTTAAATCAGTCTTCAATTTAAAACGGTCGAATTAGTTCCCATTGTTATTAGAATGATTGATCAATCCACTGATTTATGTATTCTATTAAAACATGATGTTTGACTAAAAAGAAATATATTCTCGATAGTAATGGTGAATTTCGCATAAGAAATAACATTAAATTTAATTTACCCCTGACTGTATTTGTTTTGTTTTTTTAAACCTATAGACATGAAATATAAGTACACAGGAGTTAAGCTGTGTCAACATTCATTCATTGGTAAAGCATTATAGAAGTGCTAAATGTAGTTTACAGTTATTTGTTTTCTATTTACAGAGTTAAAATTTTTTTATAACAGATAATACAAAAATTGAAGACAGCTTGCTACATAGATGTGCGACAAGCCGTAAGCGGGGGGGCAGCCCCCCCGAAATGTTTTGGATTTTTTTTTTTTTTTATTCAGAAAGAAATTACATTTGATATTTAAAAGAAAAAAGAAAAAGAAAAATATGAATTAAAAAAACAAAAACATACGCTACACAAATTGAAACAAATTTACACAGATTATAAACGCAATCTCAAGTTTAATGCAGAATGGTTCGACCAACTTAATTGGCTACTATATTCAAAACGAGAGGATAGTGTGTACTGTAAATATTGTGCTCTTTTTGCCATGGATACTGCAGGAAAAGGGAATCATCAGAGATTTGGATCACTCGTAAAGAAAGGATTCCGCATTTGGAACAAGACGAAGGAGGAATTTGGAAAGTACGCCCTCTTAAGGTATCATATAAAAACAACCAAAATAGTTGAAAACTTCTTATCAATACATGATGGTAAAACGGAGAACATTCAGGAAAAGATTTCTCCTGAATTCGCCAAAAAATCGTTAAAAAACAGAGCCAAATTAACCTCTATTGTCCATAACGGCCATATTATGTAGTCGCCAAGAACTCTACCCTTACGGGGAACATCCGATATCACGAAAATGTTTTAGAGGGGAAAAAATTAAGAATGTCGGAATATTTCTGGCCCCTTTAAGATATAGAGGCGACGCAGAAGATATGACTTTAAAAAGGCATTTGGAAACCGGTAATAGAAATTGTCAGTACACCAGCGCGCTTCTGTACAGAACCAAATTATTAGTATTTGCGGAGACATCATTAAGGAATCTATTGTGGAAAAAGTCGATCGCTCCTTGGTTTTTCAGTTCTATCAGCTACTTATACAGAACTGAAAAAATTTCATTTTGCCTTAGATACATTGACCCTGACAACAAGGCTTTGCGAGAAGACTTCTTAAAATTTGTTGTTCTCCTTCGTGATCTCACTGGAGAAAGCTTTGCATCATCAAGTATCGACCAGCTGTAACTGAACGGAATAAATACTAAAGGGTTTGTCGGACAAGTATACGATGGTGCATTGTCAATGAGTGGACGCACTCAAGGTGCTCAAGCCATAATAAAAAGAAAGTATTCATTTGCATTATACGTGCATTGCAGTGCCCATTCGCTGAATCTGGCCATCGCAGGTACTTGCAAAGTGCGAAGTTTGGCCAATTTTTTAGGCACTATAAAGTCCGTTGGAAATTTTTTTCGCACATCGACATTACGTTCGACAATGCTAAAAGGAGAAATTGCAAATCAAATGGTTGATTGTAGGAAAACGACGTTAATATGCGAAACTCGATTGGTCCAAAAACACGACAGTGTAATTCCTCTTGCCTATTGCGGTTACTGTGGAAGAAATGAAGACTTCAAGAAATAATGAGACTTTACAAGCGGCTAATTAGTTGCTCGTTGCGATTCAATGCGAAAAATTTCTCATTAATCTGAATATTGCCAGCAAGCTCTTCTCTGTGACAATTAATCTGTGTAAAATTTTACAAAGCTCTAACTGCGATCTCGCAACGGCGTGTCATGAAGTCGACGATGTAATAAACGCTCTCGATACAATAAGGACGCAAGTAGAGAGTCAGTTCTCAGTAATATATAGGCAAACTGAGGATCAAGCAAGACAACTGAATGACGATAACTTCACAATATCTATGCCACGACGAGTAGGGCGCCAACAACATCGAAGCAGAAACTCCAGAGGAATACTATAGACGTGCTTTATTTATTCCGATTATGGACCATATTATTAGTCATCTGGAGGAACGGTTCGTTAACCACAAGTCGGTTATAGGGGTGCCTATCATTGCTAATGCCGCACAAGCTTCCCGTCCACACCAGCGAACTTCAGAGCCCGGTACAATTTTATGGTTCACTTCTCTGCGATGCAACCAGTTTTAAAGGAGAGTTCGCGGTCTGGAAATCCAAATGGTCAAAAATAGAGGTTACGAAATTGCCCGTCACACCAATAGAACGGCTGGATAATTGCAGCCCAGATATGTTTCCAATGATTCACAAGCTGCTTTCAATACTTGTGACTCTACCTGTGTCCACAACGATGACTTTTTCTTCATTGAGAAGGCTGAAAACATTTTTGAGAAACAGCTTGGGGCAGGAGCGGCTCAGCGGATTGGCGCTAATGAGCATTCATCGTGATATCGAGATTGATCCAGAGCGCTTTACTTCTCAAGGGCATTATCGTCGGATGCAGTTTTAATCAAATTTATATTTATAAAAATAATTAAATAAAAAATATAAAAAATATAATATCATGTTATTTAATGTTACGTATTGCGTATTGTTAGAAATGCCCTCCCCCCTCCGAAATAATTTTCGATGATTTTTCACTAAGAAGTTTTCAATATCCATATTTTCCTTTTCGTTTAGTACAAATCCATCTTCCTAACCCGTCTGCCAATTCTTTTTTGGTAACCGAATTTATAATCGTGCATCACAAGCAGTTTTCTCCCTTTCTCGCTGAACCTAAATTCCAAATAACAATAAAGAAAAAGGTGTTTGAGATGATGGTGTGCTTTATAAAACTCGTCTATTGTCCACCACAATGAAAATAACACTTTATACGCCCCCCCCCCCGTATTTATTCTTCATTTTATCGTGATAGGCGGCACCAGGATAGCATGTTAAAAACACGTTCTTTTATGTAGAAAAATCGTAGCGCCCCATAAAAATTTCGACACTGAGATTATTTGTTACATTCACTACTTTTTTTTTTAATTTATTTTTTGTGATTTTTTTGATTTTCGACAATGATTTTGAAACATCACTAAAAAACAGAAAATTAACTTAATTTCACGCAGAAATTGAAATTGTCAAATGTCGCAAAATTATTTTATTACAAAAGACGATTCAGGGGCACTCTAGCTACACTAGAGACGCAATAAGTTGTTTAAAAAATAATGTTAGTGAAAGGACCGTGAGGTAAATTTCACCGCAGTTATCAAAAACTTTTACTTGCAACATAATTTCATTAGAGCAAAATTTCACCTGATTAACGTTGTTCGAAACTTTCTCTAGTGCACTAAATTATCTCTGAGTTCAGTGGCGAAAAGGTACTGAAAGGCATTACCAAAGAAAAGCTATTTCAGCTTGTTCATCAGAACTTTGCTAATTAAATTAGTAATCACTTCGGAAAATCTGATAATTCGAAAACACTTAGCCGTTCTACCGGTTATTATTGCAATCGTGTAAGTTAGAAGAATCGATCAATACACAACAATATGTTGCATCGTTACCGGATATCGCGGCAAGAAAATTATCGTCATCCTTGGGGTAAGTCATAATAATCCGTATCGCTGTAGTTACTACCACAATTCAAATTCTAAATAGTTTTGGGATTTTTTAATCACAGTACACGATAAGTCAGCATGAGAAATAAAATATTTTTTAGCAGTGTTTAGTAAATAATAAAGTATCGATACTGTAACCGGGGTAGAATGCGATCGCTCTGAACGTACTGCAAAAGACCACGAAACGGGAAATAATCAAAAGACAATTACTTTTTTTTTTTTTGGAGTGCCATTTGAAGCTGCATAAATACCTTAAAAACAGAATTATACGTGCACCGCTGGAAAAATAGCAAAAAAAATCATCTATTTACCGGCTCGACTAGAACAAAAATTTTTCGCGCTATAAATGTTTACAATTAAATGCACGATAAACATTAATAACATTCGCGCTAATTAATAAATATTATTAAGGTTATCAGCGCCCAGCGGCCTCATTTGATGGCACTTCTTGTTTTACGTAATCCCGGAAATTCCCTTCTTGTGATTCACTTGTTTATTATTTACATCGCACATGTGCGATTCACTGAAGATATTTCATAAACACATTTTCCCATGTTCAGTTTTCAATAAGAAATGTTTTTTTTTTTTTTTTTTTTCATTATGTTAGACGTCACACATCTTGTTTCTTCTTTATTAACCTTTTCTATGTATCTCCTCCATGCTTTTCCACTGACTACGGTCTACCCCTGTACTTACGTTAATATCAGTTATTGCTAAAGTGGTTGAGCACTATGTAGGTAACTATCTTAAATTGTACCTAGAAGAGAACAACCTAATATATCATAACCAATATGGGTTTAGAAAGGGGAAATCAACGGTAACTCTGCTCAGAACTTTTACATCTGCGATAAATAAGGGATTAGCATCCGGCAAACAATTTTTGATAGTCTTTCTGGACCTTACTAAGGCTTTTGATTTAGTAGATAGGGAAATATTGATAGAAAACCTAAGCAAAATTGGTATAACAGGGAAATATCTTAATTGGTTTAGATGTTATTTACATGAAAGAGAATGTTTAGTGAAAATTGGTAATGAATATAGTGATATGGGGAAAACGAAATATGGAGTAAGACAAGGAACTATATTAGCACCGTTACTGTTTTTAATTTACATCAATTCCATTCACAATTGTATTAGGAACGCCAAACTTTACGCATATGCTGATGACATTGCTCTGGTAATTGAACACCAAGACGTAGAAATAGCAGAAAGGCTACTTCAGGAGGACCTGAATATGGTTTGCAGATGGGTACACGATAAAAAATTATTAATAAATGCCAAAAAATCAAAAGTGATGTACGTAAGAACACCGAGTAGATTTAGAAAGTTCGTGCCTAAAATAGTTTTGCACAAGGTAGATTGCCTTCATGGATCGGAAGTATGCCGTTGTGAGCCGTTAGAAACGGCTGATAATTTCAAATACCTGGGAATAACATTCGCGATAAGGCGTTAACTTGGAGAGTTCACATAGATAACATTGCTAGGAAAATTAGGCAGACTATGCCAGCGATATACAAATTAAAACAAGTTATGAATTACAAAACTACGAGACTGTATTTTGACTCATTAATAATGACTAGGATTAGATACGGACTCGAAATTTGGGGGGAGGCAAAAAAACGGAATTCAGGAAAATTAGTAGGATACAGAAAAGATGTTTAAAAATTTTGATACCGAATTGGAGAAGTGCGAATCTTGTAACGAATTCTACTTGGGGTGGGACAATAATAAAGAAATGTCGCCAAAAATGTTTTTTTATTACAGTAAACTTTTAAGGTATAAAACAGAAAAAATAAGATTACCGACAAGGGAAATATGGGACTAGGAACTATGACAATTTGTGTGTTTTGTAAGACCTAAAGGGATTAATAATAAAATTGATAATGTTGAAGAGGAAGTTATGAGTCATTTACTAGGTAACTTACCAAAGGAATTAAGAGACGAATGTAATTTGAATATATGGAAAGACAGAATAAAAATATGGTTGATTGCGTGGTGCAAAGAATGAGAAATGGATAGTCATAGAAAAGGAACAGCGACAAGACGGGTAGTTGATTGAAAGAGTAAATAATTATAAATGATGTAATGGAAAAAAAAAAAACTAATGTTTGGTGCTCAGTTCTAGCCGCATTACTTATGGCTTATGTGAAAATATTGCGGTACGATGTGCGATGGGTATACATGTTGTGAATTAAAATTAGACGTAGAATAGTAAAAATATAAGTTTTTTTTTTTTTTTCATGCTCACGGTGCGTCTACCAATTGCCTCAACGTTTTCGATTGGAACTGTTGAACCCTATTTAGATTACTCTTCGCAGTGGCTCCATATACTTCTAATCCGTATCTTCAGACTGGCGCTATGACTGAAAGATAAACTAGCCTCTTGCATTTCAAATTAATTGTTAATTTTTTGCCTATTATGCTGTTGAGAGGCTTAGTTCTTGAAGCCATTTTTTGCCGGATGAACGATATATGGCTTCTCCATGTAAGTCTTCGATCTAATATCATACCTAGGTATTTAATATGATTTTCTTGAATTATGCGCTGATTATTTATTGTATTAAGGGGACAGTTTTGCACGTTTACAGTGAAAGTTACTTGTCTGGTTTTTTGGTGGTTTAGTTTAATCTTCCACTTAAGCGCCCACTGCTGGATACCGGTTAAATGCTCCTGTGTTAACAAGGGGATGCGTACACTGGGTTTTTGTGCCGAGCAAGAATACAGATATCATCCGCAAAGGTAGCGATTACTGTCGTCCTTAGTACTGGCACATCCGCTGTGTAGATGGAATACAGGAGCGGGCCAAGTACACTACCTTGTGGCACTGATGCCTTTATGTTATTTGACAAAAAAAAAAAAGAAGTTAAGTTGAATTAAGTAATTAGATATAAGACGAATATGATGTATTAAATTTAAGATGTAGATGATGAATAAACGATATAATTATGTTGGGAACCCACAGACGGGCAATTGCCTTGTGGGACCCGCAAATTATTTAAAAAAAAAAAAAAAAAAAAAAGAATGCGATAATATCATTTGTCTATTTTGTGGTCGGTTTTCTCCTTTATTACCTTTTATGTCCCTCTTTTTACTACATATTGTTGAGTTTTATATATATTTGATAAAATCATAAGTACATAATCAAAGGAAAAACAGATAAAATGAAAAGCATCCATTATATATTTTAACATAGCACCGGCATAAGTGTAAACCAAAGAACGAAAGACCAACTTCCTGGTTAAAAACAAATAAAGGTGTGTTCACAATAACAACACATAAACATGAGATAATAATAATGAAATATAAAATATATAAATATATAAAAGTATAATAAAAGAAAATATACTTGAATTGAAATAGATTTTAATGTACAAATTCCAACACATATGTTATTTAGGGTTCTTCTCATCTGATCTTTCAACGATATTCCTAGCATGTTCCTCTTTATACGACGCGTAAAGTTAATTGGACTGTGAATGTCTAGTTTCCGCATCACCTGCTAGTATCCTCCACTGGTTCACCAATTTCGCTCTTAAGCCGCGGTTATATCGGATCAGAATTCGTACGGAAAAATTGCTCGCACGAAATCATGCGAATTCGTACGAAATTTTTTCATACGAATAAGAGGTGGTTACATTACTTGCGGTATTTTTCGTACGAACGTAGTGAATTTGCAGAAGGCAATATAGTTGCATTGCGCGATCTTTTTTTTCTAATTTTTTCGACAATTTATTAAAATGAATCCATTAACCGAAATTGATTATTTACCGGATGGATACCTCTGCAATTCGATATACCTTGCAATGGGTAACTGGAACAGGCGTCCTATGATTATTTTGCATCAACTAAACACTGAGAATTCGAACTAATAAAGAGCTTAAAAAAGGAAGTGATCAAAAAGTTGTGTCGAATATACTCGTCGAATGACACTTTCTTCAACTAGATTGATTACTTTTTCACAATCCATATCGCGGAATAAATAAAAATAAGAACGCTAAAAACAAACACTATGAACTTCGCACGAATTCTGGTGAAAAAAGCAAAATATATCGGTCATATAAAACTGGTCGTACGAATTCGTACGAGTTTGTAAGAATTCGTAAGAAAAAAGATACAAGCAATGTAACCACACGCATTACTCCGTAGACGTTTGTTCCTTTCGGACCAAGTCGTAAGAATTCGTACAATTATTTCGTACGACTAACTTTTCGTACGAATTCTGATCCAAATAACTGGGGTACCTTACGATTACAAAGTTTGTATCTTAGTTTAGCTTGTCCAAGTTAACCTTTTGTGCCCCTTATTTCGCCCAGTTGGTTTTCTCTAGACAATTTCTTGGCCGAGTAAACATGAATTCTGTCGATTTTCACCCTAATAATACCTAATAATATTTTTAAAGCTAATTCGGCATTTTTGTTTCACTATATGAAATAGTTAAATTACTTTTAAACATTTCGAAGATAATTTATTACTCTCCGATTTTTATAGCGACACGAATAAAATTTGCTTTCCTCAGACAACGATGCTAAGAGACGCAGTTCACTTATTTTTTACCTAATAAAGATATTATTGCCATAGCTCTCCCGATGTTATTGAACTGATGAAGAGGATATTAATCTTTTTGAGACACTGTACATGATATAGTTGGAACAGTTGAAGTTAACATTGGAAAAAGGAAATTGAAAAAACCATCCGGTTATTTAAAAAGCCGAAATTAAAAATCATGAAATGGTATACACTGATCTGATGTTCATTCGCTGATCATAAATAGTACAGTGGTAAATGAATTACAGAATTCGAAAACGTCCATGTAAAAGTGTTTTCGAATAAATTTCTTCAGGAAGTATAATATAACTCTAATTTGTACAGATAGCGATATTCTGCATCTATTTCGTAAATAATAATACGGAACATAAGTGGTAAAAATGTTTCTAAAAATCAAACCATTAATGAAGGCGGTTGGGCTATAAATGTACAGCAGTGGAATGTAATTTACAAAAATTTAGCGGGTGATGTTTGATATTGTCCCATAAAACAGTCCTTTGGTAGAAATCCGATATATGGTTTTGAATAAAATTATGGGACTGTATACAAAAACGGTGGTTTCTGCTACAATTTAAAACTGTTATGACGATAGCATCACTTTTTGTCACTTTGTAAGAAATTATGGTAACCAAAAAAATCGCAGAATATTTTTTAATAGAGTTTTTTTAGCGGCCACGATTTATTAGCAGATTTAGAAAGTAAAGAATTTCGGGCTAGTTAGTACGATAAAAGAATATCGTACGAAATGATGTCCCTTGCGCAGTGGCAAGGATATTATAGCGGAAAAAAACGGAATTATTCGAATTTAGATTAGATAAATAAAGTTCTTAATATTAAGTGAACAAATCCGAATTCCTTTTATCTTTCCGTTCAGCCCTTACCTTCTTTGACCAGATGGTTCGACATGTTTCCTTCCCTTTATCGTCCCCTGATCACCGCTATATGTCGTCTTCGTTTCGGTCATACCTTTCTCCCTTCGTCACTTTATCGGTTTTCCCTCGTCTCTTCTCCGCGGTGCCCTCTTCACCCAGAGGACTCCCCTACTTCGACTATAGCAGTAATATTTTCATTTTTTTTTTCCCCAATACGTTTGTCAGACATTAGCCTAAGAAATATATATAGGAACAAGGAGAAAATAAAATTCTTATTTTTAACATTTAAAAATACGGAAAATAAAAATAATTCAAGGACAGGAATAACAGAAGCAGAAGGACATGAGAGAATGTAAGAAGCGCCGATAAAGGGAGTAGGAATACGGAATTTTAATAGAAAAGAATAGAAGGACGATTGTCCATTAAGAAAGCCCAGACATTCTAATAAAACATGATATCAGGATTACAAGGAAAGTAATTAGAAGGAGGATGAAAAGGACAAAATGGAGTAGAAGTAAATGAAAACCGAGAGAAAATGATGCGGGGAGGAGACTGTGTTTAAATCGAAGGCGACGAATAGCAGAGATTGTAGAGCGTTTAAGAGAGGGTAAGTATCAAGAAAACCATGGATGAAGTTAAAGATATTATGGGACTGAATAGAGAGATTAAATATAGACAGGATTATAAAATGAAGAGGAATAGGAGTTGAGCCATAGTTTGGAATGAGCGGCCCCGAAGAAAGCAGAGTAATATTATGAGCAAAAAAGGTGCCTAAAAGTCTGCCGCCAGAAATGGAAGAACGGGCTAAGGAATCCACCATTTCCAAGACGGAAGTCATCTTATCGAGTTAGATATTTCACTAATACCTTCGGAAAACGATTTTACTTTTTTCTCTTGAACTGTTTGACCTGATCGTTACAGTTTCATAAAGTCAACTTCTAAATTTTGAAGATATTAACTTTACAAATTCTCTCTGTGCTATTTAGAACGGTCACAAATATTAATAAAGTTTCCTTTAAATCACTAGTCGTAAAACTTGCACTGCTCGAGAATTAGCCATCTTATCCGATTTCCAGAATAGATTGGATTCACAATAATTAAAACTAGTTTTTCCTGTTGTTGAACTTCCCGAAAATGTTATTGAATGATACACGCGTATTCACTGTTTCAACGAGTTCCGTTTATGTCGCCTTTAGAGCATGTATATTCGTTGACATTCAAAATCTCTTTAAGAAGTCCATTGTAGACGCTGTATTTTCGACGACATCTCAAATGAATGAATTCGAAATACGTGCATAGTCTTAAACATGCAATATGTCCGTTTCTTTTCATAACCACCTCAATAAACCCATTCATGTTGTCTGAATACAACCTGTTCGCATCAGTTTTATTCGCAAGAACATTTTTTTTTCTGTCTCTTTTCCGAAACTAGTCGGTGTTTTATTATATTTCCGTAATTTAAATACATTTTTATAAAGTATTTTGTACTTTATTTTGTGTTAAAATTCACGTAGGACGTATGAGAAATTACACACGACTAATCATTAATATCCGTTCCAAAGATTTGCATTCCATAATTTCTGGTCAGTTTCAAACTCCGGCTGAAATTCCATCTTCCTATAAGTCAATTCTAATTTTTTCTACCGATCCTATCATCCTTTTCCGCTAAAAGGACATAGAAATTCATTTAAATGATAAAAAATATTAGCCGTGTGTCGAGTTTTACAGTCTTAAAGATTTTGTTAATTAAGTAATAATTTAAAAGGGGGAAAAATAATTCTTTTCATTTTTCTATTTTATTTCTTTTTTTATCTCAGTGCCCCGTCTATTGATCTTTTTTATAGGTCGATTGATTTGATCGGTGAGTACATCGATTTTTCAATTTTCTGCTTTTCCTTCTTTTCTCTTATTCGTTAATCTTGATTCGAAATAATTCTTTCTATTTATTCACTCGCCTTGTGTGGCTTTCGTTATTCTTTTATTATCCCATTAGTATACTTTTGCTTTCTTTTTCATTCGTTCCCCCTTATTTTTCATACTTCTCGTGTCTTTCCTCGCTATGCTTTGCCAAGTTAAAATACTGCAGCGGAATTTTCGCAGCCTTAGAGCGAATAAAAATTCTCTCGAAGACTCGTTGAGTCAGTATGAATACTGAAGAACCTTGAAAGATTCCTCTGATCTGTAATGGTGCATACCGTCAGCTTTTTCAATCAGAAATTATAATAAATACTTATCCTCCTCTCTTATCTGTTTCTTTTAATCCAAATATTTTTATATCCTATTTAAAACCATTGTGACTTTAGTTCAGCTTATAGCCCTAATTACGATTTCCGTAATTGCCGTTTTTAATCCTTCATTAACTTCCTCCCATCTCTCTTTCATTACAGGTGGTGACTGGAATGTTCACCTTCGGGCTACATATAGGTTCTTTGTGAAGTATTACTTTACAGAATTACTTAAGCTTTCTTAAAAGTGGATCTCTTATCCGTGTTGTTACAAGCCTTCTCCGACTTTCATTTATATCGACCTGTTATTTACCTAACCTTAGTCTGAAGTGCTTGCAATTAATTCCAGATCTGAAAGTAATCATATTCCTATTAGCATTTTTTCAACGATTTTCTTTCAACCACTGATATAAAATTCTTCACTCTCCTAAGTGGGTTCCCTCTAAAGTAGACTGGCCCAACTTCCGATCTCCCGTTGATTCTTCATTGTGCTTAATTCCAGCAAATTTATACTCAGTTTCTTTGTATGACCTCTTGTTTAATCTATTTCTTCCGCTATCAAGGTGTACCTTAAGATACCATAAAAACCTACGCCCTTTTTTATATTTACTTGACCAAAACTACTTCGCTGCCTTTTAACTCTTCTTTTCTTTTCTTTGTCGGGGCTACGTTCTTATCTACCGCTCCAAATGCGCGATATTTCGTTAATGAACTCACATCTTTAAAGCTCCTCGATGTTGTTAGAAAATGCTCTTTCTGCACTATTCGTCTCTTTATTTTCTCTCCTAAAATCCGTATCTGTTTATTACTCTTCGTCCATTCAATCCTCCTTTGAATATCTAATGATGCAATCCCTCTTGTGAACTATTTTTCTTATTTAGAGAAGTCACATTCTTGATAGCCATCTCTCATTTCACAATAACATTAACTATCTGTACAATAACCTCTCTTAAAAAATTTCAACCATTTGAAATCCCTCTTCCATTTCGATTGTGAAGGCACGATCTCTGTTAACACGTACGCTCTACAAAACCTTTATGCTGCAACTTTAAACTCATCGCGGAAAATATTTTCAGTACTTGTGTGATGATGTCATACGCGTCCTCAGTTACACTGAATCTTAAGTTTGGGGTAAAAGTTAATTCGTAAACCAAGAGTTAATAATATTCTATTAAATATTGTAATAATATTTTCCGCTACAACCATTTAGATTTTTATATTTCAATATCGGTTAAAACTCTTAAACCAGATATTTTATTTAAATTGTTGCTTACGTAGAAGGTATGCGCAGACGTTATCAATTCATCGATAACACAACTGATTCAGTTTATGCAGGTTTCTACATATAATGGAGTACAGACTCCATTATATGTAGAAACCTGCATAAACTGAATGTTATTATTGTCCTCATCATATATACATATATTAGAAAGAGCAATAATAGCATATTGTGTCATACTATCCTAATTTTTTTATAATTCCGAATATGAATCTGATAAAATGATTAATTTATATTTTCACTATCCCCATTAATAAAACGTAAGATACTTCACGAATCGTAGAAATTTTCCTCATGCACGACAAGTAAAGCTGTATAATTTTAAACATAGTCCCCGTATAAATTTGTTTATCTACATCAACCGACGCATGTACATAATTCTTTTTTTTTCCTATTTGCCGTCGATATATAACTTACTCCAGTGTCGACGTTGAAAGTTAAAGCAATATATATATATATATATATATAACAAATACTTGAAACATTCTCAGTACGCTAACGTAACCGATATACATTTATGAATTTCTAAAAATACTAACTAGAACGGTTGTCCCAAATTTATAACTGACAATCTAAAAATTGTTCAAGGCCCTTATAGTATCATAAATCCTTCAGTCGTAACGTGACAAAATTTACCGAATTGATAAAGGACGCTACAAATTTTGTTAATACCCTTCTGAAATGAAAATTTTTGCTTCGAATGGTTTACTTAGTCTAATTAGAATAAAAAAAGTGTACTATATAACAAAATTTCATAAAAATATAAACGCAGAGGAGGACAAAATCTTAGACAAGAAATATATAACATCTTAACCGAAACATCAAAAGCAAGTGAAGTGCACCATGTAACCGGGGTAAAGGTCAACACAATTGTATGCTACAAAATTTTACGTGCGCGCCAGTAATGCATTATAAAACTACCCCAGACACTTCCAACCGATAAACAATTTTTTTTAACTAAACGTTTCTTTCTTTTTTAATTCAAACATATTCCTTTAATTTTTTTTCAGCATTGGATCATGTATATTACATGTTAAGACGCATTGACTATTCAACTCCAAACCATGGTTATTATTTACAAAATAACTGAATTATTTTTCATATTTTCTTAAATTAAATTTAAAAAAAAAAACGGGATATGATATGAACCAGAAGTAAATAGGATCTGTTCAAACAAAAATTACACGCATCCATTGCACACCCGTCTGCGCACTAACGACGTATGTTGAATTTTTTTTTTTTTTAGTTTTTCACTATCGAAACATTTAAATTTTGATTTTTGGAATAACTGTTGTGTAACTTCCACGTCCAAAGGGAACTGGCGAATTTCGTAATTTAAATAATGAAAAAATAATAATAAACTAACGAAGATCAGTCGAAAATATAATAGCGTTTAGAAAGTAATCAATGCCCCTAAACCCTATAAATCTGTAACTTACTAGAATAACGAGTAGATACCGGTGAGATTAATTTATTTCCAAATATTTTCTGTTCAACATAGTAATAATTTCAGAGCAAGCAAAATTATCTTCATAATAACAATATCTAATACCGGAATAATCTACAAATATTTTTATAGCATAAAAAAAAATATCAAATTCATAAAACTGAAACATTTAGCAGGACCCGTGATGTAACTACGATCAAAAATTAACTTAATATTATCTAATAATTATTATCAGTTCTATTATCGTAATGGGTTGATTTAAAAAAAAAAAAAAAAAAGATGTAAAGAACTTAAACTAGTTTACGTTTAAAACCGACTTATCCACAATTTTTTCAAGTGCGGACGGCTAGTACACACAGTCGTGGACAATGCAATTTGAAATAAACGCGCTGAAACATCGTTGATACCTTAAAAAAGACATTTCCTCCAGTCGTCGGGTTTCTAATTATTTGATTATTTCAGACTCCATGAGTGTTCTTCAAGCTATCACCTCTTCCTGATCACTCTTCCGATTTCATCGTTCTTCGCATACGCTGTCTTGACCATCTTCTTTCTTTTTTTTTTTTTTTTTTTTTTTTTTTAAATAAGTTCGGTGTCAGCACTGACCCAACTACATGAGCTTAGATCCCATCTTCTTTCTTCTCACTACTCGATCTGTGTCGATTTTCTGTGGATTCCCAGCCATATGGGCATTAAAGGTAATGAGACGACGGATTCCTTGGCTCGAGTTGCTGCTTCCTTTCATTCCTTCTTTTAAAAAGTTTCATCCTCCAACTTGAATTCCCTATGTAATAAATTTCATCTCAAACTTTGATCAGATATTTACCCTTCCTCCTTTCGAAACGATCAATCCTTTCATCTATTTATATACAAGCTAATCTTCCTTTTAATACCTGGTGTTCTTTAAGTTTCCTTCACTTCCCCGTTCTATGGTCATTTCTATAATTCGCTTGTGTTTTGGCCATTCTGCTCTTCCTTCCTCTCGTTTTCGCTTTTCCCTTGTCTCCTCTACAAATTGTCCTCTCTACCCAATGAAGCGGCGATTTATGACGTCAATCACATCTTTTTTGAATGTTCATTCCTTTCTGTCGAACGTTGTATTCTATGAAACTCAAGCTCCCTGCTCCTTATTGTGCATCTTGTATATTGTCCTTCTATTCGCCATCCATTATAGTTCCTTTATATTGTCCATATCTGACAGAATCAAAATTTAACTGACGGCTCTTTCCTTTTTTCTTGTTTCTGGGTGTAGGTCCTTAGCTGACGTGACCAAAAGGGGGATATAAAAAAAAAAAAAAAAGAATTAAACGTGATTTGATATCCGAGTTATGTATTTTATAACTTTCATTTTTTATATAATCCTATAATTTAACTTTTTCCCAAAATTAATAATTCTAAACACCCGTAATTAGCTGGCGTAGTTTTAGGATAGCCTACTCGATCCGATGTGCACTGTTTAATCATCATATCGATGACTTTTTAGAACTGAAGGGGAGATTGGTCTTCACTGCTTTCCACAAATGATAGAGCTATTTTCTGCTTTTGTCGTCATTACTGACTATCGAAATATTTCGTAAAAGTAAAGAAATATCCGGAAAAATGAAGGATCAAGATTAACGTGTATAGAACTTAATAGCGGCAAATACAGCAATTAACTCGCATCGAATATGCCTCACTCGCGTTCATAGAATGCTTGATTTCCCCTAGAATAAGGATAAAAGCCGAAGTTTATTCTTATACAGCTCACGTTAGGATGCTACATGTTGCTAAGATATTACAACTTATTATTCTAGCCGTGTCCGCTAGCACAGATTTGTTAACGTGACTCAAGTGCTTCATTTTTGACACGCAGTGGATGTTGTTTTTGCGGCTCTAAGTTTGGAAGAGCACTCAAACGAGGCATGGTCAGAGTCACACATGACACAATGGAGGAACGTTACAACGTAGACGGAAGTCAATCGGTCGGAAACGACAGATAGTAAAAATAATAGAAGGATGAAGGTGCAGGAAATCTAAATGCCACGGTTGAACAGGCACACGGAATGGGTAGATACTGTGAACTTGGATTGGATGAGGATGAACTCTATAAACGGATTTTCAATTAGCAGTTTGGATATTTTTTGCTATATTTGCTAATTCGTGAAAAGAGAATCGTCCTATAGGACACTCAGAAGTAATAGTTTGGCGGATAAGATAGTCCACCTTTAGCTTATCCGCAACGGAAATCAGTGATCAATAACTGTGTAAACGAGAAAGACTGGAGTGTAAAAATCGGATGCACGAAATGGTAGGATCAAAAAGAGGAATAGATGGAGAAAATATACACTCAAGGATAGAATATTTTACAATGAACAATAACGGGGTTAGAATGTTGAACTCGCGTTTTCTAATCCGAATTACAACTTATATATAAAAAAAGGTAATGAGACTTGTTCACGATCTAAATATTATCTAACAGATATTTCCAAATCGCGTACGCAATAGTGGACGCAAATGCGTCATTTATGTTCGGTTTCGATGGTAACTTCGTCATCGAACTGGCTGTTCAAAGAAAAAATTTGCATGATCAACATAAACGTTTCGTTTTATCAACTCGGCAAATATATTTTCTTACGCTTCTTAAATTTGACAGCTAATTTTAGAACGCCTTTGGTATGAATAATGTTTAATTCGGACGTTGGTTTTAAATATTGGACGTAAATTTGTAATTTTTTTTTTTCCTGAATAGCCAAAATATCAGGAGAGCCCATTGCACTCCCGATATTTCTAATGCGCGGATCTCACCGCATAATGTAGACATTCTCCAGTTTTGACATAAATTAATTCTGTAGATCTACGATAATCTTGAAACATAACAACAAATCAATATCTTTACTGGATGATAAAATAGCGATTAAAAACTTCCACGCAAATATGCATTTTAATGCGAACATTCAAGATTCGCGATTTATATGTGTAGATGGTAGGGTCAATGACACTGCATTCTGTAGCAGGCATTTCGGAGCAATCGGAAACCGCATCGATAAGAAATTTTTTCTGCGAGTTTCTGTTTTCGACAAATAATCGAACTTTTCGATTATTGTACGTTTGAAGAGGTGGGGCACACCCTTGTTTATGTAGTTCTGTACTAAAAGGACACGGCGAGATTTGACAACTTTAGATCCATATTTTACGTGATGCCAACTAGAATTAATCAAACAATTGAATGGTGAAATTAAGACAATTTTGTCGGGGGGGGGGGAGCACTGTTGTTGAAGTTTTCGAATTATAAGTTGTGCGAGACGTAGTCGTGATCTAAGGTAGATAGCATAGTTTGTACATTATCGATTCAATCGACTAATTTATCGATAACTTGTTTTAATTCACTGTTTGCGGTGATTAGCTATTTTAGTCAGTTTATCTGGTGCAGAAAATATCTTTACATGTAGACACTACGTTTGCGAAAAAAACGAGTTAGCCGTAAACGATTTAATAATAAATTATCCGCTTTACATCAGAAGTACATTTCCGTAAGTATTTGCGGTGGCTTCGTATCGAACCGGTTAATTAATTTTTTTAAATCTTCAGATTCGGAAACTGCGAATAGTTTTCAAAGTGGAATATTTATCTGTTTGAAGCGGATTGGTGTCGTCGTCTAGATATGCAATTAAATGTAGGATTTCTTTAAAAACAATATTTACTTCGGTTGTAAATAAATAATACGAACGAAAAAATTACGAAATAGCGGTGTAATATTGATGTTAAATTTTCCATAAAATGTATTTAACAAACTATCAGGAGCACGGCTACACATGATACAAATGTAGATTTCACTAACATTATATTCGATTCTATTATCGCCTACATCTCTGTAAGAGACTGCCATGCTATTGTTAGTAGAAAAATATACACGCGTAATTAGTATTATATATAAATTATTGTACGCGGGTATTCTATTACCTATAATTTTCCCGTAAATTTAATTAATTGTGTAATGAATAAATTTGAAATACAGATTAGTCTTAAATGTTACGCTCAGTAAACTAGCGAAACTATTCTATTAAAATAATTTGTTTTCAGTTAGTCAAAGATAGGCTGTTTAATGACAGATTCAAAAATTGCCAATCTCAGAGTACAGAGCAGATCCTGCGAAATTACTGAAATATTAAAAAAAAAAAAAAAAAAAAATTTGCACAATGACGAATTTTGATAACACAAGGCTGTTTTTAGTGACAATTATAAAGCTGATTCACTGATTAGTCTCTAATTATTGTCGGCCTCATCATGTTTTACAAAAGTAAAGTTAATAAAGCCACGGTGGTTATCAAAGTTTTCTAAATTCATCTAATAATCCGATACAAAAAAAACTTCTCGCATATTTTAAAATAATCCGAGTCACTGCATCGAATTATAGCGAGTTTTCACTCGAGTAATCCGCATATTGAAAATATTAAAATTTAACGGTTACATCGGTTACTGTCCAAAGCTGATGAACGCACAGACAAAACAAGAAACAAAAAAAGTTTCCAAAGCAAAAATTCTATTTAATAAAAGAAGACAAAAAATTATACTAATTACGTTTTCCCATTGCAATGAATAAAAATCTTGAAATTCCCCATTTTACGATTACTTCTATATTACTTTCGCATTAGTTTCTAAAAATGTGGAAAGAAAATTATAATTATTTCCAAATTTGAAGCATTGTATAGGCCCGCATCTTTCGTTAATAATTTGAATAAAGTCACCGAAACGTTATGTGATTTTGATACAATTCCAACATTTTTCTGTCTTACAGAATTATCATAAGAAAAATCAGGACTCCCACTGACATACATAAGTATATATATATATATATACTTATGTTGTCTAATTTTTTTTCCATAATTTTTTAAATTAGTGACATATTGTGAAGCTAATCTTTGTCTACATATTTTATCTAAACCCGTTGAGCAAAGAAAGCTAATATTATTTTACACAGTTTTCTTTAATTTGGGAAAGAGTAAAAACAATCCAGTTCATATTAACATCTTATTTATTAAAAAGTGATTTAATCAGATAATTGAAATATTTATAATAAAAACAAACCTCTGATTATCAGTGAACCTCGTTACTGCAATCATTATTAAAGAAACATCGCATTCTGTAAATAAGTATACAACACGGTTTTCTTAGACCCGAATTCCAAAATTATGGATGAGGAAATATATTTATTATAATATGTGCGTTCGAAATACAGGTAACTAGTGTACCTAAAAAAAAGTGATGGGTACAAACAAGGCCGTGTCCACGGGGGGGGGGGGGTTAACCCCCCCCATGAGAATTGAAATAGTTATTATAAACACACAAAAATCTGAAAAAAATCACAAATTTAAAATAAATATTGATAATTTTTTAGGATGTTCTTACCTACTTTTAAAAGAATAAAGAAAAAATATGCCCCATATTTTTAGGAACTTCATTAATATTTTATGCAGAACTTTTTATTACGAGTATAATTAATAACGTATATAATTTTTATTAATGTTCATATACGGGGTAATTTATTTATGTGAATTATTAATATATAAATCAAAATGATGGAAATTATTAATAGTACGAATATTAGTGAAAAATGTATTGTTAAGAATAAATAAACAAAGAAAAATTTCACCCCCCCCCCCCCTTCCATAATTCTGAGCACGGGCCTGGGTACAAATTAATGTGTAACTTAAACAAAACGAAATAAATGTGGCGTGTGCAGTAGTTCCCTACAAGATGTACTTACATTATTGGAAGGGGTCAAGATGAAAAACATAGTCCCGTCACCGACCAATTTGTATGTGAAGTAGTCTGTAGCAAAACAGTGAAGAAGAGATAAAATGACGAGTTTATAGAAACATGTAAATACTGTGCTATACAAATGTGTTCTTAAATATAATTTGATATAATACATAAAATAAATTAAGCCCGAAAAGGCCACGCCGCTCAAGCAGATCAACATCATCGGGTTTACGAATTATTTAGTATGTGGGGAAAGTTACAGATTACATAAAGTAAATTTAAGGCGCATAGCTCTTTCAGCATACTCTAGGACAGGAGTTCCCAACCAGGGGGCACGCCCCCCTAGGGGGGCATAGAGAGGTGTCAAAGTAGGCGTGAAAGAAAAATTAATTTAGCGCGTAAATTAAACATCGGTCGAGGGGTGTTCAATAAATAATGTGACATGCCTCCGAAAATGACCTTTTAGGCATCTAAAAATTTTCACAAATAATCAACAAAGTAAAATTATCACAATTTTTTCCATTAGTTGCGACGAATCCACCGACATCGTTAATTGTGCACAGTTAATAGTTTTTGTTCATTATGTCAGTGAAGATCACATTGAAGAAGAGATTTTGTACCCCCAATCTTTGACAGCAGGCACTAAATCTGAAGATATATTTAATCAATATCTGATTTTATCAAAAAAAATGATTTGGATTGGAATAAACTCATTGGACTTTCGTAAACTACATCAAGAGTAGCGCTTTGAACAGTTGATTATTTAGTTTACTTTGCAAGGATCTTGATTCTGATCACAGAGTTCTTCTATTTCACACAGAAGTAGGGGCTGGTTGTCTAAGGGCAATATGTTGGCTCGTCTTTATGAATTGAAAGAAGAGGTCATCCTCTTTCTTGAGTTCAAAGAAAAAAAGAGATTTTTTGCAAATATTCAACAATGAACAATTTCAATGGAGGTTGACCTATTTAACTGATATATTTGATGCCTTTAATCAGCTAAACTTGAAGCTTCAAGGCAGAAACGGCACTGTCATAAGTAACTATGATCACATTCAACGGTTCATATCTAAGCTTCAACTTTGGAATCAAAAGCTATCTGCTGAAAATGCAATAATATCTTTTTCTCGACTATTCAAATCAATTAAAAATAAAAAACTGGACGAAGATTTCAAAATTGAAATATAAACTTATTTGCAAGCGCCGGAAAACGAATTTCACCGATACTATCGAGACATTAATTTAGAGTCACCAATATGTCACATGATCAGACACTCATTTGTTGTTGATGTCTTATAATTACCAGAACAAGTTCAGAAAGAACTTCTAGAAATGAAGGTTGATTCGACAACGAAAGATGACTTTCATCTCTTGACATTGGAGAAATTTTGGATCAAACGATTTCTTGTTAATTCCAAAGTTGCCTCTCTTGCTTTGTGAATACTTGTTCCGTTTTCTTCGACTTACTAATGTGAGACAAGGGTTTCAGCTCTGGTTTTAATTAAAACTAAGCAGCGAAATCGTCTTGCCATTGATAGCGATCTGACGATAGTTCTGGCAGAAACTGAACCTAGAATCAACCAATTGGTGCAGAACATGCAAGCTCAAGTATCTCATTAGTACTTAAATTATAATAAATTATTTCGATAAAAACGTTTTACATTTGGTTAAAGTTTATTTTCTACAACTTAGAATTAAAATAAATGTCATTAAAACAATGTGCGTTTTTTTTTTTTTTTGAATGAAAAAATTAAGGGGGGCATAAAAATGTTATTTATAATTTGGGGAGGCTCGATGAAAAAAAGGTTGGGCAACACTGCTCTAGGAAAACCGCATGGTTATTCTTATCAAGAGTAGGGGATGTATAGAATGAAGCCATATTATAAGCTTTACAAATGCCGGAGAAGGCGGGAACAAAAAATGTTTAACATCATCAGTAACACCCGATGGACACGGAGTACAAGATGGGGTATCAGCAAGCTTAAACCTAAATAAATAGGATTGGAACTTTCCATGCCTAGATAATACCTGTGAATTTAAAAAATTGATCTTCATATCTTTAATTTTTAAACGCAATGAAACATCTGGCGGGAAGTTTTCCTGCCAGTGGAGTCAGTGTCCCACCGTCTTTGCCATTCGGAAATAATTAGTTCAGCAACGAGTTTTTTAAAAAGTTTATTAGAAATGGGCTGCTGAATTCTTAGAAAATGATTTTCCAGAAGCTTCAATTGTTTCATAGAATTTAGTTCACCAACCAGTCTATATTCACTAATCATCGCCCTACTAATGAGATACAAATCCATTGGCGGGACGACACCGCAATTCACACAGGTTGCGGACGTTGGAGAAGTTTTATAAAGCGAGACAAAACGTAAAAGGAATTTCCTTTGTTGTAAGTTAACCCTCGAAAAGATTCTTTTATTAACATATACAGCGGCACCATGGACAAGGCTTGAATTAAACCTTTATAGAGTATGTACCGCTCTCTATAAGACAATCCCCAGACATTTGGTTGAATTATGGCTAACTTATTAAAAAAAGCATCACATTTTTCTATAATCATGGTGTAATGGGGAATGAAGATGGAAATTTTCACCTACAATCACTCCTAAATACTTTAAGTTACAAGTGTGGCTGATTGGTTGTCCATAAACTAGCAGAAGGTCAGCTATCCGTCCAGCAAGTCCACGATCATCAAACACCGAGAAACTGCATTTGGGAGCAGAGAACTCCAGACCGAAATCACCAACAACTTCCTCCAGATATTTCGAAACGATTTCAATTTGTTTGAATGGGTAGTTTCGATGGACGTCAAAAACTAAACAAAAATCGTCGGCACAAGAAATTAAGACACACTTGTTATTAAGGGATTTACAAAAATCTTCAACTCTGCGGTGAACCGCAGATTATATTCCACAGAGTTGGGCCTACCTTGGGGGATACCACATTTGTTCTTCCTAGAGAGGAACGAGAAGCCCAACTCCAGACCTGCAACTCTATCAGTAAAGTAATTAATAATTAAATGAATTATATGCGGATTGAAATTGTTTTTTATCATGATACCAACAGTTGTCAAAGGCCCTCCTGATACCGTAGGAGATGACAACCACAGACCTGCCGGCAACAGTTAGGTAGTTAATTTGAGAAATAAGTTTAAGTACCGCACTTTCAGAAGAAAACCCTGTACGAAAACCGAACTGATTAGAATGAAGCAGGTTTTTGTTGGACACCTCGTCCAAAATAAATCTACAAACAACCCTCTCAAATAGCTTGCCAATTGAATTCAGCCTTATCGGGCGATAGCTGCTAACTAAGGAAAGGTATTTTCTAGTCTTGCGAAACAGCTTGATATCAGCCACTTTCCAGCACTGCGGAAAGACCTGCAATTGAATACATCTAAAAAATAGCGCGAAGAAAAGAGTTGGAAATTTCTTATTTAAAAATTTCACAAGTTTATTGTTTATTTTATCAGAAGAAGGTGGTTTTTTGTTTTTTTATTTTTTTAAATTATGTTATCCAGCGTGTCTAAAGGAAAGCAACACTGAATAAAATAGGCACAAAATCAGACAGCTAGTCAGCTTTGCGAGGGAAAAAATAATCCAGGAAAAGTCCACACTTGTCAATTTCAGAACACAGCAGTCGCGGATGAGACCTCAAGTCGGGAATAGCCAGCTCTATCTCACTTTCAACCGACAGTTTATATGGCCTAAACCAGTCCGTGCTGTCGCTAACGAAAGTTCTCCAATGTACAAGCTTAGCCCTTCATATCTCTTGCTTATATATCGCATTAAGTTCCCTTAAAACGTTATTGATAAAAAATAATTTAACAGTATCTCTTTACATTTATTTTTTTTTCTTTCTAACAATGTTAATCTTGCCTTTAATATATTGAAGTTTCTTGTTCCACCAGTCCGCAGTAGAAGCCTTAACTGAGATGTGACTTCCACGGATCAAGCTGGGAGATGTACAAATTAAAATTGTTAATCCTATTAACCAGTTCAGCGTTGGCTCTGTTTTATGTTACTAATAAAAGTCATAAATCATCTTTTAAGTTAGAAGCAAAACTATTAATACTAAATTTAAGGCGGTGCCTGGGTGGCGTAGCATCGTTTCTAAAATAGAGAGAAAATTTAATAGTTTTATAAAATGTTAAATCAAAGTATTCAAGATGGAAGGTTGTTCGCAGATTTAGATTAACCGAAGTGAGCAATTAGTCAATCAATGATGCTGCTCCCATTATAATTAGTGAAAGTTGAGGTTTTGTGATTCTTCATTACGAAGTTATTTTTATTAAATAAGATCCGATAATAGATGGTATTCGCGGGAGTATCTGGCGTGAGGCTCCATGGAAGCCTAACGTTGAAATCGCCAATGACAACCGGAGAAAGACTTGGGAACGATTTGATC
Source organism: Icerya purchasi (assembly GCA_039619475.1). Lineage (NCBI taxonomy): Eukaryota > Metazoa > Arthropoda > Insecta > Hemiptera > Monophlebidae > Icerya > Icerya purchasi. The sequence continues at coordinate 242,569,382 of CM077115.1, forward strand.
GTAACATCCATTGAAGTAATACGACTCTTTTTAGGTTTATTAGGGGATATATAGGTGGAGATTAAAATAATCTCGCCTATATTGAGAGCAATTAAGTTTGATATGTTGGCTAATAACGTATGTTTAATGTTTTTTTCAATAATCATTGCAGTTCTATCACTTACAAATGTGTAGAGTAATTTGAATTAGTAGGAACAGCACCACCGACCAAATATGGCTCAGCTATGGAGTATACATGAAAGTTTAAGTCATAAAATTCTTCAAGAAATAATAGTTGACAGGAATAACAATTCCCGGTGTGTAAATAAGTACATTTAGGCGAGGCCAAAATCTATTTTCGCTTTTAGCTACTCACAAGCTTTAATAAACTAGAGACAATTCTTGGAATGAGCAGGCCGTGATCAATTTCAGGCACAAAACTCATTAATCATCGAGAATTCTTAAGATTAGCAGTAAAATTAGTCCCATTAGAAGCCGCGAGTACTTTGGTGTACAAACAGTTGCTATAAGAGTCCTTATAAAAATTAACGAATTGCCTGAATTCCTCCGTAGCCCGGTAGTACTTCGATGGATGGCCAAACTTATTGCAAACAGTACATCGTCTGGGATTTATCGCATCAACGAAAGGTAGGGCCTCCCATTTAATTCGAAATCTTCCATCGCTGTTTCCAAGTTATTGATACTGAACCGGTTTTAACATATGTTAAATTAGCCCTTTCAGTATTAACGCTAGTAACGTTAATTGGTTTTTCTCCAGTTAAAGCCAGGAAGTGTTCATTTACGTCATCTTCTGTAAGGCTCTTCGTTCGAAACATTAAGATTGTCGGGTTCATTAGCTTTTCCTCTGTAACTCTACAGTTGGCAATTTTTAAGTTTATCTCGGAGGCAGGATTAGTTTGATCTTGTTTAGTGTCGGTATTAATTATGCACGTATTGTTGCTAATTTTCTTATAAACTTGGACATAGATAAATTAATTTTTTTTTTTAGCTCCTTTTCAACGTCGAGGGGTGGCGCCTTTACATTCATCATTGTAAAAGTGTAAAGTAAGTCCCATACTCTTGACAGGGCGTCGGGTATTGTGAAGTTAAGCCTAATGGAACTAAAGAGAATATTAGGGCCACTTTCTTTCTCTCGGCCGTCTTTACTTTCCCAGATTTCTCTGATACCCAATTATTTCAGGCTGCGTAAACCTGGCAGCGACTTTGATCCGGAACGACATGGCACCTTTATAAATACAATCGAATTGAGAACCTCCTCCTTTTTTTGAAGTCGGTTAAAAATAATTACAAATTATTGAAAACGTGGTGCGAGTGAGAATGTGCGCGTGACTGAAATCCTGTTTGTCGGTTGGGGAGCGAATATATCACACGGTCACTGGAGAAATGCCCACCGGTAAATGAAGGAAGAAAAGCTCTTAGAGGCATGAGCGAAAAAATGGTTAAAAAGTGAAGTCAGTCGATCTCTATCATCCGTGAAGAAAACAGTTAATTTTTAGCAGCCAACTTGTATAAAAAAAAAATCGCAACCGGAATAAAATATAACCTCTGCAGCGCACAATAGTCAAATCTCACATCGGTTTCCATATTATAAGTCCCGCAGCAAAAGTAAATTGCGTAAAGATTAATAAATTTTATTTAACATTCATCCGAAATTCGCGTCTTATCATCAAAGGACTCATCGCCAGCCCACTCATTCGGGATCTTTCATCACCGTGTTCCTGCGTCACAGCCGACAAACAGTGATACGTATCGATTCATATTTATTTTTATAATCGTTGTTTTTCGTTATAAATACGTATTACCTTTAGAGCGGTCGACCGATAAAGAAAGATTGGTGACCAGGTAATTTTTATTAATAGAGTTTTTAAAATCTCGTCAAAGCATTTATTTGAGTAATAATAATAAATAAAAATATTTTTTTTAATTCCACGAAAGCAAATTCGTGGTGGCATCCCTGGATAAGACAAAATTGTTAAGTTAGCAGCGGCAAGTACCGTTACAAGTTTGATACGGGCTAAAGCTTTTTACTCCGTTTCAAACTTGAACAGATTTTCCTTGATTAGAGGTAGCCTCTAACGCGCTATTTTGCATTTCAGTGCAATTAATAAACAATTTGAACCAGTTGCAATTTAAATTTGTAATAATCAAAAAAAAAAAAAAATTTTTGAATAATAATGAAGTTGCACCAACACTCATACTCATTGTAAAAAGTAAATGAACACAATTGAGGTGTCCTAAACAGTTCCAACTTCTCTCATTCGCAGTGCAATTATTGAATCAGTAAGATAATCGATACGTAAATAACGATCTAATCTAGAGTTCGATATTTATATTAATTATTTTTTATTCTTTATCTTTTTGCAGATACATTCTCGAAATCGCAGATAAGGACGTAACCAGAAAAAACTCGATTACCTTCGAAGATGGGGTTATATTTTTTAAATTGACGTTTCAACATAATGCATTTCAGTGTTCTATTATCATTTCTTATATTAATATTGTAAATAATTAATTAAGAAATATCGTTACTAAATATAATTAATTACTTTTTAGACGTTAATTATTTTCCGTTAGACGCAATATGCGAGTAACCACACTGAATGAGCTTATTATAAAAAGTTCGCCTTAATTTATATTGCTATAAATTGCACGTACTTAACATCTATGAATATTTCTGACAGTTTATAAAGATTCATAGTATAGCAATTATAAACTATACCTAGTAAGAAGACAGGAAGGAAGAGGAAAATGTAATTATATTTTCATAATAATTTACATATACTGTAGAACGAAAAAAGGAGGAAAAAAAGAGTTCCCATCGCAACGAGGTACGTATATTATTTTAGTATGGGAAAGGAAGAAAAAAACTAAAATAATAATCAATGAATAATTTACAAGAAACATAGCACTCTTCAACTAGAAACTTACATCGAGAGAATACATAAAAAAACGAACTTCAGGCAGGAGTGAGCATCTGACGTAGGTATATTAACTGGTTTTTCTCATTACCATCTCCACTACCGAATTTAAATTAAAAACTTCCGATTATTGCATAAATGTACTTGTGAAATTCTGCAGACATTTAACTAATATACACGCATGAATAAGTAAACGTTTTTTTTATTGTAAAATGTAGAATTAAATAATTTATATATTAGAAACATCAACAACGCGCATCGTAAAGGGAAAAAGTGTAAAAATGATATTAAAAAGTTTACAAATAAAAACAAATTAAACTTCGCGTTAATGAATTTTGCTGCTAATTTTTACAAAATACTTTTCGATAAAAAAAAACATTAAAATTCTACCAGTGATTTTCGCGTAAAAAAAATCTTTGTAATTAGTATTACCTGGAAAAAAATTTAGAACTCTGAACTTCATGTAAAGATCAAGCAAATTCATTGTGTTCCATCTTTACTTTAAAATTCTACTAAAATGCACAATACTTTTTCGCAATATCTCATTGTCTAACTATATTTAAAATGCGGTATTGGTAGCTTTTGTTTTGCGGATATACTATTTCTCTCGTATATGTTAAAAACATATATGTATATATATATATATGTGACCTTCCCCGAGATTCGCGCGGAGTAATACTACGATAACATATCGGGTGGGCCAAAAGAACATCCTGAATTTTAAACGCTCGTCAAAATCATACACTGTGAGTTAGCGTAGCGATTGCAACGCCATCTGGCGCTAAATAATATGCCGTTTAATATAAATATAGTTGGTTAGTAGTCATGATGTCGTGGACGCGTAAACAACGCTCTTTCGTTGTTGAGTACTTTGTGAAAAACGGTGAAAGTGTAATCGCGGTACAACGCGCGTTTAAAAAACAATTTGATTTAAAACGTCATGACAATCCCCCCGACCGTAAAAGTATCCTCAAATGGGTAAAAAACTTCCGAGAATACGGTAGTGTGGTGGCGGTCAACCATCAAGGTCGCCGTCGATCGTCTAGAACCCCGACAAACATCGAAAAAGTGCGCGTAGCATTGTCGCGAAGTCCGCGCAGATCCGTTCGTCGCCAGGCTTCCGCCTTGAAAATTCCCCGTACTTCACTCAGAAGAATAATTCGAAACGACCTCAATATGCACCCATACAAGATACAACTAACCCAAGAATTGATACCAACAGATAAGCCAAGAAGGTTAGAATTTTGTAATAAATTTTTGGATATGCTGGAGGAAGAAGACGTCGATTTGGATTATGTTTTTTTTAGCGACGAGGAGCATTTCGATTTAAATGGTAACGTTAATAAACAAAACATGCGATATTACGAAAGCGATAATCGGTCCCTACTTCTTCGAGGAGGAGGACGGAGCGAATGTTACTGTGAACGGCGACCGCTACATCCAAATGTTAAACGAGTTTTTTCTACCGGAGCTCAGACGGAAGAGGATTGCATTATCTAAAACGTGGTTTCAACAAGACGGGGCCACACCACATATTCGTAACGATGTTTTGCGGTTATTAAGAGAGAAGTTTCAGGACCGCTTGATTTCGCGAAACTGTGAGCTGTTTTGGCCGCCGCGCAGTCCGGATTTAACACCGACAGATTTTTACCTATGGGGCTACTTGAAAAGCAAGGTGTACAAGGGTAAACCAGCAACAACCGACGAGATGAAATTGGCCTCAAAGAAGGAAATTGCGGCGATTAAAAAACCAACTCTTAAAAAAGTAATGCATAATTTTGAGGAAAGATTGCAACAATGTAAAAATCAAAATGGTGACTATTCATACGGAGTATTGTTCAAAACTAATAGTGTACAATAAATGGCGTTCTTTTTGAAGTATTTCAACGTTTGTTTCATTTCCGTAAGTATATTAGTCTTTATTTGACAAGCATTTAAAATTCGGGATGTTCTTTTGGCCCACCCTGTACTATTGTAGCACGCACGCCTATCTGTAACGTGCTGCCAACCCAATACGCAGCATCGTAGCTAAATTTTAGCCTGATTGAGAATTTTGTCGCTCTTAATAGCTACGAAGATTTTGAAAAAAATCAATTCAGCCCAAAAAAATTCAATGTTGCTATAAATGCAAGCAAAATCGAATGGCGAATGTGGGACACAAAATTTCAAGATTTTCATCAGCAATTACCAATTGTCGTGATTCCGTGTTTTCATTTCTCAACTTTTAATTTTATCGCGTCGTTAATTCGGTATTGTTTTCATAATAGATATTACAAAGTATCATCGCTTTCAGTTTGGAAAAAAAAAATGAAATCACCCGCAAAAAATTTGTCGGCTCAGAAGGAGGGGAAAAATGTCACCCACATGTACAGCGGTACGTACTAGGCATGAGTAACTCCGGACACGGTTATACCTCCGACGACACGATTTAACATGTATCTCAGCTCCGAACGATGTCACACAACGAACAAATGTTGTCATTCCGCAGACTCAGTTGGATTACCTCTGGCAGAGTGATTTAGTATATCACAACTCCGGAAGGCGTTAGCTGCTCGCAAGCACATCATATTCAAAGACGTTCTGTTGCTTTGTTCGTTCGGAGTGCTACGCGAAGTTGGGCTTAAATACGCAGCCGAAGATAATTGCGATTATACGCGCTAGACGTGAAATAGATAATTCGATCGGAGTTGGAGTTGTGAAACGAATATACACATTCACAGTCGGAAAAGACACATTATATCCAACTCATCCAACGGAGTTGATTTGCGCATCGCTAATAAGTACCACCAGCGACCGATATACTTCTCCCCCCATTCTCGCCTAGTATTTTATCATTAGAAAGACTATACGATAATATTGCTTCTTTTTGTACCGGTCCAAAAAAGAACACAATTCGAATAGCTCCTGAACCTGACCAACCTAAGCCGAAAAAACAATCGAATGCAGCGAATGTAACCGTAGAGAAGTCTCTACAGCAAAGATGAGACCCTGGAGAGAAAGAAGAAAATTAAAACTACGATCGAAAAAAGCGGGAAAAATTCGAAGCTCCAACAAACGAAAAAAACCGAAGTTCCGAAACATAAAAAATAGAAAAACAATGCTCAAAAAATATCCGAAGCAAATGAAAAATCATTAAAAAATGTCAAAAAAAACTAACAACTAAAGAAAAAAATAGTTTCACGATTTTTTTAAAATTTTTCAATGTTCTTCCACTATTTTCCAATGTTCTTCGGTCAGTTTTGTACGTTTTAAGATATTGAATAAATGTTTGCACAAAAACTACATATTGCTTCTTATTCTATACACTTTTCAAGTATCAGAGTCCGCGTGTTTAACTCAGAACCCATATTTTCGCACCGCTGGTCCCTTTTTTCGGCGAATGTCACATACTTGTAAATTATAACCGAGTAAAAACCTTGTAGTAACAATGCGGTAATTCATAAGTAAAAGAAAAAATAAAATAAACAAGTTCAGTCAATGATGTTTCATGCGCTGAGGTTTGTGTAAGTTAACGATAACTATAATTTACATTTTTACATAATACTAAATTCAAAAAAAAAAACAAAAAAAAACGAATTTAATTTATGCGCTACAAAGAGGAAGAGGAACGTAATTTTTTGCGATGTTTTGAAATTATCACCACCTCGAAAATTTCGTTAAGAAAATGAAATACCGTTTCCTTTAGCCGACAAATAGACTGATCCCTCAATTAATATATCGCATGACCGAGAAAAAAATTATTTTTTCAAGAATTTTTCAATATCTTCGACCTTTCGATGAAATGATTTCCAGAATCAAAGCTTTAGGCTGTATTATTAATAGAAAATCTAAGGTGTGTCACCTTAAACTGCAAAAGGTTCGTTTACGTGAGGATCGTAGCCCCCAATTTGGAGATACGGCCTCGAAGTTCACGAAACATCCGCAGTGAGCAATATCATCAAACGTTTGTAACAACTGCAGTCAAAAATATTAAGACAAATGGTTAACGCTCCGTTTTATGTGTTAAACAGAAGAACCATTCATGCCGATTTACACATTCCGTATGTGAATGAAGTTCATAAAGATCAATACACCAACTTTTAAGACAAATTAGCTCACAGCGGCAATATATAGTCGGTATGAGTCGGATATTTCTTCCGGGGGATTACAGTGATGCATTGAAAAACGAATGACCAAGGAACTCACACAATGGCATATAATATGTCGTGTCATACAGCACTAGATTATAGTAGTAACATGTAATTTCATGAGTTTAGCCAGCGAGCGAATGACGTTCCGACGGTATAATCGTTTTACATAATTTTATCAGTCGCTATTATTTAAGCAACTTTAAAAATGATTTTTCATGTTAAATTGCTTAACCGCTTGTATTATGTTAAGTTTTATCCTTTATTTCCAACTTATAGCTTAAAAAAATTACTATTGTTACTTTTAAAGAGGAGGATGTATAACTTTAACCCGCTCTCTTATTATTCGCATATATTGTTTATCTTCGTATAAGATATAAACTAAGTGTGTATTCTGTTCGTTGTCTCCGACCCACTGGGAGAAGAGACAATATTTAATATGTAGTTCGTTTTGTTTTTTTACTGTGACTCTTGATTTGAGTCAGGGTCAGCAATACCAATGGTGGTCACTTTTGACCGGTGTAGTATATTTACAAAAAGAAAAACGGCAATATTTTTTCACCTTTGCCTCGATTTTAGATGAGTAACTTTTCAACTTCAAACAGCGTCTGTGAAATAAATAAACGACGCCGATTAGAAATTGTTTAAAAATTTATTTACCGCAATTTTCACAGCAACACGCTAAGGTATTTAGTTGTTAGCGGTAAAAACTCATAATCGGTAATTAAATACTTCATCTGAATTATGGGTAGTAATTATTGGTATAGTAATTCAGTTTTAAGTGTAAACTGATAACAATAGCGCACTTACCATGATGTCTGAGATGGTCGTTGTTTAATCGTCGTAGAATAATAGAAAAATAGCCCTGTTGTTTCGTTCGCTACTTGTTCCGTTTAATTCTATTTACGTATCTGTAATTTCGTTCACATCACCATTTATCGCTTTTAATTTCTTTCGCCATTATCATCTTCGCTTTTTGCGTTCTTTTCCATTCTCTTCCTTCGTAATATCTGTTTTCTTATTCTACTTTTCCTTTTCCGTCATTCTTCCGTTCGACTTCTATTCCGATGGCATCTTTGAAACAGCTCTTTTGAATGTTTCGAATTTAACCGAATTTGCTTTTCGTAATGAACTAGTTCGTAAACAAATCGATTATAAATCGCTCACATTATTTATTTAGCAGCCGGAAAATAATAACGTAACATTTTATATCAAGATCTACAAAGAGAAGTGTCACGAAACATTTCATTCGGAACACTTAAAGGTTTCTGAAACTGGCTAAATTTGGTATGAGTAAATGTCGATTTTACCGTCGTTTAAAGTGCTTAAACATCGGAAATTCTAAGTTGAAGTTGATTAATGTCACGATAAAACATTTCATCGGATAATTAGAGAAACTAAATATCTACCTAATGAAATTGTTCTCGATGGAAATTAAAATGTTTTCGAGAAAAATTTGCTGATACATTTTAAAAAAATGTGAAATATCGTTACTTATGTCGAACAGTACCGTCCGTTTCTCTGATGATGAACAGTGTAATCTGTTTCGTTAAGAGTTTATGATGAATTTTTTTTCCAATGTGGTTTCTACCGAAAATAGACATGTGGATAACTTCAACAACCACGAAAGCTTTTCCTCTTTTAAATGAATAAATTTAGGCACGTTAATATCATTTGTATACCAGTATAATCACGCATACCTGCTAGATAAATCATTTTCATATTTCATCATTATAACGAAACACCCCCATTGATCAAGCCCGGGGGAATTACCGGATCTTCACTCCACCATTTTTAGACTATCCACCGATGAGCCCTTTATAAAAGTATAAACTTTACACGAAATATAATGTGTCTTTTCCGCAATAAAATTAGACGAAAAACAAGTTGACTAAAAAAAAAAAACTTTTTGCATTGTTCGTGTTCGTTGGTATATTTCGAATTGAATTATTTCATAAATGTGCGATCATTATTATCAGAAAATCATTATTATCGGAAAATCATTATTATCGGAAACGCACAATTTACTCTAGGTATACTTGGTTCGCAAATGTGGCAGTTCGCCTTGGTAGCAAAATTGAAAAAGAGCATACGAATTGTACCACCGCATAACCAAAACAAAAATTAAAAAAGGAATCTTTTTTTTTTTTTTTTTTTTTGAAGTTTCATTTCCGATAAAAAAGGATTTGTTTCTAGGACGAATAAAAAATGGATGGCAGTCCGCACTAGAGATGTGCAAAGCAACTGCGCTAGAAGAGTTAAATGTGTCCTGCCCGACTGATTGTTGTTATCTCAACTCCAACTCTGTACGTTGCTCAAAATGCAAACGAGACTTGCTTGGCAAATTTTGATAGTTGCGCGTTTCACTGATTGAGACTAAAGCACGAGCTGCCGGAGAATAAATTCGACTTTGCTCGAACACGGGGCTATATTCCCCAGGGATATAACTGTATCCGGAGTCGAGACTAAGGTCTGCACAACAGTATGAGTCCGTTACAATTTTTTTTTCTTCAAAATTCTGTAAATCTATTAAGACACAATTAAAATTTGTAAAAAAAGTCTTTTTATTAAAAAATAAACTGAAATTAAACAACAGTGTGGAAGAATACGAAAAAGAGAGGAAAAAACAGGTAAGGAATATTAGACAACTTAAAAAGAACAAGACCAAACAAAAAGAATTGAAGATCGCCCTGTCAAGAAAGAGAAGGATAGAAAAACTATAGAACGAATTAGAGACGCGGATTTTTTTCGTGAAGATGCTTTGAAAAAAACACAAATGATGTTCAACAGCCAAAAATACATATACTATTAACAGTTAAATTTTGAATTTAATTGCTTAAATTATACAAATCGTATTAAGGACGGTAATATGACAAAAACAAAAAAAAACAACAAAACATTACAAAATACGTAACAGAAATGTTCCCAAATGACGTCGTTAACTGAAATTTACCCTCCTTTAAGAATTGTAGAAGAACTACCATCTTGGCATGCGGAGGGGGGGCATCCTCATGTCGAGGTCTGAAGAACCAAGTTTTACGCAAGTATATTTAAAGCAATTTACGAAAAACACACTACAATGTCTCTGCCCAGCATTAAAAGAGAACCACCGGTCCTTTTGCGTGGAAATATCTAACTATAGATCGCACAACACGAAACCCCAACAAAACAAAATTGACGAATCGAGCTTGCGCTTCATCGTCAGTGCTCGCTATGCAATGCCCGAGATAGAGATCAGATTAATCGTAAGCACGATTATCACCGACATCGGTTATAAATATTAGAATGCAGCAGAGGTTGCACGAATTTAAGGCTATTCTTCGAACTATTTAATCAGGCTTCTGTTTTATATTAGTTTTATAAATTTTAATAAACATGTAATTACAGAAAAATAAAAATGAAAAATAAAAACGGGGGGTTTATACCCATAGGGCGTAGCAAAGTAGTCAATCCGGCGGAATCCTTTTTCCTATCACAGTAAATTGGAGATTGAAATTTAAAAATTAGAACTAGCGAAAAAGCATAAAGATAATCTTAACTGCCCGGGGCGGATCCAGAGAGACATTTTGGAGAGGGAAATTATATAATTATGTAATATCTTATACGGTAACAGTAGATTTGAGAAATACCCCTCGTGTTTCATAAAAAAAATCACAAATAGAGTGCCCTCTTTAGAAATTTAAAAATGTGTTTTAAAAATGCATGATTATTACAGTTTAATTTAAATTTTGTTTTATTTTTAGGTGAAAAATAAAACGAAAGTATAAAATTGTACTTAAAAAAAGGTAATTTAGAATTTGAATAGTAAATTACTAGAAAAAATAAAAAGGTTAGTATTTTTTATTAGACTTTAATTCTTTTTTATTTTTGTTAGTAACCTAATCTGAATTGTGTTTGTCCGTGAGCAAGTAAAAAAGTTCTACATACAGTCGACTGGCGACTATCTGAATTTAAAAAAATCCGGATACGCTGAAGTTTAAGGGACGACCCTTTAAACGTCAACAATGCTGAAGCTACAGTATTTCCTTTGTTATGATTTTGTGCAGACATTCGTGGACTATGCTGAAGCATTTGTGGCCATGATTGTTTGTTATAATTATTGTATATGACGATTGTGATTCCTATTTCATTAATTTTCTGGTTAGGCAAGTTCAGGTAATGTATCTTGGACTCAGTCTGGCCAATTTCTCTTTCCTAAAGATTTTATTCAGCCTCCATGGAGGTAATGTTGAACATTTACGGCCATGGTTGTCTGTAAACTTCTTCCCAATTAAATATTATGTATTCTTCATTAGTTGTAGCAGTATTCTTATATTAACTGGTTGGTGGCCAAATGGCTTAATAGTTAACTAAAGCCGAGCCATATAAAAAAAAAAAAAAAGCTACAGTATTTATATTAAATGACACAATACATTATATGATGGGGGAATATGGTTAATGAAAATACTGTACGGCAGTTTTGTAAATTAATTTCACAGCTATATTAAAGTAACTAGTATTAAAATATGTACATGCACATATAGCTGTGGATTTTATAAAAACGCTTTGGCTTTTTCTTCTTTTTTTATTTATTTATTTTTATTTTTTTTCCTTTTCTTCTAAAAAAAACCTATCCGGATAGTCGCGAATCGACTGTATATATATATATATATATATATAGTTCTCATTGAAATCATTTTAATTAAAACTGCAAAATAAAAATTGAAAATAAAAAAAAAAAAAGACAAAAGATCGACGACAGTTGCACATAAAACAAAATAATGTAACTTTAATACTTTTACTAAACCCGATGGTACATGGGCTAGAACTGATGAAGAAAAAGTCGAGGAATTTGCCAAATATTTTTCTGATGTTTTTAAGCCAAATTTACAATTAAACGACGAAACCGATATACATGATTTTTTAAGTGTACCTTTACAGTTAAGCCCTCCTATTGCGCCAACGTCTCCCAGCGAAATCAAATACGCAATTACTAAACTTAATAATAAAAAAAATCCGGGTTTTGATTTAATTACCAATAAATTGTTATCTGAGCTACCAAAAAAAGGTATATTATTGCTCACAAATATTTTTAACGCTGTTCTTCGTCTGCAGTATTTTCCATTATCCTGGAAATCGGCGCAAATAGTAGTTGTACCAAAGCCCGGTAAGGCACCGGATAAGGTTTCATCCTATAGACCTATTTCCTTGCTCCCGATCCTTTCAAAACTCCTTGAAAAAATAATTTTAAAGCGGTTGAATCCTATTTTAAATGCGGAACATATTGTTCCTGAACATCAATTTGGATTCAGAAAAAGACATTCGACCATTGAACAGGTACACCGAATTGTGCATACTATTCAAGAAAGTCTTGAAACTAAGCAAATATGCACGGGTGTGTTCCTAGATGTCAAACAAGCCTTTGATAAGGTATGGCATCATGGTCTGCTTTATAAACTTAAAAAAATAGTGCCGCATCCTTTGTACATTCTTTTAAAATCCTACCTTGAAGATCGCACATGCCAGGTTAAAATTCTAAATCAATATTCTGAAATCTATCCTGTATCTGCTGGCGTGCCACAAGGAAGTGTCTTGGGCCCGGTGCTTTACTTAATCTACTATGCCGATTTTCCAGTTGATAATAGCGTGATAACAGCTACGTTTGCAGACGATACAGCACTATTAGCTACCGGTAAAGACAATAGTGAAACTTCGAATAAATTGAAAAAAAATTTATCGAAAGTGGAAAACTGGCTGAGTCGTTGGCGTGTATTAGAGTAAACGAAAGTAAATGTACGCCAGTAGACTTCACGTTGCGAAATTTTACGTATCAGCCGTTAAAAATAAACGGGGTGGTTATCAAGCAGGATAAAGATGTAAAATACTTAGGCATTCATTTGGATCGCAAATTAACATGGCAAAAGCATATTATACAAAAAAGAAAACATCTAGATATAAGATTGCAAGAATTAAATTGGCTTCTTGGCAGGTACTCTAGTTTATCATTGGAAAATAAACTCTTAGTGTACAAAATAATTATAAAGCCCGTTTGGGCATACGGTTTAATGTTGTGCGGTTGTGCAAAAGATATACACATAAACAAGATACAACGGTTCCAGAACAAGTCTATAAGGCTGATAGTCTCACCACCCTGATACGTATCTAACCATACTCTACATCAAGACTTAAATATCCCATATGTGAAAGACGAGATCAAGCGAGCTGCTAAGCGATACATAGGCCGCTTGGAGTCTCACACAAACGTTTTGGCGATCAATCTTCTTGATAATAGTCTTGATGTTCGAAGGTTAAAACGTAGTCGACCGTTTGATCGGGTCTAGTTTTATGTTACTGAAATTTCAGTGGGGTCCATCGCTAGATGTTAACCCCTAACAAGTTATTTTCGCGTTACAGTCCAATTGCTGGATGGCCTTCTGGCGAGTTGTAATTTATAAAAAAAAAAAAAAAAAAAAAAAAAAAGAATTAAATTATAGTTATAATTAAATCCGTAGTTTACGTTTATACAAATTTTTTTTGATAGCAGGTGTAAATTAAGTTTCTCTGTTGTAGCAAATGTTTTCACCGAGAATTTAATTCTTTTTTTGGTGGGGAGGGGCTCCTATTTCTCTCCCCCGTGGATCCGCCAACTGTAGAATCAATAACCGTTTCCGAATTTAAGAAAATATCGCAAGCAGACATACACATATATATATATATATATATATATATATATATATATATATATATATATATATATATATTACCCCAGATGTTAAGAAGATGAAAACGATATGTATGTTTTACGTTTACACGGACAGAGAAATAGTAATAAAAGTGTTTATTAAGCGCGTGTGTTCAATCGTGGCATTATTTTAAGCATTGTCATTTTTAAAAATACATTCAACCGACTGCAGCAGAGAATAGAACTTGGCTTTAAATCTTTGTACCGAGGAAATGGCTATGTTATTTTTTTTAAATTTTCCAAAAACAGAAATTCTTTAATTATCGCGAGACTTTTTAGCTGACGATACTTGCTTAAATTTATATTTTTTTTTTTTTGTTAATTTTAGTAGCAACTTTCGTTATTTCATACGCGACATTTTTAATTACATATATACTTATTTGTAATTCGTATGCGGAAACTGAACCGCCGCTTCAATATTAATAATTACAGCCTGTAATTTGAAAATATGTGGTAAGAAAGTTTTAACCCTATTTTTATCAGTGAGTTAATTTTCACGCTTTAGGTAATACCTTGCTAATTTTTACATTTATATTTCATGTAAGAAAAAACGCAAAAAAATGCCAAAGAATCCTCCAGTAAAAATGTATATTGCGTTTTAATATTTCCGGGGAAGGCTTATTTCATTTTCGGGGAAAGCTAAGCTCCCCGGTCGTTCCCTTTACTAAGAAGAGATTAACTTATGTAGCAGTCTGTTTAACGTTTTCTTTACAATATCCGTTAGTTTTACCCAATTTTTAAATTTTAATAAAGCTATTTATACCAATTTCACTTCAAAAAATGAAAACACATCCTCTGTTGGGAAACACGATCATGTGCGACACTGCAAAAAAAAAAGGAATCTATTAGACGTTGTTAAAAAGACCTTTTATAATTCAAAAAAATTAATATGTTATTTCTGTTCCTTTTTAATATATCTAAAGTTGCGCGATAGAGTTAATTTCGATTACATGATTTTTATGAAATGTTCGCATGATCAACACCGCAGGTGCAAATAAATTAATAAAAACATCGAAATATTACAAATTTTCATATCAACCGTAATGGCAAAACGATACTGCAGTTTACGTACAGCACTATAAATTCATTTTCTGACTAATGAGAATCTTCTATTCGACACACTTCTGCGTTTTGTAACTTTTAGCGTTTCTTTTAACCTTTTTTTTTTTTTCTTCTGAATATTAAAAACGCCTTTTGGAGGTTCAAAACCGGTGTGTCTATTAACAAAAAAAAACAAAAAAATAATAACGTTAAAAGTAAATCAAATTCAGAATAACGCATAATTATCAATTATTAATAGTCGCTGACCACCTAACGTGTGACGTAGTGTTGGTTAAGCAGTAATGTTCCGTTCGGGTGCAACCTTACTTCAAAAATTTCACCCGCGCTGGCTTAATTTTCGTAGTAGTTGGTTCCTTCAAAAAAGTAAGTAAATAAATAAATAAAATCGAATAAATTACAAATCTGAAATATCGAGCAATCGCAACCAGCGAAGAGACAGCTGCTCCCTTCAACCCTTTAACGCCGGTATATACAGGAAATAAATATAATATCTGAAACTTATAAGCACCTTCTTTACCTGTATTTATTTTTATATTACCGAAGATACAATTTCGCTGGCAGCAGTACCGTTCATATAGATAGAAATGATATTTGTTTGCACTAGCTGACATATCGGCGAATTATTATATTTCGAAGAATTAGAAATGTCTAAAATTTCACACTAGTAATTTCTGTCGACGACACCTATATATCATTTACTAGAGAAAAAAACATGGCGCTACACATACTTTGCTGCCGATTTTTTCCAAATAAGTTAGTCGTCGTAGCTCATAAATTACAAAATTTTTACGTCGGAAAAAAGTATAAAAAGGAAAGAAGTTTTTTCGACCTTTAATGTTATTTTCTTGTTTTTCGAATTTGTAAAATTTATTCGAAAAAAAAAAAAAAAAAAAAAAAAGGTGGAAAAAAGGGTCAGTCGATTGCTTCGGTGTGAAAAGCAAAAAACCAGAAACTCGTGGTACCTGAAATGGTAAATAGAAGGGAAAAAATCGAAAAAAAAAGAATCGGAAAAAAGCAACTGAATAAAAAAGAAATACACTTAGCATAGGCGCGAGCAAACAGGTTAGCAAGTAAACGGGGCTATCTGTCTGCTCTCCACCAAATCGAGGAGTAGTTGTAAGATGCCAATAAACAGATGCCCCGTTGGCCTGGCGCGCTCGCCGCCTATAACGAATTTTTCAACGTTCTTCGATCACCTAGCCGAAACGTCCTGCCGTACCTATCTACATACACAGGCGCGTAATGTATTTTCCGTTGAAAAGCATGGTCGTGTGCCAACATATTTTAGGAAGCTCTAGTAGGGTCTGTTTTATTTTTTCCTTTTCATATTCTTTATGCGTATACCTCTCAACGCGTTAAAATTATTAGAAAACACTTCTCGCTTATCCCCAGTCTTGTTATAAGATCTGCCCATATATATATACATGCAACGAATAATATACATACATATGCATATATGTATATGTATATATTTGTGTATACTTTTATACTGAATAAAGTCATCTGCCTGTCGTAAAACTGTTTACAATGTGTATATTGTTGGGTGCAGCGTTTTTTTTAAAATTTTGACCATGTGTCCGAGTAGGAAATTTTTCCACCATCATCGGGGACTTTTCTCTATAATAACCGAACACTTACACTGCCAGGCTCCTTATTATGACCTTTACGCCTGATGACATTAATCGCCGTTCAGTCTATACGTACTGGATTTTTTCTGTGTGTGCAGTCCAACCATTTCAACATTTTACCACTTGCTTTAAATAATTGAATAAACGAGATTCGGAAGAAAAACATGGTTTTCGTAAAATTGCAAAAGTTACAAACAAATTCTTCTCGTGCAAATAACGCAATCGGTTGAAAGATTTTGTTAAATAATTTTAATTCGCAAGGAGCACCCCCGGTTTTAGCGTATTCCCGCTATATTTATTCAAAACCACCCGTGTTCAAGTCGGAAAAATAGACACACCCTTCTGTCGAACAGACACACGCATCTCCTTCGGTAATAGTGCTGTACATGGTACGGTAAATAAATAAAAAGAAAAAAAACTTCTGCACTGGACTCGTGTCAATTTGCTTTGGTAGCTTTTATTCAACGTAAACTGGCACCCATTCCGTGTTTATAATGATGTTGCTAAAACTTTTTTATCGGCATTTTCTTCGCCTTAGTAGCTAATTTTGCTCTAGTCTTCTTCCTTTTTGTTCACCGTTTCAGTTCCTTTCTAACTAGCTCAGACACTTACCTCTTTCTAATTTTTACAACTTATTTTCTTCCACCCTGACCAGTTATTTCACTTTTGTTTTTTGTTTTTTTTCTTCCTTCTAATACTTTTTATTTTATTTCGTATTCTCCCAAGCGTTTTTACTGTTGCTTAAATGTTCTTTCACTTTTCTTTCTTCTTACTTGCATTTTTCCTCGCCCTAATACGCTCCCAGCATTCTATTATGGTAATCACATTTAATAATTACCCTCAAAGGCAACAAAAATTCATTAGAGGGTTTATCATTACATCTCTAACGAGAATTATTATATGTACTCGTAATATTTTCCTAAATTTCCTCCTTTTATCTTAATCTAACATTGTTCACATCTCTATCCTTTGTAATCGTATTCGTCCTCTTGATTGCACCACTCCCGATAATTCTGATAATTTAATCATCCTTAACGATTTCTTTCCTATCCTGAACTTTCTTAACAGATTTTTCCTTTGTAGTTCGAACAATAACCGGATAATCCTTACCGGTTTTTACGTAGTCATTATTTTCTTCCGGTTCTAATAATTTTATTTCTACTCATTTCAAGACCTCTTCATTCCATTCTGTGAAAAAGGAAAAAAATAGAAAAAAAAAACCTGTTCTACCCTCTTGCAAATTCTTCATTTCCTATTATTATTAAACCCGATTTTGATCGTAAGCATGTTTATAATTCCTTTTTTTTTTTTTAAATCTATCACGTTTGCCCTTAATGCTTTTTCTCCATTTCTATATCACTCATCCTCCAATCATCCTGGTACATCCTTTTCTCTTTGGTGTAACTAGAGGAAGTGCAACGTTCCATTTGACCACAATTGAGCCGTAGCCGCCGCTAAGTGGTTAAATTGGCATCATAGCCAGAATGCCTAACCTGTTGATATTTGTATTGTTTACGTATCGCAAAGTATTTAGTTTTGATTTAAGTGTATCTGTCATCAATCTAGCAGCAATTTTGAGTTCGAAATGTCAATTCGGTTTTTATAAAAAGGGTATTTATATTAGTCGCAAAATAATATTCGCGTTTTAACAATTGTTAAGGTTATCCCCGGTTGTTCAAATGTAGTGTATATCTTAAAATGCCTTAAATGTTTGTCGTTTAGACGCGGTTTACAATGTTAAAACTAAGTGTAGTGCATATTTTTCATGAAATTTAAATTTAAGTAATAAAATTGATCCTATAAATGTCGCTCGTCATATATTAAAATAAAAGTGGTTGTACCGTTGGTTGATGAAATTTACATTACCGGTCGTTTAGATCATAGGTGAGAAAATATTACCTGCAGCGAATAAAACTAAACTGATTAAACCAAAACTGTAGACTTGAATTAGTAGAAACATCAGAACAAGTGATTAATTTTGTTCCGGAGTGTGGTTTTGAAATACTTTGCGATCAGATGTTATCAAACACTTTTGAAATTCCGCACCCTATCAATGCAGACAAAAGTAACTGTTTTTCTCGCTTACGATTTTGTACATATCTTTAAGAATATTTTAAATAACTAGTTAATTTCAAGCAATCTTGATCAAACATTTATTTTTTATAACTGGAACATAATTTAGAAACGCTTTGGGCTACGCTAAATTTCAAGATATCGGGGATGTGTACTATATAGAAGAAAACAGTCTCTAGTAAAACAAGCCGTTAAGCTTACTTATAAGTCTATTCATTTACCTTTGAAAGGCGGAAAGTAATTTTAGCAGATAGTGCATTTAGAAGAACAACTTTGATTAGAAGATCGATCCTGAATTCGTTGAAGAAATCCCAAAATGGTACGATATAGTGTCGGTAACAGATGTTTCATTAGAGGAACATTAAAGAGAAATGAAAATTCTACTCTAGTTGAAATTTTAATTCAGGTGTGTAGACGAAAAATTAAAATTTTAAAATAAATTAATATATTATGGCTCGATAAGTGGCATACATTGCAGAATTGTAATGGCAAGTTATTTAACGAAACATACCGAGTATTATTCTAATTTCTCTAATTAAGCGCTGTTTTGAAAGCTATCCCCGGATGCGAAATATATACCGACTGAAAAATTTATTCAACGAAACGTTTTGGACTTTCCAGTTCTTTGGAGGACGTAATTATAATATTTCACGCAATGTCATCATAATCGGAAGTGAAAAAAGAATGTGATTAGAAACAATTTTTAAAAAAGCTAAAGGTATTTTTTTCATTTGTGAAAATAAAATAAATTTTGATAACAGCGATGAAAAAAATTATTTCAAAAGTAATATCCGCAATATAAAAGACTTTTCCTTTTTAGATTGACTTGCAATCTTTTTAAAAAATTGAAATGTTCGCAGCGTGTCACTACTTAACAAACTGTGTTCAATTTTTATATCTTTAAATAATTGCTGTACGAAAATGAATATGGCTTATAAAGAAACACGTATCAGTGATGATTCACTACTGAAAAGTTCAAAAATGCGTAAACTGAGTACACTGAACTCTTTGAGAGGTAGATGTTTCCATACTTTTAGTCAGTTTTGTTTTTTACATGTGTGCGCCATCTACAGAACATATCGTGAGGTTTTTATAATAGTATTGTT
Organism: Icerya purchasi; assembly: GCA_039619475.1. Classification (NCBI taxonomy): domain Eukaryota; kingdom Metazoa; phylum Arthropoda; class Insecta; order Hemiptera; family Monophlebidae; genus Icerya; species Icerya purchasi. The sequence goes on from CM077115.1 coordinate 242,589,017, forward strand.
TACCCGCTGCATAGTAAACAAAAAAAAAAAAAAAGTGGTCAATTAACCAGCACGCATATTTCTTATCGAATGCGCTGGTTAATAAATTAATCATCGCCGTCCAGGGAGTTAAATAATTATTTATTGTTTCCTTCAGATCAATTTACAGGTTATTTAATATTTCTTTTTTTTTAAATTTTTTGGTCTCGTCAACCGGGAACCTTAGCCAAACTGTCGCTATGTGTGTGATATTATCAGCTGGAAACAATGTTATTTACATTCCAGTTAAATCTGTATATTTTAATAAGCAGAGCACATTACGTTTTCTGTACCGTACGGCCAATGGCGTAGCGTGAATTTCAGAACTGAGGAAGCGCCCGATCAAATATTTTTTCTGCATAAAAATAAACATATGTAAAATTTGGTTAAATACAGAACAGAAATAAAAATTAATTAAAAGGGACGAAATGTCTCATTTTTTTGTAAATTAATTCAATTTTCCGGTTCTTGTTTAGTCACTCCCGACCTTGTGTTTTTCTTAAATACGTTCTTATTCGTTTCACTGCTGAGAACGATGTTTCCGCAGACGAAGTGGTTGCCGGAATTGTGGTTATTAAATGAGAAAGCTTGTGTACACCTCTGGAAAAACTTCTGTTAGATCTGAAACGATCAAGTGATGCACCGCAGTGTGCCTTTATATATGTTAAAATCTTAAAAGTGCACTTTTCAAACTTGTAAGATCGAAAAAGTTTCCGTAATTCTATTTTAAATTTAAAGTCTTTTTCCAGAAAATTTTATTGAAAATTTAAAAAAAATGTTGTATTTAAGAGATTTAAAAGTTTTAATTTTGTTACATCATTAGACCCCTATTATGAGACATATTTGTTTGCATAACATAGATAATTTTTAAAAATATCCGTTTTCATAATAGCTTTCTGTCTTCCCCTAAAACTGAATTCAAGTCAAAACCATTTGTATTCCATACGTTTTTTTTTTTCTTGCTTAAATAAAAGGCAAGCCCAACAGAACAATTTTTTATCTTCTCACAAAACCGCATAGCCATGGCACTGTTGCGCATAAATTTGTTTTTGAAAATTACGGTTAAATATTTTACATACCTTTTGATTTTATAATCAAATTTTCTAAACTAGGCGTTGGTTTATCATTTTGAATAATATTCATTTTTTCTTGAAAACTGAATGAACTAAAACTAATCAGTATAGACATGTTTCTCAATAACACAATTTCGCATATAGCCGCGATTTCGAAAGTGTTTGCATTTTAACAGACTGGAACATTTAGTAGTTCTGGCGGCGGAAATAAGATAAACGAGCGCCGGCATAGTTTCTACTGTAGCGATATTACGGGGACTAAAAAGCGCGACCGATCATCGCTTTCAGTTCCGCTGTTAGTAAACGAAGGCATATAAAAAAAAAAAACGATTCAAAGAAAATGTACTGCAAATATCGCACTACCCTATGTACTCACACACACACTGACATGCATAAAAATTGCGCTGTTGATCGGTGTGTGTGTGTGTGTGTGGCCGGAAAGCGGTTTGACTTGGCGCTTCCGGACTGAACATGCGCGCGCATTTTTTCTTCACTCTCAATACACGTTACTCTGGAATCGTACGGATCAAAATTCGCGAGAAATTACGTGATCTTGAAGCGACACAACCTGGCGCTTCCAAATTAAATATGCGTGAACAAACCTTTTTCTATCATCGATACGCAGCAGATCGTCGTTCAAAGACAACTCTAGGCAGTAGTAACGTGAAACAGTAAACGTGGAATTATTTCTGTTAGTCGCTCTAAAGGATGCTCCTCTTGACCTAACGCTCCTTTTTTTCTAGTAATATTTAATTTCGGCACTTAAATTCAACAAGTTACTTCATTTCCTTTCTGATGTTAATATTGCTTTTCGCAAATACTAAAAAACAATTTCGTACTAATTTGTTGAAGGATTCCATCGCTTCGATTAACGCTATTACGTCCCTGCATACGGCGCGCGATGATGATGATCGTACATAATATACCATTATGATAATTGGCGCTGCGGCGATTAGCAATTCAGGAATTTTACACTGTCATCAAAAATTTTAACTGCGGTTTTTATCGAAAAACAGTACTGATTTGTTTACTGTTTTTAATGCGGTTATAAATTCGAGATCTACTTCTCATTTTATTTCGATGTCTACTTGTCACATTTCGCTGTTTTTCGAGATATTTTAGATATGAAACTGTCATCTACTGGCTCTAAGTTGTTTTAGCTTTTAAGCATTATTATTTTATTAACCTCTGTTTTGTTTTGCTTTTTTTTTTTATAATTACGTTTTATAATATACTTCAATCTATTTCCATTTTGATTAAATAAGTTACTCTTTTTGTAACAGTTTGTAACTCTGTAACTAAGTTCCTGTTACGTTCCTGATCCTTAGGAACTTGTAACGTGACATTCCAAAATACTTGACACTTTACCCATCACTAGTTAATTGTGTTTCGCTTGATTGGGACCTGGTTCGATTTCCGCTACCGCACATTGACACTTTCAAAGATTTCACTTGCTCGCAATGTTCGTAGCTGACACGCGAAAAAAAAAAAAAAAAAAAGCTAATTCAGATCTCGTTGTTTATAACTACTATGTATACCTTCCATTACAGCATAAAACAGCTGGTAATTACATATCATTTTATCTTTTATAGTGATTATATGGTTAGATATTAAAGAGCACTTACGGGGAACAAAACAAGATAACTTCAAGTTTAGAGGGACTACGGATTTTCATCTTTTGATAGTTTTAAAACGTTTGGAATTTATTACAACCATGGGGACGATTGTTTACAGCAATATCGTATCTTAAACAGCGGGCAATCTCAATTCTTGTATTTCAAAGGAGTCCCGAAAATAAAAACAGAACCAATAAGCCACGCTGTAGCAACTGCCTCGAAATAAGAATAGGAAGTGTTACTGTGATCTATTTGATTGAAATTGCCATATCTGGAAAATTTAGACAATTCATACAAGCATAACGATACGCTGCATCATACCGTAAAAATAGGCAAGTTTGATGGATAATTTTTGTAGACTAACGAGGAACATAAGCGTTTTTTTAATTCGATAATTTTGCAAGATTCATCTGCACGGTCACTAGGTGTCACTGAGTAAAAGTCACTATAGGGATGATCTTCCCATTACCTGTGGTAATGAGATTTTGACGATAAATTTGGGTATTTCGCGCGGCAGTTCGTCAATTGCCTAATATCAAAACCCATACGCGACGGACCACAACCCATTAATTGTGTTGTTTAGCATTTTTTCTAACAATAAAATAGAAGTTCACAATTCCGGTTTATATTAATGTCGTTTGCAATTTGGTCGACGGCAACACTGTCACGCTCACTTGCTTTCATGTTTCAAAATAAGGCAAATGCCTATGGGAGATGTATCAAATACCCGCACGTAAACTATCGTTCTGTAATGTTTAATGTATTTCATCAAAATTTATAAATTTCAGATAATAAAGTAAAAAAATCGCGCTACCTTCATACCATTTTTTCTTTTTCTATTCTCTTTATAGTTTAAAAAAAAAAAAAATAAAAATAAAAGTGCTTCTTTAAAATTTTAGAAACATTACACTAACGCGTAATAAATAAATGAAGAATCTGTTATTTGAGTTAGAGAATTACTACCAATAAAGCCGAAGTACGGTCGAAACTTCGCATCAGGTACATTGTATATTTTTGAATCAAAAAAGTATTTCCGGTATAATCTCTATACAGTTTAAATACATACGTCAACAGACCCCTAATAATAATATACGAAACAACTTGGTGTTTTGGTGCGGTTCGCGCGTTTTGAAAAAGATTTCATCTTCAATCTTCCTTGCAATTTCAACACCAATTTAAATTAGATTACAAAATCGTTCAAAATACCTTCAAAATTAAATAACTATGTCACGATGATAACGATACACTTTAAGTGATTTCCGATTTCCGACGTAGCAAAATTGAAAAAAATAAATAAATTGACGTTACGTTATTAGCCGGCGGCTGAAACATATTTCTCTCTCATAACCATCTTCCCGAAAGTACCGTCCTCTTGTTTCTTCTGTCGCCATTGTTGGTAACCTCAATAGTTCCCATTCGTGTTTCGGTTCGCTTTCAAACGAACTAAATTAGAAAATTGAGGCAATTTTAACCTACATATATACGCTAACTTATCGACGTTTTTCAATTCACACGCCTAATAGGCGATACATAAATTGTAAATATAACGAAAGAAAAAAACACTTATTAACCTAGCTACGATAAACAGCTAAAAGAAACAGAGAATAATTAAATTAATGTATTAATGAATTATGTTTGACTACCAATATTATCACGTAATTATTTCCAACAGGAGAATATAAAATACTTACGCAAAACAATTTTTAAAAAAAATACAGAATAACCTATGTATAAATTAGTTTTATAAATATAGCAACATGGTTTCAATTTTATCATTTACGACGTTTCAAGAAACTAGGCATTTCATTCATTGGTCAGTTATCACCGTTTTCATCATTATTGTTATTTCTGTTGTTATCATCATTAGAACCGTGCAAAAAGCTCCTGATATGATCTATTAACGATGCTTGTCTCCAGCTTGGCAAAATCGTATCTAATACGTTGCCAATGTTAATTCTAAATCCGGCCGGTTCATCTTCATTATTGTGCTCGTTTTCTCCGAAATCGCCGTTTACCGCTTCAATCTCATTTCTGTTAAAATCCGTGTTGGATTGCCTGAATTCATGACCAGATTAAGTTTTTATCATCATTTTACGTCTGTTTCTAAATATATATATATATTTTACAATACAATTCACAAAATACAACGTACGCGAATGAAATAGTAATTGGTTTCAATACTCGCGAAGTATAAAAATCTAAACATGAAACATGCTCTGGTTTGGTAAAATCTAAATTGAAATTCAGCACTTTTTAACAAAAAGAATAGCGCCAAATTTGGAATTCTCAGTTTACATTTTATTAACGCAATTATAAAATATTTCACCGACACCTCAAGTTTTTTTGAAACAGCAGCATAAAAATATAACATTTAAACAACGAATAAATTATTTAAATTTAAATTTAATTTATTATTTACATGATAAGAAAACTTGATAATATAAAATATTCTTTCCCTTTTTTTTGAAATCTACCTTGGAATTTTAAATAAATTTTTAAAAGCAAAATTATTTTTTTGGTAGTTTTAAGCCTTATTCATTTATGTTCTAGAAAAGTAAGCCTCACATTGATGAATGTTAAAGATTTCTGTAGTTTAGCTTCTATGGAAAAAAGCGAAGTGCATTAACTTAAAATAATCGTGAATTTAATACAATTTTTTTTTTTTGTAAAAATGCAATAATACACCTTTAGGAAAACATCCATATCATAATCACAGGTAGTTTTATTTATATTTATTCTTATTGTTTTAAATTGTCTCTATTGCCAAAAGATCCTATATATATATATATGTAAAGTCGGAAAATTATCTGTCCATTTGTCTAGCTGTGCATGCTAATCTCGATTTTGTTCCAGTTTTGACCAGAGCATAGACTGGTTCTCGTGGGGAAGGTTTTGGTATATAATTTTTAAGTTTCCGAAGTATTTTATTTGACCTGCAGCGGTTTTTGTCAATGAAAGGTAAAATACACTCGTTTGATAAAAAATTAAAAAAATGAAAAATTTGAATAAAACGTTTACCGCGGTAAATATAAATTAAATATAAGAATTTGAATAATTACTACAGTAAATATAATTTTATCAATTTTTAGCGTAAGTAAGAATATTGCGTTTCGTCTCTTCTGTTTTGTATTACCAAAATCATTAAATTCCTAATTTCTCTAAATCTATAAGACTCAAATTCAGAATAAAATCAAAACTGTTACGCATTAATTCCGGTAGTGGTAATTAAAAGCAAAAAGTCTGTTGACCTTTCTCGTATAAAATTCATCTACTTTTATTGAACAAATACATTATTATAATTTTACAAATACAAAGAAAAAGAAAAAAAACAGTACCGCCTCCCAAAATGAAAGAAAAACTCATCACTTTTATTATAACTCTTCAAGTGCGTATTTAGAGAAAAATAAACAAATAAATAAATAAATAAAAATTAAATACGTCAGCAATCTAGCACTACTCCAGACTCATAGACATATCATTCATTCTGCAATTTAAAGTAAAAACAGAATTCTTTATTGATATCTCATTTATTCCTATACTTAGGAAAATATTCATGCAGCCATTCAACAACTCCAATTGCTATATTTATATGCGTTTACCGCAGCCATAACATTCGAATGTAAAAAAGTAGAATGATATATAATAATTTACGTAATACTTACATAATAAAATATGGATCTAAACTTCTTAAAAAGTAAGCGATCGAATCGTGAATCAAGGAAGAAGACGAAGGCGAAGAAGAAGAAGAAGAAGAAGAAGAAGAAGAAGTTGTAACACTCGTAGGTCGAATGAGGCGCCGTATCTCCGGAGGATCTGGATCATAGTGCAACGTAAACTGCGTACACACGTAAATAATTATTAAACTGTGATATTTTTACACTGATAAAAAACTATATGATTTTTTAACGTACGAAATACACCAGTTAGTAAAATCAGATAATCTAATAACAAATAAAATATGTAATAATATTTAACTTTCACTTAAAACAGATAATGAAATGTATGTAATTTTTGGCGAACAAGTTTTGATTAGAACAACTAAGAATTTCCTTACCAATAAATTTAAATAAATGCGCAGTGCCTGTTTTTCTATAATAAAAACCGCACAGACATAAGCCATTATAAAGTTTATTACTAAACCGTTTTCACGTCAAGGCTTTAGTTTTAGTATGAAACATTAAGCAACACCGATAAAAATTATGATACTCTAAGTTAATGGTCATAAGATGAAGTCTTTTATTATATTCTTAATTAGTAAAATTATCTTTCCATTATTAATTAAAAAGCTGATGTTGAATTTCAATTTCTAAATTTGTATTTACCTATTAATCATAACGTTAAAATAAAACTAGGTCCTTGAAAATCGTACCGGTAACATAAATAAAAGTAACTTATTAGATAATTGAAAGCGACTATTAGCAGCACCAATAGAGTTCTTCAGGCAGCAAGCGAATGATGTTCGGACGGTATAATCGTTATACTTGATTTTATTCAGTCACACTATTATTTAAGTAACTTTATCCTGATTTTTTTTTTCTTTTTTTTTTTTTTTTATGTTAAATTTTTAACCGATTTGATTATGTTATCACTTATTTATAACTTATAGGTTAGACTGTATATCTTTAACCCTCTCTTCTATTATTAGCACATATTGTTTATTTCGGAATAAGATATAAACTAAAAATGTATTTTTTTAATTGTTGTCTCCGATTCAATGGAAGAGGAGACAATATTTAATATGTAGTTCGTTTTATTTTTATTCTTGATTTGTATCAGCAATGCCAATAGTGTGGTCACTTTTGACCGGTGCGGTATAAATAAAATAAAAAAAGAAAAAAACTTAATAAAAGATCAGCTTGCGTACAAGTCCGCAACATAGTAAGACATTTTCATGTTTTTCCTTTAAAAGAAGTAGGCTTTGTACAACCATTCAGGCGTCCGCCGACATTAGAATGTCGCTCGCTTCGCGGCCTCCGTCGACAAATGTCGCCGTGCAACCTGTGATTTCCTTTATACATATTATATCGCAACGTATAAAGCATTTCGAGACTGAACCTACGTACTACACCTGTAATTTCTTTTATACATATTATATCGCAACGTATAAAGCATTTCGAGATTGAACCTACGTACTGCAACTGTAATTTCTTTTATACATATTATATCGCAACGTATGCGCAAAAATATACATTTAACAACTAACTACCGCTAGTACTAGGTTCCTTATTTACATCATTATCATTAGGGGTAGTAGTAATATTGAGTAATGGCCGATGGTGAGAAAAGTACGACAGGTAAGCTAACGTTTGTACGTTCGATACGTTTCCAGTAAAGATTCCGTCGATGCACGTCATATTCCGCCTTGTCGACGGGTGGTCCACCGAATTATTCAGTTCTCTTTCGCGCGCGATATTCACGCGTTCGTTCGGCGTCCGATTTCGTATCGGGTTTATCCACCGTCGATTTATTTCACGCGCGATATTCACGCATTCGTTCGGCGTTCGATTTCGCGGTTTTGCTTACGAGCAGTGTCATTCCGTATTAGTAGAAATTGCGCAAATTGTTCGGCAACAGTAATTTTCATTAAGAGAACGATGTATCGCGTACGAAATTACGAAACTATTCGGAATCCATAAAACTTTTCGCGGGAAACGTCGGAATGGAGGAACGCACAGTGTACACGAGGAAACGGTTTGGAAATGACGTGTGAAATACACAAACCTACGATCTTTACAAATCTTTACAAGTCGTTATAGGAAACACTTTTATATCTACTTCTGTTGAATGCATACTCGCGTATGTGGAAAATCGGTCTCATTCAATGCTCTCTTATTAGTAATCAGTCTCGTAGCCAAGTAAAGACATGAAATTTTCGTAACGCTTTTACGCTCCATTTCGTGACCTTTTCGAGTTTATTTGCCAAAGTAAAGACATGAAAATGTCAAAAAAACAAAAAAATACACGTTTATAATGAAAAAATATATATAACAGACGTTCCCCATTTGTCAATAACATTCAAGTCGAACAATATATATCGATGTAATTTTTAATTCCAATGTAAGAAGAACATATTCTTGATAATCTTATAAAAAGGTTAAAAAAGAAAAATATTATAGTTGCCTCCTACGCGGATGACAGTTAGCAGTTGTTCGTTGAGTAATTTTAATGCAATTCACGTCGCGCGATAAGATAAATAACATTTTTCGCGAATTTATTACAATTTATCGTAATGCATCTTACGTAATAGTAACTACACAAGATTCAGAGGACACGAACCATTCTGGCATTGTCTAACCAAAAAAAGCGACTTAATATTTTTAATTTAAATATTTTTTAGAGATAAGCATAAATTGAAAGTTTATTTATGAACGGATGGGGAGGGGGTCACATTTATCAGAAATAAGTTCATTTAAAAAAAAAAAAAAATCCAAAATCGAAACAAAAATGCGAGTAATTTCTTTTATTCTCGCATATGTACTAAACGCTTAACATTAAAATAAAATTAGCCTATAGTGATTGAAATTAAAAATTAATTCACGTTACTGTTCCGCATATTAAAATCGAAACCTTGTAAAGAAACCAGTTAGATTTGTATTTTTTTAATCAACGTAATTATTAAACTTTCAGTTTTTTAATAATTATCGCAATTTTTTTCTAGGAACCATACGACAGACTATGTTGACGCGCGCGATTTAAATTTATAATTTAATTCTAACAGATGTAAAATGGTTCGGCATAAATTAAGATCTCACAAATGTTTGAAATCGGGGTTTACTTCAAAAACTTGCATTTAATACACTAGATCTCTGAAACGGTCGCTACACATTATACTTCAGTGTTAGACGTGAACTTTCGCATATGCGCAAGTGTAGAAATTAGTAACTTATAATTGCGTAACCAGTAACCATTCAGGCAAACTGTACAGTTCCAACTAACGAACTATTTGGAACCAGTGGACGGGCCCCTTTAATGTGAGAAAGAAAAGAGAACTACATGCCCTGGTTTAACATTCGAATTTCGCATGATCAATGAATGAAAAAACATTTTATTATAACTGCTATCCTTTTTTTCGTATTTTTATGAGAAACACATATATAGACTAAAATACTGTTAAAATTATAATAAAAGGTATTTAATAACAGAAATGTTCCACAAAAAAAAAAAAAAAAAAAAGCGATCTTATAACATTGCCCGACTTTAAAATTTGACAAAGTTAATCAAATTCCGTTTCATTGCAGAGGGAGAGGGAAAGAAAAAATTCAAAGTCTATTTTGCATCAACGTCCTTTTTAAAGAAACACTCGCAGAAAATCTGATGCGCACGCATTAAACATAAAGCTCGCGCGGGAAAACTGAAAAGTAACTCGACGAGGTTTTGCCCCGCTTTCATAAATGTTAGTTTTGATTTACAAAAGAATTACTAGATGTTTAACTACGTAGAGGGTGTACTTTTAAATTGTGTAAAATGGAAAAGTTTCTTTAAAAAAATGCTCACCCTTATTAATAATATACGTTAATATTTAGTTTGTGAGTTTTAACTTTTTTCGGTAAACCGATAGAACACCGGCGTCTCGTATTAGGATGAACAATTTTGGAATAACTTTTGTGAATCGTGTCATATTTATTACGCTTTTAAGATAAATTCGAACAAAACGTATTATTCTTAATAACACTGTTGATCTATAAAATGCGATCGAAGCATTTTATGTAACAACACTCATTTTGGTCTGCCAATATAACAAAAACGTCGATTTGAACTATTCGATGCTATCAGCTATCCCCTGTTTTGGGTTAATTTTAACAAAAATCCATTTCCATAGCGAAAATAAACGTCACTGAAATACGCGCAAAATATAGAAATACGCTAACTCACAAAACTCAAACCGAGAGAAATTTCGGAATTACGCCATAATCACGCTTATTAACAATAAGATTCAGTGACCCCGCATAATCAATTTTATTTTCTGTGTTTTGATTTTTCCACGGTAAAATATTATGGAAAATAATTCTCCGTAATATTTAAGAGCGGTAATATTTCCACCTTTTTTTGCTTTTTTTTTTTTACACGTAATGTTGATAACTTGAAATAATAAAAAGGGTGTCTTTTTAAAAACTAAAATGACTTTATGTACGAATAGCATTGCTTTGAACTTTTCGCCAGTTAACATTTAACTCAAAAAAATCGATTGCAAGCCTTTCGAATAAAAATTTTTAAGACTAAATCAGCATTATAAAACGAACTGATATGAAGATTAATCCGTTTTTCTATATCCTGAAAATATACAGAAATAAAAATTGAACGTAAATGAACAATATTTTTATTCGTAATATTATGTAAAAAAAATTAATGAAAAACAAATTACACTTACTAATTCCACGTTACGATTAATAAGTCTTCTTTGTCTACATATCGTTAAATGGCGCAGAACATTTAATGGTAACGAACGTTGAAACTGTTTCCGTCGTTTTTCCGAATACAATTTAGCTCGATTATCGTATTCGCAATCTAATATTTCGATAACTTTTTTCGCACACGATTCTAACCACGCTAAAATCTGCGGTTCCTTAAATATTTGAGCACTGTTGTCTAAATACAAATCTATGAAACAATACAGAACTATGCTTTCCCTAAATAAAAATAATAATTCATTATTAGCTTAAATATATTAATTGTATTCAATTTTTTTTCTTTTTTTAATAAGTTGTGAGTCTCACAAAGTATGCCCGTTGTGTGAATGCCCGGCACTCTTATTAACGTTTATTAAAAAAAATACAAACTATCTTAACTTATTCCATAAATCATAATATTAGTAAACCTAGCCTTATGTTTAAGTATAAGTATGTGTATATATATACGCATGCAAGTACGTAACACGCCCCGAAATATACGCATCTGTACACCGATACATGCAGACAGCTTAATACTTTAAAATCGAAAAACATGATCTTCTTGGAGAACTTAATATCAGGGAAGACGCGAGAAAGTTAAAACATATAAAGAAAGAAGCATTATATAGTAGAGAGATTCAGGACGTAACTTGCTCTTCAATCTTTGTACCATTCCTTCAGCAAGTTTTCTAATTCCTTTTTCCACACACCATTATTCCCCCCCCCCCCTTTAATATCTGATTAGGGATTGTACTTATTAATTTAATTACAACTGAATCATCAATGTTATCAATTCGTAGATTTACACCGCGGGGATAGATGTAATATTTATAACTTTGGTTTCTTGTTGACCGAATTTTCTGCCTGCATGGTAATTTTATATTATTGACATTAAATTCTAGTAATCTATAATAGAAAAATAGTACATGTTGGGGGCATTTCGTTGTCTTCCTTCCACCGTGTTAATCTAGAGTCGTTTTGCTTTCAGTGGGAGAGTATTCAAACACCTCTTCTGTAGTTAGCTTATTTTCTTTATTTCAAGAGGAATATTACGAATTTGTTGAATAATTTACTCGTGAAATAATTCATTGTCGAGGGAAATATCACACGCACACACGTATAATGTTTGTGTGTATTACATTATGCATGTACATATATACGTATTAAAAAAACCTACATGCAACATAAATATTTCGGCATCGCGAGTACGTTCATGAATAAGGCCGTTGGATTTTTCCTCGTACACGAATCACGATATCGCTAATCGCTTTTATTCGTGATAATCGTCACTTTTAGCGCGCATACATTACAGTGAAAAATTAAATAAAACAAATTTTTTATGATGCTGGCTGTTCGTAAATTTCTAATACGTCTTTCGAAAAGCGACAATTGATCAGTTAAGGGAAGGGGCTATATAAGCCGATAAAAAATAGGTCACTTTTTTCTATCTACCGTGAATTCGCACTACGAAAAAGAAAAATTGAAAATTCATCGGTTCAAGATAAGCGGTTTATTATGCGAACCGATGAACAAAATTGTAAGTCTACCACGGCAAAATTAATTACTAAGATATATATTCAGGGGCTCGTCACAGAATTTCATTCAAAACTATTTGTCAACTAATTAAAATTAGCCGATGATAAAGTTACCCCTATTGATTAATTCGACTAATAATCGAAAGAAACGTTTAGAGTTTATTTCAAGATTTCCAAAGCGAAACCTACTATAACGGCGTTATACCGGCAGGCGAACTGAAATTTAACATTTATTTCTTTTTTTTTTTTTTTTTTGAAGCGGCAGAAATATGTTGAGGAAACCTAATTTTGAATTGAAACATAAAAATCTGTACGTGGCTGCGAAACATGATGCGAGAAATGTTGTAATAAAGATTATTTCATTGATGTCTATTGAAAAAACATGATGACAGCAGATACGTTTACATAATTGTTGATGAAAAATATTTGACAGAACAGCAAAAAAAAAAAAGATACGATGCTAAATATAAAGCATATAAAGCACGCGAATAGCTGAGGTATAGTTGTCCAGAAAACCTGTACCGTATCGAAAATCTATGGAATCACTTGAATCGAAAAATTCACAAAACCCTCGTATTAAGTTTAAATCATTTGAATTAGCGCCTACAAAAACCGGGACGAGTTACTTCCGTGTCGTAACACTTAATTGTCATTATTAAAATGAATAGTTTACATACCAAATGTTAAGAAGTGTAAAGATTTTACTTTGTCATGTCCGAATATTAATGCAGTATGTTGGTTCTCGAATTTTTCTTGTACAACACAAAAAGTCTGTGTTATTTTCCATAAATGTTTCTTAATTATGTATTCTGAAGGTTTCATAATTTTATATATCACAAAATAAATTTAATAAACAACATTTATTCTATCCGCTATATCCACGCTCAAATCCATTTCATGCACTACGTCCGAATATTATTCTTACCCACTGTACATTTCTATAAGATTAAAATGGAATCTGATATTTTCAGATTGCAATATTTTCTTGTAGGCATGTACCGACGTGTAACATTAATTTTATTAATACACCGTCTAAAAGAATTTGCGTGCATGGAAAAGATGAAAAAAAATGTTTAAATTTTTTAATTTTCTTATTCTCTTTCTGACTTTTTCACTTACATAAAACTAATTTGTTTTCACGGCGAAACAGTCTTCTTAAATGTTTCATTATTTCTCAACATTACTAGTATACAGACCACTAAAAATAATTCAATTATGAAAACAATCTCCGTAACAGCACAGTTTCGAAATACGTAGGAAAAAGTTCAGTTAGTAATTAACTACTTTATGGCTATATCTACAATATACCCCGCAAATGCAATAAATGTGATTTTACATTTTCCAACCAGCCCCTATTTTCTGTGAATATGTTTTTTCCCCATCCGTTAGCTGTAATGAGGTAGAGGCCTCAATAAAAATAAATGAATTAAATAAAAATTTTAATTTTAATCAAAAAAATAAAATAAAATAAAAACGCAAAATTGTTTCAAGTACAATAGAAATTTCCAAAAACAGAGCTGACAATTAAGTTTTAATATTTAAGTGATTACCCGCGTTCAAAACCGCTCTATTAAAAATTCGTAATTCATTTCTATTTCTAATTTATAAATATATCTCAATACTATTACGCGAAAAAGAAAACATTCCGATAAATGTTACCGTGAATTCTTCGTATTGAAAGATATAATCGGAGAGCTATACGAAGTTGTTGGTTATGATTTTAGTAAAAACTGTTAGAATTTCATTGCACTTGTGTCTGTTTCCAGGTAAAATGGCATTTGCGCAGAAATATATAAAAAGTACCATCAGCGAAACATCGAAAAGTTACATATTCCATTATTCTTTTTTAATGTCTATTTTACCGATACTTTATTTTTGCAATTGTCATTTTTTGTTTCAAAAGCGAATTGTCAAAAATTCAATGTATAAAACGTAATATATGTCAAAGATAAATAAACTGAGGCGCTGTAATTCACGACTGAAAAACTGCCACCATTGGGAGTAACCTAAATTAACGTAAATAAATAATTTTTTACATGATGCACGTAAGAAAAAAAAAAAAAAATTGAAAACTTAGTTCCTCATTCTCCGAATATTTGAGAAAGCTTGTTTTAATATGTTTGTACTATATTCAACGTTATAATTTTGAATTCAAAGAATATTTATAGATAGCATTTTCTACGTTCACATTAATATAACATCAGTATTCGTAAATTTTTTTTTCTTTTGAATGATCTTAACGAATTTTTACCTAAATGTATTATTCAGTGTACTAGAAGGACGTCCATTAAAATGTAATATTCGAATAATATACCTTTATCTAGATGCGTGCATATAAGCGTGCGAAGTGTGTAAGAAAGCGTATGTAAACGTATGTTCGCATATATATGTATACATCCCGCACCCGCATGTATGCACATACACATATACATTAGATACATATATGTAAATTATTTACAATTCGTCCGGAATGTTAAAAAACGGATGTTGTACAACACTGGTATCCATTTTGAGATGATGATCAAGTACCAATTTATATAAAACGCCAGGAAAATATAGTAACGCATCGATAAGAGCTTGGTCTGCTGCTTCTCTATCTTTTAAATAGTAAAATGCCAATGCTTTTGAATATCTAAAATTTGGAAGCTAAAACAAAATTTTATTATTAATATATGAAAAATATAACAACATGAACTAAATTAATCTCCCCACATTTTAACACATTCACGATTAAACTTTACGTTCAACTAAGAACATAATTCTTTAATTATAATTACCTTCTATTACTAGAAACTATGTATAAACACAGCAATGTGTAATTACATGTAAGTAACAATAAAAAAACAATAAAATACGTTGAAAAAAATACTAAATTAGATTATGCAATGATCAAATTTTCTGAAAAACGATTAAATTTAGATGTAATCGAAAATTCCAGATCAGAATGAAAAAATTTAAAGTATGATAACAAACGAGTGAGATACTACGATACCAAATCGATTACATAGAATATAACTATAAGCATCTGTCTTAACTAACATTAAAACACTCTAAAGCCTCAAAAAACAGCATATCATTAATAAAACTTTTAATAGCGGTTAAACGTAAATGAATGAAATTATTCTCATTATTTGCTGGACGAAAGATGTTTTCGTGTCAATTTTACATCCCATAACCATTTTGCTAAATGTTAGCTCAGGCATATAAAAAATAATCCCATATTGAAAATTTTTGACATTTATATCACTGATATTACGAATTTACTCTTACTTATTGAAACAGATTGTAAATTTACATTATATATATATATATATATATATATATATATATAGCCTATTAGACCATCCTTACTTTATCATTTTTAAAGATTTGCTGTTAGTTTACGTATATACTATTTCTCTTCTATCTTTGTAGTACGAGCACATACGTGTAAAAAATAAAATAGTTACTCACTGATAACAGCATTTTCAACGGATTCCATCTGTGTATAAATTCAAGCAACCACTTATATTCTTTGGCTTTCAATGCGTAATAATCTATAGTTAATATAGAAGCAGTCGGATCACTCATCGGATTTAAAGCAAGTATCACTTTGTTCAAATTTAATGCTGTCCGATAGCATGAACGTTTGCCCACTGATAACATGTATTTGAACAGCCCGACGAATAAAGTTCTACGCAAAACAAATTAAATCAACCCTTAATTCGTAAAAATGTTTCTAAAAATCGAAAAACATTTATTTACTTAGTAAATTAATCGTAAAATTAATAACGGAAAAATTGAATAATTTTAGCATAAGTTTCTCAATTTCCAAATTTAATGCACACATTATTTCTATTGGTTAACAAATAATATTCGTTTAAAATAAACTTT
Source organism: Icerya purchasi (assembly GCA_039619475.1). Classification (NCBI taxonomy): domain Eukaryota; kingdom Metazoa; phylum Arthropoda; class Insecta; order Hemiptera; family Monophlebidae; genus Icerya; species Icerya purchasi. The sequence continues at coordinate 242,605,519 of CM077115.1, forward strand.
TTATAAAACAATGTTTAATTAAATATAGATAAATTAATAACCTGTTTGTTAATATTTATAAATATAAAACAAATAAATTCCTTAATAACAAACAAAAATAAGTATAAAATCATTTACACTCTAATAAAATAAAATAAAAACCACAATTTATAGAAACGTTTTCGGGCTGTATCATCAGCTAACAACACACAGTACACACAAATAGAATTAAAAACACACTACAGATAAATTATGGGACTATATGTATATGTATATGTATATGTGTATATATATATGGGGGTAATAGACGGATGGCGGTATAACTACAATCAAGGATGAAAAATTGTTTCCAAATAAATCAAAGGCGGTAAAATATATAAAAAATCAAAAGCGGGATTTTGTTTACAAAATAATAATGAATCTAACCAAGGCAGTTTGTTAGAGTTAGTTGATAGTATATTTCCAAATGTGATGTCACTTCTAACAAAGTCTCCGCTGTCGATTTTGTTGTTTATAAGATCTTTCCTAAATACTATGAAATTTTTTAGATGAATATTGTCTGTTGGATTTAATCTTGTTTATTGTAAAAGTACAACGTCTGGATCATTTTGAACGGTTAATATTTCAAGTTCGGCTGCTTTTGATTTAGCGCTATTTAAATTCCAGCTTACGATTTTAGCCATTCAGCGCGATTTATATTACTCTAGTCTAAATGTCTGCTGCGTCGGAAAATTCTTCTGAAGAGGGGATTAATTTGTCTTCCTGCTGGTTGATGATGGTGGATTTGAGATACTAGATACTATTTTTAGATCTATTCTCGATACCCTTCGTAGCATACGAAAAATTCCATCAACATCTAAAGTGAAGTCTCGAACTGTTAGCAAAGGGTTGACCATGCCACTCGTAATATCCAATAATAAAAGACAAAGGTCGGTGAAGTTAAGAGGATATTCCTTTGCTTGAAATTTAGTTGTAATTGATTCTTCTTCCATGTGTTTAAGAACTTGTTTGCTCGATGGCTTACGAATTCTGGCTGAAGTGGATTGTTTTTGCCTCGTTATAATGTGCGCGTAATCCTCTTGATTTTCAATACGGAGATGTAAATTATGAAGATACAAAGCACGTTTTAGGTTAAGTAATGGCTAGCTGATCCAACAGTATAGAATTTGGTATTCACGGATGAACATTTGAAAAAATAATTTTCTTTTGTGACCGCGACTAGTCTGGCTGGTATAAACGTCTTATTTAGATAGATCTCTTTTGGTTCCGTAATAAATTTTTCAGCGGTTTCTTTACTGTCAAGGTAAATATACAAGTGTGGTTATTCGATATTCAAGATGCGGCAAGTAATGATTTCGGGCCTAGAATTTTTTCGGTTGCAATAACGTAATCTCCGATTTTGGCGTTATCTATGAAATTGTGTAATGTCTTTTTTCGGGACAGATTTTAATATCTGTGAATAGATTTGTTTGTTTGGTTGAATTGAGGAGATAGCGGTAGGTAACATATTTATTTTGCCGCTGGTTTGTAGTCAACACCCAGATTAGTAAATAGGCGTGGTAAGAAATTATTTATTATGCGATAACAAAGAGAGATGTACATACTATTACCCGATAAAGGTCAATTGCTAATCAAAATTACAGACAATAAATGCAGATAACGATCAAGTCAAAAAAGATCCGAACTGATACGTGTGGAACCCACGAAAGTCTGCTAAACTCTCAACAATCATCTCCTCTAACCAAAAGTTTATTTCATTATTTATTCCAGAATATATTATAAATCGTTTTGTTACTTTATTTAAACCGTCCGAAGTATTTCGCATCCGATATATACTTTTGTATTGTTATTATTTTCTATTTATTTTTAACCTTGTACAAATATTTCATTATGCTTGAAGAAGAAAAACATATCATTTATAATGCAATGAATAAAATCGAATACCTATTTTCCCTTATATTATAATTTAATCTACAGGCAGCTTTAAGAATGCTGAAATCAGGATGAAACGAATGTTCCAACGAATACAAAGTCCATTCCAATAATTCTGTACCGATGGAATGTTCATCATTCTGGATACAGAATTCGGAAACTTGTATAGAGACACAAGGATGATAAGAATGCAAATTCAGCATCGCCTAAAAGAAATAATAAAATAAATACTAACTAGAAAGTAACTAAAATTTTTAGTTTTCATTACAAAATCGCATCTTTACAGGAAACAGTTTTATAAAACGAAAAAAAAAATTAATTTCTATTTACTATTTGTATTTGTTGAATGCATACATTTTTTTAAAAGAAAGAGGGAAAAAAACATTTTAAAATTTCGAAACTATCGAAAATATTAAAAATGAAACGGTAAAAAGTCTGTATAGCGCCTACGCAACCAGAAATAAATAGATAAATAAAAAATAAACGTAACAGAGTAATGCGCAGGTCCAAAATAAAAATGGTTAAAACATATCACAGTTCGGTTCCTCAACACGATGGTACCGAGATGATTTTATTATAAGATACATGACACAGCTGTAATCGTTCTCCTAAAGGATTAAAAAAACATCGAGTTGAAAAAAATTATACTACAATAGTTTTGTCATTTAAAAAAACTAAGCTGATAAGTAAAGGTACTGAAGTGTAAAAATTTTTCACTTTCATTGCCTTATTTATATTTCCGTTCCTTTGGCACAAATCTGACCTATTACTTAGAAAAGTCTCCAAGATAATGTTGATTGTTATTGCACAGTTCTATATTTTTCAGTTATAGAAAAGTATTAAAACGACTGCGGGAACTCCAAGAAAACATTTTCTTCTATTGCGACATTAAATTCAAAGACCCGCATTTAGCGCTGATGTAAGTACTTTAATCAAATGAATACTGTTTTGTAAAAGCCGTGATCAGCTTCTCAGCAAATTGGTAGACTTTACCGATGGATTTTGGAGCATACTAGTGGTTTTTTCGAGACGCACCTGGAAAGATAAAACCCGTTCTTATTTTCAAATGTAGAAAACAGCAATGGGCGAAACGAAAAATATTCCGTTCAAAAAGTTCCCTTCTGAAATCGCCACTCTGAAAAGTGAATTCAATCGCCTCTTGTATGTGTTCAGAGAAATTTCGGAAATTTTCTCGTCATTATTTTTACGAATACCCCTTAAATAAATCTATTTTTATTCTAAGTATGATTTAATTCTAAAATGTAAATTCGAAAAATTTAACCTCTTTGTAATCGTTTAGAATTACACCGGTTTGTCAAAACTAAGACAGCTACACCTGAAAATTATAAACCTCGCTACCTTTTTCATGTTTGTATTTTCACAGATTTAGTCAAAATTGATTGCAAGTGAATGTATATAGGTGCCGAGTACTGAACAAAGATTTATAAGTAGATATATTTTAATATAAAAGGGTAATTAAACAATGATGAAAATATTCCTTATTTTTATTATAGTAGCATTGTGATAAGAGGACCGTTTGTTAAAAACTGATAATATCTCAATATTCGCCAATATTTGATTCAAGTGTACCTCTGTGTGTGTGTGAGTGCGCGCCAATTCTTAAGTTAGTTTCCCATTTGGCTAGCAGAAATGCGCATCAACTTCAGTAGTGCTTAGTCGCGCACATGTAAAGAGAACTGGGCAAACAGTTAACCGAACAAGCGATAGCAGAATTCATTTTGTAATTCTCCGCAAATAGTTAGCTGAAACAGGTTAATTTAATTTAGTTTTAATTGCTCTCTCATAAATATCTTTTTCGTCTCTTTCCTAATCGTTTGGCTACCGAAATAATGTTGTGACCACATATCCCTTAGGACGTTGACGCTGCCTCAACTATTGTCAGCCACTAATCGAAATCTTCAATTCTACCGGCACATAAATGTAAAAGTTCCATTTGTTGCTTTTTAAAGTACATCCGCCTAACCTAATTGGCAATCTACCGTGAAAGTGTCTTCCATCAATTTTTGCTTATATAATCAGGCGCCGTATTACGATTTAGTTGGACAATATCTATTTTATTTATAGTCTATACAATATTGATATATTTTTTTCCCACGGTGTTCTTAACATTCTTCTCCGTAATAGTTATTGATTAAGCCTCATCCGAATACGTTACTAGTATTAATATTCAATTTCGGTCACGTACTGAACAATCTAATCAGCGAATCGTTGTTTCAACATGTTCATATTTTTTTAATAGCAGTTTATTAAAATTTTTTCGATAATTATATCTTTCTAATCATCTTTTGTCTAAAAAAAATGAATAAATTATCGTATCTATAAGTAAATTGAATATTATAAAGCAATTGACAATTTCAGTATTGTGATTTGACTCGCAATTCACTTGATACGATTTTTGAAGAACAATTTTTAAAATGATTTTTTATCAGTAACTTTTTTATTTCATTTTTGTTGCTGTTGTTGTTCGGGGTCAGAATCGTGCACCAAATCATTGAATAATCGTTTAATGTAAGATCAATATTCCATCGAGATATTTCTGCAACTTTCGTCATACATCGCCAACCTTCAATTTGATCTATATCTTATCAAATTGTAATCGTTTTCTGTTCATTTTTCACGGATCATAACAAAAAAAAATGGCAAAGCTGATTTATTAAAAATTTTTCCTTTATGTATCTTAGTTTTTATGGCTCATGTAACCGGAGTATTATTGTAACAGGTACTTTACCGAAATTCTGTTATTTAAAAGGCAGCAATACCATATATCAATCAGTAATACTTTCAAAAATCACAATAAAACAAATAAACATGTTATTTTTAAGTAGGAAGAAATACAGTAATTTTATTCAAAGGCACTTTCATGTGCCAGCCTGTTATCCCAAAAAAAAAAAAAAAATATCATTAAGATAATAATTTTTAACAATACTTTACCTTTTCAATATATAAAACAGGAACATATCTAATCATTACGAGAATTCGAGAAATGGAAAGTTGTTAGAGGGTCCATAACTACTGAAGGATGGAATTTCCTGTTAGCTGCATGTTGATAATCTCATGTATCAAAAATTAACGAGGAACGTGAAATGTAATTTTTTCGTTCAATGTACGTATCTAGGATCTCAAGGGAAAGTGCGGAGCTAGACTGATTGCATCTGAACATATTGCGAATGTGGCACCTTCCTAACAGCTCTTGTTTCTTCTTTCTGGTCAATATGAAGTACGCTTTCACTCCAAAACATGCCTTATTCGGCTATTTTTTTTCTTGTTTTTATTATTTTCCGAAGTTATCTGCCCTTTTTTAACATCTTTTTAGTTTTAAGTTATACTCGCGACCTCTTCATTCTCAATATTTTCTGTAGACTCGCAACTTGTAAGTTTTCCTTCTGTTTAGTTCTACAGTGGACACGCTCCGCAGTTAACCGCTTCTAAGTCTCTGCCTTCATCAATTATTGTAGTAGAATATTAGATTTTCAAAAATTAACAACTCATTCTTCATTGAAAATTTTACTTAAACAACGAACAGCAAATAAATGTGAATTATTTTATGATATGAAATTAAAAGACGTACACAAATTATAAATATTTACTTACAACGCAACCGTCCATATCCAATTGTTTAACACAATCAATTAATCTTTTCTCCACTTCCTTATATTCATCGGTACAAATATACTTAAAGTAAACAATGTGATTTTTTGGCGGAATTTTTACCATACTTAAACCTGTAGAAAAATATCCGTAATTTTCAAGATGGTTTATTAAATCTTTTTAACAATTAATAATATAAAATCATGCAATACCGGAAAAGCAATATAACGGTTAACTAGTTTATATGTTAAAATAGTTAAATTTATATTAAGGAGGATCTTGCTTTAAAAGATCTAAGAAAGGTCTTTTTTGAGGACTTTTTTTTTGGTGGGGGGGGGAGAGAAAAAACAAATCAGCGAACTTTGGAGTATATTTTCCAACGTATTTGAAACGTGTAAATATTTTTTATCAAGTAGATATACTTAATAATAAACTGTAGAGCAATGTTTTCCTAGAACGTCTTATTACTGTAGTCCGCAATTGGCGGGAAAGATGCAGTTCGTAATTCTTGTCAAAAACATAAAAACCAAATAAATTTCCAATTATCATACATTGTTCTTCTAAGTGAACTAAAAAAAAAAAAAAAGTTAACATAATTGGGGGAAATCATGACTTTTTCAGGCTTGAAAAGAAAATGTTTATTGGCAAAAAAAAAATTACTTTATGTTGCGTAAAAGATCTCTAAAAATACCTTTTTTAACAATTTTGTTAAGTCACATAGAAAAGAATTGAATACTGAAGAGAATAAATTTTTGTTCAAGTGTCGATAGGTCGTTTAGTTTTTTTTGCTATCGCGCTCGCCAATTCAGAAAAACCGAAAAAATTAAAACTCGAGAAAACGTATTTTAAAGTTTTCAATGAGAGATAAATGTTTGTTTCTTACACGGTAGTCCTGCTTCCTCAAATAACTCATTTTGATGCATTTGTTCGAGTCTACAAGCCGTACACGAGCTCCATTAGTGCTAAATGACTGGCGCCTGTGTTCTCCCTTTCGATCCATTACGCGTCGGCCGTATCAGCGGAAACATTTTGCACCGCTGGCCACAATATTCAAATATAGCAACTGCGCAATATTCAAAATCGTTGAATATCCTTCGTTGAGCATGTCTGTAGCCAAGTAGGTGGCTATTTCAACGAACTTTTGGCCGGAATGCAAATGCTTCAGATCGATGCGCCAGACCATTGAAGTTGGACGACTCGTTTGAATTTTGCGTGTGACCGCCTAAACATCTCGCGTTAAGAGGTCGTCATTTGATAGTTCTTCATACATCGAGCAAACGTGCTTCTAAATTTTTTCGTCAATCAATCGAGCAGGATGCTCAGAAGATAGTTGATTGGTGCATTCAGCTTCGCAACCATTCACCAATTTTCGTATCAAAGGAATTTGTCTGTGGAGCCCAATAGTAATCTAGCGTCGCTATCGCAGCTTTTTTCATTTCTTGGACAGAATTGATATTTCTTCTAATCGCCAAACCATAATAAATTGTTAACATTTTTTTATCGATACCTTCCGTTAGACGCTTCTTGCCGATAGAAAGGCAACGAGAGCGCCTGAGCGTGGCTGAACAGAAGCTAAAAGTAGAAACACGTACACAGATAACTGTTATAGCAGAGTAGAAGAGACAAGGTTGGAAAGAGTGTACGAATCTGGCTGAATGTGCGTACACCTGCTCGACGCTTCTTTTTGTTCAGCTTTGTATCTCTAAAAGTACTTCGAATTGACATCTGTGACTTTGTGAATATATTCTTGGACAGTTTATTTATCGATTTAAAAAATAAAAAAAAACGTTTTTTTTTTTTTTTTGATCTTCTAAAGCAGGATCCCCTCTTAATGTACACAGTTTAAACTCTGGAAAGAAAATTTCTATTTGGAATAATTTCAAAATATACCCAGAAAACGATTATTCTAGAGGATATCATAAACTAATTTCTAGGCAATGAAGCTAAACACTCTTTTTTAGGATACGTTTCGAAAATTTTTAAATTCCCTGTATCTCCAAAAAATTGCTTGACGGTAGTTCAAAAACGAATAAGAACACAAAAAATTAATATAACAGGGAAAAAACACAAACATCTGCGAGAAATATATGCATAAACAAGTCTGACATAAATGAAAAATAAGCAATTTATCAAAAATCAACGTAATCGAACCACGCCGAATATTATCGTCGCAGAGCAGTGTTTTTTAACCTAGCAAACGTACTCCTGCCCGAACAAACAATACAAATATACCCAGAGAAGAAAAAAAAAACGAATATTAACGAAAAGTCGACCGAATAATATTATCGATCTTATTCCGATGCGCATATTCTCACAGTATGGCTAATTGTATAGTAATCTTTATATAAATCAAACGTGTTCAGATTAATTTTATTACTGCACACGGTGATGTACAAAAAAGATTGTTCACCAAAGTTCTCTCTCAACCACTTGAAACATGTTTTCAAGTGTGTGGTCTTCTTAAGGTCTTCTAAATAAATCCAAATTTGTTCCTCGCGTTGCCATTCCTACTTTTTTGAAAACGTGATGAACCACTAACATGTTCAGTGAAAACCTCGTACAAAGGCAAAGGCGAACAACTCGACACATGAAAATAACAACTGACGTTTGAAAGACTGAATACAGTATTTAGTTACAAAAGCGCAATTTTCACGCCACACACGGGACTAGATAATTGCTAGGGGAATTTACCAGCATTATTTAACGTATAAATCTTAATCACAGTAGCGTCAAACAAGGTTAATTTTTCCGATATTGCGAGAACAGTTTGACACGTCATTAGCAGAAGTTTATTAGGAAAACACAACTTCCAAGCGTTTGTAAATGTATCGCTTAAAAATATTTTTCGTTGCCTGTCCAAAAACGATGTTTAATTAGTAAGTAGTAAATACAGTAGAGAACCGTTAACATTCGCGGTTTCTATAGAAAGGATAAAAACCGACATTAATATCAGTCAAGTGTAAAATACCGAATACGCGTACATGTACGGTTCGGTAATATCGATACTAAACGCCGGGTACATGGCAGATAAAGACCAAGAGAGAGCAATGTAAAAATTAGTAATTAACATCTAATTACACAGCAATCCGTACTCTTTGCGATGTTAAACCGTTGTAACGTCTTATCGATCCTTCCGCTGCATTACCTATACATACACCCGATGAGTACACTATTACATACACTCGTACGGACAGATGCATGCACATAATATTACCTCTGGGGGGGGGCAGTGTACCCAGTTTGCGACCCAAAACACGCACGCATTCTCAAACTATACAGAATAAAATGAACTGGATATTCGTCGGCCGGACGTTACATCTGCCTACCAGCTTCGAGAACAACGTATAATACAAACGAAATAAACGATTAAAGCTAAACAGAATACAATAAAATAATTTCATCGTTGTAGTTAGTCGAGAGATGGCGTCACAGAACCAAATTGGTTACACCACTTCACTGCCAATTTTATTTAAAACGAAAGTTTTACAGACGGAGTTAGGGTTCAAATTTAATCTTTAAAGTGCTCTCAGAGCTGTCCCTGGACTCATCTAAAATGTAACCAGTCTTAATCCAGAACATCTCAAAATAATTTTTAAACTATAATTAAAATATACGATAACTACTATCTCGCGATGTGAGATGTGGTACAGATTTGATATAATAAGCTTACAGGATATGAAATGAATAGTAAGAAAGGAATGACTGCATGATAATTACACGCAAGTCGAGCGAGTTAGATGAAGGCAGAAAAGGAAGTGTAAAGTCAACCCAAACAGAAGTGGGACATAAACGAACCCCAGTAAAAAGACGAAGTGGAGGGTGTACAGCGAGTTCAAAGAAAACAAATTTGTCCGTAATTTGTTGTTTTTTTCCATATTGTCTACATTAATAAAGTTTAATATACCGAAAAAAAAAAAAAAAAAAAAAATGAAATGGCGTCATACAAAAAAAAATTATAAAATTTCTTCTAATCATTCCACAAATTCAATAAAACAAATGATAAAAAGATCTGTTAAACCTTTTAAATTTAAACCGTGAATTCACAACATTATCTTTTTACATCTTTTCTGTTTAATCTGTAATGTAAATTTTAATAATTTCAATATGCAGTACGGATTAGCAGGACTCCCAAATTCGTAACAATGAAAGACAGATAAGACGATAAAATATTTAATATTAATAAATGCATTATCGATAGCTGATGTTATTTTAATTAAAATGAGAAATGATGCGTGTTAAAAGAAAATAAATCGGATTTCTAATGTATCGAGTTGTACATATAGACATTTGTATTATTAGATTTTCCAATCGAACAAAATCGTATTGGCCTGTTGACTTGAATAATTTGATGCTTAGTAAGACTAATATAACATTACTCTATTCATTTGACAAATAAATTCATTTTTATTTACAAGTTTAGTAAGTAAAAATAAAAATTTAGCACAAAAATAAAACATACCTATCTTGCTGTATGGTGGCCAATTCTTCTTTGGAGCAGACAACACGGTTTTAAACATTCGTTTTCTTCTTAACGCCCGCCTAGAATAATTATCGTTATAAAAATAATGTTTCAATTATTCCACTTTTTTTCTCACTACTTATTTAACTACCATTACCTTTTAAAAGTATTGTTCAATAGGCACGGGTAACTCCGGACACAGTTATATCCTCGAAAATATATTCACGTTCGGACACAGTCGGATATATCTCCGACAATGTAATTTAATATATCTTAACTCCGAAAGACGTCACACAACAAACAAATGTTGTCATTCGGGGCACAGTCGGATTTACCTCTGGCGGGGTGATTTACTGTATCTTAACTCCGAAAGGCGTTAGCTGCGGACAAGCGCATCGTGTTCAAGATCGTTCTGTTGCTTTGTGCGTCCGGAGTTCTACGTGGAGTTGGAGTTGAATACGCAGCCAAAGATTGCGATTATACACTATATATGAGAAACGTAACTCCGGTGGAGATGCAGTTGACAAGAGGGTAGATATCCGCAATCGGAAAGAACACATATATATATCCAACTCCTCTAGCTGACTTGATTTGCGCATCTTTACTGTCCAAATTTAATTGGTACAATAACGTAAAACAATCGGAACATAATTCACGAACTTAATAAAATATACCATTAAAATTATTATGCATTAAATTTCATATAAAAAACTATGAATTTGGTAAAACTTTAATGGTCCTGTTACATTAAATACAAAAATTTACACCAAAAAAAAAAAAAAAGAAAAAAGATAAAATAATTCTATTGTAAATTTAAAAAAAAAAAAAAAAACTGATTATCAGAAATTGTGTTTTTTTACATTATATTCAGCTAATTCTTATCGAGTAAAAGTTATTAAAGAGAAAAAGAGAAAAACCTATTATAATTTTTTGAGAAAGTCGCTTTTATAACGGGGATATCCATAAGATCAGTAAAATGTATAGTTTCAGTTAATCAGTTGTTTAAAGATTAAAACAACTAATAATATTGCAACAAAATGATTTCTAAAACATAGACTTAATTTTAAAAATTAATAGTGTAACTCAGCAGATTTTCCGGCGACAGAGAATGTGCAGGTGGCTACATTTGCGGACGACACGGCACTGCTTTCATCACGTGAAGATCCGAAGATAGCTAGCAATAATCTACAAAATGCTCTTACAAAGGCGGAAACATGGTTTAAAAAATGGAAAATCAGAATAAACGAGAGAAAATCGGTAAATATCCATTTTACTAACTGAAAAGTTGAAGTCGCACCCGTTAGGATCAATAATACAGATCTTCCTGTGCGAGCAACAGTCAGCTATTTAGGTTTGCACTTAGACAGCCGATTGACATAGAAACACCATATACAAGTTAAAAAGAAAGAATTAGATATCCGGGTTAAAAAAATGTATTGGCTGATAGAGAAAAACAGTGTACTGACAACGGATAACAAACGTCTAATATACACAACAATTCTAAAATCTATCTGGACGCACGGGGTTGCGCTAAACCGTCGAAAGTAATACAGACTTCTCAGAATAATATCCTTCGGTTGATAACCAAGGCACCCTGGTATGTTACTACTCTAACCTTACATCGAGATTTGTGTATAGATTATGTGGCTGATGTTATCAAAGTTCACGCTAAAAAACACGCAGACAGACTCGATACTCATCCGAACACTCTTGCTAGAGGATTGCTAGATGTTACCGGTGATGTAAGAAGGCTGAAACGCTAAAAACCGCAGGACCTTGTCTAAAGTCGGGGTAATCGGGTAGGTGCCATTGGATACTCCCTTCATGCTTAATTTCATTTATACGTATTGCTAAATGTCCTTGATGGACAGCTCGTAATAGTATATTATATTAAAAAAAAAAAAAAAAAAAATTATCAAACTAATGGTTTAGAACCTGTTTTTTTTTTTTGTTTTTTTATTTTTGTTTCTATTAAAAAGAAGAAAGTCAACTTCAGTCAATGCGTAGAAACAGCCTAGGCCAGCCCGTGCGGCTTAGTTCATTTTCATCGCCGGATATCATGAATATGTTCAGCTTACTTATTCCAGCATTTACATGTTCTTACAGCCTCTACTGATGTTGTCTGGCCATTGATCCATTACTCTGTTATTCTCAGATCTCCATCCTCTTCAGAGTCACGAAAAGGTTTTCGGTGCCTCCCACAGAGTTCCTGTCTCAGCCCTACTCTTTTTAATATTTACTCTCTTGGTGCTGCCTCTCTTAATCTACCTTCAACTTCCTTATTTTTTGCGGACGACATTCATCCTTTCTCAACTGCTCCTAGCATTACGAACGCTTGCAACAACATGAAAAAATCCTTGTTTATTCTGCAGAGTTTTCTTTTTCATATTCCCTTGTCGATATTTCCTCCAAAATCCTCATGCATTGTTTTCACGTTTCGTTCATACAATCGTGCGTCAATTAACATAACTATCGACAATTTACCTATACCTGTTGGTTCCTCCTTCCGCTACCTAGCAATCTTTCTAAATAGTCGTTTATCCTTTACTGAGCATATAAACTACCTCCATTCATCTACTCTAGAACGTCTAAATATCCTAAATCTTCTTCCCGTTGGGAAGCTATGATACTTCTTATGCTCTGCAAATCCATTGTTCGATCCAAACTTGATTTCTGCTGTTTTCTGTATGATAATGCTGTTCGTTCTCTCCCAGCTAAATTAGATTTGCTTCAGAATGCAGCCTTGCGCTTACGTCTAGGAGTCTTGAAATCTACGGTTATTCCTCCAATTCTAGCAGAGGCTAATGTTGTTCCTTTACCTATCCATTGATCTTACCTCGCGTATCGGTTCCTTATTAAACGTCTGCATATTTATCCAAACAATCTTGCTCCTGCATTCTTGCAAGATCGGCGTTTTTCCTCTAATAAGGCGCTCATTTTCTGCTACATTGCCTCGCGTCTTATTAAGTTTTCGCCCTTCATCTTATCTTTCGACAAACTTCCATTTTTCCATTTTAAGTTGTTAAATGTTATTCCTTCCCCTAATCGTTTTCCTTGTTTTCTTACGTAAAATATCTCCCTGCCCATGCAACAGTTAATTTCAACATTTTTTTCTAACCATACCGTAATTTTTGCGGATGGGTCCAAAATGGCACACAGAGTGGATGCTTCTATCTATATATTCCTGCTCTTAATCACTTCAGCTTATTCAAAATTCCTTAATTTTGTTCTATTTATTATGCGGAGACATTGGCATTACTACGTGCCATTGAACTTATTCCATCTGTTCCTCAATGTAAAATGTTCCTTCTAATTTCTGATTGCAAACGCGTCCTTCGCTGTATCTCCTCTCCATATGTTCTCTCCTCCTCTGATCCTATTATTCTGCGCATCCGATCACTAATCTCCCACTTTTGCAGATTGTACTCATTAATCATCGACTTTCTTTGAATCCCTGGTCATGCCGGAATTGCGGGCAACGAAAAGACGGATTATCTTGCTCGTTTGGCAATTTCTTCTGGACGCCCGATCGAACAATTTCCTTTTCACGAATTAATAAATATTGTAAAAAGTATCCAAAAAAATGTCAATTGGAAATCTTTTTATAGATCACCCTCCTCCAATCCTAATTCACAATATTTTTCTATAATCCACCTGCTTAACCATGGTACTAACATTTTCCCCACCTTTCCCGTTCTATTATGTCTGCTATCGGTCGTCTTCGATCTGGTCACAATCGACTTTTTGCTTCATTGTATCGTTTCTCCATAGTATCCTCTCCTACGTGTCCGCTGTGTATCGATAACACAGTCGTATGTGACTCTGATCATGTCTTCATTGAGTGTGCTCCTCTTTATCATTTGAAAGAGCAGCTCTATACGTGGAGCTGATCTTACATAATACTTCATATTGTGTGTCCTTTATTCTCTCTCTACAGTCAACGTCAATCATCCCAATTGTAGAAAAATTCCTATCTTCTATACTTCATCATATTAAGATCTAATCCATTCAGTAGTTCTCTTTCACTTTAGCATTATGTCTAGTTACTTCTAATGAACTCCTCTCTAAACGAAGAGCACGCACTGATGTTGCAGTTACAGTTACAAACATGCACAGCTCGCAGTTAATATTGTGGACCTGCTGTCGCATTTGCGATCCTAATGTTAGATAGTGAACTCCTTGGCAGCCGGCACCGTGGGCGCTGCTGTTGCAGTGAGGACATTGTGTTGAGCGTAAATTCTATTCGTTTCTTTTTGACAGGATGGTGGGCGCTGTTTTCGTAGTCGTCGCCATAATTATTATTCATTTTTCATAATTAAGAATTATAAACTTTGCTTCATATATGGGTGGAGAAAGTCGTGAACTTTCGGATCACTCTTTACAGCACGCTAAGCGCTGTGTTCTATATAGCATTGGTGCTTGATGGCTCTAACTGCTTTTCAAACATCCAGTGTTTCTTTTCTTCCTTAATTGTAGGCTAATTCCTTTGTCCGTCGGTACTGCGGGCTCTGTAATTGCAGATGTGGCCATGGTATGGGACAGCTAACTCCTTTTGCTCTTACCTTCGGCAATGTCACTCCTTCTCTTTTTAGGATGCATATGTTTTGCATTTATCGACGTTAATTGTCATTGTTCCTCCATCCTTAATATAGGGTTCTTAGTCAGATTCCATTCCTTGTGACTCCTAATTGCTACTATTTACACATATTGATGGGCTAACAAGCCCATGGAAAAACCGAAACAAGAAAAAAAAAAAAAAAAAAGAATCGATCTGTCAAGTACGACTACAATATTTTTCAGTAATTTTCAGACAGTACGTTCTTAGGTTTGTGGATTAGAGCCCTTCATGGCAAACTTTATCAAAGGCATGTGAAACATCAAAAAAGATTGCAGTATAGACATTTTCTTTTAAAGCTTTTTCTATTATATCTGTAACTCTATGTTATTTTTGCCGGAACCGAAACTGATGATCAGGCACGAGTTTCTCTATGGCATTTTTCACTCGCTAAAGTAGTAATTTTTCGAGCAATTTTGAACTTACTGGTAACAAACTGATAGATCTGTACGATTTGATTTCCATCGGTTGTTTCCCTGCAGCTTAGGCAACATAACGATTTGTGCAAACTTTCCACAGTTACGGGTAAAGCCAATTCTCAATACAGAGTTGTTGAATATTTGTGTTAGAACCTTAATTCCTTTAGCCGAAAGTTCTTTTAGAATACCAGCTGTAATCACATATCGAATTCTGGCGTCTTTTTAATACTCGCATTATTTTTAATTTCATTTAAAATTTCACTCGGTTTGAAGTAAGCGAAGAACCAGGCTAAATAGTATCGTTGTCTTCTTTCATATTTCCATTAAATAAATCTTAAAATTTTCTTATTGTTCTGAGAATGGTCAATGCCATGCTTAAACGCACTCTCAGAAGAACACGCTACAAGTTTGTAGGCTATTCTATTATTTTACAGTTGTCATTTAATAGGAGAAACGAATTTTCGATAACTCTCTTACCAGTATTATCAGTATTATTTTTCTCTCAAATCCGTATATTACATCGGTTAAAAAGCGTCTTAGTTGTTTTTCTCTACAACTATGTAGCAGTTTCAGTAATTTTTCGGTGTTTATAAGATTTTTGAGATTTAAACAACGATAATTTCTTCATTTTTGCTCCAATGATATAATGCTTATAACAACGTGTTATACATTTACTTTTTATTTTCACATACCCCGATGTCGATGTTCCTTCTAAAACTTTAGCGCCAAATATACGTTTCAATTCGTTATTTATATTCAAATTTTGTGGATCAACATGCAGTAACTTTAATATTTCGCAATCATCTTGTTCAAGTTCTGCACACGATTGATCAATTCTCTCCAAACTGCTTTCATCAATTTCATTATTTTCATCTATTTCCCGTACTATTTTATCTATATCATCCTATAAAAATGAAATAAATCGTTAAGTAGAAAACCAACCAGCGAACAATAACAAATATACTATTATTTAAACTTACTAAATATATTTATGATAAATATTAAACATTATTCGTATTCGCGATCTTCGAGTATTTTACAAATTTCACATTCGTACTAATTAACAAAAGTCACTCGCCAGCTAATATCGTACGACTGAAAGAACGATTCTACATATAATGAAAATATAAGCATAATAATGCTACATTTTAATATTTTTTTAAATTTAAAATACATTTAGTATAGAATAAAATCTCCGTTCTCCGATTAACAATGAACAAATCTAACTTGAATTGCTGAAATATGTTTTAGCACTTCAAGAAGTTGTGGCTGCACTAGTTTCGATTTTGCACGATGCACGTGTTCCTGAAGTAATTCCAAGCACACGATATTGCTGCGATACAGATAACTAATCGGAAGACGACACAAACGTCATGAATAGTTGTTGTTACCGGGACGCCTTAACGCCCGTTTTCTGTTTGCCCGTTACCTTTACACAATTATTAACATAATGAAAACCACGAATAAACGGATAATATTATTGAGAGTTTTCACGACATTTCTTTAAGTTGAGGGTTTATTAACATAATCTTTACACAGTCATAAATTGTGGAAGTAAATTGAACCTTTTCACTTGTAGTCATTATAGTCACATTGTCCCTTATACCGTAAAAGAATACCGCTATATAAATATCCTACTTGTAAAGCTAATAAACATGTTTGTGAAAAGAAAAATATATAAGGCGTTAATAATTCCAATTGAAAAAATAGAAATTTGAAGTAATAGTCTTCAGTGGTTACTATTACCTAAAATTTGACGGGTCCTCTAATTGAAGAAAGAGTAAGAAATTAGCGTTTAAAAATATGGATTACGCCGTTTCGATTTGAAAACAAAAAAAAAAATAGTTTAAACTTTACGTACAACAATTTATAATAAAGAGAAACTTCAGATCGGAGGTATTTAAAAAATATAAAACACATCAAAAGCGATTATCGAATATTTTGTTGTTACTTTTTATTTCATTATTATAATTAGTATTAAATAGCAGATGTACATAAAATTAAACTATAATTTCTAATTCACTACTCATGAAAATATATATTTTGTAGGAGTTTTTTCAGTTCGAGCTTATGTAACATTTTATTTAATTTGATTCGATATATTTTAATACGAAAATATATTGGGCAAATAAATTTTTTTTTATATAAATTATTCTAAAACATCAAAAAAGAAAAAAAGTCGTAAACGACTAAATATGACAAACCGGCTCGTCTCGCTTCTTACTTAGTTCACATTAATATGTACAGCGTCGTTACTTTTTAGTTTGTATTCGTATTAGTTCAACTGATGAATGAATACGACAATTTTTTCATTTTTTTTTTATTTAAATTTTTTTCAATTAATTGCAGCAAAAATTTCAAAGCAATTAATTCAGTATGAGTATATTTTACATAAAAATAATAAAGTTTCGTTAGATTCAAAAAAAAATCGTGGCTAGTTTTATGCATACATCCGGTTAATGGGTTAGATCTTCGTATTTCACTCGAAATGAAGAGTAGTTTCGATAAAAGTATATTTTACACCTAAAAGCAATAAGGTTTAGAGAGATGATAGGTTTTTGGTTAGGCACGCACAAAAACAATTTTTGAAATTGTTTAATATTATGTAATATTTTAAACTGCTGATATTTACGGTTTATATTCGTTCACACATAAACCATGAATAACAAGAAAATTAACGAACTAAAATCTCGGCCAAAAATGAACCAATGTAATCGCTATAGGCCTTTATCAATTACACACAATCAAACTTAATTGTTCTTACATATTTGTAATATAGTACTCACAATTCTCAGTACTGAAAAGTTAAAACATAAAAGAATACAACCGTACCCTTGCTTTAAAAATAATATAATTTAAAAATTGAGATTTCCTGGATTTTACGTTAACACAACAAAACCTACATTAGATACTATTTTATCAACTTAGAATTACGAATGTAATATTACATTTAATGCAGGTAAATCTAAATTATGAAAACAAAGAATTTAACATTTTTAAAGCAAGAATGCGATGTATAATTTAATAAAAATGGACAATATCAACTTTTTATAAAATGCAGAAAATCACGTATGAATAAATCTATTGAACGACTAAGCAACTAAAAATATAGAACAACAATTATTAATAATGATTTTTTTAATTCCAAAAATCGTTAAAGAATTTTATCAAACAAGTCATTAAGAGCGCTAAAATTAAAAATTCCATAAACATATATCGTACCTCACTTTCCGTATTATTAATTGTGTGCTCATTTTTAACGTTTTTTTTCTTTTTCTTCTTTTTCCGTTTTTTATCATTTTTAACGGGAACTTCATCTTCGTCTAAATTCGGTGATTTTATTTCATCGGTACCATCATCACTACCAGATTCCAAACCGTTCTCGAAATCCAACTAAAGGTAATAAATTATTTTTTCTAACAAAGGTAATATAAAAAAAAAAAAATTCATCCAATATAATTCTAAATAATTTTTGCGCTGTTCTTATGATACATATATCAATTAACTTTAACATATATGTACTAGAAATTTACTAATCAAAACAAATAAACAGCTGTTTTTTGTTTTTTTTTCGGGAAGGGGGGGTTACAACCACATTCGTAACTACCTAGACTATCGCGATAAGTCTAAGTTTATTAAACTAAACCCTGCAGACTGACACAAACTGAGTAAACGTCAGGATGATGGTCACAGTGGGAAGAGCGATTAAAAGGTAGTCGCTCAGTGATGTTATCTATTCGCAATGTAAGCCATCGAAACGTGTGCATTCCAAGAGCATGTGAAAAGCCGATGGATATTTTAAGGGGGCAATGCTGTTAATAACAGTGGAAAAATTAAAAACAATAAGGCTGACAAGCGTACAAATTTTCACCGTTAACGATAAAAAAATAAAAAAAAAAAAAAAAAATAAACATTAATGGAATTGTTTACTAGGGTACGAAAACTAAATACCAAATGAAACAAATTAGAACCGATTTTAAGGCGTAAAAAGACGTACATGACATAAAAAATTACAAGATTTTTATGAAGGGATTTTAATCGACAGACTAACAATGAAACATGCAAGAAAAAGCTCATATAAAGAAAATAACGAAAACAATGAACAAATTCATATATCTAGAACATCGTAAACACCAAGTGTGATAAAATTAAGAAAGATGCAAAGATAAAAAAAGATAGATGAGGGCAGAAAGGCTGTAAAAAGTATCAGTGAAATAAAAAAGATTTCATCTGAATATACCGTCAGTACCCTAAATAAACATCCATAAGACTTGCAACTGCACCGAAAGAGATAACAGAAAGAATTCAATATGTCCAGGAGGTCGAAAAATAAGTGCTCCGAATTTAATAGACAGAACTAAAAGCAAAAATATACAAGAACCGAAGTTAAGTTTGCAGCCAAAGAAATCGTGAAAGCTAAATAAGGCGATTAATAAAAAAAAGGATGGGTTAAATTACAGCAACAACTTAAATGCAACGTCAAAAAAGGGACAGGAGACTAAAAAACAGATCGGATGATCTTGGAAAGTAGATAACAAATGTGTATTATGAAAATAAAACTACATTATCGCACGACGACTAAATAACAGATGAAAATAAAGAATACGGTTAATGCGTTAACAGAGAAAATATTTGAAGAGTCGTAACTATTTTTCTTTAATCTTCAGCTAGACAATAAAAGGTAGATATCGTTGCACGATGATTCCAACATTTTAAACTAACAGTTTGTATAATTAAAAACGAAACATGATCAATAACATAATATAAAAATGGATTTAAAAAACGATAGCTTGATAATATAGATAAATATGTAGATAATTCATACCGCAGTAAAACGATTTGATGCTTTTAATGATGTATACAATTTCGAATTTTTATTTTTATCGCTTTCTTCAATAACATTTGGTATACCTTTATCAGCTAATCCTAGTTTTTTTAATACTCTGTGTGACATTTTAAATATCAGCGTAAAGGAAATAGAACATGAAATTATTCCAACTTCCCATTACTTTTACCTACACTGTAGTTTACTTTAACAAACACCGGGACATATCGAAACAACTTTACTTTCTGATTAGATCGAAAACTGCTAATTTCCAATTTACAGATGCCCATCGAAATACCACTTCCTACAATGTTTTTAACACTGGCTGTATGGTCCACGAAATACTCGATATAATTGTTATAGAAAATCGGAATTAGAATCGAGATTTGATTTCGATATGATTTTCGATTAGTGCGTTTTGTTTTGTTTAGTATTGTTATTTATGGTTTTTTAAGTATTTCATCGGACTTATTTTTATTTTATGTCTTTTAAATTTCCTTTGTAACATGTTTTCGTGTAGTAATAGTTGTAAAACAAGTTTTCGTTTTCGAAAAACTTTAATTAGACATCTTAACAATTCTTCGGTATAAAACGTTTTAGGCAGTTATGTCCTAATTTTAAACAACGATTTTGCCGTAAAAAAGATTTTTTGTGTCATTTAGAAGAAGTACACCATTGGGAAAGTGAAATAGAAGTGTTCAAGAATGATGGCGAGGAGTTAATTTTATTTTTAAATTATATCAATTGAATTCAAATTTAGTTGTATTAAGTGTCACTGGGAATTAATTTATGTAAACAAAAAATACTTCATTAATTACATTAATAAAATTATAATATTTGCGATTTGTAAATTTTTTTAAATTCAATTATGTTGTTTATATGCAAAATTAACCAAATGGAAAGCTAACTCCGAAAAGGAGAATACATATATGTTTTTGTCTTAAACGTTCAACGAAGACAATGAAAGATGGATGCAAAAGGTCTTATTTAGAATGTCACCGACAGGCCCGTGCCCAGAATTTTGGAAGGGGGGGGGGGATGAAAATTTTCTTTGAATATTTATTTTATAATATATTTTTCACTAATATTCGTACTATTAATAATTTCCATTATTTTGATTTATATATTAATAATTTACATAAATGAATTACCCCGTATATGAACATTAATAAAAATTACATATTTTATTAATTATACTCGTAATAAAAAATTTTTTGCATAAAATATTAATGAAGTACCTAAAAATATGGAGCATATTTTTTCTTTTTTCTTTTAAAAGTAGTTAAAAACACCCTAAAAAATCATCAATATTTATTTTAAATTTGTGATTTTTTTCAGATTTTTTTGTATTTATAGTAACTATTTCAGTTCTTATGGGAGGAGTTTAACCCCCAAACCCATCCCGTGGACACGGCCTTGGTCACTGAAGTGAATATTTAACATTGAAAATATGTTTTAGATTATTACAAAAAACACTGAAGTAATCGAAGTGACATTTCAAAAAACCCATTTCAGTCATGGGACAAATTTAGGTAGATGTTATCTAAGTAAAAATGAAAGACAAATACTGGCAGGTAAGAAGTAATGGGTTATTGCTGAGTGATAATCATAATCTAACATATATGCACTTAATCATTTTAAATTCATTCTATAATTTATAAGGTGCTTTAATTTTTTTTAAATATCGGTTTTTTGTATTTGTACTTTGATAGCGTTAAATTTGCTTTCATGAAATCATATTTTTATTTAATGAATTACTAATGGAAAGTAATAATTAAAAATGAGTTTAAATCTTAAGTTTACATCCCTTCGATTTATTTATGTGCATTATGTAAAAGTAAATAATTTTAAATTAACGTTAAATGTACAAATGAAATTTTTTCTCACATAAAAAAAAGTTGAAGAGACTGACAGATGGTATAAAATAAATGTTTTTCAAGTAGATATTAAAATAAATTTCCTTTCAAAGAGAAGTATGTAAATCATATAAGTTATTTTCATCTATTCTAGTGTTTTAATTATTGTATTAATAAGTTGAAAATTACACTTTTAAATACATAATATAATCATAATTAAAAATTATAATAAAATTATAAAAATAGCCGACTAGTTTAGGATATCACAGAATTTAAAAACCTATGATTGTAGTTTGACTGAGAGTATTAATTTTATAGAGGAATTAAAATTTTATTTTAAAAATAAAACTTTAAACGGGAAATTGATAAATTAAATTCATTGAATTATTTTTTAATTACTTAAAAAGTTCTCATTCTACTGAAGAAGACTTTTCTTTTGTGTACAATATTTTTTGCTTATTTCAAAAGAAATGAAAAAAACTGCTCTAATTATAAAATTAACCAAAAAAATTTAATAAGATCGAATATTTACTTTTTACTATTCGCCATTTTACAAAAACTAATCTGTTTTTATAAACAGGCAATAAATGGAATCTTCCTCCCTAATCATGGTTTCTTTTGCATCCCTCTATTCAACATTCTGATGTTTCCATTGTTCATATGCGTTTTGGCAATTCTCTACTGCCTTCTCCAAGATTTTGCTTTTCCTGATTTCCTCTCCACACTGTTTTCTCCATCCTGATGATGCGGTTATTTGCGATGCCGATCATTTGGACTTTCTCTACTCCTTATTGTACTTCCTATATACTGTCTTTTCCTTCCCCACTAGTTATTCCTGCTGTTTGTTCCTTTTTAGCAAAGATTTCTGATTGGGTTAAAACTTCTTTCCTTTCTATTTATTTCTGGGTAAAAGACTTTGATTGACGAGCCCAAGAGAAAAAAATAAGAAAAAAAATCAGAAATGTTTATTATCATTGTATGTAATAGAAAAATGTTGTTAATCACTTTTTTTAAAGATACAAAAAAATAATGCTACCATTAACACTTTTCCTCAAATGTGTATTTATTTATAAAAAAAATTATTCTACAAGTAAAAAAAAAATTAATGTAATATATTATATTTTATAGATTTATTCAAAGTTAAGTGAGGGCGGTTTATTTTTTAACATCACATAAAGGCTGCTAAATTTAATTAAGCATATTATTATATTTTTTTTAATGAACTTTAAAAGGATTGTAAAACAAAAGTTTCAGTTCCAGCTGGAAACTTTTTATCAGTCAAACACCACTTTGACAATTATGAGATCTTTTTGAAAATATTTATATCTTTTGGTTTTAGGTACATTATAATTTAGAAAAATTGCATAAGAAGTGACAATTATTCCTTCAATATGTTAAGTATATGCTTGCTGAAACCACCATTTAGTTCTTTAAAAAATTGGAAATAAGATTATTTATTTATTTGTTATTTATTAAATTTAAATTATTTTGACATGTTAAATGTAATACTTTCAGCTAAGAAATATTTTTAAAGTTATTCAATTTTAAACACATTTATATTAAATGTTATTTTTTGTGTTCTCATTTATGGTTAGTTTTATTTAGTTCGCTTTCTATTGTATATAATCTATTAAAAATTTGATTTATTCTATTATTATGTTAACAGCTCTAGCAACTTCATTAAAATTCACAAATTAAGTTTTTAAAGTATAGATGTCAATTGATCAAGGAATTTTGTAAAATAAATTCTATAAATTAATCTAGCATGTGATATAGTGTACTAATTAATAATTTTCATTTCCAACATAAAATAATGATTATCACAAAAAATTGTCAACTAAATTGAGAAGAGTAAGTGCTTCTAATATAAATTTACAGTTTTAAGAAAAACATTTTTTTAGATATAAATACTGAGAACTAGATAGTATATTGTAATGGTTTTGTAATTAACTTATTAAGTTCTTCACTAAAATTTACATTATATACAATGTATCTAAATCGTGTTATAATAATCAAACAATGATGGTAGCTCTCGAGTTAAATAGTAATGTATATTGCATATAAATGGATTATTTTTGAAATTGAAAATATCTGTATTTGAAAAAACTGTAACATTCATTAAGTTCCCTACAGATATTTACATTAATTATGTTAAATTATCTTAAATGATTACTGAAAATTAATAGGACAATTTTGCATTTTTATCTGAAAATAACTATAATTAATTCACTAAAGTAATACAGGCAAATAATTGATAAATGATAAGTAATATCTTTAAATATTTAAAAAATAAATCATAATGATAAATTTTATATCAAGTAATAAAATTATATAGTTGGAGATCTAATTTATAAAATGGAATAAATATCTCCACACAAAAATTGATGAAGTAGGATTATATTTGTTTTTTCTTTCTGTAACTGCACTTTTAAATGAAATTATAAGATATTAAAAAACTGTTAAATTCAATTACATACTTATATTTTTTATTATTACATGAATGTATGTTCAATTTACATAGAATATATAACGTCATTTATAAAATATATTACACATAATAAAACATTAAAAATGAAAAAATTTTAAAAATATGAAATTAGTCCGACCATTCATCAAGGGCCTTTGTGATCAGCAGGGCTTGAAAGCTGAATAATAATAGAGCTTAAACTTAATGAGCTTAAGCTTTCGGCTTTTGGCTGTTTAAATTTAAAATACGGCTTAAGCTTTCCACTTCGGCTTACAAAATGAATTTCAATAGAAGTTAATTAAAATCATTTACTAATTACAATGTATCAAACTATTAAGCGTTATTATTGAAACTTCAGCATTTTTCTTTGCGCATAAAAATAAAAGTTATTAAAAAAAATTTCTTGTGCAAATAATTATGTCAAAAATGCAAAATCAAGAAATTTTAAATTTGTAAAATACTGATATCAAAAATATTTGATTCTTCAATTCATTTTTATTTGTAGAGATAGTATCAGGGCTTGGAGAGCCAAATGAAAATTTGATCTATTTGACAATGCTGTGCGCTTAATTCATGATAGTCTAAAAGAAGTAGGCACTTCAGCCAATGAATTTGAGAAATAAACGTACAGCGTTGTTAAATAGATCAAATTTTTATTCTGCCTTTCAAGCCCTGCATGTATCTTTTAAAGAAACTTAAGCCAAATATAAAGCTTAATTTAACTTTTTAAAAAATACAGCTTAAGCTTTCGCTTTTCAGCTGTTTAAATTTTAAATATAGCTTAAGCTTTTAACTTATGGAAATTTAAAAATGGCTTTTGGATTAAACTTATGACATCTAAAAATGATTGGATTTCATTTTTTATTTTTCGGCTGGCTTTTAAGCCCTGTTGGTGATGTTGAGATAAATCCTCCTTCATTGTATTTTTTAAGCTCGATGCCATCTTCAGTAAGGTTTACTACTCCATGTAATTGCTGTTTAATGGAGTGCCTAGTTTTAAATTCGAATTGATGTTGAGGAATAATCGACTGATGAATTATTCTGTTAATTTGTAAAAAGATTAATTTTTCAAGTAACTTAGCAAGTGTAGATAATAGGGAGATTGGTCTGTAGGAAGCTAATTTGGTACTACCTTTTCCTGGTTTTAACATCATCAGTATCTGAGAGAATTTTTATTGGTTTGGAAAATATGATGTTCGTAATATAGTGTTGAATATGTACGTTACCAATATTGTGTTGTCTTCCTGGGTAATTCTTTTAACATTCTTACTGTAATCATATTAAAGTCGGGAGATTTTTTGACATTTAAAAGTTCTATGTATTTTTTAACTTCTGCTGAAGAAATTATTTTTAATTCATTTGAAGTTGGTCTAGAGCAGTTAATATCGTCCTATAAGTTGTTAATTATTGTTGTTGTATTAGGAATGTGTTGTATAAGTACTTGGCAAATGCGCTAACTTTTTGTTTGCCGCTTCTCGTTCAAGATCCATCATTTTGTCTTATTGGCGGATTGCATATCACTGTCCTTTTTATTCTTTTAGCGACTTTCGATAGATTGTAGTCTGTGCATTGAGTATTGGATACATTTTTCACATACACATTGAAGTTTTTGTTTTTTAGATTATTTAGTAATTTATGCACTTTTTTGGTTGCCGCATTTAATTTACATTTAATTGTAGGTGTTCTACAAGTTCGCCAAAATCTATGTAGTCGTCTTTACTCAGCTATAATTTTCCGTATGTATTTAGGACAGTTATTATTATATACACGTTTCTCTAATGGAGTTGAATTCCATACAGCTATTTATATTTGTTCAGTGAAATTGTGTACACTGTGCTCAATTTGTTCTCGCATTTTTAGCGATACTTTCCCGGTTTCAGCCTGTGTTTTTGTTATATAATAACTTGTTCTGTTGTTTCATTATTATTTCAGTACATAAAGTAGCTATTATTGATGTACGATCACTAAATATGTTGACAAAATCTCACTCACCCTCATATGACTCAGTGATATGCATTTAACAATACACAAGTCCAGCAAATCGGGAATATGGTTGGTATCAGTAGACCAGTATGTACATTCACTTGTGGACAGAAAGATGCTTTTCATATCATGAGCTGCTCTATATAAATTTCTGCCTCTGGTTGTTGTTAATCTAGATCCGTAGTAAACATGTTTTGCATTAAAGTCTCCACCTATAATATACTTAGTTCCTAATTGCATGAACAGATCATTAAACTGGTCCGTACCTATGATTGATCATTGAGATTAATACACTACTACTGCAGTCGGAGGACTTATCGTTTGCTCAATAACTACGACTGTAGCTTGTATTTCTGAGGTTTGGAAAGTAATATTTTCGTAATGTTTTATACTCTCTTTCATAATCACAGGGGACCCACCTTGGGTTTACTAGAGGGATGTAATATGTGATAGCATTTATGACCAGGAATATTAGTAAAACTTCTGTTGGTGAAGTGTGATTCTAATACGAATAATATGTCAATTCTTTAAGAAAATAAATAATTTCTTGAACGTGGTTTAATAACCCGTTAGTGTTCCACTGTGCTATTCATAAAAAAGTTGGCTTCGTTTTATTAATTTAGTAATGATCTGCGTCATAGCATTGAGTTATTAACTGGTAAAACAACAAAATAAAATAAAAAATAAATTTGAAATATTTTAGATACCAATTCTTTTATAGAAGCTGTAATGAGTACTTTTTTTGATTACAAAGTTTACAAAAACTGAGGTAGCAAGTTGTACCTCGAAAGTCTTATCCAATTTACATCATTTTAAGATCAGTGCAGACAATTATTAAGCTTTGTTTGACAGAAACGGTAAAAACACAACTTTAACCTAACTTCGTTTTAGTTACATAAATCAACTTTTCTAATATGTTTTCATTTGTTCATATTAATAATTTCTTATTCGTTTTTTAATATTTTGTATAGAACGGAAATATAAAAGATTTATTTTATGTTGATTAAAGTTTACTACTAATAATTTTTTGCTTCAATTTCAGCAGATAATTAAATTCATCAGAATATTTTAGAAAACTGTAAACTGAAATTTTATTGAAGTGAATTTAATTTGATTGAAAATGCGTTTTAACGGAAATGAATTGTTTACAAATGAAAACGATTTGTTCAATCAACTCGTTCACCTTGAATATTCCATTGTCATTTATCATTGGTTCAGTTTAATCTGTGTTTAACAATACTTTCAACTTCGTTGTTTTAGTTATTGTTTCTTTTATTTATTTATTTTTTTGCGTATAACATAAATATATATATATATATATATATATATATTTAAAATTGTTTTGTTATATTCCCTTATTATCGCGTTGTAAAACTCAGTTTTTTTCCCAGATTTTTTACTGAAAGGTAATTTTTTTTGCATAAATTAAATTACGTTACATATGATATATGCTATTTTATCAAATAAAAAAAAAAAAAAAAAACAACAAATATTTAGTTGTAGGTAACGGTTTAACGCTTTTGTTTTTCTTAAAAATACAAAAAACATATATGGATTGTTCACTACCATGATTTAGTCTTAAAATTTACTCATTTAGGCTACGTCCGATATTTCTCATCTTTTGTTTACGTTAATGGTAAATTTGTAATATCTTTTATTTTACTAAATCTGTCTATAATTATTTTAAACGATTTTTAAGAGCAGCGCATTTAGTTTTAAAAATGTGCTTATATTCAAAATATGTAATTACTACGTATTTCAATGCGCCATATTTTTGTAACCCTAAAAGAGATATATAAATAAATAACATTAAAAATGATGAAACCATTTCAGAAATAATCCGTATTACAACTGCATTAGCGAGATCAGTAAAAAATAAGTCGTAATTATAAACGAATAATAAAATTCGGTTTTAGGTACAATGTTTAGTGTTGGTAATTGTATTTCATGATAAAAAGGTGTAGGATACAATTTATAATTACTTAAATTCAGTTAACGGTCACGTGAAGATTGGGGCTCTGGAGAACCGAAAACGGAGAAAAAGGTACGGTAATTATATTTATTGTAGAAGATTTATCGAATTCAATATTTTACATCACTAAAGAAGTGGTTTATTAATATTTGTAATTATTTTCTAAATCTTATATTGACTGAAAATTTTAAGCATTAGTTCATTATCATACTCTGTTTTTGAATTTTGTTTTTTTTTTTATCGATCATTTTTTGATTGGCACATTACAATTTTTTTATTAATTTGTTAACCTAAATATATTTTAAATGTCACACTTCGTTTGCCATTGTGGAGATTAACGACATTTATTACTCTGTCTTTGTCACTGGTGTTTATTCGTTTCAAGTCATTGGCAAGTTTTGTTTATTGTTGTAATCAGTATAATGAAAAAATAAATACTACGTCATCATTATAATTCGGTTATTAAATTATTTTAACTGAAAATTGCAAGAAACATTGAGGCACGCGGAAAAGATCGTGGACTAATGAGGGTGAGAAAATAAGAAGTTAAATTTCTCACGATATAAATACATTTATTCCGCGTTAAATTTTCAATTATAAAATATCTTCTTTAATCGAAAAACGACTAAATAAAAATATTAAACAAAAATGTATTCATTCAAAATTAAAAACAAATAAGTGTATCAAGTGATCTTTGATGGTGTTTAGTTAAGTCCAGTACCGATTATTAATGATTAATTTATAGCACAGTACTTTATTAAATGACGAATGTAAAATACAATTAGTTGAAATTCAAGGAATGAAGTGAATGATGAAAGTATTGTAAAAAAATCTGTATATACGAAATATTGTATTCTATGTCTTGTAATATGCTGCATACTTCATTTTAATTAGTTTACGACAGTACTTGTTCACTTTCGACTTGCAAATGCGTTGTAGAATTTAAAAATTAATTTTACCGTATTTCGTTAAAAATAAGGTGTAGTAATTTATTTAATAAATGCTCTTATACGGTGAGATTTTTGCAAGCAATGTTGCTCTAATAATTTTTTATGAATTCATTGTAAGGTTGTAACATTTTAGGAGTTGACATTAAACTGTGTTAAATATTCATTCTGACTTCAAATAGGAAACATAAAAAATTCCAAATGCGTTTTCTTTAGCGAGGAAGATGCGAATTTTAGATTAAATAAGTTCCAAAAGAAGATGATTTATTAAAACGTACATAGTAATGATGAACAAAGGGAGTTAATTTAAATTAAACCCACGTGAATTGATCGAACCAGATCTGCCCGCTCCAAAGACGACGGATTAATAATTTCACTTGTTACAATCTCTTCAGTCATCTTCGGGAGGACGTTGCTTTTATACTTATTTTAATGTCTCTATATTTTACTGGTCTTTGAATTTATACTAGTTGTTTTTGTTTATATATTGGAAAATTAAAATATAATAAGAATATTAGTTCAGTTTTATAATTTATCAATTAAAAAAAAATTCACTGGCCTGTTTTAAGGAGTTTTTATTTGGACATGTTTATAAATTTTTTTTTTTTTTAATAGAGTTATTTCCAATTTATAAACAAAGTTAGAATTTCAGTGGAAAGTGAACATAATATTGTTTGATTTCTAATAAAAACGATTAAATATATAATATAATAAAATATATTTAATCGTTTTTATTAGAAATCAAACAATGTTGCATTCACTTTCCAGAATTTGATTTTTTTTTTGTTTTCCATTGTATGTGTAAAATAAAGCAAGCCTTGTGCGATAAAAGCCAATTTTGCAATTACAGTACACGTTACGGAACTATATAGTTCAGTGATTCCATTACTAAAACAATAGATTTAAGTAAAACTAGTTTAAAAGAAATCAACTTGTTGGTTAGTCCTAGAATTAGTACTCGCAAAATGTTTAAAAATTTTAGTTATAAACTTTTTGTTAACATTAAATGTATAATTAAATAAGAGAGTAATAGAATATAATTAGCATTTAACGAGTGAATTATGAAAAAAAAAATTATGATACGTATATGAGTGTGCACACGCGGAGGAAGTGAAACTTCTTTGGCTTATATGTATTAAATTCTATAATAAAGTTTTATTTTTAATTAATTTTATATATAAGTAACACATTTACTATTATTATTATTGCAATCATATAAAAATAAATATAAATATAAATATATATATATATCTAACAGACTAAATGTATAATGTATCGTATCGTGCATAGGCGCACTCAGGATTTTTTTTTGGTCGGGGCTAGAATTTAGAAGATGAGTTAGGGGGTGGTAACACCTATCTATTTCCGGGGTTTGTAAATTAAAATAAAAAAAATAAAAAATAAAAATACAAAATTAACGAATATTATTTTTAAAAAAATTACAAAACTGACGAATTTTATTTAAAAGAAAAAAAATAATAATAGAAACGTAACATTATGTTTGTAATAAGCACAAATTAGATAACTATACGAATTTTATTTTAAAAAAATTAGCTAAAAGTATATAACATTATACTTGTAATATAAGTAAAAAGTAAATATGTATGTTTTTAAAAAAAAATTAAGTAAAACAAAACAGTACAAAACGAAATTAAGATTTCGAAGATTTCTTGGGGGGGGCAATGGCCCCGTGGCACCCCTCTTGGGTGCGCCAATGGTATCGTGAATATCTTTCTATAGAGGGGTGTGTACACGTACTTATTACATGTATATATATATATATATATATATATGAGAATGCTCATAAACTATATTACTTAACTACATATTTACTCATTTCGGTATACTACTAGACCCACAAATACATACCTACCTTATGTTTAACGCGTAACGAAAATTTTTCCCTACCGTGGCGTAAGAAGTTTCACTTCAAAAATTGATTATTTTGTTGAATATATGACGTATGCGTGAAATACAAGTAATAGGAAAAATTTATTTATTATTTTATGATCAACTTTAAATATTATATATATTTTAATAAAATCTATGCTTTTATATATCGCGTCTTCTAATATCCCTTACGAGTCGAAAGGGAGAAAGATTTAAATTCACTAGTACTTGTAAATTACTATAGAACACGAATATATTTTTTTTCGTTTTGTTCTTTTAACATCAATCATATGAATTTCATGATTTCCTTTTTTATAATTATTTTTTTAATCTGTCCATCATATACAGTTGCGTGCTATGTCGTATGCCATTGTCGTTATGCGAAACTCGATATACATATCAAACTATAATTATATTACGACTGACTTGAAAGATGTGAACAAAATGTAAACTTCGGTCCGAACATGTCTACTGATTAGCTTTAAACGATGAAAAATTTTTACTATTTAATCAGAATTTGCTTTTACTTCCGTATCATCTGAAAGTAGTATTTACAGTAATAGGCGATACAACTTTAGTTTTATTTATAAATTATCCTATATGCTTGCACGCAATTGATCAGCAAACTCAAAAACCGATTATAAAATCAAATCTCGATTTATACATTTATTCAAAAATATTATGCCACTTCAATTTATACGCATTTCCAAGCGAAGTAAGTTATTCTTGTATATATATACGCTGTTTGTTGAGGTATTGAGAATCATTTCAAAACAACTACGGAAAACTTACGTGAAACTTACATATTTGTAATAGGTTTTACTTAATTTTTTTTGAATTCGTAAAATTTTCATTATTTCATTACGTTTTTAAAGTTTATTTCGAAAATAATGTTTTTTTTTTTGTTCTTTTAAATTAATTAAAAAATTGTAAAGCATTTTCAATTTCGTGTGCTTAGCAATAATTAAAAAAAAAAAAAAAAGAACAAAAAGGCGATTAGTATAACTGAAATTATATAATATAGGAGAACATATTTAACAGAAATTTATTATGTAAGCTTAAATTGATAATTACGCACGATTATTTGAGAAGTGTGACATGCGATTTATGTTTCAGATGAATATATCATATAAAAAACCGGAAACCCCGACGGCAATGGCTGTACGTACACTTTCGTTAGAATACAAGAATCTTCAGGAGGAACCGGTGGAAGGTTTCCGCGTAAAACTAGGGCCAGGCGATGATCTATTACACTGGGAAGTAGGTATATTCGGTCCACCGAATACGCTGTATGAAGGAGGATATTTTAAAGCGCTTATGACTTTTCCTACAGATTATCCGTATTCGCCGCCGAGTATTTCTTTTCAGACTAAACTGTGGCATCCGAATGTTTACGAAGACGGCGATTTATGCATATCGATTTTACATCCACCGATCGAGGATAATCAAGCAGTGGACACTAGTCAGTACGGCGAACTGCCGTGCGAACGATGGAATCCGACGCAAACTGTTAGAACTATTTTATTATCAGTAATATCGCTATTGAATGAACCGAATACATTTAGTCCTGCCAATGTGGATGCTTCTGTGATGTACCGACGTTGGAAAGAATCACAGGGTGCCGACAAGGAGTACGAAAGTATTATTAAAAAGCAGGTAATAATGTCCCGTATGACGGCTGAAGCTGAAGGCATAAAAATACCAACAACGCTGGAAGAATATTGTTGCAAACCGGTCACTAAAACTACATCCTCGATGGACCTGGAAGATTATTACGTAACCGGGTTCGACGAAGATGATATTTACTCTTGCGATGAAGACGATGAAGATGTCGATTCAGGTGTTACTGAACAAAACGGTGTTGCGAGTGATAAATCGGAAGATACGAGTAAATAACTAGTGTGTTTATAATGTGTTATTATAATTACGATTATTATTATTTTTATTACTTATTATTATTATTATTATTGTTATTATCCGTGTATTTAAAAAGAAGAAGAAAAAACGGAGTAAAAGCCTATTTTCCTTTTATAATTTTACTGTTTTTGAAAATTTAGTTTTGGTAGCAACTGATTTCTCGCCTATTTTCATTTATTAATTTTTTTCATCGAATGTTATCCTCATAATTTTGATTATTTTAACGTATTAAATTGTTAAAGTTAATAACGGTACTGTATTATGTTGCGTTTTGATTTACTCTAACCACGTAAATTATCGTGTGCTCTGTAAATAGGTCTATTAACATATTTATGCATGTACTGTGATAAAATTGTGTGTGCGTGCATGCGCGTGCGCGTGTTCTGTTTCTGAAATGTATTATACGTTTATGCATTGAACTGTCGTATATTTCTGGAAATCGATTTTTCTAACCTTTCGTTGAATTAATAACAATTTCTTTTTTCCGTTTAAATATGATTATGTTAACAAAAATTTTTATTAATAACACGCAGTATTAAGAGAATTATACGTGTGCTATTTTTTTTTCTTTCTTTTTTGTATATATTAAACGACTATTTTTTCTTAATTCGAGTTATATAAAATTATTCTATTTTTAGTTGTAAACTATTTCATTTTTTAATCTATTAATAATTAGACTTTTTCATTATACATCACGGCACTTGTTTCGAAAGATCTCGTTCCTACAAGACGGCCCCCCTTTAATGTAAATTATATAAGCTATTTAAACCGTACATGTTGCATAGTTGTAAACGTTTAAATTTTCGATTTTAAATTATTTTAAGGCATTCTGAAGATATAATATATATTTAAACAGTATCGTAGCGAATTATTGCAAATGTTCATATCTAATGAATATTGTTTTTTTTTTTTTTTTTTTAAATAAGTAGTATAAGGCCCACTTAAATTATCATTTATACTGTGAAGTTGTTAAATGAACATACCGTGGCACGAGTAGTCAGTATTAAATTTTATCGAACTGGGTCTCCGTTATTATTAATTTTTGGTTATTAATTTATTATTGACCTCGCGTTATGTTCATTTGTGAAACAAAAGTCATTAGTGACATAAAAATGTGTTAAGCTTTGTTATTAATTGCAATTATCTTTATAATAGTTATGTGTTTGTGCGTGCGTGTGTGTATATATAAATAAAAGCCCGCGCTTCTGTGTGTTCTACATTTTTATGAAAATACTTTTCCTGAAGAAGTGAGAGATAGGTTCCATAAAATTGAATAAATGGTTTGAAATCATTAAATGTTCTTTTTTTTTTTTTTTTTTTTTATGAGAGGTAAGAATAGAAAACGTTTTTAATGCCATTGTTTTTTTCAATCACTTAAATCCGGCAAGTTTGATTTGTTTTTTCTTTTTTTCTTTTGTCTGAAAAATGATCACTCAAAATGCACTTTAAACAGAGATGGAAAAGATTAATGAATAAATAATTAAACAATCGGTTTTTACCATTAATTACACGATTTTTTAAGGTTGTGCGCTCAACAAAGCAGCGCGAAAGCAATATAATAGCCAAAAACAATCGCAAGTAACATTTTGAAAACTAAACGCTCACTGAAATCGTTCGATTTATTTTGTCTTATGATTTCAATATTATATGTAAAGACAAAGTAAATCGCATGAAAATAATGAACTTAATCATTTAACATCAAGAAAATCTAATGTTTTATTTTATGTTCATTTCCTGTTCATACTAATAAGAATGCACAATAATGTAAATAAATAATCGGTAGTAGTGATATGAATATTGCTTATCGATTATCGCATTATACCGGTAAATGTTGACCCATAATATGGTTTGATTTTTGAATTTTAAGGCTATCGTGTTTGAATCATATTGCTTTGGTAAGCATTCTCTATAATCAAAAAAAAAAAAACAAAACATAAAACATAGCGTTTCTAATTCGTTTTTGATTTAATTGTTTTTATATAGAGTAAATGTAACGATAAATAAATGCCGGAAAATAGCCCGCCGAAATCGAAATAAATATTTAATGTTTTTTTTTCAAATTTCATTTTTCTACAGTTTTTCATTATTTCCATTTTAATATATTTTCAATTTGCAAAAACCATTCATCAGTCTTGTATAAAGTACAGTTGACATTTAATCACGTCATTTAGTAAAAGAAGGTGACGACTTATTGCTATTAAACAGATGACTGAAAACTTTCAATATTTCGAATCATAGTAATTTGTTTTAATCTTTCCTTTTGTTGTCGACGAATAAAGATGCAGTATCACTTTCTTCAGTTTTCATTACGATTTCTCTAAATTTGAAGAATTTTAACTTTCTTTACGACTAGGCGATACAAAGAAGTAGACAACTTGAATATTTTTTTTCATTTTTTCAGCTTGAGCTCCGGTCACTGGTAAAATAGAAAACTTTAAATTTAAAAGCTGCCTTTGTGCTTCCAGTTTAAAGGTCATAAGACCTTTACTCTTTTGTTTACACTGAATTATCAAGTAAAACGGCATTTTTTATGAATTTGTTTCAATGCAATACACCACCTTTTCGCATCTGTTTGCTTCTTTTTCATTTAAAATTGCTAATACCTAAGCTCATATTTATTAGGTAACTTCTAATTTCCTTATTTTTATTGGAATTGTGATCGCTTCTAATAAACATGTATGTTGCTTGCCGAACTTTTAACTGTAAAAGAAGAAACGCGAATAGTTCTTAAAATAAAATGTCTGTAAGTTATGAATCTTTACGGTCTATAGTTTTCATGAGAATATTTTCCTAAAAGTTTTAACGCAAAAAGGTGTGTGGTATATATATATATATATATATATATTTATATATGTATGTAAGCGAATAGTATATTCTACCGGTTACAGTTATTTTTTGCTCGTAAAATTATTAAATATCAGTTATATGTCCCATTTTTCTATTAATGTATCAGCGCGTTTTAATCTATTGCGATTTTGTATGTTCGTACTTAGTATTCTAAGCCTTTGTGATATAACTCTATGATTGTACAGTAAACCATATCTGATTAAAGTACTATCACGTCCTGCAGCATAAATTTTGATTAAAGTTTTCTATAATGGACTTGTAGTACAATTTCAGTTTCAAAATATATTTAACGCTGTATTGTATATTACGCGCTTGCCGTCAACAATAACCATTTTAAATAAATTGTAAGTATTAATCTTAAATTAACAAGGTAATAACTATAATATTATACGTGTTTAAAAATTATGGTTACTCATTTTTTCAGCCGGCACATTTAAAGCGAGTCGTCGCTTTTAATATTAAAGTGTGAACGTGGAAGTAGTGGAGTATGTTCTCGAGTTCCGTAATTTCACCGACTACATTTAGCTAAATTTGTGCTAACTGCCAATGAGAGGTAATATACGGAAAGTAATTTTTCTTCTCTTTTAGAATTATTTCGCGCAAAATATGAAAAAAAACTATGCAATTCAGATCGTCGAAACTAACTGAGCAGTTAAGATAATGAAATAATTATTTAGTGCTTGATTGACAATTCCATTAAACATTGTTTTTATTGTTTATACCTTTTTTAGCTGTGCATCTGTGTGCGTGTATGCGTGCACACCTACATACGTATACACACATGCACGTACGTATATATATATATATAAAATCGGCCATTTTGACCTCGCAAGGGGCTGTGCCCCTTGACCCCTCTTGCTTAAATTTCTGTCGCTTTCTCTTCTATACTTTGTATAAAATTATCAAAATTTACAACGTAATTTTTACTGGCATCGGCACAAAAAAAAAGTAACATAATCACAAAAATCCTATAAAAAAGAACAAACGTTACATAAAACTGGGACATTTTTTCTAATAGGGGGTAGCCTAAGAAATATACACACATATTAATTACAACGTAATTCTTAGGCTACCCCCTATTAGAAAAAATGTCCCAGTTTTATGTAACGTTTGTTATATTTTATAGGATTTTTGTGATTGTTATTTAAAAAAGGTCACAATTTTATGTTACGAAATATTTAACGGAAAAATGTCTTAATTTTATGTAATGAAAGTTAAATGTTAGGAAAGGATTTTTATAATTATGTTATTTTTTTTGTGCCAGTAAGGATTACGTTGTAAATTTCGATAATTTTATACAAAGTATAGAAGAGAAAGAGACAGAAATGTAATCAAGAGGAGTCAAGAGGCACAACTTGCGAGGATATATATATACGCATATATATATATATATATATATACTGAATATCTCAAACCACCTCTCTAGCTCTTTTGAAATCTAAAATATCTAGTAAAATAAAAAATTGAAAGCCTCATATTAGTAAATTGATTGTCATATCAAAGGTTTTTTAACTTCCGCTCACCATTGGAAGTGACCTATTTTGACCGAATTTTTTTACGGATTCCAATTTTACCCTAAAAATTTTATTTGGGATATTTTGTTTGAAACTTTCGCTTTCAACTTCAAAATGTCCTGCTGATGAGCGATTGGAAAAAGTAAATTATTATTCTATAACTTGGGTGTATTAATAACGTTCTGTCTACTGCGATAATTTGTGAAACGGGTTGTTTCTAGTTTTGTTCAGTAGTTGGTATACCTGAACTAAAAGTTTGAACAACCGAATTGTAAAGTAATAGTTTTGAATATAACATAGTATTTTTGAGTAAAAATTTGGAAAACATTGCAAAGAAAGTTGCATTTAATAGATCGAAAAACTCGAAATTATATTGAAGAATATTTGGAAGGATATAGCCGGGTTAATATTAGAATGTTCCCCTCTTAAAAAACGCATGTATCACACACCACTGGATAGGGCTTGGAAAAAAACTCCTACCGGCAAATTTTCAGCTCTCTACCTCTTGCGCATGCGCAGTAATGCCGAAAAACTTTTTTTTTCGAATTTGTTTTTTTTCTGAAGGACCTTTCCATCCGAAAATTTTGAAAAAATTCATTATGGTGGATTTCTACGTAAGGGTGCCACTTTTTGAATTCGTGATTTTGATGTATTTTTTCCCGTTCTTTACGATGGTGCTACTACTTTTTCAAAAAAAAAAAAAAGTGGCGCACCGTTCCGATTTTGGCTAAAAATCGTTTTTTCACGTTTTTCAGTTTTGTATATTTTTTCCCGCTTTTTGTGATATTATTTTAATAATGAGTTTTAATATAATATGTTCAAATATATGAGTGAAAAACCTGATTTTTTACGATTTGTTTGCTCTACTTTTAGGCTTCAGTGCATTCTGAAAACTTATTATATTTCACATATTTTTTTTTACATTTCCAATGACATGGTGTTATCAACATTGTATTTTTATTGCTTTACATCCTGCTGTAAACCGAAATCTAAACTTTTTTAAAATTATGAAATTATGTGATATTTTCGAGTTATGTTACGTTTAACATTTTCAAACAGCAGCAATAAAATTGTTTCTATTTTTTAAATATCATCTTTACTTATATGTATATATAAATATATATATACAGGGTGTGTCAAAAGAAAAGCGACATGTGTCATAATAAACGCGACACTCGTTTTTATCAAAACCAATGGCATAATCGCCATGATAAATGCAAATGAAACAAAGAATGAGGTCCTACATGTCAGTTGACGTTGCCGAAATGAAAAACACAAGTCATAGTTGTATTAAAACTGGTATTTTTAACAAAATTGTACAAAAAACTGAAAAATGAGTTTTTACATTTT
Organism: Icerya purchasi; assembly: GCA_039619475.1. Lineage (NCBI taxonomy): Eukaryota > Metazoa > Arthropoda > Insecta > Hemiptera > Monophlebidae > Icerya > Icerya purchasi. The sequence goes on from CM077115.1 coordinate 242,644,100, forward strand.
CAAAAAAATAAGTAATTGAATTAAAACGTAACTTTTTTTTAATAAAACTTCATATAAAAAAAAAAGTTAGTTTTTACATGTTTTTTAATAATAATTGATTAAAATACGGTATTTCAGGAATAAATAACAAACTTTTTTTTCAAAAAATTCGACAGGATCACAATTACAAGTCTAAAAAAAACAAAAAAAAACGTGAATTTTAAAATTTATTTCAGATACTCGAACTGTTTTCCTTCTTCCTTTATGCAGTCTTGAAGGCGATCAGGCATACTGTTAATCACATTTCGGATCATCGCGGCGTTTCCTTCCAATTCTTCAAAAATTAATTCGATGCATGCCTTGAGTTCCTCGATAGTTCTCGGTTTCTTCGCATAAACTTTATCTTTAACGTAACCCCATAAAAAGAAATCCATAGGAGTAAGGTCGGGCGATCGAGGTGGCCATTCGATGTTTCCGCGGCGTCCAATTACTCTACCATCGAATGTTTCGTCTAGGAAATGACGTACTGCAACCATGAAATGGACCGGCGCGCCGTCCTGCTGGTAATAAATCGTATTCAACCTATTGGCATGATTAGCTCTCAAACCAGGTAGAAGGTAATTTTTCAACATTTCCAAATAAGCAGCACCCATAATCGTATCATCGAAAAAGTATGGTCCAAAAATACCAAAACTCGAAATACTAGCCCACACTGTAACACCAGGTTGATTTAGTTGTTTTTCATACGTGATGCGCGGATTGAGGGTGTCGTAATAAACACTGTTGTGTCGATTTACAAGTCCACTAAGTTTGAATTGCGCTTCATCGCTAAAAATAATCAGATTAAAGATGTCTTCATTATTTCTAAATTCATCCAGTATCAGTTCACAAAATTGCAGCCGTCTATCCGTGTCATCTTCGAGTAATCCGTGTATCAGTCGAGGAATGTAGCATTTAAATTTCAACCGTTTGACTATTCTGCGATAAGATGAATGAGATATGTCTAAATCCAAAAATTACGTGTGTTTTTGTAAACGTATCTTGATAGGCAAGGCCTATTAATGCAGTTACAATGGTGAAAATTGCTCTAACTTCATGCCAAGACCATTATCATTGAATGCCAAATGGATTTGGACACTTTGAGAAATTTTTGTATTCACACTTTTCAAAAAACTGAAGTTATAAAATGTTTGCCCGGGGTAGTAGCGAAAAGTGTCGCTTTTCTTTTGACACACCCCGTATATACATATAAAGATTTTGTCTGGGTACAGTTATTTTTTGAGTATATGAGAGAGTCATTTTTTTAAAAGTAGCTGTAGATTGTTGACTTACTTCTACATAGTCATTAATTAAAATCTGTAGTAAGTAATAAGTTTAAGAAATAAACAATTTTATATTTTAGCTTTGACATCAACTGATATATTTAGTAATTAAAGCTAGTTGCATCTACAATCCTGTTTTCAGCAATATAAATATAATTTAAATATTTAAATATTATAAAATTAGCTCCAGTAATAAACTGAAGATTTTTTATGTTAAATAAAATTTATTTCTTTATTTTGTATAAAAATATAATTTATAATCAGCATAGATTATTTAAATTCAGATATTAGGATTCTGATGTAAGTAACTCTTTAAAAATAACAGATGTTCAAAATGTTATCGCACTATTGGATGTTATGCGCACGTTGCCGCAATTATCTGTTATCTATCAGATTGAAGATATTTATCAAGAATCATAAGACCAGCTGAAATTTTTTCTAAAATGTTTCTTAATGATAAAATAGAAGTGTGCAAATAGATCTTTTGAGTTTGCTATAAAACTTGCATTAGAAAATGTAATAATTTCCGATCCTCACTCCTCACACCTCACATGTACAGACTCATTAAACGCGATCACATCAATTCAAAAATACAACTCTCCTCACCAACACCCAATAGCCAAGGAAATTATTCGCACTCTTTGTAGTGTACAAGTATCCGTGTTTCGTTCGCATGGATCCCATCACACGTTGGGATCCAGGGGAATTCAAACGCGGACACTGCGGCAAAAGAAGGCTCGTTGTTCTTTCCGGTACCGAACATCGAAATCACGTCAATAGATCTGAAGGCTTATATAGTGCAAAAGTCACTTCAAACATGGCAAAAACAGTGGACCAACATCCCAAACACGAACAAGCTGCGCTCAATTCGAGATACTATTCGACCATGGAAAACCTCATTATCTAGCAATCGAAGGAATGAAATCGTTGCCGCGAGACTCCGCCTAGATCATTCCAAAATCACTCATAGTCACCTCCTGTCCCTGTGTTCCAATTGCAATTCTCCTATCACAATCCAACATTTACTCGTCAGCTGTCCCACCTATAATTCATACCGAGCACAAATTCTACAGTCGTCTAACTTTTCCGAAATCCTGTCTGATCGCCACGACAAAATTGAACGTTTCCTACGTTTTCTCAAGACTACTAACGTATTCCACTCCATCTAACTCTTATTCTATCCGTGCCTCTGGCCTAGGCGGCAGTACACGGCACGTTAATCAAAGAAGAAGAAGAAGAAGAAGAAGAATAAATGTTTACAATAGAAAAATGTTTTACTCGTCGTCACTGTCTTCATCAATTAAGAAATATTTTAGAAAGAATTTCAGAACAGCCATCACCTATGTTTTCTATAAATTTATAATTTAAAGCTATTAATAAAAATTAATTCATAGTTTATATTATCTATTCAAACATGCGAGTAAAAGTTGAACCACTTGCTATAAAAATAAGACAATAATTTGATATTACAGACAAGGCAAATGTTTGGATACGAAAAAAAAAAATATATCTGAAACGTTGATTAACTGATGCAAATGGAACAGAATATTTAAAAAAAAAAAAAAATGATTTCAAAGACACGTTGGAAGTATTTCTCAAATGTACAATTTATTAGCTGCAACTAAGTTCATAAAATAAGGACAAAATGTTTATAACTAATTCTAAATAATTAATAAAAAAAAAAACGCGATATAAATGTAAAATGGATTTGTCAATGAAAATATGGGGAACGTATCGATAACGGAGATAGGTATAACATGTGACTTAAGAAAAAAAACCCTAGGGTTCAGTTGCTCCTTGCTAAAATGAAGAAAAAGGAACAAATTAACAAAATAATAGATGCCCTCAGGAAACAGGAAAGGATAAAAAAACAGAATTGCTAATTAGAAAATCAAATAGTCGGTTTTTGGAAGGAAGAATATATAAAGAAAAAAATAAAATGAAAATTAATAAATCACGTAAAGCAAATAAATATCAAAAAAGGTTATACATAGTCATATAGAAAATGTGAAATAGTTTAACAAATGTGTGAAAAAATTACTCTTAAAGGGGTATTTAGAGGATTCAAAAATTTGAATCTTTTTATATTCCATAATTTGTTATTAAAACTATCCAAAAATATGTTCCCAAAGACTGAAATGAACATTCATTAAGTGCCGGAGCGGGCGACATGTAAAATGGAACGATTAGTCCAGTAGTCATTTATAACTGGAAGGGAGAGGGACGTTGACGGAGGTTCATTTGTTCATTTTCACAATAGTAACTTCGGGCGGAAGGTGCTAAAAGCATTGCCATCGTTTTGACAAAGAGCATCGGTTTTAACGTTAGTTTGGCACCGACCCTCGTAATGTGATTTTCAAGTTTTGAGACAAAGTGTCGACGTATCCGAAAAAAGGAGTACGGCACTTCTACTCACAGTCATGTGAAAGATCCTTCCACGGAAATCAGTATTCTATTACTGAATCCAATAAATCAGCGCAAAAAAATACTTCCGGATACCGCTATTGAAAATGTGATTGTTAGTCTTCTGCGTTGTTACGGAATTATCGAATTTTTCACTGTATTTACAGCTTTGTCGGATATTCTTATTTATCAAGATTGCGAGCGGGATATTAAATTCGTAGAAAATAATAGGAATTCGGCTCCGAAGCGTCAGGAAAGTTGAAAAATTGAGTGAAAAGGGGAAACTGCCGAAGGCTTTAACGAAAAAATTAAACACTTACCATTAAGCGATTAGAAGAAACGTTAATAGCGTCGAGGATAAGAAAAAGGCAATAACGGAAACTTACGATCATATGATGTCGACAGATAACAATTCGAAACATGACAATTGTTTAGCAGGTGTAGACAGCCGGTGAATATGGAAACAATCTGAAGCTCTTGGAACGAGGTCCGAAGCACATCCGACTTCATTGCATTCTGATATCCAGAAAGAAATTCTTCCGATATATAAAAATTTATCGAGGGATGAGTTGCCAAAGAGATGTTTAGGCGGTCATATACAGAATGCAAACGAGAGTTTTAACTCGACTGTTCGGTGGTTGGCTGCGAAACAGCAGCTACATTCCGGTTTGAAAAGTAATCGAAGTCGCAGTATATTTGGCTGCTTGTTTATTCAGTGAAGGAAATTCAAGCATTTTATTGATGATGAACAAGCTGAATATTATAGTTGGCAACCACAGCTTCAGTTATGCACGGGAAATGGATAATTGACGCGTAAGACGGCAAAATCGACGCAGCGCCTTGGAGACTAAGGAAGCTGGAAAACTAAGGGTATGAAGAAGAAGGATCGCTACACAATGATGAAACCGCTAATTAACCAGTGAGCAGTTTAAATTAATTAATTACCGCTTTAAATTTGTTGTTTTCGGTAATTTTTTTTCAAACGCGTTTTTCTCAAAACGATTTTTTAGGATCTGTGTACACTGTAGCTCGGAAAGTTTTTAATCTATCATTTTAAACATTAATGGTGACTTTATATAATTACGCTCTGTATGAACCTAAATTTCAAGTAATATCATTGTTTAAAGTAATTTTTTATTGCAAAACAACTTGTAAAAAAATGACAAAAATTATTCTCTTTCATCTACACGCCTCTAAAAAAGTACAATTTTTAATTTTTTAGTTAGAAGTTAAGTTCATATAGAAGAAAAACATGCCTTTAATATAAATTTCAAAACCCCATTGATTTTAGATGAAAACTGTGGCCCCCAGAATGTAAACACACAGCTATGTCTGATGTGACCTATGATGGGTGGCAGCTGATCATCTTCAATATTTTCTAAGGTAATACTAAAAAAAAATGACAATATTTGAATATATGTACAAAATGTTCTTAAAGTTTTAATAAGTTACATACATCTATTCTTTGTCAAAGAAATTCATGAAAATAACTATAAAAAACGATCTTAAACCTACTTCCCCATAAATCTTACTGAAATTTGATAATATGTTAATCGCTCTGTATGATGTAGACTCTTTCTTTGGTTTACCGATTTTATGTATTATTACGGTTCTAGATAATTTCCACATATCTGGATAGTAGCTTTTCTCAAATAATTTATTTATATATTTCGTTATTACTCCTGGGTACTTTTTATTGAATATGTTTACAAATGTGTTAGATATATTGATATTACAAAAGCATTTGACAGCATTGTCATAAATCAGATGATAAAACTACTGGAAAAATTAAAATTAGACAATAACTTATTGGAGATTCTAAATCAATATTATGATCAAAGATATACGGAAATTAATATAAACAACTACAAAAAAAAGGTAAACGTGGATACAGGTATATTACAAGGAGCGGTGTTAAGCCCATATTTATGGAATGTACTGTTTGCACAAATATATAAGTTAGAATTACCGAACGATGTTAAAATTATAACATTTGTAGATGATTTAGCAATTATAGTAGCAGATAGAAATACAGAAAAGTTAGAAAACAAAATAGCAATAGTGTATAAGAATATAAAAGAGTTACTAGAAATATATAATCTAAAGATCAATATGAGCAAAACAAATTTGATGATATTCAACAGCAGAAAAATCAACATGAACTTAAATAAATACGGACTACAGATCACAGTAAAGGACCAAGTAAAATATCTTGGATTACTGATAGATAAAAACCTCAAATTTTACAATCACTGCAAGTACATAAATGAAAAAATTACGAAATTTATTAATATATTTACAAAACTGTTTAACAATAACAATCAGATGAATTACAAAAAAGGAATAATATTATACAAAATAGTGATATTATCTAATTTATTATATAGTAGTATTATTTATAAGGATATGCTAAAGATCAATAAATATCAAAAATTTTTAGCAAGAATACATAGAACCATAACAATCAAACTAATCAAAGCTTACAAAACAAATTATACAAATGCATTAGTCATAGCCGGAATATTACCTTTATACTTAGAAATAGAAAAACATATCACAGTATTTGCAATTAAAAATGAATTAAAGGTAGAACAAACTTTCGAAAAAATCACATATGTAAACAAAAAATATAGAGTAGAAAATAAAATAATAACGGACAGACAATTCAAAAAATTTATCATAGAAAAATATGTGGAGAAGTTTGAATCGGACTGGACGAATCATAGTGGAATAACGAAAGGTTTTTTCCCAACATTCAAGCAGAGATTAAACAACAATTATTATACACCTAATTTCTATAATGTACAATTTACATCAGGCCGTGGGAATTTCAAAATATATTTGAAAAGATTCAAGATAGCAGAAACGGAAAATTGCATTAGATGCAATGAGCAGGACAGTGTGCAGCATATACTGAATGGATGTAACATATTAAACTTGGAGATCGCGGACGACTGTGGAGAATTGGTGATGGAAAACATAAACATATTCAATAATTTGGCTAAAAAGGAATTGCAATACAGAAAATACAATATCAATTTATATTAATATTATGATATGTTAAGATAAGTTTAAGAATAGTACAATGTGAAGGAGAGGAAACCAAAAACTTAATTGGATGGTTTCCACCCCTAACTACATTAAAGCTTTATATGTTAAAAATAAATAAATAAATTGAAAAAAAAAAAAAACCTACTTCCCCACTTAATTAGGATATAATTAAAATTGTATAAACTTATAAACGGTATTGTAAATTTCTATAACGGCAACTTTTCTTTCTTTCTTTCTTTCTTTTAATAAAAAGTGATTTAGTATAGTAGTACCAGTAACAGGGTCTGATTTTTAAAAAACCGCTTTGTCAGCATATTTTTTTTCAATCGAAAAAATTAACAAAAATTTTATTTTGTCCTGACTCGTTGTTAATAATTTCTTTTATAAAAGTGGTTCGGATTTTACATATAATGTATAACCTTTTTTTACAGTTGCTGTTTCGATACCTCAGTGCCTAAGCATTTCAAGGATTTTAGATTCAAAATACATTAATTTAACCCTCATCAACTATACTAGTAGCGGGCTAACAAGCGGCTACTATCAGTTTCGAATGTAGTCTTCTTGCGTGTGTACAGCTGCGTTGCATATGATAATTGCCATGAGCGCTGCCTATTCTGTACAACTAGAATGTACAAATAGATAGTCACGAAGTTCGGAATCGAGCGATACGACTGAAAAGAATATATATATACATGTAATACAGGCCCGTGCCCGGAATTTTGGAAGGGGGGGGGGGGTGAAAATTTTCTTCGCATATTTATTTTATGAATAACAATATATTTTTCACTAATATTCGTACTATTAATAATTTCCATTATTTTGATTTACATAAATGAATTCGAACATTAATAAAAATTACATATATGTTATTAATTACACACGTAATAAAAAATTTTGCATAAGATAATAATGAAGTACCTAAAAATATGGAGCATATTTTTTCTTTTTTCTTTTAAAGATAGGTAAGAAAATCCTAAAAAATCATCCATATTTATTTTAAATCTGTGATTTTTTTCAGATTTTTGTGTATTCATAATAACTATTTCAGTTCTCATGGGGGGGGGGGGGGGGGTTAACCCCCCCCCGTGGACACGGCCTTGATGTAATAAGTACGTGTACACACCACTCTATAGAAAGATATTCACAATATGATACATTATACATTTAGTCTGTTAGTGAGTTTTTGAAGTGAAACTTTTTACGGCATGGTAGGGAAAATACACGTTAAACGCGATGTAGGTATGGAATAAGCATAACTGAAATAGATCAATGATAAGGATACTTTTTTATAAATGTATATAGATTTATTATTTATTGAAAATGAAAATTTTTTTTATACTGATACCTTTTCCATCCTAATAATTTTTTTAAGCACAGTTTAAAATAATAATGATAATAATAAATGTGTTACTTATATATAAAATTAATTTAAAATAAAACTTTATTAGAGAATTTAATACATATAAGCCAAAGAAGTTTCACTTCCTTCGCGTGTACACACTGAACACACATCTGATTTTTTTATCAAAGAAAAATATTTTAGAAAATTATTAAACCAAAATTTACGAAATTACAGCATAATGAATATAAAAATAATTTTTTATTTAAGAAAAAAAAATCAGAAAAATGATTAAACTGGCGGAATGGTTGTTGCAGAATAAAAAAAAAATTTTATGTGGAAAATGTAATTTATCATAATGAACATACAGAATACTTCAAAGTAGTCAAGTAACTCTACTATTACTGGGTTGTTTTGACCCAGGCGTTTTATTTTATAGCAAAAGCGAGACTCAGGTTACCAAGTTAAGCCACTCGAAGAAATTTTGTCGATGTTCATTTTCTACTAGGTTATTTTTGATTCAGCGAAAGCAGTTAAAGGTTAACAAAGGATATAGTGTATACAGAGTGAAACAGTGCAACCTAATATGTGTTTATAAGATTTATATTTGTAATCAACACGTACATATTAAAATTTATTAGATAACAGAATAAATACATAACTAACTGCAATATATCACCATTAGTACCTTAATTATATGAACCCTCATGGTAAAAAGAAAAAAAGAAAAATAGAGTAAAAAAAAAAACAAAAAACAACTGCATAATTAAAACCGATACTTAAATTAATTTAAGTTATTAAATAAAAGAAGAAACTTCAACATCTAAATATTTATATTTTAAGAAGGAAAGTTAATAAACCAGGGGAAGCGTGGAAGGGAAGGTTGAATAGACACGAAAAAGGAGTTCGGGTTGGAGAATGAGGAGACAGGAAGAAACCTACCAGAAGAGGAAGATAATCGAGCGAATGAGTTAACCAACTCATTTCCCTCGATTCCGACATGGCCAGGAATGCAAAGGAAATCCGTTTGGATTAAATGGGAAGGGAAAAGATCATGAATCAAGGAACGAATAAGAAGAATGACGTAGTCAGTTGAGTGAGAAGGGAGAGTTCGATTTTAATCAAAGATGTGAATTGATACAAATCCCCCCCCCCATGAAGGGGATTGGACCTATAGTATCATTATTACAGATCATCAATAGATGAGAAGAACAGTTAATTAACAGAATAAACTTTAAAGGACGCAGGCGAATCATATATGATAACGGCATTTTCTTTCACTTACGTGATATTTCCTTTAATTCTTCCTGTCCTAACCAGCCTAATATTGTACACATTTTTTTATTTTTGCATACGATCTGTCTGAAGTGACAATGGGTAGCTGAACGGACAATAAATAGAAAATAAATGTGGATAACCATATCTGATTAATTCTAACGAGATATACGATTGAGATTAGTCAATAATAGTTATAATCTATGTTGTAACTGTATCTGGTTGAATCTTTTAAGAAGGTTTAAAGCGAATAATTGATAAATTAACCGTTGGAGCGAATTGTTCGTAGAGCCGTTGTATACATTTTCCATTTAAACTTCTTATGGTTTCTTTTATTATATGTAAATGCCTATCGAGACGCTGGAATTATATTTCTTAAAACTTTTTTTTGAAACCGCTGGATGGCTGTCGAATTACCTGCTGTTCCCGACATTTCAGTTCCATATTAATATCGTTTTTATAAGAGTGAAACTTTATCGTGTAGCGATAGCTTAGAGTGTTGTTTACCTGTTAGCCGATTCATGCTGCGAAATTTTAGATCAAGTTGTAGGCAGTTGTGTTTTATTGGATGCCAGATTTGTTATGTAATTACGAAAAACGTCTTCTTTTTAAACTGTATGAGCTTTTGTATCTGTTTAGTTGCTTGGTTTAAATTAGGTAGTTTTATCGATAGGCTTCCGATTGTTATACAATATTTATCTTAACTTTCTTTTTTGGATGATTAATTATTCTTTGTTGTTCGACGTAGCCAAATACGCAGACTGCTGAAGACATTTCGTAAAATATTCTACAACTATTTTAATTTGTTCTCCCGTTTTTAAAGGCACACATTTAGATTTATTTTTCAACACACTGTCGACAAACATTCCAGTTGATCTCTTTGTTAGTTAAGACACGTTTCTCTTTCTTGGATACTTGTATCACCAAAGTGCTAAGATTTAATATTTTAGGCAAACGATCAGACTCTACGAACGTATAATTGGTGTTTATTCGGTTAGTGATAAAGAAATCCAGTAAATCAGGACGTTTTCTTCTATCAGTCGACCAATGTATGCCATCCGATAAGCTAGATTATTTTTAACAGTGGTGGTATGATTGGTATGTTTACGAAAAGTAAAGACACTAGGATTTAGGAGAAGTAAAAAGACAAAAAGAACATCTCTTAGGAACGTTAGAGAGCTTCGAAGATGACAGCTCTAGCTAGATATTACCTTTGGATGAAAACAACATCAACAAAGAAGAGTGGATTAAAGAGCAGTGAGGCGATTTCGATGAAGTAAATATTAAAAAGTGTAGGGTCTGTCTCTTTAGGTAGACCTCGAATGATAATTGTAGCGCAGAGAATAGAAAAGGAAGGAATTAATTACAGACATTGAAAGAGAGTGATAATAAGAGAAGCAAAAGTTGGACGGAAGGAGTATGTCAAAAAGCGTAGGAAGGTGAACATTATCAAAGGTAGCTGAAATGTCAACGAAAGTAGCAATTACGATTTTATTATTGATAAATGACTTAAAAGTGTCCGATAGAAACGTGTGCTGATACAATCTGGTGAATCACGTTCTAGGACGAAAATCGAACATATTTCTAGGTAACACATTGCTCTATGTACGAACTAACAAGCAAAGCGTTTGTTAATTAAACTTTCGAAAGTTTTCTAAAACACGATGCAAGAGAAATATGGCGGAACAAAGGTTGCTTTGCAATTCTCATTTCACCACAATCACAAGAGGACGTTCTGAGTTTTTGTGGCTAGTTGGTCAGATAGAAGAAGAAGAAGAATGGGTTACGGCAGAGGAGATTGATTCACAACAAAGTAGTCGCATATTGGGAAAATGGGTTTAAATTGAGAGGAATTGAAGAGAACTTTGTCAATGAGAGGGGATCGGAAGATGGCTCAGTCTACTTTAGAAAGGATCCATTTAGGAGAGCGAATAGGTTTATAAGAAGCAGAAGAAGGAAAATCGTCGAAAGAAAATATACGAAAACATGATAGGAATATAGAAAAGAGAGAGAACAAAAATATTGAAAGCAATAAGAATTCGATACATATAAGCAGAAAAGGAATATTGAAGCGAAGGAGAGAAAATACATAAATAATAAAACAATACACGTCAATGTAAGGAGAAATAAAAGTGAAATTAGGGAAAATGTGGACCAATAAAATCTGCGTACCGCATAAAGCCGATATTTTAATTCTCTCGATTATTCTACTTATTTCCATCCTATTCGAAGTTTAATTATCGGACCACATGGTAAACCAAAAATGTTGTAATGATATAAACAATTAACGTTGGTCCGGGGATTAAGCCGAATACAAAAATCGAAGATATTTGCCGATAAAAAAATATTTTATTTAATAAGAAAATAAACGATTGATAAAAATGCTCTTTTTCCGTGTGAGAATTTAAATCAGCGAACCATGTTTGGACTTTAATCGGGGGCAGCACTGATAAATAGTTTGTAACCGTTTGCAAACGTTCTAAACTCTCGGTCCATATTCGGGCTTTATACACGCATTGAACGAAGTATAAAATAATTTCAGAATATCATTAATAAACAAAATATATACGAAATACCTGGCTTCTGAAATGTTTTCAGCATCGTATTATCCCAGCCGAAGTATGTATAAAAGTCTGAAATATCACGAAAACAAACGAAATGTACAAAATTTTTATATGGGGGCAATTTCCCTTTCGATGAAACGAATGATAACCGTTTGGGATTTTTTTTTTTTTTTTTTTTTTTTTTTTTGGCCCGAACAGAACAGTTCATTTGGCCAGCAAACTACGACACGACTAGATATTAAAAAATACTAATAATAGAAAATTCAGGAAGAGAAATTTCATTCATTCTACATTATGGCCGCAACTGCTGGCAGTGCCCACAATGCTCAATGAAACAAAACAGAAACAAACAAGATTTTTCCATTCTGGAAAAAGGAGCAAAAGAAAAAATAGATAAGTAGATAAATATTTCTATCTCACATTATGACCACAGTTGCCTGGCAATGCTCACAATGCATTATGAGAAAAAGGAGGTAGTCACAGCCACACTGGACAAAGACTACAATAATGTAAGAAAAAAAAATAAGTAAAATAATGGAGAGAACCGTTTGGGATTTCGATATATTTCTGTACGGTTTGAAATACGCAAACGATAATTGTAAAGAAATAGGCGTTTTGTTTAAAACATATATTACAAACTAATAAAAATCATTTACACATTATTAAATAATTATATATAAATCTAACAATAATCACAAGAAAACTAAAATACAGAAATAAATAATTGATCCCGTAGATTACTCGATGATATTTTTAATATTTCACGATTTATAAACAAAAAAAAAAAAAAAAAAAAAAAAAAATAATTGGTTGTTTATAGTTAAATTTACGCCGCGACACGTTTTACGGATGAACTTCTACATCTACATCGGTAACTTTACATAACCAAAAAGTAGGTAAACAATATAAAAGTAATGTAAAAATGGACCCATATTTTTCCAGGTTTGTTTTGTTCCAAGAAGAAAAAAAGTAACACTGCAACGAACTTTATAAATGTATAAAAAAAAAAAAGAATCTAATAATACAAAATGAAAACATATAAACATATGCCTTCATTATTTCGTTGGTCGTTTTCAATACGTTTATTAAACATTTTGATCACAAATGAAATAAGATATGTGTAGTATATTTATTTACTGAATACTTTTCGGAAACCTGCCTTATATGCGAGTATATAGTTTTATTTTTAAAGTACATACATATGGAATATCTGTTCAATTTGTTGTTATAAATTATATACATACATACATATACATATATATATATATATATATATATATATATATATATATAAACTTTAAATGAATTAGAAAACTTCATTATTTTAGAGGAATGTTATCAGTTTAAATATTATATACATAAAAAAATTAAAAAATTAAGTTAATCAACTTATAATTCTAAAATAGAAACTACTTTTTACGATCAAATACTTTTAGAATATATACATTATTTTTAAGTGTAGGAGATTAATCGCAGTTTGATTGTTGCATTAAAATCATGTAATAGCAATTTATTACGTTTAAATAAGAGTTAAAATTAATGAAAACTAGTCGTTCAAATTGTAATCACGATATTTTGTAAGTTGAACCATTTTATGCACACCGTATTCGGCATGTTTAAATTTGGAATCAAAAATGAAAAGTTATGGTCCTCTAAAATTATTTCTTCAAAATTACCTAATTACGTATATATGTAAGTATAAACAAAAATTGTGGAGCGCCATGCTGCTAATACTGAATCGTTGTCCAGATCATTAAAAAAAGAGAGATGAGAAAAATCAATGAACTAATTAAGGTAAGATAATATTTTAGAGCGGCGAAATTTCAATTTGTTAGCGGAAAAATTTAGCACGCGTTAGCGAAATTAAAAACAGGAAAAGAAAAATACCAATTTGCAAGTAAAAAATTTAAAATGGTTTTCATAAACAAATTTGCAATTAAGAGGATTTCTTTTTTTTTCTTATCAGCGACAACAAATTAATTTCTTTCGCAAGGACACAAAATTAAAAATTGCTAATTACATTTCTAGTTCGCAGTTTTGTATTGAATTCGTTACTAAAACACTAACAATCGAAATTTTATACTTCGAACTGCTTCGGTGAATTAACAACTGCCATAACAAATCAGACTGTTTTTATTATCCGTTGCATTTTCCCCGTGATAATCAGAGAATTATCAGGAATGCACTTCCGGCCACATCCCTTCCGAATGCATTGTCGTCTGAGCGTTCCTATCTTTATCGGTAATTCCTTAAATACTTAATATTCCGATGCTTTATAATGCTGCATCCGTTCTTTGATTTAAGGCTCTGTTCGTTGTTGTACCTTTTCTCAGTTTCTTTATTGCCTGTTCATCGTGTGCGAATCTAATAAACCATTGTTATTTTTTATCGAACACGGATTCTTGCGCATATTCGGTGATGCGAAAAAAAAAGGGAAAAAAAGCGATTTCCGAAAATTAATTAATTGAAAGACCTTTTAGGCAAAGTTTGTGAGGTACCGGGGCTGTTGGGATCAGATTTTTTTGCACTATTTCAATTAATTTCATCTATGTATATTGTTCACTCACGGGTGTGGCGTTTCTAAATGACACTAGAGACAGGAAAGTGCACGTAAGAGAGATCGTTGATATCGCAGTACCGATCAAGAGCAAAATTTGTTCACAGCGAAAAGAAATAAAACGAGAGAAGGTATAAAGGTAACCATAGGCAAACTACACACGAGATTAAGAAAGCGCTGGTATAAATTCAATTATTTGCTTATTTTCAAAAATTACTATCGTTTTTTGAGCCTTTTTTTTTTGTTTTGTTTTTCTAAGTTCTAGCTAAAATGATTATTTTAAATGATAGAAAATTAACAAACCGCCGAGATTAATTAAATTTTCTCCGGCCCGGATAAAACTTGATTATAACGTTCGACAGCGTTTTTATCATAGGTCTATTACATATGGTTCACAAAAAACCGATCGTAATTGTAAGTGAAAACGGAAATTTACGAGTTAATTCGATAATACGTTTAAATGCAGTTTTTGGTAAGTCGTAATAATGTTATCTGTGTGCAACTTATTTATTCAGCAAGCATGGTAAGGCGCATATATATCACATGCACACATCTTAATTATATTATATTGTATTACACTATATATATATATATGTATATATACATGTATGTATATATCTGTGTGTGCGTATGTAGTGTACAGTGGCGGTTAGCATGGTAATTTAAACAGGGGGGCCAATTTTAAACACCTTTATGGCTAATGGTTTTCCCAAATTTGTTAACATCCAAAACGGCTTACAAAATATTCGACAACTAAGAAGGTACCTTTTAATTCCAGGCCACTGAAATTTTTTTCTCTTTTTTTTCCCAAGAAGCCTCTTTGTAAATAATTGTTACGAACTATTTTATAAACTTATATTTTAATTATTTCTATAGTGATTTTTTTTTCTAACATTACCTCTATCGGGGGGAGGAATTATAAGGGACATCCGGAAAGTAGTACCCGTTTGCGCCATGCGAAGCGCTGGCGTGTAGGGGAGCCGCCGGACAAGTACTAACACGTTCAGTTGTATTTCAGCTATCTATGTGCAAAGTTACGTCTCGCTGGTATTAACTGTGTTGATTGTGTGAGTGTTTATCATGTTCAAGAAAATAGAGAACGCCGCCACTTGTGAAGTTAGGGCTGTGATTAAATTTCTCAACGCAAGAAATGTGCGACCTTGCGACATTCATCGTCAATTGAACGAGCTGTATAGAGACAATGTTATGGATGAGTCTCACCTGTTCGGCGCTGCCGTTGTAATTTCAATTTGGGAAAAGAAAACAACCATGATAAGGGTCGTTCGGGACGGCCGTCAGTCATTACGGACGAACTGCTGAGTTCATTAAACGAATTCGTGAAGAATGATATTGACTGTATTTTATTCTCAGGTGTTGCGTAAGAAATCCATGTTTCGTCACCAGTAACTATGCGAGTCAAGAAAGAGTCTTCTTCATAAGAATAACGTTCCGAGAACGTCAATGCTGTAGCCATACGTGTGGCCTTGTGTTCATCAGTAAGCATGCAAGAACTCACCTCGCACAAATTTTCGAGTATTGCAGGTGGTTCTTAACAATTTCATGAATAACTGTTTGTGAAACATTAGGCAAGTGTTCACAGGTCTCATGAATTATAACGCGCCGATCGTTCTTCACGAATTCGTTTAATGAACTCAGCAGTTCGTCCGTAATGACTGACGGCCGTCCCGAACGACCCTTATCACGGGTGTTTTCTTTTCCCAAGTTGAAATTAGGACGTCAGCGCCGAACAGGTGTGAGACTCATCCATAACATTGTCTCTATACATTTCCTTCAATTGACGATGAATGTCGCAAAGTCTCACATTTCTTGCGTTGAAAAATTTAACCCCTAACTTCACAACTGCGGTGTTCTTTATTTTCTTGAATATTATAAACACTCACAAAATCAACACAGTTAACACCAGCGAGACGAAACTTTGCACACAGACAGCCGAAACACAACTGAACGTGTTAGTACTTGTCGTCCGGCGGCTCCTCTACACGCCAGCGGGAGCGCACGGCGCAGTACTACTTTCCGGATGACCCTCGTATTCCGAAAACTTCAATTTGAAAATTGATCTCGCTGTAACGAAATTAAATTTTTTATAAATAAGCTGGAGTACTGGAATATTAAATCTTCACGTTGCGAAAAAATAAGGAGAGTGCAGAGACTGTAAACAAAAATACAAAGATTTCGAAATTTTTCCGATCAGCCCTTCCGTTAGTCACCCCCCACTGATGATCAAAAGTATAAAGCGAAAAACGAATAGAATAAGCTTAGGCTTGATGACGGACCTAAATTTAAGATTGTAATAATATTTATAAGAAATTTATGATACCTTTTTTTTAAAAAAACCAAAGAACTCGGGAAACGAATAACAATATCAAAAGCGAAGTGTTACACACGGTCGGTGTGCTTCATTCTGCTAGCAAATTACTACCAGTATGTAGTGGATTGTTTGAGGAATTCGCTACTCAAAAGTGCAACAAAAATGCAGAGAACGTGAATAAAGAGTATAAATTTTGAGATCTTTCCGATTAACAGAGCAGAAAACGGATTTCATTCCAGTCGCTTGATTTAAACGTCGACCTGAAACAACTCCAGAGTTTACCCGATTTATGCGCGAATGAATAACACAACCCGCTGCTACTAGAGCTTGTGCACCGACGCTGGGTTGATTGAATACGTGAAATCGCCAAATTATGTACTTCAGTTGTGAACTTCGTTGACATTATTGTTATGAAACCGGTCATCCCCTTTTTACACGGCAGAACATGGGCGTCGCCAGCAGGGGGCAGGGGGCAGCTTCCCCCCGCCCCCCTGGAGCTTTGAAACTTTTTAATCAACTGGCCATGGTGAGTATTCATAATAGGCGCGTAATCATGAATAATTTGCTAGAAACCCGCGAAAATTATGTTTTAATTAAGATTTTATTCTTGCTTAATAAAATATTAAGCCTTTACAACTTATAAATTTTAATTTTTCCATAACTCATATCCTTTTTCTAAAGTCAAGCGTAGGTACCTTAATAATAATAATAAAAAAAAAAAAAAAAAAAAAAAAAATAGCGTAGAATTATCAACTAGCCGGTCGCATAGAACAGATCATGTCGTCTCCGTCGTTCGGGACACTCTAGTCGCAAAGGCAGATTCTTGATAAATTTTCGTATCCATAATTATATTTAAACATTAATCTAAAACATCTTCTAGTACAATGCCCTTTGCATTCCTCCCTTCAACGTAGATTAAATATTCACAAAAAAATATCATTCCCTTCGAGATAATGCGACTACAGTTCCTTCTCTGCCCCTTTCCTCAGATCTGCTGGTTTTCTCCCCCGTTAGTATAAATTCGGTTTTAAATTATAGCTGCACGCTTCCAGTCTATATGTACATAGAGTGTAAAAAAAAACAACAAAAACTACCATAATAATTTTATTCGGTATTTAACCGAAAATGAAGAAAAACGGTATGAACGTTGGAAAGAAAGAAAAACCACATAGCGAACGAATGAAATTGGGCGCAAATGAAATCCAAAAGACGGAACGACAACTGAAACTACATGGTGGTCCATAGTTGGCTGAAACGTGAAGAAGAAGAAGAATTCAGTATTTATCCATTTTTAGCGGACGTATAGTTATTGTGAATTTTTTAATTTTTTTTATAACTAATTGTTATCACTAGCTGCACGTTTAATTCCGTAAAAGTTGTTCGTATGGGAAGAAAATTAATGTTTCTTCTTTTTTTTAGACTTTGATTTAGTCCTTTTTTTAGACTTTGATTTAAATTTTTTTTTTGGACTTCGATTTAAATTCCTTTTTTAGACTTTGATTTAAATTGTTTTTTTAGACTTTAATTAAAATTTTATTTTTAGACTTTGATTTAAATTCTTTTTTAGAAATAGTGTTTCTACGCTTAAAGCGCGAGGAGAAAGAGTATGGCCACAGCTGCGAATCTATTGAGCCAAATTAGGCGTAGAATTTAGAAAATTGTTCTTACCGTTTTCTTCTTATCCGTCGAATTTCGGACTGTCGACATTTTTAAAATTCGCACATTCTTTTTTACATGAGAACTATTCTGTTTTAATTCTACCAAAGCAGCCATTTTTAATCTTCGGAAAAACACTTTCTGATATTTAATTTAGTTAAATGAAAATAAATTAAGCAGTCGAAATCGCAACATATGAAAACAAACTGCATCCATTATTGTACTCAATCCGCTGTGCCATGTCAATATTGTGCACAGTACCTAAATAGCGAGTCTCTACGAACGATACGGACTCTAATATTCGTCTAAACATTCCCATAACAACTAGCGAAAACAAATTATTGACCAGCAGCCGGGCTGCATGTTTACGCTGAATGCACGGGTTACACACACTTCTTTGTGTATTTGATTTAAACATTTTTTTTGTAATTCAACATTTCAATAGTTCGCTGCTTCGACATTTGTTAGAGTACTATTAATTTCTTGCTTTAATATATGAGCATACGCATTAAATTGTAGTGATTATTAAATATGTGCGAGGAGGTCATTGCCTATTTACCTTTCTCTACAGGAACCGCCACTGGTATTGGTAATGTTAATATACGAGTTACATAAAATATTGCATAAAAAAGGAAAACGAAACAAAAAAAAAAACAAAAAAAAAAAAACAACAAAACATTCGATTTAAAATCGATTACACGACTCTATAGGTAATAATATAAATGGCAGGTAACTAGAATAAGTAGTCGTTTAAATGTACACAGAGTTGAAGAGCAACAGGGAACGAATGGGATGAAAGTCAAAGCACACTGATAGAAAATGAAATATGACTAGATAATGTGGGGCAACGGTAATTTTGATTACTTACGAGCTATGCTGCTACGTCTTTTGCCCCACATTAGATTATATCATACAATGGTGCCTTGCAGGTGATCAGTACTCGAGCTCAAACTCGAACCAGCTACCGGTGACGGACATACATGATGCGGCGATTGGGTCGGCGTCGGAGGTACCACCACCAGGCCGGTATTGCTCGATACGTTCGGCGTTCCAACTTCCTCCGGTGGAGTTACTTTTAAATCGATACTTCCGTTTAGAGCAATTTTAATCGAATTTGAATCGCTCGACTGCAACTAATCACATCGAATAATACGTAAGTGTCGGTGTTCAATATAACATTCTCACGACCAAGCGTATTAGCTTGGCAAAGAAAATAAACTATCGCCGCGATTCAGAAAATCAAAGCCGTACCAAACGAGAGATATTCATATATTCGAGTCGAAGCGGCACACACAATTGTTTGCCCCTTTTCTTCTAGATCGGTATCGAAACTCCCCTAAAATACTCCGAATACCGAGTCTACAAGAAGTCTACCGGGTTTTTCCCCTTTATTTTTCTGTGAACCCTCGAGATTAAAATTACGACATTTCACGTTTTATTTATGTTTCTTCCGAATAATAAATAATCATAAATAACAATTATCCGTATAATTATATCAAGTGTACAAGTATGAAATGCGGATTTTTTTCCCAAAGAAATTTGTTAGATTAGGAAAAATGATAGTGGTTTACTCGAAGTATGCTCCATCGGCAGTTAACATTTTTTCCATCTTTCGAGCAATTTGTGAATACCACACTGGTAAAAATCCTCAGCTGTTGCTACGAAACATTCACTTCGTACAAACCAAAGCGCTGCTTAGCAGGTGCATGACTCCATTCATCGATGCGAACAAGCGGTAGTCGGAAGGAGCCAAGTCTGGTGAATAAACCGCATAGGCTGGCACTCCGCAGTTGAGTGCTTCCAGCGTGTCGCGAACCGTATTTGCTGTATGCGATGGAATATCGCCGTGAAGAAAAATACTACTTTTTTATGATGTTTTGGTCGTTTTCTTTTGAGCAGCAAACGGCTTAAATCAGTTAATTTCTGTCGGTACTAATCATTTCATCAGGCTTTAACAGCTCATAATAGACCACACCCTTTTGGTCCCACCAGACATAGAGCACCCCGTCTTTCTACCAAAGCGATTTCAAAATAACAAGACTGCTGATTATTATTTATTCGAATGGCATTATTTCGAATTTATTTTCGTGCGCGTTTTTAATTTTTTTTTCTTCTTTTTTTCTATGGGTTTCTCAAACGAGGCAACATTAGCCCAAGAATTGGGAAAAAAGAGGAAATAACGTTCTTATTTTCAAATATTTAAAGCTGCATGGAATAAAAATAGTTCGATGGCAGGAATAACAGAATAACTGAGAAGTAGAAAAGGAAATGGGAGAATATAAAAAGCACACAACGTTTTAGTAAACAAGAATAGAAAGAGACCATAGAAGGACCATTGCTCAGCAGAAAAGGTCGAACATTCAAATAAAACACGGTATCAGGGTCGCACAGAAAGTAATTAGAAGGACAAAGTAGAGTAAATGCAGATGAAATCCGAAAAAAAAAAATGATACAGGAAGGAGACTTTTAAAGTGCGAACGCATCAAATAGCAAAGCTTGCGGAGCGTTTAGGAAAAGGCAAGTATCTAGAAAACTACGGAGAAAAAGGAAAGGATGAGTGAATAGGTAAAGTGAGAGGCAGGATTAGAAAATGAAGAAAAATAAGAGTTGAGCCGTAGTCTAGAATGGCTCATTTGAGGAAAGAAGAGCAATATTATGAGCTGAAAAGGCGCCCAAGAATCTGCCACTAATTTATACTAATCGTATTATGAGAAAACCGGATGCTGTAATTTTAGCTGTTTTCAAAAAACTCACATATCGATTCGTTATTATCAAATTGGTTGAAAAAAAAACAAACAAAAAAACTCAATATTGGCGAGCGAAAAATGTTAAGCGGTAGTTTCCTCGTATTAAATGCGAAGGGAAACAACACTAAACTCATTATGTAATATACCTGTATGCTAGGTCTTCTTTCCGATAACACGTTCATCGGGTAATGCGAAACGCCCAATTCTTCCAGACTGCTTTTGCGCGTGCTCGCCGGACATAAACCTTGCCTTAAGGAGTTCGACCTTCGTAATAAAATATCGTCAATCACCCGCAACGAATTCGATCTGCCCCTCAGCGAAGAAGCCACTGTCGGACTGTCCGGTAACGATAGAGAGTTCGCCTTTGTCGTTACTAAAGGCGGCGGTCTACTGATCGGCGACGGGAACGCGAATCCGGAACCTCGTCTTGATCCCAACATCTGAGATTGCGAACAGAAGCTTATGTTCGATTTTCGCCTACTGTTGTGCCTTTCGAAGGTTTTTTGAGCAGAGAAAGGACTTGGCCGAATAATGTATCTGCAAACATCGCATTCGATATTAAGACTCGACAAGAGAAACGCATTTTCGTTAATTAGCATTTCTAAAAGACTCTTAGTCGTTTTAATCGTATCGCGTTAAACAATGAAACCTCAGAGATACGCAATAAATAAATCCCTCGGTAACAAACAAAAATAAGTACTTATAAAATAATTTTGAGTGTACTTTGCATACTGTTAGTTGATGAGATGGGCTATAAAACGTTTCTTTAAATTCGGGTATTTACTTTAATTTATTAAATTAATACTTAGTTTTGTTCGCTATTAGGGAATTTATTTGTATTGTATATTTGTAAATATTAACCGATTATGGATTTTGACAGAGATTCAATTGGCGAGAATAAACGACCAAACAAAAAGTACCCTTTGATAGGAGCACACATTACGCGTATATAATGCTGAACTATGCGTGCTTAATCATTCGACGCAAGATTTTATCATTGATTAAAAGTAAGAGATCATTTAAAAATCGATAAAATTCACCGTTTTAGAACAAATGCTTACAGACGGCGCGGTGTTTACTCTTGATAAATTTACGCATTAATTACATTTCGGGAAAAAATTTAACATTTTACAAATGAGAAAGCTACATGTTTTTTTTTTTTTTAATATGCAATTACATATAAACTAAAAAATGTTACAACTCCTCAGCCATCGTTTTTTTACGTTGGCGGTGCCAATAGATACGCAACATTTATTCATTAGCGAGAAGAAACTGTCTCAGAAGTGTGTCCATAAATAAATATATATTTAGGTTAAATTAAATATATATATATATATAAATAGTTTTGTTTTTTTATTTCTATACTTTTATATTCAATTTTTCTCAGCCTTTTTTTTCAACATATTATATTTGCATATTAGCACTTTACGGAATTGCAAATCGCTAGTTGCTCTAGAGCACTTAACTTCGGTGGCAGATCCTGAATTTACAAATAATAAGGCGGAGGGCGACGGTAAAAATGCATACGCGCGCTAGTTGGTGTATAGGAAATAAATGCATTTGTATTGCGATGCATCATTTACACAATCAGTTTTCCTAGTCTTCTGTCTACATTAAGGTTGCGTGCAATACCCGTGACTACTACATCTGTACAACTAAAAAATGTACAAATAGAGTGGTCACAATGGCTTGTATATAAAAACAGATTCGCGTATTTCAGCGGATAAAAGTCGGTCAGTTACATACGTATAGGCGGCTTTTGTGCCTTGTTTTTATTATGCTTGGTAACGATTCGATTTACTGTACAATCGATGCGATGTAATATTTTTAGGTTTATTTTCGGATTCGAAATCATTATGGAACGACCACGTCGTTCAGCTTTTCGTTGTAAGATATTCGTTAACGATGCTAGAATATACTTTATTGACCTAGATCCTGAAATTATATCTTTCATTCGATTGCACATAGATTGCACAGCTTCCCGCTGTTTGCACTGCTCCGGTACGTCGTAAGCAGATTCCATTGTAACACCTCCGGAAATCGGACTGTGTGCCGAAGGTGTATTATCCCACATCCGGTGTCAGATAAAACACTGTAACACGTATCATTTCTTTTTGAAATCCGCATAAATCTCTATTCTCTAACGGTAAATACCTAAATGTTCTGCGTAAGTGGAGGTTTTTCAACGAGCGTCCCCCGATGATAACTCGCTCTTTCAACTGAACTGCTTTATATTCACGTAAATCTCTTCGAATTCTGTTTCCAGGTCTTTTCCAGACTCAATTTTATCGGTTCTTAAATCTTGAGCCACATGCGCACCATACTGATTCTAGTTCACTTGAAGACTCGTGAATATGTGATTAATTGGGGGAGGGGGGATATATGTGCCACCGAACTAGTATTTTATATGTATACCGATGGCCTGGAAGGTAATGCTAGTAATTCAGTAACCCCCAGCAAAAAATTTCATCAAAATATTTAAATTGCGACCCACCCGCCGGTGTGCTCGATTTTTACAGTTGAAACTTTTGCAATCGGTAAAGCCTCATTTGGAATGATCATTAATGTCCGATTCCTTAAGCGGCCTTCTTTTTACATTTCATACAAAAGTTGGTTTATGATGTTGTCAGTATTACTGTCAAAGACACACCATCATGATATCTCATTTCTGCCGGATTGCAGGACTCGCTGAAATGATTGGCAACAACGAGCTCATCGAGCGGCCAAATCAACTGACCAAATAGCGCAACTGAGAAAGATCAGGTGCTCCACATTAAAACAAAGCCAGCGACTTTTACCCAGCTATCCAATTCCGTTCCTCTAAGGTGCGGTGCTTTAACATGAATTTTCCATACCCCTTAAAAAGATTAATACTGTTAGAGTAGCCTGCAGCTTAACCGTATTATTATCGTCCGATGCAGTTGACTTGTTAAATGTAGAAAAATATTATTATTCGCATCCTGACAACGTTCCAAGAGATACGGATGTCTTCTTTTTTTTACCTCTTCAAAATATATACGGAAAAAATTATCTTTAAACTTGGTTTCTGTAGCATGTTGTCCAGTTTATTAGCAAGTTGTCCAGTTTATTAGCAAGTCGTCACGTTTATTAGCATGTTGTCCAGTTTATTAGCAAGTTGTCCAGTTTATTAGCAAGTCGTCACGTTTATTAGCAAGTTGTCCTGTTTATTAGCAAGTTGTCTGGTTTATTAGTAAGTTGTCCTGTTTATTAACATGTTGTCCGGTTTATTAGCATTCGTCCAGTATCGGCTACTTATTCCGACTACTCGCACGAGTTAGTAATAGGTTTAAACAGAAAAGGAGGATCACAATGATGTTAACAAATCGGTCGAAAAAAATAGAGGAAATCAAATCAAATCAAGACAGAAGTGGTCGATCATTTTTCCTTTTTTTATGATCAGTTATCGAAAATAAGAGGTCGTGTAGTATTGGAACTACAGCATCGTACGCGGGTTGAATAAAACTAGGGGGACGCCTATCACGAATTTGGCGAGATCAAGTAATAAAGTTAAAATAATATATATTCGTTAGTGCTGAAACTTGGGCACTACGTGAAGTAGAATGTAAACGCGTTGATTCTCTACAAATGTGGTGCTGGGGACGTACGTATCTCGTGGACAGCCAAAAAAGAACAAATGTATCAATAGTGGTGGAAATGGGTGAACGAAAAAGGATTGTTAGCAGAAATTCCGATTGTCTACGATTTTTTCGGCATATAGCGGCAGCAAATGGTCTAGAGGCGATCTTCTCCGAAGAGACGAGGAAGGCGTTCTGACAAGATAACCTCCTAAGATCAAGAGCTTTCACAGTGAATGCGTTCAAGCTTGTAATCGGGCCGGATGGCGAAGATCGACAGTCGAATAACGGCATTTCGGTATCACGATGTTCCTATTAGTGACTGTACACGATGATAATGTTTCGGTCACAATATTACCTATTGACAACAATTATCTTTTTCAATAATAACGGTGCAGTTGAAATGACATTTTCACGAGGAGTCAAATACCGAATTGTGATAAAGTAACGTAATCGTCCTTTCACATTTTACTTACATAATATCGCCTTCTCGAAGATTCAGATCGCAACTAGGATTAATTATCACGTACGAAAGACTGCTGCGTTTTTCGCTGACGTCATCGTATTCTACCGGCGGCAAGTTCAAACTATCCATACGAGATCGCACTAGATTCGCTATTTCGGCCCGTTCTATCATCTGGCTGTGACTGTCTCGAGCATCGTCGTGCATATTTATCGAGAACTGAAACAAACAGGTATTGAATAGGTACGAATTCTAAGGTGTGTGTGTGGGGGGGGGGGGGGGAGTAAACTAGAAAAACGAAACTTGAACGCTCCCGCTTCATTTAAAATTATACTTTTAATATATCGGTGTTTAGCTTTTCAGATGCAACCTGTCGAGAGTACAATCATTATTAGGAGTTTTTGTCGTGTTACTTTCCAAAATTTCCTTTAATTAATCGATAAGTTGACGTCATTTTTCTCTCTGACACGATTATCATCGGAGAGCCCGGTACTCTATTCAGCCTAGTCCACACCTTATCATCTGCGTTTATATTGCGGATCCTTGTGCTCTTCCTATGATTTAACCGGGTTTCAGAGTACGGAATTTTACATAGCCGCTTAAATTAACTCGGTTTTTATAGGAACTTGCGGGTGACCAGTCGAAAGAAAAAGGCGTGAATTGATAAGATTCTTTCTTGATGTATTACTCAGCTTAATGTTCTTTCGCGCTTGCGCAACATTCTAATCTGAGTAAACAAAGTTCTTCCGTAGTAACACACTTGGGAAATCGCAACAAACGCGGAATGTGGAAGTGGGATAACAAGCCCTTGCTGATCGTTCCGCAAGAAGTTTGAAATTTTAAAGCCACCACGTAGTGAAGAATCTAAGTTTTCGGAACGATTTTTGCCGCGTATGAGAATATAGAATATTTTTAAACCGAAATCTATGGTGAAAAATGTCTCCAATTTCAGTCGGGATTTGACAGTAGGCAAATGTAAAAACCGCGTTGAACGGATCGAACTGCAATTGTTTCAAAAGAAATTATTTCAAACAAACTAGAAATATGCTTACCGATATTAAAGAGAAATATTTCAACACGAAACCAGTGTCACTTCAAACAAACCACATCATTATTGTCGCGCACAGTTATCCAGCAATTGCCGATGTGTTAAATTTTTTCCTTCTCCACCCCCCCAAAAAAAAACAACAATTGTAAGGAAAAAAACAGGGTGCGCCTAGGGTAGGAAAAAACGAAATATATACGAGACGGAATATATCGCGAAAGAAATTGGAAATTTTAGGAAAATTTTAGGCCCGGTCAAGGAGAATGATGAGTACAAAAGAAGGAGCGGAAAGAAATATGCAACTACACATAGAAAAAGGTTATTGATGTAATGAAAAAAATATTATTTTGCAATTTTAACAACAGGTTTTGAATTTGTTTTAGTATGAAAAAAAAAAAAAAAAAAAAGTCTAAAATTGATTCCTGGAAGAAATACTTGAGAGAAATCAACATTGAACCAAGCGATGTCAATTAAACAAAAACGAGGTGTAGTTTTTGCGAGGTAAAGATAGAAATTACGTACAAAATAGAAGACCGAGGAGAGAAAAGACGGGTCAGAAGCAAACATTAGAATATAGTGGGAGAAGGAAAAATTAAAAGAAAGAGTCGGCGTGTGGCTAAAAATTGCCTTAATTAGAAACAAAAACTAAAACTATACGATACAGTAAGAAAGCTACATTCAGGTAGAGGTTTGTACATTTTTTTCCATAATCATTTTTTTTTTCTCGCCATGATACTCGTATGACGTGTTTTGTACTTTTCGTGCCTTGGACGTAGCATTCTGCACAAATATACAGACTGTAAATAAACAAAATCTTATAAAATGAATTCTTAGCGTTATTCGAACGCGTAGAAATAGTGAAAATTCGGTTTCCACATATGATATTTACTGCGTTGATAAAATTGACTCCTACAGATTTATCATGTTATTATCCGATAACTTTATAGAATAACAAAAAGAAAGAGAAAAAAAAAAAAAAAGGTGAAGCGTGCTTGTGTGATGAATATTAAAAAAGTTTTTTATTCCACGTAAAAATCTGTACACATCTTATTTCTCTATAAAGATGCACAGATATTTGAGATCAAGTGACGTTCAACTCTATGCGTATATTACTAATGTTTCTATAATTAATTAATTGTGTGTGCGTGTGAATTCTTTAAAAATCTCTAACACCAAACGTGCGATAAGTTTTTCTAAAGCTGAAAGTTCACGTGGTTCATGCAAAGAATCTAATTAGAATGTCGATCTAGTGTACAATGCGATGATCGAGAAAAGAAATAAATTGGCGAATGATTTAAAATGCTTCGAAATATTATTTTAGCTCGATGGATTGCAAAGCTCTAGTAAAATTCACAATACGTTTGCTACATTTAATTTATTATCTTTCAGGATAAAACATTTTCAAACGCATCACTACGAATATTTATAAAATGTAAAGTGTTGTTATTTCACGGTTTATATTTCCTAGAATTAAAATTAAAATTTTAGGGACTACGCCAACACGTTCGAAACGTAAAATGGCCTTTTTTCATATCAATGTGAAATTTTTAATTTTATATGTATAAAGCGTTAATTAATTTTACTTCACTGACGACTGTGTTCTGATGATGCCGCCGATTTTGCAATAACAAGTCTCTATATACATAATAAATACTTATTAATGACAACGTCATTCTTAGCCCGACCCATGCCACTTTTTTTGTCCCAAAACGATACATATATTGTATGTGTAAGAAGACAAAGTATTGACAAAATGGATTGTTATCCTGGGGTTAATTATGTTATTCTTACGTTTGGGCTAATAAGAAATTCTGCTACTATGGAAGTAATGACAGATATTATTATTATTATTATTATTATTATTACATTAAACGGTACAGGCGCCGGCTGCACAAACGGGCCATATGCGCCCGGGGAACGGAAGGGATACTAAATTGAATTTAGGAGGTTAAGGGAATGAAGGAATTGGAACGCACTGTGGATATGACACGGAGAATCAGCTAGGAGTTGTGATAAGGAAGGGGGGAGGCCATGCTGGGCTCTAAGTGCTATAAGGGAATGACAAGATGTTAGTAAATGGGGAATGGAAAGCTGGGTTCTTTGGCAAAAAGGACAAAGAGGGGGATCGGTGCGCTGTAGGAGATACGAATGGGTCAGGCTGACAGATATTTCTATGGAAACCGTAAATTAAATTTATTAGTTTCGAATTATTTCGTGACTACAATGAAAAAAAAAAATTATTGACAGATATTTCTATGCAACCCGTAAATTAGTAATGACACACATAGAACACGTCGCTATTTTTTTTTGTATCGAAGTCGGGAAGAATGACGTTATAAATTTTTCTCATTCTATAATGCCTTATCTAGTAATTATACAGGTGTCGAAAGTTATTTTATCTCGGATCATACACCTGTTCTACTTACTATCAGCATATCTGTAATACGAAAGGAAAGTAAATATATACTGACTAACAAATATACTAATTGGGACACGTTTCGTGATGAGCTAGATCAACGTATCATTCTGCAGGTTTCATTGAAAACTATTTTTGAACTGGAAGAATGCTCTAATTGGTTAATTGAAGTGATCAGAGAAGCCGCTAAGATCGCGACTCCACTTCCTAAAACAAACACAGAATATATCGTTTGAAGTCGGTCTCAAGATTGCTGGGAGAAGAAAAGCTCGTCGTATTTGACATAGCACACGTAACCGTCAGGATAAAACTATCTTCAACCGCATTAGTCGACAACAACTTAGCAAGCTAATTAAAGCAATTCAAAATAAAATACGTTTGAGTCTTATTTAAAACACCTCAGTCTTACTGCCGACAAAGAATACTCCTTGTGGAAGGCAACTCGCAGACTAAAACGACCAGTTGTCAGAATCACATCCTCACAAAATGGCTGTTAGGTAAGACGTGATGAAGATATAGTTGAACTGTTCGCATATGATCTATCACGCGTTTTTCAACCGCATTATGTACAGTCTGATATGGAATCATCAGTTACTAATATTACTTACTGTGAAGATCAACAACTCATTCTCTTCACTCCACGCGAAGTGGCGAGCAAAATAGATGGGAACATGAATCCGAAAAAAGCTCGAGGTGTTGATGAAATTTAAGCTGAAGTATAGAAACAATTATCAAGGAAAGGCTTTGTCATGTTAACGCACATTTTCAACGCCGCGTGTAAGCGACTAAAACATGTTGTGCCCCATGTGTTTTAAAATATCTCAAATCATAATGCAGAAAAAGCCAGGCAGGCTGGAACAGGATAGAGTACATCTTATCGTCCTGACATTTCTGTTACCAGCAATTTCCAAACTTTATGAGAAGTTACTACTAAAACGGCTATTACCCCATTAGTTGCAGACGAGCTTCCGCTCCACCAGTTTGTTTTTAGGATACTGTGCATTCTACGATCGAACAAGTGCATCGCGTTGTATCAATTGTCAATAAAGCATTTGAACATAAGAAATACCGTGCCGCTGTGTTTCTTGATGTCGCTCAAGCGTTTGACAAAGTTTGGCATCAAGAGCTTAAGTACAAGCTGAGCAGACTATTGTCAGTCAATCTTTGTCAACTACTCGAATCATATCTGGACGATCGACAGTTTCGTGTAACACATCAGAACGATGTATCAAATCTCTCCTGTATACAGGCAGGAGTACCGTAAGGGAGTGTTCTAGATATTCTCCGGTATCTGCTGTATACAAAAGATTTACCAGTGGATGAAACTGTAACAACTGAAACATTTGCAGATGATACAGCGATACTTGCAGTCAGCGATAGTCAGCTTGTAGCAATGAAGATAAAACTTAATGAACAAAAATCTGTTCACGTCATGTTTACATATCGACATACCGATTCACAGCATCGTGCATACCTTGACAACCAGCTTATTCCACATGCAGGATCCGCTCTAAATAGCTTGTGGTATGTACTTGAATAAGCGTTTGACACGGGGAATTTCATGTTAGGACAAAGATTAAACAAATAAGGATAAAGACAAAAGAACTGTATATCAGTCGTGGTTCATCTCTCAGCACCATTCATAAGCGACTATTATGTCGAAAAATCATTAAACCAATATGGACTTATGACCTGTGCCAGCAAATGTATTAACAAGATGCAGGCTAGACAAAGCGTGATCTTGCGAGCAATAGTTGATGCATATCGCTATTCTCGTAATGATGATGTACACAGAGATCTCGACGTACCTCTCGTTCAGGAAGTTATTAAGGATTTCGCATTAATTCATGAACGACGTCTACAACAGCACGTAAATGCCGAGGCTGCTAAGCTGTTGAATATTAAGAATGACATCAGAAAAACGTCGACAACATCCGCCACGATCTCGTCGTGTAAATAAATTGAAACCTAAGTTTTTAAGACTGTAACCATTGGGCTATTGGATCTACCTCGTTCGTATTTAGTATGTAGCACGTTCGATGTGTACTAAATGAGCATTTTGTAAATAGGAATACTTATTTAATCCATACCATTAAGATTGCATTGTATATTGAAATTTAAAAAAAAAACAAAAATCCATAATGCCCAAGAAAGAAATTTTTTTACCAAAAATTTCAAGTACTCCGCGCCCCCCGGGGCCCAATTTTGACGATGGAAACCCGGATGCTCCAAACTAGAAAATCATACGGGGATGTACATATTTTTAATCTTGTTAAAAAATTTTCAACTACGATACTCGCGTCGTCAAGGAAGAGACACATACGTCATATTTCGCGTGTTTTTTAAAAATTTTCGTCAACTTCAAAAGTTTCGTTAAGGAAATGGCCTATGGTTTAATTTCCGTCAAATAGCGATATTTCCAACGATATATCGCATGCCCGAAAAAAAAAGTATTTTTTTCAAAATCTTCGAGTTTTCGGCGCCCCGAGCGTCAAATATTAAAGTTGGAAATGCGGATGTTCTGAACTGGAGAAGTATAGGGGATGCGAATTTTTTAACCTTGTTCAAAATTTATAGTTATAATACACACGTGGCTAAAGAAGAGGGGAAACACGTAATTTTTTGCGATTTTTTAAACTTTTCGTCAAGTTCGAAAATTTCGTTAAGGAAATGATTTATGGTTCCGACAATTAGCGAGCTTTCCAGCCGGAAAAGAAAAATATTTTTTTCTAAATTTTTGAACTTTCGGCGCCCTAAGGGTCTGAATATAAAATTGTAAGCTTGGCTATATTTTTTCTATGAAGCGGTCCTTTATGCGTATGTTTGAAATACGTTTTAGTTTCTCCTAACATTGTTACTCGGGCTATTACTTACGTGAATTTCCCTTTTTTTTACTGTTTTCGCCTCAAAAAAAGTGGTTTAAATAATTTTTTAACCATAATTTTTTGATTTTAAAAAAGGACACCTGAATTTTATTTTATATTTTGAATTTCACCTCTTAAGTTTTATCTAGTGATGGATTATGAATTCTTTAACGGTGATTTTTGAGACTGTTTTAAATATCATATTATATATATACCTGACGGGTTTTTCGGTTTTTTGCCGCTCAGGGTAATCGGTCATCTTGAAGTTATAAATCGTTTTAAAGGGGTCTCTCCTCTCTAAACTTGACGCGATCCAGAACTCTTGCCTCCGTTTGTGCATTGGAGCCTTGAAATCCTCCCCCATTCCCGCAGTTCTATCAGAGTCGGTTACCCAACCACTGTTTATTCGCCGTTCTCAGCTTGGGTATCGCTTCTTAATTATTGCTGCATTTTTTAGGGATCTTTTAGACCATCTATTTACCAGTTTCCTTTTCTTTTTTCTTTCCTGTACATTAATGTATGCAATGTCCAATATATAAGCGGCTGCTGTGCATGGGTGTATTATTGTGTAATTCATATACGAGTATATTATATATATATATATATACATATATATATATATATATATATACATATATATATATATATATATACATATATATATATATATATATATATATTTGCGTCGATTGATATATTTTATTTTTATTTTTTTGGTTTAATACGTTCGATTTAGGTAGTAAGAATGATTAACTGTAATTTTGTTTATTAGA
Source organism: Icerya purchasi (assembly GCA_039619475.1). Taxonomy (NCBI): domain Eukaryota; kingdom Metazoa; phylum Arthropoda; class Insecta; order Hemiptera; family Monophlebidae; genus Icerya; species Icerya purchasi. The sequence goes on from CM077115.1 coordinate 242,676,479, forward strand.
ATAAACGATAATAGGAGTGTTGGACACTCACGCAACGGGCATACTTGTCCAGTAAGACCCACAACTTATTTATTTATTTAAAAAAAAAAATTAAACGGCTTCCCATCTTTTCGTTCAAATTTATTTCCTCCTATCTATATATCAAAACCCGCGGCCTTTTTTCTCCTCATAAAATCCCAGTCCTGTCGCTCATTGCTACCCGTCTTTCTAATTTTTCTCCTGTTGTCCTTTCCTACAACACTCTCCCGTACTTCTTTCATGACTTCAATAGCCTATGGCAGCCTATCAAATTTTCCTCTCTCCCACTTCGACCCAATTCCTCCTCTCACGGTGCTGTCAACAATGAATTTCTACATTTATTGAATTCCTCTTTTCCTGCTCATGTATTGATCTTTACTGATGGTTTCAGGAGCGAGTACGGCGTGGGTGGTGCGTTTACTGCCCAGTCGCTTCGGCATTCTGAGTCCTGCCGGCTTCCTTCCTTACGCTCTATTTTTTCTGCCGAGTCGATCGCCATCCCCTTCAGGCTATCTCTTTTATTTCCTCTTTAAGCGATCTTTCCCGATTCCTCATTATTTCGGACTCTAAAGGCATCCTTCTTCAAGCCCTATCCTCTCCTCCTTCACATTCCTCTGATAGTATTATTCTCTTAATTCGTTCTCTTACCTCCACTCTGCAGTCATCCCGTTCTAATCTTATTGATTTTTTATGGGTCCCCAGTCATTCTGGAATTGATGGCAATGACGCAGCCTATTCTTTGGCTCGTTTTTCTGCTCGCCTTGATTCATTCCTCAACCATTTCCCTTCTTCAGATATCCTTTCCTTATCCACCTCCAATCATGCCAGACTTTGGCGGGATATTTATCCCTCCCTATTTTCTAATCGTCATTCGCATTACCGTTTTATTCAGCCGATTCCTCGTTCCCTGTCTTGGTTCCATTCTATTCCTTTCGGTCGTCGCTCTTCTATTGTCTCCCTAATTCGTCTCCGGATCAATCATTCTCTCCTCCCCTCCTCTCGCTTTCGATTTCATTGCTATCCTTTGTTGCGTCCATTTCGGACCGCCTAGTTATTTAATCTTTTTTAGCTTAGTTTTCTTGTTGTTGGGTCAATGCCGCCAGCGCGCCCATAAAAAGAAAAAAACAAAAAAAATTTTAATTGTAATTTATGTTTCAAATTTCGAAATTAATAAATTAAATCGTTTATTAGTTATTGGATATTTTAATTGAATATTTTTGTCGTTTCTGAACCATCTTATTAGCATTCCGTACATTACATGTGCACGGAATCCTAATTAACCCAATTAATATAAATAATATCAATTCTTATATAAAGCAATTTCTCATTGGACACGGACGATTTCAAAGTTGTTTGTTTCGCTTTAGTCTATCAGACAACGATTTGTGTTGCTGCGGAGGTGCACCAGAAATACTGTTATCCATATTACGCACGATTGCATCAAATGGAAATTTCTGTTCAGAGGCGTGAATTCCGCTAAGTAACGAAAATTTATCCAAGTTCATACACGCGGCGAATCAATTGGTATTCAAGTATTCAGATGTTGAAGTTTCTTCTTTTATGTAATAAGTTAAATTAATTTGAGTATCGGTTTTAATTATGCAGTTTTTGTTTTTTCTATTTTTTATTTTATTTTATTTATTTCTTTTTCTTTTTACCATGGGGTAGGAGTGGGGAAGCAAGAAAAAAATAGATAACTTAACCACGGGGAAATTAAAGAAGTTGAGATTATATATACATAAAAAGTAAAGTAAGTTCCATGGATATCCTTGATAAGGTATCATGGATTGTCAAGTTAAGCTTTCCATAATGGTACTAAGCCCAACGGCAATAATGAGAGTAGGGTAGGGGGCCCAGTTCCTTTCTCTGGGCCGCTATTACTTTTCCAGATTTCTCTGGTGCCCGATTATTTCAGGCTGAGTAAACTTGGGAGCGATTTGAATCCGGAACCGGACAAGAGTCCTGAACCCGTGGCCTCTGATTTGCTAGCTAAGCACTTTAACCACTAGGCTACCATGAGTATGTTCTTAATTATACACACGTACATTTGTATTGACACACCCGAAATCTCATACATAAACTTATATTTTTATTAATTCAAATTTATTCGAATTTTATTAAATCAACTTATAATAAAAGTAATAATAATAATTATGATAATAATTAAAATAATAATAATAATAATAATAATAATGATAATAACAATAGTATCAAATTAATTAATTTATACAAATTTTTACAAATAGTAACAGAAATTAACAATATAAAAAATTGCGTGAATTTGCGCGAACAGTGGAGATTATTATCATTAATATTGATATAGTAGATTTTATAGTAGTTACGTATGTTATTTTGTTTAGCTAAGAGGTAATTTTGAAATACATACCTATTACGTATAACCCGAAAAATGCAGTTTGATTTAATTCCCCGCGTAAAATTACGCACCCTTTTTTATTGGCACGCTAAAAACGGCAAAAAAGTGCGTAAATTACGCGAGTAAATACAGTATATGTTTTTTTTATGGTACAAATTATGACTGAAAATTTTCTTTACTTTTTGATCTTAGCTTAGTTACTCTGTGCATATATGAACACTCTGTACCCTGTTCCGCGTGCATTTTATGTATAAGTAGGATTATTTTATTTATTCTTATTTATTTGCCATACTGCCTGTTTTCTTTTATTTTGTAATTATTCGGTAACATCTCAATACAAATAAATAATTTAATTTGATTCGAATATTCAATAATCATAAATTTCTTCGTTATATTACGATAGACAATGCAGTGTCATTATTATAGTCAATATTAAAATGTAATACCCATTATTAATATCTATATGGCCATCGTTTACAACTTCACTTAGTTCTTGTTGTATAATGCATTACCACATCCACTCACATATACATAAATATACCAATAAATATATATGAAAAAATTGTTGCACCTACTTACATTATACATATAATAGTACATAGAGCACTGCGCTTTTTATATATTTTCCTTCGTCTTTACTAATATTTACTCCTCTGCAGCATAATTTTGCCCTCTTGGTTTTATGCTCTCATAATTATAGTCTTACGCTTCAACTACTTAATATTCATTTTTTGCTTTTACTCTCTCTTTCCACTGCTAGCTCCTCAGCTGAAATTTACCTTTTTTTCTATATCTTTGGTTTTCACTGCGAATTCGTTATTGCACCTTTTTATTTTTATTCATTTCATTTCTTTTCTTTTGCTGCTCCGCGCTCAGTCTTCACAACACCCTTTCATTACACATGTTTCACTTTCTTCTTCGACTATGCGCTGCCTTTTCTTTTTCTTTTCTCCTATCCTGAATTTCCTTCTTTCGCCTGTTCTCAATACTCCTTATATGGCTTCTAAGTTTAATTTACTTCAGAACAATTGCCGCAGCCGCAGAGCTAATAAAAATTCCTATTGCTCGCAGACAACTAACATCAATATCACTCTTATTTTAGAAACTTGACTTTAGCCCAGCATGAATTGTTGACCCTTCAAGCTGATCAGGTGAAATAACTATGGTGGGGGGTCCGAATTTTCCGTTAGCAGTGTTATTTTCTTTTTCGTTTCCCTTTCTCCGACTCTTATTAAATCTAATATTATTTACATCCCTTGTTCGTTCTCCTATCCTTCTAACTATGAACTGCTTCTGGTTGTTCTCCTTTTTTTTTTTTATTTTATCCCACAATGTATCATTATCAGGAATGATTCAGATACTCGTACACTTCTTCGGGTTTTGCTTTCAGACCTAACGGTATTATCCGAGAAAACTCGATCCTTTCAGATAACACAGTTTAATGATGTTTCTTCTACTTATTTCAAGATGGCTGGATCTCTAGCTTCTGCAATTTAACTTTTTTTTTCCCCTCCTCCTCCTATTATCGGTGTTAATTATGGAACACGGAACCTTTATAGGTATTTTCGTGAGATGTTTCCCACTTTAATTACTCGTAACTTTTTCCTTCGTATTTATTTTAAACCTCTCTCCATTCCCTCAGTGGAACTTATTCAAAACCGATTAGTCTTTGATTTTTTTTTCTCTTGATTCATAGCTTCCTCTAACGTTTCAGCTGTGGTTCCAGTTCTACGATTCTCTTCCATATTCTATTTTTTCCTTCTTGTATTTTACTAATTGCGGCGGTAAAACCTGTTCTCTTCGAAAGGAATACAAAATTGTTTCCGACCATATTCGCTCTATTTTCGGAACTTTCCTGTTCTCACACATATGAAAATTCGCTCACATACGAGAGTTAAATTTATAATTAAACCCTCAAAAAGGTCTTCTTGAATTAAGTTCTGTTCCATCTTTTCTACTCCGGGGACTTTAAATGTCCATTTTCAGGGCACGCCTCTAACCTATATATTTCCACAGTCAATTAAATTTTGTAAATTCGATCGTTCCTACTTATGTTTCAAGTTTTGACGAATTCTATATTTTCTTCTTAATCTTACGTTCACCGTTAATAATATTAGCCGCAATGAATTCTTCAAGCTTCGCTTATGGATGATAGCTTTTCTTCTTCTTAAAAATCCATCTGTGCAATAATATTTTAACGCCCTTCTTTATTTTTCAACTCCTTCCTATCCGGTTAAATGAAGCCTCCTTTTTCAGATTACTTTATCGTTATCCCCCCATTCCCGAAAAAAAAACCTTCTTTTAGTATCCTATTCCTTTAGCTTTATGCTTTTGAAAAGTTTTTCAAAGCATGCTTAACGGGCGCCTAGCTTGGCAACTAGAACGCAATAGCATCCTTCAAATATTTTTTTTGATTTTTTCGGTCAAGCATTAACCTTCTTAGTTTTGATTAGTCTCGTTGTCTTCTACCTGGATAAATCGTTCATTCCAAAATTCATTCCAATATTCATTCCAATATTCATTCCAATATTCATTCCAAAATTCATTCCAAAATTCATTCCAAAATTCATTCCAAAATTCATTCCAAAACACTAAGATGACAACAATTAACACTCCAATCCTGTTTACATCGCGTATATTTGAACTTACTTATAAATCGTTGTATTCATCTTTGCTGCATGCTACAACAAATCTTTTCTGCGGTCTTCTTCGCTCTTAAATCCATTTACACTAATTCATTTCTTTCTTCTTATCTGTTCGCTATACATATTTCCTCTCTTCTCATGATATAGCTCTGATGATACACTTAATTGCATTTCTCAGAGGAGGATGAAACATGCGCCGAATTTTTCTCGAAATATTTTACAGAATAAATAAAAAAAATTTATAAAATTATAATAACAAAATGTTACAAGAAATCCGTATTTGTAATTTTCGGTTTTTTAGTAAACGAAGGGCATATAAAAATCTTGAAAGCCGATTACTAATACTACTCTAATAACAAGACAATAGTACTTGCACAGTTAGTGTCTTCTTAAATTCTTTTTTATCGCTTCGTTTGAAAGGAATCATATGGGGGGTTCTTCGGACCACTGTAGTGCACGAATTGTCCCGGAGAGTATTATTTCAGGATATTGCACATGCACACACGTACAGAGTTAATAACTGAAGTAAATACAAGTTAGTAATCGAGAAGAGGATTCGGCTAGTCAAACCGCTTTTGACTTTAATAAACCCTCGATGGTGATTTTCAGCTCTTACACAAAAAACCGGTTCACTAAAAAAAGGAAAACCCGAACTTTACTTGACACCTTTTTGAAACCGGCCGAGTTCGCAAACAGAACTGTGTATATTCTCAGCAATGCGAACGTTTCGAATAAGAGAAAAAAAAAACAAAAAAAAAAAAACGCTACCATCGATTATTTATTATAATCCGAAAATGTACCCCCTGAGCTGGCGTGTCTGTCGAGTTTATCAAAAATCTACACGATCCTTCGATGCTGAAAATAAGTATCGGTAAAAAGATCCACAGTTGTAGGCTGACTGTTGCGTGCGCCGATTAATATGTTAACACATAGACCGTAGTGTCGGATAATATGTAGGAAAACAAGCTTACGATAACTAGGTGTAATGTGTCGTTACGATTCAGTGAAAATATAAATATGCGTCACGCAATCACAATATATTAATGCGAAAAACGTATGTGTACTTACGACAGAGCTATGATTTCGATGACAGCTTGGAAGGCAATTAGTAGGTATAGGCATATAGGTATCGCCATCAGAGTCCTAGTAAAATCACGCATATTGAACGCAGATAAAGCATACTGTCATACATTAATTACCGAATAAAACTGAAATATCTTACAACTACAAATGTGATTAAGCGGGCAAAAAAATACAAGATGGTTGTTATTGTCAAGGTGAAGGAAGAAGTTAAACAATTCAAATTATCTTCTTCTTATATGTAGTAAAACTTTTATATATTCATCATTAATATGCAAATTCGAAGAAAAACATATATAAATTGTTTCCCGACAAAACGGGACGTATTAAACACTTTTGTAATGCGAAAGAAGGGTGTGGCGAGCACATGAAAATTGAGTAGTATGGGAAGCGCGGTTCATATATAAATTCTAAAGACGGGCCGAAAAGAAAATTTTGCACTTTGGGGGTTAGAGGGTTTAACGTTAAAGCCGAAACAAAAGATTGGTCGTAATTTTAAGCGGTTTAATAATTTTCTTCTAGTTTCGTTTAAAAGCATAAAAGGTCGGGTTTCTGCATCGACTTAATTAAACTGCCAAGTTTTTTCAAAAATTCGCCGAAGAATTTCTGTCGAACCATCTTTGAGTTTACACCGATCAGTTTTTGGCGTCGTGCGGCAGTTGGAAAAACTCACATTGGAAATTGCACTTCTCGTAAGAAGAACGCGTGTACATTAATATCAGTCCCCCGACGTTAATGATGAATATTTGTTAAAGATTTAAACGAGTTGTTACTGCTGGAAAATTTGTTAAATATTCAGTTTGTTCTTTTACTTTAACAATAGAAGGAATTTTAAACTCCAGCGTTAAAAATGGATGATAAGCATTTGGAATGAGTACGAATTGGCAGACTCGACTGCAAAGGAGGCTGCTGTTACTTTTCCAGTACCAAACATTCCTGTTCCAGCAACCGATCTTAAAATTCATATAAAACATAGTTTAAAAACCCTATGGCGGAGGAAATGGCAGCAAACATCAGAAACGAATAAGCTTCGTGTAATCAAGCCGTCAATATCACCGTGGAACATATCACTTCCAAATCGAAGAGACGACGTAATCATCACTAGACTTCGATTGGGTCACACACGCCTCACCCACGGATACCTACTAAATGGATCCGAGGCTCCTCAGTGTACCATGCGCAGTGTTTCCCTCACCATTCACCATATCCTCACCGAATGCCCTTTATATTCCTTTGAAAAGAAATTTTTCAACCTACCTTCCTCTCTTCCCCTCATCCTTAAAGACAACTCCTCTTCATTATCTAGTTTAATCCTTTTCCTTCATAAGTCCGGACTCTACTCACTGATCTAATCCTCCTTCTCCTCCCGTGTCTCTAGCCATAGTTGCTGCACATGGCACGTAAAATTTAATTTAATAATAATAATAATAATGAGTAATTGTTTTTTCGTTCTTTCAACTTGTTATAGAGGGTACAAAATAAACAGAACTGCCGAATCAAAGCAGAAACTTATATCATTGTCAGGGTTAATTTAAATTTCAGCCTATAGTAAAACGTTTAAGAAAACTTTAATTATCTAAAAAAAAAAAAAAAAAAAAGAAAGAAAAATACCAGCGGAAATCAGGGGAGAGGAATTTATGATGTCGAAAATGGGACAGGAATATTAATTTTCTAAGTAGCGATACGGTTTGCTCGACCGTGTGTTATCATCGATGAAAAATGTTCGAATTCAGAGAAGAAACATTGCACAGGTATAGCAATTGTCCAGAATGACCGGTAGGAGTTGAAGGGCGGTATCGATGAGAAAACACACAGTAGCGGTTGAAAGATGGACAGAAACTGATACGAGAATTAAGTTTAAATTCGAATAAAGTTAATTATTTTCACCCGATGAAATAAAAGTTCAAATTCCGCAGTAGTTTACATTTTTAAAAGAAGTCATCCCCACTGAACTTTCTAAAACCATCTTGTATTTTCTCTATCGTTTTTATTCTGAAGTATGTACTTCTACGGATACGAAGTTAATGAATTACTTATGAATGCTACGAAATATAATGTGAAAGCTGGACAGTAAGAAAACATAACGCATGCTTAGAATATAATGAGCGTTTGGAAGATAATAAAATTTAAAAGTGAAAAAATGCTAATTAACCGTCATTATTTTATTTTTATTTTTATTTTTTTTTTTATTTATTTTTTTTTTTTTTGTCGACGGCTCTACCAAAATGTAACATTTTACAATTACGTAATGAAAAAAAAAAAAAAAAAAGAAAAAAAAAAATTATACGATACGAATTAAAACGAGCTCTCGTGATATGCTTATATGCTAGAGTTTAAAACGTTTAAAAATCAACATAATTTCGCCGTACCTGTGAATGTTTAGATTCATTTCCATCATCATCTTGGACGCACTAAAATCGATTTTAGCATAAACTTAGCGTTAAAAATATTTACAAAATATGTTTAAATTAAAAAGAGAGGAAAAAAACAAAAATAATTAAAACATAAATATACATTCGAACGTTCCTCCGTCATTCATAAATAGGGTAAGACCCTCCCCGGTAGGCTTTTTAACTCGACACTATAATTCGGAACAGCAGCGCTCTTGAGCGTGCTAAATAAATAATTTTCAAAAGAGGCGGATAGAATTTCGACGCGTGTTAAATAATAACTCAAAGGTGAAGAGGGAGCGAGAGATTTAAAACGAAAAATTTTCATAAAAAAAGAATCGATTAATTTGGTGGCCGGTGTTTTTACGTGAGAAAACTGGGTATGCAAAAGTGTAGACTTTCCGTGCAATCGCCTTGTAATCAGCTGATCGTAAATCGGCAGCTTTCGATGTACCGGCTTGCGGAAGTTGATAGAGAGGTGTGCATTTTTAGATTTAGACGTCTCTTCATCAGGTCTTTAGTCTTTTTTCATATTGAGCTTCGGCTTCCATTTCTTCAGTTTAAAAATGGATCTTAGAATTGAAATTTCCCGCTGAATAATTTTTCTGTAAATTTTTTACTGTGATCTCCGCTTTTTTTTTTTTTTTTTTAATAGATTTTTCTTCGGTCACCACATGCCGACAAGAACTCACAGCGCGCCGTCCTTCGATTTCCCGCAGGAATTTCGGCGGATGGAACTAACGAATAATTTCAAAATAAAACGAAACAAATGAAAATAATAATATTTACATACACACTGATCAAGTTGGGAAGTAAAAATTTCAAAAAGAAGAAAAATGAAGCTCTTTTAACAAACGAAAATATTATATTAAATGTACAGCGTCTGGCACTGAAAATTACGACAATTTTCTGATGTTCAAATTTCAATCTTTTTTTTTTTTTTTTTTTTTTTGTGCGTTTCATCGAATAGAAAAAAAAAATGTATTTTTACACTACTACTCGTAAAAGCACGTGCAATAGAAGAGGAAATAATAGATACGCTACGTAGAAAAAAGTTTATACAGTTTATCTTTTATCGAAGGAAGTTTCTATTTCTAATATATATATATATATATATATAGGCAGAATTAAAGAAGAATTACAAAAAGAAAAAAACATTTAATAAAAGAGGTTTGCAATTATTTGTTTTTTTTTTCCGGGTTTGTTCTTTACCAGTAATGGAATAAGTAAACTTACGCTATTGGTCGTCAGCGAAGAAACATCCTGCGTCCTGTAAATGCCTATTGGAATTTCACAGGTGGTGGAACATAGTTTTTGATACAGTCTCCCGTACGTTCGTATCCACATATCGTCTTTCGTTATTTTCATCTAACGCATAATATGAAAAAATATTATTATTATTATTCGGTGAAAAGAAGGAAAAGAAAGTGACGAAGAAATTCTATTATATTTTTGATCGTATTGAATTCCATCGTCGAATTTATTAATTATCGCGTTAAAAAGCTAATTGTAAAAACTGAATTTGTTACGTTCAACGAGGAGGAACATGTCAGGCACAATACCGAATAATAGTCCCTTACATTGTGCAATAGTAGCGGGTCGGCAATTACACGAAACAAATGAATATTAACGCAATTACCGATGTAAGAAATCCAGATCCCGGAGCTTGATCAACACCGAGCAGTAATCGTACGAAGGTTATTACGTAATCTTTTACGAAAGCTTGATAAAGCAACGTGTCTAACATGCTAGCGCTGAACACGGATCCGGCAGCAAATGGCAGGCGAAACATATAAGATATGTGAGATCCTCTTTCTTTTTCGTGCTGCGTGTACAAAACAAAAATTTTAAAGTCGATTTATTTTCATTTTTTCTTTTTCTGCGACACTACTCGATTTAAATATAGAGTTCTACTATTACTTCAGATTTTCAACGTTAAATAATATATTTTCGAAAATATATAATAATAATAATAATAATAATAATAATAATAATAATAATAATAATAATAATTATGGTAATAATAAGATATAAAAACAGTTAAAAGAATATTAAACACAGTGCCATTAAGAAAATTTTGTACGAAAATATTTTTGTAACAAAACCTGTAATTTTATTTAATTTTGAAAATGGCATTGTTGAAATAAGAATTTTATAGAAAATTAAAACATATTTCAGAGATCTTTCCACGGTTCGGAAGATTGAGTTTTTACTGATTCTTTGTTCATTAGAAAGAGTACGAGGGTGGTTGGAAAAGTTCCGGGCCTGGCCGAGAAATAGCGTTGCTAAGGTTAATTCATCGAGCGCGTTGCGCACTTCCATCCTTCACAGCGTCACGGAACAAGTTTCAGCTTGTTTGAAAACGTATTACCAATTTTATGGCAGTTTCAAGCAGAACAGTCGTGTGTTACGTAAAAAATGAGAAAAAAAAAACGAAATACGAGCTGTGATTAAATATCACTTTTTTTCAAAAAGCTTTAAATGCAACACAAATACAATGTGAGCTCGCCGTTAAAGGGGAGTCTTCTCCTTCAAAAAGTACCGTTAAACGCTGGGTTGCAGAATTTAAGATGGGTCGTACGAGCATAGAAGATGAACCACGTAGTGGACTGCCGATAGAAGCAACTACGCCAAAAATTGTCAAAAAAAAATACACAGAGTGGTGTTATCGGGCGTATCAAAATTAATTAGTTGAAGGTGTAGGTATAGCGTTTGAACGAGTGTACCATATTTTACACGTAGTTTTGGGTATGAACAAGCTTTGCGCAAGATGGGTGCCGCGTTTGCTCACACCTGAGCAAAAATAGCGTCGAAAAGACATCTTAGCTCAAAACCTTCAGTACTTTAATCGCAATTGAGCCGAATTTTTGTGTCGATTCATCACGGTTGATGAAACTTGGGTTCACCACTATACTCCAGAAGGTACAAAGAACAGTCTAACCAATGGATTGAGAAACGTCAAGCAGCTTCGAAGAAAGCAAAGGTAATTATGTCCTTCAACAAAGTCATGGCGACGGTTTTCTAGGATGCACGCGGAATAATCTTCATCGACTATCTTGAAAGAGGTAAAAAAATAAACGGAGAATATCACGCGGCTCTGCTTCAACGTTTAAGCGAGGAAATAAAAAAAAAAAACGTCCACATTTGGCAAAGAAGAAAGTTATTTTCCATCGAGACAATGCGTCTGCTCACACAGCTGTGGTCGCGATGGCAAAAATTAACGAATTAAGGTTCGGATTACTTCCGCATTCGCCCTATTCGCCAGATTTGGCACCGCGCGACTATCATCTATTCCCCAATTTGAAGAAATGCCTCGGAGGAAAAAGATTTGCAAATGATAGTGAGGTGATCGTTAATGAATATTTTCGAGACCTTCCTGAAGAAACCTACAAGGTCGGTATTAATAAACTTTCCGAGCGACGGAGCAAATGTGTGAGCCTAAATGGGGAGACTATGTTGAGAAATAAAGCGCTGTTTTCATAAAAATATGTTTTAACTTTTCAAACCAGGCTCATACTATTCAACTTGGGTACCGTGTAAGTGGTGATGAAAATCGGTGAACATAAATTGACTAACACAGTTCCTTAATGTGTTTATTCGTAGGATCTTCAAACCTTGTCGCGACAGTCGTGAATTCGGTACTGGCAATTTCGAACAGAGTACATCATACACATATTTGTTAGATTTGATTCTCGCAAATTTTCATCTGATCACTTTCACCGTTCATCACCGCCGCATATGTATCCAGCTTAAAAAATAGCTTTAGGAATTCCTAACGATAGACTGAAGACGAGGAAAAGAAAGAGCTCTCGTTTCGGCTTGACTTATCATTAAATTTAGCTAGTAGAATTGCACGCTAATATTTTTAATCCGAAAAACGTTATAAACAGACGCTTTAACATTTTTAAAACGATTAAAAATATTCATTATATAATATAAAACGCTTATGCGAACATCGTTAATTTATAAAAATTCTGCACATTACTTTATCAATCAAAAAAAATGTTGTTGTTTACCTTTTCCATTTTTGATAAATGTAGAGCGTACTTATCTTGTGCTCTGAACTGCATAAATCTCATATTTGAAGACTGAGAGAGCTCGGTGATACTGCGAATGTTTGGAAAGAACCTATTGTAAAAAAAGATTTTTTTCTTTTTTTAATGTGTATAAGTGTAAAGTTCAATTAAACATTTTCGTTTTAATTTTAATTTATCCGCGTTAGTGGTTACAAATTCATGGGTAGCCGCGAAGTGTACCAAACAGGCGTTAGCCTAATTATATCCTAGTCAAAAATATTAATTTTTTTTTTTTTTAATCTCCCAATGGGTTTTTTAACGTAAACATTAGGGCGCAAGAAATGAGAAAATAAAGTTCTTATTTTTAAAAATTTAAAGATACAGGGAATACAAATAATTGGAGGATAGGAATAACAGAAGCAGAAGAAAATGAAAGAATAAAAGAAGCACCGATAATTCATAGAAAAGAGTTGAAGGATGATTGTCGATTAGGAAAGGCCGGACATTCAAATAAATCATGATATCAGAGTCACAAAATAATTAGACGGAGAATGAAAAGGACAAAACGAAGTAGAAGTAGATGAAAACAGTGAAAATGATGCGGGAAGGAGACTGTGGTTAAAGCGAAGGCGACGTGAATAACGAAGATTGTAGATCGTTTAAGAAAGAGAAAGTATCTAGAAAACCAAGATGGCTGAATAGAGAGGTAAAAGGAGCCAGAATTAGAAAATGAAGAAGGATAGGGAGTCAAGTCATAATCAGGAACGAGTCAATTAAGGAAAGGCAATGTTATGAGCAGAAGAGGTACTTAAAAATCTGCTACTGGAAATGGAAAAGTAGACTAATGAATATCTACTGATTTATTACGCTCAATGTCTGAAATGACACCAGGAATCCACAAAAGATCGATATCGATCGAGTGAAGAAGGAAAAGATCAGGAATGAAGGAAGAAACATAATCGGAAGAGGGAGCAGAAAAGTTAGATGTGACAGTCTGTAAAGCACTTCTAGAATCCGAGATTATAAGCACTGTGCGGGGAAACTAATTAATGAGGTAACAGAGAGGGTAGCTCGTAGAATAGCAATAGATTCCGCATAGAAAATTGAGCAAAAGGAAAGAAGTTTAAAAGACCCAGAATGTAACTGAAGGCGGAACAAAATAAAAAAAAGGCAAAACTAACTCCACTTGGTCCTCTTTCGAACCGTCAGTATAGATAGTGGGACGCGTTAGGAAAAAGAGAACGTAAAGCACTGGAAAATTCAATTCTGGCGACATGTTGAGCGACCGGGATTTAGAACAGAACTATAAAAAGAAAAATGTTTTCCTTTCGATGAAAAGTGTAAATTTAACAAGGAAAGCATTCCAACCCGATCTCACCGATTTTAACGAAATTGATATGTGTTTTTTTCTTCTTTTTTCCTACTCTGGGCGCGCCAGCGGCCTTGACCCAACAGCGTGAAAAATTAAGAGTTATAACTAAATAGCCAAGCGGTCAGAAATGGAAAAGACAAAGGACAGCAGCAACGGAATAACTGAAGGCAATGGGAAGGAAAGGATATAGGGGTAGCGTTAAAGGGAGTAGGAAGACCGAAAACTAAAAGTTGGACGTTTAGAGAGTGTAGAACATTCGAATAGGATGTGATTTGAGTCACAAACACAAGAAGGCTCAGAAGCGTGAAGAGTGCAGAAAGGAGAAAGAGCTAAAGAAAAACGAAAGCGAGAAGAGGGGAGTAAAGAATGATTGATTCTAAGCCTAATTAATGAAACAACAGTGGAACGACGACAGATAGGAATAGAATGAAACCAAGGCAAGAAAAACCGGTTGAATAAGACGATAGTATGAATAATGATTAGAGAATAAAGATGGATACATGTCAGACCAAAGTCTAGAATGATTAGAGCGTGACAGAGAAAGAATGTCTGAGGAAGGGAAAGAGTCGAGGAAAGGCCAATGCGGGCGGCTGAGCGAGCTAGCTGAGTCATTGCCCGCAATATTGGAATGACTAGGGACCCATAGAAAGTCTATGAAAATGGAGCGGGACGAGAACAAAGAGGAGACAAGAGATCGAATAGAGAGGATGATACTGTCAGAAGTATGAAAAGGGGGAGAGGAGATGGCTTAAAGAACGCCTTTGGAATCAGAAAAAATCAGGAATTTGTGAACCCCATGTGTAGAGGATATGAAATGAATTGCACGAAGAATTGAGATCGACTCGGCCGAGAAGATAGAGCAGAAAGAAGGAAGTCTGAAAGACTCAGAGTGCAGGAACGTAGGAGACGTGCCCCCATCACTCTTGGAGCCATCCGAGAATATTAAGGCATGGGAAGGAAAAGAGAAGAAATTCGAAGTTGACTACATTGTGAGAGGAAGAATTAGCTCGGACTGGAAGGGAGGAGAAATTGTTAGGGTGTGCCATATGCTATTAAAATCGAAAGAAAAGTAAGGAAGACTGTTATAAGACGAAACGTAGGGAGAACAATTGGAAACACGAGCAGCTATATGCGATAAAATCGGAATAAATTGATATGTTGTAGAAGACAAAAAAAATAAAAGACCCGCGTTTTTTTATATCGGCTAATAAACATACTAAGGAGGGACCCCTGAAGTGAACTAAAGACGAAAAAGGTTAAAGATAATTTGAAAACATATAAAAACTTATGCATAGGGCTTTTTGGGTACGTTGATTACGAATATGCTATCAGATTTTCAAAATTTAAAATAATGATAAAATCAATATGTATAATTGGAGTTCAGATACAATTGATCAATTCCAAGCGAGTCAACTCCACATAACCCAGGGTGTCTTAAACCTCAAGCGAGTCAGTCAACCCCACGTAGTCCAAAGCATCTGCTTTCCTGCTTATTAAATCATTTATTTAAAATAAATCATGTAATTTCCGGCATGTAAAAAATGTAAATTTTATTGTTGAAAATAAAAAAAACATGGATAGTAAACGTCTATGTAAGCTTGGCTCTCTGTGGGTTTGGCACCCTAAATTATGTGGAACACGATTTTATTTCATTTTATTTGAATTTTTAATTTATTTATTTTTTTGTATATAAATATTTGTATGAAGTTTTTTTTCTTATGCAAAAATGAATTTCATAGTATGAATTCAATATTGTTACTGTGCACAAAACATGTAAAGTTTCTATTTGTTAATCAATATCGAAAATTATTTGTAATAAATATTATTTGGTCCTTTATTTTTCTTAAAATAAAGTTTACAATATGCACCGGGTTACGTAGAATTAACTCACTTGGGGGTTTAAGACACTCTGCGAGTTATATGGAGTTGACTCGCTTGACGTTGATCAATTGTACCCGAACTTCAATTATACATATTGACTTTATTATTTTAAATTTTGAAAATCTGACAGTACATTCGTAATCGGCGTACCCAAAAAGCCCTATGCACAAGTTTTTATATGTTTTCAAATTATCTTTAACATTTTCGTCCACCATATTAGATTCACTATTTTGAATTTTGAAAATTTGATATCAGATTCGTAATCAATGACCTTGAAACCCCCCCCCGTATACGAATTGAATTAAAAATCTGACTGCTTGAAATTCCTTTTTTTCGTGTTTTTTGTGTTAAGGGTGGTTTACCCCTTTAAGGGTTAAATTAACGAAAATACCGAAACAGGTCAACTTCATTTTATCATTTTATTAGTTAAACATTTTTTTTTTAGATTTTTTACCGTTTGTTTATCACAAAAATAATTAAATAAATACCTGTTTGAACCCCTCTAAAATAGAGGATGCGACCCTGATTGTTCAAATTATCATGAATTACTTGCTTTTCTGAAAGGAGTAAATTTCGTTTTACCAAAAAATATTAAGTGTTAGTCGAGATATTTAGAAAAAACCTTTTATTTATTTATTTTTTTTTTAGTTCACTTTTGGGGTAGTTTTCACCTCCTTATTAATATGTTTATTAGCAGATTTTAAGAACACAGGTCTTTTATTTTTTTGTGTTCTACAACATAATAAATAATATATCAATTTCATTAAAATCGGTGAGATCGGGGTAAATTTTCTTGTAAGTTACGAAGATTAATAAAAATCAGAGACAATAACGGAAAATTTAAGCCGGAATTAGTGCGGATGTAGATTGTTTTTCCTATAACTGTACTGTGTTCTAACATGCCTTGAAATTCTAAACGATATTTTAGGAATCGAACATTCATCCTCAGATAATTACGTGCAACATCTCGTAGTATAGGTAAAATTTCAATTTGGATGTTTTTTAATTTTTCGGACACACGAACGGCTCAAAAAGCCATAGATTCAGTTCAGTTAGGCGCTGTTACAGAGTCGCTATTTCCATTCACGGAAGTGGTTAGAAATTTTTTCACGGTGACACAACAAACTCAAATATTTAACTTTCCTCCCATTAATCGAAATGCATTCCGTTTATTCAAATGACCGTGTAATTTTACTTTTAAGGTTACCACACTCGTAATAAATACATTTTTCATATTGGTCGTATTTTTAACAGTTCGCATTCTGACCGAGAACCCACGACAGAGCGAATATTTACTTAACTCTAATTCTAATTGTTATTCCATCACTGTAGTTTTTCACTGTTATTTTATGAAATTTGTATTTACATACACACTTGTACATATACATATACATATACATACATATACATATACATACATATACATATATATATATATTAATTACAACGTAATTATTCCCATTCGAAAAAATGTCCCAGAAAAATGTCCCAGAAAAATGTCCCAGAAAAATGTCCCAAAAAAATGTCCCAATTTTATGTAACGTTTGTTATATTTTATAGGATTTTTGTTATTGTTATTTAAAAAATGTCACAATTTTATGTAATGAAATATGTAACGAAAAATGTAACGAAAAAATGTAACGAAAAAATGTCTTGATTTTATATAACGGAAGTTAAATGTTAGAATAAGATTTTTGTGGTTATGTTATTTTTTGTGTGTGTTGATGCCAGTAAGAATTACGTTGTAAATTTTGATCATTTTATACAAAGTATAGAAGAGAAAGAGACAGTAATGAAAGCAAGAGGGGTCAAGGGGCACAGCCCCTTGCGACGCCAAAATGGCCGAGTTTATATATATATATATATATATATATATATATATATATATATATATATATTATTTTATTTTATTTATTAATTAAGTTAATTAATGTTAATATAATGTAACGGTGACTAATTACATTCTCTCACGATCTATGTATAATATAAAAAGAAAAATCTGTATTTATTGCTAACACATGTACACAAAGATTTTGTAATTAACATATATTTTCATAAGTACACTATAACCGATTATACACAGATTATATCAAATATACTTGCCCACTGGTTATATCCAGAATGGGAAAAACCAAAAAATAAAAATAAACATATGCACATATATAGCGAGACTGCTTTGTAATCATTTTTGATGATTCCCGTCTGCCCGACTTTACATTATGCGATTTCTCTGAATTAACCGAACAAAAAAAAAAAGGAAATATATCCGATTATTCGGAAGTAACACCGCACCACAGGCGGATAGTTGTTTTTTTTTTTGAAGAATCTCGGATTAAGAAATTTTTGAAAAACAGCGCTTTCCTTAAAACGATATTTTATTGATTGATAGTGCGTCGTCGCATTCTACACCATTCGAATACGAATGTATTATTGCCAAATTTTTAAATACAACGAACATTATTCAGCTCGCGTAAAATCCAATTATTCTTATAAAAAATAAAAAAAAACGAATTAGAAAGTAGCCGACTAAATGTCGCATTTAATTCTTATTTATTATTTTCAAATTGCTAATGGTAATACGTTTGTTGGGAAAAAAGTAGCAACTAAATTAATATCGCCGTTACGTTTGGGAGTCAAAATTCGCTGCGATGCTACATAATATAAGTCGAGATTTTAACGTCGCCGTAATTTAGGTTTACAATAAATCAACGCGGGGAGCGTTGATACTGAATTAAACGGGGCTCTGTAGAAGGGGAAAATCGCCGATTTGGTGCAACTTTTTCCGGATGGTGGTAGTATTCGCTAGAAAATAACGAACACTAATTTCACCTTTTTCTGCATTAGTCCGTAAAATTCGAGAAAAAGACGAGACCTGACCAAAAAGTAACGAGAATTTTTTAAATTCGCGCGCTTTGACTCTGGAAATAGTTCATTAGGGACTTTTTACCGGCTGCTCGTACAAGTCAATAAAGGAGCAAGTACCTCTTACAAGTTTTACGTAATCTGCATGAGACAATTAACGAACTTTGGAGGAACAACTCTCGTGGTAGTATACTGACGCAAAAAGATTCGTTTTCCTGTCTTACCGAATGAGACTATTAAAGTCAGGCCAAATCAGTGAACCACGCTTCCGATGTTTCCCCTTTATTGGTTCGCAATTATCCAAAACCGATCTCGGTATGATTAAATGACATTCCGATGGAAAAAAATTGAATAGGACAGATTTTCCGGGAACAAAAGAGAACATGACTGTTATTGCAATTGGAAGTTGTTTCGAAATTGTAAGTAGAAGTATGTAGGCTGGTATACGCTTGAAACGAAAGTAAAATAATCCGTAGAGAAATGCGTACATTTCCCGATAGTAAGCATAGGGCGGAGAAGCGAAAGCGACTTCATCTAAAATAACAGCGTTTCCGATTTCGAATTAATATTTCAGTAATTGCGCAAAAATTAAAGCGAATCTCTGTGATTACTTACTTAAACATAGTTTGTACGGCTACTATAGTATTGCAGTCAGCCAAAGTATCTTCCTCGGCCGAATTGGAAAGTTCTTTATTTACTACTACAACATTTTCAGCTAGCGTTATTCCCGCTCTTAACAAATCATCTAAGCTGTACCGACAACAAAGAAATGAACAATATTAATCGGTCTTGTCGTTCCTTTATCTTTCCCGAGCGTTTTTTAAAGAATAGCACGTAAAATTGTAATAATATCAATAATAAGCGGCGAAAGGAACAGCCGAATATGCGCTATTAACGCCGTTCTTAAAATTATCGAATAAATTATTAAATTGCAAAATGTTCTTTTTGCATCAATTTGCCGGAAGATTTTGCATTATCAAACGTGAGTTTTTAACGGATATATATAAATATACTCTTGAATCGGAGCAAAATGTTACGGGAAAAGGACAACAGACGCCGGGGTTTTGTTGTTTTTTATTTTTTTTATTTTTATGGGTTTGCTAGTGAAGACATTACCCCTTAGAAATGAGAAGGAGGAAAAAATTAATTTATATTCTTATTAAGAACAAAGAATAAAAATAATTCAAGAACAGGAATAACGGAAGTAGAAGGAAATGAAAGAATATAAGATGATGCTCTTAAATCCTCTCCTATTCCAGCACTGCTTGCTGAATCGAATTCATCTCCCCTGTCTATTCGCAGATCCTATTTAGGCAATCGCTTCCTTGCTAAACGCGTTTTTCACTCTCATCTTCTTTTCTCATACCTTTCAATTTCTCGGAATTTTTGTGCCTAGGAAAATTCCTATCCTGTCCCTTACTTCTCTCCGTCTTAGTTCATTTTGGCCGTATACAATTTCCTTTAATAGTCTGCCTTTTTTCTCCTTTAACGTCAGAGCGATTTCTGCCATCCTCCCAGAGTATTTTATTCTGCCTACACTCGCAAAATCTCACCCTCTAGCTGTAATTAAATAGGAATTCCATAATACTGTCAATTCTCTCTTTCCTACTCATGTAAACATTTTCACTGATGGTTCTAAGGGGCCTGATGGTATTGGTGCTTTTTTTATTCTTCCAAATTATAACTTCTCTGAATCCTTCTTTTTGTTTCATATTTACAGCCGAGCTGATGGCTATTTTACGTTTCATTATTTTTATCTCCTCCAATCGTCTTTTTTCCCAGTTTCTGATCATTTCCGACTCCATGAGTGCTCTTCAAGCCATCTCTTCTCCTCTTCCTAATCTTTCCTGTGATTTTTCTATTCTCCGCATACGTTCTCTCATTCGGACTCTTTCTTCTCTCCGCGGGATCAATATTGACTTTGGGTTCCTGGCCATTCTGGCATCTCTGGTAATGAGATGGCTGATTCTTTGGCTCAGGTTGCTGCTTCTTCTTCATTCTTCTTCAAAAAAATCCCATCCTCTAATCTCTTGCCGTTGTATAAAGATTTCTATCTAAGATTTTGGTCGGATATGTACCCTTTCTCCTTTTCTAATTGTCGCTCCTTTTATCTGTTCGTTCAGCCTAATCTTCTTTCCAGTCCTTGGTTCTTTCTGTTTCCTTCACTTCTTCGTTCTGTTATTGTCGCCATTGTGCGTTTGCGTTTTAACCATTCCTTGCTGCCTTCCTCCCGCTTTCGCTAATCATTAGCCTCTTCCCCGTGTTGTCTTCTCCATTCAAATGTTGCGGTTGTTTGTGACACCGATCACATGTTTATTAAGTGTTCGTCTCTTTCGGTGGAGCGTTCGGCTCTGTACTACAACTTGCTTAGGCTGGGGCTTCCTGCTCCTTTTTGTGCCCGTTATGTCTTTTCCTTCTACACTTACTATTGCTCCCATTGTTTCCTTCTTATTAACGATATCTGATCGTCTCATTATATAACTTTCGTTTTCCTCTAATTGTTTCTGGGTGAAGGTCCTTGGTTGAGAGCCCAATCTTATTCCTCCCCTTTTTTTATATATATATGTACATATATATATATATATATAAAAAAAAAAAAAAAAAAAAAAGCACACCGTATAATAGGGATTGTGCGGATACTGAGTTTTAATAGACAGGAAGGACGATATTGCTTAGCAGAAAAGGTAGAACATTCAAATAAAACATGACATCAGAGTCGCAAAAAAAGTAAGGAGACTTTTAAAGTGTGAACGCATCAAATAGCAGAACTTGCGAGCGTTTAAGAAAAGACGAGTATCTAGAAAACTATCGATAAGGTGGAAAAGATAGCCGAATAGGTAAAGGGGAAGGCAGGATTAGAAAATGTAGAAGAATAGCGGTTGAACCATAATTTGGAAAGAGCAGCTGTGAGGATAGAAGAACAATATTACGGTCTGAAAATGTGCCCAAAAATCTGCCCCTCGGAATGGAAGAACCAGCTAAGGAACCCACCAAGTCATTATCCTCAATACTCGCACAAAATTCTATGGCGCCTCCTCTTTTTTTATTATTTACGATTCGACGAAATTTCTTCATTCAAATTTTCTCGGAACGGATAAATGAAAATTACAACACACCGATTACAGGATATAATTAATAAACAATATATGAAAAATAAAAAGGATTGCGTTACCAATCTCGGTTTTAATTATCAAATTATATTCCGCGATTAGAGTGTTTCGGTGTGGTTTTTGTTTATTTTACAAAGGCTCTATAGCCGGTTAAAGTGGGTTCATGGAAAAAAATATCCTCATGGAGCAGCGTAATAAAGTAAATAGGTAATATCTGTAAGTCCCGCTGGAGTCTCACATTGTAGATTTATTTATCGGACTTTTTGTTTTTTAGGCAACCTCAACAGTTCTTAAACTGATTTTAATATACCGTTTTTTTTTGTTTTTTTTTTCCAAATTGAAGGTAAAAGATTTGAGTGAGGATTTTTTCGAATTTTTCAGTATCGTACGCGGACTATACTGAAATTTTCAAGTGCGGTAAAAAAAAAAACCGCCAAAATAACGGAAAAAAAATTTGTTTTGTATATTTTTTTTCAAAAAATTACAATTTTTCAGATTTTTCAAAATGCTGGAACATGGTAAGAAAATAAAAAACCGAACCTTTACGTATTTTTTTACAGCGCTATACCGACTGTCGTAATAAGAAAAAAAAAAAAGTATTTATATTATGCATTTCTGGGGGAAAAAATATTAAAACCCTTTTTTTTATTAGCAATTTTCAACTTAATAGCATAATCACTTTCGTTAATAATTGAAACGAGATGTGTCCATGGCGCGTATTTTGGCATAAAAAATTACACATTCAAGTGTTAATATGATGTTTGCCTTAAAAAGTTTGTCTAACTTGTAAATAAAAATTTTAAAATATTTACTAGAATAAGCTTGAAAATAATTTCTTTTTTTTGGTTTTTCTCCCGTTTAACATCCTGAATGTGTAATCGCGGCAAGAGTTAATTTATAAATGTTTTAAAATATTTTTAATGTATTTTTTAAAATCTTATTGGACGTTTTAAGCAGTGCGTTTTACCGAACGCTCTCAATCACTCATACCCTTGACTATTGTTAAGACACTATTGTTCATCGAAATAGAGAGAAATAAGTCTGAACGGCCTGTCATAATTGCAGGAGTATGCACGAATAAAATCTAAATAGAAATACATTTCGAATATAGCCGGGGAAATAAATGAAAAAGTTGAGCATTTAACAGAGCATATTTAATATTGGAAAAAATCGTAGATAAATAATAAATCGAACCGATTGTTCTAGATAGTTGGTAAAAATTACTTTAAATTAAGCTCGTTAAAAATTTCAAATCTTCCTTATATTATTATAATACAGGAATGCGAAAAATATTCAACAAAACTCTGTTTCCTATCAATAAACCATCTAAATTTAAAACAATAAAATTGAAGCTTTATAAATACATATATTCGTCTATCGTTTTAATTCGAGGGTAAGAAAATATTACAAGTTTTTTTTATCAATCGAATTATGTTTTTTAACGTACAATAATTTATACTATAAGTGTCTTCGTCGCTATCTTCATTAATTATTCTTTTTCGAACATTTCACTGAACTTTTCGCTAAAATTATGTAGCGCTAATGAATTTTGATATTTGACGAAAAATAATACGGTCGAGCATACACACCAAAACGGCTAGGGAAAATAATAAAATTTAAATAGCTTACATTTAAGCTTTTTCTACAAAAATCGAAAAGGACTTTTCGATAAAGAAAATATTCGAATTCTCCATTACAAATCCTCCTCGGCAGGACGTTTACTGGGGATCGGCTCTTTCGCCTTCGTCGTTACGAAGTAACAGAAGAAAACAAAGGAACCAAATTGTTAAGCTATGCTGATGGAATGTATTCGTCGTAGGTTAAAATTACACGAAAAAAAAACAAAAAAAAACACGTTCAAATAAGGAAATAGCTTAACTGGCGGAGCTTTATAAGTTAGGTTTCTTAAGTAAAATCTGTAGGGAAAAAAAAAGGATTTCAGCAGATAATCTAGAAAGAAATTGAATCGTAAACACCGTGAATTATTCTTGGATTGATAATCGATCAGAACATGAAAATTACAAGCATACAGAATCAACGGGGAATATGATCAGTTCATGAATTCGAATAGAGTAACGAAGTAATAGGTGTTCTACAATGCTCTTATTTCGTTTAGTTACGGTGGCTAATTTACTTTGAAAAATTCAAGAAGGTGCATATGACATTAAACTCACCACAGAGATTATTAATATCAGTTGATGCGTAATATCGGCGTATAGTCGTGCAATTTCTTTTATGACATTAGCCCAAGAACTGAGGACGGAAAGGAATGGGTAGTTAGACCTGTATGCGATCAAAGGCTACAAACAGGATATAGGTATAATAGAAGGAGAAGGAAAGAAGATGATAAAGAAAGCTCAATAAAAGCGGCAGGTCTCTATTAGTGAAAGTGTGACGAGTAGAAAGGGGAAGGTTCAACAGCGACGGAAGAGCATTCAAAAACGATGTGATCACCATGTCATGATTAAAAAAAGAAGTAGAAGGATGGAGAGGACAAAATGGAGAAGATATTAGTGAAAAACGGTGACGAGGGAAGCGAACGGTGTCCAAAGTGTAGATGACAGGTTGCACAGAGAAAAGAACGCTGCGAAGAAGGAAAGTCGGGAAATCAAGGATGAAGATTCGATTAGATAGATATCTGGATTTGAAAATGGACGGGAATTACCCCACAATTTATAATGAGCAGCTGCAGAGAGGAATGAAATAACTTGGATTTAAAAATCTCCCGGTAGAAGAATATAAACGAGTTAACCGACGAAGCCACTGTCCCGAATGTCTGCTTATCCGTAGGAAATTAATTTGGATAAAAGATAAAGATTATAAAATTAAGAACGTATAAGAATTATATAGTTAGTAGAGTCGGAGAATATGCTCTGTAGGACACTTTGGGAATCTGATATAGCAGGGGGGGGGGCATTCTGAGAGATCAGAGAAGTAGAATAAAGAATGGCCCTCAAAATGTTAGTAAACTCAGTGCAGACAACTGAACAAATAAGACAGTTTAAAGACTTAGAAGAAGAGCAAAAAAAAAAAAAAAGCGATGAACATAGAGGATCCTTTAGAGCCGTCAGTGAAAATTGTAAAACGATTTGGGAAAATTGAGCGTACGGTATTTAAAAATTTCGATTTAATAACATGCAGAACAGAATATTTCGATGGGGTAGTTGTAAAAACGTAATTAATCGGTTAAAGATACGGGGAGAAAAGCTGAAGTATGGCAGCCTAGAGTGAATGTGTACAGTGAAAAAACTGAAGGAGGCGGGAGACAGAGATAAGAGAGAGTATTTTCTTGGCGGGGGTAAAACGTCGGTTATGCTGGAAAAGTAAGAAGGAACAGGAGTGTGGACGAGGATTTTAATAAGAAAATGGTAGTCGAGACAAAACACCTCCGAATGAAAAGAGGAAGCATATGAGATTCTGCATGTGGGGAATCAGACTTTCGGGCTACGAAGCAGAGACGGAAACATGTATTTTGGACACAGTCGAGCCTTGCAGAGAAGAGGCTTAGCAGAATTTCCATAAATGAAACAACAGTAATCAAGCGATAGAACAGATAATATATTTTCGTAAAACATGAGCAAGATCGCGGTATCTCCAATCACAATGTAGGGGAAAGGAACTTAACAAGACTGATCATCTTCTTGAAGGATGACAAGTATAGATGGATGATGTGATTATCAAATCAAAAACGAGAGACTATGCAGAAGACATTGAAATATAGAAAGGAACTGGTTTAGTACAAGTATTATTAAAGAAGGATCAAAAAAATGCGGTGTAAAAACGAACGCAGATTTCATTAACGGAGCATAAAAAGATGGATGATAAAACGTTTTTTAATTGGTTTTTCGAATAGCTCTAGCTACGATAGATTTTAAAATATAATAGGTAGTCAAATTAAAAAACTTATTAATTTATTCGAACTCTCGAGCAAAGACAATAATCAGAAAGAAACAAAGCATCAAAATCCGGCCGGGCCAATATCGTGATAAAATGTCGATAGATCGCGCGTAATCACAGCAGTTCCACTGTCTGCGAAGAATGTAATCCTCGTTGATGAAACAATTATTAACGGTCGATTTACATGTCTCTCACCGTTTATATATCACCCGAGGTGTTACAAGCAAGATGTTTCTTTGAACACAGCCTGATGCCTCGTACACACTTCAGAAGCCTCTCAAATGTTCCAAGTGAAATATTAATATTATTCCAGCGGCTACAGACGTTAATGCGTAATGAAAGGAAGCGGTTCTCAAATTCACGAAGAAAACACGTCCGGGCCACGTCCATCTAATAATCTTATTTCCGCTCAACTTGAAGTAGGTGTGTGTTTGCGCCAATGCTACCTTCACACGCCTACGGCAACACCACTCTCATCACACTTTTCATACTTTAGTAGTTATCATGAACCTCTCTGTCAAGTGCGGGCGAGGATTCTAACGGGAACATTTCAAATGCCTTCACACTTCGTTTCTGATTTAAGCGATGACTTTTACGCTTCCTTTAAATTAATTCGCAAAAATTTGCTTCATTTCGAAAATTTCAAAAATTGTTTCTCGAAGTTTCGGAATTTATTTGTATTTCGCGTAAAAAGATTGTTAAAAGTTTACATAAAAGTTGTGCTAAAGCGTTAAACGTATTTAAGGTTTCACCGCTTTCAGCTGGAAGCTCAAAGTTTGCCAAATTTTGCAATATTATTCGGCACATATACAAAAAAAACTCTCCAATACCGTCTCTGGTACGATTTGTTTTGAACGTCCTATTTCATCGTCACACATCGTAATGGTATAACGGAAATGGTAAGTTTTTTAACAAACTACCCGAAAAGAAAGTTTACGTAAGACTCTTGATAACTTACTAGTTTCATAAACTTCTCATTAATTGTGCTCCATAAAATAGTATTCAGCTGTCCCCCATTGGTTTTGTCACTTTTATCGATTTTATGACTCATTATTACTTATTGCTTTTTTTTCTTTTTTTTCTTTTATTATCCAAAATATGTTTTACAAACTTTAATTTACTTAATCATTACCGTTTACTTAATTTCACGGGAGAGGTCGAATTGGTTCCCGAGTACGATTTTGCCGGTCGAATTAGATAAACTTGATTTTCAAGTTAGCTGGTCAAATTGGTTTCCGTTCTATGTTGTTAAAGTTTTTTTTTTTTTTTTTTTTTTTATTATTTCAACTCCGCTGCACCTTGCGGCTTCTCAGCTCTAGAGTTTCTAATTGTTACTGCTATTATTTATTGTGATTTCTTTTATTATTCATTACATGGTTAAAAAAATTAAGCAAATGAAAAAAGTCTTGCGGGGATATATGTTTAAAACACTTTTCTCTCGTTTCTTTGCAAGCGATTATCTATGTTGCAAGCTGCCTTTAATTTGTGTATTATCTGACTTGAAAAAAATCTGAACTGTAAATGGAAAATAAATAATTGTAAACTACATTTAGCATTTAATGTAGTTTTATAATATTTTACCAATGAATGAATGTTCATACAGCTCAATTCACCACTACTATCAAAACTATATATTTATTTTTGGTTAAATATCACGTTTTAATAAAATGTACATAAGCCTACTGATTCATCAATCATTAATTCGACCGTTTTAAATTGAAAACTGATTTAATCCGGGAACCAATTTAACCACCTAATGTAGTAATTCCAGTTTATTACAGGAACCAATTCGACCGCATCGAATTTCACTATTAGTTTTGTCTGCAGAGTTGATTCTGACATTGGGCTACGTGTCTAAACTATATATAAAAACGATATAATAGTGAGAAAAATGAAAAGTTTATAGGATACAGTTATATTATTGTTCAGGTCTTTAAAAAAAGAAACATTTGTTTTCTCGGATTTTTACTGTCTATGTCGGACGTTGGAATACGAGAGTTATTTGCAAAAAAAAAAAAAAAGAAGGGAATCTAGTACAACCTCCGAAACGCATTAAAAACATTTACAAATGGCATCGGAGTAATTAGGAATTAGAATCTGATTAAAAAACATTTACCAGTCAATTGATCCGAGCATCCAGTAAACTAACGGAAAGTAAGAAATCGCGTCCAAGAAAGCGATATCCGGTCTTCTTTCTAGCAATATGATAATCGGATTTAAATTCGTTTTGGTATGAAAATGAGCTCGAAGAGGAATTATAAAATTATATATCCCATTCGAGGCGAAATCGGCTGCCAGTATTATCGTTCCGTTTTGCCAGTTATAGTCATTCGCATTTCGGTAACTACAATGCTCGCAAACCTACGTGTAAATTAGTTATTACAGACGTACAAGTTAAAAATATTTTCATACGTAGGTGAATGCGTGCCTGTTTGTTGTAAACTGTATAATAAAAACCAACTTCAATAATAAACAAACAATAAGGGTAAAAATAATTTATAACAATAAATTAAATAAATACCTTATTTAGGAACGTTTTCGGGTATAACCCATCATCAGCTAAAACTAACTTAATCAAAACTCAAAACACACTGGAAAGAATATAAGGAATACGTGTGTATATATATAGTAACTGCATAGGTGGAACAAAAATAGGTATAAAAATTAATAGTGTGAAATTACTAATATTCAATACAAAATATAAAATAAAATAGAACAACCTAAAATTAAACTTTTATATTTTAAATTATTATTAGGTAATTGATCGTTTAAAATATTATTTTTATATTTATTTATGTAATTTTAAACGATCAATTACTTAATAATAATAACCCACTTTTTAAAATATAAAAGTTTAATTTTAGGTTGTTCTATTTTATTTTATATTTTGTATTGAGTATTAGTAATTTCACACTATTGATTTTGATACCTATCTTTGTTCCATCTATGCGGTTACTATATATACACACGTATTCCTTATATTCTTTCCAGTGTGTTTTGAGTTTTGATTGAGTTAGTTTTAGCTGATGATGGGTTATACTCGAAAACGTTCCTAAATAAGGTATTTATTTAATTTATTGTTATAAATTATTTTTAGTTGTTGAAGTTGATTTTTATTATAAATATTTTTATATTCATTGCTAAAACTGTAAAATATTTTTCTAAAATAATAAGTAAATAAATTAGGAAATTGCAAAATTCAAATAAAGTCGTCAGTTAAAAATTGTACACCTTGCTGCCATTTTCACGTGAAATCGCTTAAACGTGATGATATAGCACGTGAGCATTTTTCGAAAAAGGTTAATGCTTGTAATGATAGTAGTTCGGTTGCTATATTTTACCTGTGCTAGCTGTAAACAGCAAAGTGGCTTCTTCTCCTTTAATAGATAACAGAGCGTCGGGCTAACTCCTATATAAGGTGATACCGGTGGGAAGCCCTTCACAATTCTACGGATCAGAAAATAAATACAAATTATTCATTTTCGGAAAATTAAATTATTTAATTTATCTTCTTTTTCATAATAATTACATTAAAAAAATAACGGTTAATATTTTCTACTTTTATTGGAGGAAATCGACGTCATCCGGCAGTATGTATTTATGCAGAATTTTCGCAATTGAAAATTCCTTCATCTATATTATATTAAAACAAAGTCGGGTTAATTGTACCAATTAATAACTCAAGAACGGCTGGACCGATTTTTATAATCTTTGATTTGTTGGATTTGTCTCCGCCTCGAATAGCAGATACGAAATTTAAAACAAAATTTATGAAAGAAATTCATTTTTGTTTTTGTTGTTTTTAGCCCCAAAGGGGGTTTAAATAATTTTTTAACCGTAATTTTTGGATTTTATGAAAGGGCTTCTGTATTTTGTTTTATATTTTGAATTTCGCTTTTTATCTGGTGATGAGTTATGAATTTTTTAAGAGTAATTTTGAGGTAATTCCAAATTCTATATTATATATTCTAGGTGGTTTCTTGCCGTCCATAGTAATTGCTCAGCTTAAAATTGTAAATTGTCATAGATTTCTAATTGTAATTTATGATCCAATTCTGATAAGTCAAACCGTTTCCGAACTATTGTATAATTGAATATTTTTGTCGTTTCTGAACAATCTTATTCGGATAATTCCGTACATTATATATCAAAAATCGGTATAAATTTACTTTAAGAAATCAAATTACTTTAGAAACACGTTTTTTCGTGTATAGTCCATCATCAGCTAACAGCACAGAGTACACACTCTATTAAAAAGTATATAAATTGAGTGTGTATTCTGTGTTGTTAGCTGATGATATAACCCGAAAAAAACATGTTTCCAAAGTAAAATTTTTTAAAGTAAATTTATACTGATTTTTGTTATTAAGGGGAATTTATTTATTTTGTATATATATAGAACGGATTGACTGATTTCGATGATTTTTTTTTTTCTGTTCATATCGGCTTGGAGAGTTCAGATTAAATATGTCAGTTCGCCCCCCCCCCCCCAATTTTTTCTATTACTACTATCATGAATTACCATTCATTGCAGAATATTTGATTAAACTTTGTACTACTCTTATTATTGTTATCACAATTCACTTTGAAGTTTAATATTATTTTTTTTTCGTTTTTCAATGTATTAATTACTAATGAACGCAATGGAATAATTCAAACTGGGAAAGAGTAAGTATAATTTCTGTCGGGTGATTATAGAATAATAAGAAGATATTGTATTTATTTCAACCTAAAATGCATATGCCTCTAAACATAAATATCATAAACATAAAAATGAAAATATATTGATCCTTAGAATTAAACAATACCATCCAATGTGTATGTACGTAGATGTTTCTCTCACGGTTAGTTGTACGTAGCATGTTCACGTGTCGGAAAACCATCCGCTTTGTTAGTTCTCGCACCTGACAGCAAAACGAAAAATGTCGTATATCACAGGGTGTTTCGATGAAGGGAATCGATCCGAGTGCAAACCATTCAGCAAAAATAGTTTAACAGAAAGTAGAGCAACAATGCTCCGCGAGTCATTTCGATTCGCTTCAATAAAGCAAATGTTTTGCTGCCACGTGAATTACAATCATTTCAATGTAATTAAAATACTTTTCATTTTGACTTTTGTACATTTATTGAACTTAATTCATTTTGAGCATTAATTTTATCTTAATTAAAAACACTGAATTTAATTTAGCTAACAAGTTAACACAACATTTATTGATTCTGAGGCGGTACAAAGTTTGCCGGGTCAGCTAGTTATATATATATATATGTATATGTATATAACAGCATTTATTCGGATGCATACATTTCTAATTTTGAATAATTTAAATATTTACAGTACACGATATTTCAATACTTTAGAAGCCTAAATTTGAACACACTATTATACTAGTGTATATAAGGCGTGTTTCCGTTATACTAGTAAGCACTATGGACAATAAATCTAAAACGTGATTTCGGTAATAACTGTTTAATAAGAGCACTTTAAACTAAAAACTAACAAATAAACAAACATAAAATACTAAACAAAATTAAATCTCGATTGTCGTATTTTAGATATCATAAAAAATAAACAAAAAAGAAAAAAGGTAATGTACGAATTATGTTTCAAGAATCGAACGATTTCTTTTTTTTTTTTTTTATCTCAATAGTTTTACTTAAACTATTAGATATTTTAAATATAGAAATAAAAATAATAATTATGATAATAAATTCGGTGAAAACAGTTTTGTTGGCACACACTACGAAAAAAGTAAAATTTTTCTTTTCTGTCTTTGGAATTTGGAATTTTTCAAAGTTTTCATACACAATTATAGAATAATTTCTGCTAATAGCTTCGACCTTGTTACAAATAGGGGTTATTTTTCGATTCGCTTCTCCATGTTCCATTTTATCACTTATGTATATACCATCAGTTACAAAAAACCGCTGATATATGTCAAAAATAATACAGTTCGGTTTTAAAAATTACAATTAAAAAAAGTAACGAAAAAAAAAAGACTTGGTTCTCACTACTGTTATAAAGTTCAGTAATTAAAATTTCAATACTGGAACAGAAAAATTAAGCACCTTACCGAGCAAAATATAAAGAAATAACAGACATTTCCTCTTCGGGTGAAATTATCTCCACTACGTGTACGTTCGCAGATCTTCCTAATTCTAAAGAACAACTTACACTTCCGATCCAATGTTCTTCCGTATTCGGTAGTTTTTCCGAACTCTTCCTGACAGAGGATGTGCACTTTTACGAAATTTCTAATCGTTTTTTTTTTTCGAGCGCATTAAAAATTTCATCAAATAGTCAGCAGTTTGAAATAAAAAATTAACCAAGTTCAAAAATACGAAATTATTCGTTTAAGTCATTAGAAGAAGTGCATCTTTTAAATTTTTGTGTCGTTTAAAAATCTACTTTTCATCCTCACAATTAAATATCGTCCAAAAGATCCAGAAAAACAAATTCGAATTAATAACAAAAGTTTCAGTTCGTATTTGAAAGCCCACCGAATACGTAAAATCATATCATAAACAAAAATTTCAAAAAAAAAAACACAAAAAGAAGCGTTATCTTAAAATTCAAAATACTTTCTACCGAAACAAATTAGATTAAATTGATCCTAAATGAAGTATTTTATCATTTAAAATGAGTTTATGAATGAGGACAATAGTCTAAGAAATGGGAGAAAAGAGGAAATCGTTGTGTTCTTAATGGTTTAAGGATAGAGGATAAAAATAATTCGATAATTTAGGGCTAGGACTAACACAAGTAGAATGAAATATAAGAAGCACACCATGTAAGGGGAGTAAGGATATCGAGTTTCGGTAAAGAATAGTAGAAGGACTATTTTTCAGCAAAAATAGGCGAGTATTCAAATAAAACGTGATAATAGGGGGGTAAAAAAAAAAACAAAGTGGATGCAGATGAAAACTGAGAAAATGACGCCGGAAGGAAACTAAAATGAAGGCGACAAATAATTGAGATTGTGAGGCGTTTAAGAGAGGAAAACTATCATCTGGGAAACCATAAACGAGGAGGAAGAGATGGTTGAGTAGAAGGGAAAAAGAAGCCTGAATTAGAAAATGAAAAAGAACAGGAGTCGAGCACTGGTCTAGAATGAACAACAAAAAAGTGCTTTCAATGCCTAAATGATCGATCCCAATCGAGTGAAAGAGTAAAACATGATAGATGAAAGAGTATATGAGCAGTATATTACACAATTGAAAGAGGAAGAAGAAAGAGGAGGAATGTGATAGCTGGCATAACTGGGATTACGAGAACGTTGTAGCAAACAATCGATGAGGAAACACAGAGAACGGCGCATAGAACAGCGGTAGATTACAAATAGAAAATTAAGCAGAAAGAAGAATGGTTAAAAATTCAGCAAGGAAGTCATTTAAATTTAGAGGAACTGCGAAGAAAGCGAGGAGTCAACGATAGGGTGAAAGATACTTTTTTTAAATTTTTACATCTTTGTGATCTTGTATCCAACAGGAAAAAATTACGCCGCGCAAAAATTTGAAAACTCTGCAACTAGTCAAATTTCACGTATTATTCCAATTATGTTATTAAACGGTATTGAATAAATCGTTTTTTTTTTTTGTTTTTTTGTTTTATTTTTTGTTTTTTTGTTTTATTTTTTGTTTTTTTGTTTTATTTTTTGTTTTTTTGTTTTATTTTTTGTTTTTTTGTTTTATTTTTTGTTTTTTTGTTTTATTTTTTTAGAAAAAATGTTTTATAAACTTTTTTATTTTTTCTATAGTATAGTAGTAAAGTGTATTTTTACTTGAAAAAGAAATTAAAAATTTTTCGAAAAAAAGTACTTTACTTCTGAGGCAACGATGAAACAACGATTTTCACATCTAAATCACGCTGGACAATTACTTAATTACTTAATAATGTACCGTCAGAACCAAAATTTTTTATTTAAATTTCGGACTAGGTTAATTTGCAGAAAATTGTCAATGCGGAGTAGGCTTCAAATAGACATCAAAAGGCACACATATATAATATAGGGTAAGAAAAAAACATAGTAATGTTAGATATGCTAGTTTTCGTCTGAGCACCGAAATTTAAAGTTAAATCTGGAAAACCTCAGATTTTTAAATACCGCTTTAGAATATTCCCCGTTAACTTATAAGAATCGACTTATGAATTATCTGCAAAGGTTAAACTAAATCAAAATATGTGAAGCTGCAGGAGATCTGTTTGATATGCACTCGTCGAATATCGTTCGAAGAACTGATCTGCCATGCAGGGGTAGAGTGTTACAGAGCAACTGCGTTTACAGTCAACGGCTCATTAATTACATGATATCTCTTTTAATTTTTCTTTTTTCATTCACCGATTTTTTCCATTTTAGATAATCAGCAAACTGAACTAATCGTACAATTAATAAACGGAGCGATATTAAAAACGCCGACTCGAATGGAAATATATCAAATTAACAGTGTAGAGTTTGTATAAAATACTTTTACTCGGATGAAAAAAAATGTAACGCGCAATATCACTGTTTGAACTATTCAGATTCCGAATGATCCGATCATGGGGATGTATCCTTAAGAGGGAAACCAACCGTTGTCCCATGTTATTATATCCTCTCGATGGTTTAAACCTAACGCAGTTATCCCTCATCAACACAAAAAAAAAAAGCCAAAAAATAAAAACAGCAATTTTTCCTTTAACCGCATATACACATAAACACGACGAAAATAAATGAAATTATTTTTAGTCAGCTTACTTGCTATTTTCTTTATACCATCCGGTTACTGGCATTGTCAAATATGGGAATTTCGGTGCTACATTAACGGAAACGATTCCAGCTGGTAACCAGTACATTACGATTGAACTATGTCGCTTAGTTAGCTTTATATAATTTTTAGTATTCCCCTGATATCTTTTGTTTTGCGTTTGTTTTTCTCTTCAACAGTCTGCTTGTCTTATCCTTTAACTCGGCGATTATTGCAACATGTATGTAACCGTCAACTACTGTCGCTGTTTCATTGTGACATAAGTACTGATCGCTGGGTTATTTTTACACAACGAAATTTAAACTATTTAAGTATGCCTGTAATTTGTATCATTTAAAAAATGTTTTTTAAAAATACCGATTTCAAGGTTTATTATAAAAATTTAATAAAAATGAACTAAAAAGTAAAAAGTATTCGATAAAAAGTATATTTCAGAGTGATATATACCTTATAACATAATGTTATCGTAATTTGTATACACCGTTCGTACCTTAATTAGAATAGGCATCATATTCAAATTACAATATCTAGGAACAATTTAACGAATATTTAGTGCAGTTTTTAGATAATTATTATTGTAATCTGAATCTGATGCCAACTTTAATAAGTATTAATGCAGTATAAAGTATATCTGAAATATATTTTTTATCGAATTATTTTTAGATTTTTAGTGCAGTTTTATTAAAATTTTATAATAAATCTTGCAGTCGGTATTTTTTTTTTTTCTTTTTTTAAAAAAATATTTTGTTTTACAATTTTTATCATTATGCTCAAATTTTTTTCTTTGCTAAAAATCAACTTTTTTGTCACATTTCAAAAAAAGCATAGAAACGAACTTTCTAAACCTACACTTGGTATTCTCACATACATAACTTTTAATTTTTCGGGAATTTATTAGTCATTTTTTTTTTCGCGTGTGGATACGCAGACTTTATTCAGGTCCTCCTGAAGCAGCCTATCTACAATTTCTACGTCTTAGTGCTCGATTATCAGAGCAATATCATCGGCATATGCGTAAAGTTTGGCATTCGTAACACAATTGTGGACCGAGTTAATGTAAATGTAAAAAAAAGGAAAAATTTCATTTCTTTATTTTAAACTGTTTTCACGGTAAAAACGTCAGAATATATAATCGCTTTCCTTTTCTTCAAAGCTACATTTCCATGGTAATTTGGCAAATTGATAGTACTTTAGGTCAGTTGTCTCTGTTGTACTAATAAAAAATATCTAAAGAGATTACGCATTTTTTCATGTTTTTTGACGACGAATACTCAGTTCATGTTCACCGATTTTCATATCAGTATTCACACAGTACCACCGCTGAATGGTATAACTTTCTAATGGACAACAAATCAGTAAAATCCGTCCGCATGAATAATATAGGTTATACGCGAGGGAACATAAAAAAAAAAACATACACATATGATGATGAACGTATAACTCCATTTTTCCAGAAAGTTAGTAAAAAATAGTGCATATTTCGAATACACATACACGTTTTGATGATTATTTTTGCATTTATAATGATCGAATAAATTTTACATTGAACAATATATATATATATATATATATATATATATATATATATATATATGGATGAGTATTTTTGCTGCTTGAAATATAGAAGACAGATTATTATAAGCTCAGAAATCTTATATTAATATTTGTCAGTAAAAATATGAGCGTTTCTAAATGAACAGGAAACATTTTCAAAAATATCTAAAACAATAATATACTACATGAACGCTTCCGTAGTGATTATTAATCATTTTAAACAATTTTCAGAAACACCGCGTTAAATAGATTATATAGTTTTGAAGCATACCGAACATCATATTGTTATATTTAAAAGTTAAAAAATTATGTATTTTGTTATATTATTGTGAAGTTCGAAGACGCTAAAGGCCCAAGATGCCGGGCATCTTTAAATAAACACTTTTGAATTGAATTGAACATCATAACTTATTATTATGGTTAAAAAACCACAAACTACATCTTCTTTTGTTGGTCTTTTTATATGTAGTTCTTAAAACAGCAGCTGGAAACCACTTGAAACGACTTTTTTCAATACCACAATGGTTGTTTGTTTAGACTTTCATACTTGGTTTTTCGATTCGAAGTAAATATCAGGGGAATTTCAAACCTGATTTCAGGATTACTACGTTCAGTAGTGTCATCACTAACATCTGAGTCATCGCCATCTAAAATGGAGTTATTTTTAAAAGCTCTCATCTATACTTGATAATAAGACTATTAATTGATGAGATATATGTATGTACAATGGCGATTATCAATTATAATATGTTTTCTTATTAGCTATTTTTATTTCACGCAATCGCTACAAAAATAAGGAAATACATATAAAAATAGTTCCGTTTCAAAGGAGAAATATTTAAGAAAATTGTTAAACCAAAATCGACGAAATTACACAGCACGATAAATATAAAAATAATTTCTTACTGGAGAAAAAGTCAGCAGAAAAATAAGGAAACAGAACGATTATCGCAAAATAACAACGGAGAAATATACATATCACAACGTAATTTTATATAATATAATAAACGTCGTGTATACGGAAAACGAAAAAAATAGTCCTGTAATTACTATTATTGGCTTGTTTCTGCTGACCCGTGCGATACTAGATAAGGGTAAGGTGACCCTTTTTTTTCTTACGTGAAATCTTCAAATAGCTTGGCTACTCCCGTAGTCACTAATTTAGTTTCAGTGCATAAAAAATGAGTTGGTACAGAATTTCATTGCAAGTGAATTTCCATAAAATTGCTCGTATTCTAGTTGGCTTCCATAATACTTATTTACGAGCTTTAGCTGAGTTTATATTTCTTATATTTTAATATAATCCTTTTATTCGTAATTCCTGAATGATGGGTCAATTGGCCCTTGGTTGGCGTTCCCACAAAAAAAAAAAATATTTACAGTATGTTATGAAAATAGGTTTAAAAAAATAACCAACATTTAATAATAATGCATATTGCGCGAGATAGAGAGAAAAAAGAAATAAATCATAATATTTCACGAAATATGAACAAAATTTGTTTACACGGTATTCAACCAACGAAAAGAATATGCCGCATTGTAATGCACGAAATTCATGTTAACATTTCAAAGTTAGCCAATAATAAAAAAAATTATGTATACACGTATATGTATATGTATTTACCACTCACATAATAATAATAATAATAATAATAATAATAATAATAATAATTGTAATAATAATAATAATAATAATAATAATAATAATAATAATAATAATAATAATTGTAATAATAATAATAATTGTAATAATAATAATAATTGTAATAATAATAATTGTAATAATACTGCGTTGAATATAATATATTATCACCCTATTTCTTGTCTGCCAATAACGCTTAAAGGGTTATTATTTGTCAAATTTTTAATATTTCAGATCTGTCTGAAGTGTGCATTAGAGGAAAAAACCGTTAATTAAATACTCGTCAGTAATTAGGCAGCAACGCGCAACCTTGTATAAGCACTAAAGAATCTGCTAAAGAATTGTACAAGCGCACAATGTTCCAGCATATCAGGTCGGTGCAATCGAGGAAACATTTTAAAAGCTAAAATTATATCTAGTCTGTGCGTCGTCACATGCAATGAATGTGCGTTTAGAAAATAATTCGGAAAATAGTATGGTGAACAAAATTTACAATAGCTGTGTAATATTCGAACTTACCTGGTCCATTCGGTATGCCAGACAGGTGGGACATATGCATCATCACCCGCCATTGATATGTGAAATCTGAAGACAAGTGTAGACCAATAGATAAAGAAGCATGCTCCACAAAATAAAACAAATAGCCAAAATATTTCTTAAAAACAAAAATTTTAAAATATCTATGTACATAAACATCGTTAATATACTTGGCAATGTATATAAAGAACAAAGGTGCTTACAAACGCACACGCGTAACGCATCGGCTTTGAATAATTTTAAGTAATCGGTAAATTATACGCGGCAGTGCAACAGTGAACTGATATTTGTTTTCTGTTTATTTCATTTTTTGTTACTACCTAAATTCTCAACAATTCGACATGCCACTTCGAATATATGACGGTGAAGTTCGTTACGCTGCTAATTCCTCTACGGATTTTAATATAGAGGTTCTCAAGTGAGAGATGTACTAAGGCTAGAATTTTTCAGCATTTGTCATATCGGTCTGGAAGTAGATAAATCTGACCGAATACATTTTTTATTCGTATTTAGTCTGCATCTTTTTTTCTCGTTTTTTTTGTGTTTTTAACCAGATTTGTCACAAACGAAACTTCTTAAAAAGTGAAAAATTCCAAAACTTTTATATTTGTTGAAGAACAATTGGTCCAGAAGTATTCATTTTTTCACATTTGAAGAAACAATAGTAACAACTGCGGAATAGAAGTTTAATCATTACAGAATAGGATGAAGTATCCAAACGATCTGTAAAAATGCAGTGAACTGGTGAATAGCGTGTTTCGCTGTACAGTCGGATGTATAACGGATAAAGAAAAACGAGAAAAAAAAATACTAAAAAATGCATTTTGAACGTAATTTCAATTTATCAAACACGTTTTTTTTTCTTTTTTTTACACATGAGCAGTTAACAGCTTATAAACCATAATAAACTATGATCTGCGACTTTTGCGCGTTCTATTTATGAATTTTCAAAATCAAAAGTTGATTCTTATAGTGCCGAGAAATCCGAACCTTCATTTAAACCTAACGATGCGGAATTTTCAAATTTACAGCTGCCAAACATACGATATACACACACACACACATATATATATATATATATATATATGTAAGTGTGTACGTAAATATCGCGAAATGTCTTTAGCTACGTATTATTCAGAATCAATTTATCACCGAGGAAATTATGATGATAACTTTAAAATGGCTTTAACGAAATAAAATCCCAGGCACTGTGTAGGTAAGATGTCGTGTTTCCTCATCCGTTCAAACGATATTCATAATGTAAGAATTACATATGCATTATATAAACGTATATATTTATTTTTATTTTTTTCGTTGTTTTGAAAACCCCATTTTTATACTGGCGCTAGCGGTGATCACTTATAGGTAATTCTAAAATAAAAAAAATTGATGCTTATCGAATGAAAAACCGGGTAAGTACCGAAAGATCATTGCAATTTCAACAATGAACCGATAACCAAAATCAATGCAAAGTGATTACTTTATATACAATTTGAGTCGAGCAAATGGTTGAAGAAATCATTGCTCAATCTCTGTTTTTTGCTAACTCAGAAATCAACTTTCCGAATTCTCTAGTACGTCTAATTTTTGACGTTTTTCGTTTTTTTTGCGCTTCCAAATGATCTTTGGTTACGTGGAAATTTACACAATTAGGTGATTATTATAATTTCTAACAAAAAAAAAAAAAAAAGAACCCAGTAGATAAAGACATTTACGGTTTTTCCGTCCTCCATATCTTCACAGCACCGACTCCATAACTATCCGAACATCACTGCGATCGAGCTCCTCAACATCGGGAACGATACGAGAAGGCTTAAGAGAATGAAGCCACAAGAATTTGTGTGCCTGAGCAGTCTATTAAAACTCTCATAACTAATTACCTAGGCAGTGGCCAAAGCCAATTAAAAATGTGATTATTTTTTTCTTTTATTTTATTTTTATTTTTTCACTATTAACAGTATTTGTGTATGCCCTCGGGCAGTTCAATAATAAATAAAGAATTAAAAAAAAACAAAACATCCTCACAGAATGTCCTCAGTTCAATTCTTTCAGATTAACACATAATCCTTCCTTCTTACGCCTAATATCCTCTCTGATAATCAGTATGCAAAGCTATACTACTCAATATAAATTCCGTAATTTTTATTTAATATAAATACACTTATATTGATCCGTGGCTCTAGCCGATGGTCGTTGTTTATGGC
Organism: Icerya purchasi; assembly: GCA_039619475.1. Classification (NCBI taxonomy): domain Eukaryota; kingdom Metazoa; phylum Arthropoda; class Insecta; order Hemiptera; family Monophlebidae; genus Icerya; species Icerya purchasi. The sequence goes on from CM077115.1 coordinate 242,716,803, forward strand.
ACGTAAATTTAAAATAATAATAATAATGATACGATGTACGTATATTTTTTTTCTTTCTTTTTTCAGTAATCTTCGCTAAATGTTCTCTAAACGGGTAACACATTGCTCGCACTAAAATGTTCTAAGAATCGTCTCAGTTCGCTGCACTATCGCTTCTGCACCGTTTTTTGTTTTTTTTACAGTTAACAGATATTCGCCAGCGATATATTTCATTGAGTCCCTATTTATGAAATTTTGTTCGCTCAATAGGCTAATTTTTTCTATTTTGTAATTTTCATAGCTATGGGCCAACACTATAATATAAAACTGATACAGGTGTGGGAATGTCATTTTGATATGATAAAATAGCAGTAGAGAGTTACAAAGTATAGAAGTACTGGATTAGTTAAATGCTTGGTCTGATTGGATGTTTACACTGTTCTTATATGAGTGTGTATACCGCTCAATGTGCCCTTAATAATTCGCTAATGTTGGAGAAATACTCACAGCGTTTGGCGAACACACAACAAAAAAGGCGAGCAGATGATCAAATCGAAATTCATACTTTTCCACAACGATAGAGCCAGTAGCATTATACGCTTTAAGTATTATTTTTCTCCCGATGTTCAAATAATGGGTTCTCAGAATTTTACTGACAGGTTAAAAATATAACAGGTGTAGAGATGACTGATGTAATTCCGGAATGAAAGACCGTTGTACAGAAAGACGCCTAAATAATGAAAGAAAGAATAAGAAGAACTGCTCATTATTTGATAGGAAGGAAATTAAAGAAGGATCAGGAGGTCAAAGAGTAAAGATGACAGTAGAGGACTTAGTGAGGGAAGTGAAACGGCGGATATTAGATAAAGCGTTTCCAACGATATTAAGGAATTTTGAAGTCGATAATTGGCCGTTGAAATATTACAGTAAAAGAAATAAATGAGGATGTAGGGACACGCAAGAAATTTAAGTAAAACAGATATTAAATAAAGTAGCGCTCAGTCAAAAACAATGCAGTAATTCAATAGTCATGAAGTAAAGACGAGAGGAAAAAATACCGATTTTACGATGAAAAAGATTATTAAGAGATGAAAAGTGATCTACGATATTAAAAGAAAGAATTCTATTGAAGACAGTTAGGAGATTCACATTATCGAAGGCTACCGAGGTGTCAAGAAAGGAAATAATAACGAATTTTTTTTATAAATGTCTACCAAAAATGTATCAACGTAGGCAGGAGGACCGCATCCAAAGCGGAAAATTTGTTATTAGATTAGAAATTGAGGAAATAAAGAAGGCTAACAAAGGAACTATATCGAGAGAGGGGAATGCATTCATTAAAATCATTGGTGCCGTTTCCAAGAACCTAATTATATATATATATATATATTTTAGCTCATATGATATACCTGCTATAGAAATAAAAAGTAAAGCATCTGTGAATATTAAGATATTATAAACTTCACACATACAATTTTTGCTCATAAGATATATTTGCTATAGAAATAAAAAATAAAATATCGATGAACATTAGGATATTATAAATTTTTGGTCTGTGATTTTTCTCGATTTTTCTGAGAGATAGCCTCCGTTTAAATATTTCCAGTATCTAAATTTTTTAGAAGCTAAAACAGAAATATTGGAAAAATTCAGGAACAAGAAATTAAAAACTGCATTTCTTTTTCGTCAATGTTTTACTCCAATATAAGGATCTAGTCGAACTAACGAAGTACAGTTCATGGCGCAAGTCCCCGATAAATTATTAATAAATCGTGCGGATGGAAATCACGCTTTAAAATATAATGATAAAATATCAAACTGACAATGGAGTTCGAAATTTTCCACTGATCCTAGAGCGAAAATGCTTGGTGAAAATCTTAAAAATGGGATTCTGTCGATAATTTTTGTCTAAGTTGCTCGAAAGTTACAACATTTACCCTATGCAAAGCTTTTATGAATTAAGCGAGCGATTCGAAAGCGGAATTGCGAGTAATGAATGAAATGAAGCTGCTCGTGGTATCCTAATATTTGACTTATCCAATCCTTTTTGGAAAGAAGCAATGTGATTCTTAACTTAAATTACTAAGCATATTTTTTGGAGGGGGATATTGTATAGAAAAAATATTATATCCGTATCGAACACAAAGAAAAAAGAATAAAAATCTACATCGTTTCAATTCCAGGAAGGCAATGCAAAGTTTTTTTTTCGGTTCCTCACCGCTTAACCGAATGTAGCCCGATTTTGAGTATATAAGTGTTTACAGGGTAGGTAATTGAACGCAATCTTACTACAACACACAGAACGAAATTTTTCATTTTTCAAAACTTTTATTGCAGTAAAACAACAATACACAATCAAATTTTTCAGCGCCAGTTTATAACCATTGTTGTTAGCATATCAAATTTCACTCAATTTCTTTATTATTTTCACGTGTGAAGTTTGTGCTTAAAATACTTCGGGGAATTAAGTCGAAAAACAAATTATTTTTTAGAATGTAATATAATATATAAATACAAAAAAAAATCAAGGATTATATCTCTGTCAAACAATAGTTTTAACAAAAAATTTTCCCTTCTAAATTTGTATTTCAATAATGTGTAGACATTTTTATTTTAAGCTATATTATAAATAACGGGATTCACATGTAAAACTTTCAGAATATTATTTCTATAATATGATTTTTTTTCCCGCCATAATAAAGAAATCATTAAATTGCACCCTTATTGCGTTATAATTGCACAGTCGAAAATTTTCCGTTCGATTACCAATGCTGTAAAATCGGGCTATATTCGGTAGCGTTTTCATCACATTTCGCATCAGGCTCTTAAATCCCAACTATTTCTTATTTAATCAGCACATGCGGAGCCATTGTGCTGTTTTCCGCGACAAATTTAAAAAGTTCCAAAAAAAAAAAAAAAAAACACGCCACGCATTCAAATCATATTTGCAATACTTTCTTGACGGAAACCATAAGGAATAGAGGTGTAGTAAAAAAAAAAACTTTTTCTTTTGTTCATAACGCATAATCATGATTGGGTGAAGAAACGTAAATAGGTGCTATAACAAATTCTACCGGAGAAAATTAAAAATTTTCACAAACGGATGACGCTACACTATGCTTAGAAACAACGAAAGTAACGCGGTTTGTGACGATTAACTTAATCGACGCCCCCTCGTGCACAAGAGAATTAAAATAGCCATTCGAACAAATATCTATGTTAACAACTAAAAGTGTACCTCTTTCGTTGATTAGCTTCGTAAACACGGGATTTATACTTATTCTACTCTCGGCTTAATGCTGTTCGGCACGCATACGTTGATGTTCCTCCTGCCAGCCACACTCACCGAATAATCATTCGCGCTAATAATCTATATCAAGTCGATCATCCGAACAATTGGAAGTTTTGGGTTTTAATGGTGTAAGTATTTTTGATACTTCAGTCGACAAATAAAAAGGCGACCTCTGAGAGATGGAAAGTTATTAATTGGATTTATAACGGGAAATTACGAAAGATGGCGCCACAAATGCCGAATTCATTTCAACGCGTCTAGTGGTGCACATAACGGACTAGAGTCGTTCATTTATTTTTTTGTTTCTGAAAGGAATAGTTTGATTATTGTAAAAACTTCTAATTCGATTACTGTAAAAACTGCTGATTTAATTAGTCGCTTACTGCCTTTCTCCCGTTTTTGTTTTTTATCAGCTCCCTTGTCTCACTGTCCTTCCTATTCAGATGATGTAGTTGTTTTTGATTCGCTGATTATGTGTTTATTAAGTGTTGTCCATCTCTTTCCGTTGAGTATTCTGCATTGTATTACAGTTTGCCGAGACTTGTTCTTCCTCTGCTGTTTAATACGTCGTTTCCTATTCATTCTTCACACGTCACTTCTTATTAACAATATCTGATCCTATTAAACTATAACTGATTCTTTCTTTTTCAAATTGTTGCTGAGTAGAGATGGTTGATGAGCCAAAAAAAAAAAAAAAAAAATCTAAAAATGACTAATGTTTACTAGCCGATTTTGTAAGCTGCTTCCGTAATTTATGTTTGAAAGTTTTAAAATATGCTGAAATTTGTTCAAGTTGGCGATGCAGTGTTTAAATTAACTTTGTTACTACGTGGTCATCTTTATAAATTTTTTAACTACCGAAAACTTTAGAGTCCGTTAACGTGCAACCGGTTTTTTGATAGGGGGGATTAATCATTTAGTTTGCGTGTTTCGTGATGTTGTGATTCCGTATGCGTCATTATTTATGTAATTTATGATAATGTAGCAGTATATAAGAGTGCTTCCGGGCTTCGAGAAATTTCGTTTTCTTTGATCTTCCCAGACAATGCCAAACGCTTTTACGCTTCAGGAAAATTTCTCGAATCTGAGAAGCACTATTTCCTTCGTGTGACATCCCGGTTTTGTCTGATTTCTTTACCTCATCTGACTTACGCAGGTTTGGATGACCTGGACGCGAATAGTTTTACGGTACCAGCACAAGTTAGGCAATATTGGTATCGCACCTTACTCACATGAAGTGTATCCGCACCAAACACCCCGTTTGTAGATGTCGAAAAATGATGATAGGCGGCACATTTTCTCGAATTATAAATATTCAATAATTGCTTTCTGCTTGTACTGTTGCTCGAACGAGTGCATTTCACGTTTTCATTTATTGTGACGAAACCCGATCACCTACCGCGAAACAAAGTATACCACACTCTGTGTAGCTGCGACTTTCTTCTTTCTAACCAGTACAGATATATAATTCTGTACGTTGTTTACAGAGCGCGCTAGGAGCGAGTAGACGTTACTTAATGAACAACCTATGTATGCATGTATTAATGTGTGCATTATAATGCATGATTAAGCTCCGTAGTAGCTAGTACTATTATTATTTTTATAATAGGCATGCACGAAATTCTATAAATATTTCGGATAGCCGTACTTTTATTTAATCCGATCAAAAAAACTCCGTTTGTAACTAGAGTGTAAAAACGGACATCATGTTCTTTTATCACTTTTTATATACATACATATATTTCAAGAACAATTGTTAGAAAAATGAATTTTTCTTTTGTCATTACGTAATTAAAGAAAATCAATTAAATCAAACGTGACCATTCCATTTAGATAGAGCGGGTTGTCCGGCACTTACTAATTTGCTTCGATACTGCTTATTAGCGTTATCAAACAAAGCGTGTCCCTTCATATTCTTCTTAATCAATGTTTCCTCGGTGTAGTTCGTGACTCGATCTGTCATTGTACACTCTGTTACCTTCGATGAATTTCGGTACGTACCCGGTTTTTCTTCTTCGATTTATCGGCGAATTTTAATAGTTTACATTTAACGAAGACCAAAGAGACCTGTGCCCGAGACGCGTTTATAAATCGGGCGGTGTTCCGGGATTTTTGACGAGTAAGGGGCAACGGAGGTAATTTAATTTACCGCGAAAAATGGAAAGAGTACGTAAATTGAATCGAAAAAGCGACTGCGCAGCAAATTGGGGAACTCCGTTTTAAAAAAAGTCCGCGCTTGCGAATAAAGAAAAATAAACTTTTATACATTATAATAAAGTAAAAAAAAAAAAAAAAAAAAAAAAATAAATAAATAGCAACTGCTGAAAAAAGTCAAAAAAATTGAAAAAACAAACGTCAAACAAGAAAACCGAAAACAAATAATAGAGAAAATCGTTTAAAAAGCCAAACCGTTAAATTCGTCACGTAACATTACATTCGGAGCGAATAAAAAATGGTGCTGATAGATATACATACGCTATTTTTTCACTGGGCGATCGCCAAGGCACTTCATCCTCCAGTTCATCTTCACTTTCATCGCCCTCGTCTTGAGGTTCGGTCGATATGTTCAGCGATGAACTCGTAAACATATCTGGCACCGGTAGTATACTAGGCCTTCGGCTTCCTGAAATAAAAATAAACCAGACTCTTACGGCGTCCAGGACGAAAATCGTTCTAAAACAATAGCCGCAATACAAAGTCGAGTGCAGTTAATAAATGTGTTATAACGAACACACATTACTGGGCAAAGGTTTCAAATACATTCTTTGATTTATGATGTAGGTTTTTTTTTTAGTTTTTTTTTCTTTTCTTTTTTTATAGCGTATTATTTATGACAAGACAATTTAAGAGAAAAGAATGATAGCTAAAGTTGCATTTTGCGTGAGCAAGAAATTTTTAAAGAGACACACCGCTAATTAAATAAAAAAACAGAATACAATAGGAACAATTAAGTAATCGGTAAGATAAAGAAAACGATAGACTTTTAGGATAATGACTATTTTGCAACAATACTGGAACGAGTTTTTACACGCCTGATCTATGCCTTACTTTATTTTCCTCACTTTCTTGAGCCCATTAATAGTTCAACCACAAAAGTAAGATTCATCCAAAGAAAGGTGACGCACAGAACTGCAAAGAGTTATTAAGTGTGATCTGTGTAGTTACAGATAAACGCGCGAGTAATACATTATCGGTAATATTTAAAATCCTCAATTTTGAGTAATACACAGATTGTAAATCGAAACGCCTCAACCTTTGAAAGGAAATAAATGTTTATCCGCTGTCCAGTAAATTCATATAACGTCAAAATTAATATTTTAAATTAATATGTAGTTGAATAACTGAACTGGCAACTTTTAAACGTACGGTTTATTTGAGGGGGGGGGGGGGGGGAGTTTGAATTTGAATTTTTTTTCACACATTAATACTATTTGGTATTACAATGGCCGCGGGCAAAGCATAAAATGCCTGCATTACACATAATTTAGAAGACTTTAGTATAAACTAAATGATGTGACACACCACGTAACTGTTAATTATGTGGAAAAATTCACCACGTTCGTACGTCGAATGATGTCACTAACTTTTGCCTTCATAATGATTGTGCAGTAAAACATTGCGAATCTCGTAAAGACCTTTAATCAATGTGCAGGACGCCAACTTTATCAGGTTCGGTTTGTTTTCAAATCATTTCGGAGCTTAGATGAATTAGAGATTCTTATCAAACGTAACATCTTCAGAATCGAAATATTCTCCGACGTAAGGACACTAATTAAAAAGAAGCCGTACAACGGCGACTATTTCGGATTCGTTGTGTCGCTTACTCTGGGCGCACACTTCATTGGTCGCAGGCATAGTTCGAACTTCATTTTCCATAAAACGTCAGAGATAACTTGATCGTACGACATTACTCGACGATGCAATTTCAAATATCGCAAGATCAAATCCAAAGTCGTTACGTTTAGTCATTTGTGACGTATTACGCGATGAACTTTTTGTCGAAAATGTCGGCAACATGACACGTGCAAATGCGTGCGACACGATGTTTCTTTTCAACATACTAGACGTTTGTCTCTGTTATATATATGCCCTCGGACCTTCATGAGAGTGTATGACATGGAAAATGAAGCGATAACGGAACATCTACGTGCGACTAGCTTTCGAAAGGCCAAAGCGCGAAATTTTTCCAATTTCTAATTGTAGCGAACAAAAAAAATGCGTTTGAGCGTAAACTTGGAAGAAAAAATAATTTTTATATTTTTGTTAAAAAAAAGGGGGGGGGGGGAAGAAACAAAAACTACAGGAAATGCTAGGTATCTTCATACAATCAACGTTTTACCGTCGTCAGTGCTATCGGTTCGAAATATTTTACAATTTTTTATTAACTTCAATGTTAACGAAGAAAAAGAAATACGTACAAGCGTACGAGTATTTAAAATATCGAGGACACTATTAAAACGGTATGTGTAACGTATTTTTTCCGTTTAAAACTCTGATAGAGCGCGCTTACGTTTTTCTCTTTATTTAGACGAGTAAATATCGATTCTTTTGTAGTTACGAACTTGGCATTGAGTGAATTTTTACGATATTTTCTTGCAAATGAATTTTTACTGAAAATACTTCCGTTCTGTTACTAAATTTTGAAAGAAGGAAGTAGTAAAGAATGAATTGAAAAAAAGGTATAATAAATATACCGGTCGGAAATAATTGAAATTATCGGCAAATGTAAAATTACCTCTTCGTTGATTAACTATTTCCGGACTCAGCAGATTCGGATTATTTTCATTCATCTTTGGAATACCTAAATGGTTACCGGTTAGATTGCTGGTTTCGTTCATCGACGTAATATTAACTTCTTTCTTTTCGGTCGGATGGTGAACTTCCGGTTCTGAAAAAAAAACAAAATACCGAAATGTTATCGGAAGAAGTAAAAATACGATGCGCATCAGAGCATTTCGGTTTGTCGTAGGCTTCGGTTTTAAAACCTTTAGGGAGCCATCACTCCTGCTGGGTCCTGGTAAAAAGGTAAAAAATCATTTTAGTACAAATCGAAAATTAAAAGATAATTTATTAGTGTGTATTCGATCGATCGCAATTTAAAATTCTATCGTTATTCTGTTTTCGCTTTTTTTGTTATATACACCTCCATCCAACTTATTCCACCAGAGGGAGTTGCCTACATCTAGCAACAGTGGATCGAAATGTGCGCATCGTGATCGCACGATTTATGCATATTGAAATAACGTCATCCAGAAGTAATACATACATCGGAAGAAAAACGTTATGAATTAGTAGCAAATTTATTTTTTTAAACGACACACATAGTCAATTGAAGTTTTCTCTTCCATACAGAAGAACTATCATCTGAGAATGCAGAGGGGGACTCTCCATGACGAGGTGATCGAATTTACAATGTAACGTATATATCGTTTTCTTTAACCCTCCTCATGGATGCTAACCAGGAGATCCTTTTTTTTTGAACTCCTAGATTTAAACATATTTAATTATCATATTATTATTATATTTTGAGAAAATATATGGCTGTTTTTCGACATTTATATTACGGATTCCCTACACCAATCTTTCCTTAACGGCTAACTGCTGCAAACCGTAATTAATGTAAACGTAATAACGAGTATAAAACTGCAACATAAATTCATACGTATTACTGTTTGCCATCGGGGTACGGGAACGCTGCGTTAACGATTTCCCGGTACGCAATCGGTAACAATTGGTCGGTATTTCTACTGGATGTACAGGAGACGAGTTTAGCTTGTGAACGGAATTCGTTTTTTTGTTTATTTACTGGTTATTTTCACGTACTGAACTAGGAACCATTTAACGATCCGATGGAGACTCAATTATTTTGCGTTACGGATGACACCTTTTTATTTTACCCAGCGACTTTCTCGTCTGACCGGATGAACAACCCCCGAATGCCACCTTCTAAAATCTCTGTCAGTGTTTTGTAATTTTTCCCTACTTCTCCCTCCAGGGCCATCAGATTTAACCGTGTACGGGACGCACTATTCCATGCGAAGGGCTTCGATTGGTTATTCAACTCCAATGACCACAGAATCTCACGCACACGCAATCGTCCGTAATTAGATCCGTCTCAGAGCAAGTGTCATTTTATTCCAATGACAGTAGTACGAATGTACCTCTCGTCTTCTTATCTTTACATCGTCACCGAGATTGTCGATATTTCTTCTCGCACGGATACACAATATATATATATATATATATGTATATATATAACTCGGCCATTTTGGCCTCGCAAGGGGCTGTGCCCCTTGACCCCTCTTGCTTATATTTCTGTCTTTTTCTCTTCTATACTTTATATAAAATGATCAAAATTTACAACGTAATTCTAAATCGGTCCATATGAATATAACAACATAATCACAAAAATCCTATAAAATATAACAAACATCACATAAAATTGGGACATTTTTTCTAATGGGGGGTAGCCTAAGAATTACGTTGTAATTAATATAATAGGTCATCTAGTTCAAATAGCTGAATTCGTATTTAAAGTGCATCCAAATGGCGATGATGGAAACGGTTAACTGGAAAATATCAGTCAAAGAAAGGTCGCATCGTAATGGAAGAATTTACTACGCCAGCAGCGTTACATGGACCCAAATGCTGAGCAACAAATGCATAAACGAACACATGCAGCCGGAATAAAAATCTTAAGCTGGTCACTTGGCGATTCACTTTTTTTGTAAATCGAACTAAAGTAAAACTACACAAAAATTATAATTATATAATATCACGTATGATTATTATTTCTGAATAGTTTTACTTTATTTCGATTTTTTTTTTAAAATAAATAAGTTGTGGGTCTCACTGGGCAAGTGTGCCCGTTGCATGGGTGCCCAACACTCTTATTATCGTTTATTATAAGTAAACAAAATTACAATTAATCATTCTTACTACATAATTCGAACATCTTAAATCAAAAAAAAAAAAAAAATCAATCAAAGTAAGTATAAATATAAAAAGCACAATAACATACCCATACATAAGTATCGCTTACATATTGGACGTCACATACATTAACGTGCAGGAAAGAGAAAGGAAACGGCGAAGTAAAAGGTCTAAAAGAGCCCTAACAAAATGCAACAATAAAGGGAAAAAGGGGCGCAGCAGAATTCCTTAATTTTTGCACCATTCTTTCAACCACTTCGGAATTAATTTAATTAGAACTCAGTAATCATCTGTATTGTCGATTCGTAGATTTCAGGTGTTACTTTGATTCCTTGTTAGTCGAGTTTTTGGTCTGGAAGGTAACTTTACATTATCGCGTTTAAATTCACATTTCATTATTTTCTTTCCACCAGGTTGATGTAGTGTCATTCCGCTTCCAATGTGGTAGTGTTAAGTTTCAAACACCTTTTCTGAATTTTACCTATTTTGTTGGTTTCCGTTTTTTTAGCCACACCCCGTATTTGGATCCTATATAAAATTCTAGAAATTATTATTGCATTAAAGTACACATATATCCGTAATGTTCCATATGAAAGAATCGGCTTAAATTTATATGACGCTGGAATTGACTGTCTTATTTGCGAATTTAAGTTTTGTATGTGACTTTTCCAGATTTACATACGTAATGCAGAAATGGATAATACTATACTAAATATTTATTTCTTCATCGGACGCGATGGCAGAAGAAAAGCTCGACACGAATGGTTTAGTCATGAAAAGATCCAGGAAGGTCCCCGAGGGAGCTAAAGGGCAAAAAGACGGTTGGTGGACTATGAGAGAACCTTGAGCCATGATGTATCCGGAGGAAATTGAAAATCATTCAATGAACTCTACACTGGGTGATTGAAATACTAAGAAAGAATATATGTATATATATATATACACGTATATTATATTCGGCGCATTTAGAAATCCCTCCTTTTCTTAGTATTAGTTTGAGAATATAAAAATCTCGTAATGCATACATTTCATCGTCCATCATTTTGCATTATTACTCAAACGATGCACCTGTTTGGGAAGTAACTGATGTGTTTGATGCTGATCACATTTTCTTCGAATGTCCTACTCTTCGTAACGAACGCTCCCTTTTATACAGTCAGCTCCTGTTATTAGGTCTCCCTACTCCCTATAACTCTTCCTTTATCCTCTCCTTTCCTTCATCTTTTGTGGTGTCCGCACTGCTGTCCTTTGTTGCGTCCATTTCGGACCGCATAGCTATCTAGTTTTTTAGATTAGTTTTTTTGTTGTTGGGTCAATGCCGCTGGCGCGCCCACAAAAGAAAAAAAAAATTAAATTAAGGCCCGTGAAGTATTTGAGTGGATTCTCCGTCGTCAACAAAGATTACATCACCGGCCGATCAGAAATTATTCTTGGACAGTGAAAATTCTTTTACGGCGAAACTGGGCCCTCGCGAATCTGTCTTAATGTGGAATTTCAACTCAATAGTCGATTATTATGCAGCATGAAAACTAATAATTAAACAAAATGAGGATTGACATAACTAGGTGTATTTTCTGAGGGGGCCTTGGCCTCTAGCCAACATTTTATTAGGGGGACCGGAAAGTAATGCCGTTTTTTTCGAATGCCATCATTCATCTGTCATTATCAGCTGATTGTCTGTTTGTCTACCATACTCACCCGATATTGCGCCATTAGGTTTTCATTTATTCCGATCCCTGCAACGTGGCAAAAAATTTGAATGCTTGGAGGGTATCCAAAATGCCCTCTCCACCTACTTCGCTGAAGAGCCAAGTGATTTCTACTGATCCGGCATTGAAAATTTGCACACTAGATGGCAAAAGGTGATCGGTAGCGATGGCGATTACATCACTGAATAAAAGTAAATACTTTGTGGAAAGTTAAGTCTTTGAATTTAGAATAAAAAAACGACATTACTTTCCTTCACTCTGTGTGAAATCTTACACAGCAGAATTTGTGTAAATATCAAACAAATCGACAGATGGTTCAATAAATATAACAGTGTGTTATCCATGTTACTGGATTATTTATTTAAAAATGTTAAATATCTACTAAAAATTATATCAATTTAAGTCATCAAATTTTTTCAGCAAAAAGCTTCAAAACTATATCAGCACAGTAATATTTTTTTTTACATAGTCGTTTTGAATGTGAAGCACGCAAGTATTTGAGAACCTCTCTTGCGTCACTGTGCTTTTGAGCCATGTTTTCACTTTCCTCATGGCTGAAAAGCTTCTTTCGCATCCAGCTGAGCTGGCTGGGATTGCAACTTGTAACAGTTTGTAAAGATCATGGCAAAGGTCTGTCTCTAATGTGATGTCAACCCCTTTGGTTACCATCATATTTCGTATTATCATTTGCTCAGCATATAAGAAAGTAAGATCAATGCCGAGGACATCTTTGTAATTTTCAATGAAAGAATTGCTATTTTCGAGATCTTATAAATGCATCAGCTGATTGTGCCATGGACAGATTAACAAACCCGCCTTTCATATTCATTATTACATTATCCACTATTTGCAAATAAATATTAATCTTCCAATATAGGTCACTGCAGCTTGCGTTAGATAATAGATCATTCCAACTTACTTTTTCAAGTGCAGACTCAATTGAAAAGTCCTTATTTCTATCATTCTGCTGCAAGGCGGTTTCTTTTACTTATTGTTATGGGTTCTAAAGATATTTCATGATTTTTATCAAATTCTTCAATCTGCTTCCATAATGTGTCCTAATTTATTTCGGGTTTCTTCAAAATTCTTAATGATGTTCTCAATCACATCGCTTGCTTGCTCAAGAGTTGCACTTTTGTTTTGGAAATATTTGCTTAGTACATCGAGGCCACTGAAAGTACTAAGTAAAAGACACATGTAATCAGATTATTACAAATTCCGGTTTCGTAATACAAGTCAGCAAACCAACGGCTTCTACGCGTGTTTGTCCCGGTTTTTGTTGATCTTATGCTCTAAAGCTGTTTTAAGTACACCGTAGTTAGTTATCACTGATTTACAGTTTTCTTATCGACAACTCCATCTTGTATTGCTCCGGGCTCCTTATTTCACAAAGGGATTTTATGCCAAGAGCATCATGAATTTCCTGTAGGTGAGCATGGTTAGTGGGATATGAAAAATGAATGTGAAGAGCTTCGATACTATTAAAAAAATGTTGTTGCCGATGAGACATTTGCACATGAATCCACAATGACTAGATTACGTCTGTGTGTTAGGCAGTGTGAGTAAATCGCATGAGGGTACACTTCTTTTATAATTGACTGCAACCTTTATGTTTCCCTGACATTACACTGACTCCATCATATGACTGTGCAGTTATTGGAATATTCCGTAAGCCACAATTTTTTTGTAAAATTCAAAATTATTGTAGCCAAGCTCTACTTGTGGAACAGTCTATAAAGCCCAGAAATGTTTCTTCAACTTCAAGTTCGTTGGTATACCTCACCAGTTTTTCTTCTTTGTAGCACCTGGCTTCATCAGCCATTATCGAAAAGAAACAACACGCCTTGATTTCATTTACGATTCCTTCAACAATGGGCTATTTAATAATGTCAATAATATCATTTTGTATTTTAGAACTGCAATAACTTATGTGTTTTTCGAAGTGTTTCGAAAATTTATTGTCATACTTGGCAAACAATCGAGTCATTTCTATGAAATTTCCTCTATTTTTTGAATCTGTATCCTCACGATGTTAAAGCCAAACTTTGACGTAAGAGATATAGAATTACATCTATAATTTTTAATAAACTGTCTTGGTTTTGCACAACTTCCTGTTCATATTATGAATTAATTTGTTCAACTACAGTTAGCTTTTGATGCAAGTGTGTTAAATTGCTCTCTTAGAATGAGCCAAAATTCAAATGCGCTCGATTTTTTTTTTTTTACACTTTTTATTAATAAAAAATGCTGTGGTGGGTACAAGAGCTGTCTGGGGGCGGGCATGGCCCACCTGGCCCTCCCCCTAGTTACGCAAATGAAAATGAGAGGATCCAACGATAAAAAACAGACGAAGCAGACTAGGAAGCCGCACATTCAGTTACGTTCAGTCGTAGTTACTTATCAATAAATTGCTTCCACTTTAATGGTTTCTCCGATGTCAATTGCAGATTTCTTTCATGGCTGCTCAACTGTACTAGTTAGTTTCTGACCACTATCATTTGTATGCGTATTAATTGCACGGATAGTTTATATCGGAGCATTACATACTAAAGAATTATTTTCAGTTAGCTGCTAATATATTCTAATAATGATTTCTTATTTACGTTTTAATTTTTATAAATAACCAGAGAGGGACAACATTGTACTCTTGAACCACCTCACATTCTTCCCTATTATCTACGTAAAAGTGAGAAATCTCGAATAATGCCGTAAAATTGGCAGCCTGGTACCTATTTAGAACAAAATACAGTCAAAGTAATAAACAAAAATAAAAATCCAACCAGTTATTTCCGCTTATTAAGAAAATCATTTAGAATTAAAGTGGTTATATGAAAAATTTCAAATTCAAAACTTTTTTATATAATACAAAGAGCATCTCTATAAAGTTAGCCGCGGTTACTCTACTGTTCGAAGCGTTATTTCGTAAATAGTTGTTTTTATCAAAGTTTAAGAGTTCGTACCATCTCTCGATAAGGCGAATATATCTCGAGGGAGTTGGTTTTACATTTCCGGAGAAACGGTGGTTGAAAGGCTATTTAATAATTCATAAAAATCCAGCCCCGCGTTTATCCAGGTCCGAAGCAATAGAACGTTTAGCGTAAATCGCTGCTTTCTAAAAGCTGACTCGTACAGGTATATTTTTCCTTGGATCTGCGCATTTTTCTGTTCAGTTCTTAATGTTGTTGATAGTTTATATCAGCGCGTATACTTCTGACCTGCGATTACAGTTTAACTTATGACGTTGATTTAATATTTATTCGTTCGATGAAAACCCGCCTTTTCGCGTTTACCTCTTTTATTTTTGCAACTTCAACGTTACCTCTGAAAAAGAGGCCAACTTCCTGTTTCCGTCTGCGTAATGTTTAAGCTCGTCCCTTCTACCTACACTTTAACATCTATTTTCCCAAACTGTACAAAATCGGAATCCGACAAGCATCCGGTTCAAATAGTTTTTTTCTTTTTTTGCACACGCGATTTCGTCGTTTTAAAATTAATCGTGCCTACCGATAATTTCGATTATCCTATTTTACCTTTTAACAGGTTATTAACAATCAGTTAAAAAACCGGGAATTCCGCATTTTGCTTGATCCGCGACAGTTTTCCGCTAATAATTAAAAAATCTTCATTATCGCAGCAACGAGTGCAATAAGTTCATCTTCATAAAACTGCAATGTTTCGTATAAATTTCGCATCGAATTTCTCATTTTCACTCATTGAGTATGAGAAAATATAATTGCATGTATCGATTAACTGATTTAGTTTTATCGGAGGAGAGGCATGCGATTGTTTACTCCTTGTACACGCCCGGTACTTCTCCGCTTGTAATCAACATTCGCCTCGATTATTTCGCTCGTATATCTTTGTTTCGTCTGCATGCGGAGATATGATTCCGTACCACTTCTGTTAGAACCTAATTGGTAAACGTTGTATCCCGTTAGGTTTTCTTTTACGTTTACTTACATTTGATCAGATTTTGGATTCTGAAAATTTTACTTAAAATTAACATCCTTTTTAAGTTCCCATCATCAAGCCAGTAAGGAGATCCGCTTTTCTTTTTCTTTTCGTCTATTCCAATATTACTTTTTAAATAAGCTACCATGAAGTGAACTATTACTGTATAGAGGACATTTTCGATCAAGCAGGGTTATATAAGAAGAGCAAGAAAGGAGAGTAAAGTGGGAGGCAGATTATCCGAAGCAAAACATCTACAAAATGGTGTCCCGCAAGGCTCGGACCTCAGTCCGACTCTCTTCAATATAGCTATTAATAACATTATCGAAGAAGTTTAATCTCCAGTAAAAGCCGGTCTTTTCTCAGATGACTTAGTTGTGTTTCTTGCATATTCAAACATAGAACAAGGAGAGCATATCATGCAAGAGACGATCAACAAAATCGCAACGAAAGCTGAAAACAGCGGTTGGGAGTTTTCTCAGAAAAAAAAAAGACAAAAGCAGTTCCCTTCTGATGAACAAGATCCTGCAACAATAACGCACATATCCTACTAAACACTTCACTCATTCAATCCTCATCTTGTGTTCGTTATTTTGGACTTAATTTCGACAACAAATTAACTCGGAGAAAGCATATAACTCAACTAACTAAATCGTGTACAGCAAAAATAAATCTGCTAAAAAAATTATCGCACACATCGTACGGAGTCTACCGTTCTTCATTAATGACGATGTACCCCGCTCGCAGATCCGCTGGAAATGCGATTAGCACAGAACATCCGAGGCATCTTTAAACTGGATACCATTAATAATGCTTCCGTTTGATTAATTACAGGCGCGCTCAAAACATCTTCAATACCCAGCTTCTATTGTGAAACCTCAGAGTGACCCTCACCGCTTCAACGTGATTACCTTACAGTGAACCTACTACTACCTGCAGTTGCCAATCCGGGCCTTCCAGCAGTAAACAACGTTATTCGATCAGTCCAGAGCCCTTCAGAAATCAGACTCTTAGAATCTCCCGCAAAGATGATCTTATCCTACGCATCAGAATTTCTTCACACCGATTTACCAATGATTCTGGATTTGCTCAACGTAGACAATAAACCTGCAAAAATCTTTCCACCGCGGACAGTGAAACTAGCCTCATTTGAGACTGTTCGTTGCTGCCAAAAAACAAACATTCTTACTTTTTCATAATCCATAAACTACTTTCCCTGCAAAGAAATCGATTATATTACTCGGCAGCAGAATTTTCTGGTTGCGCAGTCGTTGTTGATCAAAAAGTTATTCTCAGATTTTCGTTTCCGCCGCTATTCTCCGTTCTATCTGCAGAATTGTATGGTATCCTGCTAGGTCTGTAACACGCGATTAAATCAAACCAGCACATAATAACAATAGCGACAGATTCATTAGCAGCCTTACGGAACCATCCAACACAAATCAAACCATCCAATAGTTGACTCCATAAATATAATCCTTCAGAATTCATCACCGAGAGCAACCTTTTTGTTGATTCTTGGTCGCGCAAAGATACCAGGAAACCTCTTGGCCGATCATGCCGCAAAAGAGGCATCCAAAATGCTCCCGGTTTCACATATTCACATTCCACCTGGCGATATCAAGGAAGCTAGTAAAAACCTTTTTTGGAAATTGTGGCAGAAAAAAAATCCATCACACCTACATGCAGTCAAACTATCAGTTCGCGAATGGTTAACCAGGATGTTGAAAGGATCAGGTGCTGCTGTGCCGCCTACGTATTGGTCATTCCATCCTAACACGTGCATACATATTTCACACCAAACTGTGACAGATTTGAAGTTCCTATCACCGTCCGCCACCTCCTGACCTTTAACCTGGTGCTCTAGTTTCACTCCATTATAATCCCCCTCGTCACTCCTTTCCAACGATTTGCCATCCGTCACATCCCTTCTCGATCTTCTCAAATCATTAAACCTATTTAATGAAATATAATAAATTTGCTGGCCGCGCTTTTAGCCTAGCTGCTGTACATGGCGCGGGAAAAAAATTCTAGTTTAAGTCGATTACGCGGGACAATGCAAATAAATTTGATTAAGCAAACAACCTAATGAAAATAAAGAAATGTAATTTTTTTCACCTTTCATACAAGCAAGTGTTTATTGTGTTGCATAGCTTCGAAAATAGCTTTTAATAAAACATATAGAATATAAAATCACAATTAATTAATATATACATATAACTAGTCAGCAAATATGAATTAATTGTGATTCCGTATTTTATATGTTTTATTAAAATTTATTATATTTACATAATTTTTGTTTTAAATACGGAATAACTTACAATAGTTGACTTGTGTGTTAGTTCGTTCTTCACATAGTAATTTATCCACATCAATTACCCGTTCTAAACTAGTGTTCCTTCGTAAATGCTCCTAAGTATCATTTAAACCAGATCAAATTCATAACTACCGACGTTGCCCGTGTCTTGTCAAGATTTTCTTCGATGAATTTAATACAGCTTCTTTATTACATATTCTCACACAGATCTCTCCTTGATGATCGATGACAATTTTCTATTCTTCCAAACTGTTTCCATCTGATCATTTTAAACTCCCCTAAAAGATGATATTCTTTCCCATGTCTCTTTCTTCGAATTTCTCTTTTTAATTTTTTCAAATAATAAACTCGTTTATTTCACGTGCTATTTATCGAATTTCTTTCAACCACATTAGTTGATGTTTATAACTTAAAAAAATTTGTTGAGGAATTTAGGTTTTTAACCAAAAAATTGTATGTGTCCTGTGTTCTCGAACTTTGATCAGATACGCAATTAAAAATTCTTTCGATCGAAAAATTGTATATATTTCTTAGTAAATTTTTCTTGGTAGCGAGAAAAAAAAAGTAATAACAAACTCGGAATATAAAATTAATTTATTGTAAAAGCGGGACTTGTGCGGACTTTACTGTGTGTAGTTCCCATTTCTTTTTGCATTATATCTTGGATTTTTTCTAGCAGATTAATTAAAACTATTTCATCTGTATTATCAATCTTACTATTTATGCCTTTCGGTCGAATAAAATATATCTCCCGACGACTCCTCATTGTCCGGCTTCTAGTCATTGTAGCTATTGATATACTTGTGGTCTTATATTCAAGTAATCGGTGATAAACATCCTTGGAGTCATTTCATTTTTCTCTCTCCACCAGCTAATATTACTGTTAACCTGATCTTTATTAGGGAATATTATTTTTAAGCTTTTCTTTTGCTGACTACTAACCTTTTTGATACTTTTGTGTTTGTGAATTACGTAATGAAAACAGCGTCGATACAAGTTGCACTACGAGTTGTATTAGTATACAAATCGAGATTAAACGTTTCACGGTAAATGTGAGCAACTCGTTTGAGTCGTCAAATTAATGTTCAAATTTCCACCGAAAACAGTAGTAATGGAGTTCTTCCAGTGGGAGAGTGTAAGTTTCAAACACCTTTTCTGTATTTTGCTTATTTTATTTATTTCCGTTTTCTTAACCTCACCCCATATTTGAGTTCTACATAAAATTCTAGATATTATCATTGAAAATTATAGTATACACGCAGTATTCGATATGATAGTACCTGTTTTATTTTATAAAAAGCTGGAATTATTTGTCTTATTTCCGACTTTAAACTTTGAATGTGTTTTTTCCAGTTTGAAGATTTATCAATATATATATATCCCATCCTTAGTCGTATTACTCGAGGTTCTGAGCGTCGTGACTATCTATTTGTTGATTTTAGCTGTACGGAGTAGGTAGCGCTTATGACAATTGTTATACACAACGCGAGTGTACACGTATGGCAAGATTACATTCGGAATTGATTGTTGCCGCTTATTATCGCGCTACAAGTGTAGTCGCGGTGTGTCTGCTGTGTAGTACCTATCGTGCACATGATGGTGTACGTGGTGGTTCGCCATTGCCTTCTAGCGAGTATTTAATTTTTAATTTTTCGTAATAACATCTGTCGTCGCCGGGGGTCGAACACGAGACTTCCATAACGGAAGTCAAGCGCTCTAGCAACTAGCGACGAGATATATATATATATATATATATACATAGATATTTAAGTAGAAAGTAGGAATGATAAAATGCATGAAGCCCAATAAAGAGCAGGAAGTTCGAGTGATGGTAGTAATACAGGATAGATACGGTATATATATATATATGAACACTTAAAAAATACATGATTGGAATCGCAAAAATCTTCATCAGTTGGATAAAGAGAACAATTTAAGTAGAGCTGTTAAACAAGAATGAAAACGAAAGGAAGATACTAGAATAAAGGCTGAATCGCAAGCGAATGATTGAGGTAGCAGCAAAGCGGCGGAGGAACGGACGGAAGTTTAGGCTGAATGGAAGGATAAAAGGAGAGAGATCCCTGGAAAATGATGGAGGCAAATATCCGAGCAAACATTGGACTGGAGTTTTTTACATTGGATGGCAGATTAATGAAGGTGTAGCAGAACGAGTCAGAGGATCCGCCATTCTGTTACTCTCTCTATGACGGCCACGTTTCCAGTATATTAAATCGATATGTACAGAATAGATATTTGTAAGGTGAGAAAAGGAAACGATTCTTAAGAGTCAACTGATTCTAATCGATTCGAAAACATACCTTCGCTTTTAGCTTGTTCGGAAGCAACGGTCTGGTTTGCCGCTGCTACGATGAACGCTGAATTTTCCTCCTTCGTGATGCTCATGTAATAGCAGATGTCGGTCTTTTTCATGATGTGACGCGGTCCCGGATTTAAAAGAATCGTATCTTCGTAAAATTCTGGCAGTTCTGCAGGTCTTACACCGACCAGTGCAACTCCGTACCTTAAAACAGTACTCGTGTATTTTTATATTAATGTACTATATTTTCGCCACTTTTAAGAAAGCGTAAAACCTTCAACAGCTTAATCGTTTCGAAACAATTTTAAGTTTTCCGATCATGCGCAATATGCGACGCTGTGTTAATAAGAAAATCTTTACAAGTATAGATGAGGACAGGATAATAGAAAAAGGAATTCAATATTTACATTTTTTCTTATATCATTCGGTATAAAATTCGCTGAGAAATATTCTAAATGCAAATTCAATCGGAATAACTTCAAATCGGCCAACGCTTGGCTAACTTAAATCTATCTGAACATTTATTTTTTCGGCTATTTGCAAACGAAGTCCTAGGTTAGTATTAGGTACGAATTCAAAATAATAAACGATTAACCCGTTTTCAACACGTTGAATTCATTTATTTTTTCACGTTTGTTAAGAAATTTTATCAAATAATCTAACAAAGTTCAAGTTGGTATAATGTGAGATACGAAAATTTAAACTTTTTTTTTTTTTTTTTTTATATGGAAATAAGTTTTGGGTCTCACTGAGCAAGTATGCCCGTTATGTGAGTGCCCAACCTCTTATTATCGTTTATTTGACATACAAAATTTACATGTTATCATTCTTACATCTAACTACATCTTAAAACTAAGCTATTTTGCTAAGTACGTCTTATACAAAGTTGCACACATACCTAATGCCACATTTGTGCTGATTATCACATCAATCAATCTGAAGTGCCGTACGCTACATAGCGCGTTGGCGCAACCTATTCGTACATTTAGCTGTACCGATATAGGTTGTGTACCAGGCAATTGTAATATGCAACGCAGGTGTACACACGCAAGACTACATTCGGGACTGATTGAAGCCGCTTGTTATCGCGTTACAAGTGCAGTCCGTCCGGTGCGGGTCTGCTGTGTACTGACCTAGCGCGCATATGATGTTGTACGTGGTGGTTTGCCATTGCCTTCCACGTGACTATTAGCGATTATTTATTTATTTAATTCTTGTAATAAGTTCGTCGTCGCTCGGGATCGAATCCGTGACCACCATATCGGAAGTCAAGCGCTCTAGCAACTATACATCCGCGAATATGCGAGAAAGGAATAGAATCGGATGATAATATAGTTAAACAGACCCCGCCGATCCCGAGAAGGGGAACAAGCGGGACCTCTCAAGTATCGCACCATTCCATCAACCACTTCGCTACTTCCTTCTTCCAAATACCAATTTTAGTTTCGTTAATTATATGTTTGGGAATCTTACACATCAACCTGATAAGCACCGCCTCATCGGTATTATCGATTCGTAAATTGACCCCTCTAGGGTGAACATAATAAACATCATTTGGGTTCCTAGTTATCCTGTTTTTAGGTCTGGTGGGTAACTCTACGTTATTGAGTTTATATTCTAAAAGTCTATAATAATAAAACTGCATCTTAGGAGACATCTCATTATTAACCTTCCACCAGCTCGATGTCGCGTCACCTCGCTTCCAATGAGGCCGTATTGTTTTCAGACATCTTTTCAGAATTTTACCTATCTTAATGATTTCCGTTTTTTTCGCCTCACCCCATATTTGTATCCCATATAATACTCTGGACATTACTATTGCATTAAAGTATAACCGTAAAGTTTCATACGAGAGTTCCATCTTCAGTTTATATAATGCAGGGATAGATTGTCTTATTTTCGAATTCGTGTTTTTTATGTGATTATTCCATTTCAGCGAGTTAAAACGTAGCTCTAGCCTGATGGTGGAATAAGGCTGTTAGATGTGGCTATGATAAACATTTTTACAAATATCAGAATTAATTCTTTTTTTTTTCCTACCCTGGGCGCGCCAGCGGCCTTGACCCAACAACATGAAAAATTCAGAGTTATAACTAAATAGCCAAGCGGTCAGAAATGGAAAAGACAAAGGACCGCAGCAATGGAATAAGTGAAGGCAATGGGAAGGAAAGAATATAGGTAGCGTTAAAGGGAGTAGGAAGACCAAAAACTAGAAATTGGGCGTAAAGAAAGGAGCGTTCGTTAGAGAGTGTAGAACATTCGAATAGGATGTGATTTGAGTCACAAACACAAGAAGGCTCAGAAGCGTGAAGAGTGCAGAAAGGAGAAGGGGACAAAGCGAATCGAAAGCGAGAAGAGGGGAGTAAAGAATGATTGATTCTAAGCCTAATTAATGAAACAACAGTGGAACGACGACAGATAGGAATAGAATGAAACCAAGGCAAGAAAAACCGGTTAAATAAGACGATAGTATGAATAATGATTAGAGAATAAAGATGGATACATGTCAGACCAAAGTCTAGAATGATTAAAGCGTGACAGAGAAAGAATGTCTGAGGAAGGGAAAGAGTCGAGGAAAGGCCAATGCGGGCGGCTGAGCGAGCTAAAGAGTCAGCTGCGTCATTTCCCTCACTATTGGAATGAGTAGGGACCCATAGAAAGTCTATGAGAATGGATCGGAACGAGAAATAAGACGAGACAAGAGATCGAATAGAGAGGATGATACCGTCAGAAGTATGAGAAGGAGGAGAGGAGATGGTTTGAAGAACGCCTTTGGAATCAGAAACAATCAGGAATTTGTGAACACCACTCGTAGAGGATATGAATTGGATTGCACGAAGAATTGAGATCGACTCGGCTGAGAAGATAGAGCAGAAAGAAGGAAGTCTGAAAGACTCAGAGTGCAGGAACGTAGGAGACGTATACGCGCCACCCACGCCCCCATCACTCTTGGAGCCATCCGAGAAAATTAAGGCATGGGAAGAAAAAGCAGAGTTCAGCAGCTGAAGGAATTCGAAGTTGACTACATTGTGAGAGGAAGAATTAGCTCGGACTGGAAGAGAGGAGAAATTAATGGGGTGCCATATGCTATTAAAATCGAGAGAGAAGTAAGGAAGACTGTTATAAGAGGAAACTTAGGGAGAAAAAATGGAAATACGAGCAGCTATATGCGATAAAATCGGAATTCTATGAGGCGCCAAGCGCCAGCGATTTTTGATATGAAGATAGGAAGGAATAATATTGGATGACAAAATGGGGAGGCGTTTTATTAAAAATCGATAACCGAGGAGTGAACGACGAGTGGAAAGAAGTTGAGTGCAAGTTTCGGATACAATCGCAGGAATAGGAGAAGATCTTAAAGCGCCAATGCATAGGCGAAGGCAGGAATTCTGAATTGCGTCAAGTTTCGAAAGGAGAGACTTGGAGGCATTGTCATAAATGAAGGAACAATAGTCGAGTTTGGACCGAATAATCGATTTATATATAATTAATAGAATGTACGGGTCCCCACCCCATCTGAGCGGAGATAAAGATTTGAGGAGATTAAGTCTTTTGATCGAGGAATTATAGATATAATTAATATGTTCATGAAATGTAAGGCGACTATTTAAGAAAAGACCTAGATAACATATGGAATTAACAGTGGGAATAGGTGTACCAGATACGCTGATGTTTATAATAGCACGATTAAAGGGGCGGAGAGCAAAAATTATACAGGAAGACTTGGAAGGGGAAAGAGAGAGGTGAAAAGTAGATAGAGCATTGCTAAGATGAGACAATGAATGATTTAACTCGTTGGTGGCGGAGGACAGATCATCTGAGGTGGAATAAACTAAAATGTCATCAGCAAAAAGGAGAGAGAAAGAGGGAATAGGGAGCGAAGCAATATCGAAGGAGTAAATATTAAAAAGAGTGGGGCTAAGGCAGGAACCCTGGGGAAGCCTACGATAGACGCATCTGGAGGTGGAAAGAGAAGGAGAAGATAGATAAAGAGTTCTATGTTGAAAGAGGTTGAGTATAAGAGTGATAAGAACCGGAGGAAGATTAAGAGAGAGGAGTTTGGAGCCCAGAGAAGGAAGATGCACATTATCGAATACAGAGCAGACATCGACAAAAGAAGCGACAGTAAATTACTTTGATAGGAATGATTTATAGATATCTGCAAGGAAGGTACTGATGCAATCTACCGGGCCATGCCCGGGGGCGAAAACCGAACATATTAGAAGGAATTAGATTATTATGCTCAAGCCACCAAACGAGACGGTTATTTATTAAAACTTCAAAGAGTTTGCGCAGACATGAGGCTAGGGAGATAGGACAGAAGGAACACTGTTTTTTTTTAGGAATTAGAATGACGATGAAGTCATTCGAAGACTCAGGAGTAAAACCAGAGAGTAAGAAAGAGTTGAAGATATTCAGAAGGGAGAGCAGCGAAGAAGGAGAGAGTTTTTTAAGAATAGGGAAAGAAAGACCGTCCAGGCCAGGAGCAGAAGGAGAGGTTTTATTAAGGACGGACAAGAGTTCCTCATAGCGGAAAGGAGACGTTAGGAAATGAGGTTCTGAGGAATTTGGGAGTGAAGGAATGTTCGATTCCTCGAAAGTGGGGACATACGGGGGAGCAATAGAGTCCAAGAAAGAGTGAAGTTCAGGCAAAGAAGGATGGGAGAAGTGGGGACGCTCAGAAAGAGGAGATCTGAACGCTTTTGCCATTTTCCATATCTTAGAGAGAGGCGTATCTCTAGAGAAAGATGAACAAAATGATTTCCAAGAGTTCCTCTTGGCAGATTTTGAAATGTACCGAGATTTTGCGTTAGCTTCTTTGTGAGCTAAAAAGTTGGATATTGAGGAACAAGAGCGAAAGGCTTTGAAGGTAGCGGTGCTTCTTTGGAAGGCAACTTTACACTCTTCATTCCACCAAAGAGAGGAGGCATAAGAGGTAGAACGACCGCGTGAAAAGGAAGAAGGAGGGGAGGAAGCGGAAAGAGCAGAATATAGAGATTGAATGAAGAAGTTGTATTGGGAATGCGGGTCGGGAAAATCCAGAATAAGGGGGAGTGAGGAATCCACCAAAGATCGGAATTTATTCCAATCTGTTTTAGAGAGAAGCCAGTGAGGAGCGTGCAAGGGCCTGAAAGGTCTAGAAGGAAGAGCGTTGTTGAGAGTTAGGAGAATGGGGATATGATCACTACCAAAAGTGCCGTCGAGAGCTTTCCAGGAGCTTACAAGACCAAGATTCGGAGATGAAAACGAGAGGGCGATTGCACTAGAAGAAGATGGATGTTTGAAGAAAGTAGGAGAACGATCGTTGTGGAGAAAAAGATTATGGTTTAGAATGAGATTTTCCAGAGTCACACCGTTAGGATTGCGCCCTGCGCAGCCCCACATAGGGGAGTGCGCATTCTAGTCTCCACCAATAATAAATGGATCAGATAGGGATGAAAGGAATGAGGGCAAGGGAAGACTAGAGAGGCTGGAGTTGGGGGGGATATACACGTAAGCAATATGTATAGGATTCGGGAGAAGATTTTCAAGAGAAATATGAATCATGTTAGGGTGGTTAGGAAGGGGCGGAGGAAGAAATGGGATATTGTGGGTGAGATAGCATAGATCGTGTCTAATTAAAATTGCAACACCACCATACCCATCCATACGATCAGATCGAACTAGAGAATAACCTTTGAAATCAAGAGACGAGGAGGATTTAAGCCAAGTTTCAGATAACAGCGCTACATGGATATTATAGAAGTCTAATAGACATTCTACACTTAGTTTATGAGCTCGTAAGCTGCGGAAATTCCATTGAAGGATGTTTATGGCGCAAGACCGCGGAATTCTATTTAAAAGGAGAAGAAGAGGAATTAAAAGAATGAGAAAAAGCAGGGGGAGAAGACAGAGCTGAAACTGAAATAAAAGAAAGGAAGGCAATAGGAAGGTTGTAATACATGAGAGGAGATCGCTTGTAGACGATCTTCCAACTTAAAGGAGAAGATGACAGTGGAAAAATAAGTAGAAGAGAGAAGACGTGTCCGAAGTTGGATACAGGCAAAATTGAAGGTACCTCACCATTAGCGGTACCATCAGTAATAAAAAATAAATCGGAGAAGTACCTGCACGAACTGGGTTGATGCCCAGTTTGTAGGCTTCCTTCCGACATAGTGTTGAAAAAGAGACGAGAGAAATACCTACACGAACTGGGTTGACGACCAGTTTGTAGGGTTCCTTCCGAAATAGTGTTAAACCAGAGACGGGAGAAACACCTGCACGAACTGGGTTAACGATCAGTTTGTAGGCTTCCTTCCGACATAGTGTTGAAAAAGAGACGAGAGAAATACCTACACGAACTGGGTTGACGACCAGTTTGTAGGGTTCCTTCCGAAATAGTGTTAAACCAGAGACGGGAGAAACACCTGCACGAACTGGGTTGACGATCAGTTTGTAGGCTTCCTTCCATAATGAGATAACTATGCAGCATAAAGGAAAGATGGAATAAAATTCGAACTGAGGAAAGTTTTGAGTTAATGATTCCTGAGTGAACAGTTCTCCTTGGCGAAACGGACGCAAAAGAAAGAAGGAGAAATAAGGATAACAAATATAGAATGGGATGCAGGAAGATGGTCAAAAGGGAGAAAAAAATGAAAGAGGATGAAAGAGATGATCTAGTTGAAATGAACGTGATTGGATAGGAAGGCTGAAAGATTATCAAGGAATGAGGAGGAAGAGGATATGTTAAAGAGGCAAGGAGTTCCATGATAGCTGCGGAGATATGGGAGACAACAAAAGAAGAATCGTTTAGAGAGGAATTAGGAGAAAGACTAGGAGGAACTGGTAAGGGACTGGAAGATATAGAGGGATTGGATTGGGGGGAGACGTCATGATTCAGTGCGCAACCATTAGATGGTAGACGAGAGTAAAGGGATGGAACGAAAGGAAATTGAGGAGAAGGCTTTGAGTAGGATTTGGGTTTGGAAGTTTTGTGGAAAGTGGGGGATTTAGGACGTGGAAGAGAGGGGAATTTAGAAGCTTTTGGGGAGACGTTTGAAGAGGAAATAGGGGCTGCGGCGCAATTAGCATAAGAGAAGGCTGGAGAGGCGAAACTGGAGGATTTAACTTTAACGGCTTCGTGAAAAGAGATGTTCTCGAAAGCCATGATTCTTTTTATGTCCTTCTGCCGCTGCCATTCGGGACAGGTTCGATCGGAAGCGCTGTGACTACCTTTGCAGTTGCGACAAAAAGGAGGCTCTTGGAGATTCGTACAATCGGAGGAAGAATGTTTAGAGGAACAATGAGAACATGAAGGAAGAGAGCTGCGACAATGGCGTGCAATATGCCCGAAAAGGAAGCAATTAGAGCACTGGGTGGGAGAAGGGATACTTGGGGACACTGGAAAACGAAGTTTATAAATGGATACAAACTCAGGGAGAGAGGATTTGGCAAATTTTAATTCGACACTTCTGGTGGGAACTTTGGTTCCATCGGAAGAGCGAAGGATGCGACGAATAGATATTATAGGGATAGACGTAACAAGCCCTTCTTTAATTTCCTCAACAGAGAACGAAGGATGAACTCCAGAAATAACACCAATTCTGTATAGAGTATTATGGGGAATGAAAGCTTTCAGCTCGTTAGAATTGAAGAAGAAGCGATTGTTTAGGAAGTCGTTGGCGGTGGAAATGGAGGGAAAGACAATAGAGATACGCCCTCTACCCTGAGGGGTAATGTCAGAGAAGGAGGTGGAAATTTTGCTAATGAGCCTGGCCAGCGCAAGCGGGTGGAAATTTCTAATGTTTTTATTGTCAGAGGTGTTCTCAACGAAAACTTTGAATGGTCCTGGGTATTTGGACGGAAAAGTGTTTTCAATAGTATCGGAGCTGTTGACATTGATCGGCAAATTAATAGTGTTGCTGTTATTATTAGTGTTACTGTTATTATCGTTATTGTTACTATTATTATAACTGCTGTTATTATTAATATTACCATTATCATTATTATTATTATTATTATTATATTATTATTATTATTTTTAGTATTATCGATAATAAAATTCTCGACAGCTGTATTAGCACAGTTAGAATTATTTGAAGTGGCGAGATTAGGTGAATCGGGTCGAGATAGCCGCAGATCCTTGCTTGGCAAAACCGCGATCGGCGAGAGAGGGCCGGAAGGTTTGCGCTTGCCGACAGCGTCAACCTCCATCAAGTTTAGCGATACATTTGGTTTCGCTTTTAAATCTTTAGAGGAGGCCGCCGGGCGGCCCCCACTAGACGAGCTCATCGATCAACTGGCTTAAAAAAGAGAGGGGAAAATAAAAAGAAAGAAGGAAAAAAAAAAGAAAAAAAAGTGAAAAAAAAAGAACATTTTTTTTCAATAAGGGTTCGAATAAAAAGAGGACGTTTACATGAAGTTATAAATTGGCGATAATTTCGAATTAGTGTGATAAATAAAATTCGATTAAAACATACGTCACGATTATCTCAGTTCGCTCTAGAGCAGGGGCCAGCAAACTACGGCCCGTGGGCCAAATCCGGCCCACCGTTTGTTTTTAATCCGGGCCGCTGAATGATATCCTATTATAAAGGCATAGCGCTGAAAATTTACATTGTTGTCGAAACGAAAATAATATTAAACAAATTTAACCATTTTTCCATGCTGTAAAAAATTACAAATATCAGCAAAATC
Organism: Icerya purchasi; assembly: GCA_039619475.1. NCBI lineage: Eukaryota > Metazoa > Arthropoda > Insecta > Hemiptera > Monophlebidae > Icerya > Icerya purchasi. The sequence continues at coordinate 242,745,977 of CM077115.1, forward strand.
CTCATTTCTAAAAAATTCATGCGGGATAATTTTCTGAACTTTTACTACAGTTACAATAGCGTTTTGTGGATCTTGATGCAAATGCAAAACGCATTTTCAAAATCCATTTGACTGTAAGACCTTCAACTGGAAGTGACTGATTTGCAAAATGATGATATGTTAAAAATAATGTTTAATGAAAAGAACTCAATTTTATAAATATCTTTCAGAAGTTAAATACGCTCAATTAAAATCATATATATGGGGATTTATATCCGTATTCGGGAATACTTACCGATGTGAAAAGACATTTTAAAAAATGAAGCATGTAAAATCGCAATTCAGATTATTATTAACAGATGACCATTTACAAACAACTTTAATTCATGAAGTACTAATTTCGAACTCCAGTATGATGAAATATTATCTCAGAAAAAACAATTACATTCTTCACATTAGAAATTTTAATTTATTTTTAATAACACTTTTTTAAATATATAAGTGTAAAAATTTTATTTGTTCTTTTTTGTAAGTAAAAGTAAAATCTGTATATATATATATATATATATGTGTGTGTTGTGTATATGTATATATGTATATATGTATATATGTATATATGTATATTATGCAAAAGTATTACTTCATAATAAGACAAATTAACGCTTTTTTTGCTCTATGAGAAAATTACCCATTTATATTTTCATGTTTTGCGACTTGGCCGTTGAGCCTAAAATTTTTACAGTCTTCAGCTTTTCAAAAAAAAGTTTGCCGACCCCCGCTCTAGAGTGTTGATATGTTTGGCCGAAAAGTTCATATAGTTGTTTTTGTTTTGCTTTTAAATCTATTTTAGTGTATTTCAGTATTTTCTACAACCTCATGGTTCACACACTTACCAAACTAATATCGGCGTTTCAGGTGATGATTTTCTAGAGCTGATGTTGCGAGCTTCTTAAAAGGGAACAATATTAGATTTCTGAGGACACGTTTAAATCTAATTACAACCTTGTTTCTTTTCAATGGAAAAACGTAAAATACGCATTTCAATATAAATTGTACAATGTAATGGAAAAGCCATAAAACATACGAGAGTATACTAGTGCTATGAAAATATTTTCCAGTAAGTAGATAGAATATGTTACTTCTGGGACAATAATGTTTGCGGATTGCGTACGCTTTTTTTTGGTTTTTTTGTAGGGGAAATTTTTAAGGAAATATAAATTTAAATAAATAAAATAATACTAGTATGACAACACTCTCTTTTTCCCAGGAGTTCTCAAGTAAGAGTTTACCATCATGCTGACATATTCTATATTAAATACATCATTCTGCTCGCTGCATAGATATATATTTTCAGTGTTATAAACCGAAAACCATATATCCCAACATCCAGCACGCCATAAGGCTACTGCCTGCGTTCTCTGTAGACGCCTGTACATGATACCCTCACTCAGTAACAGCACTCGATGAATACAGAGATTAGGGGGAAAACTTTGAACCAGCCACTTAGAGCACAAAGATAATGTCAATCGATGTAGAAGGAAGTTTGAGGATCCATGTGCCTCACTAATACATAAGAATCACGTTTACACTCGGCGGAAGCAGAACAAAACAGTAGGTAGTCTAAAAAGGTATTCAAAATGTTTGTCTTTAGTGGGCAGTGATTCGATGTCAGCAATATGATACCGACCTCTTGTATGACTGATTAGATTTCATAAAATTCGCGTCTTTGAGCATTTCCATCGCTTTTAATTGATCATTATCTGCAACGCGACAAGCGCTATCTATATGGGCGATCTCAGTTTAATCGATTCCATACAATTTACTGTAGGTTTGGTTAGGAGTACAAAAAAAGAACAAAAAAAAACAAAACAAACAGTAATAACAAAAAATGTTCCGTGAACACAATAGTGCGTGGAATTATTATTAGGGGAATGATTATTAAATAAAAATCCTGAAAATGTCAGATCTACTGAATTATCGTCCACTTTAATTAGCAAAGAAACAGCCATATCAGTCAAAACTAATATGCGGTGTCTAAAAATGTAAATCGCGGGTTCATGTTTAAATATATTCAGATTACATTGTACATATTTATCATCTCTATACACGTTTTTACTCTTTCTCTTTCTCATTAGGATCTCTAGTCTCCTTCATGTATTCAGATAATGTAATAAAGTAAGTTAAGTCCTATACCCTTGATAGGGCGTTGGAATTGTGAAGTTAAGATTCACAATGTACTAAGACTAATGGAACTAAAGAGAATATTAGGGGGACAGTTCTTTTCTTTCGGCCGCTTTTACTTTCTCAGATTTCTCTGTTACCCAATTATTTCAGGCAGGGTAAGCGACCTGAATGCGGGACGAGACAAGCGTCTTGAACCCGTGACCTCTGATTTGGTAGTCAAGCACCTTAACCACTAGGCTACCATGCTGCCTTAGATAATGTAATACAGAGAGTTATTCCACTATGTCCCTCTTCTTTTTAGTGTACCGAAGATATCCACTGCTTTAAAATCTACCTCTTTTTTGAAAGACGATTGCTACCTTTATTCTTCTTAATAATTATTCATAATTTTTTTTTAAATTTTATTATTGTTCATATTTCCAGTTTATAATTGTGTATTCAATACGGTGCTTGATGAGGGCATTCAAACTTTGACTTCATTTATCGTAACTCTAGGCGTCTACTTTAGTAGATCTCGCGGTGATTTTTTACAGCTCTGTACTTTTTAACTTGTCTGATGGTTGACAATGTCCGAATATACGCTCTGCCCCTGTTACAACTTCAGCTAACGTATTCCGAAACCTCTGCGGACTTATCGTCCTTATACTTCGGAATCGTCGCATTAAAATTTCAGTAGGGCATCCTCAGAGCTAACACCGATACTATCAGTTTAATATCATTACGAGATCGATATAAAAGGAAAAAGAAAAAGAGAAAATTAGATAGTATCCGAATTTTCTGGAAAAAAAAAATCCAATGTAACGACGGGGTTAATATTATTAATAATGATAATTAAAATTATAGTTAGCGGGTAATAATATAGACTTACTTTCGATGCGAATGAAAGCTGGCGTACGTGAAACTTTTACCCTCGTACTCCCCGAAGAACCTGCTGTCGCCCAATCTGATGTGGTAAATTTCGTTACCGGAACATCGTCCGTATATTTTGTGCCATTCTTCCGTCGACATCTGACCTTCTCTGAAATTAATACGCCCACCAATTTACAAAGAAGCGTCTTAGTATAGCACCATCTATAATCTATAAAATCTGTAGCCGCGTTTCTGCTCACTTTAGGTGCTTCTTCTAGCACACTGCATTCCCTCACTCGTTCGCCGACTTTCGAATCGTCAGTCAGTTCCAATTTTAAAACAGCTTCGAAGAACCACGAAACTCTATTATTCGGCATATGGTTCGACGAAATATTATTAGCGCCCATCGGCTTCCGCTCGTTTCGGCAGCCTGCTGGGTCTCTCCGCACTCGTCGGTGTCTGTGCATCATCTTTTCATCCTAGCCTAACGCTTGTGTTTCTGACGACCGAAACGGTTTTTGTGCCTCATTACCGTCCTCTGTGTGCGCCTTAAAACTGAAACTCTACATCTGCCATGAAAGCCTAAGCATTTTCTTACGCGCCGATCTTCTTCCAAGTGAAAAACACATTTCGACGACAGGTGGACGCGTCTAGAAAGTTTATTATTCCATCAATTTTAGTCGCGTTTACGCGCGTCTTTTGTCGCCTTACCCGATTTTCACTTTATCATCGTGTCATAATGCATGTTAGTTCGGCTTTATACTTTACGCGTAGTCTTAGGTGAGAATATTTCAGACTGACAATTAAAAAGAAAAAAAGAGGGGGGAAAAATCAGTGATATCATATATCTATCGGGATGTAGGGGGCTGGGAAATGAATTAGAAGTAGAAAGTGACCAAGCGGCGTATTTACAGCAAAATCCTTTATTAATCGATTCCGATTATCGATAAGTTGTCGTCGTAGCTGTTCGATTATCCTAGTGAGCACTGTTCGCCGAAATTCGCAGCCGTTTATTTTTTTAAAGTCGAGGGAAAATTTCCACTTTCGCTTAATCCGTTAAACTTGGTTTTACTTTTATTCATGCGCGGTCGGTATTGCGAACTTTTCATTATAAAAACGTGTTTCATAATAAAATCGTCACTAAAAGTCAGAATGGAAATATTTCGAAGCGGAAAAAAAGTGTTCCAGATAAAAGCTAATAAAGCTAATTTATCTGGAACATTTTTTTCCGTTTCGAAATATTTCCATTCTGACTTTTAGTAATTATCAAGAAATGTTTCTTAAAATTTGCTTTAATAATTAGCGAAACCGAACCTATTTTCAATCCATTTTAAAAACAAACTCCTGCTTATTAGAACGTTAGTGATGAACCGCGGGGCTTTTGTTGCAATGTTGTCGCTGGCAAACAGGTGTCTCGCGGTTTACGTGATGGTCCGACGCAGTTGCCAGTGCAATACACCGGTGCTGGACTAACGCACAACATCACTGAACCAGATGTCTAGGAAGTGGAGTTTCGTTGGGGTAGGACTAGCGATTCCGTGCAAAGTAAAAATTGGGACAAATCTCTCCTGCGGTGTTTTAATATCATCCGTAGTTAACGATACCCGCAAAATTTAGGAAAAAAAAACAAAAATTCCAGCAGCCAAACAAAAAGAAAAAAGCAAAAAAAACCTACGCACTGCTAGCGAAACTAGTAATTTCCGAAGTCACGGACGGAGTAAAAAATTCGAGAATCTCAAAGTCAATCTAAAAAATACAACTGCCGCGTTATTTCTCAGAAACTGCGCGTCAGGCGAAAACTAACGGGTGTTAGAAGTGAAAGTTATTATGGAGTGGCAAAAGAATTGTTAATGAGGGGAAACAAAAAAAACCTACATTAAAGTAAAAAAAAAAAGGATACTTAGAACTATAACAGAAATATGATATATGTGTAATATAAATCAATAACAACGCGCAGATAATCTCGAATTAAATACTACACAAGTTTCACTTGCATGTACATTACATATTTTTTTTTTGCAGCCTCATTGGCAATACTTAAAAATAAATGCTACAAATCTCATCATCTTTATCTTCATTGTGTAATGGTATTGGTTTGTATTTTGTGTCCTCAGGGATGATGCCGACCACGAGGTCCTTAAGAACTCGTGTATTTAAATTAACTATTTTATTTATTATTTATTATTCTTGTTTTTAAAGATATATTTAATAATTTCCTCACACCGATCTTTCTGCGACAGTCAACCGCTAAAAAAAAAAAGCACAAAATTAATGTATATATTCACATTAGGCGAAAATAAACGACGACGGTTAATTAATTATAAACAATATTTAAGTATATGTATCATCACACTCTGTTGTCGGTATTCAATTCTTTGATGGTCCTGTCGAGTTCCGGCGACCGAAGTTATGATGAATGCTGTTGAATCTCATCACGGCGGACTCGGAGTTAGGCTTTCTTAAAGTTCCGAAAACAACCTTGGTGAAGTTTGCACGAGACCGGCGTCGATACTTTGTGCTTATTGGATTTTTTAACAAAAACAACAACAATGTACTATACTATGCGACCTTTTTAGTCTCACTGAATTCAACTCTGTTAACCGGATTACGGCAAATTAGCGACCTCTTTTACTAAACGAAATCGATGCCAAGTAAGCGGAGACTGACTGGACCACTTCTAAAAATGCTCCAGACGATCTTTTTTTCTCTTTATTCCGCTTCGCTGCCACTGCAGTTTTTAATACGCATTGACTAGGCTGCCTTACCGCATAAAGTAATCGGAATCTGAATTGTCGTAAATTTATTGGCATGTAGAGTTATCAATTAGTTGGCAGGAAATACAAATATGTATGAAGAAACAATCGAGTGGTTGTAAACGTAATACATTAACTCGACTGAATTAGCACATTATTGATTTAAATGAAACAAACGAAAAGAAAAAGCAGAAACAGAAATTTGGCCACTATTCTCGGCGTCTTCTCCTCTTTGTGTGGATCTTCGTATACTTCGTCTGTTTCTACGTTCGAGTAGCGAACATTAGGACAAGTAGTGTGATTTTGTTAATCACGGTGCATATTATATTATTATTATGTGTCGTAGAAAAAAAGAAAAAGAAACAGCAGGAACAGGAATAGAAACGCGGCGACATTATTCTCGCCGTTTTCTCTTTGTGTCGATTTTCGTAAACATTTTTTTTTTTTTTTTGTCACTCTCACTACTCGTTAAAGTGAACGGGCATTAAGAACAAGTTAAGTTTAATAGATTTTGTTAGTGTTCTACGAGTTTATTCTCTATCTCGAAACTCGCAGTAGTGTCCCATAAGAAGTTTCACTTCAATAAGGGTTTCGTTTCGAAATATTCCCGAAATTTATGGGTTTTATGATAGTACGATTAGGCAACATCACATTTTCTCTGTTTGTCGGATAGCAAAGTTGTCAGCTTTTTTATTTAAATTCACCCGAAAGAAATCACGACAAAAGCTAAAATTAGTGTAAATTATCGAATTTTCTTTAAATTATTGGGAATAGTTAGAAATCAAATGGCTCCTCATTGAAAACATTTTAGATTATGGTAACGGATCACGGGTAGATACAGATTTTAAACAAAAAGTCTACACAGAAGGATAGTACGAACGCTATTTTTAATCTCTTTTATAAAACACATTGCATCGAAGGAATGTGAGTGCGTTTCAGGAAGCGAGGGCAGGTTTTAAATCGTTCGGACTTTTTAAGCGGCCTGGCGGATACCATCGGTTCAGTGTAAAACATAGGTGTTCTTAAAAGGTGCGCTCGAGCGGTTAAAGTAGTAGTGCTTCCGATGATGTTGTTCTTTCCTGCGCAACCTGTTCTTTCTACCGATAACAGTGCTATTATTACTCTTTTTATGCGTTTCTGTTTGTAAAATTTTGTTTAAACCATTTGGCCACCGACTAGAGCAGATGGATCAAAAGGAGGTTATAGATTCTATTTTTTACAATGAATGTGAATACACTGTAAACAAAGTGGCCTTTCGGCAACATAAAAAATGTTGCAGCGTGTATGAAAGATGTTCGTAGCGATTAATTCTTCAAAAAACATAATCCCGATTCTGAAATCTATCGTAGGGAAACAACAAATGATTAACATTGTTCACGAAATCGATATGGGATTACGCGCCGAAGAATCAGAGAAATTCAAAGCTGCGCCGAAATGCTTTCAATCTACATGTAATATAGTTTTGGAAAAGGAAAAATACCAAGGCTGAGCGATATTATAACACCTATCGGCGATCTGCGACTTTTCGTATTCAGTTCAATTATTAATGGGACTATCAGATTTTATCCTATGCTTGATAGATTGGAGGAAACGGGAATCTCATTCCATTCGAAGACCGCTTCCTAGTTAGTCATAATCATTCGCAGCCCCCCCCCCCGCAGGCAACACTTATTAAACAGTAATCCGGTTTGCATCAACAACGACCATTCGATGTAAGCCGTAATTTAAAAATACGGAACTACTTCCATCGGGCTTACGTTTATATGTATTTACCATCCCAACGGCTATCCGGTTACCGTGGCGTACTGGTTAAGCAGTGATTCCTCTCTTTCGGGTGTGATATGCCATTCTTTGAAAATTTCTCTCGCTCGCTCGCTGGGTTAATACTTCAGAAAAAAAAAAATACTGTCAACAGTTGCAATTTAATATGGTAAATTAGTTGTGTTATTTTAAATTCGTTAATAATCCCTTCGGACTGCTATAATTGCACGAGTTCTAGTACCGATCTTTTTTGACTCCCTTGCTACCTCTCCATACTAGTTCTGGCCGTCTCCACCTACCCCGAATAACTTTCTTAGTGTCCTCATTTTGTCCTACGTTCTTCCTTCTTGATGGGTAATCGTCCGTAGCTGACAAGCCCAATAAAAAAGTAAAAAAAAAACAAAAACATATATAACCAGTCTTCTATAATTTTTCCGGTCTTGCACAAAGGTTGGGAACACATGGGCCTTCTCAGGTATTCGTACTACTATTTCACAAATGGTAGTGACACCCAATAAACGTTGGTAGTGCAACGAGTAAAAGCGGTTTTTTCTGATACAGCTGTAAAATAATAAAAAGCTGTTATTTTGCTTTTATAAAACATAGTTAACAACATCCAGCGAAGGTGGGAAAATATATATATATATATATATATATATATATATATATAAGAGAGTTTTCGTAAAAAACACGATAAATAATTAATGAAAAAAGCAGAGGCATGTGTATTTTGAGCAATTATTATTGCTCCGGGTGCCAACATTACAGGCATACTCCACGGTCAATTAATGACGCGGTATAGACGAGAGGAATGGAACCGAAAAATCCCGAAGCGTGCAAATCATTATCTAGGAGAAACCTGTGGTAGCGAGAAAAAAACCAAAGATGTCATAGACTGTCGCATTTTGAAATATTGTAAAAGTCACCAGACAAATAAAGATAAAAGTCTTTCTTTTTATTTTTTGGGATGCAAAGAGAAATGAAAAAAAAATTATACGTAGAGCCGATCTTGCTAATAAGAAGGAGACAAAGGAGGAAAAAGACCGTTATAGCACAGTAAGGAGTAGGAAGCCCAAGCCTAAAGAAGAATGCAGAACCGAACGGTCTACGGAAAGAGATGTGTACACTCAAACAACACGTGGTCGTCGTCGCAACAGCTGAGTTCTTCATCACGGTGGTCACCATTTGAAAAAATTACTTTTCGAAAATTTGCAACGGAAACGGGTTTCTCGCAAATTTTAACAAATCACCATACTAGCTCTCATCCTGCCAACTTTCAGTCGGTCAAATACACTACCCTACACTTTTCGTAGCCAATACCGCTGACGATGCAGCCATACCAGAATTTTGCCATCAGAAACCAGCCGAATTAGACGCATAATATGTGCATATTAATGCGCATTAATTTAAAGCTATATATTACATTACATCTTTTTTTTTTGCTCGCTGATCTCTTGCTACAACGAGAATTTTCAGTATATAATTTTGATTTTGCATTTTCATCACTGTTACAAATTTATTTTACATACTTCTTGGACGGTTAATTTTTCGACGTCGAAATAATATTTAAAAGATATAGGTAAAAAAATTATTATAAAATTTCACGTAGAACGTTTTTTGTAACGAAAAATTCAGCGAAAAGGTAGTGAAATTTTTTTTTGGAACGAAAACAAACACCGACAGGGAACCCCGTTGACTAGCACAAGAACAAAAACAGGTTGCACCGGGGAATCATCATCATCAGAAGCCATTATTTAAACGCTAAGAGGATGCGCTTTTTATTCCGAGTTGGTGGAAAACACGGACACTTAAAATCACTCTGAACATAAGTTTTGAATAGATCCGCAATCACATTGTAGCTCAGATCCATCTTTGAGCAAATTGTGAAACACGCTTGAATCCGATTTCTCGTACAACTCTTTTATGCTTTTCTACCACATTCGCCATTCATCGCACAGATTATTTTATCGTTCCCGATTCAATCTCTAACCATCATCCGCTCAATGCTTCCTTTCACTCCTCCGGTTCTTATCCCGTTTTTTCGCCGACTAGGTTCCGTCGTAGTTTTTAAGGTTTTTTTTTTTTTTTTTTTTTATCGAGCACATATCTGGTTGTCTCTCTCTTTTTCACTTATTATGATTTTCTTCGTTCACATAACCGCCGAGAAACGTTTGCTTCTGCGTATAACGACAAATATGTGTATATAAGGAGAAAAAAAAAGATAAAATTTAAAAACATTTAAAACGGTGGGGGGGGGGGGGGGGGGGTCGAAAATATTAAAAACTAATTATAAAAAACGTCTCGATGTGAAAATTAGGACGGAAAAAAATGTTCAAACGATAATAACCTGCCGATCATTCTACATATTAGGCTGTCCGTAAACGAAAATGTAGAAAAGTATCCGTAAATGAAATTTCGGATAAAACATTTGTAACGACATAAAGTAAAAAATTAAACGCAACTGCGAGATACTTACTGTCCACGACTGGTGTGCAGTAACAGGGTAACCAGGGTGGATGCACCGGGGCAAGTGCAATTATTGGCTAGTAAGGCATACTTCAGTTCATCTTCGCAGACCACGTGTTCGGCGAACTTCACGTGAAGCTTATTTTCCGGACGAAATATCTGTACATATTGAGCAACATCAGGCGCGAAATCTTTAACTGCCCACGACCGCAAAATTGTGTGCTCGTCCTAAATCGAAATAAATTTCGCAAATTTAAATATATACGGAGGTTGGTTTTTTTTATTCTTATTTTCACGATACTTTTTATCAAAATTGTAAAATTACAAGGGGAGATATTTAAAAAAAAACAACAAATAACTATTATGATAAGAAGTTTGCTAATGAAAGAAAAATCATTGAACGCGGTGAAGCGTAAAATGTATTTATAAATTCGAATTTGAATTATTAACATGCGCCGGGATATCCTCGAATGTTCGTCAGCGATCAGGAACCGAAGAAAAAAGCTAATTAATGCTATAGGAAATAGATGAATGATCTTACATTCTAAGCGTATTTCGTCTTATAGCATTAAAATATTTTTTTCCCGCTTTTTTCTTGCTCTTTGTGTCGACCACCCCGTTATATCCTCCTTCCATGCTTCCTCCTCCATCGTCCCTGTCGTCGGCATTAGAAGGAAAAGCATTTTCAGTAACTTCTCGTCAATACCAATTCGTCTAATCTTCTTACTGTCTCCGTTAGTGTAACCGAAAACAAAAGGGAGAATTAAACCCATTCAAAACTTAGCTTTACATGGAAGTTCTGATTAGAAAATTTTCAATTACTCTTAAAAACAGTTTCGCGTTAGCGACAACCGAGTTATCGCGGCTTTGAAATCGACAATCGCTCAATTCAAAAGTTTTTAGACAATCGCTTCCTCAATATGCGCGTAAATTAAATCACCAACTACATAAATCACTTTTTCAAACATGTCCCTGGACAATTACGATGCTGCAGCCTTACTTAACAGCAAAACGAGAAATCAGCATCCCTTCTCTGAAAAATACCGCGGATAACGAACTTAGTCGTACTGTAAGCTGGAGACGAGCGCCCCGGGTTTCTTCTAATTACAATAAAATTAAGATGCCTGAAAACGACAAAAAAATATAGAACGTTTTTATCGGTTGACGACGTTGCCTTCTAAATGTAATTCTTCCGGTCATAAAGCGAGGATGACCGCTAAAGGAGCCCTCAAATTTATCAATCTCCTTAAATTTCCGATATACATCCTCACGAAAATCCTCTATATCACCGTAACAATGAAGATTCCCTATTCGTCTCTGCCAAACGATGATGAAAAAACCAACACTTGCAGTTAATGCCGAATAAACTAAAATACCTCTGTTTTAATCCTTCTTTCTATATCTTTCGAATCAGAAACAGAAAAAAAGAAGAAAAGAAAACGACTATTAGTCACACGGAGAACACCGACCCCTCCTTAAGAAAAACATTTAAAACGATATATTCCAAACCAAGTCAGATTTCTAACTTTTCTCAATGGCAATGCCGCGGAATTAGAAGCTGACTCTACACATCAGACGCCGAAGGCGCCTAATTGACTTACTCCATTACATCCACTAGTTCCAAGCAGAAGTAATAAGCTTTACCAAAATTATCAAATCTCCGCTTATAAAAAACTTTTTAAAATGAATTCATTGAATCGAAACTGCACACGCGCTACGAGGAACTTCCTCGTATTACCCAGCTATTTTCCTAGAAAACCCGCTTAAAACTTACTGCTGCAATCTTCTGCTCGTTCCTGTAACATTCTTAAATCTATCCTTTTATCATCCGCCTAACCATGGTAAGGGTGACTGAACTGTATTTGTTATTGTTACACATTGTTAACATTTTAATTATGGTAAAAATAAACTTTAACACTTATTTAACAATTATATATATAATTTATAAATCCTCGACGCGTTTCGAAGCAAACACTTCATGTTCACGGGAATAATTATAATATAAATAATGAAGAACGATAACTATATTTAAAAAATAACAGAAAAAGGTCGATATTAAAGTCGATATTGAATAAGTCAGACATTGTTTATTAAAGTATATATTAGCGATAGTCTTCATTAATTTTAATTTAATATTGTAATATCTGTAGATTTGTTTCATCAGATTGATATTATTATCACTGTATTTGTTGTTGCTACACATTGTTAACATTTTAATTATGGTAAAAATAAACTTTAGCACTTTTTTAACAATTATATATATATATAATTTATAAATCCCCGACGCGTTTCGAAGCAAACACTTCATTTCAATATCGACTTTAATATCGACCTTTTTCTGTTATTTTTTAAATATAGTTATCGTTCTTCATTATTTATATTATAATTACTCCCGTGAACATGAAGTGTTTGCTTCGAAACGCGTCGGGGATTTATAAATTATATATATAATTGTTAAAAAAGTGTTAAAGTTTATTTTTACCATGAGGGTGACTGAAGTAAGAGAGGGCTTAAGTTAAGGGCAAGGATCTTTAAAATGCCTTTTAATACACCTAACTGTTTTTATTTTGCTTTTCTAGTTCCTGTACAATTTAATTCGGAAAAAAGAAATGTTCCTAAATTTCAGTTTAATTTCAGTTACTAGTGAAGAAATCGTATCGTATAATAAATTATTATTGTTTTTTAATGGAACTTAAAATGAGATTCAAGAAATAACTAAATAAACTGTATGTAAAATAAAAAAGTACTCGACCTGCGTAGCATAGAGGAAAGCCTGCCGGCCAGCCCTTTTGTAATTATTCTAATTATAATTAATTTGTAAGTAATATGGATCAATATATATATATATGTGTATATATATATATATATATATATATATATATATATATATATATGTTTGTCTAAAAGCAGCTACGTAAAATAGACCGTTTAAATGAAAATGTAAATGTTTAACACAACGAGCTATACCATCTTTACAGATATAATAAATTATCACCGAAGATTGGTGCTTCTAATATCGAAACCGATTTAGTCTGTATTTTGATAAGGCTATCTCGAGTTCCGTCCGATACTTGAAGGAAGTACATTTTTTTCTCAGGTACACAACCGAGTTGCGTTCGGAGCCTAATTACGGTAGCTGGCATGTTTATGCGGCACCAAAAAAAAAATTTGAATTAAAAAAAAGTATATAATTAAGTAATTTCCAAAGAAATCACGTCCAAATTTCTATATGCATTAGAATTAAAATTGAAAAACAAAAAGATTTAAGTCAATCTTTTATGTGTCTGCTTAAGTTTTGATGCAGATCTTCGAGAGCCTTTTTTTTTTTATGATAAATTTTTGTCGTTTCAAAATATGATCATCGTCTTTCAGATGATCTGCATGTTTTATAATCGAGTCCGGCTATTTTGAAGAAGCTTTTGTACCGCTTTTGAGAGCACAAGGCGAACGTTGTACACCAGTGGCCAATATTTTATGCCAGCGAAGTTCTAAATCGTCTGTTATAATCAAAGTTTTACCTTTCTCGTAAAGCTTAGTTACTTCCATAACTTTAAAGCAATACAAATGAATGGTATTAATTTATAAATTTAATTTTTTTAGAAAGAAAGCGAAAGAGCCCCGAAAAGAAATACCCATCAATATACATTTGTTCACTATAAAATAACGGTACAGCGTAAAAATGTCACGGAAGCACTGAAAGTACGCTTAAATATGTATATCAATTTGGCTGCATTAACCAGTCTTCCCCCACTAATTTGAAGAGAGCAGGGGGGCGCTGGACGAAATTTCAGGCGGAAAATTAGACCGCGAGCCGTCACTCAAGGGGGTCTCATTGTCCGACCCCAGCGGGACGGAACTCGGTATACTTACTGGCCGTCGGACAGAACTTGATAACTTAAAGCGTAAAAATAATGTACAGTTTGTCGTATTGTGCATTTTTAAACGGGTTGATTTAAAATCGAAGTACTCGCAACAAAACTCCACGCGCTCGAAGTCTACCAGGGTGAGAGGTCGGGGTCCTTAAACCGATCGAAACTAGTCTCATAATCATTTACAGGTGTCGTACAGAAGGAAAAAAAATTCGCGGCGTCAAAAGTTATTAAATCGGCGGGTCGTCGAATTCTCAGTTGCTAATGTATTTTGCAATATTTCAATTTCCTCCAGAGTCAGCAGAACAAATTTAACGGCGCGTGTCGGTTAAAAACTCGTGCTCAGTATTATTGGAATTTTTTAACAATTTTGATAATTTGAAGATGTTTTCTTTTTTTTTTTTTTTTTTTTGGGCGTGTCAACCGGGGACCTTTACTGCTTATGTGTCGTCACAAGTGTAATTTATAATATATATTCAAAATGCAATTGTATGCTTTTTGTCGCGCGTTTAGGGAAAAATTTCGCGAAATCGAAATAATCAGTTTTGTTTCGCACGCGGAAAAAAGCTATAAGAGATTGTTGTCGAATATTGTAACTTTTTTTTTTTGATAATTTTTTTGTTTTAAAAATATCTCGCTTAATAGTTTACCTGTAAAAAGTTTTTGAAGTTATTGTTTTTTTTTCTTCGATCAAGTAGAATTAACGCAGGGAGGTTTTCAATTAGAAGAACATTTGTAACAATAAAGGAAATCAGCGGAATGTTGTTAAATTTCGATAAAAACTTCGTAATTATAAAAAGTTAAAAAAAAAAAAGAAAAAAGAATTAGGTTATTATTTGGATTTGCGTTTTAGAAGAAAAAAGGAACGGAGAAGCAATAACGAAATGAATAAATTTGGGGGAATCGTAGAACACATTATTACATAAAAACAGTTGTGCCTGTTAATACTTATCCATGAAAAGCTAAAGGGACAATAATAAAGACAAAAAAAGAAATATCGGAAGAAAGATTTGTGTATCAAAAAAAAAAAAAAGTACATAAGAAACGAAATTGGTGGCTGTCGAACAAAATTCTTTAAAGAAATAAATCCCCGGCGTGTCGAAATAAAAAAAAAAGAAAAGAAAAAAAAACAATTATCAGTTGAGTTGATAAACACTTTAATTACGAAAACGAAGTAATTTTCAAGTTTATTCTGTGATTCTTTCCTGTAAAACAAACGAATCGAAATCCGCTCAAGTGTTAAATCCCTTCTATATCTATCCCGTTGATGCATCGAAATCGCAAATAACTTTAAACGATACCGAATTGTTCTCTTATTTCCTTATCTAATAGGAGAAAGACAAAAAATTTGTTTCCATTTAACTTTAAAAAGCCGGCACAGTTTTTTTTTTTGAAAGTTAAAAAAAAAATAAAATAAGAAAAAAAAGGTTTGCCATTTTTTATTTAAAGAAAAAACAAAACGAAACAAAAATAAGCATTGTATCAGGGGCGGATCCGGAAGGACCTTTTGGGGGGGGAATATAAGAAGACATTTAGGGGGGATTATAAAAAGAATATTTGGAGGGGGATTATAAGAAGACCTTGGGGGGGATTATATAATTACGTAAAATCTTCTACAGTAGACAGTAGATTTGAGAAATACCGCTTGTTTCTTAAAGAAAATTAAATAGCGACCTTTATAGAAATTTAAAAATGTTTAAAAAAATATATAATTGTTACAATTTTTAATTTTACTTATATTTAGTAGTGAAAAATAAAACGAAGTTATAAAATTATACCTTAAATATGGTAGTTTAGAAATAGTAAAAAAGATAGTATTTTTATTAGACTTCTTTTTTATTTTCGTTAGTAATCCGATCCGAATTCTCTTTGCTCGTGAGCAAGTTTAAGTATATATATTTCTCATTGAACTCTATTTTCATTTACGTTACAAAATAAAAATTAAAAATAAATAAAAATGGCAAAAGATCGACAACAGTTGTGTTTAAAATAGAATAAAAACGGAACTTTATTTGTTTTACTAGAAAATAGCATTAAATATTAATTATTAAAATCCGTAGGTAAAATTTATAGAAATCATTTATGGTATAAATTAAGTTTCTTCGTCACAACAAATTTTTTTGTAGATGCTTTGGTTCTTCGGGGGAGATGTCCCATATCGTCCCCACTCCGGGATGCGCCAATGATTGTACAAAGAAGTACGGAAAAAATTTTCGACTGTCCATTTTCATATCTCTCTCCTAAAGTGCTAGAATACCGAAAAAAAAACAAAAAAACAATTTAGCACATTGCTTGCCGAGTCAACGAAGTATCCGTGTTTTTATTGAAAAGTACATAAGCCAAAATTAGATCGAAAATTTCAGTGCAGCTTACTGTTTTTGATATCGCAAGTAGTTTCATGAGATATTTTTGCAACTATTGCCTTTACCACCCTGGCAAAGTTGACGGTAAAAATTGGACACTGTTCTTACAATTTTTATTCTTTCTGCTACTCACGAATTTTAGACGATCAGCGAACACTAAACCGGCAACGCAACACAACCTCAACTAGAGTGATTGGTAATTTTTCTCCTCGTTTTTTTGTTTCGTTTTCTTTATTATTATTATTATTTTTTCTTCAATCACAGTCCTTCAACTGGTACTTTTATTACTTCAGTAAGCATTATTCATTTTCATCTCGTTTGTGAATATTCGCATATGTGTTGCAGTGTTCAGCATGATTGTTTTCTGTATATTCTCGACTAGGTATTGTGGCAACTGGAGATCAATTATATTTTTAATCAGTTTCTTGGGTATTATTCCGGTGTTGCCCGCTATTAATGGGACCACTATTATTTCTTTCAATTTCCACATTTGCTTTACTTCTTGCTTTAATTCTTCATATTTCCTAACTTTCTCTTCGTATGTGTTATTTATGTTTTTGCTGCTTGGTATGGCTATATTAGCGCCCTTGACCCCCTTATTATTATTATTATTATTATCATTATTATTATTATCACTATTATTATTATTATTATTATTCGTGGTAATAAAGAAACGCGAGCAGAGTATTTTGATGGCGCTGAGTACATTCACTTTACCAAATTTTATTTCACTAGGAAACAAAAGTCTTTTCCGACGTAATAGTGTAATCATTTTAACAAAAAAAAAAAAAAGGCGAGAGACCTCTTTAAAATCGAACGCGCTAACGGAATTGACCATCGTTTATAGCCTTTACCTGTTTCTATGACAACTGTGCCGCCTCATAGAGACTAACCTATATAATATTTCATAGATACAAAAATATTCTTTCAAAGTGAAACATCATCGTACATACTCGGCCAATACATTTTCGCTAATATGCATTTAATGTACCCGCAGCACTCATAATCGGAGCTAGTATGTAGTCGCTTTTAGAATGCTTAAATAAATTAACACCGTGGGTGTTACATAAACCTAGTGTAGTTTCTTTTCCCCTCATTGGCAAATGTTAATATGTTTTAAAACGATATTTTTAAATAACAAAAGAGGGAGAAAAAAAAACAAAAAACAGAAAAACCTATTGTCGTAATCTTTTCTTTACCGCCTACGCGCGATTTCGTTGAAATTCGCCGATTTTCGATAAAGAAGAAGAAGAAGAAGAAGAAGAAGAAAAAAAACAAACTATTTTATAGAATTTACGCTAATGCGTGCATGTCTTTTTAGTCGACGCGTTGGATTCCGTATTATTTATCGACCTTCGAAAATTACATTCTTTCAAATATAGTGCGACTTTTTTTTTTCATTATTTTTCCCATCGACTTTACTTTCGATAGAGAAAGTTCGACTTTTTCCATGGCGGCTCTAAATTAAAAATACTCGTAATAATAATAGTAATGGTGGAAATGTTGATTTCGTACAAAGTCCCGCTACTTCGCTAATACCGCGTATAAATTAAATAGTACTAACTGCAGCTGTTTTATCGGCGTAATTTCGGGCAGCTAGAATGAAACAGGCTTCCGCTTCGTTCATCCGAGCTCTTGACAGGTCGCTATCTTTTAGGCACGAGCCTTGAATATAAATGACACGTTGTGCCCATATCGGCACTTGCAGAATCATCCGCATCGTAGTATCCAGCTCCATTGGCGACAGCAGAACCACGAAATAATCCTGCGAAACATATACCGGCGCTGTGTTGAACGGGAAAAAACAAACAAAAACAACACAAACAACAACAACAACAAAAAAACATGCAGAAACACTAGTTGCTTTGCGGTTCGCAACAAGGTTATTGAATTTTCTTCCTTTACAAAGATAATCCAACTGTTATTTAAACATTTGAATCATCTGCGCGCAGCAGCCGGAAGAACATTTTATCCTTGTAAATTAAATGTTTCCGCTGACCGCACTCGTCTCTATATAACTTACCCAATTATGCGTGTGTGTAGCATATTTACCGGACAACAGGCTAAAGCGGGAAGTTACGAAACCTTATTTATTTGGAACGGGGTTTTAAAGGAGCAAACGAGGTTTAAATTTTAGTTGAAATTAGCAAGATATTCTACAATCATATAAACGTACTAATGACTATGCTACGTTCCATTATTTTCATTTCCTCTAATCACCTTTCCTCTAAATTCTTGATTATGTTTGACCCCATGACCGTTCTTCAATCTATTTTCCTCTGCCTGATCATTCCTGCGATTTTATTACATTCCGTATACGCTTACTTATCCAATTCTTTCTTCCCTTCATTCCATTCAAATTGATTTGCTGTTGGTTCCCAACCATTCGAACATCTTCGGTAATGAAGTGGCGGACTTCTTGGCTCGGGTTGCTGCCCCTTCGCACTTCTTCTTTTAAAAAAGTCTCATCGTCTAATCTCCTTCCGCTGTGTAAAAGTTTTCATCTCAGACTATGGTATCGGATATTTACGCTACCTCCTTTTCTAACAATTGTTCTTTTTATCTGTCTGTTCAACCTAATTTTTCTGCTTAATCTGTGGTTTTCTTTGTTTCCTTTATTTCATTGTTCTGTTATTGTCCCCATCATTCTCGTCTGCGTTCATAAGCCATACTTTATTATCTTCCTCTCGTTTTCGTTTTTTGTTGGTTTCTTCTCCATATTGTCCTCTCAAACAAAGAGTATGTTTGCGATGCGAATCATGTGTTTATTAAGTGTTAATTTCTTCCTACTGAGCGTTCTGCTTTCTATTCCAGTTTGCTGTGACTTGGTCTTTCTACTCCATGTTGCACTTCTTATATCTTGTTTTTTCCTTCTCCACATATTGTTCCTATTGTTTGTTCCTTCTTACCAGCAATGTCTGACCGCATCAAAATGTAACTGATTCATTTTCCTTTCTAATCTTTTCTAGGTAAAGGCCCCTGGATACATATATATATATATATATATATATATATATATATAGGAATACGCTCAATGAATGCGACAAGAACTTATTCTATAAGCTATACTGGAACGACCGGTTTGAAAGAAATGACTTTATGAAATTGTATATTTTGAGCAGCCGACAAATATGCGATCAGCATCATCCGGAGTTTTGAGGTCGGCAGAAGAACGCGAATAAATAATCTGAGAAGTCAAAACAGACGAGCAGCCAGATGGCTAAGTCCGAGGCTTTGTGATAACAGTAGTGATATCCACCGTTACCACTTCGTTGGGAAACAGGATTTAAATAAAAGTTGTCGGTTTGTTCCGGACGAGAGTGACCCGTTCCCAGTGTACCACTTCTGATCTCTTTTCGTTAAATGATGGATTTCCGTCGTTAATTTTGCCGGTAATTCCAGTGAGTGCTGCAATTCGGTAAAAATCAACGAGGCCTTGGCAGTAATCGATAATATTTCGTAGAATACTGTCTAAGTGAAATGTAACATTACACTAAGTCCATTTACATAGTAGTGTATGATACGCATATTGCCATTCCATCTGGACGAATAAATCATTGGAAAGGCTTTACTGATTGCAAAAAATTTTCAATTCTGTAAAATCACCGATATTATAATACTTTAGATGTATTGTACCTGTCGCGAATTAAAGAATCAATGTGGGACCATCGATACTACCTTCAGTATATTTACTCGAAAAAACCAAAAAATTCACAGTACACGGGGGGGGGGGGGTCGTTAATAATGACTATTACCAACGATGTAAAATTCACCGAAACGTGTTTCGGGGATAAAACAGCTCTATGTAAAATAAGAACTATACAAACAAACAGGGATAAAAGTCGCTAATAAAGTCAAAAAGTTTTTTTTTGTTTTCTTTCAAGCTCGTCTTTGGATTCGACCCAACCATTTCAGTGTATTGTGTTAGAAATTTAAATTCTAAAGCGATAGGAAATGGAAAGAACAAGGGATTGAAGTAAGGGAATTACAGCTAAAGATGGGAAGGAAAGGATAAAGAACACACTGTAAGGAGTCGGAAGATCTGGAGCCAGGATTTTCGATTATAAAAATTCATTAAACAGCATATTTTTCAGTTTTCGGTATTAACAACAAGATATTTAATGAAATTTTACGAATTTATCGTCATTTTTTACATTTTCGCAGATTCGTAATCAGCGTAAATACGAAAAGCTTTATGTTTTCTATTTTACCAAAATACGAAGTAAACAGCGAAAAGATGTGTATTTTTTCAAATGGATTTTCCTTCATCATTAATTTTATCAGTCCCTTTTTCTATTATTATTATTATTATTATTATTATTATTATTATTATTAATTGCCGGTTCACCAGGTGAAATATGAAAAGAAAGCTAACTGAAATGTACCGGGGAAAGGAATATAAATTAAAATTAAAAAAAAAAAATAAATAAAATAATAGATAAGCTGTTATTTTACCTGCAATAAAGGGTGAGCGTAGAATTCATTCAAAAAATCCATAATAGTATCTGCATGCAATGTTGTGCTACAAACGACCACGTGCTTTTCAGACTGGGCTCTGTGAGATGAGTAAGAACCTCCTAATTTTTGTCTTTCCATCCACGTAAATGCTAACTGTTCAAACTGTTAACGGGGAAACGTATAAAATACATGTAATTATCAAGAGCCGCGAAAAAAAACAAACAAAGAACGAAAACGATATCACGTAAATAAATACACTCCGTTCTGCAGAATATATTTAATAAAAATTAAACGAGTAAATTATAAAAAATTATATACTTCATTGGTAAAAATGCCAAATTTCCAAAAAAAAAAAAAAAAAACAAAATTCTGATTCTTATTTTAATGTTATTGTCGATCGCAATTTTCGCTCCGTTCTTCAGTTTGCTTCTGATGATGGCCAGTGTAAGCTGGTCGAAACGTTAAGCGAATAAATATCTTTTTAAAAAAACACAGTTGTTTCCGAAAATTATTTATCATGAGTAATCACTGTGAAAGCTTTAAATTTAAAAAAAAAACATGTTCACTTTTCTGCGTCAAAACTTATTTCTAAAAGCTCAAGATGGAAATATCCCGTTGAAGTGGAAAAGTGAAGCCTAAAAAACAGTAAAAAAACCGAATTTCCGGATTACACGAAAACAGCATTACTCCGGCAGTATTGACGAAAACAAAAAAAAGGAAAAAAAAAGGAAAAAAAAAGAAAAAACACTGAGATTAAAATAACTAGTAAATATTCGAGGAAATATTCCAGAGCCACTCGGGAAATAAAGGAAAAGTATACCGACGAAAGAATGATCTAATATTATAATATAAAAATAAAAACAGAAAACTGGTGCGTTGTCCTTATTTTTCTCATTAATTTGCCACCTAGTTCATTATAATAAATAAGTCCATTATATCTTAAACAATACTCACGAAAGTGTGATTGAGTTACTCTTTGAATTTTAATGTAGATGGAACATTGCTTTTTGTTATAATATATATATATATATATTATATATATATGTATTAATTTATAATAATTACTATTACTATTGTAAAAATTCCGCAAATGCGCTACTCAGCACGAGTAGTGGAAACAAAACTTAAACAAATTTACATGGAGCATATAATATCCAATCTAAGAATACAAAATAATATCTGCAAATTAAGTGCAAGTACAGGTAATAAAATATGGCAATATTAACGCGCGCACTTGTCTTTCTATTTGAAAGATTTTGGCAATATGGGCACAGTAAGTAAACTCTTCTCATGCAATATTCTTGGTTAATCGGTCGACTTGTTTAGTATACACGCAAAGCAGCTTTCGGCGAACAGATCCGATTTCATACGATGATAAATATAAATTCAAATCAGTTCAGATTTATTTTTTCGGAAGATTCGTTCGATTCCATATATACTGAACGTTTTTTCATGGAAATTTAAGTTCGTTATTATTTTACTATTATTGCGTTTATATTTTTATTTCATAAAAAAATGTCTCATGCAGAAAAAAAATCAATGAAGTACACACTTTTTTTTGGATATCAATTATGTATTCGGAAATTTAGCAGCGCTGAGAAAGAAAAATCATTTAAAATGGAATACATACGGATTTCGCGAAAGTTGGAATAGCGAATAAATAATTTTTTTTAAATATTAGACTTTTACGTAATTTTCGTCATCTCGTTCGCTTAAATTTACGTTCACAAGTATTCGTATATATATATATATATATATATATATATATATATATATATATATAAATAAACTCGGCCACTTTGGCCTCGCAAGGGGCTGTGCCCCTTGACCCCTCCTGCTTTCATTTCTGTCTCTTTCTCTTCCATACTTTGTATAAAATGATCAAAATTTACAACGTAATTCTTACTGGCATCAACACACACAAAAAATAACATAACCACAAAAATCCTATTCTAACATTTACCTTCCGTTATATAAAATTAAGACATTTTTTCGTTACATTTTTCGTTACATATTTCATTACATAAAATTATGACATTTTTTAAATAACAATAACAAAAATGCTACAAAATATAACAAACGTTACATAAAATTGGGACATTTTTCTGGGACATTTTTTTGGGACATTTAGCGTTACATAAAATTGGGACATTTTTCTGGGACATTTTTTTGGGACATTTAGCGTTACATAAAATTGGGACATTTTTCTGGGACATTTTTTTGGGACATTTAGCGTTACATAAAATTGGGACATTTTTCTGGGACATTTTTTTGGGACATTTAGCGTTACATAAAATTGGGACATTTTTCTGGGACATTTTTTTGGGACATTTTTTCGAATGGGGGTAGCCTAAGAATTACGTTGTAATTAATATATAATTTAGGATTGGATAATAATTTAATAAATACATTAAACCAGTATGAGATATGCTTATATTAGGGAATTGTTATAAAAAATGCCCTGTAGTCACAGGAATATATTATAAGGATCTGTGCTGTGGGGCCTTATTTGTGGAATGTGGTTTTCTCAGGGATTTATAGCATATTATGTTAGCTATAGAAGTAAAATATATATATTCTGATAATAAAACATTAGATTTATTCAAAAAGTAATTCAAGTACATGGAGTAATAGAAGAGCTTTTAAATGTAACCTACAAATTAACATAGAAAAATCAAATAGTACTTAGAATAAGTATAGAAATATTCCAGGGGCGGATACAGAAGGACATTGGGGGGGGGGGGGATTATATAATTACGTAAAATCTTCTGCGATAGATAGTAGATTTGAGAAAACCCGCTTGTTTCATAAAGAAAATTAAATAGCGACCTTTATAGAAATTTAAAAATGTTTTAAAAATACATAATTATTACAATTTTTAATTTAACTTTTGTTTTATTTTTAGGGGTGAAAAATAAAACGAAGTTATAAAATTATACCTTAAATATGGTAGTTTAGAAATAGTAAAAAAGATAGTATTTTTATTAGACTTCTTTTTTATTTTCGTTAGTAATCCGATCCGAATTCTCTTTGCTCGTGAGCAAGTTTAAGTATATATATTTCTCATTGAACTCTATTTTCATTTACGTTACAAAATAAAAATTAAAAATAAATAAAAATGGCAAAAGATCGACAACAGTTGTGTTTAAAATAGAATAAAAACGGAACTTTATTTGTTTTACTAGAAAATAGCATTAAATATTAATTATTAAAATCCGTAGGTAAAATTTATAGAAATCATTTATGGCATAAATTAAGTTTCTCTGTTATAACAAATTTTTTCATCGAAGCTTTGGCTTTATGAGCGGAGGGAGGGGGGAACAGCCCCTCCGTGGATCCGCCACTGGATATTTCTTTTAATTTAAATCGAATATTAAATGTGAACAACAGATTGAATATTTAGGAGTGTGTAACGATGGATGATAAATGAAATTCTTAAACCACTTTAATTATATTTAAAGTAAATTAACGGACTTTATATGTATTTTTAATAAACTTTACAACGGTAGTATATTAAATTATAGGTGAAGTGAATTCTACACCCTTAGCGGGGCGTCGGGTATTGTGAAGTTAAGCTTTTCATAATGTACTAAGCCCAACGTTACTAATCAAATTCTACTTGGAATCCGTCTTGACTTTCCCAGATTTGTCTGGTATGCAATTAGATTAAATTATAAGAAGGGTATTAATATAAACCGGTATTCTAACATTTCATACGCTAGTACTATTTATATCGACGCGTTTAAAATTAAAATAGTTCACGAAATTTTCAAAACTCATCAAAGAACATTAACAATGAAATTAATTAAATCATATTAAACAATTAGTTGTTTAACTCATCATCAATCACGACATCATGCCATTATAAATGGAGATAGACACATACATATATAGGTGTAAAATTAGAAAATGAAATTACCATAACGAAAAATTTCATTAACGCGGTATATGAAAGATCGTATTGTATTAATGGAAAAATTAAAGCAACTTAGAGAGAATAATAAATGAATATTATATTAACAAATTCTCCAAGAAATATAGGAAAATTATAATGGTCAGTGTGGTTGTATTTCACTTTTTTCCAAGCATAATTGAAATAACAATAATATGTATGTATCAAATTATTTTTACGTATCATATCGGGTCATGTGTGGCATATTTAAGGATTATCCGAAAATATTTAAAATGTTGAAATCGAATAGACGCAACTGAATGTAATTTATAGCAGATACATTTTACAAATATGCAATAGCAATAACGTGATATTTACTGGTTGTATAGATGAACTCATAAACAAACTTTTTAATAAATGTAATAAATTTACAATTAATGAAATATCGTGAAAATATTACACTAAAAGATCCTAGTATCAAGTACATGATTTACAATAGTTATATAAAAATAATGTAATAATGTAAAATGGGATTCATCCTGCGGCATAAAAACTTAATTGGATCGGATCAATATGATCAACCATTACGGAAATACATATTGTAAATAGTAAATAAAATATATGTTATGTGAAAAAGTCGTCGGTGCCTTTATTCTAGCGACTGCTATTTGGCACTTCAAAAATTTAAAAACTTTCTCATTAACTAACCGTGCGACTAAGTATTATGAAATTAGATAACAGAGTATCAGCAAAAGAAGTTTAATGTACTGCTTCTCCGGAAACGGAGTAATATGTTAAAAAAGTTGATACGTAATCCCTTCCGAAACAGTATTGCGGAAATTGCAAAAGAAGTCCGAGACGAAGTTATTGAATTGCAAAATGTTGCTGGCTACAATTTTAAAATTTGGCCAATTTCTTAACCCGCGAAAAAACTCGAGCAGTTTTCGATGATTTACTCGTGTGAGCAGCTAGCGCGGTAGCCTAATGGTTAAGGTGCTTGGTTATTAAATCGGAGGAGCCATAGGTTATCGAATTCACTGCCCCAGTGGTATGTACCTAATCTGAAAATGAATATTGTTACACCAGAGAAGTCCGGAAAAGTAAAGGCGAATGCTATGAGAAAGGAATTTTGTTCCTGATATTTTCTTCAAATCCATTAGATACTTAAGTGCATTATGGAAAAAGTTTAATTTTACACTTACCAAGCATATATGGGACTTAACTTTTACTCGTGCGAGCAGGGGTGTTGGGGTGTTCTCTCACAATCAGATCCAAACAAAGAAATATCGTTCAGATATGCAAATTTTAAACGATGCTGATTCGAGAATTTCAAAATTAATGAAATAAACGAAAACTCAAAGTCTCATTGATTTCAGTAAATTTTAGTTGTTTTTTATTAATATTGTTACCTGTTATTTCCATATTTTATAGATACTTTATAAATACAAGTATTCGGAGATGAAAAATAGGAAATGGTGTGAACTTTTTTCATAACTTACCAGGACGAAAGTAGTGTCCCGTGGTAGAAAAATAGTCAGCTGCTACTTTTTTAACCGCTGTCAATAACACGACCCGAATAGCGTCGTCGTCGTGATATTACTATATTCGCTCAAGTATTTCCGGGAGCGTTCTTCCATTTACAATTTTATTCAATAATTCTAGGCCATTTAGCGTACAGCAAGCGTCGCTAACAGTATATATGTTTATTGAATGTCGATGTTCTTTTCAATAAGAGTCGCGAGTTCCAGCCTTGAGTTCTTGTCCCGAGCGAAAGCACAGAAAGCATCACGGTGTTTTGACTAGTCTTGCATCGCATTCTTACCGGCTGAAGAATCGGACAACAAATAGCTTTTCGATTTTCGCAGCTACCTCGAGCGTCTTTTTTACTAATTTAGAGTGACGTAACACGGTATTTCGATATATTCCTGCACAGTTCGCACATCTCTAACACAATCTCCCTTTCGTGACATGAAAATTTACCAACGTGACATCGGCTATTCTTTTTTGACTTGTGACATCGATAAATATTTAATTTTGTATTCTTAGATTTTTTTTTTGAAAAATATACATTTTTTTTTTTTTTATTACATAAATTTCTTTTGTCAAGCTAAAACGCTTGTCGACGAATTATCCTATGTTTAAACATTTTACCATCTTAACTTAACTTATACATATATATATATATATATATATATATAAATTTATATAAATTTTTTGTTTATTTTTTTTTTTTTTTTTTTTTTTCGGGCGTGTTAACACAGGACATTTACCCAACACAAAAGACTAACAAATGATGAAACGCAGGGATTTGAAAGTTATATCAGGAAGCGATTAGAAACAGAAGAAATGAAAGTAGCCAATACAGGAACAACAGAAGGAGAAGGAAGAGCAAGAATGTAGTGGGCACAGCAGGGGGTCGAAAGGCCAAGGCCAAGCAAATTAGAGTAAAGAACTGCGCGTTATTTACTAACTACTACATCATAATCTATCACTTATCGATAGCTAATAATCTAATTTTTTTCCTTTAAAAATCGATGTATTTTTTCATTACTTTTTTGTTACGCCTTATCATTTTATTTTATATTTATTATTTTTTTTACATTTCCTTCTTCTTGAAGCCACTCCTTTATTTTTCTTTTTCTGTCTCTTATTTCTTCCTTCTCTATTATTTCCTTGGGTATTTTATTTAACACGTGAGTTATAATATATTTGTCCGTTTGTTTCCCCCAACTTTGTTCTTGCTAACGGCAGTTGGTACGTAAGGGTTGTTTCCTCAACTAGTATTCTGTTTTTATTTTTTCTTCCAACTCGATATTCTTTTCTGTTGTTATGTATTCTCATATAAGAAAAAAAGAAACAAAAAAATGTTGAATGGCCAGATGGCGAAAACTCGTCACAGAGGGAGGAGGGAAAAAAACTTCAGCAATAAGTACACTCATTTTATGCTCATTACAATTCACTTTCGGAGTTTCTTCTTTATGATTTCCTATTAATTTCAAGCATTTAATTTGATGTATATAAAGCTGGTAAAACTGCACTAATTTTCTTTGCAATGTTTTTTATAAAAAAGAAAAAAAAAAAAAAAAGAATGTCCCATCTTAAGTGTTGGTCCACCATTACTCCACAAAAATATTTATACTGAGTCACTATCTCTAACTTCTGACAATTTCTCATTTCACATTCGTGTTTTTTCCCCATCGATTCATGTGAGTGCATTATTATATTTGGACAATACGAATCCCAGCTGTCTCCTTCTTTTTTTTTAGTTTTTAGATTTCTATCGTGTGCCCATTTACTTATTGTTATTAAATCTTTTAGTATCTTTATTTCTGCCTTTTTAACATCTTTATGTGATGTAACTATTGCTATATCATCCGCGAGCGAGACTACACATCGCTGTAATTTAATTCCTTATATAACAGACCATTTGTATATATAATAAACAGTATTGGCGCCAAGTTGCTATCCTGACATTCATCTCTTATTTTTTACTTTGCACATTTGAAATATTTACACTTGTTTTCTTCTGGTTTAAATAACTTTAAAACCATTTTTTTTCCAAACTATTCGTTATTCCTATTTCCTCTAATGTGTTTGCGAGTGTTTTATGATCAACCGTTTCAAATGCTCTAGGAGGATCTATAAAATATCTATAAACGTGTTATCAATACCTCTTTTCCCTCTTCAAAGCGATCTATTATTTTTTCGGATTTTTTTTTTTTTTTTTTTAATGGGCTCGATGTCAACACTGACCCAACTACATGGACTTAGATCACCTATCGCCTTCTTAGAATTTTTTTGGTAAGCTCGTCGATTGCTTTCGATGTGGATTTTCCCTTTTTGAAACCCGTATTGCGTTTTGTCAATTATCCTATTTTCTTATAAATATTTCGTTAAATTATTTGCTACGTATTTTTTTAATATTGTTGCAATCATGTTGTTATGACCTATAGTTTTCATATTCGCTATGTTTCCCTTCTTCATATATTGGTCTCGTTTTGGATCATTTTTGGTATTTTCTTTTCTTTTAAGGTCTGATTAATTAGCTTAGTAATTTCCTTTACTACATATATATATATATATATTTACACCGTTTTTATATCTTTTATTCTTATTCCATCGATTCCGGTAGCCTTTGTTTTCTTTAGTCCATCAATTATTTTCCCCACCTGTGTTCTACGTTTGCTTTAGGTACGTACATGTTTACTTTTACTTCATTTTCTTCTCTTTTTTCTAATAGCACTTTATTACATTTGTGTTCTAATTTTTTTATGCCATTTTTAAATTCTTTACCGAATTCGTCTGCAATTTCTCTTGCTTCTTCCTTCTTGCCAAAGTGTATCTACTCCTAGATTCTTTTCTTTTCCTATAATCTTGCTTATATTTAACCATGTTTTCCTGATATCTCCCCGTGCTTTTTAAAACTTTTCCCGACAAGCATATCTTCTTCTGAATCGAAGACATGTTATTATCAGCTATCTCCGCTTGTTACTTGAACAGGGTTTTTTGTAGTAAGCATGTCGGCAGATTTTATCGCAGTCCGCATTATTATATGTCGGAAATGTTATATTTAACCGTACGGTCAAAGACATCTCGCGGTAAAATAAGTTCGACAATATTTCGAAATTATTTTCAAGAGTCATCTGACGTTTTCCGCACCACCGACGATTTATTAAAAACACTGGATTGTTTTTTATTTTTATTTTTTTTCTAGAAAGAGCTATTTTTTTTTGTAAACGTTTTTTTTTTTTGTTTTGCAACTTGCATTATTCGAAAAATGTGATTTTTCGAAACGGGCTTCTTTTAGTTGCTTTAGAAGATTCCGTAAAATAAGGAAATTATATCGAAAAACACGGCGTAATTTTTACAAAAATAAATCCTAAAAGTCGCCACTACGAAATTATACGTTAGCAGGAAAATACCGTTCTTTGTTCGGCGCGCGTTAACAAAATCAAAATTATTCCAAGATGTTCGAAAACCTTCAGATTAAGAATTTGAAATACAAATTAAAACTTCACGAAAATATTTCGACCGCTTTTTGTCTTTATTTTTCTATTCAGCCGAGATGCTTCAATTCCTTAATTCTGTAATATCGGAAAGTTCACTTCAAAAGCGAATGTTCGTTCAAAAAGTTCGATTTACAAAGGCATTATTGAGCAAAACTATTTCCCGGAATTTCAGGTACAAACGGAAAACTGAACACGATGAATGAAAAGCTCAGTGCGAAGTCCTTTTAGTGGAATTTTCAAACCGAGGGTAAAGAATGAAATACATGTTAATCGGTTGTCGTGAAATAGGCACACGTCGTGTGCATTACTTGTGTATTAGGAAGTCCTCACTTAAATAAGAAGAGATTATACGATGATAATTAATGAAGGAAAAAAAAGCAATTACGAAATAGATTCAATAAAAAAAAAACAGCGCCGATAATGGAACATAAAAAAAGAAAAAAGGACAAAAAAAATAGAGTAATATATATCAAAAAATTAAAAAAAAAAAAAAAAAAAAAAAAAAAATAGAACGTGACAAATGAGACGAATGAACGTGTCCACCTTTGTAATAGAACGGAAAAAATTTAATAGAAAATTTAAAAAAGACAGTTAAATTGAACGTAAGCGATCGATCAAATCGCGCGCCAATTACAACGGCTGCTATTCTCACTTTTTATTTTTGAAAATAGCTCGTTCTATATTTAACACTCGATATTCTCTACATGCTGAGCATTACGAGTTTGCTGAATTTGCTGAGTTTGCTGGCGCTGTTGTGAAAAAGAGGGAAAGCCCTAGTAGTCCGCTTCAAAGCTGACGAAAGAATATATTTACCTGAGTAGGCAAAACGATCAGAGCAACGCCGATCATGATTACCATGTACAGTTGAGACGGCCAAATATCGGGCACAAAGTCTCCGTAACCGACCGTTGAAAACGTCACCACAACGTAGTAAGTGGCTTGGAACAGGTTTAAATGTCGGTGGCCCGCCCGTTGGAAGTGTTGAATTCCGCAAACGCTGTTGAGAACATATTCTTAATTAAATAGAATTACCAAAGCATAAAAACATACACATTCAAATTACAGAAGTCTTTATAATTGTTTTTTTGTTTTTTTATCTATTTACCTAATTAATGTTTATCAACGTAGCCTATAAATTGATAACTATTGTTACTCAATTGTGCAGAGCGCCGAATAATGTCTCTCCTCGTACAGGGCACGCGAATTCTTTAGGCTTTTTTTTTATTTTATTTTTTTTATCCCCCTTAGGTTTGCTACCAAAGAGCATTAGCCCAGCAAAAAGGAATAGATACATGGAATAGAATAGAAATTATATTTTTATTCTGTCGACAATGGAATCAAGGAACACCCCTAGGACAGGAACAACAGAGAGAATAGTTAGAGAAAGAAGATAAGAGGCGTTGAAAGGAGCAGGAAGACCAAGCTTTAAAAGATGATAATAAAGTAACTCACGCTCGCGAGATAAACCGGAGCACTCGAAGAGCACGTGATCCGCATCACAAACATACTGGGAACCTTCAGGATCCAATGGATAATTAGAAGATGCAGCCAAGGAAAAGCGATTTAAAGAAGGAAGGAGACTATGCGAGAAACGGAGGCGAGATAATTTAGTAATTATGGACCGACGCAAACTGCGAAACTCATATTTAGGCTTCTCTTATACTCTAATAGGCGTACATACGCACATGAACCCTTCATTTTGACTAGCAAAAGTTTGAGGTTTTTTTCGACCTACGCGTTCTGTCCAAATGAATAACTTTTTTAAAATCTTTTTCCGACGTGTAAAACATACCCAGACAGATAGAGTTCCCGACATATAAATCTACCGCGTTGTCAGCTTTATCCTCCGCCTCTCTTCCATTTCAGCCGTATATTCCGAACCTCCTTCCACTTATAGACTTCTGTGACGGCAGTCTCAACCGACCTGATCGCTACTTCCAAAATTTGACTCTTTCGATAGATGCTCTCGGCTATTTTATAACATCGGCAGTATATTAAATTGCTTTTCGTTAAAACTATACATTTACTGGCTCCGATAGCGCGCTTTAAAATTCTTCCTACATTATTCTAACCGATTTACAAAGTATCACTTATTACGTATTGTCTTTCTAAAATATTAGGCTAATAAGTTTGACTCGTTAGATTATTCTAATGTTCGAAGATGTCTAAATCTCGGTTTTGTTTCTGCCCAAATAGGGCACACTTAGAGGAGTGGGTAGCTGGGCCAACGTTTTGAAAACGGCCTCTTTACTCATCCAGACTCCTTCTATCTTTATTCTTTGTTTCTCGAATTTTTTCCTTTTCCGCACCGTTTACCTCATAATGCAATATCGGTCGATTCTTTTTTTTTTTTTTATTTACCGCACCATGTACATAATTTTGTTGGGCATTATATATATTTTTTAAGTAGTCCAGACTGTTTAAGAAAGACTAGAAGGAATATACTATAGGATCGTCTTGTAGTTGGGATTTAAGATTAGGAAGTAGTTTGGCTTGAGCTGCAGACTTTGGAGTAATTAGGACGAGAAAATGAGTAACAGAGATAGGGACGCATAAGTAGCATAACGGAGCGGAGAGTCCAGACAAAATGTGGCCATGCGAATATCTTATGTGCCCGATGCGAAGCCCCGACACAGAGCGGTATAGTCTTAACGAAGCAAGAGAAAGTGATTCCAATGGATAGACGTTATCTTTAATGAGACGAAAGTGTGATGGTCTGGGGTTAATCCAGAGAAGTTTTTTCATTAGATATTTAACGTTTGATAGTGGGGACCTTATATTCGGAGCAGGTCCCCTTTAGGTGCTGTCTCCTTTGCTGCTCTGTCTGCAATTGTGTTTCCGAAAATGCCCGAATGTCCCCGGTATTCATATAAGTAACAG
Source organism: Icerya purchasi (assembly GCA_039619475.1). Lineage (NCBI taxonomy): Eukaryota > Metazoa > Arthropoda > Insecta > Hemiptera > Monophlebidae > Icerya > Icerya purchasi. The sequence goes on from CM077115.1 coordinate 242,778,440, forward strand.
GATGAGAGATCGGTTTTTTACAAGGACCTCATGGATGAACGATATTAGGTGGTTGCGCTTTTTGTCTTCTATATTTTCCATAGCGAGCACGGAGTCGGTTACAATAGTTACGTTTGTCTGGTACGTAGTTGACGCATAAAGCTAAGAATACACCATACAAATCTGAAGACAATGCCGAGAAGGAGGATGGTAAAGGACACCTAGATATGATCGAATTTTTGCACACTAACGTACATTCTGCTGAGCTTTCCAAACTGGATCAATCAAATGTGTTCCCTCTAAATGACAAATCAGTCGCTTTGCGCGCATAGTTTACTTCATCTATCGCTTTTTGCTCACTTATACAGTTATTGCCTTCTCCACCCGTTTACTTCTGAATTTTATAACGTTGATCATATCCTCTTTGAATGCTCTTTTATCACTAGTGAACATTCTCCTCTTTCCACTGGTCATTGTTACTAGTGGATCTTCTTACTGCATCCTACATGCTCTCTCTTTTCCTTTTCCTTCTGCCATACCTGGTATCCTTTCTGTCTGCGATCTGCGTAAAAACTTCATTACACTTTTTCTTTTCCCCAGTTCTCCTTCTCGAGCCATAATGCCCATGTCGACAAACCTCCCCGGCAAAAGAAAGGGAAAAAAAGCAGAAACGACCATTGATACTTCGCGCGAGGCAAAACTAAAAATACTCGCGAACAACATCTATATCATACTCCATTTTATTATCAGCTAGGTTTTTTTTCGACAGCCAACCAACTGCCGAACAGTTTATTTTTCGACAGCCAACCAACTGCCGAACAGTTTATTTTTCGACAGCCAACCAACTGCCGAACAGTTTATTTTTCGACAGCCAACCAACTGCCGAAAAGTTTATTTTTCGCCATCTTCGGAATTTTGTCGGCTAATGAACCAGTTTTCGAGCATTTCCGGTTTTCCGTATATTATATTCAGATTAGGATTAGCCGAGCACAGTTTTCGGGTGTACACCGACCGACCGGAAGATGCCAATACCAACATTTCAGCGATATCAGCTATCGTCACTGGTAGGGCAAAACCTCTTTTATAATGATACAATTTACATAGCCGATTCTATCATCCGATGTATGTAAAATTTGAAATATTTACCGGATATAAAATATTCGATAAAGAAACGAAAAACAAAATTGCTTTACGAAGATTCGATAAACTTACAATTAAGTTAGAAATTTTTTTAGAATTTATCGTTAAATTTTTAATTGCTCGTTACAAGCACTTTCTGATAACGGTAAAACCTATAAAAAAAACCAAAAAAACTCGTGTCCGTAAACAATCCGCGGAGCTATCCAAGTTTTGAAGCGCTTCGGAACGTGTAATAATTAAATATTATTTTATAAAAAGTGTATTTTATGCGTATTTTTATCCAATAGAAATAAAGCGTATTTTAAATTTTGACATTCACCTTAATAATAATAAAAGCATAACTTTCATTACTTTACAAGGGTAGTACATATATTGCTCCACATTCGAGCTGTAAATTTATCGAATAATAATAAATACGCTATTAGTTTCCTGTAGTTTTCCGCATTTCTAGTTGACTAAAAAAAGCTGCTTCCGAATCAAATTGATCTTATAGAGTTTTTAGAAAACAGTTAAAATCACCTTTTAGATTTAAGTTGATGGCCTTTTTTAACAGATTCGTTATCCGTAATTTTAAGAGTACCTAGAACTAAAATATATTTACAATATATATTTTATTGTATATATATATATATATATATATATATATATATATATATATATAGTTCCAGAACTAATTCGCATCTCCATCATGAACTCATTAGCGAAAAAATACATACCTGGTAAATACTAAACATAATAAAGTTGCCGACAGGATCATTAGTTGCTGTGACAGCGCTGACTGCGATTTTTGCATGGCTCGGTGAAGATCGTTCTATAAATTAAACGTAATAACGAATTTTATATCGAAACGCTTTAGATAAACATGGACACAACCGAGTTGTTCCGAAGAACACGTTTCGGTAAATATTTTATGAGTACTAACACTTTTAACTTCATCCATTGATTGTGCGGAGCTCTAGTACACTTTGATTTGTTAACAAGATAATGGGCGCATATGTATGTTATATGAAAGCAATGTTAATAAAAATAAATCGATTTCTAAAAGTGAAAAATTAATCTCTGCAAGATTTGGAGCGACGTGCCAGGGGACTATTTTTTCGTAGAACAGAATAAGTGGAATAATCCGTTTCTGCTCAAAATTTCGAATGAAAAAAAATTGTAAATTTAGGAGAACAACATAGCATTTAAAGAAATTACTGAAGTACGAGTAGTTAACTAGTTCTTTCCAACGAAACGTGTAAGCATTTGAACACCTTCAACGGATGTATTAAATGGGATGAAAATCAAAAAATATCTTTGAATTTAATCAATGGAAAATACACAGTCGATTTAACGATTTCGCTGAGATTAGATTATTTTTTTTTCTTAGTTTTTTATCTTTAGCTTTACCAGAACACAAGTGCAGTGATATTTTTAAATGATTATTAATTTACGACAAAGTAAAAACGAAAACATACTTACAAACATATTTTCTAAGGATTTTTTTGCTAGCCAACAATTTAAAAATACCGGTATAAATAAATGTATCAGCGGAGGCCATATTACCTGTTATCGAAATTAAAAAAGAACAATTAAAACAAAATTAATGAAAGAAAACACGCTGAAAATATAAAAAATATTTCAGAAAACTTGATATCTATTGAAAGGGAACGCGATTAAAACTAGCCTAAATATTGAATGTTGAGCAAAAAAAAATTAATGGAAAAAAAATTAATAGAAAAAAAATTAAAAAAAAAAAACATAATTTTTGATTTAAATGTAAACAGTTTATTAAAAACCAAGTTAGAATGTGCACCTAAACAGGATTCCATGAAAATGGAATGATAGCGTAAAAGAAATTTAGGAATCCAAAGTTAGAAGGAAGTGTTCGGGATAAAAGAGGTAAATGCTCAAACATTTAACAGCTAGAATGGACCACCTCTTCCTTTCCGTCTATGGTTTTCTAGATACTTCCCTTGAACGCTCCATATAATTTCGCCTATTTGTCGCCTTCGTTTATATCCTTTTTTTTTTTTTCTTCTACCCTGGGCGCGCCAGCGGCCTTGACCGAACAACATGAAAAATTAAGAGATAGAACTATAATCATAGTCTCCTTCCTGCATTATTTACTCGTTTTTCACCTGCTTCTACTCCATTTTGTCCATTTCATTCCCCGTCTTAAATTACTTTCTTTGCGATTGCGATATCATGTTTTATTTGAATGTTCGACACAATCGTTCTTCTACCCGTTTCCACTAAAAATCGGTGTGTCCCTCCTAGTTCCCTTTTATCGGTACTTTGTATGTTCTCATATTTGATTTTTATCCTCTGTCCATAATTTTATTTTCTTCTTCTTCCTATTTCTTGGGCTAATGTCCTCGTTGACGAGCCAATAAAAAAAAAAAAAAAAAAGGAAAAAAAGGAAAAAAAGGAAAAAAAAGGAAAAAAAAGGAAAGGGTTTTTGTAGTTAAAGATCATCTCAGACTTTAAAGGACGGAATTTCCTTCATGTGAGACAACCTACACGAAAATTATTAGAAATCGAACCAACGCGAATGGTATTAGGGAAAGAAATCATTAGGGTAACGGAAAGACAAGGAAGGATAAATTAGAGGGGAATTTGGCTCGTCAATTAGATAACTACTAGAAGAGAGCACACGCTGAAGTTAGTGAGGAATGCTCTAAATCGGCCGTAATAATATTGGCATGAGCAAGTTTGATGGACACACTGGAGGTAAACTGAAGCGTAAAATTGTAGAGGATATTTCAATACATCAGGATTTTCTGAATAATGCGTAAAGATGACAAATCAGAAATGAGCAATTTACAAGGCTTCCAATTCCCGCTTAACTCAAAGGAGATTTGAAATCGGATACAAAAGCGGAACAATTAGCAAAAGAGAACCCCCTCCCCCCTCCGTCGGGGGATGCAGAAAGTTAAAGAGGAAGTAAAGAACGTCATGATCCGGTAAAAGTCTTAATTAGCCAATACTGAAACGATCATTAGAATCGTCAATGTGTTCATAAATATAGTAGCAGTTAAAAAAGGGAGGTGGCTGTTTCGTAATTACAATTTTACGTCGAATTTTATCGATAAAATTACATGTAATTTTTATGTTTAGGTAACAGATTAATTATTTTCGTCTTACCGTTAGTATAAATGGCACAGTAGTAACTATCTCCACTATAAAATGAAATGAAAGCAATTGTTGTAGTACGTTACCCTGAAACACAAAAGTAACCTACAGAAGAAGCGTGTCAGAAAAAAAAATATGAACTACATAATAACGCGAATGTATCACATTACACTAGAATAAAACTACAAGAATACAGGCGACAGGATTGCGCATCCTAACTTTTCCCGTTAGAATTGGTAACAGATCAAGAAAATTACTTATTAAAGTGAAGGGTATCCGCTGTGAAATAGTATACCGCGAGCATTCGTTATTCGAAGAAAAAAAAATAGAAAGGTACATCGAGGTTTTTAATATGCGGTCTTACAGTGCACACACAGCACGTAAAGCTAGTTGACGAACAAATAAGTACATAAACATAAACGAGATGACACCGATGGGGAAAATGAAAAAGTTACACATTTTAAATGTATCAGAAACTTCTTTTGAATTAAAATGCTAATCCCAAATATTAGACTACTGGCGTCTTCAACGCATCGCTTTCAGTGTGCAATAATAAGTACCTTTCCGATTTTATTCAATTAAATTATTTATGTGTTACTGAAAAAGCTCGTTGTTTCTAATGATAATTTTTCAACCGGTCCCGGAATTTAAAAATTTACGAAAAAAAGTAATTTTGTCATTATTATAATCCGAAAGCCTAAGCAATATTTAAAGAAATATTGAACATACCAGCAGTATTATTCTGACGTTAATCAAATTTTTCAAAGAACTCTAAATACTCTAAACAAATAATTCGATTAATATATTTAATTAAGTTCCCCAATGCGGATTGCGTAATACGTGTTCCACCTATACTAATTCTTACGTCGTAAATGGCCGGTATCTTAATTGCACTACTGTTGTTTTGATTTTACTACGAATAAATCGCGAGCATTCATTTAATAATAAACTTATTATTATTCGGTGTTTACATATGATACGCATTAATGAACCAATTATTACAATACCGTTGCCGATGGTAAATTTTTTAATTCGCTTAAAAATATTCTGCATTTTTACAGTTCTTCAAATTAAACGTACCTTATATCCTAGATAGGTTAACAGTAGCGTTTCACTAAGACTAATAACAGCTAGGAGAAACTGCATGAACCACAGTTCCACAGAACGATTGACCCACATGATAGCGTCCCAATTAATGATCGGTCTTTCTTGAAATTCTTCTTCCGTCAGCTGATGCGATATGATAAAATCAGTTTTATTTCCCGGTTCACAACCGTAACTGAAAATTTTAAAATTAACCGCACTGATTACTCTTTTCATATAAACTCCGGCAAACGGAAAAATGCGTAATACACGGCGGCATCGTTAAAACGGCGAACACGATTCGAAAATTCGCCGCACACACGCTAAGCTCTAGAAGTAATGAAAAATGAAAAATCAAACGGTCAAGTTTGCAAACAAGATCTTGGAAGAACAAGAGATAGAGCTGAAAAAAGGGAATGGCGGAAGGAAGAAAAAAGAAAAATGAAAAAAATCGAATTATTCAACCGTACTTATTAAAAAGTATAGGTAAGAAGAAACATGAGACAAAAAAGCGGCCTATATAACAGGATCTGTAGCTAGGCGCAATTCCAAAAAAAAAAAAAAAAAAAAAAAAAAAAAAGAAAAAAAAAGAGGATTCTGTTCCGGTTTCTTTGCAATTTCCGGGACATAAGAAATGCGTCCCCGTGTAACGTTATTTACAAATAACATTTGCACAATTTTGTAACAAAGTGACCCCATTACTGCGTGCGGCAGATTTCAGGTGAAATTAAAAGCATAATAAAATACTTCAATAAATTGGGGATAGAAATTTGATTTGAATGATGACGCATTTTTATAGTTAATTAACGGTCTATATTTAAGGTTTGTTTATTTTTAATGGTAAATAAGTACGGGCGGTACAGGATTAAAAGATATGTTTGTCCACTTCGATCAAAAACTAATTTGTTTGTTTTCGATTTAAATTTGTCTCCGATACGGATAATGAAATGGTTGGGGTTTGGTGATATGTTCAGATTTTACAATGATTAGAGCAGTTTTACTTTCATCAATTTTTTCTATTATACATTTATCGGATGGTGATTTGTTATTCAGTAGATTGGTATTGTCTGTACAAAAGAATTTAATTATATTCGGTTCTTATCTATTTTTTTTTTTAAACATTTTGTTAGTAGTAATGTGTCGAAAATACCCTTGTTTTATCGTGCGCTTTTCAATGTTGAAATCAGTGAATTACTCGATTTTCAACTTGACTGGTCGTTTGGTTTCTATTGACCTAGTTCCCTTTCTAATAATGCTTCTTTTTTATCTGAGATGAAACTTTCAAAGACTTTTATTGCTGTTGTTATTGTTGTTCATTGTTGATGTCATTACTACCGTTCTTATTACGTTATATGATACAATCGCAATAGTTTGAGATGGTTTTTCGATTTTATCTCACTTAGTATCCTGTATTTTCGGTATAAAGTTTTGTTGTGATCCTGTCGGACATCGGTTTTGTCGAAAAATATCGTTTTTTAAATTTTATTTATCCTTATTTATATTAGAATTTTTGTGTTTGGCGATCAAGAGAGAAAAAGTGTTTTTGGTACTCAGTTCTATGTTTGGTTATTAGAAAAAATTAGCGGATAAGTTAAAAAGGCGCATTTGTACCAGACGATGATATTTTGTTGTTTTTTTTTTTTATTTAATTTTTGAAAAATTCGTATATAAATTGACCTGGTATAAATTGTCAATATTTTAAAATTAAAAAAAAAAAAAATAAATATATATATATAAAAAGTCATCATCGAGCATTGCCGGTTCTCGGCTAGCATTTATTCAGCATTTTAAAGATTTTTTCCAATTTCGAGAAATATGTACGCAGATGAATGCAGCCTTGTAAGAAATTAAATAAAAGCAGCCATTAGGTATTACTGAATTTTTTGATATTGTCGTCTGAAATTGGTGATATTTAAAACTTATCGGTTAATTAATAATTAATTCGTTGATTTGTATTTATGTATTTTGCAGAAAAATTGATCTATTGAGTAAACAATTAAATAAGTCTGCGTTAAAGTTCTAATTAAGGAACCGAGGTTTTTGTACTTTAGCTAAATATTTGTCTGTAATATCTCACTCTAATTAGTAAATAATAAAGTTTCGCGAGTCAGCACAAAGCCATACTACTTTCACTGATTACTATTCATTAAATTTTTATATTTTATAAAAATAGAGAAAAAATACGAATAATAAAATCATTATGCACTATTTCGATTTTTATTATTTTAATAACTATTAAAAATATTTTCGATCGTATTTTCAAATATGTAGAAAGAATATTAATTATATTAACGAAGCTTTGCGCAAATTGTAAAATTACTTCAGTTCAAACTGTTGATAGCTGCGACAATTGAAAAGCAACCTATAGGCGACTAATCCAAAGGTAAAATGCTGCAGTACTAACAGGCAACGGTGTTCCATGATATGTTGGACATTCTTTAACAATAATAAGTTTCGAATGAAGCGCAATAAAAGAGGTATACAGTATAAAAATTTTACTTGACGTGATAATTTGTGCAAAAAATTCAAAAAAACTACTATCAACAATGTATTTTTTTGTTTTTTGGCCAAACACCTTGTTTTAATCAATTACATAAACCCATTGTGATTCATCAATCATTCTTATATCAATTCGACCAGCTAATATGTATGTTAATAATGAACGCTTGTCGTAGGAATCAATTCGATCACATCCACAGAAAAATACCATTGCGGAGCTTGTTCTTTGAAACTCCTTCCCAGCAATCTTTAAAGCTGATCTCATGAGGCACCATTAACTACTATATGAAGATCCACGCTCAAGCGGAGACAAGTCCCATGCTGGTGCGACGAGGAACGTGTTCTAAGAAATGAATTCAGTACTATTGTGTAGAAGAAGATCAAAGAACTAAATGGTACTGCAAGTACCTCACTGATTCGTACTCTACTGCTAGATGGAACACTAATCACAGATGGGGGTCAGCTATGGCGGATGATTTTTCATTCCATTTTGCTAATATATCGTCATATTGATCCTACTCACAAAAATTTGAATCATTAAAAACTAAAAAAGAATCTCAGCTCAACATAATCCGACTTTTAATCTCCTACTTACGATTGCCAAATCTAAATTATCAACTTAATGACAAAACAAAGAATAGCGCACCCGAATTTGACTCAGTTCGTTCATTTATAATAAAATATTTTAGTAGCAAAACAATTAAGTTAAAGACCGGCTCTTCAATTTTTTTTGGCTGTATCAATAGATAATGTGATGTGTCGCAAGAATCAGCTTTGAGTGTAACAGTATTTATTATTTACATAAATGATATCGTTAACTGCATACGAGCACACGTTTCATCCCGTTCATTCATAGATGATTTTAATATATCTTTTTCCTCTAAACTCCCATCTAACGTTTAATTAAATTGTACACATGACTGATAACGATAGTTTGAATTTCTTTCCGGCATAACCGCGCTAAGTTTCACAGAGGCTGCGTTAAAAATTCCAAGATCGATATTTCTCTTAAATAATTCATCATTTCTATCCGTTAAATTCCCGAGTTTGATCATTCATTCTAAATTATCCTGATTCTCACGCTACCCAATCTGGAAACTAAATATGCATCAAACCACTTTTCACATTAAAGTGTTCGCAGAATCGAAGATATTACATCCATCCTAAATTATTCAAGACAATAATATTTAGTAAATTAACATAGGGATATCAGGCGTATTCTTCGGTCAACAAATTACTCCTGAAATCCTTAGATTCCATCCATCACACTGTGTTACGTCTTAATCTCGGAGTGCATCGAGCGTGTCTCTCACTGAGCAACTTGGTACACGAACCGTCATTCTTTCACGGCTAATTATTCTTATTCTCTTCCATCCTAGCTCAATTGTAAAGAATGATTTCTCTTCTAGAAAATTAAGGGGTCAAAGTGAAGTCAATGAGAGATGGCGCCTACTATATGAAATTCCCTGGTAGTACAGCGTGGTATCTGTTGATTTGTTTCTAATTAATCCGTATGAAGTTTGCCATATTAATACCTCAAAGAAAAATGGCCACAATAACAAAATATAATAATTATATTCATCTTTACAGGGACCGAGTAAGAAGCTAAACCTACAGTAGCGGCCTTCTTCTATCTTGTGTGCCTGCGGGACAACGACGAAATCCATGCAGTTCGTCTGGAGGCTGTGATGGGTGGGATCTTCTTATGACTCGAAACCTTAATACCTAGCAGAGCTCTATCATCTTCTGATTACGGATTCGTTATTAACAATCGAGTTCCTTCTTGCATCTGCTGCTACTAACTATCTAGCTGCAAAAATAAGATACATTGCAGCGGTGTAACATTCCTACGGCTTTCTGCTATGTTGCAGTTGTGACAAATGAACGAGATTCCTTTTACAAACTCTTGCAACCTCTTCCTTCATCACGTTCCTGGTTTGCTGATTTCCCTGGTTTCAGTCGTTCCGTTATTTCCTCCATAACACGTCTTCGTCTCAACCATAATTGTCTTCCTTCTTCTCTCTTTCGTTTTTCTATTGTTTCTTCCCCATACTGTAATTTTCATCCCTCGGATCATGACTGTGTTTGTGATGCAAATCATATCCTTTTTGAATGCTCTCTTCTTGTACAGCAGCGTTCCCTCCTCTACACTAAGCTTCTCCACCTAAAACTACCTACTCCTTTTTGTGCTTCCTACATACTTTCCTTTCCTTCACCAGATGTTGTTCCAATCTTAGCGGAGTTCATTTCCTCTATTTCTTTATATATCAAAATTTAATCCTGTTTTCGTAATTCTTTGATGATGGGTCATTGCCCTTGGTTGGCGTTCCCAAAAAAAAAAAAAACAAAAAAAAAACGAGTAGATCTAGCCGCCAGAATAATCCTGTTCACTCCCAGTTTCTTCAAATATATCATGCAGAAAAGTATGATTAACTTTGATATGGTTGCCCGTACCATACAGAGGGCTAATTTTGTAATTTAATTTTAGGTTTTTTGTTACATGTGGTAAGAAGACAGATAGGATTAGGGTTAGATTCGGTATTATATGAATTAGTTAGTTTTAAAAATGGAGATTAAATGACCAGACAGCTACAATGTAAAATGCAAGGGTTGGGACTCTTTCTCCAGTCTGAGTGTTCAGATGACTGATCAAATATACGGCTAGGGGCTTTGGGCTGAGGTGAGTTCTAAAAATTTGTTTTGAATCATGAATGGCTACTAGTGGGAGGAAAACATATTTGGGAGCATATTTAAGCTCTCAGACAAGTAATTTTTAGTAGATTTCAAAAATTGGAAGATGGTTTTGAACCCTGCCACTGGAAGTGAGGTTAGTTTCTACCTTCGATAGTACTCCAAACATTCTCTGATGGTGAATATTGGAATTAGTTCACCAGAATGAATCTTTTCTACAAACATTATTAGTTTCTCTCTTAGCGGCTATCCTAGAAGTTATCAGTACGACTAAAGCTGCGTAATCTCCTGGTGCAGTGCGCAGGAATGAACTTTTTCTTTCCACTTAGTAATTAGAGATTTTCCCCAAAAACCTCTATCGGCTGTTTATTGATTTCTAGTAATCAGTAAAATAATTTGTTAAATAAAGTAATGTGTACTCTAACAGAGAAATCTGTATTAACAAATAGAATCCGTGGTTAATATTAAAAGATAAAAAATGTTGGGTGACTGTTAATTAGATGGAACATTCAGAGAAGTGGATTTTCCAGAAATATTAAGAAATTAATATGACATTACTGCGGTTAGTCTTAAAACTACACAAAATACAAGCCCTCTACTTCAACAAGGTGTGTCATCGTCTGCATACTTAAAATTAAGTTGAAATATTTTTAAAAGTTCCTTTAAAGCGGTACATTTTAGTAAAAAGTGAAATACATAAAACGAATACTATAATAGATAAAGCAGGTTAATTTCATATTAGTAATTAATCTTAACCCCGTAAGAATGAAATTGAGATAAATTTAATTATTGACGCGAATTTGGTACCAAATAAACTGTAAATTAATAAATAAACTCACCAAGTAGCATATGTTGGATCTCTATCGGTAACTACCCTTATTATATATAAAATGCATGTCACCAGTTTAAACAGCAAATTTGCAATACGAATTCGTAAACCTATAAACAATTAAACATACATAATAAGGCAATAATTAAACAAACTAAATTTTCCCTAATCCATATAAATAAATATTAATAACCCTGTAATTTTTACGGTAGTGTAGTACAAAAATCTTGTAGAATTTAAATTGTAACATTTTTTTTCATACTTATGAGATATTTCTTTTAATCTGAGGAGAATGCATGATCAGTTGAAAAAAACTTTTTTATAAGATTGAGTGTCCAGGAGATTTCCCTAAGGCGAAGTTCAAACAATTAAGTTCCTACACACACACACACACACACACACACACACACACACACACACACACGCACACATATATATATATATATATATATATATATATATATATATATTATCAGTGATGAATCCCAGGTTTTCTACAGCACTGAACTAGGATAGAAAAATGTTGCCATGGAATTAACTCAACATAAACCACGATATATAGTAGATCTAATCTATTATTAACTATTAAAACGGAGTATGAAATTATGTCAGACCCGATTTGACCTGATTAATAATTACAAGAACAGGAAAATAAATTAAAATGGCGGAATTGTCCTGTTGGGATTTAAAATTTCTCACTGGAAGAACATATGATCGACGTCGCAATTCAGGGAAAAGCGAAATCTGGAGAAAGGCAGCAATGAATGGCCAAAACGCATACGAACAACAGGAACAATATCAGAACGTCGAAGAGGGGGATACAAAAGAAACCACGAAGAATAGGAAGAAAGAGTAGACTGAACAGACAGATGAAATGAATAATTATTATAAAAAGAGAGCAAGCGTCGTAGGTGTCCGATCAATACCTGATATGAAAGCGTTTACATATACGAGAAGAAGCAGGAGCCCGAGCACCAAAAAATATCAGCCGCTTCATTACCAAATATGCCTGAGTGGCTAGGTACTCACAGCAAATCAATATTTAAAAGATACCCTAAATGAAATGAAAAAAGGTAAAAATACAAATTACCGCAAATGGTGGAATATAGAAAGTATCAGAAATTTCAACAGGAAGAATTTGATATAGAATTACATAAATTATATTATACTAGCAATAACTCATCGCATCAAAATATAACTGATTCATATTTCCCTTTCTAATTGTTTTTGGGTGAAGGTCCCCCCGGTTGACGAGCCCGATAAAAAAAACAAAAAAAAATAGGCTACAAGATTCCGCAGTGATATTGGGTGCAGAATAAGTTTGATGGAAATGTGGCGGGGAATAAAATAATTCAAAAAACCTTCCTGTGATCAATATTGTAATACGAATGCATTTCATGAATATAAATTTTTGTTTTTAATTGACATGACTATGCCTTCGGTCGATGGCAATTCATACAAAGTGCTTTAAGAAAAAGTTTTACTAAGTAAACTAGATTGAAGTATAAATTAAAATAAAAATACAAGTAGTTTTTCTTTTTTCTTTTATGGGTTTTGTCAGCGAGGATATTAGCGCAAGAAATAAGAAGGAAAAGAAAATAAATTTATATTCCTACGCATTTAAGAGTTCATGATATCCCTTATTTTATTTTACCATGCGGGCCGTGTGTAACTATATAGGTTATTACGGTATACGGCAATTACTAAAGGTTAAATGACTGGAGTGATCTGATTTGTTTTAATATATGACAAGGTTTGGGCGACCGTTGCAGGGGTATTGGCGAGGATCTTTTGTAAAGGAAAATTTAGGTTAAAGGACAAACGGGATAATGCAAGTATATGGTGAGCTGAAGGATAACATGATTGGGAACAGAAAGGACAGGTTGTAGAAGGCGGAGTCCTCTAGAAAACATAATCATGAGGCAAACAATTCTCAAACGATTAATTATTGTAAAGTCGCGCTGGGACATTTCCTCCGGTGGCCACCAAGGCTCAGTGGATAGTTTTATGGATTTTAAAAAATTAAATTATTACTTACGGTAGCTAAACAATATTTCCCAATCCTTTTTAATGAAATTTTAGATGACGTGGTTGATGTTCCCCACCTTCTATGCTGCGAATTTAAACCTGGGAAGAACCCAGAGGTTTATTTATCATGCAGAACAATTTCATTATTGTCTTGTTACGATCAAATATCGAAAAAATATTTTCTTAACAAAAGAGTAAGTTGGCACATCTTTAAACGCAATAAAGATTGGTACACTATAGCAATCTCCATAGATCTAAAATCGGCGTACGATAGCGTCGACCTAAGAATATTAGTCCGATAAATTGAAAAATTCGATATTCCTCATAAATATGTTAATCGGATCTATAATTATTATAGTTGTAGAAAATCAATAGTTCGTTATAATAAAAAAGTTCATCAACGTGTATGCTCAGAAAAGGACTACCTGAAGGTAATATATTGGTTGGGGGATTACATTACTGTTCATTATATACGCAGCAGAGTTGGAAAATGTGCAAACTAAGAGTGCTCATGAAACACAATACGCAAATAATGTGTAGTCGTACGAGGTACTATGATGTCCGTCTCTATTCACTGTGTGCTAGCAGAAGAGACAGAATTACGCCTATAATGAATTATAGACAAGCTTTTCATTAAAATCAAAGAACAGAGATTTCATTCAATTATGGAATTAATTAAAAAATTATATAGAGCGAGGCGCGTCAATAAATAAAAACCCGATTCCAATAATAGATAGTTTTCAACAATTTCTACATTTAAAGATTGTATCGAACTTCAGGCTTGGATCAGAAAAAGTTATGATTTCTACTAAATAGTTACATAAAAAAAGACAGAAATCAAATAATAGATAATGAGCTAAATAATATTCAACTTAATAGGATAATTAATTCTCAATTTAAAGATTATGAAATAATAAACATTGACCACCGGTCACTGGATAGGTCAGAGTGAAGATGCAGTTTTACCTATCATGGGCACAAATCTCTCGCTACATATTAATAAAGAATCACGATCCTTAAATTCTCAAGAAATTTAGTCCAATTTGATTTTTAATACGTTAAATAAGTATGTAGAAAAATATTACAAAAATATATATATTAATAATAATCAATTATTAACAGTATATTTAAGTAAAATTCAGTTATTCCACGGAGACTAATCATGATATGGTGTTAAACATCAACAATAGGTCTTTGTATAAAAAGGATATGTAGGCTTTAATTAAAAAAAAACCAACAACATTGCATGTAGATCCATTGCGGTACATGGATATATGTCTTATGGCTGACTCACCAATTCATTCGACAAAGGAATTTCGACTTTGATCGAATCTACTGCAAGGAAACAAAGCCGGCCGACCATTTTCTAAGACAACGAGTATTTTACATAGACAGTGGTTGCCGAACAACGGGTGCACAGTATTTACATCATTTACAAAGGCAGTCATAGATAATAAACTTCGTTGGGTAATGAAATACGATATGTATTCGCGAGTTTCAAGCCGATTGATGAGCCGAGAAAAGACAATATTGATCCAAGTTGCATTGCGCGAGGTGCAAATTGCGGGATCGTTGCTTGATTCTAATCGCAGTTCGATACGCATAAATTCGACAAATTACGGTCCGTGCGATCCTCGTAAATCAAAATTCAAGTCTCCGTCAATCAGAATATGTCGTGATAATTGCTTTTTTTCGAGTATCTTAAACAATCCCTTTAATTTAGCACCGTACGCCGTACTACGGCTTTTGACGAAACGTGTTTCATGTCGCGCTTGAACCGAGGGCGATCATAGATGGCGCATCAAACATCGAATCGGTTCTGCTCGCATCCGTTTTCGTCCATTACCCTTTCGTTAATGAAGACTTTTCACGGCGACTCGGGAATCGTGTCGACTAGAATTCCTTCAACAGGTGCTTTACATTTTCGCTCCTTTATCACGAGCTTCTTCTTTTTCAAACAAGCGCCACGCATTCATTTTTGATTCATTTTTCACATTGTTCGCTTCATCATCGGTTTGTTCAAACTTTTCGGCGCCGACGATGGAGTCAGATCAGTCGTAAATTCAATTTCAAAACATTTCTTCGATTGTATCATTTACACCTTTCGCCATTACTACTCAGTATCGTCGGAGCATTCGAATAATCGCAGAAACGATTCAAAGTTTTCCGCATTAGTCGTACGCGGACCGAAAGACGCATATACGCCTAATGAATTGTGTATTACAATCTTTGCTAGCACGAAATTTATCGTCGCGTCTACGTTTGTGCGATTCGCGCTTTCATTCGGTCGAAGATTTCGTAGTCATAATTAGCACACGACCAGAATTTCGGTTAAGTAAACCGTTTGAGGAAGTTTGGTGCAGAACACGTAGGAATTCGAGTAAATTCCATCGGAATTCCCAGCGATTCCATCAATTCCATAGGAATTCTAGAAATTCTGGAACAATCCGTTAAGAAATTTTGGGAGAAATCTATGAACTTGGGCTCTTAATTTCAATTATCACGAAGGAGTAAACCGTTGAAGAATTATAGAGATAATAAGAATTACTAGAAAATATTAAGGAAACGGTGGATGATTGATTATGGGTAATGTTCAACAAAAAATGAAAAAACTTTATCCTTTTTTATTACCGTACACACACGGTAAAGACAAGGGGTAAAATTAAGGGGTAAATCGCTGAGGAAGTTTGGTGTACAACATGTAGGAATTCCATAGCAATTCCAGGAAGTAATGTACAGAATTTACATCGGCAATTTACCCCTTAGTCAAAACGCGGCACACAAATTTTCGCAATGACCCCCAGCCGTAAGTCGTTAATTATTATTTTTAATCGGGCGGTGATGATGGAATCGGATCGATCGTAAATCGCGATATTGTTTACAATTGTTGTGATGACTTCATCATTGTAACATCTGATCTGTAGGTCAAAACGCAAATTTTTTACAATGAGCCACAACCATAAGATTTATCTTCTTCTTCTCTTCTTCTTTATCAATCCTTTGTTGGACGAAAGTCTCCCTCAATTTTTTCCAGACGTCGAGATCTTGTGCTTCCTCCCGCCAATTTTCCCGAAATTTTTAAATTTAATCTATCCAGCGTTTTGTCGGTTGTCCCAAAGCTCGTTTCCCCATTAGGTTTCCACAATTTTGACACCCTTTTTATCCATCGGTCTTCGCCTCTAACCACATGATCGCACTCCATCACCATTAATTATTTTTAATGATAGAGACATATCAATGTTGAAAAAAAAAATAAAATAAAAAAAAAAGGCTTCGTTTATAGAAGGGGAAGGTATAGATTCTGTACAGTTCTCAATCGTTTGCGTTTACTGACGATAGCCTTTTATTTTTCTTTTTTTTGAAGTGAAGACTTCATTCAGCGCGTTTAGCGATTTTTCATAAGGGAAAAACTTGTCGTTTCGCGTTACGCGCGTCACGCTCGTCACGGACATGCTAATATTAACAGTATCGACTAGTGCGAGAAATAAAACCGCTAACGCCTCTCTTCTACCCCTCGCTGCTCCCGTGATCGCGTGTAATCAGTAATAAACTACAAAAAAAAGATCTATTTTTTTTTTTTTTTTTAGCCCAGCTTTTGCCTTTTGGCCAGTCTATTCTCAGATCTAAATACCTAACTTTACCTTCTTATATGTTTACATTAGCAGCTTTTAAAAAAATATATAACGCCTTACATTCCAAGGCCAATGGCTCCTTTACAATTTGGTATAGAGATACCGGTAATGTATAATATTTATTTAAAATTTCTTTCATCAATTTCTCCCTTTCCTTTTTATATTTCTCACATTGCCAGACCATATGTTCGATTGACCCCTCTAATCCGCATTCATTACAGTTGTTGTTATTTGTTATTCCTAATCTTGCCAAGTGTATTTTACGATTTAATCTACTGCAACAACTTGACCATTAAAAATAACAGCGTTCCCACATTCGAGAATTATAATGGTAGTAGTGTCATTGATTATTTAATTGTACCATTAAAAATTCATCAACAGTTCAAATTACTATTCAAGCATGCTGAACTTACTCCCCACAAATATCTGATAATTAATATGGCTGATAAATTAAATAATATTGATAGAGATTTTTTCAACAAAACTGACTTATCCAGGCTAATTAAAACTTTAGATAAGAACGTTCTACATAGTGTCCTTCACAGTGTCAATAATTGTGAGGAACCAGAAAATCTCAATAACTCAATATCTTTCCCGAACCAGTATATTTCAGAAAGTATAAAACATTGCACCCATACAGTTAAAGCCCCAAGAAACGACTGGTGGTCCTCAAACTTACAGGAATTGAAGGGTGAAATTAACAACCTACGTAAAAGTAAAAATAAAGCCAAAGACACGGTTAAACGTCTCATCTACGACATCATACTAAGATATAAAAATAAAGAATATAAAAGATTAATTCTTCAAACAAAACTAAAACACTGGAGACAACTCATCAGAAATTCCAGTGCGTGGGGCAAACCTTATAAGTTCATAGTAGGAAAAAACAAAAAATTCACAATTCCAGATCTAATACATAATAACAAAATCTATAGTGATGACAATGACAAATGCAACATTTTATTAGATCACTTCGTTCCAAAAAAGTTAGATCCCATTTCACACTTCGGTGAATCAAAAGCTAGGTTAAAATTATACACGGATCGGGAGACAATCAGAGATTTCATCAAAAAATTAAATAATAGGAAGGCTGCTGGTAAAGACAAGATAACAAACAAAATTATCAAACTCCTTAATATTACATTTGTAGAGATATCTTTCACTCAATAATATGTAAATGTCTCTCTTTGGAGCTTTTTCTATCCGCATGGAAATCTGCAAATGTCATCCTACTGCAAAAACCCGGTAGAGACACTTCACAAGTTACGTCCCATAGGCCAATCTCACTACTGAACGCTGTGGGCAAAGTCTATGAAAAAGTTATTAACAAACTCTCGATAAAAGAAATTACTGATAAACAGTTATTACACCCAAACCAGTATGGGTTTAGGGCAGAGAACTCTGCAGAAGGTGCTGTTTACAAATTAATATATTCCATTAAAGATACCATTGCAAATGGTTACTCGGCACTCGTTATCTCCTTTGATATTCGAGGTGCCTTTGACAACTGCAAATGGTCGTCTATTATTCAAATTTTACAAGGAAATAATATTAACCCCTCTCTTGTTAATATTATTATTAATTATTTTAAGGATAGATATTCTACTTTACAAATCAACGACGCCATTCATACCAGGAAAATGACCTGTGGCGTTCCTCAGGGCTCGGTCCTTGGACCTACCCTCTGGAATACACTCTATTCTAAGGTCCATAAAAGCATAGAACAGTTTTGTCGGGTAATAAACGTCGATGCTCTCCTGATCTCTTATGCAGATGATCTGTGCATTTTACTTAAATTATCACCATGGACCAATCTTAGCAAAATTGAAGCAATCTGCGCTCGCCTTGAAAACAGTATTGCGAAACTCGGTTTAAACTTCTCTGTAGAGAAATGTAGTACAATTTTTTTCGGTAAAAAAGAGACCAGAGACAAAATTGAAAAATTAAACCTCATTTCTGATCAACCGATTCAGATGGTTGACAATTTAAAATACCTCGGTATTATAATAGAACACAAGCTAACTTTTCATGACCACCTAATTACCATCTCTAACAAGTGCAGCAAGCTTTATGTCAATCTTCAAAGGATCTTACACAACACTTACGGAATTGGTTTTAAAGAGCGAATCATATTATACAAAGGGCTTATACAATCTATATATGGATATGGCTCTTGCATTTATCTTAATAACAAAATACTCCAAAAGGTAAACAAATTTCAGAGAAAATTTTTATTAAACATATCATCGTTATATAAAACAGCACCTTCCTCAGCGGCCGGCATTTTAGCTAACATCCTCCCATTAGATCTGTTTCTGATTAAACATGCTGTTATTCCAGAGTACAGAATAACTAGAGATCTGAACCTCGTCACAAACATTAAATTTTTGAATGACCCTGATATAATCAACGTCTTAGGTAAAACCCCGGATATTAGGAGAATAAAAAATTACATCAATGATGAGATATATAGCATTTGGCAAGACCGCTGGGATGTAGATAATACTGGCCGCAAAACTTACATATTCTTCCCTAAAACATTGAACAGACTAAAAATAAAAAACTTAAGTATAGACTTCTTCAATGCCCAAATTCTCACAGGGCATGGTAAATTCAATGAATATTTACATCGTTTCAAACTAAGCGAATCTAAGAACTGTCAGTACTGTGATCTGGATGTCACAGACGACTTGCAACATACAATATTCATTTGCACCCGCTTTTCTAAACTAAGGGAAAAATATAAAATTAACCAAAATTGCTCACTTAACATAACTAATAAAAATGCTAAACAACTTCTTGCATATTTTCATGATGTAATGGAACTAAAAATAAAACAACCGCGTGGTCAACTATTCTAAATGTTATCACATAAGAACATGTTCTCTCTCTCTCTTTTCCTAAGGTGATTATAAAATCAATATATGTGTGCGTGTAGTCGTGTGTATAATATATTCCCTTATTAGTTATATTGAATAAATAATATGTATATTACTTACAATTGTAACCCACATATCATAAAAAATTTTATATATTTCATAACATGTCTTAATTATAAGCGTTTTATTATAAACATTTGTAAGAATGTATTTGTGACTAAGCTTATGCATCACAAGTACAGTTCCGTATCTGCTGTATAATATTTGCAAATATATTTGCCCCATCGGTACATCCGAATTGGGGGAAATTAAAAAAAAAAAAAAAAAAATCTTTCCAAGTGTACTGGTGTCCGATGATGGCCTAATCTTATACGACATATTGCACAGATGTATTCTCGCTCTAAACCTTTTCAAACCAAGGATCCTTCTCTATTTTCCTCTTAATAGCGTAATATATTTTCCCTTTTATTTCACTCTTGTTTTTATACTCTGTTCCATCTGTCTAACTATATCATCTCTTATTATATAAGGAACGAATTCCTCCCAGTTTAACTTACGTTGCCTGTTTTTATATTCTCCCCTTTTACATAAATTGTCCATTATTTCATTTCCTTCGATTCCTCTGTGCGCAGGAATCCATTTAAATTTGACTATGTTGTTTTGTTTGTATAGTCTCCGTACTAGTTTTCTAATCTTTATTTCAATATTATACGCTTTATTCGGATTTGTAGTTTTTAATTTAGCTAAGCTGGCCTGCGAATCTGATAGTATTAGAATTTTCTTATTTTGTTGGTTTCTCAGAAATTCCAGTGCCAGGAATATTGCATAGAGTTCCATCATAAACGAGGTCCTAGCGTATGTGAGCCGATAAACCCTATTAATTTGTAGGTTACTGTAATAAAAACCGGCCGAATATATGCCTCTTGTCCTGTCCACTGATCCATCAGTGTATAAGTATTCGTAATCTAAATAATTTCTTAACATTTCTTTAAATTGCATATTATTTATTTGACCATTTATTGTATAAAATTTATTATCCCCGATGTCTATTGAAAGGGGCATCCAACGCTCTTCCCAGCTCATATAATTTGTAGCGAGTTTATATATTCGAAATGATATTTAGATGTGACATTCTTATAAAACGTGATTATAGGACAAACCTTCTTATTCCTCCAGTACTTATTATGTAACTTATTATTTAAACGAAGAATCTGTTTGTCAATCTCATGGTGTCTTTGTTCTCTAATTTTAATGTAAAACTTATCTGACACAAATTGCACGCGCAAATCCAGTGGCATTTCTACTACTTTCGCTAAAACGCAGTGTGTGGGAGAAGACGTCATAACTCCTATACACATTCTCGATGCCTTGTTTTTAAAATCGTCTGCAACTTTTTCATCTTGCTTTGACTAAAATTTGTGAAGGGGGCTACGTAGTCTATGCGTGCTCTCATTATTGCTTTGTATATCATGCTCACCGACTCTGCATCTGCACCCCATTTACTCCCTGCGATTGTTCTAATTAAATTTATTCCTTTCTCACATTTCTTCGAAATGTTATTTATTTCATAGCACCAACTCATTTTGGTATCGAATAAAACCCCGAGATATTTCTATTGTTTTGTTTTCAATTTGTATCCGCGGGGACATTAAATTGTGTCTTCTTGTAAACACGAGTCCACGCGTTTTTTCTATATTAATTTCTAGATTTAAGTTTTTTAGTTTTTTTTTTACTATTTCGCTTACTGCTTTTTATGCTCTACCGATGGCGATGTTTAATGTTGCTGCAGAGGCATAAATTACCAAATCATCAGCATACTGCACCAGGCCTATTTGCTTATTTTGTATCTTCTCTAGTTCCTGTGTGTATATAATAAATAAATAATAGGGGGCTAAGTATACTGCCCTGTGGTATACCTTTTCCGGTCATTGCTGATCCATAATTTCTTTTCTTGTATCGAACTGTCATCGTTTTACCGTTATATATCCACCGTATTGTTTTATCTGGAGTATGTATTCTTTTTAATTGCTTAATTAGCTGGGTTAAATTTATATTACCATATGCCGCCGTTATATCTACAAATACTGCAATCGTGTACCAATTTTTGGATAGATTATTGTAAATATCTAAAGAGAATACCCGTCAAAACTTCTCTGGTACCTGAACCTTTTCTAAATCCAAACTGAATTTTCAACACTCTATCCTCTCCTTTACTATCTTCTTCAGCGTTTTTCCTATACAGGAGAGTAAAGAAATAGGCCTGTAAGAGTCACTTATGTCTGGATTTTTCGTCGGTTTAATGATTGGACAAATATAATGTTTCAGAAACAAATCCTGAGTTCAAGGCCGTATTATAAAAATTTAATAAATATTTTCTCCCTTCTGTATGTAATTTCCTTACTCCTCCCTAATGGAATACCATCCATACCTACACTTGTATTTTTGTTATGTTCCAAACTGACCATTTAGTTCTTGCATCGTAATACTAATATGAGGAATAATAAAAGTTTATGATGCCGGTAAATTATCGTGAACATTATTTAATAATGATTGTAAAAATTCCATAACTACTGTATTACACTAATTCCGTAAAATAAATACAACTCACATTGTCGTCTCTGTTTTTGTCGATGTTGTTGTTTGTTATTATTAAAATGATTGCGCAGCAGTGAAAGTATATTTATTATTTTAATTGTCTGTTGAAATTAATGATTATAATGATGCGGACAATGAAAATAATGTTGAAAATTAAGTGCATTCAAATTTATGTAAATATAAATAATATAAGTGTGTAATAATTATTATTTCAATTAAGAGTTATATCTATATATTTTATACTGGACTTGCGCAGAGCCCATCATATATTTTGACTAATAAACAAACCATATAAAAATGTGTACAATTGCTGCTCGGAGTGGGATATGGAAACCAGACTAGTGTGTTAATAATTTTCAAGTTACAAATTATCAAATTTTAATTTTCGATACTAGAACGGGAATTCAAAAAAAAAAAAAAAAAACACTGTTTTTGCATAGTTTTATGTTTTTACTTCTGTCGGCAGTGCTCATGACTGCACCGCTTTTTTTTTTCTTTTTTTTTTATAAATCAAAAATCATGTTCGTTAGATTAATGATTTTTCCTTCAAATTCCAATAGCAATAAACATTAATACTTCATCGTCATAGTATTTGTGCTAATAATAGTTTCTAAAAAAGTGGTACGCTTTCTAGACGAACCGGTATTCGAAGTGTTATATTGAAAATAGTGCCGACAATACACCGTTTAAGCGACAGATGATGACATTCGGTGGTAAAAAACAAAACCGGAAGAAAGAACTCAATTTAATTCAATTCTGTTCTTTAATCACTCTGAGTCCTTCAAGCTCCCTTCCTTCTGTTCTATCTTCACAGCGGAGTCTATCGCCATTTTACGCACAGTCTCGTTCATTCCATCCATAAGAGAGGTCAGTAAATGTCTGATTGTCTCCGATTCCAAAAGTGTTCTTCAAGCCATCTCTTCTCCTCCTTCTCATTCCTCCAATTCTATCATTCTTTTAATTCGTTTTCTTATATCCAATTTACTTTCATCCCGTTCCATTACTATTGACCTTTTGTGGGTTCCTAGTCACTCTGGCATCGAGGGCAACGAGTTAGCGGACTTTTTAGCCCGCTCGGCCGCCCGCGATGGTCCTTTATTCTGCAAAATTCCTACCTCGGACATCCTCCTTCTTTCCTCAGCTAATCATTCCCGACTATGGTCGGACATCTATCCTTCCCTATTTTCTAATCCCGCCTCTCATTATCTTCAAATTCAACCGGTTCCCTCTTCCCAGCCGTGGTTTCAATCCTATTCTTATCAACGCTCCGCGATCATTTCCTTAATCAGACTGCGTATTAATCACTCACTTCTACCCTCTTCACGTTTTCGTTTTTCCCTGTCCCCTTCTCCCGATTGTCCCCTTCATAATTCCATCTCTCCTCTCATATGTGATGCAAACCACATCTTCTTTGAATGCCCTGCCCTTGATTCCGAGCGCTCTGTTTTGTACTCGAAAATCTTGGCACTGGGTCTTCCTGCTCCGTATAATTCTTCTTTTGTCCTTTCCTTTCCATCTCCAGATATAATCCCTGTACTCCAATCTTTCCTAAGCTCTATTTCTAATCGTCTTTTTATTTAACCCCTTCCTTAATTTCTGTTGTTGTTGGGTCAATGCCGCTGGCGCGCCCAAAAAAATTAAAAAAAAAAAAACGTTGCAAACAGTTGCTTTTGTTGTTGCGTTTAATCGCCAGGGCAACAACATTTAAGAGCGCTATACGAAATATCTGCTTGGTTCTTCAGTGTCGTATTTATTTCTTATTCCGAAAGATTGTGTAAACCGTAACTGCCCGAACCTGGACATAATTTCGAACGGCATTCCTGCCTCCCGAACAGCATCGTGGAGTTATTAGGCGAGCTTAATCGCCGCAAGAAGAAATGTCAAGGAACTTTTCCTTTCGCGAGGAAAAAAACTTTTAAATCGGTCCATGTGCAGAGAACTGGATTGCAAAGTAGCGAATTGTCGTCGTCGGGAGCCTAACAGGCGTGTAAGAATAATGAAGAATTGCGAGAGCAGACGAGGGTACAAAGAATTTCGATAAGTAGGGCAAATTTAAATGAAATAAAAAGAAATGATCTAACGATATCGTACAAATTACGTAATCACGTCGGACGATTTCTTACGCTTGACTAAAAAATTTTGGCGCGAAATGAAACTTTCTACGCTGTCGTGTCGTAAATTGAGTTCCCGATTCCGCCTCGTTTGTTCCGATAACGCACAGCGACCATTTTCGAAAATTTCAGTCCGCAGAAAACTGTCTCACTTCCGCTTGCGGCCGTTATGCTGTATTTCCTAGAATAGCAAAACCCTCGAAATAACCGTAGTAGCCCCCCGCAGCTCTCTATTGAGTACTACCGAACTAGTTCACCAAAAACCGTTTTTTCTCGTTTAACCGTCGTTTAGCACATTCACATTTTTAAAATGCGTTACTCTTTTTCCCGCATAACATGACCGACGATTTACATTCTTTTATGAAATCCGTTCGTACCAGTTTTTCATTTGACGTTGTCCTATCGCAGATGAAAACATTTACCGCTGCGTAGCTTTTTAGCTATACGCGGTTGATTACTGGTAGAATTCCCAGCATCTGAGTCTCAGAAGTCGTATAGCTGGAGTTCCTTATGTTATCTTTCCTACGGTGTGCGATTTGTTTATACGGCCTCAACCGTCGTCGTTTAAAAGTCCTTTTATGGTTTTCATTTACTTAAGGTCATGGATCAAAATCAACATTTATTGTTTCTATAAGGAAGATAAGGAAAGATTTCCCTCTTCCTGCATTGATGGTTTCAAAGCAAACATGTAATGAACTAGATCATCACATTTGTAGAAGAATGGCTAAGGATTTGATTCTTGCTGAATCAAAAGCGTTCTAAAAAGTCGTATGTTTTTGGATGGAGAGAAGAGCGTTGTGTAAAAATTTATAAATGCCGATTACCGATTATTGATTATTTTTCTTTTAAGGGGGGGGGGGGGGGGGGTTATGGGATAACGGGTCTGAAAAAAGCACTTTTTTGAGAGTAATTTTTAAAGAGACTATTAAAGTTATTTCATTAAAGTTTTTTGCACATAGTTATATGACATTTCAAGAACATTCAGTAATTTTTTCGTCAAAAAATATTCATAAACAAGCCAGTGAGAGCGAATTGACGGAGGCCATTTCAAAAAAATACGTTTTGCGGTGTCCACGATAACTCGTTACAAAATCATCCGAAACACGAATAGTTGGAAAAAATGGTTAATTTAGAAGTAAACCTAGGTCGCAACGTTGACCTTTTATTTTTAAAATTTTTTTTCAATTTTTGGCGGTCGGATGAAGTCAAAACCGCGATATTTACCCCTAAAAATGGCGCCATTTTGTAGCTGTAAAATCAATCTCAAGCGAAAAAAAAAAAAAAGAAGAATGTTGCAACCTAGTAAAATATGTATTATAAAAAACTGTGTTGAACATGAACCGGATCGGTACAGAAGTTTTTGAGATATCGTGTCCACCGACTTCAAAAAAGTCATTTCGAGAAAAACGCGTTTAAAGTTTTAAACTATGAAAATTGGAAGAATTTTTTTTTTTTTTTTCTCACTTAAACTGAATCGTCGATGCCAGAGCACCATAAAGCAAGGTACCTGCTGCACTTACAATGTCCAAGGCTTCCTTTTGCTCCATTCTTTCCATTATTCTAGCCTCTTTTGTCTGAAGCGCAGCTTTTTGTTGGGCTCTTTGAATTCGCGTTTCATCGGCTGTTTGAACGTACTGATGAGTACTTGGGCCGACACTGATTTTCATCTCTTGTAGGAGGAAGATTAGTAATGCGAAATTGTCTTCATTGGAAAACATTTGTTGCAATTTCTACTAAAATAGGGCTACCGGATAAAATTTTTGGAGTGATCTTCCAAATAAGTTGATTTAGGCTTTCGTTATTGTCTTGAGTAAATCCACCAACACATCGCTCTAAAAGCTCGTCCTTGCTTAAATCTTTATAAATTAGCTCGATTGTTTTTGTTACATCATCCGGAAAAGGTTCATAATCGTGCTGGAAATTTTCTATTCCGGTGGCGACCAAAGATTTTTGATAAGCGCACCACAAGTCAGCGCCGGCCGGACACTTACGATGCTGTGGATTTTTGTTCGTTGATTTATACTGGAAAAAGGTCGCTGAAATCGCATCTTTCATTTTTTGCACTGAATCACAATTTCTTCTGATTGCCAATCCATAATACACCGTTAATTTATCAATTGCTTTACCAGTGAGTTTTCCTTTTCCAGAGAGACTTCTGCTTCTTCTATCATAGTTTGTCCAGTCTTTTTTTCCGGTTTTTATTTCTGTCTCTCCTGTTGTGTTTTTTACAAGATCACGTAGCCGTTTGCCGATCCTTTTTTGAACGTGGCCGACGCATTCTTATTTATTTATTACAAAGTCTTCGTCATATGGATGGCATTGAATTACATCGGTGAACCTTTTTAACTATCACCGTCGCCGATGTAATTTTTATAATTGACGTCGTACTTTTCCTCCGATCGTTGAAACATTTCTTTTATTACTGATACTTCCATGTTTCCTGCAGGTCCAATGTGATTTACTTCACATTCACCATGTTCCACGGGCTTGGCATGCCATTCTTCAAATTCTATTATATTTAATTTTTTCTCCCTAATTTTATACCTTTAACAGTGCCCACTTTTAAAGTAAATTTATCTATATAACTTTTCCTCCAGTGTAATATACTATTAATGAAGAAACACCATATAACGAAAAGAAATCTCGTTTTTGCCAGGTACCATCGCCGGCTAGGCCCTTTGAAAGAGAAGGAAGCAGCTGCTCCGGTTAACTGCCTGCCGCTTTCGGCCGGCTCAAAAGGGGTGCAGCGCACAGCTTACTATCTTAATGAGTTTTACTCCAAATGACCTGAGGTTTTGGGAAAATATTTCTAAGAATTTGTACTTTTATATGAAAATTTTTCAGAAAAACGGATTTTTCAAAGTGGTTATCCCATAAACCCCCCTTAATTTTCCGATTCGGGATCATAACTTGTGTGTTATTTCAATTTTATACCGGTGCAAAGGTTAAGAAGGAAAGTACTTTTTTTTTTTTTTCCCACGACGCGAGTCTTACCACACATAACTAAATTAATGAATATAAATATGACATGACGTTTAACTTAGTAGGAAACAGAAACCAAAACCTACGCGAAGAAAAATACTCAGGGCACCACGTGTTCGGGGAATCTATAGAAATATGACGATACCAGATAATATCGCGAACAACGCAGAAATTTTAAATCTAAAAATAATAAAACAGCTAAAATTAATTAGTAAAATAATATAAAAATACGAGTTGAGAGTACACTTCGTATTTACGGTAATTTTATTTTTTCACGTGTAAAAAATCACCATTTGTTAATTTTCATTTTTACTAAAATCGTCGCGATATCCTAGTTGTTGGTTCCGTTACGGAAGTTTCGATCCCGGGAAACGATAGAAATTATTACGAAAAATTAAATTAAATTCACGCTCTCTATTTCACGTGGAAGGCAATGGCAACAACAAATAATATACCATCATATGCGCGCTAGCTAGTACACAGTAGCGGAACTACATTTGTGTATCGATAAAAGTGTAGCCTTGCGGGTGTACACATTCATACTGCATATAAACAATTGCGTAGAATACTGCGCTTATGTGTCTGTACAGCTGAAATGTACGAATAGAGGTAGTCGCTGACGCTCGGGAATTAAGTATGTCAATATAAAGAAGAAAGTGTCTATAATTACGTAAGTAGTAAAAAGAAGTTGCTTTAAAATTCATGTTAAATTAAAAAGCAATGGGCAAATAGCATCGCCGATGGGAATGCAGAACTTTCGAAGTTTTGTGTGGGAAAAAACAGAGGAAAATTAATAATAATCGCGAACGCCTCGACGACCGGACTGCTCTATTCTGTAGGAAGAGTCCATTAAAGATTTAATCTGATGAGCTCGACCGGTTTGAAAAAGGTGCCACACGTTTTCTCATTGTAGAGCCAAATTTGTGTTGCTTGGTTTGTCATGAATGGAAAAAAATGTTGTAAGCCTTATTGGTTAGCGTAATTGAGACGTGCCGACATCCAAAAATGCAAAAGAAGTTATCCCACTTGGTGGGGGGAGCTCACTGATTCTCTGTGTCCGTCAATAAAAGTAGGAAAAAAAAATATGATGATAATTACCATTTTCGATGTGCATGGTCTCATGTAGTAGGTACTTTCGCAAACAACTGCCAATGTTTCTTAGTGCGTCACTAAAAACATTGCGCCAACGCATCCAAAAGAAGCGTCTAGATATCGCGTACAAGTTCGATTTTTTAGAGAAATATAACATTTATGCCCCTTATCTTACTCGCCGGACATGCTCCGTGTGTAAGATTATTCCTCTTTATTTTCTGCGTTGAGAATCAGCTCAGAGAATGCTATTTTACTACCTGTGATATTGTGAAAGCGGTGGAAACGATCTTTAAGAGGCTCGGAAAAAACTATTTTTGGAAAAACGACAGAGACACGGTGGGAATCATGCATTGAAGTGAAAAGCTTTCTTTTCAAATAAATTAATTTGTCTGTTTGTCCTGATTTGATGAAGTTTCTGAATGCCACACATTAATCGATTGCGATCCCACACGTGGCATTTTTAATTTTTTCTATTTAATTTTATTTCTTCCCTCTGGGTAAAGGTCCCCGTTTGACAGGCCCAAAAAAAAACAATAAAAAAAAAACATATATTTCTTTCCTCTTTCCTTTCAACCATTTCATTCTATTCTTCCGTATAATCAGATTTCTTTGTTTTGAATTTTATTCGGCCCACTTTGATTCCGCGTTAATTCTTCTACAGTGCGTGTAATTCGCTACTTTTTTTTTTCTTTTTTTTTTTTTTGTATGCGGTAAATTGATTGAATGTAAATTACAATATTTACATATCAGAAAAAATTCACATTATTAGTCTCACATGTTTTACACCAATGTAAAAAACGCTTCGGCGTAACTGTTGTCAATATTTGTCATAACGTGTTCGTTCCAATTCCATTCACTGACCTAATTCAAATGTCATTTGTCGGTCGTACAGCATACGTTTTCTAAGAAGGCCGAAAAAAAAAAAAGCAAACAAAAACGAATTAAAAGTTACGTAATCATTTTTGAACGGACTGTACAA
This sequence comes from Icerya purchasi, assembly GCA_039619475.1. Taxonomy (NCBI): domain Eukaryota; kingdom Metazoa; phylum Arthropoda; class Insecta; order Hemiptera; family Monophlebidae; genus Icerya; species Icerya purchasi. The sequence continues at coordinate 242,808,073 of CM077115.1, forward strand.
AAAAAGAAAAAGGAAAAAATATTAATTCGTATTTTGAAGAAGTAAAAATCTTTGAAGAATTTTTTCTCGCCAATTTACTAGCGGGGGATAGTTTGCGGAGATCAAATTAAAAACGTGTCGGGGGTTACCTATATCACTATAAAAAAGGGTTGCGTCCGCTTTCAAAACAGGAGGTATATAGGTATATTTTTTTTTTTTAAATTATTTTTTTTGGTTTGTCAACTATAGATATTACTAATTCGGCGCGAAAGAAATTTATATTTCCAACGCGCAGCAGTGAGATTCGAATCGGATCGCGAACGAAACACACTGTTGTCCAACCAACTAAAATACAGTAGTTGGCCGTAACGCATATTTTGAGTGACATCTTCAATGAAAATTCTATAATCAGAGATAAAAATTCGGTTTTTGTTGGTTGTGTGACGAGTTAATTCGAAGTAATCGAGAAATTTCCGGCGATGATGGGGGTTTTTTTTTCCTACCATGGGAGCGCGCCAGCGGCCTTGATCCAACAACATGAAAAATTAAGAGATAGAACTAAATAGCCAGGCGGTCAGAAATGGAAAAAACAAAGGACAGCAGCAACGGAATAACTGAAGGCAATGGGAATGAAAGGATATAAGGGTAGCGTTAAAGGGAGTAGGAAGACTCAAAGCTATAAAGAACGGAGCGTTCGTTAGTGCAGAGCATTCGAAAAGTATATGATCTGAATCACAAATACAAGAAGGTTCAGAAGTGTGAAGATGTTCATATGTTGGGCATTGTTGCTTACTTTTAGGCACCCAAAATCCTCCGCTCTGTAATCGAACAATATATATATATATATATATGGTACATACATAAAACGTCCGCTAATACGTAAGATTGTTTAACGAAAAAAATACGAATATTTTATATTTGCAAATAGAAGTTACATTTAAATAATACATGGCTACTTTAATTTACAACAATTATGAATATAACAATAAGAAGTACGTAGTAATGGGTATATTACTTTAAATTATAAATAAAAGAAAAAATATTTTTTAAATAAAAGTATTATAACGTGAAGATAGGGTAAGTGGGTGATTATGTGTGGGAACCGTACGCTGGCTGAGGTGGACGGGCCAATTGCCGTTGACGGTTGCGCGCAGTGATCGGTCACGAATTTCGAAAGAAAACAAATCAGAGCAAAATTCTAGGGAAAAAAAAAGGTATGGAGAATAGTTCGGTCCTGGATCGAATTCCGTTGAATTCATGTCGAGTCTTGTTTGAGAGTCCTCGTCCAAAAAAGATCTGCAAAGTTGCAAAATCTTCGAGAAATCGGCAACCAGTTTCCAAAGAAATATCCACCGCCGGAAGATATATTCGAAGGAAAACGATCGAACAAGGTTAACCAGATCGCTTAATGTTCTGAGTTAAGCCATACTCCGCGCGTTATTCAAAATGTATGCAATTACCTGCCGTTAGGACAAAAAAGATGATTCCGGAAAGGACAAAACGCCAATTCTAAATAATCTAGAAGGAAAAACGACACTGAGAAACACGGCCGCATGGGGAGTAGCCAGGAAAAGAACTAAAAGCGGGGTTGAAAGAAGATAGCTAAATTGCATCTACTTAATTGTCTACTTCCTAACGAGCAGAATATCGTTTTAATTAATAGGCTGATTGATAGTCGGAAAAACGGCTCGATCCCGTATTCGTTATTTATTTCGAAAAATATTAATAACGACGCGTTCTAAGAGACAGAAGCTTAAAAACAGCGCGTTCGGTTCGCCACTTCGAACTGCCCCAAGGAAAATCGAGAAGACCGGACAAGACTCGAATAAGATTCGGACATAACTGAAGTAATTCGACTTTGAATTTCAACCGCGATGATAATAACATGGGAGCCGCTTAAGACAAATGCTTCTTGATAAGCGTGTTGATTATTGACGAGTGAAAATTAACGGAGGGTAAAAAAAATGGATTACTTAATTATCGCTACACAAATAAGAAATACATGGGGAGTCGTTTATCGACGGACAAAGGGAGTCTTTCGAAAATATCAGCAAAGATCGACGTACGAAAAAATATCATTGTATACACGAACTGAGTGAATAGAGAACGGAAATGCGGTAAATAGAACTGAAGGCAAGAGACGCAAGGCACGGGGAAGAAACAATCGGTTCGTAGTTAAATAATTAAACAGCGGACGGCTTTGAAACTGATGCAGGAATGATCAATGAAGATGAAATTATCGGACTTGGTAATAGAAATAAGGAAGCGATTGCGAACAAAGGTTAAAACACATAGCTTAAATAATTAAATCAGATCTCTTTCATTATTACTAAAGAGAGTAGCGAATTGAGATTCAATCCAAGATACTTCGCTGATCTTGACTGAAGTATTTGGAGATGCTGTTAAAACAAATCTGGTGCTGTAAGTCGACCAGGAAAAGTGTATACGTAACGTGGGCTGCCTTCTGCTCATTGAACTTTATCTACCAATCCTGCATGCAACTCGGTCAAGATGATGTTATTGTCGCTGTGGCTTGTGTTTGCTCGGTTACTGCCATGATGAAAGTGTATCATCAGCGTAGGTGGCTGTAAATATATCGCCTGAGAGTGGAATATCAGCAGTATAGAGAGTATACAAGATAAGTTTAAGAACACTGTTCTGCAGTACATTAGCTTGTGTGGACTGAAATGCAGACTTTGACACGGAATGTGCGGCTGTTTAGGTGTATGACTGAAGAAGTTGGCAGAAGTTCTCGGGTAAGATTGCGTTTAATTTATAAATTAAGCCTTCATGTCAGACTCGATCGAATGCCCGTGCAATATCTAAAAATACAGCGACATAATATTTTTCCGAGTGCTTACATAATGTACCCGATGATTGATCCGTCGTTGAATGGTAACTATGGAACCGAAATCGATAATTTGGAAGCTTATCTGATGTATGCGGTTCAAGCCGCTTTGAGAGCAGCTTTTCATTACCAATAAACCGTTAATATAGATAAAAAAAAAAGTATCGATTCCCGTGAGGTACCCGTGACTTATTTTAGCACGATACTTCCTCCCCGATAAGTATGACACTTGAACCAGTCGTACTACATCTTTCGTACGGAACCCGCAACATTACAGCTTATCCAACATCAGTTAAGTTCTTAGACCGAAATGTTACAATTGATCTACGTGCGTCTAGGTTTTTCGAAATATACGAAATATGATGGAATAAGACATCATTAGTATCTCTATTGTACTCGTGAATCCAAACTGATTTGTGCTGAAATATATTTCTACTTTAGCACAGCAGTAGAAAAACACCAATAGGCTTGTAATTGGAAATGCCCGTTTATCTCTCCGGCCTGTTTTGTCCATTGCTGTAATTAGTCGTAATTTTAAGGCTTCTAGAAATACCCATTGCAATAAACAGATAAGTTTTAGAAAGTAGATATTTTCTTTTATTAACATTAATGACAATCTGTTATGCCCAAATGGTTAATTTATTTTATAGATTGCTCTTCTAAGCTCATCCTCAGTTTACAAATCCAAAGAAATGTTGATATTCTGCAGTCGGTAGTTCAGTTACTTCAGTGTCAAATACTGAGTTACAACATCGGTGCTGTGTAATTTATTTAATTTATATAGTTTATTTTTTTTCGCGCCTCATTTTTACTAATTCATTTGTTATCCACGGAAATCTTTCCCAGAAACTCTTTTATTTTCTCTTTTGAAATACGTAGACCTTGCTAAACTATCCACCGACATATTTAAAAACCATTTAAATTAACTGCAGGCAGAGCACCGATCCACCAGAATAATAGTTAATTGTTTACGGAAAATTGATTTGTTGAGATGATACGATTGATCGGGACGTACCGTGTAAGTTTGTTTATTTAAAAGTAACGTAGCACTAACAGCCAACTGATCGAAGAAATTTACATGTAAAGTTTCACTCTAGTTACTTGTATCCAGTTTATTATTTTCAAATCGCCCTGTAAAAACGTGATCCGAACAAAATGAATAATTATTCCGTCGTATTATAAATGTAAGTCGTCGCGATAGCCTAGTTGCTAGAGCGCTTGACTTCCGTTACGGAGGTCATTCGATCCCGGGCGACGACAGAATTTTTATTATAAAGAATTAAAATTAAAATATTCGCTAATAATCTCGTGGAAGGCCATGGCAAACATGCATAACATCATATGCGCGCTAGGTCAGTACACAGCAGACACACACCGGACGGACTGCACTTGTATAAATCAAACGATCACTATCAGTTCCGAATGTAATCTTGCGTGTTGTGTACGCCTCCGTTTCATATAATATTTGCCTAGTACACAACCTATATCGGCACAGCTTAAAGTGTACGAATAGGTTGCGCCAACGCGCTATGTGTACCGTACGGCACCTTAAGAAGAAGAATAAGTGTGTAGAGGTTCATTAACTAAGTTTATAAAGCCATTTGAAAACAAATAAGTTAAAGCAGTCAACGCATTTGTTTTTATCTAATGGATCTACGTCGATCTGGCAATATTGTAACAGCGGAAGACTTATTAGATCAATTAAAAAGACTGCGTCGGTAGAAAAAAAACATAAATACGTATATGGATTAGTAACTTGCTTCTAGTTTAATTTTTAAGCTAATCATATCACAAGTGCATGTACCAAATAACGTTTGTTTACATGACAGACAAATTAACACCTCTCTCTAATATTATGAAATTATTAATTAAAAATTTGCTAGCAGTATAATGAAATGCGAAACTACCGTCTAGAAGACGAGTGTATGCGGAAGGATTTTTAGTACGTTATGAATGGCGATATACCAGAAATGGAAGAGAACAAGAACAATAGTCTAACCGCTAGCGTCAGCCATAAAAAAAAAGCAGGGGGCGGGGGTAAATAATTGAAGTCTGCAACTCTAATGAAAGTACGAGTAGGGGGGAAAAATTGAATAATTTTTACGAATTTGTTCTGATTCGCTCTCATACTACACGATCATTTCACCGCCACAGAATGGTCGGATGCAGTCACAAAAACTCTTTTCGGAAACAGGTCTACAACACTTTATCGAATTTATTTCAAAAGATACTTTGAAGGACATTAAAAGCAGTTTTTGAATTTAAACATAAAGTTCCATAAGCTTTTCTTCTTGTGTTTTTCTTTTATTTCCAAATACAATTTGTCCCTTTGTTCTGTCATTTTTAATATTTGTTGGCTCATATTTTATCCAGTTCTTTATTCTTGTGTGCTTTTTTGCTTATTTTTTTTACCCTTGTCTCTGCACATTTTTCATATAGTTCTGTACACTTTTCTTTTACGTATTCATACATCGCTTTTTCCCTCTCTTTTCTTTTACCATCCCAGTTTATCCGTAATAATTTATTTACAATTTTGTCTTCTCTTAAGATATTTTTGTTTTCCAGTCTTCTCGTTTGTGCGCATAAAATAACTTCAATTGACTCCTTCCTCTTTTCTAATTATTTCTGGGTAAAGGTCCCCCCTGGTTGACGAGCTCAGGAAAAAAAAAAACAAAAACAAAACCGGATCATGTTCTGCTATTTTTATCGAAACATTATTACCGATTTAATTTAATATTATTTTTGATTTTTTCCCCCGTATAGATGTAATAAATGTTTGTTCGCGTATACATTCTTCCGTTTTCCTCTCCAGTAAAGCCCTTTCGCATTACTTCTCGACATATAGGTACATATATTGTCAATATTCTTTCATTTTTTTTTTTTTTTTTTTTGTTGACCAATAATTATTAACTTTCAAGTAAAATATTTTCCATCGCTGAACGTGTTCAAGTACAAAATCCTTTTATTTTTACGCTTCCCCATTGTTATTTTTTATTTTTATCTTGCGGACATGGATTGAAAATTTTTTACAAAAGATACTGAAGTGAACAATTGCTGTCGGAAAATCGTTCGATATGAGATTTATTGGGAGCTAACAGATGTCTTTTCATAAGTTTACCCATATTTTTGATTTAACGTCAATTCTCATTTCCTTTCGAGGGAGATTATAAAGGACAAACTGGCGCGATACTAAAGACGTTATAAGAAAATACCTTTGATTTTTATCATTATTTTATTGCTGAAATTTTTGTGACAATTTCCATTATGAAATTTCACTGCTGTCGTAAGTGGAGAAGGGCAATGCGCACAATTTATTTATTTTTTTGAATTCCATCTCACCGCTGAAAGATGACCTTAGATACAACCGAAAACCTCTCTGGTACAGCTTTCATACTTCTTCTTCTTCTTCTCGTGCCACCCGATTCGGGTATTGCTTAATCATCATGTATGGATTGGATTATCTGCTGATATTGATTACGATCTTTTGCTATTCTGACTAGATCTTCTGTTTTCTTAATTCCGGTCAATTTTTTTATACTATCTATCCAAGCGGTCTTTCTTCTTCCCGGATTTCTTCTTCCTTTTTATCATGCCCGTTATTATTGTCTGTAGTAATTTGTATTTTTCACCTCTCATGAAGTGTCCAAAAAATTTTATCTTCTTTCTTTTTACTATTGTCATTAATATTCGGTCAGTTCTCATTAGTTCCAGTACTTTCTCCCATTTTTTAACTTTTTTGTCCACGATATTTTCCACATTCTTCTGTAGCACCACATTTCGAATGATGATATACGCTTCCTCATATTTTCCTTTATGGTCCATGTCTCGCTTCCATACAGTAGCACTGACCATACGTAACATTGCAATATCTTGTTCTTGATCCTTAGGCTTAATTTCCTATCGCAAAGGGTGTTTTTTAATTTCATAAATGTGTTTCCGGCCATCTCTATACGAGTACGTATTTCCATTTCAGAATCATTACTTTCTGTTATCCAGCTACCTAAATATTTATATTTTTCCGTTCGTTCAATTTCTTCGCTATCGAAAAAAATAATTTTTCATTTAGATTAGGCTGTCTTGGAACTACCATGAATTTTGCTTTTTTTAGTATTTATACTGACTCCTTTCTTCTTGCTTTCTACTGCAACTATGTCTAGGAGCCTTTGTAGGTCTGTTACATTTTCCGACAGTAGTGCAGTATCGTCAGCAAAGCGAATTACTGAAATTCTTTCGCCTGCAATTTTTATCCCTTCACTACGTTCATCTAAAGCTTGAGCAAAAATTGCCTCAGAATACAGATTGAATAGTACCGGCGACAATACGCATCCTTGCCTAACCCCTCGTTTTATTGGTATTTGATCTGTTAGTTGCTCATCTATTAATATTCTTGCATGTTGTTTTTCATAAAGCGTTTGTATAATCTTAATATCCGACTGGCAAATACCTATATCTTTTAATGTTTTTATTAATCGACGAACTTATTACAAGAATTAAATAAATAAATAAATAATCGCTAGTAATCACGTGGAAGGCAATAGCCACCACGTACAACATCATATGCGCGCTAGGTCAGTACACAGCAGACACACACGGGACTGCACTTGTATATCGATAAATCAAACGATCACCATCAGTTCCGAATGTAGTCTTGCGTGTGTGTACACCTGCGTTGCATATTATAATAATTGCTTAGTATACAACCTATATCTGTACATCTAAAAATGTGAGAATAGGTTGTCCACTAACCGAATGGTCGAGGATATAATGATGATTAATTCCGTGTGCTGTACCTTGTCGAAAGCTTTGTAATAGTCTATAAAACAAATGTATACTGATTTTCCGAACTCCAGTTGTCTTTGGATTAATGTTTTCATACAAAATAGCGCTTCTCTTGTACCCATTCCGTTACGGAAACCGAACTGGTTCCATTTCATGTTTTCTTCGCATATTTTAATTATGCGTCGATGAATTACACGCAGAAATATTTTTAGAACGTGGCTCATTAAACTAATTAATCTATATTCATCACATCTATATGCATTTGTTGTTTTTGGTATGGTAATGAACCTTGATTCTAGCCAATCTTCCGGTATTTTCCCATTTTTATAGATTACATTGAAAAAGCCAGTAACTTTCTTGATTTCCATAGGACCTAACATTTTTAATATCTCTATTGGCACCTCATCAGGTCCTACCGCCTTCCGCACTTTAGCTTGCTTGATTGCCATCTCCACCTCAGATTCCAAGATTGGCAACGTATCCCCTTCTTCCTGTGGCATCCTTTCTTCTTGATCATCAAACAGCGTTTTCACATACTGCTCCCATGTTTTTACCTTTCTATCAGTATCCGTTATGATATCTCCGTTCTCCTTCCTTAGAAAAGTTATATGTCTTTTTTTATATGTATGCGTCGTTTCTCTAATCTTCTTATGTATGTTAAATTCATCATGTTTGCTATGTAATTGTTCAATCTCTTTACACTGTTCATTTAACCATTCTTCCTTTGCTTGTATGATCGTTTTTCTGATGCTTTTGTTAATTTCTTTATATTTAAACGGGTTATTTTTCCACTTTCTTCTATACTCCATTAGGTCTAATATTTCGCTGGTCATCCAATTCTTGTGTTTTCTGTTTTGTTTCCTTGTAAGTTGCTCTTTTGTTATCGTATTAATTGCAGATTTTATTTGTCTCCAGTCTTCTTCAATATTTCCAGTGTCTCTTATATTTCGTATTTGATCATTCACCTGCTCTTTTATTTTTTCCCGTATTTCATGGTTCTGTAGAATTTGTAGATCTAAAATCCTATTTTCTTATTTTTTTGGATTTTCTTTACCCTTATGCGTATCTTTGCTTGTAGCAGGTTGTGGTCTGTATTCTGTATTCGCATCAGCACTTGGCATAGTCATTACAGATAATACGCTATTTCTAAAACGCTTATTGGCAATTATAAAATCAATCTGATTTCGGATTGTTGTTCCCGGTGTATCGGCTGGAGATTTCCATGTATATAGTCTTCTCGGTGGTAACTTGAAGTATGTGTTCATAATAGTTAAGTCATTTTGTTGTTGGCAAAACTGTACTAAGAGATCCCCTCTGTCGTTTCTGACTCCCGATCCAAATGGTCCCGTTATCTCTTTTGTAATTGCATTTCCCACTTTGGCGTTGAAATCCCCTATGATGTATGTGGCTTCTTGTTTCTTACAGCTTTTTAGTACTGCTTCAATATCCAAGTAAAATTCTTCAAACTCTTCCATAGTTGCTTCAGTTGTAGGTGCATATATTTGTATAATGTTTATGTTCACTGGCAGTGCTTTTATCTTAAGTGCTATTATTCGATCATTGTAAGGAACACAAGATATAAGGTTTTTATCCTATTCTTTATCAATTATTATAGAAACTCCTCTATGATGATTTCCATTTTTGTAACCTGAATAATACACTGTCATATTCCCTGTTGCGATCTTTCCATTTCCAGGCCATCTTACCTCGCTGAGGCCAAGTATATTCAATTTTAGTCTTTTCATTTCCAGAATCACATTTGATAATTTCCCAGGTTCGTATAATGTGCTCACATTCCATGTACCCATAATAGTTTCCTTCGTATGATTTGTATTTCTTCGCTCCATTGTTTTGCCTCCCCGGAATCTTAATGTCCCATTCCTCTGTTCAGACGCCTTATCGCAAAACTGTCGGAGATTTTTTCTTTCGCGTGCTGTTATCCCACTTGTGTTATTGTCCAGTCTCTCAATTTCCACACTAGACCTGGGATCCATTATAGCATGGCCAGTCGCATATTTCCCATTACCAAGCCTGGAAACTTGATAACGCCGGGCGCCAACCGGACCGTATGGCATATATATCCTTTCCTATTTTAACTTTCATGATGATATTTCTTGGGATGATACTGCAGTGGTTTCCCGTTGCCTTCTGCAGGATTTTCTGTCGGGGTTTACTCCCCTAGCCGAAAAGACCCCGTTTTAGGGCGCGGGATACTCGCCTACTCGCTCTAGATTGATGTTCACCAATCCGACTGGGGCACATACGTCTCGAGCGAGTTGCTGATAGTCTGCTGTTATAATTGCAGTAAAAAGCTTAACGGTATTTATTGGCAGGCAAACCTTCGGCAAGTGAACCTCCCTCCGTTTTCCCATCAGCAGTATAATGTGAGTTCTGATTTAGCTTCCCTGATCAGCGCTTAGCCCGCAGAACAGAAAATTACCACCCTGCACGACATGGATGTACAGAACTCACATGGTTGTTGTTTCGTTTCTCCGTCGGCGGGACTAGCACCATATGACGGTCGAGTGAGACTACTTACTAGAGAAGGCAACTCTAGTTACAACAACCTGTGCCTCGCAGGGCCTTTTATACTTACTGATACAAATGGCCAGAATGATCTCTCGAATTTCATCATTTGGGCCCGATCGTTATCCGACGATTCATCGAACGATGCAATTTTATTCTGGAGCCCTTACATTCACTCTATTTGTACGTCGATTTATTCTCAAATATCGCTCATGAGAATGTTTTGTTTTCGACGCGGTAGTCTCATCCGGGAAAATTTACCAGAAAAATTATCCGCCAAAGAAATTTCAATAGGCTAGATGCTCTCGCGTATTTCGATACTTTGCCACGATAAGGGATTTTCTAATTTCCTACGAAACTTAATTTGATCGGATAATTTTCCAATTCAATTTCAACCGCGTCGTATCGTTGCTAAATTTAGTCTTTTTTGTTGTTTTTTTTCCCCCGTTTTTTCTTGCGACGAGTAAGGTAATTTTATCTAGTCTCGTAATATTTACATTTTCAATTAAAATTCGCTCGTCTAAATTTTTCATTTGCGCTACCACACAAGTAGATTGCGGAGATCGAAGTTTTTTCATCAACTCGACTTTTATTCTATTACGTACAAAGATCAAGGTCGAGTTTTTTTCATTTTTTTTACCGTCGTTCTTGAAGTCGGGCCATCGGTAAAGGAGAAATTTGGAATAAAAGTTAAGCGATATTTTTCATTACTTAATATTTGCTATCTGATTTTAAATATTTCCCCGTTTGTCCAGTGAAAATTTTCAAAGAGTACCTCTATAAATGGGGGCGAGGTTGCAGAAAACCTTTGTTCACTGCGGACCGAGGAAATTTAATATTTAGTTGTTTTTTTGTTTTAATGAATTCTACTGATTAAGCTTATAATTTAAAAATGTCGTGGAATTCCGTTGAATTTCGTCGAATTTCGTCGATTTGATAAATTATTTTTATTTGTAATGAGTTTATTTTATAAAATTTACTATCCACTCGTAAAGATCGTGAAATAATTCGGAGACAGCCCGGTCTAAAAAAAAATTTAATGTGTTTAACATCAATCAGTATATACTGCACCAGAAAAATTGCTGCAGACGATGCCCTAACCCACGCTGTTCGGCTAGAGGCAGCAGAACTACCTGTGCGGATATGAATACAATTTATAAGTAATAAATTTTTCTCGGAAAACGTGAATACCCCTACAATAATTCAAAACGTTGCTGATGGAAGACTAATAAATCGTCGGCAGGGTCGGTTTTAAAAGTTTTTCAGAAATTTGGTTTTTATCGAAATTATATATCCGAGCAAGCGGAGGAGTAGCAATCCTAGTGCATACGTCGGTCTCAGCTGTATCAGCCAGAATAGACACACCTCTACAGATGGTGGCGATATCTGTATTCTTACACGGTCCTCCGAGACTTTCATTAACGATCTGCAACTGCTACCTTCCCCCCAACACTATGGTACATTCGGTAGACCTTCAAAACGCCATATCCCAAATAGTAAGTCCAATGGTCATACTTGGAGATTTCAACGCTCACTCCCCACTATGGGGAGCGGTGTCAACCAACAGACATGGATCAATCATCACTAATATATTAATAGAGTACGATTTGTGTACCCTGGTCCCACCTGACCACACACATTTCAACCTCTCCCGTAACACCGTCTCGACTATTGACTTAGCACTGGTATCCCCATTACTCCTCCCGAAACTTAAGTCTTTTATCCGTGACGACCTTTGCTCCAGTGATCATTTCCCAGTATTCCTACAGTTCGCGGGATACCATCCATCACCGCTAATTCCAAGACCCCCACGATTTTTGTTCCACAAGGCGGACTGGGCGGCATACGAGGCCGGAATCAAAATCCAAGCTCCTAGCGAGTCCCTATCAGACAATTTAAGCACGTTTCTTAATGCCATTCTACACACCGCCTGCTTATCAATACCCATCTCTCACAATTCCCGAGCTAAGAGAGTACCATGGTGGTGCAAAGAGATTCATACCGCAATCCAACAGCGCAAACGAGCACTCAGAAAGTATAAAACGTCTCGGTCGCTACCTGACTTAATAGCCTTCAAAAAGTCTCGAGCTCTTGCCCGTGCTCTTATTCGCGGCAAAAAACAAGAATGCTGGGAACAGTTTATCGCATCGATCTCTTCGTCAACGTCAAATAGGACCATGTGGAACAAAATAAAATCCATCAGCGGAATCAACAGCGCCCCAAAACGCGTTCAACTCAGAATCAATGGCAGCCAGATAACGGATGAAGCGGACGTCGCCAAAGCCTTTGCCAGCTACTTTGCCGCAGCATCGTCGTCAGAAAAGTACCCTCCCGCCTTCCGCAGCATGAAACACCAAGCAGAGCAACAGCCAGTGCACTTCCCGTCCGAATCCAACGAAACATACAACAGTAACTTTACCATCTCAGAATTAAATTTCCAACTCAACCACCACACATCCAACACTGCCCCTGGCCCCGACTGTATCCACCCGTACATGCTAAAGTATCTCTCAATTTCCGGCAAACATTTTCTCCTACATATATTCAACCAAATCTGGAATTCCGGAAACATTCCGGCACAATGGAAATCAGCCAATATCATTCCAATACTAAAGGAAAATAAAGATCCTACTCTTCCCGAAAGTTACCGTCCTATTTCATTGCTTAGTGTCATTTCCAAAACGCTGGAGAAGATGGTTAATAGGCGCCTCATGTTTTTCCTAGAACAAAAATGTCTTCTATCTCCTAACCAAGCCGGCGGGCGAGAGGCAAGATCGACAGTCAGCCAGCTACTTAGCCTGCAAAGGCAGATTTCATCGGCGTTTCATCGCCAACAGCACCTCTACGCAGTATTTTTCGATTTAGAAAAAGCATTTGACCGCCTGTGGCGTCATGGCTTACTTCTAAAACTGCGAACGGCGGGAATCGCCGGAAAATTGGGTAAATACCTACACCGCTTCTTAGACAATAGAACGATCCAAGTTACGACTGGTTCGTCAACGTCTGAACTGATTCTGTTGGAAAATGGTGTGCCACAAGGCTCTGCTTTAAGCGCAACCTTGTTCATATATTATATCAATGATATAACTGACTGCCTTGCCGCCCCAGTAACGTCCCGGCTCTACGTTGATGACCTGAATATATCCTTATCGTCCAACCATCCTATAAACGCTCAAAATATCCTCCAAAAATCCATTGAAAATTTACAAAAGTGGTCCAATGATAACGGTCTGACCTTTTCCTTAACAAAAACAATATGTGTTGATTTCCACAGGGGACGCCAAAACCCACTTCCCAGCGTATTCCTGAGTCTAAATGGTTTTCCTATCCCAAATCGTCCATCAGTCAAGTTTCTAGGCCTAATATTTGATAAAAAACTTTCTTGGCGCTCTCACATAGCTGAGCTCAAAACCAAGTGCCTAAAATCCTTGTCTATCCTGAAATATCTATAAAATTACAAGTACAATATAAACCGAAAATTACTTCTTACAATCTACAGATCGATTATCCTTTCACGAATTAATTACGGGTGCCAGGTGTACTCCTCAGCCGCTAAAAGTGTGCTAAGATCCTTAGATCCTATACATTCTGCTGCCCTCCGGTCTATCCTTTCTGCTCATCCCTCTTCTCCGGTTATAAGTTTGTATGCACTGGCAGGTTGTCCCCCGCTGTCCTACTATAGGAAGTACTATAACTTTAAAGAAATGAGCACCCTCCTTAGTAGTACCAAAACCCCGACAATATCTCCTAATATGAGGTTTGGGAATGACCCAGTGCCCGAACTTTTTTCGGTTATGGGTCGTTTCCAAATCTTTTCAATCCCAAGAACTCTGCCAGACTTCGCAGCAATCGCACCACCTTCGAGTCAGCCAATCACAAACATCAACATATCGCTGACAAAATTTAACAAAGCTCAATACCCCCCAAACATAGCACAAATAGCAACAAATATCATAGCGAGCTACACAGACCATGCATGCCTCTACACAGATGGAGCGAAGGCAATAGATTATCAGTCACCGGCGGCATGCTCCTTCGAAGTCTCAGGGGCAGCAGAGTCAGTTAGACTGCACGATTGCTGTACAGCACTGGACGCTGAAATATACGCGATAGTCTTTTGCATCCAACACTATACCGATAGCAACCCCCAGTCCCAAAAGGCCCTACTCATAACTGACTCTCTAAACTCCCTTCAACTCATCTCGGGGATTAAATCCAACAACCCTTTTTTGGTAAGGAAGGTACATTACCTATTATACAGGTTATCACATTTAAACTCCGAAATGTCCTTCCTATGGGTGCCGGCTCATGTTGGGATTCCAGGCAATGAGCGTGTCAATCGAGCAGCTCAGGCGACATTGTTCTCTCCAATGCCACACAACCCCCCTCTTCCCCCTACATTGGCTCATTTATTTATGTAGCAAACTGGAGAAGAATGGCAACAGGAATGGAGATCTTCAAGTACATTTCTCCGAAGCATAAAAACAACCACGGAGCCTTGGTGGCCCACAGACGGAGTTTCCCGCAGAGATTTTTCTGTCCTGAATCGTCTCCGAATAGGACATACAACCCTCTCGCACGGCTACATATTCACGAGCCAGGAACCCCCAAATGTCTGCCCCTTTTGTAGTCAACCGAGCGCCCCATCCACCAATCACCTACTTCTCGAATGTCCCTCTTTTGAATTACCACGATCCATGCACTTCACCACTTCCTCTACTTCTACGATACTGTCAAATGCTCCGCCCGCGGTCGCAGCTGTATTAGCTTACATGCGGAGCAGCGATCTGTACTATCGCGTTTAATCCCCTTAAGTAGGCTCCATGTGCTGTAATAGCCCCAGTAGTTAAACACGGCACATGGAAACACTCATATACAATCTTAGGAAAAAAAAAAAAAAAATATATATATATATATATATATGACAACCAGAAGTTGTCTTTTAAATAGATATTTCTTAAAACCGAAGTTACTCTGTTATTATTATTATCGCGTAAAAAAAATTTTAAAAATTTCATAAATGTGCATTGCGTTGAGAGGTAAAAGTGGTTTTTGATTTTTTCTTTAATTTGCCGGCCAAAAACTTTATATTTACGCGCATGCGCATTAAATGAGGCCTAGTTCTGATTTTTAATATATTCTACGAGGCAAGTCGCCCAGATAGTTCCGTCTGTTTAGTATACCGAATGATCAGGATATATTATACATTAGTTATAGTAGAACAACTGACATCACTTTTTTTATTTTTCACTTTTAAAACTTTACCGCTCGAAAATATTCGATAAATTTCTGGTTTCCATTTAATCTACGAAGAGGTGTGACATTTCCGATAATCATCCTGAAAATACGTAGAATATTTGACTGACCTAAAGCATTCCGGAAGGAAATTGTCGGTGATTTACGGAATTTTATATAAAATGCTTTTTTACAAAAAATAAATACCGATACTTGAAGGTTTATTATAAAAATTTAAAAATGCACTAAAAAGTAAAAAATAATTACTCCCGATTAGAAAATATATATATCAAAGTGATATAACACTTAAGTGGTGAAATCGTAATTCTTATACAACATTAACTTTTTCGAGTTGGCATTAAATCCATGTTACTATATCTAAGAACAATTTAATGAACATTTAATGCAGTTTTTAATTATTCTTTTAATATGGAAAAAAAAAAAAAAAAAGCTTAAATTTATAGCTAAATAAATACATTTTCAAGGAGTATATGACCTTAGACATCCACCTTGCGTTGTGGTGCATGGCTCCGAGATATCGAAATGAAAAATTATTGGAAGTTTCTCTTAGAAATACTAAGCATAATTTTAAAAATTCTTGCTAATCGTCACGAAGCTGATGTATAGCAAATACATGCTGCAGAAATGTAATCAATTGGGATTTTCTTAAATACTGATCTCATTTCTTCTTTCATTAATGCTGAGAAAAAATTGCCTTTTGTTCATCTTGGATCACTTGTTTTGGAATTCTTTAAAAATAGCAACATTTGGACCAGAAGTGCAAGGCATTTTCAGCTAGTTCTTACAATCATTTAAAAAATAAGATGACGACGCGCCAAATGTAATAATTTGCGATCGAGGAATCGTTCCAACTCACGTTCTTTGTCACCAGTATTAACGGCAGTTGTGTCAAAAGAAATATACATTTAATAATAGAGGCACAGGATTTTTTGTTTTGGCCGAGTTTCTTGACACGGCAAAGCGACTGCTAAAAAGAACGATGTCCGAGAGATCGTGAATTAACGACCCTTTGGAGAATATTTTCCACCTCGGACATAAACGATAGCGCTGCAAGTACCGAATCCGTATCAATATTAAACAGCCGAAAGCAATATTCTCACTTACAATTGCGCAATAAATAGGAATAAGCAAGCACAATAAAAAACCTATTCACTCTTTTCTTTGGCTCACTTATGCAGTAGAGAATCCTTATCGCACATTTAGAAGAGATATAGAAATGACGATACTCTGATCAGAAATATCGAACTATACTGGCACACAGCAGTATAACGAGGGAAAGCAGTATTTGCGGCGCGCATGTACGCTCGTTTTACCGAAACGCTTTTCGACACGTCTTCAAATCAACCAAATGAGCTGAAATTTTAACGCTATGATTTTTTCATATAAGAGAACAATTTTACCGATTGGGAACACCTAATTTTTGGGAAAAAAATTCAGTTATCTATAACTAAGAGCCACCCTAATGTACACATAAGCTAGCTGGGTTAATAAAAAATTCACTCTAGTTCTACTGTCTCACCATTAAGTACAAATGGAAAAATCTTACTTTTTCGTCTTCTCGATATATTTGAATAGATCTTGTCTGTAAAATCGCGGCATCTTTGTCGCTAAAGCGAATTGATTCTATTTTTAACCGACTTCAAAAAAGAAGGAGGTTCTCAATTCGACTGTATTTTTTTTTTTTTTTTTTTTTTTTATGTGTGTTACCACAAAACTTTCTTCTAGATGAACCGATTTTGACGATTCTTCTTTTATTTGAAAGGTGGCATTTCTCATGTGGTCCGATTTAAATTTGATCAAGATTTGACCGGTAGTTTTTGAGTTATCTTTAATAATGCGGGAGATTGAAGCTTTTTGGATGCTTTTCTTTCATGATTGTTTTCACCGCCGGGTTAGATTAATTGAGCTACTTTTTGGAATTGGCATCAAATTCATATTAAAAGAATAATTAAAAACTGCATTAAATGTTCATTAAATTGTTCTTAGATATAGTAACATGGATTTAATGCCAACTCGAAAAAGTTAATGTTGTATAAGAATTACGATTTCACCACTTAAGTGTTATATCACTTTGATATATATATTTTCTAATCGGGAGTAATTATTTTTTACTTTTTAGTGCATTTTTAAATTTTTATAATAAACCTTCAAGTATCGGTATTTATTTTTTGTAAAAAAGCATTTTATATAAAATTCCGTAAATCACCGACAATTTCCTTCCGGAATGCTTTAGGTCAGTCAAATATTCTACGTATTTTCAGGATGATTATCGGAAATGTCACACCTCTTCGTAGATTAAATGGAAACCAGAAATTTATCGAATATTTTCGAGCGGTAAAGTTTTAAAAGTGAAAAATAAAAAAAGTGATGTCAGTTGTTCTACTATAACTAATGTATAATATATCCTGATCATTCGGTATACTAAACAGACGGAACTATCTGGGCGACTTGCCTCGTAGAATATATTAAAAATCAGAACTAGGCCTCATTTAATGCGCATGCGCGTAAATATAAAGTTTTTGGCCGGCAAATTAAAGAAAAAATCAAAAACCACTTTTACCTCTCAACGCAATGCACATTTATGAAATTTTTAAAATTTTTTTTACGCGATAATAATAATAACAGAGTAACTTCGGTTTTAAGAAATATCTATTTAAAAGACAACTTCTGGTTGTCATATATATATATATATATATATTTTTTTTTTTTTTTTCCTAAGATTGTATATGAGTGTTTCCATGTGCCGTGTTTAACTACTGGGGCTATTACAGCACATGGAGCCTACTTAAGGGGATTAAACGCGATAGTACAGATCGCTGCTCCGCATGTAAGCTAATACAGCTGCGACCGCGGGCGGAGCATTTGACAGTATCGTAGAAGTAGAGGAAGTGGTGAAGTGCATGGATCGTGGTAATTCAAAAGAGGGACATTCGAGAAGTAGGTGATTGGTGGATGGGGCGCTCGGTTGACTACAAAAGGGGCAGACATTTGGGGGTTCCTGGCTCGTGAATATGTAGCCGTGCGAGAGGGTTGTATGTCCTATTCGGAGACGATTCAGGACAGAAAAATCTCTGCGGGAAACTCCGTCTGTGGGCCACCAAGGCTCCGTGGTTGTTTTTATGCTTCGGAGAAATGTACTTGAAGATCTCCATTCCTGTTGCCATTCTTCTCCAGTTTGCTACATAAATAAATGAGCCAATGTAGGGGGAAGAGGGGGGTTGTGTGGCATTGGAGAGAACAATGTCGCCTGAGCTGCTCGATTGACACGCTCATTGCCTGGAATCCCAACATGAGCCGGCACCCATAGGAAGGACATTTCGGAGTTTAAATGTGATAACCTGTATAATAGGTAATGTACCTTCCTTACCAAAAAAGGGTTGTTGGATTTAATCCCCGAGATGAGTTGAAGGGAGTTTAGAGAGTCAGTTATGAGTAGGGCCTTTTGGGACTGGGGGTTGCTATCGGTATAGTGTTGGATGCAAAAGACTATCGCGTATATTTCAGCGTCCAGTGCTGTACAGCAATCGTGCAGTCTAACTGACTCTGCTGCCCCTGAGACTTCGAAGGAGCATGCCGCCGGTGACTGATAATCTATTGCCTTCGCTCCATCTGTGTAGAGGCATGCATGGTCTGTGTAGCTCGCTATGATATTTGTTGCTATTTGTGCTATGTTTGGGGGGTATTGAGCTTTGTTAAATTTTGTCAGCGATATGTTGATGTTTGTGATTGGCTGACTCGAAGGTGGTGCGATTGCTGCGAAGTCTGGCAGAGTTCTTGGGATTGAAAAGATTTGGAAACGACCCATAACCGAAAAAAGTTCGGGCACTGGGTCATTCCCAAACCTCATATTAGGAGATATTGTCGGGGTTTTGGTACTACTAAGGAGGGTGCTCATTTCTTTAAAGTTATAGTACTTCCTATAGTAGGACAGCGGGGGACAACCTGCCAGTGCATACAAACTTATAACCGGAGAAGAGGGATGAGCAGAAAGGATAGACCGGAGGGCAGCAGAATGTATAGGATCTAAGGATCTTAGCACACTTTTAGCGGCTGAGGAGTACACCTGGCACCCGTAATTAATTCGTGAAAGGATAATCGATCTGTAGATTGTAAGAAGTAATTTTCGGTTTATATTGTACTTGTAATTTTATAGATATTTCAGGATAGACAAGGATTTTAGGCACTTGGTTTTGAGCTCAGCTATGTGAGAGCGCCAAGAAAGTTTTTTATCAAATATTAGGCCTAGAAACTTGACTGATGGACGATTTGGGATAGGAAAACCATTTAGACTCAGGAATACGCTGGGAAGTGGGTTTTGGCGTCCCCTGTGGAAATCAACACATATTGTTTTTGTTAAGGAAAAGGTCAGACCGTTATCATTGGACCACTTTTGTAAATTTTCAATGGATTTTTGGAGGATATTTTGAGCGTTTATAGGATGGTTGGACGATAAGGATATATTCAGGTCATCAACGTAGAGCCGGGACGTTACTGGGGCGGCAAGGCAGTCAGTTATATCATTGATATAATATATGAACAAGGTTGCGCTTAAAGCAGAGCCTTGTGGCACACCATTTTCCAACAGAATCAGTTCAGACGTTGACGAACCAGTCGTAACTTGGATCGTTCTATTGTCTAAGAAGCGGTGTAGGTATTTACCCAATTTTCCGGCGATTCCCGCCGTTCGCAGTTTTAGAAGTAAGCCATGACGCCACAGGCGGTCAAATGCTTTTTCTAAATCGAAAAATACTGCGTAGAGGTGCTGTTGGCGATGAAACGCCGATGAAATCTGCCTTTGCAGGCTAAGTAGCTGGCTGACTGTCGATCTTGCCTCTCGCCCGCCGGCTTGGTTAGGAGATAGAAGACATTTTTGTTCTAGGAAAAACATGAGGCGCCTATTAACCATCTTCTCCAGCGTTTTGGAAATGACACTAAGCAATGAAATAGGACGGTAACTTTCGGGAAGAGTAGGATCTTTATTTTCCTTTAGTATTGGAATGATATTGGCTGATTTCCATTGTGCCGGAATGTTTCCGGAATTCCAGATTTGGTTGAATATATGTAGGAGAAAATGTTTGCCGGAAATTGAGAGATACTTTAGCATGTACGGGTGGATACAGTCGGGGCCAGGGGCAGTGTTGGATGTGTGGTGGTTGAGTTGGAAATTTAATTCTGAGATGGTAAAGTTACTGTTGTATGTTTCGTTGGATTCGGACGGGAAGTGCACTGGCTGTTGCTCTGCTTGGTGTTTCATGCTGCGGAAGGCGGGAGGGTACTTTTCTGACGACGATGCTGCGGCAAAGTAGCTGGCAAAGGCTTTGGCGACGTCCGCTTCATCCGTTATCTGGCTGCCATTGATTCTGAGTTGAACGCGTTTTGGGGCGCTGTTGATTCCGCTGATGGATTTTATTTTGTTCCACATGGTCCTATTTGACGTTGACGAAGAGATCGATGCGATAAACTGTTCCCAGCATTCTTGTTTTTTGCCGCGAATAAGAGCACGGGCAAGAGCTCGAGACTTTTTGAAGGCTATTAAGTCAGGTAGCGACCGAGACGTTTTATACTTTCTGAGTGCTCGTTTGCGCTGTTGGATTGCGGTATGAATCTCTTTGCACCACCATGGTACTCTCTTAGCTCGGGAATTGTGAGAGATGGGTATTGATAAGCAGGCGGTGTGTAGAATGGCATTAAGAAACGTGCTTAAATTGTCTGATAGGGACTCGCTAGGAGCTTGGATTTTGATTCCGGCCTCGTATGCCGCCCAGTCTGCCTTGTGGAACAAAAATCGCGGGGGTCTTGGAATTAGCGGTGATGGATGGTATCCCGCGAACTGTAGGAATACTGGGAAATGATCACTGGAGCAAAGGTCGTCACGGATAAAAGACTTAAGTTTCGGGAGGAGTAATGGGGATACCAGTGCTAAGTCAATAGTCGAGAAGGTGTTATGGGAGAGGTTGAAATGTGTGTGGTCAGGTGAGACCAGGGTACACAAATCGTACTCTATTAATATATTAGTGATGATTGATCCATGTCTGTTGGTTGACGCCGCTCCCCATAGTGGGGAGTGAGCGTTGAAATCTCCAAGTATGACCATTGGACTTACTATTTGGGATATGGCGTTTTGAAGGTCTACCGAATGTACCATAGTGTTGGGGGGAAGGTAGCAGTTGCAGATCGTTAATGAAATTTAAGCTGAAAACTTCAGAAGCGAAAGGTTTAGCTGATATTTGTATTATTATTGTGACAACTTATGCGGAAGCGTGGTTTTCAGCTCCGGTTACTATAAAAGCACCAAATTCAGATTTTAATTTTCTAAAAAAACTGAATTCTTAGGAAAGAAATAGACGGAGAAGTTTCAAAAGTGGCTGTAAATCAATTTATTCGCCATTTATGGTATCTAACTCCGGAAGCAATTCACTTTCTTTGATAACGATGTCAGTAATGAGGTGAAAGAAAGAATGCACGAAAATCTGGATCTCGACGCAACAGAAGATGACGACTTGAGCCGATTGCAGATTAAATTTCCTGACGTGGAAAATTTATACCGGGGAAATCTAAATCAATTCACTGACCAAGAATTTTTTTGAGAGATTTCGCATTAACACCGATTTTCTTCTCGGAAGTCTAAGTCAATGGGAGTAGGATGAAGATTATCTGAAAAGTAGAGAACTAATCTCCCCAAATTGAAAGTGGTCAATGATGCAGCTGAACGCGGCGGTGTACAATTAATTGAACAATACAACAATAAACCGACCCGCAAAGAAGATCAAAAACAGTATTTTTTTTTTTTTTTAAGGATTGCCAGTCGAGGACATTACCCAGCACAAAAACAGTACCTGCTTCAAGTGGTAGCGGAATATGGAAAAAAAAACAATACTCTGGTGCGAAAAAATCGACGCTCATGCCTGGCATTAATACTTAACTTTCTTAGTCTATTCTGTGGCAAATTCAACAATTTTTTCATTTTTATCAATAAAATTATTCACCCGGGAAAGAAGGCTAAGAAAAAAAATCGTAATATTTCAATAAGACTGTAATGAGAGTTCTGTTTTACTGCGTAACACTTGCGCTAAACCACTCTGTCTAGTAATCAGTGGAAGTGTACCTTCGCGCGTGCGCTGAGTTGCACTATTGGCGCTATTTTCTTGGCCATATCGGCACGTCTTAAAGTTGACTAAATTACCTAAAATTTTAACGCAATGATTTTTTCATATAAGAGAACAAGACTACCGGTTGGGAGATTAAAAATTTTAACCTTGAAAAATAAGGGCTACCCTAATATACATATAGGCGTATATCGTTTAATTTGTCGATTGCTTTACGAAATCAAGTTTGCTGTTTTTTGCCCTTAATTACTAGAAACATCCGGAACCGATTGTTTATCTTGAAAAAGGTAAATCTCCCGAAGAATGCTTAACAAATTTATTCCAGGAGAAGAATCTGACTGACATGCAAATGACCTTCCGATTAACAAACGAGAAAGATATTATACAGGACACAAGTACCCCGAAGCGTCACAGATATTATAAAATTTCTTGCCTCGCCTCAAGATTGATCTGCGCACAATTACTCGGAAATTTTAGGACTTCCGAATACAATCCTTTTTTAAAAGGCAACATTAAAACCTTACGCGAGCGAAGGACACGATATCATCTCTCTCTCTCTGCAAATATATGCGAAGAATTCACCTAATTAATGGGGAAGCGAGTCTTTTTTCCTAAAAAAACTGATGAACTGAAAAAATCGGAATACCATTCGGTTCATTTCACGCCCGATGTTTTTCGTACAAATCAATGAGCTTTTATTGGTCGATGCATAGCTGATTTGTTGAGGACATGTCGTCCATTCCGATCGAATAAAATAAGTTGGAACATTTAAGTGACGCTGTTCTTATTTTTTCTTTTGAGTATAGAGAACTAATGACTGGTTAATTTAATATATTTGGGCTTGCGATAAAAATAAAAAAAAACAACAACAAATGTTCCGTATATATTACATCCGGGCTGTGCAGCCGAAGTATTTTAGACCTAACTGGTGGCGGTATCGAGAAAAAAAAATAATCATTATAATTTAAAAAAAATAAATACTATATAATATAAAACATATATATGTGACTGAACTATATATACAACGTACATAGCAAAAAAGAATCTATCAAATGATACAAATTAATGAATAACAATAAAATCATTGTACATTGAACAAAAAAGTCTGGTAATGATAATTTGTGACAGAAATAAAATTTTAATAAAACATTCCGCTTGGAATTGTTTAATAATTGCATATAAAACGTGCAAACATTTAACTAGTTTTCCGAATTTCGTTCAGATTCGTCTCCAAACACAATCGATACGTATCTTTTTTACTACATTTCAAACATTCAAGTCTCTTTAAGTGCGCTAGTTTCCCCTTCTTTTTTGCAGCACATGTGTCACATATTTTTCTTTCTTTGCGGATCAATCCGTTACCTTCAGCGTAATTGTCTAGGACGAGGCCAATAAACATTTTTAGTTTTCGAGGAACCAGTCTTTCGAGAAGGAAGTCTCGTGTAGGATTCGATTAATAAGTCACGGTGTAAAAAAAAGGTCATGGTGGAACGCGAGTGCAACGATAGTTGACGACAGTGTGCTGAATTTTTAATCTGTAGGATCAACTAGTACGATTTTTGTTATGTTTTAGGATTCTTCAATTTTTCCACTGAACTGATTTAGTTGATTTGAGCGATGCATAGACAAAAGCGGTAAACTGGCTTGGAATTTCAATTAGTATCAGACACGGGTTTGCATAATCTAATTATCACTTAAAAGGGTTTGTTAAAAATTTTTTCTTCACCGAATGGACCGAAACTATAATATTTCTTTCCCGCACAATAAATATATGATTATTATAAATGTAATCTGTACGAGCATTAGCAGGACTTGGAACTCTGAGCATATACTTATTTTATTGGCTTACACATACATTTAAGATATTAACATTTTATCTCCATAGTCTCATTTGAACCCAAAGAAAATGAAGTTACTTTTGTAGAGTATAGTTCTGGTGTTGCAGCTGCTCTCTTTCGGTATCATCGGAATTATTAAACCTGAAATAGTTGAGAACAATAAACATTTTTGCAGATAAAGCCAGTCCAAAGATACATAGCAGCCAGTTTCATCCGTAGTGTAATCATTTAACTTCATGAGTGAAAACCGCTGTGTAAATTAGTAGACTAATTAAACATTTTTCATTTCTGCGGTTGTAACACGACTCTGAGTTCTATTTTCATTGAATCTTGTGCTATTATATAGCTTTTTTGTTGGTCCATATAATTGTACCATATCGTTAAATAAGTAACGACAAACAACAGTTGGTTCCACTTTTGACGTTTGTAATCTAGAAGTTGGAATTTTTGTTATATTACGAGTTGGCTACACTTTTACACGGGGGGGGGGGGGTAGCCCTTTTAGACGAAGACCTTTTTGGGCGCGGCTCGTTTAAGCGGTAGCGACGAGGGTTTTTACGCAGACTTTTTAACGAACCAGCTGCGGTGATTTCCAGGTATCATCCGCTAAACGTTATCATTTGTGTTAGTGAGAAACACGAGTCACCGAATTTATTTCTACATCATCCATATTTACTGCTATCAGAAATTCCACGCAAAACACCGTTCCTCGTTAAGGATTTGGTTTATCGGCGAATATAGCATACGTATACACGCATATGTATAATTACATAACAGATATTTTACATGATTTCATTAGATTATTCATTTATTTTAAATATTTTTAATTTTTAGGATTCCGTAATAACTTACGGAATCCTAATAAGATGGTACACAAATGACAATAATATCAAATAAAAATCAATAACTCACGAATAGCTTGACTTATAGACTTCAAATTTGGAACATAAATCACAATTAAAATTCTCTTTAAAACGATTCATAACTTAAAGATTACCGATTACCCTAGGCGGCAAAAAACCCCCAAAACCGTCAAGAATATATAATATGGTACATGAAACGACCTCAAAAACCACTTAAAAAATCATAATTCATCACCTGATAAACCTCTATAAAGCTGAAATTCAAAATATAAACTAAAATGCAGGAGTCCTTTCATAAAATCAAAAAATTATGCTGCAAAAGTTATGTAAAGTTGCCGAAAGGTTCAAAAAAGTGCAAAAAATGACGTGTCCCCCCCTAGCGCTGCGAGTATTACAGCTTAAAATTTTAAACGCGGTTTAAAATACGCGCATCCTCGTATATTTCTCTAGTTTGGAACATCCGGCCTTCCAACTTTAAAACTGGACCTTCGGGGCGCCGAAAGCTCGAAATTTTGGAAAAAAATATTTTTTCCCCCGGGCGTGTTATCGTTGGAAAGATTGCTATTTGTCGGGAATGAAACCGTATTTCATATCCTTAACAAAACTTTCCAAGTTGCCGTAAAGTTCAAAAAAGCGCGAAAAATGACGTGTTCCCCCCCCCCTAACGCCGCGAATATTATAGCTAAAAAGTAGGGTCGTCACGCCTAACACACACACACAGACACTTTGGAATACAATAATCGTTCATTTTTATGATAAAAGTAAAAAAAGCTTAATGCGCGCAACAGTAAATGAAACGTGATTTTTATATGTGATATATTGTACAAATAAGATCAAAGGTTAAAAGGGCTGTGGAAACATCATAATCGAAAATAGTTTTATAACAATTTTTTATTACAGATGAACAGTACATAACATCGTGTGACGTCAGCGGAATGGTGATCGCAAGTCATAAATAGATACCGCTATACGTTTGACTATTGAACACGTGTATCGATTAGAAATATGAAGCGCGTGTTTCAAATGCTTTTATGGGCGATGGGGCACAGTTAAACATATCGTTAGCGACAGGTAAATAATGTTGTAATTTAATTTAATTTAGTAGAGAAATTATATACATTTTCATCTTCATTAACTAATGAAAAAAACTTGAACAGGAGCAAACATTAAAACTTGAATAAAACTTATATTACGTATTTGAAATACTCAATGGTCGGCTCGATGCGATGGTTACCTTTATCGTCGCGATAAGGTCATGTCTAAATATTTAAAATAAAAAGCAGAGGCGCTATTAAAAAAAAAAAAGTTTCAAATGTATTTTTAGCTGTTTTTTGAAAGGATCTTTTAATTATATGTAGCTTTTTGTCTACTAAAATCCTTAGATTAGTATTGAATAAATATAGTTTAGTATTTCCTGAAAATGTTAAAATTATAACCTATGTTGATGATATTGCAGTGGTACGTGCGGCAAAAACCCAACCACAGCTTGCAGATAAAATTGCCGAGTTTATAACGTAATAGAAACATTTCTAGCAGATTTTGGACTTTCAATGATATGATTCTGAATAATAAATTGAATAACAGTGCCTTAAATAAAGGTTAATATGGATTAGATACGATGTAAGTTAGCTTTAGTTATTGCAGGATCTAAACCAATGGATATGGAAACCGAAAAGCATATTACTTTGTTCAGTATTAAATATCAGGCTGAATAATGAATTTAGTAACGTAAAATATATTCATAAAAACCTGTTTACTTATCAAAATCACTTAACGTTAAAAAATTAAAAATTATTTTGAAAAATTATTATATAGGTAAATTTCAGCAAATTTGGAATAATTACAACGGTATATATCAGTATTTTCCGGATATATTAGGGAAAGTTTAAATAATAAAGTTTTTACCCCAAAATTTTTTTAATGTACACTTCATAATTGGGCATGGAATATTTAAAGTATACTTGTACAAGTATGGAATTGCGGGTTCGGAAAATGGCTGTTAGATGCAATTTTCAGGAGTATAGTGTGTATCATATTTTACATAAGGCTGCAATAGCAGTAATACAATTATTGAAGGTACTACGGAACAACTGGTAACAGATAATTTCAATCATTTCAATCACTTTACAATAGAAAAGGTTAAAAATCGTAAAAATAATATTCATTTATATTAAGACACTATTTACTTTTAAGAATTATACTTAATATTAATATTCATTTATATTAAGACACTATTTTAAGAAAGTAGTTTACTATATGCGCTAGTAGAGTCGAGGATCAGATATGGAATTGAGGCATGGGGAATGACGAGAAAAACAATACTTGGGGAAATAAATAAACTACAAATTAAATGCTTGGAAATTAATAGGAAATCATAAAGGAGAAACCGAAAGTGAAATAATTAAAAAATAACACGTAATGAGCATAAGGAGCATGTACTTATTACTGAAGATATGGGAGTACATAGCAGCAGAAAAGAAAATTGAATTGGAGGAAAGAATAAACACAGAATACGAGTTGAGGGAAAAATGTTTGTACCAACTGCCGTTAGCAAGAACAAAGATGGGAGAGCAAACGGATAAATATATTATAACTCAGATGTTGAATTACACAAAGAAATAATTCAGAGTTGCTATAGTGCAGAGGAAACAAGCTCTGAGAAAATATAAAATAACCAGACTTCAAGAACACCTAATTGAGTTTAAAAAATATCGTGCAGCTGCAAGAGACCTGATTCGAGCCAGAAAGCAGGAAGTATGGCAAAAATTGGTAGAGTCTATAACGCAAACGACAAATAATCACTATATGTGGAAGAAAATCAAATCTATAAATGGAACGCCAAATACCCTTAAAAATCCGACAATAAATGATAATGGAACATTAATTACCGATCACCAGCAAGTGGCCAATCAGTTTGCGAAGTTCTTCTCCACAGAATCATCTATGGACAAATATACGAAAGAGTTTCAGGAACTAAAAGCGCATATAGAGCAAAATAAGGTGGAATTCAAAACCGATGATGATGAACCTTTCAACCGCCCGTTCACTTATGATGAACTCGAATTCCAACTTCAATTTCATACAAAAAAATAGTGCACCTGGCATAGATCAAATCCACCCCTATATGATCAAATACGCGTCGCAGTCCGCTAAAGAATTACTATTAGAAATATACAATCAAATATGGGATACCGGTGATATACCAAAGAATTGGAAGGTTGCTATGATTGTCCCAGTCTTGAAACCTAATAAGGATCCGTGTTCGACACAGGGTTACAGACCAATTTCCTTAATAATAACGTTATCCAAAATACTAGAAAAAATGGTCAACAGACGCCTCCTATATTTCTTAGAATCTAACTCCATCCTATCGCCTATGCAAGCTGGAGGACGCAGGTCGAAGTCAACTATCAACCATTTGATAGGTTTACAAAGACAAATTGTATCAGCCTTTCATCGCCGATCTCACTTGTACTCAGTGTTCTTCGATATAGAGAAGGCATTCGACCGTGTTCCGAGGTTTTTATTGCTTCAGAAATTAAAAACGGTCCGAGTGGACGGTAAGCTGGGGCGATACATTCAAAGCTTTCTAACCGAACGATTAATACAAATAAGAATCGGTTCAGCAATCTCAGAACCCATCTCTATTGAGAATGGAATTCCGCAGGGCTCTGCTTTAAGTGCAACCCTATTTATATTATATATTAATGACATCGCTGACTGCATAAAACCTCCAGTAGTAGGTAGATTATACATTGATGATCTCAATATATCTCTTTCCTCTGATAATCCTTCTCTAGCTAAATCCATATTACAAAAAACAATTAATAAATTAAGTAAATGGTCTGAGAACAACGGATTAATGTTTTCCAGTCAAAAATCTATATGTGTTGATTTCCATCGAAAACGCCAACCTCAAAACCAAATACAACTGTTCCTAAAAGAATCGCAACTCCAGTTTAAATCATCAGCAACCTTCCTGGGAGTGTCACTAGATCTCTCGTTGACATGGAGATACCACGTAACTAATCTAAAGTCAAAATGCTATCATTCCTTGAATATAATGAAATGTTTATCCAACCGAAAATTCAATGTCCACCCAAAGCTACTACTAAACATATACAAAACATTAATACTCAGTAAAATCAATTATGCATGTCAGGTGTACTCATCAGCAAAGAAATCAGTATTAAAGATACTTGATCCAATACAAAACTCTGCGCTTCGCATTATCCTGGGAGCACACCGTACTTCACCTTCATCCAGTTTGTGTTCCTTAACGGGGATATTACCCCTAAAATACAGTCGCTCGTTACATAGCTATCGTAGTTTATTAAAATGGTCGACTGAAAACAAAATAGTTTGCCCCTTCAAACCTGCTTTCCCCAACGATTTACTACCAAAAGTAAATAAATTGCTGCTTAAACATAATGTACCCCTTCCGTGTCTGGCGGAAGCTAAGAGGTTACCACTGCTTCCACCATGGGACCAGTACCCAGTAAAAATAAATCTATCACTATTAGAGTACAATAACTCGCAAACAGCTATAGAAGATCTCAAAAAGAAGGCAATTGAGGTGATTAACAGATACGAAGATTTCACAAAGGTGTATACAGACGGATCTAAGACGTGTACAGGTATATTGTCACCAGCAGCGTGTGCCTACGAAATTGATGGAGTACTAGTAGGGGTCCGTTTAAATGATGCGTGTTCGGCACTGGATGCAGAAATGCTTGCAGTTCTGCTCTGTCTCCAGGAGTACGACAGTTCCAAAGCTCAACCGAAAAAGATTTTGATAATTACTGATTCTCTGACCACCATACAAAATCTACAAAATAATAATGCAGAAGAATCAATCGCGCAAAAAATCCAAGGGACTCTGCTATTGCTAGACCAGAAGGGCTTCCGGTTTGAGTTCCTATGGGTCCCTGCACATACTCAGATCCCGGGGAATGAGCGCGCGAATCTAGAAGCTCGGTCTGCTATGTTATCTCCAATGCCGCGTAAATCAGGAGGCCCAACAACACTCGATATTTTCCTACGCGAAGGACTAACTGAGCAGTGGAGCAAAGAATGGATGTCAAAGACTACGTTATTGCGCCAAATTAAGCCGATGATCGATCCATGGTGGCCGCCGACTGATAGCACGCGTGTCGAATGCACAACGATCAATCGGCTAAGAATAGGGCACACAGCTAAAAGTCATGACCACATACTGCAAAGAATAACTATCCCTAATACATGTCCATACTGTGGTGAATTAAAATACCCGTCAGTACAACACATCATAATTGAATGTCGCACTTTTAATGCAGTCCGTCCAAGCACTTTCACAACGTTATCAGAAATATTAAGCGACAAATCATATAACACCTTGAAGAAGTTCATACAGGATGGCGGACTGTTGGGTGGTCTTTAGGTAGCCTGGGCAGCTCTCACCGTGATAACCTTAGTAGTTAAAAACGGTATTTCATAAAAAAAAAAAAAAAAAAAAAAAAATAGAGAAGGAAAAAATAGGGGAAAGAAAAACGAAAATAAAAGAATGGCTTCAGGAAGAAGAAAATATAAAAAAAATAATAAACATAAAAGTAAAATGACAAGGCGCAACAAAAAAACTGAAAAAAAATCAAAAAAAAAAACACTGAATATAAAAGATAGAAATAGATTATTAAGTACTGGTAAATAAAAAGATAGATTAAGATTAGTAAATATTACACGATTATGTATATGTATACGTTAATTTAAGATGGTAAAGTGTTTTTTTTTTTTTTTTTTTTTTTTTAACCCCCCTTTGGGCATATCAACAAAGGATCTTCGCCCAGAAACGAAAGGAAGGAGAAGGATCAGTTAAATGTAGATTCGGTCAGCTATTGATAAGATAAAGGAACTGAGGATAGGAACAACTGAGATCGACGGAAACGATAAGATATACGAGGCACAATAAGGAGTAGGGAGTTTGAGTGACAGCAGATTGGAATACAAAGAGGTACGTTCGTTCACGAGGGATGGACATTCAAAGAGGATATGGTCAGGATCACAGACGGCTACGTCGTCAGGATGAAGAGGGCAATAAGGGGAAAGAGCGAGATGAAAACGAAAGCGTGAGGAAGGAAGAAGAGTATGATTCAGACGTAAACGGATAATAGGAACAATAACGGAGCGGTGAAGCGAAGGAAAATCGTAAAACCAAGGCCGCGTGGGAAGATTAGGTTGGATGGAAAAATAAAAGGAAGAATGATTAGAAAAGGAGGAAACGTAAAAATCTGACCAAAATCTAACATGAAACTTTTTGCACAATGGGAGTAAATTCGAAACGGGAATTTTAGAGAAAAAAAAGCGGGAGGATACAGCAATCTGAGCCAAAGAATCAGCCATTTCGTTACCCTCTATCCCTATATGACTGGGGACCGAGAGCATTTCAATGCGGATAGCGTGAAGTGAGAAGAGAGTGTGAATGAGAGAGCGAATACGGAGGATGAAAAGGTCAGAGGAGTGAGAGGGGAAATGAGAGGAAATAGCTTTAAGAGCACACATGGAGTCGGAGATAATTAAAAATTTAGAAGAAGAACGATGTGAGGAAATATGGATTATGGCACGTAAAATGGCCGTTAACTCGGCCGTAAAGATAGTACAAAAGGAAGGGAGACGAAAAGATTCAGAGAAATTAATGCTCGGAATGATGAAAGAAGCTCCAACTCCATTAGGCCCCTTCGAACCATCCGTAAAAATAGCAATATGGGAAGGAAAACGGGATTCGATATAACTATGGAATTCCTGTATAACTGTTGGATAGGAAAGGGATTTGGAGGAAAAAGGAAAGTAGAATACATTGGGAGGATTGGAGAGATCTGCAAAATTGAAAGAAAAGTAAGGGAGATTGTTATAAGAAATTGTGCAGGATAAAAAGGAATTTAGCCGCAAAGCAATGTGGGCTAGAATAGGAATTTTCTTGGGAGTAAAACGCAGTTTTTCAGAATAGAAAGATATGAAGGAATAAGTTTGGAGGATGATAACGGTAAGCGTTTACACAAGAAACGATAACCTAAATAGGATCTGCGAATGAAAAGGGGAGGCGAGTTAGACTCAGCGAGAACTGCTGGTACTCGAGAAGATCTAAGAACACCAAGGCAAAGACGAATACAAGAATTTTGAATTATATCCAGCTTGGAAAGAAGTGATTTTGAGGCAGAGCCATAGATAAAGGAACAGTAGTCGAATTTGGAACGGATAGTCGAATTGTACAAGGAAATAAGGAGAAAGGGATCGCCTCTCCATTTTGTTGGAGAAAGAGCTTTCAGTAAGTTTAGTCTTTTAAGGGCAGAAGAGGAAAGGAAATTAATATGTTCATAAAAGGAGAGACGACTATTGAGAAATACACCGAGATAGCAGAAGCATTCCCTACGAGGGATAAGATTGAAGTTTAAGGATACAGAGACTAAAGCGGGATTAAAAGGACGAAGAGAAAAGACAATAAAAGAGGATTTTAAAGGGGAAATAGAAAGGTTCAAAGAGGAAAGAGATTGTTCCAAAGTAGCTAGAGACGAATTAACACTTTCGTTAACATCTACGATATCACGGGATGAGGAAAAGAGAAGAATGTCATCGGCAAAAAATAAGGAAGAGGAGTTCATAGAAAGAGAAGCAACAGAAATAGTATAAATATTAAAAAGAGTAGGATGGTAAAGTGTTCAATAGGATAATTCGTCGACAAGCGTTTTGGCTTAACGAAAGTTTTGTATGTAAAAAATAATAAATACATATTCTTAAAAAAAAAAAATACTTACCTTTACACTTTATAAAACAGAATTAATGTAATCTAATAAACTTAATTCGATATGATTTCTTTTTCTTCATATACCTATATGTAATGAATCTTACAAAATACATTTGCCTCATCGGTAGTATCCAAAGTGAGGACCCGAGAAAAAAAAAAAAAGTATTTAATAAATTTCAAAAATATATGACGAATCCTTAATAAAATCTAAAAATTTTACAAAATTCAGCAAAAATTCGTTTGATTAAAAAATATTTAAAAAGGCAGCCCAGCAGAGTGTCACTTCTTTTAATGGTCTCTTTCTGAGGATTTTCAGTTTCGACGATAGCTTAAAAGTTGAAATGTTTTCTCCTGTTACAACATTCCTCCTTTGTACTAATTTAAAAATGAGACAACTTACGAAGAAATAAATGACAATTTCAAGTTCTAGTACTTCATGAAATAAATACTGAACAAACTGAGTAAGTTTGTTTGAACTTAGCTAATATATATATATATATATATTGTATATGTATACGACAAAGACATATTTGCGGATAACTACTAAATGTTTACATTCTAAATGTGCACTATAATATCTTTGAGTTAATGATGAAAATTTTCCCGCTCACATCTGTTTTTTTTTTTTTTTTTTAAATTAAAACTTTTATATCTTTACGAGTTTATCTAAGTTTAACGATTACGGCACCGACGAGGAGCTCATTTTGGAAATTAATTTAAAATATTCTTCGGAATAATAAACATAGAGACTAGACTTATTGGAGAAAAACAAACAGATTGATTTTAATGACTCTTAATGATTTTTAGCCGCTAAAAAATTCGTAAAAAACTGTTCGGTAATTTAAAAAAAAAGAAAAAACTAAAGATTTTTATAAATAATCAAGTTAGTATTTTGCTCTAAATCTTAGTACTGTAAAGTATAAAATGAATACAACTTTTGCCATAATTCATCTCTTACAATATTTGAAGCTGATACTACTTTTACTAGGCGGTCCTCTCCGTGTGCTCTAGTTTAAAGAAGCCACCTGGCTTTCGTACTCTTAATTATACCATATACTACCGGTGTATCGTTATAATACCGACGATTTTTTCTACAGGTTCCTTTTGTAAACAATTCCCCCTATCTTTGAGGAAAATATACTCGAAAAGATTACTGCATTTTTTTTTCTCCTTCCTCTGTGCCTAGAGCTTTCGCCATCTGGCCATTCAACACAAATTGTGGTTCCTGTGCCGGGATTCAAATCCGAGTCTTCTGGGTAAAAACCAGGTATCCTAACCACTAGACCACATGGCAATCTATTTATTATATTTAATGCGTCGGTTTTGATACGATTAAACAACATTATGCAGTATCGTTTTTTAAAATGAAAGCTTTAATATCATTAAAAATGCACTGCGAAAATGCCACACATAAAGTCTAAAAAAAATAACGGTAAAACCAAAAAACTAAATAGCATTCTCATTTTGTCGGGCACGCTTTCGGGTTTAAAGAACATTAATTGATAAATGGAATAGTATCATCCGGGGAATACTGTCGATGTTTGTGGAAAATTGAAAGATAATGGTAATGCCACGAAGTTTGAATGGGTACCATCGTGTAGCGGTATTGTAGGAAATGTTACTGTATACGAGCTTAAAAAAACGCTGTTAACTTCATTATCGACCATCGATATTATCCTCGGTCGGAATTTAAATCAATAAACGTTCAGGTTCCGTACATAATCATACGTTCTTATAATTCGTACTCGTAGGTCACGCTCTTCACAGACGCCCACTATTTGTTGCTTCCTACTGAAACATTTGATATCATGTCAAGATATAATTTATTCCCCTTGCCTGTCTACTCCTGTTTCTGGGTAAAAGTCACTACTCTGCTGGTTGATGAAACCAAAAAAAAAAAAATTACGATTTGTTATTTTTCGTTTCAGATTTGTGTTGGTATAGTTTTTATAAGTTTGCAACTTATTGCGAATTATTTCGATTTCAAGCTTGAATGAAATCGTCCATACAACAATGAGAAATGAAAAAACCGAAAAAAAAGCAACGAAAAAACGCGCAATTTTAATAATTATCGCGTTGATTTGAAATGACAAAAGGTAAAATGAAACTATT
Organism: Icerya purchasi; assembly: GCA_039619475.1. Lineage (NCBI taxonomy): Eukaryota > Metazoa > Arthropoda > Insecta > Hemiptera > Monophlebidae > Icerya > Icerya purchasi. The sequence continues at coordinate 242,843,154 of CM077115.1, forward strand.
CTCGCATGTTCTCGTGATGATGGACGATTGTGCGATATTAGGAAAATTTTTAACTTTTAAAGATTGGTCCATTTCGGAAATGACTCCGGGGCTCTTATTTTAGTCGAAAGTTTCAACACGCGTTCACCTGAGAATATCAGCTGGCTAGAACGACGCGCTACAAGAGATAGAGGCGGGAAATGAAGCAGCTGACAAACTGGACAATAACACAGAAAATTGCCAGGTGAAAAATGATTTCGCAGTTCCGGTTTATCATCATCCGAACGCGGATATAGAAAATATCGTGTCCGCGCCAAAATCATTTATAACGATCAGTAGCGTACGAATCGGAAAAGTTTTCACGAAGTGTCTGGAGTGGGCAACGAACACACGCGTGGATATTCGAAGAGATGATAAATGTTGGCGCTTTTTCGAAGCTTGCAAATGGAACCGGAGCCTTCTTTCGCGTTCGCTGTGAACTGTAGACAGATAAATCCGAACTGCCGAAACCCTGGCCGTGTCTCTGCTGTAATAAAAAGATTACGCACTCAGAACGGATTTTGGAAAATTCAGTTTTTTCATCTACACACAGGCCTATTATCGAGAGTCAACATGCTTATGCACGTTCGTCTTTAGCTAAATACAGCCATACTCGGGACGAAAATTAAATCCCGACGAATAATATATTCCGCGCACGACTATACACATGTTCGGAGAATATTATTATTATCATTATTATTATTATTATTATTATTATTGTTATTGTTATTATTATTATACAAGCTTTTTATTAAACTGATCAGAGACATCGGCGCATGCGCGCTACTAAAAATTACTTTTTAATTTTTTAATCGAAGGCTACTTTTTTTTTGGGGCACCGGTGGAACTTACTCAACGCGAGAACATCGATTAGAATTTAGGGTAGTGATACAGACACTGGACGGTTGTAATAAACGCTTCTGTTAAATAAATGAGCACGACGAGTCTCGTTGTTTTACAGTTCACCGTATTAAGATATACATCCGCGCAATAGAGACTGATTTATTGCAGTTATGACATACCACTGCTTCTGTAATAATCTCGTATATTAGTTATTTAAAGATAGTAATATTGATTTTTTTTTTTGCTAATCTATACCTAGCCCATTGGGCTATCACCAGATTCTGTTGCATACTATAAACACTTGAACGGTCACTGAGGTAGGACTTAAAGTTAATTTAAGCACTTAAGTCTAATGGCTTCTTCCTGCGCAGCCTACGTGTCTCTGTCGGATTATTCAATAACGCTATGGTACGTTCGTATGAATTTGAAGTCTTCCTCCGATGTGTCTTGCGGCTGATTTCGCATAAGATCTGGTAGAAAGTCTTATTACTTACGTATACCATACTGAGCATTAATTATTCCCAATGTCTTATTTTGATACCTCTGTATTATCTTTATATTTGAATCTGCGCTACAGCCCCGGAGTTCGCAACCATACCTCCATATTGGAGCAAGAATCTGCCTGTAGAGTAATATTTCATTGCATCTACAGAGAGCTGCGAGTTCCTGCCTAGTAAACATCTTCCTTGTTCTAATATTTAATTCGTTTCTATTTGTCACGATATGCTTGCGCCATATCGGTCTGCAATCAAAGTGCATGCTCAGATACTTTACTTCCTGTTTTATTTGTTTCATTGTTCATTTTAATAGGTTGATGATCTATTAATGAATATTATGTGGACCGATTTATCTTCGTTGATTTTAATTCTCCATCGCCTACGTTACTCGGAGATTTTATCAACTGACGCTTGCAGCTTGGTATCAGGTCTTTACGTGGGCATTTATTAGAATACAGAACAACCATATCATATGCAAAAGCAGCAGTAGTAAAAGACTCGTTCGAAACAGGAAGATCCGCTGTAAAGATAATATCCAAAAGGGAGCCCAACACACTCCTCTGTTGCACTCCAGCTCGCCGGATATATATCGGATAACTCCTCTTCTTGCTTGACCTGGAAGTATCTTTCATCAGTAACTAATAAATGTTAAAGCTGGCGACTTCCGCTAATCTGAACCCCAATTTGTGTCCAGGTGCTCAAAAGTCACCCCATTTTGTGTCCAGGCGGTCAAATTTAACCCAAGTTTCCCCGGGTTTCCAGAGTTTCCCCCGATTTCCCTGGACCGTTCCGCTAATCCGAACCATAATTCTAGTCCAGCTAGTCGAAATTCACCCCAATTCCCGTCCAGGTAGTCAAAATTAACCCCAATTAGTATCCAGGTGCCGAAAGTTCACCAAACTTTCCCTGGATCCCCTCCCCTAGTCGCAGAGAAGGACCCCAACTCTAATTCTTGTGGCATAAAAGTAATCTATATTTCAATATTTACTTGTATATAATTAAATTATAACCCAATTTCCCGTCAAGGGATCTAGAGTACACTTAAGTATAACCCCAAAGTAGTACAACTGGCTAATCCGAACACCCGCCTCAGAGAAAGGAGTCCCAACCCAAGTTCTCCTAGGCTGTTACAGACCAATAAACTGAACACTGACTGACTGAAAAGGATCCTCCACATATAATTTAATATTTACTTGTATGTATTTAATTTATAACCCCCCCCCCCCCCCCCAGCTCCCTATATGGTTTCGCTAATCCGAATACTAGCCCCTCCAAGAAGGACTTCGGTCATATTATAATCTATAATTTACTTGTATTTCCGCACCTATCTCAATTTTTTTTAATTATTATTTTTCACATAATAACCGAGCCTCGGCTCGGTTGTCTAAACCTATCCTATTATTAAAATCATTTACAAATTAACCAATCATTTATTTCTATAATCCAAAACTAACCTTAGCAACCTCTGCCCCATCCACCCTCTTTCCTCAGGCGACTATAATGTATATTTATTTATTTTTTTCTTATCCTCCGATCATCTTACCTCTAACAGCCAATCATGTGCACATATCTAACACAACGTTAACGCCCATGAAAGAGCACATGCCGATCACGCGCACGGACCGTTCCCGCGCACATGTTAGCCGCAAGTGTCACTACTGGTCATAATAATTTTTCATCTCTAAGTATTATAGAATTAGTCTAGGTATATTTTTTTACACCTCCGATCATTTCTTCCGATCGTTCATAATTTTTTTTCTCCGGTTCTAAAAATAACTCCATCTACGTCATGGCCACAATGAATGCGCACCGCATGTTCCCCCGCGCACATCTACTGTTAGTAGTTTCCTTACTGGATCATAATATTTTTCCTCCGTGTTTTAGAATTAGTCTAAGTATTTTTTTTTTTACGCTTCCGATCATTTCTTCCGAGTGTTCATTGTTTTTTTATATTTTTTTTAGCGTTCCCAAAAATTCCTTTGTCCTTCCACCACCCCCTCCAAGCCAAATTTAATAATCTTTCATAATATATTTTCCAGATCCCCAAAACCATCAACCCTGGAAGAAACATAGACGCTCTTTACAACACCCACTTTACCATTAGTTATTGCATGTTATTGTCAAATTATTTTTCCAAAAGCCTTTTTGAAAATTTTTCCCGTTCGTACGTATGTTTTATTTGCACGACATCCGTTTTCATGCACGCACGCTTCCTTACCAATTATAATATGTTTTATTTATTTTTCATCTCCTCTCAGACTTTCATACACCTCCTACTGACACACTCACCGATAGTTTCCTTATTGATCCTGTACATTTTTTCTGTATTAGCCGCGGGAGCGTATCACATCAGTCCCGCACACACGTCATGCACAATCATATATTTAATTTTTCATTACCGATCTTTAATTATGTTTACTGGTATTATTTTTTCCTACACAATCCATCATACATAATTTACATTGTGAAAATAATTTTAACCTTTCGATAGAGAAAATCTCCGATCACTAAATAATTTTTATCACCATCGTAATTATTTTTAATATTAATCATATCGTTACAAATATAATTTTTATTTAATAATTCATATGCACGCCACAACGCTTCGCGATATTGTTGTTGCAAGTCTTCCTTTTCAACGACCAAGTTTGAGAGGGGCAAGCATCGAAAGAAGTTTGACACACAAGCAGTGTCAGAACACCGTTACGGTGCTAAAACAACGCGGAGCATCCCGAACTAACGTATATCGACCAAAGTTGCCAAACACGACCTAATAAAATCTTCAGAAAAATACGTTTCCGATTTACGAAGATATAATATACTTACTGATAGAACACGTATCTTTATACGACAACCACTAAAAGTCCGTTGAGCAAAAATAATATTGAAATTAGTCATTTGCTTTAAGAAATTTAAAAATCCCCGTATTTTTAAGTATTATACTTTACGCTTTCATTTAAATTTTTACGTTCTTTAGTCGAAAAACGTTAATTTTTGATATGTGTGGAAAACAACGGGCGCGTTGATCCTGAAATAATGATGGAGAGTATGGGCAACGACTTGGATACATTTTGAACAGGTAGGTGAGACATTTTTATATACTTTTATCCAATTTCCTATTTTCCTCTACCATATCGTCGTCTGTGAAAATGGGATTTCCTCACAACGCTGCTTACTTGCAAATCTGTCCGCATATAATCTTTCCGTCTCATATCACATAACGGAAGTCGTTTTCCTAATTCCGTAATTAATTTCTCGTTATTAATGTTTACCATCTTAGCTTTCCGTAATAAGGAATAACGGAAAAACTAAAAACGCTTTTAGAAGCGCTTCTACAAACGACACGTTGTGTCTGTCTCGACAGGTCTCGAGATGAAAACAAACGCCTGAGAATAGTAAACCGGTTTCTATCGGATTTTTAGACCGCGCCTGGCATATCAAAGTCATGTTACTGCTAAACTCATTGATAAAAATCGATTAACGCCTCGATTATAAGACCACCGAACGTATCCTGTTAGCGGAAACTCTCAAACCGATCCAGGACACTCTGTTTCTGCAGTCAAACCGTCCGACTGATGATCTGATCAGTGATTATTTCTCGCCGTGTAACCGCAAACGCTAAAAAGTACCACCGCGGTATTTTGAATTTATACGTTCTGTAATAAGGCAAAAAAGAACAAAACATTAACTGTCTAGAGTGGAATTTTTCTTTATATATTTATTTAACGATGAAAACCGATTGAACAAAATTGCAACGATAGCACTTTAATCCGAAAATTTTTTACAACTGCGGTACAGTTGAACTGTTCACTGGATAATAATTTTTGTTTTTTACCTTCATCTCCGTAATAAAATGAAACGTAAAATGAATTTTCTAGCATTTCAACATACATAAAATTTTACTCTTAGACATCGTACATGCGAAACTGTGGTGACAGGGAACAGTTTTCCATCTACGAATTTCCTTCATTTTTTTTCAATTTGAAGTAAATTAATTCGAGATATTTGCTACTTTTCGTTCCCCTTTTATTCTAGGTGCCGTACGCTACATAGCGCGTTGGCGCAACCTATTCGTACACTTTAAACTATGCCGATATAGGTTGTGTACTAGGCAAATATGATATGAAACGGAGACGTACACAACACGCAAGACTACATTCGGAACTGATAGTGATCGTTTGATTATCAATAAGTCCCGTCTGTGTCTGCTGTGTACTGACCTAGCGCGCATATGATGTTGTACGTGGTGGTTTGCCATTGCCTTCCACGAGATTGTTAGCGAATATTTTAGTTTTAATTCGTATTGTAATAAGTTCTGTCGTCGCCCGGGATCGAATAACCTCCGTAACGGAAGTCAAGCGCTACGACCCTCTTTTATTACGAATCTCAATAATGCTAACATCCCTAATATTGCGGATATTGATGCGCTGCATTTTTACTTCAGCCAACCGCCGTTAAATTAAATTCGTTTACATCCAGAATAATTATAATGATTTTGTTGCGTTTTTTCTACTTTTTAATTTCGGTACTTTTTTCTTCGTAATAATTTATGATTATTTAACCAATATCGGTCAAATACGAAGAATCATTGTACGTGACACTTGTAATCGATTACATTTCCGTTCTAATTAATTATATCGTGACATGCAACTTACCGAAAATACTGAAACACGTTAAAAATTAAGATTACAACAAGATAAAAAAATCTAAACGGAAGAAGAAATCACATCAGTGATCGAAAAAGTCACCGATCCGCTGGTAAATTGTTACCCGCGAACGAAGCGAGCAAATTATTTTCGCGGTAACCGCAATCGAATTTTTCAAAATTACCTTTTAGCAATGCCAGTAGGTAAACTGAAAAGAACGACTCCCGTAAATTTAAAGTTGACGCGCTAGCCAGAATCCAATAACGGGTACCGATGGGAAACCACCATCAAAGCCGAGACACAAGTTATTCCTCGGCATCAATCATGTTCTCTGTTAAATTTCGAACGTTCGCATCTCGACTTATTCCTCCGGCAAACGAAACTGATACAGAACAATATATCCCAATCGGTAGCAGAAATGGATAAAAATTCTTATTTCGAGTTGTTTCGTTTCTCCTTTTTTATCCTTTCTTCTTCCTTGTAGGATTTATTTGAAAATTTACGCTCTACCGTAATTTTATAATATACCGTATTTCTCTCTTTCATACCTTTAGTGGCTTTTTTTACATATCACCTAGCGACCGCAGAAACCTTTCCATGTTTCGAGCTTTCCACGTGGTATATACTTGGTGTTTTCCCATGAATTGACAGATTTTCGTTTTATTTTATAAATTCTTCATTTTACGTTTCGGCTTAATTCTCTATTTTTGACTGTTTTATCAGCGCGAGAATTTGGAGGACGTCCTACTTGAAAACTCCGTTGAAGCCTCCTTCTTTTTTTTTTTCTTTTTAATTTTACATTTTACGCCATTTAAATGACCATTTTTTCCCGCTTCAGAAAAAATGAAATATCCTCCGGTTTCGCTAGTAATAGAAAGATCGTGGAAAATTGTTTTAGTCAGACCGCTCCTACCGGAAATATTTTCTGAAATCCGGAAATTGCTACGCCTCGGGAATATTAAAAATAGTCACGCTGGCGGTTAGGGTCTAAAATTATTGAGCCCCCAGCCCATTACCGATGTGTAAGTGCAACGTTTATCGAAGGGTAAACAAAGAAAGAAAATAGAATACCACTGATAATATCGAAAATACCGTTCCACTTTTTAATCGAACCAGAGCAATTTCAACTAACATTCTGATATACACGTTAGACCCGTCACCCCAGATATTTAAAATACCCACGTTCCGCGCCCTCTAGTAATTTTTTTTTGGGGGGGGGGGGTCGCCAGCCGAGGATATCGCTTCTAATAAGTAGAGACGGCATACAAAGGCGACTAAGTAAAGAGAACAAAAAAAAAACAACGCCAAAAGTGTAATTAAGTTTTCGTTGGCATTAACACAAGGCGTACACACAGACTACTTTGAGATGAGTAATGTGATGTAGAATATACATCAAGCAGGGAGAAGCATATATTAGACTATTAAAATGTTCGGTTAAACCGCATTATATTTTATACACTCGTTGAAGTTTACGATATATGTGGCCATCATCGGAAATAAAATACAACTGACGAAAATCGGAAATAATTAAAAATTAAAGGAAAAATATGCGACTTTCAATCATTTCGTCGGTTTACAATAGGACGGGTACCGTTATTCTTTTTATTATTTTTTATCTAATCGAAGGCTTTCAAATTTTTGTTCAATTTAAGACCGCCTTCCCTACCGATTTTTTTTACTTTTTGTTCTATTTCTATCGTTTTCTTCTTTTTTCCTTTGAGAGGGGTGGTCACAAAACCAGTCACCTTTACCTGGAAACAATTAGAAAATAAAACAATCACACTTATACCTTGACACAATGTTAGTAGAAAGTAATCAATATACAGGGAATATGATGTATGGAGAAGGAAGAAACATAAGAGGCGCATTATGCAGTAAATCGTAGCAAACTGGAATATAGAACGCTCAACGGAAAGAGATGAACACTTAATAAACATATGATAAGCGAACATGCGTTTCGTTTGAGTGCAGAGTACAATACAAAGAGGGAACGAACGAAAAACAAAAACAAGAGAAAGATAATAGACCATGGCTTAAGAACATAGAGGAGGAACAACAACAGAACGACGCAGTGAAGGAAATGAAAGGAACCACGGATTATAGGTTGAAGAAACAGTTAAACAATTGTTAGTTTGGCCAATAGAACTTGTTGACAACAATAACCGGACACGGAATATTTAAAGTGTACTTATATATTTGTATAAATATGGAATTGCGGAGTCAGAAAATTGTGTCGGGTGCACTTTTCAGGATAGTGTATATTATATTAAAACAAGGCTGTAATGACAGTAATACAGTTTTGGAAGGTAACAAACACGGAACAACTAGTAACAAATAAATTCAACAATTTTAATAAATTTACAATACAAGAGGTTAAAAATCGTAAAAATAATATTCATTTATATTAAGAAAATAATTAAAATTAACAATTACACCTATATTTATAAATTGTAAAACAGAATTAATGTGACCCAATAAACTTAATTGGATGGGACACATTAATTTTTGTTACGTCATACATGTATATCTAACTAAAATCTAATAATAAAAAAAAAAAAGGAGGAAAATTAAAGCAATCTTGGCGGTCCAGGACTGAAAACAATGGAAACGACTCGTATTTGTCACGGATCACAACAGTCAGATTAACTATGGCAAAGAAGAAGAACGAATAAATCACAAAACACAATCATGTATATATATATATATATATATGGAAAACGAATATATACTTTTATATTTAAAAACTGCGAAATAATTTCGGATGACTACCATAATGACGGCATTTTGCTGTAATTTGTAATTTTGCATTTTTGAAAACCGTTGAAATTTTCATAAAGATGTTAAAAATAACATCTATCGTTATTACGGAAGATGTTTAATGCAGTCTACGAATAAATATAATTAATATACGATCATTTTATTCGTGTCGTTATAAAAGAAAAGCTTACGATGGTAATTTTACACGCCTGGAATCAGCATTTTCCACTGTGCAATTTAGCCTTTTTTCTCTCTGTCAAATCATTACGAGGACAAAAGTTATGGGTGCCTAGGCGCCACTTAGTTCTAAGCGACGCTAATATTTCTTTACGTCTGTTTTGATCTACCATTTTCTATTCTTCTTGGTTGTTATTTTTTAGCTTTTCGTGTTTTTCCTTTTTTTGTAAAGTGTAGAGAATGATCAATTGACACGGGAAAATATGTTTTTAATTTGCAATTTTACCGCATTCGGTTTCGTATTGTTAAATCGTTGTTTTCTGCGCCAAAGTTATCAACGAACTGATTATTAGCAGCTAACAACAATATATATATATATACTCGGTGTAAAATCGTTTCATTATTACCCGTTAAACATATTAATTAACGTACATCTAATCTAATCTTGCTGCAAATACTTTCTGGTCGTTACAATCGTTTTTCGTCACGTCGCTAATAACGAGTTATGCCTCCACCGGATAAACCGCCGAATCAAATTGATCAAATTCGTCCGGCAAAGTGTGGCCAGAAAACACAACCAACCAGCAACGAGCATTGTCGAGCGGAAGCAGTAACAACTTGTTCTCGTTTGCTGTCCTCGGATCGAGAAAAGGGGGTAAGCCCCCTCTACAAATTTGTAAATCTGAATCCGGCTATTCGGTCAAAATAATACACCCTAATATACGTCGGCTAGCGAAAGCGATGATTGCTAGCAACTACCAAAGCGCGCGCGTCAAAAATAATTAAAAAAAATAATAAATACTCCTACTTCCGTTATTAAACCGATCAAACGCAACATATACGAATTTAAAAAAAATCACGACACCTGCCAAATGGCAGACTGATAATCCTCTTTCTGATAGTAATAATGGAAACAACGAAATCGCCGTTGAGCAAGCTGATGTATACATCGTCTACCGCCAACATGGCTACTACGAATAGATATTAACATATCAAATGTGGAAAAATTCACTGATTTCAGGAAGTTTCTACTAACGATAGAAGGAAATTCTCACTAAAATCCACCCTATCAGGTAGAATAATAGTTAGGCCACAAAATGCATTCAGCCCCATAGAGAACTATTATCAGAGGCGCTAAAAGACGGTAGCTACTTCTACTACACGTACTTCCTCTTTAACAGAAGACAAACCCCGTTCAGGGTAGTTTTAAAAGGTATCCAGTCTACGACTGAAATAGCAGATATCGCGGACGAATTGCAATCTAAAGGATTTGAAGTACTAAAAAAGTTACGAACATCTTGAATAGCGGCACTATACAACCTCTGCCGGTGTTCACCGAGACATGTTCGAGGTCTTTCGTATTTTAAATACAGTTGTAAGAGTCGAAGATCCGTACAAGAATTCAGAAGCAATGTAAAAGATGTCAGTTACCGGGACCGCACACAGCTAATTCTTGTAACTTACCATCAAGATGCGTTAAGTGTGCTGGAAAAGCCGACACAAAGACTTGCATTAGAAGCGCTTCTGAACAGGCTGCTCTATATGTGCTCTGTGTGAAGGGAATCATCCGGCCAGCTATAAAGGCTGCGCTGTCCGTAAGCAGCAGACTCAGTTCTGCAACAAACTACGCTCATCCTATGCTATGATGCAGACAAGTAACTACAACCAGTATCAACATGCTATTAATAATGTTCCCAACTCAAGAAGTTATACCAGCGTTTTGTCAAAAATAAGCACGAAAGTTATGTTGTCGCTTCGTCCGCATAAAATAAAAAGGTCAATCTTTCCCGAAACTTTGTTAATACTGAGAGCGTTAGCAACAACAATTACGGATGTTATACCAATAATAATAATGGTAATGATGGCGTTAACGATGACACCTCGTCAATACTAGTCTCATTTCCGAATGATCTTAAAAGTACCATAAATTCTCTTTCATCGCTAGTGACAAAACTAATTGAAAAATGAAACGTAACGTACAGAAAAAATTAAATTAAAAACAGCTTGCGTACAAGTCCGCAACACAGTGAGACATTTTCATGTTTTCCCATAAAAGTAGGTTTTGTACAGCCATTCAGGCATCCGCCGACATTAGAATGTCGTTCGCTTCGCGGCCTCCGTCGATATGAGAATGTCGCCGTGCAACCTCTAAATGCCTTGTACATGTTATATTGCAACGTATAAAGCGTTTCGAGATTGAACCTACGTTCTGAACCTCTAAATGTTTTGTACATATTATATTTCAATGTATTTGCAAAAATATATATTCAACAACTACTACCGCTAGTACAAGGTTCCCCTTATTTACATCATTATCGTTAGGGGTAGTAATACTGAGTAATGGCTGATGGTGAGAAAAGTACGACACAAGTAATCTAACGGTTGTACGTTCGCGTCATATTTCGCGTTGTCGAAAGGTCCACCGAATTATTCATCTCACAACCGAACGTTTCACTCATGAATTGATCGAATCGCAATCCATCAAGTGGAAATCGATGTTGAAATCACCACAGACTATGATCGGTAAATCGTACAGCTTTATTTCATCGATAAAGAGAAACAGACCTTTCAGCTTCGGTAGCAGGTAACGCTCAAAGAAATTGATCTTATCGTTCAACGTTGTACCGTTTGAGAGGTACTTCGAAAAAAGTAACAGACGCTCTCCATCGATCATCGTTTTGGCTTTGCATATATCACCGACGTCCATCGATATCACGTTACATCCAATTTCCTTTCGTAAATCGCTATACCACCAACCATCTTGCCGTTGTCGCGTTTGTGCCGATTTACGAGCGAGTAACTTTCAAGTTCAAATTTATCGCAATCGGCGTTTGATAACCACGTTTCAGAGAGTGCGAGTAAACTGCACGAAGGTATAACAAAGTCACACGTTATATCGAGCGAGTGTGAGCGCAACGACTGAACGTTAAGTGAACATAGTGTGACAGCATCGACAGACCGAGTACGTGAACGATCCACAAAATCTCGACTGTGGGAAGCGTACGTGCTCAAACGATGACGTGTAAGACGTTCAAACTCAGTTCTAATGTCTTTCAACTGTTTTTCGCGCCCGTGGTAAAATCAGTGGTCCCCATTCCTATTCGTTAGGAACAACCCTTCGTACAAAGAACATCGAGACAGAGTGACGTACACCAGTTGCTGGTCGTGCGATTTTGAGTATTCGTATACCACCGCCGGGTATGTACTGCCTTCCGATTTGTGAATCGATATCCCGCAAGCAGGTGTGAGTGGAAATGTCGATCGTTTACAGGTAACCATCTTACTAGGAAGCGTCACCATAGACGAACGTAAGCCGATCGGCATCCAATGCTCGTAGATACACGGATACGCTACACAGTGTCTATCCGAACTTCCGATCGTGGTAATTTACCGATTTTAACGTTGTCGAATTTTTGCCTACTGCAGCAGGCCTATCACGCCGTTCACGAGACCATCGGTGACATCGATGTTTACTCGCACCATGTGGGCTTGTCAATAAGGAGCTCGATCTTGTATGGTAGACCAGCCGTCCCATCGAGCTTCATCTGGTGCACCTTGGAGCGAGCCGACGCGAGCTGGTCTCTCGTTCGCTTCGGAATCTATAACACTTTTCATGGGAAAGAAATGGTTTACACGAGACTAAATTAGATTTAATTTACAATTACTACGGTAATTGTTTTGTGCGCTCAGCAAATGTAAACAAGGAAATGAAGTGTGAAATACACAACCCTACAGTTTTCATAAGAAGTCGCTATAGGAAACACTTCTCCATTTTGTGACGCTTTTCAAGTTTACGTGACAAAGTAAAGAGACATGAAAATATTAGTAATCAGTCGTATGCAAGTAAAGACATGAAATTTTCGTAACCATTTTCTGTGACGATCCATTTCGTGACGCTTATTTGGTAACGCTTTTCAAGTTTATGTGCCAAAGCAAAGACATAAAAATGTCAAAAACTATTACCACGATGGACAACAACGCTAAGTCTCAACACTCCTTATAGTGATTATGTTATGGAATGCTAACACCGTTAACCAGAAGAAAAGATGAATTAACATATGTACTTCCCCCCTCGGCAAAACTTCGTTGATATAGCACTTATTACAAAGACACATCTTGTAAATGAAAACAGTTTCAACAAATATACAGCTCGAGGGGGTGCAGTGGTTATTATCAAAAGCTTCCTTATAAACATTACAAAAAGCTTCTCGCACACCTCGGTTAGCATACCAAATTGTAGCTGTAAACGTCCAAACGTTTACAAACGAGCTTTCGATAGCTGCAGTCTACTGTCATGGAGATTTTAATATCCCGCAGGAGGAATACAAAGCTATTTTCCGGAACTTCGGGAGCAAGTTTTATATGCGGAGCGAATTATAGCGCGAAATCCACCGTATGGGAATCTCGAATATCAAATCAATCAGGGAAAAGACTGCTTACAACTCTTGCAGCATTCTCACACCGATGACTACAACCTACCGGCCTAGCGATTTTAACAGACTGCTCCCTGATCTACCGGATTTGCTCGTTATTCGCAGACTTCAATCATATAACCGCGATTGCAAAACCGTTATTGTCTTCCCAACATGTGCCTGTTATAATATCGCGACAACCACCACCTATCGGTAATACTACAAACTGAACCCCACTTTTACGGACATAATGCAGAATAACATTAATCTGAAACACGAGATAAAAAACACCACGTGATTTGACGGTGCAGTTAATAATTTCACCGATTTGATATTGCACGCGAAAATTCTACTAATTATGACTAGCATCGGTCAACTATATTTTTGTACCAATTGAAATAAGGAAGCTAATTGGAGCGGCGTGTACGGCCAGACGGAAGTGGCACAACCAGATCCATATCCTTCATTGAAAAACTAAACTACATTACATTGCAACACAAGCTGAGAACTGCACTAAACGAATATAACATATCAATATCAATAATCGCTTACAAAAAATCAATATCAATAACAAAGACTTGTGGTATGAAACACACACCGGTATTAACTTTCTTTTTATCCATTTATTTTTTTTTTTTACATTACAGTTGTCCCAGAACTTTTGCAAAAACACTTCTCGCTCTCAGATCAACTGGATTTCGCTTAATATATATTTTACAGTATATTAGTTAGAATGAATGACCAATTGGAACAAGGCCGTGTCCACGGGGTGGGTTTTGGGGGTTAAACCCCTTCTCCCCCCCATGAGAATTGAAATAGCTTAGGTACTTCATTAATATCTTAAGGAAAAACTTTTTATTACGAGTATAATCAATAACATATGTAATTTTTATTAATGTGTTTATATACGGGGTAATTCGTTTATTTAAATTATTAATACATATAAATCAAAATGATGGAAATTATTAATAGCATGAATATTAGTGAAAAATGTATTTTTATTTATAAAATAAATATGCGAAGAAAATTTTCACCCCCCCCCCCCCTTCAAAATTCTGGGCACGGGCCTGAATTGGAAATATACATGTTCCTATAAATTTTAAATATCTACACGAGTGTTGTATGAAATTAACAGCGTACATATATATGTAACGCAATAACTTAAGATTAATATATTTCATTCTTCGGTATTTCTTTTACAAAACTGCTGACCTTGAGATAGGTTCTTTCTTCTTGGAAACAATTCATAACATCTTCTTTTTTTCATATTGTAGCTTCTTCTTATATCATTGAATTGTTGGCATATTTTGAATGTGCGGTCGGGTGTATCTTCTTTGCATTCTCTACATAAACTGTAGCTTATAATCTTGAATTTTTTTTTGATAAGAAATAAAATTACCGTGTCCTGTAAGATACAAGGTAGTAGTTAGAGATTCGTTCTTTGTTTTTCAGTCTTTTCTTGATACTAGGAATTAACTGTGTTGTTCGTCTTGCTGTTATTTGCGTTTTTTTACATATATATATATATATTTAAATGAGTTGTGGGTCTCACAGGAAGTATGCCCGTTGTGTGATCATACTGATCTTAATATATTTCTATTGTTTTGTCTTTTACTTGTTTAATTTTTTCCTATATGGCTTTTTTACTTAATTTCTTATACCCGTTCTCTATTTTAATAATTTGGTTAATTTGTTTTAAAAGTGTTTAATCTAATTCAGTCATTTACGTTAAAATCTTATTAAAAATCAGTTTTTTTAAACTGGCTTCACAAGTTCTTTACTTTCCATACTAGTCGTACATAAATGAAATATAACACTAAGTATTCGTTTAATGTATTTTTAAACTTGCACACTCCACGATTACGAGAATTAACTAGAGGTAACTGAAAAAATAACATTACCGCGACGTACTTGATTAACTTTAATCGTGTTTCTTTCATTAGGACTGGGTTCGATTCTCGTTGCCGCACATTAACCCTTTCAAAAAATAGTCACTCGCGCTGGGTTAATGTCCGCAGTTGACGCGTTAAAAAAAACAGGTAATAATAATAATAATAATAATATTACAAAAGTGGATGAATTAACAATAAAGCTTAGCTATAAAAAACTGCAGGTTAACTTGCGGTTAAAATAAATGAAAAAAAAAACTCGACGAGATTACCGAACACAATTTTTAGATAATAACCGTCTAATTAAACTCTACAAAACCAAATCCGCGAATTTTAGAGACGCGAATATCCGGCACATAGCAAATGTGTGGTCTTTTTCATTTTTTCCGCAAAGCTCAAGTTTTTTATTAATTCATTTTTTATCGAAATTTAAAAAAATATACAAAAAAAAAAAAGCCGAAAAAAAAACATTTGTCAGATAAATGGAAATATTTAGCACCGGCTATCTAAGTTAAAAACGTGTTTACGTATCCGTAAGGCCCATTGTGTTTTGTGGCTATCTGCTTCTTTCGCGGTATTTTTATTTCCCGTTCCGCTGTGACAGACGTCGGTTGTGTTTTCAAAAAATGTGACATTTCGAAATAGTCTCATTCCGGCGCTACGAATAATCGCGGCTGTGCGGGGAGCGACGCTGTCAAGAAGATAACGAGCAAAACATCCGGAAAAATGATTTTACCTCTACACCAACTACGCTTTTCTTCGTCTCCCCTTTCCCCCTCATGCTTTGTTTTAGATTTTATTTCACGCTTACAATATCAAACGCGGATTTAGCAGAACTAATATCGTAGCGCGACAATTGTTTCTTCTGCGACGATGTAGCGAACATTAGCCGTTACTTTGACAACGATATCTAGATTGGCGTCACAAATTATTATTATTGATAATTTTCCGCTGCCAATTTTTTACATAAAACTGAACGTAAAACTGCGAATGAAAAACTGAAAAAAAAAAAAAAAAAAAAAAGAGCCAGAATAGCTTTTTTAAAACGTTCCGGTGAAATTTTTATGATTAATTGCCGTCCTTGTGATCATTCTGAAACGTCAGTTTAAATTTCGCGACAGCATAAAAAAAAGGGTTGGGTGGGGTGGGGACACGCAATCGAAGTGTTCTATTTACAGCAGCCGGTGTGTGTTTTTCTACCTATGTAACAACGGGGCGAATCCGGCAGTAGTCAATCTCTTTAAGGAAAGTGATAAACTTTCGAATTTTATTTAAATATGCACTAAAAGTTTCGCAATAAGCAGTGTATGTAAAAGAAAAACCGAACTAAAATTTTGTGTTAATCACCCTCAAAATCTTAATATAATATAACGAGCAGGGAAGTTGCGCTTCTATGGGCTCTCCTAACGTTTTCGATGAAATTCGCGAATCAGCAGGAGGTTTCATTTGGTGACAACTTATCGTTGGTGGGTGGAAAATTCTCCAAAAGAAGCAATTTTATTAAAATCGAAGCGACCAAATGGTATTTTTAGGATTCGGTAAAAGTGTAAACAAAGCACGCTTCAATAAATTCATTCGTCGCTATTAATTAAAAATAGATATAAAGCCGTAGTAGTAATACCTTTGTTACGTGATGAAACACATTTACACATTTACGTTTTACGCCGCGGATGTATTTCTTAAAAATATCACGGCAATTTCGAAATCTATGCGACGTCGTTGTGACGGATAGGCTGATTTGTAGTAGTAATATTTCCGGCTTACGAATTTTAGCTTGCGTGTCGAGAGCATATTACTACTAAATGTTTTGTCAGATCGAAATAAAGCTATTAAATGAGCAATAGCTACACGGCTCTTGGAAACGGCTTTGACGCCTTCGATAGTATTCACGAATGGTCTAAACATTCAAATTGTTCTAGGGAAGTTTTCAAAATAGTTGTACTTTTACGGTTTAATACAATAAGTAAATTCGGCAGTTCGCTTATTTACCGTGTTAAATAAAAGATTAAAATTCCTTATAAAAAGTAATATTTATTATTCGCCTGTGAAGCGATTACCGTACAAACTAAAATAGACATCCAAAATTGAACAATAAATGCTTTGGTAATTTTCACGTGCTCGTATTGCTTTAGATGTTTGCGCGAAAATCGTATGAATGTGATCTGCGGTTCCGAATAAATCCGAATAAATCCGAATAAATGCCGATCAAAGATATGCGTATTTAAATTGAAAAGTTGTTATCGAAATTTTAACACGGAAATTACATCTGTTCGCGTCTCTGTTGAAGTGATAGGACTCCTCAGCCAACCTTAAAATCGGCAAATATTTAAATATTTATGTACGGCTACTTCGAATAAAGCAGTGTTTTTCAAACTTTTTCGTGCCATGACCCCCCTATGATCGGAATAAATCTTGCGGCCTCCACATCACAAACATTTTACAACAATTATTTTATGTAAGAACTAAATATGTTTTACCTTTGTCAAGTGTCTTATTGATCACCAATAGAGACGGCCGTTATATGTCTTGTCGATAACACAAAAAAAAAAAAAAACTGAGCCAACTTTAAAGTACAAGAAAGTCAAAGAATTATTAAATAAAACAGATTCGGATGTTCAAACAAATAAATCGTTAATAATAACCGGGTAACCGAAAGACAAAATATATTAATTAATAATGCAGAGTTCAAAATGAGAAACTTACCGAATTAACTTGGTTATGTATTCAACGTTGTTAATTGAGTTTCATTTTGAACCTTGTATTATTAATTATTATATTTTGTCTTTCGGTTACCCGGTTATTATTTTTGTTATTACAAACCGAAACGGATTTAACAAAGAAATCGTTGCTACAAAGTGATACGAAAATACCGAACTTTTATGGCCTGTCAACAAATACAGGAGCTATTCGCCCTTCTTTGCCAGTGCTAACTCGCCTACTTACGAGCTGTCCAAATGGTTAGCCAAAAAACTCGCACCATTTGTAGGTGCTACTGCATCTTTTGTCAAGAATTCATATCACTGCAATTGAACCACTGACAATGGGCGAGTTTACATGTGATATCACTGTTTACTAGCATACCCACAACAAACTGGATCTTAAGTGTAGAAAATTGCTAGAAATTAATCGATTAGGAAAATGCAAATATTCCAAGTGCAGAAAGTAAGACCTATAAAGGATTTAACAGAGAACCAATGGAAATTTACAAACACAAAAATAATTGCATCAGAGAAGATAGTTTTCAGTTTCAAAAACGTGACAGTATTAATAAAAATTCCAAAAACAGATTCAGAAATTATCAGAAATGTTGTTTACAATAACATCACAACAAGAGAGAAAAACATCGCGGGATAGCACACATAATTCTAACAGCAAAAAATAAAATCAGCGTGTTCATTTATAAAAATTCGTTTACGGATAACTTCCATGAAGAAAAATGTATTTAAGTCATTTCTTCGTGTTGAGCAAATTATTGAAAAGATCTCAAGTGATCAATCAGTGAAAATTGACGTTGAAATTTTGAATACGATTGTAGGATTGTAAAATTTGAAAGACCAACTGTTAAATTACTTTTCAGAAACCAAATCTGAAGATGATGATGGACAAAGATGGATCCTTGATCCTTTTATGGAAAAGCCGTTAGAACTAGCTAAACTTGCTACAAGGATGAAAGAAAAACTCACAGATCTCGAGTCTGACGGGATGCTTAAAATAGAATTTAATTCACAAAAGATTGACGAATTCCGTATGAGACGAAAAGAAAAATACCCAGAACTTGCTAAGGAAGCTCTGAGGTTAATAGTACCATTTTCGACATCCTACATGTGCGAATTAACATTCTCATCAATGGTACATTTAAAGACTAAATATAGAAACAGAATGGAATTAGAAAAGGACTTAATCGTTTGCATATCAAAAATACAACCACGTTTTAACAAATTAGTAAAAGAAAAACAGGCAAACCCATCTCACTAATAATTAATTAATGATAAGTAACTAAAAACATTTCATACTTGATTTTATGTTGTTTTAAAGAAAATTACAGAAATGAGGAAAATCAAAAAAATGGAAAAAAAACCGTTTAAAACTGGCCTTACACAACGAGAGAAAAACGCATTAGCTAACATCACTTGGTAGAACAAAAATAACGAAATGTCACCAAAAATGCTTTATATTTTTACAGCAAATTACTGAGTATGCTAAACTCGATGATAGGCAATTACCAACTAGAACAAGAACGTACAGGACTAGGAATTACGATAAACCTTGCTACGTACGATCTAGAGGGATTAATAGTAAGATAGACAATGTAGATGAAGAGGTATTAATAAAATTAATGGAGAAGATACCGAAGGAAATTCGAAATGAAAAAAATCTGGAGAGATGGAAAAACAATGTTAAAATTTCGTTGATAGCATGGTGTAGAGAGCAATAGAAATAATAACAAAAAAAAAAAGGCAAAAAAAAGTATCGTAATACTAATAATAACCACTTATAATATTGACACTACGTTGACATGAGACTCGTTACTATCTCCAGTTTTAAGCTGCTAATGAGAGAGTGGTAGTTGTATAAAAATTATATTGTATTATTGTAATATATAAGTTATCATATTAAGGTATTGTAATAGGAAACATTATTTTAGATGATGGTATAATTGTAATATAAATGATAAATAACGCGAGTGTGGATTTTGTAGTATAGTAATACATATATAAGTTAACACTTTTTGTGTTGTAACAGAAAGTAGAGTACTTAAGTTAATATTGTACAAATAAATGATATAATTATGTTCTGAACCCACAGACGGGCTAGTACCTTGTCGGACCCGCAAATTATTATTTAAAAAAAAAAAAAAATATGCTGTTTTTTTTTTGTACACTGAATTAAATTCATTTGGGAAAAGGAATATGAAATATCAAAGCGCTAGAGCTACAGATAAAAATAAATACATTATGCGTACAAAATCGAACTCCAGTAATAAATGTGTAGTGCAAAATAATAAATAATTCTTTATAGAGGTGTGTTTAAATTTACCTACTATACGAAAAAGGAAACAAATGAATACTTCATTTGGCCGTTTGTTAATCAATTAATAAAATAATATAAACATAAATAACGAAATATTTTCATTTAAAATTTGTTATTTTATTTTTAGTTGGAAAGTATATTACGAGGGTGGTTCAAATATAAACCGGAATTTTTAAATAAACGCGCGAAAAATTTATTGTAGAAAAAGTGGTTGCACTGGCAGTTAGACCGGTTTGTTATGTAGAGCAATTAGAACCGCGTAACCTCACTTTTTAGTGTAGTTAGAGCCATGAGTGAAAAAGAAGTACCAGTGTCTGTTGCGCAACGCATCATTATTCGTTTTTTAGTCAAAGACGACGTAAAATCCGTGGAAATTTACCGAAAATTACGCGAACAGTTCGGGGATGAGTGTCTCTCCAAAACTCAAGTGTACGAGTGGTGTTCTGCGTTTCGAAAAGGACGTGAAGTGGTGTCAAACATAGCACATGCGCGGCGCCCAAAAACCAGCATTACAGATGAACACGTCAAAGCCATCGAACAACTCATTTTGGCTGACCGACGCGTCCGTGTACGCGATATGACCGACGAATTGGGCATCAGCATAGGTAGTATTGAGACAATAATTCATGATCGGCTAGGTTTATCGCAAAATTGCAGCCAGATGGGTGCCAAGACTTCTGAATTTTGAACAGAAATTCACTCGTTGGGAAGTTTGTACGCGTCTCCTGCAGCGGTATGAAGAGGAAGGAGAGAATTTATTGCGGCGAATATTCACCACGGACGAAACTTGGGTACACTACTATACGCCGGAGAGTAAACGCTCGTCTATGGAGTGGCGGAAGAAAAAAGAGGGAGCGCCAGTCAAAGCGAAGGTTACACAGTCAGCTGGGAAGGTGTTGTGTGTACCGTGTTTTGGGACATGAAGGGAGTGATCGCAGTCGATTTCCTAACTGAACAACGTACTGTGACGGCGCAGTATTACAGTAACCTCCTAAAAAACACAGTCAAACCGGCCTATCGAACAAAAAGGCGCGAAATTCCGATCCGTAGTGCGATACTGCTTCAAGACAACGCCAGGCCACATACCGCTCGGCTCACGATGGAGACATTGGCCGAATTTGGCTGGGAAACACTTGAACATCCTCCTTACAGTCCAGATTTGTCGCCTTGTGATTATTATTTGTTTGGCCCGTTGAAAGAAGCACTTGGTAGACAACGTTTCGACAGCAACGATGAGGTGGAATCGTTCGTACACAAATGGCTATGTGACAAGCCGCGAGATTTTTACGAAAAAGGAATAAAAAAATTGCCGGAGAGGTGGAAAAAGTGCGTAGCGTGCGAGGGGGTTATCTCGAAAAATTGTAAAAAATATGAGCACGGTAAGTATAAAATAAAAATTTTTATGACGAAATTCCGGTTTATATCTGAACCACCCTTATATTTAAAGTAAGAAACATACTTCAATTATATGTACGTTCGACAAAAATTGTCCAGAACATAACAACATAAAAACAGCATGATGCTTCAATAAATAACTTCAATTTTTCTAATTTTATTTATTTTTTATTTATTTTTTTATTTTTGAGCAATTATTACAATCTTAAAATAAATCTTAAATAAGTAATAAATATAAGAACTGGGAAAGGAACGTGAAATAAAAACTTAGCCCAGTGAGACTAGTTTTTAAGGATACAGAAATGTACACATGAATAGTTTACACGAAATTTGCAGCTGCATGATTTGAGTTCCTCCGTCAGAACTGTTGGATTACTGGATTCCTATGATCCCGAAGCCGTTCGTAGTACGCACTTACGATCTCTGTGTAAAATCAAAATGTTCATTTTTTTCTTTTCTTATTTTTTCGCACCGAATTTAAGCAGGTTATTTCCAGGAATAATTTAGCTGCTTCACTAAACGATTATTCACGCAAGGACGAAATGACTGTTGGTTTAATCCTTATGTTTTAACCAAAATGAATTATAGGATGTAAAATAACAGTTTTTGTAAAATACCTATCGGCAAAGTATCGCATATTGCAGTCAACTTGTAATACAGTTTATTCTGGCTCAATACCATACGCTTTACAACTCCGGACCGTATACAGAACCTACACTCGTTCTCTACACACTCGCACAAATCTGCACATCTATTATCTCGAGTTTTCCGAACATATGTGGTAGAATATGACCTGCCTCCCTAATCTTACCAAGAACAGCCAATCTCGCGTCATATAGTTTGAAAATGTTTAATGTTTATACCGATAAAAAGCATTTTTCTGAAACTGAGCGTACTCCTGTAGGAGTCGGTTTAAACAAAACGTTAAACCAAAAGTCTACTTTTTTAAAACTGTTAATATGAACTGCACGAAATTGTTTCGCGTTTTTTTCTTTTGCTTAAACGAGCGATTTATTTGTAAAACATATTTACCTCGTAACGAGTTAGCAGCATTACTCAGTTCCTCCCCTTTTATGCTGTCATGTTTATCGGTGATTCTATCGAGCCTGCTGTTGTCGTCACAGCTTCCTGCGCGCTTCTAGACTCTGATTTTTCGGAATCTGTTGTCTTTCTTCTTTCCATTCGGAATTAATGATGCTACTTTTGTTATATTTACATTTTCTCGATATCTTATTGGTTCCGGATTCCGTCAATGCCCTTCAATCGGTTCACCCTCTTCAGTGCCTGCATCCGAAGTTCTTTTTTTTCTTTTCTTACAACGTTTCATTTACGTTGATTTTTTGTGCATTCCTTTCATACGGGCATTTTCGACGTGTTCAAAAAAAATTCCAGGTTGTTCTTCTATATATATCTATATATAAAAAAATTCACCCAACATTTTGGTGCCGATCATTTTCCCCTCCTTCTCTGGTGCGAATGCTTGTTTCTTTTACCTCCCCATTCACCCTGATCTCGCTTTTAATTTCTTCTACCTTCCCATTTAACCTGATCAATTTTTGGTTGTTTTCTAGCTGTCAATATTAACTGTATAGGTGACACTCAAAATTTAACTTTAACACTTAAAAATAATTTTTTTTTTTTTTTTTTTTTCTCCACTGTACCAGTCGAGGGACCACAAACAGCGCCAATATTAATTTTAATATATGTATTATGATGATAGAAATGTGACCAATCCAAAGCCCTCCAGTGAGGGGTTTGGCTTATAATAGTTCACTACAACTTATAAAAAGGGATACAAAGTCT
The DNA here is from genome assembly GCA_039619475.1 of Icerya purchasi. Taxonomy (NCBI): domain Eukaryota; kingdom Metazoa; phylum Arthropoda; class Insecta; order Hemiptera; family Monophlebidae; genus Icerya; species Icerya purchasi. Next base: position 242,866,622 of record CM077115.1, read on the forward strand.
AGAGAAGGACGAAAAGCGACATAAGCAGTACAGCACAATTTTGACCATATGGCCCTTAGGATATAAAAAGCGAATGGGATGGATTTTAAGAGAAAACAACATGAGATTAGTACAGCAGCGTGTACAATGTAATATTTAGAGCACAATCGTCATGATAACAGTGCTATTTAGTGTATTTCATAAAAGCTCGGCACGCATTTAGTGTGCAAGAGTGCGAGCACCACAACAATCGCCTTATGGAACGTTATCCATACGTAGCAAGTCTACTTCTTATGATATCTGACAAAAACTCAAACACCATGGCAATCACTATGTTAATAGCGACCCATACATGTCAAGTTTATTGTAGAACGTTATCCATACGTAGCAAGTCTACTTCTTATGATATCTGATAAAAACTCGAACACCATGGCAATCACTAAGTTAAGAGTGACCCATACATGTCATGTTTATTTGGATCAGATGACCTGGATCCCATAGTAACCGTTGCTGTTTGGTCGGACAACAGAGTCCGGTGAAGTAAATACTTGATAAAAGTTTCGAGTCATAATAACTGATGCTAACGTATTTAAAACTAAATGCACTTAAGTTATGGGAAGAGCGTCACGACACCACTTCCTTCTCTTTAACCTTCTTCTCGGATTACCCGGAAGAGTATTTATAAACATGCTACTAACTTTAGGATTGGGATGTAAGTTTAGATTTTCAAAAAATTTGCTGTACTGTTGAGTATGAACTGATTTAACAAAAGGAACATGCAGATCTCGATGGAGAGTTAGGTTTGAAACATATTTTGGTGCTGCTGCAATCCCTCGGAGGATAATGGACTGCTGACTCTGAATACGAGCAAGGTTGCTTCTACTTGTATTTCCATATAGTTCTAGGCCGTACCTCCGCACCGGAGCTATAATCATCAAGTAGATAGATCTTTTTAACCTTATACTTAATTTAGATTTATTGCCTATCAGCGAGGATAGCTTTTTAGTGCGTGCGATTAGTTTTCTCCGTATTTGTGCAACGTGGAAGCGCCACGTAAGGCGACGGTCAAGGTACATGCCTAGATACTTGACTGTGTCTACCTGTTTGAGCTCTACATTGTTTATTTGTATCTGTTCGTGAAGGTTATGAGCTGACATTTTTCCTCACTAAATTTAATTCCCCATTTTTTGGCCCAGATCATTATCCTGTTTAAATGTTCCTGGACTGCATTATTCGCATATGTACAATTAGTATCTGAGGACAGTATTGCTATATCATCAGCAAATGTGGCCAGAATTGTCTGATTTGATACAGGAAGGTCAGCCGTATAGATGGAGTATAGAATCGGGCCAAGGAGGCTACCCTGCGGAACAGAGGCCGATACCATACCTTCCGTAGACATTGAACCATTGAAATTTACTATAAATGACCTATTTAATAGATAGGACTGAAAAAATAAATATAAGTCCGGTGGTAGTATTTGTTTGAGTTTATATAAAAGCCCAGTATGCCAAACCCGGTCAAACGCCTGGGCGACGTCCAGAAAGACCGCAGAGCATACCTCTCCCTTTTCAAGCACTGATGATATGGCATCCACTAGTCTATGGCACTGTTGTATGGTAGAATGCTGTGTTCGAAAACCAAATTGATGTACTGGTATCAATTTTTTATTTTCAATTACTGGAATTATTCTTTGTAGGATTAATTTCTCGAAAACTTTTGAGAGAGTATTTAGCAGACTGATTGGTCTATAGGATGATAGGAGAGACAACGGTTTCAAGGGTTTTGGTATCATAATTATTTTAGATTTTTTCCATGATTTCGGATAGTGACCTATTCGTAGGATGGCATTAAATATAAAACAGAGAAGAGTGGCAGATTTTTTGGGCAGGTGAATTAGAATTTCTCCCGTTACTCAATCGAGTCCAGGAGATTTCCTTAGAGGAGCTTTTTTGAGACATTTGTATACCTCATTTGGAGAGAATGGCCTGGTGGGAAGGCTAAGCTGTAGTGGTTGCTCTAGATAACGTTGTATAACGTTAATATGTTCTGAATCAATGTTTCCGTGAGGCATGAACGTAGCCTCTAAATACGAAGCGAATGCGTCTGCTTTCTGTTTATCTGTTCTAGCCCAACTACCGTCTTGCATCCGAATGTTGTGAGTCTCTGAAGATTGCCGCAGTATTCTTTTGGTTGCCTTCCATAAAGATCCATCCTGTGTATCTAGAGTTTCCAAGTAACTACTGTATGTTTTTTCTTTATATCTCTTAATTTCTTCTCTTAGCTTGTAACGGAGATTGTTGTATGTAGCTTTTAATGCCGGATAGCGGTTCTGTTGCCATCTTCTCCTTGCTGCCCGAGTAGCTTTTATTAACTTCCTGATTTCCGCTGGAACATATTTATTTTAGTTACTATGTACTGTTTTATATGTGGTAGAACTTCTACATGTTGTCTGTATTAAGTCCGTTATATCATCTATCGCTGCTTCGATGTCGTCTTTGGTTTTTAAACTGATCTTCAGGTCAGTGCCATTTTCCATTGCAGTTGCAAAATATTCCCAATCCGTCGAGTAATTATGCAGTTTACGCCGCGTGGGCTTGACTATGGGGTTAATATCCAGAATTGAAATAACCGGAACATGGTCAGAAGAGAGATCGACTACTGTCTCGCATTTTTTATGATACCTTTGTAGGCCTCGTATAATAAAGAAATCTAGGATATCAGGTGTTCGATTTGCATGTTCCGGCCAATAAGTGGGGGACGTGGGAGAGAGAACGGACAGCGAATTATTACGCAGTGTTTTATCTAGTATCCGCCCTGCTTTATTTGTGATCCTTGATCCCCAAGTTCGACTTTTAGCGTTATAGTCTCCCCCACAGATAAAACTTTTTCCAAGATTTCTAAATATAGCACTAAATTCACTATCTGGAATATGGAGACCAGGATGACGATAAATGGCAGCTATTGTTATAAAATCTTTGTCAGTTCGAATGTTAACCGCAACTAGCTGATACGCATATGAACCATGAGATAGACGCATATGCTGTATATATGACTTTTTTACCAAGATCATTGAGCCGCCATGCGCGGTTCCATCTGGATGATTTGCTGTATATGTTACATATCCCGGCATTTTAAAGCTGCTTGAATGAATTAAATGAGTTTCGCATATTAGTGCGACATCGATCACATTTTGGTTCAAAAATATTTCAAGTTCGTTTTTTCTTTGTGTAATTCCATTGGCATTCCACAACATTATTACGAATGATCGTTGAGTTATAAAACTGGGATTATTTGCCATTTAAGGGAGAAGTCGATCTATAACTTTGGTTAACAAAGAGATTAACGGATTTATTAGGGATTTAAATTCGGTTAAGAATGATGTTAATAATTCAGAGATATTATTATTATCCTTACTATCTATGCCTTCTTTATTGTTATTATTATTATTATTACTACTATTATTATTATTACTACTATTATTATTATTATTATTATCACTGATATTATACGATTTATCATACGTACTTCTATTATTAGAGTTGTTTATATTATGCGAAAAAGATTTAACTTTGTTAGCATAAGTTTCAGTGTTATTCCGTGTCGATGAAAAATCTGTTCTAGGTTGCGGCGATAAATTATAACCAGTTAATTCTGGTTGATATTTTTTACTAGTTTTGTTGTAATATTGTATTTGTTGTTTATAGATCAGGCATCCCCTATAACTCGCGGGGTGATTGCCTTCGCACAAAGCACATTTAAATTAAAAAACCATCGACTATAAAATGGAGTCGTTTGTCAAATTATCCACTTTCTCGAGAAATAGGAAATTTTCTAATCGCGTACGAAAGATTATTTTTCTGAAATAAAATAATGAATCCGGTAAAATAAGGAATAGTTGTAAAATAACGTTCAATACGAAGATATAAATGGTGTTATATGTTTTGGAAATGAATTTTCGAGAATCAGCTAGAAAAGGAAAAAAATGTTATTGATTAATGCAATTAAATCGCCTACCCTTATTTACAAAAGAAGGAAGAAAATATTGGTGAAGACATGTGCTCTGAATTCTGTCTATATTCTAGTTGGAATATTCCTCCCCAGAAAAAAAGGATTCTAGCGTATAATTCTACTTTCATTCATTTAAAATGTTTAATGATTATTGTTGTTTTTATTAAAAAACAATTAATAGGATGCGTAGAATGAAGTACGCAAAATTATTTCAGATTAGACAAATGTTCTTTGAAACACCAAAAGATTAAAAATAGCTCAAATATTTTACAACTTACTTACACCTGAAAACGAAAAGAGATTTACGAAAATGGAAAAATACTCCCGCAAATTATTAATCAAATATACACTCTCCTGTATAATATTAAATGTCGATGTCAAAATTTAATTTTCGATCACATTGCAGAGGGGGTAGATATGGTCAGTTATAGCTTTCTATTGATCGCGGCATCATTCCGACGTAAGTCAGAATCGTGTTGGTAGCAAGAATTACTCGGAGTTTTGTTTAGCAGATTGGGTACATTCGCTCGAAAGTGTTGGGCTAAAGGGGGGATTATTTTTCACCGGTGAGTAAGGAAAAGGGATTTTTAAAAATTCGTTCATGTCTTCAATTTGCTTTTGAATTGCGATTCGGATTTAGAGTAGGTCATGAGTGAACAAGTCGGACATTGATAAATCGATTAAAACTAAAAAATAAAATTAGTTATTTGATAAAGTACGGCACACGAAGGGCTGAAATTTCAGGTACATTTTTCAAATTAACTTTCAGAATTATTAAAATCACGCTTATATAAACGATACACACTTTTTGTAAACTATAACGATGAAGAGAGTTTTTCATTAAAAGCTCGATGGAGATAGCGTTTGTTTTTATTTCGTACCGCAGTTGTATTAAGCAAGCAACCTTCGCGATAATTCAACCATCCTGAGTGTGAATTGCTGCTAAAAATATCGCGGAATTCATCGAGAGAAGCAATCGTGTCATTAAAAAACGAAATGAAATTTAGAAATGCGTTTTAGCTTCTTAATAGAAAAAATCTGCCACTCCCGCGGAAACTAAGCTCTCATTAGGCAATTACTGAAACTTGCGTTAAGTTCCCCTAATATTAGACAAGACACTTCTAAAACAAAATGCTCGCAGTACTCCTTTTTAGTGCGTGAACAATATCACGAAGATGTTGAAGTACAATTTAAGAAATCGTAGCGGAAAAGCCAATATTTATTATATTAATCTAAAGGAACACGCAAACAGTTGCCAATTTCAGACAACTTAAAAGACCTCGTGTAATCAAATAATACTTTTTGTGTTTTAGCTGGAATCCTTACCGATCAGGTGTTTCTTTGAATTATCATTTCAAGTTTTAAGTAATAAGAGTAATAAAAGAAAAGAGTATATATATATATGTATATATAAAAACTCGGCCATTTTGGCCTCGCAATTGACCCCTCTTGCTTTCATTTCTGTGTCTTTCTCTTCTATACTTTGTATAAAATGACCAAAATTTACAACGTAATTCTTATTTAGCATCAACACACACAAAAAACAAAAAACAACATAACCACAAAAATCCTATTATAACATTTAACTTTCATTATATAAAATTAAGACATTTTTTCGTTACATTTTTCGTTACATATTTCATTACATAAAATTGTGACATTTTTTAAATAACAATAACAAAAATCTTATCAAATATAACAAACGTTACATAAAATTGGGACATTTTTTCGAATGGGGAGTAGCCTAAGAATTACGTTGTAATTAATATATATGTTTTTCGTGAATACCTATAGTTGAGGTTGAATGACGGTTGGAGAGAAGAAGAATTTAAAAACAGTCTATTCGTAGTTCAGTGTAGGACATTCGTCGGCGGGAGTAGGATAAAAACACAACAAAATTAGAGAAAACATGATAAACTCGGTCGTTAACCGAGATTCCTCCAGTATGACAAATAATAACTCTTCCAGCTATGTGCAGAGGATTCAGGGTGCATGAATTTCGCTTCGAGATCGGTCGAAAACATTTTTCTTTTTTTTTGGTATGTGTGTATTGAGCGGAGGGCACGTCAACAAAAGACCAGCATATATGGAAGTCAAAAAGTCAGTTAGATACTATTAAAATTTTATGAACACAATATTTCAATTATTTATTAAACGAATCGCATTATACACTTTTTAATAAAATAATGATATATTTAAAATTATAAATATATCATTATTTTTTTAAAAAGTGTATATATCTGATGTGATTCATTTAATAAAGTCAGTTTATATATTCTGCCAGAGATTGGTAATATCAATATGCTGAGAGCTGGAATGATATAGAGAGTAGAAAAAGATAAGGTGCATGGCAGAACGAGTAATAGCAAATGGGAATACAGAATAGAAACGATCACTGAAAAAATACAGGATTGAAACTTGAAAGGCACCGCCATTTCGTTTCCATCTAAGCTCACATTGTCAAACATATATCGACATATGTGTACGTGAATCTAACAAGGTCGAAATTATTTACGGAGATACAGCGATTTTTCGGATATGCGGTCAATAATGTTGATTTTGGGATTTTAAACATTTCTCTGCTCTTTCCAATGCCGCAAACCACAATGTGATTCGACCTCGCGTTCCTGTTCTATGGCCAAAAACCTGAATGCGCCTCGCCCGTCGCTTGGTTGCTATGCAAAACTTTAAACTCGTTTTTCTTAAAATTAAGGTTTTTTCAAATTTCAACTTCAAGCGCAAATATCTCGGCGAGTTTTGTACTTAGAAGGCTCCGTGAGGTCTCAATCGATCAGATAAAGTGGGACCTAGTTAGATTCACGATATCTTCTTCTTCTTCGGGTGCCGTACGCTACATAGCGCGTTGGCGATCACTATCCCATTTGTCCACGTAGTTCGCCGGTCACCGCCAGTCGGAAAATGGTCTCCGCGTCTTCAATTCCATTTCATTGACGCAGATTTCTGAGCCATGAGTGCCGCTTCCGCCCAATTTCCCGTTTTCCTTCCATTCTGCCAGTTATCACTAGTTTTGTAATTACATATTTCTGTCCTCGCAAAATATGTCCCAGATAGGCAGCTTTCCTGGATTTAATGGTCTCCATGATTTCTCTTTCTACTCCGGCGGCACGTTTCATTACTTCTGCGTTCGAGACCTTTTCTATCCATGGTATACGCAGCATTCTTCGCAGTAACCATATTTCGCAGGCCTCCAGACGATTCATAGACCTGACTTTCAACGACCAAGGCTCAGCCCCGTATAGCAATACCGGCCAGATGTAGCATTTGACTATTTTCATTTTCAGATTGAATGGTACGTCTTTACATGCTAAATACGCGCGCAAGATTCACGATATATATATATATATATATATATATATATATACACATATATATATATATAGAATGAAGCGAAAAAAAATTATGGATAACGTATATGAGTGAAAAATTCGCAGGAGTGAGTCGGAACGAGTAGTAAAGACACTCTATCAGTAACAATCAAATAATCGGAAGAAGAGCGATGGTCGGAAATGTAAAAAAAAAGGGGCAAGGCAAAATCCTAAACGGATTTGAATTTCCTTTCAACTTGAAAATTGTCTTTGTGTCAGATTGGCCGCATCGTGGTCGACAATGGGCTACTTTTGAAATTTTTAATTACCAACCGTAGCAATACCGTTGATAGTTCAGTTTCGGTAAATAGACATTTTAAGTTCTTAATAATTTTTACACGAACAACGTTATACTTACTGGACCGCTGATTCTTGATGAAGTATATTTGTAGTCTTTCTTTCAGCGTATTTTCGTTTACGTAGTATTCCACTCGTACTCTGGAACAAAAATTAAGCCGAAATATTAGATAATTGAAAATTCCTTGCTACTCGTTAACGTGTTCAGTTAATCGGCAATATTACGTGAATAAATATTCTTCGTCGTACGACCATAAAAGCATAAACAGTACGAACGGGGCAGTGTAATCTGATTGGTCACCGAACAGCTTGGCCGGTAAGTCACCATTATTCGTCACTTTAGCGTCACGTTTCTTCGTGAACTATTACATCTTCGACGTATGTGTTTGATCGGAATTATTTAACTTTCCGAACCGTGCTGATTCTGTTTAATATTTTTACATTGTGCATGATGTCGCTTTAAAATCAACAATTCATCGAAAGAAGACGCGGGGATATTTAAGCGCGATTATAACATTTCAAATGACATTAACGCCTGGAACAATCTTTGAACGTTCGACTTGATTTACTTTTCCTCAGTGATACCACCACGGCCTCTAAATCCGTGAATGTGAACTTTATTGTATTTTGTTCATTCCCCGGATTGAAGTTATTATTATTATTATTATGTATATATATTTTTTTGTTTTTGTTTTTGGCGGGTCAACTATGAAGACTTTTTTTATGAGGTGTCAATATGTGACAGCGGAGTTCGAACCAGGGATCCTTCCCGAACCGAAACACCAAACACCACTGCCTAACTATCTCTACAACACGAATAAGAGTTATTATTATTATTACTATGAATGGATCGACTTTAAAATGGCCTTATATTGATTTAATCTACACAGATCTTAGAAAACAATGCTCGCAGTAGCAAAATTAATTACACAAATTATGAAATTAAGTAAGTGTGAACAATACGGATCACTAATTCGAACCGCTGGCCGCGCAGTTGAATAATAAGTTCGTTGCCGGTTCGAAGTTGGATATAAACGAATAAATATCGATAAAAATTTATGAAAATCGAAAACTTTTGACCGCAACTTTACCTTATCGTGACAACACAAGCAAGGTAAAAGGTATTCCTGGCTATTGTGCACGTTCGCTATATTTGACCGTTGCTGGAAGATTCGAAATGTAACTTTTTGAATACTTCCTTTCTATTAAATTTTTGATTCCGTTCTTTACTTTTTTCTAAGCGTTTAATTGTGATAAATAAAGTGTACCATTCCTCTATTGATTATTCACGATAAATTGTAAGTTTAGCGCGCCTTTAATTTCCTCAAAACGACCACCTTTTTCCTATGTGCTCGGCATGTTTACCTTTGCACTACCGTACTTGTTTCAGACGTTTGTTTTTCCTTGCAATAACGCGACATACGAGAAAACTTTTCTTTTAAAATATCTTTTTTTTCAACTCCGTTCTTGCGATTTCTGAACTAAAGCTTCGGAATAATAATACATATTAATAAATATAATTGATGGTAAAAAGGCATGAAAACAGAAACGAAAATTACAAATGTTATTTTTTTTCTTTCAATGATATGTCCAATAGCGCCGTAGTACTCACAGATACTCGGTTGTGAAAGACTTGCACTGAATTTCCTTGTAAAATATTCGTGTTTATGAGCAATGTAATCCATAAATAAGTACGGGGAACATGCTTCGCCGCTAAAACACTGTCCACTTTTAAAGGTGTATGACATGGTAACTTTTTTGAAAAAAGTTTATAATTCGAACGATAAGCATAAAAAAGAAGAAATTTCAGTATGTGTTTTTGCAATTTTTCACGCGCAGTATAGTTAGATATTATTCACGCAATGATAAACCAAAAGCAAACAACGATAATGTAAGGCAATTTAAAAAATCAGCGAATTGATGAACTTCTTTTTTTCTTAAACGCCTCTCTGTGCTGAAAAAAATAAAAAAAAAACAAAACAAAAACGAAAAAACCGTTAACAGGTCAAGATAATGAAGCTGAACGATTTATAGAGAAGATTAGGGTCCGTTTCTCAGTACGATTGATTGCGGCACAAAATGGGAAATGCAAAAAAATTAGACTCGGTTAATCAGCTTTAGCAAAGGGTAGTGGAAGAGATAAAAACACGGCTCATCGCTTATTTTCTTCACTTTCAATTAAATTTGTTCACAACGTACAGCGAGCGCCCAATTCACATTTCTTTAAATGGTTATCGTTTTAATGTGTTTTGAAAAATGTACACAATTTTTTTCAATCAAAACACTGGTGTCAGACGTACATAATTACTTCAGATACCGCTCTTATCAATTAACAATCATATCTACTTATATTCATAATACGAAATATGATATTGAAGAAAAAAATAAACATTAAAGTGATTATAATTCATTTTTAACCCGTCGATATATCGCTTATCTAAATCGGTATTATAATCATTTGTTATTCGTTTATTTTCATTGTTAACTTTAATATGTACATTATATTCACCATATTGAAATGAAATAAGATAAAAATGAAAAATTTGTAAAACCTGAAATAAAAATGTGTGAGTATGTGAGTCCTGTTGTCGGTCGGGGGTGAAGAACCAATCATAGTGACCACTGCAATAAGAAATGTATACCTGATTGGGTAGATTCTAGTGGTCACGCAGCGAACAGTGTTTTTTTTTTTGTTTTTTTTTTTTTTTTAGTGACGGCAGTCGTAGTTTACTTTTGGTTAGAGAAATTATCCAGTTTTTAAGGTCAGTCGCTTTTTACTGTTCGAAAAGAATCGTTTAAGTTGATCTCCCCTCACGACGAGAGTGTCAGTAACAGTTGTCCTAGATAATGGAAAAATTTTCATATCATAGTCGCGGTTGATATTTAATGATTTTTTTTTTTTTTTTTTTTTTTTATAAAAACAAACGTTCGACTCTCATCGTACAGCTTTGAACAAGGATTGTTATCTTTTGTAGCAGTTAATTGTTCAGACAATACAAAGTATTTTACACCTCATCAATCAAAACTCAACCACCTGAAAGCCACCGGATTGTATCAACAGATCACGGATCACCACCGACAACAGCGATATGTACAAGTTTTGCTTCTTTTAAATCGATTTCGTTTATTTATGTTAATTATAATCGTTTTCATTTTCCCCATATGTAATAACGTGTTTTCAGCGGTCGGCCGTTCACGAAAGAAAGGTGTAGGTGAATAATTAAATATTTATATCGAGTTAAATTGTAAAAAGGAGAATTTATTAAATAATTTTTTAATTCCACGTGTTCCAAAACAGATCTCCCCCGGTTGGCATCCCTGAGGGCGAAAATCATAAATAGTGCCGTTTCTTCACTCGGGAACCTTGGTGGGGAGCTAAATTTATAAACACGCCTATTTATCGTTTCAAACTTTAATTATTACCGCGATTACGGAGTGGATGACTGCGAAATATGTCGGTAGGTTAAATATATTTTTATAAATAACAAAATTTTCTGTTTCCAAGTTTTTGCATTTCAATAATTTCATTATAATTCTTTCAATAATTTTGCACACACATCAGACTTTTATCCTTGAAATAAGTCTAAAATCGACAATTCGCTTAATAGTATTAACCTCGTTGGCTCTCTCTCTTTCGTTCTCTCTCGGTGAAATTCCCATTATTCAGCGGATAGTCAAAATTCGGGAGGTATTTCTCCTTTCACTACAAAATAGTCAGCTGAAATTTCGGATTTCTCGCTTCAGTTGGGTCGAGGACCATCTCTAACAAGGACAGGGCACAACCTTGGAAATTCATTTCGGGACAAGACTCTATATAATAATAATAGCACATGCACACTCCCTTAGGATGTTCACCCTTTAAAAATAATAGCGTCGAATGGCCAGTCCCAATTCGGAGAAAAAGATCTCTGAAGTACACTAATAAGTTTATTTACGCTCGGGTTCGAATCTCTAACTTTTGTTTTTTTTTTCCATTTAATTAATTGTTTTTACATTTTAAATAAATCTGTTATTTACAAACGTCAATAATTTAAATAAAAATTATTTTAGTTTTGTTTAGAGAAGATGCTTATTAAATATTAAATAATATTGTAATTATAGTAATAATTTTTTTTTTTTTTTAGAGTACAAAAAACGAAAATAGTTACGACAATAATACCTATAAATAGTAATTAGCATTACTTCGATTAAAATCTAGAGAAATTTTCTTGAATGTGGAATGATGTTCGTTTTCCACCTGAATTTCCATTGTTTTTGCAGCATAATTCCTCTTTTATTAATTGGGCTAGATGTCAAAAAATTTATTGTTTTAAATGTTTTTATGACAATTATCATTCAAGTTCTCGTTTTTGTAATCGAACATGCGCGTAAAATGAAATTAAATAACAATTTAAACTTTTTACTTATTAATAATAACTAATTTTACAAGTACTATTATCATAACTATTAGTTTTATTTTTGACAAAAAGAATTCGAGAAAAAGTGGAACCATGCGATCCGACTGGTAATCGGCGCCATCCTGAGTCGGGGTCAGATTATACAGGGCAAGGTGCAAGGAAAACGTGCCAGAGGAAGATGCCCACTACGGTGGTCTGATCAAGTAAGTACACAGTAATGAGGTATAAGTTGTCAGAAGTATTCCACGTAGCAATGGAACGAAATAAATGGAAGGAAACGGTAAAAGAAATATGATGCTACCACTTCCTTGCGTGTAGGACAATGGACTTGATGATGATTAGTTATTTTGTATTTTAAAAAAGAAAATAGTTACTATAATATGAAAATATTCTTTAATATTTAATAAGCCTTTTTTCTAAACAAAATAAATAATTTCTACTTAGATTTATTTAATTGTAAAAAGTAACTAATTTATTGAATGAAAAAAAAAAAAAAAAGAATTCGAACTTGAGCATAAATAAACTTATTAGTGTACTTCAGAGGACTTTTTCTCCGAATTGAGACTGGCCATTCGACGCTATTATTATTAAAGGGTGAACACCCTAAGGAAGTGTATTATTATTATTATTATTATTATTATTATTATACAGAGTCTTGTCCCGAAATGAATTTCCGAGATCCTCCCTTTGTAAGAGAGAAATGTGGCATGTGAAATGTGATTTTCGTGAAACGATCCGGTCAGAAGTGGGCAAGCGAGTTAAAAAACTTCCGACCTTCGTTAATTATTGACAGCGAACACTTTTCTGAAATCACAGGAATATGAGGAAAAAAGCGGCGCATGTATAAATAGGTCGGATGGGAAGCCACTTTAATATGCGACATTTGATGTGTAAAATTTTAAGGGAATATGACCGTAAACAAATTACTCTATTTGCGCGGAGGAATAATGAAACCCTGGAAATTCACATAGGTCGGCAAAGTCGTTTCTACTATTTTTCACCGAAGAAATGGATGTTCTGCCTTCATCGTGTTTCATCATACTGGACAGCGTGTGACAAATCGATCTTTTTCGGTCGCTCGTTCCCGCCAATTTCAAAACATTCCTTCGTAAAACTTTTATTTTCTCCTTTTTTTTTTTTTTTTTTCAATTTCGAATTTCATTTATATTTTCCGAGGTATTGTATTATTAAAAGTTCATTTTACGTTTTACTGTGGAGATTCCGATCCAGACGTAAAAAACGCGATTTAATCTCTATATGTATATAATTTAAACGATATTAAAAAAGAAAATGAATAAAAAAAAAAAAAGAAAAAAAAAAGTTTGAAAATGATAGAAAAATTGACGATAGATTAGCGTCTTCGATGCTCTGAGCATATATTCCACTTCGACAAGCATATGATTGATCGATAAAACACTACGGAACACACGGGGATGATTTAATTAGACGCTCATTCGTCAACCTTAATGAACAACAAAGAGAGAGTTCAGTTCGTTTTTTGTGTTCTTATTTTCGTCGTACGTCGTCAATGTGATTTTTATTAATCGACGAAACTCGATATCGAGCGATAACACATTACATGCCCCGGGACATTAAAAGCGGATAAATCATCGCAATTGATATTCCGACATTATCATACATCGACGTTGCAAATGGGCTATTTTCATCGAGAATAGAAAATTTCCATTTGCTCCCTCTGTCGTTTGATAATTCAAAACTTGAAAACAACGCGATAAACGAGAGAGAAATGTGAAAAAGTGAATTTTTTGAAAAATAATTAGCTTTTCCACGGTTCTCGAAAAATAACTTAATCGACGCAAACTTTTTCGTGAATTAAAACCGCAAATTGAAGTATAACACTGACGGAAAATTAATTCCGCTGTGTATAGTAGCTCGCCGATAATTACTTCAACCCGTCCGTGGCAGATCGTCCTGACTCTATGTATGTATTTTTCTAGCGGAATTTCGAATGTCAAATTTCTCTTCTATTCTATTTCGCTACATGTTCCGAATATAATGTAAAAACTAAAGAAAATAAAAAAAAAAAAAAACATAAAAAAAGCGGAGCGTTAAAAGTAGTAGCGTAAAAACCCAAATTTTTAAATATCAATTCCGTAAAGTCATTGCTACCGTTGTTATAAAATCTTAAAAAAAAGTGAATAAATACAAATCAAAATCGGGACGGAGGATAAAAATTTAAACACAAATTAGAATTATCTGTTTAATGGAATAAGATAAAAATTTTCCCGCGTTTACTGAGCTTACAGGTAAATTATGATTGTATATTTAAAGTATCGTGCACACATCAATCTGGGACACTGGCGGGTAGTACAGAAGATACCTACTGTGAACTTAACAAAACTTCATAATAGGATAGGAAGTCTGTAGTCACCGAAACAAAAAAAAAACGCACAATCGGTCGAAAATCAGTAGCACACCTCTTATATAGAAGTTGGAAAGAACAGTGAAGAAATATGAAGATATTCAGGCTTATTTGAAAACACAGTTTCTTACCTGCAAACAACTTAGCTAGAAATTATATAAAAAAAACAAAAAAAAAAACACGTAAATAGATAAATACAGAAATATGAAGAAACTGTAATATAAATATTGATGAAGCTGATTTTAAACAGTGCCCAAATGATGAACTACTAGTAATATCATTTAGCCAGTCCAAAACTTGCATTAAGTGTGACGAGGGACTTAGATATTATCATCCAGCTTGAAAATTTAAAAAAAAAAAATGTAATTTTCCCTGCAAAATGCCGAGGTCTAAAATCTTAAGGTCTGTGCCCGGAATATTATTTCCTTGTGTACGCCATCTTCGCGACACCATCGAAATGACTTGGTCTTAGCCCCCGTTGTTTAATCAAAATCCGAGTTCATCACTAGTTCCGGATAAAGTCATCTCCGGGGTTAGAATATTTTCCCATTTTTCTTATCAGATTCTTGAAAAAATTTAAGAAATTCAATATCGATAATTCCTGCTCGCCTTTGTAATAATGGGTAATAACTACTTGCCGGGAAAGTAATAAACCAATATAGCAATAACTCTTTTCGATACGAAGCACGCCCGCTAACATGGGGTTTAAAGTAGATTTAGAAGCGCCGACGTTTACATAAAATAGTCTATTTGTAAGGTAACTACTTATTAGTTTTATAAGGGGTAATTTGGAAAGTTGTAATTTATCATTTTATATGTGATTCCCTCATGCCATGTGGTATCGAAAGCCTTAGCTACATAAAAAATACCATTCCTGTATGTTTATTACAATTAAAACCATGGGTAATAGCCTCGGTAATTCTCGCAACCTGACGCACGGTGGAGTGTCTGGGGCGAAAACCAAATTGAATTTTGGGGATAATGTCATTGTTTTCGGCACGGTCCCTCAGTCTTTTTAGTATGATTTTTTCAATTACCTTGTTCAAATTACTCAGCAAACTGATAGGTCGTATATTAGTAATTTCAGACGCGTCTTTTCCTACTTTGGGTAAGGCAATAGTTTTTGTTATTTTCCAGGATTTTGGATAATATTCATGTGTAAAAATGGCATTTATTATATTACACAGTTCCATTACCCCTATAAATGGCAACTTTTTTATGCATGCAACACTAATATTATGATGTCCCAAAGAAGATTTAGGCTTTAGACGCTTGATGCATGATACGATTTCTTTTGGAGTAGCATAAGTGATGTTCTCATTTGTTTGTTTATTAAAATAGGATTCTATGGCTTTTCTAATTTTGCTATTCATATATTTCGTTGAGAGATGTATGTTCTGACCATGTACTTCACCATAGTGCGCAGCTAACAGGTTAGCTTTATCTATTTCAGTGTATACATAATTATTATTACTGACGTCGTGTTCGAAAAAGAAGATCCAATCAATTGTCAACGAAAGAAGATCAGATAGCGTGCTGCAAAGCGTTACAACCAAACCCAACCGTCTAATATCCAACCGTTTACGCAAATGTTAAACGTATTTTTGAAAAGTAAATAACGGATTAGGCAATACTTTGACTGATTTTTCTTTTTCCTTTTTTTTTTTTTTTTTTGTTACTTTAATGTGTACAGCAGCAAAGGTCAGAGGCACGGAGGAAAATGTAGGAAATCAAATATATTAGAAGGGAATTTAGAAAAAAAAAAGGGGAAAAAAAACCGGGTTGGACTGTATCCTGAGAACTCTCCAAGTCGTACTGCTCGGTGTACCGTGACAATCTGTACATTCTCGTTTGTGTTCTTGGCTATATTCAAAACGCGAGTGTACATGTCAGACTTCACTTTATTAAAGGGGTGTGGCAAACGGCTGAAAAATGATCCCTTTGTCCGGAAGACAAAAAAACGTCCCCCGATTCCGGGGCTACTTAAGATCAGAGTCCGCAGTCGACTAATCCTTTTTACGTCGAATTAGGTTTTTTTTTTTTTTAATCGAACACAAACCTATTTTAAGATTCCGTATAAAAGCAACCTATTAAATTGATTCGCTATCATCGGTTTTCTTCTCTTCGCTGGTTTTTCCAAAAATCAGTGAAACTGACAATTCCCTCTGCAGCTTAACTAGTCTAATACCGCTTAGATTCGCCATCTGATGATATATGATTGTATCGTTCTCGCTACTGCAAGAATTTACCAGCGCGCATCCATCGTCTTCGAGGACAAGCTGTGCCAGATGAAGTTACACTTAAAGGTGACCGTGAAAAAAAGAGTTTACAAATAATCCCCGTTCGTACAAAAGCCGATTTTCACGAAGGCGGAAATACGAGAAACACGCTTTTGATAGTAGAGGCCGCGACGGTGTTGCTGGTGGCGGTAGAGTTACATAATGATAAAAATGGAGCAGCGAATGTTCATCAGAAATAGAGCAATTCTCGACTTATTCCATTTCCCGGCGTGGAAGTTTGCTCGACATTCGCTGTCGAGAGCGATGCTTGCTGAACAGGAGCGTGTCAACAATGACATTTAACGAGAATTGGATATTCGTACAATGGGAGAAGAGCGTTTGTTGAACACTTGTCGCTGGCAGGGTTCAACGGGCCTTCTTGATTTTTCCGCGAACCGGGAAATAGGGCGATACGAATAACTAAATGAAAAATGTTAAAAACACTTCTAAACACGTTGAACGTGCGCGACCGGCGAACAAATGCGGCATTTTTTGTGTAATCCCCCCCCCCCTCCACCGGTCCCTCCGTGTTTGTCTTTATTTGTTAAACTTCCGCTGAAATCACAATTGAAAAAACTGTCGGCCGCAACCTCAATCTCTTAATGAGATGATAAAATTACTTTCATTTCGTTATCTTTCGTCAAGTGCTTCGAAAAACGCGATCCACTTTAGAACGCTCTTCGCTACCGTCGGAAATTGCGAATTCTTCTGATTTCCCCGTCTACAAATTTCCCCGGCGAAGCGTGGAAAAGCGTGTACGTTATTTTTCCCGAGCGACCACGACTAACCAACAAACTACACACCATGTGGCGAATGATTATTCTACTAAATAAGCAATTACCAACGTGGACTACAAGTCCTTCATTCGGACTGCACAGTATAATAAGCAAAAAAAAAAAAAAGCAAACAGTTTAAATGTATCATAACTGATATCGCGATAATTTCCTATTTACTAGTATAACAATGATAATCATTCGCCACATGGTGTGTAGTTTGTTCGTTAGCCGTCCAGTTGAGCGCGATTCGCAGACATGTAATCGGAATATATGTATTCGCGCGTTTTGGTTAATTTCTGAATTACGTCGGTGGTCTCACCCTTCTTAGTTCGTAGTGAATCTTAACTTCACAATCCCCGACACCCTGTGAAGGGTAAGGAACTTATTTACTCCCGGGCAACCAGCAGACACACAGTAGGAAGATATTAGTCGCATCGTGGCGATTGACTATACACAGTGGCTAGCAAATGAGCGTGTCGAAAATATAAATAACAAAACTTGAAATCTACCGAATGATGGGACATATTCGTAGTCGTAAGATCACTACGCTAGTACTAATGTAATACCGATTATCGCAGTTATTTAATAGAGTAACATAGGTAAATAGTAGAGCATATGTGAAATATTCCATCTAGCGTCTGACCAAAACAAAATATTCAGCCGAAACCGAAACACCGAAATCGAAACTTTTTTTTTATAATTATTTTAACTACAGTTTAAAATTCAAAGTTTTTTAGAAATAAAATTCAAATACGCTTATTATATACTTAATCTTTTTTTTTTTTTTTTTAAGAAAGATAGATAGATAAAAAAATTTACCCAATTAATTTATCATAATTAAACAGTCTAATATTATAATTAAAAAAATAACGGTAATTTCTATTTATTGCTCCTGTTATTGTTATAAAAGCAAAGAAAATAGTTGATTGTGTTCGCGTTCGTGTCTCTCTCAAGTGATAATTCAGTTATACAAATTAAATAATCTTATCTCTTAATTTCCAACTGTCGCAATTCGAGTCTCGCCGCGATATCGAATTTAATCACCGGCGTTATCAATTACGCCGGTCGGCATGACCGACCAACTATCATCTAGCACTACGGCAACGTTATCTACTCCACCGGCCATCGCAACAACAGCCTCGCAATCAGGTAAAAATGTTTCAATTAATAACATAACATACGCATCCACACTACAACAGAAAATAATAACTCCTATTCAAAATTTTAATCATCCGACCGAGGAACAAGGTATCGTTTTTAATCACATACTAGACTATAAAATATTAGATTACCTCACGTCTCTAAAACATCTCGTACAAGGAGCAAAAAATATCATAGCAGCGTCACGCGTAAGCGGAAACCGGGTCATCGTATTTTTAAAAACTACACACCTAGTACACTCGTTTATAACAGAACACGGCGGTTTCGTAATCGATGGCCACTATATTAAAGTGCGCAAACTAAAGTCGCCAACTACGAAAATAACACTCTCAAACGTCTCACCAACAGTAACAAATGCAATTTTACAACGTCACCTGGAGTCACATTTAAACATGAAATTGGCATCGAATATATCGATTCTCAGAATTAAGCCTCTAGACAACGAATTCGGGCATATAGTCAGCTGGCGTCGGCAAGTATACATTACCAACTTCGAAGAACTAAATTTGCCGAGCTCCTTTACGTTGGATACAAACGATCATAGCTACCGTATATTTCTCTCGGCGGATGATTTAATCTGCTTCAAATGCAACCTCTCCGGCCACAAAGCCGATAACTGTACTCGAAATGAAACATCGGAGGATCCTAAACAATCAGTAATCAAATCGCAGCCATCATGCTCAGAATCGTCAACATTTACACAACAACAAAAAACATCAGACGACTCATTTCCTCCTCTTCCAAACAGCAACGCGGATGAATCCGATCATCGCACTCAAACCATCACCCACAATACTGCTACAAATATTCCACTGCAAATAAACCAAAGCGACAGTTCTGACAGAACACGCGCAGAAAATTTTAAAAGACAATTATCTAATAACTCTTCCACCGCCAAATCCGAAACAGAAACTGCAACTACTTCAGCCACGACCCAAAAACAACAGAAGAAACAAAAAAGGGACTCCAAAGATTCAAATGCGGAAGAGACCAAACCGACAACACAGCCTGATGAAAAAGCGAATGACATAAACTCGGAAGCGGATGAAAACTCATCTGTAGATTTATCAGATTTCGAAGGCAGCAATGACCTAGGCAATACCCAGTCGATAAAACAAACACTCAAACCTCTCGAAGCAAACATTAAAAGCAATGAAAACAAATATCCGCTTACATACGCAAACTTCTGCGTATTTATCGACATGTGTAAAGGCCATCCCAATATTCCTGAATTAGCATTGGAATTCACCTCAGAGATGACTAAGCTAATCAAAATGCTGCAAGACAATTACAAACTACTACAGAAAAACCGCTCAATGAAAGTGAGATTCACAAAAATCATTAAAAAGCTAAAAACTGAAAACACCACACAACAGTAACTAACAAGCATAAAATTAAATAATAAAAGAATGGCTTCGGGAAAACAAAACATTTCTATCATAAATTGGAACTGTAACGGCGTCGCCACCCACCTCCAAGAGCTTAAAATTATCATAGCAACATATAACCCAACAGTACTATGCATTCAGGAAACACACCTTCACCCCAATCAAAAGGTACACCTTCAAAATTACAATATCATTTACAATAGCCTAAACAACCAAACAAGAGCACACGGTGGAATTCTTATAGCAATAAAAAATAATGCAAGTTATACCGAAATAAGCTTAAACCTTGATCACCTACAAACTCTAGCGATACGTCTAAACACCGAGCCAGCTATAACAATATGTACAATATATATTCCCCAGTACACTAAAATAGAAAAAAGCGATTATACAAAACTATTACGTAGCCTCCCAACACCATTCATATTCACAGGCGATTTCAACTCACATAGTGAAGAAATTGGAGGAAACAAAACTGACAAAAGAGGCAAATTATTGATAGAAATTATAGAAAATTTTAATTTAACAATACATAACACGCAAGAGCCAACACATTACAGCGCTACTCATAGGACATGGAGCACCATTGATCTCATCCTAAGCTCAAGTCAGATCGCGCATTTAATAGATGCTTATCCGCACTCTGATATGGGAGGAAGCGACCACTATCCATTAATCATAATTATACACACAAAAAACACCGCATCGAACACAGATGCAAAATTTAACCTCAAAAAAGCAAACTGGAATCTATACCAACAATTATGCCAACATAACACAAAAATAGAAAGCTTTAATGACACTGACGCTTTTGTTACATCTTACTGCAATCAAATTCTTCAATGCGCTGATCAAGCTATCCCGAAAACGAAACCATTACCTAAAAACAGAATTCCTGTTCCCTGGTGGTCCGAAAAATGCACAGAAGTCATTCGAAATAGAAGGAAGGCACTCAGAAAACTAAAACGAACACCCACAATTGAAAACCATATAACCTACCAGCATGCTCGATCGAAAGCCAGATGGACCCTAAAGCAAGAAAAACAGAAAAGTTGGAACGAATTCACTTCTACGTTAACTGCAAGAACCCCGCCTCAACAAATGTGGAATAAAATACGGTCACTCAACAAAACCTACTCTCCTCGAATACCAAGTTCAATTTCAGTAGGCGATCAGTTATACACAAAACCAGAACAAATAGCAGAACAATTTGCGCTATATTTTGAAGACATATCAAGTGACAACAAATTGCCACTGTCCTCATTACAAATAAAACAGAGCATGGAATCTAGAAATTTAAAATTCGAAACAGCTAACAACCTAACCTACAACTCCCCTATAAGGAAAAATGAAATTACCAGCGCAGTCAATTCTATGAGGGACTCGGCAACCGGTGCTGATAGTATTCACATTCAGTTCCTAAAAAAAGCACCAGAGTGCATGTACGACAAACTACTCCACCTGTTTAACCACATATGGACAACACGATCCTTCCCGAAGCAGTGGAGAGAATCAATAATAATACCGATACAAAAACCGACCAAAAATCTGTCGCAAGCAGATAATTTCAGGCCAATATCCTTAACTTCAGTCTTATGCAAAATTCTCGAAAAAATCATCAATAAACGACTAATCTGGGAACTAGAAAATAGAAATCTGTTATCTCCAATACAATGTGGCTTCCGACCATCACGCTCAACAGTCGATCATCTTATCCACCTACAAACGTTCATTCAGAGCAACTTCGCACTACGCAAACATACCCTAGCCGTCTTTTTTGATATAACGAAGGCCTTTGACCGAATTTGGAAAAGAAAAGCAATCGTAACACTGTACAAGTGGGGCTTCCGAGGTCATTTAATGTACTTCATAGAAAACTTCCTATCTGAACGCACCTTCCGAGTACGAATCGGCCGAGCTATATCCGCATTAAAACCTCTTCAAAACGGAGTTCCACAGGGTTCCGTGCTGAGCCCAACATTATTCATCATCGCAATAAATGACCTAACAGCATCCATTCCAACATCGATATCATCAACACTGTTCGCAGACGACTTCGCAATCTGTGTTGGTTGTAAAAATCTCCAATCCGGTATTCGAAGACTACAAAACGCAATAAATAAAGCATATGAGTGGACAACACGGAATGGCCTAGAATTTTCCGTATCAAAGACGAAATGCATTCACTTCTGCAAACTAAGAAGCTGCAGCAAAGCTCTAACCGTTACATTAAATAACATCCAAATCCCACAAACTCAAACCGTGAAATATCTTGGCTTAACATTCGATGACGCACTTTCTTGGAAACACCATATAAACGAATTAAAACAACAATGCTTGAAAAAATTAAATTTAATAAAAAAACTATCTCACAGCACTTTTGGAGCGGATAGAGCTACTCTACTAAAAATCTATCGAACAATGATACGTCCCTGCTTAGACTATGGTGCTCCAATCTATGGAACGGCGAAACCATCAATTCTGCGCACCTTGGATTCCATTCATCATTCGGCCATTCGATTGGCAATCGGAGCCTTCCACACCAGCCCAACGGTCAGCATTTTGGCTGAGGCTGGTGAATGGTCGTTAAAACTGCGGAGAGAATACTTAACAATAAAACTTGACACATATCTCAAAGGGAAAAAACATCCACTACAGTTACAAAAAGCAAATTCATCACGCTATCTTCGCCACTCCGCTGGATTATTTCAATCCCATGTCGCAAACATCATCCGCTCCTTGAACCTTAATCAATCGGAACAAATCGACCATCGCATAATATCGTCGATACCGCCAAACGTGTCAATAAACTTAAAAACGGACACATCATTAGCACTGCACATCAA
This sequence comes from Icerya purchasi, assembly GCA_039619475.1. Lineage (NCBI taxonomy): Eukaryota > Metazoa > Arthropoda > Insecta > Hemiptera > Monophlebidae > Icerya > Icerya purchasi. The sequence continues at coordinate 242,889,525 of CM077115.1, forward strand.
AAATATGATGCTAAAACAAAGCACCTACGATACACTAATGGCCTCACTTGACCCATACGAAAAATTCTACACCGATGCATCAAAAACAGCCGAAGGCGTCGGCTGTTCCGTAATACACCAAGACGTCACCGTAAGATATTCATTACCAATTGAATTTTCCGTACTATCAGCAGAACTAACAGCAATAAACTTGGCAACCAATTTGGCTATTAATTTAAACCTACCGAAAATAGTTATCTTTACTGACTCCCTTTGCGCCATTCAAAACATTAACCTTGATCACACAAAAGTTAACCACCCGATTGCCCAGGATATTCTTTTGTCAATTCACCGTCATATACAGGAAATCGTCGTATGCTGGATCCCAGCACATTCTAACATCAAGGAAAACGAAGAAGCAGACACTGCCGCGAAGGAAGCAGCGAGGATGTTCCCAGTACCAGCAATTCCGATTCCAATTCAAGACCAAATACGCAACATCAAAAGTGTATTCCACGATACGTGGGACTCAAACTGGAAGCGCATCTCTACCGTCAACAAACTCCGAAACATCAAATCAAACACATCTCCGTGGAAAACATGCATCCCATCCCGACGCGAGGAGGCGGTAATAACTCGGCTCAGAATCGGACACACTGCACTAACTCACGGCCACATATTGAAAAATGAACCCCAGCCCACATGTTACCACTGCGGACAAGAGCCTTTAACAATCGATCATATACTAACAACGTGCATTCCACTTCGAAAATATCATCCGGATCACAACATATCAATACGCACAGCACTCTCCGACAGCCCAGACGAACTTAAAAAGACCATACAATTTCTGAAAACAACAAACATATATCCATTAATTTAACAAAATAGCCCCGGTGCCTCTGACCCAAGTTGTAGTATATGGCACCTTAAAAAAAAAAAAAAAAAAAAAAAAAGCAGATCAGTTTTTATGAAATAACATAAACATCAAAAAGCAAAAACCTTCCTAAGAAGGTCGTAGTAATTCTTCTTTTTTGTCATCGTTTTACCGGAAAAACGTGTTTCATTTTTCTCTGTTGAAAGGAATTTTCGAAATGGTGATGATTGTCGTTCATCGACGTTTATATGTAAATGTACCATGCGCATTATCACGGTGCATCCACAAAAAAAAAACAACAAAAAAACATACCGAATGAATGAAAGAAATGTAATTACGTAAAAGTATTTTGAAAAATAAGGTTTCGATGAAATGTAAAGAAAACGAAAACTTTGACGAATGAAATAAAACGTTGACATTATAAATCCATAGAAATGAAAGAAAGCCTGGAAATTGCGCCAAAATCTCTCGGAAAAACAGTTTCCAATGAAAGTTTTTTTTTTTTTTTTTTTTTTTTTGGACCGAACAGAACAGCTCATTTGGCCAGCAAACTACGACACGACTAGATATTAAAAAATACTAATAATAGAAAATTCAGGAAGAGAAATTTCATTCTACATTACGGCCGCAACTGCTGGCAGTGCTGTGAATGCTCCATGAAACAAAACAAACACAAACAGGATTTTTTCATTCTGGAAAAAGGAGCAAAAGAAAAAATAGATAAATAGATAAATATTTCTATCTCACATTATGACCACAGTTGCCTGGCAATGCTCACAATGCATTATGAGAAAAAGGAGGTAGTCACAGCCACACTGGCCAAAGACTACAATGTAAGATTACAATATCTACACTTCTACATCTCGAGTGAAAATCGGCGATTATTTCGGTTCGTGGAAGAAACAACGAATCCAGAGCTAGCTCTCTGCCAACTATTCGTGAACGATCGTGTATTAATTTGTGATCTTTGCAAGAAAATTTGAAATAAAATCGTAAACATTATTATTTTCTTTGTAATTCAAGATGTTCTCATTATTGCATCTTCAATTTTAACTGTACGGGAAACAGTTTAAAGTATCAAAGATATGTATTAACACAAACAGCAAACGGCTAGAGCATGTTTCACGGTTTTCGAATTTTAGCCGTAGGCTTCAAATAGGGAGTATTGTCTGGGGGTCTCCACCGAGGAGACGCTCAATGATGACCCTTTTTCTGGGTTTTTTTCTTTTTTTTTATGTGAATTTGTGTACAGCTTATTTAATATTACATAAATATCGACTAACTGCTGTGCACGCTAGTAGAAATTTCATTATAATTACATAATCAATAATGTTAACTTTACAAAGGGAGGAAACAAAGTAATAGCAAGTTCCGAAATTTTAAGCTAATCTTTAATAAATTACATTCTGAAAACGTGACTATAATTTACTCAACATAAGCGTCTACTATTTTTACAAAGTATCCTTCCTAGTTTCCACATTTTTCCCTTTTTCATCCGTCTTGCCTTTATCGGCAGATTAATTTTGTTGCAAAGAGTTTCGATCCGAAACGGATTTATTAGATAAAAACATCCACACTTCTGCCGAATACATTAACAATTTTTTTTTTACGCTAATTATATAATAACTACCTCCTTTTTTAATCTTATTAATTTTAATATTACCGTTATTCGATGTTATCCTTAATAGCTTAGGCGTAAGAAGCCCTTTTAAGCTAAAATCTAGCTATTTCACGGCGGCTCAGTCCGCCGTGCCCACTGAATGTTAGAAATGAAATATAATTGTTAACAAAATAATGTCATGTATATACTAATAAAATTTATAACACTTGATTTTTTTTGATGATTAGTATGTTAATATCATCATATTACCGGAACATAAAACAAATATTCACAAAGAACTGACGGCAAACAGCAATTAATCAAAATATTTTATTTATGAAATTCTTCCGGCAAAAAGATTTAATTTAAAAATTGATGCGGGTCCGCCGACCACATAATCATTTCGATAACGGTATCTCTTTTAGTAGATCAGCTGTCGGTACTGCCCGACCAGTCCCACCGACACATCATACTTATCACTTACGTAATTTTTCCAAAATTACGTTAGTCGGGCAATACGTCTAGCCTTAATTAATTTTACGTTATTATAATTGTGTTGGTACGGCATCGGAATTATATTCCAACTTCCCAACCGTTCGAAACATTTAATATCAACTACGTTACTTTACTCGGTCCGAACCTTACTAGAGAAATATATGTATATACGAAATACTATGCTGTGTGTTGATCTATAAGAAATAAAATAAAAATAGAAAAATTTTATCCATTTTTTCATTTCCCACAGCATAGTGGAACCAGAATTCCAATCACAAAAACAATATTTTATTTACGTTACTCAACTGTAGGCTCATGACAATGTTAAATAGTGTTTGTTCGGTTTTTAACTTTTTATTCGTTTTCCATGTTTTTTTAAGCGCCTTTTAATTATTTTCCTTTTTAAATCATCAAACTTCACACGGACATAGAACATTTTCTGAAGCCAAGAGAAACCGTTTAGTTCTTCTTTTTAACTGGCTGTCCTTTTGCACCGTAACTCTGCTGAAACTGCTGATGAAAATGTGTTTATGTTTCTACTTTAGTTTTTTTTTTAATATCCCTCCAATGATTGTACAAATAAATTATTCAGTCCGAACAGTCACTGCTGCTTCATCTATGGCAATGCTTCCAAATCTCTCCTTTCGAAGCTTGACTCAATTCAAAATTCCTGCCTTTGTCTATTTAGCGCTTTAAAATTTTCTCCTATTCCTGCGATTTTAACCTACCACTCAACCTCTGTTCATTCGCCGTTCACTCCTCGGTTATGGTTTTTTAATAGAACGCCTCCCCACTTCTTCATTTAATTTTATTCCTTCCTATCTTCGTATCAAAAATCACTGGCGCTTGGAGTCTCACAGAATTCCGATTCTATCATAGCTGCTCGTGTTTTCAAATTTTCTCCGTACGTTCTCTCTTATAGCAGAATTACTTTTCTTAGGATTTCAATAGCATGTGGCACCCTATCAATTTCTCCTCCCTCCCGATCTGAGCTAATTCTTCCTCTCACAATGTAGTCAATTTCGAATTCCTTCAGCTGCTGGACTCTTCTTTTCCTTCCTATGTATTAATCTTCACGGATGGTTCTAAGAATGATGACAGCGTGGGTGGTGCGTTTACGTCTCCTACGTTTCTGTGAGTCCTTCAGTCTTTCTTCTTTCTGCTCTATCTTCTCGACCGAATTGATCTCAATTCTTTGCGTCATTTATTTTATATCCTCTACAAGTGGGGTTTACAAATACTTGATCGTTTCCGATTCCAAAGGCGTTCTTCAAGCCCCATCTCCTCTCCTCCTCCTCACTTCTCTGACGATATCATTCTTTCCATTCGATCTCTCGTCTCCTCTTTGTTCTCGTCCCGTTCCATCCTTATAGACCTCAGCTGACTTTTTACCTCGCTCAGCCGCCCGCATGGTCCTTTCCACGGCTCTTTCCCTTCTTCAGACATTCTTTCCCTATCACTCTCTAATCATTCCAGACTTTGGTTGGACATGTATCCATCTTTATCCTCTAATCATTATTCATACTACCGTCTTAATCGACCGGTTCCTCGTTATCTGCCTTGGATTCATTCTATTCCTGTGTGTCGTCACCCCATTGTCGTTTCTTTAATTAGACTCAGAATCAATCATATTCCCTACTTCCTTCTTCTCGTTTTCGATTCGCTCTGTCCCCTTCGCCTTTCTGCTCTCTTTACGCTTCTGAGCCTCCTTGTGTATTTATGACTAAAATCATATCCTTTTCGAATGTTCTGCACTTCTTAATAAACGCTCCCCTCTTTACGGCTAACTTTTAGGCTTTGGGTCTTCCTACTCTCTTTAACGCTACCTCTATATCTTTTCCATCCCATTGCCTTCAGTTGTTCCACTGTTACTGTCCTTTGTGAGTTCCATTTCTGATCGCCTGGTTATTTAGTTCTATCTCTTGATTTATCATGTCGTTCGGTCAAGGCTGCTGGCGGGCCCAGGGTAGGTATTAAAAAAAAAAAAACAATGACCTTTTTTTGCTTTTTTTTTTTTTTTTTTTGAAGAGAAAACTTAAAAATTCCGTTCTTATCCACGCCAATAATTACTTAAAATCCCTATTGTTAAGGTTCGATATACACATGTAAATATGTATAATTTCTTAACTATTGAAAGTAAAAGGTTTCACCGGTAATATAAATACAGGTGTGTATACATATAGAATTTAAGCAGCTCCAAGTGTTAGCTTTATGAAAGGTTAGATACATTGCAGTCCGTGCAACAATTTCTAATTTTGATTTCACTAGGAGTTGTCACGAAAAACACTTCTGTTAGCTCCAATTTTAAAATTCGCATTAATATAAAACTTGATCCCCTCACCGCGGGGGAATCCCTGTACTGGAGCTAGCGGATTACGACAACGTGTGTCACTCTTAAAAAAAGGAAACTAATTTAAAGTTTGTATAGGACTTTATAACTATTTGAACGCAAAAACGTAACATAATTATTTTACCTTTGGTGCAAAAATGACGTAATTATTAGTATGAATATATTATACATCTATGTACACTTGAGATTTCTTATGTTAATAAAAAAAGCTTATTAAATTTTACCGGTTGGACAGTTAAGAGATAGTTTTCACGGATAGCGAAGAAGAGCGTTGAATTCCATTGTATTGTATCGTAACAGGTGAGCGCGCGGATATTCCAATAAAATTATACGCATGGAAAATTTATGTCAAATTTCAATTTCTTTTTTTTTTGCACCCCGTTTTTAAAAATATAGATTGTGTACGGCAGTAAAGAGGGTCTTCGAAAAGAGTAATGGAAGAAACAGGTATACTTACCGTATAAACATCATAATCGAAATATTTAAATAGTATGTAATTAAAATAATGCGGAATAGATTAATAGAAATAATTTTTCGATACGTTTCTAAATTTTACACCATTAATAAAATGCGATTTCATTTCAAGTTGTTATATAAATAAACGGAAAAATACTCGGTTTATTTTCGCTGCGCCGAAAAAGAAAGGAATAAATAAAAATTTTGGAAATTATAATATTTCACGTTACGACAGAATTTAAAGACCGTCGTCAACGATAGAAATTGACTATCACTATTCTGGAAGTCAAATTGGGATTTTTCTGTAGGTCAGAATTTTTGTCTTGCAGACACTTCTGGAATAACCGGTAGAGGAACGAGAATTGTACAGCCGAGAAAATTTTTGTCTAAATAAAATATTAATTAAAATAATAGACAAAAAAAAAACTACTCTGTTAATGAATTTCATTTATGAACTTAAAATTTTCGGTAAAATTTTTCGACGACAATATCTGTTTGTTCCTAAAGAAATTTCTAATCAATATACTCTTGCATGAAAATAATCTTTCTTTTTGTCTTCGCTCCGATTTATAAAACTTCCTAAGATAAAAACGATTTCTTTAAGAATGCGTATTGAAGAAAGTGCAATCGCATTAATCAACGTTTTTCTCCGGTTTTTACCGAGGTGTGGATAAATCCGATAATAATAATACTGTGCAATATTTATAACAAGACTATTAATAAGTCTAACTGGCGACGTCTAATAACAAGGCATCGTCCATTTTGTCGCCGCCACGCCGGGTGAACTAAGCGAACGATCGACGTCCGTCAAAGATAAATTTCAAAAATCTTTTTAGCCTCTACCTGCTGAAAGTTCTGAAATTTTTGAATTCCGCTGGTTTTTTTGTTTTTCTTTTGTGCATTCCGAAAATCGTTTCATTTTGCGTATTGATTTGCGTACGCCAAAAACGTTAATTTTCAGTTGATGCATTATTAATAATAGTGGCGCGAATTGTTAACTAGGTTGTAGGGTATTTTTTTTCCCGTTTTTCCTCGTTTTTTACGGTTTTCCCACTTTCCCCGTTCCCTCGGTTTTTTAAAATGTATTTACTGCTATTAACGAAGTCGATGTATGTAGAAGGAAAATACAGTGAAGAGAGGAGGACAAAGTAGCAGGTAAAATGTAAAAAGGTATTCAAAATGTTTCTCTTCAGTGACGGCTAACCCACGGCGAGTCGACTACAGAGCGGAATAAACAGTGCTTAGCAGTGTTTAGACGTGTCGCCAGTTAAACTTATTTAATAAGTTTTACAAATGTTGCATGGCATTATTGCCGGATTCAGGGATAACTTTGAAATATTTTTGATTCTTTACGTGTTTTATGAATTCCTGTTTGCGGTATAGATCGCAACAGCGCTCAAATATTCACAATCTTTGCCACAGAGTTCGCTTTAAAGTGGATCTACGTCGGTACTTGCTAATGATCTATATTCCTATAACTGGAGGAATCTAGCGAGACAACGGCAGCAAAAGCAATTTTACACGCTCTCGAATGTGTAGTCTACAAATATTAAAAGATTAAGATTAATTAAATTTATTGCATTTATTTTAAGAGTATTTTTTAAAAATCTTTACCGTTATTGTAGAAGAAAAAAAAATGAATAGAAAAATAAAAGTGAATAAAATAAGCCGTTATTGTGTAGTCGTGCTGGTTTTCCTCACAGCGACTAAAAGCTCAAAGTTCCGTATAACTCTCTATTGCGCATGGGAAATTGCGTTGTAGCAATCAGTAATATATTAAACAGGGGTTGTTGCCCACAATCCCTGTTTTAGAGTTCAGCTTTTTTCGTCGACAATTTAGTAGTAAACTCATATTTGAATCTTTCGGAGCAGAACAAATTATAAAGCGATATACGTTAATAAAAAATTAGGAAATGAGTCTCCTCGCGGCATCTTCAGAAGGGAAAAACACGTGTATCGATTTCTATCGAATTACTTATATAACCCCTTAAATATTTTTCGCGATAGTTCGCACTGTTAACGAAACCTCGCAGAATAATAGACGACGAGACCTATATAGAACGTATATATTAAAAAGCTCAATGAAACTCTCATTGAAGTTCTTCAGATATCCTAAAATAAAGAGATGAAAAATCGCCACCCTTTTTCATTGTTTTCGCATCTAAATTAAATTACCGTTCACTGTGTCGGAGTTTGTTAACATTTTTAAATACTCATCACGAAAATAATTTTCGAAATCAACTACGTATTAAAATACGTCTCTTTATATAAAAAGAAAAAGTGTATATATTAATGATCCCGAAAATGCGAGTTTTAAATATTTAGTTTCGTTCGGTACTGCGTGTCCAACATTATTCACACTGCCGTCAGAACGTTATCAGTATCGGTCTCAACAGTGAAACTAGGCACCCACTTTATATTTCCGAAGACGAATTTCAACAATACTTTAATCCTTGTTTCGTGTTCAAATCCCTCGATAAATGAACTATTTTACAACTTTTCTAGTCGAAATTCAATTTCTCCTACGTATTTCTCTAAACGATATCGATACAATCAAAAAAATGTAATCTTTTTCCTTTTTCCTCGAATTCCACAAATACGTTATGTCGTCAGTACTTACTTTCCTCAATTTTTCCCGGGTAAACCCAACCGGCATATCTATGTTAGACCTATATTCTTCATTGGTGCGTCGTTCTCGAACCGTTAACTATTCCGTTAGTCCCCTTTATATTTCTTAATTCTTATTTTCGATTTTTGTAAACAGTATTCCTGATTATTCGCTGTATTCTCTTTGTCGAGTGCCTCGAATTTCTCAATTTATGGTCTGTTCCGTATACACGGGCACCCTCGTTAATTCTTCATATAGATTTTTAACCATTTCGAACAGCGATACCACACCGACCAGATTGCCAGGGAAAGCTCCTCGCTTTCGCATCCTCTTCTTTTTCTTTCACTCTGACCATATTGAAAAGCTATATCTTAAACATCTTGCAAATCCTTCCATCGAACACGATTAATGAGATCTTATTTCCATGAAACCTACCGTATTATCTTAAGTAATTTTCCTTTTCGATTCAAACAAAAAAGGAAAAAAACACGAAACTTGCAACACTTGGAATATCTCAAAATTGCCTATCTAATTCATTTTGTACTTCATTACAACCCCCCCATCTATTTTTACTTCTTTCGCTAAGATCCCTATTAACTTCCACACACAATTCAAGACGAGTAAATCTAGAGTAATATTACAGTTTTATCGTTACACGTGATTGGAAAAAATACGCTGTTGGAACTGGAAATTTAATGAAGCAAAAAAATTATCAAAAAATATAATTATGTGTATAGTAAAATAAAGATACATTTAGTTTCGACAAGCAAATTATTTCACTGCAACTATAGTATAGCCGGATCGTGTATTTTCGTTTAAACGCCGTAAAAAGCAGTTGAAAATAAAAAAGAGCCGAGAACGAATGACAATTGCCTTCGTTCGGCTGAATTTAGATTCGCCATTATTAATTGCAACTACAACAGCCGACTATTCTTCACTTCTATTTCACCTGTACACAGACCAAATGTTAGCCGAGCTATTCTGCCGCTCTTCTTGTTGGTGGTAGGAGCTCTAAGGAAAACAGAGTCGTCCAATAAAAAAGGAAAACAGAAAAAAGACAAACTCCCCTCCACTACTATTACGGCAATTACTTAGAAGAACCGAACGTGGAGAAAGAGTCGACGAAGACGCGGGCATCTTGGCTAGAGAATTTTTATTTCCCAGCACGAAACTAGCCGATACAGTAATGCACATTTTAGAAATTGTTAAGTGTGCCCAGCTGGCCCTTCTGAGCAAGTGCCCCTGGTCGGTCGGCGCTTTTCTGAATTTACTTTACGACTCCGAACTGCTCAAAAAGATCCGATTTTTCATATCTTCGTCCAAAACTTTCCTATATAAAGCGCGCACCCCTCCCCTCTTATATCTGTAACATTTCATCCGGGATAAATTAAAACGAATCTCACTGCGAACTCTATAAACCACTTCCCGTCGGTTTAGTACCGCTCCCCGTGATGGTTGTTGCCTGTCGAAACATTGAACAGAGTGTCGAAAACAAAGTAAAAGCGAGTCAAACTGGCCACCAAGCGCGCATATAATAACAGTTTTTCCTTTTTTTTTTTTTTATAAAATTTTCGATAGAAATGAAAAAAAAAAAGATATTGATACAGAAATTAAGGTAATAATAATAATAAATTTTAGCGGGTGCCTGCGAACTTTGAGACTAACTACGGACATTGAACGGATTATACAAAGAATTACACCGAATTTCTGATATTCTTTCTAGGTAAAATTTATTTAAATTGTTTTCTTGTAGCCGTTGAATTCTTAATTTCTTAGGTTTTCGGTTGTATTTACCTCTGGCTCGAGTAATTACTCATCTTTAAGTCATTCGATTTTTACTGTTCGAGAACAATCGTTTAATTCGGTCTGCTTTTCAGTGACAGGTATCCAAAGTTAATGGTGTTTTTTTTTGTTTTTTTTTTTTTTTTTTTTGTTGGGCTCGCTAACCGGGGACTTTTACTTATAAAAAATTAGAAAAGGAAGGTATCAATAATATTTTGATACGAATGGTAAAATTTTGTTTCCGCTTAAAAAGATCAAAGTCAATGAAATTTTTTTATGGAAACAAACGTTCGACTCTTATCACATAGCTCCGAGCAAAAATTATTTTCGCATCTTCCATAGAAGTTTCGGACAACATTAAGTATTTCACAACTCCTCAATCAAAGATCGCGGATCACCACCGACAACGGTGATGCTTACAATTTGATTATTTTAAACGTCTTCGTTTTTCGTATATGTAATATTGTGTTTTCAGCGGTAGAAAGTTGTAGGTGAATATTTAAATATATCGTTTTAAATGATAAAAAAAAAAAAGAGAAAACTTTAATCTAATTAAAAATTTAATAATTCTAAAACATGTTTTGGGACATTTTTCGTTACATGAAATTGGGAAATTTTTTCTAATGGGGGGTAGTCTAAGAATTACATTGTAATTAATATATGTGTATGTGTGTGAGAATGCGCGCATATGTAAATGTATATGTATCTGGGGGTTACAAAAAGGGGCATATCCGAAAGCGCTGGACAATCGAATGACCAGTAGATATATTGGTTAGCCAGGAATAGGCTGTAGTAAATAGCTATCATCCGTGGAAAATCTCAAGCAGCTGATTCCATTAGCAATAAGTCACGTGAATGCAAACGGGGTTTGAGGAATATTAAATGTTTGCAAGATCATACGGCTGTTTTACCCCCCAAGCGAAGTTAGGTTGTCGTAAATAACATTGCTCTCTTCTTGGTTTGTACTTTTAGGCAAGAGGTAAAGAATCCTCCCTGAAATAGGGGTTTCCCCCTCTATTTTTCTTTTACTACCTACTTTCGGCCATGTTTCGTATCACTCCCTAAGCTTAGAAGTTCTACTTCATTCTATCTTACTTCTTTCCCTCCTACTTTCTATTATTCTGTTAAAGTTTCTTATTCTTTGTTCTGAACTTCTGTTGCCAGCGTGCAATCGCATCAACTTGAGTGAAATCTCGCCGCTGAAATCTTTTCCTAAGTTGTTGGTAGCGTAATAATTAGTTGGTGTCTCAACTCTCATGTTCCCTTATTGCGATGCTAATTTCGTCCTTCAGTTTTCTAAGTTTTCCAACTTTCTTTTATTCAATGTAGTAAATGTTGGATCCGCGGTGTGAGAACTTCGAGTTCTTCTGCATCCACTAAATTCTCCGGGAGTGGTCAATTTTGAGGTGTGAAATGGGGGAAAGAAAATAGAACGCTCGGTAAATACGCAGTTCAAATAATTACCCATCAGAAGAGCAGCGATTATCCTACAAGAATTGAAAAAATACGCCATAGATATTGCAGTCTCTTCAAACGCAGCGAGATTATCGAACGAAAACAAACAAAAAAAATTGTACAAAATACTAATGGGTACCTGTTATACTGAAAAGTTGCAGCAACTGAATGGACGCGGAAAGATGGTGCAACACACTAGCGGCGTCAGTTAAAAAGTAATCTACTACATAATGGGAGCACATTAGCAAGCGACTCTGAATTGGTTGGCTTTTATTAGAGGAACACCATTATCGGAAGAAAGCGAAATAAAAATGAAAAAAAAAAAACATCATATTTATCACGGCAATTATTTGAAATCAATAGCCTGATACGATTAGCCCCCCTCCCACTGTATGGTTCGAAACGTGACTTTTAGCTGGTCCGAAATCAGTATAAAATTTCGTTACATATTTTCGTGGCGGACCAAATTTTAGACCGAAATGTAAACACAATTACAACAGTTATCGCGAAATAGTTGCTGTGCATATGACATTTCACAAGAACTAAATCCCGCATCCGATATAAATACACTGACAAATAACGTAACTAAACTTCTTACTTGAAATCGAGTGAGATCTGAAAGATGTATTGTAATGATAATGTGGCCCTGTTCGGTATTCCAGGTTGTAACGAACTGTGAGGTTCTTGTATAAAACTATCGATGGAGACGACGTTCCTTTTTAAGATAGTTAGTTTTCCTTCTTTTTATTTCGTTGGTTTTTTGCTTTTTTTTCATCGTGAGTTACAATGCAACTTTGCAATAATATAAAAAGAAAAAAAGGTAAAAATCAATGCGGATCGCAATTTACAAAAAACGGGGAAAACTCCACTCAACGCTTACACGCAAACAGACAGAAAACTAAAATAAACTGATTGGACTTTTTTCCCGGATACATTTAGGAAAACCGGAATAATTAAAAATATGCATATTCAATAGGCGTTGAAATACACTACTACTCGATTCTTCATTTTCAGCTTAGGGAGACGCTCTGGACCCCGAGCAGAGGGAGTGTATGGTCTATTAAAATTCTTGTTGAACAATTAGTTTCAATGGCGCCTATAATGATTTGCTAAATGAAAGCTGGAAGAAAATAGATTTCGCTGTATAAGATTTTTTCTGATTATCTCGGGGTTGCTCTTCAAGTGCGGGGTTGCATAATAACTAAAAATTGAAATACAACCGGTTTCAGGCAAGTCATATTGTTACGAGCAACTATATCTGCAGCATACGTGAATGATGTAAATATATATCGAGTTACGATGCCGAAAACTGGGGACAATACGATTATGAAGTCATGTGTTAGATTTAAACGGTACAGAATCTAATTGCAATTCCCAATTAGAATTCCCCCCGCTCCCCTATTTGACTGTGCACAGGGCGAAAAAATCGAATTATTAAAGTTATTTATTTTTCTAACAAAACAAATTTACGAAATTGTTACAACTATTTCCCTCATTCAGCAGCGTGTTTATTCAAATTTTTCTCGTATCGCTTCAATGTTAAGTACACAATATCGAATGCAGAAATTGAAATGATACAAACACAAATCCACTTTCCAGAATATCACTTTAAATACGAATATCAGCCGGTATTATTCAAAAACAAATCCTATACACAATTTCTTTTCGATAGCATCTTGGTTACTGTGTTAGAACTCGCGCAGAGTGTTAAACTTTTTGCATATTACGTTCCCGAAGCGAATCACGTCGCTTTGATAATAATAGTAATGATAAAGGTAAATGTTAAAATTCAGCGAAAAACGGAAGAAATAATAAAAAAAAAAAAAAAAAAAAAAAAACAAATAAAAAAGAAGGATAAAATCGCTTAAACTATTTTTTTTTTTTTTTTTTTTTTTTTTACGAACGCTAACAGTAATACAAATATTTCAATTTTTGTACGGAAAACAAGGATTTTTTCATTATAAATATTTTTCTTCCGTAAACTGCCATTTATTTAAGGTGAATAAATAAATTTAACACATTATAACAGTTAGTAAGTGCAATTTTTCGGACATTCATTCGTTTATTTACTTATTATTGGAAGGATTTTTTCATTGAATATGCCCTATACTCGAAAAATTTCGGTGAAAAGAATGAAAATACAACACATTACCTCGTCGCTTGATTTGGAGAGAATTTACCCTTTTATAAAACACGCTTTGAAGGCAAATTGTGTGATTGCCAGCTTCTTAACTGAAATCATTAACCTTTCCCATCTATTTTCCCACCTTCGAAGTTACATTATATAATTCTTTCATATTAATCACGAAGAAAAGTTTTTTAACGGAGTCGATAAATAGAACCGAGCAAGAAAACGAATTGAAGAAAAATTGCTGGGGACTTTATCATTTGGGCTGGATTAGTAATGCCCGTAGTCCTCAAAAAAGAAAGAAAAATAACAAAAACTTCAATCATTCTGGGAACGGTGTTGTGACAATGATTAAATTTCACTTAAAATCGTTTTGAATTCGAATAATTTTAATTGGTCTCTAATTTATAAAGTTTTAAAATTATCCTTACTTCCATTCAGGTACTTTTCACTGAATGCTTGTGTATACAGAGCACATGGTAAAATTCGAATTATATAATAATAATAAAAAAAAAAACAAACAACAAACAACCTTGTAGCACAAAGTTAAGGTAACCGCTTAGTAGTACCATATATTGTCGATGATAATTCGCAAAGAAATTATTTTATAAAAACACTCGTAAATATCGTCCGGCTGTCGCTGTGCAATTAGAACTAGGTAACAAAATAATCATATTTCGTAAATCGCAAATAGAATATATAAAGACAACTCATTTCAATGATACTGCACTTTTCGATGGTTTTACGTGAAAACAGCATTTGACGTTTTCATCGTTTAAACGGGGATGCATAATTGTGATGATATACCTTTGAATTAACCGAATCGATATCGATATATCACTATCATTTAAACGGATCGAGAATTTGTTTTTAAATCAAAAAGCATATATATTTAATATTTCACAGGTGATGTAATCGCGCGTGTCGGTTAATTAAATTTTCTCGCACAGGTGAGCGCAATCGCTTTCCCTTTTTTCTAAGAAATTTATCGCTTATCTTCAGATTTTTTTTCATTTATTTATCGTATTTCTCTTTCTGTTTTTCCTTTTAGCAAGTGTACCTATTTATTAACAAAACCAAGTAGAAACGCTAACAAATGTAGAGTCAAGTTCACAAATTGTTTGATAAAATTTATAAATATAAAATAAATAAATTGCCTTTATTAACAAACGAAAATTTCAAGTATAAATTTATATTTTAATAAAAAGTAAAAGAAATACTCACTTAAAAAAAAAAAAAAAAAAAAATATGTACACTGCATTGCCCGAAAAAACGTTTCTTTAAATTCAGCTATTTATTTTTCACTATTAAAATGTAAATTATTTTATACTTATTTATATTGGTCTTTTGGTTTTCAAGGAATTTATTTATTCTATAATATTTATAAGGGATACAATTAAAAAACCCCCCGAATTAACGCAGAATAGTATTTTCTTTTAAAAAGTAATCATATTACATAATACAACTAAACATAGAATCACGAACACATAGAAGTTTATTATCTAATTCACAAAATTAGACCGACATATTTCGCAGAAACATATTGGTTTAATTTTGTGAATTAGTTAACATATGTTTCCACGTGTTTTAATTGCAAGAATTTTTCCGTTACAGCGAGGACAACTTTTTGAGCCATATATTGCACCTGAGTTTAAATGAAAATTCGTTAAAAAGCAGCTCTACGTCAGTAGATTTCTCAGATAAATTTTGGATAGACAAAATTTTATAACAGACAAAAAAAAAATAAAGCTTTTAATTTTTCTCACGTAAAATCCCCCCTCGTAGATTTTACTGAATATTATACAGATGAAGATGAACGGAAACGCATATAAACAATATTGCCTCTAAATAGTTTTTCAACAAAAACAATTGTTAATGCCTCATAAAAAATCGATAACTTATTTTATACATGTAAATATTACTTTTATAAATAAAAATTTATCTTTCGGACACGGTGACACTCTCTAGATCGTAGATCTTATTACCGCGTGAAATTCTTACAGAACGATCTAGATAATTACTTTTCGCAAAATTAAATGGACTGTAAAAAAAAATGAAAGAAATATTCAATACGAAAACATATTACAGATAAAAACATAACACGATTTTTCACATTAACCGACATAAAATTGTTAGTTATTAGTAAGTATTCTATTTTGTTCTAATAAAAGAATCCCGTGTAATTTGTTACGTTTAATGATTTTTTTTTTTTTTTTTGTTTTTTTTTTTTTTTGCGAGAATGATATAGTTAATTGAAATCGGATGTTCTATAAGTATATTATAGAGTAACTAGTATCCGATGGTCCAGTGCTTTTCCCCCAGCGAGGTACAAAGGAGCCGGTATCGTTTGACTCTGATCGATTGGCTATGCTCGACTAGCATTACAATGAACTGCGGGCTTAAAGTGAACTGGTCGGCCGATCGAGTGGACGTATGCCGAAGACGTATATCTCAAAAACTTTTTTGAGGTACCTACTGATTTGCTCTACCTTTGCGCCGTATAATGATTCCCAAATTTCTTTCTACATCAGTTTAAACTCCGTGCTCTACAAGGAACTTTACATTAAATGAAAACCAAAAATGATATAATTGAGTTAACAGTTCGCGGTAATAAATGCATCAATCGAAGATTAACTGGCATTTCTTGTACAAACTGCATATAAGACCATTACGCAGAATGTCAATACGACGATTTGGAAAACAGCATACAAAAATCAGATAAAATTCAATAATTTTCGAACCAACCACTGTATTTATTATTAAGACACATTGTTAAATATATTCACGGCAAAATAAATTTTTAACACTTCATTAAACAATTACATTTAATTGTTTAATGAAGTGTTACAAAAATTTATTTTGCCGTGAATTTTAGAACCATTTAACATACAAATTTGGAAATGTGCGCGTAAATCATAATGAAAATGCTCTTCTAAAAAAGGTGTAACCTCGAACCTAACCAGGAGCAGTAAAAATCGCAAAAAGGGCAATTATTTTATTTTATTTTTTTTGGCGCATCAACTGCGGACATTAACTCGGAGTGAAAATTTTTCGAAAGTGTCAGTACGTGGCAGCGGAAATCGAACGACCCCCCGGTACAGTACTACTTGAATCAGTGCCCACTTGACTAGTCAGCCAATCTACCACATCCAGTCAACTAGTCAGTCGGTCATGCCCAAACCTCGTCCTCCTATATTATAATGTCTATGGTCTTTGCAAAGAAACAGTTATGCAGCACTTGTCTGTAACTTTCTTGTATCAGTTATACCGCTTAAAAAAATAATGTCAATTAAAAATTATAAATACATACATACATATATATATATATATATATATATATAAAACTCGCCCTTCAGGCCTCGGAATGGGGCAAGCCCCCTTCACCCCCCCCCCAGATCTAGTTCTTCTATAATTCTTATAGGAAAGTAAACTTCTTCATTGGCTACGCCGTTTGACAGAAAAAAATCTTTCAGTTCCAATTTTCACCACCAGGGGATGTAGAAGCGCTAATATCGCATTAAAGTCTTATATATGGGACAAATTTCGTGACAGGACCCTTTTCCTAACGACCTCTCGCGTAAAAATGGCATAGCCATTAATATAAAACTCGCGTTTGTACATTTTACCTGTACACATATTCATGACAATTGTAATTTGCAACGCCAGTGTACACGCAAGATTACTCTTAGAACCGACTGCAACCGCTTGTTAAACCGCTACAAATGCAGTACCGTCTGTGTCCGCTGTGTGCTACCCGGCACGCATATGATGGTATATGTGATGGTTTGCCATTACCTGTCACGTGAATTGAATTAGCGATTATTCAATTTAATTTTTATAATAATTTCTGTCATCGCCTCGATTTCAAGACTTATGCAACAGAAGCGAAGCGCCTCCAGTAACTAGGCTATAGCGACGACTCACTCTCACACACACACACACACACATATATATATATATATATATATATATATATATATATATATATATATAAATACAATTATTCCAAGACTTTCCTCACATGTATTTTAATATCAAGTAGAAAAAGTCGTATGTGTTTGGTTAAGCGAAGCGAAAACAATTTTTTATCTACTGCATTGTGAAAGCAACAATTCGAGACGTTAAAGGACAAAGAAGAGTTTGCACGAATATATTGAAATAAACACATCGGCCCGATTGCTATTCGCAAACAAAATTTACATGATCTCACTTTACCTTAATCATGACCAGCTCAATGAATGGAATAAAACAGAAAAAGGACCGCCGTAGTAGAGGTAGCAACGCCCTTTCGATTTATTGAATAGAAAATGATATCGCATGAATAATGTATGCGTAATAAAAACGATTTTGTAGGCATTTATTCGGTAAACAGAACGATAGTAACATGTGTCAAACGAACACAGGCGTCACACACACACACACTGACGCAAAGCATTACTAGAATACTGTGTGTCGCTTTGACTGAGTTTAAACTGGAAATCCTCTAACGGTCAGAGGTGCCATCTCGTCTAATCCGTAAGTGAAAAGGCAAATTCGAATGGACTAACAAGGCAAGCAGAACGTAATTCCTGAATGCATTTATTAGCCGCGGCCAATCCGGCTTTAATTATTTCGTCAACAACTGACCCGGCTGCCTCGCTAAACCGACGAAATTAATCGCTTCAGTCGAGCGAATAATAAATAAATAACGAAATTCGAACAAAAATGTAAAAATTAACCGCGGCCAAAAGGAAAGTAAATAAATCGGTTACGAAGAGCGTATTTCGGGAAATCGCAAATTTAGCTACACTTTAGGCACGTGTCGGCGTTAAAATTCTTGCCCTCTACCGGGCATCTAGATCGGCCCCGTTATTTTTTATTCGGTTCTCACCGACGTCAAACCGAAAAAACCCGAAAAATCTACCTACTGTCGGAACTGCGCTAAGCCTGGTCACGCTAATTTTTGCAATTTCGTCCTTTAAGCGATCATTGTATATTTAATGTACGCGGTCTGCGACGTTCAAAACGTCACATGAATAGTCACGTCTATCGTAATTCTCTGCAAGGATTGTGTAAATATTTCGCGAATTTTCGGCACCCGGTTTTTATTGTATTTCCGCTAGTGCGTATAAATATAAAAAAATATGTTGAAATGGCGCGGAATTTGTTGTGCCATTATCGAGATTTTTTTTTTGTTTGTTTCAACATTTTTTTTTTTTTAAATTACCCGTTATTTTCAATAATCTACAAAATTCGCACGATTGTTTTTCGAATGTTTTTTATTTTTTTTTAAATTCAATTTAAAATATTTCTCCTCTAATGTCCGATTCGATTCCCTTTTTTTCCTTTTTTTTTTTTTTTTTTGAATATTATTTGTTAAAGTGTTTGTTACTATTTTGGTGTTTTCCGAACTATATAAAATGCACGTACTATATGTCATTAAAATCGCGCAGTTCTTATTTAATACCAGGAACATTCCGACCGCACTAATTAACACAACTCTCTTTACGTCTCCTTATCGGACAATTAAGCGAAGAGAGTTATGTGAATTTTTCGCGAACTGATCGCTGACTTGCCTACACCAAATATAAAGAGGTTAAAAACGCTGCGTAATTATCGAAGATTATTCAATGTATGCGCTGTGCGAATTGAAATGAATTTCGTAATATTATTATTTAAATTAATTTTTGCGTATAATGACCGTACGTCATTCTTACGCTTGGCGGAATAAGAAAATCCTGTAACGCTTTCATGTTAAATCCTGTTACGTTTTCCCGTTACAGAAATTGCAACATCAATTTAAGTTATTTTTATTACTTTTTTTTAAGAGCGACTAGTCAATTAATCTTCCATATAGGATTATCATCTGTAGTTCCAGGGGGTTTAGCCATGTAGAAGTGTCATCGAAGATATATATATATATATATATATATATATAAGATCTGACAATTAAGTAATGAGACTGATTGCAAAAAACGCGTATATTTAATAATTAATGTGCATCTCCATCAGAATAATACTCACATTTTGTAGCTACACAGTGATTCCCGCACTTATTCCAGTTATTTTCGTAACACTTCTGGAAAGCTTCAACAGGAGCTTCCCTGAGTCTCCTCGTCGTAAACTGTTCCTTTCACGGCTTGTTTGATACTCGAAAGAATAGGAAAAAGAGGCACAGTCACATATTCGGGGAAGAAGGGAATGGAATGCCTTTTGAAGAGAAAAACTGGGTCACACTGAAGGCGCGATGACATGGCGTATTGTTGTCATAAAGGGGATATCCGTGTCTTTGCAACCTCCGGATGGACTCTGACGACCAGCCTTTTTCATAACCGTTCCAGTACTTCGAGCTGGAAATGTTGATTAATAGTCTGCTGAGAGGTGACACAAATTCGCTATCAAAGACGCGAATCATCATTGTTTCGACCTTTGATTTGCTCAAATTGTAGTTTGTTTTTTTTTTTTTTTTTTTTAGTTTTAATGAGTCAGGAAACAGCCATTGTTGGTTTCTCTGTTTTCGGAATATATTTGAAAAAAAAAAAGTTTTTCCCCCAGTAATAATACGAGATCTAGAAGAGTGTGATTATTTTCAACCTGTTCAAGACAATCTTGCACGACGTTCTTATTGGTCTGGAAGGTTTTTTTGGAACCATCTTTGTACGAAAGTTTTTTCAAACAGAGATCTTCAACTAAAATCGTACTGTTTCGCGGTCAATGTTTCTTTGCCAACATCCGAACAGTTAGCCGCCGATCTTGAGTTCGCACACGCTGCACGTTGTTGTCAGTTTGAAATCAGCCCTCCAGTTCGCGTTTCATCATCAATGCCCCCCCCCTCCCTACCAGAGAACGTTCTTAAATTTTTTATGTCACACCGAGACTCACGACGTCATCAGCAAGCACTTCAAACTGCTTTATCAAACGTTTCCTTTGCAAACCCGCCGAGTTTTAACTTCTCACCGTGCAGGCGTTGCTTTAAATTACGCCGTTTCGTAATCGTGACAAGCAACATGTCGACAGACACTTGAAAGAACTAACGATCGTACGAGGTTAATAAAATTATCGCTATCGATAATCGGTTAACCTCGCGCAGCTGAAAATTTGCAGTGTTATCAAAGGTGCTGGGACAAAGTCAGTCTCATTATTTAATAGCGCCAGGCCTTGTACATACACATGTGCATACATATATGAGCATGGGTGCGTGTCAGTGTGAGCCTCGGTTGTGGTGAATGATTACGGAAAGGTATGCGAACAAAATAATCTAAGCGATCAAAAAAAAAAAAACGTGCAGTTACACGGTTGTTATTAATTTAAAAAACAAAAAACAACAAAAGATACAGGGAGAAACTATGGAGTATCAGAAAACAGTCCGGAAAACTAATTGAAAAAGTTCCGGGATTCACCTAGATTCCTAAACTTGTTAAAAAAAGATTATCAGCAGATCGTCATTACGCCCAGGGAGTGGCCCACTTCCGCACAACGGCTTATATGATTATCTCAAGAAAGGCTTTACTTTCAACATTTTTTGAAAGAACCATAAAAAGTTGTTCGAGATTAATTTTTAAAGGCATCAGCGACAACGAAAGTGCGTCAAGAAATGTTTATTATCATTTTATTCAAATAAATAAATAACCGAAAATCCTCTTGGCAAACAGATTCCGAACACAATTTGTGGCCAAAGCAATAAACAAATCCCCGAAGCCGACATTGAACCGTTTGAGAAAAATATTTTCCAGACGACTTAACAACGCAGCGATAAAGAATAATTCTGTTAATATTTCCAACTTCGCGAGCCGGCATCAGGTCCGGAACGTTACACACGTCACTGATAGCAGCCGGCTTTTGGCGCGAAAGTAAAAGGGTTCGTGTGCGGTCCTAATGACAAATACGAATGGTGCCGCGCGAATTATAAAAATGGCGTATTCCCCCATGAAGACGGCCTCGCTGACCGAGAATATTTATTAGAATGGATTTTTCAGGCAATTTCTCATTCTGTAGAATCGCTTCTGTACACAGACGCACATACGTGCCTCGTCACGCATTTACACTCTGGCAACACCTCTATATGCCGCCGGCGCTTTTCCATCTCGGTTCAAATAGGAAAACTTTACAAGCTCGCAGTTCCGAAGAGAGAAAACAATTTGCTTACGAATATAATAGGCGACCCCCCGGAATGAGCGAAGCTAACTGAATGAAAAAAAAAAAGAAAACATGGAAAAGGCTCGACTTGTGAAATCCTGTACAAAAATTATCAGCGAAAGAAGATTTCTTTTTTATGTTCGTTCGGTGTTTTCCTCGACGAGGCCTTGAAAAAAAAATGAAAAAAGCCAAGAAGGTCAACATATTAGTGCCATTTTTCCGCATAAAAGTTTTTAAAGTTAGCAACGACGCATCAAGTGGCGAAAATAAAAGTCGGATTTACATAACGGCAATTAGCATATTTTCCGAGAGTTGGACATCGTCCGGTTCTTATTACCGCCCTATTATTATTATTATTGTTATTGTTATTATTATTATTATTATTATTATTATTATTATTATTATTATTATTATTATTATTATTATTATTGTTATTATTATTGTTATTATTATTATTATTATTATTATTATTATTATTATTATTATTATTATTATTATTATTATTATTATTATTATTTTATTAAAAATTTATTAAAACATTTATTACAGAAAAATTATGGTTAAAAACATTAAAATAAAGCCGACATGTTTCGGAGTCACGTACTCCATAATCATGGCATTATTTTAATAAAGTGGCAATACAGAAAATGGATATAAACATTTATAAATGAATTATTATTATTATTCGAGCGCCCGCCTTAGTATACTAGTTTTAGAGAGTGCTCTAAACCGATGAGTTTATTTACGAAAAGTTATCATCGCCGTCGCCGTAAAATACCGAAAACATAAAGTGTCGAAAAAAAAAACGAAAAAAAAAAATCGCTCGAGATGGCAACAACGTTCTCGGCCGATCTGGTCGATTCGTTCGCATCAAACGATCCTTCGAAAACTCAATTTCAAGCCTAGGGGCCTTTTCGATTTGGCGTAAAAAAACCCTAAAAAACTAAAGACAATTTACTCACAGTTTCTTCCGAATACCGATCTCCCGACGTCCGACCATCTTAACCGGGAGGCTGTTTCGGCAATGACCACTTGATTAAGAAAAAACAGTTATCCTCTTCAATCATCTACTCGCCATTTAGAGACACGTGGGAAGGCTGCTGTGAAGAAGGCCTACTACTCTATTCCAGTTCCTATATTCTGCAGCGATATAACAACGCACACGGACAAGGCTTAACTCGATTTAGCTGTTCTATTTCCTTTCCGATGATTTTTTCTCGCTGTAATTCTTTTTCGTTCCTTTTTATTCCTCTTTTTTTATTTTTTTTATTTTTTTGTCGGTTTTTAATTATTTCACATGATTGAACAAATTCATTTAAATGTCCCGTGTTTTAAAGGACGAGCGTGCATAGACGGATCATCGATGAACAGTAAAGTGATTCGATGAAAAGTAAAATAAACCGATGCGGAAGTTATATAAAAACCTGGGACGACAAACTTTTTTTCTGACTGACGGAAAGACCGAAAACTTTTTGACAATACCTTAAGGGGGTTGAACTGAGCTGTAGTAAACTAACGGCCGAAACTATTGAACGTATCTAGCCGGTTAGGACAAAAATTGTGTATCCGGGGGGATTTCTCAAGACATAGTTCGAAGGATCAAGTACATATATTGGTGTCGTTGGATCACAATGCCCCTGGCTGGTGAGCCCAAAGAAAAAAGGGAGTGAGAGAGAGAGAGAGAGAGAGAAAAAAAGTGAGCATATATTTCACAACGAATAATCTTTGATAATTTTAAAAATCGAAAAACAATGTTAACTGATTTTAAAAATTAATCGATATTCATATGCTGGTTTCTGTAAGTTTTCTCATAATTATGAATATGGAGCAAGTGACTCCGAAACATGTCGGTACGTTTTAATTTTTAATTTAAAAATAATTTTCTGTTTAATAAAGATTTTATATTGTTCAATATAGTGTTTGTTAGTCCGCTGGTTTTATAATTTATGTCACAATTTAAAAAAGGTTATTCAGTGTTAAGAGTTTTTAACATCTTCAGTGGAATAATATCAGTTTATAATTTTATACTTAACAGTAAGTATTAATGATAGTTCGCAATTAGCTCTTCCGAAATTGTATGAAGAAGTACACACATTTTTTTCGAACTGTGCGAAATTTTAACCATCAGCGTTCTGTTATACAATCATCCTCGAAACAGATTGAAAACTTTTTTTTTTTTCTTTTTTTTTTTTTCATTGTACCGACAGCAGTCTGCCGTAAACAATGGTGATATAAGAATATAAGGAGGGGGGGGATTGGGGAAAAGTGGAATGAATAGAAAAGGAAAAGGAAGCGAATATTAACCTGACAGTTCCAACGAAATGCCCGATTCAGGTCTTAAGAAGAAAATGGTTTATTTATCCTTTTTTTATTTATTTATTTATTTATTTTTTTTTTATTTTATTAATTTATTTATTTTTTATTTTTTTTTATTAATTTATTTATTTTCACACTACATAACGATTATGCGTAGTGTCTCCGAGAGCGATATAATAGCGCTTAAGTTATCGGAAGTGCATTCCGGCACCACTTTTTCCTTTTCAGTCGCCGGCTGGATCTGGCTGGAAGATCAATAGTGAACATTCGGTATATAAGTGGATTCGAGCTAAGCTGAAGTTTCTCAAAGAACTTTTTGTACTGTTCCGCATAAACATCCTTCACGTATGGAACATTCAAGTCCGCATGCAATGTGTCGTTGGATACGAAATAAGGCGCAGATACCATTGCCTACGTAGAGAGCTTGGACTGCTGTTGCTGTATCCTAAGGAGGTTGCTTCGACATGTTGTTCCATATAGCTCTAATCCAACTAAAATATGTGAATATGAGAGTAAATCATAAGGAATAAAGAAAGCAAAACCATCAAATAGAGTTTTATATTTAGGATGAAATATCTTAAGATTAACTTTAATAGAAAAGAAACGGTACATAAATCGAAAAAAAAAAAAATAAAGGCGAACAAAACGCAATTACTCTGACGATTCTACCGTCTTTGCCGAATATTTAAAACTCGTTAAGTATCAAAATCGCTTACTTGTCTTCAACGTAGTTTACAATTATACGAAGTGCCTTTCAATTGATATTTCATGGGGGGGGGGTTCACCTGTTACTGAATACCGTCGTCATTTCGAATGGAAAATTCGAATCCGTGATTCTAAAAATTGTTTTTTCAAGTTATTGTTTTACAGATAATTCCAACTGCACGATTGGACCCTTGGTCACTTTCTTTAGGGGTTAATTTTTAGAACGCTAACACTAAAAGTTGATACTTTTTGTATAGAGAGGGAGCTGATATATTTAACGAAAAAAAACGTAAAAGGTTAGTCAAGCAGAGACTTACGTAGTGAGATGAAAACACGGCCGTCGGCTAAGCACTATTCCCCGGGTATTGTCAGAAAATAACTCTCTCTATTCGACTGAGTGTTACGAGCAGTTGCATAGTTACGGATGAAATCGGTAGAAACCAAAAAGAAGTAGAACGGAAGGTCATGGCGGCAGAGTGTGGATGCTGTAGATGTTAAACAAGAAACAGGATTTAATCGTCGAGTTAGATATCCTTGGGACTTTCGAAAAATAGAGAAAGGGTAAATGAAAACGGTAAGGTACACTTATAATGAGAATTGTGACAGAGGTGATATTTGTGCCTGTGCGTTTATGAATCCCCTTCTATGCGCGACGTATGATCGTACATAACGAAGAAAGCTTTGTCGGAAACTTGGCAGCGGTGAAACATTCCACCTAGACGTTATGCGACCTGTTCATGTAAGTTTACGTCAAGTAAAAATGATCCGACAATACCTGATATTGTTATAGATTAAAAGAAAGGTGAAGTGAGCTTACGAACAGGACACATCGGTGTACTTTCTCTGGCACCCTTTTCAGCATACGCATCGAGTGCCCCCGACGTGAGAGTATTTAATTTAGACAAAAAAAAAAAAAAAAAAATCACCGATAGTCGGCAGTTACCCATTTTTTTCCTTAGACTATTATATCGAGAAGCAACTCTGACTGAGTTATCGAACGATAAATTTCACATAGAGACTGAGGCCGCAGGTTAGTGTCGAGAGAAAATCACAAACCACCCGAATTCGCTTCGCAATTCTCGGTATCTGTTCAATGTTCGCCCGGACATATATGTGCCGCGTAAATAAAATTCAACGCTGTTTTCCCATCAGCCGATGCGATCGGATTTTTCTCTCTCGCACATACTGTAAACAGACATCGACGGTTCGACACAGCGACGATATGCCGTCTATCTGACGTGGTGATTACTTCGATCAAAGCAGCATACTTAGCCGAAAATATCACGAACATAATCGAACGGTAGCGCGACTGAACGAAATCGGCTCGCGCGGGACCCTTTGTTTCACCGCAGTTGCAGCTTTCTTAGCTACACTAATGACAGGCAGCGTGCGCGTTTGAGGTTCCCTAATGTCGTCTAATTATATTTAAAAGAACGCTCGAATAGTTTTAAGATTAAATTTCGTATGCGGGCGACGGGTACAAGTTCCAGTAAAGCGGTTTGCTTATTAAATTTTTAAGTAATTTACATATTTTTCCAGTAAAGGAGCTGTCACGTGATCGGAATTCGGAATTCTCGGCGACGACCAGAAAATCTCGGGCAAACTTATGCGTCGTTATAAATTTTCCCTTTATTGGAGCAGCTGCATCGTGCAACGGCGAAGGTCGTCGTCTTCGTTTAAAATCGCTGCTTATACTTCGAAATAAATTGTTTTAATAAAGGCTCGCGTCTATCGGGCTGTGGGCACCGCGTTATCCGGTCCATTTAAAAAGGGAAACAACAGTAACAACAAATAGAACGCAGCTCTCTCGTTTACTGCGACCCGCGCGATTTTTAAATGATAACTCCGTCACGACTCCGGCTCTGGAAAAAGATGAAACTTTAAACGACTCTAAACTGCCTTTTCATTTCGTTTAATGAAATACGCTATGCCGCCTGCATATAGGCACGTTTTCAGTCCAAACAGGTACGTTTCACTGTACCGCTGGAATGCCGTAATTTGAATACGAAGCATTATCGAACGGAAAACACAATAACTTCAACACCTAGGACACTACTTGTTGTTCCGGTTAGGAGTAACAACACCGACTATAAGTTCAGAATAGGTGAGCTATTAACTTTTTGGGTCTAATGGTAATTCGAACGAATCGGAAATTCTCCGATTTTTCGAAAATTATTTTTAAACGAACTCGAACGATAAGTAAAGATAAATAAAAATTCAAACAACCTGAAAATTCCTAAAAGTAATTGTTTCGCTACCGTAAACGACCGAATTCGTAAATTGCTCGCTTTTTAAATTTACTATAAGGCTAGCTGCAAATAACAACTGGACAAATAAGCAGTCGCGGACTAAAGAGCGGCTACTGGTGGAAAGTCTCATTCGCAGACGATTCCAGTAGTGACATGATATATAGGGCTGGAGGGTGCGGAGATAAAGGGGATGGTCTGCTAAAACTCCAACAATTGCTATCGAAAGTCCTTTTCCTTGGCGAGTCGAGGCCGCCATAAGTCTCGTCCGCTATCTCCCTAATAGCAAAGGGTAGGACAGACTCTCTAGCGCTGTAACGCAACTGTCCTAGAAGAATGGATACTCCGAAATTAAACCACTCGGGGGAGTTGCTTTTCCTTTTTCCTTTCCCTTTTTACGTTTCCTAATTCTTTTTCTTCGTCCATCTATTTACCCATCTTATTTATGTTCCTTTTCTTTTAGATAAATTTATCCTATTCCTGTCCGCAGTTAACTCTGCACCAACTGCATCAGTCCAATATATATATATATATATACACACACATATATATATATACACACACATATATATATATACACACACATAATTAGGCCATTCGCGAAGAAAAGTCAAACCTAGTCTTCCGTAATTCTTTATGTTATTCTACATGAAATAAAATAAAAACACATCTTTGCCTAAGCAAACTTTTATTTTTAACAACAATTTTATTTGATCTGAATACCAAATAACAGAGGGGAACTAAGTTTTGTTTTCAGCTAGACCAAAGTGGCTAATTATCCTAATTATGCAAATTATGGCGAGGTAAAAGCGCTATAGTTAAAGAAGTCGTCGCGGTAACCTAGTTGCTAGAACTCTTGACTTCCGGTTCGGAAGTTTCGGGTTCGATCCCAGGCGATGACAGAACGTGCGTTCTAATTCGTATACAGCAGCAGACACACTTAGGGGACTGCATTTGTACATCGATAAATCATACATTCACAATATCGGTATGAAGTGGAGTCCTGCGAGGACACTGGTGTCTTGAATATTCAGCCGGCGAGCAATCAACGAGAAAAGTCCAGTCGCCTCTGTTTGCTTCGCCAATGAAACTTTTTCTCCTCACGATAGTCGGCAAAGCACGGAAGCTCGGTGGTGCTCCGATTAACGTGCTCCTTAATCGTGCTGCTATCCCCTCCAATTCTCCTGTCAATTAGAAAGATAAAACTCATACTCGTAATCGAATAAGAATAGACAGCGATAATTAAAGGAATTTACGTGGTTATTTGTTTTTTTCTTCCGTTGTCTGTGATTTGTTGTATGCGTCTATCCCGAATAGCTTTTAAAATTTTAAACATCCATCATGCGGTGCAGCAGCATTTAGAAGATCGATGAAGAACGCAAATTCTTCTCGTCATGCGTATAAAATTGTTACTGTAAAACTAGCATATATGACGTTTCATCACATAATGCCTATTTAATTACGTACCAAAGCATATTTACTCAACTAGTAGCAATTATAAAATATACCAAAAAACCTGCAAACACTGTAAGAATTACACACATATATATGTGACCCCGGCTCCGAAGAATATGCCTAAAACGCAATATGTGAGAAAAACGCGTTTGAAGTTTGGGAACACTGTTTCATCATTTCCAGCTGCTGTTACATTGTTTTTTGTTTCTGTACAGTGTTGCCGTTAGTATAGGAGTTATCCGGGAATTGAGAGACGTGCATGCGAATGCGTGTGTATGTGTGTAAGTGTACGTGTCAACAAGTTTATAAAAAATCAACGAGAAGCTTACCCATAACCCGAGGAAGAGGAAGAGGTCGAGGAAGGGGTCCTACAACATCAAATAAAAGCCGAGAGGTTACACCCGGTCGAGAAAGTAAAAGGGGACGTGACAATCGCGGACCAAGGGGTGGCAATCGCGGAGAAAGAGGTCGTGAGGAATCACGTGAAAATAGAGGGACAGGATGTGGCCACGGAAGAAGACGTCGAAGTGACGTCGAGGTCAAGGTCGAGGTCGCTCTTAAAGTGATTACTATAAGTAAGAATGAAACAATTTTTCGATTTCCCATTCATTTTTTGATGTATTTTAAGTAAGTATTCACGTAATTTCTTATTAATTTTTCGATCTATTTTTTATCAATTGTGTCCTCACTTTTGTATAGGTTTCTTTTTTTTAATGGGTCCCCATTCCAGATATAACTAGTGGGACAAGTTTATTCATATAATATGGTTAACATTTTAGATTGCAGTTGTCCCAGAACTTTTGCAAAAACACTTCTCGTTCTGAGATCAACTGGATTTCGTTTAATATAAATTTCACAATATATAAATTAGAATGTATGATCCATTTTAAATATCTACTTTTTTTTTTTTTGACATTAACAGTATATATATATATATATATATATATATATATATATATATATATATATATAAATATATTATACAATATCTTAAGATTAATATATTTCATTTTTCTGTTTCAGTATTTCTCTTACAAAGCTGTTGACCTTGAGATAGGTTCTTTCTTCTTTGAAACAATTCATAAGCTCTTCATCTTTTATGTTGTAGTTTCTTCTTATATCCTTAAATTGTTGGAATATTTCGGATGTGTGGTCGGGTGTATCTTTGCATTCTCTACATAAATTGTTGCTTATTACGTCTTATTTTTGTAAAGCTTAAAATTGTAAGTAAGAAATCATTTTTTTTTTTTTTTTTTTTTTTTTAATTTTTAAATAAGAAAGTTGTGGGTCTCACAAGGCAATTTTGCCCGTTTCGTGAGTTCCCATCACCCTCATTATCGTTTATTTGACATAAATTTACAATTTGCTAATAACATTTCAATACATCTAAAATAATATTTCTTATCACTATAGTAATTTAATTAATTTAGTACAGTAACTTCTTATGACTACACACTTAGCATCTATACATCACCAACCAGTCACACTCAGAATAATCATTCCCACTAATGTAAAAGAAAGAAGATCTTTTCCGCTACATTATTGAAAATCATCTACATGCCCCTGTTGTAGTTCCTGTGCTGAGCAAAGAGAAATTTAGAAACCTAATTTACGAAATAAAGACGAGTCACCGATATGGTAGTACAAATAGAAGAAACCTCGATAGTTTCTTAATCTGCACACCAATCTGTCAGCCATTTTTTTACGTCTTCCTTCCACGCACCTAATCTTTTCTCCTTTAATATATTGCTTGGAATTTCCCGTAGTAATTTAATTAGTACTGTCTGCTGTGTATTATCAATCCTTAAATTGGTCCCCCTTGGTTGAATAAAGTATTTTGTATTTCGATCTCTCGTAACTCTAATTCTAGGTCTTGATGGTATTCTGATATTATTGGTTTTGAGCTCCAATAATCTATAATAATAATAATAAATTTTTGGCGACATCACATTGTTTACCTTCCACCATGATGATGTTGAATTATAATGCCCCCCATGAGGAAGCAGTAATTTTAAGCATCTTTTCTGCAATTTCGCTATCTTGTTAAGTTGTGATTTCTTCGCTTCTCCTCATATTTGAATACCATATAATATTCTAGACATTATCATTGCGTTAAAAAAAATTTTTAGCGTTTCATATGGAAGTACTTGTTTCATCTTATATAATGCTGGAATGGTCTGTCTGATTTTTACACTTAAATTTTGTATATGTTTTTTCCAATTCATATTACTATCTATAAAAACCCCTAAATATTTAAAATCCTACACCTTTTCTAATGGTTTACATGCGCAAACTGGACTGTTGTTCCTTAAATATAAATCATGGACACATTCTCTACTGTGGATGATAATCGGCGGTTCATGAGTAGCATGTTTGGATATGTTTCGAATATGCATTATCTTTGATTTATTTATGTTCACTGCTAACCTCCTGTCATGCGCCCATTTACTAAGATTATCAACGTTCTCCTGAAGTAACTTCTCCGCCATTTGTATATTATTGTGTTCTATCAATAGCGCAATGTCATCCGCAAACACAAACACCTTTGCATTTCTAATATATTTGTGAAGCGAGTCAGTATATATCAAGAAAAGAATGGGAGCCAGTATGGTTCCTTGTCCGACACCATAACATCCTATCCCTACTTTCATTTTTTGCAATTTTTACACAATTCTTTCTATTTTTAATATAGTTTGTAAACCATTGGAGCTGTCTGTTAGTAATACCAATCTTTTCTAAATCCTTTATTAATAAATCATGATCTACTAAGTCAAACGCCTTGGATAGGTCAATGAAAGTAATTATAAATTGATTCCCTATCGATAGTCCCATATTTATTTCATTTCCCAATTTACTTAATAGCGTTAAGGTGGATATTTTTCCTCTAAATCCGTGTTGATTTTCGTAAAGGAGATTATTTGTTTCTAGGTAACTCTTTAAATGACTGTTTACGTAATGTTCTAAAATTTTCGCTATTACCGAAATTATTGTTATAGGGCGATAATTTTCCAGCTTATTTTGAGCTCCTTTTTTGTAAATTGGTTTAATAATTCCTTTTTTTAGCCCCTGAGGGATGGTACCTCTCTTTATAGAATAATTAATCATATTTGTTAGTATAGGAACGAATCTCTCTAAATTTCGCTTAATGTCCATAGTCCTAATGCCATCCCAACCTGGTGCTTTGTAATTTTTTAGGCTATTTATTATTGCTTCGATTTGTATATTATCAGCTAGAGGAATGAAAAAAGAACACATCAACCTGTTTTCATCATTTGAATTCAATAACTGGACATCACACTTATGTTTATATTGTTCTACTGATTTTGCAAAATATTCACTGAATTTCTCCACTAATAATGAGTCGGTTCCAAAATGCCTGCAAATGCAATCATCAATTGATACTTTATTCCTTTTATTTACAATATTATTAATTATTCTCCATATGTTTTTACTCGCATTATTTGCTCTATCAATTTGACTTAAGTAAAACACCTGTTTTGCCTTCCTTATTTCTGTTTTGACATCATTTCGATATTTTTTATAGAGTCCCTTATATCGAGTACTGGTTCTATTCCCTTTACTAAGTTTGATCTCTAATTTTCATAAAATTAAGTATCTTCTGATTCATCCATTCTTTTTTTGGATGATATTTGTTTACATTCCTACCTTCACTCACACCCAGTTCACATTTCTTGTAAATGATTTTGAATGCAGCGTTTATATAATCATATATGTTTTCTGCCGTGCTAAATCCCTTTATTTGGTTCCAGTTATACTTGTGTATTTCACTACGTATTTTCTTTTCATCGAAAACGAGTTTGCGATTTATGTTACTTTCCTGCCATTTGCTTTTCAAGGTACTAAACGCAACACCTATTAAATAGTGATCGGATATTTTCGCGTTAATGATTCCAGAAGTGACTTTACAGGCAGCATATTTCATAAATATGTTATCAATACAAGATTGGGTGCATCTATCTACTCGTTCTTCCTCTCTCGTTATTCCCTGGATTAACTGTACTGCTCCTATCCCGTACAATATATTCAAAAAGTTTTCAGCCTGTACATTTTGATGTAATAGGTCTATGTTAAAATCCCCGCAAATTAAAACATTATCGTTATCTTTTTCATTTTTCAATAACTTTGCGAGGTCTTTAATAAATTCACCTACATTTTTACTCGGAGATCTATATATGGCAATTACTCGTAATGGCGTTTTTTCGTATGTGAATATGTCAACCATCAGCATGTCCATACTTGGAGTATTTACGGCTTCCTGAATTATGCATCGAAATTTATTATTAACAAACATCAATATTCCTCCATTATATCTCGAAGGTTTTTGAATAGCAAATCTCTCGAACCCCTCTACCTCATATAATTTTAACTCGTATTCAGCTATATTAATTTCAGTCAGAATTATAACACTTACGGGAGTATTTATAATATAAGCTAAAAATTCATCCCAATTTCGTCGTACACTTCTTATATTTAAATGCAGTACATGAAATATGTCTTCGTTAACTACATGATTTTTATTATAATTTAATTCAGATGTAATATTGTCAGTCCAATTTTTGATATGGGAATAGTTCTTACAGCTGTTTTTAATACGGTAATTTATTAAGTAGGACATTTTCTCACCGAAACAGAATTGGATTTCTGCATAAGAAAGGGATAAGCTCAACAGCAACTAAACAATCATGATGCATGCGAAAACAATTTTCAATTCGTTTAACACCTAATCGATTTCGCAACGGCGCTGATTTTAGATTAATACCCTGCTTATATATAATAGAATCGATCGAATTTCGATTAATCGTTAAACGTAAATGTAATCAACATGTTAAATTAATCATAGATTCCGCCACATATTTACATACATGCCATTTGCAACCTATAACAGACAAAATAGATAATCGCACACATGCATCACTCACGCACATTTGTACCCCTTTTAATAGTAGTTTACGCAGACGGTGAAGCCGGCCCGTAAACTTAACACCACGAGCCAACACTCTCAGTCCACTTACTATTCCGCAAAACGGACTATTCACAACACTATCAATTACAAAAACACGCCCCGTCCTCTCTACACCGTCTAACGCTATAAACATACTGACATTACTCTCGACAACTGTCTCAAATACCTCCCCACACTTCTTAACCATGTTAATTCTTTTAAGAACCATGCCCGACGTTATCGAAATTCTTACAACTAATAACACTTTTAACAAATACCTATACAATCTCGTCCTCTGTACTAACACTACTTTCCAGCTTCTCTCCGCTTTACCGCCTGCGTACTTGCACCTAACCGCCACATTCATACTGCCACATACACATCCGTTTATCTCATACATATTCCACTAATATAGACTTTCCGTTTATCTCCAAATAATCTTATTATAGTAATTTGTTCAAATCGTCTTCATTTCTAATGTGCAAAATGCGTTCTTGCTCGTTTTTCCTGGAAAATATCTTCCCTCGTTTTGTCCATATGAACTTATAATTAAGTACTCTTCCCTTCTCCTTCGTCTGCCACAGTAAATGTTTATAATATTTAGTTAAGTTTTCATTAACATAAATCTGTAATGGGCTTTCGTCGTTGCCCGATATTTCTTTATCGAAAATCTTTGTGTGTCTTTTTTTGTCAAAAAATAAGTCCGCTATTCTTCTTTAGGTGTACTTTTCCATTAATTTTCTGATGTATTTTTTGTAAATCGTGCTGGCACTTTTTTGTATAAGAGTTATTAGCAGTAGATGTTTTTATTCTTGTACAGCTTGAAAGTGTTTAATTAAAAATTAGATAACTTTTCATGTAATTTTTGTCAATTTCTTTTCATGTATTCTTCACACATTTCATAATTCGTGTGTTTTTTGTAATAAATATTGTTGTTCATTCTTGTTAAAAGTATGAAATATTTGTCGTTCCAATAACACCGTGTCACAAAAATCAATTCATTATGAGAGAAAAGGGGATGCAAAAAACTCTTGAATGTGTAATCTGTTAATTATTGAAAAAGAGCGAATTTTAAACTATTTTGCATTCGACCGATGGTGAAGAAAAATGGCTATATTATCGTCGCCTATAATTATTATTTTCGATTTCTACCAACGGCACGTCATAAAGGAAGGTTTGAAGAAGAGTTACTTTGTAATTAATATACATAGTGATTATAATCCGTTCGAAATAATGGACTCCCAGCATAAGTACGATCTCTCTGGAAGACAACACGGTGAATTACGAATGAATGATAGCGTAGAAAGATGATACAGCCGAAGCCGCTTATAAGAGACATATTGGGCGGGAGTCATGTGTCTCTTATAACCGGGGTGGCTGTCTCACTAAAGCGAATTTTTTAAAATCCCACTAAGAGAAAAGTACAGTAGGCATGTTTACAAGTGTAGAAAAATTTCACTTGCGCCTTTCACTTTGTTTTGAAGAGTTATCGTTTTCTCGCGTTCGCGTTTTTCAAATCAAGTAATAATAATATAGTGATAAGAACATCGTAGTACCATGAACCGCCCGCCGCCCGCAACCGGGAAGCCGGCTGGTAAGCTGAAAGCGCCGTCTAAACCCGACGGGAACAACAGCGCAACCGCTAGTAAGTCCACACCGCACACAACAGGTAAGTCACACACACACACACACACCGATCGCATCAACGCACGACACAAGCCTTATCAGCAACTCCGACAAAAACCAGTTCACCACACAAACAAACCCGCAGCGTTCAGCTGATTTATCTCTCGTGATAAACTCGCGCAGCCAGCCGTCTGCCGATTTTAACGCTGATAGCTCCGCAGCGACCGCGGTAAATGACAAAATCCAAAACAGCCCCTCCGATGCAACCCTCCCGACCGCACCGAGTGTACCAGCATCCTTCGCCGAAAAATTAAAAACTATAAAGAAAATAGCCCCGCTAACCGACTTCAATTACCCAACAGAGGAACAGGGCGTAATATTCCCGTACGTTCCGACAAGCAGCAACCGCGATTACTTCTTGCCATTAAAAGATTTAGTTAGCGGACCATCTAACATAATAGCAGGCTCGAAAATCAGCAGAGACCGAGTGGCAATATTTTTTAAGTCGAAATCCAATGTCGAAAAGCTATTCGAACATGGAGGAAGAATTAAAATAGGCTCGCAAGTGATCACTGCCCGACGTTTAAAAAATCCATCGAATAAACTAATCATGTCAAATGTCTGTCCTACTATCCCGAACCAGCTCATAGTCTCTTACCTTGCCTCAGTGTTTTCTTTGAAATTAATCACCCCTATAGCCATCCTTCGGGTCAACCCAAACGACGCCGAATTCGGACATATTGTCAACTGGCGTAGACAAGTCTATATAGAGCAGGCCAACTGTTCCAACATCCCTGAGTCCTTTATACTAACCCACAATGAACACGAACACCGCATATTCCTCCACTTAGACGACCACTCATGCCACAGCTGTACAAATAAAAAAGGAAACACTAGCCAACCAACCATGCTACCTACTCCCCCCCCACAACACCTAGACATCGGCAGAGCAATGGAAGTCGACCAAATAATCCCAAATGCGAAACGCCCCCACCCAGCAACACCAGACTCTTTCCCCGACGATCCCACACTATCAGCGACATCTCAGCCTGCAACAAAGAAAATTAATATCCCGTTACCAGAGGACGACATCAGCCATACTGCACTACCGGAACAAACAGATAGCTCCCCAATCCAATCAGAGCTGAAACATACTTTGAAATCACAGCCAGAAGAAAAGGACTCTTTGCAGCAACAGGCACAACAGAAAACCGATTTCAAAACACCGCCAGACGTGCAGCACATCACTGAGTCAGCTAATCGGAAGCCAAAACAAAAAAAAACCATAAACATCGACGAAGCAGTTGAGAAGGTCAGACCGATGTTTGATAACGATCAAGCAAACTTCATCATTAACTTCGACAATTACAAAACCTTCATGAGAAACATAACTTCTAAATCTGACTATATAACCTACGCGCACAACTTTACACAGGATAAAGACGGACTGATTCACCTAATTGCAGCAACCAAACCACACCTGAAGAACTCGAGCTTAAAAAATAAATGTACCCGCATACTAAAAAGTCTGAGCTGCCTATCCACAGATGGCAATACGTCAGAAGGGAGCTCTACCCACTAACACACGAACCCCATGTGAACCCCAATATTAAAGACCGACTAACAACAGCCACTGGCTTCACGAAACAACATAGAAACACCCAGCATGGCCAGCAACAATACAATTATGCAGTGGAACTGCAGAGGCTTTATCAATCACCAAGCCGAACTGGAACAACTATTAGCCACATATTCTCCATCGGTGGCCTGCTTGCAGGAGACGCACTTGCGGCCTGGAGACAAACCAAGAATAAAGGACTACAGCCTATTCCGATGCGATAATATTGGTGGCAACCGAGCAAGCGGAGGAGTAGCAATCCTAGTGCATACGTCGGTCTCAGCTGTATCAGCCAGAATAGACACACCTCTTCAGATGGTAGCGATATCTGTATTCTTACACGGTCCTCCGAGACTTTCATTAACGATCTGCAACTGCTACCTTCCCCCCAACACTACGGTACATTCGGTAGACCTTCAAAACGCCATATCCCAAATAGTAAGCCCAATGGTCATACTTGGAGATTTCAACGCTCACTCCCCACTATGGGGAGCGGCGTCAACCAACAGACATGGATCAATCATCACTAATATATTAATAGAGTACGATTTGTGTACCCTGGTCCCACCTGACCACACACATTTCAACCTCTCCCATAACACCTTCTCGACTATTGACTTAGCACTGGTACCCCCATTACTCCTCCCGAAACTTAAGTCTTTTATCCATGACGACCTTTGCTCCAGTGATCATTTCCCAGTAGTATTCCTACAGTTCGCGGGATACCATCCATCACCACTAATTCCAAGACCCCCACGATTTTTGTTCCACAAGGCAGACTGGGCGGCATACGAGGCCGGAATCAAAATCCCAGCTCCTAGCGAGTCCCTATCAGACAATTTAAGCACGTTTCTTAATGCCATTCTACACACCGCCTACTTATCAATACCCATCTCTCACAATTCCCGAGCTAAGAGAGTACCATGGTGGTGCAAAGAGATTCATACCGCAATCCAACAGCGCAAACGAGCACTCAGAAAGTATAAAACGTCTCGGTCGCTACCTGACTTAATAGCCTTCAAAAGGTCTCGAGCTCTTGCCCGTGCTCTTATTCGCGGCAAAAAACAAGAATGCTGGGAACAGTTTATCGCATCGATCTCTTCGTCAACGTCAAATAGGACCATGTGGAACAAAATAAAATCCATCAGCGGAATCAACAGCGCCCCAAAACTCGTTCAACTCAGAATCAATGGCAGCCAGATAACCGATGAAACGGACGTCGCCAAAGCCTTTGCCAGCTACTTTGCCGCAGCATCGTCGTCAGAAAAGTACCCTCCCGCCTTCCGCAGCATGAAACACCAAGCAGAGCAACAGCCAGTGCACTTCCCGTCCGAATCCAACGAAACATACAACAGTAACTTCACCATCTCAGAATTAAATTTCCAACTCAACCACCACACATCCAACACTGCCCCTGGCCCCGACTGTATCCACCCGTACATGCTAAAGTATCTCTCAATTTCCGGCAAACATTTTCTCCTACATATATTCAACCAAATCTGGAATTCCGGAAACATTCCGGCACAATGGAAATCAGCCAATATCATTCCAATACTAAAGGAAAATAAAGATCCTACTCTTCCCGAAAGTTACCGTCCTATTTCATTGCTTAGTGTCATTTCCAAAACGCTGGAGAAGATGGTTAATAGGCGCCTCATGTTTTTCCTAGAACAAAAATGTCTTCTATCTCCTAACCAAGCCGGCGGGCGAGAGGCAAGATCGACAGTCAGCCAGCTACTTAGCCTGCAAAGGCAGATTTCATCGGCGTTTCATCGCCAACAGCACCTCTACGCAGTATTTTTCGATTTAGAAAAAGCATTTGACCGCCTGTGGCGTCATGGCTTACTTCTAAAACTGCGAACGGCGGGAATCGCCGGAAAATTGGGTAAATACCTACACAGCTTCTTAGACAATAGAACGATCCAAGTTACGACTGGTTCGTCAACGTCTGAACTGATTCTGTTGGAAAATGGTGTGCCACAAGGCTCTGCTTTAAGCGCAACCTTGTTCATATATTATATCAATGATATAACTGACTGCCTTGCCGCCCCAGTAACGTCCCGGCTCTACGTTGATGACCTGAATATATCCTTATCGTCCAACCATCCTATAAACGCTCAAAATATCCTCCAAAAATCCATTGAAAATTTACAAAAGTGGTCCAATGATAACGGTCTGACCTTTTCCTTAACAAAAACAATATGTGTTGATTTCCACAGGGGACGCCAAAACCCACTTCCCAGCGTATTCCTGAGTCTAAATGGTTTTCCTATCCCAAATCGTCCATCAGTCAAGTTTCTAGGCCTAATATTTGATAAAAAACTTTCCTGGCGCTCTCACATAGCTGAGCTCAAAACCAAGTGCCTAAAATCCTTGTCTATCCTGAAATATCTATCAAATTACAAGTACAATATAAACCCAAAATTACTTCTTACAATCTACAGATCGATTATCCTTTCACGAATTAATTACGGGTGCCAGGTGTACTCCTCAGCCGCTAAAAGTGTGCTAAGATCCTTAGATCCTATACATTCTGCTGCCCTCCGGTCTATCCTTTCTGCTCATCCCTCTTCTCCGGTTATAAGTTTGTATGCACTGGCAGGTTGTCCCCCGCTGTCCTACTATAGGAAGTACTATAACTTTAAAGAAATGAGCACCCTCCTTAGTAGTACCAAAACCCCGACAATATCTCCTAATATGAGGTTTGGGAATGACCCAGTGCCCGAACTTTTTTCGGTTATGGGTCGTTTCCAAATCTTTTCAATCCCAAGAACTCTGCCAGACTTCGCAGCAACCGCACCACCTTCGAGTCAGCCAATCACAAACATCAACATATCGCTGACAAAATTTAACAAAGCTCAATACCCCCCAAACATAGCACAAATAGCAACAAATATCATAGCGAGCTACACAGACCATGCATGCCTCTACACAGATGGAGCGAAGGCAATAGGTTATCAGTCACCGGCGGCATGCTCTTTCGAAGTCTCAGCGGCAGCAGAGTCAGTTAGACTGCACGATTGCTGTACAGCACTGGACGCTGAAATATACGCGATAGTCTTTTGCATCCAACAGTATACCGATAGCAACCCCCAGTCCCAAAAGGCCCTACTCATAACTGACTCTCTAAACTCCCTTCAACTCATCTCGGGGATTAAATCCAACAACCCTTTTTTGGTAAGGAAGGTACATTACCTATTATACAGGTTATCACATTTAAACTCCGAAATGTCCTTCCTATGGGTGCCGGCTCATGTTGGGATTCCAGGCAATGAGCGTGTCAATCGAGCAGCTCAGGCGACATTGTTCTCTCCAATGCCACACAACCCCCCTCTTCCCCCTACATTGGCTCATTTATTTATGTAGCAAACTGGAGAAGAATGGCAACAGGAATGGAGATCTTCAAGTACATTTCTCCGAAGCATAAAAACAACCACGGAGCCTTGGTGGCCCACAGACGGAGTTTCCCGCAGAGATTTTTCTGTCCTGAATCGTCTCCGAATAGGACATACAACCCTCTCGCACGGCTACATATTCACGAGCCAGGAACCCCCAAATGTCTGCCCCTTTTGTAGTCAACCGAGCGCCCCATCCACCAATCACCTACTTCTCGAATGTCCCTCTTTTGAATTACCACGATCCATGCACTTCACCACTTCCTCTACTTCTACGATACTGTCAAATGCTCCGCCCGCGGTCGCAGCTGTATTAGCTTACATGCGGAGCAGCGATCTGTACTATCGCGTTTAATCCCCTTAAGTAGGCTCCATGTGCTGTAATAGCACCAGTAGTTAAACACGGCACATGGAAACCCTCATATACAATCTTAGGGGGAAAAAAAGAAAGAAAAAAAAACAAAAAAACTTGCGCCTGATTAATAATTGGCGCGCAAAAAAAAAAAAAAAAAAACAAATTCGGCCCATGCTGATTTGCCTCACTATTATACCTGCCCCAAAAAAAGTCTCTCAACCTTTTCTTTGTTTCCTATAACCGACGAGACCTGTTGTATCACTAAAACGAACTAAAACAACCTTTATTTTGTAGATCTGTTCCGGTTTTCTCCTATTTGATTTCTATTAAAACAGCCGATTCTTCTTTTATCCGGCGTATCTTATAAGCGGCTTTGACTGTATATACTTCAAAAATGGCACACTTCAACCGCGTCCGCAACTCAGATAGTGGCAAATGCAATAATTCGTCCGTTCTAATCTTTGGGAAATTTTTTAAAGCACTATATAATAATATTGAAATATAATAGTGGTATTATCGAGAACGCCGCGTGATTTTATTTCAATTTTAAATCGGTTACATACTAGGATTATTACGGTATTATTACAATACGCAGACATCATCACGATAAAAAACGGATTTTAAAAACTTTATCGCGTAATTCTGCGATTTGTTTGCCAGTGCTTCGGCTAAGGTGGTGTTTGGTTGATTAACAGACCGATCCGTTAGTCTCGCAGAAGATATGCTGGCGACAGAATAAATGTTTGCTACAAGTCAGTTTCATGTAATCTGATAAATAACCAAATGGAGCGTTTACGATAATCGCTCGATTATTTGCAAATTTCGAAATCGACATTTTATTACCAACTCCATGGATGAAAATTATTTTTGTTCGAAATAGAACGTTCTAAACTAATTCGGCTCTTATTTTATCTTGGCCGCAGTGTTGTTTGTAAGATTTAGTTTTAACGTGTAATTCTACATAGAGTTAGAATTGCTCGTTTAAATTAAAGTGCCATATTGGCTTTAACGTGGAACTCTGAATTCGGTGATTTTTTTTGTTTTTTACTTTCAATTCATTTTATGCGTTAGTGTTTACGCGTACTTAGCGAACCTGTGACGTGTAATGTCTAGCGGGAACACTATCCTATGTCTTGAAGAGCGCACCATTACTCGACGGTGTACCATTTAATTAATTTTAACTGCGCTATTTTCAGCTTTGTTTTTTCCTTCCGTACCGCCAACCAGAGTGCTGCGTAGCAACGAAAAGCAACTTTTCATATCTGTCACCCGTCTGAATTTGAGCAGTTTCAGTTTTGAACGTTTAAAAATCTTTCATATTAATGACGATCACTGTTGCATATTTTCTTTCAAGCTTTTTCCGTTCCTTTTCTTCTCCTCCCTCCTCATCTATGCTTTTTCTCACTTTTTATGCGACACAGTTCGTAACACGACTGCCATCATATCTGAGATTGTAGAACTTACCGTACGGACATTATTTTCCGAATTCGGAATATCGAATTTACCGAGAGGAGCGACTGGCATCGCAAAGGCTCAGACATTTTTAGAAGAAATAGAAGAAAAGTTATTAATAAAAGGCACGGTTATTCAAAAATTGGGGCCAATTTAGCATTCATGACGTTAGAGGTTGGTACGGCAGAAGAATTTAGAGGGTATTTAAGAATGACGGCGAGCGGAGTAGCCTATAATACCAACCTTGTGGGTAAAATTTCAATAAAATATGGGATGCAGGCCCGTGCCTCGAATTTTTAAGGGGGGGATTTCTTGAAACACTTATTTCATAAATAACAATACATTTTTCACCAATACGCACACTATTAATAATTTCCATTATTTTGATTTAAATTTACATAAATGAATTACCCCGTACATGAACATTAATAAAAAGTACATATGGTATTGATTATACTGGTAATAAAAAATTTTTCCTTAATATATTAATGAAATACCTGAAAATATGAATATTTTTTTTTTTTCTCTTTTAAAGGTAAGAAAACCCTAAAAAATCATCAATATTTATTTAAAATTTTTGATTTTTTTCAGATTTCTGTGTATTTATAATAACTATTTCAGTTCTCATGGGGAGGGTTTTAACTTATAAACCCCCAAAGCCCTCCTGTGGACACGGCCTTGATAGGGTGGGTGATTCATCTTGCAACCCTGCAGTAGCGTTGCGAATGCGCAGCTTAATAATAAAACCGGTTGGTGCGGCAACCATGGTTGTGGTATTAGTGTTGATTAATTGTTAGTTTAGGCGAGTTGCGAAACATTTGGCGTATTTCTTATTTAGTGACGCGTGTTTCTGTGTTTCATAATTTTTCCAAAAAGAAAAAAAAAAAAAAAGGTCAAAATCTGTATTTTTCGATGCGAAAGAGCGTTTATTATTGAACATTATATTTTAGTGAAGTACGTGCGTGTTCAGAAAAAGTTTAAAAACGAATTCAGAAACTCTCGTATACCTAATAAAAGCGCGATAATGCGAACAACGGTTGAAAGATTTCGTAGCGAGCATACAGTTAGTAGCGGCTACGTTGGACGGACAAAAACCGCTCACAAACTCACAGCAGAGAAACAGGCTGACATTTTCACTAGTATCGAATAAGCACCAGGGTGCAAGATAAATCACCCGTGAGTCTGTAAGGAGTTTTTCTCCATGCAATGTAGTCGCTACTAACTGTATGCTCGGTACGAAATCTTTCAAACAATTCGCATTATCGTGCTTTTATTATTTTCTGAATACGCACGTACTTCACTAAAATATAATGTTCAATAATAAACGCTGTTTCGGCATCGGAAAATACAGCTTTTGACTTTTTTTTTTTCTTTTTTGGAAAAGTTATGAAACAATATAAAAACACAGAAACACGCGTCACTAAATAAGATATACGCCAAATGCTTTATAACGTACCTAAACTAACAGTGAATCAACACTAATACCACAACCATGGTTGCCGCATCAACCGGTTTTATTATTAATCTGCGCATTCGCAACGCTACTGCAAGGTTGCATGATAAATCACCCACCCTCTAGATTGAGAGAATTTGTAGATTTCGAAAATAGAACAATTTTTTCGAGACAGAATCCTAACGTAAGAGGAATATGAACTGCGCTAGAATTATCGTCCCTTATTTATAGTAACAGATGATTTAGGTAAGGTAAGAAAATTAACAGGTTTGAAATATCAGCAAAGGTAACGGAAACGATCGTGTCCCCTCGCTCATATTTTTTTTTTTTTTTTTCGGCCTCCGAATAAGAAACGTTTTGAAAAATCAAGATTGTGCAAAACCGTGGTTTGATTTTATAGAAAACCTTGACCGGCCGAATGATTACCGTTACAGTGAACGCAAACGTAGGTAGAATTTGGAAGTTTTGTTGAGAAATAGAGAGAACATTCTGCAGGGTAGTTATAGGAAACAAGTATTTTTGCTGCAATATGAAGCGCTAAAGTGGCCAAAACGGAAACAGTTGAGACGGATATTTTAGATTTACGAGAATTATCGGGGTTCAACTTTAACTCGGCAGAAGGAATCATCGTAAAAATGAGTGAAGGATTGGCAAAAATATAACACTAACAAAATTTGATCTCAACAACGCGGACGGGATTGGAAATGTAAGAACTATCCGACTGTACGACTGCGCAGTCAACAAATATTACAGATCGGAATATCGGGTGAATAGTTACTGGAAAGTTTTCCAAGATCGACTGGGGAACATCATGCGGACTATGCCGGATCGGAATAAGAGGAATTGAGGGAAAAAGCGATCGAATATTGAGTTCTTTATGAACATCGTCGGAAAGCGAAAATTTTGTTAATTAGCGAAAAATTGAATTTATGTTTTCACCGGAAAGAGATAAAAGATAAACCGCACATTTTATTGTGAAACTTTCTAATACCACGGGAAGAAGATAGGTAATCATTTTTAACGTGTGACCAAAAACACATAGGGAAAAGTGACGGTAGTGAGGCTAAGTTTTTTAAAGTACATCTGAGGAATTAGCCGTGGGAGAATCAGAAGTGACCGCTATATCCATGTCAACGAACTTATTAATATTCTCTACTGCGACATTATTGTCTTTCAGAGCAGATAAATTGAACAAGGACGGAGGAAATAATTGTTGAATAGTTTTATTTGTTTTGTTAGCGAGGTTAATCTGCGCGATAGGGTTAGTGTAACGCTTTTAGTAGCAGAAGAGGAAGGATTAGGCGGAGGTTTACCACCACCCCTGTCGGACGAATCCGGCATTAATTTAAACGTTGAATTCAAAAAGTAGATAACAACGAAGCAAGAAATGAATCCGATAAAAACAAAACGAGCGAACCAAAATGAAACGATAGAAATAAAAATAAAAGAAGATAATACGGATAAATTAAACGATCTCGCCGATCTCTTCCGCGAACAGTTGAATACAACGCG
This sequence comes from Icerya purchasi, assembly GCA_039619475.1. Classification (NCBI taxonomy): domain Eukaryota; kingdom Metazoa; phylum Arthropoda; class Insecta; order Hemiptera; family Monophlebidae; genus Icerya; species Icerya purchasi. The sequence continues at coordinate 242,934,466 of CM077115.1, forward strand.
AGTAAACTTTATCAACATTTTACCTTTTTTCACTTGATTCGAAAGATGCGATTTCATCTGTCGGTTTTTGTTTTTTTCCATATCAAGTATTAAAATTATTGAAATGTCTATTGAACGGTTACTAATAGTAACCGTTCAATAGACATTTCATTTATACTTATAACATATATATATATATATTTACGGTTTACGGAAGAAATAAAAACATATAATTAAAATTATTATTTGAAAAAAAAATTTGTATCCAATCTTCGTTGGTTACGAAGTTTTTACATTTTATTACAGCTTTTTTACCTCTGAACCATATTCCGTAAGAGCTGTAGAGCGCAGGCCCGTGCCCAGAATTTTGGAAAGGGGGGGGTTTTGAAAATTTTCTTTGAATATTTATTTTATAATATATTTTTCACTAATATTCGTACTATTAATAATTTCCATCATTTTGATTTATATATTAATAATTTACATAAATGAATTACCCCGTATATGAACATTAATAAAAATTACATATGTTATTAATTATACTCGTAATAAAAAATTTTTTGCATAAAATATTAATGAAGTACCTAAAAATATGGAGCATATTTTTTCTTTTTTCTTTTAAAAGTAGTTAAAAACACCCTAAAAAATCATCAATATTTATTTTAAATTTGTGATTTTTTTCAGATTTTTTTGTATTTATAATAACTATTTCAGTTCTCATGGGGGGGGGGTTAACCCCCAAAACCACCCCGGTGGACACGGCCTTGGTAGAGCGTACACAGTTACCTACCGGCAGTATGGTGTTTATCCCGATGTTATTTACATGTTAAAATAACAAAGAACAATGAGTTGCAAATATCTATTTAACGATAATAGATACTTGATTTTTTTGCGAGTGAAACCATTATAATATTTCGTATATATCAAAAAGTCGTCCACGTTTGTCACCATTTTTGTGCGAAGATGCCAATAGTTGTATATTAGAGATTGGTAAAATATAGATACATTAAAAATAAGTCGAAAATCTTTATAAGACGTATAAATTTCAATCTGTTTGGAAACTGAGTTTAGAATATGAAGTGGTCTACGTAAAAAAAAAAAAAGGCTGCACAAAAGTTTAGCCATAGGAAAGGGAATATTAATTGTTATTATTGTTATATAGGTTTACGTCACATATTGTTTAAGTTTATCGTACAATAAGTGGAAGCAAAAACACGCTAATAATATAAACAATTAATTAATATTTATATTATTAGCGTGTTTTTGCTTTTACTTATTCTTTGTTAATTGTTATTAATTGATTGAAGGGAATAGGAACATTATGCTTCTTGAATAATCAGTAACGTTTGCAATAAAAAATCCGGGTCTCGAAAAATCGAATTAAAAACGATGTAACACGGATTCCTTTTCAGGAAATACGTTATGTTTTACCAGCTTATTTTTGATTACAATTTCGAATGCTTTTCTAAAAAGGAGGCTAAAGAGAAATAGTTCGGAATGATGATGCTCGGTTATGAGAGTTACCATGTTCAGGAATTGGAATAAAAATCGCGTCTAGTCAAAAGCGATTAAACAGCGGACTAATGAATTATTATACGTAGGTGTATGTAATAGTATATTTTTGGCGCTGTCACTTAAATTTTTTTAACAGAATAACCCACACACTAGGCAGGAATATAGAGTCACATTTTTGTTTTTTTTTTTGTAATAAGATAAAAACGTTAGAATATATAATTAATGACGGGGCAAGAAATCTAAAATATTTCAACTTTTAGCTAATTCATCAGTCATCGGGACATAAACATCAAAACCCTTAATGACACCAGATGTGCTGGAATGTAAGCCCTCTACATACTGGTTCGTTTCCAAGCAATGGTAAGAGATTAAATTATTGGCAGAATGTGATGGCAGAACCAAATGAATAACTCTACACTATTTCGGCTTGCTTTCCCAATTCCGATAATATCTTTTTTCAGGCAAAACTTTTTTTTAAATTTCAGTGATTTCTGAAACGTTGATAGTTGCCCTGTCTGATTTCTGAAGCGTTGATAGTTGCCCTGTCTGATTTCTGAAGCCTTTATAGTTGCCCTGTTTGATTTCTGAAGCATTGATAGTTGCCCTGTTTGATTTTTGAAGCGTTGCTAGTTGCTCTGTTTGATTTCTGAAACGTTGATAATTGCCCTGTTTGATTTCTGAAGCGTTGATAGTTGCTCTGTTTGATTTCTGAAGCGTTGATAGTTGCCCTGTTTGATTTCTGAAGCGTTGATAGTTGCCCTGTTTTTGATTCGGGTTAGTTTAATAGACTCTTTTTCAATAAAATCTTTAAAACTTTTATCATCTTGAATTAAATTTTCATCAGTAGGATCAATTTTTAGAAAAGATTATTACGAGATTCTCTAAATATAGAATTGTGCGGTGTATTGTTTTATTAAAGATGTGCTTACCACCACTATTGTTATCAGCAACATCATTATTCCCCTTATTGCCCCTTTATTATTATTATTATTATTATTATAGCATACCAGAAGTTCTTCAGACTTACTTAACTGAGCCGTGCGTAAGATTCTGGTTCATTGCCGTCATCGGTTGTAACAAGTTTTCTCGGTGACCCGTGTATGTTTATACTGATCGGGGCATCCTCATTGCCATCGAAGTCCGTGTACGTTGAAAACGTCGCCATAACGCCAAAAAATTAATCGAATGCGAAACTGGCAGAAAAAATGAGAAGGATACGAAATAACTGAAACTTAATATCACAACACAAATGCGATAGAACCTGATTGTTCCATTTGCTTTTTAAAATGCGCATTGTCGTAGAACTTTCGAATCGCTACGGCGCCAATTTGTCTAAATAATTTGCCGTAAACTGTTAAAAGTTCACTAGAAAACAGCGCACGTTGAAACTATTTAAATGTCTATGAAAGAAAATTCCGCGTAAATCCGTTTTAGATTTATTCGCTGATTTACGTTTTTATGAAGAGAAACGATATTAAGCTTACAAGCGATTCGAAAAGATTAGCTACGACCATTGTTCACCGAGCTTCTAAGATTAAAGTCGTTTTTGATTTTATCGCAGCCATTGTTTTAATTTTCTAATCGAGACAGTCCCGTATTTGCTATTGGTAGATTTTCTTTGATAAAAATCCGATATTTTCATAAAATTTGAACACTCCTAGTAGTCCAGATGGATTTTTTTAATGAAGCGGTACGAAGGTTTTTATAATTTACGACGAAAAAATTTCTGGCCTATTATAGAAAAATTCCCGAGTGTCAGATTTCAAAGTTTTTGATTAGGTTTAACAAATTTACAGGATGTCGTACGCTTACAGGAGCACTTCACCGCTACATATAATTAAGGCGGATCCGTTGTAATTAATCATTTTAAACTCGACCGGTAAGCCATAACAAGTCTATCTAATGAATGCGTGATATTAAATTAGGAAAAGATCGAAAAACTTTCAATTCGAGGGAAAAAAAAGAAGTACGGGTGATAATTTTTGCTTAACGTAACATTAAACACTATTTGACAAGTGATAATTACCTCATCAGTCGAACCTATTAGGCGCTGATTACGCATCAAAAAATGTTTAATTTACATGTATGCATATATATATATATATACGTATATGCAGGTGTATGACGTTAATGCAACTTCAGTGTTCATTACTTCGGTCAGTTGCGCTCAACATTTATTCAATAAATCATCATCATGTCATTACCGGCACTACTTGGAATGCTTTCGATACTTTTATTTTATTAATTGACAGCGCAATGACACCAACTCTAAAAATACAAGTAATCAAATTTCCTTTTTCCGCAGCTACTCAATCCAAACTTCACAATTTCTATTTTCTTTTTCTAATCCTAATGGTTTTTACCCCTCCGCTAAACTGTACCACTTCGTTACGTAATTTTAACCATTTGTCACCTTCATCTCGATCTCCTTCCTTTTTTTTTCTACCAGCATCCACTCCGTTCTGTAAATCCTGTTCCTTTCACACTTCCTGTTTCATTTAAATGCCCGACTCTTTCTATCGAACGACCTTCCTTTTCTATATGTTCCTTTTCTATTCTTCCCCTCTAAAGTATTCGCACTCCATGCATCTAATTTTACTATATTATTCGTTAACTATTCTTCTCTTTTCCAATTCTTAAGCTATTCCCAAAAAAAGAAGAAACAAAATATTCAAAGGTGAATTTATTTCATTTCGAAATTACAATTTTCCATTCACCATAAGCTACCCTTTTTATATACTATGTTAAAGTATTCTCACCTTACGAAAAATAAAGACAAATTCATAAGCTTGTATTATTACAAATTATCATTTGTGTAACTTTACAATAATGTCCTGTATATTTGAATTGACATTTAAATCCGTTGTATATAGCGCTTTTCCTAATTCTTAGGGTAATTTCAAAAAAGAAGAACGAAATATTCGAAAGAACAAAAAACAATAATATTATAAAATACACAATTTGCAGTAGAAAATATTTATCGCCTCAACGTCAATTTAGCTTTAAAAAATATAATACCGACTGAAGAGAAAATATTCAAAAATATACAATGAGATCAACTTTTCAGCGGTTAGGGAGTTGGAATTGATGATGTTTTTTTTTTTTAAAAAACATGTGCAAGGGAAAGTTAAATGTTGTGAAAGAAAAAGCGGTAATATTCCTGCAAGAATGAATATATTTTCTTATTTCTGCCAAGTTCAATTCTTAAACGTTCAGTTTCTACACAGTTCATTCAATTAAAAATTATTTTGGCTCCGGAGTACATTTTGAACGATAATGTAAAAGAGGCATTCCACAAGCGATGGTCATTCTGTTTTTCATACGAAATTTAATTCTTCGGTTTTCCAAATTTCTATAAACTTGCATAGAATTTATTATATCCGCTAGTTAAGTAACTCCTTTTCATCTTATAACCTGAAATATTATTTTATAATTCGCGTATTCTACAATTTCTATATTTTCTCTTACCTTCTTTATAAAGTAAAATATATATAAAAAAAAGGTTTAATTAGATAGAAAAAAAATTGATTTATCACCATTATAAATGTGTATGTATTTTGAATTTAAGTTCGATAAATATATATAAGCGAATATCGAACATAAATTGCTTGATTACCGACAAAATACCTTGACATTTTCTTGACCAATGAAATTTCTCGACTTTTTTTTTTTTTTTCGGTTTCACAGAGATTGCCTTTCCATTCCATTTTTACGATAAAATCTGAACAAAAGAGCAGGCACATAAGACACGCAGAAAGAAGAAAAAAAAAAAAGGAAAAAAAGAAGAAAGATGGACGGGCTGAAACCGGAAAATTCCGGCTAGAGCAGAAATAACATTTCATTGTTTCTTTCGACACGAAATTATGATGAAAAATGAACTGTTGAAAGAAATAAAGAACGTGTTCTAATAAATAACGTTTAATAGAAATGATAGTTGGTCAACTTCATTTTAAATGATTTGCAAAGAGCCGGTTTTCTAGGATATAACAAAAAAATGTCGGTTAATTATGAAATTACAGACTGTGGAAAATAGTAAGACTACACAAACCGAAGCAAATGAGCAGTTCTCTGCGCATACAATTTCGGAATTGACTAAAAGTGCATATTATCAATTAATGTACTTCTGCTGTGTATCGAAAGAGGAATAGGTATATATATATATATATATATATACATACAGTTGGGGCAGATTTTAAAACTTCCTTTAATTAACAAATGTAATTTTGTAATTACTTTTTATTAAAGGGAACGTATGTGCGTGAAAACCCCCAACAAAAGAAAATAAATAACAAAAAAAGAAACGAAAACCCGGTTCGTGTGATCACGTAAACAAATCTACTGGGAATATAGAGGTTACGACACAACACTACAGCAACGCTTCAAGTGTGAACGAAACGAAAATCATACTAATTTTAGTCAAGCTTAGTACGACAGCTTGAAAAGCAAAAAGAATAAACCTACAATCACTCGTCGACAACGTGTCCCTAATGAAGAGATGTTGTTTCAGTTCATTTTCTCTGAACCGTGCAATCATACCGCATTTTCAACGGGGATTCAGTTGAAACCGAAATTTCTGTTTAAGATAACTCTCACACAATGGCACTTTTTTTTTGTAAAATATCTTAACATATATAGTATAATACGTATTATTTAGAGTCGTTCATGCTAAAATTCCACTTTAACAATTTTTGTCGCAATTAAAAATTAAAATCAAACTCAAAGTAGTGGCGGAGCCGGAGAATCTGGGCATTGAACTTAAAAAATTTCAGTGAATCACAAAAAAAATTAAAAATTTTATGATTTTGAATAGTCGCCACCCTTATCAGATTGGATTGTTCTTTGCATAGTGAGAGAAAGCCGGTCTAATGTGTACGTGCAACTTATGATTTCCATGGTCCATGTAAAAACATGTTTGCTCCGTGTATTTTTTTGTATCCATCATTACTTGATCATGTACAAAATGTAACATATTATACAAAATAAGGCGATTCTCGTGAATGCTTTGTGTAATGTTCGTAAATTCTTTTACGATTTGATTTAATATGATTCACGGCATATATAAAATGGTGTACCCGGAGGAGGAGAAAATTCTGGTCAAGCCGCTGACTTCTCTTAGCTGAAGAACAGGATGCTTCATAACAAGCTCGTTTGAGAGTCGTGTCAAGGATTCAGATTGTATTGCGCTTACCATTTAATAACGGAAAAGCTTGTCCGAGACAAAGAAGAAGAAAAATACTTTTTTACCTCTTTCACACTGATTGCTTTACTTGCAGCAATGAAGCATTTTAATTGCGTCCATGTCCTTCGCTTCCAAATATATATATATATATATATATATATTTGGCCAAGCTTCTGCTGAACTTCGTCTGTGACGATGGTGTCCGAACTAGTTCAAATACATTAATTGCCATAATTAATAATAGCGTTAAACGTTGATTAAAGAGATTAAAGTTTTTTTCAAAATCGTCTTCCTACAACTGTTACGCCGAGACGTTGTTTTACGAAATATGTACCAAAAAAATATACATGTAAATTTTACATTTTCCTACAACATACAAAAAAAGAGTATAAAATGCGCGATTTGACTTTCTCATGAAAAAATAAAATAAAAATTCTCCTTGAATATTGTAACGGGAATTGAAAAAAAAAAAAAAACAGTTAAATTCAACGTTAAAAACGCCTTCTTATTCAAGAAATTGTACCGAAAATTTTCTAGAGAAACAAGAAAACTAATTAATTTATAACTGAAACGTGCTTTTCAACTGAGCGACTAGCAGGTAATATTAATTAGAATGAGGAAAAAAGGGACATCGTGATGCGATAGAAATAACGATGATGAAAACAACAAAAACGAAATAGTTGTAGTACATGGTGTGTAGCAGAGAGCGTGAATTATTTTTCTATATTTATAATACGCTAAAAAATTAAAATACGCCATTCTTTATTTCGCATTCATGGCTCAATGTTCTTAGTTGAAATATACATATATATAAAAAAAAAAAAATAATAATCTTATAAATAACAATACATTTTATACTTATTTCTATTCATTTAATATCTGTTGTTTGCAGAGATGTTCGTTATTTCGTTTTATTTTACTGAAATGCAATCCGTGTATTTATTTAATTCGGTTTTTATTAAGTTTTTATTAGATAGTTCTCGGGTTTATCTCTGTGAAAACTGCCGATAGGATGTTAAAAAGAATAAACGTGAAGCGTAATAAGTGCTAAAAATTCGCGTTAAATAAAATAACATAAGCAAAACAGTATGACACTCTCCTTTAAGTGAAGAGTAAAGGCCGAAGAAGAAGAAATAAAATCGCCTATTGACCTTCGAAGCCTAAAACAAGCACAAACATTAGAACATTTTTAGAATGTGTTTCTTTTTTAACGAATTCGATTTTATTTTTCTATATAGATACCGGATTTTTAGAACCACGTGTCCCAGGCATAAGACGGGCGCAGTCTTCTCTGCATTATGGGAGGTATTTTCTAAAATTCAAAATCTGATTTCAGTTTTAATTAACAGCACGAGAATTATGTTGCAACTCGAAAGCAATGAAGTACTGACACGTAGTGTGACGTGCGGATAAGTAATAATAAGAGAAATGGTCCCCGTTCAAAAATCACTTTTTGCTTCCAAATTTATTTATCAAATTCGGATTCGGGGTTGACATATTCGGAGAAGAACACGGTACACGCATTTACGATCGGAACGATCTTTTTTTTAATACATTACACAGGCGCCTCGAGTACAATTTCTTTGGCTTTCGGCTTGTCAAGCAAAAATTCGTTGGAGCAATAAATTTTATTGCCGCAGGCACGCCATTTATTATTCTCCGGCTAAATCTCTTTTTTATTTATTTTATCTCTTTGTACTTTCGCTTTTATTTTATTTCGCCGCGCGAAAAGTGTACACTGGTGAACGAAAAGAACAGGCGTTTTAAGAGCAGAATATACCGTTAGCGTTCTGCGAAAATAACACTCAATACAGACTCGTATTATTCAGATGCGGAAGCCAAATCGAAGACATCTGATGAGGCGTTCAAAATTTTGTTTCTAATAGCGAAAGCTGCAAAAAAAAAAAAAAAAAACAAAAAAAACTCCATTGTCAGCTGACTGGTGTTTTTTTTTGAATTTTATTTTTGAGTATTTTACTTTCAAAATGAGTCGATGTATATAAAATAAACTCCATATTTAATATTTTGCAAACTACTGAATTATATAGAAAATAAATTTTTGCTGCCAGATATTAAATGTAAATCGGGATGATTTTTGAGTATAAATAATAATTTACTAATTTTTTTTTATTTTTTTTTATTTTTATTTTTATGGGTACGCCAACGAAGAGCAACAGCCCAATCAGCCAAGGAATCTAAGTAATTGTTCAAAAGGAGAATAACATATTAGATTTCAATCTGGTGCGAGATTGAATGAATGAAAGAAGCTACAACTGACAAGGAAGGAAATGAGAGAGCATAAGAATCATTGTATGGAGTAGGAAGACGAAGATCCAAAAGCCGAGAATAAAAGAGAGAACGTTCTGAAGAGAGTGAGGAACATTCGAAGAAGACGTGATTGATATCACACAGAAAAAAGGAGTCCTCCGGGTGAAGAGGGCACCGCGATGAAGAGACGAGGGAAAAACGATAAAGTGACGAAGGGAGAAAGGTATGACCGAAACGAAGACGACATATAGCGGTGATCAGGGGACGACAAAGGGAAGGAAAGGGCTGAACGGAAAGCTAAAAAAGGAATTCGGATTTGAGAAAAGAGAAGAATAAATATCCTTCCATAATGTAATATGGAACTGTTTGGAAATATGATTAATATTGTGAGCGGAAAATTTATGAAGAGGATGTCCATTGGATGCTCCTGAGCGAGCCAAGGAATCAGCCACCTCATTACCCTCAATTCCAGCATGGCTAGGAATCCACAATAAATCAATTTGGATCGAACGGAACAGGAATAATTCGTGAATTAGATTGCGAATAAGGAGAATGAAAGGATCAAATGAGGGCAACGGTAGAGGAGAAGAGACCGCCTGCAAGACACTTTCAGAGTCAGCTATTAAAAGAAATTTATCCGAGAGGATAGAAGAGGAAGAGATAAAAAGAACTGCATGGAGTATGGCAGCAGATTCAGCAATAAATATAGAACAGCAGGAAGGAAGTTTAAAAGATTCAGACTAGTTATGAGAAGGAAAAACAAAGGCGGTACCAACCTCACCAGTCCGCTTAAATCCCCATCAGTAAAAAGAACGGAATGATTAGGATATATGAAGAACTTAAAACCATGTGAAATTCAGATCTAACTATAGAGTGAGGAAGGAATTTGGCGGAACTTGACAAATGAAATACGTGAGGAGGATGTAAGAGACTGAAATAATTAAGAGAAAAGTACGGAGATTTATCATAGGAGAAAATATAGGGAGAAAAATTGGCAAGACGAACAGAAATGAAAGATAAAATTGGAACTCTGTTGGGAGTAAAACGCCAGTTGTGAAAAATAGAGCAATAGGCAGCTATAATTCTAGAGGAAAAGGAGGGAAGGCGTTTGATTAGGAAACGATAGCCTAGATAGGATCTGCGGATGAACAAAGGGAGTGATTTGGATTCAGAGAGGATGGCAGGAATTGGAGTAGATTTACGTGCACCCAGACAAAGACGAAGACAGGAATTTAGAATGCGGTCAAGCTTGAACAGAAGAGATTTAGAAGCGTTGCCGTATGTATAGGAACAATAGTCCAACTTAGAAAGAATAAGAGACTTATACAATAAGGAAAGAATGTAAGGATCACCACCCCACCTGTACGATGAGAATGATTTTAAAAGATTAATCCTTTTAAGGCAAGAAGTATACAGGCGACTAATATGTTCGTGAAAGGAAAGACGGCCGTTAAGAAGCACACCCAAATAACACAAACTCTCCACCAGAGGGACAGGATAATGACTTAAGGTTAGATTGATTGAGGAAGGATTATATGAACGGAAAGTAAAAACTGTGGCCGCGGATTTATGAGGAGAGACAAAAAGATGAATATCGGAAAGAGCATTTTCGATAGTGGCTAATGACCTATTTAGTTCTAAGACAGCATCTGTTAAGTTGCGAGAAGAAAAGTAAATAAGGATATCATCAGCATAGAATAGAGACGATGAATTTAATGGAAGAGAAGCAATATGAGAAGTATAGATGTTGAAGAGAGTAGGACTAAGACAGGAACCCTGAGGAAGACCACAAAAAACTTTTCTTGAAGTGGAATAACAAGAAGTGGATAGATGTACAGTCCGGCTTTGGAAGAGATTAATAATAAGGGAAACAACACAGTCCGGAAGATGTAGTGACAGCATTACATTTCTGAGAGTAGGGAGGTGAACATTGTCAAATGCACTGGAAACATCAATAAAGGCTGCGATAGTAAAATTTTTGTTTATATAGGAATTATAAATGTCAGAAAGGAAAACACTAATGCAATCAGGAGGACCAAGACAAGGACGGAAACCGAACATATTATTAGGAATTAAGTTATTATGTTCGAGAAACCAGACAAGCCGTTTATTTAACATGCTCTCAAAGAGCTTCCTTAAACAGGGAGCAAGTGAGATAGGACGAAAAGAAGAGGAGTTTTTCTTTGGTATGGGTATAACGATAAAGAAATTCCAAGAAGGTGGAGTGGAACAAGAAAGAAGAAAAGAATTATATATATTAAGAAGAGTCTCAAGAGATTGAATAGAGAGGTTTTTTATAATAAGAAAAGATATACCATCAATACCAGGGGAGGATTTGGAGGAGGACTTACTTAAAGAAGCACGAAGTTCATTAAGACTAAAGCTAGAAGATAAAAAGTGAGAAGTAGAATTAATAGAAGGAGAAGGAGAATGAAACTCTTCGAGGCTGGGGACATAGGAAGGAGCTACGGAGTCCATGAATGAAATGAGGCTATCTTTCGGGATATTAAGATAAGAAGGTCGTTCCGATAAAGGAGTTCTAAACGCTTTAGCCATTTTCCAGGCATGAGTCATTGGAGTAGAGCGGGAGAAAGAAGAACAGAACTTTATCCAAGCGGCTCTTTTTGAGCGTTTAAGAACGAACCTAGCCTTAGCATTCGCTCTTTTATGTACAAGGAAGATGGGAAAAGAAGGACAGGAGCGAAAAGATCTAAAAGTGGAAGTACAGAGATCGAACGCAGACTTGCAATCATTATTCCACCACAGGGATGAAGCATATATAGATCTATTTTTTAAAGAAGAATGGTACGGAGGAGCAGATAAGGAAAGAGCAATGGAAATAGATTGAGTGAATGACTGATATTGGGATATAGGATTCCTGTCAACAGATAAAAGGAAGAAATGAATCGGCGAAACATCGACCAATCGGTTTTAGGAAGGTACCATTGAGGAGTATGAAGGAGTTCAGGCTGCACAGGAGGAGAAAAGTTGTTAAGGGATATGATAATGGGAACATGGTCGCTTCCAAATGTGCCATTTAAGGTTTTCCACGAACAGTTAAAACCGAGGTTAGGAGATGTAAAGGTTAAGTCAATTGAACTAAACGTAGTTGGATTCCTATAGAAGGTAGGAGAATTATCATTCAGCAAAAAAAGATTATTACGGAGAAAAATGTCTTCAAGAATAACACCGTTACTATTATAATTGGAGCAACCCCAAAAAGGAGAACGAGCGTTCCAGTCTCCTCCTATAATAAAAGGGGAAGGAAGCGAATCAAAAAAAAACAGAAAAAGGAAAGTTCCGAAGATCAAAATTAGGAGGAATGTAGACAGAGATAAAATTAAGAGGACAAGCAGAGTTGTTTGGGATGGAAATATGAACTAAATTAGGAAGTAGGGAGGAGGATGAACTGAATAAGCGAATATTGTGAGAATAGAAAAGAATATCATTTCTAATCAAAACAGCAGCTCCTCCATAGCCGTCATTTCGACAGGAACTGACTAAAGTGAAACCTTTAAAGTTGATGTTAGAAGAATCATTTAACCATATCTCAGAAAGCAAAGCCACGTCGATTTTGTGAAAGTACGATAAAGCATTATTTTCTTTTTAATATAATCGTAAGATGTTCTCATTGGTAAAGTGAATTAGCACACTGGTTTTGATGAAAGATCCTAAAAATACAGGATTAATGCGTGTGTATACCCGCGTTGCATATAATAATTGCTTAGTACACAACCTATATGTGTTCAGCTAAAATGTACGAATACGTTGCCCATCAACCGAATGGTTGAGGAGATAATGACTTGTACAGTGGCCTAATTCATTAGCCGGACGCCTAAAATTTAATAATAGAATACAGGTAGAATTGAAATAGAAGAAAGTAACAAAATAGTACAGCTGTACTCCGAGCTTCAGTTTTGGATCTGGTACTTACGGAATCTTCTTTTTTTTTTAAATTTGCCGAATTACTTTATATAACTGTGCCACGCGTGAAAATCATTTCATTCGTAGATGGTAGCACAGCAATTATTTCAGAGAAAAGGAAAATAGGGGGGACTAGTAAAGTGCTGTATATAGTTAGGGGGAGCTCCGGATAAGGAACTTAAAGAGTTCAGATCCGCAGTTGCGTATTAAGAAAAAAGAGAAAAAAGCGTACTATTTAATGATAAAAGAGATTTTTTTTAATGACGTAATTTTTTTTCTTCTTTTTAAATACTCAGTGTGTAAACGACTTACTTTCCAATTGTTGTACTAAATACCGTCTGCGCAAACGATTGCAAATCCTTCCAGCAATCAATTTATTTTGTGATTCCGATCATATCCAACTGAACAAGCTTCTTTTTATTTCTTCCTTTTATACAAAATCGGTATTCCCACTTCATATTGTACTTCATTCACTCCCTCCCTTCCTTCTCCTTCTGTTATTCTAGCTCTTGATTCTTTTCTGTTCGCTATCTTTGATCGTGTAAAGATTTGATCCCTCTTGCCCCTCTGTTCCATTGCTCTTGGGCCAATGTCCACAAACCCATACGAGAAAAAAAAAAAAAAAACGATTGAAAATATGCGCAACGTAAACCTAGCTCAACAACTTTATCATTATTATTACGCTACAATTATCGATAGCACCTTAATTAAACTGGTTCGACCGATCACACGGTTGCAGTAACCAATCAATGGATGCGAGCTCTGCAATCCATCTAAATAAGAGAACCGAACAAATCCGAAGCTTCCCTATTGTAACTTATAACTTTGGGACTCCCGTAAAATGGATAATCGCGTATGGAAGTGTTTTTGTAATGACGGTAAACTTTATGTATATTTTGAGAGTGGAAACTTTAACACAGCATTCCGGAACTGACACGTTCTTGCTTTCTCGCGTTTTTTTTTACTTATTTTCACATTATGCCACTTTAAACTGGCGAAAGAATTTTGCTCTTAGCTTCAAGTTAAAATAATGCGACAGAAACAATTGATGAATATAAAAGTGAATAGATTTTACCATCACCAAATAAACGTACAATACAATATGATGTTTCAAATTTACAAAAATGTGATTTTCTCATTGGGAACTGTATTCGTAATGAACACTGGATAATTTCACTAATTATTATTTTAAGTAGTTCCAAAATAAACTTTTGAATCTATTATTCGAATACATCTAATGTTAGGGAAAATCAAGTTACTTTTCAAAAACATTCAAGACATTATTAGATAATCATTCTCTCAAACACCTTAGAGCTGCTTCCTCAAAAGGTTAAATTTGTTGGCATTCCTACTCTTTATTGCATCTCTTACATATTCTATCTTTCCTTTTTCGGTACATTATTCCTGCTGCCGATCGTCCTTTAATTGATGTGACAAAAATTTAATTTACCCATTCCCCGTTTAATGGGATCCGAGGCGGACAAGCTGAAATAAAAACTGGAAAACAAACAAACAGAAAAAAAAAAAGAACAATTGAACCGATTAACGAAACTGCGTAACTAATTATAATCGTTAAGAGCTATGTTTTTTCCGCTCGCAAATTGATAAAATCTACGAATTTCAGTGATCGAATATTTAACTTAGCGCTTAATACATAATACTCGTATTCCAGAATTTCATGAAAAAGTCGTTGGGATGTTAATTTCCAGAAAAAATCAATTGTTTTTCAAATTGTTAATTCTAGACCCTCAATGGCCCTTTTGTTTGCAGACCTAAATTCCCACTGGGGTTCTTCCTATAGGTTACTCTGCGTACCAGGGGTCACCTCGTGGAGGCGGGCGTGAGGTAGAAGAAGAGAGGCTAATGGAGTCTGCTGGTAGTCTCTATATTGCGTATCATTCTTTATAAATATATTTCTGCGTCCGGTTTAGCGTAAGATTAAATAAAGTGAGAAGAGAAATTGATAGAGAATTCTTGCAAAGGGAAAAGACGAACGTTGTTAAAAGCTCTGATAATATCTGTGAAGGGGTGGCATTTTTTTTTTTATTTAGCATACGACGGATAGGAAAACTACGATATAATCAGAAAGACCAACGAAAACCTATTAAGAGTTGTAAGGCTTACTATACTGAAGCCGCCATATTAAACGCTTATTCCGAATGGTTCCAAAAAAAATTTTTCCAAACCTGGAAGCTAAAAATGTAGAATGGAGTATTTTTAAGGGAAAATTAGTAATGTTCAGATGAAGGGCCTAGCTGTCCCTCTAGGATCAAATTCGTTCATGCTATGCCGGTAGCATGAACGAATAGAAGATGACGATTAATTTTAAATAACTAAAAGCATAAATGCGCAAGCAAAAGACCTAAAACTTCGATCGAGATGATGCGTTACTGAACTGATGATTAAAGATTTTCATAATCGTTTAACTAGATGAACTAGCATTTAATAAAAAACATATACGAACGTTTATATTAAATTAAGATTATTTAAGAATAAACATTAGAAAATTTACACTCTAAAATTAACAAAATATGTAGAACTACATATTGCTTGACAGCAGAGAAATCAGAGACCGGCTTCGACAAAAACTCGTCATCGATAAATTATATTTAAATATATCTTTCGATAGATTTTTCCCACTCCGTATAAATTCAGACTGGAGAACAGGGGAAACAGAAACACAGGCGCGGGGAACGTTGTTCTTTTCTGTTCTCCTTTGCCGTAGAATAATAAAAAATCGAAGTTTATCTAATTGTGTTTGAAGAATTAACGCTCTTTGTTTCATAGTGTGAGTCCTACCGGTTCGTTTTCTTTTAAATTAACGTACTTCTAAGACTTCTCGGCTGTACGCCGGAGAGAAACGAATTAATAATCAGCGACAATATATAAATCAGAAAGCGGTCATTATTCGATGCTTTTAAAGCTCGTGAAAATACCGATGAAATAATTATTCAGCTTACAGCGCTCCCAAAACACCGGGGTTATATTATTGCAAAACTTCTTAGAAAATCGAACACACACCTGCCACAATCACACCTTCTTTTTGCAGCAATCATCGAGAGAAGTCTGTCGGGCCCTCCTGTAGGACCGGGCGAGGCGATTGAATTATTATCGCGCACTTAGCCGTCTAAGGCTACCAACAATCGCCAATCGGAAAGTTCCGAGCCGCTTTTTCGTTTCGCTGCTCCCAGGTGCCCCCAAATCTATTAAGCACATTTTTATACAGCTCCCGACGAGTGCTTTCTCGCGAATAAAGTTCCACGGTTTTCTAATGCCTGCTCTCTAATTCAACAACTAAAATCGATATTCCGGTTTGTAAAACTTAAGATCTGTTTCATTACTGACTTCCCGGTTTTCGTAATAGTTCACTTCTTATCCACTGAACATATTAGAACTCAATGAGTCAAAAAACAACCATGCACAGGTGTTACCGGAAAAAAAGTTCATTCCGAAAAGTTAAAAGCAGTAAATGTGTTTCAGTTCAGTTTTCGAATAATAAAAAATGTAAAACCGAATGAAGTGACTTCGCTCGTTCAAATTATTATTAAAAAAAAAAATTAAATCGTTATTGAGAAAAATCGTTTATAGTTCGAACGATGCGCATTTGCGCCAAGCGAACAACTTGAAACAGCGTTTGTAGTCAGACACCTGCACATTCTTAACCGATTAAAAAACATGATAAATTAACGCTACAAAATAACAATCGACGGCTCCATCTGTTACGGGCACTTATGAAATATGAAAAACTTTACCAATATGGTTCTTCGCGGGATGAAAATGCCGGCGCGCTCCGACCCACTGTTTATCTAGTACTATGAGTAAAAAGTCTGATAACAATGAACAAAATGTATTTCTTTTTCTGCTAAACGATCAAGCAAAAGTTACGCAACTCAACCCATTAACTTATATTGGCCACAAGAGAAATATTCCTTCGAAGGCTGTCCCCAGCCAGCGTATTAAGAAATTAACTTTTTGTGTATTCTTATTATTATTATGATTATTATTATTATTATTATTATGATTATTATTATTATTATTATTATTATTATTATTATCGACCGTCTGGAAAAACGTAAAAAGGATAAATGGGTTATAACAGAACTGACCGAAATATTATCGTTGACTACTCCATATATGTAGTTCCATTTAAACGTTTCGCTCTCATTTTGCAGCTGAGACTGCTCAACTCCCGCAGAGCTGAAAAATTAAACGTCTTCTCACTATGATAGAGAGCCTTCTGAAGGAAAAATTATAACAAGATTGTGACGTTTCAGTCGTATTACTACAAATTACGAATGGCCTGAAAAAAAATGTATAACGAAAAATTCCGATCAACATCCACCATTATTACCATGAGAAGGGACAACAATGCTCAAAAGAATTTTATCCCAATCCGCAACGGGGCTGCTATTATTTTTACTGATAAATATTTAAGACTGTACTGGAATTTAAAACTTAGTTGGGCTAAACACATTCAAACTTTATGTAATAATTGTGCTATAATCTTAAATTCCTTCAAGTCTACATGGTATATAGCTTAATGTGGTGACCCGATAATTTTGAGTTTACTCTATAAATCCTTAATTCCCTCAAAGCTGGATTATGGCAATCCATTTTTTTTTTTTTTTTTTTTATGGGTCAGATTCTAAAAAAAATTTAAGTAAACTAGAGAAACTTCAAAACTTGATTATGAGGCTTATTACCGGTAATGTCCGAACAGCTCCGATACCATTTCTGCACGCGGAAGCACATCTGTGTCTCCTTTATTCATTAGGAAGGATAATAGATTTTTAGTGAAATTATGTAATTACCAATTTTCCTAGTATTTACACCATTAGTTCTTTTTAGAGTTAATACTGAGTGGGAAGATTTGTTGATTCCAAGAAGCCGGTACTGTCAAATATAATTATAACTCAGCGCTTACGCATCCGTCGTTCTACATTTCACTATGATACAAATCTAGATCAATAACAAGCTTATTTAAAGAATTGAAAAACCAAAACCTTTCACCTGATAGCGTTAATTTTCAGCGATTTAATTATCTAAATAAAATAACCATTATTACGATTCTGTTACAATTTTTACCGATGATTCTAAAATTGAGAAACTGCAACTTTTAATATCAAAGAAATAACGTTACAGAAGTTTGACGATCTGTACTGCTCAGCTATTGTCCATAGATAAGGCTTCGGAGTTTATACCAATCTCACTTTACTTAGTTTGCAGTGACAGTCTAAGTTCATCGTCAACGATACAATATGCACTTAGCTATAAATTACACCCGCCGCTGTATGAAATAAGAAGTAAATGTCTTCAGATAATTAATAAAGGAATCAATTTGAAATTCTGTTGCATTCCGGGTATTACTGTGGAATAGAGGGGAATAATAATGTCGGTCAAGGAAGCTGCTTCCGAAGGTGTCCCATGTCGTTTCAGCTCTTCTACCGATTTGTTTCTCGGAAAATTATATCATCGACAAAATTGGATAAATATAAAAAATAACTTGAACCTAGGTAGATAAAATAATGCAGTCGACAAGACCACGGTATTATCATCTAACTCTATCCCCGACATGCTTACATGGGGTAATTTTTTACTTTGATCTGTCGTCTTCATACGGGACATACGTGAATTTCACGAAATTCTCAAAGTTAAACGGCCAATCTGATTTACGATGATCACGACATGGTTAATTACTTGGAGGGGACATCGATCATAAATTATTTGACAGGCGCAGAGATATGTTTTTCAAGGACTTAATTATAATATTGATTATTTGCTTTGTTGTGAGGACTAGGCTTTGATTACCTTGTTCATAGTCGATTGTAACGATTGTAGTTTAGATGTTAGTATATAGTTTATAGTTATATATATATATATATATTATTTTTTTTTATCTCGTACGTTCGAAATAAGGTTAGTTTCAGTTTAAAATTCATCTCTGTTGAAAGTGACCGAGGAAAAAAAAAAAGTGTTTCGGAAATATTGCATAAATTTCTCTACCTCTCAAACATATTTGACTAAAATTCAGGAATTAAAATTTCAAAAAATAAACGAATTAACAAACAGCATTTATTTCGCATCACATTACTAGTCGATTTCTTACGTCAATTATAAGCGAATAAATTCCGGGATAACAAGCGGCCCTCATGCGACAGTGAAAAAAGGCCCAAATTTCTGAAATAAAAATTTGCCGTTCGCTTGTATTTTCATAGACACCGTTTTTTCGCTTGTATTTGTATACATTTTCGACAAGAACGGAAGAAGAAAAACGTTTACTTTTACAACACGTAATTTTAAAATTGCCGAAAAAAAAAAAGAAAAAAAGCGAAAAAAACAACTTATTCCGTCAATAAATTGAGCGATGCGTTGAACCGTATGAAATAAGCCCACCTCCTTCCACTGTTTTTGCGGATGGATGTAATTAAAACAAACAAATGCGAAATCTATATAGACCGGTCCGTGTGAGGCGCAAGTAAGAAGAAAAATAAAAATAATAAGCGGTATTCAAGGAATTTCGAAATGCAACTTTGAACTGGGCCTGGATCACACTGTTCGTGCAGCCGCAACATTTCTCTCATGTACACTTTCGAGAACTAGGCAGGTAGAACAACAGTGCCATAAAGAAACGTCATAGACGAGTTATTATGGCCGGGGTATTTCATTTCCAGCTTTGGGATCATTTCACTTTATAACGATCTCGGCACTCATAAAAGAACTCGCAAATAAAAACATTTTGCGCAAGAACCAGCGCACATATGTCTAATAATAATAATAATAATAGTAATAATAGAAAAGATACTTTTGCATCTGTAACGAACACATTTCCACTGACGTAACTGCCCCTTCATTTATTTCTTTTCATAAAAAGATATTGAACACCATTTTCACGTATGTCGTTTTAGGAGCGATATATCGTAATAAAACAATAAAGTTTTAAATGCAACACATTATCAAAGTATATAGAACTTAAAAATTATACACACCTTTCATTAAATGTTTTATTTCCTGCCCGCAAAGGGGAAAGTCTAAAGGAAATCGTCATATTACTATACCGAAGTTGGTCGTTCCGAACCATTTACCAGTAGGTGCAGAAAACAATACCATTTAACGCATCAACTGCAGTGGCGGATCTACGGGGGGGGGGCACCCCCCTCCCAAAGAACTAAAGCCTCCATGAAAAACTTTGTTATAACAGAGAAACTTAATTTATGCTATAAAAGATTTGTATAAATTTTACCTATGGATTTAATTATAACTGATATTTAATACTGTTTTTTAGTAAAACTATTAATGTTACGTTTTTATTTTATTTTAAATGCAATTATCATCGATAATTTATTTTTATTTTGTAATGTAAATGAAAATAGTTCAATAAGAAATATATATATATTTAAACTTGCTCACGAACAAATAATTCGGATCGGATTACTAACAAAAATAAAAAAGAAGTAAAGTCTAATAAAAATACTATCTTTCTTACTATATCTAAACTACTATTTTAACCAGAATTATATAATTTCGTTTTATTTTTCACCTCAAAAAAAAAAAAAAAAATTAAATTAAATTGTAATAATTATGTATTTTTAAAAAAATTGTAAATTTCTAAAGAGGTAATCGCTATTTGATTTTCTTTATGAAACAAGGAATTTCTTAAATCTACTGCCTATCGTGGAAGATTTTACGTAATTATATACCCCCCCCCCCCCTAATAACCTTATGGATCCGCCACTGATCAACTGTGTCCATTTTTTTTTTTAGCTACTTCCACTAATTCTAACTTGATTCAAAAAAGAAGAGAATATTATAACCTGTCTAATCATCTGTATAAAGCAACCATGACTAACAAAATCTATCTTAACTGTAACTATACAAGACAAAAAAAAAGGAAAATTATGTTCTCGAAAACGACGTCTAACTTTAATATTCAAAATCCTAAATCATCCGCTCCGATACTTAAACTACATCGTTTAGTAAATTTTAACGAGTATTTGATATTCTTTCACAACTAAAGTCTAAACTAGTAGTATAAAATTACTAAGATATACGTTTCCGAAATTAATATTAAAAACTTAGAACAGAAATCCTATCAGAGCTGCATACCTTTCCAGTTTCAGTAACACAGATAGTGTCAGATCCAACGTCGAATTTAGCTGTATTAGTGTATAAATTTATAAAATACCATAACATAGAAATACAGAAATAATAAGTAAGAAAGTTTTATAAAATACCCCATTAAAAAGGGTTAAGTTAAAGAAAAAACTGGCTAAATGGTGAAGGCCAAGCAAAAAAAAAAATAAATAAAACGGTCCATTTTCTGTATATCCGAATTATTATATATTTCCTATTTACTCGCATTTGTAATTAGTAAACTGTTTAGGGAAATTAAAAGTTTTCTTCTCACTCAAATCTTACACCGAGATGAAAGAATAGTGTGAATGAAGACTAGAGTTTATGTAATTTGTTGCTTTCGAAAAAATATTATTGTTTGATTAATCTTTATCAATTAATAAGTAATGCAAATATTCTTCAATTGGTTACTGATAATCATGGTTTATTTTTAATGTAAGTTCAATAAATTATTCAATATAATTTTGAATGATATTATTTTTTGACTAAGAATAAAAATAATTATTTGAAGAAAATAAATTCAATTATGAACTGAATAAAATCATGTTTAGCGGTTGTTCAAATACTTAACAACTGATTTCTTAAAGTTGTTTATTAACTTTTGTTTTCATTATATTTATTTATTTTTTAAGCGCAAATAATATTTTATTCCCAGTTGTAAAAATTGATCATTCTAATATTTAATCAATTATAAAATGTGATTTTCCTCATTCAAATTCTTAATTTGAATGTTTTTCAAGAATAATTATAAATTTTTTTCCCCAAGATTAATACTTTTTTTATAACTACGTAATAATCGAAATAATCCGAATTTCATAACCGGAAATATTTTTCATTTATAATTTATTACAAATTTTAAGAAAATAAATTTTTTTACTAATTCAGGAAAGTTAAAAAATTGTTGTCCTTTGCAAAAACAAAGAATAGAAGATTAGAATTTATCATTTAACGTTATATAAAGTTGTTTATGTATACATATTTTCTTTTCCAAGCTATATAATTGTCTTTCAGTTTATTTTACCTTAACACTATTTTTCAATTATCGTAAGAAAATATATTTCTCTTTTTGTTATTTATAATACGTTCAGTGTAGAGGCTTTGAGAAACTTCAATCTCTGACCTCACCCAAACTTTAACTCTAGATCCGCGCCTGTGTAAAGCTTTAATTTAAATCTGGAAATTTATGCAATTTGAACGCCACAGCAGCACAGCAATACTTAATTGAAATTTCAAGGTTTGCTAATAATTAAATAATATACACACGCGAATATATTTAAATATGTATATATATATTAATTACAACGTAATTCGTAGGCCGACCCCTATCAAAAAAAATGTCTCAATTTTATGTAACGAAAGTAAAATGTTGGGATAAGATTTTTTGTGATTATGTTATTTTTTTTTGTGTCGATGGAGGTAAGAATTACGTTGTAAATTTTAATAATTTTATACAAAGTATAAAAGAGAAGGAGGTAGAAATGTCAGCAAGAGGGGTCAAGGAGCAGAGCCTCTTACGAGGCCAAAGTGGCCGAGTTTATATATATATATATATATATATATATATATATATATATATGTATATATATATATATATATATATATACTTATTATTAAAATGCATAATGAGAAGTTTCAAGCACTATTTCAGTAATACTGATATTTTGGAGAGACCGCTTGTCCGTTATTTTTCCTCATTCTTTCTACTTTTCGCGAGGTTTAATATTCTAAAAACATGAAAGCCAACGATATACGAAAGAAATTGTAAAATTTCTTCTGATCATTCTTAAAATTCGTAAAAGGATCCGCCCCGCCCTTAGATAATAAAATTGATAAGATATGAGAGAACCTTTTCAAAGTTTTCTCTCATAACGCAAACTTCTTTTTCGTTTTATTATTCATAATCGCGCTAATACGATTCATAAAGTTAAATAATTCCAATGCGTTTATGTAGTGCGATTGCTGCGGCGGCGTGGTACCTCTAATCAAACGATAATTAGTCTTTCATTTTAAAATAAAGTCCGGGCACGTGGAATTTAAAAAAAAACAAACTAATAGCACAACCTGTTCCACAATGCATTAAAAAGTAATTTCTGAAAATTTCGATTCTGTTTCTTTTTCCTTTTTTGGGCGAACTGCAACAACAATCGGAAGAGAAATGAGTCAACTATATTTTAATCCGATCAGATATTATCAGTAAGAAGGAACAAGTAGTCGTTACGTATACAATACTGACTAGGAAATTCAGAACGCTTCTAGAAAGCGGGGAAGAACGCATTGCAAACAACTTTATCACATTCGGATGGAAAGGACATAAAGGGGAAACTAAAGAAGTAATCCAAGGGTTAGTGGAAGATAGTAGAGATGACTTGATAATAGAGATGATATAAGAAATCGATGGAAGAAAACTCGAAAAGAAAGACCATGTAGCGGCCGAACGGAATGAACGATTAGTAGCGAAAAAGAGAGCGTAAATGATCATCGAAATCTGAAACGGAAACTTCCAGACTGCGTCGTTTCGCTGAGATGATAATACAGCTTCGAAGAGGAGATCCCAACTATGTTGATGATTATTCACGAAAAAAAGGCTTTACACAATGCAGGTAGAATAATATAGTTGAAAAAACGACATGATCACGACTGTCGATTATGTCACCGCGGAAGTAGATGAAAATTACCGAACGTGCGCGAGGTATTCATTCAAAAAACTGTTCTGAAGACGCGTCTTTTATTTCGTTATACAGTTAAATTACCGTTATGCGATTAAATTATCATTATGCGATTAAATTACCGTTATGTGATTAAATTACCGTTATGCGATTAAATTACCGTTATGCGATTAAATTACCGTTATGCGATTAAATTACCGTTATGCGATTAAATTACCGTTATGCGATTAAATTACCGTTATGCGATTAAATTACCGTTATGCGATTAAATTACCGTTATGCGATTAAATTACCGTTATGCGATTAAATTATCGTTATGCGATTAAATTTTCGTTATGCGATTAAATTTTCGTTATGCGATTAAATTATCGTTATACGGGGGGGGGGGGGGGGGATAAGCAATTGTAAATCTTTGCCGAATAAATGATGCAACTGAAATGAACTAGTCCCCGTGAGATGAAAAGTGAAAAATACCGGGAAAAACTGGCATTCCGTGCAAGAGTCTGAAGTGGCCAGTAAAGTTACGCAAGCATTTTCAAATGAGACGCAGAGCGCGGGGGGTACCAGTGTTTGCTGCCGGCGTACTATGGGGTATTTGACCCTAAAAGCTGGCCAAAATTCCAATTCGTAAAACAGATAATCTTTCAGAAAAAACAATTACCGGAGGTACGTAAAGAGTCTGCGAAGCAAATGGGACAGTTGGGTTTTACCTAAGCTACGCATTATTGTCGCCAGGTCATTTCAAACTTACAGTTTGCTAACAGTGGTTGTGTGATTTGTTGATATACTATAGACTCGTTCTCATTAAAAATGCTGTAGTTTGGTTTTGTGCATAAGTTTAGGAATTTTTTAATATGGGTTCTTCAGAACCAGGTATGTTTATCAATTTGCATGATATTTTTAATAAAAATAATATTTTATTCATGTAATATTAATCACATAATTCAGGTGATAAAATTTTGCTATTTCAGACATTGGCAATGCAAAAATTAATTGTTTTGATTTATTTCTAAGCTTTTCTAACAATTGTAATATATCTTGAAATAAAGTAAATTTATCGTAGAAGGCATTCCTATCAAAAAATTTTTTTGCGTAAAATTGCGTTTTTGTGTTTTATGAATTTTTTCCTATATACCATCAATATTATTTTAATATATGAAAAATGATGTTATTTTAGTTCTTCTTTTGTAGGATCCTCGGGGGTTAAATGTATATTGAGAAAAGATTTATGCACTATAATTAGAGAATCAGAAACCTTTGAGAAAAAAAGTCGAATTTATAGCTAAATATATTGTACAGAAATATCGTAAAAGCGCAGATCATCAAAAGGAGTTCAAGCACAAATAATCTTTAATAAAGCATCAGTTTACAATCAAGAATGGAAGGCAGCACAAAGAAAGAAAGATGTGTTTGAAAAAAACAACAGTGAATAAATAAATTACCAACAACAGAATGGCAGGCAAGATCAAGAGCTCACAACAAAAATACAGTCAAAACAAGAAAACAAGAAATACAGGATAATTTTCAAAAATGAGACGGGTCTTACAGTTGATGTTCCCAATGCTGGATTCGGAAATACAAATGATGGGAATAAAGCAGGCGCTTTTTTAACAACCATGAGTTGTCGTCTAAGATAACTGGAGTTGATCTAAATTTAATATATAGATTAAAAATTATTTTAGAAGTTCTATCAAGTGGACACAAAATTAATTTCAAAACATTTGAAGAATATACAAAAGAGACAGCAGAACTTTATGTTCGATTATACTCATGGTATCCGATATCCCCGATCATGCACCAAATTTTAAGACATGGTCCACAAATTATTGATAGCTTCCTTCTGCTTATAGGGCAGCTGTCTGAAGAGGCTACAGAAGCGAGGAATAAACATTTTCGGTCGTACAGACTAAATTATGCAAGGAAATGTTCTCGAGAAGTATGTAAATTGGATATTATAAATAAGTTTCTTCTCACTTCTGACCCATTAGTTACGGGCATGAGACAAAAATGTTAGAGTAAGATGAGTTGTTTTTTAAAAGAAAACAATCGAATTACTCTTACCTGGTGGAAGCGGAAGTCCTAAAGAACTTGAACCTGTCGAAGAAAGTAGTGAAGAGGAGAGTAATTTATAATAATGTTCTGTAAATTTTTATAAAAAAAAAAAAAAAATTTTATAATTTCTTTTCTTTTTTTTATAAAGAATCAAAGGTTTTATTAAAATTTAACAAAATTTTGTTTAATTTTCGATAAATATTGATAAAATCACAAAAATATCCTTTTTATACTAAAAAATAATTTTGGCCAGCTTTTTGGGTCAAATACCCCATAGTGCGGCGGCTAGATTATTATTACTACTAATTATTAGTATTCGAATTAGTTAATGTTTAACGGGGGGCGGGGGAGGGACTAGCTAATTCTTAATGCATCATAGAGAAGAACACGTCAGTCTCTAGAGCTACATGTCAACGGCAGGGTAAGGAGCGATTCACAGTCACGGTTGGAACAAGTTTCGTATTTCTATTTGCCAAGTTTTCAATTTGCTCCGGATAGCGTATGAAGACGATTCCGAATGAAGAGCCGCAATACAGTTGAAAAGAAAAATAAAATTAATGAACCGCTCGCTTAATTTACCGCAGAAAAGGCTGCAAAGGACGCGGTAAGTCACTCTGGTGTACACACGATAGGCCGTTTGAAGTATGTAATTTGAAAAATCTGGACTAAAATAAATATGCCGATATGTAACTCTGCCTTCTTTTCGTCGTGTACTTGACACAGTTCGAAAAATACAGCAACATAATTATATAAAGTAGGGCCGGCGTTGCGCGTTGTTAATAAATTTCATGGCGAAAATTTCAAAATTGAACGCAAGACGAAGACAATGAAAAAAGCTTAAGTGGTATAGCGAAAAGAAGAGTTCTTAACAACACTTTTGATTCGTACGATGTTAATTGTTTTAACGGTGAAAAATAGTAGACGGGCTAAACAATTTTTCAGGTGTAAATCGAAATTAAAAGATACTTGAAAATCCGAAGACTGACCTCCATCGGTGGCATCGCGGCATAACACAAATGATGCCGTTTAGTTAGTTAAGGCTAGAGACGACGCATTTGTAATAGTAGAATTGCATTAAATGATCTGAATTGCCGATCAGAATCATTAACGTCGTCGTCATTGTCGTCACTGTACGTTAATATTAAAAAATTTCGATTTTAGTTGAATGTGAGACTGCTGCTGACGATTAGGTGTTAATCAGTTTTTCACCGCTGGCAATGTAGCTTCTCGTATGAGAATATTATTAGTACATTTACATTGGGAAAAATCGTTACAGATTCTTTTTTTTTTATTTCGATAGCTGTTCACAAAAAACAATTAAGAATTTTCTATTTAGCATTATGTATGTTTTCAAAGTTTTTATTTTATATTTTGTATTCTATTTATTCTTGTATAAAATGAAAAAGTTTTGCACAGTTTAATAATAGAAATTTAAAACAATTATCATCCATATTTAAGCGATACAGTAAAGAAGGAACATTTTTATCTTACAATATAGCAAATGATATACGGAATAAATAAAAAAAAAAAAAAAAAAAAAAACGTTTTCTATGGTCTCAAAAAAATAATGTTAAAAATAATCACGCTAAGCTAGGATTTTAAAGCGATCTCGAAACGTTCAATACTTGTTTATTTACACACAAACGGTTACAAACGGTTAAATATTTCTAATTAAACCTTCCTCGAGATATATCAAACATCGATATTGCGTAGAAAAATGGTAAAAAACCTATCGATGTTTATACGCTGTAATGTGACCATTACACGGGTAAGGATGATGCGATCCTTGAGTCAATTAAGAGTTTTGAGTTGGTCAACGATAGATCTCCAGTAAAGGTAGAGGGTCTCAGGTCAAGATCGAATTCGCTAGACTGATAGCAGTCGTCAAAGTATCGACCGTTTTCATTTTTGTTGTTCTCGGAACGAAATAGTTTAAATCACGGAAAAGTCCGATCAATTAAAATTCGTATAATAATTTCGAATATCGCGTCTCCTCCGCCCTGCGCTCGCCACCAATCCAGGACGAAATTTCCTACACACGCCTGTGCCCAGCATCAAGGACCACCATAACAACCGCAGTCGTCGCAGTGATACGTAGACATCATATTATTTTAGTATATACGTATTGTTAATTATTGTATATATACAGCGGTCGACCGTTCCAGAAAGATCGGTATAGGTTTAATCAATATATTCTAGAAAACTGATTACGTGCAAATTAATAATAATAATCATAACCATAAATAATAAATTTGTATTTAAATCCAAAAGCTCATTAGCACCTTGTGGTTGGCATCTCTGAGGGCTGAAATTTATAGAACAAACAAGACTAAAACATTACAACGCAAACAAGAATATTGTCATAAACAGTAAAATTACTTGATGCGTGTGTTCTTATATATATATTATATTTTAGCGGAATAATAATAAATACCGCTAAAACAATTATTATTTTCCACACTTAATTCCACTTTCAATACACAGTGTAATTTCTTCGCGCGTTCTTATACTAAATGTACCCGGAGTAATTCTCCTCTAGAAAATATAATAGCCCCCAAACAACATTTTAGACATTTTTTATTAATTTCACCGGTGAGATTTCCCGTGTAAATTTTTCGCTTGAATAAAATTTATTACACAACTGACGCGAAATTATTTTTAAAAACGGTTAAGTAAAATTACGCAATTCCGAATTAAAACGTTTAATTGAAATTGAACTTATAAAATATCACGAAATATAGTGACGCGTGGCGTTAATGAGACCGATTCTAATCAGTAGTTGATATCGTATCTCTCTAGACGTCCCCGTATTAAATATGCGCGCAGCTTCGGCATATTTCACTAAAGCTGAAAACAATATGACGTCTTCACCTTATGAAGCAAAAAAAAAAAAAAAATATCGGTGATTAAGAAAATCACAAAAATTTTCATCAAACGATCGTTACGCATTATTCTACTAACTACGCTAATAGATCAAAATAAAATTACATATTTACGCCCATTTGCTACATAAAATATAAATACTACTCTATATTGCTTGTAAAATGTTTAACTATATGTATATATATATATATATACACACACATATATATATATACATATATATATATATATATATATATATATATATATATATATATATATATATATATATATATACGTGCGACTTCTTCAAATAAATAAAAATTACAGGGAGGGGGGGGGGCTAAAAAAGCAGCATATGGGAAAATGTAAAGGCGGAGGTCAAACATGTTTGGTATATCTTTCTCGCTTCTCTCATTTATATATTTTTGTGTAAAATGTATTATTTAAAAACGCTTTGTATTTGTATAATATTAATTTTTACTCTCAACAATTTTGCCATTATTAACAGTATCCGTTTGTTCTCCGGGGAGGGGGGGCGTATCACCCCGCTTGGATTCGCCAATGCATATCACTTACACTTTTAGGTCTCATTATTAATAATGTTCCAATTACATACGTTTAAAATTTTAGTTATGCAAAACATTCATTATAAAAAGAATTTTACACTTTTTTTAGTAACACATTTGATTGAAGGAAAGATATTAGTTAATATAGGCATCGTTTAATTGTTAGAAACAAATTTGTTACGCAATAACAGAATATAAATGAACTTATTTTTAATATGATATTTCTGAACATTATCTGGTCAGTATTTAAAGCGGTAAGGTGGGCAGGTTTTCTTATAGTACGTGATACGGGAAGCCTGTGACAACGTTATATTGCAAAAGACCAATCAATTTGATTGCATTAATTTCAACGGCTATTAGCCCGCCACACGCGTACGGCTTTGTCCGCAGACTTAACCGCCAAAGGTCTGGTGTACAGATAAAACTGCGCTCTTTCTCACGAGCTAAACACAATAATACATAACGGACCTACTTTTAAAATTACCGGCTTATTATAAATTCATATTTTTACTACTAATCTTATCTGCAATACATGGGGCTCGTTCCGAAAACAAAAAAGTTTAAAAAGTTTCGGCTACATCACTGATTTATTCGATGCAAATGATACAGCATACGAAGAATTCATTAGCAAACGGGATCATGCCGTTTGAATAATTTTCGTGAACAATTAGTGACCTATGAAACTCTACGGGAATGGGTAGGGGGCTCTATTTGTAACAGAAAAGATTGTGCTGCTGCCGAATTTTCAATGTCACATTTAAATAGAATGCAAATTCGAAAGATTGTCAAATCGTAATTTTTATAATTGGACTTATAATGTTTTATACAAAGGGTGTAGAGTAAATGATTTTCGTACGAATTGTCTGATCCTAATTTTCTATCTAAAATGCACATCTTTAAACTTTTATTACCAGACTAATCTTTTGTCTAATCACAGATTTCAACAAATAACTTATAAATCCGAGCAGAACAAAAGAAAAGCATTAAATTGAAAACATAAGAAGGTAGTGTAATTTAAAACGCAAAGAAACACTGGAAATAATAGGTAACCAAGAGTTAAACCATGGCTTGTAATAACAATTCTTTCTTTTTTTTTTTAACCATCTTCTATACAATGCTGCCTCTTTTAATAGGGATGACGACAATGGCAATTACGCGTACCACAAAGATCCGTTTTTAAATCGTATTTTTGTTTTTTTTTAAATTTAAAATTTAGGTATTTTTTCCCATTTATGAATAGTAGTACATTTTTCAATTTAAAATATGATATTTTAATTAATATCTGGGAAGACATTGGCTAAATGACTATGACTGCCACAAAGAGCAGCATGTTTTATCATTCGATAATTAAAGCTATATTAAGCGGTTCGCTATTAGATAAATTAGAAAAGGTTTTTACGCTATAATACGTAAACAAACCTTTCAATTTACCGAGGCTATAACAACTTCATCGAGGACTTATCTTAAAAATTCTGATGCAATTAACGCGTTAAATCAGCTATGTTCTATCCCTCTCGATAATTAAAGCTGTATTCAGCGGTTCGCTATTAGATAAATTAGAAAAGGCTTTTACGCTATGATACACAAACCTTTCAGTTTATTGAGGCTATATAATAACTTCGTCAAGGACTTATCTTAAAAATTCTGAGGCGTTAAATATTAACGAGAGCCCCATAAAATTAGAAAAGAAAAACGCGCCTGTTTTAAAAAGAATTAATAAAAGTTCAAACACTACCAGAAACTACCGATAAATATTTTTTAAAACAGAAAAAAACAAGAGCTTCCGAACATGCTTATGGTCACGATTGTAAAAAATTTCAAAATCTTCTTTGAATGTAAAATTAAAAATTTCATCAATCTTAGTCAGTGCCGTGAAAAGAATTAAAGGAGTCCGTTTGAAAATTCACAGCTTTTTTTTTTATTTTTTTTTTTTAGGGGTCGTCAACTAGGGACCTCACTTAGAAACAATAGGAAGAAAAGTTAACTAATTAAAACTTAATTCGATCGGAAATGACAGAAATAAAGGGGAACCAGTGGCAGGAACGTCGTCGCGATAGCCTGGTTGCTAGAGCGCTTGACTTCCGTTACGGAGGTCACGGGTTCGATCCCGAGCGACGACAGAACTTATTACAAGAATTAAATTAAAATATTCGCTAATAATCGCGTGGAAGGCAATGGCGAACCACCACGTACAACATCATATGCGCGCTAGGTCAGTACACAGCAGACCCACACCGAACGGGGACTGCACTTGTATATCGATAAATCAAACGATTACTATCAGTTCCGAATGTAGTCTTGCGTGTGTACATCTGCGTTGCATATAGCAATTGCCTAGTACACTACCTATATCTGTACAGCTGAGATTTACGAATAGGTAGTCACCGATGCTCAGGAGCTGAGTATGGCACTATAAAGAAAAAGAATAGAGGCAGGAATAACAGACCGGAAGGAAAGGACAGGATATTGAAAGCACAGTAGGGAGCAGGAAGCCTTAACTTTAAGAGTAAAAAAGGGAAGAGCGTTCCGCAGAAGGATCAGAATACTCAAAGAAAATGTGGTTAGTATCACAGACAAATGCTTTATCAGTATGAAAAACGTTGCATACTGGCCAATTTTTTACTGTATTTAGAAATGAATAGCTTTAAAAGTAATTATCCGCTAGAGTTATAAATAAGTCGCTACTATATAATAAATTTAACGTAGCGTGAAAATGTTGGTTTTATTTCTACCTAGTTCACTGTGTTTATGCTAAGACAGCATACAAACAACTGATGCAGCAAGATAATTTTAACGAAATCCGGCATTCTACAACTACTCGCTGCCACCAGTGCGAATAATACGTCAGTAATGCTAACAGAAAATTTTAGGTTTCAGCAATTTATACGAAACTTACTCCATTTTCAGGTAGGACTTGGTATCCTGCTACCGCACATTGAACATGTTCAAAAATTTCACTTGTGCAATGACCATTGTTGACAACTCCCAAAAAAAAAAAAAAAAAAAAAATAGTTTCAGATAATATATATTTTGTAGGTTAGGACTCGCACCAAGATATTTCAAGTTTCTGCACGTTGAAAAGCGCCTGAGTTTTCTGCAGATTTAAACGTTTTATCTAATATATATATATATATGTACCAGTTTATTCTGCATTTATGAATTTCCTTTTGTGCCGTTACAGTTATGTATAAAAAAGGTTATCTGCTATCTCTATAGAGGTTGATCGTTTGTGTATTAAGAACTTCGATGTAGTCCATTCTTCCGAGTTCCCTATCTGGTCGATTTTCCGTCAGATGGAACAGGCAGAATTTCATGCTCTTCATTATGTTCCTTTCATCTTCGACTGTGTTAAATGCTCTCCAGTTCCAGCAGTTCTTACTGAATGCTTCCGTTTGTTCGCAGATCTCAGTTAAACTGTACTAAACATCTTTCGTCCATGTTTTCTCCTTTCGATTTCTAAAAATTACTCTTAAGAAAATCCCTATCTTATTTCTTAATTATTTTCATCTTAGTTCATTTTGACCGCACACAATTTCCTTTTTTCCCTTCAATTTAGCCGATCCGTATCGTTTTTCGAAATTTCTTTCGCCAGCTGTAATTAAACAATGAATTCTACAGTACTATTAATTCTCTATTTCCTTTTTATGCAACCGATTTTCAATGATTCTTTTACAAGTCGTACTTAAGCAGGAATTCTACAGCACTATTAATTCCCTATTTCCTTTTTATGCAACAACCATTTTCACTGATGGTTTCAGAAAACGTAATAGTGTCGGAGCTTTCTAGATTTTAATATTTCAGGATCTTTTCGTTTTTCGTCCTTTTGTTCTATAGTCATGAATTAATGACTATCCTGCACATCTGTTCATTGCTTCTGATCTGTTCCAATTATTCGATTATTTCAAACTCTACGAGCACCATTCAATTTATTCTCGCCTTCTTGATCATTCTCGTGACTTTATTCCTATTTCCTCTCTCCATTCGATTCGCGCTGATCTGCTCTTGGCCATTTCTCCGGCAACCAAACTGTTTGATTCGGGTTGTGCTGCTTGTTTCCTTTCTTACAAACATCTTACCCACTCCACCACTGTGAAACAGTTTCCATTTTAGATTTTGATCGGATATTATTCTTTCTGTTCAGCCCATTCCTCTTTTTAATCATGTTTCCTTCAGTTCGTCGTTCCGTTGTTATCTCCATTATTTACCTGCGTTCTTCAGCCATACTCTATTATCTTCTTCTCGGGTTCGCTTTTTGTTGGCTCCTTCTATTGCCCGGTCCATTTAAATGGTGCAGTTGTTTACGACGCGGATCATATATGTTCTTTAAATGTTAATTTCTGTACTGGGATTTTATTCTTGTCTTTTCCTTCTTTGCTCATCACACCTCTGCAATCTTCTTACTAATGATATCTAACCGGATTAGATTTATAAAAACGGTGCCACTTTAAAATATTCTGCATACGTTAGCTGCCTGCTATACCCAAGGAATCCGCCGTTGTAGTATTAATTTTTTAAGCACACTGTTGTAAATGATTCTGTTTAGAGTTGCAAAGGTTTTCATCAAATGCGACAGCAGGGAAATAAGACGGTAATTCTTCGAATTTTTTCAGCTTTAGAACCGGATGACTTTAGTTTTTTTCCATAGTGACAGAGTGTATTACGTCATTGCATTATATTACGTAATAAAATTGAACAGTCATTTTCTGCAATTAGGACTTAATTTATTCCGGTACATTTCCTCACTTTTTAGCGATTTCATGATTATAGAGAGCTTTGCGGAGGCTAAACTCAAATGCTCGGTGGTACTGTTGTGACTATTACGTTTTATGTTGTTTTTTTGAGTGTCATTTGGTGATTTATCATTTTGAATTAATTGCGTTTAAAAATATATGTATTTGAATTTGCATTCGCAGTTCAAGCGCCGTATTAGAAATTAAGTTTTCGACATGTCACACAACCTCTCCTATTAATTTAGTTTTGTAGGTTTCCTTGTGTTCTTACTAGCGAATTCTTTTCTCGACAGATGGTCTTTTTAGCAAAAAGCTGTTAATCCAAAGTACCCCGGTAGTAATTTATTGCACACCAATTCACACATCTCGCTTAAAGAAAGTATGCCAAAAGAAAAAGAACAAAAACATTGCAGACATTGTAAAAGTCAAGCTAGATTGCACGCTAATTCTGATTCGAACTGTTATCATTTGAGCTATAGTAATACAATGTGGCACGATCTGATGAAGTGCATCTCGATTGAACTAAAAATGAAACCGTCGAGTGAGAACCAGCCTGTCTGCTATAATGTAAGCCGAAAAAAGTCTGATGAGACAAATACTCCGATCGAATTCACGTTGTGGATTTGGTTTAAAAATTTAAAATTTTAAAAAATATTTCAATATTATTCAAACGGCAGTAATAATTAAAACTTTGAGAACGGTCGAACAATGAACGGCATACGGAGCAGAATACACTTTACGAATTCAGTGAACAATTGTCGTGAAGGGAATACGGGAAAACTTCCTAATTTCGGGAAAAAGCAGGTGATTTTTTTCTTTTTCCATTAGGGGGTCGGTCATCTGTAGATATTAATCTCGCGCGTAAAAAGAGTTTATGCACATTTTCAATGTGTAGCAGCGGGATTCGAACAAGGCCTACCTGAACGAAACACCACTGCTTATAAATCTGTTGAATATCTAATCTCGGATTTATCTATCAAGCGAAATTTATAGGAGTAACGGAAAACTTCAATTAAAAAACATAGAATAATTATTTTTATGGGCGGGGGGGGGGTCATCAGCTGTGGACGTTAACTCGGCGCAAAAGGAATTTTTCTATATTTTCTACGCGGAACAGTTGGATTTGCATCAAGTTCTACCTGAACGAAATACCACTGGCTGATGTTGCGAAAATTCTCAAATTCTCTCTCGGCTATATAATAATAACGAGTTAATAAATCTTTGTCGATTATGAATAAAAAAATATTATTTTTTCCGGGTGTTTTTCTATCATTTTTACAATATTGGTAGTGGTGCAGTAAAAAAGCGAACTTTAAATGAAAAATCTAGAGAAGGTTGCGTCGATTCTACTCCTAATATTTGTCTCTAATTTTATCTAAATTACATATTCTCCGGTAGGTTTTGCGACGCGAATACGCCTTATGGCTCGGCTCAATCTAAAATTTTATTCGTTACAAAGAAATTTTGTTTTTACTAAGAAATTTTATTTAAATTTTTACATCCGTCATAGTCGATATTTCATTCGAAAGTTTATGTTTTCGCTAAAACATAATAATTGTATCGTATCACAGTTTACACACCAGCGCCGCGAGACATGTCTTCGTCAACATGTAATTCTGTTCAGAAGATAGGAAAAATTTCTTTTTCTCGTATTTTAAATTCGAAATTCACGGAATATTCAGAAGACCTGTAGTTTTCAGCTAGGAAAAACTATTTCAGCTAACTTATGACGGGGTGGAAAAAAAAAATCTTTCTTAAGCAGGGAAAGTTTCACTAATCAAATTAATAAATACTACTTTTCAATTCTCGGAATAATTTATGGAAATCACTAATCAGCTGACTGACAATTCGAGAATATAAAACATAGGGGAACCGAGAAACGATAAGGGGCGCATCAGTTAATAGTTACAATCGATAATCGGGATAATAATTATAGTCGTGCGCCCGGAGGCAAAAAACGTATTAAAAGAATCGAAAAATTTCCAATACTGATAATTTATTGCTATCGCGACCTGTGCCCGATTTAAACGAAAAGGAACACCGTTGAAGCAGCGGTAAGACCAATTTCAATTCGCTAACATCTGTTTTCGGATTGATGCGTTATGTTTTATACATATTTAGACTGAATTCATAAGATGGTTTCATCCGCAAAATGTCATTCAAAAAAGAAGAAAACACGCCGATATCGAAAAAACTACTTTGAAAAACCATTTTCCTTTATTTGTTTATTTATTTATTTTTTTTTTTTCGGGGCACTTTTAGATGCCTCACAAAGGGAAATAACCTTTTCCGCTACCTCTTTGAAAAACAAAAATCCAGTTACAGTTGCGCTAGTCGATCGGAAACCGCGAACTCTTTTTATCCGTCTTCAGACGCGTGAAAATAGTTTATGTTACATTTTTTTGAATTTTTCCGTTAATTTGATTTTTGTAGATATAAACTTTCAGCTAGGCTGGATCTGATTTTTTCTTCGGCCCTCGTACTACGACGTTTATTATTTTTGATGGAATTTTCTCCATCGGTACCAGTATTTAACGATAACGTGTACTAGGAATGATGTAAAACTACAACCACGTGTCAGATATTTCGAACAGTCAAAACGATATTTTCCGACAGGTAAAAGGTTCTTTAATCTGCGTCAGTATCGTCTCCCAGTTAGCAGAAAATTCAAAGTAGACGTGGGGATTGACGTAATAGGTACAAAGTTCGTCAGAATAAAGCGGCTAGATCAAAGCAACGTCAACGCTACTGTAAAACTTGCGTCACTGCAAATGAATCGTAAAGCACTTACACTGCTGTACACTGCAAGGAATGTATTTTAATAATCCAGACTGCTTGTCTTCTCGATGGTACGTAAAATAATTAAATTTAAATATAGACTAACCGTATATCCGCAAATGCGCAATTAACAGAAAATAGAGAACTGGTCCTAACTGTTCTTAAAATACTCAAAATGGCAAAAGGCTGGGTTTTGTTTTTCCTTTTTTTTTCTCTCTTTTTTGCTTTTTTACACATGTAAATCACCGCTCTTGACGCGGTTCGTAATTAATTCGGATTTAGCGCCAACTCCGAAAATTTAATATTGTTTAGAAATAATCATAATATTATATATACATGTATAGTATGTATTATTATAGAATAAATATACCGTATTCTTTCGAATTTAAGACGCACCCATGTCTTTTTTGGAAAAAAATAAAAACCATCGAATTTAAGACGCATCGCAGTTACTAGGAAAATTAAGGAAAAGGGTATTTGGAAGAAAGGGACTTGAAATACACACTTCCAACTTGCTGTGGTCCAGATGGTACATTAACATTCTGATGATTTTTCAGTGCTATGAAATTTACCAGCCTTAAGCGACCAGCGGTAACCAGAGTTCCACCGCTAAGAGATGAAACTGATAACTAGGCTCGATCTGATGAGGAAAAAACTGAACTTTTTATACGTCATCTTTCTCGGCTGTTCACACCAAATGATATTCAGTCAGATATAAATCTCCGTACCAAACTACCTAGATAATCAAGTGATAAGACCTTTCCGTCCGCTAGAGGCGGCAACAGAAATTGATATCAACCCGAAGAAAGCTCCCGGTATAGATGAGATTTCGCCACCGATTGTGCTTAAAGAATTGTCACGCAAAAGTGTTATTCTTTTAACATATTTATTTAATGCATGTTTAAGACTCTTTTGTATGTACCTAATGTTTTCAAGGTCGCAGAGATCATCACGCTTAAGAAACCAAGGAAGCCTGCAGAAAGTAGTTACCTCACACGGGCCAATATAAATATTACTAAACTCTCAGAGAAATTGTTACGTTTACTACCACACTAGTTGCATAGCACCTTCCACTTCATCAGTTTGAATTTCGTAAAAAAGAACATTCCACAATCGACCAAGTACATCGGGTTATTGCATTAATAAATAGGGCTTTAGAAGAAAAAAAAAGCATTGTTTTGCCATCTTTTTAGATATTGCACAAGCATTCGATAAACTACGACATAAGGCCTGGATCTTCAAACTGAGTCATCTGCTGCCAAGTAACCTATGTCGACTGGTTAAGTCGTACCTAACAGATCGGAAGTTCAAAGTTAGTCATGAAGATGCTAAATCTACACTTTACAATATACAGGCTCTGGAATTCCCCAAGGGAATGTCCTTGGACCTCTCTTGTATCTCCTGTATACACAAGATTTGCCGGTAAATGATAGCAGTACGCTCACTGAAACATTTGCCGATGATAACGCTTTAATGGCTGTTGACCAGCGATGTTACAAACAAGCTTCAGCAAAGGGTTGATTCGGTATATAGATGGACTAGAAGATGGAAGATTTTGCTGAATGAGCAGAAATCCATCCACGTTCTACTGTGTACTGCTAGTGATCGACACCGCATATATCTTGGTAATCAGGCGATTTCATAAGCTGATTCTGCAAGGTATCTAGGTGTATGCACCCGGATAAACATGTATGCCGTGGAAAGTTCATGTCAAACTGAAAGTTCAACAAATTAAAACTAAAGTATGACAATTGTACCGGGGTTAATAGGTAGACAATCCGTACCGGATACGTCCTGCAAACTATCATTGTACAAATAAAATCATTTAGCCGATTTGGACATCTTATCGGATTGTACTGCGCGTTCCGATCGAGAAATGATCCGGCGGCGTCAAAATATCATATTACGTGCAATTGTAGATGTAAATCGATTTTCACGTAATGATGATATTCATACAGAGCTCCAGATGGCTACCGTCAACGATTTCATTAAGCAGTTTGCTCAGATACACGAGAATCTGCATAATCGCATAAATGTGGAAGTAATACAGCTGCTAGATACCGGCTATAACACCAGACGCCTTAAACGCAGCCATCCGTTTGACTTAGTGATCTAAATATAATTATGGGGTGAAGTCACTATACTCCGAATAAGAATTAATTGTTCAACACTTATTATTGGAACGAAGTTCTTTTACGCGGCTTGTCGGTAAGAGTAAACTGGCAGAAAATGCGAGGTAACGAAAAAAGCGTTGTGCGTCGTCCTCCAGGCGACCTTCACTTTGTCTCTTTCTATTATATACGGGTGCGCGTGTGTGCGTGCGTGCGAGCGAGTATTGAGATTCGAGCAGCAAGCATTATGCGCGGTCAGCTGTATAACCTCAATTCTAAACACGTGTAAATTTTATTTTAACTTATTTTTTTTGTTTTTGTTGTTTTTGTTTTAATTCATACGGGATTTATATACATATATATTGTGTGTCATTTTTTATCGTATACTTTATGAATGACATTTTATATCTGTATATCTACCAAAAAGTGAAAGGAACTTTGTTCCTACCTGGTGGAGTCCCCCTCTAGACACCACTTCTTTGTTTTATTATTGGTTCTTATTTAACGGTCAAGATTGTACTTTTACTATTTAAGATAAAAAAAAAAAAAAAAAATGAAATTTATCAGAAATATTATGGTTGTAACAGTACACACTACTACCAAAAGTTACACAAAACGAAATCAAATTATCCGGCTCACAGCAAATAATTACAATAAATATCGAAACAAGCCTACATTGCATGTGTTAATGGATAATTAAAGCCAACGGCGGATGTAATACGATTCCGACACACGACCTCTGCACGAGGTAACATCACCACTAACGCGTCATTATTATTAATATTGTAAAAAAAAAATAAAAAAAAACGACCGGAATTATTACAGAAAATTATTAGTGAAATTTTGCAATTTAAATTTTAACCGTCGTAATTTAATTGTTTAAAACGAATTAAATGTTTATTTTAACGTCATATTTTATCTTTTTCGCGATATAATCTTTAAATTTTACCAATAATCTGATGTTTTGCATTCCCGCTCATCAAAGTAACACGATAAGCGCTATTGATACAACAAAGCGAAGCAATTACCGTTAGACTTTTTAAAGGCTAAATACACATCGAAGCAATTTCATTCAGTGTATATTATGGTTTCAGAGTTGCATATAAAAACAAAATATGTACATACAAATCATAAATTAAACTTTAGAAGGTGTCGTATTCAAAAATTTAATCATTTAATGGCGAGATAACCTATTTTTTTCTTTTATATTAATTTCCCGAATAACGTGCAACGTAAACAAACAATCGACAGCTCAAACAACCAAAAATTGGAACATGCTGGCCCACGCTCCTAATACACGATTGTTGCTTATCGATTATTTGCGCATTGTGTCACTGAACGTTGATTCACATGCAGTAATATGATTTAATTTCCGAACCACATTTTATCGCTGACATATCAAAATCGCATAGCTTTGGTTGTCGCTATCTCTATTGCGGCGAGGTTGGGGGGGGTATAGATAATATAACCGATATCCTGCTTTCTGGTATTTAGAGTCTGCTAGATAAATAAACTTAGGGTTCGCGAACGGCGCGGGGAGGGGGGGGTAGCTTAGATATAGGCGCTACATCACCTTATTTACAAATAAATAAAAAATGTGTTTATAATATACTAATTGAACGCAGTTCTGAAAATCTAGTTTATATCATTCGTTTATTTTCATTTTTAACTTCAATCGTGTGTTGTATAACTGCTATTACGCTGTTAAATACCCATTTATTGTAATGCGATAATAAATGAAAATATTCATTTTCAAGTTTAATCCACTTTAAAATTCCGGTACATTTAAGTTATAAAAATATATTTCATGTTCCGATATACTTTAACTATTAGACGCGAACGAAAAAAAAAAAACAATTCACACGCAGCTGCACTGGAACAATCTCTTTCCTCTTTGAACGTTTTCTATCTCTCCTTTAAAATCTTCATGTATTGTCTCTTTTCTTTTCGTCCTTTCAATTCCGCTTTAATCTATGTATTCTTAAATTTCATACTTCTCCCCGGTAAAGACTACCTTTGCCATCTCAGTATTTACCAATCGCCTTTCTTTTTACAAACATTAATTTCCTTTCTGCTTCTGAAAAGGACTTGTTGAAACTTCTTTCACCAAGCAAATGCGAAGACGATATTATCTGTTTTAAATTCGACTACTACGCCTTTTTATCGATGGCTGCGTCTCAAAGTCATTCTTTTGCAAAGCTGGATATAATCTAAAATTCTTGTATTCGTCTTTGCCTCGGTGTGCTCTTAGATCCTCTTCAAGACCACCAGTTCTCGCTGAGGAGTCAAACTCGCCTTCCTTCTTCATCCGCAGATTCTATTTAGAATATTGTTTCCTGTGTAAATACCGACAGCACTATCATCCATTAGACTTATTATTCCTTCGTGCTTTCTATCCTGCAAAACTGGCGTTTTACCCCCACGGAAACTCGGGCACACCCGAATTGTCCGCTTTTGTTTATCGCGGTACGGAGGGTTAAAAAGAGGTTCTCACTAATATCCGCACCGGAACTGTGCACTAGAACTCTACAGATATAAACCATAAAAAAATAATCGCTGTTCGTTCGGTATACAGTGTGCTTCCAAAACTGATGGGCGTTTCATTAAATAGCGATTTTTTTTTTTTTTTCTATAAAAATATTCTCTCTTTTATTTGAAAAATTTGGTTAAACTTTCAGTTTCATTTTTGATTAAAAAACAAATATTATACTTTTAATAAACAAGTACACCACATTTACTTTTTTCGCCAATTAAAAATAAAAATTACGACAGTTACATTGCGCTCCTATAAATTTCGTAATTAAAACGCTCTTTCAGAAAATACATAACGTTCGAACAACCGAGATTATTTTCTACCTCCTGAACGCTACAAATCGCATAAAAAGTTACAAATATATAATAATATAACACGAATTTAAAATTATTTAAAAATCACTTCAAATTAGTATAACTCGCCAACAGATATTATTATTCCTGAACTTTTAAAATATACAACGAACATCAAACTTTGCATTATAAGAAATAAAAACATGTCCAATAACCATTTCATTAAAACTCCCCCATTTATATCTAAAAACAATAGCAAAGGAAGCGCTATAAAAGGGATGAGATACTTTGGACGAAAAATATAGCCGATATTTTAGGTTTAAATTTGAATTATCCGAGAGCGCCGGGAACTTCAAAGTTCAAAAAAGTATTTCTCTTCCGGAACGTGTGTGTTCATCGATGGAAAACATATTATTACTCGAAAGTAACGGAAGCACATTTTTAAAGGAACTTTCAAAATTTGTAAAATGTCTTAAAAAAGATAAAAAAGAGTATTTAACCACAAAACAAAATTACGTAAATAATATAAAATCGATATATCCGGTAAACGATCAGAAAAATAAAATGATCCCATTAGATTCTTTATTGATATATTACGGACAAAAATACGAATTAAACTTTAACAAGTAAACATTTATAAATAAATGATTAGCACCTTACGAAGGAGGTGTGTTAATAATATTAGACTAACAGTTCACGAAAGAAACTTTCTCGTAAACCCTACAAAATAACATTATACATCGAAATTAGCATAGAAAAATATTATCTATAAAATTTAAAATAAAACTATAAATATACTATCAGCAGATCCACGGGACAGTTACAATTTTGCTTTATAGAGACGACGACGACAACATTTTATGAAATGCAACCTATCTATTTCTCTACAACTGAGCTAAATTTTTGGTAATAAATTCTTATTTATATTTGACATTTTTATTTCTCGTTGTTCTTATCCTTTTCGTCGGAAACTGTATTCATTCTGACATCAACTTGCAAGAAAATAATATACATGTGCGTACTAGGAAATATACATGCCTGTATAGTAGGGTGAAGAGAATTATAAATGATGAGTTAAAGCTAAGAGTGAAAACTTTCGTAGGCAGTAGTGTCGTTTTCTAGCTACCGAATTGCTCGCGTAGCTGCTAGTGAATTCCCATCGATATAATTCCAGATATTCGAGTTTTCTGAGGACCGAAATTTGACGTTAGAGAATATTGGTTATATATACATGTATTTCTTTCTTCTTTTTTTTTTAAACTTTACTTCTATGTACATATTTAGGATGAGTTTTTTTTTCTTTCAAGTTCGGTAGCCTAGCTATCATTACTAAAACGTAATTTTTTAATTTTTGACTAAAGTGACCGCAGGGGGGGGCTAGTTAGTTATTGTAAATATTGTTATTATGACAAATTTTTTGATTTTCGTTTATTATATTTAAAATTTCACATTAACAGGTTACCCCGGATGGAGAGTTGTGATTTTTTAGGTAGTTTTAAATTCCATATTATGTAGTTTTAATGGAATTTTTCTTTCTCGGCGTCCATAGTCATCCGGCTGTCTCGGAGTTATACATCGCCTTAGACAGTATCCCCTAATTGTGATACTTAAGTGGAACAATTTCGATTTAAAGTGTTTAACCGTTTCGGAATTTTATTTAATTTCTATACGATTTCTAAATCATCTTAATTGTACGTGATGTGCTAAAAAATCTTATATTGGAAGCAATTGTTGATAAGTTTGGAAATCACTGAAAGAGAACTACTCTTATTCATTCGTAATTAGTTCACCGATTTATTTCTTTTAACTCCGATTTGCAGCGGGTGAACCATTTAGGGTTTGGTGTGCAATTCATGTGTTTTAAGTCTGATGCGCTATTCTGGTGCTCCCGGGAAATTCCTACCCTAGCCCACATTGCTTCTCGGCTGAAGTCTTTCCATCCTATTCAATTTCTTATCGGTTAACGTGCTTGGCTATCAAATTCGAGGTGTCATAAAGGTTATCGAGACTTGACTCGTTCCGGATTCAAATCGCTCGCAAGTATATACCTGATTTGAAATTGAATATTGGCTATACCAGCGAAATCTGGGAAAATAAAGACGGATCCCAAGTAGAAAGGAACTGGCCCCAGCATTCTCATCAGATCCATTAGGCTTAGTATATTATGAAAGGCTTAAATTCACAATATCCGTTATACCCCCCCTCATCGAGGATATATGGGATTTACTTTACTTTTAATTTTGTAAATCTATTCAATCCGCCTAATGCATTCTCCTTTTTTTCTCTTCTCTCCAAATCCCTTCCCAATGCAGCAGTCATGCAGGAATTCCACATATATTTTTATCAAATCCCGATTTCCTCCTCACGAAACCATTTTTACAGATGGTTCGAACTGATAGAGTTAGGGCCTCTTTCATCCTTCCGGACATAAGCTTCTCTGAGTGTTTTCGTCCGCTTTCTTTCCGTACGATCTTTACCTCCAGCTAATCGACCGTCTTACATTCGATAATTTATATCTCCTTCCGTCGATCTTCTTCCATAAAGCTATTTCCTCACATTTCCCCTCTCACTCATCCGATGTTTTAACCCCCCGTATTCGCTCTCTTTTTTCACCTCAATCTCTATCCATGCCGATTTTCTCTGGGTCTTCAGCCGAGTAATAAAATTGCAGATTCCTTGACTCAGATTGTCGCTTCTTCTCGCTTTTATTTCACTAAAATTCCCGCTTATAACTGCCATGTAAAAAGTTTCATACTACTAGATCTAGTCGGGATATTTACGCCTATTCCTTTTTCAACCAACTTTTCTTCTCTCTATCCATTCCACCTAATCTTCCTACCCGACCTTGGTTTTACGATTTTTCCTTCGCTTCACTGTTTCGCTACCGTTCTTTATTATTCATTTACGTCTTAATCACACTCTTCTTGTATTCCTCAAGTTTTCTTTTTCTTTTCGAACTCCCCCCCCGCAATATTCTAACGACAAAGTCGTTTGCGATCTGACCATATTTTCCTCGAATGTCCATTCCTTCTTGAATGGATGTGCCGCTCTGTATTCTGATCTGTTGTTACTTAAGCTC
Organism: Icerya purchasi; assembly: GCA_039619475.1. NCBI lineage: Eukaryota > Metazoa > Arthropoda > Insecta > Hemiptera > Monophlebidae > Icerya > Icerya purchasi. Next base: position 242,979,134 of record CM077115.1, read on the forward strand.
CCCCCAATCTTTGTCGTGCCACTTATATCTTATCTTTACCGTTGACCGCCATTGTTCCGACTTTAGTTATTTTATTTAATCAATATTTTTGACCGAGTCCATATTTAATTGATTCTTTTCTCTCATATCGTTTCTCGTCCGCGTAAACACGCATACAAGAAAAAAATAAAAAATTACACGCAACACGCAAACAAATTATTAATAAGCAGAATCATGATCTCATTTGTATTTGTACGCAACGTAGGTAATGCCGTAAGACAACAAGCTAAGCCCCAATGGTTCCGTTTGTACCAGGAAGAAATTCTCAGCTATTAGCCACTTGTGTGAATAGCAAATGCCGAAAATTTGAAATCAAAACAGCGAATACAACGAAAAATGAAAATACTAAATTTTACTGTATATACGGTAACTTTCCATTTTGCCTAATTCCCATTTTGCCTAAATTTAAGATTTCGCTTACTCAGCGAATAAAAAAAACATCAGACATACGCACGAATGATTTCGTTTTGGCAACAACGCGTCATCATTGTCGAATTTTAAACAGACTGAACGCTGCACTTTTTTCGCTATCTGATTCCGCTGTTAAAGTTTTTTTTTTTTCTTTCCGAAAAACAACAAAAACGTTTATACGAAAATCAGAAGTGGAAAAATACCGCTAAAAATGTTTAATGTAAATATATACAAAACAAGATAACGATGATTTGCGAGTTATTCCATTCCAAGTCCAGTGCTGTATAAATCCTACCCGTCTTATTAGTCAGTATATTAGAAGCCTTATTGCGGTCTAGTGTGACATGAACATTAAAGTTCGGAATTCCAGAAAAAAAGGAAAGAAAAACACTTCAGATAACGAGTTCTAAGCGGACAAACGCTTTATTACAAATTGAAAAAATAAAATAAATAAACGGAGAATAACTTTTTTTTACTTTTTCTTAATTTTTTTGGGCTCAGGAAAAGAGAAGCAAAAAGTGTATTTAAAAAGTTAATAACCGAAAAGTAAAGTTAATACGGATTTATTAAGCATAAATAAGTTTCATTAAAAATTTATAAAATCGTATATTACAGAAAATTATACTTTAAAAAATTAAAAAGAGCCGACATGTTTAGGAGTTACATACTCCATAATCATGGCAAAATAACTTTTATTAATCTAATAGTATACTTTAAATTATTTGTAAGTTAATGAACTTATCTTTAATTTTTAATTTTTATTGTTCTTTTTTTTTTTGTTTTTATTAAAACTAAAAGAACTGTTGTTGCTTTAAGTTCACTTATAACAATTTTTATTAAAAAAAAACAGATTACATTGTTTATTACAGTGTTCATTGATATAAAAGGAACTTATGGTAATGTAAACGTAAATTAAGGTTGAAAACATCGGAAGGAAACAATGATTTGGTAACATTTAAAAGGAACTAAGTAAAACTAGTACAGTATTAAAAGTAGTGAATATAATTAAAAATAAATCTGGAAAATATCAAAAAAATGATCACGTTTATAGCAGAAAGTATGAAATGAATAAAAATGAAGATAGAATTAAAAGCACCGTATAAAAATAGATATGTATATTTTAAATGTTCTCATAAATCCACGTCTGGAGTGGTATATATATTTTATATGATAATCTTTAGCAATAGATTTTTAGCTGTAGAAAATTAAGAAACATGTAAAAAAGCTCAGCCTGAAAGGTTCCATATTTGTTTTCGCTTTACTTTTGTTTGGTTTCAGTTACATTTTAGCCAAGAAAAGGTCAGTTAAAATGCTCACGATGATTTTTTCGAACAAACATACTACAATCTTCTGTTCAATTTTATTTATTTCGTCTTCTCGTAATTCTCGTAAAGACTTAATATCTGACCTCTAAAAGTGTTCTCTTAGCTATCTGCTCCCTTCTCTTTCCTATTTATGTGACATTCCTTTAGTATCCAAACTCGATATATTATTTATGATCTCCTTTCTACATATACTATCTAAATCAATTTTATGGGGGTGCCTAGTCATATAGACATTGCTGGAAACAAATCAGTCGATTTTTTAGCTCAAATCGCAGCCATAATGCAGTCCTTTTACCGAAAAGTTTTCAGCTCTTTCTGATGGCTATCATTCAACTTCCTCTAATCCCGCTTCACTGTACTTATCTATTCGGCCTTCACTCCCCAATCGTTCTAGGTTTTATTATTTTCTATTTCTTCGTCACTCAGTGATTTCTGCTATTTGTAATCTATGCACAGGACACTCTTTATTGCCTTCCGCTCTTCATAGATTATCTTCCGCTATATCTTCTGACTACCCGCTACACTCTTATAACTGTCATTTAGCATGAGACCTCAATCATTTCGTATTTGAATGTTATTCCTTTTTACCTGAATGTTTATATTTTTACTCCGAACTTTTGAAATAAAGAATCCGCACCCAGTATAATTACTCTCGCCTTTCTCGTTGGCAGTCCTTCTTGTCTTGCTTCCTTTATTTCCTTAGTGTCCAATTCGAATTAGACTCTAATATTTCTTTTCTTTCATTTATAATCTGTTAAGTCTGCTGGATGGACGCCATTTTTTGGGTAAAGCAAAAAATAAAAGAAAAAAAAAATAACATTTCATTTTACTATTTAAAATGTCTAAATTCGACAAATTGCCAATAGATTACAGTTCACCATTAAAAAATGAAAAAAAAGAGAGTATAAAAAAACGCTATTACATGTAATTAACCAAATATTTTACAATACATTTTTGACGTGTAAAACAAATATTTATGGCAAATGAAAAGAGAAATAATTTCTTTAACGAATGACAGTTTTCTTATTTTCTGTTGCCGAAATCTGAATACACTATCATTTCATTTAAAACTTAATTTGCAATAAATATTTTAATTAATAAATATCAGGTATATATTTACTCGCTCGATTTGTTTTTATAAATGACACATCCATTATTATACTAGATTGATTGTGAGTCAGAATTTCTGTTTTTTATACACAAGTGACAGCTTATAATATTCAAGATTCTTTATAAAACCTTTTCCTATTGTGCTCGTATTTGTCACAGCTGAACAGCAAATGATTAATGTCATCAACGAAGGTAGACCTAGTATGATTACTGTTGCATCCAGAGGAGTCTGCAAAATTTAGAGGCACTCGGGAATGCCCCATACGCAATCTACAAACTAGTGTGACATACTTACGAATAAGACGACCGGGGATAGACTGTGGAATATCGAAATACCAAGGAAGCGAAGGTATATCAGACTGAACCATATTGTAATATCTACCAGTATTCTGCCTATCTCTATAAGTTATCCAATTCTCCAAGGCAGTGGCCTGACTCCTGTGATATAAGTCTGAGGAAGGAATGAACGAGAATATAATTCCATTCAAGGCAGCGCATTTAGCCGCGGCATCAACGTCATCATTTAGCCCAATCCCGCGATGACTGGGAATCCAACAAAAGTTTAAACAGCCATTGTTATTAATAATTTGAAGGTATTTAGTTTTGATCTCGTAAATAAGCGGGTGACATTTACAATTAAACGAACTATGATCTAGGGCGATCAGGGCACCCAGGCTATCGGAGAAAATTGTAAATTTATTATCCGGGTTAAGAACATTTAATATGAAATCAAGAGCCTTATCGATAGCCAACAGTTCGGCGGTAAAAACAGATGCATCAGGAGGAAGCTTGAATTTTTGAATTGTAACGTTAGCTACAATGAAAGCGGAACCAGTGAGACTATGGGGACCTATGAGCTTAGCACCATCTGTAAATATTTTGATGCAATCCGGATATTTGTTATTAATAAAATTATTGAACCACAGTACGGATAACGATAGATTAGTATTTTTAATTTTCTGAACTAATGTGGTGTCAATATTTATATTTATTATATTAATGAAAAACGTATAAGAGAAATAGTGAGATGGAACCTTAGGAATAAGAGCGAGGCAATACTTGTGATAGATCGAGATTCGTCTTGCTAATAATGGTAACTTAGAAGAAACAAATCTCCAATGGGTGCTGATAACTTTGAGTTGATGCACTAGAGAGGGAAATCGGTAATTACAATATTTGAGCGCATATCGATCAGTAAGAACATTCCTTCTTATAAATAGGGGAGGTGTTTCATTCTCGATCTGGAGACAAGCAATCGGAGAAGACCTCAGATTACCGGTAATAATTCGCAGGCAAAGGTTTTGTATAATATCAAGTTTAGACATATTAGATCTGGAGGCCGAACCGTAGAACATAGAACCATAGTCAAGACGAGAAATAATTAGGGTTCTAAAAATTAAGTTAAGAATTGCTGGATCCGCGCCCCAGGAGCTGTTACCAATGGCTTTCAGCAAGTTAGTAATTTGTAAGGTTTGTTTATGGAGTAGTAATATGTGGCGAGACCAGGTAAGCTTCATATCCAAATGCATCCCCAAATACTTAACGCAAGTAACCATGGGAATAGGCTCATCACCGATGTGAATTGCAAGATCACGAGAAAAGGATAATCTAGTTGTACAGATGAAAAATGCTGACTTAGCGGGAGATATATTAAGCCCAATATCATGTAATGTTCCATTACAACGAGATACACAAAGTTGATTTTCGCGAACACAGCGAGAGACATTCTTATGAATACTATAGATAACAAAATCATCAGCATATGACAAAATTCGTGAGTTTGGGGGTATCGGTGTATGAAATAAAGCTAATACATAAAAATTAAATAATATTGGACTCAAAACGGAGCCCTGAGCCAGACCCGTGTAAGCATGCTTAATAATGAATTTGTGTTTGCCTGGATTAAGGAAAAAAAGGGTTCTCTTTGAAAAAAGTGAACAGATGAATTTAGCAAAACTATCAGGGATACCCGATTTTCTTCTAATAAAATGGGAATCGATACATTATCAAAGGCTCCCTCTATATCCAAGAAGGTCGCAACTAAAAACTCTTTGTTTAAAAAGATTGTTCCCTCCATATAGTGTTCATTACTTACTGTGTTCTGGATATACAGCAATTTTTATTATGGTTCGCTTTATAATTAATAATAACATTTTGATTTAATTATAATATTAGTAAATAGAAAAAAAATAAATAAATAAATAAATAAATGAATAAAAAAAAAAAAAAAAAAAAAGAACAAGATAGAGAAAAAAGAAAATTAAGGAAAGATTTTATTAAAGGAACCAGAATTTTTTTTATTTTATTTTATTTACTTTTTTTTCTTTTTCGTTTCTTTTCTTATTTATTGATGAAGTCAGTTAGTTTTATTTCATTTTATTCTTTATCAATCTATTTGTTACATTCTTTATTCAATTATTTATTTTTCTTACAACTTCCTTTTTCCATCAGGCATTGTGAACATTGCCAGGCAACTGTGGTCATATTGTAAGATGGGAATTTTTCAATTTTTTAATTTGTATTTCTCATTTTGTCTTTTTGTTTTTTGTTTTCTCCTCTGAAAGAAAAATCTGATCTCTGTTTATTAAGTTTCATCAGGCATTGTGGGCACTGCTCTGCAGTTGCGGTCATAATGTAGAAGGGTAACCTATGTTAATTTCTTCTTTGCTTTTCCTTGGTTAATTTCATTGCGTATTGTGGCCAGGCAGTTGCGGCCATAATGTAGAATGATAACCCAATTTAATTTCTTCTTTGTTTTTCGTTGGTTAATTTCATTGCGCATTGTGGGCACTGTTCTGCAGTTGCGGCCATAATGTAGAATGATAACCCAATTTAATTTCTTCTTTATTTTTCCTTGGTTAATTTCATTGCGCATTGTGGGCACTGCTCTGCAGTTGCGGCCATACTGTAGAATGATAACCTATTTTGATTTCTTATTTTATTTATTTTTTCTTTTTGGCTAATTTCATTGATCATTGTGGGCACTACTCTGTAGTTGCGGCCATAATGTAGAATAGAATGAAATTTCCTTCTCTGCTTTTTATTCCTTTTTCTGTTAATATTAATTTTCCATATCTATTCATAGTGTAGCTTGCTGGCCAAATGAACCGTATTTGTTCAGGCCAATAAAAAAAAAAAAAAAAAAATATTCAAGATAGAATTACAGTTTTCTTCGGTACGGTAATATATGTACATAAGACCCGAACCACAACAGATCGCGGCTTCATGGTGTAAAGCAATCAGTATCTGGTGATTTGCCGCATGTTAAAAAAGGAATAATGTGATTGTAAAGCAGCGGTGTAGTTATTTTTGTGAGAAATAAATTTGCTTTAATTTTTTTCATTCGCGTCCTAACAAGCGATGCTTAATTTTAATCGTATACAGGTCTATTTATTTACGATGAAATTCGAAGTAGATATCGAATTATTTACCGGAGAAATAATAAAATAACCGGAAGTTTACTGTATACTAATCTGTCCGTATACATTTTTATTAATGTCACCATCAAGCAATGACAATTCAATACCGCGAGTCGTAAAATCGCACGTATGCACTTTTCAACTATGCTATTTGTCAATCTCTTTCGTTTCTCTAGCTGCTTTTTTATCTTTTTTTCTGCCTTCCAAACGTGTCCATGTTGCCAAGTTGATTTTTTCAAATTATTATTATTTTTTTTTTTTTCTGTGCCGTTTCATTTTTAGGCAAAATGGGACCAAACCGTATATACAACGAAATTCTTAAACGTAATGATCGAAAAACTTTAATTATATAGGAACATGTGTGGGCAAAATCCAGCATCAATAAAGAATGGATGAACAGAACAAAAAAAAAAAAAAAAATTGGCGGCGACCATGAAAATTGGTCGTTAAAATTTTTTTCTTAAAAATATAATAGTTTCAAAAAATATTACACTTTTCTGCAATGTTGTTGTAATTATGCGATTAATATTATTTTTTTACATTCAGAATTAATTTAAAAGATTTTATCCGAATATTATCAATTTTTTCGTCATTAACTCCAGGGGCCATTTTTACGCAAAAGCAGTCGTTTCTCAAGTCGGATTTATTCGATAAGTCGATTAAAATTAGACTTAAACGTATACGTGTATTTATATAAATTTCAGTTATCAGTCGCAAGTGTGTCGCATAATGTTTTCATCAGTCTCTAAAATCGATATCGATATTTATACAAAATCGATATATCGAATTTAAGGGTGTAGTTTGTTTTTTGTTTTTTTTTATCGAGAAATTGCTGATGTCGCATAAAAATTTTTAAACATATTGAAACGAATGCTGATGTAAAATAATTAATACCCTTCTTCGTGGTAAATTATAATGAATTGTGTATAAGTCCTAAAATTCATGTAAATAAATTTAACTGCGTTTAACAAATTTTCTAATTGTGACTAATTTTCAAGAAAAATTATAAAACTTCCTTTTGTCTTTTAATAAGTTGAGAACTATATAAGGCGTTTCAAAAAAATGTTCGTTTTTCATTGGTTACAGGAGAATCCAGCCGCTCGTTTACCATTTTCTTCTTTTTTCACAAACTGTCTCTAATAATAAATTAATTTTAAAATGTACAACATAATTATATATAAAAAAAATAATATTAATAAACGAATGAAAATACATCTCTCTAATGAAAAAAAAAAAACAAAAAAACAGTCAACTGTTAATTATTTTTTTTTTTATGTTTTATTTGAAAATTTGAAAATTATTTCAATACTGTTTTTCTCCTTTCTGGTATATCAGAAATATTCTTCCAAAAAAGGGAGTTTCTTACGTATTCTAATATTTATTTGCAAGGGCGTCGCCAGCCGATGAGCCAGGAAGGGGCAAGACGAGTTGCCAGCCGCCAGGGGGGCAAGATGATAGAAAGAGGATATGAGTTATAGGAAAAATAAAAAAAAAGGCTTAATATTTTATTAAACAAGAATAAAATCTTAATTAAAACGATAAGTTTTCCAAATTGTCCATGATTACGCGCCCATGAATACTCGTCAATGCCAGTTGATTAAAAAGTTTCAAGGCTCTAGGGGAGGGGATGCCCCTCGCTGCCCACCGCTGGCGACGCCCATGTTTATTTGTAAGATTGTTAGCTATTTTCATTATGCTTAAGATTAATATTTTTATCGAAAACAAATGTGTTTTTTTCTCCCGTTAAATACAGATGCGAAGCTTTATTTTGTTCCATTCTTGAAGCGTCAGTTTTTATCTTATTAATATCCGAAAACACTACCATGACGATATGCTTAACACTACTCTAAAATTCACGTTAAAAACTGAACGTGATGGCTACGTCGCTTTGCCGTTCATTCGTGTCGAATAAAATTCTCTGGATGCCACCTACTGTTGCCATACTTGCGCGACAACCGGGCATCTTTCGAGATTAAAAGTAATTTATATATACATATATATATATATATATATATATATATATATATATATATATATTTCTAATTTCAACTTTCAACTGACTCAAGCAAAAAGCTGAGATTGTCATAATACGCTGCGTTCGAGTCTAACGGTGACATTCTGATCCGCTACATCATTACCGCAATTGTTCGCAAGAAAATTTCCGGATGTTAACATGGGGGATCATAGATATCATCGAAGGTGGACTGCACTTTCACCCTAGACCGAATAAATCGGAATATATTAACGCCATTCGTCGTATTTTATCTAATGGTAGCGTAACTCTTTTTCGATTCGCAACCACCTTCTTCGACTGCAAACCATTTCGCCCTCATCGTTCTTCGTATTATTTTTGCACTTCTCTTTCTAATTTTTTTCCTCGATATAATTATTATTCCTTTTCTATTTTCTGTTGTTTCTTTTTTCTTCTTCGAACTGTCCTACTTGTGTAATCGGAGTATAATATACATTCGTATAAAAAAGAAAAGGGGGAACGTTTTTCCGCGAATATTTCTCTTCTTAATATTTCAAAGTATATGCTTTAAGCTGTATTTTTTTTCGAATTAATTTTACCTGCCTCCCCTAAGGGCCTTTGGATTAGGGGAGGGATAGCACTTCTACACGGCGCTTTAAAATAATAATTAATAACAATAATAATAAACAAAAAAAAAATTCATTAAATTATATAACAACGAGCTTTAGACATTTGTATTGTTCTCTTCGCGTTTCATCTGTGCAATCTTTCCTTCTAGCTGCAGCAGCGCATGCTTACGGCTTATGGTATGTCTTCGTATACCTTACAATTCAAGAATAACATAAAAAACATTTGATTTAGCTACAATTAAAAGCTTAACACAAAATTACGTTTTCTTTTAAGTTGATTTAGTGTACCCGAAAACTTGTATTGTTAATAATACAAAAAAATTAAAAATAGGACAAACTATAATAAATAGTTTTAATATACTTTTTATCGGAATTCACATTTATGTTAAACTTGAAAATAACATGAAAAATAGTAGTTGAATTGTTTAATAAATACAATACATCATTGCTAATAACTTATTCAAAATCCAAACACCGCATCGCATTTATTTATGTTGCATAATATAAATCACGGACAGATTCATACAGAAAAGTACACAGGAATTTATCACTACAAGAAAGAAAAAAACCATTCGTTATTAAAGATTTATGAAAATTACGCATTTCCAATAAATTTTAGTCTCGATTGCAACTGTTTTTTTTTTTTTTTGTTTTTTTTCCGTTATTTTGAACATATAAAGATATGAAAATATATCGCGAACGGGTTTATTGCTAAAATGAAAATCCGAAGTTGAGGCATGTAAGTAAAGCGCGTACGCAAAATACTAAATATAGCATTATTATTTACAGTTTAGATTTTTTTTCAACAGAAAATAATAATGTACAAATTATAGGCAGCTAACGACAAAGATATGCGGGAATTCAATGATATAAAAAGTTAATTTATTGATGAGGAAAAAAAAAATAGTAACCTATGTAATATTGGACTTACATTTAATTTTCAGTGTATTTTTATTAGTAAGTGATACACAAAATGTGTACTTATTCGCACCAGTAATACAGTAGTATAAAGGACAATGTAAACATTAAAATAATTAAATTGAATTATGAAAAAATGCTTACAAATTATAAAAAGTTAACTTATTTTCCCAAATTTCAGGATACGTTTCATAGTCACAACGGAATTCAATGGAAAACTCGTTTTCAAATTAAAAATAGACAAATAAATAAAAGGGATAAATTAACCATGGTGCTGAATTTACTGCATCACCTAGGGCTATAGCAAATAAAAATTATCGGTAAATATTTTCATTAAATATAGGAAGTAAACAAAAATGTACACTTTTAACAGAAAACAGTAACTGAATACACCGTGCACTATCGACAAATTAATTGATTTTTAAAATTATTTCGATATTCTACTTCATGTTAAAATTATTTCGATATTCTACTTAATGTTAAAATGATTTCAATGTAACAACTAATATCGTAAAATATACACACTTACGGTTTTACGTTGCATTAACTTGAATGTAAACATTCTACAAATTAACATTATTATAACTACTTTAATGCAAATGATGAAGTAAACAGCAAGTGTATTCTCTGAATTTTCTTTAAAAAAAACTCAATGATCCAATTTAAAACACTTACACATCAAATTGCAAATTTTATTTTCTCTCGGTGGATAATAAAGTGCTCCTCATTATAATTTACTCGAAAATTATTCACTGAATTGATATTAAAGATAACAAAACGATACAAACTTGCTTGAATATTTACGTATAATGCATTTTTTTACAGCAATAGGCAATTATCAGAAGAAATCACCTTTGAAAATAACATTAGCAAATTCTTCGAATCGAACTACATACATATAAACGTTTAGAACGCGCAACTTTTATCTAAACACATTTTCAACGTCGTCGTCAAGTTAAATTATTCAATCTTTAGCGGTTTTGTTCAATTTTAATTTTATGCATTTAATAAAATCTATTTTAAGTACTGAAAAACTACTAAAACTAAAACAGTTCATTAAAATATAACATAATTTATTTTTAATATAGTTTTAAAATTAAAAGTGTTCATTAAAAATTTTACAGAATTTAAAAAATTGTAAGTTTTTTTGTATTTTCTGTTCAGTGTAACTAGTACTTTAGATGAGCGAGGAATTTTAAATAATGAAGTTGAATTTTTAAAAGTGACAGTGTGTATTAGATATTTTAACGTATAAAGAATTTATGTACTGAATTTCAAGTTTCAATGTTTCATTATCAAAATGCTTCTTTTTGTATCGCAAAATGTTACATACATTGTATATATAAATAGACAAAGTCAAAGGCGCATTCAGGATTTTTTTTTGGTCGGGGCTAGAATTTAGATGAGTTAGAGGGTGGTAACTCGGTACCTCGACTAAGTACCTATCTATTTCCGTGGTATGTAAATTAAAATAAAAAAAAAAAAAAACAGCAAAATTAACGAATATTATTTTTAAAAAAATTACAAAACTGACGAATTTTATTTAAAAAAAAATAATAATAATAATAGAAATGTAACATTATGTATTTGAAATAAGCACAAATTAGGTAAGCATACGAATTTTATTTTCAAAAAATTAGGTAAAGGTATATAACATTATACTTGTAATATAAGCAAAAAGTAAATATGTATATTTAAAAAAAAAAAAATAAGTAAAACAAAACAGTACAAAACGAAATTAAGATTTCGAAGATTTTTTAGGGGGAGCAATGGCCCCGTGGCACCCCTCTTCAGTGCGCCAATGGACAAAGTATCCACAAAATGTATCGTTGCCCTGGTTAATTATGTTATTCAATGATATTGTCATTCTTAGGTCAATCTCCATCACCTTTTTTTGTCTCAAAACGTTATATATATGTATATGTACTAAAACTCGGCCATTTTGGCCTCGCAGGGGGCTGTGCCCCTTGACCCCTCTTGCTTTCCTTTCTGGCTCTTTTTCTTCTATACTTTGCATAAAATGATCAAAATTTACAATGTAATTCTTACTGGCATCAACACAAAAAATAACATAACCACAAAAATCCTATTCTAACACTTAACTTTCATTATATAAAATTAAGACATTTTTTCATTACATTTTTCGTTACATATTTCATTACATAAAATTGGGACATTTTGCGTTACATAAAATTTCAGATATTTTTTCGAATGGTGGGTAGCCTAAGAATTACGTTGTATTAATTACAACATAATTCTTAGGCTATACACCATTTGAAAAAATGTCCCAATCTTATGTAATGCAAAATGTCCCAATTTTATGTAACGTTTGTTATATTTTATAGGATTTTTGTTATTGTTATTTAAAAAATGTCACAATTTTATGTAATGAAATATGTAACGAAAAATGTAATGAAAAAATGTCTTAATTTTATATAATGAAAGTTAAATGTTAGAATAGGATTTTTGTGGTTATGTTATTTTTCTTTTTGTGTTGATGCCAGTAAGAATTACGTTGTAAATTTTGATCATTTTATGCAAAGTATAGAAGAGAAAGAGCCAGAAATGAAGGCAAGAGGGGTCAAGGGGCACAGCCCCTTGCGAGGCCAAAATGACCGAGTTTATATATATATATATATATATATATATATTGCATATATAAGAAGACAAAGTCTCGACAGAGAAAGTAGTGGGGGTCGGACTAAGAATGACGTCGATTTTTATCATTCGATACGAAGTAAGGAAGTAATAGAGCTGGTAGTCCGAGGATGTTCTCAGGGGGTCAAGAGGTACGGAGGGCCAAGTTTATACATACATACATATATATATATTTTTATTAAACTACCGAACAACTTGACACACAAAAATAATATTTTTTTTGCGTTTCTATGGTACTATTAAATTAGTAATACAGTCTTTACATGCTTCTGCGTACGGTGGGGGGGACTTCTAATTGATTAACTTGTACGGAGTAATAAGAAGTGTATTCATTATGTTTCCAAAAATGAAAACTGCCACCGAACGCAAACATGAATTGCGGAAACGAAAACGGGGGACGACGAACTGTGCAATAGCAAAGAATTTGCCACATTTACACGTGATACGCCTTTTGATTCGAAAACTACTGATGTAGAAAAGTTTGAGGCGTTTGATGATAGCATTTTAAGTCAATCGCGTCTGTTATACTAATAAAAAATAATAAGAAAACAAAAAGTTATCCAAAGGGACCACATTTTTTCGCATTTCTTGACGAATACTCAAATTTATGTTCACCGATTTTCATCATTACTCACCTAGTCCTTAAGTTGAATGGTACTCTTTCTAACAGACAAAGAATCAATAAAATCAGTCTATATATGAGTTATGCGCGAACAAACATAAAAGAAAAACACGCGACAAAAGTATCTTTTTGAAAGCTGGTAAAAATTAAAACACGTGTATCACAAACGTTACATAAAATTGGGATCTTTTTTGGGACATTTTTTTTTATGGAGGCCGGCCTAAGAACTACATTATAATTAATATATATATATATATATTGTGTTATATTATATTGTGTAAATTAATTCGATAATTAAAAATAGCTATGAATTAAACAATGAAATTAAAAAAAAAAAGAATTGTTCGTTCCTTTACGTCAGGTCTTTGTGACGTCAGCTGACAATTGAGCGTCACGAAGAATTTGTCTTATAGAAAAATGTGCCGTATTTTTATCATGAATTACAGTTTACAAGAATTCAGTCTTAAAATAAACAAGGCTGTGGGATGCAATCGGAATGAACAAGAGGAGGAGCCTTGTTGGTAATTAGACTGCGATAGTTATTCCAAAAAAAGTGAAAACAAGAACGCAACAGCATGTATAAAATATAGACGCAACAAACTGTTGATCGATTCAATGTGAAAACAATTGACTATTGAGAATTTAATTTGACTTGAATCAGCCTATTTGGTATGGCCAAATCGATCATTTTCCTATTTCATAGGTTCTCTGATTCGTATTTTTTAAAAATCGAAACATTTTTATTTCTATTCAAACACGTGATTTCAGAACATGTCCGTTTTAATGTTTTTCCTTAGTTAATTTATTGGTGTGCTTGTATTCAGTTTTAATAGAGAAATGAATTCTCACTTGTGTTAGCATCGATTTAAAGTCTTTTATTGAATCGCAATGAATTCTTTGACCGGCAGTAATTTAATTTACGGTAGTGATGCCACATTGTTCTCTATCGCTCACACTATTACGTCGTTTCTCGATATAATTGTTTCGCCATCCGATCAGCAGCCCGTATGACAACGGCCGTTATATTAAAATTTAAGTGAACTTCTCGTCTCGTACACCTCTCGTCTTCATCGTCCAATTGAAAATGGGGGTTTCTGCGCGAAGCTATTTAGCCGCGGCGCAGGGTCGACCGAAAGCACTGCCGACTGCAGCAGTATAAATTGGATTAACCTTAACAAGTTCAAACGTGGCAGCCCTATGTAAATAAGGAAAACACTGGCCAGGCAGTTAATAGAAAGTCGCGCTAGTTTACCACTCGCCGTAATTAACTGCTCAACAAACCGGCCAATCCGACACAAACACACCGCTTCCGACCTCCAGCTACGGCTTTTCTTAGCCCCGGTTATTACTTATACATTTTAACTTTCTTCTGCTCAGACAGTTTTCCCGGTTTTTTTCTTAGCTCACCTTCGTCTCCGTTGAGCGGGAAAATCTCATTAATGTAAACACCTGCCACTCTAACCGAGTTGTACGCCGACAAACGAAGGCGACTCCGTACGATTGGCCGACTCGCCTCCGCTCCATATTTACAGTTTCCGCCAGTCTCCGATCGTAGCGAAGCCGAAGATAAATAACTAGATTGTATCTTATCGTTGGCAATTTTTCTAAAACAAGAACAGGGCCACAGCGAGCCGCTAACCCATCACTCGGTCTATCTATTTCATTATAAAATAATTACCGCCCCATACACTTCGGCAACAATCCCTCTAATGCAATTATTACCGCCATCCGCACTGCAAACTTATTCTTCTCCGGGGAGCATCGTCGTAAAATCTAGTTTACTTAATACCTGGCGCACGCGCAACTTGACCGCTAATGCGCTTCAGCCGACGCTTTGGCCGTGATAAATAAGTTATAATGGATCCGCCGCCACACAGCCCCACAGAAGGTGTGTGTTTATACCGCAATATTATTGTGCCGAACTGTGCCCGACCGTCATAAATACATTTGCAAACCCGCCGAAAGTTCGTTAAAACACGAATTTCCGTAGTTTTCTTTTCTCATTTTTCCGATTTCTTTCTAATAAAGCCACCGGGCATAGCAGGAAGAAAGCGAAGAAACATTAATCTCACGTCGGGAAACGGAAAATAAATACGAGTCAATTTTTTCTCGTAACCGCGTTTGTAGATTTTGCAGATTGTTTCAAGTTCTGTTTTTTTTTTCTTTTTTGGTTTCTTTTTTAATTAAGTTGTTCAACCTGAATTTCCTTTTTCCCTTATTCGCCTCTAATTTAATCTTTTCCATAATCTACGCGTAAAACGAGGAAAAGTATACATTAATATTAAATAAAATATAAACAGACACTTTTTATAAAATAATATATTTAAATATTGACACTATCGCGCTTCGAAGCCGATAGCTTCATTGCTGCGATCGTGAATCTATCGACCTTGAAACGCATCAACATCAATGTTTAAATACTTGTATGTTATTTTATAAAAAGTGTCCGTTTATATTTAATTTAAAAATAATTTTGAAATAATGTGTGCAAACAAACTTGAATAAGTACACATTAATCGCTAACAGAGTGCCGTAAGGCAAAAAAATCCCCTAAAGATAGCCCTAATGTTTTTGTTTTACGCTTATAAATTTCGCGAAGAACGATAAAGTCAGCTGCGACCGACTCTTCTATAAGAATTACAGAAGAATGTCATTAGAAGGTCCGGGGGGAGTGTTCGCAAAGCGGGATCCGAAGGATTTATATTAATGATTAGGCTATTCTTTGGCTAATGGATCTTGATACAAAATGTGTTGTGTTTTTTAGTGGATCTTGCTACGTTTTTTCGTTATGTTTATAACAGATATATTTTTTTCTTTTGTTTTTTACTGCTCCGAATATTTTCTTTATCCTAGTGAAAACAAAAAGCGCGCCAATTTTTACAGCCAGGGTAATACAAAATTTTTACAAAAAACTTTTACGAACAATTTTGCTGCGATTATAATATCCACTTCAAAAGATCAGTCAGTTCTGTTACTTCCACCGCCGAAAACCAATGAGCAAGAAAAGTAAATTGCAAAAATAGTAAAATATTGATTGTTCCTTTGTTCTATTTTTTGGAAAAAATAACGCAATGAAAATGAAATCTTCTTATTTATGGGTCTGCGCGGGAACGATCAGTGCGCTTTTTCGTCGACTATCAAACGCTGTATGCACGCATGGGAATAGACGATGCGCTTTAATGTCAGCTTTTACAGCAGTGTATGCATTTGTGTGAACTGATGGTGGGACACGTCCATAACAACTGGGATGATCAGGAGGATAAGAAAAAATAAATAATGTGTATTATACTTGATCTGTGTAGGTGGTTGAAGGAGCAAGGGGACTAAGGTTAGTTTCGGACTGTAGTTATAAATTATTGGTTAATTTTTATATGGTTTCGAATATATCTGATAGGTTCATACAACAGTTCAGGAATTGGGGCCCTTTCCCTAGGTGAATGTTCATATTTTTCAGACTGCCCCAGCCTAAAATTTAAGTGTTTGGATGAAATTTGGATCCCCTGATGGGAAATTGGGTTATAATTTAATTAAATACAAGTACACTCAAAAAATAGGTTACTTTACAGCTTCAGCACAAAATTAGGGATTAGGAGGCCCTTTTAGGTGTTTGGATTACCAGAACTGCATGGGAACAGGATGAAGAAACTGAGGGAAACTTGGGTGAATTTTAAGCACCGAGACAATAATTGGGGTTAGCTTTTGCCCCCCGAATAAAGTACTTGGGTTAGTTTTCAGGGTATAGATTCCATTTTGGGGTTATCCCAGGTGCGGCATTTATACATTACTATTATTGTATAAAAATATAAGCAAAAAATGAAATAAGATTGCATTATTTAATATAATAAATAATAATATAATACAATAACATAGAATGACCTACTGTTCTATTTTGTTTTAAAAAAATTATGAAAATTTCAGATTTGGACCTCCTCTCTCCATTTAAAAGCTATATATACGTCCTAGTAAACAGGGGACTGCATACTTTTATTCATTTTTTTATACTGACATTTCTAGTTTAAATTTTTTTCAGAAAATTTTTAAATCAACATACAAGAGATGCACAACAGAATTAAAGAACTTTTTACACTTGTTAAAAGTTTGTTGAAACTTCGTCCAGATTTCACAAATAGATACCACAAATTTGCCGTAAAATTAATTAATTTCCTAGCGAGACTGGTGCAGCTTTGAAAAAATGATTACGGAGAAATCGAACAGTTGGCGAATGAGAAAAGTTGTAAAAAGTTCCGATGTATTGTGAGTTTTATTAAAAACAACCGGCTCCGTCGATAATTCGTCTCCTTCCATCCGTTTGTTCGATACATCCTAATAATTTTTTACAGCTACTGTTCCTGGTTCTGTAAATTAAGAACAGATAAATTCCTCTTGCGCCGTGTTAACGTCCGTAGTTAACGAGCCCCAAAAAAAAGTAAATACATAAAATTACAGTAACGTCATTACGATTTCAGTAAAAAACTAAACACAGTTCACCAACGTCATCGAATTCACCGTTATTTTTGCTATGTTTCAATCGAGATCTTATATTAAAATATAAAAACAATTTTTTATTTGGAAAATTTATAAATTTAAAACACTAAATAAACCGACATGTTTTGGGAGCACAGTCCTATAATCGTGGTATTTTACAAAGTTAAAATTATGAACTGTGACATATGGAGAAAACATATGAAAAAGTTAAAATTATAAAAAGTCGATATATAAAGAATTAATTTCAAAAAATTACAATTAAAATTAAAAGTTTGGGTTGCAGTATACCTACTATTGAAATTGTCAATAAGAATATTAATTTTTTAGATTTAAAAATATTTATAGACAACAACTCCACATAATTTGAAATATACCGAAATATTAACACAGGCAGATTTAGTAATTAATAATTACTTTAATCACCTAAGTATACAATAACATTCGCCTTTTCTAGCCTATTTACAAGGACGGAATAATATACCTATCCATAACAGAAATAAAGAAATCATTACAACATATTGCCGCTAACAATAATCATACACCGAACATTATTAATACTTAAACAAAAAATATAAAAAAAATATGTATTTTAAAAAATTCGAAAAACATAAAACAAATATATTGAATATTAAATTATAGACGAAGTTCACATACATTAATTCTCTAGTTCAAAGTATAACTAACATTTTCTAAAAAACATGTAAAATAGCATTTTATACAAATAGCAAACTTTATAATAAATTATAAACTGTTAACAATAACCCAAAAAATAACATGTGTGAAACATCTGGTATATATAAGATAAATTGTAACACTTGTAATAAAATATATAATATATATATATAGGTCAAACCTGTAGGAAATTTAAAATCCGTTCTTTCGAACATTTATACGCCATAAATAATAATTAAATAGATAAATCGACTTTAGCTGAGCATATAACTATTAATAACCACAAGTTATCTAGAAACATCGTACAGGATATGATAATATTAATAATAATTACAGAATATAATAATTTAAATTTTGCAGGAAAATAAATATGCAAATAATATTATTAATAATAACACTTTGTGTAATAATAATCCTTTGTTAAATATTACAGTATAAAATTTTTTTAAATTATTATTATTACCATTTTGTGATTTTTACGTTTTACAAATTTTACATTATTGATCTTATCATTTTATGAAGTCAACTATGTTATCAGAAATTTGAATTTGAATTGTCATTTTTTAAATTAATTGTTTAGATATCGACTTTTTAATATGTTTGAGCAATATGTCGCAGTTTATAATTTTAACTTTGTAAAATACCATGACTATGGGACTGTGCTCCCTGAAACTTGCTGGTTTATTTAGTTTTAAATTCATACATTTTCCAAATAAAAAGTTGGTTTTTACATGTTTCTTTAATATTGAATTTTTCGGAAAAAGAAAGAAAAATGATTAATCTGGAACCTTATAACAATAACGAGACCTTATATTTGGTGTTCAAAAATTACAGTCTAGCACGATTTCAGTTTTTTGGTCTAATGCAGAGTAAAATTCCCGCCCCTGTAAGCGCTACAGATTCCAGCCCACGATTGTATAGGAAGATTTTTAGTATCGATTAAAATATTTCGAACTCTTTATGAGACACATCATTAGTTTCAGAACTTATCAAACTTACCTGATAATCTAATATCGTCTGCTGATATCTACAATCGTGGCTGATAAAAATCGCGTTTGGAAAAGGTTTCGAAGAATAATTTAAGCAAGACTAATGAAAATCCTACATAACAAAAATTTGCGTTTAATGTTTATTTGCACTGTATTAATTTTAAATAATACTATTTCAAATGCGTGTGAATAAAAAGAAAATTGTAAAACGTTACAATATTTCATCCTTACATTGTTTAATCGTTTTGCAAATTCTATACTTTCTTTATTTGTATCTGTTAGAATTACAATTTAGGCAACTGTAAAATTATAATTCGTCATAGGTCGTTTGCTGGCCGATCGGAAAGAAAATAAGCAATCCAGATCATTCTTAGAAATGGAAATTTCATCCAAATCGACATAAACTGGTGGTGAAAAACACACATTGAGAATAATTAGGCGGCAAATATAACGCTAATTTCTTTACACGATGTATGTCCTAAACAGTAAATAAGCTAAACGTTTTTACCTATTTAATCATTTTATACAATTGCGCGATATACATATATATATATAAATGACGTAGGCTTAACTAAACTTACTATTATCCCGACGTTATATTTTAAAAATTTTCTAGGCTATACTTCATTAAGTTTTAACATGGTCTTCTTTATCTACTTTAACTTTACACTAGCTACCGCTATCTGGTCATTCAACCCATTTTTCTTAACTACAAGTATATTACTATGTTTGCTATATTGATAAAATGTATAACTCCTGTTCCTGCGCCAACTGCAATTATCGTTCTTTTTTTTTTTTTTTTGACCCCCCCCCTGGGCATGTCAACAAAGGATCTTCGCCCAGAAACGACACGAGGGAAAAGGATCTAATTTTATAGGAATATTTGATCACTAAAATCCGCTCTATGTTATGATTGCTATATATTTGAAACGGTCATCCTCCAATAAGCCTTAAACTTTTTGATACTACATTGAGCTTGTGTAATATTTCTAGCGTTCTTCTGGTAGAAATTCGGTATATGTGATGTACATTTTTTTATTTGTAATTCGAAATATTCCCCCTTCTACCAATATTTCTACTAAATTTTTCATATTCTACAACCGTGTTAATATTTTCGGTAAAATCTACGTCAGCTATGTTATTAACGTTTCAGATAAGCACTGTCCCTATCCCCAGAACAATAATGAAACGAAGTTTGATAGGAAACGATAAATGAGAGGATAAAACAATGTTGACTAACCAGAAGCTAGCGTGTAGCTACTTAATTAGGATTTTTTTACATACATACCGTTTCCTATCAAGCTTCGTTTCATTATTGATCTGGAGATAGGGACAGTGCTTATCTGAAACGTTAATAACATAGCTGACGTAGATTTTAGCGAAAATATTAACACGATTCCATCGATGAGCCATGAAAATTTAAAATTATATTTTCATATTCTGCTATTCATCGTCTTTGCTCAACATAATAATGCATTTTACCCGCGTTATTGTTATGCACACTGTTATTAACATTTATTAGTCTTCTCGTAAGTTATTTCGTTTTTTTTTTTTTTTTTTCGCACGTAGACCACTAAAAAGAGTTATTTTAATTACTACTCATTCTCAACACATAACAATAATAATATTTTACATATATGACACACTTGGCTGCAAGAAGCTATTCGATATGACAACAGTGTGTAGGAGTATGTTTAGACGATTTTATTTCACATAAATGATGTTTCAGCGATTAACGCTTTCAAGGCGGCACTAAATTTCGGTAGAATTTGTGCCAGGATGATATAGGTGCAGTGGTATTTCTGTTAAAGTCTGTTTCACTATCTAGCTAGAAAAGAGACGTCTACATGGACTGTTTTCTTTAATAAATCACAACATATTCATGCACGTTCCCAGTACAGTTGATGTTACAGCTCACAGGTTAACGATTAATTTGAGGCCGGAAATAAGCGTTTTAAAGAAAAAGCTTGGTACTTTTCTTTGGCTGAGTGGTTTTTGACTAAATCGTATTAGCTTTTTCGAAGTGACGAAAAAAATAATTTCTTTCTTCACTGACGATAATACTTAGTAACGCCCATAGCGAATTCGAAAGTGTAAAATACCGCTAAATATAGGTTTAACTTGGCCCTGTACAGTTAGCTGAAGAATAAGCTCTAATGAATTCGTGTACAATTTTCGAGTACAGCAGCAAGATTATTGGGACGACATTTCCCATCTAAAGTGGCATCTCCACAAGCGCAATGTTATTCGTGTAAAGTTGGATCGAGCCAGAAGGGTACAAAAATACTGCATCATGTACCGACTGTTTCTAGTTTTTTCACTCGAAAACGGATTATTTTATGTAAGTTATTACGTAACGATTTGGAACAGATTTTTAAAAGGATTTACGTTTAGTTTCTAAAAATGTACATACATATTTAGCATTTAAATGTTTCGAAATTTTATTGTTTTTTTTTTTTCGTTGCAAAAATTTTTGTTTTTTTCCGAAACATGTAAGAAAATATAATTTTGTTTTTCATTTGACTTGTGAATAAAAATTATCGGTATACGTGATTTTTTTAAAAACGTATAATAAATTTAAATAAGCTTGTTTTTAGCGTGTTCCTCTACACAGTTTTAAAAAAAGCTCAGCGCCCTTAGTGAATGATAAAAAAAAGGGGCTTGTGTTGTCTTGAAAATGTGAACGTACATTTATAATAATCAGTGGTATTTTGTGACGCAACCTAAATAGTCCCACATTAAGGATGAAACCTATGAGAAACATTCGTGTCGCAGCTAGATCTGTATTTTTCACATCTTACAAATGTGTTCACCGTAACGTTATGGACACTTCTATTGTTATAATAATAGCAAGTGGCTACTAAGCACATCGAGATGTTGAAAATTATTGTGGAGTTGTGAAAATGTGTCAATATTCTCGGTCAATATTATTATTATTATTATACGAAAAATTATGTCATTTTTTAATAATCCCCGACACGATTTTAAATTAGAGCAGCCGACAAAGTGTGAGTGCAGGCAGTTGGGTACACGTCAATCGGCTTTGTTCATGTAACACGCAAAGTGAAAATTCATCGATTATTCATTTAACAATTTTCCGCTGAATGCATATTCGAGGCGACGTAAAATTTTCTCGCAATTAATAACACCGCATTCTTTCACATCGCCCGCCATCCGTTTCTATCTTCTCTTCCACGATTTTCCGACTTTTCTCCGATTCAGTTAGACGTGAATTTCTTCATACCGTTAATTCTTCATTTCCTTAATATCCTTAACACCCTTAACACCCTTAATAACACGAACTGGAAGACACTGTCGATCATGTTAGCGTTTCTTTTATGTTCTTCCAAACCCTAATCGTTTAAAGCTTACTTCTTTCGTTCCATCTTTATAACCGATTTGACAGCAATCCCGAAAAAATAGTTTTATTTTTTCTCTCTATTCTCTCAGATAGTTTTTAGGAGCGTTTAAGTCATTGTCCTTATACTTACCACTCTCTTCCGCATCATGCGCTAAATACTTATCACTTCGCTGCACTGGACTTCATCTTTTATCCTATGTTTCCGATGTTTACATGGGTTTTTTTGGTTTAGGTGTTCTGCGAAATAAAGATTTCCTAATACGTGTAAGCGTGTTCGTCACTATTTCATTCTATTAGTGAACCGTTTTTAATTTTCCCGGATTTATTGAAATGTACTTTTTATATTAAAAAATGATTGAGAAATTCGGTACACCTTAGCATTGCGAAAAAAAAAAAAAAAAAAGAAGAAAAAGAATTTTTGTCTTTCATCAATCTGCAAGATGATGCAAGATTCGATGAAAAAACAGAAGAAACATAATCGGAAGCAACAGCGTCGCAGTTCACTAGCACATACTGACTAATCTGTTTTAGCGATAAAATACGAGAACGTGTTCTTAACGGAAACGTGTATATGGAGGTACAGTGAACAATCGATATTATTAACGATATGTTTAATATTTTTATTCCGTGACGTTAGAAATAATGTTTTGTTTTTTTTTTTTTAAATTACGAGTATGTTACAAACATTTTTTGAGAACCGTAATAAAAAATTCTGAAGAATCAGCCTTTTGGCTATAAGCACAATCGTAGGGTTTTCGTTCGCATTCGATCATTAAGGAAATATAAATGAAAGCGACTGATTATTAACAATAAAACGGTGTATACATTCCCGGTAATTTATTAAAAGCCTAGAATTTTTATGAAATGTCAAACAAAGGGGGGGGGGGGTGAATATAACACTAAAACACTCCTTTTTCGAAAAGGCTAATATTTCAGAATTTCTACAAAAATTTGCACGTATTTACTAAGAAATTTAGAATAATTAGCGATAGTAGTAATTTACAGAATTATTCGTTAAGTGTGCAGTTTAATCGTGTATCACATATATACGGACAAAATTTTAAAAAAACTGAAGTAGTTCCGACTGTAAATAATTGTAAATGGTGCGCAAAATAAAAAAAAAAAACCTCCCCCCCAAAAAAAACAAAAACAAACATAACAAAATAATAGAAAAAAATAGCGCTGTATTATGCGGCGTTAACGTAAAAAACATCGAAGAATAAAACGTATTTTATTATGTGTACAAATAAGTGTCCGCCGTTTTTTATCAAAAATTAGGAATTTATTGTGAAAGAACGGTACATTACCTTTTATTCAAAGTATTGTCCATCACTAGCTACTACCTTTTTCCATCTTTCTGACAGCATTCGGATACTACGTCGGAAGAACTCTTCATCTTTTGAAGCTATCCATGAATCGACTCACTTTTTAGTATATCTTCATAAGATTTAAACCGCCGCGTGTCACTGTGCCATTGACCGGAACAAGTGATAATCGGAAGGGGTAATGTCTGGTGAATACGGCGGGTGCAGTAGGACTTCCCAATTAAGTGTTTCCAAGTAGGTTTTAACCGGCGCAGCAACATGCGGACGAGCATTATTATGTAGGAGAATAATTTTTTCGTGTCTGGAATCATAATGGGCGTCTTTTTTCTTTAAGTGCTCCGTTCAATCTCATTAATTGTGTTCGATAGAGAGCTCCAGTAATTTTTTCGCTCGGTTTAAGCAATAATTCATGACACCGAGCTGATCCCATCAAGTGCACAGCGTGAGTTTTTTTCTATGAATATTCAGTTTGGCTGTCGATGTTGAAGCATGGCCAGATGGTCCCCATGGTTTTCTCTTCTTTGGCGTATCGTAGTAGGATCCACTTTTCATCACCGGTGACTGTACGATGCAAAAAACCCTTGCTTTTTCGCCTGGCAGGCAGAATTTCACACGTCCAAAGTCGGCGTTTAATGTTTCTCGGCTTCAGTTCGTATGGAATCCAATTTTCTTGATTTTGAATCATTCCTAACGATTTTAAGCGGTGTGAAATTTCTTGTTCAGTTACTTCTAATGTAATTGCAAGTTCTTCTTGCGTTTGGCACGAATATTCCTCCAATAATGCTTCCAGTTCTGTGTCTTTGTACAATTTCGGCCTTCCACTACGTTCTTTGTTTTCCATGTCAAATTCACCGTTTTTAAACTTCTGAAACCGCTCACGGCAACTTCTCTCACTTAAAGCGGTTTTATCCTATGCTTCTACAAGTAATCGCCTCAGCTGCAGATTTCTTCAAATTAAAAAAATAAATCAATAGCTCCCGTAAATGACGTTTGTTCGACTCGAAAACACGACATTCTCGTAACAACACAATAACTGACTGATGCGCAAAATCGGGTATTTTTTAGATAACGATGTTGCCGGATGTCTAAACTTATGATAAGACGTTTTACATCTGACAATTTCACCATAACTTACTGGCGGCGTCATTTTTTGTCAAACGGCCGAAATTTATTTGTACACCCAATATTAATAATTTACACTTTATAGACATTATTATTAGTTTTTCAATCATTCCAACGGATGTACACCTGTAATCAAAAGTTACACGCTTATAGAGAAGTGTGTTGGCTTATCTAATATCGTACTCGGACGGAAAAGTAAAATATTCGTAATAATATTTGTATAATTTTATTACACAAATAATTATTTATTTTCCTCTGACGCGACAACCGACATGCTTACGCGGTCACATTTCATTTTCTAACTCCTCAGTAGTAACGCCATCCCGTGTCGCCTTATAATGCGCATGCCGAACATATCGATATCGAATTTAAATATTTCGCTTCTTTGTCGAAATACCAAAAACTGGTTATCATTGACTGCTCCGGCGCAGCTCACAACCAATCGCGTTGCAGGCTAACCAGCTGATCTTCCACACCCGGATTTTCATCCCACGAGTCAGTCACATGCTGAATTTTCCAAGCATCATTCACCTCTTCATGGCATAGTACCTGCCGGCAGTTATAACTCCAGTTTGCCTGTTGGACAGCATTACATTGATGCAGATCGAACGGGGGCTTCTCTTTTCAGAGCTGCATGCCACTAGGGCGAGCATCGCTGTTCACGGCTACCAGTTCTCAGCGGTCTGGTCAATTTTTTGGCAAAGCCCCACAGTCATTATGACATTATGAATTTATATTTCTAGTCAGTTGCTTGCTCTCCCCTTTTCTGTTGAGCAGTATCATCGCTGTTGCAAATTCTTGCTTTTTTTTTGGCACTCCATCTCCAGTCGTCTTCGCTGCAACACTAGCGTCAGTTTGGTCTTCGATTCAAGTTTGGATGTGCCGATGCTGCGGATTCATTAGTTTTGTCTAGCTTCCAGTTATTTGTTGGGTTCTTGGCTCGCTTCACATGCATCGCAGCAGCACATTTACAAAACGATATTTTTTTCAATTGCTCATATTACAAGGATATTTCATTAATTGTACACGAAATAAATTTTTTTAATTCGCCAATTATTTGTGACGTGGTCCTGTTCCGGAATCGAGTTTCATTATCCAGATTTGGAAAAATTAGGCACTTTAACAAATTCAACTTAATGTTCAATGACAAAGTTGTGTCTTTACAAATCTTTGTCAGTCTAACTGTGAACCACGTTAGATCGACACGTAGATAATAAACTTCCTGCTTCTTTCGGAAAAGAAAACAAAAAAAGCCGGGAAATATTGAAAAATCGGGGAAAATTTTATAAAATCATCGAGACTCATCGAAATAGATTTTTTTTTTTTTTTTGGATATGGAATGCATAAGTTACGCAGTGTTCTCATTCCACTTAACCGCCGTATCCCGTTGTTTCGTAGTCGGCGCGATTTCCGGAGGTAATTCTTTCATTATAGAGCTCTCTTCCGGTCCTGTTTTTCGTCTCAGGCGCAATCCCTAGCTTGCTTCTATGTCGGTCTAGCACTGCTTCACAGTAACAGCTGACACTCTTTCCCCCGTTCCGCTGTTATCCTCTTACGATAGAATTTTGCTTTCTGACCAATTCCAAACTATGGAATGGCAGCAACACCGATTTATCCTCTGAACAGTTTTAAAGTGAGCAAACTCTGATGGTTGTCTTTTCCATATTCAAAATTCGGTTCTAGATTTTTTTTTATATAGTTGTGCATTTTGGTCACCCATCACAGTTTTTCTTTTTCTGCTGCTTTTTCCTAATCCTATCGTAGCGTTGTTGTCCTCTTCGACCTATATTAACGCTGCACATTTCTTCGTGATTCGTGCTTTTCTTTAAACGTTTCGAGCGTTCTCTCTAACTCGACTTTCCTCTGTAGACCCGATGTTACCGTCTTTTTCCAATTTACTTATTGTCTCAGCATTGTTTTTCCAAACAGACACATTTCATTAACTCGACTAGGTTTAGCTGTGTCGCCTTCTTACTCTTCCTATTTAAAAAAAAAAAAAAAAAAAAAAAGAAACCCTCTATCGCTAGATATATTCTTTATTAGATTTGAAAAAAAATAAAAGATTCCGAAACTCTTCTCCATTCTCTAATTTCTCCTATCCTTAGTTTCAATTTATCCAGTGTCGTATCCACGGGGTAGGGGGACATTTTCTCCTAAAAAGAACCAAATCCTTAATGAAAAATTTTTTACAATAGAGAAACTTAATTTATGCTATAAAAAATGTGTATAAATGTTATCTACGGATTTATATTTAATACGGTTTTTTTAGTAAAACTATTAATGTTACGTTTTTATTCTATTTTAAACGTAACACTGTCACCGATATTTTACCTTTTTTATTCATTTTTATTTCGCAATTTTAATTAAAAATAGGTCAGTGAGAAATATATATATATATATATATGTGTGTATATCTGTTTTACTTTTCTCACGGACAAACAATTCGGATCGGATTACTAACAAAAATAAAAAAGAATTAAAGTCTAATAAAAAATACTATCGTTTTATTTTTTCTAGTAATTTACTATCTAAACTACCATTTTTTAGGTACAATATTATAATTTCGTTTTATTTTTCATAAATTAAAAATTGTAATAATTGATGTCTTTTTAAAATATTTTTAAATTTCTAAAGAGGTGGTCGCTGTTTAATTTTCTTCAATGAAACAAGGCTTTCTCAAATTTACTGTCCACTGTATAAGACATTACGTAATTATATAATTTCCCCACAGGCCAAAATGTCTCTTTCGATCCGTCCCAGATTTATCTCTCTTTTCGGCTCTTTGTAATCACTCTTTTTTACTATATCTGTTTATTTCACTGATTGTTTCTTTTATGTTGTACAGTAATTAATTTTCAACACCAATTTAAAACAATTATTTAATTTATCAAATGGGTCCCGACGAGTTTCGAAGACAAAACTCCATGATCACGGGAGTTATTATTATAGTAGTAATAACTCCGGTGATCATGAAGCTCTTTGTCTTCGAATCGCGTCCCGGTATTTGATAAATAAAATAATTGTTTTAAATCGGTGTTGAAAATTAATTACTTTTTTCATCTTCTCTTCCCCATTGCTCTGTTTTGCCCTTTATACGGCTCACTTATCGATGATCCTATTTATGTTAATCAAATAGTCGGCTCTTTCGTCTCTGAATATTCGCACCTTCCCATCCGAAATTCCCTCTTTCGCTTGTTCCACTTTCAAACGAGTAAAAATATGTGGTATAGGTGCCGGATTTATTGATGAAAAACAAAAACAAAAAAAAAAGGTATACGAATCCGACGGCAATCGAGGACTTTAAAACAATCTGGCGCCACCATGCACTTCCCACATCTACCAAAATCTGTACCGAGGCATCGCTTTACGGAATAATGACCAGCATAATTATCAAGCGAGACCGATTGCACCAACTGCGAAAAAAGTTACTACTTCATTTCTTCTTTTGAAAAGCGAGGTTATATTCAGTACTTGTCGTTATTCGTTTTTTTTTTTTTTTAAATTCGGAATCCCAGCATCATCGAATTATCAAAAAAAAAAAAAAAAAGAAATAAAGAAAAACACCTCGTTATTAAGAAATGTAAATAATCATTTCAATAATAAACGAAAGTCGCGGGTCGAGTGGTAAACACACTTTTCCTGGAAGTAGTAAACTAGTGCGACTGCTTTACAGCACGCATTCGGTGTCAGAAAATTTACATAATCGATTTAGCTTTACCGGAATTCGTTGTTGCCTCGGACGAAATTCTAATCGAATCGTTATAAATTCAAAAGCGCTTTTGTTTTCCGAAGTGAGGCAAAAATTATTTTTCGCGGCGCCTATTAATAAACTAGCGTTAACTGTTCCCATTCCGTCATCTCAGGCACGGACCGGATCGCGGTGAATTTAAAGTCTACAGACTTCGAACGAGTGTGTCAACGGAGAAATTAGACAGTCAGCTACCGTAGTGGGTTAGGCAGTGGTGTTCGATGTGATATCTCCGGCAGCTAAACATTGAAATTTCTGAAAAATTCACTCACGCTGGGTTTGACGCCACCCCCTCCCCTCCTTTAATGAAACCCAGGAATTAGATAGCGGAGAATGTCTATCGCGTGCATAGTTAAAAATTGATTTAAAAGACACGCAATCAACAAGCTACTCGTGCCGGTCGTTTGCAATCAACCGATCATCAACGCCGTCGTAGCTATCACCGCCATCTCGCGATGACCAACATTTTCCCCTCCACCCCATAAAAATTGTAATTTTGTTCGTTCGCTCTACTGTCCCCGTTACCTGCTGTTTTTATTTGAACCATATAACGATCTTTTTCTCATCCGTCTCTCTCTCTTTCCATTGTCTCATTTCCTGACATAGTTCGAGCAACACGCGTTGAAACAGTCCTAAAAGGGTACCAGTTTAACCTGTTTCGTCGTTAACGATTTTTTCTTCTAGTAATTCCGGCGGTATTCATATATTTTTCGGATGATGAAAGTGTTTAATTCACGGCACGTGTAAAAATCTTTAAATCTTTTGTAACGAACCGTACTGTTACTTCGGTTTCATTTCCGCTCTTTTGCGAATCGGTTTTATGCTAAAACTCCTCATTGTTGTAGCTCTTAACTTGAGGTAATCAAGGCCGCTGCTAGATACCTTTTTTTTTTTTCCGAAAAGGAATATATTTTTTTTCTATAATTTCGTACTATATGTTAATAGAACTACAGATCACAATAATGGCAACAGGAATGGAGATCTTCAAGTACGTTTCTCCGAAGCATAAAAACAACCACGGAACCTTGGTAGCCCACAGACGGAGTTTCCCGCAGAGATTTTTCTGTCCTGAATCGTCTCCAAATAGGACATACAACTCTCTCGCACAGCTATATATTCACGAGCCAGGTACCGCCAAATGTCTGCCCCTTTTGTAGTCAATCGAGCGCCTCATCCACCTATCAGCTACTTCTCGAATGTTCCTCATTGGGCAGTACCACGATCCATTCACTTTACCATTTCCTCTAGTTCTAAGATACTGCCAAATGCTCCGTCCGCGGTCGCAGCTGTATTAGCTTTCATGCGCAGCAGCGATCTGTACTATCGCGTTTAATCCCCTTAAGTAGGCTACATGTGCTGTAATAGTCCCAGTAGTTAAACACGGCACATGGAAACCCTCATATACACCCCTATAGAAAAAAATTAAGTTTTTTCATTTGAATTATAAATGTTCGTATCCCATTTCTGTTTTGTCACTTTTTTAAATAAATATAAAAACACCTATTACAGAAAATAATAATTGTTATAAAAAATATTAATATAAAGCCGACATGTTTCGCAGTTACATAAATCACGGCATTAATAAATAAAGTTTAAATAAACGATATCATATTTGTCAATCTTATAAACTAAATACAATATATGTATATATATCGATATGTTATGATTGATTGTTAATTTTAAATAGCGGGTTATTATTAATTAATTATAAGATTCTTATTAATTAAATTATCCTTAAATTTATTAATGTAATATGTTACGACGCTATTAAGCAAGTTACAATTATTGATATATTTTATAATTTCTAGGTCGTCTTGTATGTTTAATTTAACCGACTTCAAAAAAGAAGGAGGTATTCAATTCGACTGTATTTTTTTTTTTTTTTTTTTTTTATGTGTGTGTTACCACACAGAACTTTCTTCTAGGTGAACCGATTTTGATGATTCTTCTGTTATTTGAAAGGTGGTGTTTCTCATGTGGTCCCATTTAAATTTGATCAAGATCTGACCGATAGTTTTTGAGTTATCCTTTATAATGCGGGAGATTGACGCTTTTTGGATGCTTTTCATTCATGATTGTTTTCACCGTCCGGTTAGATTTATTGACTTAATAAAATACCATAAATTTGCTAAATTACCATGGAAATGTAGCTTTTAATGTTTTCACACTGTGGAAATATCTGTTCTTATTAAAATGTTTTAATTTAATTGAATAAAAATGCACACTAAAATGTAAAAAATAAAATGCTTTTTTACAAAAAATAAATACCGACTTCAAGGTTTATTATACAAATTTAAAAATGCACTAAAAAGTAAAAAATAATTACTCCCGACAAAATATGTATATATATATCAGAGTGATATAACACTTAAGTGGTGATATCGTAATTCTTATACAACATTAATTTTTTGAAGTTGGCATCAAATTCATATTAAAAGAATAATTAAAAAATGCATTAAATGTTCATTAAATTGTTCCTAGATATAGTAACATGAATTTAATTCCAACTCCAAAAAGTTAATGTTGTATAAGAATTACGATTTCACCACTTAAGTGTCATATCACTTTGATATATATATATTTTCTAATCGGGAGTAATTATTTTTTACTTTTCAATAGTGCATTTTTAAATTCTTATAATAAACCTTCAAGTATCGATATTTATTTTTTGTAAAAAAACATTTTTTTAATCTGTGTTTATTAATAATAATATGTCCCGCAACAGATGATTTATTAATACATCTGTGTTTATATAGAAATATTCAGCCGGCGAACAATCGCATCAACGTGAGTAAAGGCCAGTCGTCTTCGCTTCGCCTCGCCATTGGTACCTTTCTCATGTTGTCGGCAGCATGAAAGTTAGGCTGCGCTCCTGCTTACGTGATTCCAACTGCGCGTCTACCTATCCTCTAATTCTCCTCCGAATTAGAGGATAACTCATACTCGGAATTTCGAGTGAGCTAGATGATGATGATATTGTGTTTAATAGTAGCAATATGTTCGTTATAACGGATACGGAAAAACATTTAATATTATATATACCGGATTTATCTATGAATTTATTGGTATTAATTAATTGATTATATACGTTGTTATTTGTTCTGTACGATAATATTTTAACTGTTTTACGGAGTAGGCTGGTAAGACTGTTGCCGGGTTAGCGTATGTGAATGTAGTCCAGATCTGTTCAGCGTTGTTGTTATTATTATTTCGTTTATCTTTTTTTACGATTTTTCTGTAATACGTGTTTTTATATTTATATAATAAACTTTTTATTATTACTGGAAAATACTAACGAGAAATATTCAACATAGTCAAAGCGAGTTTAACTGTAGCTGAGCGTATCCTAATCCGCGTACAAAATCCTCGCAGATAAATTACGTAAACCTCATGACAATCACCGGGAGGGGGTACCGCATTACAATACCGCGGACATCTGAAGCGTTAATATCACGCGTTACCGACGTTTGTTGAGACAATTATTTTTACTGATGAATTTTTATACTTTTTTTCGTTTGCTTAACTGTTTTGAGACACGAAAAATCTGTCGCATACATCGCACCCTAATCTTGTACAGCATTTGCTGATTGAACAAAGAATACCATGAGCACTATTTACGTTTATATTTTAATGAGATTTATTTTCCCATGTGTACATATTAAACTGTCGAAATTTAGCTTTATTGCTTTTTTGAAATTTTTTTGTTGTTTAGGCGCTTTTAATTGGCAGGCGAATAGATTTTAAGTTAGGCAGTATCGGTGAGTTTTTTTTGTAAGAAAGATGATCAATGAGTTAAGTTGTACTGCGCCGTCGGATATTGACTGAGGAGGGTTTATTTTATGCAGTAATCGTAGGGCAGAGAAGAAAGGACAAGTGTTTAATAGTCATAATATCTGAGGAGCAGTAGATACAGGTGGGAGTTTGTCGAATTCTTTGGTATAGGTGACCATGTGTGATTTTAGTGTGACCAATACGGATTCTAGTAATAATTATTTTGTCAGTTCTATTGACGAAAGTGTTTTCAAGGAAGGATTGATTTTTTGTAGGAGTGTTGTTGGAACCATTCTAATTGCTATTTGTTTAGATATATATGACTGGAGGTCTTGTAAGGAATGGAAAAGTAAGGTGTGCGGTTTTTGCAAGATTATCGACATTTTTGTTCAAGGAGATACCAATGTGACTCGGAATATACATGAAGCTGATTTTAATTTGTGATCGGGATAAGTTGTAGTATAGGTTGAGTATTTTCTGAATTAGAGGATATTGTTTTTGGAAGTTTTTTTTTGAAAGAAATTAAGAAGCTTAAGGAATCGGTCATAATTGAAAATTTACTAGACTGATAAGTATCATTGATGTGTGGGATACGTAATAATAGTACATGGCCATTAATTCCGCGCTGTGTTGCTGGAACAGAACGGGAAGAGAGAAGTGAAATGATGATTGATCTATGGAGAAGGCGTATCCTACGTGGTGTGTTTTACTTTTTAAGCCATCTGTGAAGCAGTGTTTTTTAATTATGAAAGGTGTGTAATCTGATTTTGGATAAGCTATAAGAGCGATGTTTATTGGTGGAATGGATATAAGTCTGATGCAGTTGATTTGTTTGTTGTCGAAGTAGTGAGAGAATACGGTTATTTTCTATTATTTCAATAAATGAAGCGGTTGGTTCGCGGACTGAAATTGATGGAGTTGAGAAGAAATCTATAGCTGTTTTAATTATTGGATGAGATGTGTTTAAAATAGTTTTGAGTTTATTATTTATGCAATTATGATTAAACGATATAACACGTATTATTTCTGTGAATTCCTACATTTATATATTTTAGTTGATTGACGCAAAACAGTGAAGTATTTCATTATAAAGATGTATAATTTTTTTTTAAATGCAATAGTAAAACAATTCTGCATTGAAATCGACACAATGTTGTATTTTACAAAATTAGGGTCCGATAGAAAAATATTGGAATTTAGTTTTATCATTTTTTGAGATTATCATGCATGTAATTGTGATTAAACGATATATTATTATTATTTTTGCGAATTCCCTGCATTTATATTATTTTAGTTTATATTTATTTATTTGATTCACGCAAAACAGTGTGAAATATTGCATTATAAAAATATGTAATTTTTTCTTCTTCTTCTTCTTCTTCTTCTTTGATTAACGTGCCATGTACTGCCGCCTAGGCCAGAGGCACTGATAAGTCAGAAGTTAAATGGTATAGAATAAGTTAGTAATTTTGAGGAAAAGGAGGAGATGTTCCACTTTGTCGTGATGATCAGATAAGATTTTGGAAAGGTTAGACGACCGGAGAGTTTGTGTTCGGCATGTATTGTAAGTAGGACAGTTGATGAGTAAGTGTTGGACTGTGATGGGAGAATTGCAATTGGAACATAGTGGGATGGGTTGTCTGGACAGGAGGTGACTGTGCGTGATTTTTGTGTGGCCTAGACGGAGTCTTGTGACAACTATTTCGTTCCTTCGATTTGTTGATAGCGAAGTTTTCCATGGATGAATGGTGTCACGAATTGAGCGAAGCTTGTTCGAGTTTGGGGTGCTGGTCCATTGTTCTTGCCATATTTGTAGTGATTTCCGTGCAATATAAGCTTTGAGGTCCATCGGTGGTATTTCGATATTTGAAACTGGAAAGAATAATGAGCCTTCTTTCGCCGCAGTATCCGCAAGTGAATTTCCGTTGATTCCAACGTGTAATGGGATCCATAACGAGATGTGAACACTTGTACTGCATAGGGCGCGAATAATTTCTTTGGCTATTGGATGCTGATGAGGGGAATTGTATTTTTGAAGAGATGTAATTGCGTTTAGTGAATCTGTACATATAAGGTATGAGGAATCGGGATCAAAAGTTGTTATATTTTCTATAGCCAGTTTTATGGCCATTAGTTCCGCCGAAAGTGTTGAAAATGGAGCCGGAAGGGAGTACCGACGAATAATTTCTGTATCAGATGCTACTCCACAACCTGTTCCTTGAGGTGTTTTGGACCCATCAGTAAAAACTATTTTATAGCTATTATATTTGTTAACCGTGCTCTGAAATGCGGAGCATAAAGTACTGGATGCTGATCCTTTCTTTGGGAATTGCTGGAGCTGAAGATCTATGTTGAGTTGTAAATTCGTCCATGGAGGTGTTGATGCCATAGTCAGTTTATATGTCGGTGGTAACATGATTTGCATCGTGTCCAGGATTTCAGTTACTTGATTGTAAAGAGTAAGCACCGATGTATGTGGTGTTGGAAGAAGAGAATTTAGCGAAGAAAGGCTGTCCGACGATTTGAGTCGTATCCATGTGTTTAGAATGCTCCGATTTCTGCAAATATTGAGAGGAGGAATACCAGCTTCACAAAGAACGCTAATGGATGGAGAAATAGGAAAAGCGCCAATAGCGAGTCTCGCCGCAGTGTGATGAATCGTGTTAAGTATGTTGATACTGCTTTGATTTGCCGAAGAGTATATTACAGCGCCGTAGTCGAGCCTCGACTTAATTAGTGCCTGATATAATTTTAATAAGGAGGAACGAATCGAGCCATATGATGTGCTAGCCAATTTACGAATTAAGTTTAATTTTTCGGTGCAGACTGTTTTTAGTTGATTGATATATGATTTCCATGTAAGTTTCTCATCCAAATTGATTCCTAGAAATTTCACAGTATTTGAGGATGGTATAGTTGTGTTGTTCATCTGAACTGAGATTCCATGGTTACAACGACGAACTCTACAGAAATGTATAGCGGTAGTTTTCGTGTTGGAAAAGTTGAAGCCGTTTTGAACTGACCAGATTTGTAATTTGTCGATCGTTTCCTGTAGTGCTGACGTTCCGAGGGCTGGGTCCGAGCAGGATACGAAGATGGCTAGATCATCCGCAAATAAGGAACATTTGACAGGGAGGCAGATTTGGTCCGAAATGTCGTTTATGGCCACGTTAAAGAGGGTGGGGCTCAGGACGGAACCCTGAGGAACACCATTCTGAAGATCGTGGGAAGTTGATTTAACCGAGCCTAGCCGTATATGAAATTTGCGGTTCGATACGAAATTTTTAACGAAGTACGCCAGGTGACCGCGAACTCCCCAACCGTGGAGAGTTTTTAAAATTTTTTCTTTCCAGGTATTGTCAAACGCTTTGGACATGTCGAAAAATATAGCCATCAGATGGTTTTTGCGAATAAATGATGTCTGAATGGATTGCTTGAGGAAAATTAATTGATCAATCGTTGATCTCCTTGCTCGAAAACCACGTTGCGAATCGGTCAGATGATTGTTGGATTCGATGAACCATTGCAATCGCGCGTTTGTAATTCGTTCCATGAGTTTGCACAGAGCGCTAGTGAGTGAAATAGGTCGGTAATTGTCTAGCAACATTGGATTTTTGTTTGGTTTCGGGATCGGGATGATTTCAGCGGTTCTCCATGAATCTGGGAATGTATTTGTTGTCCAGATGTGGTTAAAAATTGATAGTAGTAGAAGAATAACTGGTTCAGGGGCATTTTGGAGCATGTAAGCATGAATGCTATCCGATCCAACTGCGGCTAGTTTCAGTTGTTTGATGCCTCGTTGAAGTTCCTCGAGCGTAATAGGACTGTTGTACGGTTCTTCGTTGTTAGATTGAAAGTCAAGATTTATGGAGGCGAGGTTTCTTTTATGATTGAGCGCTTCTGTTGAGAAGTTGGAGTTGCTGGACTGTAGAGCTATAAATTTCGCAAACAATGATGTTATTTCGGTTAAGTTTGTGTAAATGTAGTTATCAAATTTGATGCTGGTGGAAGTTGGTGAAAAATTTTTTCCTATCAAGTGCTCGAATTTTCCTCCAGACTATAGTTGATGAGGTGTAATAGTTTATAGTTTGAACAAATTGCTGCCATGAGTTCCTTTTGGCCTGTTTTAATGTGTATCTTGCTTTAGCACGAAGTTTTCGAAAGGTAATATGATTTTCCAGAGATGGAGCGGTTTTTAATTTTTTTCAGGGCTTTTCTTCTGTTATGTATAGCGGCAGAACAATGCGGGGTCCACCAAGGGACAGCGTTTGTACGTCGATGTGAACTTTTGGGAGTTACGGAATTGGCACGGTTTACAATAATATTTGTGAATGATTGCACGAGATTTCCGGTATCTGAGAATAAATTAACTTTAAGGTCGGAGACTGATGGAAAGGTCGATCCATATGTTTTCCAATCTGTTTTACGGTAATTGTATTTTATGTCTTGAGGTAGGGATGTAGTTTTGCTCTGTTTATGGTGAACAATTATGGGAGTATGGTCACTTCCAGCGAGATGAACATGATTGAAGATTTCAATGGCGCTGAGAATGGACGGGGTGATAATAATTAGATCCAGCATTGACCATTTCTTATAAGAAAAGTTATAGTG
The DNA here is from genome assembly GCA_039619475.1 of Icerya purchasi. Taxonomy (NCBI): domain Eukaryota; kingdom Metazoa; phylum Arthropoda; class Insecta; order Hemiptera; family Monophlebidae; genus Icerya; species Icerya purchasi. The sequence continues at coordinate 243,016,321 of CM077115.1, forward strand.
CGTAGGTTCCTCCGGATGGAGCAGAGCGAGGTTACGTCTCGAAATAGCATCTTCAATGATTCTGCCTCTAGAGTTGTAGCCTGATCCTCCCCAGGATGGAGAATGAGCGTTCAGATCTCCACATATGAGAAAAGGATGTGGAAGGATCGAAATAAGTTCACTGATGTCTTCTTCAGTGATATTATCTCCTGGAGGTAAATATATTGAGCAAATAGTAAGTGGTGTTGAGAGGTATATAGTAGCTGCAACAGCTTGTAGAGTTGTCTTTAGTTGTAGCTGATTAAAATTAATGTAGTTTTTAACGGCCAAGCTGACTCCTCCGGATGCCCAGTTTGAAGAACAATTTACGGATATAATATTGTAGTTTGGAAGATGTAAGGATTGATTATTTTTCAGGTGAGTTTCTTGTAGACAGATTAATGTTGGATCATAAATAGATTGTATTAATTTGAGATCTTCTAGATGTTTGAAAATTCCGTTACAGTTCCAGCTGATGTATGTTTGTAAACTATCCATATGTCTTTCGAGTTTGGAAAATAAACCTCACTAGGGGGATGGGTTGGTTCCAATGGTAGGGTGGCTGGAGGCCTGCAGTCCTTTCAGCTTTTTCTGAATCTTAGTTAGGTGCACTTTTGTCGATCTATCCTTTATGAAAGGGTGAAGTTCCGTTATCATTCTAATAATTGAGTCTCTGGAAACTTTGAACTCTTCGGAAAGAATTGATTCGATTTCCAGGGCGGACTTTCCTTTAGCCATGTCCACGAATACTGCAAAATTAGTGGAGGACAGTGGATATTCGCTTGCTTTGAATTTTTCGTTAATTGAAGTCTCAAGATGTTTTAAAACTTCTTTGAGAGAGTTTGGAGATTCCTCCGTTTCAGTTCCTGAGTCCGATGAGAGACCATGAGATTCATCTGGTAGATCAGTAAAGTTTTTGAGTTTTTGCTTTTTTGTTTCCTTTTTCTTCGTTTGATCTCTAGCTTCCGTAGATATGGGATGAGTAGCACAAATTTCCATCGGCGTTGAAGAATTACCTAATGAAGACGAAGTAGATGGAAGTGACCTTTTCGAGGTAAGCAATGGAAAGTGATCAGCTGAAGATTTCCCGGTGTTTTCTATTTGAATATTTGGAGTGCCGATTTCTCGTTGAACGGCGTTTTCTGGGTTATCAGACTCGATAGTGCAGTCTTCGGCTCGATGACCTTTTGCTTTACACTTGAAACAGGTAAAGTCGTCGAATGTGATGAAAATCCTGTGAGAAACATTTTCGTGGTCCAGTACAAATGATCCAGGTAGATTTGCTTCTTCAATATTAGTAGTAGTGTAAACCCGTCTTCGCCAGCTAATGATATGACCAAACAGTTGGTCGTGAGGATTAATTCTTAGAATGGCGATATCGGATGTAATTTCTAGTTTTAGATTATTTACAACGTAATCTTGTAAAATTTCATTCGGAAGCGTTGACGGCACATTAGAAAAAATGATTCGTTTAGCTGGAGTCTTTTGTCTTCTGCATTTAATGAAATTGTCCTCGATTTTGAATCCGCCATGTTCGTTCATGAATGCCTCTACTAAAGATGAATCTTTAAGGTGAATAATGATTCTGTTGCGGCTTACTTTAGCAGCTGCAATAATATTAAGGGGACCTCCAACGAGATCTTTGATGGCGATAAGGTAATCGCGAAGTTTATAATCTAATATGCAGTTGAAAACGATACCTTGTTCTTCTGTAGGGTATTTGAACGTGGTTAATGGTGTAATTTTGTTTTTTGTGACCTGGGAGTACGATAGCGTTGAAGTGAGAGTAGGTTTTAACGATAAGTTCGGCGGAGAAAGAATTTGAGCCATTTTGCAATCGGACTAAGCCGATTGCTGATATTCTAGAAATTACGTTCGGTTAGTTAATTGATAGTACAATGATAAAAGCACTTACTTATAGAAGATCAGCGTCTCGGTTAATAACGCGAGCGATAAGATAAGATAACAAAGACGAACGCGGTAACACGCAACTGCACTCTTAATCACATAAACCAACTCATGTAATTTTTTAATTGCTATGGTAAAACACGATTCCACGTTGAAATCGGAAATGTTCTGTATTTGAAATAATTACGGTCCAATGAATGCGACAAATTTGATCTGGCTTCTGACACTATCTTTTTGCAAATTATTGGCCGGATACGTTATATTTAGTAAACTGATCCGACTTATTAACAAAAATAAAGTGAAATGTTTACGTTAGGGTAAATTTATTTAAAAATTTGCCGACTTCAATTGAATACTCGTTTTCTTAAAGAAAAATAATTTAAAAACTTGTATATTTAATCTCGTATTTAATACCTTTTCTTTTTTCTTTTGTTTTTACCGATAAACAATTCTGATAATCAGATTTGTTTTCAGCAACGGCGAATGCTCAGGTACTTCTGGCCACACTGCGAAATACTAAAAAAGAAAGAAATCTGTCACTACTAACCTGTCTCTAAAGGGACAGTTTTTAGCTTGTTAGCAGAAATCTGGGAAGGCCATCTGAAGAAAAATGCTTTTCCTTGCCTGAATGGCGAGGAGTTTGCGACTAACTACGCACCTACCTTAGTACAAGCTGATGGATAATCTCGGTATAAATCATTGTCCCCCGTTATTTGTATATACAGTGAAACTTCTACTAACGGACACTTTTAAATAGCGGACATTTCCTAATAGCGGATAATTTTAAAATACCCGGCATTTTCCTATAAGACACAATATTATTTCCCAATTACGGACGCGGACACTTTAATTTGTCAAAAAAAGTTCAATTAGTGCCCCAGATTATTGTTCAATAGACACGAGGGGGATTGCATGTAGAAGATCCATGTACCGACATAAATGAACTAGCCCAGCTGAATTCATGCAACAACAAAATCCATATCCGATGCATGATGCAGTAGACACTGTGATGACGCAATAATGTTTATGATGGCGAAGAAGGTACAACTACTGAAGTTGACTGTGAAACTTTAAATAATGTTCACTCGTTAATTGGAAAACTAAAAAAATCGTACTTCATTCATAAAGCTCCGATGCTGAAGGTTTAAAAATGACATCCGAACTGTGCAGGTGCATGTCGAATCGCGAATTATTAAATGAAAGAAACACAGTAAAATTACCGATTTTATTTCATACAAAACTGAAATATGTTCGATACGCTAGGAGTTACAGTATGTGTTTAAAAAAAAAAAATACATTTTGAACATAAGTGATTAAAATTGTAGATTATCTTGCGTTCTTAAAAACAAAAAGTGATTTATACTCTATTGCCTTATTTTTTTTATCAACTAATCCTGGAATACAAACATAAGTAAATAGTGCAGTAGTACTGTACATACATACATGTTTTTATATTATACGAACATTTTTTTTTTTATATTTTAAACGCATGTATGTCTCAAGTAAATACGTACTGTATTTTTTTTATACTACGTATTATTATATTCTTGTTAAATACGTTACAATACACAATAATGTAAATTTCAGTAAACTGTACATACATTATTATTTCCCGTTAGCGGACACTTCTTAATACCGGACAAATTTTTGGTCCCGCGACTGTCCGTTATTCAGAAGTTTCACTGTATATTATTTGCACTTTTTGCTTTACGCCATTATAAATTTAGTGGAGTCACCGCAATAAACTAATTTTGTGTAGCGATTATAACACCTAGTTCGTTAGTTGGCTAATGCAAATTGCGAAAATTATAAACTTAAATTAAATGAATATTGCAGAAATATTAACGGTTCGAATTCAGACGCCGTATTTCGTCTTTATCCTAGTATTCCTTTTTGGTCTTTTCTTAATTGAACACAAATCAGGGTCGTATCTAAGAGGAGTTTTCAGAATTCACCCCCCCCCCCCGAAATGTTCGCGAAATAATAACTGCTTGAATTAAATGCACCGAAATTCAGAATAAATTTTTTTCATTTCAATTTTTGAAAAAAAAAGAAAATTGAAAATTTTATGAATTCTATGTAAACGATTATTTTTTATTTGTTTTTATTGTAGTGTTCAAATATTGCATACACACTGACTACAAGGCTTTAGTGTACTATTTATAAATAAATATATTTCATGATAATACACACATACACACCCACACGCATACATATATATATATATATATATATATATACAAACACAGTGGTGGATCCACGGTGGAAAAGCCCCCCCCAGAGAACCAAAGTCTCTATGAAAAAATTTGTTATAACAGAGAAACTTATTTATTTATTGTATTTACAAGTCGCTTTTGGACTACAAGGTCATTAGTGACTACGGTTTTACAGAGAATTACAACATTAATTTATGCTATAAAAGATTTGTATGAATTTTATCTACGGATTTAATTATAATTAATATTTAATACTATTTTCTAGTAAAACTATTAATGTTGCCTTTTTATTCAATTTTAAACACAACTGTCGTCGATGTTTTGCCGTTTTTATTAATTTTAATTTTTATTTTGTAGTGTAAATGAAAATAGTTCAATGAGAAATATATATATTTTTTTTATTTGTTCATGAACAAAGAATTCAGATCGGATTACTAACAAAAATAAAAAAGAAGTAAAGTCTAATAAACATACTGTCTTTCTTACCATTTCTAAACTACCATTTTAGCCAGAATTTTATAATTTCGTTTTATTTTTCACCCCTAAATATAAGTCAAAATTTAAATTAAATTAAAATTAAATTGTAATAATAATGTATTTTTAAAATATTTTTAAATTTCCATAAAGGTCGCAATTTGATTTTCTATGCGAAACAAGGGGTATTTCTCAAATCTACTGCCGACCGTAGAAGATTTTACGTAATTATATAATCCACCCCCCCCCTCCCCAGTGTTCTTCTAAATCATCCCCTGATATATATATATATATATTAATTACAACGTAATTCTTAGGCTACCCCCCTTCGAAAAAATGTCCCAATTTTATGTAACGCAAAATGTCCCAATTTTATGTAACGTTTGTTATATTTTATAGGATTTTTATTATTGTTATTTAAAAAAATGTCACAATTTTATGTAATGAAATATGTAACGAAAAATGTAACGAATAAATGTCTCAATTTTATATAATGAAAGTTAAATGTTAGAATAGGACTTTTGTGGTTATTTTTTTTTTTGTTGATGCCAGTAAGAATTACGTTGTAAATTTTGATCATTCTATACAAAGTATAGAAGATAAAGAGACAGAAATGAAAGCAAGAGGGGTCAAGGGGCGCAGCCCCTTGCGAAGCCAAAATGGCCGAGTTTATATATATATATATATTTATAAAAATATTTTTGTAACCCTTCCCGAAATTTTGGTCTAGATACGGCCCTGAAACTGATAATTCAGGTCACTCTCAGATATTTGGACAATACATGTAAGCCATTTCTTAACTATATCGGTTTTTCTTTTCTCTTTTTTAGTACTGAAAGTGGGATATTCTTTTCTGAAAGAAAGACGTTTTTTTTCATTTCATTCTTCGATTATGTAATTCGCGTTCGTGCGATTAGCTCATTCCATTGCCGAATATTAATTTTTTTCAAGCATATAACTTAATAAGGAAGTCAAAAAAGTTGTCAGCAACTGCGACAAATCAAATTAAGTTTTCTATCGATGAATGAGAGAACTGAAAATTGTTACGACTGCTCTTATTATTATTATTTTTAATGTTATTATTTTAACAGAACAGTTTTATAGCGGATACGGGGAAGAGTCGCTTGCGAAGGGAAGTATTACGAATTCATCCATCATTCGGAAATGGAACATTATCTAGATCGACATGACGATATCTAAATCAATCTTTAGCTCGCTTTTAAAGTTCCTGCCATTGTAAAAACGGAACGAAAGCAATAATAAAAGATAATTATTTATTCCACCTTGTTTACACAGAAGGCTTTCATTATTTTTTCGTATCTTTTCTTAGATTTTTTTTTTTATTTCTCTTATTCTAACTTTTATACAAGCGCGAATTTATCTAATTATTTCTTTCTATCCATCATCTCCGTTTACACTGTAATGATCGTTTCCACTTTTACGGCAATATTTCATCACGGCGTTTGATTTCCTTTTCATCTTTTTTCTTAATTAATGACTAAATGGCCTAAGAAAGGCCAAAAAGAAAAATAGAAGAAAGAAATCTTCTATTTTAACATTAAATTATGATGACGTTCAGTTTTACTCTGAAAAAAATACTGAGGACCCACCGAAATAGTCCATCAAGCAATAATCAATAGAAAGGATTCTAGGACTATTATAACAGTTTGAAAGTTTTTAACTGATAATTGCCTTTTTTTTTTGCTAACGTGTGACACTTCTTTATTGAAATTTCATATAGAATTAAAAATTTAATTGGAGACTTCTACAAAATCGAAGATAAAACGTCAACGTAGAAAAATTAAAATTACTATGCCAAGGATGGAGAGACAATGACAATCAGAGTAATATGCTTACCGAAAAGACAGTGCCGAAGGAAAGAGCAGAAGGAGTTTTGCCAATCTGCGATTGCAAAGGCCACAGTATCGACGGACAACAGACCACAATTAAAGAAGAAGAAGTAACACCGGATGTTTGAAAAACAGTTAGAGACATCAAGCGCCAAATTGCGGACTTCCTGCGTAGTGTTAAAATTTGTTTAATTTAAAAATTACGAATCCCCGATTTTGGAATTTATTCATTCCTTTGTTTCCCGTTTTTCCCTTATTTCACTGTACATATTCTGCCGTCTTCATATTTTTTGAAGTTTTTTTCAAGATTCAGTCAATATACTAGTATGTTTTTTTCAATCTTCTCTGGAACTAAAGACAAGTTATATAATCCCTACGATTGCTGTTTTCTTTCCTCAATTCGTTATCGTATTAAAATCTAATTCCTATCCCGCTGCTGATGATTTCTCAAACTGTAACGTTGGTCAATGCCTTCGGCAGGCAAGCTAAATTAAAAAGAAAAGAAAATAATTTTGTTGGGTAATAGAAATTTAAAATTTTTCTTTTTTTTTTAATACTATTCGGTTCGGTCAAAAAAGACATTGGCCCAAGAAGAGCTAAAAGGATGAGAAGCGGAATCAGGTGTTTATGCGATAAAATATGGAGGATAAAAAAGACCCAAGTGCCTGAATGACCGACGGCGATGGCCAGAAGAGAATAAAAGATGCACAATACGAACTTGGAAGACCAATTAACAGAAGAGTAGAAGGAAGAACGTTCGGAAGAGATTGCACTCAAACAAAATGTGATTAGTAGTGGCACCTATAAAGTTGTGAGAGGAAGGTTGAAGAAAACAGAGAGGAGAGGGCTCTGGAGAGAAGCGAAATAAAGAAGTAGGAAGCAAACTATGGCCAAAGCGTAGGCGATAGATTGCGGAGAGAGTTGAACGCCGCATGGAGGGAGAATTGAAACACCAGATATAAGACTGTATATTAGGTTGGATGAAGAGATAAAAGGAATCCGAATTTGAGAATGAGGAGGAATACGTGTTTAACCGTAATCTGGAATGAGCTGAAGTGGAGAGGAGATTAATATTGTGAGATGAAAAAACGTTGAGAAATTCATTGGTAGATGGGGATGAACGAGCCAGTATATCGGCTGAATCGTTACCTTCGATTCGAGAGTGCCCAGGGATCCACAGTAGGCTAATTTGAATAGAGTGAGAAAGGCGAGAAAGTGTTACTGTAGGAATTTCCATAGATAAAACAACAATAATCAAGGATAGAACGAACAATGTAGAGCATTAGTAGAATGTATGGATACCCCAATTAGTAGAGGAGATAGACTTTATCAGGTTGAGCCTTTCGACGGAAGACAGGTAGAGATGGTTGATGTGATTATGGAATGAAAGACGATTGTCCAGAAAAATGCCTAAAGAGGGATCACATTATTAATTAATGACGAGACTAATTAAAGAGGGATCAAAAGGACGAAGGATAAACACAACAACGGAGGATTTAATAGATGAAATTGAAAGATGGATATTTGATAAAGAATATTCTAATGATGTTAAAAAACTTTTGGAGCTGGGAGCTAGCGACAGAAATATGATGATGGGAGGAGTAGATGAGGATATCATGGGCGTAAAAAAGGCACGAAGAACTTGAAGGTATGGAAGCAGTATCGATGAAGTAGATGATGAACAGAGTTAGGCTGAGAGTCTTATGGTAATCCACGGGATACTAACTCAGTGTGGGTATCGGAAGGAGTAGAAAAAATGACAGTTCTACACCTAAAAAGATTACCAATGAGGAAAGAAAAGTGAGAGCCGGTATATTAAAAGAAAGATATCAGACAAAGCAAGCAGGTGGACATTGTTGAAAGTCGTAGTGATGTCAACAAAAGAAGCAACAAGAAATTCTTTGCGGATAAATTCCGAGTAAACGTTTACCAAAAACGAACTAATATAATCCAGGGCTCACATTCGGGCCGAAAACCATACATGCTGTTGGGTAGTAAATCACTGTGTCACAGCCACCAAACAAGACGTCTATTAATTAAGGTTACGAAAATCTTTCTAACGCAAGAAGCAAGAGAGATAGGACGAAAAGTTGAAGAGTTAAGCTTCAGGATTGGGATGATGATAAAAGTATTCCAAGAAGAAGGAGTAGAGCAGGAATGAAGAAAATAAGTTCGAAAGGAACCAAAGAGAGTACTCAGAAAGGTTTTTGAGAATGGGAAAGGAAATTTCATTTTTTTCAGGAGAGGAATTTGCAGAATTACGTAAGGATGCTTCCAGTTCTGTCAAAGGAAATGGGGAGAAACCGAAAAAAATGTGAGGAGGTGAAATCGGACGATATTAGACAGGATTCTTGAAAGCTAGAAACGTAACTGGGAACTATAGTAAAAAAGGGGTTAATTTATCAGAAGGAAGATTCCGATTAGAAGGTCACGTGAGGAGAGAGGGGACTTGAAGGTCTTGGTCATACTCCAGATACAAGAAGCAGGAGCGGAGCGTGACAAGGAAGAACAGAGAGTTTATTTTCATCAGCTTTAGCGTTGGCTCTTTTATGGACGAGAAAGTTATTGAGAGTGAGGGAGGAACGGAAAGTTCTAAATATGGATAGACTGAGATCGAAAGTAGCTTTACAACGATTCCACCACAAGGAAGAAGACGTTTTAGCTTTTCTATGAACAGATGCCCGAACGGAAGGGGAACAAGTTAAAACAGCAGAAACGGAGTGAATGAAGAAATCATATTGAGAGGAACGATTCAAATTTATTGGGATTGATGAAAGTGAGGAATCCGGAAAGGAACGAAAATTGGACCAATCAACTTTAGAGAGGATCCATTTTGGAACCTGAAGGCGGTTAGGAGGAGATGGAAGAGTAATTTCATTAAAGGAAATAATTATAGCAGTGTGATCGCTACCAAAGGTACGGTCCAAAGTATTCCATGAACTACTAAGGCCGAGACCGGGAGAGGTAAAGGACAAGTCAATGTAGCTGATAGAGGAGTGACTTCGGATACAAATAGGGGAATCATCATTCAGGAGAAACAGGTAATTTTGGAAGATAAAATTACAACCTCAAAAGGGTGAATGAGCATTCCAATCACCACCAAATGAGCAATGCGGGAGAAAGTGCATTAATAAATGGCTGGAAGTTGCGCAAATAACTGATTTAGGTTGAAAAACGAATCTCCTAAGGCTGGCGTTTACGTTGACGACGGTACATTTTAACTGTTTCAGCGTGCAGAGAGAGGGAGTTATTTTCAAATTTCAAGAATTTTCGAAACCTTCAAAGGTGATGAACATATGCTTATTTATAAATTTCATGCCATATGGCTGGTCATATTTAATATTGGAAAACTAAATGATGCTCCGTGAAATTTTGAAGATTAAAAGTTTCAGATAAAGTTAAAAAGGGGAAGTTGTAAATGGAGTTTGGTTGACTCTATAGGACTATGGAGCTCGGTTATTATTCGTAGACTTCAACTTTCCCGTAATTGTCTCCGATTCAGACTACCACAATTCTCCCCATGTCGGAGGAAATATTCCGGTGTACTCCTTCCGAATGCACTCTCACTCAACAAAATAACCCAGCTAGTCTGTGTGTTCATTATGAAACAACCAAAATCAAAATACACGCGCAAAATGTTTCATACTCCGAAAGTCAAAGCAAACTGGTCTCTTACACTATTTCTCGACCGTACTGTATTCAACGCTATAAATACGAATGCAAACGATGCTAAAATTTTTGCACGGGTATTTTACTCGAAAAATCACATCAACCGAGAATTGCAATTAACCCATATATATAATCAATCGCAACGCGAGAAGTACGTTGAGATTTTTAATTTTTCCAGAATGGAACCGAGCAACCGCGGTAAGAACTGTTTCGGAGGCGAAGAGAATTATATGGGCACCGAATCGAAAACGATAAGATCATTCACGGTTGGTTAGTTAAACGAGAGACAAAGGACGCTGGTCGTTTGCCTGCACCGGACGGCTGGCTCGACGCGCATGCATTGCTGAAAATCGGGCAAAGGTGCCTCGTTTTCAATAAAGCGCAAAGGTACCGGCAAAGGGCGATGCCGGAGTAATAGTAAACCAGCGACCCGGTGCATCAGCAAGCAAGCAGCTTACAAAGAAACGATGATTGACGTAGCGGCACTAGCGGTATCGGATTATATTGAACGAGTTAAATAACACCGACAGCAGTGCTGCTATGCGAGCTCTAAAACGCGGACCGCCAAATAAATTAAAAGCGAAGAATTTCGGACAATCGAAATCCGCGAAATTTCAATAAACGCGTCGCCGACAAAGCGCCCGCGACCTTTCCTCGTCGAACGAAATGCTAAGCCGTCCAATGAAATTAATAGACAGCTTCTATGACCGATCAATCGCACGCGATTCGTATGCGATAAGCAGGTAGTGTCGCGGAATTCGATATTCGCGATAGTATTCTCGCTGTGTCGCACATGGCGCTGTTCGATACAATTTCCAACATGGGCGCAAAATCATCGTGTAAAACGACCTATGAACTCTCTAGGTCCGTAAGTGCAAAAAAGGAGTTGCCACCGAATGATAACGATGAAAACGAATTTATTCCGTGTCTCGTATCTTTCTTACCGTTGCGTGACTTGAAATTCCGACGGTACAACCGGTATGTATTTGAAATCGACTCTGTCCTATTCTACGATTAACATTTACGCAATAATAACCCTATCGATGTTGCCACTTTCATGCTGATTTGAATAGCGACGCCGGAGAATTTAATAAATATAAAACTTCCCATAAAGAAAGCAAAAAAAACCAAAAAACAACCCTTAAGATAAGTTGAATAAAATTCGATTAGGAATAATCAGAGATTATTCTTAACAACATCTTTAAGGGAGTCACAAAAGTGACTATCGAACGCAAATGCCGTGCAAGAGCGAACTTAAGAAAAATCCTCCTTCGGAAGAAAAGTGCGTATCCTTCAACAACAAAGTTTTGCGGTCCGGTGCACTGTGTTTCACAACATTAATAGCAAACTGAAGTGGAACACGTATCAAATGAAGACCATACCGGAATATTATTATCGTACGGACTCACATGATAGGAGGTTATGTGTAAATATAAATAAATCTAAATTGTTACATATCCGAAACAGTACTAAACATAAGAGTCGCGATAATCATTCTTCATAATAACGAATGCTTACACGAACTTCATGAAACGAATAATTCACCTTCATGTTTATGTCCACCTCTTGAAAACGTAGAAGATTTTAAATATCTAGGAATATATATATCGATAGATCTTTGAACTGGAAAAAGCACGTTCAAGTCTTAAATTTGAAAATAAGACAATCAATTCAAGCTTTATACAAATTAAAGCATGTATTTTCATATAAAACACTACACTACAATGCAATAATTGTGTCTAGAATTCTATATGAAATCCGAATATAAACTGAATCCAATAAAATAGGTAAAAATCAAAAAAGGTGTCTTAAACTTATACTACCCTACTGAAGGCGAAGTGACTAGAAATCAATTATGTATAGAAAGAAAATGATGAAATGTCTCCAAAGATGTACTACTACTACTATTGCAGGTTACTCGAATATAATAGCAATAATATAATGTTACCAACTAGGGCAAAAACTACTGGAATAACAAGAAATCAAAATAATATATATTACACATATATCCTAGAGCGGAAAATCTACGAATTGATAACATACGATTATATTCGGTTTTAATTAAATTAATGAGAATTATCCTCAATCACATTATAAACAAAAACAGTATTTGTGTGTGGAAAAAGGAGGTGTTTTTTTTTTTTTTTTTGGGATCGCCAAAAAAGGAGGTGATGAAATTTCTGAAGGAATGGTGCAAAGGATAAAAACAAACTGCGTTCGAATTCCTCACACCTAGATAGTTCAATCATGCTGCTACTGATTATACACGTATTCTATGTTGTTGTTTTTGTGTTGTTCCTATTTCTTTTAACTTACTGTGTTTGGAATTCATAAAGAAGATATTGTTTGCGAACGCTGTCATTATATATATGTATATATGACTATTTAGAGTGAATGTATGTATGTGTATGTTTTTTTTTCTTTTTTCTTTATACCTATATATAAGTTATATTATTTACTAAGACATATATTACTTATGGTTTATATAATTTTCGATGTGTATAATAAACATGTATAAATTTGTAACGTGTACAACCTGAATAAACGATGATAAGAGTATCGGGCACTTACACAACAGGCATACTTGTCCAGTGAGACCCACAAACTTATTTAAAAAAAAAAAAAAAAAAATAGCAAAATTCTCCGCAGCAATAATTTAAAAAGAAAAGAATGAATTATCTTGGCTGCCTTGGAAATCGTTACCAGTAACTCGGAATTATAAAATTTCGAAACGAAATATGGCCATCAATAAAACACTGATTTAGAAATATAAAGATATTGTACATTGTGCTAACGGATCCAGATACTGAAACTGGCAGAACATATTCACTGTTAACAAAACATTTCTCTTTAGCTCCCTTTCAATTAAACTTATGTCTGCACTTAATAATCGTGTTTAATATGCCTGATTAAAAAGCTACTTCATTTGAACCGATATTCACTCTGTAGTATAATTAAGTATCTCCTTGTTTTTTATCTCCAAAAATCCAACTATATGTATAATTATATATATATATATATAAACTCGACCATCTTGGCCTCGCAAGGGGCTGTGCCCCTTGACCCCTCTTGCTTTCATTTCTGTCTCTTTCTCTTCTATACTTTGTATAAAATTATCAAAATTTACAACGTAATTCTTACTGGCATCAACACAAAAAAAAAATAACATAACCACAAAAGTCCTATTCTAACATTTAACTTTCATTATAAAAAATTAAGACATTTTTTCGTTAAATTTTTCGTTACATATTTCGTTACATAAAATTGTGACATTTTTTAAATAACGATAACAAAAATCCTATAAAATATAACAAACGTTACATGAAATTGCGACATTTTTTTGGGACATTTTTTCGAATGGGGGTAGTCTAAGAATTACGTTGTAAATTTTGATAATTTTATACAAAGTATAGAAGAGAAAGAGACAGAAATGAAAGCAAGAGGGGTCAAGGGGCACAGCCCCTTGCGAGGCCAAAATGCCCGAGTTTATATATATATATATATATGTAGAAATGTATAGAAATATATAGTGGGAACCGGCTGTAACAACTTCGAAAGCAGTGAATAATCTAGTCATTATAACCGGTTTGTCGTTGAATCAGATATAGTTCTTTGGGTTACGTGTTCAGAGCGACCAAAAGAGACCGCGAATATTATTTCCTGGAAATCTCTGATATACTACTACAATTATGAACTGCGATCATATTCTGTTACGGTTCTCTTATAAATTATGTAATTTCTAAATTCGTTATTATTTACTTTAAACTTGATATTTCTAGATTAATATTAAAGTATACAATATTATAAAAACGTAATTTAATGAAAAATGCCTAGGCAATGTATACAATTTTTGTTAATGTAAAATTATAATAGATGAATGGAACCGCACTCACATAAAACGCATGATATAGTTTTAGTTGAAAATAAAATATCAATGATTAAACATGAGTACGCTTCTAGTCATGAATTATCATTTCTAGCAGTTTTAACAAAATAACTTGTTGGTCGCTCTAGTTCGCATATACTAATAATAATAGTAATAAAAATGTCTGAACACGGTCGTCCAAGTCGAATATAATAATAATAATTAAAAGATTCCGATGTTCGCTCTGAACGCCATTATTGGTGGGTCGCTCTGAACACGACACCAGTTCTTTGACTTTTTGATACACAAAATTAATGTTACTGGAAACTTACGATCCGTTATAAAAACTTTCAAAGTATATTTTTACGGGAAAACCTTTTTTACCGATTAATCAAATAATCATATACTTGCAAGGATAGCTGTACGTGATCTTGTTAATAAATTCAAAAGTATAAACACGAAATTTTTTCTTTGTATATAAAAGTATGAAAAAAGTGGAACCTAAATCAATATCAAAACAAGCGTAAAAAAGAGAAAGTTCAGTTTTTTCGTTTCTTTCAAGAAATTCGTAAATTTTCATTTTTTATTATAACGAGACGAATAATGCAGACTTTTTCTAACACTTTTTTAATGACCTGTGCCGAAAGAGTTCATCGATTTTGTTACGTTTACAATAATAAATCAAAGAATAACACACAGTATATCTATTCCATTCTGTACAAACTTTATTTTTTTATAGAAAAAGATCAAAAGACTATTTTATTTTTTTAATTTTTTTTAGTAAATTTATTCACAAACGTCTTTCGAAATTAAATTGTATTGCCTAGCCGTTAAAGGCGATAATTATTTATCTGTGTAGAAAAATTTTGCTCGTAATAACCGATTTGTCGCTGCAGCCAATGTCGGTACAACTCATAATCATTATACGTATAAATATATATATATGTATATTACAAACCAAAAAACATGATATAAATACATCTATATATAGATGTCATTCAGAAACTAATAATTATGAGGTTGACAATTAGCTGACAATTACCTATATCTGTAATCAATAATACTTTGGTCATTGTATTATCCCTCATTGTATTATTATCATTTTTCCTCGGTTTTTATTTTCGGTTTATTACCTGTTTATTTTTCACTTTCTTTTACTGTACACATTGCACTTTATTGTACACAACCCATCTTTAAAAGTATAAGATTTTTATTTCCATTTTTAAACATTGCATTACTACTTATATGTATAATAATAATCCCACAACTCGCGCAATTTCTGCGCATCTGTGGTACATATGTTTCTGCTTATATATTACATTATCCTGTATTAAGCAATAAAATGATTTGATTTGATTTGATTGTTATTATTAAATTCCAGAAGCTTAGTCGGAAATATATTATTATTACTATTAATTGTAATATTGTTATTATTAATATTACTGTTATTGCTAGTATTACAACCTTAGAATTACTGATTTTCTGATAAATCAATTAGCAAAAATAGTCCCTTTGGCGGTAGAAAAACGACCAGCAAGTGGGGGGGCTAGCTGATTTCCACTTGATGAAAACATTAAAATCCGTCGCAATATTAGCAGGGAGTTTGGAGTTATTAGCGGTCCCCTGTAATTTAGAACCGAACATAGAAGGAAAAAAGATAAAAAATAATAATAATAAAAAAAAGAGAAAAAAATTTAAAAACGAATAAGAAAATAATAAACTAAGCGCAACAAACTGAAATTAAAGAGAAAATAAAATTAAAATTAACTTCCTTCTTATATCCGGTCTTTTCCTTCTCCGCTTACTGTATTTGTTCTTTCCTACTAGCAGCATTTGATATCGTATAAAGATATAATTGATTTCTAACCCTTTTATAATTGTTTCTCGGTTAACCAGGCACTGTTGACAAATCCAACAAAAAAGAAAGAAAAAAAAAAATTTCTTCGAGCGAATGAAATAAACGAATGATAAGTGAACCAGCTCACCCTTTCTTAAGCGCTCCACAATCTTGGCTATTGGTTGCCTTCGCTTCAATCACAGTTCTCTTCCTGCATCACTTTCACGGTTTTCATCTGCTTCCACTATATTTAATTCTTTTCACCACTTTCTAATTATTTTCTTTTTGGTCCTGATATCTCATTTTAATACGCAGTCTTTTCTCTGCTGGAGCAATCGTGCTTCTACTCTTCTCTACTAAAACTCGGTATTCCTACTCTCTTTATCGGTGCTTCTGACATTCTTTCATTTCCTTCTGCTTACTTCTGCTCATGAATTATTTGTATCCTCTATCCTTAAACGTTTAAGAATATAACGTTATTTTTTCATTCTTTCCACTTCTTGAACTAATTTCCTTTTTGAAAAACCCATTAAAAAAAAAGAAAAAAAAAAGAACGACGCCTTGACAGAAACCTGAACATAATACGCCCGACTTTATCACTGATAACTATTATTAAGTAATGACAGGCGCCTGCGCACATATATTTCCTGTTTGTACAAATAGCTCGAAAGCGAATGAAATTATTTACAGCGTTCAGGGAACTTTTTTGTATATCATAAAACGACTTTTATGTTCCCGTTTATATCGAATCCACGCCATCGAATAGTTCTGAAGTTGCCGAATTTGAAACGATTTTTTTGCATTAATATTTTAGAATTAATCTAAACATTACTGAATAGAAACAGAGACTGGGCCAGATTCTTCAAAGAAGTTACTCGTAGGATGCTGCTAGGTGAAGACAGGTGCAGGAAAGGCTTTCCAGTTCAACATTTAGAAACGATGCCTACCTCGTGTTTAATGAACGCCTTCGGAACACGATCGTATCTAGACGCACAGCTGTAATAGGCTGTCATATACAAAAGCCTTATTCTCCACTCAGTATTTTCCTTCTATACAGATAAATATCAATACTCGAGGACAAAGATTTAACATTTTCCATTATTAGGTTGTCGTCTACTGCCTCCTCACGGCTGCTCTATTCAGCGCTAACTTATCTTTATAGAAATTACGAATACATTAAGCGCAGGATAACAGCGGCCTCTATAATTACCACAACTCGACATATACGAGTATAACATATTATGTATATATATATGTAATTATATATATATATATATATATATATATATATATATAGGTATCACATCAAAACGATCGTGTTTTTAAGCTTGCGCTGAATTATCCGTTACGCCCAAAAGTTGCAGAGACCCACATCAGATTGCTATCAGCTGACACGCTAATGAAAAAGCGTAGAAACGAGTCATCTCATCTGTAATCGCGATAACGAAAAATCGCCTATAATTAATAAAATATTATCGTTTCAGCTTTTTTTCAGACCTAGACTTTGAATTCGCTATTTCTTACCCTAATAGGGTGATTTAAACAATTTTTTAAATAATAAAATAATAATGATATTATTTTATATATTATCTTTTGGGCGCGCCAGCGGCTTTGACCCAACAACTACAGAAATTATGGAAAGAGTTAAATAGAGAGACGATTAGAAATAGAGCTTAGGAAAGATAGTACAGAGACTATGTCTGGAGATGGAAAGGAAAGGACAAAGGAAGAATTATAAGGAGCACGTGTTAAGATTTTGGATTACAAAACAGATCGCTCAAAATCAAGGGCAGGGCATTCAAAGAAAATGTGGTT
The DNA here is from genome assembly GCA_039619475.1 of Icerya purchasi. NCBI lineage: Eukaryota > Metazoa > Arthropoda > Insecta > Hemiptera > Monophlebidae > Icerya > Icerya purchasi. The sequence continues at coordinate 243,033,973 of CM077115.1, forward strand.
TGCAATATACATATATAGTGGAGTAGAGATAGAACTGTGAAGGGGACAATCGGGAGAAGAGGCTAGGGAAAAACGAAAACGTGAAGAGGGTAGAAGGGAGTGATTGAAACGCAGTCTGATTAAGGAAACGATCGCGCGGAGCGTTGATAAGAAGAGGTTTGAAACCACGGCTGAGAACAGGGAACCGGCTGAATTTGAAGATAATGAGAGGCGGGATTAGAAAATAAAGAAGGATAAATGTCTGACCATAGTCTGGAATGATTGACTGAGGAAAGAAGGAAGATGTCCGAGGTAGGAAAATTGCAGAGTAAAGGACCATCGCGGGCGGCCGAACGGGCTAAAATATCCGCTAACTCGTTGCCCTCGATGCCAGAATAACTAGGAACCAACAAAATGTAGGTGAATACATCCTGTTTGTTAAAATGGTATAATAAAATAAACTTTAATAACAAACAATATAGATCAATAAATTAGATAAATACCTATTTAGAAACGTTTTCGGGCATAACCCATCATCAGCTAACCCGAAAACGTTTCTAAATAGGTATTTATCTAATTTATTGATCTATATTGTTTGTTATTAAAGTTTATTTTATTATATTATATTGAACCAACAAAAGGTCAATAGTAATAGAGTGGGATGAGAGTAGATTGGATATGAGGAAACGAATTGAGAGAATAATAGAGTTGGAGGAATGAGAAGGAGGAGAAGAAATAGCTTGGAGAACACTTTCGGGATCGGAGACAATGAGACATTTACTGATCCCTCGTATGGATGGAATGAAGAAGACTGCGCGTAAAATGGAGATAGTGTCCGCTGTGAAGATAGAACAGAAGGAAAGAAGCTTTGCAGGATTCAGAATGATGCAGTGAGAGGAAGGTAAACGCGCCGCCCACCACGTTCTCATTTTTAGAACCGTCAGTGAAGAATGTTAGACGAGAAGGAAAAGATGTATCAAGCAAGTGGAGGAATTCAGCTTGCATTGTATAATGTGCGATGGAGCTGGTCCTGAAGAGGGAGAGAGAAGAGATTAATAGTCTACCAACATGTTGGTGAAGTCATGAGAAAAGTAAAGAAGCTTGGAATAAAAAAAAAACACGAGGCGAAAAATTAGAGTCTCGAGCTGCTACAAGATAAAGAATCGGCATTTTATGAGGAACAAAACGCCATTGATTTTTAATACCAAGATAGGAAGAGATAAGATTAGATGAGAACACAGAAAAAAATTTAATTAAAAAATTGTAACCAAGCTGCGATCTGCTGATAAAAAGGGTCTGGTATCATTTTGTCTAATTCCTATTTCGCCTAAAAATGGAATAACCCATAAAAAAATAATAATAATAATAATAATAATAATAATTTGAAAAAATCAACTTGGCAACACGGTCACGTTTGGTAGGCAGAAAAAAAGGCTAGCCTGGCGCAGCGGGGGATCCCTCGATTTTTTAACCAAGAAAGCGTCTTTGACAAACAATGCCGCGTTTGCCCGCTGCCGAGACCGTCCGAGAAATTGAATGATTGTTACCCAAATTTTATTATTTTGCTAGCTCGGACAGCGCTATTAAAGATCGTAAGAAATGCCAAATTCGTCTCAATATGCGGAAAATCACCGCATACTGACTGCTTTACGCTATGAAGTGGCAATTTTTTGTTCTGGCTTGGGTCTTATGCGTATCACCATTCTGAAGGAAACTATTCTTCTATCTTGAATATTATAAGTCGTCGCTTGTGAATAAAACAAAAATTTTGAGTCGGTCTAATATATATTAATGGATGTATCATTTATAAAAACAAATCGAGCAGGTAAATAATATATTTGAAATATTTTATTGCAAATTACGCTTTAAATGAAATGGTCGTCAATTAGATTTCGGCAACAGAGAATAACAGAAATTGTCATCCACTAAAAAAAGTTATTTTCTCTTAATTGCTATAAATTTTTGTTTTGTACGTCAGAAGTACATTATAATATATATTTGGTTAATTGAATAGCGTCTTTTTATACCCCTCTTTCTTTTTCCCGTTTGTAATGTTAAATCGTAATTTTTTCGCAATTTATTGAATTGAGACATTTTAAATAGTAAAATAGAAGGTTTTTTTTTTTTTTTATCTTCTTTTGGATTTGTCGAAAAATGGCGTCTAAACCACTAAAATGGTCAATTCACATGAATATGAGTTATGCACGATCAAACATAAAAAAGAAACATACGAAACGAACATACATACATATAACGTCTTTCTTTTTGTAAGCTGGCCCTGTCCATTGGAATGACTGGGCTTTGGTTTCAACGTCATTATACTCACTAGTTTTCGAGCAAATCTGGATCATCGCTGACGTCATTCCAAAGCTCCTGAGCGATGCTCATGCGACTGTTCTTTTGGTCAAAATTTAGCAGTTTCGGAACAAACTTCGCTGACGCACGTTTCATGCTCAAAACATCCGAAAAAATTACATGGCATGAGCCATATCGGTTATATGCTGACATCCTCAGCAACTTCTTTAATAGTAATTCGACGGTTCTACATAATGATATCGTTCACTGCTTCAATGTTTTCATCGGATGTTGACGTGCTGGGATGCCGAGCATCGTCATTAACATTTTCTCGACTTTCTGTGAAGAGCTTGTATCATTTATAAACGTTTTTTTTTTTTGCTCAAAACGGACTCACCAAATGCCACAGTCAACATTTCAAGGTCGCTGATGCACTTAATAATTTAATACAGATTCTTTGATCGGTTTTATTTTTTTTTGCAATAGCAAAAAATCACCCAGCACACTATTCTAACCTTTATCACTGTTTCAAACACAAACTAAAAATGCAAAACAGCTGATAGTGTTAACATAATATGTTGGGGACATATATTGCAAAATAACAAAAAGAGAAAAAAAGGTCCGAAATCGAATGTACGTAGCTCGCGAAATTTAAAAAGTTACCTTATTTTTCGAAGGTATATACCTGACAGAAAAAACAAGTTTCAAATACGCCGTTCTTTTTCGCATTCTCTACGTTAACAACACGCTAAGAGAGAAATATCGAAGCTCGAAAGATTAAACCAATCAACGTATCCCCATCATTTTACGTATTTCATCAACGTTCTCTCCACCATCGCAACAAAGATAACTCTCTAACGGAATTTCGGAAAAATATTAATAATTATAAATTCGCTAAACAACTCTGCTCACACACATCGACGCTTCTATACCTAAATCGTCATTATTTAATACTATTCAGCTAGTACCGTTACTGATAGAGGTTCCCTACTTTATCCAAAGAACCATATTCTAACAGAGCCGATGTAATGATACACTAAAGCGATAAATAGGAAGCGTGAAAATTTGCGATTTGTCGAGTAATGATCGGAACAGTCTAACGAGCTGTACAGGTTTTTGAAACTTATAACTTACTCGTACATCGGCTAGCCGAGCGAATAATTTTGCCTTGCTTCGTTCCCGATCCGATACTGAGCTTATTAAAATTTTATTGCGCGCCATACTCTAATTACTGAAACTTGTCAGATCTGCAGTTGTACCGAAAATGCTCAATTATTAATAGCGCCACGTCTGACTGCAATAACCAGACAAATTCAATCAACGGCCTCGGAATTTTCTGAGCATGATGCGTGCTCATTTTATTCGCCGCGAACTTTTGTTTGCCCTTCTTATGTAACTTTTCCGAAATTCTAGCACATTGTTTATTCCTGAATGCCCGAATCTCGTCGTTGTAGCGGTATTGCACCGCGGAATTTGACGGCAGCAGTGATTTTACTGGGGGAAATTCAGCATAGCAGTAATTGGCAACGCTGAAAAAATTCCGGTTTTTATTTTTAATTACTGTTAATTAAAACTGACCAAGTTAATAATTGAACGTACTACCTGGATATTAAATTCCATCGATGAAATCTAAAATGGACCGTTTTTATTTTTTTGGAATAGTTTTTAATTGTAACGGTTTTACCGACTTCCATAAAGAAGAAGAACAAGAAGATATTATGCCTTCATCATGTGGGTTTTTTTTTATGTTTATTCGCGCATAACTTATATTATTCATGTGGAGGACCGATTTTATTGATTCCTCGTCCATTAGAAAGTATACGATTCAACGGTGGTACTGTGTGAATACTGATATGAAAATCGGTGAGCATAAACTGAGAACTCGTCGTCAAAAAACATGAAAAAATGTGAGGTCTCTGTTTTGGATAACCTTTTTTTTTTTTTTTTTCTTTATTATTGTTCATTAGTACAACAGACTTAAAACACTATCAATTTGCCAAATTATCATGGGGAAATGTAGCCTTTGTAATAAAGAGAAAGCGCTTTTATATATACGTATATTTTGATGTTTTTACCGTGAACATGTAGTTTAAAATGAAGAAGTTGTTTACTTTTTTTTTTTTTTTTTAAGCATAAAATATGGAGAATAATCTGATAAAATTATCTTACGGTATATATCATTCTGAAATAACTTTTTTTATCGAAAAAAAACTTAATGTTGTATAAGAATTACGATTCCGCTGATCCTATCGTGCTTCACATACGTTCCTTAATTTCACATCTATTTCATTCCCGCTCTGTCCGTATTGATCTATTATAGATTATCCTAGTTATTGTGGAATTTCAGGCAACTAGTTAGGCGACTTGTTGGTACGTTCGGCTGCTTCAGACGGTCGCTTTATTAGTCATTTCCCAGCTCAAAGCCTTCTTACTCTTTCCTCGCGTTGCCACCGTGACTGTTGGTCTGATCTCTATCCTTCTTCTTTTTCCAATCCTGCTTCCTTTTACTTATCCATACAACCCACTCCTCCTCTTTTTCCGTGGTTTCTTGATTTCCCCAAACATGAGGCGGTCAACTATTTCATCCATAATTAGACTTCGGTTAAACCACAGCTTGCTTCCTGCTTCGCTCTTTCGTTTCTCCATTACTCAGTCTCCTCTTTGTCCATTTGATCCGTCAGAAGCAAACTTCGTTTGTGATGCGAACCACATCTTACTTGAATGTCCTTCCATTTCTTCAGAACGCGCGATACTGTATTCCGGTCTTTTGCGTCTTGGCCTCCCTACGCCCTACAGCGCTTAATGCTTTCGTTTCCGTCTCTCTTGGTTATTCCTTTGTTAGCTTCTTTCGTATGTTCCATTTGTAATATTTTCGCTTTATAATTATTAATACTATCCATACCGTTGAATTGAGTAACGTCCTTAGCTGACATGCTCAAAAAAAAAAAAAGAAAGAATTACGATAAAATATCACCGTTTAAGGGATATCACTCTGAAACATATATTGTTTTTAAATTATTTTAAAAAAAAAAAAAAAAATTTAATTTAATATTTGTATTCAAAACGAAAATTGAAATACTATCTCAGATCCTCATTCCGTTCCGTTTAAGGAAAAAAAATATTATACTTATCAGACTTAGAATTTCGCACTGACCCATTCTTATTTCCTGCAACGCGTCGATCCCCCTCTTTGTCCCTTTTACCAAAGAACACCATTCCCAACTTGCTAACATTTTGTTATTCCCCTATGGTACTTAGAGCGCACACCTTCCTTACCGCAACTCCTAGCTGATTCTTCTTGTCATATCCGCAGTATGTTCCAGTTCCTTCATTCCCTTAAATTTAGTATCCCTTCCATTCCCCGGGCGCGCATGGCTCGTTTGAGCAGCCGGCAATAAGTTAAGAATCTACTCATTCGAAAAGTGATTTCAGTCGATCACATATCATTCGCGACGAAAGGGAAAAAAAGAAACATTGTTCAACGTAACGGGTTAAAAGTAACAAGCGCCACGCGAAAACGTAACAGATTTCGTAGCGGAATTTTCCTATTTAGTCCACACTTAAAATCAAAAACTTTAGATTTGCGATTACATTTCATCCTTTTTTTTTTTTTAGTTATTTTTATTTTTTTGAAAATCAGATTAGGCTTTAATTGAAGATGTAACACAGAACACAACGTATCCGAAGATTACTCGATTATAATCAAAAATAACTAACACAGGATGTCGTCACCTAATCTAATGAGTTAAATAAAATTGGAACGGAATAAAGACAGAAAATATGTAGGCCTCGCGTCACAGTGGAGTTCAACTGACGTAAAATTCGCTTTGAGAACAACTACAGCATTCGTAGAGTGTAGTACAACGTGCTTTTTATTCGATACCGGAATGAGACGCGTACTACATTTGTGTGCATGTAAATCGGTGGCGAACTAAAAGGTGTATATCTTCTTTTTTTTTTTTTCGAACTACTCGTCGCCGTTACCGAATGAACTAGTGGAAAAAAGAAAATGAGAAAGATACAAAAGAACCGTTGCGGCGAACCGAAAATTAAGCTGGGAAATGGACTGCGGAATGACAAAAATAAAACAAGTGAACGAAAGAAATAACCAACTGGAATAAAATCGAACCGATGGAATGAAAATGTCCGTTCTAAACTTCTCTTTGATGCCGTCTAATCGACGATGTAATTTACGACTTTTATTTCCGACCGACTTGCATACTAGTCCGACCCGAATAATGGAATCGTTCGTAAACTAGAACCGAACCGTTCAGAAAGATTAACGCGTCTAAACAGCGTCGTCTGTTGAACGGCTATAATTTTAAACAGTTTTCCGAATAATAAATGGAGCTTTTTAATGCAACTATCAATACCTACCGTGCTAATCCATTAGCGATTTTTGACAGCTTTAAAGAGGCCTACACAAACTGTTGAAATTGTTTCCCCCCAATAATGCATTTCAGAGGAGAAAAAAGAAGGGATCGATCAATACTAACGCCGCGATACAAAATATTATAAAATCAACAGTTGCAATAATATTTTTGCGTAAGATGGCGATACAATATATCGCCGTCCCGTGTGAAAAGTATCAATCGCCGGCTAATTTAAAAAATAATCATCGATTTTACAGTTTCACAGATAACAAAACGGTTTTGTATCTTTCAATTTTTTAAGTCCTTAATAGCTCGTTTTAATCCATATAAAATGCTTCTGTACCAAGTGAAAAACGATAAAATATACATTATAGGCACGCAGTCACAAAACCATTGAGCTAAATTATATGCACAGTTTACGAAATGTCTTTTATCAGCCTTTTTTCCCCCTACGTTAATAAACTGTGTTCCTTTTTTAAATCTAACTTCTAAATTAATTAAGAAACGTTTTCTAGAATATCCCCTACAACAGAAAAGAAATAGACATTTTGGCAAAGCGTTTCATTGAATTTTCAGTGATAAGAATCAGAATGATGAAATGTTTTAAAGAGGAGAACTGAAAAAGGGGATATAGAATCGAATAATTTGAACGGCAATAAAAGAAAATTGAAAAATTAATTTTTCAACCGAAATTAAAGGCAGAAGACTAATAAGATTCCTCGTATTAATTACAACATAATTCTTAGGCTACCCCCCCACGCACATTAGAAGAAATGTCCAAATTTTATGTAACGAAAAATTTCCCAAAAAATGTGCCAATTTTATGTAACGAAAAATGTCCCAAAAAATGTGCCAATTTTATGTAACGTTTGTTATATTTTACAGGATTATTTTGATTATGTTATTATATTCATATGGACCGATTTAGAATTACGTTGTAAATTTTGATCATTTTATACAAAGTATAGAAGAGAAAGAGACAGAAATGTAAGCAAGAGGGAAGGGGCACAGTCCCTTGCGAGGCCAAAATGGCCGATTTATATATATATATATATATATGATAGCGCGGTAGCCTAGTGGTTAAGGCGCTTGGCTACTATGCCAGAGGACACGGGTTCGAGACCTGTCTCGTTCCACACCCGAATCGCTCCCAGGTCTATACCTAATCTGAAATTGCCGATAGAAAGGAACTGGCCCCACTTTCATTAGTGCCGTTGGGCTTAGTTCATTGTGAAACTTAACTTCACAATCCCCGACGCCCTGTCAAGGGTATGGGACTTTTACTTTTTTAATATACATATATATATATATATATATATATATGTGTGTGTATGTGGGCTTGCGTGTTTTTATATATGTATATATATACGAGTATATGTGTGTGTGTATATGTATATATGTTACATTTATATTTATGTATGCAGCACAAACTTGGGATTCGCGTTATACAGTTAGATATAAAAAGATTTCATTTTTGTGGAGTCCGAAAAAATATTTATGCTCGAGGATGGGTATATGAGGATTCGAAAAACAGATCGGAATAAGCAGTTTTGGAATTTGAAAGAATATAGACCATTTCTGCGACCGAAATCGCAATTTACAAACGGTGTGTAATAATTTTTAGGAATTAAAAGATCAAAGGGAAGTTTAGACCGCTGATGAAAAGTAACGCTGTTATAATTTTTATTCGCTAAAATATGTCTCTCCTAAAAGCTTTATTCGTGTGAAAAATTGTTTTCCTGACGTTTGGAATAATTCGCCAGCAACGGAAAATTCGAAGCAACGAAATGCAATCGAAAATTTAATACAAAACAGAATTTCCGAAACGGGCAGTTAATAAGATTTTTTACAGATTTAAAAATTTTATCAGCCAGTTTGAAAGTTCGAAATGATATTCTGTGACATTATTCTCATTTCTTTTTTAGCTTCAGTTAAAATTATCGAGAAATTAAACGGTATTAATCGATAAAAAATCGACATAATTCCATAGCTAAGTTGGTTTCAGTTTATTTCATCGATGGTATTTGTTTGAGGATTTCAAATTCTTCCCTTCCTGTGTATTTCTTTGGTTTACAATTCGAAGGTGTTCGATAGACCCTGTGCACTGCGCACATATATATCTAAACAAGCCAGTTATAATAAATTTCTTTAATTTTTTTCCGGATAAACCTCAGTTCTGGATCTATATAGACCGCGATGTTTCATATTATTTTTTGATTTGCGTTAAAAAAAAGTTCCTTCTTTTGTAGAGTAAAAACGTTGCCCGATTAAACTTAGATAAAAAATAATCCCCGAATCGAAATCATTACATATATAATATTTTCTGAAATTTTTGTGTTTCGCGCTTTCCTTTGTTTTCCGCAATTAGGCACTATCGTGGAAAGTAAAAGGAGGATATGAAGATGAACATGGCACACAATTAACAAGCAGAGTGCGATTAAAACATACCGCCGGATATACATACATCGATTTAACGATAAGTACAAAAACCGGCGAGATTATTAGTGTACTGTAGACTGGTATTCTCGATGCATTTGTGCGGAGAGGTGGAAGATCTACGAAATAAAACGCAGACGGATGATAGCGTGTCTGGATACTGCTGCGCTACTCATTTTACGGTTGGACAAACGCACCAGGTAATGAAAGAACTAAAAAATTTCCTACTGTTAGTCTTATGATGCGTGCTTTGCTTTGCCGTCGGTCACATTGGAAAAACACTTTCCATCGAAGGTAAAGTAAGACAAGAGGTCAACGGCATAATGCAACCGGCCAGAATTGCACTGTCTAGGAATTAACAGGAGCAGATCATTCCGATAGCGTACAAATATCGATGGTGAGCGCTAATAAATCAAATCACGGCATACTAATTCCCCTAGTCACGATAATTCAAACGATTCACATACTAAGATAGCGACTACGTACATACAAAATCATAATTTGAATTATACGGTTGCAACACGCTGAAGACAGAAAATCATACGTATACACAGCGGTGTCTCGATGTTGAGTACAATATTGTATTTTAATAACAATTTAAAAGTGTTTTTCTTAAGAATAATTGTTGTTCTCTTGTTTGTTTTTTGTCGACGTTGTTATTTTTAATCGAGTTTAAACTAGCAGTGAGCGGATATCATTCTATCCAGACATGCAACAGCGAACAGAGTACACCGCAGTTAGTTCTATAATTTAATCACGGACATTCTCGTACGGCTTATGCATAAATATTATCGGTGAATTGGTATAGGCGGAAAAAAGGCCTGTCCGAATCGAGTGTTCTTGAAACCAACATTTTGAGCACCATTTGACCTATTTGTTAGTTCTCTTTTTCTCACTTGCGCTGATGACACTCAAACGCGCGGCATTGAGGAAATTAACTTTTTTCACAAGCGTGCGGAGACTTCTGTGAGCAAGGGTAAAAAGGTTAGTAAATTAATTTTGTGGATGATAGTTTTGTTAAGTAAGCTAAAGACGTTATTATTATTGAAGTGTGTTATACTCATTATTTCGAATGTTTATGAACAACACACAACACTTTATGAAATAGTATGGTTAATATATTTAAAAAAATGTTATGCTTGTTTCGAAGCAACAGCTTCATGATCGCAATATATTAATGTTGTGATCATGAAGCTATTGCTTCGAAACAAGCATAACATTTTTTTAAATATATTAATTTCATAAAGTGTTGCGTGTTGTTCATTTTATAAGCTAAAGAGACGTTAAAGGACCAGCGCAAATGGAGTTACTGTAACTGACAGCATGTTTCGGAGTACGTACAAGGCGGGAGAGTTGGTTTTTCGACAAGAGACACAGCCCTTGAACTAATCCGGTGAATGGTGAATAATGCCAAGGCGGTTATACTCAAACTGAAAAATACCGAAAATCCAACAACAAACCGTTAAGTTCGAAGAATATCGCTGCAGCCAGAAGTACACGTGGTCTTCAACAGCCTAATCGATCTTTCCGTCTGGAGTATGCCCAGCAATCGAAACGCGACATATTGCTCGAGGTCTCGTTAATCTGGCCGGATCATCTACGGACCTAAGTGTCTATTCGGCAATCGGTAATAACAGAAATTCTGTTTTCTGAAGAAGCGATCACAAAATGGCTCGCAGAATCTTAGGAAATTGCACTCTGTTTTGGTTTTTTTTTTTTTAAAATTTCGGCTTCATCAGTGTAGAGAACGCAGAACGGTAGAATTCTGCAATGATGAGTTTCAGTTGAATGTGTTTCAGCACTGAAAGGAAACGATCAGGAACGACGAAATTTTCTTTTGCAGGGAAGTAACAGTAATTGGATTGATCGGAGTTTCGATGGAACGTTAACAACGCCAGCGCAGGTGTGTCATTTTTTATTTTACGAGTATTATTTCGAAAACTAATAATAAGACATACAAACGGAGTTCCAAGTCCTACAACCCGCAACTTTCGCAGATTTATGTATAAAAGTAGTGAAGGTAAGATTTTAAATTCACGCGGTAACGATGAAGGTGTGTTTTTTTTTTTTTTGGTGGTTGCGACGCGCTTCGTGCAATAGATGAATGGCCGTCATTAGACCTCCGGGTAAAAAGCGACAAAAGCATTACGATGTACAGAGTCTAAAGAATTTGCCTAGGTTTAACGGATGAACAGACTTCAAAATCGTTGTACTCGCATGTAAAATGTATTTATAGATTTTTAACGGAGTCGAAAACCGCGTTATACCTTCACAGTATATCAGCGAATTAAGTCAAACAAATATCTTATATCATTCATTCCGACGGACCACCGAATGACAAAAAGAAGTTTTAAGGTGACAACATTCGAAACCGCTTTTTCCTAAATATTGCGAGATTCGCTGCGGTAACATTGTAACTAGCACGACTGAACTTGTGCAATGATAGAAAAAAAAAAAGAAAAAAGAAAAAACGAATGTTATTTTTCGTAATTTTCTTTTTTACCTGCCTATATTTATTTCATTATTTCGGTTTAATAATTCGCTTCGCACCTAATGCCTCTCTTTCTGAATGTTGTTTCGATTTAACCCGGCGATGGTACAGTTTTTTTCGTTTGATAAATTACATTATTTCCCCCTTCCCCCGTCCTTAAGAAACTATCGAAATTTCATTACAATCTGGAAAACCGAAATTCCGACGAAAACTGTATTCAAACTGAAAGAGAATCAACATATATATATATATATATATATATATATATATATATATATATATATATATATATATACTTCCGTTTCCAAAAAAAAAAAACCCGTAAAGAACTCGTCTTCTCTATAGAAGGTCGTGTATACCGATTGTGCAATCTGGAAAATCTGATCCGATATTCCGACGGATCCGGCGTCACTAAACGTTTATCGGATCCGGTGATAGAAATTTTTTTGCAAAATAATCACGCGGCTGCATGAGTAGATACTTTAAATACATGGTGCGTGTCGAAATCATATTTACGTTCTACGTGATGATGAATGTGAGAATGATTAAAATACGAGTAGGTTATTAAATAAATGAATAATGTTCACACGAATTGTCTGAACTATTTAACTTAGCAATGAATTGAATTGAGTTGCGTTACGTACGAACTAAAATTAGAATTAGAATTGTGTAATTAAATATGTTCTGTATTTTGTTACAGCTACTACTGGTACTAGTTAACGAAAGTTTCAAAACATGTCACTTTCAAAACCAAGCCAAAATAAGAAGAATTATGGTAGGGACAGTGAGAAAATTGTATAAAAATGCAAAAAGACAGCTCTATGATTTAACGTACTAAAAATAAGTGAAGGTTTTTATAAAAATGTTTAAAAACACATTTGAGATCAAAGCATTGCATTGACTCAAGTTCTGAAAATAACCAATTAAAACGTCCGAATTCTGATTCATTTCTTAAACCATCCACATCAAAAACTGATTCAACTGATATTATTTATGAGGAAAAAATCCCCCCCCCCCCTAAAAAAAAGTCTAAAACAATTGACGGTTATTTTAAAAAGGAAAACTCGACGGCTAAAGATGATCTTAAGAATGGTTTATCAAAATGGTGTGTACCCTTCAGTTTATTTTGTACTTCGTCAGATTTGAGATCTTGAAAAGCGACTATATTTTAATTGTTTGCTCCTTATCTAATTTCAATATCGGAAATAAAGTTTATTTTATATATATATATATATATATATATACATGTTTTTTAATTAACTACTTATATAATATAATCACTCGATTACCTCATTAACAGTCTATTTTGGAACGAAAAGGGGGAAGATCATCCTAATTTGATCAATCCGGGTCGGATTGAAAATGACGTCGGATTGCAATCTCTAGTCGTGTATCGACCTTAATTTCGACTAAGGGGCTATTATACAGCCAAGTTACCTATATAGAGCACTAGCGAAACCAGTGGCAGAAATCCATGGTGCTCAAGTGTCGTCTGCTAATATTGAGATCGGATCAAATCATTATTATACTCGAATAATTTCGACGTTTTCGTAAGCGATTTAGTATTATTTAATATAAATGTCGATAGAATTTCAGATTCAAAATCGAAATTCCAACATGTAAAATCCGCTGGTTTGTTGCGCAGAACTTTTTATGTAATTATCAAAATGCCTGATGTGCGGTAAAAAACGAATTTCTACACGAATCATTTTATACTACACCGAAAAGATATCGGGACTGGTGGGCGTACAGCATGCGATCGAAATGTCAATAAATGGTCCGGATAGCACAAATAACGTGTTATCTTATAATCGATCTTCTTCCGGTTGGTTAATGGAGAATCACTTTTCATTTTAGCCGGATTACTTAGCAGCATACATTATATTATAGAGTTTCTGCACAACACTGAAGCGGCTAGTAGTCGGAACATGCCGATGAAACAACACAGTGCTACAAACGCAATAACATCTTAAGACTGAAAATTAAATGAAACATTCTGAAAACTTATTTGCTGTAGGAAGTTTTCCCATCTATGTCTCTTAAACGTCAGAAAGGAGAAAAGGGGTATGACATTAGTGAAGGAAAACCTTTAGCACTTATTATCTGAATTTTACTGCCATATGATATGTTGGCGATGAATTATAGCGCTGGTTTCCCTATACGGACTTACAATTAACGAAAGAAAAACGAAAATGATGATAATCAATCGCAAAACATACCAGAATGTAAAATTATAACAATTAATGGAATCAGTTTTGATATAAGTGGAGCCTTTGATGCAATTAAATGGTCCTCCATATTAAACTGCCTTAAAGAAAACAATATTCAAGGTAACTTGCTAAACATAATTAAAAGTTTTCTACTAAACAGAGAAATAAAATTCTATAATAATGAAGAATTAATATATCGAAAAACACTAAATGCAGGAGTACCGCAGGGATCAGCACTGTCCCCAACTATTTTTAACATTGCGATGGCTAAGGTACATAATGCATGTGACCTTAATGGGAATAATATGGAACTAATAAGCTATGCAGATGATCTTCTATTAATAGCAGAGATTCAGGATGTCAAAGATATCAATCCAATTAACACCGTCATCAAGGCAATAAATAACACTTTGAAACAATTAGGGCTAAAAATAAATCCTGAGAAAACAAACAGCATTTTAGTAACAAGGAAACACAAGAAAGAAAATATAAAAGAAGACATAGGAAGGGAACTGAAACTGGACGATTCAAATATACTTTTAAATAAGGAAGTATCTGGGCATCATATTAGATGAAAACCTCAATTTCACTAGTCACATCAATTATCATATAGTAGGAAAAATCAAAAAAGTTTACAGCAAAATAACTGCTCTATACAACGATACCTTTGGCATTAAATCTACAGACAGAAAAATTATATATTCGGCGTTATTTAGGTCCATAATAGAATACGGCAGCACAATCTACTAGCTCAAAATGAAAAAAGAAGATAAAAAAAAGATTAGAAAAGAGCAACGGAAAATATTATTAGGAATTATATCTGCATATAGAACGGTGTATCGTATACTGCAACCAATGTAATTGCAACAGTACTACCTATTGACCTACAGATAGAGCAAAGCAATGAAATTAAAGGGAAATAAAAAATAAATACAACAACCTCCGGCAAGAGGAGTAATAATGTTGAAAAATCAGGAAGAAGAACCTTTAAACTAATTCCAAATATCGAAGAAAGACTTAAAAATAAGATACCAGAACCTAATTTCTATCTCACTCAATTTTTAACAGGACAAATGAAATTTTGGAGAATACCTCAAAAAATATAAAATAACAGACAAAGACACATGCATAAACTGTAAAAAAGACAACATAATAGACACTCCGGATCATTCCTTTTTTTAATCTGTTCGAACTTCAGTCAAATCAGGATAAAACATAAAATAGAAGAAATCAATCAGAAATGATGTTTATCAATCGGAAAAACACAAAAACAACGGTGCAATATGTAAATGAAATAATGAAAAACAAAGAGAAGTACATTTAAATAATAAGGTATTAACGTTAAGTCGCGTACTTAATTTTAATATAATTGTGATGACCTGCGGAACACCGACAAGCGAATTCAGCAAAAAGTGATCCTCAGGCCATATTACTGCTATTGTAAAATTGTATTTTATAATAAGTGAATTAAAAAAAAAAAAACAATTAATGGAAAATAATAACAATGGGATGCTTAGTGGACGCAGCGGCCAAACATGAAATTATTTCGCCAACAAATGAGATCGTTAACACGCACATAATGGCACGAGAAAAAGAAGATTATTTGAATATCTGAAGCGGACTTATTAAGTAGTTCATCTTCACTTACGGGAAGTACGCAATTATAGAACGTTATTAAAAATGGACCGTAACAATAAAAATATAGTAAAACATACATAGGTGTATATATATATATATATATATATATATATACATATATATACAGTAGCCTGCCGATTATCCGATTTTCGGTTCAACCGATGCAAAAAAGTCAGTTAATTTTATTTTATTCGATTAAATCGTTATTTTTGTACTTAACTATGGAAAAATGATTGTGAACGATTAATGCTGACGAGGCGGGACTGAATTATAAGATGCTACCTGATAAAACGTTGTCATCGATAACTGAGAAGGAAGCTCTTGGAGCGAAAATATCTAAAGAACGTGTAATCGTTATGAGCTAACGCATCCAGTTCTTTTCGCTTATTTTTAATGATAATTGGTAAATCTGCCAGACCTCGAGCGTTACAGCATATGGATTTCAACTGATTACCGGTACTCTACAAAAATCAGCATGGATGCATGTTCAACTTTTTAAGGCTTGGTTTTTTTAACAATTTGTACCACTCGTCGAGAAATTTCCTCAAAAAGCTATTTTATTTATCGATAATGCGTCGTCATATCCCGCAATTCACTCGTTAGAAAGTCAAGGAATTACCGTTGTGTTTTTACCGCCAAACACAACAAGTATTATTCAGTCAACGGACCGGCGAATTATTGTTTCGTTCAAAAGACATTATCGAAGAAACCTTCTTCAAGAAATTTTATTGAATTCCGACGAAAATGACGTTAATTTGACGAACGGCTTGAAAAAAATCAACATGAAAGACGTTGTTTTCTAGGCAGATGATTGAATGCAGTTACTGTATCTTGCCTTCGAAAAGCATGGTGTCCTCTTTGGGTATCAGTTACGAAGATGAACCGATCGAAAAGGACCATCTACAATTGGAGAAATTTTTGAAAAAAATTCCCGGTTGTAGTGATGTTACTTCTAATGGCATTGAGAAATGGGCCCGCAAAAAGATGAATCTGACTTAATGACGAGTGACCAAGAAATTGTGGCATCCGTGTTATCTCAAGAGAATTGAAAGATCTTCAAGAAGAAAATGACTTTAAAATTTCACCTGATCAAGCGTATTCGGCTTTACAAACATTGTTGGACTTCATTGAAAGTTGCGGAGACGTTGCCGCTCTTCAACGATTTTCATCGAAAAAACAAATCGTTTTGACTGATTTTTTTAAGAAGAAGTAGTTGTTTGTGTTCTTATTGTTCGTACATTTTTCTTTTTTTTTTGAAGAATAAACGTTCTATAGGTAGTTCCCTATCGAGGGAAACTTTTTTCTTTAAAAAAATATGACTTCGGTTTAACCGACGTTTTCTGATATCCGAGTTTCCCTTTTATATATATATATATATACATATATATATATATATATATATGAAGTGAGTAATATGATTAACTCTCATCTGAGAGTAGAGATGAATTTAGTATATGTGTCACTGGATTATCGGGAAGCACTTGATTCAGATTTTATGATTAAGTATTTTAAGTTCACCTTTAGTAATATTGTTTTTCTTTCTTTTCCATCTGAAAATTATTGCTGCCGAGAACCCAACAATACGTATATACACACTTGCATACTCGGATAATTCGATCATATTACTCATCACTTACTATATTTTTATTGTTTCCGATTACACCAAGGGTTCAGCTTCCGATTTTCTTTTCACTAAATGAACATGAATCAGATCTTCTTCAGATATTGGGTTTATCTTTTTTAATATAAAATTTCTTTTCTCTTTCTTAGCACTGAAGACTCCCAATTTCTTTCGGGAAAGATGTTTCTAAAATTTATTATTCAAGTGTAAGATATTTCATAAATTTACTATTATACCATTGAACGAACAAGATGCGTATATAAATCACATATAAAAACTTTGATTCATTCGAAAGCTATTTCTTTTTATTATCATTTTCCTCTAGGACATGCTAAAAAAATAAAAAAAATAAAAATAAAAAACATTACCGGATGGATTCAAATAATAAGAAAGTGGTACCACCCCCGGGTAAGTGATGGAGATTTCAGCAAGAACGTTATGCCCAATCTAAAGAATGGATAGGCCGATACTGAAAAAATTGAAGCAGTCGTCCGTTCCGAGGAAATAAAGGCGCATTCGAATAATGTAATTATTTAGGACAAGATGAGAGATATGCTTGGGTTTATTAATCAACTACGCTCGATTATAATCGTAAACAAGGTCCGACTTCATCGATGATAGAATATACCGATAATTTCGACGAATAACGATGTTTTTTTGTGCTCTTTTTTTTTATTTTTTGCGTATTTTATTTTAATTCCACTTTGATCGGAAAAAAGTACCGGATAATCTCTTTTTTCTTGATTTTATTAATTATAACCAGAGACGGTGCAAATACGTGTGTAGTAGGAGGACTAGTTTATTTATGTTCGCGGCGATGTTTACACTAGTCCGTAACGATATGGTATTCGACATTTGAATCTGGAAAAGATTTCATTCGGTTTATCGCGCGTAATTAATTAACTCGGAAACTGTCGGTACCGCCGTGCGCTGATCCCCGAATAAAGCTTTGCCCACAAAAGTTTTCCCGCCATTTAACCGCGATACAAATTTACGAAACAACTGCACTTGTTAGAAGAGTCTCGACCTTATTTGTAAATCTAGCTCGAGAAATACCTCTCCGGACGACTTGATAAATGATTATAATGACATTTACAGATTACGCAGTGGGAATTTGCGAATAAAGTTACCGTTTAGGCGCGACATTCCTCTAGCTCTGTCAGTCTGTCTGTCTCTCTCTTTCTCGGTTATTTACCAATCAAGTTCTGCACATGAAACGGGGACGAATTGAATAAATGATAAGCAACCAGGGCAGTGCATACGCTGATGCACACTTACGCTAATTATTAAAATTTCATTAGCGAGACTAACATCGCGCCACTTTAAATAAGACGCGAATGTATGCAATTAAAAACTGCAAATGACACTTGGAATCGAATTTTCCTCTTCCTTCCTCATCGTCATTATTGGAGAATGCTTAATATTTTCAATCAAACGGCGATTTAGGCAGAAAAAATCGAACGTCCGAGGTCGAGAAATGTGTTTCGCATAGGCGTCTCATGCACCGTCACTCTAAAAGCCCGCTGAACTTTTACTACCCAGTTCACCTAATAATAATAACTCAATTCGGTTTTTACACTTCCAAACGACAGCAATTCTAATATTCCTCTTCGGATCTTGCCTTGCTTCCTTCAGCTTATCTCTATTCCCAACTATTATTATTTTGAAATATCCTCGACACATCATTTTTTCCATCGTCTCTGTCGCTTCCTCCGGGAAATTATTTTCCCGAAAAAGAAAAAGAAAAAAAAAAAAAAAAGCGAAGAAAAAGAAAAAGTTCCGGAAAAGCGATAATCATGTTTTGGAGAAATATTATTAAATCGATAAATGTTTTTGCGGCTTAAAAAAGGTATTATTACAGTCGAAGTTGTAAGAAGAAAATTTTCAATAGAATTTCAATCTTCTCCGGGAAAAGCTCTACTAGGTGTAATTTTCCTGTCCTCTTTTTTTTCCCGCTAATTTCTCTGGAAAATTAGTTCTCGATGTGTGTGTGTAATCTCTCTCTCTCTCGTAACAATCTCGGTAGGGCAGTTTATTTACTTTCGGCTTTTAATTAAAAAATTAAAACTTTTACGTAAACTACCCGGCAATAACAAAGACCGCTCCGAAGAAGTCATCTCGAGCAGCGTATCCCGGGGACACCTTTATTATCTGGAGAACATATTGAAGAGGCTACACTTGTATGCCGACAATATGTGCCAGTCGCAGATGTTTAAAGTCCGACGAATACGAAAGTAAATATGTAATAAGCCGGGCATGTTATAATGAAAACCTGCTCCGGGAAAATACATTTCAACATTCCGGCGTACATTTAAAGAATTTTCGGCATTTATTTCGTGCAGTTAGAATTTTCATTTAACCTTTTTTCTTTTTTCTTCTATTAAATGTAATAATATATCAATTTTAAACTCCGTTCCGCTTAGTTTTATAACAGATTTTTTCCATTTAATTACCCCAAAAGTCTATAAATCTGTTTAAATGTCTAAGAGACTAAATTTCCGGATTTCCAAACAATTATCGACTTTAATAATCGAACTCTAATATCAAACACGAAAAGTCAGCGCTTAAAACTTTAGTTTTACTTTAATTCAGACGCATTAGAAAAACAAAAAAAAAGGGAAACGAAAAAAACCTCCCTAAAAAAGAAAAAATAAAACCAACATCAAATTAAAATGTTTTACACATTTACGAGAACAGGTGGGGATTATTACGAACTGCACAAAAAGTCTCTTGGAATATTAAAAAATGAAATGGAATAACCAAGAAAATGAAATGGAATAACTAAGGAAAAGGTGTCAAAAGGCAGTTCGAATAGAAAAAACCGATAACAGTTTCGGAAAGTTGGAAAAAAAAAAATATTATCGTCGATGCCGACTATTGCCAGTATTCTAAATATACGGAAGATGATCGGATAAATTGGCATTCGGCGACAGATGCATTATTTGACGAGGAAACAAATTCGGAATAGGAAAAAATCGAGTTTATGACCAGCGGCGCTAGATGGTTAAATAAGCAAAAGGAAAGGTGTAAATCTAACGATCGATCTTTAAAGCAGCGAAGAGAGGAACAACGGAAATGTTACTATATACGTTACCTCGGTATGCGATCGTAACTGTCCCAACTGGTCAGACAATTATAAGAGCTGTACCGACTGGTAGACCCCATAAGCGGATTGTTGCCTTTCGGACAACAAAAGGACGTCGCGGCTACGATCTGCGGCAGTGGCAGTCCGCTCCACGGTGCTTCGGTGCCCAGGGTCAGTGGCGGACCGCGCTGGCCGAACAAATCCGAGACCGGTACTATGGACGGTTGCTCGGAGGCCAACGGTCGCTGAAGTAGCTGTCGCAACAGGCGATTCGGCACTCGAGAGCTTACGTGCCAGTAAGCGGCAGCGCCCGTTCCGATTCCGTTAGACGGTAAGTCCGCATTCGAAGGCATCCGCACACCGACTGCCGAACGACGACGGGTTTCCTGTCGCGACCGCGACTGAAGGGTCTGGCCGCGACGGACGACGGCTGAGGTGGCTGCCGATACGTCGTCGCCGCGCATCTCCTTCAACTCCGCCCATTCCGGTCCGGCTAAACCGTGCTCGAACCGTATCCGTGCCGCATCGGCTGCGACGCTCACCTGTCTCTAATTTCACTACACGTCAAATTGACTACGTTGATCTTTCGTTCCCAGTGCACCTCCGGTTCGTCGTGACTCCCTGGACAGTTCCCTGCGTCTGCGTTTTGCGCCTGTGCGTGTTTACCTTATGACGACGGCGACGACGACGACTACGACCCTTTTGTATTATTTATCGCCGACAAAGCGGTGTGACATTGCGCGTGTCCTCTTTCTGATAATTATCATTTCCTTTATCTTTTCTCGGAACTTCCTGAAATTCGAAAGTACGTACTACTTCGTGTTGACACGGTGCACACTTACATTGTGCCGCCCGGAGAACCGACCCCGATCGGGCCTGTCGTCGGAGTATAAGCAAACGCTCTTTCTCGCTTGTGAATTATAAATTACAAATCCTAACTAAAGCGCGTTTGTTAATTTTCCTTGTAATCGTTCCGCTTGTTTTGGAAATAAATTGATTCGGAAAAATCGTTAATAACTCCGACTAGTGGCGAATTCGAAGCGCAAGAACAACAGTCATCTCTTCGTATTGTTTCGTCAATGTTAGTTGTTGAGATTTCGACTAAACCCCCCCGGGTTCGCTGTTTCTGAGTTTTCTTTTTAGTAATTGGCGGATGACGTTTATATCGCCCGGTAGAAGAAAATAACAAAAAAAAGAAAAAACCGTTTTCACTCGATTAATAAGATGAAAGATAAAGAAATGAAAAGGAGAAAACGCCACTGGAATTTGGAAATTACTGGAAATTTAAAAAATTCGAGAACGGAAATTGTTAGAATTTCTGCGCGAAGATACACTTTCTAAAAAAGTATATAGTTAAATAATAGCCCAGCTCCTCTGATAATCTCATATAAGAAAAATTTGTGACATTTTTTTTTATTTCCTCTATTTGAACAATAGTTCGCCTTTCACACTTCTATGATGACCGCTTCATTCGAAAATGTATAGTATAGTTTATTATTTTAGGAACATCGTCGATAGAATATTCTAGAATATATAGAGTTAATTTATCGCAGTGCTCGATAGTGTATAGTGTAGGTCGACAAACTTCTGATACATTTTCCTCGTTTCAAATTATTGAAGATAAACGCGGGCCCCAGGCCGATATTTTAACAGTGAGATTACTGGGGTTTTTTTCGAATAATTTTATTGTTAAAAAGATAATTTTTTTTACTGCTCAAAATCGGACGTTGCAACGATTGTTCGAAATAAAACGGACTTTTTGCCACGACGCATGTTGTTTTTTTTTTTTGAGAAATCAGATTCTCACTTCCGCAATTCGAAAACCTTCAAGTGTGTCTCTATATTATCTGTGGCAGATCCACCGGGGGGAGGGGGATAGGGGACATCCCCCCCCTAAAGAACCAAAGCCTTTATGAAAAAATTTGTTATAACAGAGAAACTTAATTTATGCTATAAAAGATTTGTAGGGAAATTTACCTACGGGTTTTAATAATTAATATTTAATACTATTTTCTAGTAAAACTATTAATATTCCTTTTTTATTCTATTTTAAATGTCGTCGATCTTTCGCCATTTTTATTTATTTTTAATTTTTATTTTGTAATTTTAATTAAAAATAGAGTTCAATGAGAAATATACATATATATATATTTAAACTTGCTCGTGAACAAAGAGAATTCGGATAAGATTACCAACAAAAATAAAAAAGTAGTAAAGTGTCTAATAAAAATACTATCTTTCTCACCATTTCTAAACTACCATATTTAAGGTATAATTTTATAATTTCGTTTTATTTTTTACCCCTAAAAATAAAACAAAAGTTAAATTAAAAATTGTAATAATTATGTATTTTTAAAACATTTTTAAATTTCTAAAGAGGTAGTCGCTATTTGATTTTCTTTATGAAACAAGGGGCATTTCTCAAATCTACTACTTATCGTAGAAGATTTTACGTAATTATATAATCCCCTCCCATGTCTTTCTGTATCCGCCCCTGATATTATGAAAGGAAAAAAAAAACGGTTATTCGGAATGAGCCTTTCGATGTAGTAAGCTCGGATGGTTTATCTTCGAAAAAAATTACTTAACAGTCAGAATCCATCGCCTTTTTCCCGAGTGATTATGCCGTAGTATGCTCGGGATATTCTGAATACTCTTACACCCGATATGTATTGGGACCAGCAAATGTCTAAACGTCAATAATAACAGTGAAAATGATGCACATACGATCAGTCCGACAATGCAGTCTAGAGGCTGGTTCAAAAGAAGGGTTATCCCTGAAGGGTTAATATGTAGTAGTTTGCCATTGCTTTTCAATATATATTTAGAAATAATCTTTTGCAAGGAACAGAATTGGAAGTGAAATCTTAAACAATATTAGATACGCAGATGACACAGTGCTGGTAGCAGAATCACTACCTGACCTCCAGGAATTATTAAATAGTGTAAATGAAATTACGTGTTTTCAATTAACATCGAAAAGACAAAGATGGTGATAAGTAGCAAAGAAAGATTGGACAATATACAGCTCAAATTATCAGGAAGAAACATTGAAAAGGTGGCCCGGTACAAATATCTGGGATGTTGGGTAAATGAGAAGGCAGACCCGGACGAAGAAATAAAGATACGCATAGCGACAGCAAGAGATGCTTTTAGTAATTGGAAGACAGTACTAAGAACCTCAAGGTATCGCTGAAAGTGAGAGTTGTGAAATGCTACATATGGTCGCGGCTAGTATAAGAATGTGAGACATAGACACTGAAAACGGCAATGATAAAGAAAACTAGAAGCCATCGAAATGTGGTGCTACCGAAAAATGCTTAAGATCTAGTGGACGGAGAAGATAAAAAATTCAGAAGTACTACTGCGTATGGACAAAAATCGGGAACTGGTCAATACAATAAAAAAGAGGAAACTAGAATACGCAGGACACATAATAATACGGGGTCTAAAATATCAGCTACTGAGGAGGACAATTTTACTTGGGCAGATCGAAGAAAAAAAAATAGATTGGCAGGAAGAGTACGACATGGTTTGAAAACATAAAAAATTGGACAAACCATTCAACAGAAGAAATAATTCATACAGCCAGGAATTGGGAAAAATGGAAAAGAACTATCTTCATGTCAACAGCCTGAAGTCCAATGAGGATATGGCACCTTAAAGAATAAAAAGTTTTAACTAGAGATGTATACGCTCATGAGATCGACAAAAGCCATTTTCGATGTAGATAAACTCTAAAGAGACGGCCTTTGTTTGTAACATTCGAAACTTCTGGGATATTTTTCCGCAGAGGCACTCTGTTATCGCCATATTTTATAATCTAATATGACAAGACTACAGCCTAAAAAGTTGATGCGAATGATTCATATTTGAGATCTTTTCGTTTTATGTTATACTTCTCGACCCGGCTCTAGAGATAAAATGGAACTCTAGTGAATTTTTTGGAACATTTTCGAAAAATGATTGTAAATAACAATAGAAAACTAAGAAAAAGTAGGGGTGTGCAGTTATCTGTAATTAAAAATAAACTTAATTTTATATATTACTACTTATTATTGTATGACACAGGAGTTGATAAATTAAGCAATAATTATAAGGTATAACGTATTAAGTATGCACATTGTTCACTCTCTCTCTCTGTCTATATGTAATGAATTCTATAAACACAGTTTGATGTTGTTTTAGTGGAACTAAGGGCGCTTCGTGTATATTAGACAAGAATATATTTGCATAGCATGATTATATAAGAATATGTATCATTATATTAGTTGAGTGCAGTGTTAAACCGATTAATGTGTATTTGTTACCGGTGTAACAAATTTGTGTAAAATTGTGTTTATTTAATTGAATAGATTTAGGAGTGTATTATATAATTCTCTGAGCTAGCTGCTAATTTTTGATTGGTTACGATATTTTTAAGCAAGATGTGGTATTTTCAGTGAAAACGTGGTATTTTCCTCTTTAAAATGTTCATTCAAATTTGATGTGGATAGAGTGATTTTCCCTAAAAATGTATGGTACTTTGCAGTAATATTTCGCTTTTTACGCTTAAAACGGAGTCTTTTTTTTTTCAACCCTCCTTTGGGCACGCCAGCTAAGAATCTACACCCAGAAACAGCAAGAAAGAAAAGAGCTGTCAGTTAAATTTTGATTCGGTCAGATATAGAAAATATAAAGGAACTACTAATGGATGAAATAATGGATGGCAAGGGGAAGGACAAAAAATATTATAAGATGCACAATATGGAGTTAGTTTCAGCAGACAAGAATATAAAATAGAACGTTCGACAGAAAGGAATGGACATTCAAAAAGATGTGTGATTGGTGTCGCAAACCACCGCTTAGTTGAGGTGGAAATTTTTTTTGGGGGTGGAGGAGGGCAAGGGAATAGGCGGAAACGAGATGAAGAGACAGCAGAATGGCCAAACGCAAGCGAATTATCGACATAACAACAGAACGGGGAAGTGAAGGAAACTCAAAGAACCAGGGATCAGAAGGAAGATTATAGGTTGTACAGATAGATCAAAGGATTGATCGTTACGAAAGCAGGAGTGGTAAATATCTGACACCAAAGTTTGAGACTAAAACGGAGAGTCACTTTTGTGTAAAATATGGTATCTTCACGCATACCTCTGAGAAAAAAAATTACCTATTTCGATTTCGATAAATTATTTTTGATATCGTTTTTTGTTTTGTTTTTTTTCTTCTTTTACGAACAGTTTTAATTAACAAAGAGTAGTCCAATACGACGTAGGCAGTTGAAAATTACTGCTTTCCGACATATATGTATATTTTAAGTTGTTACTTCTAAAGAAAATTCCCGTTACATCTGGCGGAATTGACGAAGCAGAAAAGTGAAAAGGAGCTGCTGTGGGGCCAATCTTATATGTGATTCGGAACACTACTGACGACGGTCAGCAAAAGGGAGAATACATCTGTACTGCTACAGACAAGGCTGAGTGTGGCCCCCAGTTGATAAGGTCAAATTATTGATGAACTGCATCTTCAGCCATCGGAACTGGTATCGTCTTAATCGTCGACGAGTTCTTTCGTTATCAGCAGATCCGGAACGACAGGTAAGTCTCGGGGGTCTTTTTATTTTCCCTTCTAGCAATGTGTCCAGATCGGAATCGCTATGCGACTCGAAAAAAGGAACGTATCAGAGAACTTTCGTAGAAAGGAAAAACAAAAGTCTTAAATGAACTAAATATAATATCGTTCATTTCGAATAATCGCAAACTGGCGTCTCACTATGTTTTTAGTGAGTTATTGGAATAGCCACTACTTATGTGTTGCTGTTTTCAATTTTTTATTTCCGGGCTCGTCAACTGTCCGGCACAAGTGAAATTTTTCTATATTTTCAATGAGCGGCAGCGGGATTCGAGCCAGAGAACCTATCCGGACGAAGCCACCATTAACCGACTACGCGCTAGTAGTTCATTTATGTCTCTCTTGGTCGCTGCGTTATTCTTTTCTCTTTTCAAGTGCACTTTGTATGATTAGTTGTTTAAAACGAGGTGCCGGCTACATTTTGTGAACTACTACTAGCGGTATTTTAAGGAAGAAGAAGAAGAAAAAGCAGAAAAAGAGAATATAATAATTTGAATGTGAAAAAACAAAACTATCAAAAATAGAGAAAGAAATATTTCTCCCTCGTGTACTCTCGTTTGTGGATACGGCTACCCTCTAAAAGTAGAAGATATTCTGCGATGATTTAGAAATTTAGCGCTCGGCCTCCTCTGGGAGTAATCTCGGAAGCGGCATAGTCAGAAGCAGAGAATGATCGTGTTTACTACACTGAACAAAAAAAATAAGAAAACACAGTACACAAGAGCTTACGCGTGTTATACTAGAATAACACATTTTTCTAACTTAATATTTTAATTATACAGAGCGCTTTCAATGATAACTGAAATTAACATTATCCACTTTGTCGTTCCTTAATGCTAATACTTTCAAAATAAAAACACACACTTATAGACAAAATAATTATAATTCAAAGAATTAATTCGAATAACGTGGATTCATGGCTTTGTAAGTTGGTAACATAAAATAAAGCGTTATCAATTTATAAAGCCACGATTGTTATTCGAAGCTAGTCGGCGATATTTAGTTAATTTTTTGAATTATAATTATTTTGCGTATGTTTTTTTTTTTAAGTATTAGCACTTTCAATGATTTACTCGCGTATCTTCTTCGTCCAATTCTTCCCATCTTCGGCGTCTATTTTTATTTTTAGACATTTTTATTCATAGACCATCTTCAGAATTTATTATCGATTTTATATCGACTTTTGCTAGCTTGGAAAACTACATGACTCGCGCCGGACTGTTTATATCGGCAAACAATTTTTTCTGGATAAACTACTCACATTAAAACGGCCGTTGAGAACAATTATTTCAGTATTCATTCATCGTTTGTTCTGTGAAGAAAATTCCTCAGTTGCATTAGTATATAAATATAGGCGGAGGGGCAAAGTAAACTACCGTAGTAAACAACCGGAGAAACAGCAAACTCGAACTGAATCGCGATTTCATAAAAACCCTTTTTTCCTTTGTTTGTTCCCCTTTCTACGCGGGGGAGGGGCTCTTCGACACAACGGATGATATTAACACGTGTAAAAAAACTGGAAATCACAAGTGGAACGGAACCTAACTAAGAACACTATACTATTTGCACGGAGAGACAACAACAGTTGGCGTTAAACGCCAAAAAATATGCATACTGAAAAGGGAAGGAATGACACAGCGCCAAAGGGTGGAGAAAAAGCGTTTGCCATCCAATAATATCGTGGGTTGTGATGACCGAAACAGTTCTTTTCAAAGGGTTGTTCTTATGGGTTCCCGTTCATTTTAAATAACAGTTCTCCTTATCAATTCCCAGCTCTTTTAGCTCCTGACTTCCGATTTTGTAATAACTGTTTCTTAACCTGGCAGTGGGAACAGCGACATCTATACGGAGCGCTACTAACAAAACGAAACTAGTTCATTATTTATCCGTCAGTCTACCTTCAAGGTCAATCATGTTAATCAGCTGACACTCATTATTTTGAGTTTATCGCAGAAACGTGTTGTGTTATTCCAGTTCAAAGTTGTTGATAGGTCAATCTGGCCCAACGTTCCCGTTAATGTTGATTTCTTTTTAAAGCATGGCCGGTACATCTAAATAGTATTTTAATTTATCGGATACAAAAGATATCGAATTAATACACGAGCTTTTAGAAAGTTATGATTGTTTATCAAGTGACAATGAAGTCGGGGATCCATCACTTGAACTAGAAAGTTTACACAGTTCAGATTCTGAACAAGAATTTGACGAAGCTCAACTAGAGCATCAAAAAACTGAACCAGAACCTTTAGTAAGTAATATTGTTAATAAATCTTTATTAATTTTCATCTGATGTCCACAATGCACCACAGTGGGCAAATTGATAAAAGTACTGGGGAATTCAAAAAGCCTGAGATAATAACGTTTTATAATGCCACTAAACCTGCAGTTTACGTTGTAGATGGCAAGTGTGCACACATGAATGCATCCCGTAACTCCAGAAGATGGCCGCTAACTGTTTTTTTTTCAGTTCCTTAATATAGGAGGAATCAATGCCCTTATTGTACATAGAGCAAATAATAGCATTAACAAAGATAGACGAATTTTCCTGAAATAATTAGGTAAATACTTTATTTTGATAAAAATTACAAAACACAAACTCATATATATATATATATATATGTATATATATATGAATGATTTTTTATAATTTTAGGAAAAATATTAATTACTGAAAACTTAACAATACGAGCCACCAACAGATATTTAGATAAAGAAACACGGTTATTATCACAAAAATGAGCGAAGTACGATTCTGCAAAAAGAGATCAACCTGACTCAATAAAAAGAGGCCAGTGTATTGACTGCAAAGACAATAAGTCACGGCATTATTGAAAAGAAATGATTCCGCTATGTTTGTTTAAATCATGCAGACATTTTCTGTCAATATTGTAATGATTAACTCGTTTTACGTTCTCATATGTATATATATATATATATATATATATATATATATATATATATTTTATGCGTCCACTACACCGTTGTATGCATATGTAAGCATTAAAAAAAAACATGTACTACATTAAGTGATTTATATTAGGCTAGAGGTTTAGTGACATGTTTTGCTTAATAATAAACTAATAATATGTAATTAGAGTGCTTTAAATCGCCTTTAATGACTAATGGGTCAATTTGACTCAACGTCCCCCACTGCCGGGTTAAACAGCTCTCTGAACAGTACTGCAGCTCTCTAGTGTAATAGTTGTCATCTCACTGTTTCAGCTCTCATTGATAAAAAATAGGTATATATGCTCTGCAATTTACAATAACATGCGATCGGGCTACACTTTTCGTATATGCCTAATAGAGCAATAACAGATATCTGCTTAAAACAGTTTGAACCAGTATCTTACCAGTTATTGCTAATAACGTAGTTTAGGTATTTTTTTTTTTTTTTTAGTAAATCAATTTGAAATTATTTAAAATTGAAATTTTTGCGCAACTATCGCAACGATCTGTCGATCTAAAATACCAATGATTTGAATGAATGGTCAAAGCGAAATGTTGACACCAGACGGAGTTCTCACACGATCAGCGAGCGAATCAACATTACTGGTGTAATGGAACATATTTACTATTGACAACGAAAATCATTAAAACTGAAAAAGAAAGAACTGTTCTTTTTGTTTAACTTACTACTGCCTCTATGCTGCAGTTTTTTTCTACTGATTGAACAGTATTAGTTAAAAGAGCTAGGAACTAAGAACATTATTATTTACAAACAGTTCATGAAACCAGCTCTTTTTTAAAACTTGTTCTTCATAAGAACAGTTAGCTCCTGAAAAGACCATCGCTAATCGTGGCCACATGCGCGATTGTAGACAGTGCCGACGGGGTCAAAGGAAACAGACTATAATTAAGGATGAAGAAACACTAAATGTCTGAAGAGCAGTTAGAGCCTCATCAAGAGCCAAAGCTATACGTAGAATACATGTGAAATACGAGGAACGCGTGATATAAAGTAAAAATCAGAATAGACAATAAAAAAGAAACATCCGGTAAAACACTTCTCCGAAAAAAAAATATGTCTCTCATTGAAATACGACAAAAAAAAAAAAAAGGTAAATTATATAATTTTCAAGCCGCAGGGAAAACCCAGTCCACGCTTAGCACATACACAGCCCCCAAGCAACGTTTTTTGCCGGTAATATTGAAGCCAGCTGACGTGCAGTCTACGCCTACGTTTTTGTGTATAATGCATGCGAATCATAAGGAATAAATTAAAATTTTTAACAGCTAAAAAGTTCAAAACCGAACCACAAGCACCGACAAAAACTGTGTTCGTCGCACACTACGCGTGGGCTTGAACTGGGTTCAATGTGCGGTGGTACCCCGACTTAAGTGGAATAAAATCCGCATGGGGACTGCGAGTGAGTTATACGTGGGCTGGTTTCAACATGGAATACTTGCAAAAAACGTGGGCGTGAGCTGTGCGTGAGGTTCAGCATATGACGAGCTTTATCGCTAGAAGCAAAGTTTAATTCAAAATTACTTTGTTTCATATATTGAAATCGGAATTAATCAAATCGCGTACACGCAGCTTAGCAAACACACTAGTGAGCAGAGGTTTTTGTTACTAACACAATTGATAATTGAGACGTACTCGTATTATATTTTAGGCAATCCTTAAAATAGCGAGATTATGAATTAAGTCGAAAGTTATCGTGAACTATTTCAGGTATATCGAATATCTTCTTCTTCATCCGCCGTCTCCGTCTCGAAGGTTGGCGATCCACAATTAGAATTTATTTCTATCAACAGCTGTTCGGATAAGTTCTAATGAGGAACAGTTGAACTAGTTGTTAAGATTATCCATCCATGAAATTTGACGTCTACCTCTCGATCTCTTCCTGGCAATTTTACCCTCAAGTAGTATTTTTAGAGTGGTATGCCCAGATCCTCTTAAGATATGTCCCAAGTATTGTAGTTTCCGTTTTTTGATGGTTCGTAGTAGTTCAAGGTTCTTTCCCAGTCTATTAAGTATTTCAATATTCTTTACTTTTTGTGTCCATGGTACTTTCAGGGCACGTCGGTAGCAGTACATCTCAAAAGCGCTGATTTTTTTTTCTAAAGTTGAGTCTAGTGTCCAGCACTCACAACCATACAGTAGGATGGAGAAAACGTAGCATCTCAGGAGTCTGATTCTGAGTTCCAGTTTCAGTTCTTGACGCGTGAATAGGTTCTTCATTCTTATTAGCGCTCCTCTCGCCTGCTCAATCCTGCTACGTATCTCAGGTTTGGAAGTGCAATTTTCTTCAAGTATACTTCCCAGATATTTGATGCGTGGAACCTGTTCTGTTTATTTTGATTGAGCATTTAATTGGCTTCTTCGAGAATACCTATTGCTTTTGTCTTAGATGTGTTTATTTTTAAACCGTATGCAGCACTTTTTTCCACGATCTTACTTTTTTTTATTTTTTTTTTTTTCCTACCCCGGGCGCGCCAGCAGCCTTGACCCAACAACATGAAAAGTTAAGAGTTATAACTAAATAGCCAAGCGGTCAGAAATGGAAAAGACAAAGGACAGCAGCAATGGAATAACTGAAGGCAATGGGAAGGAAAGAATATAGGTATCGTTAACGGGAGTAGGAAGACCCAAAACTAGAAGTTGGGCGTAAAGAAAGGAGCGTTCGTTAGAGAGTGTAGAACATTCGAATAGGATGTGATTTGAGTCACAAACACAAGAAGGCTCAGAAGCTTGAAGAGTGCAGAAAGGAGAAGGGGACAAAGCGAATCGAAAGCGAGAAGAGGGGAGTAGAAAATGATTGATTCTAAGCCTAATTAAGGAAACAACAGTGGAACGACGACAGGTAGGAATAGATTGAAACCAAGGCAGGAAACTAGGAACCGGTTGAATAAGACGGTACTGTGAAAAGCGATTTGAGAATAAAGATAGATACATGTCAGTCCAAAGTCTAGAATGACTAGAGCGTGACACAGAAAGAATTTTCTGAGGAAGAGAAAGAGTCGAGGGAAGGACTAATGCGGGCGGCTGAGCGAGCTAGCTGAGTCATTGCCCGCAATATTGGAATGACTAGAGACCCATAGAAAGTCTATGAAAATGGAGCGGGACGAGAACAAAGAGGAGACAAGAGATCGAATAGAGAGGATGATACTGTCAGAAGTATGAAAAGGGGGAGAGGAGATGGTTTGAAGAACGCCTTTGGAATCAGAAACAATCAAGAATTTGTGAACCCCATTTGTAGAGGATATGAAATGAATTGCACGAAGAATTGAGATCGACTCGGCCGAGAAGATAGAGCAGAAAGAAGGAAGTCTGAAAGACTCTGAGTGCAGGAACGTAGGAGACGTATACGCGCCACCCACGCCCCCATCACTCTTGGAGCCATCCGAGAAAATTAAGGCATGGGAAGGAAAAGCAAAGTTCAGCAGCTAAAGGAATTCGAAGTTGACTACATTGTGAGAGGAAGAATTAGCTCGGACTGGAAGAGAGGAGAAATTGATGTTGTGCCATATGCTATTAAAATCGAGAGAAAAGTAAGGAAGACTGTTATAAGAGGAAACGTAGGGAGAAAAATTGGAAACACGAGCAGCTATATGCGATAAAATCGGAATTCTATGAGGCGCCAAGCGCCAGTGATTTTTGATATGAAGATAGGAAGGAATAATATTGGATGACAAAATGGGGAGGCGTTTTATTAAAAATCGATAACCGAGGAGTGAACGACGAGTGGAAAGAGGTTGAGTGCAAGTTTCGGATAGAATCGCAGGAATAGGAGAAGATCTTAAAGCGCTAATGCATAGGCGAAGGCAGGAATTCTGAATTGCGTCAAGTTTCGAAAGGAGAGACTTGGAGGCATTGTCATAAATGAAGGAACAATAGTCGAGTTTGGACCGAATAATCGATTTATATAGAATTAATAGAATGCACGGGTCCCCACCCCATCTGAGCGGAGATAAAGATTTGAGGAGATTAAGTCTTTTGATCGAGGAATTATAGATATAATTAATATTTTCATGAAATGTAAGGCGACTATTTAAGAAAAGACCTAGATAACATATGGAATTAACAGTGGGAATAGGTGTACCAGATACGCTGATGTTTATAAAAGCACGATTAAAGGGGCGGAGAGCAAAAATTATACAGGAAGACTTGGAAGGGGAAAGAGAGAGGTGGAGAGTAGATAGAGCATTGCTAAGATGAGACAATGAATGATTTAACTCGTTGGTGGCGGAGGACAGATCATCTGAGGTGGAATAAACTAAAATGTCATCAGCAAAAAGGAGAGAGAAAGAGGGAATAGGGAGCGAAGCAATATCGAAGGAGTAAATATTAAAAAGAGTGGGGCTAAGGCAGGAACCCTGGGGAAGCCTATGATAGACGCATCTGGAGGTGGAAAGAGAAGGAGAAGATAGATAAAGAGTTCTATGTTGAAAGAGGTTGAGTATAAGAGTGATAAGAACCGGAGGAAGATTAAGAGAGAGGAGTTTGGAGCCCAGAGAAGGAAGATGCACATTATCGAATACAGAGCAGACATCGACAAAAGAAGCGACAGTAAATTTCTTTGATAGGAATGATTTATAGATATCTGCAAGGAAGGTACTGATGCAATTTACCGGGCCAAGCCCGGGGCGAAAACCGAACATATTAGAAGGAATTCGATTATTATGCTCAAGCCACCATACGAGACGGTTATTTATTAAACCTTCAAAGAGTTTGCGCAGACATGAGGCTAGGGAGATAGGACGGAAGGAACACTGTTTTTTTTTAGAAATTGGAATGACGATGAAGTCGTTCCAAGACTCAGGAGTACAACCAGAGAGTAAGAAAGAGTTGAAGATATTCAGAAGGGAGAGTATCGAGGAAGAAGAGAGTTTTTTAACAATAGGGAAAGAAAGGCCGTCCAGGACAGGAGCAGAAGGAGAGGTTTTATTAAGGACGGACAAGAGTTCCTCGTAGCGGAAAGGAGACGTTAGGAAATGAGGTTCTGAGGAATTTGGGAGTGAAGGGATGTACGATTCCTCGAAAGTGGGGACATACGGAGGAGCAATAGAGTACAAGAAAGAGTGAAGTTTAGGCAACGAAGGATGGGAGAAGTGGGGACGCTCAGAAAGAGGAGATCTGAACGCTTTGGCCATTTTCCATATCTTAGAGAGAGGCGTATCTGTAGAGAAAGATGAACAAAATGATTTCCAAGAGTTCCTCTTGGCAGATTTTGAAATGTACCGAGCTTTTGCGTTAGCTTTTTTGTGAGCTAAAAAGTTGGATATTGAGGAACAAGAGCGAAAGGCTTTGAAGGTAGCGGTGCTTCTTTGGAAGGCAACTTTACACTCTTCATTCCACCAAAGAGAGGAGGCATAAGAGGAAGAACGACCGCGTGAAAAGGAAGAAGGAGGGGAGGAAGCGGAAAGAGCAGAATATAGAGATTGAATGAAGAAGTTGTATTGGGATTGCGGGTCGGGAAAATCCAGAATAAGGGGGAGTGAGGAATCCACCAAAGATCGGAATTTATTCCAATCTGTTTTGGAGAGAAGCCAGTGAGGAGCGTGCAAGGGCCTGAAAGGTCTAGAAGGAAGAGCGTTGTTGAGAGTTAGGAGAATGGGGACATGATCACTACCAGAAGTGCCGTCGAGAGCTCTCCAGGAGCTTACAAGACCAAGATTCGGAGATGAAAACGAGAGGGCGATTGCACTAGAAGAAGATGGATGTTTGAAGAAAGTAGGAGAACGATCGTTGTGGAGAAAAAGATTATGGTTTAGAATGAGATTTTCCAGAGTCACACCGTTAGGATTGCGCCCTGCGCAGCCCCACATAGGGGAGTGCGCATTCTAGTCTCCACCAATAATAAATGGATCAGATAGGGATGAAAGGAATGAGGGCAAGGGAAGACTAGAGAGGCTGGAGTTGGGGGGGATATACACGTAAGCAATATGTATAGGATTCGGGAGAAGATTTTCAAGAGAAATATGAATCATGTTAGGGTGGTTAGGAAGGGGCGGAGGAAGAAATGGGATATTGTGGGTGAGATAGCATAGATCGTGTCTAATTAAAATTGCAACACCACCATACCCATCCATACGATCAGATCGAACTAGAGAATAACCTTTGAAATCAAGATACGAGGAGGATTTAAGCCAAGTTTCAGATAACAGCGCTACATGGATATTATAGAAGTCTAATAGACATTCTACACTTAGTTTATTAGCTCGTAAGCTGCGAGAATTCCATTGAAGGATGTTTATGGCGCAAGACCGCGGCATTCTATTTAAAAGGAGAAGAAGAGGAATTAAAAGAATGAGAAAAAGCAGCGGGAGAAGACAGAGCTGAAACTGAAATAAAAGAAAGGAAGTGTAATACATGAGAGGAGATCGCTTGTAGACGATCTTCCAACTTAAAGGAGAAGATGACAGTGGAAAAATAAGTAGAAGAGAGAAGACGTGTCCGAAGTTGGATACAGGCAAAATTGAAGGTACCTCACCATTAGCGGTACCATCAGTAATAAAAAATAAATGGGAGAAACACCTGCATGAACTGGGTTGACGACCAGTTTGTAGGCTTCCTTCCATAATGAGATAACTATGCAGCATAAAGAGAGATGGAATAAAATTTGAACCGAGGAAAGTTTTGGGTTAATGATTCCTGAGCGAACAGTTATCCTTGGCGAAACGGACGCAAAAGAAAGAAGGAGAAATAAGGATAACAAATATAGAATGGGATGCAGGATGATGGTCAAAAGGGAGAAAAAAATGAAAGAGGATGAAAGAGATGATCTAGTTGAAATGAACGTGATTGGATAGGAAGGCTGAAAGATTATCAAGGAAGGAGGAGGAAGAGGATATGTTAAAAGAGGCAAGGAGTTCCATGATAGTTGCAGAGATATGGGAGACAACAAAAGAAGAAGAATCGTTTAGAGAGGAATTAGGAGAAAGACTAGGAGGAACTGGTAAGGGACTGGAAGATATGGAGGAATTGGATTGGGGGGAGACGTCATGATTCAGTGCGCAACCATTAGATGGTAAACGAGAGTAAAGGGATGGAACGAAAGGAAATTGAGGAGAAGGCTTTGAGTAGGATTTGGGTTTGGAAGTTTTGTGGAAAGTGGGGGATTTAGGACGTGGAAGAGAGGGGAATTTAGAAGCTTTTGGGGAGATGTTTGAAGAGGAAATAGAGGCTGCGGCGCGATTAGCATAAGAGAAGGCTGGAGAGGCGGAACTGGAGGATTTAACTTTAACGGCTTCGTGAAAAGAGATGTTCTCGAAAGCCATGATTCTTTTTATGTTCTTCTGTCGCTGCCATTCGGGACAGGCTCGATCAGAAGTGCTGTGACTACCTTTGCAGTTGCGACAAAAAGAAGGCTCTTGGAGATTCGTACAATCGGAGGAAGAATGCTTAGAGGAAGAATGAGAACATGAAGGAAGAGAGCTGCGACAATGGCGTGCAATATGCCCGAAAAGGAAGCAATTAGAGCATTGAGTGGGAGAACGGATACTTGGGGACACTGTAAAACGAAGTTTGTAAATGGATTCAAACTCAGGGAGAGAGGATTTGGCAAATTTTAATTCGACACTTCTAGTGGGAACTTTGGTTCCATCGGAAGAGCGAAGGATGCGACGAATAGATACTATAGAGATAGACGTAACAAGCCCTTCTTTAATTCCCTCAACAGAGAACGAAGGATGAACTCCAGAAATAACACCAATTCTGTATAGAGTATTATGGGGAATGAAAGCTTTCAGCTCGTTAGAATTGAAGAAGGAGCGATTGTTTAGGAAGTCGTTGGCGGTGGAAATGGAGGGGAAGACAATAGAGATACGCCCTCTACCCTGAGGGGTAATGTCAGAGAAGGAGGTGGAAATTTTGCTGATGAGCCTGGCCAGCGCAAGCGGGTGGAAATTTCCAATGTTTTTGTTGTCAGAGGTGTTCTCAACGAAAACTTTGAATGGTCCTGGGTATTTGGACGGAAAAATGTTTTCAAAAGTATCGGAGCTGTTGACATTGATCGGCAAATTAATAGTGTTGCTGTTATTACCGTTATTGTTACTATTATTATAACTGCTGTTATTATTAATATTACCATTATCATTATTATTATTGTTATTGTCATTAATATTATTACTATTAATATTATTATTGGAGGTGGCGGGGGTGGTAATGATGTTATTGTTGTTATTTTTATTATTATTATTATTATTATTATTATTATTATTTTTAGTATTCTCGATAATAAAATTCTCGACAGCTGTATTAGCACAGTTAGAATTATTTGAAGTGGCGAGATTAGGTGAATCGGGTCGAGATAGCCGCAGATCCTTGCTTGGCAAAACCGCGGTCGGCGAAAGAGGGCCGGAAGGTTTGCGCTTGCCAACAGCGTCAACCTCCATCAAGTTTAGCGATACATTTGGTTTCGCTTTTAAATCTTTAGAGAAGGCCGCCGGGCGGCCCCCACTAGACGAGCTCATCGATCAACTGGCTTAAGAAAGAGAGGGGAAAATAAAAAGAAAGAAAAAAAAAAGAAGGGAAAAAAAAAGAACGAAGTGAATTTAAACAAACTGAAATTTTGTAATCCTTATAACATAAAAACTTTTAACAATCACAATGGGAGCAGTGTAATTGATCTTATAATTGTCCACGAAACAATCAGCCAGAACATTAGAAATATAAAAATATTACCTTCTTCAGTAACGCAACACTTAACAATATGTCTGCAACTCGCAATAAGGAAAGATCGTAAATCACTAAATGAAAATACACTAACAGTTGACTATGAGATCTTTCAAAAACAAATTATCAATGCTCTACCTCAAATAAAACAAAAAATAGAACACATTGAAAAAGTAACTAAAAAAGAAGATTTAGAGAACGAAATCATAGAATTTACAAACATAATAAAAGTACTAATCCACAATTCACTTACAAAAGCAAAAATTCGCGACATACCTTATTGGAATGGAAAATTAGAAAGCTTTAAAAAGATACTGAAAAAACTACAAAGGAGACTATACAAAAGCAAAAATAAAACAAATAATAAAGTGGAATCATTAAGGATTAAAATTAGAAAACTGAAAAAAGAATACATGGAAAAACTGCAGACATCAAAGCATGAAAAATGGAAAGAACTGATTAATTCTTCGACAATCTGGGGCAAGCCGTATAAAATCTGTATGGACAAAACCAAACAAAGAGTAGACATGCCTGCTTTTAATGTCGGTGGATGCATCGTACACGATAACATTGAAAAACATAAAATAATTTTTGCTGAATTATTTCCAAACCGAACACTTAAGTTGCAACCGACTCAGCCAGATAAAACTCTTCAAATATGTGAAAACGAATTAACTACAACAATCAAAAAACTGAACAATAGGAAAGCCAATGGACACGATCAAATTTCTAACAAGATGATTAAACTTCTTCACAAAGTAGACGAAAAAATATTTAAATCTATTTACCAAAAATGTATCGAACTAAATTATTTCCCAAACGTCTGGAAACAAGGAAAAATTAAAATAATAAACAAACCTGGAAAAGATTTAACAAATCCGAAATCATACAGGCCTTAATGCTACTGTCTAGTTTAAGTAAAATATACGAAAAAATAATAAAAAATTTTCTGGATACAGAAATAAAAGAAAAAGCGGTTTTAAACGAAAATCAGTTTGGCTTTCTTAAAAACAAATCAACCGAGCTAGCAATAAAAAAGTTATGCGATTACATTGAAAAATATAAAAAACAAACAAGAGACATACGTTACTAATCAGCTTTGACATATCCGGAGCATTTGATCAAATAAAAATTGATGAAATCTTAAAAATAATGAATAGAAAAAATATATCTGGTACAATACAAACTATAATTCGTAACTACTTAACAGAGAGAAGAATTGGGTTATTTAATCAAGAAAACAAAATCCTATACAACAGGAGTGTCAACTCAGGAGTACCACAAGGTTCGGTTCTAGGGCCAGTACTCTTCAACATAGCAATGAGCGAAGTTCATAATTTGCATTTCAGTCAACACTGCAACATGATAAGCTACGCAGACGATATAATAATGTTAGTAGCAGGAATTAATAAAAAGGACGAAGTTTACAATATAAATGAAACAATAAAAAAAAAGAGTAAAAACATTCAAAACTTAGGCTTACAATTCAACATAAATAAAACCCAAGCACTACTAATAAGTAGAAAACAAGACAGGGAAGAAATGATACATTGCATTGAAAAGCACTTATACATAAAGATAAAGATAAAATAAAAATAGTAAAAGAAATAAAATACTTGGAAATAATCATAGACACAAATTTAAATTTTGGAAAACACATAGAACTTATAATAGACAAGATTAAGATTAATTTCAAATTAAGATCACTATATTCAAATATGTTCGGTTTCAAATATAAAGATAGAATAGTATTCCATAAAGAGCCATTTTTGGATCAATAACAGAATACTGCTCTACAATATATTTTCCAGTTTTACGAGAAAAAGACAAGAATAAGCTGTTAAAATTACAAAGGAAAATATTAATAGGAACAATCTCTGGTTATCGCACAATATCGTATACTTCAGTCAACATCATAGCAGGAATAATACCTATAGACTTAGAGTTAGAAACTGTAAACCAAATCAAAACATGCAAACAAAAAGAAAACATTTTCGACAAAAAAACGTTACGAAAACAAATCAATAAAATTAATTCAAGTAGTATACGACTTTGGCAACTCCGATGTGATAAATCAAAAACTGGAAGAGTAACACGGGAAATAGTACCAAACTTAGAAGAAAGACTACAAATTAAACATTTTTATATCGATTATAACTTCACTCAATTTTTAACCGGACATGGAAATAATGGTGTCTATATGAAACGATTTAAAATTGCTGAAACAGACATCTGTATAGACTGTAAAGAGAAAACAGACGATTGCTTTCATTCGATTTTCGAATGCAATAAGTTTAAAAACGAAAGAGAAAAACGGAAAATAATAAAAAAACCAATAACCGAAATACATAAAAAAAACTTTTTTAATTTGATCAGCTTTGTCAACCATGTAATGAATAACAAAACAAAACACATAAACAACAAATAATAACAGTAACAATCAGAAACTCTGGCTGAAAAACCGCAAGGTACAGCGGAGTAAATAAATAAATAAATAAATAAAAAAAAAAAAAAAAAAAAAACTGAAATATTAAAATGTAACGGCGAAAAATAAACGTAAAATAGATCGATATTAGTTTAAGTAAAAGTTAAATGCGACAGCGAAGAAACCGAAATTATTTATCTGAATAGATAACAATGAAGCGATCTCACCGGTC
Organism: Icerya purchasi; assembly: GCA_039619475.1. Classification (NCBI taxonomy): domain Eukaryota; kingdom Metazoa; phylum Arthropoda; class Insecta; order Hemiptera; family Monophlebidae; genus Icerya; species Icerya purchasi. Next base: position 243,073,994 of record CM077115.1, read on the forward strand.
TGCCGAAACATCTGATTACCGAGCTGATAACAGGAACGCGAACGCACACGAGATAACGATTCACAATGTATATCTTATCTAAAATGTCCTGGAGTTCCTTATTACTGTCTGCCAATATTAAGCTGTCATCAGCATATCGAAGGTTGTTCAAAATAACACCGTTAATTTTCAGTCCCCCATCATTTTCTTCAAGGGCCTCATGGAATATAGCCTCCGCATAAATATTAAAAAGAAGGGGAGACATGACACAGCCTTGACGTACTCCTTTCTTAATGGCTGCTTCTGCTGATAATGCGTTTTCTACACGGATTACGACTGTTTGATTCCAGTACAGATTACTAATTATCCTGAGATCATTCCTGTCTATAGGTATGTTCTTCAAAATCTTCATCAGTTTATCATGGTTCACACAATCGAACGCTTTCTGGTAGTCAATAGCACATGCATAGACATCAACGTTGACATCTCGACAGAGTTGTGTTGTTATTGTACGTATTGCAAATAATGCTTCCCGAGTGCCCATTCCATTTCTAAAGCCAAACTGGGTATTACATATTTGGTCTTCGCAACGCTTATATATTCGTGCGTGAATTATCCGGAGAAAAGTTTTCAGGGCGTGTGACATCAAACTAATTAAACGGTAATCATCACATCGGCTCGCATTACTCTTTTTAGTCACAAAAGTTGATTTTATCCATTCTGCTGGTATACATCCTGTACTGTAGATCTTGTTGAAAGCTTTCGTCATTCTCTGTACACCATTTTCACTATAATCAGCGATTACTTTCAGCATTTCTGCATGTATATCGTCGGGTCCGACTGCTTTTCCGTTTTTCTGTCTTTTAATGGCATACAGTACCTCTTCTTTAGTAATAGGTGGTGCTTCATCACAGAAATCGTGGTATTCTTCCGGAGGTAGACTGTTTCTGTTATCATCAAAAAGATTCTCGACGTATTGATTCCAGACTTCTAGCTTATCTTTTGTACCAATAACAGGTTTTGCCTTCGGGCCTACCAAGATACCAGTATTTTGTTTGCGATGGGTACCTGCAACTTCTTTGACCAGCTTGTGAACGTTAAATAAATCCTGTTTATTCTGGTAACCTTCAATTTCAGTGCACTTTCCATTCCAGTATTCTTCTTTTGCTTCTCGACAAGATCTCCTGATTATATTGTTCAGACTCTTATATTCATCTGGGTTCTTCTTAACACTTCTTCGCTTCTCCATCAGTTTCAGTATTTCATCTGTCATCCATTTCTGCTTTTTCATATTCTTGTCATAGCCAATGTTTTCCTTCTGGACATCTAGTATTATTTTGCTGATGTCCTGTTTTCCTTTTGGAGTTCAATTTTTACGTTCATTATGTCTCCTATTTCGGATTTGAAAGTTTTACTCTTCAGTTTATTCACGTCTATTCTTCCTTTTCGTTCCTTCTTTATCTTGACGAATTTCCGCTCCATTTTTAGTTTCATGATGACTGGGTTATGATCAGAATTAATGTCAACTCCGGGATAAGTTTTAACTGAATGTACGTATCTCCAGAATGGACGGTGTAAGAGAATATAATCGATTTGATTACGTGCAATGTTTTCCTCGGTATCGGCTGGAGACTTCCACGTATACAGTCTTCGGGGATGATGTTTTATAAAAGTGTTGGTAATCATTAATTCCGGTTCGGTACAGAATTGTGATAAACGGTTTCCTCTTTCGTTTCTATTACCAAGACCATATTTTCCAACGAAATCTCCTTCTTCTCCTTTACCAATTTTGGCATTGAAATCTCCCATGACTATTGTAATTTCACCAATTTTGGTTAGGTCTAAAGCAGCTTGTAGGTTTCTGTAAAAATCTTCAATTTCGTCATCTGACTTATCTGCTGTTGGAGCATATACTTGAATGATGTTCATCCTGCGGTATGATGTTTCCAAGATAAGAACAGCAATCTGGTTGGTGATTAGTAAAAAATCGACAACAGACTTTGCTAGTTTTTCTGGGACTAGAACTGCCACTCTATTTTTGTTTGAACCATCGACACCCCCGGAGTAGTACATATGAACTCCTTCTGATTTTAGAATTCCGGATTCCGGCCATCTGACTTCACTGATACCAAGTATATCGATGTTCAGCTTCTTCATTTCACTGACAGTGTTTGCCAATTTTCCAGCTTGTAGTAGGCTGCGGACATTCCATGTTGCAATTTGAACTGGGTTACGGAACACATTTAAGCAATCATGATGTTGTTTCTTGACTACACTGGGCAGCAACGGGGATATTCTTAGCACCCTCACCCCACTTAAGGGGTGCCCCGGACTAAGGGCCGTTGATCTATTCTTGCTTTCCATTGTAGATAGTTGAGAAGAATACAGCGGTGGTTTCTCCTTGCCTTCCGCCGGTTTTCTGTCAGGGTTGTCTCCCTTAGCCGATACGACCCAGATTTAAGGCGCCGGATACTCGCCTACTCGCTCTAGATCGGTTTACACCATCTGACTGGGGCACTTAAGTCACAAGCGAGCTGCCGATAGTCTGCTAGTTGTAAATGCAGTAGAAGGTTTAACGGTATTTAATAGAAGGAACACCTTCGGCAAGTGTGCCCTCTTTCGTTTCCCTATCAGCTATATGTTATGAGTTCTGATTTAGCTTTTCTAATCAGCGCTAAGCCCGCCGAGTAGAAAATTACCACCCTGCACGGCGTGGACGTACAGAACTCACATGGTTGCTATTTCGTTTCTCCGTCGGTGGGGCTAGCACCATGTGACGGTCGAGTAACTACTTACTAGAGGAGATAACTCTAGTTACAACAACCTGTGCCCCGCAGGGCATATCGAATATAGCAGAACTAAAAGTAAGGAACAGGTCTGAAAAACGTTGTTAATCCTTTTCTAAACATCTTTTTGCCTAGAAATAAAACGACAGAGTACGTTAGTTGAATTAATGAATTTTCAGAAAAATTTAAATTCGGAGTATTCTGTAATTATTTCGGTCTGGACGTAATAAATTACCATTTGAACTTCAGATAATGAAAATAGTAATTATTTATTTCACTGCTCATTCGTAACACTACTAAAACAGAATATTAGAAGGTGTGTTTCTTTTTTTTTAAACCTGCAGTTTTCGAGTTAAAAAACGAAAAAAGTTCAATAAGTACGATTTGTTTTTTGTCTTTTTTTTTTTAAACTCAACTCTGGGGTCTTTTGATATCTTCCATGTTGCAAATTCAATGCTAATTATCCCTCGTCCGTTATGAGAGTAGGATTGGCAGCGTAAATTTATTAGTTTACGATGTTTTCCGATCGCTGTTATTTCAATGGTGAATTTCTTTTCAACGGGTCAAAAGAAAAATAATGATATTTCGAAAACCACCACTGGTGCGAATCCCGTTCTTGCTGGTAATGAACAGGGATAAATACGTAGTGATTTAGAAATAACGGGAAAAAAAAAAAAATTTTCATCATTTGAACCCGAAAAATTACGACTAGATAAGATACACTAAAGTTATTGTTGACGCGAATGCTTTTCTACATCTGTTCTTCCGTGGGCCAAGACCGGAAGAATTTATCTATTTCACTGTAATTGTTGTTGTTAAAACTGAATACGAGAATATAACTTCGTTGAATAAAGTTGTTTATTTGACAAAACGAACAAACGAAAACGGAAGTTCGCGATACGAAAAAATAGGTTCATCGCTTCGATTAAGCAAGTAACACTAAATCCGAAAAATGAGGTTAAATAAATTTAGCGATTCCCAAAAAGGGTTATTTAAACAATTTAACACGCGATTACGCAACAAAATCGAACGGAAGCTCTAAAAAGGGCTATTTCAAATAAGTAAAAGCGAATAAGGAGAAAGGAGTTAAAACGAATTAATTAGAGGAAATAACGAAAATAAGAACTGGATGAATTTGAATAGAAGAAAAATAAAAGAAGGAAATCAATAAAAATGAAATAAACGATAACGAATAAAAGTCAACAACTGTAAAGCGAACAAAACCAGCGAACACAAAACACCGACATATATGTATAATCTTACTCTGCTATGACTTAAAACTTTATTGCTACAGATCATCAATATTGATAAGGAAGCGAAACTATCCATTAAGCAATATCGCATTTCGCTTACGCTTTTCTTTAATTATTAGTTCCAAACAGTAATCGTTAAATGTACCGAATTACCGCTGCTGAAGCACTTTCGTTTAAAATACGTTACGTTACTTACAACTAGAGAATTTTTTACAGATAAATATAATGAAGAACTAGGGGCCTTATTTTCGAAACAATATTAATAAAATCTCGATGCCAGTGCAAGTTGAATACTTTTAATTTCCCACAACGTAGTAAATCGCCGCAATATTATTCGTAAACAAACAAAAATTTCTTTAAATAACCAATGAAATTTCATCTACAACCTTTTCACACTCCACGAAATAACGTTCGGAATTTTAAATAATTTATGATCATAATGGTGTCTTTGTCCATTTCATATAAATGCGCATATGCTCGTATTATGAAAAAGAAAAGTTTAAATTCAGAAATGTTTATAATGTAGAAATATTATATTCCAAACAGTTTGTGAAATATGCATGGTTGTTTTTATATTGGACAGTTCATAATGTCGTTATTTTATTCAGTTTTCCTTTATCGATAATGCCAATGTTGTAATTATATGTATATATACTTTTTTTTTTTTTTTTTGCACTTTAGCTGTCTATAATATAATGCGATAAGTAAAAGCCATAATAGGTATTTCGGAGAAACTGTTTGAAAATTTTACACTCTTCACAAATATCATACGATCCTTAAAATGTACAAGAAATTACACACATCTCGATGTAGTGTCATCGCGCGAAAGCCTAGGTGCTAGAGAAGTTGACTTCGGTCTGACGGAAGTCCTCAGTTCAATCCGAGGCGACGATAGAAATTATTGGAAAAAAAAAATTAAATAACCGCTAATAGAAACTCATATGGGAGGCAGTGGTTGCGTATATGCGCGCCATGTATGGTAGGGACAGACACATATGTGTGTGGGGGGGACTTCATTTGCGTCGCGATAAATCAAAAACATTTACTAATCAATGCAAAATGATGTCTTGTGTCTACATTCACGTTTTGAATTGTACAGGTAGAACGTGTATGAATGGGTAGAGAGTCGCCTGCGCTCAGACATGAGTATGGCGCTACAAAGAAGAAGTTAATATATATAATATAAAGTCGACTCGATACTCTCATGATAGTCTTCTATGATTTTTAGAAGAGTTGGTTTTAATGACTATTTAATTTTTGACAAAATGAAAAATAAACATGGCGTGATCAAAGAATGTTGTAGATTAATCACTAACTATAGACTTCATTGCATTACACCATTTTTCGATGACCGCTGAGAGCAAGGAAACAATTCTACGTACTGCTTTACGACAGAAATATCGAAATATACATTTTATGATTGATAGAACACAGCTAGTACAGTGATAAAATTGAGCAAGGCAGTAATTGATTACATTTTTGAATGGCTTCTGAGCGCCTACGGGCTACTTGTAGTGAATAGATCTGTTTCCTCGGATTTTCATGCAACTTTATATCTTTTTATAGTCAATTATTAGGGAAATTAAAATTAAATAAATTAAATAATTGCTAAAAAGACAGAAGTTAGATTATCACAGTTGTGTTTCTCGCGTTTCGTCTTGTTGATAAGAAATATTACGTTCGGGGTTGTCTCGTGAGATGCCCCGCACACCACCGCCAGCAAACATGCTAGCCGCCGCACCGAAACCGGACGGAAGCAAAACGACCACCGGTAGTAAGTACGCAGCACACAAATCAGGTAAGAGCCACACCGACACACACAACACACCTCCGCATAAGCCGGCCACTACAACCGCTGATAAGAATCAGTCGATCACTGCAGATCCTCTTCCGCTCACTCCAAACCAGAGTAACGCGAACAGTAAGATGATTACACACACAAACACCTCTCACACGTACACAACTAACCCGCACACACGTGCCACTACCACGCTTACACAAGTATCTACTCCACACACGCAACCGATCATCCGATCAACAGACAACACACACCAACTTCACACCGCAGCCGTAGCATTATCGTCAACCGCTACCGTCAAACAAAGCACTACACAGTCCCGCGCCGCGGATGCAGATAATAATCAACTAAATGGCACGTTAGTTGATAAAATTAAAATTCAAACGGAGTCTTCTGAAAATCTTAATTCGTTAAATAAACAAAATATCTCTTTCGCTGATAAAGTGAAGTCAACGAAAATAACACCGCTAACAGCTTTTAATCACCCAAAAGACGAACAAGGCATCATCCTGCCATATTTCCCGCCTCATTCGCTCAGAGACTATTTTACTGCGGTGAAATCAGTCACTGGCAGTAATCTCGATATAATTGCGGGGTCTCGTATCAGTCGAGACCGCATAATTATTTTCCTGAAATCGCAAAAAATAACTGACGAATTTTTTGCCGGAGGAGGAACAATTACATTAGCAGAGCGGGCAATTCCGACAGCACGAATTAGACAACCGGCTAATAGAGTTGTTTTATCAAACGTATCGGCCACTATACCAAATGAAACACTTTCGTCATATCTCGCTTCTGCACTATCCCTTAAGCTACTGTCACCAATATCAATACTAAGAGTCAACCCCTCGGACGATGAGTTTGCACACGTAATAAGCTGGCGAAGACAGGTGTATGTGGAGCATGTGAACTGTGCAAATATTCCTAGATCATTTCTCCTACGAAATAATGACCACGATCATAGAATTTCCATACAAATCGAAGACCACGTGTGTCCAAACTGCAGAAAAGAGAATAAACTGGTGAACACGCAACAAGAAAGTCATCCCAGCCGTCCAGACACCATCTGCCAACCTCAACAGCCAACCACGGACCATGATAGCGATGTGCCCCAAACAGTACATAATGAAACCCATGTCTCCCCCCTATCGGTAGACACCAGATGTCCAGACAAAATAAATTCAAATACCACAATTGAGCAGCCGGAAATAGAGATGGACACGGACGCTAGTCCGCTGGAACGGCCTCATCCCAAGACCCCAGAAGCAGTTGCTGACCCGAGACCGCCGGTTTTCCCATCACGGCCGCTACCTAAACGACCAGCTCTCTACATTAATCAACCAGATAACACAGAGAAGCATATACCAATTGAGCCGCATAACGAACAGCCAACCCTAGAGCCAGGAGACCTAACTGGAAAAGCCAAACACCTTTTCAATGCTGAGCAACCAACGTTTATGATGGGATTTGAAGAATTCAAAACATTTATCCAGGCAGTTGCGACGAACCCAAAGTACATTTCCTATGCAACTGATTATACAAGGAACTATGACGAGCTGGTATACATGCTTGCAGCAGTTAAACCATATTTTACCGGTAGAAGCATTAAAAGTCGCTGCTCCCGAATTATAAGAAAATTATCCGAACAAACTATCACGACGTCTGAAGACGAGCGACATCATAGCGACGGCAACGTATCCAACACAAATTAATAAACTTCCGTTGTCCATAAAATCTTACAAAGTCAGTACAATATTACAACCTTATTTAGAACCAAGATGGCAGTAGAATCTTGTTTAATGCAATGGAACTGTCGCGGTTTTAATAACAACCGTGCTGAACTGATGCAGTTAATTGCACGGCATAACCCCTATGCTATATGCTTACAAGAATCACACCTCAAATCAAAACATCAACCGAGAGTAAAAAACTATAAACTCTTTAAATGTGACAATACGCAAGTTATGAGAGCGAAAGGAGGTGTTCTATCTCTTATCCACACCTCTATCCCCGCGTACCCAGTCCGTCTCAACTCCTCTTTACAAGTTATTGCCGTCACAATACATGCCCCTCTTTTATCGAACTCTAGAGTTACACTATGTAACTGTTATATTCCCCCGAACAGCATGAATAGTGTCCACGAACTCGAGTCCATTATAACACAACTTCCTAAACCGATAATACTATTAGGGGACTTCAACGCTCATTCCCCGATCTCGGGATCAAGACAGACAAACAAATATGGAGCAATCCTCACTAAACTTCTTTTAAATACTGATTTATGCTTTATTCCCCAACCTACACACAATCATTTTAACCTCTCATACCATGTGTTCTCGACTATCGACTTAGCCTTCTCCTCCCCTGTCCTATATCCTAAATTGGAGTCGGTAGTACTGCCCGACTTGTGTTTCAGCGACCACTTCCCTATTATAATACATACCACAAGTCCTATACCAAACGTCTCCACATCAACAACTCCTCGCTTCTTATTCCACAAAGCAAATTGGGAAACGTTTCGTGACAAGGTCTCTGTCCCACATCAACTCAGGACCTCTGCGGTAGAAAATATCAGGATACTTCTTGAGGCTGTGTTTACTGCAGCGGAAACGGCGATCCCTAAATCTACCCCCTCGCCCCGCCCACACCGTGTTCCCTGGTGGTGCAGCGAAATTGCCGTAGCAATACGAAACCGTAAACGAGCTCTCAGGAAATATAAATCTTCACAATTACTCAGTGACCTGATTGAATTTAAAAAGCTACGCGCCAAAGCACGTTTCATAATTAAGATGAAGAAGCGAGAATCCTGGACCTCTTTCATTAATTCAATAGCCCAATCCACATCTAACCAAATGACTTGGGCAAAAATTAAATCGATGAATGGCCTTAATCGATCCAAACCCCCTACCTCATTAATCCATAACAACTCAGTTGTATCCGATCCAAGCAATGTTGCGGATATCTTCGCTCGGCACTACCAGAATGAGTTCTCCTCCTTAGTCTATTCCACCAAGTTTACATCTAGAAAAGCTTCTTATGAACAACAAGAATTATCCTTCCTTCAACAGTCCACGGATGCTTTCAACAGCAAATTTTCCTTGGCTGAATTAAACTTTCAACTCAAATTTCATACTCGAAACAGTGCACCTGGTCCCGACTCTGTTCATCCATACATGGTTAAGTATTTGCCAGCGCAGGCAAAAGAGCTTCTTCTTAATATTTATAACCAAATATGGGTATCTGGCGATATTCCTCAATTCTGGAAAATGGCATACATTATTCCTATATTAAAACCAAATAAAGATCCATTCCGTCCTGAAAGCTATCGTCCAATTTCTCTTTTAAACGTCTTATCCAAAGTAATGGAAAAAATGGTAAACAGGCGCCTCCTTTTTGTCCTTGAACAAAATAATATCCTTTCTCCTATACAAGCCGGAGAGCGTAAAGCGAGATCGACAGGCGATCACTTAATAACTCTGCAACGGCAAATAATAACGAGCTTCCACGGCCATCAACATACATATGCGGTCTTTTTCGATTTAGAAAAAGCATTTGATCGCACATGGCGGCATGGATTATTGCTAAAGCTCAAAGCCGCAGGAATAAATGGCCAGATGGGCAATTATATCGCTAGCTTTTTAAGCAACCGAACGATCCGGGTTAAGATCGCTATATCATTATCAGCACCCATTCCAATGGAGAATGGCGTGCCACAAAGCTCTGCTCTAAGTGCAACCTTATTCATAATTTACGTCAATGACGTAGCCGAATGCATCTCGTCGCCTATAACCGCCCGGCTGTTTATCGATGATCTTAACATCTCCTTATCGTCAAATTTCCCTCCTATCGCTCAAAAAATACTCCAGAAAACTATCGATAAAATACAGAGTTGGTCTGATAAAAACGGTCTAGCCATCTCGGCAAATAAATCCGTATATGTTGATTTCTGCAGGGGGCGCCGTTCCACTCCAAGTGTATCCCTAAATCTAAACAATCTTCCTCTTCCCCAGAAAGCCACTGTCAAATTCCTTGGATTAATCTTTGATTCTAGACTTACTTGGAAACCTCATATTGCCAACTTAAAACATAGCTGCACCAATTCTATCCCTATATTGAAATATCTGGCTAGCCCCAGATGTAATATTAATCCTAAATTCCTTTTCAACATCTACAGATCGCTGATTTTATCGAAAATCCACTACGGGTGCCAGGTGTACTCCTCAGCTAGCAAATCTATATTTAAATCTCTTGATCCTATACATCACTCCGTACTGAGAACCATTTTGGGAGTGCATCGAACTTCTCCAGCTACCAGCATGTGCGTTCTAGCTGGGTGCCCTCCACTTTCCTACTTCCGAAAAAACTTCATACTGCGAAATATGTACCATCATTTCAGCCACACACGAAACCTCCCCCTAAAGTTGGAACATTATCTTCTTGAACCAAACTTTCCCGGCGACCCACTATCAGAATTACTGGCCGACCTGCGAAGATGTGGTATCACGTCTGTACGGAGGTCAACACCCAGCCTCAATACCCTTATTCCCCCTTGGATCACGTTCCAGATAAATATTGATGTGTCGCTGAAACAGCATCCAACCACAACAAGTTCTCTCCTCACAGTGGAAGCGGTAGTTAGAGCAATTAATAAGTACCCGGACCACCTAATTTACTACACTGATGGAGCCAAGGCAGTTGGCGAGGCAGGTCCACTGCCCGCAGCCTGTGCAGTCGAAGGTCACGACATCTCATGCGAAACTCGACTCAATGATGCCTGTTCCGCATTGGATGCAGAATTGTACGCAATTGCACACTGTTTCCACCACATCGTTACAACTCACACCAGAGCCAGCGATTTCCTCCTGGTTACTGATTCCCTACAGTCTTTGAACATAATTAGAAGTCAAAAATTCAACAACCCGCTAATCCTAAAAATATATCACTACTTGAGTGAATTGCAGCTAATGGATAGTCACGTGTCGCTGCTGTGGGTTCCTGGGCACATTGGAGTGCCTGGTAATGAGAGTGTCGACAGAGCAGCACGTTCTGCCTTGCTCTCGTCAATGCCACAGGACGCGGAGCTTCCCTCATCAAGAACATATATATTCCTAAAGGTGTGCGAAAATCAGTGAAAAACTGAATGGGCAGCTGCAACAACATCCTGGGAACATCCCGATACGACTTTAAGATCCTCAGCCGGCTGCGAATTGGCCACATCGCTATTTCGCACAAACATATAATTGATAAAACGCCGCCTCCGGCTACATGCCCCTTGTGCAACCAGACAACCGCACCGACAGTTTCCCACATAATACTTACCTGCCAAAAGTTTACTATGTTGCGGAGGCAACTTGGCCTACCCATAGATATAGGGCAGACCCTCTCAAACGAGGTAATCTCCATCAACAGGATTATTGCTTTCATTAAAATGAGTGGCTTAACTCACCACATTTAAACTACCCCCTCCCTTGTGTGTGCTGTAATGACCATAGTAGTTACACACAGCACATACAATTTAAGGGAATTTAAAAAAATAAAAATAAAAAAAATAATTGCTAATTCACGTGGAAGGCAGTGACAATCGATCACGTACACCATCACATGCGCGTCAGTTTTGGTATACAACAAGCACACATGGGACTGCATTTGTATAACAATATAAATTAATAGTACCAAGTGTAGTCTTTACACTCGCGTTTTGAATATAACCATTGCCTAGAACACTAAGCCTATGTCCTGGTCAGCTAGATTGTACCGACAGGTAATCTGGACACTCGAAATCGAGCTAACGAATGAAGAAAGAAGTCAATTGTCTGCTTTGAAACAATCGAAAATACATATTAGCTAGCTACCGTAGCATGGTTGGCACACCGCAATCCCGCTGCCAAGTAACGAAAACATGCAAAGATTTCACTTGCGTCCTCCCCGTTAATATTAAAAAAAAAGTAACTAATTCAATACTAGTAGTAACAAGGACATTATTTAACGTATTTAATATTATAAACACCAAAGTATTTCTCTGAGTCAGTTTTTTTTTTTTTTTTCATAGGCGGTGCAAACAAAATTATAGATAGTAATTAATATAAGTAAAAACAAATGAGACAGAGTAATTACTTTTAAATGATGTGTAAATTTTGCGACAAAAAAAAACAAAACAGTCGAATGTTTAAAACATTTTTAATATTTAAAAACTAACCGAAATTATTTAAAAGTTTTTGGAAATATTCTTAAGAAATATGTATATATAGATATATATAAAATGAAGTAAAATAAAATGATACAATTTTTTATAATATTATAATAAAAACGAGTTATTGTTATTGTGCGTATATTTTTATTGGTGTCGTGTTCAGAGCGACCATCGGATATTTATTATTATTATTATTATTATTATATTCGACTTGGACGACCGTTATTACTATTATTACATATATGTGAACTAGAGCGGCCAAGTTATTTCGTTAAAACTGCTACAAATGATAATACGTGTTAGAAGCGTACTCATGTTTAATCATTGATATTTTATTTTTAACTTAAAATGTAGAGAATTTAGACAATAGTGCGTTTTGTTAGAAAAATTAAACATTCATCTATTATAATTTTACATTAACAAAAATATATACATTTTGCACATATTGTATACATATTAATGTTAATGTTATAATATAGAAATATCAAGTTTAAAGTAAATAATAACGAATTTAGAAATTACATAACTTATAAGAGAACAGTAACAGAATATGATCGTAGTTCATTATAATATCAGAGATTTTCGGGAAAGTACCTTTCCCGTCCCTTTTAGATGTCGGCTTTAAATATGGTCGCTCCCAACACGTAACCATTTTTATTCGTGATTACCATTAAAAAAAAAAAGAGTCCTCCTAACGTCTAAAAATATTTGAAGGGAGATAAAGAAAAAATGTATTACTACTCCGTGGAATTCAAACAAACGGTTGATCAATCAACCGGAGGTATTCGAAATTTATGGTGCTAAAGAAGAATGGAAAAAGGATATCATGGATGAAAAAGGATAAAAAATGAAGCATTAGAGTTAAGGAAAAGAAAGAAGTCTGTTATGAAAGCTAAAAGAAAAGAGTATCAAATGTATTGGACGTAAATACATATAGGCAGAAATGATGAAAAATAATAGAACGGACCATGGAAAGGAAAAGAGACCAAAAGGAAGACCAGAAATATGTAAAACAAATAAAGGAAGACGTGTAAAGATGGATACGGAGATATGAAGAAAATGTCCATCTACTCGTATTGAGGAACTATAAGAAGATTATAATATTCTTTATATTTATTGATAATAAATAGTCCAACTGCGTTAATTAATGTATAATTATTAATCGACGTAACATTTGTAAATCTATTTTTACTAGTAACTTTATCGTATAATATCCGCAGCTGATAATAATATTGCGAAATCGATATTATCGAATCATTCGTTTGTCTTCTTACTGCATTTAATAATTTCATTTGTAGTATGAAAGACGTTGCTGTTTTTATAATATTAATTGTACGAATAGTGTACTTAATACGTTACTCTGGTCCTATTAATCACCGATGTTATTCTATAAACGGCGAAACGCGGGAATGAAAGACGCTGAAACGATACTATGGAAATAATCGTATTTTCATTAATTTCGCTTAATAGTTAACGGCTACCGAAAATCGTTTCAGCCTGAGATTTATGAAAGAGCAGTGCCCGTTGCTTATTAAAAAATTAAAAAGAAAAAAAAAAGGGTCGTTTTATGTGTAGCGTAATATTGAACAGCGGGACTTGTGTGACGATAATATAAATGCGCTCATTAAAATCACCCTCTAATTAATAATTCGATTATTTTATTCGAACGCCGAAATTAATTATCAGTAGAGGGAAAACACCGATTCATAGACAAAGGATGCCGCCACCGTTGATTAAGGCCTTCCAGAGCCGTTTCTGGAGCGTCTCGGACCGCGGAACCGCATTCCATTTGATTGTCGATCCCTTAATTAATACACACATATGCAAATGTACGTGTATATACGTCTGCACACACATGTAAAAATCACCATCATCATCACTATCGCGGTAAATTCGTACGCGTGCCATCGCAAGTGACCTTGTACCTGTCAATCATTTGGCCGATGCATGCCTTTACTTGTACGTAAATTACCGTTATTCGGTAGCGACTGGTTTTGGAGGATTACGCGCACACACACAATGATGTATATACGGTTACGAGTGTCCGTACACATATGTAAAATTAGTTATTATCATTATTGGATTTTGTTGTTATCAATGTTATCAGTGGTCAGTCTGCAGGAATCGCGGTAAAATACAGGTTTTCGCCGTTCCGGTATTTCTAGGAATCGCGCGAAGATTTTCGTTCGGTCAGTTGCGTAAAGCTCTTCTTTGTCCGAAACATTATGTACGGGGGTAAGTCTATCTCACACATCGCAAAAGCGAAAATGCTTCTCTCATAGCGCTACACGTAAATGCTAACGCAACCGTTGAAACCGGATCTTAACATTCTTATACTTTCTATTACAGTCTATGTCATATTGCAGATCCACACCCTACATGTACACACTAACACAAAAACATACTCATACTCAAAGCCCATGACTACTTTATTCAATGCGCATATGTAACCAACTATTCCTGACGGAATGACATTTTTCTGACGTAATATTTCCACTGCCACAACTGATTTAAACCAAGTAAAAGCGCATGCATCGTTCTCGCACACATGTCGATCGTTAGCGATATCGTAATTTTTTTTTAAATTAACCAAAGTATAATATTTAAAGCATAAAACTAACCTGAGCCCCCCATTCCCCGCTTTATACCATTCAAATGTATTTTTTAATTTTTTTATTTTTTCCATGCCTAAGCATTATAAAAATTGGTCTAAGTATATTTCTCATTTTCTGCGGTTCCAAAAATTTTTTTTTTATTCTCCGATCGTTACAAAAGCGTACTGACTAGTGATGGGAAACTTCGAAATGTTTCATTCGAATTATTCGATTGTTCGATAACTTCGAATGCATTCGATTGTTCCACAGTTGCATTCGAAATGTTATTTCATTCGTATAATTCATTCGTATTCACATCAATCATTCGAATTAAAATCATTCGAATTAAAATCATTCGAATCAAAATCATTCGAATTAAAATCATTCGAATCAAAAATCATTCGAATCAAAATCATTCGAATTAAAATCATTCGAATCAAAATCATTAAAAAAAATTACGATATCGCTAACGATCGACATGTGTGCGAGAACGATGCATGCGCTTTTACTTGGTTTAAATCAGTTGTGGCAGTGGAAATATTACGTCAGAAAAATGTCATTCCGTCAGGAATAGTTGGTTACATATGCGCATTGAATAAAGTAGTCATGGGCTTTGAGTATGAGTATGTTTTTGTGTTAGTGTGTACATGTAGGGTGTGGATCTGCAATATGACATAGACTGTAATAGAAAGTATAAGAATGTTAAGATCCGGTTTCAACGGTTGCGTTAGCATTTACGTGTAGCGCTATGAGAGAAGCATTTTCGCTTTTGCGATGTGTGAGATAGACTTACCCCCGTACATAATGTTTCGGACAAAGAAGAGCTTTACGCAACTGACCGAACGAAAATCTTCGCGCGATTCCTAGAAATACCGGAACGGCGAAAACCTGTATTTTACCGCGATTCCTGCAGACTGACCACTGATAACATTGATAACAACAAAATCCAATAATGATAATAACTAATTTTACATATGTGTACGGACACTCGTAACCGTATATACATCATTGTGTGTGTGCGCGTAATCCTCCAAAACCAGTCGCTACCGAATAACGGTAATTTACGTACAAGTAAAGGCATGCATCGGCCAAATGATTGACAGGTACAAGGTCACTTGCGATGGCACGCGTACGAATTTACCGCGATAGTGATGATGATGGTGATTTTTACATGTGTGTGCAGACGTATATACACGTACATTTGCATATGTGTGTATTAATTAAGGGATCGACAATCAAATGGAATGCGGTTCCGCGGTCCGAGACGCTCCGGAAACGGCTCTGGAAGGCCTTAATCAACGGTGGCGGCATCCTTTGTCTATGAATCGGTGTTTTCCCTCTACTATTATCTCGATATCGGGGGAACATCGACGGGAAATTATTAAACAAATCGAGAAAAATCGAGAATAAAAGAATTCGTGAAAATTGTTAGAAAAATCACTGTTATTTATAGTTTAGGCGGGGAATTGTCGGCTGTCTGACGCTTTTTGTCCCGTCTCAGCAAAATAGTTCGCCTTTAGTGTACCGAAATATTCCATCGGACTAAATATTATCGTCTAGCCGAGTGAACGCCACGCGAATTGTCGTTTCTCCGGGGTGAATAATTAGTATTATTGGCCCCCTCTCCCGCCGCTCTGCGACCGGTAAATTGCATCGTCGTCTCCGAGTGTGTTCAATTATTCATACGAACAGAGTGACGCATCAGCGAAGAATATTATTATTTCTAATTTCCATCAGGAACGATTAGCGAATTTATGCGTGCAACTCGGATAATGCGTTCTCACACTGGTACCGACTCGTCATGTCACCGTACACATCCATTATGCTTGGCTCTTTGAAAGCCAATCTGTTATCCGTTCCCGAGGAGTATATTGTTATCTGTCGACGGTCACGAATGACTGGCTCTGCCACGCATCGCTCTAATGGTTCGATGATTTTAAGGTCATATCCGACGAAAAATGACTCGGATAACGGCGGATTATCTTAAAACGAAGACCGAAAATCATTATCATCGTGAAAAGAGTCGATTTTTTTTTTTTTTCTTTTATATTGGTGGTAGCGGTGGAACGGACGGTCGAAAATTCTTCCTCTCTTATTCCTTCTTATTCCTCCATCTGTAGTAACTGGCGCTTTTCCGCTAACAAAACTCCTATTCTATCTCTTATCGCTGTTCGTCTTGTTCACTTTTCTCCGTATATCTCTACATTCACGATAAACTCCCATTCTTCTCCTTCAATTTTTCCTCTTTTCTTCAATTCCCCTGTTCCTCCTAAAAATCTTTTCTTCATTATCTTGTTAGATCAGAATTTTTACAGAATCTAAACTCTTCTCGATCTTCACTGATGATTCCAAGGAACGACCGGTCAATGCTGGTTGAAGCAGCTATTTTCTGTCCTCCTCTAAATTACATCGAGTACACTTTAAACTTCCCTCCTTTTGCTTAATCTTTTATGCTGAGTCCTCTGCTAAATGTGTTCTTCCTTTTTATTCACCTGTCTCTCGCAATATCCTTATCCTTTGTTGGATGCTCAAAGTGCGCTGCGGGCTACCGCATCTCCTCTTCTTCCTCACTCAACTGACTACGTCATTTTTCTTCTTCGCTTCTTGATTCATGATCTTTTCCTTTCTCTGTTAATCCAAAAAATGGATTTCCTTTGGATACCTGGTCATGCCGGAATCGAGAGAAATGAATTAGTCGACTCGTTCGCTCGCTTATTTTCGTCTTCCGATGGTAGGTTTCTGCCTGTTTTCTCACCTTCCAATATTACCCTTTTGTCTGCAGCAGTTGCTCATTCCGAACTATGGTTTAATTCCTACGATTCCTCATTCTTCAATCCGGATATTTTCTTGTCTATTCAACCTTCCCTTCCTCACTCCCCTAGTTTTTTGACTTTCCTTCTATGTGTCGCTCTAACCTCTCTACGATTCGCCGTCTGCGTTTTGAGCTCAGTTTTCTCCCTTCCTCGTTTTTCCGTTATTCTCTTATTGTCCAGTCACACCCGTGCAGAAACCAATTTATTTGTGATCCCGACCACTTAATGTTCCACTCGTTCGTCACTTTCAACTGAACAAGTTTCTTTCTATTCGCTCCTTTTACAAGTCGGTATTCTGTTTTTTTCACTTCGTCGTTCTGTTGCTGTCTCTATTATTCGCCTGCGTTCTAAAGCCATTATCTTCCTCTCGTTTTCGTTTTTCGTTGGTTTTTTCTCCATATTTCCACTCAAACGAAGTGCTTGTTTGCGATACTGATCGCGTGTTTATTAATTCTATTAAGCGTTCTGCTTTCTATTCCAGTTTACTACGACTTGGTATTCCTACTCCGTATTGCACCTTTTGCATCCTGTCTTCTCTTTCTCCACGTATCGTTCTCATTGTTTGTTCCTTCCTACGAATAATATCTGACAGCTTCAAAATATAACTGATTCAATTCCTTTCTAATTGCTTCTAGGTAAAAATCCCTGGTTGGCGAGCCAAGAAAAACAAATAAAAAAATTAATTGTTATTCCCATTCCATATTTGGCTTCGTTCATTCTCTCTCCCTTCCTGCTCCTTCTGTTATCCAAGCTATTGATTATTTTTTGTCAGCTATCTCTGATGATCGTGTAAAGATCTGAGTCTCTCCTACCCCTCTTTTCCACTGTTCTTGGGCCAGTGTCCATGTTGATGAACCCATAAAGAAAAAACAAAAAAAAACACAACCGTCGTCGAATATTTTCATTTAGACATTGAGACATTTGGGCATTTAGACACATTTAGCAATTTAGAAATTTAGACATTTAGACATTTAGAAATTAAGACGTTTAGACATTAACTTGGTAGAAAATAAACGATAAAAACAGATTTCTTTTTAAATTTAAAGAATTTCTTTTTAGATTCCAGTTATTTTGATTCTGGCGCTTGAAATGGTTGAAATCTGCTTTCGAGGAGCCAAGTTCGCAGATCGGAAAGGATTATCTGATTCTTCGTAGTAAGCGAGCAAATGTAGACGATAGACGATGCGGTAAGTTCGTACGAAGGACACAGTAGTCTGTCGAAATTTAAAGAGTTTCGATGAGCATGCATATATCATTTCGGAGATGATATTATATCTTGAAATCGGAATAAAACTGAAATAGCGGTACGGAAAATTAAGCAATTATTAAAAAATTCCGCACATTAAAGCGCGCACTTTTACCAGCTTGTGTTTGGTTGAACCGCATTTCGTAGAAACGGCAGGTGTATTTCTCATCTGCATATTATATAATCTCTTTACCCCCTCCCCCCATATGTTGAATCTCATCTGTATTTGTATGCCTATTAATCCCCTCTATTAAAGGTTTCGCTCTTCCTCCTCTCTTTCCTATTTCCCGTCTATAAATGAATAAGATTTTAATCCCCTTCTCTTCTATATCGTCGCTAATGAAATACGCGCGTAACTTCAACACTCCAGTGCTCTTTCCAATTCGAGATAATTTTCGTAAAATTATTTGGTCGAGTGCGCGTATGTTTTTCTTTCTGCGAGCGGAATATAATTGCTTAACGCCTTTTTTTTCTTGTTTACTACCATTTCACTGCAATCGCACGTACACGAATATCAAGAGATCGATGCATGCGTGCGTGGTTTCAGCGGAATCTGCTTTAGCGCGGCCATTTTCTTCGTACTCGTCTTCAGAAGGATAGGTTTTACCAGTCTCTCGGTCATATAGTCAGGAACATAAATTCCACGGAAAGAAACATTATACAGGGCACAAGGTGCAAGGAAAACGTCCCAGAGGAAGATGCCCACTACGATGGGCTGATCAAGTAAATACATCAATTGGGGATACAAGTTGTCAGAAGCATTCCACGTAGCAATGGATCGAAATAAATGGAAGGAAACGGTAAAAGGAATATGATGCCACCACGACCTTACGTAGGACAGTGGACTTGATGATGATCCTAAGAATCCCGTGGACAGCAAAGAAGACGAATCAGGAAGTGCTGCTGATGAGCGGAAATAAGGATATGGAACTAATAGCTATCATAAAAGACAAGAAGAGGAAATACGTTGGCCATTTCATGTGTGAAACAAAAGATTCTGCATGTGCGACATCAAGGCGTGGTCGGAGATGAATACCGTACAAAATTAGTCCACCTTGTATACGAAAGATTTTTTTAATAAGGTCACCTACGATAGAGAACGATCGGGATTCGAAGAAGAAGAAGGTTCATTTAATGGAGTCCTGACGAACAATATCGGGAAAACAACAACTATCGCAGGCCATCTTGTGAATAAGACGGAGTCGTGCGTAATAGTGCATCTCCTATCATTAAACGATAGTTTTCGCTGCAGAAACTCTAAATTCAAATTAATGTGAAACGTTTACTAATACGAATTAAATTTCGATAACCATTACGAACATTTCTAACTGGCGCTGCTGGTGGACCTTTTATTTTTTTGAAACCATACCATATTTCACATTCTGCAGCGGAACTCTCTATTAAGCAATTAATTCTCCGCGCATAAAATTAATTAATAATTCTATGTCAAATCTTAAGCGTTTTTACGACGGTTAAAAGCGAAAAGTTAAACGTGTAATATAAACCTGTTGCAATACTTCACGAATATTTTTCTATGCATGTCGTCGGGAGACGTATGTAGTATATAGAACAATAAAAAAAAAAAAAAAAAAAAGTATCTGTCAACGAATGATTAATTTACCTGAAACATTTTGCCGAAATTACTTTTATCGTCGACGCGTTAGTTGGTTGATAGAATTCCTCCGTTGTCATCTTAAATCGATATTTATAAATGAAAAGGAATGATTAGAGTAAACACTAAGAATTTCGATAAATCTTCAAATGTAAATCCGTTTTCAACTTTCCGTGAAATTACGACCGTGCGAGAAATTGACCATTGAAACGGGTTTCACTTACATGTGCTTTTTTTGACAAAATTACGAAATTTCAGGCAGCTTGGATGATTTCCGCGCTCTTTTCATTTTACCGCAACTCTTTTTCCCGCACATCGCTTGACTCATTACGATTCATTTCAGCGAGGCTTGTATTAATGGGTATATGTTTACAATTATATTCTTACATCGTAGCAAAAGCGTACGTAGTAATACAAAACTTCCGGATATTAGTTATAATTCATTTTTTACGATCAAAATAATTACAACTTGTCTATGTAGAAATATGTGAAAATACAGTCGACTCGCGATTATCCGGACACCGTATTATATCGATTTTTCAAAAAATAAAAATAAATAAAAAAAAAAAAGAAGAAAAAGCCAAAGCGCTTTTATAAAATCCACAGCTATTGCATGTATCTGAATATTTGTTTACATTCGCTGCAAATGAAGATGCTGTGAAATTTTTAAAACTTGGTTTCACAAAAAGACTTGTTTGTGCCCGCAGTTGCGAAACATTTGTCCGACACAAACAGTTACCGAGAAAAGCAATCCTTATTCTCGACAATGCTCCAATCCGGTAACTGAGGAGTTACAAGATGGTGGTATAAAGGTGCGGTGTTTCTTCCAGCAAACGTTACATCGGTTTGTCGTCAACTTATGCATCAAGGAATCCTAGAGGCCTTAAAAAAAATATATATCGACGCCGCGTTCTCACCAGACCAATATCAAGCGTTGAAAATGATGAAGACTTTCAAGTTGCTTTAAAATCAGTTCTGATATGCTTGATGCTATCATCACTTGGGGTTATCTGAGAGATGGGAAGAGATTATAGTTCTCTATAAGCGCGGTCGTGGAAAATATTATTACATCATAAAGCCAGTGTGATAAATGCAATGAAATTGACAAACAATGTGATTTGGACGAAAGACAACGAGGAGGAGCTTGTTTCTCTAATAAAAAATATTCCAGGATGTGAAACGGGTAGTAGTAGTACGGATGACGTTACAGGATGGATGGGCAGCGACGAGGTCGAAGAAACGGCAGGTGAATCCGGTACTCAACGAGGATCCGGTTGAAGAAAATATGGATAACGAGCCCCTTCAAAGCGTTATACCACATACGATGAAGGACTAAAAAGGCGATCGAAGTAGCGCTGGAGTAACTCAATAGGAAGAAGCGTCACCGGCTGATATCATTTGTTTACACGCAAGTGGTGTATCGGCAAGGAAGAGCATGCGAAAGACACACAGACCCCCTAATCATGGACTTCTTTAAAAACTAGTTAATGTACACCACCGTAAGGTAATTTTCATGTTTACTTTTTTATCATGGGATAAGTTAATTTTCATTTTTGCATTTAATTTGCAGTATTTAACCTTGAACTCCGGCGTATCCGGATTTTTCGCTATCCGGACCGGCTGGCCGCCCAATTAATCTGGATAATTGCGAGTCGATTGTATATTGCTTTTTTTTCGTTTCTTTTTTTTGGTTCTATTATTTTAATTTATAGTCTAAACAAAAATCTAAAGAGCAATACAAAACGGTAATACACCGAATAAAATAGGTAAAAACTAAAAACGAAAACCAAAAGTTCTTAATAAATTAAATTAATTCCGAACCAGTGAAACGCACCTACGCAAAAAAATAAATAACATTTTATTAACTATCAGCGACCGATTTTGAAGACTCCATATAATCATTTGAAAAAAAAAACAAAACATGTCGCTGATGAATTAATAATTTTTTTTTTATTATTACTTGTTTATACATTTATATTATTACAAGGATAATAAAAGTTCTAACGTTTAAATAAACACTATAACACACACATAAAACATGAAATATGGAAAATCAAATACATTAGTAAAAAAGCTAAACAAAGAAACTTAATAAGAAAAATTACAGAAAACTTCTCTATACGCAATTAACTCCAGTTTCACACGACTCAAACAATGTTTCCAAATTAAATCTCGATTCTAATTTTGACTCTATTATCAACGCTGGTGTATCGAGTACTTCTTCGACGATATTGTTAAAAACATACTAATAAAAACTGTAATAATGAGCCAGTGATCCAATAGGGGTCATTTATCCCCTAAAGAACCCCAAAATCTCGATGAAAAAATTTGTTACAACAGAGAAACGTAATTTATACACTATAAAAGAGATTTGTATAAATGTTGTATCTGCGGATTTAATTATAAACTAATATTTAATACCGTTTTCTAGTAAAACTATTTATGTTAAATTTTTTTATTCTATTTTAAACGCAACTCTGTCATCGATCTTTCGCCTTTCTTATTTATTTTTAATTTTTATTTAGTAATTTTAATTAAAAATAGTTCAATGAGATGTATATATATTTAAACTTAATCACGAACAAAGAATTCGGACTAGATTACTAACAAAAATCGAAAAGGAGTAAAGTCGAATAAAAATACTATCTTTCTCACCATTTCTAAACTACCAACTACGCCGAAAAATCAACTAACTCGGAACAATTTAGATTTTCAATATTTCGGGATAATGCTTTAATTTATTACCGAAAGAAAGTGTGTTGCCACATCCGTCGCACACTGGAGTCCTCGGACTTAGATTTATTTCAAAGGACGAAGGACGGTTCCCTCTCTTTAAGAAAAAAAAATAAGTCGAAAAGTGTGATCTGTTTAATGAGGCAGCTTAACGGCTCACCGAAACGGATTCAATTCTTTCTGAAACGCCGGCCATAGCAAGAGTACACTATATCGAAGGTAACGAAGTTTTTAAATTAGACCGTATGTGTCTTCTTTCGGGATAATAATCTTAAAATGTACATTTTCAATAGCTCGGTTATAATAAGTTCGGGAAATATATACGAATATTTTGGTACCCGCTGAAAGCTGTAAGAAACAAATTCAATGTATACTAAATCCGCACATGTCGGTAGAAATCACATCAAAACAATTCACATTTGACTCGCTAACGTTGTTTTTCGAAATAGATTATGCGTTTTCTTTTGTTTTTTTTTTTAAACTTAAGCACTGTTGTAGCTCTTTATACTATTTACGCGATAGGCAGCCATAGTCTGTTTCGAAAAATGTTAAGAGCCAAATATAGTTTTAATGAACTTTCTCACACGAAAATAGACGTGCAGATTATTTTAACAACTACAAAAAACATTCTTCGTTTAGATCACAATGACTTCCTAATTATTATATTGAACTAAATACAGGCGGTACAACTACGCGCGGACGATCATAAAGTGTAAATAAATGGAAGGATACGAGAAAATACACAATCTATCAGAAAAGAAGGTAAAGCATGGGATAATAATCTATATAAAAAGAAGAATAAGTGCAAAAGAAGTAGCAAAAGGCATGAATACCGCAGAAAGCATAATAATAGAAGTAGAAGTAGACGGAAGCAAAATATCTATATGGACAATATATAGATCACCGTCATATAACGTAAAGGAATACTTAAAAGAGATACTACAAATTGACGAAAATTATTTTCAGAATAAAACCACTGTATACATAGGAGATATAAATATAAATACAGAAGTGCAAAATAGAATAGCAAACGAGTATGAGAATACTATGGCCGGTATGGGATATGAAACTGAGATGGAGGGGTATACTAGAGAGGAGTGGAAGGGTGACGTATTTACGCAAACTAAAATCGACCACATTTACACGAAAAAAAATAAAAAAAATATTAAATTCAAACATGTTAATATTGGAGAAAAAGTAGCGGATCATAATATGATACAGTATGAAGTTCTGCTAAGCACTGATATAGCAAAGGAAAGTGAGCGACTGGAAAACAATAATGCATTGATAGAGGGTAAGCTAGCAAATAAACTATTGCAAGTAAGCTGGAATGATAAAAAAATAAAAGGGAGCGGAAGACATTTACGAAGACATAAAAGGAAAATTCACAGAGCTCTACGAACAATGCGCGGATAGGAAAAACAAAAAAAAAGAGCAGAAAGCGAAAAGGGATAAAAAATTGGATGACCAAAGAAATATTAGAAAGGATAGAACTAAGAGATAAAGTGTACTCAAAATATAAGAAAAACCCGAAAAATGAGAAAATGAGGAAAGACTATCAAATTTTAAGAAACAAAGTGAACAAAGAAATTAGGATGCAAAAAGAAAAATTTATACAGCACGGATTTCAGCTAGTAAATGAGGACACGAGGAAAACTTGGATGAACATAAATAGTCTGATAGGAAAAGGGAAACCACTACAGGTTGATCAAATAATAAGGAAATACATAGGTAGAAATAAAAGCGTAAAGGAGATTGCAAACACATTTAACCAAACTTTTAAAGAGGAAGTTGAAAAAATTGAACATAAATGCGATAAAGATCTACCGAGGAAGGTAAAAGAGCAGATAAACGTAAATATGTATATCCCAAAGGCAAATGTAGAAGAAATTAAAAAACTAATTGAGCAAC
This sequence comes from Icerya purchasi, assembly GCA_039619475.1. Classification (NCBI taxonomy): domain Eukaryota; kingdom Metazoa; phylum Arthropoda; class Insecta; order Hemiptera; family Monophlebidae; genus Icerya; species Icerya purchasi. The sequence continues at coordinate 243,098,909 of CM077115.1, forward strand.
TCAACTCGCAAAAGGCAAGTGGTATAAACAAAATCAGAATTAAAAGATTTAAGAAAAGTGAAAGATGGTGTAGCAAGTAAAATCACAGAATTAATAAATGATACGATTGAGACAGCAACTATTCCAGAAAAAATGAAAACGTTGCTAGTGAGGCCAATCTATAAAAAAGGAGAACACTCAGATTACGAAAACTACCGGCCCATAGCGATAGTAAATGCGATCATGAAAATTTTGGAAAAATATATAAATAAGCAATTAGTAAAATATATAGAAGAAAATGAGATTATAGATAAACAACAATATGGGTTCCAGAAAAACAAATCAACCTCCAAAGCACTTGGAGATTTCGCAGAGAAAATTAGGGAAAACTTTGAAGCAGGAAATAAAGTCTTAGTGACATATATAGGACCTGACAAAAGCATTTGACACAGTAAACCACCAGAAGCTTCTAGGAAAACTAGAGGATATTGGGATAACTGGTAAGGTAAAGGAATGGTTTAAAAACTATTTACAAAACAGGAAAACAATAGTTGGGATATTAGGGGAACAAAGTGAAGAAATAGTAGGAAATAAAGGGGTGCCTCAAGGCGGTATTTTGTCGCCGCTGCTGTTTATAATATACATAAACGGGTTGCATAAATTATTAAAGCGCAGAGCGAGTTATTTGCTTTTTCGGACGACTTAGCCATAATGGCAGCGCACAAAGATGCCAAGATATTAGAAACGCAAATGCAGCAGGATTTGGTAACAATAAGTAGATGGGCGCATGACAATGACTTAAGAATTAATATAACAAAGACCAAAATGATGCTGTTGACGCCAAAGAACATGGGGATAGCCGGGAAAACGTATATAGGCAAAGTAAACAAGTTACAAACGAAATGTATACGATTAATATCAAAAAGAAATTATGTAAATTCAGAAGAGATTTTAAAAAAAGAAAATTTATTAAGCGTAAGAGGGTTGTACTTAAGTATAAAATTCTGGGAACACTTAAAAATAGACAGTAGAGCAAAGATAGAAAAAAGAATAGAGATAACTACAGAATTAAGAAATAGACCCAGATACAAACTCCCGAGAGTCAGAACAAAATATGGAGAGCAAACGGATAAATATGTGTTGGCGCAAATGCTAAATAAAATGCCGGAAGAAATAATAAAGCAAAAAATGGAGAGAAAGCTGAAAGAGGGTGTTAGAAAGTGGTTACAAATAGAAAAAAATATAAACAAAATAATGAAATAAAAAAAAGGGAAAATTAAATAAAGAAAACTATGTGGAAATGAAGTGGATGGATGGATACAAATGATGGATGATTGAGCGCTTATATACTTTAAAAACCTACATATAATAAGATAAATTATAAGAACTCCGTCGACAAGCGCAAGCTTGACGGACGTAAATATAAGATTGTTAAATGTTACAATTGAAACATACGTTTTTAAAAAAAAATAAAAAAAAATAAGGTTTTCGAATATTTTTATAATAATTATTATTCTTTTCAGTATGATTAAAACCTATTCCTTTCTTTTTCCGTTTCTGTTTTTGAGTATTCTACGCATCAAGACGTGTGCCATCGTCTTTAATTTAGTATCACGATATAGATAACTTGATAATTATTACCTTTTAATGCTTTTTTGTATTTTCTTATTTTCCTAAATTATTTTCAGAACTCTCTGAGTCTTTTTTCAAAATGTCTCAATTCTTCGTATGTGTCGAATGTTACGAATTAAGTGTAAAACATGATATATATTTTTTTACCACTCGCACGCACATACAGGAAAATCCCGAAAAATTATAAGGTGGAAATGTAGCGCCAGCTTCTCCGAAACTTGCGGAACAACCATCGACAAAGGAAACAGTGAAGGAAATAACAAGTACGGAATAAAGTTACATTAAACATAAAAACGGTGAAAAAGGATTAAAATCAAAGGAAGGAAGACGGCGTAATTAAAGATTAAATAGGGAAGTTTTCGTTTCATATTGGAATAAGATATAATTAATAACACAGAATGTTCAGTACATGAAATATCCTGCGTGGCTGATCAACTTTTTTTTTTCTTATTTAAATAAAAAATCAATACAAAAAATGAAAAAATAAATCGCTGCAGCCGATAAATCTGTTCTTATTGAAATGTTTTAATTTTTTTTTTTTTTTGGCCCGGCTTCAGTTAATTATCGAGCTATTTTAATTTTTCTTAATAATTATCATCATTATTGGCCTTTTTGCAGTGTACTAAACCTTAAGGTATCGTTTAATATCAGTAAATGAGGGGTTTTAAATTGTGATTTACTGTTATTTGACTGAATTTACATATTTTTGATTCAATTATAGCGTTACTGAACTGTTTTGTATTGTAAGTACACATAAAAGTGTGTATGTTCTCAGATATATAATGAACGAATGTATAAGAGTGGAGAAAAAAAAGGTTTTGGAAATATGCAAAAATTCATATATATTTTCTTCCTCAAATATTTAATGAAAATTATGGTTGAATTTCGACCATTGGGGGAACGTTAGTATTTATAAACGCGTAACTGAAGTGGCAAACTGTAAATATATGGGATACATCTACAGCGAAATGATTGCTGAATGATTTAATCAATCCGGAATAACACTGCTACTGAATATCATGAACTAATCAAATTGAATGACGAATTAAAATCACGATTTACCTGAAATTGTGCACAAGCAAAAATATATTAATTGCCTCATTACCCGTTTTCAGAATTATTTCAAAAATGTTAATTACTTAGTAATTATATAATGTGATTCATTAATCTTATTGTAGTGAACATTAACGTTCCAAGCCCGAGTAAAAATAGTCAATGAAAGTTTTTATACATATAATAATTGAAGGTTTTTAGAATATTTATTAATTAATAAACCGGCGTACCTTGGCGGACAGTTTTCGCAAAATTAAAAATGCAGCATAGCGATTTTTTTTTTTTTTTATTTTCTAGCTACAAAGGCATAATTATTAACCTACATGTTTATGCCGAGTGTAGGGGTAATCAATTTTTTTTATAATCTTTTTATACCTACCTGGGGGTCACATCGTTTCGGCCGCAACACGATTTGCCTCGTTACGTTTCGAATTCGTCTTTTTTCCAAGTAGACCTAGTTGAGCCTTAGTGAGTTTGTAATTTTTTCTGCTTCTATAGTTATCATATTTAAGGCGTAAAATAACCATCGAATCGAAAAAACACCCGTGAAATTAGTACTGAATTTGTTTAGAAAATAATTCAGCGATTTTCAATGCCGAAGTGCCGATTATGTATTCGTTTAGCGGGTTGCTTCAATTAAAAATTTCGGAAAGAATTAGCAGATCATGGCAATAATTTCCCTTTGCGACAGATTTTCTACTTTCAGAGGAAATCCGTGTACTTTATAATAAATTTTTACATTCACAAAAAATTAAAATTAAATTAACTTTAATGAATATGAAAAACTATTAAAAAAATAATTTGTTTATTACTTTTAAGAAATTATTCTTCCATTTTTAGGTTTATTTTTAACGGGGCCCGTTCGTTTGAGCCTAATCGACTTTTGCCTTGGTCGATTTTCTTTAGAGAAAATTATTTTAAAGAACTTCGTAGGAAATATTTGTTTTTAATGTAGTATTATGTAAATCGAAATTACGCTAATTCATACTTATCATATTAAATCCTTAGCGGTTGACACGTCATGATGCTCAACTGCTTTACTGTATTTGCGACAAAAATTATATTTTTTTTTTTTTTTTCTAGAATTATGTAACACGGATTAATTACTTAGAATCTGTTATTCTTATTAGCATGAAATATGACTAACGTTAACCAGAATTCACTTTTTAACCATGCAAAAACATCAGCGAAGCAGCTTATTTAATAATAAAATTAACATAATAAAGTAACAAAAATTTTCCGATTTTTAAACGACCATTTGACATTCTTAAAAGTGTGTACTTTATACATACATAGTTGTTTTATTACCGTTACATGTAATTATTTTAGAAAATATTGATCGCCATCGAGTATTCCGAAAAAATAAAATAGCACTAAAAGCATATGTGCGGGAAGGAATTTTATCATGGATATATTTTAATCTGCTCATGTTTCTGAAACGAGAGTCAATTTTTTTCTTTGTTGGTTTGGTTCTCAACAAGAGGGGGATTCGCTGTGAGTGATCAAAAAGAGGTAATGAATACCTCGAATATTTTGCGAATCCATAGGAATAAAATAAGAAGCAAAAGTGATAAAATAATCATGGAAAAAAATAGTAAAATCAAGTTTGATTAAAAATTAAATACCGAAATTGATACATTTCGTTTATTTGAATTGGAAATGAAGTAGTTAATAATTTTTGCGCCTTTGTTCGTCTTCTTCGATATTTTTTTGAAACCCAGGTAGATTCGTCAAGGAATTAAATATATAATTAAAATCATAGATAACAGAAGAAACTTCAATAAATGTATCCTCAAATTAACTTTGTTGGATACGAATGGAAAAGAAAGATAATATAACGAATATGTTTTCAGAAGCAAATTCGAGTTATGTTACACTTTAAATGACGTAGAGTTGATAGTTTGTAATTTTTTAAATACGGCTGACTATATACTAACAAAAAAAAGTGAAAAGAACTGATAATGTATTTGGCCGATTATTATTATCAACCATCTTCGTCTGTTTTGTACGATTATTGCTAACAAAACGCTTAAATTTACATCGCAAAAGTCTGTTTATCTGTATTTCACGCTGTAGTCGTTATTTCAAAAAAAAAAAAATAGAAAATACTTTAAAAAATGGAATAACCCAATAAAATCATGTAAAATATGTGTTTTGTGATTATATTATATGCATATGTAATATGCTATACGCGCGGAAAAACTAAATCGTTATCGAAGAACGGTATTTTCTGGGTGGAATTTCTGATAGTACTATTTAGTAACTCGTGTTTCTCACTATAACACAGATGATAACGTTTAACGGATGATACTTGAAAATCACCGTAGGTAGTCTGTAAAAAGGTCTGAGTTCGCTTCTGCCCAGAAAAATCTGTGCCGAATACCCTTTTCCTGTATGTATATATGCATGCGTGCGAGTGGTAAAAAAATATATCATTTTTTACTCTTAATTCGTAACATTCGACACATACGAATAATTGAGACTATTGCATTTTGAAAAAAGACTCAGGGAGTTTCGAATAATTTCGGAAAATAAGAAAATACAAAAAAAAAATAAACAGGTAAAAATTATACGGTATCTATATCGTGATATTAAATTAAAGACGATCGACTTGATGCGGGGAATATTCAAAAATAGAAACGAAAAGAGAATCGAATAGTTTTTAATAATACTGAAAAGAATAATAATTATTATAAAATGACAAAAACAGTAATAACAATAATAATAAATGATAATGTCCCCGATACTTAATAACGTATAAAAAAGGCCCAGAATTTCTTTTATTTTTTTTATTATTTTTTTTTTTTTATTATTATTTTATGGGCATGTCAGCACAGGGCATTCACCCAACACGAGAATACGTTCCGTACGTATTTCCAGTCAATGCTATTAATTCCCAAACTAGGATGTTATCGATTATTGGTCAAACAAAATTACTAATCGACATTTATCAACCGACGACTTATATAATTTTTTTTCTTTTTTTTTCTGGTATATGACAACACAATAATACCGTCATCAAAAGAATAAGAAGACGAAGAACTAAATTTAAATGTCACATCATCGAAGGCATCGCCGAAGAACACAGGGTCGTCGATTTATGACCGGACAGACCAGGGAGTTCGGTTGAAATCAATCCGAAAATTTTTGTTTCCACAGCTCGTTATGACAAGCATGAACCCAGCCAAACCTGTTATTGATAGAAGCAAATTATAATTCTATTATTGAAAAAATTACGCGTCACTCAACTATTTTTCGAAGCTACGGAAAATTAATCGAACGTAACAATTCAAAAGTTATTAGCTCTATATCGGTTACTAAAAATTATTCTTTTCCATCTGATATTTACGAAGCGATTCTTAAATTCGAATAATGTTTCTGAAAAATAAAAATAGTTTTTTTTATTTATTCCCTTCGAAACTTTAATTTTTTTTTATAAAATTTAATAGTGCATTTATCGTAGCTTCTGTATCCATTAGTAGTTTATTGGTTGGTGTTCCCAAAAAAAAAAAAAAAAAAAAAAAAAAAGTTTATTGGTAGTGCATTTATTTTGATTAAATTGGGATTCTTAATGAATTAATTCAATTTTAACGGAAATATATTACATAATTTAGCCGGTAAATTACAAAGTTCGATCAAGCCGAGTTTACAGGAGTTTATCGTAGCAGCGGTTTGCCTCCTATAAGTGTAAATTAATCGAAGAGAAAAATATTTACGGAACTTTGATGTCAATAACTTTTCTTTTCTTTTTTTTTTTATATTTCCTAAATAGCGAAACAAACGATAACTAACATTTATCCTAGAAACGTTTTCAGGCAAAGCCCATCTTCAGGTAGAAAAGAAGAACACAAACACACATTATAAAAATTTTAAAAACACGAGAACATAGAACTAATATATATATATATAAATTACAACGTAATTCTTAGGCTACCCCCCATTCGAAAAAATGTCCCAGAAAAATGTCCCAATTTTATGTAACGTTTGTTATATTTTGTAGCATTTTTGTTATTGTTATTTAAAAAATGTCACAATTTTATGTAATGAAATATGTAACGAAAAATGTAACGAAAAAATGTCTTAATTTTATATAACGGAAGGTAAATGTTAGAATAGGATTTTTGTGGTTATGTTATTTTTTGTGTGTGTTGATGCCAGTAAGAATTACGTTGTAAATTTTGATCATTTTATACAAAGTATAGAAGAGAAAGAGACAGGAATGAAAGCAGGAGGGGTCAAGGGGCACAGCCCCTTGCGAGGCCAAAGTGGCCGAGTTATATATATATATATATATATATATATATATATATATACATTTGTGTTTTAAAATTGTTATAATTTTGTTCGCGACATATGTTCAAGCCTGTGTGTGTTTGTGTTCTTCTTTTCTACCTGAAGAGATGGGCTTTACCTGAAAACGTTTCTACGATAAATGTTAGTTACCGTTTGTTTCGCTATTTAGGAAATATGTTATCTCAAAAAAGTTATAAAAATACTGCTTTTAAATTAATCGATTACACTCATACATACACACATATGTAACGAATGCATTGGTGTATATATATGAATACAAGAAGAACGAGTAAGTGCTATTTTAGCGTAAGTCAAAAAGCAATTAACGCTAAATACTCTAGACGAGTAACGAAATTAATTTTTAGACGAAAACGCTGAAGATCCGAGGTAATTTTAGACGATCTAGTGTACATTCCATGTAATGATTGTTCATAAATAAGAGCAGAGTCGCGCTGCTGGAAGTAGCTAAGCGATTAAATTTTTTCCTTTTATCTGCTGGAACAATTCCAAATGTGGAACGTACGTGTCAAGTGCAGAGGAGCCGGAACGCAGATGAATGAGTGGTTAGAGTTGGTCGGAAATTCAGGGCAAAGTAACACACACGGGAATGATAAACGTGCGTCCGTGCAATTTGTAATAAAACTATATTTCACTAGCTGCTACTTTATTATCTTCTTCTCCTTCTTATTCTTCTTCCTCTTCGACTGCTTCTTTATCTGCTTTTTCTTTCGCTGCCTACACGGTTGCCTCCGTGCTCTGGTTTCTGACAGAAAGTTCATTGCGCGCACAGTTTTTACCAGTTTTACTTATATATTTCTTGGAAAAGTTCAGTGCGACAAACTTGTAAAAGTAAATTTCAAACTTGTTCGAAATCCCATGACGGAAACAATGCTGCATGTACGTACATCGGAAGTCATGGCGAACTTGATATAAGCTAATTAGAGAAATAATGACGAAAAGTAGAAGAAAGGGCCAAACGGTGGCGACGAATAAAACCGGTAAGGCGAAGGTAATTTGTCCGGTAACGGAGGTTTTTGTGACGAACGGCATAAAATATGTCCTACCGATATCGAATGTCATTCTATTTTTATTTACATACTTTTGTCCAGTTTCTTGTTTTTCCTTGAACGTTCAAAACGTTCCTTAGTTATTCGTAAATTTTAAGAGCATTTCCATTGAAAACATTCCTTTCCACGCCTCTGATCCGCAAGAATAACTAGCGAGTTGCTGCCAGTCATGAAGTTTTAGCAACTGTGTGTCACGAAGAAATCTGTACTAGCGAATTAACGTAATAAATATATGCGTCTTATTCACCTTTAGCAACTAGAATTACGTTCAACTCCAGACAAAGGCCATTCCCAAATATCTGTTTCGAAGCCTTTTAGTAAGCTACAGACTTACTGTTCTAACTTACGTAGTTTATGAACATCTTGAAAATATATGTAATTTCTCTGTTTCCACGTAGATTTAGGCAATTTCATTTTATACCGGCTCGGTTGGTAGGTACGGATGGAAAACCAAATCTAGTCAGCCTCTTCCGAACGTAATCGTTTGTACTCTGTAAGACCTCGAGAAGACTTATGACACAACACAGCGATATTACATAGTGAAGAAATTATTTACTGTTAAGAGGACGTGTGGTTTCTTTCATCGAAAATTCTATTCGAGTGAAGGTTGAAAGTATACCATTTCTTTTCTAGCAGTTAGTGACAACATTATATATATATATATATATATATATATATATATATATATATATATATATATATATATATACAGTGAGTCACAATCGCGGGTATCATCCAACGGTTTAAACATGCGGATACATTCGAGTCTAGACCAAGAAGTGGCCGTCCAAAAAAATTAACACCTCACGAAAAACGAGTTACGAGTATCTTACGAAAAATAAAGAAAACTCCAACAGTAAGCGCTCCTACCCTTGCTAGAGAATATTTGCAAGAAAAGAAGAAAAAAGTTAACGCAGAAACAATAAAACGAGTTGTTAGGAAGGAGGGGTATAATGGGCGCGTTTCACGTAAGAAACCATTCATTTCCGAAAAAAACCGAAAAAGTAGATTACAGTTCGCAAAAGAAAATATTGACCGGGATTCAAGCTTTTGATTTGTCCGTAAATATTACATTGCTCCAAAAGCTTGAATCCGGTCAATATTTTCTTTTGCGAACTGTAATCTACTTTTTCGGTTTTTTTCGGAAATGAATGGTTTCTTACGTGAAACGCGCCCATTATACCCCTCCTTCCTAACAACTCGTTTTATTGTTTCTGCGTTAACTTTTTTCTTCTTTTCTTGCAAATATTCTCTGGCAAGGGTAGGAGCGCTTACTGTTTGAGTTTTCTTTATTTTTCGTAAGATAACTCGTTTTTCGTGAAGTGTTAATTTTTTTGGACGGCCACTTCTTGGTCTAGACTCGAATGTATCCGCATGTTTAAACCGTTGGATGATACCCGCGATGGTTTTTCGGTTAACTCGCAATAGTGTAGCAATTTCTGTATAGGACTTACCCATTCCGTGATGGTAGATTGCTAGTTGCCTCACCTCCGACGATGTTTCCTTTCTTACTTTCATACACGACATTTTTTTAAAAAAAACACGTCCCGATACAGTAAAAACACAGTATACACGTACTTCTCGTTGGTAGGATGACTCGATAATGCATTACACGTACCTTTGCACACTCACTGCACTCTTATCAGTGACTCATTACGGTAATATGCCTGAGTCACTCAACTGTCCTATGACTTTTGTGATGTATTTTTTCGTTCATATATACTTAATTCGATTACGAGAGGCTTATCTCTTGTTTTTTTGTGCAAACATTAATAAATTATTTCTAGTCTGTGTTACCTGAAGCTAATAAAATTTTTTTGAATTTTTTCCGCTCGTTTCCTAGCCCCCATAGGGCAAAAACTCGAAATTCCGTAGGTGTCCTATAACTTTTGTGACTCATTCTATATATATATATATATTTCGTAAGAAACAAATAAGCAGTCGCGGACCATGAGCAGCTATTGGTGGAAAGTCTCAAGTAGAAGATTCCAACAGTGGCAGGACAATGAGTTGCGAGGGCGTGGAGGAGCAATCTGAGAAGCTGCCTGATAAAACTCTACATAAGTCTGTTAACCAACTCCCGTATAAGTCTCCGTTGCTACCTTCTCAGTAACAAGCTGCTACCTTGCAGTTTGAGTTTTTACTCAGTCACCCCGAAATAGTGACCACTTCCTTGTCCTTCCTCTCCTTAATTCTTATCTCTAGTCTCTTGTTATTTCCATTCACCCTTAAACCTTTGTCTGGCTCAGTCTTCGCGGAACTCTCCGTGCCACTGATCAAGTCTTGCAAAGCTGAGTAGGGGGGGGGGAATCAACTGCGCTCTGGTTCCCTCATTCTTTCCACTACTACTAAATTTTCTTTTCTTATCCTTCCCTTTGCGCATATCCCGTTCTATATTCTATATACTTGTCCTCTCCTTCTTCTTTTCTCCTACTGCACGTGTTACCTTTTCCTTTTATTTCCTTCTTGTTCCTTTTCCTTTCTCAAGAGTCCCACAGCGACAAGATGAAAGTGATGGTAGCAGGTTTGGTGAACTGGAAGCTATCAACTGAAGTCTTGCACGATGGGTGGTGCATCCTATATGGTCGCTCTCAACTGGAATGGAGTAACAGCTGAGTTCGGCAGTCGGATGTACGACTGAACAGGCCTATTTAGGACTCCCGCTGCCTACCGTAGCCACGGAAGGGGTTAGAAAAGGTACCCTAAAAATCGGCCACTCCACATTATCCTGACCAGATTACCGCGTCTGGTGGGTACCTAACTTTGCGGTCGAAAAAGAAAGAATAACAAGATTACCACAATTAAGCTTGGATTATGGAATGTTCGAACACTAATGGATAATCGAAATACTGCAGAAAGAAGATCTGCCCACATAGCTAAGGAACTGGAAAAGTATCACAGATTGATATTGCAGATCTTTAAACCGAGCGAACTACAGTTCAATTCGATTTTTACTTTATCGAAATTGCTTACGATGGACAGGGCACATTTTGAGAATGGAATGTTTCAGACTGCCAAAAGTTCTTCTTCATGGTCAGTTAGCAAGTGGAATTAGACCTCTTGGTCGGCCAAGATTGCAATTTAGAGATCATCTGCGAAGAATATTAAAAGAATGTAGTTTGGATATTTTAAAATGGAAAGACATAGTGGCGGAAAGAAATAATTGGAAATCTCTCGTAGCAAAAGGCCTTCAAGGCTGAAACGATAATATTACTGCAAACGCTGGAAAGAAAAAAACAGCTCAAAATGTTTCTCATTTGAGCACAGCCACCACTTTCGTCTGCAACATTTGTGGAAAGGTCTGCGGTGCTAGGATTGGCTTGATAAGCCATCTAAGGACTCATTAATAAAAGACGAGAATCCATACTCGGAATCGAGGGGATATCATCATCATCATCATCATGTATATATATTAATTACAACCTAATTCTTAAGCTAGCCCACATTACAAAAAATGTCCCAATCTTATGTAACGTTTGTTATATTTTATAGAATTTACGTGATTATGTTATTGTATTCATATGGACCGATTTAGAATTACGTTGTAAATTTTGATAATTTCATACAAAGTATAGAAGAGAAAGAGATAGAAATGTAAGCAAGAGGGGTCAAGGGGCACAGCCCTTTGCGAGGCCAAAATGACCAAGTTATATATATATATATGTAATTTAAGAACAAAAAATGAAAAATGAATCAACTCGTAGCAGAGAAATTAAAAAATAATCCATTTTAGTATAGTTTTTCTTTTTTCTTTTTTTTAATTTTTGTTTTGTTTTAAAAGTGAAGCAGAACCTGGTGAACTGCCCGTAGCAGTAATGCAAAAACTCCGTCGAGATTATACGTGGAAATAGACAGTAATTTCGTAAAAAAGATGCTTTCTAAACAAACAATTGTTTTGCGGATGAAAAATGCGAGAAGTCGACGACGATTCGTTTTTGAGTACTTTCTTGTAGTCGCAAATAAATTCGCCGCTTTTGGCCACGTTCGGAGCCTAAGTGCTCTCAATTTCGGTGTAAAGCTATATCGAGTGGAATGTTCTAATTTTGTTTTAATGCCGGCGCATACGCATCTCGCAAAATTCTCGGAACCACTTTTGAAATTTGAGCATATGATGGACGGGCGATTAACGAAATGGAAATTCGGAAGTTTTTTCCAAAGTAATTCTGTTCAAAATAGCTAAGAGTTTTGTATTACCTTACAAATCCAATTTAATAATAACCGGATAGTTTAGCGACTTAAAAAAGAGTAGCTTACACCTTCGTCTGGTATGTTTTTTTTGTTGTTTTTTTTTTACACTCGCGTATAACATGGCATGTAAAGTGAAATGTATGCTGGCCAAGCTAGTATTTCACTGTGTCCAAGTTATGTTGCCCACCAACCAAACGGTTGAGAACTTAATTCGTGTAGATCGATTTTAATGATTCTTTATTCATTTGAAATAATCCTATCGGGTAGGTAGGTTCACTAACATTGGGTGCTTCTACCTGCATGTTCAATACTCTCCGTTTTTTATTGCTTAATGACCTAGATGACCAATTTGTAATATGAAGGGAGAAAAAAAAGGAATTGAAAGAATAGCGACTGGTACGAATATAAGCATCGGTCGACACATGACGGTCATTTAAATAAACGCTAAAAAAGAGGCTGTAACTATTGCACCTGCATTGTTAAAGAAGTTAATCTAATTTCAGGTAAGGGAATAAAGTGATTAAAAATCATTTTTCGGTGGAAAATCATTTCTATCATATCATGTTGTACCTCAATTTGCGTTTTAATAAACAGTAACAATATAGTAAAGAAATTATACAAATAAAGTTTTTTAAAAAATAAATACCGGAATTCGTTTATTTGAATTGGAAATGAAGTGGTTAAAAATTTTTGCGCCTTTGTTTGTCTTCTTCGATATTTTTTTGAAACCCAGGTAGATTCGTCAAGGAATTAAATATATAATTAAAATCATAGATAACAGAAGAAACTTCAATAAATGTATCCTCAAATTAACTTTTTTGGATACGAATGGAAAAGAAAGATAATATAACGAATATGTTTTCAGAAGCAAATTCGAGTTATGTTATACTTTAAATGACGTAGAGTTGATAGTTTGTAATTTTTTAAATACGGCTGACTATATACTAACAAAAAAAAGTGAAAAGAACTGATAATGTATTTGGCCGATTATTATTATCAACCATCTTCGTCTGTTTCGTACGATTATTGCTAACAAAACGCTTAAATTTACATCGCAAAAGTCTGTTTATCTGTATTTCACGCTGTAGTCGTTATTTCAAAAAAAAAAATAGAAAATACTTTAAAAAATGGAATAACCCAATAAAATCATGTAAAATATGTGTTTTGTGATTATATTATATGCATATGTAATATGCTATACGCGCGGAAAAACTAAATCGTTATCGAAGAACGGTATTTTCTGGGTGGAATTTCTGATAGTAGTATTTAGCAACTCGTGTTTCTCACTGTAACATAGATGATAACGTTTAACGGATGATATCTGAAAATCACCGCAGGTAACCTGCAAAAAAGTCTGCCTGCGCCCGAAAGATTAAGATCTCGCCCGAAAGATTAAGATCTCGCCCGAAAGAGGGTGACTCATAAATAATAATAATGAAAATAAACATAAAAATAACAACTTCTATGCAAAATTTGCGCTATATAAAGATGAAAGAGAAATTCTCGATGAAATATCTGTAAAAATAAAAAACAAAACTACGCAAAAAGGGACAGTAGATAAAAATCACCTATAAAAACAAACGGATAACAAAAAATATCGTGAAACTAAAGATAAGCTCTTTATAGAATGGACATCTAACTTAATAAAAAAATAGGAACAATAAAATTAAAAAAATTATTCGAATAATACTGTAGGATTAAAATGTCGATATAAAATTAAATTATAATAATTTTTATTGCAAGAAGTTAATATTATTTAAAAATTGTCGATATATTTTACATGAAATATTTTTTATACCGCATTCATTATTTGTTATTTATGTGTACGTTACTGGTGTATAATATGTGAAATTCACAATTTTGTATAATGCGCAGGCCTTTTATGTACTCGTAACAAGAGAATTTCTCTATACGTTATGTAATAATTTCACATAGTATTAAGAAGTAATTTGAATCTTCTGTACATAAATTTACAAAACTGTAAAGTTCAATTGCAAACTATTTGAGAAACAAACATAATATGGAGGTCCCCGTGCACAAGATTTTCTCCAGCACGTCTGGCGTCGTAATCAAAATTCTGGTGTTCGCCAAGCAAGCCAGGTTGGTTACATTTGTACTATGTGTAGAATTTTCCCACAGTTCCTTATGCTCTGTAATAGCCTAGGCAGTTAAAGGCAGAACCAGAGACGTAATAAAATAAAAGAAAAAAAGGAAAAGATAAAAACAAAGATTATCGCTGCCATTATAAAAAAGCTACTCAAACATACGACAGAATGTGAACGGTTGTGTCATTTTTCCGCTGGGGATAATATAAAAAACCTGTTCTATTTTAAAAAGGCAATGTTTATTCGTGGACAATAAAAGCATATATGGAAAAGCGTATTTTTTATCATTTGAAAAGTGGTATTATCGCCGGATCTGGAAGATACCATGGACTAGAAAAATGAAAGATGCGGAGGTATTACAATTGATGAAAACGAATCTGATATCAGTGGACATAATTAAAAAACGCAAAATTAATTTCTTTGAACATTTCATGAGAGGATCAACATATCGCCTTTTGCACACAATTATAATGGGGTTGGTAGAAGGAAAAAGGGGACGAGGAAGAAGAAGGATTTCTTGACTCCAAAATATTAAGCAACGGATTGGAGTTGCAAAAGTAGGAGAATTGTTCCAGATTGCAAGAAGTTGAGACGCATTTCGTCATGCGGTTGAATCCATGAAAAGTGGTTAAGCTATACCCGAATCGGGTTGCACGAAGAAGAAGAAGAATGTTTATTCGCTTAGTTCGATTTTTATATCGAATTTTTCACTACTTTCACACATTTTATTTAACAATAGTTTACTCCTTACGGAACCGACGCATTCTCCAAGTGTAACACTTTAAATAACAGAAGCGGTGTATATGTATATAAGTCAGTAGGGGATCTACGGGGGGGGGGGGGGGGGTCTTCCCCCTAAGAACCAAAGCCTCCATGAAAAAATTTCTTATAACAGAGAAACTTAATTTATGCTATAAAAAATATGTATAAATTTTATACCTGTGGATTTAATTATAACTAATATTTATTACTGTTTTCTGGTAAAACGATTAATGTAACGTTTTTATTTTATTTTAAAGCCATTTTTATTTATTTTTAACTTGTATTTTGTAATATAAATGAAAATAGTTCAATGAGAAATACGGGTACATTATATCGGTCTCCTTTAGTAATAGCTTCCGGTAAAGCGAACAAAAGGAATACGAGGCACATTATTAGATACGTTTACAAAAAAAAATAATGAAAGTAACACTAAAAATTTACGTGTAGATGGAAAATTATTATTAAAAAGATACTACGTGTTATGAACCCAAAATTAGATACATTTTTACTACTTAAGTGTTGTAGCATGACTAAATAAAAAATAATAAAGATCAGAAATTCAGTAAATTATAATATAAGGAAAATCTGAAGTATAAGAATCAGAATCTTAACACACCTTACGATGATAATATTCGAATAAATGTACTGTACAAATTATTAAACATGTTACCAGAATTCATAACTACCATCAAACAAGAAAACACAACATAAAAATAAAAAAATGAATTATCGATAAAAACGTTAAAATACCAATTCGCGGTAAATATGTGTTATCTATGTGAGAGCCAGATCGAAGGTACATAAATGAATATATATGAGTATATGGGAGAATATAAATTATTTAGGAAACATCCATTAATTACATGAGCCTTAAATGGCGGCGGGAGGTCCAGAAAAATCTCATCAGTTCTCATTTAAAGTGAGCGGAGTTAATTGAAAATCTCACGTCAACTTCTAAATAATATACATTATTAAGGCAGATAATAAAGAAAAAATTATTAAGATTTTCTTTCATTTTTTCCGAATGTCCCATTTTATCCGCTAAAAAAATCTCATGGCTATTAAAAACTTTTTATTTCGAAAATAAAAAAGAAAAAAAAAAAAAAGTAAAAGAAAAATGTTCAGAGTTTTTAAAGGGAAAAAAACTAGTGTAATACATGAATTCCCTTGGAGAGTGAGTGAAAATTAGGGAAATATTGTCGTCTGTTTTTGCTTTTTTAATTTTACTAAATTTAAATAAATTCTCATTACAAGCTTGACGTTGCATTTTTTTTTCATCTTTGTGGGAATAAATTTAGTTCTTAATCGACTATAGCTTAAATCTCTCGTGAGGAGAAGGGGATGTCTCCACCAAATCTTACTAAATCTCACCAAAGGGAGGAGGGGTGCAAATTAAAAAAAAAACAGCTCACGTAATTAATGGATGACCCCTTATGTGTATGTGATTGAGATATGTATAAGAGCATAATATGTGTGTGAGTGCATGAAGTGTAGTTATGGATCTGTACAATCGTGTGTTATATGTGCAACATATTGAAAATTTTAGAATTGGAAAAAAAGAAAAGAAAAATCGAAATTTAGGATAAAATACTTGGAATGTATTGGAATATAAATAAATCATTTACTAGGCTTCCGAACTCGTTTTATAAGTGAACTTTATTGTATTTATAATTAAAATAAAGATTGGAGACATGTGTTCAATTTTAGGATCCTGCCGACAAGTTGCATAGCTTGACAGGATCCTAAAATGTCACATGCTATATTAAAAAAAAAAAAACAAAAATAGCAGTAAACCGAAATGATCGGTGTTTGCAAACTTCGATAATTAATAACTGCTGACAATAAACCAGTTGTCGATTTTTTTCGGTAACACGACTTACCTGCGTTACATGCAGCAGGTGTATGTAGACTTCCGTGTTCGTGCGGCGTAAGTTACGTGGGACAAACTGGTAGAGCAGTACATGTAAGAATTGAAAGAGCACGAGGCAGGCTGTCGACATAGACGTATTGAAAAATCCGCGATGGCTGAACACGTAGAACGCACGAAACACGAGATAAAGTTTCAAGACACGAAAATAATAGCAAAAATCGAAAACGCGAGTAAACGTCCAATCAGAGAGGCGATTGAAATAGAAAAATGTAAAAATTTTAATAAAGATGACGGTATTAAATCAAACTGGAAGATAGTTATCGGCCTAATAAAAAGTGGAAATAACATTAGCCAATCAGAAGGTCGGACGTGATGTTGGCTTATCTATTTAAAGACTGGTTTCCCCCCTTGATCATTTCATTTATGGTTCTGATGATGAGTAGAGCACTACTATTCGAAACGTCAACCGAAGGAAAAAATATGGACATGGTTGTTACCGAAAAAAATCGACAACTGGTTAAACAGCAGGGAAATTTAAAATCTTTACTGACAATAAAGATCACCGAAATGTGTCGCAGTCGTTATTCATCCATGATAGATTCACCATGAATGAATATATTTTGACTCCGAAACACGGCGTGGTGATTTTTATTGTTAGTATGTATTTATTTTTTTTTCCTTGGGCGCGTCAACTCAGGACATTTACCCAGCACAAAGGACTAACAAATAATGAAACGTAGGGACTTGAAAGTTAAATCAGAAAGCGATTAGAAACAGAAGAAATAAAGATAGCCAAAACAGGAACAACAGAAAGAGAAGGAAGAGCAAGAATGTAGTGGCCACAGTAAGGGGTCGGGAGGCCAAGGCCAAGCAAATTAGAATAAAGAACTGCGCGTTCTGAGGAGATAGATGAGCATTCGAATAGGAGGTGATTTACATCACAGGTCAAATTTTTGATAGGAGGATGGAAGGGACACAAGGGAGACTGAACAATATGAAAACGAAAGAGGGAAGCAGGAAGCAGACTGTGATTAAAGCGGAGGCGAATTATGGAAGAAATAACAGAAGGGCTGATGCAGGGAAAATTATTAAACCAGGAAGAAGTAGGTGGAGAGGGTTGTATAGCAAGGTAAAAAGATTTAGGATTGGAGAAAAGAGGCGGATAAAGATCAATCCAAAAGTCATGGTGAAAACGATAAGAGAGTGGACAAAGACATTAGGAGGGGAATCTGTCTATGAAACGGCCATTTACTGCAGCTAGACATGCCAATGAATCGGCAAGATCGTTACCAACGATGCCGAAGTGGCCCGGAATCCAGAACAGGTCAATTAGGATAGAACGGGATGTTAATAAATTATAAATTAATGAACGAATGTAAAGAATAATAAGATCTGACGATGGTTTATGGAATGGAGATGAGATGGCTGGTAAAACGCTTTTCGAATCAGAGCATATGACGAATTTTGATAAATTGGATGATGAGGATATAATAAGGATATCACGTAAAATAGCCATGGATTCGGCTAAGAAGATAGAAAAGAAAAGGGAGGGAGTTGAAAAGACTCAGAATAGTTGATATCAGGAAGCATAAAAGCAGCTCCGACACCTGAAGCAAATTTTGAGCCATCCGTAAAAACCGTGTTGTGAGCTAGAAAGAGTGAGTGTAGAGTTTGGTTAAATTCGTTATGTATTACAGAAAGTGGAGGAGATTTAATGTTAGAGGGAAGAGAAAATAGCTTGGGAGAAAACGACAGTTCTATGAACTTGTAAGTGACGTACAGGGATTCGTTACAGGAGAGGATAAAGTGAGAAAATAGGACAAGTCGAGAGAAGATGTGTGAAGGAATTAAAATTTTTCTAGGAGACAAACGCCAGTTGTCCAGAATATATTGATAGCAATTCACGAGTTCCGAGTGAGGAATATGAAGACGTTTAATCATAAATCTTTCACCGAGATAAAGTCTTCGAATAAATAGAGGAAGGAAGCCAGTTTCGGCCAGGAGAGCAGGAGTTGGAGAAGAATTCAGAGCACCAATACAGAGGCGAAGACAAGAGTTTTGGATGCGATCAAGTTTGGTAAGGAGGGATTTGGGAGCACTGGCATAAAGAAAAGAACAATAGTCTAATTTAGAAAGAATAATTGGATCTATAAAGTATGAGGAGAATATACGAATCGCCACCCCATTTCCGGGGGGACAACGCTTTTAGGAAATTTAATCTCTTGAGAGCCGATGTACATAGATAGTTGATATGATCGGAAAAAGATAAATTACTATTAAGAATGACACCAAGGTAGGAGAAAGAGTTAACTAGAGGAATGGGGAGTTGACACGGGAAAAGGTTAATTAAGGAACGGTTAAAAGGACGAAATGTAAAAACTACAGAGGCAGACTTCTCGGGGGAAATAGAAAGATGAAGAGAAGACAACGATAATTCCAAAATAGCAAGGGATGAATTAAGCTCCGCATTGGCAGAAGAAAGATTATTAGCGGATGAATAGACGAGAATATCGTCAGCGAAGAATAAGGACTTAGACGGGATGTTAAGAGTAGCAAGACTGTGAAAGTAAATGTTGAAAAGAGTAGGACTCAAGCACGATCCTTGCGGAAGGCCTCGAAAAATTGATCTGGAATCGTCGAAGAAGGGAGTAGAAAGACGAATTGTTCTATTCCGGAAAAGATTGATAATTAAGGAAGTAAACTGAAGAGGGATGTTAAAATGGAAAGCATTTTATTTTGTAAAGAAGGTAAGTGAACATTGTCCAAGGCAGCAGTGGCATCAACAAACGCGGCGATGGTAAATTTCTTATGAATGAAGGATTTATAGATATCGGAAAGGAACAAGGATATACAGTCAGTAGCACCAAGGCCAGAATGGAAACAAAACATACTATCGGGAAAAATATTGTTATATTCTAGCCACCAGACCAGGCGTTTATTAATCATGTATTCAAAAAGTTTTCTTAAACACGAGGCTAAAGAGATTGGACGAACGGAGTTAGGTTTCTTTTTTCGGGATAGGAATAATAATAAAGGAATTCCAAAGTGGTGGAGTTGCAGAAGTGTACAGGAAGGAATTATAGATTGACAAAAGTGTTTTGAATGCTAACTCAGAGAGGTTCTTGAGGACAAGGATAGGGATGCCGTCTATACCTGGGCTAGAATTAGAAGAACTGATCAAGGAATCATAGAGAGTTCATTGAAGCTGAAGGGAGAAGAGAAAAAGTGAGAAGGAGATGTGACAGGTAGGGGAGGAGCCAATGATTCCTCGAGGGAAGGTACATAGGAAGGAGCAATTGAATCAAGAAAAGTAGAGAGCTTCTCTGGAGGAAGGTTGTAGTGTGAGGGGCGTTCGGAGCTGGAGGAGCGAAAAGCTTTAGCCATTCTCCAAAGATGGGAAGTGGAGGTAGATCTAGAAAATGATGAACAAAAATTTCGCCATGAATTTCTTTTGGACATTTTAAGGATGAATCTAGTCTTGGCGTTAGCCCGTTTTGTGAGCCATGAAGTTAGAAAAGGAGGAACAAGCCCGGAAGAGTCGAAAGGAGGAAACACTCTATCCTTGAAGGCGTTCGTGCAATCATTATTCCACCAAAGTGAGGACGACAGAAGGTACGAGTTTTTTTTTTGGAATGATGAAGTGGCGGAGAGGAGATATCAAGAGCAGAAGAAATGGAATTAGAAAAAGCGTTATATTGTTGAATAGGATCAGTATGTGAGTGTATGTAAGGAAGAGAAAGGTCGATAATTGAGCGGAATTTGTCCCAATCAACTTTATTGAACGACCATTTGGGAGTGAGAGCAGGTCTGGGATAATTAGGAGGAGGAGGAGGGGGAAGAAGGTCTTGAAAGGAAAGAATAATGGGAACATGATGACTGCCGAAGGTACCGTCCAAAGTTCTCCAATGACATTTAAGACCAAAGTGGGGAGAAGTAAAGGACAGATCCATCGAGCTGTATGAGTGCGCACCTTTGTAGAGAGTAGGTGAGTTGTCATTAAGAAGGACAAAATTGTTGTCAAGAATAAAGTTTTCAAGAACAGGACCGTTTCTGTTGTGACGCGCAGAGCCCCAAAGAGGAGAGTGACCATTCCAGTCGCTACCAATAAGGAAAGCAAGAGAGTGAGGATAAGTGAATAGTGGGAATGGGAAATTGTTGAGTATTTATTAATTAATGATTTTTCTGTTCTTTGAATTTGTACGGATGTTTATAACAAACTTGGAAAACACTAACGGTATAGATCTGCATTAAAATATAGCATAATATGAAAAAAAATAAAAATTAATGCGTAATTATGCCCAAATTCAATTTATTCTGTAAAATCCCGAGGAGACATTTTTCACTATATAAAATGAAAATATAATAATATTTCATTATATTTTAAGAAAATTTTAAGAAAGAAAAAAAAAAGAAAAAGAAGTTTACGCTGTCTAAAATATTGCGAAATGGAACACGCGCTTATTATATAGGTTACGGTAAAATTTTTGCCTCTCCTAGAACAAATTATGGTGCAGATTAGTCTACAGCAGCAGGAAGCTTTTTTTTCTCTAATAGGTAAATAAAACTTTACACGAAATAGAAATAATTAATATCTTTAAATTATAAATATAAACATCTCGATAAAACGTACATGTATTACGGTGTAAAAGACTTTTATAATTATTGAAAGTGTAATTTTTGAAAATCAACGTTCGCAAGGATAATCGAAATTATGCATTTTTTCAATTTAAAAGTTCGATATGTAAAATCGAATAAAATTAATTTCGACCGCATCGAGAACTAATAATATTTTTAAATTAAAAGTTCATTCGCATCTAAGGAAGAATTCCATCGCAAACACATGTAACGGTGTTCCAGCGATATGATAAATTATATACGCCGACGTTCGATGAAAACAATAACAAAACGACGATTCGGCACTTCTGCATTATGAACGGATCATTAAGTTTTGGAAAAATAACAGATACACGCGCGAGAACGTCCATGTAGGAATTATTCATCCGGATCCGTTCTCCAGTGATATTTGTGTGTAAAATTTCGACTTTTCCGAACACATGCGAACACGCATGGACAACTCGGAGTTGCAATAATAATACGCAACGTCTTTAATTTCTGATCGGTATATTTATTAATGAATGAACTGCGCAATTACCGAAACGATCAATAACACGAACTGCCATATGCAGCGGGGTGTGTGTGTGTGTGTGTGTGGAACAGATTACTTCCGAATGAAAGTGAAAAATTTCACACTGCGCACACCTCTTTGCACTATATTGGAGTTACGATTGCGCCGACAGTAGTATATTAATAGTATATTAACAGACTCTGCCCGGAGAACGTTCTGGTTATTTTAATGAATGAACTTAAAAATCGACTTTGAACTAAGTCGAAATGAACTAGGCGTACGAATTATGCTAATAACTCGTGAATTTTCACGTCGTCTGACTCGTCTGTTCTGCCGCGGAGAGTTACAGCGTTTATTGCTTTTCTTCTGTTTCCTGGCAGCATGTTGACAGAACTGTTAAGTATCAGCTCAATTTATCTCCGCATTCTTATAAATCTTCCATTGCTTCTAAGTCGTCGCTTTAAGAATAAATCAACTAAACTTTTCTTTTCCAACATTTTCCTTCTTTCTTTCACCCATTCCGTCAACAGAGGGAACTCGGTCGAAAACAAAAGGATAAGCTTCAATTCGGTCGGACATTGTCGATGTAGCGGAAAAAAAAATATTAAGAAGAAATAAGGACAAAAAAAAAAGAAAGAAGATTACCTAAATACAGAGTGAAAATTCAGCGAAAAGAAGAGAGGAACACTCTGAGGAGTCAAGAGAGAGCGAAGGGTAAACGTGAAAAGACACCGCTAAAACGTAAACGATCAGATAGTAAAAAACCCTCGATGAACCAGAAATTACAGATTTGGTTGAGAAAGGCAAAAGTATTAAACTAACTGTTGATCTCTGATCGCCTCCAGAAGGAATACTGGATATTCAATTTTTCCAGGCTGGCCACGCCTCCCCGTGTCACATGATTATTTATATAATTACAGTTCCTCGCGACAACAAACTTACGTAGGCTTCTTGCTGCATCAATTGTGTGACGACACATCTAATTTACGATGGTCGAAAGTTCACGTCGTACCGAAAAACGCATAAGAAACAAGAACCTGCGCATTAGATCCTCTCGAACATCCCTAGAACCGCAGCTACAAGCAGAACTAAGGAGAGTCGTGCTCTAATTCTCTGTACGCTGTAGTAGCCTTGGAAGTTAAACGCAGCCGGAATGATAAAATCCTACGGTGAAATTTATAATATTTTGCGTGTCCCGCTTATGAAATTTTATTTTGCGTAGAATGACATGAATAATCTAGACCCTGACTTTTCTGTAAACATTACAGGAAGCTATTGGAGGGTCCAGAGAGGTCATCTCCCTCTAGGGTTTTGATGTCTACATAATATATTCGATCGAAATTGGTATAACGACACTCGAAGAGGATGGATAATTTGATCGTTGTAACAACCGATGGTTTGTCGTTATAATATCATCCGATATTAATTAATGAACTTTAATTTTTTAATGCGTTAAATTTACTATTACGGAACAGAGTTACGTCGTTATAAAACTTCCTAAAATATTTTATAAAATAACCTTTTTTTTACCGATTAAACAAATAATCTTATAATCGTAACTACACATAAGCATTTAAAATGTTAATTAGAAACATAAGCGGAAAAGAGAATACATAATTACCTGTCTTACAAAGAGGGGGGAAAACTTATAGCCAAGAGAAGAAGAAAAAAAAGGTCAAAATCGCGACTAACCATGGTAATAAAAAATAGCTTTAGCAAACACCAAAAAAAAAAAAAGAAAAGAGAAAAAAACGGTCCAAATAAGCCGGTATTTTACAATAATGTGATTAAAGCGCTCATCCAACACTATGGACTAATTTAATTCACAGAAAAAAATTCCCCATTGCTACACCATATGTATATACGTATTTTTTTTTCCCCGTATTTCTATGGCTCGATTTATTTAATAAATAACTTTAATAAATTTGTTTTCTCTCTGTTTTATCCACATTTTTCTTTTTCTTTCTCCCTTTGTTTTTGGTCCAGTTTTTGGCCAGATTACTTTTACTCTTATTCGTATTTTCTATTTTATACGACCGTTCATTATCTTTTAAAAATGAACATAATTGTCTATATTCGGCTGTATTTGATTAAACTGCTGTTCATTTAAAGTTTTTGGTTCTGCTAGGATTACAATAAAGTTTTTCTTCTGTATTCAAGTGTGATGCATTGCCCAAAAACTATATGCTTCAATGATCCTTCTACAAAAATCGCACGTATATCTATTATTTCCGAAACGTGCGAGATCAGAACGATGGTATCTAATTCTGCATAATATTGCTACTACGTAGTCTATCTACGTTACATCTGAACCACGGATGGGCATCAGTTGATTTTTGGTTGAGATATCACTGAACGGACTTTCTGTATGATGCCTGCTACTGTTTTAATAAATGTGTTCTTTTATTACTGTCAAATGTTCCTGCCAATTTAACTTTATTTGTTTTATCTATATAATTCACAGACCTCGTCAAAGAATCAGCTATTTCATTTCTGTGAATTCCTAAAGGTTCTTTACTCCTTTAATCTATGTACTATTTTCCTGATTTTTGTTTCTGCACTGGTCTTTTTTTTTTTGAGGAATATCTGTTTTAATTTTTTTTTTAAAAACTTTGGAATCCGTTAGTATCAATATTATTATTTTGTTTGTAATTTGAATACAATTTTATTTTTGTCAATTTCTATTCTGAAAGGGTTCCAAATTTTTTCTCACTCCAAGCCGATCATTTGTAATTTGGGATTTGAGATAATATTTAGGTTTGAAAAGAAGTTCTGAAAACTCCTAATGACTCGTACGGTAATTTTCTCCCTCCAAAATCTATTTATCTATTTTGCCTAACGTTATTTAAATTGAGCATTTATTTGTTAATTATACGAATTAATTTTAATATAATATTTGTTCGCTGTTTATATTATACTTTGGAGGTTCACTTAATTCTGCTCCAATGCATTGTGTCTGCGCGCTGATCATGGCTCTTAGTTATATTTTTGAATAACGGTCTAAGCTTTGCATTTAATATTCCTGTTACCTCGATCAACATACCGACCTATATAGTCCGAACAGTAACGAAGATTACACAGTATCTCAAAATTATTTACATTTTCTCGTTAGTTTACTAGCATATAATATCTGTTACAGACTACATACATTTATATAGCGCTTTTACTATTTTTCAAAGTAGCCATTTATTTTTACCGAATTTCTTTTTCTAGACGGAATTTTATTACTCGATCCTTAAATATCTTCTACCGTACTTTAATTGGTTTTTATTCCTGCTTTACTAACCGCTCGCTATTATTAACGTAATATTAAATCGAGTGATCTTTTTGTGAACTGCAAACAGGTCCCCGGATTCCTTCTATCTCTTTATCCAGCCTAATCTACCATCTTATCCATGGTTGTTCAATTTTCCCTCCATACGGCGTTCAACTCTCTCTCTGCAATCTGTCGCCTACTCTTTCGACGCAGTTTGCTTCCTGCTTCCTTATTTTGCTGCTCTCTAGAGCGCTCTCCTCTCTGTTTTCTTCAACCTTCCTCTCACAACTTTATAGGTGACACTACTAATCACATTTTGTTTGAGTGCAATCGTTTCCGAACGTTCTTCCTTCTACTCTTCTGTTAATTCGTTTTCCAACTCCGTATTGTGCATCTTTTGTTCTCTCCTTGCCATCACCCTCGGTCATTCCAGCACTTGAGTTTTTCCTATCCTCCATATCTGATCGCATTAACATCTGAGTCCGCTTCTCATCCTTTTCCCTTTTTTTGGGCCAATGTCTTTTTTTGGACGAACCCAACAAAATAATTTAAAAAAAAAAACAAAAACAAAAAAAAACTGCAACTGGAAAATTAAATATCAACCGATCAGCAGTAAAAATTAAAAAACTTGAAAGTATATCTAGAATAAAGTTGAACCATGATAAAACTATAAACAATATAACAAACATTTCAAGACTGAATATTAAATTAAATACGCTAAAAACACCTTTTCATGTCTCATCTTAGGCAATTTGGAAAGGAGAAATGAAAAAAGGTAAATTTAGTTTTGACATGCTTGAAATCTGAAGGAAACTTCAAAAACCAAAATCAAAATCAAAATTTATTTTGTAATTTTTGACAATGTAACTTACAATATAATTTATCTTAATCCGCAAAAGTTGGCGCGATCAGCGGGATTATTATTATTAATTGTACAAGGGCTTCCTATAATTCGAATTTTCATTTAGGAAAAACATCTAAAGAAATAATAGTAAAAATTAACGTAAATATTTAATTTTAATCTAAAAAGGATCTTAAATCACACCGAGTTAGAAAATCAGAAATATATTAGTGTACGTATACGAAAATATTAATGACAGATAATTAATAAGAATGAAATTAGTAGAGAAACGTAGATTAAATTGTTTCATTTTCGGGAGGCACTATTTTCAGCTAAAAAAGAAATTTTGTTTTTCTAATTTAGGTAACCTCTGTTGTAGTCACCTCGATTTTAACCGAAAATGGATGAAATGGCGCTTCCTAAAAATCCAAAAATATAATGTAACGGATTCATTCTTTCCATCCCCGCTAACACTATTCAATCCCGTCTATCATCTATTATTAATATTTCTATTTCTATTTTCTGACTCAGTATGATTAAGATTTCTACCGGATTAAAGTCAAATATCTTAAATAAAGATAGGTGAATTCTACTTCATACAAACTAAATTTGTTTCTTTATTAATATATATATATATCGTTTTTTTTTTCAGTTTTCTAGTACTGAAGAGGGGACATTCCCGAAAATGTTTCTAGAATACTCGTTTACATTCCACCTTAACAGTACATTACATTCAACTTTTACACAATATATTCAGCAAAAAGGGGGATACACGTATATTGATGGATACATATATATATATATATATATATATATATATATATATCAGTGGCACAACTTCAGTTCTACTAGCCGTACGGCAAAGTGTCAAAGTGAAAGAGAAAGAAATTTAGTAGAGTTCATCTCTAGGAAAACACAATTGTTTGCTTGCCAATAGAAATCTGAGAAGCCGCTATATATGAACATGAGAAAAAAAATGTCTAATGTGTAGGCCTTTGGTGTCGAGTAATAGCTGAATTGCGATTTGATGATCTACTTACTTTCATGTTCTTCTTCTTCTTTCGAATGGATTTCGGATGCTGGATTACAAAACCATATCTATGCCACGCAACCACGTCGAGGCTGTGTCGGAAACTTCATGTATATAATGAAACGATCCGTTAAAAGCTCTGCTGGGGCATTTGTGGACGATATTTTCAATGGATTGAGCCCAGAATGCGCGTCCTTGTCGTTCACCCCAGCCAACGTTTATTTATAACGGCTAAAGCATTTGGAATTTGGAGGCGTACTGTTAAATACCTCACTCGAAATACTCCTTGTCAGGGCTACAACAACAACAACAACAACTTTCACGTTGCATTCGCCAGACGCTATAACTATTTCTCTACCATTAGCGAGGGGAAGAGCGTGTTGGGAAGCATGGACGCATATGCAACAACAGCATAAATAGCTAACCAGATTGAGCGTTTAACAAACCGAGTATCATCTGTTTTTTCAGAAGAACTAGCACAATTGTATATTACTGCATAATTTTTCGTTGTAAAACCATGACACCATGCTACTGTTATTTTTACGCGCCCGTATTAATTTTCAATATCATTGTGTTGATCCGTAAGTAGAAAAATTACAAAAATGAAAAAAAACACATAATTCAGTAAGGAGAAATTTAAAAAAATACGCCTAACGAAATCTAGCGAAAATCTGTCGATTGCGGCAAATGAAAAGCGGTGCGGTTATTAGATTGTGACAATTTGAAAAAAGTTTGTTAATGTGAGAAGACCTATTCATTTTTAAATAGATTTCTTAATATGATTTTAATTCTCTTCTAAATAGTATATTATAATTTTTTTCCAATTTAAGACGAAGGCGCTGTATATATATATATATATAGTTCGTAGTTCCCTTAAATTAAAGTTACTTAAATAATCCTTTTTATTTATTTATTTATTTATTTTATGTATTCATTTTGCATTATTCCGTTTTGTTTTCCATATAGACTATTTCCTTTAGCGAAATTTCCAATTTTCTTCTACATCAATTTAATTATTTATTTTTTTGAAATTGAAAAAATAAAAAAAAATTGTTCCCTAATTTGGTTTCGTTCGTGTAGTAATTAATGGGCTGGTTATTCCGTTAATTCCATTTCAACATTGTTCTATCTTAGAGAAATACTAGGGAACTGATATATATATATATATGTAGGCATTGCACATCAACTAGGTGGCGCTACAATTAAGGTCGGGTGAAGGGAACCAGTCGTACTATTAGAAAACTTTATGTCGAAGTAAGGAAAAACACGAAAAAAAACTAATTAGCAACTAAATGTTTGAAAGATCGAAATAGTACCAACACACCGATACGTTTTGTACTAGAGGAAAATGTTCGAATATCAAAAGGTAGCCGAAAATGAAATATTGAACTAAATATAAAAACATGACAAAAAACCTAATTAAGCAATTAAATTCCTGAACGATCGCAATAGTAACGAACCGATACGTTTTGTACTGGAGGAAAATGTTCGAATATCAAAAGATAAACGAAAATTAAATATTGAACTAATAAATGTACTTTGCTTAAATGAAAATTTTTCATAAAAGAACAAACTTTTCGCGATAAATTGGTTAGTGCCGTACGATTTGAAGATGCCATAGAAATAAGTTTTTTTTTTACCGATCTTATCATTTACCGTATAAATTTTACAATGATAATGAAACTGCATCATTAGAATTAGACGAGAACAGAAATATTAGAAGACGTTGTATGTAAGCGTCTAAACTGAAACGACACTTTTAAGGACGAAATTTGCTTCCGTGTGAAATTAATTTCTGTTTAATTAGTTTAAAAAAAAAAAAAAAAAAAAAGCTATATCATTACGATTTATCAAATAGGATGAGCGATTTTGTAAATAATTGCACCACACATAAGAAGCCACATAATTTTTAAAGAAATTAAAAAAAAAAAAAACCCACATACATCCGGCATGTCACATGCAAGATTATAATAATAACGTAATTAACAGTACCTGGCTTATACGAAAAACGAGTATCAAAAAACGCGACTCTGCCATTCTATATTTTAAATATTTAACACTTGACAACAATTGTCGTTGTTATTTTTTATTTATTTGTACAAACCTTATACTAAATCAGCCCAAAACTGCTTCAACAGGCGCGTAAAAATATCTTTAGTTTAATTAAGAAGGCAATATTTTTGTGTCACAATTAAATGAAGATCGGGTTAAAAATTTGTCGTTAGATGTTTCTTAACGAAATCCCTTCTCACGACAAAATTAGTTACAACTCTGAATGATGCTTGAAGTGAAAGTCGATGAAAAGTTTCAAATTCTTCTTTTCCATCGCAGAACGAAAACACATTCACTTAATTTGCGAAGTTGCTCGAGAAAATAGGCACCTTGTTATCGTGGAAAATTGTCTAAAGTTTAACCAGGCGAATAATCTATTTTCAGAAACAAACTTCTGAGATTGTTTTTTTTTCCTTTCGAAAATTCTTGCTTTCTTCAATCCCCCCACCCGCTATGTCAGCTCATATTTTCCAGGGAAAAAAAAAAACCTGCAGTACTAAACATCGATTTCAGTTTTTCAACCTTCGCTTACCAGTTTTGCATTAAATTGAAAAAGCTTTTCAGTTTTACCGGAGCCACTATGAAGTATCCTCGGAAAGGTAATAAATTAAATTAGAAGAATTTGTTCAGATGTTTCGAGGCCAGGGTTTTAAAAGATGAAGGAAAATTAAATCGAAGTACGATGAGAAATTTAAAAAAAAGAAGCCAAAGGCAACAGATGGCGAAGAAAATAAAAGAACAAAGAAACGGGGTAGGCAATAAGAAAAGAAACGTTGAAAACGGAAATGAATGCGTTGGAGATCATGCGCAAAAAAAGCACATCTGAATTAGATCGCAAAGTGGGCTAGAAAAACATTAGAATAAAAAAGACAACAGACGAGATTCTGGAAATGAAAACTCGCCAGTGTGCAAATTCAAATTGGAGAATCCACCTGCAAAAGGAACACGAACGAAAGGCTACAGAGAAAAAGGAAGAAGAACAAAGTATAAACAGGCGGAGTAGACTTCGTGCTGCGGCCTTAAGCTTAAATTTTTGCAGAGAAAGGAAGAGAATTTCTCAAATATATTGAACAGCTCAAGCGCCAGAAGACTAATCAACCCTATTCATAACTGCTCGATATTTCGCAAAAAATCAACTTGAATACAGGCTATAAAAATGAAAAAAAAGAGAGAAGATAACCGACGTAGAAATAATTTTAAGGGTTGAGGTTAACCGGAATTTATTGATGTTATTAGCATAAGAGGCAAGGAGATGAGAAAAAATAGTTGCAGGCTGTGCGATGAAAATGGAATAGAAGGAAAACAGTTTGAAAAATGCGGGAAAATTAAAAAGAGCGCTGGAACATCAATAATAATGATAAGAACGTGGAAAATAGCGAGTGCGAAATACGGTTAAATTTTCCTTTGACTGAGGATCGAGCGACAAGAAGAGAGATGGTAAAAAACTGGAAGAATGCAAATCGAAATACAGAATTAACGATTAAATAACTCGTCGGAAATTGATGGTAAATTTAATTAAACGGAAAAGGCCTAAACCCTTAACCTGATGACCGTCACTATTGAAATTTTACTGGAATTTGTCACTTATACTTTGTAATAATTTCTCTGGCCCAAACGAAAAGAGTTTAATCTTGATGCTGCGAGAGAAAAGCCGGTCGGTTAATATGAACTTAAATAATCCACCTGAGAAATACGATCATTCGGATGGGTCGTTAAAAGCCTTTGTAAACCTGTTTTGAATGACAAAGGCACGTGCTAGTAGAAAACAGACATTTTACCGCTACACTTTAAACGGGGCTAAGCTTCGCAGACAGTTATAATTTCCAAAAGTTAGTTCGTTTCTCATTAAAAGTATTATTATTATTGCCAGTATTCAACGCTTTAAATTTTAAGAAGGCGATTTCTTTTGTTATTTCATGAATAGACACTTGGATAATACTGTAGAAAGATATATTAAATTACACAGACTTTAAATTGAAACTTGAATTAAAATGTTTGACCAAAAAGAGTTGCCGCCGTTTTTTTCCCTTTTTTCCCGGAAAGAACCTGACAATAATCAAAAAATTCGAAATAACAGTGTACATTAAGTGGATGTTATCTGAAGAGACATATTTCGCGTTGCGGAATATTTTAAACATCTATTCGAATGCGGCATAGGTTTGGCATTTTTCGACGTTGTATTTGTAATTGTTTCTCCATCCTTGGTATAGCGCATTCTTTGTCAGATTCCATTCCTTGTTACTTCTAATTGCTGCTGGATTCGAACGGATTTGGTCACAGAAAAATTTATAACTGTACGGTTCGACTTGCGAAGAGTCTATAGGAAACTCAGAGTAAATCTGGGGGAGTCTAGGAGAGTAAGCCGGTTAAAGATAGGAAAAGTTTCGGCAAAAAGCGCAGAACCGCGTGCCTTGAGAGCAGCCGGAATCGGTGAAGAGAAATAGGAAAAAAGCTAACAGCCAATGCTTAGTTTTTAACTGTCAGAGTAAAGTAGTACGAAGAGTCGAGATATTTACCAGTTTTAAGAATGATGATTATGATGGAGAACACATAATAAGTATAAAGATTTGAATATCAGTACTACAGCATGAAAAACGCCACGGAGTTCTAAGCTGGCATAGACTGGAGGCAGCATTAAAAATATATATCCATTAAATTAAAGGAGGAGAAGAGATTCGAAATAATTATTTTCAGAATTATAAAGTAGCTTATTTATCGGAAATTCGGACTAGACTAGAAGTAAGAAAGTTTACTATACTGTTAAGAAAAAGGAAAAATTAATTCAGATTCATTACTAAGATTGATCGTGATGAATATCAGAATGTTGGACAGTAATGATAACAGTAGTAAACCCGGCATTGGAAGCTGGATAGCCGTATTCTAATCTGAAACTAATTAATGGCGTTTACGATAGATTCGGTTAGAGCGATTTTAATAATTTACTTTAATATACGCCTCCTTGAGATTCTCGACGAGTACAAAAGTTTTCCATCGAGAGTATTGCACCAAAAAAACGTAAAATCTTGAAACTGTAACTGCAAATCTATATGTTTTAAATGCTTAATCGTATTAACTTTTTCCACTGAGAAGCCTCTTGCAAGAAAATCCGCTCGCGAAGAGGCTTCGCTAACTCATCGTTGTATGGTCCTTCTTGCTTCGATCAACGATGACGAGGAATCGAATGTAATTACCAAATCGCGTCGGTGATAAATAAAGACGGATTAGAAAAATCTTAAAAAATTCATTTACACCTATTTTATCTTTCACAAGACGTAAATAAAAAAGGAGTGCAAAATCAATTTGAAAATTACCGAAGTTGATCATGAATTATTGATCAAGAACCTAGAAAATCTGGGCATTAAAAATAATCAACTTAAGTGGTTTAGGAATTATATAACAAATAGAAAAAACATGGTCGAAATTGCAGGGAATAAAAGTTACGAAAAAACTATTCAACACGGCGTAGGTGAAGGTAACGTTTTGGCCCCTATGCTTTTTCTTATTGATACTAACTCGTTATGCAAGCTTATTAAAAATGTAAAGGTATACGCTTTTGCTGATGATATTGCTTTATTAATTGAGCACAAAAATTTAGAGGTTGCGGAAAAATTATTACAAGAGGATCTAGATAATTTCAGTAAATGGGCACATGATAGGAAGTTATGTGTATAAATATAAACAAATCAAAACACATTCGCAATAATTCTAAACATAAGATACGCGATCCGCAAATTGTCCTTCATAAAAACGATTGCCTTCATGAGCTTCATGCAAATAACAATAGACCAATCAATGTCCACTGATAAAGAACGTAAATTAATTTAAATATCTAGGTATATAAATATATATATATATATTGATAAATCCTTGAACTGGAAAAAACACATTCAACGATTAAACTAAGCCAGACAATTCCAGCTTTATATAAAATAAAGCAGGTACTATTATATCGAACTCTACGTACATACTATAATTCAATAATAATGTCTAGAATATTATATGGAATTCAAATATATTATGTGAGGCTAAGGAAACAGAAATAAATAAAATAAGTAAAATACAGAAGAGGTGTTTGAAACTTATACTCCTCCACTGGAAATAAATCGACATTAAATCAATTATGTGTGGAAGGAAAATGATGAAATGTCCCCTACGATTTCTATTATAGATTAGTAGAATTTAATGTCAATAATATAAAATTACCATCCAGATCCGGTTAACAAGAAACCAAAGTAATACATATTATATCTATCCCCGCGGGGTAAATCTACGAATTGACAACACTGATGACTCAGGGTTTAATTAATTTAAATAAGTACAATCCTTAATTAAATACTAGAGGAAAGAAAAATTGGTGTGTGGAAAATGGAGGTGCAAAAATAATGGTTGAAGGAATGGTGCAAAGGACTGAAGATCAAGTTTCGTCCTTTATCTCGTTACTCTTTAATGGTTCTTTCCTGTTTTTGTCGGTGTTTGACACTTTGTCGTGTCCTTCCTGGATTTTAGGCTCTCACTGATCTTATTTCGATTCTAAATATTAAGCTATCTGCATATTATATTGGTGTACAGATGCGTATTACGCGGGATTGTTGTTTTATTGGCATACGTATATATGCTATTTAATATGCATAATGCTAAGTTTATTATTATTGTTAGTTATGAAATAAGTTAAGTTAATTGTAATTTGTGTACTATATATCTATTATAATAAACGTTGATAAGAGTGTTGGGCACTCACACAACGGACATTCTTGCCCTGTTGTGAGGCCCACAACTTATTCTTTAAAAATAAAAAAAGGTTGTATAGCGTTTAGTTTAATTGATGGATAATAACTTTCGTAATTTGTGCCACCAATAATTTAACCTTCCTAAGTAGGCTCCATGTGAATAGCCTCAGTAGTTAAACACAGCGCATGGAAATCCTCACTATTATTTTATTAAAAAAAAAAAAAAAAAAAAAATTGTCCCGGTAGCGGCATGCAATAAACGTTTAAAACGCATTAAGTACTTCGACGAATTTTATAAATAATCTCCGAGCAGCTTGCTGATAGTTATGCAGACATATTTCGCGTTTATGGTCATTTTTCTTTGACTAAATACGCTACAATTATTTTAAAATAATCAAGAAGCATAATTTCATCTTTCTCAATTTTTTTAATTTCCGAAATGTGATCGGGTATTTTATTAGATCAAATTATTTCAGTATTCGCACCCTAAAGACATTATTCGCAGAATAGTTTGTAGCACTTCTTTTTCGAATTTCATGACATGGTGTTCAAATTTTCTTAGCCACTTGTAATTATAAAATTTTAATTATTTTTTCATCTGCAATTTTTTATATACATTCTTTTCTAGAGTGACAAATATATATCGATAATATTTTCGTCAGCATTAATATATATATATATATATATTAATTACAACGTAATTCTTAGGCTACCCTCCACTAACAAAATGTCCTAAACAAATGTCCCAATTTTAATTATATATACCGTTTGTTATATTTTATTGGATTTTTGTGATTATATTATTATATTCATATGGACCAATTTAGAATTACGTTGTAAATTTTGATCATTTTCTACAAAGTATAGAAGAGAAAGAGACAGAAATGTAAGCAGAAGGGGTCAAGGTGCACAGCCTCTTGCGAGGCCAAAATAGTCGAGTTTATATATATATATATATATATATATCTTATTCTTTTTATTCTTCTTCTTCTTCTACTTTTTCTTCTTTTTCAAGCAGCCTTCTGATGCTAATATTTAACGTAGGCCTCTCCCAAATTCTTCCACCGTTGTCTATTCTGAGCCTCGTGTATCAATCTTGTTTTATTACATCAACTGACCATCTTCTTGGGGGTCTTCCTTGTTTCCATTTTCCTATGTATGGTCGCCGATTAAGTACTTCCTTTGTCGATCTTCCGTCTGTTAGTCTTGCAACAAGTCCTGCTCATTTCCACTTGTTTGCTGCAATTCTGGCTACAATTTCTTCGATGTATAATCTAGGAGGATTAACAGTAAAATAGACAATGTAGAGGAAGAGGTATTAATAAAATTAATAGGGAAGATACCAAAGGAAATCCAGGATGAAAAAAATTCGGGAAGATGGAAAAACAAGGTTAAAATTTAGTTAATAGCACGGTGTAAAGAGTAATAGAAATAGTAACAAAAAGAATCATAACAATAACCACTTATAAAACATTGCCTACGTCGACATGAGACTCGTTACTACTATCTCCGTATTTAAGTTGCTAATGAAAAAGTGATTGTATAAGTATAAATAGTGTAAATTATATTGTACTATTGTAATGTAACAAATTAAGATATTAAGGTGTATTGTAATAGAATATATTATTTCAGACGATGGTGTGTTGTGTAACATAAACGATAAATTAATGAGAGTTTGGTGGTAGCAAGAGTATAGTGTAAATTATTTTGTATTATAGTAATATTTAAGTTAACATTTTTTTATTGTAATAGAAAGTATTATTTAAGTTTATGTTATATTAATAAACATTATAATTATGTTGGGAACCCACAGATGGGCTAGTGCTTTGTCGAACCCGCGAATTATTAAAAAAAAAAAAACTGTGTTTTTTCAGTCATCAGAATTTCTAATTCCATCATTTAATTCTCAATAAAACACGTTCCATTTGTCTTTCAGTTTTTCCGATTTTATCCACTAATTCCCTTGCAAATACATATATATATATATCAGCATCATCATTATCATTATTTTTATCATCATGGGGCATGCCAATGGACCAAGTACCAATGAGCAATACAATTTCTTCCAGTTGTTGCAATCTTCTATAAAACCGACTAGAAGTTTCTTCAGGCTTTTCTACCCCCTAACGACTCCTTGAATTACTATTTTTTCCAGACTATCTATCATCTTCGCGTCTCATCAAATGGCCAAACAACTATATCTTTCGTCCACACCGATTTCCATCAACATAGCGGCACTGGTCCACTTTGCCGTTCTCTAAATCCGAAGCGTCTTATACCATATCCACACCTGCAGCGCGTTAATACGTCTCTTACAAGCACTTCTTTCTGTCCATGTTTCTGCGCAACATGCAGTAGAGCACAATCTCTATTTTTGTTGACTTTTTTACTTCGTGAACCCTAGAAATTCTAGTCAGTCGTGCCCTTTTACACATTTCACAAAACCATTATTACTGATCACTGATTCGAGACGGTTAATATATTGCAACCATCTCAATTCTCGTAATGCGGAAACCGTCGCAACCAGTATCACCCCATTTTCGTCTATGGCCATGCTCTTGATTTTATTTTTTTATTAAAATAAAATACGACATTTTTTGTTTTCATATTCTACCTACCCTTGTGAAAACCGGAAGAGTTATCGGTGCTCTTCACCACTTGCAGCTGTGAAGGTAATGCCATCCGCTAGAGATGCGCCAGTCAACTCCGCTAGAGGAGCTGGATATATACGTATGTGTCCGTTCCGACTGAGATATATATCAGCCTGTCAAATCCAATTCCGGCAGAGTTATCTCATATTCAGCATATAATCGCAATCTTCGGCTGCGTATTCAACTCCAAGTTCGCGCAGCACTCCGAGCGCACAAAGCAACAAAACGTCCTTGAACTCGGTGCGCATTTTGATTTACCCGCACTTTTTTTTTGGTAAAATAGCTAGTTCGCATCGCGTCAAATAACACCAAGCATTAAATTTGTGTATTATATTACTTATTTAGAATTGAACATTTTAAATTAAATCCTTGGCTACTGCAGTCTGTGAACACGACGTAATTTCGTGAAACAGTAATGATAGGGCAAATTTTGACAGTTGCGCGCGCAGCTGTTGCCTTTCGGAGTGGAGATATATCAAATCACTTCGCCAGGGGTTAATTCAACTGTGTCCGGAATGATGTTTATTTGACGGTTTTTGGAGTTGAGATACGTCATCGGAGATATATCCGATTGTGTCCGACCGCGGATGTGTTTCTGAGGATATAACTGTGTCCGGAGTTACCCATGCCTATCATCCGCACATGTAATATTGCTGATGCGTTTACCAACAAACCACATGCCGCCAATCTAATTTCAGCTTCTTCCTGTGATATATTCATCATTTGTATTGAATAGCAACGGTGAAATTATGTAGCGCCCTGTCCGACTAATAGACCAACTTTGAGTTTACGCATGTTTCGCGCTATTTTCTCGTCTGCTAATCTTGTGTAAATTTTTGATCAAGGACAATGATACATCTATATATATATATATACATAAATATATATATATATATATATATATACATAAATATAACGTTTTGTAATGGGTTTCAAATGTAAAATTAGTACCGACGTATATAATATTTTTGATGTTGTTTTACTTTTGCATATGAAACGTGTAGTTGCGAAATCAAGAATTTAGCGATTTCAATTTTTTAAAAGGTCTGCCTTTCAGCGGATTAATAAGATATACGAGTGAACAAATATTATACGCGTATAAAAATAGTTTAATATCCGACCTGGGAATCTGTTTGGCTATCTCATCCAAACTATCGGACGGCGTGACCGGAGTGCGTTCGAAAAGTCTGCTCGGTGCTAACGTTAAAGGACTCGGATCGCGACTGATCTGACCACTGCCTCCTTGTCTGCGACGTCTTTTCTTTTCTTGTTCACGTCTGAGATTGTGCAATCGGAAGAAAAACATAGACATGATAAAAATGGCCGGCTACTTCTATCGAACGAAATAAATAAATGCAGTACTGGGATATAGAGAGGAACGAATGAACAGGACCATATGCTGTCGGAGTAGAACAGAAAATAATAATTCATTATTAGAACGCAGTTTTTTCGTTGCTTCTTTTTAAATCTTTTTACCCGGTTTATTATAGTTATAACTACTTATCGATTTAAAAATAGCGATAAACTGGTGAGAGCAAAATGGCCGATTACCTAAACAGGAATTCCTTCTTTTTTTTTTTTACAACTAAGTAGAAAAAGGCTATTGCAGTATGCGGATTCGTAGCTAGTGGCTAGAAATTGCTGTGTGGGAATTAGCGAAAATATTAACCACAGTGTTACATACCTCGGGGAATGGCAAAACACTTGAGCGCAAGAATTAACAGGAAGACGAACGTACAGATTATTAACCAGAATCGAGGATAGATTGAAGAACAAACTACTCAATCCGAATTTCTTTCTAACCCAATTTCTGTCGGGACATGATAATTTCGCTGAGTATCTAAAAAAAATGGACATAACAAATAATGATAAATGCAGAAAATGCAATAAACAGATTCACCGGATCATACTTTTCTACACTGTTCCAAATTTGAGCGTATAAGAGCTGAACACAACATCGAAGGAGGAAATTACAACTAAGAATAAAAATAATACTATTAAGAAGGCGATAAAATATAATATAACCACCATATTAAAAAAAAAAAAAAAGAAAAGAATACGATGTTATAATCTAACCTGATGATAGCTTTTTCTTTAGATATTTTGTAATGCGGAGGAGATATGGATAAACCATTAGTCAAACGGTCTCCATCTACAAGAATTTATACTTTGTCATCGGTTTTTGTATTTATTAAGTTTTTGTAATTTTAAGAATTATTTGAAATTTAAAAAAAGGAGATAATTTATATGAAAAAAAAAAAAAAAATCCTGGTGTCACTACTCTTTCTAGAGGATGATCGGTTGACTAAAAGAGTGCAACTTTCACAAAGTATGTAGAAAATATAAGGAGCAATTTCGCGGTGTTCTTATGAATATAAAATTATACGGAGCAAGGCTACACTGGCGCAGAACTCTCTACGGAAGAATTTCGCTAGCCAACACGAGTGTCAAATGAGCTAAAAAAGTGTTGTATCATTTTTCTTTCTACCAGGGCAAACAACTGTTGAGGAACCAAATCGTTAAATCTGGTTACGGGAAGATACTATTAGGCATGGAGGAAACATAGCCGAGTAGAAACATCAACTCATTCGTTTCCGGACATCCCGGTATGGCTGGGAAAAAATGCAATTAAGCGACACATCTCTTAGACAGTTTATATAACATCTTCTTCTTCTGAGACATATTGATCAGAAGGAGGAAGTATTGCGGTGCAGAAAAATATTGTGTAAACTCTACATCCATCATCTCATAGGTGAGTCGTTAAGTCGTATTGCTTGCGATACATTGGTAAGCCTCAAAGAAGCAATTGGCGATGTAAGAGTATTTTCATGCGTCCGTATAAAAAATTAAGTGATTCGAATATTTCAGTATTCGGATGTTGCGGTTTATAGTACTTTATCGAGGAATAATCAACGTAAATGGTTCCATGGCGATATCCGTTATACGTTAAGATTCTGTTCGAATTACCAATTTGATCTGATAGGAAGTCCGGCAATGGAGCATTAGAGATAATTCGAGATTTAATTAAGTTTTCTGTATGAGTAGGGAAAGATATGTTATAAATGAAATATCAAAAGGTTCTCGGTGGATATAGAATTCTCTACAATATTTTAATGGGGCAATACTATGAACTGGCTGAGGATCTACTCAGATTCGTGCGAATGGTGCACTAAATCAAGGGATTTGATTGAGGAAAGGGTGCCCGATTAACGAACAAGCATAGGACTAAAAAAATTCTTATAAATATGGAAAGAAGGGTTTTCGGGAGAAGTGTATATTTTGTGTGTTTGCCGGATAGTTTAGATATAAATTTGTAAAATTCGATATTGGTTATGCAAAGAGTCGAATACGATTTTTAGTCTCGAAAAGTAGGCTAAGA
Source organism: Icerya purchasi (assembly GCA_039619475.1). Taxonomy (NCBI): domain Eukaryota; kingdom Metazoa; phylum Arthropoda; class Insecta; order Hemiptera; family Monophlebidae; genus Icerya; species Icerya purchasi. Next base: position 243,138,919 of record CM077115.1, read on the forward strand.
AGCCTGGTAACGGTGTGGAAGAGGATCGGAGAATTTCCAAGTTTTAAAGAAATGCCCTATAGGAATGGGGTGTGCAACTCCTCATCGATAGAGACTGATTTTAAATGAGACTGTTATTATTACACCGGGATTGCGGTTTATTCGAAAGTTTAGTAGGATCTTTTGAGCATCTGCTAAAACGGAAGCATAACATGAGACATATTTAAGTTTATCGATATAGAGCTGGGCAACGGCAGACATTCAGCTATTTTTCATTAATAAACAGGGTTTTTTGACGTTTTTTGGCATCGCCAGACGAAGGAAGAATGGCTATCCTCAGCAATTTGCAAGTTTTTCTATTATACGGTGAAACAATATTTAAGATTAGTACTAACCTAAACGATTAATAAAATTTTTTCGAGTTAATCGCGTACAGTTTTTGGGTCTCTATAGTTTTAATCTGAATTAGCCGTTCAGCGCAGCTTAAAAGTTGCTTATCAGGCAATCTTTCTGGAACAACAAATTAGAACCCGTCTGTAGCCTAGTCCGAGTGGTATCAAAAAAGCCAATACCATCTACTTTTTATGAATATATATAATATATATATATATATATATATGTATATGTATGAGTACTTAATCTTCTTGTAGAGTCGCCCGTCAATTTAAAAAGAAAAAACGGTTAAATCTCAACGGGCAATATCCATACCGTCAAATTCTGAAGGTCGATAATAAAATTGGAGAAATAACTTCGAAATATTTCGTATGCGTATTATAAAGTTTTCACAGATTAAATACGGTTTATTATGGGCGGAACGAATACGAAATAATTGTTTTAATCGTTCAAAAAGTTAAGTTAAATAATTGATAAAAGTTTCGTTGTTATTTCAAATTAGTAAGCAACTTGCCGCTGAATTACTCTGAACGCCGGTATCCTTATTTAGTAATAAAACAATTAGAAACGAAAAAATAATTAAAATAGTTAAAAAATACCGATACCGAAAGATTTCCTATTAAATAAAAACGCGCTACAAAGTAAAAAAGTAATTACTGCCGATATAAAAAGATATTTTACAGTTGAAAAAGGTAAACACATCAACTTTTTTGGAGTCGGCACCAAATTCGAAATGTAACAATAATTAAAATAGGACATCAAATATTCCGGGGGTTTGTATAATATTTAGCTAAAAGAAAAACGATGATTGCGTGAATAGACTGAATCATGATGAGTTTCACAATCCTAGGACTTGATTCCATGGTAAGCAATTATTTCCAGTGTAATAAGGTTTTTTTGATTATTATTATAATTTAAATTTGGTGTACCGACTAATTAAGACAACAATAACCATAATATACATATATTGTATTCTCGGGTAGAGCCGTATTTATAACCGAAGGGATAGTGCGGATTCTGTATTCTCTTATATTAATAAAAAAAAAAAGGAAAAAAAAAAAGAGCCGCATAATCGATAAGAGAAAAAAAACAACTAGTAACTATGTACAAACATCACCACTGCAAACTTTATGTTTAGTCCCAAACAATTATAACTTAACTGGTGTTTAAGTTCCCAGCACGCTCGCATACAAGGTATTTTTTATTTTTTTTATTATGTGAAAAGTATACTTATATGTATAAGTAACACTTTTATTAATTTATACACAGATTGTACTAAATAAAATTGTCCCACCGATTGTATCCAGAATGGGGAACCATAACAGAAAAACAAAAAACAAATATCTATATTTTATTATCCGAGTGATTTTTTTCTAGTGCGCTTTTATTCAGTTTTTAGTGTGTAAATCTTGAAGTGAACAACAGGAAATTCGGACCCATCTGTTCCACATTACTAAAAGTATACAAAAGTTTAATCCGACCGAAACTCGACTACGGCTGCATCGTCTACTCATCCGCCTCCAAAGGCCTGCTCCAAAGTCTTGACACGATCCGAAATTCGGGCCTCCGTATAGCTCTACGAGCCTTCCGAACTACGCCAGCCTCCAGTATGCACTGCTCGCCGGTATTCCTCCCCTGAAATACCGCCGGCAAACATTATCGGTCGATTACGCCCTATCAATCTTAAGTTACCCGAACCATCCAAACCACAGCATTTACAGTCCATCAAACCCATTATACAGAGACGGTACCCTCGCTGCCCAAGGCTACTTCAAATGTCATGACTAATTTACGCTGGACATCCCGAATTATCTACTTAAGCGCATGCCTTCCGCCGATCCATCGCGGAGTCCAAACCACCATGAAGGCACCATTTACATCATGATCTTTGATCACTTTCCCACGCTATCGACCAACGCCGCCGTACCAGTGTTACACCCAAGCGAACTGAAGAAATACGCAAAATACAAAATAATGTCTGATTGGGAGGTTGAGTGGAACAATTCGAACAAACTACTGGCAATTAAACGGACGATTACTGACTGGACTTACGTTATAGGCAAAGCTGCATCAAACCGGGATATCGAATCAACCTTGAACAGAATCTATCTAGGCCATACTCTAACCACTTATGCATACCTGCTGGACCACCAGGAGCCTCCAGCCTGTACTCAATGCAATTGCCAGATCACAGTCAAACACATCATCACTGAATGCCCCATCTACAGTGCCGAACACCAACAATCCACACTTATAGACGATCACTCCGCGAATTTAAACATAAATAACTTATACAGACTAATTAAATTTATAAATATTACAAACCTTAAAATAATATAAATAACCTCGTCCGAGGTGATAGCCCCCTCCCTGGCAATATGTACCTCGTAAATAATATAATAAATAAATAAATCTTGAAGTCGGTCTTTTTTCAATTATTTTAATTGTTTTCAATTCTTAGTATAAACATTTTTGAGTGGTAATATGGATCACCCTAAAAATGTTGTTAATACATTGGTTTATAATGTTCGAATTCTGCCGTTGATGAGTTGTGTTGTTGGCTAATTTTTCTCCGGTTTTGGCTAATATAAAGAAAATGTAATTCAAAGTAAATTTCTTTTTTTTTTTTCGTAAATCTCAGTGACTATTCGGTGTAAATAATCATCGATACTTACCGATACATTTATATAATGAGGACTGTTAACCTAAACAATCGAATAGTTAAAAGTTGTACGCAGTGATGCTCTAATATAATATCTGCGTCAGTGATGATGAACTATTTAATTTGCGCTAGGGGAATTTTAATTTATTCAAATCTCTCTCTATATTTATTGCTGGCAATTAGGCGGTATTTTAAATTTTTGTCTTGTTAAAAATTAACACTTCTTCCAAATTGCGTTACCATGTTCGTTTGTTATAGTACAAAAAATTTCTCCTCCGAAGAGACCCCGTATTTTTTTAATTTTACTTTTTTTGGTCGATTCCCATTCGATATTTGTTTTCACCGATACTTTTTGATATACTCACACAGTACCGCAGCTGACCGGTACGTTTGTTAACCTAGGTGCAAGCTTCGCACGAACAAATACAAAAAAGAAGAAAATAAAAAACCTTTTAACCTTCTCCTTTTTGAAGTCGGTATAACTGATTCGAAATAATTTCGCTAAAACGTAGATAATTTTTTTTTTCTATATTTTTAACATCAAAAAGATGATATCTGTACTCCTTTTTTTTTTCTTTTAACTTTCCCGAAAAAATCTTTTACTTCATTCAACGATAGCAGCTGCGTTAAAAGATGGAAACAGCGCCATCTTTTACATGTAATATTTCCTCCACCCGCATACTCTGCTTGAAAACCTAAAACGAACCCTTAAGGATTGAAAAATAAGAAGAAGAAGGAGATCGACAAGCAATGAACAGAGGTTGGTAGAATGCGTTGCCAGAAAAAGGTAGAAATGTATCGTTCCTCGGACTGCAACATTTATTTTTATTTTTAATAAGCTGGCTTTCGACTTTCGCCCAATTTTTAACCAAACCTATTTGCCCTTTCGCTTTCCCAGTTTTTTCGATTTGATTTTTCTTAATAAATTCGACAAAATATATTCTACTAACGGAAGTATTCTACCCTCCACCTTACAATTATGACGTCCAATGCTGTTAATTATTTTCATCGAATGAGCATGATGCCTCAGTCGGCAAGTCTTCACTATGTTATATAACCCATCACTATATTTTTACCGGGGATGTGTTTCTATAAACTTCTCTTAACACTGCTATAGGTTTTTCCTCTTTTTTTCTTTCTTGTAGATGCCGTCGAATTTCCGATTTTTAACTTGCCCTTTATCCATACGTTCGGTTTAATTCGGAATTCCTAATTAGGCGCATTGTACTGGACATTTAACTCCATATTATTCTACTTGGATCCATATTGTTCAATTTCCTTTTTAATCACAGAGCGAGAGAGTCTGATAAAATTAATATCTTTTTATTTATACTACTTTCAAAGACTTCCCGTGCCCTATGTTGTAGTAAGATAACTTTTAACAGTAAAGGACGAATATTCGAGGTGAAAACATCGCGAAACGTCTTTATTTGCATTATAATAATAAGGAGTATCGATTCATTATTTTATAAACGATCTATGCCTAAATTGATCAGTTATTAATTCATTATTTCATTGAACTGAGCATTATTAACTTCAGGGGTTTATCAGTTGGATCGAATTTTCATTAACCTCACAATATTCAAGTGGGAGTTCAGAGATTATTGCAAAAAGTACATTGGTGCGCCCTTGTATTAATAATTTTAAATGCCTATATCTCCGATGACTAGCTCTATTAAGGATACATCGGGTTTATTTCATTACAATACTTATTACAAGTTCTCAACTTTTTTTTTGTATTAAAAACACCCCCCCCCCCCCTCCACTAAAAAGGGGGTTTTATCTTCCAATTCTATAAATATTTAAAGCTTTCACAGTGATTACTCATAATAAATAATTTTCGGAAACAACTGTGTTTTAAAAGATATTTATAGCGAATAAATATCTTATAGAAACACAGTTGTTTCCGAAAATTATTTATTCCAATTCTATAGATTTATTGATTGATCTTAATTAGTGGATTAAATCGAAACAGACCCCGTACCGACGATGAGGCAATTGCCATTGAAGAACAAGAAGAACAAGAAGAAAATCCGTTCGTTAGAGATAAATTAAAGCATTTTTATAAATAATTCTCTAGCTATAATAAAATAAAAAACAATGCAATTGACAGAAATTATTATTTATAAAATATTGAAAAAAGCAATGTGTTTCGTAGCGACAAAAATTCTCTAGCTTCAGATGAAACAGATCTTATTGCTCCTCAGCAGGAAATAACGCCACTCCTACTCGTGATTATGTTATTAAATTTATGTAGCTTAATTATTCTTTATTGAAAAAATCTAAATCATCTTCGTTAGCGCAAATGATAAAGTAGGAATATCACAATCGGGTCCTCCAAAAAAAATTTTACCAAAAAATAGCTAGAGAGCCTGAATTTATAACTTTTAAATGTATATACATATGTGTGTGTAATCATTTTCGCCTGCCCTGGACTAGTGATTTATTTTATTCTCATCTCCTACTTGCTAAAATACATACTATGTTCCCTCAGTTTTCATTAGAAATATATGTAAGTTCCTACATGTTGCTGGGTCAATGTTCTCAACAACCCTCAACAAAATATATGTAAAGAAAATCATAATGTGTGTATCAGTGTGTGTGTACACGCGGAGGAAGTGAAACTTCTTTGGCTTATATATATATATATATATTAAATTCTATAATAACATTTTATTTTAAATTAATTTCATATATAAATAACACATTTATTATTATCATTATTATTTTAAACTGCACTTAAAAAAATGATTAGGATGGAAAAGGTATCAGTATAAATAAAATTTTTATTTTCAATAAACAATACATTTATATACATTTACAGCAAAGTATCATTATCATTGATCTATTTCAGTTATGCTTATTACATACCTACCTTAAACGCGTAACGCGTAACCAAAATTTTGTCCTACCGTACCAAAGTTTTTCCCTACCGCGCGATAAGAAGTTTCACTTCAAAAAACAACCATACAAAAAAAAGAGGATCACCGCAGCCTCGCGCGCCTAGACCGACAACTGAAAAGACGATTTGTGTTGATTTCGCTCGATGTTTAGGGAGGATAGTGGAAGTAAATTTTAAAGGTGGTCCGCTGATTTTTCGGGAAATTGTGTAGTAAAACACGTAAGAAACGTTCGAATAGAAGAGCAAAACGAAAATGGCCCTCTATCCGACGCCAATGAAATTAACAAAAATTCTACCCGCCAGAAGCGGCAAAAATGTGTGACGTAAATAAAAAGATAACAAATTACGGAAAAATCGAATGTAGTTGGAAAATTTGACAACGGCGCGCAGTGCACTAGCGAAGTTTCATCTAGGAGCGGACTAGTCTGAGAAACTCTGAATCGCAATTGAACGGATAATGAGACGTACTAATGTCTGCTTTTAGTTTCCCGTTATTGTTACGCGCAGTGCACAGTAGATAGCGTTGCGCGTTTTGGCTACAGTAAAAAGGCTTTCAACAGATCTGCGTAGCACGATAATGTTTGTCGGCTTTGTAATAATACATGAATTTTTTATAATGATGGCCATCTAACGTAGCAAGCAAACAATATGAAATCGATCGATTTTTCTCTAAATGCGTTACCCAACCACCGCTCTAGTGAATAGCTGGAGAAATGCACCTTTACTTAGAGCCGTGGCTGCTGATTTATTTTCCTAATTGTCCTGCTTCTCACCTAACCGAACGATTTTTATTCGGCCTTACTTACTTGGTTTTATTTTTCTTCTTTTTTTTCCCCTCAACGAAACCTAAATTATTTACTAAAAAAAAAAAAAAAACGTTGGCAAGGTCGGTAAACATAAAATGGGGAGAAGTTAAAAAATGATTTTTATTTTCGCCGCTCTCTAGTAAAATTGCGGAAATTGTTACGAAACAAATGTTTTACTGTCGGCGAACCGTGAAAAGTCTGATCTTTATCGAAAAGAATATGGTTTAAAACAATTGAGCGTAAATGGAAAATCTCGAATTCTCGTATAAGGAATTCGACTCGGCATTCAGATATATATTAAAAAGCGTATCACTTTTGCAAATTCAATAAAAAGACCATAGTAAAACCGCAACAACAGTGTTGGGGATATCATCAAAAAATAATGGACTATTAGAAACTTGAGCTCTTGCTAGAAATCCGGGACTCATTACTAGTGTTCTCGTAGATGTGCGATCGACTTCGATTTTTTTTTCTTTAATCTTACTAAAAATTCCCACACTAATTCCACCGTATACGTTGCGGGAGGAATTCATAAATTTTGCACCACTGCCTGCAGGCCGGAATATTCGGTAAGTTGTTGGTAACCGTCTTGATCGGTTCCATATTTGTTGCCTGTCGATTGATCCTGCAACTATAAAGCATCTCTTTAAATGAAAACCGGCAGCTGGGGAAAGCAATGCAAAATCCGACAAAAGGTACACACGTTCTTTCTCGAAATATCTTCAAAACTTCGTGATTGAAGATCAGCTGGTTTCAGCCTCGAGCTTGGGAATTCCGCATCTCGGCAGTTTTGACGGCGACGCAGTCTTTGGTGTGAGTGCGCGCTGCAATTCTCACTCCCTACCAGCTTATATCGGTGAATACCACAACACGCACGCAAACTGCACGGTCATTTTGGTCTGCTCACGTACACGTCTCCGACACGACTTTATCGGCAGTTTCTTCCACTTTTCTGTCATAGTTATTTTCTGAACACAGGTGTCGAGATTTTTACAACACCATATTAAAACGATAAAATCGCGCAAAATAACAGGCACACGTTAATAATTAATGATTGCAGAGGCTTTTACAGACACTTTGAAATACGTAAGCGTGTTAAACTTATTTTTACGTCAGAGCATTTAATCGCATTCAATAAGTAAATTAATTGAAGTGTCGGTTTAAATACATAACCAATATTCTAATAGTGTCGAAATACGCAGAATCTATATATATATATATATATGTATATATAAATAGGCAAAGACAAAACAGTTCAGTACCATTTTCTGCATTAACTGATTTTCTTTTTTTTTTCGTGATTAATAGCTATTGATGATCTTTAATGTTATCAGCAAAAACAATTTTGGAAACAGTTATATACCTATATATATTTTTTTCTTATTTAATAAACAATTATTTCAAAAAGATGAAAAATGAAATCGCTATATAGCTAATAAATCTGTTTTCTTATTAAAATGTTTTAATTTTTCTTAATAATCATCATTATTTACAGTGTACTAAATCTTGAGGTGTCGTCATTTAATATCGATAAATGAGCGGGTTTTTAAATTGTGATTTACTGTTATTTCATTGAAGATATATTTTTTGTTCAATTGTAATGAGGTGTACTAAACTGTTTTGCATTGTAAATATAAAAGTGTATGTGTTCTCAGTTATATTCGTACAATGAACGAATATATATATATATATATATATATATATATATATATATATATATATATATATATATATATATATATATATATATATATATATGTATAAGAATAGAAAAAAATAGAAAAGTTCGGAAATATGCAAAAATTCATATTCCTCGAATTTTTAATAAAAATTATGGTCGAATTTCGACCAATGGGAGAACAATACTAGTAATTATAATCGTTTAATTACGCTCAATTTAAACGGCGGATTTAATTAATTTATTACTGATACGGTGTGTATGCTGTACTTTTTGCGGGAATGTAAAATTGTAAAGGTACCGTCTTAGATTGCGATAGAAAAGAATATTAGTAACTGATCAATTCGGAGTATTTGCGCTAGCTGTCGAAAAAATAAATATTAGATAGAATCGGTCCTTCATATCACAGAGATTCGTTCAATTTTCTCTCCGGTAACTTTATCTCGTTACTAATTGTTATATAAATTGACGGAGATAAAAGTTAAAAGGGGCTAAACGGAATTTATAATGGCACACTAAACTGGATTGTCATTTTAAATTTTACCTTACGGACATTGTAACCACCGTTAAATAAAAATGTATTATTCGAAATAGCGACGGCCCGACATTTCACAACGGCTACTGCTCCGGAACTATTCGCCACATAAATCGTTTTTGCATATAAAAAAAAGAACAAAGGAACGAGTGACACGTAGATGCCGGGAAAAGGACAAATTCTGACTTTATTTTACCCGGAGTTTGGCACATTTAAACGTCAGACAACTCGCAGCTGTCAATAAATGGAAAAAGACTTTGATCTCTGTCGAAAGGTTGAAAAGCGTCTAGCTGCAAATCAATAACCGGCGGAAGTATTCCATTTTTTTTATTTTTTTTTTTGTCGGAAAAAAACACCGGAAAGGAAAACGAAAGAACAAAAAAAAAAAAAATACACCACTTGAAATGTGTGACAAAAAATTATAACTCAGTAACGTTTATTTTTTTTTTAGTCGTGATACGCATTAAGTTTCTAAAATGGTCTGATATATTCTTTTGCCCTTCTTTGAAAAACGCGTGTCCAATTAAAACTATAGCTACCATAGATATATATATATACAGTAAAACTTCTACTAACGGGACTTTTAAATAGCGGACATTTCCTAATAGCGGACAATTTTAAAATCCTCGGCATTTCCCCATAAGACACAATATAAAAATATTTCCCAATAACGGACCTTCCCAATTACGGACGCGGACACTTTAATAAGTATGATTTTGGAAATTGGTTTGTCAAAAAAAAAAGTACAATTAGTGCCCCAGATTATTGTTTAATAGTCGAGGGATTGCATGTAGAAGATCCATGTACTGACATAAATGAACTAGCCCAGCTGAATTCATGCAACAACAAAATCCATATCCGATGATGATGCAATAGACTGTGATGACGCAATAATGTTTATGATGGCGAAGAAAGTACAACTAGTAAAGTTGACCGTGAAACTTTAAATAATGTTCATTCGTTAATTGGAAAACTAAAAAAATCGTATTTCATTCATAAAGCTGATGCTGAAGGTTTAAAAATGATATCCAAATTGCAAAGGCATGTCGAATGGCGGATTTTAAATGAAAGAAATAAAGTAAAATTTTTGATTTTTTCATAGAAAACTGAAATATGTTCGATACGATAGAATTTACAGTATGTGTTAAAAAAAAAAAAAATATTTTGATCATAAGTGATTCATACTCTATTGCCTAACTTTTTTATCAACTAATCCTGAAATACAAACATAAGTAGGTACTGTGTAGTAGTCCTGTACATACATACATATTTTTATATTATACAAACATTTTTTTTTTTTTTTATATTTTAGACGCATGGGTGTCTTAAGTAAATATCTACTGAATTTTTTTATATTACGTACTATCTCTTGAGGAATCGGCTGAATAAAACGGTAATGCGAATGACGATTAGAAAATAGGGGGGGGGGGGGGGGATAAATATCTCGCCAAAGTCTGGCGTGATTGGAGGTGGATAAGGAAAGGATATCTGAAGAAGGGAAACGGTTGAGGAATGAATCAAGGCGACCAGCATTTATTTAAATTGTTTACAATTAGCCTAATAACGCGGCTTGTAAAATATGGGGTTATACGGATAAATCCACTATAGCCGAACATATTATCAGTAATAAACATAAATTAACCCTCAACATTGATACAGAGATTTACAAATTTTTGAAATGCATAAATAATTATAATACGTTAAACTTTGCTGAAAGCTATTATTATATTAACAAATTTAAAAACAACTGCATCAACCATAATTATCCGAACACAAATAATCCACTATTCAATAATTTTAAATAACACGTTTTTAATAACCGTTTATTTTCTTATGTAATTGTGATTTGATATAATTTCTATACTCATGACTTATTGTGGCGATTTTAATTTCAATTTATATTTGAATTTAATATTTTTTATGTAAACATCGCTTGAATTTTTTAAAACTTTTAAATATTTTAATTTTTTTTATTAGCGTCATTTTTTATAATTTATCTTTAATTGCGCAATAATCGACTTTTGTCATCGACTTTATCCGTTTTTTTTTTTGTTTTTTTTTATATTCAGGCATCGTCTTTATTAAATTTATATATTATAATAACTGCCGTGATCATGAAGCTCTTTGTCTTCGAAACACAAGTCGGTTATTTAATAATAATTAAATAATTATTTTATATTGGTGTAAAAATGACTTACTGTGTAACATGGGCAATAAGTATAAGAAACAGATATATTTTGCATGTATCCTGTTGTAGGGGTTTAATAATTATTTGAGTAACGTAAAAAGGGAGAATGTTCTTACTCAGGCCCGGAGCTAATAAAACGTTTTCGAGAACCTGTATATTTGCATTGAAATCGTTTTATTTAAATTTTTATTTATTTCCCCGAGCATATTATACTTATTTTCCTCACTTTACTGATAAAAACTACCATGGGTCGGCTAAATCACACCGGAAACTTATAAATTACACACTAAAACCTTCCGTAGAAATCAATCTATCTACTGGTTAAAAACGGAGGAACAAAAGGGGTTTTCGGTATTTCGTCAGATCGGTTTTTGTAGCAGCGATGAAGTGTGAAAAATAAAAATTTGGATAATTACTAAAGCTCAGTTGACTCTAATTAAAGTATTTCAGAAAAGAAAGTGAAGTCGCAGAAAACAGTTTTATAACGTAGTGATTTTGTTGCATTATATTCGCAATTACCGAGAAACGTTGCCTTATAAATTATTTGATTAGGCAAAAATTTAGTAGTACATAGTGTATCAGTAATGTTCTATGAATAGAAAAAAATGATATTAAAATTACAAAGAAATTAATAAAGAATACCGCAACACGAGTGTTACAATATTCGAATTTTGAAAGCTTGATAATTACCGTGGTTTGCTATTGTTGTGGAGCGTATTTGAAGGTTTTTTAATTTATTATATCGTGTAATTAAAAATAAACTAAAATGTAATAACTTCAACTGGATAGTAAAGAGACTAAAATGAAATGGACGAGACATATCGTCGCAAGAATGTAGATCACGAGATGAACAACAAAGAGAATGAAACAGACTGGACTCTTTATGGGGAAGATCAGAAATTAGATCAATATCCAAAAGCTGGCTCACGACTTAGTGGGCTCGATTGAGGAAGGCCTTTGCCCGTTATCTCAGGGCTAAATACTAAATTTAGGAATGTTTTTGTATTTATAATGTACACTTATATATACGGATTACAGCTAATAATAATAATAATAATAATAATAATAATAATAATAATAATAATAATAATAATAATAATAATAATAATAATAATAATAATAATAATAATAATAATAATAATAATAATAATAATAATAATAATAATAATAATAATAATAATAATAATAATAATAATAATAATAATAATAATATTCTCGGAAAATAGGAAATTCGAATAAAGGAAATAAATCTTTAGTGGGAATACAGAATTTCCATTATATAGAGAAAAAATTAAAGATTTAAACGGGTATTAATATCACGCGCAGACAACAGCTAGCGGCATGGGTGTCGCCAAGGGGTGACAGGGGAAGGTCGTTGCCCTCCCACCCCTGGAGCATTGAAACTTTTTAATTAACTGGCCATGATGAGTATTCATAGACGCGCAATCACGGATAATTTGGAAGACTTTTATAATAAAGTAGTAGAACAATTTGCCAGAAACCCACGAAAATGATGTTTTAATTAATATTTTATTCTTGTTTAATAAAATATTAAGCCTTTACAAATTATAAAATTTATTTTTTTTTAATAACTCATATCTTCTTTCTATCATCTCTAACGGTTCACGGATCATGCTAAGTAAATGAAGATTTACAGAAGATGAGTGCACGCTGTGAAGGAAATGGTAAACAAGAAATAGAAAACCGCTGATAAAGCTATTCTGAAAATAGCACTCCGCTGGGTCTAACGAATATTTCGGCAAAGGACATAGTTGTAGTTTAAAGAAGTCGAATAGAATAAATATAGATTTAATGTTTATTTTAATATAGATTACGTACGGAACAAGACCATATATATATTTTAGCGTGGAGTATGTAGCTGACCTAATTAAAAGAATGGAAATATAACATCAGGAGCGGTTATATAATCGTACAAACTGGACTGCACCTACTACTAGACAATTCGCCGCAAGTGCGCAGATTAAAAAGGAACTAAACCTTCAGATCTGGCATAACAAAAAAAAGGCTTATGAAAATCATTCAAACATAAGTGTTACTTAATATAGAGAGACGACTAGTCATTGGACTTCACGCCACACACATTTTCTATACTATCTGCCGATATAGCCAATAGGCTAGGAATGGATTTTAAAGGAAAACCAAAAATTCAGATAAATTTCGAGTGAAACAGGAAATTTTTTACGAATTTTCGGATACAGATTTAAATGCAAAATTAATGTAGGTGCGAAGCCGTGGATAAATGTGAAATTTTCTATCCGAATTTTCATAATTGCATCGGGTTCTCCGATTTTTTTTACAAATAACGTCAACGATTTTTTTCGAATTCAAAATATGCTCCCCGATTTGTACGCAGCGCACGGAATAAGTTTTCGTGAATTAGAGAGAAAATTTCTGTCTTCCGCTGTAGTTTGGCCAATAAACGCGGTCCTAGTTGCAGGAAAAATCTCTGTCTACCGTAGCTGTGTAGCTTTATTCACTGCCGCATTTCGAAGCTTTTCACTGTCAAACGGTCGAATCGAACGAAAATTTCACGTGAATATGTTAACAACCACTATTTCGGTTCGGGAATAATCGACGATTTTGAAGAAGTGCCCGCATTTAAATAATCCGAACGGGTAAAAATTTACCGTTTCGCTTCCTGTGCAACTTGCTTAATTTTAATTTCCCGAATCCGCCATTTTTTGAAGGTCCTAAACGCTGTGCGCCTGAAGCTAGGACGGCGGGCGGGCCAGATGCAGCGCTGTTATTCTGCGAATTTCAATGAATTATTAACAGAAGAGAGGTACTTGGAAAAATATATCACGGAGTTCAAAAGAATAAAGTGTATAGAAAAATATCTGCAGGAAAAGCATCCAGACGTAAAATTCCGTATAGAGTTGCTAGGCGAATTTCCCGACATCCATTCAGCAGATTTCCCTTGCGCGATTTTCCGGCCAAGTGTTCGCAGTTTTCCGTTTGCTCCTGTTCGACGAATAAACATAACGTTAAATGTTATTCAGTTTACATTCGCAACAACGAGAAAGCCACTTTTCCCCATGACGAAGCAGAGTTCCATCTGATTACCGTCAGTTCTAATTGTAGCTCATAATTCGCCGGCTGCATGAGAGACGCTTTCATTCATTTACTAGACCTCGGAAAATTCCTCTATGGAAATAACGAATGGAAAGGTTTCCGAAAAAGCCTACTACTAATACCAGTGCCGGAAAATTCAAATTCGAAATTAGCACAGCACTCTCGGTAACGTTCCTGTTCAAATAAATAAATAAATAAAAAATAAAGCTATAGACTTTGTAAAACGCATTTTTCGACGTATTCGTTTACAGATTTATTGTTTATCTTCTTTTTGATCAGTTTTTTATTTTATCGGAATTACTTATTAAAAAATTTATTTTCGATTTTCCTAAATATCAAAATGAAAGAAATTATCCCTCCCCGTATAAGGTAATAATACTCCTTAATGTACTGTACGAAAGCATTATCTACATTGAAATGTAAGAAATTAAAAGATTTAAAAAAATTTTAAACAGTGATCAACAAATTATAATAATAATGATCACTGACGTTCGAAAAAAAAAACAAAAAAAAATTCGAACAAAAGCCGGATTTCCATTTAAAAACTAATGGAGAAAAGAGATCTTGGATTGAGTTTACTTCGTCCATAGACTCAAATGATGTATATTACAATATGGAACAACAAAATCAACCACCGAATAAAAATTATATATACGGCAAAATCGGTTTTATAATCTTCTAATTAAAAATGGAATATATAATAATAATTGCTCAATGTAACTTGGAGCTTTTGTAATGATGCATCTAGCTGAAATTTCAAGCGATCAACTGTACAGGTCAGAATATGAGAAAAAATAATAATGAAGAATCGTACAACATCGCTTTCACTATTAAGGAATTTGATTTAAGTAGGTGAAATAAATCAGTCGAATCAAATGGCATTTATAACGCGAATTTCTGGAACACCTTTCAGCAATTTGAAACATTTATCAACGATTATATATAACATCACCTTCTGTGGCAGTCGCAAGCATTTTCGGAACAGTGTCGTGAGGCAGTCGTCATGACAGTTCCTAAACCTAGCAAAATTTCAAGCTCTTAGAAATAAATCGCTTACTACAGGATTCTAGAAAATCAAAATCTCCAGTCTGGATTTCGAAGACATACTGCATAAATTTAGAAAAAAAAAAAAAAAAAATGCGCTCGTGATTTACAAAATTTTCTTTGATTTTAAAAATGCTTTCGACATTACACAAAAACGAAAGATTTTAGATACACCCTAAACACGTGGAAAATAAGTGGAAATATGTTTTATTTCATAAAAAAGTATTCAACTACCAGGCCATTTGGGAAATATATACATACATATATATTCGAAATACATTGTTAGCTTCGTACGCACATAAAAATAGGCTACCACATTGGATCGTTATGTTAAATAATATTATAATATAAGAATTATTATTTTACAGCTTACTTTTACCGATGAAATATAGAGACACATGTTTTCACTTTACGCAAAGCATTGCAAACACACTGTTTCGAACACTGCAGGCCGCGGAAACTTGGCTTTCCCTCAACGATCACAACGGCGGTTCACTTTTATTAAGGAAAGAGATGGATTAAACCACTGAATACCCCCATCAAAAATCGTACCCTATCAACTAAATTTGTTGTAAAATATCGTTTCATTATGCCGGTACGAAGAACTCAAGTGGAAAGATCACATAAACAATCTATCCATCTCAGCTATTAAATATAGCGACGAAGCTAGCCCACACACCATTTGGAACGGATAGAAAATCCCTTAAGTATAAATTTTATTACGGTTCGAAAATTTCGCTAGTGTTATATAAGAGTGTCTTTTTGAGTAATAAAATTACAATCAAAAATCAAAAAATTTGGATACAATGTAACGGCTATTAGAATTAAGCGTTTTACCTACGGGCCTTGTGCGAACAGTCTTCACTGCGAAGCGGATGAATCTGATAAAAATATTTCTCTAAGATAAGTTTTATATTCGCCTTCATACTGTTCAAAGTTCTGCATCAATCTTTTCCGGTAAACAACGTCACAGTACATCCGTAATAAGTAGGAAATGGTGCCAACGGTTTTTCTTTTACAGCAAATCAAGTGTCAAAAAGTGAAAGACGAAGAAAAATTCTAGGTACAATAATTTCAGCTGATACTAGTAATCATGAACGGTCAAGTCGCACAGTATTATAGCTAAGCAAATTAATATTCACCTAACTCGGCCGAGCGGTTTAAAGTGTAGAAGCACTGTAAACATTACTCATGCTGAACGGCGTGCTTTCCGACAGCTATTATCCGTTAATGACATTACACATGCCACTCCTTCTACAGTGCATGTCACAAGCTCTGAATTTGAACGACCGAACTGGGATGTGTATTTGTCGTGAGCAGATCGCATGAACCGGCACTAGTGATGGGTTGTACAGTTCTTTTCGTGGATCAGTTCACTATAAAGAACTGATTCAAAGACCCGGTTCCCAAAGAACTGATTGTTTTCGAAAATCTTTTAGATCTACATGTAAACAGATCTTATTATACTAAGTGACTGTGTAATCGGTTTTATTTTATCTGTCCGGACTATATCTTCCGAATCGAATGAGATAAAAGCGTGATTATTGTAATCATTTTTATTTTGTCTGTCCGGGCTATTCGCTCCGGCTCATTCTGTTCATTCACGTTTCACCCGAAACAGTTCATACAAAATCAGTTCTTCTAAGTTTTGTGAATCAGTTTTTTCAGTTCTTTTTCATGAATCAGTTCTTTCAATCAGTTCGTTCACGAACTACACATCACTAACCGGCACTTTTTCGCTCCCAATTTCCAGCAACTGATATAATCTCAGCTAACCGATCATTTGGCAGCTGGACATTTCGACGTCTTTAAGTGTCGCCACAAAGTAGAGTATTTCAGGCAAGCAATTATTTCGTCGGCCGGTGTCGGTGGAGGACTTAAGTGCTCGAAATCTCTATTAATGATCTATCAAGAGTCTCGAGTGATTTTTTGTGCGCCATTCTGCATTCATCCCAAACAATAAGTTTGCATTTCTGCATAATACTTTTGTCATGCCAGGTGATTTGGAAATGTTGCATGTTCAATGGCAATTTCAAGCAGTTATTCCAAGAGCGGTTTTAATTTTAAATTGTAAAAGTTGAATCTATTAGTGTTTTTTTTTTTTTTAAATATAAAATAATAATAATATTATTTAATATATTATCTTTTGGGCGCGCGAGCGACTTTACATCATCACCACTTTTTCTCTGTGATAACGATGACGGAGAAAGGTTATAGGGTTAAGAAAAAGGATATAGAGAGCAATAATAAAGAAGTTGTTACTTACATATTTATAATTGCATATTTTTTTATTTTTTTTTAACACGCTTAACTAAGAAAAATAAATTGTGATTGGGTGTCCAGAGGATGCTCCGAAGGATATAAAAATAAATTAATGGCGTGCAAGATCAAACTAACATAGTAGGGTAATCCAAATGTTGATATGCTACATAATTTAGAAAATAAGTCTTTTATTTATTATCGTTGTATTTTTTTGTAACCTTCAGTGTCACATTCTTTAAATAGTAACGAATGTGTGCCGGATATCGCGTTAAGTAACATTTGAAAAACACAAATTGCACGTTACAGGGATATGCCATTCTGTGATCGAATTTGCCAAAGAATCAATCTAATTAGGAACGTTTTACCAGTTCCACCTGAAGCATCTAAGAAGAAGATTGCAGCAATTCCGTTATTGACAGTTTGCATCATATGGTCGTAAATGCCGTTTTGCTCAAGCGTTAGGAATAGTTGGATTGTACATATTATGTTGTAATTTTGTTCACGACGCAATATCGAACGAGCAGCATAAAATCGATTATTCGGTGATGGCATTCCCAGTTGATTGAAAACTTTATTCGTAATTTTTAAAGCACAAATCTGCAATCCTTATCAACGTTTCATTGTATATTTCTCCAGTGAATTCGTATTTGAATTTTCTTCTTGCGTGAACAATATCTTCTCAGGCATGTGTGATATATTTATATTTCGCCCAGCCAACTCTGTTGCAGATGAAGTAAAGCAAGCGTGCGATTGCAAACAATGCATGAATTTGATTTTTGGATGTGACGTGTTGCACGCAAGACATTAATGCATACATCCCAGTATCGTGGCCATTTTCCAATAAATTCAAAGCTTGACATGCCCTGCAGAAATAAAGTGGTATGTGTATCGCCGTTGAAAGGCAATAGCTGTCGAAACGCTGTACGGCATGAGCTTATGCTGCTTCCACGCATCAGGCTAAAACATGATTGCTAACATGTTCGCTATACTATTATGGAAACATTTTTGCGCGCAAAGAGGATGGAATATCTAGAAAAATCGCGTAAAGCTATGTGAGAGCTAACGTGTTAGCTACCATTAGTATAGCGTGTATTGCTTTTACGTCCAACAGATGGCGCTGTAGTATAGGCTAAACGGAATATTAACTGGAAATAACTCCGCCGTAATTAAAGTGTATTACAACCGACAGGTAAAGGCGACATAAAATCAGGCGCGTATTCAAATGCAGCGTTGTATCGAAATATCGAAACAATCGTGAAGACATTTCGGAGATTTAAGATTTTGAACAAGCGAACATTTACACTTTTATTTATACAAATAATGATAATAATGATAATAATAATAATAATAATAATAATAATAATAATAATAATAATAATAATATGTAGATTAAAAATAAAGTAAGATGCTGTTGATGAATTTAATAACCTAAAATGTGTTTATAAAAATATTTTTCATTATCAACACCGGTATTAATTAATGTTGTAAAATTAAAAAAATATTTCGGATAATTATTGTATCAATAAATGCCAATAAATCCGAAATAAATGTAAGCTATGTATATCGCGCGAATTTATCGGAAATAATAAATAATAAAACTTTTGCGACGTAATTTTTTTGTTTATGTGCAATTTATCCTCGAGGATACGGGATACTTATAAGAAAATATAATATCGCAAAGTCAGAATTTAAGTTGCAATTTTCAGGATAGTGTATGTCATATTTTGCAAGGCTGCGGTAGGGCGGACATAATTTTTGAACCGTAATATAGAGCAACTGGTTTAAATAATTTTAACAGTTTTGTAATTGTTAACAAAAAAAGTTAATATTTATTAATTTTCAAATTTTTTAGATAATTTCGTTCATTTATTTGAATTTAGTTTATTCAGTTAGATTCGTTTTTTTTTTGTTTTAAAATTATGAAATTTTAAGAAACGCCGGAGGAAATTAACTGATTAAGCTGCGTTAGCAAAATTACTCGCTCCCTGATTTCTTAAAACTGTCAATGTGTTGTTGTTCACCTCCGTCAGTTGCTATTCCTTCGTTCCCTATGTCTGTTCGAAAAACGCTGTTTTGCGTCTCATCTTTTCTTATCTGCGTCAATCTTTTTTTCGCAGTTCATTTTACGTCTACATCTTTTAATCGTTTCGGAAGCAGCCTTTTTAAGACTTTTAATCAACATCGAGTATTTCATCGTATTTCGCTAATAAACGATTTATTAATTGACCGGTGGTACACATTGTGTTAAAAGCTCGCTCGAAACCATTTCGGTCCTCCGGAACTTTAAACGAATTAATATCGCAACAGAAATACAGGAAGTAAAATATACGCATTTATATTAGTAGGATTACGGGATAATTAAATTTAACAATTATATAATCAGTGGCGTAGCGTGAATTTCGAAACTGAGAAAGCGTCACACAATCGAATACTTTTTTGCGTATAAAAATAAACGCGTAAAATTCGGTTAAATTCAGAACAGAAGTAGAAATTAATTAAGAGAAACGGAATGTCTCGTTCTTTTTTTATAAATTAATTCGATTTTTCTTGTTTGCGGAAGTGTCTATTACATCATCATGAAAAGAAATGGTCGTTTCCCCCTAATGTTTCGATGATAATTCCTGTTCAATACTAAAAAAACCTAATGAAGATAGTCACTCATGACCTTGTGTATTTCTTAAATACGTTTTTATTCGTTTCACTGCTGCTGAGAACGATCAAACATTTTTGCAAAAAAAGGAAGAGTGGTTGCTGAAATTACGCTTATTAAAGCAGAAAGCTTATAATATACTTCTGGAGAAACATCTGATAAAGATCTGAAGCGATCAAGTATAGAAGCGGAGATGCGCACAGCAGTGTCATGTTAGAATCTCGAAAGTACACTTTTCAAACTTGCAAAATCGAAAAAGTGCCCGAAATTCTAAATTTAAAAAGTCATCTTTCAGAAAATTTTATTGAAAATTTAAAAAAATTTTTTTGTATATGAGAGATTTAAAATTTTTTTTTATTTTGTTACATCATTAAAACCCTATTATGAGACTATATTTGTTTGCGTGACATCGATAATTTTTAAAAACGTCCGTTTTTAAGCTTTCAGTCTTCCTATCGAAAAACTGAATCAAGTCAAAGCCATATTCCAAACGTTTTTTTCTCGCTTAAATACAGAACAAGCCCAACAGAGAACAATTTTTTTTTTAAACTTCTCACAATAACCATGGCATTGTTGTGCATATAAATTTGTTTGAAAGTGGCGGCTAAATATTTCACATACCTTTTGATTTTCTAATCGAATTTTCTAAACTAGGAGAGTTGGTTAATCATTTTGAATATTAATTATTTTCTTGAAAATTGAATGAACACTAAAACTAATCGGTATAGAGATATTTTTGTCAATAACACAATTTCGCATATAACCGCAATTTCGGAAGTGTTCACATTTTAACAGACTGAAACACGAGAGCCGGTATAGTTTCTTTACTTTATATAGCTTCTATTACGGATTGAAAAGCGTGACCGATGACCGTCGCTTCCAGTTCCGCTGTTAGTAAACGACGGCATATAAAAAACGATCCAAAGAAGAAAATATACTACAAATACCGCACTACCCTATGCTCGTACACACACGACATGCATAAAAATCGCGTTGCTGACTAGTATATGTAAAGCGACCTGACTTATCGTTTCCAGATTGATCATGCTCATTTTTTCTTCACTCTCAATACATAATTACTCTGGAATCGCACGGATAAAATTTCCCGTAAATTACATGATCTCGGAGCAATACAAGCTGGCGCTTCCAAATTGAATATGCGCGCGCAATCTTTTTCTTTCATCGGTGCACTGCAAATCGTTCAACTCTAGACAGTAGTAACGTGAAATAGTAATTTCTGTCACTCGCCTTTGCAAATGCTCTTTCATCTGGCGCCCTTTTTTTTTTCTAGTAATTTTTAATGTTGGCACTTAAATTCAGCCGGTTACTTCATTTTCTTTCTGAGGCTCGTAGTGTGTTCACAAATGCTAAAAAAACAATTTCGTACTAACTTGTGAGAGAAAGTGGCGTTTCCATCGCTTCCATTGACGCTACTACGCCTCTGATATTTATGCAAAAGGTATAAAACAAGATTAGTGGTAACCTATGAACTTGAGATATTGCACGGGTTCGTATTATTTTTTGGTTTACATGTAATTAACACTTTTTGAATAGAAAACAAAAATCATTTTACAGACTTTATAATTAATTACGATTAGACATTACGGTGAAGTACCGATTATTCGAAAATCGCTTATCCGAAATGGATGTTTTAACGTATTTTAATTATTTTTAATACATATTTAAGCTATTTAAGATTTTTAATATGTACGTACATAATTACATATACATACCGTAGGCCTACATGATAGTACATTCGATTTTTTATTTTTCATTGCAACATATTCTCCATTACTGTAGTTTATTACAGATTTTTCGTAATTTTCAATGTTTTTCTTTTATAATATGTTAAATACGTATAATGTTTCTATAAGTACACATGTAATGCTTCTATAACGATTATCGATTATGCGAAAAAATCGTTTTTCCGAAATTGTCAATCCCCGATTATTATTTCGGATAATCGGTACTTCTTGTTTGTCATAAAAATTCACATCACGCGGAAAATAGCTAATATATAAAATTCGCCGACCTGTTTCGGAGGCAACGAGCATCGTGACTAATCGTTTGTTTTTTATTTGTTTTTGTTTTTTTTTCGTTTTTTCTGTAACCTTTTAGTTGTCTTTTTTTACTTCTTTTTCTTTCGACGGCTGACACCGCATATTTGAAAATATTCTACATTTGTATTAGAATAAGTCGTTTCGGTATTCGGAGAAAGAAAGTTGCCAGTATAGGATAACAATAAAAAAAGACACATCTGTTAGAAATGTACGCGATAATGATGAAAGTAGATGAGCTGTCGATAAGGCCTTAAAGGAGGGCTGCGCACTGATGCGAATACGCCTAAACGGATAAATGAAAAATGCTCGACATAGGCAACATTTATCGAATGACGAAGTAAAGATATTCCGGATTTACTTAAGCTCATTAGGCCTTAACTTTCGAGTGAATAAATACCGCTAACCGGATTTCGAATACGTTCTGTATGCGTTACCATTTACAACATAAATCCGTCGTTATGCAATTTCTATTCCCAGTTCAATCATCCGTGTACAATAATGCTACGCGTCACATCGTAATGCCGCGTTAGGACTATCTTCTTATCATGAAGAACCATTTAACCATCTACTTACGCGCAGTAAAGTACCGGGGCCAGTGACGATACCGATAGAATCACTTTTTTCATTTCGTTTTTAAGAGCACTATTTTGATTTGACGCGGTAGATGGTCCTGATTCAAATATCAAACTTGTCGAAAGAACCGGAACCAAAAAAAGAAAAATCGCATTTATATAGATCGTCTGCAGACGCCTACAAAAGACAAAAACAAAACGGGGAATTCAAAATATTAACCGTGTTACAGCAAATTGTTGCATTACAATTTTTAACCTGATGTTAGTATGTCTGATCCGAACCGTTAGAACAGCAGTGTTCGCGATCTGTGTGCTAATTAACTCAATTAAACATTATTATATCTTTCTCCCTTTGTTTGCTATATTTATTCCTTATAAAGTAAAGTGAGTTTTAATGATGATAACATACCACGGGTATCTATGCAAAGGAAATATCGGGCCAGCCACTTTCTCCTTATTCTTTCATCTCCCAAAATTTTCCATTTTTCTTCTTCTTCCAAGTCTCTACTACATTAGTCGTGCGCAATTTTTACAATCGCATCTCTATGTCTCGTGACTGTTAACGAATGGTTCAAGGAGGGGTCTAATGGAGTTGGGGCCTCTTATTCTTTCGGATAGAAATTTTTCTGAATTTCATGGGTCTTCTCTCTTTCTGTACTTTCCGACCGAACTTAATATTTTCTCGTCAACTATTTCATTTCCACTGCCTCCATGAGCGTCCTCCAAGCCATTTTTCCTATATTGCGGCCAACTTTGAGGTGACTTTATCATTCTTTGCATACGTTCCCACATCTATAACCTTCTCGTACACTCTATCCATTACGATTTTCTTTCTGATTCCCTAGCTATATTGGGTAGAGGGTAATGAAATTATAGATTCTTTGACTTAGCGTTCTCTTATCACTATTTCTCTTAAATATGAGTTTTTAATTTGCTTCTGCTACACAAAAAATTCCAAACTCTGGTTTACTTTTTCAACAAATGTTCTCTTTACACATATCTATCCAATTGAGCCTCCCTTCACGTGATTTTCCTTCTTAAAGTCGTTCCACTATCATCTTTACTATTCGTTTACGTTTTAATTCCACCCATTTTGCATTTTTCTTCTCCCTAACCTGAACCTGCCACTTCATCCAGATTACAAAGCTACGATCTTATAACTCGATATTTTCTTTGTATGTCTTTCGACTATGCTACTCTGTATTCTAATTTGTTATTTCTTATGCTTTCTAATGCTTATTTCACGCCCCCATTCACTTCCTCTTAGTTCCTTTGTTCTGTCCGGATACTTATAATCACTTTGAAGGTCCTGTGTCAATGTGCCCAAGAGAAAAAAACACTTCTTTCTAGCATATGTAATATTCGATTTTGGATTAGATAATTATCATTGGGACAATGGATATCGATACAACCTTTGGTAACCAAGCACCTTAACTTATAAGGAAATTAAATGAATACCAATAATTTACCATTTAGGAACTTGTTCAGACTTTGACTTATGCTTCAAGCATCTAGCACATACTATTACAATGTTTCCCCTTAATAGTGAAAATACTATATAAACGTTGGATTTGTGCAGAAATATTTTGCCCTGAAAGATGTACAGAAATACATATACACATAGTCTCACTGATAAAGTTAGACCGCCTAAAACCAATGAACGTCTCAGCACTTATTAGAAGTACATCGAGTGTTAAAACATCGACAGTTTTCAGTTTTGGCCTTGGTCATTTAGCATTTAAAAATAGGCACACACTAATTAATCTATGGTTTAGGACCATTTTTTTTTATTTTGATTTTGTTCTTAATATTCATCAAAATGTGGTTGAAAAAAATTTTACAACACAATGTAAATAAATTATTTAGGTTGCTTCCATAAAACAAATTTAAAAATGTACTGTATTCGGGAGTTTAAGAAGAATACCAGTTAACACAGTAAAAGTATTTATGCTCGTATTAAGTAGGATATAAGTGTATATTCTGGTGCAGTAGTTGCAATGTTCACCAACCGGGGACATAAGAGTGCTAGCGTCACCAGCCGCCTATGCACCCAATCCACCCATAAAATCGCACCCACACTCCAACCAATCTATACAGAGATACCACACCCGCCAATATGTCCAATCATTGCTCATTGTTATCACACTCACACACAGGCGAACACATTAGCTCCAATAGGAGGAAGGTCTTCTAATTCACTGTTGTCTAGAAAAGGCAATGTTTTCTGACAGGGCTACTGCAACCTTTAGGTAGAGTGTTTGTCCGCCCATTTTCACCACCATTGCAACAATCGTCTAATTTAACTGCTTCAATTTCTGACTGGCCTACTGCAATTAAATTCGATGTTGAATTTTATTCGAACCACTGGAATCTGGAATCGTAACTTTTTAATTTCATCGTAGTGATTGTGGCGATTTTTTCGCTACCATTATTCCGAGGTAAAAGTAAGATAGAGAAATTGTGTGTCACCCCAGAGCAAGTTGACTGGTATTTAACTTTTTCTCAAAGTATGAAAATGCATTAAAGATAAATTTACACGTACTCAATGATCGTTACCTCTACCTCTAAATTCAACCTAACCTATTTACTAATTCTTGGTTCTCAGAGTTGCCTTTTTTTTCATGTTCTCTTATTGTCCTAATTACGCCTACGCTTCAATCATACTTTATTGCCCTCTTCTCGCTATCGTCTCTCTTTGGTTTCCAATATCTTTATTGTCCTCTACATCCTAACGAAGCAGTTGTATCTGTGATGCTAATCACATTTTCTTTGAGTGTTCTGCTCTTTTTGCGGGAACGTTCTTCCCTTTATTTACTCTTTCAAAAGTTAAGGCTTCCTGTTCCCTATTGTGCTATATCCTATCCTTTCTTTCTCGATCTGTTGTTTCTGCCGTTGGTTTCTTTATTTCAGCTATTTCCGATCGAATTAAGATATGATTAGTTAACTCTTCTTCCTATCGATCCCTGGGTAAAAACAACAACATATACTCGATGATGATTGTAGAATGAAAGGTGGATTAGCCAGAGTAAAGTTTTCTAGACTGCTCAGTCGTCGAACTGTCGTCAAATGTCAATGAGAATCATATAAAAAAATACAAAAAATCCGGTGTCATTTTCGAAAGTACTGTGCAAGTAACCTTTTTTAACATTCGATGATATTTTATCTGGAAATTGCCGAAGTATTTATCGTCGTTATTATACTAGTCGTATTATTAATGATAGTCGATAAGTTTTTTTTTTTTTTTTTTGTTTTTGGGTTCGTCTACAAGGTCACTCAAGAGCAAAGGAGAAAAAGGACACAATAGACTCAGATCTTTACACGATTAGAGATAGCCGACAAAAAGGAATCAAGAGTCTGGACAACGGAAGGAGAAGGAAGGGAGAGAATGAAGAAAGCACTGTATGGAGTGAGAATATGTAAAAGGGACGAATAGAAAGCAGCTCGATCGGTTACAAGAGATGTACAGCCGAACATACACCCTGTCAAGAAAGTATCGGGAATTGTCAATTTAAATCTCCCGGGTAATAGCTAGGCAGATAATTTTTTTTTTCCAGGTTGGTACAACTGTTTTGTATTATGATGCCTATTTTTAGCGCGATCTGTCAACCAGTGTGTTTACAGCAGCTGTTAAAATCAGTCGACCTTGAAGTGTTTTGTCGAAGTTTTACAATGAGTGAAAATATTGAACAACGTACTTGTGTTAAATTCTGTGTTTCGAACGAAATTTCTTGTGCCGATACACTGAAAATGTTACAGAAGGCTTTTGGTGAATCTGCTTTATCAAAAACGCGGGTTTACGAGTGGTACAGAGCGTTCAAGGATGGTCGGGAGACGGTCGAAGACATGCCTCGCTCTGGACGGCCTTCAACGAGTGTGACCGATGATAACGTCGATAAAATCAAGGAAATCGTTGCTGAAAATTGTCATGTGAGCTTGAGAGAGATGGCTCATGGATTGGGCATGTCACACGAGAGCGTACGTACGATTGTGCACGAAAAATTGGGTATGCAACGCGTTGCGGCTCGGCTTGTTCCGAAAGACCTGAATTTCTTTCAAAAAAAGTACCGAGAACAGGTAGCTGCAGACATGCTGGATCGAGCCAATTTGGATCCTACCTTCTTGGAAAAGATAATTACTGGTGACGAGACATGGGTGTACGAGTACGACACGCTTACGAACCAGCAATCGTCCGAATGGCGGCCAATTGGCGCGCCAAAGCCGAAAAAACCTCGCCAAAGCCGATCGAAAGTGAAGATCATGTTGATTGTTTTCTTCGATATT
Source organism: Icerya purchasi (assembly GCA_039619475.1). Lineage (NCBI taxonomy): Eukaryota > Metazoa > Arthropoda > Insecta > Hemiptera > Monophlebidae > Icerya > Icerya purchasi. The sequence continues at coordinate 243,166,024 of CM077115.1, forward strand.
CGAGGCGTGGTACACTATGAATATGTGCCAGCCGGACAGACAGTCACCAAAGAGTTTTACTTAAGTGTTTTGAGACGTTTGAGAGAGGCTATCCGTCGTAAACGTAACGATTTGTGGGTCGACAATTCTTGGATTCTCCATCACGATAATGCGCCGTCTCACAAAGCCATAATTGTGAATGAGTTTTTGGCCAAACACTCGGTAAATATCATCGAACAACCGCCGTATTCACCAGATTTAGCACCCTGCGACTTCTTCCTATTCTCAAAACTCAAATTTCCGCTACGGGGAATGCGCTTCGAATCGATTGATGACATCAAGACGAATGCGACGCGAGAGCTAAAGGCCATCCCGGAAACCGCCTATCAGAAGTGCTTTGCCGAGTGGAAAAAGCGTTGGCATATGTGCATCGCTTCGAATGGATGTTATTTTGAAGGTGACAAAATAAATTTGGATGAAAATTAAAAATTGTTCGTTTTATTTAACAATTCCCGATACTTTCTTGACAGGGTGTAAACTAAATATAGGTACACGTAAATATTTCTTTTTTAATTCTTTTTAATTCTATGAATCATAATGATAATACGAAAAATAGGGTAATTACGTTATTAATTTTTATTAATTTCACTTTCACTTTGAACTGCATCGTCTATAAATGAGAAATCATCAGTGACAACGGGCAAATAAGGAATTTATGTTCTTTTTAAAAATATACCGAATGTACAGATTATCTCGTAGTTGGTCTTATCATGAGACACTCCATTTAAATGATTTAATTGAATAAAATCATCTTTCCGAAAATTATAAAATTATCGGGGAAAAGTCAGTGATAATTATTGTTTATTTTTTAAACTTTCGCCATGGTAACAGGAAATGAAACTTAAAAAACTAAAAAATCGCCTCTAATTAACTTTTACACAATAATCGAAGCTTTTCGTATTAAAAACGAAAAAAACGAGGAAAAAAAAACAGTTTAAACATTTTACTAATTTAGCCAACAATAAATTCTGTAAATACTTGCGGATGTACGCTCGCAATAAAAAAACGAAGCTAAAAAGGTTTCACTTCGGAAAAAGAAAAAATCGCTTGTAAAAAACATTATCGGAACGAACAAGATTTTCGACTTTGCAAGCTGAAAAATACTTAAATTTGAAAGCTAGAAGTTTACGAATGATGGTTTGCTACATATCGACTTTATCTTTGTCACACTGTAGCTCTTTCTTTTATACCCCTTTACCCGGTTCAATTCTCGGAATCACTCTTTCTTCAGTAGAAATATCATTGTAAAAATGTCTACCGAACACATGATTAATTCACGTGATAAAAAAATAAAATAAAATAAAATAACGTGTTCACGAGTAACACGTAAGCATTGTCGCTGGAACACCGAGCTCTAATAAGACGCTTAAAGAATGCCGACATACTCGTGTATTTTAGGCATATGCGAACGTACGAAATGAACTATGTAAACATTTCCAAAAAAAAAAAGAAAATGTGCTCTGAAAACTTAACATTTTTTATTGCGAATACAAACAGCTGTAGTAGGGTTATAAAAAAAAAAATATATATATATATATATATATGAACTGTGATAAAAGAAAAGAAAAAAATTCGACTGAATTTTACCTAGTTTTTTTTTTTTGTGTGTGTGGTGAGGGGACAGCCATTCTCCACAATTTTTTTCGGGCAAGAGAAATCCCCGACGGTAAAAATGAAGTATTTCATCGATTTTCACCGGTAAGATTGTAATCGAAATCTCTTATCCCGGTAACATGCATACAATTCGGTTATTTCTACGCGTTTAGTCTTATGTTCGGCATTAGCCTTTTTTTTCCCCACATGCAATAATACATATATACCTGAGTCCGATTATGAACTCTTAGCCTTTGAAGTATAACGTTTTTTCTTCATAGTAATATGAACAGATGTAGAAAAAAAATCAGGCATATATGCATATGCAAACGCAACTTTTTTTCCGACACAAAAGCGGCACACTATTCAGAATAAGGGCTCACCCGGGTCTTTGGATAGTTTACAGGATCTCATATTTTGAGAGAGAGAGAGAGTATTACTTTTTATCATATGCTGAAGAAGAAGAGCTTGCACGTAGCGAATATGCTTATTTTTAAGTCTGTTTGCGTATAACTTTTGACCGTGGTTCATCATAAATAATTTTCGGACACAGCTGTAGTATATTTACTTGACGTTTCAGAAGGATTACGCTAACCATCATCATCATTTATTTACTTTTTTTTCTTCATAGATCCATTTAAGTACGTTATGAAAAGTTTAATCACACACAATCCATGATACCTTATCGAGGATAGTATGGGACTTACTTTACTTTAAAAAACCACAAACTGCTGAAAACCAAAATTTAAAATACCTAACAAAAACCCGCAAATCAAAGAGAAGCTTCCTTAAATCTCGATAACAGCTGAAACAAAACGATAACATCCGATATTCTTTCTAAACCGCGCCCGATTCAAACAGCATATATAGGGCGCGGCGCGGGAACCGAACGTATTTTAAATCGCTATAACTCGGGAACAAATAATTGTAGAGAATTTTTTTTTTTTTCACCAAATGACGCAGAATTTTATCAATTTTTATTCGTAATTAATCATTATTACAAAAATTGTGTGACTTAAAAATAACATCGCATCATAAATGACCGCCCTTATTTTTGACTGCATTCTCGGCTCGTTTCTTGAAATTTTCGATCACCTTTTTGAGCATAACGGCGGAAATTTAGACCAATCCGCGTTCTATGTTGGTCCTGAGTTGAGCTAAGTCACGCGGTTTATCGATGTATACCTTGAATTTTAAATATTCTCATAGGAAAAATTCGCAACACAACAAATCGGGAGAGCCCGACGGCCATGATCAGCTGCACGTGAGATTAGACGGTGATCAAAATGTTTTCGAAGCAATTCGATCGTTTTGGCTGCGGTATGACATGTAGAACTATCTTGCTGAAACCAACTAGACGATAGTTTCCTCTTCGTTTAGCTACAGCAGCGATTTGAAGTACGTTCGGTTCCCGCGCCGCACCCTATATGTATATATATATATATATATATATATATATATATATATATATATATGTCACAGCACTAAGTTATGTGAGCGAATTCACCAGAGACAAGAATAACCTAATAATTAATTTTTCACTCAAAGATCATCATGCCTAAATAGCGAAGAGTTATGAACAGCGCATGCTTGTATACCGGTTTAATCCGACTCACCACTCTCGTTATTCTTCGAGGCCATTACCATATCAGAAATACTTACCCAAAACATTCTTCTCACTCATAAAACCCTTCACTGCCGAATAATATGATATAATTCTTCCTAAGGCTCTTCCGCGCCACAGCACCACGAACACGGCGTTGATACTTTCTTCCTCTTTCCAATGCCACTCTGTTAACTTGCAGCCATAATCGGGAACTGCTCTTCCCCCGTTACTGTTTAAATATTATTATCCGAGGAGTTGTCAGTTTTGTTTCTTACTTCCTGTTCAGCATTGAACCGATACCGAGCGATCAATCTCACATATTACCTTCATTCCTTTTCTCATAACTGGACAAGTCGGTCTGAAAAATTCTCTTCACCTCAGCCACACGAACGGTCCAGGAATTAATAATGCCTAATAAGTTAAAAAACGGAAAATGTAATGTTTATTTTCGAATTAAAAATTTTCGTTGGTAGTAAATTTTCAGCTGATGACGGACTAGATCCGAGAACGTTCCGGCGAGTAAGTACCGTCGCTATTTTCCTAATTACATTTTAATATTTTTTAAAATAATTTTATTTTCGTCGAACGTAACGTCGTTCGTTCCTTTTTTTATTTAGACTTCACAAAAATGGTACTACCGGGGATTCCCAAAAACAAAAAGACGCTTTTTCTTTACAATATTTATTTCCTTTTTTCGTTTCATTGTAGGTGACAAGGAACGTTCAGAGTCATTACTGAAATTTCATGAACACATTAAAGTACAATTTGAATTTAAATAATAAACTACTCTGTATACGTAAACAAAATAAACATGACGCTTACCAATTCCATCAAAGAGCGATATAAGTAATCGACAGATTAAGCTTTACACTCGGCTCTCTTCGCTCGAAAAACCATATCACTTTCTCGCTATTCTTTACGACGTAGCTCCGAACATTTCGACGGTGCTAACATTTACAGATCTCATCATCACCAAATATTTTCTCGACACAATTGTAGGAAAGATCAAAGAAATCATAATAAGGTAATCAGGTAGCCGGAAATAATTAAAAACGGTAATTCCCTTAATTTATCGACCGAAAGGCACCACACCCGACATTTTTTCAACCCATCAAATGACTAGAACTTCTTCAATACGTAGAGAGGGAAAGTGTATGTAAAATTTGAAGAAAAATTAACCTAGCCGAAATAATAACAAAATTTCAAGGAAAAAAAAAGAAGGTATAAAATGCAGACAAAATAAAATTACGAGAAAAATTAATCGGAACGAAGTAAACCGATAATGGCGAAAGTCGTATAAAACACGAACGGTAATTTAATAATTTGCAAAGTTGTTGCTCCATATAATTCACCGTTACTGACTGTTTAATGAAAGTTTGAGCAATTTTGAAACATGGTCGCTTCCTTTCATTTGGCGAATTATTAAATTTCTCTTTCGTGTTTTATGCCTTTTACGTGATTAATACCGCGCAAATAAATGTACACCAATATTAACCTAAATGAAATATAACACGTAAAGCCAAAAGCTAATAATAAAAGTAAACTTAAATTGGAAACAACGAAATAAAATGAACGCACGAGCACATTGGCACAAAGCCGTAAACAGCAAAATAGTAGCTTTAAAGAACAGATAGTTCAGTGATTGTTTAAATACGGCTCGAGAATGTTACGCTTAATTCGTTCATGTTCAAATTTTTTTTTTCCCCTGTTGTTTTCTTTTTTTAAGTGTAAACGATCGTTTTTTAATTCGCCCCTAAACAAATTGCGCGGCTAAGAACCGAGTCGTATTGTTTTTGGTCCCTTTCATTCTAATTTTAAATCGCGCTTTCCCGCTTCGTAAACTGCTTACGAGGAATCAAATCAAATTTCAAATTTCAAATTTCAAATTTCAAATTTCAAATTTCAAATTTCAAATCAAAATTTATTCGTGAACTCTTTATAATAATAATCTGTATGTAAATTAAAACTTAAGCGCAAAGTCGCTTATGCGCTCGGTTGAATAGCGGGGAAGCATTAATAAACGCACATCTGGCTAATGTAAGAATCAAGCTAAAAATCTTTTTCTTTTTTTTTTTTTTAAATTGTTTCGTGTAATAATACTAGGTGAGATTATATCTACTTGAACGGCAGTGCATGCAGCCAAGTTAGTAAAATTGGCTACTGGCACAGCCGCGTGTATATATACAGAAATCACCGAAACGTTCAAAAACGTACTTTTTAGGATACCGCAGCTTTTTCTCTAACATATGTAGATAAAAAAACATGATTTTCAAAATTTGTCGTAGAATTTAGTATTTTTAAAAATTACCAAAATTTTTCAGCACTCTACAATTAACCAAAGCCGAGATACCTCATTTTAGGCAAAAAAGTGATACATATTAATTGCAACGTAATTCTTAGGCCGGCCGCCATCAGCAAAAATGCCCCAATTTTATGTGACGAAAAAATGTCCCAATTTTATGTAACGTTCGTGATATTTCAATTTTTACCGACTTCCAGAAAGGAGGAGGTTATACACGTTCGTCACGTACATTTTTTTTTTTTTTTTTTACGTTCGCTCGTAACTCATATTTATATAGACACCGATTTTACTGATTATATCTGTTAGAAAGAGTACCATTCAACTTAGGTGCCATGTGAGTAATGATGAAAATCGGTGAACGTAAATTGAGTATTCGTCAAAAAAACGTGCAAAAATGTTTGCCCCTTTGGGGATCATTTTTTCATTATTATTTTTTATTAGTATAACAGAGGAGGCGGTTGACTTAAAATGCCATCATCAAACGCTTCAAACTTTTCTACATCTGTCGTTTTCGAACCAAAAGACGTATCATGTGTAGAAAATTCTTCACTATTTCACAGTTTGTAGTACCGTTTTCGTTTCTGCAATTCACGTTTACGCTCGGCGGGCGGTTTTCGTTTTTGGAAACATAATGAACACACTTCTTCTTATTATTACTGTGTGCAGGTGGTGATGAATAAGAAGTGCCACCACTATAGGGGGAAGAATCATGTAAAGACTGTATTATGCGAATTTAATAACAGCATGGAAACGCAAAAAAAGGTATTATCTGTATGTGTTGTAATATGTTTAAATTATTGGGGTAGTTTAATAAAATTTATGGTATAAATTATTGGGGTGTATTTTTTCTTTTATTATATAAAATTGGGACATTTTTTCGTTATAAAATCTAACGGGGGCCGGCCTAAGAATTACGTTGTAAATTTTGATTATTTTATACAAAGTATAGAAGAGAAAGAAACAGAAATGTAAGCAAATGGGGTCAAATGGCATAGCCCCTTGCGGGGCCAAAATGACCATATAATATATATATATATATATATATCATTTGTAAATAACAAGACGCTTATTGTTATTATTATTATTATTAATAATTATGTTGTTTATAAATTAAATAGGTCAACATAATATCATAACTATTAATTTATTTAAATTTATACTAACATTTTTCTATTTAGCGTCACATAAACTAAAAACATGTTCATAAATAATCTTGATTATATTCTTAAAATGTATCCAAATCTTTCAGTAATACTAATAGGCGATTTAAATGTTAGACTACCTAAGATTGAGCCTCGAATTAAACATAACCGAAATTCACTTTTACTACAAAAGTCCATATATAGTAATAATTTAGTTATGAAAAATATTGACTTACTTACATTTAGTAAATTATAATAACGGGAACATTATTGACTATGTGTGCCAGTCTGATTTACTTTTCAGTTAGAACATTTTGATCTAGCATTTCAAAAAAATTATTTTTTTTTGCCATTTTATAATTTGGAAAAGATCCAGGCAACGTTTTTATTAAACTAAATATCCATAAATTTAAGGAGGCTGTGGACAGGAATTAGATTAAAACGGTACTAGAAAATATAAAAAATTGAATCCGCAAATTTTCTCTGGCTAGATATACTAATTAGTTAAATACATATATATATATATATATATGTATAACTAAACGTAATATTTTAATAAGGTACCTTATAGATAGTAGCATTTCATGTTAACATTACGCATAACAATTTACGTTATGTTTTGCCATTTCATATTTTCCGCGTAAAAAACACTTCACAAATATCTTATGTTTGTCCAAGGGCGTCGCCAGCTGATGAGCCAGGGGGGCAAGATGAGTTGCCAGCCGCCAGAGGGGGGCAAGATGATAGAAAGAGGATACAAGTTATTATAGGAAAAATAAAATTTATAATTTGTAAAGGGGCTTAATATTTTATTAAACAAGAATAAAATCTTAATTAAAACATAATTTTCGTGGGTTCTGGCAAATTGTTCTACTACTTTATTATAAAAGTCTTCCAAATTGTGTCCATGATTACGCGCCTATGTAGACTCATCATGGCTAATTGATTAAAAATTTTCAAGGCTCCAGGGGGAAGGGCAACTGACCCCCTCTACACCCTATAGCGACCCCCATGCGACTGTCACTAAATTTTAATTTAACATCAGGTAAATATAACTTAATTCCAAAACAACATTTCTAATTACATATCACATAACCATCAAATAAGATGTTACATATATATATATATATATATAAAACTTTAACTCGAAAATCACAATTGCATGAATATATTACATCTAAACAATTTTAAAACAATAAGTACTATTTCCGTGATAATTAAATTATTTCAACACGTATTTTTCGACAATTTCTCTGCATAGCATTATATGGTTATTCACATCTAACAATGTATCTGCGACTTAAACTGCAATCTAAAAATCTCGCACTGCAATATACGCACTATTACGTTGCTCTTCATGGATAAGCTCATTTTTCTTTTCTTTTTTTCAAAAAAAATAAGTTTTTCACATTGTAGTTTGCACAAAAATGCAACATAAGTGCATCATAACGTATATTTTCGTCTTTTTTATTTTGTTAATTCGATAAACAAACTAGTTATATAAACAAAGTCGATACTTTTAGTTTTTCCATTGCAGGTATACCGTTGCTACATCACACGAAGGGTTTCCTGATCATTTATCCGCACTTCCTACTTTTCACTTATGTAACTTAATATTAATTTATAATTACAATCAGACCGTTGTATTTTTATATTATTATATTGCATGTTTACCAATTTCCTACTGCCCGTGCAGCAGGTTACTATTTTTCCTTTTATGCAATGTTTAGTAGCTGTTTTGAAATTGTGTTCTTATCATGGCTTAATTTTATAATGCTTCCAAAATCTGTATTAGTATATATTTATTTATTTACTTTTTCCCATACTCAATTTTTTAAAGTTATATTTAATAACCTTGTTAACTCATACCAAATTAACTTTATTTTTACATACATTTTAGGAATTGATATTTTTCGATTTCATTTTTATTAGTTTCCATCAGCTTGTTACATAGGCTTTGTATTTTTTCTTCATTATCAACTGTAAGCAATATGATGCTATTACAGTTCGACCATTGGGGCATGAGTGGGTTTCATTTTATTTTATTTTATCTTTTATTTATATTTTACATTTCTTTATCACGTTAAGCTCCTATATTAAGTATTTACTAAGCCGTTTGAGCTAATTATGTGAACATGGGCTAATTTGCTAAATTTTAATTCATACTTTTTTACGTCCACCGAACGAACAGGAAAGATGAGTGATTACAATTTAGGAGCAGAAAGTACAGAGGAAGAAAATGAAGCATTTTTAGCCTGTGTAAGTTTACTTTATAGTTCCGCAAATTGCGCTTCTTTTATTACTTCTTCTTCGTGCAACCCGATTCAGGTATAGCTTAACCACTTTTCATGGATTCAACCATATGACGAAATGCTTCTCGATTTCTTGCAATCTGAAACAATTCTTCTACTTTTGTAACTCCAGTCCATTGCTTAATATTTTGGAGCCAAGAAATCCTTCTTTTATTACACATTACTTTTTATTTTAAGTTGTAATAACGTTTGTATTTAAATGAAATAAATGAAATGAAAATGAAAATGAAATATATATATATATATATATATATATCAGTGACATGGCCGTATTTAAGGGGGGAGCCCCCCCCCCCCCGAAATGTCTGCGAAATAATAACTGCTTGAATTAAATCGACCGAAATTCAGAATAAATTTATTTCTCTTCAATTTTTGACAAAACAAAAGAAAACTGATACTTTTATGAATTTTATGGAAACGACTGTTTTTTATTTGTTTTTATTGTAGTGTTCAAATATTGCATACACAATAATTAACTACAAGGATTTAGTGTACTATTTATAAGTAAATATATGTTATGATAATATATACACACACACACACACACGCACGCGCGCGCATATTTATAAAAATATTTTCATAACCCCTCCCGAAATTTTGGTCCAGATACGGCCCTGATCAGTGGTATCGTTAAAAAGTGTCAGACATCGAAATTAATGCCAAAGTATGACTGATAGACTTATAGACTTCTTTATCTGATTAAAAATAAAAGATTATTCTAGAGCACGGAAAAAAATAAATAAAAAAAAGAGCTAAATATTCTATGAAACGGTTCTACATTAATATTAAAGCAGCTAAATGTTGAGCATAAGCGAGAAATATCTAAGGCAAAACTGCAATAAAGGGAGGAACCTGTTGTTGCCAGCATTACCTGTGGGAAACTATATGAAATAATTATTAAAAACAAACTGATAGGTAATATAATGAGTGATAATCCTGAAAATTCTGTAATGCTTTCCGAAGAAACTTTCGGCCAACACGACAAGCTACTTGTTCCCGTGCTCACTTCTGAGGCGTACACCTCGACTGTTAATTGTACAGCTATAAATGACGTAATTAAAGCACTTAGAAATAGGAAAGCGTTAGCTAGCGATAAAGTTAAGAAAATAATCAAGCAGCTTAATTTACAGCTTGCATAAGTGTTCTGAATAAGTCTACGAGTTTTCCCTTTGAGCTGGAAAGCTGCAACTTTCTAAACCTAGAAAAGCACTTACAACGCTTAATCTCATTACTCAGATCTATTGGTAAGATATTGGAGAAAATTGTTAATTTTCTTTTATCAGAAATAGGCCGCTCCTTGCTATTTGATTTTCGTTCAAGACGATCTGCCGAAAGTGCTGCTTATAAATTAGTTCGGGTATTAAAAATAGCACAGAGTGCGGGCCAGTCTACGGTTGTTCTCTCCTTTGATACTGCACGAGCTGTCGACGATTGCAAATGGCCAGCAATTATTGACATAATTAAAACGGGCAAATGCTTTGGCGCACCCAGGATTTGTTTCCAGGGGGGGAGGCTAAAAGAGTATCAAATCGGAAAATGTAAAAGCAGAGGTCGAACATGTTTGGTATATCTATATATCTCTCTCTTCTCTCATTTATATAGTTATTTTTGTGTAAAATGTATTATTTAAAAATACTTTATATTTTTATCAAATATTAACTTTTAATTTAAAAAATTTTGCCGATAACAAATTTGGCCATTATTAACACAGTGTCCGTTTATTCTTCCGGGAGATGGGGGTTGCAGTCCCGTAGACCCCCCGGGGTGCACCAATGGGTAAGTGGAATCCTTACGAGGTTAGTAAGTAATCCGTCAGACAAAGTTGTAATAACGCTGGCTGAAGAAGGACATGCTGCGGTATTGCTCCAGGTTCTGTACTGGGGCCAGATTTATGAAACTTATTATAATATTGTACGGTGAACTATAATATAGAGTTTTTGCGAACTTTTTAATAATAGCCGTGAACTAACATTGTATATGTTAATGATCCGTGTTTTGTTTGTAACATCACAAAATTTTGAACGAATTAAGCTAATTATAGAATTTTTTGAAAAAAAGATTAAAAACTTAGGACTTACTATTTCCATTTTTAAATGTAAATTTCCCGTTTCCGAAGAGAACTATATATATATATATATATATATATATATAATAAAAAATCTTAAACCTATACATAACATTGTTAAAATATCTTGATATTCTTGTTGATGACAAACTTACGTTCTTGCCTCATTTGGAGTATACTCACTCATGGAGCATTTTCGTTGGATATTTTTGCCATTGGTACGGCAATTACAAGTGAACTTGCTAACATTCCTAAAGCTATTTTGGACGGCAGCATGATGCAATAACCATTTAGTGGTAATATCCGAATCAAGTTTTCGAAAAGCAAACTTCGCAGCTGTGTTATTTTTATACAGTGACCGAATAAGCGAGATGCAGAGTTCACTAGAAGGGTACAAATTATTTTCGAATCTCACGGGTAGGATGAAAATAAGAATAACTTCTACAATTTGCAAGTGCTATGGTAAGTTTACAATCTATTTATACAAGTTTCGCCTTGCAATTAGATCCCATTGTACGGAACTGTTGCTCAACTGTACAGATGACTTTCATCTTGTCATTCGAGTGTTCTGCATTTACTGCAATCCATATTTTATGCATTATTGAACAAATATATTCCCTTATCCTTAATAACAAAAATCAGTTTAATTCCTCGAGTTCTGTGAGGATATAGTGCGACACAAGTTTTAGCTCATTAATTACTTTTTTGTTGATAATAGGAAATGATAAATTTTAAACATGAATCTATTATGATCAAAGTCTACGCCGTTGCTATAACTCTGTTTTGTATCCCTTAAATGTTTTCAGTTTTAAATGTATTTAAGACATAATAACATTAGCAAGTTGGCAAGAATACAAGGATTAATAGCAAAAATATTAATTAATGGTAACAGAATCAAAATTAATTCAACCGTGAATCCGTTATCGTATAACTTTTAAATATTTTCTACGCTAGAGTTAGAATGTATTTATTTATTATACTCCTAAATATAGGACTACATTTTTATAAACACATTTTACCTATAGCTGGGACTATGTTGTCATCCTGACTACTACCTCTAATTGTAAGTACTACTCACACACATATAAATATACATATATACATATACAGTAAAACCGCGAAAATCCGTGTGTGTTTTAACCGGCTGGCGGATTCATCTCTTTAAACTCGGGTGCTTCCTGCAAAATAGGTTCCAAATTGTGATGGGAAGGAATTTGAACATGTTAATGATGAAAATATGAAGGAGTGGATAGATAATTATGAAATTGATCCTACTTAAGCGTATTTTTACTGATGAAGAAATTTTAAAAATGAAATCAATGCGGATTCAGAAAATCGGGAAATGAAGAGCAAGTCGAAATAGCAGGAACAGCGACTAAGCTGTTAAAGTGCGTTGCATTACAGACTGTGATCACGTATTTCGAGCAGCAGACAGATCACAGACATTCTGCAGTTCGAACATTTCCAGACGAAGATACGACAAAGAGAGATTGCCGATAGACGGAAGAAACTGACTTTTTTCACAAAAAATCAATATGACGTAGTCTAAGTTGTTCTATTCCCTTTTTATAACACTTCTTCTGTACGTTAGATTCATTTCATTTTTGTTTGGATTCTAATTTATGTTCTTATTTCTTCGTCTTGTCATACAGTATTTAAAATGAATAAAAACTTTGAGAATTTTAGAAATTTTCTATATATATATTATACAGTATTTACTTAATTAAATTAGTCTAAATAATCCAGTCTCGCTAAAAGGGGTTTTATAGCACAGCTATCATTATACAGTATACTATTATACGTATTTATTATAAAGCAAAACGTAATACAGAAAAATTATACAATTGCAATCGTAGATGGTCAGCTATCATTTCATAATGTGAAATGGAGTGAAGAGCCTCCTGACACCCACATATTACGCGGGTCGCAAGGATCGGGATACATAAAAACTCGCAGAACGGCCAGCGGCAGGTTAACCGTGTTTTCCCGTATTCGTGCATGATGAATCCTCAATTAACACGGATGATCCGGGTTTTACTGTATATTTATTCTTGGTTTTCTTTTTTTAACAATTAGACTATACATTGGTAGTAATTAGAATATATATTTAGTCCTTCGCACATTTACAAAAAAAAGAAAATAATAATAAATTTAAAAAAAAACGTAACCGATGCTTAATACAAAATAATACATCGGTGTAATTTTCATGCGGAAGCAAAATGTTCACCGAGTTATCAGATTTAAAAATTACGTTAAGCAACATCTGAACGATCATAACACGGATATTCAGTGCGAGCGTCGTCAAAATGGCGCGGAACATATTTTTATACTTCAGTAGCGAATTATACTCTAAATAAAGATACTTCTCCCACTCGGTAAATTTCGTCCGAAATAACCATGCGACCGACAGTAGGTAAAACCATACAAAATTGATTTAATGGAAATTTTTTTCTTTTTAGTCTGCATTAATCCCACTCCACCATCTCGCCATAATTGACGATCGAAACTGAGAGACCCGATAAAAATTGTAACCCACGAAAAAAGAACTGTATGTTAAATGACGCACGGACAATAGCGAAATAAGTCAATTAGCGATGCACGGCAGTCGGAATCGAAGGAAAGAAAAAAATAAAAAATAAGTTTAAGTTCATTTTTTCTTTTTTTCTTTTTCATTACACGAATAATTTTTTTATTTTTCAAGTACATCTTTTTTTACGGAAAGACCAAAATAGATCCAAATAGGGCGAAAATTGCGACGGAACATACTCGTCGGGAAGAAAAACGTATCTTTGACAAATCGGCAGGGAAGACGCTGTATTTTCATTTCCATATCGGCGTTGTCTTGCATTTGTTAATAAAGATGTTAAATCAAAAAAAAAAACAAAAAAAAAAACATATCAATGACAAGGGGATAAATAAAAAATCTGAAATTAAAAACTAAATACGTAATCATGATATGAAGATTCAAACATCCCCCCCCGGAACTTTTTGAAATCCGTTCAAGAATAATCAAAGAAGGATTTATCGAATCAATAATAGAAGCTTAAGAAAAAATCTAATGATCCATTTCAGTGTATTATTCATTTTATTACAGCAGTAGACATGGTGGATCAGTGATGTTTTATTTTTACAAAAAATAAATGAATGTATTAATATCGAAAAGTCTTAATTTCGTTCCCTCGAATTAAATTATTGGATTATCTAACGATAAAACAATAATATTTGTGCAATTGGCACTTCGTTAAACTTTTTTAATCTCGAAAAACTATTTTTGAAGGATCATAATCATCGAGTCTTTTAGGCATCCAGTGCGCTGACGCCTTCCAAATGTTTAAATAAATTTATTACGCCAAAATCGTTTCTTTAACCGGTAATAGCCACTAATTTATTACTACAGGTAAAATGTAGCATTTTAATAACGTAACAGAAAAACGTTATATATTCTCCATAATTCGTATTACCATAGCACAGAATGACACTTAACCTGGTGACGTGAACGGCCTAATTACTAAGATAGTAGTCAAGGGTTCGATTCTCAACGATAGCTGAAAAAAGTACAAAGTGATTTTAACTAAAATCATTAGTTAGTGGTCAAATAGCGTGTATACTGCTAGGCCAAAAAAAAAAAAAAAGAAACTGTCATTAATATGTACACACACACACATATGTATATATTATCACTTTTTATATCTTCTACCGCAAATGTAAAGTTGGATCCGTTTTCTTTATCATAGCGGTCAGTAATAAGAAACTTTCGTTGTTCATTTCATCATCACTAGCCAAATAGTTATCGTGTGATGCGATTGTGGGTGGGCTTGAGTGTGGTGATTGGAATTAATCTGAAGTTTATTTATATATTGCTGCGACGTTTGAGTTATCTATTTATCATTGCGGTTTTAATTAATTATTACAGCGCTGTCGAATGTTTAGAGCGGCAATATGTTCTATGCTTTTTGTTGTAATTTATCTTTTTCGTTCGTTTGTTTATTTTTGCAACTAGTTCGTTTGAACGATTTAAAGTCTGGCTATTTATATTTCGGCGCGGAAAAGGGTTTTGTCGACACTTGTTAATTTTTTTTTCTGAGGCCTACTATTTGTTTATATTACGTGGTGCGCTGAAACGGAATAAGTGTGGCGAGCTTTTTTCGAGCGTTGATCTATAAAGGTCGTCTGCGAATGTGTTCCGGAGCAGCTAGGTCGTCCCGGGAGAGTTGTCGTGTTTTCCCTTTCTTTACCCTTTTTTTACCCTCCTCTTTTGCTTTTTCCTCATTTTAGTCATTTGTTTACGAAGAGTTTATTGGCCATGTTTTGGTCGACTTGTTTTACACTGTTTACCCGTTTCATCCGTTATGCATTTTTTTCATTTATTTTGTAGCTTTTTTTCCATTTCGCTTTATTTGTGTTCCGTTTTTGATTTAAATGCAGTTTCATCATATTATTCGTAGTAATTTGACAATTATGAAAATAATAAATAATTCTGAAAAGGCACTTAAATTTATATATAAATACATTAAATATGTGTCCTTTAATACTTAGCGTCAACTCTACTTGTCCAGCAGATAAATGCAAATGAAGAAATCAAAAGAAAAGCATTTTTATATCTGTTAAAATAATTGTTAATACTTAAAATGAAATAATTTCATATATAGGCCGCGTCATCAAAACAGCTTATTTGGAAAATTTCATCGTATTTTAAAGTCAGAATTCGACTTAATATTACGCATGTCACCACTTTTTTTTGTTCGGGTTTCTTTTTATTATTTATTTTAAAAACAAAAGTAGTTACAGACGCCGGGCACATACTGTTATTATCGTTTATTTAATAAATTTCGTACTGTGTGAAATTGAAAAAGTTGTGCTAATACTTAGCGATAACAACGTAAAAACGGAATAAACAAAAACGTAATAAAAAAAAAACGCGCACGCACTGATATTCAATGTAGGGTGTTCAAAAAAGTTTATTGCTTTTGTTATTTATAATATATGTGACGAATATTCCTCTTTCCAACGCGAACAAGCTCGTTTTCCTAACTTACATACAGATGATGCTATTACATTTTGAAATATGGTCGATTCCTCTGCCGCCGCACCCTATATATCAGAAGGAAAGTTCAGAAAAAAAGGGCGATGATAGCGTAAGCCCTTCCTCGTCATTCCGCAGATTTCATAATTCTGATACGTTCTCTTGTCACTAGATTGTATAGCGTTCATTTCATTCAAATTTATTTCTCTTATGGTCCTCCAGTCATGTTGGCACTGAGGGCAATGAATTGGTTGATTCATTAGCTCAATCTGCTATTCA
Source organism: Icerya purchasi (assembly GCA_039619475.1). NCBI lineage: Eukaryota > Metazoa > Arthropoda > Insecta > Hemiptera > Monophlebidae > Icerya > Icerya purchasi. Next base: position 243,182,385 of record CM077115.1, read on the forward strand.
GACTGGTCAATTTCTATCTAAATTTTCTTCTTGCAATCTTAACGTTCTTTCCAGGAATAGCCATCGTAGGCGATGGCACGATATTTATCCTCTTTTATTCTCGAATCCTGAATCCTTCTATCCTAGTATCCAAATCCATCCTCCTCGGTACCCTTGGTACTATGACTTCCCTCATCTCTCGCGCTTTCTTATCTCTTCGATTTGCAGGCTTCACCTAGATCATAGTCGACATCCGGCATCCTCTTTTCGCTTTTCTATGTCCTCTTCTCCTTTTTCTTCTTTCCATCCGGATGATTTTGATCTACTTTGTGACACAAATCACATCTTCTCTTTGAATGTGCGTCTGTATCTATAAAACTCTCTCAAGTCAACTCCTGAAACTCGGTTTGCCTACTCTGTACAATGCTTCCTTTATTCTTTCACTTCCATACCTGGCAATCATTTCTATTATAGCGGCCTTCATTCCTTCTATCTCCAGTAATATTTAATTCTAATTCGTTTCTTCCTCTCTCTCACTAACACAACCTAATGCTGGGTAATGCCCTCGACTGGCGATCCCCAAAAAAAAGAGACTCAGAAAGGTTAAATATAATCTGAAATTTATAGGAAATTCCAAATAATTACCGGAAGAGATAAGAAGCGACGATTCTACCTAAAAATGGGCGGATTAAAGAAGTGAAAGAAATATAATCAAAAACACGTTTACACGCAGATTAATCCGGCTGCTAACCAGAATGTGAAAGAAGAAATTCAAATTTGAATCGTTTTTTTTTAATTGTCATGATTATGTCGACAAAAATAAGAAAAACCGGTCTTTTCTTTAATTTTTCGGGTTACTTTTCTTCCTGTTGTTTCTAGATGAGGTCTCTGGTTGACAAACTCAAAAAAAAAACAAAAAAAAAACAAAAAAAAAAACAAAACAAAATTTAGCGTTTCTAGAAAAAATAAACGATACACAACTGCTCCTGGGGGAAATAATTGAGCACATTTGTTTACCCAGATTGAGAGGCGGAACAGAGGTCTATCAGTCTGCGAGGTCTTAATTGCGCGCGAAAAAATTTTAAAAGTATAAAATATAAAAAGTCGAATTGATTCGTTTGACATTCCGAAACTGCTGAGGGACACTTCATTTGACTTTTTCAAATATCGAAAAACGACTACAATTTCGGCTCATATCGTACAGAAATTATATAGACATCCTTCGAATTTATTTAAAAAATTTAAGAATAGCGGGGGTAATTTACGAATGTAAAATTGTTAAAACATTTAGTTTTATCCCTTAGAAAAAAGAAAAAAAAAAAAGAAATATTACTATAAATTAAAAATTATAATACTTCTCTAATATTCAATTTTTTCTATAATTAAACGTACATTTTAAGGAATTTATTCTTTGAATCTGACTCTTGTCTACAATTAAAAAACTGAAAATCATTAGCCTAGAAGAAAGAACAGAGAAAGGTGAAGAAGGAGAAGAGAAAGCAAAAAAAGTGGAAAAAGAAGGGATCGAAAATTAAAAGAAAAAAGAATATTATTCAGTTAAGCTATGATAACGCCATTATTATTGTAAAATGGTCACCGATAAACGCAGCCTTTAGAGATAAGTCGGAGCAGATGGTTTGGTCGTGCGATTTTATTAAAAATCTGACGCAGAATCGTCTTCCGCCTTGGTCGATAATCACATTAGCATTTCCACGTAGAGACCCCTTGGAATCGCTTTTACCGGTGCTATTTTTACCTATTGAGGTTCAATTTGCCGACAAAGCAGACTGTGTTATCGAGTGAATGCCGTGTAACCGTTACTTTACAACTAGATTTCCCCTTGTCCATACTTTTAAGGTTTTATTGATTTCAGTTGGATCACTATATAACGTTGATTTTTTCTTTACCGTTATTTTGTTACACTGCGATTCGACAAAAGTGCACGGCATACAAAAGGCAATGTTACACTGCGATTCGACAAAAGTGCACGGCATACAAAAGGCAATGTTACACTGCGATTCGACAAAAGTGCACGGCATACAAAAGGCAATAGGTCACAATGGAGGTGTGCCATTATTATTCACGAAAAAAGCTAGGAAAGGAACAATTATTGAAATTTCTTGGTTGACTAATTGTGAATAATGGAAGAATGACCCAGATTTATAACTATGAGTAGTAATGAGTAAATTCGATAAAAGTTTAAGAGGCCCTATTAGATTCTGCTACGATTTTGACTAATCAAACTCTTGGAGCCTTCGGCAAAAATAGAGATGAATCGATTAAAGTAATAAAAACGTATCGACTGCCCGGTAAAATGAACAATATACCGAGTGCAACCAAAGCAAGTAAACAAATATTTTTTGATAAAAACTAGAACTTTGAAAACAACAACAATAATAATAATAATAATAATAATAATAATAATAATAATAATAATAATCAAATCAAATCAAATCAAATCAAATCAAATCTTTATTATTATTATTGTTGTTACAAAACCCACAAATGCGCTATATAGCGCGAGTAGTGGAATTTGAATCAAAAATTAAAAAAAAAGAAATTACAATAATCAAATACCACAGAAATAATTAGAATGAAATTTCTGAGTAGTTAAATGAAATAGCACTTACAAAAAAAACAAACAAATATATGAATAATATGAATTAAATAAAAATTAAAATGAAGCTATCATAAACGTAACGAAATTAAATTTATCAGAATATAAATCTATAGATTAAGTTTAAAATTTATATATTATTAACCTTTCACCAACGCAGCCCACACATTCTTACAAAATTTCAGCTCTAACATGTACTACAGTTGTAATAACCAAATAGAATAAAATAAAATAAAAGACAAATAATAAATAAATAAATAAATAAAATAAAAATAAAAATAAATAAAAAAATAAACAAAACGATACAAAATAAAATAAATTAAAGAAATGAATAACGAAATATGATGAGTAAAATGAAATGGTAACCTTAATGTAAACCCATAAAAAGCATACATTAAAATTTAGTACCCAAATAACGACATATTAAAATTTATTAATATTAATATTCTAATTTACAAAACACTTGACTAAACCTCGGTAGTTAAAAAAAATTAAATACAGGAAGATGTAACTCTGCTATTTTAATCTGTTATGTAATATATAATTAATTATTCGCTTACGTCTCTTTTTGAAATTTATTAAGTCAATTTTTAGATCACGAGGTAAAGAGTTAAATAGTTTGGCTCCATTGTATATAGTTTGCATGCGGGAGTGGTATTTATTGAACCGTGGAACAAAGGCAGAGTCTGTATTGGTTGATCTTGTTATTGAATTTGTAGTTTCTACTTGAAATTTAGTCTTGTATTTAAAAACAAAGTTTATAGTTTGCAGGGTATATAATTCTTTCACACATAAAAGATCTTTGTTAGAAGGGGAACCCACTATTTTAATTACCGCTTTTTGTAAATTTTCTATAGCACATATATGAGCAGACGCTGTACCTCCCCAATGTATAATACCATAACCAAGCACAGACTGGTACAGTCCTAAGTAGAGTCTCCGCAAGTGATCAGATGAGAAAAATTCTCTTAAATAATAGAAAATATAATTTAATCTCCTCAACTTTTTTTCACAATAAGAGGTGTGCTTGTGCCACGTGAGTTTGCTATCTATTAACAAGCCCAAGTATTTTATTTCATGTACTCGGTTAATAGTAATGCTATTGTTATGTGAGATTCGGAAGTTTTCCCATACATTCGGAGCTTGGTGCGTGTAAATCATAAATTTGGTTTTGTTTTCGTTTAGAACTAATTTGTTATGCTGCATCCAATAAAATATTTTATTAACATCCTGCTGTATTGACTCTTGTAGTTTATCGGGAAAACGTGAGTTCATAACTAACACTGTATCGTCGGCGTAAGTAAAGATTTTTCCATTTAAATAATAATAATAATAATAATAATAATAATAATAATAATAATAATAATAATAATAATAATAGTAATGATAATGATAATGATAATAATTAATAATCATGATAATAATGATAATGATGGTAATAATGGTAAAGGTATAATTTAAAAGCGAATTTTTTGCGGTTTTTTTTTCGAATAATTAATACCAAAAGGTTTTACCATTATTTCCCACATTACTTAAATGCTATTCGTAACTTTAATTAGGAAATCGCTAAGAATTCCAAAGTTGTATAGATCAAGTGGACGGAAAAAAAGACCAACAAATATGTGCTGGAGAAATGTGGTCTAAAAACACAAATAATGGTACAGGACATTTTATATAGAAAACATAAATATATATGGAGTACAAGATCAGAGAAGGTGGGGTGTCTTTATGCTCCCTTTACACGGAAAAATCGAAGGAAAAGCTCCAAGAGAAAGGAAACGACATGAAATGAAAACCGCCGCCTTTGGAGAAAAGAAGAATAAAGGACACTAGAGCCGGGAAGATCGTGATGTAGGCGCCGGTAATGTCAAGGAGATGCCATTAGAAGAAGAAGATAGATCAAGAATAGCTCAATAGGTGTGTAAGATGATTTTGAGTACACTTTCGGCAAGTTATGATGGACTGTTAGCGGTGCATAACATCACATACAAGTGTTGTGGCTGATCACCGATGATTGATTAGAGTACGCTAAAGGTACATCCTGTTTGCGATATTCATTAAAACAGAAAACAGTGTGTACAATGCCCATTTTCTTTGAAATTCCCGATCGAAGTTTAATAGTACACGGTTTTAAAGGAGAGCTTTTGATAAATTATTCTAGTTGACCTTTCGTATCTATCTTTACGAGTAATTTCATAATTTTACGTCAGTAATGCTTTTGCTTTCTCTAGATATCGAAAAATATTTACGCTAGATAGTGGTTGTTTTGGAATGCGTTCAATATTATTTCCTGCCGTAGATTACACGGGAATAAAAGTAGATTTCTCGAAATCATTGATCGTGTATGGTAATCGGCGAGCCACGGTTGTTATTCCGTTAGCTTACCTGTAACACAGATAACTAATGTAGTATGATCCACTATTTGTCTAGTTTCAAAATGAGTATAGAAAAATTTTCCGTTCAAATTTTGTTAACGATGTTTTCAATATTCTTCGTCACGGGAGATTGCTGTGAATATTAAATTTATCGAACTCCATTAATAAGGGTGGCTTTTGTTTTCCCTTAATTTTATACGATAGAAATGAGTTTGCAGTAGCCTTTTCTTCGATGGAACCTCAGCAAAAAACATTTACCAAAAAGATATTCGCTACTTGCGTCTTCAAAGCTGATGACTTTTGCAGCGTAATGAAGGAGAAGGTCTTTCGGTTGCTGGATTGGACGGTAGTTCCGGAAAGAAATTCCCTCCGACTTTTCGCTTTACTTACAATTAGTCTAATGGTTTACGGGCTTACACGCGACAGAAACACAAAATTGGCTAAATCAACGTCAAGTTTCGCGAGCTACACGAATTTCTTTCAGCGCCCTTTCTTGATTCGGTTTCAGCATCCTGAGTTTTTCATTTTTACCTACGGGGCTGTATTTTGTCCGGGTTTTGCCCACAGTTACGGGCACGAAGATATATATCGGACAAATTACGTTAGTAACTTTTTCAGTTCGGTGCTGTAGACTTGTTCCGTGGAAGTTTCAGAGGACGGCGAGGGGGTTGCACTGCCGGGGAAATTTTACTCGACAGGTGCATGTTGGTCGGTCGGGGCGGCATCCGCATCGTTAGCTGGTATGCAACTGGGGATTCTGTTCAAATAATACGGTTAACCTATGCAGTAGCTTACCGTCTAACTGATTCTCTATGGATGTCACCGGGCACTTTCACTTGTTCTGAATCTGTTATTATATTTGTACGCTCTCCATTCTCGCTGTTAATTTTGGCAATATCGTTATCGAAAGCTTTTCATTTGTTTTTAAGGCTACCATTTAGTCCAGCTTTCGTAAAAAAGTATCGGCGGGGTTATCAGCTTCGAATTAGCGGTAGAGATGATAAAGCTCTGTCGATAGAAACTATAAAGAATATGGAGACGTGCGGAAGGATTAATTAATTTCCGTACCCGGATGAGAACGTCGTTGACCGGAATAGTATTTTTTCTAGCGCAGCTGTTTCCTTTGATTTCAAATATGCGCCAGCACGGCTATTAACCGTCGTCACAATAAATTGAATTGAGCCTACACCGTATGTCGACGAATTCATTGTTTCGAAGAACGCTCTTTCCGATCATCAAAGAAAGATAGTTAATTTCGTCGTGAGGTACTTTAGTCGATCTGGGTATGACTGCGCGCGTCTGTTCCGGCTGAGGAAAAAGCGCTGAACAGATTTTATTAGCCGGAGGAAACTGACGAATATGTAGAAATGTCGAACAAATTGGCGACTTTGGGGAGGGAGTGCCGTTGTTTACTCACATCAATGAAGATTCGACGTTGGAATTGGAAACGGAGAAGAAGATGTTAACAATCGTATGGAAATATAAGTGTAATTAACGGAAGAAAATTTATCGGCGAACAATAAAGCGCCGTTTCATTAAGTCGCTACACGAAGATCCGTAAACAATGGTTACGAAAACATGTAGGAGCAAAAGCAAATAATTTATGATAATTAGTTCGTTCCCTCTGGTTCGCATTTTATTTGTCTATAATGAATCGCACTATTTTCATATATATATATATGTGTGTGTGTGTGTGTGTGTACATCGCACGTTTGACGAGAAGTTTAAACACCGATATATGTAGAGAATATAAACATCGGGGAATCTTTGTGCATACAGAAACGAACAGGAAGAATTAAATTTTACGCGAAGCAGGGACAACGACATCTACCAATCAAATGTGTCATATTCGAAAATTAGCCAACTCTATAATACAACCGCCTCTTTCTTAATGAATTCTAAACGCCACGGTGACGATGATTAAAATCAACTTGCATAAAGTCCGTTTCTTAATAGCTAGATGCGAAAAAATATGAATATTATGTTTCATTTACATCAGTGGCGGATCGAGAGAAACATTTTGGGAGGGGAAATGATATAATTACGTAATATCTTATACGGTAGATAGTAAATTTGAGAAATACCCCTTGTTTCATAAAGAAAATCAAATAGGGACCATCTCTTTAGAAATTTAAAAATCTTTTAAAAACACATAATTATTACAATTTTTAACTTTTGTCTTATATATGGGGGTGAAAAATAATACGAAATTATAAAATTATAGCTAAAAAATGGTAGTTTAGAATTCGAATGGTAAATTACTAAATAAAAAAAAAAAAAACGATAGTATTTTTTATTAGACTTTAATTTTTTTTTATTTTTGTTAGTAATCCGATCCGAATTCTTTCTTCGTGAGCAATTATTAAAAATATATATATTTTTCATTGAATTATTTTTAATGAAAATTAAAAATAAATAAAAAAAACAAAATGACAGTTGCGTTTAAAATAAAATAAAAACATGACATTAATCGTTTTACTAGAAAAAAGTATTAAATATTAGTTATAATTAAATCCACAGGTGTAACATTTATAGAAATTTTTCATAGTATAAATTAAGTTCTAGTTGCTATAGACGTTGGTTTGTGTATTTTTTTTTTTTGGGGGGGGGGGGGGAGATATATCCTTTTTCATAGTTTAATGTCGCTATTTATGTGAAAATGTCTTTCATGGTAAAAAGATCCTCACTGTTAGCATTTGTCATCATTTCAACACATCTACAGCTTTCGACGCACAGTATTATACGCACAAGAAAACAAGCAGCAGTACATCCCGGACTCCATTATCAATAAACTATCAAGAAAAATACTACAGAACATTCTTGACAACAGATAAAAACATGCTCTGCTTCATCCGCAAAAATTCCGAACACCCGGCAAAGAAATGTCCAACGCAAATTAAAGGCACAGATTTAGAAACTTCGGTAAATACAGAACTCGATAGCAACTCAACAGAGGTCGGAGAAGAAGCAGAACAACATAATCCATTTATGATAGAAGAAAGCACGAGTATCGAGTTCACATCGGACGAAAATACAAACAGAACACAACTGAACAGGCAGGCGTCTTCAACTAATGGAACATCCTCTGAACCAGAAAATCCACAAATTGAACAAATGTCTTCGCAATTCGTTATTGACGGCAGCGAAGTACAGATAGACAACACCGTAAAAACAGAAAACAAGATCAAAGGTAGTAGGAAGAAAAACACTAAATTAGAAAAATTAAGTTACTAAATTGAGTTTGAATACCGACGAAATAAAATTGATAAAGGAACAACAGTTTGCCCAATAACCACTACCGACTTTGTAAAGCTAATACAAGATTTTAAAACCGAAAAGGATAAAATTGGATATATCAAATCATACACCCCTCACACCACAGGAATTATCTGTATGGTAGAAGAAATACGTCCTCACATAAACAACGAGGCAAAAAGATCGCTAATCTGGTTTCTAAAAAATTTAAAAGCCGTTTCTGAACTACAAAACCAATCTATTTCCGATACTGACTTTACAGACTACAACCCAGACAATGAAAAAATGGACTTGTAAACACAATTAGAAACTCTGGCTGAGATGCCGTACAGCGAAGTAAATTAATATAATCAAGATACATTAATATGTAGTAATATTTACTTTTTCACTGTTTTCACTCCAACTTCCATACTGTATCGTGGACTCAAATGACCACAGTAGGCGAGCGTCACTAAATAAAAATATATATAATAATAATAATAATAATAATAAAAAGATGCCGAAACTAAGAGTTTCTGCTGATTCAGAAGTGTCTCCTTATTTGTATTATGAGTCCTCCAGCGATGATGACAAGATTGACTAGGTTGAAAAAAAGCAAAAAGATACGATGAAACTAAAACGGGTGACGTGGGTTTAAAAGGAAATATCTTATCAGAGGTAGTAAGAGTTCTTCGTTATGTTTTTCTAGAAACGGTAATAGAATCTAAAATTTCCTCAACCATGGATTTTTTTTTCCTCTTAAATTGTACGTGCTGTGTGTAACTACTATGGTTATTACAGCACACACAGAGGGGGAGATCATTTTTAAATATGGTGAGTTAAGCCGCTAGTAATCCTGGTGATGGCAGTTGCTTCATTTGGGAGGATACGCTCCATGTTTCGTAATAGAGCAAGTTGTTTTCGTAATATCGTAAACTTTTAGCAGGGAAGCAGTATATGAGAAACTGTCGGTACGATTGTCTGATCGCACACATAGCCGGAGGCGGCATTTTATCGATCATGTGTTTGTGGAAAATAGCGATGTGGCTGATTCGCAGCCGGCTGAGGATCTTAAAGTCGTATTTGGATGTTCCTTCATGATTATCAACTGTGGGCTTAATGATTCTTAAAAATGTTGTAGCAGCTGCCCATTCAGAGTTCTTCACTGGTTTTCGCACGCCTTTAGGAATGTATATGTAATTGATGAGGGTAGCTCCGCGTCCTCTGGCATCGGCGAGAGCAAGACAGAACGTGCTGATCCGTCGACGCTCTCATTACCAGGCACTCCAATTAGGAACTGGCAGCAGCGATACGTGACTGTCCATTAGATACAATTGGTACAAGAAGTGGTGTATATTTTTAGTACTAGCGGATTGTTGTATTTTTGGTCCTTCGTCATGTTTATAGAGACTGTAGGGAATCGGTAACCAGGAAGAAATCACTGGCTCTGGTGTGAGTTATAACAATGTGTGCATATGGTTCTGCATCCAATGCGGAACAGGCGTCATTGAGTTGGGCTTCGTATGAGATGTCGCGTGATTCTCGAATGCGCAGGCTGTGGGCAGTGAACCTGTCTCTCCAACTGCCTTAGCTTCATCTTCAGTGTAGTAAATTAGTCCGGATATCTATTAATTACCCCAACTGCCATCTCTACTGTATAGAGGGGACCTGTTGTGCTTGGATTCTGTTTTAGCGATAGATCAGTATTTATCTGGAAAGTGATCCAAGGGGGAATAAGGACACTGCGGCTGGGTGCTGACCTTTGTACAGACGTGATACCACATCTTCGCAGGTCGGCCAATAATTCTGGTAGTGGGTCGCCGGGAAAGTTTGATTCAAGAGGACAATGCTCTAACTTTAGGCGGAAGTTTCGTGTGTGGCTGAAATGATGGTACATATTTCGCAATATGAAATATTTTCGGAAGTAAGAAAGTGGAGGGCACCCGGATAGAACGCACATGCTACCAGAGCTGAAGAGGTTCGCGATGCACTCCCAAAATGGTTCTCAGTGCGGAGTGATGTACAAGATCAAGGAGGATTTCAATAGAGATTTGCTGGCTGGGGAGTACACTTGGCTCCCGTAGTGGATTTTCGATAAGATCAGCGATCTGTAGATGTTAAAGAAGAATTTAGGATTAATATTACATCCGGAGATAGCCAGATATTATAATTGGTACAGCTATGTTTTAAGTTGGCTATATGAGGCTTCCAAGTAAGCCTAGAATCAAAGATTAATCCGAGGAATATTACAGCGGCTTTCTGGGGAAAAGGTTGTTTAGATTTAAGGACACATTGAGAAAGAAACGGCGCCCCGTGCAAAAATCAACATATAGAGCTAGGCCATTGTTTTCAGATCAACTTTGTATTTTATTGATAATCCGTAGATGATAAGAGGGAAATGCCGTTAACTGGAAACCAAAAACCATCACAAGCTTCACCATCTCACGAATATCATTGATAAAGCTTCGTTTCAGTAAGCCGCTCATTGAAAGAACCATGTATTTGGACTGATTTAAGAAAAAGAAATGCGATTTATTAGCATAAACGTAAGAAAGTAAGCGAAATGAAGGAATTTATTAGAATTTTGATCTTAGCACGAAGGCAAAAGTCAGCTACAGAGTCCGAGCAAAGGTCTTTTCAATTAAATAATACCGCGAAATATGAGTAAGTTCCATACAATATTATATTGCTTGCTCTGAAATTTGACGATGAAACTGTTCGAATCTTAGTCTAATGGTTGATTTATCTGGTGAAACTTACATTACAGTTGTTGTGGTTCCTATTTTCCTTTACTAATATGTGTCCGATTTTGCGGTATTGCATTCTTTCTGTTTTCTCCCATCTCAGGACAATAATATGGGGTGCGTTGTATGCTGCTCGATCTCGCATAGACCCTGCACCCGATTCAATTTTTTTTAAAACTATGACCCCGTTTAAAACATTTCTACTTTTAATGAGCCCTAGGTAAGGTACTAAGATGGATCAGAGTGGGCCGAATTATAAATTGACATTTGCGAGAAATCATTTCTTCTTTTTGGCGGAGCTGTTTTTAGACCGTGGTATATGCGACGACAATCGGTCTCGAACCGAGGAATTTTACGTTTCGGCAGATTTCGGCTTCGTTGCAGCATCTCTGTGATTTCGCGGTAAGCGTTAAGTCTAAGCCCGTGTCAAAATTGAGCCTGCGATTATGTATTATAAATTATAACAACGGAGCAATTAATTGTAGAAGAAGGTCGATTTTATAGAATGGATATTATAAAAGAAGAGATCTGGTGCAGAAAAATTGGGAAATCTCGATTTTTCGTAAAAATCATTTGCAATATTTTTAAATTCTTCTAAAGTCGAAAGGATATGTTTATCTTTCAATGCGTTCCAGATGTGGTGGTAATACAAAGTTCTTTTACAATTTATGATACGGCTGACTTGGAAATTTGCTACGAATAGGCCAGAGGTGTATTATACCAGTTGACGACAGACATCTAACGCACGAATGAAAATTATTACACTATTACACACGCAATAATTAACAATATTTCTAATAATTTTCGTCAACAAACACTTAATAAAAAATGCGATTATTTACATCGCTGATTTTACTCGCCTAATTGTCTTCGACAGTTTTTCTTCCATTGAAATTGGTCACACTTAAAGTCTAGTATAGATAGCGTCGTATTTGGACGTATTACATCCGTTGAATAATGAAATATTTCTATACTGATTTTGATGATGTATTCTAAAAATATGTTTTTATTATTTTTAACTCGAGGAAATAAATAGTGAAATTCTTTATCAAATGTTTCTTTCATTCTATAAATTTTACAATTACTTCCTTCCTTTTTTTTTTTTTTGTTTTTTTTTTTATGCTAATAATAAATTATTATGACGAATATAAGCGATCTTTCAACACTTGTAATATGTATTAAGGTATAAAAATTACCCAATTGCAAAATTAAAATACCTGATAAACAAACGCACGCACGCATCATTCATATTGGACACTTCCGCACTTGCCACGTTGCGATCAGGGGCGATCTTCAAATCGCACGCTCAATTTGGACGCGACCTAATTTCGCCCGTTCGTACAGGGTTGTTACCGCGAGTACTGACTGCGTGCACACACGCGTATGTAGTTAGCCGGACAGCAGTGCGTCTTGTCATTCGCCTACATTCTTCAGTCATCCTTTACTACCGTTCTGCCGTTTTTGTTTTTCCTTAGTTTCCTATCCACGTTATCCTATCCACTCTAACGAAGCGCGTGTTCGCGCAGCTCATCATGTGTTTTTTAAATCTCTCTTTCTTTTGAACGTTCTAATTTGTACTCCAGTTTCTGAGTCTTGCTCTTCCCTTTACTCCAGATTGCGCCTCTTATATCATTCCGTCTTTCCTTTTCCGCTCCTTATTCATGTTTTATTGATTACTTCTTATTAACAATATTTAATGAAGTATTAAAATATAGCTAATTCTTCCTTTTCTGTGTTTCCGGGTTATTTAGCCCCTCCGATTGACAAGCTCTCAAAAAAGCAAAAAAAAACAACAAATTTTATTTGTAACTATAGTCACTATAGTTCACCGAGTCCTATATAAATTGTTATTAACGCCGTTTTTGTTTTTTGCTTTTTTTGTCAACCGTTTCAATTTTCGATCGCAAGGGGCTGTGCCCCTTGACCGCTCTTGATTTTATTTATGTCTCTTTCTCTTCTATACTTCGTATAAAATGATCAAAATTTACAACGTAATTCTTACTGGCATCAAAGACAATAAGAAAAACAAAACATAATCACAAAAATCCTATCCTAATATTTAACTTTCATTATATGAAATTAAGATATTGTTTCGTTACATTTTTCGTTACATATTTCGTATACATAAAATTGTGACATTTTTTAAATAACAATAACAAAAATCCTATAAAATAAGAGGTCAAGGGGCGCAGCCTCTTGCGAGGCCAAAATGGCCGAGTTATATATATGTATACAGCTAGTCTGAAATTGAATATTGGTTATATCAGAGAAATTTGGGAAAGTAAAGACGGATCCCATGGAAAAGGAACTGACCCCAATATTCTTTTCGGAACCATAGGCTCGGTACAATATATGAAAAGCTTAATTTTACAATCCACGATATCCTATCAAGAGTATGGGACTTGCTTCTTCTTCTTCTTCTTCGTGCAACCCGATTCGGGTATAGCTTAACCACTTTTCATGGATTCAACCCTATGACGAAATGAGTCTCGATTTCTTGCAATCTGGAGCAATTCTTCTACTTTTGTAACTCCAGTCCATTGCTTAATATTTTGGAGCCTACGTTACTTTATATGTGTATATATACATATATATATATATATTATTATTTTTTTCTTAATGTTTACAGGGAATGAACGCATTTTAAAATTTACCGTAAAATTCGAAAAAGTTGTTGGAACAAAAAGAAAGAAGCTCGTCACGGGACGCCCGGCAGATGTGAAACAACATGATAGATGGTTTATCAAAGAATCTATAATTAATATATATATGTGTAATAGTAAAATGTAAGGTAGAAGTATCAACACCTAACTGGTACGAAATGTCTCAAATTAGATGTATTTTGGTCATTGTGAGTTTCAATTATAATATCACCTATCGCTTGTATCAGGGCCGTATCTGAAAGGCGGTTTTCAGGGTTCACCCCCCAAATGTCTGCGAAATAATAACTGCTTGAATTAAATGGACCGAAATTCAGAATAAATTTATTTCTTTTCAATTTCTGATAAAAGAAAAGAAAAGTGAAATTTTTATGAATTCTATGGAAACGACTATTTTTCATTTGTTTTTATTGTAGTGTCCAAATATTGCATGTACAATAATTGACTGCAAGGCTTTAGTGTACTATTTATAAATAATTATATTTCATGATAGTACACACACACGCACATATGTATATATAATATATATATATATATATATATATATATATACTCCCGCGTAAAAGCAACGAATGGTATAGTATACGCGCGACGCGGCGGAGATGGGCGTGACGGCATGAAAGCGTCACATCGTTTGTCGTCACGGCATACGAATCGTTTTTACCCCCAAGGCGCGCCAATAGATGTTTCACATAAAAAAAAAAAAAATTTTCATTATTTGTAGTAAAGTGTAATTCACTATTTGTTGGTCAGAAAAACCGACTACTTCGTAAAAAATAGCGGAAAATTTCAAGTATTTTATATTTTCAATGATGGTAGATTTTTCTCTAGCTGAAACTGGATTTCGCAAAATGACGACAAATTTGTTTCGGAAATGAAAATGACAGATTCATGACTTAGCGATACTGAAATGTTGTTTATCATCATTCTTCTGAAGACATTTCATAATTACAAAACGGTGTTTTGCTTAATGCACTGTGGTATAGCGTCTCGATAACTGTGTTACATTGTTGCGTTCGTTTGTTACGTTGGTGTCGTTTCATTTAGTTAACCATGCACATCAGTTTATTCTTTGCTTCATTTTTGTCTTACTTTATTTGAAGTTCATCAAGAATGATCGGGTTTCTGATGTTTCAATACGCTAACTGCTTCCTGTCGTCATCGGAAAATATTCGTATTACAAAACCGCATTAATATATTAATTTCACTGCAATAATATAATTGATTACCGCATACCATTGTCATTTTATTCAGTGTGTCCTATCCGACATAAAAAGTGAAAAGCCCAATTCGTTGACCCTTTATTATGTTACTATTCGCTTATTGTTTTATTCTTTTGCCAGTTAGTTGTTTTCCGATCGCTTCCTCCCATGGAAAGGTTACTTTTTGTTACATACATCTATTTAAATCGGCTCTCTGAGTTAATGAAATTTAGAGTTATATTCTGATAATAAATTTACAGAATGAAAAATGGACTGAAAATGCAAGTGCAAAGCCAGCAAATGATACGAGATTTCTAACGGTTCTGCCAGAATTACATGACCTTCTTTTATTAATAGTTAAGCTCTTATGGTAATAAAATTTTGATCTATTATTTATACCGACACAAAATGTACCATGCATCTAGAAGCGAAAAAAAAAAAACCAAAAACGGTTGCCGATTAACCAGGATTATACACGAAAACCGGCTAACTTTGTTGAATATCCAAAAAGAGCTAAAAAAAAAAACAAACAACGGCACACCGATTAACTCGTGGCATTTTGAAATTTCACTTTTGCGCTATTTGCGTTTTTTCCAAAATAAATTACATTTGCGCTTAACAATATAATTGCATCCACCAGACTACCAGAGAGTTCATTAATCCAGATGAGGCTGTGCCTTATTTTCAGTCACATACCTAACATTATGCTCCCTGGTGAGGTTTGTGTTATTCCGATTTTTTTGACGATTTCTTTTGTCAGATTACGAGTTCCAGCCTCATATATTATAACTCCCCGATCAAATATATTCTAATCACTTTATTCTTTAAGGATTTTTTTTTTTTTACCTTTCTTCGTGTCCATGGACTTCTTCGCTTGACTCCAAAAATTATTTTCGGACGGAGTCAAAGTCCTGTGTCGGAGAATAATTCAGTTCACCGAACCCTGTTCTGATTATATACGTAGCTACTCACACACTCTCTACTGCACCATCACCTGTTATTATTGCTTTATCTTCTTTCTGGTACATTTTCAATTGAATTTTCTTTGAGTCTTCATTTATTTATTAGTGCAATATCCGTTGCGACTTCATCTTCTTGAGCCGCCTTCGCTATCCAAGGATGACGTCTACATCTTTCACTTCTTTGATCCATGCTTGCCAGTCTCGTGCCTGATGGAAAAGCCTTCCTGTCTCGGTAACAGCCTTCCATTTTTGGATGTTGGAAATCCATGATGTCCTTCTTTGGCCAACACCACGAACACCTCCTACTGCGCCCATCAGTATTGTTTGAAGTTCCGCCCCCGCATCAAATGACCCGGATAATTAATTTTCCTCAATTTTATTAATCTAATTATTTCACAGTCCATACTCGTCCATTTCATAACTTCTTTATTTGTAATTGGCCCATGGTATTGCAAGTGTAATCGTCTGTACAGCCATGTCTCAAATAGCGCGGAAAGAACATAGTACTTAACTATTCTCCGCCGTAAGTCGTCAAGTTTTATATCATGACTTCGCAAAAAACTGTTTAGCTTATGAAACCTTACCGTTGTGCAATTTAACGGCGAGGAAATTTTCAGAGGATACCCGTTTAATAGTTATCGTGTGTCGCACGAAAACGGATGAATGATTTAAGAAGAAAACTACTGACAGGTTAGTCAAGCGGACATCTCACCTGTCAACTATCATTACCCGTGAAACTCATAGCTGGCCAGAAATTGACAAAAAAAAAAATTTCTAGACGAAATTCCCGTTTTTCGTTAATCGAAAAATGTTTTTTTATTCCTTTTTTTTTCTTCTAAATTTTGAAACTGTTTACTTGAAGGAAATCTCGGCATTATTTTTGAATTCTAGCGAACTATCGAAACTCGTTGTTGTTGACAAATAAAATTAACTCGACTAGTGAATTTCGATGCAAATTCAAAACTTTCAGCATGTCATTTCCATTAAGCGTCGTAGTACATTAAATGATAATGGTAAAGGAATTTCGATGTTAAGTCGGTTTTATTTACTCTTCGAGGAGGTTACGTCAATTGTCATTCTAGCGAGTTTTCCTATTTGCAAATAATTTTAACCTCCGTCGATGAAAAACTCGTTCTCTGACTACTGCGTTGTATTTCGAATATTGCAAAACTGACGGTTATTTATTTTTTGGTATCATTATTATTATTATTATTATTATTATTATTATTATTATTATATTCTGGCGTAATAATTATTTTTACTTGGAAATAATTGTACAAGTATAAAAATATCGATTTTACGTTTGCTAATAGTGTGTTTACAGATTTATGGTGATTCAAAAATTCTCGGACTCCATCTATTTTTAAAGCTATAGAACCAGCAATACTGCTATCAGCTAGTGACTTTAACGCACTATCAGTTTAATGCGCAGCTGTCAATCCTAGAACAATTGGCGTCTCTATCTATGAACTAGTTCAATTCATTAAAATAGAAAAAGAACAGAAAAATTTTCAAAATGGCCGTCGAAATGGCTATCGTGTGTTATACACTGTTGCACCGATGTGAGTGTGTTTAGTTGGATTTTGAAATAATAACAAGAAAAGTGGGTGATATCAAGCAGCAAAGAATCGTGCGTAAGTCATTTGAGGAGAAGACGATAGGATTATTTTTTCTGAAAGAGAGTTACGTGCATGCAAGGTGGACAATCTTCTGATTGCACACGATAGAGATGGCCCGTCTAGGTCGGATACCTTCTTGTGGATCTGTAACTTTGATGATAGATTTCGGTTGCAGTGGAATCATTTGGAAATACTATTCCTCCAAAACCGATGTTTCGCTGCTAAATTTTTTCTGAAAAAATGTGCCGCGAGTGCTTAATCACATTGTTCAATTTTCGATCCTTCCACTTTCGCCAAACTTCTCATTACTTCCCGGCTCATAAGAAACACCAGACAGGAGCTAGATGGATCCTGAAAAACTCCGAAAAATTACTTTTAAAAATCTTTTGTTACTCCTATTTCCCAAATCTGGAAGCTGGCTAAAGATATTAGAAACTCGTTTTGTAAATGCCTATAAAACTCGGACTTTGCTAATGGTAAAGCCTATCTTTAGACTCCATAATTTCTAGTTATGTTTCAAGGTTGAAGAAACTTATCATTTAATTTCTCCTTACACAAGATAGTTACATGTCCTTTCTTCCAACTTTTCTTTTACAGTAATTATTTCTTCCTCGAATAACTCGCCTAAGTCATTAGGACAAGATATATCCTCAGTCATTTGCTTGAAAGGGCCCTTATAACTGCACTTACCACTTTAAACCTATTCCTTCAGTACAGTTCTATCCCTGATTCATGGAACACCTTTACAGTAGTGTTATCTCTATTCTCAAAGAAGTAAATTCCATTCCTCCTCGGCCTGGTTCTCTCCTTACCTGAGGAAGCTTCTTGAAAACATATGCAACGACTGTTCCAGATAATTTATTTAATTTTCGCTCTAATTTTCCTTTCCCAGATTGTAATGGCTTCTTTTCGGATGACATTAACAAATCATTTTTTCACTAAAAACTTTACAGCTGCAGCATTTATTCACATAATCAGTGCATACAAATAAGTCGTATCTTGCCATGCTCAAAAAACCATGGTTTCCTTAAATATTCTATCCTCCTTTTTCCGTCCTAATTATAAGTTTTCTCCGAAACAGAACTCTTCATCCCTGCATCGCGTCCTTTTTTACCACGAGAGAGGTCTTCCAGGACTTCCTCAAGACTTGTGTATTAGCCTAAGATTATTATATACATATATTATATTTTCATTATAGTGCCATATCGCTGACTGCCTATTTATACATTTCAACTGCACAGATATAGGTGTAGTGTACTAGGCAATTGCTGTACGCAGCGCGAGTGTACGCATGCAAGACTACACTTAGAACTCTGACTGTAACTGCTCGATTTTTATTGATATACGAATGCAGTTCTGTGTGTGTCTACTTGGTATACGCGGTGATTTGCCATTGCCTTCCATATGAATCTATTAGCTATTATTTTATTTAATTTCAGTAATAATTTCTGTCGTCGCCTGGAATCGAATTGGGTACCAGAGAAATCTGGGGGAAAGTAAAGGCGGATCCCAAGTAGAAAGGAACTGGCCCCAGTATTCTCCTTCGACCCATTAGGCTTAGTAACATTATGAAAAGTTTAACTTCACAATCCCCGACGCCCTGCTAAGGATATGGGACTCACTTTACTTTATATATATATATATATATATATATTGAGACGGATTCGGCAGTTATTACGTTATACGCTCTCTGATAACATTGTCCGAGGTAGAAAATATATATTTCTTTGATTGAAATCATTTGAATTATCGGGTTTTTCTCGGGCAGTGCAAAGGCAATGAATTGTTATCGGAGTCGCTATTTCGGCTGAATATCGAAAAATCCCGGACGCAATAGTTTTGTCGGCTGTGTTGGGGTAGCGAATTGGTTGTCGCGGTGAGCGTGGTCGAAAACGCGAAGATAAAGCGCTTGCCAGCGGAGAGTGTATCTGTGTGGAACGGACAGCTACGAGAGTCGAGGGAAGATCTATAAAATCCCGTAAAGTAGATAGACAGGGCAGCGGCCGCTTTACTTAGCATGTAAGAACTTTCTAGAAAATCGGCGTTATCTTCATTAATTTTTAAGTTTAACGGGTAATTTCGGCGATTCGGCTATATCGTCGGAAAAGCCCATCATGTGTCGTGATCGACATCGTGCGAGTGGTCGGTCATATCAATTATTATTCCACGCTGGTCAGTCGCACAATAATTCGGTCGTCAATTTATTGCCGTTCTTCGTTCTTTGAAATAATACATGATAACCAGTATGGTGCATTACCAGGTAGATCATCTGAATTGGCTATACACAATATTTTACAAACAATAAGAATACACAAAAATAAAAATTACCGTACATGCTTACTTATTTTTGATATAACAAAGGCTTTCAACAGTTTAGATTTAAATAAATTGCTTGCATTATTAAAGGAACTAGGATTACATAATGGCATGTTGAACATTGTAAATCTCGAAAATCGCTACACTGTATTACAAATCGATAATTATTCAAAAAAAAACAAGAAACCGTTATGGGAGTACCGCAAGGGTCTGTTTTAGGACCGTACTTGTGGAACATAGTTTTCTCTCAAATTTATAACATTAGATTGCCTACTAATGTAAACATTTTCACTTTCGTAGATGATATTGCAATAGTAATAGCTGATAGCAATGAACATGTATTCGAAAATAAATTTTATTAGGTTTATACAGAAATCGCGAAATGGTTAGAACAATTTAATTGAAATATTAACGAATCTAAGTCAACTTACACGTTGTTTAACAAAAACTTAAAGGATAAAAGATTAAATTTGCTCCAATATGGATTAAAGATTGCTATGGTTCGTCAAACCAAATACTTAAGTGTATTAATAAACAATAACTTAAAATTTTATAATCATTTTCACTATATCACTAAAAAAATCAATACATTTTTAATTGTATTTAACAAATTATATAATAATAGTAATAACCGATTAAATTACAAGAAGGGACTAACCTTATATAAAAGCGTAATATTGCCTCACATACTTTTTATAGTAGTATAATGGATATGTAGATATTTTGAAAATTAGGAGATTTCAAGATATATTAAAAAGTTTTCAGAGAACTATTGCAATGAAAATGATTAAAGCTTATAGAATTACCAGCTATATGGCAAGCGCTGTCATTGCAGGTATTAAACCTCATTAAGTTACGAAATACAGAAACATATTGACATATTTTTAATAAAAAATAATATTAAAAATCATGAATTCCATACTGTATAGTATCATCGGCCTTGCTTCGTACACGAACAAACCTCGTTAACGCTTAAACAGTTTAAACACTTATATATTAGATAAGTATTATAATAATAAATTTCAGGCGCAGTGGGACGAATATAATAATGGTGTAGCTAAAAAATTTTTCCAACCATAGGTGATAGACTACATAATAAAGTTTTTACGCCGAATTTTTTTAATGTCCTGTTTCTTACTGGACACGATCTATTTAAAGATTATTTACATAAACATAAAATTGCACACTCAAATAACTGTGTAACGTGTGACTTTCCTGATAATATTAAGCATATCCTCTCTCCGGCTGTTAGTAATACAGATTTTAGCAATATTAGCCCTGATCAATTAGTAACTAAGCTATTTAAAATATGTTCGGTAGTTTTACGATAGCCGAAATAAATCAAATCAGCGTAAAATACATGTACACCTGTATTAATATTAATATTTAAGGAATATTAATTATTATTAACATTGTAAAACAGTCTGTCAGGGTTCCATAAATTTAAATGAACGGGCTCAGGACAAACCTGTTATTTATATAAATTATTGGTATAAATTTTCTAAATATATTTACCCCATCGTATTACAAATTGGGGAACAAAAAAAAAAATATATATTACCGTTCTTGATCATCTCGGGTAGCAGTAATTATCTATCTAGTCGTCGCATTACCGTCTCGTAAAATTTTTGCCGTTCGTCATGCTGCACATGTTAGAATTTTTTAAGTATTTCGTCAGTTTTATATAGTTTCTAGTCACTTCGAACGTAATTTATTCCGCGCTATCTCGTCTTACAATTTTTTTTTCTGTAAATTTTGTTTGTTCACCGAAAAATATACGCGATTCGTAATATCGGAAATTTCTTATTGGACACGTGGTACGGCCCCGTGACATCTCCGTTTTGGAGATGCTACAGATTTCAATTAGCGGGTTTCAAGTTTTTTATTAAGAAGATTTTCCTTCCGCGATATATATATACTTTTTTTTTTTTTTTTTTATTGTCGAAGTTCTTTTTGTAAATCTAATGCTCTGCTGAGTGGAGCTATTCCAGTTGCAACACACCATTGGGAAGTGTTGCTGGCGCTCGTTATTTCTTTTATCGTAAAATTAATTTTCTATTTACGCAATACGTCAAAGAAGAGGAAGAAGCGAATCTACAAAAATATACACACATAAAACTTCCTCCCCTTAAAAACGTAATCTCTATTCTTTGCGGGTGATTCTATTTTCCATAGTGTTTCAGTTGCTAACGAGGAACCGAATCATCTCTTATGATCTCTAGAGACTGCTTCTTTCAAATTTCATTCCTTCGTCACTACTTCTGAAACAGCGAGTGTAACTTCATCCTCCGACCTTGCAATCTTCACCCTCAGCTAAAATAAATCTGAAAATTAGTACCATTCCCCTAATAAATTTTATTTCCTATTCATTTTATCCACTAGCCTGCCATTCCATGAACATATTAACCATATTTACATGCAGCCTCACTTAAAATTTAAATCTCTTGAAACTCCTCCGTCTCCAACGAAATGAGAAGATAATCCTTCTGTTTCGATCGCGGTGTATAAATTTCTTATCCGCTACCGCAAATTCTTATCTAGCAGCTCCTCTTCGAACTCTTTTCTTTATAAGTTAGGTCGCCGTTAATTTTCTTTCGTTTTTGCCTTGGAACTCTAAATATCCTATCTCAAACATTCTACCTAAATCTGTTTATTGGTAAATTTCACTTAGGCTATCGTTTCTTTACCAGCGTCTTTACATTATCACCTCAAATATCACCTCTTTTTATTCCTAGTCTTTTTTCTCTAATAAAACTCCGATTTCAACTTACATTTCTACTCGTCTTTTAAAGTCCACTTCTACTCTTTCTCATAACAAACTTCTATACTTTTCTTACAACTATTCAAAACTACTACAGCCAAGAAACAGTAACACTCAAATCTTTTCTATTTCACATAGTCAGTAATAAATTTAATAATATTATTAATTCACTGTTTTTAAACCACTCCCTAGAATCACTGCTGACAGATCAAAGGATTCTAGTGTAGTTTTAGTCTCGTTCTAGTACCTCAGATTAATCACTTTCGGTCCTTTGAACTTCGTATTTTTTACTCCATCTTTACAGCTAAATCTACTGCTATCCTTTATGCTACGGATTTTATTCTCTCCCCTAAGGTCTTAACAAATGCCTCATCGTTTCAGATTCGCCAAGTTTGTTCCTGGCATTATCTGTTCCTTGTCTTTCATCTTTCAATGCATCCTTCAGACTTCTTCTCCATGACTTGTCCTATTCAACATCTACTCAAATTGGCTTTCTTTGTCTTTTTGGTCAAGCTGACATCGAGGAAAACAAAGCTGCCGACTTGTTTTGCTAGATTTGCATTCTATAATGGACGTCCTATTATTCCATTTCACAATTGTCGTTTGTCAGCCTGATCTTGCCATCTTAAACGATCACGTTCCCCTATTATATTTCGCTTTTTTCTAATATTCCTTTTACTTCCTTCTTAATTCAGCTGCTGCTTTCTTGCTTTTACGACTTCTCTCCTTTACATCGATTCATAATTACCAGAATATTTCACGTTCGTTTCGCCCACAGACTCGTTTGTCCTTATTGAATTGACTACATCTCCGACAATTCCTACGATTTCAACGGAAGGTGCATATTTTTTAGCTGTTCTTCTCTATTCATTAATCGCGATATATTTCGTTCTTAGCTTTTAAAACTCAATCTTCCTATACTATTTCTGCATACTTTATGCTCACTTCTTCATTAGTTTCATGTGCGAAAAATTAAAAATATAACATTTTTCCTGTTTTATTTACCTCCATCGTATTTTGCTGAGCACATTCTGTTTCCTAGCTTCCCCCTCTGTATTTCTGAGAACCGTATTAACACGTGAAATAGTTCCACTTTTTGCAGCTAATTTATGTCATGTGACGATATATTCGTTTGCTGTAGTTGCGTTCAACAATACTGTTAATGTATGCTTAATAAGGATCTTTCCATTTATACCCCATAAAGGTGCTTTACATTACGCTCAAGGTCTACAAATTTTATTTTACGCTGTTTTCATACTTCTGTCCAGTTATCCGATTTTATGCTAATCTTGTTCGAGTATTTTCTTAAATATCAATCTTTTTTTCCAACGAAGAAAGAAAAAAAAGAAGAGACAAGCATCTTGGGAGTTCAATTGAACAATTTCATTGTTTCAGTCCGGCATTGAGCACACTTTTCGTTTATTCTTAATGGAGATACATTTCAACATAGCTTGAGAATATATACATATATATAGATATATATACATATACATATATATACATATATATACATATATATACATACACACACAAACACATATATATATATATATATGTGTGTGTGTGTATATATGTATAGCAGCACCGAACATGTTTAATAATGGACAACAAGAAACGGACAATCTGGACACGTCTTAATAAACGTTCACAAGCCAGACGTGTCGTTAATCATTCGAGAAATGTTCCGATCGTTTACCAGTATTGCTCATCACCGACAGCTTCGTTTTCAAGTAATTTTTAGCGAGCCGTCAAACTGCCGACGCCTTTTCGGAATAAAAGAAATCTAGAAAAAGGCATTAAACGAGAAAGGAAAAGAGCTTCTACAAATAAAATTGCCCAGACTCTTTTCCCAAAAATCCTTTAAACTCTTCTATTGTTGAGTGCCGTTTTTCCTTCTCCTGGTCTGCGTAAATTTTCCGCATTGCACTAAGAGCCGGTGCGCTAAGAACATTCGAATTCATTCAACGTCATTTTTGTAGCCAGAACGGTTAAGAGCTGCTAGGTCAAAGTTTGCAATTTGGACGGCTGGTTATTTTCTTATCTCCGAAAACAGTATAGAATGCAAGAGACCCCGTTAGAACACGTCTACCGAAGTTCTTTCTGTAATTTTAAAGCTGAGAACGTTTGAAAAGTTTTAGTTTTCGAAATTTATCGGGCAAACATCACGAAATTCGGCATCCCGAACCGCGGCACTTTGCAATAAGATTTTATCACTACTGCCATCGTGAGGCGCTGCTTGCCGGAAATTCATTTTATAAGCGAATCGTGTAAACTGAACATAGTAGTCGGCTAAAAAAAAAAAAAAAAAAAAAAAAGGATTTAACTTAGGTGGAGTAACTGAAGTGACATCATTCTATCGACCAGAAATCGAGCCTACATGACCCAGAGAATAAAGTAAAACTGGACAGAGCACTCATATTTAAGTAATGTGCTCTTTCAATTTCAAATTACAGGCGCATAGTCATAATTTCGATCGATGATGATTACTTAAATCGAATCGTGCCGCGCAAATCTAGTGTCAGTTGAGAAGAGCGCTCCGATAATTTAAAATGAAAATCTTACTGAATTCTGGTAAAAAATTTCTATTTTTTTTTTGTTTTTGTATGAAAAACTAAGCTAAAGAACTAAATAGCTAGACGGTCGGACGCAACAAAGGACAGCAGTGCAGACACCGCGGAAGATAAAGGAAAGCAGAGGATAAAGGAAGAGTTATAGGGGGTAGGGAGACCTAATGACTAGAGCTGACTGTATAAAAAGGAGCGTTCATTACGAAGAGCAGGACAGTCGAAGAAAATGTGATCAGCGTCACATATACGAGGAGGATCACAATCGTGAAAAGAACAACAAGGAGAAGGCGACAGAGCAAATCGAAAGCGAGAGGAGGGGAGGACAGAATGAAATTTCTAAATAAAAAGGAAATAGTTTTGGAATTAGTCTCAATTCGGCACATTAACGATGTTAATGACTCTATTCACTCTTGTCGGCAGGAATTTTATCGCACCTCATTCAGTTTTTTTAGCTTTTTTGCACTTGAATTTATCGTTTTTACGTAAAGTAAGTAAAGTAAGTTCCTCTCCTCCTTCTCATACTACTGACGGTATCATCCTCTCTATTCGATCTCTTGTCTCCTGTTTGTTCTCGTTCCGCTCCATTCTCATAGACTTTCTATGGGTCCCTAGTCATTCCAATATTGACGGCAATGACTCAGCTGACTCTTCAGCTCGCTCAGCCGCCCGCATTGGTCCTTTCCTCGACTCGTTCCCTTCCTCAGACATTCTTTCTCTATCACGCTCTAATCATTCCAGACTTTGGTCTGACATGTATCCATCTTTATTCTCTAATCATTATTCATACTTCCGTCTTATTCAACCGGTTTTTCCTGCTTTGGTTTCAATCCATTCTTATCTGTCGTCGTTCCACTGTTGTTTCCTTAATTAGGCTTGGAATCAATCATTCTCTACTCCCCTCTTCTAAGTCAGTCAGGGTTGACTTCGCGCTGCGCTCATCATCGAAAGTTCTCCGGTCCCTACTGCCAGTCACGCACGCTATCTAGGTCTACACTTGGACTGCAAGCTCAATTGGCAGGAGCATGTTCGCGCCAAAAGAGACCTCCTGAACATGCAGTTTGACCGGTTCCACTGGCTTATTGGACGGCGATCAAATCTCAGTCTGGTCAACAAAAAGCTGATCTACACTACGATATTCAAGCCCATGTAGACTTACGGATGCGAGCTCTGGGGAACCACTTGCGATTCAAACAGACTTATTATTGAACGGTTCCAAAACAAATTTATGCGAACAATAACGAAGGCCCCGTTTTACCTCACAAATGACCAGCTCCGTAGGGTTGGACTCCATCAGTGAGACGATCAGGAAAAAGTCAACCCGTTACGTACAGAGACTTCATAATCATACCAACACGGAGGTCGTACAGCTCCTGGATGACCAAAATGACACACGCCGATTGCGCAGACGCCACCCGCTCGACCTTGTCAACTGAACTTCGTTTAATGTGACTAGTCGTAACTCCGTTTATTTAACTAGTGCTAGCCACTTCCTTTAAATCGCCCGTGTACTTCTCTTTGTTCTAATTTGGTAAATGCTGTACTAATTTAGCAGTTCCAAATAAAAAATTAATGAAAATAAAAAAAAAAAACTCCCCTCTTCTCGCTTTCGTTTTTCTTTAGCTCTTTCTCCTTTCTGCTCTCTTCACGCTTCTGAGCCTTCTTGTATTTGTGATTCAATTCATATCCTATTCGAATGTTCTGCACTCTCTAACGAACGCTCCTTTCTTTACGCCAAACTTTTAGTTTTGGGTCTTCCTACTCCCTGTAACGCTACCTATATTCTTTCCTTCCCATTGCCTTCAGTTATTCCGTTGCTGCTGTCCTTTGTCTTTTCCATTTCTGACCGCCTGGCTATTTAGTTATAACTCTTAATTTTTCATGTTGTTGGGTCAAGGCCTAGGAAGAAAAAAAAAGAGACTCATAACCACTGACAGAGCGCCAGAGATTGTGAAGGTTCACAATGTACTGAGCCCATGAGTGATCTAAGCTCATGTAGTTGGGTCAGTGCTGGCACCGAACCCATTAAAAAAAAAAAAAGAACAAAAACAAAAAACGGCGCTAATAAGAGTAGGCGGGCCAGTTTATTTCTTTTACTTAATTATTTCAAGCTAGGTATATACCTAGAAACGACATGGCAAAGTCTCGAATTCGTGGCGACCTCTGATTTGCTAGCTAAGTACCTTAACTGAATAACAACTAATTTTTTTTTGCAGAACGTTCGGTAATTTCTCCGCACGTTCGCGGAACTTTTAACATTATGCGTTCGAGTAGCTGTAAAGTTAGAAAAGTTTTAATGGATTCAGCGGAAACGGATGAATTTAAATCTACCGAGAGTAACTAGCGGCCGAATTCAGACAGACGAGGACTTTTGACATACTTTAAATTAGAATACGACGTTTACAGACTTTATTTTTGCCATCGTTCTTGTAATCGGAGTTTAACAGCGAATCGATATGAATCTTACAACAAGTGACGATGGAACCGTTTGGTCAATTTAAGATATCTCGTAAGTAAGATGTGCATCTGCTTGTTGCCTATGTAAATTATAGATTCGGAAGGGTACCCCCATCACTCTATTAGTGAACATTTTATTCCAGTAAATATACAATTAAACTAACCCCCTACTCCGATGCTTTTCGCGGTTTTTATTTTAAGGCCTACACTGACATACGCACAGTTCCTTCAAATGTTGGCTTACTAGGACGTACTTTTATTAGTCTATCGGAAAACATACACATATCTGACAATGAAAGAGCACAGAGCTTATAAACTACAGAAAAGTGTAACCGAGGATTAATTATTCCCGCTTGAGGTGGTAGCGACGAACGTGCAATAAAAGTTGGCGAGCGAACGGAAAATTGTTTTTCGTTTGAATCGGTCGGAGAAGTAAAATTCCCAAATTTTATACGCAAACGAACCAATTGCGATAGCGACATCGGCAAACATAATTTCCGTTCAAACGGGCCGATATTGTCTTTATAGAGTTCGGTCGACGTTAATGTGACTGCTCGCCTTATTACATTCTATGCCGGCCCGATGAAATTCTATCTTTTTATTGGCTACTATTACACGCGTACACACACACACATAGGACCAGTAGAGCGACTTTCCGAAACCGCATTTACCCGCCACCTATAAATAAGTAAACTGTTAAAGATATATTTATTCCTTTCCGGCTCGCTGCAAAGAGGATTTTTATAGTGGGCAGGTTTTTACGACAATTTTCCCACAGTTATTTTGTTTCCTGTTTTTCCGCGATACCCGATTTTTCTTTTATACTTTTCTTTTCAAACACATTCTAGCGACTATTATTTGAAACGTAAGCGCAGTATCGCTGGCAGCATTATGTTTCCGTCCGAAAAAATTGGCCTAATTCGATGAAAGCAACGCTCCACCGAGGCCTCCGTTCAAACCTAACCACAAAACTCCATAATTTTAGGCATAAAACTTAATTGCGCTTCGCCGTGTGCGTCTTCTTAATAGTTATCCTCTATGTATTTTCGATTCAGAGGGAAACACGCTTTCTTCCTCGGTTAAACAATTTTGAAAAGAGTTTAAAAAAAAAGTACTAAACCCTCGTGTGAAAATATATTCGTCTGTAAACAAATATAAATCTAACACATTAAACGTCCATATGCCGAACAACAATAGCAATCCCCATCTCTTTTTTTTTTTTTATTCGAAACGTTTAAAAAATTTCAAAAAGCAATAAATTAACAATATTTTACTCGGTTCTTTGTCTTACAAAGTTGGTATTTTTCCAATTTCTTTTTTTTTTTTTTTTTCATGACCCGTAATTAAACTTTCATACACCAGTTTTTAATTTCCTACTTCCGAAAATACTTCATACTGCGAAATATGTACCATCATTTCAGCCACACGCGAAACCTTCCCCTAAAGTTGGAACATTATCTTCTTGAACCAAAATTTTCCCGGTGACCCACTACCAGAATTACTGGCCGACCTGCGATGATGTGGTATCACGTCTGTGTACAGAGGTCAACACCCAGCCTCAATACCCTTATTCCCCCTTGGATCACTTTCCAGATAAATATTGATGTGTCGCTGAAACAGCATCCGAACACAACAAGTTCTCTCTTCACAGTGGAGGCGGCAGTTAGGGCAATTAGTAAGTACCCGGACCACCTAATTTACTACACTGATGAAGCCAAGGCAGTTGGCGAGGTAGGTCCACTGCCCGCAGCCTGTGCAGTCGAAGGTCACGACATCTCATGCAAAACTCAACTTAATGATGCCTGTTCCGCATTGCATGCAGAATTGTACGTAATTGCACACTGCTTCCACCACATGGTTACAACTCACACCAGAGCCAGTGATTTTCTCCTGGTTGCTGATTCCCTACAGTCTTTGAACATGATTAGGAGTCAAAAATTCAACAACCCGCTAATTCTAAAAATATATCACTACTTGTGTGAATTGCAGCTAATGGTGTAGCTGCTGTGGGTTCCTGGGCACATTGGAGTGCCTGGTAATGAGAGTGTCGACAGAGCAGCACGTTCTGCCTTGCTCTCGCCAATGCCACCGGACGCGGAGCTACCCTCATCAATCACATATGCATTCCTAAAGGTGTGCGAAAACCAGTGGAAAACTGAATGGGCAGCTGCAACAACATCCCTAAGAACCATTAAGCCCACAGTTGAATCATGGTGGCCACCGGAGGGAACATTCCCCCGATACGACTTTAAGATCCTCAGCCGGCTGCGAATTGGCCACATCGCTATTTCGCACAAACATATAATTGATAAAACGCCGCCTCCGGCCACATGCCCCTTGTGCAACCAGACAACCGCACCGACAGTTTCCCACATAATAGTTACCTGCCAAAAGTTTACTATGTTGCGGAGGCAACTTGGCCTACCCATAGATGTAGGGCAGACCCTCTCAAACGAGGTAATCTCCATCAACAGGATTATTGCCTTCATTAAAATGAGCGGCCTAACTCACCACATTTAAATTATCCCCCCTCCATTGTGTGTGCTGTAATGACCATAGTAGTTACACACACAGCGCATACAATTTAAGGCGGGAAAAAACCGGTGTTAATTATTTTCTAGTTTTATCTTCATTTTATCTTTGAGTATCCCTACAGTTTTCAAATTTTTCCTGTTTTGGCCTTTGCAATTCTCTACATACCGTCCGTGTTTTTTTAACCATTTTTTGGTATTCCGTCGATTATCATTAATTCTTTATTTTTTATATATATATATGTATATTTTTTATTTTTTATTTTTCTTCCATGCTCTTTTTCGTATATTACTCTGATTCGACTTGGTTTTTTCCCTGTTTCTTACATAACCATGATGACACGTGTATCTCCTTCCCTTTTTTTTTTTCTCTCTCTTAAATTATTCTTCTATAATAACGGTTTGTCCCTTCTGATAACTTTTAGTTTGTGCTTTTATGTTCCTTCCTACACGTTCATTTATTCGTAACGTTCATTCGTCTTTTGAGTTAATTTCGTAAAATTCTATTTTCCAGCTAAAGATGAGCATCGTCTGAAAACGTTTCTGAGTAGTATATACACAGGCTATTTTAATTCGTTATATCTGTACTTTAATTTTTATTTCAAATTACTATAAACAAACAGTATGCTAAACAGTTCTGTATTGAATATTACACTTAACTTAGGAATGATTTTGAAAATAGACCCTATTATAATGAAAATCGCTTTAAGAAATTCATATTCGGGAAGGGAGAGGGGTATAAAATTTACAGACGTCGACTACAAATATTGTCTTTTAATCTGCGCCTCCGGGTGATATATAATTTATATAACTTAAATTCTTTTTTCAACTGAAAGTATAACCGAAATTTTATATTTTTAATCTTTTGGTCGAATTTTTTCGTCGAAAGGCAAAAAAACTAAAAAAAAACATCGAAACTTTAATCGAAAAGTTGTATTTCAAAATTTTCCGAAATTACAGGCTAAAAAATTCGATGCGGGACATCAGTGCCACGCACCTGCCTATCCTCAATCGTGCGAAGTATAGTAATGCAAGTCTCTAGAACAAAACCGCTAGATTTTTTCTGTCCGCTAATAGGCGATATTGCTAAAAACATTTTTAAGCCAAATTATTTGTATTATCATTTTGTTTTGTTTTTTTTTTTTCGTGTATTTAATAACTTGATAATTATACAGCATATATAAAAATTGAATGGCTATCGCAAAATTTTTGAAAATAATACCTTTTAAAAAAATGTCTTTGTGAGATTTCTCGATTTCCAGCAAAAAAAACAACAACTAACGGCTCTTTGTTACTTCCGCATAAGATAACAGTTTGTCATTTTTTAAACAAATTAATGTAGAATTTTCTTTCGTATTTCCGTTTTCTTCGGAAAATCTCAAAACGAACAACAAACGTACGATAGTCTATGTTCACCACCAGTGCAGTCTCCTTTGTCTAGCTTGTCTCGGCCCCATACCACCGTATCCGATTGCCAATTCCCCGAAGATTTTTTTTTTCTTTTTCATCTTTTCAATGTTATCGTTCAATTTTTACTTTTATTTCGTACCCCTCTCGAGATATGAAAACCTCTTCCTGACGACGGCAACATTCTCTCTTTCCCTAAGCTCTCTTTGTAAGGTACCTTTTTTATATACCTATTTTCTATACCTATCCATTATTTTTTAACAGTGCATGCTCCAAGAGCTGCTAACTTCGTTTTCGCGTCTGCTTCCGTAAGACCGCTCAACCCGCACTACTTTGTTTCGAAGGGCAGCAAACGATGTAGTTAAAAGAAGGTTACGAGAACCCTCCATTTACTTTTACAGCGAACAAAATCGGAACAAACTGCACTTTCGAAATTGTCTTTGGCTAAAGAGACATGTCGGATACCTTTGACTGTATATAGAGACGTGGAAAAAACGAAAAAATACAGAAAAGGAAAAGAAAAACGAAAACGACAGTAAAGCGGAGAATGAGAAAAAATATAGCCCTCTCAGTGAGCTAAACTAAACGTTTACGAGAAATAATGCGACCAGCTCTGTGTGTGCTTTCGGAAACTACGAAGCCGCTTAAAAAAGAAATGTTTCATCAGGATACTTGTTTCAGCCGATGAAATTAGATTCTAAAAGGAAAACTCTAAATTACTTTTTAATTGAACACAATTTGAAGATTAATATGAAGCGTTGCTAGTAACAGGTAGGTATGAAAGGATGCGCGTGGTTTAAGGTTGCACACCAAAAGTGGAGTTAATAAATGCTACTTTGAGCTCGGCAATATCGGATGATACGTGTAAATCCGAGAAGGAAAGAAAATATTGTCATGTAGAAGGATGTTAACTTTTATGTAAAGGAGAACTCTTTATTCTGTCCTTGCTTCTGTGTGTATATACATATATATATATATATATATATATAAACTCGGCCACTTTGGCCTCGCAAGGGGCTGTGCCCCTTGGCCCCTCCTGCTTTCATTCCTGTCTCTTTCTCTTCTATACTTTGTAAAAAATGATCAAAATTTACAACGTAATTCTTACTGGCATCAACACACACAAAAAATAACATAACCACAAAAATCCTATTCTAACATTTACCTTCCGTTATATAAAATTAAGACATTTTTTCGTTACATTTTTCGTTACATATTTCATTACATAAAATTGTGACATTTTTTAAATAACAATAACAAAAATCCTACAAAATATAACAAACGTTACATAAAATTGGGACATTTTTTTTGGGACATTAAAATTGGGACAGCCTAAGAATTACGTTGTAATTAATATATATATATGTGTGTGTGTGTGGCGATCAGCGGATGGAAAATGATTCAGCGTATGAGATTAGAATTAGAAAGAAATGATATCGTTTTTTTTCCTATAATTCTCATACTAGCTATTTTACAGTTTTTCTTCTTTTTCTTGACATCAATCGGTCATTTACTACTTAAATTCACGTGTTCTGGTAGTAGTTTGATTTGACTTGTCCTTATTAATGCAATATGAAATGTGAGTCTTAACAATCAAGTTTCATTTATTAAAAATTTAATTACAGGTAATGTTAATTTTGTTTTAACTTAAAATATACGTATCTACAAACATATTTCTACGGAAAATTAATTTTTGAATTTAATGGAAATCGAAAAGTTTGAACATTGTGTTTCTACTTGGATACACGCGTTTTTGACTGATTTTTGACTATTTCCGTATAATATTTTAATACATTCTTTTTCAGGTGAATTCGATTTATATAAGTCGTAATTGTAACATTATAACAATATATACATATGTGATCCGAAGAAACCCGGCTTATGCCTAAAAAATCAATTTTCGAATTTCGACAATTTCCATGTCTTCAAACCTTCCTTTATGACGTGCCGTTGGTATAAATTGAAAATAATAATTATAATCGACGATAATATAGCCATTTTTCTTCACTCCTGTCGAATGCAAAATAGTTGAAAATTCGCTCTTTTTCAATATTTAATAGATTACACATTCGAGAGTTTTTTAAACCCCCTTTTCCCTCATCATGAATTGTTTTATGTGACATGGTGTTGTTGGAACGAAAAATATTTCATATCTTTTAGAAAGAATGATGTAGTAATATTTATTACAAAGTACACGAATTATGAAACGCGTGAAGAATCTTCTTCTTCTCGTGCCAACCGATTCGGGTATTGCTTAATCATCATGTATGGATTGGATTATCTGCTGGAATTGATTTCGATCTTTTGCTATTCAGACTAGATCTTCTGTTTTCTTAATTCCGGTCAATTTTTTTATATTATCTATCCAAGCGGTCTTTCTTCTTCCCGGATTTCTTCTTCCTTCTATCATGCCCATTATTATTGTCTGTAGTAATTTGTATTTTTCACCTCTCATGAAGTGTCCAAAAAATTTTATCTTCCTTCTTTTTACTATTGTCATTAATATTCGGTCAGTTCCCATTAGTTCCAGTACTTTTTCATTTTTTAACTTTTTTGTCCACGGTATTTTCCACATTCCTCTGTAGCACCACATTTCGAATGATAATATGCGCTTCCTCATATTTTCCTTTATGGTCCATGTCTCGCTTCCATACAGTAGCACTGACCATACGTAACATTGCAATATCTTGTTCTTGATCCTTAGGCTTAATTTCCTATCGCAAAGGGTGTTTTTTAATTTCATACATGACATAAAATTGACAAAAATTACATTAAAAAATTATCTAATTTTTAATTAAAGACTTCCAAGCTGTACAAGAATAAAAACATCTACTGCTAATTACTCTTATACAAAAAAGTGCTAGCACGATTTACAATCAGAAAATTAATTGGAAAAGTACACCTAAAAAAGTTATTTCTTACATAAAATTTTAAGCTTTACAAAAATAAGACGTACTGCCAATTGTACAAAAATAAGGACACAATTGATAACAAATAGGTCGAAAAATTTACTAAGAGATTACGCGAAAAATTACTTAAAATACATCAAAAAATGAAATGAATGGGAAATCGAAAAAATGCTTCATTCTTACTTATGGTAATTTCCTTAAGAGTGACCTTGACCTCGTCGTTCACCCTGCCATACTGCCACTTTGACATCTTCTTCCGTGACCACGCCCTGTCCCTCCATTTTCACGTGATTCTTCACGCTCTCAATTCCCGGATAACTCCTATACTAGCGGTAACACTGTACAGAAGCAAAAAACAACGTAACAGGTGTGTTGGAAATGATGAAACAGTGTTACCAAACTTCAAACCTCGTTTTTCTCGCATATTGCGTTTTAGACATATTCTTCGGAGCCGGGGTCACATATGCAGACGAATTAAATATCATGCTTTTTTTATTCCTTTCTTTTTTTGGTTAATTTAAAATTAAATATGTACGAGTTTTTAAAAAACTTAAAAAAAAATTTATAGAATTACAGTGTTATTAACGAATAGTTTTTCTATATGACATAAAAATGCAATAAATTTTATTAAAATTCAGCTAAATAATAAATTCCACTATAAACAATAACAAATCAAAATTAATTTTTCCATAACTTTTTTTTTCCCCTTCAAGATTATGCCGGGTTTGAATTATTATGAAATTAATGATCGTGTTTACGAATTATCAATTTAAAAGCAAAGAAAATTATACAGAACGAAAAATACTTTATTATAATATTATCAAAATCCTCTAAACTAAAAACTTACATATTGGAATACCCGGAAACGAATGTGTAGACCGGGTCGCCAAGGTAACGTTGTCTGCCCTTATGCCATTTAATGCTCCATCTCCAGAAATAGTTTCCTTCCTACATAGAAGTATGAAAGAACATTGGATATCATCCTGGTCCCAACAAGTAACCTTTCTAAGGAATATAAAACCAAAGACTGAATCTTGGTGGCCACCGATCGAAATGTCCGAAAAAGAATTCTCTGCTCTTACTAGGTTGAGACAGGGACACACATCCGTATCCCATATTCATATCCTTCAGAGAGCCCCTCCGCCAATTTCTTGCCCATTTTGCAATGTAGCAGTGGTACCTTCTGTCGAGCATCCCCTGAAACAATGTAAACAATTCAGGAGAGAAATAAGAACGAACCCACTTGCTTAGGCTGGGGCTTCCTGCTCCTTTTTGTGCTCGTTATATCCTGTCTTTTCCTTCTACACTTATTATCCCTTTCATTGTTTCCTTTTTATTAACGGTATCTGATCGTCTCACTATATAACTTTCGTTTTCCTTCTGGGTGAAGGTCCTTGGTTGACGAGCCCAATCTTATTCCCTTTTTTTTTATAGAAAAAAAAAAAAAAAAGAACGAACGAACCGCTACACATTTTTTTGTCCAATCGCCCAGAACAGGTTCAAAAACAGTGCTATCTTTCCTCAACATAAATAACCTTTTAGGTAAAGCGTAATAACTCTTATGCTCGCCGTAATGACCCTGGCAGTTCAAACGAATAGATGGTATAATAGAAAAAAAAAAAAAAAAAAAACCACTACAAATAAACGTTATTACGACTTTATTTGAAACATTGACAAAAAATAATTGCGATTTCGGTAGCAGTATAGAAATACTGTTACTGTTACTAATATTCTTCGAAAATTTTATAAATCCACTGTCTTAACTTCGAAGTAACATGTTAAATATAAATCTGCAATTTAATTTTAACAGTTAATGGTTTTTTTAATACTGATTAATTATACAAAATTATCTTTTTAAAATGTATGCTTCAACTTTGATACTGACATTGCTTAGAATCGTTAAAGTCAAAATAAAAAACAATACTCAAGCTTCGATTTAAACTGTCTAGTAAATGGTGTATATTCAAATAGGCTTTATGTTAACATACATATAGAATAAGTGATAATAAAACATACCAATATAAAACGATTAATTATTTGATCACACGGGAGCTGATAATGACTCTCGGTGATCATCAAGTTCGAAACGCGTCCGGTAAATAAATAATTAATTGTTTTATATTAGTGTGTTTTTTGTCTATTCCATATGTTAAAAACAATGAGTGACAGGAAGCTTTATAACAATGAGGTTTCATGTTGTTTTATTTAACTGAAAATGTTAAGAACAGTCACGCTGGCATAATTAAAATTAAAGAATTAAATCCTTTCACGTTTCTATCTTTCTTATTTTAAAATTCAAGAGATGTTCTTACATATTCTCATCCATTTTTTAGATACTCTGTAGCACAAAGTAAACTATATAGGTTTCAGTGTATATAATAATGGGAGCTTACAAATGTATGTAATTTTGAGATTTTACTAAAAAGTAAAACATTCAGAATTATTCTATAACGTAGATTTTCAATGATTCACAATTTTTTGACGTTCGGTGGGCAAATAACAATCTGTCCAGCGAGCACATATATCGTAATAAGTTTAACTGTATTCTTGTAAATAATAGATTTATCTCTTTTTTTTAAAAAAAAAAACAAAACAGAATGAACTATAATATAAGAGTGATGAATTTGCGACATAATCAGCACAACTACTGAAGGTGAGAGTCCCTTATCAAGCAAAACGCCTAGGAATTTAAATTCCTTCTTACAATTAACGTGATCATTGGGGTTGGATTCGAAGGACTTTATGAGAAATGGCTTTTGTTGCATTGAAATATTGCGGTGAAGACAAATTGGCAGCAAAATTTTTTATATTGTTCATTACTTTAAATAGCTTCGCGATAATATAGAAAGCAGTAAAATCTGCCCTCCTGTAAAAGCTAAGCATAGTCAAAATGATGACACAGTTCGGTAATAACAATGGAATCAATTCGAAACGTGAAACGATGAATACCACTTTAGAAACAATGGAAAACACCAAAAATACGGAGAGGCAATTTTATCTTTTTTTTTTTGTTTTTCGGTTTTATTTCCCACTAATTACAGGTTCCGCGTTGTTGTTGGCTTCGTTAGATCGAGGTTGATAAATAAAGCATACGCGTTCCACTGACGCTACGGTAATTTTGGGAATTTTAACTGCTACAAGGCTGATACACAACACCCGAAGAGTGCCCAGATAAAGGGACAAATGGCTACATGAAAAAAAAAAAAGCTTTTACACCGTGTTAAATGAACAGATGATAAAGCAGGGAATTTTTGTGTCGAACGAGCTGGTCAATACCGTATTAATTATGAACGATAGGCAAAACTATTAGAGCCAAGGACAGCGTCGAAGTAAATTAACGTCAACGGAAAGAATAGGCCACACGTCAGCAATTTATCAATCGACTTTGATGTTATCTATACTTTCTGGGCGTGTGTTTTATTTTGGGACTGACGAAGGAATTCCTTTGCTGCTGTCCAATAGTCGAAGCCGTATTACACGCTAATAAGCGATTCTCGCTTTATTTGCACCGCCCGTCACACTATTCTATTGTAACGGTGTCGCAATGATCAAAAATACCGATAAATTCAATTTACATTTTAATTTTTCTAACGAAAAATACAAAAAAAAAAATGAGATTCCGTTCGTTAGTATTAAAAAAGCGATATTAATTTTACGAAAATCGAAGCCTCTTAAATAATAACAACCAAAGAACGATTTTACAGTATATACAATGATGTTACAGCCTGATCAAGGGGTAGTGTCATTCAGAAAATTGCCATCCTAGCTGTTGTTGATGGTACAACTATGTAAAATGTGTTTTCGTGCAACGTTCAATTGATGTTAGCTTCAAAGTATCTTTTATTTTAAAATCACTGAATCATAGCAACTTCCCTCAACACAATCTGAAAGTTGCTACTGATATCTGCCACCTATAGTGAAACCATATTGCCGTGTATAGTTTTATGTTTTCACATTAGTCGTTTATCTAAAAAAGATACCCCGATATCTTTAACTGGAAGAACAACATTGTCTCTGTGGCTGTACTGTTCGCTCGTTCACTTTTTCTTGTTTCCAATTATGGTATTTTCAGCATATTTTAAACCCGTAGTAATCTTGTTGCTGAAGCGCTGCTCACAATCAGTTAAGGGGGTTGCTTCAGCATACCCGCATGAGTGTTTCTTTCTACCTCATATTCAAATACTCACACATTCTGCTGCCTCGTTGTTCCGATTTAGTATTAATTCAGTCTAATTTTACCATCTTCGTTAATTCTTGTTTCGTTTTTTCTTTGTAATTTTTGCTAATTTTTTCTTATACTCGTTATCTTATAATAAGAAAATTATTAATCTTTTCCACTCCTTGCAGAGCTGATCATTGCTCTCTCTCTCTAATTTTTTTCTTAGGGACCACTTATCTCCTCTGCTAACTTTCACTTTCATTTCACTATTTTCTTTCCTCTTTACATTTTGCGACTCATTCGAGCGACATATTTGTTGGGTAATCATCCAATGCGGACAGCTCATATAACAAAGCAAAAAAAAAAAAAAAAAAACAGTAAAAAATCGCGTTCTTAGTGAAGTAAAGGGCTGAGTTAATCCTTCGTATTTTGAATCAAGCCAAGAACTCGTAGACTATCGAAATCCCTAACATTAGCCGGGAAAGACAGTGATTTAGGAATTCATAAAGAGAACACAAAGTGTAAGGCTTAATATACGTATCCTTGTAGGGGGCATCAATCTTTATAGATTATAGTCTTCATAACTGAAATAAAACGAGGTTTCAAACGAATCTTGCTCGTTACTTGTAAAATCAGATTTTTGATATTTATTAAATTGTTTACCAGTCGACGTTTTTAGGAGCGTATTTTTCTTAAGAATAGATGTTGGAAGGAGCAGCAAACCGAGCCAAAGAATCCGCCGCTTTATTACCAAAAATGTCCGAATAGCCATTGGAACGGAGAAAAGAAAGAATGTGGATAAATAAACGGAATATTTTACTTACCATAAATATTATTACTATCATTATTGCTTAATAAATCTACCTTATCATATGGTATTTTATCGTGAATAAGTTTACTCTTATTATAATCATATTAGCGTTAATCTGAATATGTTGTAGGTATTATTTTACATCGTCACTAACTTTCTCACGAATATCGTCAATTCATTTTATTACTCTACATAATTGCTTAACAGCAGCGGTGAACAGGGAGGATACCCTCTTGGAAATTTTGTATACTTCATGTTTTTAGCGTAGATCACCGGTATAGGGTAAAGTGGGGATAGTTAAGCATAGGGGTAAAACTACACACCATACGCTGACTTATTAAATGACGAAAAGTATTGTGGGAGAGGAATTCATCACACAACCGTCACTCTTGTTAATCGGAATTACATGCACGTTTTGTTTATTTTGCGACGAAGAAGTAAAAAATTAGTTTCGGTTCGTTTTTCTTCTGTACGCGTTACTTCGATCGCATAAATGTTAAACTTTCGTACATCTGTCGCAAATTTATCGTAAATCTATCGTAAATCTATGTATTTATGATATCTAGAAATAATCTGGTTCTTACTCAAACAGTTTCTTCATAGTTCCACTTTTTTTTTTTTCAAATATTTAAGTTGGGGGCTAGATAAGCAACTATTGCTCGTTTAACCCCACAGTTTGAAACAAAGGCAATTTTTGTTTTTCTGTTATTTTAGGATGCGGACAATTGCGCTTCTTCACAAGATACTTGGCTACGAAATATGCCGAGAAAGACAATAACTATCTACGATATACCAAAAAATTGTTACAGATTCACTTAGCTCAGACACAAGTATAAACATCATGAATGGTTCTCAAAAGATGGCTATCTCCCCACTTAATGAGGACATTTTTAATGACGATGATTCTTCGTAACCGACCATCCAGATCGAGAGTCTGTCCAGTTAGAAAAATATCCCCTTCACTGCAACCTATAATGCATACTGCGGAACCTGACAGTGGTACAACCTCCACTGGTCAACCGGATATAAGCTACAAAAAAAAACAACAAAAAAAACCTGCAATTAGACCCATCTCAAGTATTGTCTCCTGAACTTGTTCGATCATACTCAAAGGCAAGAAAAATGTACACATCTATCAGAAGAAAAAAGAAAGCGGCTTTTCTAACAGACACTCCCCCCCCCCAAAAAAAACGCATTTCAAAAACAAAAGCAAAAGCTCGATAAAAAAAGAACAAAAGTGTTTTTAAAAACATACTTTAGTCAAGTGCATATAATATGTAAAATAAACAACATTTCAGATATTTTTCTCTCTAGAGACAAAAAACAAAAGTTTTATTCATGAAAATTAGCAAAAAACTTAGAAATTCAGAAAAAAGAACGACACGATTGCGCGTAGTAAAATAAATTGAAAATTTAGAGAAAAAGGGACACAATTGCACATAACAAAAAAAATAAAGTTAGATAAAAACTTGCGAAAATAAATAAAAAAATTAATGGAAATTATAAAAAATAAACGATACGTTCACTTGTAATAAAACAATTTCCAGGCTATCACCTAAAATCATTTTTGAACCATTCAAACTTATTTATGCAGTCAAAATTTTAATTTTCGTGACATTGTTCTGTAGTGTGTTTCCAGCTTGAAAAAGTATGTAGTTTCTTTTAGCCCATCTTGTAGATTTTATTTGTCTGCCCGATTATCTTTTCATATTTAGTTATACATAAACTAATTTACAAATTTCAGTCGACAACAGTAACCTTGGTGTTTATTTTCAAAAAAAAAAAAAAAACAAAAAAAAAACAACAAACAAACAAAAAAAAACATATTTATGTATATACCTATATGTTTATCTCGATTCAATGGATTATACATATAAAGCAGTTTTGCACAAAAAAGATAATTGGGCGCTCGATCTAAAAAGAAAAAAAAGTCTCTGACATATGTAATCAAATTAAATATAATTAAAAAAGATCCAGTATTAATGTATTCAGAAGCGCTGAAATTTTAAAGATGTATTTACTACTTTCATAACGATTACACACAATTACCTGACGTTTGCTATAGACTAAATTTTATTATTATTTTTTTTTTATATGGTCTGGACTGTCATCTATTTAGCCATCCTCCATTATACTTTAGAAATTAAACCAATATGTGATTATTAATTATAAAGCAGACCATGGCAAAAATTACAGTATGGCCAGAACTACATAAATAATGAACACTACATGGAAGGAAATATCCGCATGAAATTGTAATTCTTCATACAAGCTTTTATTTGAAGTGTTATTTTTTTTTTTTCAAACTGTACTAATGCGGTCATTTCAATTGCGGCACTCGAATGAAAATATGTATACGTCGAATTACATAAACGTTAGTTGGTTTCGTCGATATTCTTGCATGTACGCACAACTACATAAACCGTGTTTTAGAGCACAGCTGCAAGATTGAACGTTACGATGAACCAGGAAATTTGCGAATTTCGGGAATTAAGTACTTCTAAATTATTCATATTTCTCTGCTCAACCAGTATCATTATTCTGTTTTATTAAAATTTTATTAGACCTTACAGACCCCGCACGGTCTTCAACAGCTCTTTCCCAAAAAACTAATTAATTATTCGATTAGTAAATAATTCATTAATACGGAGCATTTTTACCTGAATTGTACATAATCGTTTTATATTATTATTATTATTATTATTATTATCAGTATCATCATCGCC
The DNA here is from genome assembly GCA_039619475.1 of Icerya purchasi. Lineage (NCBI taxonomy): Eukaryota > Metazoa > Arthropoda > Insecta > Hemiptera > Monophlebidae > Icerya > Icerya purchasi. The sequence continues at coordinate 243,224,418 of CM077115.1, forward strand.
GCTAAACATACGCAAATGCTACAGGTGTTATAGCGATTTTTTAAAGCGTCGAAATGAAAACTGTTTAAAAACATTCGTTGCATTTAACTGAATATATTCGTCGCACATTGTAAATATTTATTTTCGTACTTAAAACACTTTCTCGCCTTCAATACTCACTTTTCAGTTCATCGCACAAACTTTAAAAAGCGTATTATTACTAATTTATAAGAAACATGAATTTTAATTCGCGGGCCTCTTTGTTAAATATAAGGAGTTTGCAAAGGACCTATTTGCGGATAGAATACTTGTTTTTTTAATAAAAAAAAAAAAAAAAAAAAAAAAATACAGAAACACCTCTTCTAACAGTTAAATTAACGAAAAATATTTTAATTATTTTTTAATTATTATTATTATTATTGTAAAGTATATTTCTATATACTGTAATAATTCGTTACACATCTTAATATATAAGTAATACTATTTAGACCTTATATCGGGCAAAGGCCTCCCTCAAACGTGCCCATTCACGCCGGTCCCAGGCTACACTTTGATAAGGTTTATGTCCTAACATTTTAGAAATATTGTCGTCCCACCTTAATTTTTGTCTTTTTCTTTTTTCGTTTGTTATAAAGACTCCAGTCCATTACTATCTTTGTCCATTTATCGCTTCCAATCCTAGCTATATGTCCCGCTCAGTCCCATTTTTGTCTATTTATTACTCTATTAAAAATACTAGTATTCTTAAGTTTTGATCCTGATATTTTATGTTTAATTTTATCCTTTAGCTTCATGCCTAACATCGACCTCTCTACTGCTTTCTGCAGTCTCTCTATTTTACTTACTAAATTTATAGATAAGGTACACGTCTGACAACCATCAGTAAGGGTGGGTACTACACAGCTGTTTAGTATTGCGCATTTTAGACTATTACTATATGGGCCTTTAAAGGTATGTTTTAAGGACTAATATTTCCGCCAGGTAAGTACAATTCTACGTTCCACCCCCTTTATTGTCCTATTATCAATCGAAAATGAATTGACCCAAGTAACACTATTAAATTATACTTCAAAAACTTATAAAAATTTACTTTTAGATAAAGTTACAGATTTGTTAACTCGTGTTTTAAAAAGTATTGTAGTAATTTTAGAAAATAGGAGTCGAAGAATAAGCAGAAAGGTGGAGAAATGACTGAAGTTTCTTTGTGTAAGGGTCGATGGCAGGCGCGTGTGCGCGCGGACTACGACACGTTCCGAAATATCGAACTGTGTCGTACTCTATGTCAAGCGGTGATAATAGATAAAAGGCCGGCCCAGGTAGATCGGATACGATAAGATTGCATTATTATCTGCGACTACTTTCAAAAAATGTATTACAATTTATCTCTTCGATTTCGTATATACATATATTTCCATCTGAATTAAAAAGACTAATGCTCACCGACGTTTAAGAAACCGAAATTTAACCGCGATATATTTCTAGATTCTTTTTTATTGTTTGTTTATTTTTTTATCCTCTTAGTCGTTTCTCGCTTTTTTTTTCTTTTCTATCTTTTACGTATCTTTTCGAAAGTATTTGCATTTTAACAGACTGGAGCGTTTACAGTTATCGAAATAAGATAAAAATGTACTGCAAATACCGCACTACCCTATGCTCGTACACACATGATGTGCATAAAAATCAGTATACGCGACCGTAAAGCGATCTGACTCAGCGCTTCCAGACTGAACATGGGCATTTTTTCTTCACACCCGATACACATTACTCTGGAATCGCACGGATAAAAATTCGCGTAAATTACATGATCTCGAAGCAACACAACCTGGCGCATTCGAATATGCGTGCGCAACCTTTTTCTTTCATCGGTACGCAGTAGATCGTTCTTCAGGGACAACCCTAGGCAGTAGTAACGTGAAATAGTAAGCATGTAGCTACTTCTGTTACTCGAGCTTACAGATATCCTTTCATCTTTTGTCTAGAAATTTTTAATTTTGGCATTTAAATTCAGTAACTTGACTTTCAATGTTATCAACGATGTGCCATCACGATGATTTCGGTTATTTGAAAAATCCAGAAGTAATAACATTTTACAATTTGACCAAAGATGGAGTTGATGTAGTAGATCGATTGAAAAATTCATGTTACAAAAATAAGTAATTGTTAGCCACTTACAATTTTTTTTTTTTTTTTTGTTTATTTAATATCAGGGCCATAAATGCGCAAGTTATTTATAAAACTAATACCAACCGTATATGTATATTCATCAGAAGAACATTTCTTACGAACTTATGCAAAACATTAACAAAACCCATTTGTTGAAATGTGCAACAATGCGTAGTCTCTCGGATTACCACTCAACAGAAAATGCGAAATATAGCACGATTTCAAACACCACTGAAGTCTATACTGCACTCCCAAGGAATGCCACGATGTATGTACATATTGTCCGATACGTAAAAAAATAGATTTACACAGAATGTAGCCGCTGCTCCAAATCAATTTGCAAGGAACATACTGCGCGCATTAACTAACCTAATTTGCCTCATTCGTAACAGCTCTCAAGATTCAGGTGATTAATAATATCATTCTAGTAGGTTTTTTTCCACATTTATGTAAACTTAAGTTCTTCATTTATCTGTATTTTTTTCAATTAAAATATAAAAAAAAACTTAAAGTGTATCGTAAGATCACAAATACAATGTAAATTGTTCAAAGTAGCTGTAGTTTAAATTTTATACCCCTACTGAATCTAACTATAACTTATAATTATAATGACCGCCCTTTAATTTTGTTATATTTTATAACAGGTAAACTGCCAGGCTTAAATTAAACATGGTGGCCACTCAAATATAATTTTTAAATTCCCAATTTGTTTCCGGTGGTCCAAATCTTCCCGATTTCCCGATTACTAGAATTGTACAAAAACAAGAATGGACTTTTTTTTTTTTGTTACTATTAATAATATTTGGCCGCCGCAGCGTATTTTATATAAATAAAACTGAACATGGTAATTTATTTCGAATGTAAAGTACATTAAAAAATACATTCACTTTTTAACGTTTCAAATGATTTTATCTTATTAAAAATATCGTCGTTTTCGGTTATTTTTACGATAAAATTCCCGATTTGCAAAATTCCCAGCTTATTCCCGGTTTCCTGGTTAGGTGACCACCCTGTTAAAAACGAATACGTTCGAATATGCGGAAAAGTAGTGTATTTATGTGGTAGAAGGGGAGAATGAGGTTGCAAAACTATCTCACACATAAAGAGGGTCTAGTTTATAATGCAATAAATATAATCTGCATAAAAATGGAAATCATATCTCTGTGAAATTAAGTAAATTAATAAATTGTTGGGAAAAATCTAACGCGCGAGCAGTCGCGTATAATAAAACACGCCAGTAATCCCGGGTTAAAAATAAAGAATAAATTGTGTAGAATTTTTTAGAAGATAGTGAAGAAAACTGATCTGTATGTGAATATTCGAGATATTACGTTTTTCAACGTTTCCTAGAAGATGAATAAGCAAAGATCGAATAAAAAGCAATAGCAGTCGCTATTGAAATAACACGGTGGCCACTCCAACATCACGATATGACCATATAAACCCACTGCTGGGTGTAAGCAACTACCTGATATGATAAGTTGGCCTAATCTCCCGTTCAGGCAAATTGAGAGATGCATTTTATACCTGCTGCTAAATTTACATGGTAATAATTAATATGCAATACTAGTGTGTAGATGTTAATGTAGACGCGCCAGACTACAAGTTCCGAGCTGATTGCAATCACTTGTTATCAATGCAGTCCTACTTATGTCTGCCTACTTATATACCAACTAGCGCGCGTATACCGTTTGACGATCAGCATAAAGCTCGACATTTGCTGTACAGTTTGGCATCAGTTAAATTTTACGCCATGTTTTTCAGGTTTATTACTTGGTGTGTAGCGCATTGAAAATCCACATCGGCCACGAAATTTCTCTTATTTTTCATGTCTAACGTCAAGTATTTTGCGACACTAATTATGTAACAGTTCGAAACAAAATAATGTTGAACTATATCTCTGATTAAGGCTAATTTATCGGTTTACTTTTTCTTTTAGCTCGGGAATTTACATCATCAAAATGCAAGGCATTCCGTAAGGAACTTAAATCTCAGCGACGTAACCAAAATACTCTGCGGTCCGCTACCATAACGATCTATAATAACTAGTTAAATACAGCGCACCAAATAGTACTATTAATTCGACAACACCTCTTAGATTAACGTATTGATCTCTACAGTAACCGGCCAATTGTATTTAAAAATCAGCATTTTAAAAATGATTTCTTATATTTAACTAACTTTTTACCACCTCGGAGATGTGTAATCCTGTTGTCGTCTTCTTTTTAGATGTCTCTTTTTCCCACTTTCTCATATTGTCACTACCATAGAAAAACTAATTCATCATTGGTACGATTTCTTTGTCGCTATCTATGTCCAAAATACTTTTTTCTGCAACATCAACTTCATTAGTATCATCTTCACTATAACAATAGCTCTATCCGGATTATCTGCATCTGCTTTCAATTTCCTAATCTTTTCACAATCTTCTTCACACGGTGAATTAAATATAATTGTATTTTCGATTTTATAGAAAATGAAAATGATTTACTTCGAAAGTAATAAAAACACCTAAAACAAGTAATAATTGTGCCCGGGTAAGCGAAAAGGGAAAACTAAAAACAGACAAAAAGTAACTCGTACCAACAACTAGAACGCTAAAACAATTTTAAAAGGAATGTATGACACCAGCATTAAAAAAAATGGTTCATTCCATGTCGCGCGGTGTGCAGCACATACACCAACCCGTAAATCTTTAACGCCGGAATCGGAATTTATTAAAAAGGGGGGTACATAAAAAATTACCAAAATATAAACAGTACTTTCCGCAACAGGTGTGTACGTTGCACATTATTCGACTGTTCTAGTGTTAAGTGACCAAAAGAATAAAATCAAATTTAACAGTAGGAATTTGAACCAAACAGTGCAGGGTTACGTGCTAGGTTGAATTTACTAATATTTAATAATAGCCGTGACAACTTAATATTTATCTGGCTTTATTATTTGTTGCAACGGTTAATTGTAAATAATATTTTTAGAAAATACACCCTGCACTTATTAGTAAGCGAAATATCAATACCCCGTTTCTCTGATCAACATATTTATGTCTAGCTGTTACTGTTAACTTCGCAAATACTTTTAGTTTAAAATGGCTTTGTAAATACCCTCAATATTATCATTCATTTATACAGGTAATTTTCAACGAAATTAAAAAATTAAATCCAATTCAATATTAATACTATAGTTCAAAATCAGTTCTTTCATAAATAGGCATTTGAAAAGAAAGAAAAAAAAAGATTACAAAAATTAAAAATTATTGTTTGATTAACAATATAAAAAAAAAAAAAAACCACAACAATTCGACAATTATTAAAAATTTTTGGAAGCACTAATTAAATAAAGGAAAAACAATAATCTACTAATTTTTAACCTTCTTATATTATTAAAGTGTAGAATAGTGGCGAAAAAATTCTGGAAGCGGTAATATTTTAAATAAAATTTATAAACAAAAAATAATCGAATATTATTAAATTATTATTCTATTACAAAAATATGAGGTCGGTAATGTTTGTTAATTTTTTTTTTCATTACATGATAATTTTCCAAGCAATATGAAGAGCTGTAAAAATTTCAGGAATAAAGAAAAGTATATAAATTTAAAAATTACAAAACTAGACACTTTTAAAAAATTCGCGAAAACATAGTCATACTTTTTTTTTCATCGGCAACACAAGAAAATATACCGGGGTTAAATTTACATTGCACGAAGAATACATATATACATATATGTGTGTGTGTGTGTGTATGATATATTATATAGAACTATTTCAAAACCAATTCGAAGAATTCAGATATTACAAAACAAATTTTTCAATAAAATATCAAAAACCGGATTCATAAGAAAACAGAATTTTATTTAAATTTAAATAGGCTAGCATTTGTAAAACATAAATTACATCGATAGTCATATATGTATGTACGCATGCACAAATATGTATGCATTGACGTCGCCAGGTGGGGGGGGGCAGGGATGGCAGCCCCCCTTGGAGCTTTGAAACTTTTTATTAACTGGCCACGATCAGTATTCATAGGCGCGTAATCGTGGACAATTTGGAAGAAGAGTTTTATAATAAACTAGTCGAACAATTTGCCAGAAACCCACGAAAATTATGTTTTAATTAAGATTTTATTCTTGTTTAATAAAATATTAAGCCTTTACAACTTATAAATTTTATTTTTCCTATAACTCATATCCTTTTTCTATCATCTTGCCCCCACTCCCTGGCGGCTGACAACTCATCTTGCCCTGGCTCATTGGCTGGCGACGCCCTTGTATGTATGCACACGCGTATAAAATATACTTTTCTGCGTTCGAACTATGATAAAACAATTTGTAGAAAAACAATGTGTAACACGAGCTTTTGCGGATCATATTAATAAAATTAAAATTAAAATTTTGGGTAAAAATCACGTCACTATTAAACATATTATTTAAACGTTTCGAAAAAGTTTACCACAAACGAAATATTTACACAATTGTTCGTTAATTTAATAGATTATTTTCCTAAAATGTAGAATAATTTCACTTCTGTTATAGTTTGGACTAATTTTTAACGTTTGTTGTTATCCTTTGTGTTTGATTTAAATTGTCCATCTTCAATACTGTATTTTTTATCGAAACTTATAATTACGTACTAATCTAAAAATACAAATGAATTGATTACAAAAAAAAAAAAAAAAAACATAAATCATAAAGTTAATAATGCGAAAAATTAAAGATCACTTCGATTCAATTTCTTTATTATTAAATTTTTAAACATAGGTTTTAGTATAGTATAATTCTTTCTCATTATTTAATACTTTAAAACACTTTACACTTCTGTGTTAATATTTTCGGTAAAACCCACGTCAGACATAGACGTGTTAACGTTTCAAACAGATGATACGCACTATGTTCATCTTTAGACTGTTCAGAAGATAAACAATATTTATCTGTTTGAAACATTAACCCGTAATACGTCTACCGTGCATTTCACTGCAAATATGAACACGGTTGTATTGAATAACTACGATAGTTTAAAATTAAACTTTAAACTTCTATTTAACTATTAACTTTTTATACACGTAGACAAACTTAAAAACTTGTGTTACGCATGACTTACACAATATACGTTTTCGACGAGTAATAAATATATTTCAGTTGAGATAATTTCATTGATTTTAAATTTTGAGAAACTTAATAAATGAAATTCTCAATGATCAGTCACTCGCGAGGACATCAAATACATTTACCTTATTTTGGGAGGTATTGGCGATGCAATACAGCGTTGTTAAATGTGACAACAAATTTTCTAAAACAAAACGATACATTGCGCTTGTCATAAACTTAGTTATTATTGTAAGCTGCAAGCAATATTGTGAAAAGCAATTTACTACGTAATTAAGTAAATCAAGAGTACTTGTCTAATATGTACAAGTAAAAATAAAATTGAATAACAGACAAACGAAGTCTATTATAAATTATAAACCGTAAGCTCCCTTTCATATCTGCTCGGAAATACTTATTGTTTCTCTTTCCGCTCTCCTTAGGGTATGCGTACTAATAGATTAAAATGACGATTCGCACCTTTTGTACTAATTTTATGATGCACGATTCGGAAGTAATTGTTAATTTTTAGCTCAATATGGCTACATTATTTTTAAATAACTAAGCGCATTTTCGTTATGGAAATTATTTTCTACACGTGCATTTTAATTATACATCACGAGATATACTTAAATATCGAATAAATACTATTAATAAAATGATTGAATGAATTATTAATATCAGATCTCCGCTAAATGCAAAATAGCGCGCTTAAGAAAAGTAGTGGAAAATAAACAGAGCGTTTTAAAAGTCAAAAATACAACTGGTGTTTTCTAATCCAAATCGAATAAGAGTAAAACAGAATTCCTGCTAGTATTGTTGCCGTAACTTCAATTCCCTCCGTTATCATTATCGATCACAGTTTAAATCCAAACATACCAACATAGTATATCATCACTATTTCGTTCGAATTATCTAAAAGTCTTGCTCATAGAATTACAAACGAACTCTGCCTTTAAATATCAAAAGATTTTTATTGTTAAAAATAAATTTCAAAACTTTGTTGTTTCTACCGTATACTTTTAGGTATATTTTGAAAATGATAAAAAAATACATTACGTTTAACGAATTTATTGCGAAAATAACAAAAAACAAAATGATCAGTAACATAAAAAATAACACGAGTCCAACGATTAAAAAATTAAATTACTAAATTAACGTTGTAACTTTTAACCGCCATCATTTTGCGATCTTGTTCCGTTAGTGTCAAAGTAATTTAATAATTGTTTACAACATTCCTGTTTCGCTTCTTTTTTATTATTTCCTATCGCGAATGTATCGTGTGTTCCTAATTTAACAGTGCATTTATATTTACCGTTTTCACGTTCAAAATCGAATATCGGAATGCAAAAATGTTCTTTCCCTTTTTCATACAATTTACTAACATAGTCATTTTTCAACTTTTCCAATGTACCATTCGGGTTAGCAAAACTTAACGGAATCTCTTTTACAAGATTTAACATATTTACCGCTGCATTGAGCTTAGATTCTGCTTTCGTCTTCCCAGTTCCGGAAGATGTATGATTTGAAAAATAACAATTAACACAAAACGTATCATCAGCTTGTTTTGTAAATTCACTAAAGGTATACGAAATCGAAATTTTTTCTGATAATTCCTTCAACTTGCTTACCGGATGTTTAACAGGATCATTTATAATTTGAATTGCTTTATCGTTTTCAGTATTTTCAGTAGAAGACATTATAACGCCGATTTTCAAACTAAAATAAATAAACGGTAATTCAACTACTTATATCATTTACAACAGTCTGTAACACCTGATAACAAATTGTATTTGTTTCGGTACAAAAAATAACACATATCGATTAAACGATAACGCCACTGACAAATAATAACACGCACAGAGTAACTTCATGAATACAGTATTATAGCAAAGCGGTTAATTTTGTCACTGTGTTAACTTTACATAACGACCTTCATTATCTCAGCATAAATTTAAAACCTCATTTATTTATTAATACGTACATCTATTTTATTATTTGTAAGTTTTAGAATTCTAATGCATCATGAAAATTACATTTTCATTTTTATTGTTTTTAATCGCACACATTATAAATGAAAAAAAAAAAAAATTCTCCTTTTTAATTCTACTTTTAAACTATTTCGGTAAATTTAATTTTTAACTAATCAAATGCATCTCAACCGTTATCATAAATTTACATAAGTACAAATCGCTGTAACGCTTTATCGAAGCTGTAAGCTATATCATTTCGCTTTCTGCTTACGTATCTGGGCTGAAAATCGCAGATTACGGTTCTTTACCAGGGCTTGAAAACCAGCCGAAAGCCAAAAGCTAAAAGCTGAAAGCCAATCATTTTTAGATGTCATAAGCTTAATCCAAAAGCCATATTTAAATTTCCATAAGCTAAAAGCCTAAAGCTTAAGCTATATTCAAAATTTAAACAGTCGAAAGCTGAAAACTTAAGCTGTATTTCTAGAAAAGCTAAATTAAACTTTATATTCGGCTTAAGCTTTTTTTTTTTAAATTTCTTGATTTTGCATTTTTGACATAATTATTCGCGTAAGAAATTGTTTTTAAAAACTTTTATTATTGTGCGTAAAGAAAAAAGTTGAAGTTTCAATAGTAATGCTAAATAGTTTGATGCATGGTAATTAGTAAATGATTTTAATTATCTTGTATTGAAATTCATTTCGTAAGCCGAAAGCTGAAAGCTTAAGCCGTATTTTAAATTTAAACAGCCAAAAGCCGAAAGCCTAAGCCATATTTCAAATTCAAACAGCCAAAAGCCGAAAGCTTAAGCTGTATTTATCAAGGACATAAGCCGTATTAAGTTTAAGCCGTATTATTATTCAGCTTTCAAGCCCTGTTCTTTAACCATTGCAGCGAGGAATGTGGAATGTGTAATCTGTTTTTTAAAAATTTATTATTATTAAATATAGCACTGCCCATTGCGACAAAAATTAGCTGAAATAGTCGAAAGAGAAAAAATAATTCCGCCTTTAGCTAGTTAAATAATTTTTTTTATGTTGAAATTTTTATTATACACCTGACTTACAGAGTTATGTTACCAGGGCTTGAAAAGCCGAATGAAAATTTGATCTATATGACAATGCTGTATGCTTTTTCCATTAATGATAGTCTAGAAGTAGAGCTCAGTGAACCTGGCCCCCCTCAAATAATTTCTTTTCGGTTAATTAATTTTTTCCTTTCTTAATCGATTGTTCGTCGTTTGTTCTTCATTGTTCGACCATTAAAATTATTTGTTCGTTCGTTGTTTATTTATTATTTATTAAACAGTTATTTGTCATTAGTTTAGCCCCCCTTACTCAGATTTTTACTTTTTACCTCCTTAATTGATAGATTTTAACGAATTATTGATTGTTCGTTCATTATTAGCATTTGTTGGATCATAAATATTTCACATTTATTAATTATTTAATATTTTTCATTAATTAAAGTGCGGATCCCACCTTTTTTTATTGCGCATGCGCACCCGAATACTGTTGTAATACAGCCTTAGTTGTTTATACGTCACCATGAATAACTTGGTACCTCTACCCTCCATGAAAAATATTAAATAATTAGTAAATGTGAAATATTTATGATCCAACAATTGCTAATAATGAACGAACAATCAATAATTCATTAAAATCCATCAATTAAGGAGGTAAAAAGTAAAAATCTGAGTAAGGGGGGCTAAACTAATGACAAATAATTGTTTAATAAATAATAAATAAACCACGAACGAACAAATAATTTTAATGATCGAACAATGAAGAACAAACGACGAACAATCGATTAAGAAAGGAAAAGATTAATTAATTGAAAAAAAAAAATTTTAGGGGGGCCAGATTCACTGAGTTTAGAAGTAGGCACTTCAGCCAATGAATTTAAGAAATAAACGTACAGCGTTGTCAAATAGATCAAATTTTCATTCGGGTTTTCAAGTCCTGTATGTTATAAGTTCAGACAAACAAATGCGTTTATTCAGTGGTGGATTCACACACACGGGGGGGGGGGGGAATAGGGGACATTTCTCCCAACAAAGAATCAACGCCTTTATGGAAAAATTTGTTACAACAGAGAAACTTAATTTATGCTATAAAAGATTTGTATGAATTTTTTACCTACGGATTTTAATAATTAATATTTAATACAATTTTCTAGTAAAACTATTAATGTTCATTTTTTATTTTATTTTAAACACAATTGTCGTCGATCTTTCGCCATTTTTATTTATTTTTAATTTTAATTTTGTAATTTTAATTAAAAATAGTTCAATGAGAAATATATATATTTTTTTTACTTTCTTATAAACAAAGAATTTGGATCGGATTACTAACAAAAATAAAAAAGAAGTAAAGTCTAATAAAAATACTACCTTTCTTACTATTTCTAAACTACAATTTTAGCTAGAATTTTATAATTCCGTTTTATTTTTCACCCCTAAATGTAAAACAAAAGTTAAATTAAAAATTGTAATAATTATGTATTTTTAAAACATTTTTATCAATTTCTATATAGGTCACTATTTGATTTTCTTAATGAAACAAGGGCTATTTCTCAAATCTACGGCCTACCATAGAAGATTTTATATAATTATATAATCCCCCCCCCCCAATATCCTTCTGGATCCGCCGCTGGTATATTTTTACCATTTGGCTGGTGCAGACGGTTTAGCTGCAAAGGTTCAGTTGGTGATTTGTGTTGATTTGTAATAGCTAAATGTAATTTCTAGAGGAATTATTTTTAAGGAAGATGCAGAAATTATTATAATAAAGGATTGAGGAAGGGTATTACAATACACTAGTGTGATAAAAAGAACATATTCCAGACATTTCAGTGTCTTTATTAAAAATTTTTTAAATTGAAATATTTAGTTGTGTTTCATGCTATAAGATGTTGCAATAGAATTACCATATCGCCCCTTCATTTTGCATGGTGTTAAATTTTTAAAACAATGACATATGTATATCTACATAAATTAAAAGGCAAAAAATCACCATTACCTGACTAAGAAAAGGTCACACTTTCACTGCTAGCGACTAACCACCATTTAGCTAAAATGTGGAGGTGATTATTTGAGATGGTACACAATCATACTTTGTATACATATATGCAAAGGAGCCAGCTAACACCACAATAATGTGAAAAGAGGAGGTTAGATTTGGTGAGTTTATTCAACATTTGCATGTAGTGCATTAACACATCAAGGATCATGCAAGTAAATAAATCAGTGCATAATGAAAAAAATATGAACATTATAATGGTCACCATCATACTATGTACAATTACTTATACATTTAAGCGATCATGGTCCTACTTATTAATAAATTTTTTTAATGTACGGTATTCATTTTACTCAATAAATGTTTCTATTTTGTTCTGTATAACTTTGTTATTATTATTGAAATGATTGGTAATGAAATATATCAGAAAATAAAAAATATGCATAATCTACATATGTACTACATAATACTTTTAAAAATATGTATTTTGTGAGCAAAGGGAATTCCTTGATAAACTTAATAAAATCATTAAGGGCGTTTGTGGTTAGCGAGCGCCCAGAATGTTATTAAACATTTTTTTATTTATCACTTTTAACTTCCCACTTCCTATTTTCCGCTTTTCTGTTTATCTTTTACTAATTTTTGTATCAATATTTAATTATTCAATTTAAGGATATTATTATTAATCGCCTTTTTATTATGACCAGCTAACCATTTTAATTGTCTGTCATTTTTTTTACTTATATTTGACCGAAGTTATTATTAAGTTAGGTTAGTTTCGCACTGGCGTCACTTATGAAATGTGATCTAGAAGGAATGGCGTTGGTTTTTTTCGTGGTACAGGTCATAATTGTATCAGTACTTTTGTGATTAACGGTCTCAACTTAAAAATGTTAGCATCAGTTCGTATAATGTGTACGTTTTGAGTATTTTTATGTATATAATAGCATTATTTGTTTTATTTAATATTACATCATCAGACGAATTTGAGGTTTGAGAAATATAAATATTGATAGGCCATCTCGAGAACGCAAAAACAATAGTGATCCCTTACTGACTACAATGAAAGATGTTATATATATGAACTCTCGTTATCAGCACGTAATGGTTTTATGTTGCGGTTCCGAACAACGACCTGTTGGACCTGGCCGCTAGAGCAACCGTATGTAGCCCGATGACTTTAAATGCTTCGCTCCTTAAATCGGGATAAGTAACCTTTCAAATCCATTTTTCCAAAGAATGGAACAAAACCGGTGTCGAACGAAACAACCTGGCTCAGGTCTACAAAGTCTAATACTGACTCGAGCTAGTCACCGCTCCCAGTTTCATGTAGGACATTTTTAATTCTATCGAGATTACGACTGAAACATGCAGCCCTGTCTTGCGATTATGTCATTGGAGGAAGTCTACCTGCATCTTTTTTTGCTCACTTTGTGGGCACGCGGGCTCGTTTTAATCTGTAGATGCAAGTCACGCTCTACTGTACCAACTACTGCTGAATCAATCGGACTTAGTTCAGACGGTCCTAAATTTTCCAGTATACAATGGACTAAATCGCCTACTTCCCTACAGGTTCTAAGCGCCGTAATAGCCCGGGTAGAGTTACAGACGGCCTTATACTTATAAATAATAATTCAAGGGAAAAAAAATTAATAAGTTCCGGTAAAAGGGTGTAGACCAACTCATATTGGAATCTAATCGTCACTTTTATGTTTTAATGACTTCATGTTTATACTCTTTTTATTCACACTGAGTTGTAATTTGAAAAGACAAGATCCCGAAACCGTTGTAGATCCTATTTATTTATTTTGTAATTTTTTACCGAATTTTAGAATGCATTATCCTGTTTTACATATACATAAACATATATAATATATACTTTTTTTTTTTTTTGATTTTGTCATTAGTTAAAAAGAAAAATGAATTTCTAGTTGACAGTTTTTATATTATCAGTGTCAAGAATACTACACGTAAATATATGAACTATAAACGAACTAATCAAAAAAAAAAAAAAAAAACTGGAATAGGGTTACAATCTGCGGGAAATTTTTCGATATCTTTACGCGCAAATGAATAAAGCACGTTTCAAAAACTTCAATTGTACTTTGCAAGTAATTGCTAGTGAAGTATATTAACGTTCATAATATTAAGTCAACACAATTAATAATATTTCTTTGACACTAAAAGTTTTGACTACGTAAAGGGAATTTTCCACTGTCGATCATCGTGTTAAATTTAAATTTGTCCAAAAGTAATAAATAGTATTACAGCTCTATCTTGGAAAAAACGGTGTATTAATCAAAAATTCAACCGTATTTTTATGATTTTTGTGAAATCTTCTTTCAGACATTTGAACAGTTTTTGTTCGATAAAAGTAATTTAAAAAACATTATTTTGATAGTCTTACGAAGTCTGACACAATTAAGTAATGAGACTGAGTCTATAAAAACCGTATATTTAAAAATTATTCAACAACACACGATCGCCTTTGAAGTAATTCCCTTGGGCATAAACACAGCGTTGTAGCGGTTTTGGGATGTTTCAAGTGGGATGCCCGATACTACCCTTTGGTCACTTGGATGTTGTTGACGAATTTAAAATTCGTTTCATTTTACTACTTGTTTGATCTTGTCGAATAGAAAGAAATTACATGGTGATAGATCATGCGAATACGGGAGCTGCGGCAACACTGCAATCTCTTTAAAAACTTAGTGAAACTGAACGCGCTGTGGCAAGGCGCATTGTTATGATGAATAATTCACGTTCTTGCGATGTCTGGACGCACCCTGTTGACCGGTTTTTGAAGTCTTTCTAGTACAGGACGATAGTAGACCAGTCATTTCGGCTGGATCGAACTTCTTATGGACCACTCCGCGTCTATCAAAGAAGCAGATGAGCATGGTCTTCATTTTTGACTTGTGCTCATGCAAACGTTTTTTGTTTTTTTTTCGGTCTCGGGGCACCCGGACGTAGCCATTTGTCGCTTTGTCTCGGGGTCATACTGAAAAAACCAACTTTTGTCACCCGTAATAATGCAGTCGAGCTGTTCTAAACAATCTTGTGCGACTGACATTCGATGGTATTTTTGCTCCTCAGAAACGTTTACCATCTTCGCGTACAGCTTTTTCACCGCAAAATCACGGCTTAAAATCTATCAAACGGTTTCGCGGTTGATGTTTACTTCGTCGGCTAATGTTGGAACCGTTAAACGACGATCTCGGTGGATTAGGGTACGCAATTGCATCAGTTTGCACTTCCACCGATCCTCCGCAGTACGCCTCGTCTTCCATGCTCTCACGGCCACTTCTAAATTCTTTATGCCAACGAAACACTTGCGCGAGAGACTCACAGAGTCACTACTAAACACACATTTAGCAATTTATCTCGGTCGCCGAATGGCTCAGTTTAACAAGAAATTTAATCGCGACGCGTTGCTCGAAATTTCGCTTCTCCATTTTAGTGACCAACACCACTAACACACTTGCATAACACAGCTAGAGAGCTAATGATCGCACGAGGGTTGCAAACACCTCTATGTCAGACTGTCGTATAGAAATTTTTAGGTCACAATGTTACCACAAGCGCGAGAAAAGAATCAGTATACTTAACTGTCATGTAATTGAAAACTGGACTAGAATTAACTTGAACTTTTTCTTAGTAATTCGCATAAAGCCTATTGATCTCGGGTCATGTGATCCATTTTAACGATATAGTTTTTATAATGAAAGTTACCTTTGCAATATGAGATAGTTAAGCCGTAAAATTCGGAAAATAAGCAACTTCAGCGGATTTTTGTACAATTATGTTAACCTGTTTACTCTCTTTACGATTACAAGGATTTTTCTTAGCGTATCTTCTCTCCCTCCCTAATCTAATTAATCATTTGATCTGTTCAAGGAAACAAACTCACCTCACAGATGTAGTACTTTTCGTCAATTATCATTTACGTGAACTTGTTAAAATTCTATTCATTTTTATTCCCCACAATTACTATTATGGATCTTTTTTTGTTCACCGCCATTTATGTTTTAAAGGATTTATTTCATTCGAATTAATTGTAATCGTATTCTTTACTATTAGCTGCCGATCAGGAGGAAATAACTACAGCGGGCTTCGTTTACGGTCGAATTAAGGTATTTTCTAGAAAAATTTCAGCACGCGTTCTATCGGGGGCTTAAAATACTGTGCGATAAATACTTTAAAGAATTACAACTCGTTGCGCGGCAAGTGTAATAAAAGGAATATGCTAACGGCTAGAGATTTTTCAGGGCATCGTTTTTCTACGTAATGATGTTCCGTCCGATGGAGAAGTCAATGAGGTAATATTTATATTCGCTTTGGACAGCGAGTTTGATCGTATTTTATGCGGCTAAAGAGATTTCAACAAGCCCCGTTGTTTCCCGTAAATTTAGATAAAGGGCTTAAAAGAGTTTTACCGCCGTAGCCGTTTGCATTTAAATTTAACCAAAGGTAAGCCGACTAGAACAGATACACTACAGATAAGAAGCCAGATTTTGGAGAAACAGGCAATTTCTTTAATCACTGGTGTGTGTACACGTCCAAGTTCCATCCTTTTGAGCTTCGAAACTTTCTTGTGCCCGAATTTTGTGGATGATAAAACTTTTTAAAGTGGTCGATGGAACAGAAGAAATTCCGAAGAGCGAAAGTTTTTAATAAAACCCTGAAAAAAAAAACACGCACACACACACACAGAAGAAAAAGCGGAAGAAAACGTGAAAAAGAGGAAAGATCAATCCGCCGCGGCATCATCAGAGTTTTGGGAAATAGATGAATTGCGCTGCCAAACTGCTGTGCACATCGTGAAAGCCATTAATGAACGGCTGGAGGCGTGTTCAAGTTACGCAGGTATAAAACGGTTTTGATTGCTAGAGTAAAGAAGTATAAATATTTCAAGAAGTCCGTGACAAGTCACAAGAGAATTGTCTGTTGCCTTTATTTATTTAAAACTGTCATCAAATGCTGGTAAATTAAATTAACAACCGTCTAGATGATTTCCTTGCAAGTCTTCGTTCCTTTCGTACGGCGTACAGTGGGGAAGGTTAATGAAACGTGTTGTCTTTATTCTATACCATAGCTGACGAGCATAATAGTTTCAACTGGAATATGTTAAAGAAAAATTTCATCGCTCGATGAAAATTTCAAAGTAAAGAAATAGCTCCCGCGATCATGAAGCTTTGTCTATTTAATAAATTAAATAATCGTGTTTTAAATTAGCGTTTAAATTACCGTACAACGTAAAGAATATTATCGAAGAATCAGTAGAGACGAAAAATTCTGGGCAACTTTTGTCTATCCTGTATGTCTCGCTGAAAAGTAATTGCTAATCAGCTCAAAAAGTTGGAAAAATTCTATTTTTTGAATTACGTCAAATATCCTAATCATTACTATTAATAAGCCCACCTATAGCTCACTTGGGCTAAGGTGGCAAATTCAGGGAGCGAAGACACAAAGATATTAGACCGGAGAAATATTTTTTTCTTTCGAAAAGCCGAAAGAAAAAAAAAAAGAAAAAACGCAAATAAAATAAAATATAATTTCGAATCCAAAATCCGAAGCATAAACATGTTCCGGTAAATTTTGAAAACGCGAGGAGCGATAATACGCAGAGTTAAGGTTAGAGGCAGGTCGAGTTGACACTCGCAAAACGGATGCACATTGCCCTAACGAACGCCGAAGTAAACACAAACAAACCTGTCACACGACAACCGGCAGCACTCTCTGCCGCGCGGAGGAAAACATTCATCACGCACGAAACATCACAAACATGGAGCGAAAAAAAATTCGAACTAGCCGGTAAAATAAAGTTCTGGTACCGACACGCCCGCGAACGAGACACCGCGACATAAAATGAACAAATAACCAAATCATGCCAGACGGTCTCATGCCGATCAATAGAATAAAGTCGGACTGCAAGAATACGAGGAAATATCTAAATCAACGTGCTACGACGAGGCAAGACGAAGTGAGAACGAAGAAAGAAAGAACGAAAAATAAAAATATTAAAAAAATGCGATAAAAAAAATGACGTAAACTCGGATAAATCCTCTCTCCTGCCCTATTCGCAACTCATTGCCGAAAACTTGATGATCCCGCAGATCGAAAGTCTATTTCCCGGAGCAAAAACACAAAGGGATGTTTAAGAAAGATTCAGTGACAATGTACTACGTCGGGCACATGACCAGCTCGGCTTTAACTCCGACCGATCAATGATACACACGCTGGATGGAGCCTTCTCCAGCGCCACCGGATGTTCTAGAAGAGTTGGATCACCTTTATAACAGGACTTTTAGGTGACGAGCATGCCGGTAGCTCCCAATAGCCATGTACTCTACAACAAGCCAGAAATAGCGAGACCCCGATCGGCCGCGAGCCGTTAAAACACAAATCAACTATATATATAAGGTAACACTGGAGTACGGAAAACGCTATCTAAACTCGATAAAACGGAAACATCACGAGATACGACCGCAGGAATCGGATGAAGAGAGAAAATCGAAAAACAAATTTTACGACGTGAAATTTAACAACAAAAATAAAAAATGAAGACAGGGAAAAAATAAACTTCCTTTCTTCCGCGCGATGCACTAAATTTCTCGAAAGGAGTATATGTCATCTCGCTTGTAAACGCGATGCCTGTCTGAAACGAGAAACACAAAACGACAACAAACAAACCATACTTACAACAAAAAGACATTCTCTGACTAGATTTACGCTTCACGCAGGCCGCGAGTCGACGACATTTCGCAGAACAATATTGTTTTCATCCGAAATGTCGCGCAGCCGATATACATTATTATGCAGCCTCTGGAGCATTTCGAATGAACCGATCTATAACGGCTCAAGCTTTTTCATCCGGTTTTTTTTTTTCGATCGATACCTCCAGGAGAAATTCGGCTTGCTTACTCTATCTATTAATTATTTCCGCCGATATTTACACGACCGGATACTGAAACACGAGCACAATGTCCACAACCATTTCCTTTAGAAACGTACGTGCCCACTCCGACTTGGCTACCATTCATTCTATCGAATTCCATTTTGTCTTTCAGTCAAACTATACGCCTTTATGTCGGTTTCTCGACTCTTTCGAGAAATTCGATCACACTGACGGGCGGGTGTTTACCCCTCTGAAGCCTCCCACCTCGACTTCCGGGCAAGGTGTCCGATTCACGACTATGCCTTGGCCGGTACGCGCACTAATCCCTGCACATTGCTCTTTCGCGGACCCTTTCTCATATATGACTAGCACCGAGGTTCATCTTCTCCTTGATTTGTTTGCTCTCCCGGATCGCCCAGACGATTTCAAAACTTTCTCCACTCGTTCCACACGCTCCTCGCTCTCCTGCATTTGCACCATCGAAACTCCTAGACCATCTTCCACGTAGTTTAATTTGTTAGTTATTTTTCCCTCGAACTCAGAAATGTTACTTTCGACGGCATCGGTTAATTCGGCTTTCATTTCCATTTTATATACTCCCCCGAGGCTTTCCTCTAATTTCGTCTCCAAGACGTGTCAATTCGCCGATTAAATTTTACATTATTTTCATAAATTAAATCGAATTCACTGTTAATCTCTTTAAATTTCTTATTTATATTATTATTTATATCGCGATTATTTTCCTCGAATTTATCATTTAAACTTTTACTACGGTTTCCGCTGTCGGTCATTAGTGTCAACATTATTTTCTGCAGACGTGAATTGGTTTCCGCAAAGGATGGCCCGGGATCCTTAAGCTCCCGGCGTGACGGACTCGGAAATGAGACGTTCGCGACATCGGGCTGTGCAACAGTGCCCTTATCGTTTGAATCTCCGGTATTGCCGGTAGCTCGCGATACTGCCCCTTCTGGTCACCACTCTGGACAAATGCTCCTTCTCCATGCTCAGGCAGGGTTATGAAAAAACGAAAATGACAACGATAATTCAAACGGAAAAGTTACGATAGGGGAAAACGGCAAATAACATCGCTAATAATGAAAGGAAGAAAAACAAAACACATGATAACGTACAAATATAAAAAGAAGGCGGCATGCAGATGATCAGAAAAAGCGACGAAAATAGTCAAAATGGATTCAGTCGAAGCGTGATATTTCCGTTGAAACCGGGAAGTCGACATTTTTCATCACTACAATACTTTCGCTACTTTTTCGGTACAAGAAGCAGAAGTAAAAATGAGAAGAGAACGTCTATCATTATTTGTTTCTTTTTATTTATGTTTTTGTCTTAACGATACAAATAACGAAGATTGCAACAAAATTAAGTTGTCACATTGTTTATTGAAATCATTTCAAAATACTATTACGAAAGAAACGGTTGATTATTCCGCGTAGTATCGAAGCAAATCGTTCGTAAAATTAAAGTATCAAGTATTTTATTTCGATAATTACTTTTTTTACCTCCCCCTCCTCGAATGCAACATCACATCGCTTAATACCATTATTACGCGCAGTGCCGGATTAAGCAAGCGCGGCGCCCGTAGCAAATTCTATCGAGGGGCCCTTGATCTACTGAGTTCTTATTCGCTATCTATAGGTTACTACAAATGATGTTAGTGTTTAATGGTAAAGTAGATTACAGTATAGGCCCTGTTGGCCTTTGACAAGTACAAAAAGAAGCCATAGTTGAGATTGCCCTGGCAATTTAGAATAATTTTGATAAGAAACTAACATTTTAAAACTGACGATTAATAACGACGAACTTTTATTAGTTTTTTAAACTTTATTTACAAAGTAACTTTTCTAGATTTAATGTGGGCGAATTTAGAAATAATACTATTCGTATCAATTTCTCTGAGAGCAAATCATAATATTCATTAAAGAGAGATAATTCAGACGTTCTTGACTGATCGTGTTTCACCTTAATTCGTTTTTTATACGCTTCAATGTAGAAAATGAACGTTCGCCAGTAATTGAAGTGATCATGAGAGACAAATGAATGCGCAAAGCAATTTCTAAATTGGGCAAACATGATTCTAATGAATTTCCCATTGGGAATTTATAATATTGCATTTCCAGAGCTTCGTTTTTTGAACTGTCAATCGCACTATCCGTTTTCAGTAGCTCGGAAAACTGCACTAATTCGTCGTTTAGACTGTCTTCCAAATCATTTACATGATCATAATTGGAGTTTTTTTTTGAAAATCTCTTCTGCTGTAATACGATTTTAATGATGGAAAATTTCCGAAAACACTACCGAGTTTTTGGTATACTTTCATACGGCTGCCCGAGGAAGCCCGAGAAATTGAAATTATTTGCCTGGGAAATTGTCAAAAAACGTAGTCTGGAATTTATCATAATTATTATCATTATTTTCTAACTCAGACAGCGTGATCATATATCGTCATGGCCGCTGAATCTGTCTTAATATTCAGCTTATTTTAATACCAAAATAGAACGTGTCCTTTGAGAGCTCTTTTCGAAGAAAAAATAACATTTATCCCAGTTTAAAAACATATTTAGCTTATTTTAATACCACAGTGGAACATGTCACACAATCCTTTCTAAAAGTTTGAACCGGGCATACCGCAAATTATTTGTGAACGAAATTGGTAACAATCTTACTATGTCGGGATTACGAAATGGTTATGAGAAATTAAATTGCAGGAAATCTCTCATTACTTTTATAACTTACAAAGACTTATTATTAGAAAATAATTTTTTTTTTGGTATGCTAAATTATAATGAAAATAATGCGAAGTCCTACAAAGAAATAGACAATTTCAACATTTTGATTCGAGCTATTTCAATTCTACTACGCATCCACAATGACTGTTAAGTAAGAGTGCTCGCATACATCAGACTTTTTGTAGAGCAATTATCAGGCCGATTAAAATTCTGTACGATTATACGAGCGACTTTTTGTAATGAAATGATGTGTCCTATTTTCGTCAACAAAATAATAATCGGATAAATATTGTCTGCAATGGATTGTCTCGGTTGGAAAAGGTGTAACGTTTCACGTTTTAGTGACATCAAGTAAATTCAATATACCACGACTTAATTAGTTTCACTCAAAAAATTACGCTCAGTCGGAGGCAGGTCTGGATACGCGGAGCCCGTAGCAATTGCTACTCTTGCTACGTGGTTAGTCCGGCATTGATTACGCGGAATACGTGGAACAATACATGAATGAAGGAAAAAAAATTATTATTACTGAAAGACTCGATGACAAAATACATCGGAAATAATAAGTGTTATTCCCGCTTTATCAATGTTGTTCATTACGCGGGGTGCGAGAAATCGGTCCAAGAGAAATATTGGACGAACCATGCGCTCGTTTTACGTTTCGCTTTTTAAGTTCCTTCTCTTATCAGCACGCCTTCACGCGAAATCCTTCGTTCTTAGATATTACATTCGAATAGAAGAGGGAGACTATTTGTCGCCGACGTTTTAGGAGTAGTTTGGTTGCTCTGGTAAATTGCGTCAAACCGAAATGACGTACAAGTTCAGCGACAATGACGTAATAATATGATAGCTTATTTTTTGATTTTTGTCACGACCGGCCGTAGTGGTAGCAGCAGCGTCCTATTACCCCCTTGGTGTACACTTTGGAGACATTTTTAATAGTGTAAGCGCGCGACACTGTAGCGTAGTTTTCAAGCTGTTTTTTTCCATCGCAGGAAACGTAACAGAAATTGGTGTCATTTTTTTTTTTTTTATTTTTATTTTTTTTATTTTTAAATAAGAAAGTTGTGGGTCTCACAAGGCAATTTTGCCCGTTTCGTGAGTTCCCGTCACCCTCATTATCGTTTATTTGACATAAATTTGCAATTTATTAATAACATTTCAATACATCTAAAATAATATTTCTTATCACTATAGTAATTTAATTAATTTAGTGCAGTAACTTCTTATGACTACACACTTAGCACCTATACATCACCAACCAGTCACACTCAGAATAATCATTCCCACTAATGTAAAAGAAAGAAGATCTTTTCCGCTACATTATTGAAAATCATCTACATGCACCTGTTGTAGTTCCTGTGCTGAGCAAAGAGAAATTTAGGAACCTAATTTATGAAATAAAGAAGTCACCGACATGGTAGTACAAATAGAAGAATCCTCGAAAGTTTCTTAATCTGCACACCAATCTGTCAGCCATTTTTTTACGTCTTCCTTCCACGCACCTAATCTTTTCTCCTTTAATATATTTCTTGGAATTTCCCGTAGTAATTTAATTAGTACTGTCTGCTGTGTATTA
Source organism: Icerya purchasi (assembly GCA_039619475.1). Classification (NCBI taxonomy): domain Eukaryota; kingdom Metazoa; phylum Arthropoda; class Insecta; order Hemiptera; family Monophlebidae; genus Icerya; species Icerya purchasi. Next base: position 243,247,857 of record CM077115.1, read on the forward strand.
TCAATCCTTAAATTGGTCCCCCTTGGTTGAATAAAGTATTTTGTATTTCGATCTCTCGTAACTCTAATTCTAGGTCTTGATGGTATTCTGATATTATTGGTTTTGAGCTCCAATAATCTATAATAATAATAATACATTTTTGGCGACATCACATTGTTTACCTTCCACCATGATGATGTTGAATTATTATGCCCCCCATGAGGAAGCAGTAATTTTAAACATCTTTTCTGCAATTTCGCTATCTTGTTAAGTTGTGATTTCTTCGCTTCTCCCCATATTTGAATACCATATAATATCCTAGACATTATCATTGCGTTAAAAAAAAATTTTTAGTGTTTCATATGGAAGTACTTGTTTCATCTTATATAATGCTGGAATGGTCTGTCTGATTTTTACACTTAAATTTTGTATATGTTTTTTCCAATTCATATTGCTATCTATAAAAACCCCTAAATATTTAAAATCCTGCACCTTTTCTAATGGTTTACATGCGCAAACTGGACTGTTGTTCCTTAAATATAAATCATGGACACATTCTCTACTGTGGATGATAATCGGCGGTTCATGAGTAGCATGTTTGGATATGTTTCGAATATGCATTATCTTTGATTTATTTATGTTCACTGCTAACCTCTTGTCATGCGCCCATTTACTAAGATTATCAACGTCCTCCTGAAGTAACTTCTCCGCCATTTGTATATTATTGTGTTCTATCAATAGCGCAATGTCATCCGCAAACAAAAACACCTTTGCATTTCTAATATATTTGTGAAGCAAGTCAGTATATATCAAGAAAAGAATGGGAGCCAGTATGGTTCCTTGTCCGACACCATATTGTAACAACCTATCCCTACTTTCATTTTTTGCAATTTTTACACAATTCTTCCTATTTTTAATATAGTTTGTAAACCATTGGAGCTGTCTGTTAGTAATACCAATCTTTTCTAAATCCTTTATTAATAAATCATGATCTACTAAGTCAAACGCCTTGGATAGGTCAATGAAAGTAATTATAAATTGATTCCCTATCGATAGTCCCATATTTATTTCATTTCCCAATTTACTTAATAGCGTTAAGGTGGATCTTTTTCCTCTAAATCCGTGTTGATTTTCGTAAAGGAGATTATTTGTTTCTAGGTAACTCTTTAAATGACTGTTTACGTAATGTTCTAAAATTTTCGCTATTACCGAAATTATTGTTATAGGGCGGTAATTTTCCTAATAAGGTATTAAACCGTGACTTCGTAATCGCTAGTAGAGAAACTGCGGGCTAATTCAAATTTCTGTTGAGTTAATGTGTTCTCATAGCTGACGCGCCAACAATAAATAAATAAAAAAAAAAAAACATAATCTTTTACCGACAATACTGATTAACAATCGCTTATTTTCGCTGCTTGCTTTATTATGACATAGATGGTTAGACATCTGTTGGGAGTGCATCTAAAAAAAAATTTCACTTGCTCCCCTTGACGAATATAATAATAAAAAAGAGCATACCTATGATTTATAATTATCGCACGAATCTTAAAGGATTTTTAGAGGTTTCATACTACTGACATACATTTTTAATGCGAGATGGTCCGGCTGCGATATTTTCCTCTACAACTAAAACCGTCGCAGATTGCTGTTGTTAAAAAACCGCAGAAATCTCTAATAGACCCGGCTTTTTTTCTTTTTTTTTGTCCTGAAAAAACTGGACACCGCTTAAAATTCAGCTCTAAGACTCATTACAGGAGCATTTTACACACCAGCCCGAATGCTAGCCTTCACGTAGAATCAAACATCTTTCCATTGCAGCATAAAAGAATCTCCTCATCCCTGAAGTACTACACAAAAATGACCTCAAATACAGCTAACCCTACTTACAAAAAAAAAACTATTTCGCCAAACTTTATTCCACTATATGAGAAATACCCTAAAACTCCGAAGCTATTGGGAATACGATGTTTAAATACAATTTAAAACGTCAACTTTGACAACGGACATAAGAAAACTACCACCATGGCACACAAAACCTTTCACGAAACCATAGCAGACTTAAACCGACGCGAAAAAATGGACTCGTCCTTAACCAGACATATCAGAAAGGTGACTCGCTCAATTTGGCAAAATGAGTGAAATCGAATTTCTCCAATCAAAAACAAACTACGTCGCATCAAAAACGAAATATGCCGACTAAGAAACCAACTATGTATTGGCCAAAAAGACCAGACGAAACAGTTATTTCGAGACTTATAAAGCACTGTTCATTCAGCCACAAGTACATCCTCGACAAATTTGTGAGGTCTACGCAGAGACTTTCTCGGTAGACCAGCTCTTCACATGCGAAAAGTGGGACGGGCAGCCTGCGACATGGTAGGAAAACTTGTACCAGAACTTCTTTACAACGATAGACTAAATTGTGAAAATGTATTAACATACCTAAAAAATGTAAATATGTATTAGATAAACTGTTAAGATGTAATATATTCGTCGCAAATGGTTCCATTGTTGAACGACAATAAATAAATATATCGAAAGAAAGATCAGGCTTCGTATCGACCCATTTCGTTGCTGCCTGTAGTCTCTAAACTTTATGACAAACTGAAACGGATGATGCCAACTATCAACGATAAAGGTCTAATACCAGACCATCAGTTTGGATTCACAGCCAAGCACAGTAGAACAAGTGCATCGTGTAGTAGTCACCATTGAAACATCTCTCGAAAAGAAAAAGTACGGCGACGCTGTGTTTCTGGACATAAGCCATTTCGATCAAGTCTGGCGCGATAGTCTTTTATATTCAAACTAGCTTTTAACCCGTGACGTTGTCCGTGGAGAATTATTATTTCAAGTAAGCTGTTTCGACGTGAAAACAAATATAAATGAAAGAGATTTTATTATTAAATTATAACTATAGGTTTTTTTTTTTTTTATTAGGTATTTACTTCTATATATTTTTTTTATTATTTACTTTTATGTAATTATTTTTGTTTATTTACAATTACAGTAGTAAAATTTTAATTCAACACATTTTTGTAAACAACGTTTTTCAGACGTTGTCCTGCCAGTGTATATTTATTTACTATTAGATATATATATATATATATATATATATATATCTCAAATGGATGGCCTTTATATTACAATGGAAAGCTTTGTCGTAAAAAAATCAGTTAAGCGGTTTAAGCGTGAAAAGGTAACAGATAGACAGACACACAGAGTTACTTTCGCATTTATAATCTCGGCAGCCCTTTGAGAGGCGTGACACTCAGCGTCTAAAGCTTGCCGTGCCTGAGTCTGTTCTAAGGTCTCGGCAGCCCTTTGAGAGGCGTGACACTCAGCGTCTAAAGCTTACCGTGCCTGAGTCTGTTCTAAGGTCTCGGCAGCCCTTTGAGAGGCGTGACACTCAGCGTCTAAAGCTTGCCGTGCCTGAGTCTGTTCTAAGGTCTCTGAAACCTTTTGAGAGGAGTGACGCTCGGTATCTAAAATCTGTCTGGTCTGTGTCTGCTCTTGAGATTCCTCAGTTCTAGCTACTTTCGCAGCTCGAGCTCTGTTAGAGTTACGCGCTAGATCAGATTTACGCCTGCGAGGCATATTGACAGTAAAAATAATAAGAATTTTTTTTTTTAAATCAAAATATAATACGTTTATGTAAATGTTTTAAGGAAATCTCCGGCCTACTCACTAAGTACTTATATAACTATTTATGATTTAATAATAAAACCTTTTTCATTTATATTTATATTGACGTCGAAACAGCTTACTTGAAATAATAATTTTCTGCGGACAATGTCGCGGGTAAAAGCTAGGAACGGACGAACGAATGGCGACTATCGAAGATGAACAACACGTTTTAAGCTAGGGACGGATGAACGAATGGCGACTATCGAAGATGAACAACACGTTAATAAAAGCTAGCTACTAATTTTGTTTACATAACGAAACCGATTTCTGGCGTTCTGATGTTTCTTAGAATTTCCGAACAAAAACATCTGGCTGAATAATATAACATACACTAACGAACGAATATGTAAGAAATAATAAAATTAATATAATATTTCCAGAATAAAAACTATCCTATGTTCTTTCCTTGACCTCAAACTATCTCCATACAAAATTTCATCTAAATCGGTTCAGCGGTTTAAGCGTGAAAAGGTAACAGACAGACAGAGTTACTTTCGCATTTATAATATTGGCAAGGATTAAACGACACATTTTCCTTGTATAACTTATATCATCACAGTTGCTTCAACCATACATGACTGGAAGATATTTCTACGTTAAGTATGCAGACGACTTATCAAATCTATCTATATATATACATAAAAATCAAACGGTGCATGTTTGTGAGCGCAGAACTCAAAAAGTAGTGGACGGATTGACTTGAAATTTTTACACAATGTTGCATTTCTATACAAGATGGGTTGTATAATTTTTTTATCACTAAGTTTCCCGGGGACAGGAAATTTTAAGCTTTCGTAAGGGGCGCGATCTATGATATGCTTTCGGCGTTATAGCGAGGAATTTCAGAAAACCGGATTGTGGCTATATATGCGGGAAGCTCTGTAATTGCATAGGTGTGTGTAAATTAAATACGCGGCGACAGTCTACAATCAGTGATGATACAAGTGACAGAGAATATATGTATATCGATGAGAGAGAGAGAAAGTGTGTAACAACAGTTTCCTGGAAAGGAACCGATCATCATCGTCGAGCTGCTAGAAAAACAAAAACGTTTTTTATGACACTGTTCGTGATTTCGATGGGTAGAGTGCTGGAGAATGTTGAACCGCATGGCATTTGAAATTGTGATCTGCGCTGTGCATATTGTTTTTTCCGAAGCAATTGTCATTTTTGCGTTGCCATTTAAAATTTCACTCACGCGGTCTGATTATTGCATCATCCATCGTTTACATTTATTGCGGTAAGTACTATCATACATTGTTTATTTTATTTATTACATTTTACGTTTTATGCAATATTATTTGTATTCGGTAATAAACTTTTCAGTCCAAATCTAATTATCCACTTGAAATATATGCTCAAGTAAACATTACCGAATTTTACAAAATATGTACAGTAACAATGTTAATACATTACTAATTTTTAGGATTCCGTATACATATAATGTATGGAATCCTTATAAGATGGTACACAAATGACAAAAATATCAAATAAAAATCAATAATTCACGAACGGCTTGACTTATAAACTTCAAATTTGGAACATAAATTACAATTAAAATTCTCTTTAAAACGATCTATAACTTGAAGATGACCGATTACCCTGGGCGCCAAAAAACCCAAAAAACCGTCAAGAATATATAATATGGTACATAAAACGACCTCAAAAATCACTTAAAAAATCATAACACGTCACTGGATAAACTTATAACGCTGAAATTCAAAATATAAACTACAATGCAGGAGTACTGTTCAAACTTTTTAGCTGTAATACTCGCAGCGCTAGAGGGGAGGAACTGTTTGAATTTTTTGGCAACTTTAAAAGTTTCTAAATACGGTTCTGAATTATGTTTAGAGACTCCCGTGGAACTGGCGTACGAATTTCGACTGTTTCTGGTTGAATGTCGGATGGTAACATTATCTGTTGAAAGTTAATATCCGCACGAACAGCTAATATTATTTCCCCATGCGCGCGACTCGCAAGCACCGGATTTGATTCGAGAACTTTATAGTTTTTTAGTTTTAAATGTTGGTTTTGTTTTAAGTGGGTTTCTTGAATGCATGGAACAAACGGGTTTGTTAATCGGTGTTATTTTTCTTTTGGCTTTATCGGAATACGAGACTACAGCGGTTTTTAGAATTTGGTTCGAATTGTTATAATTTGCGTTAGTAGTGTTAGTACGAGGGCTAAGAAACGGAACGGGATCACAGGTTTCGGTTTGGTTATTTTCATTAAAGCTTGTGTTAGTGTTGCTATGAACTGTAATGAAAGGAACGGACTCATCGCATCATTGTTTAGGTGGTACGTCCGCCTGATGAAAAACAGATGCGAATAGTATTTCGATTTGTTAAACAATTTAACACACTATGCTAGTAAATAAATAAAAAAAAATATTTAATAATGGTCTAACGTATTGAGAGAGTCGAAAGAAAAAACCGAATTGTTAAAAAATTATCTCAGTAGAACGACAGTCTTTGTCACATCGCGGAACTATATCGACCTTTTTTATTAAAGTAACCAGTTCGTCTTGCAACCGAAAAAAGTTTGATAACAAAGTAACCAAATCGCCTCGAAATTCGGTTTTCAAATTAGTGACATTTACAAAATTCGTAAACTATATTTTCGATTACCGTGTCTCTCCCTCGCATTCGCCGAGAATCCAGGACGCAATCACCAACGTACACCAAACTGCCAGCAGGGAGCACCAGCATTCTATCAGCCGCAGCAGAGTGATACGTAGCATTAATATTATTTCTAATTAATATTTTTTGTGTGTTTTCGTTTATATATTTATTAAATGTCTTTAACAATCGGCTATCCCTGACCATATCCTCTTTGAATGTCCATCCCTCGTGAACGAACGTACCTCTTTGTATTCCAATCTGCTGTCACTCAAACTCCCTACTCCTTATTGTGCCTCGTATATCTTATCGTTTCCGTCGATCTCAGTTGTTCCTATCCTCAGTTCCTTTATCTTATCAATAGCTGACCGAATCTACATTTAACTGATCCTTCTCCTTCCTTTCGTTTCTGGGCGAAGATCCTTTGTTGATATGCCCAAAGGGGGGTTAAAAAAAAAAAAAAAACAAAAAAAACAATCGGCTATCCAATAAAGATAGGTGTAGGGATTCACAAAATTACACATTTTAAAAAATCATAAATCCTTAATATTAAATCTAAACCAATAATTTAAAAAAATAAATAAAAATTAAATACATAAAAGAAAGATTTAATTGATTTATCTTCATAACCATTACATTGCACTTCAAATTAGTCTAAGTCTTCGATTCAAATTAGTATTTTGCTTTACTGTTTTAAATTATTATTAGAAAAGATCTCTGAAATTTATTAAGATATTAAATTAAAATAGTAAAATAAAAATAGAAGTATATTCAAACAAATTTTCTTACATACTAAATAATTATAGTTATTGTTAACTTTCATACGGAATCCTCAGCGCATGAAACCTCATGCTTGACTGAACTTGTTTATGTATACGATGGCAATCAATAATATACAGAAATGAAATAATAGTTTTTCACTACTTTTTCTCACAACATATACGTCTAAAATATATATTTTTGTTTTCTATTAGCGAAGGAAAGATTTAATAAAAAGTACTTTATATTTTATCTTTTTAACACATGTCGACGAAATTTGGTTCCTTCACATTTATGTACTTTTGTACAATACGTACATTTTTATTTTTAAAAACGGTTTTAATATAGTTTTATGAAAACAGTAATAGATACTACTAGATATTTAGAAAAAGAAAGAAAGAAAGAAAAAATTTTTTCACGCTATGTGCGGAGTAACAAATTATACTTTCTACAACATTATTATTTAAGCGATATGTATACATATTTATTTCTTCTATTTTTTATTTTACTTTACAATATCTATAGCTATCGCACCGGCAGCAGCTCAGTTATATACAAGAAAGGCCCATACATCAATTTTACATTTTCCAGATATTTTTTACTGTTCAGTAAGTACATGAAATTATTTTATTTACTTATGTGTAAAACAAATATGTATTTTAAGTCCAATGGAAATCAATTTAATACTTTTTTTTTTTTCGCATCAAATTTCTAATCAACTACTTATTTCTTTTTCCCTCCGAAACATTTATTTTCTAAAGTATTTCATTTTAGATTTCGATATTTTTATTGAATTTTTAAATTTCATTCACTTCATGGTTTCGTTTTCATTTCATACATTCGCCGATAATTTAAATAAGTTTATTTATTTTACATCAAAATTTTATTTTTTCATCTCCATTTTAATTTTATTTGATCATTTCAATCGTTCTGATCATGTATTTTTCAATCACTTTGTTCTCTCCGTTACATTATCTCCGTGATTTATTTTTTTCATACAAATTTATTAAACTGATTTTTCAGGTATGGTTTTTTTATTCATTTAATTATTGATGCTACATATTTATTTTACTATGTACATTTAAATAAAAGAAAACTGGTTGTATACTATTTCTATATACATATATGTATGTTTACATATACAATTTATGAAACTGAATTCTAAAATTAATTTTATTATGATCTCTTTTTTGACTTTTGCTTATTTTAAAAACGCTCAAGAAATCGTATTGAAATATAAAAAAGAAATTATACGTTTATATTTTCGGCTATATATTATGTTACTTTATCTAATGTGTATACCTTCAGTTAATTATGATCTATAGGCAGATTATAGATCCGCATAAATATCATTTAAATAGATACATGCAGATTCAAAGGTGAATGATGTATTTATATCGAACACTACATCGGCATTTTCAAGACACTTGGTAAAAATGAAAGTGTGACCGTATATTAACCTTTTAATTAGTGATAAAAAGAAGAAAAAAAAAACTGTAATAAAGAGAAAAAGGAGATGAAAAAAGGTTAGAATTGATTTGATGAGAAGGCATTTGATTATATATCGTTTTCATTTCACACATTCTCTGATAATTTCAATTAGGCTTATTTATTTTATATCACAATTTTATTTTTTTAATTCTATTTTAATTTTGTTTTTTTATTTCAATCGTTCAGATCACATAATTTCAATTACTTATTTCTCTCTGTTAAATTTTCTCTGGGATTTATTTTTTTCATACAAAGGCTATAGCCGGATTACTATAGTAAAATTTACACCATTTCATAGGGGCCGAAAAAAACTTCCACAGACAAATTTTCAGCTCTCTATCCCCTGTGCATGCGTAGTAAAGTCAAAAAACATTTTTTTAAAAAAAAAATTTCTGAAGCGCTTTCGATCTGAAAATTCTGAAAAAATTCACAATGGTGGGTTTCCATATAAGAAATAACTGTAATATTTTTCAAATCTCATAACCTCAAAATTGGACCTTAAAAACATTTTTACCAAATACCTTCAAAATGCAGATGAAGTGTTCGATGTAAATAAATCATCCATCTTTGTATCTGCATGTGTCTACTTAAATGAGATTTGTGCGAATATATACTCTGCCTATAGATTATAATTAACTAAAGGGATACACATTAGATAAAGTAACATAATACAGGGTGCGGCAGCATAACTTCCTTTTTTAAAATGCGCCACTTTTTTTCTATTAAATTTTTTAAAGAAATAATAACAGAAAATCGAAATACATACTCTAGATCCCATTGGCTATGCTTCTTCCGTTGCAGTTTTATTTTGATTTTCTGTTATTATTTCTTTAAAAAATTTAGTAGAAAAAAAGTGGCGCATTTTAAAAAAGGAAGTTACGCTACCACACCCTATATATAGCCAACGGCCATAATTTAAAAACGCAACATAAAATTCAATTTCATACTTCGTTTCTGTCTCTCAATATTTAGTTTTATTTCCAGCCATATTTTATCTCCCGCAATTAAAAAAATTAATATTGCTTTTTCTGCGGTATTATTTCTTTACACTGATCAGCAATATGACCTATTTAATTTCTGCAAACTAAAAAGTCAATAAAAGTGTCATTCTACCAGTTATGTTTTGTTTTGATAATTTCGTACAGAGTTTAATTTATAATTTATTATTGAATGAACATCGTTATCAATACCAGAAATGTAAGTTTATTTAATTTGATTTTTACGAGAGGTTATTTTTAATTACACATTCATTTCTACTTATAAGTATCAATTTTATTTTGTAACGACTTCTATTACATTACCAAATATCTCAAGATAATGCAATACTGAAATATCTTTATTGTTTAAAAAAAAAATAGGCATCCCCTGTTTCACAATTGACGCTATGCTACTGAGGAGTTTTGAACATGCATATTTAATTTATATTAAGAAAAGAACATGATCAAAAACATTGCTTGAGTATTTCAAAATTAGCCTGAAAACCGCTGTAGCGAAATACTGGCACCGCTGCCCTGGATGATGCACATAAATAATGTTTTTATTTTTATTAAAAACCGATTATTTTTTTGGTACCCACAATATTTAATTTATATATATATATATATATTTATAGAAAAAGAAAACGTTATTAATAAAAAATTACAAATATTAAGATGTATATATAAAATCCCTTATGTTACGTTTAATTTATGTAGCATTCAGTTTGTTAGGGTAAGAAAGTTGATTTTTTAAAAAGAGCATTTTAATTTTATTAGCTTTTTTTTTTACTTTTTTGTTTGCACATGTACAATAATGAATTTTTCACCATTTTTTCTTTGAAGGGATTCCCTCATTTGAGATTAGTCCCGGGCCCCATAAATCCTTAATTCGCCTCTGGTTTGAAAAATGTAGCAACTCAGAAATATCACATAACCATAAAAAATGTTAGATTTCAGTTTATAGCAGGATGTAAAGCAATAAAAATACTACTATTTTTATAACACCGTCATCGGAAAAATAAACGAAATATGTGAATAAAATTCTAAGTCTTCAGAATGCACTGCAACTTAACTTAAAAGTAGAGCAAAAAAAATTGTAAAAAATCAGATTTTTCACTGATATTTGAACGTGTTATACTAAAAATTTTTATTAAAACAATATCATAAAGAGTGGAAAAAAATAAAATATTATTTAAGCTCTTTAATTGTAACATAACCTATTAAAAACGTAAAAAATGAGTGAAAAAGTTGGTTTTTGGCTAAAATCGAGGTGGTTTGCCATTTTTTTTTTTTTTTTGCAATAGTAGCACCATCGTAAAAAGCGGGAAAGAACATCAAAATCATGAATTTGAAAAGCGGCACCTCAAAATTAGGGCGTGAAAAAATGATTTAAAACTTAAATAATGTTTTGAGGTTATGAGATTTTAAAAATATAGTTATTTTTTACATGGAAACCCACCACTACGAATTTTTTCAAAATTTTTGGATCAAAAGACGGTTCAGGAAGAAAAATAAAAAAAAAGTTTTTTTGACTTTACTATGAATGTATAGGGGATAAGGATCTGAAAATTTGGCTGCAGGAGTTTTTTTCAACCCCCATCGATTGGTTTGTAGTACATGCATTTTTAAGGGGAGATTTTACTATAGTAATACGGCTATATCCTTTATTAACCTGTTTCTAATATGGTATATTTTATTCATTTGACTTATTATTGATGCTATATATTTATTTTACTATGTACATTTAAATAAAAGAAAACTGGGTTGTGTACTTATTTATATACACGTATATGTATATACAACTTATTAAACTGAATTCTAAAATTAATTCCATTATGATCTGTTTTATTGATTTTTTCTTATTTTAAAAACACTCAAGCAATCACATTGAAATTTAATAAAGAAATTACATGTTTATATTTTCGGCTATATATAGGGTGCGGTAGCGTAACTTTCTTTTTTAAAATGCGCCACTTTTTTTCTACTAAATTTTTTAAAGAAATAATAACAGAAAATCAAAATAAAACTGCAACGGAAGAAGCATAGCCAATGGGATCTAGAGTATGTATTTCGATTTTCTGTTATTATTTCTTTAAAAAATTTAATAGAAAAAAAGTGGCGCATTTTAAAAAAGGAAGTTATGCTGCCGCACCCTGTATTATGTTACTTTATCTAATGTGTATCCCTTTAGTTAATTATAATCTATAGGCAGAGTATATATTCGCACAAATCTCATTTAAATAGACACATGCAGATACAAAGATGGATGATTTATTTACATCGAACATTTCATCTACATTTTGAAGGTATTTGGTAAAAAGGAAGGTGTAACCGTATATTAATCCTTTAATTCAGGGGTGGCCAACCCGCGGGCCGCATACGGCCCTGTTTTGAACATTTTTGCGGCCCGTGAGATAGCCAAAGTAGTAAAAAATTATGTTCTGGGAACTCATAATGCACACACATATTGGAACATTTAATATAACAAGTTTTATGTTTCACTCTTAAGTGTGTATAGTGGTTCTAAATCTAATATGGGCATATATGATTTTCTATGCGACCCGCGGAGTTATGATACACTTTCAAAGTGGCCCGCAAGATCATTAAAGTTGGCATCCTTGCTTTAATTAGTAATTTTATTTTTAAGAAAAATAAATAAAAAACCATAATAAAGAGGAAAAAAAGATGAAAACAGATTAGAATTGATTTGATTATATGTTGATTTCATATTGAATGTTTTGAAAATTATCTAATTGTCTGTTCTCGAAAAACAAAGTGTGAGTACTCAATTCTCTTCTTTCATTTTTATATAGTTACTCATCATCTGTGTTTCCGCCATCCGTAGTACAAGTCACATTCATTAATCATCTGTAATGCTTTGCCAACGTGCAAACATAAAGCGCCGTTCTCGACACACAATCATAGAACGTCAGAGAAGATCAATCCGCACTGATCAAGAACGTTCAGACAATAATGAACATGTTAGAATCAGAAATTCTTAATGGCGAGCAGAATAATTAACAGATCAGTGGGCAGAAAAACTTGAAGTCTTACGGGTAAAAGCGAGAAGAAGAAGAGCAGCACGTTCGTCTCACCAACGACAAGAAGCAGTAGATCAACGGCGAAGACATATTCGTATACAATATCTAATTATGCAAGCATGAAATTCATCAGCGAGATATCTCTGGAAGCGTTTGATTAAAATCACCGGACAGTGATCCATCAAATGAAACCTGATTATTTCGCAAATCGTTCAATTTATAGTCTAAATTTTCAGGGAAACATTTTTTCTTTCTTTCCTTTTATTTCCATTTCACTATTCTTTGTTTGTATTTTTCTCCTTACAATTTCTACGAATGTAATTATATCTATATTATTTGCTCGGCTTCATTTTTATGAATAGGATTGTTTTCATGGGCATGCACATTATTTTTATAATACCTACAATAGAAGTATTATTTGCATTTACATAACGGCAATTTTTATTTTTTATTGGATTATTTTATATTACTTCTACACGATTATTTAATTTCACTTTGTTATTTTGTATATAATTTCAATATTAATATTCCTTTCCGTCCGGCTGTTTAATTTCATTTTGTTTCACTGTTGTTTTTTTTTTTTTTGTTTTTTTTTGTACATAATAATTTCGATATTTGTTAGTAACTTCTAAATTAACATATCTACATCTCGCGCAACGTTGCATGTTGTAGTCAAAACGTGTAATAATAATAATAAAGATTATTTTATTTCACTTGATTGCATTCCACAGCATAGTCATAGCAACACAAAGTATGGTATTAAATTGAATGGTGTGTTTTTTCAGTGAATCTATGTTTACTACAATACTTTTATCTACTTCCCCAATCATTAATATCATTCTAAGCCACAGCGAAGCGTGGCCGGGTTCAGCTAGTATATAATAAAAGCGGGAGTTCCGTAGCGAAGTGTGCTAGGGCCATTACTCTGTCTCATTTATACATCTCAGATATTCTCACACCTCTCAATGTAGAACCTTTGCTGACGACACCGCGATTTTATGCTCAGACGCATGTCAAAGCGCGGAATACCATCCAAACAGCGGTTACTGAAATTTCATCATGGCTCAACTTATGGAAAATCAAAACCGATGAAAGTAAATCAGCGTGAGTAATCTTCACTAACAGAAAAATTGATCCGACGGAAGTCCTGACCAATGTTGCAATTCCGCGAAAAACACATGTGAAATATCTTCGTGTATGATCAAACATGGAAGAAGAAACATATAAAGCGGATCGAATTAAATATTTAAGACAATTATCATGGCTACTTAACAGGAAGTCGGAATTATTTGCTGGAAAAAAAAAAATAGAGTTTATAATCAGATTTTAAAGCCAGTTTTTGGCGTTATTACGGTTGCCTTCTAAAAAGAGTAACATAGCATCAGAATAATATCCTCCGGATGGTTGTAAACGCTTCGCGGTACATTAACAATTTAATAACGCTTCACAAAGACCTCGGAATAAAGTTTGTTCAAGAAGTAATATTCGACGACGCAAAGAAGTATGCCTATACAGATTAGGAACGCACTCGAACACAATGTGGCTATTGGGTTGTTGGACAAGTCACTAGAAGTTTGGCGGCTTGATAGAATCAAGTCGATGGTTCTAGTCTGAATTAAAAGTAGTTCTAATAAAACTCCTTTTTTAGCAGCTACTATCGCTGGGTAGGCTGCTATTCATTCAAGCTATGTGCACAAGGTATTAAAAATAAATGGGCTAAGTGCAATTTAGCTATTAAAGAATTTAAAAAAAAAACAAAAAAACATGTATATGTTTTGTTTTTTTTTCGCTGTTTTCGATTTTCTGATATGCGTGTAGCCTACTGTTGAATTAGAAGCATTTGGAAATGTTCACTGGAAATGTTAAAACAAAAGCGGAAAAGTGGGGAACATTAAAAGTGACGAGTGAAACGAAAATCATCGAAGCGGGTCGCGTAGCCAAAAACTCGTCTTGCGAAGGGTCATTGAACAAATAGTATTACCATCCCGCTTAAAGATTGTAAACAGTTCTCGAAAAACAAATATTCGGCAAACAAAATTTCCCTGCACCACCGGTTTAAAATATTTCTCATCGAATTCGAAATTTTCTTTTTCCGCTCACCAGCGCCGCCAGTGTGGTTCTTTGCGAAATTCGACATTATTTACTTAAGGAAATCTTATCGCTATTTTTGAAATTTTTTCGAAATATCGGAATAAAAAAAAATTCTCGATAACGAATAAAATCAAATGTTTCTTCTGGACGTTTGCTTCTTTCGCTTCGGTTTTTTTTCTTTTACATTTTTTTTTTTTTTTCATTCTCGTATTATCGAATAAGCAATTTTCGGTTAAGAAATTCGGTCAAGTAACTCGATTAAGGGGCGTGATGGCGTTTGAAAAAAGGCACCGCCCGATGTCGTTTCGACTTTATTTGTTAACACTCTCAACTTTATTCGACTTCCGTTTTTCATTCAAATTTCAGTCTTTTCTAATGCGTATTTTATTGACGTCAAACATCGGCTCAGACGTAAGTAAAGTATTAATAATAATAATAAAAAAGAAAAAAAAAACCTTCTTACAAAAAAAATCTGGAAACATTTTTAGGTTAGGAATTTTTCGACTGTGTTTTGACAACAAACGTTGTTATTACCGTCGTTGCAGCGGGGTTAATTTAATAAAGGAGATTGCCAATAAAAATGTCGAAAAAAATGAAAAAAAAATGTCATGATTATTTAAAATACTTTTTCCGTCTGTTAAATTTTAAGCCGGTAATTTTACTACGGCCGAAATAATAGTGCTTCAAAGTAGAAATTTCAAAATAATTCCGGTAGTCCGTAATAATATAGGCGCGACTTTCAAGAAAATAAATTTCCGGAATCAGTTCAATCTTAACGATGTGAACTCTTATCGTTTTCAACTCTTCCCGTTCTAATCGTATGGCAAATTGAGTAACTGCAGAATAATTCGACGGTCCTCCCAGCTGATTTAGAGGGAATTCTTTCAGTTTAGCCGATAGAGGGCACAAGTCGTATTCGCACGTAGTTATCCGTACGGCAGGATAATGATTTTATTAGTGTCGCCTTGAAACATGGTAATCTACGACCATCTCTGGAATATAGGCCGCTTACAATAAGTACTCGCATATTGCATAAAAGGTGGGGTTGAAAGCGGATTGAAGGTGAAAATGCTAAAGTGACTGCAAAAATAACCCGGAACTTAAGATGTAACAACGGTTGAATTAAAACTTACAGATTGGGCTGATAAGCACGAAGTGATCTAATTGGAATCCGGTAACGAATAGCTCTTCGGTAGAATTTATGGAGACGTGGGATAATTTTACCGCGCGTGTGTGCATGCTTGCTACATACGAATCTCTTAAGTTTTTTCGTATTGCTCGACATTCCGAGCGTCCTGACTATACACCTATTTGTACTTTTTAGAGTTGTACCGACATTACACAAGGGTACACGTAAGACTACACCCTTGGAACTGATTCTAAATGTTTAATTTGTATCATTATAATGCAATCGCCCAGGTGTGTCTGTCTGTGGATTAATCAGCGCGCACAGGTCCCCGGTATATATAGTGGATTGCTATTGCCTTCCATATGATTCTATTAGCGGCTATTTTAATTTAAATTTTCACATGAATTCCTGTCGTCACCCCTAGGATCGAAAACTTCTGGTAACGAAAGGCAAGCGCTCTAACAATTAGACACTATCGCGACGACTTACGAGAATATATACATATTTAAAAGTCGACCGTTCGCAGCTGCAGGTTACGTCTTCTGTAATTTCTATGAAAGAGTCGATTTCGATTAACTATGTCAGTAGACGTAATACCTTCATTCTCTGGCAGATTATCAAATCAGAAACGAGTATTTAGTCATGTGATCACATGCGCCTTTCAATAAGTCAGTATTTAGTCACATGACTCGAAATACTCGCGCGCCTAATTGGCTAATTCCTCGGGAACGAAGCTATTACATATCTACACTTATGTCGTTTTTGATGCTTGTAATTTTTGTGCGTATCTGTTAAGTGGCTTCCTACGCCAAGGTATATAGACTAAATACTAGTATTTTTAAAAGTGAATCTATTATATTTTTCTACTCTAGTCTCGGTGTTTCATATTTTTGATATTTGTTTTCTCGATTATCTTAATAAATTGCACGTTTTTATATCTACCTTATTAATTATATGCTATTTTGTTTTATAATCTGTAAAATACGTTGATGAACTGAAACGCGATTATGAAAAACATTTTCTTCAACACGAACTATATTTTCCGTTATTCCCGCTATTTACAAAAAAACTCAAAAAAACAAAACAAAAAAAACAACAAAAAAAAACAAAAAACAAAAAAAAGACATTTATCTCTAATTCTTAGTTGGTGTCCAAAGTAGTATATTTCTTTTTCGTTTTATCCATTCGCTATTGCATTATATACATATGTATTAGGGCCGTGTCCAGAATTTTGAAAATTTTCTTCGCATATTTATTTTATAAATAACAATACGTTTTTTCACTAATATTCATACTATTAATAATTTCCATCATTTCGATTTATATATTAATAATTTAACATTAATAAAAATTACATACGTTATTGATTATACTTGTAATAAAAAATTTTGCATAAAATATTAACGAACTACAGTCGACTCGCGATTATCCGGATTAATTGGGCGGCCAGCCGGTCCGGATTGTGAAAAATCCGGATACGCCGGAGTTCAAGGTTAAGTACTTCAAATTAAATGCAAAAATGAAAATTAATTTATCCCATGATAAAAAAGTAAACATGAAAATTACCTTACGGTGGTGTACATTAACTAGTTTTTAAAGAAGTCCATGATTAAGGGGTCTGTGTGTCTTCCGCATGCTCTTCCTTGCCGATATACCACTTGCGTGTAAACAAATGATATCAACCTCGGTGACGATTCTTCCTATTGAGTTACTCCAGCGCTACTTCGATTTCAGTCCTTCATCGTTTGTGGTATAACGCTTTGAAAGGGCTCGTTATCCATATTTTCTTCAATAGGATTCTCGTTTAGTACCGGATTCACCTGTCATTTCTTCGATCTCGTCGCTGCCCATCCATTCTGTAACGTCATCCGTATTACTACTACCCGTTTCACATCCTGGAATATTTTTTATTAGAGAAACAAGCTCCTCCTCGTTGTCTTTCGTCCAAATCACATTGTTTGTCAATTTCATTCCATTTATCACACTGGCTTTATGATCTAATATTTTCCACGACCGCGCTTATAGAGAACTATAATCTCTTCCCATCTCTCAGATAACCCCAAGTGATGATAGCATCAAGCATATCAGAACTGATTTTAAAGCAACTTGAAAGTTTTTATCATTTTCAACGCTTGATATTAGTCTGGATTTTTTTTTTTTTAAGGCCTCTAGGATTCCTTGATCCATAAGTTGACGACAAACCGATGTAACGTTTGCTGGAAGAAACATTGCGCCTTTATATCATCATCTTGTAACTGCTCAGTTGCCGGATTGAAGCATTGTCGAGAATAAGGTTTGCTTTTCTCGGTAACTGTTCGTGTCGGAAAAATGTTTCGCAACTGCGGGCACAAACAACTCTTTGTGAAACCCAGTTTTAAAAATTTCACATCATCTCCATTTGCAGTTCAGATACACGCAATAGCTGTGGATTTTATAAAAGCGCTTTGGCTTTTTCTTCTTTTTTTATTTATTTTTATTTTTTTGAAAAATCGATATAATACGGAGTTCGGATAATTGTGAGTCACCTAAAAATATCCAGCATATTTTTTCTTTTTTTTTTTTTTAATGTAAGAACAGCCTAAAAAATAATCAATATTTATTTTGAATTTTTGATTTTTTTTCAGATTTTTCTGTATTTATAATAACTATTTCAATTCTAAACGGGGTTAACCCCCCTACCGTGGACTCTGCCTTGGTATGTATATTAATAATACTAATGGTATTTTTTCTAATTTTTTTAGAGTTCTTATTATATAATTTCGCGAGCGTCACGCGCAAAAATATCCGTTTTATGGCACAAGCGTCGCGGTTATGTCCTCTTCCGAAATACTAAGTTAAGCAAATCTTTTTTCAAACGGTTCATTTTTCAACAGTTCAGTAAGTCTGCAGTTAATACAGCGGAACAGGATCATTTTTACGCTGCTCTGGTTTCATAGTAATTTTCGATGTGTTTAACGAGAACTGTAACATTTAATTTGCGAGACAGTGTTGAGGAGGCAATAAGTGAACATTGGTCTCTAATTGCATCTTAATCGTGCGTATAATATTAATAACCTGTATTCTAATAGCGGAGAAATTTAAATCACTGGACTAAATACGGGGTTCGCCGCGTCGTCGTCGTCATCCGGGGCGCGTCTCCATGGGGTGACATCGGACACTGATACAACGTCTATATGAGTGTATGAAATTTTATTATTTTTTCCCTTTTAAACTTCGAACTTCTTATAGGTTCACGTGCCTGCCCCTGTGTGTAACTGCTGAGGTGATAACGGCACGCGCAAAATATTTTTGAGTTGCTGCTGGCATGGGGAGAATGGTGTATCTAATTGAATTCCGCTTGGAATTACCCCCGTTTTATGGTTTATTTTTATTCCTCTTCTAAAATTCGACTGAATTATAAATTCTTCGTCATGCTGTTGTTCGCCACATTATTTTTTTCATCTTTTATTACCGCGGCCTTCTAAAAAATGAAATTTATGAGAAATTTAACGTATCGGAACTACTATTTCAGAGCTATTTTTAGAAGTATAAGAAAGAAATCGGGCGAAGATAATAATAAAAAAAAAAAGAACAAAGAAAAAAAGAAACGTAAATAAACTGGAAAAATGTATAAAAGGCACGTGAGAATATTTTGGAAATAGGACCGAAAGAAAAGGGCAACAATGTGTACGAACGAACGAAAGATAATATGCGAATAAAAAACGAAAAGAAAAAACGAAAAAACGAACTGCTACTTTACTTCCAGTATAGAGGGCGGCCGAGTGATATATTTGATTAGCAGAAAAATAAAAAATTGAAGAGAATTTGTAGAAATTCTGGTAATTTTTTTTTTAGCGAAAAAAAATTAACGGAGGAAAAAATTGCATAAAACTCTGTAAGCAATTGTAATATTCAAACCATTTGATTCAATTTCAATGTTACTTTTAGAATACAGAAAAAAAAAGGTAAGTAGAATCTAATGTAAACCGGCTGGATCGGTTAAAAATCGACTTGAAAAAACACCGAGAACTACGAATACGATATATTTCATTACATTTATAACCGAATTAGATCGACCATTCCTAAATTCAGACTGGATTATATAATAAGCAGACAAATGAAATTTGAAATCGTCAAAAGGAATTGGTTCGAAAGTATACGGCAGTTATTTTTCGAGCGCCTAACAAAATATTAATTAATACTACCAGAGCCATTTCTTCCGTAATGTGTGTTGTACGTTGGATTAACGCAACCAAAAATTTATGACGACAAGCTTCCCGGCGCATATTACGTTTTTTCTAATCAATAATATACTTTTTTTGGTTGCGTTAATCTATCCATTTATTAACAAGATATGTTTTTGCTTTGTGTAGAAAAAAAAAAGGGTAGATAATGTGTTACGATAACGTCATCAACATTCCTTTAAGGGGTTATACTACTTTGAGGCCCTGAAAAATTAACCTTTTCTTTGGGAATTTTTTTCTCGAAAACTACTCGATGGATTTAAATAAAATTTTCAGGCTTTATTTTACATGTTTTAAGGCATACAAAAATATTTTTTATATGGCTTTAAGATACAAAATGGCATCGTGGCACTAAATAACTGAAACACATATTTTTTCCGAGAAAAAAATCAGCGTACACTGTAGCGAATTCTGTATACCACTTGGAACGAAAAAAAAAAAAAATTTCCACAATTTAAATTAGTTTTTCTTTGGAATATTTTTTTCAAAAAATTCGCAAATTGACAGCAGTTTAATTTTTTTTATTTTTGAGAAAAAATCGACATTAAATTCTTTATTGCAAGCGTAATTATTTATTAATCTTAAAAACCCCGTGTATTTCTCTAGACAATCTATTTGAGAAGCTGTAGTTAAAATTTGAAGTCAATCCGATGAAAATTGAATGATCTATGTATGATGTACACCAATTTAAGAAACATAGTTTTGAGAAAAACACATTTAAAGTTTCAAAAAGCATTTACTATATAACAAAGACGTCTTGGAAAATATGCTGAAAATGTTGTTTATCGAATTTTTTTCCACAAAATTGAACATCATTCTTAAATAGTTAATGCACCATTTAGGCCAATAAAAAAAATTGAAAAAAAAAATTTCCAAGGTATTATAACCCCTTATTAAATCATTTACAAATTTTGCTGCAGCTGAAAAATTTTCACTTTAAATTTTCCTCTATTTATATATTTTAAAATAATTACAGGATACAAAAAGAAAAAAATTCTAATAAACATATCCATGATTCAATAAGAATAGTGTAGGAAAGATCATTCATTTTTTTTTTTTTCTCGGTATATTACAATATTCCAGAAATAGATATTTATTTATTTATTTTTATGTATTTACTAGTCGCTTTTGGATTACAAAGTCATTAGCGACTACGGTTTTACAGAGAATTATAACATTTTATGTTGAATATTGGAAAATGCGCGAAACAACAAAATAATCAAAAAAGTCAGCTAAAGGCTGAGGAAGTTAGATAAGTTGGAATACTGAGATGTCTTTGAGAAAGGCTACGATTTTTTTACACTTCTCGGCGTCCGAAAACATCTCTGGAAGGCCGTTGGTAATAACCGCTTGTTGTCTGGCCTGCTGGTAGTGATTACACTCGATCAAAAGGCGCCTCACCGATATAGGCATGTTGCAGCGTTGACACAGGTTGGGCGGTTTTCCAGATATGAGGAACGAATGAGTCAAGTTTGTGTGTCCAATGCGGATACGAGTTAGGACACACTGCTCGTGCCTACTAAGAGTTGGCATGATTTCGTAGGTATCTTTTCTAAACTCGAGGAGTTTGCTCGGCGTTTGGAGCCAAAGGGTGTTCCAGTAGTTTTTGACTGTGTGCTTATCACCATTTTAGCTTCATGAGGTGTCATATAATATTACCGTAACACGATTATTTCGGCGCTTCGAAAAAGTAATTGCCATGTATATTTTCAAAGCAACACCATTTGACGATATTAAGGGGAGAAATTTTAGGGTTTTCGAAAATTTCACAATTTTTCATTGCGATTAATCAAACGGGACGAACAAACTCGGCAAAACTAAAAGTAAAAACATCGGAGGAAAGTTTTTAATATACATTTACGATGAAAACATCGAATAAAACTGAAAAATTGCAAAAAAAAAAAGTTTCATTCGACCGAAGGTAACAAAAATAAGTGTAACACGATAATGACAAGGTAGTGCGCAACAGTTCCACCCTGAAACAGCAGGATTTTGCAAAGATAACGGGTGAAGAAGAAGAAATTGCTCCAACAGATTACGCCGGTAAAATAACGAAATCCGCAAACGATTTCTTGTAATACTTTTGCTTATCGGCTGTCGCATATATGGGTATTTGCTTTTGAGAAAAATCAACGCTACTTAACACACATTTCGGAGAGATGCACAGTTCTGCGGGGAACTTGATTCGATTTTTTTTTTTTTTTTACATTACTTCGGTTTTTCCAATTTTGGTACTGCGATGCCGATCAGTTTAAATTTTTAACGTATTCAATAAATAATAAATAGAAAAAACAGAAAAAAAAAACAAAACAATTAGTACCATTTTGTACGCTGTTCGCAGAAAATCATGAACATGTTTTTTGAAGCATATTCGTCGTAATTATTTGAAAGCATACAGGTGGAAAAAATAGACACTTCTGCTCCGCGTTAATTTAAAAAAAAACGCAAAATAAAGTAAACATTTTTTTAGTTTCAAATTTTTAGGTAATTTAAAAAAATACTGATGTGACCTTCGTAATACATTTTTTGTCGAGTTTTTTTTTTTTTTTTTTCATACAAAGCAGAGACGTATCCGCGTTAAAACGTAATTAGAACACGCACTTACCTTCTTCAGTCGGGAAGTGGGAAAAATTTTAAGTCCTTAATTATAAAATTACTTCAGGTTAACGGAAAAACTGAACTTAAATATAATTTATAACTTTCCATCGATACGGCCGTGGTAATAATTTCGGTAAAACTCCCGTAATGTCTGACGTGGGTTTTACCGAAAATATTAACACGGTTTTGCAAACTAAGCTTGTTAAGGCTTAATATATTATTCCGAAAACTCTCTACCGTGCAACTTCCGGTACCAAATCCTTAATCTTCTTCCAGAATTTCCCCAGCGATTCGATAAATGATACTGCTGATTTGCAATTTATAAAAAAAAAAAAGAAAAAAAGCTGTACCCTATCGTGTATTTTCTTTAACGTACGGAATATGTAGATCATTTAGCGTGCTATTCGAAATGAAAACTACAAAGAGTATCAACTATTCGTAAGATTCTCGTCTTTGTGACTGCTAGATTTCGATTATATTTAGCTGCCGTCGACCGGTAGAAAACTCAATTCCATATAGCTTTAAATCTCCCTATGACTGCGAAGTGTACTAAAACGCTGGATCGTGTCTCCGATAATGTTTCTTAATCAGCCTATCGGAAAGATTTTATTCGTCACACGCGCGTGACTTCCGCGTGAGCCACCGATCCGTGATTAGGCCCAAGTATTTAATGTTTTGAACTTGAGCTGGATCGGCGGGCATGAGATTAAACGTGAAAGTTATTCGTTGGCTTTTCGTTTATTTTTTTATCCGAACAGAGATTTTATCAAGATGTGTTCCGGTACGAGTGATTTTCGTGCTATGCCAAAATACCATTCCGACACCGTTTGGGGTTTAGAAACATTATCCGCTGTACGTACGAAGTGCGGTAGCGAAGGACACCTAAAATACTCCTCCGTGGAACGGATACCTGGATTTTAAATTAGACGCGTTTAATTCATTTCGATTTCAATATAATACAAGCAGTCCCCGTTTACATTGGTCATGTTCCACTTACATTCATAAATAGGAGACCGTCGATGCCACACTGATTGTGGTGAAAAGGGAAAATAATAATAACAGGAGATAAGCCGTTTTTGGAGATGTTAACTAAAAACCGATTTAGCTAATTAAAATATAGATCCGTGTCCTGGATTTTTTAAATCGCGTCATATAAATAAATGGAAAAACAAAATCTACGCCAAAATCTCACGTATTAAAAATCGGAAAAAATACTTTACACGATGAAAGGTAGAAACGGTTTGATTTTTAACTGAATCATTCAGACTTCAAACTGCTCCCGCCTTTTCACTGCGTGCACTACTCTACCCTGATTTCTCATTAAACGTTCATGTCCACTCTTTTTCCTTCTTACTTTATCTACCGGTAATTTGCGTTTTAACGTCAATAAAACTCCAACACGCTATTCTCCACAACTGCCCGCATCCTTCAGTTTTCTCCGTATACTTAACCGTCCTTCTCTTTCAGCTTTTCTTCGTTCCTTTTTAGCTTGTTTCCAACTATCGGGACATCCACGGTACAAAATCGCAATTCTTAAATACCTTAAATTTTCCCACAGCTGTTTTACGATCTTCACTGACAGCTCAAAAGAATCTTACGAAGTTGGTCATTTATCAAACCGAATGGTCGTTTAAATTTTCTTCCTTTCGTTCAAGTCTATTTTAAGGGCCATTCATCTGATCTAGAATGTGTCCTTATTATCAGATTCCAAAAAGCGTGTCGTCTTGTAGACCATTTCATCTCCATGTCATTCCTTCCCTCTATTAATTATATACTCCTTCTCGTAGGTTCTCGAATTCCGTAACTTTTCCCTTCGTCACTTTGTCTCTAGACTGATTTGTTACGGATAACCTTCGAACAACGACTTGGCTGCTAGCAGCTTGTTTAGGTTCTTCTACCGGGAGATTTCTTTTTGCGCTGTGGAATGCCATCGCATTTCTTTCTGCAGCTGCGCATTCTAATCACGGTACAACTACTATTATTCCTGTCTTCATTTATCTATTTGATCTTCGGTTTTTCAACTGCCCTTCTTTGCAGCGTCTCCAATCTATACAGTCTTCGGGGACACAGTTTACTTCCCTAATCGCTGCTCCCTGTTTTCTGCTTGCATCTTCTCTCTCCATCCTTTTCTCTACTTTATCTAAATACGTGACGGCGATGATATTTTTTTCGAATGCCTTTCTATCACGGCGCTGAAAGTTCATTCTTCTACGCGTCGCTTTTATGGCGCTAGGTGTATTTCTTTTGTACTCATCTTTGATCGCCTAAAGTTTCACAAAAACTCGCAAAAAGAACAAAGATAAAAAAACAGAACTAGCTTCCGTACGACTCTTTTGCGACTGAAACTGAAATATCCGATTAAATTATCGTTTCTTTTTTTTTTGTTAATTTTTCAAATGGTCGTCCCCCGCGTAATTCGGCCTTTGTGATGAAACAATTACATCGATAAAGCGTTGAAGCGTAAAAATGTCAAGCGACGAGACGGACCGGTAATTGGCGTCTCGGCTGAGTTATCCATATCGTATCGGAGAGAGAGAGAGAGAGAGAGAGAGAAAGAGAGAAAGTGGGAAAGTTTTGTATTAAACCATATCTAAGCGTATCTAAAAACATATTTAAGCGTTATTTAAGCGTTATTTAGGCGTTATTTAAGCCTTATTTAGGCATAAACAATTCATCATTTCTACTAGAACGACGGTGACGGGGAAATGCTAACGACTCACGACCCCATCTCCTGTGTTCTGATCGTATCCATCAACGTTGACGCTTTTTTTCGACCCTTGCTGACATTTTTTTCGGAGCAACTTTTTTCCTTTTTCTTTCTTTCTTCTACGCCATTATTTCCCATTCGAAGAACGTAGGTCGATTACTATTATTGCGAAATGCTATTATGTCGCCGCAAACGGCGATATTAATCATCTTAATAATCCGACTGCGACGAAAAAGCTCCTTCCAGTGATAAACAACCGACGATTTCTTTTCTTAAAGTTCCCCGATTCCGGCTGATGCTAGTACCGCCTCTCGTTCGCTCCAGTCCACTCCGTCTCTTTCGTTTCTTAACACTGCCCTAATTTCGATTTCTGGTCAGTTCTCCGCCATCGGGATCGAAATTAATATCGGCTTCACTTAATCGCCGGAACTCGTCTTCATTAATGAAGGGTGTCGGTAAGGCCGGAAGCCGGTTCAATTAATGACAAAAAGAAAGTAAAAAGAAAAAAAAAAGTTTCTATCGTGACGTGGAGTTGTTGAACGGGAAAAGAGTAAAGAAAAAAAAAGTTGTCGAAGGAGCTAGTCGTCCGAGGAGAAACTTTTGATCTTGGTTCCGGGCTAAAAATAGGAGAATAACGAAGTGGTCGCTTCTTCGAATTAAAATTTTCCCAATCGAGGGATTTTCCCCAGCCTCGTTTGTGTGTAGCGCGTTTATGCTTTGTCCGAAATGAAAGTCACTTGCTCGGCTGACGGTTTTTTTTGTTCCGGGAAATTCTTTTGTACTGGACCCCATTTTCCGTTCCATTAGAACGAATGTCTGCCAGCCTTTGTAATCATTGGCCGATCTTGGAAAAATGTTTATTAAGCCTCAGTTAAATGCAGTGTCCTACGAATGAACGCGTTAAAAATGTATTTAATTCGCAATACAAATAAAAAATCAACCGATCCTGTTTCGCAGGGTTACATGTAACAAGTAATTTATTGAGGATTGTACGCATATTTAAATCACAAAGGTAATCAATAGTCGAAAAAAAAACCCCGAATAACTTAAGATTTCTTTTTTTATTATTTATATACCGCCACGCGGGTTAAGAAAGAACTCAGCGGCAGATTTCCCCAACAACATCGACTCTGATGTTTGTATGAAATTCTCAGAGGTGGTAGCCAATAGCCTGGAAGACAGTTGACCACTGTGTTTATGACATACTGGCGAAAGAAAAGGGAGCAAATCGTATTGTTCGGGTACCGACTAGTGCGCCGAATATTTTTCGGTACAACCTGCGATATACACTGCAACACACAACGCAAGAGACCGACCGCCTGGCCAAGTTCCTTATTTTGAGAAACTTTATGTACTCCGTTATGGTTAAAGAACGGAACTCGGATCATTTTAAAACAAAAAGGCGTACAATCGCAGAACAGCTGTGTTGTGTGTGCGGAGGTAAATTCTAAATTAGAATCAATATATTAGTGAAATTCCGTTTCTCAGTACAAAACAAAATTCTTTGCCCCCGGTCTGTCTCTTTTAACTTTCATTTCGACACTTACGAAATTTCATTTCTCGAATGAAAAATATTAAGCTTTCTGATCCCCATCCGGCTTTGCTTCTGATGATCAGGTTATTTTTGTCCTATACAAATAATTTGACACGAAGCCAAATTATGTCTATATACATTATCACGCGTATATCTGCTGTATTAGCAATTCCGATGGAAACAGTCTTGAGTTTGCTGAAAAAAACTTCTTTTTTTTTCTCTTACTTTTGTTATTTGTTTTACAATTATTCATTATTTTTATCGAACAAATATTATATTAATTTTTAGGAGAATATTATATTATAGATGGCGGATGTTTTTTGTTTGGTTTCATTATCGAAATTCAGTTGTAGAAACGCCACCAGCTAATATATCGACAGAGAATTGGGGTTGTCTTCTCATCAGCGCCGCGAGAATGGTTCTTGTTATTTTATTAATATGCGTAAAGTGCCGCTGTGATGCTGTCTCAATGTTCACCGCGTCGAAACGACTGTCACGTCACATTATTCGTCTGTATCGACAGAAAATTCTCTGAATTCCTTTCGTTAGGATTAAACGTGATTTGTGTACATTTCTAATTTCGACTTCCAGCTTGAGTTCTAGTCTAACGGTGTGACAATCTATCATTTCCAGGTGTTAATGGGATGATCGTGCAGATATCATCCGAGGTGGGGACATACTGCAACAACTTCTGTTGATCAAATAAATCGAAGTATCTTAATGTCATTTTCGGTATCTTTATATATTGACTGTATAGTTGATCTCCCTCGGGAACAGCCCGAAAAACTCCCTTATCTACTACAAATCATTTCCGCTCGCTCTTTTTCTAACCTTCTCCTCCGGTATAATTGTTGCTCTTTTTTGCTTCATTCCTTTTCTTTGTTTTTTCCCGCCGTAGTGCCCCGCCTATGCAACCCCGGGGAGTAATGCATACTCGGAATGAAAAAAAGGAGACCCCTTTTCCGGTGAATGTTTTATCCTTTATATTTTCAAAAGTTAAGTAATATTTTTCAAACTTTTTTCATTTCAGAATTATAGTTGCCCTTCTTTAGGATGTTTATGAAAGAAAGAAGTAGCATACACCGCGTTCTAAAATAATCAATCAATCAATCAATCAATCAATCGATATATTTTAAATATATATATATATATATATATATATATATATATATATATATATATATATAGAAAATCTTAATTATATAATACCGCAGATGCGCTCGAGTCGCGAAAGAATTAATGAGTATACATGGGCTACTGTTAACTGTAGACTAATATAAAATAATTTTATAGCCTATGTTTATGTGTTCTCCGACAATGAATCATCGTGTATATATGTACATGAAATTAAATGAAGTGAAATTTTAAATATGTGTATTAATTTAAATTAATCATACGCGGGCTACTGTTATGTACCAAATTCAACAATCGCGAAGAAAAACAACATATATGAAAACGACATCAAAATCTCCTCGACACATACTCATAGCCCATGTTTACAAATATTCTTAGATAGAATTACTAATACAACTGTAATAATAAACACAGAGACAGTAGTTAAATTTTACACTGCCAACGAGCTTTGCACATATTTCTGATGTTTCTTCTGCTGCATTCTCGTCGTAATTTATTCTCTTATTGATTAATTTGACGAAATAAACAATAGCAGACTGTCGACTGAGGCAATTTATCGAACCCAATTACGGAAATCTGTTGCACAAATCCTGAGCGTAGGCGCCTATTAATTATCTAAGTGTGTGTCTGTAATCGACTCGATCCAGCAGCTAGTGAAGGTGAGCGAACATTAAAATTTTCCGGTTACAGCAAGCGCCGCGGTGATTGCCTGCGCAAATGATTTTCCCGGCATATCACCACACCACGTCGGTGCGATTATAAAGGTATGAAAAATTGTTTAATTCGATTCATTACACAGCGAGAAGACTAGGCCGCACAGCGTTCACACGGTGCTTGATAATTTGAAGGATCAACGCCACCGTCGTCTCTAATCCGACTCGAATTTATCCGATTCCCGCAGTTCCAGTTCTTCTCGTCCTTCTTTACTTCTTGTCCGCATATTTATCAGCCTTTTCGACCATTCTCCCGTCTTCCATCGTTGTCGCGCTTCATCACCCCTCCGTCATCGTTGCTAATTGCCGCTTTGCAAACTGTAATTACTCGCGTAAATGATGCCGCACCTTTATAATAAACTCTGCGATACTTTTCACTCGTGCGCGTGTGACTGACGTGGAGTCCTCTTCTCGTTGTCGTTGAAATTAATTTAGTGTCGAAAAAAAAAAAAAAAAAAGGCTGCCAATTATGCTACTGGACATGCACCCCATACGGAACGTACTGGTTAAAAATATCGATGCGACCAGTTTGTAGTCGCTTTTCTCTGTTCGTTTTTCTCTCACCGTCAGCTGGAAAAATTTCAAAATAAATTTACGCGTAAAAGCGTCGGTTTATAAAATTAGGTAAATTACGTTAATTAAGCCGGTAAAAAGTCTCCCCGAAAAAAAGTTAAAACTTAATAATCGTTTTGTATAATTTTTAAGTTATAAAATTTATATACCTGATATAGATATATGCGTATTATTATATTATCGTCGGTATACAGGTAAAACTAGTTGACATTTACTGGTATTTCTCTGGTCTCTCATTCATTTGAAAATAAATTTCTTCATCGGCTAGCAATTAAAAGTAAAAGTGCAAGCGAAGAAATAATGGGACTGCCTGTGTATACTATATGTTGATAAATAATAGGCGCGGATGACGATGTAACTACAATCAAAAGCCGGTAAGATGTACGAACAAAAAAAAAAAAAACCAAAGGCCGCATTTCGTTTACGAAATAATAATAAATTTAACGGCGGCTCAAAATAAATCTTAAGCTTACAAACAGAACGCAAATGGAAAAGCAGTTGTTAAACTTTTTTGTAATAGGGAAAGGTTTTTGTTATCATTCGGTATTTCATTATTTAAGAGTAATTATTTTTATATTTATTCGTGTGATAATTTTTTTTTTTTTTTTTTTTTTTTGGAGGGGCTTGGTTGACTAAGGGCAGCTACCCAGGACAATTGGACTAGCTTAGAAATATTAATCCGGTCAGAAATCGATGACAGAAAAGAGAAGAATAGGAACCACATTGGATGACGGTATAGCTAACATATCGGAAGCACTAAATGGAGCAGGAAAATAATTTTCAGATATATTCATCAAGTTCCCTTTATTACAGGGAGCCAAAACTGGTATAGTTTGTTTTTTTTTTACTTTTTTTTTAGTGAAAATGTTTCTGAAATAAGGCATTTATTTTAATTTATATAGCTATTTTCGTTCATTTATTTGCTCTTTATAAATTATAAACAGCTAATGAGAATTTACCTGCATTCTCTTCATTATTATTTAATTGACGTAAGCATTATGATGGATTCTCTTTTTAGTTCAGACTTGCAACCAATTTCAGCCTTATGTACACTTGCGGGATCGATATTCAGTTATAAATTTCTCCAATTCGAGAATTTTACCTTTCACAATCAGTGGGTTATTGCATTTTTTACGTCATGGTAACTGATTTACGCAGTTATTTCAATTTTTCGTCGTTAAATCCTTTCATTTACTGTGGCATATTAACAGGTCTCTAACCCTTTCAGCGCCATTTTAATCGGTCGAACGTCAGTATTAATGATTCATTTAGATACGTAAGTAAATTATCGTAATCTTCCGACACTTTTAGTGCAAGTTATTTCATATTGACTATTAAAATTAATTTTCTTAATTATTACCGCGCCTTCTCGGTTGATATTAAATAAGTTAAGTTTAATAAAAAGTAAATAGAAGAATTTTTTTCGCATTGACTGAGAAACGGCAATAATGTATGGAATTTAAATTTTAACATCGAGCCTGACCGATCTTTTGTACCGTCAGTTCTACAAATTTATTCGACTAATATACATAATTATTAAACCGAAATTGCTTCTTTTTTTAGGATTATTTATTTGTTCATTCGTAATTTTTTTGCTTCCTTCTCCGAGCTGGAAAATTTTCTAGTTCGGCCATTCAGACGAAATAATATATGTACATACGGTATAAGGGACTTCGACGAATGAAGTAACAAGGAGGAGCTTGCCATACGGATAAAATATCCGCGCGCACCCTACCAACTTGTCGATTATAATATCAGCGAATCTAAAGGTTGCTGTTTTTACAGAAAAGCGCTAAAAATTTTTTTTTTTTTCTTCCGACAAAATGCTACTTTGAAGATTTACTTAAAAAGCTAAAAGAGCCGCGATATCGGACGAAGAGCAATTTGTCAACTGGAATAACGCGAAAAACTGCAGAAATCGTAATAAAAGCAATACGGGAAACCGTTTCGAATCCTTTTTTTTTCTCTTCTAACCGAATAATTGCGTACGTCTCACGCTCAACCACAAGAAAAAATCAACCAGTCTGCAGGAAGACGCGAGCGGAAGACTTTTAGCGAAGAAACGATAGCCTAGGTGAAATTTGCGAAAAGGCACAGAGGTGACGTATTCGATTCAGAGCAAACGCTACCGGAACTGGAGAGAATTTAAGAGTACCAAGCCATAGTCGAAAGCCAAAATTTTTGATCATATGTAATTTACGGAGATGAAACTTGGAGGGTGGCGTAACCGTAAATAAAAGAACAGAAATCAAATTTGGAACGGGTGGTAGACTTACACAGAGAAATTAGAATGTACGAATCAGTACCCCATTTGGTTGGCGATAGGGGGCTTTCAGTAAGATTAGACTTTTGATTAGCGAAAATCACTTCGTAAAATAAACCGCCGCTTACTCGTTTCTAAATATTATTATTTTCTATGTGACGCTTATTATTTTATTTTTCACTCGACCGCGTAACATCCACATTTTAAATATAGTTTAAATTTCGTCTAATTCGTTTCGCTGCATTCAAGTGTTTTTTGCTCTGAGTAGAATCATCTTATTATTTGTACGGTATTACTTTTTTATTTTTTTGCAACTTAGCTTATTTCACATTTTCTGCATGTTAACTAAGTTAGTTGATCCTCAAACCCATTTATTAAGCAATTTGTACTCAACATATCATATATAATATATATTACGTATATAAGGGCTTATTTTCTATTATGTCATTTTTTTCGCGCTTCCGTACGATACATTTCGGTATCTGCGTATTTTATTTAATTATCCATCTATATTAAATTATTTGAAAATAAATTGTTCCCATTTATTTATTTATTTTGCCGATAAAAATTCCCATCTATATCTTGTTTACTGGTGAATACTGAAAAAAGTTCCGAGCCAGTTCACCAAACGATTTTCTTAATGAACATTAGACCTTCTCTTCGTAATAATTCGCGAATATCGAATATGAATATTTTTATCTTGTAAAAGAATGCCCTACATGTGTTTGTACATCTCTGTACCAAACCACCTCATTCGGGCTTTTATATATATATATATATATATAAACTCATCCATTTTGGCCTCGCAAGGGGCTGTGCCCCTTGACCCCTCTTGCTTTCATTTCTATCTCTTTCTCTTCTATACTTTGTATAAAATGATCAAAATTTACAACGTAATTTTTATTTATTTATTTTTTAATGGGCTCGGTGTTAACACTGACCCAACTACCTGGACTTAGATCACCTACTCAGATTCTGAGGCGATCGGAGATAGAAAGTATAAAGGAAAGAAGGAAGGGGAAAACGGCTGGAGATGGTAAGGAAAGGATATGGAAGCATTGAAAGGGATAGGGAGATCCAACGCCAAAAGTTCGGCGTATAGATGAGAGCACTCAGGAAAAAGAGCAGGGCATTCAAAAAGGTTATGGTTGGGGTCACATATAAAGAGAGTATCAGTAGAGTGGAGAGGGCAAAAGGGAGAAGGTGAAAGAGAAAAAGAAAAACGAGAAAAGGGAAGGAGGGAATGACCAAGTCTCAGTCTGATTAAAGAAACAATAGCCGAGCGTCGAAAAAAGGGAACAAATTGGTACCAAGGCTGTGAATTGAGAGTAGGCTGTAGGAGGAAGTAGAAGAACGTAATTTTTACTGGCATCAACACAAAAATAATAACATAATCACAAAAATCCTATGCTAACATTTAACTTTCATTACATAAAATTAAGATATTGTTTCATTACATTTTTCGTTACATAAAATTGTGACATTTTTTAAATAACAATAACGAAAATCCTATAAAATATAACAAACGTTACATAAAATTAGGACATTTTTTTGGGACATTTTGCGTTACATAAAATTGGGACATTTTTATGTAACGTTTGTTATATTTTATAGGATTTTTGTTATTGTTATTTAAAAAATGTCACAATTTTATGTAATGAAATATGTAACGAAAAAATGTCTTAATTTCATATAATGAAAGTTAAATATGTTAGGATAGGATTTTTGTGAGTATGTTATTTTTTTTGTGTTGATGCCAGTAAGAATTACGTTGTAAATTTTGATAATTTTATACAAAGTATAGAAGAGAAAGAGGCATAAATGAAAGCGAGAGTGGTCAAGGGACACAGCCCCTTGCCAGGCCAAAATTGTCGAGTTGTATATATATGACGGTCGCTGAGAAAAGGTACATAGTGTGTGTCAAAAATGCGATTTTGACTTAACAACGGTTTCGGACACTTTTTAGCATGCTCTTTATAAACGTGAGAAATCGGTCAAACTGGTGAAAACAAGCCCTTTTTTCCTGTTGTAAATCGTAATTTTAGATGTTTAAAATTACCATCTTTAAAGGTGTATTATACTGCGAAACTTTAAACGCCTTTTTTCTCGATTAATTGCTTTCTGATGACACTATGTACCTTTTCTCGGCGACCGTCACATATGTGTAATATATATATATGTGGATATTCAGCACCTTTTAAAGATTTTTCCAAAAAAAAAAAAAAAAAAAGAAAAGATTTATGCTGTATAGAATTAAAAACAGAATTATACAAGAATTTCGAAGACATTTTGTAAAAAGGGATGTCACGGGGAATTTGTAATTTTTCTTTTTTTCAAAAAACCGACATGAAGTATCATCGCAAAACGCTTAAATCACCTGTTCGAAAATGAACTGTTTTTCCGCATTACACTGAATCTACCATTTGAACACCGCTCTTGTAAACTTCAGTTGTTCATACCAACACAAGTATTCGTTAGATTATCCCGTATGGAATTCGAATATGCTCGCTATATTTGAGTCACCGATTTTGAATACGTTTTTGATACTGGTGCAGGCCACGTGTGTATATGCACTTCGATCATTGCCTAGATTATTTCTGATTTATTCATAATTCTTAAAATAGGTATCCCACAATTACGTAGCTGACCGTTTCAGGAGCTACCTCATTGGCCAGCGGTGGATCCACGGAAGGGGCAATAGGGGACTTCTTCTGTGCACAAAAAAAAATCAAAACCTCGATGAAAAAATTTGTTGCAAGAGAGAAATTTAATTTATACTATAAAAGATTTGTATGAATGTTATCTATGGATTCATAACTAATATTTAATACTGTTTTTAGTATTAATGTTACGTTTTTATTCTATTTAAAATATCATCGATCTCTTGCCTTTTTTATTTAATTAAAAATATTTCAATGAGAAATACATATATGTATTTAATCTTGCTCACGAATAAAGAATTCGGATCGGATTACTAACAAAAATAAAAAAGAATTAAAGTCTAATACAAATAGAGACTATCTTTCTATTCTTTCTAGTAATTTACCATTCAATTTCTAAACTACCATATTTAAGATATAATTTTATAATTTTATTATTTTTCACCTAAAAATAAAACAAAATTTAAATTAAAAATTGTAATAATTACGTATTTTTAAAACATACTTAAATTTCTAAAGAGGTGGTCGCTGTTTGATTTTCTTTATGAAACAAGGGGTATTTCTCAAATCTCTTGTCTGCCGTATAAGCTATTACGTAATTATATAACATTTCCCTCCCTAAGATGTCCTTCTGGATCCGATCATGCCATTGACTACCGTTAATCAGATAAATAATAAAACAATTAGCAATATTGATAGAGCTACCGTTTCATTAAGCTTTCTTCACCAATAGAAGATCAAATCATAAAATCGCACACACACACATTAAAAAACGGAATAGTTGAAAGTATGAAAAGGGAGACAAAAAAAAAATTCAAAAGGTTAACTCAATAAATTTCGGTCCCATAAAAGATGAGGTTATTGGAGCATCACATTTGAAGGAGAAATAATAGAGGTAACTCTAGAGAAAAGAAATTAGAGATAGCAGGAATTATAGAAGTAACTGAGAAAACCAGGTAAGATTAGTGCAGCGAGTTGAGGTTAAATAATGCCAATATACAACAACGTCATTAATGTTAATATTTGTCACCCGCATTATTTATCAAATAAACCGCACGGAAGAGATAGGCTTTTTATAAAATAATAATATTAATAATATACTTAATTTAATAAACACTGTGACACGTTTCGAAGCTGATAGAGCTTCATAATGACAGTGCATAGAATCTGTCAAGCGAAAGAAGTCCGTTCGTAAAACAACCGTAACGCGCTGACGTCACGAAATCAGGGGACCTCAGATTAACCTGATTAAGCAAGCGAAAAAAAAAAAAAAAAAAAAAAAATTATACCGGGGCGGAAGCCTCGTTTTTCCAATTCTAACATCGGCTGCAGAATCGTGCATTCTGAAAGCGGTCAGCACAAAGAGAATAGATGCGTTCGAAATATTCGTTTGACGTTCTAATCCTCAAAAACCGCTGAAGGACGAATTGTAAAAAAACATTTTTCCAAAACTTTAGTAAATAACGTCAGCAGCGAATGATAAAGTCAAGCAGGAGAAAAACGAGAATATCCGAGAACAGTGTCTCAGACCGTTGATACGGAAGAAGGATAAAAAATCCGGTAAAACAGTTCGGAAACGTCCGAAGGGTATGTCGACTAACCGGAAAAATATAGAGGACATTATACGTATGGTTTTCAGCTTGGCATAATAAATACTAATTGCTATGCAGGTCGCGAAATGGTCCACACGGAACTAAATATGGTCGTGCAAAATACAGAGCGCTAGTCTAAAAAAGCCTGTCTGTGTTAAGCAGATCTGCAGCAAGCGCGGTGAAATAATAAGTGTAAAAACGGTTGACGGAATAAGTCAGACAGTAACGCTATCATCGGGGGGCGGTTCACTATTTTGCCTATGAAAAATATAAGAAATCGAGTTTTAATCAACTGATGTTCGAAAGGTGGCAGACGTTGTAGTTTGCTGTTTCATGAATATTCTCACACTATACAATAATAAACATGCTGGGAGAAATAATTCTTTTTAAGATGCCTGTCAATGAACCAATAATACTTTCGCTTTTCACCACTGAATGTGTATCTTCCTTATATGTAATACCGGACTGAGCAGTTCAACATGAATTACTAAAACAACAGGAAGAAACAAATGTTCCCGGAAATGAAAAAAAAAAAAAAATTTTTTTTTTTCTTTGAAAAGAGTAGATTTGTCTACCGTTCGCTAAACGAATCCCATCGTTTTCATTATTTACAGAAGCGTCTAGTGCAACGCGTCCTAAACTTCAACCGCCGTAATTAATCAAAGGAACTTTTAGAATAATAATAAAAATTAACATTTCAAACAAAACTATTAACTTAATGAATTGGTAACATTTATTTTGAAACTGATGAAAAACGATTTTTTTCCCCCAAAAATGAATTATCTTTTTTTATTTCATTTAGAATTCGTACATAGTATAATAAAAGTTTTATTTAGAATTTTTTAAAGTTTTATCTCACGTATTTTATCCCTATTTTTTGATTGACAAAACTTAACGTAGGTCCGTTACATTATACGATAATCTTAAAAATTACGCACTAAAACCGTTCTCAGGAATCTGTGTGATGAAAACCGGAAAAAAAAAAAATCGGCTCAGTTGTTTGCACAACAAGAAGAATATACAAACAAGAAAAAATACCTTATTTCATAAACAAACAGGAATATATATATATAAAAAAAAAAACAGATTAAACTGATTTAAAACAAAACTTATTTTACACGCTGCTTTCAGACAATTCGAAGAAAAAAATCGGGAAAACCCTCGGAGCCTATAACGAATATTGAGAATGGTAATAATTTGGTATACGCAAAATCGAATTGAGCTCTTGGAACGGGTCTTCGATAGAACTGTAAGACGAATGGCGTTGTACCGAACACTGCAGGAGATAACAAGAAACTACTTTGGGTAATATTGCAAAAACAGAAAATAACATACGATATCTGCATATATATATATATATATATGTATATGTGAATGTGTGTGTGCGCGCGCGCTTGTCTTTTGATTATGTAGGATATATTCGAAAAATAGGTTTCGCAACGAGCCAGAAATATTTTAATTTTTTCTCAATGTAAAAATCAGATTGGTTAGATACCCATTCATTGTTCATTCTACTTTTGCCATAGACAAATTTTTTATTTGTATTACATTTCCCGTAAAACTCTGTAGAGCATAATATACTTTTATAGAAATATTTTCGACCAATTTCAACATGTTTTAGTAAAAAGTATCAAATTGCAGACGTACACGTTTAATTACATGAAACAGATATACAATTTTAAAATTTTAGTTCTTATTTGACGCTCGGATTCTGCATTTCGGTTCATATATATATTATTATATATCAGTCCAGGGTGGGTGGAAGGATAGGGGACATTTCCCGCAACAAGGAACCAAAGCCTTTATGGAAAAATTTGTTATAACAGAGAAACTTAATTTATACCATAAAAGATTTGTATAAATTTTACATACGGATTTAATTATAACTAATATTTAATACTGTTTTCTAGTAAAACTATTAATGTTAGGTTTTATTTTATTTTAAACCCAACTGTCATTGATTTTTTTCCATTTTTATTTATTCTTAATTTTGATTTTGTAATGTAAATGAAAATAGTTCATTGAGAAATATATATGTATTTAATCTTGCTCACAAGCAAAGAGAATTCGGATCGGATTACTAACAAAAATAAAAAAAAAAGTAAAGTCTAATAAAAATACTCTTTCTTACTATTCCTAAACTACCGTTTTAGCTAGAATTTTATAATTCCGTTTTATTTTTCACCCCTAAAAGTAAAACAAAAGTTAAATTAAAAATTGTAATAATTCTGTATTTTTAAAACATTTTAAAATTTCTATAAAGGTCGCTATTTGATTTTTTTTATGAAACAAGGGGTATTTCTCAACTCTGCTGCCTACCATAGAAGATTTTACGTAATTATATGATCCCCCCCCCATGACTTGAATCCGCCCATGTATATATATAGAGTAACTTCGGGTAATATGGCACACCATAAGCTTTTTTGGAAATAAAACACGTAGTTTATGAGATAGAACAATCTTTATTGGTTAAATTAGTCTTAGAACTTATTAGTAATCAACAATTAAGAATTTAAGACAATTAACTTAAGAGAATAATTTTAATAATTTTTTTTCGTAAACTTGAATAATCATTAACATTTAAACTTGGTAGGGCAATATGGCCTAGGGGCCATATTGCCCACCATAACAAATAAAAGTAAAACATGAAAAATATAAATTGTGTATTATTTTTCAAAACAAAATTCACAGAAAAAAAAGTCAGTTTCAACTCCTGCGCAGTCTTCGTGAACCCATAATTTACAACATAGGCATTGAATCCATGGTTCGCCTTTGCCGTCCATAGAATAGAGAGACTCACAATACAAACACTTTGCATCAGAAACATTATTTCTATCTGGACTTTCATCAGAACTGTCATCGCACAAAGGTTCATTTTCTTCCTCCGAGCTAGACATTTGTACCTCTTTTATTTTTGAGTTTGTTTTTTTACCTTTGCCTTTTTGTTTTTTGTTTTTATCCATAGAAGCCTTGTCGATTTTATCATCTTTTTTTTTTAATGAGTCTTGCAATTCTTTTTTGTACGGGGATGAAGTAAGCAATGTCGATTTAGTAGTCTTTCTGCCTCGGTTAGTAGTTTTTCTAGGTGCTATTTCTGGTATCGGAGATAATTGGAATGGTGTTATAAAGTTTTGATCTTTTGAAGTCGATGGATGTGGAGACATCACAACAGGAACTAAAACTTGTTCAGAACATGCAGGCGGAATCTTGTTCTGGCCTCTTAACGCAAGAATTTCTTCATTAGAAGCCGCATTACTCATAACGGGTTCACTTGCTATTTTATGAGTAAAAGATGATGTGATAAGTTCTGGGGTGATATGTTCTTGATTGGTGGTTCTTTCTTCGTCATTATCCATAATAAAATCATGATCTTTAAAAACATTTCTATCAACAGGATATAACCCTGTTGCACGAAAACCACTAACAGCTATCTCACCGCTTTGAGCTCGTAGGTATGCGTGCCCAAAAACTTCCATCATATCATATTGGGTTAGTGGCCGTTTATTGTTCCTGATCCATGATCTTATTTTATCAGAGACATAATTTTTTAGTGGTCCCATGAATGACTTATCCAGTGGTTGCATTTTGTGGCTGGAATGTGAAGGAATTGATAGTAAGTAGACATGATTTTCTCTTGCGAGATCTATTAATTCAACATTTCGTGTATGACTTGTATGACCATCTAGAATAAGCATTATCGGAGATTCTTCAGTGGGTTTCACGTGTTGAATAAAATGTTGAAACCACTTTGTAAATAAGTTGGTTTGAATCCAACCTGAAGGGTGACATTCATGTATGGCACCTGGAGGCGCACCTTTCATTAAAAGCGGATGACTCCTTTTTCTTGGGAATATAATCATTGGTGGAACAAATGAACCTCCAGCACTCATGCTTATCACGCAAGTTATCAAAGAACCTCTTTCAGCTGATGTTAAAGCACCAATTTGCCGTTTCCCCTTTTGACTTAGGACTCGAGGAATTTGGGATGCAACAACATTTATGCCTGTCTCGTCCACATTGAAAATTCTGTGGGGAGGGAACTTGTAGTCATCTACCAACGTTTCATAAAGGTTGAAGAAATGGTCTACACGTTCTTTATTAAATCCCTTAGCTCTAGCGAATGAAGTTCCTGTTGGACGGCGAAAAGAAAGTTCTGGATGCCTTTCTAAAAAAGATTTTAACCAATCTTTACCGGCGCTTTCATTTTTTGCCGAAAACGTATGGGTGATATTGTTTTTCACTGCCAGCTGATAGGCTAACTAAACCGAACAACTTAGCTTCCGTCACTAACACATAATGTGTTAATTGTTTTTCTAGTTCTTGAGGTAATGTAGGTTTTCTTCCCAACTTCGCACAAGTCACTATATCGGCTGGAAGGTCTATTTTAGCAGCCAAACGTCTTAAAGTTGTTCGTGGCACCTTATACAGCTTGGAAGCTTTTAGTGAACCCATGTTTTTATTTCGCACCTCTTCAATTGCCTTTTTCATTGAAACCTTACACCAAGTTTGGCGTTTTCTTTCTGAAATTTGTTTTTGTGGAGCCATTATCTAAAAAGGAAAAAATACCAATATTCAGAAAAAATAAGTTATATGTGGCCAATATGGCCTGGTAGGCCATATTGTCCACCTACTTAGTGGGCCATATTGGCCGCAAGAACGATTTTGACAAATAAAAAAATATCCTAAAAGCTAGTGAATAATTTGATTAAAAATTATTACTACACTACATATTAAGAGTTCTCCTATGAAACTGTGCACTAGCAATGTAAAAACAATTACAATTTAAGGAACTGGAATGAGTCAAACTTACCAAAAAATAACATCAAATTACGTAATTCTCGATCGTTGAACGCACTGAACACATACGTTGTCGCCGCTACACACAAATCGTTTGAGGAGGTGAAAGGGAAGGGCGCATCAATATGGCGAATACATACACCGCTGGTGTTTGTTTGTTTCGGAGAAATAATGGTAGGCCATATTGGCCGACTAGGCCATATTACCCGAAGTTACTCTATATATAAAGTAAAGCAAGTCCCATACTCTTAGCAGGGACTGCGGGGATCGTGAAGTTAAGGTTCACAGTGTACTAAGCCCAACGGCAGTAATGAGAGTAGGGGGGCTAATTCCTTTCTCTCGGCCGCTTTTACTTTTCTATATTTCCTTGGTACCCAATTATTTCAGGCTGGGTAAACCTGGGAGCAATTCGCATCCGGATCGAGACAAGTCTCGAACCCGAGTCCTCTGATTTAGTAATTAAGTATCTTAACTACTAGGCTACCGCACTACCATATATATATATATATATATATATATATATATATATATATATATATATATATGTGGTTGTGTGTGTGTGTGTGCGCGTGTGTTCATCAAAACTTATATTTCCGCGTTTTTATTTTGAAAACATTTGAAATTTTTTATTTTTAAATTTTTGTACTAAATTGACATTGCAATTCGAATTAATTATCTGAAAGTTTATTATTTTAATTATAATTTCTTTTCGTGTTTTTTTTTTAAATAAGTTGCCGGTCCCAGGAGGCATACTTCTGCGGGTGTCCAAAACTCTATCATCGCTTATTCGTAAATATAGTTACAAAAATTCTTAATACTTAATTTACATTATACATAGGACACATATCATATTATTACACTTGACGAACATCCGTCTTATATACATATGATCGTATCTTCACCATTTGCCCACATACTATTATGAACTAACTCTTACTGTAACTCATTTATGTTATCAACCAGCGCAACTGCTTAATTATTAGTTTCCAAAGTCTAAATCTTCCAGAATTCGTACCAGCAATTTAATTAATACTACTTCATCAGTGTTGTCTACTTTGCTACTTCTTCTTTATAGTGCCATACTTCATTCCTGAGCGTCGGCGACTATCTATTCGTACATTTCAGCTGTACAGACATAGGCATAGTGTTCTAGAAAATTGTTATATGCAGTACGAATGTGTACGACCGCAAGACTACATCCGGAACTGATTTCGGTCGCTTCTTATCGCGTTAAAAGTATACAGTTTCGTGCATGTCCGCTGTGTACTAACCAGCGAGCATAATATGATAGTATACGTGGTGGTTAGCCATTGGCTTCCACACCGGTTGAAATATTTATTGTTTCTTTTAATTCTGATCATTTTTCTTCGTTCTATTCAACTTTTGATTAAATTTATAGTGCAGAGTGAGTGTTCTGTTTTGTGGACAGCGCTTTTGATTAAAAAAAGAATTTTTGAAATTAATTCAACAATTTTTCTTCGTTTGAAAAGATTGCTATGTTAGCAATGTACGAAGTAACTGCAAAATCAACCCCAAAGTTTATGAACACGATTACCGTTGCCATTTTACAAGTGATTTAGAAACTGAAATAGATATGACCAAAACTTAAAAAGTCTGATTGCATACTTAAGTAATAAACATCCGGCAGATTTCAATCAAGGTGTCTTTCGGAATTATATGTCACTAAGAGTAATAATTAAAGAAAGCTCGGTGCTCTCGATCTACTTGATATTATTATTAAGGATTTAGTGACGCATTTCTCAATATTTGTGTTGCATTGAGCATTTATTGTAGACCTCTAACATCTTCTGCCGGGTGTGAAAGGAACTTCGATACATTCAAGTCGATCAAAAACTATTTTAGATGATGCATCCAATCTTGCAACATTTTCAGCAGCAAGCGAAATACCCGATGAAATAGATTATGAAAATTCGATTTAAAAGCTTTTCTTAATAAAATGATATATAAATTGTTCAATGCGTGATTTTTCCTAGGAGAGCAGGAAAATCTAATTTTGTTCTTGCCCCTGGAGAATACGTGGATCTGACATGGTTAATGGTGCAGTACAACGGTATGACGGGCATTCATTGAGAATAAATTAACCGGTAGGAGTGGTGTCTTGAAAATCGGTATACCGTCCTTGCAACAAGCATTTTAACAATTCATATGGCTGTTTTCGTTTTATTTATGTACATTTTTTAAATGTTAAATTTCAAATTGCTATTTTACTGTTCGTTTTAGAATCAAATTATTTATATAGTTGATAAAAAATATATTTTCCACCGAAGATTGCATGATGTGACATAATATTCGGGAATTTTATAAACTTAGTTGTTTATAATAGGCCATTCCAAAGCGCTTAAAACTTTTACAAATCGTGATTCTTAACAACTCGTAAGCAAAAATGATGAGTTCGTTTTTCTTGTGAGTAAGAAAAAGCACAAAATGAAGTCAGAAAAAATTCGAAAAAGCGAACGCGAGCGCTTCGTTTTTTTCAGTCGCTCGAGGCAAACAGATACCGTTGGTAGACCCTTCCAGGCCGCTCATTTTTGTAGCCAACGATTATCGAACGTATGCTCTGTATGCTTTGATTACTGCTTCTTAAACATCGACTATTATTCACCGCGTTAGACTTCCTCTTCCGTTAAATTATCTAGTTGTTTCTCCATCATTGCGATTTTTCTCATTGCATATACACGAAACTCTTCAATTTGCCGGAAATCTGTTGACGGTCTATGAGAAATGAACCTGTTTCTTTGAATACCGACTAATTAGTGCACGGGTTGTTCAAAACCTTTTTCAGTTATTCATTGTAAAACTGTTTTTTTTCATTATCGCTTTTTTTTTTTTTTTTTTTAATTCTCGAGTTTTTAACGCATACGTGAATATAGAAAAAATGAGCGGGAGGTCTGAACCGATTTAGCCGTTCTGAAAAGTTTGGAGCAATAAGAAAATTTTTGAAATTTGTTCCTAGAACAAAAAAAAAAAATTGTTTCGTATCTTTTTGATATTACAATTTTTGAACATTCTGGGAAATTCGTTAGAGGGTAAATAAAACAAAGAGAAATATAAACATCGTTCCTGCGTTGTAATAGAGTTGCCCACGGCTATAAGTAGAAATCTGAAGAATTATTGGAAGAAAAGGAACGTGTATAATTAAATTTTTTTTTTAAATTCTACCAAATTGAAATATTTCTGCGACCATTTTCGAGGGGACAGTTGTGCAGAGAAAGTTTATAATGTGAAAAGTTGAAAGTAATTTAAAAAAAAAACGAAACAAAAATTGGTTTAAAAAAAATTATTGTTTATAAATTTGTTATGAAAACTTTTAAATTCAATCTTTTAAGCTACAAAGCTAACTTATTACACAAAATATCATTTCGGAGGGGGTCTGAATCTGGCGCGCATAATTAGATAATGAATAG
Source organism: Icerya purchasi (assembly GCA_039619475.1). Classification (NCBI taxonomy): domain Eukaryota; kingdom Metazoa; phylum Arthropoda; class Insecta; order Hemiptera; family Monophlebidae; genus Icerya; species Icerya purchasi. Next base: position 243,291,851 of record CM077115.1, read on the forward strand.
AAAACAAATTTATCTAATGAATCGACAAATTTACGAGCGGTGTAGTTGCTTTCAAAGAGAAGAGCCTCGGACGAACAATTTTAAGTAATGACAGATAATTGCATTATGCTAGAGTAGGTTTCAAGTAATAACGGTACTCAACCGAGAATGTACTCATATTTTCTCACTTCCTCCGGTTTATGCAGAAATTTTTAAACTTACCCGAATGTTGCAATTTACAAAGGAAATAAAGAAAAAAATAGCACATTAGCCCAATTTCGAATTTAGTTATTTCGTAAGCCATTTTTATGTTTTCTTTGACGGAAACATGGGATTTTTATTTTTCTGTTCCTTTTTTTTTTTTTTTTCAATCCCGCACTCCGATTATTCTTTCTGTTTAAATGCGACTGATGGCGCAGGCGAGAATTCTGACACCTGCCGTGAGTTTTTAAACTGGACAAAGCGTACTACGACGTATATAAAAGTCAACGAAAGGTAAACTATAACGAAAACGATAAAAGTCCCCGCTCTATGGAGTGCTAAATAGACCAGCCGCCTGTTTTCCGGAAATGAAGTTCTAAAACGAAATCGAACGCATGGAAAAAAGGTAAAATGGTCCTCCCCCAGTACGACTCGAACAGTAAGTCTTGGCTATCTAGTAGACGTAAGAATAGCAGGGGTATTAAGAGATCAAAAGAGAAGGAATGAGAGAAGCAAAAAATGTAATCATTGTCGTGAAAATAAATTAGCGACTGAAACGGTAACAGGCAGAAAGATTGACCAGTTGAAGAAAGGTTACAAATTCCATTATAAAAAACGAATTTCCATCGTCGCCATTTGCGTCGCTCATTGTTCTTGACGCTTCAACTGCTGCGAAGAGAATGAAAGAGCTGCGGCAAGTATGGTTAGTGATGATGAGTTTTTGTGAAATAAGTAATGAAGCATATCCCTCTATTCGAAAAGCGATAGTATGGACGATACATCCCTGGAATCCGATAAAAAAAGTTTGGATCAACTGCGGTTACGTCCAGAAGCAGGCTGAGATCGTCGTTACACTCAATTAGGCTGAATTTCTGCTATTCAGAAAATCGTTGATTATCATTCAATGAAGTATCCAACCGGTATTTTACTTATGTTTCGATTTTCCGCCTTTGCAGAGCTGATTTCATGTAGTTGCGTATTGTATACATTCAATTTTTGTTTTTTAATCACTTATTTTTTCGGAATATTTTAGTTTAAACGGTTGAAACAAAACAGTTGTACTCGATTGTGTAAAAGCGAGACTTGAAAACTGTGTAATGACTGGACAAATGTGCCGGAAGAAAAGCAGCCTAAAGTAGTTTCGAAACTGGCGTGGGTACAAAGATGCTCGATAATATTCGAAGGAGAAGGGAAAGTCGCACAACTTTTTGTGAGCTGAGATAATGTCGGATATGACTTTTTTTTTTTTTAAGGCGGGGGGGGGGATTGTACGGGATGTACACGCTGTCTAACTAAATACCATGTCAAATCAGATCTGAATTCCGTTATAAAAGAATTTCGTATTGTTTAAAATAGTCCCCGAGTACTAGAACGATGCGCATTCAAGAGCTGAAGACTCAAACTGTACGGACCGTAATTCACGTCATAAGACTGCCTCAATAAAATTCGCTGGCAAACGATATTCCTCGATAATTTTGTATTCCCTAATTTATTCACGAGCTGCGTTTATAAGTACGGTGAAAATTAAATTAATGTTATCGATTTTAGATTACCTATATTACGGGTCACGTAATGTGAAAATTGAATAATATAAATGCGATCAGTACGCGAACAACGAATTTTATTTCCTAATATTAATAATACGGTAGGCTTCGGAGCTACAAAATCCGTAATCATACGGTGTAAGATTATTATGTAACATTGCTTGCGTCACTGCCGGTCCGTTTATTATACTATTAAATTATTACAGGATGATACGACGTTTAAAAGAAACTAAGGATAATTGCGTAATGTAGCCAAATGATTTTCTGAAATGTGTCCCCAGTTCTAATGGGGAATCATTCGGCAGATTTTAAAGACGCATCATACTCCGACACAATACATTCAGGTTTCTATTTGATGCGATGGACATCAGTCAAATTAGATATCCGGATAGCAAGCTATCATGGCGTAATTGGTTAGTCGGTGGTGTTTTGTTCAGTCAGAACCAGGTGCAAATCCCGCTGCTGCGCGTTTTTTCCCCCCTTTAATCATAGTTTATTTATATGTACATACAAAAATTTAATGTGGTCACCGGTGGAAACCATCCAATTAAGTTTTGGATTCCTCCACTCCACATTGTACAATCATTAATCTTTATCTCGAAATATTATAATATTAATTAATGCTGGACTTTCTATATTCCAATCCCTTTTTGGCCAATTCAAAATTTTCATGTATCAAATTTCTACAGTCTTCCGCTATCTCTATATTTAAAATATTGCATCCATTCGGGATATGTGCTGTACACCGTCCTGCTCATTGCGTCTAATGCAATTATCCGTTTCCGCTATATGAAATCTTTTAAGATAGATTTTAAAATTTCCATGTACTGATCATGAGTTGTACGTTGTAAAAATTCGGACTATAGTATGTGTTATTAAATCTCTCTTTAATTGTTGAAAAAAAAACGTTTTCGTTATTATGACTTATCCACACCGTTTCAAACTTTTTCGTATATTGTTCGCCGATATGTTTTTTGAATATTCTAGTTGTTAAAATTCTATTCTCTACTGTATATCTTTTATTGGTATATGTGATATTTTCGAAAGTTTGTTCTACCTTTAATTCATTTTTGATTGCAAAAATATTGATATATGTATGTTTGTCTATTTCTAAGTATAGAGGTAATATTCCAGCTATAACTAATGTATTTGTATAACTGCTGCGCATTGTAATTTAGAAAAATTTCACTTGCAATAGGTTAATGTCGATAGTTTAGCCCCCCCCCCCAAAAAAAAAACAACAAATATTCGGCTACCATTCGTATTTCAGTTCTACAATTTCTTTTACAGTCTAATAAAATTTCTTCAATCTAGCAACTTTAGCACACGCATCGTGTACTTTAAAAAACCAATAATAATAATAATAATAATAATAATAATAATAATAATAATAATAATAATAATAATAATAATAATAATAATAACTTGCATTGAAACATTTACACGATACAAAATTGAAATATTAATCACCGTAACAAAAGAAATAAAAATAAAACAGTGATTAAATTTTCAGTTTTTCCCTGAATTGACATGTAGATGGCAGAGAACAGATGAAATGTAAATTGTCACGGCTGAATTTAATTAAGCCCCATCTTAAAGCTCACGTGTTCAAGTAAATCTCATTATAAGCCGATAGCTTCGGGCTAGTTTTTAATTGATTATAAATTTTGAGCACATTTACTAGTTCAAGATAACTCGGGCGGTGGGGGTGTGGAAGCAGTACAGTTTCACTAAAACGCTTACCATCCCGTTGAATAACCACGAGTTTTTAAATATGTCTCCAATAAATACCCACACTAATGGAATGATCGTTTATTCTGGCGGTATGACAAGTTTTGACTGACTTCGCTATTTTTGGTTTCCACATTCATAGCCGCTTCATAAATTGAATACTTAAGGAAATTATTCCTTTTTATTCAGGCCTCAGCTTGTATTTTTCGTCGGCAATGCGAGTTTTCATCCAGAAAGAATCTAACAAATATCGTTGCAATGTGTACACGTACCTTTCACTATTATTGCCATTTGTTTTTTGATATTCGCATTATAAAGAGTGAAAGTGTAAAGAAAATTTTTTTACATTAAAGGATATGATTTTTGCTTCGGAAATTTTTTTTTTGAAACCACGTCCAAACGAGCATTTACAGTCAAATGGAATACAAATAACACTACATTTCAGTAAATAATTGTAGTCATAAATAGACGTTAAATATCTTCGTATTTTTTTTCTTTTTCTCTCTTGGGCTCATTAACCAAGTACCTTCACCCAGAAACAACAAATAGAAAGGAAAGAAGTAGGTTATATTTTAATCCGATCAGAAATCTTTGATATAAAAATTAACAAATAACGGGAATAATTAATTTGGGAAGGAAAAGACGGGGTATAAGAAGCACAATAAGGAGTAGGTAGGCCAAGTCTCAACAAATAGGAATACAAAATGCTCCACAGAAAGAGATGAACACTGGTGATTGGCGTCGCAAATAACTGCATCATCAGGATGGAGAGAAAATCAGGGAAAAACGAAATCTGGATGAAGGCAGCAGAGAATGGCCAAAACACATACGAATAACGGAAACAATATCAGAACGTCGAAGAGAGGGATGCAAAAAAACCATGAGTAAGGAAGAAGAGTAGGCTGAACAGACAGACGTGAAATAAATAATTATTAGAAAAGAAGGAAGGTGTTCGACCGATACCTGTGATATGAAAACTTTTACATATCGATAGCAGGTTAGCGGATGGAATTAAAAAAAAAAAAAAAAAATAAGCGCGAAAAAGCAGCAACCCTAGCCAAGGGATCATCCGCTTCATTACCGAATATGCCCGAGTGGCTAGGTACCCACAGCAAATCAATGTTAACGGAATGGAGAGAAGAAAGATTACGAATATGAATGTGAACGCATGCGAAGGACAACAAAGTGTCATGCGAATCGTCAAGAAGGGGAGAAGATATGACCTGGGGGCGCTCAAGGAGTCGGGGATGGTGATTCGAGGAGATGAAAATAATACAAACGTAGGATAGTCGATAATTCGTTTACGAATATGGAACAAGAATAAGAAAGACTAAAAGATTCTGATAAGTTAAAATCAGGAAGGATGAAGGAAACTCGTAAATGGTAACATAAGAGGAAAATAGGGAATTTTATAATGCTATAGAATACCCGTTTAATTACGGCTTGGAGGAGGTTTTTTTTAGAAGATAAGGGAAGAATAAATTCCTTTAGCAGGATAACAGAGATTAATATGGTTGGAGGAAAAATAGGGGAGATTATTAAAGGAGAGAGCGGAAAGGCAAAAATGAGCTAAGACGATGCGCTAGAATAGGGGTTTTGCTAGAAGTAAAGCAACCAGCTATTATAAATCGAAAGGAAAGACTGAACAAGAGTAGAGGACGCGAATGAAAGATCTTTAAACAATGAAACGATAGCCTAACTGGGATCTAAAGGCACGGATAAGTGTAAATAAACATTTTTTTTGACAGTAATTTTTGCCTTCCTTCAGCTTTTCCTAAAAATACTATTTCGGATGTTTGCATAACTCTACATTTCAATGTGAACTGAACGTGAGCAACTTCCGTTCACTAATTAAATGTTAAATCGGAATTTTCCGCATCATCAAAAGCTGACAGGGCGAAGATTTTTAAAATAAATTGTTCACGGAATGCAACACATTTCGATTACGATACATTTAAGCCGATATCGATGAAATTGGACTTTTTTCCTATTATTTTTTACCAGTTTAAAAGGGAAAAAGACAGAACAACAAGAAAAAGAAAACGTACAATTTTTTTAGAAGTCAAAAAAAAAAGAAACTATGTTATCATTTTCAAAAGAGCTGTCAGCATTTTTTAGAACAAATGCAGGAAGCGGTCGAATTACGTTACTCGAGAAAGCCTTTCGGTGACCTGTTATTATAATCTAGCGAAGATCAACTACTCAGTTGTACATTTACAGTTCTAATTATTAACGAAATTGAGCATAAATTTTAAACAACATGCGCTCCAAGTAATTAACATGTTTTAATTAACCCTTTTTTTTTTTTTTTTTTGTTTTTGCATTTCTATTTTTCGGGAAAGCCTAGAAATTTTTATTTACCAGACGTAAGGTTTTTTTTTTTTTTGTCTCTGAAAAGCGATTTCGAGCGATAATGTTTTACTTCTTTCGGGTAAATATTTAATTTTTTCCACATTTTTTCTAATATTTTTTTCTATTATATAATTTTTTCTAATTAATCTTTCAATAAAACTATTTCTACAATTAAATTTAATTTTGAACAGTCCCGGTAAGAGGTAGGAAATCTATGCCAGGTGTGCGCAAATAAAAAAAAGAAATACGAAATACACCTATTTCGAGCAGCTGTTTCTGTCAGTACATTTAGGAATTTTGATAACAATATTTTTGCCGTATAAGTAAAATTTTTTGCTTTCACTGTTACCGGTTATAGAGGTTAATTTTATGCACGCATTCATTCGTATATTGAATTGTTGCTTAATATGTGCCATCGTGACGCTTTTAGTTTTATTGCTAAAGGTTCAATATTCGAAATGAGATCAAAATCAACAAAAACAATAATTTTAAAGCTTACTTGCAAATGTGTATTTTACATTATTCTTTTTTATATATTTAACACAATTTAATGCATTTGTTTTTTAACAGATCGAAACCGTGCTTTGATTTTTTTCTAGTACATATTAGTGATTAGTGGATTCGCTATTTCATCGGACACGGATGTGGAACTGAATCACAGGTTCAAGAACTGCATCTCGGATACACGTATTCGTCGGACGACCCATATTTTTTTTTTTTTTTTTTTTTTTTACACGTATATTTCAGTACAATCTTATTATAGTAAATAAATTAGCACTACTTTTAAAACAGTGTTACAACTTAATCTAACTAATTTGTAACATGAGCAGAGTAGAAACTATGTACAATTACATAACTCCTAATATACAGATATATACATAATCATACGCGCATATAAATACTCACACGCACGCACACCAAGTATATGCCCATATCCACAAAATACATACATACGAATATATTACAGAATAAATTAGGTGACTAGTTCATAAGGCTTTGTGCGCTTAAGGCGCCTTAAGTCATCATCGGAAAGTAGCAGTTCTAAAGCCTCTAGATTTGGGTGACTGTGAAGTCGGTATTCGTGCGCTTCTGCAATATAACGTATGACTTCATCGATCCATGGAATATTTAAATCGGAATGTATTTCTTCGTTTCGTTGATACCAAAAAGCTCCAGTGATGTTTCGGAGACACTTATTTTGAGCGCGCTGAGACCCATATGAATCCGGTATTTTTATGTATACGTCCAAAACGCTGGCACTAGTCTACACTGGTTGTCGACACAGTGTATTATTACACCACCGGCATTAGATTACGTAGGTTATAGAAGGAAATTGCAAAATAGCTAATGGCAGAGAGTTGTGTCCACAGAAAAATGATAAAATTTCTTTCTAATTCCTATATAGACATTTTTCAATTTTCTAGCTAACCTAGTCTGCTCAGGTATTCATTTCCCGTATGAAGTGTAGCAAAAGAGACAGACGGTCTCTATTCTTCTCTGTTCAAGGTCTATCTATATATTTTTGTGAACTTGAATCTGAATAACATTCATCGATTTAGTGTATATGCTAGGTTGGAGTTGTGGGTACGCGTTTGGAACTGCAGTCAGAGAGTTACATCATCAACTTCGCTGTGAAATACGGATCATCCGAGGATACATATCCTTCGGGACCTACGACCTACTTAAGTATATACCATATCTTGACGTTTTCGCCTTTAATAATCTTGTGATGATTATAGCTGACCGTACGCTAATAGCATGTTTTTAAACCCTATCTTAGACCATTCTAGTCACAACTAATATACTCACATGTGAGGTACCTCTCTATTTTATGACGGGGAAAATCGTTAATGGTTAACAAGATTTTTTCAAAGGTTCCATTTTTTTCCTTTCCCATTTTTTTTTTTTTTTATCGAAATATGAATAATTTTTCAGACCCCGTTTTTTATTCTTCAGACTTTTCGAAATTCATGACGTATTATTTTAATAAGTTAGCGAGATTTTAAATTAATTCAAAATGCACTAAAAATCGATTGTAATAAGCGAAATTAAATAAAAGCATGTAATAAAAAAAGGTCACATGAGACAGTTTCTTTGCAGAGTATTGATTTTTGTCTTTAGTGGAATTTGTCATCGATTTTGAATGTCAAAGATATGATTATTATTATTATTATTATTATTATTATTATTATTATTATTATTATTATTATTGTAGGGGAAAATCGACTCGCATTTTACTACGCAAGTGCCTCAGAAATGTATACAATTTCATATTGGTAGTTTACGACTGTTAGAGTTATTATTCCGGATCGTACCCCCTTGTAAGTAAGTGCGTTACTGTTATTTTCTCGTCAGGTTGTGAAAAAGTATTTATTTTGTTATTTTTCGCTTCTGTCTTTGATTTTGTTATTTACTGATTTTTACCCGCGTTCGTTTTTATTCTTTTATTTCGTGTTTACACTACATTCGTTTCGGCTATTTCAATTGTTTTAAATTCTCAATAGTTTGTTTACAGCTTTACCTGCGATCAGGTTAACGAATATATTTCAATAACGGTGCAGTTCTCTGTATTTTTCATTCGTTTTACTTAGTTTCTTGATTATTTTCGCATATTATTTCATCGTTTATTTCTTTCTTGCCTGTTTTCTTCGTAACTCTTTATTTTGTTCACTTCCTCCGCTTAGATTATTAGCTATAAATTTTCTTCGTTATTCATTTTTCACACTTTTCTCGCTTTGAAACAACCCTGTTCAGGACTACTTTTACTTTAATAAGTAATTTCTCGATACACCCGATTCTTCGAATATTGATTTATTTTTTAATGGAATATATTTTACCTAAACAGCTTTCGGCAGAGATTTTTCACGCTGTTTTATAAAATTGTAACGTAATCCAAATATACTCGGTCAGTTTTGCGCGCATTTATTTTAATTTCCTTTTTTAATTGACTCTCGGATGTTCTGAGTAGTTGATACGCTCTAAAATCGGAGGTAAAAGGATACTATGAAGAGCCGAGTATGAGAGGATGTTCTATAGGGAGAAGGAATGATTATGGATGACGGAAGCAAGACAGCCGGTAAGGGTGAAGAGAGATAGAAGCGGGATTTAATAGGCCCTAGAACAACACAGGGTATTAATCTATAATCAGTGAAGAGCACAGAAGGTTAATTAATAAAAGAGAGAGACACGAGAAGGTGAATCTAGAACGAGATAGTACTGAGATAGAAAATATCCTGAGACTGATAAAAATATCATCTTTCTTTTTCCTTTTTTTTTTTTTTTTCTTTCGGAAGAGTGAAGAGGATAGAGAAACTTATTGTTAGTTTGGTAAGAAGCAGATGACTAATCGTTTAGGAAGGCCAGTTGCGCTGCTAGTCTTTTTTGATAAGGGATTTAAAATATTCCAAGTCAAAACGCGATCCCTAGTAGCACGATGTTGTTTTCAAGAATGCCGAAGTGACCAGAAGTTCATTTAAAGGAAACACCAATTTACCGTGATAACAAAGAGTTAAGGATTTAAGTAGGATGCGTCGCACGAGAGAGCGATCAAAAAAAAAAAAGGTTCTGAAGGAATGTTAAGGCGCTGAGAAAGCCGCAACAGAAAATGAGCGAATAATTCGGATAATGAGAACAAAAGTATTAATATAACCGGAAATATAGAACAGCGATTGTACAGAAATTTGGGAGGCGCTATCATGGAAGGTAGAGCCAATTCTGCTGTTGAACTCGTGAGTTTTTGGATGAATCAGTGGGTGATGATATATCCGGGGAACATTTAACTAATTCCATGGAAGGTACTGTCGAAGCGCTTGTGAGGATAGTTTTGTTTGAAGGATTGGGAAGAACATAAACTGAATCGGAGGATAGGGTAATTCGTACTCAAAGTTATTAGCAGTGTGTTATAGTATGATTAGGATTATGCTGAAATTCAAATTTATACACTTCGCTGAAGAGAATTTGGTTTAGCGGTAAATTTGAATTGATCAGGATGTTGTCGAAAAAATTGGCTGTTTAAATAGCTGTAAGATGCGGAATTGGTCCCGATTCACAACTGAGACTAAGAGCTGGTGTATCCTGTAGTTATTCGGACTTTAGATAATATTTAAGAATGCGCTTACCCACATCGTATTATCTAATCGGTTTCTAATCATAGATTTTTAGAGCAGAAGCAATTGGTGGTCCCGTCAAACTAAATCATTAGTGAATAAGCTGAATTCGCAAGAGGTTGTAATGCCGTTCGTAGCTATTAAGAAAAGAACCGCATCCTCGGAAAATAAAATGGACAAAATGTGTGAAAGAGTATTTTCCATACCACCATCGGGCGATCAGGAAGAAAGCTTTGAAAAAATGCCATACGTAGCCTCGAATGGCTGCGTTTAATATAGCACGGTGTCGCAAATTACCGGTCTAAGGTGTTTTTTGTTTTTTTTTTTTTCGGAATAGAAAGTGGGGCAAGCGAGATTGCCGACATATTCTAAAGCGATGTTTACAATTGTAACTTTTCGCTTCCATTTTCGATTTTCCAGTGTCTGCGCCTTTCGAGTTGGAACCAGTTCTGACATCAACCATTCGTAATCTGTATTCAATAATCGCACTTAAAACTTACTTGAAAATCCTCACTACGGAATAGTAACTATTTCCGATTCAACGGCATCAATCATTTAAGTAGCTGCAGAAGGAGTTATTACTTCCATTCATAATTTGCTAAACTCTTCCGGTAGCAACGATATCAATTCGTTGCTGGCCTATCCTACTCAAACAGCTATATATATATTCATATACATATACATATACATATACATATACATATTAATTACAACGTAATTATTAGGCTATTCGAAAAAATGTCCCAAAAAAATGTCCCAAAAAAATGTCCCAATTTTATGTAACGCTAAATGTCCCGAAAAAATGTCCCAATTTTATGTAACGCTAAATGTAACGAAAAAATGTCTTAATTTTATATAACGGAAGGTAAATGTTAGAATAGGATTTTTGTGGTTATGTTATTTTTTGTGTGTGGCCAGTAAGAATTACGTTGTAAATTTTGATCATTTTATACAAAGTATAGAAGAGAAAGAGACAGAAATGAAAGCAAGTGGGATCAAGGGGCACAGCCCCTTGCGAGGCCAAAGTGGCCGAGTTTACATATACATATATACATATATATACATATATATACATATATATATATACATATATATACATATATATACATATATATACATATATATACATATATATACATATATATACATATATATACATATATATACATATATATACATATATATACATATATACATATATATATACATATATATACATATATATACGTATATACATACATATATATATACGGAGATTCAATATTTAATTAAGCAACTTCTTAAGTATCTCGGATCGTACAAATAGAATTTAGGGGGTAGTTTAATAGATGGTCTTCTGATTCATAATATAAATTTTATGTTCCTAAATCACTTGTAAAACCGATAAATTTTTATATACCGATCACAGTTTCCGCTCAGCGCGGATGTCACAGAGAACCTTCGGCGATCTTCGTAATAGCGATCATCTAACCCAATTATCATCTCTTTGCTAAGTAATACAGGTTAATAGGTAACTTAACTATTCCGAAAAAGGAAGATTAGTGCAGCAGACTGCATAAAATTTATAGTTAGATCAGCAATCTGCTCTGAGCACCTTATAAATATCGAACAGGCAACGTTAAATTTTTTACTACCAGCACTATACTTGAAGACTTTAATTTATCAATTTTAAAGGCATCTCACCGGAATAAGAGATTTGGCGGAAGAATAAGTAACATCGCTAAGACCCACTCTAAAGTTCAAAAATACTTTCAGAGCACTTAAAAACCGTGCCTTTTTTAACTAATCTTATTAAACACTCGAATGGGTAAGTGCTGAAATGATGTAGCCATAAACCGGATCTATACATCCGTATCTAGCGTATAAAAACAAAAAAAGAAGTCCATTCAATTCCGAGAAGAAATTATAAATCTACCATCTCAGCCGTAATTAAGGGTAGTGCTGTAATCACCGATCTCATAATGAAATATCAAACTATCGAGATATTCTCGAATGAAAATTGTTGTAAAAAATTTACAGGAGGAAACCGGTCGCCGAAAATATTAAGAGCGATTTTTTTTGTTATTTATTTATTTACTTTTTCATTGGACTCATCAACCAGGGACCTTCACCCAGAAACAATTAGAAAGAGTGAAATAAATCGGTTCTATTTTAGTGCGGTCAGACATTGCTTACTAGGAAGGAATAAACAATGGGAACGATGCGTGAAGAAGGAAAAGACCGGTTATAGGCGGCACAATACGGGGTAGGAATGCAAATTCGCAGAAAATTAGAATAAATTTGTACTGCTTTTTGTTATTAAGGGGAATAATGCCTTGCTGCCACGTATAATTGAAATACTTTTCAATGTAATTAAAATACTTTTCATTTTGATTTTATTACATTAATTGAACTTAATTCATTTTGAGTATTAATTTTATCTTAATAAAAAACTGATTTTAATCGAGCTAATAAGTTAACAGAACGTTTATTGATTCTAAGGCGGTACAAAGTTCGCCGGGTCAGCTGGTTTTAGGATAAATGATTTATTTTTTTTGTTTTTTTTTTTTTTTTTTTTGTTAAAAGTATATGATGAAAATACAAAAAAATACGAAAAAAAAAACGTAACATTTTCAATGTATGAGTATGCAAGTGTCGTCTTATTAAAATCGACAAAAAAAAGGGGTCCACCTATTGAAAAAGAAATAACAAAAAAAAAAAAAAACATACAACAGGGAAGAAACTGTTGTTAGGAAATGCTAATAATAAAATTGAGCAGAAGGTCTAAAATAGCCTGTTTTATTAATGGCTCCCTCCGCTGCTCCTTTCCTTACGTGTATCCTTTTTCAGTTATGTTGGTCATTGAATGTATTCTCTCTATTTTCTATTTTTGATTGAATAAAGATTTACTTTCCATTTCTTTACCAGTTTTTGAAATATTTTGTATGCCGACGACTCCTCCTGCCCGCAAAAAGGAAATAAAAAAAGAACTGACTAACTTGGAAAAGAGAATACAAAAGTTCAATCCGGAAACAAGATTTTTCCACTTTTTCAAATATCACTATAATATTAAATAGTTCGTAATTTTCTAATTAGGTTGAATGCAATTTCACGCCAGCTATATCGATTTCTTGTAAATTATTCTTATTATAAGTGGCTATGTTTTTCGTAGCGATTCACTATCTGTTAAAATCACGTAGACACTTTTTTATCTGTTCGTAGTTTGTCAGTAAAGGTATACAACTATATTATATAATGTTAATTTTAATTGTACTGCAGACAACAGATAAAAATTAACTACACGTTTATATCGCTTTGCGAGGAACAAAGATAATCTCGGTTTAAAATAAATATCCCGTACTGCATTGTACTTAAAGTACTTATTTGGGCAGAATTTTTCAAGAAATTTTTTTTGCCATATTAAACTAGAAAACATTGGTCAGGGAAGTAGTTTTCTTCGACAGTTTAATTTAATAAATACTCTACGTATGTTCGATTTGTAAATAATATGAGTGAGCGGTGTAACTTAACCGGCATTTAATATTCCTAAATGTAAAGCGAAAAAAAACATTACAACACCGCGTAATAATTACATATTTTTCGCATGTAATTGCAATTCGTTTATTGATCATATTCGTAATTATTATTTGTTACATCAAACAGCTTTTTATGATCGGTTTTAAATTTAATTATATTTCGATACTTTTTCTCCTACGCCATTTACCGCCGCGGGGTTTCATATTCATTTAGCAAAGCAGACCAACGTTTTACGACAATTTTTCCTTTCTTTTGCATGCTGGTTACATGCGTATTTCATCCGATTACTTTTCGTATCATACCTGTCCGGCGATTTTGTAAGCGACCTTTCAGTCTTATGTTTTCGACCTTTGTCTATATTAAAAATGAAAGGTCGAAGGCAAATTTTTCTATCTTAAATTGAACAGTATTCCAGTCAATACATATATACATATATACATATATATATATATATATATATATGTACGTATGTAAACATATTCAACGTCTTTCAAGAGCTACAAGTAATACAAAAAAAAAAAAAAAAAAAAACAGTTTGATACGAAAACCGTAAATTATTATTATCTTTTTAAAAAAATGATGAAGTTAGTTAAAATTTACCCTTCTATAGGTATTGAACAAGAACTATATTATCCTGAGGTCCGAAGGATCGAGTGGCAACTTTTCGACGTTGGTGAATAGGAATTATTGTTCAGACTCCTGACCAAATTATCTACAATATTTTTCAAACTTCCATAACTAAACAATATCGTTTATGTTAGGGTGAAACATGGGGCTTACCATAATTACTTCTACATCGCTATAAAACGTCCGTTCTGTGCGATGCGTTTGTTATTATTACTATTATTATTATGTATTTTCTCACAGCTTTATTGTTTTGTAGCCAGAACGAATGTCTTTGTGTCTTGAATCCAACCCCTCTTCTTGGGCCAATGTCTTTATCACGAACCCAAAAAAAAAAATCCTATCCAAGGATAGTCACGAAGGTATCTGCGCGGTATGTAGGCTGTTCCTAATAGTGTTGATTTTTGAAGCTATGCTATTGCCATTGTATTCAATCCTATTATATCCAGATGTTTTCTCAGGTAGGGTGGAATTGCCGCAAGGGCACCAATTACTAGCGGAACAACAATTACTCTTTTTTCCAATAACCTTGTAAGTTCTATTTACCGGTCCTTATATCGTAATAGTTGCTCTCTTGTACTTTATCCCTTATTCGGCTGTCTCCAGGATTTGATACATTTTTTTTTTTTTTTTTTTTTTGAAAAATATGTATTTATTATTTATTACATACAAAACTTTCGTCAAGTTAAAACGCTTGTCGACGAATTATCCTATTGAACACTTTACCATCTTAAATTAACTTATACATATACATAATCGTGTAATATTTCCTTAATCTATCTATTTTACTTATCAATAATTAATAATCTATTTCTATTTTCTACATTCAAAGTTTTTTTTTCCTAATTTTTTTGTTGCGCTTTGTCTTTTTATTTTATGTTTATTATTTTTTTTATATTTTCTTCTTCCTGAACCTGGAATTTATTTTCCTTTTTCTTTCCCCTATTTTTTCCTTCTCTATTATTTCTTTGGGTATTTTATTCAACATTTGAGTTATAATATATTTATCCGTTTGCTAATCTATATTCTTGCCAACGGCAGTTGGTATGAAAGTTTTTCCCTCAACTCGTATTCTGTGTTTATTCTTTCCTCCAATTCAATTTTCTTTTCTGTTGGTATGTGAATTCACATATCTTCAGTAATAAGTACATTCCTCTTATGCTCATTACGTTTTCTTTTTTAATGATTTCACTTTCAGTTTCTCCCTTTAAGGATTTGTTTTTAATTTCAAGCATTTAATTTGCAGTTTATTTATTTTCCCCGAGTATACCTTTCCTCATCATTATGCCTGAATTCCATATCTGATCCCCGGCTCTACTAGCGCATAATAAACTACTTTTAATGTTTTATTTATTGCATATTTCTTTAATAGGTATATATTAAGCTGGTAAAACTGCTCTTATTTTCTTTGCAATGTATTCCATATGTATGTCCCATCTTAAGTGTTGATCTATCATTACTCCGAAATATTTATACTGCCTCAGAAATATTTATAAAAGGAAAAAGATACATTACTGTATGGAATTTTATGTTTTTTTGTTTTTTTTTCGCACAACCTATTTCAGTTTAACTTTGTTCCTATCGGTGTTCTTAACGATCGTTGCCCTATAAAACGGCAGAAGCTGGTCGGTATCTTTTAATATATTTTATCGTAGTATCGTGATTATTTCACCCGAAACAATACTCGCAATCCGAATTATGTTTTGCAAGAAACAACGTTTACCGCTAAATGATTCAAAAGTACGAGATTTGCTTATAGGCATGGTTAAAGTGGATAGTTCAACTGAAGATTTCAGGAATTTATCGCGTGCAATGCAAAAAGATTCGGGCGACGGTTTATGCCGAGGAAAATATACTTATGAGATGAAACGGAAGACGTAACTCGAGTAGCTAGGCCGGAAAGCGTTTTAAATGGGGAAAAAAGGATAAATAGCAAGAAGGCGACTTCTAATTGTAAAACGATAAATAGTAACAAGGAAATAAAAAAAGAAGAAAAAAAAAACGAAAGAAAAAGTAAAAAAAAAAACACGGCATGTGAAAAAATACAGGAAAGAAAATATCAGACGACCAGAGACAAGTAGGAAAGCGAGATCGAGTCGTGGTGTAGCATTGGGGAGAACAGTGTTCACTGACACAGTATCGGAGGTCGGTCGGAGTCGTGACTTTTTTACTTGGCGGAAAAGTCGGTGTTAAAGCGACGAAGGGTTTCTGCGATATTTAGCATTAAAAAAAAAAAACGGTCAGATTTTACAAATGCGTCATGGCTGTTATTACGGTTGAAGAATTTGCAAAACGGTTTAGACACTTTTTTGAAGAAATCGAAAAAAAGTAGTAGTGAAGCAGCTTCGTTGGGACGGAGCGGCGAACTAAAACCCGTCTGTATTCGGTGCAACAAAAGAGTTGGATTTCAATTGAAAGAGTATATACGTTTCCTGTCTGCCGGAGCACCGGGAAGGTTCTGCACCTCGTCAGAAGGATAAAATATCTTCAAAAGCTCTCCTGGGATTGCATAACTCTCTTCTCAGAGCGGGCACACGCGAGCCATGTGTATTTCGAAAATTCTCGGAAAATGAAGGTTACCGCGGAATTTCCACTAAATAACCATTACACCCGTGCAAAACAATTCCTTTTCCGCCATATTTCTTCTTTTCTACCAATTCATCGTCCATCCGCTCTCTCTCTCTCTTGTAGCACCTTTTTGTTTTTTACAATGCATATAGTGTACCTTCTTCGTACGTGTAGGCACCGTTTGTCGGTGAGCGTGCATTTTGTTGCTTTCTTCAATGATACAGTTTCCTAGTCGGACACAGTGCGTTACCGTACGCAAGAACCCAGATAAACATCGTCGATAGGAGAATTTACACACCTGGTCTCTCGTGTATAATATGTTACGAAGAGAACACATGCGCTATTTAAGAAGGTCTGCTGCTCTTTTGCCACGGAGCAGCGCGAATTGCTTTTGCATCATCATTGTCGAAGCAGAGACACGCGCATTCACTGTTATATTATAGCCGAAGTTTCTCCTACTTATCGGCACCGAAAAACGTACTACTAAAATTAAAATCAGCCGAAACTTTATACAAATTTAGCGCTGTCCTCGCGTCAACCTTATCCTACTGAAAATTCGGTCAGATTTTTACCGTGTTACCAAGAAGAATATTTAGAAGAAAGAAAGAAAAAAAATACAACTATTTTTCCCGATCATTTTTACTTGAAGGACACGCGAGATTTTCGAATCTTTATCCCCTGACACTTTAAAATTCCAAACTTTGTCGAATTTAAATACGGAAATATCGGTCGACAACCGCTTAAACTCGATAAATGAACGTGCTATTGAATGAGAATTAAGTCATTTTCTTAAATTTTCTATACATTTGATAGACACGCATTATCTTCTTAGTAGACTAGTAATGTAATAAAAGCGGTTAGTGTGTTATTAACATTTTATATAGGCGGTTGTTAACAGAGATTCATCCTAAAGCGAAATGTACATGTTGTGGTGAACCCCGAATCTCGGTAGATGTGGTTAGTGCGTGGACTGTATCTGTTATAAAAATATTTATTATTCAAATATTAAAATTATTTTAACGCGAATTAAAAATAATTTATATTTATTCTATTAGTTGGAAAAATTATTGTTTTTTGTAGGTATTTCGGAATTTTATTAACGTAACATTATAAATATCAGGGAAGTTTCTTCTCGATTTAGATATTCCTTCGCAAAAAATGTAACGTAAATTTAATCAGTTGTTCTTTGTATTTGTATGTGGCAACAACGATGAAGTTGAGTAGAGTAGTCACAGGACAATCAGAATATATATTGTACCTGTACGGCGGCTATACTCGATACATCTTATCGTTGTGTTTAGTTAACGTCATTTACTATTCTACGACACATAGGTATACTAAAGTATTCGGGTTCAATGATAGCGCGCTGTATTTTCATTAATTGGGAAAATTTTTGTATATCGGGGGTTTCGGTTCGTTTTGCTGATCGTCGTCTTTGCACTTTTAGAGTCGAGACTCTAGTCTGTTGCTCTTCTTCGTCGAGAGGTTGGCTGCAGCATCCCTCGTAGAGATGAGAAAAAATAGCAATAGAAAATAGTAATGCTATTTTAGAATAGCACTAACGCAGTTGCTATTCGTTTATCCAAATATTGCTAGTTTGTATTGCGCATGCGTCAAAATTAGCATTGTTATTCCGTTTAGCAACGTACTTGTGCCATTATGTTCAGCAACTGCTAATGTAATCGCTGTTGCTATTTAAATGTTATTGCGATTTCAACGCTATTATTTGTTTAGTCTAACTTATTGTTGTTGTTTTTCTTTTGTTTATATATATATATATATATATATATATATATATATATATATATATATATATATATATGGTCCATGTGCTGTGTGTAATTGCCGAGATTATTACAGCACATGGATCAGTGCAAGATTAGAAGTATTTTAACAGGTTAGCCGCTTTAATATAGTATAGCATTTCCTGGACCTGTTTTGGTTCGTTTGATAACGCAACCGACAGTAAGTTGAAGATGCCCCTGCAAGCAGGCAATGGTCCCGAATGTTTTCAGCAGTTGGTGAAATAGGGGAAGTCCATATGGAACAGGCAGAGGGAGGAGATGTTCCTTCCAGAAAATAGTTGTGGGATATTGCTGTGTGCCCTATGCGGAGTCTAGTGAATGATGTAAGCCCTCTACGGGATATGGATATTGGTGGCCACCAAGGATCAGTGCTCACCTTAATGGATCGCAGACATGATGTGTGAGCCGACCACATAGTTTCCCATGTTTCTGCCTTGTATGTTGCTGAAAAAAGGGTGGCCTCAGCTGAGGGAGAGGAGCGCTTTCGGACATTGGGCTATTATTTTTATTTAAAAGTAGAGGAATGAACCAAATTAGTTGGAAATTATGGATTTTTTATAATAATAATAAAAAAAAAATAACTTTCAGTACTTTGTATCGGTATGGTGAAATAAACAAAAAATATAGATAATGTACGAGAAATTAATTATCTTTGAATAAAGACAAATTGCATTTATTATGCACATATAATAAATCTAATAATGAATTAAAACGTTAAATTATTATTACAAAAAAAAAAGTGAATCAATAGTTCAATCACAAACTATTATGTATAGGATTTTGTACACATATAATATATAGAATCCTGATAAGATGGTTCAGAAACGACAAAAATATTCAATTCAAATATCCAATAATTCACGAAGAATTTCACTTATAAATTTTAAAATTTTCATCCTTCGACGCCCAAAAAAAAAAAAAAAAAAAAAAAAAAAATTTAAAATTCTCTTTAAAACTATATCTAGAACTTAAAATTCACCGATTGGTAAAAATCACCCAAAAAACCATCAAGAATATACAATATGGAATATAAATCGACCTCAAAAATCACCCTTAAAGAATTCATAACTCATCAAAAAATGAAATTCCAAATACAAAACAAAACGCTGAAACCCTTTCATAAAAACAAAAAATTACGGTAAAAAAATTATATAGACCCCCCCCCCTCCATTGCCCCCGAAAAGCAGCATAAAAATTATGTTCACGTAAACAATAGCTCGATTAAAAAAGTAAAAAAAACCAAAAGACGTACCTCAAACTTATGCATAAAGGAGCGCTATATAGGAAAACCATAGCCGAGCTTACAACTTCATATTTAGACCCTCAGCTAGTCGAAGGCTTAAAAGTTTTGGAATTTTTTTTTTCCCGGGCACATGACATATATCGTTGGAAATTTATCGAGAACGAACCCGTTTTTCATTTCCTTAACGAAACTATCGAAGTTAGCAAAAAGTTCAAAAAAGCGCAAAAAATGACGTCTAGCCCCCTCCCCTTTCCCATTTGGGGTGCGAGTATTATGGTTAAGCAATCTTGAACAAATTTAAAAATACGCACATATTCGTATATTTCTTTAGTTTGGAACATCTAGGTTTCTAATCTTAAAATTACGCCCTCGGAAGCTCGAAATTTTTGAAAAAAATATTTTTTTTCTCGGGCATTATCATATATCGGTGAAAAGATCTCGCTATTCGTCAGCAACGAAATCGAATTTCATTTCTTTAACGCAACTTTCGAAGTAGTTAAAAAGTTCCAAAAATTACGTACCCAGCGCCGCTAGTATTCTAGTTAAAAATATTCGCATCCCCGTATATTTCTCTAGTTTGTAAAATGCAGGTTTTCAACTTTTAATTGGATTCTTAGGCGCTGAAAGCTCGACATTTTTGAAAAAAATATTTTTTTTTTCCCGGGCATGTGTAGGCGGAAAGATCGTTTTTTGTCTATTTCATTTTCTTAAGGAAACTTTCAATGTTGGCGAAAAGTTCAAAAAAACACGAAAAATTACGTGCTCTTCTTCGTTTCATCGCGAAGAATCCGGTTTTTTTTGTTTTGAATTTAGTATTGTATGAATGTACATATTATGGGTTTTTTTAAGTTAGCATATGGAATAACCTTGAGCGCATGAAATATCATGCTTGGCTGAACTTGTCGCAATTTAAACAATTCCATTTTAAGGTTAGAGTCTAAATTGTTTAGATAAATTTCAAGCAATCGTTGAGAACTTTTTAAAATTTATCCTAATCTCAATTCAGTTTTTTTATAGGCTGTTATTCTTTGATCTAATGCATACGATTCAGATACTGAAAGTTCAACTTCCGATGTTGTTGCATGGTCATCTAAAGAGTTTAAACGAACATTTCTCCTTTGCATACGATTACTTTGATACTAGGTTATGTCAGTAAGCTTTTTTCCGAAAAGTTATCTCGTTTTTCAGCAGCATATTCTTTTAATTCTATTTAATGTAAGACATATAATAAGTGTTTTCGACGTTACGGTATGCATGTATATATTAGAGAGACTACGTAGGAAAATATAAATATAAAATTGTTGTTTGCGGTATTTTATATTCAGGTGCACAATATAGTGCAGACGGAAATATGAAAAGCTCCAAGCGTTCGAAATGTAGTATTTGCGTCGGATGTTAAAGATACCTTGGACGAGCAAAACTACTAATGACGAAGTTTTGCATAAGAGAAATGAACAACGCGAAATCCGGAATACGATCAACACGAGAAGAAATGAAATGGTTCGACACCTGATCAGACATTCGGAATGAATGACAACACTAATCGAAGGAATGATGAACGGAAGAAGAAGTAAAAGCAGGCCAAGAATTAAATATATGGATCGACTAAAAAAACGGTGGAAATTATGCCATCATAAAAGCACGCGCCTGCTCCCGAAGACAGATCTAACATGGCCATATTAATACCCACTAATCATAAGGTTGAGGAGAGAAAGAAAAAGAAGATAGATATATATACATATGTATACAAATTCGGTCTTTGTAGCCTCGTAAGGGGATTTGCCCTTTGGCTCCTCTTGCTCACATAGCTATCTCTTTCTCTTCTATAGTTTGTATAAAATGATCAAAATTTACAACGTCATTCTTACCGGCATCGGCATAAAAAGAAATAACATCATCACAAAAATCATTTCCTAGCATTTAACTTTCGTTATATAAACTTGGGACATTTTTTCTAATGAGACCCGGCCTAAAAATTGCGTTGTAATTACATCATTCATAATCCAGGGTGTAATACAGTTTTTGTCCCATGATTATGTCTTGTTACTTCATATTAGATAACGACGGTAAAAGAGTCAATTAAAAACGATTTTTTAAAAAAAATTTTAGAAGAAAGAAAATTGGGATCGAGGCACGAAAAGCAAAGTTCTATATACACCCCCCCACACACATACATATATATATATATATATATATATATACGTACATTACGAACGTAAATCCAAGTTTATCGGAAATATAACAGATTATCTTAACATCCTACCAAGCGAAGTAGAAAAAGCTCTTAAATCAGCTAAGCTAAACAAAGCTACAGGTCCAGACGAATTACCTGTTGAATTACTAAGACTACTCGGCATAAAAATTTTAGTTGATCTTTATACTAGGGTGGTTCAAATATAAACCGGAATTTCGTCATAAAATTTTTTATTTTATACTTACAGTGCTCATATTTTTTACAATTTTTCGAGATAACCCCCCTCGCACGCTACGCACTTTTTCCACCTCTCCGGAAATTTTTTTATTCCTTTTTCGTAAAAATCTCGCGGCTTGTCACATAGCCATTTGCGCACGAACGATTCCACCTCATCGTTGCTGTCGAAACGTTGTCCACCAAGTGCTTCTTTCAACGGGCCAAACAAATAACAATCACAAGGCGACAAATCTTGACTGTAAGGAGGATGTTCAAGTGTTTCCCAGCCCAATTCGGCCAATGTCTCCATCGTGAGCCGAGCGGTGAATTTCTGTTCAAAATTCAGAAGTCTTGGCACCCATCTGGCTGCAATTTTGCGATAACCTAGCCGATCATGAATTATTGTCTCAATACTACCTATGCTGATGCCCAATTCGTCGGTCATATCGCGTACACGGACGCGTCGGTCAGCCAAAATGAGTTGTTCGATGGCTTTGTCGTGTTCATCTGTAATGCTGGTTTTTGGGCGCCGCGCATGTGGTATGTTTGACACCACTTCACGTCCTTTTCGAAACGCGGAACACCACTCGTACACTTGAGTTTTGGAGAGACACTCATCGCCGAACTGTTCGCGTAATTTTCGGTAAATTTCCACGGATTTTACGTCGTCTTTGACTAAAAAACGGATAATGATGCGTTGCGCAACAGACACTGGTACTTCTTTTTCACTCATGGCTCTAACTACACTAAAAAGTGACGTTACGCGGTTCTAATTGCTCTACACGCTTCGTAACAAACCGGTCTAACTGCCAGTGCAACCACTT
The DNA here is from genome assembly GCA_039619475.1 of Icerya purchasi. NCBI lineage: Eukaryota > Metazoa > Arthropoda > Insecta > Hemiptera > Monophlebidae > Icerya > Icerya purchasi. The sequence goes on from CM077115.1 coordinate 243,314,754, forward strand.
TTTCCGCAATAAATTTTTCGCGCGTTTATTTAAAAATTCCGGTTTATATTTGAACCACCCTCGTAACAGGATATACCAAAGCGGAATTATACCTGAAGAGTGGTTATTGTCGAGATTCATTATGTTACCTAAAGTACAAAATCCAAGAAGATATAATGAGTTCAGACTAATAAGTCTCATGAGCCATGCATTAAAAATATTCTTAAGGATTATCCATGCAAAAATACAGAAAAGATGTGAAGAAAACATAAGCAGGGAGCAGTTCGGTTTCAGACAGGAAACAGGTACAAGAGAGGCAATATTCTATATCAACGTTTTAATTCAGAGATGTTTGGAATTTCAACAGCCTTTATACTTCTGTTTTGTCGACTTTGAGAAGGCCTTTGATAAAGTGCAATATAATAAACTTTTCAAAATGCTGAAAGATATTGGTTTAGATTCAGCGGATCGTCGTATAATAGAAAATTTATACGCACATCAAACCGCTATAATATCTCATGAGAATAAATTTACTACTAACCCAGTGGCTATAAAACGAGGAGTCAGACAGGGATGTGTTCTGTCTCCTATTTTATTTAATATTTATGCTGCACAGATTTTCAAGGAAGCCTTGGAATACGCTGAAGAGGGCATCAAAATAGGAGGAGTTAAAATTAACAATATACGATACGCCGACGATACAGTACTCATTGCAGAAAGTTTACAAGATCTTAAAGCACTTCTTGAAAGAGTTGAAAATGCCAGCTGCACATATGGGATCTCATTGAACGCAAGAAAGACAAAAATAATGGCTGTTTCTCAGACAGAAGAAGCAGTTCCAAATGTTGCTATTCGCGGCGGAGTAATAGAAAGCGTACAAAAATTTAGGTACCTCGGTACTCAAGTGAATAATAAAGGCAACACTGATGCCGAACTTAGGTGTAGAATTGAACAAGGAAGAAAAGTATTCAGCAAGATGAGAAGAACACTCACAACACACGATTTAAATTTAGAACTGCGTATAAGAATTCTTAAGTGCTACGTGTGGAGTACGTTGTTATATGGATGCGAATGTTGGACCTTAAAGAAGAGCAATATGAATCGCTTGGCGGCTTTCGAAATGTAGTGCTATCGAAGGATCCTAAGAATCCCATGGACAGCAAAGAAGACGAATCAGGAAGTGCTGTAGATGATGGGAAATAAGGGTATGGAATTAACAGGCATCATAATAGACAGGAAGAGGAAATACTTTGACCATTTTATACGTGGATCCAAATACTCATTGTTGCAAGTAATATTATTAGGAAAAATATCGGGCAGGAGGAAGGTCGGACGAAGGAAGCGATCATGGATGTGCGACATCAAGGCATGGTCGGGGATGAATACCGAACAATTAGTCCACCTTGCATACGAACGATTTCTTTAATAAGGTCACCTACGATCGAGAACGGTCCGGACTCGAAGAAGAAGAAGATATTAGTGGCGAAGCTCTGGTACTTTTAGTCATCAAAGTACCAAAGAAAAATTTAAAAAAAAAACAAATCTACCGGTATTTTTTAAGCCGCAGAGTAGCCTAGTAGTTAAGGCGCTTGACTACTAAACCAGAGGACACGGGTTCGAGACTTGTCTCGTTCCGGATCCAAGTCGCTCCCAAGTTAACCCAGCCTGAAATAATTTGGTACTAGAGAAATCTGGGAAAGTAAAGGCGGCCCACAGAAAGGAACACTGGCCTCAGTATTCTCATCGGATCCATTAGGCTTAGTACCATTATGAAAAGCTTAAATTCATAATCCATGATACCTTATCAAGGGCATGGGACTTACTTTACTTTAGAGATTAACTATAAAAATTTAACAAGTCACTCGCTGCACACACGAAGAAAAATTCTTAACGTGTAAAATGCTAGTCGCTCTGTCGGTGTCAAGTAATAGTTGAATTCCACTTTGATTATTTGTTCCGCTATGAACACTTGTCCGATATTATCGAGTACACACTAAGAAACATACAACAATAGTGTGTAAACGGCTAATCAGGCCGAGCATTTAACTAACCAAGTACTTATCTACTTTTGCGCAGTGACCAGTGGGTTGTACACTTTTCTCACTATCAAACTGATGCTGCCCTATTTTATCAAATCGAAATGAACGTTCGCACGCCTGATTTATAAATACGAGTATGCTAAGCGAAATATATCAGCAGCGAAAATCTGTCGTCTGCGACAAATTTTTAAATAACCTGCGTTTCGCGGACGATGTTATAATTACAGGAAAAGACTTATTCGAATTAAAAAATATGACAACAGAACTCAATGAAGCTGGAAAGGAAAAGCGGGCTTACAAATGAATTTAAGGAACACAAAAATTGTTACCAACATTGAAGAAAAAATAAAAATGGAAATAGGCGGACAAAGTATTGAATATGTAGCAGAAATAGTTTACTTGGGTCCAGGAGTAGAACTGAGAAACACGACTTCAGGAAAAATACACAGAAGAACAGCGCGTTAGCGTGGAAGAGAAATATTGGTCACTAAGATGTATATTTAAAGAGGTCCTTACGGAGTCGGATCGAAAAGAGAGATATTTAATAGTTACGTCGTTCCAGCAATGACATACGGATCCCAAACGTAAATGGATGAAAGGAAAATGGAGAGTAATAATAATGCAATGTATAGGTCAATGCTAAACACCCGACGTAAAGATAGAGTCGGGAACACGATAATTAAAGGTAAGCTTAAAAATGCAATAAATTCTGTCAATGAATGCAGAAGGAAAAAATGGGATTGGACATGTAGCGAGACTAAACGGACGATAAATGGACATGCAGAATAAAAAAATTTGATATATAGGAAATAAATGGAATAGAGGTAGACAGTTTCTACGATGGGAAGATAGTTTAACGAAATTTTTACACAATAAACAATACGAGAGGATTGCCCGGGATCGAAGGGAATGGGCAAGGTTGAGGGAGTTGCTCAGGATATGGGCTTTTAGTTTTAATTTATTATAGTTTTTATTTTCAATGCATTAATATAAATGTTTATAAATACCACACGCTTCGTTTATTGTAACGGCTAATAAATAAATAAATAAATAAATAGATAAAATAGTGTGTTGTGTCGAGTTAATAATTCTGTTACAACATTTTTCTACCTTAGAGGCGTGCTGGATAAAAACAATCAGCATCCCCCACGAATATATGTGTACATGTATATATCAGTTTGCGTTCATTTTCACTAAAACGTATTTGTTTTCTCTTTTCTAATAGGAGATGAACGATAATTCAAGTTCCTTTCAGATGATATTATACCCCAGATATCCCTAATGAAAACACTTTGCTTCTACTGCTACAAATAGGAGATAGGTATCGTCCCATAGAGAAAAATATTACAAAATTATTTTAAATATTTGTTCTTTAGACGTTTCGTCTTTACGATTACTGTTAATAATTAACCGGGGTACGCAGGATGTATAATAGTAATGAATGTCTGCTTCATTTTCGCGGCATTCCTTTTGCATATTTTCATCGTACCAGCTCCTGCCAGGCGGTACGTGCCGGCATGATCGGAAAACGTTGCCGAGCCGGCTTCTCGTTCTGGTTGCCGCGAATGGAAGCGCTACTGAAAACTAAGCGAGAAAAGTGGGCCGTTCGGTAATTGCAAATTGCGCTGACGCGGGGCCCCGAACCCGACTCAGTATTAATAACTTGCTAAATTAACATTCAACGTAAAGCCTACCACCAGTCAGCCGTTACGATAGCAAAACAATATTTCAATCAACAGGTTCCCGCAATCCCTCCAGAAATCGTGGCGATTATTTAAATTCCGTTATCCAACTTCGACTTCATTTCACCGATAACGGCTTAAACGCAGCTGAACTTCACAATGAGAGAAAATGAGCGGATACCTGACGGAATTACTTTATTAAAATTCACGGCTACCGTTCGAAGCAGCCTCGACCTCGGAATTATCCTCAAAATCGACGACGAAGCGGGACGAATGCATGGAAAAATGCGTAAACGCAAGCGGCATTCGCAGAACGAAGAGCCACGGAAGAAAACTTCTGAGTTATGACCCGGTTGTTTTATCATTTTATTTTTCAAGCGGTTTTGCCGCGTTCTCTTCATTAGTGCAAGTGAAAGTTTTAAGAGGAGGCATAACTGAAACGGGAAACAGCTACTTTTTTTCCCGTTATTTCTGCAAAAGTAAGGCAACTCGGAAGACTTTTCCGAAGTAGATTGAATAGGCAAAAACTTGCTGACGATCATCGTACTCCACTGCTCGCAGCAAACGACGCGATTCTCGAAACCCGTCTCAGAAATTTTCCGTTCTCAGTCTAAGCTGAAACTCCTATCTATTACGAATTTCTCCAATTTTTTTCAAAGTATAGGCCAGCTTGGAAACTTTTATCCTAAAGCTCCCATTACATGCTTAATGTATTTGCATTATAAGGAATGATGCGTTTTTTAGGAGCAATATACCGAACAAATGGAAAAGAAATTTAAAAGCGATACATTTATAACGACAGATGAAGTATAAAACAGAGCTCGAATCACGCAGCGGTTCAGGTTTGATTCGTCATGGTTCCATATCCTTTGATTTGAAGGATAGAAAAGATTTCTCTGAAACCGCCGTCAGTACACTTATTACACATACCACGCTGTCGTTTTAAATCGTTTTTCGTAGATTTCTCTGATCACTTCTTTTTCTTTTTTTTAAAATTTACAATGGATACATTATTCGAGTGCAAGTGATAATTTGCAATATTTTAAAGAGCGGATTGCGAATTCTAGTCTAAACGAAATATGCTTAGTTTTGGTGTCGAAATCGTTCGATAATTTACTGACAACATTTTATCGCGCTGTTACACGTAATATTGACGAATGTAAGTAATATTTTGATAATGTGATGTAGCACGACGGTTTATTTGAAACGGAGTTAACTTAACTGTTACCAGACATCGGAAGATGAGCGAGATAAGCTCCTCGTTCTTTCCACTGAGATTTAATAATCGGCAGATATTAACTCATCGCTCTAGATTCATCTCTAGATTAACGGCTGCTTCCGGAAGTATTCATTGATGAGCACATGTTTAAATTTTAATCGATGTTTTTTCAATTCTTATTACTGTAATTATTCCAATTTTATTACTGTAATTATTCCAATTTTTAACATACAAACATTCATTTTTATATATAAGCAAATTTATAATAGACAATGTATTTTTTTGAACACTTAAAGCGTTTATTCGAATTTGTTTTTTATTCTTAAAAAAAGTAAATAAACGGATAAAAAATATGAACTTAATGAAATATGGTTCATCTGATGATCATACTCAGGGTTAGAAAGAACGCGTTATGTTCTCTCATTTCCTTCCTTGTCAGTTGTTCCTATTCTAGCTTCTTTCATTCATTCAATCTCGCACCAGATTGAAATCTAATATGTTATTCTCCTTTTGAACTATTACTTAGATTCCTTGGCTGATTGGGCTGTTGCTCTTCGTTGGCGTACCCATAATACAAAAAAAAAAAAAAAAAAAAAAAAAAAAAGAACTCGTATACCCCAAGTGCGTAGATTAAAAAGAATTAAGTTGCTAGATTTAGCGGAACTTTTTTTTTTTTTTTGCGATAGCGCTTATGCACCATTTTTAACCTTTGTTGGACCGTATAATTTTTCAACGCTAACAAGCGGCGTAGGTACACAATTGTACCTTTCTAGGTTTTCTTTAAAACTTCTCAGAATAGAGGTATTTAATATTGGGTACCCTCAGGTAATTACAGGGCTAATAAACAGGTAAGGGACAATTTTATTTATTACATGATCGGTGTCACTGGCTTAGCATCCTATATTATGTACCGCGAACTCAGCCCATTGCTGAAGTCAAAGGATCAACGTAGGAAATTTTTGAAGGTTCTTGCTAAAGACCTCATGCCTTCAATTAGAGCTCGCAGTACAAACCGCATAATGATGAGATGTCAATTTCTTCAGAGTGCTGTGGAAATGGTGCTTGGGTGAAGCATAGGTATAGCAGCAGTTGATCCTCCTCAAGTGCCTCATGGCAGTCGTGGACCAACTCCGGTAGTCGGCAGTTGCTCGTAATCAAAAGAAAAAACAGTGTAAGACAAGACAAAAGTGTATAATATGTATCAATCCTGTGTGTGTAGCGAACATTCTGTATCTAAAATAACATGGATTTCTTGACAATGTAAAATAAAATTAATTATTTTATTGATAGCCATTTTTTTAATACTATAATTGATTGTATATAATATACATAAAATAAAATACTATTTGAAAAGAAAATACTTTGTTTTTTTTATCATTTTCACATACAAAATATGCAAGGTACAATTGTGCCCATGCCGACATTTACGGGGCTCAAAACAATTTAAGTCTACATTTTAGAAAAGGGTTAACACTTTTTTTTTTTTTTTTATAATCTAATGGATAAATGTAGAGATGTTACAAAAGTTCAGGATTCTAAGTCTAATAAACAAAAAAAGTTTTTTATTTTACAATTTGCCAGTGCAACAGCTTACGCTAATTAGTACACAGCACAATGTTATAAAAAAGAATATAGAAAATGGTAATGGGACTTTGTCAATGGATGAAGAGCCCCCCGTATGCGACTTAATTATGTTTATATCATCTATTGATAGCTCGCAAGCTAGAAGTAGGTAAGGGTAAAAAAAAAGAAAAAATCAATACAACATCCTTCTCCTGTGCCCAGCATATATTCAGTTTATTCCTCAATCAGATTCGTAAAGGAAAATGATTGCAAACTTTAATGTAATTTTTTTCCTTTTTTTATTTTTACTCTTTTTTTTAATCAGCTTTTCGGGGTTTTATTCGTTCTGGAGAAATATTTCCTTCGAAATACGAGACGACTGCACAGTTGCAGATTTTAAGTTTAATTACATCGTTCAAATTGCGAAATTTCCAGCATTAACATTTAAATTATCTACATGCTCGCATCTACTTCCTGATGATGATAAACAAGAGATAAGTCGGGCGTGCGTTTACTATCAACATGCTTTTGTACTGCATCCTCTGTTTTTGTGAAAACCGTAGCAGTTCAAATAAAAATGCGTCACGCCGTATAACTTCCCGATTCAATGTAAAAGAATTCAAAAGACTTCCGGATACACTTTTGTTCGCATATATTTACCGAGAAGTAAGCTGACTTTTAAAGATTAGAAAAAGCAGCCAGCCAAGAGGACGCAGCAACTTTTCCTTTAGAATAATCGTCTTCTTTTCAGCAAATTCTAATATACCTACACAGCGACATGTGGTTAACAAAAATTGCTCTTCGGATTTCGTAAAATTTCAGCCGACAAGAAATTACTTCCAAATTTACATATAAAAAAATTTTCTAATGTAAAATTTTGTTTCTGGAAAGAACATACTCGGCATTTCGTCTGTTCCAAAGACACGTGCTCCATTTCACCCGTGGATCGAGCAGAGATAACCCATTTCACTGCAATATTAATCGTAGATGATTTAACTGCAGGTTTTAAGTTCTGACGCAATTAAGTATTAAAAAGTCGTTATAAAATATTTTAAGAAAATGCGATAAACTTTAATCTATGATAGTAAGGAAATATTTGACTCACCGAAACAAAAAATGTAGATCAATTTCAGAAATAAAACACAGGCAGAAATGATTGCATATCAACCCTTCAGAATGCAATGCCAGTATATCTTTCATTAGAACGAGAAACAATATACCGGTTCGTTTTACTCAGCGCTGCACCTCTACCCGAATACATATATATATATATTAATTACAACGTAATTCTTAGGTTACCCCCCCCCCCCCATTAGAAAAAATGTCCCAATTTTATGTAACGTTTGTTATATTTTATAGGATTTCTGTGATTATGTTATTGTATTCATATGGACCGATTTAGAATTACGTTGTAAATTTTGATCATTTTATAGTATAGAAAAGAGAAAGAGATAAAAATGTAAGCAAGAGGGGTCAAGGGGCAGGGCCCCTTGCGAGGCCAAAATGGCCTAGTTATACATATATATTATAAATCCATATAAGAAAGTAGTTTTCCGTGTCAGTCTGTACGTCCGTGCGTGCTAAGATCAAAATCTACCAAACCGATTTTATTCAGGTTTTTATCAGTGGGCATAGCCCCTGATTCGCGAGAAGAAGGCTTTAGATAAGTATTTGGTGTAGTAGTTTAGACGCCCCGAAAGGATTTTTATTATTGAAGAGGGGAAAAAAGATTGATAAAATACACTCGATATAAAGTAAAATTTGAAATAACACGTTTGTTTACTAAATAAATATAAATTTTAGATAAATAAAATTTTATTAATTTCAGGCGTAAGCGAAAAAAACGTTCTTTATTGATCTGGTAAAAAATATCACTGAACCACTATCTCTTGCAGTTCTAAAAATGCGCAAGTTTCTTGCAGATATTACGATGAAAACAGAGAAAGAAAAAGTAAATATTTAAACAGAAAAGCTACTATATATAGACACGTGCACACACACATATATATACGTATGTATATATGTATATGTTGACCCTTCGAACATCATCATAAAGATACCCTCTGGACTGTCGGATGATAGTTTTTCTATCGTAGCTGTAAAAGATTAAATTTCAACAGTCGGCCTTAATTTTAAATAAAATGTTTATTTTTTATATATCCTCAACCGCACATTAGTATACAAGAGTTTAAAATAACATTGTCTTAAAAAAGTAATAATTTGCGCTTTGCGTGACAATGTGTCCATTACAACTTGCGTAACATGAAAATGTTACGAACTTCATAACGATTTTTTGCAACGTTTTTTCAGCCACGCTACAAAAATGACGCTGTCGTTCAATATACAACTCCATCTTCTGACCTCGCATTCGGGACATCCCCTCGAACCGTGGATGATACTCCTATAAAATTCTTAAAGAGTAAATTTCAACTGAGTACGCCTTTTTTTTTCCTTCTTTTTAATTTAATTTACGGTTGACGCGGCAATTTCTGTTACAATTCTCGCTCGCACTTTCCCCTAAAACAAATAAACGTAACACGATTTTCTTATTACCCTCCCGCGTAGCAATGACTATGGTTCTTAATGAAATTACGAGTATTATTATCGTTTAGTTATTGCGTAAAATATGTATTTAAAAAATATTTTTGTCGATTTTGAATCTCGAAATATTAATATTTCGGTTTTTTTTTTAGTAAAATTATTTAATCCGTTATTTTTCAAAGTTATTTTTTACGAAAATAATGAAAAATTACGAATTTTCCATCTTACATGTGCGAAGATTATCCGTTTTTAGCGCGATTAATTGATTTTTAATTACGCTCTAACAAGTGTATTAATAATTAATAGAACAGTAGTGTGAAAAGGTAGCGCTGCAGCCTAGTGGTTAAGGCGCTTGGCTACTAAACCAGAGGTGACGAGTTCGAGACCTGTCTTGTTCCGGTCCAAGTCGCTCCTAGGTTTACCCAGCCTGAAATAATTGGGTACCAGAAAGGAAATCTGGGAAAGTAAAGGCAGCCCAGAGAAAGAAACACTGGCCTCACTATTCTCATCGGATCCATTAGGCTTAGTACCATTGTGAAAAGCTTAACTTCACAATCCATGATACCTTATCGATGATATATGGGACTTGCTTTACTTTACTTAGTTTGCGATGGGGCAGCACCACCGGTTTTTGAGGTTCGGTTATAGCAACAAATCATCCGGTTAAATATATTTATCGGGCGAGAGAAGCGACAGCGATCTGTCGTTAAAGGATCGGACGCTAAAATGCTTGTTTTTTATCGTTTTACGCAATGTTGGTAAAATTTTTGAAGTAAAAATGAAACAATTGAGGAAATTTTAGGCAATTCGGTTTTTTTTTTTTTTTTAATGGGTTCGTCAATAAGGACATTGGCCCAAGAACAGTAGAACAGAGGGGTAAGAGAAACTCAGATCCTTAGCTTTTTTTAAAGTGTGCGTTAAAGTGTACATTAATATTTTTCATTTCCTCAAAATTTTTCGCCTCTTCTTCATTTCGACAGAGATGAAAAAGAAATGGCCTTATCAAAATAAATTTCATCGACACCATGCTGCGTTGTCGATGTTACCGTAGCACTCCAAGTTTTTCCGTTATCTCTAATGTTATCATGAGCCAGGTCATATATGTAAGACCGACTTTTCCATAGAAACATATTTAAATTGTCTTTTTTTAAAAGAATTCGATAATCTACCCCGTCTCAAATTTCAGTTGTTAACTTTCGCATACATTTACCTGCATGTATTTTTCTTCAAGTTCACTTTCGAGATTTCGTTTTTGCTACACTACCGCGCCTCTAGGTATATTTTCCTTTGTTTTTCTGCGTTATTAATTCGCGTACCTTTTCCGTTCGTTAAAATTTATTTAGAAGAAATAAGAGATATTTCCACGTTTTCTTTCTCCTTGTTTCCGAAAACAAATTTGTCCGACGTTTTTAATTACCCCCCTAATTAGTTGTTGTGGAATTTCAATTTGGGATTCTGTTCTTCGATTTAGCATAGCGTATAAATTATTTCTGTAATTAAAAGCTACTAACGATACAATTCCTGATTGTCTTTTCGTAATACTTATTTTAAAGCTTAATAATAATTTTAGCGGTAAACACGGGATGATAGATTTCGGTACAATTAATTACGCTGATGCGGCAATTTCTAAAGATTCCTGGAGCCGAATATATTAATTCGAGCTTAAAGACCCGATAAAAATGAGAAGTCTAATTAATTACGGCAAAATAGAAGCGAATAAAACACGATAATGAAATTTCGATTGCTGTTATATAAATTTCATACATTTTTAAAACTTGCGCAAGAGGAATTCCCGCCCCATTCTGTCAGCCCTGAAATTAATTGCTTTTGTCGCTGATGGAAATTCGGCTCTATTAATCGAAAAAAATTTCTGAACCTCCGTCTAACCGGTATCTTCAAATTTGGGTTGCCCCCCCGTATTTATCGCAACTAACTCTACATTGTTATATATAGAATTTCTAGCCGTTTTTGCTGTAATTACTACATTTAGAATATTAAGCGACGGCGTCTTCTGTCGCGAATAGCTTAACAGTCGGCTGCCGCCTAAAGGAATGTAAAGAAGACGATATCTAGGAAAATTGTTCTATTTTCGTTATTAATAGTCGAAATTCCGTCTTTCGAAATCGCTAAAAGGTGTAAAACATTTACGAGGGTAATTTTTACGATTTCACTTTGTGCAAAAATCGACGCAATTACATTCGCCCTCTCTTCTTGTTATTTCTTTATTATTATTACCATATAAAGAATATAAGCTGCTCGCTGTTGTGTTCATCTTGACACCCTTATTTATTGCAAAAAACAAAAAAAAAAAAGAAGAGAAACAGACAACATGAAAATAGGTTTTTTTTTTTCGTTCGGTTTTCTCGGTTAATAATTGGAATGACATTTCATGTGGTGGTACCCGGAGAGACGAATGTCGAGCGGAAACGTAATTTTTGTTTTTCCAGTTGCTGATAATACGGGAGCGAACTGAAATTTGATTTATTAATAAGGCTCGAGAAGAAGCTTCGTGAACGAGGTCTGTGTACACGTGTCTGCGCGCGATGTAAGTCTAAAGTTCAGCGAAATCACTTCCCATTTCGCTCTCAATCGTTTTTTTTTTTTTGTTTTTTTTTACATATCCAGTGCAGTAAGTTAGGAGATGACGTTCCGACTGCAACTGGAAGACTGAAAATTGACTCACCGTTGCACTATATCACCAGAGGTTATCTATAGACAAAGCGCAGTCGGAAGTTGACAGTTGGAAATCGTTAGAATTCATCTCATTATCGAGATCGTTCTCAATAAGCTTCTATAAGCTGTTACCAATGTTTCTCGACAGTCCGCTTTCACCTCGACACGCCTTCAGCACGCGGAAACGAAAAGGAAAAATTACATAATCACTAGCAAATAATACCGGTGTAAATAAGAAATCACAAAATTAGACACGTTCCTTAGAAAGAAATGTTTCCTACATAACAAACACTTTAAGCGTAAATAAAAGGCTCTCTGTTAAATTCTAAAAAATTTTGGAATTTTATACCTATATATTCTAATGAAAATTTTTCGCTAATTTTTGCCCGGTTGTATTTAAGCACTAAAGTGTGTGACTCTTTAAAAATTTAATAAAAATCCACTAAAAAGTGAAAATCACTCGACAAAAAGCTTACATATATTTTTCACCGGTAAAATGTACACACATAGAGAGATTATTATGATTATTCCTAAACAAACGTTAAAATTGCAAAATACTATTTAGAAAACTCGTGTTTTCCATAAGCCAACGGATTGGGAAAATATCGCAAATATATTTTAACCCACTGCTTATGGACGATAGTTTGATGGTGAAGGATGGGACAGAGTCTGTCAGACTCCCGTAGCTGATTTTCCACAGTTCTTCCTAGTACCTCACACTGACTCCCATGTGTGATGATGTGGGAATGAGGAAAGCGACAATCTAACTGAATAAAACATTTTATTAGATTACAAATAATAAGTAGGTTTTTATTTAGCGCCGGAACTATTAACGTTATTGAATTCAAATCCTGGTAACAGACTTTTGATAACTAAAGTATTTAACTAAATGTAACTTTCTATGAAATATTACAAAGTTCACAATCTTAGACTCCGAATTAAATTTTAAAAATACAAGGAATCAAATGTCAAAAAAAGCATTTCAAAATTAGCAATAAGTTTCAACCAATAAGTGTGTAAATAAGTAATTAATAAATTTCAATTTGGGAAGTTCAAATACCGTGAAATCGTAAAGCTTTATAAACCGAAAGAGGAACTATGAGAAAATAAAAATCAAATTTTCTTTTGAACACAGAACTGTGAAAGGAATATCACTTGGCAAAGCAGTCCTTGCAAATTATCTGGCCACACTGCAGACAATGGCTTTTTCTTTTTTCATTTCATACAGATATATGTAGTCTTTTGTTTGAGCCTAGGGGGGCACTCTGCACAGTAAATTCTCTTCTCCAATTTCTTCCGAATAGCATCCTTTGGTGTAGTTAGTTCAGGAGGAGGAATTTACAAGATTTCTCGGATCAAAGATTTCACTTGATTTTTAGTTTTTGGCTGGGGGAGTCTCTTCAATTGCTGCGGCTTGACAAATTCTTCAGCAAGGTATTTTGTGAAATAAAAACGCCTTTTCATAAAATTTCCTCGAAAACTCAAGAACAGTATGAATAAATTAGTCCCTGTTAAGTCGGCGATTCTGTCGGGAGGCCATCTGAAGGATTTTCTTTGACTCGAATACGTTCCAGTTTTGTAATCAACCGAATCAACTACACCCTTCGTTTTATTGTAAAACAATATATCACTTCAGGCTTGTGCTTTTAGAGTGATATATAGTAGATAGAAGGTTGACGCATCAGCTCTTTTTTGGAAGATACAAGAGAGTGATTTTGTCGTTGAAACTAAATAATGTTAAACTCACTGGCCTTTCTGGATTGGGCAAAAATTCCAATGGTATATGAGTTTTGTTTTTTCGAAGCGTTCTCACATGTGTCAGCTCATTGTTCAATAGCTCCTGACACAGCTCAATCGAAGAGAAATAATTGTCTACGGTGATGTTCCTACCTGAACCACGTATGGACTGTGTGGGCCTATAAATACATTCGCAAAGGTTTTTGACATGGTGTTCCGCTGTTCTTCACTTCAATGTTATTCCATCGGAACCCTTTCGAAATAATCATCGAAATCGATTATGAATCTTTGGCAAATTGTTAGGTTATATAGAATAATAGAAAATGAAGAATTAAAACACACGAGCATTACGAAAATATTGGTTTGACAGGAAACGGAGTCTCAGAGACTCCTCCTTGACCAAGAGTGGAGGGGAGTAGAAGCTCTGTATGCAAATAAAAAACCTAACCTCACTTACCTTACATTTGGCCATTGCAGCCCAATCGCAGCAATAGGAGCCTTCCCCCACTCTTCCGAATGGGTGGAGGAGTCATCCAGACGCTGTCCATAAGTAAAGGGTTAATCGGGTTTCTGATTGTTCCGATTTACGAATTAGATGTAACGGAACTAATCAAGCTATAATAATGTTGTTTAAGAATAATCGTAATAATATTCCTCCTTTACGGCATGGTTTACGGTATAAATCTTCTTGTCGAGTAATTATTCTTTAATTTTTAGCGTATTTTTATTAAATTCTTTAAAGCAAATCTTCGAGTATCGATATTTTTTTTTTGAAAAAACTATTTTTTTAATTTTTTTAAGCGGTCGTCGATACAGTTCACATTATTAAATATAAGTTAAAGTATATAAAATAAAGAGGGGAACGAAGTGATTAAGCATAACTGAGCGCGGAAAATATTTTAAATGTATTTGTGACTCTAGCTGCGCGTGTATCAAATTCCCTTGTATTTTTACCTTTGGCGTCGCCATACGGCTCGATTATTAATTACTTAAGCGTAAACGTTTAAAATTATCGAACAATATGACCCATGGTATCGGATTTCGTGTTTGGCTTATTTTCCAAAAAAAAAAACAAAAAAAAAAAAAAAGCATGTAGAAAACAAACAACCGGGGTAACTAAAATTGTATGAACGAACTTGTAAAAAATAGAAAACTCAAATTACGCAATTTGCCCCCTTACTTCCACATCTTTCTGAATAAAGCTGACAATTACTTTCGAAATTAATTTAAATAAACGGGAAACAAACAAATAGTAATTATCGGAAAACGTAATTCAGACGATATATTAACTATACTGTTTGCTATTTTCGAACAACTTGAACTTTGTCACGAACGCTATCGAAACAGCGAAATTAAAATTATTTCCTCCATGATTAAGCTTTTTTTTCTATTTCAACGACGACAACACGTCTTGATTTTTTTTTTTTTTTTTTTTCTGTATTACTTTGGCAACAGTCATGCAACACAGCTCCAATTTAGTGACCGTTTGTCTTCGATTCGACTATTCGGCGATAAAATTTCATTTAGATTCGTTCTTCGCGCGTTTGTTGATTGCTTGCGTGTTCGCGTCGGTTAAGCCATAGTATATTGTAATTATTTTGGTCAGATGAACCTTAAATATCCTCCAAAATCTACATGTTAAAACATATAGTCCCCTACATATGTTGTTAGCAGACTTATTTCGGTTAGATCACATCGATACATCTTTGAAATCACACGAAAACAGCAGATGCTACAAATAGAGGTGAAATATACACCGGATTATGAATACGAAAAAAACTGACAACAACGGTTAGAATATAATTTAATTTAGATTAGGCTGCATATCAAAGCCGCCCCAGAAGAGACATACAAGGCGTGGCTATTATATAAAGAGACTGCACGCGCTACGGATGTCCTAGAGGAGTAAGGAGAGAAACAAGTACGGCAAAAGAGACCTTGACTAACACAGTTCCAAATTTTCGTAGCTATAGTAGTATAGTATTTTTTCTATCGACTGTTGAAGAGTACGTGAAATTTTTGGCCGCTGCCGGGTAAAATGTGCGTGACGAAAAACAGCCTATCAATCTGAAATTTTTCATGAAATCGAAGAAACTCCAACCCCGAGTGTTACGCATTACCGAAAAAAAGCTTACGGTGAAAATTCTCTGCCACATGCACGTGTTTTTTATTGGTGCCGACGATCTTCCGAAGGTCGAGCGAGCGCTGAACATGACCAACGTGTCCAGGTCGCTCTGTCTCGATTTCAACTTCTGCAACCGTTGCCGAAATCGATAAAATTATGCGCTCAGATCGTCGTTTGAGCTTCCAGAGGGTCAAACTGTGAACCAAAATTATTATTTGCAAGCGTTGGCAACCCGGCGAGAGCGAGTTCGCAGAAGAAGACCGGAGTTGTGGCGAAACAAGTCGTGGATGATTCCGCATCAAGACAACGCACCTCCTTAAATCATGGTCGGATACCTACATTACCTCCTTTTCCAATCCTCATTCCTTTTACAAACTCTTGCAACCTCTTCCTTCATCACCACGTTCCTGGTTTGCTGATTTCCCTGGTTTTAGTCGTTCCGTTATTTCCTCCATAACGCGTCTTCGCCTCAACCATAATTGTCTTCCTTCGTCTCTCTTTCGTTTTTCTATTGTTTCTTCCCTATACTGTAATTTTCATCCCTCGGATCATGACTGTGTTTGTGATGCAAATCATATCCTTTTTGAATGCTCTCTTCTTGTACAGGAGCGTTCCCTGCTCTACACTAAGCTTCTCCACCTAAAACTACCTACTCGTTTTTGTGCGTCCTACATACTTTCCTTTCTTTCACCACATGTTGTTCCAATCTTAGCGGAGTTCATTTCCTCTATTTCTTTATATATCAAAATTTAACCCTGTTTTCGTAATTCTTTGATGATGGGTCATCGGCGTTCCCAAAAAAAAAAAAAAAAAAAAGACAACGCACCTGCCCATAATAACATAACGCGCTGTCTGTGAAGCAGTTTTTAGCTAATAAAAACATTCCAGTGTTCGAACACGCGCCCTATTCACCAGACTTGGCTCCATGCGACTTTGTTTCCGAAGGTGAAGCCTGTTCTAAAGGGAACTCATTTCGAATCGGTGGAAGAGGTAAAACAAAAAATGGCGCAACCTGTGAACGGTCTTACAGAAAAGGACTTATAGAAAGAAAAAAAACCTACTATAGCTACGAAAACGTGGTTTGGAACTGTGTTAGTGGACACTTTAAGGTCCCTTTTACCGTACTTGCTTCTCTCCTTACTTCTCTAGAGCACCCATAGCTCGCGCAGTCTCGTTATTTAATAGCCACACCTCGTATCTGTTCAAAGAAACATGTAAAACATGAAAATATTGAGTCAGCATATTAACATTAGCGGTCCATTGCATTCTTAAAAGCATGTTAAAATAAGCGACGTTAAAATTGGAAAGCCAGCAACAAAACACACAAGCTAAAAAGGATCTGACAACATGCAAACCGTATAAAACAACTAGATACCGGTTAACAAATTATTACAGCAGTTAGACCGTAGCGCGATGGTCAACATGCAAACACACGAGCGTACAAAGCAAATTAGTTTAGAAACTAATTAAACGGCTTGGTTAAATGCTTCTTCTAATCCACGTTTTAGTCGAGTGCTGTGTTCCTGAATAAGGGGTATACATTCATGCTAAGTTGCCTGTAGAGAAAATAAGTGTGGTGATGAGGATATTTTTCGGCGGTTGTTTGAGAAATTACTTTTATAGTTCATGAAGATGTTCGTATAGAACAAGCAACGGATTGTGCAGTTGGTTCAGATCGGATTAGTGGTTAACTCTTTTTCAAAGTCACTAATAGAAATAAAGAGTGGTCATGTTAACGTTACGAGTATTTTATTTATTTAAATTTCTTAAAAAATTGCCCCTGCAAAATAAAATGCGTATGCATCCCGCCATGCACTAAATTCTATCCTAGAATGAACATATTATATTTACTGACGCACCGGAGATCACTAATATAGTTACTGACTTTCTCAAGCGTTATTTCACTTTTTTTCCTTGACAACATTTATCTCTACTGTTCTAAATAATTTCGTTTTATTATTTCATAAAATCGCCTATTTATAATGTTTTTTATTCCGCGCGGTAAAAATAATTTTTAATAATTGTAATATTTTTAAATTTTATTCATTCCAGCAGCTGTTATTTTTTACATAAAATTTATAATACGCAATTATTAAAAGTTGCACAGCTAAATGACTTTTTAGATATTGCCGTGGAAATTTGTTTTTTTTTTTATTTTTAGAGTATCATTGAATTGTTCTTTGTTTTTATTTTTATATATGTATATATATATATATATATATATATATATATATATATATATATATATATATATATATATGTATGTATATATATATACTTGGCATAGTCACTATTATATATATGTTTTTCAACCCCTCTTTTACCCCTTAACTTAAGTATACTTAGCAAGGAACTATCCTAGAGTATACACATTATAATATAAAATATACGCTTATATCCACTTGTTGGAATTGGGAAGAATTAAAAAAAAAACGTGAATACTTAATACGTACATTACATTACGTGTAGTTTTGGATATTTGCCGTTCTGCCGTTTTTGCTATTTTTCTTTAGTCTTATTTGGGATCGTCAGCTAAGCGCAATGGGCAAACGTAATAAAAATGTTCTCACCAGTTCCAGTATTATGTGACAACAGTAGGATTGGAAACCAAATTATACTGCAACGAAATCGCTACCGAAAACACTAATTTTTCTCTTTCGAAAAATTTCAGATATCACACCGGAGAACAGAGATAAGAAAAAATACACGATAAAGTTTCATCACGTGTTAACACTTACTCTAGTCGTATATTGCAATCGAACTGTACTATCTAACATACAGACGTATAATAATTGGGACACAGCTATTCTACATTTATTCACATTCGTGTCTTTTCTTTATCTGTACTGATCGTCCACAATACGGATAGGAAGTGGAAGAATTGAAGATTAGCAGATGACTTAACTGCCCGAAACGCAGCTAAATGTTTATCGTAAATAGATTTACAGAATTTCAAATGTTTTTCGCTACTAAAGAAAATAAAAAATTATACATTTATACTACAAGTGTGTAAATGAATCCAAATGTATAAATTGAATAATTTCGTTGATATATTTGGTAAATTATTATTATTATTATTAGCGCCATATTTCCAACTGGTATTATTTCTTTATCGAAATTGAATATTAGTAGCCCCCAGCAGCAGCAGCAGCAGAATATTATGAAACACGGGAAAAAATGAAAATATTGAACAACAAAATGGTGATATCAAAATTGCCAAAACGAACAATTTCTATTTTCGCTGTAGAACAAAAATTATCCATTATGGTAAAAAATTCAATTTTAGGGGTAAATATGTTCACACGCCATTTGAAGTTAATCCGGAAGCGAATGTATTTGTTTAACATTATAATTCAGTTCTGCGCGTAAGCGCAGTGCTTTTATAGTATGACAAATACAAGTAAATCACGAATAAATAACGCGACATTTCGTAAAATCAACAAAACTAGCTGTTTTTCTGTCGCGATTGTTGCGGTTACAGACACGGTTTCCATTTCAGAATAATTGAGTTGCCCCAGATACAACTCCTCACAATGTTCATTTTCAGAGGCACCCCCCGTATTAATAACTCTGTTCCAATATCTGATTTAAAGATAACCAAAACATAGAGATCAATAATTAAGATAGTGTTTTAAGCTATATATAATAATTCTTTTCTTGCATGTGCTTTTATATATTTATAACAACTTCCGTTATTACGTCTTCCACAAAATTTTGCGCCTAATCTCTGCTTCCTACAATACCTACTTTTTATTCCGTCATTCGCTATAATCTCTATCCTCTTCCATTTCCGTCGGTCCTTATCCCGTTACCAACTGCAGAGTGCTGAGCAAGGGGAGGGGAATTCATTTTCAATTAAAGAACGACGTTCGACAGAGGAATTTCATATTTCGCTCGGTAAAAAAATATATATTTAATATAAAATGCCCGGAAAACATTCTCGCCGGTTAGCTGGAAAATTGAATAATTAATTAAACGAAATAAAGGTGTGTGGGGATTTTTTTTTACTAAATGAAGAAAAAATCGGTTTGTCGCGTGTAATACTCTTATAAATTACCGGGAGGGGGGCTAGATAATTAAGGACACGGCACTACGCCAATGACACACTAATTTCGTTGAAAAATGCTTCGAGCGCTTCATTTACCAAACGGAACGGTTGAGCGAGGCTGCAAGCTGTTATAAATTGACAAATTGCCCCTTTCCAAGTTACTACACGTAGGAGGTACCTGCTTGAAGGAAACCGCAATACTGTAGATAAAAACGGCTCTCATCCGTTGTATTTATATATATATATATATATATATATATATATATATATGTATATACGTAACATATTCGCGCAGATACATACAAATTTGTATTTCGCCATGAGGGTGCCCCATAAAGTCACCCGAATCTTACGGAGAAGTCGGTTTTAATTGACTATCTCATTTTTAAACGTTACATGACTTTTCATATTACGCCCGGCTCACACCCAGTCATTAATCCACGCGTGTACATTGTAGTGGTTCCTCGTATTCCCTTCGGACCGACCGCCTAATTTAAAATCCTCGCCGAAATCACCCATAAGGTTTCCTCGAGAAATTTTGACTGAAAAAAAATAAAATAAAAGCCTAGATATGATTTTTAAGAAATTAATATTCTTTTTTTGCACTTATTTTTTTTGTTTTTTTTCCTATGCTAGTTTAGGATAAAGTACAATTACGAAATAATATACAAATTTATTCATTCGAAAACTAAAGGTACAAACACACTGAGTTCAGAAAAAAAAAGAAAGGGGGTTCGTTAGGCATGTTTTTTTTTTTTTTGTTTGTTCGCGCACACCCGTGTGAACCGATCTTAATGATTCTCTTCGTTCGTTCGAAAATTTACTACCATGCCAGT
Organism: Icerya purchasi; assembly: GCA_039619475.1. Taxonomy (NCBI): domain Eukaryota; kingdom Metazoa; phylum Arthropoda; class Insecta; order Hemiptera; family Monophlebidae; genus Icerya; species Icerya purchasi. Next base: position 243,335,196 of record CM077115.1, read on the forward strand.
GTGTTATCAATGAACACAAACACTCAGTACTCGTTAAAATAAACGTTAAAAAAATGCGGCCCATTTAGGGAACATCCGTTAATTACGTGAGCAGTCTTTTAATTTGGACCCCTGCCCAGTCCTTTGGTGAGATTTAGTGAGATTTGGTGAGACCCCATTCGCCACACGTGAGATTTGACTAAATTTATTTTCATAAAGGAAAGAAACAGTACAACGTTAAGGTGTAACGAATTTATTTGAATTTAATTAAAACTAAAAACAGACAACATCACCTTCTTTAATTTTTCACTCACTCCATGGGCAATATACCGGAGTTTTTTCTTTTTTTTTCTTTTAAAAATTCTGAACGTTTTTCTTTTTTTACTTTGTTTTATTCTCGAAATAAAAAATTTTAACAGCCGCGAGATGGTTCAGCGAGCAAAATGGGAAATACTCCGAAAAAAAAGCAAAAAAAAATTAAATAATTTTTTTTATTGTTCGTATTTTTTTTTTCTTATTTTTCTCTGGGCTCGCCAATAATAGACGATTACCCATCAACAAATGTACCTAGCAGCAATTAGAAGTAACAAGAAATGGAATGCGACGAAGAACGCTATATACCAAGGATGGAGAAACAATAACAATCAATGTCGAAAAATGTCAAACGTATGCATCCTGAAAAGAAAAGGAATGACATTGCCGAAGGTTAAAAGGAGTTAGCTGTCCCATATCATGGCCACGTCTGCGATTACAGAGCCCACAGTACGAACAAAGGAATCTGGCTACAAATAATTAAGGAAGAAAAAACACGGGATGTTTAAAAACCGGTTAGAGCCACCAAGCACGAAACCTATATAAAACACAGCGCTTATCGTCCGTAAACAATTATCCGAAAGTTCAATGACTTAGAACATGGTATAAAGCAAAGTTTATAGTTGTTAATTATGAAACATTAATCATATTTATGGCGACGACTGCGAAAACAGCGCCTACCATTCTGTTAAAAGGAGATGAGTAGAATTTACACCCAACACTATGGTCATACTGCAACTGCAGTGCCGGCTGACAAAGAGTTCACTATCTACTGTTAGGGCCGCAAAAGCGACAGCGAACCCGTAAAATTAACTGCGAGCTGTGCATGTTTGTAACTGTAGCTGCAACATCAATGCGTGCTCTTCGCTTAGTGCGGAGTACATTGGAAGTAACTGGACACGATAAGTTAGGAATGCCAAAATGGGAAATACTGAAGAGATTAGATCGTAATATAATGAAGTATCCGTATATAATACTCGTAATATACAGTGGGTGAAAAAAGTATTCGATTACTATCAAAAAATGCTGTAGAATTTTTTTTTTTTTTTTTTTTTTTTTTTTTGTTTGTATCCATTAACGTGCACTACAACATTGGCCAGAGAACGGATGAATGGAGTTTAGATGTTATTTAGGATATTGGATAGTCTCAGAAATCTGAAGAACTTTCTGTTCATTGTCTTCAAGAATTTCAGAGAGGGAACTGGACAGGCGTAATTCAGACGGGAAAAGGTTGAATTTCGGGCAGTCTACCAAAAGATGGTGAATGAATGAGGAAACACAGTATACGTCACAAGTAGGGGGATGTGATTTATTCAGTAAAAAGGAATGAGAGATTTTTGCGTGGCCAATGCGCAGACGGCATAATATAACTTCTTCTTTACGGCTGGATCTTGATGAAATAGGCTAAAAAATTGCAGTATTCGAGCGGATTGAAGGAAATTTGTTCGAAGTAGAAACTTCAAGCCAATGCTTCGACCATTTATTTTTTAGCAGGGATTTGATTGCTATAGAGAAGTCCGATGAAGGTACCTGCGGAGAATCGGAAGGCATGAAATAGCAAAATCCACCAGCTCATTTCCCATGATGCCCTTGTGTCCTGGAATCCACGCGAAGGTAATACAATTCGAAGCGGTAGATATAACTAGATTATATCTTTAGCGATGGGATTTTGCAATTTGTTGTGCGTTTGTGATAACAACGAAAGTGAAGAGATGGAATCTGTGCAAATAAGATAATCTTTGTTGCACTGTACTGTAAGATCAACTGCAAGTTTTATAGCATGTAGTTCTGCAGATAGAACTGAAAAGCTGCTCGATATTGAGTACCATATTATGATGTCGGATTAGATTGTGAGTACTCCAGCCATGTCCGATTTATTCTGTAAATATAATTAAATGGTCGACGTAGTTCAATAGAAGTTCTTGGAATGCGTCAAAGGCTGTAGAACAGAAGCAGAAAGAAGAGGGATAGAAGAAAGTGATATGTTACAAAGGGAACGATCACATATATGCGTAATAACGCTACACGTTAACCGCATCAGAGAAAGACACAGCGTCGCAATGACAGAAAATAAGGGAAAACCCGGCAAAACGATCACTCGAGAACAGATGATTAATGCGTATGAGATAAAACAAAACAAATGCTATACGGTAGACTTATATGGTTAAGTGCAATAGTTCGTACACACATTGTTGAGGTGCTAATGAAAGTGATACAAGTAGTATTAATCTCGCAAACATTGCCACCAAAAATAGTCGAGGATACACGAAACAGTGCGTGCGCGAATTATTACGGTTACTGTAAAATCATGAAAAATGCAAATTGTTCGTATGGTAGAGTGTGGGACGTGATTCACCGAGACGAAAATACGAAAAAACTTCAAAATGAAGCGTGAACTGGAAGACCAAAGAAAGTAACGTGCCGAGAACAATGCGAGATTATCCATCAATCGGTGAAAAGTCCATTTATAAGCGTGGCCCAGCTAGCCGCTAACCTTTAATCCAGCGAGATCGGGCAAAATAGTCCATCCGCAAACTATCACAAATGTCCTCCATTCTGTTCAAATTTACGGTAGAGCACCACGTAAAAAAACTTTCATTTCGAAAGTAAACCAAAAGAAACGGTTTGTCATAAAGGAGTGCGTGAACAAACCTGTAACCCTCTGGAATTTCATTATATTTTCCGATAAAAGTAAATACAACTTGTGCGGGTCGGATAGACTGAAAATGTATGGCGCAAACCTAAAATCGAGCTACAAAAACTTGAGGCCGATTGTAAAACATAGAGGTGGGAACCGGATGGTTAAGGAGTGTATGGCATCTAGTGGGCTCGCAAATCTGGTCTTTATTGAAGGACGAATAAAAACAACTAGAGTTACATGAACATATTGCGCGGCAATGGAAAATTGCATCTGGCGAAGTCATTAAAATTGCATCTGGCGAAGTCATTTGTCTTGCGGAAAGATAATGACCGGAAATATAACGCCATATCCACATGCGAAAAAGACTTCCCCAGTCTCCTCATATCAACGTTATTGAGAATCCGTGAAGAGTTATCTTGGTGGCCGTAAACGCAACATTTTTAGCGCTAAAGATTCAAGCTTCACAAGCTGCGTTGACAGAGATTTCCCCCCAGTCGACGACTTGGCGAAATCCATGTCCGACGCCTGCAAGCCGTCATCGATCTCAGTGAAATGCATACAAATTGTGATCGAATACTTTTTTGGTGTCACCATTTTTACTTCTTGTATACCCCCGGAGCTGTGTTTCATTTCTTTCGTTCGAATACATGTTTCTTTCTCGTCTCTCTTCTTTCTCTACTATATGCAGTATGCTTTAGCGGTGTGCGTTGTCCTCTTCCGATCTTACGGCTCTTTTTAGTGGTGATCGAATACTTTTTTTACCCGCTGCATATTATCTTTAAAAGATGACGTGAGATTTTCAATTATCCCCCGCTCGCGTTTAATTGAGATTTGATGAGGTTTTCCTGGACTCTCCTCCCCTATTTCAAGCTCACGTGATTAATTGATGTCCCTTTAGAAATTTTTTTTTTTATTTATTGTATGAAAAATAACTGACGCGATTAACTTAAAATATTATCGATAGAAACGTAATTTAAAAAAACTAAAGCGCTACACACCAATGTTACATTATCACGGATAAATATACAGGAGTCGTATAAAGAAAACGCATTTTAAACCGCTACAGTGCAAATTTAAAAAAAAAGTTGAATTTTAGCAAGACCAGAAATTGAAGTATTATGCTAAAAATTTTAAATGTTTTCTTTAAAAACAAAAAAAAAAAAAACGAAAAAGAAGCCTACTTTAATATTTACTATTAAACAGTTAATGAAAATGCGGTCAAAAGTAAAAAACAATTATTCGGTTAAAATGATATTATTATACGATTATTCTTATGTAACACGTATTAGAATTTACAGCGAATTCAAAATGTAACACAATGATTAAAAATCGCATTAAATATTCATTACGGGAAAACGAGTAATTGTGTCGTATTCTACTCGTTAAATATCGCTTCTAGCTATTGTAATTTGTGATTTCCGTGCTTATTCCAATGAAGGTATTATTAATGCTGTATACAAATTATCATAATATCATCGTAATCAATCTGAAATGTGTTATTTTTTATCGAATAATTATTTTTCACTTTTAGCGCCGTTTTTATTCAGTTTCTTATATGATAAATCTTAAAGTTGGTGTTTTATTTTTATTCTTTTTTTTTTAAACATTATATTATCGATAGTAATGGACGATGATTAAAAAAAACATGAAATGTATTGTGTCGTCGTCGGGTTATTACGTTATCGACATATCAGCTGAATATTTTCTATTCTTCTTATTTTGTAGAAATGGCACCCGGGGGCGGTCGTTATTACTTTCAAGGTTGAATGATTCCGATAACTCTCTTTTCCTTCCGATAATTTCAATTCGATATTTAAGTCAGATCATCGAACGCAATCAGTGCATATATTACTGTTCAATTCCTCGGAATTTTTACAAGAAAGAGCTTAGGACTTAACGTCGACAGATTCGAAAGTTCTGAAAACGACATCCTGACACTGCGCTGACGTACGACACGCTTAAACGGTAAAAACCCCCCCCCCCAAATAAAAATATTAAGCACACGGCTAGGTATCGATAGGGAACGCCGAACATCACAATGATGTGACACACTTTTAAACTGTTTTTCACTGATTAAAATAAACATCTTATATGTTAGTAATAATACAAGGCCCGCGTTTCACGATTCGCCGTTGTTAACGTAACATCAAAAGCAACACGGTTTGACGCCGTCCTTACAGTGAACGGGCGTTTGATTTTCAAGTGTCCAGGGAAAATTTTCAATTTCGCCTTATACGTTAAATTTATCTTCATTCATCCGATTAGGATGTTGAATGAACTTGTGTAAAATTTAAAAAAATCATGCAGAAGAACATTTCACGATAAAATCATTACTAGTAAATGTCAGAATAATATAGAGATATCTCAGAGCGGAAAAAGTTATCCCGAGTAAAAATTCCGTATAAGGTTTTTTTCTAGAGCGATTATTTTTTTTCCCCGTTTTAAAATTCTTTCCAATTCTGACTTTTAGCAATGATTTTATTCTTATTATTTCTTTTAATTCCATAAAAAATTCACATTCAACGCTAATCGAACGAACAAATAAAATTAAAAATACATTAGCAAAATTGAAAATTTTCCTTCAACACTTTATAAACGCCCGTTTATTATAATGTCGGCGGTGAACCGTGGCTTTTTGTGTCGCGACGAACTGCGGTTTACACAGAAACACTGGTTCTTTGCTGCCGTGAGCGCGTTGTCTAATTACCGTGACATGTAGAGACTATAACGTGAAGCTAAAACATGAAAAAAAAAAACAAAACAACCCAAGGGTCGAAAACATATCCACGTTAAATAATAACAACATATTTGGCCAGATGGGGAAAGCTAGGGCTAAAAAAAAAGCAAACAACAACAACAACAATTTATAAGTATTTTTCTTCCGTTAACTGCTTGTAAACTGTCAATAATAAATAAATAAATGAATGTCCAAAATTACTAATAATTATAAATTATGTTAAAACCGAATTTTATTCGCCATATTCACATATTATGTATAACATTAATTATTTATAAACATAAATTAATTTCACTAACAACATCGAAAAAAACTTTGTGAACATTTAAAACTTACATAAAACGTATTTAAGTCTTCTCGTCCGACCGCTTTCGTTAATTGTTTGACATTTTGTAACATGTTATAACAGTTAATAACAGCGACATTTTGAAAATTAATTAATTAATTTACTTACTCGTATTATTGGCAAAAATTAACATATTTGAGAAGAACTATTGAACAAATTTCTTACTTATATATCTTTTTCGTCGTGGATTCGTACCAGGTGAAATTTACCCTTCGGAAGAAGAAAATCTTTAACGAGACAAATTGATTTTATATACTTTATTAATGCGTTCAAATGTTCACGATGAAAATAATCCGATTATTCTCGGGCGAAGAATGAAAGAATTTCGACGAAGTTTTTTTTTAAATATATTTATTTATTGTCGCTCGACAATGGAGCCATTTGCGACGAATATAATATACATCATTAACAGTTAACTTATTTAGAGACTATTGTACATATTTACATGTTTTAGGTATGTTAGTAGTACATTTTCACAATTTGATCTGTTGTTGTAAAGGAGTTCTGGTATAGGTTTTCCTACCATGTCGCAGGCTGCTCGCTGTGTTTCCCACTTTTTGCATGTGAAGAGGTGGTCTATCGAGAAAGTCTCTGCGCAAATTTCACAAATGGGCGCCGGCTCCTTGTCGAGGATGTACTTGTGGCTAAAAGAGCAGTGCCCTATTCTTAGTCTTGAAATAACTGTTTCGTCCTGTCTTTTTGGCCAATAGTTGGTTTCCCAGTCGGCAATTTCGTTTTTGATGCGGCGTAGTTTGTTTTGGATTGGAGAGATTTGATTCCACTATTTTTGCCAAGCTGAGCGAGTCACCTTTCTGATATGTCTGGTTAAGGACGAGACCATTTTTTCGCGTCGGTTTAAGTCTGCTATGGTTTCTTGAAAGGTTGTGTGCCACGGTGGTAGACGAAGTTTCATAATTCAGTTTTAATGACAACTTAAATACGAAGACGGGACTTTTGCAGTAGGAATATCATGATGACGGTTGTAGTATTACGAATCACACTCTTTTCTTTCTATAATAACTGACATTGTTGCGGAACTAACTTTCGTCGAGACACGGTGCGATTAATTAACAAGCGCTTTTGACTACTTGCGCGGTTTTAATAGAACTAAAAAACGCGTTCTATTATTATTAGAAGAGCTACTTGCAAAAAGGAACAAGTATAATAAAAGAAACCGGTTTTTTGTCCTTGTTTAATCAGTGATGCGGTACCAACCAGCTTCTCGAAATTATGCACTGTGCAATCCATTTGTCACAGCGCAGGCTATTCAAATCGATCCCGGTTCGTTTATGAAAAGTGTATCAGAGAAATGGTAAATAATTAAGAAGAAAGATGGATGAGGAATTTTCATTCGGAATGTGTTTCAATATCGCCGTGTTGTTCTTTCACTTATTAAAAGCTTCGCAAAGATTGTAGAAATTCGTATTTACAAAAACATGAGAAATCACGCAATATTTTAAAAAAGTGAAAAAAAATTAATATACTTTTTATTATTGTAGCATAATCGCAATTTATATTAAAAGTTTTTTCCGTAATTAATTCATTTTGTAATCAAAATTACCAAACAGAAAAAAATATCATTCGCATACCTTTGGCAGAGCATTAAGAACTAAGGCAGCTCGGTGTTTTAATGTACTTCGCAGGTCGTTGCGATAGTACTTGGAACAGTTGCATTAAAAAATCGGGGCCCCGTGAATTACGAAACTAATAAAATCGATCAAAAGTAACCGTTAACAACAGTCGTAACACGCTTGGAACTTGTATAAATCGATGTCATCAGTGTATGAAGTTTGATACATTCGTCTTATAGAATATTGCTAATCGATATTTGTACAATACGCATAACCGTTCTTGGTTGCGGAGAGAGCTAGAGAGAGAATATACTCTTAAAGAGAGCTCCGATGGAGGGGGATTTGAAGATTCGGGCTAGTTGATTTCTCTCGCGATTCGCCTTTACTTTCAGCCAGATATCCTAGTCTCTAAAACATTTCTATTCGGAGTCCTCTGCTAAACTGTGTGTCCCCTTCTTTTTTTTTTTTATTAGGTCCTCACCTGTTCCTCGCAATATTCTTATCCTACGACGGATGCTCAAAGCGCGCTGCGGGCTACCGCATCTCCTCTCTCTCCTCATTCAACCGACTACGTGATTCTTATTATTCGTTCCTTGATCCCTAATCTCTTCCTATCTTAATCCAAACGGACTTCTTTTGGATCCCCGGTCATGCCGGAATTGAGGGTAATGAGTTAGTTGACCTATTCGCCCGGTTATCTTCCTTCTCCCGGTTGATTTCTTCCTATTTTCTTTTCTTCCAATATTACCCTTCTGTCTGCAGCTGCTCATTCCAAACTATGATTTGACCTCCTTACGTCTTCTCATTCTTCAACCCGGATTTGTCTATTCAACCTTCCCTTCCACTCTTCCCCTGTTTTATTAACTTTCCTTCTATGCGCCGTTCCAACCTCTCTGCGATTTGGGCATAGTTATTTTTTTCCCCCAACTATTTTACCTATATGTGTACTTCTTAATTAATGCGGTATCAGATAAATACGAGCCATTGAAGCAGAACCAAAGCAACGTACAAAGGATCAATAGAAATTTACGGCGTAATTCGTTTTGCAAAAAAAAAAAAAAAAAAGAAAGAGTAATATAATACATTTCCAGAGCTTTTTCGTACAATTGAAAAACTTAACGGCTATAAATGTAATAGATGAAATTTTATTCTTTACCCTTAATTTTTCGCCTAAATATGGTAAAATAAAGTTTTCGCTGGAGTACACCAATATGTTTAAGAACAGCTGTTTTGATGTATCTCAAACATACTGCTTCGAACATTGACAAACTCGCCGACTTGATGAGTCTTTATTTCATTTATACATATGTAGCTGTTAATAAAGTTCAAATTGTACAACTGAAACTTAAATAAACGAAAAAAGAAGTTTCCTTCAATAGTCGCCCATAAATAATAGTAAATCAGAAAGTGAATTTTTGCAGATGTTTATGAACAGCTGTTATAGTCTTATATTATATTTCTTAAGCATGATATATTGTGTGTGTGTGTGTGTCAAAAAACCGTATTTCTTTCATTTTTGAATTAAGAATTAGCATAGCAAAATAATTGTTGTGTATATTATTCATCCGAAAAAAATTAAGTAAATAAAAAAAACGAACGTTCCTACATGTAACGGCATTAGCCCTCAAAAGAACTAGTTCAGAGATTAATATCAAACAAAGGAGAAATAGTATAAATAAGGGGAAATTAAAGCAAGCTAAAGCAAAGAAGATAATTTAAAGACACGAAAGAAACAACGAAAAAACTGAATGAAAAAAAGAAAACATACACTACACAATAATGTACAGAGAGACGACTGAAGAAAAGCTTTATCAGATGATCGCGTTGTAACGCTAAATATGCTTTTAGCAACGCTCTGCACATTTATTCAATGAAACGTGATACCGAATAAATTCGAACAATTTAATGTGATTTTTTGCCCACATCAGATATTATGATCCTATGCTTTGATTTCATTGCATCGTCCAATTTTAGCTTTTCTGATACTTGAAAGTTTTCTCTTTCCGATTATAATTACAGAGAATGACATTAGTCTTGATGCGCAAGTGGAACATTTAAAAGCTTTCAATTTGTAATCGTTAAATTCTTTAAAATCGGTCACATCGAAAAAAGAACAAGGATAAAAATTCCAGAACACGTTTTACATAGTACAAGTGTGTCGGTAAAGTTTTGCTGCTACCGATTACTGACCAGCCGTTATAATCTACATCATTGTAAATAATTTCCATCGCGCCTAAGAGATTTTCAAAAAGTCGCACGAAAGAAATAGATATCTTTCGGCTATAGTTATCATTTGGCTGTAGATATCGTTTTTTTTTTGTTTTTTTTTTTTGATAATGATGTTTTAGTGTAGATGTCTTCGACACAAAAAAAAGGCTTTTTTTTCCATTTATTTCTACAATTCACTAGCAAAAATAGATTTTAGATGAATCACATTAGTCAGTCGATTATTTTTGGCCATTTCAATCAAAGCCTATCAGTGGTAGTAAAACTAGAGCACTGAATTTCTTGTGTTATAGGTAAAATGATGTGCACTATTGAATTTTTATTCTTTTCTCCTTTTTTTTTTTTTCTTCCGATGGGTTCTTCAACATGGAAATTAGTCCAAAAATCAGAAAAATGAGAAGAAAGAGAATCAGATTTTTATGCGACGTGAAATATCCAACAAGAAGTTGAATGTCAGAAGGAGACGGAAGGGAAAGAATCAATGCAGCGCGGTAAGGCAGCAAAGAGGAGTACAAAAAGAAGGAAAGTGAAGAGCATTCGAATATTATATGATCAGAATTAAATACAAAGTGACTGCTGGGGGAATGTCGAGGACAATTGTGGAGATGACGTGAGTGAAAACCGGAAAAGCAAAACTGTCCCCCAAAGCGCAATTGAGATTCGTAGAGCGACGCATAGGAAGGAAGTCAAGAAATCAGGAATAGAAAGGAAGGGAAGGTTGAATGGACAAATAAAAAGAATTCGGGTTAGAGAACAAGGAGGAGTAGGAATTGAACCAGAATTTGTAATGCGCCGCAGTAGACAAAAAAGTAATATTGACGGATGAAAATGTAGTGAGAAAGCTGCCGGAAGAAGAAGATAGCCGAGCTAACGAGTCAACTAACTCATTTCCTTCTATTCCGGAGTGACCAGGATCCATAAGAAATCGATCTGGATTAAATAAGAAAGGAAGAGATTTTGAATCGAGGAACATATAAAAAGGATTACATAATCAGTAGAGTGGGAAGGCGGAGGAGGTGCAATAGACTGCAGCACACTCTGAGAATCTGATAAAATAAGGATATTACGAGAAACTCTTGAAGATTTGATGAAGAGAAGGGCATGCAGGATAACAATGGGCTCGGCACGGAAGATTGAACAGAAGGAGGGACGTTGAACTCAGAGTGGTTTAAAGAAGGACAAATAAAGGCTGCGCCGACTGGACCCTTGGAACCGTCAGTGTAGGTTGTAACGTGGTTAGAAAATTGAGAGTTTAGAGTTTGTAATAATTCCGATCTAACAACATAGTGTAGAACGGGTTTAGGAGGAAGAGGAGAATAAAAGCAATTAATTGGATGGAGGAACGAAGAAAAAAATCTGTTAGCTTATTGTGAGTGTGTAGATATGTGGTAAAAATTGAAGGAGTCGAGTAGATATGGGATAAAGAATTGGTGTTTTATTGACGTAAAATCGCCAATAACGCAAGATGAAGGAATAAGAAGGAATAAGTGCGGAAGGAAAGTATTCTAAGCAGATGGAGTAGAACTAGACGAGAGAAATGAATTGAATTAATTTAAGAGGAACCGGAGAGCGGAATTAGAGAGGTTTTTTAGAACGAGGAAGGGAATTCCATCTTTACCAAAAGAGAAATTAGAAGAATTGCGTGAGGTTGCTTCCAGTTCAGTATAGGTAAAAGGAGTGAGTAGGAAATACGAGGAGGTGAAGGAAACCGGAATGTGACAGGATTCCTGGAAGCTGCGGACGTAGCTGGGAGCTAATGAATTAACGAATGGAATTAATTTGTCAGGAGATGGGATATGTGATTTGAAGGATGTTGCGCTGAGAGGGATTTTAAAGTCCTCGCCATTTTCTAAATATGAGTAAGAGGGGTGGAACGGGAGAAAGATGAGCAGATATTCAGAGTATATATAGAGCTCTGGCATTGGCACTTTTATGAGAGAGAAAATTGGAGAGAGTAGGATAGGAGCGGAAGGTTCTGTAGGCGGATAAACCTTGATCAAGGACAGCTATGCACTCTTCGTTCCACCATACAGAGGAAGCAAATTTGGACCCTTCATGAGTTGAAGAACGGGTTAAGGCGTTGGAAGTGGATTCCTTAAAAAGGTCGTATTGGGAAAACGGATTTAAGTGCGAGTGAATTAGAGTCAACGTAAGAGCGGAGGCTGAGCTAATCTATTTTAAAAAAGGAACCCGTTTATGGGACTGTGTAGGACTGTTTTCGGAGTAGAATATGGATTTAAGAAAATGATGATAGGAACATGGTCGCTTCGAAAGGTGCCATTCAGAGTGCTCCATGAGCAACTGAGACCGCGATTAAGCAATGAAACTAGAGAGAGTTGCTGACACAGGTAGGTGAATCACGTCATTAAGAAGAAATAGGTCGTTTTGAAGAACAAAATTTTCTAGGATCGAACCGTTATTATTATAATTAGTGCATCCCCAGAAGGGTGAGTGGGCAATACAGTCTTCGCCTATAACAAAAGGAGACGATAGGGAATTAATGAAAGTGGAAATCGCGCAAATAGAAATTAGTATGGATGTAGGCGGAAATGAGATTAACGGCCGAGTCTGGTCAAAAATTCCATAGTACCATCAAATCCCCTTTTCCCTGCCACAAGTCCATTTTTATGCATAGTTCGAGCGGACGGAGCCTCATCCGTTTTTCTGGACATCGATCACTTCAAATCTTGTTTCTGCAATATCTTTACGTCTGAATGAGTGGCCATTTTACATTCCATTGTCTAAATCTCCTTCTCCAACTATTTAATTATATTCGACCCTCCATGAGTGCTCTCCACGCTATTTTCGTATTCGATTCTTTATCTATAATCTTTCCACGCATGGTCATTATGTCCTTTTTTCCCCCGGCTCTCTATCAATGCGAGCAACGGTAATGAATGGCAGATTCTTTGGCTCAAATTGCTGTATTTTATCGCCTCTATCTCAGTAAAATACTCGCTTCCAATTTGCTTTCAATATGGTTAAAATTCCATATTAGGTTTCGGCCAAATATTTACACTTCCTCCGTTCTCGAAAAAAACTTTCCTTCTGTCTGTCCATCCAGCTGAATTCCCTACCCACCTCTCTGGATCGATAACTTTTCTATTGCACGCTATTCCACTAATGCCTCTGTTTTATGGTCCCTTAATTATATCTCACGTATACGTTTCAACAGCCTTCCAAATTATCCCAATCTTCGTTGAATGTCCCCATATCCCTCTTGACTGAACGCGCCATTCTTTATTATAATTTATCATCTACTAGGTTTCCTAACTGCGCCTCACGCATATTATCACTTCCTTTTTGTCCATTATTCCAGCTGTTCCTTCATTCTATCAATTTCTAACCGAATCTGTAATTAATTATTCCCCATCGTTTCTAGGCGGATGCCTCTTGTCGACTCGTTCAAAAAAGAAAAAAAAGTAAACTTGAAATGTTTTTTCTTTTTGAAACTGCTTTTATACTTAACCTTTTTATTTATATATTAAGTACAAATCAATAAATGTTAAAAAGGAATTCTTGAACTGTTAAATCCGTTTAAAAAGTAATCTACGTGGTGGCGTAATTTTTTTTAATCAACATCTACCACTACTCCGCTTCTATCGGAGAACGTTTTTTTATTTACTAATTTTGACGATTCGTTTTAACCGAAATTTGCGTGAAACCAAATCAGAAAAATCTTCTTTATCCAATTTACGCGTGCATAATTAAAGGGTTCTTTCTGCGCGAAGATTAAAATTTCATCACGCGGAATGTTCCATACGGTTACTGAAATACGCCGGGAGGTTGTCCCTTGCACTCATTCTGCTGTGATGTCTTCTTCTACGATACTTATAGTTTCTACTGCTGGTAGAAAGCGTGTAGGTTTGCGCGATCTTTTTTTTTTTTACGACTTTATTTGAGGTTTATTCAATGATTTTATTTAAAATACTACAGTCCCTAATAGAACGACATCTGGGTCCTTCGAAGCAGCTTAGTTTTAGTATTCATTGGTAAGAAAGAAACAGATGAAAGAAGGAAAGAAAAAAAAAAAACAGAAAACAAAATAATAATTTTTCATTTTCAGTCGCTTGTTGAAAAGTATGATTGAATAACTAAATATTTCAGCCGGGAGTGTTTTTACGCTCGCATATATATATATATATATATATATATACATGCGGCTGTGCAATACATAAATAGGCGTCTATCTATAGGCGTATGTGTAGGTTACTTAAATAAAAGAACCTATTTTTTCGCGGATAGTCGAGGTTGTTCAACAGCGAATAACAGATGCGGACAGTTCTGTCATTCGAGTTAAAAATTACATTTCATCGAGCTTCGAATGAATCGGTTATTTCTCTGCCAACCTTTCCACAGCTCTATCTCAGCATGTGACATATTTCCCTGTGTTAGCGCATGGTAAATAAAACTAATGCCGCCGAGACCGTTTGTTTATTTCGGAACGCAATTTTTTTACTTACGCGAATGACGATGAAAAAACAGCTGTCAGCGTGATCGCCTATTTTTTTTATTATTTATTTTTTTAAGCGACACTGAATATATGGTGGTGCGGGAGCTTAAAATTTTATTTTCGTTTTCGGAGCCTTACATTACTTTGTAAGTGGGTACGGATTCTCATAATTTAACGAACCGGTTTTTAGCCTAAAATTCCGATCTATAAAAGTATCTCAATCGTTACGCGACCTGAACCTTAATCGGTTTTACCTGTTTCCTGGCTCACTCGGTTCGTTACTGGGCTCGCACTGACTGTTCGACAAATTGCGATTCAATAATTTGACATCCATTTAGTACGTTAAATCTTTCATTAATAAGCGGCATACCCCTTATTCATTGATGTTTCCAGTTCCCTTGACAATATTCCCAATTTTAGGTATAAAAAATGATGGCAGTTAACAACATCCCAACTCTTCACTACCCTTGTCATTAATCTTATGTCGAATCATACAATCCATTTCGTCTGTCTATTGTTTCTTGAAATTTACCGCTGAAACTGCTGCAATACTTCATTCTCGGATAAATTTACTTTCATAGCTGACTCTGCAAGTATCTTGCAGCCGATTTCTTTTTCCTTAGCGTTGCTCTCTTTTTTTGCTCTTCTTATTTTCAATCTAATTCACGAATTGTTCCTGTTTCGTTCTATCGAAATAGATCTACCGTGGATTCTTAGCCTTGCTGCAATTGAGGGTAATGAGGTGGTTGATTCGCACTTAGGGGCTTTCAATGCGCATTTTCCTCATAAATTTCCTGCTCACAATATTAATCATATTTCCAGACTGAACTCCATAATACATTATGGAATGATATTTATTTCTCCCTTTTCTCCAATCCGAATTTCTCTTATCTTTCCGTCCTTCTCTTATGATCACTGTGCCATATGTCGCCTTCGTTTCGATCATAGCTTTCTTTTTCGTTTTTCCCTCGTCTCTTCCCCACGGTGTCCTCGTCACCTAGAAGATTGCTTCTTTCTGTGTAATGTCAATCATGTTTTCTTCGATTGTGTTCCTTACTTTGTTCCTCTTCTATTCTCAGCTTTTTGCTCTTCCTACTCCATACAGTCTCTGTGGACCAAAAAGAAGACAAACGCTGAGGTATTACAGACGACGAGAAAAGAAAAGGAGCTGATTGACACGGTCAAAAGAAGAAAAATAGAATAGTTCGGTTATGTGATGCGTGGGCCGAAGTACACATTACTGCAGAATATATTGATGGGAAAGGTGGAAGGAAAAAGAAGACTTGGACAAACAATCTTGGTTCAAGAACCTACAGACATGGACAGGTTGCAGTGTTGAAGAACTGTTCCACACAGCAAAGGATAGGGGTGCCTACAAAGAATTAACCAAGCTTGCTATCAGATGAGCCTAAGATCGAGAACGGTCATGGCACCGAAAGAAAGAAGAACTCCATACAATGACTCTTATGTTCTCGCATTTCCTTCCTTGTCAGTTGTTCCCCCCTATTCTAGCTTCTTTCATTCATTCTATTTCGTACCAGATTAAAATCCGATATGCTCCTTTTGAGCTATTATTTATATTCCTCGGTTGATTATTGGGCCGTTGCTTTTCGTCAGCATACCCAAAAATAAATACAAAAAAAAAAAGGGTCGAGAACAGAAATTATCAGAGAAGAAAGATCCCTCGAGATGATACGGTTTCTTCTTCAAAGAAAAATTGCAAAGGGTTGGTTGGTCGTAGAAGACTCTCATGAATGTAGAACATCCGAGAATGGACCGGAATAACTTCTATAGGTGAACACTAGTTCGCGTTGCTAGAAATCGAGTTAGTTCAGTAGAAGAAGTAATAATAACGACGCGATGGTCGAGTAGCTAGAACGATTAAACTAACACATCGGAGTCACGAGTTGGAAAACCAACGAACGGAGTAACAATTAATGAAATAATAAATAATCACTACTACAGTAAATGGTCATATATCGTCATATATAAAGCCGGACAAAATTAGAACTGCATTTGGATATCGTAATAAATCAAACGTTTACAATCAGTTGCACAATCTTGCGTGCGCATTCGAATATACTCGTATTACCAAAAGAATAATCCGCGCAGTTATTACGATTTAAGAATGAAATAGATATGAAATTCCAATTAGCAACGATTTAAATGAAATATAATGTTAAAAAACCAAAAACCAACCGAAAAAAAAAAAATAGGGAAAAATTTTAATTGCTAAAACAATAACGCAGTCGGAAAAACCAAAGTTCTTACATGTACTTTGTCGCGATTATTGAAAAAGTTATGTAAAATCCTGAAAAATCTCGTTCGAAATTGTGCAAACGAAATTTTCACTTCGCAAAAGTTTCTGCTGGGGGAAAGGCAAAAGTTGGCGAGAAAAAACTGACGCTATTGTGGAAAACCAGGAAAGAAAAACGAAGAAAGTCTAGCCGTAAGCGGCGTAAGGAATATAGTTTGTGTAACATCATCAGTGGCGCGACGCACGCGATAGTCAACACGAAGTTTTCCTGTTCGAGCCGCTCACCGAACTTGAAATTCTCTCTCGTTAACGGACACGATTATTCGACAGCTTTACCGGCGGTTAAAGAAAGGAAAATTCTCCGCCGCGCCATTAGCAGCACGATGTGGAAAAACTTGTTCTGCCCCCCGTGCCATTCTCGTGCTAAGTCTCCAATCACGGTGCAGTAAAATATGATGCGGCAAGTCAACATTCCAGCTATTCGGCCGACTTGAATTATTTATAAAGAAAATTACAGTCTAGCACGAAATATTCATGTATAGCAAATTTTCTGTCAGTTGTGTCCGCTGGCGAGCAGCGTATTTGGGACAATTTTGAATTTTATTTTCTTTCGATTTGCTACTTTTAGATCGAATTTGCCCCCTACCCTTAGTATAATCGCTGCGACCGCCTATGTGACCTTCCGCTCTGTTAATTCATTTTTAATCATTTCCACCTGTTACAGAAGAAAGTGTTTTCCCCATTTTAATAATAATAATAATAATAATAATAATAATAATAATACTGATAAGGGTATGAAGCAAAACGGAAGTTATGATGGAAAGGCAATGCAGGCAAGCGAGATAAAAAAGAAATGCCGCTTCTAGACAACAGCGTATTTTAGTCTAAGCACGATTTATTGCATATTCGAATATTTCAATTGAAAATCAAAACCTGTCTATTGTGTTCGATAATTAAATGTTGTTTCTCTCGGAACAATATATAGAATCGATGTTTCATGCACATTTCACGTTCAAATTTAAATTTTTATTCGAAATACCGAAATTTTGTATTATTCGCAACAGCCATCCGAAATAGTTTATTTTCCGATATCTAAGTTTTAATATTTCTTACTCCTGACAGAATTTTTTTCTTTTTTTTTTAATATAAAGTTTTGCGCATTTAACCGTGTTTCATTAGTTTACACTTGTAGATTTATATATTCCGTTAATTTACAATTCGGTCCTTGTTTAAAATTATGTTTAAAATTTACTTCAGTTCATTTATAGGATTTATCAAATTCATAAATATTTTAATTACAGTATGTTTTTATTAATAAAAAGGTTCTAAAATATGGTATATATTATATAATTTACAATTATATAATTGGTATAAGCAGGGGCGAATCCAGAGAGACATTTTGGGGGGGGAAATTTTTTTTTTGATTAAGAACTGTATTTCAATAGCGCTTTTTTTTACAATACGAATTTGCGTACAAAGGCGCCAAGCCAAGCACCGCCGTTAGGCTTAATCTTGACCTAGAACATTTTTAAAATAAAACTTAAGTAATAAACTTTAATTTTTTTTTTATATCGGGTTTTTTTTGTTGTTTTTTTTTGTTTTCTTTAAATGGGTTCGGTGCCAGCATTGGCTCAACTACATCAGCTTAGATTACCAACTCAGATTCTGAGGCGATCGGTGGTAGAGAGTATAAAGGAGAGTAGGAGGGGAATAACGGCTAGAGATGGGAAGGAAAGGATAAGGGAAGCATTGAAAGGGGTAGGAAGATCCAATGCCAAGAGTTCCGCGTATAGATGAGAGCACTCGGCAAAAAGAGTAGGACATTCAAAAAGGATATGGTTATGGTCGTATATAAAGGGAGGATCAGTAAAGTGGAGAGAACAAAAGGGAGAGGGTGAAAGAGAAAAGGAAAAACGAGAAGAGGGAAGGAGAGAATGACCGAGTCTTAGTCTGATTAAGGAAACAATAGCCGGCTTGAGAAACTTAATGCTACATGATCTGATGGGTTATGTATCGTGTACTTATTTAAAAGACAATAATATTTTTATTTTTTTTTCTGAAAGACGCGTGTGACTGATTTCAGTTTGATCTACCATTTAGACCAGATTGTCTTGTCCGGGTATTAATATTAAAAATTATATATGTGTTAATTTGCAGATTTTAAGTGTAATGTTTTTTATTCAATTGAGTATAATGTAAATCACTGTAGGATGTTATTTTTGTCAGTAAATTTTGGTTTTAAAACTAAGAAAGCGAATTTTTGAAATTTAGCTGGCAAAGTTAAATTGCTCAAATTGAGGTTTCCTATATTAAAGTGTCTGATGTCGTCATACTTACTGCAGTGAAAGATTACATGATTGGCGTTTTCAATTTCCCCACATTTGTTATCTTCAGTAATTTTGTATTATTTTTTTAAGTAAGCTCCGAAGTGTCTGTGGTCAGTGAGGATTTGGGTAGTGTAAAAGTCAGATGTTAACTGTAAGCCTGTGGGATTAGCCTGTGAGTATACCGACCTGCTGTATCTCTTTTCCAGGAGTTTTGCCATATGGACATGAAATAATTTTTAATGTGTCTTTTAAGTTGTTTTAGCGACATTTTTATATGTAAGTCATGGTGGATTAGCATGTAGGAATTATTCTGAAGAGGATTTATTGGAAGCAAAAAATTCATTATTTGATAGACATGATCGTTTATATATTCAAGATTTTTATGGTTTTTTATAGTAAAAATGATTGATCTATAATTAATTTATGTATGTAACAGTCGTATTGCTCGAATTCGAGCGTCGTGACTACCTATTCGTTCATTCTAGTTGTACAGAATAGGTAACGCTCATAGCAATTATTATATACAACGCAGGTGTACACACGCAAGAAGACTACATTCGGAACTGATAGTAGCCGCTTATTATCGCGCCACTAGTGCAGTCCCGTGTGTGTCTGCTGTGTACTGACCTAGCGCGCATATGATGTTGAACGTGGTGGTTTGCCATTGCCTGCCACGTGATTATTAGCGATTATTTATTTATTTATTTAATTCTTGTAATAAGTTTGTCGTCGCTCGGGATCGAACCCGTGACCGCCATATCGGAAGTCAAGCGCTCTAGCAACTAGGCTATCGCGACGAATTAATTTATAGGTCTAGTGAAAAGACTCCCGTAAGAGCAACAGGGGTGCTATGAGAAATTGTTCTATAAGCTCTGCGGGCGTTTATTAAGTATTTACGTTGTGTAGAGTAGATTTTTTGCTTTAGGGTTTTATTTTTTAGGTGTTGGAAAAACACAAGTCTATATTTGTAATCAAAGCCCCATGTATTTCAGCACACTTTTAGTAATTGATATTATTTAGCGTCCAACTTAGATGTGGTGGTGTCTATGTGTTGTTTAAAGGAGAGTTTATTGTCTAATACAACTCCTAGGTATTTAAAATGTTCGACTACTTTTAAAGTGATCCCCTTGTAAAGAACTTTAATATTTTTTCCTTTTTAGTTCCAGAGAGTTTGTGAAAAAGGGCACAAAGTGTTTTTCAACTGAAAGATTAAGCTTCACTTCATTTAGACGGGCTCCGAGTAACTCAAGCGTTTTGTTAGCTGTTCTTTGGAGATTGACTTTTGTATCGTCCGTTATTATGAATAGTAAGTTATCTACATATGCGCATAGGTCAACGTTCTTGTCGTATGGTAGAGCTTAGTTGAATAATATATTCCAGAAAAGTGGACCTAAAACGCTGCCCTGTGGGCAGCCTTTATTGGTTTCAGTGTTTGCACTATGATTACCTATTTGAAGAGTTACATGTCTGTTTTTAAGGTAGCAGTATATTGTACTTACCAATGGTATGTCTTTGATCAGAATATATTTTAAAATGTCAAACAAAGTAGGATGCCAGCAGTTATCAAAGGCTCCTTTATATCTACTCCTATGAAAAGAACGCTCGATTTTTTCTTAAGGCTGCTGCTATCTTGCTGATTGCATAATTCACAGCATGTTCTGTGGACATACCTTGTCTGAATCCAAATTGTCTTTTATCTAAAAACTTTGTTGAGTTCAGATGGCAAAATATCCTACTTTTTTAATAGCTTTTCGTAAATTTTGCTTACAGTATTTAAAAGACATATTGGGCGATAGAAGATTATGAGATTTGCATCTTTGTTTGATTTATAAAGTAGGATTACATTTGCTTCGTGCCAGGTTTTAGGGAAATAGCTTAAGGAGATGATTTTTTTAGATATAGGAGAGGAAGGAGTTTTGGATAGATCTTTTGGATTAATTTTAGTGTCTTATTTGTAATATTGTCAGGTCCAGCAGTTTTGTTATTTTTAAAATTTTTTATAATGCTATTTCGTGCGGAAGTATCAAGAGGAGTCCGTTGTTTGTTGCTCTAACAGAAAAAGAAAGTACAGGGAGTGGTTTAGATTCTCTGTCACATTGGTGATTTTATCGCCATTATTTTTTGTGAAAAGTGGAATATTGTTTGGTTTGCTTGATTTCGGACGCGTTAATTTGTAGCTTAAGCCCTATGGTTTGACATTTTCAGAGCAAATTTGGGGGGGGAAGTTATATAATTACGTAATATCTTCTGTGGTAGGCAGTAGATTTGAGAAATACGTTGTTTCATAAAGAAAATCAAATAACGACCTCTTTAGAAATTAAAAAATGTTTTAAAAATACATAATTATTATAATTTTTAATTTAACTTTTGTTTTACTTTTAGGGGTGAAAAATAAAACGGAATTATAAAATTCTAGCTAAAACGGTAGTTTAGAATTTGAATTGTAAGAAAGATAGCATTTTTACTAAACTTTACTTCTTTTTTATTTTTGTTAGTAATCCGATGTGAATTCTTTCTTTGTGAGCAAGTACAAAAAATATATATATTTATCTTTGGTCTATTTTCATTTACATTATAAAATAAAAATTAAAAATAAATAAGAAAGGCAAATGATCGAAGAGAACAGTATTAAATATTAGTTATAATTAAATCCATAGGTTACATTTATACGAATCTTTTATATAAATTAAGTTTCTCTGTTATAACAAATTTTTTCATACTGACTTTTAATCTTTGGGGGGGGGGGTGTCCCCTATCCCCCCCCCCCCCGTGGATCCGCCACTGGTATAAGGCTTTTTATTCCACTTCTAATTTCTCGTCTTCAATAAAAAAAAAAATCGATAATTTCAAACTGAATAAACTTTTCGAACGGAACGAAACGATTAAAAATTTTCATTGATAATTTCGGATGAATCGATTACTCCTTTTTTTTGCCGATTATCTACTGTTTCGACTATAAAAGTATTTCGTAAGCGCCCATCACTAAAGGTATCACTTTTTGCGTTTCCCGGCTGTCGTTTTGAAGGTAACAGATTATTGTTTATTTATTAATCGTTTTTTTTTTTTTTTTAATACAGATTTGTGAAATAGGAAATTAACAGGAAGAAGGAGGAAATAAAATTGTATTCTTAAACGTTTAAGAATTCAGTATAGATCGAGGGCTAGAATAACAGAAATAAAAGCAAATAAGAAAATGTAAAAAGCACCGATAAACGATAGAGATAATATCAAGTTACAGAAGAGTAGAAAGACGATCGTTCCGCAGAAAAGGTCGAACATTCAAATAAAACATATCAGGGTCACAAAGAAAGTAATTAGAAAGGGAGTGACAAAATGTGGAGCAGAAGCAGATGAAAAATTTAAATGATAAAGTAATTTGTCCGTTGATAATAGCTCAGTGACAACAACTCCACTCTTTATTTTACTCTTGGCTTGCTACCCGATTGTTTTTGTGGTCACACTTTGCGCCCGGTCCTTTAATCTACGAAAACGTGAACCATTACCATTTTTAGTTTCTTAGGTTGGGAGAACTTTTACACGGAAAGATCCGAACCCGATTCCTATCATAAATTTCAATACGTTTCTACACAATCGCGATCAAAATTTAAAGTACATTGTTTACTTGATTAAAATGTAATAATATTACTTAAATATTTTTCGAGGACGCTATATTATAAAAAAAAAAAAAACTCCAGCGGTCATGGAATGGTAAGGAGAGAAGAAAAAGCGCATTCGAATTTTACAGAAAACAAAGATAAAGTGTTTCCTACAACGACTTGTAAAGAGACCTGTGAAGATCGTAGGTTTTTGTATTTCACACGTCATTTCCTTGTAAATCAGATTGCGTACAAGTCCGCAACACAGTGAGACATTTTCCTGTTTTCCCCGGTAAAGTAGGCTTTGTACAGCCATTCAGGCATTCGCCGACATTAGAATGTCGTTCGCTTCGCGGCCTTCGTCGACAAACGTCGCCGAGCAACCTGTAAATGCCTTGTACATATTATATCGCAACGTTCAACGCGTGACTAAAGTGCGCTCGGCAAATGTAAACAAGGAAATGACGTGTGAAATACACAAACCTACAAGCTTCACAGGTGCTTTACAAGTCGTTATAGGAAACACTTTTATCTACTTCTGTTAAATATATACTCGCGTATGTGGGAAATCGATCTCAATCAATGCTCTCCTATTAGTAATCAGTCGTATCTAAGTAAAGACATGAAGTTTTCGTAACGCTTTTCTGTAACGCTCCATTTCGTGACGCTCGTGACGCTTTTCGAGTTTATGTGCCAAAGTAAAAACATGAAAATACCAAAAATACACATATATTTGTGTGATGCTTCACGAGAATAGACTGAGAACAGTCTTTGTATTGAATTAAGAACGCACGCTATACAACTGTCTGGCGTATTGATCTAACCTTCACCGGTCTGCAAAAAATTTAAAGACTGCTGCACGTATGTAATTACAAGAATGCCACTATCAACACTGAAAAGAACCGAGAGAAAAATGACGCAGAACCTGCGTGTCCTGCATGCAGATACCTGCGTGTCCTGCATGCAAATACCTGCGCGCAACTGCTAGAAGGGCATTGCCGAAAAGAGGAAAGCGCAAACTACAAATAACGCAAGAGACCATATAGGTTTTGTAAATAATAGAAAACTAAAAATTGGAAGTGCTCCGGACGTAAAGAATTAACATAAAAAAAAAGCACACAACGAACAACTTGGTAATAAGTGTTAAAGTTTGAAAACATGATATGCGAGAAATGTGAAAGGAAATAAAAGAAAAGACGAGGATGCATAAGAAGAAGAAAAAAATAAGGAACATAAATTATATAAAGCGGAAGAAGTACGGTTGAACTATTTTTGAAAATGACACAAGCGGCTCGCAAAAAATACCTTGCGAAGAAAAGACGTAAGCGTCTAATATCGAAATTTTGGAGAACCTGTATCGTTTCCGAGCGTTCTTCTTTCTACTCTTCACTTCTATTAATTGGTCTTCCAACTCCTTACGTTTGTTCTCTCCTTGCCATCGCCTTCGGTTATTCTGGCACTTGAGTCTTTTTCATCTATACCTGATCGTGTAAACACCTCATTCCACCTCTCATCCATTAGGAGACGGACCCATAAAAAAAAACATATATATTTATCAGAAGGCCATAAATAAGCAATTGGAGATGATTTCGCCGGTTTAGACTAATCATGAAAATATTTAGTAGAATATACAATGAAAACTCAAAAGCGTTAAAATATCAAAGAATAGCAAACATAATATCGAGACAAACTACTCCTGTTGGAAATAAACAAGACAGAATAGAATGAAAGTTTGACGAAAACCTGACACGCGAGATTTGGTTAGTCTCATAAAAGGAAACTCTATTCATAACCAGGCAAGAACGCTTTTCATGAAAAGATTTACTAAACAGGAGTTAAAAGTCGAACTAAAGAATTCTCGTATTATGCATGCGAAGAATGTACATCAGACGTCTCCATCTCGACTTATATATCGTTTTATGCGAATCACGTTTTGCTCGAATGCCCCTTTTATTTCCTCCGAACGTTCTACTCTGTATTCTAGTCTAATGCGCCTTGGCCTTCCTACTCCTTATAGTGTCCACTCCATTCTTGTATTCCCCTCTCTCAATATAGTTCCTTTGTTGGCCTTCTTTATCTCCTCAATTTCTAATCTTTTCCCCATATATAATGTACAATTCTTTGCGTTGGGTAAGTTCCACTGTTGACGTGCCCAAAAAAAAAAAAAAAAAAAAAAAAAAAAAAGTTTTGCTTATTTCACGAACAGCGAAAAAATTACCGACAAGGAAATACTTCAAGGGTATGAATAACCGAAACAGAAGGAAACGAGAGAATATAAGAAGCGCCGATAGGGGCTGCAAGGATTTTAACAGTGAAAAATAGAAGGACGATTGCTCCCTAGCAGAGAAGGCCACACATTCAAATAAAGTATGATATTAGAGTCACAAGGAATGTATATGCAAAGGGGATGTAATGGATTGAAAACCGAGAAAATGATGCAGGAAGGAGACTAAAAGCAAAGGCGACAAATAGCAGAAATATTAGAGCGTTTAAGAGAGGACAGGTATTAAGAAAACCATGAATGAAGTTTTGAAGAGATGGCTGAATAGAGAGATTAAATATAGGCAGGAATAGAAGATGAAGAAGAACAGGAGTTGAGCCATAGTTTGGAATGAGCGACTGAAGAAAGAATACAGTGAAAAGAAAGAATAAATTCCCTCGAAATACCGCCGATTATTAAAAATACCTTCGATTAACCCGGTCGAAAAAGAAAAACAAAACAGATAACCATTTTTAATTCGTGGACATGAGAAAAAAAAAATCAGCGATCGTTGATAGCATCGGGAGAAGAATAAATGTGGCTCGGAAAATAGGTGAAAACAGAATTTTTACGTTGACGGCGGAACCAAGCAAAGTCTAAGCAAGAGCTAACGTAACAGAGAAAGAAGACAACAACGTCAAATTTGTTAAAGAGAAATTTGTGAAAGACAATAATGCCAGAAATCGGAAGATTTGAGACAAGACCGATGACAATGACGACAGTATCAAAATGTCTACAAAGCAGACTACTCTCTTCAAAATGACTGTTACGAAGATCGCAATAAAAAACAAAAAAGAAAGAATACCCCATTATCTCGCATACTGCCGCAACAATGCAATTTTTAGAAAAGCCCTGTGCCACGACATATCATTTTTTCCCTTATAGTGTTTACCATATTTCTGTTAACTTTTCTTTATCGACCGTATGATTCATTATGCTTCATTTGTATCTGTGCCCTAGCAATTTTTTCGGGACGCTGCAATGGTAGAAAAATCAAATCATCATTTTCCACTTCCTGGAATATCTTCGACGAATAAATATCTCACAACCAGCTCTATGTGTAAATAAAGCTGTACACACACTGTTTACTGGATAATGTTGATTTTTTTTTTTTTTTCGAAATTTTTGAAGAGCGGAATTGATTTATTTCCAAAAAAAAACAAAAAAAACGCCTAAGAATTATTAAAAAAACAAAAGCAGTAGTACCTTCTTCGCCTTTTGAACATTTCCCCGTAAGGTAAAATTTAAGGGATTCCATTCAAAAACTGCAAAAACGAAGTTGTGCTGGGAACATCGTGTAGGAAAGTTCGGGAATCACGTGCTTGCGCAGATTAGTGAGCGTCAGTTCTTTCCCACTCGTTTTCCATTCATTCCGCAAATTAAACTAACGAAGAATGGCTTCTTCTTGTATTTAAACGCAGACCTATAACGAGAAAAGGATATTACGATTCTAAGCAATTAATTCCTTCCGCAGACGGTCGACTAAAACGAACTGTTCCATTAATGTCTTCGGAAAAAAGGGAAGAAACCAAATAAGGTGGCTGTTCCAATGAAATTTTTAGCAGAAAGTTCATTCACATTAAGTAATAATTCAAATACAACGGTTAATTTGATAAAACTTGTTCAGTCCATTTTAAGAAATAGTAATGCAAAATAAAGATTTTGGACAAGGTTCTAACGATAAAAATAATTAAATGAGCCTAAAGTGCAGACTAATAATAATAATAATAATAATAATAAAATAAAACTAATTTCAATGGAAAATCCTAATTATTTTATGTATCTTTAAATATACTAATTGCAATGATTTATATGTAGTATGATTACAAACAATTTATTTTCCGGAAATAAATGCTAAGAGCTAATGGTTCGGCATTTATTGTCATGTTGATTTTAATAATATTCAATACTAAATACTGTCGTATAGACTATAGAGGTACTTATATAGTTAAATTTTCATAATACATTTTTTTTTTTTTTTTCGTTAATATACATTAAAGGGTTTTGCAGTTGAATTCAATAAAATTGATTTGGATAATTTTTTCTCGTAAAACATGATATGGATACTGTTGGTAGAGACTTGGTTAGCTACAAAAAAGAATTTTCAGGTTAATAATTTTCAGCGTTAAAAAAGGTGCACGCATAGAGGGGCTACCGCAAAAATAGTATCTAATCTAATTGTAAGTCATAAAGATTTCAACTTTCAGTAGCAACACCAGATCGAATTCGGTCTGCGTGTTAATTTTCCCATTATTCTCCTCCTAATCATGTTATTCATTCAAAAAAGATTCCAAAAAGATAAATAGTTATGTTTGATTTCCTCCGTAACAGTGATTGTACACTTTTTAAATGTTTTTAATAAATAACCTTGATTACAGTTAATAGATAACTGTGTAACTGTAATCAAGATTATTTATTAAAAACATTTAAAAAGATAAATAGTATTTAGTCTGAGGTTGATAGTATTATTTTTTTTTCTCTTAGTGGGAGGATTTATATTATTATTATTTTTTTTTCTCTTAGTGGGAGGATTTATATTATTATTATTCTTTTTTTGGATTTAAGTATATTGAATGTGATCGAGATAAATTGAAAAGAGAAATGTTTCAAATACTGTGGAATAGAAGTTTGTATCTGCTGAATGATGGAATCCAGACTAGAAAGGCCGTAGATTTGACGGTTCTTTCATTGAATATTTATTTAGATTTATTTTTTATTTTTTATTTTTTTTTTTTTTGGGCGCGTCAGCGGCATTGACCCAACAACAAGAAAACTAAGCTAATAAATTAAATAATTAAGCGGTCCGAAATGGACACAACAAAGGACAGCAGTGCGGACACCACAGAAGATGAAGGAAAGGAGAGGATAAAGGAAGAGTTATAGGGAGTAGGGAGACCTAATGACAGGAGCTGACTGTATAAAAGGGAGCGTTCGTTACGAAGAGCAGGACACTCAAAGAAAATGTGATTAGCATCACATGTACGAGGAGGATCACAATCGTGGAGAGAACAATCAGGAGAAAGCGATAGAGCAAATCGAAAGCGAGAGGAAGGGAGGAGAGAATGATTGATCCGGAGACGAATTAGGGAGACAATAGAAGAACGACGACTGAGAGGAATAGAATGGAACCAAGACAGGGAACGAGGAATTGGCTGAATGAAACGGTAATGAGAATGACGATTAGAAAATAGGGAGGGATAAATATCCTGCCAAAGTCTGGCGTGATTGGAGGTAGATAAGGAAAGGATATCTGAAGAAGGGAAATGGTTGAGGAATGAATCTAGGCGACCAGCAGAACGAGCCAAAGAATCGGCTGCATCGTTGCCATCAATTCCGGAATGACTGGGGACCCACAAAAAATCAATGAGAATAGAACGGGATGACTGCAAAGTGGAGGTAAGAGAACGAATTGAGAGAATAATATTATCAGAGGAATGTGAAGGAGGAGAGGATATGGCTTGAAGGACGCCCTTAGAGTCCGAAATAATGAGGAATTGGGAAAGATCACTTAAAGAGGAAATATAAGAGATAACCTGAAGGATGGCGATCGACTCGGCAGAAAAAATAGAGCAGAAGGAAGGAAGCCGGAAGGACTCAGAATGTCGAAGCGACGGAGCAGTAAACGCACCACCCACGCTGTCCTCGCTCTTGGAACCATCAGTAAAGATCAATACATGAGCAGGAAAAGAGGAATTCAACAAATGAAGAAATTCATTGTTGACTGCACCGTGAGAGGAGAAATTGGCTCGAAGTGGGAGGGAGGAAAATTTGATAGGCTGCCATAGGCTATTGAAGTCATGAAAGAAGTACGGGAGAGTGTTGTAGGAAATGACAACAGGAGAAAAATTAGAAAGACGGGTAGCAATGAGCGACAGGATTGGGATTTTATGAGGAGAAAAACGCCAGCAGTTTTTGATATATAGATTACTCTTGGTCTACCTACGTTGCGGGACAGTGGTCATCACCTAATAATGATAGAAATAGAAAGTAACAATAACTATACAGCCAAATAAATGAAGGAAAAGCTACGCCCGTTTGATCTGTCAGAAGCAAACTTTGTGATGCGAATCACATTTTGCTTGAATGTCCTTCCATTTCTTCAGAACGCGTGATATTCTGTTTTTTTGCGTCTTATCCTACGCATTACAGGGCTTAATGCTTTCTTTTCCGTCATCCTTGGTTATTCCTTTGTTAGCTTCATTCTTATTTTCCATTTCTAATATTTTTCCTTTATAATCGTTAATGCTGTCACACCTTTGGATTGGGTAATGTCCTTAGCCGACATGCTCAAAAAAAAAAAAAAAAAGGAGAAACTAGAGAAGGCTTTAAGCAATTTCATGGAAGAAAAGGATTAATGTAATCGGGACTTTCTTACATACCGTTTCGGGTAACATGATGTCACAATGTGCGGGGAAAAAACGTTCAGTCATACGGTGGAATAAAGAATGCGAATTCAAAGTCAGAGATAAGGAAACTTAACGGTAAACAAAAAGTTCAGATCTACTCGAACTCTGGATTCTTATTTGGTGTATAGAAGAATTGCTGCGTCAGCGATTTTGAACTAAAGAAAATAAAACATTTTGCTGCAAGTATTTTCTTTAATTCGGTTTTTATTTATTTATTATTATTATTATTATTATTATATTTTTCGCAAATAATCTGATTGATTTTCAAGTAAGGTACGTTAAAATATATATATTGATTGGGTCGTTAAGTGGAAAAAAGAGCTGACTGGAAATACTTTCTAATTTCATTGTCTGATGATAATAATGGACCCTGTGTTTAATGTGACCGAAACCGATGTAGACAAAAAAACCCAGAAAAATGCTCTTAAAAAGAGATCAAAAGAAAGAAAATTATTATGACAGGGAAAAAAGTAATTAAAAATAATAATAATAATAATAATAATAATTATTATAATCCCGGTATAGAAATCAGATGATTTTTAAAAATTTCAAAAGAAGGGCTTCGACGTTATGAAGTTGAAGTGCGCAGTCTATGTTGATAACATTATTAAAAGAAAGGTACTCGACAGAAGTTCCCTTCAATCTTAAACACGAAATATCTTGTACTGCTTTCTCTTCCAGCAGTTCCTCTTTCCATTTTGCGTTTCAAAGTTTCATTATGTTTATTTTTGACATTATTTTTCGAATTACTCAGCACTATTTTCCGCCTAATTCTCATTTCTTATTGAACATATTCTGGTAATTTGTTAATATTTTTATTAGGCTCTATATATGTGTACATCCTCATAAATTTCCAAAGTCGTCGTCTTCCTGTTTTTATCTTTTCTTCTGTTTTGTCTTCTAATTTTTCAACCTGTTGAGAACGACCTATTTCGAAGTAACAACCGAAGAAAACTGTACTAATTGGTTAGACCAAAACTATTACCATGCAACGCGGAACAGATTTAAATTATTTGTCCTCATTTGACGACCGTCTCGGTAGATGTAATCTACTCGAGCTGATAGGTTAAGGTTAAAAATTTAATTAACTATTCGCGCTAATGACGTGTGGCAAATTAAGTCTCGCAAACTCGATTTCCCCCGTAGGCTGTAAACCCCCTGAAAAAGCTCTAACCATTTTCAGCGACGCGTGTGCACCGAGAACGTAATTTTAACCATTTTTCCGGGCAACTTTAAACAGGCTGCCAATGATTAAAAGTTAAATAGCGGAAGTGTAATCGCTGCTTTTCGGTCGGCGGTGAGATGCTTTTCCGCGCTCGTAATCAACGGAAAAAGAATGACGCGCGGTGTTTCTATGTTTTTTGTTTTTCGCCGTTCGCCGCAACTACTGCGGGAAACGGTGCAAAAGGTCAGGATAAGAGATAAACAAGAAAAAAACGTAAAGAGACACAGCGGGATAAACGGCATGGAGTCTCATCCATCTAAAAAGGATCAGAGAGTGTTTGAAGAAGCTCTGTAAAACTGTGGCCATTCAAATGGAAGAGATGATTAAATATGATAATGGATATAAGGAGATGGAAGAGATCATTGTGGTGAAGGCTGGAAAAGCTGTAAATGGAAGTCGGCCCAAAAATCAGTATACGAAAATGGCTTAGACGTTACAATTTCAATAGTGTCAATAGGTTAAAATAAAACAAAAAAAAGGTAAATGAACTTGTTTTTTTTTTGTACATTCTGTTGTAATGAGCGAGGATAAGTTCAAATGTAGTTGTATAATTTAGGCTCCATATTATTTCAATACGCAATGTCTGTTTTATAATTACAGCTTAATCGTTTAATTTATTTTAGGCGGATTTTAATTTTTTCCCCGTTGTTCCTATCTTCAGTTTTTTTATCTTATTAATAGCTGACCGAATCTGCATTTAACTGATCCTTCTCCCTTGTGTCGTTTCTGGGCGAAGATCCTTTGTTGACATGTCCAAAAGGAGCGGGGGTTAAAAAAAAAAGGTCACAAGGAACTACATTACGTACGGACTACTACCGTTGAATTTTGAAAAAAAAAAGTAATATTTTTCTGTCTAAAAACTGTAATGTTATCGATCTTCCGGTTAAAAACCATCCTTAAATATCACATTTCAAACCAAATAAAAGTGTGACTTTTCAGGTTTTTTTTGTTTTTCGTTATTAAATTAAAGAAAAAAAGAAAAATCGTACCGATTGCGTATTTAAGTTTTAAAGGCGTTATGTAAAACTAAAAGAAAACAGAAGTAATAAAAGAATAAACTAGCTAAAAGCACAACTTTGTGACGGCTCGCAAATTGTATTCCGTGAAATATATATTTCTGAAAGGAAAATAATTATGTTTTACACGTCAAAAAATATTTATAAAAACAAATATAAAAATCGCTAAAAAAATTACATCGAAAAATCATAAGTAAAAATGTGAAGCATAATAAACATGATCTATTATTTTCAGCAGTTCCAAAGTGAAGTATCTCCAGCAATTAATCGGTTACTTTTTTTTATTTTTAAATTTTGAAAATATTCATACAAATAATGAAAATATTTTTATCTTAAAGAGCAGATTAATAGTATCAATAAGCCGACTATTTAAAAACAAAACTGTCACCTCCTTTACTAATATATTTCCTATTGGACCGTTGGTAATAAAATCAATTATTTTTCGCTTATTTAATCCATGCTGTACTTAGTTCTTGTATGTATTTTATTTTTCTGTTTTATATTATTTTGAGGGGTTTTAAAGGTATTATCGTACGTCTGATAGTTCGTGTGATTCTTTTTATGTCAATATAAAATTCACTTATTCTGCACATATTAATATTATCATATATAACTTTTTTTTTTTTCATTTCTTACCATGAGCCGTGTATAACTGCATAGTTCATTACAGTATACGGCAATTCATAGAGTTTAAATGACTGGATCGATCTGATTTGTTTTAATATGTTAAAATTCCATTATGGCGGATATATCATCGCAGATTTGAACAAATAACAGTTTGAATTAAAACTTAAAATAACTATACTCAGTATGGTATGCAGTAAATAAAATAAGGCATTTTTATAGATTAAGTAATCTAGATTCCATGTTTAAAGAACGACGTCCATATTTTCCTCTATGTCGTTTTTTATAATTTTTTAAATATATTTTCAAGACTTCAGGAAGTTTATTGAAAAATAAAGCGCCCATATACACTACCTGTGCTCTCATCTTGGTTTTAACAAAGTGAGATTCATCAATATATAGTTTTACGTTGGAACACAAGAATTTTAAATTTATACTCATGTTTTAAGACAAAACCTAGATTTGATTTATAAGCAAGATAATAATTTCACACTCGTTACATATATATATATATATATTCAGTTCATCAAAATATTTACATAAACTCTGAATATTCAACAAAAAAAGATTAATTATATTTTTGAAGTTCACTTTGGTTCAAAATAACGTTTACACTTTCATACCTTTACTATAAAGTTATGAAATAAATTAAAGCACATATCATTTAACACTGCGATAATTAAGACTAAAAGTAAAATTTCTTAAAAAAAAAAAAATCTAAAATCAAATCAACTTAATATAACGGTGTAAAAATTATCCAGTTATTATTAAAGTAACATGCGATATTTCACTACTAGAACAACTGTGTAATATTAGTTAAATCTGGTAAGGATATACATTAAAGAGATAAAACAAATATTTATGTTATAATTACCAAGAACGTCATAAAAATAATGACAAAGTAAACGCTGTGTAGTTTACTAATAACTGAATGAACTAAATGAATGATCAGTTTACTTTCCTTCAACCCATTTGTATTATTTTTTATTTTTTTCATTTCTTCTTTATTTATACTATTAATATACATACATATATATACACACACACATATGTAATTTAATATTAAATAATTAATACAATAAGTGGATGTGTAAAAATAAATGAAATAAGATGGAATTAAAATTCATTACGTTATGCTTGTGTGAAGATATAATTTATAGAGCGAAATAGTCCATCATAGCATTTAAAGCGATGATTTAAGTTTTAGATTTCTTATCGGAAATGAAATATTGTAATACTCTTAAAAATTGTATATAATAACTAAATTGCGCATAAAATATTTTAAACTGGAACAATAAGTTAGGAATAGATAATAAATCAATTCTGAACTAATGTTATTTAAGTTACAACCGTTACAATTTGAACTATAACATCTTAAGTTATAATGATTACAAACAAAATTAAATTAGGTAACATTTGAGATTTATATATATTTTTGAACATAATTTTAATTATATTACAACATTAAAGTTCTTGTTCACTAAATATGAGCTAAACTTGCATAAAAATAATATTACAAAAGACTTGTCCGAAACATAACATTGTAAATGGGATGTACGATTTTATGATCATATAAATCATCTCTATGCATACTACATTTATGCAATAATCATGAAGTAATACCAACGCACAGTGTAGAAGAATAGTTGAAGTAAGAATATTTTACAATTGTCTTAATTAGTATAATATGTTATTAAGAAATACTGCTATTTTTATATGAAAATTTAACATGCACTCTTCTGGGAAAACACTAAAAATAGAAGAAAATGGAATTTTAGTGTTGTTATATAATGTTAATATGTGTAAAATAAGTGAATTTATTACTTTAACCCAAATAACATAAAAAGAATCACGCCAACTGTCAGACATAAAATACCTTTGAAAACCCCCTAAAATAATATAAAACAGAAAAATATGATACATACAAGAACTAAGTATAGCATGGATTAAATAAGAGAAAAATAATTGATTTTATTACCAACGATCTAATAGAAAACATATTAGTAAAGGAAGTGATAGTTTTGTTTTTAAATAGTCCGGTTACTGATTTTAATATAGCATTAATCTGCTCTTAATAAAAATAGTTTCATTATTTACATGAATATTATTATTAAAATTGAAAAATAAAAGTTACCGATTAATTGCTGGAGATATTTCACTTTGGAACTGTTAAAGATAATAAATTATGATTATTACGCTTTTTCTCCGTTATAATAAGATTAAAAAAAGTGTATGTAGGTAATGTATTTTACAGACGGAGCCATTTTTTAAAATGCGAAAGTGATAGAACGTATTCCATAAATTGCGATGTTGCAATTTGAACGAATAATTATTTATGAAAAATAGTATAATGTAAATAGCTATGACAAAAAGTTAGCACAGTACAGAGTTGTATTGCAATTATGTAGGTACAACAATAATAATGTGGTGATTGTAAGTTATTTTAATAAATAATTATCTTTTCTAATTGCAACATCGCAATTTACGGAATATGTTCTACTATTATTTTCAGATTTACAGTTATATAGGCATAAAAATAAAAAATAATATTTTTTATTCACACAAGTTTTTTTTTAAAAAAAATAACAATTGATGGCACATCTAGACATGAATATGAATAATTATGTTCAATTTTATGTCCATATGTTTAGTAGTTTTTTATAATGGCTGGAACAAGAAATGCTCATTGTGATCTATAAGTAGTCTCGCTTCGCTCGCCTAAATAAATAATCGTCTCGTACATTTTTTAATAAATACAACCTCCGCCGGTACTATGTAAGAACATTGAAATCGTCTCGTATTTAGTAAAATATTGATTCATGAAAAAAAAATTGAATAGGCATCTCATCCATAAGTAATTTATATTTATTTATAGCAAAACCTGAACTAAGTAAATTAACTAAAATAAAGTTTATATTTTATACAAAAACGTCGAATTTTTGAACGCAAAATATGAACGTTTGAGAAATGATATTTTTTTTTCGTTTAATAATAATCCGTTATAGAGACACTGACTTTCTATTATATTGTGTACGTGCATCCGACTTTGTCGGTATGGAGTTAAGTCCAGTACGGAATACTAGCCAAAATTTCTGATCGATTGAGCCTTCTAAGTACAAAACTCGCCGAGGTATTGATGTGTTGGAATTTGAAAGAACATACTTTTGAGGATAACGAGTTTAAAGTTTCGCATAGCAAGCAGGCGACAGGCGAGGGTTTTTGGCTCTAGAACACGAACGTGGGGCGGATCACATTGCGGTTTGCGGCATTGGAATTCACTCATCAGAAACGCTAAAAATCCCAAAATCAACATTTTCGATCTGACATCCTCCGAAAAATCCCCGCTGCTCCATAAATAATTTCGACAAAGTAGGACTTCGTTAGATGCAAGTACATTATTTTTAATGTGGAAAATGAAAACGTTTGAACATCACAACTACTGCTATAATAACGATTTATTTTATTTTGGGAAAGCTAATTCTAGGTCATTAAAACACATTCAATTGGTTCGTGGTGAACGAGAAGCATGACACAATTAGGTCGAGAAGCGCTTCCGTTACTTCGATAGAACACTTATTAATTGTGAAATTACCGGAAATTGGTTAATTCCGTACTACAGCAACAACTTTAACCTATATGTCTAGAAAGAAACGGTTTATAAGGTCGCTTCGCAAGACCGATGAAATAAAGGGTAATTAAAATAGCGCGATTTCAGTTACTGGCTAAATGCTGTAAAACAGATTTACCGGCTGCTCTGTGTAAACGAGGAACTTTTAATGATTGTCGAAAATTCGCGTCAACCATTTCTAGAGTATGGAGCACATAAGTAAGCAGTAAGTAACTATGAGTGAGACAGGATGAGCCAGAGTAGTATATGCGAACAAAATGCTAAGGGTAAGTTTACAAAAATTTGTGTTCTAAATTACGAAAAGCTTGTACGGCGAATGAGTACACTGGTCTACAATGTGTAGGAGCGTTGAAAATATCGATATTTTCTAACGGAGATTTATCGACAGTTGTGCGACTAATTTTGAATGTGTGTGAAAGTTAGAGAATAATGTCTCACCTTTGTATCATCACGCGAAAACTATAGTAAAGTCAGTAATCTAGTGGCTTAAGAGGCAATCTTTTATTGAAATAGCGTGTTGAACATTTTGTCAGCAAACGGGGCTTCTGTATAGCAGTTCGAAGGCATGTTGTTGTGGTACAGAAGTTATGAAATATATAATTATTTCGTGTTTGGCTACTGCCGGCGTCGTCCGTTTGAAAGAAGTTTCACACTAGATTTCATTTTCTCTAACGCGGAAAGTAATTTTGAAATAAGAATTTTCGAGAAAGATATAAGAAACTAGAAAATCGAATTATTAGTAAATGGAAGTTCCACAGAATAATCAATCAGTGTGTAAAATCCTATAATAACTTAGACAGGCTAATAAAGTTCATGTACAGTGATAACAAAGTTTGAAAGATCGATGTGAGAATGGAGCGCTAAATGGTAGAAGTTATGTTAAGGGTTGAACAACAAGAGCATAAACGGATGGCAGGAATAAAAGATGTCACATTTGAGATGAGTCAAGTTGTGTCATAAGTGACGAAAAATTAAATTAAGGAGGTGAACTATTATAAAACACGTACTACAGAAAATTATATTTTAAAATGTTAAAAAGATCTGACATGTTTCTTAGTTACATACTCCATAATCATGGCATTAATAAATAAAGTTAAAAGTTAAAACGATCATTTTAAATTAATGAACTAAATGAATGAACTAACTGAATGAACTAAACGAATGAACTAAGTTAATGAGCTAAATTAATGAGCTAAATTAATGGGCTAAATTAATGGACTAAATTAATGGGCTAAATAAATGAACTGAAATAATCTTTTTTTTTTTTAAAGTAGTGGAGTAAAAGCTGCCCCACAAACGAATGTCAGGGAGGTCATATATAATAGTAAATATGCCGGAAAAGAAAAAGTTGATTCAAGGTATTTGTGTTTGGTATCTCGCCAGTGGCAGTTTTAGGCTGGTGCGGAAAACCCCGTTTATTCGCTCATTAAGGTTAAAGAGTTTTACAATATTTCAAAGGAAGGCGACTAGCTCATTAAACATCTAAAGAATGCCTAAAGTGATCGACACATAGATAAACGAGCAATTACCCGTTTTTTTTTTTGTTTTTTTTTACGATATCCTGGAAACTAACAATATTTGCGGCAGAATAAATATGATGGTCAAAGTTTAATACCAAAATAATTATGTTTTACAGGCAGTCGAGCCGAACTGGCGTGAAAACGGGATGTATAAAGTTGCGTTTAAAAATAGAAAATACTTTAGCTCATGTAGAGCTCGATTGCTTAGGGACTATGTCGCGTTTATGATCGGCGAGTTTATTTATTTTTATGAGATCAGATTAACAGTGAAGGCTCTGTGGCATGTTTCATATTTTCATTTTGTTCACAATTAAAACGTGTTACTAATTACTACGAAAAAAAAAAAAAAAACAAACATTTTAGTAATAATATCTAATGCGACAACCTCGCTACATTTGTAAAATTAAAATTGCGGCTAGCGTGCTTCATATTCTCGTTTCGTTCCCAGTCGATACTATTCGTCCCCACTTTACTGACTGCATTGTAATTACCTGTCTTCTATTTACGAGACTAACGCTGAAAAGTAAGTTTAATAATATACACGTTTCATTATTTACGGATTCGACTTTAATAAATCTTCATAAATACTACGATTAGAGGTGCAAAGCTGTTTATTTCAATCGTAGAATCATTTTCTCTTCTAGGCCACACTTCTAATATGTATGCGAGGTGGTCGCGGACCCTTTATTTATTATTAAATCCAAAAATGCGTGATAACCCTATATTATTACATAGCAGTCAAACTATATTTGAAAATTTATTTTTATCCTCGAAAATAAATAAGTTTAGAATAAAAGTTATATACAGGTGTAACCGTCGGACATGCAGATTGAATTTTGTTCCGATAATTTGGTATTAAATCGAGATAATAAATATTTGCGAACGGCTCAAATATAATATTTTCGGGGAATTATTCAATGTTGTAATAATCCGGGTAAATACATTTTGACTTTTTTTTTTCCATCGCCATTTAATTACTTGTAAATCATTCGCCGGCAATATTGCGAAATGACGGCGAACGAAGAAACGGTATATATTATCTAATGTAAAATTTAACGATGATTTCATGGACATGATTATGCAGAAATTCAATAGGAACGCAAAAATCGTTCAAACGTCATTCACGCTGATTTTTTTGTTAAATGAATGAGTAAGTTTTGGTTGTTTTCAACAAGAAAGATGAGTAGGTTGCAATGAGAGTTCATTTTCGTTTTCATTCAAATGAATCATAAGGAATATTTTGTGAAATTAAACTTTTCATAACGCTTCATGAATATCGCGTGCTTCTTAACGACTCTTCGTCAGATCACTTTTTCCGGACATGTGTATGTCCGATATTTGATTTCAGGTCTATGCGTGCAAGCGACTCGTTAGAAACGTTACCTTAATTATCAATAACCGCGTGGTGAAAAGAAGATTAAAAGTATGTAAGGGCAATTTAAAATTCTTAAACGGCAGAGAAAGTTAACCCATAT
The DNA here is from genome assembly GCA_039619475.1 of Icerya purchasi. Classification (NCBI taxonomy): domain Eukaryota; kingdom Metazoa; phylum Arthropoda; class Insecta; order Hemiptera; family Monophlebidae; genus Icerya; species Icerya purchasi. Next base: position 243,373,795 of record CM077115.1, read on the forward strand.
TGTAAAATTCCTATAAAAGATTAATGATTATTTCCCGATTTCAGATAAACTGATTTCCATGTCCTATAGCGTAAACCGGTAACAATGGAGTGGCTGCCTTTTTTTACCGATGATAAATTCGACCAGCTAAAAATTAATCGTTAAATATTCGTCTCATAACGGCCTTTATAATAATACGTATATTGCTCGGTTTTCCGTGAATGTGTTTTCTAAGCATATCATCTGTCTGCTTTCCCCAAGTTCCTGTTTCTAGTGCGCCCCTTGTCTTTAGGACCGGTCGCTGCGTTTGTACAGCCACGTTTTTAATAGAAATAGTACATAGTTTTTTAACAGTTGGTTCAATTATTCTAGGCATATTTCTTTAAGGGGGTATTCTAGTCTTTTTTTTTTTTTTACATATTCTGATAGTTTAGACATTTAAGAATATGTCCCTAAAAAGATTTTTCAAAATTAAAATTATTCGCGACGCAACAACTAAATCCCCTGTAACTTTATGAATTTTGAATTTATTTTTTTTTTTTTGATAATTTTTTTGTGTATTTTTAAAACATGAACAAATAAATGGTAAAAAATGAATAGTAAAAATGTTTATTGCTTGTTTTTATCATTCAGATTGAAAAAACATCCTAAATTAGACTAGAATGCCCCCCCCCCTTAACGCAGATACGTTTCGCTGAAAGCGAAATTTTGCGTGAGCACTTTTGCGTGAAATTTTTCACGACACCGTGACTTAGGTCGGTATAATAATGTATTTTCGATTTGCGCGGTAATCAATAATTATTACGCTGGTTGCTAAATCAACGAAAGGAAACATAAAATTACGGGTACGAATTCAACTCCATTCTTCTAAGCTCAAAAAAACATAATATTCATGGTTTTCCGGGTTTCTGCGTGTAGTAGCGGCGGAATTGTTTTTGTTTCCGATTTTTTTTTTTTTTTACAAAAATACCCGCTAAGCGTTCGCTCTTTCTCCCTTCCTTTATACCTTCATACGATTTTATATTTCGTTATATTTATATGTCGTCATAATACGTCCCTGTACCACGCCTACGGTGTCGATGCTTAGTCATTATCACGGAAAGCTTCAAGAATATTTGTATAGCCCTTATTTGTGAAATTATTTCAATTATTAATCGGTCCCGACCGTTTAAGCAACGTTGGGCGGCCAAGTTCGCCAGCCGGGGAAACAACACGTATATCCCGTTAAAAATAGCGCGACAGTATAATAGGTAAGGTGCGCGCTCGGCTAGCAACGCGTTCGCGCTTCGCTTCTGCATAAATTCCAAACTGAACTGGGGGGAGGGGGGGGGGGGGGGGGTACATAAAAAAAAGCGCGAGAAAGTAAAGACGAGAGATCAAGAGACAATTCTATTACGAAAAGATTAATTTCATCATGTGTCTTAAAAATGAAATGCTTTCTTCGTTTTAAACTTTAAGTGTGAAAGTTCGTAGCCGAAAAAATTCAAATAACGATTCCGATATTATTGCTACTATTTTTTTTTATTTTTTTTTCGAATAAATTTAATTTCTAATAATGCCGATTATTCCCAATTTTTTTTTTTTTTTTTTTGAATTTTGAGAAGGAGAAAAGTTAGAAATAGTCGCTCTCCATCTTTTTATTAAAATTATTCCTAGATTACGTTGAAACGTAAAACTTTTCGCAGCAAGGCTGGTGATGGAGACGAAAGAAAATTTCCATTCCCGTTTAAATTTCTTCTCGTCGGGCGGGGTATTGTTGCGATTATTTTGATAAATTTCGATCGGCTTTTTTGTGTCTATCTTTTATTTTGCGTAGTAAATTTTTTATTTACCGAATACGCGCATCAAATTACTTTCGGTACAATTGCGATTGAAAGTTATCATGTTATTCGTTTTCAAATTCTCGTTAATATCATAATTCGAGTGAAATTCGCATCATTTTAATTTCGTTGCATGCGTGTTGTTTGACAGTCGGATGAGAATTATACTGCGAACGGTATTATCGCAGTTAATTACTAAACTGTGTTTTCTGTTTGACAATCGTTCGTTCAATTTTGCAGTGACGCGCGTTCGAAATGCAGTCGGTTTTCGAGATGGGAAAAGTCTTGCGCCATCCGGTGCGTGCCTGGTGAATGATGGCCGAAGCGAAATATAGTAATTAACGGACAGCGATCGGTTTTCACTGTTTCACCGTCGACGACTAAAAAGAGAAAAATGTTTGAGAACCTCCGGCCGGCAGCGACAGCAGCCTACAATATTCCAAAGCGGTTCACGTGAACCGGAGGTTACGTTGAAAGAACTTGAAGATGTTTAATTAACGTAACGCACTTTTCTAAACACGACATACATCGAGCGGTTTTAACAGGAAAAAAAAACCACAACAACAAAAAAACGTGCTTAAATGTAATACCAAAAAAGAAGGAAGGGGGAGAAAACCACTTTACGATTTGAAGGAAATTCAAAGAGTAAAAATGGTGAATCCGCGACTTCGTAAGAGACGTTCATCGGGACGCGTGATTCGAAATAAGCTTAAAACTGAAGGATTTCAGAGGGTTTATCTTCTTTACAAAAACATGCTGAAATTATCGATAAGCACTGTCTCATCAGTATCCGAAGTTGCAACGGAAAAGAAGACGAATATGACGACCGGTTTAGTTTAAAATAAATTACAGGTCGGCAGCCGTGCAGTAATGAAGATGGCTCTAGCGAAGAAGGCCCCCGTAACATTTTCTCGTGGCTTAAAAACAGCCTCGGACTGAAAAAAAGGACCGGCGACAAGAACCTATTTGTTGCTGCCCGTTCATTTATTTACACATCATTTCTGGAGCTCAGCACTTGCCTGTTAAATTATTCAGTTGTCGGACGTGTTCTAGCCAGCTGCAAACGAAACGAACCGCATTTGAATACTTAGTGTCAACATGCGCCGGTGACAACTCTGTCCGCAAATTGGACGTAGTTGTCCGTAAAAAGTCACTACTGCCCTGAAGCTCGTAATTATATCCGACAGGCACTTTCTAATTCTAATACTAGCTGCGTGAAAAATATCATATAGAGGCGAAAAGGCCTCAAAATATGCTCCGGCGGAAGTAAGAAGCGTGAAAATTAAACAAAAACTAAAACGATTAATTTTAATTAAATATTAGAAAGTTAATTCGGTTGACTCGAAAAATGAACGAAAATTGCCTACTTTTTCCGCTTTATCGATTTTCAATTTCAATAAAATCCGAAAGCTGATGTAAAAGAAACAAAAACAGTTACGAAAGTTTGTATAGTGTTCGTCGTTCGTTGAGGTACATAACAAAAAAAAAAAGGGTATCATTGAGTAAATTTAAAATTTCTTTAGAAATATTTCAACAAAGAAAATCCCCCCCCCTCCAAAAAAAAATAAAAAATATATATACATATATACACGTTTATACATGTGTGCTTTCTCCTTCTGTTTGGGAGCACTTTTTTTTTTTTTTTTTTTTTTTGTACTCAAGGAGACTCCTCGGTCAGCTAGCATTTTATTTTCGAGTAAGTATGGTTTTTTTTTAATTTGGAAAAATGTCTTTTCCTTTCTCTTTTTTCATAAACCCAAGTCGTCATCAGTCACAACTGTTCTTGTGTCTGTTGCGCGGTACTTTTGTATGCCCTTTGGCAAAAAATGTTTTTTTTTCTTGACCTTAAAGCTCTTGTTCAAAGCCCATATCGTTCAAATTTTAATAATTTTCGTAATTATCATCGACTTTATATTTCTTTTATATAATAATTTTTCAAATAATACTCTACGATACATACTGTGCTGATCGTTAAGTTCACGATTTTTCTTTTTTTTTAAACTTAATAACAAAAAGGGGATGTATACAAGAGGCCAGAGCATTATTTATGTAATAACTGTTCTAGTTTAACACTCTGAGAAATATACGGTGTGAGTAAATAAGATTCGGTGGTACAATAAAATGGTGTCCACTACAGTACTTTCAAAAAAACTGTTCTCGCACTAGGTAATTCGCAATAATGCATATTACAACAACATTGTGTTGGTAGAATGACCGGTAGTCGCACTGCAAGTTTACAAAATTTGAATGATCGTGGTATTAGAAAAGTTATTAATTGAATACTGCAACGAATTTTTTCCAAAAAAAACAAAAAACAAAATAACTCTCCACATTTTCTCCATTTTCGCAAAGTGTACTTGAAATTTCTGACCTCAGTGTTATTCCCCCAAGATTAATTTAAAAAAGAAAATTTAGAAGACTGAAATATCTGTTGTTTGTATAACGTCTTGCATTTCTTACTGCCTTTTTCACTATTAAATAATGTGATCAACGAGAAAAAAAAAGAAAAGAAAAGAAAAGGTTCAAAAATAGCTTTCGAGTAGAAGAGGTAAGCTAGCTAAACATCAGAAATGCTGGCCGCTGCGGCGACAGTGATAGCAAATAAATATTATGAAAAGGACAACGGGGCAAAGTTTGTGTAGTATACAATGGTAATACACATATTAGTGGATATGACCGAAGTATGGCGGTCGAAAATTTCGTCAAATTTTAAAAGTCTGAGAGTACAGTGTTGTTAATTTTCGACAATATCGTTTGCCGAAAAAATATAGTATCGAATTAACTTTCACCAGAGCACCACTCACGAGCTACACAACCATCGTTCGAGAGCACCATGGAACCGTGAAGTGTGGTACGGAAAAAGAATCCTAAACCCCGAACAGTAAATAAAGAGCGCGTGGAATCTTTATTCCCTGAAACGCGTGAAAATTATGAAATTATTGAACACCCGAAATTTGTCGACAGAAACGTTTTTTCCCGTCTTTAATAACGGAGACACTATTCCAGAAAAACGTTTGTGTCCAGCCTCTTATAAGGAACGAAATAATTTAAATGGAACCGATCCACTACTAAAGCATTCTGCTTCTTCTCCGAATCCGGCTAAAGCCCAAGTTGCTGAAAATGCAAGTTTTTAGAATTCCCGGTAGGCTCCTCTCTTCGTCAACTACAAATCTAATCGCATCTAACTGCAATTTTTGTGCGCCACAGGATTCCTAAAAACAATCTCACATCAGCTGCACCTTCCGGCAGCTCTTCTATCGTAGTACACAACTTCAAAAATGGATTACATCCTTTTCCAAATGGTGCTTCACCGGCAGGTAGTACGATAAAAGCTGAAAACACCGAAAATTCAATTTTAAAGCCACCAGTTTCGAAGAAAGAATTATTTTGGGATGTAGATTATAAGAACGCGTCAAAAAACATAAGCCAAAATCGAGAGAAATTCATTCGCAAGAATAAAAAATCCGGCAAATATAACAGTCATCAGTAAAGAATCCGGTTTCATTTGTGGTAAAATGGAACAAAAAAAATTCACGATACGTGTTTAACTTGCGGCAAAGGTATACACCTTAGCAACTGCGTTTCGTATTAGACAACAAAAAAGAGAATTGAAATAGTACCGTAGCTGCTATCTTTTTATTACATGGTCGTAGTAATTTGAAAAGAATTTTTTGTTAATGAAAGTATTTTTCAGTAGCTACACAATGCTCAATTCTGATTGATGTTTGTTCATTTCTTCAACTGCGACTCATTGCCTTTTCCCATTGTACGTATTAAAAAGCCAAGAAAGTTTTTTTTCTTTTAAGACAGACATTGAGGGAAAGAGAAATAATTACATAGAAAAAAAAAAAAAAAAAGAACTAAATTTTAATATTCCCAAGTAATTTTGAGTTGTCGAGCACACGGGGGGGGGGGTCCGCAGCTATAAGCAACGTTTACGAAGTGGTGTCCGTATTACTCCGCATCGCTTCCAATAAAGTTAAGAAAAAACTCTAATGTTCTAATACTGGAAAATCAAAATACAAATAAAAGCCGTAAACAAAAAGATAGGAAGAAAAATGTTTCGAATAACTACGGTGAATTTTTATATTTAGAAGCATTTCGCCGGGAAGTTGATTGATTCGGATTACTTGGCAGCCAGTATAATCTTCCCATTGTTAAGTTTGATGTAAAACCGAGAAAAAAAAATAAAAACAAATTAAATAAAGCAAATAAAGCAAATAAATAAAAAATGGGTTTAATATCCGTTATATTTATTTTTTCTAATAATTTAATTAGTGTTGTTTCATTCATTTGTTAATTTATTTTATTTCTATCCGGAAATATAACGGGCATTAAACATATTCGAAGCTTTATCGCTTGTAAATTTACATCGTCAAATGAATGCCAGATCTAATTAATAATCTCCGATAAAGCCGTAATAAAATAGCTGTATCTCATAGCCAGGAATATTTGCCAATTTAGAATTTTTAAATTCTTACGATCCGACTAAACTTTCAGCCGTTTTACGGAAACTTTGTGTGTGTCGCATTCATTCCTTTTTTTTGATGTCTGCGTAGTTTGCCTTACTACTTTTATCGAGTTTTGGCTAATGCTTTTTTCGCTTATTCATCATATTTATGTTGGCCCAGGGACGGATCCAAAAGGACAACATTAAGCAGTATATTTGAGAAATACATCTTTTTTCATAAAGAAAATCAAATAGTTATAGAAATTTAAAAATGTTTTAAAAATACATAATTATTACAATTTTTAATTTAACTTTTGACTTATATTTAGGGTTGGTGAAAAATAAAACGAAATTATAAAATTCTAGCTCTAAAATGGTAGTTTAGAAATAGTAAGCGCTATTGGCGTTTTTCCTACTTCTCCGTCTGTTAGCGTTCTTTGCGAAGCTGGTATTCCTCCTCTCAATATTTATAGAGACCGGAGCATTTTAAACACGTGAATGTGAAATTTAAAAAGAAAAATTCCGGTTCCTGTTCAATAGAAAGCATTACCTACAGCATTCTTAATTATGTAAAGCGCGCACATTAGTAAAAATAGAGAAAAAAATCAATACCCAATAAGAAAAATTTTTACTAATAATGAAAATAAAATTTGATTTGTTAATAATAAAATGGTTTGTCAACTTTTTCGTAAATTCGGTCTTCTGTGGAAAAAAATCGTCCACAGGCGTGGAATTCACTTGACTGGATAAATACACTTAACTACTTTTTCTTAAAAATAACTCTCTACAAATCCAAATATTTAAAAACGCTTACCATTTCTCGCAATTAACGTGTGATTCTTTTTAAAATATTACTTTAATTATATTCTTCAAATTTTGCCGGTAAATTTTCGATTCAAGTTTAGACGTTCGAACTCTCATTATTATTTTTTCATTTTGAAAATATATATTTTCACTAGCGAATTTTCATTTGACAAAAAATGTCCTTAAGGACGTTATATTACTTTGAAACTGACAACTTTTCGGAAAATTTTCCGGCGAACTTTTCATCTGCAAAAGCCGTCTTATTTTCGTTCTAGATCATTCTCGTACTCCATTATGATGGTTATTTGTAAAAAATAACACTCTCAATCGTAAAAGCGGTCTTCATTAATTCCGCTTTTTGTCTTTTTTGTCGCGATATTTATAAATTCTACACAATTACCTAAAAGTCGCCGTTGTTTCTACAACTCTGTGTTTTAATGTAATATTCTCCGTTTTAAACCACTCGGTTGGTAGTGTAAGAAATTTTTCATTTGCTACTCTACGAATATTTAGTACCAAGTGCCACACGCCTCGTGAAATTTATATCCGACCAAATTGGTTCCCATACCTTGTATCTGCAGGATGTGGCATACGGAGGAGAGCTTTCGCTAAAAAGCTTCAAAAGTTAAGACAATTACTGAGGTGTCGAGTTCACTGTAGCAGTTCCTCGCGCGAATTCTATTAAAGTGGCCCCGTCAGGTTCTGCCTGTATCCTCTGTTTTCAAATCCCCCCCCCCCCCGAAAGTTAAACATACCTCGCAGTGTCACCAGCTTACTTCTGAAAAGTCCGGTTTAATATCTAACTATCGGCCCGGTGACTTTCGTTTCCTTAATAGGTCTGATCGAGTGGCCAAGTGTAACTTCTTTCCTTTCTAAATTCCCGTTGCTTCTTGAAGGATTTCCCGAAAATATAAAAGAAAAGTGCAAAGGCTACTTGACAAACTCTTTGCTCACAAGTTCTACGCTTATATTGATTCAGCGGTGCATATATATATATATATTACTTTTTCAATTATAAAATATCATATTCGAAATTACTGTTGTTTTCTCTCTTTATATGTTCTGCAGTTAGTTCCTCCGGCCTTCGTACTTTTGGCGACCTTGGGCAAATTCCGATTGGACGCTGCTGCCCCTTTAAGCATAGCACTTTTCTAAGCATTGTAATAATCGCATCAACATTGTCAATGTACTCTACCAATATGTTTCTACAACGTACGATTAAAAAAATTCGATTTGATTCTTGATCAGTCCATAAACGTATCGAATATATGGTAAACGTAAAATTTGTAAACTTCCTTCGACAAGGTAAAATTATTTTTGTGGATTTTACTCTGAGTAGTGGCAAGAAAACGATCCGTTTTTGTTTTTTTTTCTAATGTTTAAAATTATATTTACAAGGTGGTAATTCACAACTATACCGAATTAAGAAAATACGCTAATATTATTTTTCAACAATTCTTCTTTTCCTGTAGCTGCTGTACAAATGTTCTTATGCATAGAAAACTAATAAAAATTCCGGCAGCGGCGATATTGCTAATATTTGTGATTTGTTCGATGGAACTACCATCTGGAGCTTTTACCGTATCACGGCTGGTCCCCGATATAAAATTAACAACTTTTCTGCTACACGGAAGAGAAAAAATTGAGAAACGTACCGGTTTCAAGTGATGCTCTGCGAGATTTAACAAGTTTGAGGGCTGTTAAATAATTGGATGACACTATCGTTCCGTTGATAAGACCAGCGCCAGCGCAAGTAATGTATATTACCGGTTGACGTACGGTCCCTCAAGACAATTAGTCATCGGAACAGGAACGTCCTCCTGATGAAGGGGGTTTTCATTTAAGAAAGCATTTCTTTCGCTTGCCGGTAATTGTTTTGTCAGGTAAAATACTACGCGTACGCCACTCTAACTTGGACATAATATAATTCCCCAACGTTCGGATGACGGAACTAAGAGGAAAAACAAGGGCGAAGCGGAAAAACTTCGACGCGGTTCACGGGAATTGCTGGAAAGTCGGCGTAATTTTCCTGGAAGGTGTCGGCCAAAGTTGACCGTTTAATATCGGTAGTTTGGTCAACGTTCGAAAATCTCCGGCGTGCAATTTTTAACCGTTAGAAAGTTTGCTCATTTTCGTCAACTACGCTGTCGCCGTTAGCGATGCAAATCGCGTAATAAAATTTCCTGTCCAACGCGTCCGTGTGATAATTGCTCGCGTTAGACGGAGCGGCGTTCCAGGCAACGCACAGCAACGTCACCGGACATGTTCCAGCAACAGCGTTAAAGGTGGCAACTTCGTTTCTCCATGCGAACGTGCAAACGGCCAATGTGCAGCTGCAAAGCCGCTGGATGAATGATTGGGAAACTTTTTAAATCAACAATGGACACGTCCTGGACGTCGTTCTCGGGCCTGCACCGAGCGACGAAGGCCGTTAATAACGGCTTATCGCCGCCCCGGCGAGACTGCGCTACCCCACACACACACACACCTTTCTTTTGCAGACTGCTCTAAGGAACACTTTATATTTTAGTTAAAAATTAATTTATTTTTTTAGCTCGATTTATTTCCAGCAACATCGCATGACCGAACAACATTTACCGTATTCCAGATAAAGTAGCAGCAAAACACACTGCGTTGTTCTCTCAAAGGTAATAACACACAAACGCGTACAACTTTTCTCCGTTTCACCGTTTTCATGCTGGCCTACGAACTAACGAAAGAAGACGTTTACATAAAACGCGTAAACAGAATTTAAACGAAAATCGCTAAAAGGATTTTTAAAAATCTACTTAAAGACCCGCCAACGATTGGCCGACTGCGCACTTTGTATAAATTACCCGGCATTTTGAGTTTAAATGAAATTCCCTTTCTCCAGAACTATTTACATTCTAATCGATTCGTCATCGAACACGCTAGTTCTTGCCGCCCGATTTCCTTTTCGCTGATAGAAATTTCCTACTAGTCGAACAAATTCGCCGAGCTGGGTTTTTTAATTTTCCTGTATTAAAAAAATTAAAAATTAGACATATTTCTGGGGGACCGCGGTTTAACCGTTAAAATGGAATTTTTTACCTTTTTTTTTACACATTTGAACCCGCTTTTGAGACATACATGTCCTGGGTTATCGTCCATAATTGGCGCCCCCCCAAAGAAAAAAAAGCTAAGAAAAAAAAAACTGGAAACGATTAAACGGAGGGGTGTACGCAGCATTAGGAAAATAAGAGTATATATTATATTTATATTTCACTTTTGTAGTAGATTTATTTATTTATTTTTATTATACTATCTACTCGCTTGCCGTGTATAACTCTATCAGGGTCATTACGGCACAACGAGCATAGGAGTTATTACAGTTTACCTAAAAGATTGTTTATGTTGAGGAAAGATGTCACTGTTTGACCTTTTCTGTGGACAAAAGAATGTGTAGCGGTTTGTCCTTATTTCTCCTTAATTATTTACATTGTTCCAGGATGTGCTCGACAGAAGGTACAACTGCTGCATTGCAAAATGGGCAAGAAATTGGCGAAGGGGCTCTCTGAAGGGTATAATTATGTGATACGGATGTGCGTCCCAGTTTTAACCTAGTGAGAACTGAGAATTCTTTTTCGGACATTTGAATCGGTGGCCACCAAGATTCAGTATTTGGTTTTATATTCCTTGGAAAGGTTACTTGCTGGGACTAGGATGATATCCAATGTTCTTTCATACTTCTATGTAGGAAAGAAACTATTTCTGGAGATGGAGCATTAAATGGCATAGGGGCAGACAACGTTGCTTTGGCGACCCGGTCTACACATTCGTTTTCGGGTATTCTAACATGTGTCAGCAGCACCCAAAGGAACCCTACTTACTCCCCTCTTGAGTAAGATGATGTACCGTAGTTCTTATTTTGTATACTATATTTAATCTTGTATAAATACGCGCATATAGAAAACTACCGCGGCCGTGTTCATTTTATGCGAGGTTATTCGTTATTTTTATAGTTTTCGAAAAAGTCGCATTATCATTAAAATCTCTATTGCTGCCATTAGAAACTCTAATAATTATTAGCAACTCGAATTTTCGAAACGCGAAATAAATGAAACGTAATCGGAGAATTTTTTTTCTAGTTTCAGTTCACTTCGGTCTTTTAGATTGGTCTTAAATGTTTTTGTGTATGTGTGTGGAGGGGGGGCACTGAAATAAATATCCCCCCTCGCGGAGGAGAAAATGCGTACAACTTTTAAAAGAAATGGTCGAATTTTACGAAATCAATGCGGGAATTGGGAACGAGTAAAATTTGCATAATGTGACTGGCCGGTTAAACCTACTACAAGATGGTTTAGAAATCGCCTAAAAATTAAAACTCGATACTTTTGTTTAAATCAAAATTGTTCAAATACGCATCTCAATCAAGGCCGTGTCCACGGGGGGGGGGGGGAGTTAACTCCCCCCCCCAGAGAACTGAAATAGTTATTATAAATACACAGAAACCTGAAAAAAAAATCAAAAATTTAAAATAAACATTGATGATTTTTTAGGGTGTTTTTACCTACCTTTAAAAGAAAAAAGAAAAAATATGTTCCATATTTTTAGGTACTTCATTAATATTTTATTCAAAATTTTTTATTACGAGTATAATTAATAACATATGTAACTTGGCGGCATCCGGTTGGCTGCTAGTTACCTCGCTTCCAGGATGTAGCAATTAAAAATTTCCATTTCCGACAAGAAAGGAAAAGGAAGAGAGCTAGTGGCTGGTAGCTGTTGCACTCTGATAGGGACGTATGCATTGTCGTCGCTACACCGCCACTCGCTCTCTCTCCGTCTGATCTATCAAACCGAAATATATTGTAAGAACATGCTTGCATTCGGCTTAAGTTTGGATTCTTGTAGACATATTATCAGCGGAGACTAGTTCAGCCCTATTGCTTGTGAAACTTCAAAGCTTCCACTGCATAATAACTCTTTTATTTTCATTTATCAGGATAATAGCTACGGAAATATACTCGATGCGAAGCCACTGACAATGTCTTACTGGGTATCGTTACAATGAGAGGTCTTTATTATTTGCCATGAGGTTCGTGATTATATTTGTTTTGCCTAGTGCGCTTTGTATTTCTGAAAGTTAATTTTTTACAATGTGGGTGCATCTATTTTTAGCGTTAGGGGTATTTAAAAATGGTTTTACCGTGTCGATATCACCTGAATAAGTCCATTCTTTTCCTCAGATTAGTGTCATCGTCATAGTTTATAATATCGTGGTCTCCAAATCTGGAACTCCTTATAATTCATAAATTACGGGGAGGTTTTTTTTATTAAAAATGTGTCCGGCCCCTACAGTTATTTTTTTTGCCTCTACCGATTTATTTACTTTTTCAGTGGGATTGTTGGCCACTAAGGTTGGAGCAGACGATTGCGCTGAATCCGTTTGTATCGCCTGTACAGCTCAGCAAGTTTATCAAACATCGGGTTTATTATGAGGAATTCGTCCAGATTCGGCAATTCGAAACATTTTTTTCTCCGTTTACAAGCTGTAATATTTGTCTATTATATGGCATAGTCCGTATTACGGTAAATGTACTAAAATAATTAAGAGAATCCAGAACAAAAAGTTTCTGACGTATTCGTATTGCTTGACTGGATCCTAAATATGCAAATTTTATCTTACATTGTGCAGTTACTTCAATCTTAAACTACCGTATATAGGCTTAGGAAAATATGTAAGCTAATGTTTTTGCATTATATATGAACTAGGCATATACCATAGATGATTATTTGCTGCTAACTGTTTACTACGTAGTATCAAAACATGATAGCAGAAGTAGACGCTGTTTTTATGATCACGAGGATGTATCTGGAGCTTAATATTCCATTAACCTCCACTACTTTTAGGTTATACAATTCCTTATTAGATTGTTATTCCCAGTTAGATATGCAACATTAAGAAATTCGTTAATTATTCAAATATGAGCCGTAAACATGTCCGTACATACGCATACGTACGCATATACACACTACACTGGGGATATAAAATAAGCTCTATTTTGACCGTCATTTATTCACGCTGAGATTGATTTAAAAATTTGAATGTTATATCAATATTGATTAATCATCTCGAAATAATAAAAAATTATGAACTTGAGAACATTGCACATTAGAAAAAAAATGTTTAATAAAGAAATCTCTCTCTCCCTCATTATATATATATATATATATATATATATATATATATATTAGAGAGAACTAAATTGTTCATGTCCCATATCGGTCTGTTCGATGAGTTCGTCATGGAGAAAATATTTATAACTTTATTTAAATGTTAAACTAACAATATTTTAATAAAATTTATCTGAAAATTTTAATTTAATTGTTTACTACTTACTTATAAAAAAGTATTAATTGAGGCAGTAACATCGAGATCCCGGTTATACAGATATCATAACGGAATTAGCATTAAAACTTTACTTCGATTGCGTTTGTTTCTTTTATAATTTACTCTTTCTAATGGCGAATTATCGCTTTAAAAAATAATATCACATCGGGAGAAAACAGATTAAAATCCTGTTTTGTTTGAACGATTATTTAGAAATATTTTAAAATAATAATAAAAACAGATCATCGGTTTTTTAGAGAGGAGATCAGTTGTAATTTTAAAGAAGGAGAAATAGCGAATTTAGAAATACGTAAAATGTTGCAAAACAACTCATGACATGCGCAAACTATATGTAAAATGTGCAATGTGTTTTTGAACGCACAATGTTTCAAAACGTAAAAAATTACATATATTTTAAATGACGTTGAAATAATTTTAGAAATCATTATAAATCTTACGGTTGTAGGGGAACTACTGATAGGCACGTATATTTGTAAAAAAAAAATGAAAGAAAATAGAATCAACGCGAAAAAAACTGACCATCATTTAATTAATAGTTCTATGGAAATTTGAGCGTAAAATGTATGATTGGAATAGCGATGCCGATTGTAAGTAGCGGCATTTTCTATGTTAGCATTGTTCACATATTAGAATGGCCACTCGAACGAAGGATGTTATAAAAGTGAAAAGGCAACACCGAAACGAAATTACCTCGACGGAAAAGCCAGAACCTGTACCAGCGATGATCGAGAAAATCATCATTAGATTATCGGACGAACGGAAAAGGTCGGACAATTTAAACGTGAGCGCATTGAATAAAGCGCCGAAGTCGCACGACACGAACACCGTCGCCTCATTTAATCGCAAGAAGCAGACCACAAGCGCAATGACAGATAGTAATCAGGGCGCCAGCTCGGTTCTGTCGAAAGTAACGAACGCGGTAACGTCCGAGGTTGAGCAGCGCAACTTTGCGACCGTTAATTCGAACGGTCGTTACGATCAGCCGATCGCTTCGACCAGTGACCGTACAGCGTCCGGCGGAGCCAACGATTGCTCGCTACCGGAAAACGAATTATCGACTAGCATTGTCAACGGCATTGCTAACTCGAATGGAACAATCAGCGATGCGGCTGATAACGGGAAAAGCGAGCCGACTGCTGACGATCAAGACGACGCAACATCGAGACATCGATCCGGCATTAGACGCGACACGTCTACCAGCAGCAGAAATAGCGAGGGCAGTAGCAGCAGCGGCAGCAACGCCAGCATCGTCACCAGTACGGCCACCGATCGCACTAAAAAAACCGATCTGACCGATTGTTTGGGCTCCCGGATGGCCATCACTAACCAGCTCGGAGTTCGAGTTAAGAAACCGCTGATAAGTATCGTTCTGGCCGACGAAGCGGTCAAGAACGTAATCCGAAACTGCGCTAGCGCGAACGTCAACGTGCAGTTCTCGAAATCGCTGGACGCTGACGTGGTCGAGCTGTCGCTGTATCGGCCGATCGACCGACCGAAGTTGTTGTTCATTCCGGAGCAGGAGTCAAACGTGAGCGATGCTCTACAGGAAGACCTGAAACGGTTTCCGACCAGAGAGATCAGGACCGATTTCTACGTTCTAGCTGTCGGAGATGATGGCAAGAACTGTCTGAAAATCGTTCCGGGCGGATACCTGTGTACCAGCAAGTTGCACACGATCGTGAACGTACCCGGTGAGTGGTACGACGTCGTCGAAATCCCGTCCGAGTCGCATATTCCGACGTCGACAGCGAACGACTCCGCTTCGAACTACCTGTGCCACTGTTGTCGTTACTACAGCACGGACGGAAGCCATTATTCGTCCGGCGTCGCTCGCGACTACCTGCTCAGTCTGGACAACGCAAAGATCTACAAGATCAGCACGGACCAAGTGCTAAGCAAATGCGCGCACGAAAAGTGCAACATTCAGTACGTCTATTTGAACGAGTTCCTGAATCGACCGCAATGCAACGGCGCCGCCGCGAGCCGCTCCGACGCGTCCTACTGCTCTTCCGCCTACTCTTCCTCGGCAGACAATAGCAGAAGAAGCGAAAGCAGCAAACGCACCCGAATAAGAAGAAGACGAAGAAGACGAAGAGGAAGAAAACGGAGCGGAAAGGGTGATGGTTTCGCGAACGAAAAATCCGACGAAAACGATTATAACCGATCACCAACGCCACCGCCCACATTCCTCAGCATGCCATCCTACATTAAGAAGCACACGAAAAAGTTCGGGAAACCACCGTTCCGGGTGACCAATTGGAAACGGCACCATCGAACAGCGTACGAACTAATCCAAAACAAATTCCCTTAAACACTTACCTGCGACAGCGGCATCAGAAAAAATTCGACATAATACCGCAAACCGAATCATGCGCGCACGTATGTATGTTTTTCCCGGTGCAGGCTGATGATGCGCCTGTGTTTCCAGAGAAGAAATCCGCAAACAAACAGGTAAAATAGCGGAATGTGGTCGAAGAGGGAGAGGATTAACGTGTGTGTAGCACAACGAGTCGAAGAGAAAGAATTTAGCACGGTGTTCAACACGGCGACGAGATGATAAGACTAAACACATTTTCGCGGCGCCGGCTTGTAGGTTATGTGAATCACACTCTGGAAGCATCGAGGCTTTTCCTTTTTTGTTGCAACGCTACACCACCTGCGAGAGCTGCGCGCTTTGTATAACTTACACGAACGATTCGAGCCCGCAGTCGCAACGTTTTCCCGATTTAAATGAAGCAATTTTTCGTGACGTCATGATGTTAATGTTCTTTAAATGTATAAATTAAACGCAGTAACGCAATACACAGCGACCGTATCCATGCCACCGACCCCCTTCCATTTAGTTAATTAATTAACAGCGTATTGCGTGTCCTCGATACTTGTACGCTGATAACTAACGTTCTCGGAAATAATAAGGCTTATCGCAAAAAAAAAGCAAACAAAAAACAACAAAAGAACCTATCTTCATTTACAACTTCTAATATTTTGCCATTAGAATCAAGACATCGGTCATCTCTCCGCTGGTTTCGGTGAAATATCCGGAGTTTGGACATTTTTTTTGGGGGGGGGCATCAACTACGGATATTTGTATGTTTCAATGTGCGGCAGCGGGATCTAATCTGCTAGGCTACGGTAGCACAGAGGTCATGGATTTTCCAACCACTTTGTTTCCTTCGCAATAAGCAGCAAAAATAAACCTTCGAATCTTAACCACATACGTATATATATAGTTACAATTTTCAGCATGGCTCCTTTTTCTCTTTCATTCCGTCCGTACTCTCCTAATAATATCTAAATGGGTCTCTACAATTTCCCAATTATCGTACAAATGTGTTTTTGCGTGTGACAGCGGGGACGGCAGCAAGTGGATACGCTTTCTCTAGATCAACCGGAAACGGCACTAAGAATGATTAAGAGCAATGTATGGTGATTACGTAGTTCTGATTTTAGAGAAAGGAGATGCGCACATCTCTACATTCTTGCGAACTACTTGCCATTATTCATCGAAACCAGCCTCCCCGATGGATTTTATGTTGCTAAGGAACATGCCTATCAAGAAACACTATTTGTGGGGATATACCTGGAATGGTGTGAAGTCACGACCCAACTGCTATTAAATGATATCTTCGCAAAAATAATTAAAACTAACCGAAAAGTAAACAACGATCATGGTTATATACGTTTCTGACACCCATTGTTTTTATTTTAACATATAATAAGTAAAAACACACTTAATTAATATTTATTTACAATTAATTAATACTTATTTACCCGACGTGTTTCGTTAGATCATTATGTAAGGTTAAGTTAGAGACATAATTTAAAGCTGATGTGATAGTTCGGAGAATAATTGACTGTTGCCTTTGGATCTGTAAGAGATTGCTTTTCCTAGAGTTCCCATATAACTCAAGTCCATACCTGCATAACGGCGCTATGACCATCAAGTAGACAGATCGTTTCAGCTTTAGATTTAGAGGATGCGATTAGAGAATTAAACTTCCGTAATAGGATTTAAAAATCTTCTTGATCAAGAAGCTTTGACTTCGAAACGCGTCGGGTAAATAAGTATTAATTAATTGTAAATAAATATTAATCAACGATGTACATTATTCGCTAAAGATTTCATAAATGTCCCTCTGTAATAAATGCCAATTATCGATCGATGAAATGATTCTTTTATAAGTATAATAACTTCGCCACAATGTTAAATTAAACTCGCAATAAAAAAAAAAAAATTAATCAAGTTGAAAATAGGCATCCAATTAGATTTTAACCAGTTTTAATTATTAAATTAATTTTAAATTTTGTACATCCGCAGCATCTGTAAGATATTATGTGTACACGAGACAGTAAAAAGTCACGCAGCCGTATATCTATGTGTACAAGGTCAGGTCGAATTTTTATGTCACGTTGAAGGTCACCCTAAAAAAAACATACTCAAGCAACATTGAAAATGTGTTTTGATTTAAGGTCAAAAAATAAAACGCAACAGTTTAATCAAAGTAATATGAACGTTTACGAAGGAAAAACACCATGTTAGTTATTTTTATTCTGCAGTAGAAGCTCTTTAGTCGGGCATTCTACGATTCAGCACATTCTGTGATTCGGCACATTCCGTGATTCAGCACATTCCGTGATTCGGCACATTCTGTAATCCGGCACTGATTGAGCCACTCGTGTTCGGGTATTTTCGGGTGGATTCGACGTTCCGCACTACGCCGGCTGTACCGGACAGGTGGATTATCAGTTCGTAGCCGTGTTTCTCAGTGGGAATCAATCTGTTGTCAAGTTTATAATGCGAATGAAACCGGCCTTTTGTTTACCGACATCTACTCCGGCTGGTGCGGATGAAAAATCTGCTAAGGGATTTAAGAAAAATAAAGACCGGTTGACTGTTTTGTTGTGTGCAAATGTTTCTGGCGGCCATCAGCTGACACCTGTTCTGCTTGGTAAGTATAAAAAACCTAGAGCTTTAAAAGGAATTGTAAACTTGTCTGTACATTATAATGCTAATGCATGGATGACAGCAGATTTGTTCGAGGACTGGTTTTTCTATCATTTTGTCCCTGATGTGAAGGAAAACTGTAAGAAACGTGGAATGCTAGAAGACAGTAGAGCACTTTTGCTGCTAGACAACTGTACCGCTCATCCTCCTGCTTCTGATTTGGTTTCTGGGAATATATTTATGCAGTTTACCTACCACCAAATGCTGACAGATCAAGGTGTGATTCAAAATTTCAAGTGTTTCTATAGAAGATCATTTATGCAAGGCCTTTTGGACGCTGACTCTGATGTAGCAGACTTTCAAAAACAGTTTAATGTTAAAGATGAAATTTTCGCAACTGCCTTAGCTTGGAATCTAGTGAAAGAAGTGACTCTACAGCGTTCCTGGTGCAAACTTTGGCCTAATGATAAAGATGTAGATCAAGATTAAAATGTTACCGGTAATGGTTAAAATATGGTGTTGGATTTGGTAGACGCTGTGCCAAACAACACTTTAAGAGATGTACCTCGTGAGGAAGTTATAGACAATCGACAAAAGTGTGCCAGTGGTCGAAGAACTGAGTGACGAACGGACTATACAAAGTTTTGATAATCCACAAGAAACTCAGGTTCAGAAGGTGGAATCGGACGAAGAAGTAGGAGCCGTAGCGGATGAAGCTCTAAAGTCTCATGGAAACAGGCTTCCGGTTCATTGCATACATTTATAAAATTTGTCGAATCCAACAAAAGCTACAACTCTACAGAAATCTTAAATTTATTTATAATCCGTAGCGACTTTTTGAAGAAGAGATCAGAATCTCGGAATCAGAGACTTTTTTAAACAATAACGCTCATGTACATACATTAATTTTTCTTTTGTGCAGTGTATTGTTTTTTTGGTTTTTTTTTTTTTTTTAGATGAAAAATAAATACTAAATGTTTGGATTTAATTTCTGTACTCTGTTTTTATTTAAACCCTGTGTAGTTGCTAGAATGACAAAATACATACTGTATGTATGTACTTTGTCGGATACGTATTGCCTTTACAGGTACGTAAAATACATGTTTCAATGTCTACATTTTTATCTAGAGTCATTTATCCTCGGTATCCTGTTAAAATTATTGACGTTCGATAACCAGGCACAATCGCTAATTCGGCAAGACAAAGGTCCCGAACGTGCCGGATTAAAGAGCTTCCACTGTATAATGAATATCGAACAGAACATGTTTTTTTTTCTCCTTTCTCTGTGCCTAGCTTTCACCATCTGGCCATTCAACACATGTTATGGTTTCCATAAAACCCGGGCGTCCTGGGTGAAAACCAGGTATTCTAACAACTAGAAGAACCCTCAGAACATGTTAATAGTCGTTCATTGGATGTTCAGCTCATTTTCAGAAATATTACTTCCTTTGTATATTACGCCTGCGATTACACGTGTATATTATTCTTACAAAGTTAATCTCCATGTATTAATTATTAAACTTTTCGTGAATGAAAGAATACACTGAAACCTTTTTCATAATAAAATCATGATCGATATGTAGAGACTATTTTTGCACCACAGAAAAAAACAAACGACAGTGTTGGTATTTCACTGAAATAGCGAAGTATCTTTATATTACTTTTCGGTCGTTCCCGGTTTGTAGACGAGTCTAAAGCAATGATTGCTCTCATAATGCGCTTAAATTCTTAAATACAGAATAACCGGTAGTTCTTCCGTTCAGTACACGAGCTTTCTAACGAAGTAAATTTTACCATTTCCATTCGTTCATCGGCAAAGTTGTCGCTGCAGAGCTAATTTCTTGATGTTTACTTATATGCAACCGGCCATTGCTTCATTATATAACGAATCAATGTCACTACGGAATCCGGAAAAAAAAAAAATGATTAAAATATACGTTTCAAGTGTGCTCATTTCCGGTTATGAGACTTTAACAGAACTGAAGTGACCGCAAATGAGACCTTCTTGTTTTCTATTGAAGCTTTTGGTCAACAATTTTACCCTCTGTAATAGCTTCTTATTATATATTCTAGTAGTTTTATTTTACGTTTTTCAATACACTTTACTAATGGTTTTATTTTTCAATTGCTCTGGAATTTCGTCCGCTTTCTTCAAGATGTCCTTGTCACTCTGCGTCAGATTTACATTTGCGGTCACTTCAGTTCCGTTAAAGTCTCTCACAAACGGAAATGAGCACACTCAAAAGAATAATAATATTTTTCCAGACTTCCGTGATATTAATTCGCTATTATTAAACGCTTGCTTAACCTGTCCCAAGCGTATGTTATGCTTCTATTATCACACACTCGCGGATCACACGCGTTTCTATTTAAGGGCGTACCCAGTATGGTGCAAGGGGGATTGCCCCATTTACGAAAATTGAAACAAATAACAGGTTTTTATTTTAAATGGAAGCGTAAAATAATTACGTGTACGTATAATAATGCTAATCCTCTTTAAAAAGTAGGACGTTACAAACGAAATCATATAATTTCATAAGATTTCAATAAGCGAGATTAAAGAAAGATAATTGTCATTTCTTCAAAAATTATTTATATCTTAATACGATACTAACTTTCACGTTTTTTTATTTTTTATATGTCAATATATTCTAAAATATTTAGTTAATGCAAAATGGTATCTCTTTATATTCAGATTTTTTTCAGTTTTTAGTGATAAATATTTTCGTAATATAAATTTAATTGTAAAGCTTAAATAATTTATAAAATTTATTTGTAGAGTATTTTCGATATACTGACATATTTGTCTGCTAAACTTAAACTTTTAAAAAGCTGACATTAAAACTGAAGTTCACACACCTCTTTTCTTTTTAATAATTATATATCGAAAGAACAGGAGATTATAATTTTTTTGATGGTAACTACCCATCAGTTTTCTATTTTGAGAAGAAATCTGATGCTTTAAAAAATAACTAACAAAATTGTTTTTCTGTTCTCGTCTTTTGTCTAGATCATACGGCACGTTGCGATTACACTTTCTTTCATTGATTATTATATAGGCATTTCTTGTGTAATCCGGTAAACGAAAAGTACCTTAAGATTAGAGACGTATAGAATCGGGTAAAATAGGAATTAGGTGAAATAAAAAACGCGTACACACCAACGTTATTTTCTTGAGATTATTTATCTGTTCAAAATTTAATTTCTTCAAGTTTTGAATTTTTATTATTTTAACCGTCTCAACTAAGTTTGAGTATACTTTAATCTTCATTATTTTAGAATCCGGCATATTTGTGTAGTAAAATCCTTGTAAAATGGATCTTCGAAAGTATGGGTTTGTTATCAAGAAATTTAAAATAAATCAAAGCGACCCATCATCTCCTTCATCAGCTGATGAATCATCATCATCTCAATCATCTTCTTCATTTTCGACGCTTTCTTTAGAACTCACACCGCGGGGCAACTATTTCCAAATATAGCGATACTACATTTTCTCCGCATCCTGCTTCAGAAATGGGACATCATAGGTATGTGATTAAAAACCCGCAAACAAACAAATTAAAATTTGAAATTTTGACGAACTGTTGGAAACTCGAATCAGTCACATTATTTTCGTAAAGGTTCGCAACAGTCGAATCGTCGTTTATTCGTATATAATTAACTCAAGACTCACCTTAGTTCATTCACCAGCTTAAAAGGACTACTATGTCTTTAGTGTGCTTTATTTCCTCGGAAAATTGAACAAGGTGTTCGCAAGGATCATTTATAATAAAACCCTGCGATCATTACAAAGAATTCCACGAATACGTTCAATATCACATAAAAAGTGTTTTTGGCAGAAAAATGCTTCGAGGGATGCAATTAATTTTGTTTTGAAGTCATTGAGGGAAAGAAATTTATCTATTGACGACCCCCGGTAGATGCACATGTAAAACGAACAATAGAAGAGAATCAAAATAAATTATTGTCCATTCTTTCTGCGATTGTTTTTTCTGCTACACATGACAATAGCCTTTGTGGAAATTCGTTAGAAAATGCTAATTTTATAGATTTGATTAATTTCAGAGCTGACACTGGGGATGTACTATTAAGGGATCATTTAAACAATTTCACCTAGAATGCTAAATGCACATCTCCAAATATTCGAAATGCCTTAATGGAAGTATTTTACAAAAAAATAATTATCACTAAAATCAAAGAATCGGTTTATTGGTGAAAATTTTAGCTAATGAAATAGCTGATATCTCAGGTACGGAACAACTTTCTCTAGGTGCTCGATATTTTCGCTTTAAATCACAAACGTTAAAAGAAAAATATTTAAGCTAAGTGATTAGAGTGCAGAAAAAATTGCTCATTCGATTGTAACGAATTTTGAGGCATTTTGTTTTTTTGATATAAATTCACTTATCGAGCCGGGGTATGATAGATGTTCCATTATGGCTGGAAAAGAAGGAGGAGTTCAACAGATTATTAGGAATATGTGTATCCGAAAGCTTTATTCGTGCACCGTGCATCTCATAAATTAAATCTTGTTGTAAATGATTTAAATAAATTAGTTGAAGTTCGAAATTCACTGGGAACAATTTAAATTAGTTATTAAATTCTTCAGAGAAATTTCAGTATGAAAAAGTTCGGTGCCGACTACTATACCTTTACTGCGTGAAACAAGACGGACTGAAAAGTATCAAAGCACTCCCCCCTTTATTTAAACAATACTTTTTTGAAATTATTGGCGAATTGGAATATTTATCGATCAATGGTAATGATCAAAATACTAAACAAATTTCAGACCATTTGTTAGCGGCATGTCTCGCACCAGTGTTCCCTTATTTATAATTGTGCAATATTCTACTATATTAGAACCAATTTCAGCTGCTTTTCAGTCTGTTAGAACATCGAGAAATGTCATAAGTAAATATCAGTAATGCGGTAGTAATATTTAAATTTCATCGTGAAAATGTGCAATCCGAATTTGAAAAAAAGTTTACAAACAAATAACAGAAATATGTAACTCACTAGATGTTAATTATTGTTTTACGCCAACAAAATCGTGCCGATTGTCCGATTTTGACAACAGAAGAATACTTTCGACGTAATATTTTCATTTCATATTTAGATTTGTCCGTAGATTCTATAGATTGCAGATTTTCACAAAATAATGCAACAATTACCGCAATTTTTAAAATGCATCCAGAAAATTTTACATTAAAGAATCAATTTATAATCGATAAGAAAGTAATTAATGAAATCTCCTTTATGAAGCAAGAAACTGGTATGATTTTCGGATGATTACTGCAACAATATCTATTGCAAATATTGTGAGCAATTAACATTAATTGATTTACTTGAGTATGCATTATTTTATTCTTTCGTTAAAATAGTCATAATAACAATTCCTGTTATATACTAGTTGAACGTTCTTTTTCTACACTACGAAGGATGAAAACGTGGCTCAGATTAACTACAACTGAAGACCGATTGAACGGTCTCGGTTTAATGAGTATGCATAGGCAAAGAATAAGCAGTTCTCGAATGAAGTTACAGACGTGTTTGCTCTCGAAAACCAAGGCGTCTACAATTTCTTTTTAAATAGATATTAGCATTTATAAGCACTTATTATTTTTATTCTGTATCTTCACGTACCTTTAAATTATACATTATAGTGTATTAATTAACATTCAGGTATTATACAAATGAATGCTTTTATCGTCAATAAGTTCAAAAATTCAGTATAAGTACTTCTCTCTCTCTCTCTCTCTCTCTATATATATATATATATATATATATATAGATTAGTAAATAAATTAATATTTATGTTTATATCCTAGTAAGTGCATATTAAATACATCAAATTAGAGTAGGCAAAATTTACATGTGTGTTTGTTTCTAGGTACGCCCATGTTTCTATTATTTAATCTAAACGGGGGCATTGCCGATTTTTATGTTTGCCTTTTTATTCGCCAAATATTTACTAATCCTTGTTTATTTCCTATTTATTAATATTTATTTTAGGCTTTTGGGTAATTCTTTCGATAGAACTGCTAACATTTTTTTCATCTTTTTTTTTTTTTTTTTCTGATGCTGCTAATAGAGCGCTGTCATCCGTAAGACGAATTGCTTCCTACTTTTCATCATTTTGATTGGTCCTTCTATACATGTATCGAAAGAGCCTTGCTTTATTTTAACCTTCTACTTCGCATCCATTAACATCAATTATCGTTGCTTGCGACTTATACAGTTTTCATTCTTCTATCTTTCCCCTTGAGCCTATACTCTTTTAAAACTTTAAGATGACATGTTCTAATCGATGTCGTCAAAAGCTTCTAGAAAAGTTACATACGTTTCTTTTTATTTTTGTATCCTATTTCCCGTATGAATTTCAAAAATAACTTTTCTGTTGCTTTCTCTTTTGTCAACTGGAACAGTTCTTCTTCCCCGTTGTCCTAAATTTTTCCTTTTATTCCAGGTTCTTTTTTTTAAATTTAATAGTATTCTATAATTTACGCAGTCGTTTATATTTCCATTTTTTTTTTTTTTTTGATAATAATTCCGCTTTTTAAACATTTTTTATAGCAGTCATCTATGAAATAATAATTTTTTACTTCTCGGTCTTGTACGGTGTTTCATCTACACTAATCGGTTTATTTTCCTTTAACTTTTTCAGAGCTAATCTCTCTTACGAACTTTGGGCTCTTTTATTTTAATAATTCCTTCATTTTCCATTTTTTCTTCCAAATCTAACGCTCCATACGGTTCTGTTCCATGTATTCTTTTGAACGGCTTCAAAAAAGTTCTAGGTGCTAATCTACTATCCTTAAGTAAGAAATTTCACTTTAAATTTTGATCGGATATGTACCCTTCCTCCTTTACGAATAATCTCGTTCCTTCTACCTCTCAATTCGACCTGTCTTTTTAATCCTTGGTTCCCAGAGTTTCCTTCTCTACCACGTTCTAGTTGTTGACTTTATTATTCGCTTATGCTACTTTATTTTGCCCCTTTTCGGCTATCGAGTCTCTTTGGTTTCCTATTCTTGTTGTCCTCTTCATCCTAATGAAGCAGTTGTCTGTGATGCTAATTACATTTTCTTTGGGTGTTTTGCTCTTTCTGATGAACGTTCATTTCTTTATTTACTCTTCTTAAAGTCTTCCTGCTCTGTATTGTGTTTCCTATATTCGATCCTTTCCTTCTCGGTCTGTTGCCCTGCCATTTTTATTTCAGTTATTTCCGAATGAATAAGTTCTAACTAGTTGACCCTTCGTCCTGTCGTTTCTGAGTGAAGGTCCCTCTGGTTGACAAGACCCCACCCCCTCAAAAAAATCAACTTTATATTTACAATTATAAAAATAACTTTACATCTTCCATCTGTAACCGCTTTGATTTTCGTTTCGGTTTTAGACACTTATCTGTTTCGGCTTTATTCAACAACTATTTAATTTCATCACATCTCCTAATCAAACAAATTCTTCTTCGCTCTAAGCGCGGTTATCCGTTACCATCTTTTTTACCTGTTTATACTTTACATTTATTATTTCTGTAATTTCTTTTTCTGCTCTATTAATTGTAAAATTATTCATCTATCAGTTCTTTTTTGGCTTTAATTTTTTATGCTCACAATTTTTTTCTTTATGTTGTCCGGAGTACTGTTTATTTCTCGTCAAATTGCAGAGTTTATCTCTTTCATTTCAATTTTTCCTGTTTAGTTTTTGTTCTATTTTTAGTTCTTTTGATTACTCTGAAAACACCTTTTTTGTTTCTTTCAGCTAGCTGAACTTTTCTTAACTGCAAATCACATTATGGCCACTGTCCATCTCCAATCCAAAGTTTGTATAGTTAGATTTCATCTGACTTCTACATCATTGTTTCACTATTATATATTCAGTCTGATATCTGTTTTCCAATGTATCGTCTACATCTAGGAAAGCGTATGTTTGTTAATAGTCGCCTTAAAGTCAAATCCTTTTTATCACACAACAATGGTAGTGCTCCTCATCAGCTTGTTCATACGTCCTTTTTATTTCTTCATCGGAAAGTATAATTAACGTGAAAATCGTTTTGTTATAACTTCTCCATCTTTGTTAGCGAAATAATCCGGCAAATTCTGGAGGACTACGGAAATACTCATTCTAGATGAGTTAATTTTTAAACTATCTAGACCGCTTTGCTAAAGCGCTGTCCACAAAAGGGCTGCATCTATAGAAGACGAAAAGAGAATTAGAAACAATGAAAATAAATGAGAAAGGAAAATATGCAAGGAGCGGGACAAAAACAAACGACGGAATAACACTAACGAAAAGAGAAGAATGGATTACGAAAATGTTAACAACAAGAAAAGAATTCGAAAATAACAAAGACAGCCATATTGACTTTACAGCGTTGGACGATTATCAATATGATTATCGCAGATAATTGGATCGATAGCGAAGTGCAACTGACTCGACAAAATATTACGATCGCGAGTTAAACATCGAATAAATTACGAGTACACATTTAAAAACAGCAATTATCAACTTCACATTATTTATTAACAAAATCTTCCTTTTATAATGATTAGAGCGCAACTTCAACTAGGCCGGATTTTTCACTCTGAATACAACGTGCCCTTTCATCTCATTTCACATACCTCAAAGATATCAGGTTTTGTTTTTGCCGTTGATTAAATTCCCGCCACAACCTTAAAGTCCGCACGTTCCTAGGATCGATTCGAACTTATTGAATGGTTTATCATACCTTTAGATATTTCGGTTTTCTAGTTGCTGTTCACATCTGCACACCTGTTTGCATATTTTACAGCAATGAGAGAATCGTTAGCCGATTGCCACGATTCCTATTTACCTTACGTTTTTTTATATCGACACCTATTTACCTTACGTTTTTATATATATATATATATATATATATATATATCGTCGCGATAGCCCAGTTGCTGGAGCGCTTGACTTCCATTACGGAGGCCAGGGGTTCGATCCTGAGCGACGACCGAACTTATTAAAAGAATTAAATAAATAATCGCTAATAATCACGTGGAAGGCAATGGCAAACCACCACGTACAACATCATATGAGCGCTAGGTTAATACACAGCAGACACACACGGGACTGAATTTGTATATCGGTAAATCAAACGATTACTATCAGTTTCGAATGTAGACTTGGGTGTGTACACCTGCGTTGCATATAACAATTGCCTAGTACACTATGCCTGTGTCTGTACAGCTAAAAATGTACGAATAGGTAGTCGCCGACGCTCAGGAATTAAGTATGGCACTATAAAGAAAAAGATATATATATATATATATATATTC
This sequence comes from Icerya purchasi, assembly GCA_039619475.1. NCBI lineage: Eukaryota > Metazoa > Arthropoda > Insecta > Hemiptera > Monophlebidae > Icerya > Icerya purchasi. The sequence goes on from CM077115.1 coordinate 243,401,471, forward strand.
ATGATCTAATTTCCGGTTGCCTTACACATTACTGAAACATAAACGGTTTTTTCATCACACCCCATGAGGCTAAATTCGAGAAACGTATTTAAAAAAAAAAAAAAAAAGATTCAGAACCAATTAAAATTTAGTTTTCGGTTTGCGCGATTATTTCTATTACTTCCACTTTCCATGCGTGGTGACAATTTTCTCTTCCTTTCGCTGAAACACTTTTAATGTAAAAAAAATAAATAAAAAAAAAACATGCTTTAAAGAAGTAATGAAATTTTTTTTTTTCATGGAAATAATATTTCACTGAACAATTACGAAAAACTTTAACAAATTTTGCATATCAACTTTGTAATAAGCAATTTTGAAACGAAACTACCATTATAATCTAACAGGTTTTTCCGGAAAATAATTACTCTTCTGTTTAAATTTTAATTTGACGTGCCGAATTTGCCGCGACTATTGTTTACTTTGTTGCGGAGACCTGTCAAAGTTTGCGAAAAAGTTTACGAGCCAAAAGTTTTTTTTAATTAGAAAATTAATTACGCCGCTTGCGATAATTGAGTGATGTGCCGTAACGGAAGAGGTACTTACAAATAGAAAAAAGGCCGGAATGCGTTCGAATCTGTTCCGCAGAGCTACCGGGGAAAAAATTGATTTTAATGCATAAACAGGAATTTATCGAGAATTTTATTATATTCGTACCTTTTTCAATGATCTGGTATTTGCCCGATTTCATACATTATATTTCAATAACTAATTATAACAAATCTTCGCGGACTTTCAGGAATTATTTTGCCCATTAGAAGATAGACACTATTTTATTACGCCCTCTCGCCCATTTTTATTTCCAGGGTCTCCGTCGATTAGCTTACCCAACTACGAATCGTTTCGGAAAAGTCAGATCCAACACATGCGTGCCGACCAATGTATATTGTTTCATAATAGTGCCCAAACTCTCGAATCGCATGTAGATTTTTATTCGATACGGTTTTTTGTTTTCATAGCGAAATACTAGTTCCCTGTTTAGACACATTTTTCTTTATGAAGAAAGTTTCCTATCCTCCAACCTGTGAAAGGTACAGTAGCGCATCTAAACTAATCGATTCTTCCATCTTTTGATCTGATGTAATCCGTTCTTATTATATTGCCACTACTTCGCTATCGAATATTACAGAATGAGACTGGTAAAAGACAATTTACTTCGCACTTAATGTTGACTAGAGTTTAACGTTCACCACCGGGGCAAGGCCGTGTCCATGGGGGGGGGGGGGATGAGAACTGAAATAGTTATTATGAATATACAAAAGTCTGAAAAAAATTACAAATTTAAAATAAATATTGATGATTTTTTAGGGTGTTCTTACCTACCTTTAAAAGAAAAAAGAAAAAATATGCTGCACATTTTTAGCTACTTCATTTATGCAAAAATTTTTATTACGAGTATAATTAATAACATATGTAATTTTTATTAATGTTCATATACGGGGTAATTCATTTATGTAAATTATTAATATATATAAATCAAAATGATGGAAATTATTAATAGTACGAATATTAGTGAAAAATGTATTGTTATTTATAAAATAAATATGTAAAGAAAATTTTCACCCCCCCCCCCCCCTAGAATTCTGGCTACGGGCTTGCACCGGGGCTATATCCTAATTGGCTGATCTTATTATAATTTTCTTATTTACGAACTCTATTTACATGCTGGTGCACTACTTGCACAAACGGCTTCAATAAATGAGTCTATTTTTAATACACGTATATATTTTTTTTTTGGAGCCCACTAATTTTTGCGAATTTCAAAAACAAGCCTCATTTCAACTCCCCGTTTTTCTATTTTATCTTTACCGGTATATTTGGCATTGGTCAACTGTGTTAATAGTAGATTTTCATTGGGTTAAAAAATGTTTATTGTCATTTTTTCGTGACATTTTATATGTAGCCGTCGTAAAGATTTCGATTTTAATAGTATTTGCTAACAAAGACATGCGTTTAAGTTTATTTTTTTTAGATCTGGTCAGTAATTTTTATTTACAGCTGCGCGACACACACACAAAAAAAAAAGAAAAATGGCCGCTCGTCAACCGTTTACGATCGAGTCTTTTCCTGAGTTATTGTCAGTCTGTTGTTGTTTGTGACCGTTTATAGTTTATTTCTGTTGTCAACTTTGTTCTAACAATATTTTTACATCCGAATTTCTTAATTATTTTGTTAAAAATAGCCCCTTCCCAGGTCTCGTTCGTGATTTTTATAAAATAAACATCGCGTTATTGCCACAAGTGTTTTATTCGATATCATAATTTTAGTCTCCGAAATTTTTTGTTATTTTAAAATTCCCCTAAAGACACCAACTTTAAAGTGAAATCGATAAACGCGGTTTTACTAAAAAACGCAGGCTCTCAAAGCTTAAAGACGAGGAAAAAGCATTATAGAGATGCAAGTCAAAAACACAATCAGTCCATCGCAAGTAACATTTAAGGCAAACTTCCAGTCGCTGATTCTTCTTTATAATATACTGAATCTAAAGTAACGTGCAAACAACTTTTTTCCACTTAATCCGATTCTACAATACTAGAACTGCTGATTTGCATCTTTCTCGAACGTTCCATCTGCAGTATGCCGACTACAAAGCCATTATGTCTTCTAGATACATGTCCAGAACATTGACGATTCAAAAAAAAACAACAAAAAAAAAAACATTGAAATACGCTTAAGAGCGCATAGTTGACATTGAAACATTGGTTAAGCCCCCTATATACCTCCTGAGTATTCGTCTATATATAAAGCCACATTTCAAAACTACTTATTCTTCAATGTGTCACCGATTATCTACAGGTTTTCGCTTCGCCTAGTTGCAAAGAAGTTTTTGTCCTATTGCTAATCGAAACAAAATCAAATTAAGCCCGGCGTTTTTTATATCATTTCTTATTCAAGCCGGGATCGCCTTTCCTCTATTAGACACGATAACTAGAAGTTCCGGAATGGATTTTTATCTCGCGATAATTAACAAACGCTTTTTATAATAAAATAATGGTCGCTCGTGGTCGATTGTATCGATAGTTGCCGACATCAATTTTTCGAATTTCTACAGATTATCCACTAGGTGCAAAAAATAACATCAAGGCCGGGTCCAAATTAAGCGTACGATCTCGAAGAGCACCCCTCACCGCAAATCGACAATGCGGAAGTGTCCACAATATAAGTAGTGCGTGCGTTTGTTTGTCAGTAGAGCTGCTTGTTAATATTGTCGTATTTTTATTTTGCTATTGCGTAATTTTTTGTATTTTAATGTATACGAAAAGTGTTAAAAGATCGCTTATGTTCGTGATCGTAATTTATTATTAGCGTAATAATATTAGAAAAAAAGAAAAAAAAAAAGAAAGAAAGAAAGAAGGTAAATGAAATTTATAGAATGAGAGAAACACTTGGCGAATATTTCACTAGTTATCTCTTCAGGTAGAAAATAATAAAAGCGCGCGTTTTTAGAATACACCGGAATAAGTATAGGAACCGTTTAATTATTTAGTGCATGTGATATCTCCAAATATGCCGCTATCTGTTACAAACTTTTTTCCATCGTATTTATAATTTTTGTCGATCTTATTTTCCATAAAATCGGCGATTTTTCCACTTCCGTAATTATTACTATTATAAAAAGTACGTAAAAACACAACTAACCACTCAATCGTCATTGTAAGTAGACTATTTTAAATCTGCGTCTATTTAAAGGAAAATCAAACCAATTCGTATTGCTACCTCAAATTGGACACCCTGCACAGATTACATGAGTTTGAAAACACTTCCGCGACGCGCACACGCATCGCACGCTCAATTTGGACACGACCTCAATGTTCTTTTTTGCACCGAGGTAATCCACGAGAACCCGAAAAATTCGGGTCAGTAACTAATCCAATCCAAAAATCATTATGGAGTATTAATTGATGGAAGAGGAACTGAAATAAATTCGTCAAAAAGACATAATTCTTTAGCTGCCAGTTAAATAATTGAGCTGTAATATCGTTTCAAATATTAAAATCTTGCCCTAGAACAGTTTAAAATTAGCATTAAACAAAGTCGTTTAAACTTTTTTCCCGGAATTCCGGGTGCGCATATTTCTTGAAAACTCAGCGAAATTCTAAATTTAATTCTCTGAAGATTCCGTTACTCTCGCCCTTTAAAAACATCAACATTTCTTATCTGGTACGTATTATTCTTTCACCTTTTTTCTTTTTCCGTCGTCAGTTAAAAGTTATCGAATTAATTTGACTCTCAAAAGGCGTGCAACTCGGATAAACTATGTTCGCAATGAAAATTTGCAATTAAAATATTAGCGTTGTTTCTTTTCATTGAACATCCGGAGGACTAGTATAGATAAAACTGTACTTTCTCTCTATTTATCGTAAATATCAGCGTCCGCAGCCACCCGGAAACGAGATACTTTTTGTTCTTTTAAAAATAGTTTTCTCAAGATAAAATATACAAATTTTTTTTTTTTGTTTTGTTTTCATTTAAATAAGTTGTGGGTCTCACAGGGCAAGTATGCCCGTTGTGTGAGTGCCCGACACTCTTATTACCGTTAATTTAAGATACAAAATTACAATTATTCTAGCTTATCCTATACATCATAATAATAGTCAACTAAGTTTATATAACTTATGACATAGTACACACATACAAATACATACACAGTAAGTACTCATCTACATACCGATACATGAAGGTAGCAAAATATCTTCAAATACGAAAAAAAGGCAAAGAAAAGAAAAGAAGAAGAAAAAGAAAATAAAGAAAGAAAGAAAAAGAAAGAAAAAAGAAAGGAACAATAATAGAAAATTATAAAATGTGATGATTCGAACCGTATCGTGGGTTTTACTCTTTACACCATTCTTTCAGCCATTTCTTTACTTCCCCTTTCCACACACCAAGTTTTTTTTCGTTTAATATATGATGGGGTATTCTAGTAATTAATTTAATTAGAACTAAATCATCAGTATTGTCAATTCGTAGATTTACGCTCAGGGGGTAGATGTAATATATATTATTTTGGTTTCTTGTTAATCGAGTTTTTTGCCTAGATGGTAATTTTGTATTATTGACATTCAATTCTAGTAATCTATAATAGAAATAGTACATCTTGGGGGACATTTCGTTGTTTTCTTTCCACACATAATTGATGCAGAGTCGATTTGCTTCCAGTAGGATATAGTATAAGTTTCAAACACCTTTTCTGTACTTTGATAATTTTATTCATTTCCGTTTTCTTAGCCTTACATAATATATTTGAATTCCATATAAAATTCTAGACATTATTATTGAATCATAGTATATACGTAATGGGCGATATGCTAAAACCTGTTTTATTTTATGTAAAGCAGGAATTGACTGTCTTATTTTCGAATTTAAACTTTGAATGTGTTTTTTCCAGTTCAAGGATTTATCGATATATATACCTAGATATTTAAAATTTTCTATGTTCTCAAGCGGTGGACAACAACACAAATGAGTGTTGTTATTTATATGCAGTTCATGTATGCAATCATTATTATGGAGGGTAATTCGCGGATCGTGTGTCATATGTTTGGTACTGTTCCGAATGTGCAGTAAATTAGATTTATTTATATTAATACATAACCTCCTATCATGTATCCATTTACTAAAATTATCTATATCCTCTTGTACACGACCATTTAGTAGAAAATGAAATACAAAATCGATTTCACAGTTACGAAATAAACTGTTTAGTACATTCGAACAAATGGTACAAATGTTTTGACAAAGGAGGTTTACTCGTAATTTCAGATAGCGATAGGGAAGCTTATATATATATATTCATATGTATATATGTAAGTATATATACACGTATAAATATATATATTAATTACCAACGTAATTCTTAGACCGACACCTATTACAAAAAATGTCCCAATTTTATGTAACGTTTGTAATATTTCAATTTTTAACGACTTCCACAAAGAATAAGGGGTTATATGTTCGTCACGTATGTTTCTTTTTTCTTTATGTTTGTTCGCTCATAACTTATTTCGTTATAAAATCGAATGCAGCGAGGCCAAAATGGCCGAGTTATATATATGTATATATACAAACTCTGCCATTTTGACTTCGCAAGGGACTGTGCCCCCCCCCACCCCCCACAACCCCCACCCCGCCCCACCTTATTTCATTTCTGTCTCTTTCCATTCTATACTTTGTGTAAAATGATCAAAAATTTACAACGTATTTCTTACTGGCATCAATACAAAAAAAATAACATAACCACAAAAATCCTATCCTAACATTTAGCTTTCATTATATAAAATTAAGACATTTTTTCGTTACATTTTTCATTACATATTTCATTACATAAAATTGTGACATTTTTTAAATAACAATAACAAAAATCCTATAAAATACATATAACAAACGTTAGATAAAATTGGGACATTTTGTTGGGACATTTTTTTAGGACATTTTACGTTACATATAATTGGGATATTTTTTCTAATGTTGTAATTAATATATATAATTATATTTTGTAACGAAAAGTGTAACAAAAAAAAAGGGCTAATTTTATGTAATGAAAGTTAAATGTTAGGATAGGATTTCTGTGATTATGTTATTTTTTTTTGTGTCGATGCCGGTAAGTATTACGTTGTAAATTTTGATCATTTTATACAAGTGTAGAAGGGAAACAGACAGAAATGCAAGCAAGAGGGGTCAAGGGGCACAGTCCCTTGCGAGGCCAAAATTGCCGAGTTTATTCATATTAATTACAACTTAATTCTTAGGCTACCCCCATTAGAAAAAATGCCCCCAAGAAATGTCCTAATTTTGTGTAACGAAAAAATGTCTTAATTTTATATAATGAAAGTTAAATATTAGGATAGAATTTTTGTGATTTTGTTATTTTTTTTCTGTTGATGCCAGTAAGAATTACATTGTACATTTTGATCATTTTATACAAAGTATAGAAGAGAAAAAGACAGAAATGAAAGCAAGAGGGGTCAAGGGGCACATCCCCTTGCGAGGCCAAAATGACTGAGTTACATATATATATATATATATATATATATATATATATATATATATATTTATTATATTTTACTCAAACAATCACAAACACACACTTTAATTTTTAAACATTTTAATTAGGAAAATTACAAAACACTTGAATAATTATTGTTATTCGATCTTTTTAAAATTTAATGATCGGCATTCTTGGCTTTTTTGGAAGTATGTTACCTGATCTTTTTAAAAACCGTCTGTTTTTTTGTTTTTTTTCTGTGCTGGTGTTTTTCTTAAGTAGGAGATGTATTCAGCTTTGAGAGAGCTGGATTCCTACGATCCTCATTATATCATATGTACAAGTGAAATTAAGGGGTATTAACCCCAATGATGTATCAGCGTTATGTGCGAGTTGGTCTATTAATATGGTGAAAATATAATGTGATACTTAAAGAGACGATTAAAATTGAAACAAAAAATAATAACAATAACAAAATTAATTACGGGTCGTATTTTTTACAATTTTCGAACTTGTTTGAAATAAAATTAGCGGTATATATCGATTACGACTGTTTAGTATGCGGTGTCGTGTAGCTTAAAGATAATAAACCAGTGAATAGGATTAAGCAACTACAAAATAGATGCGCCAAGACGCGCGTTCATTTATAGAAGCGTGATGATAACGATAAGTATATGTGAGCGCAAGAGAATGGTCCTTTCCTTGACTATATCCCTTCTTCAGACATTCTTTCTCTATCACGTTCTAATCATTCCAGACTTTAGTTGGACATGTATCCATCTTTATTCTCTAATCATTATTCATACTACCGTCTTATTCAACCGGTTTTTCCTGCCTCGGTTTCTTCTATTCCTATCTGTCGTCGTTCCATGGTTGTTTTCTTAATTAGACTCAGCATCAATCATTCTCTACTCCCTTCTTCTCGCTTTCGTCTTTTTTTTTAGCTCTTTCTCCTTTCTGCTCTCTTCACGCTTCTGAGCCTTCTTGTATTTGTCATTCAAATCATATCCTTTTCGAATGTTCCGCACTCCTTAACGAACGCTCCCTTCTTTATGCCTAATTTTCGTCTTTGGTTCTTCTTACTCCCTTTAACGCTACCTATATCCTTTCCTTCCCATTGCCTTCCGTTATTCCGTTGCTGCTGTCCTTTGTTTTTTCCATTTCTGACCGCCTGGCTATATTTAGTTCTATCTCTTAATTTTTCATGTTGTTGGGTCAAGGCCCGATAGCCTAGTTGCTAGAGCGCTTGACTTCCGATATGGCGGTCACGGGTTCGATCCCGAGCGACGACAAACTTATTACAAGAATTAAATAAATAAATAAATAATCGCTAATAATCACGTGGCAGGCAATGGGCAAACCACCACGTTCAACATCATATGCGCGCTAGGTCAGTACACAGCAGACACACACGGGACTGCACTAGTGGCGCGATAACAAGCGGCTACTATCAGTTCCGAATGTAGTCTTCTTGCGTGTGTACACCTGCGTTGCATATAATAATTGCTATGAGCGCTACCTATTCTGTACAACTAGAATGAACGAATAGGTAGTCACGACGCTCGAATTCGAGCAATACGACTGTTACGTTACGGGTCAAGGCCGCTGGCGCGCCCAGGGTAGGAAAAGAAAAGAAATATAACCGTCCTTTTTAATGGCTAAAGGTGAAAATTATTTTTTTTTTAAGGAAACATGAGCGAGAAAACCTCGAATTTGATAAATGATGGAGAGAAAACGTTTGATTAAAGTTTTCGAACGAGAAACATAAACACTGATCGTGAAGAACAAATTGACTAAAAAAAAATGCGAATATCATTCGCAAAATTATTACCGCAACGAGTATTACGAACGGGTCGAAAAATAATGTAGGTAATAAAGAATTTTTTTTTCTGTAATATATAACTGATTTCAGGAATTTAGTAAGTGTATTCGCTTTAAGAATAATGCTAACTTATGTGCAATTAAAAACGGCGTCAGTTTTCAAGGACACACGCGAATTATTAAAATCATTACGAAACCGTAAATAGGCAAAAAGAAGAATTGAAAAGTGGAAAAAAATCAACTATAGAGAATTACGAAAACGGAAATTTAACGCGCAGGCAGTGAAACCCGGCATAATTCACGAAAAGGGCGAAAAATTACATATTTCGTGAATTTCGCGATACAACGGTGTCGTATATAATGTGCAAAATTTTAAACAGTTCCCAAAAAATGTGCGTAATGGCCGCCTAGATCGACTAAAGAGAAATTCGAATGTTTTAAATTATTCGTAATTATTACTTACTGTACAACACCGTACGCGGCATATTACAGGTAGACGCGTCTAATAGGGCGTAAAATGAAGTGAACGAAATTATATGTAAGTGTCACGTGAACTGCGTACAATACGGGAAATGAACGAAAACGATTATGTAGGCTTCACGAACTGTTCGAGAAAATACTTTTACGTTATGAGAATTTCCGGATTTAAAATTCTCTGACACGGATCTTTCGACTGAGAGTCAGTTAAAAATTTGCGACAAATATTTTTGTCACGTTTCAGATAACGCTTTCTTTTCGCATTACCTATTTAGTCATTATCGTTCGTGTTACATTTCGTAGACTTCATTTTTTCCAGTTTTCCTTTTCTCTGCGATGTAAACGCGAGCAAAGGAATAGTGAAGAATTTACGCAATTTTATTTTTGCTGCGTCTAACTGGCCGACAAGGTCGCTTTCAATTTTTATTTTGGATATGAAATAAATTTGTCGGGCTAGCGCACTTCTGAGTAACAATTAACTAAATGTGTAATAATAAAATAAAATCGATGTAACGTATTTTTAGGATGACATAATCGACGGAAAAGTTAATTCAATGTGCTTTTAATTCAGCCGTTGTTATCTATAAGCCGGTTTTTTCATCTCCGAGATTGCGTGACTTTGTTGCATTTTTGAAATATTTTCCAGTATTTCAATATTTTAAAGGAAATTCTAACTGCTTTACACATTTGACTGTTGTTTTTTTTTGTTTTTTTTTTGGAAATTACTCGTTGGCCATGTATAACTGCCAGGGTCATTACGGCACAACGAGTATCGGATTTATTATAATTTGTTTATTAGATTATTTCTGTTAAGGAAGATTAGCATTGTCTGAACCTGTTCTGGACGATTATCTAAAAAGAAGGTGTAGTGGTTCGTCCTTGATTCTTGTTAAGTTTTTACATTGTTTCAGAATGTGCTCCACCGAAGGTAGCACTGCTGCATTCCAGAATGGGCAGGAAATCGGTGGAGGGACTCCCTGGAGGACATGGTTGTGAGATATCGATGTGTGTCTCAGTCTCAACCTATTAAGGGCAGAGAATTCTTTTTTGGACCATCATGAAAGTTATGTTTGCATGGATAAGGTTTTTATACTATTCACCTGATTTTAAAACTCTACAGAGATCAAGAGAAAAAAGTCCAAAATTTAAATTACGAAAATACTAAAAAAAAAAAAAAAAAACAATAAAATGCAGGCGTTTTTACTGTAGGTTCTAATGAATTTTTGAACAGTGAGATAGATTTCTTCGAAAATACGAAAGAAAATTTGAAACGGGATAATTTTGGGAAAGAAATTAAGTTTAAAATGAAAAATTGAAAAAATATGTATTTCGTATGTTTCTCTAAAAATCGATTTACTATATCGTGTATCGATTAATTATTTACTGGCTGAAAAATATTGTGGCTTGCCAGTATTTATTAGTATATGTCTTCTTCTTCTAACTCACTCGTTGTCGAGTATGAGTGTCATTTCTCTTATCGCTTCTTCTCCGTCAGATAATACGATGCCTGAATCTCATGTAGGATATCAATTCTACTTTATAACTGGATACATAGCTGCATTGCGCACATTGAAATTGGCTTATTTTATTTTTTCTTGCCTTTTTTGTATGTTTACTGGAAGCATCATAGACACTTGTTAGATTTGCAATTTTATCAGTAAACTTTCTCCATTCCATTCTGTTCTATTCTTTTAGTTTATTAAATTGTTACATATTAATCGAAATTCCATTTCGAAATTTGACTTCTCCTTCCTTTTCTGCCTATATATATATATGCTGGTCAGGTTTAATTGTGACGTAGCATATTCCTAGGACATCGGTAAACAGTAATTGGGACTGTGATTAGTAATTGGTGAGTAAGTTTCAAATGACATACCATTGTTACATATTCACGAACGCTTTCCAGCTGTTATATATTTCAGTATTCACTTGAAAAACGGCAACGAGTTTACTTCAACGCACACCAGGAAGCTGCATATCCACTAAACACAACGTTGACCGCTTTTTTTCAATTGTATGCAACTGATGAATTCGCAAAAACGTTGCTGCATCACGAAATACCGCAGTATCACGAACTTGGGATCAATCGAAGAAGACATTTTTCAGAAGAAAACGAGGCGCGAGGCATTCTTCTATAGCTGGCATATTTTCTACACATACATTGGGGCGAGTACATACTATTCATCCGAATATGCTACTATTTAGGAATGTCGCTTTTTCATTTGTGCACATTTTATGACAGAGCTTTATCGATTTTTCATTATAATATACAGAACATCCATTCCATACATGTACAATATATAGAATAATAAATAAATTTACACTGGCAGGACAAGGTCTGCCGCGTTCAGCTAGTGTATATGTGCATATACATATATATATATACAAAGGTTGGGCCAGAACAACTGCAACTACTCTCCTCCGCACGGAGTATGGACGTTATCTAGCGGGGTCAAAAAACGAGTGAAACATCAAGTTCATTCTTTTTTCAACAGCAGAACAAGCGCAAAACGAGCGCCATTATAGCAATACGAACATACAGCTGTGTGAACGAAGTGTAGTTAAAATTCGAATACAGACTAAGAAATTTCATACAAAAAATTGTTTATTCGCCGTCTGATTCGTTGTCAGCATCCGCAGGCTCCTTGTGCATCCTTTTGGGCCACTTTTCGAAAATCATTTTCCAGAATTCCTCAGCTGGAATAACCTTCAAAGCGTCCTTGATAGCTCTGCGATCTCCGCTTGTGTCTGAAATCCACTGCCTCTCAGCGTGCGTTTTAGGATCGGAAAGAGTCAAAAATTGCATTGTACGAGGTCCGGTCTGTGAAATCGTGGCAACGAACTCTTCTTCTAGGTTTTGATTATCAACTGATAAGCGTACAATACACATACATTATAGTCTGTATACGCGAACTCTAACTACACTTCGTTCACACAGCCGTATCATTTCGGTTCGTATTGCTATAGTGGCACTCATTCTGCGCTTGTTCTGCTATCAGAAAAAGAATGAACTTCAACTCGTTTTTTGAGCGCCAGATAATGTCCATACTCCGTACGAAGACTAGTTGCAGCTGCTTTGGCTCACCCATTGTATGTATATGTCATCCTCATTATCTCCTCAACCATTTGGTTGGTGGGCAACCTATTCATATATATTTCAGTTGCACAGATATAGGTTGTATACAAGGTAATTATTATATGCAACGCGGATATACACACACACACAAGACTACACTTGCAACTGGTATTGTAAATGTTTGATTTATCGCGCTACAAGTGTCGTCCCATGTGTGTCTGCTGTGTACTAACCTAGCCCGCATATGATAGTGGAGGCGCTGGTTTGTCATTGCCTTCCATATGATTCTATTAGTGAGTATTTCAATTCAATTTTTCGTTATAATTTCCGCGGTCGCCCGGGATCGAGACTTCCGCAACGGAAACCAAACGCTCTAGCAACTAGGCTATCGCGACGACATGTATAGGTATGGATATAGATATAAATATGAGTGTATATATTTAAAAAAAAAAAAAAGGGAAGGAAATTCGGAGAAAATCCGGAAAAAGAAAGATGGGATTTAGCTGAAATGAGTGGGTTGAAGATAACAGAGTAGTTACAAACACGTTCACTAATCCTCCATAATCCATCATCCCGCTTTTATATCTTACTAATTTATTCCGATCAAATATCTCCTGTCATCCGCCCGTAAACATCCTTATTCGTACATGCGCAATATAGGCGCGCCTCTGTGATGCTATCCGAACAGCGGTGGAACTCGAGATGTATTTTTATACGACTGAAGTTAAATTTTATGTGCACTAAACAATAACGGGAAATTTTAATATGCTAAAATTTGTGATTCCGAAGTGAGGTGGGCGGTTGCTATGCCCGCAGAAGCTGCAGCACCTGAATGGAAGTAAGACTTTGCTTTTTTCGTCCTCTGGCCGAGACGCAGCGATCAACGTGAGAATCGAAATGCGATTCGGTGACGTCACCCCGCGCAGGCAAACTGAAAATAAACGATCACGAAGCTTTGTTCGGTACTTCAGGTGCAGCGACTACGACCGATACAAAATACTCGAACCGGTTGATGTCGTAGTTGCGCGCCGGGTCTGGCTAAAGGACAAATTATTTAACCGGACCCTCGATAAGACTCGAAACCGACTCAAAACCAAGCTCGTGACGGTGTACCGACGTTGGACTAGCCGGCCATGATTATAAAGCTTTTAGGTGAAGGAAGCTGAAGAAATCGGGCAACGAATAATAGGGCTCCGCAGGCTTAATTGCTGCGTGAATTTAGCCTGAACGCTGCGAGTACGTCAAAATGGAAAGTGGCACTTTTTTCAAACAAAATCTTCAAAAATATTTTTGTCAGTAAATCAACCAAAGTGGTGTTTAGTTGAACACCAACGCCAGAAGGAATTCATTAGGAATTTCTAAATGTTAAATTATTAATATATATATATAGGTGTATATATATGTTTTAAACATTTTATAATACACTTCAAACGAATTAGGGAAGACAAAGAACTGCATATATGGTTTAACGCTCACTTAAATAACTGTTATTTTGGGTGGGAGGGAAGAAAAAACGAGGATAAAGAGTATGATAAGGAATTTGTTTGCTAGAACTCCGTTTTCAGTTGTAAAACTATTACGGAAAATGTGAGAAAAATTTTAAATAAAAATCTAAAACCTCGTATAGGGTGAAATGAGCGCATATAGATTACAATGGAAAAACACTTGGTAATCAGAAAAGCGGGATGATAATAAGAGATGAAAAACACTTTTTACGCTACGATCGGGGCTTATTTAAGAACAAATTCGCGATAAAAACGAAAACGAACCGCAAATAATTCCGCGAAAAAGTCAGTCCACGATATCCGTTAAATCACCGTACTACTGGAATAAGCGTTTATTAGTTTGGTGCTTCGGCATCGTGCACGCAATAGAAAACTAAGATTCTACAGCGTGCATCGGGCTGTTAGCCATCTATCAGCGGTAGAGGAGCGAACGATGAATAAATAAGAGGAAACGATAATCTTAATTAATTTCCATGACGATTTCTTACGCAATCCGGTAGCTGCGTTAGCGTGGTTATTAAAAGTTTGCCTATCAAACCCCGGAAGTCACACGCCGCTCCAGGAACTAAATAAGGCCGATCCGAATCGACGTAATATTAAACGAAACTGGTACCGTATTATAATGGCGTGAAATTTAACGAAAATCGAAATAGACCATTGTGGTGATATACATATGCATACATTGGTCTATCATACATAGTGCATGTACCAGGAACCGGTGTTTCTCTTTCGGGTCACATAAATGAGCCGTTGAATGTTGAGCAGCGCCGCCAACCATCCGCAATTTTCTTTACACGTCAGCGAAAACAGTTCGAAATATGGTGCACACGACGATGTAACATTACACAGATTTTTCACCGAAAGGTTGTCCTTTTTTTGTACTATTCTTTTATTATTACTTCCACAATAGTTCACACGAACAATCTGTTATTCCCATCGGAAGTATCGTGCGAAATCTCGATGATCCGCTACCCACAAAATAATGAAGGTTAAATATTTAAAGTAACATAATATTTTCAAAAAAAAAAAAAAACAAAAAAAAACGAAAGATTTTTTTTTTTATTCTTACCGCGTTATAAAATAATTAAACTTTTAAGAACGCGTATGAAATCTGAAATAAAAGGAACTAAGCTAGTGGATTATAATAAAGCAAATGGAGAAAAACCCTATGAGCAACATGTTCTTCTTCTTCTTCTTTTAGTGCCATACTCAGTTTCTGAGGTAGGCGGCTACCTATTCGTACATGTCAGCTCTACAGACATATAGTGTGTTCTAGGCCAATATTCGCGATATGAGAGTATACACACAAAAGACTACACTTTGCATGATTAGTACATGTTTGATTTATCGATTACGCAGTCCCCCTCTCCGTGTGCGTGTGTGTTGGCATATCAGTTAGTGCGCACATGGTGGTAACAAGAAGCAAAGAAGAAAAAAAAACTATACCGATAATGCGTAATAATTAAATAGTAAAGAGTTATATTATTTGCGAATGTAACATTAGCCAGCGAATGAACTATCCGGATTTAATATTGGCGAATTAAAAAAAAAACTCTGAATATTAAGCGTATACGATACAGCAAAAATGGAAATTTCAAATTAAAAAGAAAAAAAAAACACACATACGGTACTAAAATGATTATTTGAAATTTCCAATTTGCGTATCATTAACTGTGATAATTTAATCGACGTGTTTCGGCATTTTCCTTTAACATCAACGGCATCATATAAAAATAGCACAGATGCACACAATTCCAGAATCGAAGGCAGCGATTCAGATTCCAGCTCTCGTTCATCTTCTATCAACGGATTACACTTATAGAGTGTCTTTTCATCTCATAATATTGTTCACCTGCCCACAGCTGTTCACTCCAAACTACAGTCGTCAAACTGTTATTCTTCAAAATTCCGTTTCTATTTATCTTTTTATTCAACCTAATCTACCGTGATACCTGCGATCCTCAATTTTCCCCCTTTGCGACATTCTCAACTTTCCACTCTATCTCTCGTTTCCTCTCGGACTGCAGTCTTCCTTCCCAACTTTACAGCTGATGCTGATCATATTTTATTCTCGAATGCTCCTGCGTCGCTTCCGAGAGAGCGTTCCTTTTTTATTTTTTTTTTTTTCGTTTCTTCTTATCTTCAAACTCTTTATTGCGCGTTCTTTGTTCTCTCCTTGTCCCCTCCTTCGGTTATTCCCCGCGGCCGGTTTATCATATACAAATTTTCACCTCTTGTGTCTATTTTGACGAAGAACCCAAAGCGGGAAGGAAACAAAAAAAAACGGATCTGCTTCTCTTAATCGTGATTATTGCAACAACCTCTATATAGGCGCTATTCCGTTTATTTTGCACTTTTTTGAAGAGATTTTCGAAGGCCACCTGAATTTCTGAAACCTTCCCCCATACCCTTCCCGGTGATGACTTTTTAAGAGAAGGTCGACACTATAAAAAGTACAAAAAAGGCGTACCACCACCATCCGGGGAAACTCTTCATCGAGTTTTAAGCGCGCCATTCCTAGAGCTTTTTCGATTAATGTTTTTTTTCTTTTTCTCAGCCTGATGCTATTTAAAACAAACCAGCTTTCCTGCATCCTCTTTGCTCCAATTCTGCGAAGAGTCTCTCTAGTCAACCCCGACTTCAGCTATTTCTTTTCCCCTTTTATCCACTTAACAATCTCAATTACGCTAATTTCCATAGCCGCGTCGCTTTGACTTTAAAGTGTGTATGAATTATTATGCAATACGTTTATTTTTTTTTTTTTTATTTTCGATTTTTTTCAGTTTAATTATTTATTAGATTTTTTTTTCTTGTCTTTTTCTCTTTCTTCTTCTTCTTCTTCTTCTTCTTCTTCTTTTAGCGTAAATTTTAATGACGCCATTTTCCGAAACAGTACGGGTTTATAGTTAAATTTCATCGAAACGACTGGAACGCCGAAAAGTAATCATAGGCTTCTGGTAGCGTAAAGTGGCTGTAAAATATCGGCGAAATGACGTTTAAAGTGTGCGTGTTACCTGGTCGTTCGTAGCGGAAAAACTTCCCGAGTTTTTACGAGTTGAAAATTAAAAGAGGCAACGAAGAGACGACGGTGTTCCGGAAAGTTTATTAAAATCCATTTTTAGCAGGTGCTCAACAGTTGAATATGACGTTCAGTCGATAGACAAGTTTTTATTAAAAACGTAAAATACTACGCGTATAACTTTGTAAACTAAGCGACCCGCGTAAATATCAGATCGCCGGACGGCAAATCCGAATTTAGGCGCAATTTACCGATTAAAAACTGGTTCCATAATTTCTCCCTAAAATTTACAGCGACAACATAATAAAAGTCTATAAATTTTTACGTTTTTTTTTTTGTTTTTTTGTTGTTTTTTTTTATTGTTTATAAACAACTAACTTTTTAATTGTACTTTCCCGCGAAAATATATGAAATATTTTACATTTCTTTGGATACAAATCTGGAACTGAATCGTACGTTCGAGAACTGCATCATCTCGCATACGTATCCATTGGACGACCCGTGTATTTATGTATAAACTCATAGCTGCCTCTAATAATTTGCACTGGTTTGCCGAAGACGCAAAGGTTACATTACGAGTGTCTTAGGAAGAGAAAAGGAAATTGCAAAATGGCTAATAATCATAGAAAAAAAAAGTTGTGCCGAAAAGTTTCTTTCAATTTTATCCTAATGTTTTGCTATTTTTCACTTTTCCAGCTGATCTCCTACTCTCAGATATTTATTCGCCCCGTGTATGAAAAACCCAGAAAGAGACAGACTATGTGTGTGTCTATTCTTCTCTGCTCAAAGTCTGTATCTATATAGTAGAACCGTGCGAACTGGAATACAACACTGATTGATTCGGTATTTGTGCTGGGTCGGTGCTGTAGATACGTGTCTGGAAGCATCAACTCCGCTGTGGAATACGAATCTGTGGAAATTTACCCTTCTGGAGGACCCACTCATGATTAATATATCAACGAATGAGTTTTCTCACGTTTTTCGTTGTTTTAAAGAGAATAACCGCGTGTAAAAAAGGATGGCACAATAAACGTGACAACGAATTTTACCTCTTCGACGATTTAATTACGGTGAATTTTGTGACTTTTAGTTTCTAAGAGTGAATACACGATCTTAGTTTCGCTTATTGTTTTACATAATGTGTATTTTGGAAAATGTAAGATGATTCGTTAAAAAAATAATAATAATAATAATAATAATAATAATGATAAATAAATAATAATGATAAAAAAATAATAATGATAAAAAAATCGGAAATTATATTGCAATGGTGAAATAGTATTAGATTGTCTATGAGATAATTCAGTGCAACTTTGCTGAAGATTTCAACGTGCAGCTTAAGGTTCTTGATTAGAGTGAAACAAGATTCGATTTTGCGTCAGATACTCACGATAGTGAACAGTGCAGAAAGATGAATAGAAAATTTCTGTACAAACCGAAAACGTTTATCTAAATAAAATTAATTTTAAATTAAAATAAAATGGGGGGAAAAAAGTACTGCAATTTAATTTCTTCTTCTTATTCTTCGTCTCAATGCTGTACGCGGTTGCGTAGCAATCACGTATGGATTCAAATGACCCGATGATTTTTTTTGCGACACAAATTAGTCCATCCATAGAGGTTATTCCAGTCCATTCTCGGATGTTCTGCGTCCACGAGAATCTCCTACGTCCTACTCCTTTTTTTCCTTCAATTTTCTTTTGAAAAAGAAATAAGTCTTATTATCCTCATATCTTTCTCCTCTGATGATGTGGCCGAAGTATTTGATTTTTATATATATATCCTTGATTGTTTATTACTCTTTCTTCTTTAATATTTCTTAATACTGTTTCATTTCTCATGCGGTGCGCTGTCCAAGGGGAACCTTGAGCATACGTCGGTAAAACCACACATTTCACAATATTTCGAAATAGTTAATAAGAGCTCTGACCGAAAATGGCTTCGATACCATATGAAATATAATCGGCCAGATACAAAAATTCAACAGTCTTTTCCGAATCTCTAAATTTAACAATTTATCTATTAGAAGCTTCTTCATATGTTTGCAAAAGCGGCGGTGCATACATATTCGCGCATCTTCTAACTTGTTTTATCTTTCGGTTATTCACATTTAGATGTAATTTAATATTACAGAGTTTTGCGTACTACCATTCATTTCGTTTTGGAGACATTAAGTTGAAGGCCGTATTTTTGGCTGCTTATAATCATTCGGTTAAGAATATTCTGCAGGTCATTAGCTGAATCTGCAATCAAGTATCGTCAGCATAACGAATGTTGTTAATGTACTGGCCACATTATCTTTAATACCAAGAGACACGTATTATTTTAAATATTCTATCGGAGTAAATATTGGAATTGGTGAAGTTAATGAAGTATCGGAAACTTTCCTCTCAACTACCAAAATATTTCTTAAGACGTTCTTTCAGTATCGCACTGAGTATGTACAACAATATCATGATAATTAGTAGAGCTTATTTAATATTTCACAAATTTTCCCAGGTTTCTTTATCATTTAAGTGTTCGACTAAAAATTTATATCGACAACGATGTTTTACAACACACACACTTGTAAGCGCTATAATTACCATCGATTTGTGAGTTTACTAATTTTTGATAAAACCTTTCTCCTCAATAAAGCCTTATTTATCGTACAATTGTATCCCTAAAATTTTTTGGCCCCTTCTGCGTTTTACGAACAATGAATGGCATTCAAGTACACCGCAGATCCACATATGTTATGTATAATAAAGAATCGTTTAACATCCTGTTCATTAATTATGGAATATAGTAAGTCATAACAAACAAATTTAAGAATAAAATGATTGCTTACTTAGAAACCTTTTTGCGGGTGTAACCCATCATCAGCTAAAAACACAACTCAATATATGTGATCAGAAACAAATTCTAAATCACACTGAGGTCAAAAGCGATTTAAAAAATTTGAAATCAACAATTTAAAGTCGATATATCATAATTGTCAGAATGAGATGATGTACATAGATTAAAATAAATATCAAAGGATTATATTAAACATTTATACAATGTAAATTTAACAATTTTTTTAAATTGTATATTAAAAAAGTGGATTATTATTATTAAGGATTTGGTCGTTTAATATATTAATTTTATGTTTATTTATATAATAATTTTCAGCTATGTTCATGATGTGTTATCTTTGTTATTATATGTAGCTCTAAGAATGTGACCGTTTTTGCTAATGAATTTGGTTTATGTTTATTTCTTATTAAATATTCAGCGTAAGTAGATTTTTCTATTTCGTTATTTTTAAATGATTTAAAATCGGTCAAACAGGTAGAAAAATTAAATGTAGATACCAGGAACATATTAAATCATTTAAAAATAACGAAATAGAAAAATCTACTTACACTGAACATTTAATAAGAAATAAACATAAACCAAATTCATTAGCAAAAACGGTCACAGTCTTAGAGCTACATATAATAACAAAGATAACACATCATGAACATAGCTGAAAATTATTATATAAATAAACATAAAATTAATATATTAAACGACCAAATCCTTAATAATAATAATCCACTTTTTTAATATACAATTTAAAAAAAATCGTTAAATTTACATTATATAAATGTTTAATATAATCCTTCGATATTTATTTTAATCTATGTACATCATCTCATTCTGACAATTATGATATATCGACTTTAAATTGTTGATTTCAAATTTTTTAAATCGCTTTTGACCTCAGTGTGATTTAGAATTTGTTTCATATTGAGTTGTGTTTTTAGCTGACGATGGGTTATACCCACAAACAAGTTTCTAAGTAAGCAATCATTTTATTCTTAAATTTGTTTGTTATATTTATATTTGTTATAACTTACTGTATACATATATATATATATATATATTTTTTTTTTTTTTCTATTTGTATTTTTTAGAAAAATGTTGACACCATGATCAGTAAAACAAGAATTTTCTATAAATTACTGGAAATATCGTTGCGTCACACATTGCCAGTTGGCAACATGTCGAAACAAATCGTCTCTGTTAGGGAAATATTAAACTGCGTGACAACAAAATAGCTATCAGCATGATTAGATTTTGCTCAGAGGGGAGGCAGTGAATTCAATTTTTTCCTCTTTCAAAAATCTCTAGCCAACTGGTTGCCGAGAAACTTAGGCCCCATTGTGGAAAATTTGAAGCTCTTTTAAACAACGTATAGTTCCGACTTAGGTCAGCACGGTAAAATGCCCAACTATAAAACTAGAAGTCAGCAGCGAATGTTTTGGCATTTCTAATCATTCGGCAAAGTATATACAAAAGAAAACTAAAAAAGAAAGAAATCTCTTAATATTTCTTTGGCAACAGAGATTAATTTGGTTGAAGTAGGAAGGCACTTTATAGTTTAGTAAAGTAAAGTAAAGTAAGTCCCATACCCTTGATAGGGCGTCGGGGATTGTGAAGTTAAGCTTTTCATAATGGTACTAAGCCTAACGGATGTAAGGAAAATATTGGGGCCGGGTCCTTTCTATCGGCCACCTTTATTTTCCCAGATTTTCCTGATAACCAATTATTTCAGGCTGGGTAAACTTGGGAGCGACTTGGATCCGGGACGAGACAAGTCTCGAACCCACGCTGCCTTACTTTATAACTTTCCGGTAGAAATCGGAGAAGCCATTGTTTGAGTACGCGAAGAAAAATGCTTTATATGTAAGATGCTAGTCGGTCTGTTAGTCATATAAATACTAATAGTAAAGTAAACCCCATACCTTTGATAGGACGCTGGGGATTATGAAGTTATGGTTCACAATGACTAATGAGAGTTATGTATATATATATATATATATATGAGGACAGAAATAAATTTGATGGAGATGGCGCTCTAGGTTTGTGCTGATATACCGCCTTTCTTGTAATGAAAAATATGTATTGAAATGCAAGTTTTCTCCTCATATTCCTCGGTTGAAAATTAACAAAAATTGTTCCAACGATAACTACTATCATAAAATTCTTACCGTGTAGAAAGTATAAAAATTATTTAGTGTTACAAATAGAACACATGCTGCAGCGTAATTACAAAATTTTATTGAAATAATAATTCGCGAGTTAACCAATCTTTTCTATATGTTATAACCGATTTTTTCTACATATTATAACCGATTTTTTCTATATATTATAACTGATTTTTTCTATATATTATACACAGTTTTAAAAAACAAAAATAATGAAGTTCAATCTCGCAGTTTACGGAAAATTTCATTAATTTCGACTTGGTAGCGACCGGTAAAAAAATTCTCAGGTTCAGGCTCCTTTTCAAATTTTAGCAAACTTTTAAATTTTGGCGCCCCTCGAATGTTGCTACCCTACACCCAGACCTCACAGGCCCCTAGGCCTAAATCGGCCCATGCACGTGGATTTGATCAAAGATGAACAAGGGATAATTTGATTACAGGTTAAAATATATATTCATACGCTATAGGGGCGATGTTTGAAATTAAGGGGCACACCTAGTGTGAAATTTCAAAAAAACCGATTTTTTTAATATTTCGATAGATTGCACCTTTAAAAATAACATATTAAAATTTCAAATCGATATCTCAAATAGTTTTTGAGTTATAGTCATTTAAAGAGCAGCCGCTCGGCAGCTAGAGAGTTTCATTAGCTACGGGACGTACTTGAGGTATTGTTCGGAGTCTACCGTCCCTTCCAACCCTTATAACACGATTCCGGTTTCTATTGTTGGCTTTCCGGTATACAGAAATATATCATTATAATAATTTCTAGAAATTTCGAAAAATTTCAAGAAATTTTTCGTTTACTGCCACGTAAAGTATTTTCGGAGCCAGACACATTTAGTCTCATTGTGACCGTTGTATCGAGCGCTTCATAATTTTGCACGTGTTATTTTCCTGAAAATGAGTGATCAATCTTTATATTCAAATCAAATAGGAACTCACGATGTTGCCAGACATCGATCAACCGCAAAAAAATGCAAGTTTACCGGAAACCGATTTACGTTTGAGCAATCTACTGCGAATACCAGTACGTCCGCAAAAAAGTTATTACATAATAATGACAATAATGTTGTGATTGACCCATCTTATGAATATTGTATTTTACAATTTATATCAGTTTTCAGTGCAATTAGTAATTTAGTGGTGTGTAAAACCTACCAAAAAAAAAGTTACTTTTAATCAAGCAAGTCCAAGAGGCCTAGAGTTCAAAATAGCTATTATTTGTGAATGTGGCAATTCGTATATCAATTCTGGACCAATGATTGATAACGCATTTGAAGTAAATAGACGTATTGTGGCTGTGATGCGTCTTTTGGGCATCGGAATAAATGGGATAAATCTTTTCTGTGAATTAATGGATCTAGCATGCAAATTTTACCACGAAACTTTTGCGGGATGTTTTACGAATTTACGAACTGCAGCCGAAACCGTTTGTAAGCTCAGTATACAGCAAGCTGTAAATGAAGAAAAAGAGCTTACATCAAAGGAAGAAAATTCGGAGACAAATTTGACTGTTAGCGGCGACGATACCTGGAAAAAACGTGATCATACTTCCCGTTTTGGAATAGTTACGCTGGCAGGAAAATACAGCAAGAAAATTCTTGATTCATGCGTAAAATCTACATATTGTCAGAGTTGTGTATTTTGGGAGAAAAAAAAAGAGAGCGAACCTGAAGCTCATGAGGAATGGCTATCATTACACGAAGAAGACTGTGATGTCAATCATAAAGGATTTGCCTCAAAAATAGAAGTGGATAGTGTAAAAGACATGTTTGGTCGTTCCATTAGTAAATATGGTGTAAAATATTCCCGCTCCATTAGTGATGGTGACAGTGCCACCCATAAAGGACTTATAGATTTGAATCCTTATGATATACCTGTTGCCAAATTGGAGTGCTATTTACATGTGAAAAAAAGAATAAAACAAATTTCTCGATAAACTAGAAGATATTGTCCGTACAATGACCTACGATCAAAAAAAAAAAAAAATCAAAAATTGACAAAATGGCGGCGTTTTAAAAAAAAGTCGAATTTCACCCAAAATTTTGGTCGTTTTTTGCCTACCAAAATTCGATTTTTGATCAGATGAAAAAACCGATAGGTCATTGTATGGAGAACTATATAAAGAACATGTAGAAAAAAATTCGGTAGTGATCGGATCATTTGTCTTTGAGTAATCACTGCAACAAATTCGGAAAATGCTGTTTCGAGAAAAACGCGTTTAAAGATAAAATGATCATTTTCACAGTTATAAATCGTTTAAAATCATACTTACAGCTAATCTGCTATTCCAGGCCCATATAATTCACCTTCCTCTTCTTCGAAAAGATTACGCGGCACTTAAGGACGAGACAAGACTACGAATCGCTGATTATCGCCAAAGGGCTTCTTCAAAAGAGGGTCGATCATCTAGAAGAGCTTCTTCAGCTCAACAAGCCCTTTTCGAAGAAGAGGAATGTGAATTATATGGGCCTGGAATAGCAGATTAGCTGTAAGTATGATTTTAAACCATTTATAACAGTGAAAATGATCATTTTATCTTTAAACGCGTTTTTCTCGAAACAGCATTTTCCGAATTTGCTGCAGTGATTACTCAAAGACAAATGATCCGATCACTACCGAATTTTTTCTACATGTTCTTTATGTAGTCCTCCATACAATGACCTATCGATTTTTTGATCTGATCAAAAATCGAATTTTGGTAGGCAAAAAACGACCAAAATTTTGGGTGAAATTCGACTTTTTTTTTTAAAACGCCGCCATTTTGTCAATTTTTGATTTTTTTTTTGATCGTAGGTCATTGTACGGACAATATCTTCTAGTTTATCGAGAATTTTTTTTTTTTAGATTTCATCCACGGAGAAGGCCGGAATTACTGCAGCAGTGGAGGACCTTTTTTTTTTCGCGCCGTTGGAGATCGTGTATAACTTAAAAAATATTTAATTTTTTTTTTCCAAAATTTCGCTGTGTATTCTTAAAACATGTATAAATATACTCTTAAAATTTTGAAACAATTAATAAAGTAGTTTTTTTAATAAAAATTCCCAAAAATCACCTTTTTTTAGGCCGTTACACTAGGTGTGCCCCTTAATGTCAAAGTTATTTTCACTTGATAATGTTGAAATTTACTGCGAAACTATAAGAAACATCGAACATTGCCGATTAAAATTGATCGTCACGCGGAATGAAAACTGAATTAGTTCGAAAATTAGGAGACATTTTCAAAATTTTTGCCGATAATGAAATTTCAAAAAACAACAAACTAATGAATTATGAGTTACTGATGTTGTATGAAACATTACGGGACATTTTGCTGTTTTGTTTACAAACAAGCAGATTCAGGTTTTAAGGAGCCGCCCACATGTAAGGGGCTCTTTCACTATTCTCCTATTCTGTCCAATCTGAAGTCTGCTTAGAACTCAAATAGCAGTCAGACTTGATAGCGCATTTAGATAAGTCACAGCCAGCGACGATTCTGGTAAAAGTTATCCTGCGATTGAAAGTAATCGTATGTGTAATTTTTTGCATGATGCATGCAACTTTCCATTCTCCTTCGTTCCGACTTATTTCCACAGTAAATAATGGCTTTCCAAATTCCGCCCGATTTGTAAATCGGGATGGATGAAACTAACTGATTGATCAATTTCGAACAATGAAACAAACGTCACCTTATAACGGGGGAAATAAAAAATTTGTATGAAACAAAACGAAGAGACAAGGCGTGGCAAAGATGGTGAACAAAAAATGAAAAATATTCAGAGAAAAGTTTCGATTACAAAAGATCAAAAATGTTAGCGTGATTATAAAGCCTCCTGGGAAGTTGGCAATGACGTTAATAAACGAAACCGGTTTTCTTCTTCTTTTGCATACTTCCTAAAAGAGACGATGTCGGAGAGAGAAGCTTTTTCAGTTTTCCCCTAAAACCGCTTTATTAAGTGTCTTATTTCTTTTTTTACACATTCCATTGTCCGAGTTTCTGCACTGCTGGAAACGAAATTTTTTTTTTTTTCTTTTGTGGGCGTACCAGCGGTATCGACCCAACAACAGGAAAACTAAGCTAAAAAAACTAAATAACTAGGCGGTCCGAAATGGACGCAACAAAGGACAGCAGTGCGGACACCACAGAAGATGAAGGAAAGGAGAGGATAAAGGAAGAGTTATAGGGAGTAGGGAGACCTAATGACAAGAGCTGACTGTATAAAAGGGAGCGTTCGCTACGAAGAGCAGGACACTCGAAGAAAATGTGATCAGCGTCACATATACCAAGAGGATCACAATCGTGAAGAGAACAATCGGGAGAAGGCGACAGAGCAAATCGAAAGCGGGAATAGAGAAGTAGATAATAATTGATCCGGAGACGAATTAGGGAGACAATATAGGAGAGCGACGGCCGAGAGGAATAGAATGGAACCAAGACAGGGAACGAGGAATTGGCCTCAATAAAACGGTAATGCGAATGACGATTAGAAAATAGGGAGGGATAAATATCCCGCCAAAGTCTGGCGTGATTGGAGGTGGATAAGGAAAGGATATCTGAAGAAGGGAAATGGTTGATGAATGAATTAAGGTGACCAGCAGAACGAGCCAAAGAATCGGCTGCGTCATTGCCATCAATTCCAGAATGACTGGGGGGGACCCATGAAAAATCAATAAGAATAGAACGGGATGACTGCAGAGTGGAGGTAAGAGAACGAATTGAGAGAATAATACTATCAGAGGAATGTGAAGGAGGATAGGGCTTGAAGGACGCCTTTAGAGTCCGAAATAATGAGGAATTGAATTTTGATCGTCAGTTGCTTTCCCTACAACATAAATAATAGAGAACTTAATCAGTCTATTACTATATTTTTTTTTTTTTCTTTAATTTCACCCAAGTTTTCTTTTTTATACACTATTCCCCTCATAATGATTATTCTTTTCGATTCTTCTACAGATACTAAGTTTATTTTACTAACCTGTATTTAGAACTCTAATTTATGTAAGCGTAATCATTGTAGATGAAATTTAGATTTAAATTCAATGTAAGATCCTCACAAAAAGAATGCGTCATCGCCTAGTGACGTCATTTTATGTTGTCCCATATGATTCAGACTTAAAAAATCATTTGAATTTGAATTTTTCCGATGGAACATGCCGTAAATGGGGAGAGTACTTAGTATTTATTTTGTATCAAAGATAAAAATTGCTCCGATTAGTTGGTGAAATTTTACATTTCCCTGAAAATTGGATGTTCACTTTAATTCGTTAGCTTCTTCGTGACAATGTATATCATGTAGTGATTTATATACATATAGGCAGCACTGTGTAAATCGGTGCGTTCTCTGTATACAGTCATCTCTATAAATACCTACTGCAATTCCTTTTATTTCCTTTCTAAATTCCATGTGATCATAGTTTGCTTCAGTGCGGGAAAATAAGTTACTTCCAAAAATATTAATGAAATGTATATTACATATTTTCCGATAGCATCCGCTTTCATTAATAATCTGTTTCATTTTACCTGGTGCGTTTTTAATTTTTTATTGAGCCGAAAATAATTTATTAAACGTCTGCAGGTAGCTGCGTGTGTGTTATTTTAATGGGCCGTTATTTTCCCGCCATTGAAAGCGAGAATTTAGTGGTCGTAAAAAACGCTACTACCGGAAAAAACGATAAACAAAAAACCGAGAAAATGAAGGTAACAAAATCTGAGCGTAAGTTATTACTGCAGCAAATTTTCTTTACCAACTTTTTTTGTCTTTTTCATTCGCCGCTAATATACTGTTCGTGAGCTTATTTAAAATGTTTTATTTACTTGTAATCCCTGCGTAAAATTACTCGAACATTATTTTAAAAATTCAGAAAATTATCTTCAACAAATGATTTATCATTCTTAAATAACCAAAAAATCTTCAAAAATACTATGAATACATCATTTTTTGATACGCATTCCCACACACACACACATATATATATATATATATATATATATGTATATATGTTGTTTTTTCCTTTTATTACATACACGTAATATATGTACATTTCCCTTTTTGTTAAATCAACTAGCTTCCTTTTGCATTTATTTAATTTGAAGAAAGTTCACATATTTCTTATCGGCCATGACACATAAGTACGCTGTTCATTACGCACGATTCCAAAAATTACACCTACTCCGAATTTGTTAAAGAACTGACAAGCCGACTTGTTCGAAAATTGTTCAACTTTCAAATTAGTCTTTACAGTACGCTAAGGGCTGCGTTCTTTATAGCTTTAGTGCTTGATATGGCACTAACTGCTTTTTAAACATTCCGTGTTTCTTCTTCTTCTTCCGTAATTGTAGGCTGATTCCACGAGCTCTGTAATTACAGATGTATATATATATATATATATATATTATATATATGGCAATGTTATTAATATGAAAAAATGATAGAAAAAACATTAAGAAATAAGTAACTTCTCATTTTTATTAATTCCCATTTCGCCTAAAAGTGGAACAGCACAAAAAAAAAAATAGATAACAGTAATAGTAACCGGAAAAAATTAACTTGGTATCATGGGCATATATCATGGGAGACATAAAACGATAAAAATCTGCTCGTAGATACAAAAACCATTGACAAATAGCGTAGCTGAAAATTGCATATTGATGGTAGCGCAGGAAAAATGGTAGTGTAAAACTTCTCGAAAAAATAACTCCATTTCCGATTTTAAATCTGATTGCTGCTTTTTCACTGGCGGTCAAATCACCTTGCACCTGTGTCTTACAGTAATGTACTATGAAGCAACTATTGGTTGTGGTTTCGGGTCGATTTTGTGTGCATTATCACGTTAATGGAAACTGTTTTTCAATCGTGAATGTTCTTCTAAATTGCCATTTGCCTATGAAACAAAAATTCCGAATCATTTTAGTATAATGATGGACGTGTCATTTAAAAGAAACAAATAAATAAATAAGCGCACGGCAGCGATGCGTCAATTTTTTAATGCAACATTAATTATGAACTTCCAATCTTAAGAGATAAAATGACAACAATTAACGTTCTAGACAATTTCACTTCCCTTGTTATTAAGCTCATGTTCGATCGTTCTATATCCACCTCATCAACGTTCCTCCCTCAATCCTACTCTTTTTAACATTTATACTGCCAGTATCACATCTCTTCCTTTAAATTCTCGCTCTTTATTCTTTGCTTATGATATTCTGCTTTTTTCCTCTTCCCACGATATTGTTGCAGCCATTGGAACTCTTAATTCGTCCCTCAGTTTGCTAAAAAGTACTCCTGCTTCAATTAACTTTTCGATTTCCCCTTCTAAGTCTTCCGACGTCATATTTACCCTTCGACCTTATAATCCTGCTTCTCATAATTTATCCTTAAATAGCACAGCTCTTGCCTCCCTGTTAATTGCTTCCGTCATCTTGGTATCTTTCTCGACAGTTGTCTAACCTTCTTCGAACATATCAAATATCTTTCCTCCTCCTCTCTTAAAAGGTGAAACTTGCTGAAGGCCTTGTCTAATACTAAATGCGGTGGTGACCCTTACATCCTTATTTCTCTACATAGGTCCATCATCCGTTCCAAGCTCGACTACTGTCCCAACTCTCTAAACTAAATGTGATCTCTTGCCTTCGACTATGTCTCGGTGCTCTTAAATCTTCTCCTATTGCAGCACTGACTGCTGAACCGAATAAACCGCTCCGCTCTATCCGCAGATCCTATTTAAGCTATCGCGTCCTTCATAAACGTTTTCCACTCTCATCCTCTACTCTCGTTATCTCCTACTTTTCAATTTCCAGGAATTGGCGTCTTGTGCCTAGGAAAATTCCTACCGTGTCTCTTATTTTTTTCCGTCATGGTTCATTTTAGCCGTACACAATTTCTTTTAACAGTCTGATCTATTTCTTCTTTAACTTCGGTGATTTCTGTCATCCTCCCAGAGTCTTTATTTTACCTGCATTTTCGAAATCCCTCCCTCCAGCAGTAATTAAACAGGAATTCTACAGCACTGTCAATTCTCTCTTTCCTTCTCGCGTAAATATTTTCACTGATGGTTCTAAAGAGCCTGATGGTGTTGGTGCTTCTTTTATTCTTCCAGATTATAAATTCTCTGAATCTTTTTGTCTTCCTTCTTTCCGTTCCATATTTACAGCCGAGCTGATGACTAGTTTACGTTCCATTATTTTTATCTCCTCTAATTGTTTTTCTTTCCAATTTCTGATCATTTTCGACTACTCGATGAGTGCTCTTCGGCCATCTCCTTTTCTCTTTCTGATCATTCCTGCGACTCTATTATTCTCCGTATACGTTCTCTCATTCAAACTCGTTCTTCTCTCCATGAGATCCATATTGACTTGCTGTGGGTTCTTGGCCATTCTGGCATCTCTGGTAATGAGACAGCTGATTCGTTGGCTCCGGATGCTGCGCTTCTTCTTCCTTCTCCTTCAAAAAAATTCCATCTTCTAATCTCTCGCGTTTTGTGTATAAATTTCAATCTCAGATTTTGGTGGGACGTTTACACTTCTTCCTTTTCTAACAGTCACTCCTTTTATTTGTCTGTTCAACCTAGTCGTCCTTCCAACCCATGATTCATTCTGTTTTCTTTACTCGCTCGCTGTGTTGTTGTCTCCATTATGCGTTTCATTTTAATCCTCCTTTGCTGCCTTCCTTCTGCTTTCGCTTCTCGTTAGCCTCTCCCCATGTTGTCCTCTCCATTCAAATGATGCGGTTGTTTGTAACGGCGATCACGTGCTTTTTGGGTGCCCGGCTCCTTCGGTTAAACGTTTTTAAATATTAATATTAAAACCAAATAGTACGACAAAAATGCTGCGTTTAGTATTTTATATTTGCTATCGTTAATCACCGCGGAATCTGATTCAGAATTACCGTTTAAACTTCAAATTGAATTTCGACATTTATGACGCGTTGAAGCCAATATGACGCCATCTGCACGCTTGCCTGTTTTTGTTTTTTTTTTTTTTTTTATTTGCTGAACAAACAAAATCCTACATTTAGGCGAAATTAAACCGTGAAATATGTAACATTTTGCTGTTAAATTTTGAAATAAACTGCTACTCAAACGATAAATTCCTATTTTATTTTTTAAAGTCATTTGAAGTTTACTATTCTATAAGCATTATAGAAAACTGTCATCTAGTGGTGCAGGGGTTGTCTCCACAACATAGTCCAAGGAGTATACGTCTGACAATCGCGGCACGCCAAGAAAGGCATCAAAGACATCATTGTTACAAAAACTGTATACCACTATCGGGGTTATTCACCTACTACTGCAGCTACATGTAACCACAGAAAAGAATAAGCTTTTAAAATAAAAAAGAATGATTAATTAAGTTTATTCCATTATTATTACTTAGAATGGTTACATTTCTAACCAAGCGAACAAGCTAAGTTTAAATCTGCCTTCACACTCTTTGTGCGCGCGTCTCTATTGTTAGCTTTTGTATTTCATTCAAGTTACTAACTTTTGTAATATAGAACAACGGTTACTACTACTAAACTGCTGGTTAAAATTTCTTATCCATATAATTTAATATTCAGATTTAAAATTAAACGCAGCAAAATTAACACGCCAGCTAGTATGTTTCGATGTTTTTCACAAGACAGTAACATTATCAATATTTTTAAATTTTAAACGAAACAGTAAATTAGTTTAAATCGATGAACGACCGATGTTTGTAATTAATTTTTTGTATCTTAATACTTACGACATAACTATTTCGATTAATTTATATAATATCAGAATTATTAGAAAACTAAGATATACGGTGGCCGACTATTTATTAAAATTCTCTTTAAGAACACATCTATAACTTTAAACTAACCGATTACCCAGGCCGGCAAAAATAAAAAAAAACGGAAAAGACCTCCATGAATATATAATAAGAAATTTAAAGCGATCTTAAATATCACCCATAAAGAATTCATAACACATCACCAAATAACAACCCTCTTTAAAAGTGAAATTCAAAATATAAAATAAAACTCAGAAGCTCTTTCATAAAATCAAAAAATTACGCTAAAAAAATTATACATCCCCCTCCCCGGTCAAAAAACAGCAAAAATAAAGAAATGTTCACGAAAGTAATAGCCCGAGTAAAAAAGTTCAGGAAACCAAAACGCGTATCTCAAATATATGCACATAAAGGACACCGCTTTATAGGAAAACTATGGCCGAGCTTACAACGTTATAATTAGACTCCCTTAAAAAAAAGAAAAATTTTCTTTTTTCCAGGCAATATATTGTTGGCAAGAAAACTGTTTGCCGGAAACGAAACCGTATTTCATTTCCATTAAGGAAACGTTCGATGTTGGCGAATAGTTCAAAAAAGCGCGAAAAATCAGCTTTGTTTTTAATTTAGTATTATGTAAACGTAAATGATAGTCTTACATACGGAATAATCTTCAGCGCATGAAACATCATGCTTGACTGAATTTGTTTCAATCTGTCTAGTTTAGAGGACACTTTGAAAACGACAATTTCGGTAAAAAACGTGTCGAACGGCAATTTTTTTTTTTGCATTGTAAGCTTGGAATTTGTGGAAAAAAAATTTAAAAAAAACAACTTCCAGCCTATACAGACTACCCCTCTGGTGAAGGTTGGAGGTCAAAAATATTTCCATTCGATATAGGGCAGTCGCCAATATGATAAGACCTTGAGTTTTCCTTTTTTATTGGATATTCCAGAATTCGAAATGGTCGGACGGGTGGTTTAGTAACACCCGATATATATATATATATATATATATATTGCGTGTGAGCGCGGGTTTCGTTAACCTTTCACTTCCGGTTTAAACTGGAACTGTAAGAGTGTTCTCGGCGTAAAGAAGGGTTAAAATCAAAATGCAACACGTTTCACTAGCCTCTCTCTTTGCTGGTCAAGCTGAATTGCCAGCGTCTGATGCTGTCAGTAAGATTTAATGCGTGCAGAGACCGTAAATTTTAGCTGACAAGCCGGGCTAAAAATTCATTTTGTCTTACCGATTTTATTGGACAAATAGTGTCAGCGGAGGCACGTTTTTTGAAAGATGCTACCCGATGCAGCTAAATTAAAACGCTTTCATCAAAAACGGCAATTTCTCTTCGTTATCAGTAAATTAAAGGAAACTGCCTCCTGAAACTCCTGATGAAATGCTTTTTTTTTTTGTTTTCCTTTCAAACTTACCATATTATTTTTACAAAAATCGGCAGATATGAATTTATTCGGATATATTTTCAAAAACTAAAATATTAAACGCTAATCACGAAACACTTTTCTAAAATACATAAATAAAAATATTTAAAAACAACGACCCCAGTTCACGATAATCCCGATTCAAAAATTCACAAAAACAACCATCAATATTATAGTTTACCACCGTGGGTTATGCAAAATGAAATTTAATGAAACATATTGCAGTAGGCGACGATTTTACTACGTAAAAATACCGCTGATACTTTATTTTGAAAAAAAATTTAAGACAAATAAACAAAATCAGTGAATAAAATCCGAAAATAAATTATTACAGTCTGATTTCGTATTTTTTTCCTAGCGGTCCGATTGCTAGGTTAACTAACAGCAGCGGTGAAAGCCCTTTCTGTAAACCCTCTCGCTGGGAATACATTCTGACAAAGACAGACTTATCTTATTCTCAAATTGAACAATCTGCGCAATAATTGAAAACATAATCCACACCTTGCGCTGAGGAAGTTAACAGTCAGATATTTACACTGGTGCTTCAATAGCAAGCCCACGCACTAGTTCATTTCCAACGCACATGTCTATAAAATCGGTAGTAAAATTACATGAATTTGCCCCTGCAAACAACTACTGCTCTAAGCAGATAGATGCGTAATATAGTTGTTTTAATACATGGTTTAAAAACTGGATACACAGAGAGAAATATACCATTATAATATTCCTTAGCGAAAGCCATTTCACCAGAAAACAACAAGAATAATTAGATGGACATTTAATAAAGTTATTAATTACACCTTAAAACAGCTTTGTCATGTTACGAGGTAACGCTTTTGCCGGTGCCTAGAGTCGGCTTTCAGGTGAGAACTGCGCTTACTGTAACACCTTTAGAAGCTGCACCAATATGTAAAATTAATGCACGGAACCATCCTTTCGATAAATATCAAAATTAATTACTGATCCATGATTCTCTCCGCTGTTTACCTCTATGTCTATTTAAATCTGCAGCGGGTCGGTCGCATGGCTGTCCCCCTTAATTACTTGCTTCAATTTTTGTTTCGGTTCTTTCTTAGCCTCCGTTGAAAATTTCGATATTCGGCCTTTTCCGACTTTACCCCGTTCGGGTGCCACACTAAAAATACCACTCTATGAAACGACTTTAATCGATTATGAATTTTACCGGATTTTCTTAGACCGAATATCGTGCTAGGAACAAAATTGGAAATAATCTGCTCATTACGGTTCATGTACTGTAATGCCCGTGGCAAATAAAAATGGTACATAAACGTTGAATTAAAAAAGAAAAAAAGTTCGCATCCATACCATAACGAAACTATTTAAATATTACAAATCTTACGTGACTTTTAATAGCAACAATTGACAGTTTAAATAATTTAAGTAGTACGTATAATAATAATCCAGGTATTTACGAAAAGCGTGAAGAGGACGCAAGAGATTTAACATGATGACTAACGTAGAAGTTCTGGGTCGGAGCAACCTCTTTTATAAGAGAAGCTAATAAAATAATAATAATAATAATAATTTAACTGTATATTATATAGGACAAACTAAAAGATCGTTTATTATTAAATTTAACAAAAGTACCAGTCAGTTTATGATCGGATTGAAAAATTACAATTTGCGAAACATCTGGGGTTATTATCAAAACTCCCAGAAGTGTCTAACAACATTAAATAGGGAAAATTATTAAGAAATGCAGGTAATTAGATTTCGCCGCAGGACATCTTCATTAATAAATATAAAGATAAGAGATTACAAGCAATAATTTACCGAGTGTTATTTACTATTTTTTTATAATTCAATTTCTGGTTTCCATAATGAAATACTCAATTTTACAGTGTGCAATTTCCGATTTCATCAATTTTATAATGAATTTTCAATTTGATTTCATTTTAATTTTTATATTCTTATACGTAATAGACCTTACTGATTATATTTACTACTCTATTCGTTATTGTAATTTTATGCTACGTAAATTTATACACTGCAATTACGGACATTATTAAATCTGAAATTAGTCTGTGTACTTCTGTAGATTTTTATTTATGTGCTAATAAAAATTTTCCCGTGATTGGGTTTTTTTTTTTTTTTCTCTCATTGATTTTATATACTAATCTCGAAATATTCGCAATAGTCTAAACCGAATTAGTATTTCAATAGTTTCATTAACTCCAGGAGTTCTCAATAATCATTGCAACATTTTTGTCTGTAATAGAAGTATGAAAATAGTATTAACTGGGCGTTGTATATATCGCTCGGAACTGTGTATCGCCAAAAGTTCCCACTGTAGGTTAAGGCCGCATTTAATTTCGATGAAAAAGCAAAAAAATAAAATTCGTAAAATAATTAATACCGTAAGTAGACGGCACTCGATGATAATTGTCGCACGGGAGTCTTAACAAAATGTCATTTAAGATTAACGGGGAATATTTGATTTGGGTACTAGAGAAATTTCGAAAATAAAGGCCACCAAGAAAAAGCAACCGACTATCCACTCTCATCAGTAGTGCTGTTGGACTTAGTACATTGGGAAAAGTTTAATTAGATAATCCTAGACGCCCTGCTAAGACTTCGGGATTTGCACTTACCTGTTTATAGACTGAATGAAGTTGCCTCCTAGCGCGAACAACTATCATCCGAAACCGTACTGCTCGGAAAACGTACAGTCGGCCAGAGAAGTTTCTAGAAATTTTCTTTTCCAGTTTTCAAAAGGTGAAAGGTAATTTAAGCAAAAACGATATTTTACGCTGCGGCTATCTAACTATTCTAATTATTCATAACTATTATTTTACCAGCGACGGTTATTACGTTTTCGTAATTATTCTTAGACAGAGAGCGAGAGAGAATAACAGAATGAAATATGGAAGTAAAAAATTTAAAAAGATCAACACGATGGAAAAAAAACAAAATAGTCTTACCGAGTTATAAGATCATAATTTTTTCATACCACTTACAACGTCGATACTACAGTCTAGGACATTGTATACGTCAAGTCCTTTTAATTATAATGCCGGGAAAAGAGGTTCTGTTGTTTATTTAATCTTTTATAGATTCCTAATATTAGAATCTAGCTGATGTTTAAATTAAAATATTTCATCTTTTCTCATTATTAGATTTACAGGTAAAATTTTTCAATAACACTTAAAAAAGAATAGAATTAAATATCCATTATTAGAAAAAATTTCGTTGACGAGACGATCTGTAAAGCTTGTCTCGTGAACACTTTTTGTAATCTATACATATATATATATATATATAATTATATAACAAAAAACCATATGGAACAAAATCAAATCGACTTGAAAAGAGTCACTTTTGTGGTGTCCGCATTGCAGTCTTTTATTGCGTCCATTTCGGACCACCTAGCTATTCAGTTTTTTAGCTTAGTTCTCTTGTTGCTGGGTCAATGCCGACAAAAAAAAAAAAAAAAAAAAGAACCACTTTTGTTCAATGTTACTTTTTTTTTGCGTTTCTATAGTTAAGAACTTTCAACAGTTAAGAATATTGCTACTTTCCGATGATGACTTAAGGCGTATTAGGCGCACAAAGCCTTACGAGCTAGTCACCTAATTTATTCTGTAATATATTCGTATGCGCGTATGATTATATTTATATATCTATACATTAGGAGTTATGTAATTGTACATAGTTTCTACTCTGTTCATGTTACAAATTAGTTAGATTAAGTTGTGTAACACTGTTTTAAAAGTAGTTCTAATTTATTTACTGTAATAAGATTGGACTAAAATATATGTACGTGTAACAAAAAAAAATTAAGAATAACCCGGACACTTGATTTTTATACAAGACCGAAGAACAGTGTAATCCGAAAAGAAAAAGAATTACAAAAACAGAAAAACAAAATCTTTTAACAT
The DNA here is from genome assembly GCA_039619475.1 of Icerya purchasi. NCBI lineage: Eukaryota > Metazoa > Arthropoda > Insecta > Hemiptera > Monophlebidae > Icerya > Icerya purchasi. Next base: position 243,438,452 of record CM077115.1, read on the forward strand.
AGAAAACATAAATTTAGTAAAATATTTGAACACTTTTTTTTGTTTTTTCAACGGAGGATTTAATAGTTTACGGAGTAGCGAACTACAGAAATAACAGCTTTAAACATGAAGCCTTTTTAAATGAGATTAACAAATTAGACGTGAGTAAATAGCCGGGGGGGGGGGGAATTGTGCTGCGATCGGAAGGAGACGAGGAATCAGTGAAATAATACGGGATTCATAGTTGTACAGAGAATAAAAAGCGGATAATGCTATTCCGATGTAGAATGTGTTATTCCACTTCACCACCAGCGTTCGTACATTTTCATTCGGTATTAATTCGCAGAAGTGATAAATCGCTGTTCCTATGATTGATTAACAACAACTTTTATCTACGTGTACTGAGGAATATCTGGTACGACTTCTATCGGGATTTACGACAATATTGGGAAATCATTATTTGCAGCTGGTCATTAGAGTTGAGAGCATCTGTTTGGTGTTGAGCTACAACATCGATTCCACTGGCTATGCGAATTCTCACATCCTTTCGCACCTACTAAAATTCTGATAGACGAAGAAAAGAAAAAAAAAAACTTAGAAAGACACCCGAAACAATTTATTTGCTAATACTTCATACGGTACTTAGAGCCGCCACAATTTTATGAGGTCGGTCTGCTATTCTGTGCTCACATTAGACGGATTGTATCACAAAATATGGGTAGGTCCAAGTTTTACTTGTTTCGAAATTCGAACTCGACCGATGTTTTAGCAATTGTGTGGTGTGCCCTACACTTCAAAGGCTATACACTGCGTGGCGAAACAGGTGTAATATGTACATATGAAAACTTGATACCCCGCTTAAGACCTACGTTCTGATAAAGAAAATTACATTCTCCGTCCAAAAAAAAAAAAAAAAGAAAAAAAGAAAATTCTTCAAATAGTTTTCAATATAAAATTTTTCCAGCTTTTTTGAAAATAATATTTATAAATTTTAAAAATTTGAAAATTTCCTTTTCCAGAATTCGTAGCTTTACACGTAAAACTTCCCTTGAATACTTGCAGGCAACGAGATTAAAGGTTAACTTGAAAATTGTATAGAAAAAGCGAAAGGTCCTCTTTGTTTTCCGAGTCCGTATGGAATGGTGCATTTCGTACTTGATAAACGGAGCACGTAAGAAATGTATGTATATTTTTACGCTGCGTCTGTTACAGTTTAATTTTATCGTGAATATTTCAAAGTCCTTTTTGAGCTGCTGAACATGAGATATCCAGCCTAACATTACTCTCGTAAATGTTTTAGCCTGCTTAAAATTTTACGAAATGAGTCAACGAACGAACGGCAGGAAATCCACATTCGTTCGTTTGCTAAAGAACACGAATGTGTGTCCGTGTGTCTGTGTGTGTGTGTGTGTGTGTGACGTTTACTGGGAATGGCTGTGAAATATTTGTTGGCAACCGATCCGAAAAATATAGAGCACCTCCTTTTTCCTTTCTAGCCTGAATTATTGTAAACAAAACTGTGAGAACGGAGAATTTAATTATTCACAAAATACACAAAAACCGACACACGTTTCAAAGTCACACACTCCGTAATCGCGGTAATAATAGTTATTTCGGCAGATACTAAAAATGGTTGATTTCATCGGGATTCGAAGAGGAGAAAAGGTAATCGTCAGCGAGCCCTTAATTATACCTTTCGATTACTGCCACGCTAACGACTCGACTGACGTGGTTTATTACGATGAAATTTATCGGATAATTTCGGAAAGTGGTCGCTCGACGAATAGCCTGACGACACTAGCGAGAATATTATAGTAGAATCGGCTTACTACATTTTTCATTTTGGATTCCCGTCGAAATCTCTAGAGCCCCGCGGTGCTTCTTTCTTCAAATCTTCCCTCCCATTGTTATTCGGATGATAAACGATTACATATTTATATATCAGATCAAGTCGTGACTTAGTAAACGAATTGATTATTTAAAATAATTAAAGCGGGAAAAAAAGAAGATTTAATGGAAAATTCGCAGTTTAAAAAGGCAATCGCTTAGATGTCGTGTTTTTTTTTTGTTCTTTTTGTTTTTTTGGGCTCGCTGACAAAGAGCCAATGCTCCCATGATGTTCGACAAGAAAGAAAAGTATCGCTGAATTTGAAGGATACACAAGGAAGGTGATAAAACAGATAGCGAAAGAAAGGAGAAAACAAATGTGCAGCACACTATCGGGAGCAGGAATATTAAGTCTCAGAAGTTGCGAGTAGAAAAGGGGAGACGTTCAGACGACAGAGTGGGACACTCGAAAAGGATATGGTTAGAATTACATTAGTGGATATTATCGGGATGATGTAACGGATGACAATAAGGAGAGTCTGAAACTCGATAGCGAGATGAAGGAAGCTATATGATCGAAGCGACATAAAGCGGAAATAATCGTTACTTTGTATTGTTCGCGTTTAAGATAAAACCCGTTACCAAGAAATCGATTGTTTATAGTTGACCGCGAGTATTTATAAAAATTCTTATAATCGTTTTATATTCCTGCACGCTGAAATTCACGACACTTTTTTCCTATTTTGCGTTTTTAATTATCCCCGCGGTTATTATTATTTTTATCGGTGCAATCTTAAATTTTCTTTTAAATTTACTTCAGACAAATCCGGTGGTACCCACTGCGAAAGTCGACAAATGCAGGGGGGGGTGTATATTTAAAAATGTTTATTATGTACTTCCTTAGAAGGCAATCGTACGGAACTTTATATTATGATATTACGGCGGAAGGAATTTTCCGAAAGCGATCGACTACTCTTAGAGCGTCCTTTTTTTCTACAGGAAAGGTTATGGCATCGGTAGAAAAATTAGCCTAAAATTCCCCCATCCAATCGCCGTCATTCAAAATACCTTAATATTCTGTAAGAATAATCAGCGCGCAGTACGCGATGATTTACCGGTGTAATCTCGAATCAAAAAATAAACATTGTTCCCCGGTTAAAATTTTTATTTTTAATCACCCTCCAGTAGTAACTTGGTGGCGAAATACAATCGAGGCTCTCTGCACTAACAGTAATTCGTGAAATGACGCGCATGTTCTCTATCATTTCTAACTGAAAAATTGGGCAAACGATCGCTCAAAGACAGCCAAATATGAAAAGTAGTCCGCCAAACCGTAATTTTGATTTAAAGAATTTAAATTTAAATCTTTATACGCATGCAACGATAAACTGCAAACAACATGCTGTTTCTATTCTTATAAAAATTTCACCATCAACAGATATATGTGTATAGTGATCTCTCGAGTACGACAACGATGCGGTTGCCGTCGTTATAAGTGCCGAAACTGTAGGGTTCGAAGTGAAGCAGAAAGTTTCTTGATAGGTCTGTGGACTAAAAAAGTGAGGCAGCCGAAGCTGCTACGTATCCCGAGAAACGTTTAAAACATGACAGCAGATCACGTACAAGAAAAGGCGCGCAATCGCCCAAAATTCATACACGGGAATGGAAAGATGCAAATATATAAGGAAGAACACCAAGTTAAAATTAGCGAACACATTGATCTTCCTGATTGCGAAATATGCATCAGAATTTTGGACTATCAAAAAATTAGATGCAATTCGGATAAATACCTTCGAGATGGGAGCGGACAGGAAAATTACTGATATCGTGGACGGCACACCGAACCAACATATCAATTCTAGAGGAGCTGAAATAAATCGGAATATGAACAGATACTTCGGTCACATAGCCAGGAACATATAAATTCCATGGAAAGGAACATTATACAGGTCAAGGTGCAACGAAAACGTCCCAGAAGAAGATGCCCCCCACTACGATGGGCTGATCAAGTAAATACATCAATTGGGGATACAAGTTGTCAGAAGCATTCCACGTAACAATAGATCGAAATAAATGGAAGGAAACGGTAAAAGGAATATGATGCCACCACGTCCTTTTACGTAGGACAATGGACACTTGATGATGAATGCTCACTATTTGAAACTCATTTGAATGGGAACCTTTTTCCTCATCCGATAAGCGTCCCACCCCCTTTAATTACCGTCTCCTTCACTTCAAAGTCGATTTTGGTAAAGAAAGTTTTTTTCAAATGCCACAGAGGTGTAAGACTGCACCGGTACTCTCGCAAAATAAGGCGCCAGGCAAGATGAAATTATTCTATGGTCATACGGAACGGTTAGATATGTAACGGTTAGAATTTTTCCGGAATATTAAATCAACAAATAAATTCGAGCATATAATACATTGTTGTTTTCCCCCTTTAAGAGGGGGGTGCACGGAAACTTAATGAACCACCTGTATTAATGAGACAAAAGGAAATCGTAAAACAACACGAGGAAACTGAAACGCAGTTCATTCTGGCCGCCAACAGCAGCTGATAGTCAGGAAATTCTGGGAAAAAAAAAGACTCTAATAACTCCCTTCTTCACCGTGAAGGGGTATAAATATATTTTTACAATCTCTGACCGATTTATTTTTCATTTATGAAAGCTCTGCGACCCCCCGTTCACTAGCAACTAGTGTCACGCTCTGAATAAAACCTGTGTAAATCGCCAGATGATTAAGAAAAAAAGAAAATAGCAACAAACCTCCGTATAGACTACTTTTATTTTTGACATGTCCCGATTACCGATTAACGCCGATCAAGCTCACGAAGAGGAGCCCTTTAAAGACATTAACAAGTGTAATCGCGGCTCGGAAATGTTTCGACAGAAGAGACAAAAAAATACGAGTATTTAAGTCGTAAAATATTTTGGTCATTTCGATTGAAAAAAAAAAAAAAAACAAATCGCGTATAAGAAAAGAATCAAGCGAAATCGATTTAGAAACTTTTCCGATTTCATTAGTGTTTTCGATTTGGAACATCACAGTCGTCTAAAGTAAAACAGGGAACTTGTTATCGTTGGTTGTATTCGTCAATGTTTGGAAGTAACGAAAGCCAAGTTGTGTTAAAGGTTTATTAAAATAAAGTTTTCGCCGTCAAGAAAGTGTTTCTGAAACGACCGAAGAGATCGCGATATTTTTTCTTTTTTTTTTTTTTTTCTATTCAAAAATGGTAGAAACACATTAATCAGTTTCCGAACAAAGGTGGCACAAGTTGTTGAAGTCAAAATAAAGCAGCCCGGAAAGGAATAAACTTCACTCGCTTGTCCGAAGCTTGTTTTGTGGATAAATAGCAAGAAGCAAGTTTAATCCGTGGATAAGCTTGCTACTGGGGGGGGGGTCGAAAATCGTCGCACAACTAGTTAGAAAACGCCCATTTTTCATGTACCAGTGTGGATGCGTGTGTGCGCGCCCGAAGCTCCTATAATGAAATGCATATTTTATGGAATACATCACGAAACTCTCTGCTAGCAAAGTTCAGCCTGTTAAAATCCTTTCAATTTTACAATAGGAATTATTAAAAAAAAACAGCAAGACCTCACTTCGATAGATATAGAATTTCCGTACTCTCGAAAATTTCTTTATAGCTTTCGAAAGCTGCCTTTTTCTTTCGTTTATTTTTAAATTTTACTTACCTAAACTGTGTTTGCTTTTAAGAAAGAAAAGTACCTAGTTTAATCGAATAGATTAAGAGTGTTATTTCAATAATAACGCCCCCTACAGAATATATATATATACATATATATATATATATATATATATATATATATATATATATATATATTACATGGACAACTGGTAAAAATTATCTATTACAATATCACCAGTTATTAATCAATTTTGCGGAGCGAAGCGGCTTTCCATTGATATGCATATCGCGCGTACGTAACGAGACGAGATAGACACAAGGGGGAAGCAAAGTCTGGATAAGTCTCACCAGTGTATGAATCTCTTTTTTTGATCGCCATCTCGCGGTAAATTTCGGAGCATTTCTTTTCGTTTCGTATCGATAAACTTGATTTTATTTTTGTTTATAGCGGAATTGTTAATTAAATAAATTCATTTAAATTCTTTTTTTTCTTTTTTTTTTTTGTATCGGTTCGACGCGAGAAAAAAAAGCGTACTATCCTGTTAACTAGTCAATTGGAATTGTTATATCGCCCTGTAGTTTTCAGTGGAACAGTTATCGTACTTCGTATTCGTTTTTCTTATTAATAATGATCGGGAGGATAGGGAACTCACTAGTCACACTATATGAAAAAATACTCAGGAAGAATCGATACTTTTTGTTAAACACTTCGTTATTTTTGAAATTTCGATTTTTTAAATTAGTAGAAGCGTTCGATCATTTTTGTTTTTTTTATAAATTAGTAAAGGCAAAGTAAAAGTAAAAGATATATTTATCGTTTTTTTTTTTCTTTTTGAAGGATTTAATTAGAATTTTTATGAAAATTGTTACAATTTTCTAAAATTCGACACAATTATTTTCTATTAAAATGGGTATATAATAAAATCTATTTTTCAATCATTGCTCTTTTTTTTTGAATTTCGCATGCTAAACAACAATGAAATTCCTCAGATAATTTTACAAATAATTATTCCATCATCTGTGCTGTACACTAAAAACACTTGTATCATTATTGCTTTAGCTTTAGTGTAGGCTCGTGGAATTTATATGGTAAATTCAAATTTCGTAAACAAATAGAGCCTATAAGTTTTTAGCGCATTGCTAATCGGTAAAAAATAATTTATACTACGGTAGCATACAGTATTTCTTTTTTTTTTCTTTTTTTTACACGTATATTTATTAGTACAATCTTATTACAGTGTAAATAAATTAGCACTACTTGTTTGAAACGGTGTTGCAACTTAATCTAATTTGTAACATGAACAGAGTAGAAACTATGTACAATTACTTAACTCCTAATGTATAGGGAAAAAGTAATCATATGCGCATATAAGTACCCCACGCACGCAAACACACCAAGTATATGCATATACTCACAAAATACACACACACATATATATATATATATATAACTCGGGCATTTTGACCTCGCAAGGGGCATTTGACCCCTCTTGCTTTCATTTTAGTCTCTTTCTCTTCCATACATTGTATAAAATGATCTTACTGGCCTCAACGCAAAAAAAGAAAAAAAAAGTTACACAAAAATAATCCTATTCTAACATTTAACTTTCATTATATAAAATTAAGACATTTTTCCGTTAAATTTTTCCTTACATATTTCGTTACATAAAATGGTGACATTTTTTAAATAACAATCACAAAAATTCTATAAAATATAACAAACGTACATAAAATCGGGACAGCGCGATAGCCTAGTGATTAAGGCGCTTGGCTACCAAATCAAAGGTATCATGGGGTTTCGGGAATTGTCTCGTTCCGGATCAAAGTCGCTCCCAGATTTACCCAGACTGAAATAATTGGGTACCAGAAAAATTAGCGGGAAAGTAAAGGCGGATCCCAAGTAGAAAGAAACTGGCCCCCCTACTCTCATTAGTGCCGTTGAGCCTAGTACATTGTGAACCTTAACTTCACAATCCCTAACGCTTTGCCAACGGAATTGGGACTTACTTTAGTTTTACATAAAATTAGGACATTTTTCGTTACATAAAATTGGGACAATTTTTCTAATGATAATTACGTTATAATTAATATATATATATATGTGGAATAAATTAACTGATCAGCTCATAAAGGCGCCTTAAGTTATTATCAGGAAGTAGCAGTTCTAAGTCCTCTAGATTTGGGTGATTGTGAAATCGGTTTTCAGGTGCGCTTCTGCAGTAGAGCGTACGAACTTGTTCATCGATCCATGTGGAATGTTTAAATCTGAATGTATATCTTCATTGCGTTGATACCAGAAAGTTCCAGGGACGCTTCGCACACTTTTTATGAGCGAATGACACGTGTATTTGTTGAAATAATTTGAACGCCTGCGTACAGAGTTTTCTTGATTTTTTCAACTTTTTACACGTAAAAAAAAAAGTTTGTAGTAATTGTATGTTTTTCAATTATAAATTTTAATATCGGTTCCATGTTCAGCATATCCCCGAATTATTAAATTGAACTTCTATTATGAAAACACGAAACATCCTTAGTATAAAAATACAATTAAAGAACCTTAAAACATATTTTCCCACACGCAAACAGTCTGTTTCGATAAAATCTTAACCGATTTCGTCATTGGAAATTTTTGGTAAATCTTAATTCGTACGGATTGTTAGATTCTACTGGAAAGTTCTATCGCAAAGTTTTTATCCAAAATTGGACGGAGTTGGACCAGTGTACTCGCGGAATGTATACATCAAATTTATCGGTGGAAAATTTCCCTTTATCACATATAGTAAGAGACATGTGGAAACACAAGAAAATCAGACATTTCTCCAATTATGTACTTTTATTCGTGTACTCGATTGTGTTCCATTATTTGATAAAGGAATCGAGATTTGTCTAGAAGTTTTATCGAGAAAAAAATAATACCGTACTCGCTAGCTTCGCTTTTTATTTCTACCGTTCGTTCGTTCGTTCGTTTGCCCTTATTTGCGTCTCGAAACGAAATTCGGACGAGCTTTATTTCGAAACTTTCTAGCCCCAACTCCATGACAAAGATACTAACATCATGCGCTACCTTTTGAAAACTGTACTCGTTGAAGATGTTAGACAGCTTTTTCGAAATAAGCTGGACGACTTTACGATACTTTTTTTGTTTTTTTTCTAGGCTTTCGGAGCAAGCCCGAATTTCGAGAAACCGCTATTGTATACGTTCGGCATAAAACCGGTAGTGACAGTACCGGTATTTTCCCTTTTTTTCCTTAATGGTATTCAACCAGAATATTATGAAGACGGAACCAACACTTTCCACAATATATGTATATATATGTATGTATATTGGCGATTAAACTAAAGTTTTCAACAGAAGTGGAGTTGAAATTTTTTACATGGGAGAACTGAAGGTGATGAATGGAATGCACTATTTTCAATGCAAAAACTGCATCGCCTGATTTGTTTCCCCGCTCAAGTAGCATAAGCGGCAGATTTGTTGCCCGACATTCGATGGGCGACGATTTTTTTTTGTTTTTTGGTGATATTTACGGATAATGGTGTAAAGAACTGTGCTCATCGTCGGATGTTTAACTATAATAACGGGCTTCCCGGCAAAAAAATCGAATTTATTAATGGAATTTTTCAGGACAAAGTAGTTGTTACTTTTGAGAACACCAGTACTACGTTTTGTAAATATTTCTGAAAGTTCGAACCTGGCAAATTTTTCTAAAAATCCGTTAAAAAAATTTCGGTTGACCGGAAAGATAATTCCACTTTGCGGCGATACCGACAATTATGTAAATTCTTTTGAAAATAACGCGCCAATTGTGTCGACTTTGAACTGCTCTTCTAGTAAGCAGTTGTGATTTGCAGCCTGCCTCTGTTTGTCGCGATTTTCTTCTTTTTATCTTGTTCGCTCTCGGTTCCGCTCTCGGTTCCGCTCTCGGATCCGCTCTCGTTCAATGAATATTTTTTTTTCTTTCTTTTTTTACTTATTTATCTATTTTTTTTTTTTTTTTTGTAAATTTTAAATAATTCCTTTTAAGGTTGTTTGCCGGTCGCCTGACACTGAAACTTTAAATAATTTTTAAGTACCGCGCGTTGTTAATGTAAAAAAAAAAAAAGAACAGCAATCAGATAAAGATTTACAGCCTGGCGTTGGCTTATTTCGGACTAATTTATCGAGACATCGTGTCCGGTTCGATTTTTTTTTCATCTTGAAATGTAAAATTGGCGCACTTCTTTCTTTAATAAAGCGCGCGACCACACCTGTAGTAGGAATAGTATAAATCCGAAAACGAAACCTTTCACTGCTTCCAGATATCTTAACGGAATATACACAAAACCAAAAGAAAAAAAGAAAACAAAAAGATCATTGCCACGGTTATAACAACGCTAATCTAATTAGTCGTCTCGCAAAACAAATAACGAGTATATTAGTCAATGAATGAAGAAACTATTTGGTATTCGAATGCAGCTAATACTCTAACAAAAGTATGACGAAATAATCAAACATGTAGCAAATATGGGTTTATAGATGTAAAAATAAAATAACGGTTTCGAGATTTTAATAAAAATATACCGAAAAGCAAAAATATTACCTAAACAATTATTTTACAGAAAAAAAATATTTCGAGGAAATATTACGACAATTCCTGAACACAGCATTAATACCTATCGGAGTTGATACGAAATTCAAATTACCACAGCTATATCTAGAAACGATTTGACGAGTATAACAACATAATCGCTCGATTTCCATAAGCTTAAAGCATCGGAAATATTTAATATGTAGTTTTTAATTATTGTTGCAATTTTTTTATTTATTTTTTATTTTATTTTACGAGTAGTTAATGCCTATATGGCTATTACTCGATTTAAAAATCGCTTAAATATTATTAATAATTTTTATTTTAATTATCAAATGTGTAAGAGCTTAAAAATTGTTCGCATCGAGAATATCTGTACTCAGTTGATTGTCGCGATGATGTGGTTATACTTCCGGCAGGTTAAAATAATGTGATGGATCGCTAGCGGTGCGTGGCAGATATGGTCGTACCGGAATGATCGGGAGTTTTTCAGCAACGGAGACTGCATTGGTCGAAGGTGTGTTCCTTGTAAACAGATTATAGTTGTTTAAGTACAATTAATTGTTGTAGTTCTCATCGAACTATTTTGCAAGCCGTTGATGTTCCATTGAAGCATGAAGTTATCCATCATCGTTAACTAACTCTTCAGTTATTTTATTGGTCAATTTAGTATTTCGTATTTTAGTGGAGTGATAATTAATAACGGGGTAGATCGATTTCAGTGGCATAAATACCGTATCGGCAGAGTTAAATTGGATGTTCGGTTTATTAAACAATTCTTGGGCAGACGAAAACTTATTGTTCTACTGTATTAATGCCAGCATTTTGTCCAAAGATATACTCTCTTTAAGATTTTTTTGGTGATTTTCTATACATTGGTAGTAAAATGGTTTTTAATTTCTTTAGTTCGTCACCTTCTTCTTTCTTATTTTTTTACGGTTGGGCTTTAATGAATTATCCGAAAGATTACGTTTGAATTCCTTGGGATTAGACGGTACTGAATTGATTTGATTCGGTAGAGTTTCAGAAGAAGCCTAGGCTTGAGTTAATTTAAATGTAGGTGAATACATCCTGTTTGTTAAAGTGGTATAATAAAATAAACTTTAATAACAAACAATATAGATCAATAAATTAAATTAGATAAATACCTATTTAGAAACGTTTTCGGGCATAACCCATCATCAGCTAACACTAACTTAAAGTTTTAAGTTTCCTTTAAGTTAGTGTTAGCTGATGATGGGTTATGCCCGAAAACGTTTCTAAATAGGTATTTATCTAATTTAATTTATTGATCTATATTGTTTGTTATTAAAGTTTATTTTTTATATTGAGTTAATTTAGTTAAAAAATTTGGTCGCCGGATACGCCCTGATCAGTTGGTCTTTGCTTTGAGTCATTAGATACGTTTATATCGGAGTAGGTGACGCCTTCTGTTGTTAAACTACCTTTTCGGGAACTGGTACTAATATCGGATCCATTTTCAGTAAGCAGCAACTCTTTCGTTTCCTCCTCTTCCTTTTTTGGACAATTATTGTTTGAAAGGTCTCTTATTTTGCAATTACTGCACCATCGATCGTCGGTTGATAGAAAGACCCTAAATATCTCATTCTGATAGTTGATGTTTAATGATTCAGGCAGATTGTCAGAATCATCATTGGCAGGTTGTGTGTCCACTTGACGTCATTTGAATTTTATGTTGACTCGAATTAAGCGAACTATTATCAATTTTACTGTAAAATATGTTCGTATTATTTTTTCCTTATTTTAATTTAGCCTTAAATACAAGTTTGATCACCAACACAAACGCTGTATACTTCCATTTCTTAGATCATCAGAACTTAAATATTCGTTTTTACGTTGAAGGATTCCCTCTCACATTACATAAAATAAAAACAAATTCAAAAAATTCACAAGCCAGAAATATTATTACAAATTATCATCTATACAGCTCTATAACAATGTCCTGTATATTTGAATTCATTGTGTGGCACATAAGTAAATATATTCCATCGCAAAATAATGATATTACGTCTTTATTTATTTTCAATTACCACACTAAAGTAAATGTACTATTAATCATGTAATCTTCTAAATGCCATCCTACGTAAATATTAATACATGAAACACAATTCACAAAAGTTTTCATTAAAGTTATCTTCATCCGTTTTTCTGTTTTGATTACTGTATTAATAAATTGAAAATTACACTTTTAAACACAAAATACATTCACAGTTAAAATTTATAATTTTTATAGTGTTATTATAATTTTACTTGTGAATATATTTTGTGTTTAAAAGTGAAATTTTCAATTTATTAATAAAGCCATACAAGTTTATTAGAATTATGAAAAAAATAAACACCGACCACTTTGAGATGAGCAATTTAAAGTGGTTGGTTTTTATAGTTTTTTTATAATTTAAATAAATTCCTATAAGTTGCGTTTTATATTTCATTTAGTATGAATGTATTCTTTACCATAATAAATTGGCATATTGCTCGCTTTTAAATAAACGCTAAAAATATGATGATTACTTAATCTTTGGTCGACTCCCTTTTACAGTAACTTGTTTCATAGAATTTTCTCGACGATAAGATCCCGACCAATCGATTTATATAAATCCCTAAAATTTCCTAATTCGTGAATTTCCTCAAAATCGTTACAACTATTTTCAAGAATCTAGTTACATATATTAATTACAACGTAATTCTTAGGCTACCCCCATCAGAAAAAATGTCCCAATTTTAAGTAACGTTCGTTATATTTTAATTTTAACTGACTTGGTATATATTAATTACAACGTAATTCTTAGGCAACTCCCCATTAGAATATATAGATATAAACTCGGCCATTATGGCCTCGTAAGGAGCTGTGACCCTTGACCGCTCTTGCTTACATTTCTATCTCTTTCTCTTCTATACTTTGTATAAAATGATCAAAATTAACAACATAGTTCTAAATCGGTCCATATGAATGTAATAACATAATCACAAAAATCCTATAAAATATAACAAACGTTACATAAAATTGGGACATTTTTTTGAGACATTCTTCGTTACATGAAATTGGGACATTTTTGGAAAATTTTTTTGAAACATATTTTCTAATGGGAGATAGCCTGAGAATTACGTTGTAATTAATATATTAGTTATAACCTAATTCTTAGGCTACTTCCCATTAGAAAAAAATGCCGCAAAAAATGTCCCAAAAATACTCCCAAAAAAATGTTCCAATTTTATGTGACGAAAAAATGTCCTAATTTTATGTATTGAAATCTGTCCAAATTTTATGTAACGTTTGATACATTTTAATTTTTACCGACAAAATCACATTGTAAAATTTGATAATTTTATACAAAGTATAGAAGAGAAAAAGACAGAAATGTAATCAAGACGGGTCAAGGGGCGCAGCGTCTTGCGAAGCCAAAGTGGCCGAGTTTATATATATTAATTACAATGTAATTTTTACGCTACCCCCATTAGAAAAAATGTCCCAATTTTATATAACATTTGTTATATTTTATAGGATTTTTGTGATTGTTATTTTAAAAATGTCACAGTTTTATGTAACGAAATATGTAACGAAAATTATAACGAAAAATGCAACGGAAAAATGTCTTAATTTTATATAATGAAAGCTAAATGTTAGGATAGGATTTTTGTGATTATGTAATTTTTTTTGTGTTGATGGCAGTAAGAATTACGTTGTAAATTTTGATCATTTTATACAAAATATAGATGAGAAAGAGGTAGAAATGAAAGCAAGAGTGGTGAAGGGGCACAGCCCCTTACGAGGCCAAATGGCCGAGTTATATATATATATTAACTGCAACGTAATTCTTAGGCCGGCAACTATTAGATTTTGCAATGAAAAATGTCACAATTTTATGTAACGAAATATGTAACGAAAATTGTAACGAAAAATATAACGAGAAAATGTCCTAATTTTATGTAATGAATGTTAAATGTGATTTTGTTGTTATATTCATATGGACCGATTTAGAATTACGTTGTAAATTTTGATCATTTCATACATAGTATAGAAGAGAAAGAGACAGAAATGTAAGCAAGAGGGGTCAAGGGGCAAAGCCCCTTGTGAGGACAAAATGAACGAGTTTTATATATATATATATATATATATATATATATATATATATATATGTATATGCAATTGCTTTTCGAAAACAACTCTGTTTTATAAAATTCATAGTTGTGGAATTTCCGGTTCCTTTTCTAGATAATTCAGCAATTCTTGAACAAAAAAAAAGCAATGCTGGTTTCAATGGTCACACTTGTATAGGGTGATTTTTTAAGAGTTAAGTTTTTCAGGTTGGCAGCACTGGTTGGTATTGGCGTCCAAACGTCATCTGTCAAAATGAAAAACGTTTTCAGTATACTCTGCCATTTCATCATGGAAAGACTTGTAAAAACAAGCAACGATTGTGATATGGTTGAAATTTATTATCAAAAACCAGTGCTCTGTGAAAAATGTGCATCGTTCGTATCGACCTGGTGAATCAACAATTCATGCTGTTATCACCAAATTTCGCAAGCATTACATTTAAATAACTAGTAGAAGTATTAATCATTATTATACGAAAGTGTTCAAAAGTGAATAGCGAAATGTACCGTGACCAGGCACAGTTAGCATGGTAACACACCTGTACAACTGCTAATAATATATTATTATCTCACATCAAATAATTTAGTAACTATCTGCCAAGTATAGCTAAGTTGAACTTTCGATGGGTTTTGGTTACTTTTTTTTTTCCGTGAATTTTGTGTAAAATAATTTAACAATTATTTAAAATTCTAAATTGTGTAAAATTTAAAAGTTTGAAGGTAAATTATTTGACAAAAACTTAAAACTAGCGTTCATGTCAGATTTAATTTTGCACGATCTGGTCTGGATGAAATTCATGATAAAGTCTAGAGCTTCGTGTAATGCAGGAATACCACCAAAAATAGCTCGATATATGTGTGACTTTCATATTAAATTCATTTATTTACGACCAAATTAAGCACTTTAAAAATAATTAATTTTAAAATGTTTAATTTCGTCGTAATAGACTTACTTTAAAAATTAATAATACGTGTATCAAATAATTATATATAACGCACATCATACCATTCTAAATTTTTTAATGCTTTTGTAAAATTCATCAATATTTTCATTTTATAAGTTTAGAATAGATCCGAGTAAGGCTGAGTCACCAACGTACCAAGTGGTAAGTACCTCAGACCACTGTTACTAGTTCTTCCATAATAAAAGAAAAATTGATTTCAATTGACTACATTATTTTTACCTTTTTTATTTTGGATTTTTCGAAAAAATATAAATGAAAATAACAGACAATTTTCAGTTTTAATTTTCTTTTGATTCTTTTCGTACACTTATTTCAAAATAGCGATTTTTTCGCATTACTCCCAACTTAAGAGGAGTGACTTTTTCTTATTGCAATATGTACAGTTGTAATAAAAAAATAAAATAAATTAAAAAAAAAAAAGATATAAAATTTCGGAAAACGTAGTGAGAGAGGAAATGCCTGTGTGAGACCCTGCAGTCGGTTGGGAGTGAATAACCAATCAACGACCATCGCAAGGATAAACGCGCACCTTATACGGCAATTCCGAGAGCGAAGAAATGAAAAAGATCCGATGGAGATTTTTTTTAGTTAACTGGTGGCTGTTTATCTTTCTTGGAGAATAGTTGTGTCCATTTTTAACCTCTCAAATCGTGGTAGAAATCTCGTATAAATTGTTTTCCGGTAATCATGTCGTGCAAATCGATCCGATACAGAAAAAAAAAAACAACAAATAAAACGTAAAACATGAACGCCCGATTCATAATCAAAATTTCTCTGTAATAACCTCCGTACCGGATCAAAACGATCCTATCGTTGCTGATCACTGACCTTCGGAACACCAGTCTAAAGGACGACGGATCACCGCCAACAACGGTGATACGTACAATTATAATATCTTTAAATAATCGTTTTATACTTGTGTTATATCTGTTCGTTCGTATTTAATATTTTGTTTTTAGTTGGCGACCGATGCAGAAAAAAATCAGTGTCGATTAATTTCATTAATGTTCTGAATAAAAATGAAATTCAAATAATCATATTTTTAATAACAATAATAATGAAAATAATTAATTTTTTTGTCCACGCTAATTAAGAGGCCGTGAGGTGGCATCCTTGCGGGCTTAATAAAACGACATTAACGTTACATATATATATATATATCCTAATCTGGTCCATTTCGGACCGCCTAGCTATTTAGTTCTTTAGCTTAGCTTTTTCTGTTGTTGGGCCAATGTCGCTGGCGCGCCCACACAAAAAAAATAAAAAATAAAATAAAATATTTCCTAATCTTTTCTTCATACTCAGTTTGTTGGCGTGGAGACGATTATTTATTAGTATATTCTTGTTGTACAGATGTAGGCAGCGTTTGCGGAAATTATTACATGCAACGTTGGTGTACACGCAAGACTACACACTTGATACATCAACACTAGAGCGCATATGACACTGTATATGTGTGGTGGCTTGCCATTGCCCTCACGTGGCTATTAGCGATTATTTCATTATTTGTGATAATTTTGTCGTCGCCTGCGAGATCGAACTTAGGACCTCCGTCAGACGAAAGTCGAGTGCCTTAGCAACTGGACAGAGGAAATTTACAAGCTAACGGTGGTGCATACATAATCTTCGGACCTTTTTTTGATCAGTGAACAAGCACGATGCTTTGTCGGCTAATAAAAGTGTATTCCGAAAGATAAAATGTATTCTCCCGTTTATGCAGATGGTTTTGGGAAAAATGTGCCATGTAACGCGAACGGAAACGTATCATCATCTAGAAAGCAACTTCATCTTTCGCGTTAGAACGATTAATGTAAATAATTAAGTGTATAATTAAGAGCAATAAAACGCGAAGAGAATAGAGGAACGTGATAAAATCAAAAAACGGGTATGATTAATGGCCAGCGGCCGAAGTAGCAATATCAAAAATGTTGACAGAGTGCTCGAGTATATAGCGAAAAAAATTTCGTTGGACCACGGTACAAAAACCGGTAATGGAGTAGCGGTAACGTTGTGTGCACGTGCTAGTGCGTAGAGTTCATTAATTTAATGCGGTCGCTGGAAAAAGTTCGATATGCAGACGGAGAGACGGGGGCGAACGCACATGTCAGCCGGAATAGAAATCGTTTTTGAAATCGGAAATCTCTCAAGTCAGACACGAACACTCGGCAAACGAATATTACTGAATCTGCGGCTGCGTTTAAGACGCGAAACGCGTCGCATCCGACTAGCGTAGTCATTTATCACAAGAGTCCCACGATAAAACATCTGCGCGCTCGCTATATTATCAGAACCCCGGTATCAGCCCACAGAGCCGGAGAGAAGTAATAAATTCGAGAACAGAATTCATCTTTCCCTACTGCGCGGCATTGTCTCGAAATCAACAATGAAATTCGAAAGCGTGTTTTCGAATATTTGTAAATAGACGTCTGTGTAGTGCCGGTTATCTTCTGGACGAAGGGCTTCAAAGAGGTTGCTGCTACGGATCCTAGCGCTGAACGAAGGTCATTTTATTCGAGCAACAGCTTAGCAAGATGTTTCGTCGAAACCGTCAGGGTGTTTAAGGCCAATAGCGAACTTTCTCGTTTGCAAAATCGCTTCGAAGAAAGCGCAGAAATCAAAAACACAATTTCGGATCGTCTGCCGATCATCGTAATTGCCAGAAAGGAATAATTAGAATTAACCGTTCGCCGTAAAACGATCACTCTTGTCGATTTTCGTTTATGATCGATTGAATATGATCGTAGAAAACATTAGCAAACACACACGTATTGCGCGCAATCTAATTTTCATAAAAATTGTAATGAAAATAATATAAACCAAATAATGATGAAAATAATTCGGAATGCGAGGTGCGAGGTGCGAGTACGAATGTGCGCGTGCATGAATCTGTTGTCGGTTGGGGCGGCCAATCATCGTCCAGCAAAAAACAAAAGGATCTGCCAAGTCCAGCGGTCACGAACGAGAAGGCGGGGTCGGAATTTGGAAAAAACCGGCAGAAGATTTTTAGAGAAAATCAGTTTGCGTTCTACCTGGTAGTCAGTAAAAGGTCTTCTCGAAGCATCGATTTTTTTTTTGATTTTTTTTATTTCATTTTTTTTTTTAATTCTTTGATAGCTCTAAATTGCACCTGGCTGATGATAGCTATTTAATAATTATTTTTAACATCTCGTGTACGTAGCTTGAATAGCAGCTTACCCAGCGATAGGTGCTGAAAAAAAAAAAGTTTTATTAGAACTACTTTTAATTCAGACTAGATCCATCGATTTGATTCTATCAAGCCGCCGCCGAACTTCTAGCGAATTGTCTAATAACGCAATTGCCATGTTGTTCGGGTGCGTTTCTAATCTGTAGGCATACTTCTCTGCGTCATCGTCGAATATAACAAACTTTATTCCGAGGTCTTTGTGAAGTGTTAAAGTTGGTAATGTTTACAACCATCCGGAGGATTTGGGGTTCTGGATCAACCGTTGTATGATTGCTATGTTACTCTTTTTTGAAACAGCCCCATAGCGGGCAGCTGTAACGCCAAACTGGCTTTAAAATCTGATTATAAACTCTGGTGAGCTTATTTTCAGCAGGCATCGAAAATTAACGTTCACCTTTGACAGAGCAATCGTGGTCTTTCCAGAAAAGTTGTAAAAAGTGTGTCTATCGGTGGACAAAGTATTCGATAGCGTTCGTAGTAGTATTCTTAAATGGTAAAATATCGAACTTTAGAAGTCCACAGTAAGAATTAATGAATCGCGGAACCTGCAGGCCCGATTAATAGCTAGTCCGATCTCTACGTATGTAATCAATGAACCGACAACAGTGATCGGTAGAATTTTCTTATTAACTTTAATCATTTTGTATATGATATTTGTCGTATTCGCAAGGTAATATTGTGATTTTTCAGCGGTCGACCACCGGTGTCGAAAGCTAGGTGTCAGGTTTATATAGGGTGATTTTTTAAGAGTAAAGTTTTTCAGGTTGGCAGCACTGGTTGGTATTGGCGTCCAAACGTCATCTGTCAAAATGAAAAAACGATTTCAGTATACTCTGCCATTTCATCATCATGGAAAGACTTATAAATAAGCAACGATTGCAAATTGTTGAAATTTATTATCGAAAACCAGTGCTTCGTGAAAAATGTGCATCGTTTGTTACGACCATATTATGATCCTCATAATCGACCTGGTGAATCAACAATTCGTGCTGTTATCACCAAATTTCGCACCAAATTTGGTGATAACAGCACGAATTGTTGATTCACCAGGTCGATACGAACGATGCACATTTTTCACAGAGCACTGGTTTTTGATAATAAATTTCAACCATATCACAATCGTTGCTTGTTTTTACAAGTCTTTTCATGATGAAATGGCAGAGAGTATACTGAAAACGTTTTTCATTTTGACAGATGACGTTTGGACGCCAATACCAAAACCTGAAAAACTTAACTCTTAAAAAATCACCCATTATAATGTATAATATTTTAAAATTCAAAAAGTTAAATTATTCTAATTTGTAAATAATAAATAAAATAACCCTTAATTAAATAACATCCACAAGACAGAAACCTCGTGGTTGGCATCCCTCCTGTGGGCTAAATTAAAATAACTAACAATAACGTTACATTTGGCATCCCCCTGGTGGGGAATAAAATATAATGCCGAAAAAACAGCCAGTAACGTTATAAAATGTAAAAACGCCTAGAAGATCTTCCTTTTTATTTTTCATAGTACATTCGGTATACAAAGCATCGCTAGAAATGAAAGAAATGGAGCTCGCTACTTTCTCTTGTCTATTCTCTGCCTAATGCGGATAATCGTTTTTCTCCGCTATATTTCTTCAACATAGGCATTTTCGAAATTATTTACGTCATTCCACCGTACGTGGCCAATCCAGTTTTCCTTCATCTTTCTTAACTTCGCCTATTTTTAACCTCTTTTCGGCTTTTCGAGATATTTTCGACGACATATTTCTCTAATTTCCTTTTTGTCTCAGTAAGCCATATAGAATATCTTGCATTGGTTTTGCGCCTTCGTGCTACAAGGAGTATACTTTTTTTTTTTTTTTTTTTTTTTTTTTTTAGTTTTTAATCTTACATTCATAACAGGGGAAAGTATTCATATTGTTTTTAAATTCCTCTACCTCGCCTTACGAAGCGACGATTCCTTCAATACTATTCGAAATAGAAGTGTTATGCTGAGTGTGGACCGTGTTTCTGTTATCCTATTGCTGAAATCGGTCTTGTTCGATATATATGTACATATTTTTTTTTTTTGCAAAAATTGTGTAAGAGCGAAGTAAATCCTGCACTTTTTATTTTGAAAATACTTTTTAAAATCATTAAAACGGGAAAAATAAAATCCCCAACTGCAAATGGTTAAAATTGAAATGGATTTTAACCGATGATTTGTCATCAACGGTTGTTAATAAGCGAACTCTGACGTTGATGATAAACTGGAATTACTGTGTTACTGGCTGATCGTTTTAATTCACGACTTAAAGCGGTACTTCCGTTTAAAGTAGTCACAAATTGGTGTACCTATAGTTTTTCTTTTTTTTTTTTTTTTTTTTGCCCTGAACAAATAGCGTTTATTTGGCCATACCTATAGAGTTATCAGAATGATTAATGAACCAGTCGGTTATGCGCTTTATTTTGGCCACAAAAAAAAAAAAAAAAAAAAAATACTTATAATAATACAGCTGTAGCCGTCGACAGTTTGAACTAAAGTTGATCAAAAATGTAGTAACGAATAATAATTAGCAACAAAATCATTTGTGATAACCGACGAACTCGATTATGTATTAATAGAACTGAAATAATAAAGACGAAAATAAGCAGCTGTTGGAGAAACCCCTCTTGATTACTTAACCAAAACGTTAACGCGCACGTATTTAACTATTTATTCGATAAATTAATTTTGCCATAAAATACATAAATGTAAATCAAGGAATAAGGTTAAAATTTACTTTTTTAAAATTTCTTTCTTTCTTCGACTTCCCCTTCTATTTACACCGTGTGGAGGAGCATATTTAGCTTTACATTGAATATTCTTTAATACTTGAATAAAATAAAAAATATCGGGATGAGCGCTATTGAACGAGCCGTTTAGTTAGACATGGGGCTGACGATTTACCGCAATCTGCGGATCTATCACATGTTCCAGAAAAATTGATCCATATATCTGGTGGAAAAGGTTAAAATTACTGGGTCTATACAGGTAGCGTGAACATAATCAAAAAACTGGTTATTTGTTTGACATGGAAAATTTTCATCGGTATTTATAAATGTTTTTAATGTTTTTAATTTATATATTCGTTAACAAAATTGTAAAATTCAGTTGAAATAATTGGAAACGCGGTTTCATAATGAATCGTTTTTAGTGGCTTTTCACTGACAAGCTGCTAGCTACCCGCTTTCTTTTTCAGTGAATTAGTAAGTTTTTAGTACTTTGAAATATTATTGTCTGGTTTATGATTATGACCAAAGATTTCTCCAGTGGTTGATGTAGTTTTATGAAAGCTTTCCATCCTCATTTGATACAAATTCACCTTTCTAACCTAACTGATAATTTTTTTGACACAGTCGAACGTGTAATCCCTTTTAGTCTTTATTTATTGTGTACTGGACGTTTGTAACAAATCTCGGTATTTATATATTTTTCAACCAAAGAATAACAAGTTTTTGGCATGGTTGTTGGAAACATTTATTTCATTTATTTCATTTCTTTGTCCAATTGGAAACTATACACACGAATTCCATCGGTGGGTGTGAGACTCATCCTCACTGGTGCCTGGAAAAGAAATTGGATTAAATCTTAACTGAATACATGTATATATGAAAAAGTGTCATCAGAGGAAATTTTCTTTCACTACGGCTTAAAATAGCTAACTAAGTAATATATTCTTTTCACTATCGACCCAAACTAAGCAGTCACCGATGAAGAAGACTAAGCAACTAAGTCAATTTTATTTACTTTAATACTTTTTGTATACCAATCATTTTATTTTTATTTCATTTGTTTTGTATATATATATATATATATAACTCGGCCATTTTGGCCTCGCAAGGGGCTGTGCCCCTTGACCCCTCTTGCTTTCATTTCTGTCTCTTTCTCTTCTATACTTTGCATAAAATGATCAAAATTTACAACGTAATTCTTACTGGCATCAACACACACAAAAAATAACATAACCACAAAAATCCTATTCTAACATTTAACTTCCGTTATATAAAATTAAGACATTTTTTCGTTACATTTTTCGTTACATATTTCATTACATAAAATTGTGACATTTTTTAAATAACAATAACAAAAATCCTACAAAACATAACAAACGTTACATAAAATTGGGACATTTTTCTGGGACATTTTTTTGGGACATTTAGCATTACATAAAATTGGGACATTTAGCGTTACATAAAATTGGGACATTTTTTCGAATGGGGGGTAGCCTAAGAATTACGTTGTAATTAATATAAAAATAAATATATGTACATATATATATGGCACATTTACTTTAAATTCCACTTGTCTTGTGTTTTATCACATGCGTTTAAAAATTATCATTTTACGAAGCGTACCCATTGAATATTTTAGATATTTTTGTAAGTAACTTTTCAAAGTAGCGCTACAGGAGAAATAAGGAAACAATAATCATTGTATAGATATAAAAAAAAATAAAAATAAGTCGTGTATTTTGAACTTACAAGCATTCCGACACAAACAATCCTGTTTTACGTTGAGTACTATATTAATTGGAATTCATTTTCACCGTGTGATTAACTAATTTTATAAATATTATTTGTATTTCTAATTTGCTCTGTTTTGTACTATGTAATTAACGGATTTCATAAATATTATTCGTGTCCGTTCAAAATTTACTTACGTTCATCATAACCCTGGATACAAGGATTGTGAACAAAATGAAAACCGCATGAAGGAGATGGAAGGTAAGCACTGGGAGAAATTTGATGAGAGGATAGACGGCTTCAATGTCGAAGAAATGAATACAAAGTGGAGGGCATTGAGAGTAACGTGATTGGTAAATTGTCCTGGCGATGCATCTAAGCGCATGAAGTATAGAATAGGGTCGGATGAAATGTTGAAATTTACCAAGTATTATAGGAGATTTGTATGATCCATTGCGATGAAACGCTTTTGCTTAAGTCAGTAGACGTCGTACCAGAATCGTTGATAAGTAAAATATTCTTAGGCGATATTTCGCTCAATTCGTGTTGCCGAATGCACCGATCATCTAAAAGCGTATCGGAAAGTGCTCCTTTAAGGCGATCCCGTCGTGGAAGTAGCAGAGAAAGCCGATAAAAATAATTGAAAGAAACCATTTTGTAATTTGAAGAAGCTTATCAGAACTATTCAATCTTGTTAAATTAAATAAACATTTGTGTATTCTCTACGTCTTCCATCGTAAGTCATAACATTATAGGCTGGCGGTGAATTGTGTGTGTTTTGTTATGCGTTTTGTGTTACGCGATTAGTATTGTAGAAGAGTTCATTTTTTGTACCAGTGACGGTGGTGTGTTACGGATTATGTTTATATTTATTGTGTATATGAACGAATCTAATCTGTCGGATTCACCAGTGTGTTCATTTGAATCGTCGAATTGTTATCATCATTATGGCAATCGAATTTAATTTCTTTATTTCTATCGTTGCTCGTAATATTACCACTGTACAATATTCGTCCGATCGTTGGTAATTAATTAAAATATTAATGTTGACATTGTAACGGCAACACTCTTTCTGACAACTGAAGACATGAATATTCCGGAAAGTGACAATTTTCGACCAGCTTGCACAATTGCAAAGAGTTGCTAGATTTCTTCCGGTTGCAAACGTGGGGCTGCACTAATTTCCAGTTGCAAAGATATTTCGGAACTTTGAACGAATCACCAAATTAAGCCGAAAACCTGCACGTCCAAACAGATCAGGTCCTGTTTTCTCTGCACATTCTTTCTACCCTCAACTGTGGTATAACGAATTGCACACTATTCTTCTGTTCAGCAGCATCAGTTCCATTCGCTTCATTCTCTAAGTCAGTTCTCAAAAACTTGTATCCTCTTTCTGTCAAAATCGCTCATCTTCAAAAACATTAAATTACTACATTTATATATTTCTACATCCTTTTGCTAAGTTCTTGTGCCATGAATAAAAAAAAAAAAAGTAAAAAAGTAAAAGCGAATAAAAAGAAAAATCATGCAGAGAATTGTGCAAGATTAAAGCAAAAATCAAACACGTTTAAAAATTTTCCTACATCTCTTCAGCTTTCAATGAATCTAACGAATAATAATATATTTTCTTTCGAAGTTGCGCAAGTATTGCCAAGTTGCACATTTCATTATCGCAATTTCCGAAAACCGTCGCTTGTAAAAATTCGTGTGAGAGTACTCGAACCGCATTTTAAATTGAAATCATCAAAGATGAACTCTTTCAACACCTTAAATGTTACCGACAAACTCCAGTCCTTGCTGCTTAAGTCTCCTTTTAACGTTACCTACTCCCAGTTGCGCTTGAATGGAATATAAATTTATGATATACCGCGAACAAACATTTGACAAACGTACGCGTTATGCACAACTTCTTCGAAGCTTTCTACTTTTTAAACTTCATACGAAGTCACGTAAGTTTAGACTGCTCTAACACGGAAATTTTCATATTTATCTGGTTTTAATGTCGTCTTTCGCTCTGCTAAAAACCTGTATCTCGTATATATACGTACATACATATACATATACATATACATATACATATACATATGCATATACATATACATATACATATACATATACATATACATATACATATACATATACATATACATATACATATACATATGCATATACATATACATATACATATACATATACATATACATATACATATACATATACATTTACATATACATATACATATACATATACATATACATATACATATGCATATACATATACATATACATATACATACACATATACATATATATATATATATATATATATATATATATATTTGTAGCCGCTTGTTATCACGCTACAAGTGCAGTCCCGTGTGTGCCTGCTGTGTACTGACCTAGCGCTCATATGATGTTGTACGTGGTGGATTACCATTTGCCTTCCACATAGCGAGTATTTTTATTTAATTTTTCGTAGTAACTTCTGTCGTCGCCCTGGATCGAACCCAAGACTTCGGTAACGGAAGACAAGCGCTATAGCAATCAGGCTATCACAACGACACATACGTATATATTCTATCCCCAAATTATCTTGTTCCTTAACTTATACACGGTGCCTTCTTGCAGTTTAATCGAATAATCGGTTTTAATCTCACCCTAAGAGGTAGTAAGTAATCGGAAGAGACTCTAACCGGAGTATTAAAAAGGATTAGCTGTTTCCTTTGTCAGTATAAAGTGTTTATCAGTCGATAGAATAAAATAAAAATGCTTAATTTTTTTATTATTAAAAGAAGCCAGCTACCGCGACGCACTTTGTTATGCAGTGGTGTTTTTCATTCCGGTGAGACCTGGTTTTCGAATCCCGCTGCCGTGCATTGTAACTTCTAATAATTTAGTTGACACGCCAAAAAAATAAATAAATATATATATATATATATATATCAAAAATCAAAATACCTTTATTGAGAATATTATACATAATCGTTACAAAGAAAATTAATTATTTATAGAAAAAATTTCCTCGGCCCATGCAGAGCAAAGGTATTAACCGTTCCAAATGTTAATCTATTAATTGCTACTTCTTCAAAATGACTGTTATTTAAAAATTGGTTTATTTCATCTTTCCATCTACCTTTTTGGTGACCTCGTTTCCATCTGTAATGTGATAGGTACCTGAAAGTAGTCTTATATGTCCAACGGTCATCTGTTAATCTTATTACATGGCCAGCCCATTCCCATTTTCTCCTTCTAATATAGTGTAGCACGTCAACATTATATCTTAGAAGCTATTTTATTTCTTCTATTTTTATTCTTTATATTAAGCATTGATCTTTCTAGTTAGTGTGTTTTGTGTTGTCCTTAGTCTATTTATAATTTTTCTGTTCAGTGTCCAAGTTTGGCAACCATAAGTTAAGACGGGTAATATTATACGCATGTTGAAAATTTGACTTTTATGGTAATTACTGAAAGATCCTTTTCTCATGTTTACTTCTTTTTATATCTTATTTTCGAATGCTAATTGTTGGCCTAAATATGTCGCTTCGCTCACTACTTCTATTAGATTATTATTTACTTGAATTTCCCCTCTGGGTTATAGTCTTAGTTAATATTTTTGTTTTTGAGGTGTTAATAGATAATTCAACTTTTGCTCCCTTCATGTCGAGCTCTAGCAACAATTCCCTGAATTCTTCTAAAGAAGTGGAAAGAAGGATAATGTCATCTGCAAATCTCAGATTTGATAATCTCTTACCATTTACATTTATTCCCTTTTGATTTTTTGATATATATATATATATATATCGTCGTCGTCTATTCTCACTATAACCAAGACGACTGGCCTTCACTCACGTTGATGCGATTGTTCGCCGGCTGAATATTTCTATGCGACGCTAATACACACGACTACATTTGGAACTGACTATAGCCCGCTTTTTATCGCGCTAAAGATGCAGCCCAAATGTGTCTATACTGCTGTGTACGAAACTAGCGCCGTATATTTTTGTCATCACCCGGTATCGAACCCGAGACCTCCGGATCGGAAGTCAAGCGCTCTAGCTACTAGGCCAAACGCGACGACATATATATATATATATATATATATATATAAAACTCGGCCCTTCGGGACCTGGAGGGGGGCGGGCCTTCTTTACCCCCAGCCCAGATCTAGCTACGCCGTTCGACAAAAAAAGAATCTTTATTTACAACAACGATACAATATAATCGAATCACATTAATTGAACATTTATTTCAGACGAAGGAAGCAACAACGCTTGCTGTTCCTTTTTTTGCTATCTGCGGTAACTGAAATTACATAAAATTGTGACATTTTTTTGGGACAAATTTCGTGACAGGACACTTTTCCCGGTGACCCCTGGCGTAAAATGGCGTACTATCCTAACGTTTAACTTTCATTACATAAAATTAAGACATTTTTTTGTTACATTTTCGTTACATATTTCATTACATAAAATTGTGACATTTTTTGTGGACAAATTTCGTAACAGGACACTTTTCCTAAAATTTTTAACGCACGCGTGCGTATAAATTTTCCAAAAGAGGACAGCATAATAATTTTACATCGTGTTGATTTTGAAGGAATAATTCAAAAAATTATAAAGAATTAACATTAAGCACGCATTAAATAAATAGAAGTCGTTGAATTATAACGCTTCAATGACTGCACACGTATCAGCGACTGTGTTGATAATGCGGTGTCGAATTGAAGAAGAGAATAGGTATTGGTTCGGAGAATTCTGTATTTTCAATTAGAAAAAACACAAGGTTCCAGTTCAGTTTTCGAATGAAGCAAAATTTGTGTTCTATTTTAGACGCTTTGAGGACGTCGTCGAGCGTACGTTCGAACATTTATTTTCCAGCAAGTTTTTCCGAGGAAACGTGCACCGGGGGAGTGAGTCGAGGTTGACTTTTCATACATGTCGACGTTGAACGTGTGTACTATGAGATATTGTTATTGAAATCGTCCGGACGAGGATAGAAAAAGATTTTCCGGCAAGTAAGAAGATTTTAAATTTTAAATTCAATTTTCCGATGTTGGTCTTCCCCCGTCGTTGGAAATGTCGTCCCAGTCTAGTTCAACCGTACTTTATTCCGACCACCTATTAAAATCTGCTCCGACATTGTCAGATGTTTCTTTCTTTATAACGCGTAAATCAGCGGCAACGTGAACCGAAGTGAAAAAGATTTTAGCCCTTTCTGTCGATTATAAATTCAGTATCAATGAACTTTTTCCTCCCACCCCATCCCACCCCACCACGCCCCTCACTCGCACACCTTTTCCCTTCCTTTTTCTCACCTATCAAAGGATAAAAAAGAATATAATTTAGAAAAGTGGCACCGTTGGAAGATTAGACGGATTAAAAAATCTTCTATTTCAGATTTTTAACGCGAAGAAGGACGCACAATCCGAATATCCCCGGAACCGTTCGAATACGAATTCGTTACAAAACGATATCTGACAAGTGTGAACTGTAACGGCGAAAAGGTTCCGCTTCAGCGGTAACTCTGAATTCGGCTAATCCGAATTTTTTGCACAAAAATCGGGCGAAAAAAATATAAAGGTACAAATTCAATTTAGCAAATTGTTTCACCGAAATGGAAAAACGTAAGATTAGTAATTCCGGTTTCAAGCCGCATCTTCATCCGGTCTTTTTCTTTTCTTTCGGCATTTCCCCGATACGAACAACACACGTACGCTCTCCCGTTCCGCTAGGTTCAGACGTCTCCAACAGCGCGACAAATCGTTCTCGCGGTTCTTATTTCGAAAGCGGCTATTTCATTTAACCCAATAACGCCGTTAAATGCACAAGATGTGGGGGACGCGGTCAAATAGGTGAAATTTTATACGATTTCAATTAAAAATAAGAAAAGAAACTTTCATCTGGTGGCAATTTCATTTCGCGGAGAAATTTAGACGATTTGCATAAACATTTTAATTAAAAAAGCCCCGCGGGGAATTTATCTTTCCTCATGAAAGGGAGATCCGTATTTGTCGTTTTTTTTTTTTTTTTCTTACAAATAAAATAATCAGTTTTTGGTTGTACCTCTGTAAACAGAAAAAAAAAAAAAATCGAAATACAACTCGTTTTGGATTAGGATAGTTTTTCATTATTGCAACTTTAATAATCGGAAACCCCGCATTCTTAATCCAGCCTTTTCCAAGTCTACATTCTCAGTTTTAGTACTTTCAGTTTGACACATTTCGCTATTACTCAGCATAGAATCGATGTTCGTCTCTTCATCACGTTTTCTATCTTCATCACCCAATTGCCCTTTGCGTAGGTTTTCATTATTTAATTAGTTGATCCTAATCACGTTTTTAAGGTTTGGTCCTCTATTTCGTCTAAATTTAGGATTTCGTTTATCCGGCAGATGAAAAAAAAAAACAAAAAAAAGAACAGACAAGCGTATTAGTTTACAATCTTGCATTGACAACAACGCTTCATAATTGTTGAAAAATTAAAACTAAGTTCGAAGCAGGTAATTGTCTAAATCGGGCGCTCCAGGATCATTAACAATAGGTAAGAGCCAAAACTTTGCCTATTTTTTAATACCATTTGATTTTTTTTTTGAAAAATATGTATTTGTTATTTTTTACATAAATATCTTTCGTCAAGCTAACACGCTCGTCGACAAATATACTTAAACATTTAACTATTTTAATTTATACATATATATATATATATAACTTTGTGTAACATTTACTAAATCTTAATCTATCTTTTTACTTATCGGATAATTAATAATCGATTTTTTATTCTTTTATACTCGAAGTATTTTTCCTTTACTTTTTTTTTTTGCACCATGTCGTTTTATTTTGTTTATCACTTTTTTTTACATTTCCTTCTTCCTGAAGCCATTCCTTTATTTTCCTTTCCGCTATTTTTTCCTTCTCCATTATTTATTTAACTTTTTTATTCAACATCTAGGTTATAATACATTTGTCTCCGTTTGCTCTCCGATCTTTGTTCTTGCTAACGGCAGTTGGTACGTAAGTTTTTTTTCCTCAACTCGTATTCTGTTTTTATTTTTTCCTCCAATTCGATTTTATTTTCCATTGATATGTATTCCCATATCTTCGGTAATAAAAGTGCATTCCTCTTATGCACATTACGTCTTCTTTTTTAATTATTTCACTTTCAGTTTCTCCCTTTAAGGATTTCCTATTAATTTCAAACATTTAATTTAAAGTTTATTTATTTTCCCCAAATATACTTTTCTCGCTATCCCCCATACCTGAATTCCATCGAATCTACTAGCGCATAATAATAAACTACTTTGAATGTTTCACGTGTAGCATATTTCTTTAATGTATATAAAACTGGTAAAACTGAGCTTATTTTCTTTACCAATGTATTCCACATGTACGTTCCATTTTAAGTGTTGGTCCATCATTACTCCCCAAAAATATTTATACTGAGTTACTATCTCTAACTTCTGACAGTTTTTGATTTCACATTCCTGTCTTCTCCCCATCGAGTGTACACACATTCATTTGAGTGCATTATTATATTTGGACAATACGAATCCTAGCTGTCTCTTTTTTTTCCCGTATTGCCATTTCTTTAGTCTCTTTTACATTAGTTGATCGATTTTTCATTTACTTATTGTTATTAAATTTTTTTGTATCCTTATTTCAGTCTCTTTAACATCTTTACGTGACGTAACTATTGCTATATCATCCGCGAACAAAATTACCTCACTGTAACTTAATTCCTTATATAAACCATTTGTACATATAATAATAAACAGTATTGGCGCCAATACCCTGCGGTATTGGTAAGATTCATCTCCTCTTTTTCACTTTGCACGTTTAAGATATTTACATTTGTTTTCCTCTGGTTTAAATAACTTTGAAACCATTTTTTTTTATAAACTATATTCGTTATTCCTATTTCCTCTAATGCGTTTATGAGTATTTTATGGACAACCGTTTCAAATGCTCTAGTAAGATCTATAAACGTGTTATCAATACCTTCTTTCCCTCTTCAAAGCTATCCCTTATTTTTTCGGTAAGCTCACCGGTTACTTTCGATGTGGATTTTCCTTTTTGAAACCCGGTATTGTGTTTTGTCAATTATCCTATTTTCTTATAGGTACTTTGTTAGATTATTTTCTACGTACTTTTCTAATATTGCTGCAATCACGTTGCTTACAGCAGTTAGCCTATAGTTTTCATTTTCGCTATGTTTCCCTTTTTTGTATATTGGTCTCATTTTCGATCATTTAATGTTTTTTCCCCTTTATCTTCACGTTTAATGGCGGATGCGTATGCGGAAGTGTGAAAAAATACCGTGAAAAACATTTAATATAAACATGACGACTCCAATAACGAATATTTTTGCAAAAACTTATTCCATTCGAAATTCAATGCTGAGTTTCTCGAATCTGACCCGTTTTGTCGGTATATAATAGGAGCCTCGTCGATATTTAGTACGATATGCATATTAAATTTGATATTATTTAATAACTGATTCGGTAATGGTCTTCTTAGTGAATCTGTTTCATAACTAATGTTAAAAATTTATGCAAATTTTTTTTCTCTCCTTTTTTATATGTACATGACACATCTATTATTATATTAAAATAATTCAAAATTTTTGTTTCATAGGCAAGTGACAATCTACAAAAACATTCATGATTGAATGATTGAACAACAGTTTCAAATAACATGATAATGCACGCAAAACCGCCCCAAACCACAACCAATAGCTGCTTCATGATACATTACTGTAATGCTGATTTGACCCCCAGTGAAAGAGCGGTGATCAGATTTGAAGTCGGAGGTGGAGTTTTTTTTCGTTTCTTTCGAGAAGTTTTAGGCCTACCCTTTTCCCTACGCTACCGTCGATAACAATTATCGCATGTATGCAATTTTTCAATCGAATTTTTACCATTTATTTTATCCCCTGAAAAACGTGTAGCCAAGTTAAATTTTCCAATTTTTGTTATTATTATTTTATTCTATGCTACTTAAATTTTAGGCGAAATGGAAAATTACCGGTCTTAATGAATGCTTGGCTTTTTCAGCTGAAGTTCTCTATTCTAGCTCTCGCTATTTCTACTCCTCATGATGTGTCGTATGCGCTTTCTTTTCTATCTTTATCGGTAATTTCCCTTTTAGATATGTTTATCTCTATTTCCAGTTGGATAGTAATACGATGTAGCTATCTTTATTACTGGGCGAATGACATTTATTCGCGCACCTCAAAAAAAAAGGTAAAAAAAGTAAATAATAATTAGCTCGTTGTGATGAAATTAACATGTGTTAGAATTTGGTTCTTAAATATATTGATATTTTTACAGTGAGCGACAGGAATAATATATATTATTACATTTCATTGTATTAAACCATGAAAAAACATTAAAAATCATCATAATTTTAGTACAGAATGATGAACTTATGATAGAGTGAGGATTTCTGTTTTGCAACTTTTTTTTTTTTAGACTTCTTGAAAGAAGTTCATCAATCGTCGCAGAACCGTGTCTTGTTGATTGGAGTATTCCTCATTAAATTGAATTTCTCACTTAAAAACCTAAGAGCACACTGATGGGGATCTGTTTAAACGAAAAGTGAGTAATTTCTCATGATGCAAATGATCTGATTAATAAATATTAAATATGTTATCATTTTAAAGGAGGAAAATACCGGATATAAATTAATGAATTCAAAAAGCGAAACAGCTTCTCTAAATTTAGAACTTCTTTCGATTATAACAGTAAGAATAATAATAATAATAATAATAATAATAATATATTCCCTAATATCAAGTAGGAAAAGTTTAATAAGATGAAAATATGAGCAAAAAGTAAATAAGGCGTGTTAGAGAATTTGATGGTTATTGATAATATCTATATAATAAGCGGCTGAAGTAAGTTATTTACTGTAAAAATATTATTGCGGTGTATTTAACTGTCAAATTCGAACACGTCTCATTTTCAGTTTATTCACATCTGTCATTACGTGTAAGAATTTTCACTTCAACGGTGCCTATACATTACAGGCTAATTTTTAGGGGTTTATTTTTTATTTTTCAATTTAAAACAATTTGCACGCAACACGGTTTAAAATTATTTCAAAATTATTTCAAATTTTAAAGTTTTTCCAATTTCAAT
The DNA here is from genome assembly GCA_039619475.1 of Icerya purchasi. Taxonomy (NCBI): domain Eukaryota; kingdom Metazoa; phylum Arthropoda; class Insecta; order Hemiptera; family Monophlebidae; genus Icerya; species Icerya purchasi. Next base: position 243,471,376 of record CM077115.1, read on the forward strand.
TTACAGCTGTGAACACATATTCCTTTATTCACGATCAAAATGAATAAAAGTGTAGAAAATGCTAACATTAAATCTTTTAGTCAACGGCTTTCGTAGAGTCCAATTTATTATTAAATTGAAAAAATACTAATAACGACGCGTTCTACGAAACAAGCCTAAAAAACATAGAAGCATCTAAAATGTACCAGATAAGGAGCCATTTTATTCCAAAAGTACCATTCAATTTGTGGGGTTTTTAAAATTCGTTCAGGCAGCGGCACATTCTGTTCGTTCTGAAATATCCGTAAATTTGTAGCATTTTATTTTCAATTATATTTTTCTAATCAAAGTTTTATATAGATTTTTCATTTCCAATATATTTCTTAAAATAGTTTACAAAAAAAATAGCTTTTTTCTTTAAATATTTCTCTCGTTAATCATAATTGCTACACAGTAATAACTATTTTAAAACACATTTAACCTTAAATTAGTAAAAAAAACACTTTATTTTAACTGTAACATTTTTATAATTTTCAAAAATTTGATACTGCTTTATTTCACTATAAGAACCGCGTATAAATTTAATGATATTTTCCGAATAAAACGACTCCTCATCTGAAAAAAATCATGAAGACCAGAAGAGAATATAATGGAGATAGAGACTGAAGTTGCAGAACTCGACTTACCAGACGCAATGATACATATCAAGTCGCTTAAAGGGGTGATAATGATTGGCGAAAAATTAATGAAGCGGACAAATAGCAGATAATTATCGCTATAAAAGTAAGAAATACGTCGAGTCGTTTATCGACAGACAAAAAAAAGCTCGACGTATGGGAAATATTGCTCTACACATAAATGTAGTAAAAATAGGGAACGGCTAAATACAGTAACGATAATAATAATAATAATACTACTAATAATAATAATCAATGAATCAATGTTTATTATCATTATTGTTACACAAGGTCCACAGATGCGCTATAGAGCGCGAATAGTAGAAAGTAGTACAATTAAAGAAATATATAGATAAACATGAATAGGTACGTACTAAAGGAAAAAAATAAGATTAATTAACAAAAGAAATGAGCGGAAAAATAAAACGCAATCTGTGATTTTAAAAGAAAGGAAAAAAGAAAAGGGGAGAAGAAAATAATTAAATAAATAAAATAGATGAATAAATAAATAAATAAGAGTAAATAAAAGATAAAATAGCAATGTATATGTATATACACATTCATACATAGATTATACATACGTATACATACACACCGCACATAAATCCGTACATATTGGTTTGTTTGTAAATATACATCGAATTAAGAGTAACATATTATCTGTAAAAAGACCAATTGTATCACATATATGATTTATTATACATACACGTGAAATCCTTGGACATGTATGTACACCCATACACGAACACCAATACACAACACTCACCCAGACTATATATACAAAACCGTGTACTCACCCTAAATATGGCTACACTGACACATATACCCGCAGAAGTTCCCATGAGTCCACTAACATGAATATTTAAATACATACATTCACATGCACATACTAACACTTACTTATGACATATACTCAGGGACATGTGTATACAGAGATATACGCACGCTCATGGGCACATATTCCATGCTTCGTTATGTTAAGGTTATTATTTTATCATATCGATGTTAAAGTCCAGTCAACGTCAAGTTCCAAGCGAATTATAAAGATCTGAAATGGTCACTCATTAAATCACATCCGACTATGTATTCTAAGTCATGTGCCCCTCAAGCATAATTACCCTTGATATGTCTGGAAAGATATATACGTATTTTTTTTATAATTTAACAGTTGAATTCTGAGGTCCTCTGGTAGAGAATCATATAAAATAGCACCCTTGTATAAGGCCTGAAATTTGTTGTATTTCGAAATGTAAGCCAGTTCCAGATTGTTTTTTTAGTGAATTTTATGTAAAATAATTTAAAATGGGTTTGCTGCAAAAAGTTCACTAAAAAAAAAATCTAACCAAACACTTCCGTTTTCAAAATTTTCCCTTCGACGTGAAATCATTTTAAATTGTAATATATTTAATATATGAAATGAGTTTTAATTGTTTACACAATTTTTGGAGTGCTGTAACCAAATTTGATGTAAAACTGTTTATTATTCATTCATTCATTCAGTTCATCGGCTTCTGTATACATTAGAGGTCGCCATTGACAACACGCTGTTACGCCGTTACCGTTAAATTAGTTTAGATTAACAATAAACAATTAAATATTCAACACCGTCAGTCATCCCTTTCGAATTTTCCCAGCTACTCATCTCCGAACGACAGTTTCAGACAGTCTACCACGTTCCATTTTGCTGTACAAAAACGTTCTTTTTCCTTCCAATATTATTGACCAGAGAGCTTTTTCCCGAAGCACAATTCCCCGAATTACTTCGTCATTTGTGTTATCTTCTCGACCCACTACTTAAGGCAGCGTAATCGACAATAAGCTCACATTTCGAATGGATTTACCTTGAGCTGCACTCAGCATGTCATCGACGAATATTGTAGAGACCACGTATTCAACCTTCTTAGCTGGAGATTCATGTTCACTTTTATACCTCTATGCATAACTCTACCTTCGTCCATGCCTGTCCGTGTATTTATCGTCATTTGTTACGATAACTTCCAGAGATACTTTTGTATTTACGGAGACTTCTCCAAATTGTACTCCTATGCACAATGTTTTGATTTAATCCTTGCTATTTGCGTATCTGTCGTTTTAGTAGAGTTTATTGTCGTCTCGTATTTCTTATTACAGTAAAACGAAAAGGAACGAATACAATTCAAAACACCTCCAGCAGACATAAATGCTCGATCATTCATGGTTTGGGTTCGACAATATTATCAGATCCGATTAAATTGTTATATATCGCAGATCGGGTAAGTGACTTAAAAGTTTAAAAAATATAGGAGCAGATAGACGGTCGAAGAGAAAGTACAAGTTTCTGACCTTGTCAGTTCGATTTTGTTTCGTTAAACGAAAGTGATACTAACGTTTCAGACATTCGTAGCAGTTTAACAACAGGAAGTATTAATTCATTTTAAAAAATTTCGCGGTGCTAAAAGAGTAAGCCCATTCTGAAGAAAATATTTATGTTTTATCGAAAAAATCAGTCGATTTTCGATGAGGAAATCGTTAAGTTTGTAGAAAATGTAATTAGGAAGCTGCAAGTAACATTTCAACTTGATCGGTTGGAAAAGCGCTATGAATACGCCGGTATTACAAAACGTGGGGTTTCGAGAAAAACGCGTTTAAAGTTTCAAGTACCATATATAATAAAATCGCGGAAATTTCATGTTTACCTTCAATTGGCAATGCCTGGACCATACAACTTGCCTAGTTCGAGATCCTCTTGCTGTCCTTCTTTCCTTGAAGGTGTAGCTTCTTTACGGGCTATTTTTGCTTTTTTGGTGAGGGAGCGCTCGGATTTCGCAATGCGTTTGTCGTCAGCTTCGCTACAAAGATTGTAGCATTGAAAGGGCCAATAATTATCCCCAATTAACTCATAACTTGCATTACGTCATTGAAGTAAATTACAGCAAGATTCACAGCAATGTCAAGGACACTCTTGCCCCAGAAACAGTTTTCGGAGCCACTGACCACACCGTAGCTTTAAAACTCTCGTTCGAGTTCTGAGTGTACCCGTCCAAGCAACGTGTCAGCAAATTGTTACTACTCAACTCCTCGTATTTTGTCTTGACGGCTTCAAAAATGTCTTTTGACATCGCTAAACCGTGCTCGTGATATAACTTCATCTCCTTCGATAGCCTTGCACAGTTGCCAAGCACACCATGATTTTGGGCCCTCCGGGGGCATCAGTGATGTTGAGGTTTATCATCAGTCGAAATTTTATAATATAACGTGGCCCAAATAGCTTTTCTCATTTATTCGACAGAATGGTGGTGTCTACGAATGGTCAATCGGTAATAAATCGTGAGTACTCATCGATAATTTTACCGGTTAATGTACTTTTACCACCTGCTTTTTTTTTGTCCCTAGATTTCGGAGCCGACTCCTCATTCTCTTTTGCAAGTGATCGATGTATTCCTTTTTACGTATATTTGGGTTTTTCTTGACAATCGCTTTAAAAGTCTTGTGCAGTTCCCATACAACAACAAAAAAAAAAACAATAACTAGAAACGCTGTTAAAACCGTTATGTATATTTTGACTCAAGAAATAACATCAAATCGAGTCGGTTCTAAAATCATCTGGCGTTTCGAACGCTTTGTGTATCATGCCAATGGCAAACTCATTGATGATGAATCGTCTCGTTTAACTACTCGATTAAAATCGTTGAGCATTACCCTTATTCATGAGACACGCGGCGTAGCTTTCTAACGGACTTTTCGACGTCTTTCGCTTTTCTAGTTTGAAAATTCAAGTACTGGCGCCATCTAATGACCGAATTTAATCGATTTAATAAAAGTGGACAGTCAATAACACGTGTTTATAAGGAAATTGAAAAAGCAATCGAGAAACTCTGAAAGTGAGGCTCCGGCGACCGTGGCTGATTGGTCAACGGCTCGTTCAATTATGCCGTTATTGTAACTTAAAGAAAGTTCTCTTGCGCGCCAGGTTAATGTCTATAGTTGACGCGCTCAAAAAAAAAAAAAAAAAAAAATTAAAGTGAGTAGTAAAAGGGCCAAAATGGATAATATAGGACGGTCACACCTTAGAGTGACGACGAATAGGCCGTGCTCGCGTGGAATATGTCTACGACCAAAAGAGTGGGTAATTCCGGTAATCCGGTCACTTTTTGATCTCTTTGGTCTGCAGAGCGATCGATTAATTCCGTTTCCACTCTGCGTACTTTGGCAATATCTTAACTTGTTTTTAACGAGAGACAATTTTACCGGCTAGCCTACAATTAACAAATAGAAAGCTGATCTGTGTAAGGCGAAACTGTTTTCACTGCTTTCAATATTTCTACTATTTTCTTCTTCCTTTTTTTCTATAACAATGCTGGTTAATGCCTTCGAGTGTAGCTATTTGCGAGAATAGCAGATTTGGCGGAATCCTAGACTGAGGAAGTCTCCTGGGACTTTTATCCTCCTCCGAAATATAGAAACAGAACTCCGGAATTATCGAAAGATAAAAATATTAATTCGCTAATTTATAAAACATTTCTTTTTTTCTTTTTAAACTTTCACGGATTATAAAAAAAAAACAAAAAACAAAAAAAAAACCGGTATTTTTAGAAAACAAAAAATAGTTTGCCTTCGCGATAATTTTGTGTTTTACGAAAGGATTGGAAAACTGCCCCTCCCGACTCTGTCGCTGGTTGTAATCGTCCTTTTTCGATTAACACCCGCTTCGAAGAATCTTCTTTCGCAATAAAATACATTGGCTTCATCGAACAGAGGGAAAGAGAGAAAAAATTGTAGATACGTTTGCGAAAATAGGCATGTTTACTTAAATTAAGCCGAAATTTTTTCATTCTCTTTCGACTATTTTTCCACGAGCAAACGACATTCTTCGGAAACTAGTACTTCCGCATGAAGTTAAACCCTCTTACCTGTGTTTAACAATAACCAGGGTAAGAACAAAAAAAGTAGGGAAAAAATTCCCTCTTCGTTAATAAGAAGTAATGAAAACATGTTTAGAAACTGGCCGTGTGCACTGTCGGCGAATTTGTTCAGTTATGCAACTGAAAGAATTGCAGTTTTATGCAACTGAAAGAATTGCAGTTTTATGCAACTGAAAGAATCGCAGTTGTATGCAACTGAAAGAATTGCAGTTTTATGCAACTGAAAGAATTGCAGTTTTATGCAACTGAAAGAATTGCAGTTTTATGCAACTGAAAGAATTGCAGTTTTATGCAACTGAAAGAATTGCAGTTTTATGCAACTGAAAGAATTGAAGTTTTATGCCCACCGAATAAAATTTTCTACCCTCTTAAGTGAAACATAATATAATTCCTGTCAGGCGGTCAGTTTTTCTTTTGGGAAACAAAATTATTTCGACGAAACGGATTTCGCGTATCTGGGACATTGCCAATGCCTTGCGGTGTTTAATTAAATCGCGAAATGTAATCGCGTAATTTCCCGACATGACATGAAAACCGAGTGGTGCCGATACACGGCAGTATTATTACGGATAATAGAAATTGCTTGTTATTCAGATCTAAATCGAATGTCTCGCACATAATAACATTCGCAATAAACACCCAACGGCGACCTGCTCCCTCAGGTAGACGTTTATATCAATTCGAGAATAGCCGGGGCATTGAAAGGTGTGTGTTTTAAAGAAAAATTTCGGCTATCTGGAAAGTATCGAAGTTCTTTTGTTTGAAATGTTTACGTTCTTCGTCGCTTTCCGGTATGTTTTGTGGCCTTTTACGCTGTTCGATGACAGGAGTTGTCAACATTCTTTAGCGCTTTTTAACACTTATTCTTTGCTCCCTCTCCATCTTTTTTTGATTCTTCTTTCATCGTTTCCTTTAAATGCAAAAAAAAAAAAAAAACAAAAAAAAAAAAAAAGCTTTAATAACTTTGATCGTCAATGATGGTTGACAAGATTTACTCTACATCCCCTGTTTTTATGCTCGTTATTTTTAAGAAAAGTTGATTTAACACTCACATCTGGATTATTTAATGCGGTTGGACGGGGTTAATAAGGGTGCGTAAATTGTAATGTCGTTAATATTAGGAAAAATGCTTAATGAAGTTTTATTAAAACTAGGAGCAGCAACATTTAAAGGTATTTCCAAAGAAAATTATCCGAAGAATAATTGTTACCGATTTTTAAAGGCCTTTTCGGTTTCAAAAAATTGACGAATGCAGCCTTAAAGCGTGTTCTTCACGTTAATGGAATGTTGTTCGAATCCGATAAGAAAAACTGGAAGAACACGAAAATACTGACCATTTTACGTGATGGCATGTTTGTCACAAAATCCTAAGCGCCCGTCAAGATTTCATGATACACCTAGGCGTTTTCGAAATGTGTTCTTTTCATTCTTAAATTAAAGTCGCAACTTCTAAGGGAATCCCCCACGGGTTACGAATTTGCAAGAAATCTCCTACCACCGCACTGCTTTTATATGCCTTCCTCCATGTAGTCCGATGCCCCGGTAATTAGTTGTTCTGGCCATTATTTTGTTTCGATTATTATTTATTTCACGAGACGATGGGGATATTATAAATCCTACATCGAAAATCCAGTTAATACGAGGGTGGTTCAAATATAAACCGGAATTTTTAAATAAACGCGCGAAAAAATTATTGTGGAAAAAGTGGTTGCACCGGCAGTTAGACCGGTTTTTTACGAAGCGTATAGAGCAGTTAGAACCGCGTAAGCTCACTTTTTAGTGTAGTTAGAGCCATGAGTGAAAAAGAAGTACCAGTGTCTGTTGCGCAACGCATCATATTCGTTTTTTAGTCAAAGACGACGTAAAATCCGTGGAAATTTACCGAAAATTACGCGAACAGTTCGGGGATGAGTGTCTCTCCAAAACTCAAGTGTACGAGTGGTGTTCCGCGTTTCGAAAAGGACGTGAAGTGGTGTCAAACATAGCACATGCGCGGCGCCCAAAAACCAGCATTACAAATGAACACGTCAAAGCCATCGAACAACTCATTTTGGCTGACCGACGCGCCGTGTACGCGATATGACCGACGAATTGGGCATCGGCATAGGTAGTATTGAGACAATAATTCATGATCGGCTAGGTTATGGCAAAATTGCAGCCAGATGGGTGCCAAGACTTCTGAATTTTGAACAGAAATTCACTCGTTGGGAAGTTTGTACGCGTCTCCTGCAGCGGTATGAAGAGGAAGGAGAGAATTTATTGCGGCGGATATTCACCACGGACGAAACTTGGGTACACTACTATACGCCGGAGAGTAAACGCTCGTCTATGGAGTGGCGGAAGAAAAAAGAGGGATGCCAGTCAAAGCGAAGGTTACACAGTCAGCTGGGAAGGTGTGGTGTACCGTGTTTTGGGACATGAAGGGAGTGATCGCAGTCGATTTCCTAACTGAACAACGTACTGTGACGGCGCAGTATTACAGTAACCTCCTAAAAAACACAGTCAATCAAGACAACGCCAGGCCACATACCGCTCGGCTCACGATGGAGACATTGGCCGAATTGGGCTGGGAAACACTTGAACATCCTCCTTACAGTCTAGATTTGTCGCCTTGTGATTATTATTTGTTTGGCCCGTTGAAAGAAGCACTTGGTGGACAACGTTTCGACAGCAACGATGAGGTGGAATCGTTCGTGCGCAAATGGCTATGTGACAAGCCGCGAGATTTTTACGAAAAAGGAATAAAAAAATTGCCGGAGAGGTGGAAAAAGTGCGTAGCGTGCGAGGGGGGTTATCTCGAAAAATTGTAAAAAATATGAGCACTGTAAGTATAAAATAAAAATTTTTATGACGAAATTCCGGTTTATATTTGAACCACCCTCGTATAAACGTCGCGAGATTCGCGATAGAAAACAAAACACTCTTTTTTTTAATTCAGCTGTAAGTCTTGCAAACACCGAGAAGATTAAAACGATATGAAAATTAAAAATTTCGCTTCTTTGTGCAATGCGAGATTCGAATCGGCCCGCTTTTGCACATCGGATTAAGGGGTTAGGGGCAGTCAGAGGCACGAAAAAACAAGTGTTTTTAATAATTTTTTTTTATCGGTAATTTTATTTATTTTATAAAAGTAACAATACTACATCATTATGTCATGTTTCAACTTTATTTCACCCAAATTTGAAAAAAAAATATTTATTATATAAAAAGTTATCGCTATATGTGTCGACCCCTGTTTCACAAGTAGCCCTTTGCGGTGACCACCATAACTTCTCAACAGTTCACCTAAAATCATTCAAATAAAAAAAAATTACTATTTTAATAATTAATCTAGTACCTGATCGAAGCTTTTTTTTTTTTTTTTGAAAATAAACAAAATGGCGACCTCAGACAATTTACTCTCGAATTTTCCGAAAAAAAGCAACAGTAAATTGTTTATAAAAAATCGATTTTTTGGAGAAAAAAAAAATTCTTCGATCAGTCACTAGTTTAACATGTTTTAAAAAAGTTGTATAAATTTCATTCAAATCCACCAAGCGATTTTTGAATGATAGTGGTCAGTGACCTTCAAAACATAGTTTTGAAAAAAACGCGTTTAAAGTTTTACACTCGATTTATGTATAGAAAGAGGAATCATTTGATTACTTACACCGAGTCATCTATTCCTGGGCCATATAATAATTCTTCAGCCGATGTAGAAGCTTCCGAAATATCGATTTGCTGTTGTCTACGTTGCATTATGCCTTCTCGAGTGTTATCGTTAGCGCGCTTATCTGCCACCTTCATACGGGCAGCATCCGTTTTTTCGGCATACCGTTGAGAATTAGGGCCACAATTTAATCCCAGTCTATTCATTATTATCAATAATGATTGTATACCTTCATTAAATATACCAGTAGCAATGTATGCAGCAATCTGTACGATGGTATAACTAGTATTTATAGTTTTTGGGCATATTTTCCACGCTAGTTGATTAAACCTTTCATTATTGTTATGATTAAATCCACCGACACATCTTGAGAGTAAGTTGGCATGACGCAGGTCGTTATAAATTGGTTCGATAGCCTCTAAAACATCAGGAGGTAAGAAAGCAAAATCTTGAGTGTAAGTATCAAGTTCTCCATGCGCTTCAGAGCGCTGGTAAGAGCACCAGGAATCTTCGCCTTTTGGACACATATTGTGATTTGGATGGTCATCGGTTGAGCCGTAGTGATAAAATGTCGCCACACTCCTCGTATTCAGCCGTATTTATTTTGTTCTTTCAATATTTACATTGTTTACAATATGCACTTTTAATATTTAAATCAAGAATTTTACCGGTAAAATAATCATTATAGAAGAAACTCCAAATGAAGATGTACATATATCCACGCTTGTACCATGTTCCATCCCCAGATACAGTCAATTCATTCGTATCTTTATTTACACTTGTTGACGTTGATTGCTTTCGTTCGTTCACGGCTTTTTTCAACAAAGATTCTGCGACAGCTGTATTACAATCTAATATTTGCTTCAATAATATTGTAGAAGTGTTTTTTATCTAAAAATGACGGCATGTCCATTAGACCACAAAACTGTCGCATTCCTTCAAATCCTATTCCTAGTATTCTCATTACTAATATAAAACGTCTATTTATTTCATACGAATGTCCAACAAAAGAACAGAAAGGAATGTATTCATTTACACAATTGTCACATGAAACTACAATTTTAAATCCCAGACCACGTGTGCTTGCCGTTTGAAATTTAACATTTCCGTTACGCTTTTTACACTTAACAATACTTGAAATAACATTAAATACTATAATAAAGTTAATAATTCTAAATTCGGTACTACTATCTTCGGGTACATCTTCCGTGCTCCGTTTCAATTTTTTAGATGATGTACTGCTAATACTTTTATCACGTTCTGCTTCGGATTGAAAACATTTTTTCTTTTAACAAGACGCGATTTACGAAAATTCTTAAAGCTCCGAAGTTCTCTCGAACCTTTTGCAAAATCACGTCCCATGATAAATTACTCAAAAAATTTTTTTTAAACGCTCAACTATTGACTGCTCACTGCAACTACCACAGGCGGCATACTGATGACAAACAAATAAATTTCATCACTTTTGCAACCTAAAATTTGAAAATGTATGTATGAGTGTATAATAACAAACAATCTATGACAATACAACCCGAAAAATCGGTTATCTACTGCTGCCGCCAGCTACCTGCTCTCGAGCATCGAAGAGTCTGCCGTTCATCGTTGAATAACTCGAAAAGTATTCGTTGGATTTTCTTGAAATTTTCAGAGAATATTTTAAAAATATTATACTTTGAGAAAATGCAAAAAAAAAAAAAATCGTTTTTTTGAAAATTCTGACTGCCTCTAACCCCTTAACAAAACCCCTCTACATACGTGATTGCGAAGTTGTTCTTCGCTAGTACACTTTACAAATTGCAAATTTATTACCCGAAGATATGATAATATATTCATATTTGTTCTTCCGCCGTTGCTTTTTTTTCTTCCTTTTTAAATATTAGACCCCCATGTTTAATATTTTTTACACTCAAAGATTAAAAACATACTCGTACTCTATTTCGTGATTAGCGTTTTTTACCAAATTAAATAATTATTCGCTTTTTCCTTGGAAGAACCCGCCGGAGGAACCTTTTTTCCGAAAACTTAACTGTCCTCTGGACCGGCCGCATCAATACTGAACGGGACCCAAGCGAGGAGATGCGAGCACTATCAGAAATAATTTCTGTTTATGGCGCGCGCACGCTCACATACGGGGAGACATTTGTTCGCAGATTTTGTTTCATCCTTTTTTATTGTTTTTCTTTTTTGCTCTCTCCGTCACCGAAAACATAAATGTATCGTAAAAAATTTCCAATTTCGATTTTTGCAACGCTGACAATAAAACTTCCACTTACGCGAGACGAATTTCGTAAATAACTCTTTTAAGAAATGGTCGGTGAAATGGTCGGACCCTGACTTCATCTCATCCTGCAACAACTGTACAATTCTTAATGGAAACCATACATAGACGCTGACACAGATCGCGCCCATAATGCCATGCAATTAGTTGCGAAGGTACTACATAATATATATATATATATATACATGTGTGTTCTATAGATTAACAACCCCACTTTTCTTTCTACACTATAAACGGTGAAAATATCTTTGTCCTGAACCGGTAGAAAATATAGCAAACCGTCATGAATCATGCAGACGCTTAAATGAAGCGAATGATCCCACGCTTGCCCTAAGAAAAGATAGGAAACAGCTCTTGACCGGGAATGCCGTGTCGAATTATGTTGCAAATCATGAAATTGAATAGATACCGTGAGGCTTTCGTTTTTACGATATTATTCCGACTGTAGTACACATACTAATCAGTTTGGTTGGCTTCTAAGGAAAGAACATCCGAGTTAAGATGTTTCTTAAGCGGACAAATAAATACAAATACAAATACAAATACAAATACAAGTACAAGTACAAGTACAAGTACAAGTACAAGTACAAGTACAAGTACAAGTACAAGTACAAGTACAAGTACAAATACAAATACAAATACAAATACAAGTACAAATATAAATCAAATACAAATATAAATATAAATAGAAATAGAAATACAAATACATCTCGTTTGCTAAGTAGTCGATAAAATAATAAAATTCCACAAAAATCAAATACTAGGAACGTCCTTTCGGCGAAATGTCCCCCGTCTTTAGTAGTAGAAAACAAAAAAGAATATTAATACAGTTTTAATATTAAACGTTTGAAAACTTTAGTAATCGGGGTTTCCTTTTCCGTTTTCTAGTACTGAAATGGGCCCCATCCAAGAAGAAGAAAAAAACGCTTCTAGAATATTTCGTTCAATATTCAATCTTAGAATGTTCGTTATTGTTTGTAATTATTTTATTAAATACCGCGTAATATAAATGGGTTTCAGAAAATTCGAAATTGACAAAATTCTATTTAATACTATACAGATATTTTGCAATATTTCCTTTCTGCGTCGAATTTGTTCATTACTTCAACTGGCTTTAACTGCCGGCCAATTCTCCCCACTTACTACTCCGTATTCCCGTTGTATCGCATCATACTGCAGAGGTTTTTCCTCCTTAATCAGGTCACTTGGCCCGTTGTTTTTACTTTTTATCCTAAATATTTCTCTTAATTCGGCAAAGTTCACTTCTGAGTATGTCGGAAAAAAAGAAAAACATTTTCTTTTTCCTAGTATTATTTAAATTTAATTTAATTTATCACGCGCCATTTTAGGTCATTACGATACACACGAGCCTAGCTATTTATTTAATACGCCATTAGTTGTCCTCGCGCTTGACAATTAGCCTAAGTTGGTCAAAAATTGGCAGAGTAGAAGAATGAACAATAAAAATTGCACATCTTCTGGCATTGGCTGCCAAGTCTACCCTTAAACAGCTCAGTATAATGTTTATAGAAAAACTATGTTCGGTATCCTCAAAAACGGCCAGTTCTTTTACTATGGCTTCTATTTTTTTTGGGGGGGGGGGTACTATTAGATCTAAAGTGTACGGATCGGTCTTTTGTTCTCGTGTTTAATCTTCTATCGTGTTCGACAGCTGATAAGGATTTATTCGGTGAGTTCGTTCCATTTATCTTTCTATTTCGATTATTGTTTCAGTTTTGATTTGTAATATTCATTTTATTTGGTACAGTTAATTCGTCTCATTTATTTTTATTGATTTATTTTATCTCAGTTGTTTATTTATTTATTTATTTAATTATTTATTTATTTTATTCTAATTTACCTATTTATCTGCGTATTCAATGAGCTCGTCTAGTGGGGGCCGCCAGACGGCCTCCTCTAAAGATACTAAACCGTTAAAGACGGGGTTATCTCTTCCCCTGATGGAAGTTGACGTTTCCATGAAACGCAAACCTTCTGATCCTCTCTCGCCAGTTACGTCATTCCCCAATAAGGATTTGCGACTGTCGCAGTCCGATGTATCCAAACTTCCCAACAAAATTAATAGCAATAATAACAATAATTCAAACAATAATTCAAACAATAATAATAGTAAAAATAGTAATAATTCTAATGCCTTTGAAGCAATCAAAAACTTTAATATTAGCAATTCACAAGAGAACACTAACAATAGTGGTAATAGTAATAATAATAATAATAACAATAATAACAATAGTAATAATAATAATAATAATGTCAACGATATGGTTAATAATAATATTAATAAAGAACTTACCTTTCCGTTAGACCACCCTGGTTCTTTTTTAATATATTTAGAGCATCTCGAAAAAAATATTGCAAATGCACATCCCTTGGCCATAGCTAAGTTGCTGTTTAAATCAACTACGGAATGTTTAAACGTCAAAAAACAAGGTGGGAACCGCTTATCGGTTTTATTCCCCTCTGCGGTTACGGCTAATAAATTCTTAGATCAACATGATTTTATGAGGAAAAATAGTCTTAAAGCATTCGTACCCAATCATGTTTTCTTCCGATTCGGAATAATTTCTGATGTGCATGCTTCCTTTTCGGAGGAAGATATCATGGAAGGTATCTCCTCGTCCAATCCTGCTGCTTCAGTTAGGAGAATTTCTAAAAACGTGGATGGTGTTCGTCTGCCCACTCGATCGGTAAAGATTAAATTTGTTTCCTCCGTTCTTCCTTCCCATATCTCTATTTTTAGATTAATTTTTCAGGTATCGCCCAGTATTAGATCTCCTATTCAATGTAATAAGTGACATCGTTTTGGTCAAATTTCTAATCTTTGTCGTAGTACCTCAACTTTCTGCGTTCATTGCAGTGACAAACATTCAATCTCAGAATGCCCTTCGATTAATTCCGCTCCCGTATGCCGAAATTGCAGAGGGGATCATCGGTCTTCATATCGACGCTGCCCTGAATGGCTTCGACAAAAGGAGATAAAACGTATTATGGCCTATGAGAACATTCCGTTCCAAGAATCTTGCGATATGAAAAGTAAATCTTTCGCATCATCAGCCTTTTCTTACGCTGACAGAGCCGCAGCTCAACCCAGGGATCCAGCCTCTTCATTAACAAATCCTTCATCTGAAAAAATGTTTCCTCACATGAGAGCACCAAAGTCAATAAAAAGCCAGTACTTTCACCGTCAATCTAATAAAAAACCGCAAACTAAAACTTCTCCTCAATTTCCGTTTCTACCGTCCAATCTCATACATTTTCCATCTACTGATTGGGCTTTGAAATCTAATGCCATTAATTTGAATAACTCTGCTGATCTTGTTACTTCTGATGATTCTTTTAATGAGATGCCCTCGCAAATTTCCTCCCCAGTTGAGTCTTTCTCCTCTGCATTCATACAGCTCTTAGCTAGACATAACATTGCAGCTTCATCCGAACTTGAAAAATCACTTCAATTTTTTCTCCAGAGCTTTATGCCTCATGCCTTGTAATATATTAACATATACAACATTTCAAATTTTGTTATATTCTGAACTATATTTGTTTATTTGTTTTTGTTTTTTTATTCTCTCTTTTTCTGCTCTTTTACATTTTTCATCCTTTATAAATTGTACATTTTTCCTTTCCATGTGTTCCATTCTCTTACTTCCTTTTTTTTTATCCCGTTCCCCTACTGCCCTATCATATTATTTTTATATTAACCCATTATAATTTTTTACCTACCCTCACTCTCATCATCATGTCTTCATCTATCTTAATTTACTCCTGATCTATATTCATAATGGCTTACAAACTTAATATCCTGCAATGGAATTGTCGCAGTCTTAGAGTCAACAAGGATGCTTTGGAGGGCTTGCTGGACTTTCGCAAAATCGACGTGGCTTTGCTTTCTGAGATATGGTTAAAGGATTCTTCTGACATCAACTTTAAAGGTTTCACCTTAGTCAGTTCCTGTCGAAATGACGGCTATGGAGGAGCTGCTGTTTTGATTAGAAATGACATTCTTTTCTATTCTCACAATATTTGCTTATTCAGTTCATCCTCCTCCCTACTTCCTAATTTAGTTCATATTTCCATCCCAAACAACTCTGCTTGTCCTCTTAACTTTATCTCTGTCTATATTCCTCCTAATTTTGATCTTCGGAACTTTCCTTTTTCTGTTTTTTTTGATTCGCTTCCTTCCCCTTTTATTATAGGAGGAGACTGGAACGCTCGTTCTCCTTTTTGGGGTTGCTCCAATTATAATAGTAACGGTGTTATTCTTGAAGACATTTTTCTCCGTAATAATCTTTTTTTGCTGAATGATAATTCTCCTACCTTCTATAGGAATCCAACTACGTTTAGTTCAATTGACTTAACCTTTACATCTCCTAACCTCGGTTTTAGCTGTTCGTGGAAAACCTTAAATGGCACTTTTGGAAGCGACCATATTCCCATTATCATATCCCTTAACAACTTTTCTCCTCCTGTGCAGCCTGAACTCCTTCATACTCCTCAATGGTACCTTCCTAAAACCGATTGGTCGATGTTTCGCCGTATTGTCGATTCATTTCTTCCTTTTATCTGTTGACAGGAATCCTATATCCCAATATCAGTCATTCACTCAATCTATTTCCTTTGCTCTTTCCTTATCTGCTCCTCCGTACCATTCTTCATTAAAAAATAGATCTATATATGCTTCATCCCTGTGGTGGAATAATGATTGCAAGTCTGCGTTCGATCTCTGTACTTCCACTTTTAGATCTTTTCGCTCCTGTCCTTCTTTTCCCAACTTCCTTGCACATAAAAGAGCTAATGCTAAGGCTAGGTTCGTTCTTAAACGCTCAAAAAGAGCCGCTTGGATAAAGTTCTGTTCTTCTTTCTCCCGCTCTACTCCAATGACTCATGTCTGGAAAATGGCTAAAGCGTTTAGAACTCCTTTATCGGAACGACCTTCTTATCTTAATATCCCGAAAGATAGCCTCATTTCATTCATGGACTCCGTAGCTCCTTCCTATGTCCACAGCCTCGAAGAGCTTCATTCTCCTTCTCCTTCTATTAATTCTACTTCTCACTTTTTATCTTCTAGCTTTAGTCTTAATGAACTTCGTGCTTCTTTAAGTAAGTCCTCCTCCAAATCCTCCCCTGGTATTGATGGTATATCTTTTCTTATAAAAAACCTCTCTATTCAATCTCTTGAGACTCTTCTTAATATATATAATTATTTTCTTCTTTCTTGTTCCACTCCTCCTTCTTGGAATGCCTTTATCGTTATACCCATACCAAAGAAAAACTCCTCTTCTTTTCGTCCTATCTCACTTGCTCCCTGTTTAAGGAAGCTCTTTGAGAGCATGTTAAATAAACGGCTTGTCTGGTTTCTCGAACACAATAACTTAATTCCTAATAATATGTTCGGTTTCCGTCCCTGTCTTGGTCCTCCTAATTGCATTAGTGTTTTCCTTTCTGACATTTATAATTCCTATATAAACAAAAATTTTAATATCGCAGCCTTCATTGATGTTTCCAGTGCATTTGACAATGTTCACCTCCCTACTCTCAGAAATGTAATGCTGTCACTACATCTTCCGGACTGTGTTGTTTCCCTTATTATTAATCTCTTCCAACGCCGGAATGTACATCTATCCACTTCTTGTTATTCCACTTCAAGAAAAGTTTTTTGTGGTCTTCCTCAGGGTTCCTGTCTTAGTCCTACTCTCTTCAACATCTATACTTCTCATATTGCTTCTCTTCCATTGAATTTATCGTCCCTATTCTATGCTGATGATATCCTTATTTACTCTTCTTCTCGCAACTTAACAGATGCTGTCTTAGAACTAAATAGGTCATTAGCCACTATAGAAAATGCTCTTTTCAGTATTCATCTTTTTGTCTCTCCTCATAAATCCGCGGCCATGGTTTTTACTTTCCGTCCATATAATCCTTCCTCAATCAATCTAACCTTAAGTCATTATCCTGTCCCTCTTGTGAAGAGCTTCTGTTATTTGGGTGTGCTTCTTAACGGCCGTCTCTCCTTTCACGAACATATTAGTCGCCTGTATACTTCTTGCCTTAAAAGGATTAATCTTTTAAAATCACTCTCATCGTACAGGTGGGGTGGTGATCCTTACATTCTTTCCTTATTGTATAAGTCTATTATTCTTTCTAAGTTGGACTACTGTTCCTATATATATGGCAACGCTTCTAAATTTCTTCTGTTAAAGCTTGACCGCATTCTAAATTCCTGTCTTCGTCTTTGTCCGGGTACACGTAAATCTACTCCAATTCCTGCTATCCTCTCTGAATCCAAATCACTCCCTTTGTTCATCCGCAGATCCTATCTAGGCTATCGTTTCCTAATCAAACGCCTTCCCTCCTTTTCCTCTAGAATTATAGCTGCCTATTGCTCTATTTTTCACAACTGGCGTTTTACTCCCAACAGAATTCCAATTTTATCTTTCATTTCTGTTCGTCTTCCCAATTTTTCTCCCTATATTTTCTCCTATGATAAATCTCCGTACTTTTCTCTTAATTATTTCAGTCTCTTACGTCCTCTTCACGTATTTCATTTGTCAAGTTCCGCCAAATTCCTTCCTCACTCTATAGTTAGATCTGAATTTCACACGGTTTTAAGCTCTTTATTTCCCAATCATTCCGTTATTTTTACTGATGGTTCTAAGAGGGCTGATGGGGTTGGTGCCGCCTTTGTTTTTCCTTCTCACAACTACTCTGAATCCTTTAAACTTCCTTCCTGCTGCTCTATATTTACTGCTGAATCTGCTGCCATACTTCATGCAATTCTTTTTATCTCTTCCTCTTCTATCCTCTCAGATAAATTTCTTTTAATAGCTGACTCTGAAAGTGTTTTGCAGGCGGTCTCTTCTCCCTTACCGTTGCCCTCTTTTGATCCTTTCATTCTCCTTATTCGCAATCTAATTCACGAATTATTCCTGTTCCGTTCGATCCAAATTGATTTATTGTGGATTCCTAGCCATGCTGGAATTGAGGGTAATGAGGTGGCTGATTCCTTGGCTCGCTCAGGAGCATCTAATGGACATCCTCTTCATAACTTTTCCGCTCACAATATTAATCATATATCCAAACAGTTTCACCTTAGATTATGGAAGGATATTTATTTTTCTCTTTTCTCAAATCCGAATTCCTTTTATCTTTCCGTTCAGCCCTTACCTTCTTTGACCAGATGGTTCGACATGTTTCCTTCCCTTTGTCGTCCCCTGATCACCGCTATATGTCGTCTTCGTTTCGGTCATACCTTTCTTCCTTCGTTACTTTATCGCTTTTCCCTCGTCTCTTCTCCGCGGTGCCCTCTTCACCCAGAGGACTCCTTTTCTCTGTGTGATATCAATCACGTTTTCTTCGAATGTTCCTCACTTTCTTCAGAACGTTCTCTCTTTTATTCTCGGCTTTTGGATCTTCGTCTTCCTACTCCATACAATGATTCTTATGTTCTCTCATTTTCTTCCTTGTCAGTTGTTCCTATTCTAGCTTCTTTCATTCATTCAATCTCGCGCCAGATTGAAATCTAATATGTTATTCTCCTTTTGAACAATTACTTAGATTCCTTGGCTGATTGGGCTGTTGCTCTTCGTTGGTGTACCCATAAAAAAAAAGATTTTTGTTGGGAAAAAAAAACGGCTGCGTTTCGCCAGCCCCGCCCATTTTGAGTTGGGAAACCAAAATAGGCTTATTCGTTTGTGCTTCGTTTGTGCTTCTTTGTGCACGACTTTTTTTTGTTTGTGCTCTCCCCCTTCATAGTTTAATTAGAAAAGTCTTTGGGCGGGGCTGGCGAAACGCAGCCCCGCCCATGTAAAATTAAGGGATGAAAATTATGCCATTCGTTTGTGCTTCGTTTGTGCTCCTTTGTGCACGACTTTTTTTTGTTTGTGCTCACTCCCTCCCTGATTTGGTAAGGGTGGGATCAGCCCCGCCCATGTAAAATTAAGGGATGAAAATTATGCCATTCGTTTGTGCTTCGTTTGTGCTCCTTTGTGCACGACTTTTTTTTGTTTGTGCTCACCCCCCCCTGATTTGGTAAGGGTGGGATCAGCCCCGCCCATGTAAAATTAAGGGATGAAAATTATGCCATTCGTTTGTGCTTCGTTTGTGCTTCTTTGTGCACGACTTTTTTTTGTTTGTGCTCACCCCCTCCCTGATTTGGTAAGGGTGGGACTAGCCCTTCCCATGTTGAGATGTGTTACTCATTTGTGCTTTGTTTTGTGCTTCATTAGGCACGGATTGTTTTTATTTGTAGTGAATTTGAATGGGCGAGGCTGGAGAAACAGTACCTTAAGGGTATGAAATGGGATGTTGTAAATACAAATATATACGCTTTTGACAGTATGGTGCGTGCTCTAATGAAATGTAACCATCAATCTTCTGTGTAGTAGACAATTCGAAATTAGCTCGGATTTTACAAAAAATTGGCTGTATACTGAAAAAGTTGTTGAAATATTTATGTATATATTATTTCGCTACCGTGTGGATTCTACATTTATAAAAGTTTAAGTTAGGTAGGTTAGTGTTATGCAGAATATGTTCAAAAATGTAATGGTGGCCGACAAATTATTAACTACTAAATATAAATTAACTGACCTCTAAATTTCTCAATTTATTTCAATCACGCAAGCACTGGTGACCAATTTAAAGTGTAACCTTAATGGTGTTCCATATTGCATGCTGTTTGATGAAATCAAACTGATGTCTATTTGATGAAATCAAACTGATGTCTATTTGATGAAATCAAACTGATGTCTATTTGATGAAATCAAACTGATGTCTATTTGATGAAATCAAACTGATGTCTATTTGATGTGTTTTCATTAAATGTTATTCAAAATTCAAATTTATTTTGTTAGTTAATCGAAGTGTAAAATTAAGTAGAAGAATTATGAAGAATCATCTATTTACAAATACACAACCGAACTAACATTACATGTCCTATATTGATCAAAATTAAATAATGCAAGGACGACAGAGGTTTGTTAAGTGACGAAATGCCATTTTTTAACTATACGATGAAGCGTAAAAATGTTTAAAGCCATCGAACACTCAAATGTTATAAAGCGGCAGTCAGTTTTGGAACCACCGAGTCTAACAAATATCATGGTCCCGGTGCCGTTTTCGTTTGTTTTTTTATATTTCAGAGCGGCAAAGGTGCGGTGCGCAATTCGAGTGTTTAGGTTACTAGACCTTTTTTAAACGTCGTCAGCCAGGTAAACGACGGTGCGCAATTCGAGTCTGGCCATAGTTACATATTTATAATTTTCATCCATTGAGCATATTGGTTTGCTGATTTTTGAGGAATTCGCACGTATTACTATCATCTTGTCAACAATTGCTCCTAACAGTAAATGTACACCGCGTCGATTTACACTAATGTAAATGCACCAAAATATTAAATTCCTTTTTGTTTGTAATCATTTTCTTCTCTTATTGTTTTCTCTCTCTAATAATAGTAATACAGTCTTTTCCAGATAACTAGTTCTGTTTTGGCTTTATTTCTGCCAGTTTATGTGTTTCTTCTGTGAGTAAATTTTTATTAAACTGAGTGCCTACAAATTTTAGATTTCTGTTCTCTTAATACACAGTGGATTATATCGAATTCAGATCTTCTATTTTTGGTATGTTTTTTTTTTCTTTTTTTACATATTCTTAACAGCCGATAATTAAATACCGTGTTTGGTAACTCGCTTTTTTTTATATCTGAAATTGATTTTAGTAAATAAGTAATATGTTTATTTTATTTTTTATATTCACTTACAGTATTTACTTTTAGTTATAAAAATATGTTGGTTAATATCATATAATTTATTTCTGTAATAACATTATTTATCCAGAGACAAAGCGACACTATTCGGAGACAACTAAAATAAAATGTTCACATCCGCAACCGAGCAGGATGCGTTTTACGAACACAACGATTGGCATTTCGTTTTAACAGTGATTTTCACACTTTAAAATTCGGTCTCATTTATAAAGACTATGTATGTATAAGATTTTTATCAGTTGTTATATTACTGCTAATGTTTTTGCAAGCATTTCGGCCGCAACATTTGAAGGCATAAATAATTATTCTCAAAAAACTTCCCATCCCTATGTTTCCATCTTCCTTGAAAACAATTTAACCCGCGAGAGGTCGCAAAGAATAAATGACGCGAGAGGATGCACACGGAGGATTTCTCTGGGTCACTAAATTCTATATTTTAACATACGCTACTAACGTTTTAAAGGTTATAGAAATATACATACATACATTATGTAGTTATCCTTCTACATGAAAAACTAAAAATGTTAGCGTATATGTGTATGATAGTATTAGTTTTAAGCATTTCGAAAAATATTGTACACTTTTTAATGCACCATCTTATGTTTCTCAAAAAATACCATGTAAAAACATAAAAATGTCTTCAACGATTATAAAAAAAATTAATTTTAATTTCTATACAAATAAATCAAAACACAACAGTTCATCGACCGCAAAAAGGTGTAGCATTTCATCATTCGTTGCATGTTCCCTAAGATTGAAATTGCTTTTACAGTTCCCTTAACAAATGGTTCAAAAAGGTCTCTTATTGGTGCTAGTTTATCCACTCCTTTTCTTTCTTCCTGAGAATTTAAATTACCAAATCGTGTCGCTCGCAGTAAAAATTTAAACCGGTTTTGTGCCATGCAAATTCTAAAGAACTGTATTCCGGTTCCATCTGTTGTCCATAAGTCTTCTAAATTAATGTGCGAAGATTTATGAACTCCTTCTAAATATAGTAGTCCACAAATAGCTTTAAACTTTACTGACGGTATTTCAGCTGCAATCACTTTCTCTACTGAATTTATCCTTATTTTTCTGAATCCATATATTCGTATTTGTTGTGATATTTTCAACAATTTCATTGGTAAAAAATAACTTCCAGATATCTGTGGGTGTGTTAATATCTTGAGCGCTATCAATTACTCGGGGTATACGAATTCGTAAAATATTTTTCTTCGGAATTTTAATATTTTTCGGAGGTGAGTGTATATTCCACAAAGTGTGGCCAACTTTTCCAGTATACACCAATTGCGGTGCATCATTTGGACTCAAATCATTTCCTTCATTATTTTCACATATTTCATTGTTAGAAATTTCCGAATTCGAATCATGATCACTGCATTCCGATATATCAATATTAGATTCATCGGAACAATTACTGCAATACATTCCGGTTCCTCGTCAATATTGGCTAACAATCTTAAAATTCTTTCTTCCTCCCGTTCCATTTTAGAAAAATTAGAATAGACGAAACAGTTAATACATATGGAAACGAACTGGCTAAATTGTTTACTATTTACTAAATACTACATGTTTATTCAACGTAGAAGAAACAAAATATAAGTACGCTAGCAATTTCGATTAGAAGAAAACTTTGGCATGGCTCCAGACTAGAATAAATAAAATACAATTTCAATATATCGTCAGCTACGACAGTTAGCATAGAAAAATAACATGAATCAGATGGACTGCGATGGCTAGAAATTAAATACTGAATTGAACGACTTTTACCAAAGAGAATATTAATAATAACTAACAAAAAAACATTTCCGAAACACGACTCGTCACAGTCAAAACTGTCGGGACTGCAAAATTGCTCATTTTTGAGGACAGTTGAAACCTACAGTCATTACGTACATGCGATGTTTAAAAATAAATCAAATTACTTTTTGTGATAATATTTTAATTGAAATTTCAAATTTTAATCTTGAAATATAAAATTTTATATTAAAATATTATTATTTTATTTAAATTATAATTTTTATTGGTATATTTCATCATTATTATACTAATTTTATTGTTGTTGAAGAAGATTTTATACTTTACTTTCTAATATTTTTACATAAAATTTTTAGCGCCCGTTTTTTCCTTTTTTTATTTTATATAACGACAATTAAATACTTTCATATATGCAAAAAATTCATTCAATGATAAATACTATTAGAACACTAGACTCGAAAATAAAAAGAAAATAAAAGTGAAATATATATGACATTCATATTAATGAAGATATGTGTAGTAATCTTTAAGCAACTATATTCATTTTTCTGAATATTATAAAACAGTGGCTTTCAAATTAAAAGTGAGACTAAATCTGAATTATTATGTTAGATAAAATCGAATTAAAATCAAAAAAATGTGTTTATAAATGTAAGATTATTAAAAATTTTAATTAACCAGTTGTCGATTTTTTTCGGTAACAACCACGTCCATATTTTTTTCTTCGGTTGACGTTTCGAATAGTAGTGCTCTATTCATCATCAGAACCATAAATGAAACGACCAAGTAGGGTTCTGATGATGAATAGAGCACTACTATTCGAAACGTCAACCGAAGAAAAAAATATGGACGTGGTTGTTACCGAAAAAAATCGACAACTGGTTAATTAAAATTTTTAATAATCTTACATTTATAAACACATTTTTTTGATTTTAATTCGATTTTATCTAACATAATAATTCAGATTTAGTCTCACTTTTAATTTGAAAGCCACTGTTTTATAATATTCAGAAAAATGAATATAGTTGCTTAAAGATTACTACACATATCTTCTTTTTTTTTTTTTTTTTTTTTTTTTTTCTTTTTTCTATGGGTTCGTCAGCGAGGACATTAGCCCAAGAAATGGGAATAGAGAAAAAATCAGATTTTTATGAGGCGTGAAACATTCAACAAGAATGTATCAAGCGCCTGGATGACAGAAGGAGAAGGAAGGGAAAGAATAAATGCAGCACAATAGGGAGTAGGAACATTGTTTGATAAGAGAGAGGAGTAAAAGGAAGATTGTTCAGATGAAAGTGATGAACATTCGAACATTATGTGATCAGGATCACATACATGTTGACTGTTAAGAGGATGTAAAGGACAATACGGAGATGCCGCGAGAGAGAATCGGAAAAGCGACGAGGGAAGCCAGCTGTGCCCAAAGCGGAGGCGGCATATTGCCGAGATGCTGGAGCGACGCATAAAAGGGAAGTCAAGAAACCAGGAACAGAAAGGAAGAGAAGGCTGGATGGACAAGTAAAAGGAATCCGGGTTTGAGAATGAGGAGTAGTAGGAGTTAAACCATAATTGGTTGTGCGCTGCAGAGGACAGAAGATTAATATTGACGGATGGAAAAGTAGTAAGGAACCTGCCGGAAGAAGAAGCTCGCCGAGCTAATAAGTCAACTGACTCATTTCCTTCTATTCCAGAATGACTAGGGATCCAAAGGAAATTAACCTCGATTGCACAAAAAAGAAAGAGGTCATGGATCAAGGAACGTATAAAAAGGATTACATAATCAGTAGAGTGGGGAGGCAGAGGAGATGCAACAGCCTGTAGCACGCTTTGAGAGTCTGATAGAATAAGGAAATTACGAGAGACCTTCGAAGATCTGATGAAGAAAAGTGCATGGAGGATAGCAATAGACTCGGCACAGAAAGTCGAACAGAAGGAAGGAAGTTTAAAGGACTCAGAGTGATTTAATGAAGGACAAAGAAAGGCTGCACCAACTCCACTTGGGCTCTTGGAACCGTCCGTGTAGATTGTAACGTGGTTAGAATAGTGGGAGTTTAAGGTATGTAAAAATTCCGATCTAACGGCGTGATGCAGAACGGTTGTAGGGGGAGCAGAAGAGTAAAAGCAATTAATTGGATGAAGAAAGGAGGAAAAGTTAAAAGAAAAATATGGGAGCTTATCGCAAGTGTGAATGTATGGTAAAAATTGAAGGAGTCGAGTAGAAATAAGAGACAGAATTGGTGTTTTATTGGCACTAAATCGCCAATCCTGTAGAATGAGGGAATAAGAAGGAATAAGTGAGGAAGAGGAGATAGGAAGACGTTTAATAAGGAAGCGGTAGCCCAAATAGGAACGCCGAATAAAGAGTGGAGGAATGTGGGTTTCCGCTTGAATAGCAGGGATAGGAGAAGATTTCTGAGCTCCAAGACAGAGGCGGAGGCAAGTATTTTGGACGCGATCGAGCTTGGAGAGCAAAGACCTGGAAGAGTTACCATAAATAAAACAGCAATAATCTAGAATAGAACGGATACAGGATTTGTAGAACATGAGCAAAATGCACGGATCACCTCCCCAGTTCGTATGTGAAAGGGACTTAATAAGGTTGAGCCTTTTTAGTGATGACACGTATATATAGTTAATATGCTTGTGGAACGAAAGACGGCTATCCAAAAATACTCCTAAGTAACGGAAATGGTTAGCCAGGGGGATCGGATTACTATTTAAGGAAAGACTAACTAAGTAGGGGTCAAAAGGACGAAGAGTAAAGACAACAGCAGAGGATTTCGTTGGAGAGATAGACAGATGAATATTAGATAAAGCGCTTTCCAAAATCGTTAAGTAATGTTGCAGCTGGGAATTAGCGGTGGAGATACTACGATGGGTGGAGTAAATGAGGATGTCGTCAGCAAAAAAAAAGGGAAGAGGAGATTGTTGACAGAGAAGCAGTTTTTATAAGGTAAATGTTAAAAAGGGTTGGACTTAGACAAGAGCCCTGCGGTAGTCCACGAAAGACCAGTCTAGAAATAGGTTCGAGCGGAGAAGAGAGAAAGATAGTCCTAGATTGGAAAAGGCTAATGACAAGAGCAGAGAAGAAGGGTGGAATATTCAAGGAGAGCATGGAATCGAATAGGGTGGGAAGGTGGACATTATCGAAGGCAGCAGAGACATCGACGAAGGAAGCAATGAGGAATTTTTTGTTGATAAAAGATAAATACACATCTAACAAGAAAGTACTGATACAATCGGGAGGGCCGCGTCCAGGGCGAAATCCAAACATATTATTTGGCAATACTTTATTGTGCTCAAGCCACCAAATTAGCCGTCTATTAATTATACTTTCAAACAGCTTTCTGGCACAGGGAGCAAGTGAGATTGGTCGAAGAGAGGAGGAGTTAGGTTTTGGGATCGGGACAACAATGAAAATATTCCAAACAGATGGAGTAGAACCAGACGAGAGAAATGAATTGAATAAATTTAAGAGGAAACGAAGAGCGGAATCAGAGAGACTTTTTAGTACGAGAAAGGGAATTCCGTCTTTACCAGGAGAAGAATTAGAAGAATTACGTAAGGCAGCTTCCAATTCAGTGTAGGTAAAAGGAGTGAGTAGGAAATGAGAGGAGGTGAGGGGAACCGGGATGCGACAGGATTCTTGGAAGCTAGGAACGTAACAAGGAGCTAAGGAATTCATAAATGGAATTAATTTGTCCGGAGACAGGATATGATTTGAAAGATGTTGAGCTGAAGAAGATTTGAAAGTCTTCGCCATTTTCCAAATGTGAGTGAGAGGAGTGGAACGGGAGAAAGCGGAGCAGAAATTTCTCCACGAGTTCTTTTTTGCCGTTTTAAGAGTATACCTAGCTTTGGCATTGGCACTTTTGTGAGCGAGAAAATTGGAGAGATTAGGACA
This sequence comes from Icerya purchasi, assembly GCA_039619475.1. Lineage (NCBI taxonomy): Eukaryota > Metazoa > Arthropoda > Insecta > Hemiptera > Monophlebidae > Icerya > Icerya purchasi. Next base: position 243,498,303 of record CM077115.1, read on the forward strand.
GGAACGGAATGTTCTAAAGGTGGATAAACTTCGATCAAAGGCAACTTTGCACTCTTGGTTCCACCACACAGAGGAAACAAATTTGGACCTTTTATGTGTAGGAAGCTGAGCAGGAGGAGAAGAAAGAGTTAAGGCGTTGGAAATAGATTCCATAAAAAGGTCGTATTGAGAAGATGGATTTAAATGCGAAGGAATTAGAGACAGTGAAGAGTCAACGTAGGAACGAAAGATGGGCCAGTCTATCTTAGAGAGAACCCATCTATGAGATTGAGTAGGATTATTCAGAGTAGAATGAGAAAACTGATTTAAGGAAATGATGATGGGAACATGGTCGCTTCCAAAAGTTCCATCCAGAGTGTTCCATGAGCCGCTAAAACCAAGATTGGGAGATGTAAAAGATAGATCAATGGAACTAGGAGCTAGAGGGTTGCTGACACAGGTGGATGTACCGTCATTAAGGAGAAATAGATCATTTTGAAGAATGACATTTTCTAGGATTGCACCATTATTATTATAGTTAGTGCAACCCCAGAAAGGTGAGTGAGCATTCCAGTCTCCGCCTATAATAAAGGGAGTCGAAAGAGAGTTAATGAAAGTAGGAAACGGAAAATCGCGTAAATCAAAATTAGGAGGGAAATAAGCGGAGATGATGTTAAGTGAGTTACCAGAATCATTAGGAATTGAAACGTGAACCAGATTGGGGAAAGGAGGGTTGGGAGGAAAGGACGGTTGGAAGTTGTTATAAGTAAGAAATACGATGTCATTTCTAATTAGGATAGCTGCGCCTCCATAACCGTCCACGCGGTTAGAACTAATAAGGGAGAATCCCTTGAAATGAAGGTCAGATGAGCTTTTTAGCCATGTTTCAGAAAGCAAAGCAATATTAATATTATGTTGATCTAACAGCCTCTCAAGAGAGGGTTTGTTAGCCCTAAGGCTTCGGCAGTTCCACTGAAGGATTTTAAGTTTCGGAAACATTGTAGGGAACCAAGTTATTGGCCATCAACTTAGGGAATAAAATGGAAGATTGAAGAGAGGAGAGTAAGAAGAGAAGAAAAAACTTAGAAGGCTGAAGCAGTAGTAGAGGAAGATTGGGACAATAGGAAATGAGAAAAGGGAGAAGGTGTTCGCCACAGAATAACGCAACTGGGGAAAGATTTATGGGAAGTGTAGGCAAAGGTGAAAAGATCCACCGCTCGAGTAAATTATAATGAGGCCGGTGTCGCAGAAGAATATTACAATAGACATGCCAGTAGGCATAATATAACAGCACCCATCGCTCAAAGCAATCATTGCATCTGGGACCTTGTATGCTATCAACCAACTTAATTAAAAGAGGCAAGCAACACCAAAGGAACGCTGTGTAAAATTTTAGAAAAGGAACAAGAAGCTTCCATCGCTCAAATAAATCCTTGCGAATGGGTCCTGGTATGCTATCAACCAACCTAGTTAAAGGAGGCAAGCAACACCCAAGGAACGCTAAAAGAAAATTATAAAAGGAAATAAAAATAGAAAGCTCCCATCGCTCAAATAAATCCTTGCAAATGGGTCCTGGTATGCTATCAACCAACCTAGTTAAAGGAGGCAAGCAACACCCAAGGAACGCTAAGAGAAAATTACAAAAGGAAATAAAAATAGAAAGCTCCCATCGCTCAAATAAATCCTTGCAAATGGGTCCTGGTATGCTATCAACCAACCTAGTTAAAGGAGGCAAGCAACACCGAAGGAACGCTAGAAAAAAGTTGACAAGAAAAACGTAGGGTAAAAAATATAACTTATTATGTGTGAACAGCCGAGAAAGCGGCAAGCGATGAGGCGCACTATGAAAAATTGCGTTGAGACTGAGGTGAATGAAGAAATCAATAGCATCATTTAAGAGGATAAAAATAGAAACAGAAAGACAAAAGGAGGAGCAAACCGTATAATGGACTGGAAGAAGTGGAAGTACTTCTGCTTCAATATCTATGATTGTAAAATCTGACATAAAGCCTCTAATTTATCTTCTAAATTGGGAATGTCCAGTCTGCCAAGGGCGGTTCGTAGTGTAGCAGCTATAGGGTTGAAAGGAGGAGGAGGGGCGGAGTCACTGAAGGAAACATTATTGGCTGCTGGAGCCTTTACATTGTTGACGAGAACAGAGGGAGATACTGTAGGGGGATTGGAGACCTTCGGAGCACTATAACGATAACCTTTAGTGCCAGCATTGAGCGTTAAACTTGAATAATATTTGTTCAAGGGATTAGGAGACGCAGAGTTGGAAAAGTGCCTTTGCGTAGGAAGCCTGATATAGGAGGAAGACGAACTGCTGGAGCCTTTCTGACGTTTCCTCTTAGGGATGGCAGGAGAGGAATTCGCCAAAGCGGGGAAGTTTGAAGAATTTGAAATTTCGGCAAAAGAAAAGGCTGGAGACACTAACTTGGCTTGGCAGATATTTTTTGCCTCGGAATATGAGACATTTTGCAAGCTAATTATTTTTTGAATTTTGACTTGTTCTTTAAAGACTTGACAGTTGGGGTCCAAAGCGGAATGATTCTCTCCACAGTGGACGCAAAGATAGGAAGAAGGCCCACTTTGTTGCGTAACGGTGCATTCCGAAGATGAATGACCACCCGCACACAAAGAACAAATGGTTTTGCTACGACAAGAAGCGCTGAAGTGCCCAAAGCGAAGGCAATTGCGGCACAATTTGGGTCTACGGATCAAAGGCTCAACCTTAACACGATAAGAATCATAGAAGCAGATGTGGGAAGGAAGGAAGGAGCCCTGAAACTTAACTTCTATTACGGGAATAGGAGTAAAGGAATTATCTTTATCGAGGGACCTTTTCTGCAACCTACGAATACTAGAGATGGGTACCTCCGATGAACAATTGGACAATAGTTCGTCAACAGAAATATTGGACGGAACGTCACGGACTACACCAAGTCGAAATAGCAGAGATTGCGGGATGAATGATCGAATTTTTAATTCTTTGTGTAATTCTTCCGAAAGGATGAAATTGTTGGCTTCGATAACAGACGTGAAAATTAATTTTACCAAGTTTTTTCCTGACCTAGAAATGGAGGAGAGACCATTAATTTTTCTACAAAACATTCTGGCCAAAGACATGGGGTGGAGATAGGCAATATTCTTGTCTTCCAGGCTCTCAACAAGAACAACGATCTGGCCTTCGTAGTTGTTTGGAAATACGTTTAAAGAGGAGGTAGCCTTCATTTGATTATCGGTATTAGTAGGGTTAGACGGAATGTTATGTACAGATGAAGTGTCCATGACTGTTTGTTCAACAGTCGGGGACACTGTCTGCGAGTTATTATTAAGAGAAGCAGTGGAAACAGATTTAGAAGAAGACGGTGAAGAATGATTAACAGACGATTTAATTTTTATTCGATGATTTTGTTACATCGGAAGCAGTTTTGGTAGTAGAGCGGGAATTAGTCGGGGGAGGCTTACCTCCCCCGTCGGACGCGTCTGGCATTGAATTCAACAACTGAGAGGAAAGTTAACGATTAGCGATATCAGCGATGAAGCTAATACTACTAATAATAATAAAAGTAAAAACTGATAAGAATAATAATACGAATCCGCTTTATCGATAAAATAAAATAGACGAAATTATATACAATAGAGGTAAAATGAACGATCTCACCGATAAAATCAGCAAATATACGAACGCAGCACAGATAAACCACTTTCAATAAAATAACTCATATATATTTCACTTTTATTTTAGGCGGAAGAAACAAATAATTGAGCTAATTTCGAATTGTCTACTACACAGAAGATTGATGGTTACATTTCATTAGAGCACTCACCATACTGTCAAAAGCGTATATATTTGTATTTACAACATCCCATTTCATACCCTTAAGGTACTGTTTCTCCAGCCTCGCCCATTCAAATTCACTACAAATAAAAACAATCCGTGCCTAATGAAGCACAAAACAAAGCACAAATGAGTAACACATCTCAACATGGGAAGGGCTAGTCCCACCCTTACCAAATCAGGGAGGGGTGAGCACAAACAAAAAAAAGTCGTGCACAAAGAAGCACAAACGAAGCACAAACGAATGGCATAATTTTCATCCCTTAATTTTACATGGGCGGGGCTGATCCCACACTTACCAAATCAGGGGGGGTGAGCACAAACAAAAAAAAGTCGTGCACAAAGGAGCACAAACGAAGCACAAACGAATGGCGTAATTTTCATCCCTTAATTTTACATGGGCGGGGCTGCGTTTCGCCAGCCCCGCCCAAAGACTTTTCTAATTAAACTATGAAGGGGGAGAACACAAACAAAAAAAAGTCGTGCACAAAGAAGCACAAACGAAACACAAACGAATAAGCCTATTTTGGTTTCCCAACTCAAAATGGGCGGGGCTGGCGAAACGCAGCCAAAAAAAACAGCCGTCAATTATCATCAGTGGGAAAATTTTCTGAGGTAGCGACAAGGCACGCAATAAATTGTATATTGTCTTGCTGTTCACATTAAAACGGACATATTCAACATAAAATCAACCTGTAGAAGCAGTGATGATCAGTTGTTTGTGTGCATTATCTGAAAACAAAAAATTTTTTCTACCAATTGAATTAAAATGAGGGCCTACACAGCTAGAATATGAACGAATGCAATAATATAATAATAACAGATGGCGGCCAGTAACTTTTTTTTTTTGTTTTTTTTTGCTAATTGTGACACGCTACAACCCTGGCACTTTTAAATTATTAAATATTATTAAATTCTTTGGACACCCGCTGGGTCGGTTCCCAATTATAAATGTAAACCATTCTCGCATCCACCCAAACCTACATAAAAATATCATTAAAATCGATGCAACCGTTTAGGAGGAGTTCTCAGTGACCAACACACGTACAGGAGAATTATATATATATATATGTATATATATATAGTATATAAAGATATAATCAGTGGCGAATGTTAGTTGTTTCATCGGTACTTCCCCAAGACAGAAAAGTGTTGAAATGGAATTCTATAGTGAATCTCGCACAAACAAAACCAAATTAAGAAGCCGCACTTGTTAATTAAATTTCACGGAATAAAAAATTGAATTGACGTAAAATTTCTAGCTAATTTCGATAAAAGAAATAATCGAAATGAACAACAAAACGGATAAATGGAATTCCATGAAAACGAATAATTAAACACCAATAAGAGTAATATTAATTTCCGAACTATGAAATGTATACACAGCGCGCATTCGTCTTATAATGGAAAAATGTTGAAATTAATTTAAAGGAAACATTAAGAAATCGATTTAGAATATACGTAGACGTTCGCATCAATAAACTAAATTGCCGTGTTCTAATGACCGCTGATTCGCTGCACTACCCCTCCTGTACCGCTATTTCTCACAGGTTACAGATTTTCGCCGGGCGTATTTGTAAATTAAGTTGCGAATACGTCATTTCGTAATATAATTAAAGAACGGTAGCGAAGTCGCAGTTTCGTAATGAAAGCTGTGCAGCGTACAACGCGTATGTGCTCGGTTAAACGCTTCGATCTGTTTTTGCTTCTGTACATTGTTGTTGTAGGTTTCCATGTTTTTCAATGCATTCTTAGTGACTTTTCTAATATCAGAGGAAAAGTACTCGTGGAGCCTCATGAAAGCAGCTCGTCAAATTGGGGAACAGACTAGCAGCGATATTAAGTTTTCACCGATCTGCATGGTGGAAAAATGTCTGAGAAACGCCCAATCAGCTATCCCTGATTGCCATTAGCGACGAATTAATCTATACGCATTGGCGTGGAAGAAAAAATAGTAGTAACCGTTCCCTCACAAATTGGACCGAATTTGAAATTTCATTGCGAGTTTGTATCGATTAGATTAGATATAAACATGGGAGCGACTTGGATAAGCCTCGATAGCCTATGATGACACCTCTAATTTGGAAGCCCCAAGCACCTTAACGCGCTACCCCTATAGAATGTATATACAGTAAAGTAAAGTAAGTCCCATATATCCTTCATAGAGTATCATGGATTGTGAAGTTAAGCTTTCCATAATGGTACTAAGCCTAATGGCACAAATGAAAGTAAATAGGGAGGCCAGTTTTTTTCTCTCGGTCACCTTTACCTTCCCAGATTTCTTTGATACCCAATTAGTCCGCGACCTCCGGTTTGGTAACCAAGCGCCTTAACCACTAGGCTACTGCGCTACCTATAGAATGTATACGTTATATATATTTAATTAATAGAGTACATCTGTTTATTATATATCTACACGCGTTTATTTTGCTTATAAATGAAAAGCACTGCTTATTTAAGGTAATTTATAGGATTGCAAGCAGTCTTAATGCGAGCTATTTAAAAAATACGTATACATCGACTATCTGACATTTTATTCTTTTTTTTTTTTCTTTATTTAGTCTTAGTTCGTTATCTTTCTGATAATGAACAATATACAAATCTGTTAATCGTTACCGTCAAATGAGAATTGTTTAGATATGGCTGCTACCGTAAAGAGAAATGCGGAGATAGATCAAGTCTTTGTGTATGCGTAGACATTTTTTAAACACAAACAATACTAACAAATTTTAAATAAAACAAGTATAAAATAAATAAATAAAATAATTTTATAAACTAAATTATTTTTATCGATAGCGCACATGTACTGCCGATATTTTTTCTCAAGTATTTTTGAATTTCGACTCTGAAATTCATCGAAACTAGTCGTCAAATTTTTGTTTGGAAAAAATTTGTTGCATCAGTATAGGACTGATCTAAGTACGAAAATCCGTTGGCTTTTGCATGCCTACTACTACTACTAATAATAATAATAATAAGGTATCCTAAAAGGAACTTGCAAATTTACATTCACATCCTCGGTGTCAGGGGGTTTGCGTGCACGCGTATGCAGACGCGTTTGTAAACAGTTATCAACTGCAAGCTGCAGTTGGCGAAAAGTTCTACTCTCGGTAATGAAAAACGCGAGACGTCTAGCTAACGAACAAAAGCAGTGCATAAAAGGACCGTTATAGAACAAGCATTAACGGTGTTACGGGGAAGAAGCATTTTTACCCGAATTTATAACGGGACTAATTCGTTTGTTAAGCATCTTTATTCGCCGACGGAAGATTCGACCTTAACGATGATCATCGGCAGACACGCGAATCGACGCCGCTATCGGACGACAGGTGAGCGGAATATTGTGTCGACATTTAATTTTTTTAAAATGTCTAAAATTAGCCGAGCGAGACTTGTAGCCGCCGAAATAATTTGTAAAACGCTTACGTCTTTCTTCAGCAACTTGGACCCTTTGCCTGTCCAAAAGTGACAACCGTTTTTGTTAGCCACCGCCGAGACCGTCTGCAGTCGCCTCCACTGTGACAATCTCTTCCTCTTAACAAACGCGCGCCGTTCTATAATATTAATTCGGCTCCAAATTTCACGACCGCAATCATTTACATTCTGCTACCGAAGTGAAAAAAAACACAAAAACACAATTCGGTTTTTGAAAAAAGGAACATTTAATACGATAGCCTCGATTAGAGTTCGTCCAGAAAAAAGTTACACGGTTCGTGGTATATAGTTCGTTTTTAATTCCTTATTCCAATTAATCCCCTTTCCCCGTTGCAAATTTTGCGAGTGAAAAAAACCAACTCTTCCTAATTCAGGCTCTTCTTTAAACCGGTCCTCCGATGTACGATTAACATTCTCTTCCCACGCTTTCATTTCTTCCTCACGAAGATTTGTTTCTCTCTTTCATACGCAGTAAATAATTTTTCTTTTTTTTTTCTTTTTTTGGCTCGTCATCCAAGGACCTTTACCCAGAAAATTAACTTTCAGTCCCTTTCCCTATTCTTTAATGCACCGCCGAAGTTCATTGATTTTCTTTCACCCGTTATGTTCATGATTGTTTGCTTTAAATTTTTGTTCCTTTTCCTTTTCTGATCCTTCTCCTTCGACATTTTTGGTCATATGTTTCTAACTTCTCCGTTGATCGTTAGTGATTATTATTCGGATATTCTATTTAGGCGACGCATTACGAAATGAGTATTTGTACACGGATTTTCTACTGGAAAAAACCGGATTGTTTTAGAAATCGAAACTAGACGATTTTTTTTTTTAGAAAATATAATTTCAGCGACCCGACACCGGCGATGTTGCGAAAGAAAAACATTTGTAACCCAGCTTGTAACTTAATGGATGCTCGCGCTATAGCAAATCTCTGTGTACCCTTGTCGAAGGTCCAAATCGGTCCATCATTGGGAAAATTGTCTGGGGGTTAAAAATTCGTCGTCGGTATGGTTTTTTCAATTTCGAAAAAAAAAACACCAAAAACATTTAAAAAAAAAACAATTTTACTTTTTAATTTTTATTTTTCAGTGATACAATCAGGATTAGACGGAAATGCTGTGTTCCTTTTTTTTAATTTTTCAACGGATCTCATTTTATTTTTTTCTTTTTTAAATTTTTCCACGGATCTCATTTTATTTTTATTTTATTTTTTTAGGTTCGTCGATATGGATATTGACCGAAGACCTGGGAAACGAAAAGCAAGTGCAATTAAACCTCTACACAATCAACGATCGCAGATAGAAACTAGTATATAACAGGGGGAGAAGGAAAAGAGGGGATGAAGGACGCGTTCTTCTATTGTCATCGATTTCCTGTAACGCTCGCACGAATCTGCGAATATAGTTATTTTGGAGTTCTGTTCTTTCTTTTTTTTATTAAAAAGACCGTGCAATAATTGAGCTAAACGTGAAGAATCCACTGATGCCCTCTTGATATGAAGAACTTGACTGTATAAAGCAACAATATCACGTTATGATGGGTAATCGTGTCCGTTTCTGACAAGCCCAGGAAAAAACCAAAACAAGAAAACAAAAAAAAGACCATAAATATAGAGTTTTGTTTTATTATATCCGACCGTACATCTGCATGCCTATACATAGTAAAGTAAGTCCCATATATCCTTGATAAGGTATCATGGATTGTGAAGTTAAGCTTTTCATAATGGTACTAAGCCTAATGGATCCGATGAGAATATTGGGCCCAGGGTTCCTTTCTCTGGGCCGCCTTTACTTTCCCAGATTTCTCTGGTACCCAATTATTTCAGGCTGGATAAACCTGGGAGCGATTCGGATCCGGGCCGAGACAAGAGTTTCGTGACCTCTAATTTGATAGCCAAGCGCCGTAACCACTAGGCTACCACGCTACCTTGTGTATACATACGTTCGTATAATTATGAATTTTTTTCTCTGTTCTTTCTCGCAAAATTGTATAATACTTTAAATTATTTTTAATAAATTCGTCTTTGCAAGTTGTTCCCCGCATATGCCTATAATTAGAATTATAAACCTCGGGCGAAATTTTAGTCTTGTACTATATTGTTGTTGTTACAATTCTAATAGCTTATTTATATTAACCGGATTTCGTCAATGTGTAATAACACGGTGATTTACGTTTGTTTATACTAGGCTGACGTTAAAATAAATAGGCTTTTATTAAAAAATGTACCTGTAAAAAGAAAAAAAACCCTATACCTTCGGAAGTTTACTAGCGCCGTACAACACTCTTATCTGTCAAATTACCCGTTTGTTATTTTAAACACGAGTACAATCAATAGAATATTTCTTATTGTTCTGACAGTCCTTCGATATTATATCTTACATAGATGTTTTTGTTAAATATCGAAGTTTCTGCTATTTGATATTTATTAAATACGGTCGTTTTCAATCGAGAATAAAAACGAAATCACAATTAAATTTGATAATAGTGAGTTCCATGTCCCTCGGCTTCAGTTCATATGGAATCCGATTTCCTTGTTTTTGAATCATTCCTAACGATTTTAAACGGTGTGAAATTGTTTGTTTAGTTGCTTCTAATGTAATTGCAAGTTCTTCTTGCGTTTGGCGCGAATCTTCCTCCAATAATGCTTCCAATTCTGTGTCTTCGTAAAATTTCAGCCTTCCACTACGTTCGTTGTCTTCCACGTCAAACTCACCGCTTTTTAAATTTCTGAAACCACTCACGACAACTTCTCTCACTTAAAGCAGCCTCACCATATGATTTTTTCAAATTAAAAAAGTAAATCAAAAGCTCCCGCAAATAACGCTCGTTCGGCTCAAAACACGACATGTTCGTGTACCAGCACACAAATAACTGACTGATGCGAAATCGGTAAATATTTTCAGGTAACGGTGTTGCCAGATGCCTAAACTTACGACAAAACCTTCTTACATCTGGCAATTTCACCATAATTTACTGGTGGCGCCATTTTTTTTTTTGTCAAACGGCAGAAACTTATTTGTACACCTTATAAAAAATAAATAATTGCATAAAATTATTAAACGAAGCAAAACTAATTATTGAAGAGACCTAATTGTCGGTTTTCCGAATAATTTTATAGCTGACGAAATAAATTTCAAATACTTTAGTGCATTACAACCACGCGAATTCCTCAAAGTTCACTCTTGTAAATTGCTACGCCTTATTTTGTAACACTTAAATTTCGAATTCCGTATCTAAAGATAGAAATAGCGTAATTTTAATTTCCTCGATAAAACTACTTCAATTTCAGACATCCGGCAGGGAAGTTCTAACTGACGTAAATCGCTTAACCTCAAACGTGTACCGCGCGGTCAGTGAGACATGCGCCGCGGTTACCGATTGAACACGAGTACAGCAAGTGTTTCCAATAGTTTTTAATTGTCCGGGTAAAATATTACCTTTTATCGATGCCGAACGAAGCCAGCCAAAAACTCGGGCGTCATCGCCCCGTGCGACGTCAATGGCGTGCTGTAACTGATTTTGCCCCTGCGATAATTTCGGAGCAATGAGTTTGACAGTAATTAGCAGCGGACCGAGATTTCAGCTGCCTCCGCCGCCCGCCTAAAATCGAAATTCCAGCTTGGCCGAAGAAATTTTGAAATATTAACAGCGAACGCTAGACGCGCACGTTTGCAACAGATTTAAGGCTAATAACTTCTCGCAAAGTTCCAGAAAGTAAACGCAAGACGAAGGTAAAAGTCTGCAATAGGTAATTTAAAAAATAGCATCTAGGCCGTCGTCCGTTTCCTCGGAATTCGCCCCCCCCCGGGCCTTCCGGCATCATCGGTCCTCTCCAGCTTCATTAATCACATCATCAGTGCCAGTACGCGGTATATTTATTGCGATAGCAGCGCGACCAGGCTAAAGACGAAATTAGGTTTTGCAGCTTCATCAGTGCCGGGAAAAATACCGCTGCCTCGCACCTATATTATTCCGCCCTATTACATTTTCCTTCTCTTGATTTACGCACCGTTTACCTGTGTGTCGTATAATAATCGCTTTTATAACCTCCGTCGCACCTACTCAGACCCAACTCACAGGTTCACTCGCTCACTCGCCGGCTTCAACATTGACAGACAAATCGCGGTCACTACGGCGTCTGTCATTTTATCTGCCACACGCCTTACCGGCCAATTGCTCGAGATTTCATTCGGAAAAATGCAGAAAGACGACAAATGCGGTACGATATTTACACGTGGCTGTCGTCGCGAGGATGACGTTGAAAACAACATAAAATCGTACTATCGGTACGAAGTTATCGTCTAGAACGAAACCGAATTAAAAGAATACAGCGACCGAACGAGATTCGCAGGGGCAAATGGCACTTCACCGCACTTATGTGAAATTATCAGCGGCTAGAGCTTGCGTAAACTATAATTTTCAAATGAAAATAATAAAATATATACCGAGGAGAGAGATTTATATTTAAATTACGAAAAATATTCGCAAAGCGGATGTGTTGTCTCGAAGTTACCATGGCCGGCAATCTTAACACTATCCTAGAGAATGGTATAATATTTTTGACGCAGAATGAGTTTTTGTAAATTTTAATAACGGAGCGTATTAGAGGCGGAAAATTTCTGTTTAAATTTCTCCAGAAAAATTCATAAAACCGACACACGTTTCTGCGACTAAGCATCACACACACAACCTCTTGTTCTAGAAGAAGAACAGAAGAAAGACACGGCTCTCGAAAAATGTCGGTTTTATGTATTTTTTCGGCAATTTAAATACAAAATTTTTGTACATACGTAATATATACATGTATATATATATATATATATATATTTACGCGACGGCTTAATCTAGAAAAATGATAGTGTACAAAATTACAGGTGTAAATTATTAAAAAATTTATTAATGTTTTAACGGATTTTTTCTTATCTTCTTGCGGCTGCATCTACATTATTTTGGACCCTTTTATCCTCTCCGCGAAGGTAATCAACATAGTCTTTATACTTCTTGCTCATCTCCTTGCACGAATCGGATAAGATAATGCGTGGCAATTCCTATTCCTCAGCGCATACTACTAATACTGAATTTTCAAAATTCGTAAAACGGGAATGTTATTAAAACATTGCCATCCGCATAACGCTGCAATGACGACTGGTGCTTTTCAGTTGCCGTAATAAATAAAAAATCGTCGTAAAAACCGTAAATATTATCTCTTTTCAATTTTCTATTTACTCACGCTTGAAGTCGACGCCATTTTTCCCGCGTTATAGACGGACATCAACTTCGATGTACCAATAAACCCTAATTATTCGATGAATAATCGCTACAATGAACACCTGCGTCTTAAACATTTCTCGTTCAGTAGAATTTTCTAGATAATAGGGCTCTTTGTTTAATTGATTACGTTAAAAATTCGTGAATTTCATCAAAATCGTTAGAACGATATCTGGTAAGATTGCTCGAATCTATTTAAAATTTACAAATTAATGCATTCATGTATTTCACAAACAGATGAAAATAAATAATATGCACGTGACACGAACATTGTTTTATACATACACCGTATTATTCGTTTTTATGTTGAAGTATTCTGGCGTTATATAAAAATCCCCCCCCCCCAAAAAGCAACAAATATTCATAAGCCGGAAAGTATGACTGTACAACAATCATTTGTTTAACTGGCATAATATGTTATATTTCATCACAAATCGAAGATACTGCTTTCAGCATGCTACTTACCCTTACTAAATAACCGTATTGCATTATTTTCGTAACATAAAACCCTCAGAAACACGAACACTCCTTTTTAAAACTCCCGTTTAATAGAATTTTTTCAAAGATAAGAACTAATTTCAGACCCGAAAGATTCCTAATTTATAAGTTTTATCGCATTCATTACAGCCGTTTTCGAGAGAAATCAGTTATACAAAATTTATATTTAATAATAATAATAATAATTTTTTTTTTGTTTTTCTTTAATCAAATCAAATTAAGATTTATTATTATTATTATTATTTTGCGCGAACAATGGCTATTACAAACAATAAAAACTTCTTAAACAAAACAATAATAAAAAAATAACAAATAAAGCAAATAAACTTCTAACAACTACATAGGTTTATGAAATGTATGATATATGATAATGAAACAAAATAAATACTCACCCACGCACACACACACACACACGGTCTAAATTAAAAGTAATTAAATATCCGGACAACTTCAGATACATATGAACACACGTGCACAAGCATGCAGTCAGACACACATACACACTTGTGCACTCATACATATATTCGCACACTTGTTGATTACATATACAAAAAATATAGAGATACCATACTATACTTTTCATCACGGTAAATAGTAAAAGGAAAATAAAATAAAACAAATTTTAAATATCAACATATGAACTCTCATCTACTTGTACATTTACTCTCACAATTATTAACATATACCATCCAGACTGCTTATTTGCATCTCCAAAAAAACAGGCAAATAACTACTTACAAGAAAACCACACATGAAGTACGATGTTACACACAGTTTACCAACAGACAACCTCTACTTGCAGCCAGTAAGTCATACAGTCCCAGCATCTAATGTAACATACATATATGTATACCAAAATGCATATTAGCTTTTGTAGACATTTGGGAAAGTAAAGGTATGATAGAAAGAAACTGGAACTAATATTTTCTCAGATCCATTAGGCTTAGTACATTTTGAAAAGCTTAATTACACAATCCAAGTGTCATATATATTCATATATATATATATGTAAGTTAAATATTGAGTTGAAAGTTAAAATTTGTTTCAGAATTTATCTTTCGATAAGTTCGAATTGTGAAGTTTCTAATGTGAATTACATTTCGCGATGTATTGTATAATGTCTTATAATTTGTTACGTACGCACACGCTTACGAAATATTTTGTATTGTTCACTATGGCAACACTGTTTGGTTTTAGTTCGCCTTCACCCTGTAGGTAATTTTTATAAACTGTATTTCATTAACTCTCGGAGAAAACATTAGTAGCCAATGAATCCAGAAGTCGCGTCGGCTGTTTCGAACTAATCTACAATTACCCTTAACAAGTAACAAGTGGTTCTACCTTTTTTTTGGTTTCATTTATAGCTCAGACTTTTTGCACGTATCATTAATCTGTTTTAAATCTACACAGCGTTAATTTTCAATTGATTATACACTTATTTTCTTAATCCTCTTTGTTGGCAGAAAACTAAAGTGCTAAACGTAATGAAAAATAAAGTGTTTATACGTATGAAAATAGCAATCATCTTCCGAAATTTCTGCCCTATTAATTATTAAGATTTAGTTTTATTTCCGTAACTACAACGCTAGAATACATTGGATAGTTTTTCATTCGAGCCAGCTTCGATTTAGTAGTATACCGTAAAAAAAATGTAAAAATTTTCAGTGAATTATGTTTTAAAATGCATTTAGTTCCAGATGAGGGGTTCCATCATTTTAATAGAAGTTTTATTTGTTTTGTTTCTTTTTTTTTTCGTATTTAAATTAAATTCGTATACGATAATATAGATAATGGATAATCGTTATAAACTTTAAACAAAAAATACAGTAATAAGTAGTTAAAATTGGATTGATGCATTTGATCTTACTATAGGTCTCCGTTTCCAGCCTGATGCGGTTGCAGACATCTAACCTTCTTTACAAGTTTCTGAATGTGCTAGTTGATCCAAGTCCATGTTTAGCAATTTTTTGCATGGTTTATTTCTTAAGAGAAGTAAAACATCGTTAAATTACTTAAATTTATTAATATTTCTTTATAATCATTTCAACGTAACGTATTTTCTTCCGATTACGTTTAGAAATTATTTTCGTCTCTTACTCTGACCCTTAGACTAAAGAAGGATTAATTTCAGCCTAGCTTCTTTTATTTCGCGTGTTTTTCTTTATGTTTTATAATTATTAGTTATCGTATTTTCCATCTAATGTTTTTTTTAAATACATTTTAAAAATTTTACAATTATTAGATAGCTATGAAAAATTATCCAGCGTACAAACGTGTCCGTTTCCAAAATAACCCCTCTTAACGAAACATCCGTTAACGGAGTTGTCTATAAATCGGGAAACATTGGAACTTAAGTTATTCCCGCTACAAAAACATCAAATTATAACAAACCCGATCAAAAACATAACAATATATACAATTTATGTGGTTGACACACATAAGAACTATGCTTTAGTGAATGTGTGTGTGTGTGTTTTTGGCATATTTTAATAAATTTATACGTTAACAATACGCGCACGCACGTGTAAGTGT
This sequence comes from Icerya purchasi, assembly GCA_039619475.1. Lineage (NCBI taxonomy): Eukaryota > Metazoa > Arthropoda > Insecta > Hemiptera > Monophlebidae > Icerya > Icerya purchasi. Next base: position 243,513,856 of record CM077115.1, read on the forward strand.
ATATATTACGGTGTATATATTACGATGTATATTGCCGAAGTTAATTTTTATGTATATCATGGTTTATTAAAGCCAGTGTAAAACATCTATCTAGCTTTTACAGTTTTTGTAGTCAATGTTGCAATGATTTATTTTGTAAATTACGAACGGTACAGTTTACGGTATGTGACACTTTAAATAATAATCATTGAAATAATCACGTACCGATTATCCAATAAAAAAAAAAAAAAACGGAAAAAAACATAAAATATTATACTATTTAAATTAGAGACATATGTGGAAAGGTTAAAATCTGCTAATGTTAAAATATAAGAAGGGGGACAGGAAATTAATTAGATCTGGGTATAGACTGACCAAAAGACGAAAGCGGGGCCAAAAAAAAAAAATGCAAAAAAACACTTACCATATTCCGTACTGCTTGAAATTTGTTAATGAAATAATCGTTTAAAATTATTTACCATTAAAAAGCCTTTAATTCTATATAAACATTACGATGGTTTTCCAGTACGCTAAATTTGTTTGTAAAATATTTTATGTTTACGTCCTTTCCTGCTTAGTAAGTCAAAGAGAAGGGTTCAACATAATCGTTTAATACGGGTTTAATATTTGATGTTTATTAATTTTTCAAATCTATTATTAAAACACGTATGCGTAATAATATTTGTGAAACACAAAGAAATAAAAAATATTTTTGATAAGGACAATGTATTTTTGTTTTACTTTATTTTTCTCTAAAACCTAAATAAATAAAAAACCTGGCCTTTTAATAATAATAATAATAATAATAATAATAATAATAATAATAACAATAACAATAATAACAATAATGAAAACTATTATTGTCTTTCCCGTTTATTAACTGTTTCCTCGTCGTTTTTTTTTCGTAATTATCAACGGAGAGACGTCTGCTTAAAAGCGATAAGAAGAGATTAAGCAATCGAGCAAAATACGATATTCAGTCGGAAAATGATAAGGCGAAATAAAAATTTGAGTATTGCGCTGCTAAAAGCACGAAAACGTGAATCGCAGCCTTTACGACGATGATATAAATGATGATTAGAGATTGCTTTTGCAAAAGATGAATTAGCATAAAGCCATCACACGTCGTGAAAATTAAATATTTACCCTCAGCCTAAAAACATATTTCACGTTACAGAACAAAAACGATGTCCGTGAACTGAGCGCAGAAAGGTACAGTCTACAAGAGACACTGTATTCAGTTTTAACGGATACAACCTAATAGCAGAGAATATTCACAAACGCGAAAGTGCATTCAAAAGGAAGTCGTTCTTTTCCTTTCTTATCTGCTTCGTACAGCTCACGCTACTGTAAACATTTCACTTGGACACTTCTTAAACTTATCATCACTCGGTCTACTGCGAGTCTCTTTCCACTGCGAAACATCGCCTTAAGTTTGCAACAACCCTCTGCAGCGGACAATGTTTTCCGAATCGATAATGAAGTGAAGTCATTGCTTTTGAAGCAGACAATGCCGGCGAAAATATTCATTAACTACTCGTAACGCTAATCACGATGGCATTCGGTACCTTCGAACCCGATCTATTTCGCTAAAGAGGAGTGAACCCTAATGGAAAATCCGGCGAAAGGCAAAAGAAAAATCACCACCGCAGACATCCCAGGAGAAAATGATTACGATATAGTTTATGAGCCATGAGAACAGGCTAGCAATCGATGTTCCAACAATCAGACCTGAGGAATGCGAAATAGATGACCGGCTATGTTGGTGCGGATTGCAGACGCTACACGGAAAGTAAAATACTTGGAAGATTTACTAATTTTAATCAATCGAAAATAAGTACATCAAATGAACGTACGTTGTACATGGTTGCAAAAGTTAACAATTTCCTTCAAGAATTGAACCGACTGGATATTCAGATTGACAGAGTAAATGGAACATTTGGATGCTTTTAAAGTGAGGACCTCACTATTTACAATTGAAAAGCGCAAAACGGACCATGCCAGAAAGAAGTAAACATTATGTATTCACAAAAACGGAGCTTCCAAAGCGATCGAACCTTTCACACCATCGTCAGATAGACCTAAGATCATCCAACTGACATCCCTTTAGCATAAACATTGTCTAAACATAGCTCTGATGATGATGCAGCGCAGATCGAAGAATGTTACGAATAAATAGAAACGTTACTGAAAGCTTTTACGAATCGTGGCCTTGTACTAGTAATTATTGGTGATGTAAACGGCAAAGTTGTAAAAATCTCACTGAGAACGATTGCTGGGTCCTATGACTTGAAACAGATCAGTTTTATTAAGACAACAACTTATCATCTTGAACACATTCTTCCCCAGCTTCTAAAGACGAGATTTTATTATATATATATATATATATATATATACATATATATACATATACATGTATGTATATATATAGAATATGCGTATGTATGTGCCTGTATAGGTGTGTATATGTATGTATGTATTTGACTGTGCACTTCAACTAAATGAAATTATTCTATTAGAGCAATTTCCTGTATTATATATATATATATACGTAATTGCTACTGGTAGCCATAAGCTAATTCGCAGACTACTCATTAGAGTAATAATAATAAAAAAAAAAAATTTGTATGTATGTGTGTACACGGAAAATTCGTGATGATAGTAAAAATTTAGTGGTTCAAAACCAAATAGACTATATAAACTTTTTTAGAATGTTATAAAAGCTGTGGAAACGTACCTCGGTGCAGACATGAATTCTTTGCTGCCAAAATCGGAATTCGACGGAACAGTCAAGAAAAAAAAACAAAAAAAACTAGAAAAAACACACTAAAACTACAACAGCCTGCAATTACATCAAAACTAACAAAGAACGTGAACCGAAAGTTACAAAGAAACAAATGAAGCTGTACAATGTTTAAGGACACAATTCTACACGTGGAGCCGGAAAAATTGCACAAAAATTAGAAATACGTGAACAGATTTAGAAATTCCGGAACTAATGGAAGAAAGAAAAAAAATTTTAAAACCGGGGCGAACGAAAATATAAAATGATTCAGAAATCTAGCGAAGAAACTGAACGACCGATAAAAAAAAATCATGATAAGCTTTGACTCAATGCAAAAAGTTTGAAAGAACATATCGAAAAAACAAAAATAACTGTGTGTGTGTGTTTGTGTCATGAAAAGTAGAGCTAAAATCATAATCACAGATGTATGCAGCCTGGTCAGGGAAAAATAGTGTAACGATATTATAAACATTAATGGACATAAATAAAATCTGCTTTTACGTCATCAGATTGCGGTGTAAAGGAAATTATCATTTTTCCAGACTTACGTTGTTTCACCGTGTTAAACAGCAAAAATAACGTGATTTCAGTAAAAGTATATATGTTTGGTCACACGAAGTCTCAAAAGAACGGATATCATTTTAAAGTATAATAGCGATATGAGTAGCACTGAAAGAGTGCGTGTCCAAAGCTCGTTATGTCTTACAGCGTAACTAACAATGTAACTTCGACTATAATACCGAATAGATATCCGTATGAAGACCAACAGAATCGACGAATGATATTATTCGGTTTGCATAAATCTGGAAAGAAAAGAAAAAAAAAATTTAAATCGGAGGAAGTTACGATATCTTGACGAGAACGGGATGATTTATTCTACTCTCCATCTTCGTCTGAGCATTCATCCATCAAATAAATAACCGCCTCCGGACCTGCGCTAATATGTTGTTTTCTATTTACATACCGCTATGAATGGTATTAGTTATTTTGCCCTTTTTTTCCCCACCATAATATATTGACGGACCGGGTAAAATTTTTTCATTTTTTCTATTTATTCGCCGTTTTACGATTCCCTGGAATTGTTATTTATTTAATTTAACACCGACACGATGAAGATGTATCTGTGCAATTGAGCTACCTCAATTTGTATCAACAGAACCGGTGTACAATGCCAACCTGAAGTGGATCTGTATTTGCAAAATTCAGTTCACCCATGGTTCGGTATCCGTATCCGGGGAGAAATATCAAACTTACCCTTAATTAGAAAGCTGTACGAAATGTACCGTCAAATTAGTGTGCCCTTTGTCGCGAATAAAATTTGATAAAACACACGCTCCACCATAATCAACTTTTTTTTTCTTCTATCCCGTGTTTCCGAAGCCGCATTCCGCATTCCGCAACAAGATGCAAAACTGACGAAAGCACACATCCAAAACGCAAGACTGTATAAATTCCATTTCACATAGTGAGCTTCCCCGAAGAATACCGAAACACCCGTCTAGACACGTCTAAAGCGTTATTTTCGAATCTATATTTATATATGTACATATTCGAGACAAGCTACAACTCTCAGTTTTGTGTGATGCGATAACTTAATAAGAGACTCTTCTATAACTCTACCTTCGTTGTTATGTCGACTACCACGGGGAAAATTTCACAGCTTGCGTCGGCAATTTTTCACTTTACGACTAATAAATAAATAATCAGATTTTGGCAGCAGAAGAAACATCCTTAAAGGCACGGTAGTACGTATATATATATATATAAACTCGGTCATTTTGGCCTCGCAAAGAGGCCGTGCCCCTTGACCCCTCTTGCTTTCATTTCTGTCTCTTTCTCTTCTATACTTTGTATAAAATGATCAAAATTTACAGCGTAATTCTTACTGGCATCAACACAAAAAATAACATAACCACAAAAGTCCTATTCTAACATTTAACTTTCATTATATAAAATTAAGACATTTTTTCGTTACATTTTTCGTTACATATTTCATTACATAAAATTGTGACATTTTTTAAATAACAATAACAAAAATCCTATAAAATATAACAAACGTTACATAAAATTGAAACATTTTTTTGGGACATTTTGCGTTACATAAAATTGGGACATTTTTTCGAATGGGGGGTAGCCTAAGAATTACGTTGTAATTAATATATATATATATATATATATATATATATATATATATATGTATTTATATGCATCTCAACGGGGAATTTCCTGGTAATTTTAGTTATGAAGCAAAGTACCGAAGCAAATTGAAAGAAGAAAAAAATCTCGCAGCACTTCAATGGCAGCAGAGATTAACCTGGCTAACGAAGGAAAACAGAGTTTTTAGCTTGCTAGTAAAAATGTGAGAAGTCGGTACTTGACTGTGCCGAGAAGAATGCTTAATAGATGATAGCTAGTCGGTCTTCTGTTGGTGTCAAGTAACAATTAAGTTCCAATTTAATCATCTACTTGCTTTTTCCTGTTATATTCACCAGTTGCTATGAGTACGTCTCCGACGTTAGCAGCAGTGGATTGAGAAAAATATGTGCACACACAACAGCATAAACAGCCAATCAAATCGATAGTTTAACGAACCAAGTACTTTTCTACTTTAGCAGAGTGACCAGTACGTTGTACACTTCACATTTGTTTTGTTTTTTTTTTTGATCCGAGCAATCCTAGGACGCTTCCATATCTCATTCTACGGGATTTTACCACTGTAGTTCTGTAACTCCTATTTAGCGAAATGCAATTTTTCTACCATAGTGTGGACTGATAGTTATAAAAATTACATAGATTGAAAAAGCTAATCCATTCGATGAATAGGAATTTATATACATACGCTTGACGTAATGCACGATTAGCAAAAATCTGTCGACTGTGGCAAATGAAAAGTAGTACAGAAGCGGTAGTGTAACGAACCAGCGAAATTAGATTGGCAGTTTAGAAAGATATTTGTTAATGTGAATAGTCATCGATATTCATAAGGGACTAACTGATGCGTGTACTTTCGAATAAACAAAGGATATCATTTGAATTATACGCAGTGTGACGTTGAGGTAGGTAATATTTCATTCAGCATGGACTTATAAACGGCGCTAACGGGGTTTCAATTTGTCTTTATTCAAATCATATATATATATATATATATATATACATATATACATATATATGTGTATATCGGCGGTTAAAGTTGACACTATTTTAATTTTATTATCTTATTAAAAATTTGTTTTCTTCCAGTTTATTAAAAACTTCTCCAAAGAGATCCTTATTTCAGTGTTCGTATTCACTTTTAAATTAATTTCTTAATACAGTTATAATTTTATTCCATTTTTTTTTTCACAAATACGCTGTGAATGTATTTCACTTTATTTAAATTAAATTTACTTAATAGTCCGTTTCATTTATTTTTATTTTTAATTTATTTTCTATTATTCCTTTTTACTGTTCGGATTAATTGTGTTTATAGTATATGTGTTAATTTACTTTATCAAAATTTAAACATCAATTTCTCTTGAATAAATTAAAATTTTTATTTTCCGAATTTTTCAAAAAAACGTGGCTTCTCAATTTATTTTTGTTCGTGCGATTGTATATCGAATTAAATCTGTTTCATCATTTTTCTGTCTTAAAAGAATACTGGAAAATAAAATGCGGGAATTCACCACCGATACATAATCTAACGCAGTACTTTAGATTCATCAAAGAAAAATCTCCTTGACTCCCAGATGCGAATTTTTCTATAATACTTACATAAAAATCTATTCCAATTGCCCAATATTATTTTCAAAAAAAAACTGAAATAGACTTTTAAAGATTTTCTTGTCACCCGCAGCGTAAGAATGTTATAATCGCTAACGTATATAAGCGTTCATGCGAACTGATTTTTAACTCTTTCGATTTAAAATGTAGCTTTAAACCGCCGTTACAGGTAACTCGGAATTAAACAATTTCGGTAAAGTTACCGTTAAACGATTGATAATGGTTTAGTAGTGATCAGCTTAGAATAGTGTTTTTCGATTCAGTTATAGTGCCTAGCTTCGTGTAAATCTGCAGCTTTTTAACATTAAAAATGTAGCCAATGACGACTTATCATTAGATAGAGAAACGACCTGTTTATACGGAGGCTTTTCGAATAACCAACGAAAATATAATCCGTCATTGTTTAATTCATTCTGAACCTCCATGTGTGCTCCAAGGCACTGTAAAATATAAGCCAGCCTCGGATGGCTTACAGAAAAGTATTGTGGAAGCGGACAAACATTTTCTTATTTACTTAAACGTCTTCTTCTTTATATCTTTTTGCATAATCAGTAGTTCGCGATAGTTTTAGCGTGCCGAATAGAGTCCATAATGAGTTAATGAAAAACGATTTTAATGCGCTTATTTAAAAAACGGGTTACTATATTCAACTACTTTCAGAAATACCTTTTAGACGTTTGTTAGTTCTATTATCGGTTTTTTTCTTCTTTCGAATTTTATGTCATTGGTTAAATTTAAATTTAGACACTCGATATCCTTATTTGCCAGTCGTATTGTAATTTATAATTATCGCACATTTATTTAATCGAAAACGAAATAGACAAAAAAAAACAAAACAAAATAAAGAGTTCGTTATTTACACCGTAAGCACGGAATAATTTCAAAAGCAAATCAGCTTTTTTAACATGCGAATGACTGATTTTGTTTCTAAGGAAAAGGATAACCTCAGCTGATAGCGTATTACTTTCCCTCGAAGTTAATATTTTTCTACGTAGTAAATCGTAATGTTTTTTTCGTTGATATTTATCCTTCTTCGAGAACGAAGTAGAATTAATTTAATAAATAAAAAATGTATTCAATCAAATTAAATTAGGCGAGTACCTGTATAATATATTTTTACTTTGCTCGGGCCAAAAAAAAAAAAAAAATTTAAGCCCTCGCCACCTCACCGCTGATGAAGGGAATAACATATTTTTCTAATCTAATCGTATCTGTATGGCGTGGGGGCAAGAAGTGACGATGTTCTGAAAAGGAATTATAAAAAGAAATTAAAAAAAAAAAACAACTAATCTGGAACATATTTATTGATCTTTTTATTCCTATTTGTGAAAAAATCTGGTTTATGTCACGATATTTTATCTACACAACGAATTCGACGAGAAATTTAAATTTGATTTTTCGTTTTTATTTGATAGATTTTTATATTTGATTTTTTTTTTTTTTCCTAAGATTGTATATGAGGGTTTCCATGTGCCGTGTTTAACTACTGGGGCTATTACAGCACATGGAGCCTACTTAAGGGGATTAAACGCGATAGTACAGATCGCTGCTCCGCATGTAAGCTAATACAGCTGCGACCGCGGGCGGAGCATTTGACAGTATCGTAGAAGTAAAGGAAGTGGTGAAGTGCATGGATCGTGGTACTGCCCAATGAGGAACATTCGAGAAGTAGCTGATAGATGGATGAGGCGCTCGATTGACTACAAAAGGGGCAGACATTTGGCGGTACCTGGCTCGTGAATATATAGCTGTGCGAGAGGATTGTATGTCCTATTCGGAGACGATTCAGGACAGAAAAATCTCTGCGGGAAACTCCGTCTGTGGGCCACCAAGGCTCCGTGGTTGTTTTTATGCTTCGGAGAAATGTACTTGAAGATCTCCATTCCTGTTGCCATTCTTCTCCAGTTTGCTGCATAAATAAATGAGCCAATGTAGGGGGAAGAGGGGGGTTGTGTGGCATTGGAGAGAACAATGTCGCCTGAGCTGCTCGATTGACACGCTCATTGCCTGGAATCCCAACATGAGCCGGCACCCATAGGAAGGACATTTCGGAGTTTAAATGTGATAACCTGTATAATAGGTAATGTACCTTCCTTACCAAAGGGTTGTTGGATTTAATCCCCGAGATGAGTTGAAGGGAGTTTAGAGAGTCAGTTATGAGTAGGGCCTTTTGGGAGTGGGGGTTGCTATCGGTATAGTGTTGGATGCAAAAGACTATCGCGTATATTTCAGCGTCCAGTGCTGTACAGCAATCGTGCAGTCTAACTGACTCTGCTGCCCCTGAGACTTCGAAGGAGCATGCCGCCGGTGACTGATAACCTATTGCCTTCGCTCCATCTGTGTAGAGGCATGCATGGTCTGTGTAGCTCGCTATGATATTTGTTGCTATTTGTGCTATGTTTGGGGAGTATTGAGCTTTGTTAAATTTTGTCAGCGATATGTTGATGTTTGTGATTGGCTGACTCGAAGGTGGTGCGGTTGCTGCGAAGTCTGGCAGAGTTCTTGGGATTGAAAAGATTTGGAAACGACCCATAACCGAAAAAAGTTCGGGCACTGGGTCATTCCCAAACCTCATATTAGGAGATATTGTCGGGGTTTTGGTACTACTAAGGAGGGTGCTCATTTCTTTAAAGTTATAGTACTTCCTATAGTAGGACAGCGGGGGACAACCTGCCAGTGCATACAAACTTATAACCGGAGAAGAGGGATGAGCAGAAAGGATAGACCGGAGGGCATCAGAATGTATAGGATCTAAGGATCTTAGCACACTTTTAGCGGCTGAGGAGTACACCTGGCACCCGTAATTAATTCGTGAAAGGATAATCGATCTGTAGATTGTAAGAAGTAATTTTGGGTTTATATTGTACTTGTAATTTGATAGATATTTCAGGATAGACAAGGATTTTAGGCACTCGGTTTTGAGCTCAGCTATGTGAGAGAGCCAGGAAAGTTTTTTATCAAATATTAGGCCTAGAAACTTGACTGATGGACGATTTGGGATAGGAAAACCATTTAGACTCAGGAATACACTGGGAAGTGGGTTTTGGCGTCCCCTGTGGAAATCAACACATATTGTTTTTGTTAAGGAAAAGGTCAGACCGTTATCATTGGACCACTTTTGTAAATTTTCAATGGATTTTTGGAGGATATTTTGAGCGTTTATAGGATGGTTGAACGATAAGGATATATTCAGGTCATCAACGTAGAGCCGGGACGTTACTGGGGCGGCAAGGCAGTCAGTTATATCATTGATATAATATATGAACAAGGTTGCGCTTAAAGCAGAGCCTTGTGGCACACCATTTTCCAACAGCATCAGTTCAGACGTTGACGAACCAGTCGTAACTTGGATCGTTCTATTGTCTAAGAAGCTGTGTAGGTATTTACCCAATTTTCCGGCGATTCCCGCCGTTCGCAGTTTTAATAGTAAGCCATGACGCCACAGGCGGTCAAATGCTTTTTCTAAATCGAAAAATACTGCGTAGAGGTACTGTTGGCGATGAAACGCCGATAAAATATGCCTTTGCAGGCTAAGTAGCTGGCTGACTGTCGATCTTGCCTCTCGCCCGCCGGCTTGGTTAGGAGATAGAAGACATTTTTGTTCTAGGAAAAACATGAGGCGCCTATTAACCATCTTCTCCAGCGTTTTGGAAATGACACTAAGCAATGAAATAGGACGGTAACTTTCGGGAAGAGTAGGATCTTTATTTTCCTTTAGTATTGGAATGATATTGGCTGATTTCCATTGTGCCGGAATGTTTGATTTTCCGTTTTCCAAAGTTTTTTGGTTGTTTTAGAACTATTTAGTATATGTGTATAAATGGAACGGAAGGAAAAACTTTTACGAGTGTACGGTTATTTATGCAACAGGCAATATATTAAAATAATACATTTTTTTTTTTTTTTTTATAACCCCCCTTTGGGAATGTCAACAAAGGATCAGAAACGACACAAGGGAGAAGGATTAATTAAATGTAGATTCGGTGTCAAATATTGATGGAATAAAAGAACTGAGGATAGCAACAACAGAGATCGACGGAAACGATAAGATATACGAAGCGCAATAAGAATTAAGCAGCTTAATTGATAAAAGATTGGAGCACAAAGGAGTAGATTACATTAACGAAGGATGGACATTCAAAGAGGATACGGTCAGGATCACAGACGGCTTCGTCGTCAGGATGAAGAGAATAATTAGGGGAACGAGTGCGAGATGAAAACGAAAACGTGAGGAAGGAAGAAGAGTATGATTCAGACGTAAACGGATAATAGGGACAATAACGAAGCGGCGAAGCGAAGGAAAATCGTAAAACCAAGGCCGCGTGGGAAGATTAGGTTGGATGGAAAAATTTAAGAGGAAGGGGTTGATTAGAAAAAGAAGAAACGTAAAAATCTGACCAAAATCTAACATAAAACTTTTTACACAATGGGAGTAAATTATGAATTTTAGTGAAATAAAAGCGGGAGGATATAGCAATCTAAGCCAAGGAATCTGTCATTTCAGTACCCTCTATCGCCATACAACTGCCGGAGCATATCAATACGGACATCAAGAAGCGAGAGGAGAGTGTGAATGAGAGAGCGAATACGGAGGATAAATAGGTCAGAGGAGTGAGGGGGAAAATGAGAGGAAATAGCTTTAAGAGCACACATGGAGTCGGAGATAATTAAATATTTAGAAGATAATAAAAAATATAAATTACACTATGCTCTCGAACTTATTCGTCAATAGCAGTGCATTAGAGCCAGACGTGTTTTTACTCTTTCCACCATTCTAAACTACATGGACTGACTGCTGTAATTGTATGCAAATTTTATACAAATAATAATATAAACGATTACACTTTTTAGCAGAACCCTCACTGCTCACATACGCACACAAAGTGACACAGATAATTACGTAAAAAAAAAAAAACCACTGGACAACTAAATAAGTATGGCTTGCTTCAGATCAGACTATCTAATTTCATACATATATATATATATATATATATATATATATATATATATATATATAATATTGTATATATATATGTCCATCCTGAACTCAAAAATTCCTCATAATTCTTTTCGCATTTAAGTGATTTCTGTCTGTTACTGTGTAAGAGGACGTGTTATTTTTCCAAATCTCCTTTTTCTTCTACTTACTGCATTATTAATGTTCACATCGAATTAATAATTATTAGCGAACATGGCGAATTCAATTTTATAACCAAAAATAAAATCTGTTCTTTAATGCGACCGGGCAGACATGATAAGCTAAGGTAATTTCGATCACACCTCGTGATAAATGCAGTTCCGTATTCGGTTTGACCAGATCACATACACAGTCACTTCGAAAATAATGCTATATATGTATACATACGATTACAACATTTTCTAATAACAAGCCAACGACGGTAAAAAGGAAACGTTTCGAACAAATTACTCATTCGCGGGCGACAGCTTCCGATATCCGCGCGCTAAAACTTTAACCGTTGACGCCAAGTTGCAAGTTGAACGAGGAGAAGTTAACTTTGCTAAAGAACGTAGTGCTAGAAGGAAAAAAAAACGAAGTAAACATATGCATTGCTTTCGTTCCGGAAGAGCAGCGATAGTAGCGAGAAGAGTCGTCCAACAAACTCGTTCTGAATAATTTTCGCAAAGAGTTACACAGACATCGTTTTCCTTCGTCTCTTGCAGCGGAAAAAGCTTTCTCTAATGGTACCACTTTTTTGATGATATTCAGCAGCTTTTTATAAATCATCGAGTTGTGTGCCCTTTGAAATTCGATATCTGTATAAACGCGTATTCAGCGCCTTTTATGTATGTCTTACTCACTTGAGTCATTTTTAAGTCTACCAGACTACACAGGCCTCCTAAATGTTTAAATTGGGCGTTGAAGTGATTTTCGTTGTCGGCGACCTTTATTTACGCTTCTGCTGTTTGCCCTTACTTTCCGATAGACACGAAACATTCTAAGTGTAATTGAATATCTCAAAAATTACTGCTCGCCTTTACAAGCAGCACACATAAAGCGACTAAACTATGTTTTTGTAATGAGAGAAATTTTTAAGAGAAAAAAGCTCGAGTATTTATTTAATTATGATGGAATGAAGAAACCTCAATGTTAACATTTTATTTATTAAATTAATTTCAAAATGATTACATTCCGCACATACATAAAATCCGCACTGTGCCTGCTCACTGGTAGAGAATTCATTTTTCTACCTGTAGAAATTTATTCCCCCCTCTAGCCTTGCTTCGACATTAGGCTATGTACGTACAAAAACTAAATAATTAAAGCATAAATCGATTAATTCGAGTATTATATGCGAATTACAGGCCAACCTAAAAAAAAAAAAAAACTATCATATTAAACATTACCAAAGGCATTATTTGAGGTGATAGTCAGTTTTTCGATATTGTTGTTATAGAATTTTTTTGTTTTTCTAATTATCGAATTGCCATGACAGATTTTTAAAAAACTTTATCTATAGTTGTTCCTCTAAATCTCGTCTTTCTAAATTGGACATTATACAAAATTCTCGTGTGTCTTCGGCTTTGTCTCGGTGCTCTTAAGTCTGCTCCAATTCCAGCAATTCTCGCAGAGTCTACCACCCCTGTCTCTTCGCAGATCTCACTTAGGCTATCGTTCACCTAACGTCTTCCACTCACATCCTGTTTATTCATTCCTATCTTTCATTCTATAAGAACTGGCGTTTTACGCCTAGGAGAATCCCTGTTTTAGCTTCCATTTCCCTTCGCCTTAGTTCCTTTTGGCCTTACACAATCTCAGGTAATAATCTTCCTGCTTTTCCTTTTAGCTTTGCCAATCTCTGCCATTCTCCCAATGTTTTTTTTTTTGTACCTTCACTTTCCAAATCCCTTCCTTAGGCAATAATTCAACACGAATTCCACAGCATTATCCCAATTTCCATCGCAAGTAACCATCTTCACGGATGTCTCCAGGGGACCTCATGGTGTTGGAGCTTTTTTTATCCTTCCGAATTTCAACTTATCCGAATCATTTCGTCTTCCTTCTTTCTGTTCTACCTTTATAAACGAATTAATGACTATTCTACGCTCCATTATCTTCATTTCTTCCAGTCGTTGGTTTTCTAATTATTTTTGATTATTTCAGTCTTCATGAGTGTTCTTCAAGCGATCAACTCCCCTTTTCCTGATCATTCTTCCGATTTCATCATTCTTCACATACGCTGTCTTGTCCATCTTCTTTCTTCTCACTACTCCATCTGTGTTGATTTTCTGTGGATTTCCAGCCATATGGTCATTGAAGGTAATGAGACGGCGGATTCCTTGGCTTGAGTTTCTGCTTCCTCTCGTTCCTTTTCTTAAGAAAAATTCCATCCTCCTACCAACTTGAATTCCCTATGTACTAAATTTCATCTCAAACTTTGGTCAGATATTTACCCTTCCTCCTTTCGTAACGATCAATCCTTTTATCTGTTAGTCTTCCTTCTAATCCCTAGTTCTTTGAGTTTCCTTCATTTCCCCGTTCTGTTGTCATTTCTATGATTCGCTTGCGTTTTGGCCATTCTGCTCTTCCTTCCTCTCGTTTTCGCTTTTCCCTTGTCTCCTCTCCAAATTGTCCTCTCCACCCAAATAAAGCGGCGATTTGCGACGCCAATCATATCTTTTTTGAATGCCCATTCCTTTCTGTCGAACGTTGTATCCTATATTCTTGTCTGCTGAAACTCAAGCTCCCTGCTCCCCCTATTGTGCACCTTATATTTTGTCCTTCTCTTTGCCATCCATTATTATTTCATTCGTTAGTTCCTTTATATTGTCCATATCTGACCGAATCAAAATTTAACTGAGAGGCTCTTTTCTTTCTTGTTGTTTCTGGCTGTGTAGGTCCTTAGCTGACGTGCCCAAACAGGGGATCTAAAAAAAAAAAAAAAAAAAAAAAAAAACCAAAACTTTAACGTAAAAATGACATAATCACTTATAGATAAATTAATGATAATGTGTCATTCTTTTGCCGCATGATCGTTCTTTGTTAAATGATTATGTTCCATAAACATAATTTGCTGTTAAATGATAATGCCCCATGATTTTATCTCGTTACTTTATTAAGATAACAAAAAAGTTGAACGTTGTGTTGTACAATTGCTAAGATTTTGTTTTTAATAAAAGACAGGTAAGTCAATTGAAAACGATTTTTCTGAAACAATTTCATCAGAAGAAAAAAGGATTGTGTTGAAAGAGGCTTATCCGCTTTCAGGGCCCGAATGACAGAGTTTTATTTATATATATATATATACCCTAAAACTATTAACGGAAAAAGAAAAAGAAAAAAAAAAAAAAAAAAGAAAAAGCAACGTATATAACGAAGAACAAATTTGTCGATATACGAGCTTTACCACCGCTAACAGTATGTGATGAACCGAATCATCGGTTGTAAAACTTTAATTGCTCGAGGGAACGTAGTGTTTTGTTTTACTTTTATATAATACGAACAAAGTTCCGAATCTGAAATTTTTTTCTTTTTGCGAAATATAGAACTGCGAATTTTGAAAAAATGTCTCCACTCATTTCGGAGATTCATAAAGCCGGATTTAAAACGACATTCTATAAAATTTAAAATGCGCTAATTAACACAGAATGATTGGCAGATTTTTGTATGGTTATTAGCGCATTTTTAGCAGTAGGTTCAGAGAAATATACTGCCTCTCCGAGACCAATGCACTGTTATTTTTGCAGTCTTGAAAAAAGCAAATAACCGTTAACAATATAAATACATTACGTATGTCGGATTTATGCCCAATTCCATCACCGCACAACCTTCATACATAGACAAGCGCGCATTACGCTTGATGATGGAAAATCGATATCAGTGGTTCGTCGAAAACTGGATTACACCCAACTTCACACATCTTCGTTACGTAAATGATGGGGACTTCGAGCCAAGTTGTGAAATTTCTCAAGATACCTGGAAAAGACGAAAAATACGGACGAGCGACCAGAGGCCACCGGATGAAGCGAATAATAATGTGCGGAATAAATATATCTCTTTGAAAATTTTTTTTTTCCAATTTAATCGGAAAGCAAGCGGCTAATGATTAGCAGGCAAGAGTACGCTTAAAAACAAAACGAAAATAAGCGGCCATTTTCTACCGTTTTTTTTTTAAATCGTTGGATAAATTGAACAGAATAACACTGGACTGTAACCGTCATACTGCGCTTTTTGGTCGATCGTTGACAATCTAGCTACGTCCTTCGGTGTTTTGCTAATGTGTCTTCTCTTCAGTAAACCGCTATTTGTATTGCATCGGAACATATGTGTTTTTTTTCGTTTAACTCGTTGTCTTCTGCATACGATTAGTCATTTGCAGCCGGATTAACCTTTATCTTTTGAATAGTTTTCTTTTGCATTTGACGTTTGGGTTTCGGAGACTTTATCAAAGGCGAAAAAACTGCTTGCAATAATTTTAGGGCACGCGAACTGTTTTCTTTACATACTTTTTCCCGGTAATTCGTAAAAAGTTAAGACGAAATCGAAAAAAGCAACTATTTTTATTATT
Organism: Icerya purchasi; assembly: GCA_039619475.1. Classification (NCBI taxonomy): domain Eukaryota; kingdom Metazoa; phylum Arthropoda; class Insecta; order Hemiptera; family Monophlebidae; genus Icerya; species Icerya purchasi. Next base: position 243,529,909 of record CM077115.1, read on the forward strand.
CACTTTTTCTTCTTTTTTAAATCGCAGATGGTGTGAACTGGGAGAATTATCTTAGAAATGGTAGGCGCGTGTATCCGGAGTGAAAACAAATTAAAAGGACTATGTTGAGAGAATATCCTTCATACCGTGTTTCTTGTCGTTACAAGCTTAAAAATCGGTAGTAATTTATCGGAATAATTTGGACTAGTTGAAACAGCTCATTAGAGATACAATAGTTGGTAGTGTAATGCAGCATTTATAATGGAGAAAAACTCTAATAGACTTTTGCAGAAAATGAACTTGGAATAACAAACTGCGACGTAGGAGAAATTTTATCGCTGGACGATCACTCATTCAGTCTTTCGTTGGTGTTCTCGATGTAGACCACGATGTGGCAATTGAAAAGAAAAAGGTCTTTGATGTGTGTTTTAACTACTAAAAATAAGTCCGAAGGAATTACTCCTCGGCAAACTGTATTTTCGGAAGTTATCTAGCAGAGCTGCGGAAAAAAAAAAGAGATTTTAACGTTTTCGGGACCATCGAGTATTTCGAATAAAATATGAAGAATAAATGAATCCTGTTGAACTTCGTGGCGATCAAAATAGAGACCCCGGCCTATGATTGTTGCAGGGGGCTGCCTGATGGACAGGAATACGGAAAATTAGCTTGATCAAACGTATACGTGTATTTTCACATGTTTTGCGAGTCCGGCACAAGGTGACGTGAAATTCAGTTAAGGTTCCCGTGTGTTACTTTAGTTAGTAGTTATAAATTAAAAATTCTCTCTTCGCAAGTAAACAAATTATTGCTACCGACAGGTAATCCAGTTTCCCTTTTTATTTTTCAAAATGATTCCCCAAAAAGTTTGAGAACGAGAGGTTAGCATATAATTATATGTGCGGCTCTGCTATACGATACAAAAAAGAGACAAAGAAAAACCTTCCGGGGATAATTTTTTAAAACTTGCAAAATTTTTCTTCACAAATGGAAGATCAAGACATAAAACGAAGGTGACCTCAATAATTAGATTCTTCGTTATTAGAAAGTGAATATGTGTCGCATTCTGAACAGAAGCAAAATATACAAGTGCCTATTTATTTAGATCGAAGCTTAGTCACAAGCGCGGTAAATTTTCTGAACGAAAAATTCAAAATTTTTATCTAAAATTTTTATATAAAATGTATTACACCTATAATATGTCTGTTAAAAACATGTGTAAATATTGAGTTTAAAACTCGTGCGTCACTGGCAAATAAGCTTTGTTTAAACGTAAAAGTTGTAACGCGACTAGGACGGGGGAATGAATTTTATTCGGCGAGTGTAAAATTTTATTTGTATTCTCGACGAAGTAATACATAAAAATCTTATAGGGCAAAATCGGGGTCGGTTTTTATTATTAACAAATAAAATTATTTCGCCGACTTGGCAGCTGTACGTATTTTCGGTCGACGAAGGGTTTTTTTGTTAAATGAAGTACGAAATGTAATTTTCCATTTTCTCAACGTGACCTGTAATAACTCAGCGGCAGTCATAGGCGTAGCTAGGAATTTTTCCTAGGAGGCCAGCTAACCAACTGAATATATATCTATATATATATATGTATATATATATAAACTCGGCCATTTTGGCCTAGCAAGGGGCTGTGCCCCTTGACCACTCTTGCTTTCATTTCTGTCTCTTTCTCTTCTATACTTTGTATAAAATGATCAAAATTTACAACGTAATTCTTACTGGCATCAACACGAAAAAATTAACATAATCGCAAAAATCCTATCCTAACATTTAACTTTCGTTATATAAAACTAAGACATTTTTTCGTTACATTTTTCGTTACATATTTCGTTGCATATTTCGTTGTATAAAAGTGTGACATTTTTTAAATAACAATAACAAAAAACCTATAAAATATAACAAACGTTACATAAAATTGAGACATTTTTTCTAATGAGGGGTACCCTAAGAATTACGTTGTAATTAATACATATATATATATATGTATATGTGTGTACGCATATATAATGGTGTTATATTAAAAAGTTGATATAAAATTAATAACTTTAATAAATATATAACGGAAATAAATAACAGCCTATTTAAAAAAGGACTTAATTTACAGATCACTTAATTTTCAAGGACTAATATATGTATACATAGTCACACAGGATATCCTAGCAGTGTGCTAGCTTTCAGATATTTAAAAGTTCTCTTCTCCTAGTGACAGACGGTGCAATTTACTTCGACGTTAAGTGAGTACGATCTGAAAGTAGTCACCGAGGAGGGAGCTTTTAAATAATCGAAAGAAGCCAATACTGACGTGTCTACTTAGTTTACCACTGCCGTAATAGAATAGTGTGCAAAGCATCGTCTAATCGCATGCGCATAGGAATTGTTGTGATAATCACGGGGTATCAATTTCGAAGTACTACATTGTACTTTTACACTTTTTAATGTTTTCTCCGTGTGACATTTAGACGATTCTTCTAAAGGGGGCAACGAGTTTTCTAGGGCGGGCACCCTTACCCCCTCCAGCTACGCCCATGGCGGCATTACGCGCAGCCGTGGCATTGCTCGCTGTAAAAATTAATATCATCGTTTCCAGATATTTGAATTGAACTAACTCCTAAATCGAACTGTTCTTTCAATTCGACGTTTAAATCGTCTCGGCGAAACTGATCGTAATCAGTATTGCGCGAACAACTCTCCTCCTTCGATCAGTATAATCTCGAACTTGTTTTGTTCCTAATCTGCACCTTTCCGTGGTCTCCGTATATTCTTATTCGTTTCCGAGTAGCGAATATTATTTGAGGACACCAAAGCTCGCAAAAACAGAATGACAACTGTTACCGCGTTTCGATGTTTCCGATAATGCTTCTTACTTGTTTGCCCTAGGCAGGGGTCTTTTTGATTTTTGACACGGATTACACGAGGTACCTAAAATTTCCTCCGTCACGATGCCGCGAAATCTGTTTAAATCAATTTGATTTTGCGCGTTGATGAATATTATTAGGGAGAAAAAAACAAACGGCGACGAAGGAAAGTGTTTTATAATGATTTTCAATTACAACCGATCGGTAGCGCATTTTTCGGCACATAAAAGAATCTCTCATTTTTGCGGTAACACGGTGATAAGAAAATGCTGTATTTTTAAATTTTTCAATGTTTGCAAGTTTCTCGGGAAAGCTCTTGTTGAAATACTCGATACACCTGTGGCACAATTAAAAATTTCTACGCAAATAGACACAATCTCAAAAATTTTTTCCAGTATAGACGGCAAATAATAACACTTGGTTATTTAAATTCTGGTTCGTAAAAAATAATATGACACCAGCTGGTGTTTTAAAGTAATGCGTTGTTTTTTTGTTTTTGTTTTTGTTTGAGTAAATGTCGCTCGATGTTGTTCGCTAATTTCGGTGAAAGCTCAGTCGTTAATAAATATAAATTTTGTATTTTATTATTCTACTCGTCAAGATGGTTCTTTTTTTTTTGACAGCCAATGAAAATGTGTGTCTCCGTGCGCGCGATACGAGAAGTAGAATCACTACAATTTCGACGGGGAAAATTCGAATTTAGAAATAATAACCGGACATTTATGCGAAACGGTGTATCACAGTGCCATCTTTAGTTGCCAGGTTGACGAGCGTTGGAAATGCCTTACTTCAGTCGTCGTCGTCCTTTATCGAGAGGCAGAAATGTGTGAAATTCTTCTCTGCTCTTCCTGTCCTTTATTCGAATGTTGCAGACTCGCGCTTCTACCTGTCAAATATATTCAGACTTCCAAATAATAGCGAAATCTGCTAAAATGAAATAGGGACGATGTTGTTATACATTAGCGCTTTCCGATTTACACATCTGCAGGTGCTGCCAATGAGAACGCGTAGCAATTCTGTCTAGCCCAATAAACATGCCAACTTCCCAACTGAAATTTCTCTGAACAGCACTTTACCCAAAAATGATAAAACCATGATGACCCTCTAATGTCCTGCGGCTGAAAGAAGTTCTGACCCGTGCGGAGGCCGCTTGAGATCGATCACACGGAGGTTACGGTATTACTATCTTTTTCGCAAAAAAACTAACGTAATAGATTCATTCAATTCTCGATTTAGTTTCGAGTTAAATGTTATAATCTAAATTTGCATGTTTTCATATTAATGAAAATTAACGTAATTATAAATGATATATGGCAGAATAGATGGACTAATGCACGGTGAAAAAAAAAAAAAAAAACTTTTAAGGTTTTCCATAGTATAGAAAATAGATTTAATGTCAAAGTTGAGTTGGACGTAAATTTCTATACCAGTCTCTCTATTGCTGTCTAGTAGACATGGCAAATTTCGGATCGTACTTGAAACGTTTCAGCATAAGAGACGCGTGTTTATTTTGCAACTATTCGGTTGAACATTTTCTATTTCAGTGTTCTTTTACTGCAGATATTCACAAAATTAGCGATTATAAATAATCAATTCATTATCAACGGCTACATAGAATTAAATATCTATAATAATGTTAAGTCCTTTTCAATCAATATGTTTATGCGAAATAATTAAATTTGATATGTTTTAAATTATGCTACGACTAGGATTTTGTATCGCGTTTAATTAAAAAAATGAATAAATAAATACGACTACACGCCAGGAGTAGTCTTCCTCTCAATTTTCCCGGTCATTTTTTCTGCAACACTTTGCTAGAGCTCTGCTAAAACCGGGACCTTAAATTTTGCAATATATAGTAGACAATAGATTAAATCGTCTGTGCAACGTATTCCTCGATATCATCGGTAATAGTCTCGCGTGTTTTTTTTTTAAAATTAAAAAGGCAACGTACAAAAGCATCATCCGACGCCTTCTAATGCCCAACCCCCTCGGAGTATGCGAGATCAAGTTTTATTCAATTTTAAACAGCGCATAAAAGAAAGTATCCGATGATCATTTTAAGTACCTCCCGCCATTGTAATAGCTATGACACTTTTGTTATTATAGTGAACTTTTTTTTTTTGAAATCTCTACTTACGGAGAGCGTATTTTTATCAATAGATTAAAATACTTGGAAGTTACAAAACAAATTTAAACATAAAAGAGGGACCTAAAGATCTCTTACCAATAATCGGAATTTCTCCAACCGTCTTGTGTGAGCTAAAATAATGATTCCTTTTTTTTTTTTTACTAATAATAATAATAATAAGTACGTTGCCAATTTTTTACTACGCTTTCGTTTCTATTTTTATCGCGGTTTTCTTTGTCCCTCGCATAATATTTACAGTTATGTTCTAACCACATATATATATATATATATATATATATATATATGTATGTATGTATGTATACATCTACATCGTTATGCCATGCGGACTGAATCTTCTTCAGTTTATGCAAAAAGATATGTCGCAATTTATAACGTCCATCGTAAAATAAACTTCTATTTTCGTAGACTACATACGTCCACAGGGTATTGTATAAAATTAAGATTTGCGCAGGCAATTGCAAAAGCGATATTTAATGAGTTAAAACTAAAATTCAAACTTTTTCTAAATCGAAAACTTAATAGGTTATGTAAGGAAAAAATGAGAAGCATTTAATACATCTAACCGATCTCCCACAGTTATTTCGCACTAGCTGGAATTTTTTTTTTGTTTTTTAATTATAATGTCTATAAATACGTAGTTGCTAACAAATTCCAGCAGCGAAAAAAAAAAAAAGAAAGAAAAAAAAAGGCATAAAAACCATGACCAATCGATAAAATGCGACCGCCTGTTGTGCCGATGTTTGGTCGATATCGAACCGGCATCAACATCGATATACATACATCGATGGTAAAAATTCTAGCATTCATATATATTCTTCTTTAAAAGGTTTCTAATAAATCACGAATAAGCTAATAAATTACGCTAATCAGAGTCGATTAAGAATTATTTCCCACGTTCCTGCTTTTAAATGTATTTAACCAAATTCTGATTTTAAATTTCCCTAATATCTTGTGTTTCTTTTTCCCCGATGTAATAAATAAGAAAATAATGAAAAAACGAAAAAAATGAAATTTAAAATGTATCTAAGATCAATACACATAATTATTGAAAAAGTACAACAGGAATTTCTGCAGACAAAACCGTTATTTTTCTTTTCGATCAAATAATAATGACAAAGAGTGTGCAAGTCCTTCCCTTTTTGTCTCAGAAGAAGAAGAACAAGAAGAAGAAAAAAAAGCAACAAAGATGATTTGAGGCAAAATTATTATATACATATGTACATGGATGAGCTTCGAATTAAAACAAGGTCAGATTGCGACCAGAAGTTCGTAATTTCTCGATGAGGTAGCACATTTCAAGTTAAATAAATTGCATACGCGTGTACCACATTAGGCGTGCTGTAGCACGTGTTTGAGCTGTTTTTCGAACCAATCTAGACAACCGAATTTATTCCCGTTAACGAGGATCATTTTCTAAACCATACAGAAATCGGCCATTTTGCTCGAATACATTAAAATATAAAAATAACAAAAAAAAAAAAAAAACAAAAAAACTAAAACAAGCGGTACGTACCTAAATGAGATCAAAGTTTGTACTACTCGGTACGAGGTGATGTCGTGTTAAACAATTAAATAAAGAATAGCATCTCGAATTTTATCGGAAAAACATAAAAAATTTAAACTAAATCGGTAAAATAAAAAATTCTTTAAACAATCGACTCGTAAACGGCAAACAGCGACATGCAATATTGAAAAAAGTAAAAACCAAATTAAAATCAAAAAAAAAATAAATAAATAAATAAATAAATGAAATAAAATAAAATAAAATAAAATAAAAAATACGCGATTAATTAATAGCCAGCGTGAATATCGATGGTGCGCAATGAAAAGAAATATCAATTATTATCGGAAATTAAAAATGATTACGAAAATTATACGAGGAAAAATGTTGAGCAGAGCAAGCGAGCTACTATGCACGCACGATGTTAGAGCCGGTTACCCTTATACTACTGGCCTGTATTCCTCTAACGCGGTTCGCATTCCTCCGCGTTCGACCTCCGTCCACACGTCCGCCCGTTCTACTCAAGTCCAATCCGATCTACTCGAGTCACCGGAAAAGCCACCCTTTTCCGTCAGTCGCACCGCGATCCCCAAAAGACGGCCTTACTGGTTCCTTTTATTTTCGCATGAAATCTACGCCGAAACGGACACTAAATTCCGACGCGTCCGATCAGCTCTCTCTTCATTTCGGCGAAAAAATCACAATGCACGGCAAAAACTCGTGCGGCAGGTTCACGCCGTTTACTGTTTACTTTTCGCGAACGACTGACTCGAAATCGTCGCCGTTCGAACGTAAATTGGCTTTTTACTAAACGAATTGCAACGTAAGCCTGTGCCGTCAACAGTCCGCCGAACTTATATACAGTTATTACCGCTATTTAGAGAAGAAGCGACAACATCGTCGAAAGAGTGAGTACTCTCTTCTGGTCGTCAGAGAATTAGGAATTCCCTGAACATAAACCACCTGTCTGTCTGTTTGCTTCCGAGGTGCCCGCGGCAATTATAAATTCCTTTTTCTGTCCATTCATTCTTATCCGTTTTATTAACATCGTCACGTGGTTTCCCTCGTTTTTTATTGATAAACATTTTTTTTTATCTAATATCGCTTTTCGTGTTTTGTTTCGTCTTATCAGCCATTAGCTTTAAAATATTTTTTTTTTTTCGAAACTCCAAAAGTTACGAAAAGAACTAGAGCTACACCGCAGTGCAGTAGGGCAGCGGCGGCGTGTTTAGAGAAAATTCAATATAGTTGACGAGCCCGAAAAATGGAAGCGAAAAAAAGTGATTAAAAGGGTTTTGGTAATCTATGTGTATGTTAATGTATTTTTGGATTTGGTGATGTATCTTAATGTATTTATGGGTTTGGTGATCTATGTGTATCTTCGAGTATTTTTCTTTTTCCTTTTCAAAGATGATATAAGTCTTCTGATCCCTTTTCTAGACGAAGGTGGCCGATAAATTCAGGGGTATTCATTTGCGCTTTTTGAAGATTCCAGAATTACTGACGCATTTTATTTACCGTTCGTTAAATTTTTTTATCTTTTTCCGTTTTACTGACACACTGAGAAAGTCCAAAAATACAAGTATAATTCAAACTTTGAAAGGTCTTATGAGCTCTGACTCCAGCACGTGCGGCTCTAGAAAATTAACGCACTGATCAAAATTTTTAATTCCAATTTCAGTCGCATTTTTCTGCTAGACGAACAAGCACGGTAAATTGTATTGCGGTCGCCTTGCATTTTAATTCGAAGAACTGATTTAATCTCGAATCGTTTCGAGAACGTTACAAATTTTGAGTGGTTTTCCGCTTTTCCGGACACGCATACATCTTTTAAGAAAGATAAAGTCAAAAGAGTCTGGTGTGTGTTGCCTTCGACGAAAATCGCGAAAGAGCAGAATCTTTAATTTTTGCTTACAAACTGGAAACCTTCAACAACCGGACGTTATAAATGGTATTTATTTTTACAACTAATCCCGACGGTAAGAGAATGCTAGACGCGAGATTGTATTTTGGTGACTTTCCCCTCAAAGAAATTCTATTTGAACGAATATCTAAATCATACGCGAACTCCAAAATCAATTTAAAGTAAGAAGATACATTTTGTTTTAACAGTTTTAAGCTACGCAGTAATCTACGATAATCAGGAAGATGTGCTCCTTGCAAAATTTTTTTTTTTCTCTTCCAATGATTTCTTTTTTTTTTTTATATATATATATTAAGCCTGGTCGTTGCTGGGAAATAATTTTTATTACTACACATTATACTTCGATACTGTCTACTTTGTAAAACTTGTTTCCGGCGACTTGAACCATAAACTTATATACTTTGTTTGCCTTTTGTTCTGGAATTAAACGAATATTATTTCTCGAGGGTCAAGCCGGAGTTGATTTTAATAATTACAATCGTCTGATTTTTATTCCTTCTTCACCATTTCCCTTATAACACCTATTCTACAAACCAATATCCTCGCGCTTTGCATATAATTTTCATTTTATTTTCAATTCCGAAAAAAAGAGAAATATTTCAGATATGAAAGAAATTTGCTAATTTTCTTACACGACTAGTAATTTAATTAATTATTAAATATTAAATGGAAAATATATTTTGATTTAATTTTTATTCTAAAAGTACCTTTCCCTTACCTTTCTTTTTATCATTACGCTACAACTACAAAACTGCAATCCGCCAGTAGTAACCGAGATTAACGAGCGCACATACAGACAAAAAACACATTTTTCGACTTTAATTTATATATATTTTTTATATACATATATATATACACATATATATAAATATATATATATATATATATATAAAAACTCGGTAATTTTGGCCTCGCGCAAGGGGCTGTGCCCCTTGACCCCTCTTTCTTACATTTCTGTCTCTTTCTCTTCTATACTTTGTATAAAATGATCGAAATTTAAAACGTACATATGAATATAATAACATAATTCCAAAAATCCTATAAAATATAACAAACGTTAGATAAAATTGAGACATTTTTTTAAAAAATTTTTTGTTACATAAAATTGGGACCTTTTTGTCAAATGGGGAGTAGCCTAGGAATTACGTTGTAATTAATATATATATGTACATGTCGTTGCGATAGTGTAGTTGCTAGAACGGTCGGCTTCCGTTATGGAGATCTCGGGTTCGATCCCGGGCGACGACAGAAGTTATTACGAAAAATTAAATTAAAATACTCGCTATTTCACGCGGAGGGCAATGGAAAACCACCGCGTAGAACATCATATACGCGCTAGGTCAGCACACAGCAAATACGCACGGAAAACGGCATTTATATATCGATAAATCAAACGATTACCAATCAGTTCCGAATGTAGTCTTGCGTGTGTACACATTCGTACTGCATATAATAGTTTCTTAGTACACAACCTATACCTGTACAGCTAAAATATATGAATAGGTTGCCCACCAACATTCGGTTGAAGAGATAATGATGATGATACATGTATATACATATATAAATATATAATATTTTTATACACATATATGTAACATACACCCACGTGTATAAGAGAAATACAGATTTTAAATGAATAAGATAAAATACAATTTTTATTATCGCTTTCCCACTTTTTCCGGTACACGCTTAGTGAGTTCTGTTCGTTTATATGCCACTTTTTCCCAAAATCTATTCGTCTAATTTTTATTATTCCTAAATGCCTATTGTACGTTTAATAACACAGGTGAAAGCCGGTGATGAAATTGTATAAATGATGACCGCGAATGAAGATTTCAAATTAGCCTATCCACCTTTCAGTGGCAGTTAACGTTAATAATACTTTATAAGTCAGTCTCATTCATTGTGCCCCTGTTCATTTCAAGATCTCCTCCATTAAATTTTTAAATTTTCAGCTTTCATATTTTCCCCATATTCTAGTCAACTCTTTAACTCGGACTGCGGATTTTTAGAAAAGTTACCAGTCTAGCGCATTTCCCTTATATGAAAAACAATAAAAATTATATTCCTCTAAGAACACCGCCGATGGTTGTTGTTGCGCGATAAAGCCATAAACTTGCCTTTCCTGCGTTATCGAATTCACAACACGATGTCTATTGTCTACACGAGCGGTTTCTTCAGATACTCTCTCGGTGAGGACTATTCCAATCTTTTATATTATTGTTCATTCGTATCTAGCAGCTGTATTCTTAATTTCAACTTTTAGAGATATAAGAATATCATTTTATTTTTATTTATTTACTTCTCTACCCTTTTTTATCTTTCTTTGTTTCTCTTCTATTCTTTTTATTTAGTTTTATTTAATCGATGAGCTTGTCTAGTTCCGGCCTCCTTCAAAGATATAAAATCTACAAAGCCGAATTTATCGCTGAACATGGAGGTGGACGCTTCGCAAAAACCAGAGCCGTCTTTCTTCTGCTTCGTCTTCTCGTAACACGAATTTACGGCTATCATAAAGCTGCCAATCCAGTTACTCCACTAATAATATTAAGAATATTAATAATAGCAGTAGAACTGTTGAAGATTAAGAAAACTTTAATATCGCTAATTTTAATAATGCTAATGAATCAATATTAATAATAATAATAATAATAAAAAATAGTAATAATAATAATAATAATAACAAATGGTAATAATAGTAATAAAGAGGATAGCAACAGCACAGATGATGTTCTCTAATGATTTCATTGTATACCTAGAGATCAACTCCGTTGATAAAAGCATAGGCAGTAATCACGCGCTGGCCCTTGCGAGGTTAATTAATTGTGTTTCTTCCTCCATTACTAATAGTGTTCTTCAGGGCAAGAGTCACACTGCTGATACTTGTCCGTCAGTTGCCCTTCTGTCTAATGATAATTTCTTCTTTGGAAAAAATGTCGAAGCCTATAATAGCATCTTATACAGATTGAGCATTATTTCAGGCGTTTGTGCATACCTCCTTCACAAAAAGGACGACATTTTGGAAGAGATCTCTTTTTTTTTTCTTTTTAGGTTCGTCAACGAGGGACCTTTACCCAGAAACACAATTAGAAAAGGAAGGAGTAAATTATATCTTCATACAATATCAAATATTGTTAGGAGGAAGTAATCAATATAATAGGAACAATATGTGGAGAAGGAAAAGACAGTATATAAGAAGCGCAATGTGGAGTAGGAAGACCAAGTATCAATAAAATGGAATAGAAAGCAGAACGCTTAATAGAAAGAGATAAATACTTAATAAACACATGACAGCATCGCAAACACGCTCTTCGTTCGAGTGGAGAGAACAATACGGCGAGGCAGTCAACGAAAAACGAAAACGGGAGGAAGATAATAAAGTGTGACTGAAGAGCGTAGACGGATAAAGGAGACAATAACAGAGCGACGAAATGTAAGAAACACAGAGAACCATAGGTTAACAGAAAGACTAGGTTGAACAGACAAAGATAAAAAGAACAATTGTTATAATCTTGGGTGAAAATTTTTACACAGTGGAATGAGATTAGAGGATGGTATTTTTCTTAAGAAAAGAGGTGGGGAGAGGCAGCAACCGGAGTACCAAAGAATCATCTACTTCAATATCAAAAATGTCGGAATGGCTAGGAACCCATAGCAAATTAATTTGAATGGAATGAAGGGAAGAAAGAATGCGGATAAGTGAGGTAGTATAATAAAATCGCAAGAATGATCAGGAAGGGGAGAATAGATTGAAGGGCAGTCACGGAGTCAGATATAATGAAAAATTTCGAGAAAAGGTGATTAGAGGAAATTAAAGTAGTGGAACACGTAGGAAGTCATTAATACGTTTATCGATGTAGGACAGAAATGAGGCAGACGAAAAGATTCTGAAAAATCAAAATCTGGGAGGGTAAGAGAGGCACCGACACCAGCCGATCTCCTCTTCAAATCATCTGTAAATAGGGAGTTACATGAGATGGAAATTGAGAATTGATAGAATTCCTGTCTAATTAGGACCTGCGGAAAAATTTGGAGAGCGTAGGTATGGTAAACACATTAGGAGGATGACACAGTTCGACGAAATTGTAAGATAAATAAGGGGGATTGTCAAAGGAAATTTTATATAGGGACAATACGAACTAAGTCGAAGAAAAATGGGGGATAAAATAGGGGTTTTTTGAAACGCCAGTTCCTAGAAATAGAAATGTAGGAATGGATAAGAGTAGATAGACGTGAGTGGAAGATGCTTAGCAAGTAAACGACAGCCCTAAATATAATCTGCGAATAGAAAGAGTTGGTGTATTCGATTCGGTAAGAAGTGCTGAAATTAGATATGATTTAAGAGCACCAAAGCGCATAGACGAAGGCGAGAATTTTGGATTACATCCAATTTAGAGAGCCGGGACTTAGAGGCACAACTATAGACAGAAGTGAACAGTAATCAAATTTTGAACGGACGATGGATGAGGATATGAGGAGATCACCACTTCATTTGTTTGGAGACAGGGCCTTCAGCCGGTTTAGCCTTTTGATTGCAGAAGAGGAAAGATACTTGATTTGTTCGGAGAAGGATAAGCGACTGTCGGGGAAGTATTTTGGAAGAGATTGAGTCACAGTTATTCCTATTGTATCGGATTGTTGAATCTATCAGGCGGTAAAAGTCCCTACCAAGTCCGTATAAAGTTTTGCAAAACCGTTTTCCTAAGTTTGTCTCCATTTATAAACCGCGCGTTCTTGTTTCCCCTAGTATTTGTTCGCTTTCACAGTGTCCAAAATATTTCCTCTTTTGATACGTTCTATTATATATGTGTGTACGTTAAAAATAACTAAGTCATACAAATGTGTAGAAGAGTCTTAGTATGTGTAATATATTTAATAAGTTAAGTCACTAATACACTGCTCATTAGTCCGTTTAGACTAGATTGTAGTTTTAAAAAAAAAAAAAAAAAAAAAAAAACTTTTGATACGTTGCCAGACATTGTTACGTTACATGCCGCTTCAGATTTCAGTAAACTCCAGCAGCCTCCTTATTCTAGAAACTGCAAAAGGTGCCCACCACTACGACTATAATCGTTTACGGCCCGACTAGACTAGACAAAAAGAAATCAAACGTATAACAGCGTTTGAAAATATAATAATAATAATAATAATATCCTTCCACGAAACATCGAAATTTAAAAAGCATAAGTTTCCTGTGCCTTTCCATATGCCAATCGTCGTGTCTCAGTACTTGCTATCTTCCAATTTCCTTAAATGCTCGCCTTTTTCGGGCCAAATGTAGAGTTGGCTATGCCCTTTTTTTTTCCGACCCCGAATTATTCTGAACCTTTCCCCTCCTTAAATTTTCTATGCGGATTCTGCCGCTTTCTACGTGCAGTTCTCTTTGTTTCCTTATCACTTGTTTTTATAAAGTGCTCATAATCTCGAATTCTAAAAACGCCTTATAGGCTATCATCACAATTGCTTTCCAGATTATGTAATGTTGCTTGGACGTTATATCACGAATGCTCTTTTGTTCCTTCACTCAATTTTTAAACGATTTCATTTAAAGGCAGCGAGACATAGTGGATTCATTAGCCCGTTCTTCCGTTTTGCAGCTCATGCTTTTCTTTCCTTAATTTTCTCATTCCAGACAATGGCTCAACTCTTGTATTCAACCATCTCTTTCTCTTCGCCCATTGTTCCTAAATTTCCCCTCTCTTAAATCTCGGCTATTTCTCACTTTCATTTTAATCATAATTTCCTACATTAGTGCTTCCTTTTACATCCCCTTTCCACATACGTTCTTCTTGTGACTCTGATACCATGTTCCATTTGAATGTTCAACCTTTTCTGTTAAATATTATCGCCCTTCTATTCTTCTAAACTACAACTACCGCATTCCTACATCTCTTATATGGTGTGCTTCTTATAATCGGTTATTTCCGTATGCTTCTGTTATTCCTGTCCTCAAATTATCCTCTATCCTCGAACGTTTAAGTATACTACGCTACTACATACGCAAAGAAAACAAAAAAAAGAACCATTAGTGATTAGGGGTAAAGTATAAAAAAGTAGACCACTATAAACTAACGCAAAAGGAAAGGAGAAAGACATATGTGCATTAAAGATTTCATCGATGAATAAACATCGTTAATGACGAAATAATTAGATTATTGAATAATAATAATTAGAGTGCAGTCGTTGTATTAAACGAAGTAATTTATTTATTTAGCGTTTAAAATAACTTTACGTAAAAGAGCTCTGTTGATATCTTTGTAGCATTATAATTTTTCACTATTAAGACAGGCGACAGTTTAGGACTTGTTTATGTATTTTTGTAATACATAGCGCGTTTGTCTTTTCTAACGTGTCCACTTCTCTTTCCAGGTAATTTCTCGTCGAAAAGGCATTTCTAGCGTATGTTTTTTAATGTTCAATCTCGAAGTGTCCCCAGTGATGCTTTTAGAATTTTCGCATTACGGAATGTATACGTCACATTTCTTTTAACATATCATATTTTTTCGCGAGTCGCGAATTCTGAAAGCGCAACGTCTATCGTCAAATCTATTTTACCCCTTGCCTCCCACAACGATTCCATTAGAGATTAAGATGCTATAGATTAGTCGTCGGCATAAGTGTAAAACAAAAGAAAAAAAGAAAAAACTCGAAATAAAAAAAGCTGTTTACTGCGAAAACTTATTCGCTATGGGGGAATCGCAGAGACACACGCAGCTCGTTCGGACGACACGAGCTTAAAGATTATGAACCGAAAACTGGTATTATGTCGGATGTTTACGCAGTGCCGTACGATGATTGATTATTCTCATAAATATTTGCATAATTTACCTAAAAGCTCTCTTTATTAATTTTAAAAAAAAAAAAAAAAGCGTAAAGAAACTATGCAACACGTTTCGCCATTAACAAAATTGTTTCACTAAGAGACTGATTAGCGCAGAAGGGAAAAATTTGACAAAGTTGTCTGGTAACTTTCTTTCCAATTCTTCATGCCTGGTGCACATTGAAAAGCCGTGGTTGCTTTGCACAGAAGAGACGTCATCAGAAGTTAATGGAATTATTTCGGTTAATGTTCTCAAAATCGCATCGTGTGCATGTTTGTGTGCGTGTATATTTAGTGTACATTTCTGCTGGCAATTAAATTGAATGGATTGTTGTGCGGTATTTAAGCGGAATTATTCGCAAGCTGTCTCTCTGCAACAGGTTTATTTTTCTTTCGACCGATTCTTCGCTAGATACTTAATTTCTCAACTTTTGTTTTACCGCGTACCGGGTCAGTTATTATTTTAGTCGAGATTCGCTGGAATTCGAAAAGTAAATTTCCACCCGGACTTTTCCGGTTCCACGTGAACACCAACAGTTTCCTAAATCTGGCTGTTTACCTCGAAGTTTGCAGCATTTTAAAGAGGCATGAGCGTCATCGTTTATTATTATTATCATCATCATCATCATCATCATTATTATTATTATTATTATTATTATTATTATTATTATGTATTACTATTATTGACTTGTACAAAATCAAAAACTAGTTACACTTTAACCAACTGTTTATTAATCTGAATAAAACTAAATCCGTTTGTTTATAGTCACATACCACAATTTAAATGGAACGATTTCGAAATTTATTAGGAAAATGGTGCTCCCCCGGATAGAGTTTATGAGATAATATATCTAGGTGTTCAACTAGACTGTAGGTAGGATATTCGTTTTGTAGTGAGTTCATTGTTATCGCGTAAGTTAATTATCTCTTATCAGCGTATACGAAAGACTAACTTCATAGGCAAGTAAACTATATTATTTATAACAATAGATTAATAACTAGTATTTTAATACCCTTTATTCGCATAGTGAATTACTTTTCATATCTTCAAGTGCTCATTAAAGATGCCAGCAAAGAAAAATAGCAAGCAGAATATTAAGAGGCAACTGAGCGAAAAGAGCGAAGAGGACGTAAAAAAAAAAATCAGAGCACAGAGATCGTCACATCAAGATGATTTTGAAGATGATGAGGCTGGAAACACATCGATTTCACCGGCAGTAAACGTAATAAGGCGCGAAGTTAGCGAAATGAAAAAATGCATAGAATTTGTATCGGATAAGTACGATGCTATGCAATGCAGTACCCAGGATCTGATAACAGAAGTAAAGGCGTTACGTCAGCAAGTAGAGAGCTTAACGAATCAACTCCAACAAAAGGACCAGCAGATCCATGAGCTTTCAATTACTGTTCATGAACTCGAACAGTACGGTCGCCGGGAAAATGTAGAGATGCATGGAATATCGGAAGCTCCTGACGAGAACTTACAGAAAATAATCTTACAAGTTTGCCAGAAAATTGGTGTGGAGATAAACGAAGACGACATTGTGGCCGCACACAGATTACCCTCCAGGAATGTAAGTTTGCCCAAGCCAATAATATTAAAGACAACTCGGAGAATAGCTGACAAAATATTGGGAAAAAAAAGAGATCACGGAATACTGGATAAAGATATCAGTAAAAATTGTAATAGTGAGCGGCAAGTTTATATAAATGAAAACCTGTCCAGATTTTACAAGGACTTACTGTGGAAGACGAAGCAAAAGGCACGATTACTCAAATTCCGCTTTGTCTGGTCAAAAAGGGGAAAAATTTACGTGAGGAAAGACCAGGAAGATCGCGTCCTGCATATTCGATCCGAGATGGATTTAAATAAATTATTATAAATGCGTATTGTTGTATATCCGCGCGTGGGATCGCGAATATTACAAGTTATAACTATCGGTGGCGGTATGTGGGGGGAATGCTTTAGCGTCCTTTTCGAGTACTATGAATTGAATGTGGTGTATGTGCATCGCGTCGTAATACGTCGCCGGTTGGGCAAGGGTGAGTTGTTGCAACAGAGAGGAGGTAGTAAAAGGAGGCTACACTGGTGGAGTAGAACGACGCAGCGGTGGATATGTTGTAGTGATGTATGTGAAGTAAGTGATAATGGTGTGATAGTGGGTGTGTGTATAAAGATGTATATATTTTCAGTCAGGGTCGTGGTTTACGGTAGAGGAAGAACGAACGGGTGTAGGAATCGGAATGTTACGGAAGAGAGAGAGAAGCGTGAGCGTGCTGCTGCATCAAGTGCATCGGCCACGCCGGAGACGTATCTCTATTATAAGGGTTTTCTGGTGGTGGCGTTTGAGCGGTTGATAATTTTTATTTCGTGTCGTTATATACTAAATTTCGCATTATACGTGTATATTGTTCACAGGACAGTCGACTGTATCGTGTGTGCGAGTATGCGGAATTGTGCATATGTACATAAAATGAAAGTGTACAGAACGTTCAACTGTAATTTGTCTGTGAGTGTGCGAAAGTGTGATTGTGTCTATATAAGGTGGGTGTGTTTATGTGTGTATACTAGATACTCTGTTTTATATACGAGTAAATATCGGTATATTAATATATTAGTCCAATTACTGATAATTTTGGCGATTAGTAGTGCAACATCGATAACCGTTTTCCGAATACAATCTGTGATAGCTCAATATTTGTCGAAATATGATCAATTCTATTTCTCTATACCGTCCTTTAACGTTACAATATTGTCGTCTATAATTCAATTTTGCAAAACAGAAAAAAAAAAAAAAAACATCATTTAGAGTAATAATAGTTTTTGATTCTCACCTCAAATATGACTTCTCTAATTCAGTATCGCAGTAAACAAAATTGCAACAATTATATTAATATCAAAAAATGGACTGACAATGTAAACAGCACACTAAATTTAAATAATTCACTACAAATTAATACGGAGCTTTTTCATGTGTTGCACTTAAACATAAGAACCCTGAGACGTAACTGGGATGAATTTATAACTTACATTCACAGGTCATCTTTAAGTGTCATCATATTAACTGAAATTAATATAAGTAAGGACGAATTAAATCTATATAATATAACTGGATTCACGAATATTGGACTACAAAGACCTATAGGGTTTAATGGAGGAATACTTGTGTTTATAAATAATAAGTTTAAATATCACATTCGGGAGGTTAATAATAGACCAAGTATGGACCTGGTGATGATAGATATAGAGATTTGCAAAAACAACCCTTTACGCTTAATTGCTATGTACAGATCACCGAGTAAAAACGTAGGCGAATTTATAAACGAAACCGCTTCACTCCTAAAAAAATTAAGCAATAAAGATAATTTCCTGATTTGTGGTGATTTTAATATTGATTTATCTCTTCGTAATGTACAGGCTGAGAATTGTTTAAACGTAATTTATGGGTCAGGAGGAATACAGTTAATAAATGGAATTACGAGAGAAGAAGAACGGATTGATAGAAGTACTCAGTCATGTATAGACAACATATTTATTAAGTATAATACAAATGAAATTACTTCGGGAATTATTAACTCGAAAATATCGGATCATTACATCATTTGTTGTGCAATTAGGATCTCAAATCGAAGTTTGCAATCTATCAGTAACCCTTTGAAATATGTTTTCGATGAAAAGAGATTGCATAATAAGATAATTAATCATAACTGGAATGAGGTAAGGATCTCTACAGCGGCAGGAAATATATATGATAATATACATTCAGTTTTTAAAGGCTTTTACAAAGAATGCAAAATAGAAATACGGCAGAGTAAAAAGGTGACTAAATACTGTCCTAAAAATGAATGGATGAGTCAAAAAATAATCAATTTTATGAAAATCAGAGATCAGTACTTTAAACTTAGTAAAGGGAATAGAACCAATATTCGATATAAAAACTTATTTAGAAAATATCGAAATATGGTTACAACTGAAATGAGGAATGCCAAACAGAATTATTATCGGAGTCAAATAGTTAAAGCAAACAATGATTGTAAAAAAGTATGGAATGTAATTAATAATATTGTTAATAAAAACAATAAAACATCAATCGATGATTTCATCATAAAACATTTTGGAAATACTGCATCAGTTGCTGAACAATTTAGTGATTATTTTATATGTTCAGTGGAACATCATAGACACGAATGTCACATTCAGTTACTGAATTCGAATTTTGATAATCGTATTTATTCTTCCTTTTTTATTCCACCAGCAAATAAATACCAAATAGAAGCAATAATTAATGATCTAAAAGTTTATAAGGCACCTGGATGGGATGAAATTAGGGTTAAAGATATAAAACAAAACTTAAATATATTTATAATAAAATAAACTTTAATAACAAACTGTTTGTTATTAAAGTTTATTTTATTATACCATTTTAACAAACAGGATGTATTCACCTACATTTAAATATATTTGTTCCTATTTTGACTAACATGGTTAACTATTCTATAAAGGAAGCTATTACTCCTGATGGGCTTAAAAGAGGTATTGTTAGACCAATATATAAAAAAGGAATGAAAAATCAGTATGAAAACTACCGTCCAATAACAATAAAATCTGTGATAACTAAAATTTTAGAACACTACATTGATAAACACTTAAGAAATTATTTGGAGAAAAACAATCTGCTCTATGAAAACCAACACGGTTTTAGAGAAAAAAGATCCACGATAACATTATTGAGAATAATTGTAAATAGGATAAATACGGGACTGTCGATGGGGAACCAATTTTTAATTTCATTTATTGACCTATCCAAAGCGTTTGATTTAGTTGATCATGAATTACTGATCAAGGACTTGGAAAATCTAGGCATTAAAAACAATCAACTTGAGTGGTTTAAGAATTATATAACAAATAGGAAAAGCATGGTCAAAATTGCAGGGAATATAAGTAATGAAAAAAATATTCATTATGGAGTAGGTCAGGGTACCATATTGGCCTCGATTCTTTTTCTTATTTATACCAACTCGTTACACAAACATATTAAAAATGCAAAGGTATATGTTTTTGCTGATGATATTGCTTTGTTAATCGAGCACAACAATTTTGAGATGGCGGAAAAATTACTACAAGATGATGTAGATAATTTTAGTAAATGGGCACATGATAGGAAGTTATGTATAAACATAAATAAATCAAAAGTATTACACATTCGGAATAGTTCTAAATATAAAATACGCGATCCGCGAATTATCCTCCACAGTAACAATTGCATTCATGAGCTTCATGCAAATATCAACACCCATTTATGTCCTTATCCACCGTTAGAAAACGTAAATGACTTTAAATATTTAGGTGTATATATAGATAAATCCCTGAATTGGAAAAAACACATTCTAAGTTTAAACTTAAAAATAAGACAGACAATTCCAGCTTTATATAAAATAAAGCAGGTACTATCATATCGAACATTACGTATATACTATAACTCAATTATAATGTCTAGAATTTTATATGGAATTCAAATATGGGGCGAGGCTAAGAAAACTGAAATAAATAAAATAAGTAAAATACAGAAGAGGTGTTTGAAACTCATACTCCCCCATTGGAAGCAAAACGTCCCTGGATCAACATGGTGGAAGGAAAACAATGAAATGTCCCCCAAGATGTACTATTATTATTACAGACTACTAGAATTTAACGTCAATAATATTAAATTACCATCTAGGCAAAAAACTCGATTGACAAGAAACCAAAATAATACATACTACATCTATCCTCGTGGGGTAAATCTGCGAATTGTTAATACGGATGATTCGGTTTTAATTAAATTAATAAGTACAATCCCGAATCATATATTAGAGGAAAAAAGAATTGGTGTGTGAAAAAAGGAGGTGGAAATTTGGTTAAAGGAATGGTGCAAAGATTGAATAACAAGCTACGTTCTGAATCTCCCTACCTTCTAATGCTCCTTTCTTTATACGTTTTTGTTTTTGATTTCCTGGTGTCTTTACCAGTCATTAAGTGGTAAAGAAGATAAGGTTTCCCATTTTAAATATTGAACTGTCGGCATGTGATAATGTACAGATACGTATTACGGGGCGTGTTACGTAGTTGCATGCGTTTATATATTTATACTTAATCTTAACGCTAGAGTTCTAATATTATAAGTATAAAATAAGTTAAGATAAATTATAATTTTTTGTATTGTATATATTTTTTGAATAAAGGTTAATAAGAGTGTCGGGCACTCACACAACGGGAATATTTGCCCTGTGAGACCCACAACTTATTTTAATAAAAAAAAAAAAAAAAAACTGTTCTGGGATAAACACTCAACTTATCTTGCATCGAAAATTAGAAAATTAAACTATACATTTTATTACCTAAGCAAATTTTTTAATACCATACACCTCCGTAACCTATTATACCAACCGATATTAAGCTATGGAATCATGCATTGGGGTAAAGACGCTGATTATCATTTAAAACATCTGATACAACTGCAGAAAAATGTTATAAGGTTACTCTTGATAGAAACCTAGACACAGATGCAGACTATAATATTTTACATTTTTCAAAACTTTATGAACTGCAACTACTTATGTTTGGTCTTAAGAATAGAACAAAATTTAACATCTCTGTTACTCGGTAGATCAGCGGGTGAAGAATTAGCAGCATTATCAAATATTAACAAATACCATATCCGCAATCAATCTATATATACATATATATATATATATATATATATATGGGAGTCGTAAACATTTTAATTCTTTCTTTCAAAATAGATTTGAAAAATTATAAAAAGCGCCGTAAAATTTTTCTATTATACTTATTACAGCACAGATAAAGAAAACCAAATGCATTGTACTCGGAAAAATTTTGTACTCGTCGTATTTATATTAAGTCGTATTCCATTACGTTTAGATACTCATGTTATTATTGTTTTGTTACATTTCAACAACTTTCATATTGTATCTACTACTGAATAATTATTAGCTTTTGAAATTCTTATTAATAATATATACCGAAAATAATTCGGATTAAGTTATTTTCATTTCAAAAAAATGTTATTGCTATTCAATTATTAAGACCATCACTCGCGCAATTATACGCATCGATGGGCACATTGTTAATAATAATAATAAATAAGTAATTGATTTGATTATTGTATTATCTTTAATTAAAAGTATATTTATTACTAAAAAAGTGGTATAATAATGTCAAGAAATAACAGTTTCTAATTATTACTTATCCAAGGTTTTAAATCGCTTCATTGATTCCTAATTATAAATAAGTTTAACATTTACGTTATTGTAATCTATTGTTTGGTTATTTATATGCATGCATGTGGGTGAATGTATGGGCATGTGTATGAGCATACGTATGAGTATGGATGTGCATTCACTTATATATTTATAATAAACGTTTAAACTATGCAAATATTTTACTCAGGTATCTACAAAATTATAATAACAATATTATAATTATTATTATTACTCCTATTATAAATTATAAATAAGATATGAACCACTTCCATTTCTTTTCTTTTAACTGTATATATTAATGTAATAAGCTTTACTTTTCAGTAGATAATAATAATTCGTTTTCGCTTTTGGTATCTAAACACTTTTTGAATATATCCTGAAATTTTTATTGTTTTTTAAATCGATGGAATTTTATATTTTTCTTTATTTTAATATTTGTATCTCTCATTTATTTATCATGTTATACAAATACGATCTTTTACTGTTTTTCAAATATATTTTCAGTTGATTCCATTATTCTTAAATGATTCATTGCTCGCGCTTTATGCGTATAAATGGAGTTTGCGTAATAATAATAATAATAATAATAATAATAATAATAATAATAAAGATTTATTTGATATTTGATTATTATTATTAGTATAAATATTCCGCATAGGTAAGCATTATTTTTACAGGGAAAATTAAACCACTGTAAAATAAAGTTCACAATCGGTAAATGAGTTTACGCTTATCAGATTGAAGCTCAACGCCCGTGTGTAATGTAATTTTCCCAACTAAGTAACTCTATATGAGATTCAGCCGGAACACGGATGATTAAGTAATAAATATCGTATATGCTCGTGCAAGGGAAGAAAAAGAAAAAGTCATAAACGTTGCCAATTACTACCCCCATTACAAAGCAACTTTCAACTTCTGCGCACGATACGAATAAACGAGATAATGGATTTCGACATACTAGAAGCGCGATATTTTCTCTCGCCATTCGGTTAAACTTTCAGCCTATAATTTAATTAAGAACGTTTTTCAATTTTAACTTATCTCGAAAGGCATAAAACGAGCAGAATAACAGACAGACGGCCTCCTTTTAATCTTCTTTATCTTTATTTATTTATATTTTTTTTTTTATTCCGTTCTAAATTGTCATTAAACGCGATAGAAAACCCGTTTAGTTTTCCGTCCGTTTCAATCGGCCTTAGTAGTACGCAATTGCTATCGACGAAAATAATAGGGAGAAAAACTCAAATTCGAATTTCGCTACACCCCCTCCTCCCCCGGAACGGCATATTTCGAACAGACGGTTTACAAAAATTCCTACGCTGAAAAATAACATGTATTGCCATAATTGGTTCAATCTTCACCGCTCTATTATGTTACTCGTCAGAAATCGGAATGTCATTTCACAGATCAAGAGCTATTTCGAAAGAAATGTGTGTGTATATTTCTCTTCTGTTTAGACGCGCGTCAACTGCGAAAGCAAAAGCAAGTGAAGTTTTTGTAAGTCTCAATGCGGGATATCCCCCCATAAACCGACTGCTTTACCGTGGCTATCTAATCGTTCAGTGAAAAAACATTTAGAGAATAGCGAAATTATGAAAAGCTGCGCAAAAAGAAAGGAAACATTTTATGCCCGTAATCTCGATGTAATCGTTTCGACGCAGTTTCCTAATATCCGTATAATATATCTATATAAGAGTTGTCTGTTGTTTGCTGAAAATTATAATAGAAAGTTTTTAACGAATCGTTTGAACTTTCGAATATTTTGCAGCTTGGAAAAATGTTTACAAGCGACACTTATGGGCCTACGCTAATATCAACAGGTCAGCTGTTATAGCGACTGCTGATTTACAAGCACCACTTTATTTTTTTCTTTACAATCGTAAAATCGTAAAATGCCAAAGAATGTGAACAACCATACCGAAACGGTAGAGAAAAAAAAGTTAAAAGTTTCTGTTAACGCACACTTGATAATGAAAAGAAACATTTAGGCTATCCAGTTTTTTTTTTTCTCGAAAGGTTTATTTTCGTGCTGAGTAGCATAGCCGAAGAAGTTGGATTTTTTAAGGAAACCGTTCGCTTTCGTTCACTGGACGCGATCTTCCGAAATTCGATCGAAAATCCACGCATAAATAAGTACACCAAGTTGGAGATATTTCCGTTTCCGAGGAGGCTCTATAAACCACAAAATCTGCTCGTTTCTCATTACTACCGAGAATGCAATTCTTCGTCTTAAATTTAATCGCATACGATGGCAAATTCGTTGGAATCTTCGAGCAATTAGGCGAACCTCAATTCGATGCCTATCAATAAGCGAAAGCAGCGTACAAACTGCGTAATTGTGTCAAGCGGACAAGACTATCGTTTATATGCACGTTCTCGCCGCAGAGGTTAACTAACGATGTGTTACGATTCCGAAGAACGGAAAATCGTACGACCCTTGAAGGAATTTATCAATCATTACGTGTCGAATAGTTGACCATTGTGACCAACACAGTCACTTTTCGCTAATCAATCCGTCGTAAAATGCGGATATGTCGAACGAGTCCAAAAACACATCCGTGTTTCAATTACGTGAAGCGGAGAAACTTGAGTCTTTTTTCCTATTTTTTTTTTTTATCTTATACGAATCGAAAATTTAACGTTGCTTCTTCGGATAATGTAAATCTTTCGAAAGATTTCAAAACAGCGTCAAATCAATTAATGGCAGCAGGAATGGAAATCCGCAAGTACATTCCTCCGAAGCATAAAATCAACCACAGAACCCTGGTGGCCCATAGACGAAATTTCTCGCAGAGATTTTTCTGTCTTTAATCGCCTCCGAACAGGTCACACAACCCTTTCGCACGGGTATATCTTCACGGGACAAGCACCCCCAAATGTCTGCTTCTTCTGTGGTCAACCGAGCGCCCCGTCTACATCTCACCTCCTTCTCGAATGTTTCTCTTTTGCGGCACCAAGATCCACCTATTTCACTACCACCTCTAACGTTCCGTCTGCGGTCGCAGCTATGTTGGCTTTCGTGCGTAGCAGCGGCCTATACCATAGAGTTTAACCTTCCTAAGTAGGCTCCATGTGCTGTAATAGCCTCAGTAGTTAAACACAGCGCATGGAAATCCTCACTATTATTTTTATTTAAAAAAAAAAAAAAAAATTAGCATTTCGTTACGAAAAGAAATTTGTAGCCGGAGGAAATAAATAATGAACAATTGCCACGTTCAATAGAATCAAGTTGCTTAAAAGGAGATAACGGATGCACGCAAACTACGTATCATGAATAAGTAAAGTAAGACCCATATATATCCTTGATAAGGTATCATTAATTATGAAGTTAAGCTTTTCATAATTTACTTAAGGATCTAATGGATTTGAAGAAAATACTGAGGCCAGTTTCTTTCTGCTTTTGGATTATTCGTCTTTACTTATTCGCGTATTTAATTACAATAGCCTCCTCTGGGTGCCACTGTCCAAAGTTGTAGTGTATGTGACACCTAACAAAAAAAAAACAAAAAAAAAACAAAAAACAATACATTCCACCCTGAAGAATTTATACAAAACTGACAGTAAAACTACATTCATGATTGAAAAAAGAAAAAAATTGTTTGCCTTTTTTTGTGTCTGCAAAAAGAGCAAAAAAAAAGTACTTTTAAAAGCGGCTAAAGAAAAGTCTACAACCCGCGCCTCTCCATCCCAATGATGTAGTTATTTGCGACGCCGATCATGTGTTCTTCCAGCGTTCGTCTCTTCTTGTGGAGCGTTCTGTTTTGCATTCCTATTTGTTGAGGCTTGGGCTTCCTACTCTTCTTATATCCTGACATTTCCTTCCCCATTAATTATTCCTGCTATTTGTTCCTTTTTATCAAAAAGATTTCCGATCAGATTAAAATATAACCGTGACTTCTTTCCTTTCTATTTCCGTTTCTTCTGGGTGAAGGGCAAGCCCAAGAGGTTTAAGAAAAAAAAAAAAAACCCGCGGTGTTTTCAACAAATATACACCACAACTAACTTATTTTTCATAACAAACTTCAATGTAAAGTGCTAAAAGCTTATTTTATAAATGTTCCACGAGCCCATTAAAGCTTAAGATGTAATAATACAAATTTTTAATGTGTAGCTCGTAAGAAAAAAAATAGAAAAAACATAAGAGAATTATTTATAAGTAAAATTGAAATATTATTGTCATTCGTTTTAGCGTAACAGCGAAAAAAGGTAGACTTGATTCGCGTCTTAAAAATAATTATTAAGTATCATTATGAATTTCATCAAAATTTTACAAATCCTCACCAAAGAAACAATAAATATATTTTTCTACGCAGTCTAAAAATTATCAAACGCTTCTTATTAAAAATTCAAAAAAATTAATTTAAGAAAATAACGTTATCACATTAATAAAACGTACTCTTTAACAAAAGGCATTCTTTCTGAGTACTTTTTCGATTTAATGTGTAAAAAAATTAATGACTTTCCTTTTATTAATAGTTAGTTTGGTTTGTTTTGTTCTGTTCTTTTTTTTTTTTGTTTTAGCTTGACATTGAACAATAATATTTCCCTTAACATACTTCGGTGAAAATTTGCAAACTAAACTCACCGGCTGCAGAAAAACAAACGGCAAAAAACAACACGAAACAGTTATCACGAAGTAGAAAAAATTGCGTGCACGTATTAGAATTACGTTATTTAAATTTACGTGATTATTATCTAATTAACATGATTATTATCTAATTAACATGATTATTATCTAATTAACGTGACTATTATACGTGATTCTCACTAGGTTTACGTGATTTTTATGAGATTTAGGAAAATTATTTTTAAACCGTTTTCAGAACGGTACAGCGTTGAAATAAAACGGTTTTCGACACTTGCTCTCGTCCGTCACACATACGAGTGGAAAAAGCGTTCGACTACTTCAGCAGAAATTTAATGAAATCCATCTATGTGAAGCTTTTTTTGATTCCCCTACTCCCCCGGCGCTCTTTCGTTATTGTACGTGTCCTTTCAATAACTAAGCTCCCTCCGTCCTTCCGTTGTCATCATTAACTAGGGTTTCCCCTGTAAAGTCAACATCCCGAAATACCGATCACAGAGAGTTCAGCGCCGAACTTTATTAAAGTTTTACGTGTTAACCATTCTTACAGCGTTCAATCGGGAAATACTTTATTGTCGAATTTTTTTGGATAATCCGCTCAAATAATTCGTACACAACACACATCGGATGACCGATAGTGCACTTGATAGTGCGGTCATTTGTAAAAATAATGAGAACTAAACACACTTGGAATAAATAATATAATGTTAAAAACCCGCGAAATCTTTTGGCAAGTGGTTATATCGAAATTCGCGCGGATAGAATAAAAGTGGTACCATCTTTCCGCTTGCAATTACCAATCGAGCGGATGCATTTCTGCGACCTTAGTCCGAAACTGCACACAGCTAGAAAAAGTATTACTTGTTTAGCTCCTCAAAAGAACGGGCGGTTGTTCTATATTTTTCCAATATACATATTTCCATTTCGGCAATCTGTCATTCTGACACATTTTTAATAACGAATAGACGCGAGCATGTGGCTGCTTTCGATCTCTGTTAATGTTTTCACAGCCGTACAGAATATGTGTATTATTCGTGTATTGAATAAAATAGTTTTAAGTGGGGAACCAAAAAAAAACATATAAATATGTACAGCACTTTTAAACAATTTCAAAAAGATTCTCATTTCATAGTCGCGTTTGTAGTATATATCTTGCCTACACAAGTTTATCTAGAAAAAAAATTAATAACCCCCCGTATCATTACAAAAATTAAACTATATATAAACTTTTGCCATTAAATATAATTACGAACAAAACCGAAACGGGATAATGCAAGCAAGAACGTTTTCGAGCTTCATGAGCTAATATTAAAACGAAGACGGATTGGAGAAACAGGTTAATTGTTACATTTGATTTGGAAACTGGGAATAAATCGAAGTTCAAGGATAAAGAGAGAATTAACTTTAAAAAATAGCTATTAAACTTCTGACAAAGGTTTCGAAATTTAGCTTAATCTCATTTTTTTTCGTTTCTATATCGCTTTTTTCTAATGTGTTTTTCATGCTGTGATCGTTAAATTCTCTTTTTGGAGATAACGAAGCGGCCGAAAAATTTATCTCTCGTCGTCTTATCCGACCTGAACCCTACTGCTCACCCGATTTAGCTGACTATGTAACTCGAGCAGTCGAAGATGAAAATCGACGATATTTCGGCAACCGATAGAGCTTGTAAAAATTATTATTTCGCTGCGAAGCGAGTTGTCAACGAAACGTAGAAGGTGTATAAGTGTGGATTCATCTTTAAACCCACGCTGATTTCTATTTATATACGCTATGACGTTTCTAATAAACGACTTAAGATGCATGTTAAAATTTTAAAAAGCAGAATTTCAACGTTTAAATATTAAAAAATTATAGAGTCAGCTATCGATCTCCGGTGGAATTTCACGAAAGAAACGTCAACTTAAACTGGAGCAGTTAAGAAGTTCATTCAGGATTAACACGATAAAGTCCGGGGACGTGTGTATAACAGGAGGACAAGACCGTTCGCTGATAGTAGTAACCAGCTTGCTAGGACACATGGTGTAGCGTGTCGTACTAATGATATTTAACGACTGCGTCGCACGAAATAGAAAGTTAGCTTCTTTTTTATACTTTTAACGGATAATTAACTCGCCAGCGACGTCGCCTCCACCGCTAATCTTTTTAAGAAATGTCGTGATTAATGTATAAAAATCAGTTTTGGTAAATGACACACTCGTCAACAAGCGTCATTTTTAACTAACGTTGGAAACTAACAACATTAGTCTATGAAAAAATGTGAAAAAAAAAGAGTAATTTCGAGGGGAGGGGGCAGCAACTAACACGGAAATAATAGGCGAAAGCCGCGGAGACTTGGGTTTATTTTTTCGAAAAAGTTTCTACAAGCAGAGGGGAAAAACTAAAAATCATCGAAACCGTTTTGTTTAAGAAAACCCGTTTCAATTAAATAGAAAAACCCTTTTTATGTAAATCTGGACAATAGCGAAAAAAAGGCGGTAAATAAACTTGAAAAAAAAATTAAACGAAAAAATAAAAAAATATTTCATATTTTTTACGATAGACAAGCAATTAAACGAGAAAACGAAAAAAAAAAAAGTAAATGTGAAAGAAAAAATAAAGGAGATGTGTGAAGAAAAACCAAAAAAAAACAAAAAGTTCCGCAAGCGAGCTCTGCTCCGACACAAATGTGTTTCCGAAAAGGAATTTATTACAATAATTACCGGCAACAACGATATCTATATTAAACAAATACGGGGGGGGGGAGGGTTATCTAATTAATGCGAAATTATGTAAATTGTAATTGCCTAAATGCTTTGCAGAATTGTGTTTGTACATCGTATTTTAATGCGGTTAGCAAATTTCCTACGCGCTACTCGAAATTCATTAACGTCTTTAAGGGATTAATATATTTAGTTTTAAGCGGTGAAATGCCGTTTAAATGCGTCCATTCATTTTCAAATTCTTACAATTTCGGTAAAACTAAAGAACCGAGCCTAATTTAACATGTAAAACTATACCGTATTATATGAATTATTTCGGAGAGCAAAAATTAAAAATCATTTAGCCGCAATGTGCTTTTTTTTTTGTTTTTTTTCGCTGCCAAATTTAACTTCCAAAACGATCGTAAAAAACATTTTGTGAAATTCTCAGACGTTGAGAAAACGCGTTTTATGAAATTGTTCGGAAAAAAAAAAAGATATTTAACCCCCAGAGAGAAGAGGCATGGCGTATAGCGACGCCAAAAATTTTCAATAATGAATGAGAAAATTAATAAACAAATTAGAATTTACGATGATTATATGCGTTGTTCGTTTAGCGGATTAATAACACTATTATAAGCGTATTATAAAAAATGTACTCTGCTCTGAAATAATTTCTTAAAATTATCATCTATCAACCGCAGCCAATAAGGATCGCCGACTAATTCGGTCAGTAATTTGTATCGTATGTTTGAGCTGCGTCCGTTTGCGCGCTCCTATTCAATGTTGAGTACACAAAAATTAACTCATTTAAAAATCACACAAATATATTTATAAAATTAGAATAAAGAAATACGAATTTCTATAAATAAAATTCCTATAAATAAAACTCCTTCGGCCCGTCAAACCTTCCACCGTTCCCCCATTCTATCCTATCTATCTATATTTTTTCGAGTTGTGTTTAAACGTTTTATTTAATCTTCCCACCTACCCTTTCCTTTCCGCCCTATAATGCGAGAGATAGCAAAAAGGCAAAAAGTGGTCCTGCCGACAACGGAGATTTCGATCTTGTTACGAGACCGGACCATTCCCACTTCCTTTTCCTGACGTAACTTATGTTCATTCCTTAGAAGATTTTACATTACTTTTAAATTGAATCGATTTCTTAACAGTTAGCATTTATGCGCAAGCTTAATGACAATTATCATGTATACCCGTGACAACACCGGTAAATTAAAACTGTTACAATTACTATGCGTATATTTTACTCTGCGCCCCTCTTTTATTCCTTCCCTAATCAACCTTGTTTTAAATAATGGTCCAATTCCTCTTTTTGTTCCTCCTTTCGTTATTTGGTTGTTTTCCTGGATAGTCGACTTTCATTTCATGACCATATCACAACCATCTATTCGTGTCCGCCTGCAAAAGGCTCAACCTCATTAAATCCCTTTGTCATACTGATTTGGGTAGTGATCCCCTGTGATCCTGCTTATGTTTTACAAATCTTTTATCCGCTCTATTCTTAATTACTGTTCCTACATTTACGGTAATTCTTCTAGATCCTTTCTGTCTAAGCTCGATCGGGTCCAAAACGCATGCATCCGCCTCTGCCTTGGAGCCCGAAAGTCTACTCCTATCCCAGCTCTGCACGCGGAATTCCTCCTATTTTTCTTCGACGTTCCTTCTTCTGTTATCGTTTCCTCATCAAGCGATTGCCGATTTCCTCTTCTCCTCTTATTTCTTCTTATTCTTCCATCTTACGTAGCTGCCGTTTTTCCGTCAGCAAAACTCCCATTCTATCTCTTATCGCTGCCCATCTTGTTCAGTTTTCTCCGTATATCTACATTTATGATAAACTCCCCCATATTTCTCCTTCAATTTTTCCTCTTTTCTTCATCCCAATAACTGCTTTTATTCCCCAATTCCTCCTAAATCTGTCATTCATAATGTTGTTAGATCAGACTTTTTACTGAATCTAAGCTCTTCTTTCCCTAACCATTTTTTGATTTTTATCGATGGCTCCGAGGAACCCAATGGTGTTGGTGCAACTTTTTTCTGTCCTTCCCTAAATTTTTGCTCTATCTTCTATGCGAATTCCTCTGCTATTCTGTGTGCCCTTCTTTTTATCAGGTCCTCTCCTGTCTCTCGCAATATCCTTATTCTGTCGGATGCTCAAAGTGTGCTGCAGGTTATCGCATCGCCTCTTCTTTCTCACTCAACCTACTACGTCATTCTTCTTATTCGCTCCTTGATTCATTATCTTTTCCTTTCACACTTAATTCAAACGGACTTCTTCTGAATACCGGGTCATGCCGGCATTGATGGTAATGAATTAGTCGGTTATCTTCCTCTTCCGGTAGGTTTCTTCCTGTTTTCTCTTCTTCCAATATTACCCTTCTGTCTGCAACTGTTCATTGCAATCTATGGTTTGTCTGCTCTTTCTCCAATCCGTATTCCTTTTTCTTGTTTATTCAGCCTTCCCTTCCTCGTTTCCCCTGGTACCTTGACTTTCCTTCCATGCGTCGCTCCAACATCTCTGCGATCTGCCGCCTAAGCTTTGTGAGTTTGCTTCCTTCCTCGCTTCTCTGTTACTCTCTTATGCCGTCTCTTTTTTGTCCATTGCACCCCTCCAATATCCAATTTGTGTGTGATCTCGATCACATAATGTTCGGGTGTTCATCTCTTGTAACCATCAAGCTGCTTTCTACTCCTCCCTTTTACAAATTGGTATTCCCGCTCCATACAGTGCTTCGTTTATTCTCTCTCTTCCTTCTCCTTCTGTTGTTCAGGCTCTTGATTCCTTTTTGTCTCCGCTATCTCTGATCGTGTAAAGATCTGAATTTCTTGCGTATTTTTTCCTTTGTTCTTAGGCCAATGTCCTTGTAGACGAACCAAAAAAAAAAAAAAAAAAAAAAAACAAAAAAAACTACAAATATTAAAACTTTTATGATAAACTTGCAATGGGTTTTTAAACATTCCTTTTAGGGTATTTGTTCCGAGTCTTTGTTATCTTTGTATTTTATTCTCCATTTTTTTAGATAATGGTTGCTGTGTCCTAAATCGCTTCGATCGCTAGATCCGATTTTTATTTATCTGTTGTTTTTTTATCTCGTTAATATTTTGTTTTTGTTTTTTTTTTGATCTAATGGACAATCCCGTTTCTTTCTGATCCAGTCTTATATGGATGTGGAAAAAATGATTATATCGCCAATGAATCTAGTGTTTGACATATATATTCCTTTATTTTCCCCCAGTTCGCCTATAAGTAATGAAAAAAATATTTATCGTCGTAAAGTACCTTATCCATTATGAAATATTCGCTTATAATATCTGTTATCGGTCGAGACCCCCGGTATAAATTTCTTGGATTACCCTTATGAAATTTTTTGGGACTCCCCGATTACGCGAAGTTTTAAACCTACATAATTCGTGTCTTAGGAAATTAAACTTTTTTTTCTTTTTTTCTTTAATCAAGCATGAACTTGTTTTTGAAATTGTATTTCTCTACGATTTGGTTTATTGTATGCAGAGGCGGTCCGTTATTGAGGAGGTCTTCGGAAAGCCCGTTCCATCGGTTGCTGCGTTTGTAGGAAATATTTTATTCTTATCGTTTTAAGCGAAGTCACAATTTTCTCCGTAATAACCTCAAATATCCATTAATTCTCTTTTACTTTTATTTATCATTGTTTAACATCGGTAACCGTTTTCAACATGCGACATCAGAACCGGATAAACATACGAACCAAATTATTGCGATAGGGCAAAATATGACGGTGTTAAGCCGATTATTATCAAAAAGGGAACAGTGCGCTCAATTAAAAAAAAAATATGATCGATGGAAAAAAAAAGGTACAGAATTTTTTGTGATTTTGTATTAATTATTTGAACTAGTTTAGTACATCCACCTAGCACTCGCGGTGATTATCGCTGACAACGCTGTTGAAAAATCAAAACCAATAAGAAAATGCGTTCTTTGCGTTTTTCTTGTTTTTTTTTTTTTTTTTTTTTTTTTTATTTTACGGGCACTTCAGCACAGGATATTCACCCAACACAAAAGATTGGAAGAATAGAAAGACATATGGAGCGATAGGTTATATCAAGGAACGATTAGAGACGGAAGAAATGAAGACGGCTGACAAAGGAACAACAGAAGGAGATGGAAAAGCGAGTCTGTAAGGAGTAGGGAGGCCATGGCTAAGCAAATTTCTGAGGAAATTAAGGAACATTCGAATAGAATGTGGTTTGCGTCACAGGTGACATTTAGGGTAGGAGGATGAAAGGGACGACACAAGGGAGATTGAACAAAAGCGGAAACGAGAAGCCGGGAGCGGACTATGATTAAAACGAAGACGAACTATGGAAGAAGCGACAGAACGACTGATACTGGGAAAATTGTTAAACCAAGAAAAAGAAGAAGATGGGGAAGGTTGTAAGGCAAGATAAACGGAGTCAGGGTTAGAGAAAAAAGACGGATAGAGATCGGTCCAAAAGTCACGGTGAGAACGAAAAGAGAGAGAGAGAGAGAAAGAGAGTAAAGACTTTGGGAAAGAAATCCGCCTAAGAAACGACCATTTACTGCGGCCGAGCATGCTAATGAGTCAGCGAAATCGTTAACAGCGATACCATATTAGTCAAGGATCATCCAAAGCAGGTCAATTTGGATAGAACGGGAAGCTAATAAATTGTAAATAAAGGAACGAATATAAAGAATAATAGGACAGGAAGAGGGTTCAGGCGATAGCTGATAAAACGCTTTTCGAGTCGGAGTATAGAAGGAAATTCACTAAATTGGAAGTTGAACATATAATAAAAAAGAATAGCCCGTGAAATAGCCATGGATTCGGCTAGGAAGACAGAAGAAAAGGAGGGAAGTTGAAATGACTCAGAATGCGGTTGCTGTTCGTTCAGAAACAAGTTTCTTAGTCAAACTACGATAGCTGGTAACATCGAAGTTTTTTGTTGATTTTAACGCGACTCTATATCCAACTGTTTCTCTTTTTTTTTCGTAATAAACTAAGTAAGCAAACGAACTAATAAAACTGAAAAATAAACCGTTTTTTTATTTTTTTCTCTATAACAGTCATCGAACTCTGTTCCGATGACTGCGGTTGTAGACATTGAAAAAATTAATTTAACGCTATTCGCTATAATATTTGCAACTTTAAACAGCTACACCATGCGATGCTCTCCGAACTGAACTACGAAAGCTTTTATTTGTCGCAATTTTATTCATAGGTAAGGTTCGGTATTGTGTGTTTTACCATTTTCTATAATAATTTCCAGCAGAAAATTGCTTTATATTAATTAGGAGAATTGAACGATTAACATGCGGTCGCACTGAGTTTGGAATTTTATTAATCTTTTATTTCCCGATTTCTTCGTGAGTCTAGTTAATTTTGTAAAAGCCGATATGTGACAGTCTCGGATACTTCTTTTTAAACGGGAATTTCACTGAAGGACATTGTGAAAGTCATAATCCGTTTTTAAAAAATTGGCGAATTTTTCAAAACATGAAAAAAACTAAGTGACCCTCTCTCACTGAATTACAGCCGATTCACTGCTACCTTGTTTATATGTTGTTTTTTTTTCTAACCCTTCGATCTCCCTCACATCCTGCGAACACCTTAATCAATCTTAGTCTCGCTGCACATTATCTTTGTGCCGAAATTATCGGCCTTACTCTAGACCAAATTGTCATTCTTTAAAAAATGTGAAATGTTCCGGTCTGTAGCAGCTGAGACGCAAAGTGAAACGTCCGAGGTAGCACAAAAAACTACCGCATTCGTAGCGTGTAACTAAAAAGACAACTGCAGTCAGTGAAAAGGCGCGAGTTTGTTAGCCTATATAGCGAGCAGAATTATGAGCGCAAGACTGAAGTGAAGCGGATAGGCGCGCGACTTGAACGGCATTATTTTTCACAGCTGAGAACAATAGGTCAACAAAATCCCCGATATGCCTTCGAATAGGGACTAGAAATTCTCTTAAATCTTCCGAAAACAGGTCACATTCGTGATTCACGCTTAAGTAGAGAAGCCGAACACAAGACGTGTGCACCAGGGAAAAAAAGAGGGTAGAGAGGGGAAAAAAGGACGGAAATTTTTTGAGAGTTTACAGTGTTTGTGATATTCGCGCGACGGATCTACTACACTTTTCGTCGAAAGACGACACCGGCAACAGTACACCGAAAACAAGGGTTTGTCACGTTGCATAACGGGATGACATAATAAATGGGTGTATTAATTTATTGCCGAATATTAAGAAAAATAAAACGTAATATAACCTTCTCGGCCGCAGCTAGCGGAAAATACAACACTCAATTATAAACTTAAACGAAATGAACGTTGTAAAATATTAGTCGTCAACGTGCCTTACGGAATATTAATAATTCAATAATAATTAAGATAACGGACAGTCCATTTTCTCTCACCTGTACTAGTTTAATAGAAAAAAAGAGCGATACTAATACGCAATTCTACTTCGGATTTTTTTTATTCATTATGAAATTTTGTCTTCGTTTCATCAGTGCTGATCGGTTAATGAATAGAGATAGCAATTAAACGTGTCTGATAAAATAAGTCCAAGACAAAAACGTTGTACTTTAAATATGTTCGACTGCAGTACCTCTTTTAACTTATTCGCGGCGAAATTTTGTGACCTCACACGCGTCACATTTGTTTCAGTAATTCGCGAATGGGAAACAGTAAATTAATAAAATACAACTGATATTTCGCACCCTACTGATTATATGTTTCATTTTATTTTTATTACTTTACTATTTCATCTATTTTTTTTACTAGCTTCATTCGATTATTAACTTTTTTAACCGACTTCAAAAAAGGAGGGAGGTTCTCAATTGGACTGTGTTTTTTTTTTTGTATGTGTGTTACCTCAGAACTTTTTTCTAGGTGAACTGATTTTGATAATTCGTCTTCTATTTGAAAGCTGGTGCTTCTCGTGTGATCCCATTTAAATTTGATCAATATCTGACCAGTAGTTTTTGAATTATCCTTAATAATGCGTATTTAATTGACTTAGACTACATTGATGATGTTCTCAATCTTTTTTTTTCGTTTTATTATAACAACTCGATTGAATGTTTTCAGTTGAAAAAAGATCTGGAGGATCTGCAGAAAGATCTGAAAAAACGCATTCCAGCCTAAATCAAAATAAAATTACACCCGTTTTTACCGACTTCCAAAAAGAAGGAATTTGTCGCGATTATTTTTTTTTATGCTCGTTCGCGCATAATTCATTTACTGATCCTTTGTTCGTTAGAAAGAGTACCATTCATCTTAGGTACCCCGCGTAAATACTGATGAAAATCGGTGAACATTAACTGAGTATTCGTCAAAAAACGCGAAAAAGTGCGTCCTCTTTGGATAATTTGTTTATTAGTATAACAACGAAGGCGATTGACTTAAAAGATACTATCAATTTTCCAAATTACTATGGAAATGTAGCTTTTGATGTTTTTACCGTGGAAATGCAGTTCAAAATAAAGAAACCGATTTTTTTTTAAGTATAAAGTATGGAGAATAATGTGAAAAAAAATTGATTTTTAACAAGAAAAAAATTCAAGTATAACGCTAAAAATTGTAAAATAAAATAATTTTTTTACAAAAAATAAATGCCGACTTCGAGGTTTATTATAAAAATTTAATAAAAAAACGCACTAGAAAGTAAAAAATAATTGAATAAAAATGCGCTGAAAAGTAAAAAATAATTACTCCCGATTGGGAAATATATATCAGAGTGTGATATAACACTAAAAGGTGACATTATCGTAATTCTAACACAACATTAATACCTTAATCAGATTCGGCATCAAATTCATATTAAAATAATAATTAAAAACTGCATTAAATGTTCATTAAATTGTTCCTAGATATTTTAATATGAATTTGATGCTGACTCTAATTACTGGCCCCCCTACTCTCATTAGTGCCGTTGGGCTCAGTACATTGTGAACCTTAACTTCACAATCCCAACGCCCTGTCAAGGATATG
Organism: Icerya purchasi; assembly: GCA_039619475.1. NCBI lineage: Eukaryota > Metazoa > Arthropoda > Insecta > Hemiptera > Monophlebidae > Icerya > Icerya purchasi. The sequence continues at coordinate 243,567,687 of CM077115.1, forward strand.
GAACTCACTTTACTTTTTTTACTAATTAAGGTATTAATGTTGCATAAGAATTACGATAATATCACTTTTAAGGGTATATCACTCTGATATGTATTTTCTTATCGGGAATAATTATTTTTTACTTTCTAGTGCATTTTTTTATTAAATTTTTATGATAAACCATTTTTTTTTCTTTTTTTTTTTCTTAAATAAAAAAAAAAAGGTGGAATAAGATTGGGCTCGTCAACCAAGGATCTTCACCCAGAAACAATTAGAGGAAAACGAAAGTTATATAGTGAGACTATCAGATATCGTTAATAAGAAGGAAACAATGGAAAATAAGTGTAGAAGGAAAAGACAGGATATAACGGGCACAAAAAGGAGCGGGAAGCCCCAGCCTAAGCAAGTGGGAGTACAGAGCCGAACGCTCCACCGAAAGAGATGAGCACTTAATAAACACGTGATCAGCGACACAAACAACCGCATCATTTGAATGGAGAGGACAACACGGGGTAGAGGCTAATGATTAGCGAAAGCGGGAGGAAGGCAGCAAGGAATGGTTAAAACGCAAACGCACAGTAGCGACAACAACGGAACGAGGAAGTAAAGGAAACAGAAAGAACCAAGGCTTGAAAGGAAGATTAGGCTGAACGGACAGATAAAAGGAGCGACCATTAGAAAAGGAGGAAGGGTACATATCCGACCAAAATCTTACATGGAAATCTTTATGCAACGGCGGGAGATTAGAGGATGGGATTTTTTTGAAGAAGAAGGAAAAAGAAGCAGCAACCCGCCTTGAAGTCGGTATTTATTTTTTGTAAAAAAACATTTTATTTTACAATTTTTAGCGTTATACTTGAACTTTTTTCTTGTTAAAAATCAATTTTTTTTCCACATAATTCTCCATACTTTATACTTAAAATGTAAATCGATTAAACCTAAGTAAGACCAAAATAATGACAAACACCGATAAAGAAATAAAACGATGAAGAAATCGAAAAGGTGGGAAGCTTTATATATTTGGGTCAGAAAATTACAACAAACAAGCAACTTATAGCACATACGGAAATAAAGACAAGAATAATATTATCATGGGGGTAGCGTTTGGAAAATTATAAAAACCAAGAAATATCGATTAACTTATATACAATAAATATGTTCTACTAGTCGTCGTATACGGATCCCAAACTTTACCATTTACGAACACGAATTTGGGGAAAATACGCAGATAGCACAGCAAAATATAATACTGAATATACAAGATCGAATACGTAATTCAAAGATACGAGAGGAAAGTAAATTAAACGGTGTGGTACAACAAATGGCCAGATTGACGTGGAGTTGGGCGGGCCATGTGGTCCGAATAAACGATCACGGGTGGTCAAAGCGTGTTTTACATATACAAGGGTGGGCCACAGACAAAAAACGGCTAAAAGGAAGACCGTTAATCCGCTGAGAAGACGATATAATAAGATCCGCAGGCGGGAAGAACTGGATCAGGAAAGCGCAAGGTCGGAACGAGTGGAAGAAGCTGGGGAAAGCCTACGTCCAGCAATGGACACTAATATAGGGCTAAATCGTAAAATCATAAATCGTAATGTAAATGAAAATAGTTCAATGAGAAATATATATATATATATATATATATATATATATATATATATATATACATATATTTAAACTTGCTCACGAACAAAGAATTCCGATCGGATTATTAACAAAAATAAAAAAGCTAATAAAAATACTATCTCACTATTTCTAAACTACCATTTTAGCTAGAATTTTATAATTTCGTTTTATTTTTCATTTAAAGATAAAACAAAATTTAAATTAAATTGCAATAATTATGTATTTTTAAATCATTTTTATATTTCTTTTTTATTTCCCTGTGTTGTGTCCAGCAGCTTAGGAAAGTTTATTATATTTTATAAAATAGGTTTACTGATTTGAGAAGATCGAGAAGGGATGCGACGGATGGTGAATCCTGGGATAGGAGTGACAAAAGAGGATATTGCGAAGGGAAGCTGGAGGATAGGATAAGGATCTTTGGACATTCAATTAAAAGGTGAAGGATGGTGATAAGAACTTCACACCTATCACAGATTGGTGGATCAAGATTCTGAAATGTGTATGCGTGTATAAGGATGAAATGGCCTGTACGTAAGCGGTACAGCACCACTTGATCCTTTCGACTTTCTGGCTGAAATTTAAAATCCCGAACTGATGGTTTGACTGCATGTAGGATTTTATTGTTCCGCCCATTTTTTTTTTTAATTTCTAAAAAGCTGATTTGATTTTCTTTATGAAACAAGGTATTTCTCAAATCTACTGCCTACCGTAAAAGATTTCACGTAATTATATGGAAGGGGGGGGCGCTCAAAAAGTAAGTTTCCCTATTTTTTATTTTTGAAAAACTAATGAAACTAGAAAAAAACAGACACCGACATTGAATTCAGCATATTTTTATTTACTTTACCATATGTGTTCACCTTTTAAATTTAAGCATTTTTCGAGTCGAGAAATTAACTTAAGAAACTTGCCGTCAAATTTTGTAACCAATTGGTAAGAACGAAATTTTTCTATTCCTTGTCGGTCTCGAACATTTTTTCCATGGTGCCTCGTGACACACTCGGAAACTGGTCAAAAAGGTCAAAAATGGTTTGGCGGCAATCGGATCACAGAGTTTCTTCGATTTTTCGCACCCGTAGTTCGTCTGAGATTACGGATGGTCTGCCGTTCCGTTGCTCATCCTCCACATTCGTTCTGGCTCTTCGGAATTTAGGGCACCATTTACGAACATGTTGAACACTCATCACAGGGGACCATAAACTTCTGCTATTTGTCGATTGAAATTGGTGCAATTTTTTTTGTAGTTTAAAAAACTAATAACTGAGCGCACCTCGTATTCGGTCGCAACTTTCAGAATTTCATTCGCGATTAATTCACGTAACTCGAAAACGAAAAAACATACAGTATTGTGGTTCAAACTAGTTTAAACTTGAATGTTGCAGCTATAAAAAAAGACCACCCCCACTCCCGCAAGTTTATTCTAACCTGGGAACTTTACTTTGTGAAAGTGCCTCGTATAATCCCCCCCTTAAATGTCCTTCTGGATGCGCCTCTGGTATATAACACCACATCTGACCACCCAAAGGGGACCTCTAAATTATCGTCTACTCGCAGCCAATAGGCAAAAACATAAGCACTCGCAAAGCGGTCAGCGACAACCGTTACCTCTCGAAAAATTTATAAAAGAATAAAAATCAAAGCGAATAAAACTGGAGAAAAATAAGATTGCCTCCGTTTGATAATAAAATCTGTATAACGCAGACTTTTTAAGGAAATCGACCTCTTTCTGATTTTCCAAATTTCTTTATAAAATAAATAGACCTGACGGTTGAGATTTTCGGTGAAAATAAAATTATTCGTATTCGCTATTATAAATTTTCTACCAAAAATTTCTTTAAAACTATATTACAAATTAATTGAAAAAGTTGCTTTGCAAATTTTAATGTAGTAATGAAATGTTTTCTTTGGCTAAAATGCTTTTATCAATCTTGCCTCCCTTTGAGGAAAAATTCTGCACGCGTCCTTGGCCGAAATTTATTACACAAAATAAATAAATTAAACACGTTGATCGACCTAACATGAAAGAACACTAATCCGCTCTTTAGCGTAAAATTATTTCAAGTACTATTCGCGATTTATTACAATTAAACAAGTTTCTTTCTTCGTAATGAACGGTTATTTCATTGATTAATTTTTTTACGGTAGGGAGCTGTTTTTCCACCTTTTTTTTTTAATTCATTTGTTTCTATTTTTAACCTGTTTCTACTAGTTTATTATTAACAACAAAATCACATACGAACCACGAAATCTCTGCGTATTATTATCAGTTTATTATTAGTTTTTTCGTTTTTTTTTACAATTTATTCTTTTTAGCCAATCATCATTAATATTTATTTTATATTTATATATATATATATATATATATATATATATAAACTCGGCCACTTTGGCCTCACAAGGGGCTCTGCTCCTTGACCTCTCTTGCTTACATTTCTGTCTCTTTCTATTCTATACTTTGTATAAAATGATCAATATTTACAACGTCATTCTTATCGGCATTGAAAAAAAAAAAAAAAAAATAACGTAATCAAAAAAATCCGATCCTAACATTTAACTTTCGTTACATATGACGACTACTCTTCTGGAAAAATTAGTGACAAAACAATCGAAGAAAACTGAAACATGACGGAATAGAGAATATAGATAGATCAATGATTTCGTTCCAATCACTTTTTGTTTAACATAGTCGCAATCAGCGAAAGAGAAAAAATAAATTTCAGGACTAAATTATACATGAAAAAGTTTTTACATTAAAATTAATAACATCAGACCTTCGAGTTAGAATTAATACCGAAATCAATTTTTTTTTTATAATCTCTAATCTCTTAAATAAATTATTTCAAAGTAGAGCAATAGCATGGATACCGTTGGGCTATTTCGGAAAAGAAAAACTTTCTCTACATTGAATGTATCTTTTTGTATGCTTTACAATTTTTGCGAAATAAAAAAGACCAGTACACCATTATGTGCGACTGGTATAGCTTTGTATATTCATATGCATATCTAAAACCGTTCACGATAATCTTTGGTTAGAAACCACAAGATACTTTAATATGCGATAAATTAAACCGAACAACAAGAACAAAAAAAGAAATAAATTGCAAAAACTGTTTTTATAGTTAGAAATGTGGTTTCAATAAATACATCATAAAATAAATATCCAGAAGCCACCCAAGAAAATAAAAAAAGAAATTAATTAAAAATAATAAATAAAAAAAATATATATCAGTGACGAATAAGCGATGCGGCACATTCAAAGAACATTTTCATATAGAAAGTATTATAAAAATATACTGCATGTTACATGTTATTATAGATTACAGATCACAGATAATCGATTAGAGATAATAGATTATAAATTGTGAAAAATAAATTATGAATTCTATATAATAGATTACAGATTGTAGAAGCAGAGAGAAAAGTAAATAAATCCAATAACCGCTCATCATTTCTTAATTCTGGCACGGGTAAAGTTGTTTGTTATTTATAAACAAGTCAATTTCTTCTCAAAAAAACGCTGCAAACATCTTCCACGACTTAACCATCTGACTTGGCTGAAGAATACAACATATTCAGAACCTAATTCTTTCAGAAACTCCTTAAATTGCCGATGCGGATGTGATCGAAAGTAATTCACAATTTTTCTTCCTCGAAAATATACGCGTTTTCCCTGCAAGGAAATTCCGTGTTGGGAACACGGTGAGCCATCGTGACATCTCCAGTGCGGAGATGTTACCGCTGTTTTACGGTGGGATCACGTTTTCTGTTGGGTTTTTTTTCGATAAGTAGGCATTTTTTTTCTCTCCGCGAATTTTTTTATTTTTCAAAAAACCCGATGCTCTGCTAGGCGGAGTTATTCCGGTTGTGACACACCGTAAGTGTTACTGGCGCCCGTAATTACATCATTTAGAATTATTTTATCGAAGAGGAAAACGAGTTCATCGCAATATATACATACGCGTGTGTGTGTGCATAAAGCAGACTTTGCCAGAGGAAAACACCGACTAATGATCATCATCATCATCTGTGTATCAGCCTTGCGGCTGGTTCGCACCATGCATCAATCGTCTCCAGGCCAGCCTGTCCATCGCCCTCTTCTTTAATTCGGAGTATGATGACATTCCAGTCTCCTTCAGTACAGTATCCAGGAAAGTTATTCGAGGACACCCGCGCGTCTTTTTCCCTGTTATTTTTCCTTCTATTATATCTTTTAATATATTCCGGTCCTGCCGGAAAACATGTCCTAGCCACTGAAGTCGCGTTTTGCGAATCCGTTGCATAATATTTCTTTCTTCCCCCATTCTTTCCAGTACTTTCTTTTGATAGTCTCATATAATTCTTAAAGAAAAGTCAGTTTTAATCGACTTATGTTCTTCTTTATAAAATGAGATTTTACAAGTAATAGAGATATACACTTTTTTATAACATTGATTACCTCCAGGTTTTTCCACTACTTTCGGCGTAATAATATGCCATCAAAAAGCTCAATGTACGACGTAGTGCTGGAGAAAAATGATTAAAATTAATCTCAGTTATAAAAAGCGAATTAATTTATCAAAAACAAATCGATAATAATTTAATATTTGAAAATTTTGTCAATTTTCTAGTTCTTTTTCTTTGATGATATACGTTGAATAAATATTCACTGAAGAAATAATCAACGCTGGCATAGTTAATAAGCAGAATTATTACTCCGTCTTTTTCATAACATTCGGTCGTCGCAAACTTTTGCCCAAAATATTTCAAAAGTAACGTTAAACGTGTAGTAGGCAACTATTTGAGTAGCACTTCCTCTTCTTCTGACCTAAATTTAAAATTACAAAAAAAAAAAAAAAAAAAAAAAAAAGAAGCTACTGTCAATCTAAAAAATAAGAGCTACTACTCAGCTGGTTTAGATAAAATTAATATCATAATTAGGAATCTCCTAAATAAAGCCGTTCTTCTTCTTATACATCATTAACTTTGCTACATGATCACTTGTTATCACTGCTGTACCACCACTACCAGCAAAATGTAATACACTAGTTATTGGTTACAGGCCGACCTCTCCCACTAGCAATCAGGGGTAAAGTAGCTGAAAAATTAATTTTATATGGACTAAATGAATAACATTAATCAAATCCGTCTAGAACTAAAAATCCCCTTAAATAACTCTGACAACCAAGACGAAATAAAAAAAATTCCCACCCTGATTAGAAAACTTAACAACCAGCATATAAAATACCTACTTGGCGCTGGGTGTAAGAATCATAGAAATTAAAAACACCCACTATAATAATAATAATAATAATAATAATAATAATAATAATAAAAATAAAAATAAAAGTTTTGTAAAGTAATCAAATTCTCATCTGGCGACCAACTTGGTTTTATTAATGAGCTATCCCTACGGAATAGCAGAATTATCCAATAATTTCAGTATTAGACAGACTGGCCTGCTATTCCTGAACATTGAAAAAACATTCGACAACACTCGGTATCGATGTATAATTTATAAAATAATCCACTATAACCTTTCTTATTGTTTTATAAAATTAAGTGACGATTACTTAAGTGACAGAACTTCTTACACGAGTCTTATAACAAATTCCATAAAACCTGTGACCAACACGTATAAACCCACACAGGCCAGCATATTCGGTCCATTTCGGTTTAATTATATTTAAATGACTTTCCCACCCTTGAAGGTGTAGAGAGACAGTTTTAGACGCTGATGGCATCGCAATTATTTCCTCGTCAGACACAGTCGATTCTACTCTAAAATAAATTAACAAATAGCTATGATAAAATTGAACGCTCTTCAAACAATTAGAAATTTATAATTAATTCAAATAAAACGGAATCTATTTTATTCACTAAAAACAGCAACCATTTCGTGTTAACAATATTTATATTAAATTTTAGGGTACCCAGAGTTTGACAGTGGGCTCACCTTCAGTAAACATACTGCTATATTACAGATATCATTCGCGCTTGTATCACACTTCATCCTATTTTTAATAAAAGAAGTATAGCTCTACTATGAATTTAAACATATTATCTACAAGAGCCTAATTAGACCTATTTTGCTATGTACTTGTCCAGTCTACACTTGTGAATCTGACATCGAAAAATTTCATATCATTGTCGCAGAATAATACTCAATGTGCTTCGCTACTCCCTAATACTTCGAAAAATTCCCTTTTATTAAGAGCATTCAACTGATTTGTTCGCTAAACGTAAATAAAAAAAAAAAAAAAAAAAAAAAAAAAATCGGTGAATACATAAGAACATTTGGGTAAAAAAATTTAATTTTTTTTTTTTTTTGTGGCCTATTTGGCCATTAACCAATTATTGAATTAACCTTTCAGTAAATCAGTCCATACTTTTATGGCCGTGGCTGGGAATCGAACTAATGACCACTATCTTAATAATCAAGAATTCACGTCATTAGGCTATCGCGACAGTCAAAACGTAGCTTACTTTGAAACATTTGTAGATAATTTACACTCTGAAGGCCTGTTACGATAACCAACTGATCATTAATTACGGAATCTAGCTTTTTTTCTTCTTTAATAAAACATAACTTACTTTTTTTTATATTTTTTTTTTTTTATTAATAAAACAGCCCCTTAAGCGGGAACTACAATCTTAGAACTATTTCTAAATATGTAACATTTATAACTAAAAGTAAATTAACATGTTGCAAAGGAATAGATCATTATAACTATTCTTTGCTATTTATATACACATACATACAATAAAACGATAAAAATTTACAACATGACTAGGTCGCTCGGTTTTAAGCCGTCTTACATCTTCTGTAGTAAGCAAAAGGTCCAATGCTTCCGGGTTCGGATGGATATGGAGTCTTTCTTCGTGACGATGGACGAAGTCTTTTTAACGACTTCGTCCACCCATTTGATCCTTAAATCAGTATGTAAAGATTCGTTCCGTTGGAACTATGGAGCATTGGTTATCATACGCAGGAATTTAATTTGGGCTTCTTGAATAATATTTCTGTTTGATTTTTTGGTACATCCCCATATCTGTACCCCATAAATCGGTCCTACCATGGTTTCATAAATGAGACGTTTGTTTTCAAGCTTCATTTTGGAGTGTCGCCCGACAAGCCAATACACTTCACGTGTTTTCTCTAGAATCTGCTGAGCTTTCGACCCCAACGTGAGCGAAACACTTGCAGGTTATTTACATTGCCATCTTCATGGCCTATTGTAACAAACAATTGCTCATTAATTGCAGAATCTAGTGGTTTTTTTTATTTATTTATTTATGTAGTTTTGTATCTTTTTAGGTTTCTCCTTTTCACCCAGTAGGCCTTTTTTTGCTTTGTTTTTCCTGCAATTTGATTTCCTTTTTTTATGTAATACATGTACATTGTTCTCTTTCTATGTGTATTTTATAATCGGCGATTAAGACCAAGCCGAATGCCATTCAAAGTACCATTCCTAGGTACTTTAATAGATCAGATCGATTGTGGTTTTTAATTTTTTGGGAAATTTTAAGCGTTTTTGGTAGCGATAGATGACTATTTTTTTTTTTTTTTTTGTTTTAATAATTCTACCGGCGACAAAAAATCGATCGCCTATTATTTTTAATGCGTTCTTGTTTCGATTTTTTCGCAATTTGGTTCAACAATAATATATTTCGAAGGGCAAAAATAATAATGTTATCGGCGTTGTTGAACTTTTTCCTTTTTTTTCGATATATCCGATATTTTCGGCTGTCCATTCAATTAGCCCAACGCACACATGTCTCTGCATTAGTATTAGTGGCCGTTTATTTCAGTTGCTTTTTAACATCGCGGAACCAATCAAGGTTAACCATACAGACTATTAGCGTTTATTTCCATCATCATTATTTTCAAGGTCGCTCGACCAAGTGAAAGTACTAATAAAGGAAGTTTTGTGCTTCCATTTCTGCGAGCCCGTTTCCCTTTGCAATCTACGAAAATTAAAAAGCACTTTTCCGGTAATTAGTGAAAGGAAAAATTACGAACATTCCGACAACAGTCATGCGGCATGACATTTCACAAGTGCCACGAAAATAATAACAAAAACAAACAATGCTCCGTTCTTACACATGTTTGCTTATATGATAACCCCGCCCACCGACAAAATCAATTGTTTACCGACCAATGGAAATATTTATTTATTATAGAAAGTCCCCCCCCCCCCCTCCCTCTTGGTAATAACTGTTGAACACTATTAAAAAAAATCACGTTCCTCATTAAACATCGCGGTGCGCATGAGATGTAATCAAGTTCCACTGTGCCTCTCTCAGTTTGTTGTTTTGTTAGGTTTACTTGAAAATTGTTGAAATTCAAATTTGAAACATACGACTGAAAAAACAATTCGCAATTCGTCATCACCGCCATAGACATATCTTAGTAATCGTCCTAATTAAAATACACGGTAGAGGATTTTTTGTTTTTTTTTTTGGCTCGTCATCTAAACCCCATGTAGCCACTTCTTCCAACACAGATGAACTCTAAACCAAAACTAACTGTCTTATTTTAAAATTATGAGATAAAAAAAAAAAAAAAAAAAAAAAAAAAACAGAAAAAACAGAAAAAGGAAAAAAATTAAACTCTAAACTCCTACCGTCTATACCACAACGTTGCAATCGATTAAGAATAAGGGAACCAAAACCCGATCCTCACAACAAAGCAAATACTGAATATTATAAAGAGAAAAAGCCGTCCAAAAAATTAAGATGATGAAAAATTATTTCCTCTTCAAGAGGGATCCGTAAATTTCTCATTATTACTGATTCCAAGTCTGTGCTGCAAGCTATCTCTTCTCCTCCTTCCCAGTCGACTAATGATATCATTCTTTCTGTTCGTGCCTCTATCTCCAACTTGCGCTTAGCACGTTCTATCCTTATTGACTTTTTATGAGTTCCTGACCACTCTGGCATTGAGGGCAACGAAGCAGCTGACTTCCGCGTCTCTCAATGATCCATTCCTCCCGCATTTTTCTGCCTCAGACATCCTTTTCCTCTCCGCAAGTCTGATCCTCCCTTTATATGCGACCCCAACCATATCCTTTTTGAATGCCCTGCTCTTTTTCCTGAGTGCTCTCATCTATACGTCGAACTCTTGGCGTTGGATCTTCCTACCCCTTTCAATGCTTCCTTTATCCTTTCCTTCCCATCTCCAGCCGTTATTCCCCTTCTTCTTTCCTTTATACTTTCTCTCCGATCGCCTCAGAATCTGAGTAGGTGATCTAAGTCCATGTAGTTGGGTCAGTGTTAACACCGAGCCCACTAAAAAAAAAAAAAAAAAAGGAAAGGGTTAAAAAATACACCTCCGCGTCTATCAAAATAATTTAAAACAAAATAACGGATGATCGATGACTAGCGAGCAACTAATCGTATTGTTGTGGCCACTACAGATCAGATCGGCCGTTTGAACATTTTGTGAATTCGCGTATGACCCATACGAAGATGACCAGAACAAGGTAGTAAATTTCCTAATGAGCCTCTGAGGGGTAATTAGCGGCACATGATGATAATACCATGGTCTCGACAAATGGTTGGACTGTATTATAGTATCTACCTAAGTTTTAGTTGTTTTTTGTATTTATTCGATTCTGTCGGTGTCTAATTATTTTTCGAAACAAGTCAGTAGAAGGAATGAAAGGATATGCGAGACGCTTTCGACAACAGAGCTTCTTTGGTGGACACCATCATTTCCCTTTATTTCGCGGTGACTCGCTGTAGCGAGACAAATACCATCCCCACGGTTTAAAATTATTCGCATAATTTAAATAGAAGACTTTAAAACTTCAACCTACCAGTTACATGATCACCACTTTTTCTACCTGTGATAAGGGTGATGATGGAGGAACGGTTAGGTTCTGAAATGAGATGGATATCGAGAGAAAGTTGTTGAAACAAGAAGTCGATTCATTCGGATATACGATTGTGTAATTTTTATTTAGCTTTTTTTACTTATAATAATTAAACTAATAAAAATAAAGTGTGGTTGAGTGCATAGAAGATGATCCGAAAGTTCTAAACATAAATTAATGGCATGCAGGGCAGAACACGAATCGAAATAGCACAAAAAGGTATAGTTTAAATATTACGTTTTTAAATTAAATCGTTTTCTTCAATATTGTTATTCGGTTATTTTTAAATTCCTCGGCGATACATTATAAACCGTTCGGTAACGAATGTGTACCGGATGTCGTTCTATAACGTGTAAATTACTAATTTTAAATTTTCAATCGTTCATCAATTAAGACATTTATTTTTTGTTTCATATACCGACGGCTGTAATTTATAGCTAAGTGCTGACAGTGAACTTAGGCTGTCACTAAAACTAGGGTATCTTTTATCGACATCAAGTGGGATTGTTACAAAAACTCCTTAGGCGTATATGATTTTCGTTATGACGTTACTGTAAATTACTGAAGCGCCATTGGTGGTCGCATTACTGTACGGTGAGAATATACTGTTTTTCTATTTTGACATGATCACGTTTTACGGCTGAGGTTTATTGCAAGTTTTTTGGGACAAAAAAAGATTTTTTTTTTTTCATTTAATTGCAACGTTGTTTAAAATAACAATCAGTATTACATACTACGAATTATTCTTATAATCATAGATAATGACGTTAAGGCTATAAGCCTAAAAAGTTACATACGATATTTATGTAGTACGCATTATTTTTAAGTAGTTCTCCGAAGCAGGTCGTTGTAGATGTTTTAGCAGTCGTATAGTGTTATTTGTCAAAGAAACAGCAAGAGGGTTGATGTGGACAGATCAAGCGATTACAAGACACATCAACTATTATGGAAGTTTATTTGCTCAATCAAAAAAAAAGACACGAATATTTTAAAACTAAAAACTGTTCAGATTTTTTAACGCCGGAAGAATGTTACGAACACCGATAATAATTTTCTAAATGAATTTTTTTCCTTTTTTTTTCTTACGAACAATTCTACCGAACTTCAATTTTAAATAGCTTCATAGGCATTTTTTCTACTATTATCCAATCATAATTTTCCGTCTACTAGCTTCGAGAAATCACGACCTTTTCCGTCTTTTCTTTCAGATTTTTTAAAAATTCATCTTTTATCTCGTCCGAACCCTGTTCACTTATAATCGGTTCCGTAAATTCATCTTAAGGCTTCAATGGGGTATTCATTTTCTAATACAGGTTTTTTTGGCCTCTCTGTACTTGCTATCTTTCAATCTCCTTAAATCCTCGCCTTTTTTCGGGCCAAATGTAGTTGGCTATGCCGTTTTTTCTCCCGCCTCGAATTATTCCGAACCTTTTCCTTCCTTCTGTTAAATTTTCTATGTGGATTCTGCCGCTTTCTACGTGCAGTTCTCTATGTTTCCTTATCACTTGTTTTCATACTCGTAATCTGGAATTCTAAAAACGCCTTATAGGCTATCATCACAATTGCTTTCCAGATTATATAATGTTGCTTGGACGTTATATCACGAATGTTCTTTTGTTCCTTCACTCAATTTTTAAACGATTTCATTTAGACACTGTGAAGGCAGTGAGACATAGTGGATTCATTAGCCCGTTCTTCCGTTTTGCAGCTCATGCTTTTCTTTCCTTAATTTTCTCATTCCAGACAATGGCTCAACTCGTGTATTCAACCATCTTTTCCTCTTTTCCTCGCTCTAATATTGTTCCATTATGCTTACGACATTCAATATATATTAGAATGAAATTGTCGTACTTTCAAGATCCATAGAAATTCATTAGAGGGTTCATTGTATTTACACAATAAATCTGAAATCAAGCGTAAGCGTTTCGGTTTCTTCCAGTAGTGTTCTGTAGCTTGACATTTTAAACCGGCGACAAAGTATTAGCCAGACTTCGGATACTTTTGTCGATAATTTTAAATCTCTTATTGCCAAATTATCGTAGTCGAAGTTAAGTATTACAATCAGAAATGACGAAAAGCCGATACTAAATTTTTGTTTCCTAATCTTGCTTAAGAATTCGGTATTTTATATTCACATATCGGTACTGTCAGAATTCAATTTTCAATTCCTACCGTCTTAAAAAGGGAGAAGTACGTTTTCTTTTTTCTTTGTTTGTTGGCGCATAACTTGTACTCGTGTGAGCCGATTTTTTTCGTAATTCCCCTTATTCATTTGAAAGTGTACCAGTCAGCGGTGGTACCATGTGAGTATATCGATGATTACCCTCCGGTGAACACAAACACTTAGTAGCCATTAAAATAAACGTTAAAAAAATACGGTCCCTTTAGATAGTTTTTTTTTTTTTATTTTTTATTTATTTAAGTATATAAAAAAGGCACGACACTGACTTAAAATATTATAATTATAAACGTAATTTAGAAAAATGAAAGTATCATCAATGCTAATTAACACGGATGAATAAAGATTCGAATGAAAATAATGAATATTTAAGACCCCCAAAGCGCAAATTAAAAAGCTTGTTGGAAAAAGTTGATTTTTAGCGAGAAAAAAAATTTAAGAAATAAAATGTTTTTTAAGAAGAAAAAAAAAAAATACCGATACTTGAAGATTTACTGCTAATAATTTAATAAAAATGCACTAAAAAGTAAAATAAAAAAAAATTATTCGATAAGAAGATAATATATTTTACAGTGAAATATATCTTAAGGTAGACATAGCGATATTTCTTGTACAATATTAATACCTTAATTAGAGTCTCGGTACGTCAAATTTAAGTTAACAATAGAAACCCTATTGAAAATAGTCATTATGTTTCCGATACTCGGATTATAGAAAAAGCGAGCTGCTCTATTATTATAACCAAATACGGAAGTAATTACAATTTTAGATAACTCTCATGCAACACAAGAAAGTTTAAACGAAAAAAGCCCTATGATATTATTTAACCATCGTTGTATACTTATTCTTTTGAGGCTTCTGTCACCGGATGGGGATAGCCTCTTCACGTCAATACTCTTGCTTCAAAATTGCTGGATAGTTCATAAGGACTAATTGTAATTTAATATCTTTATATATAAAAATCCCGTGTCTTTATGTTTGTGCAGGATAAACTCGGAATTTACTTAACCGATTTTTATAAAATTTTGAAAGTACATGCAATTTGGTCCAACTCTTAAGAGATAGGATACTTTTTGTTTTAATTATTTACATAAATATTTATTATATTAAATAATTTAATCAATCAATTTAAAAAAAAACAAATTTAATTGTTGGCTATTACTTTTCGCTTTAATTATTTACATAAATATTTGTTATATTAAAAAGAAAACAAATTTGACAATTTTATTATTTTTTGAGCACCAACTACTTTTCGTGGCGACTTTTGTGTATCCTGCGATGTTAATCGAAATGCAACCATGTTTATCGCTGGCCCATGGCGTTTTTATCGATGGATGATCAAATAAATTTTTTCGCTGTTGTTTACAAAAAAGTTCAGTGTTATTACGGAGTTGTTGTTTATGAAAAAAAAAAAATATTGTGCGATATTGTGCGGCATTTAATTTATTTATATTTCATCGTATTTAATAAACGCCCTGCCTCGATAAAAAAAAAAAAAAATTATTTTAATATTCCGACAACAATAGTGTGGCAGTGATACAACTCTCTGACATTGTTGGGCATGTAAGTTGCTCTATATTTCAGTATAAGATAATGCCGCGGAGACAATCGAACCTCAACAATGCGCGTAGCAGAAATGCACGGCGTATGCGTGTTATGAGAGCTACTGAATCGGAAGAAGAAGAAATTGCAAGAATAAACGCAGCTCAACGGATCAGAACAGCAGAAATTCGAAGTCAAGAAACTCGAGAACAACGTGATGAACGTCTAGAGCGGCGCGAGAACGGCACGTGGCTGAATACAAAGAACGCGACAGAGAGTGGCAAGACAGGTTGACCAAGAACATTGTGCACAAATTAGTGCTTAGATAATTTTCAATTTTATAAAATAATATAACCAATAGTTCGAAACCAATGTTATCTGCCTCATTTATAACATTTAATTTTTATGTAACTAATTTATTTAGTATATATTGTGTAAATAAGTCATTGATTACAGATTAAAGTTAAAGATTAGATAAATAAAATGTAAATTCAATAAGTGTATATTAGTTGGATAATTTCATTCTCTACATATGATTCAAAATCGGCTGAATAATTTCAGGTTTATTAGTAAAAATTAATTTGGTTGCATCAAAATAATAAGTAAAAAATTAATTTAATCTATTATAACTACTAAGCCACAGTAACGCGTGACTGGGTCAGCTAGTATATATATATATATAGACGCATTAAATTGTTTCTAAATATTTCAGTTTGCGATTTCCATGCCGCTTCTAATATAATTAATGTTGTATAAGAATTATCATAATATCCACTCGGAAATATATTGTTTTTATTCGAATAATTATTGTTTACTTCTAAATGAACGTTTAGTAAATGTCTTATGGTAAATTCGGGAATTACGATTCCAGGCAAGTCCAATTTATGTATTCAAAATAAAAGCACAGTCGTCTAAAGCATAATCTTCTATAATCTTTTACCAGTATATATTATATAATTTCTTTATTTTTTCACTCACAGTGCTGTTCCTCACTTGTATCTGAATCCTTATTCCTTAAGCAGACTTTATTCCCAACCACTCATCATATCTGCGGGTAGGTTTTTTTTTTAAATTTTTTCCTACAATGATACTATTGCTAAATTTTTAATTGTAATAACCTATAATCGTTTTTTATATGTTGCATCGTGCGGTAAGACAATTCGTCGATACGCTAGTTCAACTTGCACTGCTAACGTTATGTTGTATCGTAATTTGCATAAATATATTCTTTCTTTCTTTCTTTCTTTCTTTTTCTTATGGTAAATCTTGAAGACGGTATTTAAAAAATACACATATTTCTTACAATTACGAATAGTTTCTTTTTTCTTTTTTTTTTTTGATTTATCATCTTTTTAATACATTTTTAGTTTTATTTGATTTGTCTGAATACAGAACAGCGTGTCATACCGCTACTAAACAAATTGGTATAGTAATCTCTGTTGTGATTTCGAATTTCTAACACCTGTTTTCCACGATTTTTCAACTTGCTAAGCATCGGTTAGCAATGGAGATTACACGAGCTGTTCGCGATACGGTCGAAATGAGAACCTAATCGATTAAACTGAAATTAGTCGACTAAGATGTAAAAAAAAAACACTGGTTATTCTATGCGATCAGAATTGAATTGTCAAAAATATGTATCTGCAGGTAAGTCATGCGCAGAAAAAAGCTATTTGCACCGCTTTCGACTGGAGGAGGACATTAATTCTTTTTAACTCACGTTCGCTGTCGGTAATAAGATGGCGAAGGTAAACATGGAGACGACAGAGGAAAATAAACAAAAAAGAAACGCGGCAAAGCGATTCTCATTAATTTCTAAATAACACGCTGAAAAGGCTAACTCGCCATTCTAGCGATTCTCGCCGCCCGGCAAGATCATATAAATAACGGTGTCGCTGTTGTCGCTCGAAAGCGGTAATGAAATTGGAAGGAAATTTCGTCAAAATTTTTCGACAAATCAGCTAAAGGATTAAACGGATTAGAAGGGCTACGTGGCGGCGCTAGACGAAGAGGGACGGAGGAAATTTAATTAAAGCGCACTTACTTCTTCTTTGATGAATTCTTAAACACGAAGATAAGAAGACAAGGGCGACGACACTAGATGGACAGAGGAAGGGAAACTGCCTATTTGTAATTTGTCTTTAGCTCATAATTCGCGAATCTGCAGAAGACGTTCCGACGAAATAACTTCGAACAGGCGAATTTATAAACAGATTTGCGACGAACGCAAACGTTTGCGAGCAGATATGACAACGAACGTCTTTTCGCGTGCGACTGTCAACGGCAGTTCGCCGTCGTCAGCCTTTTATTAGAGCAGCGAAATTGTACTTTTCTTATTAGCTATCCGTCGTATTTTCGACTAAATCGCATTATCGCCGGGCCGAACTATCGAAAACAAGAGGCCGTGGCCTTCAAACTGACATACTAGGACGGAGATGGTATGTATCGGCGTCGAAGTATCTTCGGCCAAGCAGAGAACCAGCCAGTCCTCCGTGGACCGTCGAAACTTTTACCAGTAAGAGGAGTTTAGAAGAAATTTTCGCTTTCAAAAGCAGAGAAAATACGTGCGATGTCTTCTTGTGCAATGGCTGAGAAAAAGAGAAAACAAAATCGAAAACGGAAACGAAAGAAATCTAAAAAAAATCTAAAAAATATCTAAAAAAACAAAAACCGTTTTTTTCTTTTTATTTTTTCCACTATTTCTTTTTTCAATTAGTACTACTTTTTATTCGTGATCGTTAATACTCGGCACGTGGTAGACTTACGTTAAATCCTCTTTAAAATTGAAGGCGGAATTGGGAATAATCTCATATTTTTTCTCCTTTCTCTGTGCCTAGCTTTCGCTATCTGGCCATACAATAGAAATTGTGGTTCCCACGCCGGGATTCGAACCCGGGCGTCCCCGATAAAAACCAGGTATCCTAACCACTAGACCACATGGGAACCAAATCTCGTTTAAAACAGTCAATTTCTCCTTATACATTTCCCCCGAAATTACGAAATTTTTTCTTTGAACACAGTAACATATTATATTACAGCATTTACGCGGAGCTTATAAAATGAACAAGATATAACATTTTATGAAAGAATAATGTTAGTAATATATTTGAACAAAATTTATGCTTACGCGTTCCGAAGAAATTTCATGATCACAGAGCATTATATCGAAACGTGTAAGCATAAATTTTGTTCAAATATATTAACATTATTATTTCATAAAATGTTTTATCTTGTTCATTTTAGAAGAATTTTTTTTTTTTGGCTTGGCTAACAAAGAACATTTGACCCATATCTTTATTTATTCTGATTCACTCTTTTTTTTTCTTTCTTTTTTTGAGATAATTTAAATTTTGATGCTATTCGCTATTGAGCAAAGGAAAGATGCAATTATTGGAAAAATGAGGGGGTTCGGGAACGTAAGTATCGATGAAATATTATAAGCTGTAGGAACATGGAGTTGTAATAAATTAGAGTATAGTATTGCTGGTTCATTGAATAAAGAGACTCAAAAAATACATGGTCAGCGTCGCATATGTAATTATTCTCCGATGGGTGAAGGGGGCAGAATGAAGATGATGAAGGAAAGACCCGGTGCGTCGAGAAACGAAGAGGAGTGAATGGTCAAATTGAAGACAACATATGGATACAATGGAGTTATGTCGAAGAACTTGACAGCCGTGGAACCATGGACTATCAGGAATGGAAGGTTGAATAGAAAGATAGGAGTGCGACTTGGAAAACGAACGGGCATACATGGCGAACCGAAATTTCGAGTGTAATTTTTTAGAGTGAGAAAGAATATTATTGGCCGGATAAAGATCGATGCAAGTAGCATTCGAAATAATGTGTATAACACAAACTTCAATAATAAACGCTATTTTAATTCATTAAAAAATCCGGATTTCAGCATTTATATTTCTAACAGTATTTTAAAAAACGCCCCCCAATTAGTTTCGAATTATTAAATCCGTAATATATATATATATATATGAAAAAAGAAAATATATTACAACAAGAAACCAAAAAACACATCTGCGTTTTTTCCTGACCTTCCCTTGCCCACCAACCTTGACGACACCCTCAGTGTTAATAATAATGATAATAATATTTTATTTTTTTTCATTTTTGACTATAACGAGGTGAATTCAACTATTATAAGTTAATATCGTAATCCAGAACACACGTGAACGTAAATATCAACGTTCGACAATAGAAGACTGATGATGACTTTGCGGAACCGCATATTTTAAGCACCCCCCTCACAAAAAAAAAGTATTAAATTTTGATCATTACGGTGTCGTGTTAAAATTTAAAGAAAATTTCTCTCCAACGTGAATAAAAATGCTTCCTCAAGTTCTACTGGATCTTTTTTTTTTGTTTTTGCGTTTACTTTCCAAACGATAGAGGGAATTCATGGGAGTGCTTCGCCCACCGACGTAATGACTAACATAGATATATCAAGGGCGGATCCAGAAGGACATTTTTAAGGAAGGAGATTATATAATTACGTAAAATCTTCTACGGTAGGCAGTAGATTTGAATAATAATACCCCTTGTTTCATAAAGAAAATCCAAATTATAGAAATTCATAAAGATGTGTTTTAAAAATACATAATTATTACAATTTTTAATTTAACTTTTGACCAATATTTAGAGGTGAAAAATAAAACGAAATTACGAAATTATACCTTAAATATCGTAGTTTAGAAATAGTAAGAAAGATAGTATTTTTATTAGACTTTATTTTTATTTTTCTTAGTAATCCGATCGGAAAATTCTTTGTCCTCGTGAGCAAGTTTAATTATATATATTTCTCATTGAACCATTTTTAATTAAAATTACAAAATAAAAATTAAAAATAAATAAAAATGGCGAAAGATCGACGACATTTAAAATAGAATAAAAAAAGAACAATAATAGTTTTACTAGAAAATAGTATTAAATATTAATTATTAAAATCCGTATGTAAAATTCATACAAATCTTTTATAGCATAAATTCGTTTCTCTGTTATCATAAATTTGAGGCTGTGGTTCTTTAGGGGGGATGCCCCCCCTCCGGATATGCCATTGGATATATATGCCGAATAAAAGATTTTCCGATATTTTTTATGCTTTGCCCTTTTGACGCTGAATTAAATTTCACGTGTAAAAACAACTCGGAATTTAAATATACCTATCGCAATTATTAATATTTTTACGAAACAACTTTTTTTTTAAATTCATGTTTCACAATTTTATGTAATATAATGGTAATAACAAGCATTGAATAGAAACAAAATTTATTATTCAAATTAATACACTGACGTGCTTCGGAGACAATGCAATCATGGTGAAAAAATATAAAAATATGTATAACAATATTTTTTCGCCATCATTATTGAGCATTGTGTCCGAAACATGTCGGTGTATTAATTTTCAATAATAAATTTCGTTTTTAGTCAATAATATGTTTACCATGATGCAGAAAGAGAGTAGATAGATTTTTTTTTTTGATTTTTTTTTTTTTTTTTTTTCTAAGATTGTATATGAGGGTTTCCATGTGCCGTGTTTAACTACTGGGGCTATTACAGCACATGGAGCCTACTTAAGGGGATTAAACGCGATAGTACAGATCGCTGCTCCGCATGTAAGCTAATACAGCTGCGACCGCGGGCGGAGCATTTGACAGTATCGTAGAAGTAGAGGAAGTGGTGAAGTGCATGGATCGTGGTACTGCAAAAGAGGGACATTCGAGAAGTAGGTGATTGGTGGATGGGGCGCTCGGTTGACTACAAAAGAGGCAGACATTTGGGGGTTCCTGGCTCGTGAATATGTAGCCGTGCGAGAGGATTGTATGTCCTATTCGGAGACGATTCAGAACAGAAAAATCTCTGCGGGAAACTCCGTCTGTGGGCCACCAAGGCTCCGTGGTTGTTTTTATGCTTCGGAGAAATGTACTTGAAGATCTCCATTCCTGTTGCCATTCTTCTCCAGTTTGCTGCATAAATAAATGAGCCAATGTAGGGGGAAGAGGGGGGTTGTGTGGCATTGGAGAGAACAATGTCGCCTGAGCTGCTCGATTGACACGCTCATTGCCTGGAATCCCAACATGAGCCGGCACCCATAGGAAGGACATTTCGGAGTTTAAATGTGATAACCTGTATAATAGGTAATGTACCTTCCTTACCAAAGGGTTGTTGGATTTAATCCCCGAGATGAGTTGAAGGGAGTTTAGAGAGTCAGTTATGAGTAGGGCCTTTTGGGACTGGGGGTTGCTATCGGTATAGTGTTGGATGCAAAAGACTATCGCGTATATTTCAGCGTCCAGTGCTGTACAGCAATCGTGCAGTCTAACTGACTCTGCTGCCCCTGAGACTTCGAAGGAGCATGCCGCCGGTGACTGATAACCTATTGCCTTCGCTCCATCTGTGTAGAGGCATGCATGGTCTGTGTAGCTCGCTATGATATTTGTTGCTATTTGTGCTATGTTTGGGGGGTATTGAGCTTTGTTAAATTTTGTCAGCGATATGTTGATGTTTGTGATTGGCTGACTCCAAGGTGGTGCGGTTGCTGCGAAGTCTGGCAGAGTTCTTGGGATTGAAAAGATTTGGAAACGACCCATAACCGAAAAAAGTTCGGGCACTGGGTCATTCCCAAACCTCATATTAGGAGATATTGTCGGGGTTTTGGTACTACTAAGGAGGGTGCTCATTTCTTTAAAGTTACAGTACTTCCTATAGTAGGACAGCGGGGGACAACCTGCCAGTGCATACAAACTTATAACCGGAGAAGAGGGATGAGCAGAAAGGATAGACCGGAGGGCAGCAGAATGTATAGGATCTAAGGATCTTAGCACACTTTTAGCGGCTGAGGAGTACACCTGGCACCCGTAATTAATTCGTGAAAGGATAATCGATCTGTAGATTGTAAGAAGTAATTTTGGGTTTATATTGTACTTGTAATTTGATAGATACTTCCGGATAGACAAGGATTTTAGGCACTCGGTTTTGAGCTCAGCTATGTGAGAGCGCCAGGAAAGTTTTTTATCAAATATTAGGCCTAGAAACTTGACTGATGGACGATTTGGGATAGGAAAACCATTTAGACTCAGGAATACACTGGGAAGTGGGTTTTGGCGTCCCCTGTGGAAATCAACACATATTGTTTTTGTTAAGGAAAAGGTCAGACCGTTATCATTGGACCACTTTTGTAAATTTTCAATGGATTTTTGGAGGATATTTTGAGCGTTTATAGGATGGTTGAACGATAAGGATATATTCAGGTCATCAACGTAGAGCCGGGACGTTACTGGGGCGGCAAGGCAGTCAGTTATATCATTGATATAATATATGAACAAGGTTGCGCTTAAAGCAGAGCCTTGTGGCACACCATTTTCCAACAGCATCAGTTCAGACGTTGACGAACCAGTCGTAACTTGGATCGTTCTATTGTCTAAGAAGCTGTGTAGGTATTTACCCAATTTTCCGGCGATTCCCGCCGTTCGCAGTTTTAGTAGTAAGCCATGACGCCACAGGCGGTCAAATGCTTTTTCTAAATCGAAAAATACTGCGTAGAGGTGCTGTTGGCGATGAAACGCCGATAAAATCTGCCTTTGCAGGCTAAGTAGCTGGCTGACTGTCGATCTTGCCTCTCGCCCGCCGGCTTGGTTAGGAGATAGAAGACATTTTTGTTCTAGGAAAAACATGAGGCGCCTATTAACCATCTTCTCCAGCGTTTTGGAAATGACACTAAGCAATGAAATAGGACGGTAACTTTCGGGAAGAGTAGGATCTTTATTTTCCTTTAGTATTGGAATGATATTGGCTGATTTCCATTGTGCCGGAATGTTTCCGGAATTCCAGATTTGGTTGAATATATGTAGGAGAAAATGTTTGCCGGAAATTGGGAGATACTTTAGCATGTACGGGTGGGTACAGTCGGGGCCAGGGGCAGTGTTGGATGTGTGGTGGTTGAGTTGGAAATTTAATTTTGAGATGGTAAAGTTACTGTTATATGTTTCGTTGGATTTGGACGGGAAGTGCACTGGCTGTTGCTCTGCTTGGTGTTTCATGCTGCGGAAGGCGGGAGGGTACTTTTCTGACGACGATGCTGCGGCAAAGTAGCTGGCAAAGGCTTTGGCGACGTCCGCTTCATCCGTTATCTGGCTGCCATTGATTCTGAGTTGAACGCCGTTTGGGGCGCTGTTGATTCCGTTGATGGATTTTATTTTGTTCCACATGGTCCTATTTGACGTTGACGAAGAGATCGATGCGATAAACTGTTCCCAGCATTCTTGTTTTTTGCCGCGAATAAGAGCACGGGCAAGAGCTCGGGACTTTTTGAAGGCTATTAAGTCAGGTAGCGACCGAGACGTTTTATACTTTCTGAGTGCTCGTTTGCGCTGTTGGATTGCGGTATGAATCTCTTTGCACCACCATGGTACTCTCTTAGCTCGGGAATTGTGAGAGATGGGTATTGATAAGCAGGCAGTTTGTAGAATGGCATTAAGAAACGTGCTTAAATTGTCTGATAGGGACTCGCTAGGAGCTGGGATTTTGATTCCGGCCTCGTATGCAGCCCAGTCCGCCTTGTGGAACAAAAATCGCGGGGGTCTTGGAATTAGCGGTGATGGATGGTATCCCGCGAACTGTAGGAATACTGGGAAATGATCACTGGAGCAAAGGTCGTCATGGATAAAAGACTTAAGTTTCGGGAGGAGTAATGGGGATACCAGTGCTAAGTCAATAGTCGAGAAGGTGTTATGGGAGAGGTTGAAATGTGTGTGGTCAGGTGGGACCAGGGTACACAAATCGTACTCTATTAATATATTAGTGATGATTGATCCATGTCTGTTGGTTGACGCCGCTCCCCATAGTGGGGAGTGAGCGTTGAAATCTCCAAGTATGACCATTGGGCTTACTATTTGGGATATGGCGTTTTGAAGTACCATAGTGTTGGGGGGAAGGTAGCAGTTGCAGATCGTTAATGAAAGTCTCGGAGGACCGTGTAAGAATACAGATATCGCTACCATCTGAAGAGGTGTGTCTATTCTGGCTGATACAGCTGAGACCGACGTATGCACTAGGATTGCTACTCCTCCGCTTGCTCGGTTGCCACCAATATTATCGCATCGGAATAGGCTGTAGTCCTTTATTCTTGGTTTGTCTCCAGGCCGCAAGTGCGTCTCCTGCAAGCAGGCCACCGATGGAGAATATGTGGCTAATAGTTGTTCCAGTTCGGCTTGGTGATTGATAAAGCCTCTGCAGTTCCACTGCATAATTGTATTGTTGCTCGCCATGCTGGGTGTTTCTATGTTGTTTCGTGAAGCCAGTGGCTGTTGTTAGTCGGTCTTTAATATTGGGGTTCACATGGGGTTCGTGTGTTAGTGGGTAGAGCTCCCTTCTGACGTATTGCCATCTGTGGATAGGCAGCTCAGACTTTTTAGTATGCGGGTACATTCATTTTTTAAGCTCGAGTTCTTCAGGTGTGGTTTGGTTGCTGCAATTAGGTGAATCAGTCCGTATTTATCCTGTGTAAAGTGGTGCGCGTAGGTTATATAGTCAGATTTAGAAGTTATGTTTCTCATGAAGGTTTTGTAATTGTCGAAGTTAATGATGAAGTTGGCTTGATCGTTATCAAACATCGGTCTGACCTTCTCAACTGCTTCGTCGATGTTTATGTTTTTTTTTTGTTTTGGCTTCCGATTAGCTGACTCAGTGATGTGCTGCACGTCTGGCGGTGTTTTGAAATCGGTTTTCTGTTGTGCCTGTTGCTGCAAAAAGTCCTTCTCTTCTGGCTGTGATTTCAAAGTATGTTTCAGCTCTGATTGGATTGGGGAGCTATCTGTTTGTTCCAGTAGTGCAGTATGGCTGATGTCGTCCTCTGGTAACGGGATATTAATTTTCTTTGTTGCAGGCTGAGATGTCGCTGATAGTGTGGGATCGTCGGACAAAGAGTCTGGTGTTGCTGGGTGGGGGCGTTTCGCATTTGGGATTATTTGGTCGACTTCCATTGCTCTGCCGATGTCTAGGTGTTGTGGGGGGGGGAGTAGGTAGCATGGTTGGTTGGCTAGTGTTTCCTTTTTTATTTGTACAGCTGTGGCATGAGTGGTCGTCTAAGTGGAGGAATATGCGGTGTTCGTGTTCATTGTGGGTTAGTATAAAGGACTCAGGGATGTTGGAACAGTTAGCCTGCTCTATATAGACTTGTCTACGCCAGCTGACAATATGTCCGAATTCGGCGTCGTTTGGGTTGACCCGAAGGATGGCTATAGGGGTGATTAATTTCAAAGAAAACACTGAGGCAAGGTAAGAGACTATGAGCTGGTTCGGGATAGTAGGAGAGACATTTGACATGATTAGTTTATTCGATGGATTTTTTAAACGTCGGGCAGTGATCACTTGCGAGCCTATTTTAATTCTTCCTCCATGTTCGAATAGCTTTTCGACATTGGATTTCGACTTAAAAAATATTTCCACTCGGTCTCTGCTGATTTTCGAGCCTGCTATTATGTTAGATGGTCCGCCAACTAAATCTTTTAATGCCAAGAAGTAATCGCGGTTGCTGCTTGTCGGAACGTACGGGAATATTATGCCCTGTTCCTCTGTTGGGTAATTGAAGTCGGTTAGCGGGGCTATTTTTTTTATAGTTTTTAATTTTTCGGAGAAGGATGCTGGTACACTCGGTGCGGTCGGGAGGGTTGCATCGGAGGGGCTGTTTTGGATTTTGTCATTTACCGCGGTCGCTGCGGAGCTATCAGCGTTAAAATCGGCAGACGGCTGGCTGCGCGAGTTTATCACGAGAGATAAATCAGCTGAACGCTGCGGGTTTGTTTGTGTGGTGAACTGGTTTTTGTCGGAGTTGCTGATAAGACTTGTGTCGTGCGTTGATGTGATCGGTGTGTGTGTGTGTGACTTACCTGTTGTGTGCGGTGTGGACTTACTAGCGGTTGCGCTGTTGTTCCCGTCGGGTTTAGACGGCGCTTTCAGCTTACCAGCCGGCTTCCCGGTTGCGGGCGGCGGGCGGTTCATGGTACTACGATGTTCTCATCACTATATTATTATTACTTGATTTGAAAAACGCGAACGCGAGAAAACGATAACTCTTCAAAACAAATTTTTGATATTTAATTAAGCGGTTTCGTAAAATAATTATAATCTTAATTTTAATAGGGTCGGAGGGGGCAGAACGTGACGGACGGCGGCTGTATTACTCGAAAAGTCACAGCGCTCAATATACTTCACTGACATTTCGCATGAACCCTACCATGTGATGCATTTTCCACAGTTTTGATACGTTTGTTAAACTGATAATTAAGATTTTAGTACTTCCGTTTTTACCAATACTTTTGTTGTTTTTTTTTTGTTTTTTTTTTATCCTTTATTTGACCTGAAAACATCTATTTGCTTGCGGTTATTGAATACTTTCTTGCCTGATAATGAAGTATTGACAGATTTGAATCATTTAGTATCTACTTAAGTTTGTGCGAGTACTATAGAGGATTTCCTGCGGTGTCAATGGATGTATGCGCGTGATAGCTTCGAATTAATCTTGAACAGAATTTTTAGTATAGCTCGGAGGAACCGCGTTGAAGTGATTCTGGTGTCATCGATAATACGGGAACATTGAAATCGAAAAACCTTCGGGAAAAGTTACATCCAGTTGGAAGAATAGATCGAAGCCGGACAAACGGTAATAAGGATTATATATATATTGACTTTAAGATAAAATTATACGAAGAATCAGTACGGCTTGAAGAAGACTTCCAAAACGAATAGGACACGAACATTCTTTCGAGCCTTTAAAAATAATTTACGAAAATACCATCCAGCCAGTTTAAGAAACGCAGACGGAAAAGATACTCGAGATAACTGCGAAATACTAACGGTTTATTTCGATAATTTACTATAAAGTGTGAAGAATCCAGGGAGAAATTTTCGAAATTCGAAATATGAGTTTCCAAATTCGATATCACATGCAGGAAACTCAACTGGTTATTAAGGATTTGAAAATCAACGATAATAAAGCAGCGAGGGTAGGGACATCGTAATTGCAGAAATGTAAATAAGTTTCGAAACAGTCAAAATACTAAAGAAAGTAATTCGGGGAAATTCCGGGATCGAAAGCAAGACTAAGAAGCAAAGATAAAGTCATCAAAAAATTGGACATTAGACAAAAGCATATGTCTTGGCGGAACCTTTTGCACGCAAGCCCGGTTATGTAAGCTTACACATCGAAAGAAACATAGCAACATTTAAAAAAAAAACCTTCATACTATGCTAACACTCGAGGATTATTTTAAACTCAGCTCGAACAAGGCGCTTCCTAATTACCATTAAAAGGTTTTACTGAAATCTGGAAAAGTTATACACCAAAAACAACGAAGCAATCGGCCTACACGATGCAAAAACTTTATTCGCCAGCTCAATTTAGCTTTCATAACACTGAACTTGCCTAATTCACCGAACCGGCCATGGCAAAAAGTTATATCTAGCGGAGATAAATACCAGAAGTAATCACTAATGAGATAAGATGTTTGTTAGAACTTGCCAACCAAGAGCACCGGACGACTTTAAGCAGCAATAGTAAGCTACGACAAATCAAACGGCAAATTGGAACCTGGACAATATCGTACCGCACAAATAGTACTCCCAGCGAGGATACTATTTTCGGTCACACTAGGTTAACGCATGACCAATCAGGAAACACAGATGTTGTGCCCTTTCTGCCAACTCTCCGCTCCAACGATAAAAATTCGATAACCAAAGGACGAAAACGTCAATAGTCGGACTCAGCACAGACGAAGTGTTACAAGATAAAGAGGACATGACTCAGAAACTATACTCAATTATTTAAAGATTTTAAAGATATTATACTCAAATTAATATAGTTAATTAAGGGTACCCCTTTCATTGTATGCATATCCATGGAACTTCAATTCCATAACGTATCGTGGACGCAAATGACTACAGTAGTCGAGCATCATTAAATTGACAATTATCCCCATTTCAACTGCGTCCTAGAAAAAATAATCCGAACGAACAGAAAATTTAGAACAACGAAAGAAATCAGAGATTCGAAAGAAACACGGCTGGCTCGGAAATCGATTGCCTAGCCATCGCAGGTAATTTGGCGATTTTATCTGATAATATGAAAACTGCTCTAAAGGGAGAAAACAGAAAGAACACCATTACAGATTTCATTTGAAAAAATGGAGGAGCTAGTTATGAAGGGGAAGGCCTCGAAATTTCAGAAAAATTCAGAGACTTGCGAAATTTAAATGAAATAATGCACAGCCAAATGGCAAAGAAAAAGAAATGGAGATAGATAAAAATCTATATAATAAAAAGTCGGCGTCCGTAAATGCAAAAATAAACGGTATAATTAAGTCGGAGAGTGTCTCGCAATGAATACGATAAAACAGCGTTGGATCGAAAAGAAAGAAAAATAATAAAGAAAATTCTCGGACACGAAAGAGTATGACAATGATATAACTAAGCAGTAATAAAGAAATAATTGAAAAAAAAATAACAGATACCTTGCGTAAGAGAGGAATATATCATCTTAAAAGAATAAAATACGGAAGATTAACTAAAAAGATATTTCTTCGATAGAAACCAGAATACGCGAGAATATACCACCGGTTTGTAGAAGTTAAAAAAGACATAAAAACAATAGTGAAGATAGCTGTAGGATAAGTTGAAAGTAAAGACACGCATTGAAGAAAAAATAAGGACGTCGAAGGTTTTAAGAAGAAACAGAAAAAGAAAATGGGAAAAATATAGACGGAAGAAAGAAAGTGAAGAATTATCAGACGGAGTAGAAGAATCGTGCAAAACTTATTATTTCACGTGGTTCCTGAATGGCTTATTTTGAGCAAAAAGAAATAATGATTATTAATATTAAATAATAAATAACAAAACCTATATAATACAGATAAGATTTTGATCCGGAATTTGTGTGAAATGTTTTCAGTTGGAATGTACAGTAGTTTTCGCGTATAGCGTGTTTCGTTATTATTATTGTTTAATAATAAATAAAGTGAGTCTCCCATATTATTAACATCGTCATAGGGGACTGTAAAGGTTCACAGTGCATTTAAGAGTGAGTTTTCCAAAGAAAATATTCAGCTTTCTTACGGGATTTTCAAGATCACTTTTTTGGTATAACTGATATTCGAGTTTAGTATAAAGCTGGAAGTATCACACTTGAGTCCGGAATAACAGAAGAAGTCCTGAATACCTATGACACCTCTGGTTTGGTAACTAAGCACACCTTAACTATACTAGTTCCGTTGCTCCTGTCCTTTGTTCTCTTGACCGCCTAGCTATTTAGTTATAAACGTTAATTTTTCATGTTGTTGGATCAAGGCCGCTGGCGCGACAAGGGTAGGAAAAAAAAGAAAAAAAAGGCTAACAAATGGCGATTTAAAAAAAAAAAAAACAGTCACCGACTTTATTTTTAAATCTTGACTAATATTTCAATGATATTTTTTCAGTCTAGCCACGACAATTATTATAGTTTTGTACTAAATGGTCGCTGTTAAAAATTATGATCTTTCTACACGCGGCATGATATACGGTCAACGCACTCCGATAATCCGTTTTAAACTAACGCTTTGCGTACACTGATAATACGTAAGAAATATTAAGAACGTAATGGATAACATTGATAATACTCATTAAGCGATTATGAATTTTAACCGTAATTGTGGCGCGTGTCAGATTAAAATTGTTAATAATGAACGTAGACTTCAATATTAATAACAATTTCATTTAAAATATTTGCTATAAAACTTGCGATAGAAAATGTAATCATTTCCGTTTCTCACTCTTCATATGTACAGACTCATTAAACGTCAATTCAAAAATACAACTCCCCTCACCAACACCCCCAATAGCCAAGGAAATTATTCGCACTTTTTGTAGTACGGGTACCCGTGTTTCGTTCGCATGGATCCCATCACACGTTGAGATCCAGGGGAATTCATTCGCGGATACTAAGGCTCATTGTTCTTTCCAGTTCCGAACATTAAAATTCCGCCAATGGATCTGAAAGCTCATATAGTACAAAAACGCGGTCAGCTGTATAAGCTCAATTCTAAATACTTGTACATTTTATTGAATTTGAAAATTGGCGCGGTTTATTTGTGCGACGTTACCACACACTTCAGCGAGTATCAGACTGATTTATTTATTGTTTTCGTTTAAATTAATTCATAAACGAGATTCGTATTGTGTCATTATTGCTATTTTATAACGGAAAGTCGAGAAACAGAAACTGCAGCAAGTATAAATAATGCAAACTTAGAACAGTAAGTTAATAAATCATCATATAACTTAATACAAGTATTTATTCTTTACATACATTTAATATACATATGATTCGAGTATTCGCTTTTTACTATTTATATGCATCACGGAGAGATAACAGTGAAATCATATTATGCTCAGCGTCAAAAAGAGTATCGAAAGAGAAAAAAGAAATCACATTTAGAGTTGAAAAAAAAACTTCGTTTCCCTGACGGTGTCCCCTGACCGCACTATCTTTTTTCTTTTTTTTTTTTTTAACGTAAAAGCCGTGTTGGTAAATATATTTTCATATGCAATGTAAGATAACGTTATTAGTTTATGTCTCTAAGCTGTTTGCAAAATGTTTTAAAACTTTTTCAATGCAAGCATACATAATAGATTTCTTCTAACATATGTATATGTATATGATATACATCATTGCTTTCTCTGTACCACATTACCGTTACTGCCCCGAAAATTATCCGCACCAAGCCGGCAACGAGGTTCCGCACTAAAACTTAACCAGCTAAGTTAGTTCAAAACTGAAAGAAGCCGTACGGAAACTAATCAGTTGCTTTCATTCGGTTTTACGCTCCGATTTGTTTTAGTTCATTTTCGACATCTTTGTTTTTTTTCTCTCTCTTTTTTGTACACTTACTCCACGTGTCGTATATAAGCCATTCCTGATTCTATTTCTCGCCCTCTTCAACCGTATCTCGATAGGGATCTGTTGCTGTTTCCAAATAATTTCCGAATTCCGTTTGTCCGGTGACCGTTTTCCAGTACTCTACGTTTTGTTTCCGAGATTTGTAATTTTTTAACGGAGCTCCTAACTTTCCGAGCCTGTACTCGTTCGTTTTTCTAGAATAGCGTAGTAATCGGAAAATTAACGAAATCTATACCAAATAATTCTCGAGATTGATCGTATGTATGCACGTACTATGTTATATCGAAAAAATAAATTTGACACTGGCAATCGTAAACAGGAAGCTGATGTTGGATATGCGTTGAAGTTTCAATAACTACGATTTTGCAACAAAAATGAATTCGAAATTGGAGATCATTCTCTAAACTCAACTCAACGTTACCCAAATAGAGGAAAAGAAACTACGAGACATCGCATATTAACTATAATTGAGGAAACCTCAAACGCACTGACGATTGATAGAGAGAAAGGATTACCCCGAGTGACGCGTAAAATGCTCTTTCGACGAAGATGTCTTTTAATTTAGATTTATGTTCGGGAAAACCGCACGCAGAGTGTATAATAGCGGATTTCTGCAAATTAACACACGTCTGTGTCGGATTTCGCTTTTTGGAGAGAAAACGGTACGTACAAAAATCGTTATTTTCTTAGTTCTTCTTGTACCTAATTAAATCCGTTCACACCTAAGTCGGTAAATATTGTTGTGCAGAATTTGGATGAAAAAGTACACCATTAACTAAATCGTAAAAAGCGAGGCTGCAATAATAAAGAAAATCGGCGACCTGTTGCAGCGCTATCTAACGATTACCGGACTACGTATAACGATTTCTTAAAGTGCTAATAGGTGGCGCTAACAAATCGTTAACGACCGGCGAAAAAGTTTTTTTCACGAGCACTCGATTTTTACACACAAATTTTATATTTACACCGATTCAGAGTATTGTTTCTTTTATATTTTTTTTACGTGTCCCGTTTTTTGTTGTTTAGAATTTTTCTTTTCTTTTCACTAATTTAGATACATACATATTTTTGATATTTTACGTACACCATTTGGAGGTGGACAAATGAAAAACTTTTTGTATTCTGATAATAAACGATATCAGTTGACGTTAGCAGCTCTTTAAGGAAACAAAAAAGAAACTAACGCCCCATAAAAGATAGAATTTTTAAAGAAAAAAAAAAAAAAAACTGTTGCTGACGCTTAACATAGCCGTTAAAAAGTTTTTTTAATGTTTAATAAATTGTTACCTTCCCACATTCTAAACAGATCAAGTGAGAAAAAAAAA
Organism: Icerya purchasi; assembly: GCA_039619475.1. Classification (NCBI taxonomy): domain Eukaryota; kingdom Metazoa; phylum Arthropoda; class Insecta; order Hemiptera; family Monophlebidae; genus Icerya; species Icerya purchasi. The sequence continues at coordinate 243,600,132 of CM077115.1, forward strand.
GACCGTGTAAAATTTTGGTTAAAGCATAGCTGTAAATAAACTGAATTCCATCGACCCGCAGTGGGAAAATAAAAAGAAAAGTCCAGATCGAGCGAACCTTGAGAAACCTAATTGAACCGAAAAAAACACAACGTCTGCGTTTCTCCATTGATCAGAAGGTCGTGCGTTAGCCTCGCAAGAGTACTATTTGTGCGGTACGATATTGTCCAGGTTCCAATTTGCCGTTTGATCTGTCGTCGCCCAGTGTTCTTGGTTGGCAAGTTCTAACGAACATCTTATCTGATTAGTGAATACTTCTGATATTTATCTCCGCCAGACATAACTTTTTGCCATGGCCGATTCGGTGAATTAGGTAAGTTCAGTGTTATGGGAGCTAAATTGAGCTGGCGGTTAAAGTTTTTGCACCGCGTAGGCCAATTGCTTCGTTGTTTTTGGTGTACAACTTTTCCGGGTTTGAGTAAAACCTTTTTATGGTAATTACGAAGCGCCTTGTTCACGCTGAGTTTAAAATAATACTCGAGTGTTAGCATAGTATGAAAGTTTTTTAAACGTTGCTATGTTGCTTTCGATGTGTAAGCTTACATAACCGGGTTCCTGCAGAAGGCTACGAGATTAATAGTGCTTAGTTTTGTATAATGTCCAATTTTCTGATTGACTCTCTGTATATGTTATAGCGCCGTATACTATTATTGATCGCACGTGCACGCCGTACAACCCCAGTAATGCTCGTCTGTCTGAGCCCCAGGATTTGTGGTGCAGTGTCTTTGGTAGTCTGAGTGCGTTCGTACGTCTTAGTTGGTAAGGCGCTTGGCTACTAAATCAGAGGTGTCATAGGTTATCGAGACTTGTCTCGTTCCGGATCCAAGTCGCTACCAAGTTTAGCCAGGCCGAAATAATTGGGTGCCAGAGAAATCTGGGAAAGTAAAGGCGGATCCCATGAGAAAGGAACTGGCCCCAGTATTCTCATCAGATCCATTAGGCTTAGTACCATTATGGAAAGCTTAACTTCACAATCCCAACGCCCTGTCAAGGGTATGGGACTTACTTTATTTATGTAGGGTTTTCAGCTGAGCTTTTTTGTCGAATATTAGCCCAAGAAGTTTTGTTTGCTCCTTATTTTGTATATAGTCTCGATTCAATTACAGTAGGACAGGACGAGAATTTGAATTGTTTTTAGAGAAACATACTGCATTTTGTGACGAAAGCGAATGTTATTTTTCGTAACTGCCCGGTTCTCGATTCTGGCGATATTTTGCTTTCGGATTGTTCACAACTCTGCTATAATACTACCCCTAATATAAATGACTAAGTCATCTGCGTATGTGTAATACTTTACGGGAGCGGTAATATGTTCTGCCAAGTCAGACAGCGCAAGTATAAATAGTAATGGGCTCCTCCTGTTGTTTGACTTTTTCCGGAAGAAGTCAGCGAATTGCCTATTCGGACTTTGAAACTTTTCTGTTGGTTAATAAAAAACGGATAAAATTTCGGTAGTTTGCCTCGCAAGCCACGACTGTGAAGCGCACCTAATAATATGGAACTGGGCGATATGTGGTCAAACGCCTTTTCTATATCAAAGAAGACGCATAAGGTGTGTTAGCGTAAAACGAAATCATCCTGGATTTCTTGTTGTAGATGTATTAGGTTATCAACCGTAGAGCATCCTTTCCTAAAGCCACTTAGTAAATTATCTGGAAGTTGCTTGTTTTCTGCGATCCACATTAATCTGCTACCAACAATTTTCTCCATTACTTTGCATAAGACGCAGGACCAGGATATAGGGATATAGGCTTGTAGCTCGCTAGGTCATGTCTTGTTATGTTTCAGGATTGGTATGATATTTGTCTCCCTCCGTACGTCTGGAAATATGTTCGACTTCCAAATTTGATCGAATAGGTTACATATATATATATATATATATTGTAATTTAGGCTCCTCTAGATGTTTTAACATCTCCGAGTGTAACCGGTCGGGGCAAGCCGCTGAATTTTTAAAATTTTTTATGGTTGAATAAACTTCGTGATATGTAATATCTACGTTGTATGGCTCAACGGTGTCTGAATCGAAGTTGGGGTTCTCATCTGAGATTTTGTTGAATATCTGAATGTTGTTCGTTTTACAATAGTGCTCTGCCATTATTTCTGCAATTCTATTACTGCCATATATTAAATTAACCAGGTGAAGCTCTAATTGTAGTTATACAGATGATATTATTATTATTCGTTATTTTCCTGATCTTATCCCAGTTTTGCCAGACTTCTTTTTTCCTCTGAATTACAGTTCGCCTGTCAAGAGCTCTGTCTTTTTTGAACAGTATAAGATTTTCATAAGTCGGAAAACGCTTATTATATCTGCTTAGTAATTTATTCTTTCTTTGTATGGTATATTTGCATGCTTCATTCCACCAGGGAATTCGCTGTTTTTTATGATTTGAATTGCTTTCTGGTACATGTAGATCAGCCGATAATAGAGGATGGTTTGAGTTATTATGCTGTTTGGCATGATCGGATTGGTGATGTTTTCTATATCTGCGACGTTTAAATCATCATTAAAACTCCTCAAATCAGCTTTCCATGTCGTCTGTAATAATTTGCAAGGAAATTTATAATTCGGGAAAAGTGATCGCTTCCGTAAAGTTTTTCACCACTGTAATAAGGGTTTATAGTGGAACGACATAAAGTTAAATTTATAGCGGATGTGGATCTATTGTAAACGTTGAATCTAGTTGCATCACCTGCGTTTAATAGGCTTATTTTCCAGTCTGGAAGGAGCTTTTCTAAGATTTGAACTCTGCTGTTCGTAAATTTGGATCCCCAGATGATATTGTGACAATTAAAGTCCCCTGTTATAATATGTACGGACTAGATGATCAGCTAGCTCTTTTAGGTTCTCGAGGCGTAGTGGATCGTTTCCATGTAGATAGATCGTACATATGGTTACTGGTGTGTTCGTATGCAATTTTACTGCGATCGCTCGATAATGAGTTTGGATGCTTATTTCTTCACTTTCGATAGTGCTGTGTATAGAGCAATTAACACTTCTCCTTTTGCGTTACCTGCCGTTGCGAAGTCCTTCCTTTTTATGTTGTGGTATTTTAATTTAATACTGTGTTTCGGTTTTGTTTATTGCGGGCATATCATAGCTGGGTCTAAATTGTGAATGAGTATTTGAAGGTAAGGCAGTTTGGATAAGATGCTGTTTAAATTCCAAGCTGTAATATTGAGCATTGTTGCAAGTTAATTGTGTGTGTTTACATGTCCATTTCGTCATTGTCTGGGTTGTAATCTGTATAGTCTGTGCCAGAAATAGATTGACTTTGTAGTTCGACAACGGCTTTTAATTTTTTTAGAAGCCAGGTTAACGACCTTTTTGTGTCGCTGTTTATGTGGGAACGTATTTCTTCTACCATACAGATAATTCCTGTGAGGTGAGGAGTGTTTAATTTAATATATCCCATTTTATCCTTTTCGGTTTTAAAGCCCTGTATCAGCTTTACAAAGTCGGTAGTGGTTATTGGGCAAACACTGGGATCAGATAATCTTAATGCTTCAAGTTGTTCCTGTATCAATTCCATTTTGTCGGTATTTAAACTCAATTTAGTAACTTAATTTTTCTAATTTAGTTTTTTTCTTCCTACTTCCTTTGATTTTGTTTTCTGTTTTTACGGTGTTGCCTGTCTGTACTGCGGTGTCGTTAATAACGAATTGTGAAGACATTTGTTGAATTTGTGGATTTTCTGGATCAGAGGATGTTCCATTAGTTGAAGATGCCTGTCTTTTCCATTGTGTTCTGTTTGCTTTTTCGTCCGATGCGACCTCGATACTCGTGCTTTCTCCTATCATAGACGGATTATGTTGTTCTGCTTCTGCTCTGACCTCTGTTGAGTTGCTATCGAGTTCTGTATTTACCGAAGTTTCTAAATCTGTGCCTTTAATTTGCGTTGGACTTTTCTTTGCCGGGTGTCCAGTTTTTTTTGCAGATGAAGCAGACCATGTTTTTATCTGTTGTCAAGAATATCCTGTAGTATTTTTCGTGATAGTTTATTGATAATTGAGTCTGGGATGTACTGCTGCTCGTTTTCTTGTGCGTATAATACTGTGCGTCGAAAGCTGCAGATGTGCTGAAATGATGGCTGTGCGAGCCCAGCTTTGACGAATGATAATAGTGAGGATAGTTTCAGTCTGATTTGCTCCGTGAGTACATTTTCAATAACTTGGTGAAGAATAACTGGCGTAACGTTAGAGATCAGCAGCTTTTTAACTGGATTAATTAATGGTTGGGCTTTTATTGTTCTGTTTTTGTGATTTTGATTTCACTGTAATTTATGATGAATTCCTCGGTTGTTTTGACTGAATTGAAATAATAGCACATCCTACTGTCTGACATTTGGGATAAAAATGTTATTTTGGATAGTGGGACTAATTTGCTTAATTCTAATAAATATTCATCGTTAGTGGTATTATCAATTATCGTTAAGATACTTTGCTCTTCTGTGGGGAGTTCATGACATTTTCAAGTCTTGATGATTTAACAATATTTGAGTAGTTTGATTCATTTACGAGTTTGATTTGAGTAGCATTTGGAACTGTTGGAATCAATTTCAGCATAGCGGTTTCATTTAATTTGACTTGCGAGTGACTGTGTAGATAAGAAGTATGACTGTATAGATATGAAATACAACTGTGTAGATAGGAAGTACAACTGTGTAGATGACAAGTACAACTGTGTAGATGACAAGTACAACTGTGTAGATGACAAGTACGAATGTGTAGATAAGAAGTATGACTATGATGATAAGAAAAACGAGATAACACTCATAAATATAATACTGATGAAGAGCTTATTTTTACATATTTATTTTATAAATAACAGTACATTTTTCACTAATATTTGTACTATTAATGATTTCCATTATTTTTATTTATATATTAATAATTTGCATAAATGAATTACCCCGTATATGAACATTAATAAAAATTACATATGTTATTGATTAGACTCGTAATAAAAAATTTTGCATGAAGTATTAATGAACTACCTAAAAATATGAGGCATATTTTTTCTTTTAAAGGTAAGAACACCCTAAAAATCATCAATATTAATTTAAAAATTTTTAATTTTTTTCAGATTTTGTGTATTTATAATAACTATTTCGGTTCTCATAGCGGCCCCCGTTTAACCTCCCAAAACTCCCTCGTGGACATAGCCTTGCGTCGAGATATGTGCTCGCTTGAACTTAGTCTTACAATACGTCTGCTAGACTTTGAAATTTTATTGTACTAAAAAATAATTTCTTTTTAATTTTTTACCCAATTGTTGCGGACTGCAAGCATTTAAATAAATTCCAATTTGCAAAGATTTCTAAGAAAAAGTTTTTTTATCATTTCGGTTGACTTGTTTAAAGTTTAAAAACGTGTATATACTTTTAACGCGGGGCTACCACAGCGGCACATCAAAGACCCGAGTCGTCTCAAAATGGCTTCAAAATAGCATATAAGTGGCATCGAAAGCAAGACCACCGTTATTAATGACAACGATATTCTTGCTACGATTGACAGTAGTACGAGAAACGTGTTACGAAATATGTAACGTTTTTAATAAGAATTGCTACACAACCAGCAAATCATTTTAATAGCGATGTACTCTTATCTAAATATTGCACAAAAACTATCATCTAAGGGGTCTCGTGGGCATTTCTTGATGACGAAGCCCGCTAAAGTATTGAGTCATACATGCGATGCGTAAAAACTTGATCATTCGGATTTCGCCATGAAACGCCTTCTTCTGACGACTCCTGCATAGGAAGTATTCGGTAAGAATAATATATACATAGAAGAATCCGTTTTAAGCGACTATGTTACCTTTTTTGTAAAATGAAGTAAGCGTTTTAAAAGGCTGATAAAAAAGAACAAAAGAGAAAGATTGAAAACAGAATATTCGATAAAAAATATTGCACGGATTACTTACGACGTAAAAATTACAATCGTTAATATATGTGCATTGCGAAAGAAACTTTACAATTTAATATTTACTACGCACTACGAAACTTACTTGTTAAGGCGCTGGTCATTCGAATAGAAAACATTTCGCTTTCAACAGAGGATCTAGGAGATAGTAATTTGGTTTTGTCTTTTATCTTTTAAAATGTCATCTGCTAATACCGCGCACCGCGATTGTGATATTTTCACTATAATTTTTTGCGCATACATTCCGTACATGTCATAATTTTCATGCATTGTTGTTATTTGTTTTTTATACGCGATGTAGCGAAGCGCAAGATAGGCATCGATAGAGTAAATTAAGGGAGGCCTACATCGAATCAATGATGTAACGCAGCAGGCAAAAGAAGAAGAAGTAAGTATTTCTCTAGTACTATTGCCAAATTTTAATAATATATATATATTTTTTTGTTCTTTCATATTGTGCGCTTATAAACAAAAACGAAAAAAAGAAAAAAAAAATATGGGCACAAAATTTATGATGCTAATTAAATCCGTCACCACCAGGTGTAATCCCGTGTACGCTCTGCTTATGGATTTTCGTGAATTTCGAATGCCCTCTAATTCCGTAGAATTGATATTCGTTTGCATAATTTTTTGATTATTTGTCTGGTACAGAAGGACCGTTTAATTATACAGTTACGGGTATTTCTATTTTCATTGAAAATATTAAATACAGACCTTTTCTGTAAAACTTGGCCTCAATGAAGGATTTCAGTTCCGGCCAAGTTAATTGCAAGCGATGTTAATAATGCGACATAGCTTTTGCAGAGGCCCCCTTTAGTTGTCTTTAAAACCTGTTAAGTTTGTGTAACTTACGCTTCGTTTGTTTGTTTGCGGTTAATTTTTTCCCCATCAGAGCTCAAAAAAATACTCTAAGTAAACTTTTAAGAAAACTCTGAGAATTGTATGGAAATTTTACACTGCGCCCGTATAAAGGGGATGGTATAATATTAAACCGATAGAGGAGGTGACTAAATCGTTTTATAAGGATGACTTTTTTACAAAACTAAATTGGATCGAGGAATAGTTTGACAGACTGTTGCAAGTTGCTGTTTATTGCGGCACCGAGAGAAAGTTTGAGGGGGCGATTTTCAAGAAAGTTAACACAAAAGGATTTCTAGATGGAAATGGAACGGGAAAATTACAAACACGGACGGAGTTTGTAATTTGAAGAACGTCGCTGACTTTTTAATTTCGCGTGCAAGAATGATTCGAATTTCTGAATTAAAATGCGCATAGCCTGCAGCTTTTAGTATGTATTTGTAAAAGTTTTTGGACCGAGCTGGAAATATTAATCTAAACGATGGCAGCGAAAAGTTGTTTCGAAAACATGATTTGCCAATGAACGGAACAAGTAAACGACGCGTGATTAATTAAAGAAACGATTAAGGAATTAATTAGTCGTTTTTGCGCGCTATCCGTAATACTCGCAAAGCACATTTCGTTAGTGCTGCGTGTTACGTTCAAGCAAAATGAGCGTATAAAGAAATAAGATATTGATTTTGTTCACGTTGAATTTTAATAAAATACGATTATCGCATTTTTCGAAAGTTTTAAAACTTTTATCTTTAACTCTATCGGACGGAGAGAATTTACCTCGCTTCTGTCATAGCTCACTTTAGGTCTAGTTCATTCGAACTATATGAATTATAAAAGGCTCTTTCTGTCAGTTCATTTTTAACTCTGTAAGAATGTAAATAATAAATAAGTTTAAAAAATACGAAACAGTTAAATATATCGGATAAATCGAGTCTCGCCAAAAACAATCCCCATTTCGCTAACCGTCACCAGGCACGAATCTCACTACGCCCAGCACCGGAAAGTAAATAATATATAAAATAACTATTAAAAATAAAGTAATGCATTACTAGTATAAATTGCAAAAGAATCCAAAAACATTCCCTTGCCATCACCAGACACAACACCAACGGCACACTTCGACGACACTACAACCCATTCATACCATCACCACCAGGATTCCTGCAATAGAATCGGAGGTCGTGAAAATCGATTGAACAAAGTTCACAGGCGTTTACAATGATTGTCAGTTACACAAATAACAATGATCAATGATGAGAATTCCTACAATTCAATATAAGAACAAAACAAAAGAATACAGCTCAAATACAACAGTCTGGAAGCTTGTGCACAATTATTGGAAGCGGTAACACCGTTCCCAGACCAGAACATTTGTTAATATAATTTATAGCGCTAGCTCGCAATAATGTCGAGCTAGAAATTATTTTTCAAATAAATCATTTAATTTTCGATCCCTCAGTATCATCGCACTGCTCATTGTCGACAAGGAATGCTACGGTTCGGGACACTTATACGGCTAAAAACATGAATTTTAACTTTTCGTCAAAGTTTCGGCATGTGTAGAGAGCACTGCGAGCCGTGTAAGTGTGTCTTCTTGCGGTGTGTGTGGTCTACGACAGCAGCGTCTAGTCATCTGCGCACCAATAATGCCAATAATGCGAACTGCCAGAAAATGTATAAAAATCGGATAGTGTGGTGGATGATGTGTGTGATTATTCGATCGTCTTAGGGGACAGATCGCGCCTTGCTTAACCAAATGTAGCCCGATTTTAAGTATAAGTTTATAGTAGGTATGGATAACTCCTGACACAGTTACACCTTCGGAAATATATCCGCTTTCGAGCACAACCTGATATTTCTCCGGCGATGTGATTTAATATATCTCAACTCCGAAAGCCGTTAGCTGCGCGCATGCGCACCGTATTCAAGGGTGTTCTGTTGCTTTGTGCGTCCGTAGTACTACACGGAGTTGGAATTAAATACGCAGCCGAAGATTGCGATAAATACGCTAGACGTGAAATAGGTAACTCGATAGGGAGCTGGAGTTGAAAAGCGAATACATGTATATCTGCAGTCAAAAAGGACACATCTGATCTAGCGGAGTTGATTTGCGCATCTCTAGTTTACAGGGTTAGTTATCTCGAACGCAATTCGACTATAGCATACGTAAAGAAATTGTTCATTTTTCAAAACTTTTATTCAAGCAAATGAACAATAACAATCGAATTTTTTGATAGTCAATGTTCATTAAAATAAACGTTAGAAAATCGGATCATCTCCTTAGAGAATACTTTATTTCCTTAATACTGCTAGATAAAAGTTGGCCGAAAAATTTTCATCAGAATATAGGGAAAAAATATGAATACTTGAAATTTTAAAATGAAGGGAAACTCGAATATTCAATATTATTGTTAAATTTAAAATATTTCTGTTTTATAATAATAACTCATGGCTTGTATTAATGCCAGTGTATAAAAATTTTTTTGTTTTATCTAGAATTATATTTATGTAATGATTCTTTCTCTCTTATAAAGAAAACATATTTTTATCCTGTCCACAAAAAAAAAAAAAAAAAAAAAAAAAAAAAGCGGTCTTCGCGTTTCACGTACAGCAAACTACAATAGTTGAGTAAGGATTTCAAATTTGAGTGTATAAATAACATTCCCGCGGTAGCGAATATTGATAATACGGTTTCCAATCTTGTCAGTCGAATGACATTTCTGGAGGTCCCAAAGCTTTATCATTGTAATTATTTGTTTCTTATCCTTTATTTTTACCATTTTTATTATATCATTCATTTATCCTATAAACATGGACCGTTTACCCACCCGCTAGTTTTGCCCATGACCCTCACTCGTGTATTAAAATCTGTTTAAATCTTTTATTTTTTTTTTGTCTTTTTTCATACAGGTGATGTCTGTATTTTCCCAACAGCTTGTTATTTCCTGTATTCCCACCCATCTCTTTTTTTTTTTTTTAGGAAATATTACTAATATAATAATTAAAACAAACTTTAATTTTACAAAAGGGTAACACTCGAAAAAAGGAACAGTAATGCTCGAAAATTTTCACTCCCCAAGCGGAAAACGCCCTATAAGTAACGTTAAGGTACGTATCAGTGATGAGCTTTTTAATGATACTACGGCGATTTCCAGGCCCGTGCCCAGAATTTTGAAAGGGGGGTTTTGAAAATTTTCTTCACATATTTATTTTATAAATAACAATACATTTTTCACTAATATTCATACTATTAATTAATAATTTCCATCATTTTGATTTATATATATTAATAATTTACATAAATGAATTACCCCCCGTATATGAACATTAATAAATATTACATATACTCGTAATAAAAAAATTTTCCTTAAGATATTAATGAAGTATCTAAAAATATGGAGCATATTTTTTCCTTTTTTTTTTTTTTTTTTTAAAGTAAGAACACCCCAAAAAAATCATCAATATTTAATTAAAATTTTTGATTTTTTACAGATTTTTGTGTATTTTTTCATACTTCAGTTCTCAAGGGGGGGGGAGGTTAACCCCCAACACGACCTTGGCGATTTCAAATTCGTTTTCTTTATTCGAATTTACATTTCAATGGTAATTAACATTATAATATTTTAATGTTTTTTAAAAAAAAATAGTTTTTTTCCAAATTCTGCTTCCATGGCAAATTCATTTTTTTTTTAAAAATTAATTACGTTTATTATGTTGCTAAACGTTCGAAAAAGGTAACGGTGATGCTCGAACATGTTCACTTCTCAAGCAAAAATGGCCGTATAAAATGCATCCACATCGAAATAAAAACGTATACTTTCTATTTTTTTTTTTTGGTTTTACGATTGGCTGCAGACTTTAAACGTAAATGTTTCATTTCCGTTGCAAGGTACCTTTTGTTTTAAGAACCTTTTTTGTATTCTTTTGTTATCCATTCTTTTTTCTTTTTTTTTTTTTCGAACATCAACGGTAAAATGTCCGGCGTCGTCAGAACACATGTTTGATTGCCATCTTTTTACACGAAGCGAACATATCGCCTGGTTAATTGACACGCTCCCAATAAAAGCGCGCATCCTGGAAAAAGTAATTCAGTCGGCAAACTGTTAATTTATAGCGTCCCACTGTCGAATGGTCAACGGAAACAACGCGTCAGACCTGGTTTATAACATCACTCGGGCCAGCCTCGGGCAAAGATGAACAACCAGACGTGCGGTGCACGAACGACAGATAGTCTACAGCCTCCTGTTCCATCACCGATTTACGAATTGTAATGCGGTAGCCCCGAATTTCAAAAGTTCCCCCGGCTGCCGAGTGGCAAAATTTACTGCTCTTTCGTCGATTTTTATCGGGCACTGTTTGCGGCTATTCTCAGTAATTAAGTTGGCAAAAACGAACCGTCAACTCCAATTTATATTTCGTGCAAATGCTTCTCTGTCCGTGCTTGACGTCTTACATATTTCACTCGGTTCCTCGCTTCTACGGACAAATCATCATCGATCTCGATTAATCCCGGTCCGCTGAAGGACAATTTATTACAATTCGAACTAACACACTCATACATATTAGCTAATATGAACCTGATTGTATACATGTTTATAATATTTTATTGAAAAAGAAAAAAAAAGTAAAAAAAAGGAAAAAAAAAGGTTCGGCGCAAATTCACCACCTAAGGTATTACGACTCACATCTTAATTATATAGCCTTTAATGGAATGCCGGCAAAAACTTGCACCATTTTGAAAGTAAAAATGAAAAAAAAAATAAAGGGGTGCGAGCCTGAACAACTTCTATATAGAACAGTTCTTGTTAGTCGTAAGCATTTTTGCATACATGTAATGTTTTTATGAATATGAATTACGTACGGTAAAACATTCAATATGTTAACGAAAAACCAATAATTAAAATAGAACTAATCAAGGTTTTGTTTTAATATTTTGCGGACTTTCTTTTTTTTTTTTGTAGTAGGTACGTATATCGAAATTGAATTATGTACGAATAACATTCGGAGAATTAAAACAAAACTGATCAATGTTCTTTAATTTTTTGCGGATTTTTTTTAAAAAATATATCGACTGTTTGTTTATGTATAATTTCTTGAATTCTTGCGATAGATTCATTATAACCAAACAGGATTACAAGGTGTACACGTTTGAATAATTCCGATATGGATTATCAAAAGGTGAAAATTTAATTAAGCATTGAAGCTACCTTTTTTTTTTTTCTCTTTTCAAAGTAAAATTTTTTTACGCGCTTTTTGAATGTTTTTCCCGAAGAAGAAGAAGACCGACGTCAAAAGTTGATGAAACGATACTTTTACCATTACCAAAGTATCGATAATATGCATAGGGGTAGTAATATAATCGAAAATATTACACAATTGGAAATACATTCCGCAAATGAGAGAGAGGTAAACATGCGAGAAAACATTCCGGCTGTCTCCTTTTAGCTGAGTTCTACATTCGTAATTTACGTATTTCCCAAGATTATTGCGTCGACCATTTTTCTTTTTTCCGGACTCTCTTTTACCGTACCGCATTAATTGCCGAAAGCGTGATGATATCTTACTTCCAAAGAAAGCAGTTTAAACTCGCTAGAAGTACAACATAGGATCTATTGCTTTTTTTGCGTTCCTAATCGAGGCGTTTCCAATAACTCTAGTGAGCAAACAGCCAAATTTCGTAACAATTATAGTTATCTTTACACGGACGGAACCAAGGTAAATCTATAAAGCCGCCACTCTCCTACTGCTCGTGTCTATAAGATCGACGACGATATCCAGCTGTCTGTAACACAATCCCGGATGCTGAGATGTATCGGATCTTCTTATGTTTCAAAACCTTTTTTATAGCTAACGGAACCCCATTAATATATGTGCTCTCTTTATAGGGATCAATCGAGTCCCCTTTTTAACTCTTCAATTACTAGTTGTTTAGCTGCAAAAAGAAATATATACACTGTCGGGCAGCTCTCTCAGCTAAGTTGGGAACATTTGTGCCCCTACGCACGCTAGACTCCGGCAAATGAACGGCTAAATCTGTAACAGCAATCCTGCTCACATTGTTACGAACGTAAACGCACATCCCTGAGCTCTATATCCAAGTTTCTATGATGAGCCATTTTGATTACCTCAGTCGACAATTATTACAGCTATTTTAAAACATTCTCTAAGCAGACCGATAATCGAGCATATTTTTGTGCCGCATAATTATGTCTCCGAACGCACCTCTGGCAGTGGGCCCTTGTCCTAAATCGCTGGAAATCAATGCCGACCTATCGCGAATAGCCCCAGATTTGTTAAAGTAAAAACAATCTAAACAAGTTCATGAGAAGCATGTACACGTCGCGTTATGCAGACGGAACGGGAGTACTGGATTAATATTTCAAATCAAATAAAGATATAATTTCGCGGAACTCACTGACAGAGAAAAAAAGAACCAACATTAACTCTGTGCAGGCCTTTCACCTACCACCACCATCGGCGGAAATCCTAAGAAAACATCATTTTCTTTGCGCTAACATTGAATAATATCTATAAACAATCACAATCGTCGATGGTTTTTATTATCCCTTTCAAAAAAAAAAAAAATTAAAAATATTTAGTTTTTATACAAATACGAGTACAAGTTGCTTGGTAACTAAAGAAAAGGAGAAAAACAAAATACTACAGTTGCATTTATTTCCATCAAGAAAGTTGCACCACCATCATTGGAGCCCCATATTGTATCAAAATTGATGATCCGTATTTGTACTGATTTTGAGGACATTGCAAAAACTTTATCAAAACGCATCTAATTATCTTCTCCGGAATCTGCACTTTTTCAGCAGTCGATAAGTAAATAACCTAGTGATGAAATAACTGCCGGTTTGCTTCAAAGAGAGACGCTTTCAATTTTATTTCCAGATTATTCGACGAAGAAAAGTACGGAAAAAACGTGCGAGAAGCAAAAATACGATTATTTTCAAAGCGGAGAAAGTTTATTTTCTAAGAAAAACAACAGCTGCTCGGCGGCCGCGTTTAGAATTAAAATTTATTAAACCGCGTCTCCTTAGTTCGTTGCCGGGAAATGTTGCAGAAATAATACTTTAAGCCGATTTTTCCTTTATTCTAGCACGTCCATCTGAACTGTGCCGCTTCGTCGGGTCTTGCAGAACATTTTCGAACTTTCAACGAAGCTTTTTAACCAGAATTGAAGACTGCATTCTTTTTAATCATTAGAAAAAAGGAAACTATTGCCGCATAAATCATCTTCATTTTTAATGTAGTTTATTGTAATTACATAATGTTTGTAAGTTACATATATACTATATATATATATATTATAATTACATCTTCATGTTTTGTCTTTAACTGCCCAGGCTATTACAGAACATAGAGAGAGCTGTGTGACATCTACACGTGCAAATGTAATCCAGTTTCTTTGGCAAAAGCCAGAATTCTGACTACCGCGCCAGGAATGTCGTCGTAGAGCATTTCATGCACAGGAGCGCCTCCGTGTTATGCGCTTCCTGGTGTTGCACAAACTTCTTGCAGTTATAAACATGAAAAGCGTCACAGTTGGTTCGTTTAGGCAGCCCGCATACGGAACAGCTCGTTGATGGAAGGCTGTTGTGTCACCGCTACACCGAACCTAAAACAAAGACTCGTGCGTACTCTCCGCTAGAGTCATATGAATTTATACAATGGAAACTGTTCTTAGTCCAATTTTCGTGACGATCGTCGTAGCGCAGTATTTAAAGTCGATGTGTATTCTAGTCGCCTCTAAAGTTTTTCGATGGTACTTGCGTCCTTAAATTTTGTGTTTTGCTCCAAAAACGCCGATTGAAATGAACTTGAAAAGACATTGTTGGAAAACATGCTTTCGGTGGTACATTTAGAAACGGACGCGGGAGCTGTGAGTTGCTGACAACACACCGGTCGTTATTTTCTTTGACTATCGCGGTATGGTGTGTACACCCCCACCCAGTTGGTCGTAATATCGATGGCTTGATGATGAAAGATCGCATTTCAAAAAAGCGCAAAGATCTGGTCGCTGGAAACTTCTCTTGCCCATAAAAACATTCAAATGGTCTAAATCTGTCCTCGAACGACTACTTTTTTCTAGACCTTTTAAAGGGGAGGGGAAAAAAAAACAATCAAAAGGATGTCATTTTTCAGATTTCTCTGCGACTGTAAAAAAATTCAGAGGCCGCTTTAAAGCCGTTATCAAAGAATCGTCCGGAGAAAGCCTTTAGAGAGTGGCAGGAACAATGGCATAAGTAGATTTTACTGACAATTAGAGGAGATTACGTTGGAAGGGTAAATGTCAAACCTAGAATAAAAAGAAATTTTTTTTCTAAACAAGTGACAGAACTTTATCGAACGCCCCTTATATATTTATAAATATTAGATTCTAGAATTATTTATAAAACTATCGTAAAAACATTAACTGTTTTCTACATCATTTATTAGCTAAACTATATTCGATACGGTGCGTAATCGCGCTAATCTCCCTTATTTGTTAAATTCCATGTGGCTAGCACCCACAGTAAATCAACACAGATGGAGTAGCGAGAAGAAAGAAAACGGATAAGACAGCGTATGCGAAGAATGATGAAATCGAAAGAGTGATCAGGAATAGGGGAGCTAATCACACTTGTGGAATCTGAAATAACTAAATAATTAGAAAACAGACGACTGGAAGAAATGAAGATAACAGAGCGTGTAGGGTGGTCCTTAATTTGTTTATAAATGTAGAACAAACAGAAAGAAGACAAATTGATTCAGAAAAGTTGAAATTCGAAAGGACAAAAGAAGCTCCGACAATGATTACATGCGATGGAAATTTGGGAATTGATAATGCTGGAGACTTCCTGTTGAATTATTGCTTGAGAAAGGGTTTGGAAAGTGAAGGGAAAAAAAAAGCATATTGGAGGAATGGCAGAGATCGGCAAAGCTAAAGGGAAAAAAAGAGGAGATTGATTATTACCTGAGATTGTGTAAGGCTAAATGGATAAGGCGAAGGGAAATAAAAGCTAAAACAGGGATTTTCCTAGGCGTAAAACGCCCCAGTTCTTATAATTTGAAAGATAGGAATGAATAGGAATACAGGACGTGAGTAGAAGTCGTGTTTTGGTGAGGAAGCCTAAATAAGATCTGCGAAGACACCACCACCGTGTGTTAGACTCCGCGAGAATTGCTGGAATTCGAGTAGACTTAAGAGCACCGAGACAAAGCCGAAGACAAGAATTTTGGATAATGTCCAATTTAGAAAGACGGAATATCTATCGTTTAACACTAAGGAGCAACATCACTTTTTACTTTCTCCTCCGAAAATTCGATAAAACCAAAAGAATTTTTATAATCCGATCGACTCGGAAGTAAGCACGTACACAAAATAATTATTATAATTGTTTTGGTTTTTTTTCTGCGTTGTTACATCAATCATTTTAATTTCTTTAAAATGTACTTATTTTTCTCGTCCGCTCGCTTTACTGAAGTCTAATATTTCTTCCGATCGCAATCTCATAATTTTTGCAATATTCTATTTTAAAGTTTTTTTTTTTTTTTGTAATTCTTTCGATATATAGTTTTTAAAAAAGATGGTAAGATATCCCCTCCACGTACGGATGATTTCGAGGGATAATTTAATTATTCCATCGGTTGCCAGTGACCTTCTACGTCGAATTATACGAGCGGAGGTTAAAACGTTTCGAGTTAGTAATACGGTGTGACGCCGTTAAATTGAAGAATAGAGATTCAATCAATCATCGGTAAAATCTGAATTATACGCAATTAAGAGTCTCGCATTAAATCGGAAATAACATTTTATGTTTTTTAATTATTTTAATTTTTAGGTCAAGTAACCATCAATTTTGATACAGTAAATTTTTTTAAGTCCTTGCATAAAGTAAACACGAGGAATATGACGCTTATGTGCGACGGATAAAGTGTTCTTTTATCAAAAAATAAAATATGAAAGATTTTTTTTCAACTGCGTAGTTGACGTTTAAATCAGCCCGGTTCCTGTAGCTTCGTGTGTTTTTTTTAAATTCCTAACTTCCATTAAAGAACTGACGATATTGCGTCGTGTAAATGAAGGGGATAATATATATTCCAACAATAAATAAATATCTGCCATATTTTCCGGTACAATTGTAATTACTTCACTAATATGAAATGATTGAATGACGTTTGTTTTTTTGTCATCAGCAGACCACCACCGCTTCTTCTTCTTCTTCTTCTTCTTATTATTATTATTATTATTATTATTATTATTATTAAAAATTATACATAAATACGATAACTAGATGAACAATGAAAAAAAGTTACCTGCTGCGCTTGATTTACCGAGAAATTTTAAAAATGCCTTACCTGAAAACAAAAATAAAAAAAAATAAATTAGTAAAATTAATACATTAAAGCGAAGAATTTCAAAGTGTTCGCTTACTGATAATCTTATTATAGTCTCGCGTTATTTAATAATCAGTTCAAAAAATTGTAAAACCCGCTAAAAGAAAAGGGAAATTTGATTCGAAATATTTTTAGCCATTCTGCCATCGATTTTTGGATTTTACTAATCTTTCAGCATCGTACAACAACAAGAGTTGCATTAATAATTTTTATCCAAAATGATAATTTTAAAAAAAAGTAAAAGCTTAATTTAACGATTCTTTTTTTTTTTGAAAAAGAAATGGTACATTTTTTATAAATACAATTTTACACACTCGTCAAGCTAGTCAACCGATTTCTCTTATATCTTCACACAGTTTATACGTTACACTTTTGACGTTTTATTTACACTCTGATTCTTCTTTCAATTTCTTTTTTATCAATCTTTCGCTATTTCAACATTTTCCCCAATGATACATATTTGTCGGTTTACTATCGATATAATTCATTATGGTACATATCTATAGCTCTGGCTTTTCCGTAAGGTTTTCTTCATTTTCTCTTCTAACTTTTTTTTTTTACATGGACCTAGATCACCTACTCAGATTCTGAGGCGATCGGAGATAGAAAGTATAAAGGAAAGAAGGAGGGGAATAACGGCTGGAGATGGGAAGGAAAGGATAAAGGAAGCATTGAAAGGAGTAGGAAGATCTAACGCCAAAAGTTCGGCGTATAGATGAGAGGGCTAACTTTGTATTGTTATATATAATCTTTAAGTGCTTAAAACCACTTTTACATTTAATAAATTTCCTCTTCTATCTCGTCTAGATTTCTGCCGTTTTTTTCCGATCCTTATGCGTTTGTACGCAATTTAATCCATGTTGTACCCGTCTATTTTCCATGCTTCAATATCTTAGATGTAATTCCCCTTTCAGTGTACGGTAAATTTTTTTAATATTTTCCTACTAGCTTAAAGTTTTCTAATATATTTTTTGCTATCCCGATAGCCAACATTTTCATCCGCTATATAACTCCTAAATGTAACTTTGTACCTTTTCGATAATTTCGCAATTTAGTTTTAAATACTTTTCTTCTTTTCCCGTATAGTGCGAGCGGGGATTCATATGTCGTATAATTTTCAACTCTGGATTCTCTTTTAAGGATTTTAGTCCTTGTTACATTTATTATTATGCGCCCATTTACTTATTTCTATCAAGTCCCGTACCGCAGCTGTGTTTCTGCCATCTTTCTGCGGAAGCAAAAAGCAACACAGCAGCAAAAACCGAGTTTATTCCAAAATCCCTAATGTCCTTCGACAGTGTAAAATAAAAGTTTTTCGTTTCTTATAAAAGCCGTGATGGCGGAGTTTTTTTTTTTTTTTTTTTTTTAGCTTCTCACGCTGACCTCTCTGCCAGAATTTTACAAAGTTTCACAAATTTTTCAGTATCTATTGCAATAAAAAACGTCGATCTAAGCAAATATAAGAGAAATTCTAAAAGCTAATTTCAATAAACTTGTCAGCAGAAATTACATAAAAATGTATACCGACGCGCCTGCAAGTCCTTAAATCAAACTAATTCCGCTTGAGCTTGTGAAGGATAAACTCAAGTGTACCATCTACCCTGCAGGGACGTCAATGTACACAGCCGCGAACTAATATGGCAATATAGAAAGCATTAAAAACTTAGCCAATCAGGCGCACCCTAATAAATATATAATATGCTCCGATTGATCCAGTAACAGATTCAGAACGAAATTTGAAGCACAAACTCAGATATTATTAACATGAAATATATTGTTCGTAAAGTGACATAAAAAAAAAAAAAAAAAAAAGTAAAAAAAGACTGTTTGGAACTAATAATTAAAGAAAAGCGTAAGCGAAATGCGATATTGCTTAATGGATAGTTTCGCTTCCTTATCAATATTGATGATCTGTAGCAATAAAGTTTTAAGTCGTAGCAGAATAAGATTATATATGTCGGTGTTTTGTGTTCGCTGGTTTTGTTTGCTTTATAGTTTTTGACTTTTATTCGTTATCGTTTACTTCATTTTTATTGATTTCCCTCTTTTATTTTTCTTCTATTCAAATTCATCCAGTTCTTGTTTTCGTTATTTCCTCTAATTAATTCGTTTTAACTCCGTTCTCCTTATTTGCTTTTACTTATTTGAAATAGCCCTTTTTAGAGCTTCCGTTCGATTTTGTTGCGTAATCGCGTGTTAAATTGTCTAAATAACCCTTTTTGGGAATCGCTAAATTTATTTAACCGCATTTTTCGGATTTAGTGTTACTTGCTTAATCGAAGCGATGAACCTAATTTTTTCGTATCGCGAACTTCCGTTTTCGTTTGTTCGTTTTGTCAAATAAACAACTTTATTCAACGAAGTTATACATATATTCTCGTATTCAGTTTTAACAGCAACAAAGACAGCTCATGTTGGATTTCGGCACACCCAAGAATCACAACGAAGTAGTGGATAAAGCTGCTAAGACACTTTCAAAAAATAATATAAAAACGATTAAATCTACATTCGCAAATGATCTACACGCAATCATGAGACAAAAAGTCACTACACCATATCAAAAATACCGAGAAACCCATTACATTCACACATAATATCTTTTCCAGGTTAAGCCTATACCGGGAGGCTGGATAAAATACGAACAAAAAAAGAAGAGGTGTCAATAACCGAATTACAACACATCTTGCTCACATCGCAATACCTGTTAAGTGGAACATCTCCTCCAAGCTGCCCAGAATGTAACGTCGAATTAACAATAAACCCCATATACTAACGGTAAAAAATACGAAGACCAACGAAATTTTTACGAGCCATCAAAAAATTCACTAAATACAATCAAAAAATAGAAAAATAGAAAAACTATCGAAATTCTTTACAGTGCCACTGATACTGTTGATGTTATATTTCACCGAAGTAAATAGATCTTCGTAATCTATAAAGAAAATAAATAAAAAACGAAAAAATCGAACAGCAAAGTTGCCTCTTTTTAGACCCGTATAACTTTTAAAAATCATTCAAACGAATCAAAATGCTTACCTTTACTTTCAGACAATTTCACCGTCACGCTTGCTTCAAAAATCTCACCATTTCCTTTTATAATGTTACCGTCGAACCAGATAGATAATACCGTGTATTCTTTCGAATTTAAGAGGCACATTTTTTACTCGATTAAAGGACTAAAATAATGGGTGCCTCTAAATTCGAGGGCGTCTTAAATTCGAAGTAATACGGTATTATTTTTATGGTGCGTAGGTATGTCGTAAATGCGTTTTATTTCTGTACAACCTGGTCGGTGTATTAAACGATTTTTAAAAATATTATCACTCACTTTAACGAATGTAGTGGTATTCAAATACACGACGAACATGGCTTATAGTGAATTGTAAGAGTGCTCTATTTCCGATGAAGAAGTGAAAGAAATTGTTGCATTTATTCGTCGATATGCAGAGTCTGTAGCTATCAACTTTGCCTGGTCGTTTACCTAATCATTGGAAGTATTAACATCTTTTTTAAAAAATACCATCCAACGAAAATAAATCTACTTTTTATTATCAACGATATGTAAACTGCTGCCAACCGGGTATTCGGGTGTCATTGCTTAATGAGCATTGCAACAGTTATGGAAAACTTATTATCCATACATCATCACTATGAAACCGACATATGATTTATGTGACGTCTGTTGCAAATTCATTAGCAAAAACTAGCGTTACAATTAACGTCAGTGATGAAGAAAAGCAAGCTGTATTGAGTGAATATCGCGATCATTTACACAATTGGGGCTAATGGATGAGGAAAAGTACCGAGAAATTAGGAAAATCTAACTGTTTGATGATATTGATGGATTACGCGCAGAATGTTAATATACCATCTGGACCACAGCAAGTTGGAAGTGTGTATTTCAAGTCCCTTTCTTCGAAATACACTTTTCCGTAATTTTCCTAGTAACTACGATGCGTCTTAAATTCGATGTTTTTATTTTTTTCCAAAAAAACATCGTTTCCTAAAACATGGCACTGCGTCTTAAATTCGAAGGAATACGGTAATTCCCGTTGGTACTACCGTCGTCACGTTCGTCACGAGGTTTTTTTTTTTTTTTTGGGCACGCCAGCGGCATTGACCCAACAACAACAGAAATTAAGGAAAGGGTTAAATAAAGAGGAGATTAGAAATAGAGCTTAGGAAAGATTGGAGTACAGGGATTATATCTGGAGATGGAAAGGAAAGGACAAAGGAAGAATTACACGGAGCAGGAAGACCCAGTGCCAAGATTTTGTAGTACAAAATAGAGCGCTCGGAATCAAGGGCAGGGCATTCAAAGAAGATGGGGTTTGCATCACATATGAGAGGAGAGATGGAATTATGAAGGGGACAATCGGGAGAAGAGGACAGGGAAAAACGAAAACGTGAAGAGGGTAGAAGGGAGTGATTAATACGCAGTCTGATTAAGGAAATGATCGCGGAGCGTTGATAAGAATAGGATTGAAACCACGGCTGAGAAGAGGGAACCGGCTGAATTTGAAGATAATGAGAGGCGGGATTAGAAAATAAAGAAGGATAAATATCCGACCACAGTAGTCGGGAATGATTGGAAAGAAGGAGGATGTCCGAGGTAGAAAAATTACAGAGTAAAGGACCATCGCGGGCGGCCGAACGGGCTAAAAAATCCGCTAACTCGTTGCTCTCGATGCCAGAGTGACTAGGAACCCACAAAAGGTCAATAGTAATGGAACGGGATGAGAGTAGATTGGATATGAGAAAACGAATTAAAAGAATAATAGAATTGGAGGAATGAGAAGGAGGAGAAGAAATGGCTTGAATAACACTTTTTGAATCGGAGACAATCAGACATCATTCGTGCAGCCTATAATACCTATTTTATTACAGAAGAATTATAGAAAAATAGCCGGATAGATTTGGTAAAGATAACAATAATAGCGCACTACGAAAACTAGTGTACAGTGTTTGGTGATATTCGGTGAAATTCAAGTTGTTTTCAGGTTGCAATTCGATTTTATTCCCGTATATAAAAATGCGACAATTGTTTAATTAGGTTTTTCTCTTAAATTGATCTCTTCTAGAATACAAGCAACCCGAATTATCGAGTACAATTGACGACAATGGTTTTTAATTTTTCTTTATCATATACGATTTTCCGCGTTCTTTATTCTGTTGGCTTTTGTTTCCCGGACGTTTTTTCCAAGATAATACCGGCTATTTCGTTTATAGTTAAACTTTTAATTACTTTTAAAAATACATATTTTTCTCTTCGTTTTTAATTTCCATAAAGAAAACGGCAGTTGCGAAGGCAGACACAGAATGTAGCGCGCATAGTTGTATCATCGTAATGTTCGAAAAACAGCGAAAGAGAATAGAATTTTTTCATCGATGACTGTCACGGCTGAATGAAGAACCTAGCATTCATAGATTAATGACTCTGTCGAAAGTGGGAGAAGTGTCGGAGGAATTTTTGAATAATGAAAAGCATTCCTGACTAAGCGGTTTATCGTAATACGCGATTACACGGAAAAGAAAGCCGGAGAATCGGATTAAGAAAATTAACAGACAGAAGTAATTATTCAAAGTCTAATTAAAAAATTAGAGAATTCGCCGCGAGGAGGAACAAAATGAAAGAAAATCGCCGTTAAAATAAAAAAAAATTACGCGACGGAAAGAAAGGCTTAATAAAATCGATATTAGAATAGGCTTTTTTTAATTACTTCGGTAACAGCTTCGTAATTTTTCGATTTGAACGATTTTTATCATCCAACATTTGCCATCATCAGGATAGCGAATTAAACAACAAATTCGATTAAAGAAGGTATGTATATATACATTATATATACATATATGGTCGTATTGGCTCAAATTTTGCGTCCACTTTTTACTGAATATGATTAATAAAAAAAACGATAAAAAAACAAATTTTAACCACACATTATTCACATCGGTAGTAGACGCGGACTTGGATGTTAAATTATTAGACTCTTTCCGGATCTATTGAGTTTTTCTTCAATCATCAACAAAAGAATAATGTACCGCAAAAAATGTCCCAATTTTATGTCACGGTTGTAATATTTTAATTTTTACCAACTTCCAAAAAGAAGGAGGGGTTGTACGTTCGTTGCGTATGTTTTTATTTTTTGGAACGAAGTTCTTTTACGCGACTTGTCGATAGGAGTAAACTGACAGAAATGGTTAGGTCACGAAATAGCGTTATGCGTACTCCAGGCGACCTTCACTCTCGTTCTCTTTCACTCTGTCCCTTTCTAATATATACGTGAGTGTGTGTGTGTGTGTGTGCGAGTATCGAGATTCGAGCAGCAAGCATTGTGCGCGGTTAGCTGTATAAGTTCAATTCTAAACACGTGTACACTCTATTGAATTTCAAAATTGGCGCGGGCTTTTTGTGCGATGTTAGCACACTTCAACCAGTCTGATGATTTATTTATTATTTTCGTTTTAATTAATTCATAAACGAAATTCATATTGTGTCATAATTTCTTCTTTTTGTTCTTTTTGTTTTAATTCGTACGGGATTTACATATTGTGTGTCATATTTTATCGTATACTTTATGAATGACTTTATACTTGTATATGTACCAAAAAGTGAAAGGAACTTCGTTCCTACCGGGTGTCTAGACACCACTTCTCTTTTTTACTTTTTTTTTTTTTTTATGTGAGTTTACGGGCAATGTATTTTATGTTAATAATATCTGAGTTTGTGCTTTTGTTACTTCTACATTCTATCTCTAATGCTTTTCCGGTTTTTGGGTCAAAGCTGTTGACGTGCTTATATAAAATAATAATAAAAAAAAAAAAAAAAAAAAACTTCTGTCACGCATTTTGCTCCACTTCTTTCAAACTCCAAATTGTCCAATAGTTGTAAACTTCGAAAAGACAAGCATGTTGAATATAAATAAGCAGGGAGTCCGTTTTAGCAAACTCAGCAACCGATCAAAATTTCCCAATAACAACATCCTACGGCAATGAAGTGCGCAATTACATGCTCCCGTATCGTTTCGGTTGAATCTAAATCGATTAAGATTAATACAACTCTATACAAAAATCTCAGGACATTTTCACCGATCCGCACAGAAGTAATCGCGTTTCTACTACCGTGAGTTGTGATTTTATGCCAGCCATCAAGCGCAAAATTCTACGGTCCAGAAAAAATTGAAACTTCTGAAAAATGTGTGCCATCAACAAACTCATCCATTCAAAAATTTTAAAAGTTTGTGTCACGCATCTATCCATACAGCTATTTAACATATATATATATATATATATATATATATATATATATATATATATATATATATATATATGTATAAATAGTGGGTAAAAAAAGTATTCGATCACCATAAGAAAAGATTCTAAGAGTGGAGGTCATGTACAACGTTGAAACATACTGCATTCAGTAGAAGAAGAGTAGGAAGAAGAGAAAATAGTATACTCTGCTAAAATAACACAAACATCGCTTCATAACAATGCACTCATTTTTAAGATACCTAAAATACATATATATATATGTATATAATTCACCCCAAGTTCTCCAAACATTAATATCCCTATTAAAAATAAACAAACTAGACACGCTATATCAGATAAGAAGCAAATCTTAAATAAATAAATTAAATTTCAAATAACCAATAGTACAACTTCAGTATTCTTTGAAATCACAAATTTACATAAACTCTATTATACTTAACACGGTGTACAGAAATACAATGTACTATTTACATTACAGTTAACGGAGATATTAAATGTTATTATAAAACAGAATTATTTAAATATCAATATTAATAGATATATATATATATATATATATATTAATGGCAATGTCATTTTTAGCTCAATCCCCACTACTTTTTTTGTCACAAAAATTTTTCTCAAAATGTGACATTAAATAAGAATTTTTTTTCCTTTTTTGTCGTGTAGTCAAAAAGAATGATATTGTTAATTTTCCTGGTTCTTTACAAAGTATGCAAGTGATTAAGCTGGAGGCCCGGGAGTATCCTGAAGCAAGGTCAAAGGGCGGAGCTCCTTGCAAAGCACAAAGGGCCGGGTTTTCATATAAATATATGTATATATTAATCCACTGAAAAGTGTTTTCCAATCATAAATCGTTCGTTCTTACTCGTCGCATCTTCTTAGAATGTCAGTATCCGATCAGATTGTAAAAAAGGTCGTACAAATATTCACACATGTTTAACCAAATTTCTGAAATGACAATGTGATTAAGAACTATTTTTAAAAAAACAACAGATGGTTGAGAATGAAGAAGAGGGAATTTTTTTTTCATTTTACTTTAATGATGGCAATCTACGTCAATGTCACAGTTGAAGTACACATTTTGAAATCTATTTTGCGTAATTGATCGATATTAACCGTAAATTATCAAAATTCTCATTACAAATATATCACGGTCAAAATGACGGATTAATAAAACCTGCGGAAAAAAAGAATAACAATTGATTTTCGCATTGCTATTGAAATAAAGGTTACTTTGCAGCAAGCGCGCTTATTATAGAATTATTTATATGAGCGAGATAACCCGACCAAATTGCATATTTTGGTTCAGACTACTTTGAGATAATATTTCCAAAAAATACTCTTTTTAATGTGTACAATTCTCTTGAAGCTGATAACCTATAAACACCGTCGCCAAGTTCGTAATTAACTTTTTCATGATAGTTAAGGACAGTTTTACGAATCACATTAACGGTTTATTTAAAATAATTCAGACCCGTAAATGAACAAAAGAAAATAAATCTTCGTGAAATATTTCATTCCCGATCCGATGAAAATTGTATCTTTGCTTATAAATTAATTTTTTTCGTCTAATTTGCAAATTAATAAAATGTATTATATTATTTCTATACGGTATAGAAGGGTGTTATTTATTAACAACGCTTCGAATCTATAAATACTTTTCGAATGTTTAAAACTACATACTTATTTAAAAATAGGTATTACAATTCGTCGATATACCAGTATAGTTTAAATGAAATTATTTCAGTAATTTTAGTACGCGGATTTATGTATATAAATCCAGTTTACCAAAAAAACCAATGTACAAATACATATATATGTAATAGTCTAGCCTTCGGGCCTCGCAAGGGAGCAAGCCTCCTTGACCATTAATTTTTTTTTTCTTCTGAAATTCTTTTAGAATAGTCGTTTTCAATTGACTACGTCTTTCTTCCCAGTCTTTTATTTATTTATTTTTTTTTTTAAATCTTAACAACTGTACAACACAGAATTCAAACTTTGTTATCTTATATAAAGTAACGGGACATAATCATGGGACAAAACCTCGGGCTAAGAATGACTTAGTCATTGATATGTACTATATTATATAAGCATGTATTTTGTATGTACATATAGAAAAGTAGAAGAATATATATGCGAAACTGATTGTTTCGAAAACAACGGAGGATTGAATAACAGTCAAAATAAAAAAGATCCGGAGAGGCAAAAATGTATTAAAATAACTTGTTATAAAACGAAATAACAAAAGTAGCCCTGAAAATCACTGTCTCTGTAACGGATTAAAATATAAGCTAAAGAAATAGGAAAATAAAGAAGAGAAAACGAATCGGAATGTAAGCTGGTGAAGAAAATAAACTTTAAAAAAAAAAAACGACTAGGAGAACAGCGAACAATACAACGAAAAAAATGGAAAAACAAAATGTCAGATTACAAAAAAAACGAACTAGAAAACAAGTTATTTTAAAGAATCTAAGGCGTTTAACAACAACTGTCGCAGATAAAAAAAATTGTGGAACGGAAACTCTACACATAGAGCCGATTGCAGTTGTAGAGATTTTTAATTTTTGAAAATAATGAATGGCAAGGAACAAAATAATAAAAAAACACAAATAAAACGGAGTGGAAATAAGCAAAATGATGATAGAAAACGAATAGAATAATCGGAAGAAAAACGAAATCTGTCGTTCCGTAGTGAAATTTACAAAACTTTATATGTAACGGGCTTCGGGCGAAAAAGTTTCAGGTGTAGCTGTAAAAATATCAGATAAATTAAATGAGACAGTTGTAAGTGCACAAAGTAAGATGAAGGATAGGAAGAGAGACCGGATACGATATGAAGAAAAAATGGCGGTATAAAGCGGTCACTGGCGAGCTATTTCCAGGAACGAGTAGTAACGTTGTACAGCATGCAGAGGTGGCAGGCTAAATTGTCCGAACAGCATTAAGCGTTACCAAGCCGGACGCGCGAACAGTTTCAGCGTTTGGTCATTCCGGAAATAAATTTACTCCATTCCGGCGTGTTATATTATGATCTAAGAAATTATCCGGTCGTCCTCGGAAAGGGTTAAAAATAAAATTAAATTTTCCAAGCGAGACAGTTTTCCATCTGTTTTATATCCCCCTCTTGTGTGCTTTTTACGCGCTTCTTCCCTTAGTAGCGCGACGATAAAAATAGTTTCGAAAATGGTTTTTATACGACGCCGATAGTAAAATTTCCTTAAACCGATCGCGTTTATTCTATTTATTTATTTATCTACATATATAGGCGTAAAGATCTATTTCTGATGGTAAGCTAGGGGGATAAAACTGGAAATTCAGATTCAGTTCAACAGATAAAAATTGAAGTCTGCCGAATTTATCCATTATCCATATTCGAGAAAATTTTGGTTCGGAATCCGATCGCCAATATTCCGGAAACATGTCGCAGACTAATCTATTATTTGAACATTTTACTTATATTTCGTTAGCTCGATCTCGGGACTACCTATCTGTACATTCTAGCTGTACAAACATAGGCATAGCGTTCTCGGCAATTGCTATATAAGCAACATTTTAGTGTAGATGCAAGACTACACTTGCAACTGATGTTGTGATCGTTTGATTTATATTATTACACAGATACAGCCGCTGTATACTACGTACCTAAGACGCATATGGTGGTGAACGTATCTGGTGGATTACCACTGCCTTTCGCGTAAATTAGCGAGATTATTTAATTTCAATTTTTCGTAAAAATTTCCGTCATCGCCCGGGATCGAGCATGTGGCTTCTGCAACGAAAGCCGAGCGCTCTAGGCTACCGCGACGATATTTCCAAAAGCTAAATCGGATAAAACGACTTTTACATAAGTGAAACAACAAGCATCAAAAGTTAGGCGAAAAAAATTGTAATAAATATCGACTAGTTTCGGACATTGTCATATTATTATTATTATTATTATATCGTCATTCGTTCGAAATTAGTTGGCATTTATTACATAGGCATTTCGATGCTTTTTTATTTATTTACCTACGTAATTATAGTTTTACGTCCGCTCAGTATTTTGATATGGTTCGACAATAAGGGGATTTAGTATTTATTTATAGAAACTCCTCCTTGTTTTTGCAAATAGCAATTTACCTACGGAAAAATTTAAAATCGAGCCATGTGTGTATTCCGTCACCGACACTATTCGGATCTTAAAGGTGATTAGGAGACTGGAATTAAAATGAAAGCAGCCCTATACCGTTGACAGCATTTCGTACAGCTGAATCGTATTATAGAAAATAATTAAAAAAATCAGTCAATCTCAGAATTAATAGCCCCAAAAAAACTGAATTCGGACAAGCGGGTGTCGCCGTACGAAGCAAGCGGTAACGGACGGACCGCGATGGAAGGACGATGTATTGGGAATACAAATAAGTTTTTAATTTGTTTTTTGTTTTTTTTTTTTGTTTTTTTTTTTTGTAACTTCGAAGCTTTATTCAGAGAAATTGGTACAATGTATTTTATTTATAGTATTGTCCATCGTTAACTATGACTTTTCCCCATCTTTCAGGTAGTATACGGATTCCGCGTTGAAAAAATTCCTCGCCTTTTGAAGCGATCCGATTTTTGGCTTCTTCGAAAGAAGTGAAGTTTCCTTGAGACGATTTTTGCAAACATGTGGCCGAGCGTTGTCCTGCTGGAATATATCACTTTGTCATGTCTTTTGGCATATTGTGGGCGTTTGAACTTCAATGCTCGACTTAATTGCATCACGGTAACGTTCTCCAGCGATGGTTTCGTTAGGCCGCAGTAGCTCGTATGAATATTCTCGGTTCGGCCGTTGAAGTGGTTGCATGATCGGGCTTACCCTACGTTGTCGTAGTGAATCCGTCATGATTCGATGCAAAACACCTTTCCGATTTTGGCTTTGGAGCAGTTGTTCGCACGTGAAAAAACCGCGTTCGACGTCTCTTGGCTTGAGTTTATACGGAACCCAATTTCCCCTTCTTTTTGCACCATACCCGTGGCCTTGAGACGGTTTGAACTTGTTTAGTTGAGTTACTCCGAAAGTTTTAGCGAACTCGTCTCTTGACTTTGGCGTGAATCTTGGTCCAATAACGCCTCCAATTTTTATCGTCTTTAAACTTTATTGGCCTCCCTTCGCGTTCTTTTTTACTGGTGTCGAAATCGCCACTTTTAAAACGCCGGAAACTGTACTCATTTGTTTTTATTAATTAAGCATGATCCCCCCCCCCCCGTATGCTTTACACAGCAACTGATGTCCACCAGCTACACTTTTCTTCAAATTAAAACAAAAAATCAACGCTTCCCGCAAATTGTGTTTTGTCAGCACAAACATTGACATGGTTAGAACACAAAAAAAAAAAAAAAAAAAAAAGAAAAAAATGTTGTTTACACTTCAGCGAAGAAACGACACATGCTGGATTTTTAGGAGAGAAATGATGACGCTTTAACATGAAACAATCGTCGCAAGATAACGTGATGCGATTTAATACTAGTTTTGGAAATCCCTCAAAACTTATTTGTACTCTGAATACTTTAAACAGTACCTCAAAACGGTATTAAATGATGATTTAGTACTGGAAACAAAATTTCTCAGTCAAATTTAAATAAATTCCGGCCTCTCCGTTGTCGGTGACGTATATGGACCATAAAAGACGCGGGAACGAAATCTGCCAGAATAGTTCCGGTGTCCTAAATATATGAGAACAGTTTGTGCCAGATGTAAAGAATTTCTCCGATAAATCCGACGGTAGATGTAAAGATAATGCGAAACGGAGATTGTAAATATATGAATTACTATTAATTAATATAGGAAACGCGAAATGAATACCGAAAATGCATTCCACAGTTTGATACCATTCGTAAATGATCTTCAGAAGGCGAATAATTTAGCTGTAAAGTAAGTCGTTCGAAAGAATAAAAAGAACAAGTTGCATCGGTTCTGCGAATGTAATTTATTATAAGTCGTAAGTTAAGGTGTGAAAACATTAATTTCTCCGTATTTTTATATGTACATTTCAAGTTCTCGCAGTACTCTTTAATTATTGTTATCACGTGAAACATTTTTACATGAGTGCAATATTACACATTTCTGTAAATAATACTTTAATTGTTTAAAAAACCATAAATAATAAAGGCGCATATCGCAGAAAAATTTTATGAATTATTAAAAATAAACGTGTTTCAGAGTCAAACGATCTCTATATTCATATTTCGGCGCAATTCAGCTTCTACATAAAAAGATATAAAAATTTTCTTTTGGCAAAAGCTGCTTTTAGCGAAAAGTCTTTTTTTCTCTGCTCTGCATTATAATCAAATGTATATCTGTACCTAAATATATGTATTATAGTATATATATATATGTATTATAGTATATATATATATATATATACGTGTGTGTGTGTAAAGAGTTCGTTTTTACGAGATTTACTCAAAAGCTACTGAACTGATTTTTAAAATTCTTTTTCGCCTTTGAAAGCTACTCTACTGCAGATAGTTCCAGGCTATGTTCCGTTTCCAAAATAATTTGAGTTTTGGAAGAAACTTACATAAAAAAAAATATACACATACACATGTCTGAACATACGATTCTTGGACAGCAAAACATTAACTTTTTCAGTTATTATTTATTTTATTTTTTGAATTAATAAAATAATGACTATTACTATTTTTTTTTTAATTAATATTATCAATATTATTATATGTCGTTTTTAAATATTTCTTACCAGGACAGAGCTTCAGCTGCTATATTATAAAATTGCAATACAAAAAGGTTTGCAGCCCCATTCTATAGGGTGGAAAACATCCGACATCCTACGTACGTTCACGCGTACGATTAGACAAGATCGTACCGTTTTTTGTTTCTTTTTATAATGGAAGGTTAAGGTTAAGAAGTCCATAAAAATCGATGAATCACTATTTCAATTGTAATTGACAATTTTGAGGGAAGACTAAAGGCAAGCAAAAGTCGTCCTTCACTATGGGGAAAAACTCGCATTCCTAATGAAAGACAGCTACCGTCAGCTAGGACAAAACATTTTCAAAAGTGCAGTTGTATAAGCCAAACCAAAACATGTGTTAATCGTACGAATAACAATCAAAGATATGCGTGCTATAACTTTTTCCAGAAATTACGAATGTGGAAATCGAAAGTAAATCTAAAAAGGAAGTGAAAAATAAACGAAATTTTCCTGCGCCCAGTTCAGGAAAAAAAAAAAAAAAAGAAGAAAAGAGAAAAACAAGATATCGTTCACACCGATCCGATCTCTGAATATTTGCAGCTCTAGTCTCCCGAATTATGGAAAAACAGCATTAATTTTTTTTAAATACTTTTTCGCGTAGAAATTTAACTATGCCGAAATAAAACTGTGCCCAAGTATTCACAGTGAATTAAGGAATTTTAAACATTTTCAAAATTTACTGTGATATACATATACCTGTATACCACATTTTTAAACTACAAAAGTGAAACATTTTTATTATTATCATTATTTTTGGTCACCGGTTTCTTATAATTTACATTAGGTCATTAGGCTTGCATAAATATTATATAATTTTAAGATTGTATAATATATATATATATATATATTCTACCTCCCTCGTTGCCGAGTATGAGCGCCGGACAGAAGCAGCGTAGCCGCGCTTAATGGGAACATAAGTGCAGTAGCGCAGAAAAAAATCTCTTATATTGCCTATTCAGTACAGACAGGCGATCCAGTGTCGAGGAAGACCAAGACGACTGGACCTGCCAGCACTGGATCAATAATACAGACATAGTACAGGAACGGTTAGGAAATATTCGTGATGAAAAGAAAGATAAGGAAAAGAAAGAAAAAGAAAGGAAAAAAGGAAGGAATGGAAGAGATGCCACTATTTTGGGGTGACACCCTAGCTTTTAGGTGAAAACCCTAACCGCGAGGCAGCGGCTTGCTATTGGAATAGCAAGTGAGACTTATTTATACAGGCGGCCTCAGCTCGCCAAGGGTTAGCAAACATATATATATATATATAAACTTGGTCATTTTGGCCTCGCAAGGGGCTGTGTCCCTTGACCCCTCTTGCTTTAATTTCTGTCTCTTTCTCTTCTATACTTTGTATAAAATGACCAAAATTTACAAGGTAATTTTTACTGGCATCGACACAAAAAAAAATAACATAATCACAAAAATCCTATCCTAACACTTAACTTTCATTATATAAAATTAAGACATTTTTTCGTTACATTTTTCGTTACATATTTCGTTACATATTTCGTTACATAAAATTGTGACGTTTTAAAATAACAATAACAAAAATCCTATAAAATATAACGAACGTTACATAAAATTGGGACATTTTTTCTAATGAGGGGTAGCCTAAGAATTACGTTGTAATTAATATACAAAAACTCGGCACTTCGGGACCGGGAGGGGGGGAAATCCCCCTTCACCCATAGGTCAAGTTCTTCTATAATTCGTGTAGAAGGGTAAACTTTTTTTCATTGGCTACGCCATTACACAAAATTTTTTTGTTACATTTTCGTTACATAAAATTGTGGCATTTTTTGAGGACAAATTTCGTGACAGGACACTTTTCTCATGACCCATGGCGTAATATATAAATATATATCAGTTGCGGATTTCTTAGAATTTTTACTTGTACGAGGAAGTACCAAAAAAATTAAAAGAGAAAAACTTATCAGTACTTCCGAGATCGTCAGCATTAAATTTTTGAACGCAATTCACTCAACGATCACCTGAAAGTACCATATTGCGGCGGTTTCCGGCTGTTCGAACTAACTAGCCCGGTGATGATATTCCAGCCTAGATCTTAATATTTCGCATCCGTGACAGCCTCTTTTGATCAATTTTTCCTCGAATAAGAAGTCGTAGGAACTCGCATTTTTCAGAAATAGCTAATTTTCTTATTTTTCATTACGTTGAGGATTTTCCAGTTTTCATCAACGAAATTAAATTCATCATTCCGCCTGCACGCTGTCCAAGGGATCTTTAATAAAACCACATTTCACTAACTTCGGGTCCGTCGCCCGTTGCAATGAAGAATATCAAATGTGAAATGAATAATGAGTTTTCTAGAAGTCGATTACCGTGCATTGAAGTATAACACTGCCCACTGCAGCAAGAAATAGTCAAAATAGTCAAAAGAGACGAGCAAAGAACTAGCTGAACGAATTTTTTTCAAATCAAATCAAATCAAATAATTTTCTATTATTTTTATCATTAGCATAAGAATTCACAAATGCGCTATGAATAGTGAAATACTGTAAAATAAGTATAGGTTTACATAGAAACGAAATCAAATATATAATCAAAACATAGTAAAAACGAAAAGCAACGACTACGGGGGAATATGTAAACAAGATAAATAAGGTTAATCAAAAATAAAGCAAAAATATTCTGCGAATGAATAATAAAACAAGCTAAAAACAAAAACTAAATTAGTAATATTTATAAACGAATAAGTAAAATAACTGAAATATGTTTTCTGGGAAATGGAACTGAAACCTAATAACATAAATGATATAGCAATGGAGCAAAATTATTATTTTAAAATGTAGCGCAAATTAATTTCGCTTATACACGTAATAATAATGCTTAAATATTAGGTTCACCGGAGATCCGTACATAAGCCAATCTAGAATTTTTTTTTTCTAATTTATTTATGACCAAAGATTAATTTACTACAATTCCTTTCAATCGGCTGAAAATGAACAATTCTTACGCTTAAAAAAAAAAAAGAAGTTGACAAACAAATTATTTGCACGAGTCAATTTAATACTTTTTTCTTATTATTATTATTTTATTTATCTTTTTTTAAATTTATTTATGACCCAAAATTAATCCACTACTTTTCCTTCCGATCAGTTCGTGTTTACAGTTCTTACATATACATGCTTATACAAAAACATACTCTAACCTTACAATGATATATTGTTATATTTTAACACTAATTTCCCTGTACACAATCATCAGAAGTAACAAGCTGCCTGTAGTAAAATTGTAATAATACGAATAAAATATTAGCAATAATAAAACGAATTCTGATATTTTCTATTGAAAATTTTTAAAAATTCAGTTATGTTATTCGAATTACTTTATTTACACTTTAACTTAGGTTATTATTTACATTTTAATTTATACTTAGTTTTGTTTAAATTATAAATTTTTGAAAAGTGAAAACATTTGTTCAATTATTAGAAATTACGAATTTTGATATTAGAAAAAGAAATTACTTTTAAAAGTTTAGGAAAACGCAAAAACTTAATTTAAAATCAAATGAAAGAAAATGTTCCGTTTATTACAATTACGAATATATATACTTAAACATGTAAACGGTATAAAACAAGTGATCACTCGAATACGTATTGGACATACGCACCTCACTCACTCCTATCTAATTTCCAAGGAACCGCAAACTTTGTGCCAACGGTGTGACAACCGAGTGACGATCAAACACCTCCTGTTCGATTGTAACGCCTACCAGCCAGACAGAGCCCGAACAGGACTCAGTAATATTCAGCCAGGATTGGCAATGGACGATAATGTGTGTAAAAAAGTAATAGATATTCTAAAAAACGCTTCACTTTTTAAATTGATTTAAATTTTCATATACAACTACGCTTGTCACACGTAGCGTGACCCTTTTGTTTTCTTTTTTTTTCCTTTTTTTGCTTGTTAAGTATTAGCAAATACTGAAATCACTTTTGTAAATGTAAAGAATGTATTATATCTTTAAGAACCGAATGTAAATTTCGAGGTCGCTGAAGGCCAAGATGTCATATAGCGACCATAAAAAAAAAATTTAATAAAAAAAAAAATAAAAAAAACGTATAAAAATAGAATATAGTTCATAATTTAATCACTAGCTCACTAGCCGGAATTTCTACAGCCACAAAAAAAAAAAAAAAGACCTATTCCACATTCCACATTACTCATTACAATGTGTTCAACAAGCCTCAAGGTATTTTTTCTCCATCATGTCGGTCCTTCCCGCCCAAAACACAGAGTATTTTTTTTCCTACCCTGGGCGCGCCAGCGGCCTTGACTCAACAAAATGAAATTTTTTATTTTTTTATTTATTTTTTTATTTATTTTTTTATTTATTTTTTTATTTATTTTTTTATTTATTTTTTTTTTACCCCCTTGGGTTTGCTACCAAAGAGCATTAGCCCAGCAAAAAGGAATAGATACATGGAATAGAATAGAAATTATATTTTTATTCTGTCGACAATGGAATCAAGGAACACCCCTAGGACAGGAACAACAGAGAGAATAGGTAGAGAACGAACATAAGAGGCGTTGAAAGGAGCAGGAAGACCAAACTTTAAAAGATGATAATAAAGTAACTCACGGAGATAAACCGGAGCACTCGAAGAGCACGTGATTCGCATCGCAAACATACTGGGAACCTTCAGGATCCAATAGACAAAAAGGAGATACAGCCAAAGAAAAACGATTTAGTGAAGAAGGAAGGAGACTATGCGAGAAACGGAGGCGAGATAATTTAGTACTTACGGACCGACGCAAACTGGGAAACTCATAGAACCAAGGACGAGAAGAAGGAATACAGGGTTAATCAAGAGATAAAAGGAATTAGGATTAACGAAAAGAGAAACATAAATAGAGTGCCTAAGATGGCAGAATTTAGTTGGAAGAAGAATATTGTGTGCTGGAACCCTACTAATAAAATTCCCATTGGAAACAGCAGCTTTAGCAAGGAGGTCGACGGCTACATTTCCATCAATGCCTGAATGTCCCGGAATCCAAAGAAAGTCAATCTAGGTAGACGTCGATGAGGATAGATCATGAAGAAGAGAACAAATAGAAAGGATAATAGCATCAGTGGAAGGAGAAAGGGAAGGTGGAGATAGCGCTAGAAGAACACTTACAGAATCAGAAACAATAAGGAATTTGGAAGAACTTGCAGAAGAGGAAATATAAATAATGGCTTGTAGAATGGCAACAGATTTTGCAGTAAAGACAGAACAAAAGGACGGAAGTCTAAAAGACCGAGAATGAAAGAACTGAGGGCACAAGAATGCCGCCCCAACTCCGATCGGGCTCTTTGATCCGTCAGTAAAAATTAAAGAGTGATCACGGAATAGAGAATTTATTGTATTATTAAATTCCATACTGACGATATGAGAGGGAAAGGATTTAAGGAAGCATGGAATGAAGATGATATTTGGTGGCTTTAACAATTTGGAATAGACGTAAGAAAAAAATGGAAGCTTGTGATAAGAAATGACAAAAGGGGAAAATTTAGAAAGGCGAAACGATATATGAGATAGTATAGGAATTTTATTGGAGGAAAAACGGCAGTGATGAAGGATAAAAGAGTAAGAGGTACTGATATTTGACGAGGAAGTGGAAAAACGTTTAATGAGAAAACGATAACCCAAATAAGATCTTCGGATGAACAGAGGACAGATATTGGATTCAGATAGAATGGCTGAAATAGGAGATGACCTCAAAGCTCCGAGACAAAGCCAAAGGCAACTGTTTTGGAGACGATCTAATTTGTAGAGAACGGATTTGGAAGCGTTGCCATATAAGAAACTGCAATAATCCAATTTAGAGCGTATGAGAGATTTGTACAACATTATTAACACGGAAGGATCACCTCCCCATCTCGTAGGTGAGAGAGCTTTAAGAAGATTTAAGACTTTAAGCGAGAAAGCATATAAATGGCTGATATGTTCATGGAAAGACAGACGAGGCGATAAAATGATACCCAGATAACGAAAATAACTGACAATTGGAATGGAATGATTTTTAAGATTTATTTCAAATGAGCCCGGGTTGTAAGATCGAAGGGTGAAGACTACAGCTGCTGATTTAGAGTACTTAAGGAGCTGTGTAGTTCCTCATTGGCAACTAGAAGATTACGGGAAGAGGAGTAAACAAGGATATCATCTGCAAAAAATAACGATTTGGATTTTAAGGAGAGAAAATCAATTTTGGAAACATATTAATTAAATAAAGTAGGGCTAAGGCAAGAACTTTACGGAAGGCCCTGGAGAGACCTTCCTTGAGGCGAAAAAGGAAGGAGCAGAAAGAAGGAGAGTTCTACTTTGAAAAAGATTGATAATTAGGAAGGATATAGATGCAGAGATACTTAAAGAAATCATAACGTTTTTGAGCGTGGGAAGATGGACGCTTTCGTATGCACTGGCTACATCAATAAAAGCTGCAACTGAAAAATTAAGAGATATAACTCTAAATAGCCAGACGGTAAACACAAAGTATCACGTTTTAAGGTGTTTTTTACACTTTAAACACTTTTAATTAACATCATCGGGTTGTAGAAAAACTCAAGAAATACGTTTAGCACTTGCTATAGGACCATTACGAAAGAAATATCGACCTATTTTCCGAAACGCCTGTTCTCGCAATTCGATGAATATTGCAAAATGCTTTTTAATATTTACACGTAAAATTTTATCCATAAACAGGCGCCATTGAAAGTTATATTTTTACGTTACTCCTTATACGATAATACGAAGTAATTGGATTCGGCGGAGTCACATTTTTCACAGTTTTATTCTTTTTCATAAATTTTATCCGTTTAAATTACAAATCTTATTTCATTCGTCTTCTATGCCGTGCTTTTTTTTATTTTCTCGATTAAAGTTTTTGACATTTTTAAGCACGGAAAAATCGGTATTTGTATTTTTATGAGGAGCTTTTAATATTATGAAACATGTATTTCCAATTCCTACTTTCTTTTAATGTTCACATTTTTAAAGTAAACAGGTCTTTTTTGGAAAAATAGCTTCATTTTTTCTGAGCAGGTGAAAAAATAAGTAGGCTCTCATTGTTGTTATCCAAATCCATCTATTTCTCAATTACTTTTTTTTTTTTATGTCATACTCGGTGTTACCGAACGTAAGCAGCCACCTGTTTATACGTTCTAGTTGTACAAATGTAATGTTCGCGGCAATTTTTATATGCAACGTTAGAGGGTACTATGGCAAGACTACGCTTGGGACTGATTGTAAATGTTTCTGATTTATCACAAATGCTGTGCCAAGTGTGTGTGTCTGCCTACGATGCACTAATTAGTGCCGCGCCCATGATGATATGCACGTTTGCCAGTGCCTTCCACGAGTGACTGTTAACGATCGTTCAATTATTTGTAGTAAGAATTTCTGTCGCCGCCTGAGGAGAACTGGCTGTAACATTCATAGGCTTTGGTAATTAATGTATAGTCAACGGGTGAACGGCGTAGGCATGTGTAGGTGCATGAGTGTGTGTACATATAACACATTCTTCTGGCTTCGGTATCTGCATGTGTGAGAACGGTTTGAGGGTCAATTTTTTAGAGCTGAAATAGTATACTTCGGGCTACATTTCGAAAAACGGCCGCTGAATTATTCTCGACCTCTTACAGCGGAACGGAAAGAGAATTAGGGTTAACTTTTGGTACTCAGTTGGTATGTATCAATAATTGCACTCAAAATTTTAAATTTGAACGCCGAGAATGATGTTACTTTGCAGCAGTGACACGTTTAGGTTGTAGCGTCAGATTTTCCAACGTCGCTACTATTTTCAGACTAATTGTACCTAATTAAAATTATATCTTAAACGTAGTTGAGATCAGACAACAGAGAACTTTGTCTGGCTCGACTTGAGATTTACGGTAAGCTGAAAAATATTAAAAATTCCTACTAATGTCTAAAGTTGGTAGCTCCCGCCCCCATCCCTCAAAGGATAGTATATATATATATATATATATATATATATATATATATCACGTCGAAAAAAATTCTGTCTAATTTTAACCGTGCGAGCAACTTCCCGACACTCATAGACCGCGTGAGAATTTATTTGTTTTCGAAAACTAAGTTTTGCCTATGGGAAACTAAGCATACCTAGAGGAGACAACCGAAACGAATGTCAATAAAGAAATAGTAAAAAAAAAGAAAAATAAAATTCATTTTCTTTTATAACTTAATTTTAGTGAGTGCAATTTTCTGTTACAAAATTTCAATTTACCTAAAAACGTTCGCATGTTTTTTTACTTCTTCTTTTCCACCTTCATTCTCTCGTTAGCCGTGTTTCTTATTGCATTAAATTTCCTTACTCGCGCATGTATCGCCTCAGGAAATAAATATCCGAAAAGGTAAACTTTTTAGAGAATTTTCTTCTCCACTCTGAACATTTTATCCATTTCCAAGCACCCCCCCCCCCCGTCTAGAAACTGAAACAATCTGTCAACCAATATCTTTAGAGTCATTTTAGAAATTAATTACGCTCCGTCCGATTAAAACGTTAACATTTTTTTTTGAGTAGAAAATGAAAGAAAATTGGCCGAAGAAAATCCTCGAAAATACCCAAAAACTCGCAGTATTATTCGGTTGGAAATTTTGACGGATATATGTAAATCTCGCAAGCCTGCTAAAAACTTGACTACAAGGTGGAAATATATCTAGTGTAAAATTCGAAATAAATACGGGGAAGGCCACGAGAATGGCGTGAAAACTGTTGAAGGCGAAACGTTATGACAAGAGCTAAAACTGATAGAGTACATAATTCATCAGATACACGTCCCCGCAAGTACGAGGGCGGTTCAAATATAAACCGGAATTTTTAAATAAACGCGCGAAAAATTTATTATGGAAAAAGTGGTTGCACTGGCAGTTAGACTGGTTTGTTATGTAGAGCAATTAGAACCGCGTAAGCTCACTTTTTAGTGTAGTTAGAGCCATGAGTGAAAAAGAAGTACCAGTGTCTGTTGCGCAACGCATCATTATTCGTTTTTTAGTCAAAGACGACGTAAAATCCGTGGAAATTTACCGAAAATTACGCGAACAGTTCGGGGATGAGTGTCTCTCCAAAACTCAAGTGTACGAGTGGTGTTCCGCGTTTCGAAAAGGACGTGAAGTGGTGTCAAACATAGCACATGCGCGGCGCCTAAAAACCAGCATTACAGATGAACACGTCAAAGCCATCGAACAACTCATTTTGGCTGACCGACGCGTCCGTGTACGCGATATGACCGACGAATTGGGCATCAGCATAGGTAGTATTGAGACAATAATTCATGATCGGCTAGGTTATCGCAAAATTACAGCCAGATGGGTGCTAAGACTTCTGAATTTTGAACAGAAATTCACTCGTTGGGAAGTTTGTACGCGTCTCCTGCAGCGGTATGAAGAGGAAGGAGAGAATTTATTGCGGCGGATATTCACCACGGACGAAACTTGGGTACACTACTATACGCCGGAGAGTAAACGCTCGTCTATGGAGTGGCGGAAGAAAAAAGAGGGAGCGCCAGTCAAAGCGAAGGTTACACAGTCAGCTGGGAAGGTGTTGTGTGTACCGTGTTTTGGGACATGAAGGGAGTGATCGCAGTCGATTTCCTAACTGAACAACGTACTGTGACGGCGCAGTATTACAGTAACCTCCTAAAAAACACAGTCAAACCGGCCTATCGAACAAAAAGGCGCGAAATTCCGATCCGTAGTGCGATACTGCTTCAAGACAACGCCAGGCCACATACCGCTCGGCTCACGATGGAGACATTGGCCGAATTGGGCTGGGAAACACTTGAACATCCTCCTTACAGTCCAGATTTGTCGCCTTGTGATTATTATTTGTTTGGCCCGTTGAAAGAAGCACTTGGTGGACAACGTTTCGACAGCAACGATGAGGTGGAATCGTTCGTGCGCAAATGGCTATCTGACAAGCCGCGATATTTTTACGAAAAAGGAATAAAAAAATTGCCGGAGAGGTGGAAAAAGTGCGTAGCGTGCGAGAGGGGTTATCTCGAAAAATTGTAAAAAATATGAGCACTGTAAGTATAAAATAAAAATTTTTATGACGAAATTCCGGTTTATATTTGAACCACCCTCGTATGTACGAAGGTAAGCGGAAGCGACGATGAAAATTTAAGAATCATGTTTTCGTTTTCTTTCTGTTCCACTTACAGCCCCATTCTTATTTCCTTCTTTGTTTCTTTAAGAATAAACGAAAAAAGAACAAAAAACGAAAAAAGAACCGCTGACAACGGTTGATATATTAACAAAAGTGTACTCTGTGCGAGCAAGTTGGTCAGAATATAGAACTCTGATGGAATCTGGTTTATTGAATTTTATTCTGAGCATATCGGACGATATCATCGTTGCTTCGTAATTACTAAACGCAACTATTTGCCCCGATACCAAAAAGTGTAAACGAAAATTCTCGATAATTGTTTATCGTTATTCTGTAGATTTTTTTGTCATTTTGCGGCTTCCGGAGTACATATATTGCTTCGTACGATTTTTAGATCGAATATTATTTTTTATACCGTACCGTATTAAAAAATTCCGTTACTCAAGATGCTGCACGATAATAATTTTAGACCTCGAAATCAACTTCGAATTCCGAATTTTGTGAAACAATGCCCGTTGCCCATGCAATAAGGATTCCCCAAGCGGATAAACAACCAGCCGACTGCGTTTAAGTCACAAAAAAACCTACTTCCATTTGCGTTTTTGTTTATTTTTGAAATTCGCTTTCGTCAACTTTCGTCATTAATCCGGCGCAATAGAATTACATGCGTTATTCAAGCAGTTGCTCGCTAGTGAAACTCTCGGTAGGATGCTTGCTGGAGGCAGAAATTTTAATGTCAAAAGACTGGAGTAGATTTTCCAAATGCGATGCCGCTAATTTTTCACGTCGTTCT
The DNA here is from genome assembly GCA_039619475.1 of Icerya purchasi. Taxonomy (NCBI): domain Eukaryota; kingdom Metazoa; phylum Arthropoda; class Insecta; order Hemiptera; family Monophlebidae; genus Icerya; species Icerya purchasi. The sequence continues at coordinate 243,642,278 of CM077115.1, forward strand.
TCAGCTTCAACAACTCTCCATATCTCCGTACGCAGTCGAACAACGCCTTCTCTAGCAGAGAAAAGACTGAATATAAATTTTGCGTTCTATTTCAATTGCCAGTGTGTGCCTCTGCGCGGGTTAAATAGATATAAACTGATTTTGATCTGCAATCGTCAGCCTGAGCATTACTTGATTCAAGGAAAAAATAAAGTCGCCTATTTACTCCAGTTTCTCCATAATTTTTGTAAGAGAGCATAAATAATTTTGGAGAAGAAAAATACCTTTTTTTGTTGTTTTTTTTGATTTTAAGATTGAGATTATTAAGATTGTTCTCATAGAAATGAGACCTTAGAAAGAAATCCGTTTATAAATCAATAGAAGGAATATATTGATACGGGGAGGCAAATATTTTTTATCATAAATGGATGAATTGAGTTGAATCCAGACGGGCTATTCTTTGTTTTGTTGTTAAGTTAATAATTTACTTCGGCAGCCGTGAATGGGAAATTGTAAAGTTGACTGTAGTGAGAGTAAAAGAGTATATTATGATTCCTTTCAGTTTTTAAGGGTACAAATTTTTGTGAGAAGAATGAAAATAAGGGGATGCATTAGTGAAGTAAAGTGAAAAGGCATTATACGTGTGTCAAATTTTTCGACGTGCTTGGAGAAAGCTCTGCGCAGTTCTACTATGTAATATTCAGTTTTCCTGCCATTATAATTTTATAAATTTGTAATTCATGTTACCTTATCACTTATATTTGATTTTTGATGTTATTTTTATATATATATATATATGTATTGTTAAAAACTCACTGGACTCGAACAGATGATGCTAATAAAATAATAATAATAATAATAAAAAAAGAGAAATGGTGTCTAAACCCGGTAGGAACGAAGTTCCTTTCACTTTTTGGTAGATATACAAGTATAAAATCATTCATAAAGTGTAAATCCCTCGTATGAATTAAAACAAAAACAACAAAAAATACAAATCCCGTATGAATTAATTAAAACAAAAACAATAAATATATCATTAGACTCGTTGAAGTGTGGTAACGTCGCACATAAAAACCGCACTAATTTCCAAGAAAATGTCACGTGTTTAGAATTGAGCTTATACAACTGACCGCGTACACGATGCTTGCTGCTCGAATCTCGATACTCGTATGTACACACACACACAGCCGTATATAATAAAAAGGGACAGAGTTAAGGTCGCTTGGACGACGTATAACGCGATTTTCGTTACCTCGCGCCTTTTCTGACAGTTTACTCCTACCGACAAGCCGCGTATAAGAACTTCAATCCAAAAATAACGGGCCCCAACAACATTCGCGGTGTTGCACTAGGACGAGTCTCTCACGGGGCACTAGGCTTTTTTCTAAAAAAAAAAAAAAAACTACCGAAAATAATCCCGCCTTAGAACCGCGGCGGTCGGTCTCTCCACGTTGGAGATATATCACGAAGATTTCCCCCACGTGTCCAACGAACTGCACTCTGTACCAAAAAACGTATATTCCACGAAACAACATAAATAAAACCGGACTAACAAAATTAACTATGATTGCACGTACCGAAGAATAAACAGGAACTAATTTTTTACATTAAATTTTAAACACAAAAAGAAAAAAAAACGGTTATTGACGATTTACGGTACACAAAAACGGTACGACCAGACTATTTCCGCGGAGACGACGACAACGACTAGACTCTGCAAAGCAACAGATGGAACACACAGTGTGTAGTGCGACGGCAACAAAGGCTACGCAGAAGCTTTAAGAAGAACACTTCTACGTACATAGATCACCGCACGTACTCCCCTGCCCCTGATTTTAGCGGGATTTTTCAGTCTGCCTGCAGCTCAACGTTACTCGACACACACAGTATCCCGCGCTTTCGCCGCAAGCACAAGTCGCTGTCTCAGCTCTCGACCACACTACCACGCAGACACTAATGCGTCTCTAACCCGATGCGACCGTTCAAATGACCGCACTCGCAACCGAACATGGGGATTTTTGGTTTTGACCGATTAAGCACTCTTGACAAAGCGGCGATGCAACCTAGAACGACGTTTGAGAGATCGTGAATAGATGAACAAGCGAAGAATAATTTCAAACTCAAAAACGTCGTCAAGAGATAACGCTACGCGTACCGAATCCGTATCAATATGCACTGAGTCACAAAAGTCTTCAGCTACTAAATTTTTATTTTTTTGCAATTATCGCGAAATGTTTTTAAGATAGAAAATTGGGGAAAAATGTAATAACTTCTTAGGACTAGGAACAATAAGGAACAACATATTCAAACAAGAAACAAACTAAATTGAAGGAACTAGAGCCAATAAACTAAAAATAAAAGGAAAAAATACGTCACAAAAGTCTTTACACAACAGCAAGTTGAAATTGACCTTTCCCAATAATTAGACAATCTACCACCGCGATAAAAACGTTATCAGCAGTAGCTCCACCCACTATGTAACCCTTCCGCTTCTGCGTTTTCCGTTCACCGAATCCACCTTTAATTACTTGTAAACTTTTGTAAAGCTGTGTGACAATAGTTGAGTGTAAAATTCGGAAAGAAATTTCTTTCGATGTCTGCCAATTGATAAATTTTCATGCTGCGCATGGAATGTCCATATACAAAAATTGCACATTTACTCCAAGCAAACAGGAATACAAGTCTTTATTGTACAACGCCGCTTTAAAATCGAAGATCGACTTGAAAATTTGAAACGGACTGGTTGTCCAAGGATCGTTACGCCGCATAAATCGCGGCGGATAAATAAAACCAAAACTTAGCGCGCCTAAATTAACGTTCGAATACTGTGTAGAAACAAAAAAGCATTGTAGCGCTGAAACCATCCGTCGTGCCATCAGAAAAGAAGGATATAATGGCCGAGTCGCTCGAAAAAAAAACATTTATCAACAATCGTGATTGGAAAATTTGACTGAATTTTGCTCTCCAGAATATTTGGAAGCCCGAATCATATTGGAGTGACATAATACATTTTGCGACGAATCAAATTTTAATATTTTTAACTAAAGTTATGGTGTGGTAGAAGCCTAATGAAGAATTAAAACCAAAAAATGTGAAACCAACAGTCAAACACGGAGACGGCAGCGTTATGGTATGGAGTTGTATTTCTTAGGGGGGGGGGGGGGGGAATTAGTCTTTATTGACACGGTTATGAATGCCAATATGTATGTCAACCTTTTAAAGGAAAACTTACAAAAAAGTGCCGAGAAACTGGGGATTTCACGATCGTTTAAATTTTATCAGGACAACGATCCTAAGCACAAATCACGTGTAGTACAAAAATGGCTTCTCTACCGATGCCCCAAAGTCCTTAAAACCCCGCCCAATCGCCGGACCTAAATCCCATAGAGAATTTATGGGACGAGTTGGATCGCCAGATTCGCCAAACGCAAATTATCTACAAAGCTGAGTTACGACAACAATTGCAAGCGGAATGGAGTAATTCGACGGCCGAATACAACAGTAAGATAATTTTAAACATGTCGCATCGATTACAATGTGTAATCGATACAAATGGAAATGCTACAAATTATTAAGTTACCAAATTTTTACAGTTTTTATTGATTTTTCATTAGGCTGTGTAAAGACTTTTGTAATGTATTTCTTTGTTCAATTTTCAGTTTTTTAACCCCAGTTCTTTCAATTTAGTTTTTGTTCAAATATTACGTTCCTTGTTCTTCCTTATTGTTAGAAAATAATATACTTTCCTCCATTTTTCTAACTTTAGTGAATCTCACAATAACTGCAAGAATACAAAAATTTCGTAGGTAGGTAAAGACTTTTGTGACTTAGTATATGCATATAGGTTTGTTGTATCGTTATTTGTATTATATTTCTTACACTTGAAGTTTTTTTAGTTTGCTTATTCTATCCAAGTAAACCCGTTTTTAAACTCCATAGTACTTAAAAAGGGTTTAACCTGTTGATATCGTATATGTTAATTTATCTTTATCTTCTGTAAAATTTTGCGCGTATTTGATGAATTTTGGGTTTACGCTAACGCTTTTTAATTTTGAAAGCTATTATAATTTAGTACGAAAAACGAATGTGCCGCCTGTAAAAAGATTTTTAGCTCCCTCGGTTAAAGCATCAATTTCATTTTCGTTTTCTTCGTTCCCCGTTTGTAAGTTTTGTGTGCCTTGTTAGGCACTCCCCCATTAAAGTATTTTCGAACCTTTTATTACCACCGTGAGACCCTCGCTCTTTTTACTCTAGTAAACGTGCCTGTCCTATTGACACAAATGACCTTCCCAACACCCCGGAGTTCCCTAATGACCCTCTCCCAGAAATCCTGGCCCTCCTATCGCAGCACAATGTGAGCGAAATTCCTTTCCCTAACCTAGCTCCTAACACCGTGATTCCGTCGTGGGCCCCTTTAAACATTGATGTTAATTTGTCCCTGACGAAGTATAATAAATTCCTACACCCGAATATCGTTCAATTGACAGCAGCAACAATACAAAAATACCCCGACCACCTCATTTTCTACACGGATGCTACCAAGGCTACCCCGGAGGCTACTTCATCCCCAACCGCCTGTTCCTTTGAAGTCTGCGACATGATTCGAAGCATTCGACTGAATGACAATTGCTCGGTACTGAACGCTGAAATATACGCAGTATTTTTCTGTTCGGAATATTTTCTTTCTACAGAGCCTACATCACAGAAAGCCCTGCTGGTATCTGATTCATCCGCGGCTTTATTGACAATCTCTAATCCCCTGACCAAACATCCTGTAGCAATTCGAACCCAGCAGGTAGCATACGAACTTATTAAGAGACAGTGCTCCGTATCTTTTCTATGGGCGCCCAGCCACGCTTGGATTCCTGGAAATGAACGCGTCGATACATCCGCCCGAGCAGCAATATATTGCTCCTTGCCTAGTAACAGCCCTCCTCCACCTTATCTATCTAACATAATCTTCAATAATCACACGTCCTCATGGAAAACCCATTTGTCCTCTTGTCAGACTTTCTCGAGGTTAATTAAACCCTCAACCGAACCATGGTGGCCAGAAAAAAGCATTTCCCGCAGAGATTTCTGTGCACTTAGCCGCTTGCGCACAGGCCATACGGCCATGTCGCATAATTTTATTTTGCAAAGAACCCCCTCTCCTACGAATTGTCCTTTCTGTGGCCAAGATGTTGCTCCCTCAACTTCTCATATACTATGCGACTGTCTAGCATTATCACCTCACCGGCCCCCTTCAATTAATAACAAAACAGTCACCAACATTCTTGAGAATTCCCCCGATGCAATTTTATCCGTAACACAATTTATCAGAACTAGCGGAATAAGCAGATACCTATAAAAACAAACTATGTTGCTTTCACGAAAAAAAAAAAAAAAAAAATCTCTCTTCGTGAAGCGTTCTGCCTTGTATTCTTATTTTCTGAAGCGTGGACTTCCTACTCCTTATTGTGCTTCCTATATCCTGTCCTTTCCTTCTCCGCTAATTATTCCTGCTATTTGTTCGTTTTTAGATAAAATTTCTGATCGGATTAAAATACAACCGACTTCTTTCCTTACCTTTCGTTTCTGGAGATCCTTAGTTGACGAGCCAAAAAAAAAACAAAAAAAAAAACAGCCAGCGTTGATCTTTTTTTTTCAAAAAGCTCCAGAGTTATTCGCCAACAAAAAAAAAATAACAGAAGTTAAATCGATAAGGTTTTTCTTTTTTTTTTCAGAACTTTTCGTTATTTATTTATTTTATTATTATCTTTTTTTTTTCGTGGCTCAACTTTCTCCGGCTCTTTAGATAGGCGCAATAAGAAAGATCTTATTCAAATGAAATTCAAAATGTAAATCTTCGAGGTTCCCCGCGTTTAACTTTTTGATAGAAAATTTTCAAAATGGGAATGAAATATTTTTGTTCGAGTAGCATTTTTTGTCGGTTTCTTCTATTTAATTGCAAAAAATAACATTAATAATAATAGTAATAATAATAATGATAATAATAATAATAATATCAGTCTGAGCGGGCTTATACGAAAGTCGTACATGTTGAACTATAATTTAAACGTTGCACAGAAAAACTACGCCGGCCTTTTTACGAAAATTCACTTTTCCTTTAGAAGCGTGAAAAATATTTGAATTACTAACGGAAAGATTTAAGCTGCTAAAATAATAACCCTATAGGGGCAGAAAGGTTTTTTTTTTTTTTAAATAAATTTTTTGGGCTTGTCAGCAATGGACGATATCAAGAAAGAAGAACGTAGGACGAAAGGAAAATGAGATCGCTAGGAGAGAAATGTTGAAACTAGGAACGTAAATTTCATAATTAACGAGTAAGAACAGTACACCGAAAATTACATTTCCCCAAAATTATTTTTGTTAAATAGCGATTTTTTAAAAAAGAAAATTAATTAAACGATATTTTTATTTTCGAGAATTACTTTCGAATTTTTTATGCTGGCTTATTATTAAATGAGAAAATTAAAAATAGAGCTAATCAGAATTATGAATATTTTTGGAAATTAAATTGAAAGAGGGTATATTGTTAATAGGTTAATAGTAAAAGAACATCTCCTTTTTGCGGATGATATCCTTATCTACTTCAGACGTGCTAGCTACAGCTAACGAGGAGATTAATTGTTCTCTATCAGTCCTCAGTAGTTCCCTCTCCAGTGTTTTTCTTTCTCTTTCTCCTTCCAAGTCTTCTTCTATTATTTTCTCCCTCCGCCAATATAATCGTGCTCTGGTAAACATCATCTCCTCCAACTATCCTATTCCTATTGTTAATTCCATATGCTATCTTGGTCTTTTCCTAAATAGTCGACTCTCTTTCCAAGAACATATCGAGTACCTTTATATATCTTGTCTTAAGAGACTAAATCTCCTGAAAGCCTTATGTCCTCTCAAGTGGGGCGGTGATCCATATATTCTCATAATTCTCTACAAATCCATCATTCGTTCCAAACTAGACTACTGTTCCTTCTTATACGGCAATGCCTCAAACTCCCTCCTGCGCAAACTTGATAGAATCCAAAACTCCTGTCTTCGGCTCTGCATTGGGGCCCTAAAGTCTTCTCCCATTCCTGCCATTTTGTCTGAATCTAATATTAAACCCCTGTTTATCTCCAGATCTCTGCTTGGTTACCGTTTTCTAATTAAACGCCTCCCGATCTCTTCATCTAAACTTATTTCTTCCTATCTGTATATCAATGACCACTGGTGCTTCGTTCCTCACAAAATCCCGGTTCTTGCGCACATAGCTGCTCCGGTCTCTCTCCTTATGTCTTTTCCCGCAATAAGCTTCCTTACTTTTCTTTTGATTTCAATAGTGCATGTCTTCCCGTCTCATTCTCCTCTCTTCCTCTTCGTGCTAACTTCACTCCTCAGAGCACAGTGGTCAGTGAATATGTCCACATATTAAATTCTTCATTTCCCCGTCATGTAAAAATTTTCACTGATGGTTCCAAAAATGATTGCGGAGTGGGCGGTGCTTTTACGGCCCCTTCGTTTAATCACTCGGAATCCTTCAAACTTCCTTCCTTTTGTTCCATTTTTTCTGCTGAAGCAGTCTCCATTCTCCGTGCTGTCTCCTTTATTTCCTCTTCAAGAGGGATCCGTAAGTTTCTCATTATTACTGATTCCAAATCCGTGCTGCAAGCTATCTCTTCTCCTCCCCCCCCCCTCGACTAATGATATCATTCTTTCTGTTCCTGCCTCTATCTCCAACTTGCGCTTAGCACGTTCTATCCTTATTGACTTTTGATGCGTTCCTGGCCACTCTGGCATTGAGGGCAACGAAGCAGCTGACTTCCTAGCTCGCTCAGCGTCTCTCAATGGCCCATTCCTTCCGCATTTTCCTGCCTCAGACATCCTTTTCCTCTCCGCAAGTCTCCATACCAGACTGTGGGTTGACATCTACCCTTCCTTTTTCGCCAATCGCTCCTCCTTCTACCTCCTCCTACAGCCTACTCCCAATTCACAGCCTTGGTACCAATTTCTTCCTTTTTCTCGGCGCTCGGCTATTGTTTCTTTAATCAGACTGAGACTTGGCCATTCCCTCTTTCCCTTTTCTCGTTTTTCTTTTTCTCTTTCACCTTCTCCCTTTTGCCACTCTACTGATCCTCCCTTTATATGCGACCCCAACCATATCATTTTCGAATGCTCTGCTCTTTTTCCTCAGTGCTCTCATCTATACGCCGAACTTTTGGCGTTAGATCTTCCTACCCCTTTCAATGCTTCCTTTATCCTTTCCTTCCCATCTACAGCCGTTATTCCCCTCCTTCTTTCCTTTATGCTTTCTATCTCCGATTGCCTCAGAATCTGAGTAGGTGATCTAGGTCCATGTAGTTGGGTCAGTGTTAACACCGAGCCCATTTAAAAATAAAAAAAAAAGAAAAAAACAAAGAAGCCTTGTATAAACAGACCCGAAGCAATTCAAGGGTTGCAGATAACGATGAGCGCACTCGGAAACTACAGAGGAACATTCAAAGAAAACGTGATTTAACGGTAAGTAGACTGAAATAGCAGGAGGAAAGAACAAAAAGAAGAAGATATTTATTTTGTCAAATTATTACCCGCTAAGGACCAAAAAGAGAAAGGCTCGAAAAATAATCGAAATTCAAAGGGACAACGGTAGCTATAGTACACTCACAGCGAGACAGATCGATTATTTGATGAGGCGCACATAAAAACATCAAATCAGTTGTCACACGAATAGAACTGAATATTGCGCAACAATAACGCTGTGATTTCGCTGAAAGGAAAACACTCCTAATCAATACAAAATTGCATCGCACAATGAACCCAAACCAGTCAGTTACATTCTTAAACGTATTGAAAACTAATCTTGTATCAGTATTTAATATATAGGTATGCGCTTGTTCACTCGAAAACAAATGGAAATTCTTAAACTGCTTTCGTAGCAAACCAGTCCAGTCGCGTTCGAACTAATATCAATTGACGCCTGAATCAGACCACGACTGAGCCAAGTTGTTTCCTAATTTTAGAATGATTCGGTATGGCTGTGTAGATATTACGAATTTTATGATTTTTCGAAGATTGATTTGTAGAAAACGGAAAAAAGCGAAGAAGGAAACTGTCCCCGTTCAAAAAGGGATCAATTTGGATCATTTAGAGACAGTTACGTTTAGATTTGTTAAAAAATGGAACCGGATTTTTAAATGAATTTCGGGTAAGTATAGCTCTACATAAATATCTCATACAATGGGAAGGTAAAAAAAAAAAAAAAAACACTAATTACTGTTGTAGAATTAAAGTAGAAAAACGATTGACAGTATTTTCAAAAGGAGAAGTTTAGAAAAACGAACTTTAAAGTCTAAACTATCGATTTTAGTCATTTTAAGATGTACATATCTAACCTTAATAAAACTCAAATTTGGTCTTTACAGTGCGGTTAAAAACGGAAACGGGTCGCCGCGGAAAGAACCTTCTTAAGTGACGTACACGTCACAATAGCAAATATGACGTCGTCGCATTTAGTTCGCGCATTATAACTTCATTTTCGCCGAGTTTAAGTAATAATAAACGAAAAGCCCCGAGTATTTATTAATATATACCAAAAAAACAGCGAAAGATGGCCTCTATCGTTTTGCATACTGGGTGCTGTTGCAACTGCAAATTATTTTATGCAGAAATTAAAAGAAAACGAATTTACTCTGCATATAAAATTGTTTATTAATAAAAAAAACACGCTAGTAATACTTTTTTTTAAAAATACTTTTTTTGAAAGGAATTCTGAATGCAAGTGTATATTTGCAGAACTATATGAACATATTAGAGGCGAATCCAGAAGGACTTTTTTTTTTTTTTTTGGTAGTGGGGGGATTATATAATTACCTAAAATCTTCTACAGTAGGCGGTAGATTTGAGAATTAATACCCCTTGTTTCGTAGGGAAAATCCAAATAGCGACCTTTATAGAAATTCATAAAAATGCGTTTTAAAAATACATAATTATTACAATTTTTAATTTAACTTTTGTTTTATTTTTAGTTATGAAAAAAATAAAACGAAATTACGAAATTATACCTTAAATATGGTAGTTTAGAAATAGTAAGAAAGATAGTATTTTTATTAGACTTTATTTTTATTTTTCTTAGTAATCCGATCGGAAAATTCTTTGTCCCCGTGAGCAAGTTTAATTATCTCATTGAACTCTATTTTTTAATTAAAATTACAAAATTAAAATTAAAAATAAATAAAAACGGCGAAAGATCGACGACATTTAAAATAGAATAAAAAAGGAACATTAAAATAGTTTCACATAGAAAATTCTATTGAATATTAATTATTAAAATCCGTCGGTAAAATTTATACAAATCTTTTATAGCATAAATTAAGAAGTTTCTCTGTTATATTCATAGAGGCTGAGGTTCTTCGGTGGCGGGAAATGTCCTCTATTTTCTACCCCCCGCCCGTGTAGCCGCCGCTGAATATATACACAAATGCAGAAGCTTTTGTTTCGTCTGATCGCTATACATCATTTATTACAGATTTTAAATTAGTGTACGAAATAATGCGTTATACGTAAAGATTATATTTACAATCTGAACTTTTTAAATGAAACTTACTACTAAATTTAAACATTTGACAATTGCAAACCGAGTGCTAAAAAATTGGGATAATCTACGTAAAGGATGTGCGACTTATTCTAAATATACGCGATATCAGAGTCGCTAACGGTTATAACGGAAATAATTTATTTCAGTGGAAAAACAATAAGCTGACAACGTGCGCAAACTTCACAAGTTTCTCCTACAACTATCCCCACTCTTAATAAATAAATAAAAAAAAAAAAAAAAAAACAAACCTTCGGGGTCTATTTAATTATATGTTAAAATGCTAATAATTCTCACGAAAAATATTTTATTTTAACGTCTTATTAATTCCGACATTTTTAATTTAAGTTATAAATTTTATTACTATTTCCTCGAATGAAGCAATTTTTCTAGATTATTTTTCAAAATAACCGAACGAAAAAGAACTATTTTGTCATCATCTGTGTTGATAAGAAGTCTCGTTATCGTGTTCACGTTATAAACATCGAATAGACGATGTAAGAAGTAATTTTATCCGATTCACGTTTTTATTAGGGCACTAAATACGATTTTAAATGAAAGTTTAAAAGAGAAAATATCTTTCTCCTGCCACGTTTAAACCAAAAATGGGTAAAGAAAATAGAACAATATAAAACTGCCTAAAGTGGAGACAGCAATATTAGCGGTACTAGCCAGAAACATTAAAAACAATTGCTAGATTCCGAAGTGTCAAATATAAATCGAGAAAACTTAAACTCGATTAAAAAAAAAAAGAAGAAACATGGAGGAAATAAAAAGAAAAATTGATTTTTTTTTCTCCTCATAAAGTATATTTCTCCGCTAATTAAAATGTCCCCATAATGATATTCCCATTCAATTAATTTTCGGCGACACATTAATCCCATTTTACATTACTGCGTTCTCATTATACGTACGTCCCGCTGATGGGTGCTTAACGCGCGAAGATTATATCCTTTAACACTTTTACGTCGCGTCATATTCGTTGCTTTCGGTAAAGGTGTAAAGTAAAGTAAAGTAAGTCCCATAGATATCCTTGATAAGGTATTATGGATTGTGTAATTAAGCTGGTACTGAAGGACCTAATTGATCTGATGAGAATACTGGGGCCAGTTACTTTCTTCTTTTGGACTATCCGCCTTTACTTTCCACCAGATAATTCTCTGGTACCCAATTATTTCAGACTGGGAAAACTTGGGAGCCACTTGGATGACATTATGATGATATTTGGAATATTTATTAACCTGTATTTTCTTGCGTAAGCTGTGTTGGACAATTTACTTTTGTATTTATTAAATTGAATCGCTACTAATTTCCGTGAAAAGCTGTGTGCTACCTTAAAATCACTGCTAAAACAGCGCAAACTTTCTCTCATTATTTAATGCAAAAAAAAACAACTTACGAACGCGACTATCGTTTGGAACGCGGCATTTATTATTGACGACTAGTAAAAATAAAAAAAAAAGTGGATTATTTTAATGTTCTAACGACTTTTTTTTTTTTTTTTTGTTCTCGAGCATATTCAAACATTGAAATTCAAACAAGTGTGTGACTCTGTTTATTACTGCTTACAAAGTTTAACAATGTTGAGGAATAATTTTCGCGTTTAAACTGCAACTGAAAAAAAAAAAAATGAACGGTAATGATAATAACGGTAGTTATAAATTTCAAGACGAATAGAATTGAAAAAGGAAAATGGATGAAATGGATGAAAACACTCGGAAAAAGAAGAAATGAAAAGAGAATGAAGCCGTAAAAACGGATTAATGCCATTCGGAGCAGCGAAAGGGGCATCCGCAACTGACGTTTACCATAAAATCTTCTTTCGACTGTGACCAAACAGATCCAAATAAATTAACTCGAGTCAAGTGTTGGAAAAATTTCACGCCACATAAGCTTTTTTATTTTTTCTTTGAAACTCTTTCGCTAAAACCACCAGACATCGTTCGCCATTCATTTAACCCATTTCTCTTTTCTCTACATTTTATCCTACCGTTTTAACTGACCCTCGAAAAGAATGACAAAAAAAAATAAATAAATAAATAAATAAAATACAGATATAAAAGAAGACGCGCTTTAAAGGAAATTACTCGAAGTAAATAAAGAAGTGTCATTTAAGAAAAAACTACCGTCTTTAATTAAAAATTCGGAGCCATCTTAAAATTTACTAATTTCGGAGATCGTCTAGCCTTCATATATTTTCGTAGAATTTACCATCTGTACGCAAAAAGAAAGGCGGCTAAGTATGTTAAACGCTCCTCTTTAAGGTCACAGCAATCGACCGTTATCGTAATAAAAAAATCTCAAACAAAATTACTATGTCTTCTTACAGCAAAGAATATTATAGATCATTTTATTTGCCCGCTTCATTACGCAGGATATTACTAACAACATCGATTATTTCGGTTTTTATCGATAACTTCTTATTGGCTAATATTTAAAATCGCCTCTATGAATAGTTTTTCGAACTGCCTGTGATCCATAATGTAATAAGCGAAATTCTCGACAGCTATTTTTTTACATTAGTATTAACGCAAACATGTTTTATAGCATTTCAAAATTTTGTTCAGGAAAAAAAAGTATCTTGATGAACTAGCTTTTTTTCGTAATTGTTTACAACTATTTCACCAAAATTTAACTTTTAAAAATTCCGCTAGTCTATTCTTTTTTTCTGTTAATTATGTTCATCGTCAAATCACCGCATTACCAATTATTCCGCTGAATTCAATTTCAAAATTATTCATTTCGCTCCAACCAAACATAGTGAATAAATTGGTTAAAAATAACAAGAATGTAAAGAACGAAAACTGTTTTTAACAGAAATAAAAAGAAATTTTTTCCCGATTTCGTCAAAATTACTAAGGCGTTCTTGCATTTTGGAAGAAAATGGTCTTCTCGAAGAAGGTGAAAGAAAAATAAGCGAAAACGAAAATAAAATGCATTATCCGGAAAAGCAGAATGATGATACGTGTCAAAGCAAAAGAGCCCTCGTCTCCTAACACTGTAATTCTCGAATAATGTCCGATGCTCAATTCCTGAACGTGTATATATATCTTTTAAATTATCTAGTATCCATAGAGTCCTGTTCGTGAAACTTGCAACAACCTTTTTTGATTCCAACCAATCTCGGAGATGATTTAAAAACCACACTGTCAAAAAGCATCTCCTACTTGGGAGTTTAATGCAGAAACAACCATTTCTACTAGCCGTAATAACATACTTGTTCACACTTACAAAAACACAAAATTATGTTTTCTACTTCGATTAAAAACCTTCATTAGATCCATATTTTACGATCTATCTTGACAAAATAAAAAATTTCACTTTGTCTACTCTTGTTGTTCAACGTTCATTCATTTAATTAATGGACGAATTTTTTGCAATTTGAAACCATAAAACGATTTACATGTTGTTTTTTTTTTTTTTGTATGTAAACTGTCCCCAGTGTCAAGACAGCCGATAAGTTTCTAAATTTTTTAATCTCTGTTTTGACTTTTTTTTTTTTTTTTTCTTTACTTGTTCGTCAGTTTGAATCAATAATATCATTTAAGCGAATACAGTTTCCCGCTGAACAATGATTTTTAATCACTTTTGTTTCCCTACCTAATTTGCCAAAAATTATAGATTACCTTCTTTAACAATGCGAACACAATTAAAAGTTGTATGTAGTTGGAACGGTAGAGCATATATAAAATTTAAAAAAAAAGGCAATAGCTCTCTTGGTTTTTTTAGTCTGAAACACGGCATTAATGAATTTCACAAAATTCCTCGCTTCATAAAAATGTTTTACTTTATTATTTTATCGAATGAACTATACTATTAAGATGTACTAGTTAACTAAAGCCGGGCCATTAAAAAAAAAAAAAAAAAAAAGTAATAGTACCAAAATGAAACTAATACTAATTGTATTGTTTGTAATTGTTTTTTTTTACGTCTCGGCCCGGTTCTTACATGGCTTCTTTGATTTTCTTAAAAAGTTGAAATTAGAAATAATCTTTTTTCTAATAACTTCGTTTTTGTCATATCTGATCGGTTAATATAATACAAATCTATTAATTGGGTGTACCGATTTCTTAAACACTTCACTTAATTGAAGATAAAAAAAAAGGTAAATTTTAAAACACAAAATCGAAAGTTTAAAAATGGAATTAATAAAAACTATATTCATATTTATAAAAAAGAATATGTGAACTGAATTTAACAAAATACATATTTAAAATAAAATCAATCTCTTCTCCTACTTCTTGCACATTCTGCCATGCAGCAGTGACGCCTTCTATTCAACACATCCTAAAACAATGCAATCGTTTTAGTAGAATTGAATATCTACACACACATTCTTTTGAGGTCAATCACCCAGAACAGATTCGCGGACGGTTTTAATTTCCCTTACGACCATTTAAACATTCTATAATTAATAATTCCTTCGCTCATCGTGCCGTAATGACCCAGGCAGTTATACACGGCAAGCGAGATCAGAGGGGAGAAAAATGTATATATTTTTTTTTCTTCTGTTTTTATTGCATTTTTATGAAATTTTTGTAGTTAGTCGGTATTTTGTTAAATTCGGTTGCTAATTACTGTTGGTAGTTTTCTTTTTGCTTTTGTTTAAATTCGTTTCATCATACGGTCGTAATTTTCGTACCTTTTTCTAAAATAAACCGCCTTCGATCCGTTAATAAATACCAAAAATATACTCGATTTTTAATCGTACCAAATCCGAAAATATTCTCATTTCTTAAGTTTTTCTAAAAGAAAATTGTTCGTTAGTACATAATTTCAACTAGTACGATATTTCCGTAAGCATCTCTGTTAATGTATGCCTGATTTTCATTATTTCGTCAGCAGAAAATTCGGTTTTTTGTTTCTTTATTTTTTTTCTTTCGATTCTTCACTTCATTCGTTCTTGCTCGCTTGAGAGAAACGTTATTTTTCACTAACAATCGTCCTCGATGATAATTATTAATTATGCACGTCTTCGTTCATCGTTCTTCGTTCGCAGTTCAGTTCTTCGTCCGTAGTTCAGTTTGTCGTAAATTCGTTTGCAGCTTAGTGGGGAGTAGTTCGCATACGTTATTTATACTGCGTAACGTAGCTACAGCGTTAAAAATGAGCGCACATAGTAGTCTACTCGCTGCTTCTGAATTCGAAATCACACCTTCTACACATGGCCCTCTAGGTTTGGTGTTATCTCATCCTTTGAGGTTGTTGCACGACTTATCAGTCTTTTCGGTTCGGTCTCTTCATTACCAGAGCTTTGTTTGCGTGTTACTCTGCAGAAATGCAAAGACTGTGTTTTCGTAGAGTTCGTGGCCTATGTAGCGTACTCTCCGAACTATACCACCCCATCATCTCAGAAGCGAATAGAACCAACATTAAACACTTCTTCAGAATAGAACAGAGCGGTAAAAAAAATGTTTCAACTCCCGCGAAATAAATTTCTGTATGATGACTCTAAAATCATATCGTTCGAATTCAAAAATTACAAAAGGCTTAAAGAGTATTTTAGATAGTTTTCGTAATGTGTTTGGCGGATCATCTCGGATATTTTTCGGACTGTCTTCTTGGTAGATTAAAAAAGAGGTTCAAAAAAATGCCGACATATTGATTAAACGATAGCTGGCTATAATGTAGTCAGTTGTATTGTCTCACTCAATGTACAACGCAAATACGCTTTGTACATTTATACGAGGTAGTAAACATTCTTCATAGTGAGCGGATGTTGCTGCTTCGTCAAATTTACCGCTATTAGGGGACAAACTGAAGACGTTTTTACAAAAACTTCTGGTGGAGTTTATAACAACAGGCCTGTCCTAAAAAATACAAAACTATAGGAAAAATTGTCCGCCAAAAATTATGAAAACGGAAACAATATAAGCTATAAAATTATATTGAGTTCTGTTTTAGAAAAAAAAAAAAATATATGTGCGTACATAAATAATCATTGCAACATTTCCCTTACTGTTTCGTGCAACACTTTAGGCCTAATTAAAGAATAGAAATTAATCTAAATGGTATACAACGCTTCTAATTTCGAAGGTAAAAATCTTTCTTTTGACATTGAAGTCCCTAGTAAGGTCGGCAGGATACTTTCTGTACCTAGAGTAAAGAAACACTGGCCGATAACATAATTCTTTTGCAAGTTCAAAATGTTAGAAAACAACGTATCATCCATCTAGATTCCAGGGAGATACGAATTGAAATTTCCACATCATAATAAATAAGACCACCTGTGAAATGTTACCCTATTCACGCAAACACCGAGGAGCCTACGGCGAGAATTTAGTAATTAATAAGAAATGTATGGAGAAACATCTACTAATTAAACGCTTTAGATAGATAAATTTAAAAATCTTTAAGGCTCTTTTGTGATTTTGTACCGCAACTGAGCGAATTGGCAGTAGTTGTAATAACTGCGTCCTAGGAGATTAGCGTGTCAGTTTTCAATTTCGCATGACCACACCTCCTTTTACTACTAGTCCTAACTACCATGTTGACAAGTTCTACACCAACTAGAGTTCTTTTTACCCGGATGACATATTATATGGTTTCAGTTTTGTCATGGTCCAACACTGCCAAACCTCCTTGCATTATTCTAAATGCTTTCTCTCGAGACACCTTCGCACGAACACGCTCACTCAGTAACAGCACTGCACATGCTCGGAGGAGCCTTTAAAAAACCAATTTAAACAAACCGATTTAAACAATTTACTAACTTGTATTTTAATAAGGTGCTTCTTAACATGTGCTTTTGATGGTGCTCTTGCTATTGCCTAACCGACTTCAACACTTCCCTAACCCATACTCTAAACCTTTGTTTATGTGCATACTTTTGAGCATGTGTTTAATTTTACAAATCACCCGATATTAATTACTAAACCAGTATTGGTACCTCTTTCATGCTTATTTAAATGAATATATTTCCGAACATGGCTTTGTTACGATAATTAATCCAAATCAGATTATATATTGACCCTTTGTTATCATTGATTTTTTAGATGCCTAATTTAATGTATATTAAAGCTCCGTTTGAAGCATCTGTTGAATGTGATGTAGAAGAATGTAAAGGATAAGAAAATCAGGTATCCTCGATAGCCAAATTCATCTGTTCACTTTTTTTTTTTTTTTTTTAGAAAGAGCCCCTTGTTTTTCATCCGGTCAGTCACGAATTCACTATTTGACATGTTTACAGGGAGAACTGGCTCCCCTGTTCTGAGCCCAATAATACGATTTCACACTCCGATGATATCTCCGAATACTCACGACTATTACCATATGCTGATGACTTTCCTATCTATAATATAAATCAGAACGTCTCTAGCTATGTTTTCATGAAAAGCAACTCTGTTTAGCAATGAAACGTTGCTCAATATCAGATTTAACAATAAGTTAGCTTTTTCCATTTTCACAACTGGATTATCTTTCTCTCGTGATCTTGAAAATTTACATCGGTGATGAGCCTATTCTTCCCATGGAGGGTTGTTATTTGGGGATGCATTTGGATATGAAACTTACCTGATCTATATTAATACTCCATAAACAAACCTTAAAAATTATACTAATCCGGTTCCTACGACTCGGCCTCCGAATCTAATTTACCTCTAAACTTGACGTTATACAGAACATTCGCCTACGCATCATTACCGGCAATGTGTGAGGTCTTCTCCGAGATTGCGTGCCTCAAAATCGAGAATAAAACATCTCCCTTTTTATAAGAAGCAATGTTCTTGCTGATCGATATGTGCTCGAATAATACTGTAATTACCGAATTCCATCTTTAGTACAATAGCTCAAAAATATCAGCACCCCTATTGAAGATTTGCTTCTTCTAAGTTGCCATTATTAACAAAAAGAATCTCGTCGATTTATCATAAATATAGCCTCGCTTTTATAACTCGGGTTCCATCTCTCTGCTTCGTATATACGCTTTTTTTTATCAATACGGTAAACCTAAATATTGACACTAAGTTCAGAAAATTAAAGATGCAAATCTATCGATATCTGTATTGCGGTTCAATAATTTTATTAATAATTAGTATACAAATTCATCAAAATATTTACAGATGGGGTGCACCACAAGTCGCAATAATAATCTCACAAGTTCCCATTTTATTGTATTTAACGTTACAATTCAAAACTCCTGAAGCGTCTGTTTTTACCGTTCAGCTGTTCACTATCGATAAGACTCTCGATTTCATTTTGAATGTTCTTAACTCGGATAATAAATTCGCATAATTTTTCTCCGATAATAGCGTCTTGATTGCTCTCTAGATAGCTCTTTTAATTATAAATGGCACTCGCTTGTTTACGAGATACTAAATATCTTTAAATTCTTAATAAAAATGACTGTTTAAACTTTCGTTAAGTTCCAAGTCATCTCTGGGTGGGTTAAATGGTATCTCGTTTAACACCGCATGCGCTGCTTCGAATAGAATTGTATTCTCCCGTTCATTTCTTCCTCAAACTTACATCGCAATAGAGTCAGACGACTGCCTTGGAGGTTTGGATGACTTATAGAAAGATAGACAGGATGTTTGTAAGTATTACGATACGGATCAGTCTGATATCCCTCTGTTTCCTTTGCACTTTCATGTTCCACCGTCTATTCCCCCAGTCGTCTTATTCGTAGGTATGTTACGGTAGTTTGTAGATTGCGTATGGGAGGCACTCCAGCGTGGCATTAAATTTCGTGAACTCCTCTTCTAGGTACAACAGTAACCACATTAGGTCTACCTTTATCAAATTAACCACTTGCTGTTCAGCTGCGACAGCTAGGAACACAATAGAAAGAGGTTTTATGAACAATTAATTTCATGCGGATTTTTTACCATATGGCGTCCATTATTTACCCTGTTCTGGCCGCGCTGAAATTTTTGCTACGGTTCACTTTATAATTAATAATAGCATACTGGTTTTTTTAGTGGACGGTTAAATGGATGGTAGTGCAGGCCATAAAAAACAAATAATAGGGAAAACAAAATGCTGCCGCCAGGCAGGGTACACGTCTCTGTTTTTTCATCACTTTAGGTATAACTAAAATTAATCGAAATGCGGAATATTTCAGTTACGATGTAAAGAAATTAACGTACAACAATCCCCAAATGCAAATTAAAAAGTGTGGGGAAACGTTTTTAACATTTGAAACAAAAATGTTTAATGTTATATACGCGTATTTTTATTTGAGGCGAGCATTATTATAAGAACGTAAAAACCTGCAGTTCGCTATTAATAACGAATTGAAACAAAGTTACGAAATGGGAAAAATTTTAAATAAGACGCTAAAACATCACGTAAAATTTATCACGCTCTTCAGAATTTAACGATAATACATTACCGAAATGAAGAATTATTTTGCACCCAAATCGAATGAAGCTTTTATTTTATTACTATCGTAAATTGTTTATATATAAAATATATATAAAAAACCGAATTATTAGGATATTTAATTCGAAAAAATAAAAATAAATAAATAAACAAAATAGTGCGACGAGGTTCTATATTTTAGTAAAAACATGAACGTCAAAAATTCAAATTTTATGCCATATGCAAGACTACCGAAATATATATAACGAATTTACGAACATATTAGTGTTATTGTGCCTATAGAGTGTAGGTTATGAGAACCTATCACAGAAGTTGGTACAGTTTTCAACGGTCCAAATGAGCTTTTGAAGAAGAAAACAAAGAGTGCTTTGAATATCATGAACTTATTTTTAATACTATTCCATTGTTCGCCTTTTTTTTTTTTTTTTTTTTTTTAATATTAATTAGGTACACAAAAATGTATATTGACTCTTTACATTGCTTGAATGTGTGTATATGTTTCTGAATGCGGTCATAGAGTCGAAGATGTTTTTACAATGTCTGGCGAACACAAGATTATAAGAATTCATCTAAATTCATCTATCGCTTCACACAAACAGACCGACTATTACAAATCAAGCATTTTTTCTCACGTGCTCAAATAGCGACTTCTCTTCGATTTTTGCTAGGCCAAAAACTGTCTTCCTCCTTTTTAGCTTTAATATCCTTCAAAATTAAGGTATTCCGGCTGCGCCAGTTACTCAGAAATGAAAAGAGGATGGCCGATAACCGATACGAATGGAAAAGACGAAGCATAGAAAATGTACACACCAGATGATGATGATCCTTCAAAATAACCCTTTACTTAAAGTTATTTTTAACAAGTCTCAAAATAACCTTTTCTTTAAAAATCCCAACTAAAAATTAAACGTTTCATTTTTAATTCGGATTTGAAAAAGGAAAATTACTTTGAGACTTTTTAAAATTAATTTTGAAGTAAAAGATTATTTTGAAGGATATTGAAAAATGGCACAAGAAATTACATATTTAAGATATAAAACTGCTATAGTCTTTCCGATAGGAGATTTGTTAACTTCGTTTTTGCTTTACGTGAGTCATGCAATCTCAGGTTTTAAATTGGTTGTTGCATTTAAAATGGCGATACGGCGGACAGGGGGGGCGGAAAGAAAAAAATTGGCAAAATATGCGTTATTATTATCATCATCGAAATGTTTTAAGCTTTATCGAGGTGATTATTTGAAATTCAATAAGAAATTGATAAGCGCATAGGCTTTTCTTTGCAGTCCTATAAAAAAGGTATAGCCGAAATATATTTCCGGGGTCGCTGATATACGCAGATCGAAGTTAGTCACCGTAATGATCATTAATATCAGTTTTCGAACTCGAACCGATCTGTGATACCATTCGATTTCGTATAAAGTATCTCTGAACCGTTTATTCACCTGCGTGTAGTATTCGCCACTGTACGAAATTAGGAACAAGAACAGATTGTAAAAAGCGATCGCGTAGTACCATATAAAAGCTTTAAAGGTCCAGCCGACAACCACAGCCATACTGATGAACGACACTATCACCAAAAAGCACACGCACAAGAACGTGTTTGCAAACAATCGGAAAGCTCTGACGGAATTCGCTGCGTACTGGTTCAATGCTTGATGGTGCCGGACAAACTTCAATAACAGTTCACGGTAGACGTCATCCGGCATCCGTTCAGTGTTACACGGATTCCCGTCCCGGCTGATTTGACCGTCGGATCTTTTTAAGCGAACGGTATCCTCCTCGTCCACGACCAAATTATCGATACTTTTAAGCAGTTCGATTAAAGACGTCGCCTCCCGATGCGAAACGTCGTTTAAGTAGTAGTACAGACAAATACCGGACAGTAAGCCAAAACCAGCCGATACCGTAGCTATCGTAAGTACAAAATAGGTTACGAGAAATTCCGGATAGCTTCGGTATTCTTCATACGGTTTCCACAGATAGGTTAGCTGTAAGTCGGCATAAGCGATATTATCAACTAGTAGCGGTACGAAAGCCAATACCGCTAATAATGAAAAGAGCGAAATATAGACGGTTAAGCAGATGACCACGAAATTCCACTTGAGCTGATCGGAGCGAAGTCGTTCTTGATGGAGTCGGTGCAAATACGGCTCGTCGTATCGGTAGATGTTAAAAGCCTGTGTCAGTAACGTGCGAATTTCACCTTTTCTTCGGTTCATCGCGAAGTAACAGAAATAACACAGTAAACAGGTGCAGTTGAAGGTACAATTGATGGCATCGATGCGATTCTGAACGGCCGGAATGAGAAAACCGAATACCGAGACGCTCGAATAAATACAACAGCAGAACAAATAGACGGTATAGAATAGCTGCCGGTCGCCCGGCTTGCAAAGACTACTCATCAACGTGAATTTTACCACCCGCTTAAACCAACAATCACGATCAATCATTTTCTATGGCCGTGTTCAGTCAGAAGTCGAAATAAAATGAACCAACAAGTTCCACTGCAAAACCTTCTGCTGCGTATGTAGCTTCTGTGTCAACTTTACAATGTGCTATATAGCGTTTGTTATTGTGAAACGTTAATTATAGATACCGGCGATAAGTGTCACCTACTAAAAATGTTACCTCGTAAGCGGTTATACAATAGATGAAAAAATAATTAACGATTGGAAACGAAATTCTGTTATTGCGCGCCGCTGTCACCTATTTCTCGCACGGGTTCAATTTCCAAAGCCATCGCGATGCTTTTGTCGTCCCTCTTATAACTCTGATCGGGCGGAAAAAATCGAGAAATTAGATTCATTTTAAAAATGTGACAGACAATGTCGGTAAACCGAAATTCCCAGCAGTGTTTTGTTTACGTCTGTGTTCGGTTAATTAACTCGACGACGCCTTTCAAATATTTGTGAGCGTATCTACCACTTAAGTTCGTTAAAACGTCTAGACACATTCGCAAACTTGAATGTGTAAAGCCATCTAGGCGTTGTCCTGTATTACTCGTGCGAGAATGAGGTTTCCGAAATTTTTCTTAGACCAAAATATGTTTTAATTACATATTTCGTTTTTTTTTTTTTTTTTTAATATCTTTCTTTTATAACATTTGGTCAGTGAAATTATGATAATATGGTAAAATTCGCGAACGAAAAAAAGGTATAATTCAAATTTCTTCAACTAAAAAACTCGACAAGAAAAATTTGACTCCTCTCTCTTAAGTGCTGCCTCCGGTTAATAGTTCTTCCGGCAATGCCCTTCTTTTCTAATGATTTTTTTTTTGGATTACTTTTGTGAAAAAACAAATTATAAACATAATAAACACGTTTTATCAAGTTCCTTACCAAAAACAAAAAAAATAAGCGAATTCGAGCATTTCAAAAAAACGT
Source organism: Icerya purchasi (assembly GCA_039619475.1). NCBI lineage: Eukaryota > Metazoa > Arthropoda > Insecta > Hemiptera > Monophlebidae > Icerya > Icerya purchasi. Next base: position 243,665,531 of record CM077115.1, read on the forward strand.
GAAATTTAGAAAACGTGTTAGCTTTAGCAGCGGAACCATTAAATTTATTTTACCTATTAATACGTTTTGACTACTTTAATAGCCAACGTTACGGTTTGTTTTTTTGAGAACTCTTAGTCGCTGTTACATGGAGTTTATGAAACCGGTGTCTCGTGTAAACTTTTCTGGGAAAACGGTCCTATTTTTTGATCGTTGCTGAATATTCTAGGCAGATTCGGTATAAAGTGAGGACACTTTTTTGGCTTTATGCGCATTTTTCACCGCGACGTAATTCCATTATAATGTCACTCACATATTATGTTCGTTAATCATGAAGTAGTTTAAAAGCTATTTCTTCTCATCTAGAGAATCTTATTCCAGGATGGATTGATTTTTTGCAGCCTTGTTTGCTACTAAAATTTCGCTCTGCACATTTACAATTTTTCCAGTATTTCTCTTGTTCGATGAACTTTATCGATCTCTCTCGTTGTCATTTGCGCATCAAGTACTAGTAAAAAATGTGTCGCTTCTTTTGCCAGTTGATTTGCAAAGTTATTTCCATTGATGTATCGATACTAGTTCGATACCTACATAAATAAAATTATAAAACCGTTGCGATAGATTACGTACTTCGAAAAACGTCGTTTCTATATTATGATTCCCCTTTTGTTCTCCATAACGCTGACGGAGAATCATGATCAATGAGCGATTTTGGTGTTGCTAGATTCTTGGTGGCTAGAATAATTATCTGGAGTTCTGCAATTTGAATGTGAAGTAGTGTTTTTTTTTTGGAGGAGGATGGTGTGATGTTTGTCTACTGCGCCACATTGAACACCGCCGAAAGATTTACAAGTCTATCGCTTAACTACAGCGTATTTTCGGTATGATTCCCCTGACAGCTTCTTAAGAGGTTATATCTGTTTGAAATTTTTTTTTACATTTTTTTTTTTTTTTTATTGGCTTAAATTACGCTAAAACATCCCTAGATTTATAATCAATAACGTCCAAGCATGAAAAAAGATTGTGCGGTCAAGGACGGAGTTCCTTACGCTACTTTTTTCAACTCTAAATGCGATTTAATATGCAGATTTCTATTGATTCTATTAGTGTATTTTCGTCACGCCGAAAAACGATATCCTCTTTCGTTCAACTCTCTCTCTCTCTCTCTCCCTCTTTCTCTCTCTAATTTGTATATTTTATTTTTTATCATTTTTTCAATGTAAAAATGTAAAGTAAGGATTTAAACCAAAAAATTTCATTTAATAATTTAAATATAAAATAGTGAATTATAAATTATATAAAATAATGGATAATACATTGATAAATCCCGTATGAATTAAAACAAAAACAAAAAATAAGTTTAAATTAAATTTACACACGTGTTTAGAATTGAGGTTATACAGTTGGCCGCGCACAATGCTTGCTGCTCGAATCTCGATACTCGCACACACCCATACACACACCCGTGTATAATAGAAAGAGACAGAGAGAAAGAAAAAGAGAGCGAAGGTCGCCTGGAAGACATTTAACGCTTTTTCGTTATAAAAAAAAGCAAATTTCGACTACTTCTCTTATCGGGTTCGTTACGCTAATTGGTTGGTATACTGGTGAGGTGTTGGATGTTTGTGTCAAATCAAAGTATTGTAAAGATAGTGGAAGAAAAAAGAAGGAACTGCAGAATATGAAGTAAGTTTTGCTGACCATGAATTTCATTGTCAAGAAAATCATGAGGGTTCAGCGGGCAAGATGGAGGTCGATGCCGTCATTGAGATGTTCCAGCACTTCGAATCACTTCATAATGTGAAGTACGTCTATTACATTGGCGACGGGGACCCGAAAACCTGTAAAGTAATTATGGACGCCGATCCGTATGGAAATGTTTCTGTTGGTAAAAAAGAGTGTATTGGCCATATTCAAAAAAGAATAGGAATTCGCCTTCGTAACATAAAAAAAAATTACCAACGGCCTCGAGGGCCGAGGTAAATTGACGGGTGAGCTCATTATGAACTCACTACTTTTTACGGACTCTGTGCTTGATAAGCGACTGATATCGTTGCCATCACTTTCAACGAGAGGTTATCAGACTTCTGTTCTATCTACGATGCACTAGGAATAACGGTTGGACGTACATTATTCGACTTTTGCATAGAACCGGACGCCGATCGCATCAAGGCCGCTAAGCGTTCCATTTCCGAGATTGAGAAAACGGCTAGACGCAACCTTACATCGGCGAGAAAAGAGCTCTAGAGGACCAGAATATGACTTTGGACGGGCAATTATACGGTGCTGGGATAGCAGAGTGAAGGTAAAAAAATTATTATGGACGACCATATTATTATGATCTCGAAAAGTTGTAGCGTTTTTCAAATGCGTTTTTCTCGAAACCAGGTTCTTGAAATCGGCACGCAGCAGAACTCGAAGAGTTTTCATCCGATTGACTTGAAATCTGTAGCTTCTTCATTCGATTATCTAGTGAAGTACACACGATTTTAACGATCGGTAAATAAGAAAAACAAAAATATAAACAATTTAAGTCGATTTTTTTCGTCGAAAACGCAATTTTTTGTTTAAACAATCGCCATTTTGCGAAAAAAAAGTCCTAAAATTATAATCGTGTGTACTTCACTAGCAAAACTCATTTAGTTTATGAAAAAAAATTGTTATGCTTCCAGATGGTGATTCAAGGGACTTCTACTACGAACCGCGGAGATACTTTTTGAAAGGTTGTTTTTAGTTTATTGACCAATAGCCGCCATTCTGTAAATTTATGCCAATACAAAAAATGTTTTCGTATTCCTGAAAAGTTGCTTAATCGATTCATATATCATTTGTTTATGATTATTTAAAATAGAGCTCATAAAAAAAAATGAAAAAATGCCTTTTTTGGGGGGCTCCAAGGAGATATAACCCCTTAATACACTTTGACAAAACTGTGCTGCTGAAACGTATGTTTTTTATCGCGATCTAATAAAATGACTGGTGTATCTGTAAAGAGAATGGGTTGTCTGTGATATCCGTTGTTTTCGAAATTGAGTTTTGGATGTTTTTAACGTTTTAGAATTTGCGTATAACATCCTCCGTACGATAATGATACGATCTGTTGATTATAGTGTCCGTTCAACGAAAACGTGCCGATGGGAAAAGTCGATATAAATCATTATCCATTTACCTTCCAACCGCTAAAAATGCTGAGGTGTTACCAATAATAATTACGGTTTTAAGTTAAAATTAAATGTTCATTAAATCGTAGGAAGTTCATTTTTTGTGGCTTTAGTTCATTTAATTAGTATCATTTTTAATAATAGAATTAATTAAATTTAAATTGTGATTTTAACGATTTAATTTGATTAGTTTTTGTATAAAATTGTTATAAATAACAATAAAAGAATTTAGATCAAATAATGAAATTAAAACATGACAAATGAATACCACCACAACATTTACAAATTTTTATAGAAAATTTGTATATATCGTTAATTTCATTTTTCAAAAATATATTATTCGCCAGAAAATTATGCTTAGTTAATAAATTTAATAAATTTCAATTATTAAATGGGTGAATGCACTTGTAATTTTGTAATAATAATTTCCACTTTTTTTCGTTCTCAATAGACATATATATGTATGTAATATTGTGTTTATTTTTGGAGTTTCGATTCCTTTATTCGTTAGTACTCTTGATTTTTTTCGAAATATTTTCACTAGTTCTGATTTCCATACTTTTGTATTTTTCCAGTTTTATCTTAATTTACTTTATTCTTTTTTTTCTTTTACTGGACATTTTTGTTTTATTCCTCTAAAAATAGTCTTTACCGGGACTTCTGTTTGTACCTGTAATAAATTGCACTTTGTTCTACTTTTTTAACATTAAACAAAGAAGAAAAAAAATAACCAGCATTGGCGATGAAGAATTGGTCATTCTACTGGGATCAAGAACAAGTATAAAAGATATCAATAAGCAAAGTAAAATGATAATTGCGAATGTTTATAAGAGAAGTTATCTGATAACCGAAATATTCTTAAAACCTTTAATTTTAAATAAGTATAAAAGAACGCTGCTACTGCATGTGGAATAGCAGTGAAAAGCATTTAATATTTTAAAAAAGATATTGAGATAAATTGGAAATAAACCAATTTGTAGAACGCCGCCGAAATACATATAAACGAGAAAAATTAATTACTAGGCTCAATGAAAATATAATACGTTAATGTGTATTCGGTATATTCTCATAGTTTTTTGTTGTTTTTTTTTTTTTTAATGAATCCCCTAAGCTTCAGTTTGCCATATTTAATTACTGCGGCTATCACGACACACTGTGCGGGGTTTATGTCTATATTACCTTAGCTATTCTGTTTATTTTAAGAAAATTAATGATAGTGTATGTTTCTGACTTTGGGAGTTTGATAATATATCGGGGAGTGTTTTATGTGGTAGGAGCGTCCGTGTTGATACGAATACTGTGCAATTTACTAATATATGCTAGACCGTTGGTATGAAACTTCCCATTCAGAAAAGGCACTACGTTGGAGAAATTGACCCATTTAGAAGATGGTCGTGCGAGATTGCTGTATGACCTGTCCGCAGTCGGCTGATCACACTGAAGTCTCTGCGGGAATAATTCATCGAGGGCCACCATGGCGCTCGGTCGTTGACTTTATTTGAGACAGAAAAGTCTGACACGCGGTCCATTGTTCCTTTCATTCTTGTTTGCTTTTCGCTAAAAATAATTGTGCCATGGATGAAGGGGGAGGTGAATATCTGTTCTAGCTCGTAGTGCTGACTGTGCCGTTACGTTCGCCATTCCCCGGTATTCTCGCGTGACCGGGAACCCACATAAACGTCACTTAGTCCTCGGACTTCTGTGTATCGATAACAATACGAAGGATTTAAGTAGATATTATATTTCTGATTTTGGAGCTGGATATTCTAATGCTGCCAGAGAGTCTGTAATTATTAATGTCTTTTTGTTAGGTGTTTGCAAGATGAACTAGATTGTAGCCCGTATAGGATGGCATACATTTCTACGTCCAGTACTGTGCAGCCATCATTGAGTAGCCGAGAAGAAAACGTTTTATCCGATGCTACTAAGGCACATGATGTCGGCGATGTGATTGTGGTGTGGTTATTTCTAGCACCATCTGCGTAGACTATAACGTGGTCGATGTATTTATTTATTGTACTTTTAGCTGTTTTGATAACGTTAGTCGGTAACTGCCTGAAATTGTTTTTAAGTGATACATCTGTTTTTATTATTGGGGACTCTGATGAGGAAATTAATGTGAGGTTTTGGTGCAGAGGGTTTATTGGGTTTATGTTGTTTAAATCTAATATGTTGAGGACTTCGGGCACAGGACCATTTGAGAAGCTCGGTGGGCGAGAGGAATTAATACCAGCCAAAAAAGTACGTGTTAAGGACAGAAGAGTATTGCACCGTCTATGGTAGTTTCTATAGTATGACAACGGCGGGCACCCCAACAAATTGCACATGCTGGAAATAGTTAATTTTTAAATAATAACATAATCAAATATTCTATTAAAAATGTAGAAATAAATATGTAACGTGAAAGTCACATTTGCAAACATTGCGCTATTTTCCTATATTGAAGTATTTTTAAAAATAAAATACTAAATTCAAAATTCATAAAGGATCATTTGATAAAAGGTTTTACAATAACCGGTGTACTTTAATTAGTGTAATGTTTAAAATCGCCATGTAAATTGTAAATTTATTTTACCTTTACTTGTTTTCAGTTTATTATTTACCATAGTGTGAATAAGATTAATTCATTTACTTCTTAATAAACCTGTACTGTTTGCTTCTATTTGTCATCAAATTAACAAACAACAATACTGAAGAATGATAACAATAGTGTTGACATTACGCGATCAATACTAAAATAAATTTATCACCATGTTTAATTTAATTGGGTGTGTAAGTTAAATAATAATTAATAACTGTTTGGTATTTTCATTATTTAAAACCTTCAATTTTGTATTTATAATTAAAGTAAAATTTGTGCAGTTTTTTTTAACGATTACAAAATGAACCTAAATACGTGAACTTGAAAAAATATAGGAACAAAATAGCGTTAAAATGAACTAATTAGTTTCATTAATAAATGCGTAATTCCAGCTTGAATTTGACTAATATTAAATTATTGTTATTATTATTATTATTATTATTATTAAGTTAAATTTATGTGCCATGAATGAGTAGACTTTGAACTTATGAAAGAAAATAATTAAATTGGACAGTGAAGAGGAGTTGTCATTAAGGATGAGGGGAAGGGAAGGCAGGTTGAAGAATTTCTTTTCCAAGGAGATGAAAGGCATTCGGTGAGGATATGGCGGATAGTGAGGAAAACACTGCATGCGACACATTGAAGAGCTTCCGTTCCATTTAGTAAATATTCGTGGGTCAGCCGTGTGTGACCAATTAGAGTCCGGTGATGACTACATCGTCCCTTCGATTTGGAAGTGATATATTTCACGGTGATACTGACGATTTAATCGAGCCGAGGCTTATTCGTTTGTGATGTTTGCTGCCATTTCCCCTGTCATAGAGCCTTTAAACTACATTTTATATATGTAGATCTTAAGATCAGCTGCTGGAACAGGAATGCTTGACACCGGCAGAGTCACAGCAGCCTCCTTTGCAGCCGTGTCTGCCAGTTCGTTCCCTTGAATACCAGCGTGGGCAGGAATCCACTTGAACGTTACTGATCGATCTGGTCTCGACGATATTAATTTGAGAACTTCTTTGGCTATCGAATGTTGATCGTGGCTGAACACGTTAGACAAAAGCGTTGATTGCTAAGAGAAAATCTGAACACACTACGGACGATTGGTGTGAATCAGATTTCATGAGGAAATCGACAGCGAACCAGATACCATATAATTCGGCGGATAGGATAGAAAACGGTAAAGGAAGTGAATAACGGATTATAGCGACATCATCAGAGACGACTGAACAGCCAGCAAAAGAATCAAATTTAGATGCGTCGGTATAGAAAAGAGACGAGCCAGAGGTTCGTGTCCGAATGTTTTCCTCTATTTGAAATGCATTGGAGAACTTAAGTAGCGATATATCTGAAGTGTTTATCTTTGTCAAGGTGGTATTAAAAATGTACGAAACTGACTGCGACTGTCTTAGAGAAGACGGGGTCGATGATAAGACCACCAACCGTGGTGATGGAAAACTGGAAGCATTAGATTGTACTGTAAAGTTAGTAGTCTAAAAAAGCCGGACCTGGCCCCTCTGACATCACAAACCCCAGAACTGTGTGCAGAGGGTAGAAAGTAACCCAATTTCTTGCACGGGCGCCGAAAATTCCCCCAAGTTTCCCCCGATTTCCCCCAATTTACCTCAATTTTTTGCAAATTTTTCACAAATTTCCTCCAAATTTCACTGTACAGGTTCTGCACATTTCCGATAGTTTAATCCGATTAAAAATTAACCCAAGTATAGTATTTAAAGTCTGAAACTAACCCAAGTCCCTGCTCACCCCTCCCGCCACAGCATTATCGCGATCTTTTAAATATTTCAAGGTCTAAGTATATATAATATAAAATTAGCCTATGTATATTTTTTTTATTCTTTATAACCTTACATATAATTCGTTCGTGCGTCAAGGTCATCAACTCTGTCCAGCTCTTCCATGCCCCCAAATTATACTTAAGCCAATGACCACAGGTCAACTTCGTTCATTTGCGTATATAACCAGCTTTCACCAAAGGAATGTGATTTTTCCGAGTAATCCCACACATTTTTTTATTTCTTTCATATCATATTTTTATATTAATCTCTAGCCCAAGCCGCACCGTTCGTAACCTTGCGGGTCAATCAATTTAAATCATTAATTTTTCTAGTATTATATAATTTTTATTTTTGCTATAACTTCTCCCTATGTGAATATATGTATATCTATATAAGATCGTTAAATTTCATCTGCGTTATTTCTTGATGAATTGAAAAATAAACTATATCCTAATATATACATCGAATACACCTTTTTATCTCTTATTCATTTTTTTTTTTTTATTTCACAAGTATTTTTCGAGATATATACGACTTTGTTTATGAGATGTGATGAACATTTGTATCGAGCGACTGGTAGAAAACCTGCTAGATAATGAGATGCACTATGTTCGAAGAAAACGCGGTAACATGCGTAGATCAGGGATTTAAACGTGCGAGTAAGAATGCGTGTGTGAGATAGACGATTATTTTTCTCCGGTACAGCAACATAGTTGTAAAAAATCAAAATCGTCTTCTGTTATCTCGTATCTTCTATCACTCCGCTTAAAAAGCCGAGTACATTTTTTCTTCATGTGTATGCATGCGCTCACCAGCGGACCTTTCGGTCAAGGTCGTCTACTCGAAACATTTAACGAAGTTCATTGCTACAGCCGGATGATTGCTTTTGTTTCCCTACGATACATGATAATATCGATTTATTTTTGTAACTTAAATAAAGTATACGATGAATAGTTTTTTTTTCTTTTAACATTTGTATAAGTAATGAATTATATTTACCAGAGATAAAATTTATTAATTATTAATCTTTTCTGATCACATTAGAATTTCGTAAACTTTTATGTTACGCTATATTAATTTCTTCGTCTTTTTATCAATTTAAAGATTCTTATTCGCAGATTTTTTTTTCATTTCTCACTATTTTTACACTACTTCCAATCAATTTTCTCAATTTTCCATTTATTTTAGCCATTCCTTACACGCTTCAGATGGAACTCAATTACGATTGTACTACAATAATGTTTCTATTAATATTTATGTTGTTTTATGGCTTAATATTTATATTATGTTGTATACAGATACTATTTCGATATATTTGATTTATAAAAAAAATTTTTTCACTTGCAATTAATGAAATTTAGAAAAGAGTTTATTTAAAAATATAAGAATCATAAAATCACAATTTACTTTTCTTAATTACTTTCGCTATATTAATCTCAATTTTGTAAATATATTTCTTTAGCACGGGATTTGGTTTGGGCCAACAAATTTTTACACAAAGAAAATACGTCAATTAAAAAATAAAGCCAACCCGAGTAGTGAGGTATCCTAATATACCAAGTATCCGAAAGGGAATAGCAGAAGACCTTCGCATCAAATTTTTATATCGTTTGCTGTTGGTGAGTACTCTCATTATTTATTTACGTTTAATATATACATCACACATATGGAATCTACGAAATCAATTTATTTCTTCAAATTTTACTAATCCGCAAGTAAATTCCTTTCTTTTTCATTGAAAATACATTTCGAGTAATAATTTTACTCAACTTTCATGTTCATTTAATGATGTTTCTGACTTTCTCTGTTAACTTAACAGTATACAAACTAATCACACTTCTTCAAATTCTTTTTTCATTAAATATTTTCATACGAAATCGTTATTATTATTTTTGCCTCATCTCATATTATTCAAAAAATTTCAAATGTGGTATATATTTGTTTATTTACATGTGTATATATTGTTGATATGTATTTTTGATATTTTACTATATGCTCTTTTATCTCTAAATATTTTTTATTCGTGAATATGAAACCAAATGGTAAAAAGGAAATTACGACTTAATACAATATGAACGTCTATTTAAAAAATTCGCGTCTATATTTCTGATTATATATTTTCAAAAAGTATTATTACTTAATCAAAATCATGTTCTGGAAAAATTTTTTGTATCATTTTGTCTTGAGCAATTGTTATTCATGACCATATTTTAAAAAATTAAATCAAACTGAAGGAAGACGCGTAATTCTTTATACAAATTATTGTATTGTTGATAGATATATATTGTATATTTCATACTAATTTAAATTATATTATTATACATTATTCAATCGTAGATGTTTTTATCATAAATATGTTTTCTAAACAAAGTTATGATCTAGTATATACGATCGCATAAATAAAAAAAGAAAGAGAAGTTATACACTCATTTAGGGTTCATGCTTATTTTTCAAAAAGTTGTTTTAAAACTATGAAATAAAGACGCTCTATTTAGATCATTTATACACCAAATTGATCCACTCAATTTTAAGTTAAAATAACATCACTAAATAAAGTCTTATTCAGTCTTTTAAAAAACCAGATGAGTATAACCTTGAAAGAAACATTAATAACGAATTAGAAAGTATCTTTTCAGCCCCCCCCCATCATGATATAAATACATCGCTACAAATTATAACCTTGAAAGAAACATTAATAACGAATTAGGAAGTATCTTTTTAGGCATTGTTATGATACAAATATGTGGCTATAATAAATGTTCTTTTGTAAATTTGAATAAAAACCTGTTTTTAATGATGTAAGTTAGAAATTCCAGTGCTATATAAGTAGAGAAATCTGAATTCCTCGATGATTTATTTTTGTGTCTTCGTGCGTTTCAATTCTGTGTTTTTCATTATGTTCTAAAAACTTTTCAAAGTGATTTTTTAAAAATAGTATAAATATCTCAGTGTTAGTGAGTTTTTTGTTCAGTAAAGTTAGTTTTCGTTTTCTGTTTTTGTTAATAGTGATTTTTTTATAATGGCCGCATCAAACGCTGAATTAGCGAAATTGTTCCCGATGCGTGTATTGTTCCACATTGTAAATATTGATACGAAATTTCGTAAAAGACTTGCAACACATCGAATTGTTAACGATAATTTTAATATCTGGGACATTAATAAATTTTTTAAATATGTAAAACTGACCATTTTTGAATTAATAGCCCGAAATATAGGAACCGGCTTAAAATATAGCATGGTCTTGCATTCTATATTTTGTAGGGCGACAGCCATTACTAAAAGTGATCATGTCGCCCCCACTTATTTTTCGTCGGAATGTAAACTTTTAGTTGCGGGAAATGATTTGAACGAATTTTACAATACTTCGATCCGAGAGATAAAAGAAAAACTTGAGAAATTTGAATATGTGAAAGGCTCTGGTTGGACAATTGATAAAATTGTATACCTTGAAGTTAAATTAAATTATGCAAACATTTTATCACGTGCGTCATCGTTTATTCCTTTGCCGAATGTAATTAGTGCGTGTAAAGCCGTTATTAACATTAAAAATAAAGACGAATTTTGTTTTAAATATTCAATGCTCGCAAAATTTGTGAATCACCATGCACATGAAGTGTACAATTATAAAAATAAACTGGATCTCGAGGTAAAATATAACTGGTCAGGAATTTCATTCCCTGCCAGTCTGGACGATATTAAACTATTCGAAAAAAATAATGTAAATTCATCGATTAACGTTTATGGTCTTGATGAAAACAATTTTGTGCATCCTGTAAGAATATCAAATGAGGAACGTGCTGACCATACCGATTTGCTACTAATAACTCAAGGCGAGAAGCGACATTATTGCTACATCAAAGATTTAGAGAAGTTGGTGAGAAGCCAGATTACTAAGAATCATCAACAGCTTCATATATGCAGACGATGTCTTTGGCATGTAGACAGTACAGAAAAATTAGCTGAACACAAGAAGATCTGTAGTGACCATTCTTCAGTTGCAGTTGAGATGCCGAAACCAGGGAAAAATTACCTTCAATTTGATAAGTTCCACCAGCAACAGTATGTAGCATTTTCAATCTATGCAGACTTTGAATGTTTTATACAACCTGTCATCAACAAGAATTCTAATGCAGAAGATGAGGAGGAAGAAGAGGAAGAACCCAGTATAAGACTTACTCAAAGTGAGCAGCCACATTCAAGTACAGTTAAAGTTCATAGACATGTGCCTATGAGCTATTCTTACTTAATTGTTTCACGTGCAGATGGTTTCGATGTGCCTCAGTGTTTACATGAACAAAGACTTTACCGCGGCCCCAAGGCCGCCAAAAAATTTGTGGAAAGTCTTGTTGAAGATGCAAAAACTATATATGATATTTATAAGCAGAACAAATCTATCATTATGACCCCAAGTGACATTGTAGCATTCGATAATGCAACAATTTGTAATATTTGTTCGAAAGCACTTATAAATGATGATAAAGTTCGCGATCACGATCATTTAACCGGGCAAATTTCGCGGTGCGGCACACACGAAATATAATTTGGAAATGCGGCTTCCATATTTCCTGCCAGTAATTATACACAATCTTACTGGTTATGACAGCCACTTGATCGTTCGAGAGTTGGCTTATGACTCACTGGACATTAATGTACTAGCAAATACAGAAGAAAAATATAAAGGATTCACGAAACAAGTCATCCCAGGTGAATTCCAGCTGCGGTTCATCGATTCATTCAACTTCATGGCATCGAGTCTGGAAAAACTAGCAAGTTACCTGCCCGATAACGCTTTCCATCACACCATTTCAAACATCAGGGACCCTGGAGTACTCTCCCTTTTCCAACGAAAAGGATATTTCCTGTATGAATACTGCTCAGATCCATCAAAACTCGAAGAAGAAGCATTACCTCCACGGTCGGTATTCTATAGTTCATTGACTAAATCAACAATCTCAGAGGAGGCTTACCAACATGTGCAGAATGTATGGAATATCCTTGGAGTTAGGAATTTGGGCGAGTATTCTGATGAATATTTGCGTACTGACGTATTATTATTAGCGGATATTTTTGAAAATTTCAGATCGGTATGTTATAATAATTATAAATTAGACCCTGCATGGTCATATACTGTGCCAGGGTTTAGTTTTAATGCTATGTTAAAAATGTCTGGTATATGTCTCGAATTATTAACTGATTATGACATGTATATGTTTTTTGAATCAGGAATACGTGGTGGTTTAACGCAATGTGTACAAAGATATTGCGAAGCCCGTAACCCATACATTACTAGTAATAATAATAATAATGTAGCGACCTCGTCCTCGTTGTCATCTTCTTCATCGGCAGTAGAACAAAATAATTATATTTTATATTTAGATGCTAATAATTTGTACGGTTATGCCATGAGTGAACCCCTTCCTATAGGGGGTTTCAAATGGATGACCGCACAAGAAATTGAACAAATTAATATTAATAATATTGATCTGGACGGCGAGACTGGATATGTGTTGGAGGTAGATGTGGAATATCCTTCCACATTACATCATATGCATAATGATTTACCATTCCTTCTAGAAAGGAAGGCAGTCTCGAAGAAAGGATCAGTAAAAAAGTTAGTTGCTACATTAGAATATAAAAATAATTATATTATTCATATTAAATATTTAAAATTACCTTTAAATCATGGTCTTATATTAAAAAAAATACATCGTGGTGTATCATTTAACCAATCGCGTTGGCTTAAGCAGTACATTGATCTCAATACTAGTCTTCGTCAAAGGGCTAGTAATGAGTTTGAGAAGAATCTTTATAAATTAATGAATAATAGTATATATGGGAAGACTTTGCAAAACATTAGAAATATATTAGATATTAAGCTCATCGCCGATGAAGTTAAGTTTACAAAACTAGTTAGTAACCCTAGATTTAAGGATCGTACTGTATATAGTGAAAATCCGTTTTTGTGTGCGGTTCACTGGAACCAAAAGAAATTATTATTTAATAAACCGATATTTGTAGGAATGTCTATTTTAGATATAAGTAAACATGTAATGTACAGTTTTCATTATGATGTTATGTTAAAAATGTATGCTAACGATAATTTAAACTTATTATATACTGATACAGATAGTTTAGTTTATAATATAATAACTCCTGATGTATATAAAGACGTGCACGATAATTTAAATTATTTTGACACGTCAGATTATCCGCCTTATCATATTTGTTATTCACTAGAGAATAAGAAAAAACTAGGGAAATTTAAAGATGAAATGAATGGTATTCCAATCACTGCGTTTGTAGGATTAAGATCAAAAGTGTATAGTATTAAGGTAGATAATAAGTCAGTTATAACTAAATGTAAAGGAATTCCCTATAATATAACTAAAAATGAAATTACATTTGATCAATACAAGTCATGTATATTTAGTAATAATAATATTTCCACTGAAAATTATTGTACCGCTTATTTAATAAGAACTTTTAAACACGAAATATATACAATACGTTCTACAAAGCTAGCCATCAATGGTTTAGATGATAAATGTATTGTGTTAGAAAATAATATACATACACTGGCCATTGGCCATACTGCGTTAACTAATAATAGTAATAATAATAATAATCCTGGGACCAGCAATAGTGATGATACTATTGATCTGACCCCACCCGCCAAACGAATTTGTTTAGGTTAAGATGTGTATAAATATTGTTTTGTATATATTTGTGTATTAATATATATATATTTTTATACATGTGTAAATTTTGTTTGTATATATTTGCATATATTTTTTCCCTCAATATGTTTCCTTCTATTGTATATATATTTTTCCTAATTTTTTCATCTTTTTCCTCTCATCCATTTATTTAATTATTTCTCTATCTCTCTTTCCCCCCTCTTAACTTAAAGTACTGGTAATGATGAATATTTACAAAAATCTGAACCAGTCATGTAAAGTGTACATATAATTATTTATATGGAAACAAAAATTATCAGTTTATTTCCCTACACAAATTTAAAGTTATATATTTATAAAAATAATAATATTTTTTCATCTTGTTTCAGAGCATAAGATCTTGTAAAAAAGAAAAAAAATGGATGTAAACTTTGGATTATCAATATTAATACTTTTGTATATTTTAATTTTTTTATCATACTATTGTATCTTTTTTTGATTCATTGCAAGCATATCATTTTATGTCATCACTTGCTTTTTATATTCTCATCCACATTCTTTTTATGTATATTTTGATATGATGTTATGTAATGTTGAATAAAAGTTTTCTTTTCTCATTCATTATTTTGTGTTTATTTCATATTTTACTGTTATTATTTATATGTATATGTTTCAGCAGTAATGTGAAACTTATGAGGAAGAAATAAGAAAAAAGTAAACAATATATGAAAATAAGTATATTTATTGATTCTATATATATAAAATTTACAAACATCAAGTGATAAAAGAAAAATACAAGTCAAAAAAATCTTAACTAAATAATATCAAAATTTTTTAAAAAGAAAAAAATTAATCATCTGGAAACATTTTAAAAACAACTTCGCATTTTCCACAATCACAAACGACATTTTCATCAAAAAATCAGGAAACATTTCTCGTATAAAATCAGTAAAAGATTTATGTCCGCATTGTTTACAATCTTTAACTAATGTTGGATGTCTTGTGCTAAGAGGTAACGAATCTGGTGTATCATAACTATGATGTTTAAAACATGGTAAATATTTTTTAATATTTTCATTATTCTTCACCATTTCAGGTAGTTTATCATATAATTTGTAAATTTTATCAGGACATTCAGCAATTAAGAACTCCCTGCAGTAGCTTTCTGTAACATTTCGTGTATAGAATACTTTAATGTAGATAAAACTGGTCTAACATTCATATCGAACCATTTCATCATTACATGAACATTTTGTAATGAACATGCATTAGTTCTTCCATCAGTGTGTGCATCACATTTTACAGCACTCGATATAGCGTGATACATATTGTTTAAATTTCTTAAATTTGGCATACCATATCGTGTTTCTAAATTAATTTTTTTTCATAACTTGAAAGCGATGATTCTATAATCTTTTCCCATATAGTTTCAACTTTTGCGTCTCCTTTAACGTAAATTTTTAAAGGTTGATATCTAATTAAAACATTTTCCAAATCATTCGATATATTTCTATAATCAGAATCTCCGCCATTCCAGGGAATTGAATGATAATTTCGTGTAAGCCACCAATTTGTACGTCTTTTACTATTTGATAATATATCCCAATCGAACGGTGGTTTATAAATTTGATGAAATTGTATTTCACCATTCAAACTTATAATCGCTAGTTCTTTAATTATGTAGACATCATCATTATTTTTAAAACATTGAAAATCAATTATAACTTCATATATATTATTATTCATCGTTATATTCAGTATTAATAATTACAACAGCAAAAACAAACTTTTTATAAAAAACTTTATTACTTAAAAAACATACAAATGTGAAAAAACTTATTGCGCATCAAATTAGTGTTAACACAAACATAACACAACAAATACTAAATTGAAAATTGAGTTTCTTTTATATTTATAATTCCAGCACATTATAACTGGTTGATTTATCATGTATAATAAGAGCATAACATGACGTGCTTGAAGGTACATTATTAAGCGTCTTAAAATCAATTCTAATCTGCAGCGGACTACCATCATTTAAGAGCTCATTTTGGAAGTTACACGGTATGATGAAAAGGGGATATTTAGTAAGAAAATCTTCTACACCAACAGCAGGATGTGGTGGTTCTTTTCCATAATACATTGTTTGAAAATGGGCATATAACAAGTATAGGTTTCCAAATCTTTTTCGATCGAAATCTAAATTCATTACTTCGTAAGGATATCTTGTTGAATTTATGTAGGCACAAATTTCAGTTATATTCAAATGATCGAATGTAGAACTATCTTTGGTTAAATTATTTTGTTTATTCGTTTGAAATCCAATAATAATGAATCGAGGACGTTCTACTGTTGATGATGATTTAATTACCCAACTGTGTTCGGAAACAGTGGGCAGAGCCGGTTGATGAGAAAGAGACCATGCTCTAAATTGAATAGGCGCATGCTTTATCTTCTTTATTCTGTTAAGTAAAGATATTTTTGCTCGATCGCTCAATTTAACAAACGGTAGTTGCCATGCAATTGTTTGAAATGTTACATTAACTGGCTTATCATCTATTGCGGTAAAGGCATTTTTGTCACTGTTGGCACGGATGAGAACAATTTCTTGACTTGCATGTACAATAGCACGTCTATAGTCTTCCACAAACCCGAATATGTATCGTAAAGGAATAATAAATTGAAATTCCAACAACGTTTTGGCTCCGGTACCTGATGATGTTGAGGGGGTTGAGGTATCAGCAATTTCTCGTGTAAATACTTTTAATTCTTCGGAATTTAGAGCACACATACTGTAGTTGTAATCTGATTTGATATCTTCTGAACATAATAATCTACGCATGAGAGTTGTAATTCCAGGATGTCGTACACATTCTATAGTATTTCCATTAATTTCATATCGTAATTCAGAGAATAAAAATAGCGGTCCATTCATTGAAAAATTTACAGATGGAGAAACTGTACCTTGTAGAAGTAAATAACTTTCTGACGGTAAAGTAATAACATCCTTTTGCTGAACGGGTATTCATATTTCATTGCTAGGTCCAAATTTTGAACTTGCATAAGGTTTGTGAGTATGTATTTCATAACTTGCAACCGTATCATCCGTAAGGGTATTGGCTGAATCAATTTGTAATATATATTCCATTATACTGCACTGAAATTATCTTACTCAACTAGCACGCTGTAACCTAACGACTTAAGTACACGAATACTTTTTCTACTCAACGCTTTTCGCCTTTTTCGTTCTCTATTTATATACTTTTCTTCACTTCGAATAGGCGTTTGAGAACGCTTATATATACTTTTATTAGTGTATATGATAGGCATTTTAGACGTTATTAATGCAGCTTTATTAAAATAGTTACGAACTGGTTAGATGTAAATTTATAATTAAATCTTCACTAGAAAAATCAACGATATTTCCGTTTTGATCCTTTATATATACATTTAACTCTGAAATATAATTCGTACTCACGGGTAAATAAATAATCGTTTTCGGGTTTTCTGTAATTTTATATCCTGGTGCAATATTTAAAGGAAAACTGTAAATGAGATGAGACGAAGTTCCATTCGTATATCCACCCGTTGCTATGTTACAATATACATTCAGTATATTAATCGGTGCAATTTGAACGGTGTTAGGACTCATATGCATCGTTAATGGTTTTAAAACATCTGAAACTCCACCAAAACCCAATAATGGGCCAATACTCCGCGGACCGGAAAATTGTATGTAATATTTACTTTGCATAAGACATTTTAACGTTCTTTCATCGCCTTTTATAATAATATCAACATCTAATTGTTCTTGTAAGTATTCTTCTATATCGCCCACTTCATAACATCCGCTAGGTAATATAATAAATTTTGGAGGTTCATTATTTTTTACTGCAAGATCTGAATCGTAGTAATATAACGTATTACATTCAGGAGTAATATTATGTATAGAATGATATGTTGTTAACGAAACTAATCCAATACTCCACTGACGATTATTTGCTAATAATAATGGGGGATATATATTACTAATCAAATTACCTTTTTTACCATTTAATTGAAATAAGTAGGACATGACGATATAATAACAGACAAACTAAATTTTAAAAACTTGTATTCGCGTAATAATATATACAATAATAGAAAAAAATTTTTACAAATACACATGCTTATATACTAATTTTATCGTTTTCGTTCATCAAATTTGGCAGGTAACGTATTTGATAGAAATCTTAAACATAGTTCTCCACAATTAACCGTATTATAACTTTGATATGCACGTCTGTTGTAGAAAATCTCAATCTTTGGATCGTATTTGTGTAAATAATTAACTAGCTCTGTGGAGGGAGATAGATTACCATAACTATCGAAATATTCTGCACGTTTTCCATATTTTCTGTATGCAGTCCAATGAGTTCCCGGACCTTTTTGCGAATCCATATTAACAATCGCACACTCATTTTTCTTAGGTTTCGTGGGCAGACTCTATTCAACACAGTTTTTTTTTTTTTTTTTTTTTTTTTTTTTTTTTTTTTTTTTTTTTTCATTGCGCCGAGAGGTATCATAAGCAATGAGGATCTCTGGTGTACTTAAAGGTGGAAAAGAAGGGAGGAGGAAATAGGGAAGGGAGAGGAGTGAGGAAGGCGTGTGGATAAGGCAAGGTAGGACAGTGAATAATGTGGTGGCCTCAGTAGGACAACAGATTAGGATTGAGGAAAAGCGGACGCTTCGTCACAGAGAGGTTACATTAAACGACGAAATCTACATAAGAGCGATAGTCAATAGTTCGAGTTTACTAGGTGATCGGAAGCGCATCCCGACACCACTTTCTTCGTTTGAGCCGTCTGGGAGGATTTCCAGGAATATTTAACTGGTACATTCGGCTGATATACGGATTTGAGCTCCATTGCAGCTTCTCGAAGAATTTTTTGTACTGCTCATCATAGGTGTTCCTGACGAAGGATACCTGTAGATCCGTGTGCAGCGTTAAATTTGAGACATATCTAGGCGCGGAAGCAATGATCCGAAGTATCTTCGACTGCTCCCTTTGGATTTTGGCTAAGTTGGATTTTGCTGTTGTACCGTACAGTTCAAGTCCATACTTCCAAATGGGCGCTATCATCGTTAGATAAAGTTGTCGCTTGATATTTAATTTTAAAGTTGATTTATGACCTAATAGAGGATATAATAATCTACAACGACTGGAGACGGTCTTCTTCGTTTGAAGGACATGATGACGCCAAGTGAGTCGCCTATCCATATGTAATCCCAGGTAACGGACTGAGTCGACTTGAGGAATTTTTGTATTATAAATTTTTAAGGCAGGACAAGTAACGTGTCGGTTCGTATATGTGACATGTTGGCACTTTGCTGGGTTGAAGTGTATACCCCAAAGCTGTGCCCAGTCTGCTATTTGGTTTAAGTGGCTCTGTACTGCAGCATTAGCATATTCTGGATCTTCATTTGTTGCAAGTATGGCCATGTCGTCAGCAAATGTGGCGAGGATTGTTAGATTAGACTTAGGCACATCAGATGTATAAACGGAGTACAATAGTGGTCCAAGTAGGCTCCCTTGCGGTACCGACGACTGAATGAGATGCTCTTCCGAAAGCGAATTGTTGACTCGGACAATAAAGGTTCTATCGTTTAGGTAAGATGATAATAGCCTATGTAGATCTGAAGGAACCAACGGTTTTAGCTTAAATAGTAGGCCTGCGTGCCATACCTTGTCAAAAGCCTGGGCAACATCAAGGAAAACCGCCGAGCAAACTTCCTTCTTTTCGAGTGCGAAAGAGATGGCATCAACTAACCTGTGGCATTGTTGTATGGTTGAGTGCTCTGATCTAAAACCAAATTGATGGTCCGGAATTACATGAAGGCTTTCCATTATTGGATGGAATCGATTTAAAATAAGTTTCTCGAAGACCTTTGAGAGAGAACTCAATAAGCTGATTGGCCGGTAGGAGGATACCTCTATTTCTGGTTTTCCTGGTTTACGAATCATAATGATGACTGATTTCTTCCACATGTTTGGAAAGTATCCGATTCTGAGCGAGCTGTTGAATATATAGCACAATAGGATGGCCGCTTTACGCGGAAAGTGTCGGATGATCTCCGGTGTAATCTTGTCGCATTCCAAGACCGCGGCCACGTTTTATTTTCTTTCTTAACACGTTGACTTTTCGTTGTTTTCTCGCCATATTCAGAAATAATTTTCTATATATATACTTTTTATCACACGACTTTGCGAGTTTTACCGCTATATATAGGTGTATTTATACTTTTTTAGTCTGTGTTGATGGTGCTTATTAAGTGAATAAATAAGCTATAATGAAAATTGTAAAGCAATCAACTATATTACCTATAAGTAATGTGCTAACACTAGTAGAAGGTAGTGATACGTTAGAACGATATAAACATGGATCGTTGTTTCCAAATAATATAAGATGTTTAATTATTGGACCGAGCGGTTGTGGAAAGACAAATTCTTTATTTACGCTATTAACACACCCGAATGGACTGCGTTATGAAAATGTCTACATATATAGTACTTCTTTATATCAACCTAAATATAAATTGTTAGATACGATATATAAGTCCACACCTGAGATTGATTATCAAACATTTGTTGATGATGTAAATTTAATAACACCTGACGCGATTAATCAGAATTCTGTATTTATATTTGACGATATACCAACGTGCAGAGATCAACCTGTTGTAAAACAATACTTTTCGATGGGTCGTCATAAAAACGTAGATTGTTTCTATTTGTGTCAAACATATGTAATGATTCCTAAACATATGATACGTGATAATGCCAATTTCATACTGGTCTTTGCTCAAGATGATATAAATATACGACATATATATGATGAACATGTTAATGGTATGTGCTCGTATAAGACTTTCAAGAAACTTTGTAATACATGTTGGAAGAATAAACACGGATTTTTAGTGATTGATAAGGAGAGTGAACTATATAAAGGACGGTTTCGTCGTGGTTTTGACGAGTTTATAGTGATTGAAGACGAAAAAGATGGCGATGAATAGCATTAAAAGAAATATCGAGGATGAATTACAACTTAAAACTGAATTGGAAAAGATACGCTCAGATATAATGAATAAATATAATGCGATAAAGAATGTGTCTAAATCTATTACAAATACTTCAGCTGTAGTGTTTGAACCTATTACAAAACCATTGTCAGAGATTCGAGAAGCAATGCAAAAACCAAAGGGTATGAAAAAAGATGATGATGAAATATTTAGATCTTTGGTTACAAAGCGAAAACTAGAACATAGTACTCCAAAGAAAGATATTGATGAAGAAATTGAAAATGATCAGTTTAATCTAAGTGAAATGGGTTCTTTTCGTATTGATGGAGATGATCCTATACCTAAAGATATAATTTTTGGAATAAAGTATAATCCTATTGCAGCTGAGTATATGTTGGGTACAACAACAATTTCGTGGAACAAAGATCGTGGAGAAATATATTTAGGAAAAGGTGTTAATCGTGCTAAATTCCCTTACACTACAGGAGTAATGAATTTGCTATTGGAGTCGAAAGTAGATGAAATTGATTATAATATTGATGATTTACAGATATATAAACAATTACTAGAATTTACCGGTGCTCATTTGCGTGGTAATGGTGCCTTGAAAGGTCTTCCCAATCAGAAATATAAGAAAATAATACGCCCGTTATTTCAATCTGAAGTACGTAGCAGAAAAGGTTATGAAAATTATATAACTAACCGTAAAACTTCTCGTGTTGCTGGAATAAGTCTTAAAAGACCGCGAATTGAGTATTGGAACGACCCGAATGAATTAGTTGAACGATTACAGTTATTACACGCATCTAAACAAAGTGGTAATACAGGTGTAGACAACGAAATTTTAGCAATCGAGGAAGAGTTGGCTGAAGAAGGATATATTCAGTTACCTTATTGATTAGTAGTATTAGAAAAAAAATATGCGTATGAAACAAACATCTACATCAAAATCCTTACAACGTAGTATAGTTGATGAACTTCATAAACCTGCACGAAAACGTTACCCGACGCGATGTGTACAACTTTTCGGTTTAAACGATTTATGGAAAGCTGATTTGATCGATATGTCGCAATACGCACGATTTAATAGAGGATATAAATTTATTTTAACTGTAATAAATGCGTTTTCTAAATATGCGTGGACCATTCCTATAAAGAAAAAGAGTGGCCTGATAATTGCTAAAGCGTTAGAAAAAATTTTAAGTGAAAGAGGTGTTGAAACTCCTAATCATTTGCAAACAGATCAGGGTACAGAGTTTTATAATCCTCAAGTACGGGCCGTTTTAAATCGGAATAATATTAATTTGTACAGCACCCATTCACCGCTTAAAGCGAGTATTGTAGAACGTTTTAATCGTACAATAAAGAATTGGATATGGAAAGAATTTACTGCTAATCGAAATAAACGATGGTTACAAGTTTTGCCCGAGCTTACCCAAAAATATAATACGAAAATACACCGCACGATAAAATTTGCACCTGCTGATGTAAATAAGATCGTTGAAAGACAAGTTGCAGAAAATATTGCAAGAGAATGTAGTAAAGATGTAGAACGATTCTCTCCCCCAAGCAAATCGAAAATTTTTAAAGCTGGTGATGTAGTTCGTATTAGTAAAGTTAAAACATTATTAGAGAAAGGCTATACTCCAAACTGGACTGGTGAATTATTTACTATAAATACAGTGAATTCTACTTTTCCTATGACGTATATGTTAAAAGATAGAACCGGTAAACCATTAGTTGGTACTTTTTATGCTGAAGAATTACAAAAAACATCTTACCCCGACGTATACTTGGTGGAACGTGTTATTCAACGTAAAGGTAGAAAATCGTTGGTTAAGTGGTTAGGATTCCCGAGTTCAGATAATTCTTGGATCGATAATAGTTTATTAGTAAACGTTTAGTTATGCCGCTTCATAAGAATGGAAAATATATGCCTGATGGTGGAACTGGCGAGGGTGCTACTGTAGAAGTGGATTCGAGTGGAAATTATAATTTTAAAGGAAAACGGATACTAAATGTTAGTACGATATATCACGAACCTGCAGAGTCTGAAGCGTTATCTTACAAACAGATGAAATTTCTTCTATACTCTGATATCTTTAAAGCAGCCATGATAAATGCGCTTATGGAAAAAATTAACTTATCCGGCGATCATGTCAACATTTTAGGAAGACGAATAATTAATGTAGCTGAAGGTATTGAAACAAAAGATGTAGTCACCTTAGGTCAGTTGGGCGATATTCAAGGGTCTATGCAGGAAGTAATTATGAGTGAAGTTCAAACAAAGATCGATAATTTAAAAGAGATAATTACAGAGGAAACTAATTCAGCATTTTTGAAAAATCAATACGATCATAATATAATGAATGCAGATATTAGTAATTTAGCAAACCGTATTGAGACTAGTAAAAATGAATATCTTTCAAAATCTGGAAGTATAGATGATCGGGTGAAGATTCTTTCGAGTGAATTAGACTCCGTGAAAGAAACAGATAAAAAACTTGTTAGTGAATTAAAAACCACAAAGACAACGATATATGAAGTGTTAAAAATTCAGAATGCAAAGATCGATAATAATATACAACAATTTAGCGATAAAATATCATCAGCGGATAAAAGGATTGACGAAACTATTCAACGATTGAATACTGTGATAGATACGGCAACTAATACGATTGACGATAATATAAAACGTTTTGATGCTGTGCTTGTAAATAATAGAGGAGAACTCGATAGATTACAGAAAAGTTTTACTAGAGAACATGATTGGCTTGTAGATAACCTTTACAATAGATTAATTACTCTAGAAACACAACTGCATCAACATATTACTTCAGAATCTGAGAAAAAACTGTGATTTTGTTATAAATATAGAATTCTCGAGATTTTCTTTTGTTTTTTAGAATTTATTTAATTTAAAGTGTTGAAATAGTATAATTATATGATAATGCCGTTGCATAAAAGTGGAAAATATTTACCTGAAGGAGGAAATGCTGAGCCTGCTAATATTGAATTGGATTCGAGCGGAAATTATAATTTTAAAGGAAAACGATTGGTAAATGTGAGCACAGTGGGTAATGAGATTAATGAAACGGAAGTGTTATCGTATAAGCGATTAAAATCTATTCTTGCAACATTAGAAAGTAGCGAGAAGGTACAAAAATTATCAGATAAATTAAATACGGTTTCGAATGAAATTTCAAAGCATGAAAATGATGTGAAAGGCACGATTGGTATACTTGGAGGTTTAATAAACGAATTAAGCGGAAAAGTGACCGTCTTGTTGGATAAATATATTACTAAGGAAATAATGGATAAACAGCGTGAAGAAATAGAAAAACATATTATAGAATTAATTGCTCAACAGCGTGAAGAAATAGAAAAACGGTATAATAGGATGTTAGATAATCTTCGTGAAGAAATTAAAAAGGAAAAAGTACATCGTGCTGTAGATATGACACAACTAGTTGGTAAAACTGCTAATTTAGATGAACATTTATGTAATATCGATTCGTCTATTCAGCGTAAGGAACAAGAGGAAGCAGTACAAAAGGAAGTTGGGAATATTTTGTCAACGATAGTACAATCGAAATTTTAAGTTTATGAAATAATAAATGTAACTATATGAATAATATTTATTATATTGTAATAAAGATTACATACATTTTATATGAAATAATGTAAAAAAGATTTAGAAAATAAATATATGTATAAATATGAAAAATATGAGTTTCTTTACATACAATGCATATTACGCCAACTGACTGCGTCACATCTGTGAGTATTATTATGATCATAATCTGTATTCATAGGATCGAGACATGACCAGCAAACAAATTTCGCTTTCGGCGACTGGATCCGCAACAATCGACTAAAGTGTTTTATCCACGCGAATTGATAATTTCTATTAGATCCCCAATATAATATGTTCGTGTGATGTTCATGATTTAACAAACTGTGACTTTTTCGGAAGGCATACACAGCTTTTATTTTATACTTGCACGAACTTAGATCTGTATAGTCAGTTTCTAACAGCTTGTACAGGTTGATTGATACAGCGTTTATTCTTTCGAACGTTTCAATATCTGCTAGCGAACGGATCGGTAAGTGAGTAAAGTTAAAATCGTATACTTTCTGCAGGATGTTGTACTGCCACATCGATAACGGTTTCATCGTAAATTTCGCTAAAACCGCATACATGAAACTATTTTTATTTTCTGGGTCGTAAGGATCTTTAACGTAGACGACGGCTTTTCGGTTTGCTATTTCTTTAGGTAATTCCATCATTGTTGGACTATACTCTATTTGGTCAGGTAGAATCGGTATTTGCGTTAACGGTGGAGTCTGTAAATCTTGTGTTGTTTCTGCTGGTGATGGTTGTGGTGGCATATGTATATTTGGAAAATCGTCCGGAAACATTGCATTATCGTTATCGTTTACGAAAAAATTTCGAATAAAATCAGCGACATTAATCTCATTCGATTCGGAATTGTTATTCATGTTTGATTATTATTGTAATATTTTTACTAAAAAAAAGAGAGAAAATAAGAACGAAAAAAATAACGAGCAATAAGAGAGAAAAAAGACACAAAATAAAGAGAGACAGAAAAAAAGAAAAAACGTGGGAAATTATTGACTTTAACGTTCTTGAGACTTTTTCAATAACGCGTGAAGAACACAGCTTCAACAAATTCCACACGTTCAACATAGCACTAATACTGACAGAGCAATCAGATCCGTTCGAGAATCTACCTCGTTGCAAGTCTTTGAAAAAGGGAGGGGTGCACTAGAAAAACCACATTGCTTTGGTGAAAGCTGGTTATATACGCAGATGAACGAAGTTGACCTGTGGTCATTGGCTTAAGTATAATTTGGGGGCATGGAAGAGCTGGACAGAGTTGATGACCTTGACACACGAACGAATTATATGTAAGGTTATAAATAATAAAAAAAATATACATAGGCTAATTTTATATTACATATACTTCGACTTTAACATATTTAAAAGATCGCGGTAACACTGTGGGCCGGAGGAGTGAGCGGGGACTTGGGTTAGTTTCAGGCTTTAAATAATATACCATTGTTAATTTATAATCTGTTTCTTTCTACAGACCGTCCAGAATGAACATTTATAGACTACTAAAGTTAGCCAAGAGAAACCAGCGGCGAATATCTAAAGGCCATTCTGATAATTCAGAGTGGAGACTGTCAATCGGCATAATGCGAAATGTTCCAGTAGCCAATCGGAGAGCTGTATTTTGGGCGACGTTTAGAGAGTTGAGAGCAGAAGGGCTCGCTGTAGAATATAATGCAGCTCCGTATTCGCTTTTAGACCGGATCAAACAATGATAGATTTGTAATAGAGAAGTTCGGTCAACACCATAAGAGATGTAAGCCAAATTCTTTAGAATGTTCATTTTCCAGGTACGGGTTTTTTTAATATAGTTCAAGTGAGGCCTCCAAGAGAGCTTTTTAACCAAAGAGCAAGCCAAGGTATCGGACTGATGATTCGCTTAGAACAGCTATGTATTGATCCCTTCTCAATCCTACACTCCTACTTCGCTAAAGTCATTTCGTCTTTTCAGAACATGCCACTTTTACTTCAATATCAGAAGATTTACCGGATTTGCATTACATTAGTATAGCGTTTCTGCCAGAAACATGACATTTTCAATTGAAGCTTTTCATATAACTAGATCATATTGTTAGATTCGTAACTCCATTCGCTTCCTATAAAACATTAATCTCTCTGTTTATTATAATTCCCCTTCTCCTGATTTTATATGTGTTTCTAATAGGATTTTCAATTTAATCCATCCATTTAATCTTTTAGCTGTATTCCTTCTTTATGTAACCCGAAAGACCCTACCTTCGTTTCTTGATTAACAGCGTTGTACAAGTTCTAGTTGGTTACTTAACGGTCCCGCTCAATCATCATTCTTGTAAATATCTGTATATTATAGTTGTCTTCAATATCCGACCGTTGTCACACCTTTTAAAATGTCGGGTAATATCGTCTAGCAAACATGACAGACATCCGTAAAATGAAATCTAGCAGTTTTGTTTACGTCTGGGTAGTTAATTAAATCGAAAAAGCTCCTTTTAAATATTTGTAGACGTTTTGCGTTTTTTTTTTTTTAAACAACCCTGGCAAAATGTCTAGACAAGAAAACGAGCATATATACGAAAGGGATTGTTTGGAATTTTCATATAAAATAAGCAAAACAAGTATTGCTTATCAAATCGAAAACAGAATTTTGAACATACCGCACCGAAATTGTGAAACGCGAATTTACCCTGTAATGAAATGTAAATAAATCACCGGTATGTGTTTTATTCATTCGCGATAAAAATATTTCGATTTGTTATTTATTGTCGGTTTTTCTATCAATCATTTGCACTTGAATTTACTTATTTATAAAAACAAATAATTTTCAGTTTTTAATGACACGATAATATGTGTAAACGCGCACATTAAAAAAAAAAGAAAAAAAAAGTGTGTTGCTAAACCTATTGATATTTTGATTTTTATTCTAAGAAAGAATTCACAGCTTTTATGTTGGAGGGATATGACACTTTTCCTATATCTTGAAGAGTGATATATGTGTTTTGCGCCCTCGAGAATGCCACCCACGAGGTTTTATTCGCGTGGATTTTATCTATTTAAAATTTTATTTCTATTTTAGTGCTTATTGTTATTATTATTATTATATTAAATTATTCTTTTGAATTTTAATCAATATATTTTATGATCCTTACACACCTATCTTTCGGTGCCGATCGACCGCTGAAAAACATAATATTTAATTACGGATACGGCAAGGAAATAATATACAAAATTAATTAAATTTAAAATAAAACGGCAGTTCGTTGGTCGGCTGGTGCGTAGGGATCGGATTAGATATTAATCGGGCCTTCACGTTTATGTTCCGCGGTTCGTCACACATTACAGGACTTACTAATTTCGATACTTGACGATTCTATGTCACTATTACTAAGGATACCGAATACTTCGTCGAACGATAGATCGCGATACAAATTTTGTAACTTTTCTCTTAAGTCAAGACTACAACTGCTTTGCCAAGACTGATGGTTACCATATGACTGACCAAAGGGAAGAGTAATTAACTTCACTCGCGGGTAAAACGCGACTGACTTACTATAACAATTTTTTCTCCAATTTTTTCTGCTTTCTCTCGCCTTTCTCCCATGACCGCTGGAGCTGACCTTATCAGGTAGACCGTTTTTTCTTCATGATCGGTGATTGGTTACCCCAGCTGACAACAATTTCAGTCACGCGCATACTCACTCGCAGCTCATGTAATGGACATATTACAATCTATAGTACAAACAGTAGAAAGCTGACGGAGCAAAGTATTTATATCAGTTCATTAAAAGAAATAATACTAATGTATAATTATAATTAAAATACATAATATATAAAGATAAAAAATAAAACTGGTCAAAGGGCAAACATCAGGCAAAAAATAATGATTTAAAAAAAATTAAAAAAAGGATTCTATTGACGCTTTCATTAGATAACACACGTCGTGCTCTACTGCTGACGAGATCTGTCTTCTTTCGAAAAATGGTGTATTTTGAAAACGATCAATTATCAATCAATAAGCGATCTTCGTTTTCAATTTCATCCTAATAAGTCTAATACCTTTCCGCCCGTACTACATTTTCGTTGAAATCTGACGGTATGCGAAGTTTAATTTAGATTTGTAAACGACTATTCCGAAAACTAGTACCTACCAGAAGTGAAAAATGCGAAAGTATTACTATTTCTTCGCAGAATCTTAATAGATTCAGATGGTTTACATGCCCTCACTCTTTTGTATTACAATTTTCGTTGTTGTTTATTCCATTTACGTAATCACGTACATGTGATGAGAACTTACATTTACAAACGAATTATGCAACTGCTCGAGACCTTTTGATCAGTGAAAAATATCTGCTCTTTATAAAATGTGTAACCGACGAAATAGACTTTAATTTTTCAGGTTTTTTTCTTCAACTGGATATACTTCTGTTTCGATCGTTTTTTAAAGAAAATTCCAAATTTTGTTTCAACAAAGCGTTTTCAATTTCTTAGACACATTTTCATTAAGGTTAGGGGTGAGAAACTTCAACAATGAATTTTTTTTGTCGATCACCTCTTTCTCGTGTTTAAGTTTAATATTTCTTTTTTCTTTTCTCTGCTTCAGATTTATATTTTTCCATTTTGATTATAAAATTCGTTAAAAATATTACTGAATTGATACGAAATCTTGTCGATTAAAAGCTGATTGAATTTTCTAAGACGCTAGCTTGGCCTTATTTTTCGCGGGTAACTTAATAAAAGTTAATAATTATTCAATTAAAAATTGTTCCGTAAATTAAGTGTAGAATAATATTTTCTCATATATTTTCAGATTTTGGCTAATTGTCCCTTCAACTTTGTGGACCTAAGTGAATCGACGCAGTCGCAAAAGTCTGAAGGTCGCACGCAAATCCACCATAAGCATGCTGCACTTGTATTAATTTTCGAAGAAGTAACATAAACGAAACTTAAACATACTGGAAATCATGGTGTTGAACTATAGAGTAATTTTGTGTGTTTCTTGTTTTACCATGATGTTCGAAAAAAGCCGCCCCCGCTGATTTAAAAGTCAAATCTAAAAGTTAAAAATATTTTACAAATTGTTTTTGGTCAAACACAAAATTGGAAAATTTTAGTCCTCAATATATATTTTTATATAGTAGCTTATACATGGATAGCGTGTGAAATAAAACTACCGACGATCAATCGCAACCAAATGTTATAGGAAAAGTGCGTGCAGAACTAAAAAAACTGCTAAATTTAAAAAAAATTTCTTTTAATGTTAAAATAATGATATTTTTTGTATTTTATTTTCTTCTGCAAGCATAGCCGTTCATAAATCCCGCCACAAAAACCTGGAAACGGATCGAAAGTCTTGCGGAAATGTAATAATTTTGTTTTAAACGTATTTCAGTTTTTAATTCTTTTATTTAACGCAGCATTTTTCTTGTAAGCATCTCCAATATTTTTCTAAACTAAAAATAGGTAGTTGCAAAATTACTAATACAAATTGCTAATAAATATTACAACGCGTTAATTGACACATCTGTTTAGCGAAGCTGTTGTTATTAGAAAAATACAAAACATATCCATATGGAGAACGCCAATATGAACTAATCAAGGAACCGATTAAAATTTTCGGGGGAAATGAATTATCACAAGCTTTTGAAACAATAATTGATGTTCAACTTTTCGCCAGTGTATTGTGATAATTTGGTTTCTTTATTATTGCTTTTTTTAATCACTCTCTAACATTAATAATATAAAAAAAAAAAAAAAAATCATTGCATTATCCTAGTGGAAAAACACTTACTCTCTTCCTTTTGCTGTTCAAAACCAGATACATAAGTAGGGAGAAAATGTATGTGCTGGGACAGAAATAAATGTACAGGTTGCATACCCATTTTGTTGGATTTTTTGCAGGCGCAATTTAATTATTAATATTATTATTGTACATTATATAAAACTAAATTGATGTTGTTTATGCCAAATAGAAAGAAAGAATTTAATTTTCAAATTAAGGATGGTATTACTAGAAGTTGCGGAAATTAATTAGCTATTGTACCTAAACTGATGAAATTTCACTCGAGAATCCAAGCCCTCTACATGGCGCCTCTCATATACAACCATTCACCACAATTTTTAAAAGACGATTTAAGGAATTTCCAAAAAAGACGTAAATGTTTATTAAATTATTTCCACTTCAATAATCATTTGAGGAATGTTATAAATAATTAATTCAGGATTATGGATGGGGATGTCATATATATATATATATATATATATATATACAAATAGAGTACTACAGTTTTAAGCAAATATATATTTTTTCTTTTATTTTATTTGTATAAGTTTAGGTATTAAATAAATTTTTATTACAGATTCGGCAAAAGTTTATATCAACTTATATAAACTCTGTACAGTTTACGTTTATTGTGTTTATTTATAATTTTAAAGGTTTTGGTATTTTTAAAATAATTTTGATGGTTTTGTAATACCCATCACTTGCGCTAATATGCTCATAGATGGATTATGTTTGTAATAATAATAATAAATGTTTATTTGATTTGATTTGACTTGATCATTATTCAACCATTCTTGTTGTTGTACTATTTGCCCAGCCACCTCTCGCCATCTTCCTACAACTCCCAGCTACCCCCTATACCCCTCAGCCACCCCAGCTCTAGCGCTCAAAGCCCAGAATCTCTCGATAACCTTATCATTGGCCGGATACACATGTTTATCTGAGAATGGCACAATTACCGCCGTCCCCGTTCTGGATGGCGCCTTCTGTGTGGTCGCACACCATCACATACCACAAAAACAGTCGACGGTGCGATAGACACTAATACATGCCACCACATACATCCCCACTACCACCGATAAAGTATACACTAGTGGTAGATTTGTGAGCAGCGGAGAAACGGTCGTTATATTGTATGTTTATCAGTCGTCGCTAGTACAAAAACCCCGTATCTTTGTCTTTAAGCCAGGGATAGTAGTCTCTTGTATATCGCGCGAGACGTCTGAGAGTGCTTTATAATGAGCAGCCTCATCAGCGATAACCTCTGGCAGTTTTTCTTTAAACTCCTTCAGATACCTAGCTTTCTGTGCGTTAACCGCTTGTAATTTTTCTTCCAACTCTTTGCGATGTCGATCTTCGTCCGCGATAACTTCTTTTCAAACCCAACGCCTCTGCAAAAACGTACCTCCAGCTTAACAGTCGCTGTGGTTGTAGAACTTTTTAGGTCTTCCACGGCGGTCTCTCATTGACTATGGGGTTTACTGGTCGAATGAATCACAGCTTTGAGCGTCTGGTCTAGCCCATTGAGCCAAGCCTTGTCCTCGATCGTCTGATCTTTAAATAGGCCGTGTTCAGTAATAAATTGTACATCAAAAAAGTTAAGCATAAATACTATATTATGTAGTCTATCATCTATGTTTGGATTTTTTTTTTAGCTATACCGTTATATTCGTCCCACTGTGTCTGAAATTTGTTATTATAATACTTATCTAATATAAGTTTAAACTGTTTAAACGTTAACGATCTTTGTTCGGTTTTGAAGTAGGTTGCTAATACTGTATGTTATTGAATTCGTGATTTATATTTCTATTATTTTTTATTAAAAATTCGTTAATATATTTCTGTATTTCGTAATTTAATGGTTTACTACCTACAATGACAGTACTTGCCATGTAGCTGGTAGTTCTATAGGCTTTAATACTACAATAGTTCTCTGAAAACTTTTTAATATATTCCGAAATCTCTTAATTCTTAGCATATCTGTACATATAATACTAGACACTATCACAAAGAATGTTAGTCAATTTTATGCTTTTACATAATGTTATTCTCTCCTTGTAATTTATTCGGTTATTATTATTATTATTATTATTATTATTATTATTATTATCGTTAAATTGAGAAAATTAAACTATATTTTTTATTATTTGAGCGGATATTTCAAAGAGAATCATCTGTATCAGTTGTATCAATCTCTATATAGGCCTGTTTTGACGTATGGGCTGTTGCATTGGGGCAATGTAACCAAATACAGCACAAAGCAGATAAGTTTTTTGCATAATAAAATATTTAGGTTTATGTATGCTAATAAACGTAGGCAATTTGGTCTCAATTTCCCTAATGTTGACGCATTGTATAAGACCCAGTTACTGGTGTTTATGTTAAAATATAATACAGAATTTAAGTTAGGAAGGAAGGAGGATGTCACTAGAAGTTGTGAGATGGAATTGGCCGTTATTCCTAAATTGATGAAATTTCATTAAAGGAACCAAGCGTTGTATCATATATGGGTCCCGCAATATACAACTGTCTACCTCAATACATAAAAAATGATTTAAAGAATTACAAAAAAATATGTAAGTGGTTGTTAAATTACTTTTCTGAGTTTAAGTCTTAATAGGTAATAGTTTGAGTTTTCCATAATAAGTTCATGTTATTTAGCATTCCTGTATTTTCTTTTATTTTATTTTTTATTTTTCTCTAGTTTGCTCCCGACTACTATTACATGTACTTATATTGTTCAGTTGATTCCCTCTTGCGTTATTTGCTATAAATTACAACTTTTTTTTTTTATATTCAGGATAAGTTCTTTTATACATTTTTCAGAAAATTTAACTATTCGATTTGTAGCAACCCAGTACTTTACCCTATTACCGATTTTATTTTATTTATTTTTATTTATTTACGGTTAATTATAATATATATATATATATATATATATATATATATATATATATATATATATATATATATGAGATAAATTGTTGCAGATTACCTAACTGTTCCATAAAGATACTCGAATTTGTCATGTAACAATTATTTAGAAGTGTAATTGTATTTATTTTGATTTGTACTTATTGTTTAAGTTGTACACATTCTTTTTTACATTTGTCACAGATGTTCATGTACTTTCTTTTTTTTTTCTCCCGTTATTATAGATTTACTATTTTTTTATTATGTCATCGCTCGCGAAAATTTGCGCATAGATGAAAATATGTACTAATAATAATAAATTTTGATTTGATTTGATTTGATTTTTATAATTTGTTGAATATAATTAAAAATTTATTTATTATTTTAGTGATATAGTGAAAATGATTATAAAATTTTAAGTTATTATCTATTACTACACCGAAGTCTTTCGTTTAACTAACACTACCAATGTTTAATCCGTATTGAAGAAAATTCTAATCTTTTATCCTTTAAGTTTTTGTTGAACAACGTGTAAATTGACTTAGATTCGTTAATATTTAAATTAAATTGTTCTAACCATTTCGAGATTTCTGTATAAACCTAGTAAAATTTATTTTCCAATACATGTTCATTGCTATCAGCTATTATTATTGCAATATCATCGGCGAACCTGAAAATGTTTACATTGTTAGGTAAACTGATGTTATACATTTGAGAGAAAACTATGTGCCACACGTACAATCCTAAAACAGAGACCCTTGCGGTACTCCCATAATGGTTTCTTGTTTTTTTGAATTATTATCGAGTTAATGACATTCTACAATGGCACAGATTGGTAGTTCTCTAAATTCAGAGAAAACGACGTATGTCCTCTACAGTTTTTAACCTATAGTCTCAGATTTTAAATTTAATCTAAAACTTTGAAACAATAAATCAACTAAAAGAGTAATCCTCAATATTAAATTCCTGGCAATTATTTTCGGTTAGAAGGTTAGTTTTTATTTCTGAAAAATTCCAGAAACTAAACTTCCTTTTCTACTGGTACTATTTACAAATAATATATTTCTCTTTGCTATTTACGACGGCTATATTTCATCAATCTACATCTTATTTATGGATTAATTGTTTTCTTTTTTTGGAACGGGACAGCAAAAGATCACTTTTACCTATCAACGAAAGTTTACCAGACGATAAACTTAAAATTTCAACCATCAAAGATATCGGTTTTATTTAAGTTATCGTAATAGTATGAAATAAATCGAATCCTCCTATTTGTAAGTAAATATAGAGAGAAATTTTTGATTCATTCTGAAAAAACTGAATTCGCAAACAAGTACACCGCCACTGAAATAACTCCACTCGAAAATTCAAGTCATGCATACTAGAACTATTCAAAATACAGTTCTTTTCCTTTTTCCAGACTACTCGTATTTTATCAAATACTAAAACACGGCGCATGCATTTCATAAATTATTATGAAAGCATAGTAAAAGACCTCGGCTTCTAAGAACTAACTTGTTTCGTTATTTTTCATATTATTCACCTTTCTATAATTTTATTGTTTGTTTATATTGTTTGTTTTTCTTTTTGTTAGCATTTTTCATTATTTTCCACTAATTTTGCTTTTATATCTACTAGTACTTATTCATTTGCGGTGTTTCTACCAAATTAATTAAATTTACGTACAGATGTATAGCTGCACCTAACTTATAGAATCACATTTATTTGTTCCAATGTTTTTTCATACTTTTGTAACTTAAACAATTTTTAAGTAATGCACTTCTTGCACGGTACAGAACGCTATATAAATATTGTTTCTTATTGGTATCGGTACACTTTTACTGCTAATATTATATACGTCTATGTTTATATACATGTTTTTTTCTCTTTTCCTCTTCTAGTAATTAAACATTATCTGTACACCGCGCCTTTGCATTATCAATGCCCATTATGTCAATTACCTAGATTGAGTAAAAGTGAGTTTTTTCAAGAAAGCTGATCGATAAATTAAGTTGTACTGGGTTGTCGGATGTTGACTGAGGGGTTATCTTATGCAGTAATCGTATGGCAGAGGAAGAAGGACAGAAGAAAAGAAGCTGTTTAATAGTCGTAATATCTGAGGAGCAGTAGATACAGGTGGTAGTTTGTCGAATGCTTTGGTGTAGGTGACCATGCGTGATTTTAGTGTGGCCAATACGGATTTTAGTAATAATTATTTTGTCGGTTCTATCGAGGTTGGATAAGTGTTTCCAAGGAAGGATTGATTTTTTGTAAGTATGGAGTTTGTTGGAGTGTTGTTGGGACTATTCTAATTGCCATTTGTTTTGAGTTTGTTCAGATATATATGACTGGAGGTCTTGTGGTATAAAGGGAAGGAATGGAGAAATAAGGTGTGCGGTTTTTGCAAGATTATCGACACTTTCGTTCCCGGAGATACCAATGAAAACGGTAAAATGAAATTAAACAAATTTAAATTTGAATATGGATATAAATTTGAATATGCATATGAATTTGAATATGTATATAAATTTGAATATGTATATGAATTTGAATACGTATATGAATTTGAATATGTATATGAATTTGAATTTGAATTTGAATTTAAATTTAAATTATCGCCGTTATTACTGCCGTATTATTATTGTTCAGATTTATTCCAAACTTGCAGATTAAAAAGCATTCATGAATTTCATAAACATTTAAAAAGATAACAACAATACTGATATTATACGAAAATTACAACTGCGCACGTTACCCTATTTTTCAATTTTGAAAATGCATTTTAGTTTGGTCGTCGTCGCGGTAGCCTAGTTACTAGAGCACTCGACTTCCATTACGGAAGTCTTGAGTTCGATCCCAGACGACAACAGATATTGCGAAAATACATAATTGAATTAACCGCTAATAATCACTTGGAAGGCAATGGCAAACATGCATACCATCATACACGCGCTGCTTGATAGTAAGCATAAATAGGACTGCGTTTGTATCGCGATAAATCAAACATTTACAATATCAGTTTCAAGTGTAATCTTGCATCTACACTAAAATGTCGCATATAACAATTGCTATGAACACTATGCCTATGTCTGTACAACTAGAATGTAAAAATAAGTAGTCGCCGACGCTCAGGAATTAAGTATGGCGCTATAATGATGATTTTAGTTTGCGTAATATTTAAAATCGCCTTATAAATATAATAATGTACATCGTGGATTTCATTGCGAAATATCACTTTTCTATTTAACATTGGTAAATAGGCGCATTATTCACTGTTAAAGCCGAAATAAAAAAATCCAAAATTTATAACCAAGAAATATTATGACAAATGAATACGAGCTGTGTAATTTTATTAAATTTTATTTATTTTTTGCTGAAGATTTGTAAGAAGTGATTACTTCAAAATAGTGAAAACTTGTAATCATACTTTTAGCTTATGAATTTTAAATTTGTTTCTATTTATCACTAAAGCAAGCATTGGTCATCTACCCTTTGCAGTCATTTTGCAGAATTTTCTCGATAGAGACCTCGACCAATTAGTTCCTAGACCTCAAAAACCCCCAATTCGGGAATTCCATCAAAATCATCAGAGCCGTTTCCAAGACAATACATATATACATGTATATATATATATATATATAGACATTATTTTTGCAGTTTCGGCTTCTTCTAAAACTCTACCGAATCAAACCAATTCAACACCATCGAATCCTAAGGGATTCAAACGTAATCTATCGGATAATTCTTCGACTTCAACCTCAGCTGGTCAGAATAGTACTAAAGACCAACCGAAAAAAAAGAAGAAAGAAGAAAGTGACGAACTAAAGAAATTAAAAACCATTTTACTACCAATGTATAAAAAACGACCAAAAATCTCTTAAAGGGAGTATATCTTTGGTCAAAATCGTGGAAATAATACAGTACAACGATAAGTTTTCGTCTGCTCAAGAACTGTTTAATAAACTGAACATCATGATTAACTACGCCGATACGGTACTTATGCAACTGAACACGATCTACCCCGTTATTAATGATCACTCCACTAAAATATGAAATACTAAATTGACCGACAAAATAACCAGTTAACAATGATGGATACCTTCATGCTTCAATCGAACATCAACGGCTGCAAAATAGTACGATCAGAACTACAACAATTAATTGTACTTAAACAACTATAATCTGTTTACAAGGAACACACCTTCGACCTATGCAGTCCCCGTTGCTGAAAAACTCCCAATCATTCCGGTAAGACCATATCTGCCACGCACCGCTAACGTTCCATCGCATTATTTCAACCTGCCGGAAGTATAACCACATCATCGCGACAATCAACTGAGTACAGATATTCTCGATGCGAACAATCTTCAAGCTCTTATACATTTGATAATTAAAATAAAAATTATTAATAATATTTAAGCGATTTTTAAATCGAGTAATAGCCATACAGGCATGAACTCTACTCGCAAAATAAAATAAAAAAGAAATAAAAAAATGTTTGCTCAAATTATTGATTATAATGTAAAACGACAATTGTAAATCTTTGAAGCGTGAAGACACGATTGGAGATAGCCGGACGGTTTCCGTTTTGAATTGGCATCAACAATCTCCATTAAGTTCAGAAGGAAATCGATTTTAGGGAACTGAACACCATTAGAGGAGAAGTGAGAAGTTAAGGCCTTTCAAATATGAGAATAACTTATAACACTTAAATTTCAGTTCATTTTTAGGCTACATTATCCGGGCCCTGTTGCGAATATGGAATTCGTTTCGGATTACTCGGTATTAATAACTGCGATAATAAACTTGCGCTCGGGTGTAATACGAAAATAGTATGTAACATTTTTACGTTCTACCATGAATGCATATCACTTTTATGCTGGAAATAATATATAAACCCTTTATCGGGGAAATCTTTGGTCAAGCTTGCGAGACATTTACTTCATTTTGCGAAAAATGGCATAGTTGAAGCAATTCTTCCAAAAAAATTATACAAAACTAGTACTGATGCAGGAGTTACCCGAAGACAAGGTGCAAAGATCATCGAGTTTTTGCACATACATGTTTGAGAAAAAAACTGATATGAAATATCTCAACTATAATTGTTAAAAAAATTAATAATAATAATAAACTCTTTTAAATAGTTTTAACTTTTTTTTGAAAAGCAATCTCAGTAATACAAGGGCAAATAACTTAATAAAGCTTTGGATAAAGTATTAAACGTTCAAAAAAAAAAAAAAAAAGTGTTGTCCCTGCGACGAGGCAATGCAAAGTTATCCTATGCCGTACTTAAAGTTACAGTTACGATTCCCCTTTTTTTATTCCGATAAAAATTTTACGAAATGCCGTTCAGCAAAAAAAATTTTTACTGAAATTGTTCTTAATTTCTTTCGTGTATATAATATAGGAGGGAGTTAAAATTTTTTGAAATTCAATAAGAAATTAGTAACTGCATAGGCTTTCCTTTGCAATCGCATAAAAAAAGAATAGTCGAAATATATCTCCGGAGTTGCCGACATTCGCAACTCGAAATTGCTTACAGTCATCATCATTAACGTCAACTTTTTAACGCGAACCGACCTACGATACCATTCTGTTTCGTATAAAGTATCTCGGAACAGGTTGTTCACTTCCATATAGCGCTCGCCGCTGTGCGATATTAAAAACAAAAAAGCGTCGTAAAATAAAATCGAGTAATACCAAACTGAAGCTTTCGGCGACCAATCGGAAACCACAGACATGCTGACGAATGATATGAGCAAGGAAAAACATATGCACAAGTACGTGTAGGCGAGCAATCGGAATGCCCCGACGGAACTCCGTACGTACCGATGCAAAGCCTGATGGTGCCGGAAAAACCGCAACAATAATCCATAGTAAACTTCGTCCTGCGCCCGCGTCCATTGAACGTAACGGTGATCCCGGTCATCTTGGCAATTGGTGTCTTCCGCTGCCGGTTTTAAATGAGCGGTTTGTTGCACGACCAAACTGTCCATACTTCGAACTAGTTCAATTAGAGATGTCGTCTCACGATTCGAAACTTCGTTCAGATAGTAATACAGGCAAATCCCGGACAGCAACCCGTAACCGGCCGATAATGTAACGATCGTTATGATCAAGTAGGTCAGCAGGAATTCCGGATAGTTGCGAAATTGTTCGTTCGGTTTCCACAGATTAATCGGGAATAAATCGTTGTAGCCGATACTGCTAATTAATAATGGAACGAAAGGTATTATCGCGAGTAATGAAAAGAGCGAAATATAAATTGACAGGCTGCTCCGTACGAAATCCCATTTCAGCTGATTGGAACAAAGTTGTTTTGGATAGATTCGGTTCAAATGCGGTTCATCGTAGCGGTAGATGTTGAAAGCTTGCGCCAATAATTGATGTACTTCATCCCGTCTCCGATGCAGTGCAAAGT
Source organism: Icerya purchasi (assembly GCA_039619475.1). Taxonomy (NCBI): domain Eukaryota; kingdom Metazoa; phylum Arthropoda; class Insecta; order Hemiptera; family Monophlebidae; genus Icerya; species Icerya purchasi. Next base: position 243,705,510 of record CM077115.1, read on the forward strand.
AACAGAAATACAGAGTTAAATAGGCACAATGCAGAATGCAATTTATCGCATCGATGCGACTCCGGGCGGCCGGAATGAGAAAGCCGAATATTGAGACGCTGGCATAAATAAAACAGCACAGTAAATAGACGGTATAGAATAGCTGTTGGTCGCCTGACTTGCATAAACAACTGATCAACGTGAATTTCATGATCAACTTGAACCAGCGCTCGCGATTGATCATTTTCGGTCAGTGAGAATAGAGCCAAAAAGTCAAAATTCCGTTAAAAAACCTTTCCTCGGCACGGTGCTAGAACAAACAAGTGCCACGTTTCACTTTGGGGCTATAATTATAGACTGCGCCGGTTGCCTATTATTTCACCTTTAAACGATTATATAGGCGTGTCTAAACTACTCTGCCGAAGTTAATTTTAAAGGAAGCGAAAAAAGGAAAAAAGGATAATAACAGATTCGATTTTATGTAACAATATATGCTATTACTTTTTTTGTCCGTTTTGAAAGCCTCTAATTTTGGCCGGATCAAGCCAATTGTATTAGTTTCATCAATTAATTAAACGGGCAGAGCCCCGATTTGAACAGTTCGAGCTACTTGAAATTATTTTTGTTAAAAAATTCAAGCAACAATCGGATCTTTTCAAGCAAGCTAGCTGTCGTTTGACAGACCATTAGACTGACATCGCGTTTTCGGACGCGAAATAATATCGTATCGTGTGAAGTTTGCGATGAAAATGTTTCTTGTTTATTTGAAAATGTTCTTTTTCAGCTTGAAGCGAAATTTTAACAAAGACTGACAACAAAGTAAACTTTTACTTTTTCTCTTTCTCTTTTCGCTATTTACCGCACGAAAGAAGGCATATAAAATCTAAGCAACTACAGGCCAATCAGTTCACTACTATCTCAGCTGTATAAATTATTTGACTCGAATGATATCGGGGACAGGCTGTCACAGTGGATTAATTATAATCAGCCAAAAGAGAACAAGCTGTTTTAGGTCCGATTTTAGCACAGTCGATCACCTACTAAAAATGCGAAGAATATAGATATATAAAACTCTATATTAGATCTCGAAAAGGCATTTGATTCAGTGGAGAAACCGGCTATAATAGATTCGTCACGTAACTACGGAATTAGCGAGGACTATATAGAACTGCTATATAAGCTTATATGGAATAATAATACTAAAAAAAAATAGCCATGAAAAGAAAGATGTAAGACAAGGAGATATATTTATTGCCGCATTGGAAAGCATATTCGAGAAATTAGACTGGGACTCTGTGGATATAAGAATTAACGGGAAATATTTACACCATATAAAAGATTTGCAGATGATATAGCACTTTCAAATGATATTAACTGAATTAAACGTGCATTCAAATAGAATAGGACGAAGAATAAACTTACATATAATACATAAGACAAGTGGAAAATAGCCAAGAAAGTGTACGAATGGAAATAGATAATGCAGAAGTAGAAACGGTCAAAGTGTATCTCGGACAAAAAATTACGACTGATAAGAAAATTGCGATATAAGCAGAAGTAAATCACAGAGTGTCACTAACGTGGGTAGCTTTCGAAAAACTAAATTACATATTTAAAAACGAGGAAATACCAATAAGCTTGGAAACTTTTGTAACTAATTTGTTCTGAAGGTTTTTACATATGGCCCGCAAACGTGGACATTCACAAAAGCAAATATCAAAGATATGAGAAGGACACAAACGGCGCATGAAAGATTAATATCAAATACAAGGCGGCTCAACCGAAAGACCCGCCTTTCTAATTTTTCTCCTGTTGTCCTTTCCTACAACACTCTCCCGTACTTCTTTCTTGACTTCAATAGCCTATGGCAGCCTATCAAATTTTCCTCTCTCCCACTTCTAGCCAATTCCTCCTCTCACCGTGGCAGTCAACAATGAATTTCTTCATTTGTTGAATTCCTCTTTTCCTGCTCATGTATTGTGATCTTTACTGATGGTTCCAAGAGCGAGGACAGCGTGGGTGGTGCGTTTACTGCTCCGTCGCTTCGACATTCTGAGTCTTTCCGGCTTCCTTCCTTCTGCTCTATTTTTTCTACCGAGTCGATCGCCATCCTTCAGGCTATCTCTTTTATTTCATACTCAAGCGATCTTTCCCAATTCCTCATTATTTCGGACTCTAAAGGCGTTCTTCAAGCCCTATCCTCTCCTCATTCACATTTCTCTGATAGTATTATTCTCTCAATTCGTTCTCTTACCTCCACTCTGCAGTCATTTCTATTCTTATTGATTTTTTATGGGTCCCCAGTCATTCCGGAATTGATGGCAATGACGCAGCCGATTGTTTGGCTCGTTCTGCTGGTCGCCTTGATTCATTCCTCAACCATTTCCCTTCTTCAGATATTCTTTCCTTATCAACCTTCAATCATGCCAGACTTTGGCGAGATATTTATCGCTCCCTATTTTCTAATCGTCATTCGCATTACCGTTTTATTGAGGCCGACTCCTCGTTCCCTGTCTTGGTTCCATTCTATCCCTTTCCATCGTCGCTCTCCTATATTGTCTCCCTAATTCGTCTCCGGATCAATTATTGTCTGCTTCTCTATTCCCGCTTTCGATTTGCTCTGTTGCCTTCTCCTTATTTTTCTCTTCACGATTGTAATTCTTATCCTTTATGTGATGCTGATCACATTTTCTTCAAGTGTCCTGCTCTTCACAACGAACGCTCCCTTTTATACAGTCAGCTCCTGTCATTAGGTCTCCCTACTCCCTATAACTCTTCCTTTAGCCTCTCCTTTCCTTCATCTTCTGTGGTGCCTGCACTGTTGTCCTTTATTGCATCCATTTCGGACCGCCTAGTTATCTAGTTTTTTAAAAAAAAAGGAAAAAATACTTGGATACGGGAGAATACCGAACTCCCTGACGTTGCGGAGCAAATGGCCAAACTGAAGTGGACCTGGGCATGGCACGTGTAGCCGGAGGAAAGAATAATACGAATAATACAAAACGAGCATTGGAATGGTGGCCACTGCATAAGAGAAGAAATATTGATAGATGTTGACTCACTGATATGACGATATAACTCAGGTAGCGAAAAATAACTGAATTCGAAAAGTTCAAGACCAGAACGAATTATAGGATAAAAAAAAAAAAAAAGATCCACCCGTCTCCGTAAATCTAATTCCTAGGTAATGTGATTCATCCGTCTGACACCTTCTGGTTCGTTGCAATTTCCATAGACTTTTCATTTAGCTTCTCGTGTTTTTGAAAGAAGTCTCAGTATTCGCTGCCGATCGTGAAAATTTCACGAAATATTAACGAAGTTACACACTACAAAAAAGTGATATCCACACATTTTTTTTTTTTTTTTTTTTTCTTTTTTGTAATGGGGAACTGCATCTGAAGTAATTAAAAATAAGTCCCATGACAAGGCGTCGGGAATTGGGAAGTTAAGCTTTTCATAATGGTACTAAACCTAATGGATGTAAGGAGAATACTGGGGCCAGTTCCTTTCTCACGGGATCCGCCTTTACTTTCCCAGATTTCTCTGGTACTCAATTCAATTTCAAACTAGGCACGAACCTAGGAGCGTTTCGGATCTGGAACGAGACAACTCTCGAACTCGTGTCCTCTGGTTTAATAGCCAAGCGCCTTAATGTAAATGGCAACCACCGCTCATCGTATAGCACACCGCGAAACAGAATGCTCGGTAGTATAGTCACGGGAAAGGAAGCCGCAACACTTTACAACGTACTCTTCCGTGTTTCAACAAAGAAATAAAACGGACTTACAACCAGCAGGCCGCCAACTAAAACTCAAAACCTACGTGGACAACATTGCCGAACAAATTATACGTATTTGCCTGAATCGTCCCTCAACTAGACCGTTTGGTTCAGGAAATCGCGACTAAAAACCATTATTTGGTCTACCCCAAACAGTATGTAAAAAGTTAAGTCGGCGAAGTATTAATTTAAAATACAAACGTAGGAATATTCCAGCTCTGTAAAAAAAGTTTGGAAATGTAGTTTTGGTCTTTTTTTTTTTAATTGGTTCGTTAAATAAGAAATTAGGCTACAGGAATCTGAAAGGCGAAGAAAACGATTATATCGTTAAACGTTTAAAGATACAAAAAATAAAAATAACTCAAAAGGAATAACAAAAGCAGAAATGGGAGAATGCAAAAAACACTATAATAATGTGCAGGAATGCCAAGTGTTAATCGAAATAAAAGAACGATTGATACCCGAAAAGGCTGAACATGACCAATGTCCTGAAGAATGGAAATGGAAATCGCACGTTAAAAAGAGTTTATTGTTTTTTTACTTTTTTTTTTTTGGATCGGCCTTCGCCATTTAGCCAGTTTTTTCTTTTGCTTAATCCTTTGCACGGTATTTTATAAAACTTTCTTATAATTTCAAAAATTTACTAGCGTAAATTTACTCCGAGTTACACTTACTGGAAAGGTATGGAGCTCTAATAGAATTTCCGTTCTAAATTTGTCCCTACCCTGCTCGTAAACTACGAACTGCCAAATAAAATAATCTATTGTACCCTCCATTCCATAACCAGCGCGCATGTTCCATCGTTGACAATATTTGGACGGGGGTTTTGTTATGTCCGGTTCTCCGTCTAGTAATCGTTACTTTATAGTCTCTTTCGAAGTTGTTAACTCCCTTAAATCAAGGCACCACCACCGTTGGAACATTCTTTCGTATTCTCGAATAACTTTTCCCTTTTTGGATTACCGCTCTGTTTGTGGTCCCCGACGTTCCACTACGTCATAGTATGTTTTCTAACTACCGGGAAAAAAAAAACCCGCCAATTTAATTTTTAAACAATTGTTCTACCTACTGCGGTTTTTAACATTTCATCTACTATTTAATTTCCTTTAATACCGCATTGCGACGAAATCCACTTTAGTGCTACTTCCGTTCCTGCCTGTTCTAACTTAAATGGGGTTGTCTTCTTATTGACATCTTTTTGGCCAATTCCGTGTGATAGTTTATGCAATACAGCTAAAGAGTCCGTTAGGATCAATATTTTTCGACCGACAAACCTTCTAGAATATTCTAGACTTCTCGATATAGCAAATAATTCCAATTTTAAAGGAAAATCCGGCATACGTAAACCGAAAAAAGTTTTAAAACACCCTCGGCAGGAGATAATAAAATGCTGCTGTGAATTTATTTTCGTCCAAAATCAAACGATCCATCGGTGTAGAGGATTTTGTAATCATCGAACCGAGATTTTAATATATCATTCATCATCAAACTGTTGTGGGATTCGGAAATGAATAGTTCTAACAAATTCTTTAGTATCTAATTCAATTTGTGGATAGCAAAACGATTCCTGAAAATCCATCCGATATGCCGCCGATTTAATATTTTTGGGAAATCTTTAATTCGCAGTAGTTGTTAAAGCTAGTAAGTATCGGGGGAGTGTAATGGTAAACCTCCAGTAATCCCAATTTGTGTTAGGCTATCTAAGATTGGTATCTGTTTATTGATTGGATTTAAAATTTGTCCGTAGAATGTTTAAGGAGAAATTTAACCGGAAGTTCTGCGCATTAAGCATTAACTACGTGAGCTGGTGCAGATTTCATCGATCCTAGACGGAGCCGAAATGCTTTGTTTCGAATAAGTTGTAGTTTTTTAGTATTTATATTGTTTAAAAATTGGGGCTGAAGTCGATCCTTCGTATTATTGTTTTGTATACTGTTAGCAGCGAATGTGGATGAGCCACTTGGTTTTTGCTGTTAGGGCTCTCAATACGTTGAGACCTTTCTCACCGTTTAAAAAAATTGTCAAATTTCGTATTTAAATTTTCTTCAGTTCCCCTTCATTTCAGTTTATGTGAAAAAAGTATTTAGTGACTTATCTTACTAACATACCTCACACTCACGAAATCGCGCTCTCTGCCACTGATGATATCAATACGGCTCCATTAATCAATTAGCGTTTAAGTTATATATTTAAATAAATAGTAGTCTTGTTGAGATAGTTAAAAATGTTTAAAACTCAAGATCAATTAACTAATACTTAGGCCGTTTCCTTTGCAAAAAGGGTAATTAATCTTCGAAGAAAATGTGACTGCTTTGTATATATCATAATTTGAGGTATTATTAAAAAAAAAACAAGACACGAACGCTTTATAAACATATTATACTCCACAATACCTTTTTTTATTGAAGATATTCCTGTCATTAAATAGTTAAAATTTCTTTAAATTCAATAAAAAATTAGTAATTGCATAGGCTTTCCTCTGCAACCGCATGAAAAAGAAATAGTCGAAATATATCTCCGGAGTTGCCGACATTCGCAACTCGAAATTGCTTACAGTCATCATCATTAACGCCAACTTTTTAACGCGAACCGACCTACGGTACCATTTTGTTTCGTATAAAGTATCTCGGAACCGGCTGTTCACTTCCATATAGCGCTCGCCGCTGTACGATATTAAAAACAAAAAAGCGTCGTAAAATAAAATCGAATAATACCAAACTGGAGCTTTCGGCGACCAATCGGAAACCACAGTCATGCTGACGAATGATATGAGCGAGGAAAAACATATGCACAAGTACGTGTAGGCGAGCAATCGGAATGCCCCGATAGAACTCCGTACGTACCGATGCAAAGCCTGATGGTGCCGAAAAAACCGCAACAATAATCTGTAGTAAACTTCGTCCTGCGCCCGCGTCCATTGAACGTAACGGTGATCCCGGTCGTCCTGGCAATTGATGTCTTCCGCTGCCGGTTTTAAATGAGCGGTTTGTTGCACGACCAAACTGTCCATACTTCGCACTAGTTCAATTAGAGATGTCGTCTCACGATTCGAAACTTCGTTCAGATAGTAATACAGGCAAATCCCGGACAGTAACCCGTAACCGGCCGATAATGTAACGATCGTTATGATAAAGTAGGTCAGCAGGAATTCCGGATAGTTGCGAAATTGTTCGTTCGGTTTCCAAAGGTAAATTATCAGCAAGTTGCTGTAATCGATGCTGCTAATTAATAATGGAACGAAAGGTATTATCGCGAACATCGATAAGATCGGGAAATATAGGCTCAAACAAATTATCGTAAAATTCCAATTCAGCTGACCGGAAGCCAGTCGTTCTTGATGGATTCGGTTCAAATGCAGTTCATCGTATCGGTAAATATTGAAAGCTCGCGCCAGCAACTGATCTATTTCGTTTTTCTTTCGTCGCAGTGCGAAGTAGCAGAGATAGCACGGTAAATAGGTGCAGTGCAATATACAATTTATCGCATCGATGCGACTCTGGGCGGCCGGAATGAGAAAGCCGAATATTGAGACGCTGGCATAAATAAAACAGCACAGTAAATAGACGGTATAGAATAGCTGTCGGTCGCCTGACTTGCATAGACAACTGATCAACGTGAATTTCATAATGAACTTAAACCAACGATCGCCATTGATCATTTTTGATCGAAGACACGAACTCGGAATATTCGGGAAATATGTTACAATTACAAAACCTTCTCTACGCAATCGGATAAAGCCTATGTGCCGTGTCACATTCGCATTTCTGAACTCGAAGTACTTCTGTTTCTGTTTGAACCCGATAATAATAGACTGCGAATGTGACGCCTATGTAATGACTTTCAGAACGCCGAGTACATTTTTTTTCTTCCGTGAACGAAGGAAATAAAATCCTGTTGATTATTTAACATTGTACAATTTCGATATTGATTAGCGGGTGTCACTTTTCGTTGTTATTTTTTGAAGGGTTCTAATTTCTTCACAACAACAGTTTAAACGGTAATCTTATTTTCAATGTCAAAAAAAAAAAAATTTTTTAAAAATCGAATCGGGATTTGACGGTTTATTGGGGCATCAGAGTATCAATTTAATATAGTCGTCGTAATTATTTTTCATTGGCGAACGAAATATTCGATAGTTAAGTTGCGCCTTTCTTTCTTCCTGTGAAGAAAGCGAAAAAAATCATCTATATTTTAATAATAGAATTACAGAAGGATAAACACCGTGAGTTAGGTTACCAAATTAATTTCTACATTATTCGTTCACTGCTTTCAGAAATTCCACACAAAAAATTCCGTTCCTCGTTAACGCTTTTTCCCTCTCCACTCTACTGATCCTCCTTCCTTTATATGCGACCCCAACCATATCCTTTTTGAATGCCCTGCTCTTTTTCCTCAGTGCTCTTATTTATACGCCGAACTCTTTGGATCTTCCTACCCCTTCCGATGCTTCCTTTATCCTTTCCTTCCCATCTCAAGCCGTTATTCCCCTCCTTCTTTCCTTTATACTCTCTATCTCCGATCGCCTCAGAATCTGAGTAGGTGATCTAAGTCCATGTAGTTGGGTCAGTGTTAACACCGAGCCCATTTATGAAAAAAAAAAAAAAAAAAAACAAAAAGAAAACGTTTTAGTTTTTCCGCGTATATAGCATATTTGTGAACGTTAATATAACTCTATATTAATTACAACGTAATTTTTAGTCCCAATTTTATGTAACGTTTGTTATGTTTTATAGGATTTTTGTTATTGTTATTTAAAAAATGTCACAATTTTATGTAAAGAAAGTTAAATGTTAGAATAGGATTTTTGTGGTTATATGTCTTTTTTCTTTTTCTGTTGATGCCAGTAAGAATTACGTTGTAAATTTTGATCATTCTATACAAAGTATAGAAGAGAAAGAGACAGAAATAAAAGCAAGAGGAGTCAAGAGGCACAGCCCCATGCGAGGTCAAAATGGCCGAGTTTATATATATATGTATATAATCACAAAAACACATATTTTACATCATTTTATTAGATTATTAATTTTGAATATTTTTAATTTTTCTGAAATAACGATTTCGGTGTGAAATGCAAATAAAATAAAACTTTTGCGAAGTACATTTAAGAATTCTGATATACCAGTGAATAGATATATGTTTTATAGTGACATAGAAATAAATATATTAAGCCATATTTCTCACTAACACAAATATGATAAAATATTTAGCGGATGATATCGGAAAATCATCGCAGATAATTCGTAAAAAAAGGTCTGAATAAAAACTTCCGCTCGCTAACGCCTAAATGGCCCATGCCCAAAATAGTCTCTGCCAATAAAATTCACGCCTAAAAAATCCAGCCAAAACGATCACACTTATTAAAGGGTCCTGCCTAATAAAAGGAGGTGACCCGTTGCAAATCATTACGGATATCTAGCCGATACTTTGTTACTGTTCTAATTAGCCAGGTACACAGTTTTTATTACAATAGTAAGAAATAAAATGTTGAAGTTCCAGCAATGTGAGTAGTAGAAATTCGTAATATTTACGATTTATGTTGATTTTGATTGTCTCCCGCTGTTTTTCAAATATACGATATTCAAAATAAAGCTCCAAAACATGAGTTCTACAATAATAATAGTGAAGAATTTATTAATTATGTTGATGAAGTTAAATTCGGAAAAAAGCTACAGAAAAATTCAATAAAATTCGCCGGTGTCCAAAAGTATAAGCATCGGTGGATGGAAAATGGCGATGCCAATAATTTTCAAAATCATTTTCAAACGATTTTGTGTACTGTCTCCATAAAGTAGCACGAAAACTTTAGATTTTGTTACTTAATTGTGTTTCCAAATGTGAGGGTTATGCTTCTTTTAATATTGGGACGCAATTTAAATTATATCAAATTTTTGATCCATCCAAAATGATCTGTAAATAATTGATAGAAGATTAGTGAAAATCTGAAAAATTTTATCAGAGAAACATTTGACTATAGTTGACAAAGGAGGATGGAAAAAAATACGATGATCCAGCAATAAGCCTCATCTACAAAACCGTTTTAAGTTCTCGATAAATTTACAGAGCCCACTGAACTAGTAAATATTAAGTTATTAATTCAAGGTGTAGCTAGAATTCTAGTTTGCATCATTTACATAATCACAGTATGACGCTCAATGATTTATTTCGGTGGGGTAAGTAATTAAAGTAATACCAAATAGTGAACAGTAACTACTAAATATGCCCCAAAAACAAGTTTCAGAAAGGATGATGGTTTGGTTTATTGACACTTTCTGTTTTGTGGCGAGTATCTTGCAAGGGCCTTGTGTGATATCAACATGCAACATCTCATTATCTAATTTTTATTTCTGTTGTTACACAGAGGGGGAAGTTTCTCACATCCATTTATGTCTGCGTAGGAAAATCAACTGGAAGAGAGAGGCCCTTCAAGGTGTAAACATTTTTGTAATTAACTAATAAATACACGTAAATATACTTTCTACAAAATAATATTTTATTTATTATATAATTTATAACGCGTTTCAAAGCTAATGTGTTCTTGATCGTAGAATGTGAGAAACATTTGCTTCAAAACATATCGGATTATGTAATTAAAATTTATTTTATAGAAAATTTGTTTATGTGTATTTTTTATTAATTAATCAATAGGAAATGAGTAAGCCCTTATGGATGATCTTAGACAACTCAGTTAGAATAAATCTACACTTGACATATTAATTTGTCTCTATGTTTGAGTCTAAAAAAAAAACAACTAAAAAACGTGTGAAATTAGTAAATACATTAGAAAATCAATGTAATCGCACGATACATTATAGGAATCTTAAACAGGCAATAACCACTAAAGCTATATCGAAAGTATGGAGTCATTTGTTTTAATCAGCTGCTATAATAGAAAAACTTTTATAAGTAAATGTAAAAATCAGTTTCTAGAAGCTAATGGGGAATATTAATAATACGCAGCTTACTTCAGAAACTTGACAACTTATTAGAAAAAATACTTTTAAAGAATACACAATATTTAATGAATGACTATTTTTAGATACTTCTTCTTCTTAAGGTGCCGTACGCTACATAGCGCATTGGCGTAACCTATTCGTACATTTTTTTAGCTGTGCCGATATAGGTTGTGTACCAAGCAATTATTATATACAGTACGAATGTGTACACACGCAAGACTACATTCGGAACTGATAGTAATCGTTTGATTTATCAATATACAAGTGCAGTCCCGTCTTGTGTGTCTCTGCTGGGTATTGACCTTGCGCGCATATCATACGTGGTGGTTTGCCACATTGCCTTCCACGTGATTATTAGCGAGGATTTTAATTTTAATGTAACGGAACTCAAGTGCTCTAGCAACCAGGCTATCGCGACGACTTTAGATACAGCATATTAAATTCAAAAATTTAATTCAATATTTGCAAATAACTAGATATGAAAAAACAAAAAATATTAGATTTTAATTGTGTTCGATAAGGATGTTAGTCATTTAAATTTCACTTATGTATGAGCTTAAAACAGCTAATTTTTATTAAAGCGTCAAAGACAATGCACACTATCTTGATACAAGTGATTATTTAAAGAATTATTTAAGTTACTCCAAGGTGAAAAAAAGAAGCGTACAATATATTGGAAAATGAACGAAATGTATTCTAATTAATGCATCTGTTAGATTACATCAAAAATGTATTCAGTAACAGTTGTATATTACAGTAAAATCGGAAAATGTAAAGATGTACAGTCTTCTATAATTAAAAATGGGGTTAGTTTTATGCAATAATATAACTGTATAGGTGATATAACCACAGTAAGTTAAGTAATAATAAACATATCGCAATATATGAAGTCATAAACATAGATGCACAAGAGTATTATGTGGCAAATGATAAGAAAAGAGCAAAATGTAACAACATTGATACATATCAAATCTTTATGTGTAATAAACTTCAAAAAAAAAAAAAAAAAAAAAATGATATACCATTTTAAGTAAACTAAGAAAATATATATATACCATAAAATTAATCATATTTTATAGTTGCGTGAAGTTAATCTCTTTTATTAAGTACAATGTTCACTTTATTTACTAAATTTATGTTAATAACTGTGATTCTTTCATTGATTTAACAAATTCAACAACATGTGGCTTTAAAGTACTTATTAATTTTGTCGGAGTATAAAAGAAATGATATTTCTATCTAAAATGTGGTTTTGTGGTAAAAATATATTTTTACTTTTAAAAAGTTGTGTTTTGTCTTTTTATTCACTAAAGGCTGCCTTGTCGTTGCAGCCATTGCGTCTTGTCGACAGTGATTCTTCTAAGTTCTTGATATTTATTTATATTCAACCGATATTTCCCCATGCATAATTTTGGAATTGGGGTCTAAGAAAAAGAAAAAAAAAACTTTTATTTTAAGTTATATTTAAGAACTCATTTGTATAGCATAGTATTTACATGTTTTTAAAAAAATTGACCTTTTTATCCTTTCTTCACTGTTGTGCTACAGACTACTTCACATACAACTTGGTCGGTGACGGGATTATGTTTTTCATCTTGTCCCCTTCCAGGTAATGTAAGTACATCTTGCAGGGAACTATTGCACAAACCAACCTTGTTTCGTTTTGTTTAACCCGACGTCATTGTGGCGACCAAACAGAACATAGCTGTTGCAGCTGCCGGGTATATTTTATCCATGTACATTATTGTACACTGAATCAATCTTATGTCAATATTAGTTATGTATATTAAGAAAGCAGGTAGTTATATACATCAATTTATGAAAATTAAAAACTTATTTATTATAAAATGAGCATATAATCATAAAAAATTGAAAAAACTAAACATTTTTCTTCTGAGATCAATTTGTTAGAACATAACTTAGAATGTATATTCAAAAACAAAAAATAATAACAATTTAGATACAAAACATAAAATTGTTGTTTTTAACACGTTAACATTAAATTATGAATTACGTAAAACAAAGCTTATTTATTACTTATGTACTAAGTTAATCGCCATCGAGATCAACGCAACTTTGGCATACTGCGATAATGTGTTGCATACAAATAGGCTTGTTACATTTATTGCAATTACGTCTTGTTTTTTTATCTTTGGCGGAATGACAGTCTACACATCTCGTATATGTTTGCCAACTTTTATTCGAAGGCATAATTTCCCCAACTTGTTCGTGAATACGTGTATACGTAAGCCTCTCGGTAAGTGTTCTCCATACCCTTCCTCACTCGTCGTCTGAACAAAACTGTTCACTTTCACTATGGTACAAGCTTGTTCAAACAAGGCTAGAAGTCGACTATTTTCGTATGACATCGTAAAACTGTGAAAAAGGATATGCAATTCATCAATAAACAATAAAAAACAATAAACACCTTGTATCTATAAATGTTACGTGGCCATTGCGGCTGGGTATATCTTCACAGATGTGCAAACTCCACCGTAGCCGCAGTGACACTAAATAGTTTAGCTAATAAGCTCAAAGGGGTCAACGAGCGCAGCTACTGTGAGCGATAAATGAGGCGCCTATTTTCTTTTAAAGTTATTAGGGTTTTAAAAACCGTCGGGTATTAGATACCCGGGGCAACAATGACGCCGCCGGGTTAAGCTACACATTCATTTACACCCATTATTCGTTTTTAGTTATCCTAATTTCCTGTACTTCGAACACACATATTATAATAAATATATTTCCCCATCCATAATTTTGGAATTGGGGTCTAAGAAAAAAAACAAACTAGTTTGCTTTTAATTCCTTGCCTTTGCTGTAGGACTTTAACTTAGTCGTAGGCTTTGTCTATTTGGGCTTTGTTCAATGACGTTGAATTTCTTCACATTTCTCGTTTAACCAGCTCTCTTTTACCCTCCGGTATCCATTATCATATTCTTTAATTGTTTGTACTTCACGAAATCGGTTATTTTGAAATTGTTTCTTTGTTCTATTAGTTCTAAAATTTCTTTATTAATCCATTGTTTGCTTGGTTTTAATTTTTGATGTCCTATAAACACCTTTCCATTGTATTTCTTAGTTTATTCTTTATCTTTTGCCAAGTCATGAAGCTTTCCTCTTGTATTTCAATTTCTTTGCATATATTCTGCTTTATGTCTGGTCCTTTTAATTTCTCTGAACACCATTTTCTAAACTTGTTCGGTTGCTCCTTTCTTAGCCTAAAATCACACTTTGCTATTACCGAATTATGATCGTTGTCCATCTCTATTCCTGGATATGCGTGACTTCATTTTATTTGATTTCCGTATCGCTATCGTACTATTGTATAATCAATTTTAAATCTGCCTGAGTGGTGCTTTCCAAGTATGTCTTCTACGCTTAGGGACCTGAAAACATGTATTTGTTAGTACTATTCCATGCTGTACACAAAAATAAAACCTTATATTTTAGCTCCAAATTGTGTTGCGTTCTAAGTTGTAGTGAAATAGATGGGATGAGTTATATAATGTACTATATTGTATTTTCATGTGTTAGAGAGATCAAGAAAAATCAATTACAGGATTCTCAAGCACTTCACTCATCAAACAGCAAAAACCTTAATGTATCACAAAAAAAGGTGTATGCTAACAAGCAGATGAGGCTATTTTCCAACTAAATCTCGCATTACATTCATTGCAAAGTAAATATAGCATAAGTCAGCAAAATTATTTTTTACATCATGTTGTGCATTAAACATGTACACCATAGACTTATATACCTCAGCATCATCATCATCATCATCATCACTATTTTGACAAATAGCAACAATCTGATTTTTGAATTCAATTTAAACAAAATTTTATGAGAAATATAATTAGTCTGTAAAGTTATGTGAATTGATCTATGCTAAATGTGTCGAAAATCATTACATAATAAATTACTTCAAAGGTAAAAAATCACTTGTAATACAGATATATATATATATATATATATTGAAATGAATTTCTATTATCTATTATTATTATTCGTGAAACGATTCTGCTTCTATGAGAGGACTTGATCTTCATATAAGATATACACACAGGAAACTTATCAAAATAATTGCGAATCCGCCCCTCCGCACCACGAGTTCAATTAAAAACAGCTGGTCACAAAAACAGCTTCGTATATTCGGTAAAATAACATAAATTCACATAAAAATTGACTGTGGTCGCGCGTACCCGAAAAATAAACGAGTTTTCTAAGAAATTCGGCCAAAATTGCCGCACACGAAAAATTACAATACGGCGACTAGCTTAACGTACTTTTGACTAGTGTTAACTGATGTTGAACGACGACTCGTTTCGTACTCAATTAAACGGTAACTATCCGCCCGATATTTTATTCTGAACACTAACGGTACATTATCGGATCCTTATCAATTAATATTATATAGCCGCTACAGCGCTCATCTTCACACAGCTCACGCGGCCGACAGACGCTATCCTGTTGTCGCAGACCGCACATACCGGGACACTTACACAACCCTTAACACATTCCGAAATCCGACGAGACTCGGAAATTACAAATTCGGCCGTGTAAATATCCCGGCCGTATTCTCCGCCGACAACTAACAATACGATGATGCCGAGAGATCGAAAATTAATGAGTTTAACCAGAGAATAATTTCTAGCTCGACATCATCGCTAGATAGCGCCGTAAATACCGAATTCGTATCAATATATATATATATATATATGTTGTAATAACCTAAGTAGTCTTTATATATTAGAACTGACAGATCTAACATCACTATTCAAAATCTGCATGGCAGTACTTGAAACTAACCTCATTCCCAGTAGCTGAGTTCAAAACCCGACCTTTAGTTTCAAAATGTGACCTACATTTTCTGCATAGACCATCTCACCGCCAACCCCTTCTGTTTTGCAAGTTTAAAATTCTAACACTTGTTTATCAAAATCTAACTAAAGAATTCAGTTTTAATCCTAATAATTAACTCTCAGTCCCCTCTCCATTATGCTGCATAATCAGAAAAATCCAAAAGTCTGAACCCTAATGTTATTCCCTCATCCTTTTGTTGTACATCTCCCATAATCTGACGTACATTTTTCAAATTTGACCTGAGTATAATAATCCAGTCCTGGAAACGAATCCCAGTTCATTTGTTTTCTGCCTTATGTATCTGAAAATCTAAACTCCAGCCCTGGAAATCAACCCCAAACTCCCTTCAATTGCACACGATCAATTCCATTTCATAATTTGTCCCATGTATACTGTTTAAACCTCAAAAATTAACTCTTCATCACTTCTTTTCTCCCAATATATGACTCCAGTATTCTGCCGGACTAATTAATTTTTATGTAATTATTTACCCCTATTTTTGTTCCTATTTTTAATATAATTTTACAACTGGAAATAACGCATTCTCCAGTTTTCACATCATTTCTCATTTTGCCCTTTTCTCGATCGTTCGTAATATTTCTTATGATTGTACCAATGCCAGAATCTGTACCTGTTTATCACCTGTTCCCCCGCATACAAGGTGTTTTATTCGTAGAATTTTGCTCTGAAGGGCCTAAAAATAGAGAGGGATACTTACTCTAAACACCTTCGCAGTAGTCTCCTCCGAGGTCAGCGCGCCGCCGCCAACGTTCGAACCATTTTTGGAAGCTTTATTGTTTCTATTATTGTTTGTTAATTTCAGATTCAGAATTTTTCCGTAAGTGACCAAGAAGGCTGATCTGTTCATTGAATAAAAGAGAAAAATTTGAATATCTATATATATTTTTATCTGTTTGTATGGTATGTTGATAAAACAATCTGTGACAACAAAATATGAGTCAACGTTGTTTACACATTAGCGCATATATGCGGGAAAGGAGTATAAAATTACTTAAAAAACTGCTGATTTTCTAACCTATGTTGAACTTGTTTGTTAATGCAAATGTGCATAGATATATATTCATTGTGCATAATGAACCAGGGACAATTATTTAATGATTTATGTTGATTATTTAATTATCATTGTATTTAATTGCATATGTATTTAGAAAACAATGAATGACAACTTATTTATAGTATAATCAGGCCCGGATTAAGCGTATAATAGGCCCAGGGCTACGGAAATATTAGCGGCCCTTTTCGGAAGTGACAAAATTATCAGTTTTAAAGAATAACTAAAATTTTCTTTAATTTGATTTAATTATATTATTTTGAATTCAAAAATTAACATATAATTTTATTAATGTAAACAAAACTAAATATACAAATAATGGGTAGAATTTTCGTTGCCAAAACAAAATATATATGTAATTTTAAACAATGAATTTTTCAGCAAATTTTAACCAAAGATTTGCATAAAAGGATAGTGTATGTGCGTGTGTTGCGCGTGTACACACGCACACACATTCATACAGACATTTCGTAAAAACTTAGATTCCAACTCGTTATACCTTAAAACAAATTTCTGGTACGTTTTTACGAAACTCGAAATTTTACTATTACGAAGTTTCCTCCTCCTCTAGGCGGAAATAAAAATGGATACAAAATTATTAACAAATAAATGTATTAAAAAATGCGCTTGCTCCTATAAAGTTAATTCTATTTACTTAAAAAAAAAGTAGATGTATATGACAAATGATAGATTAATTTTTTATTATACGTCGGAAGTGGGCGTCTCTTGGGGGCGCAGTCGCCATAGACCCCCCTAAATCCAGGCCTGAGTATAATGACACCATAATTATGTATTCACCACTAAAAAGGTCAGTAAATATATATGTGTATTTGTTTTCACACACATAAATATGTATTTGTTATGTAATAAAATACCAATACCAAACGAAAGATAATCAGGAATTTATTTAATATTCCTATGTGTTTTATTTTTCTCTTGTTATTAATATTTATATGGGATAGGATGTAACAAAGTATTATCATAATTATTCTGCTAGTGTATAAAATAGGCAATAACTAGCATTCTGTGGCAAAAACGAATACACTATTACCAGAATGTTTGTTAATACGTACAAGTGCTTTGTGTATAATTGCTAGGCAATAAAACGCGACCATATCGAACTGGCATTTACATTAAGTTGTTATATCACTCTATTTATTTGCTGTCGTGTGATCATATTTAAGTGATTAAATTTTTCATCTATTAAAATCATGCTTCATCCAATTTAACATAGTTTGCGCAGATCTAGTATACTGGTTTGAGTGTAAATGCTTTTTTTGAGATGAAATTGAATTGGAAAGAATTAATAACTTACACAAGGACGGTGTAGATTTTTTGTGTCGTATATACTAAGTTGTTTATTACGTATTAAATCAAGATGGATTAATTTTTTAGCATATTTTTTATTTGCTTTATGACAGCAGATGTAACCAAATACCACTTTCTAAAAGCATTTTTTTCCATAGCATATGTATAGATCTCTTAAAATACTGATCAATACAGGTGCATATGACTTTCTTTATTTTTTCAAGGGTAACTATATGTTTCAACTTAGTAATATTGTTTTGTTTTTGTTTTTTTTTTAACCCCTTTCGTATAAGGAAATGAATGGAGGAATAAATGAATACAACCGTGTACAATTTACATCTTATTCTACACTACTTTTTTATCGGAGATAATCTAATTTTGTGAAGGAAACATACATTTTAAAATTAAGAAGTCGATGTAAAATACATCATATTTTATGATAAAAACGACAAATTGATTAATTTTATGTAAAATGCCCCATTTTGAGATAAAATATGCGTTTATGTACTGCAGAAGTGGAGACATTGTGTGAATACATATTACGGATAATACAAAAATACCAAAAACAGTTTTATTCATTTAGGTTGAATTGTAGTACAAATTTATTTACTCACTGCTTCGGAAGTATATTGCTATGAGATTTTACAGAGTTCTAATTTTTTTTCACGCTAAATAAATTTTTATCGCTGTTAATATATTTTATGATGCAAGTTAATAAACTGTTGTAACATACGGGCTATACGTATATTTGTACTTCACTATTATGCGAGAATCATAACAATTCTCCGATAAATTATTTCCTTTAAACTGTTTGACGTGTGTGTTTTTTTGGTCTTGCTAGTGCTTTGCAAGTACTTGTTTGTATATTTTAACAGGGAAAATTATAACAAGACGCTGTAAAAATCATTTTATTCTCTATATCGCATAAGGAAATCTTCCTATACAGTTTATTCAGCCAAAGAGAAAATAAATTTAAGCTAAAAACAATAATTTTTATATAAAACTGTTCAATAGGCAATAAATGACACTTTTTACACATAAACATACTATATAAAAACATCTATATTATTAATAAAAGAGAGAAATAAAATATACACAAGTGTAACACAGCATCATTAAACATCAGACACGACGTCAAAATTAATCGGTAAACTATAAAATAATGAAATGTCACCACATCGTACACCACACTGACAGAAATTCCAAGAAAATACATATGCACTTTAAAAAAATAGGAAAGTAAAGTTTGATTAATTAATACCATTTGATTCTATAGTCACATTATTTTTTATACCTTGAAAGTCCAAAGTGAAATATGAGGTAAAATGATAATTACAACCTGGTACACTGACAGTACATATGACTGAATACTAAGAGAACAGTAGGGAGGAGAAAAAAAGTTAGGAGTTAATTTTGGAGAATGCTTTTACAAATCGGGTTACTTTTTATAAAGCAGCTGTTAAGATTAGGTTAGTTTTATACAGAACACACCTTCATTTATTAGAAATTAACCAGGAGAAAAAAAAAGAAGCTAAAACAATTACAAAGGTTATCGTGATACGATATAGAGAGAGTCAGTGAGAAAATCGAATTTATTTGAACTAAGAAATAATAAATAGTTTTAAAATACGAAATAGAGAATTATGTCCGAAATATATTTACGTAAAATTAGAAATTCCATTAATGCCGGTAATTCATAAGCGTACAGCTGATCATCTGGCGGCGTATCTAAAATGAAAAGGGAATTTCTCTAAAGAGACGGTGTAGCATGATAAGAGACGGATGAATAGAGCGGAATCTGTTCGATCTCGGCGCACGGAAATTACTTTTAACTTAATCGGCGGCTCTGTAAATCCTCTTTACGTGCTAAACGCGTACCTTCATATTTTCTAGTCAGTTTTAGTCATTTGAATATATATAGTTATAATCGCGTTACATCAAAAGTCATCATCATCATCCTAGTCACGGAGAAAAGCATATTACTTTAATAAGGCACAATAATCAAAGAAAATTAAAGTCAAAAATAATAAGGAACAGCTTCGAGATAGTGTAGCCGGAGGTCGGAAACTTCGAAAACCGAGGGTGGACGAAAGCGCTCGAAAGTCTCCAGTGCCTATACGGTAGCTACTGGAGGAGCTGAGAAGTGCAGCCTTCGCAGTCACTAGTCAATCAGACGGATAGATCGCAGTCAAGGAAAATACAGGCCAGATTTATTTATTCATATTTTATATTGTTTTATTGTTGTTGTTTTATAATTTGTGAGTACTGCGATCTGAATGAGTATAGCCTAAAGTATATGTGTTTTTAATGATTTGGATTGATTTATGTTATTTTTTTTTTATACGCAGCTGTATCTCCCAATCGTTTAGTGTCTCGGTGTTTTAAAAATATAGAAAACATTTTCTGTACGAAGTGTTGAATTATTGCCTGTGAGTGTGCGAAGTAATTTCCGGAAGATCGAGTAAATATATTAAAGGCACAGATAAAAGGAATAAGAAGTATAAATTAACTTCATAAAAAAAAAAAAAAAATTTATCACAGAAATGGTTACCTCTGGTGGCCGCCGGTAACGTGATAAGGTATATCAACAGATGTCCACCAATAGTAAATCGGCATTCACCGTTAAAGTCCCACAGTTGTCAGATGGCTAGAAATTTTTGAAATTCAATAAAAAATTAATAATTGCATAGGCTTTCCTTTGCAGTCCCGTGAAAAATAAATAGCCGAAATATATTTCCGGAGTTGCCGACATGCGCAAGTCGAAATTGCACACTGTCATCATTATTAACACCAATTTCTTAACTGGAACCGATCTGTGATACCATTTGATTTCGTATAGTTTTTCCTTAAATCGATTATTCGCTTGCATATAGTGCTCACCGGTATGCGAAATTAAAAACAAAAACAAATTGTAGAACACTATGGCGTAGTAGAAAAATAACGCTCTAGGTGACCAACTGGAAACCACGGTCATGCTAACGACCAACACTAATATTGAAAAACATATGCACAAGTACGTGTATGCGAGCAACCGGAATGCCTTGATATAGTTCGTTACGTACTGATTCAGAGCTCGATGGTGTAGGAAAAACCTTAACAATAATCTGTAGTAAACTTCGTCCTGCGCTCGCATCCATCGAACGTGACAGCGATGATCCTCGAACTTTTCATCGGTATCGACCATTGCCAGCTTTAAATGAGCGGTTTCTTGCGCGACTAAACTGTCGATACTTCGAACTAGCTCGATTAGAGATGTCGTCTCTCGGCGCGAAACGTTATTCAGATAGTAATACAGACAAATACCGGAAAGCAACCCGTAACCGGCTGATAAAGTAACAGTCGTATGTATAAAGTAGGTCAGCAGGAATTCCGGATAGCTTCGAAATTCTTCGCTCGGTTTCCAGAGATAAATTAGAAATAAGTCGTTGTAATCGATAGTGCTGATTAGTAACGGTGCGAAACTATCATGAATAAGGATACGATCGGGAAATATAGGCTCCAGCAAATTATCGTAAAATTCCAATTCAGCTGATCGGAAGCCAGTCGTTCTTGATGGATTCGGTTCAGATGCGGTTCATCGTAGCGGTAGATATTGAAAGCTCGCGTTAGCAACTGATGAATTTCGTTTTTCTTTCGACGTAGTACGAAGTAGCAGAGATAGCACGGTAGATAGGTGCAGTGCAGTATGCAGTTGATGGCATCAATGCGACTCTGTGCGGCTGGAATGAGGAAACCGAATACCGAGACGCTGACGAAAATGCAACAGCAGAGTAAATAGATCGTATAACATAGCTGTCGGTCACCCGACTTGCATAGACAACTGATTAATGTGAAATTCATAATCAGTTTAAACGAACGATCGCGATTAATCATTTTCTGAGCTGAATTTACACTATTTGGACTATGTCTACCTGGTGGATTTCGTTTAGGCTTTGTACAGTGCCCCGCTTTATTGTACCGCCCGGTAATTCCTTTTTGAAACGATAATTATAGGCTTCGAATGCGAAGCCTTTTAAATAAATTACCTTCAAGGGAGCCGAAAAATCCGCAATGGAAGGAATTAAATCTCGTCGATTATTTGACATTATCAATTTGTATAGCATATAGATATGCCGTTTTTTTTATTGTTCGTCGCCGCTTTTTTGAAAGGCTCTAATTTCCCTAAATTACCATTGGTGCCTATCAAATGACAGAAAAATACCGATTTGGAAATGTCACAGAAATAATTCCGTTTTAAAATTCAAATCAGAATTTGATGGTTTTTTTTTTTTTTACTTCGAAATACTACTTAAATAGTCATTTTAATTATTTGTATATTTTTCGAGGTTTTAGTATTTCAATGAAATATACGTACGATCACGACATTGAAGAGAATCGTATATTGCCTGAAGCGGGGTTTGGAAGTTTTGGAGCAAACTACAACTAAGTGTTTTTTTTTTTTTGGTATTAAGTAGAACGACTGATCATCGCGGTTTTTAATGTAACCTGATTTAATAACCACACGTCCCCGCATATCGACAATGAGCGTATAGGGAACAATTTTCCGTTTGCTTCACGAGGAAAAATTTCAGCTAAAACAACGCCGCTTAAATGTTGTTTCCAAGTTCTGAAAAAGAAATTTAAAAAATATTAATTTGATCATAATGGGCATGTATTTTTTTTTTTTTTTCCTAATACTGCGAGGAAAAAATATATTAACCAATGTAAAGAGAAAAACATTTTTGCATATAAACTTTCTCATTAACATGGAGGACGTGCGTAAAAAGAAATAACAGAAAGAAAAAAAAAAGAAAAAAAAGTGTATGGCCTCAAGCACTCTTAAGTATTATCACACGATAGATATAGTTCGCAGAATATATCCTTACCAAGATAATCATTAAAAAAATAATCCTACATAAAAAAATTCGCAGACAGTTTTACAGTATTTCGGTGTATTTGAGAACATTTTAACATTACTTTGACTTTAACATTTGTGTTAATGAATTGCCTTATCGGGATTTCGCAAACTACTGCTATTATGACATTGAAAGAGCCAATTTATAAAGCGCCCCGGTAACATTTGCCTGATTTTATTAGATAAATTTATAATATGCTTGTCCCAAGATACTGTCGATGATGGTTAATCCTAAATATTTAACCTCTTCCGTCGTTTACACTTGTGTACACGCACAGTTCGAAGTAAAAGTCAAGCAGTTATGTAAACAACTAGCTAACCCGGCGAACTTCGTATCGCCTTAGAATCAATAAATGTTATGTTAACTTATTAGCTGAATTAAATTCAGTTTTTTATTAAGATAAAATTAATATTCAAAATTAATTAAGTTCAATAAATGTATAAAATTCAAAATGAAAAGCATTTTAATTGCATTGAAAAGGATTTTAATTATACGTGTCAGCGAGACATTATTCCCCTTAATAACAAAAATCAGTATAAATTTACTTTGAAAAATTAAAGTAAACTACTTTTTGAAAACATGTCTTTTCGGGCTATACCATCAGCTAACAACGCAGAGTACACCCTGAATTTATATACTTTTTAATAAAGTATGTACATTGTGCTGTTAGCTGACGATGGGCTATGCACGGAAAACCGGGTTTCTAACGTAATTTAATTTCTTGAAGTAAATTTATACCGACTTTTACGATTTCGTACACATATAATGTCCGTCTAAAATATATAATACGGGATTTAAAACAAAATTTATGAAAAAAATTCATTTTTTTTTGGTTGTTTTTGGCTCCAAAGAGGGGTTTAAATAATTTTTTAACTGTAATTTTTAGATTTTATGAAAGGGTTTCTGTGTTATTTTGAATTTCGCTTTTAAAGGGTTACCTGGTGATGAGTTATGAATTTTTTAAAGATGATTTTTGAGGTCGTTCTAAATCCCGCATTATATATTTTAGACGGACATTATATGTGTACGAAATCGTAAAAGTCGGTATAAATTTACTTTAAGAAATTAAATTACGTTAGAAACCCGGTTTTCCGTGCATAGCCCATCGTCAGCTAACAGCACAGAGCACATACTTTATTAAAAAATATATAAATTCAGGGTGTACTCTGCGTTGTTAGCTATAGCCCGAAAAGACATGTTTTCAAAAAGTAGTTTACTTTAATTTTTCAAAGTAAATTTATACTGATTTTTGTTATTAAGGGGAATAATGTCTCGCTGACACGTATAATTAAAATCCTTTTCAATGCAATTAAAATGCTTTTCATTTTGAATTTTGTACATTTATTGAACTTCATTTATTTTGAGTATTAATTTTGTCTTAATAAAAAACTGAATTTAATTCAGCTAATAAGTTAACATATTTATTTTCTAAGGCGGTACGAATTTCCCTGAGTCAGCTAGTTATGTATATGTAAAGATTATTAATAAATCGTTAATAATAATTATTTTTAGAAACCAAAAAGTAATTCGTGAAAGAGAAATAAATTTGCATTCACACGAATAAACTTTGATTTGCAATACTGAATCGAAGATAATTTTTTTTTTTATGATATTGTATCGTATATAATAATAATCACCGAGAAATTAATTTAAATAAATAAGTAAATAAATGCATAATTGTACTAACCAAATTAAATGAATGATGAATGATTCAGGAAGAGAACTATTTCGTTACAAATCATATGGGCTAGTAAATTATTTCCAAATATCGAAAACTGTATAAACGGCTGAAATTACTCTTCTAAATATCATCTACCTTTCTCTGTCGGTCGTCTACAGGTATTCGTATATGCATACACTCTCTCACTCACTTTTCATATTATGACACTTTAAAAAGTTTTCTGTACGATTTTTTTAAACATTTTTTTATAAAAACCTTCTCCTAACAATTAACGATCATAATAAAAAAGAAAATTATCCAATTTGGTGCAGTCGTTCTCAAGTTATGGTGTGACCAAAGGAAATAGCGATTCATTTTTATGTATACAGATTATTGTAATAGAGATGGTTTCTACATATCATCCACTATCTTTACCGGAGGAACTGTGAAATTCCAAATGACACTGCAAATTTGTGATATTGCTTAGCAAAAGAAACTGTGCCTAAGACCGCGTTAAACTACCTTGCAACAATGCAAATTCAAAATCAGCAGCATTTTTACTCTAACATCACGCGCCTTATTTTTATGGAAAACAAATTGCTACTTTAAATCTGGCGAGGTTAAATTTTTCTTCGTTCTTCCAGAGGCGGGCTGTAAAATTTTTCTATATTTTTCGAATTTACATACAGTGCTCCAACCGGAGGTAATGTCAAAAGACTTAGGCTATTCTCTGCTCTTTTATTTCACGTATATTTTCTAAACTACCGCTTGGGAAATTACCAAACTCGATGATATTAAGCTAGTAGCTCGTAATAAAAACGAGCATAAACTGCAACTTTTGTCGGCTTTCTAGGCTCCCCTATGATTTGGTTTACGGACAGATGTAAGCGTATAACAAGCGATGCAATAACCCAATTGGAACAACTGTTACTTAACATCTTGTAATGTTTCGCTTTTAAACCCCGATGTAAAAGTGAAATTTTGACTATACATAAACTTCGTAAACTGCGCTTCGTGTCTGTGTCGTGGAAATTAAATATTCTCCTCTTCGAACCTAGTCGCTCTAGAGTCAGATTTCGACTGGATAATCGAAACGATATACACAGGTTCCACCGTCTATTTCACGCGGATGATAATTAAAGATTTGAAGATTATTACCCTTATTGCAAATATATTCATAAACATATTAGTGTCAATGTTACCCAGAGTTCCGGGAAAAATAATAGACCGTAAAATCCCGCATAATCAACGACGAAGCAAATTTTGAATCAACCAACCGACCATGGAAAAAAATCTCACCTTATGAAAACAATCAGAGAACAGAAATAACACTGGCACGACGCACTTCTGTGCCGTACAAAGCTGCACGCTATTCTTGTATTATTATTATCCTCAAAAACAACGCCCAGGCATTTTGCAAAGCAATCCTTGTAAACACATCGGCAGATTCCTATTTTCACGAGAGAACCCGGAAATAAACCAAAAAGCAAGCGAAGAACAACATACTCGAAAAGTAAAAGTCGCTGAATAATAATTCCCAGTTTCGATGCAAACCGTTATTGACCGATATAACCGTAGTGAGTACATAACCGATTCCTCCATATGCGTACTTTAAAGAAATTACTATTATTCATAAATATTGAAGTACCGAAATATCGAATTAAAAAAGAGAGTTGTCCCCCCCCCCCAAAAAAAAGACGAATGTTCAGATAAAATAGCGCGTGCATAATCGTTTCGGAGATAATAGGCTAGCCCAGTATTCAAATCTCACTTCTATAGCTCTTGTAGAAACACATGTTTGGCCGAAAACGTGTGCATGGTGCAGGTGTAATTCAATTCAGCGAATTGTTCACAGATTCGCATGAAGAATCACTGCTACATAATATTAGGATATAATTACGCAAATTTATCGAATAATGATAACGTTCATATTTTTATACTCGTGAAATATTTGATATCACGTCGTAATTGTTTATTTTGTGTAACGAGGCAGATATCACCCGCGCATTCTAAAATTATCTGTTAAACTTATTATTTCATTTATCTTTATTAAAATTAAAAACAATATACATATAAAAAAAAGAAAAAGTTTCTTTTAAATAAATACAAAATTGACGAATTTTATCAGTTAGGTAGTCTCATAACTTTCTCTGCGATCGGATATAACAAAGAAAAAAAAACTCGTGAGGGGGGTTGGTGACGGAAGATTTACGATCAGTCTCGCAGCGTAGTATTTGAAATTTGATATTTTAATAAACACTTAAGGATGCAAATTTAAATAAAATAAATTTTAGTCGGATGTACAAAGGATGATAATCAAATGCCCGGCATGTACTGTGACACGCAGCAAAACACGTTTTAAAATTCTTAATATATAAGTTAATTACGGAATTGTTGTAAAAATTAATTAATAAACGCCCTTTTATGCTTAATTATGTTTATTTTATATATAATAACCGTCCGGCACGTCCGTTCCATGTGATGAAAATAGAAAATTATCACGTTAAACTTGTTTATTCTTATTTTAGTTTTACAAAATGAAGGTTAGTATGAAAGATTTTAGAATTAAAACGGAATAACTTATTACATGTTTCGAATATAAAAATGTTCTTGGTTCGAACACTAACGACAAAGAATAAAAGATATTTCGAAAATTCTACTCACGATTTAACCAAATCGAGTTGCAGCTGTGTGAAATGGGTAATACGTTTTATCCTTCTATTTTATTTAATACAGCAAGGTCATTAAAATAAGTTTTTAAGAACTTGAAAACTTTGAAATTAAAGCATTATATGTATTCTTCTTATACGAACAGTTCATGTAATTCAACAACAGTTGATGCAGTAGGTATTAGAATAACCATTAAACTATATATATATACATATATATATAAACTCGGCCATTTTGGCCTCGCTGACTCCTCTTGCTTTCATTTTTGTCTCTTTTTCTTCTATACTTTGTGATCAAAATTTACAACGTGTAATTCTTACTGGCATCAACACACACAAAAAATAACATAACCACAAAAATCCTATATCCTAACATTTAACTTTCATTATTTAAAAATTAAGACATTGTTTCATTACATATTTCGTTACATATTTCATTACATAAAATTGTGACTTAAATAACAATAACAAAAATCCTATAAAATATAACAAACGTTACATAAAATTGGGACATTTTTTTGGGACATTTAGCGTTACATAAAATTGGAACATTTTTTTAGGACATTTTTTCGAATGGGGGGTAGCCTAAGAATTACGTTGTAATTAATATATAAACTCGGCCATTTTGGTCTTGCAACGAGCTGTGCCCCTTGACCCCTTTTGCGTACATTTCTGTCTCTTTCTTTTCTATACTTTGTATAAAAGGATCAAAATTTACAACGTAATTCTTACTAGCATCAACACAAAAAAAATAACATTAATCACAAAAATCCTATCCTAACATTTAACTTTCATTACATAAAATTAGGACATTTTTCGTCACAAAATCTTATAGGGGCCGGCCTAAGAATTACGTTGTAATTAATATATATGAAGTCGGTAAAAATTAAAATATAACGAACGTTACATAAAATTGGATCACTTTTTTATTAAACATGAAAAATTAAAGGAAAACAAATTTCTAATTATAAACGAAATATGAATAGCTGGCAAACGGACATGACATGAGGAAACGGAAAGAAAATTGAATAGAGAATTAAAAAAAGGTTGTAGATAGAAGGAAATATAAATATTAAAATGAGAAGAAAAAAAAATGAGCGAGCATGTAGAAGAATGCATCATGTGCCTAATTTCAACACACTCGTGTAATGTACAGACTGTAAAATAGATACATATAAAACAAGATAAGAAATCCGTTGAAAAAGCTTAACGGATCTAAATCATACGATTCAGAAAAAAATATTAATTGCATACTCTTTTGAGTAGTTTTTTGTAGCTGCATAGAAGAATTTTAGAAATTACTTTAAAAGGAGGGTACTCGGAATACTTATTCGATTATTAAAAAATAAAAGCGATCTCGTTTAAAATATCCCAAACCATTTGAAACAACTATTGTACAGGAAATTCGCGTGCGTACATAGTTTCATTGCGACAAGTACATTTTCGCGCATGCGTAAACAAAAATTATTAGAGCTCACTAGACGTCTGTGTTTTAATTAGAACGAGTGTAAAAAGCCAATAAAGAAAATAAAACGTATTATCAGATTCACCTACTACTTAATGAAGAAATATTCCTAAACCCTAAATTATTAGAGATTTAGAACCTTTTCATTATTTTTAAAAAAAAGTTAACATGGAAAAATTAAAAAAAAAAAAAAAAAAAAGGCTAAACAATTACAAAGGTATATCAACAGATATCCACCAGTAGTAAATCGACATTCACCGTTAAAGTCCCACAGTTGTCGGATGGCTAAAAATTTTTGAAATTTAATAAAAAATTAATAATTGCGTAGGCTTTCCTTTGCAGTCCCGTGAAAAAAAAATAGCCGAAATATATTTCCGGAGTTGCCGACATGCGCAAGTCGAAATTGCACACTGTTATCATTATTAACGCCAGTTTCTTAACTGGAACCGATCTGCGATACCATTTGATTTCGTATAGTTTTTCCTTAAATCTATTATTCACTTGCATATAGTGCTCGCCGGTATGCGAAATTAAGAACAAAAACAAATTGTAGAACAACGTGGCGTAGTAGAAAAACAACATTCTAGGTGACCAACTGGAAACCACGGTCATGCTAACGACCAACACCATTCCGGAAAAACACATGCACATGGATGTGTACGCGACCATTCGGAATGCTCTGACAGTATTCGCTACGTACCGATGCAAAGCTCGATGGTGCCAGAAAAACCTTAACAATAATCTGTAGTAAATTTCGTCCTGCGCTCGCATCCATTGAACGTAACGGTGATCCCGGTCATCTTGGCAATTGGTGTCTTCCGCTGCCGGTTTTAAATGAGCGGTTTCTTGCGCGACCAAACTGTCCATACTTCGAACTAGTTCAATTAGGGATGTAATCTCGCGTCGCGAAACTTCGTTCAGATAGTAATATAGACAAATCCCGGATAGTAACCCGTAACCGGCCGATAATGTAACGATCGTTATGATAAAGTAGGTCAGCAGGAATTCCGGATAGCTTCGGAATTCTTCGCTCGGTTTCCAAAGGTAAATTAGAAATAAGTCGTTGTAATCGATAGTGCTGATTAGTAACGGTGCGAAGGGTAGTATCACGAATATCGATAAGATCGGGAAATATATGCTCAAACAAATTATCGCAAAATTCCAATTCAGCTGATCAGAGACCAGTCGTTCTTGATGGATTCGGTTCAGATGCGGTTCATCGTAGCGGTAGATGTTGAAAGCTCGCGTTCGCAACTGATGAATTTCGTTTTTCTTTCGACGCAGTACGAAGTAGCAGAGATAGGACGGTAGATAGGTGCAGTGTAGTATGCAGTTGATGGCATCAGTGCGACTCTGGGCGGCTGGAATGAGGAAGCCGAATAACGAGATGCTGACGTAAATGCAACAGCAGAGTAAATAGATCGTATAACATAGCTGTCGGTCACCCGACTTGCATAGACAACTGATTAATGTGAAATTCATAATCAGTTTAAACCAACGATCGCGATTGATCATTTTTAATCACTGACGTGAACTTAGATAATAATAAAGCCGCTTTACGAAGTCCTCCACGCTGTTAGTATCGCCGTTGAAACGCTTTCATCGATACTGATTTATCGTAACGTTCGGAATAGCGAGTGGCCGAACGCTTTGTAGTCATTTTTTTTCTATTTTGAAACGATAATTACAGACTTGGTCGAATAAAACCTTTTTTTCGGTACAGGATAAAGTAAACACGACACGTTTCGTTGATATTGTATAATTCCGATAGTTTTTAGAAAGTGTCATTTTTTTTATTTGGTAGCTTTATTTTTTGAAAACCTCTAATTTCGTTCCGTTATCGACATTTGTACGCAACTAGCTCTCTTTGCACAACACCCGTGTTAACTGAAAATGTCGAGGAAACAATTTTATTTTTTTGTTTAATATCGTGTATAAACGCTGCAAAACAAAATTCTACAGTTTATTCGAATCAGCAGTTGGAAATTGAATTAGCGGCATTAGTTCTTTTCGTATTTTTAGTGTTTACCGACTTCAAAAAGGAAAGAGGTTATACGCTTTTTCTTTCTTTTCTTTTTACGTTTGTTCGTGCGTAACTTGTACTCACCTGGACCAATTTTAATGGATCTCGGTTCATTCGAAAGGATACCGATCAGCGACGAGTACGATGTGAGTATACCGATAAGAGTATCATTAGCAAATACACTCGGTAGTCATCGTAAGGCGTGAAAAAATGTGGTCCGTTAGAAAGTAGTTTTTATTTATTAATATTATTTATTTAACAGCAGTGCTTATTGCCTTTCGGCTATGACCAGTTATTTATTAACATAATAGATACGATTGACGTAAAATGTTATCAATTTATTACAGAAAAGTAATTTAACAATATTAAAGCATTATCAATATGTGTCGATTGACACGGATAAATATGAATTTTAAACCGCCCCGGCGCGAGTTAGAAAGCACGTCACACTTTTATAAATGCTGATTTTTAGAAAACCGAAAAATTTAAGTATTCTACGAAAAAAAACAAAATCTGAAATAAAATATTTTTCAAGAAAAAAATACAAGATTTACAAGAATTTAATAAAAATATGCTAAAAAGTAAAAAAGCAATTATTCGATAATATATTTTACAGTGAAATATAACTCGAGGTGAATACTAGGATAATTCCTTAAACAACACTGATCTAATCAGAGTTTCGGTGCACCAAATTCAGATTGAAACAATAATTAAAAACTGCATTAAATATTCATAAAATTAAATATTTAAAGCTTTCACAGTGATTACTCATAATAAATATCTTTTAAAACACAGTTGTTTCCGAAAATTATTTATATTCATAAAATTTTTTTGTAGATATTGTAATCTGTGATTTCGGTGCCTACTCTAATTAAGGTATTAAGGTTGTTTATAAGAAGCGTCACCCTCTTTTTGGCGAAATCTTTTAGGCGTAAATCGTTTTAGCCGTAAATCTTTTTCAGGGAGACTCTTTTGGACGTGGATCATTTAAACGGCAGCTAGCAAAGGTTTTACTCGGACCTTTTTAACGGATTACCCGCGGTGATTTTCAGCTATCATCCGCTAAGACTTTTACAGTTATTATTAACGCCATTTTTCATCCGCTGATGCTTATACTTTTGGACAATAGCAAATTTCATTGAATTTGTCTACAGCTTTTTTCCGAAATTTAACTTCATCAACATAACTATCATTAATAAATTTTTCATTATTATCATTGTAAAAATCATCTTTTGAAGCTTTATTTTGAATATCGTATATTTGAAAAACAGCGGGAGACAATCAAAATCAACATAACGTGAGACCTCCCGTGAAAGGGGTAAATACGCCCGTGGTGCGGGGGCAGGTTCGCGCTTGTTTTGCTTAGTTTCCCGTGTTTTCTTTTTATATGTTAAAAGCAAGTCCTCTTGGAAACGAAAAGATTTATTTCGTCACCAGAAGCAGAATCCGATTCGTAACAAGAATAGTAGAAATTCATTTCACTATGCACTCTTCTCCTTTGTAGTTCTGTGCCGCACGTCTCCTATCTTTGGATAAATCTTACTTTTATATGCTGGATAATCGTTCACTGTTGACAAGCCCGAAAAAGGAAGAAAAAAATACCTTTTAGTGAATTTTAATTAAATTTTTATGGTAAATCTTAAAGTCGGCACTTTTTTTTTTAAACAATTTATTTATTTCAATGAAGCGTTCGAATAGACGTTTAAATAAATTTTTAAAATTGTTATTTCGTTCAGCGAATATAAATTGCTGCTGGAAGAGGTGTTTGCCTTCATATGGTTAACGAAATTCAGCGTACGTTGTAAAAAATGGAGATCAACGGCCATTCTCTGTCGCTTCTATTCTACGGTAAAGAAAATTTAAACTGAACATATACATACATGGAAATTATAATAAAGACAATACTGCAACAGGCGTGCCAGTTCTATAAGTGAAATCATTAGAGAAACCAGAGAAAATTAAAAACAAAAAAAGTAATCCAAAATTAATCTTTAGACTGGTGTAACCGGTCGCCGAACGTTTTTTTCTGGTAGGTTTTCCTATTAAATACGGAAGTACTGAAAATAAGGCAAGTCCAGAGGCTGGTTACTTCATTTTGACGTATAAATGGGTGTTCTACGCTAATGTAAGTCACTTCTTAAAACTCGAATTTCTTCAGCTTTCCAACTATTTGCAAAAAAAAATAACGTATACGTGCAGCCATCATATTTTGCTACTTTATCCAAGCGACCTACACGTCAAGACCCCGGTACGATGCTAAACATCATCAACGGCATTAGCTTTTCGGTACACGCTCACTATAATTTTACGCGCAGTGAACACTTTTATTTCGATAGTGATCGTGTTCACCAAATCGCTTGAGGAAAAAAAAATTTGTTTTCTCCGGGAAAACAAAAAAAAAAAGTGTTCGTTCTCTAACGTATAACCTAAAACTAATTCATTTTAATTACTGAATTTCAATTAATATTTTTTTCTTATTTTGTTTAACTAGAGTGCTAAAACTTTTTGGGATTTTGCAAGCCGCTCTATCCGACTGCCTTAAATAACCTGGTGTGTCGGCGGTGCTATGGTTAAATGTGATCGTAAACGGCTACGACAATCATATGGCAGTGAGGAGCAGAGAAATGTATGCAAGATAACGAATGAAAATAACATATGATTAAATGTAAGTCGGTTTTACCGTATAATGATTCGTGTTCTTATTAACTATTTAAGCTAAATTACGCCGAAATAAAACCAATTTAGGTGGAATTAAACCAATTTAGGCGGAATTAAGCCAATTTAGGCGAAATTAAACCAATTTAGACGGAATTAGGGCCAAAGTAATAACAAAGAAGAAATTAAGAAAAGTTGGTTTACAAAAATTCGTATTTTACTACAGACAAAGACTGACAGACGGAATTCAGAAGCCACGAAGAAACGTGTGTTCGTTTTAAAGGAAAAAGTGCTGGAAAATCCAGGCACTTTTCAGCAACATTTAATTATGAAAACAAACGTGAAGAAAGATAATAAAGCGTACGAGATACAAGTATTTTCATTTATTTCAACATGCTGAAATAGAACCAGGTGTTGCTTTAACTTTATCGTACCGATGACTTTTTTACGTGCCGTCCGCTGCTTCAATTAGGTTTTTTATTGTTGTTTTTCCAGTCCACTGTTTCATATTCTTGGACCACGATATTCTTCTTCTTCCTCGTGCTCTTTTTCCGTTGATTATCCTTCTATAATTATTCGCAATATTTCCTGCCTCTGATAAAATGGCCCAAAAATATCTCGATTTCCTTTTCTTAATTATGTCAAATATTTGCCTCTGGAGTCTTTTGCTCTTCGCAATACTTCACCGTTTGTCAACTTCCGCATCCGCGATATTTTCATGGTTCTCCTGTGCAACCACATTATACACAGAAAAATGCGAAAAATTCGCAACTTTTAATTAAAACATCCGAATTATGGCTTAAGGTATGAAGCAAAATTAAAGGGAAAAATGGAAATACAAGGAGAGAGAAAAGAAAATAATATAATTCGCCGCACCTCGAAAAAATTTGAAATTAATAAATTTTACCTACAAATTTCCAACGTCATGCTTTCCTGTAGCAAACAACCGAATACCTGCCAACGACGCTGTTCAAGAAATAACCAGTAGCCTATCAAAGGAATGGTTCGACTCGTGGCTCAACAGCCCAACGTCGAATAAGCTTCGTTCCATCAAAGAGGACACTAACTTGTGGCAATCGTCGTTCCGGCCAAGCAGAAAGGAGGAAGTAGCACTGTGTCGACTGCGCATTGGCCATACACGGATTACTCACCAATTCCTCTTGAACAAATCCTTACCACCTCTATGTGAAACCTGTTCCTCAGTTCTCTCCGTCCAACACATTCTATTAGACTGCAACAAATATAATCACACTCGCACCACGTTTTTCCTTCCGTCTACCTTGAAAGAACTCCTAAGTAACAATGAAGTAAATATAAAAAAAATTATTCGCTTATCTCAACTCCACTAACCTTCTATCACAACTATAGAATCCTAATTTTCCGTGCCTCTGGCCTTTGTTGTAGTTCATGGCACGTAAATGAAGAAGAAGAAGAAGAACCTACAAATTTAATCCGGAAATTATACAATATTCAGTTTTCTGTAGCTTTGATGTATCAGAAATTATCAAATATCATCATCATTATCTCCTCAAC
The DNA here is from genome assembly GCA_039619475.1 of Icerya purchasi. NCBI lineage: Eukaryota > Metazoa > Arthropoda > Insecta > Hemiptera > Monophlebidae > Icerya > Icerya purchasi. The sequence continues at coordinate 243,740,363 of CM077115.1, forward strand.
CTTTCGGTTGGTGGGCAACCTATTCGTACATTTTTAACTGTGCCGATATAGGTTGTGTACCAGGCAATAATTACATGCAACACACGCAAGACTACATTCGAAACTGATAGTAATCGTTTGATTTATCGATATACAAGTGCAGTCCCATCTATGTCTGCTGTGTACTGACCTAGCGCGCATATTATACGTGGTGGTTTTCCATTGCCTTCCACGTGATTATTAGCAATTACTTATTTATTTATTTAATTCTTGTAATATACGAACACCTAATTATTGCTTAAAAACTATAATTAATACTGCAAGCGTTTCAGCAACGTTCTTGTTGGCCCGTAATATTTCAATATGCACAGATTTTCTCATACGATGTTATTTAGTTTAGGCGTTTAAAATTAAAAGAAAATGTACGCGCGTTTCGAAAATTTTTAACTCCTTTCCTATAATTTTTACACATCACTTAAAAAGAACTCGAACACCCGAACGCGTAAAGAATAAATGAAATCAAAATCAAAATCAAAGTACGTTTATTGCGCCACATTAAGTTCCACAATTATGTATATCACAGGTAAATAATAAAACAAAACTTTGAAAAGAAAACTTATAACAAATAAACAGAAATATAGAACTAAAAATAAACTCTTATGATAATTAAACAGAGCGTACTTTGCCGAATGCCCATACTGCGCGAGTAGCATAAATACTATTAAAATTTAATCTGGCAGTTGGTTTTGCAAATAATTTATTCTTCCACGAATATCCATCACGCACACATAAACTAATTTTATTAGTTAACAAAAAATCATAAAACATAAACGAACTCTTATGATGTACAAACAGAGATAAAAAATCGCGGACATGATTCACATTCAATATCATGTGCTCATCATACCACTCTTGCACCCTACATTATTCGCTGGCTCACCGGAACTATTCCATGCATACCTCACGCGACCGCCGTAATATTATATTTTCAATCGTGTCTAAGATTTCACTGAAACTTTCCCTGTTTGAATAAAAGTCACCTAGTATTTTGCCATATTTTTATAATTTTTAAGGTATAATTTTAATTCCTGCGGCAAATTATTAGAAATAACGGCTGCATTCTCATTTTTGACTTAAACAGATTGGTGACCTAATACTGTTGGAAACGAACTTAAGCTTCACAAATTCTTTCGATAAATCGGGAGACCCGGCATACTTTTAAGCCGTATGCAGTCCAGTAAATTTATCAGATCATTTTCAATATAGACAATCGCTAAATTCCTGCCAGGTTTACACCTTTCGTTCCGGACGATGTCGAACGAAGAACGACTCGATATGAGAGAACTCAAATCTGAAATGAGCGTCCTCTCGAAGGAGCGAATTTTTCAATATTGAGATTTGACGCATCGAGTTTACACACGCTTTGCTAGAGTAACACTCATTCTCTGACCGATACATTGCATGTAGTTCACGCGAACGTTTTCCGACTTATTATAGAGTTCCGAGTGTGAGACCCCGTCGGAATGTAGCTGAACTGGTGTAACGTGTCTCTCGGATTTTTCACATACTCGTTTTCTGAGTTCAGCCTACATGCTGATTTCATATTTTTCAGTAACCTCTTCGTCGGTATCTTTTTCAAATACCTTTTTTCTTTTTCTTCTTCAGCAATTAGGAGAAAGCAGAAGCGAAGGGAGATGATGTTGGTTTACATTTTTCGTCAGCAACAATGATAACTATTCGTGTAAGTGAGCACAGCACTGGAGACAGAAATGAGATTATCTGCAGTTTAATGTGAAGCGAAGGTTTTTGATTTGTTCACTTCATCACCAGCTAGCGAACACTAATCACATTGAACAAATAAAACACATATCGCCCGGACAATAATTAACTTAATAAATAATACATTGTCTATATTAATGACTACATACATGTCGCTATTGCGACCGGGCAGTACTACATTTTTTATACCGCAATTATGCACATAACAAAAACTGCTGTGTTGTACAACTTTTTTTTAAAATAAAAGACGGAGCAAAATGACGTAGCCAATTGAAAAAGGATTTTTTCTAAAAGAACTTTATTGTAGAACAAATTAAAAAGCGCAAAATAATTTATTTATATCTATTTGTTTAATTAAAAATCTGGTTCGGCTGCAGTTAGAGGCAATCGGTTAAAAGTACCTGTCTAATTATCGTACGTGTATACAATCAAAAAACCTGATGAGTAATCGGAAGGAGCGAAATTTAGATATTTATCGTTTCGACCGAAATTTAATACAAATAATCAAAGCTCGGACAGTTCATTTTTTATTTTCCTTTTTCTCTCGGTGCTAGGATGAAAATGCAACTGACAATATCTTCCAACGGGGATCTAAACTGGAAAAAAATATAACCTATAACGCGAACTTCATTAATCATTTTACAAAAAGGACAAAACAGCAAAGTCAAATTCTCTCGAGGACTACAAAATAAACACAGTTTTATTTCCCCTTAAAACTGCGCCTCGGCTCCCATATTGGCACACTTGCGGTCCAACGTGTCCGTAAAAAAAAAAAACAAAAAAAAAAAAAAGACAGATTAAACGTTTTTAAATAATATGCCTAAAAAGAGCGGAAATATCGTAAATCCATTAAATTCTTCATCCGTCCACCACCTTCTCTAAAAAAAAAAATCACTCTTACAACTAGCAATTTCGAAACTGCCATTAATATTACCTCTCCAAAATTATCCGGCTGTAGTAGTTTTTTTTTTTTTTCTTTTTATTAGAGTTCAAACTTCGTTATCTGCCACGAACGAATCTCATTGGCTACTTGTAAATTATGCTACTCCAATGAAGTTTCACAGAAATCTTACATCAACAGACTGCAGCAGAACGCTCGTATTAATCACGCTCACCTTCAACTGCCCCCACCACCCTGTTTTAACTGCTTAACTTTCTATAGAGACCTCACTCCAGTGTCCATGATGGAAAAATAAAACGTTAATAATTTTTAAGAGTTCGTTCAAATATTTTCACCTTTCCCTCTAAGCGCATATTTAGGCCTTTCAACGCTGTAATTATCATCGGTCAATTTGAACGTTTACACAGTCGGACAACGTAGCGGAAGAGACTATGTGACACCTCTACTTTCGAAGGTGTTTCATAACTATATATGCAAATATGCTCGTTGTGTGAGTGCCCGACACTCTTATTAACGTTTATTAAAAAAAATACAAAAATTACAAACTATTTTAACTTATTCCACAAATCATAATGTCAGTAAACCTAGCGTTATGTTTAAGTATAAATATACGCATGCAAATATACGTAACACGCTCGTCTGTATACCGGTACATGCAGACAGCTTAATATTTTAAAATCGAAGAAACATGATCTTTTTTCACGATTGTGTAGTTTTTCTTATTTGAAAATACGTTTTTTTTTTTCATTTCTATCCATTCATTTTGGTTCTCTGAAATGCGTTTGATCTTATTAGTGTTAGTCCCGTACATTGCGAATAATATTATCAGTTCCCGTGCAGCTGGTAATGCCAAGCATCCAGGAAATGAAAAAAAAAAAGCAAACTGTTATTAAGCAACGGAATTCGGGTGATCTTTAGACTATTCAATTAGACAGCAACTTTAAGAAGAGTAACAATTCGATCCCGAACGTTGTCATTGAAAAGCATCCCGGTTTGCTATAATATTACATCGTATGATAAATTACTTTTTTCACGTACCAAATACTTTTCAAGTGCTGTACATTGAAGGAAAAAAAAAACATAAAATCTAACCAACTCATCTTAGATTCGCTTCAGTGACCCAGAATGAATCGATGTGTGGATAGAATGGAAATGAGTGAAAAGTGTGAATGAAAAAGCGAATACGGAAGATAAAAAAAACAAAAAAAAAAAAAACGCAGGAGTGAGAGGGGAAACGTGAAAAAATTAACAGTACACATACAGTCAGAGATAATCAAATATTTCGAAGCAGATCGATGGGAGGAGATGTACATACATTATGGAACATAATAAGATGACATTAGCTCGGCGGTAAAAATAGTAGTGTAGACAGAAGGGAAACGAAAAGAAATTTACTTCCAAATAGATGAAAAAGAAGGCTCAACTCCATTAGACCCATTCGAAATTGTGCGAATTAGTCTTTGTTAAAATTGTTTTTACCATTCTTGAAATAACGCTGTTAAAATGTTCAGATTTCTGTATAGAATGAGTAATGATATGGAGCAAATGACAATGGCGATTCCTTCCTCGTACAACAAAATATACAAGATCCACTACAATACTCGAACAGAACGGAATTTATGAACGAGTAAGAGAGTATTTTCTGTTTTAAAATTTTGTGAAATTCTTATTAAAACCATCAATTTAAAAGAAAAAACGGCAACTAATTTTTATTTTCACCTTCCGTAGGAGTTTTCGTGCTTAATTATTTTAAATTACGCCGTCCTCAGTTTAGTTTAATATTTTCCTTGTTCTGGTTTTGTTTTTAATTTATTTTTCGAAATATCTGCTGCTAAATATTGCGCAAGAGATTATTCTACCAATGAAAGTTTAAAATTATGTATATATGTTTCGTTCGAGGATAGTATGAAAATAGATTCACTAAATTATCCGTGATTAAAATATCGATAAGTCCATTTAAACACACGCACATATACATACATATATATATATATATATATATGTATAACTCGGCCATTTTGGCCTCGCAAGAGGCTGTGCCCCTTGACCCCTCTTGCTTTCATTTCAGTCTCTTTTTCTTCTATACTTTGTGATCAAAATTTACAACGTAATTCTTACTGGCATCAACACACACAAAAAATAACATAACCACAAAAATCCTATTCTAACATTTAATTTTCATTATATAAAGTTAAGACATTTTCTCGTTACATTTTTCGTTACATATTTCGTTAAATTAAATTGTGACATTTTTTAAATAACAATAACAGAAATCCTACAAAATATAACAAACGTTACATAAAATTGGGACATTTTTTTTGGGACACTTTGAGTTACATAAAATTAGGACATTCTTTTTGGGACATTTTGCGTTACATAAAATTAAGACATTTTTTGGGGACATTTTTTCTAAGGGGGTAGCCTAAGAATTACGTTGTAATTAATATATATATATATATATTTGTGTGCACAGTAGACCATTAACATTAGCGGTGTTTTCACATTAGCAAATTTATCATTCGCGTAATATAAATATGCGCACCATGCTTGGTTCGATAAAATTTCTATATTTTGAAATTTGGCGATTTTTAAAGGAATTAGGTGTATTTAAAATTTTCAATACTACGTTAGTGCAATAATAAAATATTTACGTACGTTTATTTTTTTGATTTTCACGCATATTTTTTAATTAATTTAGACTATTCGTATTTTAAATAAACGCGGTGCCATCTAAGAATCTCTTTTGCTTTTTCAAAAACTAATTCCTAGTAATTCCTATCAAATTAGTTAAAAAAAAAAAAAGAGATTAATTTATTTCGCCTTCTCCGATCTTATATGTATTTATGCGATAAACTTAATATTGGTGAAAAAATTTTGGGACGTGCCCCTTGTACATCTATGTAAATATATATGTGTACTTATTCCGTGTTCGCATCATACGGAACTGAACAGAAACACTTTATCCAAAATAAAAATATTAAAATTTTCAGTTCATAACATTCTGCCGAAATTTAAATTATAACGTAAATAGTAAATTACAATTTTTTTCCAAAATATTTGATAAATCGTTTATGTGTAACTACCGCACGCCATAGTTCGCTTCGAAAATTTCATTTTACACAAAGTATATAATCGGCCAACTTATTGCGTTCAAATATTTCTATAAAAATTGTATAATTATCACCCGCAACTAATTTTCAACCGCCTCTTGCTGCCCCTTATGTAAAAAGCGCTTATTACCTATTGACCCGATAGGTTTTTTCTTTATTAAATAAGAACAATTTTCTTAACAACGTACGTATTTTTTTTAGAAAAAAAAAAAAAGAAATTTTTAGTTATCATTATTTATGCCATTTAACAAATATTTTAATATTCTGTTTGAATACAAGGTTTCGGGGGGTGGTCCATTATGCCGTTTTGTGCGAGAAAAAGAATATTAATAGGTCGCAGTACGATTTTCCTTCTTTTTTTTTTTTCAATGCCCTAAGGTATAAAAAAGCTTAATATTTTAGACCATCGGGTTTTGTTTTTTTTTTTTCGATAGAAATTGTCGCTGAGTAAGAATCACTGGAGTTTAATTTCATCGTCTAACACTGATTTATTTTTTACTTAAAACACACATTTTTGAAAATTTTCTACTTTTCCCATATAACACGTGACTCCCATTTATTGTCCTTAGTAAAAAAAAAAAAAGGCTGTCAAATACACATTTCCGTTAATCTTGAAATATATGCAATGAAATTATCGATAGTGTAAATTTATGTAATGCGAAAAAAAGTAAATGTACGCAGTTAGAATTTTTATAACTGTAAATTTATTACGCTGGATGAGGCAGAGGGCAAGGTAAAACTTTTCATGTTGAAGGAAAAAAACGGACGAAACGGAACAGGACTTTTAGACGGTGAATGGAAAATTAAATTCTTCACAACGGCTGCACTGAAACACTGAATATAAACCTGTAAGCGTTTTCCATCCGACGTTAATAACTCAATTTAAGCTGTCGATTAGACTAGTATTAAGAAAGTACTAATAATAAAAAATAATAATAAAAATAAATAAATAAAAAAAAAAAATAATAAAAAAAAAATAATAAAAAAAACGATATTTTTGCAGTATTTTTATTTATTTTTTTTTGTCAAAGAGGAAGCGCCCCAAAGAATTCTGTAATTAACGAAAGGAAAAATGGCAGAAGAAATATAAAGTGAAGTAATAAAATTTTAAAAAATGATGCCAATACACAGCTATTTCAAAACTATTATACAGATAAATTTCTTCCATTACCTTCTGAACGAGATAAAAAAACAGGCTGCACCAAAAAACTAAACTTAATTCGTAAACTGGCTAGCACATTGTATGGCTCAGATCGTTCCTTCTTGTTGAAAATCTACCAAGCACTGATTAAATCAAGGCTCAACTATGGCGCTGTAATCTACTCTTCGGCTAATCAAAATATCATCAACTCACTCAATACAATACATCATACTGCTGCGAGACTCGCTATTGGCGCTTTTCCTACTTCTCCATCTGTTAGCGTTCTTTGTGAAGCTGGTATTCCTCCTCTCAATATTTACAGAGACCGGAGCATTGAATCCCCCCATGTCACGTACAATTTTTAATCTTATTATATTTTTAATTGTTAATTCTTATTATTTAATTACTTTAATTTTTTACATATAACTGTATAAATATAATATGGCGAAAGCCAGGTCAATAAAATAAAAAAAATACAATTGCAATAAATATTTTCAATTTTTTATTATTTACATTTCTATAAACGATAATCAGGTTTTATACTCAACGAATTCATTAAGAAATGTAAATAGTGAAAAATTGAAAATATTTATTGTACGTATACATATTTTATTTATTTATTTTTATTTATTTATTTATTTTTTATTTTTTTTGGCCCGACGAAAAACCATCTGGCCACTAACAACTTCTACAAATAAGCTAGACTAACAGAATAGTGTGTATAAATAAGTAGATTGAATCCTAAAACGTCATGGAATAACTTTTTTTATATTATTAATCTGGCTTTCGCCTTATTATATTTATATAGTTATCTATAAAGAATTAAAATAATTAAATAATAAGAATTAACAATTAAAAATATAATAAGATCAAAAATTTTACGTGACATCGGGGGATTTGAACCGCACCACCTTATTTTCAAGTTGTACAAATAGACATCACCTTTACCACTACACCACGAAACAAATTCTGTCCAAACGGCTATGTATATTATCCGTTAAATGCGGCTGTTAAAAATTTTAATTTCTCGCGTAAATCAAAAAAGTGTATTCTAATAGTATTTTACACAGTTCATATACGCATGGTCTTCTATCGATCTGCAAAAATTTCATCAAAATCGGTGACCCGTATGTCGTGACCTCTCCTTGTTAGTCTAATCAACAACTTACTTATTTATATCAGTATAAACCCGTTAGGTAGCACGGTAGCCTAGTGATTAAGGCGCTTGCCTACTAAACCAGAGGACACGGGTTTGAGACTTGTCTCGTTCCAGATCCGAATCGCTCCCAGGTTTACCCAGCCTGAAATAAGTGGGTACCAGAGAAATCTGGGAAAGTAAAGGTGGCCGAGGGAAAGGAATTGGCCCCGGCATTCTCATCAGATCCATTAGGCATAGTACCATTATGAGAAGCTTAACTTGACAATCCATGATATACCTTACTAAGGATATATGGGAATTACTTCACTTACATTTTACTTTTATAAACCCCGTTTATTCATATTCGGCACTAGAGCCATTCTACAGAAGGTTTATTAAAAATTCAGATAATGCAGAATTATGTGCGGTCCATTAACGACATACCGTTTACGAGAATGCATTTTTTTTTTACCCTGAGTAAGAGGAGTCAAATCTGTTGCTTACGTTGGAAATGTTCATTATGTTTAGCAATTGTTCGTCACCCCTTTTATGACAAAAAAAGCGACTCAAAATCTATATTTGAAATTTTGTTATAGTACTTGTATTATATTTGAGAGGCCCTGATGCGTTATAATCAGTTTCGTAAAAGATGTTAAATAACGTGATCATAATTTTTTTATCAAATACTACATGTATTGTATTGAAGTTCGAGGTTAATTTATGATTTATAAATTTTTATCATTAACAAAAAAAAAAAAAAAAAAGAAGCACATCAGCCGTTAAGAACATGAATGTTATCGATTCAAGGAAGCTTCACAGAAACTACTGGCGAAGTATCCAAACTTTTTACTGATGGATCAAAGCCATCCACTTGTTTCGGATGTGTCGTGATGCATTATGAACATGATGAACTTGATACCCCATTCGCTGTTCACTACCTTCATTCTACACCATCCTCTCCACACCGAGTTGTTCGGAATCAAATTAGCGGTCCAACATGCGGCTCCTAAATTTTCAAGTAGTCCCATCATCACCGGTTGCTCCCTGAATTCACTAATTTCCTAACAAAAATTCCACGATAATCACCAGCATCCTATAGTAAAGCAAATTTAAATAATTCAAATTGTCGCGTCTCATTTGCGTGGACACCCAGTCACGGAGGTGTTACGGGTAATGACTTTGCCGATCGTGATTTTTGATATTGAAGCAGATGATTCTTTGGTACTCAAGTTGCTACTTCTTCCCACCTTTTTTTCTTAAGAAAAATCCCACCCTCTAATCTCCTTCCGATGTGTAAAAATTTTCACCCAAGATTATGGTATCGGATATTTACGCTTCCTCTTTTTCTCTAACAATTGTTCTTTTTATCTGCCTGTTCAACCAAGTCTTCTCTTTGTTTCCTTCACTTCGTCGCTCTATTGTTGTCTCCGTTATTGGTCTGCGCTTTTAAGCCGTACCTTATTATCTTCCTCCTGTTTTCGTTTTCCGTTGTTTGCCTCTCCGTATTGTTCTTTCCACTCAAACAAAGATCGTGTTTTCAATGCTGATCATGTTTTTATTTCTTTCTATTAAGCGTTCTGCTTTCTATTTCAGTTTGCTGCGACTTGTTCTTCCTACTCGATATTGCATCTCTTACATTCTGTCTCTTTTCTTTCTCCACATGTCGTTCCTACTATTTGTTCCTTTCTCCTGACAACATCGTATAAAGATATAATTGTCCGTCTTTAATTGTTTCTGGGTAAAGGTCGCCTTGGTTGAGGAGTCCACAAAAGCAAAAAAAAAAAAAAAAAAAAAATCTATAATGAAAATGTTCGTTTTTTTTTCCGTTGCAGAAAAACGGGGCGTTTCAAAAATCTAGAATGAAACTCACCTATTTTCTCGGCCTTTTGTTATGAAGTTGCATCACTTTTACATAGAGGCACACATTTTTCGAAAGCATTTCTTGCAAAAACCTCATCATCGTCTACAGGTTATTACTTCGAGTTTACACCATTCTCATCGAGAAAAAAATTGTTAGAAAAAAACGAAACAAAAATTTAAAAAAAAACCAGAACAAATGAAATTGAGTGTGATAAAATATCAACAACGATAAGAAATTATAGCTGGTCGTAAAGAAAAATAAAATAAACGTTCTCGGAAATATTGCGCGGCAGAAGGAAAATGATGATGGTTACTGGATATGAAACAGACAAACTAGGAATTCGCATATAGACGCGGACGTAAACAAATTTTCAAAGCGGTAATTTTATTTCGAAAAACGAGACCGTTCCTGCTAACAGAGATAAAAATTTATTTTTCAAACTGCCCCCGTCGCGCCCCATCCAAGAAGAAAGCTCGCTGCGGAGTCTCGCAGTCGGCAAGTCCCCGGGGTATTTTTCATTTCAGATTGGGCTCTGTCTGGTCCGGTTACGGCGACTACGAGCGGCTTTTCGCGTCAGACATTCACTGCACGAACTCCATTAAAATACAAATTATAAGCGATGTGGGGAAAAATTCGTTCATAATGGCGAACGCAGATAAAATGTCTTGACCGCCTCGCAATGATCGAAAAATCTTCTTTGGCGATCTGTTTATTCGGGATCTTATTGAGAATGTACGCTTCCGAGATAATGAATAAGGAGCTAATAGTCGCAAAACCGCAACCAACGGCTTTATGAAACTGACTATAAGCGAAGTTGTTGTTAATTGGCTTTCTAACTTGTGATATCTGCAAGCCGGACCTTCTCTGGTTGTTGCGATCCGAATTTGTAGTCGATAAAAAGTAAAATAAAAATTAACCTAAAAAGTTCTGTGCGATTTTTTTCACTTTTCATATTCTATTCCGTATCCACATCTTTTCGTTCTCCATTCGATCCGCGTTGATTTGCTTTGAATTATCGTCCCTAGTCATCGTTGCAATATGATAGCGGATTCCTTGGCTATCTTTCTGCCTCTATTTCAGTAAAATTTTCGCACTCAACCTGCTACCCCTATGGTTAAAAAGTCATACTAGATTGCTTTATATTAAAGGAAATGGAAAAACAACTTTTCATTCGGAAAAGTGTATGTGTATAAATTTAAAACTAAATAACCACCGACATGTTTCGAGAACACAGTCGCATAATCATGGTATTTGAAAAAAAAGTACCATGATTATGATACTGTGTTCCCGAAACAGGCCGGTTATTTAGTTTTAAATTTATCCATATACACTTTTCCGAATAAAAAGTTGTTTTTGTTATATAGGTTAATGTCACACATTATTTAAGTTCATCATCATCGTATAATAAGTAAAATCAAAACCACGCTACTAAGCTTTGTCTTCGAAAGAGTAATTAAATATGAATTAATTGTTTATACTAGTAGTGTGGTTTTGATTTTACTGATTATACGAAAAAATTGTTTTTCCACTTCCTTTTATATTGAATTTTTCGGAAAAAGCAAAAAGAAAAATGATTGATATAAAATTGTATAACAATACTAGATTCTGGAGTCCGATACTTCCGCCTATTCTAACAATCTTTCATTTTACCTATTCACCCAACCGAATCTTCTTGCCCATCATTTTTTTTTGACTTTCCTATTCTACAAAATAATCTCTAGTATTTATTTGTTTCTTAATCGTACTCGGCTACTTTGCTCGCTCGTTTTCGTTTAGCTCACCTAGCACTGCCATCTTCATCCGAATCACGAAGCTGTCTCTGATCTCAACGACATTCCTACTTTGAATTACTTCCGACCGAACAAGCTATTCTTTATTTTAATTTGTTATATCTTAGACTTTCCAGTGTTCTTATTGCACCTCATCCACCCTGCCACTTCCCTCACAGTAGTCCATTATCCCAATGCTTGATTCCGTCATTCCCGCTCTTTCTGACCGAATAAAACTGATCCTCTCCGCTGATAAAAAAGAAAGAAATGTCGGAAAAAAATTAGCAGAACGAATTGTTCTTTTTGGTTTCTATCCTTTAATGAATTCGACGACAGAGTTTCCAGCCTTATTTGATGGCTCAAAAACGCCGACTACATGTAGCAGTTTGCCGTTAGCTGGATCAGCTTTCGACTTAATATTCATCTTTAGCAGTCAGTGCAGTACCAGTTGGTTTAGTGGCATTGAGGTGGTAGCCGACTAAAGGTTACGGATTCTCGGAAGTTGTCTCAGTCGCAGACACTTCAGCGTACTTCTAAAGCGTGCATACACGTAATAAGCAAAATAACCGGCTATGCCCAAAGAAAGTAATTTCAGTGGGAATAAATGCAAACCCCAGGAAGAAATCTATGAGATTCCTCCTAAGGACGTTATTATAGCTTACATCAACACCGGACACCGCCCTCTTTTGCTCAACGTTACAGCGCGCAGATGATTTTGGTGAAGTCGACGACCAATGGGAATTTCGCAAAGCGCATTTGATAATTGTAAACATATATGTATGTAGAAATAAAAGAATACCAAAAACGTAAAATATGGAAACTGAATTAAAAATAATTCGGCGGTTATAATAAATGAAATTCCACATCTGAATTCAAAAATTTCATTAGTGAGTGCGGTTCTGCGATCCTATGGGAGATGAACACCTCCGAAATATATGTTCGCAAGCACATTTCATCGCCTTATTTTTAAATGTAGTTTTTTGTATTCATAAAGTTATTCTTGTAGATAATTCGTTAATTTAATTCCAGATGCTACTGGCGACACCTCTGTCATCATTTGGTCGAAAACCCCAGAGGGGTGTCGTGATCATGGCGACGCCGATTTAATTATTTTTCACCATTGCTCGCGATTCTCTGCTTTGAGACAGGACATCTGTAAGCTCAGACCCGTTACATCCTGTATCTCATTGGTCCATCGCGCTGGTGGTCGACCTCTGGATCTCTTACTTTCCACTTTCGCCTCTATCAGCCAGCGCTCCATTCCATTTTTTCTGCGCATAAGGTGTCCAAAAAATTTCATCTTACGGCTGAGTACAATACTGGATAATCGTTGCGCAGTCTCGATTTCTTCTATTACAGATGTATTGGTTCGCTTTGCCGTCCAGGGTATTTTAAGAACCCTTCGCCAACACCACATCTGGAAACTATCTACCCGTCTTATAGTTGCCTTTTTCAGTGTCCAAGTTTCTGCTGCGTACAGTAAGATCGAGAAAATCAGTGTGTTGACCAACTTCACTTTTGTATTTTTCGTTACAGAACCATCTTTCCATATCTTATTCAGTCTGGACATAGCGCTACGGGAAATTTGTATACGACGTTTCACTTCCTCTTCTGAGTCCGAGATATACGAAGCTGTCTACCGTTTCATACCCGGAAACCACTCTCCCATTTAATGGTATTGTGTTCCCTCTGTCTATTACCATAACTTTTGTTTTGGTATGGTTTATGCTCAAGCCATATGAAATGCTAATATCCACTAGCTTCTTCAGTAGTTCTTCCATTTCCTTCATGTCGGCAGCGACTAGCGTCGTGTCATCTGCGTATCGCAGATTTGAGATTTTTCTTCCTCCTATTAATATACCGCCCGTCCATTGCTCAATAACAATCCTCATGACATGTTCGGAATACAGATTAAATAAAATGGGCGATAAAATGCATCCTTGTCGGACTCCCTTTTTTGTATTAAATTCCTTCGTTTGTAGATTACGGTCTATCCTAACGATGTTACCGTTATTTTCATATAAATTCCGTATTAGGTTGACCATGTGTTTGAGTGCTACCATTTGTATGAGCACAGACCGTAACTTGCTCCATATGACCTTATCGAACGCCTTATTAAAATCGACAAAACAGAGAATTAATGGTATTTCATATTCGCGAGTCTTTTCTATCATCAATCTTAAATTCCATATTTGTTCTCGCGTACCACGTCCTTTCATGAATCCCGCTTGTTCGTTCGCAATTTGACAGCTCATTAGTCCATATAAACGTCTATTTATTATATGTAACATTACTTTACTTGCATGTGGGATAAGGGAAATCGTTCTATAATTTTTACATTGCGTTCTCTTCCCTTTCTTGAACAGTGGTACGTATATGAATCTGCACCATTCTTCGGGCCACTTCCCAGTTTTCCATATCGTATTACATAATGAATGCATTATATCAATTCCTGATTGCCCTATCAGCTTTATGAACTCCGCCGGAATTCTATCTATACCAACTGCCTTTTTATTCTTTAATAACCGTATGGCGTCTTCTACTTCTATCTTTAGGATTTCCGGCTCTAATTCTGCATCTAAATTTATTGCCTCTTCGTTCATGTCTTCATGATCATATAAATCCTTACAATACTCTCTCCAGATTTCAATTATTTCACCGCGGCCTGTTTTCAGTTGTCCTTGTTTGTTCTTCATTGCCCAATTTTTGGTCTAAATTCTCTGCTCAGAAATCTGACTTTCTTGTAGAGATTTCTAGGTTCATTTTTTTCTTCATGTTTTTGTATCTCCTCACATATTGTGGTAATAAATCTGTTCTTGTCTTTCCTGCAGCTCCTTTTTATCTTCTTGTTAATCCTATTGAATTGCTCTTCTATCCTGGGGCCTTCCATTATCATATTTCTCCGTTCTTCGATAAGTTTCAGTGTATCTTCTGACAGCCATGGTTTTCGTGGCATAATCGGGAATTGTACTTTTCCAGATTTTCGACATGCACGCGTTACACACGCTTTAAACCACTTCCATTGTTCATTTGGGGGCTTCTTTGTAATATCTGTATCTGCGACAATGTTTTGGAATTCTTGTACAAATCCGGTTTTATTTGTGATTGCCATTTTCTGCTGTGCGCATAATCTCGCTGCTGGAACTTTTATTTTTCCACATAAAGCGCTCTCCTCTTTCATTGCGTTGTCCCAATCCATATTCCCCTAGAATTCCATCTAGAAATCCTCTCTCTTTCCCAGCTCCAATTTTGGCGTTAAAGTCACCCATTAATATTAAAATTTCTCGTTTGTGTCTGTAACTAGCTTTTTTTATTGTATAGTTTTTATAAAATATGTATGGTTAGCAAAAAAAAGTTCCGGAACATGTACGCACGACGTGAAGTATTAGTTTAAGTAATAATTGAAGCCAAACCGTTTATAAACAATTATAATGTAATATTGATATGACGGCTTATAAAAATGAATGCGAATAATAAGGGAACAGAGGTTACTCTTTGCAGGAGTAGACGAATAGAGACGGTATCGCGATTAAAAAACAAATAATATTATAACGCCGATTATCCCTTTGCAAATAATGAATAAATAAAAAACCGGAATTAATGGGAAAAATAAAAACAGTATAATAAAAAAACCAACTTGAATAACAAAAACAAATATAAGGGTAAAAATAATTTATCATAATAAATTAAATAAATACCTTGTTTAGGAACGTTTTCGGGTATAATTCCCCATCATCAGCTAAAACTAACTTAATCAAAACTCAAAGTGTGTTTTGAGTTTTGATTAAGTTAGTTTTAGCTGATGATGGGGTTTGTTTGTTATTAAAGTTGGTTTTTATTATACAGTTTATAACAAACAGGCATGTATTCACCTGCATACAAATAAAAACAGTGCCTCTTAACGGAAGTACATTGTGACACAGATAGGTCTTTCGGATGGTTTTTCGTAATACTACGCTAGTCGGTGTTTCGCGTCGGTAAAAAAATGTTTTTTTATTATGGTGAATACGAGCATATAAATTAGAAATACTAGCTACCGATTAATTGTGAGTAATAATCATAACATTTTTTCGTGGCAGAAAGTAACTTTACATTAAGCTCAGCCATAAAACATATCAAAAATAAAATGATTTATATAAGAAAAGGAATGAAACGATTATGCAGAACTGTCGGACAATTCTGAACACGAAAGGAATGAAGATGAGACTGTTACAAGGTGGTAACCAAATTAAAGAAAAGAAAAAATTGTTTTAAACAGGCACGTTAGTTAAATATTGATTGACAAATTACGCTTATTCACTTTTCACAGTTTATATGATGTTTCCTGGAATAACCCCGTCTGCATCGTCCGTTAACGTTTTGAAGGGCTCAAAAAAAAAAATAGGATACCGCGATAATTAGTAATCACTAAAATTCTGTACAAAATTATGGTCCAATATATATATTTTTTTTCTGCATTGCAATTGAAGTATGTTTTAGTCAAAGCAAAATTATATGCACCCATTAGAATGTTTCGATTATAATGAAAACATTTATAATATTCGTTACTAAAATTTTGTCTAGCATATTTTTATTCTCCCATTTGAATTTGAATTCTATTTTCATTTTTCTGACGAGACATTGCCATACTTTTTTAACATTAATAAAATTTCAGTTCTACTTTAGGAATTTTTTTTTGTAAGTTTTCTAATATTTCTTAAAAATTGTGCATAATAATAAACCATATTAGTTTGGAATTTATTATACGACCTTAAAATGCTCGGTAACAGAAATGCAGTTAACATTTAAATTTAAATGGGAAAAATAAAACGTAAAATTCCAGCGACAAATATTTTAAGAACAACCAAAGTTGCACGGAAAAAATCACTTTTAACCGTACAAATCCGAAAGTAATTTAATATGCGAAATTTTTAATGAATATTCGAAATTCTAAAAGTGGAACTGAAATTTTAGCGCGTGAAAAAAAAATTTAATTCGATTTAATTAGGTTAAAATGATTAAAAAGAAGAGACATCATCATATAAATCGGGCCGCGCTAACAATGCAAAATCGTAACGAAAAAGTAATCGGAAAATAGCGATACTTTGATTAATATATATCGTTAAATCACATAAAATACCAGCGCGATTAAACGATTCCACACAGTTAGCAGAAAAATCCGAGAAAAGGTTCTCTTCCATTATTTCCTTCATCACTTCCCCTACGCTCTTATTGTTAACCCGGCTTAAAACACATTTAGCAAAGCCTTCCAATATCGTCAGTTTCCTGCAAATGCATAATTTTCACTGAAAAATATTCCCCGCTTCCGTAAAAAACTGAAAATCGTTATTCGTTTTAGCTTGACTTATCGCGACGACCTGAACAAAAACCGAGGGGGTATAATCCGGGAAATCTTATTCGGAGCAGCTAATGAAATGCTTAGCCGGCGCGAAAACCATTACCGGTAGGTAGCTGAAGAGCTTCCTAGAATAGATATTATATAGGTCTATATGTGTATATAGTGGTATTTTGTGTGCGCATAAATAACGGTTACCAAAGTGTTCAGACGAAAACTACCGTACAGGTGTTCCGGGTTAATTAGGCCGAAGATGGTTTCAGCCTTTGAGTGTTTACATTTAAAGAGCAACGAACTACCCGTTTAAAAAAAATATTACTTCATTTACATTTCATCCAGCATCGATAGTTCTACCAGTAAGTTCGAGACCTTTAAAGGTACTAAAATTATTTTTGTTTTTACTTTACTAGGTTTAATCTTACCGATACCCACTTTTTTTCTTCTTCTTTCATAACATAATCATCATATAACAATATTTAATTATATAGCGATGTCTTTTAGAAAAATCCACCTTTTGATCAGATTTATTCATTCTGTTTTGTTTTTTTTTTTTATATATATATATAAAAATTCGTAAAACAACCTTCATTCTATTATCAGAGGCGAGTTTACTAATTGTATTGAGAATACGTCGGTAACGTGAAGAATCTAAGTAGTTAACGATTCTTTTTTTTTTTTCCTATTCTTTGCATTGAACTCACTAATTGTTCCAATTATTATCCAATTATTAAGTCGTGCCCCGGGTGCGGTTATTTAGCCATATCTGCCAAATAAAATACGTTATTGGAATTACAGTGATTTCAAATATCAACCAATTTTCTAGTTTCGTCCGATAACAACACTGTGTCACCCACAAAGCTCAAAGTACAAAACTACAGGTGAATAATGGTTGTGATGCTTCATTCAATCACATAGATCATCCTCGGCTGCTCTCCGCGGTTTAAATTCATTTCCGTTCTACCACATCCAGTGCACGGACGATTAAGTGCACGACATTGTCCTCAAGTGTCAACATCTGGGATCGGTTTTTTGCATCACCGGTGTTTTTCTTTTTTTTCGTTCTGCCACCGTCTTACTTCTCTCGAGTGATTGTTGGAATATCCACTAGCCGCTCGGCTTTCATTGTCAACATCTTCGTGATGGCAGCACCAGTCGACTTCAAAAATAGCTGACTTCCTTTGAACGTTGTCCGTACTCATGCATGGGGAGATTCCTGCCTTGCTAGTGGCGTTTCAATTACCTTACGTATCACAATTAAAGCCATTTCTATTGCGAATTATTCTGGGCCAGACGAGCCCCGGTATACAATGATGCCTGCTATTTTTTCTGTAGACGTTTACAATCCTTTCCTATAGTATTTTTATCTATTCACCGCGGACCCCCGATTTTTTTTTTTTTTTACGTTATTATTATTATTATTATTATTTTGACTTAATATTATCAAATATTTCTTCCCCGACCAGTATAGAGTCTCCCAATTTAATTTCCAGTTATATCGAAGATTCCATCCGCTTTTTTTTTCTTAACTGATCTATCATCTCGCTCCAATATATGTCGCGCATGCACTTCGCTTAAAACCAACCATACAATTCTAATTCTTCAATCGGCTCTCTCTAACACCTTCCCCGATGTTTTTAATTCTCTATAAATTTCAGACTACGTTTGGTTTCGCTATTACGGTTCGCAAGTCCGATAATGGCGAGTAAAATATTTGAATCGAATCAGATAAATAGTATTTTAAGACTTTTCCGACGATGATTTCTGAAGAAAGTATGTTAAGCGACGCCGAAAATTTTACAAAATTGCCAAATACCGGGGAGAAAAAAAAGAAAAAACATTTTAAACGCATCCGGAAGGAAGAAAAACAAAAAAAAACATACGTAGACCCGAGAGTTATAACGAAATCCTGATAACAAGAAAATTTAATGGAAAAAATTGTACCGAAAAAAAAAAAAAAAAAAGAAAATGATTACATTGTGTCGTAGAGATTCCCGAGGAACATCTGGCCACATTCCCAGCGATTTAGGCCGATTGAAATTTCGCAGCAGCCTGGGCCAGTGCAATCAGTGAACGAATAAGAAAGAAAGTGCAAAAATCAATAGAATTCCGGCCGTGCACATGGCAAACAACCTCCTGCCCAGTGACTATGAAAAGTGCACAACAACAAATATCATATGTCAAAAGTGCTCTCTGTTGCCAGTTCGATGTTAGGCTGCTTTCCCGTCAATTGCAAAACTTCAAAATACTCGTTTATCATTAAGCCCCCCCTGCCACATGTCTGTATGTTTCCAGTGTGGACTTCTTCCTTCGACTGACTTAATCTCGCAAAGCAACGCTTTCTAACAACATTTGGAATTAATTGAAATTTCGAAAATCTCCGAAGGAGGACATCGACCGTGTTTTATTCAAATACCGACTTACACGTCTCCTCTTGTTGTTATACGTCAGCGCCATTATTTGTTGTTCGGACAATCGTTCAGATCTTGCGAGAATTTTTTTTAGATAAAGTTCGTAAATTTTGAAACAATCACAAGAAGAACAACGTCATCCGGTAAATCTTAGGACGCGGTAAATATTTTTGTCGTTCCGAAATGTGCGTCAGATTCGCAAATATTATTGACTTCGCTTAAGAGACGTCAGGGAAATATTTTAATTTTTCTTATTCGTCTTCCAACGAAACGTAATAAAATTTTTAAATTTCGAAGAATAATTAAACATACACGCTTAAAACAAATAGATCCGGGACTGTTCAGAAAGCGCCGAGCTTCGTACTGGAAACTGCGTATTGGTGATCTGACCTCCTCTGACTAGTCTCTTAAAGTTATTTAATCGGTCGCGAATTCTATTTATTATCAAGGTATATCCGAAGAAATGAGAAATATCATAAAACGAAATATAGGAAGTAGAATAAAATAAATTTTACACTTTACTTTTTTTAAGATTATGAATTAACTTTTTTGCTTTCTCTTTTCTTTTTCCTTTTTTTTTTTTTTGTGTGAAAATATTGTTTACACTTTTTTTAATGTTGGCCTTTCGTAGAGTCGGTAATGTTGATTCACCAAAGAGATCTGCTTGCGGAGTGATATTTAGGACAGCGGTCTGGTATATGAATGCGGTCGAATACGCTACACATCTATCGAGAAACGGAGTGGTGGTTCTTTATTAGTGGTAGACAGCTGGGAATGACTAGAATATGCATGTTCAATTCGTAGTCTAGTAATTCATTTTTCCCTGCATCAATTCGGATCGATTTCCACAAACGCAGGCTCATTTTAATTAGAAATTCCCACAAAAGTCCTTTGGATTTTCTATTCTCCACTACTCTCATTGTCCGCGTTGATTTGACTATTCCCTATTATTCGCTTTTGGTCTCCTATCGCTTTTCCGCCTCACTGATGTAATGTTGATCATCCGAACTGTGCTAAAGATTTCGCCTTTCATTACGCTCCCTGCACCTTATCTCTTGTTTGTCTACTTCGCAATTTCATGAAATAACTCTCCCGTTATCACTCTCTCATTTTATCTGTGTGGGTAAAGGTCCTTAGTTAACAAACAAGGCAACCGCAGTTGTAACGTGTCATTTCAGAAGACGAACAGCGAAAAATATCCTACACGGAACTATTTAAACTCAGCATCGCTTTCCCTTTCTTCTTCAATCTTAAAACCGATTTTAGTGAAATTACGTTTTTTTATTATCATCATTTGTTTTCTTTCAGCTATTCATTTTTAACAAGTCATGCACATTTATAACGTAATTACAAAAAAAAAAAAAAAAACAGCTTTAAAACTTAAAAACTTTCTATGCAGTTCCCTTTCCAGTTTTTTTTTTTTAGGGTTTTTTCAAAAGCGATAGAATTTTCAGTATATTTTATATCAAGCAGGTTACAGAGAACTCGCATAATGTAATATCATAATGCAATCAGGCTCATTTTTAAAAATTCGTCTTTAATCCTCGATCATAGACTGAAAATATATTAAAAATCATCGGATCGTCTTGAAAAAAAATTTGACCGAAACATAAGCTTGCTCGAACGATAGCTTAAACAACAACACACAACCTTTTCGAATATAGAGATGCCTCAGTCGGGAACAGGCCGGCAAATATCCAGCAATTAACCTGATCGAGATGTATTCGGAATTAACGTCAGAACAAGCATTAAACCAATTTCGATTTATAGGAACCGTAGAATCCAAAAATTAATTTACCGGGAAAGGTAACGACAGATGAAATACGCTAATCTTGTAATTTTTAAAAAAAAATCGATAACTATTGCTCCCGGAGCAAATTACATCACGGATTTACTACGCCTAGATTAAACCGGCGCACATTAGGTGTATACAAACGAACCGACACGTATACAGCTAGCGGCTTTAGAGCGTTCGCGGAAGATCCGAAATGTCTTCGCAAATGTCAAGTCCACTTTGATAAGGAGCAGCACGTCAAATAATAATAATAATAATAATAATAATAATTACCATCTTTCCGATCGGTCTGATTAAATAAAATTAATTATTTTTTTTGATAACACGAACGATATAAATTAATTAAAAATACGCGCGAAAATTTAATGATTATGCTATTTGGAAAACGCGACGACGACAGATTTGTGTAAACCGTTTCTTATGTCACCGTCGCATGAATATTTGTTTTCGTTGCATTAACGTAATAATATATAATAGAAATAATGAATATCTAATACAAATAATAGAAGTAACCATGGAAGGGAAAAGACCAAGAGGAAGGCCAAGACAGAAATACATAAAACAAATAAAGGAAGACGTGAAAGCAAACAAATACGGAGAAATGAAGAAAATGGCTTTATCCAGAAACTTTTAGAACATGGCTGTCCACCAATCTATCATATAGATTGAGGAATTAAGAAGATTAACGTAATATTGAGAATTTTAAATAATTCATTTAGCGCTGTTTTTTCCTTTTCCTGCAACACGGAAAATTAACGAATCAAGCATGTGTGTGTGTATTTATATTCAAAAATACCGGCAACCATTATTTTCTCGTTCCGAATGATTTGCTATGTAGTTATGTACTCATGTGTCATTGTTGCGCCGAGTACAATATGCGGAGAGTAATCTGCAACGTTTTCGTGTTAGATACTTTTTTTTTAATTTTGCGAAGAATAAGCAGACTGGCTTTTCTGCAAAAAGTTATGAGTTTACACTTGACGCCAAAATTAATTCATAGATGGCATATATTATGTATATATTACGAAGTGTCAAACTGAATTTGGCGACCATTCTTTCTTTTCAGTCGTATCGCTCGATTCCAAGCGTCGTGACTACCTATTTGTACATTCTAGTTGTACAGCATAAGCATCATGGCAATTGCTATACGCAACGCGAGTGTACGCACGCAAGACCACACCCGAAACTCATTGGTATTTGATTTATCAATATACAAGTGCAATACCGCGTGTGTCTGCGCTGTGTGCACTATACTAGCGCGTATATGGTGGTATGCGTGTTGCCATTGCCTTCCACGTGATTATTAGCGAGTATTTTAATTTAATTCTTTGTAATAAGTTCTATCGTCGCCCGTAACGGAAGTCAAGCGCTCTAACATCTTATCGCGACAGATGACCAAAATTCCGCTAATGAAGATGAAAAGAGAAATAAAAGAATTCAGAAAAACGTCATACTCCAGATTAAGCGGAATTTTCAACGGTTGAAATAACAAAAGCATAAGGTCTATCGGCATTTAAAACAAAATGTGAAATCACAGTGTAAACAGTTGGCCAGACATCTTGGAAAATTAAATTTCGACTAAACCGAGACGAGTGTAAAATGTATATATGGAATTGGGACAAGTTCGGAGTACTGTCCAGGTGAGAACGGGATACGTCAAATTTCCACATTACCCGAATCCCCGAATTAGTGTTAGGTCATCTCAAAAATATCGATTATGTTGCTGAATTACAAGCCAAAAAAAAAAAAAATGTTACGTTCGATAAAACAAAAACAAAAAAAAAACACCTAAAAACCATTAAAAAACGTTTCCTATTCAACATCAATTGTACAGTCTTATACACAGTTTGTAGTATACTACGTGCATCGTAGAACAGCGCTATTTAAATTTATCTATATTTTTTATTTATACAAGCGGTAGCATGTATACACAATGGTGTAATGTAACCCCATTAACGGATTCTCATGTATTTCTAATCATATTCATCACCAACATCAATCGATCTGCACTAATTCGATCGCTCTACCGTAGATGTCGATGAATAAAAGGAAAACTTATAATAAAACACAATTTCTCTTTAAACATGGACATCTTTGGTTTCCTTTTCTTATTGGCCCCTACATCCTGATGAAGTATTTATCTGTGATGCTAATCACATTTGGTTTTAATTGTTCGGCTCCTTCTGCGGAACGCTCTTCCCTTTATTTACTTCATTTAAAGTCAAGGCTTCCTGACCCTTCCCATATCCTGTCCATTCCGTCTCAGTCTGTTGTTTCTGCCATTGGTTCCTTTATTCCTGCCATTTCCGATCGAATCAAGTTTTAATTAGTTAACTCTTCTTCTTCCTATTATTTCTCTGGGTGAGGTCCTTGGATGACGAGCCTAAAAAAAAAAAACAACTAACGCTTAGGGTTAATCGAAACTAATTTTATTACGTTGTATTTTCCGTTTATTACGCGTCTCTCTCATAATATGAGCAAAAATTACATATAAGACATTATTAAACCGGAATGCTTGTATGCAGTTGAGTGCTTACAGTTAAATGATGTATAAAAGACTGAGGAATATATTGTATTTGAAATAAAAAGATAATAAGAAAAATCCTTGACTCCTCCCAACAGGTCAAATGATATGAACTACATAGGAAATCATCCGATGTTGTGAGGAAAAGAAGGTTAGCATTTTATAGGCATTTCCAGAAAATGTGTGATATTTTATAGGCATTTCCAGAAAATGTGTGATACCCGATTAACTAAAAGAGAATCTTTTAACCTTTTGATGGATTGAAAAGCGGCCGAAGAGGATTCTCGAATACGAAAAAGGATCTTAATGAAGCACGAATATGGATATAGCAACTATTGAAAACAGAACAGAATCTTTTAAAAGAACTGGATGGCTTTAAAAAAATCAAAAATAAGAGAACCGGATAAAAGTGTACGATAGGAAGAAAAAGTATAGTGAAATAATGAAGAAATACCGAAGAGATCGAAAAAGGAAAAGTTTCCGTAGATGGCCAAATCTGAATAGAAGAAGAAGACAATGGCTGTCCCAAAAGTACTCTAAGTTCGCTTCGATCCTTCGATACAGCGAACAAAGAGCTGTTTACGAATATGACTCATATAGGATTATAAAGCGATCGTCTATTTAGCGATGGAGCTCTCATCGTATCTGCGTGACGATTGCTCGTTTCACTGCGAACGTTCGAAAACCGCTGAAGGCTGCGGGTTTTACGAAATATTTGATTCTACCTACAAAAAAATTATTAGATCTTTTGGAAAATTGTGCTGGATACATCGACGCGTCGGATTTAGTTCCTGGTTTTCGGCAGTGTTGCCTTTTCATGCTAATCTCGCAGTGTGCTCCTCGTTAATTAGTATGTAGAATTCACACGATGTTCGGACTCGAGTTTTAGGTACTTCTTTTGCCGGTATCGGGGGGTAACAGCTAATAGTCAGACACAAGGTGCTATAAGCAGGATATACGGTCATAACGGGAATGTTGAATTTCTTCAAAAGTTTTTGATCAATTCTCGTCATGTGAGACTTTGCGCATTGCATCAGTGTCCCAGTTTTAAAACCCGGCCTTTTTAGTTTCCGTATCGTATACATATGTATATATTATTAACGTTGACTGTTTACAAACTTATGAATCCACGTTGACTGATTTGCAAATTTAGATCCGAGCGAAGCTCAAATATAAAATGAGCAATTCTTGTTTATATATATGTATATATATATATATATATATGATTGATGAAATTTTACTTATGATGGATGAGCGTAGGAAAGTGAAAAATAAAAATAAAGTCCAGTACAAAGCACTGAATAGAGAGATCAGAAAATGATCCGAAAGGCCAAAAATGAATGGATAAAGGACCAATGTGCAGAAATCAAGGAATCAATTGATAAATTTCATTTGTTCCAAATGCACAAGAAGATAAAAACGGCAATAGGCCGAATATATAGTAAAAGCACAATTAAATTATACAATGGAAAAGGAATGCCGGTGTGCCGAAAGTAAAAGATAAAGAAAAGATATGGAAAAATTATTTACAAAAATTATTTGGTGACAGTCAACGAGGACTACTAGTGTAATGGATAAAACCAATGCAGAAAATTATAATTAATAGTCCAGCAATAACAAAATCTGAAGTGCAATATGCTATTAAATTGATAGAAAAGCAGGTGGTCCGTGGTATTGTACGTTTATTAATTGAAGAGAATATAACGAAGTTAGTAAGCGTATTTGATCAGATATATAATAATGGATTAATACAGAATGGCTTAAAGCAACTTTCATTTTATTAGCGAAAAAAAAACAATTTACAAAAGCATGTAAAGATTGTAGAGCAACATCCTTGATGAGTCATTATGTATAATTCATAATAGAATTAGAACTAAATGTGAAATGGGCCTTGGTGATACGCAAATTCGAATTTAGACAAGGAATACACGCGAAGCCTTATTTACTGTTAATACTTCAAAGATGCCGCGATATGGAAAGAGATGTTTTCCTCTAATGTTTCATCGACTAACGGAAGGGCCTTCGATTGCGTGTTACACGAAAAGCTAATGGACATCCTCAATAGAATTGGCATTGATAAAAATGACTTCAAGAATATAATCAAGAATTTGTATTGGAGACAAACACGGCTGAACTTGTTATAGAACAAAATGCAAAAACTGATTTTGAAATTAAAAGAGGGGTCCGTCAAGAATCTCTCCATTATTATCTAATCTTTATGCAGATAAAATTTTCAAAGTGGCTCTGAAAGATGTCAACATTGGTATTAGAATTAATGGCAGGGTAATCAATAATATCAGATATGTCGATGATACGCAGTGTCTTAATTTTAGATTCTATGAAGAGCTCAGAAAAATTATTAGAGAAAATTAACATTTCTTCGGAAGACAATACGGACTAACAATAAACGAAGACAAAACGAATGTTTATAAGTAAAACAAATAATACTTATGGAAAACTGAGGATAAATGGAAAAGAAGTGGAGCGTGTTGAAAGGTGTTCATTTATCTAGGCTGTTACATAACAGGGACCTTAGGTCCCCTGATTTTGAGGTAAAACAAAGATGTGGTTACAGCGTTTAATCTGCTATGCGATGACACTCGGAGCTTGCCAATCAGGCGAAATATGGTCAAATGTTACATCTACTGAATTCTACTTTATGCGATAGAGGCAGCCCCTTAACAAAAATCAACTGGATAGGTATACAGCGCCTGGAAATGTGGACGCTTAGAAGAATGCTGAAAATATCTTGGATAGTAAAAATGACAAACGAAGAAGTACTAAAACAAGCTAACACTAAAAGGATCTTACGTAAAACAATCAAACGACGCAAAATTTAATGTCTCGGTCACCTAACGACAAGAAGAAAATATGTCATCTTACGTTTGGTTATAGAAGAAGAAAATGCAAGGTAAAAGAAAGCCAGGAAGAAAAAAAAACGGAATGGTTGAACAATATTAAGGACCGGACTGGACTCAAGAATTTCAATGAGTTGATTAGAAAAGCGAAGAGAAAGCGCTATAATGATAGTGATCATCAACGCTCAGGGACTAAGTAAGA
Organism: Icerya purchasi; assembly: GCA_039619475.1. Classification (NCBI taxonomy): domain Eukaryota; kingdom Metazoa; phylum Arthropoda; class Insecta; order Hemiptera; family Monophlebidae; genus Icerya; species Icerya purchasi. Next base: position 243,767,163 of record CM077115.1, read on the forward strand.
CACTTTTAAGAAGAAGAAATATATATATATATTATATACGTTCGCAGTTAGTTCTAGAAATGGCTTTAGCGATTTTGATCAAATTTCCCCAATTAATAGGAAGTTCTTTAAGGTCAATAAATCGATTATTCTAAGAAATGCAGGCAACCAATGTTCGTGTTGATGATTACACTTGTATTTGAGACGGGTTTAATAAAAAGTAAATTTAACAATTCCCTTCCATATTAAATATAGAAATTTCAGGACGAAATAAATTTGTTCACGATATTTGCATACGCCGCAATTTCGAAATATTATGCAAACACTAAAGCCCACATTTTTAATATTGAAAAAAATCCAGTCATACAATTGTAACTTTCGCATTATTATTACTGTTATACTTTTTTAATCTTTATGAAAACGTGAATTAGAGTTTGATTGATTTAGAGGCGGTCGGAATTATGTAAAAGGAAAAAGAGTTTTTCCGGATGTGGAAATTGGAAACGTATTCTTCATTGACTTTATTTATTTATTAGTGCTTTAGGAAACAACGTTGGAATCAGTGCATTAAACAATTTAAACCAAGTCTGGAAAGGATATAAAAATGTTAAAATAAAATGCTGAGTTAAATCACGTGTTAGCAAACAGATTAATACACTGAAAATTGTAATGAATACAACTAATAGATACGTAATTTCAGAATCATTAACAGAAGTTGTGTATCATCAAATCATAAATTGATGTATCAAAAACTTTTAAAAAGAAAAACAACTTTTAACGAGCTTTTTAAATGTCACATTGGTTAAATATCGAATTTATTTTAGATACAGAAAAATAATTTGAAAAATATTTTCGGAATTTGTTATACTTCTAAATGTTTGTGAAAGGCATGAAAAGATACTTCGATCGATCTGCAAGCTCGGAATAAATCCGAACAAAGCTTGGTCATCAAGATTCATTTGTATACTGAACAATAAGACAAAATTTAAAAGATGGATCAGGTTACTATTATGGAATTTATTACTTATTCGTTCCATTTTTGATTTTCTCCGCCCGATACTCAAATTTCTAAAGGAACGAGCGTAATGTCTTAAGAAATTTCCACCATCATTAAAATAGCTCTCTTTACAGGGTTAATTAAACGGAAATAAAAGTACTTCTTTTAACATGAAAAAAGCTTCCTCCGCTCGGAGTGAAAATAAAGTAATTACTTGACAAACAGTGAACCGAAGCATCCTATAAAATGGTCTTTTTGCATTACAAGCGTCATTAACTCCAACAGAGTGACACGTTGGTTGCGCTGAAAATAAAGTAATCTTCATTAATTATTCCATTTTTTCTATAAAATCTAAGCCTTAGAAGCTTAAGAAAAGGGCCAAATTCTATTACGAGTAAATAAAGTAGCATGTTAGCGTGTTCTAGATAATATAGGCGAATTTTTTTAGATATATATATATATATATTTATAATTTATTTATTTTTTTTATAAGAAATTTAAATACAGTTTTCTTTGTGATAAATACAATGTGTGTTCGAGCCGTACTTAACTCAGACAGAGTTGATTTTCGGGTAAATTTAGATGAAAAAAAAATGAAATATGTAATTTTTGTTCGTTTTTTAATAAAACCAAGGAGATCGTCTTTGCTTTATTCTAATTAATAACATTCCCAGAGACAGTTAAAAACACACTCCTCTTTAGGTCGACAGAAGGACAATATTTTCTTTATGCCGAACATTATCGTTGTTGAGCAAGATGGTTGACGAGCCCGATTAAAAAAAAAAAAAAAAAAAAACAGCGATCAAGAGAAATAGCTTGATTTTTTATTTTACGATGGAAAGATCTTATTTTCCTCTTGTGTTTTTAATCTGATAGATATAATAATGAAGAAATTGAAATATATAAAATAAACTCACAGAAAAATTTCAGTCCCGAAAAAAATGGCGCACATAGCTTAATTTAATCGAAAATAAAACAAATAACAGAAACTAAAATCGGGCAAAAAAAATAATATTATAAAGCCGAAAATTCAAGTATTCGAGAATGAAACTCTCAGATCGAAGTACATAGATAGATACAGGGTACCAAGAAAAAAACTGCAAAACCGTGTTCGAAACGAAATGGTAAGGATTCGAGAAAATGCAGCGACGGGATATCACGAAATTAAGAACTACGGACATGCTGAGTACATTATTAGAGACTGAAATGAAATTACTCCAAGAAAGTATTCTTTCAGGTAAAGAACCTTCAAAAGGAACGATCATAGAATTAGACTGAGTTAAGTAGTCAACTATTTTATTACCATCCTCATTCTGTTATGATTCGGGCACGACAGCAAGGATTTCTTTACAACATGGCAAGTTCTATTTTCAAAACAGGATAATTTTTTCAGATCTTCACGTAAAAAGTTTTCAAAATATGTTCGAAATTTAACTTTCACTGAAATAAATTTCTTTGTAAATGATAGTTTTGTTGTTTGAGTAAAATCTGAAATCGTCACTAATTCGCTTCATCTTTTGGCATACAAAATTGATCCAATCAGAGTGTATCTCGAAAGTTACTCAGGAATAAATTGTGTTTCTATTCTCTCTAATAAGCCATTCTTTTTCACCATTTGATTAATTATTAAGAACTATATATATATATATATATATATAAAAGGTAGCGCGGTATCCTAGTAGTTAAGGTGCTTGGCTACTAAATCAGAGGACACTGGTTTGAGACTTACCTCGATCCGGATCCGAACCGCTCTCAGGTTTACCTAGCCTAAAATAATTGAGTACCAGGGAAATGGAAATCTGGGAAAGTAAAGACGTCCGAGAGAAAGGAACTGGCCCTCCTACTCTCATTAGTGCCGTTGGGCTTAGTACACTGTGAACCTTTATTTCACAATCCCCGACGCCCTGCTAAAGGTAAGGGGCTTGTTTTACTTTACATATACACATATATTAATTACAACGTAATTCTTAGGCCACCCCCCCACCCCCCATTAGAAAAAATGTCCCAATTTTATGTAACGTTTGTTATATTTTATTGAATTTTTGAAATTGTTATTTTACAAATATCACAATTTTATGTAAGAAAATATGTAACGAAAATGTAATGAAAAATGTAATGAAAAATGTAATGAAAAAATGTCTTAATTTTATATAATAAAAGTTAAATGTTATGATAGAATTTTTGTGATTATGTTATTTTTTTCGTGTTGATGCCAGTAAGAATTACGTTGTAAATTTTGATCATTTTATACAAAGTATAGAAGAGAAAGAGACAGAAATGAAAGTAAGAGGGTCAAGGGGCCTTTGCGAGGCCAAAGTGGCCGAGTTTTATATATATATATATATATATATATATATATATATATGTGTGTGTGTGTGTGTGTGTGTGTGTGTGTGTGTGTGTGTGTGTGTGTGTGTGTGTGTGTGTGTGTGTGTGTAAGTATATATATATATATATATATATATATATATATATATATATATATATATATATATATATATGTATATATATATATATATATGTATATATATATATATATGTATATATATATGTATATATGGTGCGGGAAGGTATGTATTTATGTGCATGAATATTGGTAAAATGATTTTAAAAGTTAAAAACATATATTTACGCTATGCTACAAGACAACGAAACCACTCATTTTCATTTTTGTTCAATTTAGTTTTAGCAATAGTAAAATATTTTTATTACTTTAATTATTCAGTGTAAACTTTAGGTTCGGTGTCGCGTTTTTAATTAAAATCATTTTTCTATTCTCGCTTTCGAATAACACCCATTATCCTCATCTTTATTGGCTTATTGTAATGAGATCCAACTTTTATCTTTCATCTCAACCCGTTGTACATTCTCGCTAACTTCCATTTTCATGCTGGCACATGGCATTAACAGCGCCTTTTTCGTGAAATGACCTAAGATTGCAAGTTCATTATCAGATACCGCAGTTAGTTCATTTGTTTAAATGGTTACGTGTTATTTGCCAACGAACGATTCACCGACACGACCGTAATCGCGCTAAAACGTAAAATATATTTATGACATCGGTAATGCGTACACGAATTAAAGTGTCATTTTAATAATTGCTGCGAAACTGCTCTTTTTTTTTCTTTTTTGTAACTGACTTAAATTATTCCGAATCTTTTTGCATAATTTCTCCCAGGCTTGGGGAAAAGTAAACTGTATGTACATACAGACCAGTGAGATTTAAAGGTTTTTTAACACTTCGCATCGACAGTTTTATCACCTTGTAGTTTCGTCTTTTTTTCTTTTTTTAATGAATTAATTAATTTTTGTTATTAATTTCGTTTTTGATTTAATGCTTATATCAATAATTTTGACTAAAGTGAACCTATTAATCAAATCTATGAAGCAAATACGGTTTTATAGTTTTATTCTTTCTGTACCTAAAAAGAATCCGACTCGTTCATCCATTTCTTTAGACATTTTTCGTTTTTTTTTTTTTTTTTTTTTTTTTAATTTGATTTCTAGTTCCACTGCTAGTCTACTGTTATTTAAGGATTTCTATCCTTCAACGGCATTGTTCTGTTCCGTTCGCCATTTACATTCCACATTGAAATTTCTTTTTGCCACTTTCCGTCGCATTAGATGACGCGAAATAATTAAGACACATTTGTAGTTTCGAACCAGTCGTAGGCAATTTCAATAATTAAAATTAACGCTAGAACTTATGTTATAGGTTTTTCTCTAGTTTGTTGCATTTTCTTCGAATTCATACGACTAATTTCTTGTATCTTTCTCCATAGTCATCGAATAAAGTAATAAAAAGAAACCCGGAAACAACACTTTCTGGAAATACAGATCGAAATATTTGTAGATAACAATTTTTAAATCGATTTTAAAGGTTTTTTCCAGCCTAAATTTGTGAGTATGCTGATTATTTGGATATCTGTTTCTTTGAACACGCTTTTCGTAAGCTAGAGAAACATGCTGTTTAAGATATTTATTTTTTTTTTTAAGAAAATTATTACTGTTTCCACTATGAAGACATTATTTACTAAAATTGCTTGTAACGGTTTGTTTCCTGAGCGAAATTAATTGTGGGCAAAGAGATAGTAGTATATAGTGAACCGTGAGTAGGGCCGTAATAGAATGAGGGCAGAAAGGTAGATGTGATTTTTGCAATATGTGCCCATACGTCAACCAGCTGTAGCCAATTCGAAGTCGCCCATCACAACTTCCCCTTTCCTGAAGCACGCGCTTAATGTTCACAAGCCAGTAATTTCTCAGACTGCACGGAATAGATTAGTTTTTTTGGTACTTGAATCCATCAATTAGAAAAGTTTCTTTTAGCTTTACTTTTAAGGTCTATATTATTACGTTTGATATTGAAACTGGGACGTTTGGAAAAGGCTGCCTAGTTGTTTCTTTTGCTACCTTATCTGGCGGACTCACTCAAAGAAAATCCCGTATGTGCTGTGATATTCACAACATTGCGATCTGTAGTAAGGGATTCTAGGACAAATGATTTAAAGCGTGAACGGCAATAGGATGAAGTGATGCAGAACTATTTGCGAAAGATCTGATCGGGTTAAGCGGCGGGTCAGCATATTAAAAATTTGTTATGATCCGTAGATACCGCAATATCCACAGCTAATTTTATCGTGTAGAGTTCCGCCGAGTTAACTGAATAATAATTTGGCAAACTATACCACGCAATTTAACGCCTAAACAGAAATGGACTTTTATTAATACTAACTTGAATACAATGTATTGTTTTAATTGTTTGTAACCCCCCTCTTCCAATATTACTGCTGGTTTCCCGTTAGCACGGTCGATAATATTTCCATTTTTCTTCTCAGCGGAAACTTCACTATATTTGGAGCCTAAATTAAAAATCGGAATATACCTTATTGAAAACAATTTGCTTAGAACTGGAAAAGTCTTATAAAAACTGGTTTCTACTTTTGTTTCCTTAATTTCTCCGATACCTGTTGATATCTCCTTTATTATTACATTGTAAACAGTTCGGTGAGTTACTTCTTTTTTTACCTCCGTTTGCTAGTAGGAATGATGATGACTAATCACAAACGTTTTTTACGTTGGCAAATATCACGATGATACAATACAACCTTTTAAATTACCAACTTCTTCGTAAACACATATATTTTTTTTTTTTTTTTAAAAGAAAAAAAAAGTATTCATATTACTGGATCATTATTTTTTTACAAGGTTTCCTGCTCTCCTGTTATCTTTTTAATACGAAATTAATATCTTTCGATTTTTTCCGTCATCAGAAATCGAACCCGGAAAAGCGCTAAACTCATTAGGCTGTAACTGATTTAGGAACTCACAGATACGTCATATAATAGGACCGGAATAAGATTTTTATAATTTTTATTTAAAACTCCCGTTAACCATATTAGCTTAAACATTTATACGATGATTTTTGGTTTAAAACATTTTTCATTATCATGTTTATTGAATCAAATTTATATGGATTGCGAAATTTAGTTTAAAGAATAGCAACGATTAAGACTTATTGGAAACCTCCGTTCACGTGGAATATTTGAGTATTTTCTGGTCAAGAATCGAAAGAAAAGGATGCAACGATCGTTAGTTATCCGCACTTTACAAATATATATATATATATATATATAATATCCAAATTTAAATTTTATCATGTGTTTTTGAAATTTATAAATTTTTTGAATTTAATTCATTACTATCAATAATATGCGTTCCATTTATTTTTTAACAATTTTAACGTTTATTTATATTATAAACAATACTCGGCCTTTTCCTTTTTTCTTCATTTTATTATCGCCTTTTTTCGGCATCTTTCTATTTTATCTTGTAAACAAATTGCCGACTTTCTTTTAATCTAATCGACCTAATTTTAATTCGACTAGTTCCTATATTTCAATATATATTTTAATAATATACACTGTCGTTCCATTTTTATATTTTCCTAGCTCAGTGTGCTTTATTGATTCATCCTCTGTGTTAAGCTAAAGATGAACTTCGTCAGAAAACGTAATATTTACTTTAGGAAATTTTGGTTTGTTTTATATTATTTTTAATTTGTATTACATTAAAAAAAAAACTATATATATATATATATAAATAAAAATAAATCGGCCATTTTGGCCTCGCAATGGTCTGTGCCCCTTGACCCCTGGTGCTTTCATTTCTGTCTCATTCTTTTCTATGCTTTTTGTTTTGTTTCTTTTTTTTGTTTTTTTTATTAAGAGAAAATAATTCTTTTAAATTTTCAGCCCTAAAGTGGGAGACTTATTGACACAAAAAAAGTATGATTCACTAACACCGCGTGAAACGTGCATCACCTCCTTCTGTAATAAACAAGAAGTGCTTTTTAATCACTATAGCGTCATTTTTATCCATTGACCTCGTGATGGTAAAGTCTTTTATCCGGAACAGGCCTTAACTGGAAAATGAGCGCGATACGTTCCAGTTAACTATAACCTTTTGAACACTGAAGGCAACAGCAATGATGACAGAAACGAATGAACTGAAATGGCGAATTGTTAACCTCATCTAATACTCCCCATTATTATCTGTTATGTATTTTGCTTTTCGCGGTAGTGGTGACGAGATTATATGTAGCTTACACGCTCGAATTAACCGAAAAAGATAATTTTAGACAATAAAATATCGGTTGCTTCAAAATTGAATTTTCTTCGCCTGGAACGAGAAGTTTTAGCAAGTTTATGAATACCCTCGGGCAGTAGTAATAACCGTAAATTTACCCTATGCATACTGTTCCGTTCCATAATTACCTCTGCAAAATTTTTGAAATTTAATTAAATAAGCTAATTTCCTAGACTTTTATGATGCCAATGAAAAACAGAAAAAATAAATAAAAATAAACAGACTTCTACAGAAAAGCCTTGCTTTACAAACTAATATATATTTTTTTTTTTGGATATATTTTAAAATAACAGTTGGGGTCCTAAAATATATGTACATCGTCCACCTGTAGATTTATCGAATATATTTCTAAACATTAAATTCAATTATAATTTTACATATGTATATACTTATATATATATATATATATATATACATATATATATTGTAATTTAGTTGTAAAATCCGTTTAATGTTTTTCACTTGTTTATTAATATTGATAATTATGATATTATATAATTTCTAAATTCTCACGAGAAACATTTACATGAATCTGGGAAAGTAAAGACTGGTGAAATAATGTTGCTGACCCCCAGTAGTAATATCTTCAGATCCATTAGACTCCATTACTGGAGTCCTGTGTTTTTTTGTTTTTTTTTTTTTTGCCACGGCAGTCGAAGAAGACTACTCTATTGGCACTGCTGACCCTATACTAAAAAGAAAAACAGAAATTTAAGAATATTATCACTTCCCCCAGCGGATCAGAGACAACAGCTATATTCGAGTTATCGTTAACTGCCAACTTATTGTAGAACTTTATATATAGTTCTTTGTGCACATGTCTTTGACATACGGAACGTTTAGATCCTCATGGAGGGTTTTATTTGATACGTAATACGGAGTGTTAACCATCTGCCTTAATATTCGTGACTGCAGTTGGTCTTCTGATGTTGCTCACTGCTGAAATTCTGTATACTTCAAGCCCATATCTCCAATATGGGGCTACAACCGCCATGTAAACTAGTCTTTTATACCTTAGGGTGACCTTAAATTTTCTATTAAAAATACACCCTAGCGCCTTGATTCTGGCAATGACTTTTTGTCTGCAGTTTGCAACTTGAGCTCCCCAAGTAAGTCGACGATCCAGTACCAATAGGTATTTAACGGTGTTGCAATTAACCAGAGCTTGTCCATTTAAGTGTAAGGGAGAGCAATTCCCTCTATTGAGCCTGAGGGTGACCTGCTGACTTCTTAAATGATAATTCTGTTAAGAGACTTACTTCACTTATAGACACCTTTATTTACAATACGATCTCACTGTTTGCAGAAAAAACGTGTATAATGGACTGGTATCGTAAAAATATTCTACATACGATACAACTTTATATAGGTTACTTGAATTGAAGATGGTAACATTTTTTTGTTTTTTCAACGTTATTATCCGAATGAATGAAAAACGCGCCTTTTGTGGACAGAACCGGTAACTTATTGAAATCGATTTGTGCAACATCTCCGCGAACGTCCGCCTTAATTTTGTTTAAAAAAATTTTAATCATCAACCAAGGCGGGCATACACACGTTAAACGTTATTAAACATTTCGACAGGTTCATCAGTTTTCTGATTTTTACTATTTGTTCGTTAGATGTGATATACTTTTTACGATCCTTGATATTATTTTTTCTAATGGTAAAAATCATTCAAGGAGAAAGAATGTGCAAAAAAAAAGTAGTTATTTCAGTTTTAAAAGGGACTTTTACGATCTTTGGATTAACTCATGAGCTGAATTTCTTCGATACACTGAAATAACTGTGTCTTTTTTTTCGCTTTAGAAATTAGTTTCTAATATGTACGTTTGCCTATGTGTGCTGAGATTTGAATAATAACCAATTCGGGTTTGGACGCTCGCGTTCTTTAGAAATCGCTGTTAGAAAACATTATTCAATTAGCGCGAACCAAAAATTTATTCAGTGTTGTCATTACTTTTGATGTAAAAGGTGCATTTGATAATTGTGTAAACATTCGACAATAATTGAAGTTCTAAAATCTCACAAAGTCAATCCTGATTTAATTAAAGTAATTTACGATTATCTAACAAACAGAACTGCGTTAATCAAATTCGAAAGTTTTATTATCGTGTGCAGTATATCATGCGGAATGCCTCAGGGTTCGGTCCTCGGACCGACACTCTGGAATATATTATACTCGTATATTCGTAAACAGATGGAAATCTTTTGTTCGCGATATAATTATGTCGTCGAATTTATCAGCTTTTCTGATGATTTATGCTCCATCGTTAAACTGAAAAAAGGCAACGGAAGCTGATAACGTGTTAGAGTTATTTGCAAAACCGTGGAAAAGATTTTTCTTCACTGTGGTCTCGAATTTTTAATTGAAAAGACAATAATGATGTTTACTGGTAACAAAAAAAAAACCACAGAGGTAATTAACAAACTTAGCATACTTAACTTGTTAAAAAAAAAAAAACTTGTTATATGATATTCCAATTGTGAAGAATTTTAAATACCTCGGGGTAATGATAGATTATAGGTTTAAATTTAATAAACATGTAAACTACATAACAGATATTAAAAATTCAACCTAACTTAGGTGGTATTAACTATAACAACAGAGTGATAATGTATAATGGTGTTATTCGTGCGATTTTTAATTACTGCTCGAGTATTTTTGTATATCAGAAATATCTCTGTTTCTGATATATGAATAAAATTTTAAAGATTCAAAGGAAGCTTTTTCTGAGTCTAGGCTCGTTCTATAGAACGGTGTCGATGGCTACGGCTCCAGTTGTCACTGGAATCCTTCCGGCTGACTTAAGTATGTACACCATGCTGCCTTACTAACCGAATACAAAATGTTCCGCCGTGACTTGTCTCGTTCCAAATCCGAATCGCTCCCAGGTTTACCCAGCCTGAAATAATTGCGTACCGGAGAAATCTACGAAAGTAAAGGGGCCCGAGAGAAAGGAACTTAACCCTGGTATTCTCATCAAATCCATCAGGCTTAGTACCATTATGAAAAGCTTAACTTCACAGTCCATGATAAGATCGCTACAACTGTTCAATAACAATTTTAACGTAAACTTACAATATGATAATTTTACGAGTATTAAAAATTTTAATAGATTCGTGAAAGTAATTATTTTAAATATCTGGCAAGAAAGGTGGAATAACACCAGAGTGATGACAGACTAACCGTTACAGATTAATTATATGATATAAACGTAAGATTTTAAAGAAATTACTAAGAATTAATTTTTATATAAGTCAAGCGTCGTCGGGACGTGGCAGTTACGTATTGGAAACGATTTAAAATTACACTTTCTGACATTTGTCATTTCTGTCGTCAACTTGGTGTTCCCGATGATACAACAGTTAGTCACTTTCTATTTGAATGTCTCTTCACCAAGGAAGAACGTTTAAAATATGATCTAGATAGCTATATTGTATCGATAATGGAATTATTATTAATAATGTTAACGGCTTAAACGTGTGTCGAACTGTCGCGCGTTTGTAAATTATTGTAACTTCGCTTTGAGGAAACGCATTACTATATACTCGTAAGTGTACCTAACGTGTTAGGTCGATTGTACATTACGAATACTATAACTGAACCAATAGGCATCGCGGTCGTATATAATAAAAAAAAAAGAAAAATCCCTTTATTCTACTGCTACACCGTCATTTACTTTGGTGAACTATCTACCGATTCTGTATCGATAGAAAAATTCGCCATCTTTACAAATGATCTATAACGTATTGCACACTCTGGTTTGAAAATTCAAAAGTCAACACAATCTGGTGTGGTAGTTTTGCTTAGAGAGAAACCAACGCCGGCAATGATTTCCGATTTTCCCGAGCCATAGCTATAGAGTATCCTTTTTCTTTTTTCCTATCCTGGGCGCGCCAGTGGCCTTGACCCAACAACATGCAAAATTAAGAGATAGAACTAAATAGCCAGGCGGTCAGAAATGGAACTCACAAAGGATAACAGCAACGGAACAACTGAAATAGTAATAAATAATTTTCGGAAACAACTGTATTTTAAAAGATATTTATTCGCTTAACGTTTCAACCAGCTTACACTGGCCATCATCAGAGGGTGTCCGAAAATTATTTATTATGAGTAATCACTGTGAAAGCTTTAAATATTTAACTGAAATAGTAGTATTATGCATGGTGAGTGATAGACCAGGAAGAATGGAAAATAATACACATTTTCGCCGATGCAAATTTCTTCAAGCTGATTACGAAAAATGTAAATGGCATTTCCGTTTAACCTTATTCCGCGCAATCGAGAATTCTACGTTAATAATAGCTGGAAAAAAAAAACATCAGACCTCATACGACTGAAGCGGAAAGTTATTTAAAAGACGCTCTATACGCACACTAGATTGTTGTAACGATAAGATATATAGGCTACGATTATTAGGGTGAAGGAGGAAATTGTTTGTGACTTCTGAAAAAATGTTCACCAATAGGTATAAATTTTTCGTTGGAAACATTTTGTTAAAGAATACTTTCTAAAAAAATTTGCCGAATATAATCCGTCTACATACGGTGGAATGAGGAAAATGATAAAGAAAAAATAAAAAAAAAAAAAAAAATACCGGTTTATCTGTCGTTGTAAGAAAATTGTTCAAAAGAAAAAAAGAAAGAGGAAAAACAAAGAAATGCGAGAAAAACTGGAAGCCGCTGGCTTAACTGAAAATGTAAATTCAACGCTGCCAAAGATTTACGATCGACTTTAAAACGTGTTCCACTAATGCATTTTCGAGATAAATTTCAAATTAAACAGCGTAACGGCGCGATATATGTACGAAATAATAACGTCCGGGTCGATCCGGCAACGAAAACGATTAATTTTCTACAAAAATTTTCTTATTGGAATTTCCAGTGCGCGATTTTCATCTGCGAACGGAAGATTCCCATTCCAGCGAGTTCTGTTCGCGTTGTCTTTTCGAATTCGTTTCCCAACGTTGGATTTTTTGTTGTTGTTTTTTTTCTTCTTTTTTTTTATCGGACGCAAATTTAGATAAACGATGCTTTGTCAATGTGGCTGTTGTCGCGTGTGAAAAATAACCTTTTTTTCCTTCATCAAATTAACACCTGAAAAAACGCGTTTATTTTTAATCATTCAACTCTCTCAAATATATAATATGCCTTTTGATCAGAATAAAACCGTATTAACTCAGTTATACTAACTAACAACAACGAGCAAAATCAATTTTTTTCTTGCCAACAATCGGCGAATCTTAATCATTTTATTATTGGAACTATCGAAATATCTGAAAAACCCACGTTAATCGCGGTCAGATTTTGAATTCAACGTCGAAATTATTCATTTAAAAAAATAAAAAGGATCTCGACTGCAGTTTAGGACCGTCGCCGTACTTTCTGAATGCACTGACCCTTTTTAAACGGTTTTGACGGAAATTTTGGTAATGGCCCAAGGCAACAACTCCAGTTCGCAGTGTCTATAAATCGAGTTCGTTAATATTTAAATATCGCGTATAATGAGATTAATTTCTGACAGTTTAAGAAATAACGCGTTCGAAGATTTTTCGACATTCTATGTTTTAACACGTCAATGATGAAAAAAAAAGTTAAATTTAATCAAAATTACCACGTGCGTATAATACTTATATTGTTTTTATTGATTTTCAAAAGTTTTTCTTTCGAACGGCTTTCAAATTACTCGAATTTACAACAACCCCCAGAGGATAGATAGGCTCTGTGTGTCATTCTTTATTAGGCTTACCTCACACGGACCACTACTTTCGACCATAGCGGAACCATAAAGATAAAGTGATCGTCGGTGATCGGACACAACTCGCTAACCACTTTCTAACCACTCAAAGCGGTATTTTTTTTTTTTTTTTTTTTTCAATTGGGCTTGTCAACCGAGGACCTTTACCGAGAAACAATTAAGGGAAAACGAAAGTTATATAGTGAGACGATCAGCTATCGTTAATAAGAAGGAAAAAATGGAGGAGATAATAAGTGTAGAAGGAAAAGACAGAATATAACGAGCACAAAAAGGAGCAGCAAGCCCAAGCCTAAGCAAGTGGCAGTACAGAGCCGAACGATCCACCGAAAGAGATGAACACTTAATAAACATGTGATCAGCGTCACAAACAACCGCGTCATTTGAATGGAGAGGACAACACGGGGTAGAGGCTAATGATTAAAGAAAGCGGGAGGAAGGCAGCAAGGAATGGTTAAAGCACAAACGCACAATGGAGACAACAACAGAACGAGGAAGTGAAGGAAACAGAAGGAACCAAGGATTTGAAGGAAGATTAGGCTAAACGGACAGATAAAAAGAGCGACAATTAGAAAAGGAGGAAGGATACATATTCGACCAAAATCTGAAATGGAAATATTTACACAAAGGCAAGAGATTAGAGGATGGGATTTTTTTGAAGATGAATGTAGAAGAAGCAGCAACCCGAGCCAAAGAATCAGCCATCTCATTCCCTGAGATGCCAGAATGACCAGGAACTCGCAGAAAGTCAATATGGATCCCATGGAGAGAAGAGAGAGTCCGAATGAGAGAACGTATGCGGAGAATAGAAAAATCACAGGAAAGATTAGGAAGAGGAGAAGAGATGGCTTGAAGAGCACTCATGGAGTCGGATATGATCAGAAACTGGGAAGAAAGACGATTGGAGGAGATAAAAATAATGGAACGTAAAATAGCCGTTAGCTCGGCTGTAAATATGGAGCAGAAAGAAGGAAGACAGAAGGATTCAGAGAAGTTATAGTCTGGAAGAATAAAAGAAGCACCAACCCCATCAGGCCCCTTAGAACCATCAGTGAAAATGTTCACATGAGAAGGAAAGAGAGAATTGACAGTACTATGGAATGCCTCTTTAATTACAGCTAGAGGGTGAGATTTTGCGAGTGTAGGCAGAATAAATACTCTGGGAGGATGGCAGAAATCGCTCTGACGTTAAAGGAGAAAAAAGGCAGACTATTAAAGGAAATTGTATACGGCCAAAATGAACTAAGACGGACGGAAATAAGGGACAGGATAGGAATTTTCCTAGGCACAAAAATTCCGAGAAATAGAAAGGTAGGAAAAAATGAGAGAAGAAGATGAGAGAGAAAGACGTTTAGCAAGGAAGCGATAGCCCAAATAAGATCTGCGAATAGACAGGGGAGGAGCATTCGATTCGGCAAGCAGCAGTGCTGGAATAGGAGAGGATTTAAGAGGACCGAGACAGAGTCTAAGGCAAGAATTTTGGATCACATCAAGTTTAGAAAGAGGGGACTTGGAAGCGCAGGCATAAATGAACGAACAATAATCAAGCTTGGAGCGGACGATGGATTTATGTAGAAGAATAAGAATGAAAGGGTCACCACCCCATTTAGTCGGAGACAGGGCCTTCAGCAGGTTCAACCGTTTAGTAGAGGAGGAGGAAAGATATTTGATATGTTCGAAAAAAGTCAGACGACTATAGAGAAAGATACCGAGATAACGAAAGCAATTAACACGAGCAAGAGCTGTGCTATTTAAGGATAAATTAACAGAAGCAGGGTTATAAGGGCGAAGGGTAAATACAACGCAGGAGGACTTAGAAGGAGAAATCGAATGGTTAATTGAGGCAAGAGCACTTTCAAGAAAATTGAGGGACGAATTGAGAGCATCATTAGCTGCGTCAATATCGTGGGAAGAGGGAAAAAGTAAAATATCATCGGCAAAGAATAAACAGTGGGAATTTAAAGGAAGGGAGCGATACTAGCAGTATCAATGTTAAAAAGAGTAGGACTGAGGGAGGAACCTCGAGGAAGACCGCAGAAAACCTTTCTAGAAGTGTCAAATAATGGAGGAGAGAGGTGGATGTTGATTGGGCATGAGCTTAATAACAAGGGAAATGAACGCGGTAGTTGCGTTATTGTTAAAATATTGTAGTTCAGAAGTGGTTTGTTCTCGTACTATAGTATAACCACAGCAGAACCACAAAAAAGTAGTTCTCCGTGTCTGTTTAACGTCAGGCGTAACTCAGACGGAGGGCCACATTCCGACCATAGCGGAACCATAAAAGAGTGGACGAAAAGTGTGGTCTGTGAGGGTTAAGCCTTAGTGTGCGTTATGCTTGTACGACCTCTTTTCTCTTTTTTTGTTCATCGATTTAATTACGTGCAGCGTTTTCGTATCGATGCGATGATTAAAAATGATGGCATAGTTGTTAAAACCGGCTCTTCTAGAAATATTATGGAAGACTGACGTATTCCCATAAAAAATTCTAATACATCACCGGCCACGTAAAAATTAATATAAATATCTTCGGATAATCGTAAAGTAGTGAACTCTATTATCCGCAATTATACACGAAGAGATAAAACCAAAAAAAAAAAACAACATTTTTGTATTGCATATTTTGCAAAAACAATTTTGTAGCTCATCGAGAAAGTAGAACGCTCTACCACCGCAAGTCGGACCCTGAAGACAGAGTTTTGTAGAAAAAATTTTTTTCGGATATCTGTCAACAACTGAACTAGAACAAATTCACATCTACAACTGCGTGGGCCGCTGCTGTATTATTTTCCGACGAAGGTGGTGGCATTAATCCAATAGCAATTTAAAAAACAACTTCACGGCGGAAGTATCCGTGACATCTGCATTACGTAAATTACGAGCAAAAATGATAAATCGAAGGGCTATACCGTGCATTATTGAATAGCAGCAGTTGCTAACAGAGCTTGTCAGTTCGAATTCCGCAAAGAACAACAACAATCGATTCGTGACATGTCGTTGTCGCGTCTCTTGCGACAAGAAACAGCGTCATCTTCCGATTTCTGGCACCATTGTCTCTCGTAAATTTCTCTTTAACAAATTTTCTTATTGCCGCTATCTACTTCTTCCTCTGCTGAGTAGGCTTTTGCTTCCATTTTCCTTGTTCCGCCGACGGGAAAATTCCATTCTCACCTATTTTCCCGAGATGTTTATTCTCCTCTCGATGTCGTCAACCATCGCTAATTTTTCTTTTTGGCACCCCCTATCTCAATTACAGCCGATTACCTGTTTTTCCGTGACCCCAAGAGTCAGTCGAAAGTAATTCTAATAATATTCTTTCTTATTCATTTCGTTCGAACATATTACCGAAGCCGTATTCTTTTTTCTTTTCAAATCTCGCACTCACCTATTAATTAAGAAACTTATCTTGTCATTTCGATTCTCGATTATGTTTTCGCCTTTTTTTTTGGCGTCTAAATCATTACGTTCTTTTCTTTGTGCGTGACGCGCCAGCTGTCAGCGCACAGGTAAAATTTTTCTATATTCTTAGTTTTCAGAATTCGGATCCGAACCAGGTCCTAAAACCAAATGCGTCACGGTAGCTATTTTCAGCTAGCGAGAATTTATTTTCTCAGCGGTAGTCTTCGTTCCACGGTTCAAATCCGTTGAATTCTGCACCAAAAAAAAAAAAAAAAAAAAAAACAAAAAAAACTTAATATCATCGAGTAGATAATTTCATTTATATATGTATTTTTCACTTATTTCCATTCCTCTTTTTTCCATGTATGTACATATCTACAGCCTTTTTAATCCCTCCTCCGCATATATAATTGAATAATGTCGACGGATGCATTTTCTTTTTCGAATATTTTAGATTTTCCTTGATTTTAGTACTTCCAACCTAGATTTTTAATCACTTGTAAGTGTTCCTGACGTTATAAATCTCTGTAGTATTTCCATAATTCCTCATTAACCCCCCCCCCCAGGTCGAACGCTAAGCAAAAATCTCGATTCAGATCCCCTTGTATTATTATTTTTTCAGCATGCTATCTTCTTCTTTTTGTACACCTTTGCGAAAGTTGGTAGTTCACTGACTGCCCCTTAAAATGGCCAACCGGAACGGTTCTACTGACAAGCAGTCATTCACAGACGTCCGACCGATCTTTTTCCTGCATAATAATCATTCCTCAAATAATTAACCTCGGTATTCAGTATCCCGCATGAATAAATATCTTTTCAATAAGAAAAACACAAAACGATATATACCTTTTTTTTTTTCTTGTTTGGGTTTTTCCCTAGGCTTGTCAGCAACGGACAATTACCCATCGACACCGTGTCGATAGCAGCAATTAAGAGTAACAAGGAATGGAATCTGACAAAGAATGCTATACCAAGGATGGAAAAACAATAACAATCAACGTCGACAAATGCCAAACGTATGCATCCTGAAAAGAAAAGGAATGACATTACCGAAGGTAAGAGCCAAAAGGAGTTAGCTATCCCATACTATGGCCACATCTGCGATTACAGAGCCCACAGTACGAACAAAGGAATCTGGCTACAAATAATTAAGGAAGAAAAAACACGGGATGTTTAAAAACCGGTTAGAGCCACCAAGCACGAAACCTATATAAAACACAGCGCTTAGTGTCCGTAAACAATTATCCGAAAGTTCAATGACTTTCTCCATCACTATAAAGCACAAAACGATATATAAGTCGAGGAGGTAACGTCTGATGTACAACACTCTTCGCATGCATAATACAAGAGTTCTTCAGTTCGACTTTTAACTCCCGTCTAGTAAATCTTTTCGTGAAAAGTGTCCTTACCTGTTTATGAATAGTCTCGTTTTTTTTGAGACAAACCAAATCTCGCGTGTCAGGTTTTCTGCAAACTTTCATTCTGTTCTGCCTTGTTCATTTCCAACAGGAGTAGTTTCAGAGTGTCTCAATATTACGTTTGCTGTTCTTCTTTGATATTTCGACGCTTTTGAGATCTTCCGGGAACGCGTTTTCATTGTGTACTCTACTAAATAGTTTCAAGAGTGTTTTTTTATTAGTCTAAACCGGCGAGATCGTCTCCGGTTGCTTATTTATGCCCTTCTGATAACGTTTTCTAATGTTTTTTTTTCGTTTTTTGATGGGTTCGTCTCAAAATAGACAGTAACCTAAGAAGAAGGAAAAGGATGAGAGGTGAAATCAGATGTTTAATATAGAAAATAAAAAAAATAAAAACTCGAATGCCACGACATTACGGATATACATAGTTAAAAAAACTATAAATTAACATTTCTGTTTATTGATAATCATTCGAAGGGAAGCAAAAACAACGCCTCTGTTTAACCCTGTGACGGTGGAAAATGTATTTTTTTATACGGCATTATTGCACTTTTAAGTGGAGATGTGAAGTTTTTTTAATTGTTTACACTTCTTTTACTTCATATGTCTGCATTGCCTGGTTCGTTGTTCTCATTATTTAAAAGGAAGTTAAAAATTAGTAAAACTACGGATTATTATTTTGTATACACGCATATTTTTTTAATCATATTTACACGCAAACAAAAAATGTAATTATTAAACTCTATTCGGTAACATTATAAAACATGGCGAATAATCGAAAAAAGAAATGTCCCTAATGCAGCATAGTTTCAGGCTAAAATATTAATGTATACGTGTAAAGACGGCGTTGGTTTAACGATACGAAGTAAGTAGTAATAGTTTTGTCCGATTTTTTTTTAAGTTCTTAATAATATAGAGTTCACACTAAGTTTGCCGGATTATAAAGAAAATTCTATCGACGATTTCATTCCCCCTTGGAAAATATAGATCATTTAAAATTGATACGTTTTTGGCTAAAGATATGCACACCCGATAAAGAAATAATGGACTTTTCTTTAAAACTTTTATTAGGATCGTCGGTCAGGTAACTCCTATCGGTCGGAAACGATAAAAAGGAAAAACGTCAACAAACTGATGACAGTAATAGAGACGACGAGGAAGGAAAGATAAAGAAACTATAATGAACAGAGGAACCTTTCGTAAATATGAAAACGGAATTTGTAACAGAAAGAGAATTCGAAGAAGACGTGATGTTATAATCACTAACAGTCGTGTACCAAAGAGTAGGCGGAGAAAAAGAAAAATTAATAGCAAGAGATGGTTGATAAAATACACAGTTAAAAAAACGTAGATGAATAAATAGAATGATCGATTATATTCGTAAAGGAGAAAATGAAAATACTCGACCGAAATCTAGAGTGAAATTTGTTTTATCGGGTAGAAGATCAGAGAATCTGAAATTTTCTTAAAATATAATAAGCAGTGAAAGTATTAGCAATTTCGTGTTATCTTTAAAGAAAAATTATAAATCCTCGGAATCGTATATATTAAAAAAATGATAAAGTCGCAGGAATACGGAGGAAAATGAAGCTGGAGACAAGCGGATAATTGGAGAAATTAATAGAATAGCCCACGCGGGACGGTCGTTAATTCCATTTTTATTGATAGACTAGAAATGAGAAAGTCATAAAGCTAAAGTTTTGAAGAATAATACCGGCCCCCTCGAGCGATCGACGCCAAAACGGCCACACGAGAGAGAAATAAGAAATTGATAATGCTATAAAATTAAAGATAAAATTCTTATATTTCATTATACATCTTGGAAGAGAAACTTGGAGAAGTTAGGAAAAAAAGTACATTAGAAAGTTGCCGAAAGATAGGAATTGTTTTTGAGACAAAAATTAGCTATACTGAGGAAAGGTAAGAGTTAAAATAGGGGTTTTATATTAGGAGCAACGCGCCACCGGTGTTTAAAAAGAAACGGAGTAGAAGTAACAGTAGACATTTAGGAAGAAAATGACGCTCCTAACTGGGATGTGTGAGCCGAAGAACGAGGTATATATTCGATTCAGCAAGAACCGGTAGATTAGGAAAGAAGAGCACCGGGGCAGCAAAGTCGAAGGTAAAAATTTTGTATCATATTCAGTTTTGAAAGTAAAGATTCAGAGGCGTAAAATCAAAAATTTAAAACGAATACTTATACAAGAAAATGGAAATACAAGGGTCGCGCCTCCCCGTCCGATTGTCGATAACGATTTAACAAATTTATCGATGGCGAAACCTAAAGGACGGTAGAAAGGTGAATAAAGGAAACTCTAGAGCACGCTTAGAATTAAGCGCTCCATTTCTACGAAGAAAATCGAAATATCACGGAGAAACTATAAAGAAAAGGAGAGTTTTGCCGTAGAGATAGTTTAAATATTAAAAAAAAAATTAGGACCGAAAGAATTGAGGAAAGATCGGAAACCGGGAAACGAATGTAGGTCCATTTAATTCCTGTTTTCGAAGGTTGTCAAATAAACGTGTTTTAGGATGATCGGTTTTTGCATACATATGCGAAACGAAAAGACCACAATGTACGACGACCAAAGCAATAGCAGAAAGCCAAGTTTGTACCAACTAGTAAATATATTGTTATAGTTGCGAAACAAAACGTCCTTTAAACAGTTTTCTGAAACGTGATGACATAAACATGAGATTTTCTTGCATCAGAAATGATGGCAAAGAGAAGTTTTATGAGGAAGTACCGTTAAATTCAGACAGTGTTTTTTTTTTCTTTTTATATATCGTCGTGACCGGAAATGGAACTAGAATAATAGAGCAGATTATAATAATTCGTCGACATTGAATAATCAGAGGTTGATGGAACAGTTCATATAATTGCAAGCTAATCCCCGGTAAAAAATAATTTAAAAAATTGTTTCTTAAATAACTTGAAAATAATACTTTAACGAGTGAAAACGCGCCGGCTCTACGTGAAAAAAAGTTAAAATTGTAAATATATTCGACAATAACTTACTATATATATATTTTTTTTTTTTTCTTTAATTTGTGTAGGCTCATGTCTAGAGTATAAAAAATAGTACGGAATTAAAGGTAGACATATCTGAAAAACCTAGAGGGATGTGTGTATGTTCTTTCTCGTTATATTTTTAAATTCGTAATAACTGAGAAAAATTATTATAGATCTCTTTGCGAAAACAAGATTTCATTTTTCCTTTTTTGTGCTTTTAATCAATTTTTCCTTTTTTGTGCTTTTAATAAATTTTTCCTTTTTTGTGCTTTTAATCAATTTTTCCTTTTTTACCTGCTTATTATGAAAATCGTCACGCGAAATAAAATATTAGCGACAATTTTTACGGGGGGCATTTGCTTCGTTCGCAAATGGTTAATTATTAACGGTGATGGAATATTCGTAAGCGCGACCGTCGTGATCACGGATCACGGTCTTCCAGCAGATCGCGGACAAAATTTTTTTCGCTTCCAGTATTATTTCCTCTTGTTGCCTGAGAGACAAATTCTTTTCGAGCCGCTGCGATACGTACGTCGAAAGCGCTTCGGCAAAATTATTCGTCAGATTATTGATGGAATGATGATCGACGATACCGTCCGGATCAGCTTCGTCCAAAGGAATGTAGGTGACAGTCCATCGAAAATGTTTAATCAAGTTTCGAATGACGCATCGAACGTCCTCGACCCGAATTGGCGGTACATACGACTTTAAATTTACCTTCCGCCTCGGCAAAACGGTCGCCGTTAGCTCGTCACTGTACGCTGTAGCGACCGATGAATCCGGATCACTCAGTCTAATTCTTTTCCTAGCAGGTTCCATCGTAAATTTCCTCCGGGCAACGTTATATTCCTTTCGTTTATCACACACTACACAAACAAGATAATAACCTTGGAGTACTGAATTAATTTGCCGGCTACATTCAATTTTCAACATTTCTATGGTAACACTGTGAGAAATAGTTGGCGATTTTCTATCCTTAAATACGTTAAAATTAATCACTTGATTATAAATTTTTCAAAAAAAATTGGCGGCACTGAACATGATTGGATAAGGTTTGTTTTCAAAGGCCTGAACTGTGCGCGCAGGACTTCACACGTCGCAGGCGTTTGTGTATCTGAAATGGAAGAAATATTTATATCTTCCTCTCTGCCCTTGATTAACCATTCGCGCGATTTTCTTAAAAATATTTCTCTCGTGATCGTAAATCGCTGACCAACTCAAAAAAAGGCTAAAAAAAAGTACATAGTAGCTTTGGAAAATATAAAATTATGAATAATTTTCGAAATATGTACGTAAAAACTCACTTAGTCGCTCTGCACACCTCTGATTATACAATTGAAAGAATTGAACGGTGTCATAATTACAAGAGTACCTGTCCCGTCAGCGTGTAACCAACCCGTGTGTAAATCTAATTCTATATTTTATTTATTTTTTTGAACCTAAATCGATAGGAACAAAAAAAAAATCGAATTGTTTATAATTTTCTCCATTACAAGTCTGACGATTTCTGTTCGTCTTGTATATAATCTCGAGATTTATTATCGATAACTCGAACAAGATGGTATAACTTTATCATAACGGCGTTAAACCGCCTTTTTAAAGTTTGCACGCTAATCTAAAAATTATCTATCGTCCAGTCTGAGAACACTATTATTAAAGGAAAAATTCGCAGTTATAATTCAAATGCAGTCGATGCCGATTTCAACAATCAAGAAGAATTTGATATTTTCAAGGTGAACAAAATAAAAGTAGGAAATTCTTTTTTCAGAAAATCGGTATATGTTCAATTCCTACAAATAAAGTTTTTGGCAATCGTCTACGCTAAAGAATCACATTTTCCCGGAAAATGTTGAATTTGCCAGTTTAAATTTTTTAATTGAACTTCTTCTCGGTTGTCGGCACACAGGTGGAAAAAACCAAAGCCAGTGACCGAATTTCTCCACTGGAACACCTTCTCCAGAGCTTCATTAGCGCACGTTAATTATTCAGTCGGCTCTCTGACGCGGTTACCGTTGAAAACGCGTACGTTATTGGACACAACGAACTTTTCTACGTCTGCTCTTTTTCCACCGAGTTGCGGTGACCGGCTGTCTGGCGGTTTGGAAGTTGGCGACGCAAGAGCGCTAATAAAATGCTTCCTACAGTGGTCCTGCACAGGGGTCAACCCCCCGGGGGGGAAGGGGGCTTTAGCAGAAAATTAATTGTTAATGTAACAATATTCATTTATTCGCGCACATACGCATTGTACGTGTACTTTTTTTTTTTTTTTTTGATGGGAACGCCAACTGAGAGCAATGACCCAGAAATTAAAGATAATGTTAGAAATGAGAAAAACAGTTAAGATTTTAATGTTAACAGAAACAGAAAAAAAAAATAAAAAAAAAAAGAAAAAACGGAAGACGACTAGCACAGAAAATCAAGCTTGATTGTGTTTTTTACTTTTACGTGCAAAAACGTAACACGCATCATCGATGAAATTAATGTTGATAAATTTCTGCCACTGGTCCTGCATACTATTTCCACTTCTAGTCTTAAGTAAAAGACCTTCAACGAATTAAGACGTGCCAGTCAACTCTGGTTTCAACGCAAAAACTACTTTTTACAGTTTCGCTACGCAACTTTTCCTCGGCAATTTAAAGTCTCCCTGAATGAGACTGCTAAAAGGAAGTGCTCTAGGCTAATGTAGAATCCTTTAGCATACTGTTTGTTAAAATATAAAAATATTAAATTATAACAAATACAAGTACAACAAACCAATTTATTTCGAGTATAGAGTTCATCATCGGCTAAAATTTATAAAACAACACAAAGTATAAGTATAATAAGTTAATAATAACAAATAATATTAACTTCTAATACTTATATATTTAACAAACAGTATGAAAAAAGATTCTTCATTAACACAAAGTATAATTTAGAATTTGTTCCGATCACGTACTTTGTGTTGTTTTATATCTGTGCCTGAAAACGATTCTAAGTTAGTATGATCGTTTATACGTTTAAATTAGCTTGGTACTTGGGGATTTGTCACAATTTAATGTATTCTTGTTCTAGGCTAGTTTTCGATTTTTTTTTATTGATTTTTTTTTTTTTTTAAATAACTGTAAAAGGTCCCACGAGGTCTATATTGTGGGTGCCCAAACACTTATTATCGTTTATTGTATAAATATAACGTACAATATAATATCAACGCCCGAGACTATAAGCTAAGCTATTACTAATATGTTACATATCATCTACGGGAATAGCCACAAAACCTCGATCGC
Source organism: Icerya purchasi (assembly GCA_039619475.1). Classification (NCBI taxonomy): domain Eukaryota; kingdom Metazoa; phylum Arthropoda; class Insecta; order Hemiptera; family Monophlebidae; genus Icerya; species Icerya purchasi. The sequence goes on from CM077115.1 coordinate 243,791,641, forward strand.
TTGAAATAAAACAATAATCTTCGTAAATCAAGCTAATATCTTATCCTATTAACACACTTCCGATCTGGAAATTTATAACTAATAATATTATTATACAGTATCACCGCAAACATATCCCAACCTATTCACAAGCAACCAGACAGTACAATCAGCTAGAACAAATACAACACAGAAGAAATAATCATAAATCTAATACATTAACGCTATTAATGTTAAAAACAGAACAATATATCCGAATAACGGCTAACGCAACATAGTTAACTATAATAAATACTCTATACAAATATCAAATAGGTAATTATGCTCTATTATGCCACCAATGCACGTAAGCTCGAATACCCTTCTATATATATATATTGTATTTGGAGAGTGATCAAGAAACCTGCAAATTATTACACTCCTATCCCTATGCTATTAACAAAAAATTTTTATTTTTCCTTCCAAACTCCAGATTTCCTTCGGTACTCTTAACAATAAATTCATTAATACATTTTCTTCGACATTATCTAATTTGATTATTTACCCCCCGCCGGAATTGACAGTTCTTTAGGTGTACTTCGCTTCTTATCTATTAATGGCTGTTGCACGTCCTGCAACTTACCTTTTAGTAGCTTGTGATAACAATACATCGCTTTTGGAGGGGTAGTTCCTTATTTTTTATCCACCATACAGGTTCAAAAATATTCCCGTTTCCCAGATTTCCGGAGGGAGTTATTAATTTCAGACATCTCGCTAGTAAATTGCTGATTGTGCTCATTTCCGATTTTTTTGCCTCACCCCATACTTGAACAGCATAATGTCGACGCTATTAAAGCCTTATAATACATCCTCACTACATCGTGGGACATCAGAAATAATTTTAATCTATATAACGCGCTGGTATAGATTGCCTTATTTTTAGAGTGAGGTTATATTTATATGCATTATTTTCCATGTCAATGCGTTGTCAATCACTAAGCCCAGATATTTGTAGCTCTTAACAACTTCAAGTAACACACAATCGGAAGAGCAATTATCACAATGATCATGTGCAACCAACCTGGACAACGTAATGTTATTTTCGGTATAATTTTGGTCCTTATGTACATTATTTGAGCTTTTTGATTTATTGATAACTTCTATCATGGGCGGGCCACCTGGTTACATTATCCAAATCTTCCTGCAGTAATTTTTCAGCAACACACGTATATTTTTTATTAAATTCATTTATAGCTACGCGATGAGATACTACGGGCTATTGCGTCTTTTTAGTGTTGTATTTTCCAGAAAACTGCTAGCTTTCTTAACGGAAACATTCTGCGGCTGATGAAATTTTACAAATTTCCATAAGAAATTCCGGAATACGTCGAACTAGGCTTTTTTTAAATCAATCACAACGGCGGCAAAATTTTAATTACCGTCTAACAATTTTATCATTATCATTATCATTGGTGGTGTCTCTTTTTTGTACTAAAATATTAAATTAGCCGTTGTCGAATTCGATTATAGAACAAAACATATTTAAAAAGATATATTGACTGGGTCGAGCGCAAATTGAAGCTCAGTCCGATCGATTATCTGTAGGGGATATTGAAATCTCAGTTGAAAATACGTCGTCAGCTTTAAATCGGCCAGCAGAAAAACCCGCTGAAAAAACGGAAAAATGTGAAATAGGAATTTTCAATTGAAATTGACGAAAAATTGCGCAAAATTCTGTGAAGGTAGAAATTAAAATTTTAAATCGTAAAGTATAAAAAAAATTGAGCAACTTATGCGAATTGATGTGTTTGACTTGCAAAAAAAAATATCACCGAAAAACGCGACTATTAATTAATTAATTAAGTGTTTATTATCGATATAACTGGAAAACGGAATAAAATAGACGACGACGGCTCGTTAGGCCGCTAAATCTCGAACGATCAACTGTGAAGTTTATTAGAGGCGCATTTGCCGAAAAAGAATTATGACGAACCTTCTTTCCGGATGAGTTATTGCAAACAATCCGATTTCAACGGATTCCGTTCTCTCCGTCCGTTGCCTGAATTCGAATTTTGCCCATCTTACAAACTGATGACATTTAGGCCTCCGGCGCGTGGATATTAAATTTCTCTGCGTTTATTGATTATCACTTACATCGTAAAAAGAATTTTTTTTAACCTACATCGCTCGTGCTTAAAAGTGCTAAAATCAACTCTGCCGAAGGTTTTTTTTTTTTTTGTTTTGAGGCGAAGAACGTTAACGTCAATGTCTTTCAGAACGAATAATTTTTTTTTTTTTTATAAATAAGTTGTGGATCTCACAAAGTATGCCCGTTGTGTGAGTTCCCGACACTCTTATTAACGTTTATTTGCCAAAAAAAAAAAAAAAATACAAAATTTACAAACTATCTTAACTTATTCCATAAATCATAATATTAGTAAACCTAGCGTTATGTTTAAGTATAAGAATATACGTATGCAAATACCTAACACACCCCCGTAATACGCACCTATACAACCGGTACCTGCAGGCAGCCTAATATTTTAAAATGGAAAAGCATGATCTTCTTGGAGAACTTAATATCAGGGAAAGACACGAAAACACATAAAGAAAGAAACGTTAAAAAGTACAGAGATTCAGAACGTAACTTGCTCTTCAATCTTTGTACCATTTCTTCAGCCATTTTTCTAATTCCTTTTCCCACACACCAATTTTTTTTTTTTTTCATTTTATATATATATATATATATATATATATATATATATATATATATATATATATATATATATGATTAGGGATTGTACTTATTAATTTAATTAAAACTGAATCATCACTGTTATCAATACGTAGATTTACACCGCAGGGATAGATGTAATATGTATATTACTTTGGTTTCTTGTTAACCGGGGATCTGGATGGTAATCTTATATTATTAACATTAAATTCTAGTAATCTACAATAGAAATAGTACATGTTGGGGGATATTTCGTTGTTTTCCTTCCATACGTAATTGATCCAGAGTCGTTTTAATTTAAATACTTCTTTGGCTGAACCAAATTTCTTCTTTCCATATCAGATATAATATAGAATTTCTGTCTGCCTCTTTGTCTAAATTCTCTCCTATTCCAGCGATATTTCTGAATCCAACACGCTTCCCCTCTCAGTTCGGTGATCGTATTCAGGCCGTGTCGTTTTCTCACTTCTCGAATTATCCTTTCCTACATTTTTACGGCCGGACACCGGTGCTTTGTTCCTAATGAAACGCCTATTTCAGCCCCTATTTCTCTGCGCGCTGACCCATTTTCGTCTCATACAATTTTCCGCAAACAATCTTCCTTATTTTTCCTTTAACAATTTTTCGATTTCCTTCATCTTCCTAAAGTATTTTTTCTTTCCAACTCTTCCAAGTTCCTCTCCCCCGGTTAGTTGTTAAATATGAATTTCACTGCACTATCAGTTGCTTACTTACCTCTCTTGCGGGCTATTTTTATTAGTAGTCGGTGTGCTGTTGAAAGCTTCCTACTTTATAACTTTTTCGAATCTCTTCGTCTCCCTTCTTTTTCCTCTATTTTTGCAACCGAACTAATATGGGTATCCTATTCATTTTGATTACCTGATAATTTCGGATTACATGCAATCTGTTCACGTTTTCCCCCATTCAACTTCATCATTCTTCGTACAAGATCTCTCATTCACAACGTTTTTGTTCGTCGCTCCATATCCGGTCACTAAGACATTCGAGGTAATAAAATAGCGGATACTTTGTCTCGGGTTGCTGCGCGTTTTCGTCTCTATTTTAAGAAAATTCTACGTTCCAGTCTACTTATGTGGAACGTTTCAGTCGAGATTTTTTGTTGGTCATTTTCCTCCTTTACAAATAATTCATCGTGTTCCTCCTATATCTCTGTTCAACCTAATAATTTCCATAATCCTTGCTTTTCGGGCAGTTTTCATCTCTTCATCGATCCCTTGTAATCTCTATCCTATGCTTTAATTATGATCTGTTGCACACTTTATCGTCCATCCCCTTGATGTTATATCAATAAAGCAGTTGTCTGTAACAACCCTCATTAAACGCACCCAAGGGGAAAAAAATAAACCCCGATTAACACCTTCTCTACTCTCGTTTCATTCTTTATTTAAATTTTTTAAAAAACGTCCTGCTCATGGCTTCTTATGCCCTTTTTTGTTTCCCATTAGTTTCTTCGTGTTAGCAATTTCCGAACGTATTGTGATCTAACTGTCATTTCTGGGCAAAACTCCCTGGTTAACAAGTCCAAAAAAAAAAAAAAAGTAATCTCTCCTACGTTTACAGCAAAAATTTCTAATTTTTCCCTTAACACAAAAATAATAAAAATATTTCGAAAAAAATGAATTAATTCTCAAAAACCGAAGAATAATATAAGCGCTATAGAGCAAAAACTTCAGAGTCAACAAGAGATATAAGTTAAAAATTACATATTTCATTTACACGAGATTTAGTTCGGTAGTAATTAATCGAGCTTTTCTTTAATCCTGCTATTTCATTTTCTCGGAAACCGAACAAACTGTGGTGGAAGTCTGGGAAACTTCTTCTAGCCGATCCGAGGAAGAATCTTCCAGATGCGTTAGATATAATCAGCATCGTTGAAGGCGCTGGCTGGAACAAAACATAATGTCAGCTCAATTTATTATTTTATTTATTCATCCTTTTTTTTCCTTTCTACAAAAATAGACTATAAATCCAACAAAGAATCCATCGGTCATTTTCCATCGTGTACTTCTGAAAAAATCTTAATAAACGTTTCTTAACTTAAAGAAAAATAATTCAAAATCAACATAGGTACGCAACGTTTTTGGGTATATTCCGGCTTTAACTAGGAAAGCAAAAATGCATTAATGAAGACGAATATATTCGACGGTTTGGAGAAGGTCTAAATTACCTCTCTTCAGCTAAAGAGGAAAAGAAATCGTAAACGAACGCAATATACACAGTCTGAATCTCAAAGAAACCTTTTCTTTTCTTACAAAAAAATCCCATCTTCTAATATCTAAAAATTTCCATCTCAGATTTTGGTTGGATGTATAAACTTTCTCTTTTTCTAACAATCATTCCTTTTAAACAGAAAGGTGTTTTCGAATTGCAATCAGGCATTTACATTACTCCGTCAGTAAAGAGGACATTACGGCAGCACTTGAAGAACATGGCCATACAGTAAGGCATATAACTAACGTCAAGCATAGAGTAAACAAGCAACCACTACCTCTCTTTTTCATTGATTTAGAGCCACAAGCGAATAATGCAGACGTGTATAAATTAGAAACACTTTTATACACTAAAATAAAAGTGGAAGCCCCACATAAAAAAGATACAATCCCACAATGTTTCCGATGTCAAACATATGGCCACACAAAATCCTACTGTAACCGTGCATTCGTCTGTGTAAAGTGCGGTGGAAGCCATAATTCCTTAAATTGTAATAAGAAATCTAATGAACCGGCCGAAATGTGCAAATTGAGAGGGAAATCACCCCTCCAACTATAAAGGTTGCGCAGTCTATAAAAAATTACAATCTCTACGGACAGCTACCAAAGTGGGGTTGAACTACAATGGGAAAACTCAAACACCAATGGCTCCTGCTGCAGGTATCCAACAGCAGTTGCCCCCTGGCACTACAACAGACTCAAATTTGCTGAGACCCACTTACTCGCAAATATTAAGTAACCAGCGTCAATGTTCGCAAAGCAATTCTCAGGTCTATAACATAAATAATGATAATATTGCTATTACACTTCAGACATTCCTAGCTGAAATAAAGACATTATTTAAAGATATGATGCAGCAACAAAGTCAATTATTAAATAATCTGTTAAACACTATCATGTCAGCTTTAATTAATAAGAAATGATTTGCTTAAAAATAGGTAACGTGGAACGCTAATGGCATACTCAACCACATTCCAGAATTACAAATGTATCTTATACAAAACGATATTGATATACTTCTGATATCTGAAACGCATCTTGTGCACACAAAACATGCTCCATTCGTAGGCTACGAGTCGTACTACACCAATCATCCTGATGGCACGGCCCATGGAGGAACTGGAGTCATCATAAAACGAAATATAAAACATCACGAATTAGAGAAATACGCACAAAACCATCTACAAGCAACTAGTGTGGCGCTAAATTGTATACTAAATAAACCTTTCGTCGTATCAGCAGTTTATTGTCCACCGAAGCATCGCATAACGCAAAGACAGTTCAGTGCTTTTTTAAGCACCCTCGAGCCTACCTATATAGCTGGTGGCGATTTCAATGCCAAGAACACATATTGGGGATCTAGGCTTACTTCGCTAAGAGGTAAGCAATTAAAACTGGCAATAGATGGTAATAACAGCACGGTTATATCTCCTGGCACTCCAACTTATTGGCCAACTGATTCAACGAAAGTACCAGACTTGCTGGACTTCTTCATAACCAGAGGACTACCAGGAAACTTCATTGATATAAAATCAGACAATGACTTATCTTCCGATCACTCACCAGTGCGACTAACACTAAGCAGTAACATTATCAGGAAACCCTGTAGACCAAAGATCTTTACAAAGCATACAAATTGGGATTTATTTCGTAACCAGCTGGAGGAAAAAATCAATTTAAAAATACCGTTGAAATGCAAGAAGCATATCGAAAGCTCTATTGAATACTTCAATAATCTCGTGCAACAGGCGGCTTGGCTGGCTACACCAAATAAAGATAAAAGTGTATACAAACCATCTGTTTACTATCCTGCAGAAATAAAACGTGAAGTAAATCTCAAGAGACAGCTAAGAAAAAGATGGCAACGATATCGATTTCCTTCTGACAAAGCAACACTGAACTACCAAACAAAAAGAGTTAAAAAGTTATTGCAAAACTTAAAAAATAAATCCTTTAAAGAGCACTTATCTACTCTGTCTCCCTTCCTGCATAATGACTATTCTCTATGGAAAGCAGTACGCAATTTGAAGAAACCTAAAGAAACAGCACATCCAATTAGAAAACCAAACGGAAGCTGGGCTCGATCTGACCTTGAGAAAGCTGAAGAATTTGGTAAACACTTAGCCAATACCTTCAAACCGAACTGCGGCAATATGAGTTCCCCTCCTAGGACAGACAACACCGATATGTCTCAACCAATCAGGCTAACATCCCGCGCAGAAATCAAAAAGGTCATAAACTTGATGAATCCTCGCAAATCTCCTGGCTATGATTTAATCTCAGCGAAAGTATTAAAAGAACTGCCAAGAAAAGGATTGGTATTATTAACCTACATTATTAATGCCATAATACGACTTCAATATGTTCCCATTCAGTTAAAATTCTCGCAAATTATAATTGTCAAGAAACCATCCAAACCGCCAACCGAACTGACGTCGTACAGACCAATCTCCTTGTTACCGATACTCTCTAAGATATTCGAAAAAATCATGCTCAAGCGACTAATGCCTATAGTTGAAGGGGAAAAAAGTAATACCAGACCACCAATTTGGTTTTAGAGCTAAACACGGAACCATCGAACAAGTACACCGCATTACTGATAAGATAGTAACATGTCTAGAGCAGAAAAAAGTCTGTGACGCCATATTCTTGGATGTTAGCCAGGCATTCGATAAAGTTTGGCACGATGGACTACTTTACAAAATAAAATGCCAATTTCCTCTTCAGGTATTCAATATTCTCGAATCTTATCTTAGTGAAAGATTCTTTTCGGTCAAATACGGTGATGAAGAATCGCAAATATTTCCGATAGAAGCAGGAGTGCCTCAGGGCAGTGTATTGGGGCCGTTGTTGTACCTCATATACACTGCTGATATTCCTACCCTGACAGACGTCGAAGTTGCTACCTTTGCTGACGATACGGCTATTTTGTGCTCAGAGGAGTGCCCAGTAAAGGCAAATGAGTCTCTACAACGGTCGATCGATAGGCTGTCTAACTGGTTTATGGAATGGCGTATCAAGGTAAATGAAAGTAAATCGACGCACGTAGCCTTCACAAATCGGAAAGTAAACGAACTTAACATATCAATGAACGGCAGAATAATACCACTCAAAGATGAAGCCAAATATCTGGGTTTATACCTGGATAAACGGTTAACGTGGAAAAAAGCATATAATAGTAAAGCGTAACGCAATACGCATTAAAGCCGGGCAGATGTTATGGCTCTTAGGGAAGAAGTCGGAACTAGCACTGGAAAACAAGCTACTGCTGTACAACCAAGTTATTAAACCAGTCTGGCAATACGGTTGTCAACTGTGGGGCTGTTCGAAGAAGAGTAACGTAGCAATCATCCAAAGGCTGCAAAACAAACTCCTAAGAATAATGGTAAACGCACCATGGTACATAACCGATGAAGCTCTACATAAGGACCTAAAAATAAATTACGTGAAGGACGAAATCGTACGAGCAGCAAAACAGTACGCTGCAAGACTGGGGTCACACCCCAATGCTATGGCAGCCGCATTGTTAAATAATTCTGCTGATACTCGCAGACTGAAGAGGACAATAGTAATGGACCTAATATAAACTGTATCTGGTACATATGTTAAGTGAGGCCTTGTCACTGAACAGGGCTCTTCAGCAAGTCATCTTTATACTAAAATATTAAATTTACTAAATAGCCCATAGTGCTAGTTGTAAATTAGCAAAAAAAAAAAAAAAATCATTCCTTTTATCTGTCTGTTCAGCCTGGTGTCTTTCTTCTAATCCGTGGTTTTTTCTGTTTCTTTCACTTCTAAGCTGTGTTGTTGTCTCCATTATTAAGCGTTTGTATTTTAATCATTCCAGCCTTCCTTCTACTTTCGCTTCTCATTTTAACTTCTTCCGCATGTTGTCCATTCAAATGATGCGGTTGTTTATGACGCTGATCATTATCAAGTGTTTATCTCTTTCGATGGAGCGTGTTCAGCTCTGTACTCCCGCTAAGCTTAGGCTTGGGTTTCCCAATCCTTATTGTGCCCGTTACTATCCCCTGTCTTTTCCTTTTACACTTATTATCCCTACTATTGTCACTTTCCTATTAACGATATCCGAGATCATTTTATTATATGACTTTCCTTTTTCATTTCTGATTATTTTTCAGTGAAGGTCCTGACGAGTCAAATAAAAATAAAAAAAAAAAAGTAAAAAAAATTTTATACGAAACTAATCAGTCCCCCCCGTATTAACCAATTCTTTTTTGCGCCGGAAAAATACCGTATGTTATTAAAAAAAATTTCCATTTGTCGCTCAAATCATATCTTTTTCAAATGTTGCGCACTCCTTAACGAAAGCTCCCTTCTTTATGCCTAATTTTCAGCTTTCGGTCTTCTTACTCCCTTTAACGCTACCCCTATATCCTTTCCATATTGCCTTCAGTTGTTCCGCTGCTACTGTCCTTTGTGAGTTCCATTTCTGACCGCCTGGCTATTTAGTTCCAGCTCTTGATTTATCATGTTGCCCAGGGTAGGAAAAAAAAATCTTCTTTAATTATCTACTTTGTTTTTATGCCTTAATATTCAATTAATATTAAGGTTTTTTTTTTTTTTTTTTGATTATTATTATTACAAATCCGGAGAACTCTAATCATTGAAGCAATGGGTGTGAAAAATCGAATTTTCAGAGGATGCTAATTCATTTCACTGCCACCTCTATGCGCCGCCCCCTCTATATGTACATGTTCAATTTGTAGATCCCAACGGAAAGCGTTGCGCTGCTACAACCGTTTTCTAATGATTCGTAAATTTTAAGGGTATTTCTTGTCCTGTTTAATATTTAACGGGATTTTCTTGTATTTATCGAATTTTAATTTTCTCAATTTGAAGTCATCACCATCTTTTAATTCCTAATTTGACAAAGTTCAAAAGTACTGCAAGTTTCGAAATGAACAGATTTTTGTTGTGCTACGACGGAAATCGATTTTGTATCTATTATTTTTTCTCGCACGCGATTTATTTTACGTTTTCATAGCAGCCTGAGTTTATAATTTCCGACGCGGAATACGAAATACGATGCATAACTTTAAATTGCAATGCGCTTGTGAATAAATCTCCGTCTAGCGTAACAATCTGCGCAGGCGAAATTCGAATTTAACGAAGAGCGGATACTCGAAACAAATGTAAATTTATTACCGAAATTATTGCACGCTGACACGGTAAAACTACTATATACCCGTAATACTAAACCAATTACATAGCCCGTTATCGAACTGTAACTGATTGCAGCTACCACTTTATTGTGATAATTTATAAGCTCGTTAAGAATTCGTATATATATATTATGTCATAGCAACTTATTTGATACGTCGGCTAAGGGGAAAAAATAAATTGTTTCCCTTATATATCATTTATCAACAATGCATATTCTAAAAAAATTATAATATGTCATTTTTACTATTTGATATATATGTATATTATATGACACAAATTATAAAAATTGCAATTGAATTTAAAAATTGAAAATATATATATTTAAAAAACGAAACATTCAACACAATATTTATGCTGCGCAATTAAAGAAATAAAAATAATTGTGACATTGAAACGTTGAAACTGAATTAAATTAAAAAATGAAAATAACCAGTTTGCTATTATATCAAATTTTCTTTTTGGTTATTAAGTGAATTAAAAATTTTTCAGTGACCGCCGCTTTTTTTAAATAATTTTCGGACATAGCTGCGCACAAAATGTATGTTTACTTTTGACGCTTCGGAAGAAGAAGAATTACATCAACCATTAAAATCGGTGCTATTAAATATTTCTGTACTGATTATTGACGTTTAAGAATCTTCGATTTAATTACTTTATATTATATATTAAATAATGGATTAAATGTTGGCGTTTTGGTTATTCAAAGCAATATTTTTAATAAAATAATTTTCTATACTATGAAAATTGTTAATCATTTTTAGCACCTAACATACAAGTGCAAGTTAATATCGTAATTCACATTATGGTTATTTAAAATTAGCATGGCATTCAAAGAATTGTCAATTTCACTACAAGTCACCTACGAAGATACACAGAATATTTTTAATTTTTAGTCGATGAATCTATTTTTTCATTATTATTATTATTATTATTATTATTATTATTATTATTATTATTATTATTATTTTTGTAAATAAGATCATTATTAAAAAAGTAATTTCTCACCAGATTGGGTACGTCACATTGAGTCAAATGTATTCAATGAAGTCGACTAAAACTACGTTTAAATGCGTTTAGCATACTGATGCATAAGATAAAATAGGCAATTTGACCGATTTCCGCTGTAATAGTGGCTGACTGATGAAAATTTAATTTGGCTTGGATTTGGCGTGAAAGGGACTCGGATTATCGTACCGAATATCACCCGCCTAGAAAGAGCGGCACCAAGAGTCAGCACAAAATCAAGGAGAAAGAAAACGTATCAGTCGACGAAACAATTAGTCGACAGAATCACTACGAAAATCCGTAAAATAGAAAAAAAATCTATCTTAAAAAATTCCGGAAATTCTCTGAATGACCAATCCCGCCAACAAAAGCGCCATTACCCCTTAAACTCGACAAAGGAAAATGTCCAATCGAAAATCAAAGATTTACGCAAAGTGTCGAAGATACTTCGAAAACAAAGGAGACTGAAATCACAAGAAAAAGAATCACAGTACCGAAGAAAACAACTTAAAAAATCAGCATGGTTTGCTGTCCACATTGACCCTTCGATAATTTCGTGTAAATTGAATTAAAAATTACAAGCCCCCCTCCCCCCCTCACCCAGAGAAAAAGGAACTTTTGATTAATCTCCAAAAATCACTTAGCCGTTATTAACGGTACATGTTACAACTGAAGCAGATTAGCCAACTGATTCAACGGAATACAGAAAGAAGTAAGACAGCATATACCTTTGCCAAAACCTTGCTTTTACTGTATGAACCTCCGGTACTATGGAAGAAAAAAATACTGCTATTCAGCTTGCATTGACACTGCCTCCCAACATCAGTGCGATAAAAATTACACAGCCGAAACGTATACGTTCTGCTTTTGTAGTGTCCAGCTGTCATTATCTCTTAAGAATAAGCTCTACTCGAGAGCACGCGTGTGTAATTGTTATCTTTTAGCCTACTAACTTGTATCGTTTTTCAGCGCTTTATGTCTTTTACGCTTCAGAAATTCGTATGTCGCAGAGAGTTCCGAGTTTCGCATTTCGATAATTGTTTTCACGTTTCCGAAATCCGTTACATGAAACAAATCTGAAATGAATGAGAATCTTAGATTTTGCCCGTTGGCTAGTTTTCCATATTGCAACGTGCAAAAGAATGGCGTAATGTTTATATTGAAAAAGTAGATCTAATCACGTGCGTTTGATCAAATTAATCCTTTCGCGCGAAGTAACTTCGATTTACTCGACTTTTACCAATAATCACGGGATCTAACATTTTCAGAAATGCTCAGGACCGCTAGCGATTTCAGCGAGGAAGATGAAATATGGAATGTGGAATAATATGATGTGTCCTATTTTTCAATTGTCCATTTCGACGAGTTTGCTTGGTAATCGTAGTTTGTGATTAAATTAACGAAACATAATTATTTTCATAATCCTCGCTTATTCATTTATTTCAAAACACCGGTACACGTGGTGTAATAAAGGCAATTTGCCTTTTCCGATATTTAATTACATTTTCGTATATTGCAAAATTTCGATTTTTTTCTACTGATATACACTAAAAATACGATTCTTCATATTATGCGAAGCTTTGTAAAATTAATAATAGCTGTTTAATTTGAGTGATCGTAAACTAAATTAAATTAATCAATGACATCGGCTAAAACGAATGGCAAACAATGTAGGTTAGATGCAATTTGAATAGAATATACAGCGGAATGAAACATTCGAATCAATCGCAAAAACTTTTAATGTAAAACACCGAGAAATGAACGCTGAGCAGCCGAATAAGGTAAGGTAGGAATTAATATTTTACCCTTTTTAACCTGTTTCGAGAATTTTGAAAATATTTCTCGCTCAAGCGGACAGTGTTTTATATTTAAATGAACGGCAATCGATTTTACACACATTCCACATCTGCTCAAACGGCGGCAACAGGTAGAAAAGGTCTAAAATTCCTCGACCTCCTGTAAAATCTCCTGCTCCAAAATTAAGCTGATACAACATACGGAGAAGTAGAGCGACGTCCTTTGTTAATAAAACGCGAGAACTAATCATCCTTTTTAGAACTTTCGGACACTTACAGAAAACTACAAAAGACGAATTACAGTCTCCTCTTTTCCGTCATACTCCTCCATAATTCCTCCATATTGATTTCAGTGTACGTTCGCGGTCTAGCATATATATGCTCCTTTTCATGTTCAAATCTTTACTCTCTTAAATCCCGTGAGCTCAATTTGTTCCTTAACTCTAATCTTGTTTTCCTTTATTAATCAACAATTCCATGTCCGGTTTTTCGTTTCTTCCCGTTATCACTTTTCAACTTTTCACGCGGCCGCTTTATATTGTTGCGTCGATTCGACAGATTTCCGTTGGCTTTGCAACGTCGTCGATCAACTTAGTAATGCTCGAAGCATTCGCTTTGTTCTCAGAGCTCTTTAATATCGGTTTCGTTTCTCTCTCATTTCTTCACTGCCAGCCTCATTCTTAGCTTTAGAGTCTCATTATTTCCTCTAATTTCGTTTTCTTTTCTTATTGTTTCTGCTGTCCGTTACCCTCGCTAAAAGTCACCTAACATAATTACAGATTATAAACACGCTTCCCTTTTTTTGTAGACTGTTTGCAACTATTTTTTTTTTTAAAACACACTCTTTTCTAAAATAGGAAATTAATTACAGCTTGACAAAATCGAATGCGATACAACTCTCGGTAATTTTTAATACGTCGCAATACCTGCAGTTACCGTACACATATGATTTCGTACTGTTTGCTTAATGTTATACACATTACTTAACACCGAAGACAGGTATCTGACACACGCTTCTAGAACATTACGCGCAATCGCCTACATATTTTATTTATTTTTTTTTTTTATATTTATTAAATTACTTTATACGTCAGACTTCGCATTTAAGAGCTGATAATGTATGACCGCAATCCACAACAATACATTACAAAAAAATTAGTAATAATTTACGGGGCCATATTCATGTAGGACAGACACCGTGTCAAAAAGATGCCCAATTATTTAACATTCTAAAAATAAGCATAGAAAAGCGCGCGTATTCAAAAAAAAAAAAAAAACAAACACGAACTAGATCGCGGAATCGAAAGTAGCAAAAAAGCACATCCTAGAGGCTTTCAATTGAGATTTTCTTTTTAAGATTTTCTTTTTGAAATTTTACTTCTTTATTCGATAGCAATTTTAAAACATCCCCTACTACCGGTAGTAGCGCATTTTCAACACTCTCTGTTTCGAAGCTTGCCTAACATGTCGTTCCTATATCGACCGTGCAAAGATTATTTCGCTCACCTAGTTTGCTTACGGATTACAGGGGAAAAAAAGGTAAATTTTCAGTTACGCGGCACCAGTTCGTTTTCCGTCTTTACAGTTCATAGCGCTACATTTAGTTCATCTCAATCTACCACTTTCTACTATTCTCTTCTGACTGTTTTTATATTCTCTCATTTAAATTTACGTTCCAGTCGAATTCGAGGTATGTGTAATTTTTCCATATTACATATTTCATCTTAAAACATTACTCCATTCTATTAAAATATAATTTCTGTCCGTTCTAATTTTGCCCTTGGTTTCTGTGATGGAAATTGAATTGTGCGACGCGGCGTGTAAGCCAGTCTATTTCGATTTGATGGCATATACGGAAGAAGATGCTATCAAATTTTACATCAAACATCGGGTTCAAGACCTTTTTTCAGGTTTTTACACTTTATTTATTTTTTTTTTTTTTTTATTCCTTTACAAAGTATCATTTCCTGTGTAGGGTGTATGTCATAGGCTACTCACGATTAATTGTAAGAATTTGGAATTTCGATGTGGCCGGCGGATCGCGCGTGTTAAATGCAATTAGAAAATTTTTAAAATATTCTCTTTGCAGTATTTCATTTTTCGCTCTATTTCTCGTATGACCGTTACGCTAGTTCGCTTCTTTTCGCGTCATATTCGTAATTTTAGTTCGCTCATTTTCGCTTCATATTCGTAATTTCAGTTCGCTCATTTTCACTGTTATTCACATTGAGTGAACTAACACAAGTTATGAATCATAACTAACTTGTGTTAGTTCACTCACTGTGAATAACAGCGAAAATGAACGTACTAAAATTACGACCAAAATCGAACTGAATAACAGCGAAAATGAACGAACCAAAATGACGACCAAAAATGAACTGGTGCCGCCTATCGGAATGCTTACCGAAAATAAAAAACTTAGGGCTAAAGTAGATCTCTGTTTACGCTGAAAGGGTAATAGAGAAGTTGTGCTAGAGTCAATATACCCGTATTGCAGAAACTGAATTTTCCAATTTCATCAGAGCTTGAAAGTATTATTTCTAGAGAAAAATTGGTTACATTCCGCGATAGAGATGTAAAATTTAATATTTACAACGCTGAAATAAACGTTGTCTAATAGGAATGAAATTTAAAGAAAATTGAAAAATTCTCGGCAAAGCCGAAAGCGATATAAGTTGCCGTTTTTGTTTTGTTTTTTGTTTTTGTTTTTTTTTTTTTTTTTTTGATAAAAATATAGCGTTTTTTTCTTTTTTACAAAAACTCGATTTGCACTTACCTGTCTTCTAACTTCCAACTAGATCTACTTAAGTCGCTCCAAGCACTCATGCTTCTGGATCTGCGGCGGATCGTTTGTTGCACTAATTTGCTAGCCCTCCTTGGACCGGTTCGAACGCCGGGCGGAAAATTTACCCTCACCATTGGTGGAACTCTATTTCCCAATTCTGGGATTTCGTCCAACGGAAATAACTCGTTCGAATTCATTTCGATATCGTGAGAAATCTGAAGACAAACGGTGTTGCGTGATAACGTTTTTGATAACACAGTTTTTTTCTTTTTCTCCATTTCTAGGTGAGCCATTCACGCGCGAACGAATACGCCAAGAACAAAAGTTTTCATCTTGCCTTTTCAGCGCATTAACCAACTAAATCAATTATATTGCGATAATCATTACGGCATTAGTTAACATCAATCGTCGCAGTAATTAACTCTAATTATGTTTTAATTTAAAAATTACCTATATAAATTTTTTTTTAAATCCGTATTATTATTATTATTTTTATGTTTTTAATAATCTGTAAATATAATCGAACAAATGTAACTTCATTTCTCATCTTTCTTAAGAAAATTCTGTTTTCTTCAAGTCGTGTCGAGAAAAGAACACAATTCGTTCATACGTATATAAAAATATTTTTAAACATTGAACTTCCAACGTCTTGAGAAAAGATGCTTATAATTAGACAGTAGTCGCTCTGTTCAAAATTTACCTATAATTTTAAGATAATACGTAATAATAGAAAACGGATATTTGCGAAAAATAACGCAATTTAGCAGTTTGTAAAATTAAAAAGCTAAAAAATTAAGATTATATTAAAAAATTAATTGTAAAGAATATTGCGTTTCAAAAACATATAATCAGTTGCAATTAGTATCCTATACGAGATGCGACAGCTCGCATGTAAAAGATTTATTTCATTTTTTGGTTGGCGCTGTAGTTTATTTTTTTTTTTTTTAATTTAACTTGTCCGCTGTTTCTGTGATGATAAACGATAGTAAAAAATTCGAAACGATTCAGTTTGACATGAATTATTTCAACGCGATTTCTGTCCCAAAAATAGATGTACGAATATTTAAAAAAAAGAAAAAGAAAAAGAAAAAAGAAAAAAGAAAAAAAAGCTTTAGTCTTTTTAAGCATATTTAACGCGAATAGCGTCTACTGTGAAGTTCCAGTTGATTACCACAAAGTCTTTTAGCCGTTTCTTTCTCGTTTTCGCTGAGACGATCTGTAATAATTCAGTATTACCAACTCTAGAACTAGCTGATCGAAAATGACTTCAAACTGCGACAAAAACATTCTAAGGGTAGGTACATACTACGGTTTCAGTTATTACACTATTTCCGGAGTCGGGGAATAAATTTCAGATAATTTTCCGGCTTTCGTATAAAGATCTTTTCCGCGATACATCGCTCGAACTTTTGAAGTGAAACTCCTTTAGGCGCGTCTTATATATAAATAAATTTATCGGCAGTTAACGTGAAAAACGAACGAGCGAGCGAGCAAGCATACGTTATGAATAACTAATAACATCTAAAAATTCGTAATAGACACGTAGCCAGTAATATATATATTGAATTGAAATTTATGCTGCACGTTGTTATTGCAATTTATACATCTTTGAGATATATGAAAAAAAGAAAATAAATTTATTAGAACTTAAAATAGAAGCGGAAAAAGAAAAGCATCGAGCATATATATATATATAGAGAGAGAGAGAGAGAGAGTGAGAGAGAGAAAAATCTTCTTAAAGGAAATTGAAGATATGAAATAATTCGGACTTCGGAGGATAAAATAAATGTCAAATGAGAGAATATAAAAGCAGTCGGACGCGAGTAAAAGTGGCAGCCGGTAAATAAAAATATAATTAAAAAGAAAATAAACCTGCAAATCGAAATATAACTATTACTAGCTTCTATTTAATATTTCTAATATATATGTATTTCTATTAGACAAAACTCTAAACTAGAAACAATGGTTTTACAGCAGTATAAACGAAAAACGAACGAGCGAGCGTACTTTATGAATAACTAAAAAGTATTAATAAAGTAAAAATTCGTAATAGACACGTAGATATTGAATTAAAATTTATGTTGCACGTTATTGCATTCTATACTACCTTGAGATATATATATATATATATAAAATAAATAAATAAATTTATTAGAACTTAAAATAAAATCGGAAAAAGAAGAAAGGTATCGATCGTTTAGACAGAGAGAGAAAAAATGAAAACGAAAATGAAGATTCTCAAAGCGGATATAAAGAATCAGAAAAAGAAGAAAGGCATCCGGCATATAGAGAGAGAATGTCAATGATCTCAAAGGAAAACTGAAGCAAGCCGCATTTTAATCTTAACAGAAACAAATTTCGATTGCATCGTGAAATTTAAACGCGAGGACGTTCGAGCAGAAGGAGGGTTGCAGTTTACCGTAATAGAAACGATAAGTCAAATATTGTTACTTCTACAATATACGGACAATCTTACGCAATTAGATTTTGGTCAATAAATATGTATGTATGTTCAATGTAAAACGGAAGATGGAAAAGAAATAATTATTATCGCAATTTGTATTTCTCCAAATCAAAGGTTCCATGATTTAATTAAATTTATACATTATCACTTTCACTCGTGATGGTTCAAGGTGTTTAAAAGAAAATTTATATACACTTTCAATGTAATATTAGCTAGATACTTCAACGTGCCAATTTCGCATCAGACGATTTAATAGGATTTCTTCAAACTGAACTTCAATTATTAATAATAATCCGAATGAATCAAAGTACGCAACTACCATTGATGTGCAGTATTTTCTAATATATTGATAAAATTACATGAAAAACTCACATATTTTAGTTTAGTTATCACATAAGTTTACTATATCTTGTATAGAATCCAACAATCAATGAAAAACATTAATAAAACAAATGCATTCATTATTTGTTTTTGTTTTTCTTTAAGTGAAACACTTTATAGATATGTACCACTGATCGCCCCATTTTTGGTTCTTACTCGTGGTCAGTTTTCGTACTAATACACTGTATAACACTTTAAATCGAATTTGGAGAAAATGCCTTTGAAGTTTCACTTCTGCCCTGTGCCTCGAGACACATTCTTTTTTTTTTTTTTACCCCTAGTTCATATTCAATTGAGATGATATTCCCTTGCACTTCCTCGGTGCGCACGATTGTGTCCAGTAGTGTGTAGGCTGTACTGCATCATTTTTCATGATGAGATTAAACAATCTTTCCTGTTCATCATTCTGGCAGAGACGACGTTAATGCGCGTTATTCGAATCGCCGATGAAGAGCGTAATGTTGTATTTTTATAGTCTTCGACGGTATTCAGTACAATAATCTAGATAACTCGAATGAACGTGCGTATTTTATCGGAAAATTGTTCGTAATTTTAACATTTTCCCGCCGATTTGCGATATCCTGCAAATATCTTTAATGCGCATATTCGAGAATAATGATGATAATAAAACGGACGGTAAAGGCGCCAACTTTCAATATCGAGAATTCGTCGAAACTCGAAAAATCGTAATTTGCTTATGCGTTGTATAATTTTCGTTTGAGCTTCATATAGAGTATTCAAAGTTAGCTTCAAATTTACTCCAGCGTATCGCGCTACCGAAGAAATACTTCAATTTTTACGGAACGAAATGGTTTTTTGCCACTTTCTTCTAAACAAGCCAACACGCTGAAATCGACAAAACATTTCTTTCGTTCAAATTACTAAATGAACAGATAGAACAAACCGCGTAGCAGACTGCATTTCTTTCCACGTTACATCTAGGCACTCGTTGATTTCCACAGCAGACTAGAATGGATACTGCATTTTTAAAAACGAACTTTTCTCTAAGCTTTTTTAAAAAGCTCTAATTAGAGAATTTCGAATATACGTAATAAAAAATTAAAAAGCATTCCATTTTTAATCCTTAAACAAACTCTTCCTTTTTTTTTTTCCTTTTTCCCTTTTTTTCCCATTTTTTTTTTTCAACAAGCGGATGTCGAAATCATCTAACGGATAAAAACAAACCGAATAGTCCTCCCGCAGGTTATAATTTATTTTTACTTTTTTTTTTTGGCTTGAGCTCATTTCGCGGCTATACGGGCATTAAAACCAACATCGTTGTTTAGCCGTTTCGAAAACTCACTTCTCTGTTTCTCTACATTGAAAATATTGAAAATTATCAAATACTAATCATTATACGGAAAAGTATACCTTTCATACGGAATTTATAACTCTCCTTTCCAAACTCCTTTTAACACACTTTTCCCCGTAGTCTTTCTTTCACGGTCGCCACATATTACTCCATCATTACTCAAAATTTTTAATCAACCGTAACATGCTTCTCCCCTTTGATTGGTGCATATCGAATACCTTCTCTCGTAGACTCTTCATCGTTACTGGGTTCTCAGCTGCTATTTTAGACTTTCTTACCATTTTTGAAATAATACTTTAAAAGTTTACCTCCTCAAATTGCGCAGGATATCTTCTTCTGGCCGATGATTTTTCCAACTTCTTAAAAATATTTTTATCCGACTAGAGAACATCGTGTAAAAAACATAGCAATATATCACCACATCTTCGAAATTCTCAACCAGTTGCTGTGTAGATTTTTCACTTCACCACTAAAAACTACCCTCAATCTTATTTACTTTCTCCGGAATTACCATAAAAAATTTGTCCATATTTTCAAATCTACTATACGGTGCGAAGTCATTTTCTAATTCCGGATCTGCACCTATCACCACCATTGTGGCTACTCTAACCTCTTACCCCATCAGCTTTCCGCTTGAATCACTGCCCCGTCATTAAAGCCGATTAATCACCTCCGTCTGTGTTAGTTACATTTTTTTTATTATTTTATTCGCTGGTTTCCACCTATAGTCTCCCTAGAACTCGTGGTCTTCTACGCACTGGCAATTCTCTCTTTTCTCTTACACGCTGTTGTGTTGTTTCTTTTGCTCTACCACTTCTGTGCTTTCTAAGTAAATCTCCTACTACCCGCGTGCAACGTTTGGAATAAAAAATCGTCGTAGTTTTGCAGAAAGTTGTATGGATCCAAGACGAGGCATTAAGAATAAATTTTAAAAAAATCCCAATTCGAAGTTTACAAAAAAGGAAAAAAAAAGTATACATTTCATCTTTTATATTATAATAAATCAAATCAAATTAAATTAAATATTTTTATTAATAGTACATCGTAAAAAAATTTATGTATATCGAATAGAGGTAACTCGCCATTTCTTATTATCGGCTTATAAAAAAAAAAAAAAAAAAACTATACGAACTATAAGTTATACTATTTTTCGCTTATTTTAACGTAGAAGGGGAAAATTTTATCGGATCCTTCATTAATTACGATCTAGTAATATAATTATGCCCGTTTTGTAGCATACAGCTTGTGTCCAAACTTGGTTCCATATTCGAGGCAGGGACAATTTTTTTGTCGATTGCGATTTTTTAAATTAATCACAAAAACCCGTCTCGCAAAGATCAGAAATTTATTAAAGGCTTGATATGGGGGATTTCTTTTTGAATTATTTGGAAGAAAGATCCCCCCCCCCGTCAGGTTGTTATACTTCTAAACAACAATATACCAAGAGATTATATTTCAAAATGAATTTATTTATTTATTTTATTTTATTTATTTATTTATTTTACGTGTCGTACACAGCAACTTAGGCTAGAGACACGGCAAGAAATTACAAAATTAAAAGTTGAAAGAAAGGAAAATAAACAGAAATTAA
This sequence comes from Icerya purchasi, assembly GCA_039619475.1. NCBI lineage: Eukaryota > Metazoa > Arthropoda > Insecta > Hemiptera > Monophlebidae > Icerya > Icerya purchasi. Next base: position 243,813,085 of record CM077115.1, read on the forward strand.
CGAGGATTAGCAAAATTATAGTAACTTTAATAAATTAGAAGAATTTAGAAACTGGATTTATTATTCGATTCCAGTCACAAAATTTAATGTTTGCTTCTGCACAAATATGTATTTTTGAGGATATTAGTGTAGCGCTTAGTAATTAAAGTGCATACCTAAAAGCTACAGACGTTGTCTCGTCCTAGATCCAAATCCCCCCCCCCTCGGGATGTGCTTAATCTGAAATTGAATATTAGCTATACCGAGGAAATGTGGAAAAGTAAAATGTCAAATAGAAAAAAAAATTAATTTAAAGTGGCCGTTGTATAAGTTTATTTAGTATAACTGGAATAACTATCTTAATTTTAAAATTAATAACAAATAAAAGAAATGAAAAGCATGCTCTTCCTCATAAACTACGACAATGTTTACAACTCCGTAACTATTTATAATCTTAAATTTATCATCGCACTCAATCAGACATTTACATTCAAACAATTAACACCAATGATAATAACTCACTAGAGTTAAAACAGTATTCGTCCAGAGAATAAACACGATTAGGTGCTAAAGTTTCCCGTTGAATGATTTTGCGGATACTTTATTTTAAAAAGTGTTTGAAACCCATTAAACGAACATCGCTTTGAGCTCCGCCATTGAATTGACAATATTTTTGTACTAATTCTAAACAACTCGATGCCACCACCTGATCTTCCCGTCTACGGATTTGCGAAATAATGAATCTTCAGCCGTTATGTAACTCAGGAAATCGGGAATATTGTATAGCGAATTAATTCAGTTTCAAGCTGTTCTTGAATACCTATCGGCATACTTTACCTCGGGTTGGCAAATTGTATCAAGTTCTTTAGTTGTTTGGCATAGCTTTCACCGAACATAGTTTCGGTCGCCTCCCTACAAAAGCCGGTACAATTGCTCTGCAGTATTAAACCCGGTTTCTTGTACTCGGCTATTTCGTATAAAACGAAAGCCTTTTCTTCTAATTTTTTGCGTAAGATAAAAGCCTCTCCTTTTAATTTGGTCCAAGTCCCTTTCGATCCTCGCTCGTATTAATGTCGATAACGCTGTACAGACTTGCTCATATTTAAATGTGCGACGATGGTATGAATGTTACACAATAAATCTGACATTTTTATAATAAAGAGAGGAGGAGCTTTACACCGCGAGAACGATGTACGTAGTTGCGACGATGAATTTCATTTTTCGCTTCATAGAATTTTGATGCCGCATTTCCATATTCGCGAGAAACTTGTCGGAAATTATATTAGTTTCTCGATTTGTTATTCCCCCACTTTCTTTTTTTTCATCCGCTTTTCGTTTTTCACCTATGCTGAACTTCTGAATAGATCGGGGGAACAGCGAAAGAACGCAAAAATGTTGAATGAACAACTCGGTCGGTTAAAGAAGAACTGAAATAATACTTAGCGGACACGACGGATTAAGTGAATAGAACTGTGCCCAGATCCGGTGCTACATTACGTTTTTGGCGCAAAAATTTGAACTTTTAACGATATGACAGGGTGCCGTTACTTAACCCCGATGGAAAGATCATCGAAATAGTACTCTTAAATGATACACTTTGCTGAGCAGCGCCGAGATTTAACTGAAATTTCAGAATATATACAGTTCGATACAGCTGCTACAATTTTTCGGAACACTATTCGAAGAAGTAGCTTTCATTTCGGGTTTTTCTTTGTACAATACGTGATAAGTAAAATGGTAACGCTCATAATACAGGAAATTAATTTCACCAAAGTCCAAAAACAAAATAAAAAAAAACCAATGATTATTTTTAGTTTTAATTAAGAGTATTTTAAGAACTAGCTACTATTTTTAGGCAAAACTAATAATCAATGATAGCCTGCACAGATTTGTGGTATAAATATGAAATCATTTAATGAATTAGGAGGTGCTTTTCAGGCGCGTGTTTGAAATTTCCATGTGCGATTACGGAACCGGTTATGTGCAACTGAAGAATTTTACGAATAAAATCTCGGAAAAATTTTGGACCAACGATGATAATTTGGTGTACGAATAGAAAACTCTGCCCAGCCGAGATGTCCTGCGTTTACGAAAGCTGTGATTCGGAGCAAGATATTTTTGTCGTCATGAAAAATGAAAAAAAAAGGGAAAAAAAGAAGAAAAGGTATATGAATCTCCTCTGAGAAGAAATATATTACTGTATTTATTATTTCAACACATTGTTTAAGTATATTCACGACAATAATACATATTTAAAACTTAATTAAACAATTATATATAATTATTCTCCCGTGAACATAAAGTGTTAGCTTCGAAACAACGTCGGGGATGTCAAAAAAAAATTATATATAATTGTTTTTATCTATCGAATCGTTTCACCCCATGTAGGGGGGTATCGTGACCATGATCTAATTAAGTTTAAAAAATTTATTATTGTCGTGAAGAAATATATTATTCGCTTATTTATTTATTCGAGCGCTTGTCTTAACTTCGGCCATTAATCGTTCGCAACCAGATTCGAACCGACGTTCTCCGGAACGAAACATCGTTTTAGCTAAACTCACTAATTCGCTTTTTTTTTTTTTGTTTTTTTTTTTTTAATTGTTTTTTGTTTGTTTGTTGTTGTTGTTTGTTTTTTTTTTTATGGCTAGCCTTTTGATCGTTTGGATACGATATCAGCGTGTATGAATTTTGTGGATTCAGTCGTTAAAGCAGGCGGCTTGGCAATGCAGTAGACTCGAATATACTAGGAGGGAAATTTCGCTAAAAGAGATTTTACCATCACGGTTTTAAGAAGCTTACTATCTGATAGCTCAGACAATTTCGACCGAGCGCGGAGAATTGTATATCGGAAATGGCCGTGAAATATAGACGCATAAATGTATGAAGTATTAACAGAGAAAAAGCTGAAAACCGGCCCCTGGAAATAAGCCGTATTTCTGCAGCTTCAACTGAGAATGAATCGTTGCTACGTTGAAAAAGTATACGAAGCTCACTCGCTTAGACACCCTCTCATTTTTCGCATTAGACAGTTCTTTTTCAAATATAGCCCAGTTCTCTGAATGGCCGAAACAACCAACGAATATGGTTGAACACCAGCGCATTATTTATATTTGTTAACTCTGCGTGAATTGCAATTTTATTTTGTATTTATTGAATTGAAAAAAGTCGCACATTTATTCAAAGGTGCAATCTCTTCATTTTTCGAATAGCGCAGACCGATCTTATTCAATTAGAAGCTTTAGTTTTTTTGCCTTAAAAAATTATCTCTAGTTTCTTTACGTGAAAATAAGTCAGTCTCAGTTGGCTTACAGATTCGAAGGTTTCTTCTGATAGAGATTACTACTTGCCGAACGTAAACGGCAAACTTCATCTTTTCATCTTAGGCGTTTGCTTCAGCGTCGTCTATAAGGGCTTACTTTAAAACCTCTCTTACATATATGCGTACAAAATATTTACTTTTCCGAAAAAAAAGAATGTGCTTTGAGGCACAGAGCAGAAGTGAAACTTCGAAGGCATTTTCCCCAACTTCGATTTAAAGCGTTATACAGTGTATTAGTACGAAAACTGACCACGAGTAAGACACAAAAATGGGGAGATCAGCGGTTCTTATAAACACATATCTATAAAGTGTTTCACTTAAAGAAAAACAAAAACAAATAATGAATGCATTTGTTTTATTAATGTTTTTCATTGATTGTTGGATACTATACAAGATATAGTAAACTTATGTGATAACTAAACTAAAATATGTGAGTTTTTCATGTAATTTTATCAATATATTAGAAAATACTGCACATCAATGGTAGTTGCGTACTTTGATTCATTCGGATTATTATTAATAATTGAAGTTCAGTTTGAAGAAATCCTATTAAATCGTCTGATGCGAAATTGGCACGTTGAAGTCTCTAGCTAATATCACATTGGAAGTGTACGTAAATTTTCTTTTAAAAACCTTGAACCATCGCGAGTGAAAGTGATTATGTATAAATTTAATTATATCGCGGAAAATAATTATTTCTTTTCCATCTTCCGTCTTACATTGAACAGTATACATAACTGATTCTAGGTAAAGTCTGCGGCAGTACGAGTCATGATCGTGTTGCTCCGGTGTGATTTGCTAGCTAGTCCGTCAGATCTGGCGTGGTATTCTAGGGCGTTATGAACTCCACTTGGTTATGGGTATGGTCATATTACCTCAGTATAATTTTTAGCATACAATTACTGTGTACGGTATCCCCGTGTAAGCTCTACTCGACTGAGTTGTGACTGTACGCTTGATAGAATCCAGGCTGCACGGGCACAGCTAAATTATTAACGAAGGACCATGCTGTTTTGTCACTAATCCAATAGTTTCTTTCGAATATCCTTAATACTGTCACTCGATATGGGTTTCATATCTTTCAGATAATACGAGCTCTACACGTAAATGTATAGTTGTGACCAGACTCTACTCTTTTCAGTTTTTAACTACGTCCTTGTAATTTTCTTGGGGCACTATGAACTCTAACGGTAGTCTAAATTTCCTATTTACACGATCTTTCTACTCTTTTAACATTTATTATTGTTCTTGGTGCCGCTAATAACACAGTATTCTTCTTTCAATCTTCTCTTACGGTGATTAAATGTTTCTACAATTATTTATATAATTTTCTCCTATTTACACTTATTATAAAAACTGCAATTAATATTTTATGTAATAACTATGATTTCCTTGTTTCTCTTATCTATTTACCTATATTGTGGTTTGTAGGTCATCCCTTATTGGTAAATACACAGCCGTCACAAAAAAAAAAAAGAGGAAAGAAAGAAAAGAAAGAAAAAAAGAAAAGAAAAGAAAGAAAGAAAGAAAGAAAAGAAAAAAAGAAAATAAAAAGAAAAGTCGCATTTGATACATTTAGTTTTTTTATCGATTTTACTGCTAAAGAGAATAATCTGTGTTTCAGGTGAAAAATTATTACCGAAATTCGTATATTATGTTTCCTTGTAAATCACACGTACTACGGTTTCAATTGGAGAATCGATGTAATACAATCTGATTAAATGAAATTATAATTACAACAGACGAAATATTAAAATAAAAAAAATGACAAATACAGATTATAGAAAAAGCGGACATATTCATTCGCATACTTTCATTAACATATTCACTGTTACAATTTTATTCAAATTCAAAACAGTAACTCTTGAGGCGGCTTTTCTTAACAATTTTTTCACTCTTCACCCTACTGTAAACTTGTATAATCAGCGGCCTAAAAGTATTATCTATAAAACTGTTCTTAAAATTACGTCATGATATTCCGCGCGTAAGCAAAAGTGTTTCGTTTTTTTCAAATCAAATCGAATTTGATTAAAAATTTAAATTCTACAAATCCTTTGCACTGTTCTAATAAAACTTAAAAGGCAATAATTTTATAAATTTAACACTTTCGCAGATTTCTTAAAAAATAACGTTCTATATATATAGATGTTTTTGAAGCACAGAGTTGCACACATATTGCGGCAGATTGTGATTATTTAAAAAATGTATTCTTATTCTAAAATCTAAAATTATGCGAATTTACATTATTCGAGGCGGAACGGTTTTTATGTATGAGAGTTCGGAATTTTTATAATTCCTATAAATAAAAATTAATATCCAGCAGAACGGGAACAGGTATTTCTAACAGCGCGTGTAATCCTTCGGACATCTAATAATTTCCCCGCGAAAATTATACTTAATTACAATTTACTAATTAAATGTCTAGAAAAAGAAATCAGTGTAACGTCAAGAAATAAATGTAATTACAGATTGCGTAACGTTAGACAGTATGAATTTCCACACAAAAGAAACGCTAATAAACATGAAGACAAACTACAACTAACCGTTAAGCGGCCTCGCCCCTCTCTTCGATGGACCGCCTGAAAATATTAGTACGGGTCATTTACAGCCCAGCCGGCGAATAAAAAAACTTAATCTGGCCCTTCCAGATCATGAAGACCATAGAATCATCAATGTTGTACCTAACCAGTCGCAAAATTTATTTTTTCCCCCATCCAACTTTTCAGCGAAGCAGCTGCCTAAATTCAACCTGTGCACCCTACAAAGAATCAAGCAAGTAACAGCCCAAGTCAAGCATATGTTCGACGAACATCAATCATCGTTTATAACCGATTTTAATGGATTCAAAGATTTTATCGGTAACGTCTTGACCACCAAGGATTATATTAACTTTGCTAGGAACTTCACCAAAGACAGAGATGGTCTATTATACATGCTAGCCAACACAAAACCCCTTCTGAAGGAACAGAAAGCGAAATACAGGTTCACCCGTATCATACGAATGTTAAGCGAAGTGGAGGAAAACTCATTAGGACACCACAGTGGCGCCATCACGGACTTACAGGACCTGTATACCACTTTTGAGGCGAGAAAGATAGTTTTAGTCATGACGCATCCAAAGGACATTATGCAACAAACATATATGGAAGAACTGAAGCTACTACTGTGCAATCATGATCCAACCATAGTTTGCTTGCAAGAAACACATCCAAAATCAGCACATTCTCCCTTATTTAAAGATTACACTGTCTACCGATCTGACTACACGCAGGGCTCAGTAGCCAGCGGAGGAGTCGCCACTTCGGTAAAAGACAGTTTCCCTTCTCAGCAATTAATATTCAATGCCACATTACAAGCGATGGCGGTCCAAGTTACAATTCCATCACTCTCCTTTTCATGTATAAATATTTGTAACTGCTACTTTCCTCCTTCCGCAAGGATTACCCAAATGCAGTTAGATACCCTGCTAGCTCAGATTCGATATCCAACTCTTTTACACTCATGGTACGATAATCTCCGACTGCCTCTTGAACAGTAACCTCCTGCTACTTCCTCCGTCCCCCGACACACGCATTTCAATTTTTCCTATAATTCTTTTTCTCTAATTTGGACCTTACTTTTGCATCGGCTGCACTATTCCCCTTTTTATCAAGTATCGTACAACAAGACCTTTGCTCTAGCGACCATTTTCCAATTTTCATCAATATTCCTGTCAGGGTGCCGAAGGCGAAGATAAAGCGGTCGATTAGACGCTTCGTTTTTCACAGAGCAGATTGGAACAAATATAAGTCAGGATTTATTGTCCCGCACCACTTTTCACTATCGGTAAACCTACAGAAGCTCACGGAAGCAATTAACAGTGCCGCTGTAGCATCCATTCTACTGACATCATACACACAATATAAGCGGGTACCTTGGTTGGTTTCTCCAGAGATTAACGCAGCCATTTCTGCGAGGAAAAGAGCTCTCCGTAAGTACAAGACCACCAAATTACTCAGTGATCTAGTGGAATTCAGAAAGCCGCAGAGCCATAGCGAGGTTACTTATCCGGACAAAGAAACGCCAGTCCTGGACATCTTTTGTCTCTTTTATTGCAAAAAATCCAGCACCGTTATGCGGAGAAAAATTACGATGAAGCCTTGAATCATTTTTTGACTCCTGCGTTACTCATAAATGGCGCGCTGATCAAAGAAGAGTCGGACATTGTGAGAGTCTTTGCGCTTCATTTTAAAAATTCCTCGTCATCCTCCTTCCATGATCCTTCCTTTGCGGCCCTGAAACGTGGAAAAACAGACAATATCTTTTAATTCTGACGAAAATGGTCCTTTAAATCTTCTTTTTACAGTCCACGAGTTAAACCGCCAGCTAAACTATAACATAAGGAATAGCGCACCTGGAATTGACTCCATTACATCCCTTTATGATCAAAAACATCTTCCTACATCTGCCAGATTATTCCTGCTCTGCATCTACAACCAAATTTGGTCCTCTAGCTTTGTGGAATTCCATTTTTCACAATCCTCAAAAACACCTCCCCTTATCCCGATTGTGAAGTCGAACAAAGATTCCTTCCTCCCTCAAAGCTATATCTCGTTGATATCAGTCCTTTCTAAGGTATTATTAGAAAAAATGGTGAAAAAACGCCTCTATTTCCATCTTCAATCCAGGAAAATCCGTTTTCCTATCCAAAGCAGGCGGTAGAAAATATAAATCTGCGCACACTTTCATCTTCTTAGCTTGCAAAGGCAAATCCTAACAGCCCACAGCAGATCACAGCATCTCTACTCGGTCTTTTTTGACATAGAGAAAGCTCACGACCGCATATATGTGGCGTGCTTAAAAAGCTGAAGAACGCCGAAATTAGCCGGTAATATGGGCAATTTTATCCAGAGCTTCCTCACCGATAGAGTTATTCAAATGAGAATAGGCTCTTCAGTATCTCCATCCTTTACGACTGAAAATGGAATTCCAGAGGGTTCGCCTTTAAGCGTAACTTTGTTTATCCTTTTTATAAACGATATAGCAGATTGCATAAGGCCGCCGGTAACAGTCCGTTCGTTCATTGATGACCTCAATATTTGTCTTCCCTCAAACTTCCCCGCTAATGCGGTGTCTATCCTACAGACAACGATCAATAGATTACAAAACTGGGCGGAAAAGAACGGCTTGCTCATCCTCAAAAACTGCATGTGTCCGATTCCTAAAGAAGCTTCGTCCTATTTCCAATCCCGATATCACCCTCTATCTAAAACATGTACCTATCCCATTTCTTCCTTCCATAAGGTTCTTGGGTCTAACGTTCGATGAGAAATTATCGTGGGCTCCACACATATCAATCCTTAAGAGTGGTTGCATGAAATTCTTGTCTATCTTGAAATATTTATCCAACCAGAAGTACAACATAGATCCGAAATTGCTGTTATCAGTATACAAATCCCTTATCTTAAATAAACTATCATACGGCTGTCAGGTGTATTCTTTTGCTAATAAAACACTTCTAAAATCTATCGATCCCATGATACTTCTTTACGTATCATACTTGGGGTGCACCGGACCTCTCCTTCGTTGGGCGTTTGTGCTTCGGCGGTACTTCCTGCTTTATCGATTATTCCTGATTATCTAACCTTTCGAGTTTCTTTTCGTTATTCCTTACCATATCAATTTTCCACCAGTAACTCCGAAATCCTATTCCCATCCTTTCCTGGCGATCCATTGATCAAGGCTTCAACTTTTCTTTCTAAGGTAAGGATAAAGTGGAGCGACCATCATGTTAATCCGACCACTATAGCGCCTTGGAATCATGTCCCAACATCTATAATCCTTAACAGATTCCTTAAGAACATCTAACCATTCTATATTCATTTCTCAAGTAGTATTAAATAAACTCACCTCCTTCCCTAATCACATTCACGTGTAAACAGACGCAGCTAAAGCGAGTCCCACTAATTCTCCTTCACCAATTGCATGCTCTTATCAAATTGGAGGAGTAATGTACACCGAGCACCTAAACGACTATTGCTCTATTTTAGAGGCAGAAATGTTTGGGATCCTTCTTTGTCTTAAGACATATTCTTCAAGCCCAGCATCTCAAAATGCCCTTCTTATTACCGACTCACTTTAATCTGTCAAAGCCATCCAGAGCCCAGACAGTTGCAACTCTCTACTAATTAAAATAAGAAACCTCCTATTCCAACTTTCACGATCTGAGGTATATGTAACATTCTTATGGGTCCCTGGCCATGTTGGGGTTCCCGGCAATGAGCGGGTCGACTTGGCTGCTAAGGCAACTCTATCCAGCTCGATGCCGTTTAACGCTGTACTACCTCGATTAGGATGTCAATCTTTTTAATTCTCTTTTTTTTGAAGAGTGGAGCAAACTATGGTCAGAACAAACGACCTGGCTCAGGTCCATAAAGTCGAACACCGACCCATGGTGGCCGCCGTTCCCCGTCTCACGTAGGGATTTCTCGATCCCATCGAGACTGCATCCGGGGTACACTGCACTGTCACACAATTACGTCTTTGAAGGAGCTCCCCCTCCGTCCACCTGCCCTCTATGCGGGTTCGTGGCCTCGCCAACAGTGGAGCATCTGCCGAAATGGTGCCGGCGTACTTGCCGTACTTCTAGTCATACCTCGCCCCCTTCGTCTGTTGTCGAACCACCCGGATTGTGTTCGGCCAGTGTTGAATTTTGCAACATCGAACAGACTTCACCGCCTTCTGTAATTTACAACGAGTCTATAGATTTATATTTGTAAATTTATAAAAAAGATGGTTTCAACAAATTTACTTAATAACATACCGGTATAAATAATATATTACAGCTAAACAATAATAAAAGAAGTAAAACTAAAATAAAGGAATTACTGCTAGAATTTAGTTAACAACAAATATGTATATGTGTATGCGTATAAAGTCAGTTCGATAAAAGTTTATATAGGTATGTCAGTACTTAAGGATCACTTTGTTTCCGATGATATGTGAGAGATAGATATTAAATGGTTTATGCTTAAATAGTTATAGATGAATAATGATAAGTTATAGAAACTAAATATGTAATATTTATTTATTAAATAAATATACTCGTGTGTATTTATTTTGGGAATCCGTCGACAAGTCAACTGACTTGATGGGGGGTGGTTTAAATAAAAAATAAATAAAAAGCGTTTACTAAATATTTACTCGGTATTCTATGGGACTGAGTAGAAATAAGCGTTCAATTTGGTTTTTTTTGTACCACTATTTTTCCGCATATTTGTTTAATTAATCATTTATACCCCGTAAACGAATTCTGTATTATTCTCTATTGTGACATTTGAACGCAGCAATTCAGATTGAATGTGTCTCGTGCTATTTTGCAGTTAGGAATCCATTTTTATTGTGCGAACAAAGTTAAGCGGCCGACACAGTACAACCGATTAATATGTACTCGGTTTTTTGTCTTTTTTTTTTCTAGAGTGTGGTAATCGATTGATCGGCTAGCTAAATTCTGCAAAATTTTCATTAATTTCGAGAGATATGCAAGCCACAAAGTACTCTCAAAATGTCTAGAGTCGGCAACGCTCTATATATCGCGAGATTGCTCACGTTACGGAAATTACGTTACAGAAAATTGTATTTTCAGGGTACTCAAAGAAGGGGTTATTTCGCATTTGACGCACTAAAACTATCAGAGACGGTTACCGTTAAATCTGACCGAAATTTAAAAGCTTTCGTCAAATTTCATTCATTTGCTGGTTGTAAATCACAGTTAACGCGTACAAGTTTTCATTTTAATTAATGGATTGTTAATTATTTCACATCGTGCGAGGAACACTATAATCCCTGCACAGCATAAACTTTATCTTTTCACCCCCAGCAGACAGTGGTACATTTTAAAACACTCTTTAACGCTCTCTCGGCGACGCTGAATTGGTTTTTTTTTTCTTTTTGTTTGGGGAGGGAGAGACATCAACTAATCCGGTATAAATTAAATTTTTGGAAAAGTTACAATGCGGGGCAGCGAGATATTACTCCCGAACGAATCACAACGATATCTAGAACCACGGTTCAACGGTGCTCTAGAATTAAATGGAAGAAGCCTTTACTAATAAATGCACACTTTAAAAAAAAAAAAAAAAGGAAAAAAAAACGTAGTTGGTTAAACCAGTTTGCGGAATATTAATATTTTTATTGCATTTTATTTTGACACAGCCTTAAGGTTCGATTTGAAATTTTTTACGTCGTGAAGGAATAGCGAGAAATTTTATAATGCTTTTGCTAAGACATTTTATTTAAATTTTTACATTTGTATTTTACTTTATTTAAAGTAGTATATTTATCGAACAAGATGATAAGTAGAAAAGTATATTTATTCTAGGGATTTCGGCGGGAAAAACTCATCTTCAACTGAAAAACTATAAAACCAAAAAACACGAACATCGAACTTGAACGTTTACGACACAAACGTAAAACAGAAGTATGTGTCGCGAACAAAGATGTTTTAAATTTTTTGTTACTTGTCCGTGACATATGTTCGATTTTGCGTTCGTATTTTTACACTTTTCATCAACCGAAGATGATATAGGCTTCACCCGAGATTCTTGAAATATACTTTTATTTACCACTTTTGTCTGCCTTTTACACATTTCATTCGCTGATCAAAAATTTGTGTTTTTACTAAAACAAAATATACACATTTTACACAAAACCGAAGGACGTAATATCAAAACACGTAATTCTGTACGGAAGGTGATACTGGTTTAAATTATTTTTATATTCTTTTTTTTTCCCAGGCGGTATACTGTTATCGTTTTTGAACTTAATAGAAAAAAAAAACAAAAAAACACATGTACCTATGATTTACTAAAAACGTCTTTATATTTAATCGGTAGAAAATTAGGAAAAATATAATACTTTTTTCAAGGAAAACTTCTCTATAAAGGAGTTCAGTATAGAAATCTTGGATATGCGAAAAAAAAAATTATAAAACTTATTCGGCATAGCGACAAACCGATTGTTATAACAAGTCCGGATTATTCGATAACCGATTTCCATTGCATACCTATAATATCCGTATAATACAGACATACATATATATCAATTCAAAATTAGTCACATTAACGTAGTATAGCGGTAAACCCGTTCGTGCAAGTAACAAACGCCTCTTTAAAAACCGCATTACAATAATACGCATTTTTAATATATATATATATATATATATATATATAGTGAACAACGAGGTAATTTGTTTATTTTTTGATTAAAAAGTTGTATTTATGCAAACTTTTTGAAAAAAAAAAGTGGTAAGGGCATGTTAGAACAGAGCATTAGGTAATAGAGACAGTAAAAACTTTCGATGCACGATAATAATAATAGCAAGCGGAAATTTGAAACAAAATAAAAGTAGTCTATCTATTTAAGGCGCAACAAAAATATTCGGACAGCTTCGATAAAACTCAAAAATTCAATTTTAAAATCACCTTTAATATTTTGTCGGTAACCCTTTCTGTTAAATTTTATCCTCTTGAGCATCGATTCAACTAATTTTCCTGTAAATTCGGATGAGATTTTTCACCACTCTTGTTCGATAATTATTTTTAGCTATGTTTTACTTCTAATATTGGTTACCCGAATTTTTCGATCCAAGTGGTTCCACAAATTTTCGATGGGATTGATGTCCGGTGATTAAGGTGGTGTTTCCATAACGTTCGGACAGTTGTACAATAGTCACGACCGCGCTCTGTACGATTTATGCTTAGGGTCATTATCTTGGTAGAACTTGAAATTGTTTTCCAGACCCAATTTTTCGGCACTACATTTCAAATTTCTTTTCAGATAGTCGACGTATGTATCCGCATTCATATTACCTTCGATAAACTCCATGTTACCGAACCCAGACGCGGCGAAACATCTCCACACCATAAGACTTCCTCCACCATGTTTGATTGTCGCGTCCAGGTTGTATTTTTCAAGCTCTATATTTGGTTTCCTCCAAATTTTTAGACTCCTGTCACTTCCGAAAACATTGAATTTACTTTCGTCGGTAAAAATGACAGTTTTCCAAAAATTTACATCACGATTAACATGTTCCTTTGCAAAGTTGAAACGTTTTTTTCGATTTGTTTCGCTGACTGAAGGTTTCTTCGCGTGACTTTCGAATTGTAGCCGTTCTTTTTGATTGTTTGACGGATCGTTTGTGGGTGAACTTCAATATTAAGTCTTTCGAGTAGTTTCGTATGATAATTTAGGCGCACTAATTGCTGGATTTTTCTTTACCTGCCACTTGTTATGAACCGCTGATCACGTGTTGACAATTCCTGTGGTCGACCTGTTTGTGGAACTGAGTCTATCCGATCTTCTTTTTCGAAACATTTAATGATGTCGCCGACAGTGCTTTTTCTCATATTTAATAACATTGAAATTTTACGAACAGGAAATCCTTTACTACGATTACGAATCACCAATTGTCGTTGCTCAAAAGAGGAGTTGTTGCCTTTAGGAGGCATTTTTTTTAATAAATTTTAAACTGAACGTAAACATGAATGTAAAATGTCAAATGTCGATCAGCGGTTCATTGAACAGGTTGCCTTTGGTATAAAATGACTCACCCCCGGTGAACGCGCATCGTTGTCTCATGGAAAAACCTAATTACTGCTCGACCTACGTACGCGTCCGAATATTTTTATTGCCGCTTGAAAGCATATTACGTTACGTTATTCATTTTTTCAATGGTTTTATTGATGATTTTTGTTTTTTTTTTACTGAATTTATTACCTTACGCTCTGTTCTAACATACCCTTACCACTTTTTTTTTCAAAAAGTTTGCATAAAAAAACAACTTTCTAATCAAAAAATGAAAAAATTACATAGTGTCCGAATATTTTTGTTGCTCACTGTATACATATATGTATAAATTCATTAATAGAAATGATCGTGATGTTAAACAAGAACTAATTAATCTTTAGATATTTGTAACTTTCTCATAAGCGCTGTGTATATAGTAAGTAGTGATCAGTAGGTGTGAAAGGACACACGTATCCTCCTCAGATAATCCGTATCCCACTGCGGAGTTGGTGATGTTGTAACTCCGACTACGGTTAAACTCCGGAACCAGCAAATACAAACTGAATATCTCAGATCACACGGCTCAAAAGATATATTTTGAACAAAAAAAAATAAATAAAATAAAAGAATAGGCCATCTGTCTGTTTTTTTTTTTTGCGCTACATACCGGAGAAAATGAATATCTAAGCAGAAATTTGTCAGATTAGCTAGAAAAATGAAAAACGATAACATCAGGATAATTAAAAAGACACAACACTTTTTCTATGATCATAAAATATATTCCCACATCGGGGCTATTTTGCAACTTTTTCCTCTCTTTCTAACATACGTAATCTAAACAACGGATCATTACTACGTCGACAACCAGTGCAAACCAGTGCGTGCACATTAGAATGAAAAGCCGTTTTATTCGAAAAGTATCATTAAATTTGCGGCGTTCTTGTAATGAAGCGGTATTGAATTTTCGAAAGTTATAGAAATAATACTATGATTAAGAAAGAAAGAAACGGTATTTTTACAAAAATGTGTAAAGGTTTTAATTGTATTATTGAATATAATTATTAACAATTATTACGATTAAAGAGAAATATTTGAAGAACAAATTATTTTTTTGCAAACTACTTTAAGAAATATACTCTCGTATTTATGGCATATGAAAAATGCATATAATTTTGATTACGAAAAGATAATTTTTAAAATCAAAACCCGACAAATTTAATTTCTGAACGAACGGAATGTGGCCTGATTGAATCTGATAAAAACCCCGCAAAATTTAATGATACTTTCCGAATAATAAAACGGCGGCTCCCCTTTTATCTGATGTAAATTGCGGACGATTTTCGAAAAAAGTATTCCCGTCCAAATCGTCCGAGGCGTGGAGGGCCCAACGCTTTTTCCAATGACGACATATCATCTCGTATGAAAATATTTTTTTTCCGAGAGAGAAGTCAAATCGTGTCGGCTGCTATACCTACAGACACATTTGGTGAGAAATCCCCCCCCCTCCCGTTTTCAACACTTCATTTATACTGTTAAGAACATTTTTTAATCGATAATTATTTCCCTCTGCGTCACCCTCAAACTATCTTTCCGACAATTATTCACGTACGACGCTAAGTAAACAAATAAATAGATATTTTTGCTGCAATTTTCTAAAAATTGTTGACGCGCGTTCCATTTTTTTCGGCGGCATTTATCGAGCAGCGGATTAAAATTTCCAAAAGAGACATTTAAAATAACACGGGAAACGAAATAGAATAAAAATGACCGTTCATTAGTTGGCCCCGCTTTACCGCGCCAACGGCTTTACAGTTGGCCATTAAATCAGCCTATCAGCCTCGGCATCGGCATCCTTTCGATAACGAGCGAGCTATATTATCCTCGTTAAACAAATGATTCGAGTAAACGCGCGAATGCTTACGACGTATTATAAATTATTACTTTTGCCCAAGCCGGGTTCGGAGCCTTTGACGCGAGCCTAATTTCAAATGCCGAAATATCGTTCCTACCGCCTCTACAGGCCGAGATAGAACAAATGGCAGAGACAAACCTTTGTCGCAGCGATGTGCGCATCCCGAAACTCTTAAATGCACGTACGTGCAGCTCCTCATGTTGCCCGCTTCTTGCGTGAATTCCGTTCAATAGATTATCACGTACAAAGCGCCCATGTGTGATGGTCGATGTTTTCTCTTTCGCTCCGCAATTCGTAATAAAGGTACACGAATAAAATTCGACCTTTAAAATTTCACGTGGTTAGAAACTACTACTAAAAAGTGAGCGTTACAAGTTTTTTTTTTTGTTTTTTTTTTATTTTTTAACAGAGCCATTCGAACCAAAACCCCGATTTTACAAAGGCCAGAGCACTGTGTCTGTTGACTAAATCTTACAGTGGCGTATAATTTTTACCGCGAATTACGCAGCGTGCTGAAAACATTTTCTAGACGAAATATTTAACGCAAGTCGATGGATCCGCAATAATGGCTACTTTCATTAGAGACTCTGAATACACTTCTCTTTACTTCCATGGTTAAGGTGCTTGACCACTAAATCGGGGGACACGAGTTCGAGGTTTGTCTCGTTCTCCGAATCGGGCTCCCAAGTATATTATACACCTAATATGTAAAGGCGAACCACACGAGAAAAAAGCTAGCCACAGTATTTTTTTTAATTTATTTATTTTTGTAACTTTGGTAAGCCAATCTATGTGGAATTAATGAAGGATTCGGCTGCAATCTGTATAAACATAAAAATACAATCTAGATAAAATAATAAAATAAAAATAATAACGACTGTAACTATTGAAAAACTTAATTACACAATTTATGATACCTTATCAAGGGGATATATGGGGAACTTACTTCACAGATTGGACAATAAATTCCAATAAACTCGAATCGTATTGTTGTCGTACATTCCACGAACTCCTCCATGTTTAGTTCGCGCTGTTCGTATGCTTCTCCTTTACCAGTTAAAAAAAAGAAAGAAAAAATATAAATGGGTCGCCTACGCCTTGCCTTTTATTGCCTTTTATTGGCTTTTATTGGCTTTTATTGCCTTTTACTAAATACATCGGGTCACTTAAGCGAAAAATCTGCTCATAAATATGAAACGCTCATCTTTTTTTTTTTTTTATGTTCTAAAGTATGCATGTAGGCGGCAGCATCAAGTCTCCTATCCAAGCGAAACACCACTACCTCCGAATTGAGTGGTACATCTATTTTTTTTTTTTTACTTTAAAAATTTTAAATTGGTATTATCGCGTTTAGCTCGCAATCAATAACGCTTTAGAAGATAAAAAGTACTGCTCAGTAACATTCTTGGACGTGGCCCAAACATTTGATGGAGTATGGCATACAGGGTTGCTATCTAAACTAATTACTTACCAAGTAATTACATTTCCTTGTTGCAGTCGTTCCTATCCAATAGGAAATTCCGTGTTGTAATTGATGATACTAAATCAAAATTTTATGAGATTCGAGCAGAAATACCTCAAGGAAGTGTCCTCGGTCCTCTGCTGTACCTACTTTTTACAGCAGACATTTCGAGGATAAATAGCACAACCTTAGCCATGTTTGCCGACGACACTCTGCGGTCCTTACAGTAGGTAGCACTCAGAACGAAGCAAATGCTAAATTACAAAATGCATTAGATTTAATCTCCCAGTGGACCTCAGAGTGGAGGATTAAATTAAACGAGGCAAAGTCAGTTTGCTTTACGTCCATTAGACATTCGTTTGCGCGTTTATATAAATAATATCCAGGTACCAATATCCATCTCGGCCAAATATCTTGACATTCATTTGGACACTCGTCTCACTTGGCAGCCGCATACTAAGTCTAAAAAGGAGCAAATAATGGCAAAGGTTAGGCAACTTTATTGATTATTGGGTCGGCATTCGAAGCTAAGCTTATATCATAAGTGCCTAATCTACAAAGTGATCATCAAGCCAATCTGGACATACGGTATTGAATTATGGGGATGTGCCAAAACGAGCAACCGCAATATCATACAGCGGGTTCAAAATAAAATTATACGGATGATAGCAAAAGCTACATGGTTTCAAAGGAATGCAGACTTGCGCAGAGATTTAGATCTGAAATGTGTGGATGAGGTCATTCCAGAAATCGTAAGTGCGTACTATGAACGGCTTTGGGTTCATAGGAATCCACTAATACAACAGTTGCTGACGGAGGAACTCAAATCATGTAGACTTAAACGCTGTAAACCTGTAAACCTCGTGTGAACTGTCCGCTGTATCCTTAAAAACTAGTCGCTGGGCTAAGTTTTTATTTCTCGTTCCTTTCTCAGTTGTTATATTTATTACTTATTTAAGATTTATTTTAAGATTGTAATAATTGCTCAAATAAAAAAAAAAAAAAAAAGTTGGTATTATACAAAGGTAAACAGGTGTTATAATTTAAACTTGAATTAGAGAAATTTTAAAACGATGTGCTCTAGTCCGTTACGTCTAATCCGCACGCTTACGATATACACTGGCCACTTGTTACATTTACTGATCGCCTTTAACCGGCATCATTGGCAATACTGCCGGTGTAACCTGCGCTATACTCGTTTCTCTTTTATCGTTTAATTTTTTTCTCGTTTTGCGTGTTTCCTTTTTTTTCCCCCGAAGGGTTTTTTATTTATTTTTCTTTTTTCATTTGAAAACACGCCCGCCGAAATCAAATTGTGTTAAACAGCACCGTGCTCACATTTTACCGATTAATCAGATTTATGGAAGAAGAAATTATTCAGTTTTATACCAGGTTAATATATTGAACTTTTGCACGCTTCTTTTTCTGTTACGTGTTTTTTTCTTTCAATTTATTTCTCTGTTATCGGTTAATTTTTTTTTGTTTTTCGTCATTATACGGTTTGTTTGCTCGGCGTGTCAGAGTTTTGTTAACGATTAGAAAAAAATCTGGAACTTCATCAAGTGACACCGAGATGCGCAGATACGGAATTGATAATAAGATATCCATCTATTTATGTCAAGTATGTGGATATTTATTTTTACCATGTGTTTTATACATAACTCACGTAAATACCGAGTTCGGGGTAGACAATAAAACAATTTTATAAGCTCCTCTGTCCTAAAGTTATGGTACTTTAACAAGTGTTCGATGAAACCGAAGTAGGGTAAACTACTAGCCAAGTTAGTATATTCTTTACCTTTAACTAGTTTCATTATTGGCCGAAATTTTATTTTCGCTCCTATTCATAGTTTACACACAGCATGATTAAAAGCAAAAACGAACGAACCAAAAATTTCAAACTGCACGGACTGATGTATGTAGTCGCTTACGAAATTTGGGCTCGGGCGCTATGCATCGCCTTGCAATTCGCGGTACGAAAATATTCCAAAAATTTGAACGACTCCTACGTGTCTATTTTCTTTCACTTTGGGAAAGTGCCATTTGTGCGATATCGGGGAAGTGACGAAGAAATTTCGGACAATTAAAAGGAAGAATCGCAATTCTATATATACTCAGATAAGTTACTAATTGTTAAAATTAGATAAAACAAAAAAAAAGCATAATTGAAAATTTAAAAATTACGAGTATTAATACTGAAATACTCGCCGAGAGAGAATCCGAAAGACGAATCGAAACTGATTTTTCTCGTTCGTTCAGGTTTGTGTTCGCCCCCAATGTTATAAATTTTGTTCCATTTTTTACGCTATGCCGAAACAGAGGAGGCCAAAACTAGGCGAGTATCTTTTTTTGGAGAAATTTACGAATCTCCTCACGGAACTAGATTTATGTGATTCGTTCATTAGCCTATGGTTTTTATTCTTTTAGTCGACGCGCCGGATAAAAACGCATTTTCGTTCTGGGCCAAATAATAAAAAGATATTAATTCGATTTATGGCTTTGAACAAGCGTTCAGAGAACAAAACAGAAATCTGGCCAGCCTACTACGGCCCTAATAGACTGGATTATTTTTAGTCTCGTTTCATTTTATCTCCTCTTTTTCTTTCTTTTTCTTCCTATCAATAGAGGCTACCCAGGATGAATAAGTTTATTACTACTACTAGGTAGTAATTTTTTACACAGAAATGTTGTAAATAACGTTTCTGTGACGACGCGAATTTAATTTGAAAATGAAAATTCTGTAATATATATCAGGAAACGCTAGAAAAACGTAGAGCATCCCAGCTGATCCGATTTGCGACAATTGCACACCTATGTTCATTTCTCTTTTTTTCATATGATTAATTTTATTAGTAACTAAATTCTGATTTTCTATAAGAATCGGTGTTCGGTTTTAGTATCGAGTAAATTTTGCTTTTTTTTTTTTTTTTTTACTCATACATTTTGAATATTCAGAAAATTTTTTTTATCACAAATTGTATTTTCCTTTTTTTTTTCTAAATTTTTTATATATACGTATATTTTTAAAAACTAACTAAAATTTTGGATAATTTTAAGTCGTATCCAATCCTACGTGAATCTGAAACTGAATATAAACTGGGGTATCCGGAAAAGTAACAGTGGACCACCACCACCTCAAGTCGAAAAGAACTGGTCCCCCCTCAGTGTTGTCCTAGCGCCTTATGAAAAGCTTAACTTCACAATATTCATGATACTTTATATCAAGGATATATGTAGAGGGATTACTTAAAAAAACTGTCGCTTCGAAATTCTTTGCCGTATTTGCGAATTATTACTACAATAACCACAGTGATCATGATCAGCTTCGAAACAAATCGGTGTTTTTAATTTTAAATACGTTATTATAAAAAGTGTATGCGAATGTTTTATTTAATAAGAAATTGAAATAATGTGTACTTCAAATTTTAATAGTTATAGCACACTACCAAAACGGCTGTACACAAACTTTTCGCGGAATCTGTTTCGACAACTTTCACCACTGGGGGAGGGGGGGGGGGGTTGTTATTCTGTCGGAGGCTTTTGTGTCGCGAAAACTTAATTTGCACCACTGAACCACATTAAACCGTTATCTGTACAATTAAGTATTAAGACGTATACCACTACTCAATTTAGTACGCTCTTCATCGCTACTTGGTATGGCAGCGATGTCGCAAATGGGAGCGGCCGGGATACCGATTATCCTAGTAATAACATCGACGTGGACATAAAGCGAAACATCGAATTTTTCAAAACCCGTTTTAGTTTTCTTTCAATATAAATTATACGGATTTTTCCCATTACATTTAATTATCACTTTATTACGACGGTGTTAAATCTTCAAAATAAAATAGTTTATTACATATGAATAAAACCAAAATGAAATTGTTTTTTTTTTTTTTTTTTTTTTTAAATATATATTTATGGTGCATGGAGCTGTGTATTCCTAATATCACTCTAAACGTACCGTCTGAGAATGTCTATTAGGGATCATGTTCGTGTCCGTAAAAAATATACCGCCGTGTTCGCTGGTATACCGTTATAAAATATTCTGTTCAAGTCTGGTTCGAATGCCAATTGCAAATATAGAAAAATTTCACGCTTGTGTCGAATTAATATGTCTCTACAGCTGACAAATCTAAAAAGAAAAAAGAAACTGCTCCAGCTGATTAGTACAAATTTGGCTACTTTTAATTTCTATTATTAAAGTAAAAAGTTACGAAAATTAAACGGGGATTAAACCGGGTCGCTCTTTATAGTATGGTATAGAACTTGAGCCGCGAAGAACCATTTAGGTATTTCGACTAAACAACATTTTCTCTTTTTCGTCCGTACATGGTTTTTCAGCGCAAATATCTGACTATATTATGGCGGAAATTAAGAAATTGTAAAAAAGACTCTTTTATAAGTTGTATTATGCCATCCTTTATTATTTTCTTTTTGTTCCACGGGAACAAGCTTCCCCCCGCAAATCACTTCTGGTTTATTTTTTTTTTTTAATGACTTCAGTGGCTGCCAATGATTCACTATAGAGCTTTTTCGTTCAGCTCCGTACGGAATCTAAATCTTTGCAGTGAGTATTGTGCTACTCGATAACTATAAAAAATATGATATTAAGTTTGTTTACGTATTGCACAGTTCGAACACGAGTCTAATCAAACTGGCTAAAAAAAAATCAAACCATGCAAAGTTGGAATAATAATGAGCTCGTCAATTAATTCCCGGGAAAATGTATTAATTTTTTCTGCGGACCATGAAAAATTAAAATACTCGGATATATCGGTTCGTTTTAAAGTGTAAAGATTTTGCCGATTTTTAAGAAATGTATCAAGAATATTCGAAAAACAGCCCAATTTAAAAGAATTACAAAAAAGCAAAAAAAAAAAACAATTAAACTTTAAATATTTAATAATTGAAACGCAACGCGGTGTAAAAGGCTAAATTTCTTGACTCTTTTTTTTCCTCTTTTTCTTTTAACTTACTCTGTCATTTACAATGTGTGTTGTGACAACACAAAACTTGAATAAAACTGTAAGTGACAGCAGATTTTCGCTAACAAACACGCTAAATGTCTCGCATCAGTTGGTTACATGTGAAAACTGCTTGTATTATTTCGTAAAATCTTTTAATTCGGCCAAATGTTAAAAAAGTTTTAGAAAAAAATTCCGATATTACGACGATTGATATTACTACACAATGCTGTAATGATATAAATGCGCACACATCGCTTTATTAATAGAAAAAGCTGCTTCTTAAAATGTCCTTCGTGTAGAACTATACAGAGCAAATAATTAACTTACCGTTTGAAAAAATATTAAGAAACGTATATGTATTTATTTTTCGAAAAAACCAATGTGAAATTTAAAAAAAAAAAACAAAAAAAGTAGCGAATCGTAAATTTCAAAAGAAAAAAAGCCCAAAAAACGAACGAACGCTTTAGATGTATTCCGTTGTTCGGATTATACGCGACGGACTAACGTAAACTTCGCGGTTAATCGGACGCGTGTGACTTGTAAACCGTTTACAGAATCTCCTGCTAACAACAAGGGGGTTCCTTCGCAGTCCGTCGAGTCAAACTTCACACCGACACTAGCGCTAGAACTGCGAGAGACGGTTCCGGGACCGTCAACGCCGGTGTTTGAATAATGTCTGATGAAAACGAAATGAACTTTGATTACTCGGATGTTGAAAATAAAACTGCATCGTGTGTAAGACTTGTTTCAGTTCAGATAACTTCTGCGTCATACCGAATATGCGAGGAGCGAAATTCTGAACGTCCAACATAAGTTTTCAATTCGGCGTTGCTTAACGAACAGATGGATTTAATATTCGGCCTTTCAATAATCGCTCTGAGATATTCGGAAATCGTTCCAAATAGTAGGTAACCTTCAAAAGTAAATCTTTTATACATTTAACTTCATCACAATAATAGTAAGAAAAGATATCTTTGAATCTTGTTTTTTTAACATTTATCTTTCTTTTTTTGTTTTTACACGTGTATTTTTTCAGTGCTAAATGAACTAGCACTACTCTTGAAACAGTGTTACAACTTAACCTAACTTGGAACATGAACGGAGTAGAAACTATGTTCAAAACTCCTATTGTATTATAAATAATCATATGCGCATATAAATACCCATACGCACGCACATCAAGTATATGCGCATATTCACATGTTACATATATATATATATATATATATGTTTATATCTTCTTCTTGCTGAAGTGGATAGAGTTACAATTACTTAGGTCGGAAAATCACGACGAATAAAAACGAAAGCAGAAATAACGAGGAGAATATCACTTCCGTGGGTTGCGTTTAGAAAATTAAGCAGGGTATTCCGAAATGAACACAAATACCAACTAACTTAAAAAGAAAATTGTATAACCAATGTGTATTTCCAGTCCTGAAATACAGTTCGGAAACGTGGCCATTCACAAAAACTGGTATAAAAAGAATTAGAAAAACTCAAACTGCGCATGAAAAGAAAATGCTAAATATAAGGCAGATGGATCGTATTCGTAATACCCATGTATTACGCAAAACAAATAGGTCTAAACGACGCAGTGGAAGAATAGATGGCCAAAATGAAATGGAGTTGGGCAAGTCACGTAGCTAGAAGAAACGATAATAGATGGTCGAAGCGTGTCTTGCAATGGTGGCCAATAGACAAAAAAAGAAACCAAGGAAGACCAATGACGCGTTGGTAGCATGATATAGTAAAGGTAGCCGGAAAGAACCGGATGAGGAATGCACAGAACAGAAGTGGATGGAAAATGTTGGGGAAAGCCTTCATCCAGAAGTGAATCAACATATCGTGATCGTGATATATATATATTTATATATAGAATAAATTAGTTGATCGGCTCATGAAGTCATCATTAGATAATGGTTCTAACGGATCTAGATTGGGGTGCTTGTGAGTCGGTTTTCGTGCGTTTCGTAACGTCATCAATCCATGGAATATTTAAATCCGAATATATATCTCCATTGATACCAGAAAGCTCCAGTAATAATGCTTCAGAGACACTTGTTTTGAGCACGATTTTTTCTTTTTAACACGGATAAATTTTTGACCCGCGAGTCATTTATCCGTCATCCTTCTTACGTCATCATTTCTGCGTTGACATTTTTACGTTGATACTTGTTTCCCAACTGTCCGAAACTGCATTGAATTATCGATTACAAACTTATTGAAAACAATGTTCATCAATTTTTGTGGCCGAAATATTTTGACGTATTAGTTTGAAAGAACACAATTACTCGAGAAAAATGCTAATCGAATTCGCAAATATGCGCGAATGAAAGGTCAATTTCTACTTTACGTGGATTTATTTCAAGGCAGGGGTGCAATAACGGGGCGAGTCCTAGCCACTCGATTATGATGGGCATTCCTTAATGAAGGCTAACGTTTTAATTTAACACCTCTGTTGACTTTACGAAATCGAATTATCATAAAACCCCGTATTTGGACAGTTTAGCAGAAAATCTAATGAAAACAATTATAATTAATGGAGAACTAAATACATTTAAACTAAAGGCGCGTCACATTTGTAATTTTGGAAAAATTGTTGTTCGTTTTTTTTTTTTAATTATTTTTTAGTCATCGATAGACATTTGAACACCCAATCACAATGTTACCGTGCTCTTGATACTTCAGATCACCTCTATATCGGAAAAAAACGATTACATAAATACGTAGGTATAGAAGTACAGTGGAACTTGGTTATAACCTCATTGAAGGGACCAGAATATCCGAGTGACGTTATAAAAAAGCTGCCTTGAAGTCCGAGTTGAAGGATAAAAAAAGTAAAAACGCGCGAATGTTTTACATAAAATTGTTTATATTGAAATTTACTATAGAAAATAATTAAAACACTAATTTGTTTAAAAGGAACAAACAAATGTCACAATAATATTGTAAAGGCTTACTGTTGAAAAAAATCTGTAATCTTCCTTTTTTCGTTCAGTCCTCTCAGAAAAATAAATCTTCTCTGCCGTGCTGCATACATCCTGTCAAGTGTTGAGTGTTCCAGCAGTCGATTCTCTGAAGTAGAAGAACCGAGAGAGAGAAAGAGAGTCTCGGCAGCGTTCATTGCTTCGTGAATGGACGGACAAGCAATGTCTTCTTCGGTCTGGTCAGCATCTTCATCTCGACTGAACGGCTTCCTTGCTCTGCACATCTGCGACGATTTCTGTATCACTCAACATTTGGAATGTTTTTTCACCTGATCAACCACTAATGCGTACGAATCAATGTCATTTCCAAAGTTTCGTTTTTGTTGTTCCTACACAAGGATTCTACGTGAACCTGAGAGCATCAAGCGCAATTTTACTTTTGTAAACTGAGCACTACAAACTTCTTGACGCTATAGCCGTATTTTTTTTTGACGATATAACCGGGTTTTCTTATAACGTTAAATATTATATTTCGGCCGGTCTAATTATAAAATGACACTAAACCCGAGTTGACGTTACAGCCGATACCGTTATAACCATGTTCCACTGTATTTCATTTTCAACCTATCGCCGTATTATTGGAAGATAAAACTATTTTCATTTTTCTTACCATCAAGATTTTCCTAAACATAATGCTTCTCTATTTATTTGTTTTTTTTTTGTTTTTTTTTTTTGTACGTTTCATAATTCGCTAGTATATTTTTTAGTAGTTGGCGAAGATTTAATTTTTTTATTCAGTTTCGCTCAATATTTAATTTATTCTTTTAGAAATAAGTGCCCATTACCGCCTGTTAGGAGAGTAGTACATAATCGGCGTGATTTTATTCTTTATCTTTTACACGGTGTACGTACATTGCAGTCGAATTTCTCGCGAGACCGATCACTTTTGTGCAAGTTATTTTCAGTGACTTATATCGATAAAGATCAGTGTACGAAATAATAAAGAATTGATCGTTTGTCTTTTTTTATGTTACTCTAGGTTTAATTATTTTTCAATAGATAGGTAAGAAATATTAAAAAAAAAATATATATATGTTTTGTAATAAATTTTTTGTATCCATATCGACAACATAGCGTTAAAAATTAATTTGTTTATCTGCTGCAACATAACTCTATAAGCAAAAAGTTCGTCACCACCGTGCACCAAGCACACAACACGAAATCGATGTTTACTCAGATCGGTTATAGCCGCTAACAGCCATCAACTTCTTCATAATTCGAATATTTTAATTCTTTAAGATATAGACAGTTCCGCACGCACTAATACTTTTCCGTCGCTAATTCTCTACATACATCTTTTTCCGTCACCCATTTATCGTTAAAAAGAAATAATATGGTTTTAAATGTGTATCTTTTTCGATTTTTATAGCGCTAATATATGAAATGCGGTACAAAATGCCTAGGTATTTTTTTGTGATTTTTTATTTTTGATTATAAAAAAAACTGCTCCCACTATTCCCATTAGTGCCGTGTTGGGCCTAGTACATTGTGAACGTTAACTTCACAATGACATAGTTTACTGGAAAAAGATAAAATTCGTAATTTTGTATGATAAGTGAGAAAAGTACGTAAACAAAAGTCAATTTCTACGTGTTATTTTTATGTAATTTCAAACGATATTTTTAATTAATTTCTAGCCGAATGACCGCGAATTTACAGTCTAACTAAACAATATATGGAATCAGATAGATTGATGTTTTTTCACGTAATATTGCCTAAATTAAACGAATAATTAAATAGAGTAAAATTCGATTTGTAACGATACCTTAAAATAGTGATAAAAAATATAATTTCCAACGTAGCATTTTTCGCGCGCAATGGGCTTTAATGTAATTTCTAGAATCACGATTATTTATAATACGATGTCTTACTATCTGAACCATTTACAACGAACGTTGTAAACTATAAGTGCAGGCCTGGATTTAGGGGGTCTACAGCCCTGGGCCCCGCCTTATAAAGGGGCCGCCAAGAGACACCCACTTCCGACATGTAATAAAAAATTCATTTGTCATTTAAATCAACTTTTTTCTTGAAATAAATAGAATTAACTTTACAGGAGCAAGTGCATTAATACATTTATTTGTTAATAATTTTGTATCCATTTCTATTTCCTCCTACAGGAGGAAACTTCGTAATGGTAAAATTTCGAGTTTCGTAAAAACGTACCAGAAATTTGTTTTAAGGTATAACGCGAGTCGGAATCTACGTTTTTAGGAAATTTCTGTATGAATGTGTATGCGTGTGGACACGCGCAACACACGCACACACACTATCATTTTATGCAAATCTTTGGTTAAAATTTGCTGTCATTGTTTAAAATTATATATGTATATATATTTTTTTTTTTTTTTTTCTACCCATTGTCTATATGATATTTAGTTTTGTTTACATGAATAAAATTATATATTAATTCAAAATAATATAATTAAATTAAATTAAAGATAATTTAGTCATTCTATAAAACTGATAATTTTGTCACTTCCGAAAAGGGCCCCTAATATTTCTGTAGCCCCGGGCCTGTGTATATCCCCGTTCGTTTTTCCGTTAAATTGATAGTTTCATGAAAATTAAAACGATAATATTTTTTCGATTATGAACTACAATGTCCAAAAAAGATGTACAAAAAAAAAAAGTCTTTCGAACGTCTCCTCGTAATAAAATTTATAAACTCGCTTGAAATCAGTGTGCCTGCTGTATTGTATCAGTGTGACATGACTATATACGGATTTATACCGTAGAAATGATATTCCATTTATTTTTTTTTTACACTATGAAATTTACTCGTATTTTGTTGATTCATTTTCATTTAAATAAATTAGATATTAAAGTGTTTTCTAAAGATTAACTTAAGAACGAATAGAATACGAAATATTTTAGGATTAAAAAGAAATATAATTTATTAAGCTCTGAGAAAAGTCTGAACTTTAAAATAGTCGGTCGCGTCTGAAGCCAACGATGAAGATTTTCGATGAATTTAGACAAAAAAAAAATTTGATATTACACGCTGCAGCTGAATAAATGGAATATTTGTGCATGTGAAAGTGGCCGCGGTGAATTCAAAAAGAAAAATTTTATGGGACAGAAAACAATGGTGCTTCGTACTTAATAATATTAAAAAAAAACAAAACAAAGGCGATTAAACTTTTATATCGCTAACGGATAGAACAGAACTTACAAATTACTTTATAAGAGAAGATATCGGATAAAATTATTTTTGACGAAAAAATCAAAATTAGTCCTCCTACCGCTTGCTGATTTACCATTTCAGAATTTAAGAACATTCAGCTAATTTGTGCGGGTAATAAAATCTCCGATAATGTTAAACGACCTCGATTTCGCAAAGTCAGAAAACGACCACGACCTTTTTAATAAATAAGTTGTAAATATAGCTTAATTTAAAAATTCGCTAATTATACATTAATTAAACAGTAGCCTTTTTATTTGTATTTTGCTGTTAATCGTTCTAATTTAAACGAAGGAGTAAAATCCTCCATATAGTGTTCATTACTTACTGTGTTCTGGACATACAGCAATTTTTATTATGGTTCGCTTTATAATTAATAATAACATTTTGATTTAATTATAATATTAGTAAATAGAAAAAAAATAAATAAATAAATAAATAAAAATAAAAAAAAAATAAATAAATAAAAAAAAAAAATAAATTAAAAAAAAAAAAAAAAGAACAAGATAGAGAAAAAAGAAAATTAAGGAAAGATTTTATTAAAGGAACCAGAATTTTTTTTATTTTATTTTATTTACTTTTTTTTCTTTTTCGTTTCTTTTCTTATTTATTGAAGTTTATTACTTTATTGATGAAGTCAGTTAGTTTTATTTCATTTTATTCTTTATCAATCTATTTGTTACATTCTTTATTCAATTATTTATTTTTCTTACAACTTCCTTTTCCCATCAGGCATTGTGAACATTGCCAGGCAACTGTGGTCATATTGTAAGATGGGAATTTTTCAATTTTTAATTTGTATTTCTCATTTTGTCTTTTTGTTTTCTCCTCTGAAAGAAAAATCTGATCTCTGTTTATTAAGTTTCATCAGGCATTGTGGGCACTGCTCTGCAGTTGCGGCCATAATGTAGAAGGGTAACCTATTTTAATTTCTTCTTTGTTTTTCCTTGGTTAATTTCATTGCGCATTGTGGGCACTGTTCTGCAGTTGCGGCCATAATGTAGAATAGAATGAAATTTCCTTCTCTGCTTTTTAGTCCTTTTTCTGTTAATATTAATTTTCCATATCTATTCATAGTGTAGCTTGCTGGCCAAATGAACTGTATTTGTTCAGGCCAATAAAAAAAAAAAAAAAAAAAAAAAAAAAAAAAGGAGTAAAATGAAAAATCGCGTGGCGCTGTTTTGCTAATGAAATTTTTAAAAACCAATAACATAATCGCGTATCAGACGTATTATCAGATCGAACTCGTTCGACGACACGCACAATCACATCAAATTAACCGGAACAATTTCTAAGCTTTTTCTGTATCCAGTGTGCAGTACGACTTCAGCGGAACGTAATAAGGATCGGGAAATAATTACGAATTGCTCAATCCCGCCCTCGCTATTATCGGATAATGGCGAATTTTCCTGTTCGTGTCTCTTCTTTGCTTTTCAATCGCTTTTTATTTTAAAGGCAAAGACGTACTAGTAGGGTGATCATCTTTTACTACTAGAAAGTATTTGACCACTTCGGTTGCGGAAATGCTTATTAGTTTTTTTTCTAGTTCGGTTAAACTGACTTTTATTCCGTCGAACCCCGAGCGACAAATGAAAACTTCGAATCATTGATGTGTAAAGAAAATTTTAGTGCCTTTTTATGTTTATTTGAAAATTTCAAAATGATCTAACATTCCGATAGTTTACACGGAAGAGGAAGATTACGAGGATGAAAATTTTTTGATTGGAAATTTTTTAAATAAATTAACGTGAAAAATGGAATTATTTCATTAATAGATAGATTCAAAATTTCCCTGGCTATCCCCGACGTAGTCGTACGTCTACTTTCGGCCGAGCAGCATCCAATTTATTTCTGAATTCGTTTTTCGTATACACGCGTGAACTGAGGTAGCCTTCTTGGAGGGTAATCATTTTGGCGTCGATTTAAATGTCTGTTGTTTTAAATCGTGCACTGCACACTGTTTATCTTTTTCAAATAGGAATCTTGTGTAATGTTGGTAATCGGGAAATATGCTAAGGATTTTTTCGAAATTTCGAATTTCAATTCGCAATTCTATCACGTTATTTTGCGAGACTTCATGCAAATGTAGAAAACATTCAACGCTGTATTTTTTCTTGCTTTCTTATTTTTTTTTTTTTCTATATGAATGATATTCTAGAAATTTACTTTTCAATTTTACTTCTCGCAGTAAAAGCGGCCGTTTCTTTTCAAGAGGATACACCTCACTGAGTTTTCCAAAGATTGCGGAAAGGTAAATCTCATCAGCCCTTGTTCGTCGGGCAAAACATCGAAAAGTGGAGATGTACTGACACATATTTTACTTCATAAACCCTTCAGCTTCAAAGTTTTACGCATTAGTTAAAACTAGGCCTCTAAAAAGCCACCAGACTAAAAGGAGCAATTCACGCTGATTAGCCACTTTCTCGTACTACACTGAACAACAATGTTGTAGCGGACGGCATTTAACCTATGCAATTCATATGATTTTTCATTGATGATGTAATTTTCTTCGGTACATATCCTCCTGAGGGAACATTTTTAATTCGGCACTTCTGTGACTTTTCCGCTATCGTTGCCGCGGTCGTCCCATCACTGTGCAACGTCAACATATCTATTCCAAACAATACGTAACATATTAAATACTTCGTTCCCAGTTGCGAAGAAAAAGTGTGTGAAGCATTTCGGTAAATAGATAGGCCTCACGAATATGAACAGTACTGATAGTAGTCCAGGAGAATATCTTGTAAAAACATATTCACAATCAATTCACCTTCAATATAATCGAACCTTTATGAATCCGCCTAGACACGGTGATATTAACGCACGCTGTGCATACCGGTACAGCCTTTTTTGCCGCTTCTTACACGACCGATTTTATTCTTCCATTAAATTCTCCGCTATCATATGCGATTTTCCAGATCTTTAGAAGTTTACAGATTCCTTCCGATTGGACAACAAGCCTTGATGGGATTTATTGTATTTCAGAAAGAAAAGAAAAGAAAAAGAAAAAAGAAAAAAACTAATACCTTTCTGAAAAAATTTTCGTAGTTTGCGTGTCCAAGTGTCGTTTTACCCCAACCGCCGGTAAGCTGTTTAGGGGGTTAACCTTTTTACCAATGAATGTTCATTCAGTTCCTCCACGTTTCCCCCATAGGTATAGAAATCTGAAAAAAAATGAGATTCGCGTTGTATCGATTATGCGTTTCCGTCTCTTGGGTTTTTTAATAACTGGGCTATAACGAACAATGTTTTCCAAATTTGTTAAAACAACTCTGCCTTTACCAGGGTCATTGTAATTGACTTACAAATAATGTGCACACTTTCGAAAATATTTTCGGGCACCCTCAATTCCTTCATTATTAGATAAACCGTTTATACCTAACTCTAAATACAATCCTTTTTAACACACCGCAAAATAAACATAAATATTTATTACGCTTCAATTATTGTTGAAAATTGGTTAAAGGGAAAAAAGAATAATACATTTTTTATTCATTTATCACAATATTTTTCAGCTGAAATTCCATATAACTCTTTTTTTTTTTTTGCGTATGTTACGAATGGTTTATAATTCTATTTTCAACATTGCTATAAATAATTATTACTCATCATATTTTATTACGCAAAAATTAAAGGCAAATTACGAAGGAAGAACATTTAATTTGTCACCGGTACTGATTTAATCGGCGACAGATTTTACATGAATAAAATAAAATCTTTTTTTTTTTTTCTTATATATATTTTATTTTTTCTTAGGCTCTTCAACCAGGGACCTTCACCCAGAAATAATTAGTAAGGGAAATGAATCAGTTATATTTTGACGCGGTCAGATATTGCTAGTAGGAAGGGTACAAATGACGTGTCGAGAAGGAAAAGATAGGATGATATAGGAGGCACAATAGGAAGTAGGAATACCAGTTCGCAGCAAGTTGGAATTAGAAAGCAGAACGCTTAATGGAAAGAGATTAACATTTAATAAACACTTGATCAGCATCGCAAACATGCTCTTCGTTTGAGAGAACAATATGGAGGAGAAACCAAGGAAAAACGATAACGAGAGGAAGATAATAGAGTATAGCTGATAATATGGCTTAAGAACGCAAACGAATAATGGAGACAACAACAGAACGACAAAGTGAAGGAAACAGAGGGACCTCTAGGATAAGACACTAGGTTGAACAGACAGAACAATTGCTAGAAAAAGAGCAAATATCCGAGATACCATAATCTGTGATGAGCACATTTTTACAGGGCGCTAGGAAATTTGAGGATGGGATTTTTCTTAAAGAAAGGAAGCGGGAAAAATCAGCAACCCGAGGAGTCGGCCGTTGTCTTCGGCAATTTTAACTTTTTCACAATTTTACAACATTTTGTTACCGGCTTTTATTCTTGTTCGGTGGTCACTCTGAGCATATTTTTGCGGAACCTTTCTCACCAGTCAACGGATTCCTTTTTTTGGGAGCCGCTGTATTGATGTAAAAAAAAAAAAAAAAATTAATCTAGTTAGAAAAAGGCATTTTTTTTATGAGTAAAAGTTTCGGTTTGACGAAAGTAAACTATACTAGAATAAAAATACCCAAGCAATCATATGTGGCCAACCGTTTCAAAAAAAAAAAACCCAATTTTTAAAATCTGCGTTTACAACAAGCTATAACCGTGGAGTGTTGACTAATTGCAAAAAGACGACAGACGGTTCGTGAGAATGTTTGTTTGAAGTAAGAATTAAAAATTCCAAAAAAAATTTTAGCGATAAATAATAATATTGTACTACACAGAACAACGATACCATAAAAAAAGTAGTTTAAATGAAAATTTTATAAAAATTAAGAGCATACGTAAGATTTATAACTGTAATTTAATATTAATTAAAAAGTTTTACAAAAGAAAGATAATGGAGGAAGAAAGAAAATCGTCAATAATGGTCAAAATCTGAGACATATAAATCGTTTGAGCAACGTTCACACGTTGTCTGGTTTTTTTTATATTTATCTGTTCGCGATCTCGGTCGAGGACATCTCAAAATGGAGCTAAAAATTTAAATTTAGAAAAAAATCACTTATTTAATTCTACACGTTCTATGGAAATTAACAATAGTTTGAAAAATCCCCCAAAAAACCGGAAATACGGAATTTGTTCATCTGTGTGGTGGTTAGCTGTAAAAAAAAAAAAATGAATCAATGGAAAATATACATACGTACACTTCATTTGACTCTATCAAATGGGATAAATTATGGCCTATATTAGAAGAGATGGGAACACCTGAACACTTAATATATCTAATAAAACAGTTATATGATAACAGCTCGGCGGTTGTATATGTGAACAATATAAAATCTTGTAATTTTAAGGCAAGGAAAGGTGTGAGGCAAGGGTGTCTACTGTCACCATTACTATTTAATATATATATATATATATATATATATACTGAATATATCATGCGACAACTACTGAGCGATTGGAATGACGGGATCTCGATAGGTGGCAAAACAATTAATAACTTAAGATACGCTGACGATATTGTCATCATAAGCAGCTCTGAAGAAATTATGATAAAATTCATGGAGAGACTCGAAGACCAATGTAGAGATTATGGATTACTTATTAACAAATCTAAAACTAAAATAATGATAATCGATCAAGGAAGAAATACCAAAAACAAATTATGTGGATTCGAAGTCGTGGATGGTTTTATATATCTTGATTCAATATTAACAAAGAACGGAAACTGTCGACCAGACATAAAGCGCAGACTAACACTAGCGCGCAGATCTGTGATTGTCAAAGATATGGAAGGATAAAGCACTGTCATTAAATACAAAGATAAATTTACTAAATAGTCTAGTTTTTTCTATCGCCACCTACGCCTGTGAAACCTGGTCCCTTACCGCTGAATGCATCAGCAGAATTAACGGGTTTGAAACCGGCGGCATATAATATAGAAGACTATTAGGAATATCGTGGCTAGACCGAAAAACCAACGAATATGTCCTCAATAAATTGAATGTACAAATGCGTCTGTCCAGCAGGATTAGGAAAAGATTTTTGGGTTTTTTTGGACATGTGGCGCGAGATACAAATTCATTACAACGCCTGGTAATAACCGGAAAAGTCAATGGTAGAAGGAAAAAAGGAAGACCCAGAACGCGTTGGACTGATCAACTAAAATCGTTAATTGGTTTAAGCCTGCATGAGGCGTTGATGACGGCTCAAGATAGATTAGCATGGAGGATGGTGACGAACGTTGCTGTTTCATAACATCACTACGCTCTTTTGGAGGTTTAAAGAAGAAGAAGAAGAAGAAGACACTTTTTCATGAAATAATATACTATATAAGTAAAGTAAAGTAAGCCCCTGGTGAAGTTAAGGTTCACAATGCACAAAGCCCAACGGCACTAATAAGAGTAAGGATAGGCCAGGTGCTCTCTCTCAGTCGCCTTTACTTTCTCAGATTTCTCTGGTACCCAATTATTTCAGATTGGGTAAACCTGAGCTGCGACTTCAATCCGGAACGAGACAACTCTCGATAACCCATGATACCTCCGGTTTGGTGGCCAAGCAGCATATTTAATTTTAAACGCTGACGCGTTTCAAAGATGATAGCTAATTTTGGCGCGCTCTAGCGCATAGTTTGTACACGCACGCTTTACAAATAAATAAAGAAAAAAAAAAAAAAAAAAAAATCGATAGCTTTATTCAAGCTTTTGAAACGCGTCAATGTTTAAAAATATTACTATTATTAATTTTTTCATGAAAAAGTGTATATATTTTTCATTCGGTTCTTTTGATAAGTAATAGTAATCAAATTTTTAAGTATAGCAGTAAAAACCTAAAAATATTCTCTTTACGGATGGCTCAAAATCTGGAGGCCGTGTGGGGTCTGCCTTCTCAGTTCCCCCCGCCACCCATCGCTTCCGTCTTTCCAAGGTGTGTTCCATATTCTCAGCCGAATCATTTGCCATTTTCAAGTGCTTGGAATTCCTAACAGCTGCTCCACCTCACTCCAAATACCTTATCCTCTCCGACTCGCTCTCTGTCCTAAAGGCACTTTGTAACTGTCACACCGACAACGCGCTGTTACAACGCATATTACTTCTCCATGACCTCCTTAGCAAATCCCATGTCTCGATAACTTTTTTGTGGATCCCCAGCCATGTTGGCTTGCCGGGCAATGAGGCCATTGACCGAGCTGCTAAAGAGGCCTCCACACTCCCTCTCCTCACCTCCCGGTTTGTTTCCTCTAACGATACCAAGCAATTCCTGAGATCACGCATAACCAAATCTTGGGTCCGTGCATGGAAGTCCAACCATCAAAATCAACTCCTCCCCGTAAAACCTAATCCTCTATCACACATATCCTCTCCGTTCCGATCAAGAAAGAATAATATTATTCTTACCAGACTCCGCATATCCCACACAAATCTTACCCACTCTTACCTTCTACAACGCATGGACCCTCCTCTCTGTCCCTTTTGCCTAACAGCTCAACTCCTTATCCCCCATATTCTAACATCCTGCCAGGCACTTACAGCACTCAGAACCCAGCACAGCCTCCCCGCCTCCCTACCTCAGCTCCTATCTCAATCTTCCTCACATATCCATAGTGTTTTCCGGTTCCTGCAGTCGCTTAAGCTATTAAATCTCATCTAGACTCTAGCCATCCCCTGGGTGCATATGGCCCGTTAGTGCAGCCTGCGCCCGATCAATCGTATAATAATAATAATAATAAAAATATTCTCTGAGCCTGATTAACTACCGGGGGAAGGGGAAAAAAACAAAAGAAAAAATCTCCACAATGAAAATTATTTTTGATGGCGATAGATGCAAGAATATCCTCTGAATTTTGAAAAACCGTTCATAACTCTAGTCGGAAAAAATGAAAAAATTTTAAACAAAAGGACGAAAAACTTTTTTTCGATACGACGGTAACAGGATCTTCTTCTTTTAAAAGCTTTGATTTCATTTCGATTTGACAGCGACATTTGTTAAACCGAATGTGTTAACTAAATATCACAGACGCGTAATAGCCTGTCATGCCGGACAGAATTAAGTGACTTTTTATAGTTAATATTTATTTTGCCCCCTCGCGAGAAGTTTAATATT
Source organism: Icerya purchasi (assembly GCA_039619475.1). Taxonomy (NCBI): domain Eukaryota; kingdom Metazoa; phylum Arthropoda; class Insecta; order Hemiptera; family Monophlebidae; genus Icerya; species Icerya purchasi. The sequence continues at coordinate 243,849,546 of CM077115.1, forward strand.
TTAGCGGGGATAAGCACGGACAAAATTCGAGCTACCTGTGTGTCCTTTATCCTGGTCGGTACTAATTTTCGAGTTTCCGTCTTTTACCAGGCTGGTTCAATTTTTACAGTTCGTAAAAGCGGCTATTGCATTTCTCCGGCTTTTAAATTTCGGAGTAAGTTTTCGAAGCCGTTTCATTCTTAAATTCAACATTATTTCACAGAATTTTTCGTGATAATCCCGAAATACATATTTCTACTGTATAAAGAGGGCTTTGTAAAAATTCATAGCCATTATTATTCGACATCTCCAAATGTTAAGTAACGTTGATAACATTTATTTCAAATCGGTCAGCCTCCCGTTACAATTAAGTCCCATATATCCTTGATAAGGTATCATGGTGGATTGTGAAATTAAGCTTTTCATAATGTATACTTAAGTGATCTAAAGAGAATTCTTTCTACTTGGGATCGATTTCTCTGGTATAACCGATATTCAATTTTAAAAAACAGGTAAAATTACCTGGCAGCGATTTGGATCCGCAACGAGACAAGTCTCAGTTACCGATGACACACCTCTGGTTTGGTAGACAAGCTCCTTAACCGAAATTTGAAGATTTTCCCGTATTTTTCCTAAATTCTGGTGATGCTGAAAAAACAGCAATAAAAAAAAACCCAATTCTCTGACGATGACCTTTATAACATTTGTCGCGTAATTTTTCGTCTGACCATGTTAAAAATTCGCTTTCTTTCTAATACCTATCGTAAATAACAAGTTGATAATATTTCAAGAGAACCAACGGCGTTTGTTATACGTCAATAAAAAATGTCCGCTAAGGGGTATATGAGACGATCGCCTTTCTTCTTTTTTTCATTTGGACCGCTACCGTTCTACCGACACTTTACACTTATTATACGGTACCCCATCATTGGCCGGCACACTTTCGAATAGTTAAATGGAATCACTAAAATTGTTGGGACAGTGGAAAACAAAGATAAAAAATAATAATTCAGCGAAAAAAAACTATCCGATAAAGTCGGTAATTAGTTGATATGTTAAAATCGTATTTTGCGGATATTCCTTTTCGCTTTCAAACTAATAAATATACTCTTTACGATATACACAATAATTGTGAGCACTTCATCTATAATAAAAAAAAAACCTTTCTCTAAATAGTGAAAGTATGTCTTTGTAATCATCTGTGTAACATACGTATACATAAAATGCCAAATTAGAAATATCGATAATGTTTTGTTACATTCCAGTCACCGAGATTTTATCTATTCGTCGCTCTAAATTCAGATCTTCATTCGAAATGCATTCCACAATAATGAGGGAGCCGCCAATAAAGTGTGAATTTCTGATCGACCGGATCTAACTTGATCCGCGAGAACCTTAATCTACCACGCCACGCTATATTACCACCGATAGTAAAAAAGAAAAAAATGTTTCTAAAATTTTGTACTAATAATTAATATTGACAGATGTAAAACTTGGCGGGAAAAAAAACGTATTGTACGTCGGATAATTATCTTCCACATAATATGTGTGCATTCATATTGCAAAGCGAATACAATTTCTTTACATACATAAACATAGCGACATAATTACCGGAACGACTAGATATAAATGTTCTTTTTTTTTTTTTTTTTTTACTAAATTTCTGCCCCGCGAGTAGCATTCGCATTTTTCAAAAAACAAATAAGATCGTCTTATTGTTAGTTTAGACGAACTTCGTCGACGAATGATTAACAACAAAATTCCTGTCTCGATCACTTGTTTCTATTCTTATTATAATTTTACCGTTATTTGCGCTGCCGTGCCTACCTAACCGCATACACTTCAATATTATACGTATGTATTACACACACACACACACACATACCTGCAATCAGGGGTGGATTAAGGGAATCCCGAGGCCTGAGACTAATCTTAAATAACGGGCCCCCCTTCGAAGACAAAATGGTGAAAAAATTCATTATCATATTATTTGCGAAAATAAACAAGCAAAATGAAAAAAAGAAACCTACTGCATACGTATGAATGACTAAAAAAATTAAAATTAAACTCTCTTTACAAATTCAACTTTCTTACGCTTTCGAACTGAATACTATACATAAATTGAATGCCAGATAAGTAATTTTATATATACATATATAAGTTAATATTTATAATTGTTTAATCTCTTTCTACAAAAAAATATTTATATATATATATATATATAAAAAAAAAGTAAAGTGAGTTTCATACCCTTGACAGGGCGTTGGGATTGTGAAGTTAAGGTTCACAATTATATATAACTCGGCCATTTTGGCCTGGCAAGTGCCCCTTGACCCCTCTTGCTTTCTTTTCTGTCTCTTTCTCTTCTACACTTTGTATAAAATTATCAAAATTTACAATGTAATTCTTACTGGTATCAACACAAAAAAAATAACATAATCACAAAAATCCTATCCCAACATTTAACTTTCATTATATAAAATTAAAACATTTTTTCGTTACATATTTCGTTACATATTTCAGTACATAAAATTGTGAAATTATTTAAATAACAATAACAAAAATCCTATAAAATATAACAAACGTTACATAAAATTGGGACAATTTTTTGGGAAATTTTTCGCGTTACATAAAATTGGGACATTTCTTGGGACATTTTTTGAGATATTTTTACTAATGGGGGTAGCCTAAGAATTACGTTGTAATTAATAAGAAAAAATGTCCCAATTTTATGTAACGCGAAAAATGTCCCAAAAAATTGTTCCAATTTTATGTAACGTTTGTTATATTTTATAGAATTTTTGTAATTGTTATTTTACAAATGTAACAATTTTATGTAACGAAATATGTAACGAACATGTAATGAAAAATGTAACGAAAAAATGTCTTAATTTTATATAATGAAAGTTAAATGCCTATTTTTGTGATTATATTATTTTTTTTGTATCGATGCCGGTAAGAATTACGTTGTAAATTTTGATCATTTTACACAAAGTATAGAAGAGAAAGAGACAGAAATAAAAGTAAGAGGGGTCAAGAGGCACAGCCCCTTGCGAGTCAAAAATGGCCAAATTCATATATATATATATATATATATATATATATATATATATATATATACTAGCTGTGTCCCACGGCTTTTCCCGTGTATTAATGTCCGTTTAAATCTGTACTTGGAAATTCATAAAAAAATTTTTGCTTTATCTGGAATTGTATTTACGTAAAGATTCTTTCTCTCTTTTGGGTAAAAGATGTTTATCACCGTCCAACAGAAAATAGTCTTCACGTTCCACGTTTAGCTGAAGATTATCGATCTTTCTTTAACCTGTCCGTCTTGATCTAACAAAAAAAGTTTTGCTCAACTAAACAGCACCTACACAGCCATCGGTTTGGAGTTACTCACACGGTGATCTCCCATAATTACACATTTAAGAGAGCATCTTCTTCACTCATGTCTTCCGAATTCTCCGTATCGAGCATTTTATTAAAATTAATTTATTACCGCAACAACAAACTGCAGTAGTTGAGTAAGAATTTTAATACCCGTGGTAGCAAATTATTAAAAAGAAAGTTAAAAAACAGTTAATTTAAAAAATTTATACAGCGGTTTTGGCCCAAAAGTTCGAATATTTGACATATCAGTTAAATACTCTATTTATTTTTATATGTTATCCATTAAGTCCAATAGTGTATATGGCTTAAACCTCTTCCAGTTTTTATAAACATATTGTACAATACATTTTCATATTTCGACTCCTAATCATTCATTATTATACAATAAATAATATAGAGATGAAAACAAACATGTACCATCCCTATCTATGTATTTAACATAATGGGCAACTATTGTATCCTTAACACATATTAATTCTACATTCGTAATTACAGTGAGTATTTATATATTAAAACACTCACTTCAATCCCGCACAGAATTTGCACAAACTGAAAGTAAAATGAAATATTTTTGAATATTAGACACCGCGAACCTCTCTGCCATTGCAACATCAACAACAACTTTTCTTCCGACCTCCCTGTCTTCAGCATTTTATTAAAATTAATTGATTACCACAACAGAAAACCAATATACGTAGTTCAGTAAAGATTTCAAATTTGAATATCAATAACGTTCCCGGTAGTAAATTCCGTTGCTGGATATTTTAGAAAACACCACTTTTTTTCTGAACTCTCCGTAATGAGTACAGCAATTAAATAGGAGCGCGCGACTTGGAAGTTTACTGATTTCAATAACGCAAAAAGTGAAGTAACAGAAGCGACATATTTACTTACACCAGAAACTAATAAAATAACCATAGTAATCATTTTATTTAAATTTTTAGGTTTAGTTTATTTTTACCAAAATTAATTTTTTGATAATTTCTTTTTATTCGTCCCATATACATTTCTGTGCCCCTGGTCTCATCTCAACTATTTAAAACCCTCATATTTCGTGTAGTGGACCGAATTGTGAATCTAAACCATTCTTGAATACACTTGAACACACACAAAAAATGTCATCAAAATCGGTCCAGCCGTTTAGGAGAAGTTCAGTCACAAACACACGCACAGAAGAATTATATATATATATATATAAGATATATATGTAAAAATCAAATATTGTGAGTAGCAAAAAAATAATGTTTTTTTTAATAAAAATAAAAACTTTATTTATAACGCATCGATTACGGCGGAGGCGGCGTTGTTTTCAAGCTAATTTTAACACACTCCATAATTGTTTTTTCGATCAGAAAAAAAGGCGAATGAAACGTAGTATGATTTATTACAATTTTTCGAAACACAAATGTATTTATAAAATCAGCAGTCGATTAAAACTCGCTTGTATTTTAGATAATTCTTATACGGTTCGAAATAAAACGTATCAACTTTCAATAAAAATTGAATTAAGAATATTTCAGATGGCACGAGGCTGTCCCCGGCGCTATTTTTATTTCATCTAGGTACTACTTTATATTTCCATTCTGCATTCGGTCGAGTAAATTGACTTAATCGTAGTATAAGCAGTACTGCGTAAGCAAAGTCATCTGTGATGGCGACGAAGGTATAAATAGCGGCGAAGAGCGATCACAAGTCGAAGGGGTTTGGGGCGAAGAGCGAACAAAAGAAATATACATTTCAGTTTAAGCGACGCTATTAACGCTGCAACACTTTTAATTAACTGAAAACATCGCAAACCGATTTGCTGTGTTATTGAACTTGCGGTTCTCCTTTTTCTCAACGACAGACGGTTATTATAATTTTATCAATTTCTCGAAAAGGCAAAAAATAAAGTCGCATTATGAAAATTAATTATATTTTAGATTGCCAGCTCTCGGTGAAAAATTTAATCAGCCGGTTGTGTTAAATTAAAATTCGCTAAATTCCGCTCCTTTGTGTTTCCTTTTAATATAACATGCCTTTTTCATTAAAAATTACGAAAAAAAAAAAAAATACGGCGCGTCATTGATGGCCGGGTGGGGAAAATGAAAATTTTACGAAGAAACGCACGCCAAATCGGAAATAAGTCCGCTAACTCTGGCCCGTATAGAAACACTAGAAACATCTGTTCGGACGTGGCAGCGCGAAACTGGGTCGTGACGTCAATTTCTTCGATACCGCATCGTGACGTCATCGTCACGAATTACCCAGACGACGTCATCGATGCCGTAATATACTAAATTCCATCCCATCTATTGCCGTTGTTGTTGTACCTCTTTTGAGAGCAAAGTAGGCAGGCACTCGTGTGAAAGACCGTTAAAACGTGCGAATACTTATATTTCTTTGTATGTATTATTTTTAGTTTTATCGAGGAACTCGGCGTTTTTCTATTTTGTTTTTTCCGCGCTTTTTTTAAATATATTTTCGCATGGAAATAAAAAAACAAACTGACACGACTACTTCCATACGTAAATACCGACAAAGCGAACGTTCCTGATTATATCTGCCGTTTGGAATTTGCCATCGGTCTTCTATAATTGAGATTCTTCCGGAAATCTTCAATATCGGTAACACTACACACTTACAGTGTGCTTCTTTTGAGCGTCGTGTTTATATTTCGCCAATAATAATTTAACACTAAGAATGTTCTAAATTGGTTCGAGAGGCCAACTTTCGCGGTATCAACACTCTACCTCGATCAATTAGAAACCGCACAAACGTTGCAGCGCTAGAAGCCCCATTGTCAAATCAATTAAAATTTTTTTATCATCAGTAGCAAAATTTTAAAGCCCGGCGGCCTTCCAATATATTATAATATCTCGGGAGTTTTCCTAGGAATTTTCCAGTGTGACTTATAACACGAATCTCATTTAATTTAAATAAATATTACTTAAAATAATGTTTTCTCGCCTTGTTTTTTGTTATTACCTCTTATCTTTCGGGATACTATATAATGATGCCCTGTGGGAATGCAATAGCGATTGGGAAAAGATTTTTCTTCACGGCGATAACCAATCGTAAAAATAAATAAGTTGTAGAAAGCAGGCTCCCGAAGTACCGCTTCTTCTCAATTCTTGGACTAATGTCCTCGTTGACAAACCCTCGTAATAAGAAGAAAAAAAAAGATCCCCCTAAATCCTTCGCATTGCCCTCATACCACCTTTTTCTTAGATCCCGATGTAAACAATTCAGCTTATTTAATTCGTGCTGGAAATATTTTCGGATCAGTGCCGCCACTTTGCTAAATTTGCAGCGTGTACCTTTATAAGTTTCACAAATTTGAGGATTAATTAAATGCAATCCTAGTTCTTGCAAACTGAATCAAAATTCCTTTTCTTCATCGCATACATTTATATACATTTATATATATAATAATAATAATAATAATAATAATAATAATAATAATAATAAACCTTTATTGAGGAAATTCTTAAACTATATAACAAACATGAATAGTATAAATTTGATATAGAAAAAACTAAATATTAAATTCCACGGCCCATGATGAGCAAAGGTTTCCTGTAATCTCTCCCATTCCATCCTATCTACGGCTACTCTTTGAAAATTTTTGTTCAATAAAAAATTACTAAAATCGTCCATCCACCTTGTCAACTGATGCCCCCTTCTTCTTTTATGATGTGTAAGAAACCAGAAGGTGGCTCTATATGTCCACCTGTCATCCTTCATTCTCGCTACATGACCAGCCCAAGCCCATTTTTGTCTTCTATCATATCTGATTGCATCTATATTATTTTTTAATTTTTGTTCTATCAGTTTGAGTGGTACTTTATCCTTTTTTCTTAATATTTAAAATAGACCGTTTAATTGTATTTCGTATTACCTATATTTTATTAATCATTTTTGAAGTCAGACACTAGGTTTGACTGCCGTATGTTAAACTAGGAATAATAATGGCGTTGAAAATTATACTTTTGTGGTGTATATATATATTATATTATATTTATATATATTTTGAGTTAATAACGATGAAAGTACATAGTTCGTTATTGGCAATAAGCATATCTTTGTAAACATATCAAAAACTCCTCAGTTATTATCGATCAGACAATCAAAAAGAAACGCAAGCTAACTTTTAATATCACTTTGGGGAAATGAGGAGCATTTTAAAATATCATAATTAGCAAAAACAACTATTGAAGTTTATTATATTTATGAAAGATTAAAATTAATTTCTAAATAATAATCCGGTATTAATAATTAACTTTTGTTCGTTATTTAAATAAACACATACGTGTATATAATATGTCTAAGAAGAAAATGCTTCGAATAAAAATAGGGGTAAAGGAATCGGAAATAGATTTTATTGTTATTTAAAGATTATTTAGAAGAAAAGAGCTCTGCTTAAAATATGCGGTGACAATCTCCTCGACACCGGACAATCCAGCTTATGACAGTATCTTCAAGGTCCCTGTGCACAATATCGACCCCGACTATTCGGCAGCAGAACCACTCAGATCGCAGATAGCCAGATACACAGTAGAACTCGAAATAATACTACCAACGGTTTATGAACGATCGCTAGGGTTCCTACCCCCGTGGTGCCAACCCAATCTGACAATAAATGTTGATCTAAGTGAGCACGAGAAAGTAATCACAAGCTCAGAGACGTTTAGATTACTTTTCCTTGAAATACGCGAAAAATTTCAGCCATGCACGGAATACTATACAGACGGTTCAATTCTCAACGGCAAAACAGGTTACGCTGACTCTATCACGTTAACAGCACAACGAACGCACGACCATAATTCAATCTTCACCTATGAGGCTAAGGCGATTCTCCATACTCTAGAACTAATCCTACTGCGCCAAGACGCAACAAACTGTACCATATTTACTGACTCATTGTCCTGCTTAAAAGCCATCCAAAATCAGTTTACCGAAAACCCTATCATACAACGCATCCACCTAAAATTGGACCAGCTCCAATCAAAGCATATACAGGTCAGCCTTGTGTGGACACCGGCGCATACAGGAATCCAAGGAAATGAATTGGCGGACCAAGCTGCAAGAACCGCGACGACACAAGATTGCCCGCCTGAAGTACACACCTCATGAAGCTAAAATGGTGATAAGCAACACAGTCAAAAACTACTGGAACACCCTTTGGCTCCAAACGCCGAGCAAACTCCACGAGTTTAGAAAAGATACCTACGAAAACATGCCAACTCTCAGTAGACACGAGCAGTGTGTCCTAACTCGTATCCGCATCGGACACACAAACTTGACTCATTCGTTCCTCATATCTAAAAAACCGCCCAACCTGTGTCAACGCTGCAACATGCCTATATCGGTGAGGCATCTTTTGATCGAGTGTAATCACTACCAGCAGGCCAGACAACAAGCGGGTATTACCAACGGCCTTCCAGAGATGTTTTCGGACGCCGAGAAGTGTAAAAAAATCGTAGCCTTCCTCAAAGACATCTCTGTATTCTAACTGATCTAACTTCCCCAGCCTTCAGCTAATTTTTTGATTATTTTTTGTATCGCGCATTTTCAAATATTCAATATAAAATTTTATAATTATCTGTAAAACCGTAGTCACTAATGACCTTGTAGTCCAAAAGCGACTTGTAAATATAATAAATAAATAAATAAATAAATAAATAAATAAATAAATAAATAAATAAATAAATAAATAAAAGATTATTTAGTTCGGAATTCAAGTTATAAACACAATAATGAACTCCTAAGACTGAATATTAAATTAAATATTTTAAAAACGTCTTTTCTTCTCGGGTAGACGTCTACCATCTTTAGTACTGAAAAAAATGTATACGAAAAAAGAGACGTAATAAAAATGAAATATATGATTCGAATATTTGAAAGAGACCTAAATGATTTATCTCTATCTAGAAAAGAGTAGACTGGAAAAGAACATATTAAAACGTAGTTTTAAAAAAAAAAAAAAAATACCGACTTGAAAATTTAAAAAATCAAATTACCCGGTAAAAAGTTCTTGTAAAATGCGATTATGTTCTCAGACAACATTAGTGCTTATTAGAGTCTCGTTATACCGGATTCAAAATTGCAACAATTGAAATGAGTACAACCACGCAATCATTCGTTTTCTATAAGCCGCATTGGAAACATCAGGAATATTTAATGCGATTTTGGTACATCGAGACTCTGATAAGTATTATAATATTATTTAAGCATAATACCTCCCCCTCCCCCTTTTTTGGAGTATATTTTACCGAAAAAAATTTTATCTTTGATATCGAGTAATTTGGTTTTTCCTTCTTAGTGCATTTTTAATAAATTTTTAAAGTAAATCTTAAAGTCGATATTTTTTTTTTTTTTTAACTATTTCATTTCACAACTTCAGTGCAAATATTTTTTAATACGGATAGACCAACCTGAAATAAAAAGCGGGAAACTGATTAAAAAGTATATCAAATTCCGTTTCAGTGATGAGCTTGTAAATCACGCTATGGGGGGCATCAAGTTTACTATCTTTATTGGAAACTATTAATTACTGACAGTATTAATCTATTTATACCAAAAAAGACGTGTCAGATGTTCCCGCAAGTTTACGTTCCGAGTATTGTCCGTAATATAATTAAACTTAAAAACTATGTTCGGAGGATTTATACAAAATACCGATTTCACTCTAATATTGGTTATCTGAAACCTGTAATCAAATTCTTAACAAAAATAGTCAGATTTGTACTTAGAAAAACCAAAAATGATAAATTTCAAAAATTTCTGACGAATGTTAATACACAAGATAAAAGTTTATGGAAAGTATGTTCGCGGTATAGTAAGAGCTATGGAGAGATTCCACCGCTATTTGATTCTGATCTTAACACGTATGTTTATGAGGATCAAGCAAAAGCGGAGTTGTTAGCCGAGTATTACTAAAATATTCATAAAACGAGCGCGCGTCTTGCATCTACATATCAAAATAATTTAGTCACTAATACAGTAAAACGTTTACTAACTGGTTCTGATTTCAATAACATTACAGGTTCTCCTATTTTTCATTCTGAGTTTTGTCCTGCCTCACCTGCTGAAATATTTAGGTACCTCAAGAAATCTAAAGCAAAAAACTCTTGTGGTGATGATAATATCCCGGCAAAAATCTTAAATAAGATTCCTCGGAAGGGGGTACTAGAGTTAACGTACATAATTAATGCTACAATGTGGTTCGGCTATTTTCCAAAGTTCTGGAAAGTAGCCAAAATCATTGCGCTACCTAAACCAGGCAAAGACTCTTCCCAAGTGAATAATATACGACCCATTAGTTTATTTAGCAATTTAAGCAAAATAGCGGAAAAAGTTATGCTACACAGACTTCGTAATTTCGCCGATAGTAGTAACATACTTCTAATAGAGCAATTTAGTTTCAGACCAGGTTATTCTACTACGCATCAAGTTGCTAGGATTACTGATCATGTCACACATAACTTTAATATAAACAAACACACTGGATTAATTCTATTTGACATTGCAAAAGCATTTGACACGACCTGGCACGACGGGCTGATTTACAAAATGTTAAAATATAATTTTCCGAAATATCTAATCAAATTAATTAGAAGTTATTTACGGAATATAACTTTTTACGTTTCATTACAAGACGGTAAATCAATGACCAAAACTGCCGTCGCAGGAGTTCCTCAAGGTAGTGTGCTGGGGCCTTTTCTCTTTTCAGTCTACTTGTCCGATCTCCCTAAGTTGCAACACACGAGTTTAGCTTTATATGCTGATGATACTACTATATTATATTGTAGCTCGTATAGAACGTCTACCATTTATAATCGTCTACAGCTGCACAGTTTTCGGGTTTTAAAATTTTTGGAAAAATGGAAAATTGAAATTAATCCAACTAAAACAGAAGCAATACTTTTTACTCGTAGATATCCCATCCCTCCAAGGCAATTAATTATTAATGGCACCAGGATTAAATGGACAAATCATGTTCGATATCTTGGTGTAATTCTAGATAAAAGATTATCTTTTAAGGAACACTTAAAATACGCTGAAGCGAAAACAAATAGAACCATTGCAGCTTTGTACCCAATTATCAATCGGAGATCTTACTTAAACACCGCAAACAAGCTTATTATCTATAAAAGTATTATTAGACCAATATTGGCTTATTCAGCTCCAGTTTGGTGCTCGATATCAAACTCCGATTTTAATTAATTTAAATTACTACAAAATAGGCGTTGTCAGTGTGTATTTTAAACGTTCCCCGCTGGACTAAAATAGATAATATGCATAATTAGTTATAGTTTCCTTATATAAAAGATTTTATAATTAATACAGCAAAAAAATTCTTTCATGGCTGTTCCTACCATAGCAATATGCTTATCAGGAATATAGGCGATTATAATTCCGAGCAACTAACCCGGATGTACGTTAAATATAAGCATCGTCGGATTAAACACAATTTAGTTAGTTAGTGATATCTCTAGGCTGTTAAGTAATGTTTGCAATGGTAACAATTGGTTATAATTTTTGATTATTTTGGGTTTTTTGTTATACTCTTTTTTTTTGCCCTTTGTGTTTTTTTTGTATAGTGTTTATATTTTTGTTAACAATACGTAAATATTCTATTTTATCACTCTAATGTAATGCGGTTAAGTCTCTTTCGAGCTGGTACGCATTTTGTTTATAAATACTGTATTACTGTACTTAGCCAAATATACGTTCTGTTCTGTTCTGTATTGGAAACTGCATTTCTATGTGGTAAGTAATAATACATAATATTTTAAGTCCCGTTCATCGCACCTTTTAATTTTAATAATGTAGGGAACTCATATTTTCCCTATATTTTAATGAAAATTTTTTGCCTAACTTTTGCCTAATTTTTGCCTGGTTACATTAAACAGAAGACACGTAACGAAAAAAATTCACTAAACAGACATCTTTTCTTCACATTATTTGATGACTGCCGAGTATCTATGCTTAACGATGCGCTCAATGTTGAAATTATATGGTACCATCATTGGCCGGTACACTTTCGAATGAACAAACACAATCATTAAAATCGCTCTAAGCCAGTTATGCCGCGAATCAACACATATAACCTCCTGTTGTAGAAATCGGTAAAAACGAACTTAAATGTTCGATAATTTGAAAAAATTAAAATAGAAATATTCTAAATTCGTAAATTAGTACTGCTTAATCATTTTATTTTTTTTTTTTTAATGTAATTATCATCGATAGAAATAAGAAGAATCTTTTGGGTTAAATAAATTCCGCGCTATATTTCCAAGGTTGTCGCCAGCCGATGGACCAGAGGGGGGCAAGATGATAGAAAGAGGATATGAGTTATAGGAAAAATAAAATTTATAAGTTGTAAAGGCTTAATATTTTATTAAACAAGAATAAAATCTTAATTAAAACATAAGTTTTCCAAATTGTCCATGATTACGCGCCTATGAATACTCATCATGGCCAGTTGATTAAAAAGTTTCAAGGCTCCGGGGGGGGGCAGCTGCCCTCCTGCCACCAGCTGTCGACGCCCATGTATATTTCCCTTTTTAGTATATCGATTTAAAAGAGCACACAATTTCATTGATTCTGTAATTTATTCAAAATCTTCCATATTCTCGGTCGTAAAAAACCATAATCACAGCATTAAATTACAAATAACAACAAAAATATACATATAAGTATACGGTTTTGAAAAGTCGGTAAGTTGTAAAAAATATAATTTATCTCTTACAACGTATCGACTTTTTCAAAACTGTATACACATATATATGTACATACATATGTACCATATACATTTGTTTTTTGTTTGTTAGTTGTAATTGAATACCATGATCACGATCATGTGGTCAAAAAAAAATTGTATTTTCTAAATTTTTTAATAATTCTTTAATTGGTATTTTTTTATTTTGTGCTTTTCTTGTCTTTTCTGCTTACGTATTTGTAAATGTACGGCATTTGAACTTGTAGCGCTATCTTAACAAATTTAGCGTAACCAACTTTATTTCAGCGCTATCTATCGTCGTATGATATATTTAAGAAAACAAAACATTTCTAGCTATAAATAGTACAATTTACGCTCAAATCAAACGATTTTACAGCGATACTGTTAAATTTGAGAAATTTTTAAAGGTTTTAAAAAAATTATAATTTTTAAATCATTTAACTGGACGATATTTTTGTCGGAAATTAACAAAAAAAAAAAAATCCTTTTCTTTATTTGTTTTTCACAATTACAATGAATTTTTCCAAAAGTAACTTGGTCGAATAAAAATAAAAATTGAAAATAGTATTTTTTAAACCGAAAAAAGATAAGACTGAAATGAAAAAAAAAAAAAAAAAGTAATAATAATCACAGGACCGGTTATATAAATATTTATACAAAAAGATTCGGCCGATAAAATAGGCCAGCTAATTTTCTTACTGTCAAGTCGAAGCATTTGTTATCTGCGTAAATTTAAAATTCGCGTACAATTTTACAGTTTAAAAAGTTTCGCGATCATATCGCGCACTTGAAAAAAAAAATAATAGAATTTCTGTGAGAAAAAATTATTCCTATTTTGCAACGTGTCAGGCTACGCTGAGAATAGCCCCTTATCTTTTCCGGAATTCCGACCGCTTCATCGCCACATACGCGTTGAATTTTCCATTCGCTCAAATACGAGTACTATAACTCGCACGGAGGCAGAATTTTTTTCTCTCTGTTTATCATCGCTCTTTATCTAAAGTTGCTCGACGTTATTAACCGAAAAAACGTAAAAGGTTCTACAACTTTTTCTCTTCAGTTAATGGTCCTTGCGTCCACTTCTCTAAATTATCACTGTTGATGGATTCGTTTAAAATATCACACCCACGCCGAAAACTCTCGGACCACAAAATTTTACTTATTCTAAACACCACAAATGGTCAGTAGGGAATTTTGCGGCCAAAGTATATCAAATTTAGATACAACGTGAATTTTCAAAGATTAAAAAAAAAAAATAACTTTACCCCAACAACCAAAGTGGATGTTTTTTTAATAGTTTTTTCTTTTTTTTCTTTTAATTCTTTTTTTTTTCGTAACATCAGCTCACCGGCGATTTGCCATCGAATTGTCGCTTTTGTTACCTGAAACGAGATAATTCGAAAATCCAGATCACCGAAACCTCAATGTTTAGCGCTGGAATCCTCATTATAGACAAAAGCTTCCGATTATTATATTTTACAGCGTGTGTTTCTGAAGCTCTCATTACGACCATTAAAATATAGTGAAATGAAAAAACAAGCATTTCGGTGCAAGCACGATTAGCCTAAAGTATTGAGTATTACCGAATTAAGCAACAACGCAAATAGTACGAGGGTTGTTCAAAAAGTCCAGCACTTTTGCTATTTATTTCACAAAAGTATTGCACTACGATCTTCTTAAAGAGGTACCTCATCCATCTTTGCCACTCGATGAAAACATTTTCAAATCAATCCGCCGAAATCCTCTTGTAAAAAAAATCTGTCGAAAGCTTTGACCGCAGCTGCAGAAGTACATCAACCTCTCAAAACTTTTTCCCAAAAATCATTCGGAGCCAAATAAGAACTATCTCATGTATGGCGAGTTCATCACGAATTCAACTTTTTTTCTGGCACCGGAGGTCAAGCACCGTATTACATGCGATCTAGGCGCTTCGTAGAGATATAGTGTTTCACCGGTTTCTGCAAAACGGTAAAGCAGTAGACCGCTATGACTGCTTGGACCGGAGCACTATATATGTCATACCTCGACGGTAAGCGTACCGTCGCCAGCCTACAGCTCGCAGGTGTCTCTCTGACCTCCGAATACAATTTGTGTTGTCGCAATCACGTACTGTGCGACCTATTCACTGAAACCAATCATCAAATCGTTACGCATTTCATAAAGTTACACTGATCGCGATAATTACTTATTTGAAAGCAATAATCACGTACATGTTACACATATATGCGCAGACGAACAAACTAGTTAGTTTAGTTCGTTCTTAGACCGGTAATTCCTCAGAAAATAAGGAATCTATCCGCAATCACCGGTGTGAGACTTGCTTTACTTTACTTTTATAGCCAAAAGTTGTTTGTCTCTGTGAGGTAATTAGTTCACCAATACGTTTCTGACATTATTGAACAGCTCGCGTCATTAAGTTAACAAGCGCCATCAGATTTAAAAACGGGACGGTAACAAAGTCTAAATAATAATGAAAAACCCGTCTTACTGGAAACGTAATTAATATTTATTAATACAACTCGACATATTTCAGTGTCATAGCACCGTATTCATTGGTATCAATACGAATAGCATTACTATAATAGACTTCAAAATATGTAAACGTATTAATAATTAAAAATAATATTGATATGACGAATGAATTTAATCACGTATGATACAAAAAATTGATATATGAAAATGAACGAATTAACCTAAATCAGTTTAAAATTATATTAACCGATACTAAGTAGAACAGTGTGTGAGAATGTGTGTGGAATAATTATTATAATGGTGAGAAGTTCTGAACTCTTACAGTAACAGAGCGAGTGGCGGTATAGCCACTTTGGTACACATGAACTACTCGGTGAAGAAAATAACAGTATTATCATCTATTCAAGTAGTGACCGTGTCAGTTAAAGTCATCCGCTGAAATTGTAGTATGCAATTGTTATAAAACACAGTTTGACTCTCTTATAGAGCAGTTAGGACACCAATATATAATACTAGACGATTTCAATGCTCACTCCCCATCACGGGGATTACCATCAGAAAACCAGCATGGATTACAAATATCAAAAAGTATATTAGATTGGGACATTACTCCCACCAAACGCGCCGACCCATTTTAATTTTACTTACAACACCTTTTCAACGCTAGATCTATTTCTCTATTCAAGTGTACTCGCCCCCAGGATTTAGTGTAACAGTATCTGAGGACTTATGTTCTCCTCAAAATTGAAGTTCCCACCCAGATTCCCAAATCATTAGAATCCAAGATAGATACACTAATGAAAATAATACTAGAAGCTGCCGAAACAGCAATTCCAAGAGCTGTTTCAAGGAAAAGTAAGCGTAGGGAATCGTGGTGGTTTGAAGAGATCAGAGTTACTATAGCGCAGAGGAAACAATCCCTAAGAAAATATAAAATAATTAGACCACAAGAACACTTAATTGAGTTTAAACGACATCGTGCAGCTGAAAGAGACCTTATTCGGACCAGGAAGCGAGAAGTATGGCAAAAATTTGTAGAATCTATAACCCAAACGACAAATAATCACAGTATGTGGAGGAAAATAAAATCTATAAATGGAACGCCTAATACCCTTAAAAATCCAACGATAAATGATAATAGAGGATTAATAACCGATCACCAGCAAATGACCAACCATTTTGCGATGTCTTCTCCACAGAATCATCTATGTAAAAATATATACGAGAGAGTTTCAAGAACTAAAAACGCACATAAAGCAAAATAAAGTGGAATTTAAAACTGATGATAATGAACCTTTCAACGGCAGCCCTTTCACTTATAATGAACTCGAATTTCAACTTAAATTTCATACAAAATATAGTGCACCTGGCATAGATCAAATCCACCGTGTTATATAATGATCAAACACGCGTCGCATTTCGCTAAAGAATTACTATTAGACATATACAATCAAATATGTGATGAAACCAAAAAACTAGAAGGTTGCTATGATTGTCCCAACCCTAAAACCTAATAAAGATCCAGACCAATTTCCTTAATAATAACATTTGTCCAAAATATTATAAAAAAATGGTCAACAGACGCCTCCTATATTTTTTATAATTCTATCCGATCACCTATGCAAGCTCGAGGACGCAAGTTGAAATCAACGATCAGCCATTTGATCGGTTTACAAAGACAAATTGTATCAGTCTTTCATCGCCGATCCCACCTGTACTCAGTGTTCTTCGATTTAAAGAAGGCATTCTCAACCAACGTGTTCCGAGGTTTTTATTGCTTCAGAAATTAAAAGTGGTCGGGGTGAACGGTAAGCTGGAGCGATATATTCAAAACTTTCTAACCGAACGATTAATACAAATAAGAATCGGTTCAGCAATCTCAGAACTCATCTCTATCGAGAATGAAGTTCCGTAGGGCTCTGCGTTAAATAGTAGACAAATTATACACTGATGATCTCAATATGTCCCTATCTCCGATAATCCTTCTCTAGCTAAATCCTTATTATAAAAAACAATTAATAAACTAAATAAATGGTCTGAGAACAACGAATTAGTGTTTTCCAGTCAAAAATCTATATGTGTTGATTTTCATCGAAAACGCTAAACTCAAAACCAAATACAACTATTGCTAAAAGAATCGCAACTCCAGTTTTAATTCGTCAGCAACCTTCCTGGGTGTGTCGCTAGATCCCTCGTTGTCATGGAGATACCATGTAATTAGCCTAAAGTCAAAATGCTATCTTAAATATAATGAAATTTTTATCCAACTGCAATTTCAATATCCATCCAAAACTGCTACTAAACATATAAAAAACATTAATACTCAGTAAAATAAATTATGCATGTCAAATGTACTCGTGAAAAAAAAGATCCGTATTAAAGATACTCGATCAATATAAAACTCCGCGCTTCGCATTGTCCCGGGAACTTCACCTTCATCCAGTTTGTGTTCATTAACGGGGATGCTACTCCTAAAATATAGTCGCCCGTTACATAGTTATCGTAGTTTATTAAAGTGGTTGGTAGAAAACAAAATTGTTTGCCCCTTCAAACCTGCTTTCGCCAATGATGTACTCCCAAAAGTAAACAAAATGCTACGTAAATATAATTTTCCCCTTCCGCGCCTGACGGAAGCTAATAGGTTACCACCGCTCTCGCCATAAGTACCCAGTAAAGATAAATGTATCACTATTAGAAGACAATAACACACAAGCACCTGTAGAAGATCTCAAACAGAATGCAATTGAGATGATTAACAAATATGAAGATTTCACAAAGACGTATACAGCCAGATGTGAGGCATGTACAGGTAAATTGTCACTTGCAGCGTACGTTTACGAAATTGTACTAACGGGGGTCCATTTAAATGATGCTTGTTCGACATTGGATGCAGAAATGTTTGCAATTCTGTTCTGTCTCCAGGAGTATTCTAAAGCTCAACGGAAAAAGATACTGGTTATTATAGATGCTCTGACCACCATACAGAGTCTACAAAATAATAAGACAGAAGAACCAATCGCGCAAAAAATTCAAGGGACTCTGCTATTGCTACACCAAAAGGGCTACCAGATCTAGTTTCTGTGGATCCTTGCACAGATCCCAGGAAATAAGCGCGCGAATCTAAAAACTCGGTCTGCTATGTTATCGCCGATGCCGCATAAATCTCAAGGCCCAACAACGCTCGATACGTTTCTACCAGAAAGAATAACTGAGCAGTGGAGCGAAGAATGGATGTCCAAGACTAAGTTCTTACGCCAAATAAAGCCGATAATCGAACCATAGTGGCTGCCGACTAATAGCCCGTGTGTCGAATACACAACGAACAATCGGCTAAAAATAGGGGGCATACGGCTAAAAGTCATAACCACATACTGCAAAGGATAACTTCTCCTAACACATGTCCATACTGTGCTGAATTAAAATATCCGTCAGTACAACATATCATAATCAAATGCCGCAGTTTTAATGCAGTCCACCCAAGCGCTTTCATATCGTTAGCAAAAATATTAAACAAATAATCGTGTAACATTTTGAAGAAGTACATTCTGGATGGCGCACTGTTGAGTGGTCTTTAAGTAGTTAAAAACGGTAATTCAATGGAAAAAAAAAAAAAAAAAAAATATATATATATATATAAAACAATTTTTTTTTCCAGTCCGATTTGGATTTATAACACCCCGTATATCACAAATTTTCAAGACAATCTCTATATGGTGTTATAAATCTGAACGGGAAAAACTGTTTTATATTTTTTAATCCATTTTCCATTTAAATAATTATTTTAGTTGACAACTCGTCTTCGAATTCTTCTTCGCTGACAATTTAACACGAATGAAATTTACGTGTAAAAATGCGGCAAGTCTCTCAAAGAAGCACAATTTTATTCGCATTTCGAAAACGAAAAGCGCAAACTATCGAAGGACTCTGAGCATAACGCAACATCAACCAAAAAATCGTCTACAGTCACATAGAATAAAAAATGGAACAAAATCTGTTAGCCGACCAATTTAGATTCAGAAGAAAAGGCTAGCCTCACGATTACTGAATATAATCATAAAACTCCAATTTTCTTCGTAGACGTCAGCTTTTTAAATTGGAAAATTGCCGGAATGGTTAAAGGTGATACTGATACAAGAATTGTGTATAGGCGAGTAAGTTGCCTCGCAATAAATAAATCCCCTAAACTGGGGGAGGGAATTAACTGCGGTTCAACTTATCTAGTGAACTAGCGGTTGAAAAATTTCATTATCTCAACAGTTGAAGAATAGAAAATGAAGAGAAAACGATATTGTAATCCTCAACAACACGAATATCGACGATTAATCATGGTGCTTTCAATTAGGCATCCCAACTTCCACAGTAGAGGTTGCCAATTCGATATCAGTCAAATCATAGATCATTATTAGCCCACATTGAAATTTCCTATTTTTACGTTTATTTCTCTCGCGCTTGCAGTATACAGTGCCCGGGCGGCAGCACTAATTTATAGTCAATTATCATGCCACATAGCAGGGCACAAATTCGCCGATGAATTTAAACATCAAAATTACGTGCGAAAATCACTGCGCATAGAGCTGAGAAATAACGGCTGCTTTGTATATTGGAAAAGAGTATAGGTGGCAAAAGGAGAAAATAGAATAAAACGAAGCACGTATAAACTACAAACAAACTGCAAGTACTATATACTAATAAATGGCGGTGAAAATGTTACTCTAGGGAAAAGACGGTACTAAAGTACTCTTAAAAAGTAGAGACAGATGTGAAGCTGCCCTTATATTATTACCCTTATGGCTGAAAGCAAGCATGGTAAGTTATATACGCGGTATAATGGGTGGAACTTTGCAAATAGCTTGCGGACTAAAACTGCGCACGTGGAAACTAATATTAGCTCGTGAAAAAAAAAAAACAAAAACAAAAAAAACGAAACAGATCACTAAACAGATATCAGCTCGAGAGTCGGTAACCGTATTGGTCTAATGATAGGATGCTTCTAAAACTTCATCTATTTTTTCTGATTTAAAAATATAAAATATATATATATATATATACATACAAATCGATTTTCATCGTCATTGTCAGTAGGGCCGCGTCTCATTCCTATAAAAGGGTTAATTTTAATTGGGCTTTGTCGCTTTTATCACGTATAATCGATACAAAAATGTTACATAAAACGTTACATGTAAACGTGGCATGACCGTTAATATGCAAGGGAAGACGGGGTAAAATGATGACTTTAAAATTTACTCGGAAAAAAAAAAGCACGCTAATTCTTATAACAGTCGTTGATTACAGCATAATTCTTCTCTTTGATCATACATTTCCGCTATAAAAAAAAAGTATTTCAAACAGAAGAAACCTTAAAAATTGAAATTGATACGGGCCAGGATGACTTACTGATCGGTCGAAAAAAAATATACATATTTTGCGAAAACGCAATTAATACTGCTAGAAATTATGTATACGAAATAAATATATTTAGACAATAGCTAATTAAGTTTAATACGTACTTTATAAAAATAATTAATATTCGATGTTTAACATAAAAACGATAAATTTTTGTGACGCTAAAAAAAAAAATAACTAGTATCAAATAATAATTGATCTCGATGTAACATTTAAAGATAACATAATTATTATCACGTGTATAATATAACGTCTTTCAACGATAATCGCGGTAAAATTTTCCACCTTCATTGTATTGAACATGAAAGAAAATCGATCGACTTAATTTATATTTTTCTTCA
Organism: Icerya purchasi; assembly: GCA_039619475.1. Classification (NCBI taxonomy): domain Eukaryota; kingdom Metazoa; phylum Arthropoda; class Insecta; order Hemiptera; family Monophlebidae; genus Icerya; species Icerya purchasi. Next base: position 243,870,861 of record CM077115.1, read on the forward strand.
ACTTTTCTTCATTATCAGGTATTTTAATTTTTTCCGGCTAATTTTTTCTTTACTGATAACGGTAGAAGCAACCCCTCCATGGCTGTTTCCGTTCTAATCTTTTCGATGTTGGTAGAATCTAGTACGTACAAAGATTGCAATGACCAGTCTGCGACTCAGAAGATCTATTATTAAAATGACCAGGTTGTAGTCGGAATAAGCTTTATTTAAGCCAGAGAGACTGAATTCAGTTTATTTAGAAGAACCAAATTGCGACCAAAGCTTAAAAGGCTGTAAAACTGTGAATTGCCGGAAAAAAATCTTCATTGCAGAAAATATACCATTTCAATCCCTTAACTGCATTACCTGCATTATCAGCTTCTTTAAACATCACCTTACCAAGGTAGATTTTTGGTTTAGATTTGGAACACTATAAAGCGCTTGGTTATAAAAAAAAATTTTTAATAGCTGTAAAGTTTAAGCATCTAATGGCTGAAGTCAATGAGTTGTGTGAACCAAAAATTCCATCACAATCATATGATTTTTTCCGCACCAAATTTACTGATAGAAGTGTAATGCGTGAAAAGAATGATTAGTTTCAACTCTACTAAGAGAATTCCAGTGATTTCGCTTTGAACGGTTTGAAAAATGTTTTATAATCGCTAAGTGCGGGGATGAAATAATGTGCTCGCAAGCATTAAGAACACTGAAAAGGAAAATCACTTGATTTTTCCGGTGTAGATGCGGATCCAGGTAGAAGAGAACAGCGAATCACTCAACAATCGATGCATGCGTAATTTTCTATTAAACACGAATTTTTCTTACTTATCAATTTACTTACTTTCTTACTTAGATATGCTTATTTACCTACATATGCTTATTTACTTACATATACTTATTTACTTACATATACTTATTTACTTACGTATACTTATTTACTTACATATACTTATTTACCTACATATGCTTATTTACTTACATATACTTATTTACTTACATATACTTATTTACTTACATATACTTATTTACTTACGTATACTTATTTACTTACATATACTTATTTACCTACATATGCTTATTTACTTACATATACTTATTTACTTACATATACTTATTTACTTACGTATACTTATTAACTTACTCACTTATTTATTTCTTATTACCCGTTATGCACTCTTCGTGTCAATCCGTGGTTCTCTTTTTTTCCTTTACTTTGTCGTTCTGTTGTTGTCTCCATTATTCGTCTGCGTTTTTAAACTATACTCTATTATCTTCCTCTCGTTATCGTTTTTCGTTGGTTTCTTCTCCGTATTGTTCACCCGATCAAAGAGAATGTTTGTGATGCTGATCATGTGTTTATTAAGTGTTAATCTCTTTCTATTAAACGTTCTGCTTTCTAATTCCAACTTGCTGCGAACTGGTATTCCTACTTCGTACTGTACTTCCTATATCATCCAATCTTTTCCTTCTCCGCACGTCGTTCCCACTGTTTATTCCTTCCTATCAACAATGTCTGACCACATCAAAATATAACTGATTCATTTCCCTTTCTAATTGTTTCTGGATGAAGGTCCCTAGTTGACGAGCATAATAAAATAAAAAAGAAAAAAAAAACCATGCACGTGTAACTTTTGAGTTTATATTTCCCAATGCAGGAGATTGGACACATTGATTTTTCGAAGAAAAAATATTCGATTGTCTGCGAATTAACGATGTTTTATCGTTCGAAGCGTTTAAATAAAGCGGCAGTCTGGGAAGAAAGGCTGAAAAACTGGCACTGCAAAAATAGTGGGTAGGGTCGATTTTGATAAGAGAAAGCGATATTTCTATGCGTTAGGTAAACACCAAGTCTCATCCGAACTGTGTTCGTTCTTTCTTATTATTCGGAAGCGATAAAACCACTTGGTCGAATAATCGCTTGCCAACTGCTGTCGACCCATTGTATCCGCCGTATTATACGTCCAGAGCATTTTTCGTTTAACGTTAGAATTTCGAAATCGAAAAAATCGGCCCTAGTTCGCGGTATGCATTTGAGAGGTGGAATAGCTATCCTTTTTAATTCACGTGCGACTGAATGTTACTTCGAATGACACCGCCGATGTAGCAGAACAGAATTAAAAAATTGCCGAATATATCGTTTTCGAATGATCTTGATAGTCGTGTTTTTTTTTTCAAAAGACTTAGCAAGTGAAACCAGATTCAATCTCTTAATATTCCTGCGCCTGTAGTGCCAAGCGGACCAGGGTATTAAGGATTTTTAAAATCTACCGAAGAACTCAACGGCAATAATTAAGGAAATATCAGATAAAGTAAAAAACGCAGCGCCGTAATCGTCACGCTGCTCCGACAAAAGAACAATTGCCATTCAAAGCAGTGTTCGGAACTCGCTGTTCTAATCTCTTTTTTTCTTATTCTTTTTTTTTTTTTTTAAGGCTTGTCAACCGGGGACCTTTACCCAGAAACAATTAGAATAGGAAGGAATCACTTATATCTTGATACGGTCAGATATTTTTATGAGAAAGGAACAAATAATAGGAACAATCTGTGGAGAGGGAAAATATAGGACGTAAGAGGCACAATATGGAGTAGAAAGACCGAGTATCAATAAAATGAAATAGAAAGCAGAGCACTCAGCAGGAAGAGATGAACACTCAAAGAGCACATGGTCTGCATCGCAAACATGCTCTTTGTTCGAGTGGAGAGGATAAAATGTATAGAAAACTAAGGAAAAATGAAAAAGGTGAGGAAGATAATAAACTATGGCTTAAGAGCGCAGGCGAATAACGGAGACAACAACAGAACGACGAAGTGAAGGAAACAAAGAGAGCCACGGATTGGTAGGAAGACTAGGTTGGACAGACAGATAGAAAGAACAATTGTTAGAGAAAGAGGAAATGTATACATGCGATACCAAAGTCTGAGATGAAAACCTTTGCACTGCGGAAGGAGATTGGACGAAGGGACTTTTTTAAAGAAGAAGTGAAAACATGCAGCTGCCTGAATGACTAGGAACCCACAATAAATATCAATATAAATGCAAGGGAGACAAGAAAGAACGTGGATAAGTGAGCGTATGCGGAGTATGATAAAATCACAAGAATGATCATCAGGTAGGGGAGAATGAATTGAAGGGCGGTCATGGAGTCCGATATAATCAAGAATTTGGGGGAAATGTGATTAGAGGGAATGAAGATGATCGAACGTAGGATAGTCATTAATACGTTTATGAATATAGAACAGAAATGAGGCGAGAGAGAAGATTCTGAAAAGCCAAAATCTGGGAGAATAAAAGAGGTACCGACACCATCCGGCTTCTTCGAGCCATCTGTAAACACGGTTGCATGCGAAGGAAATTGAGAATTGATAAAACTGTGTAGAATTTCTGTCTGATTAGAGCCTGCGGAAGAAATTTAGAGAGCGTAGGAACAGTAAACATATTTAGAGGATGGCAGAGATCGGCGAAATTAAAAGTGAAATAAGGGAGATTGACAAAGGACATTACGTAAGGACACGCTGTTCTGATCACTGCGTCCGAGTAGTAACCGAAAAAAGGTGCTCTCTGCTCCGTTAAACATTTTCAGGGCTTCGTTCGCGATCACGCACATGCTTAAAACACAGCCGGACACGAACTGTTGCCAGCGCGTTTTTCTCTGTCACACAATATTCACCGCGGATCGAAAGCTACTCATTTAACGAGGATTAAAATTTAGTTTTTACCAAAATGACGTAAACGATTAGAAATCTATCGCCAACATTAACACCTGTTCATTTATTTTTTTTTTGCTAATTTCACTTATTAAGAGCTGTTTATTTTTTCCTGTTCATTTTTACCGACTTCAAAAAAAGAACAGGTTATATTATATGTTTTTTTGGTTTTCTTTACGTTTTTTCGTGCATAACTTTTGATTATTTAAACTGTTTTATTGTATCAATAATTCATTAGAATGTGTGCCAGTCAATAGTAATATCGTATAAGTAAATCGATGGCTACCCGACTAGCACAAATACTCGCTAGTCCATTAAAAGAAAAGAAAAAAAAAAAAAAAAAGAGGTCTCTTGGAAAGTTTGTAGTAATATTGTTTTTGTTACTCGAAATATTATCACTTTACCATGGAAAACAACTAATTTTTAACAAAACTAAAAATTGAAATACCATCGAAGCTTTCGGTCGAATAAAAAAACGAAATTGAAATCTGTGCGGCCAGCTATCGTGGCCTAGTTGACTAGTTAATTGTGCTCTTCGTTTGATTAGGACCTGAATCAAATCCCACTGCCGTACATTGAAATTTCTAAAAATTCCACTTACGCTGAGTTAATGTTCGTAGTTAACGAGACCCCCCCCCCCCCGCCGTAAAAAATAAATAAATACAAGCTCATCTCACAAGTCAGGTACTACGTATTTTTCAGCGTACAAATTTCGATCGTAAAGAATGATACTCGAACGATACTTTTTGTACCAATCATTAGTGGTCCTACATAAAAGTATACCGGTAAGTATCGGTGATTATTTACTAAGCAGTTATTAAAATTTAAAAAACAAGGATTCTCCTTAGAGATATACATTCTTTGCTTAATATAACTGAACAAAAAGAATTTTCATTAGAATATAGGGAATATATGAACTCCCGAAGTGTTGAAAATTAACGCGGCGACGAACCCGAATGATCTGAAAAAAAATCATTAATTATCGTATGAAAATGTAAATTCGAATAAAGCTAAAGAATTTTCAACTCAAAGCGCAATTTACAAACTAATCGCTGAGACAACATTTGAACGTTATACTCGTAAGCCAATATTCAGCTCTGAAACATCACTTTACCTTTGTCTATCCGTCGTATGTCCAGTGAAAAAAGGCTCATTACTCACAGCAATTTGAACATTAAACTCTTTAACGAAACCCAGAGCTCCTTATATAACATAATTTTAGGTTGGTCTATAACCACTCAAAAATATTCACACTGAAAATTGAAAAATATCAAGTACAGTAAAACCGCGATTATCCCCGTGTGTGTGTTTTAACCGGTTGGCGGATTAACCGCGCATCACTGTTTCCTGCAAAAAAGGTTCCAAATTATGATGGGGAGGAATTTGAACATGCTGATGATGAAAATATGAAGGAGTGGATAGAAAGCGATGAAATTGATCCTCCTGGTTACGGTATATTTTTACTGATGAAGAAATTTTAAAAATGAAATCAATGCGGATTCTGAAAATCGGAAAATGAAGAGCAAGTCGAAATAGCAGAACAGCGACTAAGCTGTTAAAGTGCGTTGCATTACAGACTGTGATCACGTATTTCGAGCAGCAGACAGATCACAGATATTCTGCAGTTAGAAAATTTCCAGACGAAGATAAAACAGAAAGAGATTCCCAACAGACAGAAGAAACTGACTGACTTTTTTAATAAAAATTAATATGACCTAGTCTAATCTATTCCTTTTTATAACACTCCTTTTTCTGTACGATACATTCATTTCATTTTTGTTTCAACTCTACTTTATGTTCTTATTTCTTTGTCTTGTCATACAGTATTTAAAATGAATAAAAACTTTGAGAATTTTAGAAATTTTCTGCATATTATACAGTATTTACTTAAGATAGAAAAATGATATGAGCTAAAGGAAAAATAAAATGTACAATTTGTAAAGGCTTAATATTTTACTAAACAAGAATAAAATCTTAATTAAAGCATAATTTTCGTGCATTTCTGGCAAATTGTTCTACTACTTTATTATAAGTCTTCCAAATTGTCCATGATTAAAGTTTCAAGACTCCAGTGGGGGGCAACGGCTCTCCCCTGCCACCCCACCCCCCTTGACGACACCCCCCTCGACCCATCTTGTTTTCATTTCTGTCTCTTTCTCTTCAATACTTTGTATAAAATTATCAAAATTTACAAGGTAATTCCTACTGCCATCGACACAAAACAAATAACATAATCACAAAAATCTTATCTTAACATTTAACTTTCATTATATAAAATTAAGACATTGTTTCATTACATTTTCGTTACATATTTCGTTATATAAAATTGTGACATTTTTTAAATAACAATAACAAAAATCCTATAAAATATAACAAACGTTACATAAAATTGGGACATTTTTTTGGGACATTCTGCGTTACATAAAATTGAGACATTTTTTCGAATGGGGGGTAGCCTAAAAATTACGTTGTAATTAATGTATATATATATAACTCGGCCATTTTTGCATCGTTGGAACAAAAAAATTCGGTTACTTTTGCCTCCCAAATAAAATACATATGTTAGTTCTGCAAGCGGATCGTGTTTTCAGGCGCGACACTAGCTCTCCTACATTTTCTGGTGGAGAAAAATGGAACTATGCGCCAAAGTCCCCTAAAATAAGCTACTCACATATCTGATTATATGATTCTTGGACAATAAAACATTAACTTTTTCAGTTGTAATTCTATTTTTTTTTTTTGATTAATAAAATAATAACTATTACTTCTTTTAAAATTATTATCACCAATATTACACCTATATATCTAATAAACTCGGCCATTTTGGCCTCGCAAGGGGCTGTGCCCCTTGACCCCTCTTGCTTTTATTTATGTCTCTTTCTCTTCTATACTTTTTATACAATTATCAAAATTTACAAAGTAATTCTTACTGGCATCAACACAAAGGACAACAAAACATAATCACAAAAATCCTATCCTAACATTTAACTTTCATTACATAAAATTAAGACATTTTTTAAATAACAATAACAAGAATCTTATAAAATATAACAAACGTTACATAAAATTGGGACATTTTTTTTGGACATTTAGCGTTACATAAAATTGGGACATTTTTTTGGGGCATTTAGCGTTACATAAAATTGGGACTTCTTTTCGAATGGGGGGTAGCCTAAGAATTACGTTGTAATTGATATATGTCCCAGAAAAATGTCCCAATTGAATGAAACGCAAAATGTCCCAATTTTATGTAACGTTTGTTATATTTTATAGGATTTTTGTTATTGTTATTTAAAAAATGTCACAATTCTATGTAATGATGTAACGAAAAATGTAACGAAAAAATGCCTTAATTTTATATAATGAAAGTTAAATGCTAGAATAGGACTTTTGTGGTTATGTTATATTTTTTTTTGTGTTGATGCCAGTAAGAATTATGAGGGAGAAGGAGAAACGAATTAGAATTGAATATTACTGGAGATAGAAGCAAATAAAGGACGCTATAATAGGGCTGATTGCCGGGGATGGAAGTGAAAGAATAAACGAAGCACTATATGGAGTAGGTAAACCGAGTTTCAGGAGTTGTCTATAAAAGTGAGAGCGCTCTATCGATATAGTCGCGCATTCGAAGAAAATGTGATGTGTGTCGTAGAATAAATCAGAATCATCCTGATGGAAGGAACAAAAAGGAGAAGAGGACATAGAAAAGCGAAAAGAGGATGCCGGATGTCGACTATGATCTAGGTGAAGCCTGCAAATAGAAGAGATAAGAAAGCGCGAAAGATGAGGGAAGTCTCAGTACCAAGGGTACTGAGGAGGGAGTGGGTTTGAATACTAAGACAGAAGGATTCAGGATTCGGGAGTAAAAGAGGATACATAGATGTCAAATCTTTTCTGGCCTATAGAATGCGCTGCAGAATTTTGTCATATTTTTTTTGTCTTGCAATTTTACCTAGCTGCAACACCCGCTTTGCCCCAGTCAGAAATTTAAAAACTATATTAGATGTGTGTGTGTGTATATATATATATATATATATATATATATAATATATTAATTACAACCTAATTCTTAGGGTACCCCCCATTAGAAAAAATGTCCCAATTTTATGTAACGTTTGTTATATTTCATAGGATTTCTGTGATTATGTTATTATATTCATATAGACCGATTTAGAATTACGTTGTAAATTTTGATCATTTTATACAAAGTATAGAAGAGAAAGAGATAGAAATGCAAGAAGGGTCAAGGGGCTCAGCCCCTTGCGAGGCCAAAATGGCCAATTTTTATATATGTATATATAACTCGTATGAAGTCATCGCGTTTGGCCTAGTGGCTAGAGCGGTTGACTTCCGATCCGGAGATCTCGGGTTCGATACCGGGCGACGACAAAAATTATGCGGCGCTAGTTTAGTGCACAGCAGTTTAGACACACATTTGTATATCGATAAATCAAACAGCTATAGTCAGTTCCAAATACATAGTCGTGTATATTAGCGTCGCATAGAAATATTCAGCCGGCGAACAATTGCATCTACGTGAATGAAGGCCAGTCGTCTTGGTTATCCTACTCTATTGATAACCTTTCTCACCTTGTTCGCAGCACGAAAGTTAAGCCGCGATTTTGCTTACGTGATCGGCTACATTAGCGAGGTATAAAATGCATTTCCCAATTGGCCTGACCAGCACGGGAGATTAGGCCAACTTATCCCGCTAGGTATTGTCCTAAACCCAGCAGTGGGCTGATATGGGAGCATTCGTGATCGTGAACTCGTATTAAATATATGTAAAATATAAAATAATTCAGAATGTAATTTAGAGCAAAGGAGAAATAAAGAATAAAAATTCAGTTTTATTATTATTATGTTTTAAGTTGTCCATAGCAATTAGCTAAATGTATAAAAAAGAAACCCGGCTAGCGATCCTAATTATAACATCAGAATACGACACTGATAATTTTAATATATATGTGTGTACGATGTGCGCGTTATACTGCCAGAAAACGGAAGTTAAGACCGAAAAAAAAGTCAAAAAATCTGTGATCGTGTTATTATAAATCTGGGATCTCCATGTTAAATATTTGTTCATTACTATAGCAAGATATTTGAATTCCGCGTTTAGTTCGAGAGGTTAGCACTTCCATGACATTTTCTCTTATGGTTACGATTAAAATCGTGAAAAATAATGTTCGAGTATATAAGTTTTAAATCTACTTTCTTATGCACTTGAGTTGTTTGTTGTTTTTTTTTGTTGTTAGTAATTAATTCTCCGCCATGAAATTAATTTCTAAATTAAAAAATTAACCAGTTAGAAATTTCAATACATTAAGGAAGTGTCAACAGAATTTCAGGCGAACTCCATTAAATAAAAACATTGTTTGTTCAAAAGTTTAAAAAACGGTACACTTCGATTGTTGGTTTTGAAATGTACTTTTGTCGCGATAGACGTGGAAATAATTTCTCGCTGCGGCGCGCTATTTATCGGTCACCTTTACAATGGCCACTTTTTCGAAATAATGTCCCCGTTGATCGGTTTATTTTGCACAACTGTACGAGAGAGCACGTTCGATCAGCGAAAAGAGGAAACCGCGCATCCAGTTCCTGGTCGCTATCATGTTCAGAGCGGCAATTTGCTAATTGTGACAGGAAAGGAAAAATATTTGCGACTTGAACGGACGGTAGCGGCAGCGGTGGTTGCATCGCGGCGAAAGTTAAATAATATATGTGTCAACTTCCGCGTTGACAGCACCAACTGATGTAACTTTCGAGGTGGAATGTTATTACGCGAAAGCTTTTAATCGTCTTCGCCTAGACCGGCGAATTCGAAGAAAAAAAGGACCGGTACGCGGACGTTGATTAATTTACTTTCAGAAGTTCCACTTTCATTTCTAGACAACATCAAAAGAAGACGTAGCCGAATAATTCATTAGTAAAACAGACCGCAACCGCGTCTGAGAAATTCATTCTTCATCGGTTGCGCTCCTTAAAGAATCATTGTCCTACATCCGGAATAGCTCTTTCAAACTGGTTTCTTCGTTTCTTCTATTTATCTTTCTTTCACGTCTCCGAACACCCGGAAAGGTCGAATATTAATTACACTTTAAAAAACAGCCAGCGACCGCGCCGTAGTCTAGACACAGCGCTGTTTCGTTCGGCCAGAATATCCCGATGCCGCATATTGACACTTTCAAAAAAAATTTCATTCACGCGCTGGGTTAATGTCCGCACTATTCGCGCCCAAAAATAAAAGAAAACAAGAAAACACCTTAAAAACACAAAAATAGTCTGCAAAAAAATCAGTCGAAAAGCGAAAAATTCAAAAAATTCCTGAAAATGCTAATTAGAAGGCTCGAAATATACGCGTAACACCGAAGAATAGTATTGAACGGTGTTATTCACACCTTTGCGTATAAGCAGTACATTCTGCTCGTGTAATCGTACAAACGTTGTAACCGCAAAAAACCTTTTGTCGCATCCAGCCACCGACCGACGGCGAAATATTCGCCCTATTTTTAATTGAACACGCGTCAGCAAATAACTCGAAAACAGCACTATCTTCGAGCAGGTATCTACCGGAAACAACTACGTGTCCCGCGGTGTATTTTTGCAAACGAAAAAACTAAAAAACCAATTTTGAAAACATATTTTATCCTACTACGATAAAGATCTTCTGATCCGCTATTGACGTACTTCTACGTCTGTATAGGGAAAAATGATTAGACTAGATATTCATCATTTAAGTATCATAAATATAATTCTTACACAAATTCTTAGATATATCCACCTGTCATTAAAGATTATGTCAAAAAGTTTTCTGGAGCCATGGAAAATTATCATTTTAAAACGATCCGCAAATATAAAAATACATAAAATATTTTTTTTTTTTTTAAAGAAATACCACACATTCACATGGAATATTAAAAATTATTCTATTGTTGACTTCAATGCCACAAGTTACTTCCCCCAACGGAAGTCAAGTTCAGTCAATGCGTACGAAGTTCATTTTAATCGTCGGATATCGTGACCACTTAGCTCACTTATTCCAACATTTACTTGCAACCTCTGCCGATGCTTTCCGGCCATTGATTCAATATCACTTGCGGCACCGTTGGAACTTGAAGATCACGATGAATGACCGAATTTCTTTCACACCAATACACCAAATAATTAAACTAAAATAAAAGGTTTATTTACAAAATTATGACATAGACGAATTGGTCGTTGGTTTTTTCTACATGTATCCATATTTGTTATTATTTTTGGTTGTTTCGATTTTTGTTATTTATAACTTTTCTTCTTTTATGCACCACCACCACACCATCATCAGCGTACTCAGTTTCTGAGTGTCAGCGACTTCCTATTCGTACATTTTAGCTGTACAGCCATAGACATATAGTGTTCTAGGCAGTTGTCATATGCAACGCTTTAATGTAGACACAAGGCTACACTTTGAACTGATTGTAAATATTTGATTTATCGCGATACAAATGCAGTCCTGTATGTGTTTGCTTACTGTACATCAACGCTAGCGCGTATACGACGGTATGAATGTTTGCCATTGCCTTGCACGTGACTATTAGCGGTTTATTTAATTATTTATTGTGTAATTTTTGTCTTCGCCTGAGATCGAACTCGACTCTCCTGTAACAGAAGTCGAATGTTCTAAGGCTATCACAACGTCAAAACACCGGGTTTTCCCAGCCGGTCACCCATCCAAAGCAGTCCTATTTAGGCACAGCCTATTTAGGTACAGTTTTATTCGGGCACAGTCCTATTTAGGTACAGTCTTATTTGGGCACAGTCCTATTTAAGTGCAGTCCTATTTGGGCGCAGTCCTATTTAGGTACAGTCTTATTTGGGTACAGTCCTATTTAGATGCAGTCCTATTCGGGCTCAGATTAGGCACAGCCTTACTTGGGCACAATTAATTTTTATGCACAAAAAATATTTAAAAAATAATGCTGTCTCAGCATAATTTGGTAGACTAGAGCTGTAAATATTCAGATAGGATTGATGCAAATGGTACCTTGTTTATCATAAATAAATTACAATCACAACTCAGTGTAAGCTGCCTGAAACGTTAAGCAAATATAATTCTTTTTAACACAAATGTGTCCGCAATTTATTTTTTAGTGAGTAATCACTGTAAAAGCTTTAAACCTTTATTGATACCTTTTTTTTTTCTAACCCCGGCAAGAAAATGCCGTTTACTTCCCCATTTCCTTTACCAGTTTACTTTTGGTTTTTACATTCCTAATTTCTGGAAAAAATTATAGAACGGATATCTTCATTGTTTTTATTCGTGCCATTCTTAATTTGGCTTACACAACAAGACTTTTAAAAATGTTTTATCCTAGATGACAATACCTGTTTTCCACATGTGAATATTAGTTTTTTCCTGTAGTGAAGAATGATTTTTGCTTGTTTTTAGCCTTCCCTCAAAATTTTAAATTAAAATAAAAAATTAATAGATTTTTATAAACCTCCAAAATCATACAAAAAAAAAACAAAAAAAGAAAGAAGATAGAAAAAAAAGTGTTTAATTGTACGTGTAAACGTACTTCTTTTATTTATTTTTTTTTTGCGATCCCCAGTCGAGAGCGTTAACCAGCATTAGGTTGTGTTAGTGAGAGAGAAGGAGAAACGAATTAAAATTGAATATTACTGGAGATAGAAGCAATAAAGGACGCTATAATAGGAATGGCTGCCGGGGATGGAAGTGAAAGAATACACGAAGCACTGTATGGAGTAGGTAAACCGAATTTCAGAAGTTGTCTATAATGGATATAGACGCGCATTCGAAGAAGATGTGATTTGTGTCGCAGGATAAATCAGAATCATCCGGATGGAAGGAACAAAAAGGAGAAGAGGACATACAAAAGCGACAAGAGGATGCCGGAAGTCGACTATAATCTAGATGAAGCCTGCAAATAGAAGAGATAAGAAAGCGCGAGAGATGAGGGAAGTCATAGTACCAAGGGTACGGAGGAGGATGAGTTTGGATACTAAGGCAGCAGGATTCAGGATTCGGGAATAAAAGAGGATACATAGATGTCGAAACTTTTCTGGCCTATAGAATGGGCTGCAGAATTTTTTCATATTTTTTTTGTCTTTCAATTTTATCTAGCTGCAACAACCGCTTTGTCCCGGTCAGAAATTTAAAAACTATATTAATTACAATGTAATTCTTAGGCTACACCCCTTTCGAAAAAATGTCCCAATTTTATGTAACGCTAAATGCCCCAAAAAATGTCTCAATTTTATGTAACGTTTGTTATATTTTATGGGATTTTTGTTATTGTTATTTAAAAAGTGTCACAATTTTATGTAACGAAATATGCAACGAAAAATGTAATGAAACAACATCTTAATTTTATGTAATGAAAGTTAAATGTTAGGTTAGGATATTTGTGATTATGTTTTGTTTTTATTTTTGTGTTGATGCCAGTAAGAATTACATTGAAAATTTTGATAATTGTATAAAAAGTATAGAAGAGAAAGAGACATAAATAAAAGCAAGAGGGGTCAAGGGGCACAGCCCCTTGCGAGGCCAAAATGGCCGAGTTTATTAGATATATAGGTGTAATATTGGTGATAATAATTTTAAAAGAAGTAATAGTTATTATTTTATTAATCAAAAAAAAAAAAATAGAACTACAACTGAAAAAGTTAATGTTTTATTGTTCAAGAATCATATAATCAGATATGTGAGTAGCTTATTTTAGGGGACTTTGGCGCATAGTTCCATTTTTCTCCACCAGAAAATGTAGGAGCGCTAGTGTCGCGTCTGAAAACACGATCCGCTTGCAGAAACTAACATATGTATTTTATTTGGGAGGCAAAAGTAACCGAATTTTTTTGTTCCGACGATGCAAATTCATCCGAGTTTCTTTGTGATTCACCAAATTTCCCCAAAATTCCCCCGTGCGGTCCTCATGCATTTCCGATAATTTGGAGCGTTTAAAAATTAGCTTAAATATAATATTTAAAGCCAGAAACCAAGCTCCGATCGACCACCTTTTATCATTCAAACATATTTTTTATTTTATTTATTCCGTCCGTAAGTATTTATGTGTTTTCCCCAGTTCTAAAAATAAATCCATTGATATCTCGCCCCTCAATGAATGCGCACTGTCCGATCCCACGCACATTCTGTTCTCATTAGTTTCCCTATCGTTCATAATATTTTTTCCAGAGCCTAAGTATTATAAAATTAGTCAAAATATATTTTTTCAATTTCTACGGTTCCAAAAATTTTTTCCTTATTCTCCGATCGTTGCAAAAGCGTACTGACAGATCACATGCTTATATCTATCATAACGTTAGCCGTTGCGAAAGCATACCGTTCGATCCTGCACACACTCTGCTCTCGATAGTTTCCCTATCGTTCATAATATTTTTTCCGGAGCCTAAGTATTATAAAATTAGTCCAAGTATATTTTATTATTTTTCTCATTACGATTATTTTTCCATCCGTAAGTATTATAAAATTAGTCTAAGTATATTTCTCATTTTCTACAGTTCCAAAAATTTTTCCTTATTCTCCGATCGTTACAAAAGCGCACTGACTAGTGATGGGCAACTTCGAAATGATTCATTCGAATTATTCGATTGTTCGATAACTTCGAATGCATTCAAATGTTCCACAGTTGCATTCGAAATGTTATTTCATTCGAATAATTCATTCGTATTCACAACAATCATTCGAATTAAAATCATTCGGATCAAAATCATTCGAATCAAAATCATTTGAATTAAAATCATTCAAATTAAAATCATTCGAATCAAAATCATTTGATTGTTTGTTTTTTTTGACGATTGTTGATTGTTTCGATTGTAAAAACATTTCGAAATCGCACATCACTAGCACTGGCAGATCACACGCTTTTATCTACCATAGCGTTAGCCACCGCGAAAGCGAACCATTCGATCTCGTGCACACTCTGCTCTCAATAGTTTCCCTATCGTTCATAATAATTTTTCCAAGCCTAAGTATTATAGAATTAGTCTAAGTATATTTATTATTTTTTCTCACTTACGATTACTTTTCCATCCGTAAGTATTTATGTATGTTTTCCCCGGTTCTAAAAATTAATCTATCGATGTCTCGCCCCTCAATGAATGCGCACGCATCATTCTCGCGCACGTATCATTCGTTCGCGTTACCACTTTTTTTCAAAATTAGTCCAAGTATATTTTATTATTTTTCTCATTACGATTATTTTCAGTCCGTAAGTATTTCTGTATGTTTTCCGAGGTTTCAAAAATTAATCCGAACAGACATCCAGACTGTTGTGAAAGCACACTAACCATTCCCGCACAGATTCTACATTATACGTTACTCTATTACGAGTTCTTCAAAAATTGATTCAAATATTTTTTTCATTTTTTTTTTTTCAATCCTAAAAATTCATTCTTTCTACCCCCGCCCCTCCCAGCTAAAATTACCGATCTTTCGTAATCTTTATTTATTTTATCGATTCTAAAAATTAATCAATGGTTCACTCGAAAGCGTACCGTACATTCCCACACACATATCTTCTATCACGAATTTCCCTATTGATCATGAACATTTTTCAACGTTAGCCACAATAGCATATCAAATTGGTCTCGCATACGCACCACATGCAGTTCTATATGTTTAATTTTTTATTAACGATCTTTATTTTTTGTACAGGTATTACTTTTTCCTACACAGTCATGTCATCATATACACTTAACATTGTCAAAATAATTTTAACCTTTCGAGAAAGAAAAATCTCCGATCAATAAAAAGTATTTATCAACATCACAATTATTTTTAATATTAATCGTTTCGCTACAAACATAATTTTTTTATTTAATAAACTCATCAACATCATCAATCGTTTCAGGACATTATTGTTTTAAACATCAATCTCTCTTTTCCAAAAATTGATAACCTCTGCAGGTATATATCTCATCGTCGCAACAACCTTTACCTGCATGACTCGCATACCTTCAAGACCACTTGTACATTGCTCGCACGCTATTTACCATTATTCGGTACAAGAATATTTTTCACACTCCCTCACATACATATGCGCATACACTCAAGGTCCTCGATTACTTTGTTCGTATACAAATATATCAGCTTTCTCCGACGGAACAACATTTTTCTGACGTAACATTTCCACTGCCACAATCGATTCAAAGGTAGCTAATGAGATAGACTATCGAACGGAATCATTCAAGCAGTCAGTATTAGTTTTATGTTAAACATGTGTATTTTCTCGAATCTGTGTTCACGCGTTATTAAAAAATTTACGTCAATGTTAAAGAAAATAATTTCCTACATTTTTTCTCTTTTTTTCTCTATCATTTTTTTTCTGTCTTTTATCTTTTTTTTTCTCTGTCTTTTTTTTTTTAGTGAAAAGTTTGAAATACATATTATTCAATCATGAACGCTAATATAGTTAACGTAAGCAGCAACTCAAAATCAATTAAGGACGCCAAATTTATTCAGAATTCATTTTCGAGTGATATTGTCTCGCATACAACTTCATCACCTCCAACACCACAATTAGATTATGGTTATACAGCAGAAGAATCAAAATCTTTTGTACGTAATAACATTGATCCTGTATTATTATCAGAACAAGCAGATATATCAGAATATTTTGTAGATATCAGCATCCATATAGATTGTGATTATGATTTTCAAGTAACCAAACTAGCAATGATTGATATATCTGGCGGGAAGTGTTTGCATACACTGTGTAAGCCAAGCAGAGCATGGCATGCATCAAAAATGCCGCATTTACAATGTTCTTCGATGAGTCATTACTTGAAAAACCCTTCATTATTTCCCTGTCGGGAAGAAATATTCATGGCACGCAATATATTCACAATATTGTCCCAAAAAACCGAGAGCTCGCATATATATTTTAACGGTATATGCTAAACTTACACTAATGGAACTTAACGAAAAGTCTGAATTGTTGCGTGACTTAGACTATGAAATCGTTAATATGGATCAAGTTTTTCGACAATATAGTATTGAGAATCTACATGAAGTGTATTTTGGTATAAGCAATTTGATAACCTGTAAACATCTTAATGAGAATGTTAGTTTTCATTGTGCAGTGAAAAACGTTATGGTGATGGAGGCCTGGTACGATCATATTATCCATCCGCTGAAGCTTATGATTAATCTCAATATAAATGATTTAAGACAGTTGTTCATTATAGCCACCAAAGAAATGATAATTACATTATTTCCAAGTTGTGTTGGAGACATTTATGCATTTCTACCAGATAGATTAAAACAGGATGTTACGATAAAATCACT
The DNA here is from genome assembly GCA_039619475.1 of Icerya purchasi. NCBI lineage: Eukaryota > Metazoa > Arthropoda > Insecta > Hemiptera > Monophlebidae > Icerya > Icerya purchasi. Next base: position 243,887,851 of record CM077115.1, read on the forward strand.
TCTACCATGTTACGAGCATGAGCATAATGAAGAATATTATATCGATAATGATACATTGCGACAGAGTACTCGAAATTGTATGAAAGTAAAAGATTGTATCGATTGTCAATATACAATTCGCGTGGATTAAAAATTCATTATTTCAATCGTTTAACAATTTTGTGTATATTTGTATATATTTTGTATATTAATGTATATATTTTTTCCCCAATCATCCGCTCGTTCGTTTTTTAGTTTTGTTAATCATTTTGTAAATATATTTTTATATATATGAAAATTTTGTTTGTATATATTTGTGTATATTTTCCCCCCTCAATATGTTTCGTTCTATTATATATATTTTTCCTAATTATTTTTCATCTTTTTACACTCCTTTTCAATTCCGTTTATTTAATTATTTCTATATCTCTCTTTCCCCCTCTTGACTTAAAGTACTGGTAATGATGAATATTACAAAAATCTGAACCAGTTGTGTAAAGTGTACATATAATTATTGTCTAATTTTCGAATATAATCCCACATAAATTGTTCACATCTTTTTAGATTAAAAAATTATATTTTTTGATTCTTTCTATAACAAACGAATCTAACTGTTCAAGTTTTTCATGTACATCACGTACATCAAGTATTTCCGGAACTGTGTGAGTTTTCATTAATTTGTAAGACTCAACCTAAGACTTGGAGAGTTCTCTCAAATTTTTTAAAATCTTTTATAATCACATTTTTATAAAAAAAATAGTATTAAGTTTACGTGTTACTTAATATTTTTTTTATTTCATAAGTATTTTTCGAGGTATATACGAGATCGTCTATGAGGTGTGTTGATCAATAGAACAACAGGTAGAAAACCTAGTAGTTTACGAGACACAGCATGTTCAAAGAAAAAAATGAGCTAGTACAAGCTGATCAGAGTTACAACGTGCGAGTGAGAGATATATTCTCGAGAGCAACAGCTTGATTATAAAAAATGTCGAAGATACATGCTTCTATCCGTGAACAATTATCACATCAAACATAAAAAAGGTTGACTAAAAGAATATTATTTTCTTTTTCATTCATTCATTACCACTCGCGCCCCACTGTCAAGACCTCTGAACATACATTACTAACATCGCCAACACTATAATATTTTTGCTCTGTGTTATTAAAATAACCCAAATATATTTTTATTCGTTCATTACACAAACATTTTTTTCAAATCTTTTGTAATATGTCGTGCACACATTTATAGCCTGCAGACACTACTCGCTTCATTACCATGAAAACATCTCTTTCATTGGTACTTATCATAACATAGTTTTCCTAAAATTGTAGAAAAATTCTCTTCGCTCCATTCTTCCAAGGTGATTTATTTCCAAATTTCAAATCATGCATAATTATTTTAGAATCAAATTAAGTATATTTTGTCATTTCCAAAAAATCAAACATCTCTGTACAGGGCATTAACTCATTTTCAGATCAAACATATTATTTTTTTTAATCTACCATACATATTATTTTTTAACATTTAAATTTTTCCTTAATTCACAAGTAGCTAACCTATAGAAAACATATTATTGTAAACATGCATGACGAAGTTACTCCTTGTAATTACATCATGAATTAATTTTTTCTTCATTTTTTTTTTTTACCATCATGAAATTGTAGTAGTGTTTTTAATTTTTTTTATTTCCCATACATGACAAAAGCAATAGAATCACGGCATCTATGAATGTGTACACTGTACGCCTCCAATAACCTATCAGGGATTTTTTTTAATTAGTCCAAGCATAGTATTTTTTCAATATCAAAGCCGATCATACATAATTTTTTCTTCTATATAATCACTAACCTATGAAAACACTTTGTTCGTTTTACTCATACCGAAGCAATCACTCTTTTTCCCTCATGCTAACAAACTTCAAAATTTAATAATATAACACGAAATTATTCTAAATATATGTTCATGCTATTAAAATTAATATATCAATTAATCTTTATATTCCTTTTGTACATTTCTGAAAAAATCCTACAACATGTTTTAAAATTAGTCGAAGTATACTATTTTATTACCTAAAATCAATTATTCTCTCATACAGTTTTTCCAATCATACATAATTTTTTTCCATATTATCATTATTTGCAAAGTCATACAAAACAACAACATAATTTTAATCATAATTAATCCTTCATTCCATTCCTTTCATGCTATACACCATTATCATTCAATTCAACGTTATGAAATTAGTCTAAATATACATTCATGCTAGCAAAGTTATTATCTCACCCTTTGCATTGTTTCAAGATGATTTATTTTACATTTTTTCTTTAAATTTCCCTCATACTATTATTTTTGAAATGTAGGATGATGACTATGATTAGAATTCATGATATGAAGAGAGAGACGCATGCTGAAATTGTCATTGTATATGCGAGATGATATGTGATTGTGGGTGAGTATACATGCATGTAAAATATATGAGTGTGTTAGTAGAAAACATCCATTCAAGCGTGAACACAGGTACAGATACAGTTAAAGAATGAGAGAGATAAAAATATATATTTTGTTATGTTTGATATGTGTATGATAAAGAGGTGAACAATGAATAATCACATTACCCTCACAACTTAGACATTGAGTTATACCTTTACAGTATTTTAGATGTAAAAGCAGTGACATTGACATGTAGTAAACGTTTTCATCACTTTTGACTAATTATAACCAATTTTCCAACATTTCTCATCATTTTCTTACATTTTAATACTTTTACACCGTTTTAGTTAATTTTTGCTATTTAATACCACTTTTCCAGTGTTTTTACCACCTTTCACACAATTTTCATCATTCTTTCAATATCTTTGTTAGGTTTCTTCTTACAACTCATTACCATTTCGATCGTCATTATTGATATCCATCATTATTTATGCTTTCAATCCTTCTGCTTCATCTATGCACACATACAGCTTAGCAATCGCCGCAGCCATTGAACACTGTAGAATCGCAATCGCGATCTCCATTTGATTATTGGGATTTAAAAGTCACATCTTTGAGCGCTTGATCTAATGCATCAACATGATCTTTGTATTCGCCCACCCACTGTTGGAGGTTCCGCTTGATATCTTCAACAGACTATCATACAGTCGTTTAATAAGAGAATCCGTAATACCCGAGACATTTACTTAACGTTTTCCCAACACATTCACAGACCTACCCTGTACACTAAGGAAATCTTTAAACATCTCTGTAACCATTCCTTTTAAGCTGGTGGGAGCAAGGGACTCCTATAAACGTTTGTCAATCAACACTTCATTGTTCATTGCCCTGGTTTCACTCGCCATTACACAGTCATGTAATAAACATTTTCTTCTTGTACAATTTTCTTATGCTTTAACACTATTACAACATTTTTCCTCATTTCTAACTAATTGTAACCAATTTTCCACTAATTCTTAGCATGTTCTTCTATTTTAGGACCTTTTTTGCGCTATTTTTTCATAAATTTACATTATTTCACATCGTTTTTCTGATGTTTTTAGTGCCTTTCACACAATTTTGCTAATTATTTTCGATTATTTCTTAACATGTTCTTCCGTTTTAGGACCTTTTTGCGCTGTTTTTTCATCAATTTATAATATTTTCCATAATTTTTTCTAGTGTTTTAGTACCTTTCACACAATTTTACTCAATTTTTTCACCATCTTTGAAGATTTTTTCATTTATCTCATACATTATATGTCTGAATGTGACGATTAACTATCCTTTTAAGTACATTTTATAATTCAATATAATGATAGATAATAACGAAAGATCTAATTCAATTTTGTTTAAAATTTATTCAATAATTTTATGACATTCATCATAATCAATAAAAATGATCATTGCTTCAATGCTAAATTATATCAGTTAATTATTAAATATTCATAATATACAGCATAAAAAGATTGATTTAACTGATTATATCCTTCTTCTACCAACTTTTCTTGTATCATTCAAATTCCAGCATCTACATCAGTATTTTCCAATTGTTTAGATGTGTGTAGTATCAATAATCATTCAACCGCTTCATTAGGTTCGTCAGAATAAATTTATAAGAGGATCTTCAAGATATACTTTGCGACAAGTGCTATATGTATGTTTCTTTTTTTTGTTTCACCAGGATAAACTTTTATACTATGTATGTTAGATTGAAACGGAGAACATATTTTTTTTTCTGTATTTAGGAAGTGGAGTCCCCTTTAATACACCAGTGACACATACATGAGATCCAGTAAATTCCAGTATTTGTTCATATAGTGCTAAATCATTATTTGTATATTTATTCTTATCAACATTCATTTCCATCAGTAAATGAATCAAACCTTCCGTGTAAGGAAATTTGGTTAGAGTTCTTCCTTTTCCTAAATAAATTTCATCATATTCACAATTCCATAGAAACTGGTCTTGATCTCATCATATACTCATGAGTATTAGCATTATATAGTATTCAATATACTTGATCATTTATACAGATTCATCACCAGATATTTAAAATAGATCCATTTCACACCTCTTACCTATATTTATTATTCACAATCAAACACCATCATCTCACTAACATACAACGACCATTCTACTATAACTGATACAGTAGAAAAGTTCTGTAAACCTCCCATAACTAGACATGAACCCGTTCAAACATAGCTTCACAATGAATGGAATACCACATCAAGAAGTATACAACTCAGGCTAAAAAGTACTCTTCATACAGAAATTACATCATTTAGGACTGAAATATCAATATTTTGACAAAACATCAAATTTTAAAGGGAAAATACCATTTTACCTCAAAAATATTAGTACCTAAGATGCAAAAACTGCGATTTTACTGCAAAATACCTTATTTTCAGCTTAAATCACATCAATTTTATTATAGTTGTTGTAAAGATTTGTTTCATGAATAGTATATTTAGGGAACAGTTTGAAATACATTATGTATATAATAAGAATGATAGAACTGAATATTTCTTTAAGCCATTAAAAAAACTTTCTATAAATTACTGTTGACGAATAATCATGAAATCTCTATGAACAAAATAGATGCTGAAATGTGTATATAGAGAAGATTTACATGTGAGTTTTGATGAACTTTTAAATTATATGTAATAATGATGCCAACGAGTAAAGTGATGTTTAATATTAGTAATAATGGAATAAATACTGAACCATATCTTAAAAGTGAGAGGGAAGAATGTATAGTGATATAATGAAAAATATAATGCAAATACAGTTCTGGAAATCTATTACAAATAATTCATCTGATGTGTTTGAACCTGATACAAAACATATATTGGATATTCTGGAAACAATACAAATATCTAAAATGATGAAAAAGGATTCTGATGGAATAAGTGATATGGCAATGGTAAAACGTCACAAACTTTCTTGTGTCAGTAAGAAAGATGATTATGAAAATAATGATGAAAATTAAGAAGATTATGAACAATAGTGATAATAAGTCTGGATATAAGTCTATTAATATATGTGAAATGGATCTATTTTAAATATCTGGTGATGAATCTGTATAAATGATCAAGTATATTGAATACTATATAATGCTAATACTCATGAGTATATGATGAGATCAAGACCAGTTTCTATGGAATTGTGAATATGATGAAATTTATTTAGGAAAAGGAAGAACTCTAACCAAATTTCCTTACACGGAAGGTTTGATTCATTTACTGATGGAAATGAATGTTAATAAGAATAAATATACAAATAATGATTTAGCACTATATGAACAAATACTGGAATTTACTGGATCTCATGTATGTGTCACTGGTGTATTAAAGGGGACTCCACTTCCTAAATACAGAAAAAAAAATATGTTCTCCGTTTCAATCTAACATACATAGTATAAAAGTTTATCCTGGTGAAACAAAAAAAAGAAACATACATATAGCACTTGTCGCAAAGTATATCTTGAAGATCCTCTTATAAATTTATTCTGACGAACCTAATGAAGCGGTTGAATGATTATTGATACTACACACATCTAAACAATTGGAAAATACTGATGTAGATGCTGGAATTTGAATGATACAAGAAAAGTTGGTAGAAGAAGGATATAATCAGTTAAATCAATCTTTTTATGCTGTATATTATGAATATTTAATAATTAACTGATATAATTTAGCATTGAAGCAATGATCATTTTTATTGATTATGATGAATGTCATAAAATTATTGAATAAATTTTAAACAAAATTGAATTAGATCTTTCGTTATTATCTATCATTATATTGAATTATAAAATGTACTTAAAAGGATAGTTAATCGTCACATTCAGACATATAATGTATGAGATAAATGAAAAAATCTTCAAAGATGGTGAAAAAATTGAGTAAAATTGTGTGAAAGGTACTAAAACACTAGAAAAAATTATGGAAAATATTATAAATTGATGAAAAAACAGCGCAAAAAGGTCCTAAAACGGAAGAACATGTTAAGAAATAATCGAAAATAATTAGCAAAATTGTGTGAAAGGCACTAAAAACATCAGAAAAACGATGTGAAATAATGTAAATTTATGAAAAAATAGCGCAAAAAAGGTCCTAAAATAGAAGAACATGCTAAGAATTAGTGGAAAATTGGTTACAATTAGTTAGAAATGAGGAAAAATGTTGTAATAGTGTTAAAGCATAAGAAAATTGTACAAGAAGAAAATGTTTATTACATGACTGTGTAATGGCGAGTGAAACCAGGGCAATGAACAATGAAGTGTTGATTGACAAACGTTTATAGGAGTCCCTTGCTCCCACCAGCTTAAAAGGAATGGTTACAGAGATGTTTAAAGATTTCCTTAGTGTACAGGGTAGGTCTGTGAATGTGTTGGGAAAACGTTAAGTAAATGTCTCGGGTATTACGGATTCTCTTATTAAACGACTGTATGATAGTCTGTTGAAGATATCAAGCGGAACCTCCAACAGTGGGTGGGCGAATACAAAGATCATGTTGATGCATTAGATCAAGCGCTCAAAGATGTGACTTTTAAATCCCAATAATCAAATGGAGATCGCGATTGCGATTCTACAGTGTTCAATGGCTGCGGCGATTGCTAAGCTGTATGTGTGCATAGATGAAGCAGAAGGATTGAAAGCATAAATAATGATGGATATCAATAATGACGATCGAAATGGTAATGAGTTGTAAGAAGAAACCTAACAAAGATATTGAAAGAATGATGAAAATTGTGTGAAAGGTGGTAAAAACACTGGAAAAGTGGTATTAAATAGCAAAAATTAACTAAAACGGTGTAAAAGTATTAAAATGTAAGAAAATGATGAGAAATGTTGGAAAATTGGTTATAATTAGTCAAAAGTGATGAAAACGTTTACTACATGTCAATGTCACTGCTTTTACATCTAAAATACTGTAAAGGTATAACTCAATGTCTAAGTTGTGAGGGTAATGTGATTATTCATTGTTCACCTCTTTATCATACACATATCAAACATAACAAAATATATATTTTTATCTCTCTCATTCTTTAACTGTATCTGTACCTGTGTTCACGCTTGAATGGATGTTTTCTACTAACACACTCATATATTTTACATGCATGTATACTCACCCACAATCACATATCATCTCGCATATACAATGACAATTTCAGCATGCGTCTCTCTCTTCATATCATGAATTCTAATCATAGTCATCATCCTACATTTCAAAAATAATAGTATGAGGGAAATTTAAAGAAAAAATGTAAAATAAATCATCTTGAAACAATGCAAAGGGTGAGATAATAACTTTGCTAGCATGAATGTATATTTAGACTAATTTCATAACGTTGAATTGAATGATAATGGTGTATAGCATGAAAGGAATGGAATGAAGGATTAATTATGATTAAAATTATGTTGTTGTTTTGTATGACTTTGCAAATAATGATAATATGGAAAAAAATTATGTATGATTGGAAAAACTGTATGAGAGAATAATTGATTTTAGGTAATAAAATAGTATACTTCGACTAATTTTAAAACATGTTGTAGGATTTTTTCAGAAATGTACAAAAGGAATATAAAGATTAATTGATATATTAATTTTAATAGCATGAACATATATTTAGAATAATTTCGTGTTATATTATTAAATTTTGAAGTTTGTTAGCATGAGGGAAAAAGAGTGATTGCTTCGGTATGAGTAAAACGAACAAAGTGTTTTCATAGGTTAGTGATTATATAGAAGAAAAAATTATGTATGATCGGCTTTGATATTGAAAAAATACTATGCTTGGACTAATTAAAAAAAATCCCTGATAGGTTATTGGAGGCGTACAGTGTACACATTCATAGATGCCGTGATTCTATTGCTTTTGTCATGTATGGGAAATAAAAAAAATTAAAAACACTACTACAATTTCATGATGGTAAAAAAAAAAAATGAAGAAAAAATTAATTCATGATGTAATTACAAGGAGTAACTTCGTCATGCATGTTTACAATAATATGTTTTCTATAGGTTAGCTACTTGTGAATTAAGGAAAAATTTAAATGTTAAAAAATAATATGTATGGTAGATTAAAAAAAATAATATGTTTGATCTGAAAATGAGTTAATGCCCTGTACAGAGATGTTTGATTTTTTGGAAATGACAAAATATACTTAATTTGATTCTAAAATAATTATGCATGATTTGAAATTTGGAAATAAATCACCTTGGAAGAATGGAGCGAAGAGAATTTTTCTACAATTTTAGGAAAACTATGTTATGATAAGTACCAATGAAAGAGATGTTTTCATGGTAATGAAGCGAGTAGTGTCTGCAGGCTATAAATGTGTGCACGACATATTACAAAAGATTTGAAAAAAATGTTTGTGTAATGAACGAATAAAAATATATTTGGGTTATTTTAATAACACAGAGCAAAAATATTATAGTGTTGGCGATGTTAGTAATGTATGTTCAGAGGTCTTGACAGTGGGGCGCGAGTGGTAATGAATGAATGAAAAAGAAAATAATATTCTTTTAGTCAACCTTTTTTATGTTTGATGTGATAATTGTTCACGGATAGAAGCATGTATCTTCGACATTTTTTATAATCAAGCTGTTGCTCTCGAGAATATATCTCTCACTCGCACGTTGTAACTCTGATCAGCTTGTACTAGCTCATTTTTTTCTTTGAACATGCTGTGTCTCGTAAACTACTAGGTTTTCTACCTGTTGTTCTATTGATCAACACACCTCATAGACGATCTCGTATATACCTCGAAAAATACTTATGAAATAAAAAAAATATTAAGTAACACGTAAACTTAATACTATTTTTTTTATAAAAATGTGATTATAAAAGATTTTAAAAAATTTGAGAGAACTCTCCAAGTCTTAGGTTGAGTCTTACAAATTAATGAAAACTCACACAGTTCCGGAAATACTTGATGTACGTGATGTACATGAAAAACTTGAACAGTTAGATTCGTTTGTTATAGAAAGAATCAAAAAATATAATTTTTTAATCTAAAAAGATGTGAACAATTTATGTGGGATTATATTCGAAAATTAGACAATAATTATATGTACACTTTACACAACTGGTTCAGATTTTTGTAATATTCATCATTACCAGTACTTTAAGTCAAGAGGGGGAAAGAGAGATATAGAAATAATTAAATAAACGGAATTGAAAAGGAGTGTAAAAAGATGAAAAATAATTAGGAAAAATATATATAATAGAACGAAACATATTGAGGGGGGAAAATATACACAAATATATACAAACAAAATTTTCATATATATAAAAATATATTTACAAAATGATTAACAAAACTAAAAAACGAACGAGCGGATGATTGGGGAAAAAATATATACATTAATATACAAAATATATACAAATATACACAAAATTGTTAAACGATTGAAATAATGAATTTTTAATCCACGCGAATTGTATATTGACAATCGATACAATCTTTTACTTTCATACAATTTCGAGTACTCTGTCGCAATGTATCATTATCGATATAATATTCTTCATTATGCTCATGCTCGTAACATGGTAGAAGTGATTTTATCGTAACATCCTGTTTTAATCTATCTGGTAGAAATGCATAAATGTCTCCAACACAACTTGGAAATAATGTAATTATCATTTCTTTGGTGGCTATAATGAACAACTGTCTTAAATCATTTATATTGAGATTAATCATAAGCTTCAGCGGATGGATAATATGATCGTACCAGGCCTCCATCACCATAACGTTTTTCACTGCACAATGAAAACTAACATTCTCATTAAGATGTTTACAGGTTATCAAATTGCTTATACCAAAATACACTTCATGTAGATTCTCAATACTATATTGTCGAAAGACTTGATCCATATTAACGATTTCATAGTCTAAGTCACGCAACAATTCAGACTTTTCGTTAAGTTCCATTAGTGTAAGTTTAGCATATACCGTTAAAATATATATGCGAGCTCTCGGTTTTTTGGGACAATATTGTGAATATATTGCGTGCCATGAATATTTCTTCCCGACAGGGAAATAATGAAGGGTTTTTCAAGTAATGACTCATCGAAGAACATTGTAAATGCGGCATTTTTGATGCATGCCATGCTCTGCTTGGCTTACACAGTGTATGCAAACACTTCCCGCCAGATATATCAATCATTGCTAGTTTGGTTACTTGAAAATCATAATCACAATCTATATGGATGCTGATATCTACAAAATATTCTGATATATCTGCTTGTTCTGATAATAATACAGGATCAATGTTATTACGTACAAAAGATTTTGATTCTTCTGCTGTATAACCATAATCTAATTGTGGTGTTGGAGGTGATGAAGTTGTATGCGAGACAATATCACTCGAAAATGAATTCTGAATAAATTTGGCGTCCTTAATTGATTTTGAGTTGCTGCTTACGTTAACTATATTAGCGTTCATGATTGAATAATATGTATTTCAAACTTTTCACTAAAAAAAAAAAGACAGAGAAAAAAAAAGATAAAAGACAGAAAAAAAATGATAGAGAAAAAAAGAGAAAAAATGTAGGAAATTATTTTCTTTAACATTGACGTAAATTTTTTAATAACGCGTGAACACAGATTCGAGAAAATACACATGTTTAACATAAAACTAATACTGACTGCTTGAATGATTCCGTTCGATAGTCTATCTCATTAGCTACCTTTGAATCGATTGTGGCAGTGGAAATGTTACGTCAGAAAAATGTTGTTCCGTCGGAGAAAGCTGATATATTTGTATACGAACAAAGTAATCGAGGACCTTGAGTGTATGCGCATATGTATGTGAGGGAGTGTGAAAAATATTCTTGTACCGAATAATGGTAAATAGCGTGCGAGCAATGTACAAGTGGTCTTGAAGGTATGCGAGTCATGCAGGTAAAGGTTGTTGCGACGATGAGATATATACCTGCAGAGGTTATCAATTTTTGGAAAAGAGAGATTGATGTTTAAAACAATAATGTCCTGAAACGATTGATGATGTTGATGAGTTTATTAAATAAAAAAATTATGTTTGTAGCGAAACGATTAATATTAAAAATAATTGTGATGTTGATAAATACTTTTTATTGATCGGAGATTTTTCTTTCTCGAAAGGTTAAAATTATTTTGACAATGTTAAGTGTATATGATGACATGACTGTGTAGGAAAAAGTAATACCTGTACAAAAAATAAAGATCGTTAATAAAAAATTAAACATATAGAACTGCATGTGGTGCGTATGCGAGACCAATTTGATATGCTATTGTGGCTAACGTTGAAAAATGTTCATGATCAATAGGGAAATTCGTGATAGAAGATATGTGTGTGGGAATGTACGGTACGCTTTCGAGTGAACCATTGATTAATTTTTAGAATCGATAAAATAAATAAAGATTACGAAAGATCGGTAATTTTAGCTGGGAGGGGCGGGGGTAGAAAGAATGAATTTTTAGGATTGAAAAAAAAAAAATGAAAAAAATATTTGAATCAATTTTTGAAGAACTCGTAATAGAGTAACGTATAATGTAGAATCTGTGCGGGAATGGTTAGTGTGCTTTCACAACAGTCTGGATGTCTGTTCGGATTAATTTTTGAAACCTCGGAAAACATACAGAAATACTTACGGACTGAAAATAATCGTAATGAGAAAAATAATAAAATATACTTGGACTAATTTTGAAAAAAAGTGGTAACGCGAACGAATGATACGTGCGCGAGAATGATGCGTGCGCATTCATTGAGGGGCGAGACATCGATAGATTAATTTTTAGAACCGGGGAAAACATACATAAATACTTACGGATGGAAAAGTAATCGTAAGTGAGAAAAAATAATAAATATACTTAGACTAATTCTATAATACTTAGGCTTGGAAAAATTATTATGAACGATAGGGAAACTATTGAGAGCAGAGTGTGCACGAGATCGAATGGTTCGCTTTCGCGGTGGCTAACGCTATGGTAGATAAAAGCGTGTGATCTGCCAGTGCTAGTGATGTGCGATTTCGAAATGTTTTTACAATCGAAACAATCAACAATCGTCAAAAAAAACAAACAATCAAATGATTTTGATTCGAATGATTTTAATTTGAATGATTTTAATTCAAATGATTTTGATTCGAATGATTTTGATCCGAATGATTTTAATTCGAATGATTGTTGTGAATACGAATGAATTATTCGAATGAAATAACATTTCGAATGCAACTGTGGAACATTTGAATGCATTCGAAGTTATCGAACAATCGAATAATTCGAATGAATCATTTCGAAGTTGCCCATCACTAGTCAGTGCGCTTTTGTAACGATCGGAGAATAAGGAAAAATTTTTGGAACTGTAGAAAATGAGAAATATACTTAGACTAATTTTATAATACTTACGGATGGAAAAATAATCGTAATGAGAAAAATAATAAAATATACTTGGACTAATTTTATAATACTTAGGCTCCGGAAAAAATATTATGAACGATAGGGAAACTATCGAGAGCAGAGTGTGTGCAGGATCGAACGGTATGCTTTCGCAACGGCTAACGTTATGATAGATATAAGCATGTGATCTGTCAGTACGCTTTTGCAACGATCGGAGAATAAGGAAAAAATTTTTGGAACCGTAGAAATTGAAAAAATATATTTTGACTAATTTTATAATACTTAGGCTCTGGAAAAAATATTATGAACGATAGGGAAACTAATGAGAACAGAATGTGCGTGGGATCGGACAGTGCGCATTCATTGAGGGGCGAGATATCAATGGATTTATTTTTAGAACTGGGGAAAACACATAAATACTTACGGACGGAATAAATAAAATAAAAAATATGTTTGAATGATAAAAGGTGGTCGATCGGAGCTTGGTTTCTGGCTTTAAATATTATATTTAAGCTAATTTTTAAACGCTCCAAATTATCGGAAATGCATGAGGACCGCACGGGGGAATTTTGGGGAAATTTGGTGAATCACAAAGAAACTCGGATGAATTTGCATCGTCGAAACAAAAAAATTCGGTTACTTTTGCCTCCCAAATAAAATACATATGTTAGTTTCTGCAAGCGGATCGTGTTTTCAGACGCGACACTAGCGCTCCTACATTTTCTGGTGGAGAAAAATGGAACTATGCGCCAAAGTCCCCTAAAATAAGCTACTTATGTGTGCGTATATATATATATTTTTTTTTATGAAATTCTAATTATTTTGGAAACAAAACAGCCTATAGAGTACCTTTCGAAGTTGAAAGAATCTGTCAAATCGGTTCAGTAGATTTTTAGTGAATTTTGGAAAAATATGCTTTTCCTCTTTACATACATGCATACAACGTCTGTATGTATATTTATATAAGAAAACAATCCTACCGGCATGCCATTTTCTTGTTGTGTTTCACACTTTTAATGCATTTGCATATTCTTTGGCTGAGGTACTTACACAAATTTTTCGAAGCCCGAATATTTTTACCGCATACTTGCAAAGATTATAATAACAATAGTGTTTTTAATCTACCAACATGAAGTAATAAAAATTATAACAATAGGAAAACTAATAACTGTTGATGAAAATCCAATAAAGAGTGTGTACAATACTTATTTAAATTGTAAATTAATCGTTAAAAACGAAACAGTAGTGATATTCGAAACGGTCGACAGCTGGCAAAAATAGAAATACTATCGAGTGATTTTCATTCGAAATGATCGTTCGCGGTGGAAAATTTATCGCTTCGTTTTATTCAATTTGAAATTGGCGATTGCTTTTTTTAAAAAACAGAAACTGGAAACGAAATAAAAAGTCTTTTATACCACTTAAATAATTATAATATTTTGGAACGTTCTATTAATAATATAATTTACTGCAACTAAAATATTTACGAATCTAAATTCGGTAAATGTATAAGAAAAACAAAAAACTGAATTCAATTTTTAACTATAACCAAATTAAACTATACGCGCGCATGATTAAATTCAGAAAAAATACATAAATCCACAACGAGCAATGTAAAATAATGAACAAAATAATGAACCAGCTAAATTCGCAAAACTTCCGCATTTAAATATACAATTCCGTTAGAAGCGAAAAATTGTACAATTTAATATACTATTTCGGATGACTATAAAACAAATCTAACCGTTTCGATTAAGAACCGAAATTCGGACATTCACGAGTGAAATGTTCGTTAAACACCGCCGACTCTACATTTTTTTTTTCAAGAGAAATAACATTTTTAACTATGGAACACAATCGGAAAGTTTTGACTTGACTGAACAACCGAAATATTCGAATGAAACATTTCCAAGTGGACCATCACTAATGCATAATATGTTGTGATTCGTTAAAAAGACTCGTTCACCGTCCTATTTATTTTCTAGCCGGATAGCGGAAGAGACCTTAAGAAATACCGTACTCTGCTCGCGAATCGTCCCTAACGCGTAGATTCTATCGAAACTGAGTGCCGCCGCCCTGAATCGGTTAACCGAATTAGTTTGCGGTATCTTTTTCAATTCGCTCGGAAATTATTACATTGACGAACAGCAACCGATCGTAATTGAATTTATCTATTCGACGATATTTTTTATTTAAAATTTTACAACGAAACTTTAAAAACGAATAATTTCGTACATTTATGGTATCTTTTATTAATTATTAACTATTATTTGTAGGCAAATTAATTTTTGTACTAATTAAAAACTAATTAAAAACCTGGTTCATGATGATACAGCAAAAATATCACAAATTTTTATATTAAATAATATGAAAAATCACAAAATATTAACCGTGAAAAAACCGGTCGAGTCTTGTATTTTAAATATACAAATAGAAAAATGCATATTTAAAACGTGTCTCACCTTCCACGACAAATTTCTGTTCATGTGGAAAAAGATGCAAAAGGTAATATGTAAGCTTTGAAATTAGTACGGTGTATTTAATTTTATTTTTTCTGTGATAAGATAAAATTGCGAAATAAAGTTTTTTACGGAGAGGAAAAAAATGGAAATAAATCGTTTGACGATGTGATAATCTTCATTCTTAATTTTCCGAAATCGCAAAAAAATTTTTTAAAACTTTTCTCCTGTGAGTTTTGAATTGCTTTCTTGTTTTTTTAAATTAATTATAAAACATGTAAACGTTCGAATGAATTGTTGGTGAAATCAGAATCAAGAATAATAATTTCACAATAATTTCACTCGACTGACCTTATTGGATACATCGTATTCACAGATGGTAAATTCAGCAAAAATAAAAATCGATTATTAATCAGACGCCTGCGCTAAATAACTATATATATATATACCGGTCTTATAAGTGAACTTCTATTAAAGATGACGCTGATAATTAGCATGCAAAGTTTATAACGTAAAGTAGGATTGCGGAACTATAACCTGCCGGTTATACTCCGGCTAGGATGCACTCAAAATAACGAAAATCAACTGTACTCGATATTGTTGAACATAAATAAACTATTTCATCGGATACATAAATACATAAGTGGAGTTAAAATTTTTTATTTTAACCGAGATGCTTCTTGTCAAAACATTCACAACGTCTCCAAGAGTGTTGCAAATTTCACAACGAGCGGATTTTTTCTAAATCAAATTAATATTCTTTAGAAGAGTAAACGTCCGGGTGACGAGCCATGTTCAGAGACGAAAAAGCATATGCCATACGGAAAGATTGATACGTACGCAATAGTAGGAAACAAGGTTTCAGGCATCCTACATAAAGGACGTGTGCCGTAGGGAAGTCTGACCCTCTTTTCATCTAAATCCTGACTGACAAAAAAAAAAGTACCCTTTCACAGGCATGGTGGGTCGGCTGATCATGCTCTTGTCAAAAATATCGAACAGTCAGAAAAACGTTACTGGCCTGTCTGAGAAATGCCCTTGGTTTTCTTTTTATTATATCCGTAATTTCACTCCACTTCAAAATATGCATACTTGGTTACTTTTAATCTCGTCGTAAATTTGATTATACGCTTTTTAATATTTCGAAATTTTTTTCCGTGTATTTTTCTCTGTTTAAGACAAATACAAAATAAAAGCCATCAAAGAAAAAGCCCTGGTGAACTCATCCCAAACGGCGGTTAGGCCCCGGGGGCAAAAGACATGTTACGTCGAAGTCCCGAAATTTATTTATAAACTCGAATGCGTAAGATTAAAAAGAAGTGTACGGAAACGGGGGAAGAGATTGGATTACAGTAACACCGGGGAAAATTTTTTTGATCGAAATGAAGAATAAATATGGCACTGATGCCACTATTATTTCGGAAAATAAAGCAAGTCCGATACCTGTTGTTCAGTTCGATATTAAAACCCGCCGCATATAGAACCCAGTCCACGCATAACCCACATACAGCACACACACTGCTCACACGCCCACGTTTTTTTCAAGTACCGCATGTTGAATCTAGCAAGGCACAACCCACGACCACGTTAATGTATATAAAGCATGCAGAATAAATCAAAATTTTTAACAAGTAAAAAGTTTAAACCACGCAATCCACGCACCCATGAAAACTGTATTCTTCGCATAAACGACCCACGCGTGAGCGTTGGTTGCGGCTGGGCCAGGTTCAATATGCGGTACTCCATTTAAATACATGTTTTATAGAGTAAAATCCGCACGGCGGGTTGTGCTTGGGCTTAAAAATGTCGAATCCGAGACATGGATGCATTCGGAAATTTATCTACATTTCGAACGAAGACCGGACACGTTTTATGATCTAGACATTCTAGACGCAGATATTAAAACTGGTTTACCCGGTCGCGCGAATGTTTCTTCTACTATATCTCGTTTTCTGGTTGGTTTTTCTTGGCGGCGGGGGGTCTCACTTTGGATAAAACCGATGAGGCAAATGTATTATGTATTACAGTAGTACAATTTGTATGATGGTAAGGTTGAAACGACCCAAACCAATCATGTTTCGAAAGTAATAAATTGTTTATTTTTAAAAAAGTATATACGATGTGATTATATTCGTAGAATTTTTCTCTTGAAGGCCTAAAAATAGGGAGAGGGGAAAACTTACTCTAAACACCTTCACAGTAGTCTCCTTCGAGGTCAGCGCACTGCCGCCAACGTTCGACCCTTTTTTAGAAGCGCCCCGCAAACCCCCCTAAAGATAGGTTCATCAAGGACACTTTCGACTTTGGTAATGCCGTTGTATCGGTTCCCTTTCAAATAACTTTTGAGTTGAGGGAACAAATGAAAGTCGTACGGAGCCAAGTCCGGGCTGCCGGGGGGCAGGGCAGGAACGTAGGGATGCTGTGAAGCATCAAAAACTGAAGTACTGCGAAAGACAAGTGTGTGTTGGAGCGTTGTCGTGATGCAGCACCCAACGCTTTTCGGCCAATTCGGGTTGTGCGCGGTACACGCGGGCTCGTAACCAAAACTTCGATGTAGAGTGCCGCATTGACTGTTTGGCCTTCGGGAACGTATTCGTGATGAATAACGCCGATGATGTCGAAGAAAGTGATCAGTAGAGACTTGACTCTTGATTTTTGGACATGCGAGCTTTTTCTTCTCCATCCACTGTATGCTCTGTCTCTTGGTCTCAGGGTCATATTCGAACACCCACGACTCGTCCCCCGTGATAATGAACGACATCCACTGGTTTCATTCAGCGTCAGTTCGATCAATCATGTCCTGACAGATGGATCTCCGAAGCTCTTTTTGCTCACCTGTGAGCAGTTTTGGAACCATTTTGGCGCATAGTTTGCGCATCCCTACTACTTAAAATCCACCGAATGGTCTCGCGGTTGATGTTTAACTCTTCTTCTAACATTCGACAACTCACTCGACAATCTTGGAGCACGCGCATGTTCAATATTTGCCGCCGTTTTTGACCGCTGCAGCGCGGATCGTCCTCAAATGATTCACGGCCGTCTCTAAACCGCTTAGCTCACTTGAAAACAGTTGGTTGTTCCTTAAGCACGTTTTGTAACTGTACAAGGATTTCCAACGGCGGTTTTACCCCGCGTTTCACCAAGAATTTGATCACAGGATACGCTGTTCAGTATTTACATCGCACATTTTCACGACACATGTAAAAATCTTACTTTGTTTAAACGACCATAGATTACGAGATATACATGCTATCATTATGAAAACACTGCATATACTGACTCAGAAATGTCCCCTTTTTCCAACGAGACTACGAGCACCATCGCAGTAGTGTTGCCGCAAGTCACGCTATGAAATTAATTACATTATTTTTAAAATTTTATTCCCTTTTTTTTTTTTTCAGTCTATTAATCTATTTTAAAAATTACTGATAAGTTTTTTTTTCACATATTTCATAATTACGTATAAACTCAATCTTTCGCGCCTTCGCAGAATAAAATAAACGTCCTGGTGGAACGTAAAACTGTTTTACAGATTATTTCATTACATGGTTTGTTTTTTTTTTCTTTGCTGGAAATTACCTCCAACATTACCGTCTTCGTTACAAGATCTCCTTGTTAACCCGGACGTAAAAATGGTACTGTAATTAATATGTATATATTTTTTTTAGTACCTTATAAACTAGATTTTTTCATCTAATTAATCTATTTTACTTTTTTCTTGCTGTTATTACACGTTGACGTAAAAGCTGTTATAATTTTAAAGTGGCTACAAAATAATCGCTTTTATCAGTCGATTAATCAAGTTCCTTTAAAAGTTATTTACGGGAAATCGAAAAACTTATCGTCAAGGGGATTAACAACCGGTCAGTTCGCTATCAATGAGGTAACGTTTATTTTCAGAATACACGCAATCCCGTACAGAGAAGGAGGAAATACAAAATATTTTTTTTTCAAACGAGTCAAATAGATCGAATAAATCGAATGAAACGAATTCGATTTAAAACTGACCCATTTTTATTGCAACTGAAATATTTTACGCAACATCCTGTTTGGCGGGTAATACATTCTTCCATTGAAAACCCGGTCACTGCGTGGCTAACGATGTCGAAGTGCGTTCGAAAGAATAATTTCAAATTTTAAAATAAAAACAATGGTCCAACCCGTCGGGGCGGCGTAAAAATAAATTGTCAAATAAAAGTAGTAATTTCATTTTTTATTTCGTTTAATATGTTGTTTTTTTTTGGGACTGTTTAATTTCGAATCAGTCTGCACAGATTGGTTACGAAAACTTTTATAAGATATCATTTGACTGCTCCAACGTTAGTGAGCTGGTCGGTGATATCGTTCTGGATATTAGTGATAGCAAGACGAACGGTGTAGCTTATGAATTTGCCCTTATCGTTCAAAAGCCGTAGTCCATTAAGCATCTACGCGCTTCGGTGTTTATTCGAGTATCAGGACGAAGCCAATGCATTGCTGCAATGTAAGTCGGCAGACTAAATAACCAAAATGTTGAGCGTACCGAACGAACCCGGGAGAACTACGTCCGATAAATGACGAATAAATTTGGAAATATAAACATTTTTTACAGTAAAAAAAATATTGTCGTTCACAAATGAAAGAACAATAATTACTTTTCCTCTCTGAAGTGACGATGTCGGTAGCGCGATTGAACGTGAACCCTGAGAAAATATGGATCAGCAGCGATAGTATCAAACTATGTTGTGATGCAACGTAAAGAGCTACCGGAAATCAAATTCCGAGAAAAGACGGATCTGCAGCATTAATGGTGTTGCCCATAAGGAAATCTGGTGATCAAACTGACGCACTGCTGTTATGATTGAACCTTCGCTCCCGTGATTAATGGTGATTAACTGCTGGAGCTGGAGATGCGCTACTGAGGTGAGCGCTAGCCGGTACCCAGCCAAGAATGGTGACACTAAAAAATACTGTTGTTGATGCTCAGAAATATTTGTAGCGTCAACTAGACAGACTCTGCTGGAACCGAAGCGCTCGATTAGTGATAAGAAACCGCCGATTTACGAAATTGCGACTGTTGCGAAGAATGAAAACAGTGATAAAATTTGCAACGAAACAACGACCGTGGACGACTAATCAAAACCGGTTTGTTTTTGCACTTCTACAGCAAACTATAGTCACAGCGAAGTTTCTTGAAGATCACGACGACGGTGTACAAAAACAAAATGCTAAAATAAATGTAAACAATTTAAAAAAATGGGCGTTAACATTCGGTTACTGATGTTATACTTTATTTGTTACACGAACGCTGTTCAAAAAAAGATCGAACTTTCGTCATAAAATCTTTTTTGTAATACTCACAATGTTACACATGTTTGTCTCCTTCAAAGTACTCCCCCTTGCTTGCTGTGCACCAGTGGTCCGATCGTTTTTTCCACTGTCCGTATGCTCCCCGGAACTCGTTTGGTACAATGTCTCGTAGAGCTGTGCCTGCGATTTTTCTTGAATTTCTTCTATACTTCGAAAACGACGTCCTTTCAAGTTGGATTTTAATTTCAAAAATAGGAAAAAGTTTGCTGCAGCCATATCTGAAGAGTAGGGATGATAGGGAAGTACGGCTGTTCCATTATTGGCCGAAAATTTGCCAACAAGCAGAGACGAGTAACTTGGCACGTTGTCATGATTTTTGCTGAGACGCGATGCATGCCCAAGTTTTGCTGTCAAAATTCGACGACACGACACAATACTGATCGCGACTTCTTCTGCAACCTCCCGCGCAGTTAAACGATTTCCACCAATCACAGAGATCGAACGACATCGGTATTTTCATCATTTGTTGACGTCGAGGGTCGTCCTGATCTTGTATTTTCCTTGGGGTGTCGATCATTTGAAGCGCGTAAACCATTCGTAATATCATGTACGGCTCACATACAGTTCTGCTTACGGTCTTGCTGAAGTAATGGCCATGTTTCAGGAAAAAATTTGCCGATGTTAAAATTTAATGTTGCAACGTTGATCTTCAAAAAATCCTTCATTTCCGGTTTCTCACTATTTCGCAGAGCGCTGACTGCACCTGTTCACTTGATCGCTCTATTCGCTAACACTGCAGTAATTAAGCGCTTCATTTTCTTTCGAAAGAATGTCGTCACGTGTAGCATGACGAGCGAATTTAAATTTTACACCGTTCGAACGTAATTTCATGAACAGACCAATTCAACAATTCACAAAAATATATAACATAATCTAGATTGTAAAAATATTAAAAAAGTGAACCATATAAAACAATAAATATAGTAAATTAAATGATTTCACAATTCAAATTATGTTATATATATTTTGTGAATTGTTGAATGTATATGTGTCGTTCGTATAACAAAAAATATAACATTAGTAACCGAATGTTAACGGCCATTTTTTTCATTTGTTTATATTTATAATATAGTGCGGTTTACGGCAGAAAAATACTTATGATATAAAAATGCTAAAAACTGAACAAGAAACGAAGAACGATATATATATTGTACAATAAAATTATACAAAGTTCCTCCGCAATTGAAAATTTCAACCTTTAATGATACTGATACCTCGATTCTCTGATAGAATCAGGCCCAGATTTTCTAGGTGTTGTTTAATTTCCCCTTTTGCTATTTTTAGTTTTACAATACGAACCAAGTGTTCGGGCCGGAATTCGGCCTAACGGCCAACTGCTATCCTTTCCGCCGTTTGATTATTTATCGGCAAAAATATTTGCGTATTCGCTCTTCCATCGCGTTTAAAAATATACTATTAATGTACAATTAGGAAATGACCCCCGCTTAAGAACATTTAAATCATTTCAATCAGGCGACACTAAAGTTAAAAGTGTTGAATTTTGATATCGCTTCAATTTCTACGATCGGTGTATATTAAATACTGCAGATGTAAGACATGAGCTAGAAACTCAGATTAGGTGATGTTTGAAATATTTAACTACTTATCCTCCAATGTGCGGTGTGCGTATGGTGAGATGAATCGCCTTGACTGCTTAAGAACAATTTTTAAGGTGAACCCGACAGTAATTGGCGTAACGGTACCTGCAGCGTATTTTGGTCTTCTTCAATCGTTTTAAACATGCTTTGTATACGTCGGCAGTAAGATTGCTCGCGAGGGTCTCTAGACATATGACGACCCGAGAATTCTCATACGTACAAATAGTGAAACGTATATATTGATACTCGTGCTGCGATGTTTCCGTTCCTTAACGAAAAATGGTCCATAATAATAGTCCAATTCCCACAACAGCAAATGAAACAATGTTTCAGGGACCTGTTGCGAAGTGCAATACATTGTTTTGATAAGTTTGATTTTGAATGCGATGTAAACCTTTTTTTTCGTAGCGTTTTCCTTGAATAGGGCCAGTAAGTTTGTTTAACGGCAAAGCGTACACTCCCCAAAGTGCACATGTTCGACTGTTAAATAAACTTATAACGTGATCTGTAGGCAGTGAAATTTGATGTTTACATTAATAAGCGAATAAGATTAATAATAAAGCAGTGCCCAGTGGAATAGGTGAAAGAACTCTATACTGAAGAGCAGATGCGGAAACATATTTATCTATGTGTTAGTGTAATAAAAGAATATGACGACGAATGAGCCTTTCCTTTGTGTGTGTGTGTGTGTGTGTGTGTCTTAATGCTACTGATGATAACCTCTTTATTAAACTCCTTAATAACAAGTAGTGCGTGAGCATTTTTAAAAGCGCGCTTTTAGATTTTACAACATTTACTGAAGATATGCAAATAATCATCAGTCAGGTCGTGATATCTTATTTTTCACAGAACCCGTTAATTTGTACTGATCTCTGATTCGCCAATAGCATTGCACGAAATCTTGAACTTTTGAATTTCGGGTGGTGTTTCTCGTAAATTTTCCCTTTTTTTTTTTTTTCTTTTTTTAGCACATCAAACGGGACACTAACCTAACGCAAACGAAATTTTAATATGCTACAGCGAGATATTCTACTCGAACGAAACACTGCTACCTAATAAGCCACGTGGATTCATCTCTTAGTAAAAACCCAGTTTCTAAAGATTTTGCCTTATCAGTCTTGTACACTTAATAAGGCGTACGTTTTATGCTAGTTTTCTATTGTTTCTCTAATTGTTGCTAAAGCTCTTTGCATTACCTCGAGTTAATTTGGCTCCGTTGTTAACTGTCTTATCACTTATAGTTACACTGATCGTTCCAATATTTTTACTCCTTTTGCATATATTGTCCCGTGTTAAGTTATCTTCTCCCGTTGTTATCGTTATAATTTTTTATTTATCTTTTCTAATTTGTTCCTTATGTTGATTCTGTATGCCGCTCTTTCTTTTTCTGATTAGACTTCACGCTGTGCTTGTCAAATTGTTTTTACCTTCTTTGTTATGTTCCTCCGATATTTGTTGTTCCTTCTTGTGTAGATGAATGTTGTCGTTTTATTGTATTTCTATTTTTCCGTGGTTGCACATATTTAATTCGTGTGTTTACAAATATTCTAAATCGTTCGTTATCGTACGTTATTATTATTGTATCTGGTGTAGATTGTTTTTCTTTAATCCTTCTTGCATTACATACACTCGTCTCCTAAGACTAAAAACATTTTTAAAACTTTACTCATGTAGCCCAGACTTAGTAAACGTTAGAAGCGGAGTTATTTTTAGTTCTACTTGTTTAAATTCTATTCCAGTATATATATATATATATATATATATATATATATATATATATATATATATATATATATATGGTATATGTACGGGGTGATACATTAGACAAAATTATTCTTTTGGCCGGATTTAATGATCTTCGAACTCTAAGTTAGCTGTTCCTAATTTTTAAGTTGCAATGTTCACTAATAAATTTTTCTAGTAATATTCTATTAGTGAGATACATACAAATTCTATTATACGATAAAACATCTTATTAGCTCCAATCAGTTATCCTACTGCGTATAAATATTCTCTTTTAGTGTAATCTTTCGCAATTATAACAATCGCTCGATTTCTTTCAGGAAATTTTTGATTTTCAACTACTTTACCGAATAATAACGGTTGGTTTTGCATTATATTAATTCCCCATCAGAATCGTATGAAAAACTTAACGGTACATATTTAAACGGTACATATTTAAACGGTACATATTTAAACGGTACATATTTAAACGGTACATATTTAAACGGTACATATTTAAACGGTACATATTTAAACGGTACATATTTAATCATATTTCTCTTACGTAATAACTGATAAATACTGTATTCGATATTATCCAATTATCTCTAATCCGTTACACTAATTCACACTTCGACAAAACGTTTCGGGTGGAAAAAATAATCAATCGGCGTAAAATAGTTTTTACGTGAAATTTCAAAAAAAAATTTCGGTTGAACTGTTACATCGCGTAATTTTTCATAGGTTAATTTCGAAAATAAATTCTAATATTCAACATTTAAGTCCGTTCTCTCTACTCTACCCTTACAATTAGTGACACTAGCAACTAGTAGACCGGCTTAGGACGCAGTTTCGACAAATATTTAAGTCTCACTGATATGTCCATTAATTGCCAACTTGATGCGTGCTGAGATTTTAAAATTACAGTCGTAGCATTTCGATCGAGACCATCGACTTGGAACCTAATGGATACTTGAACGACTCGGAGGTATACGAAGCTACACCCATTGACTAGCGCTATCTAATAACACTCTGCATCATTGAACCGCGCATTACGATCAGAAGTTAAAATTACGACTGCGGAGATAACGAAAAAATTCACCTATGACACGATGTCCTTGTTAATGCTTGCACTGGAGCGACCACCTCTTCGTAGTGGTAAAGGAGTATGTGTTCCTTGTTGCATTCCTTGTAAAGTTACCGGAGCTGCAAATGAACTACCTGATAGCGAAAGCAGTTCAAAGATAGAGTTTTAAGCAATATGACTTCAATTGAATAACGAAAGCAGTTCAAAGATAGAGTTTTAAGAAATATGAAAAAAGTCGTCGCATTGATACAATCGGCGCACACGAGAAATTCGATGCGGCTAATGGTAGGGACGACGATTGATACTTGGAAAAATTTCGCTTTAGCAGATTATGCGATTTCTTCTACTGCCTGATGCTTAGTGTTGTAGAAATGCAACACTTCAACGACGAGTAGATTAAGCTTTAACGCTTGCTGATGTAACGCGTTTTTTTGTACGTGGATCCGATTTCACGCTGCTGATCAGTTAAATCAAAACAGTAAATCAGTAAAATTGACTGTTTTAAGCTGCTTTTTTGAACCGATTACAATGCCTAGATGAAACGATCGATAAAATTTAGAACTAGCGCAGTTCTTGTCGCTTTATAATGGTCGAGTTCGTGCAATGAGACGTTTGCTCTCATACCGGTAATTAGTGTCATGCGACGAAAAATGACTTCTTCGGACGACGACAACGATTCAGTCAACTTGCGCGCTTCACTAGCTACCGATAATTTCAAATACCGATGACACAGAAGCAGGTCAGCCTCACCTGAGCGTATTTTGTAGAATTTTAATCAATATTCTCGTACTTTTGTCGGGAATGTGTTGGTAGCGAGATTGTTGGTAACTCTTCACCGGTGATTTTCACATTGCACACACCTTGTTACGCGGTGAATTTCTTTCTTCCATCCGGACTTTCCAGACGATTTCCGGCAATCAAACGATAATAATCGTTTTCGAAAACTAGACGCTTTACTTTTTCTGCTGCGTGACTTATTCTCGGATTTCTGGCTGAACCACCGATCTTCTACACACGAATGCAAAACATTACGCGAGAACGTCTTGAAGCATATCAACTGCACCCTTGGTTCAGCATGTACGGTTCTTTTTTTTTTTTGAAGAACGAACTTAATTTATTAGGCATCCTCCTAGGCTTAGATATATTTCGAAAGTAAGTAAAATGTTGAGCGTACTACTGCTTTGAAAATGAACCTGACGATCCACGTCGGAGATAAATGACGAATAAATTTCGAAATACAAAACTATAAACTTATATAGGTCATAATTTTGTATAGTTAAAAATTCAGGGTTCGTAAAAAAGAAAAGACACTAAAATGATTCTGTCTCTCTAGTGACGATGCTGGTGGGGTAGCGCGACTTTGATGTTCTAGCCTAGCGCTGATGTAGACGGTCGCTTTGATGAAGCGTAGATCCGAAGAAAGCCATTGATCCTCTCGGCAACAGTATTCGAATGGAGCGATAACTAGACACCACTGCTGCTGCTGCTGCTGCTGGAACCGAAGAAATTGTAAAAATCGCGACGGAGGAAAAAATTTTACGACAATTAACGAAATTTCGAAAATTTCGATGATAGCGATTCTTACACGACGGCGGCGGTGTAGAGGAAAGAAAAAAAAGAATAATAATTATTTATTATCGGACGTTGAACCGGAAATAATCCTGCCGTAATAAAAAAAAAAAAAAAAAAAAAAAAAAGGGGACCGACATATGGCCCCGCAGTTGAATGGGAATTGTTAGAGAAATAATTATTTCAGCGAGGATGCACACATTTTTTTTTCCTGCTGAAGGAAATTTTCTGTCTGGCCTCGCATTTACGATATGAATGTCGCCTTAACGACCTTAGCAGCGCGTAATTACGCCGCTTAGTCCGTTGACTGACCTCATTTTTCATTTTCATCGCAAGAATTTAATTAAGTTCAACAGAGTGCCCTTCGTCATATTTACGAAAATACCGCACCACCACACGCAACATTTCATGCAGTTCGTATACCGAGAAAGTTTTAATCGTCTAATATCGCGTTCCGTATGTTAAACTTTTCACTTCCTTAAGCGCTCCCAGTCAACGTGATTGTTACGTCACGAAGAGCACAGCGCAGAAGCAAAAAACTGCAATGCAGCTCGATAAATAAAACGGCAACGAAAAGAACGAGAGTCGATAAACAGATTATCGCTATCAAAACGTCAATATCGCTAGACATTTCAAATTGGACGGGGGGGGATGTGCGCGCTTTGGAAACTTTATGATGAATAATTTTCCGCGAATAAATCGAAATCGGTCGAATGTTATTTCCCAGACGCGTCCAGTTCCAATTACCTAGCCGGATATAGAGAGGTTGCCGATTAGAACTGATTAAGGTGTCATTACGAATTGCCCCAAAATGAATTTCCCATCTCATCAAATCTTAATACGACAGCCATATTTCCATTCTCGTTTTCTTCTTCCATTTGCGTCGTATGCGACATCAAGAATAGTCACTAACTGTTCGGTTTGTTTAACGTTCCGTTATAAAAAAAAATAACAAATAACCACCACAGTCCAAACGGGGTAGGGGGCAACAGGGATAATCGACTCCGCAGAGAAAAAGCGGTGGTGACGACGCCCCCTCAGAAAAATATGTACCAGTATATAACATAAAAATCACAAAAAAAATCAAGGAAATAAATGTGAAAGGAGATAATTTGAACTAATAAAATTCAATTTTTCACCGGATTAAATATTATATTATCCTCGCAAAAATTTAAGGTGGCCAGCGAACCGAGAAAACAGAAATTTCGCATACACTTAGAAAAAATAGAAATTCAATAGGGAGAAAATCATTTCAAATCAAAAAGAAAATCGTTTTTACACTTCATAATTAAAGCCTCTTTTTATTTATATAAAATACACGGTTGGTACAAAAAGTCTCCGGACTACCGCTATAAAATCCGTACTGGTTGCGCGATTTGTTTGAAATTCACGGAACATATACTTCAATATTGTGAGAAGAGACGACAAAAGTTTCAGGTCGCTACCTGCATTAGTTTACACTTAGGAGACCTCCTGTTGTGAGTGAACCTTTGTGTACTATGTCACGTTTGCGATAATGGAACAAAGAGCCGCGATTAAGTTTCGTTTTTTGTGAGGGTAAGAATGTTGTGAACGAACATAGTACTCATGTTTAGTTCATTTGCGATGAACCGACACGTCACTCACCGATTTTCAGCGAGTAGTACAGCTTGCACACGAGTCACGTTCTGGTCGGTAGTCGTCCTGCTCGATCGTCCTTCGCACGGATCGTCTTCCAACGAGCTCCGTCCACTACTTTTAAATCGGCGATAAAAACACATTTTACGGTTTATACATTCATCCTTGTATGCGCTTTTCATTAAATTCTACACGTTTTTGATGCACACAAAAAACTTAATCGCGGCTCTTTGTTCCATTATCGCAAACGTGACACAGTACACAGAGGTTCACTCACAACAGGAGGTCTCCTAAGTGTAAACTAATGCAGGTAGCGACCTGAAACTTTCGTCGTCTCTTCTTACAACATTGAAGTATATGTTCCGTGAATTTTAAACAAATCGCGCCACAAGTGCGGATTTTATAGCGGTAGTCCGGAGACTTTTTGTACCAACCGTGTATTATTAATAGCGACAAACGAAACTATATTCTTTTTCTATTAATCAATCTATATAGGCCTCTCTATATTTAGGGGTGATCTATGCAATTCCATGTGAAACGTTGGCACGTCACTGAACCATCGTAAAAAGACATCCGTCGTCATTTTTGTAAACAATCGTTTTCTTTTTAAACTTATAATTCATTTTGAGTTATTTTTACTTATAAAAATGTCCTGTATGCGTCAATATTGTGATTTAATTTTAATAAAAGTATCGATGCGAACACAAAAAACGAATCGATAACGGGGAACAATTCTTCAATTACAGTTCAGTTCCGCGTGAATTCCTTATTATTTCAAATGAATAATTTTTCAGCTCTTAAAGGCGCCGACACAACTAACACTGCCCACGAGACATATAACTACTAGGGACGTACATAGGAAGATTGCCCAGTTACGGCTAAGAAAAGCTCCTGACAAAGATGAAATAACAGGTGAAATAGTAAAAAGATTACCTGTTAAAGGTATTTTAATGTTAACCTATATATATATATATATATATATATATATATATATATATATATATATATATAAAAAAAACTCGATATTACGACTTGATTATTATCCTGATGCATGGAAAGAATCTATTATTCTGATGATACCTAAACCTAATAAAGAATTAGCCAAGCCCTCTTCTTACAGACCCATAAGGTTACTGAGCGTTCTATCTAAGATATTCGAAATATTATTAAAAGATCGAATACTGAGATCGGTATTAAACAATAAATTAACTCCGAATCATCAGTTTGGATTCCGTGCTAAACACTCTACGATTCAGCAAATTCACCGAATAGTAGATCGTATATTATCGGCGACATTCGAAAGGAAGCAGTATTGTAATACGGTTCTCCTGAGCATTTGATAGAGTATGACATAATGGCCTCCTATTTAAACTTAACGGTAGCTTTAACAATGATGTCTATTCAATAATCGAGTCTTATCTAACAAATAGATTCTTTCGAATTAAAATTTAATTCAACATTGTCGGATAAATTTATAATAAGAGCATCTGTTTCGCAAGGAAGCATATTGGGGCCTCTCCTATATTCTATATATGTCCTGCGGATGTACCTACTATGAACTCAACGGTTGTGGGAACATTTGCAGATGATAATTTTAGCTACACATGAAAACCAAGTATACGCGTCTGCGCTCATACAAGAACATCTAAATAAAATTTCTATATAGCAAAAAAGTGGAAAATCAAGATAAATCACACAAAAAGTCAACAAATAACTTTCACGTTAAACAAGAACACCTGCCCACCTGTTAAGTTAAATGATCATCATTTACCTCAGGTTCAAAGCATTAAGTACCTAGGATTGATATGGAAGCCGCACGTAACACACGGGAGGAAAAAGATCTTTATAAGAATGGCTATATTAAAAAATTAATTATTAGTTTACCAACCGCTGTGAGGCTTTCCTGCAAACGCCTCATATACCTAACGGTTTTAACTTCTATATGGAAGTACGGTATAGAATTTTAATCAGCCAGAAGTAATATTAATAAAATTCAACAGTTGCAGTCTAAAATCCTCCGTGGAATAATTGGAGCTCCTTACTTCGTTTCGAATAGCACGCTGCACAACGATCTTCATATTCCGTATGTTCAAGAATATCACGCTGTGCAGTACAGAAAATTCTTCGAAAAGCTGTTAATTAATAATAATATTAACGTCTGTCTAACATGTACCATCAATATCTTCCAGGAAATCCGCAGAGAAGATTAAGAAGAGCATGGTGTCGAGATGCGCTAAATTATAGCTAACGATCGTGTATATATCAGAGCAGTCGATTAGAAATCGCATAAGACGGCTCTCCTCACCTGACCGACGTGACTGGTGTAGGGTAGGGGTATCAATGATGTTGTCATCGCTTCAGCGGAGATAAGTAATAAGCCTTAAGAATAATTTAAATATATAGATGGATAAACTATTATAAGTAACTATCTAAATGCTGTTAAAACTTAATTGTGGGTGGACAGTATAAATCAGAAGGCCTTATGCAAAATAACAATAAATTAATAATAAACGATAGCAACGCAAATGTCAACGGACCGGGGTGGTGTATAAAAAAATCAAAAAAAAAAAAAATCCATTATTTGAGAAGAAAAACGGGGGAATATGGCCATCTTTCGTGTGATTCAGTATTTACTCCCCAGAATGTGATTAGTGTTCATTGTAACTTTAAGCTAGATCATCGCGGATAAATATTTGTATAAAATACATACAAATACGAACTAATTTCATATACATGCATACATACATATATATATATATGTATATATATATATATATATATATATATATATATATATATATATATATATATATATATATATATATATATTCAAAATAAAGCTGTTTGTCTGCTTGCATGTGCGCGCTAATATTAGAAACTACCGAACTGATTTTGTATTGGTTTTTAACAGTGAACAGACTGATTTCTTAGGCAGATTTTAGCACATAATTTTTAAGTTTTTCGTATAATTTAACCGAACACTATAAAGATTTTTACCGATAAAGTGAGAGAAAAAGAGAAGTTAAAAGCACTGGATAAAAAATAATTTTAAATAATTCGAATGAAATGTTTTGCTACGATTACTCGAATTGTGAAAATACTCGTATCCGCAATCGCACGAAACAAAGGTAGGACAGTCAACGCACATCGCCAATCTGCTCAGATCCATTTTTGAAGAAGTGATCGTCAACATCGGGAACATTGACTGTCAACAGTAAGTGAGTATTTTATCAAATTCCCTTACTGAGTACATACATTTTAATCCGGGAAAAATAGACAAAAAACATGCTCATTTTGTGAAATTCTTATAACCTGGACTTCTTGGGCTTAAAATTTAGCTAAAAATCAGTGGAATGCAACCATAAATCTGTGGGTTACGGTAAACATAAATATCTAGATAAAATTTTATTAAATTCTGACGTGTGTGAAAAGAAAAGTTTCTTTATTAATTGACACAAAATTTTATTAAGTATCACTACATCCGATAACATTACGGGGAATACATTAATTTTTATCATCTCGCTCATCGCAAAGGCGATCCAGCACACACATCGACAGTTTTTCCCTTCTTTCATAATAATTTCTTCCGAGCCCCAAGTATTATAGACTTAGAGCCTGTGTTTATTTCTTTCGCATCCAAAAATTTGTTTTATCGATCGTTCGTGTTCTATTTTTTTATTTTTTCTCCAATTCGAAAATTTAATCCGACAAAGTCTCGACCGCCACAAATGCACACCGCCCATTCCCACGCACACCTCTACCATCGATTATTTCATCAGCGATCATAATACTTTTTTCAAGCCTAAGACTGTATATGGAATGGGTCGAAGTATATTTTTTTTTCGCCTCCAAAAATCAAAAAAATTAATTGCGGAATTTTTTTATTTTACTCGGTTTCAAAAATTCCCTCTTCCCTCTCCTAACCACCTTGCGCAAGTGTACTAAAACAAATCGAAGACATTACGGGTTTTTCTTTAAAACCTGCCAAAATAGGTTTTTAAATTAAAAGACTAGAGTTGTCTTACTACACAAAAACTTCTTAAATGAAAGTAATCAACTCGCAGTCGATAAAAGAAGATAATGTAAAATGTACGCATTTATGGGTTATTACTGACCTTTTCTCATAAATCGATCGGGTTCTAAACTTTTCTTTTGAAGTGCAAGTCATTATTACATATGTGATATCACTAATGTACAACATCATCATCAAGTAAGTCCACTGTCCTATGTAAGGACGCGGTGGCATGATATTCCTTTTACCGTTTCCTTCCATTTATTTCGATCCATTGCTACGTGGAATGCTTCTGACAACTTGTACCCAGTTAGTGTATTTACTTGATCTAGGAAGTTTTCCTTACGCCCTGTATAATGTTTCTTTCCATGGAATTTATGTTCCTGGCTATATGTCCGAAGTATCTGATCATATTCCGATTTATTTCCTGCAAGAGCCTGGTTGCTATCTTCAGCTCCTCTAGAAATGACTTGTCGGTTCGGCGTGCCGTCCACGCTATCCGCAGCATTTTCCTGTACACTCCCATCTCGAAGGCATTTATCCGAATTGCATCTATTTTTTTAATAGTCCAAGATTCTGATGCATATTTCGCAATCGGGAAGATCAACGTGTTCACTAATTTTAACTCTTGGTATTCTTCGTTATATTTGTATCCTTCCATATTTTTTTTTTAGTTTCGTTGTTGCAGCTCTCGCCATTGCAATGCGTCTGCGGATTTCTTTTTCACATCCTCCTGTGTTTGTAATCAGAGATCTAAGATAAATAAATTCGTCTACTACTTTGTATCCTGCAATTTCTTTCGTTTGATTCCTCAAGGCTCTGTCTACTATCATTATTTTTGTTTTTGCCTGATTTACGTCCAAGCCATACTTTCCACTTATGATTTTCAACTTATTTGGTGAACTCCGTTAATTCTTCTTTGGATGATGCTATCAGTACTATATCGTCTGCGTATCGGAGTTTATTGATCTTATGTCCTCCTATTGTTATTCCTCCTTCCCAGTCCTCAAGTATTTCTTGCATTACGTATTCGCTATATATATATTTAATAATATCGGAGATATTATAATTTAATTTAAAAAAGAAAAGGTTGATTATTTAAAAAATAAAATTATGACAAAATTGAACTTTATTTATATTTTCACAGTCAAAGTAGATTTATTTTATTTCAGCACGCCTGTTTATTCACGCCGCTAACAAACTTATTATTAATTTTTAACGGTTTATATATTGCATACCGTACGAAATTACATTTTCTTAACAGTAATTAAGCTTACCGTTCTATTAATTGATTATATTCCCGTTCAAATTGATTAAGAAAACTTCCACTGCACTGGGTGTAATTTAATCTGATTAAAAGCTCCGGTAATGAAATATACCTATTCACTATTTTTCGGTAATTTATTCTGCCATGACAGTTGCGGAGGAAGTAAAAAAGGGATTGCGTCATACAAAGTACACACAAGAAAGAAACGCGCGTACACAAAATGCTCCAAATGTATTTTTTACGTTGGTTGTAAAAGCTGCGGGAAAAGAAAAAAAAAAATATTATACCATAAACAGCAAACCCGTGTTGCGCTGACTGTATACAGTAATGTCTAGCGTATTTAAAAGACTTTCTCAGGAAGTGAATTAAAACCTGGAATAAAGTCATACCCGGTTGAATAATTTACGCCGCGCTACGGCGCTAATAAAATTTTTAATCCCGCAAATTACTAAATTTAATTTAATGAATAAGTATATTTGTTGTAGTTTCTTGTTCTTTTTTTTCATTTATTATATGTAGCATATATGAGAGTCGATAACTTTGTAATTAATCTATAATCTAACGTGTAATCTATAATTATGAACAGATTTGGTCGTAACTGATAACTGTTTTTATGTAATTAATTACAAAAATGATATTTATTAATCGATTCCCTTATAAATCGTAATTGATAATAAATAAAATGCGTAATAATTACAAAGTACTAATCGGCAATTAATCGGTACAATCGATTACATAAATACGGTAAATATTTAAATTTAGTAGCTTTAGTATTTCAGTAGTGTTCGTATATTACACTGTACAAAACTGTGTTTGCAGGAAAAATGATAAATACTACGTAAAAACATGGAAAAGTAAAAATAAACCTACCACTCGTTCACTGAAATATCAATGCCATCATCAGCCGGATGTTTAAAAATTACCGAAATTAATTTTTCACCATTTGATCGAGGAACATTAAAATATTAATAACCGTAAATGATCAGATTAAAATATAAAGAAATTACATTAAAAGACCGATATATTTTAACATGCACGAAACATTACTAACCGTTAAAATTGCACAATAGGAATATTAAAAACAATCGATTTCAGTCAATTTTTAATTTTAATTGTTTTATTTCCTTTTTTTCATCTTTCATATATTTTTATTAATATATTATGGTATGTACATATATATGTGTACATATATATATATATATATATAATGGTTGATTAATGTAACCCCTTTCAATTAAGTTTATGATATATTCATCTCTTTTTTCATTTTTTTTGTTACATTAATATTTTTATTTTCTATCTACTGGAACTAACAACTTTAAATATAAACTTATATTGCTATACAATATTTTATTTCTTTAACTTTAATTAATTTTCTTGGTCCTGATCAAGTATTTGTAATATATATTTCAATCGCCCAATTTTAAGGATTAGTCCCATGTGTTTTGTTTTTTTTTAAATAGTGTGGTATTTTAATCTGTTAGTCTTTAAGTTTACTTACATAATTATCTAATTACCTCGTTAATGAATCATTGAGGAAAAACTTCAAACTCGATAGAACTCTTGCTGGTGTAGGCATAACCGTGACTCTTTTTGACTTGCGAGTTTTCTCGGGCAGATCCAGTTTTCTTTTTTATAGACAGCAGGAGCGTAGCTTCGGGGTACAGGGTCCCCGAACGTATGTGAACAAAAATTCGTAAAAGTGTAGTATGACTTTCAGAAAGCTACTATTTTGCTAAGTAATCTTTTAAATAGACTGAACGAAATAAGAAATCAAAATTTGTTCCATGCCTTACTAAACGAGTCCACAGATTTAGCAAAAGAGAGAGGGCTAGCTAATGTTTTGAAAAATAAAAAACGGAAGATAACGAAGCGTGTTTTTGATGAGCTAACAGAAGATGAAAAAATTTCAAACCCGGAATCGTACTTCAAAGTTAATGTGTACTGTTGGTCTTTAGATATATTAATTTCTCAAACTGAACAAAGATTTCGGCACTTCGGTGACCTGAGTAATACGTTCGAAGTTGGAAAAACTCTTATCTTTTTCAAACGAAATGATAAAAAATTATGCCGGAAAACTGTCTGCTGAATTCAGTGTAAAGACATGTCAGTTGATCTGTATTGTTCACAATTAATTGCCTTGAAAACATGCTTAAAATCTGAAATTCAGAAAATTCACTCCATTAAAGAACTGACGGAATTATTATTGATAAAATTCAATAGCCTTGCATCCCCAGTTTTCCACAGCTGAAAGAAGTTTCTCGAAATTGATCTAATTGTTCTCATTGGATACTTGGTGATTAAAGATTTACTTAAGGTTAGTTTTTCAAGTTCTTCTTCTACACCACAGTTCGAAGATAATGAGGCTAGGTGTGAATATGAAAAAAATAAAAAAAAAGAAATATTGTTAATTTATTAATTTGAAAAAGGGGGAAACTCAATTAATGCGCCAGTGTTTTGAGATATAGGCAATTACGAGTTTCTTGCAAGCTCTTTGACTATGTAGTAAAAAGAAAAACTGCGTAATCCTTCGTATACGCTTCGTTCTATCTCTCCCTTCCTCATTTAATCCAAATTTATCCCTTATATGGATTCCCAGTCACTCTGGAATCGAAAAAAATGAGTTACTTGACAGATCGATTATTTTCTTATTCCGGTTGGTTTCAACGGTACTTTTCTATCTACAGCTGCGCTCATTGTAAACTATGGTTTAACTCTTACTTCTCCTTATTCTTTTTGAAATATATATATATATATCACTATTTATGCATTTTCTCGTCAAGCTAGACGCTTGTCGACGAGATTTCTAACATCTAAAAAATGTCTACACTATACTACTTATATACTATACAATTTTATCGCAGCGCAAATCATTTTATTACAAACTTATGCTATTTTTCCTTATTTCTAACTTAACTATAACTAATCTATTATTTATTTCGTTTTATTTTTTACTTTATTTTGTTCCGTCCCTTTTCCTTCCTCTTTTTTTCCAGATTCCATTTTCAAACATTGGTTCCTTGACTTCCCCCCTATACGACACTCTAATCCTTCTGCGATATATTTACGTTTTGAACACAGTATCCTAATTTTTTTTATTTTTCTCACGTGCCGTTTCCATATTATCCTTCGCACCCCTCCAACATCACTTTATATGTGACCCCGATCGCATAATGTTTGAATGTTCGTCGCTTACAATCAAACAAACCTCTTTCTATTCCTCTCTTTTATCAAACAATATTCCCGCTTCCTGCAACGCTTCGTTTAGTCTTTTTCTTCTTTCTCCTTCCGTCATTCAAATGCTCGATTTATCTTTGTTAGCTATGTCTGATCGTATAAAGATCTGGTTCTCCTTCCCTTTTCTTCTTCAGTTCTTGAACCAATGTCCACGTTGACGACCCCAAAAGAAACAAAGAAAGAAAAAAGAGAAAATTTCTGTCACTCTTACTTTCTCCATGGCAAAAACGCCCCGAATTCGTCAGGAGAATTCGACAAAAATTTCGAT
The DNA here is from genome assembly GCA_039619475.1 of Icerya purchasi. Taxonomy (NCBI): domain Eukaryota; kingdom Metazoa; phylum Arthropoda; class Insecta; order Hemiptera; family Monophlebidae; genus Icerya; species Icerya purchasi. The sequence continues at coordinate 243,924,885 of CM077115.1, forward strand.
TCCGTATAAGCAAAACGTCAGCTTGATTACGTATGTCTATTTATTCTATTTGATTTGTTTGTTGTCACGCCTCGAAAGTAATATCTGCGATACTTTGAAAATTGTTTCGAATTTAATATTAAATTTTCGCTTTTCGTGGGAAACCTTTCTATCGAAAAATCTGGGAAACTGACTTCACCAGAAAATGTAACAAAAAAAAATGAATAAAACTTTTTAGTTGTCAAATAAAATTTGAAAATTACCACTCAATTCGCTTTAGGCACTCCGAATCAGAAACAAGCTGTACATTTCACCGGTGTCACTATTTACCAACAACCTCGAACAATATTGCGTCTACTTACAGTTTATTGATGTCCTTTTAAATCCGAAGAATTTTTTGTTTACAAATATTTTCCGAGACTTTGATTTTTCAATCGTTTGTTTAATACACGCACAAAATACATATATATATATATATATATATGTCTGTGTGTGTATGTGTGCATATATGTATGTATGTATAAATATATATGTATATATATATATATCGCAAAATATTTAAATACGGTTTACAACAAAAATAATTAAAAAGATGAAATAACGGAGAAATAATACTAAAAATCAAACACTGCAGATCAATTCTTAATCAAATGTTTTTTGTTTTGTTTTTGTTTTTTTTTAGGGGTGGAGGGCTTATGGAAATTAACCCAGCACGAATAAAATTTTTAGAAGTTTGAATGGGCGGCAGCGAGATTCGAACCCAGTTATGCTCAGACGGAACATCAGTGCCTAAACGACTACGCCGCCTCAGCTGGCTTTGTTGAATATTACAAAGCAACAGAAAGGCAATTAAAATATGTTCACTTTTTGTTGCAGAACTTTAGACGTAACTGATTTTAAAAAGAAATATTATTCGTTTAATTTGAAACGAATACCGATTTTTTTTTCCCGCCATTTCAATTCCTATTATCCAGTTCCGGATATGCAGACGTGTACACTACTTTTATCGGTTTCCCTGAAAAGGAAGGCTTAGGACCGCGTTAGCTATAGTAAGAGCAATATTGTAAACTAAAAGCACGCCTATACGCTAAAAAATATGTTGTTTTTTTTTTCAAATAAGTTGCATGTCCTACAAGGCATTGCCCGTCCGTGGGTACCCAGCACTATTATCGTTTATTTATAAATATAATTACAAAGCTTCTTAATACCTACTTAATATTATATACAATACACGTATCATACGATTACACTTGATGAACATCCGTCTTAATTATATAGTCGTAAATATGACCGATTCTCCGCCATTATATACAATTAAAAACTAACCTATTGTCCCTCATTTATGTTCTCGATCGTCCATTGTTTAATTATTAGTTTCCAAAGTCTTATCTCTGTGTTCATTAAATCTTCTGGAATGCGTACTAGCAATTTAATTAAAACTGCCCCATCCGTGTTGTCTATCTTGCTATTCGTACCTTTTGGTCGGGTATAGTACACTGTAGTGTTACGGTCTATGGTATTTTAATAGAGTGGAAATTTGAAAAAAATTATACACTCGCAAATTTTATTTTTTCTTCTAAAGTAGTAAAAAAACGTGTGCATATAATGCGCGTTTATAATTTACGAGCAGTCCGTTCGTTTAAAATCTGAGTATTGTAACTAAAGTTACCTTCTCTAGTCAGTAGTCACTCAACCGTTATATGATGCCCCAGCTCCACCGGCGGAGAAACGAAACAGCAACCAAGTGAGATCCGTATGTCCACGTCGTGCAGAGTGGTAATTTCCTATTCGGCGAGCTTGACGCTGATTATCCCTTTGTGTCATAGCAGTTTAAACCAGATTTCAAAATTTGTTCTGCAAACAGCATTGTGGTTTTTGAGCGAAACCACCTTGGTATACTTGTTAGGGACGCCATCTATTATGATTTAAAACAACTAATTGCATGAAGATCTGTACTGCTGCACAGCAGTGTTTTTATTTACGATCCAGTTGATTGTGAAAGTGTTAAATTTGCGTTTTTTTGTGATATTGTTACATATTTGACGTAAGATAAAATTTTAAATGTACATCGTTTTTTCGTTTTATGAAATGTAAAGATTTATTATTTATCAAAATTATATATATATATATATATATATAGATAGATATAGATATATTCACTATTTACTATATATATATATGTGTGTGTGTGTGTGTGTGTGCGTAGGCATATATTAGTATATGTATTTTTTTCATTTTTCAGTTTTACAAAAGACTTTGTAGACTAAGCAAATAATTCCAACTCACTTCGTCCTAACACATATCCTTCCTAAATCGCTAACTGAACGTCATAGTGGTTTCGCAGTGAAACCACCACCCTAAACTAGGCAAAAAAATTCGTTTTTACGGAAATTACATATATGTTTGCTACTGCAGCGTCCTAATATATCTAACAAAGCGGTGAATTTAAAAATATTTAGTTTTTAAAATATATCGTGACGCAGAGGGTTCGGGAAAGCTAAACCAGAACTCACAAAACATATAGCTGATAGGAAAGCGGAGGAGGGTTCACTTGCCGAAGGTGTTCCTTTCATTAAATACCGTTAAGTATTATTACTGCATTAATAACAGCAGACTGTCAGCAACTCGCTCATGACATAGGTGCCTCAGTAGGATTGGTGAATGCGAATCTAAAGCGAGTAGGCGAGTATCCGGCACCTTAAATTCGGCTAAGGAAGTAAATGCTGGCAGAAAATTCAGTAGAAGGCAACGGGAAACCACCACTGTACTCTTTTCTCGATAATTATGCCGTGTCAAAGAAATAAATTCGCACCGATAAGGCTAAGTCTTTAGAATAAAGAAGAAGATACATTTTTCAATGTGTTCCCGCGGTCGCAAGCATGGAACTTGTTGTTGTTACTGTTACAAAGTTTCCTAAAAGTTAATAACGACGAATCTGCTTCTAAACAAAAGCCTAATGTGCTTTTTTCTTTCTTTTGAACTTTATCGGAGCTTTATTTTCTACGCACTCGTTTAGCAGATGAGATTGTTTTCGTTGTTTCGTGCAAGTTCATAGTCTGACTCGTCGTTTAGTCGTGAAAACCGAAATAAAAGTTCGTTTTAATTTTATATATATATTTCATTTGATCTCTAAGTATCAGCTTCCTATGCCTAACGCTTTCGGCGAAATCGGAAATTCAAGAAAGAACTTCATTTTCACAACATCTGACGAGAATATAAAAACAGAAACTGGGCATAAATTAAACCAAATTTGTTGGAATAATAATTTGCTTTTAACTACCACGATTATCATGATGAAGGATTCTCAGGTAAATTTAAAGCCGTAACTATTTGTGTACTTAAGTCGGTCGGTTACAATGTGTTAGTTGAATAAAATAAATCGAATATTAGTTCAGTGCAGTGCAGTACAATGGAACATATACTACAAATTGATTCAGCCAATAGCCTCACGGACGATACAGTTGCCAGTTATGAAATACATACTCACACAAACCTTATGCAAGTTCAAAATTTGGTCCTAGCGATGAAATACGAATACCTGTTTAGCAAAAGGATGTTATTACTTTACCGTCAGAAAGTTTTTTTACTTCTACAAGGTACAGTTTCCCCATCTGTAGATTTTTCAATGAACGGTCCGCTATTTTTATTCTCTGAATTACGGTATGAAATTAATGGAAATACTATAGAATGTGTACGACCACCCGGAAATTACAACTCTCATGCGTACATTATTATGTTCGGAAAACATCAAATCAGATTACAACTACAGTACATGCGAAATTCGGAAGAATTGAAAGTATTCACACGAGAAATTGCCGATGCATCAACCCCCTGGTACCCGGGGCCAAATTTATGTTGAAATTTCAATTTATTATTCCTTTACGGTACATATTCGGTTTTGCAGAAGACTATAGACCGTACATGCAAAGAAAAAAATTGTTCTCATCCGTGCTAACAGCGACAAAAATACATTTACCGCAACAGATGATAAGACCGTTAATGTAACATTTCAAACAATTGCCTGGCAACTACCGACTGTTAAATTGAGCGATCGAGCGAAAATATCCTTACTTAACCGAATTAAGAAGATAAAGCACGCGCCTATACAATTTAGAGCATGGGGTCTCTTTCTCATCAACCGGCTCTGCCCACTGTTTCCGAACACAGTTGGGAAATTAAATCATCATCAAGGGTAGATCGTCCTCGTTTCATTATTATTTGATTTGCAAACGAATAAACGAAATAATTTAACCAAAGATAGGGCTCTACATTCGATCATCTGAATGTATCTGAAATTTGCGCCTACCTAAATTCAACAAGATGACTTACGAAGTAATGAATTTAGATTTTGTTCGAAAAAGATTCGGAAACCGGTACTTGTTATATGCCAATTTTCAAACAATGTATTACGAAAAAGAACCGCCGCATCCCGCTGTTAGCGTAGAAGATTTTCTTAGTAAATATCCTCTCTTTATCATACCGTGTAACTTTCAAAATGAGCTCTTAAATAACGGTAGTCCGTTGCAGATTAGACTTGATTTTAAGATTATGTATTATTTCTTCCTGTAAACGTTTGTTTCACTGATATTATAAGTTATGTATTTTTAAACCTTAAATTACGTTACAAAGTTATAGTTTTAAATATTACTCGGACACAAAGTACCTTTTAATTCGTTAAAACATACAACATTTATTTATATTAAATTATTACAAGACTCTTAATAATGTACCTTCAAACACGTCATGTTACGCTCTTATAATACACGATAAATCAACCGGTTATAATGCGTTGGAATTATGAATATAAAAGAACACCCCATTTTACAATTTAGTATTCGTTGTTATATGTTCGTGTTAACACTAATTTTACGCACGTTAAGTTCTTCACGTTTGTATTTTTCGAAGTAATAAATTTTTTTTATAAAAAGTTTGTTTCGCTGTTGTAATTATTTGTTAATATCGAGTGCAACGATGAATAATAATAACAATATATACGAAGTTATAATTGATTTTCAATGTTTTAAAATTTATATATTAAGTTTAGATGGAAAAATTCAGTTTCATCGAATGTACATATAAACCGCCGTTCGATTTGGATATATTAATAGTAAAAAGAGATACATGGTTAATACGAAATTTCTACTCCGTGGAACGCCGGGGATTCAATTATAGAAATATATCGATCGATCTGGGAAAATGTTTTAATTAAATTCCAACCTTTAAAGATTTACGTTTTAAAGGAGACGCAAAAGTTGAAACTAGATAGAAAAAGTTTACGGAATTATCGCTTGCAAATTTCGAAATAATTAATTTAATGTAGATGAATACCTGTTTGTTAAAACTGTATATAGATATAATTAAAAAATCTGTAAATAAGTTAAAGAATAATATTTATTGTAATCAATTAATCCAAATAATTAAAACTGTCACAGAACAAAATTACTTTAATTTTAATAACTCCATGTATATACAAAATAATGGTTTAGCTATAGGCTCAACTTTGTCAGGTATTTTAAGTGAAATCTTCTTACAAAATTTAGAAGAAATATGAATGGAAAAGAAAATACAACAATACAACATTAAATCTTATATTAGATATGTAGATGATACACTACTAATTTTTGATGAAAATAATAATAATAATAATAATAATGCTGAAATTGATATTCTAAACGATTTAAATAAAATTCATAAAAATATTCATTATACTATGGAAAAAGAAGAAAATAACAAAGTAAATTTTTTAGATATAACAATAATAAAATCAAAGGATAGGTTAACATATAATATTTCTAGAAAACAAACCACCACTGATAATATAATACATAAAACATCAAATCACCCAAACCAACATAAATATGTTTACTTCATGACTGCAATAAATAGATTATTAACTACACCTATGAATATAAATAAAAAACAAATAGAAATTAATATATTAAAGACTTTGGCAAGAAATAATGGTTATGACGAACAAATAATAGATAAATTAATTCACAAAATAAAATCAAAATCAAAATATATAGAAAAATTAAAAATCAATAATGCTACTAACAATAAAGGCTGGATAACATTCTCACATTTATAAACAATAATATATATATATAAATTAACCGATTTATTTTTAAAAAAAAACATTTAAATGTAGCGTTCAAAACTAAAAATAATTTAAGATATAAAATGAACACTTTAAATTTAAAAAATAATAATATTTATGAAAATGGTGATATACATATACACAAAATAAATTGCACTGATTGTGAGAAATCATATATTGGTCAAACAGGGCGAAAAATTAATTGTAGGTATAAAGAACACATAAAATCATTTAATAATAATGAAATGAAAAAATCAACATATGCCGAACATTTAATTAAAAATAAACATAAACCAAATTCACTAGAAAACACTGTAACCGGTCTTGGCCACTTATGGCAAAGGAAATGTTATGAATATTGCAGAAAATTATTACATAAATAAATATAAAAATAATATTTTAAACGTTCAATTACCTAATAGTAGTAACAATCCACTTTTTAATGTAAAAATTTAACTTTAGGTCCTCCCTATTTTATTTTATATTTTGTATTAAGTATTAGTATTAAGTATTAGTAATTTCTCCCAATTGATTTTTATACCTTCTATGTTTGTTCCTCCTATGCATCTACTGTATATACACATGTATTCCTTATATTCATTCCGGTGTGTTTTAAGTTTCGATTAAGTTAGTTTTAGCTGATGATGAGTTATATCCGAAAACGTTCCTAAATAAGAAGGGGTATTTATCTAATTTATTGTTATAAATTATTTTTACCCCCTTATTATATTGTTTGTTATTAAAGTTTGTTTTATTATAATTAATTTAGAAACGCGTTATGCTACGCCAAATTTAAGAAATTTAAATAATAAGTACCACGCTATATCGAGTGGTGTAAAATGTGACGCAAGAATTAATGCATGTTCGTTACAAAATGTATACGTTATGATGAAATGGTTCGATATGAATGCTAGAACCGGTTTATCTGCATTAAAGTATCATCCTATACGCGAAATGTTGCAGAAAGCTACTGCCGAGATATTAATCGCAGAGTGTCCGGATAAAAATTACGAATTATATGATAAACTACCAGAAACGTTGAAGAAAAACGTGAAAATGTTAAAAAATATTTACCATGTTTTAAACATCATAGTTACGATATACCAGGTTCGTTACCTCTTAGTACAGTATATCCGACGTTAATTAAAGATTGCAAAACAATGCGGATATAAATATTTTGCAGATTTTATACGAGAAATGTTTCCTGAAACTAAAGATGGTACACTTTTTGATGAAAATGTCGTTTGCGATTGCGAAAAATGCGAAGTTGTTTTTAGAATGTTCCCGGACGATTAAAATTTTTTTCTTTTTAAAATTTCGTTATTGTTTTATTAAAGATTTTTGAATTGAATTTTTTTTTTAATACATTAAATATACCTATTTATTTTCATATATGTATATCGTTTCATAAGCTTCACGTTAATGCTGAAACATACACATATACATGTAATAAACACGAAATAAATGAATGAGAAAAGAAAACATTTATTATACACCTTGTTAAAAAAATAACGAAATACGAACGACGATATATAAAAGCGAGCGATGATACGAAACTACATGCATGCAATGAAACAAAAATATATATACATATACAAAAGGGCTACTTATGAACAATCTGTTGAATAATAATGATAAGTTGAAATAAACACAAATAAATTGAATCATGAAAGAAAGAATGTATTAAAAATAAATAAAAGTACAATGAAAATATATACAAACGAAAAAATATAAAAAAAGCGACGGTAACAATGATGATGGCGATGACGTGTTGACGAAACAACGACGATGAAGAGGTAAACATGATATCATCCGACTGAAAGTGTATTTTTTTTTTCTTCTAATTATCTTGTGTTTTTATACATTTTTATACCTGGTCGCTTTGCGCGTTTTTTACGCGTTTTTAATACAATCATTATCGATATTGTTACCGTCATCGATCGTCTCATAATTTAAAGTATTATAAATATAGTCGGTCGTAAATATGCAGTCGTCATCGAAAAAGTAAATGTATTAAAATTAAAATTTGAAATAAATGTTATTTAATAAGTTTAAAATATAATCGAAATCCTCCTCATTACAATCTACCTTACATATATAATTCTTTTTAATATTAAAACTATATGTATTAAAAATATTTATTTTTTTTTGCATCTTAAAAGTAGTTTAACCATGAATAAAATTTTTGCAATACGATGTAAAAGGATCTACATATTTCGGGATACTATTCGAAAATAATACCCCTACATTGTGCATAACGTTATGTATATCTTTTTGGATTGTATTGGATAAATCGTTGTTTTTTTTTTCATTATTATTATTAAATATGGGAATTTTTGTTTCGTAATTACGTAATTCTAAATTTATTATTTTTTCCTTATTAAATAATTTATTAATCATTACGTTGTATAGTAAATTCCTATAATAGGACGTGTTCGTTTTTAGTTTTTGTAAAATTCACACTGTGGAGAAGGGCATATATTAAATACTTTTTCGTAATAGTTTTTTAATTCTATTTCTATGATGGCTAATATTTTATCGATTTCGTTATAGTAAAGGGGCATCTAATGGTATCAACATTCATTAAAGGAAATAAATCTCTTAAAATATGATCAAAATTAAATTTATGTATTTCTCGATTGTTTAGAAGATGATAATTAGTACATAACACAATTTCTTATAGTTAATTCTATCGACACATTTACAAATGTTTGAAATTATTATAATATATGTTATTTATAACATCTTTACATATACAATTTTCTTCATTTTTTTTTTATTTTTTTATTAATTTTTAAACATAATAACAATGTAGATAAAATATTGAGCACGATGATGATGAAGGAAATACAATCTGAAAGAAAAGTGAAGGGTACGATCTTTAGATTTATTATTATTAATTTTTTCTATAAAGGAGACTAACTTGTAGTTGTAAATAGAAATTCATCGTGTATTAATTCAGAAATTTCATTTGAGCATTTGGTTTTTCTTTGACACAAATAAAAAATATAGTGAGATAAAATAACATAAATACAAATCAACAACATAATATAGACAGGTAAATAAACAAATGTATACCACATTCGAAATTTTTTGAATAATATGAGATGGCGTAAAAGTAATAATAATGATATGAAAAAAACAATAATCATTTTCGGAGATTATTAATTAATGAAAAAGTAGGATTGTAAAATATGTGAATGGAATGATATATGTTAACAGAGAAAATCGGAAAAAACTCGTTAAATGAATGTGAACCGTAATTTCGAGTGAAATAGGATTTTTAGTAGAATCGTAAAATCAGAAAAATAAAATGTATTCGTAGATTCCAAATGTGATATATATTAAATGTAAATAAATGAATAAACAATCTGTGTACTCACCAGCAGCAAAAGATATAAATAAGTTGACGCGAAAGTCTTCTGCTCTTTCCTTTCGGATACTTGGTACGAAACCTCATTACTCGGGTGGCTTTTTTTTTATCAATATGTGAAGTCGTCGCGAAAAATCGTTCACCAAACAAACACGTGCTAAAGAAGCGTAATTAAAAAATTGAGATCAATATAGCGAAAGTATTTTAAGAAAAAAGTAATTTTATAAATCAGATATCTCAACACAATATACATAAGTATAGAGTATAATATAAATAAAATAATAAGACACAAAACAGCAAAAATATTGTATAAAAAACTGATTAATATACAGCATTTGTAATTTAGTTCAAGTATAATGATAGAAATTAATTTTAAAATTAGGGAGAAATGTAAAATCGGTGAATAAGATTCTTTAAATTGATTGACGAAAAAGATTTGAAAAATAAAAAGTCCTACAATTATTTAAAGTTATATTTTTTTCTGAAAATTTGAGTTTGACGTACGTAAAAGAAGGTACAGCTTAAACGATCGTTACAGATCCTGAACAATGGTACCGCTTCCATCAAATATATATGTATCCAGATACGCTAAAGAAAATCCGAATCATACGCATGAGGAAATTAATATAACGTAAAATAAAATAGAAATGTATGAAATTCTATCGTAAACAAAAAAGCATAATAATTTCATTAGTTGTATGATGAAAGAAAATTCTATTCATCGTATACTTCATCATGGGCGTCGCCAGCGGGGGGCAGGGAGGGGCAGCTGCCCCCTCCCCCCTGGAGCCTTGAAACTTTTTAATCAACTGGCATCGATGAATATTCATAGACGCGTAATTATGGACAATTTGGAAAACTTATGTTTTAATTAAGATTTTATTCTTGCTTAATAAAATATTAAGCCTTTACAACTTATAAATTTTATTTTTCCTATGACTCATATCCTCTTTCTATCATCTTGCCCCCCCCCCTGGCGGCTGGCAACTCATCTTGCCCCTCCCTGGCTCATCACCTGGCGACGCCCTTGTACTTCGTTAGGTTATGTATATATTTTTTAATAAATCAATAATAATAACTATCGTGGGAATCAAAAAGTAATTTACGGAAGAGAAATAAATTATTTGCTTGTACCAATATTAGAATAAACTTTGAATTTATAGTACTGAATCGAAAATTTTTTTTTTTTCATGATATTGTATCGTATATAATAATAATAATAACGGAGAAATTAATTCAAATAAATAAGTAAATAAATGCATAATTGTACTTACCCAATTAAATTACTGATGAATGATTGAGGAAAAACTTTGAAAAATTTTTAAAATCACTTTAAAAAGTTTGAATACTTTGAAAATGTTTACTTCAGTGTTCGCAGAACGAAGGCACAAATTCAACTGATCGAGGAATGTTCTCCAGCTAACGACCCTCGAATTTCTAGCTTGTCCCGTTAAAAAACAGGTTTCTTCGGTACATATACCTACAAAAGTCGCTTTCGCAAAATTTCGCTGAAGATCGCGATATTGTAGCGGTGACGATTAGCCTTACAACGTGATCGGACAGAAAAGATACTTTCTAAATGATTATTTATGACCCTTCAAAGTTGCGGTATAATATTCGCACTTTTGTATCGGTAAAAATCATTAGCCACTTTGTACAAACGATGATGATGACGGCAAGGGACAACGTGTATCGTGCCTGCATACATACAACGAAGAAAAAAGAGTTCTCGTCTTTTAGACGACAGTTTTTTTGTTCGCTGGGTTAATTGTTCATCGATAGTCAGAGCCATCTCCGTTATTTTTTACGATCACATCCTTCTATCTCACAATATATATATACATATATATATATTGATACGACTCAAACTCAAGTTATGTGAATTACGACTTCGAGTTCTTGTTTAGGGGGCCATTTGATACGAATTTTACTGTGGGTCCCTTTTTTGGAGCACCATTTGATACGAATTTAGTTCTGTATTTTAAACTTTATAAAAAAAATAAATAATAAAAAAAATAACGATCTTGCGGGCGCCAGTGGCAAGAGACAACGGCTTGCCACCACCGGAAAAGCTCTGTTAACGGCAGAACACTAGGCTTTTTTAACCACGGAAAAATAACGCGAAAAAAGAAAACAAAGAATAATTAACACAAAAAAATATCAAATTCTAAATGTGCAGCACGGCGAAAGGATGACATATACTTAAAACGTACACGCGACGACGACAAGCAACAACAATTCAACCAAAAATTACACGACGACCATTATCGACCGAACACTGAATCAATCCGACTATATCGCGTGAACAATTAATTATTACTCTTCTATTATCGCTTTATAGTGCCAGATGCACGAACGAAGATTTTTGGTACACGATGGACTTTTACCAACGACATAGTCGAATCGCTGAAATTACCCGGTACCTTATCAATTAATTCGAACGCCGATTTTTCTAGAACATTTTATATATATATATATTTGTATTATATTATAAAGCTGCCACTACCCTCTTTCCGGGATTTTTATAAATTCTCTTGCGACTCTCGTAGCTACACGCTCCGTACTTATACGTTTCGACGGTAAACGCGACCGCGATTTCCCCCGCGAAACCAGTTCGCTCCCGCAACACAGCCGACAGAACGGCTGCGTTCGGAATAACCAGGCTTCTCGGTCGAAGTAGCTTCTCCGATCACAATTCACCGTCATTTCTGCTGCCCGAGAAAACCCCGAAATATAGATGATTTTAAAACCGAAATAATAATTTCTACCTCGGACAGCATTATTTGAAAGCGTAAAACGTAATTAAAAACGCTACAACTGCCGAATCCGTCTCAATATATATATTATATATATATATATATATATATATACATACGCTATCTCACTCACTCGTCTATCACAATTAGCATAGTTTTCGGGAACCGTGTTTTTTTCTTCGAACACCCTGTGTCTCGTAAAACTAACAGGATTTTTCTACCTGTCTCTCTATATATTTAGCGTCAACGAATCTTAGAATGTTTCACGTATATCATCGGAAAAGTAATTTACGAAATTTAAAAATATTAATTATTGCGCGAATCGTACACGTATTTTTATAAAAATGTATATTCCATACACATTACGATATGCTTTATTTTTTTTTCAGTTCTCCGGGAACTAATTCACACGGGATTTATCAATCTTTTTTTCCTATCATGTCGCCACATAGCTATATCTTTTATGCGAAAAAAAAATTATAATAAAAATAATATATTAATAGATAAAAAATTATATATAAAAAATAAACTACTATAACGCGGTGATGTTTGCATGCATACTAGGTTATGAACGGAGCTTTTTTCGCTGCGGATGCGATTAGACATACTTGTAAAAATATATTACGAAAAATCCTGAAAAAATTATTGTGTAGTGTACGAATAAAAATATACTTAGGCTAATTTTATATTTACTTATACTTAGGCTTCGAAATATTTTTAAATAAATTGCGGTATCGCAAACGGACGACGCGTGGCGGAAACCGATCCCGGGCTATCTCAATGCGCGTTCTTATTTCTACATTATTAAGGTCATTATCTTCCGTTATCCAACAGACTAGATACTTGTATTTTCGAACCCGTTCAATTTCCCTACCCCGTTCAATTTCCCTACCTCGTTCAATTTCCCTACCCCGTTCAATTTCCCTACTTCGTTCAATTTCCCTACCCCGTTCAATTTCCCTACCTCATTCAATTTCCCTACCCCGTTCAGGAATAGATTTTTACCTGAAACCTTATGAATAAAGAATTTATTATTGTTTTTACTTTTTAATACTGCCTAGCTTATCAAATTCTTTAAATCGAAATAGATTTTACACGATGTATGTACCACTAGACGCAAGATCATCTTACAAATAAATAAACAGACGCTTATCTACACTTATCGCGAAATCAGTGTTCCGTGGACATGAAACAATCAGATTTTGATGCTCTCCCAGTTTGAAAGTTCACTGACAAATCCGCGAGCATCAGAAACACTATAAATACCGTGTGTCGGAACAGATTTCTAACACGCTAAGCCGGCGTTATCTCTCCATTTTCGTTTCGATATTAATATTGTTACTACTATATTGGTATTATCTGAACTTCTTGCTCCTTATGATTCTTGCTTTATCCTCTCCGTCTCCGGTTATAATGCCTGTACTTCAATCTTTCCTAAGCTCTATCTTTAATCATTTCTCAATTTAACCCTTTCTTTTAATTTTTGTATTTATCGGGTCAAAGCCTCTGATGCGCCTAAAAAATATAATATTATTATTATTTTACAGAAGAAAACAAACTTCTAGAACATCCTACTGCAGACATATATCCTAGTGTACTTGCACTATGTACACTAACACACCTAGGCGCCAGATCGTTCTTTACCTTTCCCGCCTCATGCTGCTACGACTCGTCAGGCGTATTGTTAAATAATTTCCTACGCATCGAGTTTTGAAATTTTACCACATCTTTTAATGTTATTCCTTTCTATTGTTGATATCATTGTTTAACAAAGTTTCTCCTCTACCCACCATTACGGCTATAGCGCCGCGGTTTATATAATAAATTCAAAATTAAATGCGCAAAATAATTATACCCAATCACGTTATTAACACTTATTTTAATTTCCCTCTCCCCTCGCGTTTTCAAGCAAAAAAAAAAAAAACATTTAATACGTAAAATATTCCCAGATATTCCGAGCTTCGCGACTATTTATTTTTGTATGTTATACACGAGTGACTTTCAAAAAAACAGCAAGTTCAATGAGCTCGCTCTTTTCTTTGACTAAAACTGAGCCCAATACAACCGAAGTATAATTCATAGATGGAAAGGATTTCCCCGGTTTCCTTTCGAGAAATTGAATACGATCATGCGTTTTCGCGGCAGACGTACGTAGCACAGTTTCCTCGCCAATATCCTCACCGTTGGAATTTACTACCTGAGAACGGTTCCTATTCTCTAATGGTTAATTCTTTCGTCGAAATGGCAGGCAAAGTGTCATTCATCATACACGAATACAGCCAGACTGGCTCGGCTGCATCGCAGGCCTCATTTTTACTTCGTAATACCCACTTCGATAAATCATTGCCGAACGAACATTCACCAATTTCCGTAGCTATTCGAACGTGATCGCGCTCGTCGCATGTACCCAACTGATGATAATGTTCTCGCACAAAGCCATAACTTTTATTTGTATTCATTATTATCACTTTTGAAACGACTTGCTTTTTTTTTTTTTTCGCATTCCGTAAGCGAATATCGAGAACTGACGTCTCCTCAGACGACACCCAAGAAACGCCGAATGCATGCCACTAAAGTGGTTTACGCACTCGTTTAAACAACGACATTACCCTAGTTTTCACGCTGACACAATGAGAAGCTTTTAAAACCCTTACAGTTCACCTTTTTCTTGAGCACAAGTCCTTCCTCGGCTTATCTGAAAGTTTATTCGCTAAATTTTTTCAAGAAAATCTTCGACATTTAATAGATAATAAAAAATCAAGTCAGTCGTCGAATGTGTTTATTATTGATTTATTATTTTCTTTTTAGCAACCTTTACTTTTCGACTTTATGTACATACTGTTTTTATTGTTCGTTTGATTTTGCAATATCGGTTTGCCACTTTGAACAGTTACAATTCCGGTAGAAATATTATTGTTATCACCTTTTTTTTATTAGTGATAAGAACCAGACGATGACCGTGCTCCGATTTATTCCGAACTTGCAATTACAATATTCAATTTCACAAAGATTAAAAAATGCAACAATAATGCGCGCGTAATAGAAAAATTACAGTTGTGTAATAAGTAAAATTAAAACCACACTATTATAAACAATTATTTAATATTTAATTACGTTTGATAATCATCTCCGACTGCCTCTTGAACATTAAACTTCTGCTACTTCCTCCGCCCTCAAACACGCATTCCAATTTTTCCTATAATTCTTTCTCTACTTTAGACCTTGCTTTTGAATTGGCTGCACTATTCCCCTTTTTTTTATCAAGTACCGTACATCAAGGCCTTTGCTCCAGCGACAATTTCCCAATTTTCGTCAATATTCCCCTCAATGTGCCGAAGGCGTAAGCAAAGCGGTTAATTAAACGCTTCGTTTTTCACAGACCTGATTGGGACAAATATAAGATAGGATTTATTGTTCCACACCACTTCTCACCATCGGTAGAGAAGAACCTACAGAAGTTCACGGAAGCAATTATAACACTGCCGCTGTAACGTTCATTCCACTAACATCATACACACAACATAAGTGGGTACCTTGGCGGTTTCTCCAGAGATTAACGCAGTCATTTCTGCGAAGAAAAGAGCTCTCCGTAAGTACAAGACCACCAAATTACTCAGTAATCTAGTGGAATTCAGAAAACCGCAGGGCCATAGTGAAATTACTTATCCGGACAAAGAAACGCCAGATCTTAAAAATTCCAGCACCGTTATGCGAAGCAAAATTAAGCCTTTCTATGAAGCCTTGAATCATTTTTTGACTGATGCGTTACCCATAAATGGCGCACTGATGAAAAAAGGTGGAAAAACAGACAATATCTTTTAATTCTGATGAAAATGATCCTTTAAATCTTCCTTTTACAATCCATGAGTTAAATCACCAGCTAAACTATAACATAAGGAATAACGCACCTGGAGTTGACTCCATTACATCCCTTTATGCTCAAACATCTTCCTACATCTGCTAGATTATTCCTACTCTGCATCTACAACCAAATTTAATCCTCTAGCTTTATCCCACAATGCTTAAAAACAACTCTTCCTATCCCGATTGTGAAGTCGAACAAAGACCCCTCCCCCTCTCAAAGCTATAGACATATCTCGTTGATCTCAGTCCTTTCTAAGGTATTATTAGAAAAAATGGTGAAAAAACGCCTCTATTTCTATCCTGAATCTAAGGAAATCCTTTCTCCCATCCAAGCAGGCGGCCGAAAATATAAATCTGCACTCTTTCATCTTCTTAGCCTACAAAGGCAAATCCTAACAGCCCACAACAGATCAGGGCATCTCTACTCGGTCTTTTTTGACATAGACAAAGCTCACGACCGCATATATATGGCGTGCTTAAAAAACTGAAGAACGCCGAAATTAACGGTAATATAGGCAATTTAATCTAGAGCTTCCTCATTGATAGAGCTATTCAAGTGAAAATAGGCTCTTCACAGTATCTTCATCCTTCACGACTGAAAATGGAATTCCACAGGGTTCGCCTTTAAGCGTAACCTTGTTTATCCCTTATATAAACGATATAGCAGATTGCATAAGGTCGCCGGTAACAGTCCGTTCGTTCATTGATGACCTTAACATATCTCTTCCCTCAAACTTCCCCGCTAATATGGCGTCTATCTTACAGACAACGATCAATAGATTACAAAACTGGGCGGAAAAGAATAGCTTGGATTTCTCATCCGATTCCTAAAGAAGTTTTGTCCTATTTCCAATCCCGATATCACCCTCTACCTAAAACATATACCTATCCCATTTCTTCCTTCCATAAGGTTCTTGGGTCTAACGTTCGATGAGAGATTGTCGTGGGCTCCATACATATCTATCCTTAAGAGTAGTTGCATGAAATTCTTGTCTATCTTGAAATATTTATCCAACCAGTATAGATCCTAAATTGCTGTTATCAGTATACAAAGCCCTTATCTTAAATAAACTGTCATACGGTTGCCAGGTGTATTCTTCTGCTAATAAAATAATTCTAAAATCTATCGATCCCATAATACTTCTTTAAATATCATACTTGGGACGCATCGGACCTCTCCTTCGTTGGGCATTTGTGCTTTGGCGGACTTTCCTCCTTTATCTATTATTCGCGATTATTTCACCTTTCGCGATTCCTTTCGATATTCCTTACCAGACTAATTTCCCACGAGTAATTCCCGATTCCTATTCCCATCCTTTCCTGGCGATCCATTGGTCAAGGCTTGCCATCCAGAGCTCAAGACTCTCTACTAACCAAAATAAAAAATCTGCTATTCGAACTTTCACGATCAGATGTATATGTCACATTCTTATGGGTCCCTAGTCATGCTGGGGTTCCCAGCAATGAGCGGGTTGACTTGGCTGCTAAGGCAACTCTAACTAGCCATATGTCATTCAACGCTGTACTAGCTCGATTAGGATGTCAATCTTTCTAATTCACCTTTTTTTGAAGAGTGGAGCAAACTATGGTCAGAACAAACGACCTGGCTCAAGTCCATAGTTGAACATCGACCCATGGTGACCGCTGTTCCTCGTGTCTCACGTAGGGATTTCTCAATCCTGTTGAGACTGCGCCTGGGTCACACTACGCTGTCACATAGTTACGTCTTTGAAGGAGCTCCCCCTCCGTCTACCTGTCCTCTTTGCGGGTTCATGGCCTCGCCAACCATAGAACATCTGCTGAAATGGTGCCAACATACTTTCCATACTTCTAACTATATCTCACCCCACCGTCTGTTCTCGAACCATCCGGACTGTGTTCGGGCAGTGTTGAATTTTGCAGCATCCAACAGATTGCGCCGACTTTTGTAACTTCCTGTGAGTATAGGTGCCGTAATAGTCCAGGTAGTTACACATGGCGCCTAGATTTATATTTGTAAATTAACAAAAAAGAATATATATATTTTGACGTCGTACTAGCCTAATAACTTTTTAACAAGCACATGGTATTATCGATAAAGCTCACGCGAGCAGTTTCATGTGAAGATACATTTTCAATAAAAAATGCCAATTAACAACGGCAAACAACTCTTAATACAAAAGTATTAATCGACCGGAGTCCTTCTTTATGCTTCTCCAGCGTACGGTCTAATATATATCGAGATCCATCATTGAAAAAGTTCAGCTATTCCAAAATAATAAATGCCATAGAATTATTTTAAGCATTTCGGTGTATACTATTACATAATACGTATGCTGCATTAAAACTTCCCTCTATCTGAAATGTAATTCACACATAAAGGATAAAACATCCTTTGACAACTGTTAAGTTTAACATATTCAATGAAATCGGGCATTACACGAGAACCTCTCTACAGCTAAAATACAAAACGAAATACAAACACAAACTCGTTAAACGTGTGCTGTTCTTCTCATCGGCTTCTCAGGATGTATCAATGATAATTCAATAAGGTATATTTTAAATATTCCTATGGTACTCTTTATGTAGATATTAAAATGCTATTTATATTATGTATATATTTTTCCCTCCGAAACCATGTAGGTTTTTTTCCTAATCTTGTAACTTAAAGTAATTCACTATCTTTTAGCGTAAACCGAGCGTAGATGTAGACACCGTTGCACGTTGGAGAGGACTTAACGCTACGTAATATCGTGCAAACTTATGTTATTTATAAATATATTTAATAAACTTCCTGTTCATTCATTCGTTATTCCATACCGACATATTCGATGCCGGCCCCAGAAATTAGTTTCAGAGCCGAGATTTCTACCTCAAAATCTCCTTCACTCCTTTTTTTAATTTGAAGCGAATTAATTCGAAATAATTAATCGTTTAATCTGTGAGATTTTTTTTTCTTTTTTTTTTCGTTCCTCGTTTAAAATATCAATAATTCCGCGATAAAAAAAGTTTACAACATTTCGACAGAAAAATATATTCCCACCACCGAACAAACTGATAAAATAATATCCGTTAACATCCTAAGTGAAAATAAAACCGAATAAAAAAGTCAACGATCTTACAAATTTACAGTAGATGAATTCTTCTAAAAATTCCGAAAAAGCGGGAAAAGAAAATTCTCGGATGAAAAAATGCAAACTTGTCTCTCAACTTGTAAACGCGCATGAGAATCTGCCAAGGCCGCGACATACATTCGACTTCGTGAAGAACCAAGAGCTGAGTAATAATTTAGCACGGAGAATTTTTCGACAATAAATGCGTCATGTGTTTCGACTTCGTGAATACTTTTTGATGTAATCAACCGCTGCTACAAGAAGTCTTCTCTGCTCTCAGAGCCGTTCGAATCATTTACGTTATTGCCTTAGAAAACTTTTTAAAACTTCCCACCGCGGTTCCTAAAACACAACATCAATTCATCACTCTTATCCCAAGCGAGTAGGATAATCTGAATTTTATTCTACATTTATCACTCTGCTAAGCCCTCTTCAATTCAGGCTATTTAAGGTGTAGAAAATATCTGAAGTAATAATTCCTTCATACACCAATTTCGCAACAGAAGTCTACATAATATCATCATAGCGGATTGCCGTCGATTAATAGAAAATTATTTTACCCGGTCGAATGTACCCCACAATCGCTATAATTTTTCGTCTATCAAGAATAAAGTAATGAAGTCAGAGAGTGAGTGAAAGAAAACAAAAGCACCTCTACAGTAGGTTGTCTAAGTATACAACTATCGAACGCTCGTAATTTCCGCGTTAATGAAGATTATGTTTCTTACTTTTTTTATTTTTTTCGCCCACGTAAAATGTTATTTTGCGGCGGCTGAGCTGATCATTTTAATGTATCAGACATTCAAACGGATTCATCCTATTTCGTCAGTGTCGCTGAATAGTTGTACAAAGTGTATATCGTCATTTTGCTAAATAATTCCATTTGAACTCTTCCGTATGATTTTCTGGTGTTATTACTAGAGCCAGGCTTTTTCGTGAATTCAACAGATGCAATAAAAACTTTTAAAGCGAGCAAAAACACGTGTAATATAAAGCGAAGACGTGCAATGAAAATTAAAAATGTTCAAAAACTTTCAACTTAAATGAATGTTTTGAAATAATTCAAATTTTAAACATTTTTACTCGACAGCTTTGAATCAAACGATGTAATTAAATTCATTTCTAAGTTATTTTCCTTAAAACTTAAAAATATTCTTATTTATTGAAACGGGATCGTTCAAACAATATATATATTCAATTTAACGTAAAAATAATGCATTTCACTATAATACTAAAAATGTACGCACAGCACTGGCAATAAATTTTGCAACAAAAGCACAGCAGGAAAAAACACAAACAATATTTTATAATTACTTTACATAACGCAATGAGATACATTGTTAAAAACGCACAACATATTAATAATACAGAAACCTCATGTTTATTTCTTTACATCACTGCCGGTATAATATAAACTTTATTGTATTACAACATAAGCTTTAATCAAAAATACACTTATCGATATCTCAGAGTGATAAACACTTAAAAGTTACCTTTCCTATTATCCACACTTATTAAAATAATACAGACAACAAATATTGTATCGTTCACTTTGGGAATTTAGTTAAATATTTTATTACTTAGTTGTTACAAATTATAAATTCACTATCCCTTATACAATTTATCATAAAATTATAATTGCATTAGTCCATATACATTTCATACTTTAAGCACAAAATTAATTTTAGTTTATAGATCTATATTGTATAAAACTATGCTAATTAATATTAAATTTTAATTTTATAATGGTTTATCCTTATTACATAATATCTTTACTATTAGAATTTTCTTATGCTGTTTCAATGATTATTTTAGTAGCTATTAAGATACAATTACTACTTTCTGTATTATTAACCCTATAACTTAATAAGTAATTAATATGTTTATTATCTAAACTTTTATTATTATTCATAATTATAATTAACTTGCTATTTATATTACATTTTGTCACTTTTATTTGTAAAATAATTATTTTTATCATATGTTTCATTATTGTATTTATAGATTTATTAGTTTTTCCTTTTAAGTACATTTATTATTATTGAAGTGTGCCAACGTCATAACGGGATTGGGGTATAAGTGTGTTTAATTTTAGATATTACTTAATTAATTAAATACAAATCATTATTTTTATTACATATAATTGTAAACATGGGCTACATTCCGGTGTTGAGCATATTACGTTTTATATCATAAGAAATCAATCTGCTTTATTTAAATGTTGAAAATTACACATAAATGTAGCCCATGTAAGATGTTAAAATTTTTGTAGTACTTATTATTAGTTTTAGATTAGATTAATAATAAGTATATATAATAATTAACAACAAGTGAACACAGAAATACATTGTAAACATGGACTAAAAAATGATGCATACATTTGAACAATATAAAGCACATTGAAGTAGTTCATGTACACGCACGTTCGCTGCTCGCGCTATCGAACGCATTTGAGATTAAGAATATCACATAATTATATGTATATATGTTCAAATTTTTCAATATATTCAATATATATATATATATACTAAATTGGAACTGTGCTAGAGATTAATCTCTTCATTTTTATTTCTAAAGACCTCCATTTAGCATATATATTTTAGAATTCCTTAGAAACTCCAAACTATTTGGATTTCTAACTTTCAAAATATTTAAATAAAACGAGTTCCGTAATACGATTAATGCGGATTTTAAATGATAATTTCACTTTCCTTAATTTTTTGCGAATAAAAAATTAATAAATAAATAAATTTTACATACATTTGATAATAAAATTTTCCTAATAATACGTTTGCTAATTTCTTACGTAAATGCACAGGCCTTTATCTGCCGGAATAGCTTGTGTTATGTTAGTGCTAGATCGTATTGAATTTTTCCTTTTTCAATGAGAATTTTGCCGTAAACGTAAACAGTTAAAAATATAACTGTTTTTTTTTGTTTTTTTTTTTAAACACACCTTAATTAGGATAAAATAAATACCAATTTCATTTACCTTTCTTACAGATTCGACATCATTCTCTAAAGTAAGCTGTAGAACTCATTTAAATTTTTCAAAATTATTTGCATAAAACAAAGCAGCTGGCAGCCATGTTCCCCAATCGGTTATTACTGGTTCCGGTGCTGGTGGTTTTTCTTCCATTATTATCCGTTTGTATACTCTCATAACAGCCTTCAAAAAACCTGTTTTTTCCCGCAATTTACTTCAGTTAATTTATATTCGAAAACATATATTCGTTCTACTGCGAGGATGGGCTAGGAAATATCTAATATCAGTATCCGGCCCCCATGGCGATAATGCGACTTGCCATTGCCCACAGGACCCTGATTAAAGAATGTATTTCATATAGCACCCGGACACCATGGCAGCAAATGCACTCAAGCACAGCCCATAGGAGTCCAGGAATATATAAAGCTTATAGCCCACACTATGGCGACAGATGCGGTTATGCATTGCCCAAAGAGTACTAGTAGAAGCTATTTCGAATAAAGGATCAACATTATCGTAACTACGTTACAGCAAGTATGTTCCTTATGCAAGTAACGATTTAAATATTTCTATATTACTGAATAATTTAAGTTACAAAATGCTATTAAGTGATAGGAAGGGCGTCACAGCACCATTTCCTCCTCTTAAGCCTTCGTCTTGGATTATCCGGAAAAGTATTAATATACATTCTATTAATGTTCGGGTTAGTATTTAACTTTAATTTTTCAAAGAATTTTTGATACTAAATATTTAATCTTACTAACATTTAAATTTATTCGATTACTAAAGTAGCTAATAAATGGGGCAGCTGGGGCGTCTGACGTCACCAACCCCTATTTGTCCCCTGGTGCTCAAAACTCACCCCAATTTGTGTCCAGCTGCTCAAAACTCACCCCAATTTCTGACTTGGAGCCCAAAGTTACCCCAAGATTCCCCCGATTTTCCCCATGAGTAGGTACCCCGAGTGTCCAGGTTTCCCCCGATTTTCCCGGGCAGCTGCTGAAATTTCACCCCAAATTCTCATCAGGGTGCTAAAAATTAACCCCAATTTCTCTTTTAGAGCCCAAAGTTACCCCAATTTATGTCCATGCGATCAAATTTAACCCAAGTTCCCCCCCCCCAATTTTCCTGGACAGTTCCACTAATTCGATCCCTAATTCCCATCAAGGTAGACAAAATCCACCCCAATTAGCATACAGGTGCTGAAAGTTCACCCCAATTTGTATCCATATGGTTAAAATTCACCCAAGTTTCCCCAAAATTTCTTCAAATTTTCACGATTCCCCGTTCATACTGCTATCTGTAAATGCGCTCGCACCGTTTCCACACATATATTCAACATAGCCTTAGCCGCCATGAAAGTGTACTCGCTTTCCCATACCCGCGCCTTCTATCATCATGTGTATGTATTATACATGTCTCTTCGTGTAATATATGTAGCATACTTTTTAATTTTCATTTTTCGAGGTTGGGAGGGGTAAAATTTTGCCAGAGTGATAAAAACGTTTGAATCTCAACACTTAGAACCCAAATTTTAAAGGAATTTTCCGAGTCGTGCTCCGTTCCGACATTTTTTTTTTTTTAAATTTTATTTTTAAAGAAAATATTTGATCGTTCCATCAGTCGAATGAGAGCGGGCGAGTATGCTGCTATGAGATGTATTACGTAAGCCCGACCGCGGCTGTAATGGAAATATTTAAATGTTCCAGCAACTAGTTGAAACTGTCACCAGGTGAGGTGAATTCCAGTCGTTCGTTTTGAAATTAACTAGCCGATCATCTATGCTCACTCTCACACGCCACCGATAGAAACCTGTTCACGATCGCTACACGTTCACACACGCACACATATACACCGCCACCTGATATATATTTTTCGTCTTTTTCCGCTTCCGATCTTATACTTAATCCATTGATATTTTTTTATTTTTATTTTTACGTATTCTCTGTTCATTGCAAAAGCACACCGTCCATTCTTGCACACATATCAAGCATTGAGTTAACCTGTACAAAGGTACACTGTACTATTCCATGCACGCTCCGTCACCACCGAAATAAACACCGCGATATCACACACACACACACACATACACACCACCACTTCGTACATATTTTATTTTCGAGTCAAAATATTATAGAATTAGCCTAACTTTATTTTTCTTTTACGCTTCTGTTTATTTCTTCTGTTTTGTTTCTCCGATTCTAAAAATTAATCTGTCAATGTATTAGCCACTCTTTCATTCGCACATAATGTTCCCTCGCACTCATCTGCTACCAGTAGTTCTCTTGTCGTTCATAATAACTTTTTCAAGTCTAATATTATAGAATCAGCCTAATTATATTTTTTTTCGCTTCCAATCATTTCCTCCGTCCGTTGATAATTTTCTTATTTTATTTTTTCTCAGGTTCTAAAAATAAATCCATTGATATCTTCACTAGTATGATTGCGTAAACATCTTCTAACGGTATTCCTCATATTGTTCATAATAATTTTTCATGTCTATGTATTATGGAATTAGTCTAAAATATATTTTTTCCCCTCTAAAGTCTTTTTCCAATCGTAAGTATTCAAAAATTAATTCGAGTATATTTTTATTTAACGCTGTTTCATATTTTCCCTCTCCCCTATCCACCCTACACAAATTTAAATTCTTTTCTATTATTTTTCATGAGTACATCCCCCCCCCCCCTGAAACTACAGTGAATCCATACCATTCATTCCCACGCATCCATCTGCTAACAATGATTTTCTCATCATTCATAATAATTTTTTTCGAATCTGTTAGTTTAAGATTATTTCATTTTTTTCAAACTCTAAATATTTTTTTTTTTTTTTTCAATATCTTCCATATTTCCCCCCAATATGTCCGCATACGCTCATAATTCAAAGGTACTCTGCTTATTTCCTTGCATGAATGTTGCTATGTCGTTGATTTCGATCTTGTGTCAAGGTCATCGAGTCTGCCCGGATCTTCTCCTTCATATCTTTTGTAGAAAAACCGGTTGACATGTACACACCTACACACAAACACCCATAACCTAAAGATCACCTGTAAATTTCGTTCATTTGCGTATGCAACCAGCTTTCACCAAAGGAATATGGTTTTTCTGGTGCAACCCGCCCTCTTCAAAGACATGCATCGAGCTAGAATCTCGAAAGGATCTGTTCAGGCAGTCAGTATTAGTGTTACATTAAACGTGTAGAATTTGTTGAAGCTGTGTTCTTCACGCATTAATAAAAGTTTGCTCTAACATTAAAAGTAATAATTTTCTACATTCTTAGTAAAAAGTTAAAAATATTATTCAAACATGAATAACAATACCGATTCGATTGATATTAAAGTCGACGAATTTATTCAGAATTCATTTTCGAGTGATAGTGTCTCGCATACAACTTCATCACCTCAATCACAGCAATCAGATGATGGTTATACAGCAGAAGGATCAACATCTTCTGTACATAATATCATTGGTCCTGTATTATTATCAGAACAAGCAGATATAGCGGAATATTTTGTAGATATCAGCATCCATATAGATTGTGATTATGGTTTTCGAGTAACCGAACTAGCAATGATTGATATGTCTGGCGGAAAGTGTTTGCATACACTGTATAAGCCAAGCAGAGCATGGCATTCATCAAAAACGCCACATTTACAATGTTCTTCGATGAGTCATCACTTGAAAAATCCTTCATTATTTCCCTGTCGGGAAGAAACATTTATGGCACGCGATATATTCACGATAATATCTCAAAAACCGAGAGCTCGCATATATATTTTAACGGTATATGCTAAACTTATACTAATGGAACTTAACGAAAAGTCTGAATTGTTGAGTGATTTAGACTATGGAATCGTTAATATGGATAAAGTCTTTCGACTACATAGTATTGAGAATCTACATGAAGAGTATTTTGATATAAGCAATTTGATAACCTGTAAACATCATAATGAGAATGATAGTTTTCATTGTGCAGCGAAAAACGTTATGGTAATGAAGGCCTGGTACGATCATGTTTTCCATCCGCTGAAGCTTATGAATAATCTCAATATAAATGATTTAAGTCAGTTGTTCATTACAGCCACCAAAGAAATGATAATTACATTATTTCCAAGTTGTGTTGGAGACATTTATGCATTTCTACAGATAGATTAAAACCGGATGATATGATAAAATCACTTCTACCATGTTACGAGCATGAGCATGATGAAGAATTCGTCTATGAGGTGTGTTGATCAATAGAGCAACAGGTAGAAAACCTAGTAGTTTACGAGACACAGCATGTTCAAAGAAAAAAAACGAACTAGCACAAGCAGATCAGAGTTGCAACATACGAGTGGGAGATATATTCTCGAGAACAACAGCTTGATTATAAAAAACGTCGAAGATACATGTATCTATCTGTGAACAATTATCACATCAAACATAAAAAGGTTGACTAAAAGATTATTATTTTCTTTTTTCGTTCATTCTCGCCACTATTACCACTGGCGCCCCCACTGTCAAGACCTCTAAACATACATTACTAACCTCGCCAACACTATAATATTTTTCTCTGTGTTACTAAATTAACCCAACTATATTTTTATTCATTTGTTACACAAACATTTGTTCAAATCTTTTGTAATATATCGTACATACATTTATAGCCCACACAGACACTACTTGCTTCATTACCACGAATACATCTCTTTCATGGTCACTTATCGTAACATAGTTTTTCCTGAAATTGTAAAAAAATTCTCTTCGTTCCATTCTTCCAAGTTTTCCAAATTTCAAATCATGCATAATTATTTAAGAATCAAATTAAGTATATTTTATCATTTCCAAAAAATTAATCATCTCTGTACAAGGCATTAACTCATTTTTCAAAACAAACATATTTTTTTTAATCTATCATACATATCATTTTTATCATTCAAATTTTTTTCTGAGTTCACAAATAGTTAACCTATAGAAAACATATTATTGTAAACATACATGACGAAGTCACTCCTCATAATTACATCATGAATTCATTTTTTTTTCATTTTTTTTTTTTTACCATCATGAAATTGTAGTAGTGTTTTTAATTTTTTTATTTTCCATACATGACAAAAGCAATACAATCACGACATCTATGAATACACACCATATGCTTCCAATAACCTATCATGCATTTTTTTAAATTAGTCCAAGCATACTATTTTTTCAATAACAAAGCCGATCATACATAATTTTTTCTTCTATATAATCACTAATCTATGAAAACACTTGATTCGTTTTACTCATACTGTAGCAACCACTCCTTTTCCCTCATGCTAACAAACTTCAAAATTTAATAATATAACACGAAATTAATCTAAATATCTGTTCATGCTATTAAAATTAATATATCAATCTTTACATTCCTTTTGTACATTTCTGAAAAAATCCTACAACATGTTTTAAAATTAATCGAAGTATACTATTTTATTACCTAAAATCAATTATTCTCTCATACAGTTTTTTCCAATCATCCATAATGTTTTTTCTGTATTGTCATTATTACAAAGTCATACAAAACAACAACACATTTTTAATCATAATGAATCCTTCATTCCATTCCGTTCATGCTATATACCATTATCATTCAATTCAACGTTATGAAATTAGTCTAAATATACATTCATGCTAGCAAAGTTATTATCTCACCCTTTGCATTGTTCCAAGATGATTTATTTGACATTTTTTCTTTAAATTTCCCTCATACTATTATTTTTGAAATGTAGGATGATGACTATGATTAGAATTCATGATTATGAAGAGAGAGATGCATGGTGAAATTGTATTGTCATTATATGCGAGATGATGTGTGTTTGTGGGTGAGTATGGATGCATGTAAAATATATGAGTGTGTTAGTAGAAAACATCCGTTCATGCGTGAACACAGGTACAGATACAGTTATAGAATGAGAGAGGTAAAAATATATATTTTGTTATGTTTGATATGTGCATGATAAAGAGGTTAACAAAGAATAATCACATTACCCTCACAACTTAGACATTGAGTTTTACCTTTGCAATATTTTAGATGTAAAAGCAGTGACATTGACATGTGGTAAACGTTTTCATCACTTTTGACTAATTATAACCAATTTTCCAACATTTCTCTTCGTTTTTCCTACATTTTAATACTTTTACACCGTTTCAGTCAATTTTTGCTATTTAATGCCATTTTTTCCAGTGTTTTTACCACCTTTCTCACAATTTTCATCATTCTTTCATCATCTTTGTTAGGTTTTTTCTTACAACTCTTTAATATTTCGATCGTTGCTAGTGATAACCATCATTATTTATGCTTTCAATCCTTCCACTTCAGCAATGCACACATACAGCTTAGCAATCGCCGCAGCCATTGAACGTTGTAGGACAGCAATCGTGATCTCCATTTGATTATTGGGATTTAAAAGTCACATCTTTGAACGCTTGATCTAATGCATCAACATGATTTTTTTTTTGTATTCGCCCACCCGCTGCTGGAGGTTCCACTTAATATTCTCAACAGACTATCATACAGTCGTTTAACAAGAGAATCTGTAAGACCCGAGACATTTACTTAACGTTTTCCCAACACATTTACAGACATACCCTGTACACTAAGGAAATCTTTAAACATCTCTGTAACCATTCCTTTTAAGCTGGCGGGAGCAAGGAACTCCTATAAACGTTTATCAATCAGCACTTCATCGTTCATCGCCCTGGTTTCACTCGCCGTTGCACAGACATGTAATAAACATTTTCTTCTTTTACAATTTTCTTATGCTATAACACTATTACATCATTTTTCCTCGTTTCTAACTAATTGTAACCAGTTTTCCATTATTTCTTAGCATGTTCTTCTGTTTAGGACCTTTTGCGCTATTTTTTCATCAATTTATGTTATTTCACATCGTTTTTCTGGTGTTTTACTACCTTTCACACAATTTTACTCAATTTTTCCCCATCTTTGAAGATTTTTTTTTTCATTTATCTCATATATTATATCTCCGAATGTGACGATTACCTATCCTTTTAAGTACATTTTTTTAATTCGATATAAGTGAGGAGTACTTTTCAGGTCGACATGTATACTTCGTGATATGACATTCAATTCATTATTAATCTATGTTTCAACAGGTTTGTGGTCGGTTGTTGGAGGTTTACAGAACTTTCTGTTGCATTGCTTATAGTATAATGGTTCTTGTGTGCTAGTGAGATGATGGTGTTTTGTGGGGAATAATAAACATGGGAAAGAGAAGGAGTGCGCCCCATCAAGCAGGGGGGAGTGATGCTTCGTAATTAACTTGGGTATTGCGCGCATTGCATGGCAGTTATAATATGCTCGAGCAAAAATTAGTCGCTGTACTCGCATGGTGTTCATGTTATTCATTAAATGTTCACACTGAGAGATGCAATGGGCTCATCGACAGATGGATCCATGCTATCATTTCGATTTTTATAATTGTAATCTGCACTGAGCATGTATGTATTACAACGAACCCATCAACTCTGTTACAGATGGTAATGTTTGAGGATAGATAGTGAAACGTTCATTAGAACATGAATGTGTATACAAAGTGTTGTTACATCACATGTATGTCATCAAATTAACTAAAATGTTGCGTCTATAGTAAAAAAAGAAATGAGGGTTTTTCCCTAAGAGGGCGACTATAATAAAATTGATGCGATTTTAGATGGAAATGGGAGTATTTTACAGTAAAAACGCTGTTTTGCACCTAAATGGTGAATATTCTGGAGGTTAAACGGCATTTTTCACACAAAATTTGATGTTTTTTTATAAATGTGGCTATTTTACTCCTACATGGAGTAATTTCTGCATGAGGAGTACTTTTTGGACTGACATGTATACTTCTTGATGTGGTATTCATTTCATTCTGAAGCTATGTTTGAACAGCTTTGTAAATGGTTGGGGGGGAAGTTTACAGAACTTTTCTGCTGCATCAGTTATAAGATAATAGTTTTTATATGCTAGTGAGATGAAGGTATTTGGTTAGGAATAATAAATATGGGTAAGAGGTGGAGTGCATCCCAATCAAGCATGGGAGAGTATTGTTTGGGAATTAACTCCATTATTTGCACACATTGCAATACAATTATAATCAGTTTGGTCAAAATTACTTGTTATATATCGTTCATGTTATACATTAAACATTCACACTGAGAAACGGACTGGACTCTTCGACATCAAGGTCCATGCGATCATTACACTTTTTTTCAACAATTTGTGACGTTTCATACTATTTTTTAATGTTTTGAACGGCTCTTATGATGTATTTCAGCACATTTTCACAGGTACAAAGTTCGTAATGCGAAATAATTTGAATTATTTCGACAGTCTTTACACACAAATAAAATACTATAACATTAACACACTCAACATGAAACAAATCATTACAAATAGAAATAAAAACGAAATTGCTCAGAAATTTTAATGAAATTCAAGAAGCATAGTGTATATGAAAATGAATATATTCTTTAAATCAACACTCCAAACTTGCAGTTTCAGAATTATATCAGAACCTGACTAAGAACTCCGTTGTTCCTTTTGCTGTATATATACATATATAATCATATATTATTAAATTATACATATAACTACATATGTACATATATATATCTAAATATATACATATATATCTACATATATACACATATATATCTACATATATACATATATATCTACATATATACACATATATATCTACATAAATACATATATATCTACATATATACATACATATATCTACATATATACACATATATATCTACATGTATACACATATTTATCTACATATATACATATATATCTACATATATACACATATATATCTACATATATACATATATATCTACATATATACACATATACATATATCTACATATATACACATATACATATATCTACATAAATACATACATATCTACATATATACACATATATATCTACATAAATACATATATATATCTACATATATACATACATATATCTACATATATACACATATATATCTACATAAATACATATATATATCTACATATATACATAAATATATCTACATATATACACATATATATTTAAATAAATACATATATATATCTACATATATACATAAATATATCTACATATATACACATATATATTTAAATAAATACATATATATATCTACATATATATACATATATATGCAGCAAAAGGAACAACGGAGTTCTTAGTCAGGTTCTGATATAATTCTGAAACTGCAAGTTTGGAGTGTTGATTTAAAGAATATATTCATTTTCATATACACTATGCTTCTTGAATTTCATTAAAATTTCTGAGCAATTTCGTTTTTATTTCTATTTGTAATGATTTGTTTCATGTTGAGTGTGTTAATGGTATAGTATTTTATTTGTGTGTAAAGACTGTCGAAATAATTCAAATTATTTCGCATTACGAACTTTGTACCTGTGAAAATGTGCTGAAATACATCATAAGAGCCGTTCAAAACATTAAAAAATAGTATGAAACGTCACAAATTGTTGAAAAAAAGTGTAATGATCGCATGGACCTTGATGTCGAAGAGTCCAGTCCGTTTCTCAGTGTGAATGTTTAATGTATAACATGAACGATATATAACAAGTAATTTTGACCAAACTGATTATAATTGTATTGCAATGTGTGCAAATAATGGAGTTAATTCCCAAACAATACTCTCCCATGCTTGATTGGGATGCACTCCACCTCTTACCCATATTTATTATTCCTAACCAAATACCTTCATCTCACTAGCATATAAAAACTATTATCTTATAACTGATGCAGCAGAAAAGTTCTGTAAACTTCCCCCCCAACCATTTACAAAGCTGTTCAAACATAGCTTCAGAATGAAATGAATACCACATCAAGAAGTATACATGTCAGTCCAAAAAGTACTCCTCATGCAGAAATTACTCCATGTAGGAGTAAAATAGCCACATTTATAAAAAAACATCAAATTTTGTGTGAAAAATGCCGTTTAACCTCCAGAATATTCACCATTTAGGTGCAAAACAGCGTTTTTACTGTAAAATACTCCCATTTCCATCTAAAATCGCATCAATTTTATTATAGTCGCCCTCTTAGGGAAAAACCCTCATTTCTTTTTTTACTATAGACGCAACATTTTAGTTAATTTGATGACATACATGTGATGTAACAACACTTTGTATACACATTCATGTTCTAATGAACGTTTCACTATCTATCCTCAAACATTACCATCTGTAACAGAGTTGATGGGTTCGTTGTAATACATACATGCTCAGTGCAGATTACAATTATAAAAATCGAAATGATAGCATGGATCCATCTGTCGATGAGCCCATTGCATCTCTCAGTGTGAACATTTAATGAATAACATGAACACCATGCGAGTACAGCGACTAATTTTTGCTCGAGCATATTATAACTGCCATGCAATGCGCGCAATACCCAAGTTAATTACGAAGCATCACTCCCCCCTGCTTGATGGGGCGCACTCCTTCTCTTTCCCATGTTTATTATTCCCCACAAAACACCATCATCTCACTAGCACACAAGAACCATTATACTATAAGCAATGCAACAGAAAGTTCTGTAAACCTCCAACAACCGACCACAAACCTGTTGAAACATAGATTAATAATGAATTGAATGTCATATCACGAAGTATACATGTCGACCTGAAAAGTACTCCTCACTTATATCGAATTAAAAAAATGTACTTAAAAGGATAGGTAATCGTCACATTCGGAGATATAATATATGAGATAAATGAAAAAAAAAATCTTCAAAGATGGGGAAAAATTGAGTAAAATTGTGTGAAAGGTAGTAAAACACCAGAAAAACGATGTGAAATAACATAAATTGATGAAAAAATAGCGCAAAAGGTCCTAAACAGAAGAACATGCTAAGAAATAATGGAAAACTGGTTACAATTAGTTAGAAACGAGGAAAAATGATGTAATAGTGTTATAGCATAAGAAAATTGTAAAAGAAGAAAATGTTTATTACATGTCTGTGCAACGGCGAGTGAAACCAGGGCGATGAACGATGAAGTGCTGATTGATAAACGTTTATAGGAGTTCCTTGCTCCCGCCAGCTTAAAAGGAATGGTTACAGAGATGTTTAAAGATTTCCTTAGTGTACAGGGTATGTCTGTAAATGTGTTGGGAAAACGTTAAGTAAATGTCTCGGGTCTTACAGATTCTCTTGTTAAACGACTGTATGATAGTCTGTTGAGAATATTAAGTGGAACCTCCAGCAGCGGGTGGGCGAATACAAAAAAAAAATCATGTTGATGCATTAGATCAAGCGTTCAAAGATGTGACTTTTAAATCCCAATAATCAAATGGAGATCACGATTGCTGTCCTACAACGTTCAATGGCTGCGGCGATTGCTAAGCTGTATGTGTGCATTGCTGAAGTGGAAGGATTGAAAGCATAAATAATGATGGTTATCACTAGCAACGATCGAAATATTAAAGAGTTGTAAGAAAAAACCTAACAAAGATGATGAAAGAATGATGAAAATTGTGAGAAAGGTGGTAAAAACACTGGAAAAAATGGCATTAAATAGCAAAAATTGACTGAAACGGTGTAAAAGTATTAAAATGTAGGAAAAACGAAGAGAAATGTTGGAAAATTGGTTATAATTAGTCAAAAGTGATGAAAACGTTTACCACATGTCAATGTCACTGCTTTTACATCTAAAATATTGCAAAGGTAAAACTCAATGTCTAAGTTGTGAGGGTAATGTGATTATTCTTTGTTAACCTCTTTATCATGCACATATCAAACATAACAAAATATATATTTTTACCTCTCTCATTCTATAACTGTATCTGTACCTGTGTTCACGCATGAACGGATGTTTTCTACTAACACACTCATATATTTTACATGCATCCATACTCACCCACAAACACACATCATCTCGCATATAATGACAATACAATTTCACCATGCATCTCTCTCTTCATAATCATGAATTCTAATCATAGTCATCATCCTACATTTCAAAAATAATAGTATGAGGGAAATTTAAAGAAAAAATGTCAAATAAATCATCTTGGAACAATGCAAAGGGTGAGATAATAACTTTGCTAGCATGAATGTATATTTAGACTAATTTCATAACGTTGAATTGAATGATAATGGTATATAGCATGAACGGAATGGAATGAAGGATTCATTATGATTAAAAATGTGTTGTTGTTTTGTATGACTTTGTAATAATGACAATACAGAAAAAACATTATGGATGATTGGAAAAAACTGTATGAGAGAATAATTGATTTTAGGTAATAAAATAGTATACTTCGATTAATTTTAAAACATGTTGTAGGATTTTTTCAGAAATGTACAAAAGGAATGTAAAGATTGATATATTAATTTTAATAGCATGAACAGATATTTAGATTAATTTCGTGTTATATTATTAAATTTTGAAGTTTGTTAGCATGAGGGAAAAGGAGTGGTTGCTACAGTATGAGTAAAACGAATCAAGTGTTTTCATAGATTAGTGATTATATAGAAGAAAAAATTATGTATGATCGGCTTTGTTATTGAAAAAATAGTATGCTTGGACTAATTTAAAAAAATGCATGATAGGTTATTGGAAGCATATGGTGTGTATTCATAGATGTCGTGATTGTATTGCTTTTGTCATGTATGGAAAATAAAAAAATTAAAAACACTACTACAATTTCATGATGGTAAAAAAAAAAAAATGAAAAAAAAATGAATTCATGATGTAATTATGAGGAGTGACTTCGTCATGTATGTTTACAATAATATGTTTTCTATAGGTTAACTATTTGTGAACTCAGAAAAAAATTTGAATGATAAAAATGATATGTATGATAGATTAAAAAAAATATGTTTGTTTTGAAAAATGAGTTAATGCCTTGTACAGAGATGATTAATTTTTTGGAAATGATAAAATATACTTAATTTGATTCTTAAATAATTATGCATGATTTGAAATTTGGAAAACTTGGAAGAATGGAACGAAGAGAATTTTTTTACAATTTCAGGAAAAACTATGTTACGATAAGTGACCATGAAAGAGATGTATTCGTGGTAATGAAGCAAGTAGTGTCTGTGTGGGCTATAAATGTATGTACGATATATTACAAAAGATTTGAACAAATGTTTGTGTAACAAATGAATAAAAATATAGTTGGGTTAATTTAGTAACACAGAGAAAAATATTATAGTGTTGGCGAGGTTAGTAATGTATGTTTAGAGGTCTTGACAGTGGGGGCGCCAGTGGTAATAGTGGCGAGAATGAACGAAAAAAGAAAATAATAATCTTTTAGTCAACCTTTTTATGTTTGATGTGATAATTGTTCACAGATAGATACATGTATCTTCGACGTTTTTTATAATCAAGCTGTTGTTCTCGAGAATATATCTCCCACTCGTATGTTGCAACTCTGATCTGCTTGTGCTAGTTCGTTTTTTTTCTTTGAACATGCTGTGTCTCGTAAACTACTAGGTTTTCTACCTGTTGCTCTATTGATCAACACACCTCATAGACGAATTCTTCATCATGCTCATGCTCGTAACATGGTAGAAGTGATTTTATCATATCATCCGGTTTTAATCTATCTGTAGAAATGCATAAATGTCTCCAACACAACTTGGAAATAATGTAATTATCATTTCTTTGGTGGCTGTAATGAACAACTGACTTAAATCATTTATATTGAGATTATTCATAAGCTTCAGCGGATGGAAAACATGATCGTACCAGGCCTTCATTACCATAACGTTTTTCGCTGCACAATGAAAACTATCATTCTCATTATGATGTTTACAGGTTATCAAATTGCTTATATCAAAATACTCTTCATGTAGATTCTCAATACTATGTAGTCGAAAGACTTTATCCATATTAACGATTCCATAGTCTAAATCACTCAACAATTCAGACTTTTCGTTAAGTTCCATTAGTATAAGTTTAGCATATACCGTTAAAATATATATGCGAGCTCTCGGTTTTTGAGATATTATCGTGAATATATCGCGTGCCATAAATGTTTCTTCCCGACAGGGAAATAATGAAGGATTTTTCAAGTGATGACTCATCGAAGAACATTGTAAATGTGGCGTTTTTGATGAATGCCATGCTCTGCTTGGCTTATACAGTGTATGCAAACACTTTCCGCCAGACATATCAATCATTGCTAGTTCGGTTACTCGAAAACCATAATCACAATCTATATGGATGCTGATATCTACAAAATATTCCGCTATATCTGCTTGTTCTGATAATAATACAGGACCAATGATATTATGTACAGAAGATGTTGATCCTTCTGCTGTATAACCATCATCTGATTGCTGTGATTGAGGTGATGAAGTTGTATGCGAGACACTATCACTCGAAAATGAATTCTGAATAAATTCGTCGACTTTAATATCAATCGAATCGGTATTGTTATTCATGTTTGAATAATATTTTTAACTTTTTACTAAGAATGTAGAAAATTATTACTTTTAATGTTAGAGCAAACTTTTATTAATGCGTGAAGAACACAGCTTCAACAAATTCTACACGTTTAATGTAACACTAATACTGACTGCCTGAACAGATCCTTTCGAGATTCTAGCTCGATGCATGTCTTTGAAGAGGGCGGGTTGCACCAGAAAAACCATATTCCTTTGGTGAAAGCTGGTTGCATACGCAAATGAACGAAATTTACAGGTGATCTTTAGGTTATGGGTGTTTGTGTGTAGGTGTGTACATGTCAACCGGTTTTTCTACAAAAGATATGAAGGAGAAGATCCGGGCAGACTCGATGACCTTGACACAAGATCGAAATCAACGACATAGCAACATTCATGCAAGGAAATAAGCAGAGTACCTTTGAATTATGAGCGTATGCGGACATATTGGGGGGAAATATGGAAGATATTGAAAAAAAAAAAAAAAATATTTAGAGTTTGAAAAAAATGAAATAATCTTAAACTAACAGATTCGAAAAAAATTATTATGAATGATGAGAAAATCATTGTTAGCAGATGGATGCGTGGGAATGAATGGTATGGATTCACTGTAGTTTCAGGGGGGGGGGGGATGTACTCATGAAAAATAATAGAAAAGAATTTAAATTTGTGTAGGGTGGATAGGGGAGAGGGAAAATATGAAACAGCGTTAAATAAAAATATACTCGAATTAATTTTTGAATACTTACGATTGGAAAAAGACTTTAGAGGGGAAAAAATATATTTTAGACTAATTCCATAATACATAGACATGAAAAATTATTATGAACAATATGAGGAATACCGTTAGAAGATGTTTACGCAATCATACTAGTGAAGATATCAATGGATTTATTTTTAGAACCTGAGAAAAAATAAAATAAGAAAATTATCAACGGACGGAGGAAATGATTGGAAGCGAAAAAAAATATAATTAGGCTGATTCTATAATATTAGACTTGAAAAAGTTATTATGAACGACAAGAGAACTACTGGTAGCAGATGAGTGCGAGGGAACATTATGTGCGAATGAAAGAGTGGCTAATACATTGACAGATTAATTTTTAGAATCGGAGAAACAAAACAGAAGAAATAAACAGAAGCGTAAAAGAAAAATAAAGTTAGGCTAATTCTATAATATTTTGACTCGAAAATAAAATATGTACGAAGTGGTGGTGTGTATGTGTGTGTGTGTGTGTGATATCGCGGTGTTTATTTCGGTGGTGACGGAGCGTGCATGGAATAGTACAGTGTACCTTTGTACAGGTTAACTCAATGCTTGATATGTGTGCAAGAATGGACGGTGTGCTTTTGCAATGAACAGAGAATACGTAAAAATAAAAATAAAAAAATATCAATGGATTAAGTATAAGATCGGAAGCGGAAAAAGACGAAAAATATATATCAGGTGGCGGTGTATATGTGTGCGTGTGTGAACGTGTAGCGATCGTGAACAGGTTTCTATCGGTGGCGTGTGAGAGTGAGCATAGATGATCGGCTAGTTAATTTCAAAACGAACGACTGGAATTCACCTCACCTGGTGACAGTTTCAACTAGTTGCTGGAACATTTAAATATTTCCATTACAGCCGCGGTCGGGCTTACGTAATACATCTCATAGCAGCATACTCGCCCGCTCTCATTCGACTGATGGAACGATCAAATATTTTCTTTAAAAATAAAATTTAAAAAAAAAAAAATGTCGGAACGGAGCACGACTCGGAAAATTCCTTTAAAATTTGGGTTCTAAGTGTTGAGATTCAAACGTTTTTATCACTCTGGCAAAATTTTACCCCTCCCAACCTCGAAAAATGAAAATTAAAAAGTATGCTACATATATTACACGAAGAGACATGTATAATACATACACATGATGATAGAAGGCGCGGGTATGGGAAAGCGAGTACACTTTCATGGCGGCTAAGGCTATGTTGAATATATGTGTGGAAACGGTGCGAGCGCATTTACAGATAGCAGTATGAACGGGGAATCGTGAAAATTTGAAGAAATTTTGGGGAAACTTGGGTGAATTTTAACCATATGGATACAAATTGGGGTGAACTTTCAGCACCTGTATGCTAATTGGGGTGGATTTTGTCTACCTTGATGGGAATTAGGGATCGAATTAGTGGAACTGTCCAGGAAAATTGGGGGGGGGGAACTTGGGTTAAATTTGATCGCATGGACATAAATTGGGGTAACTTTGGGCTCTAAAAGAGAAATTGGGGTTAATTTTTAGCACCCTGATGAGAATTTGGGGTGAAATTTCAGCAGCTGCCCGGGAAAATCGGGGGAAACCTGGACACTCGGGGTACCTACTCATGGGGAAAATCGGGGGAATCTTGGGGTAACTTTGGGCTCCAAGTCAGAAATTGGGGTGAGTTTTGAGCAGCTGGACACAAATTGGGGTGAGTTTTGAGCACCAGGGGACAAATAGGGGTTGGTGACGTCAGACGCCCCAGCTGCCCCATTTATTAGCTACTTACTAGTCATCCATTCGTGTATTTTATTAACGTCATTCTGTATTAATTGCTGCAGAAAATTAGGGTATCATAAACTTACAATAAGAACGATATCATCCGCGTAACTAAAGATTTTACCTGATACATTTAAATTACATAATAAGTGTTAACGTAAATTAGGCAAAGTATAGGCCGAAGAAAAGCAATTAATAATAGTGATATTTATTTTTGTTACATATTTTCTATCAAATAAGTAGGAATAGAACCAGTCATAAATTGATACAGCATATAAATATAACTTTGTTAGAAGGATTTTATGGTTGACAATATCGAATACTTTACCGAAATCAATAATACTAATAATCAAATCAAATTAAATATTTACTTATTATTATACAATACGTTCATCGTTGCGCACCATTGCACGGATGATAGTATTAATAATTGAATAAAAATAAAATTTTTTTGAAAAGAAAATAAAACATCTTAATCCAAATTATTTTCGAAATATATTAATAGGAATTTCATAAGCTAATAATTATTTAGTAGTAGATAAAATATGAAAGTTCTTGAACTGTAAAATAAGGATAATAACATGAATGTCTCTAAACTTAATAGAATATGACAATATAAATATGACGAGCTCAAAATTCACTGTATATGTAAGAACTTAGTAATATACATTTATAGATCACCCATTCAAATTTCATCTATTCACAGACTAAACATACCGAAACATTAAAATAACCAAACTAAACGCACACAGCAATGTATATAAGTATATACACATAAGTACACACAAACTTAAGATTAAACAAGAATCAATCAATCTAAAATACATAAATTCTAAAATTAGATACCGTAAACGTAAATATAAGGCGTTAGAAGGACCATAATTTTATTCAGAACTGTTCATTTGACCTATTGATAGTAACTATGGTGAAAGATAATTCTTAACCTAAATTTTCCAGTCCTTATTGTTTTAGTAAGTACATTGATTAATCACTAACCATTAGCATAATAATAATTTATTTATTTTACAAAATAATAATAATAATCAAATCAAATCAGTTTATTGTGTAAGTTTATAAATGTAACATAATTAAGCAAATATAATAATAATAATCATATTAATAATAATAATATTAATAATGAATAAATAAATAAAAAAGAAAATAATTAGAAGGGAAAAAAGACCAGAATTTTTGAGTAAGCGTTTCTTTTATTTTAGGTCGAAGCTCTTTTGTCTTGCGAAGTCGCAAATAACCAACCTAATTTTTATGCCCCGCTAAATTTGTCAAGTGCTCACTTTGCTGCGTGAACCGAGTTGTTCCCATTTTCTCTGATGTGCAACTTTTACGCTTTCCTCTCTACTGTCCCTCTAGTCAAAGGGTGAATTCTCGAAAGAAAGAGAGAGAGAGAGAGAGAGAGAGAGAGTGAGCGGGGAGCGACTTCCCTCGTTAATATCAAGCTGAAAATACACCTTTTGTTCGGAAGTAGGTATATCTCTGTAGGATGGACGGAAAAATCTTCCGGGAAATTATTCGCTGGCCAGCGATTTTTTTTTAAAATTTAATGGCACTGGAAACGTTTCATATCGCTTTCCCATAACAAGCTCGTCTAGCAAACCGACGGTTTCCCGTTCCATGGCTGATTATTCCACTGCACCGCCCTTACTTCGTGTACCGATTTTAAAGGGAATTTCGTCAGCGCATTTACATCGTTTGTAAATTCGGGCGCGGAACCCACGGGAATTACCGGATAAAATGTCACATGTCATCGTAAGGCGTGCGTGAACATTCGTTTACCCATCACGCGCGTGTCCTGCAATAAATTTCTCTCGTATCCGCACGACGCGTCACTGTCACGGTTTAGTAATCGAATGACGAGTGATTCTTCCCGTGCCGCTGTATAAATTACTATCCCCCAAATTGAAATTACCATTGTCACCAATCTGTGTAGCGACTATTTCAAAACGCCTATTGAAGTTCTTAGTACTGCGAATATCTTCGACTAGAATTCATTCGTCGGCAAATTGGAACCCTCATCCGCGTAATTTTTATTCCTTTCCGATCCATGGATTTCCTAGCTTATTCGTTTCCGGAGTTTCCCACTCTTTGCAGTTAGCCCACGGTAGCTGGAACAGTAGCAAGAGCTCCACCCTCTGACGTAATCTGGACAGCAACGTAGTATAATGATATATATCGCATTTGTAAGCATAATGAGCAATTATAAACATAAACAACAAATGTTCGGGAAATCCAATGCATCTCGAACTCGACTTGGGCAGTTTTTTCCTTTGTTCTGATTTTGTGCAGACTTTCGTGCACTATGCTTCACATTTGTGGCCGTGATTGTTTGTTATAATTATTGTATATGATGATTGTGATTCCTATTGCATTAATTTTCTGGTTAGGCAAGTTCAGGTAATGTACCTTGGACTCAATCTGGTCAATTTCTCTTTCCTAAAGATTTTATTCAGCCTCCGTGGGTAATGTTGAACATTTACGACCATGGTTGTCTGTTTATAACCTTTTTCCTGATTAAATATTATGTATCC
Source organism: Icerya purchasi (assembly GCA_039619475.1). Classification (NCBI taxonomy): domain Eukaryota; kingdom Metazoa; phylum Arthropoda; class Insecta; order Hemiptera; family Monophlebidae; genus Icerya; species Icerya purchasi. The sequence goes on from CM077115.1 coordinate 243,966,567, forward strand.
TTCATTAGTTGGCAGTATTCTTATATTAACTGGTTGGTGGTCAGATGGTTTGATAGTTAACTAAAGCCGGGCCATAAAAAAACAAAAAAAAACAAATATAAAATGAAATACAGCAGGAATATTTTCGAGAGTATACCATCCGCAGTTCGAACGGAAAATAAAATATATTAGTAATGAGCGTGCGTAGTTTTCAGTTACGTAAATTTGATCTAGAGCCACATTACTAATGTTTAGAAAATCATTCTGCCCTTGACCCTTGCTGTCCAGTATTTAAGGAACAGGTGAAAATACATAAGATCATAAGTATATTTTATTCGACCGAAAGGCATAAATAGTACGATTAATAATACGGATGAAATTGTTTTAATTAAGCTGTTAGAACGAATCCCAGAAGATCTAATGCAAAAAGAGACAGGAACTTGGAAAGTACGATGATAAGTAGTTATTTTTTGTTTTTCTTTTTGTTTTTTTTTCCCTCGCTTTTTGTAATTATAAAAATTAATTTTAAGGAAACATTGTAACATATTTTTTGAATAAGCTATGATAAGCGTGTTGGGCACCCTTAGACGGGGGCAGTATGCCTTGTGGGACTCAACTTATTTTTTATATACAAAAAAAAAAAGTCTTCAAAAAGCTTCATAATCTGAGGCTAAGGATACCAGTCAAAGGAAGCTGGTCTCCCCGGCTTTTACCTTTTTGTGATATTTTTAACCCAGACAATTTCCCGCCTTACAGGACTCTTCTAATATCATAAGAAGGAAACGGAAAAATTATTCCTATCGTTCCCCCTCTTCGTATATTGTCTTTCTAAAAGCAACATTCCCAACCGAAATTACGAAAAATTCTTTTAACAAATATATATGCATTATGTCAATTTAACCATCAATTCGGACTGTAAAGAGATCTACAGTCAGTAATTTTTGATCATCCGAAAATTCCTTCTAGGATTCCACCTTCCTCTAAGTCAATGAATATTGGGATGACTCTGAACGTTGTTAATTCTGTTTCTACTGACCCCATATCCCTTCCTTCTGAAAATTACTAATCACACTTTTTCTTCTTTATTTAATAAAGGTTTGTATTCAAGTTGGACTGTGCGAACGGGTACATCATAGCCTCTCGGAATCCTTATTCGTACTCTCGCCCTCTAGGCTTTCCATTATTCTCCTATTATCTCGCTAGCTCTTCGTCGCCTTCTTTTATTAACTCCCTTAATTTTTATATTTCTCGTTTCTCTTTCCATCAACTCTTGTCAACTTTGAATATTACAATAGAATTTCTTCAGCCTTAGAGCGAATAAAAATGCTCGTGCTTGTTGGATTAATGTAATATAAGTATTGCGCCGCTTTCAGAAACTTGGTTAAAAGATTCCGCTGACGTTAATATTCGTGGTTTTTCTTTAATTAGTTTTAATCGCAAATGAAAAATATGAGTGGTTCAGCTATTTTAATCAAAAATGATATTTTGTTTCTAACTCACGACATCCGACCCTTCTACTCCATTTAATCCGTTTAATACAAATTTTGTTCACATTTCAAAACTCCATAAAACCATTTAACTCCATTTCAGTTTACATTCCTTCTGACTGTGGCCCGCACATAACTTCCCCTTTCAATCGTTTATTAATTTTCTAACTTTTCGTTTTATTATAGCCGGTGATTGGAATGCTCGCAGGAAGTACAACGATAATGGTTTCGTACTTGAAAAATGACTTTATCCGTCTTAATTATGGCTCGTCTACATGTGTTAAAAGTCCTTTATTTTCCAGTTCTATTGAATTCTCTTCTCCTAATCAGATTCCCCTTTCTGTTTTCCTAGTTACCTTTCCACCTAGCACAGATATTAAACATATTTTTAATATTAAACATGTCAATTTCTATCTTGTTAAATGGGAGAAATATGTACGGAAAAATCCAGTTATTCAGTGTTACAGGTGCCAACGTTATGGGCATGTGTCACTTAACTGCAACCTTCCAGACAGATGTGTTCGCTGTGCGTTGACCCACCCTGCTGGTGCTTGTAACAGTTCTGAAACGAGCAAGTGCGCAAACTGCAATGGCCCGCATGCTGCCAACTCCAAAGAATGTACACATATTTTGCGTATCTTCCGTGCTAGGGAGGAAAAGAGACCTTTTGTTCGCCAAAATGTTACTCCTATGTTACCGCAATTAATGACTCCTCGTCCCACTCCAAAAGAAGGATCTCAGAGATCTTATGCGCAAGTTGCTGGACAAGACAAGCCGGCGCGCACTGCATCCGACTACTTTTCACAAATTTTTTCACTAATAGATAAGTTCAGAATTATTGATGTAAATAAACTTTTACGTGTAACTAAACTTATTTTTAATGAGTTTAATGGAATGCAGCAAAAGAGTTTTCTCACTGTAATTGGCAAAGTTGTAGAAATTATATGTAAGAATTATTTTTAATCGTTATCAATGATCTGTAATAGTAATGGTGTACGTCTGGTTGCTTGGAATTGTAATTCTATTGCTAATAAGTACGATGAGCTATATGAATTTATCTGTAATAATCAGATCCACGTATCTGCCCTGTCGGAAACCAAATTGCACTCCTCGGTCTCTTTAAAATTTCCAGGGTTTGCTTTTTATAAAGAGGATATTAATCGTAGAAGTGGCGGAGTATCTCTGATAAAAAAAAAAATATTAGACATGTTCTACTGCGCTCGCCGCGTCTGGAGCACGTTCAGTGCATTGCAGTAAAGATTTTTACCGAGTTCTCAGGTCACGGTAACCAAAACATAAACTCTTTTGTAATTTGTGCCGTGTATAAGCCACCTCGATATACACATAAATTCGCGGAAGATATTAGATCCCTCCTTAATTTACATCCTAAGATCATATTAGCTGGCGATCTAAATGCCAAGAGTAGAATATGGGGCTGTTTTAATAACAATCCAGCGGGCAATATTTTATCCAATATGGCCTCTGGAAATAACTTTCATATTTTGGCTCCTCGTGAACCCACTTACTTTCCTGCTTCAAATATAGCAAAAAATATTATGGTGAATGTACCCGTAACATTCGAGCATCTTATCTCGGACCATAAACCTATTTTTACCGTTATTAATAATACTAAGCCGGCGTTAAAAAATCCCACGTACCTGGATTTTAATAATGTAGACTGGGCTAGTTTTAAAAAATATATGCAGATAACATTAATCTTAATCTACCAATTAAAGATAAGGTTGATATTGGTAGGAGGCTAAATTACTTTACTAAGTTAATTACGGATAGTATTAGCCTTCATGTGCCAAAAAAGACGTGTCAGTTTTTTCCACAAGTTTCTATTCCTTATTTTATGCAGATTATAATTAAATTTAAAAACTTTGTTCGTAGAATATATACAAAATATCGATTTCACTCGTATACTAGTTATTTGAAGCCGGTCATTAAATTTTTTAACAAAATAATAAAATTTTTTCTCAACAAAATAAGAAATGATAAATTTCAGAAATTTCTTGCTAATGCAAATGCACAGGACAAAAGCTTATGGAAAGTGTGCTCGAAGTACAATAAGAGCTATAGTGTAATTCCGCCGATTCTTGATCAAGACCTCAACGTATATGTGTATAAGGACTAGGCCAAGGCAGAGTTGTTAGCCGAGTATTTTGCTAACATACATAAAGCGAGCTCACGGCCCACATCTACGTACCACAATAGGTTAGTTACCAATACGGTTAAAAGGTCACAGTCTGCTTCCGACAACATCGCACGATTTCAACTTCCCCTTTCGAGGTTTTATCCTGCCTCGCCGACAGAAGTATCAAGTTACCTCAAAAAATCAAGAAATAAAATTTCTTCTGGTGACGACAACATCCCTGCAAAAATCTTAAATAAAATCCCACGGAAAGGTGTACTTGAGTTAACGCATATTATCAATGCCGCGATGTGGTACGGCTATTTTCCAAACGCTTGGAAGGCAGCTAAAATAATTGCACTACCTAAACCGGGCAAAGACTCTTCGCATCTGAATAATATACGACCGATTAGTTTGCTCAGTAACTTAAGCAAAATTTCGGAAAAAGTTATACTGCAGAGACTTCGTAAATTTGCTGACAATAACAACATTATTCCAGCGGAGCAATATGGTTTCAGACCGAGGCATTCTACCACACATCAGATTGCCAGGATAGCGGACCATGTCTTGCATAACTTTAATTTGAATAAACACACTGGGTTAATATTATTTGATATTGCAAAAGCATTTTATACGACTTGGCATGACGGTTTGTTATTCAAAATGTTAAAGTATAAATTTCCGAATTATTTAATTAGAGTTATTCAAAGCTATCTCCGCAATAGAACCTTTTATGTATCTTTACAGGACGCGAAGTCATTGCCCAGAACTGTCCTTGCGGGGGTACCACAAGGTAGTATTCTAGGCCCCTTTCTCTTTATAATTTATTTTTCCGATCTTCCGAAACTGCAGCATACCAATTTGGCTTTGTATGCCGATGACACTGCTTTATACTGCAGTTCATACAGAACATCTACTATTTATAATCGACTACAGCTGCACAGCTTGCGACTTTTAAAATATTTAGAAAAATGGAAATGTGTAATTAACCCGTCCAAAACAGAAGCGATACTTTTTACTCGCAGATACCCCACTCCACCAAGGCAAGTGTGTATTAAATGGACTAGTATTAAGTGGGCTGAGCATGTTCGATACCTTGGGGTAATCCTAGATAGAAGATTAACTTTTAAAGAGCACGTAAAGCACGCGGAAGTGAAGACTAATAGAGTTATCGCAGCCTTGTATCCGATTATAAATCGTAGATCATACCTGAGTAATGCTAATAAACTAATTATCTATAAAAGCGTCATCACATCTGTATTGACGTATTCAGCTCCAGTTTGGTGCTCAATTTCAGACTCTAATTTTAATCAACTTCAGTTGCGTCAAAATAGGTGTTGCCGGTGCATTTTGAAAGTCCCCCGTTGGACTAGAATTGATAGTTGGCATATCTCGCTACAGCTGCCCTACTTAAAAGAATTCGTAATCAGCTTGACTAAAAAATTTTTCCAGCAGTGTCCCGATCATAGCAATGTACTTATTAGAAATATTGGAGATTATAATTCTAAGCAACTAGCCCGAATGTATGTTAGATATAAGCATCGCCGGATTAAGCATAGTTTAATCAACCAGTGAGTCCACTTAGTTAATGGGCATGGTTTATTTATAATATTGGCGGTATATTTATATAGCTAGGGTTTTTATTTTCTTTTGTTTTGTTTTCCCTTTGTAATTTTTATTATGATTTTTATTATGTTTATATTGTATTTATGAATATCTATGCATACTAAATTATAGCATTATGACATTGCGGTTAAGTCTCGCTGAGCCGGTACGCAATTTTTCGTTATCACTTTTATGGTTGTTTAATTTACTTTTGTCAAAATATATGACTTTCTTTCTTTCTTTCTTTCCTAATCTTAATAAAAAATCATCATGATCAACATAAAACGACATCTTCGGAACTCATCATATTCCTATCACCATTTTTTTTAGCAATTTTCCTTATGATAAACTGGATCCTCTCTAAAGTAGACTGGGCCATTTTCCGTTCTCTCGTTGATTCTTTGCTCTTTTCAATTCTTCCTACGGTGAACTCATTTCCCAATATAACATTTTTTTAAAATAAATCTTCTCTCCCTTGGTTCATTCTTCTCCGCCTACAGGACAAACTTCTCGCAAAAAACCCAGAACTTCCTCATCATTGTGATGAAATGAGGACTGTAAGACCACTTTTAATTTAAGTATATCCACTTATAGAACCTTTCGTTTCTGCTCTTTTCTTTCCAACTTTTTGGTTCGTAAGAATACCGCAATGCTGAAACCAGATTTGTTTTCAGAACAACGAAGAAAAACTCACTGAAACACCTATCTCCCATGCATGAAAAACGGCAAAGGCCTATAAATCCCTCTCTTTCTCAACATCCTTCCAATCATAATTTTTCTCTTGAAAAACTAATCCTATTTATCGATTCCACAACATATATATTCCTAGCTTCCAGGAATCCCGCCGTTTCTCGTATTCCCTTAGTTCTTCACAATTCCTTAACTACCTCTTTAACTTTATATCAGACTTCTGTTTCATCTTTAATCAGTTTCTCTAATTCCTTTACGGGCTTAGATAGGATCATTTTTTCTGTTCTTATCTCTCTAGATACTTTTAAATATTTTCAACTCCTTTGTTGGCTTTATCTTTTTTTCTAGAACATTTTTATTATTGTTCCTTTCCAGAAAAATTATTCTTTCTCGTTTCGCCCTATTCCTCACTTTGTCCCTTAAAAAGATTTTCGAAAATCGAATTAACAAACACCTCGTTTGTTGACTCGAGTACAGCAACGCGTTACCTAACAATACCACACCACACGCTTACGGTTTTGCTCACGGACTTAACTGTCAAAGATCTGGACCGTGATGAAACCTGTACACGGATTAGAAGTGTACTCATTTCTAACGGAAAAAATGAGTCTACAGACTTGCCTAACAAGGTATGGTAATGATTTTACCATAACTATTTTAACCTATCCGGTAAAAACATGTAAATGTCCCCGACACATCTTGGAAATGGGTCACCCTCTTTTGGGCGCGATCGATCGGACGCGATTTATCGGGCGCAGCTCTATCGGGCGCGACTCTATCGGGCGTAGGCGAACTCATACCTTTTACAGACCACCTACGGTGATTTTCCGGTATCATCCGTTAAACGTTGTCATCTGTGTTAGTGAGAAATACGAGTTACCAAATACTGCTATCAGAAATTCCGTTTAAAAAATACCGTTCTTCGTTAACGATTTAGTTTTTCCGCGCGTATAGCATGTTTTTATATGCATAAATATATATATATAATCACAAGACACATGTTTTACATGATTTTATTTGGTTATTCGCTTTTTTAATATATTTCCTATTTTTTTTTTTTTTTGAAATAACGACTTCAGCGTGAAATACTGATAAACAGATTTTCGCGATGTAAATTTAAGAGTTCTGTTAGCAACAGTGATACGAAACGAACGAAAATTATTAATATTAATAATCGGTCAAATGAATTGTCGGTTTTCTTCATTTTTTTTTTTTTTTGCTATCGTATGGATACGTTTATTGAAGTTTTTTTTGTTATCTACGATTTTAATTATATATTTAATTCCTTGACGAATCATCCCTGGTTTCAAAAAAATATCGAAAAAGACAAACAAAGGCGCAAAAATTTTTAAACATAAACACATTTATGTTAATACTGGGCGAGAAATGAATACGATATTTCAAATTAAAAATTAAATATCTTTGTTTTGAATTTAATATTATGTAAATGTAAATTATGGTAATCTTTAAATTAACTCACAGAATGTTCAGTACATGAAACATCCTGCCCGGCTAACCTCTTTTTTTTTCTTTTAGTTCGTTTAGAAAAATTTTAAATCTTCAAAACACTGAACTAATATTGTTTTCGTAAAAATTTTAATAAAGCCAATAAGGAAGAATCTTTCAAACCTTGAATTTGTTTAAATATTCCCGATAAATGCACTGCGGGAAATTCTATTTTAAAAATAATGGATAATCTTCTTCTGTATATAAATAGGCAAAGACAAAACGGTTCAGTACCTTCTTCTCCACTATTTATTAACCGATTTTCTTGCTTTTTTTTTTCTATTTAGTAACTATTGATGATCTTTAGAGCTATCAGTACACAAAATTTTGGAAACAGTTATACTTTTTATTTCGTATTTAAATAAAAAAGTAATACAAAAATTGAAAAAGGAAGTCGCTGCAGCCAGTAAATCTGTTCTTATTGAAATGTTTTAATTTTTCTTAATAATCATCATTATTGGCTTTTTTAAAGTGTACTAAATCTTAAGGTGTCATTTAATTTTTGTATTGAAAGTACATATAAAAGTATATGTTCTCAGATATATAATGAACGAATGTATAAGAGTGGGAAAATTTTTTTGGAAATATACAAATTCATACATATTTTTCTAAAATTTTTAATGATAATTATGGTCGAATTTGGACCATTGGGGGAACGCTAGTATTTATATACACGTGACTGAAGTGGCAAACTGTAAATATATGAGATACATCTACATTACAAAATGATTTAATCAACCCAGAATAACGCTCCTACTGAATAGCATGGACTCATCAAATTAAATGACGAATTAAAATCACAGTTTTTATAATCTTTTCGTATTTACCTGAAATTGCGAACAAGCGAGAATATATAAATTGACATATTCCCCGTTTTTAGAATTAACTTAAAAATATTAATGACTTAGTAATTATATAATGATTCATTAACCTTAGTGTGATGAACATTAACGTCCCAAGTCCGAGTAAAAGCAGTCAGTGAAAATTTTTATACATATAATAATTGAAAGTTTTTAGAATATTTATTAATTAATAAACTGGCGTACCTTGGCGGATAGTTTTCACAAAATTAAAAATGCAGTATCGCGATTTTCTTTTTTATTTTCCAGCTACTAAGTCTTAATTAGTAACCTACATGTTTATGCCGGGTGTAGGAGTAATCACATTTTTTTATAATCTCTTTTTTTTATTTATTTATTTTACGTGTCGTACACAGCAACTTAGGCTAGAGACACGGCAAGAAATTACAAAATTATGAAAGTTGAAAGGAAGGAAAAAAGGAAAATAAACAGAAATTAACAAGGATTAGCAAAATTATAATAACTTTAACAAATTAGAAGAATTTAGAAACTAAAATAGTTGGTTAAGCACGGTTTCTTCGTCGCACAGCAAATCTTTTAAATTCGATGGTAATCTATGTTGTTTCCGACACTGGTCGTAGACTGGACATTTAATCATCAATAGGTGTTCGACGGTCAGCTGACAATCACATGTTTGGCACCGGGGCGCAGGTTCTTTATTTAACAGGTATGAGTGTGTAAGGCGATTATAATCTCTTTATACCTACTTGGAGAGTCGCTTCGTTTTGGCCGCAACACGATTCGCCTCGTTACATTTTGACTTCGTCTTTTTTCTAAGTAGACCTAGTTTAGCCTTAGTGAGTTTTTAATTTTTTTTTCTTCTATAATTATCATATTTAAGGCGTAATTTTTTTAAAATATTTTCTATTTGTTTTTTTTTTGAAATAACGACTTCAGCGTGAAATACTCATAAACAGACTTTCGCGATGTAAATTTAAGAGTTCTGTTAGCAATAGTGATACGAAACGGACGAAAATTATTAATATTAATAATCAGTCAAATGCATTGTCGGTTTTCTTCATTTTTTTTTTTTTTGCTAACGTATAGCCAACCGTATTTAAAAAATTACAAACTATCAACTTTACGCCATTTAAAGTGTAACATAACTGTATTGAATTTGCTTCTGATACATATTCCTTACATAATCTTTCTTTTTTATTCGTATCTAATAAATTTATTTGAGGATGCGTTTATTGAAGTTTTTTCTGTTATCTACGATTTTAATTATATATTTAATTCCTTGGCGATCCAACCCTGGTTTCAAAAAAATATCGAAAATGACAAGCAAAGGCGTAAAGATTTTTAAACATAAACGCATTTATGTTAATAGTGGGCGAGAAATATGTACGATATTACAAATTAATTGAATTTAATATTATGTAAATATAAATTATGGTAATCTTTAAATTAACTCACAGAATGTTCAGTACATGAAACATCCTGCCTGGCTAACCTTTTTTTTCTTCTTTTAGTTCGTTTAGAAAAATTTTCAATCTTCAAAACACTGGACTAATATTATTTTCGTAAAAATTTTCTGTTTATTAACCGATTTTCTTGTTGTTTTTTTTCTGTTTAGTAGCTATTGATGATCTTTAGAGCTATCAGTACACAAAATTTTGGCAACAGTTATACTTTTTTTTTCGTATTTAAATAAAAAAGTAATACAAAATGTGAAAAAGGAAATCGCTGCAGCCAGTAAATCTGTTCTTATTGAAATGTTTTAATTTTTCTTAATAATCATCGTTATTGGCATTTTTACAGTGTACTAAATCTTAAGGTATCATTTAATTTTTGTATTGAAAGTACATATAGAAGTATCTGTTCTTAAATATATAATGAACTAATGTATAGGAGTGGGAAAAAAATTTTGGAAATATACAAATTCATATATATTTTTCTAAAATTTTTAATGATAATTATGGTCGAATTTGGACCATTGGGGGAACGCTAGTATTTATCATGTGAATGTAGTGGCAAACTGTAAATATATGAGATACATCTATATACATTGCAAAATGATCTAATCAATCATTATGCTCAACCACTTTGCTGTATTTGCGATAAAATTATATTTTATTTTTTTTTATTAATTTATTTATTTTTTCTAAAATCTAGTTACCTGAAAAATAAATATTTTAGAGCTAGATATTTAATCATGCACGTTATGTAACACGGATTAATTACTTGGAATCTGTTTTTCTTATTACTGTGAAATATGACCTACATAAACCAGAATTCGTTTTTAAATCATGCAAAAACATTAGTAATAAAATTAACATAACTAAGTAACAAAAATTTTCCGATTTTTAAACAACTATTTGACATTCTTAAAAGTATATATTTGTTTTATAACCGTTATATGTAATTATTTTAGAAAACAAGTAAATATCGATCGCCAGTGAGTATTTCTAAAAAATACAACAGCACTAAAAGCATATATGCTGAAAATAATTTTATGGATATATTGTAAACTGCTCATATTTCTCAAACGGGCGTCAATTTTTTTTGTCGGTTCGGTTCTCACCATGGGAGATTTCCTGTGAGCGACTGAATAGAGGTAATGAATAGGACCTCGAATATTTTACAATATGCGAATCCGTAGGAATAAAAGAAGCAAAAGTAATAAAATCGTCATGGAAAAAATCGTATATTTTTCTTGGAATTGACTATAAGTTTATTGTAAAGCAGTTGTTATTATTTCGGCGGAAGAAGAATTACTAGAATATTTTTCGAATAGACTATTCTTAATAATGACCGTAGTATGGAGAATTAACGAATGAAACTGTTTTCTGTAAATAAGTGTAGTGCTTTAGTTTGTTTATTTTACCAAATCCTGAATAGCTTCATAAGAGGTGAAATTTATTTACCTGCATTGTTCATAACCCGTACTATTGGCTATTCGGTTTCAAATTTCTAAGAAAATGGTTAATTTTCCTAACAGAAGAACATAACAAAATGTGCAATAAATGCGTGTAAAACATGCCATTATTGTTATTTTTACTTTTCTGTTCCGAAAAAAAAAAAGAATACCGCAAAGGATGTTGACACATAATGGTTTTTGTCATTCGTCTATGAACGTGATATAATATCAACAAAATGAAGAAAACATAGTCTTATTGATAAAAGCAACCAAGTAAAAAAAAAGAAATATGTCGATTGCGACAAATGTTTGTTGAAAGTCGAAACAAATTATAATCAGCTTCAACTTGAAGATTATCTTCGTGGTGTACCACATAATGTAATTAGTTAACTTTAGTGTTTACATGTACTATAGGTACTATTATTATTGCTTATATGTAAGATTTCGAAATGGTTTATTTCTATATTTGTAATTAATGCTATTATTATTATATTATAATTGCAAACTCTTATTTTGTTGGGAAAACGTGAAAGAGGAAAAACATAATTTCTAATTCGACTAGCTGTATGAACATTGGTTGTACCTTGTAGGTATATATAGTTTAAGAAATTATCATTCCTGTGGAAAGAGGGGGATAATTTTTTTGCGACAGTTTTATCGCAATACATACTATAGGTTTCAAATTGTTGGTAACTTAAATATTGTTTGTGCGTGTTACAGAAAATACCTATTTATTAAATAAAACTGTATCCATTTCATATAAGAAAGATTGATTCCTTATCGAAGAATAATGAAGATATTGTTCCAATTTTTGTGGTTTTTGAAAATTTCAGTTATTACTAAACGACCAAACATTGTAATTTGTGTAGTATGCTGTAAGCTAATTCAACAGGCTCAACTTGATATCGGCACAGTTGTGTTTAAGCCGTATGCGAAAAAAAGAAACCAAAAAAAACGATGGACTAGAATATTATTTTTCTTATAAATATGTTCAAAATTTATCCTCTTCTCTCTTTCATGCCTACTTCATGCGACATTTTATGTTTTCGTTTACTACAAAACATGCACGCAGGAGCAAGTTCATTTTTTCATAAATATTAATTATTTTTTTCTTTCTGTGCGTTTTACTTTTAGGCCAACTGAGGTTAAATCTTAAAAAGCAACCTAAAGGATTCGAACAAAAATAAAAGCAAACATACTAAGGCTAACTGACAAATCATTCTGAATAAATTAATGAAATAACTATATAAAAACAAATAGGCGATCGTACTCATTTTAACAATTACCCATTTATTGTTTGATCATATTTTTCCTCAACGCGACTTTTCTGTTCAGCAAATACAAAAAGAAAACAAGCAAGGGTACGGATAATTTAGTATTTGCAACAACATATCATAAGTATCGAAATGCAAACCGGGTAAAGGACCTTGATTGACGTGCCCAAATAAATAAATAAGACTGAGGTCGAAAAAGGTAATTCTCATTTATGTTTTGCGGTCATTACCAATAAGCAGATATAGAGAACTAAATATAGCTTCTTTCATATTATTCACTACCGTCACTAAAGAATTTTTTTTTTTCGAAATAAAACCAAAAAACCTTTAGTAAAGAAAGCCGATATGATAAGAAACAGAAGACAAAAAAGTTATTATTATAAATATTCAATGTAAATTGATAGAACGATGATTCGAATAAGGAATACCTGCAAATTATTCCTTTTAAAGCTTTGTGTTACTCAAATCCAACCCAGCTGAACTGACAATATTTAGAAAGTATTATTGCAATTTAGTGTGATAAGTTAGTAAAAAAACGAAATTCTAGAAAAAAAAATTCGGTTAAAACGCGTTTTGTAACTAACAAACGTGTAAATTACAAAGTGGTTGTAGCCATTGACGGTTCTTTTCCTTTTTTTATTAAAAACTATTTCACAGTAGAAAATTAATTAATCGCTTCTGTTTCTCAACTTACTTGTTTACTTTTTCTTTTTCCCTACAAAACACGCACCAAGTAAGGTCGAGTCGATTTTTCTAATTGTTATAATTTTTTTATGAGCCGCTCGCTTCATTATTAAACAAAACAAGAAAAGCTTCTTCCTTATTGGCTTTATTAAAATTTTTATGAAAATAATATTAGTCCAGTGTTTTGAAGATTGAAAATTTTTCTAAATGAACTAAAAAAAAAAAGAGAAGTTAGCCGGGCAGGATGTTTCATGTACTGAAGATTCTGTGAGTTAATTTAAAGATTACCATAATTTACATTTACATAATATTAAATTCAAAACAAAGATATTTAATTTTTAATTTGAAATATCGTATATATTTGTCGCCCAGTATTAACATAAATGTGTTTATGTTTAAAAATTTTTGCGCCTTTGCTTGTCATTTTCGATATTTCTTTGAAACCAGGGTTGGATCGCCAAGGAATTAAATATATAATTAAAATCGTAGATAACAAAAAAAACTTCAATAAACGTTCCTAAAATAAACGTTGTTAGATACGAATAAAAAAGAAAGATAATATAAAGAATATGTATCAGAAGCAAATTCAATCCAGTTATGTTACACTTTAAATGGCGTAGAGTTGATAGTTTGTAATTTTTTAAGTACGGTTGACTATACGTTAGCAAAAAAAAAACAAAAAACGAAGAAAGCCAAGAATGCATTTGACCGATTATTAATATTAATAATTTTCGTCCGTTTCGTATCACTATTGCTAACAGAACTCTTAAATTTACATCGCGAAATTCTGTTTATCAGTATTTCACGCTGAAGTCGTTATTTGAAAAAAAAAAAAATAGAAAATATTTTAAAAAAGCGAATAACCAAATAAAATCATGTAAAATATGTGTTTTGTGATTATATATGCATATATAATATGCTATGCGCGCGGAAAAACCAAATCGTTAACGAAGAACAGTATTTTTTGGACGGAATTTCTGACAGCAGTATTTGGTAACTCGTGTTTCTCACTAATACAGATGATAACGTTTAACGGATGATACCTGAAAATACCGTAGGTAGTCTGTAAAAAGGTCTGAGTTCGCCTGCGCCCGAAAGAGGGTGACCCTATTATTATTATTTTTGATTATTTAATTGTAATTTATTCTAATTTCATCGAGTGTTCTAACCTGTAAATTTTTTGTGTATCATGAAATACGTTTTTTTTATTATTTTTTTATCGTTAAGCGATATATTTTTGTTTTTACTTTCTTCTTTTTTAATATCTGTTAAAGTCATTGGAAACCGTTATATCTACGACAGCGCACATCGTACGCCTCCTGTAACAACTATCAAGAATTTTCAAAGTTAGTCCAAGTATATATTACTCAGCTGCCAAAATTAATATTCCATCCCTTTTTCCCTCACACACCGCATGTTTCCAAAATCCGACAATAGTATTTAAAATTAATCCAAGTATAATATTATCCCGATAATACAAAAAATTAATTCAACTCCTCTTTCCAATTCCTTTTTACCTATCGGACGTAATATTTTTCCTACTTCATTACTCTCGCAGAATCATACTATAAATGTGTTCTGTTCCTGCGCTCGTTATTATACATGTTGGGTAATAAGTTATAAATTTTTAAAACTAATCTAAGAATACTTTGCTACCGAGAATCAATATCACATTTTCTTTTTTTTCTTCTTTTTTTTCATCAATAATTACCTATTCCTTCGTATCATTTTTACGAATCGCACGTAATTTTTATTCTGTGTCTCATCACTATTGTAAGATCTTATGAAATTTTTTCGTTTTTACTCATATCGAAACCTTCATACCATTCTCCTGCTGTTGCACATCATAAAAAGTCAATGTTACGATACAAAATTAAAGTATACTATCATGTTAGCAAAATTAATTATTAAAATTAAACAAAGTATACCATAAAAATCTCCCCTTTCTCCCCTTTTAACCACCCTGAGTAACGTTGTCATATATATTATTTTTTTATTTTTTCAAGATATTATTGCTATTTTCAACATAGTAGCTACACTTAAAAAAGCACAGAAACCGTTATGCCAACGCAAACGCCATTGCAACCGTTGGAACCGGATCTTGAAGCTTGCATACTTTTTGTTCTAGCATATGCATTTTTCATAAAATCACGTCTTGCATATGTGCATGTACACACTATACCAAACACACGTATACATTTACATCCGAGTCTTCGATAACTTTGTTCATATGCAGATACATCCAACTTTACTGATAGAAATGAGTTTTTCTGATGCAACATTTCTTTAGCCACAGGTACACACATTGAGCTATGTCTCGAAACAGAATTATTCGGTTAGTTAGTATTAGTTACTTGTTAAAAGTTGACGCTTTCTTAAATCACTATTTCTCATGCATTATTAAAAATTTTCGTTAATATTACAAGTTTATAACTGTTTCGTTTTTAAATAAAATAAAAATGATTTCACCATCATGAATAATATCACCGCAAGCAGTTCGAATACCGTTACTGCTACCGAACTGATTCAGAATCTTTTTGTACTTATCAATGATGACGTTACGCTGAGTAATTTTGCAAATTACCTTCTCCACCTATACTACCTCAATCGGATGGTGCATATTCATCACCGGCATAAACACCTTTTGTATATGAAATAGGTAGTGCAGTATTATTATCGAATCAGATGGATATAATCGAATAATTTGTAGACTCTAGCCTCTATGTAGCACCTAATGCTGGATATATATATAATGATGGAACTAGCGATGACTGATATGTCCAGCAATCTGTGCTTGCATATGCCTTATAAGCCCAGCCAGGCATGGTTTGCGTCAGAATTACCGCATTTACACAGTATAATCCAATAAGTCACCACTTAAATAAGTTCCCTACTATCGGTGAGAAATATTCATAGCACACGGCGTTACTTCGTTTAGAGAACTTTAATAGAGGCGATTTTGATAACTTTTCTGTATCATAATGGGAATAAATAATTTTTCATTGTGCCGTGAAAAACTCTGCGCCAATGAAGACCTGGTATGATTACGTTATTTTTCTGCAGAAACCTATCAGGAACCTAGATATAAATTATTGAAAACAGTTATTCGCTGCGGCTACTATAGAAATGGTAATTACAGTATTTCCAAGGGGGACCGCTCTATCGGGCGTGATCTTTCGGGCGCGATCGATCGGGCGCGAAAAAGCGGGCGCGACTCTATCGGGCGCAGGCGAACTCAGACCTTTTACAGACCACCTACGGTGATTTTCAGGTATCATCCGTTAAACGTTGTCATCTGTGTTAGTGAGAAACACGAGTTACCAAATACAGCTATCAGAAATTCCGTCTAAAAAATACCGTTCTTCATTAGCGATTTAGTTTTTCCGCGCGCATAGCATGTTATATATGCATATATAATCACAAAACATATATTTTACATGATTTTATTTGGTTATTCGCTTTTTTAAAATATTTTCTATTTTTTTTTTTTCAAATAACGACTTCAGCGTGAAATACTGATAAACAGAATTTCGCGATGTAAATTTAAGAGTTCTGTTAGCAATAGTGATACGAAACGGACGAAAATTATTAATATTAATAATCGGTCAAATGCATTCTTGGTTTTCTTCGTTTTTTGTTTTTTTTTGCTAACGTATAGTCAACCGTATTTAAAAAATTACAAACTATCAACTCTACGCCATTTAAAGTGTAACATAACTGGATTGAATTTGCTTCTGATACATATTCTTTATATTATTTTTCTTTTTTATTCGTATCTAACAACGTTTATTTTAGGAACGTTTATTGAAGTTTTTTTTGTTATCTACGATTTTAATTATATATTTAATTCCTTGGCGATCCAACCCTGGTTTCAAAGAAATATCGAAAATGACAAGCAAAGGCGCAAAAATTTTTAAACATAAACACATTTATGTTAATACTGGGCGACAAATATATACGATATTTCAAGTTAAAAATTAAATATCTTTGTTTTGAATTTAATATTATGTAAATGTAAATTATGGTAATCTTTAAATTAACTCACAGAATCTTCAGTACATGAAACATCCTGTCGGCTAACTTCTCTTTTTTTTTTTAGTTCATTTAGAAAAATTTTCAATCTTCAAAACACTGGACTAATATTATTTTCATAAAAATTTTAATAAAGCCAATAAGGAAGAAGCTTTTCTTGTTTTGTTTAATAATGAAGCGAGCGGCTCATAAAAAAATTATAACAATTAGAAAAATCGACTCGACCTTACTTGGTGCGTGTTTTGTAGGGAAAAAGAAAAAGTAAACAAGTAAGTTGAGAAACAGAAGCGATTAATTAATTTTCTACTGTGAAATAGTTTTTAATAAAAAAAGGAAAAGAACCGTCAATGGCTACAACCACTTTGTAATTTACACGTTTGTTAGTTACAAAACGCGTTTTAACCGAATTTTTTTTTCTAGAATTTCGTTTTTTTACTAACTTATCACACTAAATTGCAATAATACTTTCTAAATATTGTCAGTTCAGCTGGGTTGGATTTGAGTAACACAAAGCTTTAAAAGGAATAATTTGCAGGTATTCCTTATTCGAATCATCGTTCTATCAATTTACATTGAATATTTATAATAATAACTTTTTTGTCTTCTGTTTCTTATCATATCGGCTTTCTTTACTAAAGGTTTTTTGGTTTTATTTCGAAAAAAAAAAATTCTTTAGTGACGGTAGTGAATAATATGAAAGAAGCTATATTTAGTTCTCTATATCTGCTTATTGGTAATGACCGCAAAACATAAATGAGAATTACCTTTTTCGACCTCAGTCTTATTTATTTATTTGGGCACGTCAATCAAGGTCCTTTACCCGGTTTGCATTTCGATACTTATGATATGTTGTTGCAAATACTAAATTATCCGTACCCTTGCTTGTTTTCTTTTTGTATTTGCTGAACAGAAAAGTCGCGTTGAGGAAAAATATGATCAAACAATAAATGGGTAATTGTTAAAATGAGTACGATCGCCTATTTGTTTTTATATAGTTATTTCATTAATTTATTCAGAATGATTTGTCAGTTAGCCTTAGTATGTTTGCTTTTATTTTTGTTCGAATCCTTTAGGTTGCTTTTTAAGATTTAACCTCAGTTGGCCTAAAAGTAAAACGCACAGAAAGAAAAAAATAATTAATATTTATGAAAAAATGAACTTGCTCCTGCGTGCATGTTTTGTAGTAAACGAAAACATAAAATGTCGCATGAAGTAGGCATGAAAGAGAGAAGAGGATAAATTTTGAACGTATTTATAAGAAAAATAATATTCTAGTCCGTCGTTTTTTTTGGTTTCTTTTTTTCGCATACGGCTTAAACACAACTGTGCCGATATCAAGTTGAGCCTGTTGAATTAGCTTACAGCATACTACACAAATTACAATGTTTGGTCGTTTAGTAATAACTGAAATTTTCAAAAACCACAAAAATTGGAACAATATCTTCATTATTCTTCGATAAGGAATCAATCTTTCTTATATGAAATGGATACAGTTTTATTTAATAAATAGGTATTTTCTGTAACACGCACAAACAATATTTAAGTTACCAACAATTTGAAACCTATAGTATGTATTGCGATAAAACTGTCGCAAAAAAATTATCCCCCTCTTTCCACAGGAATGATAATTTCTTAAACTATATATACCTACAAGGTACAACCAATGTTCATACAGCTAGTCGAATTAGAAATTATGTTTTTCCTCTTTCACGTTTTCCCAACAAAATAAGAGTTTGCAATTATAATATAATAATAATAGCATTAATTACAAATATAGAAATAAACCATTTCGAAATCTTACATATAAGCAATAATAATAGTACCTATAGTACATGTAAACACTAAAGTTAACTAATTACATTATGTGGTACACCACGAAGATAATCTTCAAGTTGAAGCTGATTATAATTTGTTTCGACTTTCAACAAACATTTGTCGCAATCGACATATTTCTTTTTTTTTACTTGGTTGCTTTTATCAATAAGACTATGTTTTCTTCATTTTGTTGATATTATATCACGTTCATAGACGAATGACAAAAACCATTATGTGTCAACATCCTTTGCGGCATTCTTTTTTTTTTTCGGAACAGAAAAGTAAAAATAACAATAATGGCATGTTTTACACGCATTTATTGCACATTTTGTTATGTTCTTCTGTTAGGAAAATTAACCATTTTCTTAGAAATTTGAAACCGAATAGCCAATAGTACGGGTTATGAACAATGCAGGTAAATAAATTTCACCTCTTATGAAGCTATTCAGGATTTGGTAAAATAAACAAACTAAAGCACTACACTTATTTACAGAAAACAGTTTCATTCGTTAATTCTCCATACTACGGTCATTATTAAGAATAGTCTATTCGAAAAATATTCTAGTAATTCTTCTTCCGCCGAAATAATAACAACTGCTTTACAATAAACTTATAGTCAATTCCAAGAAAAATATACGATTTTTTCCATGACGATTTTATTACTTTTGCTTCTTTTATTCCTACGGATTCGCATATTGTAAAATATTCGAGGTCCTATTCATTACCTCTATTCAGTCGCTCACAGGAAATCTCCCATGGTGAGAACCGAACCGACAAAAAAAATTGACGCCCGTTTGAGAAATATGAGCAGTTTACAATATATCCATAAAATTATTTTCAGCATATATGCTTTTAGTGCTGTTGTATTTTTTAGAAATACTCACTGGCGATCGATATTTACTTGTTTTCTAAAATAATTACATATAACGGTTATAAAACAAATATATACTTTTAAGAATGTCAAATAGTTGTTTAAAAATCGGAAAATTTTTGTTACTTAGTTATGTTAATTTTATTACTAATGTTTTTGCATGATTTAAAAACGAATTCTGGTTTATGTAGGTCATATTTCACAGTAATAAGAAAAACAGATTCCAAGTAATTAATCCGTGTTACATAACGTGCATGATTAAATATCTAGCTCTAAAATATTTATTTTTCAGGTAACTAGATTTTAGAAAAAATAAATAAATTAATAAAAAAAAATAAAATATAATTTTATCGCAAATACAGCAAAGTGGTTGAGCATAATGATTGATTAGATCATTTTGCAATGTATATAGATGTATCTCATATATTTACAGTTTGCCACTTCATTCACATGATAAATACTAGCGTTCCCCCAATGGTCCAAATTCGACCATAATTATCATTAAAAATTTTAGAAAAATATATATGAATTTGTATATTTCCAAAATTTTTTTCCCACTCCTATACATTAGTTCATTATATATTTAAGAACAGATACTTCTATATGTACTTTCAATACAAAAATTAAATGATACCTTAAGATTTAGTACACTGTAAAAAAGCCAATAACGATGATTATTAAGAAAAATTAAAACATTTCAATAAGAACAGATTTACTGGCTGCAGCGATTTCCTTTTTCACATTTTGTATTACTTTTTTATTTAAATACGAAAAAAAAAGTATAACTGTTGCCAAAATTTTGTGTACTGATAGCTCTAAAGATCATCAATAGCTACTAAACAGAAAAAAAACAACAAGAAAATCGGTTAATAAACAGAAAATTTTTACGAAAATAATATTAGTCCAGTGTTTTGAAGATTGAAAATTTTTCTAAACGAACTAAAAGAAGAAAAAAAAGGTTAGCCAGGCAGGATGTTTCATGTACTGAACATTCTGTGAGTTAATTTAAAGATTACCATAATTTATATTTACATAATATTAAATTCAATTAATTTGTAATATCGTACATATTTCTCGCCCACTATTAACATAAATGCGTTTATGTTTAAAAATCTTTACGCCTTTGCTTGTCATTTTCGATATTTTTTTGAAACCAGGGTTGGATCGCCAAGGAATTAAATATATAATTAAAATCGTAGATAACAGAAAAAACTTCAATAAACGCATCCTCAAATAAATTTATTAGATACGAATAAAAAAGAAAGATTATGTAAGGAATATGTATCAGAAGCAAATTCAATACAGTTATGTTACACTTTAAATGGCGTAAAGTTGATAGTTTGTAATTTTTTAAATACGGTTGGCTATACATTAGCAAAAAAAAAAAAAATGAAGAAAACCGACAATGCATTTGACTGATTATTAATATTAATAATTTTCGTCCGTTTCGTATCACTATTGCTAACAGAACTCTTAAATTTACATCGCGAAAGTCTGTTTATGAGTATTTCACGCTGAAGTCGTTATTTCAAAAAAAAAACAAATAGAAAATATTTTAAAAAACCGAATAACCAAATAAAATCATGCAAAATATGTGTTTTGTGATTATACATATATTTATGCATATAAAACATGCCATACGCGCGGAAAAACCAAATCGTTAACGAAGAACGGTATTTTTTGGACGGAATTTCTGACAGCAGTATTTGGTAACTCGTGTTTCTCACTAACACAGATGATAACGTTTAACGGATGATACCTGAAAATCACCGTAGGTGGTCTGTAAAAAGGTCTGAGTTCGCCTGCGTCCGAAAGAGGCTGCGCCCGATAGAGTCTGCACCCGATAGAGTCGCGCCCGCTTTTTCGTGCCCGATCGATCGCGCCCGATAGAGCGGTCCCCATAATAATAATATGTACAAAAAAAGATACAAGAATTTCATTCAAAATTTGGATCCTACATTTTCGACGGTCACCGAGAATTATACTCCATCTTACTTGTGAGAAAACGATATTTTTTATTATCACTCCGGTTATTTAATTAATTAGTTAGATAGTCGATGAAATACGAATATTAAAATAAGAAACGTTGATCAACGATTAAAAAAAACAAAAAAAACAAAAGATATTTGTTTATACATTCTCATAAGTTCCGATATAGATATAATAGCCGGGACGACATATGATCATGCGCGCAGGTGTACGAATAGCGCACATTCGCGGTAGCTGAGACAACAAACGGTGTGCTTTCGTCATGGCTGCGGCGGCTACTGCGGACTCTAAACAAAAATCGTAAAAGATTAAAAAAATTTTTAGAAACAGAAAAATAAAATACACGCCGATTTATCTATTTAATGCTTACACTCAGAATTTGAAAAATCGTCGCGGATGCTGCGTCAAGTAAGTAGGGACTACGGGTGATCCGAAAAAATCGTTAAAGATCGGGAATTCAGACCGCGAGCGGGAAACAGGGGGTTTAGTTTCGGGTTTGAGATGCCATACTCGAGCTAACTTCGAAATTTTTATATTTATGATCAGAATTTTGAAAAATCGCCGTGAATGGTGCCTAGTAGAGGCATAAGTTTTAGCACTTTGAATACAAACTTTCGGTTAATTTTCGAATTACTATACAGGCGCGCTGCTCTATCCCTAAAGGGCAAAGGTTGGAACCCTTTCCAGCAGCGACGTATGTTTCGGATTACCGGTTGGGAACAACCTAAGGAGCGCGTCAGATTAGGGTGAGTTTTGAACCCTCGAAACGAAATTTGGATTAAATTTCGAAAATTCCTCCGGATTGTCGAAAATGTGCATTGCTAGGTCTTCGAGCTGAATGAATTTTGGAACCCCTCGAAAGATAATTTGGCTTAAATTTTGAAAACTGATACTCGGATTCGAACTCTATTACCTTGAACGAGGTTAGTTTTATGCACTTTGCACAAGTTATAACGTCACACCTTCCAGTTTCGGCTATTTTACACCACTGAAGGCTCGACTAACCTTATCCATTTTTTAAAAAGTTCGAATTGTTCGATAATTTTTAAATATATTTTCCGGAAAAATAATGAAAGTAGCATCAACAGGATTTTGCTCGATTTCTGAAATGTTTCTTCGTGCTTTACATAGCATACTTTGTATATTGTTCTGATACCGGGGTACTTCGGTATCAAAATCGTATATATCCTTGCGAAGAAATACTACTAAATTCTTCTTTACATATTTATTTATAACACGCTCGACTTTTACTTATTTCTTGTAAATTATTTTTACGCTCACTTCAGCCGCGCTCTCGGTATACACAAATGTTTCCTAAAACTTTTCACATTTCCGTCACATTTCACTCTTTTCTTTTTGGCCCCTTTATTCCACCATGCACGTATATTTTACAAAACTTGTATTTCGTTAACTTTTATGACGACAACAGCGTTCCCAACGCCAATTAATAAATTTTCACCTGTTTCCATGTAGCCTAGTCTAAGGACTTTTGCGTAACGTTTATACACTGCCGGCAGTTATTAAAATATCTTTAAAACGCACTTTGTTCCGTAACAATTTAGACAATTACACACAGTACACGGATCACAATTAATGAAAAAAATAAATAAACTTTCACGAAAGCTCTACAAACGAAATAATATTTAATATTCAGCAAACTGGTCAACATTAGATATTTAAATCCAAGGGCTCATTTAAATACGTAAGCGACATTTACAGCTACAATCACTCTATACGTAAATGTATAGTCAAAATATCACGCCTTTTCGCCTATTAAACCGTCTGTTTGATTTTTATTTTTCCGCTTTATCCGTAACTATAGTAGTAGTACATTTATTTCAGATTGTAATGCGTTTATCCTTCCAGGAAAAGAAGAACTTTTTATAAACCTCGTAAGATATAGTGAGTTATAACAACTATCAAAATATAACAAATAAATTTAAGAATAAAATGATTGCTTACTTAGAAAAGTTTTCGGGTATAACCCCCATCATCAGCTAAGAACACAACTTATGTGATCAGAAACAAATTCTCTAAATCACACTAAGATCAAAAAGGAAATAAAACGGTTTATATAGTTTAAATTAAAGTCGATACATCATAATTGTTAGAACGAGATGATGTACAATAATAAATATCTAAGGATATAATAAACATTTAAATAATATAAATATTAAAAGATTTTTTAAGGTTTTATACTAAAAAGTTGGTTATTGTTTAAAAAACCGTTTTATTTCCTTTTTTAACCCCAATGTGATTTAGAAAATTTGTTTCTGATCACATATATTGAATTGTGTTTTTAGCTGATGATGCGGTTATACCCGAAAACGTTTCTAAGTAAGCAATCATTTTATAGTTAAATTTGTTTGTTATATTTTTATTCGTTGTAACTCACTATATTCTATATTTAACAAACAGGATGTTAAAAGATTCTTTATTAACCTCTAAGATGTTCACTTCAAATACGTTCCGTGACCGTGTAATACAACATGCTCTATCCCTGAATATCCGAAGAAGACCTGATCTAACGCTCAGCTTTGATTAGACAAGAAAAAGAAAATCCGTGTTAACAAAAAAACAAAATTATTGATACATTTGAAAGAGGTCTAAAGCGATCTAGAAGAAAATAGAAATATTTTCCTTGTTATTCCTAATTGCTGCTATGTACACGTGTTGATGGGTAATCGTTTTTTGTTTTTTTTTTTGGGAACGCCAACCAAGGGCAATGACCCATCATCAAAGAATTACGAAAACAGGATTAAATTTTGATATATAAAGAAATAGAGGAAATGAACTCCGCTAAGATTGGAGCAACATCTGGTGAAGGAAAGGAAAGTATGTAGGAAGCACAAAAAGGAGTAGGTAGTTTTAGGTGGAGAAGCTTAGTGTAGAGGAAGGAACGCTGCTGTACAAGAAGAGAGCATTCAAAAAGGATATGATTTGCATCACAAACACAGTCATGATCCGAGGGATGAAAATTACAGTATGGGGAAGAAACAATAGAAAAACGAAAGAGAGACGAAGGAAGACAATTATGGTTCAGACGAAGACGTGTTATGGAGGAAATAACGGAACGACTGAAACCAGGGAAATCAGCAAACCAGGAACGTGATGAAGGAAGAGGTTGCAAGAGTTTGTAAAAGGAATGAGGATTGGAAAAGGAGGTAATGTAGGTATCCGACCATGATTTGAGGTGTGCTCGTTTGGATGGAAAGAGGATATTATTGGCAGGAAATTTATTGACAAATTTGCCGTTATAGGAAGCAGAGCGAGCAAACGAGTCAACTAGGTTGTTGCCTGCGATGCCGCTATGACTGGGAATCCAAAGAAGATCGACTTGAATGAAACGAACTAAAAAGAGATTTGCAATTAAGGAACGAATGGAAAGGATAATGTAGTCGCATGAAGAGGATGGAAAAGGGGAGGATATAGCCTGTAAGACGCTCATGGAGTCAGAACAAATAAGGTATTTATTATTATAGGAGGAAAATGCAATGAACAGAACTGCACGGAGTATTGCATACGATTCTGCAGTGAAAATGGAACAGAAGGAAGGAAGTTTATAAAGTTCGTAGTGTGGAAGAGAAGAAATAAGAAAGGAAGCTCCGACCCCCTCATCGCTTTTGGAACCATCCGTAAAGAGGACAGACGAAGAAGGAAATAGAGACCTCAAAGCTGCGTTGTACTCGCTTAAAGCGATAGAAGGTGAATATTTAGTATGAGAAGGAAGGAAAAACAAATTAGGAGGATATAAAAAATCTATAAAGCTGAATGTAAAGAACGGGAGTTTATGATATGTGTAGATAAATGAAGAATAAGGAGCAAGGCGTCGAGAGACATGAGAAAGAATAGGAATCTTCAGGGGAGAAAACCGCCAATTGGCCAGGATGTAGGAATAAGCAGAAACTAATTTAGAAGACTTAATAGGAAGACGTTTTATGAGGAAGCGATCCCCAAGAAAGGATCTACGAATGTGTAAAGGATGAATGTTGGCTTCTGAAAGTACTGCAGGAATGGGGGAGGATTTCAGAACACCAAGGCAAAGACGAAGACATGAATTTTGGACTTTTTCGAGTTTGGAAAGAAGATGTTTAGGAGCATTGCCATAAATGAAGGAACAGTAATCAAGTTTGGAACGAATAGTAGATTTATATAGAATAAGAAGAACACTGGGGTCGCCACCCCATTTGTGTGGAGAAAGAGCCTTTAATAAATTAGTTCTCTTAAGACAGGAAGTATATAGGTAGGAAATATGTTCGCAAAAGGATAAACGACTGTCTAGGAAAACGCCAAGATAGCAGAAGGACCTAACTAATCGAATAGATAAATTGTTCAAAGAGACATTAATTAAGGAAGTATTATAGGGACGAAAGGAAAAAACCATACAAACAGATTTAGAGGATGAAATGGTTAGATGGATGTTGGATAGAGTGGATTCAAGCAAGTTCAACGAATTATTAAGTTCATCTTTAGCAGAGAGGATGGAAGTTGAGGAGTAATAAATAAGAATATCATCCGCGAAAAGGAGTGTAGAGGCTGAGACGGGAAGAGAAGCTATTTCAAGCGAATAGATATTAAAAAGAGTAGGACTCAAACATGACCCTTGAGGAAGGCCACGGAATACACATCTAGAGCCAGAGAAGGAAGGAGTGGAAAGATAAATGGTTCTACTTTGAAAGAGCTGAATTATCAGGGAAGAAAGTTGAACAGGAATGCCAATAGAAATCATCTTATTTTTAAGGGATGGAAGATGAACCTTATCGAAAGCAGAAACTACATCAACAAAGGCAGCGATCGTGTATTTTCTTTCGAGAAGAGCTTTATATATGTCAGAAAGAAAAAGGCTGATGCAGTCAGAAGGACCAAGACCAGGACGAAAACCGAACATATTGTAGGAGACGAGATTATTATGTTCCAGCCACCAAACAAGGCGCCGGTTTAGCATACTCTCGAATAGTTTTCTTAAACAAGGAGCCAAAGAAATAGGTCGAAAAGAATTTGGAATTTTCTTAGGAATTGGGATAATTATAAATGAATTCCAAATAGGAGGTGTAAGTCCTGAGAGAAGAAAAGAATTGAAAATTTCGAGGAGAATTTTGAGTGAGAAATTAGAGAGATTTTTAAGAACAAGGAAGGAAATTTTGTCGATTCCTGGAGTCGAATTGGAGGATTTTTGCAACGAAAAGAGGAGTTCATTGAAGTGGAATTCTGAAGTGAGGAAGTGAGATGAATTTGGAAGAGAAGAAAAAGGAGAACTTACTCCGTAAAAGGAAGGAACATAACTGGGAGCTAGATTGTCAATAAAGGATTCAAGTATGTCAGAAGAGATGTTATGATAAGAAGGGTGTTCGGATTTGGGAGTTTTGAAGGCTTTGGCCATTCTCCAAATTTGGGAAATAGACGTGGTCGGGAAAAGGAAGAGCAAAATTTTTTCCAAGATTCCTTCTTGGCTTGTTTTAGGATGTATCTGGCTCTAGCGTTAGCTTTTCTGTGGTCAATAAAATTTGAAAAGGAGGAACAGTGACGGAAGGTTCTAAAAGTAACGACGCTGGCATCAAAAGCCACCTTGCAGTCCTTCTTCTCTTCCACCCTGGACTACCCTACCAGCCGAGATCGATTATTCATTTGCCTAGGTCTCCAAATGTTTCCCCTTCCTCCCTCCGTGCCAGAATTTCCTCGACCCTACAAAACTATTCAAACCATCAGTCCTACTATACTGATAATGTGAAATAGTGCCCTGGCTCCGAATCGTCCCCTACTGTTTGTTCTCCTTTTACTCTAGTCTGGATTCGTCTTCCCCCGGGCTCCATGACCATTGTTCCGTTCTCGATGTTGAACTTTATGGCATATTCCTAGTCCTTGAATTTATAGTTGAAGCCCCACCCCCATCCAGAAGTCGCATTCTGATTGTATCTGATTCACGTGCGGCTTTGAATACTCTTTCCCGACATACCTCGTTGAACTATATAACTACTTTGATCCAATCCCTAATCCTCCAACAAATTACTTTCCTGTGGATGCCAGGCTACACTGCACTCGTAGGTAATCTGTTAGCTGACACTGCTGCTTAGGTCAGCTCTGTTGTGCCCCACGCCAATAAAGTCCATAAAAATTTTTGTGGAATCCCGATGAGAGCAGAACTGGCTCTTCAAACAAGCTTGATTTCTGAAGGAAATAAAACACGGTATTGACTCCTGGTTCCCTCCTTCCGATCTTCCTAGAACCCAATTTGTCGCCATGACAAGGTTCCGCAACGGACATATTTCTCTGACGCACAATTATCTTTTATTCAACTGCGAGCCTCTTTTTTTTGAATGCCTCTTTTGTTCCCTCCCCACTGCTCCTACAATCAAAAAAATACCTGCTCTTGGCGTGCCCTTCTTTTGCTCTTCAGCGCTCTAACCACCGCATAGTGTCTTTGCAATCATCTCTGGCTAACTCGTCCATGAATATTGCAAAAACTATTTGGTTTCTACAACTGGTTTGTTTCGAATCATTTAGCGTTCCCACCGTGATAGTGTCGTAATAACCCCGGCAACTGCACACGGCACTCCAAAAAAAATAAAAAATAAATAAAAAATATATACTTATCGGGGCAAAATTTTTAATTTAGTTTTCCATAAAAAGGAGAAAAAATTATGAGCTGGAAATTTACTGATACGATTGCCATTCGAAACTCATACTAAATGGTCAACTTTTTCATTTCCCACAATTCTAATGTGACCGGGGATCCAGAGAAAGTTTATTTGGATAAATGCATATTATGTAATTAATGCGGAGGCAATGGATGAAATTCGAGAATAGTAGAGCCGAAAGAAGAAGACAATTGGTAATCAAAGAAATCAAAGATTATTAGGAATTTGTTAATATCATAGATGAGGGATATAAAAAAAAACAGAATCTGTAGAGTATTACAGTTGATTCTAGATAGTGATACGGAGGATGGATTAGGTAATTTATAGCATTCTGAATATTGACGGATAGGAAACAGGATGCTCCATCTCCTTGAGATTCTTTTGAAACCGCCAGTATACAAATATATACGCGATAAAGAAATAGGGAGGTAATAATAGTATTAAATTTGTAATTAATGAGAGGTTTGAAAAGAAATTAAACATTCGAAGGAAGAGAGAAGTTTAATATAGTAGACGAAGCAGATTCGAAGAAATCAAATGGAAAATAAAGAAGTTTATTGCATGATATAATTTGAGAAGTAAATTTTTTCATTCTCTTACAAATATGTGACAGAACCGGAATATTTGATAATCATGAAATGTGAAAGATACAGGTTAATAAGATTCGGTGAAAACAAAAAAAAAAAAAGGGGGTTGCTTTATAATAAACCGATAAGCAAGGTGAGATCCGCGAACTAACAAAAAAGCAAAATTGAACTGGTGTAAATAAGAAGAGTAGATTTTAATACTCCATGGTAAAGAGGTAAACAAAAATCTTGAAGATGGTCGAGTTTCATGAGATGAAATTTGGATGCATTGCCATATAAAAATAAACTGTAATTCAGTCTCGAACGTATAATAATAGATTTATACGGTATAATAGGAATATTTAATCTTTCACTAGCAGAGGTGTATAAATAGTTACAAGGGCGTCGCCAGCCGATGGGCCGGGGGGGTGAGTTGCCAGACGCCAGGGGGAGCAAGATGATACAAAAAGGATATGACTTATAGAAAAAATAAAATGTATAATTTGTAAAGGCTTAATATTTTATTAAACAAGAATAAAATCTTAATTAAAAGGCTCCATGTACTGTAATCGAATAATAACAGAAATACAAAAACTCCGAAAATAAAAATCCGGAAAAATAAACATTTTTTCCCAGGTGATCTAAAAAAAAAAAAAAAAAAAAAAAAAAAAACTTTTGTACCAATCCTTTCCGAACATGTTTACAACTCTAGGCTTCTTCCGAATTATGCTGAAACAGAATTAATTTTTTTTAATACTTTTCGTGCCCTGCGGGGCACAGGTTGCTGTAACTAGGGTCACTTTCCCTAGTAAGTAGTCACTCAACCGCTATATAGTGCTAGTCCCACTAGCGGGGAAACGAAACAGCAACCACGTGAGTTCTGTACGTCCATGTCGTGCAGGGTGGTAATCTTCTATTTCGGCGGGCTTAGCGTTGATTAGAAGAGCAAAATCGGAACTCACAATATACTGTTGATAGGAAAACGAAGGAGGGTTCACCTGCCGAAGGTGATCCTTTCATTAAATATCGTTAAGCATTTTACTGCGTGTACAACTAGCAGACTATCAACAACTCGCTCGTGACAATGTGCTTCAGTCGGACTGGTGAATACCAGTCTAGGGCGAGTAGGCGAGTACCCGGCGCCTTAAAACCAGGTACTTTCGGCTAAGGGAGTAAACCCTGACAGAAAATCCTCCAGAAGGCAACGGGAAACCACTGGAGTATTCCTCCCAATAATCAATAATGGCTGGAAACTTAAATAGAACGGCCGTTAGTCTGGGGCACCCCTTTAGTGGGGAAACGGTGCTAAGAATACCCCCACCAACCATTACTGATAATGACGAAAATAGGAATAGGAGTAGCGCAATGAAATTATTAAACAAGAAAACAAGAATTGCTACGTGGAATGTGCGGAGTTTGTATCAAGCTGGAAAAATGCATAATGTAGAAGAGGAAAGAAAACGGCTGCACATAGACATACTCGGTCTCAGTGAAGTTCGTTGGCCGAACAATGGCATTATGAAGCTGGAACATGCAAATATGTACTACTCAGGGTCAGATGATAATAAACATAGCAATGGAGTATCAATAATAGTGTCGAAGAATATAGCTAATGCAGTAACAGATTTTGTGCCGTTATCTGATAGAACAATGCTGCTAAAACTAATGACAAATTATCGTACTCTAAATATATTGCAAACATACGCCCCAACCGCTGATAAAGACGAGGATGAGCTGGAAAAATGGTACGGTGAAATAGATACTTTACTAAAAATGACGAAAAAAGGCGAAATTAATGTCATAATGGGCGACTGGAACGCCAAAATAGGCAATGGCAAAAGCGGTCATGAAGTTGGTAATTTTGGCCTTGGTAAAAGAAATGAACGCGGAGATAGGTTGGTACAGTTCTGTACTGAACAAGATCTGTTCATTGCAAACACTTTCTTTCAATTACCAGCAAGACGTTTATATACTTGGCAATCTCCTTCGGGAAAAATACGGAATCAAATAGATTTTATACTTCTTCCGAAACAATTTAAGAAAGATGTAAAATCGGTGAAAACCTATCCAGGTACAGATGTCGGATCGGATCATAATCCAGTGGTAATTACATTAAAATTGTATTTTCGAAAAGTGCTGAAAGTGAAATCACCAGGGCGAATTGACATTCGTAGAATTCAACAGAATTCGATATGCACAAAAGTTAAAGAGGAAATGAAAAAATCAGCCTTCCCAGTTATAGAAAATAACACTGAAGAAGCCTGGAAAATTTGGAAATCGGAACAAACTAGGATCCAAAAGGAGATAGTAGGTACAGCTCGATTGCCCAAAACTAAGGCATGGATGACTACAGATATTTTGCAAATAATGGAAGAAAGACGGAAATATAAACACGACAAGTTGGAATATCGAAGACTGGACAAACTTATACGGAAAGCAGTTAGCGAAGCAAAAGAAGAATGGTTACATAAGAAATGCTGTGAAATAGAGACCCTACAATCTCAACACGATACGTTCAATGTTCATAAGAAGGTTAAAGAATTTGTTGGGATTATGAGAAGGAAAAATTATTCCGCAATGCAAGATGAAAATGGCAAAAATACTAGCTAGTGATCAAGAGAGGACGGTATTATGGAAAAATTATATACAAAAATTGTTTGATACCAGTAGAGTGAATTTAGCAACGAATAGCAAACATGACTTAGCAGAAATAGATATAGATGAAATTCAGGAGCAAGAAATAGTGGAAGCGGCGAAGAACTTGAAATTCGAAAAAGCAGTTGGTCCCGATGACATTCACGGGGAGATAATTGAAGTCTTGTATAATGATCGGCAGACGGTTATATTCCTAAAGCAGTTTTTTAACAGAATTTACTACTCCGGACAGTTAATAGTAGATTGGTTAAGATCAGTGTTTATACCACTACCGAAAAAACGAAATGCAACACAATGTGGAGATTTTCGCACGATAAGTCTCATGTCGCATGTGTTAAAGATCTTTTTAAAAATAATACACATGCGAATTTACAAGAAATGTGAAGAGAACTCAGGTCAGTGGCAATTTGGATTCAAAAATGGATACGGGACTCGAGAGGCGTTATGTATTCTGAATATATTAGCGCAGAGATATAGGGAAAAGAATCGTGAACTCTATCTGTGTTTCATCGATTATAGCAAGGCTTTTGATTGCGTAAATCATGAAAAGCTAATTGAAATTTTGTAAAATATTGGTTTAGATGTAGCAGACGTTCGGATAATCCGCAACTTAGACTGGAATCAAAAAGCTGTAATTCGTTGCGGAGATATCACTACAGAGGATATATATAGAAATAAAAATAGGTGTACGACAAGGCTGAGTTTTGTCGCCGATATTGTTCAATGCATACTCCGAAAACATCTTTAAGGTTGCCATGAAAGCAGATGATGGTATTAAGATCGGCGATAGCCGGATATCTAATATACGATACGCAGACGATACAGTATTAGTATCGGACAGTCTAAATGGTCTGCAGGATATGGTTAACCGAGTCCGGGATGCTAGTCTTGAACACGGGCTAGAAATAAATGTAGCAAAAACGAAGTGGATGCTGATACGTAAGAAGAAATCCCATAATACTGTAGATAGAAGCCGAATTTACATTGGTCGGGAGAAAGTAGATAGAGTCGATAAATACTTACTATTTGGGCACATGGTTTCAGGAAGAAGTTGAGCAAACTATAGAGATCAAAACAAGAATTGAAAAAGCGAAAGCAACCTTTGGAACCCTAAAAAAAGTTGTTAACAAGAAAGGACATTACCTGGGAGTTACCTATGCGTCTCGTACGGTGCTATGTTTTCTCAGTATTGCTATACGGAGTAGAGAGTTGGACTCTCACGAAATAGTTAGAAGGAAAACTACACGCGTTTGAAATGTTCATTTATCGCCGTATACTGAAGATACCATGGACAGATAAGGTTACCAATGAAGAGGTGTTAAAGCGAATGTCCAAACGAAGAGAGTTAGTCTTTACCATTCAAAAACGTAAACTGGAATATTACGGGCATGTATGCAGAAATATAAAGTACGAGCCTTTACAACTGGTTCTAAAAGGAAAAATAGACGGTAAAAGAAGCGCAGGACGAAGAAAAACATCATGGAAAGATAACTTATTACGTTGGAGTGGAGAAACAGAAACAGAACTGATGGAAACGGCCATTAATAAGAACAAACTAGCCATATTGATGGCCAAACTTCGTTCGGAGACGGCGTAGATAAGAAGAAGAAGAAGAAGAATACTTTTCGTGTAGAAATTGAACAGTGCCGAAATAAGACTGCGTCTAAATATAGTTCACGGCCCCTTCTAAACCGCCTGAGTAAGACTGCTCGGTACAATATTATATGTATATGCTAAACGATCTTGTATTAAAAGTAATTAGTAAACAATTACTGCTAAGAGAGCGACTTTCATTCATCCTTAATTGCTTCAGCGATTTTATGAAATTCGTGAAATTCGACAATTTCTTTTAACGGTTACGCGCAATTCCGGTTCTCGCAAGAGGTAGCTCATCCGGTACGTAATTCCGGTGCTCCCGATAGAACTATCTGCTTAATGGAAACGACTTCGCAACAAACGTAGTTAAAACGATCGTGCCTCAAATAACAGAGTGCCGCTTCTATTTAGTTCGTAGTACGTTTAGGAAAATAATGCAACTCGCTACGTTTAACTGTATTCAAATGTGACGAAAACAAAATATATATGGCGGTTTAATTTATTGTTTAATTAAAAATTTACGGCAAAATAAATTATGCTGTTTTTTTTTTTTTTTTTTAATATCCAACTGAAGTGTGCTGTAGAGAGGTGTTTGGAAAAACTTTAAACTTACCGAAATAATTCACCGGCAATAGAAAGGAGAAAAAAAAACAATCTACGCTCATCGAAACATTAGAATATTTGATAAATATCGATATTTCCTATATGAAAAAAGATACATTATCTATTTTCGAAATTTATACCGGACTCTGTCTGAAAGTACACGAAACCATCGCTGATGACCATAATAGCGATCTGAGCAATAACGAGAGTCGCGATATCTGGGACAAAACAGCGGATACGGAAGTATCCTTTAAACGGTAAGTGGCGCAACTGAAGATTATTTTTCAGATACCGCTTACTAGACCTAGATAAAAGAAGAGAAACCCCTACTACGAGTATTGAGTGATGCTTGGAATTGTGTAATTAATTAAAATTATATTAAGCTGAGGAGGAAGGTAGACCGAAGCAATTTACTCGCAAAGCCTTGACACGATATATGAATTTTCGTCCAATCATATCTCTTTATAACTGACCTGGACGCTGTAGAAAAGAAATCGAATGACTATGAAATATGAAACACAGCGTGCGCGAACTAAGAAACATATTCGGCTACCTGCTATCATCCATCATCCGGAAATTGTTGTTTCTCCCAGCGTCACGCTGAAATTTCCATTGGTCTCTGCCAACGGTAACGCGGATCCGCCTGTCAACAGTACACACTGATACTTTTTATAAACATATCAATCATGCGACAGCACTTTTGCTTATGTGCGGATAGTCACGAAATGCGGAGACATTTTAAAGCTGCGAAAAAACGCTTCTACAGAAAAGCATATGGACAAAAAGATCGGTCACGTGATAGAGGTTCGTTAATTAACGCGTAAAATACATACCAGGTGCCCAACTTCTTACCCTTCTCGGGTAGGGGAAATTAAAACTATTTCCACGAAATAAAGCCGAATAGTTTACCGTCATAATCAACTGAATTCGATGAGAGCAAACGTAACAGTTCAGTGTGCAAATACAGAAAAAACAATGCGAACATGGGCAACACAGACTTTTTTATAAATAGGCGAAGAACACCTATAGGAATGAATCAAATCTACAGTGCTTCATGCGCCAATGCCAACCAAAACGTGTACGGGATGATGACAAGCAGCGAATCAAATGCGTATCGAACAGCTTGTTTATTAGGAATAGAAATGAAAAAGAACAACAAATTGCGAAGAAAATTTAATTAGCCAAAAAAAGAATTGGTAATGAAACATTAATCTTAAAAACTGAACGTTTCGGAAAGCTTATCATCATCATCAGAAACATTTCTGATGATGGTAAATATAACCGTTCCGAAACGTTAAGTTTTCAAAATTAAATTTTAGGTTTTAAGATTAAATTTTAAGTTTTAAGATTAATTTTTCCAGCATGGTCTCTACCGAAAATTGTTTTTTTCTAACGAAATACGTTACAAGTTGCGTAACACGATCTTTTCGTTAGAGAATTTTAATGAAACAGCCATATTAATACGTACTAATGTTCGCCCCCATTGGTCGAAATTCGACAATAATTATTATTAAAAATTTAAAGAAAACTATATGAATTTGCATATTTGCAATGTTTTTTTTCTACCCATATGCATTCGTTCATTGTATATCTGAGAACATACACTTTTATATGTATTTACAAAATACAACACAGTTCGGTGTGGTAGCCTAGTAGTTAAGGGTGCTTGGCTACTAACTCAGAGGTATCATGGATTTTCGAGATTTGTTTCTTCCCGGATCCATGTCGCTCGCAAGTTTACCCAGCCTGCAATAATTAGGTGCCAGAGAAATCTGGTGGAAAGTAAAGGCGGATAATCCAAAAGTAGAAAGGAACTGGCCCCAGTGTATTCTCATCAGATCCATTAGGTCCTTAAGTACCATTATGAGAAGCTTAACTTGACAATCCATGATACCCCTTATCAAGGATATCCATGGGACTTACTTTACTTTACTTTTACCATCATAATTGAATAAAATATACGATAAAATAACAGTAGTAAATCGCAATTTAAAAACCCTCATTTATTGATAGTAAATAAACACCACCTTAATACTTAGTATACACTGTAAAAAGGCCCCGCGATAATGATTATTAAGAAAAATTAAAACATTTTAATAAGATCAGATTTACTGGCTATAGTGATTTCATTTTTTGTATTAATTTATTTAAATAAGAAAAAAAGTAATTGTTTCCAAAACTTTTTTTTTCGTGGATAATACTAAAGATCATCAATAGCTACTAGACGAATAGAAAAAAAGCAAGGAAATCGGTTAATAAACAGTGGAGAAAAGAGTACCGAACTGTTTTGTCTTTGCCTATTTATATACAGAAGAAAATTATCCATTTTTTTTTAAATAGAATTTCCCACAGTGCATTTATCGGGAATATTGAAACAAATTCAAGGTTTGAAAGATTCTTTTTTTACTATCTCTATTACAATGTATACGAAAATAAGATAATCAGTCTAGTGCTTTGAAAATCATCAAGGGCATATTGAAATAAATGCAAGGTTTGAAAGCTTCTTTCTTATTTTTACGATTGTATTTTCTTATGTGTTCCGCCAACCGGTTATACAATTTCAATAGTATTACGCCCAGATCGAACGTGATTTTTTTCTTTTGGTTAATAGTGGGAAGTGTTTACCCAACGTGAGGAATTGTAAGTTATTATAATTAGTAGTGGAGGAAATAAAGAAGGGGAGCTAACAAAGGAACTACGGTAAGGGAAAGCAGAGCAAGGATGGCGTGGACACTATAAAAAGTAGAGAGGCCTAGACTCGAAAAATTGAAATAAAGGGTAGCAGCGCAGCTAAGCTTTGGAAGGTTATTAAGGGGGGGGGGGCAAACGCTTCCGAAATAGAGAAGCGAGAAACTGGAAGTAGACTACAGTTGAACCAGAAAAGCAACCATCTGTGGAGGAAATAACAGAACGACCAACGTTAGGGAAAAGATTGAACTGGTGAAAGACGGGAGGTGTGAAAATTGGGGAAAACGGGAACTAGAAGGATTAATTCTATGAAATAGTTTTCATCTGTTAATATTTATTTCATTTTTCAAAAAAAAGTTGGTTAACAAAAAATGATATTAAATGTTACCCGAGATAGAAAAATATGTGACTCGAACTGACTCGACTAATTTTTCTATATTTTAATTTAATCTACTTAAAATTTTTGCTGCACTCTAACTGTAGCACCACATTGTGAAACATTTTATTCGCCGCGTATTTTAATAAATAAGCGAGATACAGAAAAACAGCAAAATTTTTTTCTACGAAAAAAC
This sequence comes from Icerya purchasi, assembly GCA_039619475.1. NCBI lineage: Eukaryota > Metazoa > Arthropoda > Insecta > Hemiptera > Monophlebidae > Icerya > Icerya purchasi. The sequence continues at coordinate 244,003,668 of CM077115.1, forward strand.
GAAAATTAATCTCACGGTAGACGAACGGCGGAAGCAATACAACCTATCCGGACAATTGGGCAGTTGCACTAATATCCTACAGGTACCAGCACCGACGATAACGACGATGCTTTGCAATCTGGCTAAAATGCGACATTCTGCCTTCCAAACATCGACAGTTCCGCTATAGCATGTTCTTTTTTAATCTGAAGCTCGTCATTCTTGCGCAGGTTTAAAACGCCTACAATTTATCTAGGCCGCGATAAAAGGCTCTCTCTGTACGAAAATGGCCCACTGAGGAGAAGTCGCCGGTTTCCCCTTGGCGCTAAATTTATCAGCGAATTTACAAAATAATAATCCGCGTAAGACGTTGTAAGTTGCAGATGATAAAATTTAGTGTATCCGGTGAAACAGAACACGGCCGATTAGATGGCGGATAAACAAATTTTACTTGTTCGAAGAGGATAACTTAATAAAAGTGCGTTGCGGTTGCTTCCGATGTCCAAAAAGTACGCTGTTCATTAATAATACATTAAGCTCAGAGCGGTCAGAGATAAGAGGGAAAACAACGTTTTAGTAATCGTATTATTCCAATTCCTGCTCGAACTCATTTAGCACTCTTACCAGTCTGTTTATCGACGTCTGGACAATTTAATTATTAATTTCGCAACGACAAATTTCGTAAACACTTTCGCCGGCCTATTAAACCCGCCGGTTGGTCCTCGAAATTTCCCGCCTATTGAAAATAATAGCAGTGCCATTTGGACGGAACTTTTGCTCGCCTGGTGTGTGTACTAAATTTGGAATGAGCTTTCGAACAAATTTAGCGATTTCTGTTCAAAATTTTCATCTGAACTCACCGCAAAAGATCTAGTGCGACAATCGCTTTTTTTTTATAATTACGAGCGATTGTTTTTTGTCACCTCAAATTTATCGCCAACTAGTAGTTCCGCTATTGATAATTAATGTGTTATTAGGTTTTGGCTACCTGCGAAAAATAACAAAATAGCGTTACCAAAAATAACATCACACTGAGAGTATTATACGAAAAACGCAACCGCCTTACAAATATGTAGCGGTATTCAGAGAAATAATCCACTGGGTGGACTGGGGAGGACTAGGAAAAATAGTCTAACTCGCGAATTTCGGAAGCACAAATAATTAATTTTTGGTTTTTCGTTTCTTTGAGCCTCGACCGTGTATAGTTCGAGGTATTAATGTTGCGCGAACAGTGAAATAATGTATTTTTAATTAAATACGCGCGCCTTCTATTATAAGACTGACGCCATGAGAGGCTTATTAATTTACCGAAGTTCCAAATTTGGACACTCGGCGGACGGTGTTCAGCGCCAAAGGTCTTTTAAGCGATCGCGTTTATGTCAAAAACGGCATTTCGGAGGTTAAACCTCTTTCGAACTTAACGTCATATAGAATTCTATTTAATTTCTCATTTTACTTTTTGTATTCAAAAGATCGAGTTTTTTATTGGTTTTTTTTTGTTCGAATTTTTAATGAGAATTTGTGAAGGAGAACATTAACCCAGAATGTTAAAAATGTAAGAAAATAATAAACTAGGATGGTGAAATAGAGAATAACTCGAGCGGGCAGAAATAGCAGGAGTCGATGAAAATGAAAGTTATAAGTGGAGTAAGAATATATAGAAGTAAAGACCAAGATTTAATATAGAAGAATGAATCATTGTGTGTAGCAGAAAGAGCCGATTATTTAAAATATGGTGATCGGTGCCACAAAGAAAGAAACAGAAAATTAAAAACGACAAAATCGAGCAGAAATGCGGAAGAGATGCCGGAAAGAGACTGCTAAAACCGAAAACGAAGAGTTGAAATTTTTTTTTTTTTGGAAAAAAACGAATCTGAAAAATCATAGATGAGGAAGAAGAGGTGGTTAAATAGAGCGGTAATAAATACATATATAGGGGTTGTTGAGCCGTAATCTGAAATGAGCATTTAAAGAAAAACGAGCAATATCCGAAAATGAGACTAAAAATCTGCAATCAGAAATGGACGAACGAGGTGATGAATCGACAAACTCGTTGCCATCATTACCGTTAAATGACCATCCACAGCAGATGATCGAGCGAAAGACGTGCACAAGAGAGCAGATAAACAGAACAGGGCGAAGATAGCTATCGACGATAGAAAACAATCGTTGTGACCACCAAACGAGAACAATAAGACGATAGTAAAGAATTTAATATAATAATAGGGAAATTTAAAAGATTGAAAACTTGATTCGAGGCAGCACATTAAGAGATCCAGAATTTAATTTGAGCCATGAAGGGTATAAAGACCCGAATTATAGTGTTTAAAAATGCAATTCTGACGACACTGTTTGACTTTATCTTATTTCTTACAACGGTGTATTAATATTAATTTATTTACCTGTTTTATCTAGATAAAAGTGTATACAAACCATCTGTTTACTATCCTGCAGAAATAAAACGTGAAGTAAATCTCAAGAGACAGCTAAGAAAAAGATGGCAAAGATATCGATTTCCTTCTGACAAAGCAACACTGAACTACCAAACAAAAAGAGTTAAAAAGTTATTGCAAAACTTAAAAAATAAATCCTTTAAAGAGCACTTATCTACTCTGTCTCCCTTACCGCATAATGACTATTCTCTATGGAAAGCAGTACGCAATTTGAAGAAACCTAAAGAAACAGCACATCCAATTAGAAAACCAAACGGAAGCTGGGCTCGATCTGACCTTGAGAAAGCTGAAGAATTTGGTAAACACTTAGCCAATACCTTCAAACCGAACTGCAGCAATATGAGTTCCCCTCCTAGGACAGACAACACCGATATGTCTCAACCAATCAGGCTAACATCCCCCGCAGAAATCAAAAAGGTCATAAACTTGATGAATCCTCGCAAATCTCCTGGCTATGATTTAATCTCAGCGAAAGTATTAAAAGAACTGCCAAGAAAAGGATTGGTATTATTAACCTACATTATTAATGCCATAATACGACTTCAATATGTTCCCATTCAGTTAAAATTCTCGCAAATTATAATTGTCAAGAAACCATCCAAACCGCCAACCGAACTGACGTCGTACAGACCAATCTCCTTGTTACCGATACTCTCTAAGATATTCAAAAAAATCATGCTCAAGCGACTAATGCCTATAGTTGAAGGGGAAAAAAAGTAATACCAGACCACCAATTTGGTTTTAAAGCTAAACACGGAACCATCGAACAAGTACACCGCATTACTGATAAGATAGTAACATCTCTAGAGCAGAAAAAAGTCTGTGACGCCATATTCTTGGATGTTAGCCAGGCATTCGATAAAGTTTGGCACGATGGACTACTTTACAAAATAAAATGCCAATTTCCTCTTCAGGTATTCAATATCCTCGAATCTTATCTTAGTGAAAGATTCTTTTCGGTCAAATACGGTGATGAAGAATCGCAAATATTTCCGATAGAAGCAGGAGTGCCTCAGGGCAGTGTATTGGGGCCGTTGTTGTACCTCATATACACTGCTGATATTCCTACCCTGACAGACGTCGAAGTTGCTACCTTTGCTGACGATACGGCTATTTTGTGCTCAGAGGAGTGCCCAGTAAAGGCAAATGAGTCTCTACAACGGTCGATCGATAGGCTGTCTAACTGGTTTATGGAATGGCGTATCAAGGTAAATGAAAGTAAATCGACGCACGTAACCTTCACAAATCGGAAAGTAAACGAACTTAACATATCAATGAACGGCAGAATAATACCACTCAAAGATGAAGCCAAATATCTGGGTTTATACCTGGATAAACGGTTAACGTGGAAAAAACATATAATAGTAAAGCGTAACGCAATACGCATTAAAGCCAGGCAGATGTTATGGCTTTTAGGGAAGAAGTCGGAACTAGCACTGGAAAACAAGCTACTGCTGTACAACCAAGTTATTAAACCAGTCTGGCAATACGGTTGTCAACTGTGGGGCTGTTCGAAGAAGAGTAACGTAGCAATCATCCAAAGGCTGCAAAACAAACTCCTAAGAATAATGGTAAACGCACCATGGTACATAACCAATGAAGCTCTACATAAGGACCTAAAAATAAATTACGTGAAGGACGAAATCGTACGAGCAGCAAAACAGTACGCTGCAAGACTGGGGTCACACCCCAATGCTATGGCAGCCGCATTGTTAAATAATTCTGCTGATACTCGCAGACTGAAGAGGACAATAGTAATGGACCTAATATAAACTGTATCTGGTACATATGTTAAGTGAGGCCTTGTCACTGGACAGGGCTCTTCAGCAAGTCATTTTTACTAAAATATTAAATTTACTAAATAGCCCATAGTGCTAGTTGTAAATTGGCAAAAAAAAAAAAAAATTTACCTGTTTTAGGTTTTTTTTCTAGAAACTAGATTTTTATTGATTTTTTCTCGGAATCTAATTATATGCTAAAAACCATTATATATACATATATATATATATGTAATTCGTCCATTTCAGCCTCGCAAGGGGCTATGCCCCTTAAGCCCTCTTGCTCACATTTCCGTCTCTTTCTCTTCTATACTTCGCATAAAATGATCAAAATTTACAACGTAATTCTTATTAGCATTAACACAAAAAAAATCACATAACCACAGAAATCCTATTATAACATTTAACTTTCATTATATAAAATTAAGACATTTTTTCGTTTTATTTTTCGTTACATATTTCATTATATAAAATTAAGACATTTTTTAAATAACAATCACAAACATCCTGTAAAATATAACGAACGTTAATTAAATCGGGACATTTTTTCTAATGCAGATAGCCTAAGAACTACGTTGTAAATAATATATATATTAATTACAACGTAATTCTTAGGCTACCCCCCATTAGAAAAAATGTCCCAATTTTATGTAACGTTTGTTATATTTTATAGGAATTTTGTTATTGTTATTTAAAAAATGTCACAATTTTATGTAATGAAATATGTAACGAAAAATAAAACGAAAAAATGTCTTAATTTTATATAATGAAAGTTAAATGTTATAATAGGATTTTTGTTGTTATGTTTTTTTTTTTTTTTTTTGTGTTGATACCAGTAAGAATTACGTTGTAAATTTTGATAATTTTATACAAAGTATAGAAGCGAAAGAGACAGAAATGAAAGCAAAAGGGGTCAAGGGTCCCAGCCCCTTGCGAGGCCAAAATGGCCGAGTTTATATATATATATATATATATGTGTGTGTATGTGTGTACTAGAGAACTGGTCTCGCTGGCTTTAAATTACTTTACTTTGTAAATTTTCATAAAACCTGCAGGTTCACATATCCTTATTTTTAAAAAAAAAAAAGTCCACAAATACGTCTTGTTGTTTCTTTGTTAGCCACCTTTATTTCTTCTGTCTCTAAGCGTTTTTTGATATAACCCGTCGCTCCATATGTCTTTCTATTCTTCTAATCTTTTGTGTTGGGTGAATGTCCTGTACTGACTTGCCCATACAAAAAAAAAAAAAAAAAAAGATTAAAAAGTGAAATTTAGATTAAAATACCAGAAAAACTGGAACTGCCAGCAGGGTAATATATGTGAGAAGAATATATTGCATTTAATTTTTTTTGGAAACCTCAGTATGCAGGTTAAAAATAAAATTAATACCGTAACTCACATAGAACCGTCTGTAGAAGTTTTTAAACGTTTTATGCTTAAAATTCGATTTTCACATTTTTCAAAATTTGGGCCCTTTAATTTTAAAATTTTTGAGGTTTCGTATTTTTCCTATATTCTAGCGGTTGACATAGATAATTTTAAAAAAGAATGACCCTCCAGCTACCCTGGAAAGAGCTGTGGACGACTTTTGTTTTAGTTTCCAGTCTCACCGCTTTAAGCGTGTACTTTTCAAAATTTTCCGAATTTTATATTTTTCCTATATTCTGAAGACCTTAGTGTGCAGATTAAAAAGAAAATTAATACCATAACGCATATAGAACCGGTTGCGGAATTTTTTAAAATTTATTTTCTTAAAACTTGATTTTCAAATTTTTCGAAATTTGGGCCGTTTAATTTTAAAGTTTTGAGGGTTTTATCATTTTCTTATGATCTGACGTAGAAAATACGTTGATTGAAAAAAAAAAAAAATTAACTCTCTCCAGCTGCTATAAAACGGCCCGTACGATTTTTTTTTTCTTGCAGCTTTATAAGATAGATATATAATACCAGCTGGTAATTGTATCTTCGCACGTGAGATAATAAATCGCTTCCTCCCACTGAATCCAGATGCAGTGAGAGGAAACGATTTAATAAAATTATTTCATTCGAGTTTATTAACTAAAAGTATTGACGATTAAACAAATTAGTTTCTCGAAATGTAGACATTTGGTGTTATCATTCTCAAAGGGGAGAATTTTATAAATGAAAAAATAAAGAACTTAAAAAGCGAAAATTTTCACGATTGCGCCCGAAATAATTTGTTGGACCCGGGACCTGACGCGCCAGATAGAGTTAATTGTCGTATGATTTTTTTTATAATTCTTGCTGAAGGTATTGAGCACTTCTTAAATTATTTCAATGAACTATATTCACCTATCTGCCGGTATATTCCACTATTGGCGTTATAATTATTAACATTTCTCAAAACTTACAACAAATGAAAAACCCTTTTTTTTCATAACATTTACTCTTTCTCTTGTGGGGAAGTTGCGGTGAATTTTGCAACTCGCCCAATCGGACGTGTTACAAGGTCTACCACCAGGCAGTCTAACGAGCAGGCGTTTGCAAAATAGCAACATCTCGACGATAAATTTTACACATATTTTGCGCAATGTTTCATAGACATTTTGACAAAAAACTATAGCGACACGTTTCTAAAATCTCGCTGTGAATACTTTTTGGTTAAGAATTTCTTTCGTTGAACTACGACATGCCCAGTGTTTTTTCGGTTTAAATTAAATGATATTTACAGGCCGCAAAATTTGGGCTATCGTTTTCTTACTAAGCGTCTCCCACTCACGTCCTCTACTCTTATCCATTCCTATTTTTCCATTTCTAGGAACTGGCGTTTCGTACCTAGGAAAATTCCTATTCTATCTCTCATTGCTCTACGGCTCAATTCGTTTTGTCCTTACGCAATGTGTTTTGTCAATCTCCCTTATTTCACTTTTAATTTCGCCGATCTCTGCCATCCTCCAAATATGTTTACTGTTCCTACACTCTCTAAGTTTCTTCCGCAGGCGTTAATTAGACAGAAATTTCACACAGTTTTATCAATTCTCAATTTCCTTCGCATGCAACCGTGTTTACAGATGGCTCGAAGAAGCCGGATATGGTGTCGGTGCTTCTTTTATCCTCCCAGATTTTGGCTTTTCAGAATCTTTCCGCTTGCCTCATTTTTATTCTATATTCATAAACGTATTAATGACTATCCTACGTTCCATTATTTTCCTTCCCTCTAATCACATTTTCTCCAAATTTTTAATTATATCGGACTCCATGACCGCCCTTCACCTTCCTGATTATTCCTGTGATTTTATTATACTCCGCATACGCTCACCTATCCACGCTCTTTCTTCCCTTCATTCTATTCAAATTGATTTGCTGTGGGTTCCTAGCCATTCGGGCATCTGCGGTAATGAAGCGGCGAACTCATTAGCTCGGGTTGCTGCCTACTCTCACTTCTTCTTTAAAAAAGTCCCTTCCTCCAATCTCCTTTCTCTGTGCAAAGGTTTTCATCTTAGGTTTTGGTCAGATATGTACGTTTCCTCTTTCTCTAACAATCGTTCTTTCTATCTGTCTGTCCAACCTAGTGTCTTTCTGTTAACCTATGGTTCTCTTTGTTTCCTGCACTTCGTCGTTCTGTTGTTGTATCCGTTATTTGACTGCGCTCTTAAGCCATACTTTATTATCTTCCTCCCGTTTTCGTTTTTCGTTGGTTGCCTCTCCATAGTGTTCTCTCCACTCGAACGAAGAGCATGTTTGTGATGCAGATCATGTTTTCTTTGAGTGTTCATCCCTTTCTGCTGTGAGGACTTGGCTTTCTACTTCAGTTTGCTGAGACTTGGTCTTCCTACTCCATACTGCGCTTCTTATGTTCTATCTCTTCCCTCTCCACAGATTGTTCCTATTATTTGTTCCTTTCTCCTTAAAACATTAATCTCTCCTCTTCCTCGTTGCATTCTCTCTTAGCTATCTATAACTCCTTTCTAATCTCTGGTCACACTCCTAAATCCTGGAATGATTTTATAATCATTCCTATTCCTAAAATAAACCAGTCTTCTTTCCGATCTATCTCCCTCGCCTCTTGTCTTCGAAAACTTTTCGAAGGCTTAATCAACAATCGTTTAGTCTGGTGGCTGGAGCATAACAATCTCCTCCCTCCCAATATGTTTAGCTTTCGCCCGGGTCTTGGTCCAATCGACTGCATTAGTACCTTTCTATCGGACATCTACAAATCATTCCTAGATAGAAAGTTTACTATTGCCACATTCGTCGACGTCGCATCTGCGTTTGATAATGTTCATCTTCCTTCACTGGCTTCTAAGCTCATTTCCCTCAATATTCCTCCTATTCTCGTTACCATTATTCTTAATCTGTTCCAAAATAGATCTCTTTTTCTTTCTGTTCCCTCCTTTTCAACAATCAGACGTTGTTACCGCGGCTTGCCTCAGGGTTCCTGTCTTAGTCCTTCTCTTTTTAATATTTATCTCCTTGATATCGCTCCTCTTCGCATTCCTTCTTCTTCTCTCCTTTTTGCGGATGATATCCTTATCTACTCCACTTCAGACGTGCTAGCTATAGCTAACGAGAAGATTAATTGTTCTCTATCAGTCGTCAGTAGTTCCCTCTCCAGTGCTTTTCTTTCTCTTTCTCCTTCCAAGTCTTCTTCTATTATTTTCTCCCTCCGCCCATATAATCGTGCTCTGGTAAACATCATCTCCTCCAACTATCCTATTCCTATTGTTAATTCCATATGCTATCTTGGTCTTTTCCTAAATAGTCGACTCTCTTTCCAAGAACATATCGAGTACCTTTATATATCTTGTCTTAAGAGACTAAATCTCCTGAAAGCCTTATGTCCTCTCAAGTGGGGCGGTGATCCATATATTCTCATAATTCTCTACAAATCCATCATTCGTTCCAAACTAGACTACTGTTCCTTCTTATACGGCAATGCCTCAAACTCCCTCCTGCGCAAACTTGATAGAATCCAAAACTCCTGTCTTCGGCTCTGCATTGGGGCCCTAAAGTCTTCTCCCATTCCTGCCATTTTGTCTGAATCTAATATTAAACCCCTGTTTATCCGCAGATCTCTGCTTGGTTACCGTTTTCTAATTAAACGCCTCCCGATCTCTTCATCTAAACTTATTTCTTCCTACCTGTATATCAATGACCACTGGCGCTTCGTTCCTCACAAAATCCCGGTTCTTGCGCACATAGCTGCTCCGGTCTCTCTCCTTATGTCTTTTCCCGCAATAAGCTTCCTTACTTTTTTTTTGATTTCAATAGTGCATGTCTTCCCGTCTCATTCTCCTCTCTTCCTCTTCGTGCTAACTTCACTCCTCAGAGCACAGTGGTCAGTGAATATGTCCACATATTAAATTCTTCATTTCCCCGTCATGTAAAAATTTTCACTGATGGTTCCAAAAATGATTGCGGAGTGGGCGGTGCTTTTACGGCCCCTTCGTTTAATCACTCGGAATCCTTCAAACTTCCTTTCTTTTGTTCCATTTTTTCTGCTGAAGCAGTCTCCATTCTCCATGCTGTCTCCTTTATTTCCTCTTCAAGAGGGATCCGTAAGTTTCTCATTATTACTGATTCCAAATCCGTGCTGCAAGCTATCTCTTCTCCTCCTCCCCCCCTCGACTAATGATATCATTCTTTCTGTTCGTGCCTCTATCTCCAACTTGCGCTTAGCACGTTCTATCCTTATTGACTTTTGATGGGTTGCTGGCCACTCTGGCATTGAGGGCAACGAAGCAGCTGACTTCCTAGCTCGCTCAGCGTCTCTCAATGGTCCATTCCTTCCGCATTTTCCTGCCTCAGACATCCTTTTCCTCTCCGCAAGTCTCCATACCAGACTGTGGGTTGACATCTACCCTTCCTTTTTTGCCAATCGCTCCTCCTTCTACCTCCTCCTACAGTCTACTCCCAATTCACAGCCTTGGTACCAATTTCTTCCTTTTTCTCGGCGCTCGGCTATTGTTTCTTTAATCAGACTGAGACTTGACCATTCCCTCCTTCCCTTTTCTCGCTTTTCTCTTTCTCTTTCTCCTTCTCCCTTTTGCCCTCACCACTCAACTGATCCTCCCTTTATATGTGACCCCAACCATATCCTTTTCGAATGCTCTGCTCTTTTTCCTCAGTGCTCTCATCTATACGCCGAACTTTTGGCGTTAGATCTTCCTACCCCTTTCAATGCTTCCTTTATCCTTTCCTTCCCATCTCCAGCCGTTATTCCCCTCCTTCTTTCCTTTATACTTTCTATCTCCGATCGCCTCAGAATCTGAGTAGGTGATCTAGGTCCATGTAGTTGAATCAGTGTTAACACCGATCCCATTTAAAAAAAAAAAAAAAACATTTGATATCGCATGAAGATAAAAGTGATTCCTTCCTATTCTAATTGTTTCTTGACAAGCCCAAAAAAACGAAAAAAAAAAAAAAAAAAATACAGGCCGCAAAATATAAATCTGAATCAGCTGAAACGATAATTTTTTTTTCCGTAAAATGATAACAGCGATTCAATTTAAAAATAAAAACTACAGCCGCGCAATGTTCAGCTAAATATTTCTACATTTACGGGAAAACGAAGATAAAAGGAAAGAGGAGAGAGAGAGAGAAAAAACAAAAACAAGACGGTGCTACTAGAACATACATTTTAGCTCTGTATAACTTCATTACCGAAAATAACGAGATATCTGTCTCATCTGCCAATTGTGCAAAAATACAAACGCGACGAAACGCAACTAGACGCGACAGTTATATGCACATAGATGTCTGCTATATTTTATATGTTAAAAAGTATTCTATATGATTTTCCGCCTGGAACATTACTCTTCGTTGCCGGTTAAATTAATAAAAAAAGTTTTTACAAACCCCAACGAAAAAAGAAAAAAACACAATAGTGTCTGCACAGTTCAAAAGTAATTTTACATGAAATTAAAAATATAAACGAAAATGGACCAGTCTGAATAACAGCGAATGCAAATGAAATTTTTTTTCTCTGTTGACAAAAGTTTAATAAAAGGTGTATGCGTAAAAAGAAGATGAATTTTTTTATATGCAAATTTCTCCAAATGAAATAGAAAAAATCACAACGCTTCCTGTAATGCTGCCTTTAAATATTCTCTTCCCGAACTATTTCAACGGTCTGAAACTTTTTTTTCTTTTTTATTCTCGATATTAGCCCGCATTGTGTTAATATAATTAATATGTTTTCTCGCAAACAATTTTTTCCAACTTCTCATTATCTTCTCCTTATTTTCGAAATCGTTAATAGCTCTCTTGCCCATCTTCTATGAATTTCGATCATGTTGCGATTAAAGGCAACCAAATCAAAAATCCAACTATTCAAAGCGATCTGTTGCTGCAAAAGCGAAAAGTTCTTTAATCATATCAGGGTAACTCGCTCAATTGGAAACATTTTAGATCTTCCTAATCTCTAATATCCCGTAAAACAGAAATCAGCGTAATCCAAGCAAACATAAGTTAGAGACGCCGATGAAAAATCCGTCGCCTAAACCATTTTTAACCTTACAGATTCGGAAAAGGAACAAACCAACGACGGAGAAAACAAAATTCTCTAATTACAGAAGCAACTTTCAAAGGGCACGACAGAACACAGGAAGTTACCGGACATAGTTTTTGCTGATCGCGATCATAGTACACCCCAGCAATAGTTATAACGAAACAAAAATCTTCAGCACAATGCAATTTATGTAATATTTGGTTTAGCATCCAAGCAGGAACTGATTAATTTTTTAAAACCTATAATATTTCAATAATAATAATAATTATTATAACAGCGATTAAAAGAAAAAGCGAAAAAAAATTAATAAAACACATGCGCTAAATAATTGTTAATTTTTTGAATTAAACAATCTCGCGTAAAATTTATGGGTTTTCTTTTCATCCGAACACAAGTAAACGATTTTTCATAATGAAAAACGAAATAAAATAAAAGTATGATCTTACGTAATTTTAAAGTAACTGTAAATTTCTCGGGGGCAAATTTAATGTTTTTTTTCTTTATAATGTTGCCTGTGGTAATTTATCCTAATTTTTTTTTTTTTTTTTTTTTTACACGTATATTATTTTAGTACAATCTTATTACAGTAAATAAATTAGCACTACTTTTAAAACAGTGTTACAACTTAATCTAATTTGTAACATGAACAGAGTAGAAACTATGTACAATTACATAACTCCTAATGTATAGATATATAAATATAATCATCCGCGCATACGAATATATGCACATATCCGTAAAATACATGCATACGAAGAATATATTACAGAATAAATTAGGTGACTAGCTCATAAGGCTTTGTGCGCTTAAGGCGCCTTAAGTCATCATCGGAAAGTAGCAGTTCTAAAGACTCTAGATATTCAGGTGACTGTGAAGTCGGTGTTCGAGCGATTCTGCAATATATTATGACTTCATCGATCCATGGAATATTTAAATCGGAATGAATTTCTTCGTTGCGTTGATACTAGAAAGCTCATGTTTTGGAGACACTTGTTTTGAGCGCGCTGGGTAACTAGCCGATATATTGGATTTCTTTGAACAGCCCCACAGTTGAATACCATACATCCATATCGGTCTGATGATTTGGCAATAAATCATACGTTTATTAGACAGATTGAGTTTGAACTAACGCCCAATCAACCAATAAATCTGTCTTAATTTATGCATGGTTTGTTCTTTTTTCATCTTGACATGCGTCTTCTGATTCAGCCTAGAATCTAAATGCATACCCAGGTATTTAGCGGAGTCCGATCTCGGAAGGCGGTCAAGGTATATAGAACAGGTCTTAGATTTACGAAGCGTAAACATAACGTGCACCGATTTTTCTTGATTAATCTTGATCTTCGAATCACATGTCAATTTGCTATATTTTTCTACTGCATATTGCAAATTATTCGTAATCAATTCTGGTGAGTCGCTAATTAACAGGATGGCTGTGTCATCTGCAAAGGTAGCAGTCATCCTCTTGGCTGTTGTTGGAATGTCAGCTGTATACAATAAATACAAAGAAGATCCTAAAACACTACCCTGTAGAACACCAGCCTGTATTGGATGAAATTTGGACTTTGCTTCTTCATAAGAAACTCTGAAGGATCTATCAGAGATATATGATTCAAGAAGTTGACACATATTTTCCGGTAGCAGAGTGCTCGTTTTATGGATCAACCCTTCGTGCCAGACTCGATCAAAATCTTGCAATATGTCTAGAAAAACCGCCGGATGACGGTATTTTTCTTCTTCAAAGGCTGTTTCAATTAACTTAGTTATACGATGCACTTGGTCAATCGTAGAGTGCTGATTGCGGAAGCCAAACTGATGATCTGGTATCTTTAATAAGGGCTTGAGCTACTCAAGGAGTAGTTTCGTAAATAATTTTGATACAGAAGGTAACAAAGAGATTCATCGATACTTACCTAGGTTTCGGTAACATGATAATTTGAGCGATTTTGAAACATTTTGGTACGTATCTCATTCTGAAACAGACATTAAAGAGATATGTCAGCATAATAATTCCCTTAGCGGTAATTCTCTAAGCGCTCCGGGTGAAATTTCATCGATTCCAGGAGCCTTTTTGGGATTCATATTACTATCTAATTCTTGTGAAACTTCAAGAGCAGTTACCGGTTTTATTTGCTGGAAAGGTTGGTAATTTTTCGTTATATCGATCTGGGAATTTATATTATGTGTTGTAAAGACTGAAGCTAAATGAGAAGCGAGAATAGTTCTGCTTTACTGTTGTTGTTTTCTGTAACGGTAACATTTAATCCGCCCTTGTTTCTACAATATTCAAAAATAAAAAACTGGAATCCCCAAAACAGTCGGTAAGTCGATCCTTTAACTGTATACTATAATTAATAAAAATAAAGAAAAACTACTAAGGTCCGATGTAACACGCGATTTTTGGGCGTGAGACGCCGTAATTAAAAACGAACATAGCAATTGCTGTTTGTAAAAATGCGTGACAGAATGATATAACTGTCGTTATCGAGATGGATGTGCATAAAAAGAACCGCATGGTTCTTGTTTCCCCGTTGTATGAAATATATTGTTTGGGGAGAAAAAAAGACGATTTCAGTTGTATTCGTTTTTCTGTTGAGACTTCTAAGAAACCGGATTTTTACATTATCTTCTATTGATAGAAGTCCAGATAGGTTTTTCACTTGATTTCCGAATTCAAATTATGTGACGAACATTTGCAGAATGAATAAGTAGCATGATTAGGTCTCAAGATACATGCATGAGATTGTGTATACCCCTCGATAGAAACGCTCACCACTTTTTGGTGTAAGTTAATGGGGTAGTAAATCATTTTATTTTTAATGGAATTGTCAGTTATTTTAATGTTTTGTCTCTTTACCCATGTCTGTTTTTATTGTACAAACAATTCACATGCTTCCCAGCAGAACTGAGCCGCCCTACAAATTTCAACAAATTTCGTTGAAAGCAAATTTTAACCATGTTTTACGCATTGTTATAAATATTACGGTACAGGCAACTTTTAAAATAACTTTTTAATGTTTATCGCAAAAATTGTTTATAAACTTTGAAAATAAATTAATAGCGTTTTTTGCTTGAATTTCATCGACTTTTAATTTCAATTTTAAAAAGAAAAAGATATTTATAAATGGCCAAACTTTATTATATAAAATAAATATATATAAGCGTTCAATAAAGACTGTCACTACACTACCGAGCAACCTAGGTTAAACAACGACTCGTGTGCACTCTCTGGTAGTCACATGGATTTCTACATCTATTCTAAGTTAAATTTTTGTGACGATATCGGTTCGGTAAAAAGTTGATGTCCGTCACCTCTAAAGTTTTTCTCGATGATTTACGTCATCGAATTTTTCGATTTTGCTCAAAAAAAAAAAAAAAAAAAAAAAAAAACTCCAACGACTGAAATGAACTTTAAAAGGTATTATTGCAACTCTACTATGCAGACGCACGTGTTTTCTTCGATGGCACACTTAGAAACGATGTAAGTTGCTGACAAAGCAACGGTCGTTATTTTAACTATCGCGCTATAGTGTACACCTATCCAGTTGCGAATAGTCGCAATATAGGCGACTTGAAGCAGTTGATGAAGAGTCACATTTCAAAAAAGCGCAAAGATCTCGTCGGTCGCTGGAAACTTCATTGTGACGATGCACGAATGTGTATGTTACAGATATTGTCACCAAGTGCCTTACCTATAAAAACATCCTAACAGTACCGTACCCACTATATAGCCTAGATCTGACCTTGAACAACTTTATATCTTCTGACCGAAAACCAGGTAGAAGAACATCGTTTTCCAGATTCCGCTGCGGCCGTAAAAAATTTAGAAACGGTTTTCAAGCAGTTGTCAAAGAATAGTCTGGAGAAAGTCTTCAGAGAGTGGCAGGAACGACGACATAAGTGGATTTTACTTGGAAGGTATTGAAAAAGAAGGATAATGTTAATGTAAACTTAAAATAAAAAATAAATATTTTTTCTAAAGCAAGTGACAGTCTTCGTTAAACGCCCTTTGTACAACTATAAAACATTAAATGTTCAAAAATAAAAAGAGTTTACTATATATATATATATATTACAATTAAATAAATCCACTCCCCTTTTTCAACAAGCGACAAATCATACCGATTATAACAGTGTACTATAAAGCCGCAATTGCTTTTGTCATTTTTTTTGTTTTTTTTTTTTTTTGCAGCACTATGAGGATTTTCGGCGAAATATGGTCGAACAGCTACGCAAAGTATGTGTATGCTTAGTTTGATTTGTAGTACTTCTCGTGGCATTTGCGGTACCGCGGTAGCGCCATGCATTGAAACACAGCTCGTGTCATCGGACCTAATATTTATACCCACAACGTAAAGTGTAAAAGACGAAATGAATCGACGGGAACAGAAATGGTTAAGGCCCTATAGGTGTTTCAATGCATGAGGCACCAACCTGCGGTAAATGCCGCAAGCAGTACCAAAAATCAAATTGGGTGAAGCATAGATACTTTGCGGTACGCCGCAAAACCACTTTTCGCTGAAATTACCCCAAAAAAACACGCAAGTACAAAATCGGCTCCATATTACACTGCCGTAAACCAATCAGTGTACACCTGTGGTGATTCACCATATACTGAAAAAGGAACGGATCACATTCAAGCCGAACGTGGAGTTATTTTTTTGAAAACCGGCTTCATTTGAATATAAATTTGTTTTCAATGAGATTTGTTGAAATTTGTAGGAGTCCAAATTAACAGACATGGGTAAAGAGACAAAACATTAAAATAACTGACAATTCCATTAAAAATAAAATGATTTACTACCCCATTAACTTACACCAAAAAGTGGTGAGCGTTTCTATCGAGGGGTATACACAATCTCATGCATGTATCTTGAGACCTAATCATGCTACTTATTCATTCTGCAAATGTTCGTCACATAATTTGAATTCGGAAATCAAGTGAAAAACCTATCTGGACTTCTATCAATAGAAGATAATGTAAAAATCCGGTTTCTTAGAAGTCTCAACAGAAAAACGAATACAACTGAAATCGTATTTTTTTCTCCCCAAACAATATATTTCATACAACGGGGAAACAAGAACCATGCGGTTCTTTTTGTGCACATCCATCTCGATGACGACAGTTATACCATTCTGTCACGCATTTTTACAAACACTGCTACCAAGCAATTGCTACGTTCATTTGTAATTACTACAGCGTCGAGCATCTAAAAATGTTTAAACATCACATATACGCTTTTCTCCATTGTGACGTCGTCCAATGCCATCTTTAAAAAAACTGCCCATGTGTATCGCGCTTACGATCTACTTCTGGAAAAAGTAATCCTCTATCTTTAGGATTCATATAATGTACGGGAATCATAATAAGATGGTTCAGAAACGAAAAAATATTCAGTTGAAATATGCGATAGTTCGGAAACCGTTTAGTAATAGCCCGAATAACAAAGCTGCAAAACGTATCTCAAAAATATGCATAAATTGACCGCTTTATAAGGAAACTATAGCCGAGATTACAACTTTATATTCAAGCCCTTGGGGTGACGAAAGCTCGAAAGTTTTGAAAAAAATACTCGTATCTTTTTCCCGAGGCATGTGGTGTATCGTTGGAAAGACGCTATTTGTCAGGGTGGATGCAGTATTTTATTTCCTGAACGAAACTTTCAAATTTGACGAAAAGTTCAGAAGAGCACGAAACATAACGTGTCCTTCCCCCCTTTTCGCCGCAAATAATCATATTTCTTTGTTTCGAATTTAGTATTATGCGAATATAAATATTACGGTTATTTGTAAGTTAACATATGGAATACTCAGCGCATGGAACAACGTGCTTGACTGACCTAGTTTCCTTCTTAAGGCACGTAATAGTCTTCTGTTTTTCATTTCGTCAAAAAATTTTTGGAATTTTCGTTCTTAAAAGTTAACCATTAACGGATTAGTTTTTGAGATAAAAGCGGATGAAATTGAAACATCGGTGAAAGTGAGACAACACCGCCGAAATAAATTACGAGAATCAATAAAACTTTCTCAGATAGAAGCCTTTAAATACCCGTTGTTTTTTTTCTTGTTATTTTTTTGTTATTTTTTGTAGTAGGCATTGTCTTTAAAATGCACCTCCTTCGTTCAAGAACCGAAACGACTATTGTCTCAAATATCGAATTCGTCAACATTGAACAGTTTTACCAATAAAAAATAAGCGAAAGCTTAATAAACAAATAAAAATAAAAGTCAGCGGTAGACGTAATATCCCCATTATTTTAAAAAAAAGTTTTAATTTCCTTTTATTCTCGTTTATTTTTGTTCAGTGTGATTCACGAATTATTGATTACTCAACGGTCACCGGATTATTTTAGTCTAGTATATTTTAATCAACACCTATCTCACCAAATTCGGTTTTAGCCCGTGTCTGTTTCCATCCTACATTAGCTGGCTACGTCATAGTTTCGGTTAATAAATATCTTCCTAATACAGGTGAAAAGAAAATTAAATTCAGTGTACTTTGAATCATTCGTATTTGTTTGCGTAAGCACGAAATTATTAAACCACCTTTTGCTGATAATTATTTTTTTTGAATATTAGTAGTGGTAATCGCAGTAACAGTAAAAATAATAATAGTAAAAAATAATAGTAATCAGTGATGAAAATAAAATAGTATTTATTTTTGGGACTTCACTTTTCCCGATATTTTCTATTTGCATTAATACTAATTATATCAAAACTTAATTCGCCGATATCGTGGTTCCCTGTGTAACACATGGTTCTTAGCATGAATTCGGTTGTGCGGAATGGTAATGTTACAATAGAAGTATCATGGGAAACTTTCTTCCGACTTCTTTAAGCTATGAATCGTATATCAATTAAGTTAAATTAAAAGGTATCACGCACGGCCTCTAAGACTGTAAATAGAAGAATAAATAACGGATACTCTGAAAAATTATACGAATGATAAAAATAAAAAATAAACTTTTTAAAAATAGCCTTTTATTTATGCACTAAAAGGAAGTACGAAATAACTTGATTAGTGTGCGACAACCAGATACGCATCTTAACATTAAAATTTGAAAACACCAAAATACTATTCTGAAAAATAAAAGCGGGGGCCGCAGTTTCAAAAATATTCACTGTGTGTGTGGTATTGTGATGCATAACAACGGAACAACATTAAATAGTTATTGTAGTTTTGGCTTAGGATGTATTATAATATTAAAATATTTAATTATTAATCTGCAGCCCCCTCTTTTATTTTTCAGAATAGGTAATTTGTAGTTTCAGATTTTAATGTTAAGATGCGTATCTGGTAATTGAACACTAATAAAGTTATGTTGTACGTTTTAAAAGGCTACTTTAAAAAAAAAGAAAATTATTTTTTCTATTTTTTAGTCTGGACTTTTTACTATGTATTTCAATAGAAAAACAATAAATTTAGAATTGTATTTTATTTTGCTTTATTTTATTCAATATCTTGATTATTATAGGACATTTACCGAAATTCGTGTTACGTTTTATTATTAAATAATGGATCGCATTTTTTCAATTATATTGTCTTTTGTTTTTCATACAATACATACGGAATCCTCAGCACATGAAACACAATGTTTGACTAATAGAGCGATCTTTCCATTGATGTATCACATGACCGGGAAAAAAAATATTTTTTTGAAACTTTCGAGCTTTCGGCGCCCCAAGAGTCTGATTTTAAAGTTGGAAACCCAAATGTTCCAAAGTAGAGAAATACAGAAGGATGCGCATTTTTTCAACGTCGTTCAAAATTTTTAGCTATAAAGCTGAGCCACAAGCCGGGGGGCTACACGTCGTTTTTTGTGCTTTTTTAAACTTTTAACAAACTCCCAATGTTTCGTTAAGAAAATGAAATACGAATTTTGCTCCCGACAAATAGCGCTCTTTAAAACAGTATATCATATGCTCGGGGGAAAAAATATTTTTTTTCCAAAAGTTAGAGCTTTCGAAGTCCCGAGGGGCTAATTTTAAAGTTGGAAATCTAGATGTTCCAAACCAAAGAAATATACGTGCATGCGGATATTTTCAACCTTGTTCAAAATTTTTAGCTATAAGACCAGCGCCGCAAAGAGAAAGCTTTATATTAGATCTCGCACTTTTAACTTTTCGTAAACTTCGAAAGTTTTATTAAAAAAATAAAATATGGCACAAATAGCGATCTTTCCAACAATTGCTCGAAAAAAAATATATTTCTTTCCAAAATTTTGAGCTTTGGGCGCTGCGAGGGTCAAATATTAAATCTGGAAACCCGGATGTTGCATAATATTGTATTGTCATCTATACCAAGCATTTCTGCAAAAGGATACTTTTTTAATTCATCGGGAAGTAGATGGAAAATCGTTCGCAAGATTCCCCCTAGACAGACAGAATGACAAACCGAGTTAAATAAAAGGCTATAATAATAAAAAAATAAAAGTAGCTGATGTCAAATAGTATGTTAAAGTAAGCGTACCTTAATATCAAAAAAAAAAAAGAAAAGGAGAATCAGGTATAAGGCGGAAGACTTCTCGCTATTAGATACAGAATATATATATATATATATATATATATATATATATATATATATAAACGTTTTTTATATGAATTAACTTCCACTCGATTTTAACTATAAAAGTAAATTGTTTATTTATTAATGATACAATACAATACAATTAAAATAAAGGTAATATTATTTTAACAATTCTTAAACTTACCTATAAAAGTAAAATCGATTTTGAAAGTGTTTAGTTTGTAATTTAAATCAATAATATAAAATCATGAAGTAACAAACAAAATAGTTTTATTTACTAATGATTTTTCTTTATTAGCTTTTTACTGTTTACTGTTTATTATGTTAAACAAAATGGAAGCAGTGCAACCATTTTACATCTCCCCTCCCCCCCCCAAAATTGAAATCTTCTTCAATCAATAAACGATTGAAATATAGTACTAATAAATAACTAACTTAATTTTCAATATCATTATGAGGAATTAGTTTACTACTATGAAAAAAATTTGCTTCCTTGCGACTCTTTCCACAGTCAACTTCATATATTGTGTTTGAAATCTGACGAATGATCCTAAATGGACCACTACGAATTTCATCTAGTTTGTTACGGTTTAATTTATTTCCTTTCTCAATGAAGACTAATTCTCCTTCCTTAAAGTTGTATTTTTTTCTATTTTTATCGATTCGTCTCTTATTGATTTCAAAATTTTTTATTGAATTTATAATTGCTTGTTCTCTATCATGTTTTAAATTTCGAATTTCTCTAAATTCATTTGGGACTATTGTTGATTCTTCACCATAAAGTAAATATGATGGTGAAAATCTTGTTACACTGTGCGTTGTTTGATTATATTCATTGGTACATTCAGCTGCTATCTTTGACCAAGCTCTTTTCTTTCCGCTGTTCATTTTGCATCGTATCCTGTTTAGTAATGTTTGATTTAAACGCTCATTTAATCCATTAGATTCTGGATTATCTACAGATGTAAACATAAGTGTTATATTCCTTTTTTCTAAATAGTTTTTAAGTTCTTTTGAATTAATACCGGCATACTGATCGGACAAAATTGTACCTATTTGGTGTTCTTTAGGCAGTTGATCAATTAATTTTATGTAATCTTTTGCACTTTGACCTTTTGAGGTGGATATAAAGGCATATCTTGAGAAATGATCAACAAGAATATGCAAATATTTTTTTGAAGACCGATTACTTCCAAACCCTCCAACTGAATCCATAGACATAATTTCGTAAGGTTCTTTTGCTGGACCCAGTTTTGACAATAAACCAATTTTCTGGCACCTTCGGGATTTATTTTTTAGACAAATTTCGCAATTGCTGCAAAATTGTTTAATGCTATTATCCATATTCTTGAAATAATAGTATGGTCTAATTTTTTCAATTAGATGATTAACACCGATGTGACCATAGTATTCATGTATCTGTTTTATTAATTGTAATCCAAATTGTTGTGATATGAAGATTCGTTGTCTATTTTTAAGATATTTAAAAGAAATCTCTCCTTTTTTCACTATTTTTTTTGAATTTTGGATTTCTTCTCTATTAAATTCCTGATCTTGAATGATTTGTTCCATTTTTACCATATTTATAACTGGTAGTACGTCTTCTGTATTTTCAAAATATTCTAAGACTGGATTTCTTGATAAGGAATCAGCTTCCACATTTTCTTTTCCTGGTGCATATGTGATCTTAAAATTATATTGCGAGAGATAGTATACTAAATCTCCTAGCTCCTCATCTGTTCGTGCTTTTACTTTCAATGTTTCAAGTGGTTTATGATCCGTTATAACACTAAACGGTCGACCTATTAGCCAATGTTGCCAATAAATAATAGCTTCACGGATTGCTAGACATTCTAAATATATTGGTTTTTTCTTTTTTTGCACAGGAGTTAATTTTTTTGAAAAATAAGCAACTGGATGTAACATCCCATCCTCTTGAGGTTGTTTAAAGATTGCTCCTACTCCTTGAATACTAGCATCAGTATAAATATAAACTTCACTATCAGGATTATAGATCGCTAATATTGGACTTGAACATAAATAATTTTTAACAGTGCTAAATGCCTGTTCACAATCTTCAGTCCAATCAAATTTTACATTGTTACGCAATAAATTATGCAATGGTTCTAATTGTTTTGCTGCATTTTCTAGATATTTATAATAAAAATTAATTTTTCCAAGAAATTGTCTTACATTTTTTTTTGTTTTAGGTCTTTGAAATTCATGAATAGCTCGAAGATTATCCTTATAAGGCCGTATTTTATTCTTTTCAATAATATGTCCTAAATATTTTATTGAATTTTTTGCAAAGTCACATTTCATTAATTTTAATCGGAAACCCTCTTTAATGATTGCGTTTAATAATAACTCAAGGTGTAGTAAATGTTCTTTAAATGTTTTTGAAAAAATTAGGATATCGTCAATATAATTTATACAGAAATCATTTAATTTATGTTTTCTAATTATATTTGCTAAAATTCGTTGAAATATCGATGGCGATATTTTTAATCCAAATGGCAGGCATATCCATTGCCAATGACCATTTTGTGTAACAAATGCTGTTTTTTTTCTGTCTTTTTTTCTAATTGGAATTGACCAAAATGCTGAATTTATATCTAGAGCTGAAAACCAATTACAGTTTCCTGCCTTCACCATAATATCTTCAATTCGAGGAAAAGGATAAGGTTCTGGGACAACTAATTTATTTAAGTCCCTAAAATCGACACATAAACGTGACCTACAGTTCTCCTCTTTTTTATATGCCAATGTTACTGGCGATGCAAACGGTGAACTTGTATCTTCTATTAGTCCAGCTTCTAACAGTTTTGTTATTTGTGATTCAATCTCTTTTTGATCTGGGATTGAGCATCTGTAAGGTTTTTTTGCAATATATTTTTCTTCTATTAATTTTATTTGTGCTTCCTCGTTTCTTACCATTCCAACATCATATTTATTTTTAGCGAATATTGATTCATATTTAATTATAAGTTCATTAATTTTGTTTTTTTTCTCTACATCTAAATGATCAAGATATGCATAAAAGCTTTCAACATTTATATATTCGTTAAAGTTTACAGTTTTTATTATTTTTATGTCTTCTTTTAATCCTGAAATTTGTTCCATCTTTTTTTCATCTAATTTTTGAAAAATCTTTAAATTTTCATTTTGAATTAACTGAAATTTCTTTATAGCATCCAAACCGAGTAATAGATCAAATGAAAATTTGTCATTTTTAATTATATAAACATCTAAAACATCTTCGATTTTATTGATTCTTAAATGTAAACGTGCCCGGCCATTCGTGAAATTTACACCACTAATTGTTTTAAAGATATCTGGGCTCCGAATTATTTTCGTTTTTAGGTCATTTATGACTTTTTGATTTATTAACGTTATGTTTGAGCCACTATCATAAACACCTTTAACTTTCTTCATCTTATTTATTAATACATTTAATGTTATAAGTGGGGTAAATTTCTCCGGGCGGACTAGTTTTTTTGATTATCTAGTTCAATTTTCATTAATTCATCGATTTCCGTTAAATTAACGTTTTTTGTTTCCACATATCGTTGTTTATTACGGCATAACTCCAGTGGATGATATCGATTTGGTTTTCCTAGTCCTTCACACATATAGCATGGTTTTTTTAATGATACTTTGTAGTTTTGTTGCACTTGTACCATATTTTTTTTTTCCTCTAAGTTCATTTTATCATATTTAAATTTATTCTCCTTCTGTTTTATATACATTGTATCATATCGTCTTAGTTCGTTCATCAATTGTTCTGTTGTTTGTATTTCTTCTTTATCTAATTTATCTTGTATATTTAATGGTAAACCTATAACAATATGATTTATTCTAGAAGTGTTTGATATGTCACATTCATTTTCCAGTAACAATCTTTCTTTCTTTAAGGCATAATCTATTAATGAACCATTTATAAATTTGAAATTGTATGCAAACCTAATATTTGCCCAACTTTTATCAGCATATACTTGTAAAAATGAATCACACCATGCTGCCCAATTTTTAAATGATAGCTTTTTTAATGTTGAGCCGTACCATTCATTAGCGTTTTCTTCGACAAATAATTTTAAACATTGAATTTTTTTTTCGTCATTAATTATTTTATATCGTTCGCATTCTTTTTCAAAATCCTCAAGCCATCTTTTTGCGTTCTGTTGTTTCCCCCGAAATTTCTCAATGCTAAATTTTCTTTCAACATCTGATAATGTAACTTCTTTAATATTCAGTTGTGCTTGAAGATTTTCAACCAGTTTTATTAATTTATACTGACTGTATTCAACATTAGTTGTTGATAACTCCATACCTTGTTCTTCCTTTTGTTCTTCTTCGAGATATATTTCATTGAAAACAAAGTTTTCATCACTATCCAAATATAATGCCGCTATTTCTTTTGGTAATGTTACTGTTAAATTACGGAATTGGCCATGTTTTTTCATGCTTTTACACGCATTTTTTACTGTGTTAATATTAAATAAGGTAGTATGAATTGACTCACTTTGCATTTCTTCTGGAAATTTATATACTATTTCGTTCGTTAACATTTTTATAGTTTTTACTGCATTTATAACTTTTAAATCCTGTTCTTCTCGTTCAATTCTGATTTTTACTTGAATTGATGCCATTTTCAATCAAAATCGATTTATAAACGTTTTTTATATGAATTAACTTCCACTCGATTTTAACTATAAAAGTAAATTGTTTATTTATTAATGATACAATACAATACAATTAAAATAAAGGTAATATTATTTTAACAATTCTTAAACTTACCTATAAAAGTAAAATCGATTTTGAAAGTGTTTAGTTTGTAATTTAAATCAATAATATAAAATCATGAAGTAACAAACAAAATAGTTTTATTTACTAATGATTTTTCTTTATTAGCTTTTTACTGTTTACTGTTTATTATGTTAAACAAAATGGAAGCAGTGCAACCATTTTACATATATATATATATATATGGTCAGTGTCTAAAAGCAATCAGTATAGTAAATGTTTTTGGATTCATTCAAACCAAAAAAGTATACGCAAATGTAAAACAAAAATTAATAAAATAAAAAACCATATAATTGACAAAAATTATTATTTATAAAATATTATATAACACCAATATGTGTTCTTAATTACAAACTACATATTCATGGTGTAACATAATTAAATTGTTACACCATGAATATGTAGTTTGTCACTACGAAACATGTTGGTATTATAATATTTTATAAATAATAATTTCTATCGATTATATTGCTTTTTTTCAATTTTATTATACATAAACACAGAAATGGTTTTGATACTTAATAATCGTAACGTAAAAGAAATAAATTAAAAAGGCTTTAAATGAATAAAAAAGAACTTAAATTCTGAAAATCTAATCAAAGCCAAGTGGATGTAAAGGTTAAATATTCTAAGAGAAGCGACATGCAAATAATTAAAACGAACAGTTCTCTAAAAACTACTTAGCCCGTGGAGGCATCATTATGGCTGTTTTGTCCGGTTTTCATTTTCAAGAAGTACCCCATTTCAGACCGATTTTGTGTGCCGCTATAGTATATACAAAAATATCAGTCACAATTTGCACAATATACTTTAGAACATCGAGATAGAAATTTTGTCACACATAAAAAAAACTTTCTTTTCCTAATGCGGCGATTTTAATTTACACAGTCCTCTCTCTGGAGAAGCTCGCAGTAAACAAAAATTGAAAAATTTTAGGAAATGTGCTGCTGGACTATTTTTTTTTTTTATTAACTCACAAACTCATACTGTAGAGCTCCGCTGACAATAAATAAACAAATTTGAACTATTAATAACCTCAACGCAATTTAGCGGTAAAACCCCCTGTGCACATCTATGCTAATCTAGGCAAAAGTGACTGAAGCTATCTTACATAACTGTTTTCAGTCACAAAATACACCCAAAGTGCGATCTCTTCCAAAAAAAAAAAAAAAAAAAAAAAAAAACAATTTGGGGAAAGATACTTCCGCCATTGTTTAAAAGATGTCAACATTGCGGTCAACAGTGACGGTAATCAACTTGTTCGGTCGTTCACAAATCAGCCTATAATCTCGTACAGTAAAAGACATCGAATGCAAACTATTCATCAGAGCCGGATGCAAATTAAATATCGGCAAACTGCAATTAAAGATAGTCACGAAACAGCGAAAAAATCAAAATCCAATCCAGCTAGTCGAAACCGGCTAGATTACAGAAATAAATGTGTTAAATCGATTCTTAAACAAGCCAAACTTTAAAAGCCATTCATCTCAACAATTAACACAAATACACCCGGGAAAATCAATTGGTAGAAAACTAGGCGATTAAAAAAATGCTCGACTTTTCGTTTACCATGCAGCGTTGCAATTAACAACTCTATCATCAGCGAGAACTCACTCGTGTCGAATGCGTTTGTTTTCATTATATCGCGAACAACCTTAACGCAACTTTTCAACTATTTAAAAGTTCTAAATCAGCTCGAAAAATTGACTTTTTATCATCACACCAAGAATCTTCTAACGAAGCGGTAACGTATCGTGAATTGAAAAAACCATCAAAAGTACCAGATCAGCAGCAATAGCACTCGTGGTGTGCTCTGAATGAAATGATTCGTGAACTTTTACCGAGATTTAACAAGATATGGACATCAACACAGATTACTTGAAATTGGAAGACGATTATCGCTAACCATGATTTTCAGCGAAATAATGGACAGAATTAATATATATTTTACAAAGTTATTTGTCCGCAATAATATGCCGAATGCGAATTATAAAATACACTATTAAAATTATATAAAAACGCAAAGCATATTAAAAATATTATTAAAAAAAAAAACATCGACACTAGTTCCGACGAGTTACCGCCATTATCAAGATGTTTGTAGATGACGGCAATTTATCGGATCTAGTCGATGTTTTTTAAGTAATATTTTTGATATGCTTTGTGTTTTTATATAATTTTAATCATGGGCGTCGCCAAGGGGGGCAGGGGAAGGCCATTGCCTCCCCTTGGAGCCTCGAAACGTTTAATCAACGGGCCATGATGAGTATTCATGGGTGCGTAATCACGGACAATTTGGAAGACTTTTATAATGAAGTAGTAGAACAATTTTCCAAAAACCCGCGAAAATTATGTTTATTTTATTCTTGTTTAATAAAATATTAAGCCTTTTATTTATTTACTCCGCTGTACCACCTTGCGGTTTTTCAGCCAGAGTTTCTCATTGTTACTGTTATGTATTTGTTGTGTTGATGTGTTTTGTTTTGTTATTCATTACATGCTTGACAAAGCTGATCAAATTAAAAAAGTTTTTTTTACGTATTTCGGTTATTGTTTTTTTTATTATTTTCCGTTTTTCTCTTTCGGTTTTTAAACTTACTGCATTCGAAAATCGAATGTTAATCGTCTGTTTCCTCTTTACAGTCTATTTACAGATGTCCGATTCAGCAATTTTAAATCGTTTCATATAGACACCCCCCCATTATTATTTCCATGTCCGGTTAAAAATTGAGTGAAGTTATAATCGGTGTAAAAATGTTTCATTTGTAGTCTTTCTTCTATGTTTAGAACTACTATATTTCCCGTGTTGTTACTCTCCCAGTATTTGATTTATCACACCTAAGTGTTGCCAGAGTGTCGTATACTACTTGAATTAATTTTATTGATCTGTTTTCGTAACGTTTTTTTTGTCTAAAATTTTAGTTCTTCTTGTTTCCATATTTTGATTTGGTTTACAGTTTCTAACTTTAAGTGTCTATAGGTATTATTATTCCTGCTATGATGTTGACTGAAGTATACGATATTGTGCGATAACCAGAGATTGTTCCTATTAATATTTTCCTTTGTAATTTTAACAGCTTATTCTCTTGTCTTTTTCTCGTAAAACTGGAAAATATACTGTAAAGCAGTATTCTGTTATTGATCCAAAAATGGCTCTTTATGGAGTACTATTCTATCTTTATATTTGAAACCGAACATATTTGAATATAGAGTGATCTTAATTTGAAATTAATCTTAATCTTGTCTATTATAAGTTCTATGTGTTTTCCAAAATTTAAATTTGTGTCTATGATTATTTCCAAGTATTTTATTTCTTTTACTATTTTTATTTTATCTTTTTATCTTTATGTATAAGTGCTGTTCAATGCAGTGTATCATCTCTTCCCTGTCTTGTTTTCTACTTATTAGTAGTGCTTGGGTTTTATTTATGTTGAATTGTAAGCCTAAGTTTTGAATGTTTTTACTCAATTTTTTTATCGTTTCATTTATATTGTAAACTTCGTCCTTTTTATTAATTCCTGCTACTAACATTATTATATCGTCTGCGTAGCTTATCATGTTGCAGTTTTGACTGAAATGCAAATTATGAACTTCGCTCATTGCTATGTTGAAGAGTACTGGCCCTAGAACCGAACCTTGTGGTACTCCTGAGTTGACACTCCTGTTGTATAGGATTTTGTTTTCTTGATTAAATAACCCAATTCTTCTATCTGTTAAGTAGTTACGAATTATAGTTTGTATTGTACCAGATATATTTTTTCTTTTCATTATTTTTAAGATTTCATCAATTTTTATTTGATCAAATGCTCCGGATATGTCAAAGCTGATTAGTAACGTATGTCTCTTGTTTGTTTTTTATATTTTTCAATGTAATCGCATAACTTTTTTATTGCTAGCTCGGTTGATTTATTTTTAAGATAGACGAACTGATTTTCGTTTAAAATCGCTTTTTCTTTTATTTCTGTATCAAGAAAATTTTTTATGATTTTTTCAAATATTTTACTTAAACTAGACAGTAGCGTTATTATAGGCCTGTATGATTTCGGATTTGTTAAATCTTTTCCGGGTTTGTTTATTATTTTAATTTTTCCTTGTTTCCAGACGTTAGGGAAATAATTTAGTTCGATACATTTTTGGTAAATAGATTTAAATATTTTTTCGTCTACTTTGTGAAGAAGTTTAATCATCTTGTTAGAAATTTGATCGTGTCCATTGGCTTTCCTATTGTTCAGTTTTTTGATTGTTGTAGTTAATTCGTTTTCACATATTTGAAGAGTTTTATCTGGCTGAGTCGGTTGCAACTTAAGTGTTCGGTTTGGAAATAATTCAGCAAAAATTATTTTATGTTTTTCAATGTTATCGTGTACGATGCATCCACCGACATTAAAAGCAGGCATGTCTACTCTTTGTTTGGTTTTGTCCATACATATTTTATACGGCTGGCCCCAGATTGTCGACGAATTAATCAGTTCTTTCCATTTTTCATGCTTTGATGACTGCAGTTCTTCCTTGTATTCTTTTTTCAGTTTTCTAATTTTAATCCTTAATGATTCCACTTTATTATTTGTTTTATTTTTGCTTTTGTATAGTCTCCTTTGTAGTTTTTTTTAGTATCTTTTTAAAGTATTAAGCCTTTACAAATTATACATTTTATTTTTCCTATAACTCATATCCTTTTTCTATCATTTTTCCCCCACCTGGCTCATCGGCTGGCGGCGCCCTTGATTTTAATAGTATGTTTTATAATTCATGTTCAGCATATCATTGTGAATAAATAACTGTGTAAGATATATATATATATATATATCATTGTATTCACATATTGTTTGGCTGATGATAAGATATCCTCAAAAACGTAGGAGCTAAATAGATAAATTTTACATGTTCTGATTTACGTTTAAATTTAAATAAAAACGACGAAAAAGTATCGAAACATTATCGAAAAATGTTTGCATATATATTATACGTTTGTGCTCATTTCCGGTTTTGTTTTTGAAATGTTTTATTTCTCTGTGTTCTCCGTTGGTCAAAACAAATGGGGGTTTTCATTGAATAATCAAATAAGCCGACACTAAACTATCATGCAGTGATGGCGATAATATTAATGTTATTAATTATATCGACAATATAAATGGGTGACGAAAAAAACAAAAAAAAAATAGTCGAAAAATTTAATTACCTCTAATACATCTCTCCTCCGTGGTGATTCTATTATTATTCGTTTATTTTTCATTTACCTTTCTTCGTCGCAATGTGGAAGCGAAATAATTTAAATCTAGCAACCACACGTAAAAGGTCTCCGCTGTATCGAGATCAAAAACTTCGAATATAAATTCTGTAATAATATCGCTTTTGTAGAAAAAGTTTAAGTTACTAAAGTTTGATAATGTCGCTGTCATAGACGGGGTTAATAATTTCTATATCGACTGAAGGGGAACAGTTAGTAAGAATGCTATTGAGAGGAAAGCCGATGATTCGCGGGGCAAAGGAATGATGCACAACGTCCGAAAAGTGTCAGAAACAGTAAAACTTAGAATGAAAATCGATTCTCTAAACTGAACGAATGGTGTAATTCTATTTCACAAGTTATAATTAATAATCGGAAAATTTATTAAAAATTCGCAAACAATATAAAGCCGTGTTTTTTCTTTTAATATACGACTATAGTGATTATGAATTGTAATGCGATCAAACAATGAAGCATTGTAGAGATCAGCATGGAAGTTAAAAAAAGAAAAAAAAGAAAAAAATCCCTTTAATCCTCACCGCACACGGTCATAAGCAAGTAACTAAATAAGAAAAAAAAAAAGGAGTCATAGTTCAAAATGTTTAAAAACAAAAATGAACTCTTTTTATCATTTTGTTCTGAAACGTAGCGCCCATTTTGAAAATAAAAAGGAAAAATGTCTCCTATTGAGGCTCTTAACAATTTATTAAGCTGCGATCTTTATTCTTTCAGATATTTTCTAATAACCTTTCCCTGGATAACAAAACTACTTCGGAACAATATTCTTTCCAATCGCGGTGTTTATCCTCTTCAAAACTGTTCGATCGAAAATTTGCAGCATTTCGCTGATTTCCTAGGCTACCGACAATAACCGTTAAAAAGTCCATCGTCGTCTTGTTTCATAAAGTAAGATACTAGACCAGCTGTTTAAATCTGTTTTCGATTAACAATAAACTTCGGACAAGTGTTCGACATATTAATATTTTTCTAAAGTTTATTTACATTTTTCCCCGAACGTATACATCTCACACCATTGCCAATAATCCAGTAGTTATTTCCTCTCTCGTTATCGTCGTATTTAGCAGTTTATTATTTATTCCTTTCTTTTTTTTTCACTTACTGTTTTTTGGTGCAATTCCGCCTAAAAATACATCCTTTTCTTCATTTTTTTTTTTTTTTTATTTTTTTGTCTTAGTCTTCAATCGTTTATTTCCTTTTTATTTGTTTCTCATCATTTATCTTCCATATGTTTATGTAATATTCTTATTACGTTTTTCTCGATGTAATTGTTTACCTGTTTCTCTTCGTGGCCGAGATACGATTGTTAAACGTATATCCCGTTTTTATTATACGTTTAATCAGTATACAAATACTAAATGATTTGATTTATTTAGGCGCCTCTTGCATGTTTCACGCTAATTGCTACTTATTATTTTTAACTTTACGATACAACTAGGCGTTAAATTATATCCTGTTTCGTAATTAATGTTTTTATACGTTCTACCGGGAAATATTAAATATTTCTAAACACCATCTTTTAGGGGGAAATTTATTATTTTTTCCCAAAAAGTAGTTGAAAAATTTCCAAAAAAAAAAAACGATATTCAACTTATTAAATAAAATTACCGTTGCAACGGCAATAATCAAATTAATATTTAACTGATCGGTAATTTCAAAAAATTACAACGCACAGAGGGGTATATGAATACTCGCGAATTTATTAGAAAAATATGGTATAAGCATTCCTCAATGTAAAAGAAAATAAACGAGTGTGGAATTATTGTCAGACTGATGTTACGAATGAAGCACATATATCATATTTGAAAAAAAATAATTTGTCCTTCGTTACTCTACCTTCTTTGCAAGACTTCCTGGTATTAGAGATATACTACAAGTAAAAGATATTCTATTTTTATCTTCTTTTAATTATAAAACGTGCGCTGCTGTTATTATAAACCGTTTTTTTCTTCCTATTTTTCGATTAAAAGGTACATAATCATCGCAGTACTTCTTTATGCAAATTAGGTGTGCCAACAGGCACTAGCATTTGTTAGTCTCTGCTGAGATCCTACGGTATTTATTAAAGGAAAAAAATGCAAAACATATTAAACCGGGAGGTAATGCGTTGGCCACGTATATAGTTTTTTAAATTTTGTTCGCGTATAATTTTTACCTATGTATGGAACGACCTTAATGATTCTTTGTCCGTTCGAAAATGTACCAGCGGTAATGTCATACAGGTACACCGTTGAGTGTTAGTAAACACCCGGTAGCCATCAAAAATAAACGTTAGAAAAATGCGGTCTCTTTAGAGAAATTTTGATTCAAACAAATTATCTTAAAATATTACCCATGTGTTAAATAAACAAACAAATAATCCGTGTATCGCAGCTACGTCATGTTATGTTACTCGAATTAAAAAATTCATAGTTCAGTATAACATTTTGATTATATTAAACATTAAACATTAACTTAATTTTATATTATAAAACTTTCTAAAAAGTGATAAAATAACAAATATATAAAATACTGTCTCATTTATTTAGATATAACTAAATTTGTTGGTTTTGTTTTCAACGTGTCATTTTAAAGTTATCGATATTGTATTATAATTATAATTCAAAAATTACACGAACTTATTATTGAAAATATTTAAATGGAATTAAAATATAATCAGAGTTGTCGAATAATGAATTTTTATTTGTCACATTTATAGTTATGTGTTTTTGAACTTGTTTATACATATATATATATATATATACGGATATTCCTCGGCAATGTAGAAACGTAGACTGGAATAAAGATAACAAGAATTTGTAATATAGCAAACGAAAACTTAAAATATATTATCGTGCTAATTACCATGAATGAGAATATAGAGAACCAAATGAAAAAACGAATTTGAAATCATCGTGGTGCCATTTTCCGCACTAACGGTAATATTACGTATATGCTAACATTATTGCGTATAACACCATAGAGAATGAAATCCGAGTGATAGTCTTGTTTACCGATCATCAGTCGGTGTTCCATTAGAAATATGCATTATTTTTGCTTAATAATAACTAGACAAAAATCGGGCAAAAAATTTTCATTAGAATATAAATAAAATAAGAACAACTACAATTTTAAATTTAAAAGAAGGAGGGACTTAAAATATTTTTAAACTTTACCCTTTTTTTCTGTGGAAATATAAATTCGAATAAAGATAGCTAAAACCAGCACACATCACTAACGGAATTTGTATATTGTTCACTTTAATCGAGAGCCCAGGGAACTCTTTATAGAAGACAAAAAGTATTACAGCAGCATTTTGATCTATCCGCATTATCGCTGAATAATATTTACGCTAAAAATTATGAAATAATATTATTTTTCAAAAAAAACAGAAATACCCGGAATTCAAGATTTATTGTTAAGAATTTAATAAAAATGAACTAAAAAGTAAAAAATAACTATTCGGTAAGATGGTAATATACATTTTAAACAGTAAAATATACCTTTAGAGGATATTCAGACTACTCTCGACTACTCTCTTAAAAAATAATACCTTTTAGAGTCGGAAACCATATTAAATCAATATCACAACGCAATCACTCGTTTTCCACACAAAGCAAGTATTAAAAATATCAGTGATATTTAATGCGGTTTTTAACTTTGCAATTTGAATTACCGACGCTCTAAAATATTAACATTATCCGAGAATGATCATAATACCCTCTTTAAGGTATGGTCACAGTCATATTCTTTCTCCTTTTATATTTCTGTTCGAACCTTTCTCCACCGTATTCTTGGCTTCAAAACTATTCGTCTTTGCGGCGCCACATTATTTCTTCCTTTCCTTCATCTATCGTTCTTTAGACTCTTCTTATTGCCCTCTGCCTGCTCCCAGTGACAATCGGGAATGGAATTCTGATCACATCTTTTTCGAATGCTCTGTCCTCTGAGCCTCTCAAACTTAATATTCCTATTCCTTACAGTGCTGCATCAGTTCTTTTATTTCTATCGCCTTCTATTGTTCCTCCTTTTGGTCCCTTCATTGTCGCTATAGTTGATCGAATACAAATTTAAATACTTCTTTTTTTCTTTTTTTTTGTTTCGTCGAACAGATGCCACTTGTTAGCGAGCCGAAGAAAATAAAAAAGAGGTACAGTTTATTTCTATAAAACATATATTATCTTTTATCGAATAATTACTTTTTTACTTTTCAAAGTAAATATTGTAGTCGGTATTTTTGTTTTCTCTTTTTTTAAAAAAACAATTTTATGTAGATTTACCCGATCCGTATGTTAAAAAAGTATAATTTAATAGTAACTTAATGAAGACAGTCTCAGCGGAATATAATTTTTCTAGATTTTATCGTAATTTAGGGTTCGTAGAATTAGTAATGAAAAATATTCGTCGCAGATCGTTTTTTAACGAACAATTTGCAGTGTGTACTATTTTTAAGGTATATTTAAATGAATTTAAAAAATTTCCGTAACCGATGACAGAATTAAGGCGACCGTACAAACCTGCACGGAAAAAAGTTGCATTGTGCCTTGTTCAGTTGAAAAAATGTTACGGCAAGCGGAGTGAATAAAATTAAAATATCGAATGGGGACCCGATTAATTATAATTACTTACTTTGTTATTTTTAATGCACTTCTATTAATGTTTT
The DNA here is from genome assembly GCA_039619475.1 of Icerya purchasi. Classification (NCBI taxonomy): domain Eukaryota; kingdom Metazoa; phylum Arthropoda; class Insecta; order Hemiptera; family Monophlebidae; genus Icerya; species Icerya purchasi. Next base: position 244,038,566 of record CM077115.1, read on the forward strand.
AAGCTTTATTCGTATTCTGTAAAAACACGTTAATTTATTCTATTATGGATTCTATAAATTATATTTACAGTTCGTTAAAAACGATATCTTCGAATGTCTGTTTAGAGGTATTCAAGCGTAAATTCTCGAATATCAATGCTAATCCTTTAATATAGTACAGTTTTTTTCCGCTAATTATTCTACGCTGGCATTCGTGGGTGATGCTAACACATTTACAGCTAAGAACTGCTGAGTGGCCTGAGGAAGGGACGTAGGCTAAATAGAAAACGACCCCAAGACCTTATATTTGCTATAAATATATAAATGTGTGTGCGAGCGTGGTTGCTTGTATGTATGGTATATAGGCATACGTGGGAATACAACAGTATATGAGTGTATACATTTTGTGTATACATATATAAGTTAATTTTAGCAGCCTCCACTGGATGGGTTGTTTATTCATGTTATTTTAACTTATTCCACAGACTACCAAATGGCTGATAAGACTAGGTGTAAAATGTCAAGAAAAGAAATAAAAAACAAAATGTTCGCTTGACATTTTTTACTTTCGAAGGGGTAATATTAATTTTAATCGAATAACTTGTATGGCGGATAGATGCTACCCATGCGTGTTCACTACTCTTTACTATCCCAGTAATAATAATAAGAGTAAACAATCTCATTTAGTTTTGTGTTTACATTAACTTAACAATGGCCAAAAATCGTTTCTTGCCAGGCCAAAAAAAAAACCCAGTAATTCTGAAAACGACTGGAAGCTGATTTTTCTTTGGCATATCCTGCTTAGTGACAAAAGTGAAATGATTGTGATTTAAATGCAGAAAATGCCTTTGCCGATTATTATCGATTAGCAAGTACAGTTGATCGTCAGCAAACCGTATCGTTATTTTTAAGGACGAAAAAAGGCGCAGGATCGTTTCAGGCTACGGGAAACCCGTGTCAACTGGGAACCGGCTAATGTTCGCTGCAAGGGCGGAAAAATGTAGCGGAATCCCATTTTGGTTTGCGCTTACTCATATCCCGGTGTGAGTTTTTCGCGCCGGTTTGCACGACCCTTTTTAGTGTGAGAACTGATGTCTCTTACAGCGATGTAATCAAACTGCATTCCACTGCGGAACGGAACATTTGATTGTAACAGAATCTGACTGATATGATTTCACCGTTCGGAATAAATGCGGAAAAGGAAACTTGCAGTTAAAATATGAATTTCTATTTTAATTAAGACTCTTGCGTTAAATAAACCGTAAGAAACAGGTTGCTACTAGCTCTTTACTTAAACTTGCGAATAAAAGTAAATAAATAAATGCATTTAATAAAGAATCTTTCGACATCCTGTTTGTTAATTATGAAATATAGTAATTTATTACAACTATCGAAATGTAACAAACAAATTTAAGAATAAATTGAAGGCTTACTTAGAAACGTTTTCGGGTATGACCAATCATCATCTTTGACACCGCATGGATAGAAGGAACGATATTTAAACTAATTCAACTTAACTATCCTTATTCTTTAATATGTATAGTGAAATCATATCTTTTAAACAGAACATTTTACGTCAAACTAAATAATTATAAGTCACTCTCAAAACACCATAACTGCTGGTGTACCGCAAGGGAGCATTTTAGGACCGTGTTTATTTATAATATTTTTAAACGACATTTCTAAAATCAAAGAGAGTCTGAAATATGTAGATGATACCGCAATAGTAGCATAATCCTATAGAACAGACACAATAACAAATAGACTGCAAAGAGACGTTAATAAAATATTTTAAAAAGTGGCAGGTTAAAATAAACAATAATAAAACGAAAGCCATTTTATTTACTAGAAGACGACCATGCATATATACGAAAAGAAGTAAACATCCAAGACAGACAGGTGAAATGGAAGGATGAAATCCAGTACCTGGGCCTAACACTCGATAAAAAAGATTAACTTTCACGAAAATTATTGAAATTATAAAAGCTCAGAAAGAGATTTGTTGTCTACACCCGTACACTTTCATAGAAAATCCCATTTAACACCTGAAAACAAACTTATTATCTATAAACAAACCATCCTTCCCAAAATACTACATATATATGCGGTAATAATTTCGTCGTCTAGCAGTTAAATTATTTTTCAGGAACTCCAAAGAATACAAAATCACTGTCTACGAATAGAGTACTAAATAAACCACGATACACTAACATCAACACTATACGCGTGAATATGTAAACATACTTCGTACATTCAGGAGAAATAATTACAGAGAACACCCGGAAATTTTTTGAAACGTGCAGTGCATCTGACTTAATATTAATAAATAATATAAGTTTTTAATATGATTATCCTAAAGCTTAGATACAAAAAAAATATAAACATAGAAGGGGATAAAGCGCATACTATTGACACTTAAAGGAATAATTCTATGAAACTCTTGTGTGTCTGGCGATTGTATAATGTCTAAGACATTTTGTAAAGTTGCGGATTTAGATTTCTCCTATGTAATATTCGCTATAGAGTAAATTAGTATAAATCTTCCTTTATTTTCTGGAAGTATTTACGCATGTATGCAGGGGTTTTTTTTTATGGTTTTCCCGGCAAACTTTAATTATGTACGACTAATCATAAGTAAATTTATAAGTTTTAAGCTACTAATGAGAGAGTGGTAGCTGTATAACAATTATATATTGTATTATTCTAATATATAAGTGTTATCTCATATTAAGGGGTATTGTAATAGGAAATATTATTATTCTAGATGATGGTATAATTGTAATATAAATGAGATAAATAATGAGAGTGTGGATTATTTTAGAGTACAGTAATATATAAGTTAATACTTTTTATGCTGTAACAGAAAGTAGTACTTAAGTTAAGTTAATATTGTACAAATAAATAATATAATTATGCTGGGAACACACAGACGGGCTAGTGCCTTATGGGACCCGCAAATTATTAAAAAGAAAAAAAGAAAAAAAGGTATCGTAATGCTAGTAATAACCATTGACACTACGTTGACATGAGACTCGTTACTATCTCCAGTTTTAAGCTGCTAATGAGAGAGTGGTAGTTGTATAAAAATTATATTCTATTATTCTAATATATAAGTGTTATCATGTATAAGTTTATTGTAATAGGAAATATTATTATTCTAGATGATGGTATATAATTGTAATATAAATGAGATAAATAATGAGAGTGTGGATTATTTTAGAGTACAGTAATATATAAGTTAATACTTTTTATGCTGTAACAGAAAGTAGTACTTAAGTTAAGTTAATATTGTACAAATAAATAATATAATTAGGTTGGGAACACACAGACGGGCTAGTGCCTTATGGGACCCGCAAATTATTAAACAGAAAAAAAAAAAAAAAAGTTTCATGCTGTAAAAAACACTTTCGCTTTCGGTACGGATAAAACAAAATCTAAATGTGTATATTACTACATATATAGAAGTGTACCAATATATATGGTTGTGTTTGTGTGAAGAACACAACTCACTATGTGTGATCAAAAACAAATTGAGGTCAAATAGGAAATAAAATCGTTTATATTAGTATAAATCAACAATTTAAAGTCGATATACCATAATTGTTAGAATAAGATGTCATTTTATTCTTAAATTTGTTTGCTATAATTGTATTTGTAATAAATTACTATAAATAAATGCATTATTTAAAAAAAAAAAAAAAAGAGAGAGAGAGATGAAAAAATAAGCAATTTGCGGGTTTTGGTTTACACTTACATTCTAAACCGTCATAGTTTTTAGTACAAGGTATTTATTATATTTTAACGACAATAATTTTACCGACTTATTATTTTTGCACTGAATTTTGAGACTGTTTTTCATTAATTTCTTTGCGAAAAATCAGAGAGTTTAGAAACATCAACCGGCGACTTTTGTCCTTTTTCGTATAAGAGATGCTCTTTTCAATTATTCGATTTTCTTCTTTCTAAACAGCAGCGTTAAATTGGATATTTCTTCATAAAAATCGATATTCGTAATTGAAAATGCGTACACGAGTTTGTTGCAGTCGGTATCCGGAAATCGCTCGTTCCTTCAATTTCTCTATTATTGCGACAGTTAAAATATTTTCCGTTCTGACACACCGGTTACTTAACATGTCAACCATCGCAACCGGAACGTCTTAAATATCATTTTTCTCTTCTGAACCGTCTGTCGTGCAGATTTTTCTTTTTCCCAATATCCGTCCGCCATACGTTTCTGGGCCCTCTACGCGCCGCTTCGCAATTTAATTTTAACAACTTGGCACATCTGTGACATTTCGGACCAGTTCGCATTTTCCGAATTTACCTTTTTCCCGTTAAAATTATCCATCATTTCCCGTTCCCCGTCGGCAAGAAACATCTAACCGGAATCATCATTATTTTCTCTGCTGTGACGACACAAATTTCTCTTGGTGATTATCTCCACTCAAAGTTTTCCGTTCATTGTAATTATCTTTTATTGAGCGTCGCTTAAAGTAAATACAATACATTCATCTGTACAGTATTTTTCTTCTTCTTCTTCTGAAATACCATCAGAACACAATGTGACGTCAGCTTTCAGTGAACATACCAGAGCTCGGCGATCGTCACCAGGCAACTTCCAATTTTTTCCGTTCATTTTCCCGAGAATGATCGCACATGTGTCACCCTGATTCTACTTTTTTTCGAAGTAGTCGTATCGGTTTCCGAAGAATACCAGTGATTTCCTTTTTTTCAGCTGTGACTTTCGAACACAACCCTAAAATACACGTGCCAAAATAATGAAAAATTAACATTTCAGATAAAAACAATTTAACTATATTTGCGCTGGTATATGTGGGCGAGAAAAGGTATATTCTCGTAAATGAGTACACTATTCCGTTGTAAAAGTTCAAAAACGAAATAATATACACATGTTAAACGTGCTTGTAAACGAAGGAGACGTGCGATGATCGACAACACCTTTGTAGGAAAAATACGATAGTTTTTGCCGGATACTGCTTTATCTGGGGGCGAATTGGGAACTAGCCAACTAAACTTTTTGGGAGGGGGTGCGTTTATTTAATTTAATATCAGTACTGTCAGAACTACCATTTTAGTAATCTTCGGGATATTTTTATTAATTTAAAAACGAAAAAGGGAGACTATTTTCATCGGCAGCGGTAGTTGAGGTTCCTTAAATAAGGAGCCCTATTTTATTTTATTAAAAATTTAACCGACGAGGATTGTGCAACCGTTTTACTGCAATAATCTGTAATAGAATTCTTCTTCTCTAAACACCATTTCCTTGAAGGGTAAATCACGATCTAGACTTGAAAAGTGACTTGCCGAAGCGGACAGATTCAGTAATAGGTGCGTGTAAAGAATCGGAGATAGTTGTAAGAAATTTTCAAATCAAATTCCGGATATATAGTATGTTCGGAAAAAAGAAACAGTAGCTAGCAAGTCACATTTATTTACCGAATCATTTTTTTTTTTTTCGGACCAGTAGAGACCCTGTTAAAAGTGACGTAGTCGTTTATTAAACTCCACAATGAGGGCTTGACTTAGCGTCTCGTATTTAAAATCCCGAAATGTAAAAATTGTAAAGAAAAATTTCATCGCGAAACAAAGATTCACCTTTGTTTTCAATTTACCACCTACCACGCCAAATGAAGATATTAATTTTATTCGCTTTTTAACGAACCCTAAATAAAAGGTGATGATCGCTTAAGCAAACACTACTTCCCCCCTTTGGAAATTGTCCGGTTATTTCTCGAAGATGAGATTTTTAAATATTATGAAATAGAATCGGTGAATTATTTTGTCCATGCGCTATAAATTTCAGTCGAAGCAAGTATTATTGAAAACAAAGAATTAATGAAAAGGAATAATTAATGAAAACGAAGAATTAATGAAACCAAAGAATTAATGAAAATGAAGAATTAATGAAAATGAAGAATTAGTGAAAACAAAGAATTAATGAAAACGAAGAATTAATAAAAACGAAGAATTAGTAAAACCAAAGAATTAATGAAAAGGAAGAATTATTAAAAACGAAGAATTAGTAAAAATGAAGAATTAATGAAAATAAAGAATTAGTAAAAACAAAGAATTAACGAAAACGAAAAAATAAGTATTAAAAAATATTATTTAAGAATTCGAATATCTTAAAAGTAATCTATTTTATTTGCGGATCAGCGGTCATTGTAATCGCTACGGTGATGACCGGAAATCGGTGTTTGATAAAGACGTCGTAAATCATAGAAAAAGCCGATGATGTCTTTTTACTCTTCCATGATATTTCCCACCACCAATAAATAAAATGAGTTAAGCGATAAAACTTCTCATAATGGAGACTAAACTAAGAGAATACAAAAGCGCAGCCTGCCCCCCTCTCACCCGAAGAGAAAAAGAATTGGATTTTAAACGATAATAATTTCGTTGCGAATTGCGAGAACTTTTGCCAACATTTATCGTTCGGTTAGAATAAAATATTCTTAAATCGTCGGGAAAATCGAACTGATAGCTGGCGCGCGCTGCTATTATTATCTGCGCTTCGGGTGTTGAAATTTCTGTATTCTCATCTGCTAAAATTTGGCCTCCTCGCTATCCTTACTGGTGCCTTATTCTTTTCTGTCTCTCGTGTCCATCCTTTCTTCGACATTATTGATATCTGACTGCGTTGAATTAACTTCCGGCGGCACATTGCTGCTGAAAGAAAATCTCTTGCGTTGATATAACGAACGGGAAAAATGGAGAAAGAAAACGATTACTGGCGAAAGAAAAGAGCGAATAAGATACGGTTAGATTTAAGGCATACTGAAAAAATATTGAAAAAAGTATCCCGCACGCTTTACTTTTACAAGACTCAAATAGCTCAGCAGTTTTTTTTTTTTTTTTTTTTTTTTGATTTTATCAGCTGAAGCCGGTGGCCGTTGTTCTGAAAGCTACTTTGTACCAGCTTATTCCAAGACGGGGACTATACCATCTTCTATCCTGCGCCGCTGAATTTCTCCTCGTCGTTATTAAGCGAAGTATGATACAAATAAATCTTATAACCCCTGCTCGTCTCACCAGGCTGATATTCCAGCGGCCTTATTTGAACGTAATTAAATGTAACAATAAGAAGGACTACCTTTAATTCCGGGAATTTCATCAAACTCTGGCTTGTTCTGAATTGAATGACAATTGAAACGGTGTTCCTTTTTTTTTTTTTTTTATTCGATATTATCATTTCATATAACAATAGTGGCTAGAGATGGATCGTGACTAAGTCAAAAAAGTAATAAAAAAAACAAAAAACGAGCCTCTATTTTGAACATAAATAAATATAAACAATTATTCGACAGATAAAAGTTTTTACTCGTGATATGAACAGTTCTGGAAAAAGAGGATGCGATTTAACTTTTTTTTTTTTTGGTTTTTAAATTTCAAGAATTTTGAAGTTTTTTTGGTTTGTTTGTTTAGATGGCGCACTCATTTAAATTTTTATTTTCATTGCGAACTGAACTGAAATAACGCTACCGCGAACCCCCTTATTCGTAATTGTTACTTTCCCAAATAACTGATCAAATAACCGCGAGTTATTTGAAATCATTTATTTTTCCAGCACGGGTGATTTAATTAGAATAATATTTAATAGCTATATGGCTTCACGCCAGGCCAAAAAAATAATAAAATTAAAAAAATTAAAATAATATTAAAAACATTATTTCTTTAATTAGATCTAATATATATATATATATATGTATATATGTATTCTTATTCGCACGATTTTCGCGTAGTAATCCATCGTGCCTGTGCATACTTTGAATTAAACAGAGCGAATTTAACTTAACACTTCGAAGAGTACTCTCACATTTTACATTAAAATTCGTATATCGATGTTTGATTATTTAAGTTTGTCTGTAACTTTAATTTTTCGGCCTAATTCGTACCTGTTCAACTTGTAATATTTTTTACTAAAGCATATTTATTCTTCGGTATAATTTATATTTTACAGCTCCGTTCAATTCGGAACTGTTTCTTAGATATAAATTTGGTAAAAGTCGGTTAATTTATTTTCAGACTAATAGCGACTGAAATAGTCAAAATCGGCGACTACGAAAAAATTATTCGTAACAATTGAATATTATTAATTAATCAGATTTTTCTTTCGAATATATTATTTTCTTATTTGTAGTATTTTGGGGATATTCTAAGATCGAACTTTTAAAAAAAAATAAATAAATAAATAAAAAACTTCAATTCGCTCGGAATGTGTTACACACATCTGTGGAGTACTTGACATTTTGATACTGCAAGAAATGTTTTATTTACAAAGCGAAAAATTTAAGATAGCTAGTCTTGAGAAAAAAAATCTAGGAAGATAGTAGCAATAATCATCATCAACCGTTTAATTCGTACGTTATAAAAAAATAATATACTAATAGCATGCGATATTAATACGATTGCATTCATAATTCTCTATCGATCATTTTACGTTCGTATAATAAAGTGCTTCATCTAATCATTTCACAAGTTGGTATTTTTTATACTTGCGTCTGTTAACCATTAAAACGCTTCTGTAAGAGCATCCCCTAGTGAGATAAATTCCAAACCGTTTAAGCAAACACTGCACTCTTAAAACTTATTTTGTTGACATGTATTTAACAAATAAAATGGCTTCTCTTTTTTTGTCGTCTTTTTCTTCCATTTACGAACTTGAAGGTTTATTGGATATTTCATGGAAGCGTAGTTACAAAGAATTTTTGAGTTTGATACGCAGCAATTTTCTTTTACATGTTATATTTTCCATCTGTTAGGCTGACTTTAGCTCAAAAGATTTCGTTTTCACTTAAAACATGAGTTTTATAGTATTATTTTATTTTATGGGAGATTTTTTTTGTCCTTTTCGCTTCCCTCAAAATTTTTGTTTTCGATAAAATCCTATCGTAAGAATTCCGCTGGTATATTTCGTAATCTTTCAAGTTGTTTGTTATTTCAGTAAATTCTGAAAGTGTGTTAGCCTACGCGTGTTTCCAACATATTTTTTATGTTTTCAAAAGTTCTTGTTCAGCAACGGTTCTCGTTGTTCAATGGATTATCAAGTAGTTTCCAGGACTTAAAGCATTGCAATCCGCCTTCGCAATACCATTTCCCACATAGAGTTAAAAATTATTATATATATGTATGTGTATATACACATATATATATATATAGATATATATGTATATATAGATATAGATAGGTAGATAGATAGATAAATATAGATATATATATATATATATATATATATATATATATATATATAGATATCAGTGGCGAACCCTGTTTTTTCCCTGCTACTTCTTTAAGACAGAAAAATGTTGAAATGGAATTCACTGTACAATCGCACGCACTGCTACACAAACAAAACCAAATTAAGAAACCATTTGTATTTTAAATTATGTAAAAAAAAAAAAAAATGATATGTAAATCTCGGGCTAACGGAATTAATTTACTTAAACAACAAAAAGTTGTAATGTAAAATTAATTCCCAAAATAAATAAACAAATAAATAAAAAGAATTATTAAATGTCACATGAAGTAAACCTATACAGTAAAGTGCATTCAGCGCCTTCTTCTTAATATTGTACACAATGGTAAACAATTCCCAAAAAAATAAATCGCATAATTTCTAAGAGTGTTTTACAGTTACCGATGTATGTATAGCATTTTTCAGTTTTCTTTAAAATTATATTTACGAAAATTTTACATTGGAAAAGTTATTATTTGCTAAGTATAAACCTTACACTTTTTATTTATATTAAATACAATTAATAAAACTATGCGTGTAAGAGCTACAGGATTTTTTTGAAAATGTGTGTCCATTATAATGGACCTCGTGACACACAGAGTTACCTTTTTATTGAAATTATAAGGAGTATTTTTATTTCAACGGAAAATTAATGAAGATCAGATTTTATCATCATTAATTTTAGAAGGTGCTTCCATTTTTTGATGCCATACAAAATAGATGTCGGTAACTACAGTTGGAATCTATATTCTGCATAGATCAGCAGATAGTCTCGTTTAGGGATAACTTAGATGTACACCGATACATTAAAGGAAAACCAAGATCCCTGGGGAATAAAAGTATTTTCCTTAGCTGGGAATAGTGGTATTATGTTCAATTTCATAATTTATCAAGGGCGACGTAAAGAACTAACGCAAGAGTATAAATAATTGCTACGGTTACGTAATTTATTGATATTATGCGACGAGATAGAAAAAAATGATCCGAGAGATTTCTTTTGTAAGATTAAATTGATCACAAAAGACTTCGAACCTCGTTTTATGAATATAATGAACGAATGTACAGCTCACAAAGACCTTCAGTAACTACATCAGATGCATTGACGCAAGAGGAGCTAGAACCACCAATTCTCTTTGAAGAAGTAGAGAAAGCGGCTAAAAAATTAAAACCTCGCAAAGCAGCAGGGAAGGATAATATTATGATGGAAATGCTCTTGGCCGCTAAAAAAGATGGTAATGCATGCGATTTGTCAAAAAATATGGACCACGGGAATATGGCTAAAAGACTCGACTACCACGATATATATCCCGTTTTATAAAAATAAAGGCAAACGTGAGGACTGCTTTAACTACAGAACGATTACGCTCATCTCTCATTCAAGCAAAATCATGCTATATTTACTCGTAGAACGAATGAATAATACATATACCACTATCAAAAATACCTCAGGAGCAAGCGGGATTCGTACCTGGGAGAGGAACGAGGGAACAGATAATGAATGTACGCCAAATAATAGAAAAACATCGTGAATTTAATACGCCAGTAATCACGTGTTTTCTAGATTACCAAAAGGCGTTCGACTCAGTACAATGGGATACGATGTGGAAGATACCTCATAAGATGGGCACCCCAAGGCACTTGGTGTCGTTATCGAAATCTCTATACCGGGAAAATACTGCCAACGTACGCATAAAATATCAATACTCAGCATCGTTTAGAGTTAGAAGAGGCGTACGACAAGGATGATAATCACTACTTCTATATAATATATATGGAGAATAGATCATTCGTCGGGCGACCGATGATTAGAAGGGAGGATTTGCATTGGTGGCAAAAAAGTTTGAAATCTGCGGTATGCAGACGACACAGTCCTAATGATATCCTCATACAAGGAAATAAATGAACTGTTAGAAAGAGTTGAAAAAGTAAACGCCGAAAATGGTCTCTCCTTGAACAGACAGAAAAGTCAAATCCTAAATGTGAATAGAAATAATGAACTACCGCCACTAACCCCGTCAAAGATACTCTGCGGGATCGAAGTGAAAGATCAGCTGATCTATTTAGGCGCACTCATATCGAACACGGGAGGCTGTAACGTGGATATTAGGAGTAAATTAGCAAGAGCCCGGAAAGCAATGGTGCGCCTAACGCGTATATGGAAAGATAGGTACATCTCCAAATTTCCTAAGAAAAGGGATAGTCAAAGCGCTGCTGTTGCCTATTGCCGCATATGCGTACGAAACATGGACAATAAACCTGAAAGCCAAAAATAAAATACAAGCTTTTGAGATGTTTTGCTGGCGTCGCATGCCAAGGATTCCATGGGCAGAGATGCGCACAAACACGTCTTCCAAATAGATATATAGATCAAATGCCGGAAATAACAGGAAAAAAACTGGAAGAATGCTTGCGAGCAACGGCAGACCGCGACAAATGGCATGATTGCATTTGGTCAGTGTAACATGGATGATTCACGACGCTTGGAATCGAGCAACTCGACGGAAGAAGAAGAAGGATAAATATAAAAAATGTAAAGTTATTATTTGATAATTACTTTTCAACTTATAATTTATTTGAATCATTGTACGAACGCAATATTTATGCAATCGACATTGTTCGATTCTTCACTTAAAAGTGACAAACAGCTAAAAAAAAAAGACCTAGGGGATCTACCGAAACCGTTATTAGTCGAGCTGGTCAAGTAACATTAACTAGGTGGTTCGGCAATAAAAGGGTTTTATTTGGTTTTAATTATTGCAGTGTTGGCAACCAAGGTACTTGTCCACAGGTGGGATAAATGTTCCAGCAACTATATCAATGTACCCTGTCCAGAAGTAGTTAGTATATGTATAATAATGGGATGGGTGGAGTCGATAAGATGGATTTCCTACTTTCCGCGTATCAATCTCGCATACGTTCTCGAAAGTGGACCATTCGTATGATCAGTCATGCACTCGATCTTGCTACCGCTAATAGTTGGTTACAACAGTATAAGCAAGATGCTATTAATACAGGTGTTCAAAAAATAAAATTATAGATTTATATAATTTCAGAGAATCTGTTGCAACATCATTATTAGCTACACCGCGAGGCCGTGGTCATCCGTCAGACCTTGGTCCCAGCACATCATATATCGGGCTCCAAGAGAACATCCACCTGCTGAGTTGCGCTATGGCCGTTATAATCATTTCCCTGCATTTAACGATAAGTCTCATAGTAGTACTAGGTGTAAATACGAAAAGTGCCAAAAACAAAAAAGTATTTCTGCACCAAATGTAAGGCTGCTCTATGCATGTAAAAAATAGAAATTGTTTTATACAATATCATTCAAAATAAGTATTGTAAATTGTAAAATTATTTTTATTAATATGTTTTTTTATATGCACATATGGGCTTATATTTGCTTAAATCTTCTATTAAATATATATATATAAATAATTACATAAATGGTTAAAGTAAAGTTAATTTTTTTCTTCTAAATGTGCTTTATTTTACTACGTTAAGTCACGATGGCCATTGTAGTAATGGACATGTTGCAACTTTTGATTGGAGGAGGGTAGCTGATAGGGTAAATCGGGAAATGATCACTTGATCATAACTAGGTTACATACTAAAATGCAGATTTTTAATTTTAAAATTGATAAAGCGTGACTGATCACCGGTTAAGATTTCCTAATGATGTTCAACATAATTTTCTGTTCTATTTTTAGTTTAAGCCTCTCCCACTTTCATGAAACACTCGCATACAATCTACCTTTTGTTTAGAATACCCCAAGAGTGGTATTTCTATTTAAATTTTCCCGCTCTTTAGGGTTTTCCACTTCTCATAATTTTTCCTAAAAAGGAAATCCAATTTAATGTTTCTATTTTCTGTATTTTAGGGTTGACTGTCATTATTGTTCACTCAGTTTTTGTGAATGTTTTTAGCGCATTTTTTACGTTTTTACTGGTTTTTATATTTTTCAAAAACCTCTTTTCTTATCATTTTCTTTATAAACACGTTATAATCTCTTTCGATTATTAGTATTATTTTACTCTTCATTTATGGCGCATATTTCTGTTCAATGTTTGTATTTTTAAAGATTTTTTTTTCTAACGGTGTATTTTTTTTATTTCCTTGTTCGCGTCAACACAGGACATTTACACAACACATAGGACTAAGAGAATGATGAAACGTAGGGATTTGTAAGTTATATCAGGAAGTGATTAGAAACAGAAGAAATGAAGGTAGCCAATACAGGAACAACGGAAGGAGAAGGAAGAGCAAGAATATATAGTGGGCACAGTAAGGGGTCGGGAGGCCAAGGCCAAATAAATTAGAATAAAGGACTGCGCGTTCCGAGGAAATAGAAGAGCATTCGAATAGAAGATGATTCACGCCACAGGTCCAATTTAAGATAGGAGGATGAAAGGGACACAAGGGAGACTGAACAATATTAAAACGAAAGAGGGAGGCAGGAAGCAGATTGTGATTAAAGCGAAAGCGAATTATGGAAGAAATAACAGAACGGCTGATGCAGGGAAAATTATTAAACCAGGAAGAAGTAGGCGGAGAGGGTTGTATAGCGAGGTAAAAAGAGTTAGGTTTGAAGAAAAGAGACGGATAAAGATCAGTCCAAAAGTCATAGTGAAAACGATAAGAGAGAGAGCAAAGACATTGGGAGAGGGATCTGTCTATGAAACGGCCATTTACTGCAGCTAGGCATGCTAAAGAATCGGCAAGGTGGCCTGGAATCAAAAGCAAATAAATTAGGATAGAACGGGATGTTAATAAATTATAAATTAAGCAACGAATGTAAAGAATAATAGGATCTGACGAGGGTTTAGAGAAGGGAGACGAAATGGCTAATAAAACGCTTTTCGAATCAGAGCATATGACGAATTTCGATAAATTGGATGTTGAGGATATAAAAAGGATAGCACGTAAAATAGCCATGGATTCGGCTAAAAAAATAGAAGAAAAGGAGAGAAGTTGAATAGACTCAAAATAGTTGATATCAAGAAGCATAAAAGCAGCTCCGACACCTGAAGCAAATTTTGAGCCATCCGTAAAAACCGTGTTGTGAGCTAGAAAGAGTGAGTGTAGAGTTTGGTTAAATTCGTTATGTATTACAGGAAGTGGAGGAGATTTAATGTTAGAGGGAAGAGAAAATAGCTTGGGAGAAAACGACAGTTCTATGAACTTGTAAGTGACGTACAGGGATTCGTTACAGGAGAGGATAAAGTGAGAAAATAGGACAAGTCGAGAGAAGATGTGTGAAGGAATTGGAATTTTTCTAGGAGACAAACGCCAGTTGTCCAGAATATATTGATAGCAATTCACGAGTTCCGAGTGAGGAATATGAAGACGTTTAATCATAAATTTTTCACCAAGATAAAGTCTTCGAATAAATAACGGAAGGAAGCCAGTTTCGGCCATGAGAGCAGGAGTTGGAGAAGAATTCAGAGCACCAATACAGAAGCGAAGACAAGAGTTTTGGATGCGGTCAAGTTTGTTAAGTAGGGATTTGGGAGCACTGGCATAAAGAAAAGAACAATAGTCCAATTTAGAAAAAATAATAGATCTATAAAGTATGAGGAGAATATACGGATCGCCACCTCATTTCCGGGAGGACAATGTGTATAGGACATTTAATCTCTTAAGAGTCGATGTACGTAGATAGTTGATATGATCGCAAAACAATAAATTACTATTAAGAATGACACCGAGGTAGGAGATAGAGTTAACTAGAGGAATTAGGAGTTGACACCAGGATCAGTATGAGAGTGTATGCAAGGAAGGAATAGGTCGATGTTTGAACGGAATTTATCCCAATCAACCTTATTGAGCGACCATTTAGAAGTGAGTGCAGGTATGGGATAATTAGGAGGAGAAGGAGGAGGAAGAAGGTCTTGAGAGGAGAGAATAATGGGAACGTGATCACTGCCGAAGGTACCGTCCAAAATTCTCCAATAACAGTTAAGACCAAAGTGGGGAGAAATAAAGGACAGATCCACCGAGCTGTATGAGTGTGCACTTCATAGAGAGTAGGTGAGTTGTCATTAAGAAGGACAAAGTTGTTGTTGAGAATAAAGTTTTCAAGAACACGGCCGTTTCTGTTGTGATGCGCAGAGCCCCATAGAGGAGAGTGAGCATTCCAGTCGCCACCAATAACGAAAGGAAAAGAGTGAGGATAAGTCAATAGTGTGAATGGGAAATTATTAAGATCAAAATTGCGAGGAATATATACAGAAATTATATGAATAGGCTGAGGATAAATATTTGAGATTGAAATATGGACTAGGTTAGGTGAATGAAAAGAAAAGTCAGAAGAAAGGTCATGGAGAAAAAAATATATATATAATTTCTTATGAGAATGGTAGCGCCATCATAGCTGTCCACACGATCGGATCGAATTGCTGTAAAGCCTCGAATGGATATGTTAGAGAATTCAGAAAGCCATGTTTCAGATAAGAGAGCAATATTAATGGGAAAGGAGTCAAGTATTCCCTGCAATGACTGTTGGTTGGCTCTTAGACTAGGACAGTTCCATCGGAGAATATTAAACTTGTGTATTACGTGAAAGAAAAAATATGAAGTAATAGGAAAGCAAATCGTGACCACCGAACAAGAAACGACAGAAAGGAGGAGTAAAGGAAAACAAAGAAATAAGATTGAACCTGCAGAAATATGACGAAATATAGGGGAAAGGAGAAGAGATAAGAAATAATATTAAATGAAAACAACAAATGGAGAAAATTATTCCGCAAGGGAAATCTATGCATCTTATTATTGTATAAACTTGCTATAACTTTAAAGCTATGACTGGTTCGCGTATAATATGTAATAAAAAATAACCAAGTCAATAGCCTGTGAATTACAAACCTGAAAGATTAAAAAAACATACATTGGCCCGGTAGATTTAAATGCCATCTAACGCGTCTCTCTAAAATAACAAGAATAAGCAGCATAGGAAAGGCGATATTAACTGCATTAGAGGTCCGGTTCAAATGAACCAACTCCGTACATTTTAAAGTTCACAAATAAACGAGAGGATTTGGAAAAGCGATTCCAAATTTTGAAATTAGCTGTTGTGAGCAGATGAATCTAGGCCATCTCTCAACAGTGTTCTTCATAGCTGATATAGACAAAAGGAAATCAAAGGAGAAGTTAATTAAGGTGTAAGTTACTGTACAGGAAAGAGACAAGCGAGGAGGCAATGTTAGAAGAGGGCGCAATGTTGTGAGAAGAAAGCAGATCAATTATCCCCGTTGATAAATTATTGATAGGAGGAAGATCAAATACTTGGGAAGAAATAGGTGCAGGATCATTGGAGATAGTACAAGGGAGGCCTGGTGTATTTCGGGAAGCCTAATTATATAGTCGTCGCGATAGCCTAGTTGCTAGAGTGCTTGACTTCCGATACGGAGGTTACGGATTCGATCCCGAGCGACGACAGAACTTATTATAAGAATTAAATAAATAATCGCTAATAGTCACGTGGAAGGCAATGGCAAACCACCACGTACAACATCATATGCGCGCTAGGTCAGTACACAGCAGACCCGCACCGGACGGACTGCACTTGAATAACGATGTAAATCAAACGATCATTATCAGTTCCAAATGTAGTCTTGCGTGTATACATATTCGTACTGCATATAAACAATTGCCTAGCACACTATGCCTGTGTCGGTACAGCTGAGATGTACAATTAGGTTGCCCACCAACCGATAAGGTTGAGGAGAGAAAGGAGAAAAAGATTTATAAATTATGCGAAACGTTGATAAAATAGTGGTACATAGTTACAGTTTCGTGGTGAAAAATGTGCAGTGTGCAGTACGCATGTAGTGGTGAAGTACCTGCTTTATTAATCGCTTCGATTGTTTGCTTGTGTGCACTGTTGTTGTATGTGTGTTTATAGGCTTCTCAATATGCTCTTAGTTACTCGCTAAGTTTGGAGAAATGTTCGCAATGCCTGGCAAAGAAAACACAAAAGCAAGCAGACCATAAAATCGGAATTCACTACCACTGGACACTAACAAGCAGCTAACGTTTTGCCCTCAATCATTTTTCTTCACAACAACTTCTGAGATATCTACTGGCAAGATCTAGAGTTTCATATGACGAAGTACGAAAGAAAACTAAAAAAGAAACAAATCGGCCGCTACTTGTCTGGCAGCAGTGATTAACCTGGCTAAAGAGACCGATTTTAGCTTGTAAGCAGACGATGATACAAAGAAAAATGTTAAGTGCGCAAAATGTCAGTCGCCAGCCAGTTTCCAGTAGCAGTGAAATCCAATTTGATGATTTACTCGTTTTTCTGTTTTGTTTCCCAGGCACTCTACAGGTACTTGTCCGATATTAGCAAGTCACTAAGAACCATAGAGAAGCGTACACACAATTCCAACAAAACAGACAGAAGCGTTTAATGAACCTGGTTCTTCGATACTTTCGAGTAAGCTACAAGCGCGTTGTATATTGAACATTTTTCACTGCGAAACTGTGACTATGTTAACGCTATTTTATCATAGTAAAATAACATTCATACACCTAATTTATAAATACGGATGGCGAAATACAACGCCAGCAAGGAGCGGTACAGAAACGGAAGTACAGTTTATTAATAGGAACAGGCGTATAACGTATTGATTTCACTTTTATTTCAAATTTCTCAATAAAAAATGTATTCCAATCATTTTTATTATAAGACGAAGGCGCGGGGAATATTTCACTTCGTAGTTTTTTGCATTTTGCTTCTCCGAAAAAACAAGAAAAAAAAACATTGGATTTTATGGTGTTTGACTATATTTAGAGTTATGTGAACATTGTAATTTTCTGTCACGAATAAAAATTCTGATTTGATTTAAAAATCAGTTATCAGTGTTGTTAATCAATGGTTCGAGAAACTGATAAGTTGAGCCCTTGCTCGGATTTATTTTAAACTTGCAATTACGTAGGGTACCCTATTTTTTCAATTTTTTAAATGTACATTTTAGTTTACACATGATATTTAAATTCATCACGACGTGAATATTGCAAATAAATTTATTACATCACAAAATTTCAGTTTATTATTTAACATGGTAAATAAGCGAATTATTCACTATTAAACCCAAGATGAAAAAATTGGAAATGACGTTCAATTAGTACGACCTGTATATTTTTATTCTTTTTTTTTTTTTTTTTTAAATTTGCAAACTTCGGAAATACGGTAATGTGTTATAGTCGCAACATTGCACTATTATTCCATATTGGAGTATTCTAAAGTCAAATTTAAAATTTACAAGTCAGAAATATCACTAAAATTATCATCCACGCTTAACTCTGCAATAGGTATTATTTTAAATGGCGTAATATTTAAAATCCCAATGCGAATCGTAAATAAAATTTCATCATAAAACGATGGATTCGTTATTTTCCGTGGTAAATAAGAATATTATTTTTTTTTTACTTTTTAATAAACCCAAAAAGAGTGTGGGTACTAAAGTGAGAGCATTGCTTCTCCTTTGAAAATTACCCGTTTAATAGTTTCCTCGAAGATGAGACTTTGACTAATTATTTTTTTTCTTTCAATATTAAGAGCATTAAACTGATACACCCTTGTCGGAATCAAATTATCCGTCGAAATAGGAAGGATATATGAGTCACGTTATAAGGAGGAAGAGGAATTCGGTTAAAGTACTTACAAGAGAACATGATTAGTTAGGATCACACCGATAAATGAATCAGAATTGGGCAAAAGGCAATAGGGAGATGAGGATGGGGAAAAACGATGAATTCGTTTATGTTTAGTTAATATTTGTCACTTTTGTCGAAAACAACAATATTGGTAGCTGAATTTAGAATTATTTCTACTTTTGTTTGGTTTTTTACATGTATTTAACGTATTTTCGAATCGGTTGCAGAAATGTTCAATTGAAGCGAAATTATTTGTATAGAGCGCAGTCATATACACAGTAGAACGGAAGAAAAGAGGTCTCGTTGATGCTAATTTTTTACCTCCGATAGAAGTCGAAATTCGATAACAACCTGGTTGTATGTATGAGCGGAAATAGTTTAAAAATATTACCGATTACAGCGAGATTAAAATTATTCGAAGCATAAAAACAGAACGATTTAAACGAAACTAAATTCATCCATTTAAATTGATTACGCGGAAAGAATTGAGTTCAAAAGATACAAAATTAAAAAAGAAAAAAAAATTACGACCTGAACTCGCCCAGTAAAACGTAATTAGTTCAAAACTCCCCCCCGTATAAAACTTAATCTTTCGGGTTGACGAGAACAACGAAACTAACTGGAAATTGAAAAATAGTAGTAATAATAAAAATTTCTAAAAACGGTTTGGAAAAGTAAAATTTTTTTTTATACAATTTACGTCTAACTGGTTAAATAGTAATAACGAAAATGATAAGGCAGCATTAAAAATTCGAAATTTTCAATCAACTCTAATAATTTTGCTGTTTTACTCTTTTGTATCGCAATATTGTAAGCAAAGAGAACGATCTCGAATAAAGAATGAAAACCCGTCCGAAAATTACGAGGAACTGCTGACGTAATTAAGTTTGTTGTTAAGAACGAAATTGAAATTAGTTATCGAACAAAGATAGTCCTATGAGATTTTGATGACGACTGCGGAACTTTTCAACTATTATTAAAAGACCTGCATTAAAATTGGATTATTTACTCAAATTCAAAAGCAATCGAAATATACTTCATTTTTATAATTGAAAAAAAAAAACCGAAAAAATAAGAAAAAAAATAATAATTTAAAGAGACCACATTTTTTCACGTTTTTTGACGAATACGTAGTTTATGTTCACCAATTTTCATCAATGTACTCACTTTGTCTGATTGTGAGTAGTATACTTTCTAGTGGACCAGGATCAATAAAATCGTTCCATATGAATATAAGATACGCGCGAACAAACATAAAAAAGAAACACACGTGATGAACGTATAACCTCTTTTTTTTTTTTGAAAATCGGTAAAAAAATAATAATAACAATAATAATTCTCTAATACGGCGAATAGTCGGTTTGCATAATTGTTGGCTAATTTCTCACTTCATCTACAAGCAGATATAAAATACGTTGTTGCTAAATAACAATTTACTTTCCATATAATTCTACGACCCAATTTGCAGGATAGGGAATAAAAGGAGATTTATACGAATTTTTCGAACAATTCATCACAGACAGGTCTTTTCAAGTCCGAATCTAAGACATTTTATCGCCTTTAACTACTCAAGAAAATGGAACTCCGCAGGTATCAAATAGAAGCCCCACCCTATTCATTGTTGGTATATCAGATTTGCAATATTTAATCGAAGCTCCAGTAAAATATAGTATATTCGCAGATGATCTTCATATCTACATCACAACTAAAAACATACGCAATGCCGAGCAGCTACTACAAAAAAACATCGACAAAATTTTGAAATAGGCCACAGATCGAGGACTTTCTTTTTCAAACGAAAAAACCGAATGCATAATTTTCTCCAAAAAAAAATAGCCTCCATCCATTATAGATCTAAAGCTTGACAATACTCCTATTAAAACATCCAATACAAAAAAAATTTTGGGAACGAAATTCGACCAGAAAATGACCTGGAAAAGTCACATCGAAGAGCTGAAAACTAAATTCCATAATTCCTTAAATATTATAAAAATAGTAACTCATAGAAACTGGGAAGCAGATCGCAAACACTTGGAAATATTATATAGCTCTCTGGTGCGTTCGAAGATAGACTATGGAGCAATAGTATACGATAGCGCTAAGAAACCACAATTTCAAAAATTAAATATCATTCAAAACAAGGCAATACGATTAATCATTACTGGGGAACCCCTTATATATTCGAGCCTAACATCAAATCTGCAGAAGCAAACATATTTTCGCTAGTCCGTAGAAGAATGCTACTCTGCTTGAAATATTTCATAAATATTTCCTATCGTAAGCATCTACCTACAAAAACACCTACAATGGTACGTCGAACTATATGCAATTAAAACTAAAAACCCGAAACCAGTTGGCATCAGATGCGGATTATACTTCGAAAAATTCCTCGAACCAGACTTAAACCACCTAACAAACGCATCCTTGGGAATCGAAAAAAGTTTAGGAAAATCTGAGTTCGAAAAAATCGCAACTTTGGTGGAAAATCTATGGCAGGCAGGATGGGACACTGCAAATAACAATAAACTACATAAAATAAAACCCAATATCGGAGAGTGGTCATTCTCGTACAGGATATCAAGAAAGGAGGAAACTATCCTAGCCAGGCTAAGAATAGGTCACAGTCTCATTATGCACTCGTACTTGCTAAATCGCACACCAGCTCCATATTGCGATCAATGTAGAGAGTACCAAATCATAATTTAACATATCCTACTGGAATACAGAAATTACTCGGATCAAAGATACAAACACTTCTGCTCGGAATCGGAGGTGACAGAGATCCTTGCAGGAAATGTTAACTCTATTTTCCACTTCTTGCAAGACTGTGTGGTATAATCAATCTAGTATGGTTATTGTTTTAGTTTACTTACTACTCAATGTAAATCTTTGATTGTATTGCTTAAAATTGATGTAAATCTATTTCCCCGTCGCAAATAACCTTTATTTAAAAAAAAAAACAAAAAGCAATTAACTTTTTATTTATAAAATCTATAGTTCATTTCAAAAAAAAGTACTTGTCTCTCGAAAACTACATGCCTTTTCGACTCGTAATACTCTACCTGTTAAACAATGTTTAGCTCCTAAATTTCACAGGAGGTTTATACGACTTTCGTTTATTCCAAAAATGAAAAATTCATTGAAAATAAGACATTTTGAATCGACAGAGAAAGAGGCAATAGAGAATAAAATGGCACAGAACTTCTGAATCGCTGAAAATTAGCTATGGCTTGTTTGTATAAATTTAGTCAATAACAGGAGCACTGAAGAAGTGATAGAGCATTTATCCGATATAAGTTTAATTAATATATCAATAAACAAATAATTCGTAATTTATTATATGCGATTACGGGACAGTAAATAAAACTTTTAAGGTAAAATTATATATTTTTTTCAAGAATTGATTCTTAAAGCTATAGAGAGTATCGCATGAACCAAAAAAATTTCTAATAATTGCGTATTAATAGGAATATTAATTAAAAACGTTACAAACTTTCAACAAAAAAAAAAAAACAAAAAAAAAACGTAAAACTATCAATTAAACAACTGTGAATCAG
This sequence comes from Icerya purchasi, assembly GCA_039619475.1. NCBI lineage: Eukaryota > Metazoa > Arthropoda > Insecta > Hemiptera > Monophlebidae > Icerya > Icerya purchasi. Next base: position 244,061,019 of record CM077115.1, read on the forward strand.
TCCTACTCTCGGCGTAGATGAAAGAAGTGAAGCAAAAGTGAATTAACACTAATAAATTACTAACATTTGGTCGAATTAAAACTTGCACAACGCTCATGTTAAATAATTTCCGGAAAATTATATTAAAATACATGTTTATTTTGCCACATAACTCTCCGAAAATTATTTAAGATGAATATTTAATATACCTTAAAATAACATTAAAATTTTAAACGGCTAAATTGTTTCAATTTTCAATAGTCATAATTATTATTTAATATTTCAGCTTTTGAATTTGATCTTTTTAGGAGGGGAGCTTTTATTCGTATTCCGGTAACCCCCCTAAATATATTAAGAGAAAATGTGATACTACACCAACGGCCAACGGCCAACGACGTGTTTTCTAGAAAATGCTGATCAATATTTACCGCAGTATACGTAGCATTTTGTTTTTTTTTCTTATTTGTCGTACGGTTTCTTATGAAATTCAGCCAATTAGAAGACAAACGTGATCATTCGTACACGTTAATAAGTTCCAAATTTTTGCCTCTTTCTGCCAGCCGTTGCTTCCGCGCTGTCCCCTAAAATTAATTACAAACTACAAACTCTAATCGGTACAGCTCGATGTAAAAGTTAACAGGCAATTTCCGGTTTGATTCGAATGAAATTGAAATTTCAGAAAGGCGAACAATCGAGAAGATGGCGTCATCACAGTTCGGCAAGGCGGAATGTATTTAAATGCGAGAGCGCATAAGCTGCACTACAAATAGTACTATCTGAAACCAGCGTCGTATTGTTGTTATTTTCCTCGTAGCCACTCTGCTCCTAGCATAAATCACCGAAACCTAACTTCGACACCTTAATGTTAAAATCATCTTACATTTCTTCCACTACGTCGACTCCAGAGAACTTAACATTCCTCAAGTAGAATTTATTGTTTCGCAAGCAACAATCGAAGAAGAGCTTGCGACACAATAAATTAATGCTTTCATTAATGCATAGTACTCTTATTACGAACAGTCGAAGCGATGACAGAGAAAGCTTCAAAAACAAATAATGTTCGAGACCGATTCTCTGACTGCAAATGTACCTTATCTAATCATGCTGGTGGCAAGTAGGGTCGAAGATCTTTCACAAGGAGTTAAATTCATTCGACCGATAACCTCATAGAAAACGCCGGCTAATGTTAGAAGCCTACATCGGATACCTTAAAATATAGAAACGCCGGCTAATGTTAAAAACCTACATCGGATACCTTGAAACATAGAAACGCCGGCTAATGTTAGAAGCCTACATCGGATACCTTGAAACATAGAAACGCCGGCTAATGTTAGAAGCCTATATCGGGTACCTTAAAACTAGGCCCCGGTAACTAAGACGAGACAAAAAACTGAAGAAATTGAGCATTACTGTAACCTGCTTAATAAAGTCACCTCATGCTCCGAATCGATAAAATATGCGATACAGCGAACGCTTGAAAAATTATGTAAAATTCAGAATACATGTATGTACATGTTTAGTTGTAAAACTGAAAGGGCGGCACCACTACATCATTATTTACACTGTCCATTTCTGTATTCACTGTGATATGTAAAACATAAGCAATACACCAAGTTTAACGAAATCGACTTCGGAATTGATGACAAACTTGAAATACCGTATTTACTCGCGTAATTTACGCATTCTAATTTTTACACGCATTTTTTTTGAAGAAATAATGTAAACCATATTTTCGTTATTAAAATATATTAACAGGTTCAACATTACTAGATCTAATTTCTTAAAAGTAAATTACCGGTACTCGAATTTATAAATTGCCCTAATGTAGAGTTATGTATTATTGTATAAATATATTTTTCGGAATAAAGGTAAGTCATTTCACTTAATCAGTGTTTTGTTTAGGTAAGAGGTAATTTCGAAATACACACCTATTACGTATAATCCGCAAAATGCAGGTTAATCTGATTCCTCGCGTAATTTACGTACCTCCTTTTTTGGCAAGTTAAAAACGGAAAAAAAGTGCGTAAATTACGCGAGTAAATACGGTAAACCTTTTTTCATCCTACATCGATCGATTTTAAAAAACACGGAATTATCCTCTGGAATGCTACCGCATACAATCGTATATTACGCTTATAATTAAAAAAAGGAATCGTAATAAATAATTTACGAAATTTATCCAATTTGCTTGAATTCGAAATTTTAGGTCTACAAAAATTACCTTCCTATTAATGTTTCTTTTTTTTTTTTTTTGTATTTCAATATCCGGATAAATTGAATGTATCGATGAAAATCGGAAAGAAAAATTATGAGCTATTCCATTTTACTTTCAAAGATCACATACAGCCACACTATAGAGATATCAGAATATTTAATAAACCTTCAGAGAAATTAAAAGTATTTCTTCTCACTCATAAGAATAGAATTAACCCCTACTACAACTATATCACCCGTAATTTTCGTACATTTTATTTAGCTTGATTTCTTCATTATTAAAAATATCGTTATATATTTATGAAACAATATTTATCCATTAAAATTACTTTTATACGTAATTATCATTTATTTTTTAAATTTTATTATCCCAATTTTATGTAACGTTTGTTATATTTTTAACCGACTTCAAAAAAGGAGGAGGTATTCAATTCGACTGTATTTTTTTTTTTTTATTTTTTTTTTTTTATGTGTGTTACCACAGAACTTTCTTATAGATGAACCGATTTTGATGATTCTTCTTTTATTTGAAAGGTGGTGTTTGTCATGTGGTCCCATTTAAATTTGATCAAGGTCTGACCGATAGTTTTTCAGTTATCCTTAATAGTAATGCGGGAGATTGAAGCTTTTTGGATGCTTTTCATTCATGATTGTTTTCACCGTCGGATTAGATTTTTGACTTAAAATACTATAAATTTGCCAAATTACCATGGAAATGTAGCTTTTGATGTTTTCACACCGTTGAAATATCTGTTCCTATTGAAATGTTTTAATTTAGTTGAATAAAAATGCACAAAAAAATAAAAAATAGAATGTTTTTTTACAAAAAATAAATACCGATACTTGAAGATTTATTATAAAAATTTAAAAATGCACTAAAAAGTAAAATATAATTACTCCCGATAAAATATATATATCAGAGTGATATAACACTTAAGTGGTGATATCGTAATTCTTATACAACATTAATTTTTTGGAGTTGGCATCAAATTCATATTAAAAGAATAATTAAAAACTGCATTAAATGTTGATTAAATTGTTCCTAACATGAATTTAATTCCAACTCCAAAAAGTTAATGTTGTATAAGAATTACAATATCACCACTTAAGTGTTATATCACTCTGATATATATATTTTCTAATCGGGAGTAATTATTTTTTACTTTTTAGTGCATTTTTAAATTTTTATAATAAACCTTGAAGTCGGTATTTATTTTTTGTAAAAAAGCATTTTATAGGATTTTTGTTATTGTTATTTGAAAAATGTCACAATTTTATGTAACGATATATGTAACGAAAAAATGTCTTAATTTTATATAATGAAAGTTAAATATTATAATAGGATTTTTGTGGTTATGTTATTTTTTTTTTTGTGTTGATGCCGGTAAGAATTTCGTTATAAATTTTGATCATTTCATACAAAGTATAGAAGAGAAAGAGACAGAAATGAAAGCAAGAGGGGTTAAGAGGGGCACAGCCCCTTGTGAGGCCAAAATGGCCGAGTTATATCTCATTTTACTCTTCTATAAGAATTATAGAAGAACTAGACCTGCGGGTGAAGAGGGCTTGCCCCCTTCCGAGTACCGAAAGGCCGAATTTTTTTGTATATATATATATATGTATGTATATGTATATATATATATAAGTGTATATATATATATATATATATATATATATATATATATATATAATTAGTTTTACTAATAATTTTTTTCTTCGTTTATAAAGAAACAGTGTAGTATTATTTCTTATTTTTGCACGATGTATTTGCATTCGAAAAAAATAAAAATAAAAAAAATGCAACGGAGAAAAAAATAAATAAAATATAGTGGTTCAAACGCAAATGTAACAAATCTAGCCGTTGAAACCATTATATATGTACATAAGTTTCCCTCGTATATTTCAAAAACTTTGCATTGCTAGAAATTTCCACGATTTCCTTTTCATCAATACAGAGTATTCCAGTAGAAAAGGCCAACATGTGACATTATTGACATCGGTATATTTAATGCAGGTTCATTCAACTTGAATAGATCAACAACTTTAATTGTAACAGCGCAAATATAACACATATTCGTTTGTATATTAGTGTATATGCCTCTTCAATTAGACTACAAATCTCGTGTGTTGTTCGTTTGTTTAACATTAATGACGGTTCGGAACGCAATGACTTTTCTGACATATGTCAACGAAGACGGAGACGCCTCATAATCGAATACACTTGTTTCTAATAGGCTACACAGCCTTTATTTAAAGTCATCAGCAGCCTTCTGTCCTGTTTCTAAGTGGTTTAGATTCGTCGTATTATTTGATGCACCTCTAGTCGGTTCTTCAATTAATAAGACAACTTTTTCAACACCGTCCAAATAGCAATTCGTTGGCACGTTATCCTCAAATTAGAGTAACTTTTGCAACTGTTTCTAAAAGTTCGTTTTATTACAGTAACATTGTCCTCTCCATTTATGAGAAGTCGAAGATTTCGGAAGAGAGTCACGCAAAGAGGAATAATTAAGCAATGACATCACTGCATTTTGAAAACGTAAAGAATCGTAAATGGAACCCGAAAGGGAGTTACCGATCGAAATATTTATTTATGCGAAATCGACGTAAGATCTCCATAGATACCAATTATTTTTTTATGGACTACAAATCAGGTATCGTCGTAGTTATTTCGGATTGGTCGCTTATCACAAAGAACACAGAAATTCGAAAATTTAATGTTTGCGCGTAATTAATTGGGGGTAAATTTTTAAACAGATTATATTAAAGGAACCACTTTTACTGTGCCTTTTCTTGTATCTTTTTTTCTTTTAGTAACGATTAAAAATGAAAATATTTAATTCGGGACGAAGACGACTACATAAAAATTTTCATTTCATTCGCAGAAATTACCTGTTTCTCCATTTCGCGGAAAAAATAACTCTCTGAAATAACCTGCGAAAAAATTAGAAAAACATCCTCAAACGATTTTTAACAAGCGCGCGCATAAATGGTGAAATATCGATTTCACCAAGTCCAGCGTGTGTAATCGATGAAAAAAAATGTAATTAACACGAAATTTCACTGTCAATAGAAGTCAACAACAATTTGAATAGAAGTACCGAAACGTGAAAAACGAAAAATTAGTTTACCCTAAAGTACACTTCTATTACTCTCGTTATCCCGCGATACACGAACCCTTCGTTTTAAATTAGACCTGTTTTGTTCATTGCGAACACGCGCACACACATACACGGAGTGCTATATAGTTCATCATCAGTATGGAATTATTAAGAAACACATTAAGCGACGGAAGCGCGCTTTCCATGTCGGTTTTGTGCGTGTACACGAGCATTTTATTCATCTATATATTAAGAGTTCCATAAAAGAAAATTCTTCTTACAAAATTTCTATGAAAAATCCTTCGCGTAACTTAAAAAATACGACCAAAAAAAAAAAAGAGGAGAAAAAAAGCACTGCGGCGCATCTCTATAGGTAGAACTCTATGTAATCAAAGTCATTACTGAAATCCTATAAATTACACTGTGCAAAACTGAAAAGGAAAATATTTCACGGCACCATCTGAATAAGCTTATTCTGACCTTAATATAAAACCCCCGAAATATTCCTAACACCGTGAAATAATTTGATCGGAAAAAAATAACCTAAAAACAAAAAAACAAAAAAGAAGTGATACTGAACAGACAAGAAGTGGTAAATATTTAATTTGTAATTTTATTATTATATTAAACATCAGAGTTGGTAAAATGCAACATATTTACTTAACTAAAAGTAGGCCTTTGATGAGATACATTTTATATATTATATACGAGGTGAGATCAAAAAGTAACGGGAATTTTTAATTTTTTCGAAAAGTACTTACCTAATCTTCAATTTTTATTTTGTCCCCTTCAAAGAAGTCCTCATTTGATATTGCGCACTTATAAGCCACTGTAGTTTCCAGTTTACGAAACATTGTTAAAATGCCCTTTTATGTATGGTCTTGAGCTCGCTCTGCGATTTTTCCTTTATCTCATCTATTGTTGAAAAAAAGTGTCCTTTGAGTGTCTTTTGCAGCTGGGTAAATAGGAATACGGCATTACAGCGATGTTATGTTTCGCCACGAATTGTTGGATAAGCAAAGCGGTATGCGCCGGTGCGTTGTCATGGTGCAAAGTCCACGAGTTGTTTCTCCAAAGTTCGGGTCGTCTTTTCCGGACTGCCTCACGCAAATTGCGTAAAACTTGCAGATAGTACTCCTTATTGACTGTGCGACCAGTCGGTAAAAATTCGTAATGAACTATTCCATTCCAGTCAAAGAAGAACCGTTTTCAGGACCTTCACATTTGACCGAACTTGACGTGCCTTTTTGGTCTTGGCTCTTCAGAAAACTTCCATTGAGTCAGACTTCGTTTCGATGTCGTAGCCATGCACCCACGTTTCATCACCAGTTATAACGCGTTTGAGCAAGTCTCGATCGTCAACGACGTCATTAAGCCATTGTTCAGTTACTCGAAGCTGTTTTTGTTGAAAATTCATTAGTTTCGGTGCCACAAAACATTCGTAAAAATTGCTTCGCATGAGCCACGTGAAATTCTTATCCCTTCAGCAACCTCTCTAATAGTAATTCTTCTATTAGCAAGCATAATCTGTTTAATTTTTGCCACGTTTTCGGCACTCATGGACGTGTTAGGTCGCCCAGACCTCACATCTTCTTCTGCGTCTTCTCGACCTTCCTGGAAGCGTTTGTACCATTCATAAACTCGTGTTTGTCACATAGTATCGTCGCCAAAGGCCTTCTTTAACATTTGGAATGCTTCGCTGCACTTAATTCCGTTTTTAAAACAAAATTTCACACAAATTCTCTGATGCGACATTTTACCGCAAAAAAAAATCGCCAAACGTACTAAAACACTTGCTGCTTTTCGCTTGGTAAGCATAAACTAAGCATCGCAGCTGCATGATATTTGACACATGCGTTACTGACAGTGCAACCAATACACAAAATATGACTCGGCTCAATAAACAAGATGCAGCGCGTGCAATTACAAAATTCCCGTTACTTTTTAATCACACCTCGTATATTTATATATGTATATATGTATATATGTACATACTATGTATATATGTATATACTATGTATATATGTATATATGTACATACTATGTATATATGTATATATGTATATAATATATATATAATAAAACTCGGCCCTTGGAGTCTCGCAAGAGGGTAAACCCCCTTGACCACTAATCTTTTTTATTCTAAACTGCTTTTAGAAGAATCGTTTTCAAGTAACTACATTACACTTAGACTAAGCACATAATGACGCGTCGAAGAGATCGTTGCTAACTGTGGTAGTTCAGGTTAAAGTAGTCATTCATTGTGGCAGCTATTTAAGCATCAGTAAGCCGAACGTGGTTACTTTCTTAAAATCAGTCTTACGTCATAATGGCCTGAAATCTATATGGACACGCAAATTTTACTTCCGTACGAATGTTATTACTTGTGTTCGACTGCAACATGTAACTGGTTTACCGAATTGTACATGAACACTACTGCAGGGAATCCATGAAGACGGCAAAGTGTTTAATAGTACCGCTGGACGCTACCCGCCCGATGGATGGCATATAGTTGCCAGACGAGGACACCGTAGCAAGCAATGGGGTAGGTACACCGTTTCAATTATCGCGCAATACTATCTTTACTTTTTGGGCTACTACCGGAGAATAAAAATACAATCAATGTAACGTATTAAAAGAAGTTCTTCGGGTGCAGTATGCGATAGAAGTATCAGAGTTGAAGTGAAATATGGAAAATAATTGGCATGAAATATGGAAAATGATTGGCGTGAAATATGGAAAATGATTGGCGTGAAATGTGGCACTGGTTTCGTTCAGTTTCCAGTTCACATACAACCGATTTATTCGGGCTCTGCACGGAAATTTCAAAATTCGCTATCCTCATTTCCTCATTCACGGCTTCCGAACGATACCAATGAGAATATAGCGCGTTGTTCTGAAAAATTATCCTTAGTTATGATATCCCGTTTCCGAGTACGTGTTAGTCTTTCTAGACCAACATTGGCTAGCGCTGACCGTCTCCATATTTCCTCGTCGGAGTTGCAAATATTCTATCGCTTACTTTTCTATAACTCATAACAGTTCTAGCGATCGTTGTAAGCCATTGTTTAATGTACGCAATAGTTCGAATATTTCTTTTTGCATACTCTGGGCGCGAAATTAAATCTCACGATTGTGATTTTTCTCCCGCCAGTTATTACTTCTCCTTCGTTCGTTCGATTTTCTCTGAAAATCCATTCAAGCTTCGTACGCATTAAATGATATGCAACAACCCTTTTTTCAAGGTTTTTTTCAACACCGCTAACTCCTTCAGTATATCTTTCTACTGTTTAATATTGTTATTAAAGTTTTCGTACGAGATAATAAATCGGATTCGGCCTCATTTTTTTTCCTTTTTATCAAAAACTTTTCTACAATTCGAAAAAAAAAAAAAAATAAAACATCGCCGGAGTATTATATTTATTCGTTTTTTTCCATAATTTATCGCATATATTAAATATTACATGTTTGAGGTACAAACTTAGCTAACACACTCTTTCGGAATTTATGAACACTTCTACCATAAAAATACAATAAAATTTTACCCAGGGGAATTCTGTTTCTATAATTCTCACATTAGAGCCTTTTTTATATAATAGTACGTACATCTACAAGCCAACACTAATAATTACCCATCTTGCCCTATGAGATATCCGGATAAATTAATTTCGTTATTTTAAATAAAATTCAGACAAGGCAATAATAATTTTCTTAATTTTCTATTGTTATCTTTCGGTTTTACCATAAATTTAAATTATGTAAATCAAACGTTTTATTAATACGGTTATTGTAAGTCAAAGAGCCTGATGAATCGGAGATAAAACACACATGTTATATTATAATTTTTCCGTAAGTCTATCGTCGAAAACGAAAGTTTCAAGTAATAAAGCCGAATTATTAAAATAACGTGGTTCGGTGTGTGACTGCTAAGAAGTTAAGCGAAATTTCGTGATTTTTGGTTCTTTTTTTTTTTTTAAAACACATAAATAAAATGTTATTCTGCACGCAGCGGCTTCGTGATTCTTTTCCGTTTTTACGCTTGAATATGGTTTTTGTAACGTTTGCGTTCGCACGTCTTAAGTTGCCCACGACTCTTTTTCATCCGCTAAATCGTTCGTATATTCCGAACCGAATCGTACGATCTCTTTAAAAATGCTTTTCATTCCTCGCCGCGTCGTATAAAGAGAAAACGAAGCTACTGTTAGAACGTGTTTACCGGCGCTCTTAAATTCCTTTCCCCACTCTTTTCTGTGTACTGAGCAAACAAGCAAAAATGAACACCAAAAACACGGATGGTCCAATTACACATTATATCCGGTGAAAAACATCTAACAGACACTGAATTATAATTACTAAAAGCGAATCCACCATATTTCATCGCAGGCACGATTTTGCAAAACCACTTTTCGCGAAAAACCACATTTTGCGTCAACGTCAAAAACAGCCTAATGTCCCGAATAACTGTGGCACTTCTTTTCAACTACTTCACGATATTAAGAAAAATTAATAATTTCTCAATCGTTTATAAATTATAATTAAAATAAAAACTAATATGTTACTGAAACAACAGTGTATTTAATCGTAATAACGGATAGCATGAAAATATTCTCCTATTTGTATTTCAAAAAATAATTAGCTCTCTTTTCACCTGATTTTTTCTTTTTTTTTGTTATTTGTAGCGCGCATGTAAATACCCTCCCCACTCCTTGATTATAAACGAAAATTTACATTGATCATTAATTTTCATTTTTTTAAACACCCTCTAACCCCCCGAAGCTGACTGCTATAGATAAGACAAGTGATTATATATAAATATATATATATTAATTAAAACGTAATTCTTAGGCCGGCCCTCATTAGAAAAAATGTCCCAAAAAATGTGCCAATTTTATATAACGAAAGTTAAATGTTGAATGAAAACGTCATTCTTAATTGTGCAACCATTAGATTTTGTAACAAAAAAAAATTATCATGCCGGTAAGAATGTAAATTTTGATAATTTTACACGAAGTATAGAAGAGAAAGAGAAAATGTAAACAAGAAGTATCAAGGGGTAGAACCCTTTGTGAAGCCAAAATGGCCGAGTTTATATATGTAATATATATATATATATACATATATATATATATATATATATATATATATATATATATATATATAATGTATCTCATCAAAGCTTACTTTTAGTTAAGTATAGGGGTTGCATTTTATCGCTTCTGATGTTTAATATAATAATTGAAATTAAATATTTACCACTTCTGGTCTTTTCAGTATCGCTTCTTTTTTGTTTTTCTTTTTTTTTTTTTGTTTTTAGGTGATTTTTTTCGATCAAATTGTGTCCCAAAAAAATGTCCTAAGAAATGTCCCAGTTTTATGTAACGTTTGTTATATTTTATAGGATTTTTGTGACTATGTTATTATATTCATATGGACCGATTTAGAATTACGTTGTAAATTTTGATCATTTTATGCAAAGTATAGAAGAGAAAGAGACAGAAATGTAAGCAAGAGGGGCCAAGGTGCACAGCCCCTTGCGAGGCCAAAATGGCCGAGTTATATATATATATATATATATACATATATATAATGGCTATAAAAATTTTCTAACTTATAGTGTAATGCTCGCTGGTACATTCTAATTTTGAGTATAGGTGACATCCATTAATGTACGATATTAAAAAATAATTGTTGAAACAACAATAACATTAGAATTAGATTTTGCTGGCTTGCCGGTCACTACGGTATTTTAAGAAATGAGCTGGTGGATGATGCGGCCAGGAGGGCCAGTGTCGATGAGGTACCCCCATTTCCGTTCATACCTTCTACAGACTTGGCAAAATAATGATTGTCTTAATATGGTAAATGCCGCGCAGAGTATTATTGCAATACAGTCTTCGACTTAAGCCTCTGTTCTAGAATGCGGCGGCAGAAATATATAATACGGAGGTTCGTCACCACAATCTACAGACTACAAGTAGTAGGTAGGGGAATTTTTACATACCTTAAACTCCCACTTTTCTAACCACGTTACAATCTACACGGACGGTTCCAAGAGCCCAAGCGGAATTGGTGCAGCCTTTCTCTGTCCTTCTTTAAATCACTCTGAGTCTTTTAAACTTCCTTCCTTCTGTTCAACTTTCTGTGCCGAGTCTATTGCTATCCTCCATGCACTTTTCTTCATCAGATCTTCGAAGGTCTCTCATAATTTCCTTATTCTATCAGACTCTCAAAGCGTGCTACAGGCTGTGTTGCATCTCCTCTGCCTTCCCACTCTACTGATTATGTAATCCTTTTATACGTTCCTTGATCCATGACCTCTTTCCTTTTTTGTGCAATCCAGGTTAATTTCCTTTGGATCCCTAGCCATTCCGGAATAGAAGGAAATGAGTCAGTTGACTTATTAGCTCGGCGAGCTTCTTCTTCCGGCAGGTTCCTTACTACTTTTCCACCCATCAATATTAAGTTTCTGTCCTCTGCAGCGCACAACCAATTATGGTTTAACTCCTACTACTCCTCATTCTCAAACCCGGATTCTTTTTACTTGTCCATCCAGCCTTCTCTTCCTTTCTGTTCCTGGTTTCTTGACTTCCCTTTTATACGTCACTCCAGCATCTCAGCAATATGCCGCCTCCGCTTTCGGCACAGCTGGCTTCCCTCGTCGCTTTTCCGATTCTCTCTCGTGGCATCTCCGTAGTGTCCTTTACATTCTCCTAACAGTTAACATGTATGTGATCCTGATCACATAATGTTCGAATCTTCATCACTTTCATCTGAACAATCTTCCTTTTACTGCTCTCTCTTATCAAACAATGTTCCTACTCCCTATTGTGCTGCATTTATTCTTTCCCTTCCTTCTCCTTCTGTCATCCAGGCGCTTGACACATTCTTGTTGAATGTTTCACGCCGCATAAAAATCTGATTTTTTCTTTATTCCTATTTCTTGGGTTAATGTTCTCGCTGACGAACCCATAGGAAATATTAAAAAAAAAAAAAAGGCACAGAAGAATTAAGCTAAATTTTTATTAAGAAGAATTACCAACGATTGTTATACTTCTGTAAACTGTCGCGATGACGTTAATCGTATTTTATTTAATTGCGGAAAACACGGAATGCAGAGGAAATGCGTAATAGATTTATGTCTGCAGATATTTTCCCACCTTATGTGATACTCTACTGGTTACACATATGCTGCGGTGACCGTGAGCTGTGCCGTATTCGTCTTCTTAAAAATACAGAGGATTATTATTTAAATTATTCGGAATTAAAGTTAGTTTTTCGCTTTCAGATTTCCAAAACAGGTTTAGTTTTTATTGTTTTATTATTTTTTAATTCTCCTCTTGGTTCATTAGCTTACATAGGTGTTGTTGCTTTACATTAATATTAAAGTAGGTGTTCAATTGTAGAGCAGTGACAAATTAGACTGATGTTAAAAAAAAAGTAATAAAATGCCCCCCCCCTTCTTTTGGATTTCTTTTTTAATCCTTCTTAAATATACATATATATATTTAAATATTTCTGGTTCTGAAGCATGAACAACATTATATATCTACTTTTAACGGAGGCTTCTCCTTCCGTTGTGACAATTAGAAAAACGGAAGAACGGAGAAGAGTTATTCAGATTCCAATTTTCGATCAGATATATTGAGACTGTATGAAGGACTAATAGCGGAAATTGTGAATGGAACACAATTTGTTTTGCCAGACTAATTCTTAAACTTTTACATTATAAAAATGGTACCGAGAGGTCAGTACCGCGCTCAGAATTTTGAAAATGGGGGGGGGGGGGGTGAAAATTTTCTTCGCATATTTATTTAATAAAGAACAATACATTTTTCACTAATATTCATACCATTAATAATTTCTATCATTAAATAAGAAGCATATTTTTTCTTTTATTTTTTAACGTAAGAACATTCTAAAAAATCATTAATATTTACTTTCAATTTTTGATTTTTTTTCAGATTTTTTTGTATTTGTGATAACTATTTCAGTAACCCCCCCCCCCCCCCCCCCCCCGTGGACACGGCCCTGCGAGACACACAATCATGCATTTGGAAATTCCGTAAATTTTGTACAAATTATCGGTAAAATCTTACTTCCCTGTAATTTTCGTTTTGTAGATAATCAATAAAAGAGCAGAAGAAAATTAAGCAGGAAAGAATCAATTATTACAGCTAGAAACGTTAAAAGCAATGAAAAATCATTAACGAATAAATATTTTTTTTTTTTTTTTTTTTTTAATAAATATTAATTCTGGTTCATTTAATATTTTTAATGTATTTATTTAGAATTTTTCATTATTTTTATTAACGAATTTTCAAACAGCGTGATTATTACGCTTTTAAATTGTAATATATCAATAACATTATTAGAGTTGGGAAAATAATTCGAGAAAAATCGGACGACGATAATACTGGTTTCCGCAAAACATGATTATATCTCAATAAAATGCGATATGCCAGCTAATGATCATTTGTATTCGGTGCGATTCAACCTAAACACAACGTCTGTTGACAGCTTTATTAGAAAACTTCATAAGATGCGATGACGAATTAGAGTCTAGATATTGTAAAAGCAATAGGAAAATAAGAAAAATCACTGCTAAGTGGATGAATTCAGTTACGAAAAGCCTAGATATATTAAACTCGAAGCTCTTTCTAGCAGTCACCCCCCCCCCCTTGAGGGCAAAGAGGGAAAAATCGAGATAATTTAAATACAAAATCTCCTGTTGTAACCCCGGTGACGACTGCTTTCCTTCGAATTTCGTATGCAAACGATGTTAATATTGTAATGTGTACAATACATGTATTAGTTTATATATATATATATATATATATATATATATATATATATATAAAATGAAATAAAATAAAAGTAACGTAATAAATAAGGAGCGTGAATGAGTGTGAGTGTAAATGTATATGTAGTTCAGCGAATGGCTGGAGACGATGTACGGCGTGGTGTTACGTCGCGTTTGACGTAACAAAAATGACATGCAGCGCTTGAGGAGCTGCCGAAGGATGGACAAATTAGGAATTAGGAGTCGGATCTTGGTCGCGGTAGAAAAAAGGGAAGTTGGTCGAGTTTGGAGATGATAATCGGACGAGTCGAAAGGAAGAAAATTAATTTTTGTCGCAAATTGAAGTGACGCCGTTCGAAGTTTTTTAACATGTATAGTCGTTGTGTTTAACGTTATCTCACCAAAGTTACGGCCGAAAGTTTTAAAATGTCCGAATCAATCGCGAAACAATCCGTTATCGATAAATTAATTCAGAGGAACCTCGGAACGCCGCAGTAAGAGAGATCGCACCATCCAGCATAAAACCGAGCTATGTATCATACGTTATTTTTTTTATTAATCATAATTTTGTCATATTTGTACTATATGTTAAAAATTTATGTTTCTTTTAAAACGGTCGGCCGGTTCAGAAAAATAATTGTAGGGTAAAATCAAATATATTATAAAAACTCACAGTGTAAATTAATAAGGACAATCGTAATTAATAAATTATAATTAAACCCACGAGTTCATTAGGACCTTGTGGTTGGCATCCCTGAGGGTTAAAAACACAGAACAAATACATAAGTGAGCCACTTCACAATATTCAAGGGAAAAAAAAGTACCTATTATACCTTTAGTAAACTAGATGCTTTTAACAGCCACGGTTTTCTGTTTTTTAATTAAACCGGTTTTAAATTAGAAAAGACTCTGAGAAACTCTTCCAAAAAAACAATATGTAGGAGCAATTTCAAACTGGAGCGGTGAGGGGAGTCTTTTCAAGGTAATAAACCGATCGCCAAGTTATATATGAAGTAAGAAAATCAGACTACTTAAACCGGACTTTATCTCTCGCTTTTTTTTGGAAGCAGCCGGAAAAAAGACCACTTCCCGTGCACAGCGAAAGAACTCAGTTTAATGAGCCTACAGCGATAAAATCGTTTATCGCCGACGGTTGTCCGATGTAAAACTGTTACATGTTAGGAACAACACGATTCACAGTGGCACATTACTTGCAACGAAACGGCAACTCGTGATTACAAGACATTTTAAGTTGGCAGTTTTATATAAAATTCCAGCAGCAGCAAACATGCCATCTTATCAGACAAACACCGTTAAGACTTCGCGGCAATACACACTTTGAAAGTTTCTAAAAGAACACGCACTTTTGATAAAAGCTCTACACATTTTACGTGCATTAGAAAATGTGGCGAAAAATCGATTTAACATACACACATCTTATTTGTAGACGTGCTAATCGATTTTTTGCGGTTTTTTTTTTTTTTTAGGTTTTTGGTACAGAAATTCAGACTTACTCCGCATCTACGAATTTCTCTCTGTACGAGTTACCGACATTATTTTTCCAATTCATTCTACCAGTGCGCGTGTGTATATTTGTGTGTCCGACCTACTCAATAATATTTTTAAATTACGGCAATAAAAATTTTTCCGAATTGAAGAATATTTCGAAAAGTAAAATAAAAAATTAATAACAGTAAAGTTTGCAACCATTCTGGAACGCGTGAGGTTTATTTTTATTAAGAACCTTCTTCAGTCGCGTCAATAAACATCGTGAAATCTTCTATCCGAATGTTAGAAAAAAGGTGTCCTTCACGGATCGGTCCTCAGTAAGTAAACGAAACTGTTATTCAGATTTCAATTCTAGTAAAATGAGCTCTCTTCATGGACGATCTTACAATATTGCTTACCTGTTGTTCGGCTGTCTCTCTTTGGTTTTGGATGTTTTGCGAGAAGCCGTCGACAAGCTCACAGTTCGCGGTCTAGACTTTAGGGATTACAATTTTCCACATCTCAGTCAAATGCGGTTCATTTGTGCAGAGTGCGGCGCAACTGCAATTATCATATTAAGATTTCTCTAAACAGGACGGAAACCATCCATTTCAAAACCGAGTATCTTGAAGTGATTCTAACTTTGCTGGACCAGTCATCTGGAAAAATATTATGTACTAGAAAATTCAGTGTTACCAGAAAACTTTGTCATACTAACTTTATCGCCGACCGCCCCCTCATCCTTATTAAAAAAAACCAAACACTATTCTTTAATCATATTTGGACACTAAAGTGTACGGAAAGCATAGCTCAACAAATATGCAACTTCACTCATCATTAAAAATTCAGTTCATCATTCAGTCGTTCGTTCCACCGTTGAAGCTTTTTCGACGTCCTCCATTGCGAGCATCCTTTATGAAACCGGCGGGGGGAGAACTTCCACTCAATCTCCAACGAGAATACATTTTAGCTAAAACACGTTACTCCATAATCAGCTTCCAATAATGGTTTTCATTGGAAATTCATACAAGAGTCGTTGTTCCGTCAAATTCTAATCTCAAACACTTTTTTACTTCTCTTAACTCTTGTCAATTTCTAATTCTCTCTGGCCCCTATTCCTCCGTGTAGATGCCATTTAAACGAAACGTCAACCTTGAAACTCAACTTCGCAAATACAACTCCCTTTGTTTTCCTTCCGGCTTATCAGCAAATTTTTCCCGGCTCCGTATTATCTAAACAGAAAATTCAAAATTTAAAATGCGAGACAGCATCAGTGGAAGAAAGCTTTCTCGGCCGTCCCAGGTTACTATTTTATATTAGCCGTCGACCTATTCTCCTCAACAAGTTCCCTCTCCTTCCTAAAAAATACAGAAATGGGCGATGTAAATAATTTTAACTTGAAAAGTTTTATACATGAACATTACAATTTAAAATGGAGTTAACGAAGGCGTTGTAGTCGACACTTATTTAAATGAAAAATGTTTATTTTCTTCCCATTTTCTAGTCTTTTTCAATATTTACGTTTAAATTTTCATTGCGCACCTTGAATATGTTAAGTTTTTTACCACAAAACATGCTGATTGTTTACTTTGTTAATATGTAATATATTTATGTATAATATATTTTAAATTTATATATAATGTATTTTTAAAAAAAAATATATATATATATATATATATACATATATACGGGGAGTGTTCTGAAACTAATTCAGGAAATTTGTTTTACGCTATAAAACTCATCAAAACGAACAAAAAAGTGCTGAGGAAAAAATCATTTGGGCGAACAATTAATTAGTTATAAATTAAATGAATTAATTCGTTGTAATAAAAAAATAAACATTTTTTTTATAATTCAATATGTTTTGAAATAACAATTAAGTATTGAAAAGAAGTAAATTATGTATTAAATGTAGAGTCTCGTAAGTGTATAGTCAACAAGTAAAAATTCAACTCAATTCGTCACATTTTCTCAAATAAGCGGTATTTGCGCCTTTTTTTTAACAACGTAGCCTCAGTGTTCATTAAATATATCAACACGATGAAGCATCGGCACACTACAAAACGGTTGTAAGAAGGCATTTGGATGAAGTGTTCCCGGACAAGTGAATAGGGTGGCCAGCAAGGTCTCCCGATATAACTCCCCTAGATATGTTTTCTTATGAGGTTGTATTAAGAAAAAAAGTTGTGTACGGTACACCAACCAACACACGAAACGACTGTATACAGCGGATCGTCGCAGCGTTTGACCACATCCGACGAATACCAGAACTTCTGCAACAAACAACTTTATGCGAAGAGTTAAGTTTTGGTGGTATAGCAAAATGATCAACATATTGAAGACCATTGACAAATCATTGTTGACTACACATTTACAACTACATTTAATACGTATTTTACTTCTTTTCAATATTCATTTTCTTTTTAATTGATTTATATTAGAAAAAAAATATTTTTTTATTTAAATTAAATAATTAAATAAATTATAACTAATTAATTGTTCGCCTAAATGATTTTTCCCTCGGGACTTTTTTATTCATTTTGACGAGCTTTATAGCGTAAAACAAATTTCCTGAATTAGTTTCAGAACACCCTGTATATATATATATATATATATAAACTCGGGCACTTTGGCCTCGCAAGGGGCCGTGCCCCTTGACCCCTCTTACTTTCATTTCTATCTCTTTCTCTTCTATACTTTGTATAAAATGATCAAAATTTACAACATAATTCTTACTGGCGTCAATACAAAAAAAATAACATAATCACAAAAATCCTTTCCTAACATTTAACTTTCATTATATAAAATTAAGACATTTTTCTAATAGGGGGTTGCCTAAAAATTACGTTGTAATTATTAATATATATGTATAATTTTTTTTTTTGATTAAAAAAAAATATATCTTATTATTTATAACGGAGTTACAAACCCAAAAAGATAGTCCAATAATGATGGGGATCTCTTTAAAGAGATAATCGCGAGTTGAGCGAATCATCCAGCAGACTTTCACTTAGTTAATTTAGATGATAATGCAGTCGTCGAACGCGTGTAGACGAGTGTAATCTCATGTACCGTCTGAAAACCGCAATTCCAATAGACAGACTCGTTTAAAACGTATCAAGCCGCAGTACATGGCTTAGTGTGTCTAAACTGGCCGTCTTAGGCCTGTTGTCTATTGGAGCAGCGGGCAATGGTAATTTAAAAATCGATTATATTTTAAACACTACACGCCGCTCACCACAACGAGATAACCGAAAGAGGCGATTGAGCAAAAAAATTAATTTGTTTCACTGAACGATTGAATTTTTCAAAGACTTTAGGGTTTTTTATTAAAAAATTTTTGAAATTTAAATGCTCCGCAGAATTTTATGTTTTCGGATTTCTTTTTTTTTTTTTTACTTTAACTACATTACTATTTGCGCTTTGTTCGTTTTAATTTATATTATTGTTAGGTCACTTGTTTAGAGTAACTTATCATTAAGTACTGACAAATGGAGAAATTAACTAATTAGAAATAAACGAATTTTTATGTAACGGAGGCGGCGTATTAAATAATTTTAATACTTTGTATTAATGAAAAAAATAAAGTAAAAAATTTTGCAATGAGCAAAAACCCGATTAAACCCGTGGAATAAAGGCAAGTTTCCACTTATGTTACCGATAAATACGAAAACGTTACGTAACGATTTTAAAAATTAAAAAAAAAAAAAAAAAAAAAAAGAAATAATAATTCAATAATAAAAATATTTACCGGATTTGTCGATTTTTTTGATTTTACCACCTACGAGACTGACAGTAGTAATGAAAAAATTGCACGGCAACAATTTTCTGTTGATAAACGCCGCTACAATTTAGAATGGTATTATATAGTTCCTGTACCGCTTTGCCTGTTACGTCTATAAATGAATTTATGGGAAGGAATCCGTGTAAATATAATCTGTATATTGAATAATGGCTGCGACATACTCTTCAGCGACAGCTGAGAGTTGTGACCAGCTGACAGCACAGACAATCATTTTTCACCTTGTTGGTGGACGCGTGTGTCGTTCTCTCAGTTCTGTGTCAATTGTAGTTATAGCACATGTTCAGTAACGCAAGAATAGTGACGCAATTATAGTTACGCATTTAAATAATTATTACCGGTAAAAAATATTATTATTTTAAAAAAAATTACCATGAACAAACAAAAAGCAAAAAAGAGATTATTTCAAAATGTGTGGGCAGAAAAGTATAGGTGTATCGAAAATGGTGACAAATTGATATGTATTTTATGTACAGATACAATTACCGCCAGAATTTACAATAAAGATGTGAGTGAAATGGCAAATGAAGATAAATCTGAATACATTGCTGAACGTGTATTAAATTTTTGGAAAAGAAAATAAATTCTTAAAGAATTTTGCTACTAGCAACAATCACGTTACATCTGCCAGCTTTGTTGCAACTCTCAGCATTGGTATCAACGGAAAACCATTTACATACGGGGCGAGTTTTTGAAAAACGCATTCATAAATTGTTCCAAACACTTATTTAATGACTTCGCAAATAAAAAACAAATAGTTGAGAGAATCAAAGAAATGCCACCGTCAGCTAGAACAGTCCAGCGTGTCGCGTTGAAGATATGGCCAAAAATATTGATGAACAGGTCAAAAATGATTTGTTATCTTGTGACATAATTTGCATTGCAATTGATGAAAGTACCGATATAAATAGTATATTGATAAGCTTGCAAATAATTATTAGATTTACATCAATAAACGGCTCAAATGTCAATGAAGAACTATGCGCTTTTGCTTCAATTAATGACTCGACCAAAGGCACTGATATTTTTCGTCAAGTACAAGAATTTACTAATTTCAAAAATGGGCAAGTATTGGATTTAAAAAGTAAATTGTTTTCCATAACAACTGACAGTCCAAGTATGAAAACTGTTGGGTTTGTAAAACTAATGGAAAATGAACTTGGCCGCTCACTTTTATCATTTAATTGTATCATGCACGAAGAAAATTTATTTGCAAAGGCGTCTACGCAACCACTTAAAAGGATGTAATAGAAAAGGTTGTTAAGATCGTAAACATGATAATAGCGCGATCAGCATTAATACGCAGGTGCTTTGAAGCTTTTTTGGAGGAAATTGAATCGAAGTATGGGGAGATTTTTTGTTACATTCTGAAATAAGATGGTAAAGTCGAAGTAGAGTTCTTAATAGATTTGTAGAGTGTTTTGATAATACTCAAAAATATTTCTTCACGAAATCGGTGAAAATGATCTCGAACTCTATGATAAACAATGGTGTTTAAGACTTTTGTTCTTAACAGACGTAATGAACCAATATAATGATTTCAACGTGCGACTCGAAGGAAATATAACCAGACAATTTTGAAAATGTATGAGGAATGGAAGAGTTTCAATTCAAAATTTATATTATTTGAAACTGACGTAAAAACTAAAAAATTTAATTTCATTCCAAAAGAAAATATCGACGAAAGCAATCTAAATATGTTCGAAAGTTGGATTTTCGTGATTGAACGTGAAAGTCGATTTCAAAGTTTTAAGAAATGTTTACATTTATAATAAAGCCCGAGGAAATAGAAGAAAATGTTTTAATTCAATATCTAAAAATTGACAATTTTAGTTTAGAAATGATTGATTTTAAAAGTTCAACGTTATGGACGAATAAATCTAAAAAAATTCCGGAAAGATTTGGAAAAAACGGAAGATTCTCATGATATCAACATATTGGACATCACTTCCTACGCAGTTTTCATCTTTGAAAAAAATTGCCTTTGCCATTTTGTCCATACATTCGGTTCAACTTATAAATGTGAGCAAATATATTTTCAAAAATGACATTTATATTAAGCAAGAACAGGAACAGCTTACTACCGAAAATTCAGATGCTTTTGTATTCGTCTTAAAATGACGTAACTATAAACCAGACTTAACTAAATTGACAAGTTCAACATCAGCGGAGCTATTGATATCGAAATAAAGTTCATATTCAACTATGTTTATAATTATTTTCTTAATAAAATTCATCTTATTATTTACTAAAAGACAGTTTTAATGCGAAAAAATATCTCTGATCCAAACGTCTCTTTAATACTCGCATATTGGTTGATTTTGACCCGCGGCCAAAAAAGTTTGCCGACCCCTGGTCTAAACCATAAGAGAACGAGAGAGACCTGTTGACAAAAACAGGTTGATTGCTAATTTAATTCCGGGGAAAAGTTTCATCGACAAGATGGTGACCTAGGATTTTCCTGCGGATGCTATCCGGTAACCAGTCAAAATTTTAGATTTTGACGTACAGGAGATTGTAAGAAAAAAAAAAAAGACACTAAGAAAATCTTTGTAATTTTTTTTCTCTATTTGTATTAACTGCATCCTTAACAACGTATAAAAGGAAATTTTATCGTGTGTGACAATTAATGACTTATCAGTAATAATCGGAATTGTCCTGAAATATATTGTTACGAACCAAATGGTTCGGTCATTTTAATTTAAATGTAGTATTAAATATAATTTTCTAATCGTCATTCGCATTACCGATTCAGCCGATTCCTCGTTCCCTGTCTTGGTTCCATTCTACTCTTTTCGGTCATCGCTCTTCTATTGTCTCCCTAATTCGTCTTCGGATCAATCATTCACTCCTGCCCTCCTCTCGCTTTCGATTTGTTCTGTCGCCTTCTCCTGATTGTTCTCTTCACGATTGTGATCCTCCTCGTACATGTGATGCTGATCACATTTTCTTCGAGTGTCTTGCTCTTCGTTACAGTCAGCTCCTGTCATTAGGTCTCCCTACTCACTATAACTCTTCCTTTATCCTCTCCTTTCCTTCATCTTCTGTGGTATCCGCACTGCTGTCCTTTGTTGCGTCCATTTCGGACCGCTTAGTTGTCTAGTTTTTTAGCTTAGTTTTCTTGTTGTTGAGTCAATGTCGCTGGCGCGCCCACAAAACAAAAAAAAAAAAAAAAAAAAAAAAAAATATAAATGAAATAAAAATAATTAAAAAACGAAAATCGAATATTTTATTTTCTATACTTGTAATTCAAATATGTTACTGTTACTTCCGTGATAAAATTAAAGTTAAATCCTCATTATAAATAGAAATATTAAATCTTCATAACGATACATATGCCGAGATGGAAGATGTGAAATTTTTCGTAGCAACATAGTTGCGATGTGTTAAGGAAAATTCCGAACAATCTAGCGATTTTGCTAAGATGTAAGCCATTGCGTGTGTGTGTGTGTGTGTGTGTGTGTGTGTGTGTGTGTGTGTGTGTGTGTGTGTGTAGAATACGAATTATACTTCAGTATGTTAGTGAGTCGAATGCTATGTATAAATTTGGTAACGGTGTTTTTTAGTGTGTGTGTGTATTATCTTAAGATATTTGCTAATTTTTTTTTTTACTAGAATTTTTTGTATCTTATGTCTCCCGGAAAAATCGATCGTCTGTGTGACGCTCCTCATCAGTTGATATTTCTTAAATAGTCATAAAAAAAAACTCCTTTTAATAAAGTTCTAATACAAACGAATTTAATGCGTAATTTTCGGTAATTCTTTTTTTTAGTTGTCATCAGTTTAGGTTTTCTTTTTACGAACTTAGAGCTGTCCGTACACTCGATTACGGTCGAATCGCCCCAAATTTCATCGGCGGATCAGAGAGGGAACCGCAACAAATAGATAAGAAAATGGAAATATCAAATCAGTTCGTTTATGTTGTAGTAGGTACATCTGTTAAAAGGCTAACTATGACTAGCTATTTACGAATCTCGCAGAAAGAGATATGCGCACGAGAACGCACTAAAGTAGTATGTAATTTGTTTGAAAAGAAATTTTGACAAAAAAATTGAGCAAGTGTAACGAACCCTCGTTGTCATTCGGACGATTGCAAATATTGCGCTATAAATTTTATGACATCAGAGGACAGCTGTGATTGGTGATAAAATAGCGGACGAATCATAATTACCAAACGCGCAAACGCTTTCGAAGAACGAACCTGCAAAATTTGGAATTGATTACGGGACTTAATTCCCCGGACTAGAACAACATCCGCTCATAATTATACGTCATCTCTAAATTATGTAAACGATGATGAACGATAGAAAGGCCGCGCTTTTCAATTCACACAATCTTCATCGGAGCCTACCGGATCAGCCAATTACATTCGGTAGTATTTTAGGAACCGAAGTTCGCGTCAAAAGAAATCTCATATTCGGATATTTCTAACTGAATTTATCGAGTCCGTAACCATTGATGTATCCCTAGCTTTGCCGAATGAATCGTCTTCAGAAAACACTACGTGCTATTTTCGATTAACATACACGCACATACGGGCAGGTGGAAACCTTCAACAATTTTTGACACGTGCCATTTCGGCTGAATGTTTTCAGTCAGATATTAATCGCTTTTATATAGCCGCAGAAAGTTGAGGTAATTTTAGATGCTAACCAGCGCGGTAGTATATATAATACAGGTATAGAGGTAGAGTAGTACCTTGACAACGGTCAACAACATTTTAAACTCGCCAACAAGATCATCAGCATGAATATAAAGTATTCTAAGAATACGTCAGCATTACAGAATTATTCGCAATTGCGAGGATGAATATCGAAAATATTTTTATAAATATTCCTTTTGCATCCGAATATTTCGGTGAACCGTATTAAGTGATTTTTATAGTTTTCCGTCAAAAATTGCTTCCGTTTTTTGTTTTTTTTTGGAATTTCAAAATAGCTCAATTAACTCCGACACGAGGAAAGAAAGCCATAGAAAAAGTTCCTTTTTTTTTTCAAATTAAATTTACACCGCAACCGGGAAAATTGTATTTTACCATTTTTATTAAGTACTGCGGTATTTTCTTCTTTTTTTTTTTTAGCATAATTAAAAAATTAGCTTTTGAAAAAAATCCTAGAATTTACTACATTGAAAATCTGTATAATTATAAGAATGAAAACCGTTCACTACACAAACGTGAACACAATTAAAAATTACGAAGGATATCCACCGAGCAGCAATCGAATGTCACGGTTCAGCGGAACCGAAACTTTTATCAGTTATAATTGAAAAACAGGGTGTACCGTATTTTCTGCCTTAGCTTCGAAATAAATATAAACATAAGGAATAACGAGAGACGAAAATTAATAGAGATCTAAGTCTGGCAGGGATTGGAAATAATTTTATACTGAAACCGGCATTAATAATTCTTTTGGGGGAGGCTTCGTCAACATAGATCTTGGTCTAAGAACCGGGAGGAAAGGAAAAGAAAATGTAATTAAATCTTTACAAAAGATACCAGACAAAGAGGATTCAAGGGCCAGAGTATAATACAGAAAGAGAAAGAAAGAAGGATTGAAGGACACGCTATAAAAAGGAAGGAGATCTATTAGTAAAGATGACAAATAGAAAGAGAAACGCAACTCTAAACAGTGACGGATGAGCATTTAGAATAGTGCGATCAACGTCACATATAAAAAGAGAGAAGTAGAAGGATGAAGAGAACAAAACGGAGAAAATGTAGGCGAGAAACGGGAAACGGCGATGAGGGAAGCAAACTGCGCCCAGAAGTGTAGACGACAAATTGCAGTGATAGGTGAGAAAAGTTGGAAAACCAAGGATGAGGTCCAGAACCAGGAAGAGGTAAAAGTCCGTTAAAATAGCAGTAAACTCGGTGTAAGAAACCAAACAGAAGGAAATAAATTGAAAAAGTAGTACTATTCGGAATAATTAAGAGAAGGGATAGCAGCAGCTCCATAGGATCCCTTAACTGTTAAGATGTGTTTATGAATTCCGATTTAATAACATCCTAACGAGCAGATTTCGATGGGATGGCTGCACACAGTTAATAGAAGAATATGAAGAAAAGGCTTATCAAAGTGGAAGTATAGGGTGAAAACTGAAGGAGGTGGACAGAGATGAAAATTAGTTTTTGAGTTTTATTTATGGAAAAACGCCAGTTACGAAAGAGGAGTAAGAAGAAACAAGAGTGGACGAGGATAATAATAATAATAATAATAATAATAAAAAATAAATAAAAAAAAAACGGTAACCAGGGTAAAACCTTCGAATGAAAAGAGAGACGGAATGTAAAAATGCCGCATGTTGAACAAGAGACGAAGTAAATTTTCGAGCTCTAAGGCAAACGATCAAGCTTAGATAGACGGGACCTAGAAGAATTTCCATAAACAAAGTAACATCAAGGATAGAACGCATAATATATTTGTAAAACATGAGCACCGTCACCAGATCATACAGTTAGTGTCAGAAAGGAACTTGATCAGGTTGAGCCTTTCGAAGCGTGACAAGTATAGACTGCTGCTGTGGTTCAACTATCCAGAAAATAAATATCGAAAGGAGAAAATGAAAGAGATCGGGTCAATTTTTAGCGCAAGATTCATTAAAGAAGGATCAAAAGAATATAATACAAAAACGACAGTAGAATACTTAGTAAAGAAAATAAAAAAAGACTGATATTGGATAAAACGTTTTTTTAAGAGGAACCAAAGAGAAAAATTAGACAGATTTTCGAGAATGGAAAGGAAAATCCCATCTATTTCAGGAACGAACTTAGAAAAGTTACGTAAGGATGTTTCCGGTTCCGTAGAGTTAAAAGAGAGATCAAAAAGTATAAAGAGGTAGAAGAAGACACGACATGATTCATTTGAGCTATGAACGTGTAACAGCGAGCTATACAGAGTCAATAAAAGAGATTCATTCATCAGAGGGATGGTTAAAAAGATGCTACGAGTTTTAAGGTGCTCATTGCAGTCGAAAACTTCGTAACCAACGGACACTGCTGCGAGATCCGCTAAAATGCCACCGTCTTAATACAGTTTCTAAATATTTTATAGAAAATTTAAATTTTCATCTCCGACCAATTTCGTACATCGTCACCATCTGGTAACACGTTGGAAAAATAAGCGTCAAATTTTAATCATCGTTCAATTCAACCACCCGAGGCAGTAGAAGTCGCTCTCACAAATAACTCTGGCGAAGCGACCCCAGGCATTTTACATTCTAAATACACGTCTTACCGCGTCTCACTGAACAATTAAACACGCTACTTGAACGAAAACAAATCATTTTCGTATCCACATTTTTATCATTTTACCGAAAATTTTAAGAATCGGTTACATATAAAGGGCAAAGATTAACGTGAAATATTTTCCAAGAAAAAAAAACAAAAAAAAACAAAAACGATACTTAAAGATATACTGTTGAGAATTTAATCTAAACCCACTAAAAAGTAAAAAATAATTATTCAACAAAAAATTAATATATTTTAGAATGATAAATATATATAATATATATATATATATATATATATATATATACCGTCCCGGATCCAAGTCGCTCCCAAGTTTACCCAGCCTGAAATAATTGGGTACCAGAGAAATCTGGGAAAGTAAAAGCGGCCGAGGGAAAGGAACTGGCCCCAGTATTCTCATCAGATCCATTAGGCTTAGTACATTGTGAACCTTAACTTCATAATACCCGACGCCCCGTTAAAGGGTATGGGACTTACTTTACTTTACTTTAATTAAGATGAGTATTTAATGATAATTATCATACAATATTAATATTTATATTAGAGTAGGCACCGAAATCACAAATTAAAATATCTAGAAACAATTTAACGGATATTTAATGCAGTTTTTAGTTATTATTGCAAATTTAGAATCTAATTAAGGTATTAATGTTGTATAAGAAATATCATTATATACCCTTATAAAGGTCCATTTCATTGTATAAGATGATCTTATCGAATGATTATTTTTTTGCTTTTTAGTGCATTTTTATTAAATTATTATATCGGTATTTAAAAAAAAAATATATATATATATTCCATAATTTTTTAAAATAACACTTGAATTTTTTGTCTTTGCTAAAAATCATCTTTTTCAAAAGTGACGACAAGCTTTTTAATTTACGCTATGACGGTTTAAAATTCGTTTTCTTTTTTTTTAAATTTATTGTATGGGCGCGCCAGCGGCATTGACTCAACAACAAGAAGCTAAGCTGTAAATCTAAATAGTTAAGCGGTCAGAAATGGACGCAACAACAAAGGACAGCAGTGCACGCACCACAGAAGATGAAAGAAAGGAGAGGATAAAGGAAGCGCTATAGGGAGAGTAGGGAGACCTAATGTCAAAAAGAAGAGCAGGACACTCGAAGAAAATGTGATCAGCATCACATATACGAGGAGGTGAGAACAATCGTGAAGAGAACAATAAGGAGACGGTGACGGAGCAAATCGGAAACGAGAAGAGGGAAGGAGAGAATGATTAATCCGGAGAAGAATTAAGGAGACAATTGAGAAGAGTGACGACCAAAAGGAATAGAATGGAACCAGGGAACACGGAATCGGCTGATAAAGCTTCGTTTTCTTTATTCAACGCTAAATTATACCGTAGTACTTCAATTTTTTAAAGTTATGTTTCTGTTGATAATTAAAGTCAATCGCGTCTATCACATTAATAAATAAAAAAATAAAAAAATTTATTTAAAGGAAACGCATTTTTTTAACGTTTATTTTAATGGCTACTGAGTATTTGTGTTCACCGATAAGTAATGGTTGAAAGAAGAATCATTTTAAAATCGGTCTTTGACACGGTATGATGCGCGAACAAAAACCTTAAACAAAAAATCAATTTCTTTATCCAAATCTACATTTCTGCGGTAATTAATGTTAATTACACTTTAACTTTTTTTTTTTTTTTAATTGCGTTTCTATGGAAATTTTATCAAGTTAATCGCGGTTATACATATAAATAAAAAATTATCTACAGGAACCATATTTTTTCAAGTTTTTTTGGTGTTACTCTTGAATATTTACCGATACTCAACGATATACTTGCGAATGAACAAAAAATCATTTAAAAATTAGTACAAGTAGTGCGCCGAACAATCATGAAAAAACAAAAAAAAAAAGTATAATAATCTTTTCTTTTTTTTTACGGTAAGAAATAACTACGATTAAAAACACATACGAGTATGTAGAACAGTGGGGCATTATGCATTACACAACTGAAATATTGAAATATTCGATTATCGTTGAAGTATTAAAAATGTACTAAAAATAATCAGCAATTTAATGTTTAATGTTTAGTGTCGCGTTTTTAAACCTAAAACTTACCCAGTTTTAATTCGATTATTTGTGTTAAATAGTACATAATTATTCCTTATAAACGCATCATTAATGCGATTATTCGCGCGTGTGAGAAGAATATAAATTTTCTACTAAATACAATCCGAGTTTCACGGCGGTTATGTATGATTCGCCAACATGAGCGAAATCGAGCCATTTACCGACGTAAAATTTATTTACGATAGAGTGATAATGAGCTTTGCGTGCAAACGAATTAACACATTAGATGTCATTTTTGTACCCGCTTCAAGACCTTTTCCTTTTTCCTTTTTTTTTGAACTGACCTAAATTCAAACCTTAAATCTGACTAGTGTACGTAGGTACCGGTGGTGGGGAGTTTAAAATATTTTCAGCATATTACACCGTTGTTTCTGATTATCTCATCTTTTTTTCCAAATTTATTTATTTATAACTAATTTAATTTTCGATTTTTAATACTTACAGTTTTAACATTAAGTATATTTTCAGTTTTATTGTACTAAAAAGAAATCCGACTATTTCCTTAGCTGCATTTTTTCTTAAATCGAATTTCCGGTTGCTCTTTCGCGTTGTCGGAAATTTCTTTTGCCGTTCCTTAATATCTTTTTATTATTCACAGTTGGTTAATTCGAATAGAAAAATTTTACTAGCATTATTCTGTTCCATTCGTCGTTTACATTCGGCATTAAAGTTTCTGTTCTGTCATTTCCACTTATTAGTTGACAAAATAATCAAGATACATCTGTAGTTTCCGAGCATTCGACATAATAAATAACTAATCATCATCGGTCCGGTATTTTTTGGAACTAATAACAATCTGCACGGACATTTTTGACAGGGTTTTTTGAGTTTTGCATTTGTGTAGCCCCCGTCGAAATTTCTCTTTTACAAACACCGAGTGAAGGGATAAAAAAAACGCTTACAAACGTTACGTGTCAGAAATACAAATCGAAATGTACGTGTTTCTTTAAAATCAATTCCGATACTTCGTGGTCGCTATTTTATTTATTTATTTTTTTTTTTTTGTTAGGTTCGTTAATCAAGGATCTCCAGAAACAATTAGAAATGAAAAAAGAAAAAGTTATATGATGAGCCGATCAGATATCACCAATAAGAAGAAGAAAAAGACAATAGCAAGAATAATGTGCGTAGCATGAAAACATAGCACATAAACAATAGGAAGCCTAAGCGCCTAAGCAAACAGAAGTACAGAGCCGAACGCTTTACCGAAAGAGATGAACACTTAATAAACGGGTGATAATCGCAGACAATTGCATCGTTTGAATAATGAAGAGGACAATGTGGAAAACTAATGAAAAACGAAAAACGAAAAAGCGGGACGAAGACAGTAAAGCATGATTAAAACGCAAGCGAATAACGTAGACAATAACAGAGTGTCGAAATGAAGGAAACAGAAAGAACCGTGCACTGGAAGGGACCCTAGGTTGAGTGGACAGATAAAAGAAGCGACGGTTAGAAAAATAGGTAGCGCGCACATACATCCGACCAAAGTCTCAGATGGAAATCCTTACACGTATCGGTAGAAGGTTAGAAGATGGGATTTTTTTGAAGAAACTAGAAGAAGAAACAGCAGTTGGAGCCAAAGAATCAGCCGCCTTGTTATCAAAGATGCCCGAATGGCCAGCAACACAAATCAAATATCAGTATGAATCGAATGGAAAGGTATATGGAGAATAATAAAGCAGCGGAAATTACCGGGAAGGGAAAAACAAATGGTCCGAAGAAGGGCACTCATGAAATCGGAAATAATCATCAAAAAATCGGAAGAAAAATGATTAAATAAAAATAACGGAACGTAAAATGACCGTCATCAACTCGACCGGAAATTATGATACAAAAAGAAAACGACAAAAAGAGGATAACGGAAAAATTTTTGATTCGAAGTAAACAAACATCCGTAGGCCCCTTTCAGCAGCATCAGTGAAAATGGTTACATGAAAGAAAAAGAAGACATTGATAGTGCTGCAGAATTCCTGCTTAATTACGGCTTGGGGAAGAGATTTTGAAAGTGAGGACCCTGGGAGGATGACAGAATTGTGAGGTTAAAAGAAAAATAGGAAAGACTATTATTATCGAAAGAGAATGTATCGGACCAAAATAAGATGAGCCAATTAGATAGAAATAAGAAATAAGAGAAGAATTTTTTCTTGGACACAAAACAACAATTCCTAGAAAGTGAACGGTAGGAATGAAAATTAGAATAGAGGATGTAAGTGAAAGGCGTTTAGGAAGAAAGGTCAAATAGGATCTGCGGATATCTATATTTTTTTTAATCTACACTCCGTAAACAGATAAACATCTGGAAAAACAAGTGTGTTTCTTCTTCATTACAGCTGACATCGGTAAGTATTGTCTACATCTGTTAAAATTATTTTAGACAATTCTTAACCTCCCGAGGAAAAAATGGTGAGTGTACTTTACACGTTTACGTTGATTTATATTTAACGCCTACACGGAAACACGGAAACACGGATCTATTAATATTAACTTAGAATAACATACATGTTTTAAAATGTTTAGTTATAACGCCCCCTCCCGCCCCCGGTAACAATCGATAATGTTTTAATAACTACATCTTTAATATTTCCGCACTAACCAATCTAAAAAGTAAGCTAATCTTATTCGAAACAGTTTGCTGGAAATTAGAAGGGTCCTCCCTTTATATGCGACCGCAACCATATCCTTTTTAAATGCCCTACTCTTTTTCCCGAGTGCTCTCATCTATATACCGAACTCTTGGCGTTGGATCTTCCTACCCCTTTCAGTGCTTCCTCTTTATCCTTTCCTTCCCATCTCTAGCCGTTATTCCCCTCCTACTCCCCTTTATACTCTCTATCTCCAATCGCCTCAGAATCTGAGTAAGTGATCTAAACTCATGTAGTTGGGTCAGTGTACCGAGCCCATTTCAAAAAAAAAAAAAAAAAAAACATTCGCTACTTGTGTTTTTTTAATTGTTTCGGCATTTGTTGTTGCTTCCTTTATTGTTATATTGTAAATAATTCGAATAATTTACCTATCTTGCCTGTGTTTAGAATAAAAGTGACGATGGTTAATCACTATCTCGAAAAAATACTTTTTATGTTTATTAAACAAGTAAATTATGCTCACGCTGGTGAACCACAGTTCACCAAATACTCAGCATTGTATAGACTTCATCGTAATTTTCGTCCGCGATACTTGACCGATAGAAGTTTTGCATCTCGAGCTTGGTGAACGGCGAACAAAACGTATAAGCAATCTATTGTTTGATGAGGATTTTTTTGTGGGCGCTGCCCAGACTTCTCTTTTGATGCTGATTATATCGCATTTAGCTTTATATAGATATGATATATCGTCATAAACAGCTAAAACGGCTAACAAGACATGAGAGCTTCCCTTTCCTCTAGGACAGTGGTTCTTAACCGGTGGTCCTTGGAGGCACCCTAAGTGGTCCGCGAAACCATCCTAAAAACGAGTTGATACAACGACGCGCGGCACGAGTCGCGCTACAAGCGGGAGCCGATCTCAAATAGCGGACGAAGCTGCCGCCGGGACAACAACTGTTCTTGCCAATGATACTATTAAGTCGACAAAGTTGTAACGTCATTTAAAAACTGTACAACCGAATCATCATGACCATCCGCGAGAATTCTTTGAAGGCCTACTAATATATATCTTAAAAAATATAAGGAAACCTGAACCCGGTGCAATAAGTTATGCAACATCTGAAAAAACGTTAGCTGCATCGTTTGAAATTTCAAAGTCCAAAAAAGCACACACAATCGGTGAATCTCTAATAAAGCCTTGCATGCTTAAAGCTGCAGAAGAGCATCAAGGACAGGAACCGCAAAAGAAATTCGTGAAATACCACTTTCAAACAACGCAGTAAAGTCACGTATTCAAAAAATGTCAAATAATATTGAAAAACAAGTTATTGACAAGATTAAATGTAGTACTTATTTTGCGCGATAATGCGATGAATGTCCGACGTACGTTTCAGAATATTTTCAATTACTGGTATTTATTTGATTTTTGAATGACAATAAAACGTTTAAAGAGGAGTTACTATATTCTCAAGAATTGGAAACAATGTCGCAAGGTGCAGATGTTATGGATGTAATAAGTCAATATTTGGAGAAACATGAACACTTATGTGTGGCAAAAGCTTGCGGGGCTTTGTACGGATGGTACTCCCGCTATGCTTGGTTCGCGCTCTGGTCTTGCAGCGTTGACAAAAACAAAAAATCCATCTGCAATTATGATATACTACGTTATTCATCGGCAAGCATTAGCTGCCAAAACATTCCCGAAATTTGCTATACAAATAGTGAATTTCATTAAAAATAAACCACTTAATACTCGTCTCTTCAAACAATTGTGCTCCGGTACGAACTCTGAACACGAAACTCTGCTTTTCCACACATAAGTGCGTTGGCTTTCCAAAGGAAACACACGCTATTTAGGTTGTACGAACTGAGAGAGAGGGAGTACAAATATTCTTTAACTAACAAGAAGAACAAAGAGTTTCTGGGTCAGTTCTGTGAGTCCAAATTTCAAATACGTTTTGTTTATTTAGTCGATTTTTTCGCGCAACTAAATAAATTTAACCTGCAACTGCAAGGCTCAAGAAATCCGAAGTTGCAAGGCACGAGTAATATATTTACGTACGAAGATAAAATTAATGAATTTATCGTTAAAATCGAGTTATGGATCAACAAGGCCGAAAGAGAAAACTTTTCTGCATTTGATACGCTGAATTAAATTATTGACGGACAATGTGTTGAGATTAAAAGAGAAATGATCATGATACTTCATTTGAAAAACTTAAACAGTGAATTCGATCGCTATTTTCCTGACTGTGAGGACAAAGGTATTCGGAAAGTGATCTGCAATCCTTTCATTGTCAACGTTTCTGAGGCGCCTGGTGAAATTCAAGAAGGAGTGATTGAAATTCAACACGATAGTAACTTGAAGGATATATATTCAAGACTGGAATTAATCTTATAAAATGTTTGCAGCCAATTGGCAATTTCTTTGCCAAAGATTTGAGAAATTGCTATACGTTACCTAGCTTTGTTTTCATCGACATATCTATGCGAGCAGAGGTTCTCGGCATTTCTGATAACTAAAAACAAGCACCGAAATCGATTGGATTCCAGTGTTGATAAGCGTTTGACTTTGATTAGCACTAAACCAAGTATTCAGGAGTTAGCGGAATGTATGTAGTTACAAAAATCGTATTAAAATAATGTACTTACCTCAGTAATGTAAAATTTTCGTAAAAAAAATTAAAACACTTTTGGCTTTGAAGAATTTTATTCGTTTCTTCTTTATAGATAGATGGAACAACCCTTTATTTGTTTATATTTACTGTATATATTATCTTCAAAAACAGTTGGTGGTCCGTGGGAAGTCAAAAATTTTGTCAAATGGTCCCTCATCATTTAAAAGTTAAGAACCGCTGCTCTAGGACATTCCTCATATTTTTCCGCTACACATTTATTTCCCTTCGGACTGCTACAGTTATACTGGTTCTAATATCGATCTCTTTTGACTCCTTCGTTATTTCCTCATGGTAGTTTTTTGGTCGTCTCCTTCTTCCCCGAATAACTCTCCTAACATCCTCATTTTCCTTTCGTCCTACGTTCTTCTTTCTTGATGAATAATCGTCCGTTACTGACGAGCCCAGCAAATTTATTAAGAAAAAAAGGAAAAACAATCTTCCGGAACAGATATACATAAAAGTTTTGTTCATTAAATTCGGTATTAAAGCTGAAAAACGCTGGTGATACCTACCGACAACGCGTGGTCACTTCAAAATAATCGATAATAATAAAGCGCCATCAGTGAAAAAACCCCATTTTTCAATAATGAAAAGGTCAAAAAAGTTTCAAAAATAATACTTTTCTAGCTTAAGCGTGAAGATTAAAAAATTGTGAGTGTAGGGGGGGAGGTGACAAAACCGATTCCGTTCGAAATATTTACCGCGAAAATTTCAGTTTTCCATTTAAAATACGATCTTAACAATTTCGCAAGTAAAAATTTAATTACGGCACGCTGTAAAAAAGCCATTCGAAAAAATAAATAAATAAATGAAAAACGCGTTCTTGCTGAATAAAATATTTTTCATAAACTCCACCTACGAAAAAAGTTTACAAATTCGCTTCGAACGAAATTAAACGTTGAACTTTTAACGTTTGCCGATAAATTATTAATAAAAATCCTTCGGAGTAAAGTTTACACTTAAAAAAAGGTATTGTACACAGAGAATGTAAACATCACAACACCGATAAAGGCAAGAGCACCTTTCAAGGTAGAAAAATGACGCATAGAAGTAAAAGGTAAACCGATTAAATCGGCTCGGAAACTTTTGACAAATATCTTTGTAGCACTAAAATTTTAGTATATGTGCCTCCGATGTGAACACCATTAAAAGCGATAATGAGAAATACTCCATACTTTAAATACAATTGGCAAATAAACGTGATAAAACCTTTATCACTGTAACTTCTTCCTTTTCTAATAATTATTATTTTTTATCTGTTCAACCTAGTCTTCTTGCTAATCTGTGGTTCCCCCCGCGACTTTCCTCACGCTGTCGTTCTGTTGCTGGCTTCCTTATTCGCCTAAAGCCTATTATTTTCTTTTGTCTGTGTTTTTTTTTTTTTTTTATTAATCAGTTTCCTCCTCTCATTATCCTCTCCACTTAAATGATGCGCTTGTTCGAAGCGATTATCGTGTGTTTATTAAGTAAGTATTTATCTCTTGACCCGGACCAGCGTTCTTCTCCGTAACACAGTCTGCTGAGACCGCTCTGTTCCTTCTTTTTTATGTTCTGTCTTTTCCTTTCCCACACATCATCACTGCCGTATTGATTACTTCATAATAACAAAATCTGACATCGGATTGAAATATAACCGACTCTTTCTTCCCCTAATTTTTTCCCGGCTAAAGAGGTCCTTGGTTGATGAGGTCGACAAAAAAGGAGGGAGAAATAGTGAAAAAATTAGGAAAACATTTGCAATTGTAAATTAACAATAATTGGTCGCCAAATTTAGAATTTTGGAATTCGAAGTAAATTTCCCCCAAAAATTTTAATACTGAAAACAGAAGTTAACCCAGATTTTCGATTACGGAAAATTGTTCTTGATGTCGAGGAAGAAATTTACCGTCCTTCTGAAATTATACGCAAATTTCACACTCTTGCAAGTTTTTTTTTTTTTTAATTTTTTTTATTTTTTAATTTTTTTAGTTTTAAATAATTTGCAGATCCTACAAGGCAATTGCTCCCGTCTGTGGGTTCCCAACATAATTATATCGTTTATTCATAAATACACATCTTAAAGTTAATACATCATAATATTCATCTTAATTGCTTAATTACACTTAACTTATATTTTTACTAAACTACGTCTAATTTCTTAAATAAGTACAATCATACCTACCACACATCCTAAAACAATATATATAAAAGTATGCAGCTAGAAGGAGCCACCATACACCGGTACCTAAGAACCAAAAAGCCTTTTTTTAATTTTTTTTTTTACACCATTTATATTTTCGGCCATACTCGAATTGCGCACCGTTATTTACCTGAGTCGATGGTTAAAAAAAGGTCTGTAATCTTCACACACGAATTGCGCACCGGAAGTTTGCAGGTATGAAATATAAAAAAAGCAAACGAAAACGACGCTCGGACCATAATCGCTGTTCACTGGACTAAGGGTTTCTGAAACTGATGGCGCTTGATCGTACTATATTTTTAATGTTCGATAACTTTCAACATTTTTACGTATCGTATTTTTGACAATTAATTTTTAATCTACTAATGAAAAATACTCTACACCTGTCTATGTATTAAAAATATTTCCTGTATAACGGTTTATTAAAAAATATTTCAGAATACGCAAGATTAATTTTTAAAATACGTAATTGTTTAAACTTCTAATTCCATTTTTGTTTTTAAAACAAGTACTTCCGATAAATAACTGTGATATATTTATGTTTTAATCATTAAAAATTGATTCCGGCTTTTGCAATTTACCAGTTAGCTCAACTTTCAGTAATTTAGCTTACTCCTAATTGTCTACATTTGTGTTCTTTTATCTTTCTAGTATTATATTTATGATTAAACGTGTATACTACCTCTTGACATAGCGGCAGCTAAAATTTTTCCTTATTTGTAAGTTATTATTTTTAATAAAATATTTCACTTTCATATATACGTTAATGTTAATTTCGTGTTACCATTAATGTTAAGCAATTATCAGTGTTAACAGTTTTATTATGGGGATGAATATTTCTAGAACAGTTTGAATTCTACAAAGCCCCTGTAAAATAACAATTTTGAAAAATCATTTTATTTCTATGATTAAAAATAGAGCAGTAATTTAAACAGTGTCGAATTACTGTTATGTATTTATTATAAGCCGGATGATTATTTTTGATGTTAAAAATTATAACGCTTACACGTTAAAATGTAAAGCTATATACAAAAATAGTATTAAATGCTCTTTCAGAAAATGCTAACGTTCGAACAACTCTTCTGACCCCTGAGCGCTAAAAGTCGCGCAACGAGTTAAGAATATGTAATATGACAAATTTAAAATTATCTAAAAATTACTTCAAAATGCATAAATCACCAACCGATATTATTCCTGAAATTTAAAATATACAATAAACAACAAAAACTTTGCATCGCAATAAACATTTCCAATAAGCACTTAATTTAAACCCCATTTGCATCTAAAAACGGCAAACGAATGTAGTTTTCGGAAATACATTTAAACGGATACTTTGGAAAGAAAAATTAACGATATTTTAGCTTCAAATTTAAATTACCGGAGGCTGCTGGAAACTTAAAAGTTCAAAAAAAAATGTTTTCCCGGGCATGTTCTGTATTAATGGAAAACATTACACGGAAGTAATGAAACCATATTTCAGTGTTGCTTCTAAGAATTACTTTTTTATTCTGATAACCTAAATTTGAGTTTAAACTTCCGCTTCTTTATCATTTATCTAACAAAACACATTAATACCGACCAAATGTGCGCAAAAATATCTATTATCTAGAGTAGAAACTATTTAATTTACAATAAACTACAAATTATAAAAACTTGACGAAGGAAAATTATTATCTTGTTAAATCCAACTAACATTTAAAGAAAAAAGGTAGTAGTACTGACACTATTTATTTACGTAATTATTATCATTGTAAGTTTTATCATTAAATTGTTTTAAATAGGATTTTATTTTAATGGTAAATTTTTGCGTTGTCATTTAAAATTTAAGTAGAATACTTTGTATTGTTTCATGGTACACTAAATGAAAAAATTACGATTTTTAACAAATTTGGTTTTAATTCAAATGACAATTATGAGATTGAACACTGATTAATGGATAAAATAAAATCTGAACTGAAACTTTCCCGAAACTCGGTTCCCTCAAACTCGTAAGTAACTCGTATATTATAACAACATATTTAATTTGTCAAACTCGAAAATTTTACATGGTTACATTTATATTTTATGTACATTAATCAGTTGATATGAAAGTATTTTGTATTAATGTGAAATAGAAGCTTCATGAAACATAATATACCGTGCGCTGAAAATTCTACTGGCTCAGTTAGAAATTATCGCAATTTACGTTATTTTATATAATATTCGTGCAAAAATTATTCTATTTTATGCAACATTTCTTTAAATGTGTGTACGTTCCTTAGAGGTTGTTAAAAATATTTCGAATAACAATCGTACTGCTAACGGAATAGTAGCCTATTTTTCGCAAAGGTTAAAGGCTTTTTTAATCGACTGAAATGTAGTTCGGTTATTATTCCAAATAGTAAACGCGTTTCATTACGATAACACATTTTGGAAGTCACTGAAAGAGCGACTTTTACTCATTTTTTAAGTCCTTCATCGATTTTATAAAATCAGAGTATTTTTTTTAAAGGCGGTGCGCAATTCGAGTTGTCAACGGGTGGGCTATTTCGGGTCTGGTGCGCAATTCGTGTGTGACTTGTCACTGTGTTAGTGGTTGATGCGCAATTCGTGTGTCCCCATATTTTCTCCCTTACCCCTTCAGTCACCAGTCTTATCGCAGTTTCTTTTCTTCTTCTATTCTTTTCTCATTCTTTGCAACAAACTAACAAACCAAATTTTTATTTTATTCTTCCACGTGTTCAAATTGCATTCGTCTCTAATTTGCTTATATATGTTACCCGATTCATGACTCAAAATGTCCTCTTCAACATTGTCAGTTTTATTGTTAATCCTTTTAGGTCTTATAAAACATAATTTGTTATAGTTTCTAGTCCCATTAATCCTTTCTCTTGTCGGTAATCTTCTTTTTTCTGTTTTCTTATACTTTAGTAGCTTATTGTAATAAAAAGACATTTTTTAAGACATTTCTTTATTATTATCCCACCAAGTAGTATTCGTTATCAGATTCGTACTTCTCCAGTTCGGTAAAATTATTTTTAAACATCTTTTTTTTAGCTTAATAATTTTCCTTAATTCCGATTAGCCCCCCCCCCCACACACACCGGGGGAAAAATCGATTCTGTATGTAATCCTAGACCTTATTAATGAGTCAAAATATAATCTCGTATTTTTGTAATTCATAACCTGTTTTAATTTGTGTATAAAACCTGTATAGTCTGCCTGATTTTCCTGGCAATGTTATCGATGTAAACTCCCCACGTTAACGCCTTATCAAATGTTATTCCAAGGTACACTTTAATCAACCGTTTCTATCGATTCGCAACAGCACACTTCAGCTCTATGAAGAGACAAACCACATTATGCAACACTATTTTAGGAATGAACTTTCTAAACCTACACTCGGGTTCTTACATACATAACTTTTGATTTTTTGGCATTTATTAATGACTGTTTGTCATATACTCATCTACGGACCTTATTCAGGTTCTCCTGAATCAGACTTTATGCAGTTTCTGCTTCTTGATGTTCGATTACCGGAGCAATATCATCGACATATGCGTGTACAGTTTGGCATTCGTAACACAATTGTGAACGGAGTTAATATAAATTAGAAACAGTAACCGGGCTAATATGATTCCTTGTCCTACTGCATATTTCGTCTTCCCTATATCGCTCTGTTTATTTTAAATCTTCACTAAGCATTCCCTTTCACGTAAATAACATCCAAACCAATTGAGATATTTCCCTGTGATTCTAATTTCGGTTAAGTCCTCTATCAAAATTCCCTATCAACTAAATCAAAAGCCTTAGTAAGATCAAAAAAAAAAAAACTATCAAAAGTTGATTGCTGCATGCTAATCCCTTATTGATAACAAATGTCAATGTTTTGAGCAGTGTTATTCTCCTCTCTGAACCTAAATTGGTTGTGATATATGAAATTGTTCGCTTCCAGGTACAATTTAAGATGGTTACCTACAGAATACTCTATCACTTTAACAATAACTGATATTAACGTAATTGGTCTGTAATTTTCGCAGAATTTTTTATCCCCGTTTTTGTATTTTGGTCTTATTATCCCTGCTTTTAATTCCTTGGGGAATATACCTTCTTTTACCGACTCATTAATTATTTTTGTTAACAGCGGAGCAAGCCTTTTTTGCATGTGTAATTACATCTTTCATCCGAATACCACCGTACCCTAGAGCTTTATTCAGCTTCATTTTTTTAAATTATCATTTCTATCGCTTCGTTCGTGGCTTGTGGAATGTAAAATGACGTAATCCTTGCATTAACATTGTCGGACATAATAATAAAACTGATATCACAATTATGCTTCATTTTTTCAATATCATTCGCATAATAATTTTGAAATTTACAAGCCCACATTGAGGTACTGATCGAAATTCTTCCCTATTAGCTCATCTATAATTATAGTCTTTTTTCTACACACTATTTGATCTATTATTTTCCAGGTTTTTTTAATGTTAGTATTCGCTTTCAATTTTATGAAAAATAACTGAATGATGTGGAAATTTTGTAAACTTATTTTTAATGTAAATTTTATAAATTTTTTTTAAATATAAAAAAAATTATACTCCTCGGAATAAATATTTTGGATATAAGAACTCATTAAACTGATAACACCAGGAATTGATAAAATACCTTTCCTTGTTCTCAACAGTCTTTCTTATTTCTGCGGTTCTTTTCTTCTCTCTGGCCTTACGCCTCGTAATTGCAATTCATCTATAATTATCCCTAATCCTAAGAAAATCCTAATCTTTTTTCGATCCATTTCCCTGGCTGCATGCTCGTTGAAATTGTTCGAGAATATGCTTAACTGGCGTTTTGTTTGCTGGCTAGAGCGTAGTAATGGTTTTGCAACAATATGTTCTGTCTTCGTTTTGGTCTTATAGTTCTTTCAACTACACTGGTCTCTTCCTCTCTGACATGTACAAAACTCGTTTTGAATAGAAATACTTGTATACCGTTGCTGCTTTTGTCGGTGTAGTCTTTGCTCTCAATATTGTTCGTCTTTCATCCCTTAAACATAGGACAATTTTAACTGGAATTTCTGTTCAACTTCCTAATAATTATACTTTTTCAAAACAGAACCTTCCACTTTTCTGCTGTTTCCCTTTCTGTCTCTAGACGTGTATTCCGCAGTCATCTTCCACAATGATCATGTTTAAGTTTTGTTCGTTTTTAATATGTGCTCGATTAGCCTAGCTTTTTTGACACTCCCGTTTGCGGGCAACATTCCTGCTTATTCCTCTTCGACTTGCATTATCTCCGCTAATGATGAATTCAATAACTCCTTAAACACGCAAATCCTCTCTATCCAACATCCATCTAGCCACTCTTCTTTCAAACCTCATTTTTTCCTTCCACTCATACATATAACGCTTCCTTCATTAACATCCCCTAAGCAACCTACCTACATTAGTCAGAGGTCCTTTAATTATTTTGACGTCTATCTAGACAGTCTATTATCCGTCTGCGAGTGTATTTCTTATTTATACGCTCCCTGTCTTAAAAGAACTAATTAATTTTCCTCTCACAAATGAGGTGGCGATCCCGATGTTCTTCTCATTCTATACGAATCTATTATTTGTTCCAATGCTACTGAACGTCTTTCCAAACTCGATATAGACTCCAGAATTCACGCCTTCATCTTTACCTTGGTGTTCGGAAGTCGTCTTCTATTACCTGCAGTATTTCCAGAAGCTAGCATTCATCCTTTACACATTCACAAATCCTTCCTCGTAGATCGTTTCCTTATAAAAAAAACCTATTCTCATTACCTCCTCTAAATTATTTTCCGCTTATTCATCCATTTTAACTAATTGGCGGTTTTCTTCTTTAAAGAGTCCTTTCTCATGTTTATCGGCGCCTTTCTTTCTATTCGTCGTTCATTTATACATATAATAAACTTTTTTTCTTTACATTTACCTTTCATATCCTCCTAATTTATCTTTCCTTCCATCTCAAGTTAAATTTCACCTCTAATCGCTACGAGTATAAGCGAATTCTCAACGAAGCTTTAAGTTCTTTATTTCGTTCTTGTTCTATCCTTTTTACGGATGGTTCCAGGAGGGGTCTCTTTCTTTTTTTCTTCCCTTCTATGCAGCATGAACTTGACAGACTTTCTTCTTTCTGTTCTATTTTTATTGCAGAATCGTACGCAATACGCCGTGCCGTTCTTTTGTACGTTCCTCCTGTGACAATAAGTACCTCATCTGCTCCAACTCTAAGAGCATTTTTCCACATCCTCTTCATGTCACTATCCTTTTTACTTCTTTCTTTTTAATTTCTAATCTTTCCCTAGTTCGTTCCATTTAAATCAATCCTCTTTGGATTCCTAGTTATAGCACCATCGCTAGCAACTTAACTGACTCGTTTGCTCGTTCTGCTCGTTCTAACGATAAATTTATCAGTAAATTTCCTGCTCATAATATCCTTTTTCCACTTAAGGAAGCATACTTTAAATCATAGAATGATACCGAACTAACCTCCTTTTCGAATTCTGATTTCTTTTAAAAACTAATACAGCCTCTCCCCCCATCGTAGACTTGGTTTATTAATTGTCCTAATCTCAATCGCTCCATTATATCCTCCATAACACGTCTTCGTTTCAATTATAGTTATTTTCCTTCGTCGTTTTTTCTATTGTTTCCTCTCCACATTAGATTCTTCATCCTTCAAATAACGATTACTTTTTGTAAGTGAAGCATCTTAGACTCTACAGCGACTGACTTTAGCACTAACGAAACTAGCGAGTATAAGATATTCTGGAAACAATTGAAAAGTTTATTTTTATCCGCCACCAGAAGAGATAGAAAACATACACAATTACGCCAGAAATGTTAAAATATGCAGAAATACGGAAATATAAAAAAACAAAAAAAAAAATGACAAAAACATACAAATATGCCAAAACGAAAAATAACAACAATGTAAAATTTATCAAAAACAAATAAAATGTTAAAAATATACAAATATCCTTCCTCTTTTAAAAGGTTAAAAAAAAAAAAAAAAATTGAAAACAAAACGTAAGCATGTCAAAAACATCATCATCATTGAATCGTATCACCCCACGCAAA
The DNA here is from genome assembly GCA_039619475.1 of Icerya purchasi. Classification (NCBI taxonomy): domain Eukaryota; kingdom Metazoa; phylum Arthropoda; class Insecta; order Hemiptera; family Monophlebidae; genus Icerya; species Icerya purchasi. Next base: position 244,104,276 of record CM077115.1, read on the forward strand.
GGGGTATCGTGATTATGATATGTAACCCGGTTGATCAATCTGCGCCAACAAATACGGTCCCGTGCGATATGTACACAATCTTGAAAAGTACGGTCAAGTCGCGTCCAACCACCTGGTCGGCGCAAGAACTCGACCTTTCCTTCCCGTGACCTTTCCTTGAATGAACAGCTTTCCAAACTTTCCGCTCTGATCACATGGCCAAAATACCGCAGTATCCTGCTGAGCACGATTGATGATAGCCTCTTCGGGTGGCCAATCTCATCCCATCATCTCAAAAGCTAAAAGTGTAACTCACAAAAGACACACTGATAGTGAGACGGTTACTTATCGAAGGTGATTATGCCATTAAATACCGTTAAGTGTGTGTATCCAACTAGCAATCTATCATAATTTTCTGGGATACTATTTACCATACTTTGCAAGGGTGTATAATTGTAGAGGGATCGTTTTAAACTGCAATACAAAAAAATTAGTAAATAGTAAATTTAAAGTATTTAACAGTGGCGTAGCTTGCCTTAGACGGGCCCAGTATAAAAAATTTGTTGGGGGCCCTAATAAAGTGTAAAGGTTTTTCATAAAAGAAACGAAAACGCTCGCATTAAATTAAAATAATTATTTATTGATTATAAGTTATTACTTACAATAAATGCTGTTAGGAGCTAAATTAAAATTCAATCCAAAAAAATTCCACTTCAATCAAATATACACTTTTGTCGCCTTTTTTTCGGCAAACTTATTTATTAAATCATCCATAGATGAAGACGATTTCAGCTTTTCTAGATTTCGTGCCTCTATGGACAATAAAGACAAGTCTGAAAGCCGTTCTTATTGAAGTCCTAGGATAATTTTTTATCTGTTTTAATTTCGAGAAACTTCTTTCAGCTGTGGCAGTTGTAACCGGAAGGGTCAAAAATTACCTCCGGAAAACTGGGGATGCTAGGCTATTGAATTTTATCAGTAATAATTCCGTGAGTTCTTTAACGGAGTGATCTGAATTTCAGATTTTAAGCGTTATTGTTTAACGTGCGTATCAGTCGTTGTTTTCTGTGTTCATTGTTGTTTGGAAGTGTATCAGTTTAACTGTATTCTCGTCAGTGGATATTATCGGCTGATCTCGGTCAGCTGATAGTACTATTCATCCGACTATGTCGGTATCGGGTAGGTCGTCGAATACAGCGACGGGGACCGTTCCCAATTTCGATTATTTTCCGATGAACGAATTGCACGAACAGTGCGATAGCAATGCGGCTGGTCCGTCAAACGGTAATAAATACGTCCCGCAGTTAAGCGAATACAAGGAAGATTCGGATTCAAGCTTTACTACAGTGCTAAAACGTAAATGTGCGACAAAGAAATCGAAACCTGATAAGAGCCAGGTAATATTTACATCTAATCGCTATAGTCCACTTCAAGTAGATGAAGATGCGATAAAGCATGCGTTATTTAATGATACCGCTGTACCAGCTACGAAATATCCTCCGATAACTATTTTACACCCTGATAGTTCAATAAATCTTAAGCAATTAATTAGTAATTTAAAACCTCTAGTAAATTCGGAATTTAAAATAAAATATTATAATAATAAAACTTTAATTTACGTCTACACCAGTGCACATTACGATGCAGTAATTTCTACTCTTAAAACGAATAATATCCACTTCTATACACATCTGCCGAGAGAGCGTAAGCCCCTAAAACTTGTTTTGAAAGGACTTCCGACTACATTTACAACAGAAGATATCAAGGTTCAACTAGAATCATATTGCACGGTATTAAGTATCACGCAACTTACAAAAAAGCATGAGAAGACGAGTGAACGGATTCCCCTTCCTGTTTTCATCGCTACGTTCCCTCCTGGGACAAATAGTAAAGACATTTTAAATATTGAACATATAAACTATTGTTTAATTCGATGGGAAAAATACGTAAGAAAAAGTCCGGTAATTCAGTGTTATAAATGTCAACGTTTTGGACATGTGTCACTAAATTGCAACCTACCTGATAGGTGTGTTCGTTGTGCACACACCCATCCCCCTGGTGCTTGTATCAGCTCTAATTTAATCTAGTGTGCCAATTGCGATGGTCCTCATGCTGCAAATTCCAGCGAATGTGCACATTTTGTGCGTATCATTCGTGCCAGGGAGGAAAAGAGGCCTTCTCTTCGTCAAACTGGTTTACCTACAGCACAAGAATTAAAGACTTGTCCTTCCAATGCAGGCAAATTTCCACAAAGAACTTATGCGCAGGTGACTAGACACAATAGTCCGGATAACTCTGAACCTGATCATTTTTCGATATTTTTTTCGTTATTAAATAAATTTAGAAATATTAATGTGAATAAACTTTTACGTGTAATTAAGCTCATATTAAATGAATTTAATGGCATGCATCAAAAGAGTATTTTTAGTGTAATCGGTAAGGTTACGGAAATTATAAGTAAGAATTATTTTTAATTGTGACTAATAACGGGATACGACTAGTTGCTTGGAATTGTAACTCAATCGCTAATAAGTATGAGGAATTGTATGAATTTATTTGCAATAACCAGATTCACATAACTGCCCTTTCCGAAACCAAATTGCACTCTTCATATAACCTTAAATTTTCTGGTTTCAAATTGTATAGAGAAGATGTTAATCGTAGAAGTGGTGGAGTAGCATTGATTATAAACAATAATATTAAACATGTCTTACTGCGTTTACTTCGTTTAATGCACGTACAATGCATTGCTGTTAAAATATATTCTGATTTTTTATGTCATGGTAGTCAAAATTTAAACTCGTTTGTTGTTTGCGCCGTATATAAGCCACCTAGATTTACACAAAAATTCGCTGATGACATTAGATCACTTCTTAACTTACATCCAAAGGTTATTTTAGTTGGCGATCTAAATGCTAAAAGTAGAATATGGGGTTGCTTCAACAACAATTTAGCAGGTAATATATTATTCAATATGTCCATTCGGAATAATTTTCAAATAATGGCTCCTCGAGAACCTACTTACTTTCCTTCTTCAAATCACCTTCGACGCAGTGTTTTAGATCTAATCGTAGCAAAAAATGTTAGTGCAAAACTCCCCGTTACGTTTGATCATCTTATCTCTGATCATAAACCAATTTTTACGATTATTAATAATGTAAAACCGCTCTTAAATAGTAGGTCGTATCTAGACTTTAATAATGCGGATTGGGATAGTTTCAAAAAATATATCTCAGATAACATTTAAATCAACCAATTAAAGATAATTCTGATATTGATAGCAGGTTGAATAACTTTACTAAATTAACTACTGACAGTATTAATCTATTTACATCCCAAAGAAAAGACGTGTCAGATGTTCCCGCAAGTTTACGTTCCGAGTATTGTCCGTAATATAATTAAACTTAAAAACTATGTTCGGAGGATTTATACAAAATACCGATTTCACTCTAATATTGGTTATCTGAAACCTGTAATCAAATTCTTAACAAAAATAGTCAGATTTGTACTTAGAAAAACCAAAAATGATAAATTTCAAAAATTTCTGACGAATGTTAATACACAAGATAAAAGTTTATGGAAAGTATGTTCGCGGTATAGTAAGAGCTATGGAGAGATTCCACCGCTATTTGATTCTGATCTTAACACGTATGTTTATGAGGATCAAGCAAAAGCGGAGTTGTTAGCCGAGTATTACTAAAATATTCATAAAACGAGCGCGCGTCTTGCATCTACATATCAAAATAATTTAGTCACTAATACAGTAAAACGTTTACTAACTGGTTCTGATTTCAATAACATTACAGGTTCTCCTATTTTTCATTCTGAGTTTTGTCCTGCCTCACCTGCTGAAATATTTAGGTATCTCAAGAAATCTAAAGCAAAAAACTCTTGTGGTGATGATAATATCCCGGCAAAAATCTTAAATAAGATTCCTCGGAAGGGGTACTAGAGTTTACGTACATAATTAATGCTACAATGTGGTTCGGCTATTTTCCACAGTTCTGGAAAGTAGCCAAAATCATTGCGCTACCTAAACCAGGCAAAAACTCTTCCCAAGTGAATAATATACGACCCATTAGTTTATTTAGCAATTTAAGCAAAATAGCGGAAAAAGTTATGCTACACAGACTTCGTAATTTCGCCGATAGTAGTAACATACTTCTAATAGAGCAATTTAGTTTCAGACCAGGTTATTCTACTACGCATCAAGTTGCTAGGATTACTGATCATGTCACACATAACTTTAATATAAACAAACACACTGGATTAATTCTATTTGACATTGCAAAAGCATTTGACACGACCTGGCACGACGGGCTGATTTACAAAATGTTAAAATATAATTTTCCGAAATATCTAATCAAATTAATTAGAAGTTATTTACGGAATATAACTTTTTACGTTTCATTACAAGACGGTAAATCAATGACCAAAACTGCCGTCGCAGGAATTCCTCAAGGTAGTGTGCTGGGGCCTTTTCTCTTTTCAGTCTACTTGTCCGATCTCCCTAAGTTGCAACACACGAGTTTAGCTTTATATGCTGATGATACTACTATATTATATTGTAGCTCGTATAGAACGTCTACCATTTATAATCGTCTACAGCTGCACAGTTTTCGGGTTTTAAAATTTTTGGAAAAATGGAAAATTGAAATTAATCCAACTAAAACAGAAGCAATACTTTTTACTCGTAGATATCCCATCCCTCCAAGGCAATTAATTATTAATGGCACCAGGATTAAATGGACAAATCATGTTCGATATCTTGGTGTAATTCTAGATAAAAGATTATCTTTTAAGGAACACTTAAAATACGCTGAAGCGAAAACAAATAGAACCATTGCAGCTTTGTACCCAATTATCAATCGGAAATCTTACTTAAACACCGCAAACAAGCTTATTATCTATAAAAGTATTATTAGACCAATATTGGCTTATTCAGCTCCAGTTTGGTGCTCGATATCAAACTCCGATTTTAATTAATTTAAATTACTACAAAATAGGCGTTGTCAGTGTGTATTTTAAACGTTCCCCGCTGGACTAAAATAGATAATATGCATAATTAGTTATAGTTTCCTTATGTAAAAGATTTTATAATTAATACAGCAAAAAAAATTTTTCATGGCTGTTCCTACCATACCAATATGCTTATCAGGAATATAGGCGATTATAATTCCGAACAACTAACCCGGATGTACGTTAAATATAAGCATCGTCGGATTAAACACAATTTAGTTAGTTAGTGATATCTCTAGGCTGTTAAGTAATGTTTGCAATGGTAACAATTGGTTGTAATTTTTGATTATTTTGGGTTTTTTGTTATACTCTTTTTTTTGCCCTTTGTATTTTTTTTGTATAGTGTTTATATTTTTGTTAACAATACGTTCTTCTTCTTCTTCTTCTTTAGCCATTATCAGTCCACTGCTGGACGAAGGCCTCCCCTAATTCCTTCCAGCCGTCGCGATCCTTTGCCTCTTCCCGCCAGTTCAACCTAAATTTTCATATTTCATCCATCCAGCGTCCCTTCGTTCGTCCCAAAGCTCGTTTCCCATCAGGTTTCCAGAATGTCAATAAATTGATCCATCGGTGCTCGGCTCTGACCACATGACCGCACCATCTCCATTTATTGGCTTTAATGATACTTATTGCGTCATTTATTTTTGTGGTTTGTCGGATACGTTGTTTTGTCTATTTGTCTTTCAGGGTAATACCTAACATAGACCGTTCCATTCTGCGTTGATTTGTACTTATCTTTTGTTGTAGTTTTTTCGTTAATACCCATGTTTCGCTGGCATATGTTAGAACTGGCAGAACACATTGGTCAAAAACTCTTTTTTTCAGATTTAAGGGTATATTAGTATCTTTAAGTATATTTCGTAGCTTCGAGAATGCCATCCAAGTTAGTTGTATTCTTCTAGTTATCTCCTCTTCCTAGTCATTATTTACTTTCATTAATTGTTCTAGGTAAATTAACTTATCTACTTTTTCTATTTCTTGTGTGTTTATAAGTATACTACCGTTTTTGTCCGTTACCAGTTCGTTACTCATGAACTTAGTTTTATTTATGTTTATTCTAAGTCCTATTTCTGAGCATTTATCGCTGACGATTTGTATCATTTCTTGTAGTTCTTTTAAGCTGTTTCCAAATAGTATAATGTCGTCCGCATATAATAGATGTGTTAGCCTTTTATTTCCAATTAAAATACCTGAGTTTTTCCAGTTAATTTCCTCCATATTATCTCGGAGTGCAGCTGTAAACAATTTTGGAGATAACGCGTCTCCCTGTCTTATACCTTTTTTCAATTGAATCTTTTCTCTTTCTTCATTAATCGTGATTGCAGCTGTTGCTTTTTTATATATATGTTTAATTATTCTTACATATGTACTATTAATTTTTATTTTTTCCAATGCTCGTATTATCGCTTTAGTTTTCAGGCAGTCCAAAGTCTATGAATGCCATGCACATTGGTATTCTGTACTCCCTTGCTTTTTCGATTAGTTGTCTAACAACGTGTATGTGGTCTATCGTACTTCTTCCTTTTCTGAACCCTGCCTGTTCATCCGATTGGCTCAAATCAAGTTTTTCGGTTAATCTTATCGTGATTATTTTTGTAAATAGCTTATACATAGTCGATAGAAGGCTAATTGGACGGTAATTTTGTATATTTTCTCTATCACCCTTTTTATATATCAGTACAATTTCGGCATTGTTCCATTTTTCCGGTATTTTTCCCTCATTTAAACATCTATTAAACAGCGTAGCCAGATATTTATTTATTTTTTCCCCACCTAATTTAATAATTTCTATTAAGACTCCATCTTCTCCTGGGGCTTTGTTGTTATTTTGGGTCTTTATGGCCATTTCTATTTCGTGTACTGTGATTGGCGGGATCGAGTTATCGGGAGATAGTTCTTGTTGTTCTGTTTCGGTCGCGTCATCATACAGTTTATTATAAAAGTCTGATATTATTTTTACCATTTGTTTTTTGTTTTTGGTGCTGACGCCGCGATCGTCTTTTATCCCTATAAATTCATATTTTCCCACTCTTAATTTATTCCATAGTATTTTCATGCTTCTGTTTTTCTCTATTGTTTCATTTATTTTCTTTGTATTGTATTTCCTAATATCCTGTCTCATTTTTTTCCGTATTGTTTTGCATATTTCAACGTATTCAGTTTGGTCTCGCTGGGAGTGTATTTTGAGGCTACGTCTTTTGGCCATGAGGTTTATCGTTTCTTGTGAAAGTTTGTTTACCTTTGTCGCAATTGTATTATTATTTATATTTGTTGTTAGCGATCGAGTTATATCTTCATTCAGCGATTCTATGTTCTGCTCTTGTGTAGTGGTTTCTAAGTCGTTCAAGTTGCTTATTATTTTATCTCTTATTCTTCTTTGAAAATCTTCATCATTTTGTAATTTTTCCCTATTTATTTGCACCTTTTTTATCATTTTTAATCTTTCTAGTTTTCCATCTGTATATATTTTTGCTCTCGCACCATTCGATGGTCGCTTCCTAGATCAAATTTGTTTAATACGGTTATATTTTCAAAGATTTCCTTCTTATTTCCCATTATGAAGTCAATTTCATTTTTGACTTTCCAATTTGGACTCCGCCAGGTCCATCTTCTCGTCTCATTCTTTCTAAAGAAAGTGTTCATGATGTATTGTTCATTTCCCGTTGTAAAATTGACGAGCATTTGGCCTCTTTCGTTTCTTGTTCCAGTACCGAATTGTCCTATGGATTTCTCCATCGGCTGTCGTTTACCTATCTTCGCATTTAAATCTCCAATTAGTAATTTATAATGTTCATTTCCTTGTTTTATTTCTCTCTCTATCTGTTCGTATATTAGCTCGACTTCGTCGTCATCTGCCTGTGAGGTCGGCATGTATACCTATATTATCTTCATTTTATGACGTTGATTTCCCACCCTCAATGTTAGCGTAATCAGTCTTTCTGTTATTGCTTTAATCGCTTCGATTTGATGTTTTATTCTCTGATTAATTAGGAATCCAACTCCTATGCTTCTTTGAAGGTTTTCGGGGCAATAGGAATATAGTATATTGCCGCTTTTTAATGCGATCTCTTCTTCGCCTTTTCTTTTTGTCTCGCTAAGTCCGATTATATCCCATTTTATGTTTTCTAGTTCCTGTTCCATTTCGATGATCTTTTGTTCTCCTTATAATATATGACAGTTGTACGTTGCTACAAACAGATTATTTTTTTGGGGTTTTTTATTTTTTACTTTTTTTGTTATTTTTATATCGTTTTTTTCGGTTTGCCCATTTTGGCCTTGGCGGTTACGGCCTTCTTTTCGCGATCTCTTCATGTGTAGGAGGGGGGTACGTAAATATTCTATTTTATCACTCTAATGTAATGCGGTTAAGTTTCTTTCGAGCTGGTACGCATTTTGTTTATAAATACTGTATTACAGTACTTAGCCAAATATACGTTCTGTTCTGTTAGATTTTAAGCGTGTTTTCAAAGCAATTAATTGTGAACAATACAGATCAACTGACATGTCTTTACCGTATTTTAAATGACAATTTTTCGGCATACTTTTTTATCATTCCGTTTGAAAAAGGATAAGAGTTTCTCCGGTTGTAGCACTTCGAACGTATTACTTAGATCACAAAGGCTCCGAAATCTTTGTTTAGTTTGAGAAATTAATATATCTAAAGAGCGATAGTACACATTGACTTTAAAGTACGATTACGGGTCTGAAATTCTCTCATCTTCTGTTAGCTCATCCAAAAAAACGCTTCATTATCTTCCGTCTTTTATTTTTCAAAACATTACCCCCCCCCAAGGCATGGAACGAATTTTGATTTCTTATTTCGTTCAGTCTATTTAAAAGATTACTTAGCAAAATAGTAGATTTCTGAAAGTCATACTTGTTCACACACGTTCGAGGCTCCTGTACCCCGGGGGCTTCGTATCATTGATACGGCTGATACGGCGGTAGCTACGCCCCTGATATTTAATAGCCATTGAAGAAATAAAGAATAGACAAAATTATAATCTATTATACTAAGGAGTTTTAAGTTAATATCATTTATGTATGCGTTATCGTTATTTGTATTAAGATTATTAAAATCATAGAAATCAATATATTTAAACGAAAGTTTGTAAATGAAATTTATAGTGGCATTAAACTTAAAAGTAGCTTACCACTTTAAATTTCATAGTTTAAGTTGTAATTATTAAACAAATATGAAAAAAAAAAAAAAACTACCATACTAACAGCACCTTATCCGCGACATTTGTGCCTCCTGGTCAAATTGACCAACCAATTCCAGATGAGCAGGCGAGTCTCCAGCGCCTCAAAAATGGACCTTTCGGCTAAGGGAGTAAACCGTAATAGAAAATCCTGCAGTAGGCAATGGCGCAGTACCTTCCCGCAAGCGTACCATGAAATGTCACCAAAAAAACATATAAATATATAAAATATGCAAATACGTTAAAAACGTTCAAATATGCCAAAAATTTACAAACACACTAGGAATACGCTAAAAGATTCATAAACAAAACATACAAATGTTTTTAAAAAAAGTACATAAATATGTCAAGTAATGTACAAATATTCGCAAAAAGCCTACAAATATGCTGGAAACAACTTTGGAACTAGCAAAGAGGAGAGGATACAATCAGAAGTAAAAAAAGTTAAAAGATCTGAAGAACGCTACTCAAAAAACACTACTCGTACAAAATAAACTACTAGAAAAGTTAACTTTACTTATAAACGGAACGGTTCAACTAAAAATGAATAGAACAGAGTCAGCAGAGTACTACTCTGTAATGATTCATACTAATTAAAATGTGTTCCTTCGATGAGTGTGAAAAAGACAGTTTTAAGGAACAACACGAAAATCATCTTTGTGATCACGTGGGAAAACTATGCTATTTAAGCTTGAGTGATTTATTTTCCATAACAAACCTGATGTTCTTTGAGGTCGAAATGGCGTCGAGTTTGTTGTTTTTTTTTGCTTTTTTTTTAGTATCTATCCTGTTTAATTAGAGTAGTGGAATTTTTTAAATGCCCCGAAATTTGAAGATGGGTATAAAATTACGGACAACTACTAATAATGGAATTTGCCTCAAAATGAGGCAAAGAAGACGAAATCGAAAGCCGAGGACAGATATAGGGGAAAAAAGCACGAAGAGGAGTAGAAGGATTAAAAGTGCGAGTTTTGACAAAGTGGATGTGTTTTTGTAAACAGCCAGTAATTAGGATAATGCGGTTGGACGCCTATATATCGAACGCCGGGCGTTCACAAGTACACTTTTATCGCACAAAGCGGACAACGACACGTTAAAATTACCTGGGAAATTCTGTTGAACTTATAAAAGGGCAACAGTCAAAGAACAGGTGTGCTGCAAACGAAAGCCAGCTGAACGGATTTTATAGAAGAATGGCATTAATGAGTTTACCTTTGAAAAGTCTGCCGAGGAAACGCATAAACTTTCAGTTAGCTGAGAAGACTTCATCCTGGGCTCTCGGCGGCGCATCGGCGGCCTCGTAGCACGCAGGCAAATCTGACACGTGTGATGCATTAGACCAGAAGCACTTTAACTGTAACAAGAGTGGCACCTCCGGTTTCCTCCAGAGAACTTTTCATTGTCAGATTTTCCTCTTCTCTTTGTTCATCTGAAGCGCGATGTCTCGTTGTCGCTAATTTTCTGTTTCGCTAACAATTCGAACATTCCATCGTCGCCGACTGGGCATATTGCGATGAAATTTTAAATGGCGCAGCGTCTCCCGCTTGATTTAAAATTTCATTAAGTCGAACATAGGGCAGTGTCGAATTAATTTTCGCAAAACCGGAAAGATAAACGTCGTAATTCATCGGTATCTTTTTCATCAGTTTCATAATTCGAAGCAAACACGCGCCCCCTAATTTCACTGTTTATATTTCCGCTGATCCCGACTTGAGGATTTACGCCAAGGACCAAAGCGTTTCTTTCGCTGCTAAATTCAATTTTTACCGTAAACATTTAAAGTTTAAAAAAGAAAAGAAAAGGCCCGGCATTCGGAAAGTTCGGTTATTTAGCGCGACAGCGCGCGTCTGTTCGATGCATTTAGTTTGACGAAAAGTTGCGTTAGGTAATTTTCAGATTTCTAGTCTGCCACGTTACAAGTTGTGAACTGACGCTTCTAAATAAAGACGCCTAGGTGCTATGCACGCTTAACTCTCGAGACGGCTCGATAATTCGTGCGGTGGCATTCTTACTTAGTAGGTTTTATCAGTTGTGTATTTATTTGTTTTTATTATTTTCCTTAAGGCGCTGCGGTGTAAAAATTTATGGAAAGCTCTTCTTTTTTATCAAGCTTCTTAAGGGGGGATATTTGCGACTTTCCCTACTTTATGAGCTGAACATGCCATCTCTTCGGTATCTAGCAGATTATTTGTGTAATTCTTCTCCGATCAGTATCGCTTTAAGAGCTAAGTTAAATGTGTAGGATGGTCTTAAAAAAGCTCCCAAAGGGACTTTAGATACGAGTATCAGGTGAAAATGAAATGCACCTTGTACCGTAATAAATAAGTTGCGGACAACTGCGTTTAGAAAATGTAAAATATATTTGTTTCCCGAAACTACAACGTTTAACGCTAGTTTGTGGTTATTATTTGTATTATTATTTAATTATTATTCACATTGTTATTTTTTATATTACGGCTATTTATATTATTATTTAATTAATTTACGCTGTGATTTTTTATATTACTATTATTTATATTATTTACATTATCACTTAATTATTATTTACATTGTTAATTTTTTATATTACCGTTGTTTATATTATTACTATTTTTTATTGCACGACTGCTTTATTCTATCACGCGACTAAGAAGCCGCGGTATTGTTCAATTATTTATAGCAGCTTGTTGGTTTGCCGTAAATGTGCGCAATCAGTTGTATTATTTCAATTTGGTTTCTTTTTTGTTCTCCCCCTTTTCCCTTTCTCTTCAGCCAATTCAATTTTGGAATTTTCGATTAATTTTCGAAATAATGGGGAAAAAATTAATAAATTTGTCGTGTTATAACTGCGCTGTATGTCAAATAAAAGGTCATTATTATAAGAGTAACATCATAACCGGTGCGTTTTCGCCGGCTCGAATGAAAATTAAAATTCACTAGTTCATTGAACAAATAATAAGGCACGCGCGTCCAAATATGAGAAACGATCAATAAGTAAGTTACATTTGGCGATAAAAAAAAAAAAAAAAAAAAAATCGTAAAAAATACGTAAATATTTTTTGAAATCTACAATCTTTTCCCTATTTTCCGACACGTATTCACCTAAAATATTCAAGCGCTTGTCGTAAGGTGGTACACCGATTTTTCGAGGCCTTGTTTAAAAAACGTCCCCGTCCAACTTCGGCTAACCAATAAGAAATTCTTCACTTCTTCGTCGTTCGAATTTGTTCAAGGTAAAATGCCTCTAGTCTGTTCACCGTTAACGTTAACCTCAATTTAAAACGAGATCGTATTGTGATACAATGAGCATGCACTTCAGTATGCATACCTTTAGGCTGCCTTCGCACTGACACGGAGTTTAATCAAATCGGAATCGGACCCGGTTCAATTTAACGCGCACGATCATGAAATAGTAGATGATAAAAAAAAAAACACGACATAATTCCACTCGAGTTTAACAGTGAAAACAACCCTTGACTGACTTTTAAACACTCGAACCTGCTGTCAGTGTAAAGACAGTTTCTTACAATGTACATGTTCGATTGCAACAACGGCGGGGTATGTGAAAGATAATTAAGAAATAATTTCAGTTCAATTAAGAGAATCGTCGAAAACGACAAAAAAAAAGAAAAAAAAAAGAAGTAGAACAACACAGGTTTAATAATATGTATTGGAAAGAAAGCCGAGAGGAGTATTGCAATATTTCCCACGGAATTCGAATTATAATAAAAATTGAATGAATACATAGGGTGTGGCTATTAAATAACGAGACTAGGTGCGCTATGGGTGTCCTGAAGTGTCTACTAACACAGTTTCAAACCACGTTTTTGTAGCTATAGTAGTATTTTTTCTATAAGTCCTTTTCTGTAAGGCCGTTCAAAGGTTGCGCCGTTCTTTGTTTTACCTCTTCCATTGATTCAAAATATAAGTTCATTTTAGGGTAGACTTCACGTTCGGAAACAAAAAGAAGTCGCACGGAGCCAAGTGTCCAATGAATAGGGCGCGTGTTCTTTTTTTTGGGGGGGGGGGGGGGGTGGCACGTCAACAGTGGAACTTACTCAACGCAGAGAGTTGCACATTATATAAGGAACGTGTTCGAGCACTGGAATGTTTTATCAGCTAAAAACTGCTTCACAGACAGCGCGTTATGTTATTATGGGCAGGTGCGTTGTCTTGATGCAGGATCCACGATTTGTTTTGCCACAACTCCGGTCTTCTTCTGCGAACTCGCTCTCGCAGAACACTTGCAAGTAATAATCTCGGTTTCAAATTTCGACCCTCTGGAAGCTCAAACGACGATCTGCGCGCACAATTTCATTGATTTTGGCAACGGTTGCAGGAGTGCAAAACGAGACAGATCGACCTGGACGTTGGTCATCTTGCAGCACTCTCTCGACCTTCAGAAAATAGGTCGACACCAGAAAGTGCACGTGACAGAGAATTCTCACCGTAAGCTTCTTTCAGTAATGCGTAACACTCGGTTGGAGTTTCTTTGATTTCATGAAAAATTTCAGATTGATACGCTGTTTTTCGTCACACACATTGCACCCGGCGGCGCCAAAAAAAATCACCTATTCTTCAACACTCGATAGAAAAAATACTATACTATAGAGCTATAAGAACGTGGTTTGGAACCGTGCTAGTAGACACTTCAAGGTTTCATCTGCCGTACTTGTTTCTCTCCTTACTCTTCTAGGTCACTCAGAGTGCGTGCAGTCTCGTAATTTAATAGCCACACCTCGTACATCAGAAAAAAAATTATGTAAAAAAAAAGCAAAAAAATTATCACTGGACTAATTGAAAAATTTCTACCCCCCCCGTCTGAAATGGAGATTAAACAATTTTTCCTTAATATAGAAATGAAAAAATTTTCATGTGGGCGCGCTTTTTCGAGATATATGTGTGTTTTTAATGGATTATCGGACGACAATTCGACGTTTACACTGCCGGTTCGTGCTAAGCGGCTACCATTCTATTAGTTTGTTTCGTTTTATTTCTCGCAATTCACTACGAGCGAAAGAACAAAAAGTGAAAAGTAGTCCGAAAATAGATTATTTCGGCGAAATTGAGTTGCTACGGAATTCGTATACATTCTATAATAATACGGTGTTATTGCAAAATATACTTCGAAAAATATTCTAGTAATAATCCGGAAGTTACGATAACTTTGCCGATACGTTGACGATTCTCCGTCATACACGCATATTATTAGTTCAATCAAGTTACAATATTTACGTGACAGAAATACTAGCAAAAAGGAAAATTTAGGAAATTTCGTGTATAATTCATTAAACGACTTTAGAAGAACAGCTGACTCAGTGAAAAAAAGTTATTCACAACGGCGGTCGAAAAACGATTTCACAATTTCTTCTTTTTTTTTCCAAATAGTAACCAGGTGACGTAAAATTTTTCGAAAATAACTTTAAAAAAGGTAAACGAAATAATTTCGCGGTAAGTCGAAATCGAACGATTTGAAAAAAAACAAAGAGAAACGACAAAAGTGACCGATTCTTTATAATCGTTTATAACTTTTCCCGAAAAAAAAAATTTATATAACGTTGAAATTTCCCAAAAACCGCAGTATTTAAGTAAGCTGAAAAATTGAGTTTGCAACTTTTTTAAAAATATCAATTAGTTTTTGAAAAAAATCGATTAGTTCTTAAAAGTTATGTGTGTGTATTAACCACCATTCTAGATTATTTTTTTTTTAGTTCTTTTTTTTCAAACATGTGCAAATTCTATCTGAAAAATGAGTCTTTTTCTTACTACGCACAAAATTTTGAACATTTCTGTCAGTTTCAATTATACCGAAAGTCTCCTTTTGAATGCGAAGCAAACTTTTCTTAGTATGTTCTGCTCTTATATCCCTTTTGTATTTGAAAATCTCGGCTCTTGGCCTTACGGCTCGTTACAGTCCTTCATTCTTTCCTTCCCGTCTTCATCAATAATTCCCTTTCTTCAATCCTTTGTTCTTTCCATGATCGCTTCAAAATCGAATTTTCTGGCGTAATACATTCAAGTGGTGGTTGCGTTAAAGCCAAGGGCGCGCCTAAAAAAATAATAATAAAAAAAAAAGATACTGAAACAGCACAAACACCGTCGTCAGCTAGTATTTTTCTGAGAAATTAAAAAAAACTAAATAAACTATTCTCTAAAATTCGAGATAAAAATATTTCGGTTCCGAAGATGCGTCATTGTTTACTAATATTAAGGCTTAAATCAGGGGCGGATGCAGAGAAACATTTGAAGGGAAGGGAATTATATAATTACGTAATATTTTACACAGTGGACAGTACAGATTTGAAAAATATCTTGTTTCATGAAGAAAATCAAACAGCGACCTCTTTAGAAATCTAAAAATGTTTTAAAAATACATGACTATTACAGTTTAATTTAAATTTTGTTTTATTTTAACCGGTAATTAGAGAACACACTATAACGGAGTAGAATGTCGGGTACCAACAGAGTAGTAATCAAAAAGGGAAAGACTACTTAATAATACAAAAGTAGTCCCAAAGGTTTAAAAGAACGAATAACTTTGGAAGAGACTTTATGGTAACGATAACGAGATTGAGAACAGAACACAACCAAACTCCTGTCCACTTGGCAAAAATTAATATTATCCAGTGACAGTGGATGCAGTAGTTGCAGAACAGAGGGTACAATAGATCATTTTATTTGGCAATGTAAAGTTTACGAGCAGGGTAGAGACAAACCTAGAACAGAAATCCTATCAGAGCTGCATACCTTTTCAATTCAATTCAATTTATTTTCAATTTCTAAAATTTACAAGATTATTACAATTTATTACAATTTCCTATTATGCGCATGGTTGCGCGAGTAACGGTAGTATAATTAAAAGTACTCGTGCTAAATATGTGTTATGCAAAATTAATAAGTTTTTGTATTATTAGCCCAGAGATTTATTTTATGTTAATGTTTTATTTAGCCCATGTTTACAGTGCTTTCTTAATAATTAAACGGATACGGATATAATTACCTATATGATATTTAATTGTAAAAATGTATATTGATATCCAATCTAAACACATTTATTCCCCTATCCCTTGGGCTTTATATAGGAACTCTGTTACAGTATATATTGACGAAGGCTTATGTATAAAGCTATATAATAAAGCTATAGGTAAAGTTAAATCTATCGTTAATGTTAAATAAGTGAAATAAGTTCACTAGGTAGTTGTAAAATAAGTTTATAGTTTTAACATATTAATAATTGTATCTTAGACTATTAAGCTAGACGTTATGAACTGAGCTTAATAGTATAATATCTTAAAATGATTTAAAATAAATTAGTGTTACGTTACATAATAATTAAATAAAAATGTATATCTGTGTAATATTTAATCATCTGCTTACTGTTGGGTTTTGATTTTTTCCTCTAGTTTGTGAAAGGTTTTTGATTACATAAATGGTGTATAATTAACCCAGTTTCTGTTTATTGTAATTTTTATTACATTCCATTTTGTACCATTTTGCCTAAATTTTTAAGGTAACTTTGCAATGAGAGTCAAAGCGGAGCAATGGAGTTTTCTATCATACGTATCATACCTGTACGCTATTATTTGTCAAGTAATCACGTAATATTTTGCGCTTATATTCATAATTTATTAGACTAGATTTTAAGGGTTCCGGTAGTGAGTAATATATCTTTGAGTCCATATATATGGCCTGTGTTCTAACGTGATATTTATTATAACGTTGTATGTATGATTTCTCTTTTAAGGATGACCTTGCGATTGCACCACGAACTGTTATTCCAAATTTGTCCTTATTTTTTAATATATATATATATATATATGTATATAACAGTAGTTGTATACAGTACAGGTTTCTAACATTTAGAAAGTTGTTGATATAATTGTGCTGCTTTTCCAAATTTAACTTTTTAAATATTGACTTTTGTAAATAGTTTATTGGTGATAAGTAGTAACTAACTGAACCTCTCCAATGGATAATGCCATATGCTAATGTTGGCTAGTACAGTGCTAAATATAAAGTCCTAAGCTGTCTGGGATTAAAGTATTGTTCTAAGTAGTAGAATAGGTAGTTCAATTTTCTAAGTTTTACTGATAGATATGACAAATGGGTACCCCATAACAGTTTACAGTCTAGGTAGATTCCTAAATATTTTATTTCATATGCTCTTTCTATTACTACCTCATCATTCCACTTTATTTTTAATTGGCCCCATCTATGTTGCTGGAGGAAACTGTATACTAAGCATTTTGTTTTATTAACGTTTAATCCTATACCGTTCAATGACATACAGTTGTTTAAACGTCTTTCTGTACTAATGTTTGAAATATGTTTGGATAACGGGAACTCACAATGAGAACAGTGTCATCAGCATAGCTATAAAGTTTTCCTGACGTGTTTAAATTGCATAAATCGTTAATATAGATTAAGAATAATATGGGACCCAGTGTGCTGCCTTGTGGCACGCCATATTTTCTGTTACAGTAACAACACAGATAGTGGCAGATCCAACATCGAATTTAGCTTCACTAGTATATAAACTTATAAAGTACTATAAGATAGAAAGATAGAAATATAGAAATAATAAATAAGAAAGTTTTACAAAATACCCCATTAAACAGGGTCAAGTAAAAGAAAAAACTGGCTAAATGGCGAAGGCTAAGCCATAGAAAAAAGAAAAAAAAGAGGATTTGAAATTTTAGTACAAATAATATTTCCGGTATATTAAAAATTCTGTTGCAGGATTTTTTTGTTTCTCTATAAAAACTAATAGAAAACACTTGTGTTTTTTTTTCAATATCCGCGCTGGACACAGTAGCCAGGCTAGGAGCACGACTTGTATGTTTAGATCCTATCGTGGAGGTTTAATGATTTCAGTAAAGCGAAAAAGAGAAGTACAGAACGCGATGTACATTATATTTACTTACGCCAAAAATTAATAAAACGTTATCTAAAGTTTATTATTTACCGTAGAAATAATTTTTTCCTTAAATTTTTACGTTTAATTTATAATTACCATAGTAATTATTTTATTTAAATTTTTATGTTTAATTTATACTTAACATGGTAAAGCATTTTATTTAAAATTTAATAAAAATAAATGTTTGTGTTCTTGTAACGCTGATCACTTGACTATTCAAAACCTCATATTTCGCGAAAGAGAGGGGGTAAAAAACTCAGCCATACCTTAAAACCTTTGTTGAGACAATACGAATGAACCCTGGAAATTTCAGTTTGATCTGTCTGTACCCACGGCTTCGCCCTCGTATTATTACCCGTTTAAATCTGTATTTGGAAATTCGTAAAAATGTTTTTGTTTTCTCTGGAATTATATTTAGGTAAAAAATGTTCTCTTTTTTTCGGAAAATGTTTATCGCTGTCCAACAACAAATGGTCTTCACGTTTCACGTTTAGCTGAAGATTATAGATCTTTCTATAGAACTTGTCTGTCATGATCTATCAAAAAGTTTCACTCAACTAAACAGTGCACACAGCCATCATTTTGAAGGGGCTGAGTTATTCACACGGCGATCTCTCATAATTACACTCATCTCTTTCAACCCCTCCGTCTCGAGCATTTGATTAAAATTAATTTATTAACAAAACAATAAACTACAGTAGTTGAGTAAAGATTTCAAATTTTAGTATAAATAACATTCCCAGTAGCAGATATTAAAAATTCTATTGCACTCTCTGAAAAAAGAAATTTAATAGAAAACACCACTTTTTTTTAACTCCCCCCCTCAATGAGCAGGGTAGCTATGCTAGGAGCGCGATCATGTCATGGAGGTTTGATAATTTCAGTAACGCAAAAAGTGAAGTAACAGAACGTGGTACACTCACGCCAGAAATTAATAAAATGTTATCGTGAGTTTATTATTTACCACACAAGATGCACGATATTGTAGAGCTGTCACAAATCAGAGATTATGTTCTAAATGCAACAACTAAGTTTTGCGCTAAATGAGTAACGCATGAGAATGTATTAATCAGCTCTATTGATAATTCCAGACGTCTACGCACTATTTATACTAAATATAAACATCGAAGACTTAAACATACTATTCTGAATTTCATAAGTTATATTTAGCTTTATTTTCATTTTACTTCATAAATCACTTTAACTTTTTTTTTTACTTCACTGGACTCTGTTGTCCGACCAAACAGCAACGGTTACTATGGGATCCAGGTCATCTGACCTAAATAAACATGACATGTATGGGTCACTCTTAACTTAGTGATTGCCATGGTGTTCGAGTTTTTATCAGATATCATAAGAAGTAGACTTGCTACGTATGGATAACGTTCTACAATAAACTTGACATGTATGGGTCACTCTTAACATAGTGATTGCCATGGTGTTCGAGTTTTTGTCAGATATCATAAGAAGTAGACTTGCTACGTATGGATAACGTTCCATAAGGCGATTGTTGTGGTGCTCGCACTCTTGCACACTAAATGCGTGCCGAGCTTTTATGAAATACACTAAATAGCACTGTTATCATGACGATTGTGCTCTAAATATTACATTGTACACGCTGCTGTACTAATCTCATGTTGTTTTCTCTTAAAATCCATCCCATTCGCTTTTTATATCCTAAGGGCCATATGGTCAAAATTGTGCTGTACTGCTTATGTCGCTTTTCGTCCTTCTCTAGACTTTGTATCCCTTTTTATAAGTTGTAGTGAACTATTATAAGCCAAACCCCTCACTGGAGGGCTTTGGATTGGTCACATTTCTATCATCATAATACATATATTAAAATTAATATTGGCGCGGTTTGTGGTCCCTCGACTGGTACAGTGGGGAAAAAAAAAAAAAAAAAAAACTATTTTTTCTTATTATTTTTCATTCGTGTAACAGCTGAAAATACAATAAGTTTGCCAAAATACCATGGAAATGGAACTTTGTTACCAACTTTCAAAAAAAAGGAGGTTATACGTTCGTCACGTTTTTTTTTTGCTTTTTTGCGCAGAATTTTATCAATGATGTAACGCAGGCAAAAGAAGAAGAAGAAGAAAGTAATCATTTTATTTTAATAATTTTAAGTCTAATTTATATTTACCATGGTAATTATTTTATTCAAAAATTTTATAAAAATTATTATTTTTTTTTTATTCGTTCCGTATGCATTTCTGTACCACTGGTCGCATCATACCTTTCTTCCGACTTTTCCGATTCATTTTTCCAAATTTTTTTTGTTAAAAACTTTTCCGGATCCATAATAAAGAGAAAAAAAAGCGCAAATCCGTCATTCGAATCGTGAGTTATGGTCGCGAAAACAAGAATTTCAGTTTTTCCCGAATTTTCCAATTTTCCGTGTTTTTCACACATAAAAACATTATTCGGACTATTACAAACATTTTTTAAAAAAATTAGCCAAATCGGTCTGCGCTTACCAACGAACAGCATTTAATTTTTATATACACATAAGATTTTTATCGAAAAAAAACTAAGCTATTATTTTTGACAGTTCGATTGAATTACACATGTACGTAGTTTAGAGTCATTTTTACTCAATATACCAACATACATTCCTATTGCACACACATTTCGTGCGAAGCTGGTGAAAAGTAACCTTTATAAAATGCGAGGATAACGGGAAAAATTGCAATGCGCGTTTAATCTTGTTTACAGGCCGCTCTATAGAAGAAAAACTGCGAAGCCAAACTATAGGATGAAAATAACTGAAGTCGAGCTTAATAATAAATGGAACAGATTATGTAGAGAAATTCAATTTTACGATAACAAAAGATCCAACAACGGCTGAAGACGCTAACCCGGAAATAGTTAGTCAGTGAAACACGCTCTCTACATTCTAAAAATGGAAAAATAATTGGTCACGATGTGTGCAAAAGTGGTTTTCGAATTTGTAGCCACAGACGATGGCAAGGCTTGCAGGCGAGACGAAATCCTCAACACCATAGCGAAACTAAGAGAAAGCAAAGCCCACAGTGTGCTACGACGAAACAATTAATAATAACAAAACGGTTGTTATAACTAACGATAATATCGTAGTAAATTTAGGTAGTTGTAGTAGTGAAAATATTAGAGAAGAAAACGTGAATAAGATAATAATGTCAGACATTAGCCGTTAAATAAAAACAATACACGTAATGAAGATAATGTAAATGATAAAATAGAGCAACAAACTTGTTTATGCAAGGGCAGCGATGAATATCTCGAATAGAAGGTCTTTTTTAAGGAAATAATAATAATAAATTGTAAAATATTAGTTACCTAAAAATTGCAAATTTACTAAAAAATTTAGAATTGTTAAATATCATAAAAGAAATCAATAAAATTGGACGAAATGAATTTTTAATAAAAGCGATATCGGCGAGCAGTCTCGTTAAAGAAACTAGAATTAAACAACATGCTGTGAATATGCCCATATTGCCAGCGGTGGGTCCACGGAAAGGGTAAGAATAGGGGACATCCCCCAAAGAACCAAAACCTCGATGAAAAAATTAGTTACAACAGAGAAATTTAATTTATACTGTAAACGATTTATATATTACCTAAAGATTTAATTATAACCAATATTTAACATTGTTTTCTAGTAAAACTACATTAATGTTCCGTTTTTATTCTATTTTGATCGATCTTTTGCGTTTTTTATTTATTTTTAATTTTTATTTTATAATGTAAATGAAAAAATAGTTCAGTGAGAAATGTATACATATATGGGTATTTTTTTTTTTACTTGTTCACGAACAAAGAATTCGGATTGGATTACTAAAAAAAATGAAAAAGAAGTAAAGTCTAATAAAAATACTATCTTTCTAATTTTTCCTAGTATAATTTACTATTCAAATTCTAAACTACCATTTTTTAGTTATAATTTTATAATTTTTTTATTTTTCACCTAAAAATAAAACAAAATTTAGATTCAATTGTAAAAATTTTTTTGTGTTTTAGGTTTTCTCCTAAAAACAAATATTGTAAAGCTGTTGATGAATTATTTATCGGCTCAACGGGTATGAAAACAGAATATAAGGAAATACCATTGTGCATAAAACTTTACACTCAACTCGACGTAAGCCATCCCCACAACTAATAACCAGCCAGGGCCACAAATAGATTTAACCTTTTTACAAAGCTATGAGAAATTCCCAAAAATCTCAAACGAAATAAAAATAACCGAGATATACGATAACCCCTTCTCCTTTATCTAAAGTATAAGTTGTCGAGTATGGAATTATCAAAATTAGCCAATTAAAACATATTCACAAGAACACCTGAGAACAGTTTTAATGTAATAAATTAAATATAAAAATAGAAATTCTAAACTTCCGTGGTTCATCGGTATAACCGTACACGATCATCATCATTTGTCATCAATCCGAGGATTGTTTTGTAGCATCACGTCATTCTTTTCTTCTTTCTACCAGTCTCTCTAATTCTGCATAGCTACTACACCCCAGGTCCTCCATAATCTGTGTCATATATTTATAATGAGGTCTTCCTACGAGTGGTTTTTCGTATATTTCTCCTTCTATTATTGTTTTCGTCAGGGAATCGTGCCTCAATAGATGATCAACTAATTGGTCTCGCCTCGTAATCATTGTGTTTAGAAGTCGTTTCTTTGTTTCGGCTCCTTATAGAGTACTTCTTCGTTAGAAATTTTATCTGTCCACTTCATTTTCATCATTCTTCTCAGGCACCACATTTCAAATGCATTCTAGTTTTGTTGATTTATAGCTAATAATGTCCTCGTTTCACATCGAAACGAAACATTCCAGGAATCTTTTTCTTCTTTTTTCTATCGATATTAATTGTGCGAAGTTAGCATTGATTTCTTCTTTGTAAATGCTGTTTTTGCCTTCCCTAATACTCCTTCCATCCTGAGTGATAATACTTCCAAGATATGGGAATTCTTTTACTACTTCTAGTGTGACCGAATTCAGTTTGATTCAAGTGGGTTTTAATATTTCCAGTTTCTTACTACATACCATGATTTTCGTCTTTTTTGTATTCAGTTTCATTCAGTAATTATCTTTCAGTATGCTTTCCACACTTTCCTTAGACAGTCTTGCAAGTTTTCTTCACCTTCCGCGACCATAACAATGTCGTCGGGGCGAATCTAATCATATTTACTATCTCCCTCTGTATTTTAATGCTAGATTTAATATTATGCTTAACTTCATTTATTGCTTCTTCCATGTAGGCATTAAATAAAATCTTCGGAGACAACGAATATCCTTGTCTTTAATTTTGGCCTCTCTTGTGTTCTTCCCGCATTTGATTACTGCTGTTTGATCTTCATATAATGCTTCAATGATTCGTCTGTCTTTCCATGGTATTCCTATCTGTTTTAGTAGTTTAAACATTTCACCCAGTTTACGTTATCAAAAGCTTTTTCCGGGTCTATTAAAGCTATGTATATGGTTTTATTTTTACTTATACGTTTTTCAGTTATTGTTCTTAAAGCTAAAATTGCTTTTCTAGTTCCTATCTTTTTTCTGAAACCAAACTGATCTTCTTTTAGAAATCCTTCTATGTATCCTTCCATTCTCCTTCGTATAATCTTAGTGAGGATCTTAGAAAGATGCGCGTTTAAGCTGATGATCCGATAATTTTCGCATACATCTGTTGCTTTAAGGAGTATCTGTTTATTACCGCGTCTGTGTCGCTAGGATCGCAGTATCGTCTGCATATAGGTGCGTTTCAAACTCTTTAATTTTCACTATGTCGTTTAAGCATAATATAAATAAATATGATCCTAAAATGCTCCGTTGCGGTGCATTCCACTTTGCTTAGGTATTAACTACATTTCTTTGAAAATCGTGTTGAATAACTCCAGTTTCATAATCTTCTGATATCATGTCGTGCAATTTCTGTTTGACTCCATTCCCCCACTATGTTTCAATACTTCCGTCGAAATTCCATCAATGCCTGGTGCTTTTTTTTTGACTTCAAGTCGTCTTTGAGAGCTCTGTCAAACTCACTTCTATGTATCTTTACCTATATTATCTGCTTCTACTTCATCATCGTCTTCTAAAATGCTTTCGCAGGTTTCATCGGTATATAACTCTTCTAACTGCTCCTTCCATTTATTAAATATATATTTACCCCTCTTGTCTTTGAAATTATTATTTCCTCTTTTTTACATTACTGACGTATTTTTTGACTCTAATTTACCAGATTTTAGTTGTAATCTATTAGGAGTGCAAATTAGTTCGGTCCGTTTTTTGGTGAAAAATGTATTTATTTTAGAATACAATGAAATGAACAGATTAATCAAAATGAAACGAATGAATTAATCGAAGTATTGCCCATCACTGGCTACTACTTTCCCCCACTTCTCAGGTAATTTTCGAATTCCATCTCAAAGAAATGTCTCATCTTTTAAGGCGATCTAAGTTGGGAGCCAATTTTTGATTTCCGCGAAAGAAGTGAACCGCTTACTGCTAAATCGCGATGCATCTGTTGGAACAACGAGTAATCAGAAGGAGCAATGTCCGGCGAATACGGCGGGTGTGGTAAAATATCCCACTTGAGCGTTTCCACATATTTTTTTACAACTTTTGCGACATGAGGCCGAGCGTTGTCATGCAAAAGAATAACTTCGCCATGTCTTTGCTCGTATTCCGGCCGTTTGTCTCGTAATGAGCGGCTCAAACGAATCAATTGTAGCCTATACCGATCGTCCGTAATGGAATCGCCAGGTTGTAGCAGCTCGTAATGTACCACACCGTTTTGGTCCCACCAGATACACAGCATGACCTTCGAATTATGAATGTTCCGCTTTGGTGTTGATGTTGAGGTCGATGGCAATGATTGACCGGGTATAACGTAGTATTTTTTCTTCTTGGGGTTGTCGTAGAATATCCATTTCTCATCCCCAGTCACAATCCGATATAAAAAATCCTTCCTTTGTTGCCTTTCAAGTAGCTGTTCACACGTAAAAAATCGCCTTTCAATGTCTCTCAGTTTCAGTTCATGAGGCACCCAATTGCCTTTCTTTTGAATCATCCCCATGGATTGTAATCGTACTGAAACTGCTTGTCGGGTAACTCCCAATGATTCTGCAAACTAGTCTTGCGTTTGACTCGGATCTTCATCGAGTAATACCTGCAATTTTTTGTCTTCAAATTTTTTTTGCTGTCCAGAGCGAGGCTTGTCTTCAACGCTGAAATCTCCATTCTTGAAACGTCGAAACCATTCCCTACATGATTTATCAGTTGGAGCATTGTCACCATAAACTTCCACAAGCATTCGATGAGCTTCAGCTGCACTTTTCTTCCAATTAAAGAAGAATAATAAAACCTCCCGCAAATGCCGTTTAGTTAACACAAAAGTTGACATATTCAACACAGTAAAACACACGGTTTCTGTATGGAACTAAACGCGGGATAAACCCTACATTATCGATAGATGTTTTTTCTTTCTAAAATCATCGAAATTAGCTGTTCTATAAAACGTATTTTAAAAACGGACCGAACTAATTTGCACACCTAATATTTCGTTACATATTTCGTCCATCCATTCTTCTTTTGCTTTTCTTATTTTTCTATTTATTTCATTTCTTATTTCTTTATATTTATTTTGTTCGTTATTGTCTATTCGGTTCTTAAATTTTCGCCTTTTTTTTAATTAACTCAATAATTTCTGCCGTCATCCATGGTTTTCCCGTTTGAAAGTTTTCTTCTTTAAGTATTTCATTCGCCGTATTAGTTACATTATTTTTCATATTGTTCCAATCCTCATTTATCATCCTCTTATTCATACTTTCTTGAAATTTTTCTTTGATAGTATTGCTTTCCAGTAGTTTTAGGTTGTCCGCATAAATTTTGATTTCTTTTCTATTCTTTTGAATCTCCATTTACTTTTCATTATTACAAGGTTATGATCGCCATCAGCATCAGCTCCGAGGTAAATCAAACTATTTTTTAACTTGATTCCTGAATCTTTCGCTTAATCGTTATATAGTCAATTTGATATCTTCGTTTATCGTCAAGCATTTTCTATGTGTGCCTTCATCTGGGATGACTAGTAAACAGAGTATTTGTTATGACGAGGTTGTGTTTTTCATAAAACTCGATTAATCTTCGCCCTCTGTCATTCCTTTTGTACCTAGTCCATAATTTCCCACAGTTGATCCATCTTTGCCTTCGACTGCATTCCAGTCATCCATTAAAAACAAATTTTCCTCCCCTTTGAGGTATTTTAAAGCTTCTTCTCTTTCTTTATATGTTTCTTTTCTATTATTCGGTCACAATACGTTGATGTTGACATATAAACTTGTATTATCATTGTGACCTTTGATTTCGTTTTTAATTTTACTCGGCTGCTTATTTGATAACAACTTTCCATTTTGCATCCTAAATCTCCTTTTAGAATTATTCCAACTCCTGCAATCTTAACTTCATCACCAGAGTATACAAATCGATATTCTCCGCTCCAGAAGTCTCCATTTTCTTCCTATTTGACTTCGCTCATTCCCATCAGACGCGATGTAGATCTGCTTTCCATTATTCCAACAATATAAGAATATAAAATTCGATTACATAAAAAAAAAAAAAATTATAATAAGAAAATACTGATAACGACGGATTCAACGGGTGTGTTAAAAAAATTAAAAAATGCGTCGGACAAAAAAGTGACTAATTTTGAAAACAAAAATCTGGAAAATAGTACATAGAACAAAGTATATATTGTATAATAAGGAACCCTTGTGGTTTTCAATGGATTCAGACTCATGTTGGAATCCGTAGAAACAAAATACCTGACGTTTTGACAAGGTCAGGGAACTGTATATAATAAAGTTAACCTAGGAGAAACACGAATAAAAGAGTATTCATTAAAACGGTGCGAAGCATCAGACAAAGTTTAAAGGCAAGTCATATGGTAAGCTCACTAAATCAACTGATTGGCATTCGCAGGGTTCATATAATAATAATAATAATAATAATAATAATAATAATAATACTAATAATAATAATATGCAAAATTCAGTTAACTCCTCTTTTCATCTGTCATACTTAGCAATAGCAGATAGCAGCGAGGGGGAATTTTTTAGAAAGGTCGTTAGATGGTTTAGCAACGCTTCAAATTTGAACGTAGAAAGACAACTTTATTGAAATCAATCCTAACAGATCTAAAAACATTACCATTAACTATATCGCAAATATCAGCACAACGAAATTCAGCCGAGTGTAGACGACTATATCAATCCTTAAAAAACAATGACATGGTCGTATAAATTAGAAAAAATACAAGCTTTCACATCGATCTTCTCTATACCATACATCAGATGAAATACACCTTTTTCTACAAGAAGAACAAAACTGGCTACAGTTTCTTCTTAAAGCCAATAAAGATCCTCTATCAATTAGCTATCGGTCAATATAACTAACATGGATTGCGTGTAATGCACTTGAGAGAATTAAATAAACGGCATTTTCTCAGAAACTGTAAAAGAAAAATTTAATTTGCAATAAATAAAACCGATTTCGCTCGGAAAGGTCTCCATATAAACACCATTGCCCCGCTACAACACGTCATTGATTAGCCAACTTCTTTGGCTGCTCAAAAAAGCTTCTACACGGCATGGCTTTTTCAAAATTTTATAGAAACATTTTATAAATTCAGATTTCACGGTTGTTTACCGATTCCCCTATCCGTAGCTTCTTGACCAGCCGTTATTTCAAAGTACTCGCTTTTTAGGACATCGCTACTCAAACCGATTTGAACTTTCGAACGGTGTTTCTTAAGACTCAGCGATCGGTCCTAATTACATCATAAATAACTGGCACATTTCGATGATGAAATGTACTCTATTTTACCATACTCGTCTCCCGCACTGTTCATTGGCAAGAATTTTACAACAAAAAAGCTTTCCGACTTAATGTGTGGGCCAGCCCAAATACGAGTTATTAAAACACCAGCCGTGTAATTTTTCCGAATAAAGAATTGCAATCATACCCTCTCCATCTTCGTAAACAACATCCGCGTACTCATAAGCGACACAAGAAGTGCCTCGGATTAACGTTTGACTCTACATTCGGT
The DNA here is from genome assembly GCA_039619475.1 of Icerya purchasi. NCBI lineage: Eukaryota > Metazoa > Arthropoda > Insecta > Hemiptera > Monophlebidae > Icerya > Icerya purchasi. Next base: position 244,132,467 of record CM077115.1, read on the forward strand.
CGTAGTCCAAATTCGGAAGTGTTTTAGTCACGTTTTAAAAATACTTCCTCATACTTTTCACGATGCTAACAGATAGTCATTTCCTTACACTTATCGTATCACGCACCTATGCGCGCCAGACTTGATTAGAGCTACAATTCGCGGCTTCGAAAATCCATACCAAGCAGAGCATAGAGCGCTCAGATTCGGTACCTCGTCGTTAGTTAGACTATTTTATACGAGAGTGAAGAATGGACTCTTACAACGGGAACTACTTTCCCCGCCAATTTTTCAAATCCTATAAAATCTCTTCCAAGCGTTCTCGTTTGTTAAGCTTTTGCATGTTCATCGGTTTTTTCAAGAAATACTGTCGTATGCCACCACAAGGTAGTATTCCGTATCGATCTATTACCAAAATTTTTCAAACAAAACCCCTGTCACTTTTTTTACCGTGGTCACAAGTTTTTCTCCCCGTACTGATTTATCGCTCATTCATGCTGGTAAATTCGTTACACTTGATGTAATTAAAAAGCGCTTTCGAAATGTTCTAACCGAAGCTACGTCGACCGTTTAAACATATTTACAGGCGGCTCCAAATCGATTTTTAAACACTACTTGCACAGGACTGATAATGTAAATTTGAACCAATACGCCGCCCACTACCAAACAACTGCTCACTATTGATCCTAGGAGAACTTCTTCTTCTTCTAACACTAATACCTCTCCGAAGTTTTTTTACCGTTATCTGTCCCGACTACACATCATAAAACTTACCCGTTATTGATCATCAAAGTCAGACAAAAACTCTAATCACGTTTTGCCTAATACAAATCCACGATAAATTGAAAAACATTCCGTCTAAAAATATATATATAAGTTTAATTATACGCTCGATCTCCAATTGTATTAGTCTCGCGTGTGGATCCGAGGACACAAGGGCGTTACAGGAAATGAATCGGTGTATCTTGTGACAAAGGAAGCTCTACCTTTTGATTTATAATTCCACCGAGCTTTCCTAGGTTAACCAGACCTTTACTACAAAATAAATGGTCCAAAAAGATTAGAACGAAATTCCACTATAAAAAAAATTTTGATTCAATCCGATTAAGAGTACGTCATCTCAAGATCCAGTCGCAAAGAAGAAGAAGTATTATCGTGTGCATTGGGCACGCAAAAATATCTCATTCTTATATATTACGAGTAAATAAAATAGATCCTCCTATCTGTGACGGATGATGTTCTATTCCTTTATCCGTTACTTTCTGCTAAAGTTTCCGATCTTAATTAATTTCCGAAGACAATAAATAAAAAGTCTAATTGCTCCTGTGATTATTCCTAAAATTACGGAATAACAGCATCTCCATTGCCCCCCCCCCGCGCTTTGAATTACTGTTACAATATTAAAAGTAAATTTAAAGGATAAAAAATTATGCTAAATTATTTCGAAATGACTGACGATAAAGCCACACGATTGATTTTTGGTAAATTATAAAACTTTACAAAAAAAAAAACAAACAACAACAACAACAAACAAACAAACATAATTTCGAGCTTGTTTAGAACGATTTTTGATATTTGCAACGTGAAGCAGCGGGATTCGGACACGAAACCGTTAGCTAGTCAATAACACGTGGCCAAATGTTGAACGTGGTAATATTAAATCATTCTTAAGAGAAATTATTTCGATGACAATCATCTTGAAATAAAAAACATTAAAAGGATAAACACCTAATTTAAATATAGTCAAGACATTGAATGAAAGAAAACAAATAGGCGACATTTATTCTACGATAACTGTTATGTCGGCAAATTGATTACACAGGGGACCTAGCGATTACATTCATCAGTGAGAAGCTGCGAGGAAAATATTAAAACGCTCTACAGTGTATAATACTAAACTCTCCATATACAAACAGAAAAATTAGAATCGCATTAAAATTGTATTATGGCATAAATTTTAAATCGGATCAACGTCGCATTTTGAACAATTTTTCCTCGTGCAACTGTACACAATGCAAGCGGTGTAAATATCGCAGGAATAAAAGCCGGCCGGTATCTCTGTACAGTTACCAAAAAATTTTAAATCCGATTTTACTCGCACTTAAACGTAATTTACTATTTTAAATTAAAAAATAACATTCAGCGCTATAAAGAATTATTCTTTATCGATAATAATACACTCGGCGTTGTTTTAATTTTAATTTAAAAAAATTCAAAAAAGTAATATTAAAACTTATAATAATGTTACACGAAACAAAACGAATTATTGTAATCTATCGCGTATAAAATGGCGAACCATTAACATTTGCCATTTTCGCAAAAACGAAAAAATTGTGATTGGTTTTAAATTTGCCATATATCTTAGAGTTTTGGTAATATCTACATTGTGAAAATGCTTTTTATTTTCAGATCATAACAAAAAATAGCGCTAAATGAATTATTTAAAATTCCCTTTGTTAACGTAATAATAATAATAATAATAATAATAATAATAATAAAATGCTTAATCGAGCCCTAAATTTTTCTTAACAATGCAGTGAAAAAAAAAAAATGGCAATCTTTTCCGAACAATGATTATTTTAAATTTATTTTTATGCATATTTTTCGCTCGAATTCGTCTACCTATAAGGAAACTAAATGCAATGTTTAATATTCTCTTGTCCTTTTTTGAAAATCATTTCATTTGTTGTCTTAGTCTTTATCGCTATATATATATATATATATATATATATATATATAACCTTTAGAAAAGTAAACTTAACATTTGCGAAGAACCTATAGAAAATTCGGAAACATTCGGGTTGCCCAACAACGATTAACATAATACCGCTATGAAACCACTAGGTCTATCGATACACGTGGTACACGTATGTCATGTAAAACTAAATGGATAAAATTTATATTTTCCGGAAATTGACTAAAAAGTCCGAAAATGTCCTTTTGAAATAACTAATAAACGTCATGCGCGCGTCAGATAACTGAAATTTTATACGAGAATATTACCAAAATATACGAAAAAGTCGTTAGAAAAGACGATTTTTTGAAAATTCGCGAACTTTAAGCGGTCAAAAGGGAAGTTAATAATTATTTTCACAAAAAAAAACAAAAAAAAAAAAAACACATAATGTGTTATATCTTCAGTACAAGCAGGTTTACAGATTTGTAATTTTACGGTCTAGTGAAAATGCGCGCAATTTTTTTACTAATCCTCAAAATTATTTTTAGTGACCGGAAAAGGTACCACCCCGTGTGTGCGTACATAGCTAATAAAATTTACTATTATTCCCAGTAAAATGAGGTGATATAGAAATCGATAAATAGGATATTTTCCGATTACGAGTTTTGTAGAAAAACCTTTTTCTATGATACAAATATTAGTTATTCGAAAGAATTTACTGTACGCTGGAAATGATATAGCGCCATAATACGAAAATATAAATTTATCAACACTGACCGATTTTCACTGATGGTAGTGCGTAAAATTTCAAGCACACCTGGCGTGTACTTTGAAACAGTCGCGACAATGTAACATTTGATTAGATACCAGGATTTATATTCAGGTAAATTGCATTTTAGACGGTTAAAGTGAATCTAAGATTAGATAACCTTCCAAGGCGTTTAAAACTGCGTCGAATATATCTAAGTAACGTAATTGGAACGTAACTAGTCGAATGGCGTTGTTTCGTTCCGATGGAACTCTTCAAATGCAGTGACGGAGTGCCGAAAAATACCGCTTTTTGTTGGATAAGACTAGAAAAAAAAATAATGATACAGAAATTTCAACAGCGCTAGTGGAAAGTACTATTATATTATAATATATGAAATTATACATCTCGGTAATATACCTGACCCGCAAAAGAAGAAACCAAAAGAAGTTAGTTTACGCAACAGATGATTTGACCCGGAATAGATCACCTGCTGACTCCATAAAAGGCTAATAAAATTTCTGACCCATAAAGGGGATCGCGGGATGAATTAAAACGCGTTATTTAAGCGTGAAAATTAAAAATAATCGCGGGAAATATTAATTATTATATTGTCATCTGCTGAATAACAACTGCTATAAGGTTTCTTAACTTTGACCAGCTGCTATCCATTGTCGTCAACACATATAAGAAGAACGTTCATAAGAAAAAAGTATAACTCGATTTGAAATTTTTTAAGAAAAATCTACATTATCTTTATTCGATTTATTTATTTATTAATTTCCATAAAATCCAAATTTAGTACTAAGAACATATAATAGTTTGTGCTATGAAAAATGAGGTAAATGTTCCGGCATTTTTCACCAAAATACTAAACGGCGCCAAATGTTCTAAGATTTTTTGGTATTTTATTTAGCATCATTTAATGCAGTTATGTAAACACTTTTCCACGCTAAAATATTAAATCACGACTGAGATATAAATCACATTACTCCTGGAAGCCCGTAAAAAAAAAAGTAAAAAAACTGCTGCAGTTGTAAGTGACGTCAAAAAGTTTGAAATTAAAAAAAAAAGCAAACAAACAAAAAATAATATTCTACAAGGATTTTTGAAAAATATTAAAAGTTGACAAAATAGCGGCATTTTGAAGAAAAAGAAATTTTTTTCAAATTTGCACTTTTTAACAGACCAGAAAGATCCCCTACTTCATAGTATGTAAAAGGATGTGCCGAGTATTCCCTAAAAATTTCAAATCACCGATTTGTTCGCGATTTAGAACTAAATGCTGTTTCGAGAATTTAAAGTTTTAACTCTATCGATTTTTATGTTGTACACCTAAATTTATCATACTTACAGTTATTCTACTAATCTCCAGGGGCCCATACCGTTCGACTTCCTCTTGCTCAAAAAGTTTCCTCTCCGCTAGCTGAATGCGGCGTCATATCGCGCTGGTCAACATAGTCTTTAGTACCCGATAATCACTCCCATAGTATTGACTATATTTAGTATTAATTGAAAGCCGTTATTAAAGATCCCAACAGCGGAATAATTGGCCAGCTGAAAACCCGCTATGGAGACATTTTGAGGCGAAATAACAAGCCATTGTAACTCTCATTATTCATTTGAGTATTACTTCCTTTGCACCTGTTTAATAATTTGTTCTTACTCGAATCCGTGTCAATTGGATTTAATGTTTTTAATCATGCTTGAAGTTCGTCATATTAAAAAACCACTCTTGCACCAATTGTCCGGACTTCTTGTCAGTTGAACCCGTTTGAAAATATGTAGTCTAAACCTCTTAGTTCATTTCGTCTGCATTATCCGGTTGTCTTATTATAGCCAAACCATAATATTTTTTCGGGGTTTATTTATGACTTTATCAGTTATAATTTTACCGTGTCCTTATTTCTGCGTCCCGAAACCCCGCATTTTCACTTCTGCATCTGGTACTCATTCTTTTCTCAACGTGTAGATAACATTCTAGTTATTCGACTTCCACATCGTACGGATTCATATCTAAAATACTTTTAGACGTAGCACTATCGCCGTCGCCGATGTAACGGTTATATTTCACACTCCATAATTTTCAAGCGGGCGACCAAACACATTTCTAAGCACAGGAGTTTCTTTCGTGCCTTTCTGATTTCCACGTGCATTATTTTCACTCATCTTGAATTCAATTTCAGCTGCACTGTACACGCCCCCAGGGACAGTAAAACGTACGGTACTCAAATCGGAACATATTGTAAATAACTGGCAAGCCATACACGTTTACAGTGCCACTTACGGTATCACTGATGTTATAGACCAGCCCCAAGAAAATCGGGTTTAATTTTACATCGGGGCATGCAAACTTTTACAGAAACATGATGTCAATGCCAGGTGCTCCTCCCTGACGATGAAAATACAGTAACTGGCTAAGGAGCGGCTTCCGCTTTAGTAGCCAGCAATTCTAAAAATATCTACAATCTGACTAATACTTTGGCATATTATTGTGTAAATAGCAAATTATCGAAGAATACGAAAAAAAACCAAAAAAAAACAAAAAAAAAAACCTTTTTTTTGAAAGTGAGAAACTAGTTTAAGTCTAGTTCTAATATTGCGGGTAATGATTCAGCCGCTCGCATTGGTCCTTTCCTCGACTCTTTCCCTTCCTCAGACATTCTTTCTCTATCACGCTCTAATCATTCCAGACTTTGGTCTGACATGTATCCATCGTTATTCTCTAATCATTATTCATACTACCGTCTTATACAACCGGTTTTTCCTGCCTTGGTCTCAATCGATTCCTATCTGTTGTCGTTCCACTGTTGTTTCCTTAATTAGGCTTAAAATCAATCATTCTCTACTCCCCTCTTCTTCGCTCTGTCCCCTTCTCCTTTCTGCTCTCTTCACGCTTCTGAGCCTTCTTGTATTTGTGATTCAAATCATATCCTATTCGAATGTTCTGCGTTCTCTAACGAACGCTGCTTTCTTTACGCCCAACTTTTAACTCCCTTTAACGCTACCTATATTCTTTCCTTCCGATTGCCTTCCGTTGCTACTGTCCTTTTTCCATTTCTGACCGCCTGGCTATTTAGTTATATCTCTTAATTTTTCATGTTGTTGGGTCAAGGCCGCTGGCGCGCCCAGGTAGGGAAAAAAAAAAAAAAAATTATCGCGTTGTATCAGAAGCAAACGACAACGGCCATTTTAATATGTTCATTATGCTGCGAAAAAGAGCGGGTTCGTTCGAATAGCGTTAAAGCATAATTATTACTTCCTGATAAGATTATATCGACAGTTCGCATACTAATCAACAATTGTGTTACGCTGGTGATTAATTTTCGACAAGTTCATACGCTTCTGTGTGGAATAACGTATTTCATCAACGACTAGGTATATGTTCAAATAAGGTAAATTACGATATTTTGCAGATTATTTGAACGTAGAAGGAACGGACAAGAAGAAAACTTCGGCAACGGAGCTTTCAACGTTTGGGTAATTTTGATATGAAAGCCCGGAATAAGGATAAAGACGACAAAGAAAATTGAGAAAAGCTTTATAACGGATGCTCTATGGGAAAATGGTATAGATAAAGATGAGAGGAAGGTAGAATTTAATCAAATTATAATATAGCACAATGGACGGCACAGCGTTGCTCAGAGCACCGGATACAAAAGCAGAATTTTAGCTACTTAAAAATAATAAAAATAATAAAAATAATAAAAATAATAAAAAAAACGCGGTTGCAACAGCTGTGATGCCTTTACAGAAATTTTAGATCAAAATGCAAAATTTAACTCGCTTTAAAAACGGGTTCATGACACAGGCAGGAAGAATAAATTCGTGTGTACCGCGGATAATATTACGGAAAAACGATGTGGAATTAAAGATTGTTGCGGGATTAAAGAAAATTTAAGGTTTATCGGCATTTTTTTTTGTTCTTCATTATTCTGAAAAAGATATTTCTTCAAACAAAAAAAAAAAGAAAACTAAAAACAAAATATATTTATAATATATCATTAAAGTTTATTAAAACACGATTTCAGTTCAACGAAAGTTTTAAAAAGATAAATAAAATCTAACAGAATCTACTACGGTAGCTGAAGTTTTGTTTTGTTTTATTTTTTTTTAATAATAATAATAATAATAATAATTATAATAATCGGTACGTAATATCAACAAAAATCAAGAGGTTAATTTTCCGAAAATAAATTATAACAGAAGGAAAAAAATATAGAGGGGAAAATGTTTTATTTTGTTTATTTATTTTTATTTTTTTTTTTTTTTGGTCTGGCATTAAACACCATTTGGCCACTAACTAATCATTAAATTAATCTTTCAGTTTGTCTAAATCAGTCCATACTTTATGACCGTCGCTGGGAATCAAACACATGACTCCCCTACATCTCTTTTAATTTCTCTGCCATCCTCCGAAAATTTTTATTGTACCTACGCTCTCCAAATTTTTTCCAGGGGCCCTAATTAGACAGGAATTCTATTCTCAATTTTCATGTAACACCGTATTTACAAATGGTTCGAAGCGGTCAGGCAGTGTCGATACCTCTTTTATCCTCTCAGATTCTGATTTTTCAGAATCTTTTCGTCTGCCTCCTTTCTGCTTCGTATTCATAAACGTATTAATGACTTATTCTACGTTCCATTATTTTCATTTCCTCCGATCACCTTTCCTCTAAATTCTTAATTATATCTGACTGCATGGCCGTCCTTCAATCTATTCTTCCCCACCTGATCATTCCTGCGATTTTATTATACTCCGTAAAGGAGGAATTCCGGTGAAAATTTTTCAAATCTGAAAGGAGGAATTCCGGTGAAAATTTTTCAAATCTGAAAGGAGGAATTCCGGAGAAAATTGTTCAAATCTGAAAGGAGGAATTCCGGTGAAAATTTTTCAAATCTGAAAGGAGGAATTCCGGAGAAAATTGTTCAAATCTGAGAAATTCCGGTGAAAATTGTTCAAATCTGAGAAATTCCGGTGAAAATTGTACAAATCTGAAAGAAGGAATTCCGGTATTTTATCCCTTCCATACTGCCTCAAAGCACAAACGTATCGTCCACATATCGTATCCATAACTCTTCAATGGTGCCCACTTCTGAGCAATCTTATTTTCTAAATTTTCCACAAAGATATTCGAGAAAATCGGCGCTAACGCGAACCCACTGCCATACCTTCTTGCTTATAAGTCTTCTCATTAAAATCATACGTATCATAATTTCGATATCAATTTGATTATGAATTTGTGTCTGTTTCCATATTTTTTATTAATTCCGTCGTCTCCGATACTGCTGTGTAAATAGCGACACAACATCAAAGCTGACTAATATGTCCAACCGTATTTAAAGTTAGACGAGTTACGAATATGATCGCAGCAATATAACCTTCTATGAAATATGACGCACTATTAATCGAACATATTATCGGCTTCATTGGACAACCGGTTTTGTGAACTTCACATCCTAGGTATTGTGTAACTACAGAAGGAATAAGAGATTTTTTAGTGTTCCAATCCAAAAATTTGACTCTCTTCTGTAACTTTTTCTATTTCATTTGACATTATCCCCGCACAGGATTTTTATTGAATTCTGAGTACGATCCGTCGTGTAGTAGTTTTAACGTTTTAATTTTATACTCGTCGGTTTTTTCCTCATTACTTCCTTTTGTTATATTTACGCTTCGTAAATCTAAGACCTGTCCTATATATCTTGACCGCCTTTCGAGATCGGACTCCGCTAAATACCTGGGTATGCATTTAGATTCTAGGCTGAATTGGAAGAAAAAAGAACAAACCATGCATAAATTAAGACAGATTTATTGGTTGATCGGGCGTTACTCTAAACTCAGTGTGTCTAATAAACGTATGATTTACTGTCAAATCATCAGACCGATATGGATGTATGGTATTCAACTCTGGGGCTGTGCAAATACATTCATTATCGGCTAATTACCCAGCGCGCTCAAAACAAGTGTCTCCGAAGCATGAGATTTCTGGTATCAACGCAACGAAGAAATTCATTCCGATTTAAATATTCCATGGATCGATGAAGTCATAATATATTGCAGAATCGCTCGAACACCGACTTCACAGTCACCTGAATATCTAGAGTCTTTAGAACTGCTACTTTCCGATGATGACTTAAGGCGCCTTAAGCGCACAAAGCCTTATGAGCTAGTCACCTAATTTATTCTGTAATATATTCTTCGTATGCATGTATTTTACGGATATGTGCATATATTATATGCGCGTATGATTATATTTATATATCTATACATTAGGAGTTATGTAATTGTACATAGTTTCTACTCTGTTCATGTTACAAATTAGATTAAGTTGTAACATTGTTTTAAAAGTAGTGCTAATTTATTTACTGTAATAAGATTGTACTAAAATAATATACGTGTAAAAAAAAAGAAAAATAAAAAATTCCATTATCCACTTTTAATACCAAAACATCATTGTTTTTCCGAAAAAAAGTACACGAACGATACTATTTCAACGGCGTGTTAGTTTTATCAGTCGTACTAATTGATTTCGTTGCTGCTACCTATTCTTGTACGTTTCTGTTATACAGATCTGTACAGCAGATTTGGACGTTTACACAGTTAATTATCACTATAAATCTACATGTGATCTCTATTCTGAACCGAAATTGAACATAATCAATTACTCTCTTCTGAGTGAATTATTATACACAGATCTATATAGCAAAGATTTGGTAATTTTGCAGTTAATTATCATTAAAACATGTAACTTAATTGCGACAATACATCTAGTGCGATTACATTTTAGCATAATTGCCGGTAATCGATAATTACGCAGTATAATTCCGAAGTACCAATCAAAAGAATCGTAAATATTGATCTTCTCGAGATTCCGAGTAATCAAGGTAGACGATTATTATACGGTAACTTTAATACTCGGATATTGGAATTTTAATATTTCAGTAGCGTGCATATTATGTCTGCGTGAAAAATAATAAATAACGCGTAAATAAACGAATTGCGCGCGCAATATTGAAAGATTAAAACTATCATTCCCCCATACTTAAACATTTACCGTATTCGTGGAATTAATCGTCCATACACCGATTAATCTCGATGAAGGACTAATTCGATTCCTTCCTGTACTTCGTAATTAGCCATTGTAATTATTATTAATTACGATTAGTAAAGGACATAATCAACTAGACTAAAGTAATCGCAATTCTTTTGTAATTAATTGAATTACGCGGAATTTTAGTTAAAATTACGTGTAATCTTATAATCGTAACTCTAATTATAAAACGCCCAACTCCGATGATATACAGTGTGTTCATAATAATAGTCCGCATGCAACCTGGAAAAGTCTACATCAGATTGCTTGAAATCATTTCAACGATACGTATACATACACGTTGGTATATTTTCTATTCCCTTCCACGTCGCTCATATTAACGACAATCTGCACTTTAACTCGACTCTACGGCACATCGTTCTAGGAGCCATCATGACTAGAATTCAAACGGTACGCGTCAGTTAATAATTTGTTTAGTATATCTTTCTCGTAAAATTATTATTTCAAACAAATTTATTCAATTTGGAAAAATTTCAAATAGACTAATTATTTCTTTCGATTCGGTCGGAGTTTTTAATAGCGCGCGCGCGTTTAGGATATTGCGCGTATTATTTATAAGTCGCGAACTTATCGTTTCTCGGCACTCTCGGCAAAATTCTCACGAGTTAACAAAATTTCCGTACATCGTTGAAATAATCGACCAATTCAAAACGAACATAATTTTTTCCGCCTTCAAATGTTTAGTGAGTCAACCGTACCGTATATATTTCTTAATTTTCATACCTGAATTTCCGATACATTTCCGGGTGTGTAACTATCACAACTTTCAGCGCGCACAAAAAGATGCCCCCAAGCTCGAGTAGTGTTTTTCTGAAGGTATCATCTCAGTGACCTACGATAATTATGACGAATCTTAAACTTTCCGCCTCTCTGTGTTCTTACGTTGCGCGCGACCGGAATGCATCCACCCCCGCTGTCAAAGCCTTCACAGTTAAACGGGGTTGCTAGCCATAGGAAACACGACACTACAAACTGTCCAAAAAAGTACTCTACTGGTCGTCCGAAAAAAAAAATCGAAATTACAACGTCCTATTTTTTTAAGCCTTCACCAGTAGTGCGACTTTATCATCTTCGAAGAACATTACCTTACGTACACATCCTTCCGTTATTCCAATTTGTACTTCTCTTTTATCGTCTCTCTGTTTCCGGCAGCACCAAGAATTTTCCTTTGATTTACGGATGGGCACGCGCAAAGAAAACCGGAAAAAAAGGAAAAACAAAACAGAAACGAGATTCGAAACGAAGCGACAACAAAGTCGGCGCATCTTTCGTCGCTCGATGATACCAGAATTTTCCGCGTAGAGTGTGAAAATTATTTAACGCGATTTGTGTGCAAAGAAAAGCGTCACGCACAGCTTTAGCAGAAGCGGAAGAACTCAAAAAAAAAAAAAATTCGGAAAACGGATTACCGACCAAGTCTATCGAATAAGATGCGAGAAATTTTGAAAAGTTCTTCTTAAAATCATCTAATAATCGACAGGAGTTCCTAATCATAAAACCGAATTTTTTATTCGGAGGCTTTTTTAAAACTGCCTCTAGTTGAATTAGAATTTCTTTACAATGCAATATATTACCTCTCACGACAGTTCCAGAAACCCAATTTTTAACATCTCCCTACACGCTGCTACTGTTCTAAACAAGTATGAGCGATATAGCAAAACTCTTTGATGAAATCTAAGATCGTATGCGACTACAACGCGTTAAATCTGAATTAGCTGGAAAATGCGTAAAGGTTAGCAACGTCTGGAAGTCGGTGGAAAGCAATATAGTTCGGGACGATAAAGGAAAACTGATGATGGCGATGAACAGCGGTCATGAAAGGAAACTGGAAAAGAAGAAAAAACATCGCTTACGGGGATGTGCATGCGTAACATGACGTATATTTAGGCGATTGAACGGGGGGGGGAAAAAATAAAGGGGGTTGTTCATATCGTTTGAGGTTGTAGGAGAATGAAATCTAGTTGAAGATCTGTACGCTTCCTACGCGTATACCACGAAACCGATGCGTACGCAGTGGCGGTGGTGGTACGGAAAAGGCGGAAAATTTAAGAAATGCTCGTTGTGCATCGAAATTGTTAACTTTTAAAGGGAGACGAGCTAGTTCCATTTGGAAATTTTCCCTGTCTGGCATTATTACCCTTTGCAAAGGTACACTCGGAGAAATAGTAGGCTCGTCGACTGTTTAAAATTCATTTCGCGAACACGGTGTACATCGCAGAGTAGCTAGTAGAACAATTTTTTTCTTACATGTAACTCTCGTGCCTGTCTACACTAGCTCCGTTTCGATGTTATTTACGTCTATATCTTTTCAAATCGAATCAAAGAATATGACCGGGTTTTTTATGACGTGGTTTTTCAGCGCACAACTGCGGCAGGCTACTTACACTTGTTTCCGGTGAACTACTCTCTACCCATTAGCTCTAATGCGTCAGCTATCGAAGTCAGATACTGCTAGCCGGATTAGAAAAGCATCGGAATCGAAGAGTTCGTTTTGAAATTTAATTAACGGCGAAACGCTTCTTCAATTTAAAATTAGTACATACTGATAGCCGGTGGCGCCTAGCGAGAATCAGGCTTGGATCATCGAGATCTCATAAATCAATTTTAACTGCAGTCAAAAATTAGCAGCAGTGATACCTGAAAAAAAGGTAACTGAGAATTTCTTCTTGTGTTATTATTTATTTTGCGTTTTTATTCTTTGAAAAATAAATACCAATATGCTTTGATTAATAAAACTTTAAATTAATTTACGGAGAAAACGACGAATTTTTATGTTATACAAAGTTAATAATCTGCACAGCGGTTCCAAGTTAGGCTTACTTCTGAATTTACAGCAACTCGCTGTAGACCTTTACCTCCGATGCGAAGTAAATGCCGTTCCGATCGAATAAGTATAAAAGAAATTGCAAAATATGAAAACGGTTCGTCGAGTGCGCAATACGTGGTTTTTTAATAACAAAAAAAATCATTACAATCAAAGACTCTAGAACAGGCTTCCGACAAACGTTTTCTAAACGATTATTGAAAATGCGATGATTATATGACGCTCTATACCATCAGGCAGTCACACGTAGTGTTGTACGGATACCGTCCTCCGGGCGGTCAAGGGCAGCAAGAGATGGCTCGTGGGCTCACAGGGATCGTTGATCTGGGACTATTGCTGGGAACCTTACGTGCTCTCTGCGGCGTTGCCCTTCCTTAGGAAGGTTAAGGTACTGGTCGTGAACACTTCGGACATTTGGTCAGCCGTTTTAGTCACCAACAGCCAGACAACATCGAGGTGATGAGAACCGTTTACGCCGAACGTCATGTCGTTGTGTGGGAGTATCGAACGCCGGATTTTTATGTGCTATCCGCGTAAGTAGTAGTTCTCCGTGCTTTGAATAGGATCGCTTGGGGCCCTATGGGACCGAATTCGGCAATGCGTGGCACGATATAATGACTCTGCGACAACTGATGTGAAGATCTCAAAGATTTCCTGGGCGGATGAAGTCGCTCTATGTTGTTAATGCTTCGTTTGAACTGTTCACACAGCAGAGCAATATGAATTTGACTATGCGCACCGAGAGTAAACGGACGTCGATCGTTGGTTGATCCCGGTTTTACGTCATCCAGAGTGTGTGATTATGCCTTGGATAAAGTACAATCTGCGCACCGCTTCGGCACCATAATTTGGCCAAAGCCAACTGGGAATTCTTTAAGAGCTTACGGCAATGCGCACAGACAGTGGCGTAAGTGGTGACGCCGAAGAACTCTCGCAGGAACACAAAAGGTGGAATTATGGCGAAAGCTCGAGTTTGAGAGCAGTCGGCAGTCACTTTGGGAGCTGCAGTATCGCTCTCCCGAAAAATATCACCCGCTACTGTGACACCACAATTGATAAAAAAAATAATAATACACATATCGCTGAATTCGAGGTGGACGACTTGGCGGCGGGGGAAAAAGGCAAGCACTGTTAGATATGTGAATATGTTCTTCTCATCGTCCTCGGGATCCTAACTGGATCGCGAATCGGATACCTCAGGAGCTGGGAAACCCGGTCTCTAGAGCGTAATTCGATCAATATAAAGTGGCTACACAATTGTACATCATGCCTTTGGCAAGACATCGGGATATATCCCGGTGGAACTGCTGAAGAATAGGAATTCGGAATACTTCATACGTGGTGTTCAATGGTTGTCTGACGACAGAATACTTCGCCACTATTTGGAAGGCGCCAAAGTCTGTCCGATTTTTAAATCGGCAGATAAGATCCAAGTAGCTTCAACTTATACAGACGCCACCGGTAATAGTCAAATGACTTGATGAACTTATGCTCGGTAGGACCGGCATAAATTGTGGTTGGGACTGGTTGAACCGATCAGTCCCGGTTCCGGCATAGAAGGTGCCGTAAATAAGCTCTTGCCTGCCGTAGAAGAGTCGGCGGAGAAGTACGTTGTCGACATGTTCCTCAGCATTACCGAGGCATTAAGCACTGTCGGCTAGATGCATCGCCAGGCTGAGCGGAATTATCGAGTTATTTCAGTGACTGGCAAGATCACATGTCGGAGAAGGACGATCGGTTGTGAAGAAGCTGGAGAGAGGTTGTCTCTCATGCCGGGTCGGTTGCGTGGCTTCTCTCGTTCAACAGGTTTCTCACACTAGATTGGCCTAAAGGAGTTCACCTCTAGTGGCATATACGGATAATGTGGCGATATTGGTGGGGATGCTAACTCCGACCGATGGGCTACTAAAAACGGCTTGGCGTTCAATGCCGCCAAGTCTATTGCGATCTTGCTAAAGGACAAACTCGACTGGAAACTCCAGTTCGGAAGCACCGAATCTAGACTTGTGAAAACGGTAAAAGTACCTTAATATCCTTGTTAAATCTTGGCCGGTTATGACCGCGCGCGCTATACAGTTGCCAAGACGAAGGCCACTTAATGATGACGGGGGAAGGAGTGCGGCCTCTATAGTATTACACTATGCTAGAGCTCTTTTGCACGACACCTTGATGTTGCCAAGCATCTTCGTCATCCGATTCGGGCAGCGCAAAAACCCGCGCTGCTCGCACTGTGTAGAGGCCAGTAGACGAAATCGACTGAGGCCCATCGTGAGGTTGTTCCCCCGCTAGACTATCTAGTGAAGGCGTCACTCTAGTGGCTGAAAAAGAAAAGGATAAGCAATTATGGGAAACATCGTTTTTGTAAGCGAGTAAGGCGATATTGAAAGAATAGAACAATAATGAATGACGTGCATCCGGTAAAAGACAGTGCATTATTCCCCATATATGGTCCGAATAGAAAAGTCATGGATAGTGCCGGTGAAACACTTTACTTAAGCGGCCACCGAAAATAGCCCACGGAGGTACATTTCCTAACTGTACTCGGAAGCGTTGAAGACGCTTCGTCAGTTAATATGTCAGCGGGGTGGTTGAAGAAGGCGTGGCGCGAATGGACGATCCGGCAAATTGGCTGCGTGACGAACGGAAATACCGACGATTTCTCGACAAGCTCGTCGTCGTATTTGCGGTGATCAATATGCGAACGCGTCATGGCCATGTAATGAAGCATCACGTAGCACACGGTGAGGCGCACGGTGGCGACTTAGGAAAGATGGTGGCGGCGTACTTGGATGGAGGCGCAGTATCCTGAAGCAGTTTAAACTCCCCCCCCCCCCCGGATGTGTTTGTCAAACTCGAATTGGATTGATTTATCATCTTCGTACTCTTAACTGATTCAACAAACGACTTTATTCAGAACATAAAAACACATAATATATTTAAGAATTTTTTTGTTACGAGATTCCTTTAAATCACCAACACACATAAAGCAAAGTGAGTCCCACATCCTTAGCAAGGTAATTATATAGAACTAAGCTTTTCAAACTCTACTCAAGAGTCTAATAGATCTGAGGAGAATACCGGGAGTTAGTTTCTTTTTCCTTTTGGTACGATCTCATTGAATTTCTCGGCTATTCAATTATCGCAGTAGTGACTTAAAACAGGTCCCGAACCCTTGGCAACCAATCAACCTAACCACTAGGCTGCCTTGCTAATACTAATGTATATAAATGAATATATAAATGAATATATTAATAACTACGTAATTCTTAAGCCGGGCTTGTCACGTTTATAAAAAATTTATTTCGTTTTGCGAAACATCGCAGTCAGTTAAACTGACCCTTCTATAAAAATTAGAAAAGATTACACGATTTACAGGTGCTAGGGCTTCCCTTTACTAAAAGCTAAAAACTGGCTCTCCAGACAAATTAATCTCAGCTACTAAAGAAATACTGGCAAATTTCTTTCTTTTTCAATTATGCTCCGATGTTTTAACGCATGACTAGAAGTACCGAAGGATTCGCAACTAATATATATTACATGCAGAGTTGGTCCTCGAAATGAATTCGAGGAAGGCATAGTCCGTTGTTGTGAAATCCCGATAAATCGAAATCACCGGGGGGAGCTCAACGACGTCCAACTGTTGTATTTGTTGCCAGCAATAAAAGAGAACCCATTTCGTGTAAATTGACGCACAGATGGACACCTCGAATCGACAAACGATCACACACTGAAACTTTATAAAGGTTAACTTTAATTTTTACGCTTATATCTAGAAAACTGGGAGAACTTATTATAAAATGTACGTTAAAAAATGAAAATAAAAAATTATATTAATTCATATTAATGTGCAACTGGCGGGAAAAATTTGCTAATTTTTAACTAAGTATACCAGATTTTTCTTAAAGAAAAATTAAAAAAGAAAGAACGATCCGCCAAACAATCAAGGATAAAAAAATCAAATACTTCGGCCACTACATCACAGGAGAAATGAGATAATAAGACTCTTCTTCTTCAAGGGAAAATTGAAGGAAGAAGAAGAATAAGACTTAGAAGACTCTCGTGGACGCAGTACATCCAAGAATCGACTGGGATAACCTCTACGGATGGACTAATTTGTACCGCAAAAAATCGGGTCATTTGAATCGCGTCATATGAGATCGCTACGCGCGGTAACCACGGTACAGCATCGAGAAGAAAAAGAAGAATACCAGATTTATGTTATTTATTAATTACAAGTTCTTTGAACCGCCTAAAATTTTCATGAAATAGCTGGGCTTGCTGCTAGTTTCAATTACGAATCGTATTTGATATCCAGCTAGTAGCTAGTCTGTTATTTCGGATTTTTTATTGAATTTGAGGTCCGTTATATCACATATATATATAAATTTATATTTATATATTTGAATTTTTGCTGTCGTCGACACATACTGGTGATTATTGAATTATATTAAAATATTACTAATAGGTTTTATCCTGTTATTTTCTAACAGTAAAATCCTACTTTCAGGCATGATGTTTCGACTCATTTTAAACCAGTTTGCGCTTTTCGGCTTCGGTACTCGTAATATTTTATCTCATTTTCCATTTTTACCGAAATTAGCTTATTTAGGTAGTCTCGATTGACGGCAACGTGCCAAATCATTATATATGTAAAGTAAACGAAAAGAAATCGAAATCTGTAATTCGCTAACGCGGACTTTTTTAATTCATTGGAAATGTTAGAGCGAAATAATTTATGAAAGAAAAAGAAGCTTAATGAACAGAACCAGTGAAAATTTAATGAAATGCCCCAGCATGCCTCTTGTTCCCACGCGCCCGTCCAGGCAGGCAGTCTTATTACTGGTTAAAATGCGCGGCGCCCCCATCTTTGTGGTCGATAATGAATAAAATACAGCAGCGGCGATAATAATAAGAAATAATTATCATTTTTTTTTTATTATTCTGCAAAATCGGATTTCTTGACATAATGAGGACATGCTATTCCACTATCACTCATTTGCACTCACGGCCATTATATAATTATTCGGCTACCGCGACCAAAACACTATTTTCTATATCGCCGGCCATAGCTGCTCCTTATTAACACCATCGCAATTGTTATCGTCGTCGCCCAACTCTATTCAAAATCGATAAAACGGAAATGCATTATCACGTCAGTCTCTACATATTATTTTACTTTTGAAAAATACTACTACCCTCCGGCCTACCTCTCAGTGCTCGTATTCTCCACTAACGATTCCGATTATCGTTAATTCAATTAAGAATATCGCGGGCCAATTGAAAAAATTTCACCGCGCCGAACGCTTAGACGCAACATTAGCGGAATTAAAAAAATTCTCGATTTAGAATTGCGCTCTAGCACGGCGCTCTCTCGGCTTCGCTTGTCTTTCGTGCAACATTGAACTAGTCGAATCAAAAACTGATGATGGTACACCGACGATTATTCAACTACCATTTTCGAAAAGCCCTTAAAAATTGAATTTTAAAAAAGTATAAACCACCATCCTGCTATCTAATAAATTTCAAAGAGGAACGTTTATTTACTCGCCAAAGACGACAGAGCTTCATGTGACGACGGTTGTGTCATCACTTACATAAAAATTATTAAATTACCTCTTCTCAGGATCCCTAAATTCGGTGCTATCATGCATCGCGCATGCTGCAGTAAACACACATCGCCTTTTCTTTCGGACGTATATGCAACTGCTTGTTTTCAACTAAAGAAAACACAACGTTCGGTTTAGCTTCGCATTTGTTCTGTTTGTTGTTTTCCTTTTTTTTTTCTCCTGCTTCGAAAAGAATCACTTAGCTCAATCAATCACTCTAGACTTTGGCCACATAGAGATACCCTTATTCTCTAATCGCACTATCTTCTCATACAGTCAGCACCCGGTCCTTAAATTTGGTTTCTTTCTATTTCGTTCAGTCATCGTTCTACTATTGCCTTATTAGTCAGATTAAGAATTAATCATTCTTTTCTCACTGCTTCTCGCTTTCATTTTTCTCTATCTCCTTTTCTATCCCTTCCAGAACTCTGATTCTCCTTTTGAATGCTACGCGAACCATCTATTCTTTGAATGTTTGGCTGAACGTTCTCTTTTGTATTTGAAAATCCTGGCTCTTGGTCTTCCGGCTCCTTACACTGCTTCATCCGTTCTTTCCGACCTCTAGCAATGATTCCTTTATTTCAATCCTTTATTCCATCTCCAATCGCTTCAGAATCTAATTTTCTAATATAATACAATCAAGTGGTTCGGTTAAAACTAAGGATGAACGCAAAAAAAAAAAGGAAAACTCAGCAGACTAACTGTAAACGGTTTGCTCAATTCTAGGCCAGTAATTACTTAGTCTCTCTTGTTACAACGTACTTATTAATCGTGTATAAAAGAAAAAAAAATACCATTAATACTTGATAAATTTTCAAGTTAGTCGAAAAATTCAAATTGTCGTGTGGTGCGAAAAAGGTCAGATAAAACTTTTAGGAATTCTGCAAAGAAAAATGTAAATAAGACAATTTTAGAATTGAGACTTCACCAATACGTACCGGATGTTGCTGACATAGAAGTGAAAAAAGTGAAATTTAACTGTAGAAAGCGTATAAGATTCTCTCGTTGATTTACTGTCGATTCTTAGCCACTCGGGAATCTCTGACAACGAACCGGTTGAATGTTTGGTTCGGATTGCTGCTTAGCCCTCCTTCCACTATGTAAAAGTTTCCATCTCAGATTTGGATCGGATGTTCCTCTTTTTCTTAAAATTATTCACTTCACCTATCCGTTCAACCTAGTTTGTACCTTTTGTTTCCCTCACTTTCCAGTTCTATTGAAGACCTCGAAAAAAGTTATCTGTTGAGTCGTCGAAGAAAAGGGTGGATAGAAAAACAAATTGTTCTATCCCGAAAAAGAATGGTAACTAAGGAAGTAAACTCAAGAGCAATGTTAATAGAGAGCACTTTATTCTGTAGAGAAGGTAGGTGAACATTATCAAAGGCACACAGGTGGCATCAACAAAAGCGGCGATGGTAAATTTCCCGTGAATGAGAAATTTATAGATATCGGAAAGGAAACGGGATATGCAATCAGCAGCACCAACAGGACGGAAACCGAACATATTATCAGGAAGTCCAGGCGATTATTAATCACGTGTTCAAAAAGTTTTCTTAAACACGAGGCTGGAAAAATTAGACGGAAGAAGTTAAACTTCTTTTTCAGAATGGGAATAATAATAAAAAAATCCCAAAGTAGTGCAGAAATGTACACAGGAAAAAATTATAGATAGACAAAAGGGTTTTAAGAACTAACTCAGAAAGGTTTTTTTGAGGACAAGGAGCGGAATACCGTCTATATCGGGGCTAGAATTAGAAGAACTGGTCAAGGAATCGCGAAGTTCATTGACGCTGAAGGGAGAAGAGAAAAAGCGTGAAAAGATGTAATAGGTAGGGAAGGAATCCATGATTCCGCGAGGGATGGTACATAGGAAGGAGCAACTGAATCAAGAAAAATAGTGAGCTTAATATGAAGGACGTTCGGAGCTAAAAGAGCGAAAAGTTTTAGCCATCCTCCGAAGATGGAAAGTGGAGGTAGTTCTAGAAAACGATGAACAAGATAATTTCTCCATGAAAATTTCTTTTGGACTTTTTGAGGATAAATCTAGCGTTGGTATTAGCCCTTTTATGGGCCATTAAATGAGGAACTTCGTTATTTCCAAATACTTGTTTTAAATATACGAATTTTGATTTTTTTTTTTTCGTTTTACTCTGGTTGCGTTCATTTTTTTCATTTTTTATTTCGTAATTTATTCAAAAATGCTTTTTCCGTTCATTGTCGAAAAAAAGTGAAATTAAAAACGGTTTGTTCCCCTGTTTTACCCGTCAAGTTATCGTTTTCAACAACGTCCGAAAAATACTCTTTTTTCATCGTTGTGTACGTTAATGATAAAAAGCGAATATTAAAATTCCCGCGGGCGACTACTTGTTGAGCAATACTGATCTATATTAAAAATTAGATTCGGACAAATATTAAAAATTGTAAAGTATGGTAGAGACGAAACCAAAATTTTGATTGTTCGGTTTCAGTACCGCATTCTGCAATTAAATAAATTAAACAGAATTGCTGGGAAGGTTAGTAGTCGGGTACTGATACAAGAAGAAAAAAATAACAAGAACTCCTTTGGTACAGCAGGACCAAAAAACTAACCGCATCGAAAGTGTTCTAGCTGTCAATTTATTTTAAAATTCTTCTTTCCGCAAGTCACAGAGACCCGGTAAAAAACATAAATAGAAAAAAAATTAATTGTTCATTCGATAAACGGTTAGAAAAAATATTCCAATACGGTAATAGACGCCTGTCACAATTTGTAACCGTAAATAGTATAATTACCCGATACTGACCCAGTTAAGCGACCGTCTGTATTCCTGTAGGTAAAACATTTTCCTGCTACACAGAATTATATAATTAATGGTTCAGTTGAAACGTTAAAATGTAACGGAACAAACTGGCCTTTCCTTTTTTATTTTTGTTTTGCTAATGTTATTCCCTAGACAAGCGTTTTACTTACTAAAATTTTCAAATCGTTCGCATTCCCGTTCAGCTATTTATGGTTCTCAAATTATGTAATTTTTGTAGATAAACTTTTCAACTGTCTAACAAAATTTTAATAGATAAAAAATCTTCTTTAACCAATTTAAAAAAAATTAAAGTTATAAATTCAATTATTTTTCCTTTTTAATTTTCTCATTTGAACTTTTTCCGTGTTTCTTCACGTATACATTTTGGACCGATTTTTATAATTCTTTGTTAATTGTGCATCCGGCCCCGTGTGAAAACCGATGAAAGCACAGACCGGAAAGTCGTAAAATAACGAGAAAAAAAGTCTTTCCTCAGAGTGATTATTTCTAATATCACAAATGCGATCAATTTAAAATATTATCTATAATAAGGAAACAAATCTCTAGGTATAATTTTTGATTCCTCCCTGTCCTGGTCTCCTCATATTTTCAACCTTAAAAATAAATGCGAAAAGAACCTCTCCATTATAAAATACTTGTCCAGTCCTAAATTCAATATTGATCCCAAGCTGCTTGTCACCATTTCAAATTCTCAGTTTCTATTTCTCTCGGTTCAACCCTGCCCGCCACCTCAACCACGGTGACTTTCGACATTTCCCACCGTTCTTTCACTTTTGCAATCTATAGTCTAACTTACCTCTCTCCTCTCTTTTTTTTCCTCTCTTATTTCCTCACCATCTTTTCCACCCAGATGATTACAGTTAAATTTGCGTTGCCAATCGTATTTTTTCGAATGTTCTGCTCTTTCGCCGAGCGCTTGTTCTTTTACTTTCAGCTCTTAAGCCTTTCTCTTCCTATCACCTATTTCGCTCCCTGTCCTACAGTTCCTACGATTGTACCCTTCCTTTCCTCAGTTTGTAATCGTATTAAAATATAGTTTCTTTTCCTACTTATACTTTTTCGAGCTGTAGCGCTGGGTCAATGCTCTCGATAGACAAGCCCCCCCCCAAACGTTCTTTAATTGATGTTACTATAAATTAACATTATTATCAACTGAAAATAAACTCTTAAACAAATTAGGATTCAATTTTTTTTATGATTTGGTAATTGAAAATTATTAAGCTAAAGATAAAAGGTTAGAATTAATTTGTAAGTGAATATTTACATCCGTATTTTTTTTTTTTTTTAATTAGTTTAAATAAAATATTAATTTACGATGTTTAATTCTGTATAACATTTAGTTGTATATATTCAAGGGTACAACTACTGAGACACATACATATATACATGCATACATATATATATATATATATATGTATGTATATATATTGTTACGGTTCCGCTCTCTTCACAAAGTTTGAACTAGTTTGGCGCCATTGAATAAAAATTCTTCAAAATTAAAAAAAAACAAACACGATAACAAAAGAGGAAAGGGAAGCCTTTCCTAATGTCCCTTGCTCAATACACCTACCATGCGAACGCCAATCACGAGGATTGAACTCAAAAAACCGGAAGAACAAAAAACGAAATTAAATAAAACAATAAAAAGAATAATATATTTCCTGTATCACGATTATTCTACTCGACTAGTTAATGATATTCTCCTAAATACAACTTATGGCGAAACGATTACGAATCGATCACGACGTTGATCAGACGACGAGGAAAAAAGAAGGCAATAATTTGCGCTACCGAGCAATTGTCTAGGCATCGCTTCCAATGCGAAATTTCCCATCAATCGCTCGGCCGCCACGATCTCTGATACCTTTTTACCATTACTAATGCTTAATCGCAAGCCTAGACACATTCACACTCGCTTTTATTACTAACACAAGCACACGCACACCGACTTACGTATTAGCAATTCGCCAGATTGCTCGGAATTTCTATAATGCAACCCGCGATTACGTTGTAACAAAAATTCCACATTTCCGAACTCGGTACATATTGTTATAGTTTAACCCCTTTTAATAGGAGTATCTTCTACAACAAAACAAAAATAATATATAATTAAAGTTTATGTTAATATATACATATATATATATACATCTACATCTACATATATATATATATATATGTATATATGAATATATATTTGTATATATATTAACATAAACTTTTATATCTCCAGTTCGAGTGCCATCTAATACGAACTCTTCATCTCCAATTCGGATGCCATTCACTTTTTGTCAATTCACATTTATTGATCATTCCTTGTACAATGAACTGAAGTTATACTTTGTTGCAGATTATGAATAAATTGATTTCACTGGTTTATTTCATAAACTAACATTAATCTTCAGAAATTTAATATTATTCATTTATTCAAAATGTTCGTAATATGAAAAATAGACATTTATCCACGGTTTATTAAATTTTTTAAATAACACAATAAAAATATATTAATGCTTGTAATATTACCGTTACATACTTGAAATACGCAAAACCGCATTCAATATTAATTCACTTGAAACAGATCCGATTTCTGTATAATTAAGTTAAATTGACAAAATCATATCAATCGTAATAAAAAGTAATAAAAGCGTAATAATAAAATTAGAATACGTCAAGTGCCTTAGTAATAAATAAATATCAGCCAGTAATAATAACCTAATAAGCATCGTCTAGAATAAACCAGAAATAACAATAGAATATAAATTATTTGATAATATACACAGCCCCTCAGCTGATGTATGCAGCAGCCTGCGATCGTAAGTGAGCCCGAATTATTTTGCCATCGATCAACACGATTCGCAGATTAATGTGTACCATTACAATATATATTAACGGCTACGCCATTCTTACGCCAGAGGTCATCAGGAACCGAAATTTATCCCAAAAAAATGTCAAAATTTTATTTAACGAAATATGTAACGAAAATGTAACGAAAAAAGGAAACGAAAAAATTTTGTCAAACGACGTAGCCAATGAAGAAGTTTACACTTCTATAAGAATTATAGAAGAACTATACATGGGGATAAGTGGGCTTTCCCCCTTCCGGGTCCCGAAGGGCTGAGTATATATATATGTATATATATATATATATATATATATATATAAACTCAGCCATTTTGGCCTCGCAAGGGGCTGTGCCCCTTGATCCCTCTTGCTTTCATTTCTGTCTCTTTCTCTTCTATACTTTGTATAAAATGATCAAAATTTACAACGTAATTCTTACTGGCATCAACACGCACAAAAAATAACATAACCACAAAAATCCTATTCTAACATTTACCTTCCGTTATATAAAATTAAGACATTTTTTCGTTACATTTTTCGTTACATAAAATTGTGACATTTTTTAAATAACAATAACAAAAATCCTACAAAATATAACAAACGTTACATAAAATTGGGACATTTTTTCTAAGGGGGTAGCCTACGAATTGCGTTTGTAATTAATATATATATTGTGTGTGTGTGTGTGTGTGTGTGTGTGTACGTGTGTACATATGTGTATATATTTGTATGTATGTGTGTGTGTAAATAGGTAAAATAAAATAATTTAAAGTAAGAAAAGGAGAGAACAAGGAAGATGAATGACAAATTAGTTTCATTAATATTAATAGTTTATTTTCAGTGCTTTAGGTTACAGATATTAGCTAAGTGGATGTAAAAAAAATTATAGCACAACCTAACTCTAGCATTAGAATATGCTACTGCTATTCACGGTTTAAATTTGTTCTAGAAATGTTTTCTCGTCAGAGGTCCCAGAACAATCAACTGATTCTTCTTTGTTCATACACTGCAGTTATCGTCTGCTCCGTCCATCACTGTCATTTTTCTATTCTTTTATACGGCTTCCGCGTCTTTCGTGTTTAATAGTAAGTGCAACATCTCTGTTCATTTCTTAAATTTTTCATAAGAACTGTGTTTTGTTCGCTTCCAGTTTCCACAATAACCTAAACTCATCGTTCACGCTCCGTTAAAGTCGAATGGCGCGCCAGGGAATAAATAAAAAAATATCCTCAAATTTAAAGAGTAATTATGATGGGGGAAGCGCTTGAACTTTATCTCGGCCGATTAACGAGCTTCTTTTCAAGACGGCAAATAACTAATTATCGGCGGTAACAGTTTAATTGATAGCGACGGATATTAATAGGGTAGTTCTAGAAATAGATTGCACTCTAACGCAACAGCTGCCCGGTCCGGTATCTGACAATCAGCGGGCTATTCGACACAGACAAAAGGCAAACAGCAATATAACAACTACCCGGAAGAAGTCACATTCAGTTAATTCATTATCAGCAGCCTATTTCGCCGACATTCTCGAGTTTTATCTTAAACCTAATACTTCATTCATGTATCGCAATGCCGAAAAAGAAATTAACGCGTTCATTGAAATTACTTCACTTCTTTTAATGTCTCTTCGAGATTTTTTAAGTTTCCTTCCATGAATCTGGCGAATTCTTCAATTTTCGGTTAAATTCTGCCAACATGAATTGTTTTAAATTTTAAAAACTGACCTGCAAATTTCTTTTTTTTCTTTTATTTTCTTTTTCACAAGCCATAGAGTGATCAAAAATTCCGATCGAAAAGTAAATGGGAAAGAGAGAGGAGTTAGATTAATTTTCGATACTACCGGTATAATATATTCCAGCTAATTTGAAAACATACCGTAGGACTTTTTTGGAAACTTACGATGATAAAGAAAAAAAAAGATGTGATAATTTTGGTATCACTATTTCACTGAAACTAATTTTTCATCGGAGCATCGAATTTTGATAACGCACAGCAGAAGAGAAAAGGAATAAGAGCTTCAATGTGCGTGGAAACCAACGGTCAATTTTTCTCTTAATTATATATGTTCAGTAAAAATAGAACGATGGTGATGAGTTATTTTTTGGTATTGAAGTAATATACTTAAACTAATTCGGAATACTTGTTGTCTGACTTTCAGAGACATATGGTGCGATGAGAAAGGAATGTGATATTAATTTTGGTAGCCGGATAGTGTATTTTACTGATTTTAAAAAAATTCAGGAGAGCTTGTTGAAGATGTACAATGTGTGCTTTCGTACATGTAGCAACTCTAATGATCACGACATGTGCAGAAAAATAAAAAAGAAACATTAAATAAAATAAAAAATAATTAAATAATTTTTTTTTTGTTTTTTCGATTTCAGCCTCTACAGACTATGCTAAAAACCACCAAGTCTTCATTTTACACCTTGTACCGTTTCTTTCCTTAACATCATTCCAATATTTCTTAAGAAAACAATAAACTATTGTTTGATGTTTTAAAAAAATTGAATACAATCATAAGGTTCAGAATCATCGTTGCATGTTTTGAGTCGGTTGGAACTGCATGCGAGGATACAAAATATATTAACATTTCGGCAGACCGCCTAAAATAGGATTAGTTTTGAGCCCTAATAGAAAATTTCGGTTAGTTTTGGAATCTGGCTATGGGAACCTAAAGTGGGATTCATTTTCAACATGTATGTAAGGCATTTAGGTTAAATTCCAGCACCGACTCTTGGGTGCTGTTAGGCGCTGGCGGCATCCTTATGTTCCAGAACAAACCTTAGTAAAATTTTAAAATTAAAAAGGCGATGAACGCGGGTAACTAGAGTTTTATCAACGTTAGTTTCCTATGGAAATGTCCACTCGAATACAGATAATGAATTTAAAACCGCCCCACAGTGTAATTTATAAACTCATCACTGGCGAAAATATTATGTTTAAACATTACCTTAAACCAATACCCAGCTTTATAAAATACAGAATGTAGAAACATGTTTGGTTGAGTCCATCTGTATTATTCAAAAATATGTATACTAAAAATTGTGAGTTTAAGATTTCCTCTAAAAATTTAATAAAAAATGTGATAAAAAGTAAAAAATAATTATGTCACAACAGATAATACATTTCAAATTAATGTATATATACATATATATATATATATATATGTATATATATGTATGTATATATATAAGAATATTATAATTATTCGTAACAGTAGTTGTATTCATACATTTCTTTGGTTAAATAAATTATAAAATAATAAAATTACAAAAACTATGTGTAACAAACACACTAAATAGAACCCTCCGCCCTCCATTACAATTAATAATCTGCGTCATCTTAAAAAGTATCACCGTGATTTTATAATAAAGCAAGCGGCTGTCGAGCTTAAAATAAATAAATTTTTACAATTTTAATATTTGCACATAAAACCCAGCTACATACGAATTGACAATAGTTTCAATAAAAAAGTGGAAGTTAACCGAAAAAAAAATGATTTCTATAATAAACGCAGTGATTTTGTATCGTTGACAAAATGTACTAATTAAAAGGTTATTGTGACCATAAGCTATTAAAATGATGATAATCGATTTCAAATAAGAAATAAAGATGAAAATTTAAAAGCCTGTTTCAAAACAACTTGTCTTAATGCTACATGCAGCTAGAATACCGATTTTCAAGAAATGTTAATTTGCATGATGTACATAAATAACAAACTTCCGGAGTTCATTCGTTAATTTGATACACTTACATGCATAATGAATAAAATTACACTATTAAAAGAAAAAAAATGATATAGATGGAAAGGAAAATTAAACATTTCAATTTATTCATGTCATCGTCATTAACTGAAATAAATCATCCTTCGATTCACTTTTGTTACCAGAATTGACGATGACTTCATCAACTTTTTCTTTAAGAATCGAATCATTCTTATAAAATTCATCTGCAAGGCCAATTACATGCTTTAGGAATCCTTCCGCGACTTCAGCTGTTCGTGAACTACTTCTTCGAACTTTTAAAAGCATAAATCTCCAGTTACATTCGTTTCTCTGGCCTTCATTTTATTTTGAACCATACCATTCACGATGATACTTAAATCGCACTTGTAAGGGGGCAGATTTCAATTTTCTGGCCATACGCTCGGGGGTGTTCTGTTTTATTTTTTCTCAACGAATTACGATTGCGTTTATAACACAGCACCTCGTTTCATTCGTTGTTTGCTGCTGTGATTTTGTTTTCACTGATTGTTGTCCGTCCATCCTGCAATTGCACGTATATCATAGTATCAATTTAGTATTTCGGTTCGCACCCAGAATATTATCAGATGCAAGTAGGTATAAAAAATATATCGTTTACATATAAATTGTTGTTTATCATAACTGTTTCATTGCATGTGCTTAAAAAACCCTCCATTTTAACATATTTTTACAAAAATTTTAAAATTGTTTCCCTCTTTCTACACGTTTTTGCTAAATAATGCTTAAAAAATATACTTCTTTAAAATATAATTATTTCCGGTAGATGCTTCTTGCGCTCAAAATGTTGCTAGTTAACATAGGTGTGTAGCTCCTGCATGTGCGCGAGCACACACACACACACGATTAAATCACAATTACATTTTATTATATCGCTTCTTAATTATATTAACAAGGATATGTCTTATAGCTAGGTTTAATCTAAAATATTTTATAATAATTTTCATTTTATCATAGTAATCATTTTATACAAGTTTGAAATCGTGTTTTAATAAATACTAAACACATAGCCATATCACAGTTTACGCACCACCCAAAATGAAAGATTTCATGTTTTTAGTGCTTTTTTTTTTTAGATTTTTGATTGATCTCATATTATGGAAAATCGGTTACGCTATCGCAATTTGTGTTTGACAGTATTTTTGAAAAGAAAAATGACTAAAAACGAACAAATAAAAAATTACAAAATAAAGCTTACCCTCAATTTTTGACCACAACGGCACACTGAAATGGCGAAATATTAAAAAAACTCGCGAAAACGAGTTCAAAAATGCAAAAAGCAAAATTCGTTACGATATTATTGTTTTTAATTTTTAAAATCACCTGTCTAAAATAGGTTAATCTGAAAACAGAAAGCAATTACGATTATGCTATTTCAATTTCAGCAAAAGAAATTCCAATCGAATATATCTTAATAGACGTACCTAGATGCGGTATTCGTTCGGGTATAAATGCAGATTTCAAGTATTTTCAAGAATAAGTACAATTTGCCCTGAAAAAGTAGTTGGAAGATAAATAAAAGTATTTCGCTTACAAAACTCAAAGTTTACATGCACGAATAATAGAATTTGCATAATTTTATGAAGTATGTATTTTAGCGATTTATTGATAATTTCCAAAATTGCCGTGAAAGATGTTTTTTATTGAATTAACCAGAAACGGTGAATTAGCAGTTAGAAGGATTGTGCACGCAATCGTAAGAATCTGATGGGATAGTGCAAAATTGATAAAAAAATAATAAAATATGAAAGCGAGATAAAATTGCCTGCCTAAGTGAAATCGATCTAAATCAATTAGTAAAATAGTGTTGAAAAACTGTACCTGAGAAAATGAGTTCCCAAAAAGATAAAAAAGAATAGTTTACTTCGAACCGAATTTTGAAAAATCTGAAAGCTATTAATCAAAATGGCCTTTCCTCCTTCAGTTCGTTCAATTTTAAACGATATACGACATTCTTTTGTGTGTGTGGGTGTATATATATACATATATATATGTATATGTGTGTGTATGTATATATATATGAATATGTATGTATATATATGTATATGTATGTATATATTTGTACATGTAACCTTTTTTACCGCCAACATTCTTTCTCTTTTGTTAAGCGATAAAAATAACAAAAATTCAAGGGGGGTTTTTTATTGCCTAAAATTCTAGTATTTTTCAGGTGCGTGTATAGGTTTTACTTTTTTATTCGTGGCACTATGTTTATCAGATAAACTATTAAAAGTCCAAGTGGCTTGATAGTTAACTAAAGCCAGGCAAAAAAAAAATATATTAAAAGTAGTATTCTTTTTTTTTTTTCTTACATGCTTTGTGCAGCACAATTAAGCTAAAAGCATGCAGGTATAATTTAATTTAAATTAGCAGCAGAAAACTAGTAGATCTAAGGAAAGAAAGCAGAAAAGAAATTGTAGTTGGATTGTCTTGGAGAGGATTTTGTGAATATATGATCTACGCCAAAGGGAAGAATATACCATACCGTTGGATTGAGTAACGTTCTTAGCTGACATGCTCAAAAAAAAAAAAAAGAAATACAAAGAACAATGTAATGAAAGAAGTTTTAAATTAATGTTTATGTTACATACAACACATTGCGGATGCGCAAGTTTATCAACAACGTGCTTGCGCGTCAGACTAGTGTATCCCGAGCGGAGGGAACTAAAACAACCCGTTCTCTGCAACCAGACGGTTGATAATTTCATGCTCTTACGTGTTTTCTGATGGTGTAAAGATGGGAAGATTCATCTGCTTGATTGCTGCCACAATTCATATCTTCAAAGGGGGTTTTATGTTCGACCGAGGACGTATCCTAGCGGCTTCCTTTGCTGCTATATCTGCTAAGCTGTTGTCAGGAATGTCCACCGCACGGCTAGGTATCCAAAGGAAAAACGCAACCAACAAAGGATGACGTATTCTTTGACCACAAATATAGACAGCAACTGGATGTATCGAACGCTTTTGTACGTTTTGTAGGGTCACAAGACAGTCTGTGCCAAATTACTACAATATTTTTATTCGCAACAATGCACATTCAATTGCTAATCTTATTCCATTTAGTACAGTGGATATCGTTGAAAATGAAATCGAGGGAAAACAACTTTTTACCACAACGGAATTTTGTACTACAGCACATGCTGTATAATTCTGTGATTTTGAGGCGCCGGTATAATAAATGAGAGACGTTCTAAATGAACGTATCTTATGTACTATTAGTAAACCTTAATGAACGATTATTGATCAAGGAAATGCTGAAGTTATAAAATTCGTAGGTCTATAGTGGCAATACAGGATTTAAGACACTCGATCTATATACGTAAGCTTTTCGACCGTTAATCCCAACGATGGATTTACAGTTTAATGGGCTAATATTTAGAACAAGAGCCTTAATGTAAGGGTTATCGAAGAGAGGTGTGAATTTGAAAAGGAAGGAATTTGGGAGATTCGTAAAATTTTTTTTTTTTCGTAAGCAGCTAAATTCAGAGAGGGAATTGTATGAAGAAAGAGGACACAAAAGTGTAGTAATTTCTTCGCAGATATGGGGGTAGTTCAGAAGCTTCGCAGAGTAGACTTGAAATTGGGGTAGCACGAAACGCTTTGGTAGCTTAGACGGATAGCTAAACGTTGAACGCTGTCAAGTGATGATGCCGATGAGTATAGTGGAGCTCCATAATCGCACTTTGTGACCGAATCTGAGCTCAGTAAAATGATAAACGATCAGCTGCGAATGTTGTGTGCGATAATTTCTTAATGAGGTTGAGCTTTTCTACGCGTGCTTCTTTTAAATAAGCTATAGGCTGTTTCCGCGACGTTTTACTGACCAAAATAAATCCCAAGTATTTTGTTGACTCGCAGTTGATGTTACTAACGAATTGTTTAGGTAAATTTTTGTAGATCAGTTACAACGTTGAATTTTACAGAAGTGAACAACTTTAGTTTTTTCTCTAGAAAACTTTAATCAAACCTTTATCGGCCTACGATAAAAGACTGTTGATTAAAAGTAGTATTCTTACTCATATCTGTTCGCTAGAAATAACTTTTTTTAAGTAATATATTTCTTAAATAGCAAAACAAACAACAAATGACAATTAAAAGTGCGCTTATCATAGAAATGTCTTCAGAAAAGAAAAACGTAAACATAAAACTGAATATATGTTGCAAACGAAATTATGAAAAAATTGTTTTTAAAATACAAACATTGAACGGAAATATGTTCCATGAATGAAACAAACATACAACTGAACAATTATCCTGAACGAAAATATATAAAAGAAAAAGAAAAAAAAAAATCAACTAATAATTAAAATAGCTTGTAACACATCTATAAAGAAAATTATAAAAAAAAATAGTATCGGAAAAAGAAAAAGATACCAAGCAGTGTGGTCATGAAACTAAACACTAGCTCCTGATTGGTCAGTATCGTAGAACATTCCATACTATTTGTGAAATATTAATTTTTGAAAAAAAAAAAGATATGTTGAATAGTTTTTAATGGCATAAATCGGAAATGTATAAAAAACGATTATTAATATTTAATGCGATTATAGTTAATTTAAAATAAAATCTGAAAGCGACAAAATGTTGCATGTGTGTCTAAGAACTGAGACACACTGATTGCCAGAAACATGCGGATGCGCTTAACTTCATTCATGCTGTGATTAACACGATTGTTTTGTTATTACTTTTATTGTATCGTACGACGATATGCTTTTTGAAAAAAGCTTATTTTCCGACTTGACATTTGCAACAGTAGAAACCAAATCAGTTATGCTCTTTTGAAGCTCTTCTTTAACAATAATCTTCGTGATGTACTTGTTTTCACGACGCAAGTAAAACAGCAGGGTTTTTCTTTTTCGCAAAACCCTCCCTATTTGTAGTCGTTCGGAATTGAATCATTTTTAGATGTAACGGTAGCGTGCTGCTGACATCCTCTCCAAATTAAAACCGAACTAACTAACATCGGAAAATTCGTGCACATCCGAAGCAGTTTAAAATAAACGAAACAGCAGTGCGATTAAATTTACCGTAAAGAAACCGTAATCTTCGTAAATAAAAGTGATAGAAAGTAGAACGCAAAAAGATGGACGGTAAAACTGAGTTATAGTGTGATGGGTAAAGTTCCAAATATTTTGGAATGTCACGTTACAAGTTGTTCCTAATGATCAGGAATTTAACAGGGAAACTTATAGTTACAAAGTTACAAACTGTTACAAAAAGAGTAACTTATGTAATCAAAATCGAAATAAAATTAAATTCATTATTAAGAAGAAGAAAACAAAACAAAACAGCGATTAATGAAATAATAATGTTTAAAACTCAAAACAACTTGGAGCCGGTAGATGACCGTTTCAGCTTAATATCTCGAAAAACAGCCGAATGTGACAAATAGACACGCAAATAAAATAAGAAGCAGATTTGGAATTTATAACTACATTGTGAAATTGTTGATGGTAATGTACAAATTCCAGCGTTGCTAATTGCCGCGACGCAAGTCATCATCGTAGTATATTATGTGCGACCATCATCACAGCAGCGTATGGTGCAGAAAACGTAATGTTTTCGGTTTATTAAAAAGATGCAGATTTAACCGGATTACGTAAATAACTTTGTTTCCAGCTGATAATACAACGATAGTTTGGCCAGTACGGACAGAAACACATTATTATACGTTATTTAGTTATTGTAACTAAATTTGTAACTACAGAAGAAGTTCATTCCCAGCCAGTGTTATCTTTATTCATCATCTGATCGGACTAGGTATCGCCATGTAATGAGCTAGTGAGCTGTGACCAATATCAGAGGAAGCAACGCGTGAGAAATACATACGAACTATACGAGTGATAAAGGTTAATCCAATTCCCCCTGATCGCCATCTGATATTATTGCGTAGTTATTAATCGTTTCTTTCGTTCATTCGGCAGTTCCAAGACACTAGTTACACAGTTACAACAATATCTTCTTTTAGTTAGAATGATTACTTCTCGTTTCTATTACAGGATGGTGACCGGAGTAATGAAGTAACGTAAATACGTTACCGATTAGAATGGAACGAACTATTTCAGAGCTGCAACTAGTTTCCTCGTTATTTTACGCATCACTGCTGAGTTATGCGAAAAAATTTTTAAGAATGAATCATAAAAACTGTTACACTTTTATCAATAATTTCTCTTCTCCGTCGGCCTTTGAAACCTATAACACCCGGTTATGTCCTCCATGCATTATTATTATGGTCTTCTTGCCGGTCAAGTTAATTATAGCAATGGCTAGAAACAGTTACTACGCTACTTTACCCACGAATACAATCATTCACAATATCTAAAATTCGACATCTTTGAAATCCGGAGTCTATTAACTATGATTGAACAAATACTGTATATACATATTATCACGTTTTTAGTCGAAAACTGACTATCATCACTCCGAGATATAAACCGATTTTAGGAGCGCTTTCAACGATTAAAAAGGCTGTAGAGGTCAATAAAATCAAGAAAGCGTTCCAACAACGAAAAAAAAAAAAAAAAAAAACTAACAAAAAATCTAGCTTCCCAAAATAGGCCGGTCAATAGCGAAAGAAGCAAGATAAGAAAATCAGGAGGCGACCGGTACGTGAAAGTAAATATAATTTAAACGGCAGTAACCAATTTTTGTTTGAGCGAAGCTACGAAGAAAACAAATATGAAGCTCGCGAGATTTCCCGGACCGGCTTTTTTCTAGCCCAAATAGAATCCCGCGCGATATGTTGTAATTTTTCAATTTTTGATTGCTACTCGCGCAGTAATTAAACAACGAACAGCCGCTTTCGCGTGAAATTTCCCGTAAGACGGAAAATTAAGAAGCCTGTTGTTCGGTAACCCGATCTCGCAACTGATACATGCAAATCATAATGAATAACGGGGGTAATATGAACGCCGGAAACGGCTGAATAACGTGTGAAATGCGGCACCTCTTAATTGAACAGGTGTGCACAAGGGCTTAGCTACGAAAATTAATAATACACAACCGAGAAACCAAAGAGTAGCGAACACGTATAAAATAGAAATGAAGGAAAAATAGAAATATTAAACAGAAACGGTATATTATTGCATATTTTATTCTGTTCCTGATAGGTCGTGTTTCTGATCTTATTTTCACGTTTGATATTCAGAATTGCGTTTTGAGTAGTCTCAACATACACTCTACAACAGCAAAACACGGTACTAGGAAAGGGTTTTTAATCCTTCTCGGATTCGATGAAAGTTGTGCCATAAAACCCTAGCCAACGACTGGTTGAATACGTGTACATTCGCTCTCGTATGTTCTTAAATATTCAGTTACGGGGCTCCAGCTCATTTTCCATCTTTACAATTCATGGTGATCCGCACGTGTCATCGCTACCTTTTAGTTTGTCTCAATTTAGTTCATATTTCATTGAAAATCATCGAAAATTAAATAAAAATATTAATTTTGTTGAAAATAATCCAAATTTGCTGTTCTTAAAATATTTCAAAATTTTCGAAATATCCCCCCCCCCCGA
Source organism: Icerya purchasi (assembly GCA_039619475.1). Classification (NCBI taxonomy): domain Eukaryota; kingdom Metazoa; phylum Arthropoda; class Insecta; order Hemiptera; family Monophlebidae; genus Icerya; species Icerya purchasi. Next base: position 244,168,338 of record CM077115.1, read on the forward strand.
TTTATTGATCTTAAAATATTTCAAAGTGTTTAAAATATTTCAAATTTACTCGACAGCCGCTCATACAAAATTAATTTTTAAATTTACTGCAACAATGGATGGCTAAACACTCAAAAGCCAAAATCTGACAGCCCCTCATTCTTCATATAAATTATAATTTAACTTACACAAATAATTTCAGTTACGAATAATTTAACTTAAAAATGAAAGTACCTAATTCTCTCGTTGGAGGGATTGGCCTGATTTATTTGGTAGGTTAAAGTGGAAGTCACTGGCGCTGTTTATGGCCTCCGAAGCCGGTACAGTGGAAAAAAAAAAAAAGATGAAAGAATAATTTTGGAATAATTAATATGATTATTTGCTATCAATTTAAAGAAAAAAAAAAAAAAAACACCATATACATTTGTGATATTGTATGCTGAACGAAAAAATTGTTTTTTTTTCTTTTAAAAATTTTAATTTACTATTTCGGAGATATTTACAAAATTCTACGCTCTAATAAAAAAGTGTTAAGTTAATTTTAATTTTAATTATGAATTTTAAAACAACGTGATTTTGTTCGTTACAATTTTTATTCCGGCTGGGAATTCCCCAGGCCGCTATAGATGTGGTGACTCGTTGTCACCACATGTGATCGACCGTTTATTAGCATTTCAATAGAACCTGTTGTGCGTGCAATTGTTATCGATGTTATCGCGGTCATTTTTCGGGGTACCCTTTTTCAACCCCTTTTTTGTGTTTTTTCGTTTTCTTTTATCATTAAATATGCCCACCGAAATCGAACTGTGCGACGCGCCATGTAATCCCACGTTTTACCAATTAATACGATTTACGGAAGAAGAAATAATTCGGTACTACGTCAGACAACGAGTTCTTCCGTATTTCAGGTTCAAATTAGTTTCAATCAATTTACTTTTTTTCTTTTTTTTGTGAGCCGTTTCTTCCTATCTACTTCCGCGGTATTTTTTTTTTCTATTTTTTTTTGTTTACAAAGTTTAGAGTTTGCTCGGCGTGTCAAAGTCTACTAATGATTACATAATAAAAATTTGGAATTTCAGTGTGGTCCATGGATCGGCAGTCTAATTTTATTTGTTGATATAGTACTTTATTAATAAAAAAAAAAAAGCATTTCCCGCAGAGATTTCTGTGCACTTAGCCGCTTGCGCATAGGCCATACGGCCATGTCGTATAATTTCATTTTGCAAAGAACCCCCTCTCCTATGAATTGTCCCCTTTCTGTGGTCAAGATGTTGGTCCCTCAACTACTATGCGACTGTCCAGCATTATCACCTCACCGGCACCCTTCAATTAATAACAAAACAGTCATCAACATTCTTGAGAATTCCCCCGATGCAATTTTATCTATAGTTTATCAGATCTAGCGGAATAAGCAGATATCTATAAAAACAAACTGCGCATCTTCGTACTGTAATAGCGCCACAGCAGTTAAACACGGTACAGAATGTTGCTTTCACAAGAAGAAAAAAAATAAAATAAAATAAAAAAATTAAAAACAAATTTTAAATCCATTTATAGTGAACTTTTTCTTGCTCATATCTGTTTTTTATTTCTGTCAGTTGTAATATACAGCTTTGTTTAATGTGTATGCTGCTTATTAAGGTATGTTTTTTTGTATTATGGGTACGCTAACGAAGAGCAACATCCCAATCAGCCAAGGAATCTAAGTAATAGTTCAAAAGGAGAATAACATATCAGATATTTGAATCGGGTGCGAGATCGAATGAATGAAAGAAGGATCTTCCGTCTTCCTACTCCATACAATGACACTCTTATGTTGTCTCATTTCCTTCCTTGTCAGTTGTTCCTATTCTAGCTTCTTTCATTAAGGTATGCGTAATTTAGTATATTAAATATTCCATCTTCTTTAATTAAAATACATTTCATATTCGTTCTATATTATTTTAACGAGATTTTTATTATTTTCTTTTTACGGTACTTTAATTTTTTTACCTCATTTACAGTGTATGTTCGTTATTTTCAAAATATTCCATTTGCGGTATTTCACTACTTTTCGCGCGAAATGAACTGGAGCCCGGTATCTGAATGCTTACCCAAATTTTGTTTATGAATATAAAAGGAGAAAATGGGGCTAGACTCTGGACATTGTTAAAGGATGGTGAACATAGTATGTAAAGAACTGGTACATAATCGGAAAAAGAAAAATAGTTAGACAATACTTAAGATGGGATGACGAAACAATAAAACTCTTGCACAATCGGCATTATGGGAGAATTGCTTAAACGAATGAACAAGATTGATTGAAGGAGGCTCTTATGCACGATTTTCTAAAGTACATACGCTTCGCGTTATTGTATTGTGACGACTAATTCATAAATAAATAAATAAATAAATAAGCTGAAAAAAAAATCTAACAGCTAATTACTCTACCACATTTCACGAGCAGCGGATCATTTCAAGCTCTGTTTAAGCTGGGAAAATTACTTGACAACGGACCAAGAACACACTGCCTCTTACGGTACATCAGATAGATATATCTCTTATAACCAGATTTTACACTACCGACTGACGTATAAAAAAGTTTTAAAGATAACTTTCGATAGTCGGGTAATTTATTTACAATCATTTTGTAAATAATTCTAAATAATTACATTGTGCCAGAAGTTGTTTTAGCTACATCGAAAATAATCCCATTCCAGTATGTTTATTTACACTGAGAAATTGTGTGTTTTATGCTGGCGCGAGTACGTGTTATGTCGCTGAATATCTGACCTGCCCGGCGGCAAAAAACCCGAATTTAGATTTCGCAAAGAGGAGAAAACAAAGGTAGGCGCGGTCGGAGCACACATTTCCAGCGAACAGAACAAAACTTTTTCCAATTTTTAAATCCAATTTCGATTTCTGCTTAAATTAGAATATCGGGCGAGGGAAAATTAAAGCAAGCTGGAAAACACACGCACGTGCACATACGGAACAGCTGCTGTGGCACTAGTTTGGTAAACGCACCGAAGGAAAAAGCCGTACGGTTTTTTTTTATGCTTTTCCTCTCTTCGTCCTGATAATTCAACGGCAGCATGCCGATTAGTGGAAATGAAAAATCCGACGTTTAGTTCTTTTTATAGAATTTTCACGACGACAGAACTTCCGCCTTAATTACGGTAGGAGAAACGATTTCTCTCTTGCCTCTTTTTGCCATCATGTATCGCCACCAGCTCCGATCGTTACATACGTACATTTGTTAATCCTTATAAAACAGGAAAAAAAGTACTGTCGCTGCAACTCCTGTAATTCCTTCTGGCTCACACCAACCAATCGCGAAGACAAAAACATTTATTAAGATTTTCCTTTTGTAACGATTTACAATAAAAACCGCTCACCGAGTAACCGTAAAAAATGTTAATTGCAAAATTTGGCAATTTACAAAATGTTTTTAAAATGGAATATAATTCTACCGGACCAACACAATTGTGGAATCCAGCAGCTACACTCGTATCCTAAAATCTATAAGAGCATCTGGATCCTAACGCGCTACGTTCGGCAGAGTGATAAAAGTCAAATAAACAATCTGATCTTTTTTTTTTTTTTTTTTTTGTATAATCGAATTAAAAAGCAAAACAAAGGCAAAACTTTTTTTTCTTTTTGTTTTTTTTTGTTTGCATTTGTTCCAGTAATGTCCTGCATTCTCCCGCTGTAACCTACTGCCACCGCCTGATATTCTTTCAAATGATTCTGATCGAATACACCGGGACATTATCCGGCTTACTATTGTGACAAACAACCTGCTAAGACAAATTTGGGGTAATTTAAAAAACATTGTCTATCTCGTTCTGATGATTCGAAACGTTAACGAAAATAAATTGTGACGTGGTTGTTACCGAAAAAAGTAGACAAATGGTTATTAACAATCATCATCATCATCATCAAAATGTGCTGTACACGGTTGCTGTGCGCAGCGATCACAGGGGATATTGATCGTATATCCATATTTCTGGCAGCCTGAACTAGTCTCTGTATAGATGTTATTCCGGTCCACTTCCAAATGTTCTGCGTCCAACTCCTCTTTTTCCTTCAATTTTCCCTTGGAGAAGAAGCCGCATGATTTAATATATCTTTCTCCTCTGATTATGTGTTCAAAGTATCTTATTTTTCTTTCTTCGACTATTCGGCGGATCATTCTTTCTTCTTGAATAGTTTTTAATACGTCTTCGCTCATGTGCGCTGTCCAAGGAATCTTAAGCATACAGCGATAACGCCACATTTCGCACGCCTCAAGGTATTTGAGTGCTGTACCGGAATATGTTGTAGCTTCAAGCCCATAAATGCAGCCTTTCATTAGTCTTTTCCGAATTTCCAGGTTTAATGATTTATCTGTTAACGGCTTTTTCAGTTTCCCAAAAGCAGTACGCGCACGTTCGCATCTTTGTTTAATTTCTGTCTCAGGGTTTAAATTCGACGTTTAATATACAGCACCCGAGATATTTACAATTTTTTGACTTGCTGTGTCTATTCTTTGATTGTTCGCAGTCGGGTCTAATTTAATATGGTTGCTTACTACCCCATAGATTTTGTTTTGGAAACGTTCAGTTGAGGACCCCACATATTTTTGACTGCTGTTAATTACTCGGTCGAGAATCGTTTGGAGACCAGCAGCTGAGTCTGCAATCAATACCGCGTCATCAGCATAGCAGATGTTGTTGATGTATTGACCATTAACTTTAATCCCAATAGCCATATTAGTGTTTCGTTGAAAATCTTGACCGCATAAATGTCGAATAAAAGTAGAGAAAGTATGCATCCCTATCGGACACCTCGCTTAATTTGTATGTTTTCTGAGAATTGACCTTTTACCGTGACCTTTGCTGCTTGTTGCCAATATAAGTTTTTTATTATTCTAAGATCGAAAGTATTGATTTGTGCGTTTTCAATTCAGTGGTTCTTCATGACGAACTTTATCGAACGCCTTGTGATAATCGAGGAAGCATAAATAAACGGTTTTCTGCTGGTCTAGGCTTCTTTGCGTCAGTAAATTAACTGCCAGAAGCGCTTCTCTAGTGCTAAGCCCTAGTCTAAAGCCAAACTGGAATTTGTCTAAATTCCTTTCAATCTATTCTGTTGTGAATAATTCTCAGAAAGACTTTCGACTCATGAGGCTAATCAATCTGTAATTATCACATCTATTTGTAGATGATGTTTTCGGCGATGTTATGAAGGTAAGCCACGTGGCGGGTAGAATACCATTGCGATATCTTTGAAAAGTTCGTGTATTCTTCTTATGCTTTCTTCATCAAGTAGCCGTATAATTTCGATAGGACTTCCATCAGGCCCAGTTGTTTTTCTTGGTTTTCCAAGTTGAATTACTTGTTCCACCTCACTTATAAGTATTGTGAGGTAATCTGCCTGTTCGAGTTTATCTGGGATATTATTGGTTCTGACATCGTTTGGATATATTTCGACCGTGTCTGGAGCCTTTCATTCACATGTATCGTAAATTTCCCATTTTCTGTCGGTAGAGGCACGGCTATTTCCCTTCTAAAGGTACCACCAGTTATGTATTTCACCTCTTCATACAGATTATAGGAATCGTGCTTTTTTTGAAGCTCTTCCAATATTTCACATTTCTGCTTCATCCATTTGTTTTTAGCGTCTCTAATTTCTCGTCGAATTAATTCAATAGCCGCGAAAATTTAAACTCGTTTTTAAGAAAATCAAAGTTTTACTTGTTTTGCACGCTTTATTGTTTAATCCAATTAAAGAACAAGACCGAGTCGATTTTTTTCATGTTTCTTAGTACTCTTTTGTTTAATCGTAACCGCAGCACCATTGGATTATAGGTAGAAGTGTTATCAGTAGAGCCTGGTTCGAATCTCACTAATGAAAATGTCAAAAAATTTCACTCGCATTCGCCTAATAATGTCTACAGTTGTTGACGAGTCTAAAAATCAGAAAAAAAAAAAAAAATATTAATCGTAAAAATTTTTACAAAAAATTATATACGCTTATTGAATAAATTATATATAGAAACATTAGATACCTTTTAAAAATTCACAAAAAAGTTAAAACCAAACACCGACTAGTTTCGAACAGTGGTTGTTCATGAAGGTTCGAAACTAGTGTTTTGTTTATCTTAATTGTTTGCGAATTTTTTATGATATACCGAGTGAATGTTTGTATATAATTTATGAGAAGACACGTCGTTTTTTTTTTTTTTTTTTTTTTTTAATTTTGAGTTTCTTCAGTACCCTTTTTATGGGTCGGCCTCTCTTCGGCGGGGCGGTTCCAGCGATAGCGAGCGAGGAATTTTTACTCAGACCTTTTTACGAATTACCTGCAGAGTGTTTTTCAAATATCATCCGCTAAATACTATCATTTTTGTTAGTAAGAAGCGTAGACTCTTATTTCTAGTGCTCTTATATAATATATTCTTGACGGTTTTTTGTCGCCCAAAGTAATCAATTTTCCTAAAGTTATTGTCTTAAAGAAAATTTTAATTTTGATTTGTCTTCCGACTCTGAAGTTTACATGTTGTGCGGTTCCTGTGTTATTGCATATTTTAATTTGATATTGTTTCTAAACCATCCTATTGTAATATCGTATATCCTATCAAAAACATAAATGTAAACATGGAAGCCAAGTTCAATATTAAAAATATTCGTAGTTATCGACTTCGCCGACAAAAGAATTGAGATCTAAATGGGTGCCAAAATTTCTGTAGATAATCCCCTGAAATTTATTTATAAGAACATACAACATTCTAAAATTAAAACACAATTTCTTGGTTTTTTTTCATAGACAACAATGTTTGCTATTTAAAAATATATAATATCTTAAATTTGAACAGTTGAATTATTTACACAAAGCAGGTATTTAGGATAAATTAAAGCTCACGATTTGACTTGGCTAGTTTTCACATACATGTTATCTTACATTTAGCTAATCAACTACTTGTCGTCTTCATGTTGTGCATAATTTTTTTTTTTTCTTTTTTGGCCCGGTTTCAGTTAACTATACGAAACGAATGAACTTAAACAACAACAACATGTTGACGGTTAAAAGATCAGCGAGCCAGTTATTTTTATAATGTGTAGCGAAACTTGTCAATTTCCGGCCTTTCTTAAATTTTATAACTTTACAATTAGGAATCTAACTCTGAATAAACTGAAATTACGTAAAAAATATGAAAATTTCACTGTTTTCTGAAATTTTTTCCTTTGTATACACACAATTACCCAGCTGGACACCAAATTTCAACTTTCCAGGTCACCTGGAAGTGAGTTAGGTTTTTGATCTATATGTCAGTCAGACGTTAATATCATCTCAATAACCGTTTGAGTTGTATTTATGAAATTTGAGGTCCTATTTAATCTAAGACTCCTGTCCTTTCCTTCCCCACTAATTATTACTGCTATTTGTTCCTTTTTAGATAAAATTTCTGATCGGATCAAAATATAACCGACTTCTTTCCTTACCTTTTGTTTCTGGGTAAAGGTCCTTGGTTGACGAGCCCAAAAAAAAAAAAAAATTTAATCTAAGGGGTTTTAATAAATACACCAAATTTCATGTGTTTATGTTAAATATATTTTGAATTATTAAAGAGTTAAAAGTGGTTCCAATGAAAATAGGCTTAAAAAATCGATTGCTTGGAAAATATTTCAAATCGTAAAAATTCACTGTTTTCTAAGATTTTTTCCCCCCCTTTGTTGTATAAACGCAATTATCCAGCTGGACGCCAAATTTCAACTTTCTAGGTCATCTGAAAGTGGGTTAGATTTTTGATCTATATGTCAGTCAGTCAGTGATAAAAATGACGATTTTCAGACGTTAATATCTCAATAACCGTTTGAGTTGTATTTATGAAATTTGGGGTTCTAGTTAATCTAAGAGGGGGTTTTAATACATAAACCAAATTTCACGTGTTTATGTTTAATTAAATATTAAGTTATTAAAGGGTTAAAAGTAGCTTCGAATGGTTCGTGTAAACATACACACGGCTGCTGCGTCGTCGCCAGTTCCTTTTTCTCGACTTGAACTTGACTTAAAACGCTGCCGCGTGTCTAGATTACAAGTGTACGGAATTCTAAAAACTGAAAAAACGGTAAAATGAAATGAAATATTTTTTTACATTTTAAAAAGATACACAATACTCTAATAAAATACATGTTTTGCAATTATATAATATATTGTACATACACTGAAAAAATATAAATTTCCATATAATGGATATGTAGAATTAAATTTGGTAACCGGTCTTTTTTTTTTTTTGACTAACACAGATGATAAAGTTTACCGATTTAAATTTGAAAAATACCAAATAGCAGGTAAAAGTATTTTTTTATTTTTTTTTTTACCCCCACCCCCTTGGGTTTGCTACCAAAGAGCACTAGCCCAGCAAAAAGTAAAAAGGCTGAACAAAAATAATGCCGGCTCATTACCGCTAAACGAATCTCATCGAAAATACCGCCACTTCTTATTTAAGCGATCTAAAAGACGAATCGAAGACAAATCAATGCTTTTTTGCTTTTTTTTGTATTCTCTTAAAGCTTTCTTTACTTAATCAATATCCAAAGAAAACGAACTACCAGAACGAAATATTTTCATATCAGTTACAACGAAACGAACGAAATAAAAGTAAAAAGGTAGAAAAAAATTGATCATAGTAGACTATAAGAGATAATGTTTCGATTACCTTTTTCCTTTTTATACGCCGCTCGCCTCTTTTCTACAAATGTTTTGTATCATCGCGGTACGCCGGATTTTGAAAAAGGGCTTTCAGTGACTACTAACGAACCAGAAAAATTTTATGAATAATTTCAAATACGAAGCAGTCACCTTTCTTCCGGTAATTGCTTCCGCGCTTTTTGTTCTTTTCTCGGAAATAATGCGAGTAGAAATAGAAAAGTTTGGCCTATTTTTTATACAGACCTGGCTCATTAAAAATTTATCTTTACGGACCACCGTTGTCGTATTTTCGGAAACGCACACATCGACACGCGTCTATGAATAAAATTCTACCCTCTAACGCCTAAAATCACTTTTCGGTTCTTATAGAAGCGGCGCCAACTACTAAAGTTGCTTATACCAATTTCATTAGTTTCACAAAATTATAATTAACTATTTCCGCTTTTTCTTCTACGTCAGCGTTTAATATTTTCTATCGGTGTATTTCTACTTTTAAAAGAAAAAACAAAAGGAACAAAAAAAAAAAAAGAAAAAATATGACGTTTGCTAGCAGATCCACAACACCCCTCCCTTTTAAATTCTCTTTCGTTATAATCGGGAATTTTTCCATAGCCGACAAGGGGAAATATCGCACCGCACAGACGATTATTATTATTATCGGTAATTACAGTTAAGTAGATGATCTCGTTCATTCTGAATTCGAAAAGAAGAAACGAATTTAGCGTTAAGTATGAAGAACAAGACAACAAGACAACAAGACAACAAGCCAAAAATTTTGTCAGCGAAATTCCCGATGTTTAAAGAAAAAAATCAAAAATTTTAATCTGAGCGGAGAAGGTAGTAGTGATAAAAAAGAGCAAAACAACAAATTTAAAAGAATGGCTGCCATGGAAGTGGATATAGTTAGCGTGATGCGCCAAAGATGATCGCGACGGATCTATTACCAGCAAGCAAAAGACAGAGAACCCAAAGCGATTTGTTTTCGCCGCTATATTGCCACCACTCCCATTTTTTCTCCACATATCGCAACCAGACCCCTCAGTTCTAGCACGACTCGTTCACCGAGACTGAAAGCAAATCTCATAGACATTTGGTAAATAGCCACCGCATACATTTCTTTGGAAGGAAAAACGTGTTTGTGGCAGTCACTTTTATATCCGATGTTTGTTTGTAACATAAAATTCTCATCTTCTATGCAAACAAATCTCTTTACTTATAAATCCCGCATAGGTTATTCTTTATTTTTAGGGATAGAGTAATCGTCACGATTTTCAATTATTCTCAAATCTTATCTCATCTTTTTCTAATATGAAAATAATTACTTCTTAGTAGCGCTTTCGTTCGAAAACCACATTCTAATCAGCTAAAAAAGGATGATTTAAAGTATAATAAAAAATTGAAATATTCACGCGAATATACGAATAAAATGTTTGTCTTCTTCATTCTATACACAAATGATGAAATTCGCTGCATATACTTCTGCTTCGATTTATTTTGCGCGCCGTACATTTTTTTTGTATTTGTTCTCACTAAATAGAATATTTTTAGCGCAGATTTCTGGAACGTCTTATCCTTCTTCACTACACTGAAGACGTCACTGTCTCATTGACATTCTTTTCGCTCTGCCCCCGTTTAGTAATATCACAGCTCTTTTTGACTATACGCTTAGTTTAATAGATTCTGTAAAGATCATAGGAGGATTGGAAACGGTAAACAACGCGAATTAAAATAACGACCTTTAGTAATATTAAGTATTCCTGGACCTAGCGGCACATTGCGATTCGCAGTGCAAAAGATTTGCCTCTAATAAATAGCGACTCAGAATAAATACTATTTAAAAAGATCATAAATAATTCTTCTTACAGCATAAAAAAAGAAATTAACAAAAACGAACAAATAATGTTATGATGTCCTTTTATTTAAATTTTTATCAAAAATTAAGTTATTCAGAATAATTTAATATAAATAAATTACAATACAAAATAAAACAATTATATTTAAAAAATGCCAACTAGACAACAATCATGGCATTCATTGAACATCGGATTTTTTAGAATAGCAGATGCGAAACGTAATTTTGAATGAAACTTTTTTATACATTTAATATATAATACATACATATATATATATATATATATTGTAACGGATTCGATACCTATAGCGCTATCTTTTAGCGGTGTTCGAATTATAAAAGATATTTCGTTGTTGAAATCATTTATTTCGTGATTTATCGAACACCGCGTTTTATTCGACGTAATCGCGGATCGTAGTGGGTATCGGAGATGCTTATCGGCTAAAATCGAAATTCCCGGGCACGGTCGAACAGACGACTGCGTCAGGTGAGACTGTGTGCGTGTGTATTGTTGGTAGCGGCCGATAGTGGAGAGTACTCTACGGGTCCGAGGCGAGTGCGCGTCGGGTAGCAGCTGAGCCGAGAACATTGAGCTGAGGGAAGTTTGTGAAATCCGTAGTCGCGTTATAATACGGGTTATATATAAAATATTCTAGAAAATTCGACGGCGTTCGAATTAATTGATAAGGTACGGGGTAATTTCAGCGATTCAACTATGTCGCTTGGAATAGCCCATCGTGTACCGAGATCGTCGTGTGTGCATGGCACTATATCACGAGAGTGAATTAAGTTCGTTGCTCTAGTCTATAATGGTCGATCGTTTAATTGAGTGGTAAAAGCACGTCGTTACGTGTATCGATTTGTACCGCTAGTCATCGTGAATTTTCGCGTACATATCGCAAATTTTGACAAAAATTTCGTTTTCGGTTTTGTTGTAATGTGTGGAATTTGTTTCCCCTGTGTTTTTTTTTTTGTTTCTTTATTTTGGTTGTAAATTCCATTTAAATACACGCGGTTTTTTTATATAAGGCTTCTTTTTGAACACGTGGTGAGCCCGTGATATCTCCAACGCGGAGACACACGCTACGCCTTCGAACGGCGGATTTTCGCGAATTATATATATTTTTTTTTTCGTAATAAAAGCCTAGAGCTCTGCCCGGCAGAGTGTCTATCCGGTGGTGACAAGCCGTTCTTGTCTCTGGCGCCCGATATTTTGGTTTATATTTTATTTTATATTTTTTTTATTCAATTATGTTGGAATATCGATATCAAAAGTAGATTTACAACAAATGGCGCTCCGTAAGAGGGACTAATAGTCCAGATTTGTAACAAATGGCTTCCGTAAGAGGGACAGTCTAATCGGGAATAGTGAGATTTATTATAAATGGTGCCCGGAATCAGGGACTCGAGAACAGTATTCGTATAAAATAGCATCTGAAATCAGAAATTTATTACAAATGGCGCCCTGAACAGAGACCTAGCAGTGAAATTTATTACAATATATATAGGTGTATATATACAGACGGCAATGAGAAGCAGCCAGAACATTAGTCGCTGGAGACAACTAGTACTTGGTAGATTAAAATAGAGATCACGATGAGCAGTTATTGCGCAAACGACTATGAAGAAGATATACACAGACATATACAATTTCATCTCCCAATTTATCCGACCAGCACAGGAAATTAGGCCAACTTATTTCACTAGAATGCCTACGTCCATCAATGAGGTGACATGAGTTTAAAAAAAATTTAAAAAAACAAATATACATATATACGACTGATAAATAAAATATTTAAAAAACGTTAATTTAAAATACATTGACTATGTTTACATTTTTAAGTATTTTATTTACAAAAAATTGGCATATATTCATTAAAAAAAAAAAAAAAAAAAAAAAAAAAGAAGCGAAAATACAACTTTTATACGGCAATAAGTGTTTTCCCGGCTAAAGGGTACTGCAAACAGAACTGACTTTCAGTAGCGCGGTCTGCAATCGTAATGAAAAGACGTATATCGTGATGTATATTCTTGTTATCGCGATCAAATCTAAAAAGCCGAAATAAAATTTTTCGCAAATAATCCTCGAGTTAAGTGTTGGTCTGCCCTTTGGACATTTCTCTTTGGAATGCTCGCTTTCCATGAGTCGTCATAATTCTTGGATTTCTTTAATCGCACAAAGAACTTGACACTCTACACCGGCTACTGAAATTAGACAGCTCTGCCTTGCACCACTTACCATAGTTCCGAGTACTTAATTCATAGTGTCTGTCTCTCTATATATTACCCTCCTGCGCGAGAATTTTTCAAAGTAGTCTCGTTTTTCGCTCTATGGCGTCGTCAACGAGGTCATTCAAGATTTCAGTCCTATACAAAACAGATAAGAAAATGAATATCCTCGATGAATTTCGCAGTCGATTTTTTTTTTTTTTTTTTTTTTATTGTAATCTCCGATCTTTATCATCTCTACAGCGCTACTTTACTATATGTCTATGCGTACTTGCTTATAAGAAGTGTTCTTACGAGGACCTTCACTAGAACTTTTACTCGATAATATTCCGTTACGTAATTTCCTTTACAGTACACAATGGTCGTCCGAATAAAAATAAATAAATATCACCACTCGTAGCAACTTCTACCGTCACCATAATCAGGCCCGTGCCCAGAATTTTGGAAAGGAGGGTGGGGGTGAAAATTTTCTTTGCATATTTATTTTATAAATAACAATACATTTTTCACTAATATTCGTACTATTAATAATTTCCATCATTTTGATTTATATGTATTAATAATTTAAATAAATGAATTACCCCGTATATGAACATTAATAAAAATTACATATGTTATTAATTATACTGGTAATAAAAATTTTTCCTTAAGATATTAATGAAGTATCTAAAAATATGGAGCATACTTTTTCTTTTAAAAGTAGGTAAGAGCACCCTAAAAAATCATCAATATTTATTTTAAATTTGTGATTTTTTTCAGATTTTTGTGTATTTATAATAACAATTTTGGTTCTCATGACCATAATATATAATAAATATGCGCGCAGCAATTTATAAACTAAAGCAAAAATAATAAATAAATTAATAATTCATTTTACATTTATACGTTTCGAAAACTTTCACTATTTCTCAACAAGGTTCCTGTTCGTCGCACCAAAATTAGCGACTGTTCCTGATGTCAGTGTTACGCTTTTGCCTCTACCTGTTAAAATTCCGGCCGCCAACATCAGCGATGCAAATTTGTATTGATCCGCTTAATATCAGTTCTCCGCGAATTATACGAAATAAAAATAACAGGAAATAATTTCCTCGATGCAAACTACTTTAAGATCTAAACGTTAACAAAATGCGAAATGACCGCGCAACAGGTATAACGGAAATCTTTATTTAAAAATACGGTACAAATGGAGACGATTAAAAATAAATTCCACAATACGGAAACCGTATCAAATTTTAATGTCGGCCAGTAAGGGCAGGTCAGTGAATGCGCAAGTCTAAAATTATAATGTAACGATAAGGGGAAAAAATCGATGAGACTAGAATTGCTCCACAGACTGATTTAAAATCCGAATAAGCGACGAATAATTAATTACGAGGCTAATTATGATTAATTAACGATTACTGATTACAGGACTTCTACCTATCGGTACTATATACCCAGCAAGAAGGGTAACAACTATAATGTTAGCACAGAAGATCTGTTACAACTACCCGCCAGTTACATTGCCTGCGAGCTACACATCACTTCCGCCAATAAATCGATTATCCGATCGGACTGCGAGAATTTTCGGTTTCGGCCGTGCAAACATCTCTGATAACGCTGAAAAAACGAATTATTGCCGAACGTGTTAATTTAAATGGGATTATCGCTGTCAAATGGCCCCAATACATGTATATACCGAATTTATACAGTGGAAATCGATTATTTCGAAGCGAGTAAATAATTCGGTGATCGTATATATATCTCATCCGATATCGAATGAAATCCTTCGATTTACGAGTATAAACGCCCCTACCATTGTAGTAAAACTTTCATAAAATACATATTTTTCGGAGTAACTTTTTTCGCTGATTAAAGAATTCAATCATTTTACACAATCCAAGGCGCATTCTCTTTAATAAACCTCATAACGCAAACACCAGATGATTTTTTCTTTATAAGTGAAAGTACGCAATCATGAAACCTAAATGGAATATAAACCTCACCTGCGCCTCAATATTCCTTTTTTGTGCTACTAGTATGTTTTGCATTCTTATCGCTCTGAATATTTCTGTTCGCTCGTACTTCCTTGAATACCCCTTTTTTTATCTATAACGATTTCTAAAACCGTGTTTAAACGAATTACCGGCACATGAGACGGTCAACAGAATTCGTTTCTTCAGTACCAAATTTAGTTCCATAAAGGTTGTTATTTTTCCTCTCAGCACTTTCTCGCCTGCCTCCGTTAATTCGTCGTTGATTGATAGCATGTAGAGACCTAGACGCGATGAATTTTTTAAACGACGGGTGCTGCTGCTTCCAAATAAATCCTGCTTCGTATCGTTTTTTCCTTATTATTTTATACATTTTTACCTTTCTGTCATTTGGTTATATATTTTCTATAATGCTTTCCCCGTTGGTGTTGCTTGCTGCCGCCCCTTTGACTAGGTTATGGCGCACGTACGCATATTTAAGCGCACGTAGAGAGGGGGGCTTGAATTTAAAAACTTTCTCTGTTAATTATACTTGTCCTTCTTTACTTAATCCTTGCGTGGTTTGTATTCAAGTTGGACTGTAAGGATGGCTTCATCATAGTTTGTCAGATTCCTCATTAAATTTTCCCATTATTTCAAAGTTCGTCTTTTTCTATTCATTTTGTCATATATATTTCTCGATTGTCCGGTTATTATGTCTCGTCAACTTAGCATATTATAGTAGAATTACCGTAGCCTTATAGAAATTCTCTTGATAGCTTGTTGGATCAATATAAGTATTGCGCTACTGCCGAAAATTCAACTAAAAGATTCCTCTGACATGTTAACATTCGTGATTTTTCTCTAATTAGTTCTAATTGCAGTGGCGGATATTCCATCCAGCCAAGTTTCTAGATACTTGTCCTCTCGCAACAATCTCGGGGCTATTTGTGTCGCCTTTGCATTAATCATAGTCTCCTTCCTGCGTCATTTTCTATCGGCTTTCATCTGCATCTACTACTCCATTTTGTCCTTTTTTCGATCCTCTTCTAATATTACTTTTTTTGTGACCCCGATATCATATTTTGTATGTTTTAGGACCTTTTCTGCCGAACAATCATCTTTCTACTCTTCTTTACTAAAACTCGGTATTCCTACTTACATTCTCTCATTACCTTCTACTTTTGTTATTCCCGTCCTCGAAATATGCTTACCCTCTATTCTTAAACGTTTAAGAATACAACTTTATTTTCTTCCGCTTCCCATTTATTGAGCTAATGTCCTGGTGTTGACAAACCCGTAAAAAGAAAAAAGAGAACAATTACTTTTTATTAAACGAAATGACTAGTTCCGATAGTTTTACGTGTGTTTTCCACGCAATTTCGTTAAGTTTACAATAAGCATTTAACATATTACGCTACCGATGTTCCTTTCTGTAGAAACATTATAGATTAAGAGACTGGATTTTTTTTATTTGTTTTTCGACATTAGCTTATCGCTGGGGACGCGATCTAAAAAAAAATTCGCCCGCCACGAAAGAAATGTCACGAAAAAATTGCTAAGCAATCCGTAACGCAACCAGAAAGTTTTTTTCAATGTAAACAGTCACTCGCCTCGTTATTTACTCAACAAAAATGTATCGAACGACTCGAGTCCACAAAATAAATTTCTCAAATTTTACTGGATGGCGTTTTAAAATATTGTTCAAATGCAAATATAAAAAGTACTGTGCATCTTTTGCTCTCCCGATTATTCCGGCAGTTGAGTCTTTTTTAACCTTTATATCTGATCGTGCAAACATCTGATTCCACCTCGCATCCTTTTCTTTCTTCTTGGGCCAATGCCTATTTTAACGAACCCTTTTGAAGAAGAAAAAAACTATTTAAACATAACGTTGTATTTCGCTGCGGTAGCAGATGTACATATTCCCATGTTCTTGCAAACAACGGAGGTAATTATGATTTTTTGTTAAATTTCTCTGCAAAAACCTTTCGCAGTTCAATTTTTTGTTGCCACGCGTCGTAATAAGCGATAATTTTTCACCTGTGTACCAAAATTTTCCTCTTGCTAGGTATTTTTATGAATTATAACTACTGCGGCGGAGATTAGCATATTACATGGAATTCTGCCGGTTGATTTGTCTCGGTAATATGTCAACCGCGATGACGCTATATCCCGATTTTCATATTGCATATAAAGATGTTCGTAAATACACATTAATTGTTAAAAATAATAAATAAAGTGTGATGCGCATGAACGTTAACGGAAGGGCAGGTAATTATTCCTTGTCGCGAATTTTACAGTATTTATAATACGCACAGAAATTACGTAATATTTCCGTCCGAAATGAATAAGAACCAACCGAAAAACATCGAAACCAGCCGAAAGTACCGCGCATTTAATTCGAAAAAGCAAAGCCGGCTTTAAAAATAAATACTAAATTTTCAATTATAAAATTCTCCCGCGAATTTTTTTTGCGAATGTGTACGTGCATGTGTGCACATCTAATTATCATCTAGCAATTCCCCTTCGCGGATTATATAAACTGCACGTAATAACTCTGATGATTTCAAAAAAAACTGGCTACCACGAGAGAGCTCCGCGAAACATCAAATTCCATTTCGTCGAAAATGATTTTCTTTTCTTTTCGTTCTCTATTTGGTCGCTGAAAATCCCAACGGCTGGATATAAAAAAAAAAAAAAAAGGGAAAAAGGAAAAAAACTCGATAAAACAATTTCATCGTTTTATAAAACTATTATCGACTGGAAAACAATAAACGTAACAAAGCGCCCAATTGGCTGTATCCTAGAATATAAACTGAGTGTGCGGCATAGTTTTTAACAAAAACTTTCGAATGTGACCCCACTTTTCGGATTCTTTGTCATGGAATTTTTCGCAACCAGAAACAATTCCAATTCAATTTTTGATGATAGCTAGAAACGAAAACATCTGATCATTTACGATTCATTGAAATCAATCGACGGGAGAAGAATCTTCCGCACCAGCTCTCGCATATGATTTTACTTCTTATCCAATAACACACTTTCTTCTGGTCTAGTTTCCACCACCACACCGCATTGGCTTATTTTAATTTTCCGATTATTCACCAGGTGAGATGATTATGTCAGGAAACCGCTGATTTGGTAGCCAAGCACCTTAACCACACTAGGCTATCGCGCTACCATAATATAATATATGCAATAATGTAATAATAATAATACACATCTTTTTACTTCAGGCGCAGTCTTTCCTCGATGTATTTTCCCTTGTCATATTTCTACTGGTTTCCATGGACTCTTCTTCTTTGCCGTTCTGTGCCTCAAATCTCCTTTCCTTGGATAAATCTTAAATCGTCGTCGTCGTCCAGTATTGACCAATTCAAAAAAAAAAAAAAATCTAATCCGAATTTGGTGCCGACTTTAATACTCGCAATAATGTTAACTAAGAGTAATCATAATATCATTTTACGCATATTTCTGAAACAAATTGTTTTTTGTGCTCTTTTACTTTTTTCTATCTGAAAATTATTTCATTACAAATACACTCATTCTAATCGAATATATAAGATTTAGGATTTTATTTTCAATTTCGAAAATATAATTTTTTTTTGGAATTTTTATCAAGTAATTTCATCGCTAAATTCCCATTAGTACCCGTTCACTTTTTACCCGAGACACATTGCAACTTGCATGCATCGACATTTATAAAACAGTCCGAAAATAAAAATACCGGCGAATTCTGCTACAAAATTTATTTTCTTAAAATAACCTTTATCCCTACGAAAAATTGCAATTCGATTCGCGAAAACTTGTCTACAATTCATTGTTAAAATTACGTGTATTTCCCGAAATCAACGACACGAATTTATACGAGAACGCTCTCTTTAATCTCTGACTCTTTTTTCGGCCAAATTTTCTTTATAACGATATACCATTGTTTTCGATATTAGTCGTCATAATTCTTTGAATACGTGTCGGATTTTTTAAATATGAACCAATGAGAACTTCCAAAGAAAAAAGACCACACTAGATTCTCATTCGCTGTAACATCATTAGAGTCACCTAGTTCTCCGAGAATGGCAGAATTTTTCAGTTCCAAGCGAAAAAAAAAAATTATACTGTATAATCTGAATTTTATTTTTTATTTTTTTATTCTGTATAAATCGGCGTTCTAATCATTCCTTCCACCCTATCGAGCATCCGAAAAATCTAGAGTTCTAGTCGCACTTAGGTTAAGCAGGTAGGTCTCACTTGAAAAATTCGTGATAAATCAAATACAACGCTCCAACCTACATGGGGGGAGCCCTCTAAAAACAAAAATAAGAGAAAACAAAAAAAAAAAAAAAGAAACAGAAACAGATGAAATAATTAAAGGAAAACGAACCAGAAATTCACGGAAAAAACTGGGAGGAGGTGATATACAAATTCCTGCTGAAAGCATAAGAGGAGAAAAAATCAGAGACCTCGTGAATAAAAGGAAACCTCCAATAACGAAGAATATCATCAAAAAATAAATACAATCAAATGTAAGTAGCGAAACGAAATTTAAATTATTAAATATAAAATAATAAGAGAGGGGCAAACAAAAAAAAAAAGCCAAAACAATGCATGAAAAAACAAAAAATAGATATTAAGGAGAGAAGTAAAAGCGCGATTACCCTAAAGTCCGATTCTGCAAATTAAAAATGTAGATAAACTCCTCTTACGCTGGCTAATGACCGCAGTATTGGCGAGCCCAAAAAAACATTAATAAAAAAAAAAATGTTCCCAAAAGCGGGAAATATAATAAAACAAATTATTTCCATATACATGTGTAAAATAATGTTATTTTCTGTTCAAGGTGGACCCATGAAGGTTCAGACTGAACACAGGGAATTCATGTCGAAACAATTTTTTAAATAGTAAATTTAAAAATAAAAGAAATTTATCATTAGTTTCTTCTGGCCGTTAGTTAATAATTTAATAACACGAAAAAAAAAAAAAAAAAAAAAAAAAACACCGGTAATAAGCCCAAAACAATTTTTTATTATTAAATATTAATATCCAACGACGACATGTTTATGGAGTTTCTGTTGTTGTTTTTTTTCCTTTGTTTTTTTGTATTATTGAATTATTGAAGAAAATTTCATTTTGCTTTTTATTTCACGTAGTAAATCGTCTCAGTCGTACCATAATAATTATCTTATTACGCTGATAATAAGTGTACGCATTTAAAACATAATTCGAATTTAAACGGCGTTCTATAGGCAAAAATTAGTGTAGGAAATGTCATTAAATTAATTGCGTTCGAATTAGGGCAAGCGAGCGCATAAAGATTCTGGAAACTTCGTAAAAATCTAGAAAGAACAAAATCTGAACATTCGTACTAACTTTCGTCAGTCATGTTAAAAAATTTTCGTTTTAGCCACGAGAAGGATTCTTAATGTAATTTTCTTTAACTTTTAGGCCTTAATAATGTCAGAGACAAAAGAGACGACTACGGTAATTCGTTTTTGTCACGCAGCCCGTTCAACGCAACTCTATTTCCACGACAAAGTCACATACTGTACAATTGATCGATGAAACGAAAAAACTTCTTCAAATTGGCTACATAAAGCCGCTAAATGCTAAATTCTAAATACTAAATGCTAAATGCTAAATACTAAATGCTAAATGTAAAAATAACACATTAACTGCCTATTAGTTTTTTATGTAAAAATTATGCGTTTTAAAGAATCATTTTTATTTAAATTTAAAAATCTGAATTTTCGTATGCCACCTCGTAATGCTTAAATAATCGTTATAAGCCCTGTCGTCGAAATTTACAACAAGCCCATTATAATGTTGAATAGGGTGAGGGGGAGATGGCACTATGTATTATGAAAACCAGATGTGATTTTTAGGGGGGAGGGGGGAGGATGCGCTAACGGGATAAAGTGAAAATTAAGAAAACGCACACATTAATGGTTATTATTTAAAACGCAACGCGCGGTATCATTCGTCAATGATTAAAATAAACACTTTTATAAATAATGTAAGATTTATAACCGTCGCGTTTCGAAAATTATTTCCGCATGATCACGGTGAACATGATAAATCGGTATTTACATTGTAAAAAAAGTATTTAGCTTATTATAATTAATAAACTGGAAATATCATTAGACGAACGATGCTTTTTTTTTAAATTCGATATAATTCTTTTGTTGTTTTTTTTGTTATCCCTCTTGGGTTTACTACCAGAGAGCATTAGCCCAGTAAAATGGAAGAGAAGCATGAAACAAAATGGAAACTACATTTTTATTTTATCGACAATGGAATCAAGGAACACCTCTAGAACAGAAACAACTGAGAGAATAGGCAATGAAAGGAACCGGAAGATCAAGCTGTAAAAGTTGATAATAAAGTAACTCACGCTCGCGAGATAAACAGGAGTACGTGATTCGCATCACAAACATACTGAGAACCGTCAAGATCCAATGGATAATTACGAGATGCGGCCAAGGAAAAGCGATTTAGAGAAGAAGGAAGGAGACTATGTGAGAAACGGAGGCGAGATAATTTAGTAAATACGGACCGCCGACGCAAACTGGAGAAATCATAGAACCAAGGATGAGAAGAAGGAACAGGGGTTAATCGATAGATAAAAGGAATTAGGATTAGCGAAAAGAGAAATATAAACAGAGTGCCTAAGATGGCAGGATTTAGTTGGGAATACTGTGTGCTGGAACCGTAGTAATAAAGTTTCCATTGGAAGCTGCAGCTTTAGCAAGAAGGTCGACGGCTACATTTCCATCAGAGCTTGAATGTCCAGGAATCCAAAGAGAGTCAATCTGGACAGACGTCGATGAGGATAGACCATGGAGAAGAGAACGAATAGAAAGGATGATAGCAACACTTCAAGGAGAAACGGAAGGTGGAGATAGCGCTAGAAGAACACTTAAAGAGTCAGAATCAATAAGGAATTTTGAAGGACTTGCAGAAGAGGAAATACACCGTTAATATACAATAAAATAATGAACCATCCGTTCGCTGTACAATATAATTTCTCAGTAATATAAAAGGTTACAGTAATAGCTTCCTCGTATGTGCGGGTGTGTTATGTATACTATACGCGAACGAATTAATAGTATTTATCATATAACTTGTGGACATACTTATCACACTGCACCGCTAAGGCGAGTTGATTGAATTTCACTTGGAAGACAACCTTGACGATAAAGAAAAAGTAAAATTAAAAGCGATATTACCTCATCTCCCGGTGGGGATGAGACAACTGATAATAACATACACTATATTAAATTCCACATGTATGTGCTCTTAAGAAATATCGGTCCACTGACGCGTGATATCCATTTCTCTTTTTTCTGATTTACACTGGAAATAGTAGAAGCCCTATCAGAGGATGATAGCCGTTTTTAATCAAAAATATGCGCATTAATTATGTTTATTCATCCCGTTGAAATAGTTCAGAAGGTGGATTATTCTAAAATGAATTATATTAAAAACTGACCAAACTAAAATGACGTAAAAAAAAATAATTTTAAATTTAATAAGAATTTAAATGCGTCATTTTTATTACATTTAGATCGTATAAAAACGCCACTACTCCGATTTCGTTCTATGTACTATTATAGCGTAGCGGCGAAAGTGATTGTAATCACTGTGTAACACTGGTCTCAAAAAGGCTCTACCAGCATTTTTTTTCATTTTACTCTTTTTTTATTATCAATTCTTCCTATCGAATTATTGCTTTTATTATTTCTATTTCTTTATTACTCTGACAATATTTTGACGGCAAAATTCACAGCAGAGTGGCGCCAACACTAAGATATTAAAGAGATACGCGTATAAAATTAAACAAAATTAAAAATCTGTCGTTAAATAATTTGAATGCTAAAAAATGTTTATTCCATTTGCCTGGAAAAAAAAAAAAAAATTGTAATCGGTTAGTAAAAATTAATAACAAATAAATGTAGAATGAAAAAAATTTTGCTCTGCTTTGAGTTAGCAGCTCTTATGAATTTACGGTCAAAAACCTAACGGCTAGCTCTATTGATAACATTTGCGACTGGGCAAAAAACTGAAAGATTAAATCGAATGAACATAAATCTACCAAAGTTGATTTTTCCTCGCGCTTTGCCCGAAGTATATTCTGTTAACTGTGAATGGGAAGCCCATTTGAAATAGGGATTCGGCTAAATATCTGGGGATGCGCCTCGATCGCCGTCTGAATTGCATCATGTCAAAATCAAACGCCAGCAACTTGGCATTACGCGAGTTGTACTGGCTGCTTGGGGATACTAATCTCCCATTAGTTTAGCTAATAAACAAGTCACATGAAGGCCTATTTGGAATTACGGTATTCAACTACAAAGAGATCGAACAAACTTATTATTCAGAGATTTCAAAACAAGATACTTCGCCTGAAAACAAAAAGCCCCTTAATATCTATGCTAGATCATGATTTAAAAATTCCGGATGTCGATGGAATTGCTAGTCTTCAAAAGTTTGCTGTCATCCAAACTCAACGGCAGCTTAATTCCTCGATACAAAAGGAGATACTCGTAGATTAAGGCGGACCAAACCACATGAGCTAACTTGTTACTCTTGTACTATATTCTTATTTATATTTAGATTTATCTAAATTTAAGCGTTATTAACCGACTTCAAAAAAAGGAGGAGGTTCTCAATTCGACTGAATTTTTTTTTTCTTTTATACATGTTACCTCAGAACTTTTTTCTAGGTGAACCGATTTTGATGATTCTTATTTTATTTGAGAGCCGGTGCCTCTCGCGCGGTCCCATTTAAATTTGATCAAGATCTGACCGGTAGTTTTTGAGTTATCCTTAATAATGCTTGAATTATGTGCGGCCTTCATTGTCGGAAGACAGATTTCGTAGTCTCGTTATTTCGGTCACCGATCTGTCATCGTAATTGATTTTTAATAACAAGAAAAAAAATTCAACTATAACGCTAAAAATCGTAGAATAAAATGTTTTTGGAACGAAGTTCTTATGCGCAGCTTGCCGGCAGGAGTAAACTGGCAGAAAAGGCGAGGTAACAAAAATCGCGCTAATACGTTATCCGGCAGGCGACCTTTACTCTGGGCCTTTCTATTATATGTATACGGGTGCGTGTGTGTGTGTGCGTGCAATCGAGCGAGTATCGAGATTCAGGCAGCAAGCATCGTATGCAGTCAGCTGTATAATCCCAATTCTAAACACGCGTGTACACTTTATTGAATTTCAAATTGACGCGGTTTTTTTGTGCGACGTTAGCACATTTCAACCAGTCTGATGATTTATTTATTGTTTTTGTTTTGATTAATTCATACGGGATTCGTATTTTTTGTTTTTGTTTTAATCCATACGGGATTTATATATTGTGTGTCATTTTTTTAAAGTATACTTTATGAATGACTTTATACACTTGTACATATATCTACCAAAAAGTAAAGGAACTTCGTTCCTACCGGGTTTCCCCTCTAGACACCACTTATCTTTTTTTTTTTTTTACAAAAAATAAATACCAACTTCGAGATTTATTATGAAAAATTTAATAAAAAAATTCACTAGAAAGTAAAAAGAAATTGAATAAAAAGTAAAAAATAATTACCTCTGATTAGAGAAAATACATATCAAAGTGATATAACACTTAAGTAGAGTGATATTATCGTAGTTGTTATACAACATTAATACTCGTTAGAGTCGGCATCAAATTCATATTAAAATAATAATTAAAAAAACTGCACTAAAGGTTCATTAAATTTTTTTTTTTTTTTTTTTTTTTTTTTTTTTTGTGGTGCCGTGTACTGCTACTGTGGCCAAAGACACCAAATATTAAGATATGATTAAATTAAGCTATAGATATTATTTTGTTTGAGGAAAGATAGTGTTTTTCTGATTTCATGGGGATCATCGGATAAGGCAGTTTGGATAGTAGTATGGGGATAGATTGAATGTTGGGTGCAGTCGGAAAGGATATGCTCTATTGTTAAAGGACCTTGGCCACAGTATTGGCAGAGTGGAGCGTCGGCACGATCCAAAAGGTGCTTGTGCGTTAGTGCTGTATGGCCGATGCGCAGTCTTGTTAATACAACGTCGTCACGTCTTGATGCCATGATGATGTTCCAAGGCGCAGTAGTAGTCTTGACTCTTCTCAGCTTATTTTCAAGCGACAATTCTTCCCAGGAACGGCTCCATTGTAGCTGAAACTGGGTTTTCGTAACTTTGTAAAGATCCTTCCTTGGGACTGCAACCGATAATAATGTGGATTTCCCTATTGCTTGTTTCGCAGCTAAGTCGGCTGTGGTGTTTCCACATATCTTTGAATGTCCTGGTAGCCAACATATTACTATGTTCATAGTCGAGCTAATACCCAAGTAATGTATCTGTTGAACAATCGGGTTTTTCAGGGTAGCATGCCATTCATTAATCGCATTGACGGCCTGTAATGAGTCTGTGAATACGATAATACGATCATAATTCTGATCTATGGCGGATTCGATGGCTAATTTGATCGCAATTAATTCGGCCGACATTACCGACAATTCCATTGGAAGCGCATAGCTGATGATTTGCTGGCGATGTACAAAGGAACATCCAGTGTCTTCGATATTTTTTGCAGCATCTGTGTAATACTTTTCATATGCACTGTATTCTTTCAATGCGTTCGTATATGACAAGAGTATGTCAGATTTTGAGCTGTTGGTCAATACTACGTTGCACCGTATTTCCGAATTATGCGTTGGTGAAAGAGCGGAGATTCTTTTATGAAGGATATTGTTCGGTACATTAATACTTCTGGTGTCAACATATGAGCGATTGTTTAGAAGTTCTGCCAAATGACTAGAACGGTACGAGACTTCAGGCGTCAGTAGAACATCAGGGATATTATTTGTACTTCTTAGGTAAATTAGAAACTTCACCGCCAAATAATCTCGACGAACGTTTAAAGGCCATTCGTTGGCTTCGCATAATATGCTGCTTATTGGACTAGTGCAAAATGCGCCGATCGCCAGTCTGATGGCGGTGTATCGAGTCCGACGGGCACAGTGTCGATTTGCAAGCTGAGCCGTAAATGGGTGCTGCGTAGTCTAGGCGAGGTCTAATAATAGTACGATATATTTTGAGTAATGTGTGTCTGTCTGAACCGAATGTTGTGTGGGATAGTTTCTTCAACAGGTTTAAGTTTTTTAAGCAGGACTGTTTTAATTGATTTACATGTTGTTTCCATGATAAGGTTTGATCAAACAACAAGCCGAGATATTTAACAGTCGGAGATTTTGGTATTCTTGTGCTTTGTAATGATAGTGATAGCGATTTTTAACATGTCCGTAATCTGCAGAAATGGATGCAAGTTGTTTTCGCGGCTGAAAACTCTAGTCCATTTTGTGAAGCCCATCTTTGAGCTTCGTTTACTGACCTTTGCAATAGTGCAGCTCCTGCTTCTACATTTTTGCAACCGATGAATATGGTGAAATCATCAGCAAACAGCGCCGAAGATATTAGTGGATGGATGATGGATACTAGATCGTTTATCGCGGTGATGAACAATGTGGGACTAAGGACGGAGCCCTGTGGGACGCCATTGTCCAACGTTTTTTCCGATGAAAGCATGGAGCCGATTCGAACGCGAAAGACACGAGACGATAAGAATTTTTTGATGAAGTACATTATATTTCCTCGGAATCCCCACTTGTATAGCATGGTAAGCGATTTCTCTTTCCATATTCTATCGAATGCCTTTGTTATATCAAAAAATACTGCAAGTGTGTGCATTCGTTTGTTGAAATTTTTTAAAATTTCTGACTGTAGGTAGAATAACTGATCTATGGTTGAACGCGATGGACGGAAACCACACTGTTTTGTTGATATAAGATTTCTGTTTTCTAATTCCCATAGTAATCGTCGATTTACTATTTTTTCGAATACTTTACATAGTACGGATGTCAGTGAAATCGGTCGATAGTTGTCTAGTTTCAGTGGGTTTTTATTTGCTTTATGTATGGGTACTATAATAGCTTCTCTCCATTGCTGAGGAAAAGATTAATTAGTCCATACGTGGTTGTATATCAGCATGAGTTTGTTAATTATTGATTCTGTAGCGTGTTTCAAGAACAAAATGTGAAATCTGTCGGCGCCACAAGCAGATATTTTCGTCCCCTGGATGGCATTTTGGATTTCGTGTAAACTTATGGGTGCATTATATGTTTCTGAATTTGATGAGCTGAGGTCAAGTTGTTCGTTTACTAGTGATGTGGGTGTCAACTGATTATTACTTGATATATTTGCAAAAAACAATGCGAATTCTTCTGCAATTTGTCCTGGGTCTGTATATAACTGATTATTTCTTGAAATCGCTGTAGGGATTGGTAGGTCAACGTGTTTATATAACGCTCGTATTTTCTTCCATAACTGATGAATCGGTGTTTTGTAAGTTAGTGTTAACGTGTATTCGTTCCAAGATCTCCTTTTTTCTTGTTTCAGTATCCATCTTGTTGTTGTTCGAGCCTGTTGAAAAGCTGTATAGTTTTCCAGTGTGGGGAATCTTTTCAGAAGTTTTAATCTCTTTCTTCTCTCCCTTATTGCTCGCGAGCACTTTTCTGACTACCACGGTACTAGAACTTTGTTTGTGGATAACGGCCTGTTTCTCGGGATTGATATTTCGGAACATTTTAGAATTCCGTTGGTAAATGAGCGAACCATTGTATCCGTGTTACTGTCATCAATGTCTACCTCGGTCTGACATAGCTGCTGGAACATTTCCCAATTTGCTTTTTTGAAATTCAGGGCTGGCCGTCTTATATGTGAGGCCATGTTTGCTTTCATGTTTATGATTTGTGGAAAGTGATCACTGCCGCCTATGTCTTCATGATGATGAACCTCAATGAGATGGGCAATCTGACTAGAACTTAACGTAAAATCAATTGTGCTCCACGTTCTGTACGTGGTACTGTAATGCGTAGGTTCGCTTGTATTATGGACGGAAAGGTTATATTGCTCTATTATGCGAGTTAATAGTTTTCCTCTACTATCAGTTTTGTTGCTACCTAGAATCTCATCATGCGAATTGAAGTCACCGGTGAATATGAACGGTGTTGGGAGATTATTTATTATTGATGTGTAGGTACTTTCTTCTATTTTTGTGTACTGAGGAATATAGATAGTACATATTGAGACGGGAGGTGTTATATTAATGCGTATTGCTAGTGTTTGAATGTGGTCAATGTTGAGTTTTATTTCCGTGTATGTAATATCTTTCCGTATGGCTATAGAAACGCCGCCATGCGCTTTTGGTTGAGCATTTAGACTTTTACATATTATATTATACGAGGGTAAAGTTAATGTTTGATGCGGCTGAAGATGTGATTCTTGTATGCATATAATAGATAGATTATATGTAGCTATTAAAACTTGGAGTTCTTCAAGATGCCTGAAAACCCCATTGCAGTTCCAGCTTATTATTTTTGTATCTCGTTGAGTAGCATTCATTATTCTGATTAATCTTCTTGTTGGGAGGAAGGATAGTCAGAAATTTCTTTGTCTGTGTTATTACATTTTTGTAATTTTTTGATTATTTTTGTAAATCTTGCTTTCATATATTTTTGTTCAAGTGACGGTTTAAGTAGCTGTAGTATGGTAACTAATTCGGACACATTTATGTCCAATATTTGTGCCACTTGGGATGGATTTAATGACTGTTTTGTTCCTTCGAGAAACTGAATGAATTTATCGAATGACAGTTCATTTCCATCAGAAGTTGTAGAAAAGTATTTTTTCAGCGAAGATAATTGCTGATGTATTGTTGATGTAGTTTCTGAGATGTCAGCGGTTTTTATATTCAAATGAGGCAATGGAGGTGTTTTAAAGTAATTTATTTCTGATTCTGAGTCCGATAAGGAGCTTAATAAATCATCTGTTTCCATTTTTCCTTTACTTTGATCAAGCATAGTGGACGTTTGTTGGGATGGACTTGTAGTTTTCTTTTTCCGTCTCTTTTTTTGCTGTTTTGGTTTGTCTACTATCTCTGTTTCGGCGATAGTTTCGGTTGTCTTTGATGAGGTTTCTGAACGTGATCGTTTTAAATTATCCTTCAGATTTGATGAATTCGTGATTAAATGGGGAGTGTCATGTATTTCGTCCGACTCCTCTGAGACTTTGGTTTCTGGGTTGTTTATGGGAATTTGTTCTTTTTTCATGGTGGACGGTTCTGCGGTTGATATATTTGTTATTATGGGCGTTTCATTGATATTCGTACAGTTTTCGGCTTTGTGATGTTTTGCTTTGCATATAAAGCATACGGGGTCATCTGTATTTATAAAAATCCTGCGATCATGGTTACGATAGTTTAGTAAAAAATTTGTAGGAATGTTAATTTCGCCGAAGTTGAAAATATAAATTTGTCTCCGCCAACTAATTATGTGTCCAAATTCGGTATCAGTTGGGTCTATTCTTAAAATGGAAATAGGTAAGGCGAGTTTAAGCCCTAACTGTTGTATTAGGTATTTTCCAATTTCGGAATTTGGAATAGTTGCTGATACGTTTGAAAGAATAATCTTCCTTGCTGGACTTCGCAGACGTCTTGCTTTAATTTGTCGTGAGATTTCTATGGAGGCACTTGCTGACATGAAGCTATCTACAATTTGTATATTTTTGAGAAATATTAAAACACGGTTTTGACTAATGCGTGATCCGGCTATGATGTTCGATGCGGTTCCTATTTTTTGTTTTAAAGCGATAAAATAGTCCTTTATGGGGGGTCCGGTATGTAGGGAAAAATTATTCCTTGTTCATCGGATGGGTGTTCGAAACTTGTTAGCGGAATGATCTTGTTGTTATTATTATTTTTTTTCATCAAGTGAGCGAAAGAATTATTTGGTACGGCGTGATTGGCATTAGAAATTAAAGAATTATTACCTGCAGCGACGGTAGTATAGTTACTTGTTTGTAAAGTTGATGTTTCCTGATAAGAAGATAAGCCTTTTGTGACGACGGTAGATAACGGCGGAAATTCATCTGGTTTGATTATATTCGACGTTTGTTCCGTTGGTCGGTGGTTATATTCGTTATCTTCATCGTCAATGTTGTCCATCTTCCTCGGTGAAGGGGAAGAGGCCGAAATTTATATGATTACGTTAAACTTAAACTCTAATTGTACTCGTATGATGAAAGAGAACACAGAAATAGACTTCTTGACTAAACTCTTTATACACGCGAAAAAAAAAAACGGTTCATTAAATTAAATATCGTAATATGAATTTGATGCCGACTCCAAAAAGTTTTTTTTCTTTTTTTTTTCTGGCCCAGCGTAAAACTCCCAAAAGTTAATGTTGTATCGGCCTATTTGCGCAGGATAAATAAACATAATAATTTATTGCAATATTTTTGTCTAACCAATTATCCGTAACATCAGTTAGGACTTGTAAAATTTCTCGCGTAAATGAAAAAGGTGCATTCTAATTTTTACGCGATACATGGTGCGTACTCACGGTATTTTATCGATCTGCAGAATTTCGGTAAAATCAATGACACCCCAACGTCGCGACGTCTCCTTGTAAGGAATTCTCGCAAAACCTAGTTAAACTTTTTTAACAGTATTAACTACATACAAACAATTATACATTTATCCTTACTCGTCGTTCGTTCCAAAAAAATGTTTCCTAGAATGCGCGATTTGTGTTGGTGAATACCGTCCGATATGTGTTTACCCTTCTAAAACAATAAACGGAACAAATTTTTTTATCTTCTCCAGAGTGAATAAACGAATTGGAGGCGACGGTCAGAAGATATTCATGGGTCTTTTAAAAAAAAAAAAAAATGGGGGGGGGGGGGGGGGTCGGTCTAAATAAAATATTAAAATTTTAATTTCGCAGCATCAGCATCGCCGGCATTTCTACGAGATCGCTATATTTCGCTACCCCTGGTACGAATATATCGCTACCATCATTTTGCAAATGCCTTCGCATTTCAATTCTGACGTTTGAAATTTTTATACGGAAATATCGTTAAGTAGAGCGCTGTGTTTCTTTCTGCTGCTGCGAAGAAGGAATGTAAATTTCGAAAAACTGATGGCATTTTATCTCAGTGTTGCCGACTTATTTTTAACATGGTATTATTAACTGCGAATATTCCTTTCCCCGCCGAACTAAACCTCATAACCCGTTGGCCCCGTCTGTCAACGTCAAAATTTAAATTTCAACTCGATTTGAAAAAGAAAAAGCGCCGCCCAGTTTACTCAGTTTATTTCGGGACGCTTAATTTTTTTCCTCTATCCGCTGGAACGTCCACCTTCCATGGCCCGGAATCGAATAATATAGGGGCTACTACGCATTCCAACATCCGGGAAAGGAACACTAACGATGCGGAAAAACTATCGCCGATTCACATATTCAAATGAAAAGCACCAAGCAATAAGACAAATATATATTACGTGATAAATATTGAAAAACTTCCGACATGTTTCGGAGCAAAATCATCGCACCACCACATGGTGAGTGATAATATTACCGGTGCTTTTCATGTTATTTGAGTCTATAAGATGACACAAAAGTTATACGATATTAAGTCTTCTTCGTTAGCCATTATCATCAGTCCACCGCTGGATGAAGGACTCCCCCAATTTTTTCCAAACGCTGCGACCAATTTGCTCTGAATTTTTGAATTTCATCTACCCCCATCGTATCCTCGTCCTGTCGGGTGTCGTTTACCGTCAGGTTTTGCATGACGTCACCACACTTATCCGGCAGTCTTCTTAGCCACATGTCCGCACAATCACCATTTGCTATTTTTCATGATATGTACTACATCTGTCACTTTCGTTGTTTCTAGCATATGCTTTTTCGTCCGTTTGCCCTTCAAAGTAATTTCATTTTTCATTGATTAATTCTTATTTTTTGTTTCATTTTTTTTTTTTTTTTTTGTTAATTTTTCCTAGCATACTCGTATATGTTATAAAATGTTGTTTTTTTTACAAAAAATAAATACCGATACTTGAAAATTTATTATAAAAATTTAATAAAAATGCGCTAAAAAGTAAAAAATAATTACTCCCGATAAGAAAATATACATCAGAGTGTGATATAACACTTAAGTAGTGATATTATCGTAATTGTTATACAACACCGATACCTTAATTAGCGTAGGCATCAAATTCATATTACAATATCTAGGAACAATTCAATGAACATTTAATGCAGCTTTTAATTATTATTTCAATATGAATTTGATGCCGACTCTAATTAAAGTATTAATGTTGCATAAGAATTACCATAATGTCACCCCACCTTTAAGTGTTATATCACACTCTGATATATATTTTCTTATCGAGAGTAATTATTTTTTACTTTTTAGCGCATTTTTATTAAATTTTTATAATAAATCTTCAAGTAGCGGTATTTATTTTTTGTAAAAAAACATTTTATTTTACAATTTTTAGCGTTATACTTGAATTTTTTTCTAGTTAAAAATCAATTTTTTTTCACATTATTCTCCCCATACTTTATACTTTAAAAAAATTGATTTCTTTATTTTTAACTGCATTTCCACGGTAAAAACATCAAAAGCTACATTTCCATGGTAATTGGCCAAATTGATGGTATTTTAAGTCAATCGCCTCCGCATTAAAAAAAAAAAAAACGAAGCTAAATCTAACCCGACGGTGAAACCAATCATGAATGAAAAGCATCCAAAAAGCTTCAATCTGCCGCATTATTAAGGATAACTCAAAAACTATCGGTCAGATCTTGATCAAATTTAAATGGGACCACATGAGAAGCACTAACTTTCAAATAAAAGAAGAATCATCAAAATCGGTTCACCTAGAAGAAAGTTCTGAGGTAACACGCGTAAAAAAATATAATAAAAAAAGAAAAAAAATACAGTCGAATTGAGAACCTCCTCTGCTATCCTACGTTCCATTATTTTCATTTCCTCCAATCACATTTCCTCTAAATTCTTGATTATATCAGACTCCATGACCGTCCTTCAATTCATTCTCCCCTACCTGATCATTCCTGTGATTTTATCATACTCCGCATACGCTCACTTATCCATGTTCTTTCTTGTCTCCCTTGCATTTATATTGATATTTACCTTGGGTTTCTAACCATTCGGGCATCTTCGGTAATGAAGTAGCTGATATTCTTTGGTACTCAGGTTTCTACTTCTTCCCACTTCTTTTCTTAAGAAAAATTCCATCCTCTAATCTCTTTCCGCTGTGTAAAAGTTTTCATCTCAGATTTTGGTATCGAATGTATACGTTTCCTCTTTCTCTAACAATTGTTCTTTCTATCTGTCTGTTCAACCTAGTTTTCCTGGTAGTCCGTGGTTCTCTTTGTTTCCTTCACTTCGTCGTTCTGTTGTTGTCTCCGTTATTCATCTGTGCTCTTAAGCCATACTTTATTATCTTCCTCCCGTTTTCGTCTTTCATTGGTTGCCTTTCCATATTGTCCTCTCCATTCAAACGAAGGGCGTGTTTGCGATGCTGATCATGTGTTTATTAAGTGTTTATCTCTTTTTATTAAGCTTTCTATTTCATTTTATTGATACTCGGTCTTCCTACTCCATATTGCGCCTCTTATTATCTTTTCCCTCTCCACAGATTGTTCCTATTATCTGTTCCTTTCTCCTAACAATATCTGGCCGTATCAAGATATAATTGATTCCTTCCTATTCTAATTGTTTCTGGGTAAAGGTCCCCGGTTGACAGGCCCAAAAAAAAAAAAAAGAGAACCTCCTCCTTTTTTTGAAGTCGGTTAAAAACTGGCAGAATGGTCAAACACTCGTTTTTTTCAGACTTATGGATGTTGCAGTGCTTTTAAGTATAATATTCCTAAATTTCGTATTCTTCTGGATATTTCATCTTCGAAATCGTTATCTTCTTTAATCAATTGTCCTAAATAAATGAATTTATCTGCCATTTCTAATTTCTGTGTGCTTATATGACTATGCCACTATTTATCCATTACAAATTCATTGCACATATATTTAGTTTTGTATTTATATTTATTTTAAGCCCTATTTCTGCGCATTTACCACCGACTGTCTGTATCATTTCTTGTAATTCTTTCAAAAGCTATTTGCAAATAGTACAATAGGAGGTGTGTTAATGTGTTAAACTTTTATTTCCGACCTGTATGTATACCTGCATTTTCCCACTTAATCGTTCCAATACTGTCTCGAACAATTTCGGGGACAGCGCATCTCCTTGTCTTATTCCTTTTTTTTGGTCGAATGTTTTCTTTTTCATCGCCGATCTAGCCGTCACCTTTTCATATATACATATTTAATTATTCGTACGTATATGCTGCTAACTGTTATCCCTTCTAATGCCCGGTATTGTTGCTTTGGTTTTCAGGCAGTCAAACGCCTTTTTGAATCCACAAAGGCCATGATGCACGCGCTGGTACTCTTTTTTTCAATTATTTGCCTAACAACGTGTATATGATCTATCGTGCTCGTTCCTTTTCTATATCCCGCCCGTTCGTCTGGCTTACATCAAGTTTTTCCGTTAACCTAATCGTAATTATTTCTGTAAATAACTTATAAATATTCGAGCGTGGGGAGGCTAATTGGCCGGTTATCTCTCTTTTATCACCTTTTTGATAGATATTTTAGTAAAATGTCCACGTTGTTCCATTTTTCTTGGAGTTTTTCTTTTTTCAAGCACCTATTAAATAACGCGGCTAGGTATATCGTATCGGGGCAATGCGATGTTAATATGTTTCCTTTATGTTAAAGCTGCGCATAAATTATTTCTAGGACGCGAAAGAATTCATGTTTGACTCTGACTCGTTTTGGACATAGTCACACACAGTTCACCGTTAGTTCTCAATTGTTTCCCGGAAACAGAACTGAGTAATAATCGTGTTCAAAATGTCAGAGTCGAATATTTCTACCCTTAGAATTTATACTCACGGGTAACACTCATTTCATAATCTTCGTATGTTCTACTACTAGTTTTTAATATATTATTTTTTTCTAATAATAAAAAAAAAAAAAAAAAAAAAAGAATGAATAAATAAATAAATATATTTTCTACGCTGCTGTTGCTATATTAGAATAAATTCCGTCGTAAGAACACATATTTGTCACGCGTAGGTTATATATTTTATATAAGGAAATGTCTAACATCAAACGTTCACAAAAGCTTTGAAGAATTCGAAAATCGCCACTGGTCACAGAGTATACTCTAGGTCCGATAATCCAAGGACCCGAATTTTTTTTTCTTCAGAATAACACATAATCACCAGTATCTTTGAAACTATCCCCTAGTTGCCTTCTTCATCCTGACGACGAAGCCGTCTACGATCCTGACCATATCTTCTTTGAATGTCCATACCTCGTGAACGAATGTACTTCTTTTCACTCCGATTAAACTAATCCTTATTGCGCTTCGTATATTTTATTGTTTCCGTCAATCTCCGTTGTTCTGATGCTCAGTTCTTTTGTTCTATCGATAGCTGACCGAATCTACATCTAACTGATTATTTTCCCTCGTGTCGTTTCTGGGCGAAGATCCGTTGCTGGCATGCCCAAGGAGAGATAGAAAAAAAAATATATCTTTGAAAAATTATTTCCCACTAGCAACTGCATCCATCCTAACGAAGGCTAGCAGAATAAATATAATCGACTATCGTCAAAAACTGGTTGGCGCGCTCTAATATAGCCTCTGCAAAGTTATACATCGAACATTTTGTTATTTTAGAGACGGAAAATATAAAAAATTCAAACTTTATTAGTATATTTTTTTTTTTTGCGCTGAAAATGTATCGCCCGGAATTTTCGTTCACATGTGCAAAAAAAAAAATATATATATATATATAAATAATCCAAATAGTACGGGACTAAACGAAGGACGCCACCACAGCTGATGCTAATTGATTTCCGAGTTTCCCCGGCCTAAGTTAGGGAGAATTTTGCAGGGAAAGAAAATGAAAGGTAATAAAATGGTCGTAAACATTGTGAAGCTAGTTTCATTCATTATACCGTGCTATAAAAAGAAGGTAAATTTAGTAGTACAATAAATTTTGAACAATAAAAACTGCTCATAAAACACACAAATGGGAGAGAGATTTTGTTTACGTACAACTTCACTTGTTGTGTTCTTTATTTTCGGAGAAAAAATTCTTTCCACTAGCCTAACCACCGATTTACAAGCTGACAGTTCGACGCCCGAACAAAACTTTAAGCACATTCTGAAAATGTAAAAAATTTCCAGACATTAAATCCAGACAAGGGAAAAAATGTATCACTTCACATCTCCACAGAATAGTCTAGATTCTAGAAGAAGCACTAATATTGCTTGTTTTTTTTAAATAATTTATGGATTATAATCAAATATACCGGTAATTACAAACATAGCACACAACCGGAAATGCATCGAACGGTATACACTTATCCTTGTAAATGTACTTTAAATTTGTATTTTCGTTTATTTTTAGAGCTTTTAGGATGCAGTTTAGTTTTATGGAGTCAAACGTTTTTTTTTTTCAAAATTCATGAACATCATAGCCAGAATATTTTTAACTTTAATTAGTAGAGATCACAAAGATCATATTTGTACCGACGGCAATAGAAAAAAAGAAAAAAAAAAAGGTCAGCTGGTGGAAACTGAAGTTTGGAAAAATAATACAAAAACGGAGACAGATAAAGGAAATATTACATTGATCACAAGACCTAAGTTAACGGTCCACGTAAAATACCTCATCAAGCCACGGCCAAAGCCACGCAAGAGAAAACGGAACTCGTTTTTTCAACTCGCTCTTTACCAAAACAAGCAATAATGGTCCTCGAAGAATCATCACAGTGTATCCACCATAGGTAGGATACTGGCAGCAACAATTACTCCAGAACTAGATTGCTCGGATATGCCCGGTAGAAATAAAATTACCTACAAAACCTACTAAAGATTGATATTAAAACAATCACCCGCGGAGAATTAAATATCTCTCTTGGAAAGTTCATAATTTCCCCTTACAATAAACTATAATAACTTTCAAGACTTCATCCTCGCTGTAAGGCATTTTTTTTTTTAAACCCCATCAAAGGGCCTTTATCGCTAGAAATGATTAAAAGGAAAAGAAGTCAGTTATATTTTAATCCAACTGGATATTGTTAATAAAAAAAAAAGAAGTTAAGACTGTTTAGCATTTACAAAACCGACGAAGTTAAAAACGGAATACTACAAGGCCTGTACGTAACCTTATTTATCGAATTACTACTAGGGGCGTTTGAAAAGTAAGTATACAACCCTCAGGAAACGAGGAAAAACGGACAAACCAAAATCGAAAAAATATTTTATCATTTATGAAGTCTTACTCTACTTTTCTACATAATCGCTATATCACTGCAGGCATTTGTCATAACGTGAGATCAATTTTTCTATTCCAGTCGCATACCATGTAACGTCCAAATTTTGGAAGACCGCAGCGACCGCTTCCTTCAAAAATGATGTATCTGGAAAACGCCGCCCAGCAAGATCTCTCTTCAAGCCAGAGAAGGCATGGCAGTCACATGGGGCGAGATCTGGTGAGTATGTGGGATGTCAAAGACGTCCCACCGAAAATCAGCGAGTAGGGACCTCACTTGAGCTGCAACATGGTAAAGCTGTGTGGTACCCACCGCGCGGCCACCTTAGTCATGTGCAAATATCCTGTAAGGATACGATAGATATAAAAACGACCCGTGCTAACATACGAGAACCGTTTCGCTATCTCATGGTGAAGATCAAATACTGTATAGCGGCGATCTTCGTCCAGGAGAGTGTATACAATGTTAATTGTTCATGCCATCAGAAGGCCGACTACTCCGCGCGTCGTCGTGTGTGTCCGTTCTTCCCTCTTCAATTTGTTTTACCCAGCGATATAGCTGATCTTGTTATCACATTTTTGTCTCCATTTTCGGCACCAGGAATCTTTTCAATAGTAAAAAATTTGATAACTGCACGTAACTCACATTTGGACGGCACAGCTGGTGTCGTACTCATCGTTTTTTCGCTCTAAAACACATAATTTACAACTGATCGTTTCCAACATTTTTTTTATTTTTATTTTTATTTGAGCAATTATTACAATCTTAAAATAAATCTTAAATAAGTAATAAATATAACAACTGAGAAAGGAACGAGAAATAAAAACTTAGCTCAGCGACTAGTTTTTAAGGATATAGCGGACAGTTTACACGAGGTTTACAGGTTTACAGCGTTTAAGTCTACATGATTTGAGTTCCTCCGTCAGCAACTGTTGTATTAGTGGATTCCTATGAACCCAAAGCCGTTCATAATACGCACTTACGATTTCTGGAATGACCTCATCCACACACTTCAGATCTAAATCTCTGTGCAAGTATTTGAAACCATGCAGCTTTTGCTATCATCCGTATAATTTTATTTTGAACCCGCTGTATGATATTGCGGTTGCTCGTTTTGGCACATCCCCATAATTCAATACCATATATCCAAATTGGCTTGATGATCACTTTGTAGATTAGGCACTTATGATATAAGCTTTGAGAATACATTGTAGTAACCATGAGAAACATGCCTACTCAGTTTCATCGCTTCGATGTTACGTGAGTGGAGAACGAAAATGTATTCAGCCGCCAGTTGCAATCCAATTATTTATATATTTTTGGTTTCTAACAACCTCGAAACAGCGTACTCAATATTACAAACATCGTGTTGGACTCTAATCTCGGTTTCCCACATCGACGGTGTCCTACTCTTCCAAAACGGTATATAAACGCTCTTTCACAATACTATTTTAACAAATCTGAAATAAAATTCCTGGGGTTAGCCTTGACCGCAAACTAAAAATGCATCAAATTATTTTTTATTATTAAATATACCTTTTAAAACTAACGACAAACATGAATTCTAAA
This sequence comes from Icerya purchasi, assembly GCA_039619475.1. Taxonomy (NCBI): domain Eukaryota; kingdom Metazoa; phylum Arthropoda; class Insecta; order Hemiptera; family Monophlebidae; genus Icerya; species Icerya purchasi. Next base: position 244,206,885 of record CM077115.1, read on the forward strand.
TTACTAACCGAAATATATAAAGCTTTAATCCGTAGTTGTATCACCTATGGGTGCCAGGTATATATCGCTGTTTCCCAGTCGGTCCTTAAAAAACTACATTCTATACATTACTCAGTCTTGTGCCCCATCACAGGAGCGTTGTCTTAGCATCTGAGCTCTAACAGGTGTACCAACACTGAAACAGATTCGAGAAGTACATTCCAATAATGATACCCGTTTTTTTTTCCTTCCAAATTCGAAACTTACTATGAAAATTCCAAAACCTCCTACATATACAATAATTAACCCCTAATAACCATTTCTATCTGCAGCTAATATTCAATTTGACGTTATGTAGGTCAGATTTGGCATTGCCACAGTTTCAGAACAAAAACCGATAAAAGTTAATATTTTCATCCACCGTAAATATAAAATAAACGAAACACTAGATCAAATCTCCCAACGGGACTATGATACCTTATGCTGATGCAGTAGTTTGCTTTACAGTTGAAGCCAAGGGTAACGTCACCGAAAGTTCAACATCAGCAGGCCAAATGATCACAGTTCAACTAAATTATTTGGTACCATTTTGAATACCAAAATGTATGCAATACTGTTTTATCTGAAAACATATGTCCAAATTCTTTTTAACAGCTATCACTCTGATTGTGGTTATCGCGAGGAGTATCAAAACACACTTTAAACTGCAGAACTTGAATATTACGCAATCTTACTGTAGATGCCTAGTCATTTCATCATACGTGAACTGTAATGGATGATAAAGCTGCCCCCTCAATTTTGTTATCCCAGTTCAACTAACCGCCGTGATCCATCACTATTTTCAACTGTATTAAAACATGAAACCAGAAAACGGTGGTGCAATAAACGGTGTCTTTCTCCACGGCATTTCTCAACACTATAAAGAAAAGGTTAGATCCATGATGGTCTCTTACGGGTGATCTTGTACTGTAATAACCGTGTAAAATTACAAATGACATAATATTCGTAAAGATTTGAAAGGCAGTACCATCGTTGAAAAAAATTGTTTTAATTTTTTAAGCACCCAATAAGAAATATAAAAAATTACTTTATTTTTTAAATTACGCCCGCATGGAATTCAGATCGTGACTATAAAAGTATCAGTAAAAACTTATCCGGGTTAGTAACGCGAGAACAAGCTACATACATTTGACCGTGCGAGAAACAGCTAGTGCCCCCATGATTTATTAATTGTCATAGCGAAGCAAACGCTTACAGGAAACTGTATTCATTTAAATTGAAAAGGAAAATTATTGGGAATAAGTGGTATGCGTGGTATAAATACCATTTCCCCTGCGTCACATCCTGTTAAAATTTCTGCTTCAATTAGATTTTTTTGTAATTTAATTATTTTAAATCCAGTAGTTTTTGAGTGATGCGCGAACATCGGCAGACCTCTATCATTTTATTTATATATATATATATATATATATATATATATATATATATATATACAGTGGCGGATCCACGGGAAATTTACCCCCAAAGAACCAAAGCCTCTATAAAGAAAATTTTTTCATAACAGAGAAACTTAATTTATGCTATAAAAGATTTGTACGAATTTTACCTACGGATTTAATTATAATTAATATTTAATACTATTTTCTAGTAAAACTATTAATGTTCCTTTTTTATTCTATTTTAAACACAACTGTCGTCGATCGTTTGCCATTTTTATTTATTTTTAATTTTTATTTTGTAATGTAAATGAAAATAGTTCAATGAGAAATATATATATTTAAACTTGCTCATGAACAAAGAATTCGGATCGGATTACCAACAAAAATAAAAAAGAAGTAAAGTCTAATAAAATACTATCTTTCTTACTATTTCTAAACTACCATTTTAGCTAGAATTTTATAATGTCGTTTTATTTTTCACTTAAAAATAAAACTAAATTTAAATTAAATTGCAATAATTATGTATTTTTAATACATTTTTAAATTTCTATAAAGATCGCTATTTGATTTTCTTTATGAAACAAGGGGTATTTCTCAAATCTATTGCCTACCATAGAAGATTTTACGTAATTATATAATCCCCCCCCCCAATGTCATTCTTCTAAACCTCTCCCCAATGTCCTTCTGGATCCGCTCCTGATATATATATATATATATATATAAATAAAAGAAAAAAACAAAATAAATAATTTTTATCTGATGTAATTTTAAATGTTAATTTTAAACTACATTTTAAACAAAATTATAATAATAATCAATAAAATTTCTATATTTAAAACTGCAGAGAGTAAAATTATAAATAACTGTTTTTAATTATTTCAGTCAATAATATTTTCATTCTACATATGGTGTTCATCGCACATTTTGCAGTACTTTCCGATTATTCTTATTTTCATGAGTCTTTAATAATTCTCTTTACAAATTCGGATACATTTCTAAAACTGAAGTCTTCAGTGCTGCTTATTGTCTCTTCTTATCTTCGCTAGAATAAGGAAAAACAAATAAAAATGCGATTGATGCGTATTTTTTTTTGTTCACTTTTCGTTCAAATTCACCGAAAAAACGAAAATAACCTAGACCGAAAATTATACAATGTTAACTTAAAAAAAAATCATCGGGGTGAAAAGGAAATACTTCGGCAAGTTTATTCCCTGATACCGTTTAATCGCTAACTATATACGTAAGTTCGGGATATAAATGATATAGGTAATTTCAGTTGATTAGCAAAATAACTCACTAAAATCGACGAATAAATAAACGCTTTGAACATCTTGAATTTATGATGTCGTACAAAAAGAATATGCTATTCGCGGAAAAATCAATCGAGTGTAACGAAAAACAAAACGCTATAATTCCTTTAGACACGCCACAGATTATTAAGCACACATCAATCAAACTTCCGTATGTGAAACGCTTCCAATGCATCGTGTTCCCGACGTGGTGTAAATGTTCTGTCAAACTCCCCCAATACAAAAGAAATAATTTTAGCAAAATTCACTCAAATGCTAATGGCGAATGTTTATTTGGAATACGGTAACCAGATAGCTTCTTCCGCGTTCCATTAGTCAAGTTCAACGGAATGAAACTGAATTCTGTTCTTGCAATTAAAATCAGTCAAACTAAGCGCTTTATTCAATTTTATAAGCACCTTATACCATAAACAAGCAGCATCCTTATTTTATATCGAGCTTTTCAGCTAGAAAAAATAACATTAATATAATAAACAGGTGCGGTCTTCTAAACATTCAAAATTTATGTCAACTCAAATCATCACCTTTAAGAGTGAAATGTATCTAAAATTCAAAAATAGAAAAGTGTAGTGTATGCTACATTATAATTTATGAATACTTTTTTGTTTACATTAGTTTACCATACACTTCCAGAACATCTTTAGATAATGATATAATAAACGAGTTACCATTCCAAAAAAATAAATAAAAATAAACTGTGAGCTAAACAATTGTAGATAATTTCGTTTGTTTTAAAATCTTTTAAACAAATTACAAAGGATAATAAAATATCACATACGTAGTTAAATAACATTTTCCCGGTAGAAACATATTTTCGTTATTATCAGTTTAATTAGGGAAGGAGCGAAATATAAATGTCCTGCGTTTTTGATACATTTTAGGCAAAAAATATTAAGTCTTTCGAAATTAAACACAATAATATGTTACGATTTTCAAAATCATTATTGCTGCGAAAAGTTCACATAAAAACGGTAAAATTTGAATTACATTTGCAGTGATTATGTTTATGACTGAACTCGCTTCGAAGCATCTGCCTATTTGTACGTTCTTTTTGCAGTTGTACTGCGAATTATTTTTTATATCAATTTTTTAACTGCTAAAGCTGTTAAAAATATATTCGTCGGGCCTTAGAATTCAAAATTAAATTTAAAAATAGAACAATTATTAACAAAAGAGCAGTTTTGATGATAAAAATTTCAGCAGTTTTATGTCGAATTTTTCAATGGTATTTATAATAATTAACCCCTCTTTTACTTATTAATTACGGTTATATTTTTAAAACTACATCTAATTATTTAAAAATTATTTTTTCCTATTAAAAATAAAAATAATAATAATAATAATAACAATAACAAATCAAGTTTCAAATTTTATTATTATTATTTCCATCTATGTGCAAATTTGCGCGAGCGATGGCTATTACAAACAATAAACATTTCTTGAACAAAACAATATTAGAAAACTACAAATAAAGCAGATATAATCAATAAACAGAATAAAATAAATATTTACCCACACAGGTACAGAATGTAAGTGGATAAAGGATAGTGTGGTGAGTGGGTCGTTACACACTATGCACTGGAATTGCTATCAAAATAATATAATAACTGTTTGCGTCTTTTTTTTTTAATTTATGAGATTTTTCACATTGGCGATAGAGAATTCGGTAAGTGATTATAAAGCAATGGAACCATATGGTATGCTTGTATACGAGAATCGGATTTAGTATATAGTTTGGCGCAATTGCAAATTCTTTACCGCAACTCCTCGTTTTGTTCGTATTAATGTGGAAGCCAAATTCGTTTCTGTACTTAAATAGGCAAAGTAATAACTGAGTTTTGTATAATGTGGTTAGGTAACGGGAAATATCACGTGAATCGGTAGTTGTGTCATTGTTAATAAGTTTAAATATAGTAATAGTAATAGTAATAATAATAATAATAATAATAATAATAATAATAATAATAATAATAATAATAACAATAACAATAATAATAATAATAAAATGAAATATGGAGGTACTGAATAGAAATTTCATTAGAAATATAAAGTATTAAGGTACCGCCCCTGATTAAGATTCGCGAGTTCCTTACCCAGTATAATGCAAACTGTAAAACTTTTTAATATCACAGAGGCTGGAAAAATGTAAATTTTTTTGAAAATTCTCCGAAGAAGAATTATCCGCGCAAATTTTGCCGTTCTTTTCATTCGCTGCGTGTGTTGTATTTCATTTAGAAAAATTCGACCAATTTTGTAACGAGTGGGTGTGTCCTACATTGTTGAACGGAATATACGTTAGCACGTCTGTATTTGAATTTGCGGAGCTTCGGCATCGTTTCCGATATTTGCATCCGGACTGATGCTATATATGCCTACGCCTTATCGATCTACCTGCAGCAGCGTACCCGGAAAACAGCAACTTTCTCCAAACGAACCGTAAAAGAAAACGTTTAGGCAGAACCGTGAGTGATATTAATTCGCTGGAATGATAAAAACGAATGATTTTGACAATGGAAGAAAGCTTAACAGGAAAGAGGGAAAGACCGGTCAAGCTTATAAATTCATTTACGAAGCAAATTCGCCGCGATAGCTCGACACGCACCGCCTGTAAGAATAAAAAAAAACCAAGCGCTACCTGATTTTAATTATGACGTATGGCCGAAGAACCCCGAAAAACTATTATTACGTAATGAAGATATTGACGGAAAGATCGATATTTCAAAAAATCCTTTCGCACTGGTGATAAAATAATTTTCAGCAACATTTCTTTTTTCTTTCGTTTCTTAATCTTTTTCGAGCCCGTTAACGTTCGAAACGAAAAACAACTTTACGTATACTCATTTATGCGAACGGATTAAAAATTGACCGATCGCCGTTCTAGAGTTAATCGCATTCATCAATTTCCCTTCGGTCATTATTACTTTTTCCGAAGATAGAGTTCTTCCGTAGTCTTGTTTGCTAAAAATAACTTTTTTGAAAATAATCTGTTTCGGTTGGGAATTACGCGAACATAATTAATACTGTATACCGCGCTGGTTTTTTGTTTTTACATTGCTCTTCTTTTTTTTTTTTCGTTTTATTATTTTCAATACTCTTTGTCGAATTATTTCGGGGGTGGGGGGGGAGGCATCAACTAAACACATTAACTGAACGAAGTGAAATTTTTAAAAGTGTAGTGTACAGCAACGGGATCCAGGTCATACCCGAACAAAACATCACTGTCTAACCAACTACGACCCCTCCGGCTGATTGGTTGTTCGTTAAATTCGCGAAATCCAAATTTATTTCCAATGTGAAGCATATACAATAGTTATATTACTTATATAATACACCAATCTCACATTAATATAATAGAAATAATCGATAAAGATGAAGCTAAATTAATATCATTAAAAATCGATGCTTAAAGTTTAGTACACGCCAATATATATGTATACCGGAAAAAACACGTACCATACCAATGTGTTGTACTGCAAGCATTCTTTATACAGATAATTACGTGAATGAAATTATACAATGGATTGTATGACATATACACTTTGAAATTAAATTATACAAGATATATATATATATATATATATATATAGATTAATTGATATTTCTAAAAACAACTAAAACCGGCAAAAAAAACAAAAAAAAAAGAAATGAAAAAGATTTAATGGTACACTTTAAAAAGGTGAATTATAAAAAACGGCAAAAAAAAACAATTCATCCTACATTTATTCTTTATTTTTATTTTATTTTTTTGCCCGAGTTCAGAAAAATTTTTAGCAGTGTTTTAAAAAAACTTATAATCGGAATTCCTGTAGAAATTTGTTTTTTCAAATCGATTGAAATCGGAAATGGGAGGGCAACCGTAATTTTTTAATTATAGTTTTCCTCCGAACTCACGTGACTACTGTGTACATTCATCTATCTAAAATAAGCTAAACGCAGAAAAGGTGTTTGAAACTTATACACTCCCCCACTGGAAACAAAACGACTTTGGAGATTAACTAAGAAAACAACGAAATGTCCTCCAAGATGTACACTATTTCTATTATAGATTACTAGAAATTAATGTCAATAATATAAATTTACCATCTAGGCGAAAAATTCGATTAACAAAAAACCAAAATATCATCATATATTACATCTATCCCCTAGGGGGCGTAAATCTATTGACAATACTGATGATTCAGTTTTAATTAAACTAATTAGTACAATCCATAATCATATATCAAAAGGAAAAAAAACTTGGTATGTAGAAGAAGGAAGTATATGGCTGAATTTAGGTGTTAAAAGTAAAACCCAAGATACGTTTCGAATCATTCTATAATAATTTTCTTTTATTGTTCTTTTTTTATTTATTTGTTTTCATCCTTCCTTGTTTTTTTTTTTCTTTATTATCTTTCTTTTCTTTGATTTAAACATATTTAGCTGACCTCAGGTATCAGCATGCAGATATGAGTATTTACGGTGTGTGTACGTATTTGTATGCGTGTACTATGTTATAATTTATATAATCTTAAGGGGTAATATCACCTTGTGATTTTTTTTACGTTTTTTTTTTTATTGGCTTAAACAGTCCCAAAAAGCATCCAAGAATGATGTAAAAAGTTGATTATGAGGGGGGGGGGACTTGTAAGTGGGTCAAAAAGTCGTTTTTCCGAACATAGTCGTGAAACAAAATTAACGGTTTTTCAAGTGTGCCTGGAAGCATGTGTTTGAGGTCTTTATTCTTCTTTATATGAATTATACCGACACTTCTCAACTTCCAGCTTTCAATTTTGATTAACAGATGCCTCTTCTACTGCAATTTTGAGGCTGAGAAATCAGAGCCGTTTGTAGAAAGTCCGTTAGAACGTGCAGCAGTTAGTGTTTGGCTTCTCCACGTGTATATCGATGTTCCGGTAAAACTGTTAGTATTGAGACGGATTCGGTACTTGCAGTGTTAAATTTTGACAATGTTCGAGTTGCACATTAATCTCCGGTCGCATCGTTAAATTAACGATCTCTCGAACGTCGTTCTAAGTTGCATCGCTGCTTTGTCTTTTGTCTTGTCAAGGAAGCTTACTCGGCTAATAAAAAGTCCCCGAGTTCGGTAGCAAGTCCGGTCGTTTGTACGGTTTTGCGTTGAGGTAGAGACCACGTTAGTGTTTGAGTGGTATTGGTCGAAAGACAGTGACATATGCCTGCGGCGAAAGCGCAGAATACTGTGTGTCGGGTAGCGTCGAGCTGAGAGCGGTTTTGTAGATCCGTTCTCGATACAGCTGTTCATATATTGCTGTTTTATACTTCAACGATAGTTACAACGGATTAGTGCAAGTTATATGGATCTATTGGACATAACAATCGGATTAAATCGTTACAGTTTCTGTACCGAAGCCGATGCGACGCGCAATTCCGAGCGATCGCTCACCGAAGAGGCTAAAACTGCCCGCAGGAGGGACGTAATTTCGAAAAGGAAGGATGATGAGGAGGAAAACCTCAAATTAGAAGGCCAATTATATGGAACAGGCATAGCAGATTAGAGCTAAAACGAAAATGTCAACAAAATTCCACTACTCAAAACTTTAAACAGCAATATCTCGAAACTGTGTTTTTCAAACTGGGCGTACCAATAGCTCCCTCTCTCAATTTTTATCCGATTGACTTAAAATTTTAACTGCAACTTTAAAATAATCAAATTTTCTAGTGAACATCGTAGGTTTTTTTTTGATAAATTGATTTTTACAGATTTTATAAGCGATTTTCGACCGATTTTTTCGGGAAAAAAGAAGAAGAAAAATTCAAATCACTGCCATCATTTTTTAAATCGATTTTTCGAAAAAATCCTACGATGTTCACTTCATTTTAAGAGCTATGTTTTAAGAAACTTTTTGAGTTTTTGTTCCAGATTAAAAATTGTAACCTGTAATGGTACGCTCGTATAGACCGACCGATTTTATTTATTTTTTTTACGTACGCTGCTGTGCGCCATTTTGCATTGTACAAATTAAAGTAAATCAAAGTTTTCTGTAGTTAAAGACTACTACTTTCATATTCATAAAATCTCATATCTCTATCTCTTTTCTATCGTTCGTGGTAAGTCTCAGAGAATCACCCGAAATTTTGTGAGCGCAAGGTGATATTAGCCCTTAAGTTGACTGATATTATGATGTATAGGATAAGTAAGAATAGTTGTAATTTTGTATACTTAGAATCAACGTTAATAAGAGTGTCGGGCATTCTCACACAACGGGCATACTTGCCTTGTGAGACCTGCAACTTATTTTAAACAGAGAAAAAAAAAATGTCAATGTTTCCGTTTAATGCGGCTCTTTTATTATATAGCAAAGAATTAACTATGTTTCTTGCGTGAAATTTGAATTTGCACTTGGCAAGTTTGAAATTATTTTTCATTTTCCCCACTTCGGACAGTTTATCAATTATCACCTTTTTTCGGAACAAAGCCTACTCGTTATCCTGCGCGGTATAAAACGAAAAAAAAAGGGGGGGGGGAATTTATTAAACCCCGTACGACGAATAGTCAAACTCGCATTAAGAAGAAGAAGAAGAAACGTATATTTGCGCTTAATTTTTTAGCAAATAACAATAGATAACTTAAGCGGGTAATCTGTACCGGAAAAACATGATTTCCTTATCAGATAACTTAATATATATATCAGAACACGAAAATGATAAACAAGAAAAAGAATCTATAATTATAGACAGGAAAAGTTTAAAAAAACCTGACACATTCGCTTATTAAATAGTTTAAGTTTTAATGACTCAGCATAAAATTAGCATAATCTCGCAATTTAGATGAAATTCCAAGAGTTCATGGAAAGAAATTAACAATTAGGTGAGAAACAGAGATATAGGGCTGTGAAAATACTCAGAGTAACACATGTTTAATTCGCCTGTGTTTATATTTCTTGTATCTATGTTTTAAGGACTGATAATTATACCTACCTATATTGTTTATAGTTATAATGTCAGACATAGCGCAATAATTAAAGAAACTTATTGCACGTTCTTTTATAATCCCACTGACATACGGAAAATGCAGATAATCGTGCATGGTTTTAATGCGTGTGTATCGTGACTTATTTAATATGATTCTAAAACAATGGTTTTGAATTCGCTGGAGCTTCATTAAGTTACTATGGCTGGTCGAACACCAGACTGGAGCAGCATATAATAGCGTGGGTAGTAATACCGCTTTATAAATCATGAACTTATTGGACACTGTTAGACATGATTTTCTATTAAAAATCGGAAACAGGTTACATAACTTACGCTGAGTTTTATAAATACGTTGATTTATATGCTTTGTAAACGTAAGCTTTTTATCCAGTGTCATACCTAAGTGAGTTACCTCATCTTTCCATTCGATCGTATTGTTTTTAATTTTAACGTGATTGTTAATTGTTGGCCTGCGCTTTGTAAATATAATTGCCTCAGATTTATTTTCGTTGATATTAATTCTCCATTTAGTGAAGTATTTGACTAACTTATTTGCGGCATCCGTGAGTCGTCGACATATTGTATCAATTCGGTAGGATGTGGCGACAAGTGCAGTGTCATCAGCGTAAAGATTTAGACTTACATGATTTGTAAGCGGAAGGTCGTTTATGTATAAGATAAAAAGGTAGGGACCCAAGATGCTCCCCTGAGGAACTCCAGCGGCACAAAATTTCTTACTAGATTTAACATTTTTAATTTGCACGTAAAACTGTCTATTCGTTAAATAAGTTTTGATAAGCAGTACTAAGTATTGTGGATATCCATATTTGATTAATTTAAATACAATGCCTTCATGCCAAGTGATATCAAAAGCCTTTTCAAGATCAATGAGTACTAGACCGGTATGTTTATTTTGGTTAAAATTGTCAGTGATTGTATCGCATAAAGCGGCAAGTTGCATTGTCGTACCTAAATTAGGCCTAAATCCAAATTGGAATTCCCTAAAAATAGCATTTGTGTCACTGTACTTGTTTAGTCTAATTAAGATTAATTTTTCAAAGATTTTGCTGATATTACTAAATAGACTAATAGGCCTGATATTTTGCACAGAGGAAACATCCTTTCCATGCTTTGCAAGAGGTATCGTTATTGAGGTTCTCCAGGATAAGGGGTAATAAGTTAAGCGTAGGCAGGAATTAAAAAGGCTAACTAACCCGAGGATAGCTTTTTTTGGGAGATTCTTGATCATGCGGATGTGCACCAAGTCATTTCCGACAGAGTTTGTGTTTCTCAATGTACGAATGCATTTCTTAACTTCTTTGGGCGTAGTAAAAATATGTGGATTTGATGTAGGGGACGTTTGGCATAGATATCTGTTTATAGCTTGTCTGACGCTGCGAACATGATAGTGTGTAGATAAGCATTCATTTTGCTTATGTATATTGTGAAAATGGGTAGCAAGTACTTCGGTTTTGTCTTTAATGGAATATGCAATCTTATTAATACTGTTTGGGATTGTGATTGGCGGCAGCTCAGTCTGATTTCTACAGAAACGTTTGTTTACTTTCCACAGAGTGTTGTCTTTATGGGACAAATTCTTCAAAAATACGTTCCATTTTTCATTTCTCTCATGAAGTAGCCGGGCTTTTACCAGCTTATTTAATTTGTTATATAATTTTTTGTATGCAATGGAAGAAGGAAACTGATTTTTTTGGCTCATCCTACGGCAAAAATTTTTAATACCAATAAGAAAACCAAGTTTTCTAGAAGCAGTAAAAGGTTTATGTGGAGATAGTTTGGGTACAGATTTTTCGACAGCGGTTAATAATATTGAAGTTAGAGAAGATATAAATTTATCTATTTCCGGAGGTGATTTCAAGGTAGCAGGTAGTATGATATGTTCCTTGATAAAAGCTTGGTAGCATTAAGAGATAGATCAAATCTTTGTAAAAACTTCAACAAATGAAAGACTGATGCAACCGGAACTGTGGTGAATTCAAAATTATTATTTAAACGAGAAAGCGATCCATTTTTAACCGAGTATCACTAATTGATGTATACATTTCCTCGTTTTGTTGAAAATTTTATCGAAAGGTAACAAACAATCTCTTTTTTCTTTAAAACCAAAACCTAATATCAAAAAAAATAAAGTAAAATAAAAGAGCCAAAAAACGGCGAAAACCGTGACACCCGTTGCGAAAATATATTAAATGTTAAAAAATAATCGACTAAAATTTAGAGCACTGTTTTGGAAAAATCAGCCAAAATCAATGAAACGGCGAATAAAAATTATCGAAATTTAAATCCTTAGCGTGTTGGCGGCCGAGAATGAAAATAACAGTCATCGCATTATTTCCTTACGTAGTTATTTTAAAAACCGTGTTCCATCTTTCGAGACTTGCAAAAATTCCCGACTCTTGCTAAAGCAGACAATTTATGCGAATCAAAAGTTCTCGAAAACGCGAGATAATTTTTGACGGAAAATACGAACCGCGATTCGCGGAAAATGTTCAATCTTCACATTAAGGCATATAAATTTTGTAGTTGAAATTTAAAAAAAAAAAAGAAAAAAAGCAAAACATGTTCAAATCTCTGCAATTTTAAAATTGTCCTAACTTACTTTGAATGTACACGCATTAGGAAGTGTTCATTTGGAGAGCAAACAATTGAAAACCGGAGGAAACGTATTCTATCGCAATCATCGCTACTGCAGATTTTTTTTTTTTTTTTATCCAATATAAAATCCTTAACAATTTTTTTAAACTGACAGATGGTTAAATTTACGTTATATATCTGATGTTTGGTCTATGTGACTTTTCTGCATTATAAAAAATATATTCAGATATTCAAAAGTATTCGAAATGTCTTTGCATCGTTTTACGCTTAAAAATAACACATTGAAAAAAAATGCGTTAGTACTTTGAGATCAAAAAAAAAAAAAAAAAAAAAATCAAGACCAATAATTGTCCTCCGAGAGAAAAACAAAAGTAAAAATCCGTCGCCTGAGAAGTACGAATCGTACCATAACATTTACGTAAAGGACTTTGTGGAAGAGAAAATAAAGAGTTCAGCAGAGTTCTAAAAATAGTGCATACTCGATAATGTATTAATATCGTAACTGCTATTTCAAAAATAAAATAATTACTACAAATAATGATGTTTTTAAAAAAAAAAAAAACATAACTCCGTAACACTGAAGCATTTTAATCATTACCCCGTCGGTTAATTATTTCGATGCTTTTTCTTAATCTTTAAAAACAATATAGCGCCATCTCAATCACTGCTGCCACCTCGCGGAAATAGAGTGTCATTGCGCGTTCCTTATTTTTAAAAACGATATCGCAAGAAACACAACATGGCAATGTTAATCATATATCTACTTCGAAAAAGAAAAAAAAAAAAAAAAAAAGGAAGAAGAAAAATAATCCATTTTACTTGCCAATCGTTATTACGATTTTTAAGAGGGACACTGCAGCAATAACGCTGACTAATCATGGCCGCTACTTCAGAAAAATTAACTACTACAATTCCTTATTATAGTTATTGTGACTTTTAAAAAGAATACTGCATAATCTTAATGACACATGCTATTCAAAAAAAAAAAAAAAGTAATCATTAAACTTCCTTACTAAACCTCGACCACTGTTGCATTTCTTAAAAACAATAACTCCATAATTTTAAAGCCGGTCCGAAAAATAGCTATTACAATTTCCTTATATAATATGTATGTATATAAGTCTAATACTGGCACTGATCATTATTGAGATTTTTTGAATTGCCGGTGTGATATTTTAACAACAACTTAATTAATTTCCGGAAAAATTATTAAATTGCGAAACTTTACATTGAGCTTCCATGCTAAACATTTATAGCCGAGTAAACGCATATATAAAATATAGACGAGCTTTTTTCCATTTAAAATTTTATCGAAGCTTCGTAAATAAAAATTCGTTTTTTCGCAGAAAAGGCGAAAAAAAAAAGAAAAAAGGAAAAAAAAAAGTGGACACAGAAAACTCTAAAGACGGTAATACTTACCTTTCTCCATCGTCGTTGAATGCAAAATCGCCGAGCAGAAGGTCCCGTAAGGTGTATCTGTATCTGGATTCCGAAATAAACATGTCTGCTCTGGATGATGTCATGTTACCGGAAAGAGCCGGGTTTTTTCAGAGCGAACCTCGCAAAACTCTACATAATTCTCCCCGATGACCGCGAATTAATTGCGACATCGAACATTAAATAGAAAAAACGAACACTAAAAAATTCAGGAAAATATCGGACAGCGTTTACTCGGTTCCGATGTGTACATACGAACGACAGTCAGAAAAAACAATGAAAATCGTGGAACGGCGAAGACGGAAAATCGGTGCGATCATACGGAGCCGGTAATGAGCGCCGACTAAAATCGCGGAACAGGAAAAATCGGCGACTTCGGTCTAGCAAAAATGTAGCGCCGTCTAAATATTAAAATGCGAACGGCAAGACGGTTGGAATTTCGCAGAGCATTTCGAGAATTTGTTGACTGTGCAAAGGACGCATGATTGTCGCCTAGCAACCGATATACAGCAGATACTTTATCCGCTATCTGCGTATAGCTCCGTCTATAAGGCGAACTATCCTATTATAGTCGCCTGCAGCGGAACCGTCGCACCAACTAGCTGCAGTGTTAGCCGGCCTTTTTAACCTTACAACTCTGCGTACAACGAACATTTTGACTGGCCAAATTCGATGACCGATTTTCCGACGACCGAACGCGATTCATCACTGCTGCCCGATAACTACAGCTAATTCCTAGCCGACTGCTAGTCGTGCCGAAATCGATTCTGATGCGATGCCGAAAAACGCACAATTTCCTTCGATAAATCCTCTCTACTTCTAGCCGGTGACGTCAATCAGTTTCCGGCAATTTTCAGCATATAAATAATTCCGCTTCAAACTTCAAAGTGTGTCACTAATACCGCGCACGGAAAGGCTGACAGACGCCGCGTCTAGAACCGTTCATTTTTCGCTTTTTGAAAATACAATCGCCTTCCTAATTTACGAATAAGAAGAAGAAAAAGAAGAAGAAGAAGAAGAAGACAAAAAAGTGCACGTCGAAAATGACTACCTTTCGTTTACTACTAACGACGTTACACTTAAAATCACTACCTTCGTTTAACCTAACAGTTGCTCGAGACCTATACTTAAAAGACTCGCATTCGTACATGAGCGCGTTATCGTCTATTAAAAATATCGCTTGCCACGACCTAATTCATTAGTTAATTGTATTTCGTTTCAGTAGAATATCTCGCTGACGCACATTAAAACTGGCAAAAAAAAAAAAAAAAAAAGGATGGCCCCGAATTTTTATTTTGAAATTCAGCCTTAACTATCCCATTTAGGAATAAATTTCGCTTGCCTACACAATAAACAAGCAGCTTTCTCCTCATATTTTCGATGGCACTAATTAAAAATTTCCCATTACTCAGAAATACGGTGACATTTGGAATGACAGGCAGAGAACCTTCTTTTCATCTCGTCGTAGTACATCAGCGAGATATTTAATTTGCGATCGTGCATTAACTGTAATTGTATAAATTTTATCTACACAACTTTAAGATCTTTTCGAAAATATGTACATACATATATATATCTTCTTCTATTCCTCAATCTTTCGATTGTTGGTCAATCATCTGGAAAGTACATTACTTGAAGCCGCTTGCTTTTAAGCATCTACTTCGGGCCTTCTCTTTCATTAGATGGTATTTGTTCACCTTTATATCTTCCATTATTTGTGAAATGAATTTTTGCCGCGGTCTTCCCCGTGTTCTTTTACCATTTACTGGTCCTTCGATTATTCATGTTAAATATTTCTTACTTCTTATTACATGTCCTATCCAGTTACATCTTCTTTCGCTTATGATCTTCATTAAGCAACGTTCTTCGTTAATATTCTTGAGCACTTCTGTATTTTTAATTCTATCTAACCAGGTAATTTTTTGCATTTTCCTCCAACACAAAATTTCAAACGCTTCTAATTGCCTTTTTGTCTCCCTTTATTTATAGTACAAGTTCCTGCTCCGTACAGAAGCACGCTCTAAACGTATACTTTTATTAATCGTTTTCGTGTTTCTACATTTATGTTTTTGGATGTTAGCAATGATTTCTTTTTAGTGAAGGCGGCTTTCGCCTGAGTTATCCTAGTCTTTATTTCCTGATCACACCTTCCATCTTCTGTTATTATTGAGACATATATATATATATATATATATTAAAAAAAAGCGGCTCTGTCCCTTGACTCCACGACTCCAACCTCTATCACTTCACTTCGTATAGAACGAGGAAAATTGGCAACGTCATTCTTCCAGAAAAAAGGAATAAATCTTTATTTAATGTCACATTTTGGGACAAATTTTCATGACAGAAAAAGTAGTGGCAGTTTGAATAACATAATTAACCAGGGCATCGATCCATTTTGTCGATACTTTGTCTTCTTATTATATACAATATTTTAAAAAGAGGAAGGGAAAACGCTGGACATAGATATCACCAAACCATGAATACAAACTATTAATCGATTATATATTAGCTCCTGAAAATAAAAATAATAAAATAACTAATTACGAGGTTTACACAGCATGAACTCATTTAACTTTTATACTGACCACAATAGGGGTTACTACTCACTGTTACAATAAGGTTCAATTAAATAATAAGATACATAATCAGGAAAGATACAATAAAATTAATTCTGCGTTATACAAAAATAAAACAGATGAACTACTTGAAAACTATCCAGATGACTACGACAATAATAGATTATATAATAGCATATCAAAAACGATAATAACATCAGCCGACGACTTCGATAAAAATAAACAGCACGATGCAACAACACATCAAGATGTAATTAACCTGTATAATAAGAATAGGGCTGAAATTATAAACATAAGAAATAAAACATCCAAAGATAAAATCGAACTAAATCTAATTTCTCCAAGTTGTTAAGGAGAGAGATAAGAAATAAGAGTGAACTCGAGAAAAATGAAATAATCAAATTAGAAGGGAGTAAAAATATTAAGAAACTAAACAAACAACTAAGTATAGAGGTAGCCCGTAGAATTTGTACTTCGTAAATTCTCATAAGTCAAAAAATATACGACAGAAAAGAGATAAATAATTTGTTAAACTCCTATAGGAAATTATACGAGAGCGAAAATAATCACGAGAACGTTACAAATTTCGAACCAGAATTTGGGATTCCTAATTAACGAAATAAAAATAATAGTAGAAAAACTAAAGTCTAATAGAAGCCCAGATGGTATAGCTAACGAACATATCAAAACACAGGAGGAGACCATTTAATTAAATCTCTAGCAATACTTTTCAACAATATCCTAAGATAAGGTAATAGACCGGAAGAATGGAAATATTCAGATATAATAACATTATTTGAAAAAGGTGATGGTCATGAAAATTATCGATCCATTACTTTAAGCTTAAGTATTTCGAAATTGCTCTCAAAATTACTAGAAATTCGATTAAAACATTTTTTAGAAGCCCAGCAGCAACCGAGTGAACAAGCCGGCTTTTGGAAAACATTTGCAACGACTGACCACCTCCATACAATAAACCAAATAATAGAAAAAAGTATCGAATATCAGATAAATACATATTTAGCCCTAGTTGACTACAATTAAAGCATGAATACACATACTTAAAGCACTGTACAAGCAAGGGGCCCCAGAAAATTTCATAAGGTTAATTCAGGAAATGTACAAGGAACTAAAAGGAACGGATATAAAAGGGGAATATTTTCCAAATTAATAAAGAGGTTAGACAAGGAGATCCACTCTCTCCAATCTTATTTAACTGTACACTAGAGGAAATTTTTAGAGAAACGGATTGCGAAAATAAGGAAATAAATGTAAATGGTAAGAGATTATCCTTCTTTCCATTTCTTTAGAAGAATTGGGGGAAATGTTGCTAGAGCTGGACACATGAAGGAAGCAAAAGTTGTATTATCTATTAACACCTCGAAAACAAAAATATTAACTAAAACTATAACCCAGAGAGAAATTCAAGTAAATAATAATCTAATAGAAGTAGTGAGCGAAACGACATATTTAGGCCAACAATTAGCATTCGAAAATAAGATAGAAAAAGAAGTACACGTGAGAATTACTAAGACATGGAGTACTGGTCGCTAAAAAGAATATTCACAGGACCTTTCAGTAATTACCATAAAAGTCAAATTTTCAACATGTGTATCTGAACACAAAAATTATAAATAGACTAAGGACAACACAAAACACACTAACTAGAAAGATCAACGTTTAATAGAAAGATGGATCGAATAAAAATAAAAGAAATAAAAAAGCTTCTAAGATATAATATTGACGTGGTACGTTAAAAGGAGAAAATGGGAATGGGCTGGCCATGTAATTAACAGATGACCGTTGGACATATAAGACTACTTTCTGGTACCTTTCACATTACAGACAGAAACGAGGTCACCGAAAAGAAGATGGAAAGATGAAATAAACCAATTTTTAAATAACAGTCATTTTGAAAAAGTAGCAATTAATAGATTAACATGTGGAACGGTTAATACTTTTGCTCTGCACGGGCTGAGGAAATTTTATCTATAAATAATTATTTTTCTTTGTAACGATTATGTATAATTGTCTCAATAAAGGTATTTTGATTATGATTTGATATGTAACATTTTGAGACATGTAACAATATTTTGAACAAAAATAGTGATTGAGATCGGTCTAAGAATGACGTTGTCATTAATATGTATGTATATAATATACACAGGGTGCGGAGATTAGTTGAGGTTCACAATAGCCCAACGGCACTGATGAGAGTAGGGTGTCAAATATATAATATGTATATATATATATATAATATGTATATATATATATATATATTATGGTAAACCCTAAGTACCGAAATGTATTTAGCGTGTAGACTGTATCTATTATAAATATATTTATTATTCAAATATTGAAATTATTGTAACGTAAATTAGAATTCTGTAAGGTAACATCATTTATCAGGGAAGTTTCTTCTCGATTTAGATATTCCTTCGCAAAAAATGTAACGTAAATTTAATCAGTTGTTCTTTGTATTTGTATGTGGCAACAACGATGAAGTTGAGCAGAGTGGTCACAGAATAAGAATGTGTATTGTACCTGTACGGCGGCTATACTCGATACATCTCATCGTTGTGTTTAGTTAACGTCGTTTACTATTCTACGACACATAGCTACATTAAAATATTCGGGTTCAATGATAGCGCGCTGTCTTTTCATTAATTGGGAAAATTTTTGTATGCCGGGTTTCGGTTCGTTTTACCGATCGTCGTCGTAGCACCTTTAGTTTTAGTTTTAGTTTGAGTCTAGTCTGTTTCTCTTCTTTGTCAAGTTTTGCTACAGCATCCTTAGCCTGCTCTCGATCCGTAGTGTGTCCATTATTTTCATTTTTCGGTTATTTGTCTTCAAAGACTGGTAATTTCGTGTACGGCTGTCGTAACTGCTATGCAATAGAAGTAGTACTAATACAAGGAACACAACAATATATGTATATGTATATATATATATATAAACTCGGCCATTTTAGCCTCGCAAGGGGCTGTGCCCCTTAGCCCCTCTTTCTTTCATTTCTGTCTCTTTCTCTTCTATACTTTGTATAAAATGATCAAAACTTACAATGTAATTCTAACTGGCATCAACACAAAAAAAAAAAAAAATAACATAACCATAAAAGTCCTATTATAACATTTAACTTTCATTATATAAAATTAAGACATTTTTTCGTTACATTTTTCGTTACATATTTCATTGCATAGAATTGTGACATTTTTTAAATAACAACAACAAAAATCCTATAAAATATTTACATAAAATTGGGACATTTTTTTGAGACAATTTGCGTTACATAAAATTGGGACATTTTTCTGGGACTTTTTTTTGGGACTTTTTTTTGGGACATTTTGCGTTACATAAAATTGCCCCCCCCCCCCCCACCCCCGTAGACACGGTCTTGGCACGAGGCAACTTCACAAACTTGGAATGTGTTTTTTTTTTGTTAAATCGAGCGTATTCGAGGTTAATTTACGTCATCATTTGTTCTCCTTGACACGCGAAATCCTCAGCACCTAAAAAAACATCATTGACCGAGCTTGTTATTATTTTTGAGCATAGAACGGATAAAATTTTAATGCTGGAACAAATGGAACATGTGACGGATATATAGTGCGAGAGTTGTCCTATATTGGCGTAGGAAAAATCACGAAATTAACCTAATAATTGGCTACCAGTGAAAAAGTGGCCGAAAGAAGGGAACTGCACCTCACTCTCATTAATAATGCCGTTGGGTTTAGTACCATTGTGGAAAGCTTAACTTGACAATCCCCGAGACCCTGTCAAAATGCGTTGCTGAACCAGCGAGTACATAAAAGCTCTCTCCAGATGCTGTTGACAATTGAACGTTTTCTTGTAAAAGAGCGAGCAATTCGTGATTTTTGACCATGCCAAAAATTGGAATTAATCACGGAGCAGCTATTAAGACCGACCGCAAAGACAAAGTAAACAAGAGCTTATAACACCCGGCCTGGTATACGGTAGAGTAAAAATTAAGAATCGTACCGAGGCGACTAAATTATGTACATCTCTATGACATTGGTCGAGTTTATACTACTACCGGATCCGCCTGGTATCATTTTCGAGTACCAGTTGCTAGCCGACCAATTGCCTAATCGGGAGTTGGTTTTCGCGGCCTCAAAATTTTAATTTCATTAAATCTATCCGCTAATGTGTTTTCTTTTTGCTCCTTTTTTTTTTTGCTCCGAATTAACCTTCCTTGAAACTCCTCCGGCTGTGAGTATTTTATCGAAGCTGGCAACTCCGGCGTCACAACTGAAAAAAATTCAAATGCCAAAATAATAAGCCGAAAGCGCCATGTCCGTTCTAAGGAGTAGACGGAAAATACCAAAAAGTACCCCAACCCCCTTTTTCCTTTTCCCTTTTACCGTTTCCTCTTTCGTAGTACGAGTCTGAAAATCCGACAGCAAATATTCAAATGTAGCCTACAATCCCCGGCCCGAAAATTAACCCTGTTCGTTCTACCACACGTACGCCGAAGCTAGCGGAGCGCAGTGCATGACCACACACATGTTCGTTTCTACGCGCGCGCGCGCAAAGCCAACGAACTCCATTCGACATTTCTAATGTTATAATCACTTTTTTTCAATTTTATATCTCTCTCTCTCATACACATCTGAACCATGTATGAACGTGCAAAACTAGCTCAACGCGCTGTGCCTCTCTTTTTTGCAAAGTGGTTCAATATTCCGTCTCCAAATGTATCGTTCGCGTACACACGTTCCACGGCTCATGGACGAGATATCCTCCCACCTAAACACTGAGTTTCTGACCAATACAATCTAAAAATGGCATCCCCCTCCACAATCAACAACATTTGAAAGGTACGACGAGCTAATAGTATAAAGGATACCAGCGATGAAACTACTTTTAGCCTTGCAGTGGTGTCGAACGTTAGCGATTGTACTAAAAGCGTAAAAATTGTCGCAAACCTCCCCGCTGTTAAATCTGCCTTATTGCTAATTCTACTATCGATGAAAATATATGCAAATAACACTACTTGTTCATCGGCAGATAACACCGCATGCTGTACTATTCTGACTAACGTTACATATAAACTAAAAAAAAATGTTTGATCAAACACACACTAATGATGATAGTATACCAGAAATAAAGTCTCCGTTAGCAGCATCGCAACATGTCTCATCAATCGTTTTTTTTTTTGTTTTTTTTTTCGGTATAGTTAAAATAGTAAATATGAGATATTATCCACCGATGAGTAATTAGAGTTATTAGCATATTTCCGTAATGTCAGTAATACAATTAACAATACCTACAGCGACAGAAGAAGCTGAGGCAACATCTATTCTCATTAACGCTCAACACGACAACAATAACGGACTAAAAGTTCATCGCTGAACCATCTGTTATGTTAGCGCGTGGTCTTTCAAATATCGTTGATGTAGGCGGATAGTGTAGAAAAATGTCTTTTCCGAATCGTCATTTCTCTATTTCTCTCCAACTTTTGTGATATATCGGCATCTAAAAAGAACGGTTATTTAATATACATGGGCGGTGAATTATTTCGTCGGAACAGAAAACATATTTCCGCGAATTCTAAACTTGCGTAATACTGCATCAGCACTTTCGGTAGCAGTTCCTCGTACGCACTTAAACGAATAAAATTTACCAGCTAAAATAAGTGACACTTTGAAATGCCCATTATTTCTATCAGAAAGAAAAAAAACTCAAACTATTTCGGCTTAAAGGTGAGCCTAATTTCAGTGAGTGAATTTAAAGTCTGGTTTTGTAGGAAAATAAAGGCGCTAGCGGAATTCAGCCATGGGCGTCGCCAGCGGGGGCAGGGAGGGGCAGCCCCCCCCCCCGGGGGGGCTTGAAACTTTTTAATAAACTGGCCGTGTGAGTATTCATAGGCGCATATTCATGGACAATTTGGAAGACTTACACCCTGTCAAGAAAGTATCGGGAATTGTTAAATAAAACGAACAATTTTTAATTTTCATCCAAATTTATTTTGTCACCTTCAAAATAACATCCATTCGAAGCGATGCACATATGCCAACGCTTTTTCCACTCGGCAAAGCACTTCTGATAGGCGGTTTCCGGGATGGCCTTTAGCTCTCGCGTCGCATTCGTCTTGATGTCATCAATCGATTCGAAGCGCATTCCCCGTAGCGGAAATTTGAGTTTTGAGAATAGGAAGAAGTCGCAGGGTGCTAAATCTGGTGAATACGGCGGTTGTTCGATGATATTTACCGAGTGTTTGGCCAAAAACTCATTCACAATTATGGCTTTGTGAGACGGCGCATTATCGTGATGGAGAATCCAAGAATTGTCGACCCACAAATCGTTACGTTTACGACGGATAGCCTCTCTCAAACGTCTCAAAACACTTAAGTAAAACTCTTTGGTGACTGTCTGTCCGGCTGGCACATATTCATAGTGTACCACGCCTCGAATATCGAAGAAAACAATCAACATGATCTTCACTTTCGATCGGCTTTGGCGAGGTTTTTTCGGCTTTGGCGCGCCAATTGGCCGCCATTCGGACGATTGCTGGTTCGTAAGCGTGTCGTACTCGTACACCCATGTCTCGTCACCAGTAATTATCTTTTCCAAGAAGGTAGGATCCAAATTGGCTCGATCCAGCATGTCTGCAGCTACCTGTTCTCGGTACTTTTTTTGAAAGAAATTCAGGTCTTTCGGAACAAGCCGAGCCGCAACGCGTTGCATACCCAATTTTTCGTGCACAATCGTACGTACGCTCTCGTGTGACATGCCAAATCCATGAGCCATCTCTCTCAAGCTCACATGACAATTTTCAGCAACGATTTCCTTGATTTTATCGACGTTATCATCGGTCACACTCGTTGAAGGCCGTCCAGAGCGAGGCATGTCTTCGACCGTCTCCCGACCATCCTTGAACGCTCTGTACCACTCGTAAACCCGCGTTTTTGATAAAGCAGATTCACCAAAAGCCTTCTGTAACATTTTCAGTGTATCGGCACAAGAAATTTCGTTCGAAACACAGAATTTAACACAAGTACGTTGTTCAATATTTTCACTCATTGTAAAACTTCGACAAAACACTTCAAGGTCGACTGATTTTAACAGCTGCTGTAAACACACTGGTTGACAGATCGCGCTAAAAATAGGCATCATAATACAAAACAGTTGTACCAACCTGGAAAAAAAAAATTATCTGCCTAGCTATTACCCGGGAGATTTAAATTGACAATTCCCGATACTTTCTTGACAGGGTGTATATAATACAGAAATAGAATAATTTGCCAGAAACCCACGAAAATTATGTTTTAATTAAGATTTTATTCTTGTTTAGTAAAATATTAAGCCTTTACAACTTATAAATTTTATTTTTCCTATAACTCATATCCTCTTTCTATCATCTTGCCCCCCTACCCCCTGGCTCATCGGCTGGCGACGCCCTTGAGAATAGCATTAAACATTCGGCTTTAAAATGTTTTCTTGAACTTTTACACTGTTTTTTGACCAGCTACCCTTGACTCTGATTGAAACAGTTCTCTTTAGAACCGGGCGGATCTCAATTTTAAATGAATTTTTTAAAAATATATACGTAACCAATCATAAACGAACTCGGTTTAGGGGTAAAAATAGAATAATTCCCATTCAAAAAGGCTACCGACTCGTCAAACCGATATATTCATCATAATGATCGAGTCTTGCGGGAGATTTGGAAATTTTAAAAATTCTCAATGCACTTCGGGCACTATAGCTTTCACGTATAGAGTGTACTTTTTTTCATAAATTTGCTTAATCTTGTACAATTTTTCATTTATTTCGAACAAAAACTTCGAAAAACAGTGAATACAGTTCGGAATTTAATCGCTCCCTGTAAATTTACGATCCACGAATGTAAACATGCACCGAGATAAATAAATACCTCGTAAACGGCCAGCCTACCGTAAGTTTTTGTAAAAAGAAACAAAACTATCGATAATTTTTTCGTATATTTCTCTTCTCGCAAATGATTTTTCCGTTCTTCTTGCTTGCCGTATATAGATTACTTTTAGATCCGGTAATTTTTATCATTTCAAAAACTTCTAACTTTGCTGTTACTTCGAGACAGTCGACCTTATTATTGCCGTTTCACCCAAAAAACAGCATCTCTTTCTTCACTAGATGACCTTGTCATCCACCACTCCTATTTGTTCGATGGCTTTTCTAGACCTAATCAGCCACTGCGAGAGCCTTGTTTTTTTGTTATCACTCTCACATACCAATATTTCTACGATACCTTCTTTTAAACCTTTATTCATTAACGTAGCGAATAAATCAAACCACGTCTGCCTTCCCAACCCTCTTTCAACCTCAAATCCTTTTAGATAATCCTTAAATATTCTATACGGCCCGATATGATTTGTACGTTAAAATAATAATTTGGTACATAAGTATCGTTGTTAATTCTTTCAATTATACTTAGAAAGAGCTGAAATGTTGCCCCATTATATTTGCCCTCTAATTTTCTGGAAATTAAACTTTATAAAGTAGTTCTATAAAGAAAATACAAACAACGCTAAACACAGATGCAGAAAAAATACGTAAAATAATATTATTAAGAAGATGGTTTTTAGTCGGATATCGATTACAACCTCGCGCACGGAACATGCTTACTAATAATATTACAATTATTTATTATTATAACAGATATAAAAATGAATTGTAGACTAGAGATCCATTAAAATCGAAAACGATTTGTTATTTTTAACGTAGCTCCGATGAAGCGAATCCTGAAAGTTAAAATTTCTAAAGGAAACGGATAAGAATAAGAAACGATAAATACTCATTTTAAACATTATTATACACAGTCATCGTACTTAGCGATAACTGTTAATCTAATAATTGCGGAATAATTAAAAAATTTCATAAATGCGAATTACTAGTCTAAAATTTTATCTATCCGCGTAAATAATTCCGATTAAATTAGCTTAGCCGAAATATTCTTCATCTGCATGTAAACTCTATTCTTCGACTTTTCTTTGTAAACTTCGTGGTTTTCGCAAAAATATTTCTTCTGATCGCTTTTCTTTTTTTTTTCGCACTTATAGGAAGAAAATTCCTTTTAATGAAAAAAATAGCTAGATTAAATCGAACCTACTGTTGTCATGTAGCTCTAAGATAAAAGATAAGAAACTTTGTTGTAGCTGCGGTTGACGAAGGCGATGTTATAATTAATTCTGCTAATTTGTAAATTTCATTAAATCCCGACACAAATCCGGATTTTCGTACTTGGATATCAGACTAGGAAGGAAATTTTTAGAAAACAATTGGAATGCTTCGAATCTAACGAAAATGTGGACGATTCAAAAACCAAGTTTTTTGTTTTTGTACAACAATGTGTCTGAAATTTCAATAAATACGCTCTAATATTCAGCGCAATCATTATTATGTTAATGTTTTAACTATCAGTTTTTTTTTTTTTTTTGCAATAGTCTAAATCGCCAATAATTAACACGTTAAAACAGTCTATGCGCAGTTCGATCTAAGCTTTACATCAGTGGAATAATCGTTCTTAAAAGTTTCTTTCACTATCAGTGAATCGTACAATTGTTCATAGTTGACTGTATTATGTCTTTCGTTTATTGTAATAAAGTTTGTTTACAATTTGATTTCATCAACACTTACAAATTAAGAAATGATTAAATCAAAAGAAGATATAGGACACAATTGACGATACATGAATATGCAGCGCTATCTATCAGAAGAAAAAGTAAACTTCAAGTATTCCTGCCAACGTAAATGAAATAAACATTAACACTCGTGAAATTAGAAATTTGCTGAGCCTTGGTAATGTAAAAGTCAGCAACCTCTACCAATCAACCGGAGAACTGATGGCAACGTAGTAAAATTTTCATAAAGAAATATTCGCTGTATCCGTGCGAAGCCCCCTGTAATTGCATTAAATCTTACCAGATAGCGCGCTGTTTATTAAAATTATATACTTCATCGCACAAATGTTTTAATAAGAACAGCAAAACAAATATTACTTAAATATTACTTATGGACTAGCGCAGCTAGTTTAGCTTGGTGATGAGCAGTTTAAAAATATTTTTACAGTCGGAACAATTGATAATCGCTGAAAAAGCAATCGAATGATTCTCATTCGAAATAATCATTCATAGTGTAAAATTGCAATTTCTAAAGTTATTCGAAATTAGCAATTTTTTTTCGAAAGCTAGAAATTAAAAATAAGTCCATAAACAGAAAAATAGATGAAATACAAACTATTCCAATAGAAACCAAAGTCATTGGAACATTCATGACTTTAATGTTCGTTAAACATATTGACTATGTCTTTCCGAGAGAAACAAACAATCGAAAGGTTTCGAATTCATTAAATAATCGAAATATTCGCATAAAACTATATCTATAAATTAATACTTACATAGTTATTATACGTTCCGACGCCTTTACAAAGCCGATAGCTTCATTAATTACGACCACGAAGCTACCGGCCTCGAAACGTATAAGAATTAAATATTAATTTATAAAAAGCCTATTTTATGTAAATTTCAATTATTAATATTAAATTTTGACACGGTCATTTTAATGATTTTTAATTTATAAGACTTAATATTTATCACTTGATCTAATTCTTAATTTTCTCGTGTATATCAAAAGAGTCTTTCTTTAAAAAAATTTCACAAAATCCGTGTTAACCTAACTCCCGTTAATATACGCGACAAACAAAAAAAAAGTTCAAACTAAATAGCACAAGTCCTTCACCAGAAATAACACACGGTTTGCGACTGGAATGTGCATTTTATTAATTTATACACATAAAAAGCACTCTAAAAAAATCAAGAATTGATAAAAACATAAGTAAACAATTTGCAATATCTTTTGGAAGACAATCGCGTGTCTTTTGTAAGTTAAATATGTTGTTTCTAATAGTGTAACTAAATACCGAAAGATAGCGGTAATACCATCTACCGCTTTCTAACGAATATGTTATAATACATCAAAATTTTATCCTCTCAATAACGCATAACATTTAAGTACTTCACATAAAAATATATAAAAAAAAAGTTAATCTTTATTAATAAATATAATCTTAATAAGATTACCTAATAATACGCGTATAAATACCTTAGTGGAACGAAACAATACTAAAATAAATACGATATTAACATAAAAGAGATGTTACAGGAAATAATGTGTATAAATAAACACTTGAATGTATATGTGTATATATTAAGGCATGTATATGCAAATAAATATTTACAGATAGTTAAATATATGAAAATATTTATTAAGTATGCAAACAACAAGCATAAATATTTATAAATTATGATAAGGAATAGAAATTAAGTTTGTCAAGTAAACATTAAAGTAAAGTTAAGTCCCATACCCTTGATAAGGTATCATGGATTGTGAAGTTAAGCTTCCCATAATGGTACTAAGCCTAATGAATCTAAGGAGAATACTGGGGCCAGTTCCTTTCTTTCGGCCGCCTTTACCTTCCCAGATTTCTTTGGTACCCAATTATTTCAGGCTGGGTAACCCGGGAGCGACCTCGATCCGGAACGAGACAAGCCTCGAACCCGTTGACCTCTGGTTTGGTAGTCAAGTACCTTAACCACTAGGCTACCGCGCTACCTGAGTAAACATTATTAAATGTTAATTATTGAGAAACAACTTTAACGAATTTATAACTAAAATACTATTAGTTTTGCACTGCTGGAAATGTAATTTCAATTAACATAATACTTTTTGTCGATTTAAATACTGTATTCCTCACTTTATTTATTTGAGCAACTTTGCTTATAAATATTTATAAGTAAATGTTAAAAAAAAAAAAAAAACTCGAATTAGTTTCAGATTTATCTATGTTTCATATGGTGGAGTGTGATTGTGTGCTCTCTACCTATATGTGTTTTTGTTCACATACGTCGTACAGAGCCGTAACGAAACTAATACAAGTATGTGTATGTATATCATAGCATATATTTATTTATAAATAGTGTGGAGAAAGTCATTGAACTTTTGGATAATTGTTTACGGACGCTAAGCGCTATGTTTTATATAGCTTTGGTGCTTGGTGGCTGTAACTGCTTTTTAAACATCCCGTGTTTTTTCTTCCTTAATTATTTGTAGCCTGATTCCTTTGTCCGTTTGTACTGTGGGCTCTGTAATTGTAGATGTTGCCATGGTATGGGACAGCTAACTTCCTTTGCTCTTACCTTCGGCAATGTCACTCCTTTTCTTTTCAGGATGCATATGTTTGGCATTTTTCGACGTTGATTGTCATTGTTTTTCCATCCTTGTTATAGCGTTCTTTG
Source organism: Icerya purchasi (assembly GCA_039619475.1). Lineage (NCBI taxonomy): Eukaryota > Metazoa > Arthropoda > Insecta > Hemiptera > Monophlebidae > Icerya > Icerya purchasi. Next base: position 244,235,471 of record CM077115.1, read on the forward strand.
TCAGATTCCATTCCTTGTTTCTCCTAATTGTCGCTATGTACACGTGTTGATGGGTAATCGTCCGTTGCTAACAAGCCCAGGAAAAAACCCAAAACAAGAAGAAAAAAAAAAATATTTATAAATAGTGTTCTAAAGCCTTTCGGCCAATTATAAAAAAAACGACAGAAAATAAAACAACTATTGATTGTAACTTTAAATATATAGAAATATTCTTTAATTACAATTCGTATTGTAATAAGTTATCAGTGTTTATTTCACTGCAGTACCGCAAGGAAACAAATGTTTAACAAAATTCTTTTCATTTATATTTTTCTTTTTTAATAAATAAACTTAAGTTCTGTAGTACTACAAAATTCAGAATAAAAGTAGTCTGAAAAAAAGTACAAAAAAATAGACAATTTTTGATTGTTTAATACAAAAAAAAAAAAAAAAAAAACTACAATGAAATGTTTTTATATCAGTAACCCTACAAATTTATTACAATAAAATAATTTTCGTTGCAACAACTACCATATCACTATTTCCTTATTTTTAAATTAAAACTTGTAATTGCATAAATTTTTATAAAATTTTATAAATAATTAAAAAATATACGTATAAAAAATGTAAAAATTTCGAGTAAAATATGTTAGATAAATAGTTGCTATTCAAGCTATGTGCACACAAGATGTTGAAAATAATTGCTAAATAGCTATCATCAGCAGGGTGCAATTTAGCTATTAAAGAATTTTAAAAAAAAGTAAAAAATATAATAGATCATACATTACAATGGAAATAAATTAATTACAATCCATCTTCAAACAAAAAAAGTATTGATCATAAATACAAAAAAATAACTTGATGAATAAAAAAACATTTTTTGCAAATATTTTCACATACAGTTTTACAGTCATTATGTAATGGATTAAATTTTAAACCGAACAACTGTATTTAATTTAGAAAAATAACCATTCATTTTTCATTTGTAAAATAACGTGTCGCGATTTTAGAGTCATAAGTCATTTCGAAGTAAAAAGTAATGGCCCTACTCTCGGGTTCGCCCATTTTTCCGTATGGATAACAGACATTACATTAAATCAAATTATAAGGTCATCAAATAATTCTGATTAGATATACAATAACGTTAATTATCCGGTTGAACAGATAGCTTTAATATCATTTAATTAAAATTTAAATTCATTGAAATCAATTGAGTGAAAATTAAATAAGACAATAATTATTTCAAACGTAATTACACAAAAGATGAGCGCAGTGCTTATCTGTTCGAAACGTTTGTAATTATGTATGTGTCTGACGTAGGTTTTACCGAAAATTTTAAACACGGTTACATCGATGAACCACGAAAGTTTAAAATTATATCGTATTTTTCGTTAGAGAATATTCAAAACGAGCAAACATTTTACTCCAATAACAGTTGTTTTTACTTACCTTCCGAGCTTCAAAAACGTATACGTTTATAAGTTTTTTTCCAAATTGCCGTGTTATTTAGTCATTTTTGCGAGTACGCGTGATATAAAACCTATCAGATTATATTAATTTATCTGCTATTTTGTTTGAAGTTTAATATTTGAAACACTTTTCGAAAATATTTAAAATTAGTTTTAAAAATTTACTTAATATAAACATTAAATTAATTAATTAAAAGAATATAATCGAAAAAACAAAAATAAATTAGAGGTCCTATAATTAATTTTTGGAACGAAGTTCCTTATCGCAGTTTGCGGCGACCGGAGCTAGGCAAAAAGCGAAAGAAGTCCGCGTTTGTAAATGTCACGAATTCAGGGGACCTCAGATTAACCTTCAGTTCATCACGTATCAGATGTAAGAGTCATTCTGTTAACACCACATAGTCCGTCTGAGGATCGGAACAGGGGTCGTAAAAAAAGAACGGATGAACATACAGAGATGAAACAAAAACGAGGTTACTACCAGGGCTTGAAAAGCCGAATGAAAATTTAATCTATTTAACAACGCGGTACGTTTAGTTCTCAAATTCATTGACTAAAGTGCCTACTCCTTCTAGACTATCATTAATGAAATAAGCGTAGAGCATTGTCAAATAGATCAAATTTTCATTTGGCTTTTCAAGCCCTTGTTACTACTTCCGAAAAGGGGAGGAATAATAGGAGAAGGTGGCAATATGATTTTTTCGGAAATATTGAAATACGCGTCAAACGTTAATACGTGCCCTGTTCCTAGTACACCACTTTGAGCATCATACTAGGCAACAAAACTCGAACGGACTTCTTCTTGACACACTATACACATTATACATGTAGGTATACGAATGAGAGAGGGGGGGAAGGAGAAAAAATAAAAACAACTGGCCCTTTGAAATTTTATTTTTAATCATTCAATTACATCGATTTCTTTCATCAAGCTAAACACTCGTCAACAAATTATCTTATATGTTCTAACATCAAGCACGTAATTTAAAATTTGATGTTTTCTCGATTAGAGTAAAATTCTGGTCTTTTAATTTTGCCTCTTCCTTAACTTCGCGAAGTACAAATAGTGTGGTTATCCGGTTTACCTGTTACTTTATATCGTATACTTTATAGCTAATATCTACCAAAAAACGAAAAAAATTTCGTTCCTACGGGGTGTCCCTAGACACCTTTTGTCTGTTTTATTTTTTACGTTTAAAGAGGATATGCAGAGACTATTTTTAAATTTTTTGAAATTATCCAAGCATCGAGTGTTGGAATATTTTGCAATGTTGTTAAATTTTTTTCTATCCTAAAAAATACAACCAAATTTCAAATAAAAAAAGAAATAGAGAAAAGTTCATCATATAATGTAAACGACGATAGATGTAAGATGAGGAAGCCGAAGTTGCAATAACCATCGAGAGCTGCGAAGAATCTGAAAATGAGAAGAAACCCGCAAAAAAAAAAAAAAATCGTTCACTTTGACATCTTAATAGTTTTTTATGTTAGTTGCGGCGTAACACAGCCCACAACACTTAAATTGCAATCGTTGTTAACAGCTAAAATGCAACATCGCATTTTATCTTCATTATAATAAATTAAGTCCGCTACAGCGTACAGCGATATATGAACGACAGCGTGCGGCCGTTCCTTATCACTGTTATCTGTGCCGGCTTTTGTTCTATTCTAGTCTGTTCGATTCGAATTGATATACGTATTCGGTTTTTTCGGTTATATCGTGTTTTTCGTTTTGATACGCTTTTTTCGTTCTCGACATCTCGTTTTCGTTTCTTTTCGTATTGTTTTCTATCGCTTCCTTCGTTCTTATTCCTCTTTCCGTTATTTTCCGTCACTATTTCTTCATCTTTCGTCTAAATATTTGAAATAGCCCTTTTCAGGGCTTACGTCATATTCGTTCCCGTTGAATACATTTTTTTTCTCCGATTATTTTGGTTTCCGGCAATTTATTTGTAAAAACAATTCGGTCCTCCGAGCCGGATACTATAAGGTAAATCCGGCGTTTTCGCAATTATATTACATTTTCGTTTTGTTCGGTATTTTCTTCTTTCGAAACGATTAAAATGCCGATTGAAACCGATTTAAAGCGCAAGTCCCGGGTCGTTAAACGAGATATTCACCGGCTATTCGCAACGATTCGTAATTTATATATGGGAAACGTCAATGACGAAGTTCGTAACAGGTTACGAATTTACCTGGCCGAACTGGTTGAAGCAAAAAACAAATTTTGCGTGACGGTGGAAAGTCAGTTGGGTCGGTTGGATGACGCGGATGGAGAAAATTACGAGCAAGAAGAAGAAAAATTACTCGACGAGAAAGATTCGGTAAGAGATCTAGTTATTGATATAATAGCGAAAGCAAATATAGTGTACATGCCTAAAATCGATTCGAAAAGCGTTAACTCGCCACCTCACGACTCGTCCAAATATAAAAGCCATTCGTTTGTAAAATTGCCAAAAATCGAATAATGGCGATTTCCGAAAATTTAAAGATTCACGACGAATCGGCGATTCCACCAATTCCACCAACACAAAAATTATACTATCTTAAAGACGCGTTAGTTGGCGAGGCCGTCGCATTAATACGAGATATCGAATTGTCGGACGAGGCGTAAGTCGAAGCGTGGACTCGTATCGTCGAAAGATACGACAATAATAGAACTATTATTCATACTCATTTTCGCGATTTCTTTTCGATACGCAAAATAAGTTCAGAGGCAGAATTACGCGGGCTTTTAGACAAAGTTGATTTAGCGTTAAGTGGCCTGAAAATTTGCGCCGAAACTCCGGACAACTGGAGTACGATCGTTTCTTATTTCGTCGCTTCCAAATTAGATGAAAAAACATACGAAGATTTTGAACTTTCGATTTCCGACAACAAAAAATTCCCGAGCTTCAATTCTTTATGCAAGTTTCTAGAGAAAAGAGCTGGTAATATCGAATCCCGCCGATTTCGATACGATTCACAGCCAAAAGCTGATGTCATAAAACGCTCCTATCATGTAGTGAGTAAGCCCACTATAATAAAAAATTCTTATTTCGTTACAAACAAACCGGGTTACTCGGTATGTGGCGATCGGCGTACACTAATCGATTGCGATAAGTTCAAAAAAATGGATCCAACCCGGCGTTACGAAGTAATCAAGAATGATCGTCGCTGTTTGAAGTGCTTCGCTAAATCACACGTAGCGGCCGATTGCACGTCTTGCTTCTGTCGGGTCTGTAATAAGACGCACCATACCTTGTTACATTTCGTTAAATTCCCGCGATCGCGTCCGTCGCAATCTAAGCTCGAAAAAAGTAATTCCTCTGAGCCTAAGGTGGCTACCGCGAGCTTATCCAATCGCGCATGGAAAATCGTACAAAATATACCTAGTGAGCGGACCAGTTATTTCTGCACGAAGCAGAGCCCTGCCGATCCGGGTAAGCGCGGCCTATCGTTTGGCTCGTTCCCGCACTCCGATGTAGGGATGAAAGGGCCTCTGCTCCTCAGCGAGGATAGCATCGATCGAGTGAACAAATCGTTAACAACGTAGCGCGAGGTTCGGAATTGAAGAGACCGCCGTTACTAAGCTATTTTGGTGTGTTTCCTCTAGATCCTGGTATCTTCGGGAGGTTCGATGATTAGTTTCATTTGCGAATGGAAACATCTCGCCACTCAGAGATCGAGCAGTCGCAGGTAGAGCTTCATAGTAGCGTTTATTGTAAGTTATTATTTTTTTTCGTTGTTTTTCTTCGCTCCATTACAATCCGCATCATCCGGATGAACCTATTGGTTCCTCCGAGGGGGAGCTGTTAACAGCTAAAATGCAAAATCGCATTTTATCTTCATTATAATAAATTAAGTCCGATGCAGCGTACAGCGATATGTGAACAACAGCGTGCGGCCGTTCCTTATCACTGTTATCTGTGCCGGCTTTTGTTCTATTCTAGTCTGTTCGATTCGAATTGATATAGGTATTCGGTTTTTTCGGTTATATCGTGTTTTTCATTTTGATACGCTTTTCTCGTTCTCGACATCTCGTTTTCGTCTCCTTTCGTATTGTTTTCCTCGTTTTCTATCGCTTCCTTCGTTCTTATTCCTCTTTCCGTTATTTTCCGTCACTATTTCTTCATCTTTCGTCTAAATATTTGAAATAGCCCTTTTCAGGGCTTACGTCATATTCGATCCCGTTGAATATTATGATTTTTAGAAGTATTGCTGTTTTTTGGAACTAGCCGGAATTCTTCTGAAGCTGCCCGACAGATTTTTGATATTGCCCAAACTGGGCGGTACTGTCCATTAAAATTGGCCCGAGGATATGTATCGCGTAGCACGGTATTACGGAATAGGCAACTGAAAAATTTGCTGACTGATTATAAATTTTTAACATCTATAATTTTAGTTGCAAATGAAATATTTTATACTCCAAATTTATATCGGTATTACAAAGCTGAAAGACAAGAAGTCGAGAAGAAATTTAGCTCATGTCATAGTAGCTGGAGAATTATTTTTTTTTTTTTTAATCGGTATATTTTCATCATTACAATATAAAAAAAATACCGACCCTCAAAAATTTTTAAATTTAAGCGCCCGAATTACAGACATCGAGTTGTAGTAAATTAGAAAAAATTCCACAACCCATCTATAGGTGTCCTAAAGCTATTTAGAATATAGGAAAAATACAAGAGCTCAGAAGTTTAAAAATTTATGAAGCACAAATTTTGAAAAATATACACATCAAGTTTGCAAGAAAAATTAGAAAAATTCTAACCATTTCTATAGTAATTGCAGAATTGATTTTTATTTTTAATCTACATATTTTCATCATCAATGTTGTAGAAAAATACAAAACACAAATTTAAAATTAAAGAGCCTAAATTTTGAAACGAAAGAAACATACATCGTAACTTCAAATATTATAACACGAATTCTAAGAAAGAATACGAATTTGAAATATTATCAGTTATAGTTACCATGGGGACGTAAGTTTGAAAACGAAACAATTGTGGTTAATATATGATTTTACAGAGTATTCAATTTTATACTTTTTCCTTCACTTTCATTAACCTACTACCAGTTTTAGTTTTAAGATATTTTAATCCAAATTTCATTTTATTTAATCAACCTACTCATATCCCTTTTCTATTTTTTTCTTTTTTTTTTTTTCAATGGACACTAATAGAAACTGCAGTACCATTTTATTTTAAAAATTCATAAGTAAAACAATCAAAAATCCAAAGCTCTGGATTGTGATGCGTCCAGAGAACCCAGCACCCTGGCATATACACGTATATACACCTCCTTCAAATTCAAACAATATATATATGCAAGTGTAGGGACAGAATGAGACTCGTAGCACTCCTCGCTTAATGCACGACGAGTAGAGATTGTGCGAATATACTTTTCTTTCTTCGCTGTATCTGGCAGCGAAGAAACCAATTTTTGTCTTTCCTTTGGGCGAATAGTGGCATAACCTATTTTTAGAGTAGACTCCGTCGTTTGCGAATACTTGTACTACGCATATACACAATTCGAATAATAAATATCAAAAGGTATAAAGCTTTATTTTCATTTTAGTTACATAATCGATCTTAATTTGTGTTATACAACCAACCGGAGCATATATGCCATATAATAATAATAAATAAGCATAAACATAAATATAATTAATATTCATATAAACTATTAACTGTTTTGTAGATTTACATAATCTGCGGTAGAGTCTCTGAAGGCATAAAACTAAACGATAAACAGTTAGCATCTCTGGTGGAGATCTAAACTAAATTTATCACTCCCATACATCATCAACAACTGTATCATTAAATTTAATTTCCGTCTATAACATATACTATGTATATTTCATTTAAAAATATATATATATACATACATGTACATATACGTATAAACTCTACCCATCTAGGCTCGCAAGAGGGCAAGTTCCCTTAACTAACTTTTCTTCTAAACTTCTTTTAAATAAATCGTTTTGACGCTGATAACAAGCCGACTATACAAGATGTTGCAATGCCAATAAATACTAATACTACATAACTTTCTTTTGCATCAAAAGTAAAATTTAATAAAAGAATTGTTCCACTAAACGATTTTAATTATTCATCTGAAGAGACATAATCTTTCCATTCTTAACCAACCACGATAACCACAACTATTTTATCGCGCTAAAAGACCTAGTCGGAGGGCCATTAAACATCATTGCCGGTTCTCGGATATCTAAAAACAGAATTATAATTTTTCTCAAAACCAAAGAATTAACAGACACATTTTTCGCCAACGGTGCCGAAATAAATTTAGGGAACCAAATAGTTACAGCGCGACGAATCAAAAATCCAACTAATAAATTAATACTTTCCAACGTATCGGCCACTCTTCCCAATAACAAATTAATCCTATATCTAGCTATATATTGAACAAATTAACTGCTCTAATCTACCAGAATCCTTCCTCATAAAGCATAATGAACATAACCATCCCATATTTTTGCAACTAGAAGACCATGTATGTTCGAACTGTAATAAAACTAACCTAACAGAAGTAAAACAACTGAAATTGAGTATTCCAACTCCTGAGGTTCAAATGGAAACAAAAGTCGATCAGAAAAATACAAAACAAAAGCGATCCTGCAACACCAAGTAGCCCGACTTGTAACGAAAAACCAACTTTCCCAACACAACCACAGATTAAAAAATCTCTAATGTCTACTGCAGCGAATGGAGAGGTGACTCCATATCCAAAAATGAACCGCCTCCTCTTCAAACACCCCCGCCTACCACAAACTTAATCGAAAAGTCTAAACATCTGTTCGATGTTGAACCGTGACTTTTTTCATTAGAATACTATGAATTTAATGATTTGATTAATAATATAGCTACAAAACCAGACTTCATTAATTATGCTGTAGAAACAACAATCAACAAGGAGGGCTTATTGCACGCTTTGACAGCTCTTAAGACTTTCCTAACAGGTCAAAAGATTAAAAACCGCTGTTTGCGAATTATCAAAAAATTAAGCACGTTGGCACCAGAAGGTGAATACACATCAAAAGACGACTTCCAACAACCAATAAACTAAACACCGGAAAAATGCTAGAGAATGTTTTTACTCGTTTTGCCCTCTTCTTAATTTATAATAATGGCAAGCAAAGGAGCTATCATACAGTGGAACTGCAGAGGTTATTATAACCAACTTGCTGAATTGAGACAGCTAATTTCGTATCATCTCCCATTAGTAGTGTGTCTACAAGAGACCTACTTAAAACAGTCAAACAACCCTTCAATGAAAAACTACGTCATTTTCCGACATGATAGTGAAGGAGGTCGTAGAGCTAGTGGAGGCGTAGCAACTCTTGTTTATATGACAGCCCCAGTAAACCGCATCAAAGTTAATATATTACTACAGTAAATAGCAGTGTCCGTACACCTACAACGTGCTTCCTCTTCCCCTATAACAATATGTAATTGTTACTTCCGCCCGAATATCTTTATTAACCTAAAGGAACTTCAGACTCCTCTAGCCCAGTTTCCGGCTCCAGTAATCCTACTTGGAGATTTCAACACTCACACCCCGCTACGGGTGCACTATAAACTAATAACCACGGCTCCATAATCAACAAACTGGTGTTATATAATGACCTAGTAATCCTCCCATCACCAAACTACACTTATTTCAACGCCTCACACAATAAATTTTTAGCCATAGACCTAGCAATTGTTTCTCCTTCTATTTGCCCAAAATTATGCTCCTCTATGCTCCAAGACACTTGTTTAAGTGATCACTTCCCAATCAGTATCTAGTCTAATTGTATTAAATAAATGTTGTTTCGGGTTGTTTAATTATTTAAATATTAAGGATAGCTCCGCGGGCGTCTAATAGATACTACAGTGTATTTCTTAAATACGTTTTTATTCGTTTCATTGCTAGAAATGATCAAGCTTTGCAGACGAAGTAGTTGCTAGAAATGTGATTATTAAATGAAAAAGCTTGTACACTTCTCTGTTATAAGATGCACCGCAGTGTCTCTTTATGTATGTTAAAAGCATGAAAGTACACTTTTTAAACTTGCTAGATCGAAAAAGTTTCCGTGATTCTGTTTGAAAAAAGTCTTCTTCTTCGAGAAAATTTTATTGAAAATTTTAAAAAAAAATTTTATTTAAGAGAACTAAAAATTTTAAATTTGTTACATCATTAAACCTATTATTAGACATATTTGTTTGCCAGGGGCGGCTCGTCCTAGGGGGCTCAAGGGCGCGAGCCTCCCTGTGTGTTTTCAAAAAATACATAATATTTAATTACTTCAAGAAAAAAAATCAGTGTCACGAATTTTTTATTTCAAAATAATTTTTTTTTGCAAGAGTGCATTTTAAAAATAATTGCAAAATAAGCATTTTGCACGATTTGTTAAACGAACAGCTGAAACATCCGATAACAGTTGTCGGGTTCATGCTTACTGCGCTGGAACTGTACGATCCACTCATAGTGTAGTATACTGTCAAGGTCGTTAACAGCTGATTTTTTGATCACATGATATTAACAACCAATAATATAGTACGTGGGCTCAGAATATTTGAGCCTCCAAGCCGCATATAAAATACACACGAAAAACGAATAAAGCCGAAGTTTCCCGAGCGTAACTTAAAGGCGTCTGAGGGCTCTCGAAAAGTGAGCCCTCGTCAATTTTACACGTGATTATAGCCGGTTTTAACAATACATCCGCGTCGCGCGCTGCGTCGTCCGTTTATCCGGTGAAGCGCACTGTTTTAATTTGCTGCTTTTTTTGTTCTATTTCTATCCTTGCTTTTCTTCTTTAAATAATACATTTTGTGATCTGGATTTTGTTACTTTTGAATGCAAGAAGCACTGTTTTTTGTCGACACTTGTTTTACAGTCATTTTTCAAACGTTCAACATTTTAGAAACTGAATTAGATAAATTAATTGGAGAGACTAACCTTTTAAGCTAATTACTTAAACTTACGATGGAGCATAATGAGCGATTCTACAAATGGCGTATAGGCAAAGATAAAACAAAAATATAAATACTGACTGTCATTTTATTCATTGTTATGCGCACCAGTTGAATTTTTTTTTTTTTTTTTTTTTATATTTATTATAACAAATTACAACTAGTCCTCATGGACTATCCAGTAATTATGATAAAAGGAGAAATATATATAACGTGAAGAGGCTATCCATCCGGTGACAGAAACCTCAAAAGAATATAAATAAAATGATAACTAAATAATATCGTTCAGATTATTTCGTTTCAGCCTTCTTGTGTTGTGTACGTTATCTAATATCGCCATTGCTTCTGTATTTGGATGCCTATGTAATCTATCTATATGGCGGAGTGCATATCGTCTGATTTCTGCTATTACGGTAGGAACGCATAGGTCCTTATGCAAGTCATCATTTCTTACGAACCAGGGCGCATTCGTTATTAGACGAAGTATTTTATTCTGGCATTTTTGAATAATTTTTATGTGAGAAGTTTTTGCACAACCCCATAACTGAGCTCCATAGCTCCAGGTTGGTTTGATAATTGCATTGTAGATTAATAATTTGTTATCTATTGTTAATGCCGAGTTTCTTCCAATAAGCCAATACATGGAAGCTATTAAACGATTGATCTCTTTCTTTTTAGAGATGATGTGCTGTTTCCATGTTAGTCTCTGATCAAGTAACATGCCCAAATATTTGGTCCCACTCAGAGTTGGTATTTGCTTATGATTTATTGCGACTGGGGCACTGATCATTTTTCGATTTGTGAATACTACGTGGGCTGATTTGTTTTCATTTATACTTATTTTCCACTTTTTTGTCCAGTTATATATTTGATCTAGAGAATTCTGCAAATTTCTTGTAGCAAGGTTTACAGAAGTATCCGAAGCTAATACAGCGGTATCATCTGCGAATGTTGCAGTTAGTGTGTTACTGGTAATCGGAAGGTCAGCTGTATAAAGTATGTAAAACAGCGGACCCAGAACACTGCCCTGCGGGACTCCAGCGCACACCGGGTGTAGTTTAGATTCTTCTTCCTGAACTTTTACTATGAAAAATCGTTCGTTTAAATAAGATGAAATTAGTTTATACATATTATAAGGGAGAATCTTTTTGATTTTGAAAAGCAATCCATCATGCCAGACCTTGTCAAAGGCCTGAGAAATATCCAAAAATACTGTAGAGCAAATTCGTTTATCTTCAAGGTCGTCTTCAATTTTGTTGACAATTCTGTGGACTTGATCTAGGGTGGAATGTTTGGTTCTAAAGCCAAATTGGTGATCCGGTATAGCTTTCAGTTGATCAACAATCCCCATTATTCTTTTCATAAATAATTTTTCGAAGACTTTGGATAGCACAGGCATTAGCGATATTGGTCTGAATGACGAGACGACATTAGCAGGCTTACCAGGTTTAAGCACCATAATTATTTGAGCCATTTTCCATTGTATTGGCATATGCTTTAGTCTGAAGATAGCATTAAAGATGTAAGTAATGAGCAATATACCATTCTTCGGAAGCTCTTTTAAAATCTTGGCTGTTATTAAATCATGTCCTGGAGCTTTGTTTGTTTTTAAGGCCGTAATTTCGTGCCACACTTCTTTTGGGGATGCAGGTTTAATGCACTGTTGGTCATCAGGGATATGTGCCAAGAACTCTGAGATCTCTTGCTCATGCTTACTATTTGTATCGGATGAGTGTGGTTGGAACACGTCTGCTAGGTGTTGTGCAAAAATGTTAGCTTTCTCGGTATCGCTTCTTGCCCATTGCCCTGCTTCATTTTTGATAGGCGGGTTGTGCTGTTTTGCACATTTAACTTTCTTAGTTACTTTCCAAAGGGAGTAGTGCTTGTCGTGGGAAGGACTAAGACTCTGCAGAAAACTCTGCAATTTCTTATTTCTTTCATTTTGCAATAGCCTTCTTAATTGCCCACTTATTCTGTTATATAGAGTTTTATCACTGGGAAGCCTGGTGTTGTGCCATTTTCTGCGGGCTCTACGTTTTTCAGCTATTTTCTCCCTAATTTTTACAGGGTAGCTGGTATTAACATCAGCATTTAATGTTTCAGCTGGCGTAGAATTCCATGCTGCATTTTGAATGGTTTTTGTGAGAGAATCGACAGTTTCTTCCAATTCGTTAATAGTTTTAAGCTGAATTCTAAGATTTATGTTGTTTGCAACTAGCATTCGGAAGTTCTCCCAGCACGTTTGCTTGTTAGTAAGGAATGGCGGCGTTTCTTTCCTTATAATATTCGTACTTATTGTAAGGATAACTGGTGAGTGATCGGATGCTATATCAGCACTATCTTCAACTTCGGTGTAATGTAGCGATACCCCCTTAACTACAAAAAAGTCAAGTAAGTCAGGTACTCTATTAGGATCAGTCGGCCAGTAGGTTGGTTTACCAGATGAGAGATGGTTAAGCTGCAAGGAATCCATAGCTTTTTTTAGCTCACGTCCCCTAGGATTGATTAATCTCGATCCCCATAGCGTATGTTTCGCATTGTAATCACCTCCAGCAATAAATCTTTTTCCCAGATAATGGAAGCAGTCAGCAAATAAATCATTTTTTATTAAATGTCGGGGCGGACAGTACACTGCTGCCAAAATGAGAGAAGAGTTTAGCTCTTTCACAACAATGCTAGTAATCTGAGCATAATCTTGTTGGAAAGAATTGTACTGGTGGTGTTGAATACCTTTACGTATTAGTATAGCACTCCCACCACGTGCAGTTCCATCGGGATGCTGAGTATGATACATACTGTAGCCATTTATGTTAAAAAACGATTTGTTAGTAAAATGCGTTTCCGACACAAGAAGCACATCAATCTTCTGTGACCGTAGGAACGATTCTGTTTCTAGACGCCACTGCGCTAGACCATTGGCATTCCAGAGTGCAATTCGTAGTGATTTCATTGTTTATGGAATTATTTTAGTGATGAGCTTAGTCAGAAGCTCCATCATAATCTGATTTTGCTTGTTCATTTGTTCAAGCAATGATTCAAAGCGAGTTAAGATAGCCAGTAGACAATCGTAGTTAGGATCATTTGGTTGCTGCTGCACTACTGCTGGTGGATGTCCTTTCAAAGCTTGAGAGTACGATTTATCTTGCGTTTTCAACTGCTGGTTAGGTGACTGAGTCTTCATTATAGGGTTGTTTGCAGTTGCAGCGTCTGGCGCTAGTCTGAGTATCGGAGGATTAGGTTCTTCCAGCATCTTAACCATGACGTTGGATTTTTCAAGTAAGCTGTTATTTCGCTTGGTACGCATTTTTTGTAGTTCTTTATAGACTGTGCAACCCTTGTAATTCGCAGGGTGATTACCTCCACATAGTGCACATTCGGGAAGAGTTTCTTTAGTTTTTGAGCATTTGTTTGTCGGATGTGTGGCAGCGCATTTAACACACGTAAACGGCCGATTACAGAAGCGTTGTGTATGTCCGTACTGCTGACATCGTTTACATTGAGGTATTTCAAAATTTTTACGCGGTGGCTCAACTTTGATTTTAACATTGAGTAAATATTTAAGTTGATAAATATCTTTGTTAATATCCCTCGGTTCAAGATCAATGAAAAATAATGGTAGAGGTTTTTTAGTAAGGTGGTGTCGGATGTTTGTCACTTGTCGCACCTGGAATCCTTTCTCATTTAACGCGACCATAATATCGTTTGCGTCTACTGACGGATGTAGATGCCTGAGTACAACTCTGTACGATCTTTCGCTTTTTGTTTGGTAAGTATAAAAGCTAATTTTCTGATTAGTGAGATAGCTTGTTAAGTTACGATAGCTGGATGCGTCTTTCACATTAACTTTAACTCTGTTGTTTGCCAGCGTACGGCAGATGTAGTCATCATTTTCTATAGCTTTTTCAATAGCATTTTTCATGCGTTGGAAGTGTGTGACATTGTCTATGAATATTGGCGGCGGTTTTTCTGTTTTGCTATTAAGAGATCTGCTTCCTTGATTATCATCAGCTGTTTCTTTATTTGCGTCTTCCTTCTGCAGTACGGAAAAACGATTTTTAGTTCTGATGGTATGCACCACATTCTCATTTGCAGGCTTTACTCGCTTAGCACCTTTCGGAACTTGTTGCCACGTATTGTCGTTACCCTCTTGCTTTTGATTGTTACAGTTTTCACTATCAGAGCTGGATTTAGAAAGCTGCCGTTTAATGCAGTATGATTTCCCAGATTTTTGTAACACTAGCGGGGTTACAGAAAAATCAGCAATATTTGCTTCGTCGAATGTTTCGACTTCAATTGATTCGATATTGTCATGTTGTTTGTGACACGTATTAACATTACTAGTTAGTAATGGCGAAGTAGGTCTAGACGACACCGGAGTACGTAACATAATGTTCTAGATAAACAATTATATTTGTATTCCATGCGTGTTCGCCCACACACATATGTGCACTGGTGCGCAAGACACCTCGGGATAAAAATATTTCCGCCACCGAAGGTTAGACGAATTGTATATAAAAATGGAATAATCTCACCGAATTTCTGTATGTAGAGATGTATTAAATGTAGAAACGCGGACCGATTTTACACGCTGATAAGAGAATTGAGCGATAAGAACCGAAACTGAACGCGCGAACAAAGAACAATCAACACAAACACAAATGACATGTCCAGTTGAATTTAATTATGCAAAAAGCAACAAGCCAGGATTCTAAAATTAAAATCTTTTTTTCAAATTTGTCCGCTGTAGCAAGCTTTTTCTTTCAAATTCTGCTCATAGATGTGATGTACTGCAAGAAATTGTAAATCGGAAATTACCTAGAATACACGTTGGAACTATAATATGCGTACAGTGAATATTGTTTTCGAAAATCGAGAAAAATGAATAGAATATTTCGAAGAACTAAAAGAAAAATGTAATAAAAATATTACATGCAAGGAGCATATATAGTTTACGAAGAACCTTAGAAGACCAGGATTTTATATTTTGGCTTACCTTATTTCACAAAATTATGCCACATGTAATTTTTTTTTTTTTTTTTTTTTTTGTGGACACGTCAACAGTGAAACTTACTTAACGCAAAGGATTGTACATTATATAAGGAAAAGATTAGAAAATATTATTTAATAAATTTCAATCTAAATACAAAATGCATTCACATCTTTTTTTTAATTAAATCAGAACTTGAATGCATTAAACCAGTTTTATTTAGTTTAAAATGTAGACAAAAAAGCAAGATAAGTTTATGTCATTACACTTTTTAAATTATTGTAATTTTACATTAGAGCCCCCCAGATTTACTTGTCACGAGCCGCCACTGTTGTTTGCGTAACTTCGATAATTTTTAAAAATATCCTTTTTGTGATGATAGCTTTCTATCTTTCCCAAAAACTGAATCAAGTAATTTGCATTCCATACATTTTGTTTTTTCTTGCCTTAATAAAAGGCAAGCTCAACAGAACAATTTTTTATCTTCTCACAAAACCGCGTAACCATGGCATTGTTGCGCATAAATTTGTTTTCGAAAATGACGGTTAGATATTTCCCAATACCTTTTGATTTTGTAATCAAATTTTCTAAACTAGGCGCTGATTTATCATTTTGAAAAATATTCATTTTTTCTCGAAAACTAAATGAACTAAAACTAACCGGTATATTTCAATAACACAATTTTGCTTACAGCCCCAATTTCGAAATTGCATTTTAACAGACTAGAACATTAGTAGTTGCAGTGACGGAAATAAGATAAACGAGCGCAGGCATAGTTTCTACTGTAGCGACATTACGGGGACTGAAAAGTGCGACCGAGCATCGCTTCCATTTCCGCTGTTACCGCTTACATCGACGCTACGCCCTTGCTGGAAAATCACCTGAACTATCTAACATCTATCCTATGCTGGTGTGCCTCAAGGTAGTGTATTGCATCCGGTGCTCTACTAAATGTACACTGCAGACTTCCCTGACAGCGAGGACGTAACTATTGCTACATTTGCAGACGATACTGTTCTTATTGCGTCAGATAAAGAAGCTGGAATGGCGATAAATAAATTACCGCTGGCGCTAGCAAAATATGAAAGGTGGTTAGATCGATGGCCGATTAAAGTCAGTGAGAAAAAGTGTACGCAGAATTAATGGTGAAACAATTCCGATTAGGAATGAAGTAAAATACCTTGGGTTGCACTTGGACAGGAAATTAAGGTGGAATAAGCACATCTCACAAAAAGAAAGCACTTGGATATAAAGCTGGGGAAACTCTACTGGCTTCTCGGTAAGCATTCCAGGTTGTCGATCGAAAACAAATTATTAATATATAAAATAATATTAAAACCAGTATGGACATACTGACTCCATATCAATAAGATGCATTTTCAAATTAAGACCATTAGACTTATTGTGCCAGCTCCTTGGTATGCCTCCACGGGCACACTTCATAGGGACTTAAACATACTTCAGGTAAAGGAAGAAATAAAACTTGCCACCCAGCGGTATACTAGTTGATTAGAAACCCATCTCAATCCGTTGGTTATCAATCTGCTTGACAAAAACCTAGACATTCTGACGGTTAAAGCGCTCTAGAGTCTTTGACTTCATTTAAAACTTAAATAGATGTTCCTGGGGAACCCTTAATAGTGGTGGCCCCTTACACGTTAATTTGCATTTCAGTACAATTACTTGACGGTCTTCGGAGACCAGTTGTAATTAATACAAAGATTTAAAAAAAAAAAAAAAAAAAAAATTGTTTTCCCTTAACACCACTTCATTTTTTCCATAATTCCTACAAACGATTACAAAAAGTAAAAAACAATCATTTATTTGTTCGCAAAAATACAGCACATCGGAAATATTGAATGTTTTTGTTAAACAAAAAACGTTCATTTATTTTTTGTAAAAGTTTTGCAACAAAAAATAATTTTCATTTTATCGGAGGAAAATCAGGAAGAGATTTCTATTGAGGATTTTTTTTTTTTTTTTTTTGGCCTGACACAGAACCATTTAACCACCTAACGAGAAATATTAGTTTTAGCATTTCCTTCGAAATCTGTAAATCTTTTTTGCAAAGTTAAAGTTATTTTTCTCGCAAATAATTTCGATGATAAACCAGTGCAACACAATTTCATCCAAAACGAAAATTAAACCAAATGCCGGCTTTAAAAATAGAAAAATTTAAGCAACTACATATCTTCGCGGGGGGGTAGGTAACGCAAAGGGTAAGAAGTCCAAAATGTTTATCAAAGACTTTTTTCTTCAATGCAACACAACACAGTGAAAAAATTTTGCGAGAAAGGTTACGAGTTTTTAATTTCTCGGTGAACTGCAAATAAAGTATTTGTATGAATGGTGGAGCCCTTTGGGGGGAAAAAAAACGGGCCTGGAGTCCTCGAAAAATTGTCCCCTACAAAATAACTTTTTAATTAATAACTTTTCAATTTCATCGTGTTCTAAACCATAGTAATCTAATCTTTAAAACGTACTTTTTAATACAAAAACATCTTTCTATTTTGTCCAGTAAATAATTACAAACTAGCGAATACATATATTGTTTCTAAAGGTTGAATATAACACCTAAAAACAATCGTCTCGACGCTTATACGAAATATATTACTCGAGACAAAAAACAGAAGGCAATAATCGATATTTAACCAAAATTGAAAAAGGAAACGAAAAATAACTGTATATTTTGCACTGTAATTCTAGAATATCTTGAAAATTATAAATTTTGTCGGAAATTACTTAACCGTAGTAATCAGAGTAGCTAGATACATCTGCTACGTTAAATCTTTAGAAGAAAAAATAATAATAATAATAATATATGTATATATATATATATGTGTGTATATATTCCTATGGAGAACTAATAATTCTGAAATTAAGAATGCTTTCAAAGTCCTTGCTTCTAAAACGAATTGACGCAGTTATGATATCGTCAGTGTTCCAGTACGCTCAACTTTGAATCTGTTTTGCGAGCATTTCAGCGGTTTAAATTATTTTTGAAGGTCACCAAATTTTTCTACAATTTTAGCGAATTCGGCAAATCCGATAATTTAAAAATTACCACCGAAAAAACCCATTTAAATGAGAATAATTCAAAACACTTTGCCCGTCGATTATCCGTTTCACTGTGTTGTTTCGTTTATTGCAAATCGATTAATCCGTTTCACTGACGCCATTACAGGTCATTTTAAAGAGCAGAAAATGAAAATTTCACGTATGAAAATAAAGAGAAAAATCGTGAAAAATCGATGTAAAAACAAGCGATCATGTCCATAGAAAAAGGACACAAATTCGCTAAAATGACTCGCTCTTTGAAACCTAATACGCGGCTTTCAGTACGGTATTAACTGGCTCTATATAAACGGAACAAGTTGATCGCGAATTTCGCTAGGTAAACGTTTCCCTATTGTTTTTTTTCGTTCGTTCGTTCGTTGTTGTGCACAATAATTTGCAATGGCTGACGTACAGGTTCAACGTGTAAGTATCGTCGCTTCACCGGCTGGAAAGAAAAAAGTCGCAAAAGGTGCGAATAAATCATCGCCGAAATCGAAAAAATCTACACCTAATCATCCGGCCACCGCTGCGATGGTGACATCGGCCATCGCATCATTGAAGGAACGCGGAGGTTCATCGTTGCAGGCGATCAAGAAGCAGATTGCAACAACGTACAAGATTGACGTCAACAAACTATCACCGTTCATCAAGAAGTACATTAAAAATGCCGTGTCATCTGGCAAACTAATCCAAACGAAAGGCAAAGGAGTTTCCGGTTCTTTCAAATTGTCCGTTTTGAAGAACGAAAAGAAATCAGCGACGAAGAAGATCAAAGCAACAACCGAGCCAAAATCGAAATCTGTTGCAGAGAAGAAGAAGACGGTCAAAAGCGTAAAGAAAGGTAAATCTCTGGAGAAAAAGTCGAAAAAAACTTCTTCCGTAAAGAAGCCAGTACCGAAAAAAACGGCAAAACCAAAAACCGTAAGTAAATCAAAAGTCGCTAAAAAACCGATCAAAAAGACCAAAGTCGATAAAAAAACACCATCGCCTAAAAAATCGGTAAAATAGATGTTACGATTTTGAAAATTATCAATTTAGAAATAGCCCTTTTCAGGGCTGCAAATGATTTTTACGAAATGAATTTCTGCTTTTGTTTTCCTTTTTATTCTACATAATATATACTTTTTTAATATATACATATTTACGATATTCGTCGTATATTAATAATAATTTGCAGGTGACGTTAATTTTGCAACTGCTTTTGGTAGCCAATGCCTTTCGGTAAAAACCGAAAACTAGGCGGGGGTGCTACATACTTTGGAACTCTGACAAACATACGGTAAGTTTTATTATACCCCCTTCCATCTAGCTTTCGCCATCTGGCCATTCAACGTATTATTATTATATTTACGACTGAATTTTTATTTTAAATAATATCATCTACCAGTTAGATATGATGACGCCAAACCGAATTCAAAGGTTTTTAATAAATTGTCGAAAAAAGCATTTAAACAGCTTGCAGGTCGTAATGCTCAACGTTTCGTTTTTTGTATTTGTTTTCCGACTTATGCTAAATAAATTGTAGATCAACGAGACTATTCCTTTTCCACATGTCGGAAAATACGAGTTAAAAAACAGTTAAATCAAATTGATTAATTTAATACTTCAATCGTTTAAAAAATAACACCATTTATCTTAAATGAAATATGCCATTTTTTTAGTAAATATTTCAACATTTTTCAGTATATTCGTGTTTTTTATTGTTTATAAATTAAAAAAGTATTTCTATGAAGTCAAAACTAATGCCTATAAAATTTGTGAAAAGATATCATATTCCGTATGGAGAAGAAATTATATAAGTTTATAATAAGGAGTTCAGGCCCGTGCCCAGAATTTTAGAAAGGAGGAGGTTTTGAAAATTTTCTTCGCATATTTATTTTATAAATAACAATACATTTTTCACTAATATTCATACTATTAATAATTTCCATCATTTTGATTTATATGTATTAATAATTTACATAAATTAATTACCCCGTATATGAACATTAATAAAAATTATATACGTTATTAATTATACTCGTAATAAAAAATTTTGCATAAGATATTAATAAAGTATCTAAAAATATGGAGTATACTTTTTCTTTTAAAAGTAGGTAAGAACACCCTAAAAAATCATCAATATTTATTTTATATTTGTGATTTTTTTCAGATTTTTGTGTAATTATACTAACTATTTCAGTTCTCATGAGGGGGTTAACCCCCCCCCCCCCCCCCCCCCCGTGGACACGGCCTTGAAAGAGTTTATATTTAAAACTACATATATTTTATTTTCTAATATTTATTTACATCAGGCGCGGATCTAAAAGTCTTAGGAGAGGTCAGAGTCTGAAGTTTCTCAAAGACTCTAGAACGTATTATAAATAATAAAAAGAGAAATATATTTTCTTACAATAATTGAAAAGTAGTGTGACAGGCAGTGGCGGCTCGTGACAAGTAAATCTGGGGGGCTCTAATGTAAAATTACAATAACTTAAAAAGTGTAATGACATCAACTTACCTTGGTTTTTTGTCCACATTTTAAACTAAATAAAACTGGTTTAATGCATTCAAGTTCTGATTTAATTAAAAAAATATGTGAATATTGAAATTTATTAAATAATATTTTCTAATCTTTTCCTTATATAATGTACAATTCTTTGCGTTGAGTAAGTTTCACTGTTGACGTGCCCAAAAAGAAAAAAAAAAAAAAAAAAAAATTACATGTAGCATAATTTTATGGAATAAGGTAAGCCAAAATATAAAATCCTGGTCTTCTAAGGTTCTTCGTAAACTATATATGCTCCTTGCATGTAATATTTTTATTACATTTTTCTTTTAGTTCTTCGAAATATTCTATTCATTTTTCTCGATTTTCGAAAACAATATTCACTGTACGCATATTATAGTTCCAACATGTATTCTAGGTAATTTCCGATTTACAATTTCTTGCAGTACATCACATCTATGAGCAGAATTTGAAAGAAAAAGCTTGCTATAGTGGACAAATTTGAAAAAAAGATTTTAATTTTAGAATCCTGGCTTGTTGCTTTTTGCATAATTAAATTCAACTAGTGCGCATAACAATGAATAATATGACAGTATTTATATTTTTGTTTTATCTTCGCCTATACGTCATTTATAGAATCGCTCATTATGTTCCATCGTAAGTTTAAGTAATTAGCTTAAAAGGTTAGTCTCTCCAATTAATTTATCTAATTCAGTTTCTAAAATGTTGAACGTTTGAAAAATCACCGTGTAAAGCAAGTGTCAACAAAAAGCAGTGCTTCTTGCATTCAAAAGTAACAAAATCCAGATCGCAAAATGTATTATTTAAAGAAGAAAAGCAAGGATAGAAACAGAACAAAAAAAGCAGCAAATTAAAACAGTGTGCTTCACCGGATAAACGGACAACGCAACGCGCGACGCGGATCTATTGTTAAAACCGGCTATAATCACGTATAAAATTGACGAGGGCTCACTTTTCGAGAGCCCTCAGATGCCTTTAAGTTACGCTCGGGAAACTTCGGCTTTATTCGTTTTTCATGTGTATTTTATATGCGGCTTGGAGGCTCAAATATTCTGAGCCCACGTACTATATTATTGGTTGCTAATATCATGTGACCAAAAAATCAGCTGTTAACGACCTTGACGGTATATTACACTACGAGTAGATCGTACAGTTCCAGCGCAGTAAGCATGAACCCGATAACTGTTAGTAGGTGTTTCTGCTGTTCGTTTAACAAATCGCGCCAAATGCGGATTGCAAAAGAAATTATTTTAAAATTAAAAATTCTACTCTATAACACTGATTTTTTTTCTTGAAGTAATTAAATAATATGTATTTTTTGAAAACTCATACAGGGAGGCTCGCGCCCTTGAGCCCCCTAGGACGAGCCGCCCCTGGTGACAGGGCAAAATAAATTAAAAGACAATTTATATACATATGTAACACATCGTCGTTCAATAAGTCCCGGGACTAACTAAGAAAACAACATTTGTTTCGCAAAATTCATTTTTATTCATCAACATAATCACCTTCAAGTGCGATACAATCATTCCAACGCTTTGTAAAACCATTTGTCCTTGCCCTCAAAATAAGCTTCAGTTGCAGCGATTACTTCCTCATTCGAGACAAATCTTTTTCCCTGGAGCATCTTTTTGAGATCAGCAAAGAGCCAGTAGTCGTTGGGGACTAGCTAGATCCGGAGAGTATGGTGGGTGGGGAAGCAGATTGAAGCCCAACTTGTTCAATTTGGCCATTGTTTTCATTGACTTGTGGCCCGGTGCATTGTCTTGATGAAAGATGATTTTTTTCTTCTTCATGTGCGGTCGTTTTTTTGCGATTTCGTCCTTTAAACGCACCAATAACTCAATGTAATATTCGGTGTTGATGGATTTTCCCTTTTCAAGATAGTCGATGTAAATTATACCGTGCGCATCCCAAAAAAAAGACTGACGCCATGACTTTGCCAGCTGACTGTTGCGTTTTCGTGCGCTTCGGACGGCTTTCACCGGCTGCACGCCACTCAGCTGACTGCTGCTTCGACTCCGGAGCGAAATGATGGATCCATGTTTCGTCCATTATCACATACCACGCAAGAAATCCTGTTTATTGCGAGTAAACAGTGACAAACAGCTCTCTGAATCGTCGACTCGTTGTTGATTTTGTTCCATTGTAAGCAATCGCGGCACCCATTTGGAAAAGATCTTTTTTCATGCCCCATTTTTCGTGTAAAATTGTAGACGCACTTCCAGTTGATATGTTTACCATCTCAGCAATCTCACGAACTTTCAGTTTGCGTTCATCCATCACGATTTTCAAAATTTACTTAATATTTTCTGGAGTTACTGCTTCATTTAGTCTACCCAAGCGTTCCGCATCATTTGTATCAGCCGGATCACGTTTGAAATCAACATACCACCGGAAAATCGTTGTTTTCGACGGATCAGAGTCTGGATAACATTTTTCAAGCCATTGCTGAGCTATTTTTTCCCATTAAATAGCAATGTTTTATCAACACACGAAACTCGTTTTTTTCCATTTTTTACACAAACGCAAAAGTAGCGTCACTTTCACCACAGCAGCTTTGCTGTTTATGGTCCGATTGACGTGAACATTAGACATGTGCCATTTCAAGGTTAGTTCTTTCGAAAAACGAAGTAGATTTGATATTACTAATGCCATCTGTGAGTTAGTCCCGGAACTTATTGAACGATGTGTTAGCTTAGAAGAAAAAAAAATATACAATTAAAAACTTTATATAATATTAAATGATAAATTGTAATCTTTTATTCTTTGTTTTTACGAATGACAAAAATTTTTTAACTTTCCTGAATTATTAAAAAAATTTTATTTTCTTAAAATTTGTAATAAATTATAAATGGAAAATATTTCTGGTTATGAAATTCGGATTATTTCAATTACGTAATTATAAAAAAAAAGGTATTAATCTTAAAAAATATATATATATATAATTATTCGTGAAAAATTTTCAAATTAAGAATTTGAATGAAGAAAACCAGATTTTATAATTAATTAAATATATTAGAAAGAGCAATTTTTACAACTGGAAATAAAATATTATTTGCGCTTAAAAAATAAATAAATTCATCGAAAACAATAGTTAATAAAGAGACATTTAAAAAATCAATTGTTAATTATTTGAATAATTGCTAAACATGATTTTATTCAATCAGATAACTGAATTAATTTCCTTCAAATATTTATTTTTATTCTTAATCAGAAAATAATATCATTCAAAATTATTTTGAATAATTTAACTTACATTAAATAAACCTTTATTATCAATAACCAATTGAAGAATATTCGCATTACTCGTTCAGGCCCGTGCCCAGAATTTTAGAAAGGAGGAGGTTTTGAAAATTTTCTTCGCATATTTATTTTATAAATAACAATACATTTTTCACTAATGTTCATACTATTAATAATTTCCATCATTTTGATTTATATGTATTAATAATTTACATAAATTAATTATCCCGTATATGAACATTAATAAAAATTACATATGTTATTAATTGAAAAGTCACAAAATTTCGAAACGGAGAAAAATTAATTTTTAAATTTAAAACGTTTTGTATAAAACTTCTTACAATTAATGTTATTGCATAAAAATATGATGTTACATGTAATGCATTGAAAAAAGTTCAAAAAATTATCATAATACGTATTTAAATACCACTTTTACTACCATTTGTATAAGGAGAAACCAAATAAATCATCTAAAACAAAATTATAATATACAGCCGAATATTTTTCAAAACTCTAATCAAAAAATTATAGTACATTTTAATAAATAATAATCGGAACAATTTTATGAGAGACTTAATTACTAAAATTAGTCATGAGTTAATTTGCTGAAAAAATTAACAGCCCTTTGGATACGGAATTTCATAAGGCTCATTGTATTTAGCCATGGAAATTGAAAGATTACCTAAACATAAATGATGAAAAAGACATATATTTTTCTATTATTACGGTGGTATTGTAGCTATTATTGTTTAGAAAAAAAAATCGACTTACTACAATATAATGGTGTAGGTAATTCGAATTCTCCTTTCTTTAATTTTGTTACATTTGTGATACGTTTCTTGATAATACCAAAAAAAAAGGGGATCCATTGTAAGTACTACGATGGTAAAGCAGACGACTGTGTTTCGATGAAGCTAAGATTTCTTTAATCGGCCGGATTTTGAATGGACATTTCAACACATAATGGACGTTCAAAAATGTCTTCCAGTCAAAAACCAGGTTTTTCGCGTTACATTAATAACATTAAAAGGAAATGCTTTTACCCTTGAATTTTTAATCATTTCCATGAATTCTGTTGGCGTTTCGAATGGATTTTTTAAATTCCATAATCCAACATTTTTATCACATTCCAGGAATGAGAATGTCCTCATACAGGAAAAGTAATTTTAATTTTTTGTCAGTCCATGTATTTCATTATTTGTCAAATAATGAATAAAACGAAATAAAACATAATTTTTGTTTTGCTCGCCAGCAGAGTTACAAAATATTTTGAGTTCTTCGACTTCTTCGTTGAGAAAGTTTGTAATGTAATAAAAAATAAAAGATGCGACTTCATTTGGACCCTTCTTATCAATTCTTTCATGGTATGTATAAAATACCTACTACCCTGTTGAAAGAACATGTATATTGAACGTATACATTGAAAGCTGACGTTTATAATAAACATCATTCGTACTAATTTTATGTACGGAAACATTTTTCGCAAAATCTATGCGCCTCAGATTTTTTACTTTTTCTAGCACAATTCTTGCTGATTTTTTAAGTTTATAATATGTTTCAGCCTTTTTCTTATGTAATATGCTCATCGTTTTCAGTTTGTTAATTTTATCTGCATCAGTATCGAATGATAATGCTTTTATTTTAGCTATAAATCCATCACACATGACGCATGTGTCAGTTCGTGGATAACCAAACGCAATATTAAAATCGGTATTAAAAATATTTCAGTAAGTTTCATAAGAAACAGTCACTGACGGATGTATTTCTTTAAACGCAAGAAACATTTTTTTTTATTGAGAGTTCTTCTCGGAAATATGTTTTTGAAGAATCATTTAAACTGTAGTGGCTCTGGCGCCCACGAAAACTATTTATGTGACTTTTTATTAATAACTTCAGTAATTCATTAAGCCTCCTGTGACAATTACCATGTTTTCCCCTTCGATCGATTGGTGCGGTTCCACTCTGTTTTAAACTCGTTTGTAAATAATGAATTTTACTTTTAGATATTCCGTGAATTGAACAAAACGCTTTGGAACAAACAGGAATATCTTGAGCGTCGTTGTTTTTACATCCGCTCACACGAACTCTATATGCGAAACAAGAGTCACGTAAAATAGCATCTTGTTCATCGTGTCGAGGTCTCCTTTGCTGAACAGGAAGTACAGTTATGAGGCCGCACAAATAAGCATTTTGTTCATCATGCGACTCCAATTTATTAAAATTTCTTACTCTATTCTCCGTTACCTCTTTTGACACATTATCAAAACATTTTTCAAACGTGAACAGTTACAATTACTTCCCATTTCATGCGTACTTATTCTCAGATTTTTATCTGCATCAAAGATATGTTCCGGTTTTCGTTCTTTTTTGGCTTCTAAATTAATTTCGATTTTTTCTAAATTCGAAGACATTCTGTGTTATTAATGAAACAAAATCACGACAGCAAGATAAAACACAGAAAATAAAAAACAAGATAAAATACACAAAACGAAAAAAATAATAAAATACAAGCCGACTATTACGATAAAAAAGCACAAATTATTCAACATGGATATACGCCGGAATGATAAAATTTAACAGAACATGCTTTAATTAATTATATTGACATATTCCATAAATATTGCACCATCCATGATGAAAGTAAAATTACACTGATTGTACTGCCATCTGTCGTCATGTGACAAGTATTAATTGACTCGCATGGTTCTTTCCCTGTTTTTCTTGACTTAACCGATTCTCTTTCCCTGTACACCAAAACTTCAACAGCGTATAACTTTTGACCAATTGGGTTTTCTTGCAGTTTTAATACTCTGAAAGGTAGTCCCCGTTAACGAGAACAAAATGGTGACTACAACTCAATTTTGAAAAAAAACTGACTTACCCGGTTCTTTCGCTGTACCCTTCAATTATACTCGTAATAAAAAATTTTGCATAAAATATTAATGAAGTACCTAAAAATATGGAGCATATTTTTTCTTTTTTCTTTTAAAGGTAGGTAAGAACACCCTAAACAATCATCAATATTTATTTTAAATTATTGATTTTTTTCAGATTTTTGTGTATTTATAATAACTATTTCAGTTCTCATGCCCCCCCCCCCCGCGGACACGGCTTTGATCATAAGTGTTCTATACCTGTTATATCAATGTAAGTAGTATACGTGTAAGAATTGTTGTAATAAATGTGATTATTATATTGTAAAACATCCTTGTACTCATTAATTGATAAAGATTAATTAAACAATAATATTTTTTCAGAAGTAACAAATTACATAAAACTCTGACCTTTATTCACATTATTTTTTTATCTCAGTGTAAAATTTCAGTAAGAAGCAGAGTTATCAGTTTAGGGGAGATCATTATGACCTCCCTCCTAGATCCGCGCTTGATTTACATAGTATACGAAATAGTAGAAAAATATATTTTTATATAATGAAATAATTGAAGATTCATAACATTTATACGACCGATCGTAGAAACTTACAAACATAACCAAAATTACTACATCTCTTACGTTCCGATATATTGGTTGGATTCCTTTACTGCAGGAATCTGATTTTTTTTTTTTTCTTTTGCACATGTCTATACATTAGCTGTGTGATAGGATTTGAAGGCTTTTTCGCAACAAACAATAAACCTTTTCCCCATTTAAAATACTTTTCATTTTTGTGTTCCATTGCAAATAATGTAACTATCAATGCACATTATCAGCTGATGAAAATTGTGTTTCTAATGCGAACAGCATTTACACCTCTGTCTATCTATATTTCCTTTAATATCAAAGAGTGAAGAATTATCTTTACTTCTCCCTCTATTTAAGATCACTTTAATAACTATTTCACTGCCTAATGTGCCGCTGACATCTTTCGGTAAGGCTCCAATTATTTCACTATCACATTCCGGACTAGCGATTGTTAGAAAATTAACAGTAGTTTTTTAACTGAAATAACATTACTTATGCAGTTGAATCGCTGAACAAGTAGAATAATTGATTAAATATAAAATATTAATTAAACTATCGTAAAAGTCACGTAATTCGTTTAAATATGGAAAAATTTTTGAAATAGTTCACTTAAAGAAACTATTAATTAAGACACTACTCAAAATTGTAAGTACAGCCACTGGTAAAAAAAAAAATATATCATAAAACGCGGGGGTCGCCTTAATCAGTCTGTGTAACAGTTACAAGTTAGTTCAATTTTGGGCTATCATTTTTAAACTCGGTTAGACTTTAATTTTTACATCTAATACCAGTGAAATCATCGATAAAATAGCCAGAGCTTTTAAATTCGCATATTCTAAACGTTCTCAATTTCAACATTTTTAATAGCCGATTGCCTTTTATTGATTCTATTGCTCCTGCTTACGTCTCTAGCTTTGATGAATTGTATTCTATTCCTTTTCTGCAAAATTCTCTTACTCATTAATAAATTAAAGTCTGTTCTCCAAAATTGTCCAGCCCCACTCCAAGTCTCGATAGTATACCTTGTCCTTAGAAGCGATTCGTTAGTAATCTCAAACGCCTTTATAGAAAACTCTTTTATCATCATTCCTATTTCTAAAAAAAGTTCTTTGTTATGTTATACTTCCTGATCATCCTGCGCATAAGTTTAAAGGTATATTAAATGAAGCCCTGTTTGGTGCTTGAAACATAATGTAATAGGTTTCCCAGTAATATGTTTGGCTTCCAACACAGTGTTGGCTCTCCCAATTATATTAATCCTCTTGATATGTACATTTTTCATCCAAAAACATTACACCCGAACTTCCTTTATGGATGCTAATGTTCATCTGCCAACATTAAAGAAAAAGATATTAACAATTAACATTACTGTTTAATTTTCTTCCCTTATTATGAATCCCATAATGAACCGTTCTATTCACCTCTCTTCTCCATTTCTGTACGCTGCAAGAAAAGTTCTTTGTAATCTTGCTCAAGGTACTTGCCTCAGTCCTACTCTTTTCAATATTTACACTATCGATGTTGCTGCTCTTTAATTTCTCCTCTTTATTATTTGCTGATGGCATTCTACTTTTTGTTCCTTTCTACAATATTGTAACTGTCAATCAAACCCTTAATTCGGATTGCACCAAATCATTTCCTATCCTCAATTTACCTTTTTATCTCTCCTTCTAAGTATTCTTCTATTGCTTTTACCCTTCGTCCTTATGTGATCCTGTTTTAGCTAATCCGTCCCTAAACAATACACTTCTTCCTTGTGTTAATTGTTCCTGTTATCTTGGAGTTTTTCTTAAAAATCGACTAATATTTTCCGAACATATTAAATTCTTTCTCTTCCGCTATTAAATAGCTAAGCTTGCTAAAAACTTTTATCCCCTAACTAAATAGCAGGGTAATTCTGATCTCCTTATATAACTGTATCATCCGTTTCGAATTCGACCGCTATTTTTATATTTACAGCTGCGCTTCCAAATTTCGTCTGCCTAAATTAGATATAATTCAAAATTCGTAGCTCTTAAGTCCTCCTACAGTAATTCTTACTAAATCCAATATGGCACCCTTATTTCTTTTTTCAGATCTTATTTAGATTCAAACGTCTTTCACTCGTGTCCTCTACTCTTAATAACTGACGTTATCCAAGATCTTTTTCAATATTAAAAAGAATAAAAAATACGTACAAATGAACCATGCTAGATAGTAGATTATCGGCATTATCAAGATTAACGATCAAAACAGATTTTCTCCGTTCAGTAGATTTTAACGATATTATACAAGAATTTGCAGAAAGAAAAAAAAAATTCATTGTTTAAAATTATATATATACATATATATATATTTATTTATTTTTTGGTATCGAAAATTCTTCCCATTGTCTGTATGATATTTAGTTTTGTTTACATTAATAATTATATTGTCGAACTCACACCTTCCCTCTATACGTAAGGGAGAAGACCAGAACAGAATAAGGAAGACGACAGAAAAAGGTAAACAATAAACAAACAACAAAACTGCAAATATGCCGCAGATAACTTTCGGTTTCTTAAGGCTTTATTAATTTAGATGGAAACAGAAGAGATAATTGCAAAAGATTGCTTCGAAAAGAACACGATCGCTAACTTGCATTTATCTCCGACGGCCGTACTAAGCTCGATCTCTAAACCGTTTACGAGATATAGATAACAATGTATTCTTATCGCATCCGATCTACCTGAGCCGGCCTTCATCTCTATAACCGCTTAACATAGTACGACACCATTCGATATTCCGGCACGTGTCGAAGTCCGCGCGCACACGCGTAAGCCACCGGCCCTTACACAAAGACACCATAAGAGCCGATAATCGACGACGTTCTAAAATCAAAATAAACTCAAGACAGAACACATAATTTGTTATATCGTCGTCAAAAGATCGCGCCACCAACCCTGATTCGTATCAATATATATATTATTTTTTGGCATCGAAAATTCTTCCCATTGTCTGTATGATATTTAGTTTTGTTTACATTAATAATTATATGTTAATTCGTGAATTCAAAATAATATAATTAAATTAAATTAAAGAAAATTTAGTTATTCTCTGTCACTTCTGAAAAGAGCCCCTAATATTTTCGTAGCCCCGAGCCTATCATACACTTAATCCGGGCCTGATACTAGAGGGAAAAAAAATTAGTGTGTGGAAAAAGGAGGTGCAAAAATGGTTAAAGGAATGGTGCAAAGACTGAAGATTAAGTTAGATCCTTTATCTCGCTACTCTTTAATGGTTCTTTTTCTTTTCCTATTTACGGTTTGTTCGTTTTGACTCTGTTGTGTCCTTCCTGGATTTTAAACTTTCTCAAATCATGTTGTTTTTTTTCGATTTTATATATTAAGCTAATGCTAGGTTTATAAGTATTGTTATTTAGGGAATAAATTAAGATGGTTGTAAGTTTTGTACTTTGCATCTTTTTTAATAAACACTGATAAGAGCGCTGGGCACTCACACAACGGGCATATTTGTCCTGTGAGACCCACAACTTATTTCTAATAAAAAAAAACAAAACATAATTGTACAGTTTGTAGTAATATACCAGCTAAAACTAATTATTTCTATGATAACTTAATAAATACATGGTGTGAATTCTGTATAAACTGATTTTATTTTCTTTATAATTATATTTTTTTAATATTAATCATAATTATTATTTCTTCTCTTGTTATATATTTTCATATTTTTTTGTCATATACTTCCATTATTTCTGTTTGAAATTATATATTGATGTGACTAAAAATAAATTTTCTCAAATTAAACATGCTGTTTTTACTAAAAAAAAAGCAACCTTACTACACACTTAATAAAAATTTACAATTGTAAAATTGAAGAAAGGAACATTGGAAGATTAATGGTATTTATAATTAGTTTAATACCTATGGAACCTATAATTACAAATTATTAAGTGTTTTTGTAATTTTAAAATTTAACTTTCAAGCTAAACGTTAAACAAAAAATTACAAAAAATTAGTATTGCGAAACAAAATTGTTTTTATTCTATTCAACTTATTGCATTTAATAATCTATGAACATACTTCTTAAATTGACTAATGAATTATGTGTTATTGTTTAGCGTAATGTACTTCATTTTATAATTTCATTTTATTTGTCTTAGCAGGTTCAGGTTTGCAAATATAAATGCTCCACCGTAATTTATTTGTATATGTTTCGTAACATTTTCCATAATTTTTATTGCATTTTTTATTACCCTATTACGAAGAGAAATTTTTGGCTGTGTTTTACCAAAAAGTTAAATCTAAATATTCAAAAGTAAAGTATTAATTCTGTTGTGTAAAGTATACTAGTAATTTTTTCGCAATAAAAATATTAAAATTACAAGTTAACATTTGTATTTTATGAAATATACGAAAATATGTATCGTATAGAAATTTCGTACATCTGTTTATTTTTATTTCCCCTAGCGATTACATTAGTTTATCAAGCGTTAACTGTTTCACAGTAAATCCTCAACATTTGTAAACGAAAAAAATAGGAATCGATTTTAACATTTATAAAAATAAGTTTTAAATATATGTATACACACTTCGTTCATTAAAATGTATACTGAACTTCAGTGTACTTGATTTTTAGTAAGAACAGAATTCTCAAGTTACCTACTATTAATGATATAATAAAATATTTAATCGATATTTAAGTTTTTTTGCAACAGTGGTATAAAAAATTGGCAGCCTATTGTTTTCCAATCAATTAATATGATTATTTAAAATTTTAATCTCATGTATGTATGTATATTTCGAGTGGACTTGTCACCTATATTGTAAAATAAGAATCAGTAATTTAATATTCTTTTTCTTCTTTAAAAACTAATTTCATGTTCTTATGATGTTGGTTAAAAAGTATATTTTTTTTATTGTGTCATCCGTGTCCCTATATAACAAACAAAAAAGTAGATTGAATATTTCCAAACAAATTTTGGAACGTATCCCGTGCGAATGTTAAGGTTTACTGTATTTTAAATAATTTACGATTTGTAAATTATAACTGCTATATCCTGTAGCATTCGAATAAAGTCAGTCAATTTATATGAGCTGCACTTTACATACATTTTATTATTATTGATTTAGTGGTTTTTGAATTAAACCAGAATTTACAATAAACCGGTTTTAAGTTATTTGTAAGTAGTGGTACTAACTGTCGCGGTTTATTTTGCTTTAAATAATTATTTTTTATACAGCTTTTATTTACTAAAATCTGCTTGATGAAATTAATAGTGAAACTATAAATCTATAATATAAACTTTTAAAGAAGCTTTAAAAAATTGGAAATACTAAATTGTTAGGAACAAATTGTAACTTGAGGTAATTCGCCGTATCAACCAAACAACACTTGCAGAACTTTCACAGTAACTAAAATGTAACTTTAAGTAACTTCAATAAAGTGAAAATCCATAAAGTTCAGTTTAATAGAAGTAGCTAAATTTAAACCAAAGCACAAATAAAATGATATATTGTTATGATAGCTAATTAAATAATAATTGCGATACTAGTACATATTATTTTGAGAATGAATTTACTTGAAAAATAAAAAAAAAACTTTTACGAAATTGTTATTCACAGCAATGTTCAATGTAATTGCATGTTATTTTCAAAATATGAAATACACTATAATGATCTTATCTTTTATTTGATGACTGAAATACAGTTTTACAATAAAAAAAATTAATTTCTGCGCAATGTCCAGTTATTTATAACATTCAAAATAGATGAAACAATTTATGAAATATTTTAATTGCAATTAATGAATTAAGTTTAATTAGGTAATATAATATGCAATCGAAGGAAAAGTACCGATTTCTTTCACATACTGCTGAAAACTGTACTTTATTATGCGAAATACGTAAGCATTATGCATGGGCGTCGCCAGAGGGGACAGCTGCCGCCCCCTGGAGCCTTGAAACTTTTTAATCAACTGGCCATGATGAGTATTCATAGGCACGTAATCATGAACAATTTTCCAGAAACCCACGAAAATTATGTTTTAATTAAGATTTTATTCTTGTTTAATAAAATATTAAGCCTTTACAACTTATAAATGTT
The DNA here is from genome assembly GCA_039619475.1 of Icerya purchasi. Taxonomy (NCBI): domain Eukaryota; kingdom Metazoa; phylum Arthropoda; class Insecta; order Hemiptera; family Monophlebidae; genus Icerya; species Icerya purchasi. The sequence continues at coordinate 244,269,220 of CM077115.1, forward strand.
ATTTTTCCTATAACTCATATCCTCTTTCTATCCCCCCCCCATCCGACCCAACGGCTGGCGACGCCATTGGCATTACGTAAACTACCTGAATTATATATTAGTAATGGTGGTACATATTCAGTGTATTTCAGAAAAAAAATAAATATAATTTTTGTATTAATAATTATAAATAATGTTAGCGACAATCATTTTTATTACTGTAAAACCAATAAACTTCATTCAATCTGTGGACTTTTTATTTATATTTAGTTTATGTAAATTAACTTTATTTAATATTTTTTCATAATATTGCTACAACCATAAAAATATATACATACAATGATACAGTTAAGAAGTTTTATTTACTATTTTTGTAATAAGGACGAACAAAAATTTAAACAAAAGGATTGTGACTTCTTATTGGAAAAGTCGGTAAATACAATATGAAACAGTTGAAAGTTACAATTGTAAACGAATTTGTATTAGTAAAAAAAAGTTTTAACACAGTCGTAATTATTAACGATTTCGTAGTAAGGTAATCGGGAGGAAGAGTACTTAATTCGATGAAATAATATATTTTTATTGAGAGATTTTTCCAATAATCAAATTAACTACACAAAATTAATACAATTATTAATTCTATAAATGTAGAATACTATCATCGGCAAACAATTTTTAGTTTAGAAATTTAAATATAGCTTTTAGTTTATTTGCTTACATAACGCATATTTCCACGAATTTATTTTTCTCTTAATCCTTAAAAATGACAAAAATTCGTGGAAGTTGTAAAATATTTTGTATTATCACCTAGTCTTACTTACACACCACAATTGTAATAAAATTGAAAATTATTTCGGAGCTCCGATAATTGTTTTGAGGATAATTTGAGCGCCCTAATTTCGTTTTGTCATTTATAGGACTGAAACAGTAGAAAATTGTAACAATCAAACGGAATTTAAAGGAAATTAAAAGCTAATTATTCATATAAGAAATTATTTATAGAAGGTAAATGAAACTGTTCTGTTAAATTGAAACGAATCAAATTATAATATATGTTGAAAAAGTTATATATGCCTAAACACATTCATATATTCTTAATTGTGAAATAAGCATTAAGAAATAAATTGAAAGTAAATATATGAAAATTTTAAATACTTCAATAAAATAGTAAATGTGATTATCGGAATTACAGAAATGATTTTTATGTAACCTGTTTTCATGTTAAATAAAAATGCATTTAAACACTTTCAATTACTACATGACATACGAGCATTTCAAAACCGTTTTATGTAATATTTCGTTAAATTAATGAAATTCGTGATGTGCTATAGAAAATAAATTTCCTACAATCATTTTAACACTTAAACCCAGCTACACAAAAAGTACACTTCAATTTTTCTCTTTTCTGGAAACTGTTCTTTATGAATATTCTTTAAGTATTCACGTAAATGTCTTTTCCCGCTTAAACGGTTTATTACAAATATAACATTTGATTTCAGAAAGATTTTGTTAATCCATATTTTAATCATTAAATAAACCAACCAGCGCTACTGTTATTTTTGGTTTACACCAACTATTTTCATAAATATGTAAATAATTCGACGGATAACACTCTTAACCAAGCACCACGTCATTCATGTGGCTGAAAAACTTTTGCAAGAGGATGTGAATATTATATGCAGATAAGCACATGATACTAACAATTAATATAAAATAAGTTCAGTCAAGATGATGTTTCATGCGCTGAAGATTCCTCCGTATGTTAAAGATAACTATAATTAACATTTACATAATACTAAATCCAAAACAAAGAAATCTGATTTTGCGCCGTAAAGCGGGTGAGACGTCATTTTTTGCGTTTTTTGGAACTTCTCTGAAACTTTGAAAGTTTCGTTAAGGAAATGAAATACGATTTTGTTCCGGATAAATAGCGATTATTCTATCGATGGATCACATGCCTGAGAAAAAAATTTGTTTTCCTAAAACTTTCGAGCTTTTGACACCCCGAGGGCCTGAACATAAAATTGTAATCTCGGCTGTAGTTTTCCTATAAAGTGGCTCTTTATGCATATATTTTAAATACGCTTTGGTTTCCTTCACTTTTTAACTCGGGCTGTGGTTACGTGAACATCTTTTTCTTTTTTACTGTTTTTGGCACCAAAGTTTTTTAACCTTAATATTTTGATTTTATCAAAGAGCATCTACGTTTCGTTTTATATTTTTAATTTCACTTCTAAAGGGTTATCTGGTGATGAGCTATGAATTTTGAAGTGATTTTTGAAGCCGTTTTAAATTCCATATTATATATTCTTGATGGTTTTTTACCGCCCAGGGTAATCAGTTAGGTTAAAATCAGAGTATCTAAAGAGAACCTTAATTGTAATTTTATGTACCAATTTCGAAGTTTATAAGTTAAACCGTTCGTGAGTTATTAATTTTTATTTGATATTATTGTCGTTTCTGAACCATATTATTAGGATTCCATACATTTCATCGGAATACTAAAAATCAAAGGTATATAAAAACATCCAGTAGATGACACAGAACACACAAACATCTATCATTATGCATATCAGCAACCGCTTACATAACAGCTTGACTTTTACACTTAACTGCAGATGATCATTATTGATAACGACGAATGAATTTAGATACCTTAGTCCAACTATTGACAGAACATTAACTTGAGATAAGAATAAATTTGTCTAATACAATTAAGTAAACATTACCAGCTTTATATAGATTAGTTCAATCAATATCATGTAGTGGTTTCTGAGTATATTTCAACGCTTTAATAGTGTTAAAAATCACTTATGAAATTTTGGTTGGGGAAGGAGGGAACATGTAGTAATCAAAAGAATAAGAAAGATAATAATTTAAAAAAACTATCGCATCGGCTGGTGGTAAGAGAATAAAGAAATGTATCCCATGTTTTATTATTATTATCGGCTACTTGAACATAAGACTAAAAATATACCAATTCCTTCGATGCTGAAAGGCAGGACAACTAGTAATCGTAAGGAATCGGATGTATCGACCGAAAAGGAAAAATAGTAAGATAGATAACATCCATAATTCAATATTAATTAAATTTATAGAACGCATTCCAAAAAATTTAATAAATATAGAAACAAGTCTTAGTTAAAAATTAAACCAGTGGTTGTTAAATAATATAATTTGACGACATTAAAGTTTATTCTAATTTATCTATGATTTACTGGCAAAGAATCGATCATGCATATATAATTAAAATTGATTTTTTTTTTTTTTTTATTCAAATTATTTGTTAAATGTTATTACAACTATATTACATAAATAAACGATAATAAGAGCGTTAGGAACCCACCACTTATTTTACAAAAGATACATATACATATATACTGAAGCAGACACAGCTCATATTCACATAATATGCAAAATAAAATCAATAACACAAGGGCAAAAAAATCATTTGCACATTTATTACAATATTGTCCGGCACGTAAATAGCCTCAATATTACGCTAATTAGCCAAAGTCAAAATAAAAAAATGGGTGGCATAATTTCACAAATTTTTTAAAAAAATAATCAGAATAAAGTTCCTAGAAAAATGTTTAATATTAAAAATACAATTTTATCAAGTAGGATAAAAAAATTACTCAAACTGTTAAAAATCCATAAGCTATCAGTAAAACTTAATTTCAAGTTCCAGTTTGTGAAATTAATACGGTGGTACCAACATGTAATACACATGTATGTTTTGTTTTTTTTTTTCATTTCCTACTGATAATACAAGTATATAATATGCGGTATTAATAACAATAAAAATAAGTAATAAACGATATCATGCAAGCATGATGTTTCATGCGCTAAAGATTCCATATATTAAGTTAAAGATAACCATAATATTTATATTCACATAATACTAAATTCAAAACAAAGATATTCTAAATTTGTACTATTGCATGTATTTTTCGCGTAGCATTCCTATAAATGTATATTTATATGTTTAAAAACTTCGATGACTTAATTGCTCTTTTTCCAAATTCTTTAAAATCCAGGAACCTTTGATAATGACTTCACAACTTCCAAATTCCATTATTTTATTCCGTTATAATGAAAAAAATATTACACGCGATACTTTAGTATGATGTTTTTTTTTTTTTTTTTTTTTTTTGGCCCGGCAAGAAACCATTTGGCCATCAACAACTTCTACAAATAATCTAGACTAACAGAATAGTGAGTAGCAATAAAGTTCGAGCAAACATGGCCGCAATGACGCAACATAGCCCACGTATGTCAAAAAGAAGGATACGGAAGTAACACTAATAATTAAACGTCCACAATACAATTCGAACACACATGGCCGCCATGATATGATATAGCCCATGAGTGTCAAGAAGGATATGGAATTAACATTGATAATTAAACTCTCACAATACAACTCGAACATACATGGCCGCAATGATTGACATAGCCCACGAGTATCAAGAAGGAAATAATATAAAATTAACACTGACCACATCACACTCCAAGTGCAACAGGCACTGGGGTGCAACTGGACAGCAGCAGATCAAGGATATAGGCTTAGAACCGAGTAATTAACAAGCTGTAAGACCTCTGAAGATGTCAGTTATTAGCCACATCAGAACTCCTTGATAATTAACTGAAGCCGGACCATATAATAAAAAACAAAAAAAAAAAAAAAAAAAAGTTAAGCAAAAAAAACCTTTAAATAATGATTCTATTTCTTTTAATAAACATATTATTATCAACACACGATTACCTGAAGTGAGTAAGTTAAAAATACAGTAAGGAGGAAACGAACCGCAGGCTTTTAAATCCTCCAAAAGGAAGACTGTCTATGGCTAGCGCCTCACAATTAAACAACAGGTGATTAATTTCCTCGCGATAACCTGTACTAAAATGCTCATTACGGTTGGAGTGTAGAGGAGTTTCAACCCCAAAATTTAGTCGCACCCTGTTATGCCCGATACGAAGTCTGCAGATAGTAGTTACAAACTTTCGCATCAAACTATCCGGAACATTAGAAATATTGTAATACCAGGGTCTAATTTGAAGAGTCGATTGGACCAATTCGTAAGATCTGCCTGTACTAGGTGCACTCTTGATAATATTTTCCCATTCGGTTAAGTTGTCTCTTTTAACCTTCTCTAAAAGATCCGTTGATGGTTGGTAAGGATATATTATCCCGTCCCATGCAGCGTCTTTAGCTGCCTAATCCACCACTTCGTTCAAAATGATCCCACAGTAACTAGGGACCCCCATTGTCCCGAATGTTAGCGAGTTTTAATTTGATTTCGAATATCGATGGGTGGTTCTGATGCTTAAAGTGACTGTTCCTAAGGGCCAAAAGGCTGCTTTACCGTCTGCAGCGTTTAGAATAAAATCGTAGGCCTTGTCAATAGCGAGCAACTCAGCAGTAAACACAGAAACCTCAGGTGGAAGCTAAAACTTAAATATTAAATTCTCTCCCGTTAATGAGTTTGACTTCTTTTAACAATAAAATTAAAATACATATATTATATATATGTATAACAACGAATGCAATCGCTACATATAATCAAAACCGCAGATAAAAAAAATTTCAAAGAACGTATCACCAAATAAACTTGCTAAATACGAATAGAAAAAGAATGACATTAGAACCAAATTCAATTAAATTATATTACGTTTTAAATGAAGCAGAACTATTAGTGTTTCTTAAATACGGCTGATTACATATTAAATCAAAATAAATAAATAAACGTTGGATAATGTATTTGACCAATTATTAATATTAATCATCTTTATCTATTACTGCTAACATAACTCTTAAGTATACGTCGCAAAAGTCTATTTATACTTCATACCAAAGTCGTTATATCAAAAAGGAATATGGAATGATGGTGTAAAACAAGTTTGTTTCATTTACAACAACGGATTATCACGTTTTTCTGCTTCTGTTCGTTTATATTTGTTTTGCATTCGTACTTGCCCTCTAGTGTTTATTTAGCGTCCTAGTTATTATATACATACATATATTAAACTTCAGAACATCGTCTTTCGAAAACAACACTCTTAGTATAGTTCTGTTTAATAAAAAAAAAAAAATTCGCAACAATGTACGTGAATAGTTTATTTTTATTTGTAATAATATTACTTTAAATTACTTATCCTCCAGGCTGCAGTCTTATCTAGTACACATTGATAAACAATTAAGAGTAAATTTGACTAAATTTTAAAAACAAACAATGAAATTAAATTTTTTCCTATCAAATAGCGACCTTTCCATCGGTATATCTCACACCCGTAAAAAAATTTTTTCCAAAACTTTTTAACCTTTCTACGCCTTAAGGGCTTAATCTTAAAATAAACCCGGATAATACTCCAAAGTAGATAAATATTCGAGAATGCTATTTCAAATTTTCTCTTATAATACTTGTACCGTAAGAAGGGGAATACACTATTTTTCGCCGCCTTGAAATGTTTCGTTAAGAGGGGAAAACCAGATAATTTTTTATCGATACTTTTTTATTTTATGAAAGAATTTCTACGTTTTGTTTTATATTTTGTGATTCACTTTGATGATATGAATTATTAAGTGATTTTCAGGGTCGTTTAAATTCTACATTATATATTCTTGACGGTTCTCGCATTTTTTACTGCTTAGAGCAGTAATCCCGATTATCCTGAAGTTATGGACCGTTTTAAAAAGGACAACAAAATTTGCTCTGTAATAAGGCTTAAATGGTCATCTAATATCGTGTGAACGGTGTTTAGTACAATATTTAGAAGTAATTGCAGGTGAATACATACCTGTTTGTTATAAACTGTATAATAATAAAATAACCAACTTCAAATTATTTTTACTCTTATATTTTGTTTGTTATTGAAGTTAGTTATTTTATTATTTAGAAGTAATGAACATGTAGATTTATCGCGATCCGCTTAAAAATCGACAATAGAAATTCTATATGTCTTCAGGCGTGGAGAGCTCAAAAAACACTTTTTAAACAAATGCGTATGAGTGTGTTAGCCACAGCCAGAGTTTTGTGACATATTTCTACTTGAATAATTGATACTATTTATTCTTATTTCATACCATATGTGGAGACACGACCATTCTATTTTGAGACAATAAGATTCACAGGTTTTTGAAGAAAATGCAAGAAAGTTATTTAGTTATTTCTTAAAAACTATTGACTGAAGCTTTTGCCAAACATATTACCTAACTGCCTTATAATAAACTAGTAATTTTTTTTTTTAGAAAGAAAATAAAAAAATAAAACATTATTCTTAGGCAAAATTTTAATAAATAAATAATTTTTTCCTGCGAATAATGTTTTATTTTATACTCTAATTATTACACGAAATGGTATGAAAACATTAAATTCTTTTTTCGTCCCTTCGCATCAAGAAATGAACAAAAATAACCGTCTTGTATTAAAAATGCTTTACTATATTAATTGCAATTCGTTAATATTGAATCTATTATATTAGACTGATTCATTTTTTCTCTCTTCCACCGTTAATTCCATTTTTCTTCAAGTCTAAAGATAAAAAACAATAAAAAACATGTTTAACAGATATCTGATGTTTATTCTTATTAACCCAATTATTAATAAAAATTATTACTCACCGAGACGGTTTTTTGTTTATATCAGTTCAATAACCGTTCGTATTCCTTTTTCAGCCATTCTCAATTTTGCATTCTGCCCAACTCACAATTTGTCCCGGCAAATTAAAAAACAATAAATCATTCTGAATTTAATACAGCGCAGGTACACATTTGGAACATTAGGAGTCCGTGCACATTATTATGAATTTGTGATAGTTCAACCATCATCTAAAAAAAAAAACAAACATATGATAATATGTTTGTTAATTTTTAATATTTAAAAGTTACTTTTCTGTTTTAATCGTTCTATTTGATATTATTCTTTACGTATTAAAAATATGTGACAGAATAATCTTTCTCATCTGGTCTTCTTACTTAAAGATTAAAATACAACATCGTAGATAATTTCAAAATTATCTGCTTTTTTTTTCTGTTAATTGTATTTTAGGCATTAAGCTATCAGGAGAATCAGATTTACTTTATACTTTTCGAAAAACGTTTTTTTTCCAGCTTTAGCAATGGCAGTATACAATACCGCTATGTTCTGTTCCATAATTCTACGCTACGGTATTGTTCCTTCAAGAAGACATATTTTTTGCCGCAGATTTGAAAAATGTTTTGTTTTTCTTTTACCTATGTGTTCCACAGAACTAATTTAAATTCATTTTCCCCTTCACAAACTCGAACATACTGTCTTTTGTGATTTTAAAGACTACTGGTTTTTTTTTGTTCTTTTTTTTTTTTTTTTTTAAATTTCCAAGAACTATTTAGGTGACAAAGAAGTATGTTGTAATTTTAAAATAGCTACTAGTTAGCTCTTGGATTCGTAAAAATGTTAAAACTTTTATTTACTATTTCACATAGAGCTTATATTGTAAGCATATATCATACCAAGTTGATGTCTTGTGCTTTTTTTCATAAATTAAATGTTCTTTATAAAAAGTAGTAACTAAACTAAACTATATTAAATAGCTGAATAATCTTGAATATTAATTACGCAATAAAAATAGTATTTCATTAGAATATTATAGAAATTTAAATTACAGAGAAAGGGAGCCTCAATACATGTAAATCTTAGAGCTCCGCCAACTATTGTGGTTTGAGTCGTGAACTGTACTTAAATTTATTTTGATTATTAGATTAGTAATATATTAAAAAAAAAAAAAAACTGAATAGAAGAATAAAGAAAGTACTCAGTGATCAAGGAGAAGGTATCTCTAGTAAAAATGTACAGTTTACTATGTAAAAAAGGGAGAAAAATTAAAGATTTAAACAGGTGCTAATAAACGGACGAAGCCGCAGACAACAGCTAGCATAAAATAAGAAAACAAGAAAAAATTATAAAATCATAAAGTCACGCAAAACTTAAAAAGGCCCCAACAAATCATTTTTCAATCTTAAAAATATTTTATATTAATTGTAGATACCGAAAACTAAATTTAAAAATAGCGCTTTTTCAATTTGCTTTCAACCAATAATCTACCATAAAATTCATAAACCGCACCTGTTCGGCTTGTTCAAAAAACTTGATTTTATTTCTTTTTGTATAATTAATTTATGCAAACTGCATTGCAAGATAATTTTATTCTAACTGATGCAGCAAATTATATATATTTTTTAGAATGCCAAATATTTTAATCTTAAAATAGTAATCAGATTATATGATAGCATCCGCACAAAAGACAATACTGAAAAGTAACATGTTGTTTATCACTTCTATTGTATTGATCTCTACGCCTGGAATAAAAGTAACTTTTTTTTTAATGGTATTTATTATCATTAGGTACTCTGCAGCTCAAAATATATAAAATCGACTACAAAAACAAAATTACAACTTCATTTATCAGTAATCAGGTTGAAAAATATCTTATTTTCTCTCCCTTTTTTATTTTTCCTGCGTGGACACCAAATGTATATTGAAACATTATTTACTTTAATACACATTATATTACTTTTTTATTCCAAAAAATTTCGGTAATATTCCTAAGTCAGTATATGCATTGACAAATAGAAACAAAAACAAATGTCTACAGTCGTTTCATCAAGCTCCACCAATTTTATGTAAATTATTAAGGTCTTTATATTTCCTTAATATATTATTTACAATACGTATCTTACAATACGTATCATCGATTTCTACTGCTGATAATCAATAAATAATTATAACTAAAAAATATAGTGATACGCTAAGGCCTTATTCTTAAATTCCTTTTCATTTGATGATGATGACGTGCATCATGAAAACTATTCAACTACCACCACAAAATTTAACGGGACACCATGTTAATTTCTTTCCCTAGAAATTACTCTATTATTTAATTACGCATAAAGTAATTATTAATTTGAAGTGTGTAAAATCTGCAGTGTATTTAAATGCCACATCAAGGAAAAATTGAACTTAAAAATACCGTACAATTTATAAAAAATTTAGCGATTAATTTTTTATATAATGGATTTTTGAAACTGATGAAGTAACCGTAGTTTTCTATTTTTATTTGCGTAGGTATCCATTCATCCATGTATCTAAGAGCCTTGTTCTTGTCACGCGAACTGATTAAAAATATTAAAGAATTGTACAGAATAAGAAGATAATGTAAAATTATTGAAATAAACAATGTTTCAATATAAGTTTGATGTATACGCAGAAGAAAAGAAAGTAAGTGGCAAAGTGAAATATTTGTTGAATAAATAAACTTAACCCGATGTCATCCATTTAGCGGTAAACGTTCACTATTGCAATATAACAACTAAAATTCCCATTTAGTATACTAAAATTTTTATTTGTAAAATATTACACAGCATGTTAATTGAATGTTTCATCTTCACTTAAATTACTGAATATATAGGGTGAGATAATTTTAAATTACCCATAGGCTGTTAATATAGCGCCGATGTTACCGAACTTCCATAGTTATCTGTTGCGTACAGCTGCATGCTATTTTTTACTTCGTGCACACTGGAAAACATTCAAATGTTTTACTTTAAAATTAAATCTGTAAATGGTTTTTTACTTTTTTTCCACTTGAAATAATATATACATATATACATACACAAATTCGTGTAATTGTATCGAATCAATTATACATTTTTTTTAAATTCTACATGACACGGTTATTTAGACAGAAATACATTAATTTTATTTTCGAATAATGTTAACGAGTGGAAATGAATAAATCACATAGCAAAAAAAAAAAAAAAAAAAAAAAAAGAAAAAAAATGGGAACACTAAGAATATCTTTTAATACATTACTGGATGTAAGATTGCCGCCAATATCTTGAAGTATGTATCGAAATTTGCACGAAAAAAAGACTCGAAATATACGTATAAAATTTCAAACTTTTTGCAAAATTTAATTAATTCAAATTTCTTAATATAGAAAAATGGAATAATTTTGAAATTTAAAAAACGCAAACGTACGAGCATTAATTTGAAGAGATGGTCATGTGACAAATTGGTCGATTATTTATCACAATAATTTTTGATATCGTCAGTTCGAAATTTGATTGTTTCACAATAACAGCTAACGTTATCGTAAAAGTAAAATTCGGATACAGAATTCAGACGGTAGCCGCTGCATTTATTTCTTACTAACTTCGAAAGCTGAATTTTTCAGGAAAAACAGAATATAAATTGCACCGGATTCCATCAATTTTTCAACTGTGTTTTCTTAGGAAAATTACGATCTAAATAAACTCGGTCAAATAATTGAAAAGGTGTTTAAATCACACGTTTTAATGAACACGCTTTAAAATTTCTTATTCGCATGATTACCTTCGATTGTAGGGATAAAAAAGAAAAATAAAGACGACTTTGTAGAATTATTTCGTTTAAATTTTCGACAATCAACGTTCATTACCGAAGTACAATTGTATAAGTAGTATAAAAGCAAAAGTTACAACCGAAAGAAAACGTTAATACAACTCGTACAGATCAATTGTTGTGTAAAACTTTGAGAATATTTTCTTTTCATAATGATTCGATTATGTTAACACGTTCGTCTATACTTCTGGATCGAAACAGCAAGCGTGCAAACTTCGGAAATGTTAATGCCACTCTTAATGTATGTATTTCTAAACATCGACGAGTTTTTCGATGATAACCATAACAACTTATAACAACTTTGATAACGTATAAAAACGTACATAAGTAAAATTGTAAAACAGATTACGGCGAACAAAAATATAAAAACGTAAGAATAGTTTTACTTACAGTTCATATCGTTTTCTAACATTATAGACCATGTGTTCCAATAATATATTAAATCTAATCATCTTTTTTCGAATTAATTGTATCGATTTCGAAAAAATACGCACAATGCAAGAACAAATAACGCTTATTTTTTAAAAATCAATTTAACGTACACAATTCTATGTATTATCGATTCTCGGTTATATCGGTTCCATTAGCACACTAAAAAATATAATATATGACCTTATAAAAATGAATATTATTTTGTAGAATAAATTTAGCTAGAGGAAATGAAATGATCAACAGTTTCGTTACTGATAAGTGATAAGAAAGTCAATTTTTTTTATTTTTCCGATTATAAATTATGTGCAAATATATCAAATTTTGTCCAAAAAGCATTTGATTTTTTAATTAATTTTTATCTTTTAAATAATATTTAATTTTTAAAAATAAATAAATGCGTGAAATTACGAAATATAAAAGTATAATCACCGTATGTACGTATTTAGGTTAAAATGTGAAATCAACAAGCAACTATATTAATATTTATAAATGTATTTATTTTATTTTAAAGCGTGAATTTGTTTTATTTCAATCAAGAACATTTAACGAATTTTAACTTATTAATTTGAAATATTTTAAATAATCGCATCGGCCACTTATTCACCAATGAACGATCGAGATTATCGTACTGCTTCGCCATTGGCTGTCAGATTTGTTAACCAATGAAATTACGTTCGCGGCAGCCGCTGCAACTTATATATACCCGCTGTTACGTGAATTTCGGCATCAGTGCAGTTTTGTTGATTGAGAAGTTGTGTATTTCGTGCGTTCTACGATATGGCTCCCCCTAAAAGTGCCGGTAAAGCTATCAAGAAATCGGGTAAAGCCCAGAAGATAATCAAGAAAGACGACAAGAAGAAACATAAGAAAAGGAAAGAAAGTTACGCCGTCTACATCTACAAGGTACTGAAACAAGTCCATCCGGATACTGGTATTTCGTCGAAGGCAATGAGCATAATGAACAGTTTTGTTAACGATATCTTCGAACGTATTGCTGCCGAATCTAGCCGCTTGGCTCATTATAACAAACGGTCGACCATCAGCAGTCGCGAAGTCCAAACAGCTGTTCGTCTATTATTGCCCGGCGAATTAGCGAAACACGCTGTCAGTGAAGGAACCAAAGCCGTCACGAAATATACAAGTTCGAAGTAGATCTTATTTACTTTACTCTATATAATTAACTTTGAAACGGCCCTTTTCAGGGCCATCCATTTTGTTTTATGAATTGATATTCTTAATTTTTTATCTTATATTACATTATATTATTGTTATATGCATTCGCTAGAATTTGTTTAAATAATTCAATAAATCATATTTTTTCTATTTTCTACAAAGAAAAATGCACTTATCTCTTGAACAATTTTCATTTTTTTTTAAATATTTAAACTCTATATGTTTATATTTTTAAATGATACAAAATAATAATAAACCCTAGGAATTTATTACTCACTTCTAAAATGGACGTTTTATTAAAATGTGAATAAAATATTTTCACACCTACCTATTTTTACAAGAAAGTTAAAACTATTAAAAATAGATGTTTAATAATGTATAAAATTTACTTTATTTTCAATATTTCATTTTTTATATTATAATTGTAGATTTCTGTCCTTTTCTAGTACAATAGACCAAACCGATTAAAACAATTTTCATAATAAATTACAGTAAAGAAAATCATTTAGGCAATAACATATTATGTAACTCTTTTAATATTGTTTAATAAACCTTCACGCAAACAGAATTATACCAGTTTTTTAAAATCCGTAAAACATAATGATGAAAAATGCCGCACATTTTGCTATATTAACACCATTGAAACAACAAATAACACTAGTTGTTATATTTTTCTTTATATAGTACTATACAAAGCATTTCTAATATTACTTCAATTTACAGACGAATTACTGAAAATGAAAATTAAAAACAAACTTTTTATTTGAAAACAAAACGAATGAATGTTCTGAATGTTTCACTATTTTTTTTTCTTCAATGAATTAAATTTTCCAAATTCAGCGATATACTGTTTAAAACGCTGAACTATTTCTATTAGAAATGTTGCAAATAGTGTAATGTGTCGTCATTTTTTGTTCACTTTTAAAACTGAATATTCGGTTTCGACTTCAAAAAAGAAAAAAACGAATTACATTATCGTCGTCACAAATTCACTTTTGTCAAAATTTAATTAAAATAATATTTCGAACGTGTTGCAATAAATCGCTGCTAAAAACAAAACACTTATAGACTTTTTGCTTGAAAACAAAACAGTTGAAACAGATAGAGATAAAAATATTTTAAATGTTTCACTGTTTCATATTTTTCGATCAATGACACCACAGTCGGGTAATGTGAACTGTGCCTGACACATTGTGTCGAAATAGTGATTAAGCCATCACTAGTGAAACGTATACAATTCTAAATATTACGAATACGTGGTTATTTAAATAAAGTCTACGCTGACATTCATCAGCTTTTTTTTTTCTCAAAATGAAGTAATCAATCGATATTTTAAATAACATTCTGTTATTTTCCGCAAAAATTAATGTGATTATTTTAAATTTTACGCGTGTTTTCGATTTCCTTTTTAGTAAACTACATTTTACATGTCAGCTTATGTTTTTCATCATCTCAATCTTTATATGGCGACCTGAATTAAAGTAGAAAGCTTATTTGTATCGAAACTTTAAATAAAACAAAAATACCAGAAATGTGTGAAATATTTTGAAGAACTCGTTCGATTAGCGATTCGAGTGAGCAGTTATTGTTTTTATTCGCTCGCTTCTTGCTCTTTGGCTATTTTGACCGTTTCAGCGTTTTATTTAAATGTGTGCGGTAATCCGTTTTCCGATTATACACTACTCGTTCAAATAGGAAACGGGAACCTGTGTTGATTTTTTATATTAAGCCCGTCATATCGGGGTTTTTGTCACTTTACTAGCTCTTTCCAATTGTACATATGACGACACAGACAGAAAAAAAAAACAAAAAAAAACTTAAAAACTACATCCTCTATTCGGTGAGATACCTGTATAGTTCAGTCGAATTTTCAAAAAAGAGTTAATATTGATAACCCCGTAAAAGGGGATAATATTGATTTCCCTTAGTTTCCGCTCGTCAGTTTTTATATATGAAACGAACATGGCGGTTAAAATTTTAATTTCGTCTCTTTAAAAATCCTCTACAAGCCAGTGTGAATAAAACTAAACGTGAAGGTTAAAAATCGTTCACGCATGCCGTCAAATAAATATCTAATTTTACTAATCTCTAACAAGCAGCACAACTGTATATAGTAGTCTGCAATTAAAGAATGTGTTCGGCGTTCGTTTTATTCTCTGTATTATTTGGCTTCTAATTTTGAATTTCCATGAATATGTACAATGTTGTCCCATTTATATAAATAAAACAATTTGCTTTTCTTAACAGTAATCGTGAAATATCGAAAACAGGAATTTCTACAGCAAATTTGAACCGGCTTTACAAGAGCGCGACAAAAACTAATTCATCTGAAAACCGAAGAATATATTGTGTAGTAATGAATTTAATCGCGTCTTATAAGATTCATCTTTTCTTAGGGGGGGAAACATTACACAATTTCGTTTAGGGGGGATCTTGTGTAAAATTATTATAACGCATATTAGAGCTCAGTTTTTTAGCGATCGAATGACGTCAAAATTTATTGTTGAAACATCGCATGTAACGTTACGTTCACTAACATGTAAATTCCCGAAAGCAGACTACATAGAAATTTTCACAGCGGTAGGGAAACGCAAATCTATTGTGTACAAGTAGTTCAGGACATATTAGGAAAGTAAATATTTTCACCGTCATGTTATCGTGCAGTTTACGAATGATTTTGGATGTTTTTTTGTTGTTTTTTTTAATACAAAAAATGCGAATGTCGAAATAATGAACTAAACAGCGTATTCCAAAATTATACGAATCAATTAACGGCTTAAAAATATCATGATGAAGTTACGGTATTAGGCTGTAGATTATATATATTATTTAAAAAATTATAGAGAAAATGTGTTTTTTGTTGGTGATAGCATCACAAATATTCTCTATGTGCACAAAATGCCAATTGCTTACCTATTATACATATATGGCCAATCGATAAGTGGTTATGAAGATTTGTGTTGTGTTTTCAGCATTTTGATAAACTTACAGAATTCATAATAAAATATCTGAAAATGTTAACGGTAATACACGGCACCAACGGTAACCGAATTTAAATGAGAAACGACTAGGTTAAACTAAGTCCTATGTACATCCCCAAAACGGCGTTTTCGCGCTTAAAACCACGAATTCATTGTTAAAGCAGATAGTGAACCGATGCATTGTAACCATAATCGAACAAAAAGTGATAACCATTAACGAACCTTAGCAAATCATTGACGGCGGCCCACCTTGCAGTAAGAGTAATTCCATTTAGAATGTTATTTTAGATCACTTTAATTAGTTGCTTCTTACTTAAATTATGTTTTTCAAAATTAGATCATCCGGTCTCTCAGTAAAGTTGCAATAGGTGTCGAAACTTTTAAACAGTAACGTGAATTTGTTTACGCAAAACAATTATTGTTGAAGTAGATTTTTAAGAAATAAAATTAAATATTCTTACATTTGAATACCGAATGAATCAGGAAACAACTTTCCGTAATATTAAATTTCTTTTTTGCTTTTAATCTCATAGACTATATAACGTTCGTGAATAATTAGGAATCTCAAATAAAAAAAAAAAAAGTAACACTATCATTTCTTCCGATTGTAAAGCTTATATTATACACTTGGTGGAAGTGTACAACTTTTATAATACGATAAAATAAAAACCAACAGTTGTAGTGAATATTTAGAAAGTCACGAAAAGGATGCGAGAAATGTTCGCTATTTTTCAATTATTCAAAATGTATACAAGTTTTCCTTTGTTTTTATTTCTTTCGAAGATTAACTTTAGCAGAGCGGAGTGTCGGTGTATAGTGTGTACCTTACACTAAAGAGTCTATTCAACCACCCTAAATTTTTTAAGTTAAAACGCGAAATAATTTTTAAAAATTAATAATTGTGAAAATAAACCTTACTGTTAGATCGAAAGTATGCTTCTTGTACAATGATAGCGATGAAACTGTGCAAGTCCATAAGTTCGCATAAATACGCTGGAAAACCATTTTATTGGACTAAGCAAATTTTAGTAGTTTTAACTTATTACAATCTATAAACTTTTCATGTAAGTCGGGCGAGAGCAAAAGTTTTTATTCATAGCTCACTACGAATCACCTACAGCAAACTTTGTAGCATATAGAAAAATGCAAAGGTGAAGGTCGATCTTATATATCTCTCTCTTCTCTCACTTATATATTTATTTTTGTGTAAAATGTATTATTAAAAAACACTATTAATTTTTACTGTCAAAAATTTTGCCATTATTAACAGTGTTTGTTTATTCTCCCTGGGGGAGGGGGGCAGCTGCAGCCCTGCAGCGCCACTCTTGGGTGCGCCAATTATTAAGTACACGTCAGTTATTTTTAAAAAAGTATAATACATCTAACACTAAACGTAACTTATCGGAAAATTATAGTTGTATTCATTTTACGCTCTGATTTTTAAGTTTCAAGAGACAGTTCGCTTGAAACCCATTTTCTTCCTCGGCGTTATCATATACTAAATTACAGAATGTGATTTGTGATGCAATATCAGAATGCTAACTACTTTTAAATAATTTCTTTTTAATTTTTTCCTTATAACATCATGCATTTGCAAAGAGTTGATTTTTTTTTTTTTCTTTTTTGTAATAAAATTTTGCTCGTGAACTTTTATCGAGAATATAGAAATTTATCTGTTTGAACTTCGATCACAATAAAATTGCTTTGAAAAATGTGGTTCGCACCAGAATCACATGTGAACTGAAAAAAGGGGGCCCCAAAAATATTATGTTATACGATCTCGTACATGTATCATTCTAAAATTTATTTGTAAGTAGTACTGTAGACTTCAGTTATTGTATACGAAGAAGTAGAACAAACTACAATAAATAGAAGAAAGAAACAAGAAATAAACTGCAAAAACAAAAAAAAATAAAAAATCTATCGACATAAATATACAAACATAGTCTTGCGTGTATACACCTGCGTTGCATATTACAATTGCCTAGTACACAACCTATATCGGTACAGCTAAATGTACGAATAGGTTGCGCCAACGCGCTATGTAGCGTACGGCAACGACAAGAGCAAGGCTCTTTAAATATATAAGATAAGAACGCTTTACCTACAAAAAAAATATGCTTTAATTGCAACGTAATTTATTCTGTAAATACTCGGGGCATTTATATACACATTTATTTCTTACGTATAAAACAGAAAGTAATATATATATATATATATATATATGTACATATATACATATATTTATATAAATATCAGCTTACTTGTATATAGTAGATTCAGTATATAAATATAAATATATTTAAAGTCTACATTATATCTATATCAAAAAACCTACATATATAAGAATCGTAAGAACAATTCGAATTGAAAATAATAAAAACAACTGTAAATTTTTCTTGACAAATATAGAGCACAATATAAATAATTGCAATAAACATTTTACATTTTGTTTTTTCCCCCTTACCAATTTAAGAAAGAGCACTCACCAAATCAACACAATAAGCGATGCAGTAGACAAGGAAATAATTTTAAAACAACTTTTTAAGGATTACTCACTGAACGGTTTAATTTATTGTGTCTCTTGATTTTATAGTTTAGGTTAAAGTGTGTTTATCTTCATCTTCTTGTTCAAGCGAAGAAGCATTATCGATGATAAATATAACAAAAGAAAACGGAAATGGGTGCATACTTCAGTTTTATTGAATAGAGATATTATAAGTTGTATATAAATACAAAAAGAATCACGTGAAAACCATAAACTAAATTTTCGAAATTATACAAAAATTTAATCGTTTAACATTGAAGTAACCTAAATAGTTCATGTAAAAATGTTAACAATTTGCAGTATAACATTACCGGATACAATTTTTCATACGTATGCTTAATGAGATTATTGAAGTAAATAGTTTTAAAGTTAATAAAATTGCACTAGGCGCAACAGACTAAAATTGATCTGTTTCAGAAATAGATATACACAACAACGCAAATTTAAAAATGAAATACATAAATGAAAATTTTTATTTCTTAAATTATATAAATGTAAAAAGATAACAATTAAAACAAACTTAATAATTTTTGGTTTTTTCGCTAGAAATGGTATGTAGCAAATTTATTACTTCAACTTTAAATTTTTGTATTTACCGATAGTTCATTTGCTTTGAATCTGTCAGTGAGCTTTTCAGGAAATGAAGATTTATGTCTATTTTTCTCACGTGTTTTTTTTCCTTCAAAATATTCAAAAACACTTTGGATAACCTACAAAGATTGACTACATCCCTCCTTTTCTAAAACCCTATATACAGGGCCGGCCTTAACCATCTTGGCGCCCTTTATTATTTTATATTATAATTTAAAAAAAATTATTTTGAAGCTGGTACACTGACGGACTGGCTAAGCGGGCAAACTGGCATTTTCCCGGTGCGCCCAAGCATTTAATTTATCTTTTACGCCCTAATTTTCTCAAAATTTTATCACCACCTCCGCCCCTTTGCTGTGAAGCACCCTTTTACCTCTGAATTTTCCCGGTGCGTCCTAAAAAGTCAGTCCTTCAGTGATTTGGTACCATATTTTTAATTGAATTTAATATAATACAAAACACAAAATGTATTTATTATTATTATTATTACTTTTTACCGATTCGTTCTCTATGTAATGTACATTGACTGTCACTTAGTTACTAAACATTTAATGAAAATCAAAAATTAAACAACTAAAACAATTTTTCTAGCTTTTTTGTCAGCAAACTCTCCAATAAGACTGGCAAAATCTAGATTTTCTGAAACTTGATTTTCAATGGACAGCAAGACCGAACTGGTTAATCTTGTTTGCGACATTGTGGACCGTAAGTCGTTTTTATCAATTTTAGTTTGGAAAAACTGCGTTCGCCACTCGCAACAGTCATTGGTATTGTTAACAGAATACACAGCACTATATGGGTGTTGGGATATAACTCTTGAAAGCTGTGCTTTTTGAATTTGAACGAAGTGGATGATGATAGTGAGGAGGAGAAAAAAAAAACAAAGAGCATTGTTTACCAGAAACTAATTCAGCAATGAACGCGAAATAACCAATGAAACACTACACTCAACAAACGACAATTTTCGCAAAAAAAAAAGTAATTTTCTAGTTTACGAATTTTCTTTGCTGGTTAAAAAATACTTCACGTAAATACGTTTTATCCGGTTTTAACGTGAAAACACGATAGCACATTTAACAACGGATCACATTCGTCTAATTTCCTACACTAGTGTCAGTGGGGGATGTGACAAACGACAAAATAATGACAGGTCGTCTTAGATGTGTTGTATATTCGAACTGACTCCTACAAGATAAGTTCATAAAAGTTAATTCACTAAATTTAATTTTTCTTTAAATTTGTGTAGATGGGGATTCAAATTAAATGGTTTAGCAAGCGTCGTACGCCCGACGCCCCCTAAACGCTGGCGTCCCGGGCGTCCGCTCGGGTCGCCCTACCCTAAAGCCGGCCCCGCCTATATAAAAGTGTACTTTAGGTTCTTCCTCAGGTTCACGAAGTATTTTAACTTGCTCCTGTTCTTGTTCTATATCGAGGTACAATACTTTTAACACCAGAAGCGATATGTTGCTTTTCGATTCCCGCCATTTAATGAACCAAATTTAACTTAACTGAAGAACTGGAAGCTTTTACGATACTATAAAATGTGCGGTGCAGCAAGTTATTGAATTTATCCATCTTTCTTTACAAATTGTGTTAACGTAAACTTCTTTCTGAAAAATTAATAATCCTACGTTTTTTAAATCTTGAGGGGTAAGATGATCCTCGTACCCTACATGAAGAACTTACCATTGTAGAAAGATCAAAACTAACTATTTAAAGCACTCTGCATGAAGGTAAGATAAAAGTAAATAATGTAAATGCAGTTATCGTACTAATAATAAATTCACAAATTAATATACTTTTATCTCCAAATACGGGTACGTATTAATGCTCTCAAAAATTTTTGACATTAGTTCTAAAGTCAGCGGAATAGAATCACAATATCTACGCAAAGATAATTCTTGATGTGCACAACATTTTTGCAGTTACGGATTTTAACTATCTTCTGACTTCTTTGTTTTTAGACAAATAAAATGGAGTTTCATCTGGAACAGTTCTTTTAAAAATTGCGATGAAATAATTTGCTCAAAATCAAGTTGCTTCGATCAGGCCCGTGCTCTGAATTTTGAGGGAGGGGGGACAATTTTCTTTACATATTTATTATATAAATAACAATGCATTTTTCACTAATATTCATACTATTAATAATTTCCATAATTTTGATTTATATATTAATAATTTACATAAATAAATTACCCCGCATATGAACATTAATAAAACTTATGTATGTTATTGATTATACCCTCGTAAAAATTTTTTTTGCATAAAATATTAATGAAGTATCTAAAGATATAGAGCATATTTTTTTTTTTTTCCTTTAAAAGTAAGAACACCTTAAAAAATCATCAATATTTATTTTAAATTTTTGAATTGTTTTAGATTTTTGTGTATTTATAATAACTTTTTTAGTTCTCATGGGGAGAGGTTAACTTTGATGGTAGCTAGGCTTTACTGTGTTGGATAAGTATCTCGATAGTATCCTTCCTGGGCCAGATTTATAATTTCTAAGGTAAGAGTTTAACTGTGATGGAGCCAGGCCTGGATTAAGTGTATGATAGGTTCGGGGCTACGAAAATATTAGGGACCCTTTTCGGAAGTGACAAAATTATCAGTTTTATAGAATAACTAAATTTTCTTTAATTTAATTTAATTATATTATTTTGAATTCGCGAATTAACATATAATTATTAATGTAAACAAAATTAAATATGCAAACAATAGGTAGAATTTTCGATTCCAAAAAAAAAATATATATACATATATATATAATTTTAAACAATGAATTTTCCAGCAAATTTCAACCAAAGATTTGCATAAAAGGATAGTGTGTATGCGTGTGTTGCGCGTGTACACACACACACACACATTCATACAGGCATTTCCTAAAAAAGGTTCCGACTCGTTATACCTTAAAACAAATTTCTGGTACGTTTTATGGAACTCGAAATTTTACTATTACAAAGTTTCCTCCTCTAGAAGGAAATAAAAATGAATACAACAAATTATTAACAAATAAATGTATTAAAAAATACACTTGCTCCTGTAAAGTTAACTCTATTTATTTTTAAAAAAAGTTGATGTCTCTTGAAGGCCCCTTCATATGGCCGGGCCCGGGGCTGCAGCCCTCTAGACACCCCCCTCCATCCAGGCTTGGATGAGGCAGCGAATTTACAAGGAGACAAATAAAGACTCCATCACAATTAAACTCTTACCTTAGAAATTATAAATCCGGCCCAGGAGGGATGCTATCGAGATACTTATCCAACACCGTCAAGCTTAGCTACCATCATTTACAAGCAGACCAATTAATTACCACAGCCAATCGAGAAAATTTATTTTCATCGAATAGTACTTTTTTAAAAGTCCAAACACAATTGCTTTCGAATTTTTTTATATTTCTTTGTTTTTAGTATGCATTTAAATATCGAAATTTTTATACTTTTTCTTTTTTTTTTTTGTTGTTCCACTCTTTCTATAAGATGGTTTAAGGAAAGTTTTGTATTTAAAAATTTTTGAATACCAAATTACTGAAAAATGGTACAAAAAAAAAGGTTTGCAAATTTTAAAATGTAAATGAATACTGAAAAAAAAAAATGAAATGAAACATATAATTTCATGAAACTTTATATTTTAATCTTTTTTTGTTCTATCGAAGTAAGCAGTTGAGATGATCTGAGAATAATTTTTAAATAAAAAGAAAAATTAAAGAAGAGAAACTTTATCAAATACAATGAAGATTGTAAAGCAGGCATATTAAAAAAATACGCAATAGCAGTATGCTTGGTAGGTATTGTCAGAATGTAACATAAACGGAAATACATTGGTTAACCGTGTTATTTTCGGTAAAACCCCCGCGGCAGCCATATAATTAACGTTACGAACAAATAAAAGTACTGTTCATCTTCAGACTTCGGGACGAACATGAACAGTGCTTATCTGTTCGAAAAATTATCACGTCATATTATATCTGACGTGGATTTTACTGAAAATAATAACGCGACTGTATACCTACCAAGAAAGTTTTGAATTACATTTATATAGTGCTTATACAAAAATAAAAATTAGCTATACGGGGAAAAAATAAATAAAAGTCTAAAAAATGTAAGAAAGTAGAAGCAATTTACGTTTCTCGGTAATATTAAAGGAAGAGTAAAAAAAAAAAACAATAATCCTAACGAATTACAAGACGTTAGATTTCCAAATTGCGGGAAGAGGTTAAGCCTAATGAGGAAGAAGCAGAATAGCGAAAAGAACAGGTATATAACATTAACAGTTATTAAAGTAACAGGGAATAACAGTATTTCTTTATATTACCTAATTTAGTTAAAGAACGAAATACTGGTAATAAAATAGCAAAAACTAAATTTTATACTAAAAATGCAGTGAAATTTCTTGGTTATGTGGTTATAAAAATTTATCAAAATTCTTTTGTTGACATTGTTTACTACAATGGAATTTTTCTTAAGAAAACCCTACGAAAAAAGTTTAGAAAAATTATTGAAATAGTTATTTAGATCTTCTCACGATGGAAATACCTAATAATGGGAAATAGTAAAAACTTTCATTCTATTCTAGTTTCTAACTGTTGACACGTGGTAGTGAAAATAAAACGTATCGTTTCAAAACAACGAGAATGCACACGCGCAATTTATTTAACAGAAAAAAGAAATATTTCATAATCTTCGATGCACGACATAGATTGGTGAAAATAAACCGATAAAATAAATGAGTAACGCGGTTTTAATTTTAAAAAGGTAAATAAGGGCGGTTTCATTTGAAAAAGATAGTATATCATCGTTATAACTGGATCTAGAAGTAGAGCTTTCAAGCCAATTCTTCATCGTGCAAATTGAAGTTATTCCGAACTAATGAAGACCCGTTGAACCCTCTAAATGCGACACTGCAATCTAACAAAAAATGTTCTACAACTAATGTATTCTGTTTTTCGTGACTTCCTTTTCGCCAAAATTGATGTGCAAAAATTGTGCAATATTTACACACCGAAGTTTGCTTAATTCTAACGGTATAGCTGAACTACTAAAAACATTTCAACTTGTTTGATATTTTTGGAAATAGGGAAATACATATTTAGCATTTGAAAAACAGTAAAACATAATAATTTTTTATCATAAAACTCCATTTAAAAAACGATTTTTTTATATATAATATATACAAGTGCAGTTAAAACACATAAATTTACCACTGTTATTCCCTTAAAAATATTTATGGTGTTTATAATATTCCACGTTAACAATTACTGAATTGTGTTACAATTAGTTGCCATACGAAATGTAAACAGCTATACCGGATGATTTAATCCGTATGAAACAGAAACAAAACAAGTTTAGTGAAAGATGATGTTACACGCGCTGAGGATTCCGTACTTAAAAAAAAAAACCCTTGTGAGAAATATTCAAACATAAGTTACTAATACAGGGACTAGTCGCTAGACTACGAACCCTTCACGTCACAATCATTTGTCATACCAGCTACTGATGGCCAATAGACTAGGAATAATTACTAAAAAAAAAGAAAAAAAATGTCAACTTAAAGATAACTATAATATATATATATGTTATAAGTATAAATGAAATGTCTATTGAACGGTTACTAATGTTATATTTTTATTTTTACACGAACATATATTATTCAAAATTCACAAATATAACATTGTTAAGTACTAATTAATTATGTTAAAATAAATCAAATCAAATAATTACAATATTTATTTTTACATAAAACTGACTTCAAAACAAAGAAATCTGATTTTTCCCGCCGCAAAGAGGGAGAGACACGTCATTTTTCCCGCTTTTTTCAACTTTACGCCAACTTTAAAGTTTCGTTAAAGAAATGAAATACGATTTTGTTTTTCTTAAATAGTGATTTTTCGACCGATATCTTACGCTCAGAAAAGAAATATTTTTTTCAAGAATATCGAGCTTTCGACGTCTGGAAGACAGCCTAAAAGTTGGAAATCCGAACATTTCAAGCTGCAGAAATATACGGGGATGCGCATATTCTTAACCTTGTTCAAAAACTTTGACTATAATATTCCCGTCTAAAGGGGCGGGGGCACACGTCATTTCTTGCGTTTTTTTGTACTTTTTTCCAACTTGGAAAGTTTGGTTAAGGAAATGAAATAGGGTTTCCTTTTCGACAACTTTCAACCGGTATATAGCTCATTCCGGGAAGGGGGGGTCCCCTAAATTTCGTGCATCCGGTGCCTCGTGGGTCTAAATGTAAAATTGTAAACTCGGTCATCGTTTTCCTATAAAACGGTTATTTATATGCGTATGTTTGAGAACGTTTTGCTTTCCCCAACTTTTTTACTCGGGCTATTGCTTACGTGAACAACCCCCCCCCCCTTTTTTTTCTAATAAAATCCATTATCTTATAGTTATTGTTTTAAAGAGAATTTTAATTTTAATTTATGATGCGTTTTTGAAGTTTATAAGAATTGTTCGTGAGTTAATTATACGTGTACGAAATCCTAAAAACGTAGGATACACATAGTTTTGTATTTCTTATCATGATAACGCAAAATAAAAATGTACTTCAAGATGCAGAAGATAGAAAAATAAGCTACATTTGAATTGAAAAGGCTTTATTTTAGCTGCAGTTTTTTTTTTTTAACGATAATTAAGAGTGTTTCTTCAATTTCTTGATAGAAATGTACATACAATAAGTTATATTTTCGGACATGATATTCAATAATGAAATTACACGTTTTATTTGTTAAATGTTCTCGAAACGTATAGAATAAAACCTTTCTGAAAACAATCGGGAAAACAATTACCACCGAAAAAAGTAAACAATAACGGAAAAAAAGAAAATGTCAAAAATTGAAACGCTACACATTAATATTCGCATATAAAGAAAAACAAGTAAAGATCACATTGAAATAATAATAGTAAAATTTATATTTGAGTTATAAATGTTTATGTCCATTTTCTGTATTATCACTTTATTAAAAATTTATCAAAACATGTATTACAGAAAATTATACTTTAAAAATATTAAAATAAAGCCGACATATTTCGGAGTTACGTACTCTATAATTATGGCACTAATCGATTATGGAGTATGTAACTCCGAAATACGTCGGCTTTATTTTAATATTTTTAAAGTATAATTTTCTGTAATAGATGTTTTGATAAATTTTTAATAAAAATTTATATTGTTTAATGCTTGTTTACTTCTGGTGTTAATAATGGCGGCTTCTAAACGGTGCACAGTATAGAACTAATTGTAAAGCTACCTCTGATGCAACTTCATCCTGCTTATAAGCACTTTTTGGGATAATTTCATCTGTAATCGAAGGTTTTGCGAATTTTGCTATTCGAATAATCCCACAGACTTTCGATAATAACCTTATGCAATGTAAAATAGAATTTAATGTGACCGCCTCTTGTAATATTAAAATTTAAATGAATGAAGAATATTCACTTTTTGACATATATTATATATGTGCAATTAAAATATAATAAATGAAAAATAAAGATACACATAAAAATTAAAGGCACAAATGTAATAGTCACAAATAGAAAATACTTTTCTTTGAGAGACATCTTGTTTATAATATTAATAGCAATTCAAAATAGTAATAAAAAGCGATAGAACACCATTTCCCAAAATAAATATTGTGTGGCCCTGAGAAGGGCCTTTTCAAAGTTTTGTGTTAGAAAAAAAACATAAACCTTATGGCTTTTTCTCAGTTTTCTTTGGCAGTAAAACAGCCTGAATGTTCGGTAAAACACCTCCTTGAGCAATTGTAACTCCAGCCAACAGTTTGTTTAATTCTTCGTCGTTCCTTATGGCCAATTGCAAATGACGCGGAATGATTCGAGTCTTTTTGTTATCTCTGGCGGCATTACCGGCCAATTCCAAAACTTCAGCTGCCAAATATTCCATGACGGCAGCTAAATAGACCGGAGCCCCGGCACCAACACGTTCGGCGTAATTTCCCTTCCGCAACAAACGATGAATACGACCGACCGGGAACTGTAATCCGGCACGTGAAGAACGGGTCTTCGACTTCCCTTTAACTTTACCACCTTTACCACGTCCAGACATGTTTAATAGCTGAGAGTTATCGTTAGCGAGCAATAAGCAACAAACAACTAAATGATGTGGACACCGCGAGACAACGTCTTTTTATAACATTCAACTAGGTAGAATGTTAACCAATGAAATTATCGCTATTCCAAATACGACGATCGATACGAGTCGTCATTGGTTGTTTACATTACTAGCCAATCAGAATGCGACTAAAAACCACGTGAATTCAATTAAAAAGTAAATGTCACACAAAAAAATTTCAAATAAATGAAAAAGATCGTATAATCTTTTTTACATACACTTTTAAAAATTGCGGTATTTTTTCTGTTTCGTTTTATTTTTTATTGAAATATCATTATAATTCCGTTAATGCCCAATTTCCGCTTATTTACGAGCTTTTTTTTTTTTTTTTTTTTAAGGATGACGATTACGTTCGACGTCCCGCAAATAAATAATAATGCGAGACTATTTAATTGTTCGTACTTTATGATAATTTATAAGAATAAACTTTTTATATTGTAGTATTTCAAAATGATCGGGACGTTTAATATCGATATTGTTTTATAGTTGCATCTCAAGCTAGGCGGGAAAAAGATACGTAATAAGGCAAAGTAATAATGTACAATAGCGAAATGTTTTTACAAAAGAAACAGTCGTCAAAAAAAACAATCGAATGATTTTCATTCGTAATAATTATTCGTAACGAAGATCGATTGCATCGTTTCATTCGAAAAGTCCATATCGATTTTTTTAAAGACTAGAAATTACAAATTGAATGAAATCTCATTTACTCCGATCATATTTTATAATTCTAAATTATATTTTAGAATGTTCTATGAATAAAAACAAAATTTATTGTAATTAAAATATTTATGAATGTGAATTCAATAGGTATATGTATATAAAAACTGAAGTAAATTACATTTTCAAAATGAATTTTTGATAAAATACCAATTAATACGAATGAACTATTTGAGTAAAAACCGAAACCTTGCGAACACAAACGAATGAAATATTCGTTAAACATCGACTAGATTATTTCGAGAGAAATAACATTTCGAAATTCGAATGGGACTACACAACAATCGAAAGGTTTCGATGTCATCGAACAATCGAATAATTTGAATGAAACGTATCGAACTCGTCCATCACTACGGTAGATAGTGAAATAATCTCTTGTACTGCGGATTATTAGTTGTGGTTGTGATAGTTGTAATTGAGTTGACATATTGTTATATTTGTGTAAATATTTCATTTACTAATTATTTGGAGTGTGAATTATTGCGTGAATTTTTAAGGTTACTAATTTAATAATGAATTAACGTCGTCATTTGCGTTCGTTTTCATAGCACGTATGTTATTTTCAATTTGTTCACATTTACATGTAAATTATGAAAATATATTAACGCGTTGAGTTATTTACATTCTGGCAGTATGATATTATTTAATAAGCACATTATTACTAACTATAATCAATTTTGTAATGTTTAATTTTTTAAAAATGTTTCTTTTTTTTTTTTGTGGCATATTAATGTGAATAAACACTTTTCTTGGAATTAAAATTTTACGAACGATAATTTGCAAATTGATTTACAATATATACTTAATGCTAAAGTAAAAAATTCAACGAAAAGTTTTTTGTTTGAGAAATATTACGTTTCGAAAACTAAAGCATCGTTTTGAGACTGGACAGGAAGTTTATAAACTATATTTAACATTCGCCGAATGTGATTCACACCAGTATTTTTTGCATACTTCATGTATTATAAAAAGATACATAAAACCAAAATCGGAATAAAAACAGATTGTAATTTGTAATAGATAAATTATACATTAAATGTCAGAGACGGAGACTTTAAAGTTTACAAGCAACTTGGGAAAATATATAACGTTAACTTAATGAGTTATATAATTTATAATGCGATACAATTAGAACAGAAAGAGGAGATAGTCAGCGATGGAAATTATTCTAGAAATACGTTAGATGTTTATAAAAAAATTAAGTAACAAAACATATTCTAACGTAATGAATTAAATGAAATAGATCGAAATTATTTCAAGCATATCTATACCTGATTTTGTGTTAACATTACAAGTAAATATAACGAATGTCTCTAGTGAAATGTAAATAGAATTATTGAAATGAAAGAAATCATTTTTTTTTTAACATTGAACTTAGAAATTAAAAATGTATAATAATTTATTTAACCAAAATAAAAATGGTTATTGTGAGTCGGATTGTAATTTTTTTAAAACTCCCCGAGTCGTGAAATTACATCTTTTTAATACAAAAAGTAAATTGAATTTCAATTGTTCCCTTCCGATATTTCCAGGCAAAAATATCCTTTTTTTTTTTTGTTTTTCTTTTAGTTCCACTACTGTTCAAAAATGTTAAAAATTTTTAATTCAATAACTGGAACAGCCGAAATTGCGACAAATACCTTATGATAAATAAACATTTTGAAATATTTAAACCTTCTTTTAGTGCAAAAACAGCTTCAAAAAGAAATATGTGTTACTAAGTGGTCATTTAAAAGAAAAAACAAAATTATATTATGAGAACTTCTAATTTTGAAGAAAATTCTTCTCCGATTCATGTATTGATGGAAAATGAGTTTTAAAAATATCATTGAAAGTGAAATTATTCGGTAAGAAAATATTTCCCTGTTTAATAACACTACCATAATGCAGGAATTGAAATTAGTGTACTTGTCGAGTATTTTTCAAAACAGTAAGGGGGATTTACGAAAAGATTACTGTGAAAAATTTGATAGTAATAAAAACATTTTTACGACGAAATTATGATTTAATAGGCATATATTTGTCCGCATGATCATGTGAGATGAAAAAAAAGTAAAAATATCACTTTTTCCGATTTTAAAAACTAGATTCTGTGTTATATCAAATTGTAAAAATTTTTGTAACACGATAAACTTATCAAATAACAGTTATCCGCGACTAAACAGCCACGAATGATTGCAGAATATATTTCTTCCAAGCTTAAATTTAATTTAAAAAAAAGGAGAAATGCGAAGGAGCGTATAAGCCTATTCGATGAATCTAAATTTTTATAAGTTGAAACAAGATGAGTAATTTGTAAAAATTAATAAAAATTTTACCACAAGCATTGATTTATTTTATCTTACTCCAAAAAGGAAATATATGAAGTGGAATAAGGTCAAAAACAAAAATTACTCGGACAATAAATATTACCGAAGAAACGTTGAAAGGTTAAATTACATTACCTCGATGAGTACGCTTTTATTGATGGTAACATTTAACGAAACGAAGAGACCGAATGCAATAGCCAACAAGCTCCAACATGAGGTTGACCGCGTCCTTCGCTTTTTTAAAAAATGGCGTATCTCTATTAATCCGGCAAAATCTGAGGCAATTCTATTTTCTCGTAGGTACCCATTGACCCCCTAAGAAACTGCATATACTAGGTACCGATATTCTTTGGTCCGATCAAGCTCGATACCTCGACGTGATATTATACAAAAGGTGTTAAACTTTAATAAACATCTCGATCATGCAGTTGCCAAAACTAATCGCGCTATCTGCGCTATTAATCCAATGTTCCATCGCAGATCGTTTCTAAACATTCACAACAAATTAATTCTATATAAGGCACTTATTAGACCAATCTTAACCTACGCGTCGCCTGTGTGGTCCTCAATTTCTAACGCCCGCTTTAAACAATTACAGCTCATACAAAATAGATGTCTCAGGTGCGTACTAAACGCATCCCGCTACACCAGAATTCGAATAATGCATAATGTCCTCAAACTACCATATCTTCGTAATTATGTACTTTCTTCAGCAAAAATTTTTTTTGAAAATAGCTCGACCCACAGTAATCCACTTATTAACCACATCGGGAATTACGATTCCAGGCAACTCCAATTTATGTATTCAAAATATAAGCACAGGCGTCTAAAGCATAATCTTCTATTATAATCTTTTACCAGTATATATTATATAATTTCTTTATTTTTTCACTTACAGTGCTGTTCCTCACTTGTATCTGAATCCTTATTCCTTAAGCAGACTTTATTCCCAACCACTCATCATATCTGCGGGTAGGATTTTTTTTTAAATTTTTTCCTACAATGACACTATTGCTAAATTTTTAATTGTAATAACCTATAATCGTTTTTTATATGTTGCATCGTGCGGTAAGACAATTCGTCGATACGCTAGTTCAACTTGCATTGCTAACGTTATGTTGTATCGTAATTTGCATAAATATATTCTTTCTTTCTTTCAAATTGAACAATATAAAACTGAGAACGTAAAAAACGAACAAATTCATTTTTCTTACGAAACAAAAGTAAGGACTGTTAACAATATCTAAAACCATACAAAAATTGTAACACTGAAATGGTATGTATGACGTAGAAAAATTACCGTTCCTTTTACAAATTGTTTGGTTAATTGATTCATTTAATTACGTGCGTTTTCATAATTGGTTTAGTTTATATTATTGCGCCAAAAGTTGAAAAAAATGGTCCATTCTATCATAAATAAGCAAAGCAGTAATTGTACAAATATAATATTCGCTTGTGATGCAGATTTTTATCCTACGCTTCGTATGCAACTAACGTTCTGAAGTTTCTGCTGCATTCGTTCCTTGCGGCTTTTTTTATAATGAAAAATATACAATTTTTCATGATGTTTTTACTACACAAGTTCATACACGGCATAAAGGCAGTGTGTAATTCAGATCTTTCCGCAAACTAATTATGAACATTCCGGCTAATTAGGCACCAATAAATCTTTTTATTGGCCTTGGCTGTTGTTTTATCGGATATTAACATGTAGCAAATTAAATACTCTTTCAAAAGCCATTTCTAAACATATTCATAGTAGTTCTTATCTGAAGTATAATTTTCACTTAATTGAATATATGTAGTAAAGTTGTACTGATTATTTATTAAACCGGCAACAGCACTTGTTCGATCGATTTCATAATTAAAAGTAGAAAAAAACAAATATCCAAGGGCTGACAGACTGCCTCATCGCTTTTTTAACAGAACAAGAATTACCTTTTAGAGGTAATGAAGGGTGAATTTTCTCTAAATAAAAAAAATGTCGAAAAATAAACGGTACGCAGAAATAGGATGTTGTTTGTGACATGTAATTTATTTTTGCACATTTATAAGATTATCGCGTACTTTTCAGAATAGCTTCCAAATCAGTACCAGTTTTTTTTTTTTTTTTGCAGAGTAAAAGGTTTATTGATCTGTACATGAATATTTACCGAGTGTAACAGCAGCACGATGAAATTATAATTTAAAGTTAATAACTATTGAAAATTATCGGAAGCCGTTTCTCTGGCCTTTTTTGGCGAAATAATTAACGATGGCGTTTGAGATACAAATGCAATAGTTTAAGGTAGGCGATTCCTAGCTGAATTTTCTAATAAACTATTACTAGCAGTTTTTCATCAAATTTTCATATACATATATCTAGATAAATATTATTTACCGTTTTGTAAGCAAAAAACTTTTAAATATAAGCTACTGTCATAGTAGTTAAAATTACGATATTTTTCGGAAAAAATTTCGATATTTCCTGGGAAAATTTAATATCAAGATACAGTTTTCCCACTACGAAATTAAAAAGATGGGCAATAATAAATGGATCTTATAAAAAGGTGAAAATCGATTGGAATTAATCGATAATTCTGTATACAATATGTTAAATACATTACGCGTTATTATTAATCAACTAATCATTTTTTTCCTTTAATCAGTGATATAATTAATTCCTATACTGCTCATTACGGCTAAAAGCACTATTACACAATATCGCACATGTTTCTTTTTATACATTCGACAATTTTTTTCTTTTACTTCGTATTAAAGTTCATTACATTTCTTCCATCTTTAAAATATCCCCGTTTTATATTCTTCCCGATATATTTCATTTTATGGTTATTTTAAATCGTGCGTTTCCGTACAATATACATAATTTCCTAAAAGCACTTTATTTTAAACTAGTTTTCCACCTGCGGCTTTGAGCGAATATTTAATCGCCTTTTTTCGAAAGAAGATAAGTTGGTACTTTTAGACCGTTGCTCTACTATATTAAACCGAGTAAAATTTATATATTCATTACCAAAAAAAAAAATTTACTATAAGAAATTAGCACCTTATTTTCAAAATTATTTTTCTGATGGTTATATTTCATTCTACATCATTAAATCTTAGTTATTGCAATGACGCAAACGCAATTAAAATCCATACGTAAAATTTCAAAGTTACTTTTTTGTCCTTTAGTTTCCCAGGTCCGAGCTAAATTTTGTCTTTTTATTTATTTACTTTATAACAAAAATTCCCTTTTTTTTCCGGCATTAATTTTACCGAATAATACGTCAAAAACAAAAACAAAACAGATTCTATAAATAGAACCAAATAACAAACCGCAACATTTATATAAACGAAATATAAACAAGGTTAGTGTCATGATGTTTCACGCGCTCAGGATTCCGTAAAGTTAAAGATAACTATAATTTACACTTACATAGTACTAAATTCAAAGCACAACTAAGTTTGTAATTTCGTATGTATTTTTCGTACAGCATTCCTATAAATATGTGTATTTATGTGTTTAAAAAATTCGGTGACTTTATTGCTATTTTTCGAAATTGTTTAAAACCTAGAAAGCTTTGTTAAGATTTCGCAACCCACAAATTTACTTTATTGCGTTATAATGAAAAAAAAAAAATATATATATTACACCTCATACTTCAGTACGTTGAGTTTGACTTTCTTTAAAATAAAATTTAAAAGAGCGGTAAGTGCGGATACGGGTTATCACTTACTTTTGCGAATAATTAATACATACGGTGTCAGGACAAAATGATACGAATAATGGAATAAAAAAATAGTTCATAAAAAAAAAAAAAAATCAATAAAGGTTTAAACTGTTGCAATTTCTGCGCCATTTGTGATATCACACTGTATAACGCAGCTTAGAGGTAGCCAGGAAATATAAGCATCAGGCTGTACGAATTTCATTACTTACTTCAGTTGCATTATCATTTTATTTTTTACTCGTTTTGGTTTATCAGTTTTTACTTATAAATTACTGAAAAGCGAAAAATTAACTAAGTTATTAGAAATTACAAATTTTTTATATATGGTAAAAAGAAAATTTTCTTACAAGGAAAGTACACGAGTTGTTAGACACGTGTTCTTTTTTATCGGCCCATATACAGTTTCAAGGGATGAAAACTATCCCTAAAGTTCACTCCCCGAAAACCGTTTTCCCCAAAAATCTCGTCTTCAACTCTATATTTTTTTATGAAACAAAATGGACATTATTTCTCGCGCAAAGAACGAGTAATCCACAGTTATTTAAGCAGTGGGGTTGCATCCCCTATTTTCTAGGGGGTGAAAACACACCTTTTTTTGGTCATAATTATGGAATAAGAAATTATAAAACAACATAAAAAAATAAGGAAAATATTTTTCAACGCACACAATCAAAAAATAAAGTTGACGTGTTTCGGAATTTTCATGAATTTCACCCTTAAAGGGGGTTAAGCATCCCTTACAAGAAAAATCAATAAATACATGTATCAAGTAATCGAATTTCGTAAAAAATTTGTATAAACAAATCTTACTATACTAAGCGTCTGTGTAATCGTTTTTATGTTGTCTGTCTGGACTATATCTTCCGAACCGAATGAGATAAAAGCGTGATTTTTTGATCAAAGTACATGTGCAGTGTCTTTGAAATTAAAAAAAAAAACTTTAAACACGTTTTGAAATTGTTTCAAAAAACGAAAGCTTCTTTTCTAACACGTGCTGTATAGTTAGAGTAATGATATACAATCTCCGAAACGGTCAGTTTGAAAATGTGGCCAAATTACATTTTGAAAAAGTGAACAAGTTACATTTTGAATAACTATACTAAGCACTAAGCAGCTGTGTTTTTAAATTCAAATGTATGTTACACAGAGCTATACGCATTATTTATTTATTTATTTGAAATTTGACATGCTGCGAACAGGGGTACGAAACATGCCATCAAATAATAAGTAAAAGGTTAAAACGGATATATTTACAATAAAAATGAACAAAATTGTACAGTTAAACAAGTGCTCCGGCTGCTACAAGCATTGCCTTTTCAGTTATAACGGAAAACAATAATAATTAAGAAATAAATATTATATAATAAAACTTATAATAGTGAAATTTGGCGAAAAATATGTACAAAAACACCATACGAAGTAAAGAAAACCATTTGAAAAGGGAAAATTACACAAACTTAATAACAAGTAGAAAAATAAACCAAAAAATTAAAATAAAAATATCTATTAACGAGTTTACAAGTTCAAATTTTTACTCTGTAAGGTAAACAAGAAGGAAGCGTTTGGTGCAAATAGTAGGAGTGTATCTCTAAAATATTGCATAACATTTTATCTATAAATTATGGTTCAAGAACATAGTTTCTTGCACTCTTTTCGAACTTAACCTATCTCGCCGATTTATTAATACTTGTCCTGCTTTAGAAAAAAATCGTATTTCATCGGACTTGTTTTTACGTATTTTTTAAATTTCCTTTCTAACATGTTTTCGTGTAGTAGTTGTAACAGGTTTTTGTTTTCGAAAAAATTTAATTAGACATATTAACAAAACGTTTTAGGCAGTTATGCACTGGATTTTGTGTGTCATTTGGAAGAAGTACACAACTGGGAAAGTGAAATAGAAGTATTAAAATTTAAGAATGATGGCGGTGAATTAATTCTATTTTTAAATTATATAAATTGAATTCGAATTTAGTTGTATTAAGAGTGACACTGGGAATTAATTTGTGTAAACAAAAAATACTTCATTAATTGTATTAATAAAATTATAATACTTACGATTTTTAAATTTTTACAAGTTCAATTATGTTCGTTATACGCAGAATTAGCCGAATGGAAAGCTGACTTCGAGAAGAAGAATATATGTTTTTATTTTAAACGTGCAACGAAGGCAATGAAAGATGGATGCAAAAGGCCTTATTTAGAATGTCACCGAAGTAAATATTTCACAACGAAATCCAAAGGACAAAGGAGAATAAAAAGCCAAGGGCAAATAAAATCATGGTAATGTGCCCTCCTTCAGTAATGGTTAGTAATTATGTGTATAATTTTGTAAACTCTTTTATAATTATTCTTATATGTAAGTAAATATTTAACATTAAAAATATGTTTTGGATTATTACAAAAAACACTGAAGAAATCGAAGTGACATTTCAAAATACCCATTTCGGTCATGGAACAAATTTAGGTAGATGTTATCCAAGTAAAAATGAAAGACAAATATTGGCTGGTAAGAAGTCATGGGTTATTGCTGAATGATAATCATAATTTGACATATATTTGCAATTAATCACTTTAAAATCCATCTCTGTAACTTATAAGCTACTTGAATTTTTTTTTACATACCGCTTTTTTATTTTTTGCACTTTTGCATTAAGATAACGTTAAATTTGTTTTCATGAAATCATGTTTTTATCTAATGAATTACTACTAATGGAGAGTAATAATTGGAAATGAGTTTAAATTTTAACTTTACATTTTTTTCGATTTATTAATGTATGTTACATAAAAGTAAACTATTATTGATTAACGTTAAATGTACAAATGAAATATTTTTTCTTACGTAAAAAAAAGTTGAAAAGACTGACAGAGGATATAAAATAAATGTTTTTCAAGTGGATTTTAAAATAAATTTCCTTTCGAGGAGAAGTATGTAAATCATTAAAGTTGTTTTCATCATTTTTGTATTACTAAAAAAAAGCAGCCTTATTTTCGATCTGGTAAATATAAAATTGTAATATTGAACAAACATTAGATGTTTAGAAATACTGATAATATACTAAATCTTTTTTATAATTGGTTTAATACCCCAAGAACGTATAATTACAAATTGTTAAGTATTTTAGTAATTTTGATATTAACTTTCAAGTTGAAGATTAAACAGGAAATTACAAATTATAAAATTAATTAAAAGTTTTAAAATTTTTACCCATAAAAAATTGGTTTGTATTTTGTAAGTTTAAAACCAAGCTAAGTGGAAAACGAGCGTTAAAAATAAATATGTTTGTTTTTATTATATTTAACTTATTGCATTTAATATTGTATGATTATCTTTTTAAAACTGACTAATAAATCATCTATTATCGCTTGGTGCAATGTACTTAATTTTGAAATCTTATTTCGTGTGTAATGGCAAGTTAAGGTTTGCAAATGTAAATGCTCGACTATAATTGATTTGTATATGTTTAGTAACACTTTTCGTTACTTTTATTGCATTATTTATTATTCTTTTAAAAGATGAAATTTTTGACACAAATGGTTTGTGCATTACTACGTTCTAACAAAAAATGGAATCCAGATATTCCAAAATAAAGACTTCTGTTGTATGAAGTATACTAGTAATTTTTTCAAAGTAAAAATATTAAAATTAGTTTAACATTTTTATATTGTTAAATTTGAAAAAATGTGGATCTTAACCGAAGTTTATTGTCACTAGTTCATTTTTCCTCCTTCCCATTATATTAGTTTTTTATAAATCGTTAACTTTATTACAGTAAACCTTTAACATTTGTGAATGAAAAAAAAAAAAAAAAAAAAAAAAAAGGTTTTAACATAAAAGTAAATTTAGAATATGTGCACATACTTTATTCGATAAAATGTATATTTCATTTCATTGCTTTTTATTTTAGGATTGTAACAAAAAATAATACTAAAGAGATACTTTTCGATGTCTTCATTTTTTTTCGTAGCGGCATAAAAAAATTATTTTCCAATCAAGATTTAAATGATTATTTAAAATTTAATTTTGCACATATTTTTAGTCAATTTGTAACTCAAATTATAAAAGAAAACTTAGTTTTTTTTTTTTTTTTTTTGGGCGTCGAAAATTCAACCCATCGACTTTTCTATCTTTTAAAACTGTAAAAAAACACATTGAACGTTCTCAAAAAAATTTTGAAAGGTATCCCTTGTGAATGTTAAGGTTTCTATATTTGAAATGATTTACGATTTCTAAATTATAACCTGTAGTATTAAAGGAAAATATAAGTAAATTTATATAAACTGTATACTTTTTATGATTTTTGATTTAGTGGTTTTTGAATTAAAACATAATTTACAGTAGACATACACACGGATAAACATAAATTCTGAAGTTTCATATTTTAAGTTAATTGTAAATAATGGTGCTAAATACTACGGTTTATTTTGCTTTAGACTTGGTGAAAATAATAGCAAAATTATTAATATATGACTATAAAAAATTTAAGTACTGAATTGTTCAGAACAAGCTGTAATGATATATTGTTATGATAGCTAATTAAATTATAATTACAATATTAGTACATATTATTTCGAGAATGAATTTACTTAAAAAACAAGAAAAAAGTTTAGCAAAATTGTTTTTCAAAGCAATGTGTAATTTAATTGTTTTATTTTACTTGTTTTCATGTTACTATATAGTAAATGTTAAATTCACTATAATGGTCTGATCTTTTATTTAATGACTGAAATAAAGTCTACAGTAAAAGAAATTAATTTCTGCACAATGTCGAGTCATTTATAATGTTCAAAACAGATCGGACAATTAGTGAAATAATAATTTGTAGTTGAATAATTGAATTAACAGTTTGAATAGAATAATATGTAATCGCAGAAAACATATTGATTTCTTTCGTTGAAAACTTTTGTATTACGTGAAGTACTTAATTAATAGTAGTATATATTTAGTGTATTTCAAAAAACTAATAAATCATTAATATAATTTTTACATTAATAATTTCAAAAATCTAAGTTATTTTAGAAGTGTAAAGTTGTGTAGTGTTGTGTTCGTTTGTAATAGAGTTTACCAGTATATGATAAGGTAAGAGTGAATTTATCAGTTCTGATAATATTGTTACCGTTAATAGCATTATTTACTATTCTAGCGACAACGCGTAAACAGTAATATGCCAAGCAACAAAAAAATCGGTTCCTCCGCTCATATTAAATCTAAAAGGGAAGAGTCGGCATGAGTCAAGCGATGGAAGTGACCAGCCACCTACTAAAAAGAAAAAGAAAAAACCGAATGTCAATATTCTTGCATCAAAGGAGGATCACCTGCAAACAGATTCAGATGGAGAATCGTCCTCCATGTCCGGGTATAGATGTGTTGCGTAAGGACATACAGGACTTAAAAGTTTCGATGAATTTCATTGGGAATCAGTATGAGGAAATTGTGAACATTAATAAGTCATTGCGAGACGAAATAAGAAGCTTAAAAGATGAGCTGGTTAAGAAGGATGGGCAGATCACTGAGTTGTACAGTATCGTACATAAACTTGAACGGTCGCCGAGATAACATCGAATTGCACGGTGTTTCGGAATACCCCGATGAACAGCTACCGAATATTATTACAGCGATTAGCGAAAAGTTGAATGTAAATATTACACGTGATAACATAGTGACAGCGCACCGTTTACCGACGCGTAATACCCAGTTAGCGAAACCGATTATTGTTAAAGTTGGACGTACTTTAGCAGATCGATTTTTAGAAATGAGGAAAAAAACGGTAGTGTATGATAAAAACATAACAAAAAACGAACATAGTGCCCTAAAAATTTACGTTAATGAAAATTTATCAAGATTTTACAGAAATCTTCTATATGAAGCAAAACAAAAAGCAAAAATACTCAATTATAAATTTGTTTAGGTTAACAGAGGTAAAATCTTCACCAGGAAAGAAGAAAATGAGCGTGTTATAAACGTAAGAAGCAATGAGGATTTGCAGCGTTTATGTTAATACGAGATTTAAGTGCGTTTATATACGTATATATTTAATTTTAGCCATAAATACTGTAAAGCAATCTGTATTCTAAAACCTTATGATGGAGGGTCATAAATTTGATTTTGTTGAATGCAAAAAATATAAAGATTTGGATGAATGGGACTTGAACTGTAAAAATAATCTTTCAAATTGTAGATAGGCAATAACAAACAGTAATTACAATAGTCAACCGATGATATTTATGCACTTAAATATTAGAAGTGTTCGTAAAAATTGGGATGAATTTGAGGCTATATTAGGTAATTGTAAGTTTAATGTGATAGTCATAACAGAAATAAATATATCGGATTATGAACTGCACTTATATAACATATACAAGGTTTTGATAAATTCGCATTAGGTAAACCTAGGAAATATAATGGAGGAATACTCTTATTTGTGAATCAAAAATTTAAGTATACATTAGGTAAATCTGACAATGAATGTTTTGACTATATATCTGGATCGATTCACTTTAATGATGGGAAAATAATGCACATCATCGCGGTGTATCGATCGCCAAGCAAACAAAGCAAAGATTTCATTAGAGAATTTGACAAGCTATTAAAATCCATTGATGTAGATACTGATCTAATAGTCGTGGGGGACTTCAATTTTGATACGTTCCAGAGAGCAGATTAGGAAAAGTAAATTAGTAAGTACATGTATCGACAACTACTTCATTAGATTAAAATGCAATTATATACTTGGGGGTCAAGCGTGGTTAATTCAGCATTATCTGAACATTATATTATATGCTGTGCTTTTGAAACTCAGTACAGCTCTTGGGTTTGTTGTAACAGAAATACTAACACGAGAATTAACGAGAAACTTTTATACAATAAAATAAGCAATTTTAGATGGAAAGATTATGCAATTCTAGATGATCCTGACGAGATATACGA
Organism: Icerya purchasi; assembly: GCA_039619475.1. Taxonomy (NCBI): domain Eukaryota; kingdom Metazoa; phylum Arthropoda; class Insecta; order Hemiptera; family Monophlebidae; genus Icerya; species Icerya purchasi. Next base: position 244,310,150 of record CM077115.1, read on the forward strand.
CTTAATATATAAAAAACTGACGGAATTTTATAGGGATTCGTTGTCTATATTTATTGAGAGAAATAAAACACGGGAGTTGCCAATAAAAAAATGGATGAATATGGAGATATTAAAAAGAATTAAGGAGAGAGATAGGTATTATAAAAAGTGGAAGAATCAAAGATCTAATAATAAATATAGAACTAGATATGTTAAATACAGGAATTATGTTAAAATAGAAATTAGAGAAGCGAAAGGGAAGTATTATAAGTCACTTATTCTACATGACGCTACAAACACTAAGAAAACATGGAGAGTAATAAATGCTATTATTAAAGGTTGTAATAGTAGTACAATAGATGACATCATTAATAAACATTTTGGTAAGTCGAAAGACATTCCAGATAAATTCTTAACCCAATATATATCGAATCCTGTTACATGCTGTCATAGATGTAATTTAATAACAAATGAGATATAAGCTAACTATTTAAACAAGGTGACCTTTTTTATTCCGAAAATGAGTGAAAACGAGATTAGAGAAGTAGTAAATAAAATAAAAGACAATAAAGCACCGGGATACGATGGGATTAGGATTGTAGCTATTAAAAGGCATATTGGATCGATAGGACCTTTATTAGTTAATTTAATAAATCAATCAGTTAAAAGAGGGAAAGTGCCAGACTTGCCTAAAGTAGGCGTAGTGCGACCAATATACAAAAAAAAGGGAACTGTATTGATTGCTCTAACTATAGGCCAATTACTATCATCTCGGTAATTGCTAAAATAGTGGAACACTATATTGCCAACCATTTAAGAGATTACCTAGAGAGAAATGAAATTCTATACCCACTGCAATTTGGCTTCAGGAAAAAGAAATCGACAGCAGAGTTGCTAAAAATTTTCGTTAACAATATATACGAAGGTCTAGCCAAGGGTAATCAATTTCTAGTGATTTTCATCGATCTAAATAAAGCTTTTGATACTGTCAGCCATGATAAATTAATAAGTGAACTGCGGAACATCGGCATTGCTAACAATCAAAACAAGTGGTTTACGGACTATTTAAAAAATTGGAAGTTAAGAGTAAAAATAAATGATAGTTTCAGTACCGAGGGGGATTTAACCGCGGGCGTAGGACAAGGAACAATACTGGCACCTTTATTATTTCTGATATATACAAATTCACTCTACAGATATATAAAATACGTGAAAGTATTTGCTTTCGCTGATGATATTGCGTTGGTGATGGAAAATTCTGATATACGAAAAGCGGAGGACTTACTGCAAAAAGATTTAAACTCTTTTGTAATTTGGGCGCATAGTCGAGGCTTTTCGATTAATACGGATAAATCCAAAATGATGTACATAAAAACACCGAGCCGTTACAGGACTTTCACTCCAAAAGTTCTAATCAAATGTCACAATTGTAGTCATGCGAATAACTCTAATTATTGTAGTGATGATTGTATGATGTTACAAAATGTGCAAAAAATCAAATACTTAGGGGTAACGATTGATAATACGGTAAGTTGGAAACAGCATATATTGGAACTAATAAAAAAGATCAGGCAATCTTTACCGGCGATTTATAGACTTAGGCCATTGTTACCTCCAAAAATTCTAAAACAATACTATAATGCTCTGATAACATCAAGGATATCTTACGCTATACAAGCTTGGAGAGGAGCAAAGAAATCTGAACATAAAAAAATAAATGCTATTCATAAAAAAAGCTTAAAACTCATAGTAAAAAGGATTTATGTCAAAGAAGGGGTAACCTTAATTGGTGGAAGGAAATGGAAGAATTATCGGCTAAACTAAGGTATTATTTATTTATTTTATATGATTATAAGCTGAATCCTCCCGACCTTAAGACTAGGAATATAGTGAAGATAACTAGAGCTTCGTCAAAAATTACATATATTAAGCCTAAAGGTATAAATAATTATATTGATAAAACAAAGGACGCTGTACTGATTGACTTGTTAGGGAAAATTCCGACGGATATTATAAAAATAAAGAATAACAAAAGTTGCCTCTTAGAAATTAAAAATTGGCTACTGAGCAACTACAATGATTGCAACTAAAAGAGGTGGAAGGAGTATGTGATAAGTGATTTTTTTTTTCTCTTTATCTTTTCCCAGTTATTTGTATATATATTTTTATTTTGCATTTTTCTTGCATTGGGTTTCTATACGAATTGCTATTATGTTTTGCCTTATTTTGTTTAGATTTTGAATTATGCGTTATGTTGTTATTTTTAGTGGAAATTTATATTACGTTGGCTTTTACTTTGTTTTGTGACACATTTGTTAGTTAAGCGGTTAATTGTATATGATCGATTGTAACTTTATTACAAATAAACGCTGTAACTGTGATGAGAACCTACAGACGGGCGGTTGCCTTGTGGGTTCTCCATATGTTATTTAATATAAAAAAAAAAAAAAAAAAAAAAATGTTAGCGGCAATTATTTTTATTAGTGTAAAACTAATAAACTTCATTTAGTTAATGGACTTATTAATATCTAGCTTATATAAGTGAACTTTATTTCATATTTTTTTAACAATATTGCTAAAATCAAAAATATATACAATTTTACATACAATTAGGAAGTTTTATTTACTATATTTTATAATGTTATCAAATGAATTTATTTTGTTACTTTATTTTCAAAGTTAAGTTTTATAAATTTCCTACATTTTAACGGAAAGTTAATTTATAGAGAAGTCTAAAATCTATTCAGTATGATGTACTAATAAAAAAAGTGTCATTAATAAAATCGTTAAAAAAAATATCACGTGTACTTTGATTTTAAACAAACTAAAAATTATAGTGCATAAAATGTAAATAAACAGCAAACAAATTATTGTGTATTTTCTATTTAAAAAAATAAAATAATTAATTTTTCAAGAATTTTTAAATTTAAAGTAATGAATACTATACCAAATAAACATCGATTCTCTTTAAAACCTTTTCGATGCTTTTTAAGTATTTTTCTAGTTGACATGTGTGGTCTCCAGTTGTGCCTCGAAAGTCTTGTTAATTTTAGAGTTTTATTATAGGTTAAATACATATTGGCAGTCTCGTACCTACGAGTAAATATAAATTAATTTCAGGATGCCATTAATGGAGGATAATAGTTTGCAAATAATTATTAAATATATCAAAGAAGGCTGGTCTAATAAAAATAAAATTCCAGATAACGTAAAATTTTATTATAATAATCTGTTCTTTCTTAACGATAAAATTATAGTTAACCTCATACAGGTACTAATAAAACTAGGAATCGAGCTCGTCATTGGCCTGGTATTAATGAGGACGTAGATTATATTAAACATTGTAGAATTTTCAAAAAATATCGAAGACAAAATCCTATTATAAAGACGTTACTCATAATATTCCACTACGAGCCTAGATTTATGCGAAGTTTACAATAAAGTATATATTTTAATAATAATGGACTATTATTCAAAATGGATTGAAATAATTCAAATAAAATCAAAGAGAATTGACATAATTGATAATGTAAAAATTGTTTTTGCAATTTTTGATTTTAATCTAATGAAGTTGTATCAGATATGTTCCGTTTAATAATTATAAATTATTTGCTAAACGTACACAAACATAAAATGGACGCATCATCTAAGGTTTTTTTTTTTCTCCCTTAGTGCGTTATTTAAAAAACAATACAATCGTCGTTAACGAAACATTATTAAACAAAACTTCATAACGTTTGTAACACAAATTATTACAAAATATGAAAATTTTGTTGCGTCGCGAGAATTACAAAGGCACACACAATATTAAACAAATTATTCTATTACACGTACAATTTCACATCGGACTTTCGAGGCAAGAGTAGAAAAAGTATGATTTATTTCGATGACTAGTTTTCGCCGTATACTACAGTATGCATTTTATTATGGTTAATTTACATTACGTACTTTCATAATTATCACTTGGCCAGATTTATTTTCCTTCGAAACGAACTAAACGAACGTGCGGTATATGTTATTTCAACAGCTTATAAAGTTAGCTTCTAACTGCATTCATTTGCATTAGGTGTTCCATTCTTTTCATCCGCATTTCCGTTACACCTTCGAATACATATGAAACAATTATTAATTCATTCGCATACCCTTAAATTAAATGTACTCTTTACCGATATATATATATATATATATATATATATATACAGTGGAAATTGTTTAACACGAAACCGGTTAACCTGAAAAATTGCTTAATACGAAACAACACTACGGTCCCGACAAAATGCCATATAATTACATACATTTTTTTTCTTTTATCACGAAACAACACGAAACAAAAATCGCTTAACACGAAAAGATTTTGCTTTTCAGAAGGACAAATATACCTGCTTTTCCAGTCGCATCCCTTAACAGATAAATAAAATTAACAATGGTTACTATTATTTACCCCCTGGGAATGAAATACTACTTAATTTCGGTCGACAAGTTTCCCAAAAAACAATAATTTTTCATGTTTTCTTTTATAATGTAATTATTTGAAGTGTATATACGTACTACCTACAAGTGCTAATGTTAGCGGAAAATCGAATTGATACATTTTATCGACATTAAAAATATTGGTGAGTTTTTAATTTTTAATTTTCGTTTTTTTTTTTGCATGTTTCGGTTAACACGAAATCCTTTTAACACGAAGAAATATTTCGGTCCCTTCAGTTTCGTGTTAAACGGTTTCCACTGTATATATATATATATATATATTCAAATTTGCGATTTGCAAAGCTTCTTCGAATTACTTCTAACGGCAGTTAATTTTTTTTTTTTGCATAAAAGAATTGTTAGCTTACATAAATATAAATTAAATTTTACTTGGTTAAAATTATTCCCGGAATCAAACGTACTTACACTTCTGCAAAAACTCCTCTTGCAATTACAGCTTGCGTGTTCCACGGTCAATTTTCCAAATTTTATTCTCTCCATTTATTTACGTTAGACTCTTTTTAAATTGTTCACAATATAAACACATTTTTACGGACGTTTATTTCAACGATAAACGACAGTTTAAAAAAAAGTTACATAACATCGCCGCTAACTGTACATCTCTTATTCATTATATACCATTGTGTTTAGAAAATTTTTGTCAATTTCCGAAAAACCGGAAAATATACGTTTCTGAAGACTTCAAAAACGCTTTATCAGATGAAAACTTTGAAAAATTTTTCAACTGCGGCCATTGCAATCAAGGCAGTAGTAAAATCGATTACCGGATCACGGCATCGTTTTTCAGCCAGAGTAGCGCATTAAAAAATTTAAAACTCACGCAACTTACATTTTTCTTTCTTTTTTTTTTTTTTTTTGTTCTAATTCAGAGAAAACAGTGAATTAGAAGAAAAAATAATTGCGCGATAATTTAATTACATCGCACGTAAAGAGGTTATCCGCGGTTCATTTAAAATAGCTAAAATACATATATATTTTTTTTCGAAAGTAATAAATGAACATCGTTAAAAATCGTTAAAAATCGTAAAAACAGCGAAAAAAATTAATAAAATTACCGAATATAAAAAATTAAAAATTATTGTTCGAAATAACAATCGCGTCGAAATTTAATAATAAATGTTTCCATTGGTTCCTGTCAATCGCTATTGACCAATCAGCTTTCAGAGCGGCATTTCACGCAGTATAAATAAATGCCGACTGCGACGAAGTCGACATTCGTTTCGTGGTTTCGTAAGAAAGTGGTATCGCTCGTTCTTCGTTCAAGTTAAGATGGCACGTACTAAGCAAACGGCTCGTAAATCAACCGGTGGTAAAGCCCCGCGTAAACAGCTGGCAACCAAAGCCGCCAGGAAAAGTGCACCAGCAACCGGTGGAGTAAAGAAACCCCATCGTTACCGACCGGGAACCGTAGCTCTTCGTGAAATTCGTCGGTATCAAAAAAGTACCGAATTGTTGATCCGTAAGTTGCCGTTCCAACGGTTGGTCCGTGAAATTGCCCAAGACTTCAAGACCGACTTGAGATTTCAGAGCTCCGCTGTCATGGCTTTACAGGAAGCCAGCGAAGCGTATTTGGTTGGTCTATTCGAAGACACCAACTTGTGCGCAATCCATGCCAAGCGAGTCACCATCATGCCAAAGGACATCCAATTGGCCAGACGCATTCGTGGCGAACGAGCTTAAACATGTAGTAATTCTATCACTTTGATCTCTTCAATATAAAACTTGAAACGGCCCTTTTCAGGGCCATTCTATTTATTTTACGAAATGAATTTCTGAAATCTCTCTCATCTCTAAGGTTTTATTTATTAATATGTTTATAAAATATATTAATTCTCCCAAAAGTTTTATATAACAAAAAGAACCAATATAAAAAAAAAAATCTGATTCCAAAAAGTATTTTTCTACAAAAAAAAAAAAATCTGATTCCAAAAAGTATTTTTCTACAAAATTAAACAATATTTTTTATTCCGACAACATTTTAATAATTTTTAAACTGAAATTATATAATATAAAACAACACTCTACCTTTTTTTTATTAGTAAATTACACTTTTTTAATATCGTATATCGAATAAGAAAAATTAATGAAACCGAAAATACACGTCCAAATTAAAAATAGAAACTAGAAAACCACATTTAAAAACATTACTACTAAAAAATTTTAGTAATTTCTCAAACAAATATGAAATGTTCAATTAAAAAATTTAAAAGGAAGTTTCCAATTTTTTCAAAAAATTGTAGATCAAACAAAACAAAACCAATTGAAAAAGAAAACACTAATGTGTATTCTCAAATTTTCAATACAAACCATGTATTTAATTTAGAAACGAACGTAAATTCTCACAATAATTTAAAAAGTAATACACAAAATATAATATAAAACCCCTTGTATGCAGAGATTTTATTTTTCTTGTAACTAAAGTTGAAATTTTTAAATCAAAACTATTCAACAGAATAAACTTTAGTAACAATGAAACAATAATTACACAAATCTCATACTGATGTATAGGCATAATTTCAGGGATTCGGAGTGCATTCAATATGCCTCATATCTCCCAATATATTATAGTATTTAGCTTTACCCCCTAACGACGGTTGTTTAAGAGTCAAAAATATACATACATACATATATTCTCTCTTTATTAGAAACATTAAATTATCTCGTAAGTTTCGCAAAAGTTATTTTTCCGAAAACACATCTTCCACAACGTCGGTTTGCTCTGTGAATGTGGCTGATCGTACGTTCTCCACGATAAGGATTATAATAAAAACGACAACGTTTGATTTACTTATCGTTAGAGAAAGATGAAAACATCTTGCAGCCTATTACATATATATGCTCTTCGTGGATTCGGGATTTATATACATTTTTAAAAAGACTTCATGACGTGTAACTATTTAAAGTGATGGAAAGGTCACTATAAACTGCAAATATTACCTCGCAGTGCTTAAGTAGGAATGTTCGTAGAGATTTCATTATTCCTATCCTAATTTCCGGTATGTAACAGTTTTTTTTAAAGTTTATTGCAAAATTTACGGAGCCGATTAAAAACACTCTTGTTTATTAGGGCAATTCTTCTGCTTTGTATTTTTTGCCCCCTATTCCTCTCTTTTACACTTTCAGCATGTTTAACGATCATCACTGCTTACGTGGTTTTTCGGCGCATTATAAAAATAAAAACATTTCGTTATTTTACATTTTGATCGTCCTAACATAAAAAAAAAACAAAAAAAAACAAAAAAAACAAACAAGTCTCCCGTTTACGATAAAGAAAACGGATTTAAATTATATAAATACTGAAAGGGGAAAAAAAAAAGTATCGTGCAATTATTTATTTTTAACGGATAATTCGGATGATTTGAGACTGCGCAGTTAGTTTTTCTCTTTTTTTATATTATTATAATAAGCTGAAAATTTTGAAATTACGCAGTTAGATTATTAAGAAAAAATGAATTTAACCATTGTATAATTTTTTTGTCATTGTTTATCCAGTCCCCTCTCTCCGCAATAGCCGCTTATCGCGACATTCTTCAATTTAAAAAAAAACAAATTCACACAGTTGTTACGGGGGAGGTAATAGAGGATAATATTACTTTAAAGGAAACATTGATAATCAACAAAAACGATAAAACATCGTATTCCCGTGAATATTTATTTTAAACATGTTTTCTATCGTTTTTATATCTTTTTCTTTTTTTGGTACTAATCGAAAATTGCTTTGAATTTTTAATCGTTAGTTTTGTTCAGTATGTTTTAAACACATCTAGCACTTATTTTTGTCAAATAATAACGTCAATGCGTGTTTACTTGAAATTTCAATAAGGCTACAAAAAAAAAAAAAAAAAAAAATTGAATCAAGTTCCGGTAATAAGGAAAATTAACATTGTAAATAGTTAAATGAAATTTCCAACGAACGTAGTACGGCATAATCTGGGCTAACCCTTTCCGCCTAATAGGAAAAAAAAGAAGTAAAAAACAAAACCTTTGTTTGACACCGACTAGTGAAGTAATGAAATAATTATTAGAGCTGGCCCACCCCTGTTCCAGGCAGTTCGGTATTTTATGTGAAATTTTAGATTTCCACCTTAACGTCGACCGTAATAATAACTAGGATTTTTACACCGGAAACACATACTCAACTAGTAGTACGTAGAAGATGAAAATAATTTTATCGTCACACGAGGTTTACACGGAGTGGTGGGGTATATTTATTTTTTGCAACGCGAAATTTATGTAAATAGCGATTTTAGGGCTTGTTAGATTCAGTCGCCTCACCCGTTAGAACTTGTTTATGTTTGTACACGGTCATAAATTCTGTCTCGAACAATTACGGGATTCCTGTAGATCCGCGAACATAGAATCCTCCCGATCAATCCTGCAACCGGGTAGACTAATTTAAACAATTCCGACGAGTCCTGCGAACTCTCTTAGAATTCCCGCGAGAACTCACACACACACTTTAAGCGATTAACAACGGAACACTGGTGTACCTTAGCCGAATCACCCTGATTGAGAGCGTCTGTATTTTCCTGTACACGCGACATGCGTACATGTGCAAAGGTTACACAGTCAAGGTGGCAACAAAACCAGATCGGCTCCTCGCTGAACATCAAAATAGGCAGATGTCTTTACATGTTTTCGACACACAATCGCCGGCTTCCCGCCTAAACTCAAGGTCTCTTTTGTCCAGTGGATTAAAACGGCCAGGTGTGCGCGCGTATTTTCGTATTGGCAACTACGCACCATGAGCTCAGCCGTTGCAGCGAAGAGAATACGGAATGTGGAGTGTGTTTCCTGGAAATTGAACACGGTGCATTTAAAACGCTACTCATCGCAGCCGGAATTAATAATGATAACACATTTCCCTCTCTCTGGGGGATATTTCGTATTGCTTTTTTACTGAAAATGTTTAGGGGTAACGTCATTATTAGTATTTCATATTAGTATTACTTACTCGCTTAATTCACGGAAAAATAATCGAAGTTCTAAGAGATTAAACGGAATGCGTATTTTATGTGAACCCGGCGAAAAAAGGAAACAAATCGCAATACGTAATAAAAACTCAAAACATCGATCGAAAGAATGCTCGCACGTATTTAGAAGTAAATTACAAACGATGAATAGAAAAAATAGAAAAAAAAATTCGACGGTTTCATTGTAGGGGGCGAAATTTCTTTGTCCGACGACAGTCGAAAATAACAACACATTTTACATTTGACATTCCTCGCTGTAAAACGGAATTGCAGAGAAAAATGTGAAATGTGTTTCGTTGTCTGGCAGCTTATACCCAGCTCATGCAACTCCAAGTTCAACGAACTGCAGCGAAGACAAATCAGACATCAGCGCAAAGAAAAAAATCACAAATTACAGATTTCAGTCGTTCGAAGTTATTTCATTCGCATTTTCGACTACCCGTTCTTCCTCTCGAAACATGTCTCCTCGGTGGTTTTGTAAAATATTTTAGTGACATATGAAGTTGTAAATTTTTCAAGTCATACGACATTTTAAATATTTCTATAGCGAGTATTCAATCAATATCCGTATCTACTTAATTTACACAAACGTTAATAACGAAGAATACGTTGTGCCCACAACACTTTCCCATTATAAAATATTCCGAATTATAAAACTTGTTCGTTTAAAATTTGCGCTTGTAGCAGTTTTTATATCGAGAAGACTTAACCTTCCTCGCAGTAAACTGCAGTATGGAAGAACAGAGTGTTTTCGTAGTTTTTAAATATTACGTACTTGAAGTATCCAAATCGAATTTCATTCGACTTTTTACGTTTCAAAAAGCAGGTGAAGAAAATCTTGCTCACTTCAAACCGAATGAAATTTCGAAAAAGAAATTAAAAATAATAGAAGTATTAAAAAGGCGCCCAGCATTCGCGATACTGGTATTCTAAAAGAATTTTTAAATGAAGAAATTACGGCTGTAATCGGAATATTCATCAACTATCTATTCAGAATAGGCTATCGGCCAACAATTTCGCAAAATTGCACAAATCATTATGTTGCCTAAGGGAAACAACCGACGGAAATCAAATATCGTACAGATCTAACTAGTAATTTCAAAATCGCCCGAAAAATTACTACTTAATTCAATGAAAAATGCCGTAGAGAAACTTTTGCCTGATCATCAGTCTAGGTGCCGACAAAAACATTCAACAGATAGAAAAAGCTCTAAAAGAAAATTTCTATACTGTAATATTTTTAGATGGTTTTCATAGGCCTTCGATAAAGTTTGGCATAAAGATTCTACAAACCTAAGAACGTACATATATTGTCTAAATATTACTATAAAATATCGTAGTTGTACTTGGCAGACCGATTTTTTTTTGAATAAAACAAAACTACAGTTACTTACAAATATAGTCGATGATAAACGCTGGCGTTCGCTCAAGGAAGTGTACTAGGGGGTGGGGGGACCAGTATTGTAAGCAATGTTTGCAGATGATACAACAATACTAGCAGTAGAAGAGTCGATAGAACAGCCAACACACGAGAGATAGTCCAACAACACCTTTATAAAGTCTTGAAGAATTAGGGAAATGGGCTAAACGAAAGTAAATACGAGTGTTAACTTCAGTAATAAAAAGATAAACCTACAACAACCGATGATAATGATCAACGGAGAGAAGAACGGTTTCAACTGAAAGTTATACCAAAAGTACCTCGGCATGTATTTAGATGAAAAACTGACGCGACGAATTCGCCAAGAAAAAAAAGGCGATAAAAATAAAACCGATCGAAATGGTTGTTGGGTCAAAGAAATGCACTGAAATTTTTAATTTACAATCAAATAATCAGACTCATATGGAGCTAAGGATACTAATTAAGGGGGGGGGGGCTAAACTGTGTAACATAATATCATCTAGCGAGTACGTAATAAAATTTTACCGGGAACATAAGCGGTGCTAAGTGATGCACGAAAGAAATATCAAGTCATTCACCGTAATCTTCAAGCTTCGATGGTGTGGTAAGTGATCGAATCAATGGCCGGAAAAACAACATCAGTAGAGATCGCAAGAACATGTAACTACCGTAATATAAATAAGCCGAGGGAACATACTGGTGATATGCGGTCATTCAAAAACGAACGAAGTCGCATGAGCTGGCCTAGGCTGTTGCTTCTATGCATTGACTGAAGTTGACTTTCTTTGGGAAGTAGTCACCTGCGGCATTAAATTAAGTCACCAATAGAAAAATGCTAAATATTCCAAGTGAATAAATCACATTTTGATATCACTCCGGTGGTATTTCTTTAAAAAAAGAATATATATCTTTTCTTTATATTTGTAAGGAGTTATAAGGGCTGCTGAAAACGAACACGCTCAAGTTTTATGTACAAAATGTGATATTTTAAAATAATCATTTTAATAAAAATATACATTTCTTGGCTGAAATCAAAACACGTAGGTATAATGTTAAATTTCAAGAAAGGGCCCTAATGTTACACATAAATCTCGTTTTTGTCGGCTTTAACGGAAATCTGTAAAATTTAAAAGTTACGGCGAATAATTAATTAATTCTGACCGGGTGAAGCTGAAAAATAATTGTACAACGTGCGGGAATCTACATCCAAACGAATTAGGATTACGTATTGCTGGAAGTCTACATAAATTGTCCGCTTCAAATAGTACCAAGTGCAACGGCAACCGTTGAAAGGTCTTTTCCAACATTGAATATCGGATAAAATTATATCAGTGAACGATTCGAGGGGCCGTCAGGAGAGGTTGTGTGCTTCATCTGTGAGCTCTGCCGAAAAGGAATTAGCTTCGAGAGGAATTTTTAATTAATTTCGTAAAATGACGCTGCAAACGAATTTATTTAAAAAGATAAAGTGCTTTCTTTTCCTATTTTTTTTTTTTTTGTTTCATTGAAAATTAAAAACAAGTGAAAATATCTTTCGTGAGAGATTAAGTTATTTCATTTTCAATTTCAGCTTAAGGCAGTATTTCGAAAAATAGATTTGATAACATTCATTTAAAAAACACAAAGAACTTTTTTTTTTCAATTTAAAAAGTACAATATTGAACTGTGCAAGAATTTTTTTCCCCTGGAAATTTTTAATTTCCCTCTTGTTGACACTCTCTGTACGCTTATCCTTTGAATTCAGCCACGTGCCCCTGGAAGCAAGCACCTGTTACCTAAAGAACTGTTATTGTGATGATCATAATTTAATGATTTTCATTTTTGAAAATAATACGCAGAATGACTGGAAAATAAAGTTCCGTGTTTAATTTATTTTTAAATCATACTATCGCTATTATAAAGACATTTGCTCTCAATTTTGGGCATAATTTCATGACGATAAAATTATTATTTAAAAATCAAATCAAACGGATATTAATTTTTATTCGAAACGAAGTAATATTTTCGAAATATCAAAATATTGTGCGGGGTAAATGATCTCGAAAAGGAAAGGTAGAAAATTATAAAACTCATCGAAAAGGAAATTATCGTATCTGTCGATATCTTTAGTTGGAGAATGTGTAAACTTTTCAGCTGAAATTTATTCACTCGCTCCAAATAAGAAGAAAATACAGGAAAATGTTTACGTTTTTGGTTTTTCACATATGCTCTTACTAATCCCAGGTAAAATGGTAATATTTTTTCGATTCCTTATAACATATGAAATGAATAAAAGTATGTTTATTTGAGACTTTCGAAAAAAAAAAAAAACCGAAAAAAACGTACAATTCGACAATACAGCTACAGCGTTTGTAATAGTTGTAAATATTAATTGAAATTTAAACTGAATTGTAAAACGAAGAAAGTTACTAAAATACAAGTGTTCCGATCATTCGAAGCTGAGTCCCCACAGGCTCAAAAATCAGAACCACAAGTATAAACAGCTATTAGCAGGCCCGTGCCCAGAATTTTGGAAGGGGGAGGGTTGAAAATTTTCTTTGCATATTTATTTTATAAATAACAATACATTTTTCAAATATTTATTTTAAATTTGTGATTTTTTTCAGATTTTTGTGTATTTATAATAACTATTTCAGTTTTCATGGAGGCCCCCCCCCCGTGAACACGGCCTTGGCTATTACGATACTTTTGTTTTGTTTTTATTCGTGATACATCTAAATCTTTTCTTTTTTTCATTCAACAATGTGCCGTTAAAGCAACATATGTGTATGTTTTTGGTCACTGCGAGCATAAAAGCTTTTAGCTTCGTTTTTTTTTCCTTATCCATCTTACATCATAAGCCGTGATTTTTGTTTATGAAATTGTCATCAGAATTGCGGGGAAAAAAAAAACAAAAAACTTTACGTTAATAAATTGTCACAACCTTTTTTCCCTTGCAGTAAGAAAAAAAGAGTAAATGAGAAATCAACTGTGCAATTATAGCATCATCGCAGTTGGCAATTTAATGATTATCTGTATTATGTCGATAAAAAAAATTTAATTATAAAAAGAAATATTCTAAAAATATTACACATAAATACTATATTTATAGTATAGCTTAAAATAAAGATGTCTACATATTATTGAAATACAATTTACAATGGAAATTTTCTGTTAAAACTAAACGTGACTTTTTTTGCATCGTTTGAACATTAAACAGGTATGCATAATATTACAACCGTAATAAATAATTATATAAACCTTTTTTTTTTTTTTTTTTAAATCTATATTATAGAATGAAAATGACTATTGCTCAAAAGAAGCTATAATATTACTGGGATAAAATCTAAAAATTAATTAATTAAAAATGTTTACGCGACAACCAGGAATATGCAAACGTCACAGAAATTACTGTTTTACCGAGATCTTTTACTTTTTTTTTCTCATTGTAAGGAAAAAAAGGTCGTGATAATTTTCTTTTGTAATTTTTTCATTTGTTCATCATATTCAAAAATAATTTTTTTTTTCTGATTTAATTTAAATCCACAAATATACTTATTCTTGCACATGAAAATAGTAAAAAATCGAGTGAAATTGCCAACGACGATTATAAAAACATTGTGGTGCGTATTTGATTGTGATCATTGTTTTGCTTAAATAAAAGTTTTGAAAATTATGTATGGTAAATTATATATATTCTTAGTTATTATTATCTTTTGTATAAAAAGTTATACTAAAAATTAGAGAATATTTGGTGAAATTTACGTTAACATCAAAGTTTGTGTTATTGTTATACTAAAAATTAGAGAATATTTTTTAAAATGGATTCACTTTTATTAATTGAAATAAATTAGAAATATATGTAAAAAAAAGATGGATAATTATTAATTGAAACAATGGTTTTCACGTATAATATAAATAAAATAATATAACGAATTTGATATAAAAATATTGAAAAAAATGAAAGAGAATTGCAATTCGTAAAATAGAATTATAGCCCTGAAAAGGGCTGTTTCAAAATCAAAAAAGGAGTAAACGGAGTAACGAACGAAATTAACCGCCAAAACCGTATAGGGTACGTCCTTGTCTCTTCAGAGCGTAGACGACGTCCATGGCTGTGACCGTTTTCCTCTTGGCGTGCTCGGTGTAGGTGACAGCGTCACGGATGACGTTCTCCAAGAACACTTTCAAGACGCCTCGGGTTTCTTCGTAGATCAAGCCGGAAATACGTTTGACACCGCCTCGACGAGCTAGACGACGGATAGCTGGCTTCGTGATACCTTGGATGTTATCACGCAGAACTTTTCGGTGACGTTTGGCGCCTCCCTTTCCGAGACCTTTACCACCTTTACCACGGCCGGTCATTTTCGCTGGACTTTAACGAACACGATTAACAACAACGTCTGAAAATTCACGAAGTAGCTCGTCCGTTCATTTCGAACTGACTATATAGTTTCGGCAGACGAAATCTACACTCTGATTGGTTCGCGTGTACAAAGCAATAACCAATGACTAGGAAGAGCGTACGATATTAATCGCGATATATTTTTTAAAATTTTTCAACATTTATTTCGGTCGATATTTCTTTAAAATGTTTTTTTCATCTACACTGAAATTGAGAAGTATTTAAATTAACAATATAACGATATTTATCATTAGAAAAAAAAATGAAATATTTTAAATGGTTTTAAAAATAATTGACATAAAAAATGATTTTTTTTTTTTTTAACATTTTATTCGACTGGACAAATAAATAAGGACGATTAAATTATTTGATTATTTTGAAATGCGAAATAAAAAAAAAATTAAAAGTTGACTATTCGAAAAACGATTTTTTATTCTTTTCTTTTTAAAAATTACTTTTCGAACGGCAATTATTTCGTATGAATTTTTTTTTATTTTTATAATAGTAAAAGTATTTTATTTATTTACCTATTTATTTTATTTATTTAATTAATTGATTTATTTTATTTATTTAATTAATTGATTTATTTACCTATTTATTTAATTAATTAATTAATTGATTTATTTATGTACCTAATAATTTTGCAGTGCAAGACAGAAAATAGCCACAAATGTTTCCTGAACAGTGGTTTTTTATTTACATATTAATACGTTTAATGAAATTTAAAATGTAACACAAAAAACTGTAAATATAATTTAAGTGGCCGACTAGTTTTGAATTATCGAAGAGATAAGTTGATGCAAAATTATAGTTTGTATCGTTATATTGTTATTATTTCATTTTCGAAGTTTTCTAGTTTTTACAGTAGTGCAAGATTTAAATGTTAATATCTTTAATGAAGATTTAAAACATAACACACACACACAACTATAAACATATTTAATTTAAATAACTCGGCTAGTTCCGCATATAGTACGTGTAATAATTATCGCAGTAATATGTTAATGTAAATTAGTAATTCGCATTGTTGTGGTTTACGGATGTAAGAAACTGAAGAGAGTGAACTTTAAAGTATCTACTTAGTGATTAAAGTTTGTGCGTTTTGAATGTAAAGTTAAGCAAAAATTACTAGAGGAGAGAATTATTATAATTAAGTTTTGAAAATGGACTAAATATCGAGTTTGCTGCTTTTGTTACAGAAAACAATTTGTAACGTTTTATTCTTTATACATAAGTAGTTTAACGGTAGTACGGAGTGAGATATTTTTAAACGTATTATGTATATATACAGGTGTTTAACAATCGGTCACATCACGTTTTTGAAAATTCTATAATGATCCTTTTTTCTGGTAATAATAGAATCTATATGTAGGTGAATACATCCTGTTTGTTAAAATGGTATAATAAAATAAACTTTAATAACAAACAATATAGATCAATAATTTCTAAATAGGTATTTATCTAATTTATTGATCTATATTGTTTGTTATTAAAGTTTATTTTATTATAGAATCTATATGTATGCTTTTAATCTTACTTTATCTTTTTAAAGCGAATCTGTAATTTACGACATTTGAAACTAATATGTATATTTATAATTGCTAAAATTTTAAACTGGGATATTTACGGTTGTTACATGATGATATACGTGTTACAATAAATCCCATTACTTCGAATTTATAATATTTTATTTCTTTTTAACATATACATATATATATATATATATGTAAAATTACGATGCCTATTTTAGATTTTTTTCTTATCTTTTTTTTTTATATTAATACAGTGATTTTAACTTAATGTAATAATCTGTAAAAATCAAGAATTAGGCGTTGTATTTGTAAAACTTTTAGCAATACCGGTTTGTTGCCTGTTCTATAACGTCGGTTATAAATTTTAATTGTATTCTGAGGCTGTTCATTTGTTTTATTTCTCAGTGAATTAGGTATAATTGCGGTTGATAAGTAAAGAGTAAAATGAATAACGGTATTTCTCTCTGCCGCATAGTATGCAAGCCATATTTTGTAAATGTTTAATTTTTCTTAGGTGTCTCCGGCGATACAGGAAAGATCCACAGCATAATTTTAGTTTTTTCATTTTTGCTATTATTCGTAGTTTACATTTTTTAAATGACAGATAACAGCAATAAAATGAACGAACTAAAATTACGGCTACAACATATTACAAATGACGCGAAAAAGAAAGTACTGCGCAGGGGAAGTTTAAAAAAAAATTATAAAATGACGTATAACAAGTGCGGTAACATTAAACATGTGACATTATTAAATACACTTATTATTAAGCAATAAGTTAAAATGCAACCCGAACCAATGCAGGTAACACTTTTATTTTTTGTGTTTTTTATTGAAAACGCCACCGTCAGGTCAATGAGTAAGTGGTGGCCATTGAAATTTATAAGCGTGAATTTAACGGGCCTACTTTAAATAATCAGGGAGTTTTTGATGAAACAAATAAACGAACTAAAAGCGAAACCGCTTGTTTAAACGTTTTAAACTTTCATTAAGGATAAAAAAAAAAAAAACAAACCCCTTATTTAGAAATTTTAACTCGGCCTCGTAAATAAATCAACTAAAAAGTAACTATTTAGGTACGTATCAACTAGTGGAGTAAAAACAAACTGCTGCGAGTTATCTAAATTATCGTGTAATCTTTTTCATTTACGGTTGCAGTACGCATTTAACCAATTAAAAGCATGAATAAACATTCGCACTTTCCAATTCATTTGGATAGAATCGTTATAAACAGTTGTGCATTGTCTTTGCTGTAGTTAAAAGCATTAAACGCAATAATTTTGTACTTAAGTGTAATGCGTCGTCAAATTAAGATCATCTTATTGAAGTTAAAAATTCATCATCGTAACAAAACATCTAATTAGGAAATCGATTTTTTTTTGCTATTTAAAAATTTTCTGTTTAAATGTTGTTTATCAAAGCTCGATCGTGTTTTTTTAGTAAAAATGAAACAAAAGTTCAGATGAAATTTGGTACAAATAAAATTAAATAATTTGTAAAAAGTACTTTTTAACGTGGAAATTTAAATTAAATTTCCTATTTTCTACTTGCAGAGTATCTTGCAAAATAGTGACATTATTTATCTGTATAAAGAGCAATTATATAGATTTGATAAAAATAAATAAAGTTTTACCATACTTTGATATTAAGTAGATTCAAAAAGTTCTGAATAATAGAAAATCGTTTTTTTTTTTTTCTTTTAATCAAATAGAGAACTTCTTCGATTTGGATTAAGCACTTGTCCATGATTAATTGAAAAAAAAGAAAAACTGAAATTCGAATTTTTCTGATTTTAAATGCGTTACATTCTACATCAAACTGTAAGAATTTTATAATAAACTTGCAAACAAACAAATAGTAAATATTTAAAGCCGAGAAACGAGCTACAGTAATTATTCACCACTTTTTAATTGTTGAAAATTTAAGGGTATGCTTCTTCGTTTGTTTTTTTTTTTTTTTTGTTTCAGAAATTACATTTAATACAGGGGAATATAGCAATGTGGAGAAACGTATATTGAGATCAATGAATCTAAATTTTCACAAGTCAAAACGAGGACAGTAATTTTTAGAAATGAGTAAATGTGACAATTTTACTACTATGTTTTACTTATTTTGTTACAGGAAAAAGGAAACGTTTAAGCTGGAATAACGTAGACGAAATCATTTGAAACTATAAATATTTTCGAAAAAGTATCGAAATGTTAAACGTTACTTCCGATGATAAGCACGACTTTTGTCGATAATAACATTTGTTTGCAAAAGAAAAATGAGCAAATTTTTGGAAACAAAAGATTAAAACGTAAAAAATAACGGAATACAATTTTTTTTTACGAAATATAAATCAGATGATTTTCAAGGATGTGTCAGATATTTAGAATAAAAGTATTTTATAATGTGCAATCTAACGGAATAAAATTTGTATAATCCTCATCATTGATGATCGGTTACTTTTCCGGGAAATGTAGAAAGCCGATACAAAAATTGTTCGTAATGGAGAAAAATAATGGTACAAATGGCAAAAATAACATCGTTCGTTTTATAAAATTTCGTTGTATAAATTAGTTCGCTTAATTGAGTACATTTTCTTGTGAAAAAAAAAGTTCGCTAAATTATTATCCCACACTTATTATTTTTATTTTTCATACTGGTTACACTTAAAAAAACATTATTTAATTTTTTCATTTAAATTCTATACGTTCACAAAATTCAGATTTAAATGATTCAAGCACATACTGCTTTTCTTTCGCAATAATTATAGTTCACCCAAGGTTGCACATTTGAGATTTATTTGTATAATATATTGTTTCAAATTTCAATTTGAATATGTTAATAAAAGCCGAAGTTTTAGTTGCTTCAGTACATCCCCCTTGGTATCGTATTCGACTTCTATTAACTTTTCGCCAACAAAAAAAAAAAAAAAAACGTTTATATTATAGCTTTTTCATTAATAATATATCATTTTTTTTTCTTCCTGTGAACGACAGTGATTATAAAACATATTCCGTTATAATAATTTTTTTATGTATGTTTAAAAAATTAAATCAAGAATCAGGGATGTGCCGATAGGAAGTATGGTGGTGTCACCTCCAAACGATTTCTTCACTTGTCATTTTTAGAGCATTTTGGAACAGGTTTAGTTTTTAATCGAAAGTTTTGGATTTTAGTTCGTCTGATTTCCGTCGAAATTTTGGCTGAAAGATAAAATTAAAGTAAAATGATTTATTCGCTAATAATAAACCTCTTAAAATTTTTCTGCTGAGATTCAAATTCTTATAACTCTGTTTTATTATACTCTAAAGAAAATTGGGCTTATTTCATCAGTATACCATTATACCTTTTTACTTTCAATCTAACGAGATCAACTTTGAGTTTTCATAAACAATATAATTGTACTTTTTTAGTTAACAAAAAATAATAAATAATTTATAAGACGTTTATCGTACAAATGAAAGATTTACTAACAAGTATGATAGCAAAATTGTAATTAAAGAAAAAAGTCGAGTAAAAAAGCGTTTTTTCTAAACATTTTTTCTTTAAATGCTATGGCGCAGCATTTGAATAATCCCCGTGTACATTTGTTTACGTAAAAATATTCATAAATAATTGAGTAGCAGCTGTTTAAAGTTGACTGCTCGGAAGATATGGGAATACATAATGACAGATGAGGAAATAGAATTGGACAGTAAAGTTATTTTTATTTATTATTAAATTTATAGCATGGAAAATTTCGTAATGAAATGTAAAAATGCAATACGTTGCCAATACGTTGTATTAAATATCACAAAAATAATTATTCGGGATATATGAAATTTTCGCGCTTAATGATACGCATTTAATATGTAACTTATAAAACAAATGTTAACGTTATATACAAAGAAATTAACCATTCATAAATTTACAAAACTTAGTGCAACACAATTTAAAAATAACTGAATAACAGTTCGTAAATTTAAACTAAAAGAATTAAAGTTCTCTGCTTACATCACCCCAGTATAATATTTATGTCCCAAAGAGCTAATTACCCATCCGTAATAAAAAAATATATGTCTATTTATTATTATTATTATTATTACTATTACTATTATTATTATTACAGTTTTTTAAATCTTATTTTCGAATGATATAACTCTAGGCATGGTAGTAATAAAACTTTAATCTGAAACAAGTAAAAATCATTATCTATTCAAGCGTAAACATGTCACAAAATTATTTTTACGGCTAGCATAAATAAATACACGTGCGCGCACTGAGAGAGAAAAATTTGTTCAAAAACGTTTTATTTATTTTTTTTCTTTCATTCTTTATACTATTATCGTAAAATATTCAGTTTCGATTTTTAAACTTAAAAATACTTATGATTCAAAAAGATATTGTCCAAAAAAACACATCACACAAAAATATATACGGATGTAAATATTAATACTATGTAAACCAGTGGCGGATCCTATTGCAAGGGGGGGGGGGGGCTAATGAAGAAATTTGTTGCAACAGAAAAACTAAATTTATACTATAAAAAATTTGTGTAAATGTTACCTATGGATTTAATTATAATTAATATTTAATACGATTTTTTAGTAAAACTATTAATTTTTACGTTTTTATTCTATTTTAAACTCAACTGTCATCGACCTTTTGAATTTGTTTTTAATTTTTATTATGAAATTCGAAGTAAAAATAGTTCAATGAGAAATATATATATATTTAAACTAGCTCACGAACAAAGAGAATTCGGATCGGATTACTAACAAAAATAAAAAAGAAGTAAAGTCTAATAAAAATACTATCTTTCTATTTTTGCTAGTACTTTACTATTCAAATTCTAAACTACCATTTTTTAGGTATAATTTTATAATTTCGTTTTATTTTTCGTCTAAAAATAAAAAAAATTTAAATTAAAAATTGTAATAATTATGTATTTTTAAAACATTTTTGAATTCCTGAAGAGGTCGCTATTTGATTTTCTTTATGAAACAAGTTATTTCTCAAATCTACTGTCTACTGTATAAGATATTACGTAGTTATAAATAATTTCCTTCCCCAAAATGTATTTCTGGATCCGCTCCTGATATAAACGTATCATCTGGTAACTTTTATTGTTTGGGATTTTACCATGCTTATTTATACTTCAAATCAATCTTCCCCTCTTTGTAACTGCGAAAATATCTAAAACAGAATCATGAAAATTTTGGAGATATTTTTAATGACCTAATTAACTTCTTTTTGATAGATATTGATACTAAGCCGCAGGGATCATCTTGTGAAATTACATTTAATTTTACATTTCTATTATATGATTTAATTCGTTTCGGTGCTGAAAAATTTCTTTCTGTTAATGCAACTATTGCTGCTATATTAAGGAATAAATTCATAATATTCAATGGAAAAATGAATTAAACGGTTATCTAAACGATTGTTCAAAATTACATAGTTCCCGCAATTTTTTATGTTAAAATTATTTCTTCCTATTTGCAACATACAATACTTAAGCGATACTATTAAATTACACACAAAATATAAACAACATATAAAACTCGGACCCGCACAATATATGATTTGCACTTTAAGAGCTTGATCCATTTCGGCAATCCTTATTACAAATAAAACTACTGATTGCTGTCATATTACTAATTATATTATATGTCTGTCAGTTACGTACTGTGTGTTCTCTTGTGGGATTATTTATTTCTTGTAGCATATTTCTTATTTCTTTTTTAAATTATGTCTTGAACGTTTTAATTATTAAATCACTACGATATTTAGAAGTGAAAAAAAATTGCTATTAGCATGGGTGTCGACAGAGAGGCGGGAGGGGGGGGGGTTGCTCCCCACTGGAGCTTTGAAACTTTTTAATCAACTGGCCATCATAAGTATTCATAGGCGCGTAATCACGGACAATTTGGAAGACTTTTATAATAAAGTAGTAGAACCATTTGCCAGAAACCCACGAAAACTATGTTTTCATTAAGATTTTATTCTTGTTTAATAAAATATTAGGCCTTTACAAATTATAAATTTTATTTTCCCTATAACTTATATCCCTTTTCTATCATCTTGCCCCCCTCCCGTGGCTCATTGGCTGGCGACGCCCTTGGCTATTAGCCAACCATTAGTAATCCTGTCGACTGAATAGGCACTATTTTTTTCATCAACAATGTTAACTCCACTTTCAGTAGTGCTATAGAATGAAATAATTTTGGGTTATTCGGCTCTTTTTCATCCACGTCAGCGCATGAACTCATCGATGATAACGTCAAAACAGTTCTGTTCTTCCTGAGAATGTAACTTACTAATGTTCAATCTGATCGAAAAACCAAATATTGTACTGTTTACTGATCGATCTTTAAAGAATGAAGTTATTTCACGTTTATTTCATGATTTTCAAGTAAATCACGAGCTAATGGAATTGATGTGAACTAACTGTCCATAGACACATTTTGATACTTTTAAAAATTGATTCTACTAAACTTTTCGCAACGCTTTAGGTGAAATTGCTGATGTAGAATGGTCCTGTAGGTTGCATTCCTGCATGAATTTCCATGTTTGTCGAGTAAAATTTTTTCGAGCAAACTAGAGAAAAAATATTTAATCCGTATTTAGCGAGCTTTTTTGATATATACTGCTGGAAACTACATTGACTGCGGAAAGATAGTAGGATTCCATTGATCGTTGTATGTTCGCTAAGATTGAAATTGTTCTTACAGTTTTCAGCGAACTGTTCGGGGAGGTTTCTTATCGGTGCTAACTTACCTACTGTTTTTTTTTTTTTTTTTATCCTGTGAATTTAAATTGTTGAATTATATAACTCGTTTCAGAAATTTAAACCGATTTTATGTCATGCAAATTCTGAGAACTATATTCCTGTTCTGGCACATGGACTATAGGTCCTCTCAATGATTTATGGACTCCTGCTAAATATAATAGTCTACAAAGAGCTTGCAAATTTACTGGCGACATTTCAACTACATCTCTTTCTGCACTGAATTTATCCTAATTTTTCTGAATCCATATATTTGTGTTTGTTGTGATATATCACATTATTTCATCAGTAAAAAATAACTACCAAATATGTATGGGAGTGTTAACATCTTGGACATTACTAATTACTTGAGGTATGCGTATTCGTAAAATATTTTTCATTGAAGTTTTTAAATTTCCTTGTTTTATTAGTCTTAGATAAACCACTAAGAAATTCTAATGGCCACCGAGAACACCATCTATAAAAGAATGAAATTCAGACCATAATTCGGTTCAGAATTAGTATTTTGTTTTGAAATTTTTACAAAGTATACTTTTTAAATGTGGTATAAATAATTGGTACAATATTTAAAACAAAAACAATTATACAATAATCGAAAAAAAATTACTACCTCTACCTCCTTAACCACATTTGTCATTTTATTCGATTATACCTTTTTTATAAGGAATCTGAATAGATACTATTTGAGTGTCTGCAAAATAAGATATAAATCTTTCAATATTGAGATATAACTAAAGATTTCTTCTGCCTATTCACAAATAGTTTAATACTCAACTGAAATAGCGCCAATGTGAGATTGCTAATGATTTATAAGGATATAACAATTTGTGGTTTGTTTTAATTTGATCCAAAAATATTATAATTGGACCTACATATATTCGCTAGTCTGTGAATTCTAATGCGTTATGGTTATAAAATATTTAAATTACAATAGACACTTTTGTTTTACGTAATCATTTGACAAATGCCAGAATGAACATGTACATGTTACGCTACTACATCTATGAAATTGCCGATTTTGTAAATCAGGCGGCGTTTGTACTGTTTTACAAAATTGGAAAATACTCGAGCGACATCTTGTGATTCTTTAGAGAACAATCTTTAGTAGTTCAAAATTTAGTACAGTTCGTTAAAATCGATTTCAAATCAGTTACAAAATAAATATAGCGACATCGAACCCAGGCGTAGACTATTAAGTCGAAGACAATCACGTCTAAGCCGCATTTGCGGAAAATGATATATGTTTTAAGTCATGATTTCTCCTACTAATAACACCGATTTAACTTCCTTTAATATCATGTTAATTTTTGTTATATGCAATGAAAATAAGATACGTTTCACATACAAGCATATCGTATAAATAAATTACAACTATTAATTTGCAGATTAATTCTGGATTTAATCATCCATAATAATGACACTATTTTTAATTAGGCATGGCTAACTTGAGACATAATTATATCCTCGGAAATACATCCACGTTTGGACATATTCGAATATACCTCTGATTATGTGATGTTTAATTTATTTTAACCCCAAAAGACGTCACACAACGAATAAATATTATTTTTCCGGATGCAGTCGGATTTACCGTCTGGCAGTATGATTTAATACGTTTTAATTTTGAAAGACGTTAGCGGTATAAAAAATATTAAAAACGATCTTATTCATCTGCTCGGCTTGCAAACTGAAATAATTAACATATTATTTTACTATTTTAGATTATCCTGAGCAGCGTAATTGATGTCATAATTTCACAACGATACCAAGCGGGACAGACAAACAACTTTCATTATTTAAAATTTCCAACGATTCCAAAATCGATGCCTTTGATCGAAATACAGTAGTAAGAGTTAACTGAAAAAATTTTAAATTTGTACAATGTCTTTAATATGGTAAACAATTTTATCCAAAATGAACAAGGTTAGAAAATTTTTCAAACAGAAAAATTAGATATCTTAAAGACTGCAGTGCTTATCGATTAGGTGAAACCTTACTTTGAAGTGGCGAAGGATTTCATATGATTCCTGCTGATAAATTGATCTATCCTTTAAAAGAAAGATACAATAATTACGACATAGAAAAATAAAAAAAACAATTCCACTCTGAATGCCACGATATTGAGTTGTTTGGAAATAGGGAATTTATTGTATTATTAAATTCCACACTGACGATATGAGAGGAAGAGGATTTAAGGAAGCATGGCATGAAGTTGAAATTTGGTGGCTCTAACAATTTGAAATAGACATAAGAAAAGAATGGAAGTTTGTGATGGGAAATAACAAAAGGGAAAAATTTGGAAAGACGAATAGAAATATGAAGTAGAATAGGAATTTTATTGGAGGAAAAACGTCAATGACGAAAAGAAAAATATGATGACTTACAAATAATATTAATGCGTGGAAGTAATTGTGACGCAGAAGTTTCCAACTTTACCAAGAACTGTCTGTTATAGGTGTATCTTATTAAAAAACTGTTTCACACGATTGGTAGAGATTTTGAAAAATTCAACATCCTTTTTCTTAAATGGAAATTTTCCGAACTTACACGTAGCCCTCAAATCTCCTTTAATCTTCCAGTCATAGTTATCTCAGTTAAAAACTGTTTGAGATCAACCATGTCTGAAAAACGATTGATTAATTTATCATTAATTGCAATAAAATAATAAATTCTTAAAAACATCAACATAAACGAAACAATGAAAGACTCTGACGAAGAAAAGCGTGTACATTTCCTTATTACTGTAATTAGTGTAAATATTAAGGCTATAAAATATCGAAGTAGTTTCTTTACTTTTTTACTAACGCATAAGTAAATGATATATTAAAAATAGAATACCAAATCTGAGTATAATAAAATGGTATTTTTTTCAAATGAAATTTTTTCAAAGGGGACAAGATTAAAAGGATACTTATGGAAAAGGCTTCATTACTACATTAAAATATGGAAATTATTTTTTAAATTAATTTGCGATTTAATTTTAAAGAATTTTTAGCATAAAATTTATGGTAAGAGTATTACAAAGTTACATTAAAAGTATTATAATTCACAAGAAGTTAATTACGAGTATTTTTATTTCCACCGAAAATCAGTACTTACATTTTTTTATTTTATCAAGAAATTATTTTAAAAAAAGGTGAATTTTCTTCGAATTTCAGCGTTATGCAGCTTTTATTGCTGAACTAAATCAATCTTATAAAATGAACGACATATATAACACTTTATGAAACAATAACGTTAATATATTTGAAAAATTTATGCTTACGCGCTTCAAAGCGATAGCTTCACGATCACAGCATTATACTAACGTTAAATTTTTAAAATTGATAAAAGAACAAAAATATCGATATTTGAATAGGTCGAATATAAAAAACGAGATAATTATTTTAACAAATATATAAAAAAATGATAAAAAATGATTATTAATAATAAAATAGGAAAAAATAAATGGTAACAAAATTGATAAGATTGAAAAATTTTTGTCACCATTATATTTTTTCCTATTTTTTTATTAGTAATAATGTTTTATCGTTCTTTATCGTTTTTTATCGTTTTTTATCATTTTTTATATATTTATTAAAATAATAATCGATCTCGTTATTTATATTCGACCTATTCAAATATCGATATATTATCATTTTTAAAAATTTAACGTTAGTATAATGCTGTGATCATGAATTATGAAACTATTGTTTCGAACCGCGTAAGCATAAATTTTTTAGATATATTAACATTATTATTTCATAAAGTGTTATATATGTCGTTCATTTTATAAGCATTCAAAATAATGTGTATAACAAACTTTAATAATAAATCAATCTTATTTATTATAAGTTTTTTGTTTACATTTTTTTTCAAATTTCAGAACAACGACCTCTGCTGGCCTCCTGTGTGGGCTTCTATGTCGAAAATACGTAAATATTCATTAAAATTATTGTCTTACTCAGAAGAAATAACTGTACTATTTGAATTGGGCTTTATTTTGTTTTGTTTTTTTTTTTTTCGGAAGAGGAGAGAGCCAAAAAATATTTGGTGCAGATAAAGTTTTGGTCCGAGCCACTTCTGGTTTTAGATTACATACTGTGCAGTATTAACTCGCGTGTCGCGTTATAATAGTACAGTGAAAATCATTTAAAGTGGCCAGTTGGTTATTACGACTAAAATTTTGGTACGCAGATAAATAGTTATCGCATATTCAACGATACAAAATTTAACTTCAAATAGTTTTTGCAGATAAATGTAAAAAATAATAATAATAATAAATAAATAAAATTTGCCTCAGAATGGATCAAATATATTGTTATTCTTTGTTCTACTTGTATTGCTAACTAACGTAACATGTTAAATTCTTACTGTAGACTTTGTTGAAAACCTCTGGTATAAGTGGAAAAGCAACTAAAACGCTGGAAGTGAGGATTGGAAATGAAAGAAGTTTGGTGACGTCATCGTTGCAAAATACGATAGAAAAAATTGTTAAACTACATCGATTGCTTATAACAATTATCGACTTCTTTGAATTTTTAATGCTATCTTCAGAAATTGAAATGATTCTCAGATGCCATTTAGTACTATTATCGGGTTTTGCTTTTCTGCTCTTTTAATGGATTTTACGCGTTTATTTATACATAATTTTGTAATTATTCAACATAAACGAAGTAATAATAATTGATAAAGTGATGAAATGTGTGTTTAGAACAGTTTGTGTATATAGTCATTTTAAATTTTTATTACGGAAAAATGTAATGGTAAAAAAGAAAGTAAAAATAATGAATATGGTCAGTAGATGAATTATGAAAAATATAATGTATCTTTTTCTTATCATCAGATGTACAATACATTTAGAGAAGAAACATAATATTAAAATGCTCAAATATGAATTTACATGTGAAAAAGGGTAAATCATTTATATTTCTATAAATAGTTTTAAGCGATGTACTATGTTACATCACTTTTTAAATTATAAGCCAATAAAAAAGTATCTAATCATATGTAAAATTATTATTACAATTCACATTCATAAATATATATTTTTTATAAAATTAACATTAAAATTACGTGAAAATGTTAATACTCAATGATTTACATGAAACAATTTTAGAATTTAATATATGGAAGCGAAAGCAGGAATCAAGTAATATAGAACAGTATAAACCGTACGATGCAGTAAAAGAAAAAAAAGAAATGTGAAGCTGTTTATTTGTAATTGTGTTGGCCAAGTAAAAACTGAAATACATAGACGTTGTATGCCTCGTAGAAAAGAACTTTGTAGGATTGGTGAGATACATATATCTGTATTATTTGTTAATAACTATGAAAAATTTACCAAAATGAAAATAGTGCTTTTGGTATATAATTAATAGATTTCATTGCACAATTATAAATAAATGCGATAATTGAGTTTTTTGCAGTTTTGCTGAAATGTTTATTATTTACTTTTAAGCCTTAAATATTTTTTTGCATTTTTAAGGACATATGAAAATAAATCTTGTTGAAATTGAATGGAGTGGTATTTGTGAAAAAATTAATTGGTTTTAAAAAAATGATTAATATTGGAGTGTGTAACAATTTCTTAATATAGAGAATATTAAAAATACATTATTTAAGTCAAATATGAAATAAATGAAAGTGGACATATGCTTAAATACTAAGGTAAAAAAATTATATAGTTAATTTATGTATGTTTCATGTTTATTAAATTTTTTATCATTCGTTCACACATTTTATTCCGTTAAAAATTATTTGTTGTGTCTAAAATAAAAGTAAAACTTTAAGACTTTAGTGTGTAAAATTATGATAAGAATAATTGTTGATTCAAGTTTCACGTATCTATCACAATAAGGGAAATTATAAGGTAATTTTCTATTTGGAATGTTAATAGAAAGAATAAGAGAAGGAAAATAAAAAAATAACATTATTACTGGTTATGATTTAATATATAAATATGACTTAATAATTTAAGTATATAGGGTTATGTTTAGAATAATTACTAATTCAGATTTCATGCATAGTGTCTCTGGACAGCAAATGTAGAAAAATTATTTAAATTTCATTGAATTAAAGCTGACTAATCCTGTCACCATAAACATACTTAAGGGGCACACCTAGTGTGAGATTTCAAAAAAATCGATTTTTTTCTTTTTTCATATTTTGATAGATTACACCTTTAAAAATAACATATTAAAATTTCAAATCGATATCTCAAATAGTTTTTGAGTTATAGCCATTTAAAGAGCAGCCGCTCGGCAGCTAGAGAGTTTCATTAGCTGCGGAACGTACCTGAGGTATTCTTCGGAGTGTACCGTCCCTTTCAACCCTTATAACACGATTCCGGTTTCTATTGTTGGCTTTCCGGTATACAGAAATATATCATTATAATAATTTCTAAAAATTTCGAGAAATTTTTCGTTTACTGCCACGTAAAGTATTTTCGGAGCCAGACACATTTAGTCTCATTGTGACCGTTGTATCGAGCGCTTGATAATTTTGCACGTGTTATTTTCCTGAAAATGAGTGATCAATCTTCATATTCAAATCAAAAAGGAACTCACGATGTTCCCAGACTCCGATCAACCGCAAAAAAACCCAAGTTTACCGGAAATCGATTTACGTTTGAGCAATCTACTGCGAATACCAGTACGTCCGCAGAAAAGTTATTACATAATAATGACAATAATGTTGTGATTGACCCATCTCATGAATATTGTATTTTACAATTTATATCAGTTTTCAGTGCAGTTAGTAATTTAGTGGTGTGTAAAACCTGCCAAAAAAAAAAGTTACTTTTAATCAAGCAAGTCCAAGAGGTGGCCTAGGGTTCAAAATAGCTATTATTTGTGAATGTGGCAATTCGTATATCAATTCTGGACCAATGATTGATAACGCATTTGAAGTAAATAGACGTATTGTGGCTGTGATGCGTCTTTTGGGCGTCGGAATAAATGGGATAAATCTTTTCTGTGGATTAATGGATCTAGCATGCAAATTTTACCACCAAACTTTTGCGGGATGTTTTACGAATTTACGGACTGCAGCCGAAACCGTTTGTAAGCTCAGTATGCAGCAAGCTGTAAATGAAGAAAAAGAGCTTACATCAAAGGAAGAAAATTCGGAGACTATTTTGACTGTTAGCGGCGATGGTACCTGGAAAAAACGTGGTTATACTTCCCGTTTTGGAATAGTTACGCTGGCAGGAAAATTCTTGATTCATGTGTAAAATCTACATATTGTCAGAGTTGTGTTTTTTGGGAGAAAAAAAAAGAGAGCAAACCTGAAGCTCATGAGGAATGGCTATCATTACACGAAGAAGAATGTGATGTCAATCATAAAGGATCTGCCTCAAAAATGGAAGTGGATAGTGTAAAAGACATGTTTGGTCGTTCCATTAGTAAATATGGTGTAAAATATTCCCGCTACATTGGTGATGGTGACAGTGCCACCCATAGGACTTATACATTTGAATCCGTATGATATACCTGTTGCCAAATTGGAGTGCTATTTACATGTGAAAAAAAGAATAAAACAAATTTCTCGATAAACTAGAAGATATTGTCCGTACAATGACCTACGATCAAAAAAATAAATCAAAAATCGACAAAATGGCGGCGTTTTAAAAAAAAGTCGAATTTCACCCAAAATTTTGGTCGTTTTTGGCCTGCCAAAATTCGATTTTTGATCAGATGAAAAAATCGATAGGTCATTGTATGGAGAACTATATAAAGAACATGTAGAAAAAAATTCGGTAATGATCGGATCATTTGTCTTTGAGTAATCACTGCAGCAAATTCGGAAAATGCTGTTTCGAGAAAAACACGTCTAAAGATAAAATGATTATTTTCATTGTTATAAATCGTTTAAAATCATACTTACAGCTAATCTGCTATTCCAGGCCCGTATAATTCACCTTCCTCTTCTTCGAAAAGATTATGCGGCTCTTAAGGACGAAACGAGACTACGAATCGCTGATCATCGCCAAAGGGCTCCTTCAAAAGAGGGTCGATCATCTAGTAGAAGAGCTTCTTCAGCTCAACAAGCCCTTTTCGAAGAAGAGGAATGTGAATTATACGGGCCTGGAATAGCAGATTAGCTGTAAGTATGATTTTAAACCATTTATAACAGTGAAAATGATCATTTTATTTTTAAACGCGTTTTTCTCGAAACAGCATTTTCCGAATTTGCTGCAGTGATTACTCAAAGACAAATGATCCGATCACTCCCAAATTTTTTCTACATGTTCTTTATATAGTCCTCCATACAATGACCTATCGATTTTTTCATCTGATCAAAAATCGAATTTTGACAGGCCAAAAACAACCAAAATTTTGGGTGAAATTCGACTTTTTTTTTTAAAACGCCGCCATTTTGTCAATTTTTGATTTTTTTTTTGGCTCGTAGGTCATTGTACGAACAATATCTTCTAGTTTAACGAGAAATTGTTTTTTTTTAGATTTCATCTACGGAGAAGGCCGGAATTACTGCAGCAGAGGAGGACATTTTTTTTTTCGCGCCGTCGGAGATTGTGTATAACTTAAAAAATATTTAATTTTTTTTTTCAAAAATTTCGCTGTGTATTCTTAAAACATGTATAAATATACTCTTAAAATTTTGAAACAATTAATAAAGTAGTTTTTTTAATAAAAATTCCAAAAAATCACCTTTTTTGTAGGCCGTTACACTAGGTGTGCCCCTTAAACAATAAAAAACAAGTAAAAAATTGATCACGGTTTATTTTTAAATATATAAATTACTTATATAAAAATTTGTTTATTCACCTTTTATGTGGTAACTAAAATTCTAGATTCAAAATATAATTTAAAGTACGTTATTTAATTTTTTTTTTTTCTATTTATTTACATTTATGTTTCATTTGCAGATTTCACATGGCTTGACCACACTGTTATTTGGATCAACATATAGAATAAACTTTTGTGATTTGAATTGCTGTTGTTTATAATTAAATTAGACATTATATTTTATGTATATATACAAATTATTTTAATTTTAAGTCACAGTTGTAATTTACTATAAATCAAAAATCTCACATTTGTTAATGTGTAATTTATTGTGATTTATTTTTTCTACAGATTTATACTAAAAGACTTATTTATGTACTGTAATTTACACTATTGTAGCAACTTAAAGTATTTCAAAAAACTTTTTTACAACATATTTTATTCACTTTTGAAAATTTTCATTATTTCATTAATTTCATAGTGTGGATCTTTTAATTGCATTAAATTCCAGGATGTGTTTTTAAATTTATTCTATATTTTGTTAATAACTTTTATAAGTTTGCTATATTTCTTAATAGAAAAGGTGTGTGTACTACAAATCTCCAGTTTATTCATGTGGTTCAACCTTGTGTTATATATCTTTAAAACAAGGTCAATCAAGCATGGTGTTTCATGGGATAAAGATTTTGTATATTAAGTTAAAGATAAGTATGATTTACATTTACATAATGTTAAATTCAAAACGGAGAAATCTGATTTTTCGTGTCGCAAAAAGGAAGAAATGCATTATTTTCAGCGCTTTTTTGAATTTTTTTCTAATTTCGAAAGTTTCAATAAGAAAATGAAATATAGTTTTGTTCTTGACAAATAGCAATCTTTTCATCAATATATCACATGTTGGAGGAACAAATATTTTTTTCAAAAATTTTAAGTTTAGACGCCTGAAGGGCCTAAATATAAAGCTGTAAGCTCAGCTATAGTTTTTTTATAATGTAGTCCTTCATGTATATATTTGAGATATGTTTTAGTTTCCCAAACTTTTTTATTTGAGCTATTACTTATGTGAATATACTTTTTTTTTGTTGTTGCTTTTGCTCCAAAAGTAAGGTTTAAATAATTTAACTATAACTTTTTGGTTTTATGAAAGAACTTTTGCGCTTTGTTTTATATTTTGAATTTCACTTTTAACAGGTTGCCTGGTAGTCAGTTGTTAATTTTTAAATGATTTTTGAGGTTCTAAATTCTATGTATATTGTTGGCGGTTTTTTAAGTTTTATGGTACCCGGAGTAATCGATTACCTTGAAATTATGGATTGTCTTAAAAAAAATTTTAATTGTAATTTGTGATTCAATTTTGATGTTTATAAGTCAAACCGTTTGTAAGGTATTGATTTTTATTTGATATTATTGTTGTTTTTGAACCATCTTATTAGGATTCCAAACATTATATGTGTATAGAATTTTAAAAATAATTTAACAGTCTCAACCAAAGTTATCTATAACAATTTTTAATACAATTATTACTAATATTCAAATTTATTAACGGAAAACAAATTAATTGTTGGCGTGTTTTTAAAATTTTATAAACTAAAACTAATTCTGGTTACAATCTTTAAGAGCAAATCATATTTTATTTTGATCTCATAGCTAAAATGTTACTACAAAATGTGAAACCATGATCACTGAATTAATTTTAGTAATAATTTCTTTTAAATTTATTTCACGAATATAAATAAATCTTAGCCGTATTGGAAATGTTTAGTATAATAAATAAAATTATAATCAAAAAAACAAAAACGAATAATGGGAAATATTATACTGTAAGAACTATCTTGAACATTTTAAATAGTTCTTAACATTTAATAATTATGTTTTTGTTATATGTAGATTAAAATCATCTCAATTTTCTCCTATCTGTTTATTGTGAATATGATAAATAGGAAAAAGACATTGGCCAAAATTAAAAAATTGTAGTTTATATTTCTTTTCGCAACGATATTCCTGTAACAGAATGGCCATTTTCAATTCGCTGTAAAATAATTCAGCAGCTGACTTTGAAGTTGTAGTTTTAGACATTAAAATAAAAAAGTTTTTCCGGTGGTTGCTACTGAATTCAACCTACAACAAAGCATGCATGATCAATTGAACGATTATTACAGAACATAAATAAATAAAATTTATGTAATTCAGATACCGAGCAATGAATATTTACTTTCTATAAATTAAAATTAATTCCTGAGCAGTTGAGTAAATAAAAAAACAATCTAAAATAATTGAAATTTTGTTGTACACTGTTTTAAGTAATAACTATAAAACTTCGTACAATGTATTGTAAGAATCCTTTAAATAGGAAGTTGTCAGATCGACATTACTCCAATTTGTTCCATTAGTAATCTGAACAATGATCCTGAATATTTGCAATCCTTTCATTATTTTGAATCGGATCACACTTAAATTTTGGTAATCAATGCGTGTTAGGCTCTTATTAGAGGAGCTGCGTAAAAACCCGATACCGCCTAAGCTATAAACAGCGGAAAAACCCGATTATCGCCCGATTTGTAAATAGTGTAAAAACCCGATGCCGTAACTAGCATAAAAAACCGGTTACCGCTCGAAATAGTTTTATCTTATCGCGATGTATTGTTGTATTCAGATCTCGGAATGCATTAACGTTTGAGTTTTCTGTTTGTACGTTGTTCGTTGTGGTTCTTCCAAGTTATGTTAACGATTTAATAAAGTACATTTTATACTTCTCGTTTGTTAATTCTTTTAAATACAGTCCACTTAAATAACTCTCACTAACAATGCGTAAGAAATGAATCCTAAGGTAAAGAAAGTAGCACAAATTAATATAAACAAAATTTTTTTTTTTAGTGGAAAATTTGTGCATTTGTCTAACAGATGCTTTAATAAATGTTAGGAAAATGGAACTCTGAAACAAGAGAAAAGTAAATAAACTGTTAAAGATTTAATTTTTTTTGTAGGCTATTTTTTAATAGAAAATGTTAATTACTTTCATGTATTTATTTTGCAAAGCTCTATACCTTCATCGGGTATAATTTGATTTTAAACTAGCGATTTATAGCGTAAAATAAGAAATCTGCAATTAAGACTCGGATATATGTTTTCTATTCTGCATTTTAAGTAAAATAAATGTTCTCAATCCTTAAAATAATTTATAATAACGTAGGAATTAATTTTTATGTAATGGTTAATATTTTTTTATAATATAAAATATCCATGCATTATGTACGATCATAAATTCTAACTGCTGTTACATATACATATAATCAGAGAAAAAATAATTTGTTTCATATACTGCCTCAAAAATACAGTGAATAATAGCGCCGAATAGGTTATAGAAACGAGAGCTGCTGTAAGTGGAATAAGTGCATAAAACTATAGGTTAATTTTTATCCAATATTACACCCAAAATTTGTTATTAAAGGTAAATTATGGCTTATAATGGCAGCTAAACATGTAGTTTTAAAAGTTTTTATAGACGAATTTAACTAAAATCTTCATTCAATTTTTTCTCTTAAAAATGGAAAAAGATGACAAAAGACTGATACTAGTATTAAATAATAAGTCACCAGTCAGATTTTAGTGAAATACAGTCAGCCATATTAATATTCAGTCACGGCGTTATGAAACAAATGAACGCACTAAACAGCAGATGGAAATGAAGTTATAAAAGTAATTTTTTATTACATGCATGTATTTAGAGGATTTTTCTTTGTGTTATTTCATTTGAAAAATTACAAATGAAGTTTTATTTCTATCTGTTTGGTGGGTTCATTTGTACCACAACGCCGTGGCCGAATATTATCGTGCTCTCATTCCTGATGGTTCGTTAATGCAGCTTCTCCACACTATTCCGGTGTTACGTCTTTAATAAGAAGAAAAAGGACGGAGGAACTATTCAATCTAAAAAACCTACTTCATGGCGCTCGGACCACTGTATCCAACCAAATTATCAGCCTCGCATGATTGACACGAATAAATTCAATTGTTACTCAAATAAAATGTATATATTCACATAATTAGACAACGCGTAGTTACTCGGTGATGAAAGTATTTTGGAACTAGGATCAAATGATCAGAGCATAAAACAGGTGACGACAAAAAAATAATGAATATTAACAACAATTCTTCGACTCGTATTAATTACTAAGGTGACGGGCAATAAATTTAATTCGAGTGTTGGTATGAGTCCGGCGACCACGCAATCGCTTACCAACGGTAACCGTCTAACTAAAAATGATTTAATCGCCGACGAACCGAAAGTGTCACTTAAACCCCAGTGCTACTAGATTAACCATCGGAACTGCACGACCAGTCGCACCGACACATCATCGTGCATGCTTCTCACATTTATTCTTATCACATGCGTAATTTTGAAAAATTACGTCGCTTATAGTCGTCGGGCAGTATCTCCAGGTCTAACCTTTGTTTATTTACGTTAGATATCTTGATAGTGTTGGTGCAGCATTGGAATAAGATTTCAACTTCCCAACCATTCAAACCATTTAATATGAATTACGTTACTTTACCCGAGAGATACATACAAAAGACTATGCCGTGTACAGATCTAATAGTATTAAGATAAAAATATACAATTCCAGTCACGTTTTTCATTTCTCACAGCATAGTAAAGCCAGAATTCCAAAAAGAAAATCCAGAATTTTATTTACGTTACATCATAGCAGGATCATGACAATATGTAACCTTTTTTTATAAAAGTCATTAAATTTTTGTATTAGATTAACTCGGATTGTTACAGATTTCTTACTATTATAATAAAATACAATTATGAATAGACTGATTCAATTCCAGATTAAATTTGCATTTCACATTAAGCCATTTCCACATTATTGGTATTCTTTGTTTTATGTATACATATGTGGCTAGCGCAAAGTTCATAAGCATATTTTATTTCGACCCCATCATAAGCGAATTTTGTTTAGTATGTTTTATCAGTAAGTTTATTCAATAAAAAATATTTTTGCGATGTGCATAAATGTAAGATACTACTTATTAAAGAAAAAAACTGATATTACTTTACGTTTAGAAAATGAGAAGTTAATTAAAATTTAACAAAACAGTTCAACGTTCCTCATACCAAAATTTTAAAATTAAAAAAAAAAAAAATCGGAAAGAAAAAGTAAAACAGAATAAAGGAAAACTGATTGAAGTAAATGTACTGAATTTTAAAAACAATTTTACATGGTTTCAATTTCAATAATGCATTAGTGTTCATACTAGCGAACCAAATTTTACAGAGCAAACTAAAAAATTTGCTGAAAAACTAAGTATACATAATTTTTAGTGTTCATCTTCATAAATACAGCAGTTTTTTAATTGCTATTGTACTGCCTCTTCAAAAACCACTGTAGAAGCAACCGGTATTCCGAATGTCCGACTTCAATTTGTTTTGAAATGTTATGCACAAACAATTCAACCTTTTATAAAAGTTTGAGGTTCCAACTCACCCCTTCAATACATCTATCACTGAAATTAAATAATTAGTTTAATAAATCAAAACTTATTCTGTATATACACAAAAGTCATTGCATAATTTTCGAAGTATATAATAAACTTGCGCGTCAATGAAAAACGTAGTATATACGCGTTATACTGATAAGTAACAAAAAAAACTTGTGAAAACGGTCATTAGGACTTTTTAAAAAACTTATAACGTTTGTTCCATTCTTTTCTAATTAATCAATTTTGTGATGTGCCATGACTTTTGGACCACCCTGTATTTTATAAAAGTTTATATCAGAGTAATCATTCAGTAACAGTAAATTTTCAAATTAAACATGCGCATTATTTAATTTCAGGCATAATAATGAACCACTTATTACAACGGCATCATTAATTTCCAGTAATGTTATTATAATTTATTTGCACTGTGTGAAATGATTAAATTTTCCTTTAATGAATTCCTGGCATAAATAATTATTTCTTATTGTACAGAACTTTTATTTATCTCTACTTGATTACCTATTTAAAAGTAACATAACATTATTGAATTTGATATTTTACATCACATACAAATTGTTGCATATATAAAAATCATTTGTAAAATTTGTATTCGGCATAATAAAATTATAACTTTACTTATTTATTTCATACATTTACTTTCTCTACTTAAAACATTTGGTATTGAAAACAGTTTATTATGTATATTTTCGGTTATTTTTCATTTAGTATTATTTTATTAAGTTACGTAAATTTTAATCTTACTGCTTTAAGTAATTCATAATATATTTAATTGAAATCAATGCTTTTGAAAAATTTACACCATATTGGAGAATTTATGTTGAAAATTATCCAATAATACAGATATATAATTTTCTTCAAAAATTGCAATTCTATTTCTATTCCCATTTAATAGATAATTTTTCTAAATAGTTCTGCATAAAATAAAATCCCGCATTATAATTTCATTATACAATAAACAATATATTTTTCAAATTTGTTCTACATATTATTATAAATCATTTTTAAATTTTTAATTTTTAGAATTTTTTATGATGTATAGAAATCTATATACATATTTAAAAAACTAAAATTTATTTTCATAGATTAATATTTGCTGTCAGTTTTTGTTTTTTAAAAAGGAAAACAATTTAAAATATGTTTATTTCATTAACAATTTTATTGCATCTAATAACTGTTAAATAAATTAAATTATATATATATATATATATACATATACATATACATATTAATATTTAACACTAATTTGGATGAAAAAAAATCTAATTTGTGTAATTCACATTGAAAGCCTATAAAATATAATGACGTCATCAAACAATGACTATAACCAAATTTCTATTAATTCCAATCCTCACTTCCATCGTTTTAGACGATTGTGTATAAGTGGTTACATGAATACAAAAAATAGTAGAAAAAGGCATAAAAAATCGGAAATTATAAATTTTTTTTTAATATAAAGGAAAAACTGAGCTATCCACACATAGTCAATTTTTTATCTTTTTCATACTTTTTTAATGTTGATTTAGATTTTATTTTTTCATGATTATACATTTTCATGTATAAAGAAAAAATTTAGTGTTTGTGCTTTAGAATTTATTAAAAAATATGTGCAGCTGTAATTGTAAATAAATTTGCTTAATCAGTGAGAAAAGTTATTCTGTAAAATATTTTGCGGAAGTTTTATTTTTAAAGAGTAACTCTTTTGAAACAGTAAATTTTAGGCATTGAAAAATTAAAGTAACTTATTTAATATCGGATATAACGATAGACCGGTGATGACCTAATTATTCGTATCTTTCAAAGTCATTATAATCGATTATATAGGGCTAAAGTTTTTTCATACATTACAATTCCTGAACCTATACTGTTGAATACGGATTTTAATTCAAATTCTTTACAAATATTCATAGATATTAATTTATACAGCGAGTATTTGGCGTTTAATACTAATATACCATTAATTTAATCCCCAGAACAAATACATTTCGATAAATTCAACTCTTTACGTTGAGGCGAACTTAAGAATAAGCAACAGATGTAGATAACATTAGATGTTTTTCATTCTCTGATTACGTTATACATAGCACATAATTTGTTACTATTCGAAATTGATTTAAAAAGACAGTATTACCAAACATTTATAACAAGTAGTTAGATTGCAATTCATACGTATTGTAGAATCTTTACTGGACTTTTAACTGACCAATCTTATTGTTCGTCGTTGTTATGAAAATTTTCACTAAGTTTAGTAATTAATAAAAAACTTCCCCTTAAAAATCGGCTTTGTTATGATCTACCTAAGCAATTTCAGTATATAAAATATTACGAATTAAATGAAACTTTCTGCCTTATTTAATGAAATGCAATATCAAAGTATTAATAGCAACGAAAACACTGACACAAGAACGAAAACAACATTATGTAAACTGTTAGCGAAATTCTTCGTTTACCATTTTATCAATTAATAATTTTCATTGTTTCTATTGATAGCACACCGAGAATCGATCAATAGAGCAGGAGGGAGGTTAATCGAAACAATAAAATATGAAGAGGCTTACCTGACATATTTATACCAAACGTGTACGCGGAATTATAAGAACAAACTGGTATACAGATATTGATGTCTACAATTATGTTTAATATTTTATACTGGAATTTTATTAAAAATAATATCGCTACCTTTTTAAGAGATGTTATAAATATTTTTCAAAAATCGAAATTCGAAAACTATTCTTACCCTCAAAAGCCATGCCTTCACTACGCCACTGATAACATTTACAATAAAACCATTTACAAATCGAATTTGTGACTTTCATCGAGCAATAATTCATTTTATTATTAACCAAATGCAATAATGTTCTTCCCATATCCAGCTCTCGAGAACATTTAAAACTAGACTTTTACTTTTTAAAAACCAGTCACAGTGATAAAATAGTTTACTTTCAAAACACCGTTAAAATGATCCTCTCTTTTACATTTAATTTCGTCTTTAACCAAATATACAATTATTAAATGTAAACCGTGCGTATTACCAACATCTTACACGAGAGCTGCATACGATTCCCCGCAGGCTACCAGTTGTACAGAATGTCAGTTACCACTAAATGATAAAGCTAGTTGCGCCTGCAATGGCACCTCTCGCCACTTTTTCGTATGGCGCTGGTTTTTAATATAACGCGATTTTTGAAGTAAAATAATTTGTTATGAAAAGTTTTCTACCTTAATCCGCGTTTATAGTCTATACTAATATTATAAAGAGGAAAGATTTGATTGTTTGTTTGTTTGTTTACATTGAATAGGCTCCGAAACTACTGGACCGATTTGAAAAATTCTTTCACCATTGGAAAGCTAAACTATCTTCAGGTGACATAGGCTATATTATATTTTCAAAAAAATTAGGGATCCTTACTAAAACTCCAATAATGTAACTGAAGGTGTAAAAATTGACCTAAACAATTCCTTACATCGCGTGCGCTGCAAAAACTTTTTTTATAAAACATTAAAATATCAATGTTAATTACCATGGAAATGGAAATTCGGATAAGGAAAACGAATTTAACTTTTTTTTATAAAACATTAAAATATCAATGTTAATTACCATAGAAATGTTAATTTTGATAAATATCGTCTTAGCATCGTTTACAAGCTCATTACTAATGGAAATAGTGTGTTAACGTAAGTAATGAAAATTTTCAAGCGTTCTTTTGTAAAAAGTACAAAATGCCCAAAAGATTAAGATTTCAACTTTCTAGAAATAGTTCCCAGGCGAGGGCATCAAAAATACGTCGTAATGGAGAATCTTCATCAGAAATTGAAAATCGTCTTGCAAGTCAGAGAGAATACGCATCGCAATCGCGTGCCAGAGAGTCGAGTATCGAGCGTTTGCAGCGGCTTGCTGAACAAAATTTGAGAACCTCTCAAGTACGCGCGCGAGAGTCGAGTATCGAGCGTTCGCAGTGGCTTGATGAACAAAATTTGAGAACCTCTCAAGTACGCGTGCGAGAGTCGAGTATTGAGCGTTCGCAGCGGCTTGAAGAGCAAAATATTAGAAATATACAAGCTCGCACTAGGGAATCGAGCTTTGAGCGTTCCCAACGCCTTCGAGATCAGAGAGAAAGACAACAGACGTCAACGACTAGAATTCGTAATCGAACTGTAGCTCACAGTAACAGATTGGCTTTCAGATACAATCCACAGATTGATTATGCTCAACAGTCTTCTGTCCAAATCGGAGCCATGAGTAAGATCTGCTCGAAGTGTTCTGCCAAAAAATGGGCCAATGAACCTAATGGTATGTGTTGTTCTTCTGGAAAAGTTAGTCTTCCCAA
Source organism: Icerya purchasi (assembly GCA_039619475.1). NCBI lineage: Eukaryota > Metazoa > Arthropoda > Insecta > Hemiptera > Monophlebidae > Icerya > Icerya purchasi. The sequence goes on from CM077115.1 coordinate 244,352,230, forward strand.
TATTCAGGAGCCGCCGCAACCAATAAAAAATCTTTTGACAAATAATTATTCCCTATCTGGACATTTTTTAACCAACATACGTAGGTACAATAGCCTTTTTCAAATGACTTCGTTTGGCGCGAAAGAAATTAGAGAAGAAAATTTTATGCCAACTTTTAAAATAGAGGGGCAAGTATATCATCTTATAGGTAGCCTTTTACCACCATCAGGCCAAAATCCACAATACCTGCAGATATATTTTATTTCAGATGCAGATCAGCTATTGTTGCGGTCAAACATAGCTCCAACGCTAAAAATTGATTTAATTAACGAACTACAGACCGCACTGAATAGCCACAATGTATACATACGAAGTTTTAAACAAAACTTAGAACGTAACTCTTCGGATAATTTAAAGCTAATTATTCACTCGGACCACCCACCGTAGACAGCACACCCGGGTAGATATAATGCTCCAGCTGTAAACGAGGTAGCCGTTATCTTGGTTGACGAAGAAAAAGGCCCCAGAGATATAGTGCTGTACGGTAGAGACGGCCAACTTAAAAGGGTCTCTGAGTTACACCGATCGTATGATCCACTACAGTATCCCTTAATGTTCGTAATGGGAGAAGACGGTTATTATTTGACCATTCCTCAGCAAGGTACAGCGCGTTACAAAACTGTGACATGCATGCAATTTTATGCATTTAGGTTGATGGTTAGAGCTAACTGTTTTAATCCATTACATTATTACAAGAACTTATTTAGTCAATATATTGTCGATATGATGGCAAAAATGATATCAGAAAGATTGAATTACATATTGTAACTGACCAGCTACCGCGATGATAAAATAAAAAAGCATAAAACAAATAAAAGAAAATAAAGATTTCGGGCGCCAATGACACTTAACCCCGGTGTGTCATTACCGGAAACTCAATTCGTAGAGCTTTAGGCCTTCCTAAGGTTTAACGAAAAAAAAGAAAGTCTCCGCGGCGGAGATGTCACCGGGACCCACCCCGTGTCCAATAAGAAAGATTTCGACTTTAAACGCGTATATTTTCGCTAGGATAAAAAAATTATAATAAAATTGTTAGGATGATTTTAGCGTTCACCCGAGAAGTATACTTGTGAACAAATTAACATATTAAAAAAATTTTCTACAAGAAACGCGTGCGGCAGAGCACGTACGATTTTAAAACCGACAACGCGACGAGTTGCTTGAGGCAAAAGAGCCTCGACGACGTTCAGCCTAAGACTCTTGCGAGCGACTCTTGCGAGAGACTAAAAAATGTCTGGCGAGGATCGCTCGATGTCCTCTTGCCTTTCGCTAAGACGACTAATTTTACACAAAAATATTAACAAATAAAAAAAAAACACCGCCAAAAGGATCTTTTTAGAAAGTTGGTTGTTAATTTCTATTTAGCGGCGATTACCCTGCCGGTATTCCTTTTCGGGTTTTTTTGTCAAAAAAAACTTCTGCCGGCTCAACATAGCTCGGTACGCATTTCAAACGCCTATACCGCCAGCAAAGGCTCTTTCTCCGCTTTTCGGCCACCCGCATAGAAACCAGTTCGCTATCCCGGCGCAGCGGTCAGAACATCTGTGCCGGGATCCTTCGATTTTTTAGCCGAGAAAGCGTCTTTGACAACCATGCCGCTTTTGCCCGCTGCCGAGACCGCCGAGAATTTAATGATTATTGCCAAAATATTATTTTCTAGCTCGGACAGCGTTGACAAAGGCCGTAAGAAATGCCGAATCCGTCTCAATATGTTGTAATCAACAAAGACTGAGGGCTGATGAATACATTCATCTCAGAGACGCTTTAAATCAAGACGCAAATATTGACCCATCAAATATTGGTCAACGCATAATCTTGCCATCTTCATTCACAGGTTCTCCACGTTATCTGCATGAAAAAACCCAAGATGCGATGACTTATGTCCGAAACTATGGGAGACCAGATTTATTTGTCACTATTACGTATAACCCTGAATGGCCTGAAATTAAAGTGGAACTATTATCTGGTCAGTGGTCTTTCGATCGTCATGACATAATTTCAAGGGTATTTCATTTAAAGATGAAGAAATTCATAAAATTATTCACCAAAGACGAAATATTCGGCGAAGTGAAATGTTACATGGCAAGTGTGGAGTGGCAGAAGCGAGGTTTACCACACTGTCATTTGCTGTTTTGGCTAGAAAGAAAAATTCAGCCAGACGAAATTGATAGTATCATAGTTGCGGAACTGCCCAACCAACAAAACGATCCGATATTGTACGATATTGTAACTAAAAATATGGTGCACGGACCATGCGGAGAGCATAACTTAACAGCACCATGTATGAAAAACGGTATCTGTACGAAAAAGTACCCTCGACGTTTCATCAACGATACCCAAACCGGATAGGACGGATATCCAGTTTATCGTCGTCGTGATGCCGAAAATGGAGGACAGACCGCTACGCTAAATATCAGAGGACGTAGGTTAAATATAGATAATAGATGGATTGTCCCTTATTCTCCACTATTGTGTAGGACGTTTAACGCTCACATAAATGTGGAGTACTGCCACTCAGTTCAAGCCATCAAATATATTTGTAAATATATCAATAAAGGATCTGACCAAGCTACTTTTAGCGTCAGAAACCAAAATGATGCAGTGGAAAACTACGTGAATGGCCGGTATATAAGTACATCCGAGGCTGTCTGGCGAATATTCGAATTTACGATCCACGAGCGGCATCCTAGTCTTGCAGTTAGCTGCCCACTTAGAAAACGGCCAAAGGGTGTATTTTACTGCAGAAACGGCTGAACAAATGGCCCAAAACCCACGTAAAACTACTTTGCTGGCTTTCTTTGAGCTCTGTAATGAAGATGAATTTGCAAAGACACTTCTATACCACGAAGTCCCGCAATACTACACATGGGCCAATAATAAATTCACAAGAAGGAGGCGTGGTGAAGACGTAGTTGGTCATCCAGGCATAAAAAAAGATGCCGCTTTAGGAAGAGTCTACGGTGTACATCCTTCTCAATCAGAGTTTTTTTTTATCTCAGGATGTTGCTACATCACGTACGCGGTCCAACCTCATTTGAGTACTTAAAAACTGTTGACGGAGTTCTCAAAGAGACCTATCAAGCAGCTTGCCGTGACAGAGGTTTGCTAGAAAACGATGACCATTGGGAAAATACTTTGAGAGAAGCATCGTTTTCGCAATGTCCAGTACAACTGAGAGAGTTGTTTGTGGTCATACTTTTATTTTGTCAGCCATCGGAACCATTAAAATTATGGAACAATTTCAAAGACGATTTATGTGAAGATATTAGACAGAGAATCAGACAGCAAAATCAAGACTTCGCCTTACCATACAGTGAGGACGTTTATAACGAAGGTTTGATACGAATAAAAAATAAACTTTTGCAATTAAATGATAAAAACCTAAGTAATTTTGGATTACCTGCCTCAGTTCGTACAGAAAACAATGCTACAGATACAATGGCACATCACTATAATACAAATAATTTGATCGCTTTTGTCAATGAAAACCTGCCAAAATTAGTCCCAGATCAAAAACATGCTTTTGAGACTATAGTCGATAGCGTGAATAATGACAAAAGAAAATTTTTTTTTTTGGATGCGCCAGGTGGCACTGGAAAGACGTTTCTTGCAAATTTGATACCTGCTAAGATAAGACAATCAGGGAAGATAGCGATAGCAGTTGCTTCGTCAGGAATTGTTGCAACTCTGTTAAATGATGGAAAAACTGCTCATTCTACCTTTAAGTTTCCGCTATCCGTAAATCTTGAGCAACAATCTATATGTTCTATCCGCAAAAATAGGCCTCTTGGTAAATTACTGCAAGACGCCTCATTGATTATGTGGGATGAATGCACCATGAGCCATAGAGCACATATAGAGGCCGTGGACAGAACCTTAAAAGATCTTAGAAACTCCTCTGCTCTCATGAGCGGGATTACTTTTGTATTTGTTGGAGATTTCCGACAGACTCTTCCCGTTATTAACAGAGGTACGCGAGCAGATATCATCAAAGCATGCTTGAAATCGTCTCCCTTATGGACTTCAATTGAAAATTTAAAATTACGGACGAATATGAGAGCTCATCTTCATGGAATCACAGATAGCGATTTTCCTCAACAACTGCTAAAACTTGGGGAAGGAATTTTTCCCACTCCAAATTTAAGCAGAAATTGTGAAATCCTTCTGGATGAGTCTCTAGGCCAAATAGTCAATAATTTAGAAATTTTAATAGATGCAGTATACCCTGACATCGAGAATTTGCACGAAAAGGACTTTCATTGGTTGTGTTCTAGGGCAATAGTGTCACCTAGGAATGAAACTGTCAATGAAATAAACAATCTGATTATTCAAAAAGTCCCCGGCCAAATAAAAAATTACAAATCGATCGACACCGTGACTAATATTGAAGACGCAGTCCATTATCCACAGGAATTTTTAAATTCACCATACCCTACTGGACTACCACCACATGAATTGAAGTTAAAAATCGGAATTCCAATCATGCTTTTGAGAAATTTAAACCCCCCGAGCATGTGCAATGGAACGAGGCTGCTTATTAAGGAATTGAAGGACAATTTAATTGTAGTGACCATTATCACCGGCTCAGCAGCTGGTCAACTAGCTCATATACCGAGGATACCGATGATCCCAGCTGATCTGCCAATCCCATTTAAACGGCTTCAATTTCCAGTAAAAACATCTTTCGCGTTAACAATTAACAAGTCCCAAGGCCAAACCTTCGAATTAATAGGGATCGACTTACGAAAAGAATGTTTTACTCGTGGCCAACTGTACGTTGGCATATCGCGGGTCGGAGCTCCTGAAAATCAATTTATTTTGTTGCCACAAAATAAAACAACATCAAATATCGTTTACAGGGAAGCTCTGACTCAATAAATTGAATGGCTTTTGTTTTGTAGATATCTTCTTACAAACATTAGAAATAAAAATGAAATAATCAAACATTAAGGTGCCGTGATGCTCTTCCAATAACATAACAAATATAATTAGTGCGGATGCATAATCCATGTGTATCATATTCATTTATAACGCTACATGCCAATATTCTAAGAGCTATATACAGCGGGCATTAAAATGCTGTTAATATTCTGTTTATAATACTGGATGGATTCCATGAGCCATACTTTACTGTATAGGTTGCCATGTTATCCTGCTGATTCAGTGAAACGCGCCTATAAATGGCGTTTAATTAAACATTAATATTTCAAATTCTCCATGGGGCTCTATGGGCCATATTTCACTGTATAGGTCGCCATGTTGTCCCACTGGTTTAAAATACTGTTAATATCCTGTTTATAATACTGGCTGGATTCCATGGGCCATACTTCACTTTATAGGTCGCCATTCACACTGGTTTTATAAAACATGCTTATTCCGGTTACAATTATATTATGATCTTCGACTCAATCCTTCATTGGAAGGATGTGTTGGCTATTACATGGTTAGCAAATATAAGGAAGAGAGGTCACGAGCACTGTTTATGGTTCTTACCAGTACAGTGAGAAAAAAAAAATCATTAAAATAATAATAACGAAACTTTCTTTGTAATTTTACTCTTTTTTAGTAACCCGTCGCACAAAGAAGGGTGTATGTGTGTGTGTTAAAATTTATAGTTTTTGAAATTTTTGTTAAATATCCGTGTGAAGCCATAATTGAATATTTTTGTCGTTTGTGAACCATCTTATTGCGTTATACTGATCTTTATTATTAAGGTGAATAATGCCTTCATTCATTTTAATGTAATTAAAGTACTTTTCATTTTGATTTGAAAATTTACTAAGTGAAATAATTTAAGGTGCGAAGGAACAGGCTGCGAAACGCGAGTGGGAATAAAGAAAAACTAAACAATTTCTCTTAGGATAGAATGAAATTAGATTTTGTAACGAAATAATACAAATTTATATTTGTATTTTATCATAACAAGTTTCCTTGAATTTCCTTTCTTCTGAGATCGCAGAGTTTTATCAACAATAAACATTACAGCATTAACTAAGCGATATCTCCATTATTTTTGTGCTTTCACATCATCTCTAACTAACGATGATTAGTTTATCATATTTAATTTAGGGTTGTAGCGTACCACCACAATTACACCAAAAAAATAACAAAAAAATGACTGGCCGTCATCTGTTACTATCATCTGTTATTATATGGCACTTATTCAAATTCCAGCTGTGTAGGCCCTCATTTTACGATTTCATTAAATTTGTGGAAAAAATTTTAAGTTTCATGAGAATTGAACGGCACAAGATAACGAGACATTGCACTTATTTTTTGGATTTTGCTTCGGGCAACAGCAGAAAATTAGAGTGTCGAAAAAACGTTTCCTCAATTCACTAATAGCAGACAAGACAACGTTCAGGCAGGACAACGTCTGCCGGGTCAGCTAGTATAAAATATAATGAATAAATGCTGCAAAAGGACAATTTTCATTTTTGTTTATTTAATATAATTTAATTTGAAATTTCTCTTACAAAATAAAAAAAATATTTCTCCCCAAATTACTTTTATTAGTTTTTATAACTTAACGATCAAAAAGTAAAAATATTCAAATATCCTTTCATACATTTGTTAAATGGAATTTTTGAAATTTAGATGAATGGTAAAGTATAAAAGATCTGCTGCATTGAACGGGTGATGTATCGTTTGATCTCTGAAAAAATATTTCGTTCTAATTAAGGTGGTCAATGTTTAATGAATGGAAATATGAAAGGAGTTCTTAAAAAACACCCATTGGAATAAATTAACACTTTACGATCAGAGTTTCGGTTAAAGCCGAAGGTTTGGTCAATTTTTGTCCGAAGCCGAAACTTGAACTGAAGCTCATATTTTGAGCAGACATTGGCCGAAATCAAAACTGAAACTTCGGTCAAACACTACTTTCAAGCCTTGTTATTTTCATATCTAAAATGAATTCTCAATACTCCAGTTATATTCACTAAAAAGTTTTAATTTTGGATTCTAGGTCATACATACCGATCTAGAGCTTAAAATGTATTTACGCAGCATTTTACACCACTGTAATCGAAATCGTGTCTAGATTTTTCTATTTAACTGATCATTTAGAGTGTTCTCGTTATATAAAAATGTCTAGAGGACACTAAAAACTCTGGTCGAAACAGACGGCTCGCTGAATTATCTAAACTTGCTTATCTAAATGTGATAAGAAAATGTCGAATACAGGAGGTCTCGTGAGATGATGTATTAAAATTATAGATAGTGGCAAAACAAAACAATGGATTTTATCGTACCGCGGCACTGGATGAAATAAAATAATTGGGTAATATGACGAGATACGAAATGAACAGAGCGATCAGTTAGAAGTAAAACTGGACAAATTTTGTGCCAATTAAAATCGAATTTTCACAAAGTGAAATAAGCAACTTCAACAAATAATTGTCATAAAGAGAAAAATTTACAATTTAAAAATCTCTCCTAAGGGTTTACAGAATGCGTTGTAGTGATTAACAAACAGTTTAAGAATGAAACATAACAGGTCGTCAATAGATCTAGAGCCTAAATTAACATCATTAGGAGATAAGTATTTATATAACTATGATGCCGAGAGCATAGTGCTTCACATGATGTGGCATTTGGCTTGTGCAACGGAATTCAGAAAAAGGGTTCTTCAAAAACAGCATATCTTCCCGGTGTCTGAAATTCAAACAATGATGAATACCTTATGCTTTTGTACTAACATACGAATTTTTAAAATATTATAGAAATATAATAATTTTATTGAAAAGGCCGTATATAAAATGGATAAGTAACCAATACAGTTCAATTGTACAATCAGAATGATTGATGAAATTTATGCTAATTTAAATATTTAATTTTCACCGACAAAAGTCCCGAAAAATTCATAAGGCACACCTACACATAAGAGTGTAAATCAATTACGAAAAAACGTTCCGCGTATAACTGATAAGATATTAAATGGCCCCATCTGGGATGAGCCGTCTATAATGAATATTCAAGGTCTTCTAGACGGTTTTTTTGAAAAAGTGATCGAAAACCTAACCTCTGGGTACTAGCTTTTTTAAGATTTCAAGTGAAATTAAAAAATAAAAAATAAATAAATATTCCAACCTGGTAAAATTTTTATTTGATTAATATAATTTGGATCTTTGAACTGTTTTTATAGGCGAGACTGTAACATATTGGCCATAAGGAAGATGATGTTCACTAATCCAAGGTGCCTCCGGGAAAGAAACCTTCGAGAAATTGAAATTTTAAAGAATTCAAAGGCATTTAAAATTGAACGACAACAAAGTACCTGGTTATGACTTTGAACTAGACGAACCTTGACAGAACTATCGAAGAAAGCGTTAATGTTAATATACCTATATAATTATAAGGCGATTTTACCTGTGCAATATGTTTCTATATTACGAAAACTTGCGAATGTAATGATAATCCTAAACTTCCATAAAGCGCTTCTTATTACCAGCCGATTTAACTTCTCGTGATTCTGAAATATTTAAAAAACTCTTAGAGAATTCAAACCTCGTCGATGAAATAAAGATAGTACCTAATTATCCATTTAGTTTTTCCGAACTAAGCATTGGATCATACAAGTTTGCCTCGGGCTATTTAATGAGATTGAAGAAACGTTCGAGAGAAAAAGAGTCACTTTCGTAGCCTTCTACAAAAATATCAAAAACCTTCGAGCAAATGCGACAAAATTTGCTAGTTAAATATCTTGCAGTACACCTAAATGTAACATCTACGTTGCTTCGTCGTAGTAAAGCAAAAAAAAACGCAACTAGATATAAAATCAAAAGAGTACACTATTAGAGAAATAAAATATTTCTCTATAGCGTAGCGCTAAAACTAGTATGGTTGTACATAACCGAATTGTGCGTATGCGCATCGAAAAATAAACTTAAGAGAATATAACGCTACGAAAATAGGGTATTAGGTTCGTTAGTAAGAGCTCCATGACATATTTCAAATCAAAGGCTGCATCAAGGTTTCAGCGTAAAATATGTAGCCGAAGAAATATAACTGACAACCAGGAAGCACTTATCTAGAGGCACATGAAAATTACAGCGACTAAAGAAAAGCTACTGATCTGGAGTGTAGCTTTCTGATGATAATCCACATAAGCTGAAAATTTGCCAATGGGTGTATCTTGTAACTCACAGCAATATCATAAAAAAGTATAGTAAATTATTGTACTGGTCGGTCTAGTGTTTTTTTTTTTTTCAAATAGATTTAATCCGATAATTTGATATTCTACAAATTTTTTTAAAAAAAAGTAATTTTTAAAAACAATTACTTTTATTTTCCGATTTTTTTATTACTTTTTTAAGGTTCGTCGACATGGAAATTGACCCAAAAACTAGTGAAGGGGAAAAAGTGTAATTAAATCTTTACACGATACCGAAGATAGCAGACAGAAAGGATAAAAGAGCCAATATAACAAAAAGGAAAGGAAAGGAGAGGATGAAGTATTATAAGGAGCAGGTTTATTAGTAAAAGTGACGAGTAGAAAGAGGAACCGATAATGGAAGCAAACTGTGTCCAGAGAGTAGACGACAAATTGCAGAGAGGGGTGTACACTGCAAAGAAGGAAAGTTGAGAAACCAAAGATAATGACCCGGTTGAAAATAATTACGATTTTATAATACAATAAAGTACTGAAAATAAATTACACTGAAATTTACGACCAAAGTCAATGGTGGAATGTAATTGAATGTTGGAATTTCAAATTTTTAATTTATATTTGAGTCACTGACACCGTTTACTGAGCATCAGAGGACGATACTAACTATGAACCAGCTTAAAAAAACGATTGCAGTTCAATTTTTTAAATTTAATTTTGAATGGCCGCATACTTATAATGAACTAGAAGAAGAAAAAAAAAATCGGTTTTTTTGTCAACTTTCGAAAGCTTACTGTTAATTTTCTTACTTTCGCTATAAAAAGAAAAGAAAAGAAATCGATTTTTAAAATAAATTGTACAACATAATGTCTACAAGCGAGTACAAGCGTGTTGTATTTACCCTTCGAACAATACTAAATGAACTTTCCTCAGAAAAATTTTAATAATTCAGTATATTATTACGCCGTTCTTAATTAACTTGGTTGAACTATTCAATTTTGCTTAATTGGAAACATTATAATTATATTTTTTCACTAATAATGTAGAACGTACACTTAAAAGCTCAGCGATTAAAAAAAGCACAAAAATGAAAATACTGGGAAGTTACGTACGGTCAGTACTAAGATACGCCTCGGAAACGTGGACAATCACGAAAAATGTAGAAAACCGTATAAACGCGTTCGAAATGTGGTGTTACCGGAAAATGGAAAGGATAAAATGGATAGACAAGATTACAAATCAAGAAGTGCTGCGTAGACTAAATCTAACGGGATTGTCACTGTTTCAGAAGATCATGGATGGAAAAACGAAATACTTAACGGTCAGACTACAATTTCCACCGGGAAAATACTTGGAAAGGCGGGAAGAGGACGCAGGAGATTCAATATGCTGACTAAGATAGAAGTTCTGGATCGGAGCAACCTCTTTTTATAAGAGAAGCTAATAATAATAATAATAATAATAATAATAATAATTCTTTTTACGCATTTTTTAATATTATTTAAATAAATTTCAGTTAAATTTATCATCATTAATGTGTTTCTCTTTTCTGATATAATAGTAAGTTCGACGCTTTTAAAATTATATATTTCATCCTTGTTTATGAAGAAATATATACAAATATAAAGTTGAAAAATAAATCGGCGGCTGTCAAAAAGTGGGAAAAACGACTTTCCGCAGAATATTTTATAATGCATAAATCGGATAAATAAATAAATAGAACGTTTTCGTCATTACACAGCGAGACAATAAATTGCGCTAATTAAATAAACTCGTACAATTAGGGGCAGGTACCGAAATGAGATTATAAGGCTCACCCCAACGATTTTTTTTAGTCGGCATTTGTAGAAAACTTCTTATAAACAGATTTAATTTTTAATTATGTATCGGTTCGAATTTTAGTCCTCTTAATTTTGCGGTGAAATTTCGGTTCCGGTCGATAGATTTACTAGACATTATGTGTGACAACCCCGAGTTTTTGCAATTCTGATTTTTAATTTCGCTTTTTTAATAAATTATACGAAAAATACTTTCTTTTTTAAGTTTCGTACTGGTAAAAAAAATAAGTAATGTAAGTTTTGTTATACTGGGTCAGTGAATTACAAAAAAATAATTATATTCGTAATACATATTTTTAAATTTTACGGCTTTGCAAACGCAAACCTCTTAGAACGTTTCTGTGTATAAAAATTGCATCAGCTAGGCACGAAATTGATGCAATAGTTTAGATCCGACTGTTAACAAGAAACCAAAGTAACAAATATTACATCCATCCCCGCGGTGTAAATCTATGATTCAGTTTTAATTAAATTAATAAGTACAATCCCTAATCATATAGTAAAGGGAAAAATAAATTGGTATGCGGAAAAAGGAATTAGAAAGATGGCTGAAGGAATGGTATAAAGATTGAAGAACAAGTTACGTCCTGAATCTCTCTACCTTTTAAATGCTTCTTTCTTTATGTATTTCGACTTTCTCGTGTCTTTCTCCGATATTAAGTTCTCAAAGAAGATCATGTTTTTCGATTTTAAAATATTAAGCTGCCTACAGGTACCGGTTATACAGATGCGTATTATGGGACGTGTTATTGGCATACATATATACACTTATACTTAGACATAACGCTAAAACTAATATTATGATTTATGCAATAAGTTAAGATAGTTTGTAAATTTTGTATTTTTTTTGTTAATAAACGTTAATAAGAGTGTCGGGCACACACAGCGGGCACATTTGCTCCGTAAGACCCATAAATTATTTAAAAAAAAAAAAAAAATTCATTACTCGGACTATCTAATTTTTTTTTAAAAATTTTTACAGATTATTTTTTAGATTAAAATGATTATCGATCTCCGCTATTGTATTAAGTTTTATTAAATCCCACGACAACGAAGAATACATTATTTAAATCACCATAGTATCTAGTACCCAGTACATGATTATAAAAATATGTCGGTATTTTAATTTAAATAATATATTTCTCGTTAGCGTGATCATCTGCTAATCAAAATGATTACTTTTTTCTTATTCATTTACTCGACCGTGATATAAAAACAATTTATGACATTCTAAAATTTCAAACTTAATAACACGCAATCTCTTTAACAAATAAAGGTGACTTTTTAAAGAATTTAAATTCGGTAATATTACATAAACGTTCCGAAATTAATCGATCGATTATAGTCATTATGTACAATATTTTAAAATTTTGTTTATCATAAAATATAAAAATAATATTTTTTTTTTACATATTTGTAGCCAACAGTTCTCTGCCTAAATATTTCAGATTATTTTTAATTTTTATTTTCGTTATTATTTCTTTTCTTTTCTTTTATAGTAAGATAATGCAGTATAGTAATTCTAATGGTATCGATCAGCGCTGACTGAACGTAACCATGGTAACAACATCCTTCAGCAGACTTTGCGTTCTTTGAAACTGGTACGCTGACAATTCTGCTTTGTATCGAACTAGTGGGGTGCCGCAAAAGATGTAGTCCGAAATTTAGAGAAAATCCGTCATCCGTGTTTATCTGTACACTTTACCAAATTTTTAACAGTTATTCCACAAAAAGTATGTATACTATTAGTTTGTATTAATTTTTTTAGAGTTCGTTGTGGTTGAAAAAATTTAATAAAAAAAAGAAAAAAAGAATGCAATTTAAAACCGAAATGAAAAAAATGGATAATAAATAACATTTTACAGATTTATTAACGCCGCAAATGCAAATAATTACTAATAATTTAATTCCCGTTATGACGTTCAAAAACTAAATATAAATTTGCTTCAATTCTGAGTATTATTGCGCGCTCTCTGTTATATCAATTCATTTAAAGACAGCTAATAATGAAATACCGAAGGATCTTTGAATTCACAATTTTTAAACATGTCAATGTAAACTTAGCTTTTGAAAACGAAGTTTAACAGTTTCCTTTCTCACTCAGATTCGTTTGAGAATAATTTTAGAGTATCTCCGTGATTATTTTTTTTACATCACCTGCGCCTTAAATGATAACAGTGTTGATGCATTCTATCTTAATTCACAGTTGCGTACGAATGGTATGAAACAATTTATAGTTGACTTGAATTTGTAAACTCTATTAATATCGTAGATTGTCGAGGATAGTGACCCACCGATGGTTTGTAAGTTAATTAACAGTAAATCGCAATTAATTTGTAAATTTACAGAAATATATTGCCTCGTTGGAAAGGTTATGACAATGCAGTAAACAATCATCTTTAGCAACAATATTTTTCTTTTTTTTTTTTTAGAAAATTTCTCTATGTAAATACAAATTTTTGATTCGCGTGTAGGATAGCCGTTAATTTATCTATAGAAATGAGACAGAAAACGGGAAAGCAAAAAGTTTCGGATTCGAGTCAGGAAGAATAAAGGTAACTCTGACAACATTAGACCCTTTCGAATCATCAGTAAAAATAGAGAAATAAGGAGCTGATAGTGAAGTAAAATTTCTGTTTAGTAACAGGTCAGGCGGGAAAAAGTTAAAAATAACAAATACTTTGAAAGGGCCGGAGTACTTAAAAATAAGGGTTATTACATACGGGATGAAAATGAGCTAAGATGAAGAGAGGTAAAAGCCAAAATAGAAGTTTTATTAGGAGTAAATCGTTAAGTCTGGAAGAAAAGGAAACGATTCGGAAGGAGAAATCGAAAGAGGTGAATAGAGGGGAAATATTATTCTAGTATGTTTCGTGATGAACTAAGCACTTCATCGGTCACTACAATGTCGCGAGAGGAGGAAAAAAACAGAACGTATTCGGCCAAGAATAAAGAAAGGCAGTTCGTAGAAAGAGATGGGACAGCGATCGTGGAGATGTTAAAAAGAGTAAGACTGAGAGAGGAACTTAGAGAAGAGCATATTTCTTGTAGCCTGAGAACAACAAACGGGAAATGTGGATAGTATTCGACGTGAAATTAATTATTAGGGAAGTTAATTTGACCGGTAAGGTTTACTTCTCTCAAAAATGCCAGATAGGCATTATCAAAAGGAAAACATCGGTAAGAGAAGCCAAGGTGTAAAGTTTTTAAATACAAAGTTTATATGTGCGGGGAACAAAATGACCAATACAATCGGCTGGGCCGATAAGAAATAGTACTTTACAAAATCGAAAAAAAGGCGATTGATCGTTATTTATCACAGTCACGGATCAGACTGTGACCAATTAAATTACCATGAATATCGGACTTTGAAAAGCTAAAAACAAAAAAACACGAAGTTCGAGTACATATACATTTATAAAAAGTTAAAATTTTTATAGTTATTAATTTTTGTATTTTCCATTAATCATTTCCGATACCTTTTGCAGTTTTTTTTGATGATTTCTATTCTTAAGAAACACAAATGATGTTTATTCGATCGGTATAAAGTTAGTCACTCGACTGACTATCTAAAATTCTTTTAATACTTATTAACGCGGAATATTGAATCTATTGACAATTTTAATAATTCTACAAAGCAAATTAGCACAATTTAAACGTGTGTTTAGTATTAAAATTTAGATTTTGTAGTTTGTATTGTAAACTTCCGTTGTATAGCTAATCACGTATAAAAACGAAATGGGAGATATATAAGGCAGAAAGAAAAGCAGCCTTTGCTACACCTATGCAATTAATTTCAATTTTCTTGAAGGATTTTCAGTTCCCCGTATCAAACAGTTATGGATCTACCGCTGACAAAATTTATGTATCAATAGAAATTAGGTATTGTTTTTTAGGGGGCGCAACAATTTATTCCTTAACGATATATTTAGTTTTGGTTCTAATTCCAGCCCTTTTGATAGCTTTTTTCTTTCTGATGCCTATAAATCATTCGTAAACAAAATTTATTCCTTAACGATATATTTAGTTTTGGTTCTGATTCCAGCCCTTTTGATAGCTTGTTTCTTTCTGATGCCTATAAATCATTCGTAAACAAAATGTCTACTCTGGAAAACAGTATGCTTTCTTTTAAATTTCTTTTCAGTTTTCTTTCATTTATCATTAGTCTTTTCAGAATGGAACAATGCACAATTTTCTACTTCTGATTAATTCTATTTATAGGATGTATTTCGAATTTTTCTCGGGAGTTTTTGTCTCAGTCTTATCTTATTCGATATTCATATCTTTAATCTAGTTTATTTTCCTTCTACCAAATATTATTCGTTATATTCTTTCGTGGAAAAAATGGTTTTATATATTCTTCTGTAAAGACCATTTTTAATGACTTACGGAACATTTCAATGCCTTTTCAAGTATTCATCTTTTCCGATCTCTTCCTCCAAATCGTATTTTTACCTTTCGTCCTTACATAAACTTTTGTTTGTAAAAACTGCGATAAATCTCTAATTTTATTTTTAAGAGAACCGTCTTACCGTTTTTGAGCATATAAAAACAGTTCTATCTCTAAGAAATTAAGTCTCCTTAATGCTTTTTCTCTGCCCGGTTGTTGTGGGAATCTTTCTATCTATCTTTTTCTATATAAAACTTTTAGATTACTGTTTGTGTTTTTAGGTGGTAATGATTCTAAAAGAGTTCTTTTTGATCATCATCGTAAACAAAACCTCTTCCTTCAAATTTCACGGAGTTCTGACATCTTCTTTCATTGCTGCAGTTATTTTAGAAAGGAAAATGGTTTTCCATACCATTTCCTGGCGAATCAACGTTCTATTTATTTTTCTAATTTCATCAATTCTTACATTTACCCACTTCACAGTTGATGTTCTTCTCCTAAAAAATTTTCCCAATCCTTTTTTCATATATCTTGATGACTTAATCAATTCTATCCTTATTTTTTCTCCTTTCATAAATCTTCCAACTTTCCTCATCCTGCTAATATATCGTACTCTCCTTCGTCACTAAAATCCTTTCCTATTTATATGACTAAAGAGAAATATAACTTTCTTTTTCATTTGCTATTTCCTTCGCACATTGCCATCTTTACTAATGAAAAGATCTGCGAACTGAGGCTGTCCTCGCAGCTCCATCAGTTCATTTAAAATATTTTTCTTCTGTTCCATATTTATCGCGGAATCTGCGGTTCTTCTTCCAGCAACTGCATTCGTTGCTTTTACCAACATTATTAATAAATTTCTGTCAGCTTCTAATTCTAAAAGTGTTCTATAGCCCATTGCTTCACCTTTTCCTCTGCACATCGTAAACCTCGCAATTCTCCTTATTTATTCACTTATCTTTAGACTACACTAAATTGATTTCTTGAGAATGCCTAGTTATGCCGGAATTTCGAGAACAAACTGACTCATTATGTGCATGCATGTGTATATGTGTGTGGAATGCACGCGTGTGTGTATGTTGGTGTGTACATATATATATATATATATATATATATTAATTACAACGTAATTCTTAGGCTACCCCCCATTCGAAAAAATGCCCCAGAAAAATGTCCCAATTTTATGTAATGCTAAATGTCCCAAAAAAATGTCCCAATTTTATGTAACGTTTGTTATATTTTATAGCATTTTTGTTATTGTTATTTAAAAAATGTCACAATTTTATGTAACGAAATATGTAACGAAAAAGGTAATGAAACAATATCTTAATTTTATGTAAAGGATAGGATTTTTGTGATTATGTTTTGTTTTCCTTTTTGTGTTGATGCCAGTAAGAATTACGTTGTAAATTTTGATCATTTTATACAAAGTATAGAAGAGAAAGAGACATAAATAAAAGCAAGAGGGGTTGAGGGGCATAGCCCCTTGCGAGGCCAAAGTAGCCGAGTTTATATATATATATACATATATATGTATAAGTCAGTTTGTAAAAGTTTATTTGGGTACATCACTACTTAAAGTTTAATTGTTTTGATAATATGTGTGAGATATATATTTAGTAGTTTATATACACATTAGTTATAGATGGATAAAAGTTGTAGAAATTAAGTTTGTAATATTTATTAAATAAATATACGAACGGTCTTTTCGCGGTAAGGTCCCACCTTTAATTTAAATATTTCAATGAATGCAGCCTTTTCCCTCCACGATATCTGCTCCCGTTGATGCGTTTTCCATCTTTTTAAGAGTGAAATAAAATTTATTTGAGTTAATTACGCAATGAGGTAAGCTTAAGAGTTTTGAAAAGTAAATTGTTATTACGATTTTTAGATTAAAACTAAAATAACATGGTTTAAGTATATACCGTTTCTGGTATTGTTTAATGTTATTATTTCATTTATTAGTGTTGGCATCACGAGCAGTTTTACGTATATTCGAATTCGGGATACTACTTTGGATGACATGGTTGATGAGCGTAGATAATTCCAGAAGTAAGATAGATACATTTAACATTGGTGGTGTATTACGTGATAACAACAGCGCATTTCATTTCCGGCGCATAATAGAGGTTAGTATAAATAAAATATGCGTACATATTTACAGATTAACTTTCGTAATGAATTTTAATTTACACAACTTGTTTCCACTTCCATCTTTCCTCACCTGAGCACTTTTGTGCTACAGGACTTATGCTCTAGCGACCATTTTCCTATACTCATATGCCCGTCCAAAGCCCTCCCTACCCAAACCCCCCCACCTAAGCCTCAATTTCTATTCCACAAGGCGGATTGGGATATATTTTCAGTTAAAGTAAACGTTTCCAGCGAGCCATCCGAATCTTTATCAGAGAACATCAACTCCTTTATCGACGCTATTACGAATGCTGCTCTAGCATCCATTCCTAGGTCTGTCCTAACAAACAGATCCCGACGGGTCCCATGGTGGTGCCCCGAAATAGGAACAGCCATACGCCAACGTAAACATGCCCTTAGGAAGTTTAAATCAACAGGCTTATATCCTGATTTGATCGAATTTAAAAAACGCCGTGCAGCTGCGAGGAGCCTCATTAGGCGCAAAAAACAGGAATCTTGGCAGCAATTTATGCATTCAATCTCTATAAATACTTCTAGTCACAATATTTGGCACAAAATTAAGGCACTGAACGGTATTAATCGTGCGACCCCTTCCTTTTCGATAAACCAGAATGGTTCCATGTTATCTGACCCGTTGGAAGTCGCAAATGCTTTTGCGAATCATTTTGCAATGGAGTCATCCTCATCGTCATATTCGTCTGCCTTCTCTTTAAAGAAATATTCCACGGAACAACAACCAATAACTATCATCTCTGACTCCTCACTTTCCTACAATTGCCATTTCACCATTTCTGAACTAGACTATCAACTCCAGTACCATACTGCAAACAGCGCGCCTGGGCCCGGTTCCATCCATCCTTATATGTTAAAACACTTACCTCCGTCAGCGAAAAACTTCCTCTTACATATCTATAACCAAATATGGTCCTCCGGATCGATCCCTGAGCCATGGAAATTAGCAGTTGTTATTCCTATTCTGAAGCAAAATAAAGATCCTCTTTTTCCACAAAAATACAGGCCTATATCCCTCATAAGTGTCCTCGCAAAAACGCTGGAAAAAATGGTTAATCGGCGTCTCCTTTTCGTCCTTGAACATAATAATCTCCTATCCTCGTCACAAGCCGGATGGCGTAAGAAGCGTACTACAGTTAATCATCTGCTGAGACTACAAAGGCAAATATTAACAGCATTTCACAGACGCCAACATGTATACTCCGTCTTTTTCGATATAGAAAAGGCGTTCGTCAGAGTATGGCGATACGGCCTCTTATCCAAGCTGACAACAGCTGGTATAAGTGGAAACATGGCCAAGTATCTGAATAATTTTTTAACAAACAGAACGTTCCATATTAAGATTGGTTCGTCAACATCGATCACAATTCAAACTGAGAATGGCTTACCACAAGGATCTGACCTTAGTGCAACCTTGTTTATTTTTTATATCAATGATACAAATGATTGTATTGCTCCGCCTGTAAACGCCCGGCTCTACTTTAACAACTTAAACATTTCCCTATCTTCCAGTTTTCCAGCAAATGCTCAAAAAATCCTACAAAAAACTATTTCAAAACTACAATCCTGGTGTAACAATAACGGTCTTGTGTTTTCTCCATCTAAATCTATCTGTGTTGATTTCTATAGGGGACGTCAAAACTCTTCCAGCATCCACCTCAATCTAGAAAATTCCTCACTTCATTTCCACCCTACTGCTACTTTCCTTGGACTACTGTTCGATCAAAAGCTAACTTGGCGATCTCACATATCCAATCTTAAAGTTAAATGTCATAAATTCCTATCTATTCTTAAATATGTATCAAACACAAAGTATAATGTACCTCCGAAAACTCTCCTCTCCATATTCAAATCCTTGGTCATTTCCCGAATAAACTACGGGTCCCAGGCGTATTCGTCAACCAGTCCTTTTTTACTTAAATCCCTTGATTCAATACACCACACGGCGCTCCGCACGATACTTGGCGCACATAGAACTTCCCCGTCTGTAAGTTTGTGTGCCTTGTTAGGCACTCCCCCACTAAAGTATTTCCGAACCTATTATTACCACCGTGAGACCCTCGCTCTTTTCTCTAGTAAACGTGCCTGTCCTATTGACACAAATGACCTCCCCAACACCCCAGAGTTCCCTAATGACCCTCTCCCAGAAATCTTGGCCCTCCTATCGCAGAACAACGTGAGCGTAATCCCTTTCCCTAACCTGGCTCCTAACACTATGATTCCGCCGTGGGCCCCTTTAAACATTGATGTTAATTTTTCCCTGACGAAGTATAATAAACCCCTGCACCCGAATATCGTTCAGTTGACAGCAGCAGCAAGAATGCAAAAATACCCCGACCACCTCATTTTCTACACGGATGCTGCTAAGGCTACCCCAGAGGCTACTTCATCCCCAACCGCCTGTTCCTTTGAAGTCTGCGACGTGATTCGAAGCATTCGACTGAATGACAATTGCTCGGTACTGGATGCTGAAATATACGCAGTATTTTTCTGTTTGGAATACTTTCTTTCTACAGAGCCTACATTACAGAAAGCCCTGCTGGTATCTGATTCATCCGCGGCTTTATTGACAATCTCTAATCCCCTTATCAAACATCCCGTATCGAACCCAACAGGTAGCATACGAACTTATTAAGAGACAGTGCTCCGTATCCTTTCTGTGGGCGCCCAGCCATGCAGGGATTCCTGGAAATGAACGCGTCGATACATCCGCCCGAGCAGAAATATATTGCCCCTCGCCTAGTAACAGCCCACCTCCACCTTATCTCTCGAACATAATCTTCAATAATCTCACGTCCTTATGGAAAACCCATTGGTCCTCGTGTCAGACTTTCTCGAGGTTAATTAAACCCTCAACGGAACCATGGTGGCCAGAAAAAAGCATTTCCCGCAGAGATTTCTGTGCACTTAGCCGCTTGCGCATAGGCCATACGGCCATGTCGCATAATTTTATTTTGCAAAGAACCCCCTCTCCTACGAATTGTCCTTTCTGTGGCCAAGATGTTGCTCCCTCAACTCCTCATATACTATGCGACTGTCTAGCATTATCACCTCACCGGCCCCCTTCAATTAATAACAAAACAGTCACCAACATTCTTAAGAATTCCCCCGATGCAATTTTATCCATAACACAATTTATCAGAACTAGCGGAATAATCAGATATTTATAAAAACAAACAGCGCATCTTCGTACTGTAATAGCCACAGCAGTTAAACACAGTACAAGATGTTGCTTTCACAAAAAAAAAAAAAAAAAAAAAAAAAAATTTACATAAATACGTTAACTCTATGTCCGATATATACGTTGCGGTAAATCCCGTTAGTTCAAAACTATTCACAAATCTTTAAAATATCGCATAAAAATTCAAGTATTTTCTGCATGCAGTCTGTTCCGGCATATTACCTGTAAAACAAATTAAACGTCTAGCTACGTTCGAAATGACTACATTTAAATTTAACAGCGGGACACATAAATAATTAAACACAAAAATAATCAGTGTATAGTAAGTGAAAATTTAAAGGCGCAACATGCAAGATAGAAAAATAACAAAATGCGGGATTACTACAAAAGGGAACGAGTAAACAATGAGCCGAAAGTGGAAACGAGTATAAACAGGAAGCCGAATGTACAGAAAAAAAGAAGTGAACGAAATATCGAAAATGTACGGATCTAAAGCGAAGGCAAGCTGGTAGAACAGAGAAGCCGCTGACTTATAAAATCACAATATACATATCAAAGAAAATTGGTGTTCTCTTTCAAAGGGTACTCGTCTTTATGATAGGTGAAATGCCCCTATTACGGAATTTTAAAATTAATTTAGGTTAACGTTTTTAGAGTATTTAAGATAAGGTTTGGCCATATTAATAGCTTCCGACAGCCTCGGTATAATAACCTGTGTATAACCTAAAAACCGTCATTTTTAAAAATTATTTTTTTCTCAGGAAATAAAAATGATACCTTTATAAAAAAAAAAAGATCACGCTCATGTAACATGTTAGGACTATTATGTGTGATTTTTTTTAAAATCATAACCTGCACTCTGATTTTGTTTTTTTATAATGGGTTCGTCAACATGGACATTGGCTCAAGAACAGCGGAACAGAGGGGAAAGAGAGACTCAAATCCTTACATGATCAGAGATAGCCGGCAGAAAGGAATTAAGAGCTAGAATAACCGAAGGAGAAGGAAGGGAGAGAATGAATGAGTATGGAGTAGGAATACCGATTTGTAAGAGGATGCACTCTGCTTTTAAAACACTTCCAAAGTATTTCAAATGCAAGGAGTTGGTCTATTAAAAGGGCTACAAGTAATTTTTTCTTTTAATTACATTTTTTTTATGAAAAATACAATGGTTTAATGAGAAAATTTGATTTCATTTCGGGTCCTCACAAAAAATTCAAAAAAACATTTTATTTTGTGTTTTTTTTATGGTTTTTGGTCGCTAACTCTTTGTAGATTATTTATACAGTAAAACTGATAACGCCATCAGATTCTACAGGAACAAAATACGTTGAAAACGTGTATAACACTTTTAGAAATCGCTGGATTGTAGTTGAAAAATCTGGTAAATAAAATAATTCCAGACAAGTCGCATGGTATACATTCGAAAATCTAGCTTAATTCGAACTCAAGGGCGCTTTTTCAATTGTTTTTGTCGACTGCAAAACCATAGCAAATGCATTTAAAAAGTATGGTTCGGGAAAACGTTGAACATGAATATTGTCGGTCAAAATTGCTAATACAGTAATGTGACGTAACATAGAATCGTCATTTGAGGTCAGTGATTATTAAGTAAACATACGTAAGCGGTATATAGTTGAACACAAATAATTTGAAATTAATACGCAAAAATTTGATTTAATTGTGCTTCTGATGCGGAGCAGAAATAGTTTTCAGTTTTCACAATTTTCTATAAATCGTTTGCTATTCTAAAATCTTAGCTTCAATTCAAATTTGTTAATTAAAAGTTATATAAATATTCCGAAATATGAAAAATAGACAATATATATTACGCTGTGTGATGAGATCTGTTAAAATGATAGACGGTTACCCCTAGTGTATAATAAAAGAACATATTTCATGATTTTGTATTGAAACACTAGAGAATTCTTTTTTTACCTGCACTGAAGATATTATCATTAGAGAGCGCATCTTTCTTTACGGACCATAAACTGTTTCGTGATTACCCTATTTATTTACTTTCTGAAGTATTTTACTTTTCCACTTCTAATTTCAATACGAAATCATAAAATTTCTCATTAAACTATTATATTTTCCATAAGAAACGATGTAATTTAAAAAGTTTTACTATATAAATAATTTACAGAGTTAGCTACCAAAAGACAAAAAAAAAAAAAAAAAAATTTTTTTTTTGAATTTTTCGTGAGAACCCCCAAATGAAATCAAATTATCTCATTAAACCATTGTATTTTCTATAAAAAAAGACGTAATGCACAGAAAAATATTACTTGTAGCCCTTTTAATAGACCAACTCTTTGCATTTTAAATACTTTGGAAGTGTTTTAAAAGCAGAGGGCAGGTTATGATTTGAAAAAATTCACACATAATAGTCCTAACATGTTATATGAGGGTGATTTTTTTTTTCCATAAAGATATCATGTTTATTTCCTGAGAAAAAAGTAATTTTTAAAAATGACGGTTTTTAGGTTATACACAGGTTATTATACCAAGGCTTTCGAAAGCTACTAATATGGTCAAACCTTATCTTAAATACTCCAAAAACGTTAGCCTAAGTTAATTTTAAAATTCCGTAATAGGGGCATTTCACCTATCATGAAGGCGAGTACCCTTTTTTCCTTCTTACGATAATTTTTCCACGTTGAGGAATTATAGTACCTCTTTTTACTACCGAAATTGGATTATTTCAACAGCATCAGCTTTTTTTCCCCACGTTCTTAGACTATATATCGAAAAAAATACCACGTTTAAGGTCAATTCGAAAATTTATAGTTCGACTAGAAGTATGGAACTCAGAAAAACTTATCTTTAACATTTTTTAATTTATTACCAATTGTATACCGGTCAGATGTTATTCTTCCTTAAGTATATATTTTTTTGAAACAAGACGAATTCTAAAAGTGCAAAATGCGTTTTTAAATGAAAAATAACGCTTCAAGGTAAAAAGGATGGCTGTGTTTTTATGTAATTTTTTATGTTTACCTTTGTAAAAGTAAATTGGCAAATGGAAAGAATTAAAAATGATTTGAAAAAAAAAATACATTCACGTTATTCCTTAATTGTTTTAATTGTTTTTTTTTTTATTATGTTTTACATCGTGCTATTAACGACATTTTTACTTTCCTCATCAATGTACTCTTTTTATTTTTTTATGGGTTTCTCAACGAGAACATTAGCCCGAAAAAGGGGAACAAGGAGTAAATAACGTTATATTCTTAAATGTTTAACGATAGAAGGCAGGAATAACAGATGTAGAAGTAAATGAGAGAATGTAAGAAACACTATAAGGAATATACGGAGTTTTAGTAGAGAAGAGTAGAAGAAGGATTGTCCAGCAGAACAGGTCGAACGTTTAAATAAAATATGTCCAAAATCACAAGGAATGTATGCTGAGAGATGAAACGGACAAAATGAACTAGAAGCAAATGAAAATCGAAAAAATGATGCAAAAAAGAGACTATGATTAAAGTGACGGCAACAGATAGCCGAGATTATGGAACTTTTAAGAGAGGGGAAATCTAGGAACCACGGGCGAGGATGAAAAGGTAGCTGAATGGAGAGGTAAAAGGAGGCAGGATTAGAAAATAAAGAAGAATAGGAGTTAGGCGATAGTTTGGAATAAGCGATTGAGGAAAGAGGAACAATATTATAAGCTGGAAAAAAATCTATCACTGGAAATGGATGGGCGGGCTAAGGAGTCCACCACCTCATTACCCTCAATGCTCAAATGACGAGGAATCCATGAAAGATTGATCTCGATCGAGTGGAGAAGGAACAGATCATGGATGAGGGAGCGTATGAAAAGTATTACATAATTGAAAGATGTAGAAGCAATGTCAGATGTGATAACCTGCAATGCACTTTTGGTATCTGAGGTTAAGAGCACTTTATGGAAAACCAATGATGAGGAAACAAAGAGGACAGCACGTAGAATAACAATATATTCCGCATAGAAATCTAATCAAAAGAAGAGAAGTTTAAAACATTCAGAATAATTTAAGGCAGAACCGAAAAATGGAACCAACTCCATTTCTATGGAATCATCAGTATAGATAGCGATGTGTGTAGAAAAAAGAGAAACTAAAGCATTGGAAAATTCAGTTGTGGCGACATGTTAAGGATCAGTTTTAGAACGGAAGGATAAAGAAAAACATTTAATAAAATGAAGATAATTAGAAAAAATGAATTTTTTTTTCTTCTTTTGGGGGGGGGGGGGGCTCGTCTACCGCGGACCTTTACCCAAAAACAATTAGAACAGGAAGGAGTCAATTATATCTTGATACGGTCGGATATTGTTAGAAGAAAGGAACAAATAATAGGAACAATGTGTGAAGAGGGAAAGGATAGGATATAAAAGGTACAATATGGAGTAGAAAGACCAAGTCGCAGCAAACTGAAGTAGAAAGTAGAGAACACTCAGCAGAAAAAAGAAACACTTAATTAACACATGATCAGCATCGCAAACACGATTTTCCTTTGAGTGGAGAGGACAATAGGGAAAGGCAACCAACGAAAACCAAAAACGGAAGGAAAATAATAAAGTATGGCTTAAGAGCGCAGACGAATAACGGAGACAACAACCGAACGACAAAGTGAAGGAACAAAGAAAACAACGGAATGCCAGGAGGACTAGGTTGAACAGAAATATATAGAAAGAACAATTGTTAGAGAAAGAGGAAACATATACATCCGATACCAAAGTCTGAGATGAAAACCTTTGCACAGCGGAAGGAGATAAGAGGATGGGACTTTTTTTAATGAAGAAGTGAGAAGAGCCATCAACCAGAGTACCAAAGAATCTGCCGCTTCATTATCAGAAAGATGCTCGAGTGGCTGGGAACCCACAGCAAATATCAGTATAAACTGAATGGAAACAAGAAAGAACGTGGATAAGTGAGCGTATGCGGAGTATGATAAAATCACAGGAATGATCAGGTAGGGAGAATGAATTAAAAGGCGATAATGGAATCGGATGTAATCAAGAATTTAGAGAAAAAGTGATTGTAGAAAATGAAGATGATCGAACGTAGGATAGTCATTAATACGTTTATGAATGTGGAATAGAAAAGAGGCAGGCGGAAAGATTCTGAGAAGTCAAAATATAGAATGATAAAAGAGGCACCGATACCACCCGGGGCCTATTCCAACCATCTGTAAACACGGTTGCATACGAAGGAAATTGAGAATTTATAAAACTGTGGAATTCCTGTCTAATTAGGGCGTGCGGAAGAAACTTGGACAGCGTAGGTCTAGTAAACATATTTGGAGGATGACAGAGATCGGCAAAATTAAAACATAAATAAGAAAGATTGACAAAGGATATTATGTAAGGACAAACCGAACTGAGCCGAAGGGAGATTAGAGATAAAATAGGGGTTTCCCTAAGTACGAAACGGCAGTTCCTAGAAATGGAAAGATAGGAATGGATTAGAGTAGATGACGTGAGTGGGAGACGCTTAGTAAGACAACGATAGCCCAAATAAGATCTGCGAATAGAAAGAGGTGGTGTATTAGATTCAGTAAGAACTGCTGGAATTAGATATGATTTAAGAGCACCAAGGTATAGACGAAGGCAAAAGTTTTGGATTACATCCAATTTAGAAAGTCGGGACTTAGAGGCGCAACCATAGAGAAGTGAACAGTAATCAAATTTTGAGCGGATGATAGATTTATATAAGGACATAAGATTTGGTGGAAGATAAGACCTTCGGCAGGTTTAGCCTTTTGGTTGCTAAAGAGGAAAGATACTTGAAAGAAAAAATGAAAGAAAAATAAGGAAGTTTTTCATGTCTGTAAATAAATGGCGAAAATTGAAAAAGGCGAACAGAAATAAGAAAAAAAAATTAGAGATCTATTAGAGGTAAATCACCATTTATAAAAGATAGATGCGTAAGAAGAAACAAGTGAGGAGGAATAAAAGGCACACGTTTAATCGAAAAACGAAAACCCAAACAGGATATCTATCAATAAAGAAGGGACGATTATTGGATTCAGCAAGGATAGACAGGGAACCAGGGTAAATCTCAGGGCACCGAGACAATTTTGAAAGAAGAGGCGCGGGAGAAATTGTCATAAATAAAGCAATAGTAATCCAGGCTAGAGCGGATAAAGTATTTATAAAACATGAGCAGTATAAAGGAATCATCTTGCCAATTTTCTTTATCTTTATATTTAATTATCAATGCTTTAAGAAAACAATTTTATCCATATTATTTTTAATCTTTTTTTTTATTATTATTATTTAATTTTTATTTTCCTTATGGTTCGGTACAGCCAGCATGAGAATGTAATGACTAAGCACATTGCTGCTCGAACTTTTGGCAAATTTATTATTGAAAGCATAGATAAATTCAGTTCAGGTAAATAAAAATTTAAATAATATCATGAAACGTGAGGGAAGCAGAGCTTAATTTCATTAGTGGCTATTATATTGCAGTTTCGTACGAACGGATAATAATTAACAGGTAAAAGAACGGATTATTAGTTCTTTAGCGTTCTGTGTAGAGTTAATCGATAATGAACTAATTTAAGAGAAGCCGTTGTAATGGAAACATACTAATATTAGTGAAAATGACGTCGGTCTTGGGTTACGTACGTCGCACGGAAGCAATCGGATTACTAAGCAGAGCAAAAAAATTTAAGAAGAAAATGAATAAGTTTGAAATATAACTTTAGTGCAAGTTTACATGGATCGGCTCTGCTGGAAGAGTTTATCGAACAAAGTAAATTAATTTTGCATTTAAAAAAACTGATGCTTAAGTTTTTAAGTTTATAGTATTTTTTTATTTTTTATTTTAAGGTTACAACACATGATAATACATAATAGTGGCGAATCCTGATTTTTTCTTGGTGCTTCTCTAAAACAGAAAAATGTTGAAAGTCGCACGCACTGCTAAACAAACAATGGCAGATTAAAAAGCTATTTTTTTGTTTTAAATTTAGAAAAATAAAAATTTTAATTTATTTAAGAAAAAATTGATATCTAAATTTAGATACAGAAAAAATAAGAAATCTATTATCAATTTAAATTGCTTTATGCAAAATTCACTAACAGAAAAGACCTAACTGGAAATCTAGTGATTCGGAATTTTAACTTAGCTACACTTGCAGATAATTTTAAATTGCTTTACGTATTTACATATTACTTTGAATAGTTTTACATAAAATTACATTATGCTATGAAAAATAGAATACATTCAAAAGAGACAGAAAAATAAACGCCGAAAATCGAGGTCATGCAGAGATATTACAAACAGTTGTGCAAATCTTCAAAACCACCCGCAAGTTGTAGCAATAACATTTCACTGTTTATCGCTGCGCTGTACAATAGACCGGGTGTTAAACCTTATCCTAGTCAGTAATATATGTGGTGCTTTTTTTCGCCACCTGATGGAATAACGACGATAAACGCGGGCATTAAGTGTGACAAATTGAGTCTAGATATATGTAAAATGCTATTTCCTGCGTCAAAAACAAATGTGTAATGTACAATTGCTGATTGCTTGCCAAGGTAGAGAAATACCTGGTTCTAATTAGTTAAACGTGTGATCTGAATAGCTGTCTGCGTTATTGTTGTGTGTGGGCATATGCTTTCTTAGTAATTCACTAACGTTCGAGAAGTACTTTGTCTGGAGAACAGAACACGAAAGACGAGCAGATCATCAAAACTGGAATTCCACTGTCTCTTCCTCATTAAGCACTTTTCTCTGCATGCTCAAATAGCGACTTCTCAGATTTCCGCTGGCAAGTTATAAGCTGTCTCTGTGGTCAAGTTGATCTCTGCTGTTAGATTAATTATGACAGACTTCTTTCATTTTCAATTTACTTCGGTACTTTGCCGCACTACTGGAAGTACTGCAGTATTCGTCACCCATGTATATATATATATATATATATATGTACCATTATATTATTATATCATCTGCGTCATGAAACCCACTAATGTGCAACAATACGCGAACAATGGTAAACATATAGGATAAAATAATAATAATAACAATAGATATGGAAATTTAAACTAAACTAAATTGAATATAACCAAAGATTTGTTACAATAATAAATACAATTAAAGAGCAAATGAATTATTCTCAATACGTAAATTAAATAAAATAAATAAAACTTTACAAACAAAACCGATTTCTATTCTAATCGGAAGTAAAAATAAGTATCTATTACAATAACGTATATATGTAGTAAAAAAAAAGAAAACGGTTCATCTCTTGACCGGTTAATAAATTCTAATAAAAATAATAATAATAGTAATACATTTATTTTAAATTACAGCTGAGATTTTACATATAGTTAATTATAAAAACGCGGTCATTGATTAATGTCAACGCATAAACTCTCATCTATAAGTACATCTGCACCCACATTAATTCGTCTAGATCTTACATGCAGACACCTAAATGCACTACCCACAATATGGACAGAGAACTGTATTCCAAAACGAGCATACGTAGGGGAGAAAAATATATTTACGAAATTCAAGAACCAGCCAGAACTCCGCACACCCTATAGCATTAACATACCTTCTATAATACCCACAATATCTCACACAGCCTGTGGGCCATGCAACCCAAACATAGGAATACAGCATACACCCATGCACGAATCCCATGTATCATATGTATAATAGTGATATGAGCACATCTACTCTTAAATGTGTAAAGTTACAATATTTCGTGTTAAAGGTAATAAAAAAATTTATTAATATCAGTTGCACTAATTAAATAAAATTATTAAGTGTGAAAGGCATAGGGAAGAAAATATTATAAAATCAACTGAAGCAAATTAAAATGAGGAGAAGGTACAGTCCTAATTAGGAAAAAAAAAATGAAATTAAAGCCCTACGCCCATTAGTTTTTCTGCCACGAACATATGTCACAAAATGTAACATTAAATAAAGATTTTTTTTTTTTGTCGCGCATTTGGAAAAAATGACGTTGCCAATTTTTCTCGTTCTATGCGAAGTACAGAAGTGATAGAGCTTGAGGCCCAGGGGTGCCCCAGGCGGGTTCAAGAAACGCTTGCGAGGCACAAAGAGCCGAGTTTATATAATGACCCTTGACCCCTCTTGCTTTTATTTATGTCTCTTTCTCTTCTATACTTTGTATAAAAAGATCAAAATTTACAACGTAATTCTTACTGGCATCAACACAAAAAGAAAAACAAAAAAAAATCACAAAAATCCTATCCTAACATTTAACTTTCTTTGCATAAAATTAAGATATTATTCTTTACATTTTTCGTTACATATTTCGTTACATAAAATTGTGACATTTTTTAAATAACAATAACAAAAATCCTATAAAATATAACAAACGTTACATAAAATTGGGACATTTTTTTTGGACATTTTGCGTTACATAAAATTGGAACATTTTTTCGAAGGGGTTGCTTAAGAATTACGTTGTAATTAATATATATATATATATATATATATATATATATATATATATATATATATATATATTATTTGTCCCCTAAAAATATAGCTCCGACTTTGACTCTCTGAGAAATTTATTAAAATTTGAATTACTTAAATTTATGTATTTTTACAGAATATTTAACAATTTTTTCGAAATATTGATTTTAAACATATGCATCCAAATATCAGACGTGAATCTTTAACTGTCGTAATACATTTCAAAAACAACATAAACATACTGGAAGAATTGAGAAATTGAACTGAATGCCGGTATTTCTAAAGAATTTTATTGCAATTAGATTTTAGGATAAAAAAAAAAAAACAGATATCCTCAATTTTATGTTTAATACACGATTAATATTTGTTTAAAAAATCAGAATTTCATTTTTCCAAAATTAATGATTCGTTACGTAATTAAAATTAATCAACACTTTTTTCTATATCCGATTCCATCAGCATCGTATGTATTAATGACTACGTCATTCTTATCCCCGGGAACACTACATTTTTTGTTGCATTAGTTTATATAAGATATCAAAAGTTGAATGCTATGTTGTACAATTGTTAAGATTTTTTAAAAATAAAAGATAGGTAAGAAGTCAATTGAAAATTATTTTTCTAAAAGAAATTTAGAAAAAAATAATTGGGGATCAAAGTGGTTTGCTCCTTTGCGAGGCCCGAAGGGCAGAGTTTTATAATATATACATATATATATATATATATATATATATATATATATAACTCGGCCATTTTGGCCTCGCAAGGGACTGTGCCCCTTGACCCCTCTTGCTTTCATTTCTGTCTCTTTCTCTTCTATACTTTGTATAAAATGATCAAAATTTACAGCGTAATTCTTACTGGCATCAACACACACAAAAAATAACATAACCACAAAAATCCTATTCTAACATTTACCTTCCGTTATATAAAATTAAGACATTTTTTCGTTACATTTTTCGTTACATATTTCATTACATAAAATTGTGACATTTTTTAAATAACAATAACAAAAATCCTACAAAATATAACAAACGTTACATAAAATTGGGACATTTTTCTGGGACATTTTTTTGGGACATTTTTTTGGGACATTTAGCGTTACATAAAATTGGGACATTTTTTCGAATGGGGGGTAGCCTAAGAATTACGTTGTAATTAATATATGTATATATAGTATAAATACACATTTATATATTAATTATCTGTATTTTAACGTTTCAGAATATAAATTTCGACATTCCGTTTGTTCCCCGCCATAACACTTATTATGCACATTCCATTTTAATGGATTCCAATCCGATCAGAACTGCTCTTAGCGTTTGTAATCACTTAGTTTCAAAGAGGGTAAGTTTATTTATCACTCAGTTTATTATTCGCTTTATATTACATTGGAATTGTAAGGTAATCAACTTCAATCAAACTGTCTTTTTACTTAAAGTAAATATTTTTACTAGTTCTAATAATAATTTGGTGTCCTTCGTTAACCAATTATCGGAAGTTTCTATGTGCAGTAAAAACACGTTCAAGTTTTTTAATATTATTGCAACGCCATGCTTTGATAGAATACATTCGTAGTCGCAGAAAAAATCTATATCAGTACTTCGAAAATAATGGATTTATTAATTTTGTAAGCGCTTAGAAAATTTCGAAAATTCCATTTATAATTTTGGTCATTTGCGAAAATAACGAACTTTATTAATACATTACGAAAATGCTTTATTAGTTTCATGTCAACAATTGCATTTCGAAATGTGAATTATGATTAAAAATAATGCGAAATGTAAATGTTTCACTGTAAATAAAGAATAATGAACGCGAAAAGAATTCGTATTGTAAATAAAACATATAGGCGAGAATAAGAGTTCAAAAACATTTTTATTATTCACATTTCATCGATTGATGTTTTCTATGCGCTCCATTAATGTCGGATGTTCCATTCGAAATATACTGAAGAGTTTGTTACTTATTGGGAATCGACTGTATAAGATGTGTGCTTTAATAAGCGCCGAAATCAACTGGGGGCCGTAACCTAAACTGTTCGCATAGCGATCCGCCTCGTATTCAAACTGGCGCATGACCACATTTAACAGATAGCTAAGCAAGCCATTATTTATCGGCCAAACGATGAACATGTTTATTAAATAGAACCCGATGACTGCCGGTTGAATTTCATGGAAGTTAAATACTTCGTACAGATACTTTTTTCTGTAAAGAACGCTGCACGCTAACCATATCGCTGTACCTGGCAGCTGGAACAAAGAACAATATTTAAAAACCTCTTTTAGCCGCCTAATTTAATAAATTTTCAAAATGGAAGAAAGCTAATAAATTTAATGGTGAGCGAAAAGTAAAAATATCCGACAAGGAGGGGTCGCGATCTGCGGGTCACCGATTTTGATGAAACTATGCAGATCGATAGAACACCATGAGTATATAAACTGTGTAGAATATTGGAATGCAACGTTTTGATTTACGTGAGAAATTAAAATTTTTAGAAGCCGAATTTAACGGATGATATATATAGCCGTTTAAACAAAAATATGCAATAAATTCCAGATTATGTTTATATTTAATTTATGCACATGGTTCGGAAGACTGATTATTCCAAAATGAAGTATATTAAATAAAAAAATTATTAAAAAACATTAATTTTTAATTAAATAAAAATTTAAATACGTCATTCATTACATTTACATACTATAAAAACACAATTTATAACCTATTTGTTTTGTGGTGTAGCGGTAAAAATAACGTCTATTTGTACATACTTCGAAGTAAGATTGTCCGGGTTCGATTTCCCGCGCGCGGTGTCACGTAAAATTTTTGATTCTTATATTTTAAATTACTAATTGTCATCTAATTATTTTAATTCTTCATACATAACTACATAAATATAATAAAGCGTAAGATAAATATGTTTTATACACAACGAATTAATTATATATTGTATATAAATATAAATAAAAAAATATACCTATCTACATGTAATATAAGAGAGTTGATGAATATTAATTATAATTAAAATACTACAAACTTGATTTTTATTTACATAATTTGGAGTGATATAGATCGTAAAAACAAATAAAACAGAAATTCCTGCAACATTTCATGCAACATATAAATTAATTATTACCGCAAGAGCAAAGTTCTTTTAATTTTTCCTTTTTGAAAAACAAATTTCATTTACATTTAAAAATATTTCACGTTTACCTGTATGTTTAGAGGAAAACCATGCACAAAACAATCGTTAAATAATTTAAATGTTTAAAAATTGTTATTATATTTATATAGTTATGTATAAAGAATTAAAATAATCAGATAATAACAATTGGTAATTTAAAATATAAGAATCAAAAATTTTACATGACACCATCTTATTTCCAGGTATGTACAAATAGACGTTATTTTTACCGCTACACCACAAAACAAATACGTTGTAAATTGTGTTTTTATATTTATATAAATGACGTATTTAAATTTTTATTTAATTAAAAATTAATGTTTTTTTAAATTATTTTATTGTTTTTTAATAATTTTTTTGTTTAATATACTTCATTTTGGAATAATCAGTCTTCCGAACCATTTGCATAAAGTAATTATAAACACGACCTGGAATTTATTGCATATTTTTGTCTAAACGGCTGTGTATATCATCCGTTAAATTCGGCTTTTAAAAATTTTAATTTCTCACGTAAATCAAAAAGGTTGCATTCTAATATTCTACACAGTTTATATACTCATGATCTTCTATCGATCTGCGGAGTTTCATCAAAATCGGTGACCCGCAGATCGTGACCTCTCCTTGTCAGATACAAATTTTAAGAAAATAAGGAAATAGCTTAAACTATTATTACACAATTGTCAACGGGCCCTAGGGAAAAGATTCTACGAACTATTATTTTGTTTCAGCTTAAGTAAAGAAAACATTTCTTTGAAATTTGTAATAAAGTTGTGAATATTTTTCTTTTTAATTTACAGAAATATAACATTGTTTGAATATACATGAACTTGAAAATAAAGCAAACCTAAATTGGTTATCGGTGACAAAATATTAAAGAAAAGTTACAGATAGTGTTCCATTTCATTTTGAAATAGAATTATTAGTGATTTAGAGAATTCCTTTGGTTTTATATTGTTTTCTTATCTTTTATCGGCTCAACGGTTCAGCCGGTCTCCGGATATGTTAATAACACGTCTAATATAGTGAGAATATGTTTAGTAAAAAAAAACACGAACGATTTAAAACCGGTTAAAAAGTTTGTTTCGTTCGTTATATAAACGGATCTTAATATTAATTAATCTTAAACAATTGGTAATATTTCTAACTTATTTCGAAAGAAAATATACAGCATATTAAAGAATGGTGTTACCACTTAAAGAGGTTTTAACTTGGGCGCACTCGAGAGCAGAGGGACCGCATCTCAAGACCTCACCATAAATGTACAAATTGTAACCCAAATCTTCCCTTTTTCGTAAATGTCGAATATTTTACATTTCCATTTGGTCTATGAATCAACGAGAAGGAACAAAGGAAAAGTGTAGTAAAAGATTTATTAAAAAAAAAACAAAAAAACAAGCCGCACTACGGCACATTTTAATCGGGGAATATTGTGAACTACTCCGCGAATTATTCTTGAACATGGTGCAAACTATGAATAAGTTTCGTGTGTAAACTCGAGTTTATAACATAGTCTCGCAAACACAAGTCGCGCACTGTCAAATCCCGCTAAATTCAGTGATTCTTGCAGTGTCCATCTAAGAATTATCTAACAGGAGGAAAAAGTAATGCGACATAGATTAGTCTTGCTGAAAATATCCTTCCCGACGTAAATCCGGAGCTATATTTATTGTTTTTAAATTCACTTATATGTTTCCCTTTGCAGCACGCGATAGATAACTTGATCGTTTTACACAGCGAACTTTTACACACTCAGCTAGTAGAAAAAAAGTTCAAGCTGCTACATTTACACTAAGGTTCGAAAAATGTGATTTTTTCCAACTTGAACGCGTCAAAGTTTATCTCGCACAATCTAGTGTCAAAATTTTCTGATATTAGAGAAATGCTGACCTGAATGTTCAGTCATCAATCCAGTAGTGTCTTACTTCGCGCGCTTTTCTACCAATGAAACAGTCATGTTTTTAACTGCTCCTAAACAACTAACTTTACAGTTCACATTGAATAGTCAATATGTATTAAGTACAGTTCGACCGACCTGATGTGAGTTATCGAGTTTTCTTGTATAAAACGAAAACCGAAAAAGGAATGAGGCAGAGCCAAAAAAGCGGCGTTGCCGGTTCCATGCG
Organism: Icerya purchasi; assembly: GCA_039619475.1. Taxonomy (NCBI): domain Eukaryota; kingdom Metazoa; phylum Arthropoda; class Insecta; order Hemiptera; family Monophlebidae; genus Icerya; species Icerya purchasi. The sequence goes on from CM077115.1 coordinate 244,387,707, forward strand.
TATACATTTATTTCGACAATATTTCAATTTATCGGCTCGTAATACACGACAAAGTATTAGTCATAGAGGCAACGTTGAACGATGCAAATTTTCCTGATTTTTGCTATCGGGCACTTTGACAACTCAGACTAAACTGGTCGGCCTATATACTACGGTAATAGTCTCATGAAGCGGCTATACAACCAATTACTGCACTTTTTTCTTTACTCTAATGCTACTTTTCAACCGGCTTCCAAGACTATTAACCCCAAATTCATCTCACGTACTAGTTTTCGCTTTCACGTTATGATTAGTACAAATTCGTAAGGCATACATCTAGCAGCGCATTCATTGATTAAAATATTCCAACGTGACAATGAAAGAAATACCATTATAGCGATTAAGGCTACAATCGAATGATTTCCTTTCCAGTGACCAATTTCATGCGCTATGACCGCCAAAACTTCGTCGTTGGTGAAATATCGGCGATAAGTGATTTGTTGTGTTGATGAAGTTTCGTTCACCTCTGGACACGGGGTTAAAGTATTTTCGCATGCAGTTCGGTTGCATTTCACACACTGCAAAAATGTACTAAAAATGACGATCTGTTTTGCAGAAAAAAATCCGGACATATAGGCGTTTATGTGATCATCTGCGCAGCACAAAAAAAATACACAATTAAAAATATAACACAAAAATCATTATTCTACAATCAAACGATATCACAATTGTCTTCGTAGACTCAAAAAAAAGCTTTTAACAATGAACAGTGATACAAGAATTATACATACAACCGGCAAGTTGCCATAATAAAATAGGTAAAAATTACCAAAGGTGTAAAACGGGTCAACTGTCAGCCCCTGCTGTTCAACTTATATATATATATATATATATATATATATATAAACTCGGCCACTTTGGCCTCGCAAGGGGTTGCGCCCCTTGACCCCTCTTGCTTTCATTTCTGTCTCTTTTTCTTCTATACTTTGTATAAAATTATCAAAATTTACAATGTAATTCTTACTGGCATCAACACACACAAAAAATAACATAACCACAAAAATCCTATTCTAACATTTAACTTCCGTTATATAAAATTAAGACATTTTTTCGTTACATTACATATTTCATTACATAAAATTGTGACATTTTTTAAATAACAATAACAAAAATCCTACAAAATATAACAAACGTTACATAAAATTGGGACATTTTTCTGGGACATTTTTTTGGGACATTTAGCGTTACATAAAATTGGGACATTTTTCTGGGACATTTTTTTGGGACATTTAGCGTTACATAAAATTGGGACATTTTTCTGGGACATTTTTTTGGGACATTTAGCGTTACATAAAATTGGGACATTTTTTCGAATGGGGGGTAGCCTAAGAATTACGTTGTAATTAATATGTATATGTGTATATAGTGAACTAGCAATTACAAAATTTAACGAGCTCAATATAAATGGCAACAGGTATCGTTACAGTGGGGTTTGCGAATGACGTTGCACTAATATGTGAGAGCGAGAGTCACTTGGTTTATTGAATCGGAAAATAAACGTGAAGAAAACGAAACGCGCTAAGAGACCGGAGGACAACAAAATTAACATCTACTTGAAAAGGTAAAAAATCAGCCAAGTACAAATATTTCGGCAGTATCGTCGCGGACAGCGAGAGATATCGAGCCGAGACCGCACCGCAAGAACACTAAAAAAACGTTTATGAAAAAAGAGGGGCTGCTGATAACGTTAAAAAAACGTTGACTCGTATATAGGAAAAATTTTATCCAGATATTCGCACGGAACACTACAGTTCACGTGGCGGAATCATAGATGTTTCGCAAAGAAAAACAACCGTAAGATGCGGACGTGGCATAGGATTGAACGTATGGCGTGAACAGAAAATAAAATCGACGGAAGATTTATGAGGGAAACAAAAAAAAAAAAAAAGCGCGAAATAGTAATAGTGATAGAACAGATAAGAAATAGAACCACCGCGGGCCACCTAATATTTGACATTCAGGTTGGATCATAACAGCAATAGAAGTCAAGTCGAGGGAAGATGGTAAAATTCCTACGAAAATCAGATTGTGCATGCAAGAAATTGCAAATTATATCACTGTTTGCATTTTCAATGAAGGCTTCTTACCAATTTTAAAAATTATCAATGCCACGGAAATGACTATTGATCTCGAAGCTCATACGTTTGCTATACTAATCGGGGGTAATAGTCGATTTGAGTGCTCCGGGCAACGAGCTTCTGATGCTTCTAAGGAAGCTAGAACTGCTCGTAAATCAGAACGAGCTTCCGAACGTATCTAGTTTGAAGTCGAAGAAGGTACACTCTGTGAAATCGCCGATTAACAAAATGTAACTATAACATACCATTCTATAACTTCGAACTGCTGCGGCCGCTTAAAAATTGCTGAAAATTGTAAACGGTTTTTCTCAAAACTACGTTTTTCAACATGGTTGACATGATATCTCAAGTTTTACTTCAAATTTTGTACCAACCTTCAATATATATCTATTGCTCCTACCACTTTTGTATCAAAATTATGTTTTTTACTATTTAAAAAAAATTAAAAATCAGAAAAGAAAAGGTCGAAAAATGTATTTTTTTCTTCAGATAGACGTTATTTTGCGGGGAAAAAATTCGATTTCTCTTAGGTAGGGGCTATAACGACATTCGTACTAATTAAGAATATTTTTTTTTAAATTTTATTTTAAATAACCAGAAGGGCTGTCCACCGGAATACCCTCCTTTTCTTTACTCCCAACTTTATTACCAACTTATAATTTCTTAATTTTTTTTTTTTGTATATTTTTAAAAGTTCAATAAACATCTTGCAAATCTTTTTTTTTATCGAGCTCCGCAAAACGCCCAAAATTTATGCTCTAAACCAGAATACCCCCTTAAGTTAAGTATGATGTAGTCACTAAAAATTTATTCTTTTTCAACTATTATAAAAGGACTACCTCATATGGTGTGGTCTAGAAGTTTTTTCAAAGCGAGATCTGAATGATTGAGGCACATATATACAAGGTATGGCTATTAAATAACGAGACTGCGCGCGCTATGGGTGTCCTAGGGAAGTAAGGAGAGAAATAAGTACGGCAGAAGAGACACTTGAAGTGTTTACTAACACGGTTCCAAATCACGTTTTCGAAGCTATAGTAGTATTTTTCCTATAAGTCCTTTTCTGTAAGGCCGTTCAATGGTTGTGCCGGTTTTTGTTTTACCTTTTTAGGGCAGACTTCACCTTCGGAAACATAAAGAAGTCGCACGGAGCCGAGTCTGGTGAAATTCGAGCACTGGAATGTTTTTATCAGCTAAAAATTGCTTCGCAGACAGTGCGTTGTCTTGATGCAGGATCATCCACGACTTGTTTTACTACAACTGCGGTCTTCTTCTACGAACTCGCTCTCGCAGGGTTGCCAACACTTGCAAATAATAATCTCGGTTTAAAATTTCGACCCTCCGGAAGCTCAAACGACGATAGTACGATTTTATTGACTTTGGCAACGGTTGCAGTAGTTGAAATCGAGACAGATCGACCTGGACGTTGCTTTAGCACTCTCTCGACCTTCAGAAAATCGTCGGCACCAAAAAAAAAAAGCACGTGCACGGTACAGAGAATTCTCACCGTAAGCCTCATTCAGTAATAATGCATAACACTCGGTTAGAGCTTTCTTCAATTTCACGAGAAATTTCAGATTGATACGCTGTTCGTGTTTTTCATCGCGTACTCCAATAGGAAAAATACTATTATAGCTACAAAAATGTGGTTTAGAACTGTGTTAGTAGACACTTCAAGGTCTTCTCTGCCGTACTTATTTCTCTCCTTACTTCCCTGGGACATCCATAGCGCGCGCGGTCTCGTTATTTAATAGTCACACCTCGTATATCAGCGCCGAATCCTTATTTTTTACCTGGTACTTCTCCAAGACAGGAAATATTGAAAAACAAAATTAACATACAATGGCACGCACTGCTATGAGGCCATTTTTTTGAATTAAAAAAAAATTACATTTATTCAAAACTAATTTCTAAATTTAGATAAAGACAAATTAAGAAATCTATTATAAATAATTTAAATTGTCTCATGTAAAATTCACTAAAAGAAAATACTCAATTTCTTCTAATGTTTTGAAATTTTGACTTAAATAATTTTAAATTGTTTTACATAAAGGGAGAATAAAATAGAGTGGAAAGAAAACATAAATGTAAGACGCCAAAATTACAAATAGCTGTGTAAACTTCCGAGCCAGCCGTAAGTTATCATAATTTCGCTATTTGCTGCTGCACTGTGTCACCTAATAGACTGAATGTTAAATCCTATACTAGTCAGTTAGATGTAGAGTGCTCTTTATCGCCGTCTGATGATATTTGATCTTGGCGCAGCATAAACGCCGAAATTAAAAGTATGACGGATTGAGTTTAGCCACACATAAAATGCTATTGCCTGGATCAAAAAAAAAAAAAAAAAAAGAAAAAAAAATGCACTAAACAACGCACTGGTTGTTTCATAAAACTAGATAAGTGTTTTTAGTTAGTTAAACGCTTGATCTGATTAGCTACTTTCGAATTGTTGTATGTGTATGTATGTTTCTCAAAGTGCTATTAGTTACTTGCAGACATTGGAGAAGTGCTTACATTGCGAACATAACAGGAATACGAGTAGATCATCAAACCAGAATTCAACTATTATTTGACACTGACAGAGCGACTTGCATCTTGCACAGTAAGCATTTGTCCTTGCGTGTTCAAATAGCGATATTTTAGATTTTTACGAGCAAACTTAAAATTGTCTCTCTATCCAAGTTAATTTCTACCGTTAGAAAACTATCGGCAGATATCTTTCTTTTTCAGGTTTGTTTTGATACTTCGCCCCATGACTAAAAGTACCCAAAGATTTGTTGTGCATGTGTAGTATGCATATGTAGTATGCATGTAGTATATAAGCATGATAGTAAAGTCTGGACTCACTGAAAGGCTTGTAATTTGCAAGTGAACGGACTAAATAGTGTATTTTCTAACTTATCCTCAGTTTTTATGAATCAAAAATTTCATAAGAAATCAATTTGAACGACGATAGTGTATCTACGGCTTTATTTTAGCTTCCAATTTCCTTGTTCTTAATGTGTTGATATTACTTAGCAAATCCATTTCCTCTGATAAATTTAAATAACAATAAAAAACTGTTTTTAAAGAAATATATTAATGAATTTTATTATATAACGACATGTTTTAGCAATTTAGACATGATTACACTTCATTTTATCCATTACCTTTGGTACTTCTAGACGAAGATGGAAAAAATAAATAAAAAAAAAAAAAAAGGAAAAATTATTCTACGATTAATAAACAAAATTTGCAAGAGCTCATAAAATCATTTTAAATTATAATTTTATAAAAAGTGTATTCTTGTGAACTCTTTTTGTTAACCAGCAGAAATAATGTGTGCATTAAATTTTGACATTCAATGATAAATAAACCATATATACTAAACTATCGTTTGCATTGAAAAGAGTTCAAAAAAATGTAAATGAAAACAGGGATTTACAAATGCTGTGATTCGGGACAAGAATGCAAGTCGCCGATGTTGGTCTTGTACTGACGTTGTTATAGGCCCCATTTGTGCAGCTAAATATTACATTTTTTAAAGTGCGAAAAGTGATTCACGATTTCCGTAATTCGTCGAAGACTTTAAACCAGAAAATGTTCTGCGTAATTTTTAAAACATTTTTATCGAAAAAATTTACCGAAATTAACTTTAGGCGTAGATTGATTGGCCAATGAACGCATTTATCATACATTGTTATATACCTCTGTTAAAATCGTTACGTTGGAACATTTGAAAAATTACTTGCTTTTTACGAAGTATATTTTTTCTGAAGGAACTGAAGCTTTTCCAGTTAAATTAGCAATTTCATCTTCCAAATCTGTATCGTTTCTCGCTATCTCGTTGCTCATTAGAAGAGATGATATTTCATTGTACATCAGCAGAAAGGCAAATAAAAGCACGGAACATACTACGATGAAATAAATGTAAAACTTTGATCCAATCTTTTTCGTTCCGTAGTAAATTAACACTGGCAATATTAGAACAATGACGGCTAAGCTAATAAGCTCGAATACGATATCGTGAAATTTCTAAATCAACAAAAACATACAAATTTAATAAACATATATATACATATACACTAATATAGTATAAAGAGGGAATGTTTGTGTAAGTTTTTATTTTTTCATCGCTAGAAATCTACATTATACGTATATAATACTTGTAAAACAGTACCGCAGCTAAGCTCAGATCACACTCTGTTACTAACATGCCTCACAGAACAACCAATAAATGAAAAAACTAAACTATTATCAAACAAATATACAGATTGGATGAAATTTAACAAGCACACAGATCTGATTACAGGCTTAAATATTAGACTAAAAATGAAAGAGGATCTGGATGGATCGATTTCTACATTAACTAAGAACATCCGCGATGCCTGTAAAACAACCACTAAAACTCCAGCGCACAAAACTATTAAGGAAAATCACTTTAATATTCCAGTAGAAGTTAGAAAGTTAATACAACTAACAAGAAGAGCGCGTACTAGTTGGCAACGTAATAGAACATTAACTAGTAAACAACTATACAATTCACTATAGACGGAATTACGCAAAAAGACACAAAATATACAAGAGCACTAGGTATGAAAACTTTTTTTTTTCAATTAAACCCGCAGTATGGCTCTATTTGGAAAACAACAAAATCTTTCCTAAAACAACGTCCAAAATAGTACCCAATCAAAAAAGCAAATGGAGAATGGACCAAAATTGGTGCTGATAAAACTCTAAACTTTTGCTGAGCATTTGGTACAAATAATTAAATCACACAACGAAATACAGGATTCCGCACATGATAAACTAATAGAGACACATATGGAAACCCCTTTTCAACTCACATTGCCGACAAAGCTTACATCACCTAAAGAAGTACAGGATAAAATTAATATGCTGCGAACCAAAAACGTTCCAGGTTTCGATAAAATAACAGGTGAAATAATTAAAATGCTGCCACCGAAAAAAACGATCACTTTAATTACTTATATATTTAACACGATTCTAAGAATTAGATATTACCCTGAAATTTGAAAAAGATCAATAATTTTGGTAATAAAAATCCAATATATACTTCCTCGTATGGGCCGATTAGCCTTTTAAGCGTACTCTTTAACATTTTTGAAATGCTAATACACGATAGAATATTTTTGATAACAACAGAAAATAGAGAGTCATTCCAAATCATCAGTTTGTTTTCGTGGAAGACACTCAACTGTTCACCAATTACATAGGATAACAGACAAAATAGCAGCTATATTAGAGAAAGGAGAATATTGCAATGCCATTTTCCTGAATATTGAACAGGCCTTCGATCGCGTTTGGTATTAAGGATTACTTTGTGAATTAAAACAAATTTTACCCAACGATTTATTTATTTATTTATTTATTTAATAGGGGTGTACACAACCGTATATGAAGCCAATTACAGTGTATAAATTAGATCTATATACATGTATATATAATAAATACATAACAATACATAAGCTTTGAGCAAAACGCTCTTTAATACATAGACACATACACACACACACACACACACACTAATCACATATAACACCCATATGCATACACTCGCCAAGTAACACACATGAATATACCTGTAACGAATTAATATAATTTAAAAAAACGATCAATACAAAAATAAATTTATTCCTCATGTACGAGTACATAAAATATCTTCTCAGAAAGTACTCATTGCAATGAAGTTACATGCACGTTCATACATATATACGCACACACATACACACACCAACCACATATAACACGTACATATCCATGGCACATACAGACGTACTTAATATAAGTTATATATTAAAATTGTTCATATATCACTAATATATATGGAAGAGGGTAGACTGCGCACACTTTTAATTAATCCATTGAGCAGTAAAATAATTCAACCATCTGCTTAAATGCAGCTATGGTATCATATTTGGCAAACAGAAGTTTCAATGTCAAAATAAACTCATCATTATCGTTGTCAAATAACCTAAAGGCATCAGTGCCACAAGGTAGTGTACTCGGCCCGTTCCTGTATTCCATCTATACAGCGGATGTGCCAGTACTAAAGTTGACAGTAACCGATACCTTTTCGGATGATATCTTCATCATTGCTTGATATGAAAACCCAGTGTACGCATCCCCTTGTTAACACAAGAGCATTTAACCGCTATCCAGCAGTGGGCACTCAAGTGGAAGATTAAACTGAAGTACCAAAAAACCAAACAAATAACTTTCACTTTAAATAAGCAAAACTGCTTTCCTAATACAATAAATAATCAGCACATAATTCAAGAAAGTCACATTAAATTACTGGCCATGGTATTAGATCGAAAACTTACATGGAAAAGTCATATATCGTTCATCCGGCAAAAAATGGCTTCAAGAACTAAGACTCTCAACAGCATATTAGGCAGTAAGTCGCCAGTGAGTTTGAAATGCAAGAGGCTAGTTTATCTTTCAGTCATAGCTCCAGTCTGGAGATACGGATTAGAAGTATATAGAGCCCTTGCGAAAAGTAACCTAAATAGGGGGTTCAACAGTTCCAAAAATCACTGCAAACATGGTAAAAACAGTGGACCAACATCCCAAGAAGTTGCGCTCAATTCGAGTACTATTCGACCATGGAAAACCTCATTATTCACCAATCGAAGGAATGAAATCGTTGTCACAACTACAAAATCACTCATAATCACCACCTGTTCAGACAATCTATCCTACTGTGTTCCAATTGCAATTCTCCTGTGACTATCCAACATTTACTCGTTAGCTGGCCCACCTATAATTCATACCAAATTCTCCAGCTGTCCAACCTTTCCAAAATCTTGCCTGATAGTCACGACAAAATTGAACGTCTCCTACGTTTCCTCAAGATCACTAACCTATTCCACCCCATCTAACTCTTATCTTATCCGTGTCTCTGGTGTAGGCGACAGTGTACACAGCACATTAATCGAAGAAGAAGAAGAAGAAACTTTTAAACTTTCATTAATACAATTTTTTTAGTGCAAATTTAATTATTTTTTAAAAACAGTTCTTTTATAATTTTAATTAAATACGATATTAATCTCGTTTAATATGAATTATTTTTACCTTACGACGCTGAAATTCAATTTAAAGAATAATTGACAAAAACCAAATTAAAACTTTCGATTTTATCGCATATTTAATATTTACCGTTTTTTCTTTTGAGAGGAGAAGTCATCGACCAGAGAGACCTTTACCGAAAATAATTAAAAAGAAAACGAGGTAGTTATATTTAAAATCCGACCGTATATAAAGCAAGGACAATGAGCGAGAAGGCAAAGACAACAGACATCTTACAAACCAGCGAGAAAATGCTAGCGGTAATTACACAGTTAAAGATATGTGAAAGAGGTTTAACGAGTAAATCTTTACAAATCTTAAAAATATGTGGCGGTACGTTGTCGGAGCCTAAAGTATATTTAGGATTAAGCTTCCGTAACATTTCACTTACATCTAGTTCCGTAAGATTCCCCATAGAGAAATGTGGTTAGTACTAATGGTGGAAGGGTTAGGAAAGTCGGAATTCGATTCCTGTGGAGTAGACTAAACTGATCAGAAGTAAGCAGCAAATACAGAAACAATGTGCTGAGAGCTGCGCAGAATTTGCCCTTTGTATACAAAAGATTCTCTACGTGTATTCGTGCATTTCGCTGCCCGTTCATTCGAATGTAGCCAAAACTGTTTTGGGTCTGCTCGCGTTTTGCTCTCTTTAGCGCATTCATAATTTATTCTGGCCAGTGTTATTTTCGTTTTTAGTTCCTTACGTAGATTGTTAAAGATAATTTTGAATGGTTGATGTTCTGTTTTTTTAAACTTTAACCGGTGCTTATCTTTTTCTTTTATTACATTTATTATCTATTTAGCGAACCAACAAGGGGATATTTTTACTTATTTTCATCCACGGTACGGTTTTATTTGAAACAGTCTGAACTGTCTTATCGAAGTAAAATGTTACGTAGTTGCTGTTCGTGGATTCATACAACGGCTGCCGCCAATCAATGGCTCTTAACATATTGTAGATTAGTAAGAAGTCCGCTTTCTTATAATTTTCCACAATTTCTGTATGATTTTGGTCGTAATATTAATTTAAAATCTCTAATTGGTTATTGTCAATTTTAATTTTTCCAGTAGTACTTGTATTGCTGGTCATCTTTTTGTTTTGTAGCGTTGTTTTTGAATTGTTCAACGTTCATAAAAAATTACGAAAACACAATTTTCCTTTTGGCCCTAGCATTTAAAAGCAAGATTGCTTTGCCATTATTTACTTACTTCTTACATAGACAAAAGATTTGCGTCACGCTTTTTTTCTCTACAAAAATATAATGTATCTTATTGGTGATTAAATAAATTACTAAATTGTCTTAATTAATTATCGTAAGAACATGAAGTAAAGAAAATGGTGTAACCAATTTTGTAAATTACTTAGTAAAAAAGAAAGTGACGTGATGCAGTAAATTATTTTTTTTATTGTTAAAGCGTATTTCAACTTTTTTTTTTTTTTTAAATATAAAATATTATTATTTTATATATTTTTTTTTAGGCGCGCTAGCGGCTTTGACCCAACAACTACAGAAATTATAGAAAGGGTTAAATAGAGAGACGATTAGAAATAGAGCTTAGGAAAGATTGAAGTACAGGAATTATAGCTAGAGATGGGAAGGAAAGGACAAAGGAAGAATTATAAGGAGCAGGACTAGTGCTAAGATTTTAGACTACAAAGCAGAACGTTCAGAATCAAGGGCGGGACATTCAAAGAAGATATGGTTTGCATCATATATGGAAGTAGAGATGGAACCATGAAGAGGACAATCGGGAGAGAAGGACAAGGAAAAACGAAAACATGACGAAGGTATTAGGGAGTGATTAAAATGCAGTCTGATTAAGGAAACGATCGCGGAGCGTTGATAAGAAAAGGACTGAAACTACGGCAGAGAACAGGGAACCGGCTGAATTTGAAGAACTTACTATGGGACAACTAAACAATTTTAGTCTAGATGCCTATTCCTTTTTTTCGGGTACCATAAAGTATTTTCAGCGGTTCTTCATTTGATTTATACTCTGGCTATTTTAAATGAAAAAAAAATAAATAAATAAACGGAAAGGCGCGCCATGTTTTAAAAATTACTACCTGTACAGTTGTTTTTTGTTTTTTTTTCAAAACCAGTTCTTTAGTCTGCAACTGACCTTTCTTTTTATGAGAGTCTACCGCTGAAAATCCGGTTTCGGCGCTGGTATTCCAACAAGCAGGTGTCTGTAAAGTTGGGGAAATTTTTTTAAACTTAAACTTATTCATTAGACACCTAATTGTTATTTGTTCATCCGGTAACATTTAAAATTTTATTTGTACAGAACACCAGCAGTATGAAAAAATTAATGCACAATGTACATATCCCTAATTAAACAAATCCATAAATCTTAAATCGCCAGCTCAGTGCTTATTCGTTTGAGCAGAACTTGGTTCGAATCATGATTCTGTAAACACTTGCTCAAAGTTAATATTCACGGTTGAAGTGTCCGAAAAAAAAAAAATCTTACAATGTGAGCAAAAATTGTATATACATATATATGCGCGTGTGTGTGAGTTTAACGTGGTTCTTAGATACGGCTTTAACGATTTTGATGAAAATAATAAATGACCGAGTTTTTAGAGTCAAAAATTGATTGGTAAAGCTTTTATCGTTGGGAAAGTTCTAAAACCGAGCAATTTTGAAAGGGTAACAGCAACAAATATTCGTTCTCGTGCTTTTTTTTTTTTTTTGGTGTTAGGGTTTATTTAAGAAATACACTTATTTATAGTAGTAAAAATTATTTACCATGGTAACTGAAATTATACAACGGATTTAAATATTATGTCAATTTAAAAATATGTAGGACGACGTCATTATAGAATTATACAGATGATAATTTAATGATAATATTTCTGGCTTATGATAATATTTGTTTTTATTGTTTTTAAGTCGATAATATTTCAATATAAAAATGAATAAGCCAAAATGTATAGAAAGAAGTAGTTTTCGTGAACATATTACTGCTAAATGTTTTTGACTGCATGTGAAACTTATGAACCCGCTGATCGATTTCTAAGTTAAGAATTAAATAAAGTCTAACTACACTATGAGCAATTTTTATGCGTATGTAACTACTAACTTGGTTCTCGCAAACGGCTCTGACGATTTTGAAAAAATCTGCCCCTTCAATGTTTATTATTCAAGAGTTATTAAATTCGTTTAAATTCTGCGCCTTTATGTAATATTCATAATTCAATTACAATGACATAGCAAAAGATTTTACTCTTAAAAATGATATTAGAACGTCTTGTTCGGAACATTAATTTTTTTTATAATCTAAATATAAGTAATGTTTAATATTTTTCTATCACGATCAAAAAGATATTTGACATGTGCACGTATGCATTATGTATTTTAAGTACTATTTTTTACCACTTCTTATCGGTTAATATTAATATTATTTCTTTGTGTTACTCTCTATGTAGTTTTACTTTGACATCATCTAGCAGTATGTAGTTTTGTTTAAAAATTAAAATTTTAATAATGTAGATTTCGGTATCGGAATAAGATAAGAGTTGTATCAAATTTCCCTGTAATATACAATTTTTTATAATTATTTTCTTGAAATTATTCAATTTTTACGCGCAATCTTAAATATACATTATACTAGTAGCGTAGAAAAGAGGAGAAAATGGTTCGAAGGATGGTCTGGACCACCCCATTGAGAGTGAAATTCTAGTTTTAACATAAAAATTGTATACATAAATGTATGTATATGCTTTTTATATGTAAGAAAACAATTTCACCAACGGGATATGTTTATGGAACCTAAAAAAAGAATTATTTTGCCCGTTCAAAGTTTTTTCAAGTCGGCGCATCTGAACTACTGATGAATACACTTTGATTAAATCGCAATTTTGGAATATAAATGTGAGCGAAGCCATCGTCGGGTACTAGTTATTATTCAGCGTTTCTACATAGAAATTTCATCCGGCAATTAATTAGTTTTATAAATTTAACGCTGTCCACCGGTTTAACTATGCTACTGAATGATTGTTTAGTTCCAGTAGTATACGTTAATAAAATATATCTATAATTACAGCTGTTGCTTCATTGAAGCGTCTGGCTGATTTTCATATTTTACCTCAATGGGTTTTTAAATTACATTACATTTTTCTTAATACTGCGCGCAGCAATAATGTCATTCTATTGTTCAGCGTCGCTGGTGAACCGTGGATTTTAATGTAATAATTCTGGAGGCTAAACGTGTCACGGTGAAATGTGGTTTTGGGCGAATTGTGCTCGTTGCGAAATGTGGTGGAACTCCTCTAAAAATATGAATAATGTCGTTTAGTAAACGCACAAGCGGCTTAACTAAAACTGTACTTTTTCAGTTCATTTATTTCTTTTTTTCCATCCCTAGTAGCGGTTGCACTTATGGTATATTAGGTCTTAAGTAGGCGCCATTTTCACAATTTTAAAGCAAAAATAATCGAATCGACGAAATCTACGGTTAATAATTATATAAATTACTTTATTCGCTGACCCTAATAAACATAAGTTTTGTAAATTAAATTCATTATTACCTAACACTATCTTCTCGTCCATTTTATTTTTGGATTTAATTTACAAAAGTATCACAAGACTCTCTTTATGAATTAAAAAAAAAATGATCCCAGCTTATACTTAAATATTTGGGGGAGCAAGCAATTATTTTTAATAAAATCCATTACGTTTTTAAAAGGAAAATTGCCTTTTTTTTTTTTTTTCGTGACATTGTACCGAGAAACAGCAAGACAGAGAGATGAAGAAAGAAAGAAAAAGTAAACGTGAGGTAATAATTTTAACAGTTACCGATCAGGGTATTATTTTATTAAACTCACTAAAAGCGGATTCATAAGAATTTCATACAATATTTCCGGTAAACTCTGGGCAAGTGTCAATATGAATATGCTGATTATCGACGTAAATAATTCTTCTCGCACTAATGAAATTTTTCGAACAATTTTCAAACTAAGTTCCCAAACGCGCCAAATAATCTTTCTTCGAATAACTACCTGAAAATTACAAATGAATAATTAATAAAAAAATTGTAATATTAAAGAACATTTTAATTATTGATATTATAAGTTATGTATTTTTAAACCTTAAATTACGTTACAAAGTTATAGTTTTAAATATTACTCGGACACAAAGTACCTTTTAATTCGTTAAAACATACAACATTTATTTATATTAAATTATTACTTAAAATAAAAGTTACAGACATTATTATTCACAAAAAATATATATAAAAATCCGTCCTACCGGTTTCGTCTACTTGACATATTCATGGACTGAATAATTATATTCGAACTGAAATTTCGGTGGGTTGCAGAATCGAAGGAGAAAAGCTAATAACTAAAATTTATGATAACTAATCAATAACAACTTTTACTTTTTGAAATACTTATAAAATTTCATCATAATCATCGTCATCATTATCATCAAATATTTATCATCCTAAAATGGATTATTTTTCCTTCTTTCTTTGGAACATGTGGACTTCCTTAGTCGGAGCAGATGAGATACATATTATTATAGGAGAGAAGTGCAATGAAAAGCACAGTACGGAGTATACGATTCTATAGTGAAAATTGGAACAGAAGGAAGGAAGTTTATAAAGTTCATAGTATGGAAGGGAAGATTCCCAGATATTTGGGACCGTCACGATGCTCGAATTTCAGTCCAGTCCAAGTCAGTTCTAATTTACATTTGGCCTTTGCATTTTTTTCAACTAGAAAGCATAAGCCCGCATTTCACTCGGGTTAGATTGCAATGCATTTTCCTTAGAACATTTACCTAATTCTACTAAAAGCAGTCTGCAATTCGTTTTTAACTTTTATAAATGGTTTTTCTTGCGCTCGTACAGCGAGATCGTCAGCGCATATAAAGTGTTGCGCATTCTTTCCAATAGGCTTGTCACCAATTCATATAAGAAACTAATATGGTTTGCAAAAAAGGTGAAGCAAGAGAAAAAAAAGGTACAGATCGTATTAATAATTTAATTAAAAGGACAAATAAAAAAGGTAAAAATCAAAAAGATTTGAAATATATCAACATATTCTCTAGTAACAAGTAGTAAATCAATAAATCATTGCAGATAATGAAAAGATAAAGCATCTCCGATGAAGGACAACAATGCAAAAGGAGTGCATAGCAACAGGTGACGCAAAATATGAAATCTTTACGGAATATTTGTCGGAAATAATAATAAAACACTGTTGTTACTGCTGAACAGCCGAGATATATCTCCTCTTCCGTTATGTTTTCTTTCCAAATATTTCACTCCGGCCGAACTTTAAAATATATTTTTCCATTACAATAAAAAGTCCCTAGTTTTAATTTAATCTTCTTCTTCTTCAAGCCTTTTGACACCAGTAACTGACGTAAGCCTACCCTAAATCCACTCTGTTCATTATAAAAGAAAATAACTTCTAGTTCATAAATGATAATGTAAATATAAATCAGTTTGAACAGATATTAGATCACTATTACCAGGACAGTGTCAGTATATATATTGTATACGATTATGTGGCAGGAAGATAGATATTTTCCGGCTTTTTTTATGGCGATAAAAACTTAATTCGGAATAATTAAATTCTGTTTTTTTATACAACAGAGCAAAATTCAAACTAAACCGTGTTACATTATCTAGAAAAATTTCGAAAATAAAAATACTTCAATTCCATGTCGGAAGGCTCTACCTAAGAAAAAGTGAACGATACAGGTTTAAAAAAGTTTATGCAATTCATCCCAGCTCGCAATCATTCGAAGTAATGAGATTTTTGATAATCTAAATGAAGCAAGCCATTATATAAGAAGTTGAATTAGGAGAGTATGCCTCTTTGACTAGAGAACAACCGAATAAGAATATCTATATCAACGGAAAGTTGTATTCATCTATTGAAAAAAGTGATTGGCAAAGGAAACTTTAAGGGATAGCGTATAGTCTAGATCAGAGATGGCCAACCCAAATGATCTTGCAGGCCACTTTGGAAATGCATCATAACTCCGCGAGCCGCATATAAAATCATATATCCCCAGATTAGATTTAAACCCACTATAGACATTTTTTTATAGTGAAAAATTGAAACGTAATGAGTTATTATTACTACTATTATTCTTACATGTTAGACATAGATAATATAATAATAATGATACTAAACGCACATTGCAAAGAAATATGTAATACTAAAAATGAAATATAAGAAATATATATAAATATAAATGAAATAATAAAAAATGATATCATTAAAAAATATTTATTTTACTAGTGTTACTTTGGCCATCTCGAGGGCCGCATGCGGCCCGCGAGCCGCGGGTTGGTCACCCCTGGTATAGATTGAGGTTGCATAGCGACAATCCGGTCGATCGGCGATTGGATTAGCCGCCCCGTACGTCCTTCTATCCAAAACTAAATAATAATACGTGTAAAAAGTGAACGTTGTCCTAATTACGTGTTAGTACAGCGTTGAGACATCAAGAATAAGAGGAAAAAATTTTTAAATGATCAATTTGGTCAATATTACGGTAGGTCAAATGGTAGAGAATTCGTTGACGGTGAAATGCAGAAAATCATATACGTATTTGTAATATTAAATTGTGAGAAAAAAAAAGGATTAAAATTGAGTAAGCGCCAAGTTGACCAGATAGCGGATAAAAAACAGCTGCTTTTTACTATTAAATTAATTCACTGAGAGTATAAAGCATATAATTAGCAGAGTACAACGACTTTAAATGCTTATGTGCACGCCAGAGAGGAAACGAAAATTACGCAGGCCAGTAATAGTTTGTCGTATGTGGATAATCGGCGGCAACCAGTTGGTGAAGACTTGCTTAGTTGTTGTTGATTTCTTTTTTCGATACATTCTTTCGCCGGTAAATTAATGTAGAATATGGTATCTTTTGGACTGGAGCCTGATTCATGGTTCTCCGTTCTAGCCGGCAACACTGTTTCGAGACGATATAGCGATTCGGTCGCACGACTAGTCCAAGGCTCAGGATCAGTCCGGCGAATCGGTTCGTAATTCTTCGGAGCCTGTAGTAGTTCAATACAATTTTTTCTGTCGAACAATTCAACAGAATTACCATTGTTCACTGTCAGCAATGACGGTAGTTCACTGACGTTTTCTTCCAAACAGCAAACCTTAACAGCAATATCGGCATTCGGAGTGCCACTTTCGCCTTCTTGAAAAGTGGACGTTTCAGGCTGACCACAACAGTAGTCGGAGGAAGCCATTTACAATTTACCGATATGCAAGAAGAGACCGATGAATGAATTTAATGCTTCGCTAGCGTAAAGAATAATTGCGAGAAACAAAAAACGCTGCTAAGTAATTAGAATAATTTCCATATCCGTGTTCGAGTTGCCTTAATTTTTTTTTCTTTTTCTAATGGGTTTGTCACCAAGGACATTAGCCCAGGAAATGGGAAGAAGGAGAAAATAGCGTAAACATTTACCTATAGAGGATAAAAAGAATTCAAAGGTAGGAATAACAGAAGTAGAAGGAAATGAGAGAATGTAAGAAGCATTATCAGAAGTGGGAATACCTAGTTTTAGTAGAAAAGTGTAGAAGGACGATTATCTATTAGGAAAGGTCGGACATTCAAATAAAACATGATATCAGGATCACAAGGAAAATAATTAGAAGGGGGATGAAAAGGACAAAATAGAGTAGAAGTAGAAGAAAGCCGTGAAAATGATGCGCGAAGGAAACTATGGTTAAAGCGAAGGCGACAAATTGCAGAGATTGTAGAGCGTTTGAGAGAGAGAGCAAGCATCAAGAAAACCATGGATGAAGTCGAAGAGACGGCTAAATAGAGAAATAAAAGGAGACAAGATTAATAAATAATGAAGAATAAGAGTTAAGCCATAGTTTAGAATGAGCGGGTGAGGAAAGAAGAACAATATTATGAGCAAAAAATATGCCTAAAAATCTGCCATCGGAAATGGAGGAACGGGCTAATGAATATTCATTAACTCATTACGCTCAATGCCCAAATGACTAGGAATCCATAAAAGATCGATCTCAATCGAGTGAAGAACGAAAAGATCATGAATGAGGAAGCGTATGAGAAGTATTACATAATCGGAAGAGGTAGAAGGAAGGTTAGATGTGATAGGCTGTAAAGCACTTTTCGAATCCGAGATTGTGAGTATTTTATGTGAAATCAATGATGAGGAAACAAAGAGAACAGCACGTAGAATAGCAATAGACTAGACATAGAAAATTGAGCAAAAGGTAGGAAGTTTGAAAGATTCAGAGTAACTTAAGGCAAGACAAAAAAAAACAAAACAAAACCAACTCCACTGGGCCCTTTGGAATCGTTAGTATAGATAATGGTGTATACAGGAAAAAGAGAGCCTAAAGCATTGGAGAATTCAATTCTGGCGACATATTGAGGGTCGGATTTGGAACAAGAAAAATATTTAATAGAATGAAGATAATCAGAAAAAATGAAAGAAAAATAAGGAAGTTTTTTATGACCGTAAATAAAAGGCGAACATTAAAGAAGTCGCGCAGAAATCAGCGGTAACATTGGAGTTTTATGAGAGGCAAATCGCCATTTGTGAAGGATAGAAGAGTAAGATGAAACATGTGAAGAAGAATAAACGGGTAGGCGCTTAATCAAAAAACGATATACCAAGTAAGATCTACGAATGAAGAGAGGAGGAATATGGGATTCAGCAAGGATAACAGCCACTGGGGTTGATCTCAGGACACCAAGGCAAATACGAAGACAGGTATTTTGAATACGATCTAATTTGGAAAGAAGAGACCTGAACGAATTACTATAAATAAAGCAATTGAACTTTTAAAGAGAGGATAAATATAGATGATTAATGTGATCGTGAAAAGAGAGAGGGACCGTCAAGAAAGATAAATAGCGGAAGGAGTTTTTAAGGGGAATTGGACCACCATTTAAGATAAAACTAATCAAAGAAGGATCAAAAGGTCGAAGGATAAAAACAACAGACGAGGATTTAGGAGGAGAAATAGAGAGATAAATACTAGAAAGAGCATTTTCCAGCAACATTAGAGAGCTTTGGAGACAGGAGTTTTTTTCCCCACCCTGGGTGCGCCAGCGGCCTTGACCCAACAACATGAAAAATTAAGAGGTAGAACTAAATAGCCAGGCGGTCAGAAATGGAAAAGACAAAGGACAGCAGCAACGGAATAACTGAAGGCAATGGGAAGGAAAGGATATAGGTAGCGTTAAAGGGAGTCAGAAGACCCAAATCCGAAAATTAGGCGTAGAGAAGGGAGCGCTCGTTGGAGAGTGCAGAATATTCGAAAAGGATATGGTGTGAATCACAAATACAAGAAGGCTCAGAAGCGTGAAGAGAGCAGAAAGGAGAAAGAGTTAAAGAAAAACGAAAGCGAGAAGAGGGTAGTAGAGAATGATTGATTCTAAGCCTAATTAAAGAAACAACAAGAGAAGACAAGAGATCGAATAGAGAGGATGGTATCGCCAGAAGAATGAAAAGGAAGGGAGGAGATGGCTTGAAGAACGCATTTGGAATCGGAAACGATCAGGAATTCGTGAATGCCATTTGTAAAGGATATAAAATAAATGGCACGAAGAATTGAGATCGATTCGGCCGAGAAGATAGAGCAGAGAGAAGGAAGTCTGAAAGATTCAGAGTGCAGGAACGTAGGAGACGTATACGCACCATCCACGCCCCCATCACTCTTGGAGCCATCCGAGAAGATTAAGACATGGGAAGGAAAAGAAGAGTCCAGCAGCTGAAGGAATTCGAAGTTGACTACATTGAGAGAGGAAAAATTAGAGGAGAAATTGATGGGGTGCCATATGCTATTAAAATCGAAAGAAAAGTAAGAAAGACTGTTATAAGAGGAAACGTAGGGAGAAAAATTGGAACACGATCAGCTACATGCGATAAAATCGGAATTCTATGAGGCGCCGAGCGCCAGTGATTTTTGATATGGGGATAGGAAGGAATAAGATTGGATGACGAAATGGGGAGGTGTAGGAGTTAGCTATCGAGATATTGTTTTTTCCTTATTTATGAACTTGTCCGGAATTATTATTGAATACCGAAAAAGACAAAGAAACATAATGCTACCAATATTCAGAGATTTTTTCATTGTTTACTTATTTACACTTGTCAACCATTAGCATCAACCTAACGTAATTATAAATGCTGCTTCGTGCGAACAGCTGTTATACCAATTCTTCATAAGGAAACGTATTTTATTGATTAATGAGCTACTTTTGACTAAGAAGAAGAATACATCTCTTAGGCGGCTTTAATGATTAAGAGGTGTGAATAGAGTGATAAGCTAATAAATACCGAAAGTAATTAAAAAATTTTTTTATCAAAAAGCCAGAAGAGTTCTTAATTTTTCCTTTTAATTTATATGTATGTGTAAAAAAAATATATTTTTCGTTTTTTTTTTTTTCTTTTTGGGCTTGTTGACTATGAACATTGTCTCGGCTTAATCATTTTTCGGTATTTTCAATGCACGGCTGCGGGATTCGAACGAAATTCTACTGGGATGAAAGAACGCTGTTTAACTGACTAAACTATTACGGTGGTTGACTCTAATAGAAAAAAGATGTATTGAAAGTTTCCGCAAAATTCAAGAATGACCTTAACAGATTGCCGATTGATAACTAAACAAAAGTGAGAAAACTCGAAAAATGTTTTTTTTCGTTTTTTTTAAAAAAATAAATATTTAATTTTCTGTTTTCCTTAATTAAAACAGTCACTACCTTTAATCGTGATCGTTCTTTTTTTCTTTCTTTTTTGGTCTATCAACTAAGAACTAACAGGAATAAAAGAGATGAAAGAAAGTATAGCTCAGCACAGCTAGAAGTAAAGGAGAAAGAAAGAATGCCATAGAAAGCGAAAAAATAAAAGAACCATTATAAAAAATAGGAAAAGAAAGATGTAAAAATGGAAATAGAAACACAACCGAACAGGAAAAAGTGCAAAACATCAGTACCTTAATTGTATGCGAAACGTTTAAACGTTTTTATTCGAAAGAAGTGGAAAACCAGTTGATCAAACATCCTTTTCAAAATTTAAAAAATAAACATAACAAGCTACTAATATTGCCAGCTTATCTGCTTATTTAGATTCGCTTTGTCTATTGGATGTCTATGGGTCTGCCATGTCCGACCCAGCAAATACAAACTGAATCGATAAATGTTAAGCATGAACTTACTCCACAGAAGATCTGTGTTACTGAGATGAAAACGTTTACACAACGGAAAGAAATTAAAGGACGGAATTTTTTCTTAGGAAAGGTAGTAGGAAGAGGCAACAATCCGAACCTAAAAAATCAGACGCTTTATTATTAAAGATTCTCAAATGGCTAGGAACCCGTATCAAATATCAGTGCGAAGAATCAAATGCAGGGAGAAGAGAGTATGTACAAGTGAATAATAACGTCACAAGAATGATCAAAAAGCGCATTACAAATGGTCTCGGGGGGGGGGGGGCTCATTGAATCGGAGATAATCAAATAATTGGAAGAAAGGCGATTAGAGGCAATGAAAATTATGCCATTAACTCGGCTATGGATGTAGAAGAGAATAAAGGAAGAAAACATAGTGATAAGTTAAAATCTGAAAGGACAAACGAATCTTCGACACCACCAGGCCCTCTCGAACCATCAATGAAACGGGTTGCGTAAACAGAAAAATAGGGAATTGATAGTGTCGTAGAATTCCTGATTGATTATAACTTACGGAAGGAATTTTGAAAGTGAAGATATGACAGAAATCGGTGTCGGTGAAGGAAAAGTACGGGAAAATTATTAAAGGAAATTGTTGACGGTCAAAGTTAACTAAGACGAAAAGAACTAGAAGATAAAGTTGGGTTTTCTCAGGAAATAAATAGGTCAGTTTTTAGAGAAGGCAGGAATCTATAAGTTGTATGTGAGCGGAAGACGCTTAGCAAGGATACAATGGCCTAAGAAAGATAACTAAACAGGGATGCAAGAACTGCTGGAACTGGAACGGATTTAAATGCATCAAGACATAATCCATGAGAAGAATTTTATATTAGATCTAATGAGATTCGGGACTTGAAAACACAACCATAGATAAAATTAAAATAGCTCTGGTGTTGTCAGCAAGAGTCCGCTGATAATTTTAAATAAATGTAGATTAAATGTTTTTACAAATGATATTTTAAAAAATGATTAAACACTAAACGCAGAAGTCTTTATTAGAAATCAAAAATTCAAAAAATAACCCAACATGTTTTGTGAGAAACGACGCTCCATATTCATGAAAACTATATTATGCAATATAAAGTTCGTCAAGTTCAAGATTATCCGCTGAAGCTGGAAGAGTGAATGGAAGAATTATACGAAATGATAAATGTTTTAGCCATCATTTTTCTTTCGATATAGGTTACACTTCAAATTATTTTTAATATTGTCTGTATTGTTATATTCTATAAAAGTTACATTAATATTACACGTCTGGTTGTATTTTAATTTTAACTTTCAAATATTCCATTAGAACTCGTATTTTAATCATGAAAATATAATCGACATAATCGTTACCGAATTGTTTATATTAAAAGTATAATACATTTCTTACTTGTGTTTCTCATACATTCAGTCAACTCGGAATTAGGGACCACTTTGGCCGAACATAAAAATGAACAACTTAAAAAATGATATTGGTGAACTCTTTTAAAATGATTAATATCAATGTAAAAAATTATTCTTTCCCGATTTATAATCATCATTACTGTTAAAAATTGATAAAATAATAATGGTACTTTCCCTTCAAAAAAAGCTACATCACATTAAAATAACGGCTCGCTAGTAAACGTTACTGTAATTTCAAACAGAAATGCAAAATTAGAAAAAAATTACTCCAATTTTAATTTTGTTTTATTTTAAAATTGTGCGTGATCAAAAACAGAAAACTAGGAGCAAAAAAAAATACCTCAATTTTGGCCAAATGATTAATGCTGAACCAAAGAAGAAAAATAGAATTTAATTTGAAATTTCGCGAAATTAATAATAGCCTTTAATGAGCTCAAAAATATTCAACACCGGCAAGGCGAAGAAATAACTGTAAATATGGGGAAACACAGTTTTCTAAAATTTCAGTAACTAAATTATATGTTTACTGTATACAGTGTACATTAGTTTAAAGGGATCGTTTTCTGGTTCACCTTGAAAGGTGTAATTTTTTTTATCGCAGAAAAAAAGTTTTGCGATCGGTATACACGAACTGACTAATATATATATATATATATTAATACTAGTTTAAATCCGAATCTAGAAATGAATACACATTTTTTTTGTTTTATCTAGAAGTGAACAAAATCAATTTATCAAAACAGGATTAAACGCGGTAGTTGAGCGGGCATTTAAAATTCTGGTATAAGTAATATTTGTCGGGGAAACTATTGAAAGTTGCAAGATTATTTATTTCTTCGTAAAAATGAATAAAGAGCTCATTTCCTTCTTTTCTTTAAATGTTTAGGCTATGTACAACAGCTAGGGGCTTTTACATTTGAATCATGTTGTAGAGGTTTAATAATCTGAGTAATGCAAAAAGAAAAGTGACCGGACACAGTGTTCTTACTTGCGCCAGATATAACTAAAACGTTATCTAGATAATCGTTTTATTTAAAATATTTTACATAATAAATGTTTTATCCAATTTTTTTTTTATTTTATCGAGCATAGGTCTCTATTTTCTCACTTCATTGACAAAACTCCCGATAGCTCGACTAAATCACATCACATAAAAAATGTAAAAATTATGCACTAAAACCTTGCACAGCAATCAGTCTATCCGTCAGCAAAAACCGGAACAAAATAAATTCGGTAGTTTTGGAGATTAGCAGGCGTAGACAGACAGATAACATTTATATATACGTAGATCACACATCCGATGGACGGACACGATCAAGGAAGTACTTGGAAAGTCAACTGTTGATCGTAAGAACTGCAAATCAAAGGCAGTGTCGGGGAAATATTGAAAGGGCTATGCTAGAAAAAATTTGTCACGACACCCCTCTTGGGGGGCATGATTGCGACTAAAGAAGAAGAGCTAGATAATGACAGTAATTCGTTGAAGCAGAACAAATACGATTAAATGTTTATTGAAAATCTGATCCGTGTAAACCGAATTTGATATCATCGAAATTTTTTTTGTAGTTTTGATCTATAATCGTATACCACAGAGGAAACTGTAATTTCACTAGTTGCCTGATTAAAAACATATCAGGTACATTGCTCTGCAAATAAAATTAATCCAGAGCTCAAATTGAAACTGCATTACATAACATGCATTGAATCATCTCTTCAGCTTCGAGGAATGCTCGCGCTTGTTCGGTACAAATTAAAAGTAATAAAAATACCCAGCCTTCTGTAACATTGTTTTCAAAAATGTGTGTAGTAACTCTTTCAATACATCAGCTAAAAAAAGTGTATTTTTAACATAACTAAAAGTGACATTTCACCAAATAAAAGTGTATAATATACGTTTTGATAAGATTCCTCAGCAGGCACGAAAACTAACTCAAATAACTGAGCATATTTACAAACATCAAGACAAAAATTATCCACTTTTTGGCGCTTTTTCAAATTGCCAAGTCAAAAAACATTTTATCAGTGAATTCACATTGGATCAATTGATTTGATCAGTCTGCTGTTATCAGTCGTATTCTCATTTTCATTTTCTGTAGTTGTATATATTTCTTAAGGTTTTTTTTTTATAATTTATTAAAAATAAGAAGGCATCAAATGCGTAGGCAGTCAATGAAAACGGAGCTTCTTTTTAGAATATATCATCACCATTTAGTTTCGAACTTATTAAATTTTTTTGAAATAAGTAAAAGTTTAAAAAAGAATATAACTAAAACAAAAATTCTTCCTACATTTTTATTTATATGTTTCGTGTTTCGAGAGTCACACAATTCATTCTGAGAATATTAATGTGTAAAGTTTTATGAAAAAATATAAACATACAAAAACAATTTCTCAACAATAAATAACAATCCTAAATTCGATTAGTTTTATAAAATACCAATATTTAATTTTTTGGTTTGACTGATGCAATAATTATGCTGAAATCTTTCCGTGTGACTAGAGATGACTGATCCGGTATAAAAGGAAATTTCTGTAAACACATATGTTAAATACTACATCATTTAATCGAATAAGTCTGACTTAACGGGACGTGACTGATTTGGTGTGAAATGGCCCTTAGACAGCATATGCGCCTTACGCATGAAAGCCCTTTTACCTGAAGTAAGAAGCTTCTTCTCTTTGCACACTATGGTAAGGCATCTACCGTTTCATTGCCATAGATAAGCCAGTCGACGACGACTAATGCTAATTATGAACGGTGTTAATTCTCTTCCTATCCAAACGGTTCATCTCGTCAGATGTTTCATTTCAACTTATAAGTGGGGTACATTGCAATTTATTTAACACCGTAATGCCGGTATTAATATCACAATAGCGATACTACAAACCATTTCTAAATAATTATACGAAAAAACTACCATTAACAAATCTTAGCTATCCACTGAGAGTACGGGTTTTTAGTGGAGAATAACAGGATATAGTCTGATTAAGATTGGATTTCTAAATAATTCACATTAGTTATAGAAATCATAATTACTATGGAAGATTCTTTTCGGAATTCCTAGTAAATGCTTGCATCTTTTTTTAGTTCTTCAATTGATGTTACCGAGTGAAGCGGTTTAGTTTTAAAATACTTCTTTATTTGGAAGTCTTTTTCTTTCATAGCATTTTTAATCTCTGTCGCATCAGTTGGCTAGCGTGAATTCCTTAAAACAACATTTTCACTAAATACGTACAACAGTGGTACCAACTTTTTCTTTTTTAATACGTTTACAGAATCCATGTAACGGAGCTGTACTAGAATATCCAAAAACAACAAAGTCCTATTTGGTTATTCTTTCAGCGTGAATTTGTTATTTTGATCAGTTTTTTCTTTTCCACGTTGCCAGACAACAAGAGTACTATAAAGTCCAACATTTATAAAGTGCGTCTCCGTTCGAGTGAAAACAAGTTGGATAAAGAGCTCTTCTGCTGTTGAGTAAAAAACGTAGTTCTGTTCTTTGCTAGAATGAGCCGTAGTTAAATAAAAATTGCCGGGTACGGTAGCCCGCGAAGTAAATGCTATTACAACCGTGGTAGTAGTATATCAAATGTAACGATTTTAGATTTTTTTTAGTTTGCTTTGTTTTGTGTATTTCTTTTTTTTTCTTCCGATTACGAGATAAATAAAATTTTGTAATTAGAATTATAATATTTGCATGTTGACACGCGAAGAGATTTCTTGTATTGATTACGAAATGGGTAGTATTCGTGTGTTATAAATTTTTCCTACGTGGCTTAAATGCAGGACATGTCATGAAGGCCTCTCGAAATGAATTACAAAATATAAAAAGTGGGAAAAATTAAAATAGACAATATAATTATTGTTACACAATTTTATTGTGTACGTATTTAGTGCGAAGTAGTAATTCTTTTTCCGAAATATAAGCCGAAATTTCGTAATGTGTAGCTACAATTTTTTACCATGCTATGGGAGATACTTTCACTTATTAAGTGCTATGAAAATTAATGTGACTTTTAATACAAATTAAATTGTTGCGGCGAGTGTCTAACCGTAGCTTTAAAAAAAAAAACTACAAAAAAATCGAATTACATTATTGTGCTGTTAAATCAAAGAGTACCTCTAAACTATATAATGCTTTGTTTTGTTTTTTTTTGGGGGGGGGGCGCTTTAATCACGAATATTAACTTTGGAATTTTTGTGAGTTCGAATGTGCCGTAGTAGGATTCGAACCAAGTCCTAAGCTACGGTAACCCGCTCTATATAATGCTGTAACCGCTTCAACATTACATTTGTTTCTACCATGGTGGTCGTTTCGATATACAGACAATTTAAGCAACGTATATATATACATATATATTGATACGGATTCGGTATTTACGGCGCTATCTAGCGATGATGACGAGCTAGAAATTATTCTCCGATTAAAATCATTAATTTTCGATCTCTCGGCATCGTCCTATTATTTATCGTCGTCAGAGAATACGGCCGGGATATTTACACGACCGAATAGGTAATTTCCGATTCTCGTCGAATTTCGGGTAGTGTTAGGGGTTGTGTAAGTGTCCTGGTATGTGTGGTCTGCGACAACAGGATAGTGCCTGTCGGCTGCGTGAGCCGTGTGTGAAGATGAGCGCTGTAACGGCTATCGTATTAATTGATAAGGATTCGGTAATGTACCGTTAGTTTTAGAGTAAAATATCGAGCTGAGTTGTTGCGAATTAACTGATCTAGTCGTCGGTCTTATGTGTTAAATCTTGTTGTGCGGTCAATTACCTAGGTTACCGTTTTAATCGCGTACTATCTAGTCGTCGGGTTACTTTTCCATGAAATCAATTTTAATTCCGGTGAAGAAATTTTATGTTCAGTCATACCTTTTTTCGTATAATTTTCTAGTCTGCATCAATGCTGTATGCGTCCGTTGTTTGTGTTTTTTTGTAAATTTTGTAGTATACGCGATTTGCAACATTAGAAATATTTAATTGGACACGTGCTACGGTGCCATTTTCCGCGACGGAAAAGGTACGAGCGTGAGATAAAAGTGGGTTCGCTAAATAATTTTTTTGTTTTCATTTTAATCGTTTGGTGAAAGAATTAGTCTTCGTAATAAATCGGATATAAAAGCCTGACGCTCTGCTCGGCAGAGTTGATTCGGTTGTGGTAGGCCGTAATTTACCACTGGCGCCCGTTAAGATACATTTCGTTTTTTTTTTATAATTTCCTTTTGATCGCAAATAAAGTTTTGCCTCCAACTGAGAAGTAAAAACATCGATTCATAACAACAAGGAGTAAAAAGAGGAAAATCATCAAAAATCGTAACATTGGCTTCCGGAAAAGGAACCAGAAAGTCC
Organism: Icerya purchasi; assembly: GCA_039619475.1. Taxonomy (NCBI): domain Eukaryota; kingdom Metazoa; phylum Arthropoda; class Insecta; order Hemiptera; family Monophlebidae; genus Icerya; species Icerya purchasi. The sequence goes on from CM077115.1 coordinate 244,415,835, forward strand.
TCAAGTCGTAACAATATATATAGATATATATATATTTATATATATATATATATAAATATATAAACTCGACCATTTTTACTTCGCAAGGGGCTGTGCCCCTAGACCCCTCTTGCTTACATTTCTATGTCTCTTTCTTTTCTACACTTTGTATAAAATGATCAAAATTTACAAAGTAATTTTTAAGCCGGCCCCCATTAGATTTTATAACGAAAAAATGTCCCAATTTATAACCAATAATTTATATCATAAATTTTATTAAACTACCGAAACAGCTTAACATACTCATCATCATCATCAAGTAGCAGCTCCAATCTGGGGATTGCTCACACCATTTCTATATTTCGCGGTTCCTTGCCATCTGAATTAGTTCGCTGCATTTTTTCCCCCGTCAATTTCTATCATTTCGATTCGTCTCCTTCCTCTTGTTACTTTGCCTTTTATTTTCCCTTGCTACCTCTTCCGAATCATGATCTAGTGTGGGCGCATATACTTGTATTATTACCATTGGCTTAGGTTTTAAGTCGATTCTTATCACAATGATCCTGTCTGATATTGGGATAACTATCTTTACTGCAACCGCTATGTATTTACTAGTCATTGTTTCGCCTCCTGAGAATATGAATTCGTATCCATTACTTGCACTTATCCTTCCGTTTCTTGGCCACCTCGTTTCGCTTATTCCCAGGATATCTATGTTTAATCTTTCCCCTTCCGTTGCGACGTTTATCATTTTCCCTGGTCGGTACAACGTTCTTACATTCCACGTTGCTATTATAATTCCTCGTCTATTTTTACCTCCGCGTGTATTGTCATCCCATTCGGCTGACCTGGCGAGAGTATGGTCGCCTGACGGAGACTTAACATACTACAACACATATAAATAAAAAATTTTTTTGCGTTTCCATGGTATTATTAAATTAGCAATAGAGTCTTTACATGCTTTCCCTCCTATGGAGGGACTTTTCATTCATCAACCTGCACAGTAATAAGAAGTGTATTCATTATCACTGTATTTATTACTTAAACTCATCGTTAAATATATTTATTTTTGTATTCATTATGTTGGTAAAAACGAAAATCGCCACCGAACGAAAACGTGAATTGCGGAAATGGAAACCGGACGACGAACTGTGCTATAGCGAAGAATGTACAACATATTTATACGTGATACGCCTTTTGGTTCGAAAACGACAGATGTAGAAAAGTTTGAAGCGATTGATGGCATTTTAAACTAACCGCCTCTGTTACACTAATAAAAAATAATAAGAAAAATGCTTTTTTACAAAAAATAAATACCGACTTCGAGGTTATTATAAAAATTTAAAAATGCACTAAACAGTAAAAAATAATTACTCCCGATTAGAAAAGATATATCAGAGTGATGATATAACTTAAGATGATATCGTAATTCTTATACAACATTCATACCTTAATTGAAGTCGGCATCAAATTCATATTACAATGTCTAGGAACAATTTAATGAACATTTAATGCACTTTTTAATTATTATTTTAATATGAATTTGATGCCGACTCCAATTAAGGTATGAATGTTGTATAAGAATTACGATATCACCTTTAAGAGTATATATCACTCTGATATATATTTTCTCATCGGAAGTAATTAATTTTTACTTTCTAGTGCATTTTTAAATTTTTATAATAAACCTTGAAGTCGGTATTTATTTTTTGTAAAAAAAACATTTTATTTTACATTTTTTAGCGTTATACTTGAATTTTTTTCTGTTAAAAATCAATTTTTTTTCATATTATTCTCCATACTTTATACTTAAAAAAAAAATCGATTTCTTTATTTTATACCTCATTTCCACGGTAAAAACATCGAAAGCTACATTTCCATGGTAATTTGGCAAATTTATAGTATTTTAAGTCAATAAATCTTTTTTTTTTTTTTTTTTTTTTTTTTTATGGTGCCGTGTACTGCTACTGTGGCCAAAGACACCAAATATTAAGATATGATTAAATTAAGCTATAGATATTATTTTGTTTGAGGAAAGATAGTGTTTTTCTGATTTCATGGGGATCATCGGATAAGGCAGTTTGGATAGTAGTATGGGGATAGACTGAATGTTGGGTGCAGTCGGAAAGGATATGCTCTATTGTTAAAGGACCTTGGCCACAGTATTGGCAGAGTGGAGCGTCGGCACGATCCAAAAGGTGCTTGTGCGTTAGTGCTGTATGGCTGATGCGCAGTCTTGTTAATACAACGTCGTCACGTCTTGATGCCATGATGATGTTCCAAGGCGCAGTAGTAGGCTTGACTCTTCTCAGCTTATTTTCAAGCGACAATTCTTCCTAGGAACGGCTCCATTGTAGCTGAAACTGGGTTTTCGTAACTTTGTAAAGATCCTTCCTTGGGACTGCAACCGATAATAATGTGGATTCCCCTATTGCTTGTTTCGCAGCTAAGTCGGCTGTGGTGTTTCCACTTATCTTTGAATGTCCTGGTAGCCAACATATTACTATGTTCATAGTCGAGCTAATACCCAAGTAATGTATCTGTTGAACAATCGGGTTTTTCAGGGTAGCATGCCATTCATTAATCGCATTGACGGCCTGTAATGAGTCTGTGAATACGATAATACGATCATAATTCTGATCTATGGCGGATTCGATGGCTAATTTGATCGCAATTAATTCGGCCGACATTACCGACAATTCCATTGGAAGCGCATAGCTGATGATTTGCTGGCGATGTACAAAGAAACATCCGGTGTCTTCGATATTTTTTGCAGCATCTGTGTAATACTTTTCATATGCACTGTATTCTTTCAATGCGTTCGTATATGACAAGAGTATGTCAGATTTTGAGCTGTTGGTCAATACTACGTTGCACCGTATTTCCGAATTATGCGTTGGTGAAAGAGCGGAGATTCTTTTATGAAGGATATTGTTCGGTACATTAATACTTCTGGTGTCAACATATGAGCGATTGTTTAGAAGTTCTGCCAAATGACTAGAACGGTACGAGACTTCAGGCGTCAGTAGAACATCAGGGATATTATTTGTACTTCTTAGGTAAATTAGAAACTTCACCGCCAAATAATCTCGACGAACGTTTAAAGGCCATTCGTTGGCTTCGCATAATATGCTGCTTATTGGACTAGTGCAAAATGCGCCGATCGCCAGTCTGATGGCGGTGTATCGAGTCCGACGGGCACAGTGTCGATTTGCAAGCTGAGCCGTAAATGGGTGCTGCGTAGTCTAGGCGAGGTCTAATAATAGTACGATATATTTTGAGTAATGTGTGTCTGTCTGAACCGAATGTTGTGTGGGATAGTTTCTTCAACAGGTTTAAGTTTTTTAAGCAGGACTGTTGTAATTGATTTACATGTTGTTTCCATGATAAGGTTTGATCAAACAACAAGCCGAGATATTTAACAGTCGGATATTTTGGTATTCTTGTGCTTTGTAATGATAGTGATAGCGATTTTTAACATGTCCGTAATCTGCAGAAATGGATGCAAGTTGTTTTCGCGGCTAAAAACTCTAGTCCATTTTGTGAAGCCCATCTTTGGGCTTCGTTTACTAACCTTTGCAATAGTGCAGCTCCTGCTTCTACATTTTTGCAACCGATGAATATGGTGAAATCATCAGCAAACAGCGCCGAAGATATTAGTGGATGGATGATGGATACTAGATCGTTTATCGCGGTGATGAACAATGTGGGACTAAGGACGGAGCCCTGTGGGACGCCATTGTCCAACGTTTTTTCCGATGAAAGCATGGAGCCGATTCGAACGCGAAAGACACGAGACGATAAGAAGTTTTTGATGAAGTACATTATATTTCCTCGGAATCCCCACTTGTATAGCATGGTAAGCGATTTCTCTTTCCATATTCTATCGAATGCCTTTGTTATATCAAAAAATACTGCAAGTGTGTGCATTCGTTTGTTGAAATTTTTTAAAATTTCTGACTGTAGGTAGAATAACTGATCTATGGTTGAACGCGATGGACGGAAATCACACCGTTTTGTTGATATAAGATTTCTGTTTTCTAATTCCCATAGTAATCGTCAATTTACTATTTTTTCGAATACTTTACATAGTACGGATGTCAGTGAAATCGGTCGATAGTTGTCTAGTTTCAGTGGGTTTTTATTTGCTTTATGTATGGGTACTATAATAGCTTCTCTCCATTGCTGAGGAAAAGATTGATTAGTCCATACGTGGTTGTATATCAGCATGAGTTTGTTAATTATTGATTCTGGGGCGTGTTTCAAGAACAAAATGTGAAATCTGTCAGCGCCACAAGCAGATATTTTCGTCCCCTGGATGGCATTTTGGATTTCGTGTAAACTTATGGGTGCATTATATGTTTCTGAATTTGATGAGCTGAGGTCAAGTTATTCGTTTGCTAAACGTTGTTTGTTTACTAGTGATGTGGGTGTCAACTGATTATTACTTGATATATTTGCAAAAAACGATGCGAATTCTTCTGCAATTTGTCCTGGGTCTGTATATAACTGATTATTTCTTGAAATCGCTGTAGGGATTGGTAGGTCAACGTGTTTATATAACGCTCGTATTTTCTTCCATAACTGATGAATCGGTGTTTTGTAAGTTAGTGTTAACGTGTATTCGTTCCAAGATCTCCTTTTTTCTTGTTTCAGTATCCATCTTGTTGTTGTTCGAGCCTGTTGAAAAGCTGTATAGTTTTCCAGTGTGGGGAATCTTTTCAGAAGTTTTAATCTCTTTCTTCTCTCCCTTATTGCTCGCGAGCACTTTTCTGACTACCACGGTACTAGAACTTTGTTTGTGGATAACGGCCTGTTTCTCGGGATTGATATTTCGGAACATTTTATAATTCCGTTGGTAAATGAGCGAACCATTGTATCCGTGTTACTGTCATCAATGTCTACCTCGGTCTGACATAGCTGCTAGAACATTTCCCAATTTGCTTTTTTGAAATTCAGGGCTGGCCGTCTTATATGTGAGGCCATGTTTGCTTTCATGTTTATGATTTGTGGAAAGTGATCACTGCCGCCTATGTCTTCATGATGATGAACCTCAATGAGATGGGCAATCTGACTAGAACTTAACGTAAAATCAATTGTGCTCCACGTTCTGTACGTGGTACTGTAATGCGTAGGTTCGCTTGTATTATGGACGGAAAGGTTATATTGCTCTATTATGCGAGTTAATAGTTTTCCTCTACTATCAGTTTTGTTGCTACCTAGAATCTCATCCGGTGAATATGAACGGTGTTGGGAGATTATTTATTATTGATGTGTAGGTACTTTCTTCTATTTTTGTGTACTGAGGAATATAGATAGTACATATTGAGACGGGAGGTGTTATATTAATGCGTATTGCTAGTGTTTGAATGTGGTCAATGTTGAGTTTTATTTCCGTGTATGTAATATCTTTCCGTATGGCTATAGAAACGCCGCCATGCGCTTTTGGTTGAGCATTTAGACTTTTACATATTATATTATACGAGGGTAAAGTTAATGTTTGATGCGGCTGAAGATGTGATTCTTGTATGCATATAATAGATAGATTATATGTAGCTATTAAAACTTGGAGTTCTTCAAGATGCCTGAAAACCCCATTGCAGTTCCAGCTTATTATTTTTGTATCTCGTTGAGTAGCATTCATTATTCTGATTAATCTTCTTGTTGGGAGGAAGGATAGTCAGAAATTTCTTTGTCTGTGTTATTACATTTTTGTAATTTTTTGATTATTTTTGTAAATCTTGCTTTCATATATTTTTGTTCAAGTGACGGTTTAAGTAGCTGTAGTATGGTAACTAATTCGGACACATTTATGTCCAATATTTGTGCCACTTGGGATGGATTTAATGACTGTTTTGTTCCTTCGAGAAACTGAATGAATTTATCGAATGACAGTTCATTTCCATCAGAAGTTGTAGAAAAGTATTTTTTCAGCGAAGATAATTGCTGATGTATTGTTGATGTAGTTTCTGAGATGTCAGCGGTTTTTATATTCAAATGAGGCAATGGCGGTGTTTTAAAGTGATTTATTTCTGATTCTGAGTCCGATGAGGAGCTTAATAAATCATCTGTTTCCATTTTTCCTTTACTTTGATCAAGCATAGTGGACGTTTGTTCGGATGGACTTGTAGTTTTCTTTTTCCGTCTCTTTTTTTGCTGTTTTGGTTTGTCTACTATCTCTGTTTCGGCGATAGTTTCGGTTGTCTTTGATGAGGTTTCTGAACGTGATCGTTTTAAATTATCCTTCAGATTTGATGAATTCGTGATTAAATGGGGAGTGTCATGTATTTCGTCCGACTCCTCTGAGACTTTGGTTTCTGGGTTGTTTATGGGAATTTGTTCTTTTTTCGTGGTGGACGGTTCTGCGGTTGATATATTTGTTATTATGGGTGTTTCATTGATATTCGTACAGTTTTCGGCTTTGTGATGTTTTGCTTTGCATATAAAGCATGCGGGGTCATCTGTATTTATAAAAATCCTGCGATCATGGTTACGATAGTTTAGTAAAAAATTTGTAGGAATGTTAATTTCGTCGAAGTTGAAAATATAAATTTGTCTCCGCCAACTAATTATGTGTCCAAATTCGGTATCAGTTGGGTCTATTCTTAAAATGGAAATAGGTAAGGCGAGTTTAAGCCCTAACTGTTGTATTAGGTATTTTCCAATTTCGGAATTTGGAATAGTTGCTGATACGTTTGAAAGAATAATCTTCGTTGCTGGACTTCGCAGACGTCTTGCTTTAATTTGTCGTTGTGAGATTTCTATGGAGGCACTTGTTGACATGAAGCTATCTACAATTTGTATATTTTTGAGAAATATTAAAACACGGTTTTGACTAATGCGTGATCCGGCTATGATGTTCGATGCGGTTCCTATTTTTTGTTATAAAGCGATAAAATAGTCCTTTATGGGGGGTCCGGTATGTAGGGAAAAATTATTCCTTGTTCATCGGATGGGTGTTCGAAACTTGTTAGCGGAATGATCTTGTTGTTATTATTATTTTTTTTCATCAAGTGAGCGAAAGAATTATTTGGTACGGCGTGATTGGCATTAGAAATTAAAGAATTATTACCTGCAGCGACGGTAGTATAGTTACTTGTTTGTAAAGTTGATGTTTCCTGATAAGAAGATAAGCCTTTTGTGACGACGGGAATTTATATGATTACGTTAAACTTAAACTCTAATTGTACTCGTATGATGAAAGAGAACACAGAAATAGACTTCTTGACTAAACTCTTTATACACGCGAAATCCAGTCAAATAAATCTAACTCGACGGTGAAACCAGTCATGAATGAAAAGCATCCAAAAAGCTTTAATCTCCCGCATTATTAAGGATAACTCAAAAACTAACGGTCAGATCTTGATCAAATTTAAATGGGACCACATGAGAAACACCACCTTTCAAATAAAAGAAGACTCATCAAAATCGGTTCATCTAAAAGGAAGTTCTGAGGTAATACACATAAAGAAAAAAAACAAAAATAATAAAAATACAGTCAAATTGAATACCTCCTTCTTTTTTTTGAAGTCAGTTAAAAAAAAAAAATGATTCAAAGGGACCACATTTTTTCGCGTTTCTTGACGAATACTCGATTTATGTTCACCAATTTTCATCATTACTCACATGGTGTACTTAAGTTGAATGGTACTCTTTCTAACGGACAAAGAATCAGTAAAATCGGTCTCTATAAATATGAGTTGTGCGCGAACAAGCATAAAAAAAATACAGACGTGACGAGCGTATAACCTTCTTCTTTTTCGAAGTCGGTAAAAATTAAAATATTACAAACGCTACACATAAAAATTGGGACATTTTTTCTAAGGGGGGCTGGACTAAAAATTACGTTGTAATTAATATATATTATGTATATCAATAAAATTCATCAATTATTATACGCCCTGAACATATTTCAATTAGACCGATAATAGTTACGGTGTAACGAACTGAAGGTGAGAAATGATTGTCACCTAAAACGTCATTCGTGAAATTCAACTGATCGCATAATTACAAGCTGTTTGTACACGGGAAATTGATGGCCTAATCAATTACCTGAAATTATTTGTTTTTACCGCTAACGATATGTCGAAATCATTTTTCTTTTACCCAGGCCTGGATTTAGAAAGGGGTCTAGGGGGGCTGCAGCCCCGGGCCCCGCCTTATAAAGGGGCCCCCAAAAGACACCCACTTTCGACATGTAATAAAAAATTAATCTATCATTTGTCATATACATCAACTTTTTTTTAAATAAATAAAATTAACTTTACAGGAGCAAGTGCATATTTTAATACACTTATTTGTTAATAATTTTGTATCCATTTTTACTTTCTCCTATAGGAGAAGGAAACTTTGTAATAGTAAAATTTCGAGTTCCATAAAAAGGTACCAGAAATTTATTTTAAGGCATAACGAGTCGGAATCTACGTTTTTAGGAAATGTCTGTATGAATGTGTATGCGTGTGTACACGCGTAAACACGCACACACACTATCCTCTTAATCAAATCTTTGGTTAAAATTTGCTGAAAAATTTATTGTTTAAAATTATATATATACGAGTATATATATATTTTGGCATCGAAAATTCCACACATTGTCTATATGATATTAAGTTTTGTTTACATTAATAATTATATGTTAATTCGTGAAATCGAAATAATATAATTACATTAAAGTAAAGAAAATTTAGTTATTCTATAAAACTGATAATTTTGTCACTTTCGAAAAGGGCCCCCAATATTTCCGTAACCCCGAGCCTGTTACACACTTTTTCCGGGCCTGATTTTACCTTTGAAAATGCGTTTAAAAAACGTTTCGCTTGCTATTAAGTATTATTTAAACGAACGCTGTACTATTTAATAGTTCCATTTACTTCCTTATTTACTGAAGGAACGATCACTGATCATCTCTGTTTTAATATTTCGGGATCTTAAATAAATATGAACTCGATCCAACCTCGCCATGGGATATACCCAGAACCGCAGATCACAGTTCCACTGTAATACTTATAGAGAAGTAAATTTCAATTGACTACGTTTTATTAGAAAAAAATTACTGTTTTCGTAGCAATTCACATTACGGTCTCAGTTATGTGTTGTTCCCGAACGGTTTGCGTAACTCTTTTTCTTAATTTTTTTTTCACATTATCCCTTGGCGCCAGAATGACATTGTCATTGACGCACAAGAAGTGCTCTCATTATACATATTTATGTATATGCAATGCGAATGGGCGTGTCTTTATAAGATAAATATACATATTAAAAAGTCACAAGATAAAAAGTACAGCAATTAAACGTCTTAGAAATCCTAGTATTTTTTTCCCGTTTCTGCTTCTAATGATTTCTAATCTTATGAAACGATACTCCGATTTGATTTTTAGTTGAATTGAACAGTAATGAATGTTTATAAATAATAATCGAATGTTTACCTACTGGCTCAATACTTCGATGCCGGGTTAAAAAAGAAAAAAACCCATAAAGAAAACTAAAAAGATACATTAGAACTTTTGCTAGGATGCATGCGTAAAAACATGTTTTCTTATCCTTTCCAAAGAAATTCTAATCGGCTGATATTGTTTCATTCTTGCTCAATTCTATAAATATTCGCGAAGAACCTTTTCGGCCGTTAACTATTTCAAAAGTAACGTTCAATTAAAAGAAAATGACAAATGAATCGGTTTAATTTAGCGGTGAAGGAACGGCATAAAAATAAAATATACATACGGTTAAAATAAAAAATCTACGATGCGAATGAAAGGGTCGAGTAAGAGAATGTAATGCAGCCGGAACCCCCCCCCCGTCCTCTTACAATAACTTTAGCCTAAATTCAATAAAATATTCAACAAAATGAAAAATTACACAAAGTATTGCAAATGCAAAATAACTCACCGTGGCCAACGTACACGAAATCAGCGATAAGATTAACATAAACCAATCCTCCACATAACTTCGGTGCTTCGAAGCAGCAAATATCTCTCCAGTATAATATCCTTGAAGTTCATCTGGAATTCTGTTCGTGGTCAATACCGTTACAGTCTACAAGAAATGCAGACTATCGTTAAATTGTTTTCAATACTACCTTTTTTTTTCCATAATGCACCATCAAATGCCTCCGTATAAGCTAACTGTGAGATTTTTAAATTCCGACTAAGCTCGATTCTGAATTATGGGCGATAAAGTGCCCTATATTTCAACCTGCGCCTATTTTTTCCGCAGCTGCGAATGTTGATGATTGAATCTGTACCGCTCACAATAAAGATTTCTGCAAGAACTAATATAAAGTGTGTTTCTCTACACTTTATCGGGATATTTTATGTCGCTGCATACAGTTTAAACGTATCGTTTCCGCTATAACTGCTGCGCACAGCGCACTCTTTCCCAGCTCGCTTGTGTGAGAACTTGATCGAAAACACAACTTATGAGACTGTAATTGTCTTTTTAGCGTAAACTATTACGTTGTTTAAATTAAACACGGGCCTAGAAACGTAATCATTTTAGAGAAGTGTACATTAACCGGATTACTTAGTTTTCAAACCTTTTCAACCTTAACTGAATTACACATTTACCAGTTCGACAACAAAATCATTTTCCACGAATCACTTTATTAGGAAGATTTAAAAATCCGCTAATTTATGAGAAAAAGCCGACCCTAAGACCTTTATTACCAATTATCCACTATCGTATAATAAATTAATTATTTCTCAACAGTCGACTAATACAATGGCTAATTCGATTATAGGTTTTGGTCAGACTCATACCCTTCCTCCTTTTCTAACCAATTTTCCTCTTAAATTTTTCTATTCAGTCGTATCTTCCAGTTAATCCTTGGTTTCATGAATTTCCGTCTTTGCAGCGCTATTTTATTTCCTCTTTATGTCGATTGCATTTTGATCATAGCTTGCTAGATCCGACTTTCAGACTCTCCTTACTGTCCGCTATATCCTTCCAATGATATCCACGAATCTAATTCTAACCACATACTTTTCGAATGTTCCACACTGTCGTCTGAACGTTTACTTCTCTACTCTCAACACTTCTGAGACTTAATATTCCTGCTCCCTATAGTGCTGCATCTGTTCTCTCCTATCCTTCGTTAACTGTTGTCGCTCCCCTTGTATCCTTCATTGATGCGATATCTGACCGCATACGAATTTAAATAATTGATTCAGCAATACTTTTCTTTCTTGTCGAACATGAGTCAATGCTCTTTGTCAGCGAGCCCAAATAATAATAATAATAATAATAATAATAATAATAAAAATAAAAAAAAGAATTTGCAATAAAAAGCTTGTTGATTAAATTAATTTCTCTATTTACTTTAAAAATTGAAGTTCTAGTCCAAAATCAAACAAAAATTTTTTGTTTTTTTTTCTTCTAGTTTAATCGAAACATACACACATTAATACTTAATTAGTAATACTTATTTTCAAGTTTTCATAGTTGGAAATTAGTAATGACTTCCTACTTCCATACCCCTGGTATGATCACCGTAAGAAAAAAACGAAAGCAAGGTAAAATTTATCTCAGTAACAAAGACGAAAAACTTGATAAGATTTTTGCCTTTGTAAACCTTAACTGTAATGTTTCTATCGAAGTAGTAGTGTAAGTTAAAATAATGCAATAATTACAAATAAAAAAAAAAAAAAAAAAAAAATATTACTCGAGTTTTAGGACCCTTTCACACCAGGTTAGTCGAGTCGAAATAAGTCAGAATAAAATTTTCAACGGTCAATTGCTTCCGTACTGAGAATTTGAATTGATTTGAACAGTCCGTATAGTGTTTTTTGTACTTTATGTATGCTGTGTCCGTTTTCGGTAATTGTATATTTTTTTTAGGATTTTTTTTTTTTTTTTTTGTGTAAGTATGATGTCGGATATTTTAAAATTATTTATTATCAGACGGCTGGAAAAAATAAGACAGCGTAAAATCGCAGGTGAGTTGATACATGCAGTCAATGCAAATCGCCGAGCTATTTTTTTGGAATATATCATCATTTAGTTTCGAGCTTATTAGATGATGAAAAGAGGTTTTGTAATTTTTTCCAAAATAAATAAAGTTTACTTTGAAAATTTATTCGGTGTAGCTTAATAAAAGGTATAAGCAAAATTAATATAAAAATTCTTTATCCACATTTTATGTAACCTTTACACGTTTCGCATTTTATACAATTCATGTATATACATATATAAATGGAGAGGGAAAGAGAGAGCGAGAACAATCCCGAAATATGTTTGAGTAGCCCGACAGTTACTAACGAGACTACTAGTTTTACGAAGCTGAGAATTTACATGTAGTATAACGACACAATGCATTTATGCCATGTAAAAATTTATTTAAAAAATCAGATATCCAAATCGTGAAGAAAGGGAAAAAAGTCAAAAAATCACTTTTTAATCACGCAACAGCCGACCAACAATTGCGTCAGATAATTTAAAATTCACACGAATATTACCTGTATATATATATATTGAAGAAATCAATTAAAAAAGCTTTTTTAAAAATTCGCACAGTGAGGGATAAAAATGGGTTAAAAATTATTTTCAAAAAATTACATAAAGTGTAATACTTTCGGTACAAATGGGTTTACCAAATTGAAATTTTGTACGAAGATTCCTTATATGGAGTACTAAATGTGTACAAATTTTTCTTTAAATAAACTTTAAAAATGAAAAAAGGGCTGCACCCGATTTTTGAAAAAAAACAAAAAACAACTCAAATGAACGGTGATTAAACCGTGAAATTTTACGTGCAGATGAAATATATAGCGAACATGTCGAATAAAACAAAGGTTTTTTTTTTAAAAATTCTAACTGTAAGCGAGTGAAAAGCGGTTAAAAATACGCAAAGTGTGATATTTTTGATATAAACAATTTTATCAAAATTATAATTTTTCATTAAAATTCTTCATGTGGTCTATTATTACAATTGTGAAAATTTTGTTTTTATGAAATATAATATCTTTCTGAAAATTAGGTTTAGCGTGTTAATATTGTGCATGAAAATTGTTTATATTGTGTAATAAAATTCTGCAAATTTTTTTCAGTTTTTAAATTTTTAAGGTAGAAAAGGGTTGTATCCTAACCTGTCCCTTGATAATTGTTAATCTCTCATATGATGAGAGTAGCCGTCAGAGCTTTCCACTATTTACCAGTCCTCGATCTTTTTACCTTTCTGTTCAACCCTTCCCTTCCTCTCTTCCTTGGTTTAATCTTTTCCCCTACCTTAGCCGTTCGATTATTTCCCCTATAGTTCGCCTGCGGTTCAATCATAGTTTGCTTCCGGCTTCTCTTTTCCGTTTTTCTATTGTTCAATCTCCTTTGTGTCCTTATGACCCCCCAGAGCTCAATTATACCTGTGATGCGAATCACATTTTGTTCGAATGCCCCTTTATTTCCTCCGAACGTTCTACTCTGTATTCTAGTCTTCTGCGCTTTGGCCTTCCTACTCCTTATAGTGCCCACTCCATTCTTGCACTCCCCTCTCTCAATATAGTTCCTTTGTTGGCCTTCTTTATCTCCTCAATTTCTATTCTTTTCCTTATATAATGTACAATTCCTTGCGTTGGGTAAGCTCCACTGTTGACGTGCCCAAAAAAAAAAAAAAAAAAAAAAAAAATAAAAAAAGCTTTTCACTAATAATTAATATTTAATCCTATAGAAACTTGTGCTCATAGCTTTGGCCTTTGTGCGATAATAATTCAATTCAATTCAATTCAAGTTTTTTATTATTATTATTATTATTATATATAATCCATCTATGCGCAAGTTTGCGCGAGCGATGGCTATTGTAAACAACCAAAAAAATAAAAAATTTTGAAACAAAATAAAATAAAAGTTTTTTAAACAAAATATGTAAACAATAAAAAATTTTTGAACCAAAATAAAAGTTTTTTAAACAAAATATGTAAACAATAAAAAATTTTTGAACCAAAATAAAAGTTTTTTAAACAAAATATGTAAACAATAAAAAATTTTGAACTAAAATAAAAGTTTCTTAAACAAAGTAATATTAAAAACTGCAATTATATGTAACATGCACACTCAAACATACAATCAGATGCATTTATACATTTAGACATTCTTATACATATGTGCACTCTAATTAAATACGTATATACAAAAACTGTACTTACTATTACAGAAGTAGTAAGTTGAAAATTAAATAAGTTAAAATTTGGTGAGCTTTTTTTTTTTCTTTTTTTTTTTCCCTTTCCTTTTCCCTCTTCATGTCTTATCTGTTTCTTTCTTTCCTTAGCTCTACTCTCGTTTCTAATTTTATTTTTCCTTATCTGTGCTATTGTTAAGGTAGTAAGTATGATAAAAGAATTTTTCGACGTTTTTTGTAGTTTTTTTAGTTGTATTTTTAAAGTGGAAGGTAAAGAATTAAAAAGTTTAGGACCCATATATATAGATTGATTTCGGATGTGGTATTTGTTAATATTCGGTAATACTGCTAATTCTTCGCCCGCTGATCTAGTAATACTTTGCATAACCGAAATATTAAATTTTGTTTTATTTTTAAGAACGAACATAAGTAGTTGTAATTCATAGAGTTTTGAAAGATGCATAATATTATAATCTACAACTGTGTCCAGATCTCTGCCAAGTAGATTTACAACATTTTTTTGGAGTTGAATCAAATGTTTTAAATGGTGGTCAGCAGCTTTGCCCCAGTGCATGATTCCGTAGCTTAATAAGGGTTGGTATAAAGCAATATATAGTTTACGGAGATGTATAGTATTGAAAAATTTGCTTAGATAGTAAAATATATAATTTAATTTTCTAATTTTCGGTGCAAGATAAATTGGATGTTTATCCCAAAACAGTTTACAGTCTAGTTGAACACCTAAATATTTTATCTCATACACTCTATACAGGGGAGCATTATTTTCCCAAAAAATTTTGAAATCATTAAATTTAAATTGCGGTATGTGACTATAAATAATTAATTTAGTTTTATTTAGATTAATAAATAGTTGATTACGGTGCAACCAGTTTTTGATTTTATACAAGTCATCCTGTAAAAGACTCTGAAGAATATCTTGTTTGCTGGAGTTTACCATTAGCACGGTATCGTCTGCGTAACAAAATATTTTCCCATAAACGTCTAGACTACATAAATCATTAATATAAATTAAAAATAGGAGAGGCCCCAAAATGCTTCCCTGAGGTACACCGTAAACTTGCTTTACTACATAGTCACTTTTTATATTATTATTATTATTAGTGCAATGCAGTCTGTTCGTTAAATAAGATTTAAGCCAATCATGCATAATTCCACGGAAGCCACAATTAAATAATTTCCTTAGCAAGATGTTATGATTAACCACGTCAAATGCTTTTTTTAAGTCTAAATAAACTGCTGCAACCGAGCTGCCCATTTCCAATTTGGATGCAATGAAGGAAATATGATTAAAAAGTGCGTCATCTGTGCAAATAATAATAATAATAATAATAATAATAATAATAATAATAATAATAATAATAATAATAATAATAATAATAATAATAATAATAATAATAATAATAATAATAATAATAATAATAATAATAATAATAATAATAATAATAATAATAATAATAATAATAATAATAATAATAATAATAATAATAATAATAATAATAATAATAATAATAATAATAATAATAATAATAATAATAATAATAATAATAATAATAATAATAATAATAATAATAATAATAATAATAATAATAATAATAATAATAATAATAATAATAATAATAATAATAATAATAATAATAATAATAATAATAATAATAATAATAATAATAATAATAATAATAATAATAATAATAATAATAATAATAATAATAATAATAATAATAATAATAATAATAATAATAATAATAATAATAATAATAATAATAATAATAATAATAATAATAATAATAATAATAATAATAATAATAATAATAATAATAATAATAATAATAATAATAATAATAATAATAATAATAATAATAATAATAATAATAATAATAATAATAATAATAATAATAATAATAATAATAATAATAATAATAATAATAATAATAATAATAATAATAATAATAATAATAATAATAATAATAATAATAATAATAATAATAATAATAATAATAATAATAATAATAATAATAATAATAATAATAATAATAATAATAATAATAATAATAATAATAATAATAATAATAATAATAATAATATTAATAATAATAATATTAATAATAATAACAAAATAAAAAATTATTCATTTATTCTTAATCACGTTTATTACTGAATTATTATTCTTCGTTGGTTAGTACGTTTTTAATTAAAAATTTTTTGCTGTTTTCTCGCTTTTTATATAGATACCGGATATATCAAAAATATTTGATAAATGACATTTTCCTTATTTTGCAGAAATATTCAGATCTACTTAACGATGAGACAATAAAGCTTAAACCTTTAGTAAATACGTCTTCTAGGGTTATCAGTTCACTAACGGGAATAATTAATAGGCTGCTTTATAGACTATATACGGGAGCTACATTGATCTTTACAATTATATTTCTTTTCTAGCTGAAGGTTGCGAAAACATTCTAGCATGTCTATTTACATTTAAAATATTATTTATGTCTGTGATTATTCAAATGAATTCTGAAAGATTTTTGAAAAGCATTTGTATTAAAAATAAATTTTTTCAATGTCCGCTTTTGAGTTGTGTTCAAATATATCTTTGTTACTATTTGTTTAATACTACTTTTAAAAATCGAATTAGTAAATTCCAACCGGATGCATTGTTAATGTGATACTGATTAAAAATAGAAAAAAAAATAAAAACAAAAAAAAAACGTATAATTAACTGTTCCGAAATTGGCCATCAATCAACAAGATTTGATTAATTAAAAAGACAGTACGGTCTAAAAAAAAAAAAAAAAAAAAAAAAAACGAATATAAGAAAAAATCGGTACTTACTTCTAAGAGGGTTAAAAATAGTTCGAAAAAAAATGATGCCCAAAATAGTTGATAAATAACGACAATTAAAATTCGTTTTTCGGTCCATTTTTTGACCGAGTTGTTTAGCTCCATAAGAATAGATGGCAAATTTTGATTTTCGACGTTTCCTACATATCAGCGGATTTATTTAACAATTCTGCGCGCATCATTTACGGACCTTCATTATAAATTTTAAAACCGTAAATTTAACGAAAAAAGAATAATAAAACAAGATAATCTAAAACGCTACACGGTAACAGTCATATATATTTATATACATATATGCACACACACATACACACATAATATATATATATATATATATATATATATATATATATATGTATTATATATTATACATATATATATGTGTATACATTATGTGCGTGCGTATATAAACATGTATAGGTGCACTTTTATTTTTTCTAAAACTAAACAAAGAAAATTTTTTAACCGATACACGATGGTAATATGCAGAAAAACATAACAAAGTTAGAGTAGAGTCTGTTTCACCTTCGGAGTTATTTTTGCCTGTCGATCGCGTTTAATTCGTCAGCGGTAATTACCCTCCGCCTGTAAATTCCGAGAAAACCGTACAAATTATAAATTATTAAAATGGTAGTAATAATAAAGGTGTACATCGTCGCCGATGAACTGCCGTGTCGCACGTTATTACTAGCAGGCCGCCCGGCACAGCTATCGATCATTATACCGTTTTTCTCCGTATGCAATCTACACCGTTTGCGTAAGAACACCTTAAAATTCCTTTTGCAACATCGAAAAGTATCTGGTCGACAACGGGTTGAGCGGCTCGCTACATCAGAAGGGCAGCCAAGTGTTTAAAACTGACCAACTATTTTACAATATCCGCGTAATGTATATGCGAAATGACGACAGCAATAATGTGACGACAATAATAATGACGACAAATGCGTATTAATATATTATTTAAATTCGCCTTATTCTGCTGTGTATGCAGCTGTTGTCTTGACAACGTAGACCACTCTGTTCCGGTCATACCGATACATTTTTAAATGCCTCTAAACTATTCTTAATACCGTCCTATATTCCTGCGTCCTACTTTTGTAACTTTCAATGCCAAGGTAGGTCTGCAACTTTTTTTTTTTCAAACCGCCCTCTTTCCACACTCGCATAGGCAGAGTTACGCTACCGAGAAAATTCTCGCAATATGAAAAACGCACAACAAAACAGACTTTCGAGAAAAGCCGATAGAAATTAATAAATGAATGTAAAGCATTTCGTGCGAGTAGCCAGGGTACGACGTCAGGGAGGTTGCTCGCGGATAATTCGACGTTGTTACAATAATTATTATTTTACTGGTCATTAACTACTGTCTTGAGTTGAATTTAAATATGTACACTATCGGAAATTTATACGGCGCTAAATGGCAGACCTCAAAAAAGTCTCTGAAGGGATCAAAGTGGTCAAGAAGACATTCGCGCTGAATTTAAAACAGCCTATTCCTGTTGCGCCGGTACGTGGAAAGATTTAACTTTGACGCTCTAAAAAAGTTTCCGAATCAGCGTAAATTTTTACGATAAACCCCCCAAATTCTTCCTGCACACTATGCGCGTCCATCAAAACTTTACTCTGGAAACAAATTAAATTATTTTCCGAAAATTCTAATAAGAGTGCACTATATATATATATATATATATATATATATATATATATATATATATATATATATTAATTGCAACGTAATTCTTAGGCCACCCACCATTAGAAAAAATGTCCTAATAAATGTCCCAATATTATGTAAGGTTTGTTATATTTTATAGGATTTCTGTGATTATGTTATTATACTCATATGGACCGATTTAGAATTATTATAAATTTTGATCATTTTATACAAAGTATAGAAGAAAAAGAGATAGAAATGTAAGCAAGAGGGGTCAAGGAGCACAGCCCTTTGCGAGGCCAAAATGGCCAAGTTATATATAGTTTTGTTTTTTAAATGTTTTTTGGTTTTTGCTCTCTCAACCGCTACTAGTCATTTTCTGCAGCGAAAAAAACAAAATTATAAAAATAAAACGAGTTTCAATCACTTTCATTCCTCTACTCCTCCTGAAAACTAATTGTGCACGTTCATACATGTATATACTACAACTTCTCAATTGAACATAAATTATAGATGACCGAACTTTGTTCGAGTTCGTTCGAAACTTGCAGATCAATTAAAGTACTTTATTCACGAGTTTCGCAAACATTTAAAAGTACAACGATAATACGTAATAATAATACGAAATTATAATCGCATTGCGCCATTATTTTCACACATTAGTTCGGGTAATATTTCGAAATCGCGCCATGTATATATCGTCAGCAAATTTGTTTCATCGCGGAATATCTATTTTACACGATAAAGAAACGATTTCTCTTTTTTTTATTATAATATTTACATTTAAGGAAACCCTAAAAGTAGTTTGATCACTAACGCTCGAACACCGTTCGCCTTTCGCGAATTTTATCAAAAAATCGTTACAGCCATTTCCAAAATCGAATAAAAAAATTGCTCATTTAATGACATACGTATTAACCGAGTTTCGCTCAACTCTGAACTTGCAAATCAACCGATTAAAAAGTTTTGCAAGCGGCCAAACATTTAGCGTACGAAAACTACATTATTTACCACGCGTCGAATATTAAAAAAAAGAAAAAAGTAAAAAAAAGGATTATGACGGAAATATTATTATATATCATCTGTATAACGACGTCGCGCATATATTTGGGAACTGGCATAATATTTAAATCCGTTGTGTAAAGCGTAAATAAATTTTATTAGGAAATTATTAATTAACAATTATTGACTTTCTTTGGATTCCGGGACATTCAGGCATTGATGGAAATGTAGCCGTCGACCTCCTTGCTAAAGCTGCTGTTTCCAATGGGAATTTTATTAGTCGGGTTCCAGCACACAATATTCTTCTTCCAACTAAATCCTGCCATCTTAGACACTCTGTTTATGTTTCTCTTTTCGCTAATCCTAATTCCTTTTATCTCTTGATTAATCCTGTTCCTCCTGCTCGTCCTCGGTTCTATGAGTTTCCCAGTTTGCGTCGGTCTATAATTACTAAATTATCTCGCCTCCGTTTCTCGCATAGTCTCCTTCCTTCTTTAAATCGGTTTTCCTCGGGGCTACATCTCCCTTTTGTTCATTGAATCCTGAAGGTTCCCAGTATGTTTGTGATGCAAATCACGTGCTCTTCGAGTGCTCCGGTTTATCTCGCGAGCGTGAGTTACTTTATTATCATCTTTTAAAGCTTGGTCTTCCTGCTCCTTTCAACGCCTCTTATGTTCTTTTTCTACCTATTCTCTCTGTTGTTCCTGTCCTAGGGGTGTTCTTTGATTCCATTGTCGACAGAATAAAAATATAATTTCTATTCTATTTCATGTATCTATTGCTTTTTGCTGGTCTAATGCTCTTTCCAAGGGGGGTAAAAAAAACAACAAAAAAACAATTTAAATAAACGTACTATTTTTTTAAAAACGTGTAAGAAAATGTATCGCTTACTTTTTAATAAACCCTAAAAATACTACGACGATCACTTAAGTCTGGTAGTAGTTGTTCCCCTTTCAGAATTACTCATCTCGTAAAATTTCTGGACGAAGGTGAAACCTTGACCAATTGATTTATCGAAATCCCTAAAAACTCGTAATTCGCGAATTTCATAAAAATCATTAGAGTCGTTTTCGAGGACCCAGTTACATGGTGTACGAGTACCCTCATATTATAAGATTATGTCATATATTTGTCTTTTTGCTGTGCCGTAATGTAATCGGGTATTTTACAATACTTACGATGTTTATCGTATAGCTCAAACGATCGAAAAAGTAGAAGCCAATTACAATTAGAAAAAAGAGTGAAATGAATTACTTTTTGTTTGAAAAGGGGCCTGATTCGTAATCCCATTTTGTGTGCCCTTCCAAGGAATATCCTGTACGATCACAATCGCGTGTCCAGATATATTTCAAAGCCCAGCGGTATGGATCAAAGTGATCGAATACACAAAGTTGTTCACTGATGTCCGATGCGTGGGAGAAGTATTTTAATATAACAAAACTCACCTATCCGCGGTTTGCTTGTCGAACCTTGCCAATTTATCGTTGCAAATAATTCATGGTAGATGACTTTCGTGCACTTAGCCGTAATTCCTTGAAGTGTAGTACGATAATTCATTTACGAACGAAGCAGTCTTTAAGCGAATTAGGCGTACGCACCCTTTTTTTTACATTTTACCTTTTAAGGATGAAAACAACCGGGACACAGCAAAAACATGAATAATGTAGCGCGCATCGTAAACTGTTCTCATCTGTAAACACTGTAAGTACGTCCGTCTTTCGGCTCTGAAAATATTTCCCGAAATATTTTCCGTAAAGCATCGTTGCCAGTAGTTTTTTTAATTATAATTTTTCCGCGATATCGACTTAATATAATATCGGCTAAACGACACAATTTCCGTTATAAAATCAAAAATAATAAAGAATTACAAATACTTCTCGAATTTCCTCTAACAGTTTCGCCAAAAAATTATAAAAATCAGAAAGCCATCGAATATTACTCGAACGTGTATTACGTTCTTATTTCGATAAGGGGATACTATTCGTGATTCGGCTTTTATATCGTTTTAAAGCGTTGAAGAGTTACAGTTTTCCAATTAGATTCACTCTATGTATGTTTTTCTTTTTTCAAATTCACGATTACTTGCAATTTTAAAGAAAAATATTAAAGAAAATATACCCAAACCTATATTGTATATTAATATATGTCATATCTAACGCGTTTGACTTAGCTGACCATGATCTATACTGATTAATGATTATAAAATACGGTTAGTAATTTAAATAATCGACTAATGTGATGGATTTAAGAATTATATAAAAAACAGGAAAAGCATAGTAAAAATCGCAAAGAGTAGTAATGGCAATGAAAAAACTACTTCCAGTAGGTCAGGGAACTATACTGGCTCTTATCCTCTTTCTAATATACACTAACTCATTTGTGCAGATGATTTGTGTATCTTATTCAATATACATCTGCGTACGAACCTTCAAAAAATTGAAATCATTTGCAAAAAGCTAGAAAATATTATAATGGAAATGGGTCTTTCCTTCTCACTTGAAAAATGTGAATCAATCATCTTTGGTAAGAATAATATTGCCAACAGTGTTGAAAAACTTAGAATAATCTCGGAACAACCAATTCGTTTATCGAACAGAATAAAATACTTCGGAGTCTTAATAGATAATAAATTATCCTTTACTGCACATGTTGAAGCAATCAACATCAAATGCAGCAACCTGTATGATAAACTCCGTAAACTCTTACCCGACAATTACCGCCTCCGATATAAGGAAAGAACCATACTCTATAAAGAGGCTTAATACAATCAATATATGGCTATGCTTCCAGTACTTATATAAACAAAAAAATACTTACAAAAATTAACAAACAGCAAAGAAAATTCATATTAAATATCTCATCTAAAATACAGAACTGTTCCATCATCAGCTGCTTGTGTTATTGCCAATATTTTCCCACTAGACCTATTCCTTACAGGTCGAGCAATAATATCAGAAGATAGGATTGTAAAAAATCTAAACTTAGTCAACTCCCTGCAATACCTACCTGAAAACTACACACCAGACATATTAGGTCCTACACCACCAATAAACTTATTAAAAAAACATATCACGAATGAAATTACTACAATCTGGCAGTCAAGATGGGACTGCTGTGAAACAGGTCGCAAAACCTACACCTTTTTCCCTAACATAAAAAATAAACTTAAATCCAAAAATTTAGACATTACATTTTTCAGTGCCCAGATAATCTCAGGTCATGGCAACTTCGGAGAATATTTCCACAGATTCAAGATAAAGGGCACAGCGAACTGTCCGTTATGTGCAACAAACAATGTAGATAATATACATCGCACAATCTTCATCTGTAAGGCATTCAATCATTTAAGGAATCAATTTAATATCAGTCCAAATATGTCCCTAAATATTGATGAAACAAACGCTGCAAAACTTCTGCCCTTCTTCCACGCCTTAATGAAAGAAAAACTAACCCTGAAACCGAGTGATCAATCTCCATAATTATCTTTTATTATGAACATGTATATTTACCACCGACTAAGTCGGTAACACAAATGTTACCCTATAAAAACCGCATTAGAATTACATAATAGCTACACTTCTATGCAAATTAGCAAATATAAGATGTAATGATAATTAGCCACCTCGTACACTTTCAACAAGATATAATCTACCAATTTATACTACCATATTTTAACATTGTAATGGTGTCTAAGTAATCACATCTCCACTACTTTTATAGCAATTTTATAATTATATCCCTATTTTATTATTCTGTGCTAGATTTTAAGTACCCAACACATACTCCACACATAGTTATAATTTATTAAAGATTAACTATGCTATATATAAGTACACTGAATAATTAGATTATACACAGAATTTATTAATAAACTTGCCCCATCGGTAACATCCGAACTGGGGGAAAAAAAAAATATACACTAACTCATTATAAAGGCACATTAAAAGTGCCAAGGTATATGTATGTTTTTGTTGATGATATTGTGAACATAAAAAGTTAAAATTATTGCAAAAGAATTTGGATAATTTTAGTAAATGTGCACATGATAGGAGGTTACGTGTAAATGTAAATAAATCTAAATTATTACATATTCGGAACTAAACATAAGAGTCTCGACAATCATCCTTCATAATAACGAATGCTTACATGATTTCTATGAAACTAATAATACTATTTCACGTTTATGTGTGGACAAAACGTAAAAGATTTTAAATATTTAGGAACATATATATATATATATATCGATAAGTCCTTGAACATTCAAGATTTAAATTCGAAAATACGACAATCAATTCCAGCTTTATATAAATTGAAGCAGCTGCTATCACATGGAACACTACGTATATATATGCTATAATGTAATAATAATGTATAGAATTCTATACGGAATCTAAATATGGGGAGAGGTTAAAAAAACGGAAATCAATAAAATAGGTAAAATTCGAGAAAGATGTTTAAAACTCAACCCCACTGGAAGCGAAACGACTCGAACGATCTACCTGGTGGTAGGAAAACAATGAAATGCCTCCCAAGATGTATACTGTTACTATTATAGGTTACTTGAATATTAAAATAGCAATAATATAAAATTACCATATCCAGGCAAAGAACTCGAATAACTAGATTACAACGTAATATATATTACATTTATCCTAGAGAGGCAAATCTACGAATTGATAACACACACGGGATATTCAGCTTTGATTGAATTAATGAGGTAATATTCCCAATCATATTTTAAACGAAAATAGCATATTGGTGTGTGGAAAAAGGAAGTAGGGAAACGGGCTAGAATAAAATGGCGTAAAGATTAAGAACCAAGCTACGTTCCGAATTTTTTCATTTTATGTTGCTCATGCATCTATTTGATTATATATTTTTTTCTTTGTTTTTTTTTTTGCGTTTTTTCTTTTTCGTCACTTTCCTGCTTGCATCTCTCAAAGAAGATCATATATGCGAATTTAAATATATAAGTTATCTTTATGTATTTGTGTATAATAGATGCGTTTCTATAGTAAATGTAGGTATGCGCATGTTTTTTATATTATATTTACTTAGACAGATATTAATTTAGGTTTATTAATAATAAGCACGAATAAGTTTGTAATGTGTTCAGTTTGAATAAACGATAATAAGAGTGTCGGGCACTCATGCAACGAGAAAAATTAACCATGTAAGGCCCACAACTTATTTATTTATAAAAAAGAAAAAAAAAACTCGGTCCCTTGAGTCTCCCTAAAAAGAAATCCTCATGAACCTGCGAGACATCAGTTTTTATACTTATAGAAGAGGAGATTTCAGTTGATTGTCATTCTTCACAAAACAAAAACAACAAAACATTCTGCTATTTTTGAAAAGTATTTTTTACGATTCGTGTATAGTATATCAAGCGAAAGAAGTCCGTTCGAGTTCCGTTGCAAAGCGAGAGCGTTGCTCAATGTACTAGCAACAGGGTGCGTATTAATAACACGTATTTCTAAATTGTAAGATTTTAAAAAACTTTTATTAAATTCAGTTACAAACGTTATATTTTTATTATTATACAATTTTATATTTTTTAAATTTTTCAATTTTTAATGTTTTATCTGCAATAAGTTTTATAATTGACGTTATATATTTTGTGCTAATTGAACGCATTTATGTTTGTATAATAATAAAAATATAACATTTGTAACTGAATTTAACAGTTTAAAAGTTTTTTAAAATCTTATAATTTAAAAGTGCGGTTACAGCAAGAAAGAACAAATATAACACGTATTTCAATATATCACCGATAAAAATTTCATATTGCCATATTCCTGTTATTCCTCCCCTTCATGGTAGCAGTAACTTCGCATTTGTTTTATCTCTATTATACGTTCATCCGTGTTTTTTCCCCCCGACTGTTCTGTTCCAGACAGACCATGTGGTGTTAACAGAATGACTGTTACCATATCTGATACGCGATGGACTTTAATTTGAGGTACGAATAACAGATTTCGTAATACGACTCGCAAAAACGTAATAGATTTTGTAGCAGAATTTTTTTATCATTCTCAGCATAACAATGATATAATCATTGATAATTATTCGTTCTTTTTAACCGGCACGTCAGCGCAAGACTCTTTACCCGGCGACTGCGCTTCGATTTTTTTCTTTTTTTCTTTTTTCGGGAAGGATCGCCAGTCGAAGGCATTACTCACCATTAGATTATATACATTAGTGAGAGAGAGGCAGAAACGAATTAGAACTAAATACTGCTGAAGACGGAAGAAATGAAAGACGCTATAATGGGAATGATCTTCGGAGGAATGAAAGTGAAAGAATAAACGAAAAGCATTGTATGAAGAAGGTAAAGCAAGATTCAAGTCTTGTCTATAAAAGTAGGAGTGTTCTCTATGGATATGGGAGCGCATTCGAAGAAGATGTGATTTGTATCGCAGAGTAAATCAGAATCATCAGGATGGAAAGAAAAAAACGAAGAAGATGAGTTCCCTTCACTTCCCCGTTCTGTTGTCACTTCTATGATTCGCTTTTGGGCCATTCTGCTCTCCCTTCCTTTCGTTTTCGCTATTCCCTTGTCTCCTCACCAAATTGTCCTCTCCACCATAACGAAGCGGTGGCTTGTGACGCCAATCACATCTTTTTTGAATGCCCATTCCTTTCGGTCGAACGCTGTATTCTATATTCTTGTTTACTGAAACTCAATAGAACTTTTTACGTTTCATTACAAGACGATAAATCAATCACCAAAACTGCCGTCGCAGGAGTTCCTGAAGGTAGTGTGCTGGGGCCTTTTCTCTTTTCAGTCTACTTGTCCGATCCCCCTAAGTTGCAACACACGAGTTTAGCTTTATATGCTGATGATACTACTATATTATATTGTAGCTCGTATAGAACGTCTACCATTTATAATCGTCTACAGCTGCACAGTTTTCGGGTTTTAAAATTTTTGGAAAAATGGAAAATTGAAATTAATCCAACTAAAACAGAAGCAATACTTTTTACTCGTAGATATCCCATCCCTCCAAGACAATTGATTATTAATGGCACCAGGATTAAATGGACAAATCATGTTCGATATCTTGGTGTAATTCTAGATAAAAGATTATCTTTTAAGGAACACTTAAAATACGCTGAAGCGAAAACAAATAGAACCATTGCAGCTTTGTACCCAATTATCAATCGGAGATCTTACTTAAACACCGCAAGCAAGCTTATTATCTATAAAAGTATTATTAGACCAATATTGGCTTATTCAGCTCCAGTTTGGTGCTCGATATCAAATTCCGGTTTTAATTAATTTAAATTACTACAAAATAGGCGTTGTCAGTGTGTATTTTAAACGTTCCCCGCTGGACTAAAATAGATAATATGCATAATTAGTTATAGTTTCCTTACGTAAAAGATTTTATAATTAATACAGCAAAAAAAATTTTTCATGGCTGTTCCTACCATAGCAATATGCTTATCAGGAATATAGGCGATTATAATTCCGAGCAACTAACCGGATGTACGTTAAATATAAACATCGTCGGATTAAACACAATTTAGTTAGTTAGTGATATCTCTAGGCTGTTAAGTAATGTTTTCAATGGTAACAATTGGTTGTAATTTTTGATTATTTTGGGTTTTTTGTTATACTCTTTTTTTTGCCCTTTGTATTTTTTTTGTATAGTGTTTATATTTTTGTTAACAATACGTAAATATTCTATTTTATCACTCTAATGTAATGCGGTTAAGTCTCTTTCGAGCTGGTACGCATTTTGTTTATAAACACTGTATTACTGTACTTAGCTAAATATACGTTCTGTTCTGTTCAAACTCCCTACTCCTTATTATGCATCTTATATTTTGTCCTTCCCCTCGCCATCCATAATTTCATCCATTGGTTCCTCTTTATACCGTCTATATCTGACCGTATCAAAATCTAACTGCCGGCTCTTTTCTTTCTTGTTGGTTCTGGGTGTAGGTCCTTAGCCGGCATGCCCAAGGGAATATAAAAAAAGAAAAAAAAAAATTCCGCCATATTGTACGTTGTCCCGGTTACGAATAAGGTTGCTTTAAGTAACATTTTTCTTGGCGCTAATTGTTAACATGCAAAGCAGACCGGAAATCAAAAATCTTGTAGAAATATAAGTTCGTAAAGGCGCGTTTTTTTTTTTTTTAATAGTACTTTATTGTTTTCAATATGGCTGAGTATTTTGCTCGGTTAATACAAATAGAATAATTTTTTATAGCTATCATCATGGTTTACTCATATTGTTTTGTCATGTAATGTGTAGGTGTACGCGGTGATCGTATCTCATCCACTGAATGGAGACCTATCTCCGGCTGCAGTGTCCTACACCAGTGGATTTTACCATATACCAGTTATAGGCATATCGTCGAGGGATTCCGCATTTTCCGACAAGGTTAATTATTTAAATCTTTAATCAAAAATTTACAATTTCTGTACCGGTGCTTCGCAATAATGCAATATTGAATAATGAAGAATTAATAATAAATGTAACAACACACCTTAAAATTTAGTACTAAATAAAATACGCTATTAATGGTCTTCAGGTGGAACACCAGAAAAATAAATAAATAAATAAAATAAAAGGAAAGAAAAACGTATTAGTGAAGATTTCTTTTCCTCTTTTCCCCGCACTAAAAACGAGATATATCAGCGAAAAACCATTACTAGCGTGTTTCGCTTAATATGCAACCTTATTAGTTATTCTTAACAGTTATTCATTATTTTCACTTAATATGCAACCTTATTAGTTATTCTTAACAGTTATTCATTATTTTCACTTAATATGCAACCTTATTAGTTATTCTTAACAGTTATTCATTATTTTCACTTAATATGCAACCTTATTAGTTATTCTTAACAGTTATTCATTATTTTCACTTAATATGCAACCTTATTAGTTATTCTTAACAGTTATTCATTATTTTCACTTAATATGCAACCTTATTAGTTATTATTAACAGTTATTCATTATTTTCACTTAATATTATTACAAATCTGTTATCCCCGATTAGGCTGTCCCTGTTACGGGAGCCGTTTGTTACAAATCTAACTTTCGATTCCCTGTTTTCGAAAAACCCTTTTTGATATTTGACCCAAATTCAGTTGATCCTTCTCGGGGAAGCCATTTAATACAAATTCCGTCGATCCTTATTTAAGTTTAAACAAAATATCGGGCGCCAGTGGCAAGAACGGCTTGCCACCATCGGATAGACACTCTGCCGCGCAGAGCTCTAGGCTTTCTTTACGAGATAAAAAAAATTATATAAAAAATTCGCGAAAATACGCCGTTCGAAGGCGTAGCGTGAGTCTCCGCGTTGGAGATGTCACAGGCTCACCACGTGTCCAATAGGAAACCTTCTATAAAAACGCGTGTATTTAAACAAAGTTTACAAAAAGAAAGAAAAAAACACAGGGGAAACAAATTCCAAACATTACAATTAAACAGAAAACGAAATTTTGGTCAAAAATTGCGATAGATGTATGCGGAAATTAGCGATGACTAGGGTAAAAAATAGATACACGTAACGACGTGATTTTACAACCAAATTAAACGATCGACCATTATTGACTCACAAGCGAATTAATTCTCTTTCGTAATATAGTGTGCCATGCACACACGACGATCTCGGTACACGATGGGCTATTCCAAGCGACATAGTTGAATCGCTGAAATTACCCCGTACCTTATCAATTAATTCGAACGCCGTCGAATTTTCTAGAATATTTCTATATAACCCGTATTATAAAGCGACTACGGATTTCACAAACTTCCCTCAGCTCAATGTTCTCGGCTCAGCTGCTACCCGACGCACACTCGCCTCGGACTCGTAGAGTACTCTCCACTATCGGCCGCTACCCACAATACACACGCACACAGTCTCACCTGACGCAACATTCGACTGTGTGCGGGAATTTCGATTTTAGCCGATAAGCATCTCCGATACCCACTACGATCCGCGATTACGTCGAATAAAACGCGGTGTTCGATAAATCACGAAATAAATGATTTTAATCAGAGAAATATGTATATTTTTATAATTCGAACACCGCTAAAAGATAGCGCTGTAGGTATCGAATCCGTTACAATATGCAACCTTATTAGTTATTTTTAACAGTTATTCATTATTTTCACTAAGTAGTTAATAAACGAGGTGGTATGCAATACATTTCTAAATATTTAAAAACTATCAGGAATTTTATCAATTTCCAATGATCGTTAGGTGGCGATACGGAAACAATTTAATTTTTTTTTGTCTTAATATTTGTTAGTGGCCAAACGGACAGACTTTTCAGTTCGGCATCATCGTAATAATTATCAATGGATGCCTACTTTCAAACTATTTCAAATGCGAGTACGTTTTGTTTTTTTGTTGTTTCCTTTTCCTAAGCGTTTAGAGTTTTACAAAGAATGTTTTGAACGTAACCGTCCGGAGAAGCTTTAGAGGTCCCGATTATGGTAGTATATTGTGACTTTATTGCATTCTTAATTTTGATTTGTGGAAAATGTCGGTGCTTGATTGATTACCTATTCGTACACTCTTGTACAGGTACGATATTTTTCGTATAACTCGAATGTGTGTAAAATTACATTTTAGAGACTGATAAATGTTTTCGGTTTTTAATGCAGTCCGATTGTCCTTGTTGCACATGACGGTATGCGTATCATTCACGCGGAAATATTAGCATTAATTTCGTTTTTAATAATTATTACTTCTAGTCGCTAGCGGTTAACTCGGGACTGAATTATTCGATCATTCTAGAGCAAGCCGGCTGTCGTGATGAAATTAAACGGCGAATAGAACGTTAAAATTTGTAATTTCCCGTTCGTCATTTATTTAATCTACTATCGTGAGACGAAGTAAAAAGTGGCTACAATTATCGTTATATTAAATGTTATAAATTATAATAAATTCCATTAAAAAAAAAATGGATCTTTTAAAAACATTTAATTTTAATTAATTAATTTCTTCTTTTTTTTCCCCCATACAGAATATTCACGTATCCTTTTTAAGGACGGTGCCGCCATATTCACACCAAGCTGATGTCTGGGTTGATTTGCTGAAACAATTTAATTACAGAAAAGTAATATTTTAATTATTGTAAAATTACATATAAGAGCATTAAAACCGTTGAGGGGGGGGGGGGTCATTGATGTTATAATTGCGGATTTAGAATGCTGGATGTTTGCTAATAAGACTACGAAAAAATTAGGAATTTACTAAAATTATATATTTCGTCTACAATCGCCGCTATCATGACCGTATAAATTTAAAATTATTCCACGATTCTAGCAATTATTGAAAATAAAAAAGCAAACGTATTTCATCAAAAAATTTTCAAACTCCATACTGTGACATCTATTATAACCGCTTGTGGTGATGGGCTTATTGTATCTACCGATCGGAATGATGCAATTTTTTTTTTAACAATTCCTCTCTTACCGCTGACGGTTCTCTTTTGTATTCCTATTTATTAAAATGAAAGCTTACTGCCTTGGTTCCACTAGACCAGAAAAAATGGATAAACTATGTTTCGAACGGATAATTCCGTGGAGTAGTCACAACGAGTTTTTGCGGCGTCGAAAACGATAGAAACAAAAGTGCTTTACTCGCATTTAAGACTCCCGCTGTAGTAGTCTCGAATCAATTATTAATAATTCCGAGCAAAATTATTATGCAGCAGTTCTGTTCTTGCGGTTCTATCGAAGAAAAAATACATGAACAGCATCTGCTTTCCACCGATCTACCATAGAATTATTATTATCCGTATAAAAGTTTTTCTAAGAGACCGAAAGAATTGAAATCTGTACGTGATATCTTACACAATTCCGCGGATGGTGTTTTCAAAACCGTCAGAGGCGAGCTTGCCACCTAACCGGTTCGACACCAAAATTTCAAAACTGATTCAATAAGACATAAACGAAAAATGTTCAATATTTGTTTTTTAAGCGAGTTCTTTGAATGCATCGAGTGAGGAGGAGTCTCTACTAGTAAGTAAGCAATAGACTATTCGAACGAACCAGTAAAATTTTTGTACACGAAATCGGTTGAGAAACTTAATCTACCTAAAGAAATAAAATTGAAAAGATTTTAACATTTCATTTTGTAAAATATCCCGCCGGCTAGAAAAGAAAAATATTCCCTTAATTCGCTTGCATTAGCAGTTGATGTGTACCTCTAAAGTAGTTCAAGGAGAAATAATTCTAACGTTCGTATTATCAATCGATTTAGTGAATATGTTTTTCTCGTGACATTAGCGTTTATGGATAAAGCTAAAAATCAAAAATTAAAAACATTTTTATCGAGAAAAAAAAATGATTTTTTTAAAGGATCACTCCCGCCCGAAAAACAATCAGAAGAGGAAAGAGACAGTTAAATTTTAATCCAGCCGGATAAATGCGAAGGATCAAAATAAAGGGTATGAAATAACAAATAGGAAGCCTATATACTTCGCTACATGGGAATATAGAGCGAAAAGAGAGGACGTTTAGCATCAAAGACAACTGTATTATTCGAGTGAAGAGGGTAATATGGAAAAGGAAATAGAGAAAACGAAAACGAGAAGAATAGAA
The DNA here is from genome assembly GCA_039619475.1 of Icerya purchasi. Classification (NCBI taxonomy): domain Eukaryota; kingdom Metazoa; phylum Arthropoda; class Insecta; order Hemiptera; family Monophlebidae; genus Icerya; species Icerya purchasi. Next base: position 244,448,005 of record CM077115.1, read on the forward strand.
TATGGTTTAAACAATGGAGACAACAACAGAGAAAGAAACTGAAGGAACCAGAAATGATAAAAAAAAACAGGTAAGCGAAATAAACAATTATTGAAAAAAATAAGAATGTACATATCCGAGACAAAAATCTGAAATAGAAACTTTCATACGCGGCAGAAGGTTACAAGATTTTTTTGAAGCGGTAACGAGGAGCGGTAACCCAATCCGAAGAATCACCCGTTGCGATGCCTCAGTGGTAAGAAACTCGCAGTAAATCGATACGAATGTAATGGAGGAGAAAAAGTTTGAACGAATAAAAGTATACGGAAAGAACCAATAAAATCGCAAAATAAAGTTTAAGAAGAGAAGAGAATAAATTGAAGGGCGTTCATGGAATCGGGGACATAATGAAATAGTCGGATGAAAAGCGACTAGGGGAATGAAAATGACAGATGACGCAGAACAGTCATTGCGGTTAATTCGTAACGATAGAATAGAAAGAAGGAAGGTGAAAAGATTAAAATCTGAAAAGATAACAGAGACCGCCTCGGATCATCAGTAAATATAGCGTTACATGAGAAGGAGATAATAGTAATGCTATAGATTTCTGTTTATTTATCGTTCTGGGTGATGGGATTTGAAATTGAAGGTAGAATAAACATTTTGCGATTATTTCGCAATAGCAAGACAATAGAACAATAAAATATTTAACTTTTGCGGTAGTCAGAAGTTAAAAAATCGAATATATTTTTGGTGATTTCACCGCTAGTAGCTTTTCAAAATAACTATTTTAAAATTTTTTCATGGAAAAGATAACAACACTATATATCCGCAGGTCCACAGTATGATTTCAGTTAAATGTAACTCCACATAATCAAATTATTACATGGTGAAACTTGAGTTAGAAAATTTCGCCATCCAGAAGTAAAAGTTCTAATTAATATATGATGATGCACGCGAAAAATATAACCTCAACAATTGCAAATAAGTTTTACGGAACACTAAAATTCATTGGTTACATTTTCACTCTGATGGTGATTTGAAGCATTAATAGCTGCCAAAAAAACCCTAGTATTATGTGGAAAAATAAGTAATGCGATACAACTAACTTATTTTTCTCGCTTACTAGGTTATTTTTATTCACAGTTCGGACACGGATGGTAGAGCGTTGGTTGGTCGATTTCAGACAACTTCTCAAAACCAGCAAGATGATGTTGAAATTAAAATTCAGGTGAGAACAATCATATCCTTAACCATCCTTCTCTCTAACATATTCCAATTGCGTTTCCAGAATAATATAAAATACTTTTTTTGGCAAAATTAGCGAAACTTCTTCTACGTAAGAGAATGTAAACCACAACTGTTGGAATGGTCGTTTTGAATATTTTTAGATAACTGCGGGGAAGACTATCCTTTTTCTCTTTTCTTCCGGCTCCTAAAGAAGAGCAAATTAAAAAAAAAGCAAAATATGTTTTTACTTTGTTCCTTATAAACTTCCTTATTTTTCGCAAGTTGTAATAATATTTCTTTTTGTTAAAAAAATCTTTAAAAATTACAGACTGCCGTTAAAATAATTTGTTTACATCGCTTAATTATTTCATAAAACTAGAATCCAACATTAATCTTGTTTGTTTAACGTGAAATTCTCGTTCGTTAGGTGGAATCAATTATAGAATTTGAACCGGGATTGGAAAATTTCACAGACCATTTATTGGAAATGAAAAGCGCTCAAGCAAGAGTTTACGTTATGTATGCAGCGTACGTAATACAAATTTACTACTTTTGATTACCCTTAATTCACCTAATAAGTACACATGTTAATAAGTAGTAGTGAATAAATATCGGCCTACACGAAACATATTGCCATCTTAATTACTCAATAGTACTTGCCTAACTGGAATTTGAAGCAGACGGAGCGAAGCGTCTATTAAAATCTTTCGAAGCAATATTCTGTAGAAACTGGCAATATGAATAAACAATTTCCCTCAAATAGTAATTTTACAAAAATAAGTAACATTGTAGGTCACCTTGCAAAAGCATGTTAGGAAGCATCCATTAATTACGTGAGCTGTTTTTCTTGTCATGTGGACCCCCGCCCCCCGTTGGTGAGATTAGTGAGATTTAGTGGGACCCCTCGCTATCACGTGAGGTTTACGAAGAAAAATAATATCAACGAATTTATTTAAATTTAGTAACAACAACATCATCTTCCCGAAATTTTCACTTACTCCATGGGCATTCATGTACTATAACAATTTTTTTTTTTCTTTTTAAAAACTCTGGACGCTTTTTTTTACTTTTTCTTTATTCTCGAAATAAAAGTTATTAATAGCCATGACATTTTTTCAGCGGGCAAAGTGCAAAACAAGTAAAAGAAAAATTTAATAATAATTTTTTTTTCCTCATCTGTATAATAATGTATATTCTTTAAAAGTGGACGTGAGATTTTCAATTATCCCCCCTCTTCAGTTTAAATGAGATTCAATGAGAAAATTAGAGGCATCTATTATATTATAATATAGAGTTATTTAGAGTTTGAGCGAACCAAGTTCTGGGGAAATTTCAGTATTGATTTTATCTTATACCCATCAATCGGTGTTCAGTCTCAGTTATAAATTGTGTCATTTGAATTAAAAACAAATTTGTTAAAAATCGCAACTTGTAAATAAAGAAAAATTTTAGCTGTCGCTATGTCAAGAAGTAAAATACACGTTTGATCACAAATTTGAAACTAGAAAGATAAAAGATCATAAATGTAAATAGAAAATTCGGAGTATGTTAAATTACTGAATATTAAGCTAACTAGCAAATTGCAAAAGCCAGAATCAATTTTTAATGATTGAAAAATAAATGAGAAATACAGGGGCGAGCAAAAGTCAGGGTGCAATCGCACACGTGCAGTGTCCGATAGAGTGCACCCGGACTTTTTCTCACCCCAGTATATCACAGTTATTTATCAAAAGGGTATTATAATATTTGTTTCGTAAACGAAAAATAAAACTCGAAGTTTGAACAATTAGGATATATTTTTAAAATGAACCTGACGTATTGTGAAATATTTTTTAATAAATCGTCGTCGCTGTAGAGGAGATATTTTGTAATAGATAAATCGGTGTTATTGTTTTTCGTTGGCGGATTTTAAATATCATTTTTTAAGTATGCGACGCGTACAAATGTCGAAAGCCATCGGAGGAACAAATTCAAATGTTATAAAGCGGCCATCAGTTTTGGAGTCCAACAAATGTCACATGGTCCGAGTGCCGTTTTCGTTCGTTTTTTTTTTCATATTTCATACCGGTAAACTTTCGGTGCGCAATTCGGGTGTCGCCAATTAGTAGACTCATATGCACCAGATCTCAGTGCAAAAACCGAAATTCAACAGTTTCATTCGTATGTTATTCGTAGAATAAGTTTCAGCGCTTGTCTCGCACAAATTCACCTCAATCTCATGCATAATTATACAAAATAATATACATCATAATTAAATAAAATCGGCATTCTCTAACACTTTAAACCCCAAGCCATTTTTAAGAAACTTTCAAAAGTTATTCAATTTAAGTAATTTTTTAAGAGAACGGACGTCTAATAAACAAAAACATAATTTCCATAGTGATTAATATATTGTATATAAGTTCTGACACAGGTTTTACAAATTGCCATTTATACTACTTTTGTAACAAAATAATTAGGTGATTTTAGTAACAGACACAGTCTCCATATATGGAGACATGCGGCTTAAAGTGCTAATGTGGTTACAGCCCTCCATATATTTGTATACATGCCGGTATCGAACTGCACAGTGGAACGATCTTTTCCTGCCAAAAAAAAATCAAAAACGAGCCATGATGCAACAAGTGAAACTTGACGCTCTGTTTATATTGTACACAGAGCCGAGGATTCTTTTAGTGAATTTTGTGGCGCAGCAGCAAATAGAGAAATGTCATCGCGATATCACACGACGGGTTTTGTTACTTGTATAATCGGTTGTAATTTGTCGGTGTATGAAACAGAACCACCTCAACTTTTGACGTCTTTTATTTTCCTATTGCTTTTCTGATTGTATTTTAATTCCCTTAGTACAAAATAATTTTACGAAAAATAATTTAAATTAATCGCAAGTAAGCCCAGGTTAAAATTTTAAAGCGTTAGATTTCTGGTTAGATATTTTCTATCGGCGAAATTTATATAAAACAATTTAAAATGATTTATTATTTATAATAGATTCGTTAATTTCTTTTACCTGAATTTAGATGTAAATTTTACTCTTAAAATTTTTTTATTTTTCTTAATTTAAAGAGAATCGGGTTTTTTAATTTGTTTTTGTTTGCGTAGAAGTGCGTGTGATTGTATGTTGAGTTAATTCCACTTCAACATTTTTCTGTCATAAAAAAAAAACCAGGAAAAAATCAGGATTATATAATATATGTAACGAATCCTCGGATGCTTCTAATCATACGGCGAAGTACTAAAGCAAATTGAAAAAGAAGAAATCTGCCACTACTTCTCTGGCAGCAGAGATTAGCCTGGCTAAAAAGACAGTTTTTGGCTTGCCGATAGAAATCCGGCAAGTTGGTGCGAAGAAAAGTGCTTAATATATAAGACGCCAGGCGCCGGTCAGTGTCGAATGGTAGCTAAATTCTGATTTATTGATCTACGCATCTTTCGTGTTTTCTTCACCGGGGGCTTCTGTGTCATTGGCGAGTCACTAAGAACACATTGAGAAGCATACATACACTTGAAACAACTGTATACATAGACAAACAGATTGAAGTATTTAACGAACTAGGTACTTCGCCACATTGGATCGAACGACCAGCAGCGCGTTGTAGGCATTTTTCGCTACAAACTGTAACTACGCTATCGTTATTTTACCACGGTGAAGTGCCATTCACACGCTTGATTTAAAAATACGCTTGGTAAAAATCTGACGCCTGTGACAAATGAAAAGCGGTACAGAAGCGGTAGTGCAGCGAACTAGCGATTATTAAATCGGCATAATAGAAATCAGCCACCACTGCAACATACGCTTGTGTTGGTACGTCTATTATCGTTTTGTATCACAATATGTTCTGCCCAACTCCGCTTTAGTCTGGCGATTCATTCCACCATATCCATTTCCATGGACTTCTTCACTCGACTCCAAAAATTCTTGGTCTCAGCAGGATTGGTACGCGTTAGCTTGAATTTTTGGTGAAAATTCTTCAATTCTTGAAAAGCGCGTTCCAGAGGCACCACGTGGAGCTTCCTGCCTTGCCCCCATCACATTCATTAATATACACATACATACATACATACATACATACATATATATATATATATATATATATATATATATATGTGTGTGTGTGTGTATACACACAACGGCAGCGACAAAAATAAGTTTCAGACAGAGATTTCCGCTACATAATTCCCATCACAGATTATCAGTTCAAAGCAAATTAACGCGAGATAATTAATTATTTGTCTTTAACGTTTTCTGTTCTTCTTTTAATGTCTTGTATTATTATGTATAAATAATTTCATGTTAAAATGAAAAAAGATTTCTGAAGGGTGCATGTATTAAAAATGTCGGATCGGTCACTGTGTATACACAGATACGTTAGCTTATGTGCAGAACTTCACTGGTGCAAAATTTATATAAACAAAGAATAATAGATTTATAATATTGTATCTGTTAATTGACTGTATGCATAAAAATCATTAAATAAAAAATGAAAGATGAGGCAGAGCAAGAATATAAAACTTATTTTGAAAGCAGTCTTCATGCGGATATTTCCGATTTTTGCTAAACCAGCTTTGTCGAGAAACTGTTTAGATTTTCAAAATAAAAGGTACACTATGTTTCCAACGTAGTTTCAAAAACTATTCCTGACCAAAATTAGTTTAACAGTAGCAAACAAAGGGGCAAAAAGTTTTTTGAATTTATATTATTAGTACATGCAAGTACAACTATGAAAAACTTTCCATGATCATTAATGTTTTCAATGATGTCTATATGTGCATATATACTTTTATATATATATATATATATACAAATGGAACTATTTATTACATTAATTCGCCAAAATTTTTAAATTACAAAAAAATATAATTTCTAAAATTCAGGTGGTAATTTTTGCATTAAATAGTAAATAAATGTATGTGCAAATAGATGAATCAGTAGCCTTTTTTAAAATGACGCTGAAAAGAAATTCTTACGTGGAAAAATATTTAAATTAAAATTGGATAAATCTAAAAAAATTCAATTCTAACCACTGAGTGGAAAACGTAAAACTATAAATGAACGCGAAGGGGGAATTTAAAAACATCAAAAAATTACTTTATGAAAGATATTTTCGTTTCAGTAATCGGGGATAGCTACGGTGATTAAGATTCATCGATAAGTTAATTTTTAATACTGGCATAAAACGTAGATTTTAGTTTTAAACTATGGTGTGTACTTATATTTATCTGTTGCTCATTTATTAGAAAGGATGATGCGGAAATCATATTTCGAGACGCAAATGTGCTACAAATGACCGGCGAAGGATATGTGTGGATTGTAACCGAACAAGCGCTGGATGCATTAAATGTTCCGGAAGGAACCATTGGATTGCAGTTGGTAAATGCTACAGACGAAATTGCCCACATCCACGATAGCATGTTAGTATACATCCATAGTAATGGAAATATTAATATTTTATTCATCCTTATTGGCTGAACACAGCTTTTCGAAACTGTCAATATTTACGTTAAATTACAAGAGCTTATTCGGCTTCCCGTTACCGCTGAAAGCGATCGGATAAAGTTTATCTTTTACAAAAACTTTTTAAAATTTTACACTTTTTACATTATTACTATTTAAATTTAAATATTAAGAAATCTGTAAAACTAGAATGATATGAATTTGTAATTCGAAATAAATTCCGAATTATTTATAATAAAACATGTATATTCCGTGTATTTTGTTTAAACGAATCAGCCTATTAATTGAGGATTATTTTAATGTAAACATTTTATGTATTTGTTCTCAATTAATCTCAAAGTGCTACTTTAAATTATTAGAATGAAACCTATACTTACGTGTACCGAAAACTTATTTCAGATACATCTTAGCTTCTGCCCTGCGTGAAATGAACCGAACCGAAGAAATCACTGAAGCTCCGAAAGACTGCAACGATTCCGGTACCATTTGGGAGAGCGGAAAGAAATTATTCGAGTAATTTATCGTACTAATATAAATTTTTTCGTAGCCTAAATTCTTCTTCTTCTTCTTTCTTCACTCGCGTTATTTCTTCATCTTAATTTTATCCAATTATCCTTTGAAGCTATTGTTATAAATGCACTCACATTGTAAGTATTAGAATTTTATATTTAACCGTCATTTTAAACTTAAACTCGACACTTGCAACAAAGACACCTCTATTTACATAATTTTGAATTAAAACTGAAAAAATTTTATCATGATTAACGTAAAAACCCAATAATGTCCAGTTACATCCACGTCGCCTGTGTGTAAAAAATAAAATCTTTACAAGGGTAGATTTATTAAAAAGCATTATTCGTACGCGATCCGGGGTTAATTTGACTGGTAACGTTTAGTATTGTTTAGTGTATTTAACGGTCGTAGCTCCGATATACAGGTGTAGAATTGCGGTTTACAGGTCGGCAGCTAAAAACAATATTAACAGAAGCGAGCAGTTGTAGTCGAAACATTCTGAGTAAAATCGTCAGTGTTTCGTACGTTATTTCGAATAACGCGCTACGCGATGACTTGCCTCGTCCGTACTTCAAAAAGTATCACGCGATACAAGACAAAAAAATTCTTTGATAAATTTCAACAAATCAGCAACAACATCATTGTATCAAGCTTGTACTACCGAAATCTACCAGCAAATCCTAGAAGATTAAGGACTTGGCGCTGGGATATTCTGTACGGTAGCTAACGTTATTCTGCATACTAGATCTTTTAGAATAACAGATTAAACCTTAATAGGATCAGTGGAGTTTTCTCGTTAAACTTAATTATAATTCGGGACTTCCAATTGTTGTTCGAAAATAAGGACACTCTGTTACTCGACAAATGTGACTAAAAATTGTAAAATAAAATATAACAAAAATATTTAAAGAATTTTATTTATCGACGCAATAAAAATAAGAAAAATTATTTTTGCAAGTTAAATTAAATTGCGGTATTTTAAAAGAATAAGATAAAAGCGTTGGTCGATACTAACATGAAGTGTGATTTTGCAAAACCAAAGCTTCTGATTCATTCTTTTAAAATATCGCAATTTAATTTAACTCGCAAAAATTATTTTTCTTATTTTTATTGCATCGATAATTTAAAGTCTTTCTTTAAACTTTTTTTTGTTATATTATTAAATATTGTTTTCGCTTTTATAAATGCATAGCTCGCTTGCTCATGTTTAAATCTAAATTAGGCTCAGCCGAAAATATATCAGGAAAAAAAACCCCAAAAAAAAAAGTATATAATAAATCAAGGCAGACCACCTAAACATTCTTTGTTGAATACGCGAATAACCTATAAAGTATATTACACTGTTTTAGGCGAATTTTAACGAAAGTGAATGATTTTTTTTTTCTTTTCAGTTACATTCGTAAACAAATACTATCTGGAGGGGACACCGGTCATGTAGCATTTGATGATAATGGAGATCGAATATTCGCGGAATATAATGTAATTAATATTCGAGAAACTCGCATAAAACATTCAGTCGGCCAATACTATTTTAATCGAGTAAGTGTAAACTTCAGAAGATTCTTTTATTTCGCAGTTATCTAAGCTCATCTAACCTGCTTATTTTTTTATAAATATTTCAATGACGCTAAATTTTAATAATCCATTATTCAAATAAAATATTTGTCTCTCATCTAGGCTGCAGTTCGCTACAATTTTCTTTAGAGGATGAGGAAGGCTACGTATCAAGCCGTTATCTAGAACAATAGGATAGAGTTAAAAATTAAAAGTGTTGGGCAGGAAACTTATCCTGAAGTAGATCATTAAAGAGCAGGAGAATTCGCAACGTCACTGCTCTCAATATTGAAATAACTAAATCCGTAATAGGTCAATAATGAAGGAACGAAAAGAAAGTAGTTTGGAGACGGCAGAACGGGTGAAAGAATAATACTGTTACAGAAAGTTGAGAAGGCAGATGAAATAAAGTTAGCTACTATGAGAAACTTTCAGAATCTATTTGTATGGAACAAAAGGAGGGGAGTTTGGAAATTTTTAAACTGACCAAAAAAGAGACAAGTAAAAATACCACTCGTCCTCTCACCATTTTTAAAACCATCAATAAATATCGACTGGTGAGAAGGGAATGGAAGCGTGTATATCACATGAAAGAATTTGCTTTCGCACAATATTATATAGAGAAAACTTATCACGATACGGAAAAGAAACGGAATTAACCGGAAGATAAAAGTTATTAAAAAATCATGGGAAAAATAGGGAAGAGTTTTATATGAGAATATAACAAGCGAGGAAAAACCCGAAGAGCTGCGTGGGATAAGATAGATGATCTCTTTATTGAAAAGATAGCGAGAGATACCATATCCTTTTCGAATGCCCTGCTCTTTTTACTGAGTGCTCTCATCTATACGCCGAACTTTTGGCGTTGGATCTTCCTACCCCTTTCAATGCTTCCTTTATCCTTTCCTTCCTATCTCCAGCCGTTATTCCCCTCCTTCTTTCCTTTATACTTTCTATCTCCGACCGCCTCAGAAGCTGAGTAGGTGATCTAAGTCCATGTAGTTGAGTCAGTGTTAACACCGAGCCCATTTAAAAAAAAAAAAAAAAAAAAAAAATAGACCGAGAGGGATGGAATAACGTTTGATAAAAAACAGTAGCCAAGGTGGGATCTGCGGATATAAAGAGGATGAATACTGGCTTCGGAAAAAACAAAGGGAGTAGAAGCTAAAAAGTTTCAAATTAAAGACGGGACGAATGTGCAACATACAGAATATGAAACCGACCGATTATTTTATAATTTGCTACGAATAAAATTTATTTTATTCTTATAAAAATTATTGAGTTGACTTTTAACTTTTTGATAACAGTTTCTCAAGCCCCCCTTGATTGATCAGATAAATTGTCAAAGATTCTCTAAAATATGTGCAGTCCGAAAATTAAAAGAAAAGCAATTGGTGATGCACCGCACGCCAAACTTGCACTTCGCATCTGATTTTCTCATAATATCTTCCACTTTAATATCTGACACTTTACACATACTTTACTGCCTATACGTAAACAGTGTTTAAATTTAAATTTTCAGAAGTATTCTTTAAATTTAGGTTTTCCGATATTTTTCGCAACTTTTGCAGCTTCTGATAGCCCTCTTTAGCTTTCACTCACCCTTCTGACAATTTTTTTACTGATTTTTCTCACGATCCTTGATATAAATTTTGGGCCTTACACATCGACATTTTTTTCCGGCCGAAAAATTTACACGTTTGATCGTTCGCCCGGGCACTTAGCTTCCAGCGCGCCTTCTGACGATTGGGCTTTTGCTTCGCTGGCAGCAATCGAACCATTTCCACGTAAAATATTTCATTTACCGAGACATGTTGAAAGCCATGCTGTAGCCAGCTCTTAAACTATTAAAGTTCCAGTTCAAATTAGCGAATGAACAGATTAATCACTCCGTGAATAAGTCAATATTACATTCAGTTTGCAACAAGTTTAACCAGCTCATTTGTACTTTTAGGAACAGAAGAAAATGAAATTACAACTGGATGAATCAAGCATACTGTGGCCAGGCCGAAAGAAGGATAAGCCTGTCGGTGAAAAAATTCCGACTCACCTTCACGTGCTGACGATCGAGGAAAAACCGTTTGTTTACGTACGTCCGATAAAAACCGATCAAGAATCGTGCAACAGCGATGAAATTCACTGCCCACTTCTCAGCACCAATAAAAAAAAAAGTAACATTTTCCCTTACAACACTATATTTTCCATTTATAATTGCAGTTTTGGTAAATTTATATCTTCGTTTGAAGAAAACGATTTAAAAAATTTTGACAACTGTCAGGAATTAATTTAAAATTACTCGGTTATTTCATTATCCCGAGTTTTTTTGAGATGATATTTTTTTGGACAAAAATAGTCCGTAAGGTTCATTAATAACATCGTTATAAAATAGATAATCGTTTTTTTAAACTAACCTCAATACCAACATGGCTAGGAATCCGCAAGAAGTTGTTTTGAATTCGACAAGACTGAAAAGATTATAAACGATTATGCAAATACACAGGATAATAAAACTACAGGAGAGATAAGGATATTCGAATGAAATTGATTGTAAAACACTTTCGGCATCAAAGATAATTAAGAACTTATTATTCTCACAAATTAAAAAAGTGGTAGGATAGCATACGCAATATCGCAATTGATTCTGCAAAGAAAATTAAACGGAATGGAGGAAGTTTAAAATTTTCTGAATGGTTATTAGGAATAAGACTCCGCCGGCGCCATGAAGACTATTAAGACCAAGAGAATAAAGAGGAAATAAAGAATTAAATAGTATTCAGGAATTCTTAATTAACGGCAAAGAGATTTACAGTGAGAAATTCAGAGTGAGAAGATAGTAAAAATAAATTAGGCGGAAGAAAGAAATCTGAATAATTAAAAATGAAGAAGGCCAGTTTATTGTGAGAAAAAATGTACGGAGAAAATTTAGTAACTCGATGCGGAATATGAAAAAATTGTTTAAAAAAGCAAAACTGTCTTCAAGATCGGCTTTAAAAATTTATTAAAATGCACTAAAAAGTAATAAAATAATTATTAGATAAAAAATAACGAAATATGCCAGACCAATTATCCACCTAATTACACTTGGTGGTGGGGGGGGCGAAGAGCAATAACCTAATCAATCAAGGAATCTAAAGAATAGCTCAAAAAGATCATAACATGTCATATTTTGATCTGGTGCGAGACAGACTGAATGAAAGAAGCTAGAACAGAAACAATCGATAAGAAAGAGAACAAACGAACATAAGAGGCATCATATGGAGCAGAAAGACCAAGATCGAAAAATTGTGAATAGAAGAAGGAACACTCCTACGAGGAAAGCAGGAAACATTCGAAGAAAACATAATTAACATCACACGAGGAGAAAAAAAGGAATTGCTGGGGTGAAGGGGACACCGCGGGGAAGAGAGATGAAGGAAGAAAGCTGTGATCAAAACGAAGGCGACATATAGCGGTGATCAGGGAACGACGAAGAAAGAAAGACTTGTCAAACCAACAGGTGAAAGAAAGTAAAGGCTGAATAGAAAGATAAAAAGAATTCGGATTGGAGAGAAAGGAAAAATAAATATTATTTCATAATCTAAGATGGAACTGTCTAGATATGTGATTAATATTGTGAGGAGAAAATTTATAAAGGAGGTGTTTATTGGAAGAGAATCACACTTTCAGCGTGTTAGGAATCCACAGTAGATCTATTTGAATAGAATGAAATCGGAATAATTCGTAAATTAGATTGCGAATAAGAAGAACGAAAGGTCCGAAAGATGGCAACAATTAATTAAAAATATAAATAAAAAACTGACACCATTACGAGGTGTGACAACTGTATTCGTAGAATTTTTCCCTGGAGGGCCTAAAAATAGAGGGAGGGCGAAACTTACTCTAAAGACCTTCACAGTAGTCTCCTCCGAAGTCAACGCACCGTCGCCAACGTTTGACCCTTTTTTGTGGAAGCCCCCCGAACCTCTCCCAAAGATAGGTCCATCAGGACCGTCGTTGTGACATTTCCGATTTCGGTAAAGCCGTCGTATCGGTTTCTTTTCAAGTAACTTTTGAGTTGAGGGAACAAATGAAAGTCGCACGGAGCCAGGTCCGGGCTGTAGGGGGTGCGAGAGCGTGGGGATACTGTGGAGCGTCAAAAACTAGCGTACTGCGAAAGACGACTGTGCTGGAGCGTTGTCGTGATGCAGCACCCAACCCTTCTCGACCAATTCGGATCGTGCGCGGTACACGCGGGCTCGTAACCATTTCAAAACTTCGATGTAGAATGCTACATTGACTGTCTGGCCTGCGGGAATATATTCGTGATGAACAACTCCATTCATGTCGAAGAAAACGACCAGTAGAGACTTGACTCTTGATTTGGACATGCGAGCTTTTTTCGGGCGCTCCCCGCTCTTCACTACCCACTGCATGCTCCGTCTCTTGGTCTCAGGGTCATATTCGAACACCCAAGACTCGTCCCCGTGATAATGGACGACATCCACTGGTTTTCTTCAGCGTCAATTCGATCAATCATGTCCTGACAGATGGATCTCCAGAACTCTTTTTGCTCAGCTGTAAGCAGTTTTGAACCATCTTGGCGCACCAATTTGCGCATCCCTAGATCGTCATTAAAATCCGCTGAATGGTCTCGCGGTTAATGTTTAACTCTTCTTCTAACATTCGACAACTCACTCGACGGTCTTGGAGCACGCGCATGCGCACACGTTCAACATTTGCCGCCGTTTTTGCGGTAGAAGGACCGCCACAGCGCGGATCGTCTTCGACCAATTCACGGCCGTCTTTAAACCGCTTAGCCTAATTAAAAACAGAGTCGGTTGTTTCATAGCGTCTTCCTTAAACACGTCTTGTTATTATACGAGGATTTTCGACGGCGGTTTTACTCCGCGTTTGATCAAAAATTTGATCACAGGATACGTTGCTCAGTATTTACATTGCACATTTTCACGGCCCATGTTCAAAAATCTTACTTTGTTTAAACGACCACAGAACGCGAGATATACGTGCTACCGTTATAAAAACTAGATATACTGACTCAGAAATGTCCCGTGTTGCCACAAGTCGCGCTACGAAACAATTTTACGAATACAATTGTCACACCTCGTAAGAAATTATTCCAATTAGACCACATATTTATACACTAATCACACAATTGCAATATATATATGAAAGTAATTCAAATAATAAACAAAATTAAAAATGAAAACAATATCGAAAAAATATAAAAAAACTGAATAAAAAATAAAAAAAAGGAACAAAAAGACGGTCATGATATTACAATACAATGAAAACTACTGTAGGGCGGCAAGAAATATCTTACTAAGTAATATAATTACGAGAAACATTGATGTTATTTTCATCAGTGATAGACACAACAGCACGTATGTACCCGCTAATTATGGAACTATTATACATAACAAATTACAAATTATTTACCGCGTAGGCACGCCAATAAACTGTGTATATACATATAATGAATACAATATTTTGGTAATACATATAGATAAAGTATATTTTATATTAGCATACATACCGATAACGTATCACATCATTATTTTCAGTTGTTGGACGTACACATTAGAAGTAATAATTTAATTAAATTTATATTACTAGGAGATCTTAATGCAAGATACTTATTATGGGATAAAATAAATCATTCTAGAGGAAAATAATTATATGACTTAATACAAATCCACGATCTAAAAATATTAAATATTAAAAATATATATACATATAGATTTAGAAGAAATAATCAGCATAGAACTATCGATTTAACACTTATTACAAATAACATAGCACATCTCATTAGCAACTGCAGTGTATCCCATGAAATTAGTTATAGTGATCATAGTTATATATATATATGGTTTGAGTTTCAAACAATGTATAAAAGCAACAAGGAATATATTACGGCAATAAACTATCATAAATTAGATACAAATATGATGGAATTTTCACATAAAATAGACTTAAATGTATCATGTAATTCTACAAGCTCGATTGAAAATTGATTAGATAAATTTTAGCAGTATGTAAATACGGTGTTGCATCACTCAAGTGTAATTAAACAAAAATCTACCTTTATTGGTGGAATGCAAGCTTACAAAACCAAAAAGGTTATATAAGAAATATCAAACCTGTAAGAACATAAATTTGAAAACAATATGTTATGATAATTATAAGGATAAATTAAAAAAATATAAGTATGCCATTAAATTAGCAAAAATACAGGCCTGGAGAAAACTATAAAATGTTAAATCGGTATTTGGGTTAAAGTAAAAAATTTTAATGAGTAAAAATAAAAATTTTTGTATACTCACGTTAGATAATTATGCGCATTCAGATAATGATAAGGTAAAATTATCAAGTACTAAATTATATAAAACATCCAAACCATTCAAAGTACAAATTGTAAATAATGACAATAATGATGTAAATAATATTGTTCGTAAAGAAGAAATAAATGGCATGGGGGTCGCCAGGGGGGAAGGGAGGGGCAGCTGCCCCCCCCTTGGAGCTATGAAACTTTTTAATCAACTGGCATTGATGAGTATTAATAGGCGCGTAATCATAGACAATTTGGAAAACTTATGTTTTAATTAAGATTTTATTCTTGCTTAATAAAATATTAAGCCTTTACAACTTATAAATTTTAATTTTCCTATAACACATATCCTCTTTCTATCATCTTGCCCCCCCCCCCCCCCCCTGACGGCTGGCAACTCGTCTTGGCCCTCCCTGGCTCATCAGCTGGCGACGCCCTTGATTAATGGTATTATTAGAAACCTTAAAAATAGAATATTAACAGGAGTGGATGAAATCTCAAACGAATTTTTAAAAAAGTTTAATGAAAAATATCCTGAAGTAATAATTAAGTTAATTAATTTATTATTTTATTATAATTATTATCCTGAAAGGTGGAAAATAATGAGGACGATGATATTACCAAAAACTAGTAAAGACCCAACGATGTCGAGCTCATATAGAGCAGTTTCGTTAATATCAAATTTTAGTAAGATCTACAAAAAATGTATTCTAAACAAATTAAAGGAATTTGTAAATAAAAATAATATAATTAAAAATAACCAATATGGCGCATTACAAAACAAGTCATCAGAATTAGCTATATGCGACATTATTCAAACTATAAAGAATTATAAAATCAAAATGTTAAATTGCTGTCTACTTACGTAAGATGTAATGAAGTCCTTTGACATCCTCGACCGGAATAAATTGTTTGAACTATTAAAGAAATTAGGGCTCGATAATGGAATGTTAAATATTATAAATAGATATTTCGATAACAGACACACCCAGGGCCGGATTATAGCCAAATGCCGCCGTGGGCTCAGTAATTTCTGCCGCCCTTGGAATAATTTATAAATTTTTTTTTTTCCTCTTTTTTTCACCACTCCAGTTTTAGAACCACAATTGGCGCTGCTGTTTGGTTAACTAAATCTTGACTTCTATGTTAAGCAATTACTTCCTCATACCTCTTTTCATTAGAAAAAGACATGATTTTTAACTAATATACTAATAACTTACTATTATTTTACGTTACCCACAATAAACAATATTAATCACAGTAAAAAAAAAAAAAAAAAAAAAAAACTTTTACAAATTAAGTCAATTTAATGGCATTATTTAACACAAATTAGGTTTGAGCGAGTAAAATTAATTACGTGGATGCTGTTGTAATTTTCTCGGGGTTATCCGGGTAATGCGTCTCTACACCATTATCTCTTGAGTCTTCTCCGCGGATTCCCAGGAAGAGATGAAGAGAACATGCTGGACGCTTCTATGTTTTCACTGAGTTCAAGTTTACTAAAGAACGTACCATATCGAAGTTTGTAATAGTCTTGCACGAATGGGATCTTCAAATCGTGATGGAGTGTTCTATTGGACACGAAATAAGGAGCGTTGGCAACTTGTCTGAGTATTTTAGACTGAAGCTGTTGAATTCTGTTGATATTGCTCTTGGACGTTGCGCCATATACTTCGATGCCATACCGCCATACTGGCGCCAGTACGGATATATAGATTAGTCTTTTGCAAGACATGCTCACGGCAGACTTCCTTCCCATAAGGCTATTTAAGATTTGAAGTTTTGAGCAAATTTTTTGCCTTGTGTACGCGACGTGGGTCCTCCATGTTGTTAGACGTCGGTCCATTGTTAATCCTAAGTATTTAGCGTTGTTGCTTTGCGGAAGAACATTTTTATTTATTTCTACCTGGGGACAGGACTGTTGGTTTAGCGTAAAAGTCACCTGTAAACGTTTTTGGAATGGTTTATTTTAACCTTCCATTTCTCTGTCCATGCTTCAATCTTGTTCAAGTGCTCCTGCAACAGTAGTGAAGCACGCGAAGGATCACTATTTGCCGCTAAGATGCAGGTGTCATCAGCGAAAGCGCTGTTGCCGTGGTTTTTAGTACTGGAAAATCTGCCGAGTACAAAGAATATAACTTCCCAGTGGGACGGATGCATTTATCCCGTATTTTTCGGACATTGGTGAGTTTATCTTCACTACAAAACTCCTTCTTGACAAGAAGCATTGTATTACCGCATAAATATCATTTGGCAGAATGTTCTTCAGTTTGTACAGAAGGCCTTGATGCCACACCCAATCGAGTGCCTGCTCGACATCAAGAAAGGCCGCGCTACAATATTGTCCCCTTTCCAGTGTCGAAGCTATTTTATCGGTAATCCGATGAATTTGTTCTACGGCCGAATGTTTTGCACGAAATCCAAACTGGTGATTGGGCAAGATCTTGTTTTCCGAAATTACTTTTATAATTCGATCCTGTATTAACATCTCAAATATCTTTGACAATACACTAAGCAAACTAATTGGCTTATATGATGAAGGAGCTGATAAATCCTTATGAGGTTTTGGTATAACTTGGATAATGGATTCTTTCCAGGTTTGGGGGAAATGTCCTGTTCTTAAGATAGCATTATAAATATATGTCAACAATATTAGGCTTTTATTCGGTAGATTTTTAGCTATTTCAGAGGTTATAAGATCTTTGCCTCAAGCTTTTTTGTTTTTTAAGCGTTTAATTTTATTTTGTACCTCCTTCGGCGATATGTATTTAGTTGGCCATGTTAATTGCAAAGGTGTCGAAAGATATTCTTTAACTGATATTTCGTGTTGCAGCTGACCCTTTATTTCAAACGGTTTAAATGTATTGAACAGGTGCTTCCCCAACGTCTCAGCTTTGTCCTCATCGGTTTTAGCCCAATCCCCATTAGGTTTCCTAATGGATTGGGGTTTGGGAAGTTTATTGATAAAGGACTTTGTAGATTTCCATATTGATCCGTCTTCCGGATTTAGTTGTGCAAAAAACTGCGAGTATCTGAAATTTTTATATCGAATTATTTTATTCCGTAACTGTTTTTGTAGCCTGTTATAGAATCTTTTAAGTGATGGGAGTCTGTTTTGCTGCCATTGAACTCTTGCGTTTCTTGTTAATTGAATTAGTTCCCTTATTTCAAACGGAGTATAAAATAAATGAGTTTCCGACAATCTATCCTCTTTGGGATATGAAGTATTTGTTTTACACGCCTCATGGATACTGCTTACCAAGTTGATCACTGCATTTTCTATTTCACTTGAAGTTTTTAGAGGAATATTTAAATTGGTATTATGTTCAACTTGTTTAGCGAATCCACTCCAGTTTGTACTATTATTTGTTAAATAACTTCGCCTTGGTTTGGGTATCGTTTGGATGGTGATGCATGCTAGGGGACTGGTGAGTGGTCTGAACTGAGCAGAGGCAGGGATTTGCAGTTGCAATAGACCTGATGTCAATTTTTTGTTATAAAGAAGGCAAGTATGTTCGGAATGCGGTTTTGGTGCTTAGGCCAATAGGTCGGCTCATCTGGTCCTACTACCTGCAAATTGTGCTGTCGAATTAAATTAACCAGCATTTTACACCTCTGGAATTGTCCTTTCGACATTTCCATAAAGTGCCGGTGGCATTAAAATCTCCTCCTAATATTACTCTGGTTCCTAGGTTTTGGAAAATTGCTCTTATTCTCTCCTTGGGTAGTATTATGTTCGGATGACAATATATTGCTGCAATAGTAAATTCTGATTCCACAGCCCTGATACTGACTGTCATAAGTTGATAAGCGAAGGAGGCTTCCGAATGAACTACATGATGGCTTAACCCAGTTCTTACTAACACTGCCACGCCTTCGTGAGCTTTCCCATCAGGATGAGAGATACAGTAGGTATTATAGCCAGCAATGTTGAAACTCATCGTTGATATTAGATGCGTCTCGCAGATTAATGTCACATCTAATCTATGTTGATGGATGAATAATTCGAATTCCGCTTTTTTTGATATTATTCCGTTAGAATTCCATAGCATTAATGTTAATGTTTTATTTGTTATAGTTCTATTGGCCATTACACTAGCTTATCCAGTAGCTTGTTTAATATTGAAAATAATGGATTAATCAGCGCTTTGAAGTCATTTAACATTGCGTCTAAAGCACCTATGATTTTAGTTGAGAATTGGTCCATTAGGTTGCTATCTCTGAGAATACAGCTGGGATAGCTCTTCTCACTAAATTTATTGTCGCCGATGTTGTTGTTGGTTTCCGTTTTTGTAAACGTATTTATTCCTATATTCCATGGGTTTCTGCCTGTCGGAGATTTACTTGGTAAGGAGGGGAAGTCCCGCTGGTTTACTTCTAGGTTTTTTATAATGCGATTTCTAGGATGTGTTTGTTTTTCATATACTGCCCGTTTGTGTTCTGGACAGTCTCTATAGTTTGCTGGATGATCACCCCGGCACAGAGCACAAGTTGGTTTCGCGGTAACGTCTTTTTTACAGTATTTAGAATCATGTTTGTTACCACATTTCACGCACCTAAATGGCAGGTTGCAATAATTGTGCGAATGGCCATACAACTGACATCTCTTACTCTGCATAAGTTGTTTTTTGGTATTAAATTCCTGAACCTCTACGCGAATAGTCCATTTAACATGAAGATTTCGTCATTTTTGGCCGACTGGTTCAAATCGACATAGTGCATAGGTAGCTGAGATTTGTTTTTCGGATGCATAACGTTCACAACGTTTCGGACGCTGAAACCTAATTTTTCCAATTCAGTTTTAATTTCGTTTGTTCCGTAGACGGATGCAAGTTCCGTATAACGACCCGAAACGGTTTTTCATCTATTAATTGGTATGTGAAAAAATAATAATTTTTCGCTTGTAACAGTTTAATTATTTTACGATAACTGTCCGCATTTTGGGGGATTATAGTGACTCCAGTGTTTGTTGACTTCAATGCAAATGTAATGTTTTGATCGGAAAGTAAATCGGTTCGGAGAGATAAGATATTGCTAATATTTTTTCCTAATATGGGAGGTATTGTTTTGCTGGTTTTATTTGAAATGTTTACCGAGTTTGAGTCATTAATACGATTTTCATTTGCGCTATTAATAATATTGGTCGCGTTTAACTGTGACGAGTTGACGATATATGTTGAATTCGGCATTGGAATAATTGGTTTATCGCTTACCTTTGATTTGCTGGTTTCGTTTTTATTAGTATTGTCGTACTTACTGTCATCATCATCATCATCAAGTGCTAAGAATTCGTACCTATTCCGTCTGTGCAGCGGCGGTGTAGAAGCCGGAGGGGATGGAGAAGAGCCAGAATAATTTCTGATGACTGATCTTCCTCTTTTTCTATTTTTAACGATTTTGGTTTCATGTAATGATAACCGAATCGGCGATATCTTATCAGTTTTAGCCGACGAGGTAGTTACAAATGTAGCAGCGGGAGGGGGCAGTGTAGCGCGGACCTGGTCGTGTAGCTGATGAGTTGCCGCTGTACTCGTAAAAGTTTGGATGCTGCGGCTCGCAGCTGTTGACGGTCTACCGTTGTCATCAGAGGAACTCTTCGAAGCGGTAAAGAGATCCATTTGCGGGGTATCTTGTCGTGTGCAACTGCGTAATAGTCACACGACGAGTGACCGTACCAGGCAGCACGACGAAAAGATCGCGGCGCGCGCGAAGAAGTTGCGAAACACCGTTAACCGTTCGATGCGTACCACACGTAATTTAATCGTACGATCTGCACTGACTACCAACTTTATAAGAGAGAGATAGTCACGAGAAACCACAAACGTGAACTTTATCTGAGAATTAACGCGGAGATAAACAATTCAGTCGAATCGATACACCGGAATAAAAATCAAATTTATAAATTAAGTAATAAAAATTACAATCGAGTAATTGAAGTAAGAAAGGACATAAAAGTTAAAAATTAATTTTCAATTAAAAGTTAAAAAAGTTTTCAATTAAAAAATTTCATATATTTTTAAAACATACCTAAAAATTTTATTATAATTCTATTATACATACATTATATTCTTACATGTGTCAATTAAAGTTTACATTTTTTACGACGTAATTTTAAAGATGCAAATTCATTTATTATATCATCAAAGTTTAAATTGTTTACTAACTGTTCTTCAATAAATAAAGCAGATAAATTATTTAACTCTTTTGCTGAGACATTGTTGATTTAAAAAAAGTGTTTAATTCTTTTCATTGCAGGAAAGGAGCGTCC
Organism: Icerya purchasi; assembly: GCA_039619475.1. Lineage (NCBI taxonomy): Eukaryota > Metazoa > Arthropoda > Insecta > Hemiptera > Monophlebidae > Icerya > Icerya purchasi. Next base: position 244,469,329 of record CM077115.1, read on the forward strand.
TGCTGAGCAAATTTTATTCGGCGCTAATTTTTCTTCTGTGTTTTTTCCCATCATGTTATCACGTTATTGTAATTGTGCTTTTTGTAGCGTTGTTAGAGTTGGTTTACCCCCAGTTACACTGAGTTTTTACTTTTGTTTGTTAAATGATCACAAAAATTAAATAAAGTGTACATTTATTCGTAACATATTATTTTCGCCGTTAGCGTGTTAATTCATCAGATTCACAGTATTCAGAATAGTTTCAACAAGTTATGGGTCTCTAGCATGTTTCCCGCAGTGCCCCAGTGCCACACTACTTTGAGCACCTTTTATCGTGAAATAATATAAATAATTCTTCGAAAAATTTTCTAACTTTTGTCGTATTAATGAGATACCGCTGCTACACTTGTGAATTTTCAGTTTTTTTTCCAGTATTGTTTGACTTCTTATATCATGCTGATCAGCCATTGTGCATAGTTCGAGAATTCCCTTTAACTGCTAATATTATAACCATTTTGCATAATAATAATGCACGTTCCGGTTTACACTTCGTTAATTTTAAATTCATTTCTCGATTCCCCTGCTTACATGTCATTTGTCTCTATAATCATTTGGAAATTTTACCTAAATCAATATATTCCCCCATTTTAACTTTTCTGTACATTAATGCAAGTTAAAAAATGATTTTATCGCATTCCTCTCATGACTAAAACGTCATAATATGTAACAATATTTTGGAAATTTTAAGTATTTTTCAAAAGAAAAATCTTTTCAGTCTCATGCAAATTTGCTGCCTTTCGAATTTTTCCGCTGTGGGCTGTAGCCCATTTAAGTCCGCGGTGTAAATCCAAGACTGGACACACTATTTTATATATATATGTATATATAAATAATTCATATAGGAAAAAAAAAAATTGTTATGGGATTACCTCAGGGATCGGTCTTAGGACCATACCTCTGGATAATATAAATTTTTCACAAATGTACAACATAATCTTACCAAATAACATAAAAATAATCACATTTGTAGATGGCATTGCTAAAGTAATTGCAGATAAAAACGAAACAATGTTGGAAAACAAAATATATCACGTCTGCACAAAAATTGAAAGGTGGCTCTCAAGGAATTTAATTTTAAAATAAATCTAATAAAAATTCACTAAATTTAACGAGATTTGGTTTAAATATTAGGTAGACAAATCAAATCAGATATTTAGGTGTTATTATAAATAATAACTTAAAATTTGACAACAACAAATTTATACCGATTTTCAATAAACTATACATCAACAACCCGATAAATTATAAAAAGAGAATATTACTGTATAATTGTATAATTTTACCCAATATTATATATAGTAGTATTATTTACGTTGATATGTTAAAGACAAAGAAATTTCGAAATATACTTAAATGTTTCCAAAAAGCCGTAGCTATTAAGCTTATAACGATCAGTTATATGGCTGCGATATTTTTTAAATAATTTTTTATGTATTGAGCTAAAAAGTTGTATATTAAGAGGGCCATATACATAGCTTGGTTCCTTGAATGCAATTTCATTAATTTAATAATGATGATAATGATAATGATAATGATTATAATAATAAACATGTTGATTGTTTACGCAGATTCTAGTGACTATTGTTGTCGGGGATATTGTATGGACTTGCTGAAAGAATTGGCTCAGAAAATTAACGTTACCTATAACCTGACCCTATCGCCAGACGGCCAGTTCGGAAACTACATAACAAAAAACAGCAGCGGTATTACATTCGCGTTTATCTATTTCGTTACAATTTAAAAATGCAAACGCTTAATTTACAATAAAATGCGTAAAAAAAGAAAATATTCAGAGGGAACAAGAGAGAGAAACGCGTAATTAAACCGAAACATATTGTTGAATTATTTCCAGTAATTCAATAACGAGAGTGTACTAATTGAGATACTTTCAAAAGTCAAAATGGGCACGGTCCAAAAAATATTGTCCAATTTCCAGAAATACTACATCTTGCGTGTACGGGATTATATACGCGACGTAAAATAAAGTGATCCCTGTGCCTTGAAAACATGCCAAGAACCGTGCATTGAAGTTTTTCATAGTGTGTACTGAAACGTGTTTCGAGTAAATTCAACACTTCTTGCTATTTAATAAGTTGAATGTTCGCACATAAGCCGTAAAGTGATAATTTTGCATTAGGTAATGAACGAAGTGAACGATAGCTGAAAATGATCGACTTAATAAATTTATGAATCTTGTAAAAATTGCAAAAAAGAAAGAAGTAAAATGCGTGATACCCTAGAATTAATAGCTGGCATAATATAACAATAAAATTAAAAGCCCCTCCTTTACATCATCGCTGAGATCAGGAATATTAAAAAGCTAGAAGGTTCAGCGCACATTAGAAACGACAGTGTCCATTCGAACAGAAATGGAACAGTGTAATTTCTAATTCTATCGTTTAAATAGCAAAGAATTAACCTGAATTTCACTGATTTGAGAAAATAACCCAGTTAAATTCAACGATACCTTTACATCTCACAGTGTTCATTTATTCAGAAACTCCGAATGTCTGTTTGCCGATTCAGTTTCTAATAGCTCTTTTTATTTTTCTAAATTCTTTTTTTTTTGTTTTATGTTGCGACATTGCCAAACACTTTATCCCCCCAGATTCTGATTTTTCAGAATCTTTTCGTCTGCCTCCTTTCTGTTCCATACACATAAATAAATTAACGACTGTCCTACGTACCATTATTTTTATTTCCTCAAATCACCTTTCTTCTAAATTCTTAATTATATCAGATTCCATGTCCGCCCTTCAATTTATTCTCCCCTTCCTGATCATTCCTGTAATTTTATTATTCTTCGTATACGCTCACTTATACACGTTCTTTCTTGTTTCTATTTCATTCATACTGATATTTGTGGCGGCATTCTTGGGCTGTGCGGACTCTCTGACATTCGAGTTTTTGTTTCTTTTCACTTCTTTTCTTAAGAAAAATTCCATTCTCTAGTCCCCTTCCGCCGTGTAAAAGTTTTCATCTTAGATTATGGTATCGGATATGTACATTTCCTCTTTTTCTAATAATTGTTCTTTCGAGCTGCCTAGTTCAACACAGTCTTCCTGACATTTTGTTTTCTTTACTTCGCCATTTTATTCTTATCTTTATTATTTGTCTGCGCTCTTACGCCATACTCTATTATCTTCCTCTCGTTTTCCTTTTTTCGTTGGTTTCTTCTTCATATTGTCCTCTCCACTCAAACGAAGAGCATGTTTGCGATGCTGATTATGTGTTTATTAAGTGTTCATCTCTTCAGTTCAGCGTTCTGATTTCTATTCCAATTTGCTGCGAATTGGTATTCCTACTCCATATTGTGCCTCGTACATATCCTGTTTTTCCTTCTCCACACATTGTTTCCCTCATTGTTTGTTCTCTCCTACTAGCAATGTCTGACCGCATCAAATTATAACTGATTCATTTCCCTTTCTAATTGTTTCTGCGTAAGAGTCCCTGGTTGACGAGCCCAATAAAAAAAAAAAAAAAAAAAAAAAAAAAAAAAGCATGAAACTAACGATGAACACTCCTTATGGGTTCTCAGCCATTTGGGAATTTTTAGTAATGAAGCGGCTGATTATTCGACTCCGACTGCTGCCTCTTTCACTACCTTTCCTAAAAAAAAATCCCGTCTTTTAGTTCCCTTCCACTGTGTACCAGTTTTCATCTCAAATTTTGGTCCGGTATTTCACTCTTGCTCCTTTCAATTTCATCCGTCTATTCAACTTAGTCTTCCTACTAAACTGAGGTTTCTTTTGTTTTCCTCACATCGTTGTTCTGCTATTGTCTCCATTATTTGCCGCGTTTTGGCCATTCCCTATTACCTGTGTCTCGTTTTCGCTTTCCGTGGGGTTCCTCGTCATTCGAATTTTGTAGTTATTTACGACGCGGATAATATGTTCTTTGAATGTTCATCACTTTTTCTGCTCTACATTTTAGTTCGCTGAGGCTTCGGCTTCCTGCTCCTTCGGTTCTTATTTTCTTCCTCGCCCATTATTCTTGCTATTTGTTTCTTATTAACAATATCTGATTATCGGATTGAAATATAACTGACACTTTCTTCTCTTAACTGTTTCTGGATAAAGAAAAAGAAAAAGAAAAAGAAAAAAAAAAAGAAAAAAAACTTTTCAGCTTAATAGAAAGTGTTGTTTGAGAAGAAACGCATATCGCCAATTCAAAAACGAGACAAAGAGAAAAAAGTTACGGTTAAACAAGAAGCCAAGAAAGTTCGTTAGAGTAGAGATTTAAATATTGTTCATGAAAAAACACAGGCTGGCTAATATTTTTAATTCCATTAAACGATAATTAAATTACCTCCGTTAAATTAGCATTGAGAAACGGGAAACATCACATTTAAGAGAGAAGGCAGTGATTTCACCGGTTGCACTGTAAAATAAACCTCCGAGATACAATAATTGTGTGTGTGTGTGTGTGTGTGTGTGTGATATCACCTTTTTGGATGCATTGCTTTTAAATAACTAGCGGCTATAAAATTTGTTCTTTATTCCGAATAAGTTTAAATAACAGTAGAACATTTAAATATTTAAAAAAATGAAAGACAGATTTCAATAGGGCCCTTGTCAGTAAGGAATGTAATAAGCGATATTTGTTTACAGGAGCTGGAAAAAGGGAATGGACCGGTCTAATCGGTGAACTGGTAAACGAACGGGCCGATATGATCGTAGCACCACTAACGATTAATCCGGAGCGAGCAGAATTTATCGAGTTCAGTAAGCCGTACAAATATCAAGGAATTACCATCCTCGAAAAGAAGGTCAGTTATTACATAGATCTTCGCTACTTTCGGTTCACTTGTCCTCCCTATATTTTCTTTCACAATTTATCGGGTAAACTGTTATATTCAGGGCACCAGTTCATTTTTGGTCGTAATTTTAATTCGTTCATTTTCGTTGCTATTCATGGTGTGTGAGAAAATGAACGAACTAAAATTACGACTAAAAATCATCATCACGACAAAGTAACGTAACTACGAAAAATAGCACGAAAAGTGAAACTTGCCGGAAAAATAATCAGTTAGTAACGGACATATTTAAAATGGTGCGGAAAAAGCGGCATACTTTAAAGAGAGGAGGGAATATTTTAAAAGTAACCAACATTGAACATACACTGCAAATAGTGATGTAAAAACAAGTCGTAAAAGGAAATATTAAAAATTACGTTAAAATTTGTAAAAAAGGCGATATATACCTTAATCTATAAAATTACATACCTTAATTGGCTGGATACATCTCAGCGGCGGTGTTAAAGAATTCGACGATAAGCCAGGCTATTGAAATGCAAATGAGAGAATATAAAAGCAGTCAGACGAGAACAGTAGAAAGTGGTAGCCAGTAAATAGAAATATAATTAAAAAGAATATAAACAAGCCACCAAACCAAACCAACAGTCAGACGAGAATAGTAAAAAGTAGCAGCCAGTAAATAAAAGTAAATAAAAAACAATTAATTTGAATTATTTTGAAATAAATTAATATTTTTCTTTAATTTGCAATGAAATATGAAATAAGTTGAAATGAACTAAAAGGTAGTGACGACGTACGTATTCATATGAACTATAACAGCGTAAAACGAACTGGTGCCCTGAATATAACAGTTTACTGAATTTTTTTTATATTCTTCTCATTTACATTCCTACTTATTAAGCCCAGCAAAATCGAATTGTGTGACACGCCGGTTATAGCCGTAGTATTTCGATTTAATGCGCTTAGCAAAAGATCGTATAATTTTTTATTAGACATCGTGTTCTTCCATATTTCAAGTAAAATTCATTTATACCCATTTTTTTTTTTTTTTACTTTATTTCTTTCTTAACTTCATTACCTATTTATTTTTTTCCTTTTTTACAAAGTATGGTTTGCTACATGCTTTATTGTTTGCGCGATATGTCACAGTTTATTAACAAGCAACAAAAATTCGGAATAAATGTATCCCGCTTTTAAGGTATGTCAATTTAGTATGATCAATAACCCACCTTCTTTAAAGTTACTACATTTCATATATTATTTTGACGTTATTTTTAAAATTTTCCTTTTTCGTTACTTTGCTTTTTCACGCCATTTTTAAAAATGTTCATTTTTTTCCAAATTAGCTCTTACAATACTTCGCTCTTTTTACGCCATATTCATTTTTTGTCGTAATTTTAGTTTGCTCATTTTACCGGTTATTCATAGTTTGTGTCAGTTCACGCACTATAAATAACAGCAAAAATTAACAAACTAAAATGACATCCAATAATAAACTGAACTGATGAGAAAAAAAGTTATCGTTTACCCTAGCAGGTTATTAAAAAGGGTATCGAACAGGAAAAGTAATTTAAAATTCGAAAAAAAAAAATTAGCGGAACGTGAGAGAAAATAGTTTATTAATCAAATTTTAAGGGCTGTAAAAATTATTTCGAAAAAGAAGGAGTAATCGAGCAGATCAGTCCCCCTAGTTCATTTATGGTCGAAATTTTAGTTCGTTCATTTATGCTCTTATTTATAGTGTATGAACTAACAGAAACTATGAATAAGAGAAAAAAACGGATGAACTAAAAATTTCGGCCAAAAATGAAATTGGCGAGAAAAAAAAGTGAGTAACGTAAAGAGAAACTTTTGACATAACGTTAAAATAAGATAAGAATAAATGAGAAATATAATAATTTTAAGAAAACAGCGCGCCTTCAATAAATGTAGTAAATTTACACACCTTAATAAGCCGGATACATTTTTGTCATGCTGGAATCTAAATAAGTGGGATATGCGCCGCAATAACAGCTGGCGACCAGTAATTTTTTCTTTTTTTAATTGGGCTAGTGGCCAGTAAATCAAAATATTTCTACGGATAGCGGATTTAAATAATTATGTAATTTTGAATGAAAAAAAGTGGGATAAATGTTTACATTATTGACACTAGTTCATTTTACTTCTTTACAGTTCATATTGATACGTACATCGTCGCTACATTTTAGTTCGTCTCATATTTATTTCATATTCAAATTTGCAGAAATATTAAATAGAGGCTAGTAATATATTATTTTATCTTAATTAAATTAAATAAACACTATTATTTAAATTTGTCGTAGGCTTGGTTTGGAGGCTTATTTTCTTTTTAGTTATATTTTGATTTGCTCGTAATTTTTTTTACATTATGTTATCATTAATTTTAAAATATCATCATTCATACCTCTTGCGGTTATTTAGATTTCAGTTTATTCACTTACTGCTGTTTTCCACATTTTGAATTAGTTCAGTTTTATATTGGAAAATAGCGTTAAATGAATGAACTAAAATCTTGGAAAAAATGAACTGTTGTCTCTAATGTAACAGGTTACTGTAAAAATTTACCACTACTAACTTTACAATAGTGATCTTTAATCCGTTTTAGCCTTCTAGGTCTTCTACGTTGGTATCGTTTCTTCAGCCGTTCAGTAATACCTTATGGATTTTAGTAATGGTATCAGTTCACGTGGTGGCTTTGGTGCTTTATTTATTAGACAGATTTTCTCCCTTCGGACGGTATAAATTGTCTAATACTGAAGGAACCGAAGAAGACGCATTAAATTTATCCAGCGCCATATGGTTCGCGTGGGGTGTGCTTTTAAATAGTGGAATCGGTGAAGGTAAATTTACACACACATCTGACAGAGTAGGTATTTAGATGACTGTGATCGGAACATTGTATATATAAATCAGTGGCAGATCCACGATGGCGGGCTAAGAACCAAAGCCTCTATGAAAAAATTTGTTATAACAGAGAAACTTAATTTATACTATAAAAGATTTGTATGAATTTTACACCTATGGATTTTAATAATTAATATTTAATACTGTTTTCCAGTAAAACTATTAGATCGAATTACTAACAACAATAAAAAAGAAGTAAAGTCTAATAAAAATACTATTTTTCTTACTATTCAAATTGTAAACTATCATTTTAGCTAGAATTTTATAATTTTTTTATTTTTTACCTGAAAATAAAACAAAATTTTAATTAAATTGTAATAATTATGTACTTTTAAAGCATTTTTAAATTTTTAAAAAGGTCGTTATTTAATTTTCTTTATGAAACAACGTATTTCTCAAATCTACTGCCTACCGTAGAAGATATTACGTAATTATAATATATATATGCGTATTTAATGGAATCTAACAATAAGCAAATAACCAAAACACTGCACTAATACTTCAATTATCTTGCCATATATTGAAAAAGGTTCGGTTATACTTTTCATCATGGTCTGATTGATCGAAAAAATTGATGGTGACTATAGTACTCAGCTGAAAAATTAAGAAAATTACTATTTGTAATTATTCCCAGCTACCTGATTATACTACTATAATTTTATTACTATTAAGTTCACATAATTATCGTTTGATGAGTAAATATCTAAATAAAGGTGACACGTAAACGTTTGGGATTACCTGACAAAAATGTTTGGACAAACATCGTCAGGAATCACGTACGAATAGTGAATGGACTTTTTGTCAATTTTTTTCTTGCTACTTTATTATAATATAGATATACGTATATACATGTATTCCTTTTTTTTTTTTTTTTTGCGGCTCGTCATTTACCGAGAAACAGAAGGACATACATGTATTCGTGTATATTTATATTATCGCGTAGTTTTGTAATATAATGTCTTAAAGAGCCCAAAACCATTAATGATTTATTTTAAATAAAGATAAATAGATGTAGATAAATCCATAACCGGTTTGTTAAAATTTAAAAATATAAAATAAATAAATTCTTTAATAATAAACAAAAAGAAGTATAAATTGACTTTAATAAATTAAAATAAATACCTTTTTTTAGAAACGTTTTCGGGCATATTCCATCATCAGCTAACAACACAGAGCTCATTTAGTTAAAACGAAAAGCGTACTTTAGAAAAATAATGGGTATGTCTGTGTACATATATATATAGCAAGGCCGTGTACACGGGAGGTCGGGGGGTTAACCTCCCTTCATGAAAACTGAATTAGTTATTATAAATACACAAAAATCTGAGAAAAATCAAAAATTTAAAATAAATATTGATGATTTTTTAGTTTTTAGAGTGTTCTTACCTTTAAAAGAAAAAAGAAAAAATATGCTCCATATTTTTAGGTACTTCATTAATATTTTATGCAAAATTTTTCATTACGAGTATAATCAATAACATATGTAATTTTTTGTTAATGTGTTTATACGGTAATTCATTTATGTAAATTATTAATATATAAATCAAAATTATGGAAATTATTAATAGTGTGAATATTAGTGAAAAATGTATTGTTATTTATAAAATAAATATGCGAAGAAAATGTTCACCCCCCCCCCCCTCTTTCAAAATTCTGGGCACGGTTCTGATATATAGCTAAATAATAAAAGGATGGTGTTATCCACAGTTAAAGGCGGTATAAATATATAAAAAATCAAAGATGGGATTTTGTTTCCAAAAACATAACGAATTTAACGGACAAATTTTCAAAATAAATATTAGGATTATAATAAACAGAACAAAAATCAAAAGGAGTTAAATTTTAATATTAAAGGGAGGGTTATTATTATTCAATATTTGATCGTTTAAGAGATTATTTTTACATTTATTTATATAATAATTTTTAGATATGCTCTTTAAGTTTCCTTTATTTTATGGAGCTAAGAATGTTACTGTTTTTCTAGCGAATTAGGTTTATATTTATTCCTTATTAGATGTTCACCATTTGTAGGTTTTTCAGTTTCATTATTATTGAATGACTATATGTTCCTTGTATCTGCATTTGATTTTCTATCTGTTTGACGAATACATGATATTTCACAATCCGTAAGTTTATTCTATGTATACCATTATTTTCATAAATATTATTTTTTGTATTTGAAGTATTTATTTTATTTCTTAAATTATTTTTACTTAGCCCTTGTTCTTAAATATATTGATTAGTTTGTACACATTACTGTTTATAAATGTGAATGTTATCCAACCTTTATTATTATCATTACTTGTTTTTACTTCCTTGTACGTAGTAAAAGAAGTATTGTAATCATAAAAAATGTTTAATGCCATATTTCAACGGTTATGCCCATTTTGACCATCGCTGATTATTTCCTTATACGGATGATAAATAAAAGGGAAAACTGTATTCACAGATTATTTTAAATCTCACATTTCAACGGAAATATCCATTTTGATCACCCTTGGATACAATTTTTAGTCACTTTTCCTGACGTGTGTATGTAGACATATATGTATCACATATAACTTAAAAACGGCTGGTCACAGAAAGTTGAAACTTTTTTGAATTGAGGACTCTTTTAACGTCTAGTTGTGCACCTCTTTTTTTGGGTACAATTGGTTGGATCAAAGGAGCATTTCTGTTGGAGCGCTTTATGGAATTTTTCTTATAACTTAAGAACAAGTAGCTGTAAAAAGTCGAAATTTTGTTATAACATCATCTAGTTATATATCTTCGATCCACGTTTTCTTTGAATGTTCGGCTGTTATTAGTAAACATTCCCTTTTGTATTCGAAAATCTTAGCTCTTAGCCTTCTGGCTCTTTACAATGCTTCTTTTATCCTTTCCTTAACATCTCCATCAGTAATTTCCTTACTTCTTTCCTTTCTTTCCATTCCTATCGCCTCTAAATCTTACTTCTTAGCATAATATATACATTCCAGTAGTTTGGCTAAAGTCAAAGGTGAGACTAAAAAAAATAAATAAAAAGTACCTCCGACGTCGGTTATAATCGGTTGGACCAAAGTATCCGGCCTTTGTTTATAACTCGGAATTTAAACTCGTTGAGGCCTTCTGGTGAGCATTATCTTCAAAGTGTACTCCCCATTAAGAGTCTAAAACTCGCTGCCAGCATTTCTACCATTTTTGGAAGCACTCCTGGGGCACATTTTTCAGTATAGCCATCAGCTCATTCGTCGCATTTTGTTTTATTTTCTCCATATTGTTGAATCTTTTTATATATATTTCGATTTCAATTTTATTTTGTAGATTAATTTATTTATTATTTGTTCATCATAGCTACTATTTTTTGCTAAAGTTTTTAATAACTCTATTTCTATTTGTTTTTTATTTAAAGTTATTGCGATATTTAATAATCCATTTATTGCAGCTATGAAATAAACATATTTCTGTTGGTCTGACGTTATCAATTTTCCTTGCTCTATACAAAGTACAGAAGTAATAGAACTGGAAATCCAAGCCCCCCCCCGGTGGGGTCAAGGGTGGAGCCCCTTGCGATGCACAGAAGGCCGAGTTTATATATATACATATATATAGATTGTATGTTAATTAATTTTTTGTTTTTATTATAATTATACCTAAAAAGTTGATGGTTATTTTCTTCTTTTTTCATAGTATATTGAATGTTTTTGTGTATTTATTAAAATCGTTTAGAATATTATTTTCACTATTATTATTATTATTATTTATATCAGATATTATTAACGATACCTCTACTGTAATGAACATTGATAATAACAACCCCCTTCAAAAACGACCACACCCCATTAGTTCCGATGAAACATACAATTCAACTCAACCGCCATTTCCAGATAAAACTGCTACTAAGCGAATAAACCTAGAAAATCAAAATTCTACGGCGCACAACGTAGAAATTAACGTTATGGACAATGCTGCCAAACCAGCCTCTAAAGAAGCAAACAAAGGAGTTAATATTAACCTATTAACAGAAGGAACATTACATCTATTTACTAGCGGCCAGACTCCGTTCTTCTTAGACTATCAAGAATTTCAAGAATTCACAAGACAGGTGGCCACAAGTCAGGATTTTGTTAATTACGCACTGACTTTCACAGAAGATAGGGATAACCTTTTACGCATGCTTTCTCAAGTAAGACCATTATTAGGCAGCGTAGGACTTAAGAACAGATGTACTCGCATAATTAATAAATTAAAACCTCTCCTTAGCAAGGATGACCCTGAAACTAAGATATAAAACTAGTCATCTTAAGTAACACTGTCAACAATAATTAGAGAAAATGGCTGCAAATCTCAGTCAGAGGGTTTTATAAACGTATAGACGAACTGAGATTACTCATTAATAACTACAATCCAATAATCATTTGTTTACAAGAAACGCACTTAAACTCTTTCCATTCACCACTTATTAAAGGCTACAGAATATTTCGCTCTGACTACACACAGGGACAAGCAGCATGTGGAGGAGTCTCGATACTAGTGCATGAAGCGATTCCATCACATGAAATAAGGTTAAGTACCATGTTTCAAGCGGTAGCGGTGAAGGTGAAAATCCCGTCCCTTCCGCTCTCATCCATTACAATCTGTAATTGCTACTTCCCACCCGCTACAAACATAACCAAAATAGACTTTGATACATTACTATTTCAACTGCGGGACCCAGTGTTATTACTGGGAGATTTCAATGCCCACTCTTCTGAGTGGGGTTCAACACAGCCAAACAGACGAGGAAATATGATTTCAAATAGCATCCGTAATAGTGACCTGGTACTCCTCCCTCCTCCATCACACACACATTTCAACACAACTCATAACACTTTTTCAATAATAGATTTAACATTTGCATCCGTTTCACTATTTCCTTACTTGAACATAGATGTACATGGTGATCTGTGTTCAAGTGACCATTTCCCTATTTTCATACACTTTCCCCACCAGTCGCAAAAATTGCACTCAGCCCAGGTAACAAAAAAAATTGCATTCCATAAAGCAGATTGGAAGGGTTACAAAACAAAGGTTACTATCCCTAAAATTCAAACGGAATCGGTAGAGGAAAATCTGAACATTCTCACCAACGCGATGAATGAAGCAGCGACAGCAACAATACCGAAAACAACAACAGCTCCTCGGAAAAAGCGAGTACCATGGTGGTGCCCCGAAATCAAAATGGCGATCGCACAACGGAAACGAGCATTGAGGAAGTATAAAACAACGAAGTCACTTACAGACCTGATTGAATTCAGAAGATTTAGAGCTCGAGCCAGGCTACTCATCAAAATGAGAAAACAGGAGTGCTGGACAGCATTTGTATCATCTATCTCGAAAGATATTCCTGCGACGGTGATTTGGAGAAGAATCAAGTCGTTGTGTGGTAACTATCGTCCTCCAACTACCCCTTCCTTACTCATTAACAATGTCCTGCTCACAGACACCAAAGAAGTGGCAGATGCCTTTGCGCAACATTTCGCTAAAGTATCTTCCTCAGCATCCTACACCGATTCCTTCCTAGAACACAAATCGAGACTAGAGGAGCAAAAAATATCCTTTCCACCAGATCAAAAAGAAAAATACAATGATCCTTTTTCAATGTCTAAACTAAATTACCAGCTCGATAAAAAGCTAAAAAACAGTGTACCTGGAGCCGACTCCATTCATCCATTCATGATCAGATACCTACCTAATCCAGCTAAACAACTACTCCTTGACGTATACAACAAAATTTGGACAACCTCCTCCATCCCAAAATCCTGGAAAGCAGCTTTAATTATTCCTATCCTCAAACCTAATAAAGAAACCTTCATTCCTCAAAATTACAGACCTATCTCCTTACTATCTTCACTCTCCAAAATCATGGAAAAAATGGTGAACAGACGACTATCCTCTTTCCTAGAATCTTCAAACGTTCTCTCCCCAATACAAATTGGAGGTCGCAAATCAAAATCCCCAATGTTACATCTCCTGAGCCTAAAAAGACACATACTTGAAGCCCAAAAGAGGTCACAAGCTCTCTATACTGTCTTTTTTGACATAGAGAAAGCATTCGACCGGATATGGCGATATAAAGTGCTTACAAAGCTGAAGAACGCCAATATAAAAGGCAACATGGGCAACTATATAATGAATTATTTGTCAAACAGACATATTCAAGTAAAAATTTGGCTCAACTGTATCCTCTCCTGTCCTAATAGAGAATGGTATTCCTCAAGGTTCTCCTCTAAGTGTAACACTCTTTATCCTATACATAAATGATGTGGCGGACTGCATACAGCCGCCGGTAACATCCCGATTGTTTATAGACGACCTCAGTATATCCTTAGCATCAAACTTTCCTTCCAACGCCAAATCCATACTACAATCCACAATGAATAGGTTATATTCGTGGACCGAAAGTAACGGCCTTACTTTCTCCTTAAATAAAACTTCTTGTGTAAAATTCCAGAAAAGTCGTCGAGTAAACCCAAACCATGATTTTTCCCTTACCCTAAATGGACTTCCTCTTCCAGTCACATCCTCAGCTAAATTTTTGGTCCTAACATTTGACTCCCATCTGACATGGTCTCCTCATATTAAAGAACTCAAACGCAAATGTAATAAAATCATAGCTATCCTAAAATGTTTATCACATCATAAATATAACAATAATCCAAAACTACTTCTATCTGTATACAGATCACTTATCCTAAGCAGATTAACCTACGGCTGCCAGGTGTTCTATTCGGCTAGTAAGCAGCTCACAAAATCACTTGAATCAATCCATCACGCTGCCTTAAGGTCCATCTTTGGGGCGCATCGAACATCTGCCACGCAGGGTGTCTGTGTGCTATCAGGAATTCCGCCATTATCCTATATATTTGACTTCTACACCTCCCGTGATCATCTATACTGGTACCAACAATATCACTTCTCTTCGAGGAGCACTGTCATTCTTCCTCCAGCCTTTCAAAATGATCCAATACCTAATATTCTAAATTTTTTGACTGAGAAAAACATCAAATACAATCCGGATCTCCTCCTGTTCCTAAAAAAACCACCATGGGAATACCCCCCATTGATGGCAGACTTATCACTCTTCATCCACCGTACATGTAACGAGGACCAATGTACACTCGCCAAAAAAGTATCGAAAAAATACAAACTTACACACATGATACACACGTTTATACAGATGGAGCTAAAGCAAATGTCGCTGGCACACTGTCCACTCCCACAGCATGTGCCTACCTAATCTCAGGTGAAGCCGAAGCAGTGAGGCTACATGATGACAGCTCCGCATTAGAAGCCGAGCTATACGGAATTCTCTTTGAATTGGAAGCATGTGCGTGTTGTAAATCTGAGAACAAACAATACATAATTATCACAGATTCACTGGCCTCCCTTCAAACTATTCAGTCACTTACTATAACCAGTTCATTAATTTATAAAATAAGATCTACAGCACATCGCCTTACCCAAGAAGGGATACAAGTAGGCTTCTTGTGGGTGCCGGCACATGTTGGAATACCCGGAAACGAATGTGTAGACCGGGCCGCCAAGTCAATGTTGTCTACCCCTATGCCACCCAATGTCCCATCATCAGAAATCACTCCCTTCTTCCACAAAAATATGAAAGAACATTGGATCTCATCCTGGTCCCAACATGCAACTTTCCTAAGGAATATTAAACCAAATGTTGATCCTTGGTAGCCACCGATCCAAATGTCCAAAAAAGAATTCTCTGCCCTTAACAGGTTGAGACTGGGACACACATCGATATCTCACAACCATGTCCTCCAGGGAGCCCCTCCACCGATTTCCTGCTCATTCTGTAATGCAGCAGTGCTATCTTCGGTGGAGCACATTCTGAAACAATGTCTAAACTTAACAAGAATCAAGGACGAACCACTACACCTTCTTTTAGATAACCGTCCAGAACAGGTTCAGACAATGCTAATCTTCCATAACAGAAATAATCTAATAAACAAATTGTAATAAATCCGATACTCGTTGTGCCGTAATGACCCTGGCAGTTATACATGGCCAACGAGTAGATTACACAAAAAAAAAACCAAAAAAAACGTATCGTCTTCATAAATAATATACGATTTTATGTTATTTTTTTAGATTATGTTTCCCATACATCTTTTTTCTAAATTTTGTAAAAAGATTGCGCTAAGAATGTCTGATAAAGCTAAGTCCATAGCTAAATTATTATTTTGTACATATGTGGATTTGTTAAAGTAATTTTTTCTTGAACAATCAAATAACCAATAATAATAATCCTCTTTTCAATAAAAAATTTAACTCTTTTTCGAGTTTTGTTCTATTTATAATCTTAACATTTAGTTTGACAATTTGCCCGTTAAATTCGTTATTATTTTGTAAACAAAATCCAGCGTTTTATTACTCATATTTTTACCGTCTTTGATTTATTTATAAACGGTTTTTCGCCATTGATTATAGGTATACCGTCATCTGCCTATTATTTACCTACATAGATACATCATCATCATCATTATCTCCTCAACCATTCGGTTGGTGGGCAACCTATTCATACATTTTAGCTGTACAGTTATAGGTTGGGTACTAGGCAATTATTATATGCAACGCGGGTGTACATACGCCAGACTACATTCAGTACCGATTGTAGCCGCTTGTTATCGCGCTACACGTGCAATCCCGTGTGTGTCTGTTGTGTACTGACAGAGTGCGCATATGATGTTGTACGTGGTAGTTTTCCATTGCTTTCTACGTGATTATTAGCGATTATTTTAATTTAATTTTTCGTAATAACTTCGGTCGTCGCCCGGGATCGAACCCGAGACTTCCGTAACGGAAGTCAAGCGCTCTAGCAACTAGGCTATCGCTGCGAGAAGATATATACACATGTAGTCCTATTATTTCTGTGCAGTGCATTTTTAGTTTTAATTGAGTGTCCTCTGTGTTGTTAGCTGATGATGGGCTACGTCTGAAAACATTTCTGAAATAAGGTACACTTAAATTCAATAAAGTAAACTAGTTTATACTTATCTTGGATTTTTATTAAGGAATTTATTTATCGATTATAAAAAGAAATGAAAAAAGCCATTTTAAGATTGCGAATTCGTAAATTTTAATCAACATTCATCAAATTCAGGAACGCCGCGCAGCTTTTCAGCACGAGTTCTTGGAATGGTTTGGGCTGGTTTCGCCATGATAATAGTTGCTTCGTACACTGCCAACTTGGCCGCTTTCCTTGTCTTAGAAAGACCAAAGACGAAGCTCACTGGAATTAACGACGCTCGTGTACGTACCTATTCTATTTATTTGTTTATCTTGGTGTTGAATAGTACAACGGAGAATGCCGACATTTCAAATGTAGTTATACAAGCAGACAATAAAGTTCGGAAAAAAAAATGTAGATATGATACATAGTTAAATGAAAGTGATCAGTGATATAGAGATTAAATTGTTGTATTAATTTATAAAAATAGTTAATGTTTACAGCGCAGGTAAAACAAAATGATGTTCCATAATAAATAAAAAAAAGAATTTGGTACAAACGTGACGGAATTTCTAAGGAAAAAAAGAAAAGAAAATTTAAATTAAAAAAAAAAATAAGGAAAAAACGGGAGGGAAAGAGAGAGAAATAGATGGAATGCCTGTAATGAGCAGGATGGTGGACAATAGTAAGCCTTAAATGCCCTCACCTAGAAAAATCAAAGTGAAAATTATTTTGTGTATTTTATTTTGCTATTTGGGATGCATTTAACAATAAAACTTAATATTTCGGTTCCTCGATTCGATAGAAACTAAATTACGTCATGTTCTTTGTAATGCACATTAAACGTTTTACAGAAAATCACTGATATTTAGTAATGTGCATCGTAATGCACACTGAGCGCTTTACTGAAAACTACCAACATTTAACAATATGAATTGTAATCAAGGACAAAACTACGGGGGGAGGGGGGTATGTGGCGTGACATCTCTTAATAATTTTAAATTGTGAATTATTCGTCAAAATCAGAAAATATTAGATAATGTCCGGTAAAATTTAAGATATCCTCTAGTTATTTTAGCCTACGAATAACTTTTTTTTTTTTTTTTATTTATTTATATTTTATTCGGTCAATCGGTGCATTGAGTGATCCTCACCCCCAAAATAATCGGCTAGTTTCGTCCTTGATTATAATGTACATGAGCGTTATGTAGGAAAGTACTAATAGATAATAATGTGTAAATGCATATCAAATTAACAAAAATATTCAGCATACACACCTGCTTCAATTGCATATATTACCTTGCATAACACCTCCCTAAAATAAATAATTTTAGAATTCAATGAACAACAAATTTGTTATTACGTTTACTTTTAAAGGTGCCAAACAAAAAAGAAATTGTATAATGTGTATATGTAATATTACAGTGCATTCGTATTGTGTGCGCATCTGTGTATATTATTTCTTTTTCTTTGTGATATTTAAAGAAACAGTTGCAGTTTTTTAAAATTCATAATCTCATGTTACACTTTGAACACAGTATTATAGTTTTATTCACTGTACATGATCTACATCGTCCGATAGTTGTGAAAATGGGAAAATGATCGAAGTTGTCTGATCTTGAATCACTTGATGGAAGAGGTTGTTTGTTCTTTTTCATAGCGGGACAGTGCTCGGCTACATTTAACGGCCTTCCAATTCGAAGTTTATTCTTAGTATTTAGAGTATTGTCAATAGTCTAAATTCCTTCGAAGGTACACATGTTCTTACTTGTTTATGTTCCAAGTCACGCTTACATAATAACCAAGCATCATTCACACAGATATCGATAATTTGTGAAAATAATGATAAATACGATCGATGAGATTTTATTGCAGTTCCGTATAATGCGACAAGCATATCGGTTTTATCCACACCAGTCGGTCCCATATATCGGTTATAATCTTTTACAATTTTCAGACATGGCACTGAAACTTTTGTCCGATTTTCTTTACTATACCGTTTTACTTCTTCTAAAGCTTCTGCACCGACATACGAATTAACTAAAGATACACATCTATTATCGTACCATTTTATAACATTAATTTTTTTCTTGTTATCTGTATTGTAATTAAAACCACCGTGACCTAATTTCACAACTTTTTTTTTTTCTTATGTGTTGGCGCGCTAGCGGCATTGACCCGACATTAGGAAAAGCTAAGCTAAAAAATTAAATAGCTAGACGGTCCGAAATTGACGCAACAAAGGACAGCAGTGCAGGCACCACAGAAGATAAAGGAAATAAAGGAAGCGTTATAGGGAGTAGGGAGACCTAATGTCGAGAGCTGGCCGTATAAAAGAGAGCGCTCATTAAGAAGAGCAGGAGATTCGAAGAAAATGTGATCAGCATGACATATTTAACTTTTATCGTCCTTTAATTTACAATTTCTTAGTCGATTATTTAGCACTGTGCCAGATGAAAAGATTCCATATTCCTCTCTTAAAAAATAGACTAATTCTAAAGTTGTATGAAAAGAGGCTTTAAATTCATAAATGTGTTCATAAATTAGTTTTACAATATTTCATGTTTTGTGAATATGTATAAGATTAAAATAAAGTTAAGAGGTATGTGATTCGTATCTAAGTATATTTTCCGAAAAAAACATGATTTTACAAAAAATAATACCGAGTAAAGCTCGGTCGCCCTGGTACTACGAGTATAAATACGCAAAAAGAGGTAAAGTCCTCCTTTGTTTATTAACCGATTTTCTTTTTATCTTTTTTGTTTAGTAGCTATTAAAAATTAGTTTTTTTTTTCTTATTTAAATATAAAATGAATACAAAAAAAATAAAAAATGAACTGTTTGTTACGATATTTTCGATTCGTTTATGCATTTTTGTTTGTTATATGCTTGTACATATTTTAATGGCATGTGTAGCGCATGATTTTCGAACCAGCGTTATGTGACCGCCCGCTGATCGGCTGAGAGCCAAGACCGATGCCTTTTTTTTTGCCTATTCGTTCCTCGCGGTTTCCAGGTATCTGGAATTACCCGCTCGCCTGTTTTGCCTACCATATGTTTTATTGCTTTGCACTACCAGTATTGACGCTATCTCCCCGTACATAAAGACACTAGCAAAGCCGATAATCGACGACGTTCGAAAATCAAAAAATAATACTAAAGGTAGAACAAATTATCTACTAGATCGTCGTCGAAGGATCGCGCCACCAACCCTGATTCGTATCATACTGAAAACATTAAAACCCATTTAAAACTCGCGAAACCGAATTTTGCCATGGATTAGACCTCGACGGATCGATTTACAGGCCCAAAATACCCTTAGTGTGCAAATTTCATCCAAATCGTTAGAGCCGTTTCCGAGATACGCGAAATACATATACATATATATGTATATATATATATATACATATAAGAATTGCTCGTTTAAAGATATTAGATTAGGTAAGATATATATTTCAGGCAGTGTTCATTTTTGGGCCGATGGCAGTCCTATCCGCAAAATAAAAATGTTTGGAAAATAAATTTCTTTGCAGTTGTAAATGCGCATATATTTACTACAAACTTCATTGCATAGGAAAAAAGTGATGATTTCTGTCATTCCATGGCTGACATCCGAATTGTACAACGCTTTCTTTAAATAACGCAAAGTTTCTATGTCACAACTGGGTTGCATTATTACAGCGAACATTTCTTAGTGACGTCAAATTTCTATATCACGGCCGGTGTGCATTATAAGGAGCATGATCTTTAAATGCTTACACAGCGAAAAAAATACACTTATTATTTTAAATAATATCACTTGAATTTTTACACTTTATTTCACGTATTAACAAAAAAAGTTACCAGTAGTAACGTTCTTTCAAGGCATATTTTACAATGGAGAAACTTTGTCATTTTAATAAACTGAAATTTATGAAAATGTCAAAAATAGATATTCATCATTATATAGAAAGTTTTTGAGTATGCACAGAAATCTTAAATTTAGATATATTTAAAACAAAATATAGTGTATTACTATAATTTTTTTCCATATTTAAATTGATTACGGAAGTATTTAAAAATGACTTCAAAGTTAATGTGCATTATAGTTCACATGGGACACGTTTAAAGGTTAAAAATGGTCATTCTCTCGTCAAGTTTATAATAATCGCCTTTTATGAACTAAAAACGATCTGGGCATATTAAATTACTTATTTCTACCGTTTAAACAGCTCTAGAAGTCGCTGATATACGGTTCAATTTTTCATTTTCAGTTACGTAATACGATGGAAAATTTAACCTGCGCAACAGTAAAAGGTTCAGCGGTAGATATGTATTTTCGCAGACAAGTTGAACTATCTAATATGTACAGGACGATGGAAGCGAATAACTACGATACCGCCGAAGAAGCAATTCGAGATGTTAAAGAAGGGTATAAAATGTTTCAAAAAATTAGAACAATTAGTTTTTTTAATCAGTTTAAAAATTACAGCGGGATTTTCCGAAGTGATCGTCAGTGACGACAGAGATTATTATGTTGATTCTTTTAAAAAAATTAAATAAAATATTTACTATTGTAGGAGAATTATGTTTCATAATAGAAAAAAATTAAATTATTTAACTTTTTCAACATTATGTATATAGTAAATAAAAATGAAGTGAAAAAAAATAAAAATTTTGTTTTCGAAGGAAAACAAAACTCAAGTGCAGCCAGTCAATTTTCATTTTAAAAAAAAAATAAATATTTTCTTCAAGAAGGAACATGTAAATTATTATTGCATGTTTTATAATTTCCTCTTCCACGTTAAAAACCCATTCATTATTAGTGAACGAGCGTTGTTGAAACGTAGACGTAAGCCAGTAACGCGACCGAATGAATCTCAATTTTATTTATAAAACAAAGTTTGTTTTCGAAGTAAAACATAAAACTTAAGGGCGGTCAACCAGTTTTTATTGAAAAATTACATTATCAAGGTTGTAGGTCTGTAGTAGCCAACAAAGGTTTACGGTAATTGAAATACAAAATACAATGGAAGGGTTGTTATTCAAATCTAAATTGAACACTTCGCGCATTAATTCATTACAAATTCCCAATTTCATAGATCGACATTTAAATCAGCTCTGAAAATGATCGCAATGAAATGGTATCCATTCCCACAGACGATTCCGTTGATGAGAAAAATCTGAAAATCTGTTTCCTCTCCTGTTCAGACGTTTATGTTCTCTGTGTTACCGTTATTTTTAAGCAACGGATATTATTTGAGAACTCCAATACTGATGATTTCATGACAGAAGATAATGTTTCTGTTTCGACACGTTCTTTCGCTTTTCCAGATAATGCTTCTCTAGTTCGTTTCCGCCTTCTTTGTTTTCTTTTCATCTTCTTTGATCGTCTTCTTTCAATTCAAAAACGTATAATCATCAGTGTTGATTAACGAAAATGGAATATTGATCAGAAAAATCTCGAAATCCGTTCATTGTTCCAAAACGTGTAGAAGCTGATTATCAGACTTGATGTGGAGCAAAGTCTTAGCTAAAATATATTCTTCTCGTTGGAGACTGAGAGAAAGTGTCAGAAAGACTCCAGGATCGAAATGAACAACTTAATAATGAATTGAATTTTGAATTGAATTCAATGATCGTAAACATCGCATATTTACTGAGTTATAAAATCGGATTAAAGAATTGTAGATTTTTAGTAAAAAGGAACAGTCAATGTGCCAATGTTATAATGACACGAGTTTTTTGATAACGTTAGGTTTCCTGGCACATACCATTTGAGATGACTGATGTGCTGTTTTCAGGAAAGTTTATTATCATGAATCATTTCGAGATATTTGGTTTACAGTGCGTAGTTCGTAAAATGAACCGCATTTGACCAAGATGTGAAAAATTAGAATCCGTTATGTCCAAACTATGAGTGAGCTTGTCGATAGTTTCTTGCAAGGCCTACAAAAACCTAAAAAGATAGCACGGTAGGAATATTGCAAGATCGTCCGTGAAAATAATACATTTTACTGGAGCCGAAATCTGAGGAACAATTTCGTTGGTAGCAATGTTAAAAAACGTGGGACTGAATACCAATCTATGAGGGATTCTGTTTTTTTAATATCTGGACAGGAAATTTCACATTATTTATTCTAACCTAAAATTGGCGTGACCGAAGAAAGTTTTTAATAAAAAACACTATACGACTCCGAATGATCCATTTATATAACTCGGACAGGATTTTATGTTTTCATATTGTATTGAAACGCATTAGAAAAAACAAACAAAGTAGCAAAAAGATGCTAATTTATTTTGGAGGATTCTTGTATCAATTTTGTGAAGAAGGGAAGTTGGTAGATCACTGATCTTTCGGTCCTGAAGACACGTTAATTATTTGTTAAATAGTGCTTTTTTTTTTTTTTTTGTTTCTTTTTTCTACAAATTATATCCCAGGGTAAGAGAAATCGAACGGTAGCTATCCATGTGAGGAGGATTTTTGTTTGATTTAAGTATCGAAATAATATTCACGATTTTCTACTGATTTGGAAATGAATGAGATGTCCAGATTAGTTAAATATGTTTAGAAGGAAATAAATCGCTGATTGCGGGACATATTGAATCATAAGGAAATAAGTTCCGTCGAATTTTGGGGACGATTATTTCATTCGATTAATGGCGTGTTGAAGTTCGTTGACCGTAATCGAGGAATGTAAGATATTCTAGATTTAAGGAATTAAAGTTGAGAATTATGGCTTCTTCTTCTAGGGTTTTAAATGATTGAAGATCCGATAGAAAGTGCAGATCAAGATGATTTTGAAATGAAATCTAACTCGAAGTTGAAAGCAATCTGTTTGGATTTCGAAATGACACTGTTTTTAAACATAATGCTGTAAAGAAATGTTGGATGTTCTTTTTTTTTTTTATTGATCGAAACGAAGTATGTAGCTTTATAGTTTTCACGAATTGTTGCCAACATTTGACTTAAGACTGTTTCAAAGTGTAACGAGCCTGAGCGCGCATTTTCTAGAAGTTGTATATAAATTTTTTTAGAAGGGGATTATTTCAACTTTTTTAGAACTTTTTTTCTTTAGTTTTTGATTGCTGAAAAACATTCCTCAGACCACCAGAAATCGGAAATCTTTGAAAACGACGTACTATTTTCTGAGGAGAATGAGGATAAACATGGAACACAACTGCATCTGTAAACCACTGAACTAATGAGTT
The DNA here is from genome assembly GCA_039619475.1 of Icerya purchasi. Lineage (NCBI taxonomy): Eukaryota > Metazoa > Arthropoda > Insecta > Hemiptera > Monophlebidae > Icerya > Icerya purchasi. The sequence goes on from CM077115.1 coordinate 244,493,229, forward strand.
AATATCCCCCTATTGAACAGCTGTGGATAAAGATGAGCTGAAGTTTCATTTGATATATCGTTTCTCTCGTATATTTCTTTCCAGCTTTAAATACGCTATTAGACATATACGTATATCCCGTCATATAATTTTGCATAAAACTGCGCAAAAACTTGTGACCTTATAAAGTCCGATATTTCCGATCACTACAAAAGAACCCTATTTTCAAGATAGAGAGCACTGTGCTCGAACACTGCCGTTAAACTTCTCTTAAGTTACTCTTTTAACCAGTTCTCTAGGCGAAAAACTCCCGTTCCTCGTCACGTACCAGGATTTCCTCAATCATACAGAGTTATTCAAATGTGATACTTTACTGATGGTGCAAATCTAGCCTTAGTTCTAAACGTACCGTACTCATGTTTCTTTTACTTTGACTTGGTTATGTCGTTTTCGCGCTCCTATAACCACTGCTCTGTACTCGATGACCAGCTTTACGGTATACTACTACTGGCTCTAAAATGTATTGTTCAATCGTATTATATCTGATTTTAAATGCCTCTCGCCAACAGATCTCGATTAATAATATTGTTACTTTATTAATTCTTCAGCTGGTATAATCCTCCCACCAGATCAGTTTCTTGTGAGTTCCCGGCCACAGTGGACTGGTAGGTAACACTCTGAACGGCACTGCTGCTAAGCCAGCTTTGTTACGTCCAATGCCTTGTACCCCCCCCCCTCCTTCTGACCTAACAAAACTTCTAAACAATTATATGCAGTTCTGATGGAAGCAAGATTAGCTCTCGCAACAAGCTTGCTTTCGTAAGGAGATGAAGCATTGCATTAGTCCATGGTTTCTCGCTTTAGACCTTCCTAGAACTCATTTCGTTGCTATCACGGGGTTGCGCATCGGCCATATTTCCCTAACGAACAATTATCTTTTACTCATCCTCAAACTTTTTTGTTCTTTCTCTTCTACTCTCGCAAAAAAAGTACTTGCTCCCTGATTGTCCTTCTATTTCTTTTCAACGCTTTAATCTCCACGTAGAGTCTTTGCAGTTATCTCTATCAAACTCTCGTGCTAACATCGCAAACGCTGTTTAATTTCTCTGCGCATCTAGTTTATTCAGCATCATTTAGTAATCTTACTGCGATAGTATCACAATAACCTCGGTAGCCACAAGCGGTACAAAAACAAAATAAGAAAAATTCGTCTCAAGTATATACGCAGATATGTACACTATCGGCTTGTGTGAAATTTTATTCGCAAAAATCGAAAGTGAAAAATAAAAAACCCTTTTACAAGAAAACAATTCGTTATGATAAAGTTTTATTATTATTATTGTTTTTCTTTTTCTGGTAATTTTATCGTAGGAAGTTAATGGCTTTCATTTGGGATAGCAGTAGATTAGATTTTGAAGCTGCTCAGGATTGCGAGTTGGTGACTGCCGGCGAACTATTCGGAAGATCAGGATACGGTATCGGACTTCAAAAAGGATCACCATGGGCCGATGCGGTCACTTTGGCAATATTGGACTTCCACGAAAGTACGACTAAAAAGTATAACAGCATAAAAATATAAAGGAAAATAAAAATTTCAAAGCATAGAACGACCGTTAGATATTCGGTTTTACTCTACTTTGGGGACATCCGTTAATTACGAAAGTTCAAAATAGCGGAAGGGGGGTCCAGAAAAATCTTACTGAATCTCATTTGAACCTTGGGGGAGAGGATAATTGAAAATCTCACGTCAACTTTTAAAGAATACACAGTATTATGCAGATAATTTAAATTTTTCTTTTGCTTTTTTGATAGTGTCCCATAACTCATAACTATTAAAAACTTTTATTTCGAGAATAAAAAAAAGGAAAAAAAAAATAATAACTCTAGAGTTCTTAATAGAAAAAATTAAATAAATTCGTTATAGTACATCTTAACGTTGTATTATTTTTCTCCTTTATGAAAATAAATTTGTTTCTTTAACAACTATAGCGTAAATCTCATGTAAGGAGGTGGGGTCCCCACCAAATCTCACGAAATCTCACCAATGGATGGATGGGTGGATGGGGGGGGGGTCCAAATTAAAAGAAAAACAGCTCACGTAATTAATGGATAACCCTTTCCAAATTTAGCTTTTGCTCAGATATTATTGCTTCTTTGTCGACTACTGCCACTGTGCGACATTCGTTTAAAAGTTTCCACGAACAGCAAACTTTTGATAATAATCTACCGCCAAAACCTTTTTTAGTGTCACACTGATTTTCTGATGAGTTTCCGACTATTCCACGAATATAAAGCTGATATAAGTTGTGACGCAGTTTTAACCGAAAATTGGATTACTTTAATAAAAAAAACATTAACTCTAATTCTATTTCGTTCATTTGAAAGTTGAATGGAAAGTTTTTCTGGTAGTGCAATGGATACGTATATATATATATCTTCTTGTATAAATTGATTTTCCACAGGCAAGTATCAGAGCTTCGTAGCATAGTGCATTAAGAGTAGCGTTTCACTCGAGGTGAATTATTCGGCTGCTACATAATTAAAATATAAAAACACTCATTCCGAATTTTAATGTGTCCATAATTGGTGAACTATAACGACACCGAAAAATAAAACAGACACAAAGAACAAATTGGAAAATATGATTTTCCAAGTTATAATCGTAACTATTATGCCATTAACTTAGAAACTTTTAAATAATATAAATCCCAATACGTTAGAAGAGGTCTTTAAATACTAGACGAAAAAAAAAAATTAATTTGAAAAATGGTCCCTAAAATATCCTTTCAGCTCAATATCTCTCAATCTATCCTTACGATTTCCAACCTTCAAAAATTTCTACGCTTTTATTTACGTCGTAATATATAATAGAACTGAAATTCGAATTACGTTAAAATTATTATTCGCTGCGGGGATCAATGTCCCTTACTGGTCGAGTAAAAAAAAAGCCACATAAAACACTTACGAGTACCTCATTCTTTATTTGTTTCCACTAACGAACCGACAGCGGTAAACACAGGCGTCTAGCAATAACCCCGTGATGCGTTAATACGCCAACAGTTCATAATTGAAATAATGTGAAAGAGTTTTATCTATTTACCTGATAATGAAGTACGCAAAAGTTTCTTTAAATTATTGCTTTAAAGTTTATTGTTTCAACTTTTACGTAAAAACAGCATTTTACTCGTAAGTGTGTGATGCGTATTCTTTTAAAAGGATTAAAACGATAAATCATTTAGTTCTATTTAGAAAATACGATTTTATATAAACGTTGAAATAAAAAAAAAGTAACAATAATCCACAATAATTTTTAGTTACTTTATTATTAATAAATAAATAAAACTCTTTCATAACCCCGTAATTAAGAACTGATTGCGCATGTGCGCTTTACATCAGGAGGTTCCCCTAGACGATTGCAATTAAGCCGATATGGAGAATGAATTTTCTTTTTTTTCATTAAATTTTAATTACATATATTAATTACAACGTAATTCTTAGGCTACCCCCATTCGAAAAAATGTCCCAATTTTATGTTACGCAGAATGTCCCAATTTTATGTGTAACGTTTGTTATATTTTATAAGATTTTTATTATTATACAGCCCCTTGACCCCTCTTGCTTTCATTTCTGTTTCTTTCTCTTCTATACTTTGTATAAAATGATCAAAATTTACAACGTAATTCTTACTGGCATCAACACAAAAAAAAAAAAAATAACATAACCACATAAGTCCTATTCTAACATTTAACTTTCATTATATAAAATAAAACATTTTTTCGTTACATTTTTCGTTAAATATTTCATAACATAAAATTGTGACATTTTTTAAATAACAATAACAAAAATCCTATAAAATATAACAAACGTTACATAAAATTGGGACATTTTTTTGAATGGGGGTAGCCTAAGAATTACGTTGTAATTAATGTATATATATATATATATAAAACAAAGTTGGGTTAGTTACACCACTTATAATTCAAGAACGACTGGAACGATTTTTATGATCTTTGATTTGTTGGATTTGTCTCCACCCCAAATAGCAGAATGCGCAATTAAAAAAAAAAAAAAATCATGAAGAAAATTCATTTTTTTTGCTTTTTTTGACCCAGAAGGAGAGTTTAAATAAATTCTTAACCGTAATTTTTGGATTTTGTGAAAGGGTATCTGTGCGTTGTTTTATATTTTGAATTTCGCTTTTAAACGGTTATTTGGTGATGAGTTATGAATTTTTTAAGGGCGATTTTTGAGGTCGTTCTAAATTCTATATTATATATTCTCGACGGTTTCTTGCCGCCCAGGGTAATCGCTCAGCTTAAAGTTGTAAAATTTCATAGATAGAAGTTAAATTGTAATTTATTATCCAATTCTGATAAGTCAAACCGTTTCCGACCTATTGTATGATTGAATATTTTGGTCGTTTCTGAACCATCTTATTCGGATTATTCCGTACATTATATGTGTATGAAATTCTAAAAATCGGTATAAATTTACTTAAAGAAATTAATTTACTTTAGAAACGCGTTGTTTTTTCGTGTATAGCCCATCATTAGCTAACTGCACAGAGTGCACACTCTATTTAATAAAGTATATAAATTGAGTGTGTACTCTGTGTTGTTAGCTGATGGCATAGCCCGAAAAAACACGTTTCCAAAGTGTAAATTACTTTAATTTTTTAAAGTAAATTTATACTGATTTTTGTTATTAAAATGTCTTGCTGCCGCGTGAATTACATTCATTTTAATGTAATTAAAATATTTTTCATTTTGATTTTTATACATTTATTGAACTTAATTCATTTTGGGTAATAATTTTATCTCAATAAAAAACTGAATTTAATTCAGCTAATAAGTTAACACAACATTTATTTATTCTAAGGCGGTACGAAGTTCGCCTGCTCAGTTAGTATATACATGTCACATTAAAGTTTATTTTTTTTTTATACGCGATCGGAACACCCTTGCCTAACCAACTAGGCCACAATAGTTTTTCGCCTAAGCAATTTTTTTTTCCTAATAGGTCACGATGTAATAATGTAAGTGTGCATTCTGTATATTTTATCGCGACAGGTGGTTTTATGGAAAAACTAGATAATAAGTGGATACTGCAGGGAAATCTGCAAAACTGTGAGTTTTACGAAAAAACACCTAATACGCTGGGACTGAAAAATATGGCCGGCGTATTTATTTTGGTCGCGGCTGGAATTGTCGGGGGCATAGGACTGATCATTATCGAAATGGTCTATAAAAAACATCAAATTCGAAAACAAAAAAAATTGGAACTCGCTCGTCATGCAGCTGAAAAATGGCGCGGAGTCATTCAGGTATTTCTGTGTAATCGGTTTTAAACTCGTTGGTCGCCTGACGCGTGTAATTTCAGTCATTAACTGGGAAAATTATTTAGCAAAATTTATAGAAGCGCGAAAAGCAATCTATCAAGATTCATTCGGAAACGTTTTAGCAGAACTTTATTAAGCGCAAAAAATAATGTCATAGTTCAAATCTTATTTTAAATTCGATTTAATTGGTTCAAAACTGTTAAGCGAATAAAATATTAAAAATTTGTTTATTTGTTCGTTTGTAAGAGATAATATAAACGTAAAACTTATAAATCTTATTCCACGACGATAAATATCATGCAATTTACAGACCGTACAGCATCAGAAAGTTTACCTTTAATGATTTTCTGGACAATCAATTAGAAAAATCGCGGTAAATTTATAATTTATAATTTACTCGTATTTACAGGGTAGTATGCAATCACCAATGCAAACCGGGACGATGTGCCCAGTCATTACTTTCAAAAAGGGTTGAACTATGTCTTTGAGAAAAAATTTTAAGCTAGCTTTAAAAGTGAAAAACAATTATTACTCCGCGTTTATTCTTTTTCTTAACAGGTTGTTATTAATTAAACAACAATAATTGTTACCAAAAAATGAAATTAAAGGAAAAAGTGACTTGCTATAAGGGACTTTCTCAATTTTTCGGGGTTGTATGTTCATTGTTGCCTCGTGTAGTTCGCATAAATATTCGGAATAATTGTTACCATCGGTATAACACAGGGAAAGAAGACAGTTAAGTGGAATTTTTCCGTTACATTTTATTATCAGTTCGACAGTACCGCCTAGAATTAGGTCTCTCATGCAGAGTAACAAGCTCCTCATATCTCTAAATTTTGTTGTAGTTCCGCAACTTATTGTTAGTGCATTCATTACGGTGACAAACATTGTTCTTCCGACTGAATTATTTTTTTTGCTCTCCGATGTTTATAATACCTATATAAACAAAATTTTACCATCGCAGCCTTTGCTAATGTTTCCAACGCATTTGACAAAGTCCACCTTCCAACTTTCAAAAATATAGTACTTTCATTGACCTTCCTATTTATGTTATTTCTATTATTATCAGTATTTTTCAAAACCCTACAATATATCTCTATCTCTCCTTATTCCACTTCAAGAAAATTTTTTTGCGGTGTTCTTCACGGTTCCTGTCTCAGACCTTTTCTCTACAATCGCAAATTGCCTTAGTTTCTTTAAATTCGACTTCTTTATTTTATACTGATGATATCCTTATTTACTTTTTTTCTCACAATGCACCAATACCATTATAGAGCTCAATAGTATTCATTACTCACTACAAAGAATGCTTTTTCCCATATTCATTGTCTCTCCTCTTAAATACTTTTTCATGGTTTTTATTTTTTGTTCATGTAGTCGTTTTTTCAATCAATCTGACCTAAAGCAATTACTCTATCCCTCTTGCAGAATGCTTCAGTTATTTGGATGTGATTCTTAGCGACCGTTTATCCTTCCACTTTATACTTCTTATCTTAAAAGAATCAACTTTTTAAAATCACTGTTGAGATATGGTGACCCCTGCATACTTATTTTACAATATAAGTTCCCCTTGTTTAATCCAGGTTAAACTACAAGAGCTTCTATACATACATATATATATATATATATATATAGTCGCGATAGCCTAGTTGCTAGAGCGCTTGACTTCCGATATAGCGGTCACGGGTTCGATCCCGAGCGACGACGAACTTATTACAAGAATTAAATAAATAAATAATCGCTAGTAATCATGTGGAAGGCAATGGCAAACCACCACTTACAACATCATATGCGCGCTAGGTTAGTACACAGCAGACCCACACCGGGGACGGACTGAACTTATAGCGCGATAGCAAGAAGCGGCTACAATCAGTTCCGAATGTAGTCTTGCGTGTGTACACCTGCGTTGCATATAATAATTGCCTGGTACACAACCTATATCGGTACAGCTAAAAATGTACGAATAGGTTGCGCCAACGCGCTATGTAGCGTACGGCACCTTAAGTATATATGTATATATATATTCTCCGTCGATTAGAGTGTGAGATTATCTTCTAATTCGTGTGAGGACTAGAAGATAGATAGCAGTTCTATTACTCCTTTAAACCTTACATTCTTCTTATTCGTAGTGTAATTCACGATTTATCCTTGTTTTGTTTAATTCAAACAGATCTACTATAAATCACTAGCTATGCTGGGATTGAAAGTAAAGAAATGGCCGATTCTTTAGCTCGCTTAGAGGTTTTAACGGTCACCCTCTTCGAAACCTACCTGCTCAAATTATTAATCAAATGACATTTATTTTTCTTCTTCCCCAACCTAATTCCTTTTATTTCTCTATTCAGCCCTTACCTTCTCTTACTTCCTGGTTTGGAAAATTTCTTATTCTTCGATCTCTGCTATGTAGAGCCTTCGTTTTGGACATAGCTTCTCCTCTTTGTCTCTATTTATTTTCCTCTCATCTCGTCATCACGGTGTTGTTTTCATTCAACATTCCTTTTCTCTATGTTGCGCCAATCGTGTTTTCTTTGAAAGTTCCAACTTTGTCTGAACGTTCTCTCTTTTATTCCCAAATTAAATCTCCCTACTACATATAAAATACTCATGTTCCGTCATTCTTGTTTTAGCGTCCTTTATTCGTTCTATATATCTCGTAATAAATTCAAATCTAACATGTTATGTTAATTTTAGGCTAATCCAACGGGCAACTTAGTTGATTAAGTTGCTGCTTTTAGTTAACGTGCATTACCCCCCCTCCCCCCCAAAAAAACAAACTATTTTATAATTTGCAAAGGATGAAGTCATATCCCTCCACTTAGTTCTCAAAATGATGTTAAATAATGAATTAATACAGAAATTAATAAACACTTACTTTACTTTGTTAGTATATTTTTTATTCGTAAAAATTACATCCAAGTGCACTTAACATATGTTAACATTTTTACGTTCCCCCAAAGACAAAAAAAAAAGTATACATGCGTATGCATATTCAATTTGCCCGATAACTAAAAGTGCAGCAAGAATTTCATATATTTCACTTGCTATAAGCAAAATAAGTTTCACGACGAATTATTACACTGATTATTCAAATTTAACGTGTAGCGCGTAAAATGTATGCGTATTGAAATTTTAAAACGCTTCGAGAAAATGCTAACGAGACATCTCTTTCTGGTTTCAGAAACGCAAAATTTTGAGAACATCGATGTACGGTCAGAGAAGATTAGAAACTAATAGTTTGAACGACGCCGGCGGACCTACAAAATTATCCATCGAAGCATTGCCAAAAATGTTTTAAGCTTTTTATAATTTACCATTAAATGGATAAAAAAAAAGAATTAATTATCCCCACTTACGTAGCGTATTTAATTGGGCAATATGGATATACTATCTCGGAGTAGCTTGAAGCGATGTTACCGCTTATCTAAGCATTTAACTTTCAAAAGTAAATCAAACGCGCAAACTGGGGTAGGCCCAAATAAACGAAATAAACTCATTCATGCCTCGCTTACTGCCACCGAATTGTTCATCTCGATCGAATTCAACCCGTGCTACTAGCAACGATCATTGATAAAACAGTAACTCAACAAGCGCTCGACATCTTTACCTCTTTTTCACCATTCTTTTCTGTTCAACTTAGTTCTGACGACTCAGACTGTACAGCTTAAGCGGACTAGTCGTAGAAATTGCAATCTGACCATTATCACTTCTGACCGAGAATAGAGTTGGTGGAGTCTTATTCTTATACAATGGAAATTGCCGCGAATTACAATGTTCAAATATAAAAGATGTTAATGGAACACAAGTGTAACAGAAACATTCTACATATGCTATACTGGAAAAGAAATTTTTTTTTCCTTGTGAAAGCAACATCCTGTACCGTGTTTAACTGCTGTGGCTATTACAGTACGAAGATGCGCAGTTTGTTTTTATAGATATCTGCTTATTCCGTTAGTTCTGATAAATTGTGTTAAAGATAAAATTGCATTGGGGGAATTCTCAAGAATGTTGGTGACTGTTTTGTTATTAATTGAAGGGGGCCGGTGAGGTGATAGTGCTGGACAATCGCACAGTATGTGAGGAGTTGAGGGAGCAACATATTGGCCACCGAAAGGACAATTCATAGGAGAGGGAGTTCTTTGCAAAATACTGTGCGCAAGCGGCTAAGTGCACAGAAATCTCGGCGGGAAATGCTGTTTTCTGGCCACCATGGTTCCGCTGAGGATTTAATTAACCTCGAGAAAGTCTGACACGAGGACCAATGGGTTTTCCATAAGAACGTGAGATTATTGAAGATTATGTTCGGGTGGAGGTGAGCTGTTACTAGGCGAGGGGCAATATATTTCTGTTCGGGCGGATGTATCGACGCGTTCATTTCCAGGAATCCCTGCATGGCTGGGCGCCCACAGAAAGGATACGGAGCACTGTCTCTTAATAAGTTCGTATGCTACCTGTTGGGTTCGATATGGGATGTTTGATAAGGGGATTAGAGATTGTCAATAAAGCCGCGGATGAATCAGATACCAGCAGGGCTTTCTGTAATGTAGGCTCTGTAGAAAGAAAGTATTCCAAACAGAAAAATACTGCGTATATTTCAGCATCCAGTACCGAGCAATTGTCATTCAGTCGAATGCTTCGAATCACGTCGCAGACTTCAAAGGAACAGGCGGTTGGGGATGAAGTAGCCTCTGGGGTAGCCTTAGCAGCATCCGTGTAGAAAATGAGGTGGTCGGGGTATTTTTGCATTCTTGCTGCTGCTGTCAACTGAACGATATTCGGGTGCAGGGGTTTATTATACTTCGTCAGGGAAAAATTAACATCAATGTTTAAAGGGGCCCACGGCGGAATCATAGTGTTAGGAGCCAGGTTAGGGAAAGGGATTACGCTCACGTTGTTCTGCGATAGGAGGGCCAAGATTTCTGGGAGAGGGTCATTAGGGAACTCTGGGGTGTTGGGGAGGTCATTTGTGTCAATAGGACAGGCACGTTTACTAGAGAAAAGAGCGAGGGTCTCACGGTGGTAATAATAGGTTCGGAAATACTTTAGTGGGGGAGTGCCTAACAAGGCACACAAACTTACAGACGGGGAAGTTCTATGTGCGCCAAGTATCGTGCGGAGCGCCGTGTGGTGTATTGAATCAAGGGATTTAAGTAAAAAAGGACTGGTTGACGAATACGCCTGGGACCCGTAGTTTATTCGGGAAATGACCAAGGATTTGAATATGGAGAGGAGAGTTTTCGGAGGTACATTATACTTTGTGTTTGATACATATTTAAGAATAGATAGGAATTTATGACATTTAACTTTAAGATTGGATATGTGAGATCGCCAAGTTAGCTTTTGATCGAACAGTAGTCCAAGGAAAGTAGCAGTAGGGTGGAAATGAAGTGAGGAATTTTCTAGATTGAGGTGGATGCTGGAAGAGTTTTGACGTCCCCTATAGAAATCAACACAGATAGATTTAGATGGAGAAAACACAAGACCGTTATTGTTACACCAGGATTGTAGTTTTGAAATAGTTTTTTGTAGGATTTTTTGAGCATTTGCTGGAAAACTGGAAGATAGGGAAATGTTTAAGTTGTTAAAGTAGAGCCGGGCGTTTACAGGCGGAGCAATACAATCATTTGTATCATTGATATAAAAAATAAACAAGGTTGCACTAAGGTCAGATCCTTGTGGTAAGCCATTCTCAGTTTGAATTGTGATCGATGTTGACGAACCAATCTTAATATGGAACGTTCTGTTTGTTAAAAAATTATTCAGATACTTGGCCATGTTTCCACTTATACCAGCTGTTGTCAGCTTGGATAAGAGGCCGTATCGCCATACTCTGACGAACGCCTTTTCTATATCGAAAAAGACGGAGTATACATGTTGGCGTCTGTGAAATGCTGTTAATATTTGCCTTTGTAGTCTCAGCAGATGATTAACTGTAGTACGCTTCTTACGCCATCCGGCTTGTGACGAGGATAGGAGATTATTATGTTCAAGGACGAAAAGGAGACGCCGATTAACCATTTTTTCCAGCGTTTTTGCGAGGACACTTATGAGGGATATAGGCCTGTATTTTTGTGGAAAAAGAGGATCTTTATTTTGCTTCAGAATAGGAATAACAACTGCTAATTTCCATGGCTCAGGGATCGATCCGGAGGACCATATTTGGTTATAGATATGTAAGAGGAAGTTTTTCGCTGACGGAGGTAAGTGTTTTAACATATAAGGATGGATGGAACCGGGCCCAGGCGCGCTGTTTGCAGTATGGTACTGGAGTTGATAGTCTAGTTCAGAAATGGTGAAATGGCAATTGTAGGAAAGTGAGGAGTCAGAGATGATAGTTATTGGTTGTTGTTCCGTGGAATATTTCTTTAAAGAGAAGGCAGACGAATATGACGATGAGGATGACTCCATTGCAAAATGATTCGCAAAAGCATTTGCGACTTCCAACGGGTCAGATAACATGGAACCATTCTGGTTTATCGAAAAGGAAGGGGTCGCACGATTAATACCGTTCAGTGCCTTAATTTTGTGCCAAATATTGTGACTAGAAGTATTTATAGAGATTGAATGCATAAATTGCTGCCAAGATTCCTGTTTTTTGCGCCTAATGAGGCTCCTCGCAGCTGCACGGCGTTTTTTAAATTCGATCAAATCAGGATATAAGCCTGTTGATTTGAACTTCCTAAGGGCATGTTTACGTTGGCGTATGGCTGTTTCGATTTCGGGGAACCAACATGGGACCCGTCGGGATCTGTTTGTTGGGGCAGACCTAAGAGTGGATGCTAGAGCAGCATTCGTAATAGCGTCGATAAAGGAGTTGATGTTCTCTGATAAAGATTCGGATGGCTCGCTGGAAACGTTTACTTTAACTGAAAACATATCCCAATCCGCCTTGTGGAATAGAAATTGAGGCTTAGCTGGGGGGGTTTGGGTAGGGAGGGCTTTGGACGGGCATATGAGTATAGGAAAATGGTTGCTAGAGCATAAGTCCTGTAGCACAAAAGTGCTCAGGTGAGGGAAGATGGAAGTGGAAACAAGTTGTAGGTCGATTGTTGAGAATGTATTATGGGACAGATTGAAATGGATGTAACCTGGGAAGGGAAGCAGTATCAGATCGTTATCTAGGACCAGTTTATTGATCACAGAGCCATGTCTGTTTTCCAGTGTTGCTCCCCACAAAGGTGAGTGGGCATTAAAATCACCGAGTAATATTAATGGCGGGCTGACCTGTGATAGTACTGACTGAAACATATCTGCAGTGATTATATAATTCGGAGGCACATAGCAGTTACATACAGTTATCGGGGTGACAGATATCTGAGGAAGATGGGCGACCACTGCAATCATTTGTAAGGGGGTACTAAAATTCAACTGTGTTGCTGGGACAGAGGAGTGGACCATAATGGTAACCCCTCCGTTTGCTTTAAACCCTTGATCATTGCTGAAAGTGAAAAGGGAGTAGTTTTGTAGGGCTGGGTTATCTGTGGGCTTCAAATGAGTTTCCTGTAGACATACCACAGCAGGAGAGTGATTTGAAATAAGTAGTTTTAATTCAGCAAGTTGAGGATAGAATCCTTGACAGTTCCACTGCAGGATAATGTTACGAACCATGACCACTATTAGCTTTTCAAATATGGTTAGTCTGCTGTTTGATCTGAATCCGACTGTCTAGCAACTTTGATGATTAGCTTAGTGAAACGTGTCTTCATTGATCGGTTTTGAAGTAATATCTGAGAGCATGTGAATAAATCCATCTATGTCTTCAGTGAAGTTGGCTACTATACTCGTCGGGTCGTGTTGTCCTTGAATCGTTTCCATTAAGGTTACGAAGTCATTGAAAGACAATGGATAGTCTCTATTGTTGATGTTGCTTTCTGCGGGCTTTAGGAGTTCGACAGTAGGCAATTTTTGTTTTTTTATGTTTTGATGGTGGAGGTTTGAAATCTACGTTTGCTCCATTGTCTCTGGTTTCTACCGTTTTTGGATGCTCTCTGTTTTCTGGTTCGTTTGTCTGCATTTGTAGAGGGAAAAGAATAGCTCTTGTGCTATTTGTAAAGTCGGGCTCGGTAGTCTTCTGAGAAGCATCAGGGGTTTGTGGGTGGGGTCGCTTAGTTGCTGCTGGGGTTTCCTCGGTGCTGACTGTTGTGTTATTTTCAAAGATAGAGGCTTGAGTGTTTTCCTCAGCGAGGGCGGCTATGTTTTGCGGGGCTGTAGCGAGGGGGAACACTATCTTCTACAGATGGGGCAATGGACGGCATGTTCTGCATACCCGTTTGGATAAATATTCGATGTTCACGTTCATTATGAACTATTATGAAAGAGTCGGGTAAGGGTGGGAGATATTGGCGCTATCAACATACAGCTGCCTCCTCCAGCTGATTATATGGTCAAACTCTGGATCATTGGGTTTAACACGGAGCAGAGAAATTGCCGAGACTAATTTTAAATTTAATATTCCCTCAAGATAGGCTTTGACAACAGAGTTTGGGATGGTTGGAGATACGTTAGATAATATAATTTTTTGAGTAGGGTTTTTTTAACCTTTGACCGATGATTGTATTATTATTTACAGTAATAACGGTTCCGTTATGAAAGAGGTTTTCTGTGACGTTTTTCGATTTCAAGAAAATGAGGACTCGATTGTTGCTAATTTTAGAGCCTGCAATTATGTTTTTTGGGCCTCCTACTGGGTTTTTAAGGGCGTTAAAATAGTCTAAAGGATTCGCATTTTCGACGTATGGAAATAATACGCCTTGGTCTTCTGTAGGAAAATCGAAATCTGTTATAGGAGGGGTAGGTTTTCGAGATTTTAGTTTGCCGGAAAAAGAGATTGAGTTGGTCACGATGTTTGTGCTCGGGGATGTTTTATTATTTTCTGCTAAGTTTATTGTAGTAGCGGTTGGGATCTGTGATAGCGATGCGCGGAATTTACAATAATACAAAATCCGATAACGGTAGAGGAATTAACAGATATACTAGATAAAACCGAAAGGCGCGAAAACGACAGATTGAATCGAACAAAGCGATTAAAAAAAAAAAAAAAAAAAAGATTAAATACAAGCAGTATCAACAATTTGAAAGGTAAACTTCTGATAACGCAAAAAAGTTATACGAGTTGACTCAACTCGTGAAGTAAATTTACTAGTTATCTCTGTGACGAGACAGATTTATTTTTTTACTTTTATCTCATAACATCATTTTTTTGCTTGAAATATCTGTACGTTACGACCAGGAATGGAGGGTGAAATACCGAATTTTAAAAGGGATTAATTTAAAAAAAAAAAAGTTTGATCATATATTAAAATACTACAGACGTCTTCTATTTTACTATAGTGAAGAGTAGCTTTTTTTTTGATCAGTTTTACCCATTTTTGGCCAGTTATTCAAAATCAGGTAGTTCAATGCCATTAAATTTTAATTTTAGTGCCTTTCATATATTATAATGTTTCAGGCAAAAAATATGCAGGATTTTCCACCATTTCGTTAACATGGCAATGTACATTTTTTATGAACTCTTTAATTAATGTTGCTCTCTGTACATTGTATTTCTCGCATACAAAACGGGCCAGCATTTCGTACAACTTTCGCACTGCACACTGTATGTAATGGCGATTTAAAAACCATACGGCTTTTTACTTAGGCGAGTTTTCATTTCGTAGTACATTGTGTCCGTTTTCATACATTTTTCTCTGTGGATGTTCCCCATTCTTCAGTCTTCCCCTTTTTGAATTCTAGGAAGGCAATCTGCAGCTAATTACGTGTTCGTTCTCAGTCCATCGCAGCATTTAGGAGAACGCTTTTTACCAGTTTATTCGCTATTTCGTTTCCCCGGTTAGTACCATATGTCCTGGTATGCGCTTAAAAATCTAGAGTACTTCCTATTTTACGCATATAATGCGCTAACTGTTTAATTTCGATTACCCAGTTATTATTATTATCCTCCAGTTCTCCATAGTGCAGTCTGATGATAAAAAATAATGTATTCTTAATGCCGGGTTTTTTACTTGGAAATATTAACGTTTTGATGTTAAAATACAGTAGGCGCCTTATTGTTTACTACTGTACCGCAAGTAGTTGATGATAGCTTTTCATTCTGAATATCAAAAAGTTTAAAATAATTCTGATATTGACAGTGTTATCGTATATTGTATTTTTTATCGGTGAATATCGTAATTTTTTATTTTTTAATGACTAAAAATCAAAAAATGTTGTTAAACCCGCTGATTATTGTATTAAAACAAGTCATTAAAAATGTTGTGAATCGTACAACAGATAACGTTTAAGAATTATCGAATAAAGTAAAAATTATACATGATAATATTATTCTTAATAGCGGAATATTTATAATTAATTCTTACTGGTATATTTTTTTTTTTAAAAATTAGTACTCTCAATTTTATCAGAGTACATTTTTAAATTGCTCTCAAGAAATTGTTGAGATCTGAAAAGTTCTTACAAATAAATTTTTATACGAAATGTTGAACATCATTGCGTAAATAAGAAAAATATTTTTAATGAAATATTTACAATTCTAATTTCTTTTTTAATAACACATTCGAATTTCATTTATATTGGTGTTACCAAAATATCAGCTGTCTTGCATTTTACTCGATCGTTTTTGTAATCTCCCTCACCATTTTTTTTTTTTTGTCATAACGCCTTACCACCCTATACAAACAAAAAATTTCGTTACCTATTATATTATAATAAACTATGAAAAACAAGTTCGATTAAAAATAATAAAAAATTATCCCTTATATTACTTATGTTTGTTACATATTGAACTGAATTATTTTATATAATGGAAACGCCTATTTGGTCCATTATTTGAGGAAAATCTGAACTATGAACATGATTCGACTAAAGTTCCGTGTAGACAATATGAAAATGAAAAAAAATTAATAATTTTCAAGTTTTGTTTTCGCATTAACCACCCTGACTAGGAAAGTCCCTATTTTATCCCTCATCACCCTTCGGCTCAGTTCGGTTTGTCCTTACATAATATCCTTTGTCAATCTTCCTTATTTATGTTTTAATTTCGCCGATCTGTGCCATCCTCCAAATATGTTTACTGTACCTACGCTGTCCAAGTTTCTTCCGCACGCCCTAATTAGACAGGAATTCCACAGTTTTATAAATTCTCAATTTCCTTCGTATGCAACCGTGTTTACAGATGGTCCGAATAGGCCCCGGTTGGTATCGGTGCTTCTTTTATCATCCCATATTTTGGCTTCTCAGAATCTTTTCGCCTGCCTCCTTTCTGTTCTACATTCATAAACGTATTAATGACTATCCTACGTTCGATCATCTTCATTTTCTACAATCACTTTTCCTCTAAATTCTTGATTACATCCGATTCCATGATCGCCTTTTAATTTATTCTCCCTACCTGATCATTCCTGTGATTTTATCATACTCCGCATACGCTCACTTATCCACGTTCATTGTTTCCATTCCATTTATACTGATATTTGCTGCGGGTTCCTAGTCATTCGGGCACCTGCGGTAATGAAGCGGCGGATTCTTTGGTACTCGGGTTGCTACCTCTTCTCACTTCTTCATTAAAAACAGTCCCATCCTCTTATATCCTTCCGCTGTGCAAAGGTTTTCATCTTGGATTATGGTATCGCATATTTACGTTTTTTCTTTTCCTAATAATCATTCATTTAATCTTCGTCGTTCTATTGTTGTCTCTGTTATTCGCCTGCGTTCTGAAGCTATACTTTATTATCTTCCTCCCGTTTTCGTTTTTCGTTGGGTGCCTCTTCATATTGTCCTCTTTATTTAAACGAAGAGCGTGTTTGTGATGCGGATCATGTGTTTATTAAGCGTTTATTTTTTTCTGCTGAGTGTTCTCTGCTTTCTACTTCAGTAAGCTGCGACTTGTTCTTCTTACTCCATATTGCGCCTTTTATGTGTCCTATCTTTTCCGTCTCCACACAGTTTTCCTATTATTTGCTCCTTTCTCCTAACAACATTTGATATCGCATAAAGATGTAATTGATTCCTTCCTATTCTAATTGTTTCTGGATAAAGGTCCCCGGTTGATGAGCCCCCCCCCCCAAAACAAAAAAAAAACTCTGCCTCGAAAGAGAAGAGGTCCATTTCTAAGTCGAATTGTTACAGAAAGTCTATGTAGCGAGGGACACGTCTTGTCGTAATAACTAAACCGCGCAAAAAGGCTTCACAAAGCCTCGAAAATCCAAAATTTCTCCAAAAAAAACAGGTTGTAATAACTGCTTTTGGTAATTTTCAGTCAAAGTCCATCGTGACAACTTTTTTAAATTCAGATAAAACTAATCGTTTTAAGGATGCTACACGATTAATAAAATGTACCCCATAAACTGGCAATGTAAACGAGGTGTGGCAATTAAGTTCCAGGAATTTAGTTATAATTCTCAGCTGTCAACACTACCGTGTTACTGCAAAAGGGGAAACCTTCCTTTAGTATGATTTCAGTTTTTACAGTGGCAGCGGGTTTAGTTCGTGTGTTGCACGTGTTTTTATAAAGTGAGTTTTTTAGGCGCGTCGCGAAAATGGTTGACGTGAGTAATGTAATGATTTTTTATCCTGGATTGAAACGGATGGTAAAGATTGAATGAATCCACCGTGGTTACTTGGAACTTGGATCTTTGAATATGACCGTGAAATCCAAAGACAGAGTCAGCAATGAGTTGAACATGGAGGGGAGCGACGAAAGACGGCCAGGATGTCAAAATCAAAAATGAAGGCCATGCTTATCGTTTTTTTTTGTTTTTTTTTTTTAATATTAAGGGCGTAATCCATCGTGAATACGTTCCTCCAGGTCCGACTGTAATCGGACAGTTTTATGTTGGTGTACTGCAGCATCTGAGGGCTCATATTTTTCGCGTAAGGCCCGAACTCGCGGAAAGCAGTTGACTCCCCTTCATCATGACAACGCGCCTGCACATTTATCGCTGATTGTTCGCAAGTGATTAGCCAACAAAAAAAACATCCCTACGATACCGCACCCCCCTAAACAGCCCTGATTTGTCACCGTATGACTTCTTCCTTTTCCCAAAAATGAAATCTCAACTCAAGGGCACTCATTACGGTGGTGGCGTAGAGGAAGCTAAGGAGGCTGCGACACGTGTGCTGAACGATCTAACTTTTGAGGACTACCAGGGGTGCTTCGAGGGGTGGATGCGGAGGTGGAAACGTTGTATAGAACTCGAGGGTAACTACTGCGAAGGACTATAATGGTAAGTTGATCAAAAATTAATTTAATAGCCGCTCATAAACACATTCCCGGAACTTAATTGCCACACCTCGTATACCCATATATAACATGGACAATAAAATTTAAACTAAAACCTGACATCTACACGTTGCCAAAAACAGCCTTTATAATTATGGCAATAACTGTAAAAGTTTTTTTTTTTTTCTGATTTATTACCATGAATACCCGTATTTCGTCACAGAACTGTGATGCTATATTTAAATAAAATTAAATGATTTACATATATATTTCTTATTATTGGTAATGTTTCACCTATTTTTAATCCACCTACCAGAAATTGTCAAAATGTTTTATAAAAAAGAAATAACAAAAACAATGTGTGAAAATTGAACGAATTAAGCTACAGAAAACAGGTAACAAACTGGTGCCCATTAAGCAAAAAGTATAAATCGCGGAAAAATACCGAACAGGAAAGTGTTTTTTTTTTTCTTTTCAAGTTCGTCAACAAGCATTTACATAACACAAGAGGAATTTATCTACATTCGTAACAGAGGCTAATCCTCGTTCGAAATTATGATATCGTATATAAGTGTTTCTTACGTAGATTATTTGTTTAATTAATTTATTCTGCAATTCCGCTGTCTTTAGAACCTTATATAGAACTTGCGATTTAAGATAAAGTGGCAAAGTATAATCGATTATTCACTAAAGTTCTTGATTAATTAAACCGAAATTATCTTAGACTGTAAATATTAAAATTGTAAATAAATGAATTAATTAATCTTAAAAATTGTACAACCACTAAAACGAACATTGGTCGCTTTCCTTTTAAAATTACTGATTTCTCGACGATAAGACCGCTCGACCAATCGATTTCTAAACTTTAAAACCCGTAATTCGTGAATTTTATGAAAACGGTTAAAGCGCTTTCTGAGAACGCACCTGCGCGTATATGCATAATACTTGCATATAATTTTGCTTACATTATAAGAGAGTACCCGGTAACTAGGCATTACTCGGATTTATTTCGAACTTACAGATAAATCAAAATATGTTCACGAGTTTCGTAAACATCTAAAACTAGAACAATAATACACACGTAATACGAAAGTTACAATTTGCATACGGTACCTTATTTTTAAGCTTTGAATGTGTACTTTAGTTTACGTAATATTTCATATCGCTATGTAAATACTGCAAATAAATTTATTTCACCGCAAAATTTTCACATGGTAAATAAGCAAAATTATTCTTTTATTAAACCCGAAATACAAAAATTTAAAATTCATTAGCCTAGCAACACTGTGAAACATCAAAGTGTATTTGTATTAATTTTTTTTTCTCGAAAATTTGCAAAAAGTAATTACCACAGAAATATGATAATTTTTAATAATATTTCTGGTTTATGAAATTTTAATTTGTTGTATGTATCACTGATCGCCTCCCTCTTATAGAATTTTTTCCAAAATGACACCTTGACCAAGCGATTTTTGGACCTTAAAAACCAGTAAAGGACCGTTTATATTTACAGACATCGAGCGTGCCAGACAAAATAATCTCGTATTTATATCTATCGTAACAGGGCCGCGCAGCACGGATAGATACCGACTGTGTCCGACCAGTAATTTCGGAAAGAATATTTTGTCTGCGCAGGTCATGTCTGTACGTGTCTGTGGCTACTTGCCGGGCAGTGTGAATAAAGTATTGGGACAGTGCAGACTTTTTTTGTTTTCTTTTTGCCATGGATAACGAAAAGCTCAAAGAAATTGTAGGAGAATATATACAATATCTTTATGATTTAACTAACAAGAAGTGCAGTGACAATCAGAAAAAGGATCAGGCGTTCCACAGAGAAATGCCAGGAACATTTTCAACATAAATCGACATGCTTTTCCTACTAAAGCTATTCAATAACTGCCAGTGAGAGCGGCCGCGTCCGATACCGTCGACGATGTCTGTCGATGTCTGACACAGCACGCTTCTGTCACGTTAGATGTAAATAAATAGTATCTTTCGGTATCTGCCACGACACGTGACTGGCGCGATCGATGTCTGTAGATATAAACGGTCCTTAATTCGTGAATTTCATCAAAATCGTTAAAGCCGTTTCTGAGAACCAGTTACAATATACATATATATATATATATATATATATGCAATTTTTGCTCATATTATACAATGATACCTGGCGCACCGAGCACTTGTTCGGTTCATAAAATCATACCGTCCTTAGAAATGAATATATAAATAGGGACG
The DNA here is from genome assembly GCA_039619475.1 of Icerya purchasi. Lineage (NCBI taxonomy): Eukaryota > Metazoa > Arthropoda > Insecta > Hemiptera > Monophlebidae > Icerya > Icerya purchasi. Next base: position 244,513,997 of record CM077115.1, read on the forward strand.
TACCATTTGCGTTGGTTATCAAAAAGCACATTTGAACACACCATATACCGAAAATATCAAATAAGAAAGATTGTTTGAAAAATTAAACTTTAAGTGGTGAAAGTGGTTGAAAACTGTTTTCAAAAAATAACTAAAGTGTTACATCTTCGTAATAAATAGGTTTACCATATATTATAATATTTACGAAGGTTGTTCCATTTTTTTTTTATATCTTCGAAATTTTAAGAGTGAAGAAGGGTTATAATCTATTTTTAGGAAAACTTAATATTACACAACATCTAGAAAGAAGTTGTAAAAGATTTAGCTTGGTTTCGAATTAAAGTGGTTTAGAAACTGCAATTGTCTAAAATTCGAATAGCTAATTATTATGAAGAGACCGAAATATTTCTGTCGAACAGTTTTTATCGTACCCAAAAAGAGTAAGAAAACATACTTCTGTCATAGTGTTTTTTTTTGTATTTTTTTTTTTTTTTCTTTTTTAATATAAAATAACAATATTATTTTATATATTATCTTTTAGGCGCACCAGCGGCTTTGACCCAACAACTACAGAAATTAAGGAAAGGGTTAAATAGAAAGACGATTAGAAGTAGAGCTTAGGAAAGATTGAAGTACAGGAATTATTATATCTGGAGATGGAAAGGAAAGGACAAAGGAAGAATTATAAGGAGCAGGAAGACCCAGTGCTAAGATTTTAGAGTACAAAATAGAGCACTCAGAATCAAGGGCAAGGCATTTAAAGGAGATGTGGTTTGCATCATATATGGGAGGAGAGATGGAACTATGAAGAGGACAATCGGGTGAGAGGGACAGGGAAAACGAAAACGTGAAAAGGGTAGAAGGGAGTGATTAAAACGCAGTCTGATTACGGAAACAATCGCGAAACGTTGATAAGAAGAGGAATGAAACCACGGCTGAGAACAGGGAACCGGCTGAATTTGACGGTAATGAGAGGCGGCATTTGAAAATAAAGGATAGATGTCCGACCATGGTCGGGAATGATAAGCTGAGGAAAGAAGGAGGATGTCCGAGGTAGGAAAATTACAGAGTAAAGGACCATCGCGGGCGGCCGAACGGGCTAAAAATCCGCTAGCTCGTTGCCCTCGATGCCAAAATGGTTAGGAACATAACAAAAGGTCAATAATAATAGAGCAGGATGAGAGTAGATCGGATATGAGGAATTGAGAGAACAATAGAGTTGGAGGAATGAGAAGGAGGAGAAGAAATAACTTGAAGAACGCTTTTGGAATCGGAGACAATGCGACATTTACTGATCTCTCTTATGGATGGAATGAACGAGACTGCGCGTTAAGTTGTGTTGTGATTATTTGTTTATTTAACAAAGAATGAATGATGGTTTTATTCGATTCCGATGTTTTTTTCTCTCTTGAGCGATTCAACGTGTTCTCTTTCCGATTTAGTTTCTTTTTTTTTCGGTTCGTTTAGTATTTTATAACAGCGTAAATTGCTAGGGAAAATTAAACTGTTTTTATTTATATTATACCAATCAATTCTTTTCTGTATTGTCCGCGTTCGTTTCAAAAGATCTAGCCGGTTAAGGGGGATAAAAGTGCCTTTGAACCAAACGTTATAAAAAAAATATATACATCTAGGGCACTAAAATAGTTGATGCTGAAAGTTTCAGACCCCTAGTCCCACGGGGGGTTGCTGTAGTCACCATGTTGTGTTTTTTTTTTTTTTTTTTTTACTATATCTCAGCCATTTTTCGATCGATTTAAAAAATTCTTATTGGAGGTTAAAGATAATGGAAAGTTCTATAACGGTGAATTTGCTCCGATTTTTAGACGCTAAATTCAAATTTTTAAAAACGTTCAAAATTTTTAAAATTCAGTAACGACAAAAAAAAAATATATATCATGTATTTTAGTGCAAAATACGATTACTGAAGTTTTTTCAGGTTTTTAAAAGTGGTGGAAGAAGTTCAAAAAAAGTTAAAATATGCATTTTTGGCTGAAAAAGCTCTTGAAATTCAACTAACAGCAACGAAATAGATATTTGTTATGTATATTATAATAAAATGTTTTTCTGAATTTTTTCGGATTTTTAGAACAGATGAAACAGGTAAAAAAAAAATGAAAACATGCATTTTTGGCTGAAAAGCCTTTGGAACTTCAACTGGAAGCAAACTATAAAATGTAAGTTAGATAATTTGTATCATTGTGTTACCTAATTTGCTATTATGGGAATTTAGAATCTCTATATTTTTTTATTTCTTAAAAGTATTATTATTATTTTTCAGTTATAATAGATTAGTTTAAATACATTTACAACAAATAAATTTTTCAACACGTAATTAAAGCAATTATATATCATTTTTATCCCTAACGCGTTTCGAAGTAAACATGAAGTGTTACCTTCGAAACATGTTGGGAGTAAAAATTATATATAATTGTTTTAATTACGAGTCAAAAAATTTATTTGTTGTGAATATACATAAACAATGAGTTTAATTAATAAATACACATTTGTGTCATATTTAGAGCAAATTAAAACCTTAAGCTTTTTTCAACACTCATTAAAAGTGAATAAAATGGAAAAAAAATTGGAAGCCATCGTTTAGCTATTTTTTAATGATTTTTAATAACCAAGATAGCTCAGAGCTAGTCCTGTGCAATAAGAATCACAGGAGAAACTCTTGTCGATTTTACACGTAAGATTTCAACTACAGACTTTAAAAATACCCGAAAAAACTACACAGATACAGAAATGAAGAAGCGCATTATTTCATGTGCGCGTGTGCCAGGGTGTTCATACGGGGGCCCGTGATGCAGGCGACTATCTTCAACTCTCAAGTGAGTCTCACGGGTTTTCTTTGTTCTAAATATGACAAATGTATTTAAACTAATCTGTTATAGCTGAAATGCTTTTAAGAAATAAAAAAATCTAGAGATTCTGCACGGATTTTAAATTTCCATAATAGCAAATTAGGTAACACAATGATACAAATTATGTAACTTACATTTTATAGTTTGCTTCCAGTTGAAGTTCCAAAGGCTTTTCAGCCAAAAATGAATGTTTTTATTTTTTTGAACTTGTTTTATCTGTTCTAAAAATCTGAAAAAATTCAGAAAATCATTTTATTATAATATACGTAACATATATCTATTTCGTTGTTTTTTTTTTTTATTTATTTTATTTATTTTATTTATTTATTTGAAAGATGCTCGACTGCATGGTCATTTGCATCTTTTATGTACTTACATATGCTAATTATTATAAAGTATTATATAAAGATTTGTTAATTTTAAAAAGGAAAATAAATTATTAATATAATTGATATCTCGTTACTCTTAAGGATAATGTCCAAAGTTGCATTTCCAAAGCATGTTTGTCGCTGTGTAGTATATCTCGCGCATTCGGACAATATGTGGGTTATGGATAGCTGACACTAGAGCATGCAGTACGTATTAGTGGTTCGTCCTTTTCGAACATATAAACGTGCGTTATGCGTCCGATTCTTAAGCGTGCCAATATAACTTCTTCCCGGCGATTTCGACATAGGATGTATGCCATTCGGAAAGGATCGGTTTTATTGTATAGAGCTTGTTTCAAAGCGCTGTTCCCATTCGGACTGCCATGATAGCTTTATGATATTTCATATAATTTAGCAGCTATGTTTTTTAATGCCGATTTCATATTGGTCGCATGTTGTCCTTCATGAGTAAAGCCTCGAATTTCGATATCAAATTTGCTGCAGAGCAATCTACAGTGCACTGCTAGTGGTCTTGGTGAACGTACTCTTGATTTATAAAACCAAATTTTAAGTTGTTAAATTTATAATTTTACTGCAGACAGGATTATGAGGAAGATACCAGATTTAAAAAAAAAGTACTTCAGTGAAAGTAGATTTCTCCGATCGCTGAGTCGGAATAAGTCCGTTTCTACTAGTAGGCTAACTGTGGGGCTGGTTCTTAAAGCTCCTGTGACGAGTCGCATCGCGATGTTTTGAATTAAGTCCAGCTTTTTGAGCGCGTTGGGATCTGCACTGTTATATAATATGCATAGGTAGTCCATTTTTGAAAGTACCAATGTTTTATAAAGAAGTAGTAGGGATTTCCTGTCTGCGCCCCAATTTGTGTGCGCTATCATCTTTAGCACGTTTAGCGCTTTGTGGCACTTGATCTGTAAAGCTTGGATGTGAGATCAACCCACGACAATTTTCTATCGAATGTTATTCCTGGTATCTTCAATGACGTTGACGTCTTCACACGTTCATTGTATAGCGAAATATTGCATGTAGGTGGAAGAGGCCGTTGAATACCGAATGTGATACATACCGTTTTTGCTGTCGAGAAGGTTAGGCCTTGTTTCCCAGTCCATTTGACAACTTTATTGACTGTGTGTTGAAGTGTTGTTTCGATATTTTTGATATCTGTGCCAGAAAGGTAAATGATCAGATTATCCGCGAATAAGCTATACTGAACAGGTGCTTTAATAACTTCTGAGAGTTCGTTAATTCCGATAACGAACAGTGTTGGACTAATTACAGATCCTTGGGGGGTTCCATTTTCTAATATTTTCGTCTCAGAAATAGTACTATTTAACCTCACTCGGAATGATCTATCATGTAAAAATTCTTTTATAAACATTGCTAATCGACCACTTTTATCTTCGATTTTGTTAAATTTTGTAGGATTTTGCATCGCCAGATACGGTCGAAGGCTTTCTGGAGATCGAAACTAATGACCGCTGTATATTGCTTGTTCACAAATCCATCACATATGTAGTGCTGAAGTTTGACTAAAGAATCTATGGCATTTCTGTTTGATCGGAATCCGAACTGCATCGGGTCTAGTAATCCGCATTGTTCAAGTTGCTGTTTTAGCCGATTGTTGACCATTTTCTCCATTAGTTTACTTACCGAGCTGGTTAGTGAAATGGGTCTATAACTACCGATTTCGAAGGGATCTTTACCAGGTTTAAATATCGGGATTATGTAAGCGGTTTTCCAGTTATCCGGTATTTTACTGGTATTTCAAATTAGGTTGAAGTATTGCAACATTGTTTGTTGTTGGGAAGACGAGTCATATGTTTAATCAGAAGTATGTGGATATTATCGGGTCCAGCTGTTGTGCATTTCATAGTTTTTAATGCCGATTCGAATTCATTAAAAGTGAAAGGAAGGTTATATGCTTTGTCTATGTTAGTAGTTAATTCAATGGGATTTTTCTCCCTTTTTAATTTGATTTGCTGAAATTTGTCTGAGTATTGTTTAGTTGATGAAGCGGCGTAAAAATAATCGGAAAAGATGTTGGCTATTTTATGACCTGTTATTAGACCACCCAGAATTCTGATGGTTGAAATCGTATTTAAGGTTTGTCTACCTGTGATACGTTTAACTTAGTTCCATACCATGTTAACTGGAGTGAACGCATTTATTTTCTTGGTTTCTCTGATAATACGCCTACATTTAGCCCTTGCTATTTTAAACAATTTTAGGTTATCATCTGATGGGTGTCTTTTAACTTTTGATAGAAGCCTATTTTTTGTTTGACTGCATCTTGACATTGATTTGACCACCAGACCGTTTGTCTCCGTGAGCGGTTGGTTTTCAGCACAGGAATTGAATTATTCGCAGTTTTATATATTTCATTTATGATGAATTGGTTGATTTGGTTAATATCTGTGGTATTATTTTCCAATCTTAAGGTTAGCTGCGATGAATATAGTGACCAATTTGCTTTTTTCACATTATTCCAGGATGGAAGTCTCTGGTTTAGGCAAGGAATATTTTGAATGTAATCGATAAGTATTTGTTGGGGGAAATGATCACTACCATGTAAACTATTGAATGTATCCCACTTCGTTAAGTGTGCTAAGCTCTGACTAGATAAGGATAGATCAATTGCAGAAAAGCTTCCTGTGTATACATTAAAGTGTGTCGGTTTACCGTTATGATGGGTCATTGCCCTTGGTTGGCGTTCCCAAAAAAAACCAAAAAAACCCGTTATTTAGTAAAACTAGATGATTTGCATTGATCCATTTTTCGATTTCTTTCCCACGTGTACTCGTATTATTGGGGCCCCATAGTTGACTGTGAACATTGAAATCACCGCTAATTATATATGGTTTCGGCAGCTGTTTTATAAGGTTATTGAGAGTTTCTACAGAAACTGCGCGTTCTCTTTATGTATCTAACATAGTGCAAATAGTAATACGAAATGTGATTTTGATTACAATACCAATTACTTGTAGTGCGGTTTGTAGATGCAATATTTCCGTATATACATATATGGTTTTTATGAGTAATTAATACACCTCCACTAGCTATTGAGTGATAAGGAAAGTCTTGTCTATGTAGGTTGTAGTTTTTCAAATAAATATTGTCTACTGGTTTTAGTTTAGTTTCCTGTAGAAGTATGATATCCGGATCGTTTTGCGCGAGTACTATTTGAAGTTCGGGCAATTTACTTTTCAGTCTATTAAGATTCCATTTTATGATTTTAGCCATGGTGATTTAACTTTTTATTTTTTTTTATTTTGATGTATTTCGTTTTGTAATTTATTTGCAATTTTTTAGTAAATTTATATTTTGCTTTCCTGTTGGTTAAGAATGGGTGGTTGTCACGCAGCATTCTAATTAAGCCCACAGTGTCTTCCGTGAAGTTTTTAGAGATTTCAAACGCATTTGGTGAACTTTTGCACATATCGAAATATATCATAAAGTTGGTCAATGTTAGCGGATATGCGTGGGAATTCTGTTCTATATTATCGCGAAGGGGAAGGAATATTTCTTTTAAAGATGTGCTGTATTCGTGTTCATCATTTGAGCTGCCGATTTCTTCATCGTTTTCCTCGTCTTCAGAACTAGATGCAGTATTTTGTTTATATGGCGTAAATTGCGTTTCAATGTCGTTGTTAATTTCCGTGTCGCCTGGAACGTCTGATTTTAAATTTTTGTTTGCTTTATTTATTTTTTTTTTTTTTATTTTTGTTAGGGGGGGGGGGGTCAGCTAATTCGTGTGTAGTGGATGAAGTGGTGTCGGATAAAGCTCGCTTTGCTGTTGTGATCGTCATTTCCATGGGCTTTACGTCGTCAGTATTTACCATGTTACAATTCTGTTCTCTGTTTCTGCTCCGACAGTATCTGTGTAGATTTCAGTGCTAAGAATATCTTCATCTACTGAACAATCTTCTGCCCTATGGCCTTTAGATTTGCATTTAAAACAGGCAAATTCATCGTATGATATGAAAATTCTGTATAGTCTATCATTATGATGTAAAAGAAAAGATCCTGGTAATTTATCTAATTTTGTTTCAGCGGCGACATATGTATATATACAAGTGTCTTCTCCAACTTATTATGTGACCGAATATTTCGTCGTAGGGATTTACCCGCAAGATCCAGATGCTGGATGTTGGTTTTAAGTCTAGTTCTTTGATGATGTATTCCCATAAGATCTCGTTGGGAACTGTCGGTGAGATATTTGAGAAAATTACTTTTTTCGGTGATGATGATAGTTTTCGACATTTAATAAAGGCTGAGTCCATTTTAAATCCACCGTGTAAGGAAATGAACTCATCAACGAGAGTTCTTTTGATTTTAATAATTCGGTTATTGCTTACTCTAGACGCAGCGATTATGTTTGTAGGGCCGTGCGTCAGATCCTTTAGTGAAACCAGGTAATCTCCTAGTTTGTAATCTTGAATGCAGTTCAATATGAAACCCTGATTTTCTTCGGGGTGCGCGAAGTAGTTGGTTAATGGTGATATTTTATTCTTTACTTTATCCGGCATAGGAAGATGTAGTTGAAATAGTAACGGAATTGCGATTTGTATTCGACATTTTTATAGATGAAGCAGCGGCATGGTTGGTCATGCTGGACATTTGTAAAATTATCAGGCGCTGGTCGGAGGTCAATTATACTGTTAGGATATTATTAGATAAAGCGATAAAGAAATAATTTCTTACCGATAAGAACGGTCTCTAGTTTCCTGGCCTGTAGTTAATGCAGCGATAAACAATGCAAACGTAAACACACGAAACACGTTATCTCACTAAACGTTACTTTATAAATATCCCTATTTCGTTGTTGTTAATTGTATATCAAGAGGTTTTTAAACCAAAAATCGTATGATTTTATTTAATTTTTGACTTGTTTCGCTCGTTCCTCCCGTTCTAAAAATCTGAAGAAATTCAAGAAAACTTGTTATCTTAAAATACGTAACATATGTATATCTATTCCTTTGTTATTAGTTGAATTTCAAGGTAGGTTTTCCAGGCAAAAATGCATGTTTTAATGTTTATTGAACCTCTTCCACCACTTTTAAAAATCTGAAAACATTTCAGTAGATAGTTTACACTAAAATACATGTTATACATATATTTTTTTTTGTCGTTACTGAATTTTTAAATTTTTTTTTATCACATTTTAAAAATTTTGAACCTTTTTAAAAATTTGAATTTAGCGTCTAAAAATCAGAGCAAATTCACCGTTATAGAACTTTCCATTATCTTTAACCTCCAATAAGAATTTTTTAAATCGATCGAAAAAAGATGGCTGAGATATCGTAGAAAACCCGAAAATCACAAAACGGTGACTACAGCAACCCCCCGTGCGACTAGGGGTCTAAAACTTTCAGCATCAACTACTTTTTTTAATGCCCTAGGTGTATATGTATATTTTTTTTATAACGTTTGGTTCAAAGGCACTTTTACCCCCTTAACCGGCTAGACCCTTTGTTTCGATCTGCATATTCTTTTTGTATCGCTTACATCGAAATGATTTCGTTTTTGTAAATTTTGTCCGTTTTATGTGCTATTTTTAATGGTTTAAAAAATTTCTGTAAATTGCCTAGCCATACAAAACTGCCGTATATATTTTTTTAATTACCTTTTTAACTTTCTTTTTACTATTTTTTATTTATTTCTGTAACTTCTGTCTCGGAAATTACTAGCAAAGGCAACGGTTTACTTTTCTTTTTTTTCTTTTTGAATTATTCCATATGTATTATTTCACGCGATTCAGGTAATCATGTCTAATGTAAATGTATTAATTATCAAATTTATGTACTATATTTTTATATGTTGTAAATGTTTATTCAATAATTGTTATTTCTTTAATTTTCACTTTTGTGTGTTTGAGTTTAATTTTATCTATGTGTATATATATATATATATATATATATAGGTATATATATATATTATATATATTCACTGTAATTACGAATGTGGAATTAATATGTGTGTTGATGATGCAATAATTGCGCATTATGTAAAATACATAGATAGGGATGGTGCGTGTTTGTTTTCGTCTCTAACTTATTTATTGTATAATAATGAATTATTAGGAGTAGAAGTATGAAAATGTACCGTACAATATGTTTGTAAAACTGGAAAAGGTTTTAGGGCATATACTATTGGACTTAATGGGGAACATATAAAAATTAAATAGAGTATTTAACTTTAAGCCAAAACCACTGTATACATTTTTTTAATGAACTGTTTAATTTTCTTTTTAATACCGGGAATATTAAAATCCTTACTCAACTACCGCAGTTTACTGTTGCGGTAATAAATTAATTTTAATAAAAAGCTCGAGACAGAGTGGTTGAAAGATATGATTGAAAAAAATGTTCTATTAAATGTGTCCGTGTGAATAACTCGGCCTCTTCAAAACGATGGCTGTGTGTGCTATTTAGTTGAGCAAAACTTTTTGTTAGATCACGACAGATAAGTCTTATAGAAAGATCGATAATCTTCAGCTAAACGTGAAACGTGAAGACTATTATTTTCTGTTCGACGGTCATAAACATCTTTCACCCATGGGAGAGAGAAAAAATCTTTACATAAATATAGTAATTTCAGATAAAACAAACAGTTTTCTATGAATTTCCAAGTATAGATTTGAACTGGCATTAATACACCGGCGAAGCCGTGAGTCACAGCTAATATATACGTATATAACAACATAAACGAAAAAAAATATTTTTTTTATTATAATTATTAACATTAATGAAGTTATTTAACATTATTGCTATTATTATATTACATTATTATTAGACTATATTATTAATATCGTTAATAGTTAACATTAATAATTATTTAATAATAATTTAAGATATATTGTTATATTAAACTAGAAAAGAGATTTTCAAAAAATACACTAATTTCTACTCTAATAAAAATCACTTCGACTGATGAAATCATTTCATTAAGTCATTTCGCGTTTCATTATCCATTAGAATATCTTTTTTATTTTTTATTTTTGTTTGGTGGTACTCATCAATTATCCCCATCATATTACCGAAGAAATAAACCAAAACTAATATATCGTTTCATCGATAGAAATTTAAACGTCATTATTCTAATCGGTTAAATGTTTTAGTAAACCGATTTTATTCAGATATTTTAACCAAGTCAATGCAGCCTCCTTATACTTCTTACCGTAATATGTACTACTTAACGCCTCGTGATCTATTATGTTCTTCGCGTTTTCGTCCTTTTTGAATGTCGGAGCCTCTTCTGGCTCGGTTAAGATGATGTTTAAAAACGAACAGATGAAGACTATGTGAAGCGGTCTGCATTCTTCAATTTGACCTTTTAGTTCGCCCATCGAATAAACTCTGTCACAATTTAAACTGTGAAGACTGTCATTCAGCTGGGTCAAATAAATATCCAGCAGCTCATCTAAATTCTGAACAAACATGTCGAACTTCACCGACACAGTCAGGAAATAAATTAAGTCTACCGCCGGTGAACACCAACGGCAATTTTGGAAATCGATCATACGTAAATCGACCGCCGATTTTTTCGCGCGCGATATCCCATCGCTGTCCCGGTGCTCATCATATCTGAACAACATATTGCAGGTCCAGAAATCGCCGTGATTTAAAACATTCAGCGTGTTACCGGGTCGTTCGCTGAAAAGTCTCGGCACATCACGCGTAAGTTGCCTTTTCATACTATTCACTTTATCGCAAAGTTCCCTGGCAGTTTCGTCAGTATCACTCAAGGACTTCGACATGTGTTCAATTCCCTTTTCGATCATCGACGAATAGTAATTTTTGTTATTATAGAACGACTCCGTTTTCACCGGTTCCATTTCGTCCGGTAGTGTCTCGTTCATGCAGTAAGTAGCGGCGTGGAATTTCGCCAAAGTCCTTAAAGCCAACGCGCTATGATCGAAATCCAACTGCTCTCGCCGATCAACCATGCGATATCCGGCTTCTCTGAGATCGTCTAAAATTATAATTTTCGGGTTGCTCGACCGATAGCTTCGTGGACTAATGTAGCTGTTTAACAGCTTCGATACGACCGGCAGTATTCGATTATACATCAGGCTCTCTTTATCGTACATACCGCACTGTTCGAAAATGTCATAGACCGGAACATTGAACGGAATCTTCAAGAGCAAACATTTTTCACGCTGTTGACCAGCTCTGCGGAATTTCACCACGACCCGTTGAATCTCTGAACAGAAATTATCGCTCGACTTATTGCTGCCGTTAGTCTCGTAGCTTAGTAGACAATTTTCCCCGGCTTCTCCTTCCGATCCTCCTTCGGCCATCTGCAACGCATCTGCCAAGAAAGCTCCGTCAATCATTTCTTAAATACTTCTGCAATTCGAACAAAAATCGACGAATTTTTTAATTCTTTCAGTTCACAACTGATCATACAGCAAGTTATAAAATAAATATAACACGCGCTCATCGAGATAACACCGAAACGGTGTATTCCCGAAAACTTCTGTTACACTTATCAAAAAAATTAAAAATAAACTTTAACTGTCCCGAAATAATTCTTTACTTTTTACCGTTCGAAAGAGCTCTCTCTACACACAAACGTCGAAACAGTAGAGAAATAAAAAGTCGATTTTTTAGCAATTTTCATTAGACATTATTATAGAAAAGACACGGGATATATTAATGATGTGCTCAGTCGGGAAGAAAAAAGTCGGTACTTTATTAATTCAGTTGATAACGCTCGACAGAAAAGAATGAACATCGCAAGAAGGTGTATGGTCAGTATTACAGGCACCATCGCTTCGTTTGGATAGAAAGACAGAGAATAGTGTGTGAAGGACGGTACGGTGCAAAAGAGGGGAAAATGCGACAAAGGAAAAATCGGCGAATAATAGAACAAACGGAAAAACAAAGGAGCGTAGGAAGTTCGAGAGAAACCAAGGGAATGAGATAAACAGAACGACAACTACGGAAGGAAGAACTGTACATACCCGAGAGCAGAATCTAGGACGGATTTTTTTTTTTTAGCCCGTTGTGTGAGTGCCCAACACTCTTATCAACGTTTATTAAAATAGATACAAATTACAACTAACTTAACTCATTTCGAAACTAACAATAATAATAGAACTTAGCATTATTTATATTAAAGTAATAATAGCATATATGTTATATATATGTATGCCAATAAAACAAAAATGTCGCGTAATACGCATCTGTACACCAAAATAATATGCAGGCAGCTTAATATTTATCTACTTGGAGGGAACAGGAAATTAGAACACGAAATTATTTGTTGGAAAAAACCAGCGAGAAGAATTTAACGCTTCATTATTCTCGATGGCCGTGTTCGGTGGAAACAGTAAGCGGGAATAAAACGGATGAGAAAACGAATACGAAGAATAAAGAAATCGCGGCAGAAAAAGGGAAATGTAAGTAAAGTCGAAAATAAAATTCAACCATCGGAAGGAAAATAATTGAAAGGAAAAGAAAATAACGAACGTTAGAATAAGTCATTAATTCGTTTTGCAAAGAGAGTTCAGATATCCGGAAGGATAGGCTTTAATAGCAGGTTTTCTCGAACTATCAGCGAATACGGAAAGTGCTGTGCAGAATTTCGTTACGGCTTCGAGAAAGAATTTTACTACAGTTTATTCGATCTCATTCAAATCAATTTTACAATTTTGAATTTCGAATAACCGTTTATAAGAGCTAAACTGTTTTCATTTTTACATTGAAACTGAGTGTAGTAAACAGTACTTGTATAAGTGCGTAAAAATTTTACGCCGAGCAGATTAAAACGAACTAAAAATTCGGGATTTTACAAAGCGTTTCATAAACCAAATCACTCTCTCCGCGTGATATTGCATTTTTCCTCAATAGCTTAAAACATTCTATTAACTTTTCACGGTTGTCGCATAAACCGCATCAATTATAGATCCATATTTACAGATAATTCGAATAATATCCTTAGTTTCGTCATACTGAATTACTAAAAATAGAGACTTCTTCCGTTAATTTCATTTCTTCTCGGCGCATAAAAAAAGCGTCAAGAAAACACATCCTTTGTAACAGCTCGTGTTGAATTGTATTTGATGCTCCCTTAAAATCAGTCGTAGAAATGTTGTTTTAAAATTACATCTAATTCGGATGTTGAAGAATTCACCAAAAAACACCGCGATTTCGGAAATTACCTCTTCCGTTATGCTCCCTATTGTTAATTTTAATTTTTCATAAATTTTACACAATTTTATCTCTTTATGCTTATCTCTCTGTTCATTGTGTTTCAATACCATTTCTGCACAGACGCTATCTAATTGAAAAATTAGTATTTTATCGACACACGAATTTTCAAGAATTGCTGGGCTTTTTTCTCTTTTTTTTTTGTTGGCTTCCTCATAAAGTTTTTCAGAAATTGAAAAACAAAACACGGAACGATTTTTTTTTTTTATTACAGACAGAAATCCAGGGTATGACTTAGCGTAACTATTCGAACTACTGAAATTCCGATTATATTCACCACTGCGCATTTTAAATTAATATGTACAGTTTAACACTTTGACGTCGGTCTACCTAATATGCACTTAATTTTTTCCGATAAGCTGACAAAAATTCATATTTTAAGTTTTCGACCAGCTTCACAACCGGAAAATAAGGAAAGTGTATAAAACCAGCCGAAAACGAAAAAACAAAAACCATACACGACGACGAAATACTTTCTCTATTTCGGCGGGAGATTATATTGCGTACGATTAATGTCATCATAGTGGGTTTAATCCTACTTCGATCATTAAAATGTGCATCCAGTTGAAAACAATGTGCTTTTTTTTTTAAAAATTCTGGAGGCCTAAATCGCGAGAAAACAACTTCTATGCCCCTCTCCGACTGGCTGAAAGAAAGCCAAATCTCAAATGTGCAACGAATACCGTACAATTGGGCTAATGAGCCACACTCTCAAAATACTACTCTCGATCATAAACGACTGGATAGAACGTGGATTGGATGCGAAGTTAAGTGAATTCGTCGCGAGGAAAGGCACTAAAGACGCGGTAGCTCTTTTGAAAACCTTAGTGCAGCGAGCGATCAATACAGGTGTCGAGAGGTCGTGCTCTATAGACTACGAAAAGTCTTTCGATCGGGTGAAACATACTGAGTTAGTAAATATACTTCAAAAACATAACATAGACAACAAAGACCTAGAATTGATCAAAAACATATAGCGAAATTAGACCGCAAATATAAAAGTAGGAAAAGAATTCACCAATAACAAATGTCAAATCAAAAAGGCAAGGTTGCCCACTAGCACCTAGATTATTTAACACCTACTCGGAAGAGATTATAAATAACGCAAAAATTAACAACGCTGGGTTCAAAATAAAGGAACGCCCCCTATTGCATGCATAAGTTATACAGAGATGATCGAGTACTGCTGCCAGAATCGACTAGAGAAATGCAGATAATGCTAGACAGACTGAATCGAACGGGGAAAAAATATGGAATCAAAATAAACGTTGGGAAAACAAAAGCCATGAAATGTACGAGAATAATATAAAGATTTCAAATTAAAAATCGCAAACAAAACGGTGTAAACAGTAAAAAAATTTAGATATTTAGGCGCACTATTCACAAGCGACGGTCGAGATATAAGGGAAATTAAAAATCGTATCGGAAGGGCTAAACAAGCGTTCAGAAATCTAGACACTGTACTGAAAAACAGGAAAATAAAAATGAACACAAGGGTGAAAGTAAATCCGTGTTACGTCATGTCGGTCCTGAAATATATAGAAACGTGGAAGTTAAACGTAGAAAGCATTAAAAGTTAAAAGGCGTTTGAGATGTGGTCGCTAAGAAGAATGTGGTGGATATCATAGACGGCAAAGATGACGAATAAAGATGTTTTATAACGGAGCGGAATGGGAAAGATGAACGTCGTTGAAGACATAGAGGAAAGGAAGAAGTACTTAGCACACAAAATAAGATAAGGATTATTCACATTTTTTGTACAAGGGGTAAAGATACGAGGAAGAAGAAGACTGCAGATAATGACAACCAGTTTCAAAAAAAAAAAAAAAAAATAGAAATAATTAAATCAGCCAGAAAAAAAGAAATTTAAATCAATGTTGATGTATGCCATTTTCTGACAAGAAGAAACTATGATGATGACGATGATGATGATAAGTGTCAAAATATCATAGATTCATTAGGGCATATGTGATGTGCGAAAAAAAACCTAAAACTCAATCATCATCTAGCTCACTGGAAATTCCGAGTATGAGTTATCTTCTAATTCGGAGAAGAATTAGAGGATAGGTAGACGCGCAGTTGGAATCACGTAAGCAGGAGCGCAGCCTAGCTTTCGTGCTGCCGACAACGTGAAAAAGGTACCACCAATGGCGAGGCGAAGCCAAGACGACTGGCCTTTACTCACGTTGATGCGATTGTTCGCCGGCTGAATAATGTATTATATAATGCGACTATATGCTACGACTAAATTTTTAGATTATTGTAAAATATTAGTTTAATCATTAAATCATTTCTCCATTAAAAGTTTTAGTTTATATTTTTCTTAATTCACTCATTTTAGATATGATCATTAAACTTAATGTATTAGGCTAAAAATTAATTAAACATATACAAATCATTTACCAAAATTAAAACTTCACTTTTTTATAGTTAACTATAAAATATATTGCCTCAACGTTTTCTATATGCATTTCTATTTTAGCAAAAATACATATTCATATTTTAAGTGAATTTTTCCATTTCTCATTGTTAGCGAATAAAACAATTATTATTCTTATTCCGCGAAATAGTTCACAAACGTATTTATTATTTCCGATCACTGATATTTCTTACAATTTAGATAGTTAATTAATTTCCGTAATAATGTAAACGATACAGACAACTCCGAGTTTAAAAAATAAATCTTACGTTCAAGTGAAAATATTCCGCTTAACTGAATCGCAATGATATAAAAGGAGGATTTACAATTCAATTATACCGAATAATAAAAAAATTAATTTTGATTATGAAGTTCATAAGAGTAAATTACCTAAATTATCGTAGACTAATATTAATTAAAATAAGAAAACAAGAGCAGGAAAGTATATTATAAATTATCGGCCGCTTTTTAAAAAAAAAAGAATGAATAAGAAAACAATAAATATGTTACTGAATTATAGTAATACTAATAGGTCGAAAGGAATTACTTTTTTTTTCATGAAACAATGGACGCTATTGCAAAGAACATCACCGAGGTAAACTTTAGTTACAAGAAGTCAAAACCACCAGCAGATTGATAGCTTGGGTTTTTGTTTTTCTATTCAGAAATTTCTTCCAAAGATTTTGACAAGTCTTTTTAACGCTCTAATCATTCTAGACTTTGGACTGACATGTATCCATCTTTATTCTCTAATCATTATTCATACTACACTCTTATTCAACCGGTTCCTAGTTTCCTGCCTTGGTTTCAATCTATTCCTACCTGTCGTCGTTCCACTGTTGTTTCCTTAATTAGGCTTAGAATCAATCATTCTCTACTCCCCTCTTCTCGCTTTCGTTTTTCTTTAACTCTTTCTCCTTTCTGCACGCTTCACGCTTCTGAGCCTTCTTGTGTTTGTGACTCAAATCACATCCTATTCGAATGTTCTACACTCTCTAACGAACGCTCCTCTCTTTACGCCCAACTTCTAGTTTTGGGTCTTCCTACCCCCTTTAATTCTTTCCTTCCCATTGCCTTCAGTTATTCCATTGCTGCTGTCCTTTGTCTTTTCCATTTCTGGCCGCTTGGCTATTTAGTTATAACTCTTAACTTTTCATGTTGTTGGGTCAAGGCCGCTGGCGCGCCCAGGGTAGGAAAAAAAAAAAAAATTAAAAATGCCCATCATGCCGCTCTACTCATCAAGTTTCATTTAAAAACTTTGCAGCATCTTTAACTTTTCTTCAAAAAGGTCTTGCCTTTTAGATGCATTTGCAAATGATATAACTTTTTTCATTACTGAGGTGGTGCATTTATGCAGCACATGATTTTCGAGGATCTCGTTAAAGAATTATTTAATAAAGGGATTTTCTATACATAGATATCCGTTTTAATTATTTAAAAGCCCCTTCAACAGAAGATACCATCGCTGAGCAACCATCAACGCCTGCTACAATGCAATATTTAGGTCAACGTTCTAAATTCAGCGAATATATCTTGAACATTATGTCCCTCACTGCCCTCTCTCCAATTAACGTATGTTTCATAACAAAATATTCTCTTACAACGTTATTAAAAAGATATTGAAAGCGCAAGCTAAGCTGAGATATATACGGAAAAATCCTGAATAGTTAAGAACCTTCTACATTCTAAGACTTGTACTATATTTCTTTTTTACAGAAATGAACTAGTTCATTTGCGTATTTTTCTAATATGCATATCGTTGGGTTTAGCGGGATTCTTGTAAACCTTATTACCAGGCCTGGATTTAGGTTAGGTCTAGGGGGGAGGGGCTTCAGCCCCGAGCCCTGTCTTATAAAGGGACCCCCAAGAGATACCCACTTCCAACATATGATAAAAAATTAATCTATCATTTGTCGTATACATCAACTTTTTTTAAAAATAAATAGAATTAACTTTACCGGAGCAAGTGCATTGTTTAATACATTTATTTGTTAACAATTTTGTATCCACTTTTATTTCCTCCTAGAGGAGGAGCGCTCGTAATAGTAACGTACCAGAAATTTGTTTTAAGGTATAACGAGTCGGAATCTACATTTTTAAGAAATGTGTTTATGAATGTGTGTGCGTGTGTACAAATTAAAGAAAATTTAGTTATTCTATAAAACTGAAAATTTTTTGTCACTTCCGAAAAGGGCCCCTAATATTTCTGTAGCCCCGGGCCTATCATAAACTTAATCCGGGCCAGCTTACTACCTGTCTCAATTCGAAATCTTAAAAAAACTTCAAAATGTCCGCTGCTTTTCTCTCCACCCTATTTATTTATTTTTTTTTTTTTTAATTTTTAAATTTTTCCTTGTCGTTTGCATCTTTTAATATTCCTACTTCCATCTTTTTAATTTTTTTCTATAGTTATATCGAGCGCAGTCCTTGTGTTTACGCAAAGCAAAATTTTGGATAAGAAAAAGAATAATTGTAGTGTCGCACAACCGGAGCCTTAAACGCTATTTTCTATATGTTTGCCTTTGTTCAGATATTAAATCTGTAATTTTATTTTAACGATAACAATTTATGGTAACGGAAAACTTAAACTAAAATCTAACCTTAACCGGCATACATTTTATCTCTGAAAAATACGTTTCTGATAAATCTCGTTATTTAGTTTAAATTACCGATTAATAAATTCTGTACTTCACCTAATGGTAATCATTTATTATCACAATGTTTTAATACTAGTGAAAGAATTTGAGAATTAACTGGAACACTGCATTCAATTTTTAAAATTAAACCGAGTTTGCCGACATTTATAATAAAACCGTTTACAAATAAAATTTCTGACCTTCATCGAATAATAAGAAGATTCACTTTATCGTTAAGCAGATGAAATAATGTCCTTTCTACGTCCAAATTCTTGGGAATGATAAACATAACCTTTTAGAGATAATATTTTACTTTTTTTTTTTTTTGTGAATTATAAAAATTTTTTTAATGGAGTTCTTTTCTTTCCTTATTTTATTTAGCTTTTAGCAAGGGCAATGGTCCATAGTTGATGCGCCCAAAAAAAAAACAAAAAAAAAAACATCCTCAAAATGTTTACGAGCGTCGCAAGCTAATCCTCGGGCAATTGTACATATCGAATTAGGAGAGTAGAATGTCAAATCCCACGAAATAATAAAATTACGGGTTTTTCAATTTTACGCCCCTAAATTAATTGTTCTCATGACGGCATCTTTTTTGACATTTTGTACGGCGCTGATTTTCAATATAATGAGGCTGTTCAAATAATATAATTGAATTTTAATTATTTTATTACAGAAGAAAAAAAATACTTCGCAAATTATTTGTTTAAGACTTCAAATCTTAAATAGCCTTATGGGAAGGAAGTCTGCCGTGAGCATGTCTTGCAAAAGACTAATCTATATATCCGTACTGGCGCCAGTACAGCGGTGTGGCATCGAAGTATATGGCGCAACGTCCAAGAGCAATATCAACAGAATTCAACGGCTTCAGTCTGAAATACTCAGACAAGTTGCCAACGCTCCTTATTTCGTGTCCAATAGAACACTCCATCACGATTTGAAGATCCCATTCGTGCAAGACTATTACAAACTTCGATATGGTACGTTCTTTAGTAAACTTGAACTCAGTGAAAACATAGAGGCGTCCAGCATGTTCTCTTCATCTCTCCCTGGGAATCCGCGGAGAAGACTCAAGAGATACTGGTGTAGAGACGCATTACCCGGATAACCCCGAGAAAATTACAGCAGCATCCACGGAATTAATTTCACTCGCTCAAACCTAATTTGTGTTTAACAATGTCATGAAATGGACTTAATTTGTAAAAGTTTTTTTTTTTTTTTTTTTACTGTGATAAATATTGTCTATTGTGTGTAACGTAAAATAATAGTAAGTTATTAGTATATTAGTTAAAAATCATGTCTTTTTCTAATGAGAAGAGATATGAGGAAGTAATTGCTTAACATAGAAAAAGTCAAGATTTAGTTTTATCCAAACAGCAGCGCCAATTGTGGTTCTAAGACCGGAGTGGTGAAAAAAAAAAAAAAAATGTTGAAAAAAGAAAAATAGAATTAAAAAAAAAAGAACGATTGCTGGATTATACTTATAATAAACTAAAAATCCCACATCATTTTGTTCGAACAAAGTGTGTCATTAATTAGTCTGAATTGAATTGAAAAGTAACATTTATACATTGTAGTGCGGTAGCCTAGTAGTTAAGATGCTTGGCTACCAAATCAGAGATCACGAGTTCAAGACTCGACTCGTTCAAGTTCACTCAGCTTTTAAAGTAAATGGATACCAGAAAAACCTGGGAAAGTAAATGCTGGTTAAGGAAATGAACTAACTGACCTGTGTGACCTTAATATATATTTTCTTTTCAGACCCATATTAGCCTTAGTACACTGTGAACCTTAACTTTGAAATCTTCATGTATCAAGCAGGGACGGATCCAGAAGGACATGGGGCGGCGGGTTATATAACTTCACAAAATCTTCTACGGGAGGCAGTAATTTCAAAAATACCTTGTTTCATAAAGAAAATCAAATATCGACCTCCTTAGAAATTTAAAAATGTTTTAAAAATACATAATTATTACAATTTTTAATTTAACCTTTGTTTTATTTTTAGGGGTGAAAAACAAAAAAATTATAAAATTCTAGCTAAAATAGTAGTTTAGAAATAGCAAGAAAGATAGTATTTTTATTAAACTTTTCTTCTTTTTTATTTTTGTTTACAAAAATAAAAATTTAAAAAAAAGAAGAAAGGCGAAAGATTGATGAAAGTTGGGTTTAAAATAAAATAAAAACGTAAATTGTTTTACTAAAAAACAATATTAAATATTAGTTATAATTAAATTCATCGGTAACATTTAAACAAATCTTTTATAGCATAAATTAAGTTTCTGTTATAAAAATTTTTTTCATAAAACTGATTCTTTGGGAGAAGGATATCCTCTACCCCCCCCCCCATAGATCCACCACTGGTCTCAAGGGTGTAGATCTTCCATTTTTAATGTTTATAAAAATACAGTTTATTATAATATAAATTATGTCTCTTTGTTTGAACAGATTTTTTGAACGCGAAAGACCACTTATGCGGGGTTGAATG
Organism: Icerya purchasi; assembly: GCA_039619475.1. Lineage (NCBI taxonomy): Eukaryota > Metazoa > Arthropoda > Insecta > Hemiptera > Monophlebidae > Icerya > Icerya purchasi. Next base: position 244,534,986 of record CM077115.1, read on the forward strand.
ACCTCCTTATCGGGATCGCCGAAACTATTATTATTTTTAGTGTTCGTGTAATTACGTTATGTGTTACACGTAATAAACTAAATTTTAGTTTTTTATTTGCTTTTTGTTTTACTGCTAATGCTATTTTTATTTTGGCAATTCTTTTACCGCGTTTCTATATTATGCGATTGTTGTTTGGCGCAATTTTTTTATTCTATGCACCGATTTCTTTACTACCGTTGAAAAATACATTATTTTTACTTAAATTTTCAGTATATATAAAAATTTTATAAAATATAGAAAGACTAGCATTGTATGGGAAACCAGAAACTCAGAAAATAAGGGAAAAAAGATCGGAGAGGCTATAAATAAATTTCTAAAATTTGACTACAATTCATCACTACTTTTTTATTTTTTCTTGGCTTGAAAAAATACAGTTCATTTGGCCAGCAAGCTACACTATGATTAGATATGAAAAATTACTAGTAATAGAAAAGTAAGGAATGAAGGCAGGGAAAGGAAACTCCATTCTACAATATGGCCGCAACTACAGAGCAGTGCCCACAATGCCCGATAAAATTAACCAAAAAAAAAGAAATGAATAAGAAATTAAAATAAGTTATCATTCTGCAATATGGCCGCAATTGCAGAACAGTGCCCACAAAGCTTGATGAAATTTAACAAACAGAAATAAGATTTTTTTATTTCTGGAAAAAAAAAACAAAATAAAGAATAAAAAATGAAAATTCCTATCTTACAATATGACTGCAGTTGCCTGGCAATGCTCACAATGCCTGACGAGAAAAAGGAAGTATTTTTTTTTTTTTTGTTTTTCTTTGGGCGCGTCAACGCAGGACATTTATCCAGCACAAAGGACTAACAAATGGTGAAAGGTAGTCACTTGAAAGTTAAATCAGGAAGCGATTAGAAACAGAGGAAATAAAGATAGCCAATATAGGAGCAACAGAAAGAGAAGGAAGAGCAAGAATGTAGTAGGCAAGGAAGTAGCCACACTGAACACAGACTATAATGTAGGAGGAAAAAATAAAAAAATAAAAATAAAGAATGTAATAAATAAATTGATAAGGAATAAAATGAAATATAACTAACTGCCCACATCAAAAAAAGTAATAAACTCCAATGAATAAGGGAAAAGAAAAATTAAACAGTAATCCTGTTTCCTTCAATAAACTCTTTCTTTACATTTTCTTTTTTCAGTGTTGCTTAATAAGCAGCATTATAACACCATCATTTAGAAACATAATCGAGGTGAAATTAGCCAAGTGGTTTGTTGTGGGCTTAAAAAAAAAAAAAAAATTAATCGTAATGAACGTTTTATATTTTTATAATGTAAAATGAGTAATATTGACATTAATTAAGTAGCTGGAACAGATGGTTTGACAGACAGATCCTGGCCATTATGATTTTCACTTTTTTTCATCATTATAAAAGAAGTGATGTGAATCGGATGATACATGAAAATAAGGGGGGAAAAAGAGAAAAGAAAAATAAATAAAAATAAATAATTTTTTTGTTTCTTCAGATATTGACCTTCAGCTTCTTAAAACTGGCCGATAAATTTTTATTCTAAAAATCATTTAGTGATTTTTAATAATCATTTTATATTATTTGATGATAACAAGATCCGCAGAAAAAGTTGTCAAAAACAATAAAATTGATCATTTTTTTTAAAACTTTATACGAACGGTACAGTCTGATTAAAAATTATTTACCCCTAACGGCCAACTTGTGTGTGATCCTGATCACATGATGTTTGAGTGTTCATCACTATCATCTGAGCAATCTTTCTTTTACTCCTCTCTCTTATCAAACAATGTTCCTACTCCCTATTGTGCTGCATTTATTCTTTCCCTTCCTTCTCCTTCTGTCATCCAGGCGTCTGACACATTCTTGTTGAATGTTTCACGCCGCATAAAAATCTGATTTTTTCTTTACTCCTATTTCTTGGACTTATTTACCGATTATATTGATAATTTAATCTTATTATTATTATTATTCGGTAACCATGTTTCTTTTTATCAAACCAGCGTAAAAAAAATCAAAAAAAATCAATCAACGAAATGGCTAAAATTAAAGATTTTTCTAAAAATTTCATCTAGACAATACACAGTTTGAGATTAAAAATCATATCTAATAATTTCCCTTCCTTTATGGACACCATTTCTTTTTATCCTTTTTTAGCAAAGTCTCCGCCTAATGCATTACTGTTATTTTCAATTACTGCAATAACGAAAATTGTAAATCAACTTGATAAGAAAAACGATAAAATCTACGATTTTTTGGTAAATTTTTGAAACCATGTAAACTCGGAAAAAAATCAACCGTTCTTCGTAACACTTGATTAACATTTTTATTCGTAAAAATTCATTTGTGTTACTAAAAAGAAATATGTCCCTACTTTAAAAATGTGTGTAAAGATTTTTTTTTGTCTCTACTAAAAATAACTAATTAAATTAAAGAAATAATGTGATGAGGATAAGTGATACGGAGAAATAGATATGTAAGAATCATTTTTTCAGTGTTATTTTCTAAACAGGAAAAAGTTAGCCGGACAGAAAACGTACACTTTCTTCCTTTAGTTAGATACCGCAGTGTAATTAGTGAGGCAGCGCCATGTCGTTCGAATAAAACTACTTTCGGATCCCGCCTATCCCACTGTTGTATTCATCTACTCCCGACCGAACAGGGACGAATGAAAATAACAAATTAAGACTATTAATATCCTTTTTTTATTTATTTCGACGTTAATTCGTAGCGAGAAAAACGGTTCGTACTCGTTGTCGTATTATCGTTATTTACGTGAAAGTGAAAAGAAAAATAATAAGTGAAGAAAAAAGGAAAGGAAATAAAAACCGAACGGGACTCGAATCAGACTGAGTACGGAGACTAAGTCTTGAAGTAGAACCAGCACTTGAACGAGAGCTGGCGACTAACTAACTCTGCGAAGAAAAAAGGTTCAGCTTTCGCCTCTGTTCCAGATGGGATTATCGACGAAAGGCCGTTTGCGATAAGCACGATATCTACATGAAAATAACGGGGGCGATAAGGCAGAAAATGTCGCAATTAAATTATTTAAAGACAAGCCGAAATGGCCAGAAGATAGTTGCAATGATCAACATATAAAGAAAAGGCCGCGTTAGGAAATACTTACAAGATAATGAAGAATAAATACACTATTAACAGATTTAATGAGAGGATAAGATGAGAGAGTTTAGCGGCGAAAATGGTTTTCAGTCCGAAGTTGAACAGATAATTAGGGGCTACTACGACATAAGAAAAATCAACAAGAAAACGGAAACTATAGATAGAGTTATCGGGATTCGTATTTTAAGAAGAATATGGGACCGATAAGAAATTCGAGTAATTTAACATGAACATAAACAATTTAAGAATGAATAATAATAATAATAATAATAATAATAATAATAATACGAGAATAATTAAAAGAAAATATGGCAGGAGCGTGACACCACATTAATATATAATTGTCATTTGCGCTAGATATAATCATAAAATTAACGCTCTCAAGTATTAAAATTAAAAAAAGAGATCTTCCTTCATATCATTTAATACCTATTATTTGTAGCATCTTATAAATTTCCCGTAATCTACAAATTTGAAGAAAAAAAAAATGAATTGTATATATTTATTTATATTTTTATATCGTTTTGTAACATTTCCTGATTGTAATTTCTATTTATTTATATATTACTATATATATGTGTGTCTGTATTTAAGTAAAAATGTAGAAATAGTGCTAAATCCAATTTCATATAATTATCTTTCGAGAAACGAACATGAATAAATAAAATATTACTCGTATACTTTTATTAACGGATGTAGACTTACTTTAAAAGTAATGACGTATATATAGAAGGAATGGAAACGATTAAACTTCAGTAGTAAACTATGCTGTTGACTAAAATATTATGAATGAATTTTGTCCATTTTATAGTTATTAATTGGAAGAAACAACTCACATTACACATTCAAAATAAATATACATGTGGTTACGACTTGGTATCTTATCTATGTTTATATTCACTGTTTTTATTTGTGTACAATAATGAGTACAGATGGCTTTTGATGTAACCTGTGTAAACAAAAAGGTTTTTTCCTTTTCTGTCTCCAATATAAACAATGCTCATATTACTTTGGTACAGTTTCACACGTGATATATTAACCCCACCGCAATATTTTTATCTCTAATTTTACCGAAAATTCATGATTTTAACACCATTTTATTTATTGCTATCGCAGTCCTAAATTATTTGCAAAACAAACAAAAACTCTATTTCTGCCTTTCAACTCTTCCTGTATACGACGCAAAATTTAATTCGTTTGTTAAACGATAACGTTTTTACGTATTTCAAATAGTTCCTTATATTAAGCAATCCGCAGACGGACATTATCCAATATTATGATGAGAAGTTTAAATAGAAATTACAAAACGGTGTATATTCATATTACTTAGATTTCTAGCCTGGACATCGTAAAACTGCTATTATAAAATCGAAATAATGTAATATAACAGCAAACTTTTGTTTATGTCTAAACTAATAATTACTGGAAGCAGGCCCGCACAACTGGAACAAATTGGCCCGGGCCCCAGATGCAAAGGGGCCCCGAAAACATAAAAAGTTAAAATCCCCTTATCCTCTCTACGTTTTTAGTCAGAAACCACTTTCTGGCGCAGAATCTAAGTAAACTTTTAAATCAGAATCATATTTACTAATATAAATTTTACCGTTGATAAAGCACAATTTTCGTGTTCAACGGTACCTTTTTTCACCTCGAAAAGGTGTAAATTATTCTCAGCTAAAAGTAAAGTGTAACGTCAATCAAGCTACGTAAAATTTTCCGCCATTTTTATTTTTTCTCGCGATTACGATGGTGTTCAAGAGCTCTTTATACCTGAGATGCAGTTACAAGATTATTCTTTCGATTTTTCTACAAAAGATAATTATTAATGTGCTGCTGCTGCTGGGAGTTACTTTCGTGGCTTGGAACTTTTTCGCACAATTTTCTTCAATTATCGTTATAACCGCTACCTTCCATAACAAACTTAGATGTACTTGATTTTGAATCAATTGAACGAAATAAATAGCACGGAAACAAAACAGTTCAGTCATAGAGTAACTCCAAACCAGGATTGATGGGAGTATTTTATTTTTTATCTTATTTTTTAATTTTTTTCATTAATATTATTATTTATGTATTTGCAGAAAGTACATTGGGTTAGTGGGTTTTGAAAAATACTTAATATTTTTTTAATTTTAAGAGGGCCCCAATCATATTTTTGTCTTGGACCCCCAAGTTTATGTGGCGGGCCCGACTGGAAACAAATAATCAGAAAAGAACAATAGAAAACTACCTTCCGCACTTTTCTATACATTATGCCCTCGCTAAAAGGGTGATTCGTCTTCAGAAAATAAATCGACAGGACTTGCCGTAAAATTTTTAAAGCAAGCGAAATCGGTATGTGTGTTCCAATACGTCTCTGTTATTAAGACAGATAATTTTTTCCGTATTAATACTGATCAAAGTAGCTAGAACGATTTTTCTCAAACAGCGTTGGAAGTTTTTCGTTATTTCAGATTTATTAGTACTTGTATGGCTCATAAGTCATTAATAATGTACAGCATTAGTTTGCGCATTTTCTTATTAAGACTGATCGTGCACACTTACACTAAGCTAAATGGGATGCTAGGTAAAATTTAGCAAAGGAAAATATTATTTTTTTCTCAATATAGTAGTAAATTCAAACAACAAATTAAGGTAGTAAATAGACAAAATCAACTCTAAAAGCGTATATATAATTTTTGATTTACTTAATAGTAATTATATACATATATACTAATTTTTTATATATAAGAAAAGAAATTTAAAAAAGGAAATCACCTCACGTGTAATTCGTTTATTAATATAGAAAAGCATACAGTACTACTTCTTGACTACATCGGAAAGTCACCACCATCGTTAGGCGTTATCATAGCTAATATCTTAGTTCAGAGGTTCTTAGAGAACTAAATTACATCATATGTAAACCAGTTTTATTTTTTTTTTCTACTTCTTATTAAAGTAAAAATTTTTAAAGAAACATAATACAATCAATAATTTTCCATGTTTTACTGCCATTTGAAAATGTACCATTAAACTATGATTTACTTTTATATTTCACAGTTAACTTATGAACTATTTAAAAATTAACAGTTTTTTTTTTTTTCAAGTGGGACATTTGTGTTTAAAAATATCTACATATACATATATATATATATATAAAACTGGAAAATTATAAAAGGTGGCAACGTTTTTGTAATTATTAATTATTCGATATCACTCGTGGATGTTCCGGTAGATACAGCTCTTGCGTAGGTGCCGCAGTCCAGCATACTGCTAGAAGCTGTATGGTACATTTTTAGCAAATGCAACGCCTCCTGAGTAAGTTGTTTGTCACTAAAATAACGGTAAGTACCTGCCTTAACTTCTTTTAAAAAATCGCTGCTATAACAAAAATAAAAAGATAATTATTTAATCAGTTACAGTTAGATATGTTCATAAATAAATAAATTACAGTTTTCAATGCTTCGAGTGTTACAAAACAATAAATATTTTTTCTATGCATACCCATGCGAATTAAAAATATAATATGATTAGCAATAATCTTTCCAGTAGTCCGCCAGGATTTCAAGTTTATTGCGTTAGCGAGAAAATGAAAGTTGTCTCCGTGTGAAAAATTAATCTTCAGTTGTTTGTTATTTATTATAAGAACAGTAAAAAAATATTCCGCATTGAACAAGTTTTACCCTCGCTGTAAAGCGATTAAAAAAAAAAAAAAAGAAATCAAAAAACGACGCGGTTATTTTATAAATAAAATATCATCGAACGTGAATGAAAGAGGCAAAGTATTTCGCTTTTAACAACTTTACCGCTCTGAGCAGTTGCTCATTTTTCTGTGCCTTTAGGCGTGCCCTGATAACAAATCTCCAAAATTTCTGTGGCGGGGGAAGGGCGAATACCCCTCCCCCCAAAACACCGATGATTAACAATTTTTAAACCTGACATATTAGACTGTTTAAATTGAGCCTTGATAATGTGCGATAACTCATAAAAGCCACACCAATAACTCTACGGTTATATAAATATTTGTTGCAAAATTCTATGTACGCCGGAAATATATTATACATCTGCACAAACACCCACAATTTATATTCAGTACTTTTTTTGTCTTTTAAAGAAAAATTTAATTTTTTTTTATAATTGTATCATGCGTACTTTGTAGATTAACACCATACGCAACTTTATATTATAATTAAATTTTACAAAATAATTAAATCATTTTTTATCACACTTTTTTTAATTACCCAAAACTCCTCACTAAATTTTTCCAAAATCTGATCGTCTCAATTTCACATCAATACAAATTGCACGAACGAGAAGTAAATACCACCATTTCTTTAAGCGCAATCGTTTCACAAATTTCTGTATACTGCCCACATGCACACAAAAACCTGATTATATCATTTTCTCAAGACCCATTCCCTCTATGTCTCATTGGAACTATAAGAAAATGGACTGGGATAGATACTCTTCTGACTGCTCTGATCTATCAGTCGATATGGAAATGAATGTAAATATCATCATTGATACTTTCACTTCTTCTCTAATCAAAAAAGCACAATCATTTACTCTTTCGCCTAAAACAATAAATCGTAAATTAGTTCCGTGGTGGACAAAGCAATGTGCTAAAGCAATTAAAATAAGACGGAAGTTGTTACGCAACCTGAAAACAACACCATCAATAACTAATCTCATAGAATACAGAAGAGCTCGTGTCAAAGCCAGATGGACTATCAAGCAAGCTAAGCGAAATTCCTGGTTTGAATTCACTTCAACGATCACAGCATCAACGCCGTCCAGCAGTGTGTGGTCTAAAACCCGGTCCATTGAACAGTCCCGTTCCTTCTTATTTCCAACTATACTTAATGTAGGTCGGAGGAATGTACTCAAACCAAACGAAATTGTTGCCACTTTTGCAGACCACTACCAACAAATTTCAAGCTGTCCTAACATTTCAATTTTCCTACAAGAAGCTTAGACTCAGAACCTTACAATAAATAAATTACTTTAAGGGAACTAAAGAATGCTATCAAATCCACTAGAGAAGCAGCTCCTGGATGAAATGGCCTACATATTGCTATGTTAAAACATGCTCCTGCGTCGACATTAGCGATCTTACTTCAGATCTTTAACAGGATCTGGATGAGGAACGAATTTCCACAAATCTAGAAAACAGCTGTTATAATTCCAATTCTAAAAGCTGTAAAAGTTTCCTCTGCTGCTGAGAACTATCGCCCCATTTCGCTTACATCAGCTCTAAGCAAGGTATTTGAACGAATTGTTTATTATCGTCTAAACTGGTTGCTGGAAACCAGAAATCTACTTCATCCTTCCCAATATATCTTTACACCAATTACATGCTATTCAAAACGCTGTTTCAGAGGCCTCGGCAAGTATCCATTAAAAGACGCATGCTTGCCTTCTAATGCGTGCAAATAGTCTGGAGAAAAGGATTTTGCAAGGTAAGGTAAATGAATAAAGAAGGAAGGGCAAACCAATGAACCGCTACATCGATCAGATCATGAATATATCGGGATTGAGCATACAGGAATTAATGCAGCTAGCCTATGAGCGAGATAAATGGCGACGTATTATAACTTGCGTTAGATAAGGTCAGGACTTCTGAAACGGATAACGACTTAGAAAAAGAAGAATATATGTATATATATAGAGAGAAAGATAAATGGGGGGGGGGTCATTTCTTTGTAAAATAAGAAAAGCAAATGTTGATTTTCAAGTAGAAATGAAATTATAACTAACTTATTTCTTGCGAACTGCAACACTATTAATGTGATTTTTAATATTTTTATTATAAATTTTATGCTAACTATATTTTAAAAATGAATCTCAAATTAATTAAAAAACTAATTTCTCAGTTTTGGCGTAATAGTGAAGTTTTTCTAAAGCTGAAATATGTTTTTCAATCTTATCGCGTGAGAAAAAATTCTACAGGCGTCGGGGTAACTATCAAAATTCTGGAAAACTGATTATTAACTTGGATTAAAAAAATAATAAAAATGGCAGACAAAAGAGGAAAATTGCTCATTTTGTCGATAACTATTCAATACAGTTGCAGAGAAAAAATTAACCTTGAAGCTGATTTTTCTATTTCTTAATACAAAACCAAAATTCAATTGACGGATCAAGGAATGACAAAAAGTGTTCAAAACCTCTATCGAAAACATGTTCTCAAAAAATAAATTTTTGAACTAGAAAAAAACTAACTCTCGTTGATAAAATACTATTAATTTAAGAAACTAATGGAAAAATTTGCAAAAGTATGTCATAAAGAAATAAGAGAAACTACAGTATAAAATTGATTATAATTTTTGTTAGCAACATTGGTAATGAAAAAAAAAAAGTGTACGGCAATTAATTGAATGAAAAAAATGAAAATGACAAAAAAAAAAACGAACGTTTTTAAAACTATTAAGGCAGAAATAATAATGACATTAAGACAACTCATTAAAATATTATGTTTACCAAAAACGTACTTAATAATATTTTCCTAGCGTTAGAGTTCTTTAATGGTCCTTAGAAAAATGTTTGCATTCGAAATTTATGTAAAAAATTATGTTTCGGGTAGAACGATCAGTTTCAAAATAGGGATTCTACTGTATCTGTAACAAAACTTAATAATTATGCGATTTAATTTTAAATTATTTTATAGAAAATATACATACTTCTCTGGAATTATATCGTCTAAATTGTCTGGATTTATATCCGATAAAATATCAAGGTTTTCATCACCCAAATACGATTTTTCAATATCATCATCAACGTTTTCTCCGCGACGGAAGCCTTTCTCAGTAGTTAAGTTACTGCTCCATAATACATCATTGATTAATAGCAAATATATTATACATTTGAATTAATTATATACACTGTTACAAAATTTTAATTTCGAATTTAATTGTTTAAGATAGCATGACAAAAACTCAAATGATAATAACTAGATGCATGATCGATTACTTTTTTGTTTTTGCTTTTTTTAAAATTAAAATCATCATCATTTAATTTTATAATTATTATTATCATTTCATATACTCACATATAATTATACTCAGATGGAGGGATCCATTCTTGATCAGGACCAAGAATCACAAAACTAGTATTCTCTTCTAAAGTAAGAAAATATTCCTCTTCATCCACCTCGGTTCCATCTTGTTCTATAACTACTTTCATTCCAGATGTAAAGCCAAATTTTTCTTGAGCTAAAACAACAACAAAAAAAAAAAGTCAATGAGAATTCAAAATGCAAAAATTTAATTTCAACTGAAAAGAAGCTTGTCATTACTACCGCATGAAACGTGATGCAAATTCATTTATATTTAGACAGGTTTAATTTAAAATAATAATTTTACCGTTTGAACAGCGATATTCTAAGAAGTAAAATTTTCGGCTATACATAATGAGCCAAACTTTAAAAAAAAGTATTTTTTAGAGGATAACAAGATTTATTTTTTTTATAATTTTGAAACTTTATATATTTCTATAACTTTCTGATTGCACTTTTTTCATAATATCTGTTCAACTGAATAAAATAATAAAAACTATTTAATTTGTACTTTGAAATACTACGCTAATACAAACATTCAGGTTTTAGAAAAGTTCAAATTTCTTTTTATTAATTGAATATTTATGTACTGCTATCAATTTTTAACACTGATACTTCATGAGAAAAAAATTACAATTGTTTTCATTATTTATATCCTTTTAAATTTTATAATTCACGACTTTAAAAAATGTTATATTTTTATAATTGTTTATTAATACATTTCATATGTTAAATTTCAAATTCATAAAACGAATACATAAAAAAATTACAGAAATTTAAATTATTTTTTTACCCACATATGCATATTGTCAGTCTTGGATTTACACCACGGACTTAAATGGGGTATAGCCCACAGCGGCAAAATTCGAGGGGCAGAAAATTTGCATGAGATTGAAAATTTTTTATTTTGAAAAATATTTAAAATTTCCAAAATATTATTTCATATCTACGGCATCAGTTCTTAGAATAATATAATATTTTCTATGAGAGATGTAACTTGTAACATAGCATTTCTTAATAATTTGTATTATTTTTACTTAATTTATAAATTATTCTAATGGCAGCAGAAATTACTGAACCCACAGCGGCATTTGACTATAATCCGGCCCTGCATATCGTACATACAGTTAGTATGTTAGCAAATACCTTTTTTGATTAAACCATCTAATGAATCAACTACAATTCCAAATCGCTTCAAACCAGTTTGATCAACGATCTTATATGGCTGTGGTGTAACCATTTTTAATTGAAACTATAATTAAAATGTAAAATAAAAGTATTAAAATTTAATTTAACAAAATTAATCTACAAAAAATGTGAATGTATTATTCTTAAATGACGTATCATGATTTAAATATTTTATAATTAACTGTGTGAAATTAAGCAAATATCGAACATGAACAAAACGAATGTAATTCCAGATTTCAGTTGGCGGGAAATTTAAATAAAGTACAAGATGCTGCTAGTTTTCCCACGAAAAAAAAATTATCGATGATATCGTTTTTAAAAATAAAATATTATTAAAAAAGTTTTTAATTGATTAAAAGCATTTATTGAAATTGATAAAATAAAAATAATTACAAACTTATTACACATGCGCACATTTATTATAAATTCTTCTTTCTAATCAAAAAGTAATATTTTTTATTCAAAGCCAATTTTAAAGACTACTATATTACATATTTTCCCAGACTCATTGCCTACTGAGAAGAACCCCGTTAAAAAAAAATTAAATATTAAAAATTTGTCTTAGAATAAAACAAAATTTTGGACTTTAATGTTAACAAGGACCTTTCTAGCCAATGAGCCAGGGGAGGGCAAGATGATATAAAGATGATATGAGTTACAGGAAAAATAAAATTTATAATTTGTAAAGGCTTAATATTTTATTAAACAAGAATAAAATTTTTGTGGTTTTCTGGCAAATTGTTCTACTACTTTATTATAAAAATCTTTCAAATTGTCCGTGATTTTCGAAGCTTCAGGTGAGCAATTGCCCTCACCTCCCCCCTATCTGAAGATGCCCATGAATGTTAATATTTTTTGTAAAATACAAAACAATTATTTTTGTCTCTTTCAAAACTTTACATTTCATGTTCTTTGGCTACTAATGAGATATTCCCAAAAACAATTTTTAAACTTAATATTTATCGTATATTTTAGTTATTTAATAAGTTTTATAATATTTATTAATTTAAAAATGTTTAATATTTATAAACTTCGAAATATCATAATAAACTGTTTATTTCCAAAAAAAAAAAAAAAGAAATCTTCCTTTAAATTTAAAGGATTATTAAGTAACGCTTAATAATTTGGATTTTTTATACTTTAAAAAAAAAGATTATACTTACTTTTTATAAAAACATAAACCAACGGTCACAGTTTAAATAAAAGTTATAACTGCAGATGTACTTAAAATCGTATAAACCGAAACTGTGTCAGACGAAACATGTAAATGACCCATTTTCTTAAATGGAACCCCAGATAAGTCATTTTTGAAACTGGGTCACGAGTGAAAAATCAATACGGGTCATTAATCTAAACTGGGGTAAGTAGTCTGCAGTAATGCTATGTTTACAGAAATGTAAATGTTTATTCAATATTTTTAAATTATATAAAAATGGTTGATTAATGATATAGTTATTAATTTTAACAAAATATTTTTTCATTTACGAATAAATAACTTTATTTTCAAAGAAATTACTTTAATGGCATTTTTAAATTTTATTATTGCAATGGTTATATTAAATAATTTGATTGTCAAATTATGTATATGTTTATACATAATTTATGTATTTTGTTGATTATTACCAACACGTTTAAAACTTGTAAAACAAAAATTTAATAAAACTCGATACTTTCATGTTAGATATGTGAATGCACTGTTAAAAATCTGCTATACCGGCTTATAATATTTATAAAACACGGTTTATTTATCATTAATGTTGTAAATGTTTTGTTGTTATAAGGTTGTTTATAGTCAGGGGGGGAATCATAATGTATTGAGTTATGAATGAACTGGAATAAGTTTCCATATTTATTTCTCATTTATTAAATTAATAAGGTAATGTATCTTATTTCATATGTTTTTTATTTTAATTTTACGTTTAATTTCATGCTATCGAAGAGTTCTGAACAAATTATTTATAATTGTGATCAATTTAATGCCTATTATGAACGAATTATATATGCAGGTTAAATTGTTATATTTATATCTGAATTCAGTGATAAATTCACTTGTATTTAAATTTCGAGTTATTTGATATATCTCATTAATTTTTCGATACGTATTATTTTTGTTTTACTAGTTTCAAAATGGCCACGGGTATTCGATTTTATGCGATCAGTGAAAATACATTAGGAGAGCCTGAGCATGATGCAAATTATGCTCTTACTGAGATGGAGCATGGTAAATATTAATAAACATGCGTAATATAATTAAAATATAGTACGTCATGAAGCCAGTTATTATGTTGTTAAGCTGGATTCAGACCATGTACATTAACTTGTTAGTAAAAAAAATTTTTAAATTATGAAGCTATAATTTAAGTAATTTTAAAATTAATTTGAACATCTTATTTGTTTTATTGTGATTAATTTTAACTATGTATGTGTTTAATTAGGTTTGCGATCTAATAATGTTGGTGAGCAGTGTGAAGCAATTGTTCGATTTCCGAAACTGTTCGAAAAATATCCATTTCCGATACTAATTAATTCCTCATTTATAAAACTTGCGCAGTGTTTTCACGAGGGGTAATAGAAATACCAGTAGAATTCTATTTTTTCAATTGAAACAGTATTTTTAAAGAGAATATACTAAATTCTATTTTTTAGAAACAAGCAGATTTGTTTATTCAAATTATTCAAACATTTTTTTGCATTTAAATTTTTGTGTATAAATACTTCAGTTCACTTACAGAAGTCATCCTTTTTTCTTTTTTTCCTTTTATTTTTTAATACAAAAATCAAATTACATAATTTTTATGGTTACTGGCTGCTATGTTATTTGTAAGGCGGAGTTATTTCTGGTCCTCTACATTACTAATAACTTAAGTTCTCATTTGTGTTCTAAATGATTACATGTCCCAATATTAACTAAACTTTGTAGTAAATAACGCTTTGTATATAAAATTTTATTTCTCAGAAAATTGTATAATAATTTTAAAATACCTAATAATCCGAATGTAATTTGGCCTTTTTAGTAAATATAAATTGTGGCTATTTGAAAAAATACAGTATACAGTAAAATTGTATTTATATGTTTCAGAAATAATTTTATAAAATTATGGATTGTTAACGTTTATCAGCAGAGTGAAAAGCATTTTGATAAAATCATCAATATTGATGACTGTATGAAAACTATATCTATGGTAATACATTCTAATGATCCTGTAAGTACAATTATTTTTTCGCTATTTCAAAAGTTATTTTTAAAAATTTTTGTGAGTAAAAGCTTTGAAACGATATTAGAAAGCGGTTATCTATTAAAAATTAATACATTATGTTTCACTTTAAAAAAATACTTTATTGTATATTCAAATCAAATCAATTTTTATTTTGATACAAAAATCTACAAATGCGCTAGATAACGTGAGTAGTGCAAGAAAACATAAATATATTATAATAAATTCAAAATTTAAAATGGGAATATGAAATACAATCTTACAAAAATAGGTACTTATACAAAACTAGATCGAATACAAAATCTGCCGGAAATATATAAATATATAAACAAAACAGGGCTCTATAAAAATAAAATCTGAATTAGAAATGTACATAATTGAGAATGAATACGAAATAAATTCACGAGGAATACCAATATTAAAATTATTTAATATAATAATGAATAAGCCGGGTTAGTAAAAGAACAAAAATAACGGAAATAAAAAAGATAACTGTTAATAAATAAGTTTCTATAGTATTCGAAATTATTGATCTTTTAAATTTAGATATTTCTGCGGTTTTTTCTCTTTCTAATAAGTTAGTCATGTTTTTATATTTTCGTAATTTCTTCTAGTTATATTAGATATAAGATAAACTACGTATACTACCGTTCATATCACTTTACTCATCGTAAAATTAAATTTAATAAAGTAGTTTCTATAGAGGTATGAATATCATGTGGTGTGGATAGTTCGTAGTATGTATATATTCAGAATTGAATGGATTTACTGTAGTGCGTTAGAAAATTTTTGCATCAACTTGTATAAATTGTAAATTACAAAAAAATTATTTCTAAAAATAATGATTTTATTACTTTTCACGATTGAACTTTTCAGTAGACTAATTGTTTTTACTTCAATAACCGTGAGTATGTACAATGCATTACGAAAGTCTTTGCATCTGAGAAACAAGAATTAATTTAACACATTTTTATACGAAATAGTTTTCATTTAAGTTTACATAATATTTAGCATAATCTTTGAACTACTCATTTGAACACGTTGTAGCCTTTTTATTATTTATATATCGAAATCCTTAAAGTTTCAATTTTAATTTCGGGAACAGAATGTAGTTAAAGGATTTCAAGTGCAGGATATTAGATTAAGGATTAAAATCATTTTCCAAACCGAAATTGGAGGTTCATCGTTGCAAGCATTATTGACATACACAACGATACTTGCTAATTGTGAATTTGATGGGTGTAATTCATTTATAGTCAGTCCAAAGCTAGTTAATGGAATGTGTATGATAGAAATAATTTAGTTGGAGAGTAGGAAACAAAAAAAACACAAAAGAATGTATTGAAGGACTATGAAATGTAGATTCTAACTTTAAAAAAAATTAAAAAAACGAGGAAAAGAAAAATTAAGATCTGATATATTAAACGATAACAGTTTCAATAATGAGTACAATTAAAATAGAAAAACATTTAACAAAATATTGGGAAAAAAAAGGAAAAAACTAATGTCAGCAGAGAATGACCTAAGAATTTCTTAAGATTTGAAGTTAGGGAATTATAAACATTCTTCGTTATTTTAACAAAAATGTTAAAATAACAGAAAAAGAAAGAAAAAAAAGTCATGAAAATATTGAGATAAAGAAGTGTGTTTTTGCGAGTTAGAGAAACCATAAGCAATGGATTTATTAAGAACCATTAATGAGAAATGTACTTGAAAAACAGTCCTTATATTTCTATTTTATTAATTTATAATATAAGAATAAAGGAAATAAATTGGGGTAGGGGATTAATTTATGAATTGTACGAAAAACAGGATACTGCATGAATTAAAAAAATATATTGAAAGGGATTCGGTATTTACAGCATTACCTTGTGATAATACTCAAATTAAAAATTATTCTTCGATTAAAATTATTTAATTTTCGATTTCTCTGCATCATCGCATCGTTCGTTTTCGGTATATGGAGCGATCGTACTCGAAAAAAAACATGAATTTCGTATAGAGTCGGAGTTTCAGGATCTGTAGGGCTGCAAGCTGGGTGAGTGTTTATGTGAAAGTGGTCCACGGCAGCAAGGTAGCGTCTATCCGCATTGTGTGCTCCTTGTTTGTTAGGCCCGTTGCCCATTGCAGCGAGGAATGTGAAATGTAAAATGTAATTTTTTTGACTGCTCATTGCAACGATTTCACTGAGAGGAAATAATGGTTTGCGATTAAATTATCGACCTTTTATTCAGTTTTTTATTTTATCATTAATCGTTTGTTTTCATTTTAATATAAATTTCTGTGTTAACAACGTTTATTATGTAATAAAGTGATGCTCATTTAATCGGCAACAAGTTAAATACTTAGAGTATTAATATAGACTAAAAATCAAACTCTGTATAAATGTTACAAATATTGAAACAGCAAAAATTTATATATATTGGATTTGTAAATAATGCTGAACTTGTTCCAAACTTTTGTATCACTTTATATTAGACCTAATAGTACATTTACATATTTATGTAGGATCAAAATAAAATATCTTGTACAAAAAATTAAATAATTGTTTTACTAAAGTATAATAATTTTTAGATTTTAGGTTGGGTTTTGTAATTAATTGTAAATTGATTGGCTTAATATGCTAATTAAAACACTATAATATAATTATTGTTTTTAATTTAATCGTTTTATATTATTAAATTTTAATGGGCATTTTTCTGAAGTTCAAAATTTTCTAAGTCATATTTCAATTCTTTTATATAATAATAAAATTCAAAACAACAGATTTTAAAACTGCATGTAAAGTTTAAATACAGACAAAAAATAATTTACCATCTTTTATTTTAACAGACCAAATATCATCTTTCATATTTGCATTTTTAAGATCTTTGTGTTCTGTATTGTAAAACAATTCATACTTCCTAACCATTTTAATTAGTTTTATCATTATACAGAAAATAAATAAAAAAGGGGGCAAATAGAAATGTTATATAAAAGACAACTATTATATCAAATATATATTTGAAATGCGCGGAATGTGTTTTGAAAAACTCGTTCAGCGAGTGATCCGAGCGAGGAATTATTTTTCCCCGCTCGCCTATTTCGACTATTTCTCGTTGTAACGGACGGCGTTACATTAAAATGTACAGTAATCGATTTTCATAAAACACATTTCACATTCCTCGCTTCAATTGGCAATGAGCTTGAGCTGAAGGAAGATTGTAAAACCCCGTTAAAACCAGGCAGTGCAGCGGATAATATATGATTGCAAGAATATTCGGTGTCTCTGTTGGGCATGTAGCCTTTATTCGTATTCACTGTTACTTTCATTTTGGTATGTTTTCTAGTAAGTGTGTATTTTTTACGTTCTCTTCGTATTTTTTCTATAATTTTTATTTTTTAAGTTCTAGTCACCGCGTGTTGTTGTCTATACCATTTTTACGTTACGTATCGAGGTTGTAAAAATATGTACGTATTTTTTTCAGTATTTATATTCATACATGTGGTTATTGGGTTCATTTCACAGCCGGGTTTGTTGCAACGTATAAGCGAATATTTAAGAAATAACGTGTTATAATTCTCCGGAAAGAATCTTGCGTCCGCACGTTTGCAGAGCAAAAAGTTGATTTTATTTTTATTTTTTCGATTAAACTGTAAAAAAACGTAATGCTTGAAGAAATTTGATCGTAATTAGAACTTGACGTTGTTCGAAAAATTCAAGGATCCGAGGTTTTCGAATCCTAAATTAAAAACCTTAAATTGTTCCGATGAAGTCGAAAAAATCTGATTAAGCGTGTTCACATCAACAAGGAAGCTGGAGTAGCAAATTTTGTTGCATACGTAGAAATTGTCTTCAGAATAAATCAGATAATCGTGAGAACAAACTCAAATTAAGAGTTTTCCAGAACAGAAGCTAGAGAAAGCATGTCTCCCATTAAGCGACGGCTGGAACAGGGACTCGATTAACATAGACTGAGAAAACAAGTTTGCATCAAGTGGTGATCTGAATAGAGATATACGAACGAAGAGAACCTGACGGACCGAAGAAGCTTAGCGAAGCAAACCGGGGCTACAGGAAAAAAATAAATTCTTTTATTTTAATTATTCGTAAACCATCGTGATTATTCGTGAGTATTTTATTTGTACAAGGGTCAGTTGAAAAGTAATGCATCCATTTCTCTAAAACTGTTCTAATCGACATAAATTACTTATGTGGTAAGTTTAATATTGCTGTGTAAAGTAGTTTACGGTTTTATTTATATATTTATAATACAATGCCAATGAATAGATTTTTTTATGCTCATAAAAAAAAAAGAATAATGATAATAATAATAATAATAATAATGCTATGTATAGTTGATGCATAAAGATAAAGATGATGATGCTCATAATAATAATTGACAACAAACATAAACGAAAAGATCAAAACATAAAAAGCGAACTATTTTACAAGCAATTAAAAAAAGGCCGGAAAGAACCACCTTGGGAAGATAGTTTCAAATGAAAGAAGAAGAATTAAATTTAGTCTTTCAAAAAAACAATGAAATTCAGAAAATAAAACAGATAAAGATAAAAATATGTAGATCTGTTTTCGGCCATTGTGACATGGTAATGTGCAGAATTTTATCCAGTCGATCAGTTTCGCCCGCAGGGTCTTGGGTGTAAAACAATCGTGGAAATTAAAATAAATCATTGATTCGATATTTGGTTGGCGACGACATTAGGGACATAACATGAGCAAATAATAAATGGAAAAAAATTAGTATATACGAATATAAAATAGTCAGTCTAGTCGATTTCAAACTCGTGTAATTAGGTTAAAATTTTATTCCGTTTGTATTTTAAACATCTGCGTAAATTTGTGGGTAGGTATATACGTATTCTAGTCAGCTTATTCGGTCTTACAATTAGATGTATTGTTGCTAGTGTGGTATTTGTTGAGATGTCGGTTACCCTGCGACCAATTGTTGTTGTAGATGTGAATGTGCCCTGTTCCTTCCATTAAATTTGCTGTTTATATTTGCGATCTGTACTAGTCCTGTAAAAATTAGTGTTGCATTGCGCCATTTTGCTCTCACGTAGACCACTTAACTCAACATATCGATTATTTATTTTCCTTCTTCCGTCAGCTCAAAGTGGTTGTATAGAATTGTGGAATATGAATGCTAAAAACGTTAGATTCTAAGGGAAATAGAAAGATTAAAAATTTAAAAAAAGAAGAATAAAGGATACCCACGATGTAAGAAAAGGACATTATTTTAACATGTATATTGAAGTAAGTGTAAAGTAGTAAAGCTTAATGAGAAGGCCGATGGTGACACGTCCTAGAAGAGAACAAAAAAGACATTGACCCGAATAATGATTAAATATTGAAGAGTAGTGCCTGTGAATAAATTGAAAGAAATTCTAGTTAATTCTATATTATATAGAATAATAAATACTTTGATTAAACGCTTAAAAAACATATGTACTCGTATTATTTACTAAAAGTCAAACTTTATTCACGCTTTTGTATATTTCTTACCACTAAACCTCTTTTACATCTGTGAGATATATAAGATAAACTTATCATTACGTTTTATGAAGAATAATGTGATTGCATACAATACTAACATTTAACTGATTGTTTAATTGTATGTTCAAAGAGGCTTACAATAGAAGACGCAAAAATGGATTGCGAAGCGACTAAAAAATTATGCTAATGGAACAGTGATGGTAATGAAAAGTACTCGGAATTTAGTTAACATAACTAAAAGAATAGATGTATGTAATAAAAGCCAAAAAAACAAAAATTATAATATCTTTAAAGATTCACACAATGTTGATAATAAATAAAATAATGGGCTTAAAAACAGGTGAATATAAATATCCAAGCGCCTAAATTAATAATGATCGATATTCTAATAATGGAGAATCGAACAGTTGTAACGCACTACTGTGAATATTTTTAATGCGTTTTGGTTAAAGATTAACGCAAAATTATCTTAAGTTAAAATAACATTATTTTATAGCCTAAACCAGTTAATATATTATTATTATTATTATTGTTTTTATTGTTATTATCTGAAGATTGCTCGAGCTTTAACTTTAAGGCTGTTTGGTAGTATTGCATCAATAATTTCAGAACGACAAAATGTTCATCATAGTATACGATGTTGTTTGGATTCGCATAATGCCGTAGAGGTGGAAGCAGCCATATACGCCGCCGAACAGTTCGCTGCACAGTCAAAGTAATTTTTTTTTGTATTAGATACTCCTCTTTTTTTTTATAAACAAATAAAACATATTTATATTTTAAAAACAAAGGCTTATGATATGTTTACATTTTATTAAATTTCTTAATCGAATTTATGTATTTTAATTTTATTTATGTAGGTCATTTGCTGTTAGTATGTGCAATAAAATATCGGACATGATTCAAGGTCTAACAACACCGGTGCATATGAAATTACAACTAATCCCGATTTTAAGACATATGAACCATGACACAGCTACCTCATTAATGGTAATATTTATATTGTTTTTCCTTTTGGTTTGTAATTGGCACATGTTCTTTTAAAGTATGTTTTTTTTTAGATATAACTATAACGTTCCTAAAAGAAAAGAAAATATTTTGAAATTACTTAATCATTTACAAAATTTAATAAAATATACAACGATTATAAACTTGGAGCGTTTAAGTCGCAGTTATTGAACGGGTACGTTTTTTAAAACGACAAGTGCTGCATAATTAATTGTTAACATTTCTGCTTTAAACAAGAAGGCTCCTTAAAGGGACGATGGTACTTTTGAACGATTTGATTTGTTTACTTTTTCGTATCTTTACTTCCATTTGTTATTTGGTATGTAATATTATCTGCATTAACACTATAAGCGACTCTTAGATAAAAATAATATTTATGGACATAGTTTAATTACAGCTTTTGAACATATACCACTACAATAAGAAAATAAAAAAAAAAAAAATATTCACACGAAAAAACAATTGAAAAACACAAAGATCGGAAGATTTTTTTTCTTAACATCGATTACATGAAAGACTATCCAGAATTTCAACACCGAAAAAATCATACTCATACAAAATAAAAATAACGAAATTTAAAGTGTCGTTTACAGTTTAAAAATAATAAGGAACAAAATCCGAACTGCGATAACCACATTTATTAACTGATTGCTGTTATCCACAGTTTCGCCTTTATATTTTTT
The DNA here is from genome assembly GCA_039619475.1 of Icerya purchasi. NCBI lineage: Eukaryota > Metazoa > Arthropoda > Insecta > Hemiptera > Monophlebidae > Icerya > Icerya purchasi. The sequence continues at coordinate 244,556,754 of CM077115.1, forward strand.
TCCCCTTATTACAAAAACTTTCGACGAGGTTGTTTATTGGTTTAATTTAATAATCATAATATTCAATGCAGAAGTGCTCAAGTGACACGTTTGGTTTCTAATGATATTTCATTTTACAATATTTTTATTAATTTATAGAATTATCAGTTTAAAAATAAAAATAATTTAATTTCATTATTTTGATAACACGTAATTTCTTCATTTGAGAGGAAATTAAATTCATTAAATTGGATTTTAACTAATTTTGTAGCACGTAGATTATTGAATATTTTATTTCTGTGATTACATCCATTTTATACATGATCGATATTATTTTTGAAATAACATGTACTAATGTTTGAAATTAGCGAACCGATTTTCTTCGAGTTTCCACTAGTGGATAGGCTGGTTCTGGAGAAAATTTTTTTAGGTAAATAATTTGTAAGTTTTTGCTGTAATTTTGCCGATCTATGAGTATTTTTATCAGTGAAGTGAGAAAAAATGTGGGCAAAATGTACTCAAAAAAATACGAAATAAAAGAAAAAATTACTTTTTAGGATGTGTAAAAAGAAGCGTTTGTATGTACTACTGAATGGATCTTGCTTTGGTTTAAAAATGACTGAGTAAAAAATCACTCAGAGGTTTCGGAAAAATATTAGGATAAAAAGAAAGAAAGGAACAGGAATAAGTTTAAACCAATTTTAATATGTAGACAAAGTCGTGGGTAACCATCTAATTTACTAGTTTTTTTCCCTTCATCATTATAGGCTGATTAAATTGCACCAAAAAATTATAAATTGAACACTAAAATACCCTCACCCGAATTCAGTGCTGGGTGGTGAAACCGAAACCAAATCAGTTCGGTTGTTCCTGACATTAACGAACGGATAGGCAAACAAACTCAAAGAACTACTTTATTTTAAACTAATTTTTAAATTTCAGGAAGTGAAAGTTATCTAATCACTCAAAACGTTGAAATTTGTAATTTCACAACGCATTTGTATTTTTAAGAATATAGAACACACATAAAACAAAACACGTTAAACAAATGTTTGTTTGAAGAAGTAATTAGTTTCTCTAATTGGTATGTTTTTGATGCAGCCTTTGCGAGACATAGTACCTCGCTAACCTGTTATTACTACTTTTAATACATTCATAAATATTTCGATGTTTCCACCCAGTTATAAATTCAAAATAAATATGTATACAATTATACCTTTCGATAAATAAAAATACTGTAAATTTATGTTAAATGCCATTTACACTAATTAATGAGATCAGTCGATTATTACGATTAGAATAGTAACAACAGATTTAATTAAATTAAATCGTATGCTGGTTCTTCGTATTTTAAAGTAAACAACGTCAGAAGGTTCACTTATATAGAAAAGAATAAAAGTTTTATTTATTAAAAGAAAATAGATGTCAAGTATTACAACATACACAAAAAATAATTGAAGTGATAGATTTTCTTTTTAAATTGTTAAAATTAAATATGAATATGTGTATTTTTTTGTATAAATCATGTAATTGAAAGTTATTGCATTATATGTATATATATATATGTTAGTTCGTCTTCGCAAAAATTTTATTTTATACTAAAAATTAAAATTCTAATTAAAACATCAAAATAACCATTTTCTCCTCCCATAAATAAAAGATATATTGGTGCAATCTGCTGTGTGTAGAGAAGAATTGACTTCAATAACCGTCTGTATAACTTTGTTTATGGAAAGGAAAAAATATATATTTTTAAAAAATATGTATACCGTAAAGTCTTATCATATTCTAACCAACTGATACAGCTTTTAGTTCTAGTTGATGAGATTTAGTTGTTTTTTTTTTGTTTTTCTGCTTATATGACCAAATTTTTAATCTTCAACATAGTATAAAGCTCATTATGTATTTAAAAATGTTAATGAGTTTCCTTTATGCTTTCGTGGATCTATTATCCTTGAGAAATAAATGTAATTTTTTCCGTGATTATTCAAAATATATCATAATTTTACGCTATAATTGCAAATTCACCGAAAATAACCACGAAAGGTAAGAGTTTCGGCTGACATTGAGGAGATGACAAAAACATTTCTGTTAAAATTAACGTCCTAAAAAGGTTATGTTTTGCGGTGGATACGTGTTTTACGAAATGATTCTTTGTGAATTTTTCAATTTATATTAATTTACAATGTAACCATCGTACTGTTTAACTAAAATTATGGAAAAAGTTTTATTCGATATTGCAGATATTTAGGTTTCCTTATTTAAAATCATTTTGAATTGTATAGTTTAAGGAGTAATATCACCTTGCGCTCACAAAATTTCGGGTGATTTTCTGAGACTTACCGCGAACGATAGAAAACAGATGGAAATATGAGGTTTTGCGCATATGAAAGTAGTAGTCTTTAACCACAAAAAACATGTTTTACTTTAATTTGTACAATACAAAATAGCGGCACGGCAGCGCAAGAAAAAAAAAACGGTCGGTCTATACGGACGTACTGCTGCAGGTCGCAATTTTTAATCTGGAACGAAAAACCAAAAAGTTTCTTAAAATTAGCTCAACATGAAGTGAACATCGTAAGATTTTTTCGAAAAATTGATTTAGAAAATGACGGCGGCGATTTGATTTTTTTTTTCCTCGAAAAAATTGGTCGAAAATCGCTTATAAAATCTGTAAAAATCAATTTGTCAAAAAAATCCTACGATGCTCAGTAGAAAATCTTATTTTAAAGTTGCAGTTAAAATTTTAAATCAATCGGATAAAAATTGAGGGAGTTATTGGTACGCCCAGTTGGAAAAACACAGTTTCCAAATATTGCTGTTTAAAGTTTTGAGTAGTGGAATTTTGATAGAAATTTTCGTTTTACCTCTAATCTGCTATGCCTGTTCCATATAATTGGCCTTCTAATTTGAGATTTTCCACCTCCTCATCTTTCCTTGTCGAAATTACGTCCTTGCGGGCAGTTTTAGCCTCTTCGGTGAGCGATTGCTCGGAAAGGGAATTGCGCGCCGTATAGGCTTCGGTACAGAAATTGTAACAATTTAATCCGATTGTTATATCCAATAGATTCATAACTTGCATTAATCCGCTGTAACCATCGTTGAAGTATAAAATAGCAATATAAACAGCTGTATCGAGAACAGATTTGCCACTGGAGGATCTACAGAACCGCTCTCAGCTCGACGCTACCCGACACACAGTATTCTGGGCTTTCGCTGTAGGCACATGTCGCTGACTTAGCCCTCGACCACTACCACTCAAACACTAACGTGGTCTCTACCCCGACGCAACCGTACAAACGACCGGACTTGCTATCGAACAAGGGGATTATTGATTTTAGCCGAGTAAGCATCCTTGACAAGACAAAAGACAAAGCAGCGATGCAACTTAGAACGACGTTCGAGAGATCGTGAATTTAATGATGCGACCGGAGATTAATTTGTAACTCGAACATTGTCAAAAGATAGCACTGCAAGTACCGAATCCGTCTTAACACTAACAATTTTACCGGAACATTGATATACACATGGAGAAGCCAAACACTAACTGTTGTACGTTCTAATGGACTTTCTACAAACAGCTGATTTCTCAGCCTCAAAATTGTGGTGGAAGAGGCATCTATTAATCAAAATTAAAAGCTGGAAGTTGAAAAGTGTCGGTATAATTCATATAAAGAAGAATAAAGACCTCAAACACATGCTTCCGCGCACACTTGAAAACCTGCAAATTTTGTTTCACGACTATGTTCGGATAATTTTCGACCCACTTACAAGTCCCTCCTTCGTAATCAACTTTTTACATCATCCTTAGATACTTTAGGTAGTGTTTAAGTCAAAAAAAAAAAAAACGTAAAAAAAAATCACAAGGTGATATTACTCCTTAAGCTATTTTTGAGCGAGCAGCGAACAACTACGCTCTAACTGTTAACTAGCCACTAACTTTTCTAATTATACCATAGTAACCTTCTCTCTAGGATACAGTGCTTAACAGTTTTATAGCCCGTTCTAGTAAATCATCCCGATCGATATTTACCCGCTTAAATATCCATCAAATATAGTATTACTTCAACAGTTGTAAAGATTTCGCAGTTAGTAAGATTTTTATATAAACTCGTTATTTGAGCTTACCAAGTGCAGTTTTTAAATTTTTTCTTTTTAGGAAACATCTACACTGTAATGGATAATTATTTGTCAAATTTCAGGTTTATCATTCCAGTAATTTCGAAAATCCTGGAATGATCCACTGAATGAAAATTACTTATATTTTTATGTTTATTTACCTTTTTATTTATTATTTATACAGGTGCGAACTGTGTGTACCGAATTATTAACTAAATACCCAGCACAAAATTTTGTTATTGTAACTTTGAAAACGTTGACACACCTCGCTGCGACTACATTTGTTGGAATTCCCGATCAGGTAATATTTGAATTATGAATTTTATTGATATATTATAACTGTTTTAAAAAGTAGTTACTCCCGTAGTAAGGGAAAAATCAAATCGTATACATCCCCCTTGTGGGTTCATGTATATAGTGGAAATCCCTTTCACGCACGAATAATGAACTGTAATTCTTTTTATCTTCGAGATATTTCACACGTTTACATATAAACTGTTTACGCACTAGTTCAACAGATTAATCGGGTTCATCTTTTTCTGCAGCTTCATACGATCGTTTCCTTTTCACCTCAGATTTTTTTTTAATGATATTTTTTATTGCTCTCAACAGTTGCTTTCGCTTTTTGAAAGATATTAGGTTCTTCATTATCAGTTTTCAGTTTCTTCCTAAGATAATATATATTCTAATTTTCTCTTTTTCTTTTGAAATTCGCTTGTTTTATCATCATTTAGTTTTATATTGGTAAAAAATCCGCTAAATTCTTTTACGCTGAAGCAAACGTTTTAAACGCTTATTGAATGTTGTGTAAAATTCTTTATGTTATACAAAATAATTTACTACATCATATTATGTATATTTTTTTGCTGAAAATTTACAAATTTATCGTATCATTTTATTTACTGTATCTTAATTTGATTTAATTATTTACTTAATCATTTTTAATCTATTTTGTTTTATATTTTTATACGAAAAAGAAGCGTGACGTTAATTTTTAATTGTTTCCCGACATTAGACACGTGCCAATACAAGACATAATCGTAATAACGAATATATCTAATTGTTTAAACAGTGCAAGTGTGTTTTTTAGGTATCACTTTTAGCTAGCTACGTAACCAATGATTCCAGAAGAGCAATACGGCAAACAGCTTTATCGTGTTTGTATCAATTAGCGAAACAGGGTAACAATTATTGGCCATTGGAAGCTGTGTCGGAATTGATTGACATTGCGAATACCACGAAATTCAAAAATTTAACGATACATGTTTTGGACATAATGGTTATTTTAACAAAATCATCGGCAATTTGTTACAGCTATTATCAACTTGGTAAATTGTTAAATTTAATTGAATGTTTCATACATTCTATTATTATTATTTTTTTTTTTTTTTTTTTAATGATACCGTATTGAAATATGGAACTAAAATTATTTCAAAGAATTGAAATGATACGTAATAAAAGTAAATTAGTATTCGATTAAGAACCATAAATTAATTCATAGTAATTTCTTTAAAGTCTTAGGATTCAATGTTTATTCTGCTCCCTTCAAAGAAGTCCATCTTAAATATTCTGCACTTACGCCACCGCAGTTTGTAGTTTGAGAGACACTGTAGGAACACCTTCTAAGGCGTGTTCTTCAGCTCACTCTGTGATTTCACCTTTGTCTCATCTATTGTTGAAAAACATTGTCCTTTGAGTGTCTTCTTGAGTTTGGGACATAAGAAAAAATCGCAGGGTGTCATGTCTGGAGAATAAGCTGGTTGCCGCATTACAGTAATGCTTTTTTTGCCACGAAGTGTTGGATAAGGAAAACGGTATGCGCCGAACTTGTTTATTCAAAGCTTGAGTGTTTTTTTCCGAATTGACTCACGCAAATTGCGTAAATTTTGTAAGTAATACACCTTATTGACTGTACGACCAGTCGGCAAAAATTTGTAATGAACTATTCCATTCCAGATGCAGCGCGCACAATTAGAAAATTCTCATTACTTTTTGATCACACCTCGTATATTTATAATTTTGCATTAATACCGGTACAGGTATTTCTCATCCATTTAATTTTACAATTGAGCTTCACTGAATTTCTAAATTGCGAATAACTTCTTTAATAACGAAATTTTCTAAAATCTAATTCTATATAATAAAATATCCGTATTTATGGAATAGTACTTTTACTTAGGAATTTTTTTCTGGCACTGGGACATGTTATGAAAACTAATTTTAAATAAAAACAAACCAAAGGTACCAAAAAAAATTAACAGTTTCCGTATTTTAAAATAAATTTACTCTAAAAAAAACGTTTACATGTACATGATCATTATTACAAAACAAAATTTATATTAGAACAAATATTATGTAAGTAGAGTTAGCTGCAGTAGTATTTTTCAGCGTTTTAAATATTAACACGGTAAATGCTCCAAATATTTATGTAAAAATAATAAAAAATCTATTCGCTGTCTTTTTTTCTTCTTCTGTAAACCGTTGCTATCGAGAAGTCTCAGTTTGCTACATGAAAAAAGGTATATACAAATGATATATATATATATATATATATATATACTCGCATATATAATTTGATTCTTTGGACTCCATCACGATTTCCTGAACACCTAGATAGTTCCTTGAAAATATTTGTAGAAGGGTAAATTTCAGTTAACTAGGTCATTCTTAAAAAAAAAGATTAATAATTAAGGTTTGCATAGAAATTTCGACAAAACTTCTGCTACGCAGAAACGTAATAGGTCTTCTGAGTAGCAAAACATGTAATGGGATTTTCATATTAACCCTGCGTAAAAATAAAATAGTCGTCAATATACAGAACTATACGTGATAATGATCTAGAAACATAGAGCTTAAGATTTTTTTTTTTAAAACTAAAATTGGAATTCATAAAAGAATGCCAAAAAGTGGAACATTATATACAAATTTGTGAAACAGTATGAAATGGACTAGTAATTGTGCGGCATATTAAACAAATTTATTCTGCGCATTTAAAAATTACTTGCCTCGTTTACTGTTATTAGTTAAAAGTACAAACTTTTCTTAATTTTATTTTATTCTACCGCTAAGTGAATTGACAAGAAAAAAACCTTGTTTTTAAAATTCATTCGTTTGTATTATGGTACAGGATATTTATTGTTAGAATTTGACGGCATAATTAAAAAATAATGAATGATTTAAAATGTAAACTGAGTATGACACTAATTTTGTTATATTAGTTGAAAGGCGGAACATGTCTACGTGTATAGTAGAGCATATTTTTTACTTTTTCTTTACTTTTAACTTCTTAATAAGGCATTTTTCAATAAGAAATTTTAATGTACTGATCAGTAGTGTATTATACTAATTGGCCGATTTCAATAAATTCGGGTGACTATTTTACGTCTTTTGAATAACTAGCATGATAATGAGTTTTTAATATATTTTATTTACATTTGTAAAACTGAAAACTTAATTTTAAGATTTTAATTTTTATAATAAAATTAACAAAGTGTTTTATATATTACAGATTCTCCACTAATGTCATTATGTTCAAACCTATCTCTGTCGTGTAATCCAGTAATAGCTGGAAAGGCAATAACTGTAATTACTCAAATAGCTTGCTATTGGTAGGTATAATTTTTACTTTTCCGGTCGTTACAATTACTTTATTAATAATAATTCATTTATAATTCTTGCGAAATTCGTTATAAAAAAAGAAAGAAAAAAAAAACAGTACAAGAATTACAAGTAATCATTTAAATTTTGTAGAATATCAGTCTGAATTTTTTCTATTATTAATGATGTATTTTTTTTTATGGAAAATCAATAAAACTTGAAATAATGCACGCTGAAAATTCATTATTTTTATCAAATATTAGCTAGTGTAACCAGATTGGGAAAACTTAGTTCATCTTCCTCTTTCTTACTGGTAATGAAAATTTGTTATAAATAATTGCAGTTCGTAGGATTAAGCAATAGAATTGGAACATCCAAATGTTTTTCTATGAAATTATTCGCAAATCTTATTCTTTGTGTTCTCCTAGCAAAGTTTCTCAAAACTATAAACGTGAATTCTATTTAAAAATACTTAGAATTTGTAAGCAAATATTTTCCCCGTCGCCTTGAGTTTGGAGATAGTTCCATAGGTGGTCGGTTTAGACGTGTCATGGAAATACCGACATTAAGTGGTGTACGGTATTATTCCGGACTATGCCTGAATAAAAGGTTTAAATCTTTCCTAATTGTTGAAGACACGATGCGTAATATCAATTCGATTTTGAGCAGTCATTGAAAGGCCACTGTGCACCAAATAAGATATGGAAGAAAAGGCACGCACCATCAGCAGGCACATTAATCACTTTATGAAGAACCTCTGATTCACCAGTTCCTTTCTAACTTAAACTAGTAAAATATTGTAGTGAAATATATTCTTTTATAGAACACAATAAATTGCGTAAATAAAAATGATTGCAAAGCCCAATTTCGAATGTAACATTTTTACACCATTGTGAAATAAAATATTACGTTTATGTTATATTACTTAAAACTACAATTTTTTTTACACTACTTTTAAATAATTAACAATATATAGGTGTATATTTTGTGTTTTGCACCTGTTTTTGTTTTTTTTTTTGAGATTTCCATTTTTTTGGAATTCTTAACCTTTTGTCAAAATTCCGTTCTTGATGGAAATCTCATAGCTATAGGAAACTTATGCATTAATTTTTGTATGTACGCATTGCGGTTCTAAGAATTTTGATGATTAGGTTCGCTTTGTGTATATATATATAGATTACATGTATGTATGTATTTTAAAAAATAAATAGACAATTCGTTATTGAAAGAAAAAAATTGCATTGTGAGAAATTTTGATTTATTATGCATATATTTATAAGTTTGGTTGTATATGTACTTGTTTTAGTTATGAAGTAGATTTATTGGAACATTCAGAAGAAATGGTTGATGGTATTGAATCGTATATACTGCACTTAATGTGTAGTAATGATAATAAAATTAATAGCGGTGTTTTAAAATCAGCCTTATGTAATGTGGTAGCGTTATGTACAGCTCAGCGCCGACTCTGCCATAAATTTGTCCATTTAATTGTACCTAAACTTTTACAAACTACAGGTATGGATAAATTTCGATGAGTTTTTTTTTGAAAAACAATTTATTGTAATTGATAATTTTTTTAGATTTTGAGAAATAATGAATTTTATATTTAACATGAGTTAATTTAAAAAAATTATTGTTAAAAGTAGTATTTTTATTTGAAACTTAAAAAATAATAATGATTTTGAACTAGGTATTTAGAAACCTCTTTTTCTACAGAGGCTATAATAGCTCGAGCAGATGACATGCAAAATTCTATCATTATATTTAACTTTTCGAAATTTACCTTATTTTCAGTTGAAAATTCAATCCATTTAAAAAATATTTTTATCGCTTATGTTGTATCTTGCTAACATTTAATCAAATGAATACAGTTTTGTTATTATTATTATTATCGTGTTAATATTTAATCGTTGATATACATGTAAAAACGACTATATTTTTTCCCGTGATTTATCTAATTTAAATAATCATGTTATTTATAGCCGTTTAGATTTATACTGAATTGCAGACTAGCGATGCTAATAAAATAGGTATTCAAACAGCTATGTCTCAAAAATTAAAAATCCTTTGATCGTTTTTATATACGACAGAGAATTAATTAGTGCTGTTTTTGTAAAATTCAATAATGCATTATTGAACGTTTTGGAGAAATGTAATTTATGGAATTTACTTTGCAATATGTAAATGCTATTTTAATTTGTTTCATAGATGATTCTAGTATCAGTTTATCGCAAGCTTTATGTGCGCTATGCAGTTTAGAACCGGATACTTTGTATCCGTTTATTCCAGATATTTATAAATACCTTCGTGATATTAGTAAAACAGCTCTTAAGCTTCAAACAACAATGGTAAAGTTTTTCTAATAATTATTAGTTTTTGTTTGTTGTGTATTTATGAATTGTATAGTTTTAAGAGTTCATTTGGAAAATCCAGTGGGAGAAAAAAAAAGAAACTGAACTAAATTTCGTGAACTAAATGTATCAGTGCGTTAAGAATTAAGAAAAGTTTTGATTTTATTTAGTTGGGTTACGATTTTGTCTTAGAATATAATGAAAGCTACAATAAATGAATGAAAATGTTTACTGAATATAAATTGTATGAATGTATGTTTTTTTTAAAATTTCTACTCAACAGACAACTGTAGTATAAATGTATTCATCTATACTTATATTAAAATTAAAATAAACGATTAATACTGTTATAACAAATAAAATAAAAGATAAAAGTATTTATAGTAAGCAAGACATCTCATGCTGATAAAATAAACACAGAAAAAATGATAATGTCTGTACTGTGAATGTGTAAAGTATAATAATAAATTTAAAAAATTCGCTTTTATCCGAGAACTAGTGAAAATAAACGCAACCGATTATGAAGTGAAGTGTATCATATTTAACTACATTTCGTACGTAAACGTTCGGTAAAAGGAAATTGTAACATTTAAATAATCAGAAAGGTATGTTACTAAATATTTGTATTTGCTACTTCTTCAGAAACCTCGTAAATAATACTTAGTGATAAAACTTTAATAAACAACAGTTTTTAAATAATGGGAAACTTTATAAAATAACACTAAATCATCAAATATTTATTTTGGCATATATGATGATTTAGTGTTGTTTTATAAAGTTTCCCATTATTTAACATTTCTGAATTTCTAAAAACATTAACATTCAATAATTGTTATTTACATTCACAGAAATTTTAAATTGAAATAAAATTTAATGGATGTAAGTAACAAGTTCTTTAACAGTAAAATTAATGTAGATACTACTACAACTGTAGGATATGAAAGTTTATTGTCGATGATGACATTCAATAAAAGAGAGAAAAAAAAACAATCTTGCTTTGTGGTAAAAAAATATTAATTAAGTAAAATCACAAAAAAGTATTTATGTGATTCTAGATTTTTTTTGTTCAATTCACGCAGACCAGAAATAGGGGCCCGCCTATATTTATTTTGATACCGATTAAAATACAGGTGTCGAAGATGAGGGTCTAATATATAATTTGAATAGTTAATAATTATAAACCAGTGCTGAAATTCGGTAGTTAAAATGTTCGGTTAAGCGTAGGTATTTCTGAAAGAGATCATAACTTTCAGACTAGTAACACTAGTAGACTCAATTTTATGGAGCAAGATAATTCGTCAATATTTATCCTACTCTTAAGCGTTCTCCGGCTAGCTTCGGAAAACTTGATAAGTATTCATGGCAACATAAATATGGATCATGCTATCTAAAACTAGTTGGCATTTTTATAATTATTCTGCGTTATTATTTTTCTTGTGATTTCATGTGTTTAATTAAAATTTATCATACGCTATTTTTATCACTTTCAACATAGAACAACGAATTAAAAAAGATATGAGTTGATAATTATTTAAACTGGTAACTGATTTCGGGAATGCACATTAAAAAGGGTCAAGAAACTGACCACAATACTTTGTCAAATTCTAACCTAGATATCGATAAAATTACGTGGTTTTTTCCTCTACTTCTCCGAAGTTCGTATTATTTCTTATTTTCTCTTTTCAGTTCCTATTTTCTTAACCTGTTCTTATCTTTGAGCAATTACTTCTTAAAATTGTACTGCCGATAATCCAATTGATGTCTCAAGCTTTGTATTTTTAAAATTTTTTAATCATTCTTAAAGTTAAATAGGAAATGTAACACGTATAATATTTTAAACTAAAAATTTGATTAATAAATTTTGATAATAAATGTATTGCAAATAATTAATTTGCGGAAAAAAAATTTAATAGGAAACAGTGTGTATGATAATCTTTCAATGTTCCTCGGCTATGACGAATGCTCAATTCGAACATACTATTACGACAGCGGACATTGTAATTCGTAATGGTACTCTTTGGTCGTGTTATAAAGTCGCACGAGCTGCAGCAAGGTAATAAGTGTAATTTTTAAAAGTCATTTTAATTTAATATTATTTATTATTAATAATTCTAACAGGAAATAATAAAAATTTAATTTCAAAAAAAAATTTCGTTTTGATCGAATAAAATTCCTGCACCTAAAAAGTAAAATGTCTATTTTGCAAAAGTAATGTTTGTAAATGAAACTTGTGTATTTCAATTATAAAAAATTGTATTAAATGTTCATAATTTTTCTTTGTTACGTAATAGATATGGTCATTTTGACGTATGTTATCGTTTGATCAGCCGACTAAGAGATAGTGTATCGTGTGAATATTTTTACTTTTGGGTTGTTGGATTACAAGAAATCAGTATAGCAGAGTCAAATTTAAAAGCTAAAAATAATAAATCGTTAATTTATAACATTAACAACGCCGTAACTAATTATTGCAAAGCTACGTCCTCATTAAGGGTTTGTAATTTTTTTTAATTTGTTTTTATTATTATAATTTAGTTGTAATATTAAAGTAGAATAGATTAGAGCTATGTTTTAATTATCTCGGTTCTTAATCATTAAAGAAATTCTTAGGTCAGAATTAAGTAGTGATTTTTAACAAAATATCGATTTTAAATGGCTATCAGCAATAATTTATATATCTTCCGTATTTCCTTTATTACGAATTTCAATATCGCCTGTTTGGGAAAAATTACATTTTTTTGCACATATAACTTTTTTAAATATGCCGTAATATTAATAATATTGATATATTCTGTCTTTCAGATGTTAAATAAAATGTTTGTTTTCAAGTATAGTTTCTTTAAAATTCACCTTTCAAATATATATGTTCCATATTGTTTTCAAAGCCCGAACAATGAATACCACCTTTCTTTTCTATAATTTTTTTTTTTTCAATCGTAATTCTCCTAAACTACGTTAATTTCAGTATTATTCTGCATTATTCACTTATTTACAAATCACAAGATATTTTTCAATACTGAAAGAAAATCAGTCGGATATTGAACTTATTGTAAACATTTCTTTATTCTGACGTATTGACTGCGGTATAATTTGAAATTGACGTCTGTTGTTTTACTTTTGAATTTACAGGCTGCTAGCACTCCGGCATTCTCATTATCTTTTCAAGTAGAATATGCTCGATTACGATGTGAGATGTTATATTGTTTTATTAATCTATATTCCACTTGTAACTGCTATTGTTGGTCACCAGCACCCGCTATCGCGACTGCTTTAACGCAAAGTACGAGGGATGAATTACAACGATATGGGCTGATAGCTAATCAGGTGATCCGTGTGCATTTAATATTATCGGTGACATTTTCATTAACGCGTGTAATATTTGTAGTATTCGCCTTTTATATATTTACAAATAATTATAATTATTCTTGTTGATTTTGAATCTTAAAATTTTACAATTTGCAGACTTTTAATAGAAATTTCTTCATACCGGTAAATTTAACATTTTCATTTAGCTTTAATAAATAAGTGCGTGCGTGTAGTATAAAAAAATTAAAAAGTTGGATATCCCTCAGAACGTACAAAACTTTGGTATTTTGCTATTGTAAATGTATGGACTGTCTGCTATTTTAATACTGAAGACGCTAAACTAATTATACCGCGCCCTAATGGATCACACTACTAAATATTTCTCGATCTCCGCACTATAAAAGATAGTTCTTGCCAATACTTAATATTTTGAATTTTGGGAAACGACTATCTTCGCTTTATAAACAGATACTTAAGAATACATTATGCATGTGAATTTTTAAAATAAAAGATAATATATTTCAGTTTAATTTTTATCAATAGATAATAATTCAAGTAAACCCAATTATACATTTTCGCAATGATCATTACGATATCATTGTAGCTAATCTCTTTTTCAAAGCAGTACAATAATTCATGGGTAAAAACTTTTTTTAAAAAAATTCAGTAATTATACAAATAAAGCGCGGATCTAGAGTTACATTTTGAATTTTTCGGGAGGTCAGAGACTGAAGTTTCTCAAAGCCTTTACCCTGAACATATTATAAATAATGAAAAGAGAAATATATTTTTTTACGATAATTGAAAAGTAGTGATAGGATCAAATAAATTGAAGGACAATTATATAGCTTAGAAAAAAAAAAAATATATATATATATATACATCAAAAACTTTATATAATGTTAAATGATAAATTCTGATCTTTTCTACTCTTTGTTTTTGCGAATGATGAAAATTGTTTAACTTTCCGGAATTAGTAAAAAATTTTATTTTCTTAAAATTTGTAATAAATTTTAAATGAAAAATATTTCTGGTTATGAAATTTGGATTATTTCAATTACGTAATTATAAAAACGTAGCATTAATCTTTAAAAAAAAAATTTAATTATTCTTGAAAAACTTTTAAATTAGGAATTTGAATGAAGAAAACCAGATTTTATAGTTGATTAGATATTAGAATGATCAATTTTTCCAACTGGAAATTAAATATTATTTACGCTTAAAAAATAAGTAAATATAATGAAAACAAAAGTTAATGAAAAACTTTAAGAAATCAATTGTTAATTATTTGAATAATTACTAAACATGATTTTATTCAGTTGGATAATCGAATTAAATTTCTTTAAATATTTATTTTTATTCTTAATCAAAAAATAATATCATTCAAAATTATGTTGAATAATTGATTGAACTTATATTAAGTAAACCATAATTATCAATAACCAATTGAAGAATATTTGTGTTACTCATTAATTGATAAAAATTAATTAAACAACAATATTTTTTCAGAAGCAAGAAATTATATAAAACTCTGTTCTTCATTCACACCGTTCTTTCATGTCAGTGTAAGATTCAAGTAAGAAGCAAAGTTATAATTTATAAAAAAAAAAAAGTTACACTCAGTTTGGAGGGGTCATCATGACCTCTCCTCTAGATCCGCGCTTGATACAAATTATATCAGTATTTTCATGCAGCAGTTTTTGAAATATAACTTCCGTAATTTAAAAAGGTGACCTTTTTTTCCTCTGGTCATAAAAATTCAGCGACGTAAAAATTAGAGCTACAGATAATAACAATGCAAAATATATAAATAAAGGTACAAAAGTGTGATGTCTATTTTAATAACCTTCACTGTAGTGTATTTAAAAATTACCGGCAGAATAGATCCTTTATTGATGTTTGTTCCCTCAATACCGCCTTATAAAATGAATTTAACGAATTTAGGTCTATTTGGCGCTGAGTACAGTAGCATTATTAATGCCGTTCTTGAGAAACAAGCCAGAAAATTAATTTTCGAGTATCTTTTTATATAGAGGAAGAAGGTACTTATAATGAATAATGATAGTCGTATGCAGATAAGTAACAATAAATTGAATATTATTAATGATAATATATGCGTTTTAAAATTTAAAATTTCGATTCGCATATAATTTTTTATTTTATTTCAATAAATTTCAAAATTTCAAATAACACATAATAATTTTAACAAATTTTCACGAAAAATTATAAAAGTAACTTATATATACATTTATAGAAGATTTCGGACCATAATTTTGTGAGACGAGCCATATGAATTAGTGCATGAAAAATAAAATTTCTTCCCATTCTGTTCTGAAATTATAATTTTCGGTGTGTTAAAAGTTCTTTATAGTTTAAAGCGTTTACTTTACCATCGGAACAACTTCACTTTGCCTTTTATAATTAACTGCACGCCAAATCACCTTCATCCGATGTCTTAACATTAATCGTTTGCCTTTTTTTTAAATCGTGATAATAAAAACACCCATCTAGACTGTCTAAATTAAACTTTTTTTCGTCCGAAAATATAACTAATTTCAATTTGTCGTCTAATTTAACGTTAACTTTGTGAAATCTTATCTGACCATTTTATTGTGTTTATTTAGCAGTGGTTTTTTCATTCATACAATTTATAGTTGGTGAAATGAAACATATTACAAATACTGCCTTTGTCATTATGTCGCAAGTTTATGCTACCAATTTTTGAAAAAATCAACCTAACAATAAGTAAAATATAAAACTTTCATTGATATTCAGTATGTTTTAACAATTCTTTCATTCATATTAACATTATTATAATATATTAATATTGATATTATTGATAATAATAAAAAGATACGTCTTTTTTTGCTGCATCCTGCATCTTAGTCACTCCCCAAACTTTTCATTTCGATTTTAAAGTGGTCCCATTTAATTGTGGTTAATTTGTATTTGTTTTTGTTAGTGACTTCAAATGTTACACATCCTCTGCGTGTCAACTCCTACAATTTCAAAATCATTTTACCGCTCCGCTTTATGTTTTTATGATCCGAAATTCTCGTCAGTTTATCGTATCTTACAATTATGCTATTTAGAAATTTAATGTTAAAAAAAAAAGTAAATAAATAAATAAAACAGATTTCGGTTTTAAAATAGTCTTATTTTGTTGCGTGTAATTTGTACTTTTTTATAGCCTGAATGCTCTGACTTGTCCTACTCCATTTTTATATTATCTCTTAAAATATTATTTCTAGTGTACATTTTTGTTTCCCAAATTCGTTGGGGACCGATTTTTACTACTTATGAGATACGTTTCTGAATGAAAATTTCAAAACATTATTACCATAAAAAATAGTTATGTAACGACAGAATACGTAAATATTCAAATATCTGTAAATGTTTTTATTATTAATAGTATTAAAATAAAATAAGGAAAAAACGGTATAGAAATTTCAATATAAGTGCAAACGGCAGCGTTAATTTTTATTATAGACCTAAACTAGAATAATAATGATAATAAAAATAAAAATAATATCACACATGTACCCTCCATACAGATACTGAATATTGTTTTAGCTACACTACATATTCGCTTTGATGAATGCTATAAATCATCATACTTAAATGATTTATTTGATGAAAAATCGAAGCATGTGTAGTATAATGACCTAAAGTAGAAGGATGGATCGAAGTTATGACAAATGTTTTGACTTTTTGATATAGAAAATTTTTAAATCGTAATAATGACACTTAATAAACACTTTCCTCCCTCCATCTTTGTTCTCTCAATCTGTGCACGCACGCGTGTAATGTAATATAATGCACCTGTCTAATCGTTTCATTTTAAATCGCTTTAATGCCATTTTTTCATTTAATAAGTGCGTTCATTTAAATTTTTAGCTACGCAGAAGAGCAAAAGAATTGCGACACTGCGCTGAAATGTACTGTAAATTATATCAGTCATCGTTCAATGCAGATCCTGTTTCGTTATTAAATATTCAAGTGTATCCTTTATATATTTTTTGTACAATATCGTTAATTGTTAGTTTTAAATAACGCCGTTCGGGAATTGAGGAACTTTTTCCGAGTAGTATAAAGTAAGGTGTGGTAATTTAACATTAATTAAATTATTTTTAAAAATCACAGATGAGAGATGTTTAAGGATTTTATAAAATAAAACAGAATAAGTTTGTTCTTTTTTTTTTTTTTGCTTTTTCGGGTAAAAATAATTTTTTTTTAGTGCAAAAATAAAATTTCTATGATATTATTCCTTTAGCTGTTGATATAATACCAATTTTATTTAAATTATTATTATTATTATTATTTTTTTAAATTACCTAAAACTTATCTTATTAATTGTAGAAGACGGAAATACTTTTATTTATAATGAAAAAGAAAGTGAAGAAAAAGATCAAACAAATAAAGAGATTGAACGCTACTTTTTTTCATACAGAATAGTGGTTTTTAAACTTTTGAAATGCTACAACCGTTTGGAATGACCTTTTTTTCATTTATTTTTAATTTTCCGTAGCATTTCGTCTTCTTTCATTGGATATGTTTTATGAACAGATCCTTGGAATGGATATACTTATTTTGTGCAAGGCTAATATTTTCTGCAAAAAATAATTTCGTACTGGTATTATCGCAAGCACAAGATGTATGTAAAATATTTTCACCAAAGGAGAAACATGGAAAAAGAAATTCGAATCAATATGGAAAATCTACTGGACGCGGATTACTTTTATTCGGATAGCTGAAAAAATAGAGTATATACATATATATTCAGCGATTTTATACCTAACAGCAATAATAACTGTAGCATAAAATGACTACCAAAAAACTAGGCTCTGAGTACGGTATTAACGAACTATAAATTTAAATAAGTTTCCAGAAAACTTCTTCGGAAAGACATTGAACATATCTAGAGAAAACAAAATTCAGTTTAAAAAATCTAAACTCTTCCAAAAAATTAATAATCAAAAATAAAATTGAGTAATTTTACTGGGAAATGCTAATTAGATCATATGTCTTAAAATAAAAAATTTAAAAATAAAAATTCCTCGTTTTAAATATATATTTGTACAAAATGAAGCAGAATGTTAAGATGCATTTACAAACATATTAATCAAAGGGTGGCGTCAATTTAAACTTTTTATCGAAACAATAAACCAAAATCGCTCATAAGAACTCGTCGATCACTAAAAATAATTATCTTTAATGCTTTTTTTATTTAATAAAGCAAAAAAAAATATTATCAACATTGGTTACCATAGAACCTAACAAACAAAACACACTACGCTACAAAAAAAAAAAAGTACACACCACAGTGCGACAAATAATATTTTACAAATTTTTAAACATAAACGGAACTAACGAAAATAAAAATAATACAAATAAAAACGAACACCGACGGTGATAAAGGTTGCAATAACAATGACAATGAAGTCCTAACGGTTAGATACTTTCTATACTATTTTTAAAATAAAATTCTATTTTTATTTTTTTATTTTTTTTTTTATTTTTTTGCATATCATTTTTAGAAATGATGGAAACAATGGAAATAAGAAATTAAAACAAGCAAGAATAATATTTAAATATTACGTTTTAATTGTAACAAGAAAAGTAGCATCGATTATAAAATTTAATTATCTGTTATATCCTTGTTTTATTTTTTCCCCGAATGGTTTTCATTTGCACCATATATTTAAAAAACTGTAAGTGGTAAGCCGAATTTTTTAGGTTGTTTTTTAACTCATTGGAAATTACAGAAGGCAGTGCAGTCTGTTGGATGCTGCAAAATTCAACACTACCCGAACACAATTCTGGTGGTTCGACAACAGACGGTGGGGTGAGGTGTAATTAGAAGTACGGGAAGTATGCCGGCACCATTTCAGCAGATGCTCTACGGTTGGCGAGGCCATGAACCCGCAAAGAGGACAGGTAGACGGAGGAGGAGCTCCTTCAAAGACGTAGTTATGTGACAGTGCAGTGTGCCCCAGGCGCAGTTTCGACAGGATCGAGAAATCCCTACGTGAGATAGGGAACGACGGCCACCATGGGTCAATGTTCGACTTTATGGGCCTGAGCCAGATCGTTTGTTCTGACATGGTTTGCTTTATTCATCAGAAAAGATGACCGTAATCGAGGCAGCACAGAGTTGAACGACATCGGGCTACATAAAGTTGTCTTAGCAGCCAAGTCGATCGTTAAAGTTTGAATAGCAGGTTTTTTATTTTAATTAGTAGAGAGTTGTAACTGTCTGGGCTCTGGATGGCTTTGATAGATTTAAGTGAGTCTGTAATAAGAAGTGCATTTTGAGACGCTGATCTGGAAGAATATGTCTCAAGACAAAGAAGGATCCCAAACATTTTTACCTCTAAAACAGACCAGTAGTCGTTTGGGCGCTCGGTGTACATTACGCTTACAATTTCATAAGCGCATGCAGTTGGTGAAGGAGAATTAGTGGGACTCGCTTTAGCTGCGTTTGTATACATGTGAATGTAGTTAGGGAAGGAGACGAATTTATTTAATACTACTTGAGACATGGATATAGAAAGGTTAGATTTTCTTAAGGAATCTGCTAAAGTTAAGTTTATAGATGTTGGGACATGATTCCAGGGCGCTGTAGTGGTCGGATTAACATGATGGTCGCTCTAATTTATGCCTTTTTTAGAAAAAAAGGTTAAAGCCTTGACCAATGGATCGCCAGGAAAGGATGGGAATAGGATTTGGGAATTACTGGTGGAAAATTGGTACGTTAAGGAATGACGAAAGAAATCTCGAAAGGTGAGATAATTGCGAATAATAGATAAAGGAGGAAGACCCGCCAAAGCACAAACGCCCAACGAAGGAAAAGTCCGATGCGCCCAATAAAGAAGCATTATAGATAGAATCGATAGATTTTAGAAGTGTTTTATTAGCAGAGGAATACACCTGTTTATTTAAGATAAGGTCTTTGTATACTGGTAACAACAATTTTGGATTTGTATTGTATTTGTGGTTGGATAAACATTTCATGAGTTTAATAGTTGAAAACTGTTAAATACAAATATGTGAGTGTAGCAAGCCATTGCTGTCTAATGTTACTACTAAATTTCGAAAGCGTTTTCTTTTTTTTCGATCAGTTGTTTGTTTTAAATACTTTGAAATTTATTTATGTTAATTTATTAGATGAATTTATTAATGTTATTAATATTTAAATTTTAAGTACTGCAAAAATTGGTAAACATATGTTAACATACGCGTCAAACAATTCGTCAGTAGGACAGAAAAGAGTGACTGTTTAAAAAAGTAAAAAAAAAAACGGAGGGAATAGGTTTTCCATAAAATGCTTATTATAACTTTTTCGGAAATCACATTTTGTGACCCATACTCTAATGAAAGCTAAAGAAAACGAACAAAAATAGTATTTTTAATAAAAATTATTACTCTTATTTTTAAATCCATTGTGAAA
Organism: Icerya purchasi; assembly: GCA_039619475.1. Lineage (NCBI taxonomy): Eukaryota > Metazoa > Arthropoda > Insecta > Hemiptera > Monophlebidae > Icerya > Icerya purchasi. Next base: position 244,577,556 of record CM077115.1, read on the forward strand.
AGTTGATTATTTAAATAGTTTGCATTAATTAAATTACGCTTCTTTTTTATTTGAAGCAATTTTATGAGAAATTTCAACTAGTTCAAATATTTTTTGCTTAAAGTAGTTATTTAAATTTCCAGGATTTAATAATTGACGACCTCACCGGTTTTAAATTTTTTGTATTTAAAGTATGTGATAAAATGTTTTTGTTTTTGCTTACCGTATAATTATATAAATGTTCCAGGGCAAAATACTTTTGTGTTAAAATTGCAATTTAAAAATAATTTAATTAAAACTTAAAATAATCATATAAAAAATCTAAAAAAAAAAAAAAAAAAAAGGAAGAAAAAGAAACCAAACGAGTTTAAAAATAGGGTATTTTCTTTTTTAGTTTTTACCACCGTATGGTGGCTTACTACTTCCGTATATTCAGTTTTATTTTTCACGTTTAATTTACCGATAATACAGTGCATAGAGTGTTAGGCAGCTCCAAAAATGTGTAAATAATTCTTTATTTTTAACGATTATAGTTAAGCTACAATCATTTTAATCCATTTTTATCCGAATCGGTTAATGGAAAGTCAGCCTCTTGCAAATAATTTACTATTTTGCAAATATGAATTAAAATTTATACAGATTAAAGTATTTTTAATAATAATTTTACGCGTATTTATGTTTCCTTAAAAGTATTTATTTAGATTACAGTTTATGTGTACTTATATGGCTCACAGCGTAGAGCATGTAGCATTGCCAATACCAACGGACGAAATAGCTCTTGATGCCGAGTAAGTATAACAGTTCTTAAAAATAGTTATAACTAGAGTACATAAATTTTACGAGATTATTTTTGTTAATATTTGCGAGACATTTTGGTTAATTTTATTATATTCAAAGATGATAAACGTTTCAATGACGCTGAAATTAGAAAAGTGGCAAAAATAACTCGTTTTAAGCCGCTCACAAGTACAGAACGACCGTTCTCCTCTCCTTTTCGATTTAAAAAAATGATCGATTGCTTTACCGAAAAACTAAACGTTGAGAATGTTATTTATTTTGAGCTGAACTGCAATCACCACTTTCAGAAGTGAAAAATTACTCTATTCCAAAAAGTTACTCTGCAGAAACTATTATCAGTATTTAAGAAATATAAATTTATGAAAATAAATTTTGTGTAGACTACTAAATGAAGTAAAATTAATGAACCTAAAAATTGGAGGTGTATTATAATTAAAATTAACTCGAGGTCCATAAGTTTGTTGATGTATTGGGGAACATGAACTCAGGCATCAATGTGAAATATATAATGAAAGTCACCAACTGAAAAGGGAAAAAAAGTAATTTTCCGGCAGGAGAAGGGAGGGGGCGTATTAATGATTAATGGTAATATTGAAAGATCTTCAGTTGCGGAGCATACGATACTTAATAAGCATGGAATAACTAATGTTATTATTGACTTAAAGGTATTAAAAAAATATTTATGTATTATGAATTACTAAATACTGCAGAATTATTGTACATAAACAGTTATAAACAGAAATGCACGAACAGAAATATACCTAATAATGTGAATCCACTTTTTAAAATTTATCATTTAAAATGGCATTTACACTTAGTCAATTAATTCAATTTCATAGTCGTTCCTATATAAAATTATTTAATTATATTTTTATTTCTTTTTAATTTATATTTTTATATTTTAAACTCAATCTTTGAATTGTGCAATTATTCTTTGATATATCGACTTGTCATATTGTTACGTTTGTTTACATTAGAGATAATTTGTTTTGCTACTTATCACACCATGAATATGAAGATTTTCCTCCGAAACATGTCGGTGGTTTTATAATATTATTTAATATATTTGTGCTATTACTGGTGCTTTTCATGTTATTTGAGTATATAAAATGACACCAGGTTATACGATATTAATATGAACTTACAATTTTAGTTTATAATTCATAAATTATCGAAAATTGCAGAAGAGCGTGAAGAACTAATGGGTATATCGAATAGCTACCATTTGTTGAATACAGCTTGTAAAAATGAAATTTTTGTGTATTGATATTTGTGATATTATAGATGAAGCAAATATAGCTCGTCGTATTACAACGGAGGTTTTATTTCTGTGGGACATTCCCTTAATTTATACGAATAGCTAAAATTATGCTTTAGCTTTGTCTGACCCATTTGAGTCTCTATCAGCGGCTCCGCGGTTCACATGAGAATTATCTACCCGCTGACTGATTGTTATAGATAGATAAGAGTATGAGTAACGCAGCTAGCAGCGAAGAACCGGTATGTGTTAATTACTAGTGTTGATTGAGCACCGTTAGCTGTATACGTTACTAGTCGGTTTTATCGGGGTCGCCGTCGTTTTTAATTTGTTTATTATTAGGAAAATTCCATCCGTACGTCACGCTTATTTTACAATCGTTTTTCATTGTACCTAGTCAAGAATATAAAAAATATAAAAAAAAAAAAGAAGAAAAAGTTGTGGTTAGTTTTTTATCGAAAACGCGGATTGCTCTGTTTGATTGAGCTCCCCGTGAGGGATTCTTGCGAAAGAACACTGTGATTCGCGTTATGGTGGGTTATAAAAAGTTTATTTTTATCTATTTTCGATTACCAAAAATATTATTACTTTTTTTAAGTCGTTTCTCTGGCGACCCCTGCGCCCGGACACCTTTAAATTTTACCTGGCTATCAAAAAAAAAATGCAATATTCGCTGCAAACGTCGGTACAGGGACCATCAACGTCAAAAACTGTGGTTGGTGGCAAGTGGAGTATTCTTATAATTAACAACTGAACTGAAGAACCGAAGAATTGTCACAGTTGACTCCCGGAACAGAGACAGCTGACGATAGGCCAATCGTCACAATATATATTTTATATTATTAAACCCATTATTTAACTGGATATTACTTTTAATAATGAATCAAGTAATAGGTTTTTCAAATTTCTATTTCCATCATTTAAGTCCTATAATGACACTAATGCTGCTGGATAACTTATAGTCCTGTATGAGTTAATTTTATAATCTGTTGATAACTATTTAAGACTTTTTTAAATGTTTCAATTGTGTAATTTATCAGCATAGATAATGCTACAAATAGTACGTTAGGCAGTGTATTGTCGCCTAATGTGGTATAATTCCTTTTTTTATAATTTAAAGTCTTTTGATTATTATTTAATTTGTTGGAAAGCTGCGAAATTGTTAACTTACAAATTCTGTTTCACGCCAAATTTATCCAATTACACAAATGTACATACGAGCTCAGGGAAATTCTTCTTTGCTAACAGTTCTTTCGGTAATTTTGAATATTGATTTATTTTATTAGTAAAAATGCATTTACAATCGTAAGGAAATTTTTATTCCGTGCGCGCTAGTTCAAATAGTTTCTAACGAATAATAAACTTTTTTTTAGATTAGAAAATGGACCGTTGGAGATCCAAATAATGATCAAAAATTGTAAAAGAGTCGCCAATATAAAAGCAGCCGCAAATTTGCCGCCCCGATTGATTACCCACAAGGTGAAATGTGATATTTGATAATTATTATTAGCGTTTATATAATGTTTTTTTTCCTATCCTGGGCGCGCCAGCGGCCTTGACCCAACAACATGAAAAATTAAGAGGTAGAACTAAATAGCCAGGCGGTCAGAAATGGAAAAAACAAAGGACAGCAGCAACAGAATAACTGAAGGCAATGGGAAGAAAAGGATATAGGTAGCGTCAAAGGGAGTAGGAAGACCCAAAGCTAAAAGTTGGGCGTAAAGAAAGGAGCGTTCGTTAGAGAGTGCAGAACATTCGAAAAGGATATGATTTGGATCATAAATGCAAGAAGGCTCAGAAGCGTGAAGAGAGCAGAAAGGAGAAGGGGACAAAGCGAATTAAAAGCGAGAAGGAAGGAGTAGAGAATGATTGATTCCGAGTCTAATTAAGGGAACAACCGTGGAACGACGACTGACAGGAATAGAATGAAACCAAGGCAGGAAACGGGGAACCGTGTTGATATATTCCTAAAAAAAAAGGATTCTTATTTAATTCTTCTTCTTCTTTCGATGCCGTACACTATGCAGTGCGTAGGCTATTCCCAATAATTTCTCTCTCTTGCCGCCTCAAAGAGTAAGCCGATATCGTTGATGTTACTCCACTCGTCGATGTTTTTTATCCACAAGTGCTTTCTTCTACCAACTGGTCTTTTACCATCAATTCTATCTTGAAGTATTAGGCGCGGAATGTTATACTTTTCTCCTCTTAGCATGTGATCGAGATATGCTATTTTCCTTTTTTTAATATTTTTTATGAGCTTCCTTTCTACGCCAGCTCTTTTCAGTACATTATTATTTGAGACTTTTTCGGTCCTTGAAATTCTTAATAGCCTTCTTAGAAGCCACATCTCTGTATCCTCTAAACGTCTAATAAAGCTGGCTTTCAAGGTCCACGTTTCAACTCCGTACAGAAGTACTGCAATAACGTAACAGTCTATAACTTTCAGTCTTAGCTGGAGTGGCAGATCATTAGCTAGCAAGCGTTTTTCATTTTTCGGAAGTTTTCCTTCGCCATTCCACATCTTGTTCTTATTTCTTCGTCATTGTCTAATTTCTCGTTTATTATTGATCCGAGATATTTGAAACTGGTAACTCTTTCAATTAAATTATTATTTACATTAGATGGCCCATAATATTTTAATCATCTCTTTTAACAACCATAAATTTAGTCTTTGATGCATTAATTCGAATACTGTATTTTTGACCTACAGTAGAGAGTTGGTCTAACACACATTGTAACTCCTGAAGACTTCCCGCGATAATTTCTGAATCATCTGCATATCTGAGGTTACTAATTCTTTTCCCGTTTACTTTTACTCCGAATTTTTCATTCTGTAATCCTAGTTTGAAAATTTTCTCCATGTATATGTTAAACAAGAGGGTTGAGAGTATACAACTCTTCTTACACCTTTTATGGTTTTTAGGGTTTCAGTCTTTAGATCTTGATTTATTTTTACCTCAACCTCTTGTTGCCAATACAGATTCTACATTATTTGGATGTCTTTTCCATCAAGTCCAGTTTCTATCAGAATTTTGATAAGTGGATCGTGTTTTACTGTGTCGAAGGCTTCTTCATAATCAATGAAATATATGTAGACATTTTGGCAGTGATCATAACATTGTTGCAGTAGTTGTTTCATACAAAAAAGAGCCTCACGTGTTCCGAAACCTTTTTATAAATCCAACCTGAGTATCCCCACTATGTAATTCACATTTCCTATAAATTCTTTCGTGTAGTACTTTTAAGAAATGTTTTCAACATATGACTCATAAGGGATATTAATCTAAATTCTGAGCACGATTTGGCATTTGATTTTTTGGGGATCAGTATAAATGTTGACTTCAACCACTCTTGAGGGATTACACATGTATCGTATGTCTTGTTGAAAAGTGCTGTTATTGTTGGTATCCCAATACATTTTAAAACTTCTGCTAGAATTTTATCGCATCCTGTAGCCCTCCTATTTTTCATGCATTTGATAGCTCGTTCTACTTAGCACTGTAGTATTTCTGGACCTTGGTCTTCGCTATTTACTATATTTGTTTGGAGTACTAGTCGTTGATCACTGAATAGGTCCTTTACATGTTGTTTCCACGTTTCTACTAGCTTTTCTTGCTCTATAATTACTTCACCTTTTTGATTTCTAATAGGAATTAGCTTAGCCTTTTTTGTGGTTCCTGTTATTTGTTTAATTTTCTTATGGAAGTTAAAGTTATCATATAACTTCAGAAGTTCTTCAGCTTCTTCACATTGTTTCTGTACCCATTCCAACTTTCTGACTTCCTTTCGGATTATCTTGTGTATGCTTAAGTAATTCCCTATATCTCCTTTAACTTTTGCAGATTTTCTTTTTTCCATTAGTTCCAGTATTTCATCCGTCATCCACGATTTACCTTTTTGATATTTAATTTTTCCTGTAACTTCCTCGGCAGCTTTGATGGTGTATTATCTTTTATTTTCTTCCAAACATTTTCGATGTCTTCCATTTCAATCTCTGTGACTGATGGTATTTTAGCTTGTAGCTCTCCAATTAGATTGTTTCTGATATCAACGTTTTTAAGCTTCTCTACATCTAACTTTTGATTCTCATTTCCTTTCTCCAGTGTATAGAATTTAATTCTGACATTTGCATTTACTGGATTATGGTCGGAATTAATGTCTGCTCCCGGGTATGTTTTCATTTGAGTTATACCATTTTGGAAACATCTATTAACTAGAATATAATCTATTTGGTTTCTTATAATATTGTTCTTAGTATCCTGTTGTGATTTCCAGGTATATAGGTGTCTTAGCGGGGAGCGTATAAAAGGTGTTTTTGATTTTAAAGCCTTGTTGACAGAATTCAATGAGTGTAGATCCTCGTTCATTTCTCTGTCCTAGGCCAAATTTTTACCTCTTCGCTCCCGACTTTGGCATTGAAGTCCCCCATTATAATATTCAAGCCCTGTTTTTTCAAATTCTTAATAGTCTTTTGCAATCCATCATAAAAATATTCTATTTCTCCATCAGATTTATCGGCTGTTGGTGTATAAACCTGGACAATGTTAATATTTTGCTTCAGACCTTTCAGCTGTACTAGTATTATTCTGTCGGACACAGCTATGACATTAGTTTGACATTTCTTGTACTTCTCTCCAATTATAACTGCTACACCACTTCTTCCACTTTTTACTGGTCCAGAGTAAATAAAGCGCACTTCATCGTATTCAATAGTTCCACTATCTGGCCATCTGTGTTCATTAATTCCCAATATATCGATAACTAGTATTTTCATTTCTTTAATTATATTATGTATCTTTCCAGCCTCTAATAGGCTACGAACGTTCCATGTTCCAATCCCGATTCCTTTGCATCTCTTCTTAACGAGGGGGAAGATTCTTGGCACCCTCTGATGATTTAACACCTGCCCCGGACTGAGGTGCTTTCTGATTTCTCGACATAATGAAGATAGCAAGGGTCGCAGAAACACTTGGGAGTGTCCTGGAGAAATGGTTTCCCTTGCTTTCGGTGTCCGCAGTGTGTACATGCCGGTTTCTATGGCTTCCATTGTCGCCATGCAGTTTTCAATCTACGGCTGTTTCAATCTACTTAATTTCCACCTGCAGTTGATACTGAAAGAGCTGCTGCCCTCAAAAAAAAAAGAAAAAATAGGAAAAAAGAAATGCCGGCATAGAAATACTTTAAATATTCGGTTTAAAAACACGTTCGTTTGAATAAAAATATTTTAAACATTATTTTTGTTGTTGAAATTTTTTATTAACATTAAATGTAGTTTGAATGTGCTTAAAAATAATTTAGCATTGTTAAAATTATTATCATTTTCAGTTGTTTTTTGATTTTTATGTATACGTGTTTGACGGGATTGCATTATTTTACTCTTTTAAAAATAATTTGTATACAAAATAAATTTAAACGAGGATATTGTAAATTCTATGCCGAACTATATAACATGCTTAAAGGATCACTAACCTTCTTTTTCTTCTTTTTTTGATCAATGAAATTAAATTATTTTTTATGGAGAAAAATTATTTTAACTAAATAAATAAAAAAATTTTAGAGTATAAAACGAATTAAGAAAAAAAATCCGAATCAAGTTATAATTTCTCCTTTTATTGTTTTTTTCTTTCGGGTAGTATAACGTATTCATTTTTCTTTTAAAAAATAATCAACCGCTTATTTTTGTTTATTATAGTTTCGATGAATGAAAAAAATAATAATAATTTTATGTCAGTTCGCAAATAAAAGTGGCTGTATGTTAAGCTAGATAGTAAAAGAAGGAATAAAAAAAGAAAAAGTAAGCAAACGTTACTTAAAATCGTTGTTTTGACTATTCCTTTATTTATAGAATTGTCTAAAGCGATTACCAAAACACGATTTTTTCACAATTTATTTAAACGTATGTTATGTAAATACGCAAAATAATCAAATTAATAACATCTGTGTAATTATAAATTAAATTAGAATGTAAGGAAAAATAAAAAATCGTAAACTATTTTAAAAAAAACTTTAAACCCCGTAGTAACCGAACAATGATAAGAAAATAAACTATTCACGCACGCATTTAACAAAGAAATAAAATTTAATTTTAATAATATTATAATATAAAATAAAAATATAACTTTATGTGAATAATTACCTTTTTTATTATTGTTGTTATTTTTTATTACAGCATATTGAATGCATTAAAAAACAAGTTGAACTAATGATTTTAACTCCAATGTGCTATCCGAGACATTTTTTCCAAAAAACACAATCTACCATTGTTACAGTAAGTATCCGTGTACTATCTATTCGTTAATTCTTAATCAAAAATTCGGTCATTTTAATGTTAATATTTAGAGTACGGTTGAACAACAGCCTTTTTATCCGAAAATGACGGTTTTACCCATACAGGAAAATAAGAAAAATTAAAAAAGCAAAGAAAAATAATTTAAAGCAAACGCAGTTGATAACGCAAAATCAATTTTTTTTTATTTTTTTCTTTACAAAAACCTGGCTTATTTCTTTATTTTTCTGTTTTCGGACATTTGAGTATTTGGTAGAATATTTTAATAATTAATGTAATACATGTTAAACTTATTTGCATGATCGTGTCAGTTATTAAAAATCATTTAAATATAAAATTTCATTTAAATAATACTGAGTATTTTTTATATTCGGTGTGTTATCTGAGTTCTTTTATATTTAAATCTTCACATTCCAATATATATTTTTAATAATTGACGATGGATGTTAAAAAGTAGGTGTCTAACCGGATTTTTTTTTAGAATAATGTAACCCTCGGATCACATTTCAGTTGGATTCTACTAACGTTATACGTTACAGAACGTAACGAACTGCGACATCTAGAATAAGAAAAGTTTGTTTTGTATTTCAATTTCGACACCGAGTAAAACTAAATGAATAAAAACCATCATTACTTGTACAACTTTAATTACTATTTTGTTTTTTAAGTGGTTTTTTGTGCCTAATAAAATTAAATGGAAATTGATAATCAGGCGGAATATCGAATATTGTTTATGAAACATTTTGTCTAATTACTTTAGAAATAACTTTAATACTAGCATAGTTTTATTTAAATACATACATGAATAACGTGATACGAAAAAACTTGATCTGTTTTAGCTGTCGGTGACACCATCGCCTCGATTGAATTCCGAGTTTATATCGGTTTACTGTATGTCGCAATTAACTTTAAAAGTTGAAGGTGTTGTTAAACATAAGCACCAATCCAAATTATACAGATCAGTAACTGCCGTAGTATTAACTGTGACTTCTCATTTAACTGCCAGAGCCAATATATCGCAAGATTATAAGGTAAATAATTTTAATAAAGTAGATTTTAATCCACTAGAAACATAAAGATCATTCCTTCATTTAAAAAAATTAATTACTTCTTTTTAATTTTAATTTCCTTTAAAAAAAAAAAAAAAATTAAATTTTCAAATATTTCGTTTCTTCTAATATCCTCCTCCCTTCATGTTAATCTATATGTTATATTATTCTCAGACGATCGCATGTTGCAAAACTAAAAAAAAAAAAAAAAAAAAAAAAAAGGGAATAAATTAAAAATAATAATCTCTCAAAGTATAATGGTTATGTAGAAAATATCCATATAAGATGTACATAAGGTAAAATTTAATTATAAATATACTGGAGTTTTCAATTCATAAAGAGTCCTTTTACGCGTGCATATAGTTAATTATTGATGATTCACGTTACATTTTTATGTTTACGGTAATTTACGTTACATCTTTTGTTGTTTTAAATGAAAAATTAAAATGCGAATTTAAAAATTATTAGTAAATGCTCTTTTTTTAATTTTAGGTTTCGACTGAAATTTTTATGATTTATTATTTTTCAAGTTAATTAAAATAAATATAGTTAGATGTGTTATAATTTAATATATTACGTAGAGGGAATACTGAATTAGTGTTTTCCCTTGAGTAGCATAGATCCTAGTTTGCGCTACTCACTTAATAAAAAAAATTATATTAATTGTATTAAATGTTACCGAGATATAATGTAGTACTTCTAGAATGTATTAGACTTGCAATATAATTTCTACTAAAGAAATATAGTGGTCGAATTGCATAAAAAACTTTGGGAACACTCAATTCAAAAATCATTGTTTATTTTAATTAAACATATATATTCAAATGACTGTATCAATTTTAATAGTATATGTAAATGTTTAATAATAACTTTTTTAAAATATGGTCATCACAATAGTCGAAATGTTAGAACGATCAAATTACCCGTAATCGAGAACCTGAACTGATGGCAACTAAAAAGGCACTGACAGACTCTCGTTGTGTAGATATTCCGAGTAATTGTTTTAATTAATCCCAGCTATTCATCTATAGAGAGATTAGTTCAAGCTGCCAGAAATAGGGATATATGATCAACATCCCCTGTGATCGCTACACACGGTAACCGTGTACAGCATTTTGATGATGATGATGATGATTCATTTGGCTGCTTTAGTTCACATTGATTGTTCGTTACTGGTTCAATAAATATGTAAATTAAATTAAAATTGTTCGCAATTTAATATTAATTGCAGTCAAAATTTTGAAGCGAGAGTTTTGGTATGAGTATATTTTGTACACAAAAACAATTAGGTTCGACTAGATCTTGATGTTTCTGAATAGTTAAATACAAATATATCGAGTGGATGGATTAAATCTTAGTTCTTCACAAAAAAGGAAGTATGGTTTCGTTATGTATAGATTTTATACGCAAAAACAAGGTTTGGTTAGATCTTGATGATGAATTTGTTTGGAAAATATTATTTGGTGTAATGTTGGTACGTTTGAAGTATTCAAACTGTTCAAATCTTTATAATTTAAAATTTCTTAGAGGCAGCGGTCTTTGATTAGGTACACACAAAACAATTTGAAATTGATTAATATTTGAAATAATTTTTAATTGCTTACAACTTAAAATTTAAATTATTAAAATACTTACTTTAATTTTAGTAATGAAATCTTAAAGCATGTGCAGTTTTAATTAGCTTCGCAATTGGTTATCTAAATGGACAACCAATTGCAGTCGTCTAAAAAACAGCTAGCTAAAATTACTGAATCAACCAGTTATTCAGGATCATTACACACAAACAGCTATTAATTGGTGTAAAATGTTTTCGTTGTTCTACAGCATCGCGTTTGTGTTTGTCTTTTTTACCTTTTTTGTTATTTTTTAATTTGTAATATAGCTGAATCGTTTTGTACGACACATCGCGTGAAGTTTTGAAGTACTTCATTTTACTGTGTTCTATACTTTCGGTTAAATTTTACATTTATTTGTTTTCAACTTTTTATTATTTGAATTGTGCATTCATATTTTTTTTTTTTTGTTGCATAGATAAATGCAGTGTTTCTGTCAGTAACGCGGGTTTATGCGAGATACAACACTTAAACTGATTGCAAAAGTTTGATTTATTATTGTACAAATGCTGTTCAAAAACAGTAAAAAAAAAAATACAAACAAGAGAAACGAAAACATATTACACCAGTTAATGACAACTTTATGTGCAATGATCGTTAATAACAGGCTGATCTAGTTATTTTAGTCAGTTATTCTCAAATAAGGTTCCAGCTGACTTAATTAAAACTGCACATGTTTTAACGTTTTATTATTCAAATTTAATAACTATTTTAAAAATTTTAATTTTAAATTGTTAGAAATTGAAAATTACTTGCAATGTTAAATATCTTTAACTAATCAGTTTAAAATTACTTCAAGTATTAAAAAATTTCAAATTGTTTTATTATACATAACTAAAAACCTCTGGCTTTGAGAACTTTAAATTGCAAAAATTACGTATGCTTTGAATGCCCATAATGAACCAAATGGCAAGATCTAACCAGACGTTATTGTTTTAGTACGTAAAATTTACTCATACTGAAGGCACTTTTCCTTCTGCGTGAAATATTCATCCGCAGGATATATGCAACCATCCAAACACCAAGATTTAACCAAACTTTATGGTTTTTATGTATAAAATAATCTACTTATACCAAAATCATTGCTTCGAAATTTTGACTACAATTAATTTTAAATTGTAAACGATTTAACTTTTTTTTTTGTAATTATAAAAGATTTAAAATTAAATTATTCTAATTTGAATGTTGATTGAACTACAAAAGGAAACCTCAATATAAACTAAAACCGCAAAATGAGATGATCCTAGAACAGTAAAATGAAAGGCCGCGATTAATCCGAATATTTATTGTGTAATCAATATTTCCATTAAAGATGTATTTCTTTTATTCAGTTTATTTTCTTTTGAGCAGTATGGTAATTAAATAAACTTTAAGTGCAGTCCGCATAGCAAATCACGATAGTTAGTGACTCTATTCAAGATTTGAATACAAACGACACCTCTGGTAAAAAAAATATCGAAACTTCTGTTATAAGATTCTTTAATCGTTTTTCCGTAATTTAAATTTTGCAAGAATTTGAATAAAATCTATTTGCACAGCGCAATTTCTAAATTATATAGCGAAATGTTTACAGAAAAATAGATGAATGTTATTGTCAAGATTTATTTCAAATGTAACCGCAATTAATACTTACGATTATGCGGTAATTTAGTATTATGCTTATGTTATAAAGCTATTTCCCCCACTGCTTTAACCCTAAATTTGTCCCTTCTAGGCTGAAATACTCGTTAAAGTCAGCTAACCATTTTTAAAAGTTTTATTTCTGTCATAACTGGAAATCATTCGCTTTTTACTCCTTCTTCACCGTTTTATTTTTTTCGTATCATTTTTTTATTCTATAAACTGCCTAGCTGCTTACTCGTCCGCTTCATTTGGCTTTAAATAAATTCGTAGTTTTATTCTTTAAAAAAAAGCGAATTAATGTAAAAATTCCTTCTTTTTCTCGAAAACATATTTATTGCGGTCCAACAATAAAAATAGTCCTCACGTTCATCTGAAAATTCTCTGCCTCGCTGTGACTTGCATCTGCTGCGATCGAACAAAAGTCGAGAGTTTCTTTGTAAAAATGAACGAATTTCTTTCTTTTAAATTTTCATTATATCGTATTAAACGCATTATTTTAGCGTTTATAGCGTACTGCGATCAGCACTTGAACTTTGCCGTGGTATAATTAGTTAAACAAACTTATTTATAAAAAAATATGTATATAAATAAAAATTAATATTTAAAATTTTACCTGTGGAATTATGAATTTAATAAATCGATAGACTATTGATTAAGTGAAAACATTTTTTTATGTACTTGGAAATCATTTTTTTTTTTTTTTTTTTTAATTTAGAATTTAGAATTTACATTTACTATAGTGAATATTTTATTTATTTATTTATTTTTTTTATTGTTTTTTTTTTTTTATCGAACATACTTTAATTCACTTTTTCCGCACTTTATTAATAAAAGCTCTCATAAGTCAGATAAATTACACTAAAAACTTACGAATGATGCAATAAAACCTGTATTAGGAACTAGTATTTATCCGCCGATGAAATCCGGGACAAAATCTCAGTAGTTGCTTTAATATGCACAAAGAGACAGACAGAAGCGAAAAACGACTTTATTTTATACTGTTGCAGCTTCACTCTCATATTAATATCCATTTAAATCTATAAGAATACTTTATTATAATTTACGTTTAATGGCTTATAAGTTTCATCGAGAAATTACAACTTTCCCCGAACACTTTGACAGTTAAAACATTTCACTACGTTAATATGTGGTCTCGCAATGAACTTTTTTATGAGTCGTTTTAGATTAACATAGACCGCTTCAAAGAATTCAGCAACAGAGACATTTACGATTTTTGCGCTTATGTCAAACACGAGGAAATACCTTCAAGTAGCAATACAGTATACAATTAGAAGCGCTTGCAACGACCGGTTACTCTGATCATTAGAAAGCCGATTTTTTTCTTTTTCATAGCAATATCAATAGAAAACATCAATTGAGCACTAGTTTCAAGATTATTGCTCTTATCAATCTGTATGAATGTATACTAATATGCATTTTACAAAATTTGCGATTTTCCGGAAACTCGCTGAAAGAATTTCAATCAAAATGTGTACGTGTTACATTTCTAGTAATCTTGGAAATAGTTTGTTTTTTACTGATTTTTTTAGTTTTTCAATCAAAATCTATTCACGTATGCTTAAGTTTTTTTTTTTTTTAATTAATGAACTTAAAATTAGTGAATAATCATTTATAAATCTTTGAAAATTTTAAATTCTTAATTAGTAAGTTAACATGCCTGCTAATTCTGTTTTATAGTAAATAAATATTTAATATATTAAAAAAATAAAGTCATTGATATATTTCAGTATAAATAAAATTAATAACACTGTTATGAAATCGAAACCTAACATTATCCGAATTATAATTTTATTTCGAATACTATTATCATTAACTTTGTACATATTTAAAAATATTGGTCTTTTTTTTTTTTTTTTTTTTTTTTTTATTTTGTAGTATAACGAATTTTTATTTACCATGAATTAAAAGTGATCAAAGAAAAATAGATAAATTTATTAATTTAAGAGTACATTGGAAGTAATTCTTTAGGCAAATTTAATCAAAAATGAAGTCTTTATTATTACAGGGAAATAATTATAATTTCGATTAGATATTTCTATTGACTCACTTGCGCGCATTTCTTTTCTTTTTTTAGATGCCTGCAGATACTAATATCGTTCTGACGCACCGAGTTACACCTCAAAGAGAATTTTTCCGTTCAGAATTTCTTTTAGGCTTTTCCGTTCCCGGCCAATATCAGGTAACAATAGATGCGGCCTTAGAGGATCAGACGGGTTTCGTTTGGCAAATTGGAACACGAAATTCATTTTTAATAAAAGCTATGGACGATTTGCAACCATCGAGAATAAACAGACCACTGGTTTAATTAAAACAGCGTGTCTAAAAAAAATTTGTTAACATATACTCGTTGAAGATGGTTTAAAAACGAAAAATCTTCACGGATGATTCGAAAATTGTGGCTTGAAGATAGGTAATGAAATTGGAATAAGCGCAATTGGCTAGTTAAAAATCGAATCGACGATCAGTATACATGTAGTACATCATCTCGAAATGATGTCAACCTTATGAACGTAGCTGATGTAAGTTTGCTTTTTTTTTGAAAATATTCCTAAAATTCGAGAATAACCGGTCTTTAATGTTCAGTTAGATTTTCTTCCCAATTTTTTCGTACTATTCCAATCCATACCTGACATAACTTGCTTGTTTCTTCGTTATTTATTTCTGCAATTTATTACCCGCTGTAGCAGTCCCGTTTTTAGCCTATTGTCCTTACCAATAAGAGCAACTCCGTATTTTTAATGATATTAGAAAGGATGATTATAAAAATAAAAAAAAAAGGTAAAATATCTCTTCGAAAACTTAATTTGTAATAAAATTTTTGAAATTGTCTTGTAAAATTCGAATGCGCTATTTGTATCGATATAATGGAAATATTGAAGATGTAGATTTATTAAATGAAACTTTTCTAAGCTGTTATTTAAAGTTTTCATTGGAGAAAAAACGTAATTTAGAATTTTTTCATTTTAAAGTATAATCTTATCACGGACAGTGCAGTACTGTATAATAAAATCGGTTAATTTGACGATTTAATTATTTGATTAATAAAATGATAAAAATCCTAATTCGCGACAGGCTTATTACTTTACATGAATTCTTTTCGGACCTCATTGCAACGGTTTTGTTTGAGCTTTTCTTTCGTGTACATTTTTTATTTGTCAAAAAATTAACTAACTAAATTTTTTCCAAGTAATTTTTTGTGAATTTAATAATTATTACGTACACCAAACAAAGTGTCGGCCGTGGCGTGCATTTTACTAGTTTGCAATAGTTACATATAAATTTGTATTTGTTACGTTTTGAAGTTATACGCGGTAAACAGTGTGTTTCTTTGCAATTTAGTACCTAAAGAATTTTTAATGATAAAATTTTAAACTTTTGAATAATTACGAGTATATATATAGACAAACGCCCTTCACTGTAACGATATTTTCGTATTTTGGCTTCAAATAACTTTTAGCTTTATATTTGTTTAAATGAGTAATCAAAAAAAAAAAAAAAAAAAAAAAATGTTTACATTTTAAAAACAGAATAATTTAAATGCGCCAACTTATGCGTATTTTATTTGCTAAATGAATGGTCTAATTCTAAAACCAGTGTAACACCCGATGTTCACTGTAATTACCTGTTTTTTTTCTTTTTTTCTTCTTCTTATTAATTTATTTTTGTTAACGTAAATAATATTTTAAATTATACTAATGTAGCCACCATTAGGTTAGTGGAAATATTGTACCAATTAATTTCATTCTAATTAAATAGAGCTACGGCGTTAAAATTTATAATAAATATTAAAAGTAAAATAATCGGTAAATTTTTATAACGAACGAGGAATTGAGCACGTGGTCGGAGAGAAAATGTGCGTGTTTGTAAATATACCATCTCGCGCACTGGTGCTTAACGAAGTATAAACCGCCGTTTTTGAAAATGGGGTTGGAAAGAACGAAATGGCCGAATAGCAGACGCGGCCAGAGAGGATTTAAGTCAGAAGGCAGTCGATTTGCATTTTTTACTTCGCTTCTAGACAATACTTCGTTTAAGATCGACCCGCGCAGAAAACCACCGATTTTAAAGAAAACGATTACCTGGTTTTTTAGTTATTTAACTGTTCCGTATTTCCAGTGCGTTACTGTGAAATCCCGCTAAAATATTGTTTCCGAGATCCGATGATCAAAGTAAATTTTTGTTTCAACTGACAAATACCAATCCTCGTCGATTTTAATCAACGGGTTCGCACAAATAGCAGACACCGGATTACCGACGACAACAGCAACACATAGAACTCGATTTTATTATATTAATCATTGTAATTTTTACATTTGTGTACATATTTAATAACTGCGCCTTTTTCAGCGGTTGCTCAGCAAAGAAAATTCGCTGCAATATAATTTATTTAAAATATAAAATTATCCATCTGCGCAACAAAACTTGACAATAATCAAACTATAATAGTAGTTATAATAATGAACAAATTAAAAATAATAGTATGTCCACGGTAAATACAAAACCGCGGTGGCATCCTCAGGCAGTAAGTTACAAGTAAACGTCGAGCACATTGCACAATAAAATAAGTCTGACAAGTGAGTTTATAGGAGTATATTTAAAATTTCACATTACACATTTAGAAAAAAACTATAGTAAGCGACGAACAAAAAGGTACGAATTTTCGCTTATCCTAAAGTAAATAAAAGGATCAATTGCTCTTCAGGGGGAGTGATAACTATAATTGATGAAGCACATTGAAGCACGTAAAAAGGAAAAATATGACTAGTTTTTGAGAAAATTATAAAAGCACACGAATAAAAAAGCAAAAATAATAAGATACAAATACAAATCTGGATTAGAAAAATTATATGAAAACTAAATAATTATATTTATAAGTTATTACGGAAATTATATTCAGAATTTTCATATATGACTTTATATGCAAAAAACAATTATGAAAGAACAAAGTCGAACTACTCTATTTTTCAAATCTTACAGCATACGATCCTAACTGTAAACACGAGTAAATATTTAATCTAGCACTATTTAAAAAACAAAAACGGAAGAAAAAAAAAAAGGCAGTTTATCGGCAAATTTAAAACTCAGCTGGTATCGGTGTAATTGAAAATTATTATGTAAACTCCGTTATTCCGTCCGAATCGTACACCAATAATTCTTCATTGGCAATCGTATCGGGTAAACTATTATTACGAACTTCCTGTAAATAATTCCGAAAAACGTTTTTTAGTTTCTGCATCCTGACAATATCCTGCGTTTTATCACGGTAATCGTCTTCCGACATATAATCGCTGACATTTAATTCGGGACAATGACTCAAAAGTTCGTTATCGGATACATTTGACAAATTATATACATTCAACGAGGCACGTTTAGGTTGCGGATTGGCCGCTTTAGCAACTGACGGACTATGAGACACGGTAACATTGGTAACGGAAGTTGTAAGCGGTGGTGGAATACCGCTGGTAGACGATTCAACGGTAACGGAAGATTGTGTTTGTAAATTATTAATCTGTGTTGGCACAGAATCTATGTCAGCTGAATTTATCGAACCTTGATCAGTAATCAGTTCCGCCGGTAGAGTACCTATGACGTAGTCGCATTCGTATGACAAATCGTTCATTACTGAAAATATAATGGGACTGAAAAAAAGAAAAAGATATTCCGCATTAAATCACGGACAATACGAATGAAACACGTCTACCCCATCAAAAAATGCAATTTACACGCAAAATAGAATGCCCAGTGTCGCATAAAATGTTTTTGATCGTTTGCTTTAACGTGATCTCCGGTAATGGCATTCTTTAATTTCAAATATAAAATATCGTAGATTTCAGTTTTCTTTCAGTATATTTTTATTTGCATTTTCTTTTCTCATATATAATCTTATAAGTAGCACTCACATCATATATATATTTTTTTTTTTTCTTTTCTTCAATTACCACTTATTTACTATTTTGAACAAAAACTTGAAAACCCAAAGCATTCAAATATTTGTGTAAATTGAAAAAAATTAAATAATAAATGATCGAGTAAAGATTTCATTTAAAGGCCAAAATCATGCCGTAGGTTTTTAACTTTTAGAATTACAAGAAATAAGGGGCGGGCTTAGGTCTTGCAAAATCCGGCAATTATAATATATTTTTTAAAGAAACGAGATAAAAAATTTTTTCACTTTTTTTTCTTTTTTCCAAATTAACTTACCAACTGTGACGAATACGACTGCATAATACGCTATAATATAACTCTTTTATTGAAATATCTGTCGTTTTTTCTTTTTTTTTTCTTTTCATATGTCACGTTCCAATGTTAGTAGTAATACTTGGACGTCTATATATTAATCGTACTTAATCTAAATTTATTTAGAAGTTATATCAGTTTCAATCATAGGAATATTTAAAAGAAACTTTAAAAGCAAATAAAAAAATATCCAGTTGAAAATTTTGCAATAGTAGTATAAATTATACATGAACGTTTTTTTTTTTTTAGAAAATAATTGCGTAATTATATTCCAACAAATGTAATACGAGCTTACAAGATCATGTCTCGCGCATATAAAGGGAAGGTAAAATAAGACAACTGGCGAAGTAAAGCGTGCAAATGACGACTATTACTTAGTTTTGTTAATGTACATCTTGAAAGATGCCACGTCATTTTTATTGGATTATAGAAATTCTTTTATAATTAATGCATCTGGACTAAACAAAATTACGAAAATCTTACAAGAAAAAAAATATGCTTAAAATTAGAATATATGTAACTGTACAAGAAAATTTTTTTTTTTCCATCAAATATTATTCAGAGTTTGTTTTAAAAAATAAAAATCCGTTTTTTCGTTTTAAAAGAAAACTTGAATAATATTTGAAGAAAATAAACTTTAGTATAAAAAATAAATGCTAAAATAACAAACTAATACGTAAGTAACAAAATTAATATAAGAATATCAAACTTGTTATCTTAGGAACGTTTTCGGGCATAACCCATCTTCAGCTAAAATAATCGAACTAAATAAAAAACATAGTGTAACAGTGAAGTTCGATTATTTTAGCTGAAGATGGGTTATGCCCGAAAACGTTCCTAAGATAACAAGTTTGATATTCTTATATTAATTTTGTTACTTACGTATTAGTTTGTTATTTTAGCATTTATTTTTTATACTATAGTTACTAACAAACAGGATGATAAAATATTCTTTAATAAAAAATAAACTTTGCTCTAACATTAAAACTTCAAAGTATGAATATAATTTTTTTTTATATTCTAATTAATTATAAACATTACATGGCAGAATAATAAAACTTAAATTCGACCGCAGACACACGTACGGGCGATGAAAAACAGCAGCTTAATAATCATGCTACTAATTAATAAAAAAATTATGAAATATTAAGATATTTAGAAATTTTAAAACATAAAATTCCAGTTTAGCCGATGTATTTGTCCCAACACACTAGCGTATATTAATTAATTCGGCTATTGTTTAAAGTTAAAAGGTGTTGAAAGAAAACCTCAAAATTAATATTTGCTAATGTGCTAGGAACTTTATTGCAAAACGTTACTACGCTTTGAAAGAACTCGTTTATTTTAAAGGCTCGGAGGAAACCGAAAATCAGTGAAAAAGTCAACATTAGTTCAAGATTCATACGTAATCGAGAGATTATGAAAAAAAATAATAACACGGGCCTGTAATTTACAAAAAAATAAATACCTTGTTTTTAATACTTCATAATATAATCAACCGCGTACGGGACTAAGGTATAAATCTGTGATACAACTAGTAAATAACAATTATTTGCAAGCCATAACACCATTCTCGTCTTGAGAAATAGCGTGTAAAAAGCCGTCGAAAGAAAAAACTTTAATGATTCCGTTGCACATTCAATAAACAGCTAATTGCAGATATGTAAATTAATTCTCAAAGCCCCGAAATAATTACGTGTTTAAAAATTTAATAAAACGGTAAAATCACGTCAAAAATAAATCAATGAAAAAAATTCTAATATTACACTCACCTTCCGGGGTCACCGAAACGAATTTCTATCGCGGAATTTGCCAGTTCTGAAAACAGGATTATTGCCCTTAATTCTTTCAGAGAAAATGTTATAGCGCCGTAGACACTTACGCAGTAAGATTCGAAATCTTCCACATTTAAGTATAATTCTGTCCGTAAAGATCTCTTACCTAAATTTATAGTAAATACACAATTTCCACTGATTAAATATATATATATATATATATATATATATATATATATATAGATAGATAGATAGTACTAATAGTATTTTTAAATTCACGTTTGATTTCTTTTTGTACTTCAGATAATAAATCTGAAATTTATCAAATAATTTCAAAAATTCACGCTTGGAACAAGTTTTGAAAGCAGCAAAATTTTTATAAGATTTAAAGTATTTCTCTAATGTAACATCTATTAACCCACAATTTAGTTAAATCTGTGTTACAGAATAGTACATTTTTATAATAGAAAAAAAATAAACGTTACTGTGAAGCAACCCTTACACATTTTGTCGGATAATATAAAATTAAAGTAATCAAAATATTATACGCAATAAACTCATTATAAAAAATGTAATATTTCAAATGATCGCACGCTGAATTATTATTATTATTTCTGCATACTATTCTAATATAAGTTAATAAACTGATAAAACCTTTGTTTCAAAGCTATTAAATTTGAAAATTAACTGGTATCAATACGCAAGTTTATTTTACCGATTTAAACAGAAATAATATTACGCAAATCAATTTTTAAAAACACAGAAATACAGCTGATAAAACAAACGTGTAATAAAAAAAAAAAATTTGCTCATAAATTAATTATTTTGAAGAAAACTAATACGATAATTGTGTGATGTCAAAAATTCACCTAACGTAACACGTGTAAGTTTTAACAAATTTGAATTACTTTTTTTACTTCTGCCGTAATGTGATATTAAACCTTAAAGAGCGCCCATCGCTCTATTGCTACAACGACAATATATAATACTGAATAATATAGAGTAGCCCGAATTTTTCTAATGGGAGATTGAATTCAAATGTCTTTATGATACTAAATAAGAATCTGTTAGCACCGTTAATACCTCTAAAATCATTTTCTAATAAACAAAGAAAAAGTTATTTCACGCGCCTTCGAAATATAGACACTTTTAATGCCGTTTCGTGGAATAAAACGTACACTTTCTATCCTGATTTCCGAACGCACATTATGTAGGTTCGATAGAGAAAAAAAAAAAAAAAAATGGAATTTTTTCCACACAAATTTTCAGTTTAAATCGCTATTCGCAACTTTTAAATTACAGATTTGAACATTTTAGTTACAAAAATTATAGTTTTAAAGGAAAATACTTCAGCAGAAAATATACTGTCAAATCTAAATCATAACCAGATTTACATATCCGCTTAAGTTAACGTTCGTTTATGGTTTAATCACAGTTTAATATAAAGTATCAAGTGACATTTATTATTACACGAAATTTTTAGACTACGATAAATTAATCGTATATCTATCTACTGTTGATTGCGTGCTCCAAGTTAGAATTAAAAAGCGGAAAAAAGAAATTTATACATTACCTTCGGCACCTCCATAATAGTTTCTTAAAAAAACTTTCTGGGGAGTAACTAAAAATGTAATCTCTTCATCCTGAGTACGAAAATGTTTAATCGCGTTGTGAAGAAACTTTGAATAAATGGTAAAATTATTTGGCATGTCTTCTTTCGAGTAGTCTAACTAAACATTAAAAATTAACATAATTAATTTTAATACGATTCTGTAAGCGTATTCTTACGTTAAACATTCAACTACAAATGCACTAATAATCCGGCTCTTTTTATCTTCGTTTATGGAATTATGAGAAAGTTTAATTGTATAAATTTGATTTGTCGATAAGTAACTTATCGTACATTTTGCTCACTAACCATATTAATTTGGCAAAAATAACTCTACGAGCTTCCACCGCTGCAATAAAATACTAACAGTATGACTCGTGTCGTGTACTGATCATCTTGTAACAAATTAAATGCCATTTTAATCACTATCGCGGCATAAACTAGTAAACACGGCAAGTTCGTTGTATAAATGTGTATTTTGAAAAAAAAAAACAACTATCGCCGTAGAGAGTCTTTGTCGTAATCACTTAAAACTTTAAAACAGCGGAGTTGAACTTAAAAAGTCGCCCAGCAAAAATGTAGTCTAAAAACATTCAAACAGTTACACAATTTCCGCCAAGTTCAACTCAAGATATTTAGTTATTTTGGGATTAGCAAATCGGAATATGGACCTAAGCCGCAATATATCTTGTCGTAGAGCTATTCTTAAAAATGTTCCACAACATTTTTCTATGCCATGTTAAATGATACAAAGCTCATTTTGAACTATCTAGTTATGCTAATAGAATTTCCGGCACTGGACACAAAATAATCCACTGTAGCTTCACAAGTGTTTTTTACACGGCTAACGAGTTATTGCGGCATAGCGGATTTTAGTCACTGATCTAGAAAGGAAAAAACTAAGCGGACAGTAATTTTTGACTATGATATGCTATTATTTTTAAAAGAAAACTAATGAATAATTCAAGTCTTTATGGTTCAAAACGAATGAAATCAGAAATGACCAGGCGAGCGAAACAGAATTTCCAAACAAAACTACAAAACGTATATAAAAAAATGCAGATCGACATTTAGGCGGTATAATTTTTAGAACAACATAATATGAGGTAAGTTTTAAAAAAATTGCCATTTTTTCTTTTTTTTTTTTTTTGACTATCTTCTGCGTCGTTGTCTGTGTTCAGACGTCGTGACCAATCATGAACATATTTCAACAATTTTTTTCCATTTCTCTCGATTTTGAACTGCTTCCACCAGCTGTTGTGTTGATAGGCCTGTTGTGTTTTGAATGTAATCTATGAACCGGGTCGGAGGTCTTCCTCTATTTCTTTTACCTTCTAACTATTATTCCCTGTATGACCATTTTTTCCAATCCATCTCGGCGTATCACATATTCGAAGAATCTCAGGGTCCGCCTTTTTATCACTTGCACTAATCTGTCTTTTCGATCTATTCCCAGTTCCTCTAATATTGAAGCATTAGAGCGCGATGCTTCATCTTTGACTATATACCAGTTTTTTTTTTCTTCCTTTTTAGGCTATTTTCTCAAGACTGTATATTGTGTGCATAAACAACTTCCCGTACGAGCTAGTTATCATAAATGTTGGTGCAATTCTGACATTCTGCTGCTTACAGTCGTAGAAATGCGAAGCCTTTGGTTTCTACCATTAAGCTAAATCATTGTCGAACTATGTTCATATTTTAAAAGAATCGATCTCCACATCCGGCTCGTTTTCTTAAGTGAAAAACATTTTGCTCTTTAGTCGATATATTTACACTTTATTACAAATCTACCTCGATGATAAACTTGTGCACAATTTCGTGCATCGCTGATTGTTCTTGGTCAGACTTATTCATGAATAGCATTGTTCCTCCGTACGCGCAAACAGTCAGAATTTAAAATAATTTAGGATTCGTTTTGACCGACTTATACCCGTTTTTCTACTACAAAATCACCACAAAAGAGTACAAAAGTTTCACAAATAATCGCAATATCTCTGCTAAAATCACGGGCATTAATTGGATATTATGTCATTTATGTCAAGCAATGATTTACGA
This sequence comes from Icerya purchasi, assembly GCA_039619475.1. Taxonomy (NCBI): domain Eukaryota; kingdom Metazoa; phylum Arthropoda; class Insecta; order Hemiptera; family Monophlebidae; genus Icerya; species Icerya purchasi. The sequence goes on from CM077115.1 coordinate 244,601,859, forward strand.
ACAAAGGTTAAAGCGGTAATATATTTGAAATTGATAACTCTTCATTAGGACAGGATTAATATAAGTTTCATCAAAATTTCAACAAAGACACGATATTTTAATGGTACTTCTAAATTTTCGGGCAAAGATAAATCTGATATCCGAAGTGTGTTTGTAAGCTAAAATTTAAAGTTCAAAACAGACCCGATAAATTCGATTAAATCAAACAAGTCAATTTTCCTAAAAATTTTCCCTCAACTGGAAGTCACGTTTGATTATTCTACATCGATGACTTTCTTGTCAGATAGCCCCGAAGCTGCATAAACATTTTTTTTGTCACTAAAAATACGCCGATCATTCGTAAGCAATACATAACGGTTTTAAAGATTTCGGTTATTTATGGAAAACCGTTAATTTTTCATCGAAATTTCGTCGTTGCCGAACATTCTGACCGAAATTTTACAATCACGTGTTAATCAGAGATAATACCAACAACGATGCCAATAATAAAACCGGCGATTATCTAGAATGATGTGTAAATTGTTCACTTTTAGATCGTTTTAAGAACGAAAGTTTTAAAAGCTTTTGCGGTATTTGCAAAAAATAATGTTCAGCTTGAATATACATATATATATATGTATATATATATTTTTTTTTTCTTTTTTATAACATTCAATATTTATTTAACTTCTTTACTTTATTTACATTAGCTAAATAGTTTGCGAGGCTTTAGCATTCCTTATTACTAGCAGTGGCGGTTCCGAGAGATTCTAACATCGAGAGAATCACGATCGAGTCAGCCGCTGACTTGAGATAAAACTTCGAAAGATTTTCAGTGAGTAAAAGATTTTTAGCCGGGTTTTTTCATTTACTAAAATCTCTCGTAACTGACAGCTCCTACAAAAATGTTGCGCAAGTGATGCTCAAATATTCACACGTATTCATCACCTGCGCTAATAATTTACTACTAGACATTATGCGGGTGCGTTCGTCAACTGTAATACACTCGCATATAAAATAGATTTAAACACATACACTCGCAAAGAACAATTGGTCAACGATCTATGTACATCTTATTATATTTAACACAACAAATGTTAAACTGTCAGAATTGCTAACAGCCAAAATATGCAACAGTGCACTTTTGAACAAATTCAGTTTTAATTTTAAATGTTTCTGAAACTGAATAATTTGATTTCAAAATTTAGAATAAATCCGAGCAAAGCTCGATTATTAAGTATGGTTTTATTTAAACAAGCAAACTTTATTATCAAAACCGGTAAATATTTCTGTCGGTAGTTGATATTATCGAAAAAAGTAAATATTCCTATCGATAATTAACGTTTTTATCACCAATGGCAGAAAAAAGGAGTCCAACCTTCGGATAAAAACATCTCCAAATTTTTTTGACCATCAGAAGAAAAACACTCGAAAGTAATCATAAGAATCGACTAAAATATCACTTCATCGTACATCACTACTTATTACGTTATTGATTTTCTTTGCTGCCGACATCTTTCAGTCAATTAATTCTTACTCCCGAATAAAAAATAAGTTTTTTCGAAAGTATTATCATGGCAAACAAATAGCTTCTATTCTAGTTTACAGTATGTATTGCTTCTGTCATGGGCTGACAGTTTTAACCAAATTAAAATAAAATAAAAACAGAATATTTAAAGTAACATTCGATATATATATAAATACAAAATTATAGCAACATTTCTAGATACTCGGTTAAAGTGGAATATAAATTTTTTAGCGACATACTGAATTATCGTTTAAATTGCTCGCTGCGACTTAAAAAAAAAAAAAACAGGAACAAAAATAATTAAGTTATAAAACCAATCTGTCTTAATACAAAAAAAAAAATAAACGAGTATTAATGAAAAGGTTACATGGGAAATATTTTTGTTAAAACGCCTTATCTTAAAAAAGTTGATGATGATTACGAGCAGGTTATTTTGCTACAGATACCATACATAAACATCACTATTTGAATTTCTAAAATCACAAAAAAATTTAAAACACATCACTCTTAATTCAAATTATATATGTATGAAACTTACTTTAACATGGTCATTCTCTAAAACTGGTATAAAATGTGTTTTTGTAAATCCTTTAATATATATTAATTTAAAGATCAGTTCAGAGCAATCGTCATTTACATAAAGATGACATGAATCAACAGTTTTCTCCATAATATAAGACGCTTTAAATACTGCCAAGGCGCACTGAAAGTTTATCAAAATATATTTATTATTTTTGCATATATTACAATAAACCGACATATACTAACATAAATTTTAGCATATCATTATTTAACACTAAAATAAAACTTACTCGGACTGATATTTTACACTTCACCGATTCATATTTATCGTTTACGAAAGATTGAAAGAAGAATTTTTTAAACGTGAATGTTGAAAATGCAGATTGAGTCTGATTTGTTGTACAAACCTCCAACTCTTCATTTTTGAATTCAACAAATAATTCATCACCAATTTTCGCTAATGAATGTATAGCTTTAGCAAATACTGTTTTAATCAAAAATTGTAAAACAAAAATTTAATAATATAAAAGTACGAAATTTCTAACGGAAAAATAAACCACCGGAATGCGTATTGAAATAAATCAATTTTGACTTAATACTAATACATTGACAAAAAGTTACACGAACTACGTGATTTATTTCTAAGCGAAAGTAATAAAAAGTTAAATTTTAACGTCAATAGTAGGAGAATAAGTACCTACTTTTAATATTTGCATTCGGGAGTATACAGGACATATTTCCTTATTTAAATTCTGCTAATATTAAATAAATAAATCGGTACATAATTAATTTTAAACACCAATAACATAGATAAAAATTTACAAATTTTACTTAAATTGCGTTCACCTACTTCACTCGCTATATACTTTTGGCGGTAAAATAAAAGCAATATAACATTTTTATCACAACAAAAATATTTTATAATTCATTGATAAAAATGTTTCTTCTAGAATTACTTTTTTCAAACGACAATTTCAAATAATTTGTATTTATGTTTTTTATTTGAAAATCAGTTAAAGATTAGGTTTGTTTATACACTTAATATTATTATAAAAGTAGCTAATGCAAATGAAAAATTCAAAATTGCAAACACAAGGTAGTTAAAAAAAAATTAAATAATTTGACTAATTTATTTTATTTATAACTAAATGAATTTCTTTAACTGAAATAAAGAAATATTAAACTAAAATATGTGCACATATAAAAAAAAGTTTTACGTTTTCTATTAAGAAATTAATTTATCAATTGTTTAAAAATAAATATAATTTATACTTTATATATAACTTTGAAATTATGTAAATTAATAATGTTCTAAATGAAATAAAAGAATTCGTTCAAAATAAACTGATGCTAAGTGCTACAGAGATGTTACAACATAGTTACTGGCTGTATATTGTATTGTGACTGTTGCAGGAATTTTACAATTGGACGGTTGAATTGAAATTATATGTTATTTGTTTTCTGATATTTTTATTAAATTAGGGATGATATTTACTGCTGTTTGTGTTTAATATGTATTTCGAAAGGATTGCACTGATTCATGTGTATAGTAGTACTTTAATGTTACAGTAATTTTGATGTTTCAAATTTAACAGTAATAAGTTAAAACATGTTCGGTAAATATATTTTATATTCGTTTAAATTATTATTATGAACTTAACGTCAGGCTTAAACTAGTATTTTTATATTATTATTTTGCAATTACTTTGTTTCTAAATTTTCTAATTTTATTAACTAATTGTTCAAAAAAAAAAAATTCTTTAAAATTACCTAAGCAATTGTTATTAATATCATTAGTCACAAATATCTGTTCACTTATTTTATTAAAAAATATTACAGGTAATTTTTAATTAAAATTAAAGTTAGCTCGGAACAAATTACGAATACATTTTTAAATTTTAAAAGTAAACATTTTATATGGAGTATGTATTTTTAAACTAAAATGGAAAATAATGTGCAGCAGTTCTTGAGTTGAATTTTTAACTGATATATATATATATATATATATTATATATTAATTTCACAATTTTACTTACATAGGAAGTAGTTTTGGTAGAAATACTTCAACTTTTGGTCAGTCATCTACTTTTGGAAAACCGGCCACTGGTTTTTCTACACCCACTTTTGGAAGTACAGGTACATCATCTTTGTTTGGACAAACAACGCAAGCCTCAACAAACTTATTTGGCGGTACTCAAACAACACCGTCTTTCGGGCAAACTGGTACTACTCCATCGTTTGGTATGTTCAGACATTTATTTTGATTTGAAAATGTATTATCTAACTATGATGATTGAACACATTTTTGATTTATATTTATGTCAAACAAGTATCAGTTGCATTAAAATAATCTTGAATTGTGTAAAAATGTTGATTAAGAGTAATGATTATATTTTGTTAATTCATGTGTAGATTAAATTTAATCTTAAAGTTTAAATTAAATATTTTCTGTTTAATTACTTGATTACTGTAATAGGTGGTTTTGGAACTAACACTAGTTCATCGTTGTTCTCCGGACAACAAAGTAGTAGCGGAATAACCGGAAATTTATTTGGTGGTACTCAAAATACAAACACCGCTAGCGCCGGTTTATTCGGCTCATCTGGAACTTCTTTTGGCCAAACCCAAAATACTGGTTTCGGCTTCGGAACCGGTACAAGTGCAAATCTTTTTGGTCAGTCACAGCCTGCCCAATCTTCTATTTTTGGGCAGTCTTCTTCAACCGGAGCAGGATTATTCGGATCTACAACAAGTATTTATTAAATTCGTGTTTTCTTATTTTTTATCATAAAGTCAGCTTATTCACTCTTTAATAATCGATTATGTTTGTGTTAGGAATATTCATTAATGTATATTAGTGAAATTTGAATTCTGTGTAGTAAACCCATTAAACGATATTGCAATTTTTTTCCTGAATTCTTTAGGTTTTAAAATAAAAATATGAAATATAAGCCTAATGTATGTAATTTAAATGAATAAAGTGAATATGTACGTTCAAAATACATTTGAAAAAAATAATCTTTGTTAAAACACAAGCTTTCTTCTTACCGCACCTCTTATTACATCTAGCTTTATCATTTCGATTGATATTGTCGAAATCTGACCGGATCAAAATTTAGCCGATGATTTTTTTTATTTTTTAACTGTATGTTTTCATATTTTCATAAATTACAATTTATGGTATGAACATACTCTGTCGAGTTCGTGCTTGTTGACCAATTATAATTCTATACTTACTTTAAAAGTTAATTACTTGTTTCTAGAGGTACAACTATAATTTACCTGTACGCAAAAGTTTTATAATTATTGTTCGTATTCGTGCACACACACACACGTAATACTCACAATTCTCTTTTCTGCTTCTATGTAATTTATTATTCCATTTAAGCATTTCCCGTTATGCAGCAATTTTATTGTTTTGCTTTCGACCTTTTTTTTCCATACATTATTTGCTTACGGACTTTATATATCATCTGTGTTAATATATATATATATATATATATATATACATGTTAATGTCTTTTTTATCATATTTTATATCAGGTTTTTTTTTTCTACTTTGATATATTCAGTTGTATTGAAATATTCTTGTATTTTTATTATTAGATATATCTCTGATATTTAATGCTCTTTTTAATACTTTAAATATATTTTTATTTTATTTTTTGTATATTATTTTCGGATTTTGTATTTGTCTGGTTTATTTGTTGTTTTTTTTTTTTTTTTGTTTGATTTAACTATACTCCACGCCTACGGGGTGGCCAACCAACTGGGAATAAATCGAAAATTTCTTTGTAAAACCAGGAAAAAAGTAAAAACACGACATTTTTAATAAGAAAAAATAATTTAAAGCGAAAAATGAATGCTTTTTTTAATGTACTTTACTCGAAATAAATTATGAAGTTCTGTTTTGTTCATATTAAATTTGCTGCGGCGGTCAAATATTATCAATTCTTTCTGTACAATTCTAGTAATCAGGAAATCGGGAGGATTCCAACTAGGAAAACCGGGAATTTAATAATCATATCTAACTGACCAGCATGGCCTACATTCTGTGTCTTAATCTTGATTCTACCACTGCATAATATACCATTTTTAAGGTTTCTTTACTTACATAATTTTCTAAAGTATTGTTCGTACTATGGGTTTTATTTATTTTGATAAGTAATCAATGCGTATATTCCATACTATTACAATCATCAGATATTTTTATACTTTTACACTACCTCTATAATTTTACAATCTAATTTTTTACATGTTTCATCTGTATTATGTACACGTTCATTTGTTCGCATTATTATTTTAAGTATTTATATTGCTGCTGAGTCTGTAATTTGTAATATTATTAATGTAATTTTGTTGAATTTATTACGATTATTATCAAGTGTTCAATTTCTCACTTTTTTTTTGTACTCATTTACGTTTATAATATATCGTCCTGGAGCTAGGTTACTTCACTGTAGAATATCTGCTTCTATTTTGAGTTTGTTGCTTTGTTCACCTAAAGCGAGTTCCACGTCAATTAAGTGAGCTAGAACAGGAAATGTATCTCTTCTACAAATGCTCACATGGTGAGAACAAGTTTTAGAGCAAACATTCGCTCACGCTCTGTGACGATCGATGAGTCGTCATTATTAAAAAAAAAAAAAAAAAAAAAAAAGAAGTTTTATCTGTTTTGTACGATTGAGATTTTATTGTCTAAAAATTGACCATACTACTTGTATAATTTTTTCGTACTTCGTTTTGAAGTTATTTTTTAAAGTTTCGTATTTTTTTCGTTACTTAAATTTTCTCTAATTTGTCCAGTAATTTTTCATGGTTTACCGTATTGCATACTGTTAAAATTTATGTTCATTACCATTATTTCGTTGCTGTTTACATAATTTCCTTTTATTTTTCCGTAAAGTCGTCTAGCGTACCTTTGAAAAAACTTTAAATTAAACTATATCAGAAAAATAATTTTAATATATTTTTTTGATAAAGTTTAAAGTTTTTTCAAATTCAAATGATCAGAAAGTCGTGGATTATCAAATTTCTAGTTAATTTACCTTTTTGAAACTCTTATCGTTTCTTATTCATTATTTATTGAATACTAAATATTATTAAATAAATGCTTAGATATATTTCCAGGATTTTCATAATTATGTTACTTATTTGCCATAGGTCTATAATTCTGATATTGACTATGATCAACCTTTATTATATATTGGTCTTTCTACTGACAATTTTAATTCTTTTGAATTTCTTCGTTTTCTAGTTATCGTTTATTAGCTCGGTAATTTTCTTTGTGATGTTTTTCTTTACTTTCCAATATTTTTTATTCTTATTCCACCTATACCGTTTGTTCTTGTTGCATTCAATTGCTCTACACTTTTTTTTGTATATACATATTTTTTTACACTTTCAAAACGTAAATGTTTACACTGGGTTTTTCTATTTCTCTTTTTAACGATACTTTATTACATTTATTCCCAGTTTCCAATATTATATCTTGAAAATCTTTGTTGAATTCATTTGCTATGTCTTTCATGTCTTTATCATCGTATAAATAATTTCTTATAGTTTCATCTACTTTTTCTTTTCTTTTTTTTTTTTTTTTTTGACTCGTCAACCAGGAACCTCACCCAGAAACAATAGGAATAAGAGTTAACTAATTAAAACTTGATTCGATCGGAAATGGCAGAAATGAAGGGTTCAACGGCAGGAACAACAGACTGGGACTGAATGGACAGGATATAGGAAGCGCAGTAGGAAGAAGGAAGCCTTAATTTCAAAATGAGTAAATAAAGAGAAGAGCATTCCGCAGAAAGAGCAGAATACTCAAAGAAAATGTGATTAGCATCACAAACAACTGCTTCTTTAGGATGTAGGGGACAAAGAGGAGAGGAAACCAAAGAGAGACGAAAACGGGAAGCAGGCAATAGAGTGTGATTGAAGCGTAGGCGAATGTTGGGGTCAATAACAGAACGTGGAAAAGAAGGGAACTCTGAGAACCAAGAATTAGTTGGAAGGTTAGGTCTACTTATAATGTACTATTCTTCCCTATGATGCGATTTATATTTTTCCGTAAGTCTTTATTTCCTTTTTTTTTTTTGTTGTAGGTCTCCGGTTGACGGAGCCAAAAAAAAACGTGAGCAAAAAAATTCTTTATATTGTTATAATGAAAACGAACTTTAGAGCTGTTAATTTTTTATATAACATTGAGGCACATCATATCATCGGGTGTAACGCTGAGCACAAACTAGAATGCATTTATTACTCTATAATAATACTGCCTTGCACGTTGGTAACAAAACAGTTTAAAACTCAACTAATTTATTCTCTAAAACGGAATGAGCCTTTTAGTATCTAATAAATAAATCTCAATTTACACGCTCCCGTTTCATATTTTGCTGCTGTTTTATTTGAACATTTAGTAATTCTAGATTTATATTTATTTACGAATTAAACCTGGAGATTTTAGCGATCTCTTTTTCTTTCAAACTTTTTAACATAGCATATGATGAATTCATCTACTTCTACTTTTAATCCAACTAATAACGATTTTGTATTTTAAATTTGTTCTATATAGTCTAAAGTGTAGGTTGTAATTCAAGCCATCCCTGCTGTATACGTTATCTTTAAATTAAAACAATTTCTACAACATTTTCTCAGCATAAGGCTATTTCTCAGAATTTTAAGTTCTTTTACTATTAATGTGTTTAACCAGAGTAGCATTTGTTCAGTTATTAATATTTTACTGTAAATTCATATTTCAAATGATAAAATACCGTTTTATTTTCTTTCTGAAAATTTCACGTTTCAGATGCTTATAAGACTATTAAGAAGTTACATTGTTTTTATGACCAATTTTTCGCTGCATTATATTTTTTTTTATTATCATAATTCGGCGATTCTCCTTCTGCTTCAAATTAGAATTTCTGCATGTTTCTTATTCATTCGGAATAGTTAATTTTTGGATTAAATTTTCGTAAGAAAAGGAAGAGACAAAGTAGGAAATGAAATTAAAAGTTTACTAACAAAATATAGTGCTGTGGTCATTTTTTAATAATTCGTTATAAATTTATAATTTAATAATATATTAATAATGTTAGAATTTAGCAGTTAAGTAAATACGCTATTCTATAGTGTATATTTAATTGTAAATTAAGATTGTGATAAAAGTTGATGTTTAACAATTTAAATGACGCATTGCAGATTCATTTGGTGCGAATACGAGTGGAACGACCATAAAGTTTAATCCGCTTTCCGGTACTGATACGATAGTTAAAAATGGTACAACTACTACTATAAGCACAAAACATAACTGTATAACTTGCATGAAAGAATATGATAATAAATCAATAGAAGAACTTCGTTATGAAGATTACGTTGCTAACAGGAAAGGTCCTCAGGTTAGTTTTAAATTCTTGATAATTCATTAAGTAAATGATCGTTCACAGTCCACTACTTTTTTTAAATTTTCAGTTATCTTTTACAGTTAAGTTTTTTTTTGTTAATTTCCGTTTTCGTCGTTTATCCAGTTCATTCTAATTCTGATTATTTAAATAACTCATTTTCTGTTTTAATACATTTTTTATCTTTGACCTCATAATGTTTGCTTTAATAAACATGGATCCTACCGCACGGCCATAGCAACAACTTTGAATTCATAGTTAAATTTAGTAGTGACAGTTTATATCCTGCTCTCATTGCTCTGTTATACAAAATGAAATGATTATGAAAAATTATCACGCTAAAATTTATTATTTATCTCCTCCCTCACAATCACATGCACATTTCTTTTTCCCGGTATATGTGTGTGTGTGTGTGTGAGAAAGAGAGATGTGTATATACGCATATATTACAGACTTCAAAAATTGATGATATTTCATACATATTTTTTTATTCTATTTTATTATTTTATTTCGTGATTAAAATTTAACTTCAATTCAAATGATCAACACTTTTTTAAAGTTTTCGTATTTTAAATATAAATTTGTAGATTAAAAATCAAACATTCATTTGCATAATGCTTTAATCGAACCATTCAAAGAATATTGCGAAAATAAAAACTTTAAGTATATATAATTGAAAATAAATGAAAAATTAAATCATAGTAATAATCGGGCACAAAAAGTGACGATATACCTGTTGTACCTGTTTCGATGTATTTCACGTATTAAATTTATATTATATACATATATATATATATATATATATATATATATATATATATATATGTGCGCGCGCTCGTATCTGTGTTTTTGTGGGCATGTGTAAATATGAAAATGAAGGTTAATACATACAAAACCGTTGTACGTTGTGATATACACAGTAAATAATTTCTTTTGTTGTCATTAAATTTGTTCAATTTTAGTCTACCACCCAGCCGGGCACTGGTTTATTCGGAGGAGCTGGAAGTTCTCTTTTCGGCAATAATCCAGCCACTACTACAGCTTCTAGTGGTATTTTCGGTAGCACGGGTAAGAATATATGAATATTTTTTCCGTTGTTGTAGAACAAAAAGTTTTCACCGTACTTCTTTTTTTCTTTTTTTTTACATTTATAATATATGAATTAATTTTAGGTTTTGGACAGTCAACCAGTGTATTTGGTCAACCTAGTGGTGCCTTACAAAGCGGAGGACTTTTCGGTAAATCATCAACTGCAGTGACGCCATTTGGATCAACAACTACCACTCCATCAACAGGATTTGGAACATTCAATCAACCGTCTACCGGTCTTTTTGGTGCTAACGCTACACAAAATAAATCTGCTTTTGGAGGTTTGTCTATGATGATTTACTTCATTTAATTATCTTTACCTTTTAACGTGTTTGAAATTTTTTATTCGCACTATGTGAGTATAGTTGGTATGTGATTAAAGGTTTTATGCGGTCAGTTTATAAATCAACTATGGAAAATTGATTAAAAACTAATTGATAGTCTCAAATTAATTTAACTAATTAAATACACACTGAAGCGCCTTTGTTCTAAAAGGAAAGTTCCAGTTTTGTTGTTTAATCTTTGCAAAGCAGTTTCTTCCCCCAAATTTGGATCCAAACCCATCTCCTACTATATGTAGTTAATACAAAATCACATTAGATTTTCATAGCAATTAAAACGAAAAAACGGCGAATTAAGGTGGTGGCAAATTTTATACATATCTGTTGACAAACAGTAAAAATTATATTTAGCCGTTTCACATTTTGTCGAGATTTTTTGTCTTTGTTAAATATTAAAGTAAAAATTATAAAATAAAAATATTTACAATAGCGGTGTTTTATACGTGTCTTTTTTGATTTTATTTAAAATAAGCTGTGTATATTTATTTAGTAAACTCTGAGCAGTGCGCTTGTGTTCAACGAGTAGTACGCATCCGTGATTTTTCAGTGTGCTTCTCATTTGCTACTTCCATTTTTATATCAATACTTCATGACTTAAAAACAATCGCCATACAGAAAAATTTACATAATTTTCAAATACCAAAAACTGATTAAAGGATAAAAATAGAATTGTTAATTTATGTAAATGCAAGCGTAATAATTGTACATATTTAAATTATACTTACAAGGAGAGGTCGCGATCTGCGGGTCATCGATTTTGATAAAATTTTCCCGGTCGATAGAACACTATGAGTATATGAACTGTGTAAAATATTAGAATGAAACTTCTTGATTTACGCGAGAAATTAAAATTTTTAGAAGCTGCATTTAACGGATAATATACATATAGCCGTTTAGACAAAAATATGCAACAAATTCCAGATTATGTTTATTTATCTTGTGCGATGGTTCGGAAGATTGACTATTCTAAAATGAAATATATTAACCAAAAAAAATTATTAAAAAACGATAAAATAATTTTTAAAAAATCAATTTTTAATTTAATAAAAATTTAAACACGTTATTCATTACATTTATATATACTATAAATACACAAATTATTAAACTTGCTTTGGCGGTGCAGTGGTGAAAGTGACGTCTATTTGTACATTCTTGGAAATAAGGCCCGGGTTCGACCCCCCCCCCAGATCACGTACAATTTTATATCATATTTAATTTGCTAATTTTTATTATCCAATTATTTCAATTCTTTATACATAACTACATAAGTAAAATAAAGCGTAAGATAAAAATGTTTTATACACAACGAATTCATTACATATATATAAACTCGGCCATTTTGGCCTTACAAGGGGCTGTGCCCCTTGACCCCACTTGCTTTCATTTCTGTCTCTTTCTCTGCTATACTTTGTATAAAATCATCAAAATTTACAACGAAATTCTTACTGGCATCAACACAAAAAAAAATAACATAATCACAAAAATCCTATCCTAACATTTAACTTTCATTATATAAAATTAATACATTTTTTCGTTACATATTTCATTACATAAAATTGTGACATTTTTTAAATAACAATAACAAAAATTCTATAAAATATAACAAACGTTACATAAAATTGGGACAATTTTCTGGGATATTTTGCGTTACATAAAATTGGGACATTTTTTCAAATGGGAGGTAGCCTAAGAATTACGTTGTAATTAATATATATATATATATATATGGGGGGTGTATATAGATGTATATGTATATAAATATAAATATAAATAAAAAATACTTATATAAACAAATATACTCATCTGTATATATAAAACAAAGTCGGGTTAGTTACACTATTTATAACTCAAGAACGGCTGGACCGATTTTTATGATCTTTGGTTTTTTGGATTTGTCACCGCCTTGAAAATAGCAGAGTAAGAATTTAAAAAAATAAAAATGATGAAAATTAATTTTTTTGGCTGTTTCTGGCCTAAAAGAGGGGTTTAAATAAATTTTCAACCGTTATTTTTGAATTTTATGAAAGGGCTTTTGTGTTTTGTTTCATATATTGAATTTCGCTTTCAAAGGATTATCTAGTCTACATATAAAATAAGAGTGTTAATAAATATTAATTATAATTAAAATGTTACAAACTTAATCTTTATTTACACAATTTGGGAAGATATAAATCATAAAAACAAATAAAACAGCAATACCCGCGTCATTTACTACAGCATATAAATGAATTATTACAAGAGCAAAGTTCTTTTAATTTTTCATTTAAAAAACAAATTTCATTTACGTTTAAAAATATTTCACGTTTATTTGAAAATTTAGAGGAAAACTATGCATAAAAACAATCGTTAAATAATTTAATTGTTTAAAAATTCTTATTATATTTACGTTTTTTTTCTTTATAGTGCCATACTCAGCTTCTGAGTGTCGGCGACTACCTATTCGTACATCTCAGCTGTACAGATATAGGTAGTGCACTAGGCAATTATTATATGCAACGCAGGTGTACACAGGCAAGACTACATTCGGAACTGATAGTAGCCGCTTGTTATCGCGTTGCAAATGCAGTCCCGTGTGTGTCTGCTCTGTATTGACCTAGCGCGCATATGATGTTGTAAGTTATGTATAAATAATTGAAATAATTAGATAATAAAAATTAGTAATTTAAAATATAAGATCAAAAATTTTACGTGGCACGGGGGGATTCAAACCCAGACCTTATTTCCAAGTATCTACATATGGACGTCACTTTTACCACTACACGGCCAAAACAATTCGTTATGATTTGTGTTTTGTACTATATAAATGTAATAAATAACGCGATTAAAAATTGATTTTTTTAAAATTATTTTATCGTTTTTTAATAATTTTTTTGGTTAATATATTTCATTTTAGAATAGTCAATCTTCCAAACCATTGCACAAGCTAAATAAACATAATCTGAAAATTGTTGCATATTTTTGTCTAAACGGCTGTATATTCCGTTAAATGCGGCTGCTAAAAATTTTGATTTCTCGCGTAAATCAAAAAGTTGCATTCTAATATTTTACACGGTTCATAAATTCATGGTCTTCTATCGATCTGCAAAATCGGTGACCCGCAGATCATGACCTCTCTTTGTTAGACATATTTTATAATTTTGTGAACGGAAAAATACGCTGTAATTAAGTTCTTAATTTTTTCATTTAATTTTTGAACTGTATGTCTTGCACCGTTAAGAATTTTTTGTTTTTTAGATACAATTTCTTTTGACTTTTTTGAAATTATACATTTTTTTGCTTTCACGGGAATCTCGTGATCTGGTTTTTATTTTTGGTTCTTTAGAGTTTCTCGGTGAAACGGGTGAAGAACTTAAGGTCGCATTAATAAGTTTATCAATCATGTTTTTTTTTTATATTTCGATGCAATGCATCGTATATTTGTTTTTATGCAACCAAATTTTGACCTTTTGCATTATTTAAAATTTCAATATTGAAAATCACTTTTCAACGGAAACATTTCCATATGATAAAATTAAAATAATTTTTAATAAACGATGTAATTTCTTATATTCTAATTTTTGGGAATTATTTCTATCTATAAATCATTTAGATGTAGATTTATTTGTGAAGAAATTTTTCATTTTTTCTTCGAACAATAATGTTTTAATAAGAACATTAAAGCTGCTTTTTAAGAATTGGATAATGGAATTTTTATTATTGCCTCTATCTTTTAATAAATCCTTTTGTCGAGTATTTTGCGGTTTCTCTCGCAGCTTTAGTAATTAAGTGTGTGGCCACAATTAACGCAACCAGGAGTTTTCGTCGGTACATTCTTACAGCTGATGCAATTGTTTTCACTACATTTAATGCTAGCAAATGATTCGTTACAGTATGATTTTGTGTATTAGAGCACTGAAGAATAATATTTTACTTTCGTGAAACTTCCACCCCAATTGTATATAGAATTGTTTAAATACTGTAGGTACCGCAATTATTATTTTATAGTTCAAAATCAACAAAAAACAACAGTAATAAATGGTTATTTGTTTTATATTGACATTTGTAATATAATATGTTATTTTCTTTATATGGTTATTACGTCTTTATAGTATCGATTGAGTAATATGTCTGATACGCCAAAAAATCTTTCGGATTGAATACTTTATTCTTCTAGAAAATGTTTTATACAAAAATTTGGTAACTGTTAATATCTATTGTTCTAAGTTTAATTCTGTTGTCAGTAAAAGATTTGCAAAAAATAAAGGTAAATGAGAGATACTTTTGAAATACAAACTGACAAATTTACTGGTTCCCAAATCACTATTTGAATTGGTTTAGGATTACTTTTTCTTATGAGCCAAGGAATTATTTCACCGGCTTGGTTATTATTAACATTTACCGTCAGTGATACAAATGAGTTGCTATTTTTAGTAATTAGTTTTCGGTTGTATCGCAGTATGAATGCTTTTAACATATTTCCTATTTTCTGTTTTAACAAATTATCAGTATGTTTATTAGTATACGCATCAGTCTTTGCATTTGGTTAGTACATGTTGTTAAGACGCGTAGATAACAAAACCAGCATATAAACATTACTAGATAAAGGTTTAATACAGTTAAAACGAGAATCATTTTGTTAGCAGTAATACTGCTGACAGCATTATCTATTAATATCATCTAATATTACTGTGAATTAAGCATAGTTTACATTGTGAGTAGTTAGTAGTTCAATAGTCGCTAGGTTGCATGTATTTTTGCGAATAAATTTTCGAACCATATTCCAAACTAGCTTTCGAAACGTGAGTAAGATAAGCAGTTACCTATTGATGGAATAATTTATCAGATAATCGTAATAATCAGATTAAACTAGCTTAATAATAAAATACGAAAGTAGAGAACCGAATTTATTTGACAAAATTTAATACTATACTGCGATATTGTGTTGATTTGTAGGAACGCAAACTAGTAGTGGTGGCTTGTTTGGTTCAAGTACAACAGGTACAACGGGATTCGGTACTCCGCAAACCTCATTTGGTTTTGGGAATCAGCCATCTACTCAAGTGAGCCAAAGAATACATTTTTATATCTGTTGTATTCATGTCAATTTTTGCTATTAAATTTAGTGCATTTTCTGTGATTGACAGCTATTTTGAAAAGTTTTATTGTTTCTTGTTTAATTTGTGGAATAATTATATTAGAAATTAGTCATAAAAAAATATTAATTTCTAAACTAGATTTCATTCGGTTGTGTAATAAGTATTTACAATTTAAGCTATACTGTATTTGGTATGTGACAATTAATTTTTAAGAGGCTTTTTAATTTTAGAGCGGCGGTTTATTTCAACAAAATAAATTCCCCTTTGGAGCACCATCCACCTCAGCGTTTTCGTTCGGAACAAACACAGCAACAAGCGGCAGTAACACGTTGTTTGGTCAAAAACCGATGGGTTCAGGATTTGGTATAACTACAACAACTTCTGCTCCATCATTTGGTACAAATACTTTCGGAGCTACTACACAACCGTCTTTATTTAATAGCTCATTTAATAAACCACCAACGGGCACCTTTAATTTCGGCCAGACTAACACATCTGGTATAAATCTTTAATTTTTACAAAATACCGAAAATACGATTCGCATAAAAAAGTGAATAATATTTGAGATTGTGCGAAAGTAGCGTAGTGATGTATTGAACCTTTTTTTTAATTTATTTCTTACTACTCAAAAACCATCATGTTAGCATATATCGTCATCGGTAAATCTAATCAACATCAAAATAACTTGGAAAATATTTGCGTTAGATGATAACCGGAATAAAAATACTATATTTTCAAATCATCTTTATCCAGAAAACTGGATATTAGTCGGCAAATTTTAAATAATTTAGAGCACTTCTGATAAAAATCAATTGATGTGTGAAAAAATTGTATAAATGAAATGTCATTAACGCAAAAGATAGAATTTTATTAATTATATAATAATGCGTTAATAAATTTAAAGTAAACAAAAAGTACTATTTGTATAAAAACAAATTAAAATTTTCTGTAAATATGCAGCTATCATTTACTATTACTGTCTTTTGCGATTTCATTAGGAGGGTTATTAGAAAAAATCAACGTGAAATGCAGTTTAAAAAATCTTTAGTTTATTCGAAAATGCTTCTTAAATACATATTTTTATTAATAGAAGGTTATTATTTTTTTTCTGTAACTACTATTAAAAATATACAATAACGGAGTGGCCACCCAACTGGGAAAACCAAGAATAAGCCTGGAATTTTGCAAACCGGGAATAAGCCGGGAAATAACAAAAATATTCCATTCTTCTTTTTGTACCATTCTAGTAATCAGGAAGTCGGGAGGATTTAGAAAACTAGGAGGATTTGGTTCAGGAAAACTGGGAATAAACTGGGAATTTAAAAATTATATTTAAGGGGCCGCCATGAATAAGTTTAGTACATATTTTTTCGAATGTCGATAATTTAATTTCAAAATTTTTTTAATAAACAAAATTATGCAGCCACCCAGAAGTAAAAAAAATCGCACATTTTGATAAAGCAAATTTTTAAAATAGTTCTTATTTTCTTGAGGGAGTTTGTTGAAATAAACTATTTTGAAGAGTGCTTTATTTAATTTTATTAACAACTCAATTTTAACGATAGATGAATGCACCGTTTAATCTGTATCATAAATTTTTCATGCTGAACAGCTCTTTCTGCGAAAACAGTTTTTTTTCTTTTCTGGAACGTTTTTACATTACATTTTACTATATCGAAGCCGTGGAAAATAAATATATATTTTCTTTTCGATGCTATTTTTGTAGCCTTTTTGAAAATAATTTGTCTTTCATTTCGTTTTTTATTTTTTATTTCCCATTTTAAAAGAATTAATAGTCTCTTTACTAATTTTTAAAACTCATAAGTGGCACAAAATATAATATTTTCTATAACTAAAAGTTTTTTTTTTTTTTTTTTAAAATAAAAAACAATATTTACTAATTAAACAATAATAATATTATGATTATGAAAAAATCGGGGAGGTGCGCAACAATTGCTAAACATTCACAGGTCGTATATTTTCAGTTTTATTTTGGATTCGAAAAAAAACGGTAATGTTTTTTTTATCTGCATAAACTTCGAAAAAAATATCATATTTTACCTCATCCCATTCAACAGTAAATAGCTATTGTCACTATCCGGTTAACATTGTTATTTCCCAAAATGAACATCAACAAATCGGCAAACAATCTCGAAGTGTACATAAATATTGTGGAAATTTTGTTGTAAATTTTTAAATTAGTTGTATGCGATTTATGAAAATTATGTTCTATAATTTCATCATTCATGTATACAAAACTAACCTAGCGTTAAAATAACTTTTTAAATTTATATAAAAATATATGAATGGTTGTAGTTATCAGCGGAATATTGACATTAGTCATTGTACAAATTATTTTCTATGCTAAAAATATACAGGTTTGCATTTTTTTTTCTTTATTTTTTTTTTTAATCGCTATAATTATCGCATAATTTGTAATTATCACTTGAAATTTGTTTACAAAACTGTACAACTTCATTTATTTAATTAGGTATTGGCGCTGGTAGCAGTATATTCGGTAATACAGCTACTAAACCGAGTAGCTTATTTGGAAATACCACGGGCAATACTTTTGGAACCACCGGTGGTTTTGGAACAGGCACACCTTCCTTTGGAACTGGTACTGGATCGACATTTGGAAATATTGGTGGTTTAGGAACAACATACGGAGGGTATGTATCAAATTTTAAACAATTAATATTTTATAACTGTTATTACTAAAACGTATAATAATAGTATCTTTATATTCCTCAGATTTTTTAAATTAATAGAACCGTTTTAACAATAATTTAGTTTTATTAAACGAGGTATTAAAAGGGGGTACTCTTAAACTAATCATAAATCGATAAAAATAAATATTTAGTTCGATAAATAAGAAAAGTGATTATCTTTGGCTAATGTTAGTTTTGTTCAAATAAAATTAAGGTAAATGCAACTGTTATAATCAAAATAGTAAAATGAACGTGCATAAAAACTTAAAAATATACCAACTAGTTTTGTACTTAATTGTTCATCATCTCAGTACATTATGCGATCATAAGCAATTATGTTGAAACTGGTCTATCTTTTTAATCTTTTAATGTTTATTTTAATAATAGTTGCATTTAATTTAATAAATTTTATTTTAGTTAAATGTTAATATAGTTTTAATGAATAAATTGTGAAACTGGATAAAAAAAAAATAAATAAATAAAATAAAATAAATAAGTTGTCACCGATGAAGGTAATAGAGCCGAATATTGGTTTTTAATCTAAAAATTCTCGTTATGAATTTTTCTATTGAAAAAATTTTTAACGTTTTTTCTTCACTTTTAAATAACGATTGTACGTAACAAATAAATATTAAAGTATAAATTCATTATCATCGGTTTTACAATTAATTATTTCTCATCTGAGCACCCGCAGTGGCAAGCATATAAATAAAGAAACTAAACTAAACTTTCAAGGACAATATGATATATAAAATAAAAAAAATCGTTTTCAAAATAAAAATTTGGAAATGTATGATGCAAAATAGGCTCTCCGTTACACGATTAGAAATGAAACGAATACTGCGAA
Source organism: Icerya purchasi (assembly GCA_039619475.1). NCBI lineage: Eukaryota > Metazoa > Arthropoda > Insecta > Hemiptera > Monophlebidae > Icerya > Icerya purchasi. Next base: position 244,621,348 of record CM077115.1, read on the forward strand.
ATTATGTTTAAAAAAATTATAAATTAAGCGAAAGTTAATGATTGTTACGAGTACAAAAATACAGAAATGTGTAAAATCGAATATGAAATGAAATTCTGCCTGTGTTAACCCTGATTTTTTCGATTACTTTTCGGAATCTATGAGGCGAATTCAATCAACCAGATGCATTTATTAGCAGAAAAATTGCTCCATCCCTCTTAAACAAACCCAGACTTAAACAAGATCGAACATTTTTTTTTTTTTTTTTTTTGTCAAACTTCTTAACTTTATTATAAAGTATTTCTATTGGATTGAGATCAGAAGACTCCGTTGGTCATGTTGTAATATTGCCGTTATTGTCTCAGAGAAAGTCTCGAGCTATTTTCGAGGCGTATTTTGGACCCTTGTCAGCTTGGAAAATCTAGTGTCATCGGGAAGATTGTCCGCAGCATATATATGGAATCAGATATTGTTCCAAAGTAGCAATGTATACATAGTGATCCATGATTCCATTATTAGTTTAGCAAATAGAGCCTACACCATTCCGACTCATGCTATCCCACATCACTACAGAGAAATTTTCCGTCTTTATTATATTCAGCCATTTTTCTTAGCTTTGCTTTCATGACGCCGAACGTAAATTTTACTATCTGAAGTGAACGATTAAACTTTAATTTACCATTATATGCTCGTAGCATAAACGAGCTTATCTTACAACTACCAATGGTGGTGGACAATTACACTTTATTTGTACATGTATATTATATACCGGTACTACAATATCTTTCCTACATCACGCTCTTTCCAATTTTTAGTCTGCTTACAGTTTAATTCTATGTATCGCATGGCTCTCATAATTTCAATTTCCCTCTTTATTTTCTCGTCACCGTATACAGTTTTACTGTAGTTGAAATGGAAAATTTCGATATGAACGGAAAGCTTTACAATAAACCTAGAATTTGAAATAGTATTGGCAATAATAGACCCAGTACTTTGCATGTAATAAATTTATAGTAGAAAGAATGTTTTGTAAACATTTTAAAAGGAGCATTGTAATTAAATAATAATAATTATGTTCATTGGATTATTTAGTAACTTTTTTTTATTTTATTTATGTATTTATTTTTTGTAAGTCAGGAATGTAATAGTTATTTTAGTATTATAATAATGGGAAATTTTGTAGATCTTTTGTTCAGTTTTAAAAAATATTTCTTATATACATTATTTTGTTCGTATAAGATAATTAAAATTTAACGTTCGTTTGTTAGTAACGTCGGCACTGCTCTAAATCAGCCAGCCGGGCAACCTGGAATATACGAACAGCTTCAAATGTTGACCGCTATGCCGTTTGGTGATGCACCGCTTTTTAAACGAATTTTGACGGTAAGTAAAAAAGATATTTAAATTTTAGAATCGATATTTTATTTTCTTAAATATTTGAATATAAAATTTTCAACAATTTTTGTGTCTCAAAATTCTTCAGACTCTGAATTTATTTAATTGTAAATATTTTATGAAGTTCGAATTTGAAAATATAAAATCTTTTAGAAATAAATATTGAAGGTTCCAAAATTTCTTTTGTTGTTTTAAAAAATATTTCTCTTAGAAATATGCGTACTAAAATTTTAAAATAAATTAAGCAAATATCAAAAAATATTACCTTATTTTTATTTTTAGGGAATGATATAAAATGTGCCATTAACAGGCACGAATTTATTACTTGCTTTTAATTAAAAGATATAATTTGTATTTAAACTTTATAAATTAAAATAATACGCAATATGATTGAACAATATGTGATGAAATTCATTTCTCGGATTATGATATTCAATTATGTGGTGAATGTACATTACATGTGTGTTATAAGAAGATCTATTGATAGTTAAGCCGAGATATTTAAATTGTTCCATCGTTTTCATTGCATTGGGCTCGCAATTAGATAATATACTATTGACGGGATGCACATTCTATGTCTACTGGATGTTTTTATATGTAGTCCTTTTGACTTTTCCGTATTTATAATTAGTTGTTCATCATGCTTCTACCTGCACATAGTATTTAATTATTTCTGTGATACGTATATTATTGTGTTGTATATGAGTGCTATATTTTCGACGTACGGAAATACCGTTGCATTTGAGATGTTATACAAGGTATGATCAATAAGTACCGAGAATTTGTAAATAAAACAAGTTTGTGTTACTTTTCCAACAAATTTATTTTATTGTCTTCAAAATAACTTCCATATGAAGCAACTCGCATACACCAACGCTTGACCCAATCATCCATACATTTTTGGTAAGCCGAAACAGGAATGTCTTTCAGCATTTTCGTCGCATTCTATTTTATGAGATCCAAAGACTCGAATTTTTTTCCATGAAGTGGTAGTTTAAGCCGATGGAAGAGAAAAAAGTCACACTGAGCCATATCTGGCGAATACAGTGCTTGCTGAAGGATATTTACGCTATGTTTGGTCAAAAAATCCATCACAATCCGCGCTTTGTGTGACGGCGCATTATCATGGTGCAAAATTTACCTGTTGTCGGCCCAAAAATCAGGCCGTTTGCGGCGCACAACATCTTTCGAACGCTTCGAAACAGCAACGTAATGTTCCTTGTTGATCGTTTCACCCGGTGGCAAGAACTCGTAATGGACAACACCTCGGTAATCGAAGAAAACTGTTAGCGTAACTTTGATTTTCGAGCGACTCTGGCGTGATTTTTTCGGTTTTAGCTCGCCCTTGAAGTGTCATTCGGATGATCGTTGGGCTGTTTGCACGTCGTATTCATACATCCATGTCTCTTCTCCCGTAATTATCCGTTTCATGAAGTTTGGATCACTTTGGGTCTCGGAAATCATCTCTTCAGCAACTTTCTTTCGTTGGTCTTTTTGTAGGAAATTCAACTCCTAAGCCGTGCGGCAACGTATTCCATGCCTGAAATATCTACAACAATGTGCTGAACCGGTTCCGCATGAGATGTTGAGATCACTAGTCATTGCATCTAAGGCTCACATGACGATTTTCGAACACAGTTTTCTTCACAATTTTGCCGTTTCCGTCGGTATTCGATGTGGAAGAGCGTCCAGAACGAGACAAGTCTTCAACCACTCCATCAGACCACTTTGGAACTCTTTATACCATTCATATGCTCTGTTTTTTGATAGAGCAGATTCCCCAAAAGCATTCTGCAATATTTTTTCAGGGATTTGGCACAAAAAAAATCGTTGAAAACACAAAATTTTAAGCAAACTCTTTGTTCAATAAAGTTATTTATGTTACAATGCGACGAACCACAAAAACTTGTCTGTTGTAAATAGCTGGCAAATAAACGCTAATGATTCGATCCCACTCCAATTTGACACTGATGTCAGTATAGAAGCTGCCAACTTATGAAGAAGAAAAGATCCGGATCGGTGGAACGTGGTTCATTTAAATTGAGAATACCCGGTGCTTATTGATCGTAGTATGTATCAAAAATAAGGGATCTAGAATAATTTCTTGAATAATTCCGCGCGTGTTATTTTTTTCCAGATTACTTCTTTATCAATTTGAGCGCCCTATTACATAGGATATTGTAAACTGACGAATTTTAGCCCCGGTTCACAAAAAACTAATGTTGTAAATATTTTGAAATTGGGTTTTTTTTTTTTTAATTTCTAGAAAAATCGATCAAGCATTGGGCTTTTAATTTTGATTGAGAATGGAATAAATAAAATTTATCGTCGCCAGTGTAACACCACGGCGCCTCTTAAGGAAGAAAAAAAAAGTCACGAGGCACACAATTTTCCATTAACGGTGTTCAATGGTGTAAAAGAAATATATAAACTTCGGATGATTTTTATTATTCAAATTCACGAAGAAAATTAAGATTCCAGCTATTGAAAATTTATACAAGATGACTGCATACAATTTTTTTATATTAATTAAGGCGATTTTATATCGCTTAGTAAAAAAAAAAACAGCGTTTACTTTATAAATAATCATCATAATGACTCAAATTGTCGACCCTCTTAATAGAAACGCTAATATCTGAGCTCGGTGATAGTCCTAATACGATTTGATAGCGTAATTGATAAAAACACGATTGAGCAATCTTTTATTCTCGAAAGTTATCCGAGAAAATATCGGTGGTCACTTTTGTGAAGAAATCCAAAATTCCTCACTATCACCTACGGTACCTGCAAAATACCAAACTACTTCACCACATACTCAAGCGCATTAGCTTAATTCAAACTCGTGTATGTCGATTTAGGCATTCATACAAAGGATACACTTATTTAATTGAATTTCCGCTCGCCGACAGAGTGTGTTCCAATTTTGCTCAAGACAAAGTACATACACAATATATTATCAATGAACAATAACACCAACTAAATATGTTTATGAATACAGATGTACAATCTGATAACACACCACTAAATGAATGAGAGGCGCTGTGACCCATGCTCTAAATCAGCCAAAGATAATCGGAATTCTTCATTTAAACGAAGTAATAGTAAATTTCAATTTCTAAAGATCGCGCTGCAGATGTGATTTCTAAACCATTTACTTTGTCTATTGGCAATGCTTATTCCAGATCTTTCGTCGTATCAAAAGCTTTACTAAGATCGATAATAAACTGATTCTCGTTTGTCAATTTTTAATTGATATTACTCGTTAATGTTTTTAGTAACGAAGCTGTTTATTTTCTTTCTTTTGAACCCGAGTTGTTCGTTTTACGGTATGTTGTTTTCCATCCAGTAGCTTCTTAACTGAGGCATTACGAATTACGAGGAACGTTTCAAAAGTATCCGCCACACTTTCAGATCTCAGCTTGTGGTAACACTGGCGAGATAAAAAATACAACATTATATTCGAGACAGTTGTCCGAGTAACTGGTAAAAATTTCAAGCTCCTAATTCAAATAGTACACTGTCAGTGTTCGTTTAACCATGGAGCTATCGCTACAGTGCGCGTCCGGTTTTTGTGAACAACATGCAGTTATTCGTTAGCTCGTTACGAAAAATTTTTCGAGTAAAAAAATACACGATGAGTTGAAAAATACGTATGCTAATAATGCAATGTCGAATTGATCCGTTCGTAAATGGATTCAGCACTTTAAAACATGAAAATCGATACCATGGTGTGGAAACGGGTAAATTCACCGTGGCCGAAAAAATCCAAGACAGAGAAGTCTGCGAAGAAGCTTATGGCCACGGTCTTTTGGAACTGCTACGGGCCTTTTTTGATTGAATTTATGCCTTGAGATACCACAATAAACTTCGATAGTTACTGTCAAACGTTGTATAATTTGAAAAAAGACATAAAAAACAAGCGACCGAACCTTTTGACGAATAAACCAATTTTGATCTCTCGCGCGACGCTCTAGCACATCGGAAAATGGAAATGATTGGTCTTCGAACACCCAGCATACTCCCCGGACCCTGCGCCGTCTGGTTTTCATCTTTTCCTCTTGTTGAAACATATTTTAGGTACACAACGATTCAACAACTATGACAAACTTAAGAACGACGTGACAACCTGGTTACAAAAGTTGGACGCGCACTGTAGTGGTAGCTCCATGGTTAAACGAACATTGACGGCGTGCTAATTAGGACCATAAAATTTTTACCAGTTACTCGCACAACCGTCTCGAATATAATGTTGTATTGTTTATCTCGTTAGCGTTACCACCAGCTGGGATCGGAGACTTTTGAAACGTTCCTCGTATTATAAGATTTTCGCTAGAATCGACGTTATTGTAATTGAACAATAATTATCGGGAACGTTGTCTTCATTTTTTTGCATCTAGGCCTAATAATACCAGTTTTAAGTCTTTTGGAAACTATACCTTTCTTTATAGAATAGTCAATTCATTTTGTATAATCGAAGTCAAAATGTTTACATTACTTCTAATATCATTGGTCTTATTCCATCCCATCCTGGAGTTTTACAAATCTGTAATTTATTTATTAATATTTCAACTTAATCGTTAGTAATTTCTGGAATATCGAACGAGGACGTTATGTTACTTTAAGTGTATTCATTCAAAACCAGGCTTTTCTCGGTTGTCTAATTTCCGATTTTATTTCCATTTTTCTTGCTCTGATTTTCGCCCAAATAAATGAAGAGATATTTATAACACGTTGTCTTGTTTCAGTTAACCATCCTCTTTCAGACTATCCTTAATTTAATGAGGAGTAGCCCTGTGTGTTGGTTAGTCTGACAAATTACACTGTTTTACGCTATTTGATTTCTAAATTGCTTCAAGTTGCTCCGGAAGATATGGGCAGTTTTTTACAATTCATTAAAGAGTTTCAAAATCAACCTTGACTAATACTTAAAAAATTATTTGATCAGTAATTTTTTTTTCTTTTTGGTTATTTCTGAAAACTCCGAAAATAATAGGAAGTAGTACAAAAAATCAATTGCAAGTTATTTTTAACAGCAATATTGTATATGCACTTTTTTGAAAATAAAAATGATTTTATGAAACGGAAGGAAAATTTGTATTTCCATATCTTTCATCAGCAAAATCATAGTTTTTAAATATTCTTGTTAAGATACTTTTTAAGAATCCAAACACAAGGCAAATATGTTTCCAAAATCAGTTAATAGCTTGTTTTAAAATTCATAAATGTAACATTCGTGCTGTGATTTAACAGAGCATATATCAGCAAAGAGAACAAAAAGCTAAAAGCAAATTAAAACGAAACAAAAAGAAGATTAATAATATTGATATCTCTATTGCGTATAATATTTTTATAATAAAATAATTACTAAAAGTTTCTTGTATTTCATTTATCCGAAAACTTAATAATTTCATCCGTTACTAAATGAAATAAGTAAACAGTAAAGCAAAACTAATTTTTCTACATGATACATTGTTGCGTAAAACTAGTTTTACTTCCATCATCTGACAGGTACTACACATTGATCTATACTTTCCGGATTAGCGTAAACTTATATTCATTAAAAGCTCTTTTTTTGAAAATACCGTTATTTTTAATTTTACTAGTGATCGATTCATTTTCGTAATTTATATTATTTGTTTATAGTCAAGTAAGAAAGAAGAACCGAAAACAACTATAAAATCACCGGAAATTATAAACACAATGAACAACAGCGGTAAAACTAACTATAGAGTAACAACTAAAGTTAACAATGTTATTAGAAGAATACCGCTAGGTCCCAAGGAAAATTCAAAGGTAAATAATTTGTGTTAACGTTGAAATAATGATTTTTATTTTTTGTATAATTTGTGTTTATTCGGCGATTAATATATCGTAGAAATGATCATTAAAATCAATACGATTCTTAATTTATTTATATAAAATTTAACTCGGTTATATTTCGGAAAGATAATAATATAGATACATCTATATACTACTTTAATACTTACTCGCCATTACTATTTAGAAATTGATTAATTCAAAAAACACTGTACTACAGTTTAAGCCGCCACTGCCGTACGTATCTTACGTCATAGTAAATGTTATTGTGGAGCTCTGAAAAAAAATTTAATGGTAACACGTGTTACTTTATTCTAAAAACTTTGAAAATTATATATATATATTTTTTTTTAACCCCCCCTTTGGGCATGTCAACAAAGGATCTTCGCCCAGAAACGACACGAGGGAGAAGGATCAATTAAATGCAGATTCGGTCAGCTATTGATAAGATAAAAGAACTGAGGATAGGAATAACGGAGATCGACGGAAACGATAAGATATACGAGGCACAATAAGGAATAGGGAGTTTGAGTGATAACAGATTGGAGTACGAAGAAGTGCGTTCGTTCACGAGGGATGGACATTCAAAGAATATATGGTCAGGATCACAGACGGCTTCGTCGTCAGAATAAAGAGGACAACAAGGGGATAAAGCGAGATGAAAACGATAACGTGAAGAAGGACGAAGAGTATGATTCAGACGTAAACGAATAATAGGGATAATAACGGAGCGGCGAAGCGAAGGAAAATCGTAAAACCAAGGCCGCGTGTTAAAATTAGCTTGAATGGAAAAATAAAAAGAAGGTTGATTAGAAAAGGAAGAAATGTAAAAATCTGACCAAAATCTAACATGAAACTTTTTACACAATGGGTGTAAATTAGAAAAGGGAATTTTAGAGAAAAAAAAGCCGGAGGATACAGCAATCCGAGCCAAGGAATCTATCTGCCATTTCATTACCCTCTATCCCCATATGACTGGCGACCCAGAGCATATCAATGCGGATAGCATGAAGAGAGAAAAGAGTGTGAATGAGGGAGCGAATCCGGAGGATAAAAAGGTCAGAGGAGTGCGGGGGGAAATGTGAGGAAATAGCTTTAAGAGCACACATGGAGTCGGAGATAATTAAATATTCAGAAGAAGAACGATGGGAGGAAATATAAATTATGGAACATAGAATGGCTATTAACTCGGCCGTAAAGATCGTACAATTGGAAGGGAAACGAAAAGATTCGGAGAAATTAATGCTCGGAAGGATGAAAGAAGCTCCAGCTCCATTAGGCCTCTTCGAACCATCCGTAAAAATAGCTATATGCGAAGGAAAATGGGATTCGATATAACTATGGAATTCCTGTATAACTGTTGCATGGGAAAGGGATTTTTGGAGGACAAAGGAAAGTAGAATACATTGGGAGGATTGGAGAGATCTGCAAAATTGAAAGAAAAGTAAGGGAGATTGTTATAAGAAATTGTGCAGAATAAAAAAGAATTCAACCGCAAAGTAATGTGAGCTAGGATAGGAATTTTCTTGGGAGTAAAACGCCAGTTTTGCAGAATAGAAAGATATGAAGGAATAAATCTAGAGCATGATAACAGTAAGTGTTTACACGAGAAGCGATATCCTAAATAGGATCTGCAGATGAAAAAGCGAGGCGAGTTTGACTCGGCGAGAACTGCAGGTATTCGAGAAGATCTAGGGATAATTTTGGAGTTAAAGGATACAGAGACTAAAGCGGGATTAAAAGGACGTAGAGAAAAGACAATACAAGAAGATTTTAAAGGGGAAATAGAAAGGCTCAGAGAGGGAAGAGATTGTTCCAAAGTAGATAAAGATGCATTGACTTTTTCTTTAGTATCTACAATATCGCGGGATGAGGAAAAGAGAAGAATGTCATCGGCAAAAAATAAGGAAGAGGAGTTCATAGAAAGAGAAGCAACAGAAATAATATAGATATTAAAAAGAGTAGGACTAAGGCAGGATCCTTGTGGAAGACCACGAGAAACAACTCTTGTAACTTCGAACGAGAAGGAAGACAGGAGAATAGTACGATTTAACATCAAGTTAACAATGAGGAAAGAGAAATGTATCGGGATGTTAATTGCTATCATTCTATCTCGAAGAGTAGGGAGATGGACATTATCAAAAGCACTGGAAACATCAATAAAAGTAGCTAATGTGTACTGTTTATCGATTAAAGATTTACAGATATAGGAGACAAAAAGACTAACGCAGTCAGCAGGACCTAAACCAGGACGGAAACCAAACATATTAGAAGGAAAAACGTGTTTGAGCCACCAGACCAGGCGCTTGTTAAGCATGTCCTCAAACAGTTTTATGAGACCCGATGCTAGGGAGATCGGACGGAGAGAGGAGTTTTTCTTAGGGATAGGAATGATAATAAAGGTGTTCCAGGCAGGAGGAGTGACTCCTCTGGACAGAAAGGAGTTGAATATACAGAGAAGAGTGTGGAGAGCATGATCGGATAACTTTTTTAGGACTGAGAAGGAAATACCATCACGTCTCGGAGGGGGGCTAGAAGATTTTTTAAGAATGGATTTTAATTCATTAATATAAAACGCAGAGGTAAGAAAATGAGGATAAAATCTGTAAACTAACACATGAAATAATTAACATAACTTCAATGAATTAAATTTTAACGCATCGAAAAGATTAATTATATTGGGTGCACGCAAACAGCATCAGTAATTCTGTTTATAACTACAGTCGCGAAACTTCTTAAATTCATGGTAGAAAAAAATTTGTTATTAATTAAATATGTTATAATTTGATAATCCTGTTTTCATGATAGCATTGCATAACACTATTTTATTTTGTCATAAAAAGGGATTTGAGTAAATATCTCTAAATCGCAGACACTATATTATGGTTTTTTTCGGCTTATGTAGCTTTTTAATCGTGAAGTATGTTAACAAATATTGGAAACCAAATTTTTCGTGCGGGTATAATTTCAGTTTTGGTCTACCATAAATTTTGTGATCAATTGCTTCATTGAAGTTCATATATTTCGAATATTTTATCTTTAATTCTGTATTACATAATATTTCGGTGAATAATACACATTTGAAAAGTAATGATAAAATTATAGGTTGTAAATACAGATATCGAGAAATATATTTGATAAGAAAACAAAACATGTTCATACTTTAAATCGCCCAATTCGTATGTAGAGAATAGGGAAAATGAATCATAAAAAAATATTCTAATCACAATGAAAAGAAAAAATGAGAAAAAAAGAATAGTATAGTTTCAGGAACATTCGTAACAGCGACAAATCAGTATGATAAAAAAAAAAAGTTCAGTCAAGCATGATGTTTAATGCGCTGAGGATTCCGTATGTTAACTTAAAGATAATTGTAATTTACATTTACTTAACGCTAAATTCAAAACGACAAAATCTGTTTTTCACACTTTTTTGAACTTTTCGCCAACTTCAACAGCTTCGTTACCGACAAACAACAATCTTTCCATTGATATATCACGTGCCCGGGGGAGAAAAAAAAAATTCAAAAATTCGAGCTTTAAGCGTTTCGATGATCTAAATTTAAAGTTGTATAAGCTCGACTATCGTTTTTCTCTAAAGCGGTCCATTATACATATGTTTGAAATAAGTTTTGGTTTCCTCATCTTCTTTACTTTTGCTCAAAGGGGGGGGGATATAATTTTTTGATTTTATGAAAGAGCCTCGCGTTTTGTTATATATTTTAAATTTCATTTTTAAAGAGCTATCTGATGAGAGGTATGAATTTTTAAGTGATTTTTGAGGTCTTTTTATATTCCATAATATATATTCTTGACCGTTTTTTGATTTTTTTTTTGCCACTTGGGGTAATCGGTTAGCTTAAAGTTATAGATTGTCTTAAAGAGAATTTTAATTGTAATTTACAATGCAATTTTGAAATTTATAAGTTAAAACGTTCGTGAGTTATTGATTTTTATTTAATATTTTTGCCGTTTCTGAGCCATCTTATTGGGATTCCGCACTGCATATAGAATCCTAAAAATTATCTATTAATTTTTATTTATATATCAGTCAAAAATAATTGTAAAATATTTATAATAATGCGGAGCTATAATAAATAATGATTATTTTTACATAGAAATCACTGTTTGACGGAAACAATGAAGTCAGTGAAAAAGATTTGTTCGTTCAGAAACTAAATCCAAGACATTTAAATGTCAAACCGAACTTACTTAAAAATAATGATAATGTAACCAACGTTATTAATGAAAGCATATTAAAGAAACCTACTACGCCAGAAAAAATGGAAGAAAATTATGTCAATAACATAATATCGAGTTCTTTCAGCGAAAATAAAAATGTTACCATGAATGATTGTACCACACAGTAAGTACTGTTTGTATTTTTATCGAAGTAATCGTTACCAACGTCGAATAGTTAGCAAGATAAGAATTTGTCGTTAGATAACGCATGTGCTACTAAATATTAATGACAATTGAAAATTATTTTTTTACAAACTAAACAGATTTATTTGTAAGTAGAACTACGTGTACCCATGTAAATGAGAGGGAATATTTCATACATTGGTTTGGAAGTGAAGAATTAAAATCATTAGGTCTGCTGTTCACTTCAACAAGAAATATGAAATATAGGTTATGTTTTTTTCGACTGCTCATTGGAACGGGTTCACTGAACGAAAAAGTCCAGTTGTTTGTTTTCATTTTTTAGAACTTTATATATGTCGAAGTGTAATAAATGCAATTTGCCTTTACTTTGTGCTAAAGTTTTTCCATATTCTCAGATTTTTGTTCTTGTGCAATATTTTTGATTTCTAATTTACAAATACAAAAACAAAAAAAGTGTTAAAAAATTTTTATGGTGTTATATCCAATTTTCCGTTGTTAAATACTTAAAAGGCTAGTAGCAAAAATTAACAAAAAGTGATGGTCATCGAAATCATAATTGACAACCACTCCAGAGATGATGAATGCTTTTGATATGTTAGATATAATTGTGTTCGATCAAAATTGTAACAATACGTAGATACGAGTTTTTGAATATCGATGTTAACAACTATATATTACGACTGTAAATTGTAAATATATATGTTTCAGAAGGAACTCTAAAATTACGAGCTAATAAATATTTAAAAAAATATATATATTATTTCTAGTGAATTTTCCGGAATAATGTTTTTTGCGTATAACATTAAATTAATCGTGCAAACCCAAAAGTACTTAAATTATTTTATCACATAATTCTCTTTTGTGAACAGCAGTTACTTTTTAGTAATACTAATAAATGTAATTCAAAAATTAACAGAAATATTCAATTCTCTTCTGAAATGTTCAATTCATGTGTTCTTGGACTCAGCGATAAAAAATTATTTAATTTTGTAATGAAAGTAATTTAACTTCCCGAAGAAGAGAAAAAAAGAACGTATAAGTGTGAAGGTGAAACTTTAAAAAGAAGCTTTACATACTTTTATTTTATTTTTCACAATATAAATTTTATTGTACATATTGCGTATAGATTTATATGAAATTAATGTTTTGCTTAATTTTAATGTTGTTGTAATTATTGTTTATATTTTAACAGAAGTGTAGATGAAAAAATTGCAATGGAAGCATTGCTACTGTCACCAAGAAGCAATTCTACTCCATTGAAATCAGTTCCTAGGTAATTATTAATGTGTATTTCATTTTTAGGACTTGCTATAAAATTTTTTATGTGACATATCATGTTAGCCTCAAAATATTTCTTTTAAATTTTACTCTTCAAAATACTTTTATAATGCTCAAAAAGTCATAAATATGTCCAAGTGGAAATAATTAAAAAATAAAGTGGAAGAAAAAAAGATAAACTTTATATATTTTAAAAAAAAAAAAAATGAATAAACATATTAGAACCAAACTTTTAAATTATAAATTTCAAAATTCTCAAAATTTTTCACTTATCATATCCCTTTCGGTCGACACTTTGACTTTAGTATTTTAGACGTGTATATTTAAAAACGTAACAAAACCTTATTTTGTAACTAAAAGAGACAGACTCCTGATTTCTTGATGTATTTAAAGCTTTTATAGAAAATTTTTGTGTAAAATAGTTCTGAATATATCTACAGATAAAAATTTATTCGAAAACCTCGTAATTGAAATATTCTATGGAACTAGCTTTTTTTCTTTTTTTTTTTTTGCGGTTAATATATTTATTCCGCTGAAAAATAATTATTTGCAAAAATTGTTTTAATAGAATCCTTCAACTGGGAATAAAAATATTGAAATTTTTTTTTAAGAAACAGTACCTCGGTCGATACAGCACATCTTTATTATTACACGTTTGAGGCCTTTTAATTTTACTACATTCTTTTCAGAGTTCCAATTGCATTATGAAAATTCAAAACTTCTACAGTTATTGTTTGCAAAACAAAAAATAAAAATAAAAAAAAGATTTTTAATTATGCGCAATATAATAAAGGAACCCACGGGCATTGTTTAATTATTATGTTAAGGAACGAAAAAAAATTTCAAAATATATTTTAAATCTGTTCGAAATCGCATGTTTAATTTTATAGCTTATTACAAATTTTATTAAAACCCTGAATTATGTTAATTCTTATTCTATATTTTTCAGTAAACAGGTAGATAAAAGTAGCGTGGAAGTTAATACTATTTTATCGGCCGGTGATTCCAATTCTCATCAAAGCACTCAAGAAGAGTTTATTAAAAAATCTGATATAAGTAATAAAGAAGATAGTCGTAAAAGCACTGAAAATTCAGTCTGCAATGGTATGTTTTTATTAGACTTCTCATTAACAGTGTAGTAAAAACATTTTTTCAAGTACGATGTATTACTTGATTAATAAACATGATAAACTAAAAAAAAATATTAAAAAAGAAATTTAAAATATAAAATTAAATCTCATGTAAAAATTTAATTTTATTAAACTTTATTTCGTTTGTATTTAGTTCAACCATTTAGTCATTTTTTTATAATAACACTAATTTCACAATTCCCAACTAAATGTTCCAGAACATACCTTTAATAGCCAAAATTTTTATATTTCAAAATAGAATCTTTTTAAACGGCTGTTGAACTCACAGTTGATGTCTATGTTTTCAGTCACAGTTTAAATTTAATCAAATGCGATGCATATATCAATTTGTAAAAAAAAATTATAATTATTGTTAAATTATTTTTAAAATTTGTCATTTCTAATGAGTTGACGTACTAATCAATAGCAGAGGAAAACGAAATGTTTTGTGTTGAACGAAATTGTTACTTTTTAATTTTGATTTAGGTATTATTTTCTATTCGTAATGTTTTGAATAAAAACTGGTACATCTAAGAGAATGGTTCGAGGAGTTCACCTCTTACTGGTGGTAAAAATTTAAATTCTAATGGAAGAATCATGTATATAAACGGAAAAATGAATTGTTCAAAATTAGTCGATTTAAAAAATATATATATACATATATAAATTTTAAAAAAAAATAAATTATTCCATTTTATCTGACGAGACAATTGTTTTTTTAAACGTCAGATTTGTAGATAAAGAAGAAAAGCATAAAATTTCAGAAAAATTTTACAAACTTAATAAGTATAAGTTGTTAATGTACTGTGTAGAATCTGGTGACGATATGGAACCAGCTTTAAATTCAACGGGTACCATTTTAAATCGGAGACAATATTATACAATACCACCTTTATCGGAATTAAAATTAGATGATAACGGATCATGCTGGGTTGAAAACTTCACTATAGGACGTCAAGGTTACGGTAACATAACCTTCTTAGAACCAGTTGATGTCGCTGGATTGAACTTGGATGAAATCGGTAATTTCTTTTTTTTTTTTTTTTTTTTTTTTTTTGATCCTCTCATGTTATTGAGCAAATTTTATGCAAAAATTTTATTAGTTTAGAAACTGTTTTTTTTTTTTGTTTTTTTTTTGTCTTACTATTACTCTTTCCACTCTCCTATCTCAAAATTTACTCTGATAATTCATTGTTTATTGCTCCTAGTGTTCTATTTAAATGTTCACTGCATTCCATCAATAAAGGTTTTTTTTTATAAATTTTTATTACAAGTTTGATCGTTTATTTGTTTTTATATTTTACTTTGATTTTTTGTATTCCCGGAGAAATACAACAATTACTTTTAATATTCCAAATTTAAGTAATCATTACGTTTTATGTAACAAGCGTATCGTATAAAAAAGCTGAAATTGTTATCGAAGAAAATGTTTTAAAAATTATTCTTTGTGGTTCATGAATCGGTTTCCATCGTTTTTAAAAATAGAAATTAGTTGCAAAGATTGTTGTGTAACTGCTATAATAACTACACTCTTATGACGAGCTAAAATTATACGAAAAATATGTTTTTTTTAAAAGAGAAGTTTCACATATAAATTAATTTTAAAAACTCTATTGTGGCTTCATTTATGTTCATTTGTATCGAATGTATTAATAATGCAGTAAATACTCTTGCATAACAAGAAATTAACCAGCAAGAAATAGCCACAGATTTTGTTATACCTAAGGTTAAATTTATGCCTTTGACTGAAACTTGGATTAAAAATTATGAATAACGATGACTCTTCCGATTATCGTTCTGTTTTTCAATTCAAACACAATGCTATGTGAGCCAGAAGATTTTGTATCCACGAAAGTAAAAAATCTTCACCAGTACTTCAATCTATAGATCATTCATTCATTATAACGCCATACTCGGCTTCTGAGCGTCGGCGGCTACTTATTCGCACATTTCAGCTGTATAGCCATAGGCATAGTGTTCATAGCAATTGCTATATGCAACGCAAGTGTACACACGTAACACTGCATTCGGAACTGATTATAAATGTTTGATTCATCGCGCTGCAAGTGTAGTCCCGTATGTGTAAACTGTGTCCTAACTAGCGCACATATGATGGTATATAGTATGTGGTTTTTCCATTGCCTTCTATATGAAATAGAAAGTATTTAATTTAATTTTTCGTAATAAATTTCTGTCATCGCCCGGGATCGAATCCGAGACTTCCGTAACGAAAACTAAGCGGTCTAGCAACTATGCTATCGCGCCGACCTTTACAGATCATAATATTTTAAAATTTGATCAAGAAATGCCGCGGTTGAAAAGAATTACTACCATTAACAGTAAACGAAGATTGATTGTATTTGCCTGCGTCTCACGTGATATATCCAATCGTAAACTGAAATATTTTTTTGAAATGAATTTGATGGCGTACAGCTCAAAGGTGGTCGATAGTTTTGAAGTTTTTAGAGAAAAAGAATACTATTTAATGTTAAGAAATTTTGACGCTTAAAACAATTTATTCTAATACTATTCCTATACGTTTGTTATTTTAGTTTTTATCAGTCATAAGGAAGTTGAAGTGTATCCGGATGAAAAATCAAAACCACCAGTTGATCAAGGTTTGAATACTAAAGCTTTGGTAACATTAGATCGAGTTTGGCCTATAGATAAAACTACTAGAGAAACGATTAAAGATCCGATTCGTATTAAACAATTAAACTTCGAATCCAAATTAAAAAAATCCTGTGATAAGATGAAATCCCAGTTTGTTGAATATCGGCCAGTAACAGGATCTTTTCTGTTCGAGGTAAATATTAAATCGATCATTGTTATAAAAAGCACGTATTTGAATGACCTGCGACGAAAGCATTAAACGTATACCTTTAATAATTTTTCTTATTATTGAAAAATTGAATCTTGTTATTTAACTTTAATTAATTTTATTATTATTTTTATTTGCAGAATAATTAAATGATTTTTATTATTATTTTTATTTGTAGAACAATTAAATGATTTTTATTTTTTCAATATACATACATGTCACTCATCACATCAAAATAAACTTATATAGCCCCCTTTTTTCTTTTGTGCAGGGAAAGACTCTAATGAACATTATTAAATGTAGAGCATAATAATAATCTCACTATTTATGTATTTTTCCAAAAATTCGATAATTCAAAAGAGTCCTGGGAGCAAATTAAAAAAAAAAAAAAAAAAGAGTACTTTTAAAATATAATTAAATCTGTATATGTATAGAAAAAAAACGGTAAATACGAGGGTGGTTCAAATATAAACCGGAATTTCGTCATAAAAATTTTTATTTTATATTTACAGTGCTCATATTTTTTACAATTTTTCGAGATAACCCCCCTCGCACGCTACGCACTTTTTCCACTTCTCCGGCAATTTTTTTATTCCTTTTTCGTAATAATCTCGCGGCTTGTCACATAGCCATTTGCGCACGAACGATTCCACCTCATCGTTGCTGTCGAAACGTTGTCCACCAAGTGCTTCTTTCAACGGGCCAAACAAATAATAATCACAAGGCGACAAATCTGGACTGTAAGGAGGATGTTCAAGTGTTTCCCAGCCCAATTCGGCCAATGTCTCCATCGTGAGCCGAGCGGTATGTGGCCTGGCGTTGTCTTGAAGCAGTATCGCACTACGGATCGGAATTTCGCGCCTTTTTGTTCGATAGGCCGGTTTGACTGTGTTTTTTAGGAGGTTACTGTAATACTGCGCCGTCACAGTACGTTGTTCAGTTAGGAAATCGACTGCAATCACTCCCTTCATGTCCCAAAACACGGTACACAACACCTTCCCAGCTGACTACTGGCGCTCCCTCTTTTTTCTTCCGCCACTCCATAGACGAGCGTTTACTCTCCGGCGTATAGTAGTGTACCCAAGTTTCGTCCGTGGTGAATATTCGCCGCAATAAATTCTCTCCTTCCTCTTCATACCGCTGCAGGGGACGCGTACAAACTTCCCAACGAGTGAATTTCTGTTCAAAATTCAGAAGTCTTGGCACCCATCTGGCTGCAATTTTGCGATAACCTAGCCGATCATGAATTATTGTCTCAATACTACCTATGCTGATGCCCAATTCGTCGGTCATATCGCGTACACGGACGCGTCGGTCAGCCAAAATGAGTTGTTCGATGGCTTTGACGTGTTCATCTGTAATGCTGGTTTTTGGGCGCCGCGCATGTGCTATGTTTGACACCACTTCACGTCCTTTTCGAAACGCGGAACACCACTCGTACACTTGAGTTTTGGAGAGACACTCATCCCCGAACTGTTCCCGTAATTTTCGGTAAATTTCCACCTATTTTACGTCGTCTTTGACTAAAAAACGAATAATGATGCGTTGCGCAACAGACACTGGTACTTCTTTTTCACTCATGGCTCTAACTACACTAAAAAGTGAGGTTACGCGGTTCTAATTGCTCTACACGCTTCGTAACAAACCGGTCTAACTGCCAGTGCAACCATTTTTTCCACAATAAATTTTTCGCGCGTTTATTTAAAAATTCCGGTTTATATTTGAACCACCCTCGTATTTGAGTAGCCCAAAAATAATTAATATGCCGTTAAAACTGCTAAGTCTATTAAGCTGAAAATTCACATTAACGACACAATGTACTTACGCCAGGCAAAAATGCATTTAAAAAGAAATCCAATTTTCTGGGGGGTGAAAAGAAGTGTAAAAGTCAGAAAATCGCTTTTTAAAAAACTAATAATCAGTTACAGCTGAAATCAGTTACACCGAGATAATTGAAATTCCATGTGAACATTACCGATATGCAGAATATGTCAAATAAGAAAGCTTTTTTGAAAATTCTAACTTTCAAGTGTGCAAAGAAGTTAAAAAATACATAATATGTGATATTTTCGGTATGTATACGTTTACCAAATTGTAACATTGCATTAAGATTCCTTATGTGGTCTATTAAAAGTATAAAATTTGTTTAAATCCTCTAAATTTTAAGTGTGAAAAAGAACTGCACTCCGTTTTTGGAAAAAAAAAACAAAAAACGAATGGCAGTTATAAAATGAAATTTTATGTACGTATAAAGTTTATAGCGAAGATGTCAAATAAGAAAGCTTTTTTGAAAATCATAACTTTAAGGGGTAAAAAGAGGTTACAAATTGTTTTTCAAAAAATATATAAAGTGTAATTTCTTCGTAAAAAATAGGTTTATCCCATAATTCTGCATAAAGATTGTTTTTTTTTTTTTAACTTCAAAATTTTAAAAGTAAAAAGGGTTGTACTCCATTTTTAGCAAAACTTAAATCACGCACTGCCAGAAGGAATAGTGCTTAAACGGATAATATGTGAATATTATATAGTGAGCTTTGTTTCACATTGATACTCCCAAGTTGTTCAGAACCGGCAACAATTTAAAATTCAAATAGGCGATTATTAGCTATAGAAGGGGACAACGATATCTCTATCAAACTGTCTATATTGTACCTTAAAAAAGTAAGAAAACATGTATTTATAGAGTCTTAAGTTCTGGTGCAGTTATTTGTTTATATTAGGAAGCGAAAACAAAAAAAAAAATAGATTTTTATATCTCATAAGCGATTTAACACTTTCCGAAATGCTTTCTACGCTAGTATTTACTCTGAACAGGAACATCATATATTGCTGCTATCTACTTGAAAATTAAACTGCTAATTTCTAAATATAGATTTAAACGGTACTGGCAAACCGTAGGTAACAGCTAGTATATAGATAAAGTTAAACATACATATACACATTTATAATTCTTTACATTGTTACTTTTCTTTTATTTCGAACGTTTAATTTTGTCCTTTCGCAGGTAAATCATTTTTCAAAATATGGTTTAATTGATGATTCGGATGATGATGAAGTGGAAAATGAAATTGTTGAACATCCATTACCCGGAAGTGTATTATTACAATCGCAGATAGCTGATATGCTTAAGAACAGTAGTTCCTTAAAAGCTATGCCGATCAAAATAACGGTAAATGATATTCACCTTGTTTTTCATCCTCAAAATTAAAGTATCTATCTTTGTATTGTGTTTGTTCTATGAATTAAGATATATAATTTTATAAGTAATGTAGCGACTGACCATTTTTTTTTCTGACGTTCAAATTGTGACACTTTCGAACATTTTCTGAAAACACGTATTTCTCCATTTGAACATGATGAAAAATCAATACAATACAAAAACGAACGAAATTAAAACCAAAAGGTAGGACTTGAAAACAACTTTATGTCGATGAACAAACGAAATATTGAACATAAACGGTAGCGGAGGCATAAACTATTTTCAAAGGAAATAATTTGGTAAGACACAGTGGTGTGTATTAAAAAAATAAAAGACCAGTATCTCCGTATCTTTTGTACAGTAGGACGTTGTGGATACGCTGTGACATAGATATGTCTTTTGAATGGCAACGCGTAAAGTGTGATACGACTACATGTTTCGTTTTAGTAAAAACGTATACTGAACCTGTTGATCACAAGTTAAATAAATTGTTCCTGTGGTAAGTATAAATAAGGGTAGCACTTTTGCTTGATGTACGGATTTTGTAAACGACCCCAAATAAACAAATGGAAAAAATCTGACAGAATTAAATGTATTAAATTAATCTGTTTTATTTAATCTTGTTATTTCGCTTAATTAATTGATTTTAATAAAAGTAACAAGTAAAATCAGTTTAGAAAAAAATAAGTAAAATCAAATTTCCTCAGATATGAATATATCAAGTCGGGGAACACAATACACTACGTATTGTTGAACAAAGTTAATATAAATTGGCTTTGAATTTAAATATATTATTATTTATAATAACTGACCGTATTTTTTAAAAAAAACTTCTTATATCATCGCAGATTATTTTATCTTCTAATTTTACAGTAAATCAACTTGAAACTAACAATTTATGGAATTATTAATACTTTGTCTTTTGTCTCAAACAGACGAGTTTTAAAATAAATTAATTTCCTAGAATTTTAATTCATTTTTTTTATTTTCTATTTAACATTTTTGTTCATTTGCTCTTTCAATTTTTTAAAATATCATTTTTGAGAAAAATGATATCTAAAAGTTTATAAAACATTTTATTTCCTTCTTAATCTGTCGTCAGTCACAGAATAGAAATATAATGAAATGCAATAAAATCTGGAAGAATATTCGAAACAGCATCGTTTTAAAAATAGAGTTATCGTTTTTACAAGTGTATCCTCTGAGTGTTTTAAATGAGTACTTAGCGTCGTATTTTGATTATTTTTAAGTTTTAACCGATTAATTATCGAAAATAAAACCAAAAAAATTTGTAGTTAACATGTTACACAATTAATAGTTTTATTTGAATAAAGTTCAAATTTTTTACGAAGTATAATTTAGATAAATAAATGTAATATAATAAAAAATTATTCAATATTTTATTATTTTACAAAAAAGTTATTCAAGAGATTACCATTCCGTTTGTTTATTTAAATATTTTGTTCGGTGTAATAATCGTTTTTATTTATCTATTTATTTGTCTATTTATTTTATTTTATTTTTTTTTAGATATAAGATGATTTTAAATTGAAAGTTTAAGTATACTGATTTCTGCTAATTCTTCCTATAATCAAAAAATTTGTAACCGAATTTGGAGGTGATTTTAAAATTGTTGAATCAGTTATAATGATGCCAGAAAATGGAGTCGCTTTTGTTGTAAAATTAAAATATTTTATACTGCGGATTGAAAAATAAAATATTTTTATTTTATACAATTTTTAATAAAGCCAAATTTGTAGAAATTTTTTTTGAATGATTTTTAAATTTAACTTATTTATACTATGTGTATATATATTACGTACTTTTCGATGAAACTCAAACATACCACCAAAAATTGATCCAATAAGCTATATTATTTTTATATATATATGTAGGGTTGGCCATATTAGGTGGACCCATCTGGCAACATTGTAACTTTGACACGAAGTGTGAGAATGACTAACGATAGCACGTGTTTGAAGCGTCAGTCTTAGGAAATGTTTTCTATGGAGCAGAATACACCAATCGAACGCGCCGAAATTGTTCAGCTGTGCATTTAAAATAACTTCTCAATAGTGAAAACTCAACATACATGGAGAAAAAAAAATAAAGTGGAAAGTGCGCCGTCAAAAAACACAATAAAACGTTTGCACGAAAGATTTTTGTCTTCTGGTACCGTCACTATTTCCAGGAGGCGTCCGAATAAAAATCGACCGAGACGATCCGATGAAAATATGGCGGCCGTAGAAGCCAGTGTTGAACGGTCACCGCAAACAGCAATAACCGTCAATCGGGTGCGTTATCGGGGTATAATAACCGATTTTTTGATGCCAATTGTTCGTGAAAATGGTATGGAGCACTTCTGGTTTTGACAAGATGGCGCACCACCTCATACAGCTCGTGCCACAATCGATTTTTTTGAAGCCATTGTTCCCCGGTCGCTTGATATGAAAAAAAAGTTGATTTCGATTGGCCTCCACGTTCCCCTGATTTGATAGCGCCAGACTTTTTCCTCTGGGGCTACTTGAAGTCAAAGGTTTATATCAAGAAGCCAAGGACGCTAGACGAACTTAAGGCCACAATCCGCTAGGAAATAGCCGCTATGTCGGCCGAAGCATTAGAAAATACGATGGAAAATGCCGAAAAACGGGCACATTACATCATTCAAGCTCAGGATGATCACTTGCGCGATGTAATCTTCAAAAAGTGATGTAATCAAATCTCCTTAAACCAAATTAAATGATTTTTCACTTAAACAGCAAAAAATGTGTTTTTTTTTTTTTTTTTGTTAAATAAATGGGTCCACCTAATATGGCCAACCTTATATATATATATATACGGGGTTGCGCAAAGGAACCTGACAAGTTTCGTTTGGTGGTAACACCGCAGTTAGTGGGGGGAGAGAAAAACGCAACACGGCAACAGAAAGTAGATGAGTGAAGGTTTATTTTTCTCCAGTAGTTGTCCTACATTGGTTCATGGAACGTGCAACATCATCGTGTGTTTGTTTTTAAGACGTATTTTGAGAATACATTAAAACTATCTGTGCGTTTCGAAAACATTTCGAATTAAATCCGAAAGACCTGGTACCTTCGTGAAACACTGTAAAAGCGTTGATGGAGAATTTCGATAAGACGGTTCTGTGAATAAAACTGCTCTCTGGTGAAGAGTTCAACTTCGACGGTACGGCGAATACATAGCGCTACACGGACATGTTGCGGACGTTTGTTATACCGGTATTGAAGCGCAGACATCGTCTCAACCGTACTTGGTTTCAGCAAGATGCCACAACTTGCTATACGCCTCGAGAAACCTTGGCGTTGTTGCGAAAAAAACTTCGGTACTCGAATCATCTCCAGAAGCACTGCTTTTCCTTGACCACCGAGATTGCCGGATTTATCGACTGTGACTTTTATCTTTGGGGCTACTTAAAATCAAAGGTTTATATCAACAAACCAAGGGCCTTGGATGTGTTGAGAATAATATTCGCCGTGAAATCGCAGAAATTACCAGAGAAATGTTGCTGGAAGTGTCGAAGAATTTTGTAAAAAGGCTAGAAAATTGTATTGACAATGACGGGCATAATTGATCAAATAAAATATAGCGTTATTAACCTTCACTCTTCTACTTTTTATTGCTATATTTTTTTTTTTGATTTGCCTTCGGGAAGTTGGTCAAATTTCAATAATGAAGTTGTCAGGTTCCTTTGCGCGACCCTATATTAAAAAGAGCTCAATTACTGTTAATATATAATATGTATTGATAAAAAATTTTTGAAAATGTATTATAATTCGTATTCTGCAAATGAAACTGATTCAAAAAAGCTAAGAAAAATGATACAGTTACAATCATATATTAATTCAAGGGAGGGAAAATGTGTACGTACTGTAAAGAAAGAATCGCTCTTAAATGCTGATGTCTAAGGGGCCGTGATTACCGTTCACGCGAATAGACGCGATTAGCGAATAAGCGAGTACATGCGAATGTTTAGTTACATTGAAAGTAATGGCAATGGTTGCCGTTACTCGAATTTTACTGGCAAGAATACAAGCGAATACGAGCGAGTGGCGAATGAATTGAAATAATTCAATTCATTCACTTATTCGCCTAATCAGTTTCTCCGCATTTCTTCACAGTACATGCATGAACAGTAGGCTAATTTCGATCTCAATTGCAACGGATACAGAATTTTAAATATAATCGGTCATCAACATCTTCGTGATCTAATTTAAATGAGTCGGATCAACTAGGCGAGTTTTTAAATAATTTAACCAATATCTAAATGTTTCTATAATTTTAAATTTTGATGCCTGTATATATTTCTAAATAAAGATTTTTATTTGTAATTTGTACTTACCTTAATGTAATAGAACGCCTTTCAGTTAAACAAATTATTTTCAACTCGTCGTTAGCAGTTTTCATAATTTTTTTTTTTTTTTTTCTATTTTCGACAAAATATATTTAAATGTAAACGGAGTGTCATTTTGTAATACTCGAAAAATTTTGTTTCGTCCAACAACAGCCGTTTGTATAAATTATGCAATTCCGCCATGTAATTGTTCGCCTTTTAAAAATTACATTATTCGATTTTTTTTAAAACTGTTTATAGCATTTGTATTTAAGATAACTGTTTTCAAACAGAAATAATTGAGACACTGTTGATTTATCTTAACGTACAAACCGAGATTGATAGTTAAAAATGAAGTATGTTAAACTACGGGGAAAATCCGATTATTCGCTACTTGCTACTCGCGTGAACAGTAACCACATTATTCGGTCAGTTCGCTTCTACCAGCTTTTACTCGCTTATTCGCAATTCGTGTGAATGGTAACCGCGGCCTAACAGTTCGCGATTTATTATTATCAGCCACTAACCAGAAAAAAAAAAAAAAAAACTGGTACATAAAATTACTAAAACTAAAATATTCAAGAAAAAAATCCAAAAAAGGTACACGATGTAAAAGAAAAAATGAAAAGAACAAAATTATGGAAAATATTGAGTTACCTGCAAGCCAATATCAAACCGAACTTACTGCGGATAATGAAAAATTGATTTACAAAAGTGAGTGAGTGATTTTACCCACCTCTTCGTAATTCCAATCTGAACTTTGTGACCAATCTTACAATTATATTTGATTCACAAGTACCGGCCGGTCTTAATCTGTCTAACAATTAGTGCATGATCATTTCCAACGGTATGCTCGTTAATGTCTTTATCAATGTATCGATTGCGGCCTCGTTTTCTATATACTTTCTGTATAATCGGCAATTTTTCAAGCCATCATATGTCCAAACATATGACGAAAAATATATATATATATATAAATAAAAACTAAGTTAATTATTTAAAAAAAAAAACGAAGTAATTGGTAGGAAAAAAAAAATTAGGAATATAAAAAAAGGAAATAATCTATTCGGCGTGTGTACAATAACAGAGATTATGAGATCGGTAAAACAAAAAAATCGATCAAAATCTCAAACCAAAATATTTTCAAATTCGAAAAAAAGTATTAAGGACAGTGAATTTAGCAAAAGCGATATGAACTAACTTATAGAGAAAATTCAAAATTATTTGATGAAACTGTTCATTAATAAAAATTGCGAATCCTCACTTATTCTTTGATAATATCAAGATAGTCACTCAGATGTGAAACTTAGAATGGAATTTCATTCCAAAAATAGAAAACTTAAAAGAAAAAATAGAATAGTATTTTGTTCTTTATTACTACGTGAAATTGACCGAGAATGGAATTAAAGGGTCTACTATTACCTTACAATCTATCTACCATTTACGATAAAGCTTAGTGTTTTTTCCCCTCGCTATTATTATGCTCAGTATAAACAGAGCAACATTCATATAGTCTATTGATATAGTTTTTTCAGACTGAAAAACTGAAACATTTTGACCAGAAATCCGAGAAAGTAGATTTGTAAATAATATTTGAACACCCCGGAAATGAATAGTTTACATGATAAATACGAGAACCGTCCCAAAAGTTATTGCACGCAGCCTCGAGATTGAACAAAAAAGCCTAGTGACGTAGAAAAAAGTGTATAATATATTCAAAGGTGAAAACTGTTTTTTTACATAGTCGTCTAAACCATCAAGACATTTACTGTCCGGTGGATAAGTTTTTCAGTGCCAGCGATATACCACACTCTGTCGTGATTTGCGAAGAACGTACTGACGGCTGTTCCCAGCTGATTGCCCGATGAAAAATGTCTTCCACCTAGTAATTTTTTCATTCCTGGAAACAGGTGAAAGTCTGAAGGAGATAAGTTGGGAAAATATGGAGGGTGACCGAAAACATCCAACTTGTTGATGTCTGTCAGTAAAGTGTGAGTCAGAGCAGCCGTATGTGGACAAACATTGTCGTGCAAAAGAATGACCTTCTTGCTTAATTTTCCTGGTCGTTTCAATTTGATTGCAGCACGCAGGCGCATAAGAGTATCGAAGTGCCTTTCTGACGTGATGATCGAACCTTTCAGTATGTATTCAATTAAAATGTCCTTACGGTCCCAAAAAAACAGTAGCCATAATTTTGCCTGCCGGCAGCATTTCTCGAAATTTTCGCAACACCCTTCTTTCTGTTTCCAACTCATTGAGCCTTGTTTGGCTTGAGAGGTCCAACAGTGCACCCACGTTTCATCTTCCGTCACAATACGGTCTAAAAAAGCGTCACCTTCCGTGCAGTACTAGGTTAAGAGGTTTACGCAATGTTGGACAAGGTGTGCTTCTGTCAACTGTCACGCAACCCACCGTACTATCACTTTGCACATCTCTAACGCTCCACTAAGAATCCGATACACTGAACTGCGACTACACAACGCGTACAAATACTCGGTAGCCATGTGGTGGTTAAGAATTGAATAACTGAACGTATTGTATAATCGGGGACGGTCGTGCAGTAGTTGTCAACTTAGTAAAACGTGTTTAACGCGCGAACTATGAAACGTATCACTTTGAAATTTTGATCACAGATTGGTCGAACTTTGGCAATAACCTCCACTACGTTCACGGATCAGTGTCACCAGGGACCAGAGACAGCAAATATGTGCATTGTCTTTTGGAACCGCCTTCTCTGTTTTTAGTTTTGCAAAACAGGTAAAACTAATATGTTCGACGATTATCATACTGCCTGTCTAAGAAGTCGCACATTAAAGATAATTTTAATGAAATAAGAGGAAAATGTGAATTCGATCTTTAAAATAATTCGCTAAAATGATGGTAAAATTATTCACTGATCGACAGCTTACTGTTACAAAACTATCACAGTTAAGTAGCAGATGACGTTTAAATGATAAAACAATATTATAAAATAGTAAACTACAACTTATATAAAAAACACTAAATAAAAAATCTGAAATACTACCGACGCGATAGAAACAGTAAAACGGACGTTAGAAAATTACTACATAATTATTTGTAGACAAATGATAAGAAGCAGAAATTAAATTAATAGTGCGAATTTTAAGTTGGAGTACTATTATTTCTATTATTAATTAATATATTATTAAGGGAAAATGTGAAACAATTTTGATATTAAGTCTTTATTAGTTAGATATTTTATGAGTAAAATACTCATTTGTAGTACAGAACTAAACCCCAAAAAATTCAAATAAAATGCAATTTGTCGAAATATTACTATTTTTAACTTATTTATTTATTTAAATAAGAAAGGACATTTGTTTTTCATTTTAAAAAAAACAAAAAACTATTGTATCTTTTTATTAGTTAGAATACAATCCGTTTTTACCTTTCACATCTCATTTTAGTCATAAATTCACTATCAAAATCTATCCGCAGTTGATATTTACCTTTTCCGAAAAATATTTACAAGGTTTGGTCGAAAAATTATAGAATTTTACTGAAATTAATTAATGTTCACACGTGAAATAATTTCCATCTAAAACTTTAGAATATTTCAATTGCATTTTTTCTAATACCGAAAACCGCGATATAAACATTAACATAAATTACTTTTAACACCATCTGAAATTTGTACTCTATCTTTTTTTATATTAAAAAGAAACCTTCCTTCAGTTCCATTTTCATACCTGAAAATAATGAAAAGTCAGCTGATGGTATTTCTGAAAGAATGATCGAAAGATAATTTTGTGTCAACATTTCGGAATGAATACTTTGCTTATGGATACGCATTATTGTAATATAAAAAATATATTTCGGTCATTACATTCATTGGGTATTTAACGGCTTCGTTTTTTAGCATATGTGTTTTCTAAAATGTGAATTAGGTGTATGAATATTCACTACAATCTTGGACAGTGTTGTTTTATTGTATATTTTAGATTTTCTCATTGGAATTTCACTGACTCCGCTAGGCTCCATTTTTACGTTAAATACATGTTTCCTGACCTGTCTTAATTCTATTAAATAGTTGTGGTATGTAACACGAATTGTTCATAAACGTTTCTATGTTAATCAGAGAAGAAAACATTAATTTCTTCTATTTTCCGCTAATTGGATATTGTTACGTTTTCGGATCAGATATTCATAAACCTAATTTCACCAAAATGTTAAAAAAAATTAGTCAGAGACTTTTTATAAACTTTTTAAGAATACCCTTCTTAATCTAGTTCGATTATTACACTTTAACGCAATTGGAACAAAATTGTTCAAAAGTGGTCCTAAAACTTAGTCGAAAGTTATATCAACTTTTTTCTTCTTGTTTACATTTATACTTTTGTCATTGGTTCAACCTCCGCGGATTTCCTTTTGTGTCATTCGGCGGATAGTTCTAATTGTTCTTGTTTAAAACGCGGAAATTGAAAGTATGAAAAAATAAATATGTGCATGAAAAAATGAAGCAATATGAGAAGAGAAAATACTGCTGAGTATAAAAAACTGCTCGAAAAACAAAAAAGTATATAAAAAAAGTAGTTAGTGCAGTATAAAAAATTCGCGTCAAGGTGATAGTAAAATTGTGGCCGAAACATAACCTGAATAAAACACTTAAAAGACTGGAAAAAGAAAGAAAATGAAACTACGATTTGCCGGTTAGAAAAGAAAGAACAAGGAGATAAGAGGAATTTTAATTAAAAAATTAAAAAGAACAATTGTCGAATTAAAAAATTCCTATAAGTTGACTGATACAACAAAATAAATTTTAGAACAGCTTAAAATCTAAAAAGATTAGTTTGAATAGGATAGAAAGGACCTGTAATTTAGAGGTAATGAAGTGAATGTAGAAAATAGTGGAATCAAAAGATGAAATGAGATATAGTGAGAAGGTAAATTTATGAACTTTTAAGAAATTAGAGATTATTAAAAATATTTTTTGATTTAATTTTAGTAATTCTGTCTTTGCAATATTTTCAAACGCTTCCTCTCCATACTTTTTCAGCTTTACGCAAAATTTAATGTTAATTCAATGTTTGGTGAAATTTATTTTACAATAATCGTCACACACTGGTACTATGATTGGTCTGATTTTTGAAATTTTCCATTCACTATTTTTTGGTTTAATTAAACGAAATTATCGAACCTTTTTAATTGCTTTTTGTAAGCTTTTTAAATGCCAATGCACAGATTAGCTTATCTAAAACTATCGAATACGGTAGTTTTCATTTGTTTTTGAAAAATAAATCAATATTTTATACTATCATTGATTATTTGAACGAATGCGGTTCTACTACGACTAAGGCCTAAATGGTTTCATTATTTTTCTGAAGTAATGAGAAGCTAAGTGATACTTGATAAAGGAATTACTTTAATAATACATTGTCGTCGACTGCAGTATAGTGAAGGTTCAGCCGCCATCTCATATCAAATAATTTGAATTTATTTTTTCTAAATTTGATGATAAATTCGATGGACCGTTTGATTACATTTACATAACATATATTGCTGTGCAAGAGAACTTCAAAACAATACGTTGTACGTATGTGCTGCAAATGTGTGTGGTAAAATAAAAATTAGTGTTGCGAGCTAATTTCATAATGCCTTTAAAAATATTGATAAAAAAATAATTTCATGTTACTATTACTTTTATTTACAAGTTTTTATGATGACATTGGTAATTCAACGAATTATTCAAGCCAATTTTAAGTACCTTTAATATTCCTGTTCGAAAAAATAACAAATGTTCTTAAAACCTTTTTTGAAAAAGTAAAACTGCTATTTTGCCTTTAGATACTGATAAATATTTATAAATCGACAAACTCTTAGTAGAACTGTTTATTTCTAAATTCTTTTTCGTTTGAATACTCGAATACAGTTTTTTGTACTTTTTTTTCTTGGTGTAGAATAATAACCAAGGATTAGGATGGAAAGAACCGTCATCGTATGATTCAAAGCAAACTGCTGGATGGTTTATAAACAAAACGAAAAGTCTATTAATGGATGAAGATATGTTTGATCAAGAAAATAACGGTAAGTACAAATATATTTTTTTATTAAAATATGTACGAGGCACGTTCAAAAAGTAAGGTTCTTAATCTTTTACTTTCGAAACTAATAAAGCTACAAAAAAAACGGACATCGGCATTGAAATCAGCTTTTTTTTATTTACTTTTCCACATATTTACCTTTCAAATTTCAACATTTGTCGGGTCGAAAAATTAACATATAAATACCTTCCTCGTAAAACCTTGCCGCCAAATTTTGTAACCAGATAAGAACGAAATTTTTCAATTCCCGTCGGTCTCGAATTTTTTTTCTGCGATATCCCTTTCAAGCTTTGGAAACAAATGGTAATCGCTAAGTGCCAGGTCAGGACTGTAGGCGGGGTGAGGTAAGGTATTCCAGCTAAACTGAGCGATGAGGTCACAGGTGTCTCGAGCAGTGTGAGGGCGAGCGTTGTCACGGAGTAACTCGATGCCTTAGGTCAATCTTCCACGTCTTTTGTTTTGGATTGCCCGACGAAGGTTAGTTAATGTCTGAAGATACCTTTTTCCGTTGGCAGTGGTTCCGGGTTCTATGAATTCGACCAAAATAACGCCTTCGGAATCTCAGAAGACCGTCGCCATGAGCTTCTTCCGAGTCAGTGTTTGTTTTGCCTTCACAACAACGGGCGAATTAGTGTGTTTCCATTGCATGCTCATTCTTTTTGTTTCTAGTGTGCCGTGAAATACCCAGATTGCATCACCTGCGACGATTTTGTCGAGAAATTCGTTGTCTTCTTCATGAAAATGTTGCAAAATTTCGAGAGAACTGTCCATTCGTTGTGCTTTGTGCTCCCCCATGAGCAGTTTTAGAACCCATTTTGCACAAAATTTACTAAAATTTAATCTTTCATGCACGATGAAATGCATGGTACCTTGTGACACACTCGGAAACTGGTTAAGAAGATCGGAAATGGTTTGGAGGTGATCGGATCACAGAACTTCTTCAATTTTTCGCACCAGTTCATCTGAGATTACGTTGTTCGTCCTTTACATTCATTCTACTTCCTCGGAATTCACGACATCATTTACAAACATGTTGAACACTCATCCGCTATTTGTCGATGAATTTCAATTGGTGCAATTTTTTAATGGTTTAAAAAATGAATAACTGAACGCATCTCGTAGTCGGCAGCAACTTTCAGAATTTTACTCACGATTAATTCACGTAACTCGAAAACGAAAAAAACATACAGTATTGCGGTTTAGACTCCCGCAAGTTTATTCCAACCGGTTTTCCAGGGGTGAGAACCTTACTTTTTGAATGTGCTTCGTAGATAGCAATAAATCAACATTTTCCTAATTTCAATTTCAATATCAATTTTCTCGTTCGTAATTTTAAATCAAACATTCACTCTTGAATTCGTAATTTTTGTTGAAATAGCCCCTGATTTTTTTTTAACTTTACAAAATGGAAATTACTATAATTATTTCTAAAATCGAAATTGAAAATTTTATGATACATTCACATTTTTGAGTATGAAAAATTAAATAAAAAAAAAGAAGGTGGGTGAGTTTTTGTGAAATTTTTACGCGTTTATGCTTGATCAGATGCTATTTACTTCCAGTTCATGTCATTCGATGCATATTGATATGGAATCGTAACCAAAAACTTGGAACAAATTTAGTCTTGAATTTTTTGTAATTTCAAAAAATGTGAAAAGGAGTAATTTAATTATTTCACAAAAATTAATCAAAATAAAGAGTTAAACGCGATGCCAATGGATGCGCATTGTATAGGAAATACATAGTCCGATTTTTAAAAAAAATAAAATAATAGGTTTTAATTTTTAAAAAAAAGTACAAATTCGTTTGCAAGTCCCGGATGCCCGTATCGATGTATGACGTATTTACTTTCAACTTCTTTTATATATATATATATATATATACATATATATATATACATATACATATATAAAGTTACTAATAAATTTTAAAAATTCCGCAATGCTTTCTTTTTAGACTTAGCATGTCAATTCTATTCAGATTATCATGTAAATTATCGTATTTTCTAAAACGATTTTCATTAAGAATGAAATTGTAAACCACAATCTTTAATTATTTTAATGTGTGGCATTACAAGTAGGAATATTTTAGCCTAGTAACCTAACAGATTTACTTTTTCGCTTTCTATTTTAGAATTTCTGCTCAAGTTTTTTTAATGTTCATTACTGTCGATTATATCAAAAAGAAAGCTTGTAGTAAGAAATTCAAAGCAAATAAAATTTATTTCTACGGTTCACGAATTAGAAATATCTTTTATTCAGCGCTTTTAAAAATAACCTCAAAATAATGTTTTTAAAAATGCTTATTCTGAACATTTAAAATTCATATTTTTTCCATTGTATATTGTCAGAATAGTGTTTAAGATCAATTGCTCTTTCCCTTTTTCTTTATTTTTCAGTCAAGTTTTTGTTTAGAAAATTAAACATTTTTTTAAATAATAGAATTAGTAAGAATTACGTAAAAAATATTGCGATATCTTTAGCTATGGAAACTAGTCAGAAATTAGTATTACTATCAGAAGTAAAAACAAGAATTGCAATAGAAAAACAAACGTTTATGAAAAGAAGAGATTTATTCAACGGAAAAATGAAAATCGAAACGAGGAAAAAATTATTGAAATCATACATATGGAATATATCAAAAACGTGAGTGTTAACGAAAAATTTAAAAGAACGTTTGGAGGCCTTCGAAATGTGGGGCTGCCGCCGCATTATGAATATATCATGGATGCAAAAGAAAAGGAATTCAGATGCGTTGAAAATGGTAAATGAAAAAAGTAAACTGATGGAAACAATACAACAAAGACGTGAAAGGCTTCTAGGACACACATTGCGTCACAATGCCTTCATAAAGGTCATAATTGAGGGAAAATTGGAAGGAAGAAGAAAAAGGGAAAGATCTAGGATAACATGAATGGATCAAGTAAAAATAAGAACGCAAATTACGTATAAAGAGATAAAGAACATAGCAGGTAATAGGAAAAAATGTAAGAAGATGATTGACTAGCTACAACGACAAAAGCAGGGCTCTTAAATACATGGATGGATTAGTCAAGTAGGTTCCAGTTGAAGCTATCAGTGACATTTTTAAACCTGGAATAAAAATTTATTATCAAAAATATTTCATTTTCACGTGTAATATGATCTAAAAAGAAAAAGCTATAATTATTAACGTAATAAAAAACTAAGAAAAAAAAAGAAAAGTAAATATATGTAGAGTCTTCAGTGGGCGGTCGACTTCAGATTTTTTTTTAAATTATAAAGATTGGCGAGATTTTTTTTTTCTTTTTGAGTGTGATAATACTCTTTATCGAATTATTCGTGTTTCACTGTATTGCCCGACTTAGTTATCTAATATAATTAATGTATTTCGTTATTTTAGATTTTGTCGATTACGAAAAATTTAGTATATCATCCAAACAAAGGAACCTGGATAATTCATTACTAAAAGTGCAATTAGATAAATTTCCGGTTTATATGGATGAACCTGATGATGGTAAATGTTTATACAACAGATATATAAATTACGTTTCAATTATTTTATTACTAAAAAGAAGTATTTATTCAATCAAAAACAAATACAATATTTTCTTCTGTTCTAAAAAGTCATTGCCGATTTGAATACGTTTTTACCGAGTGATGTACCCTTATTCCAACCAAACGCTATAGAAATGGCAGATGATTGGGATCAACGAATTACTCATCAACCATTTACACCTCAATTAATCAATTTAAAATTACCACGAACCAGTATAACTACACCTCAGAGTACAGGTAAATACAAGAAATTATATTATATATTATTTTATATATAGTAAGTAAGTCTCCCATACCCTTGACAGAGCGTCGGGGATTGCGAAGTTAAAGTTCACAATGTACTAAGCCCAACGGCGCTGAAAATAAAAAAAAAAAAATTTTTTTTTTTAATAAACCTGCTAAAAAGGTTGAATCATCAAATGCTGATCTGTTAATGCGGTGGTATAAATCATTTTATTGCTTTCCAAAATGTTCGTCCTTAAAGTTTATATACTTTTACGCGCGTTTAAATCAATTCTCGAAACATTTTTGCCACCCTGAAGGAAGAGATATATCAAAAATATTTTTTTTTTTCGTGACTTCAACAGTTTCTTGAGGTGGTGAAAATCGCTGTCCGAAAACAAAATCAGATGAATTTACGATCAATGAAACATTCAGTTCCTTGTTTTTCTCCTTCAAATAATTAATTGTGTGAAAGCTGGCATTGTCATGATGAATTATGTTGTGACATTTTCGATTGTTTTTCTTGATTTCACCGATAACTTCTATCAGGAAAAAGGAATAATTTTGGTGCATCTCAGTTTTAATTCAGAAATATGAGGCTTCCACGTAAGCCTGGAGTCAAACGATAACTGAAGGAATTTCACCGTCGTTTTTTGAGGAATAGGATGATTATTTAATTTTAGGAATAAGCTCGAAGGTACACGGCGCCCCCTGTAAAAATGGATACACACTGTTTTACTTGTTAAGATGGCTAGTGCGTTTATTTCAGACCAGCTCTGAATTTTGTTTATCGCTTTCTGGAGGATTGACTGAGCGTTAGAAGGATGATGAGACGATAAGGACATGTTTAGATCATCGATAAACAGCCGGGCGGAAATGGACGGCGAGATGCAATTTTTTACGTCGTTGATGTAAATCATTAATAAGGTTGCACTGAGGGCATAGCCTTGTTGCACACCATTCTCAGTTGTAATGGGTGCTGTTATTAATGAACCGATCTTAACCCGGACCGTTCGGTTGCTTAAAAAGCTAGTTATACGAGTATATCTGCTCATTCGGCTACTTATTCCGGCCGTTTTGAACTTTTGTAATAATCCATGTCGCCACACGCGATCGAACGCTTTTTCCAAAAAGACCGCGTACGTTTGCTGGTGGCGGTGGAAGCCTGTTAGTATTTGCCGTTGCAGGCTTATCAAGTGATCGTCTGTTCATCTCGCTGTTCGCCTTCCGGCTTGAATCGGGCAAAGGACATTATTTTGTTCGAGGACATACAGGAGGCGCCTGTTTACCATCTTCTCCATTATTTTAGATAGAACACTTAATAAAGAGATTGGTCGATAACTTTCAGGATGGAATGGGTCTTTATTTAGTTTTAAGATGGGAATAACATACGCCATTTTCTAGGATTGATGGATATTACTGGATGACCATATCTGATTATAGATTTTTGGAAGAAACTCTTTAGCATGTGTAGGTATTTAACCATGTATGGGTGGATGGAATCGGGGCCAGGTGCACTGTTGCGGGTATGGTATTTAATTTGAAAGTTTAACTCAGACATAGTAAAATTGGTATTATAAACTTCTGAGGACTGTTGAGGCAAAATTGGGTCTTGTTGTTCACAAACGACTTTTTTCATGATAAACTCGGGTGAGTAGGCAAGGGAAGAGAATTCTTTTTGGTAATGTTGAGCGAAGGCATTCCTGTACAAAGAAAGGCCAATAACTTAAAACGAGGACAGATTTTTTTCTATTTACGACGTGAAAAAAAATTAAAAGTGTATTTCTGTATAGAATTGAAGGCATCTTCATTTCTCTTTTTTTTATTTTTAATGCGTAGGCTAATAACCATTGAAAACCAACATTAACATGTTTTAAATTTCTATTTCTAAGAAACGAGTTTTATAGTGAACTATTCGCGTTCTACCATCACACATAAAAGATGGCTGCATATTTTTGTCAAATTTAAAAAATAATTCATAAAAATTTAATGATCCATAAATTCACATTTATTTATATATAAATAGGCAAAGACAAAACAGTTCAGTACCATTTTCTCCTGTTTATTAACTTTTCTTTTCTGTTTTTTTTTTTTTTTTTTTTTTTTTTTTGTTTAGTAACTATTGACGATCTTTAGTGTTATCAGTAAAAAAAATTTGGAAGCAGTTTTTTTTCCTTATTTAAATAAAAAAATAAATCGCTATAGCCAGTAAATCCGTTCTTATTAAAATGTTTAAATTTTTCTTAATAATCATCATTATTGGCTTTTTTACAGTGGTGTTATTTAATATCAATAAATGATGGATTCTTGATTTGCTGTTGTTTTATTGAATTTATTTTTTATTTAATTATAATGGGGTACTAGACTGTTTTGTATTGTAAGTACATATAAAAGTGTATGTTCTCAGATATACAATGAACGAATGTATAAGAGTAGAAAATTTTTTTTTGAAAATATGCATATATGTTTTCCTCAAATTTTTAATAATAACTATGGTCCAATTTCGACCAATAGGCGAACACTACTACATATAACTGCTTCAATCATTGTTAAAGAATCAATCTATGAAAAACATTCTATTATTTGAGCCTTCTTCTGCATCTTCAAAGTGATATAAAAAGCAATTCAAAAAAATATATATGAAAAAAATATTTAAACCATTAGTTCATCCAAATAATTAGATTTTATATTCAAAAAAAGTTTCCAGGTGAATTTATATAAATACAAATACATAAGTAAAATTATTCACCCTATTAGGAAAAAAACCCGAAACTTTGGCCATAATATGCGGACCAATACTTTGGAGATGTTAATGTCTCTAGTTGATGAAATAAATAAATTTAAAAAAATATGATTCAAATGTAATATTAAGCGTATATTTTAAGAAATAACCGTATTTTTTATATATATTTTTTTTTCTCAAATAAACCAATAAAAAATGATTTTTCTCCTTTTATAGTCCTCGCTATTTTGCAATTTGTTAATTTTTCCTCATTTGAACTACCATCATGTTTGATAAGCATGACATTGGGGTTTTTTTTCTTTTTTTCTTTTTTTTAGGTGGAACAGCGAAGCATTTCATATAAAACATACTTAGTGTGTATATTTGTATCACAATAACCAGCGCTTACAAACAGTCCTCAAGTAGTATTCTTATTATAAAATTGTCGGCGATCATCGAAAAACAAGTTGAAATACTTTATAATCGTTGTTGCTTTATCTATAAATCTCTGTTCCATATACAAGACAAAGATTAAAAACGAAAGAAGATTTTAATTTTAAGAAGGGATGTTAATAATCCTAGTAATTTGGCAGAACAAGTTAATCTAGGCTTTATTAAATTGTCGTTTTTAATCGAGTTTATTTCTTTATATTTTTTGTAATTAATTTTATTTATTTATTTTTATTTAGATGTGAAGACGTCGAAGTCGGGATTGGATGCTGAAAAGTATCCGGTGATTTTAAAACCAAAAAGAATTATTGTAAAACATAAGAAATATGCTGTACCATTTGAGGAGAGTATTCTTAACGAGATTAAGGGTCATGTAAATTGTGACGTTGCTCTAATGAAAGGATGCTCGTATAGAGTGGGTTGGTCGAATAAGTTAACAATTATCAGTTTAACAAATAAAATGTATCATGAGGGTAATAACAGCAGTGCCGTTGTGAAAATTTCGCAATTATTTTCTGGGCGAAAATTGTTCGATTATTCACAGAATTACATTTCAGTATCAAAAATTTCAATATCTTCGGATGATTACTTTAAGGTGATTTAAATTATAACAAATATTTTATTGAAATAAGATGAATGAATGTAGCACGAAACATTATATATGTTACATATTATTTGCGGAAAAAATGATTTAAAAATTTTCGGAGGGCATGTGCGCGCCTTTGTGTATTTATCTGTTTACTGTTGTAACAAGTTACAATAGATTATGGAATATTTTAAACATTAGATCTGGAATTTAACAATAATACTAATTTAATTAAAAATTTATATATTATTAATTACGTAATGTAAGGTTCACCATCATTCCATTAATGCTCTTAATTAAATGTTTACTTTGTGTTTTTCAACTGACTGTGTTCACATTCGTTTTTTGATTGTTTTTTGTTTTTTTTTTTTCGAGGAAAAAAATCAACGCTTAATTATTTATTTTTTTCTGAGCATTATTCAGTAATAAAATTTTAAATGCTACCTATCACTTTACCAAATGAATATCCCCATCATAATAATATAGATTACTGACGTTAATAGTATTTTAGAGCAGTAGGCTTCAATCTCCCATGACTACGGGGGCAATACAGATATTTTGATGTGTGCGAAGGGCCGTTAAACTTAAAATTGTTATATTAATATTTTAAAAAACTGGAATTTTAGATATGATTATCCTTTGGTAAAAGTCCATCTTTTGATTGAAAATGATTTTCAGTAGAAAAAAAGTGAAACCTCTAAAGAATAATCATACAGAAATAACAAGTTTATTAAAATAAAATCAAAAGTTCAGAAGATTATTTAAATTTAATTTTAAGAAATTCAACTAAAATTTTTCCTTTTTTTTTTTTTTTTTTTAGTTCTGAAGAAAATAAAATCACTTACTTTTTTCCACTGTTAATGGGATATTTGGATTTATTTTTCACGAATTTATTAATCTCCACCTTCGCGGTAACAGTTCTAAAAGTATTTTCAAAATGAATATCAGTCGTCCTACACTTCTTGTTTTTGATTTGACAATTTTCACTTTCAAGAATAATTTTTCACAAAAATAAATGTTTCCAAACAACAACTTCATCTTCAAAGCATGCTATCGAATAGCTGAAAAATTTTCTTTACTAATGTTTTTTTGCTTTTTTTTATATATATATATATAAAATTCGATTAACCCAAAATCAAACTTGTCTTTCAATTTCTGTTACAAAATTATTATCAGTGCCGCAAGTGGAAACTGTTTTCTTTTTTTTCCCTAAGCATTGCGCCGATATATTATTATAAGCAATGTTACGCGCGGTAGAAATAGTGTGGCCAAAGAAAAAAAGGCAAAAAGCAGAAATAAATTTGGCGCTAGATTAGGATTAATAATCAAACCAGACAATAATAACATGTTAAAGAATGAAGTAAATACTATTAAAAACAGCGAAGTTTAATTTACGGAATGCAATGCAATTTAAGTAATAGGTTCATGACACCATTTTATACGCCTATGACGTCAGAATGGATTTCTTGGAATGGTTGGCGTATACGTGCGACTGATGTT
Source organism: Icerya purchasi (assembly GCA_039619475.1). NCBI lineage: Eukaryota > Metazoa > Arthropoda > Insecta > Hemiptera > Monophlebidae > Icerya > Icerya purchasi. The sequence continues at coordinate 244,660,778 of CM077115.1, forward strand.
CGAGTTTGAACTAAGTTGCAATTTCTCGAAGAATCTTTTGTATCGTTCTGCGTAGGAAGCAGTGAGGAATTGTACGTGTAGATCTGAACGTACCGTTAAGTTTAAAACGTATTTCAGTGCGGATGTTACAATGCGAAGTGTTTTCAATTGCTCTCTTTGAATTTTCGCTAAATTGGATTTGGAAATTTAGTTCTAATTCGTATCTCCAAATGGGGGCTATCATCGTTAAGTACAGTTGCCGTTTGATATCTAATTTCAGAGCTGATTTTCTTCTTAGTAACGGGGATAGTAGCTTACACCTGTTGATGACGTTTTTCTTCGTTTGGGTGATATGATAACCCTAATTGAGACGTCTATCCATGTGCACGCCGAGGTAATAAATATAATCAACTTTTGGAATTAAGAGATTAGTATTAGTAGCCAGGACGGTTATATCATTCGCAAACGTAGTTAAGATCGTCTGAGTAGGGGTCGGTACGTCGGCAGTGTAGACGGAATAAAGTACTGGTCCAAGGGTTCTTCCTTGTGGTACAGACGCTTGGATGAAACATTCTTCCGAGACAGAGCCATTAAAACAGACAGTAAAAGTTCTTTCATTCAGGAATAAAGTAAACAGTTTGTACAAATCCGAGGGAAGGACTCCCTTCAGCGTGTACAGCAGCCATGGATGCCGCACTTTATTGAAGGTTTGGGCAATATCGAGGGAGGCTGCGAAACATATTTCACCTTTTTCAAGCGTTGAAGAAATTGCATCTACAGTTCTTGTTAAGGGTGGAAGCCAAACTGATGATTTGGAATTTCTTCGTAGGTTTCCAATAACGGTATAACGCGTTTTAATATGAGCTTCTCTAAAACTTTAGAAAGAGAACATAGTAGACTGATTGGCCGATAAAAAGAATCATCGGTTTCAGGTTTTCCCAATTTGATGTGTCATGATGACAATCGGTTTTTTTCGAATTTTCAGGAAGTATGCAATTCTCAGAGTACTATTGAGTATGTATCACAGTAGAATTACCGTTTTTGGTGGAAGATGCCGAACTATCGCTGCAGTGATATTGCCAATTTCAGGGGATTTTCTGGAAGGTTTTTTCCGAATACAGTTGAGGATACACCTCTTTGGATGGGAAAAGTGTAGTGTCACGTTGAGATTGAAGTTGTTCGTTCGGCGTACTTTGTCTATATTCAGAATAGTTTTGATCGGTATCGGAGTATATCATGAATAACGTGGAAAGATGGTCTGCAAAGCATTGAACCTTCTCGTCTTTTATTATTAATAACTTTTTACTTTTTTATCCGTTCCTTTTCTGAATCTCATGGGGGGGGGCTTTTAAGATAGTCCTACATTCAGTAGGGTACACATTGATAAACATCAATTTAGAGAATTCGAGTTCAAAGAACTAATTTTATATAATTTTTAATTCCAAGAAATTAAAGCTTCTCATATTCAATTAGTTTCTTACGTTTTCACGTATTCTTCATAATAAAAAATATCTCCAGCCACATCCTATTTATACAATTAAATTTCATAAAATTTATTTTTAATTATAAATCTTGAAGAAAATTTAAAAGATTATTTTTAACGATATCAATAAGAAATGTTAAAGCAAATCTAATTTTATTTATTTATTTTTTATTGTGATCATAAAAACCCTTCAATTCTATGTGTCTTCTTTAATATTCAAGTATCCACATTTTTTAATGCCATCATCAAAACACTTAAAATTACAATATCGATTTATATATAACATAAACACTATTGCGTAAAATTATGATTCAGTGATTAATCATGTTAGTATATAATAATAATAATAATAATAATAATAATAATAATAATAATGATTATTTTATTGTTATAGGAAAATGTAACCAACCACTTAAAAATTTGTTTAGAAGGAAGCAAAGTTGAATTTCAAGATAACGTCCCTTTGTTCGTTCCTAAACCTGGAATGAATACATTACACGAACATTGCCTATTGTCGCAACAGATCGGCAGTATTACTGATAATTATGATCGACAAGTCTGGGAGCTAATGGTTGCCCTTTGGGGAAATATATCTAATCTGCGATCAGAAGGTAATTAAAGTTTAAGCAGGAATCATAATTTTCCAAAATTTCACTTAATTGTTTTTCTGTCATCCGAGGATTAAATATTCACGGTTGCACTTGAATTTTTTATTTGAAACTAGTTATAAAATTTTTTGTTTCTCTTGCTGTGCACACTAATACCATAGTAGTAGATAAAAATAAGTATCCGCGAAAGTGTTTTTTATCATTATTGCCATTTGTCGATAACAAAAATTACTGATTAACCTCTATGTTTTTCCTTTAATTAATTGATTGTTACGAAAAATAATAAATTTCAAATCTGAAGTTGGAGAAAACATTTTACAAGTTCATTTTTAGTCATATATATTTTATGTTCTTACGATTTATAATATTTTGTCACTTTTACGATTTCATCTTGTTAAATTTACTACCAAGAGGAGTTCGATAAACATTTTTAAAAGTTATCGGTTTAAGTTTTTTGATTTCCAACAAAACAAAAATTACTGAAATTAAAAAAAAAAAAAAACAAAAACATGAAGATGTTTAATATTACTATTGATTAGATTTGCAATACGCCGAAACAGTTTTGATTTTATCAAATTATTCATTGTACAATGTAATTGTTTTTATGAATATTTTAATTTTTTTTTAACATCTCATTTATCACGAAGAATAAAATGGTTTTTATTAATTCGTCTTAAAATAAACTTTGATTACAAATATTGCCTGTTATAAAACAAGAATTTTCCGAAAAGCAGAAAAAATATATGTACTAGAGTTTTTAAGTATTTAAATTTCATTAATTTTATAAAAGTTTAGCAGAGAAAAAGTAGTAAAATATCTCAAAAATTCTAAAACGATTGATTTTTAAAAGTTTTAAAACATTTTTCTTCGATTTGATTTTTAAATCTATTTATATATTGGTTATTTTAAAACTTTAAACGTATTATTGTACGGTAAGTTAAGTTTTTCTGCGATTGAATGTTTTTCCAATTTATAATCTTAAAAATTAATCGTTTTACTCATAATTAGATAGCCCGTACGGTCACAAAAGTAAAATGTCACGTAAGTCTGCTCTGTCCGACTGGTTGGAAAATGTTGTTACATCAACAGCGAAGAAAGAATTGGATGAAAATGATCACGTTTCGTCGATAGTTTCTCTCTTGTCGGCTCATAAAATATTGGATGCCTGTAATTTGGCGATATCAAAAAGTTCGTATACTATTTCATTCATACGTACCACATCGTATTTTTATTTTCGGTTGCATGTAAAATTACATAATCATTCGTGCATGTTTAGAGGTTGAATATACGTACCCGTACGCAATAATAATAACGAAAATAAACACTAACCGCTAAAAACTTTAATAAATTTTAAAATTTTAAAAACGCAGGTTAATTTCGAATTAAGCAACCCCCATTTGATGAGCATGAATTGCTTAATTTTCGAAAAACTAATCGGTGTTCTTAAAAATTTTAGTTTATTAAAGTTTTCAGTGGTTAGTGTTTCAAGATGGGCGCAGAATACTCTAATGGGAAATGCAGTATAAAAAGGGAAGTAAGACAAGGATACCCATTCTATCCGCGGTTATTCAACATCTACGCGCAGACGAAATAACAAAAGAGGAACAAATCGAAGGAATGGGTCTAAAGATCAATGGACAAAGAATCAATGAAATAAGCTATGCGCGGACAAGAAGGTAGTTATAGCTGAAACGAAAATTCAAATGCAGAAAATGGTTGATAGAATAAATCGTGCGGGACTGAAATTTGGAATGAAAATCAACGCGAAAAAAACGAAAGTCATGAAATTCTCGAAAACCAATGACAAAAAAGCAGAAATCATGATAGACAATGAAAAAATTGAGAATGCCGCCGAGTTTAGATATTTAGGTGTTCTCATAAGTGAGAACGGAAGAGACTTAAGAGAAATCAAAAGTAGAATCGGTATGGCAAAGAAAACCTATTAAATAACCTTAAAAACGTTTTGAAAAACCGAACCTTGAACATAGGCCCACGGAAGAGAATAATGGGATACTACGTATGGGCAGTACTAAAATATTCGTGTGAAACCTGGACAATGAATGCGGATATTAAAAGAAGACTGAACGCCTTTGAAATGTGATGTTATCGAAGATTATTAAAAATATACCTTGGACTGATTTTGCAACAAACGTATCAGTCTTAGCAAAAGTGAATAAAGAAAACAAAACGATAGTTGAAAATATCAAGCACCGAAAGCTGAAATACATAGCACATAAAATCTGGGAAAACGGTGTATTCATACTAGCGTTACAAGGACGAATTCAGGGAAAGCTGATTAAAGGAAGAAGAAGATTGGAGCTAGTAATCACGAATGCACCGTCCAACTGTCCATGCAAAAGTCTACGAGACACGATTAGATAAGCCAGAAATCGAAAAATATAGATGCACGCAACCTCTTGAAGCAAGAGATGCGACTTTGACGACGACGACGTGGTTGACGTTTATTTTCATAATTTGAATTAATTAAACAACATGGGATGATGCAATGTACAAGTATTATAGTATTAGATGTTAATGAATTTAATCTAATTAAATTTTTTATGTTGCCTTATGTATATTATTCTTTTGCTCCCCGGAGAAAAAATCATCAACTCCATTGGTTATCATGAATTGACTTAATGGTGGTTGTTTTCGGCGTACATTACTCGGTAAAAGTTTCTCTGCCAAAATAATTTATTAATTTTTTTTTTTTTTTTTTTTTTAAATGAAATACCGTTTTTAACTACTAAGGTTATCACGGTGAGAGCTGCCCAGGCTACCAAAGACCACCCAACAGTCCGCCATCCTGAATGAACTTCTTCAAAGTGTTATATGATTTGTCGCTTAAATATTTTTGGATAAGATCTATTTATACCATGAAATAAAGTTAATTATAAATTCAAAAACTTTTATTTTCAAAATATTAGAAAATGTTCCTTTTTCATTCATCAAAAATCAATTTTTACGACAGTTGTCTGACAACAAGTACATTTCACAATTTTTGAAAATTATCCGGTTTTCTAGTAGAAATATATTTTAATTTTTAGTAACTTTATATTTTGTTTGTGGTTATTTCCTTTTAGAGGACTACAATTTGGCCTTGTTAATATCACAAATCGGCGGTAATGATATTGTACGATCGCGCGTGTTACATCAGTTGCACGACTGGGTTAAAGTTGAAGCGGATTATCTAATTGATCACAACCGGTTAAAAATAATGACTTTAATTGCCGGCCAAGGATTTTTTATGTTTAATAAAGGAACGATGAATACTTGTGAAAATTTAGATTGGAAACGAGCTTTCGCGTTGTATTTATGGTAAATATTTAATGATGTCGAATACACCTCATTTATTATTTTGTAAAATTATTTAAATTATTATTGAGGTTTATAAATACAATATAAGAAGTACTTCACTCGCATTCGTTTCGTAAATCATTTAAATAAAAAAAATGATTCAAACGAAATTATATTTCATGGTTAATTAAACCAAAAATCCAATACATACTCAGTTTACCATTTTTATCTAAGTTTTCTTGTTATACGGTGCAACCAGTATAAAATAAAATTTAGTACGTTAATAACCGTTGGACTTATAAAAAAGGTTTTCTTGTTGTTGGGTCAATGTCGCTGGTGCGCTCACAAAAAAAAAAAAAAAAAAAAAAATCTGTGAATAAATCTTAATATATATTCTCGTGAGTGTCATAAAAAAGTTATACTCATAATACTAGATTAAGAAAGGAACACTTCCGTAGCTTTTTTTTTTTTTTTTATTTTTTTGAATTTAACGATTTTAAGATAGTTATTAATATTGCCCTATTTATATATTCGATGCGAGCATTCAGATGTTTATTAACGGTTTTAAAATTTATCTGAACTTTTATATTTGTTTGAAATGTTAAATATTATTTCCTCAAATAACAGTTTCTTTTTCTCCTTTTTATTTTTCTCTTTATTTCTCCTACCCTAATATTGAATAGATAGTTTCCTTTTGTTATTTTCGCAAAAAAATAAATATATACATAATAAATGAACAAGATGGATCTCTTTTGACAGCAGTTTTTTTGAGCCAATGTCCATGTTGACAAACCCATTAAAAAAAAAAAACAATGCTTAAAACTGGTTTTAAATAATGGAACTTCATGCTCTAAGCGAAGTAAGGGAATGCGTAAAAAAAGGTTAGAAAAATTAATAAGATACTGATTTTATAAAAATTACAATATATTTTAAATTAATTGGTTTTTCGATAAAAGTGGTGCATTGAAAAATTTTATTTGAAAAAATTATAATTTAAAAAAAATATTAAATGTTACTTTTTATGTATTGTATCTGTTCACCCGTAATTCTGTTTATACGTACGCGTTTCGTTAACTCTATAGCAGTATTGAAATAACCAAAATTAGTGGTCATTTTTTAATATATATAATTTTATTTTCAAAGTATTTATGTTACTCTTTTTATTTAAAAACTTTATTTATATTTCTTTTTTTTTTTTCATAAACTCCTATAAGTTCCTTTAAAGAGGATTACAAAACAAAGAACTTCTTTAATTTTTGTTTCCTGTCAGTATATGCCGTTGATAATCGTTATCATTTTTACTTTTGAATTAGCATGAACATTTCTTTTACTAGGATTTCGTAAATATCAGAAGTTGCCTAATTTGTTGAAACTTGTATTTAAAAATTCGAAAACTTTTCTATAAAGACCAAATGTAAGATATTATTTGCACCGTCTATTAACAAAGTTAATGTACTTAAACGATCGAATCTAGAATACCCTTTGTTGAACTATAATTTGTTAGCTTGCCTTGTGTCGACATTATCTGTTTGAATTTTAACCCTTTCGGACTTTTTTTTTTTCAGTTAATAACAGCGTGTTGGGATATACTAAAGTCAACATCATCAACTTTCAGCCCTGAAATCGTTTCAGCATTTTTGATTTTTTTGAAATAACAAACAAGATAGATTTAAAACTTCTTACATTTCTAAAGAAAAATTAAATTCTCGACTTACAGTTAAGTCATAGTTTAAGAATTGCGACTTAATCGATCGATGCTGTATTTCATTTGATTTATTTGTATTTTCTAATAGGTATATAACCGCACCCTCAGATTCACTAATAGCAGCATTATCGGAATACGAAAAGGCATTCAGTGACGAGGTGAACGGCGTTAGTTATCCGGATCCTCCATACGCAGATTCAGTAACATTTGAAAACACAAGCGGAGATAACATTCAAGATCTTTGTTACCATTTATTAAAATTATATGCGACAAGATCACATCCGCTGATAAAATTATTGAATGTCCTCACTCACACTCCCAATGTACTAGATTATCGTCTGAGGTAAAGGACAATATGGAATTAAAATTATAAATAGCGTTCATGTATTTAACAAAGCTATAATTCGAATTCAAAGTTTTAACTGATCCGAGCAAAAAAATAATTATTAAATAATGCACCATCTTATTCCCGTTAATGACAAAGAAAAGGGCATAGTGGTTAATAGTCTCTATTTTCATTGATATGTGTATTTTTTTACTTTAAATTGAAAAAAGAAAAAAATGAAAAGTGATTTGCGTCCTCATATTTAATTAATGTTTTTAAAGAAAATTGTATATCACAAAACGTATTTACAGAATCTTTTATGTGTATTTTTTCACTTTAGTTGGTTTATAATGGTCACATTGAAGAGTTTAGGATATCAACACCTGACCGATGAACAGGAAGCTCATTTTCATATAAATTTTGCTACACAATTAGAAACCAAAGATATGTGGCATTGGGCTGTGTTTGTACTATTGCATATGGCTGATGTGAATAAGTATGTTAATTTTTAAAGTACGCCATAAAGTCTTTAAAGTTCTAAAAGCAGAGTAGTAATTTTTAAAAATCGAATTATTTTTCCAGACGTACGAAAGCCGTTTTAGATATAATTGAAAGAAACGTAGAATTAATGCCAGATCACTCGGCTGGTTTAACCGAAACAGAATCCTTTGTGCGTACAAATTTATTTGTACCCAGTGAATGGATATATTCAACCAAAGCTATTTTAGCTACTTCTCATAAACGGTATTATAATTTTCGGTTTCGAGTTAAATATAACGTTATTTGTAAAAAAAAAAAAAATATATATATAATGTAAAAATTCATTTTCTTTTATTGTTGTTTTTGTTTTTATATATTATTTTTATGAATAAATTCAAAATGAAAAATTTTGCACTTAATAATGTTGGAAAATTTAAGAAATCTATAAAAACGGTACAGCATTCATGGTTCAAAATCTAACAGGCATTTAATACATGTAGTAGAACATTATTTTCCGTTAACAAAGGTATGTTAGCATTGTGTAGTAGTGAAAAATAAATAATATAATGTATCACAGAAAATTTGAAAAGCTCGTTTAATTTATTACCTTCAAGTTAGAAAATAAAAAAAAAAGTTTAATTTACTGTTAATTGCCTAGGAATAGAAGTAAAAAGAAAAAAATTAAATAAATAAATAGGTGGTTTATTTAAATGATTATAAAGTTCGAAATGGAAAAATATAATAAATGCTGTTACCTCGAGAGAATAAATTTACTAGAAAAATTAATTAGAATAAATGTAATTTACGGACAGCAGAGAAAAAAATGTAAAAAACTGCGACATTAAAATAAAATAGTGTAGCTAAAGGATAAATAAATGAATTAATTATCTAAGTATAAGCTAAGTTATTCCGAAAAGTGGAGAAGCACGCGTTCTGGTGAAGGGAGCGCTTAGTTTCCTTATGCTTATACTTCCTGTGTTCGAGAGATCCTCGCATATTCGCCAATTTTATTGCTAACATATCACAGTCATGAAAGAATTTAGCAGTGTAAGAGTGTATTTTGAGAAACTTTTGCAAGTAATTTAACCTGATTTGAAATAAATTGATTAAACCGTATTAATTAGCTGAATTATTTTAACAAATAAATGAAAATATAACTTGTAATATGTACTTTTCAGATACAAAGAAGCGGCATGGTATTATATAAAAGCTGAAAGGTGGAACGAGGCCCACGATATCATCATGAATTACTTACTAGCCGGTGCAGTTATTAATGGTAATACGCTAATTATAAATATTCGCGCGCTGGTTTAGATGTGTTTTCTTCTATTTGTCTTAACTAGATACGTTTTAAAATGATTCATTAAATAACTAAAATATCGCGCTAAAGAGAAAAAATATCTTTCTATCATTCTTTGCTATTTTACTGATCTATAAATTGCAACCGAATTCTTAGAGTTCATTTGAATAACGTTATTTCGTAAATAATATGCAAGAAGCTGTAAAAAAAAAAAAATAGCAAATACTTTTGTATAACTCAACCCGTTTGCAGAAATTCTATTATCACGCTAGATTTCAAAGTAAACCAATAAGATAATAATAGGTGCTCGGGAATGAAGAAAACATACAGCGTAAAAATGAATATGAACATGTTTGATGACAGAATTATTCGAAATTTTTTGAAACTTTTAATGCCATAAAACAAAAAAATCAACACTGAAAAGGTCCTTTTTCTTATTATTCTGATGCTTTATTGAATATTTTTTTTTTTATAAACAGTTCATTATCTTGTTACGAACTATTTTACAAACTTTAAATGTCTGTAATAATATTTTTCTAATATTAACATCGGTTTACGCTTTTTTCTAAATTATTTCACGGTCTTCAATTCGGGAGTTCCACATTTATCTCGCTTTAACCACTTTTAATATCGTGAATACGATGGAGCACTCCAACACCGAATACACTGTTCAAAAACAAGAATATAGAAAACGTAATGTTTTAAACAGGAACAAAAAAATTCAAGATTTTTCTGGTCAACACTCAGTGTCCGCTGACGACGAAAGGAATAATAAAGTGTTTTTGTATTTCAAGAAAACGATCAAAAACAGTGAAAAAAAGCAAAGGCCGGAATGAGCAAGAAGCATTATCTGAAAAAAACGAAACAGAAGCTTCATCATCTTATTCCGTAATAAAACCGTCAGTACTAGAGTTCTCATAAATCCGCTACTCAGAAACAACGAGAATAAAGAGAACTAAACGTTTTGAACGGGAATAAAAAGATTTCGAAATTTGTCTGATCATAAGAGTCGTTCGTAAAAACAGTTAGTTCGTTTCATTTTGATCATTCTCCGAGATGATTTAAATGTCAACTTGAAAAACGTCGTGACTGGAAGTTTATGCGTGGGACACGTTCAGTTTAGACTTAAATAGCAACATTTCCACTTTTACTACTTGTTATAACACCTGTGTATTGGCAATGTGTTTAGCCGTGATGTTAAATACTTTAAAAGACAGAATTACACTTCGTAAATTATTTACCGCAATGCTTTATTGACTGTTTCTACAGATTTATAACTTCAACCGGTTTCGGCGGAATAATTTTACTTTTTAATAGAAACCGATTAACTTTACCGAAGTTTCACTCGAAAATTTGTATTTTTGTCCTTGTTATCTGCTGCTTTTATAAATTTTTAAATTCACTTGTAAGGTTTGAACTTAAACAGATAAATAAGAGAATTCCTCATTCGTATGTTAAGCATACAATTAGTATCTATGTAAAATGCGGATTTTCTGAATTAAGCAGTTCCAGTTCCAACATAATTCCAGTGATAAATATTTAATTTTTCTTTTTTTTTCACTAATATTTTTTGCGGTTTAACGAAATTCATTTCCAAGTACTGTTGTTTAAAAAATTAATTGTTTTATGATTTTCAAGAGGAAATGTGTATTTAATCTATATGGTATCAATTATCTTTTTAAGTAAAAAATTTCACTTTAAATTTTGGTCGGATATGCACCCTTCCTCCTTTACGGATAATCGTTTCTTCTACCTCTCAATTCAACCTAGCCTTCCTGCTAATCCTTGGTTCTCAGAATTCCCTTCTCTTCCATGTTCTGTTATTGTCCCTATCATTCGCCTACGCTTTAATCATACTTTATTGCCCTCTTTCTTTTATTGTCTCTCTTTGGTTTCCTCTCCATTGTCCTCTTCATTCTAATGAAGCAGTTGTCTGTGATGCTAGTCACATTTTCTTTGAGTGTTCTAATTTTTCGGCGGAACGTTCTTATCTTTATTTACTCCTCCTACAGTTAAGGCTTCCTGCTCCGTACTGTGCTTCCTATATCTTGTCCTTTCCCTCCCAGTCTGTTGTCCCTGACATTGCTTCCTTTATTTCAGCTGTTTCCGTTCGAATTAAATTTTAATTAGTTGACTCTTCTTCCTATCGTTTCTGAGTGAGGTCCCTGGTTGACGAGCCCAAAAAAAAAAAAAAAAAAAAAAAAAAAAACATTTGAACTTTTAGAATTTCCAAATCTAATTGCCCTCAGAAATCTAATAACTTCAAAAGTAATGCTCTTTCTTTTAATTTTTTCTCATTAGAAACAAATATTTAAAAAAAAAAAATCTATTTGGATATAGGCTTTTTTAAAATCCTTTAATTTTACTTATATATGTATGCGGCTATATATATAAACGGCCATTTTGGCCTCGCAAGGGGCTGTGCCCCTTGACCCCTCTTGCTTTCATTTATGTCTCTTTCTCTTCTATACTTTGTATAAAATGATCAAAATTTACAACGTAATTCTTACTGGCATCAACACAAAAAGAAAAACGAAACATAATCACAAAAATCCTATCCTAACATTTAACTTTCATTATATAAAATTAAGATATTGTTTCATTACATTTTTCGTTACATATTTCCTTACATAAAATTGTGACATTTTTTCGAATGGGGGGTAGCCTAAGAATTACGTTATAATTGATATATATATATATATTAATGACTATGCCATTCTTACGCCGGGGTTCACTGAATTGTTTGTCCCGTGATTATGTCCGTCACATTATGTGAGATACAAAGGTTGAGTGCTCTATTGTACAACTGCTAAGATTTTTTTTTTTATTAAAAGACAGGGAAGAATGGCGCCGTCAATTAAAAACGATTTTTTAAAAAGATTGTAGATCAAGGGGGTTTTCCTCTTTGCGGGACTCGAAGGGTTGAGTTATATATATATATATACATATATATACATATCCATATTTAGCAAAATACAGAACAATCTTCAGTAAAAACAGTTGAAGAAAACATTATTAGAATCGTAAAGAGTTTCGTCGTTGAGGTGAGCGGGTTAACAGGGCGAAAAAACTAAGGAAAAATAACGAAGACAACGGAAGGATAAACTAAAGGAAACTTTTAAAAGCGGGAAATAAAAATAATATCAGACGGAGAGCGAGAGGCAAAAGGAGAGATTATTAGTAAAGAAAGAAAAGTAAATATTCTATCAAAATCTAGGGTAAAATGTTTTACGCGCAGATAAAAAATCAGAATATACTTTTTTTTAGATTGAAACAAAAAAAAGCAGCAGCTTTGATCATTAATGCCTCTGTTGACAAGGATTTACAACAAATCAGCGTTTAAATTTAAATGGGCAAATTAGTATTGATCATGAAAAAATTTAATTTACAGAATTCCAAAGGATCCCATTTTTTGTACTTTTTTGAAAACTGTTTTTAACTCCTTTATGTCCCTTAAATTTCGAATTTTTTAAAATTCCTACATGTAATATTTTTCTAAAATTTAAGTTTTACGCGCTAGGTCAAACCTATTTGCTCCTAGTAAGCTATTTTCACCAAAAGTTTTAATTTACAGAGTTCACTGGTCAAAGGATATCACTTTTTGTATAAAACTTTTTCAACTCAAATTCGGTTTTTTTAAATTGCTTTTTATTTCAGATTTTTGATTTATAAGTAGTGTTCTCCGGGAATTTCAATTATCTAGTGTTAATGTATCTGTTGAGCCGAGGTTTTTCGTTTTACTGAAAGCAGGACAAATCGCTTTTTCTTCATTTTTTAAACTCTAAAGATTTGAACTTTTATACTTTATAATACTGGTAGCAAGTGTATTATAGATTTAACTAAAACATGAACTTTCAGCTTCGTAAATCGTAAAAGTTCTGGGTTTTGCATGTATGAATGTGTATATTTTTAACTTTTTTTTGGTTGCGTATTTCTTACAGATATATTGTGAGTTTAGCTAATGCACATTTCTTGACTATGGTTTTCGACTTTGTTTTGAAAAAAAAAAAAAAAAATTATTTTGTTATCAATCAATATTAAAATTATTTGTTTAAGAAAATATGTATGTCAAATAATGTTAATAGATATAATTACGTATATTTTGGTTATAGCATTCTGTTTTTGTTCTGAACAGATAATTACGAAACCATTGAAACGCTTCTGGGCGAACTTATTTTAAGTGAAGGAATTATTTTTGGTTGGAATTATCGCGGCGGTTTGATTTGGGATTATTTAAACGTATCTAAACACATACAGTATTTGGTAAAAACAGAAGATCCTAATATTCTTTTCCACTTAGAAAAGTTACAACCACTAATGGTTTCTGTATGCGATAATGTAAATATGTTACCAACGCTTACCGTTAAAGACAGGTAAATTACTAGATCGCGTATGAAACGTGTTTTATAAAATGTATTGCCTTAAGCATTTATAAACATTATTTGTACCAGTGGAAACTTTATAGCTTTTCGATTTATGGTGTTTTTTTTTACTTTTATCTAAAATAACTAAAGAAACTAATATATTCGTTTGTGTGTGTGTGATTGAGCAGATTTGTTCAATGAGTATTCGTCTGAACGCACACGCACTCGCTCAATATAATTATTTTAGACAAATATGTACATTTGTATTTTAAGCGAAATTTAGCCCCTAGAAGAAAAAAATATGCAGAGAGGAATAAAAGATTGTGTAAGTTTATGAAAAAAATACTAAACATACCTATTCACATCTACGAAAAGATTATTTTACTTATAAACACTCCTTTGTACGGGCCGCGGAAGAATAAACGCACGTCCGTATTCTTCCATGTTGCTTAAAAAATAATAGTGAAAGTAGAATGTTGCGTGAAGTGACAATCTGGGCAGATCGTGTGGCGATAACATGAATTAGTCCAGTGAGCATTAGGATTTTGTAATCCGCACGCGGGACATTTCGAACGCGTTTTAAATTCTATCGCACTGATGAAGTGCCTGTTCGGAAAACAATCCTCTGATGATTTTAAATATGAAAGCAAATGGATCTGCTTTAAAAATGAAACCAAATGGTCCTCCTCAGAATGTAGACCAGCTGTTGGAAACATGCAAAACGATGAAACAATATTTCAGACGTTCTACTTTGATTCGCAACGCTGCCATGAAGATTTCTAACTGAACTGTGAAATTAATTTTTTGCACGAACCTCACAATACACCTGTATAAGTTGATGGCTGCCCAGAAACCAAGTGTAATTTACTGCAGCTCCGCAAAAAAATTTCTTTGAATATTCAGCATGTTCCTTTCAAAGCTATCATGTGAGAAAGCAGTAATGAGGTGTATTTCTGTGAATGAGCAAAATTTTCAGTAAGATATTTACATATACGTCACTATTTAGTGTACAATGCGATATTTAAAGTAGTGAGGAGAGTCTTTGATCGTAACTTCTGATCGATAAATTTAAAGGACTTTTGATTTCAGCAGAACCGAGACCATTTGCACACTGCTTGTTTTGCAAACATTTTATTTCCTTCAGAGCCAATATCGGGTGTTTAGCGAACTCATCAGATATTTAGCTTCTTCTGAATTTTTCCTATATCACAAAGAGGAAAAGTTTTTAAACATCGACCTCAAACCCTCAGACCCTCAAATCATCGAAAAAATCACTCGGTTATAAAACCAAAAATTACTAAACCAATTACAGAAAATTCCACGGAACGTCTTTGGCGATGTATCATGAATATTGAGAATCACTTGAGTGACATTATCTTCGAGAATTAACACTGTTCCCGTAGATCTTTTTAGATACATATAAAGTTAATATCTGTAATTTGTTTCTTACTATTTTGAAATTCGTAAATTGTACGTAAATTATATTTTTATATTCTTACAAAGTTTCCACATATATGTGTGTAAATCTGAATAACTGTTACATTTACAAAATATGTATAATAAATCTATTACCAGTAAACATGTAATTTAAGATAAAACACCGCAACATTCTGCTGACTAGAATTTGACTTTAATATTTTAACAGTTACCACGCCTGCTTTTTCTGTCTGCGGTATCCCTTTTATAAATCAACTCTGAATACATCTCTCGGAGCGACAATAAAAAACATAGCTTCGACCCTACAACGTCGAGTTAGTTCATTCTTGGTTGCAAAATTAAAAAAAATATACTCATATATTTATTTAAATTAAAATTTCTAGACAATTTTATTTATTGTATAAATTCTTAAAGGCGGGGTAAGGTTTTAAAACTTTTTTTTTTTTTTTTTTTTTTTGTGTGAGTGTACAACATGTCGAGAGTATTATGTCAAAATTTCAAGTAAATCGGAACAAAACTAACGAAGATACAGCGTTTCAAGCGACCGGCCCTTATGCTCGATTTTTATACATATATCTGCCTGACAACTGCTTGACGCGCCTACCTGCAATTAATCCCTTTGTAAACTCCTAATTACTTTCTACTTTTATGGGTCTTTTTAAGTATGTAAACTGGCCTTGCATATATTGTGTATTTCCGGTAAATCAGTTTACAGGCCCACTTTCGGCCGAACGGATGTGTACAGAGACGGTAAAATTTTATCGTAGTTTTTCGTTAATTTTTCTTTGTGTTCATTCGTTTGTAGCTGTATTTTCGCTCGGTTTGTGTTGTGTCATGATAAATTTATTTATTTATTTGCAAAGTGCCAAAAAAAGTGACAAGACAAGATCGGCAGAAAGGTGGTGATATTTTGGGTCGACCGAGAAAAAAGAAATTCCCAAAACGCAAAAATGACGATGTGGAAGCGTCCAGCGCATCGTATAAATAAATAAAACTGAGTACTGTAGGAAGTGTAGAGCAAGATTTAGAGAAACATTACAGAATTATAGACTTCCTTTTAGTATTTTCAACTTTATCTACATTAGTGAAGTGCGTTAGTTGTGATGGGAAAATGTCTTTTCGCACATGCAAAACGGAAGGTTTAGCCTTTTCTTTTTTTTTTTTTACTTTTTTATTGGGTTTGTCAGCTACGGACGATTACCCATCAAGAAGGAAGAACGTAGAACAAAGGAAACTGTGGACACTAAGAAAGTTATTCGGGGAAGATGGAGACGGCCAGAACTACTATGGAGAGACAGCAAGGCAGTCAAAAAGGATCGGTACTAGAACTCATGCAATTAGCAGTCCGAAGGGAAATGAATATGTAGACAAACTTCAAAATCAAAGTGTCAGTTGAAAAGTGCAAAGAGCCTCGGTATGTTCCGTCTAGTGAAAGAGTAAGAAGGGTCAAGACAATCGCATTATGAAGTGAAGCGATAAAACCAATCTACGAAGATTTGAGAAAGGACGCACTTTTTCGGCGGTGTCTTGGAGGTTACACGCAGAATAACACGGAGAGTTTCAATCAACTTATTTGGAAAATTTCTCCAAAATCAGTGAGCGGTACTGCAATCGTTGAAATTGCAGCAAATGTAGCAATATGCACTTTCAATGAATGATCTTTTGCTTTGTTGTCCATTTTGAATGAAATGAGCATCTCTACAGGTCCAAGTGCTCACCAATGGGCGCGCGCATCTGACGAACTATGAATAACCAGAGCGGACGAACAAGCTGCACGTAGAAGTAAAGAAGGTAGAATCCAACGTAGGCAAGAGCAAAAAGATGCATTGGACATCTTGAATAACAGTGTTTCACTGTACGGAGCTGGCATTGATGATTCTGTATAAGTATAAAAAAAATTATACCAATTTTGGATGTTGGAGTATAAAAAACTTTAAATCGATTTTCTCGCAAACGTCATTTTTGAAGTTCGTGAACATTATAACTCAAAATCTACTTGACCAATCCTTTTGAAATTTTAAACACTATTTCTACACATAAATCAACAGGTAATCAGAGGGAGTTCTTTTTTTTCTTACAATTTTTTTCCATTTTATAACAACAAATTCACCGAAATTTTTTAGCGAAAATCATGTCTTTCACTTTCAAATGCTGCCAAAAATAAAAAAAAACTCCCTCTGACTATCACGGAAAACATATCACCTTTTAAACGCATTTCGATTTTTTTGTTTCCGATGATCCAGTAACGAGTTATGAAGTTCACCGCAAAACAACTTTTTTTCGAGGCGTCTCCGGAGATTCGTTGCCACGGACTTATTTATTGATATTTTTAATTGAAAATTTTTCCAAAGATACTTTAGATGTTATACTATACCGTATATAAGAAATAAATAAACCAATATTATTAATATCTCCAAAAAAAAAATAATGAAAATATGTCTTTATTTCGTCTTTAAAACCTTACCCTGCCCTTAAAGTACGTTCGAGATCCTTGAATAATAAGGTGTTTTGCAGTAATATTATAAGTTATGTATTTTTAAACCTTAATTTACGTTACAAAGTTATAGTTTTAAATATTACACGGACACAAAGTACCTTTTAATTCGTTAAAACATACAACATTTATTTATATTAAATTATTACTTAAAATAAAAGTTACTGTTGTATGTTTTAACGAATTAAAAGGTACTTTGTGTCCGTGTAATATTTAAAACTATAACTTTGTAACGTAAATTAAGGTTTAAAAATACATAACTTATAATATCATTGAAACAAACGATTACAGGAAGAAATAATACATAATGTTTTGCAGTACATATTCCGTATCTTGTTTTTCGTTTAAGGTTTTATCTAAGTATAAATTTGGAAACAACTTTTTTTTTTTTTTATTATTTCTTTTTTTTAGAAATTTCGTGTAATAATATATACACTACTTAGCGGTATTCAGAAATAAAAAACATTTTTTGACTCACTCCTCGGAACTTAAATTTTTAGTATTCAATTTACTGAAGTATTTTTATTTTTAAAAATTTTTAAGATGATGGCTATTTTATATTCTCGGACTATTGCCTTTTTGAGTTTCGTAAATTTTCCACAGCTGAATTTGTCCATTTTTACTATTCAAATCAAATAATACGCATCTAAATTTAATTAAAAATTTAAAAAATTTAATTTAACTGAAGTGAATATTTATTTTTTTTACCACTATTTAAGTTCGTTTTATTGTACTATTAGACTATACGGTATATAATTATAGATGGTATATGGTTAATAATACACTTTATATTTTTAAATGACCTTAATATTAGTTCCAAACTTATCCTCAGTATTCATTAACGCTCGGGAATCAACTGAAGATGCTAAATAATTTTCTCGACTAAAATTTATACTAAAATTTCTTGATCCAATTTAGTAGGCTAAGTCGTCCTCCGATACATGCTCTTTACTATGCCGTCAATTCTTTCATTATTTTAGAAAATCCTATACTCAACGTGATTTTTACCTGTCGTGTAGCTTTATCCGCATTTTTATTCTTATAATTACACTGATGCATTCAAAAACTTCTTTTACATATATATTAGACGACGACGATCGTTTAAAAAGTATTGCCTACTCATGAAACGAAAACCGATTAAAAATCAAGTATGTATTTTACTTTCATAATCTGCGGAACGGTTTAAGCGATGAAAATTCGCAACTTGTGGAACGCTGTAGGTAACTTTTTTAGTACGAAGTGACTTGTGACATCAGTTTGTTGTTTAGAATTTTGACCCAATTCAAGTTTTTTCTATAAAAACCCGAAAACAATTCGAGGTAAAATTTAGCGAATATCAGGAACGGACAAAGAGAGTCAAGTGGAGAATCATCGCAGATTAACCTGTGTTCTATTGGTTGTACTTAGCCAAATGGACTTCTGCTGTTTATCGAATAATTTTTTCCAAATGATGACGCAGCAACAACACGACAGTAGACTGTCGCTGTAATCGTGTCACCCCATTCTGTACAGTGGAGACTCCTCCGCCTCTTAGTATTGTAAAACACGATATCGCTCGAAATTAATTTACTCGCTTACCGATAAATCCATCGTTCCTGTCGCTTCCCTAGTCATTGGTTTTCGTCTCTGTTTATCATACTACACAAACTCTAATATTCTAACTCCTAGCAGCTTCTTACTCTTTCGTTACAATGTCGTCATTTATGATGTTTCGAACATACCTCGTAGGAACTACGCGACCATAAAATTTTAAAACACCACGCCCTCATGTAACTCCAAAAATGCATAAATTTTTATAGTGATACTCATAAAAGTGCTATTAAAAATGGTATAAAAAAGTTACCGCTTAGCGCAGAGTAGTCTGCTCAATGAAAAATCAGAAATGTAAAGGCATTAGTAACGCATAATACGATTACTGTTAATTTCTAAGTATAGGTCTCTGTCGAAAATTTCACTTTCCACTTCATCATAAATTTCGCAATACTATTTAACACTCAAATTGTATTTGTATTTGAAGGCTATGCCAAGCAGAAATTTCAAAACGAATGATGCAGTTCGTGCGCACTCTTTTGGCATTCCAAGAACAAGATTCCGGAATATCGTACAGATTTATCGCTACGTTAGCCAACAAATTACCGTTACCGGAAGATTATGTCCAGCAAGAATTATTGGAAAGCATAGCTCATTGGATAAATAAATAAGTGTCGGTTTTCAACTTTCGGTTCACTCGGCTTTCAATTAAGATATATTCAAAATTATTAAACGTTGTTTAACGCATGGGAAAATGTGGTTCTTGTATGCGAATAATGTACGAATGTGAACCAGACATGGATCGGCGACATAACTATGATGTTAAGTCGTCGTATTTCGAAATGGTGTTTAATGTGTGATATAATTTAAACCGAAAGCGATATAATTTTCAATTTTCAACCGAAGAAGAACATGTGCGGCATGAGATTAAACATGAACTATCGTTATAAAATGTTGCTAAATATTTTTTTCCTTTAATTTTAATAATCGTTTTTACTAGTGTGTATGTAAATAATTTCTTGCTACATATACACACACTGTTTATTTGACGAATAATACAAAAATCATAGATGTATTTACGTTACGGCATATTTAATATTTTAGAGAGTATTTTTATTTTTTATTTTTATTTCTACTGATATTTAATATAAAAACATGACTTTAAACGCGCATTTCTTGTTCACTTATTATCAGCAGCGGATGATACTCGCAACATTGTACGCGTGACGTTTATTCGAAAGTTTTCCTTTTTCCATTCTTAAATTTTTTAAAAGTAACGTAAATATTGAAGATTACGCATGTTTTAGTCCGTTGGACTACGCGATTCCCCTACCTTGCTTATTAACATTATACAAACTCTTCTATTCCGATTTATTTACTTATGTTATCTCTCTATTAAGATACCGTAATACATGTATTCTGTTCATAAAGTATGTCCACAAATTAATTTATAAATAAAAAAGAAACCTATTTGTTTACACTTAGAAAACTACTGACGTGTAATAGAAAATAAAAATGGCATGACTTTTGACTTTTTTTATAAAAAGTCCTATAGTGGCTTTAGGATATTGTGAAGTTAAGGTTCGCAATGTGTACCGGACACCTAAAATTACCGATGGAAATGAAAAAAATCAGATTTCCTATCAGCCATCGTAGTACAGATTTCTCTGGTATCCGGTGTAAATGTACATTTAGAAATTTAATCCGCAGTATCTTTTCAGTTATTAGTGAGTACATTTGTTCAAATGTTTTTCCAGTTGCGGTCACAATAACTAGTCCTTTCTTTCGTGGTGTTTTGAAGAATTATTAAATTTCTCGCTGTCGATGAGAACATAAATAAAAAAGGAAAAAGAAGGGAACCAATACAATGTGAAAGAAAGCGCGTTAATAAAAATAAGAAAAAGATATCCAGCGAGTAAATTAAAAATTTACGAGTATAGCCGAAAGAAGTATAATCGCGGAAGTGAAAATAAGCAAAAAAATAAAGACGATTAGAGAAGGAAAAAGAAAATGTTGACAAACAAGCTGAAGATAAATTTGAGAAAAAAGCTGGTCGTAAGGTTGTGCATCGATCAATATGTTTCATGAAGTGTAAATTCGGACGATTATACTGAAAGTTTAGAAGTTCAATTGCGGAGAAAAGCATGAATGACGCAATGGATAAGATAACCGAAATGCAACGGTTTAAGAATATAGATATAGCGGAATTTAAAATACAGCGAAGAAGTTTTTCACAGAATTCTAAAAAAAATTAGTTCAAATGAAACGTTTTTTTTTACGCATCGAACGAACGAAAAAACTCGTATTCCTGTCGCGCGAAAACAATATTTCGGTAGGGCAGCGTATGACGATTTTTCCAACGGTGTATGATCTGCGTTAGGACGCTGTGAGATGAAGATAAAAACCGCCGAAAGTTAAATTCGTGAAATTTCTCTTAAAAAAGTTCATAGTTCGGCAAAATAATAAATTGCTATAATAACTTCTGAGTATGTGTGTTTGATGAAGAAGCAGCATTGCAAATTCGTGCGACTGTAGAGTAGATCCGGTGGTCGTTGGAAGAAAATAGCATACGATGCAATTTAGCGGAACACAGTCTGGAGCTAGTGATTTTAACGGGTACACGGATTAATTGCAGTATCGGTTTAAACCGATTATTCGGATGAAAACCGGGTTTACGGTTTTTAAGGGTACAGTTAACAACTGTACGAAACTATTCTCCGTATAAATCAGTTAATCGTTTTAACAGTTACATAAAGTAAAATAAAAAATTTTAAATATAGCGCTGGAACTATATAATTTTTTAATTGTTCGTACAGGCGGTTATTTAATAAACTAACTCACTTTCAACCTCATAATACAAATTTTTTTCCCAATGCGTTATGAATAAATCGCGCTGGTTGAAGCCGATATGTCTTTTGTAGCATAGCATTTGTTGCATTGCTGTTAATGTGTGAGTCTACTGGTGTGTGCGTTTAGAGGCATCGCGGATACAGTGACCTACGCCCGCGAGCAGTGCGTGTACGCCAGTGATTATGAAGTAAGGTTTTAACTCACTGAGCTGCGCTGTTCCCGTAAATATATAATTTTATGAAACTACGGTTGATTATTATTAAATGACGAAGTGATAACAACGAAACACGAAATAGTACAACTAAGTCCCGCATTGATGTTAATTACAGAATAATCCAAAAATAAACGAAAAAAAGATTATTATTATTTAATCAACATCGCGATTAATACGAATAACCGTATCCGTGAAAACCGTAAAACCGATTTTTATCTGTATCATCGTTTTTTAACCGAAACCGCGTTTACCCGGTTATCCGGGTTTTAATATCAATAGAACACACACCATGATGAACATTGCTATAGAAGATGAAGCGGTCGAAAAAGTTGCCGAAAACAATTCGCGAGACCATACCGAAGAATATTCAATTATACAAACTGACAACAGATAATCTTGTATGCGTTTAGCCGAAAATTGTTCTCATTTTAATTTCTATTCGCAATTTAGGTATTTTCTTAGAACTACATTTTCTGAATCGATACCAATAACATCTCGGAAACTGTTACGTCGGTTTAAATACTTAGCACAGATGTTTTCGCGTGTTTCTCTGGTTTCATCCTAATTATTATTTTTATTTTAAAAAATCTTGAAATTTTTATAAAAATCGAATGAAGACTTTAAAATCGGTTCCGACAAAGCAAAAAAACAGTTTTGTTTACGCTTCTTAATGAATTTATTCATTGTTTTATTTTTTGAAACTTTGAAGGAAGAAGTATCGATACCAAAAAGACAACTCATTCACTTTAGCGGAACAAAATGTGGAAAAGAAATCGAAATACCGAAACTTTTTTGCTTTAAGATTTTCATACATTCACTTTATTCTTTTTCTTATCAATGTAATTACATTAAAAAAATATATACGTAAATTTATTTTACACGAGTCGGTCGATAAAATTGCAAAAATATCTTGTGTCAAAATATATATTAGTTCCTACCTAATAAACCGGCACACAGGAGGAGCAGCCCCTGCTAAGGGGTTTAAGGGTAGTACGAGCTTTTCAAAAAAAAAGAAAAGACACCATTTAATGGTGTAAAAAAAATTTTTAATGATACAAAATCGTTTCGGTAACCAGAAATGCAGCACGAGAGCTCTACAAATGTAAACGTTTTTAATCCCTCTAAAATATATACAAGAACATTCCAGGTTCTCTGAGTGTTGACTTTGTAAAATGAGCTCGCTATGATCACATGCTATTGTAGTAGTATCATGTAAATAACCTGTTAAACAATTTGATCGACCTCCCACGGTCAATCAAGTGACTGTGTTTGTCTTTTTCTTAATCTTCTTCTACCTATTCACAAATTATGCTGCAGCTCGCGAAATCCAAATATGACAAAATCTTACACTGTGAAATACAAAGTAGACGTGAAAAAAAATTGACTATTGCTATGGAGTCGTGTTATACAATAATATTTTTAATGAAAAAGATGCATTCTTGTCGAACCTAAAAAGCTGCGTTCTTAATAAACACACAAAACTGAATTTGTCGTCAGAATACATCCAATATTTAGAAGAGACAAGTTATTATTCAAATTCGAATTTTTAGGATATTTTTTAATGAATACGCTGTCTTGGATACTTCAAAATGGCTTCTTTAAAAATCGTGAACTTTTTACTCCTGACATTCAATCTTTTCTGTACATTATTCCTCTAGCGCGGTTCTTCCTTATTAATAATATCCCGTCCAACTAAAATTTAACTGATTACTTTCCCTTTTAACTATTTCCGGGCGTAGGCCTTTGTTTATAAGGCTAAAATAAAAGAAAAAGCGTTTGAAAAATTCACCGAAACTACGCAACTAATTGTAATTATTTTATAGAATGCAACGACAGCTATATAGTTCGAGCGATTCTTTTCCGCTCTCAAATTGATAAAACCATTTTTTAAAAATTCAGTTAGTGAAGACCGATTTAATGCATTACCGCTGACGTCTCTAAATAAAAATTAATACGTAATAATCGATAATTTGACGAAATACTGAAAATCTTATTTCAAAGAAAAATAGAAGTTAAACTTTTTGTACAAAAAAAAGTAGTTTTTCACATTTTTGTTACACACCTGTTTATTTTCATATATTTCTATACTTTTTTTTTAATGATTCAAATAAATATATATATATGATGTATATTTTTTTTTTTCTTAAAAATAAAAATTAAGCTAATTTTATTCGGTTTAAAACAAATTGAAAAAAGAGGTAGGTATGTTTTCATCGTGTTTTTTTTTATTTCCAAAATTATATTTTTAGATAACCAATTAAATATAATTGTCACGAACAGTCATTGCTAACATATATACATGTGTATCTTTAGAAGTTATGATTCTAGTGTTACTACAATTTACCCTCCTATATCATCGGGTATGTTCAATTGAGACATAATAGGAGACCAACATTTATCATTATATTTTGTCTAATATTATTAAACGTTTGCAGTTGTAACTTATCAGTTTACACGTTTCATTCATACTACAAAATTCTTCCTCATTTTGATATTCTTTTTAATCGCTATTATTTTCTATAAAACAGCCTGCCGTAAAATCATCTTCAAATCAATCATGCATATACCGGATTAATAACATAAAATAAAAATAATCTGAAAATATTATTTAAAACCCGAAAAAAATATTTACCTTCTTATCAAAATGAAGACAGGAACATTTTGATGTGACGACTGAAGTTTAATCGCTGCAGTAACCAAATCCAACATGTTTACTATCCAATTCTATTGTGGTCAGTCTGAATAAATGAAAACGGTACACTAGAAAAAGTAATTTCGGTGTTTATTTTCTAAAGTAGTTCCTTCCAAATATTGAAATTTCTTAGTTCAATTTTTTTTTTTTAAATTTGAAAAACATCATTAAAATAACCTTACTTCTTGTTTAAAAAAAAAAAAAAAAAGTCATCTGCTTATGAATTGTACGATTTGAAAAATAGGATCTGGGTTGTTAATTTTTACGATGAGATTATTAAAAAAAGCGTAATTTCGAAATCTATGAAACGTTTGAGAAACTGATTTGTAAAATCTCATAAATATCCATAAATTTCTATAAAGTTTTTTTTAAATTCTCATCTAATTCTTGACATCTTACAGAACGTGTTAAATTATTTTTCTTCGAAAAAGACTTGAAAGTTCTTAATTTATTACGAAATCCATCTACACAAGCCCTCTATTTAATTTGATATAAGTTGATCTTTACCTAGAAGTTTTAAATTAAGTTTATTGAGATAAAACATAATACCAGTTAAGGAAACTGGTTTCTTAAGAATTATTAAAGTTCATAACTCTTCTTCATGCATCTTAGCATCGAATGTTAAAAAATTCCATTTCATAATGCAAAAATCGTTGTAGACTTCTATGCTAAGCCATCACAACCTGTATTGTATAAAATTAGATCCCAGTAATGTGTTTTCAATTCCCTGAAAAACTCAGTTATCGATGAAAAAACGCTCTACTTCCATCTTCGACTATATTGATAACTTTTACTACAGTTTTTAAAATCTGATTTTGCTTAACAGATTAGGACCAGTAAGTCCTGATTTTTCTTTCACCACAGCGGGAACACTCTGTCTGTTGTTATTGCAGAATTCCCATTTATAACGAATCTGCTCTTAATAACGTTTAAACGTTCTCCCCTTTTTTAGTTCCTTGCAGAAAGCGCATGCCAAGAATTCGTTTATCATGAAGTTAGTAGAATAAAAATGTTTGCGAAAGTTGTTTTTTTTCCTCTATACTAGAGATGGGCAAATCAACTCCGCTAAAGGAGTTTTGGGTACATATATGTGCCCTTTCCGACTGCGGATATCTATCCGCTTCACAACTCCAACTACGATCGAGTTATCTATTTCATGTCTAGTTCATAATCGCACTCTTCGCTGTATATTCAACTCCAACTCCGTGTAGTACTCGGAACGCACAAAGCAACAGAACGTTCTTGAACACGATGCGCATTTTTTCCCGCGCAATCCGATTTACCAGCACATTTTTTGATAAAATAGCTAGTTCGCATCACGTTAAATAACGCATAGCATTAAATTTGTGAATTACATTACTCATTCAGATTTGAAAATGTTCACACCGTCGCTATTATTACCTCTCTATATCGCAATCTATGAACACAACATAATTCTGTGAAACAGTGATGATAAGGCATATTTTGACAGTGGCGCATCCAGCTGGCGACTTCCGGAGTGGAGATATGTCCAATCACTCTGCCAGAGATAAGTTCAACTGTGTCCGGAATGACATTTGTTCGTTGTGTAACGTCTTTTGGAGTTGAGATATATTAAATCATTTCGGAGATATATCTGACTGTGGATATATTTCCGAAGATATAACTGTGTCCGAAGTTACCCATGTCTGCTCTATATATATTTACAAGAGCAGTAGCTTTTTCTTCAACTTTTGGAAACTTTCCTCGATTTTGTTATTGTTTAATGTTAAATAATTTAGTGCGATGAAAAATATTTTGTTGAATAATACTTTAAAGTATCTTAGGGGCTGTCTTGACAATATTATTTTTAAGACTCCGGCACAATTTAAAAAAAATAAGTTCTTCCTAGTATTTTGACACATCGTTGACTTTTTAGTGGTTTTAATAAATGTTTCACGATAGTGACATACAAAAGTGTTAGAGCATTATAGGATTTTCAAGCACTGATAAATGTAGTGCTTATCTGCTAATGCAGATGTCAACAGTTCCAACTTAGTAACAACCAAAAAATTCATAATTAATCGTTTTTATTTACTTTTTTTCTAATTTTATTTCGCAATAGATAAAATATTTAATAAAAAGCGAAAGATTTATTTGCAAACAAAAAAAAGCAAAAGCTTAAAATATTTAGTGTACATAAATACAGTTGATGTTTCATTTGAAATGTCTATATAGATTAATCTTTTACATTTCACATCGCAATGGATCTTTGGACAAATGAAATTTTATTACAAATCATTTTAATGAAAGATACTATTTAATTATTGAAGCAAGTGTTTTTAGTATTTAAATTTTAATTAAAGTGCTAAATAAGAAAAAAAAATTAAAGGAATTTACGCAAAAAAAAAGAGTTCTTGTAAAATGTATTAAGTTATACATTTCTGTTTGAATAATTTTTATTTTTTATTACAAAATTAAAATTTGATGTCAATGATGAACGATACATCTGCAATAATTAGTTTTTTGAACTGGTTGTGTATTAGGGGCAGAAAGCCACACGGTAACACCGGTTCAAGATTTTTCTCCTGATCTGATAAATTATATTATTTTAAAAGCATATTATTAATTATAAATACCCGTCATGATAATGATTATTATGAAAATGTGGTAATAACAATTAATTCACGATATAACCGCAATAAACATTATCCCTTAAGTAATTATGCTATTGAAGTAATGAGATCGCATTGCGTCAGAAAATAGTATGTTTCATTCGTGTTGTAGTTTATACAGCAGTTTAGTGTTCCATAAAATGGCCAGGTTGGTATAGTTGATGTAACGTGTTTAAAATTATAATGATAGTGTTAACGATTTATTATATGTGACTATGTAAATTACGAATTCGTGATTTAAAGTAAGTAAATTTATATTATAATTGTAATACGAGTAAAGATAAGATTTTGAGGTTAACGAAAATTTACTGTATATAACTGCTAAACGGATAAATTATTAAAATTTGCACGCAAATTCAATTATTGCAATTCGTATTTTCTGACATCGAGTTTTTCAGTGAAATGACCTTTTCGATGCGTACCCTTTTTTTTATTGTTTCGAAAATTATGAACTACATTATTGAGTAAATTTGTGCTTAGAGTGTAAATAACGTGTTGAGGCATTTTATTTTAGAACTATCGCGTAAGTTTTAATATTCGTTTATAAATTGCATAAAAACGGTAATTCGAAAAATCGCAATTTTGCAAAATATATTGTGAAATTAATAATAAGCATTTTTAATAAATTTGTAAGTTTACGTAATAAAATATTTGTCGTTAATTTTATTCTGTTAATTTGTTATATTTTAAATTTACTGCTTTTTTAAACGGGAAATTAATGCGCGTACAATTTAATCGCTATTTAAATAGTATCAGGAAATGTTAAAAAGCGCGTTAACGTTTTAGTATCAGATAAGTGAGTGAGAAATTGATAAATATTTTATATTTGTAAAAATAATTTTGGAAATATTTTAAAATTGAATTATTATAAAACAGTTTTTGTCGTATGGTTTAAAATAATTGAAATTAGTCGTGATATTTTTAATAGTTCATAATGATAATTGTGTTTTAAAGATTTTATTTGTGTTCTAAGTCTGAAAAAATGGATCACTATATTTAGTTCATAAGTGTAAGTGTTACTTATTCATCGGACATACAAGAATTTAAATTACACCTAAGTGCAATGTATCGAACGAAATGCTTAAAATTCAAAACGAAAGAAAAATATTGAAATTTGATAAGTTTGGATAAAGATATTTTTATAGGTAAAATAGTTCGTCAGAGATGATCGCAGCGGTATTGAAGAATAGAAACAATTTTAGGAAATTTTAATTTTGTCTGTGAAAAGATCTGATTTAACTGTAATTTACGGATTTATTACTGTTATTATTATTTTTTTTTAAGGAGATAGCATTATTTCTTATCGAAACAAATTACTAGAAGAAATAATGCTTGCTACATATTGTAAATCAAAAATTGGTCTTTACTGAAAATTTTTGCGGAAAAGTATGAAGAGAAAGAGCTGTAGTGAAACTAGTAGTAGATCGTTTAAAGCGTAAAACGGTAATATTCGACATCAGTTCTACATACTGCGAAAGGTACAATTTGAAAACCGGTATAAACGTGATGTATGAAGTTCGTAAATAGTTTCTAAATTGATGTCCTACAAAAGTATACTTTTTTCCGTTCGATGGTGAATAGTAGTATAATATGGAAGTATACGAATTTACGAATGGAATTTCAGAGTTGTAACATGTATTTTGGTATATACCATGTCGTATTCCATATTGATACCAGTGAAAAGCTGTTCTGAACTAAAAATGATGATAGTCTTCATTTGTTAGACAATATCTTCGTTGGTAGCATTTATTAGAAAGAAAAAAAAATAAAGTTTTCAACGCTATATTTTAACCGATATAATTCAGATTATGAAGAGATGTTTTTTGGTGATAAAATTTTAAAGGCCGTCATGGCTCGGAGAGTTTTTGCGTGACACTTTTTTATACCCTGTCCTGTATAAAAATCTATGAGTGATATCTGTTAGACACATTTAAAACTTAAGTAATAAAAACTCATTGAAATTAATTAAAAAAAAAAAACAAAAAAAAACACGTCGATTGAACTACGTATTAAAAATAAATTTAAAACATAAATAAGACTTTATAAGAACTTCAAGTGATGTTAGTCGCATTTGATGAGTGCATCCAAAATAAATCTGAAGAGGCCGGTATTGGAGATTAAATAAAGGGACACTGCTTTATTTTTCTATTTCGTGCAGCGGAACTTATTTTAAACACATTCACTTCCGCAACAACTTTAATTTTAAGATTTAATTTAACGGCAGTTGGCTATTTGATCAAAAACGTCAAAGAAGAATTATTCAAAATAAGAAGTGAAAAGAAAAATATGAAATATTCGATCAAACTAGTACCTATAGTATAGAGATGTTGTGGCATCATACTTGGTAAAATTTACTTTTTTTTCTCACTAGAACAAACTGAAACGAACACAAGATCTATTTATTTCGACATTTTTGGAATAATTCGACCGGTAGAATTAAAACGACTATAGAAAAACAATTTCAAAAAGAAAGAAAAAAACGTTTTCTTTGTTAATAATGTTTTGGAATTTTTTTGACCAGTAATTGTCAGCCTATTCGTGTTAACTCTGGGCGTCTTGATTAACCGGTGTATAGTATTCATGATGATATTCTATATGCAAAACTACCCTTGAAACTGATTATAAATGTTAAATTTACCATAATACAACTGCAATCCGAGTGTGTAAGCTGTACATCGATATTTGCTTGCGTACGATAATGTGTAGCGGTTTATCATTGACTGTTAACGATTATTTATACTTTTAATAACTGTTACTCGTCATCGCCAGATATAAGTTACCTCGATATGTGATAGTTTGATCGTTCTAGCGACTTGACTATCGCGACGACATTAATTTTTTGGAAAAGCGATTTTCTTTAACTAGAAATTGTTATTGTATCAATGATTCTACTCCTAAACGGAATAGCTGATTTACATATTAGGTATAGTTATTTATATATTTCCTTGTTGATTTTTTCCCCGTGTTCTACATAATCACCTTTCCGATCGACACACTTTTGTCAACGTTCTGTCAGTTTTAACGAACATTCGTTTTAAAAATTCTGTCCAACTTGTTGCATCCATTATTCGAACTGCAGCTGTGATTTCATCGCCTGTCGCGTGAAACGTCTTCTCTGTAGAAATTTCTTCAGGCTGCTGAAAATTTGCTAATTGTATAGGCTCAAGTTCGGGTAGTATGCTGGATGCCGATTGACTTTTCACGAGAAAGTCTGCAGCAATGATGCGGTTGCAATGGCGGTGTGTACACGCGCATTGTCGTGCAGCAGTCGGGTGTAGCCGACTACTTCTCAGGCCGTACGATTTTTTACGGAGCTGCATGAATGTATCACAATATCGTACGGCGTTTGTAATTTTTCCCTTCGGTAAAAAATTAATAAGAAGTGGTCCATGATAATCAAAAAACAACGTCATCGTCACTTTCCCAGCTGATTGCGTGCACCGCACCTTCGTTGAACGTCGCCTCGAACCTGCATGTTTCCGTGCCATCGACGCCTGTTTTGAAAGTGGAGTGAAGTGATGTTCTCGCATTTTGTCGCCCACGATAATCTTCTGCAGGTGCGTTCCTCTCTTGTCCATAACGCGCCAAATTTGTCCGACACGCGATGATGTGCGCTTCCCTTGGCTCGGTTGACAGTGTGCGCGGAACCCATCTGGAAAAGATTGTATGGTCACAATTTTCTGCACTGTACCATAAACGGAATTCAGTGTTGATGCAATGAAAGAGAGGCGAACCTTTCGATTTTCTCGAATCATACCGTCAATCTTCTCCTGCAGGCCACTAGTGGAAACAGATATTGGTCTCCCTACTCATTCTATATCATCAATATTCGTTCTGCCACTTCGAGACAGACGTATCTATTTTCTTACATGTTGCATGCTCATGACACCGTTTCCATATGTAGCTTTCAGCCGTACATGAATTTCGGCCTTTCTTTATTTTCGAGCATTAGAATCACGGCGCGCTGTTCTAACTCAGACGGTACGCTAACAGAAGTACACATAGTTACACTCTGGCCAAATGCGTTATACTAGGCCGATCACTTTGTCACTTCGTAAACTCCTTCCCATAGATTATTTCAACATATGCCCGAGAGATAGAGTCATTACTTTCATTTCTCGTCGAGACGGAGCGTACCTTACTTATAGATGTACCTAATGTAGTTGAAGTGGCTTATTTCAGGCGAATAATTCTTGTCATATATCTACGGATTACTTTCTTAAAGTGTGATTTGCTTCAGCCCCCCACGCCTTTAAAAGCAAAAAAGTGAAATTACAATGTTTTACATATTGTTACGGTTCACCATGCACTAAAAGTTCGATATAGCTTCGCGAATTCCTGATGTAATTAACTAAAAAGATTTGTTTTTTTTTTCGAGTTTTTAACTATTAATTTCCTTTTCTCCTTCTGCCGCTATGTTTTTGATCTTTATTCTTCTTTACGTTTTCTAATCAGCAAGGATTGCACATTATATATAGTATATGTATATATTTATATAACGATAATAAGTTTAGTTTGGAGCATGCGAAATTTGTGAATCTGATTTTTTTCCCGTCATTTACTGAATGACATAGGCTTTGTTTCATTTTAATGCATTTGTAACCATTAATTACTGAATGTTTTATGTTTCTATGAAGTAACAAAAAAGACCGAACATGTGCAATAATAAAGAAATGTTGCATTTATTTCCGCTGTGATAAAAAATAAATCTGTGACAATGTATGCAGCTAGCTACTGGTAAAAGTTTATGTTGATAAAAATTAATGTTTCTTTATTTGTTCTGTATGCACGATCAAACCGCTTATCCAGTTGTAATGAAATTTTGCTAGGTTGGAGCTGACGTACCAGAGAAGGTTTATCAAAAAACTCCACTACCAAAAAATGTGTGTTCACCGGATTAAAGGGGTTTTTAACTTCTACTAGTATTTATTGCGATCTGCTTTATAACGTGGGAATATGATATTCAATTACCGCATAATCGGAAATATTTTTCTTTTAGTAACCACGCAGTGTGTTTGTTATGTTGCACATACAAAAAAAATGTTTTATTAGAATAAAATGTGTGGGCGAAATTGCGGGGAAGGGATTACGGAACCGATTATGTTTATCACTAATTCCTAAGAAAGATTTTATTGCATAATTTATACAACTTTTCGGTAGCACTTGCACACGACCCAATCGGATTTTTATTACTGAAATGAGCAAACAAGTGGGAAAGGTTTAAAAATATGTTTATTATAATATATGTATACGTATAGATAAAACTAGAAAATAAAATTATGTTATTAGACAAAAAGTTTAACGGATTTTGGATTTTCACGATAGAAACAATCGGCGATTTTTTATATAATGTTCATTATTTTAGAAAGATTAATTATGATTCAATTAGCCTCCCAAAATTTTGTGATGGACACTGAATGAAAATGTATTGCTAACCAGCGTTTTGCCTGTAATGCAACAAGTAATAGGCAATCGTGGTAAAGGAAAAATAAATTTAAACGATATTTCTGGGGAAACGAGAAAGACTTGTTTTGATAAACGTTTTATTATTACTGGTAAAATTGTTAAAACTGTTGTGGAGTGAACGATGTTAAGCGATTAGTAGAACATTGTAAGATTTTTAAGGTCACCGTAAAAAATTATGGGAGGATTGACATTTATGTTATCAGTTGGTGATTTGCGTCGGACATTACCAGTTATTACTCGTGAATACGCGCAAATATAAATTCGTGTTTAAAAATATTTTCCACGTGGCTAAATGTTAACATATGAAGTACTGATATGAAAATTGTGCTTTCATCTAATTCCAATGACACTGGTGCATCTCTGCTATGTAAGAAATGGTAAAATACAATCCGATAGAAATATTATTAATCTTAGCAAAGAATTAGCTTTGTCCGAGTCAGTACCGTAATTGACTTTATTCATAAAGTCTATTCTGTTATTGAAAATTTACTGCGCAAAAAAGTTCTGAGTAGTTATGGGATAGAGTTATTACAGGGTCCTACTCAACCAGGAATAAGCCGGGAATTTTGTCGTAAAACTGGGAAAAGAAGTAAAAATAGCCAAAAATGACGATATTTTTAATTAGAAAAAATCATTTGAAGCGAAAAATGAATGAATTTTTCGATGTACTTTACTCGAAATAAATAACGAATTTCTGTTTTATTCATAAAAAATATGCTGCGTCGGTCAGATATTATCAATAGTAACAAAAAAATTCCGTTCTTCTTTTTGTACAATTCTAGTAATCAGGAAATCGGGAGCATTTGGACGAAGAATAACGGGAATTTAAAAATTATATTTCAGTAGCCACCGTGTATTATCACTACTGAAAATACAGCTGTTGAATTACTAGCATTCCAGAGAGACGTGAAATTACGTATGAGGTATTTAGTTCCATTGATAGTGTAGTAAATTTTTATGAAGTCGTGCATTATCCTATAGAATTTTTTAATTGTTGAATCCTTCAGGTCTATAATATAAATTAATAATTAAAATTGGAGAATCGATTGTACTGTTGAGGAAATAGAACGGCAAATATAGTTTATCCGCATATATATGTATATATATATATATATATATATATATATATATATATATATATATTAATTTGAAAAATGAAATAGGTTAACCAATGACACCTAACTGCCCTGGATGTAAGAATCTTAAAGAAAAATTCATCAGTTGGTTCAGTTACTACTATTGCTGTTACAATTTTCATTGAGTAAATATAATAAAGCTAATTCGTTTTTTTTTTTTTTTTGTGATTAATATTTTTAATAATATTATATAAAATTAAACATTTTTCACCCGTACTACGTTGGATTTTTAGCTGGTTGTAAATAACAACTGATAATAGTAATGAATTTTTAACTGATTTTGTTCTTAATTGAAATGTAGTTTATTCGCATTATTGTTTAGTGCCGTTAAAAACGCTAAAAGTAAAATAAAATTTATCTCGAAGAATTGTAAATGCGAGACGAATATTGTTTTTAAAAAGTCAACAAGCTGTTGAGACTCGGCAGTCTCAACGAATGAACTTAGCCGACGGAGCGATCCTAAAACATTTAACCTAAGAGCGGCATTTTCTTATAATCGACGTGTTGATTACGTTGATCGTAATATGAATCTTTTTTGTGATCTTTTAAAAGTAAAATAGTGGCCTGGTGAACATAAAGGTATGTGCTGCACTGTAAAAAGAGTAATTCTCGATCAAAGTGTGTTACCTGATCCTCCGACACTTACTGAAAATTTACTTTTCACAAATAATTTTTTAAATAATAATGCGTTGTGTCAAATGACATCATTTAGCCAAAGAAATTTACACATCTTTTCGTTCGAAATCTAAGATTAAGTATGGCGTTCTTTCGGAGGATTCTATTCACATGGTAGTGTATTGAACGCATTTACTTCATTCCGGAAACTGGTCAAATTTCATTATAATAAGGATTCTTAAACCAAAAATTTAGCATTAATAAAAGGTCTTTTACATATAATATTTGTGGCGACAGTTTTAAAAACGTTATCGAAAATGTCGCAACAAATAATTCTCATTTACAATAATATTTAACTGCTTCCGTGTTTCACAAAATGAACGTAAGGGACTTTGGACTACATCTACTTCAAATGAAGCAGCAGTACTCTTGGTAGATACAGGGTCTTCGAAATGTTATTTGTAGTCGTTATGAAAAATTGCATAAAGTTTTTGCATTGTACCGTTTGTATAACATATTACAATAGCCTATTTCCATATGGCGAATATGAGAGAATATTTTGCTAAAATTTCCCAAAATAATTCTGCCAGTAATAGTAGTGGTAAAAAACTTCGTGTATGGTGCTATACTTGTAGATTATTAAAGAAAGTTCACCTAATTATATTTTATATTTTTATCGATTCTTTTTAATCAATATTTATTGATGATATGACGACAAAAATAATTGAACTTTGCGTACAAGATGATTTTGAAACAACATTATCCTGAATTATCATTATGTTACACCGGCGAATTTATAAAATAAATTTCTATGTTAAAAAGGGAATCAAATGTATGCTATTCGTCTAAATTCACATGAATGTATTTATATCCATTTATTCTTACATAGTATATGTGGGTCAACCCTTTTCATGTCATTAAGAACGATTGAGATATTATTTAACCTACTTATCAAGCTGCATGCAAGAAATGAACTTTGACAGGAAACACACTTAATGATGCATCATTATATATCTTGATCCCTAAGTGTTATAGAACTTTTTGCAGCTGTACTCATTTCTTTTTCTACCTGCTAAATCCATTAGGATTTTAAAGAATTTTTCTACGAAAATACATTACAAAAGTTATTATTTAATGGTATTATCGGAATAAGAAGCTATTCGAAAAAAATAGTGGTCTAACAAAAGTACTTATAGTAGCAGTTGTTATTTTTGAGATCAGTGTGCTACGAGTGTATCAGAGCTCATTTAAATGCGATTTATGGAACATTACACAAGATTTAAGGTCATTATCAAGAATCACTTTTATATAGAGAATTCTAGTGACCCTATCCGATTTACCGTTCAAATTTATTTATTTTTTTTTTTTTTTTTTTTTTTTTTTTTTGGAAAAATATGTATTTATTATTTTTTACATACAAAACTTTCGTCAAGCGAAAACGCTTGTCGACGAATTATCCTATTGAACACTTTACCATCTTAAATTAACTTATACATTTACATAATCGTGTAATATTTACTAGTCTTAATCTATTTTACTTATCAATATAATTAATAATTTATTTCTATCTTCTATATTCGAAGTTTTTTTTTTTTTTTCTAGTTTTTTTGTTGCGCTTTGTCATTTTATTTTATGTTTATTATTTTTTTTATATTTTCTTTTTCCTGAAGCCATTCCTTTATTTTCCTTTTTCTTTCCCCTATTTTTTTCTTCTCTATTATTTCTTTTTGGGTATTTTATTCAACATCTGAGTTATAATATATTTGTCCGTTTGCTAATCTATGTTCTTGCTAACGGCAGTTGGAACGAAAGTTTTTCCCTCAACTCGTATTCTGTGTTTATTCTTTCCTCCAATTCAATTTTCTTTTCTGTTGGTATGTGAATTCACATATCTTCAGTAATAAGTACATTCCTCTTATGCTCATTACGTTTTCTTTTTTAATGATTTCACTTTCAGTTTCTCTCCTTAAAGATTTCCTATTAATTTCAAGCATTTAATTTGCAGTTTATTTATTTTCCCCAAGTATGCTTTTCTCATCATTATGCCTGAATTCCATATCTGATCCTCGTCTCTACTAGCGCATAATAAACTACTTTTAATGTTTTTTATTTGTTGCATATTTCTTTAATAGGTATATATAAAGCTGGTAAAACTGCTCTTATTTTCTTTGCAATGTATTTCATAAGTATGTCCCATCTTAAATGTTGGTCCATCATTACTACCCAAAAATGTTTATACCGAGTTACCATTTCTGACTTCTGACAGTTTTTCATTTCGCATTCATTTCTTCCTCCCTAATCGAGTATGCAAATTCATTTGAGTGCATTATTATATTTGGACAATACAAATCAGAGCTGTCTCTTTTTTTCCGCAGTACCATTAGTCTTTTTTACATTTATTCTTAGACTTTTATCGTGTGCCCATTTACTTATTGTTATTAGATCCTTTTGCATCCTTATTTCTGTCTCTTTAACATCTTTATGTAACATAATTATTGCTATATCATCCGCGTACGAGACTACCTCACTGTAACTTAATTCCCCTTATACAGAGACCATTTGTATATATAATAAACAGTCAAACAAATTCAATGCCCTACAAAAAAAAAAACAACTTTGTGATGATCATTAATTAAAATTCGAGTCCAGTCAATTAAACTATTAAGGTAGATTTGTGTCATGATTGTTTTTCCTATGAACAGTTATATGTTGCCTATCAGGGGTTGCATCAAATCAGGCACAATACGTATTTATGTTAGCTTAAAATGAAATATTAACTTGAAAAATTAGATAAAATGATTAACCACTATTTTAACATTCAGTGGTGCACATGGTCCTTAACTGCACCGAATATACAGTTGACTCGCGTTACATTTCAATTATCCGTCGAAGAGATTGGTGAGATCGTTTAATTTATCTTTATTATCCGCTTTTATTTACAATTCTTTTGTTTTATTTTGTTCATTCTTATCAGGTTCATTTCTCGTTATCTAATTTTATCAATTCGATCACTGATTTAAATTAATGCCGGATTCGCCTTACGGGGCTGCTAAACTTTTAAACTTTCCCTTAATTTTGCGCGCACTGTTGCTGAAAGTGCCACTAACCTCGTCACGCTGGTTGAAACGACTAACAAGACGATTACCATCTCCGTCATTGTCCAATTTATCTACTTCGGAAAACAACAATGTCTCAGAAGAGAATATATTTTTGTTAGCTCTAATAATACTTATAAAGCTGATACCGTACCGCTATTTCTAAGTAACTTAGGACAAATTGCGGTTCTAGTTGGGAATTTAGAAAGTAAAAATATAGGCGGACCTTATTCTTGTAATTCGGCTTCTTCTTTCGAAATTGAATCATCAATTGGATCACCGTTGTATAGCTCTGAAATGTATTGTTTCCATCTATTTTGAATATCCTTACTATCAACCGACAACTTGCCGTTTATGTCTCTTAAAGTACTTAATTTCTTTCTTTTATCTGAAAAGTGTCTTTTTATATCATTATAGGCTTTTCCGTTATTTCCCTTTTTCTTATTATCATCTACAATTTTACACCGTTCACCAATCCATTTTTCCTTAGCTTTCCGAATTTGTGTGTTTACCATATTTCTATATTTCCTATTTATCGTAGCCATTCTTCTTAATGCTGTTAATTGTAATATTTCCTTGGGTAATGACTTATAAATTATTTTTTCTTCTTTGCCTATTTGTTCTGCCGTAATTTTAATTATTTTCCGTTTATTGTAATTCCAAACGGTATATCTGTGTTAATAGCGCTTATCAGTGTGCCTTCCATAAAGACTTACTGCAACTTTTGATAATTTTTAATTTTCTTTCTGTTCCATCTTGTAAATGGGTTGTTTCTTCTTTTCTTTTTCATCTGTGTGACTGGCTTATCATTATTATCGAGATATGATCAGATTCTACATCCGCGCCTGGAAGACTTTTGCAACCCTTTACTTGACTGCGGTACCTACCGCGTACTAAGATATAATCCAATTGATATCTATCAATATTACCGGGGGGTATCTAAGTATATCTTCTTTTTTTTTTTTTGGTTGGTCAAACATTGTGAATGATTAAGTCATGACAGATATACAGAATTCTACTAGATGTTCCCCTCTCCTATTACATTTTCCAAATTTTCCTACCACATCCTTTGTTTCTTGCTCTCCGACTACCGCATTCCAATCTCCTAAAGGCATTAAGTTGTCTTTAATATCTACATCCATTAATATTTCTTCTGCCTGTTGGTATACCTCTTCAATTTATTCATCTGTGTGTGCATTCGTTGGCATCTATAGACTTGTATTAAGACTAGATCTGAAAGTGGTTTGCTACTGGGATAGCAGATGAGATATGTTTATACAGACGCACTCAACAGGCCAAGGGTTAGTAAGTAGTCTTAGGAATAGAACGTTTTATGGATAATTTCCAACCTGTCTCTCTGCTCTTTCATGCCGACTACACCGTCACTACTGGAATCGTCTGCCTGAGACTTTCTACCAGTAGCTACTCTTGGTCCGCGACCGCTTATTTGACTAACGTCTTATTCGCAGCTAACCTACACATATATCTGCAGGCCATTCCACTATTAGTTATCTGTGGACGCGCTCCGCCCCGGTTAGAACTCCGGTCCAGAAGGTACAAAATATCCCCCGGCGGGGATCCGAAGGTTACGGAAATGTACTTCTGAAGCGCCGATTCACGTTATCGAAATTAAATTTTTTAGCTTGACTTCTATCTTTTGTCAGTTTCTACGGTGTCTATCACGATAACGTTGAGTCCATTCGTAGACCTAAACTTTGTCATGATTGTTTCCTATCGGCCGCTACAGTTCCTCATGTCAGACAGCAAACCTATCTACTTATTTTTGTTCTGGTAGCCATTCTTTTTCTGAATCGGCTGTCGCCGACGAAGTTAGTTTTCATTGCGTCCATTGCGACGAAAATTATTTCGCCCTTAACCCTTTCTATCGGATATTTATGGAGCGAATAAAAATACATTACATCATGACTCTTCATACGGTTCCATATTGAAAAACTAAAAATTATTACCTTTACTAGTATTTCTAACGTAAACAATTTCCGCGCGCTTTACAGGATTCTTCTAATATCACGAAAAGTAAATGGGAAATGATTTTAAAAAAATTCCTCTTTCTCGTATGGAAATATTATTCCTCACCCGAAATTTTAAAACTCTTTTAAAAAATGTTATTCCAATTTAACCATTAATGCCGACTGTGAACGTCTCCAGTTAATAATTTCTGGCCATTCGAAAGTTCCGTCTGAGATTTCACTTTTCTCTAAATCTGCGACCGTTAATAATTCTGTTTCTGCTAAACTCATATTCTTTTCTTCCGGAAAGGTTTCTACTTTATTATCTACTCTTAGCGAGTTCGCAATTTCTAATTTGATCAGCTTTATGTTAAGTTTTGCAGTCTTTGAGATTTTGTTAGTCGGTACTTTCATTTTTATTTCTCCTTACATTAATACGTGTATTCTACCGAGTAATTTTCTCTGCTTCACTTCGATATTTTTTTTCCCGTTAAATGTTTTACATTCTTATCACTGTCGATATTTTTATTCGTTCTTTTCCATATCTTTTTTCTTACCTAATAATCGGAATCTTAAAAGTAGTTATACTCGTATTAATCACCTGTATATGACTATTAACGTTAACTTCATAACGATTTTTGCTTTTTCTCTCGGCGCTTTCTCTTGGTGCAGCTTGCCTCCTTTAATTAGTTTGTTTTATGGCACACAGGGACCGAACCGCAATGAGTTTTTTCAGCGACGGATGTGGTTGTTCGAAATTAAACCTGATTCTGTATTGTTTTCCTTATTTTACGATTACTTTTCTGTCATTTGGTTGTTATATAATTTTCTAAAATACTTTCCCTGCTGCCTGCTGTTCATTGACTAGTGGGTTGAAAGCATATCACGGCCATACACAATAATTTATTTGAACGGTAAGAACTTGGATTTAAAAACTCTATTAATCGTACTTTTGCATTCAAGTTGGACTATACATCATAGTCTTGATTTCGTATTCATGTTATCGTCCTTTTAGGCTTTTATCATAAGCTCTTATACATTTGACATAATATTTTATAATATACGAACTATTTAGCAACCAAAAAAAAAAAAAAGAAAAAGAAAAAAAAATGGGCGTTAAATTTGAATATTTTGTAAAATGTAATCAAAAGTTGAAATATGAGTAACATTTTTCTGGGTGTTTTCTTAATTCTCTATATAAATGGTGAAATGTACTGTGTATATTTCTATTTTTATTTATTCCGTGCACATTACATTATCCGGGTACTTTTTCTAAGTAAAGTGAGGTCGATACCCTCGACAGGGGTACTTTTTCTACTTTTCATTAAATAGACTATTTTTAGCGCATGGAATTTTCGATCAAAACAACGTGCATTTTTTAATTAACATCAACCGGTCGAATATACTATTGCGTTATCTGAACGTTTCTATGCTCGAGATGTCACTGTGTGCTGATACTCTCTGCTCATCGACGCTATCTTCGTTTTGCTCGTTTGCTACTATCGAAGTTCTCTTCGACGTGTCACACATTATATGCTTAGCCTAAAATCACTTAATCCTCCTTAGTGAATGGGGTTCGTGTACTTGCGTTAAAAGTCCATTGACCCCCGTAATTCACTTTTTCCGGTCTTAGTCTTAAGTATTCACGATCAATTCTGAACGTCATCTTTGGAAGCGATCATATTCCATCATCATTTCTTTTAGCGATTTTCCTTCTCTTGCTTCCTATAGATCACTCTCCCTACTGTCTAGAGTAGACTGAGCTATCTTTCGCTGACTCTTCGAACTTCCCATATCAGTTTCTTCTGCTTTAACTCGTTCCTTTCCTCCTATCTAACCAACTTTTCAAGATCCTCAAAACTTCCTCTGCCTCAACTTACTTCTTATCATAATTTTCCTCCTGAAAAAGTAATTCTGTTTATATTGATTTTATAGGTCTTTCTTGTCTTCTCATATAGGTCTTTTCATTTTCTTAATTCTCCTTTTACCTCATTATAACTCCATCTTTAATCATTTCCTTTAATTCCTTTCCGGGTTTGGGATCATTTTTTCTGTTCTTAAAAATCTTTCTAATTTTTCTTTCCGGATCCACTTTTAAACATTTTTAACTTCTCCCCTTCTAAGCTTCGGTTGTACTCCTCCTTCCTGGAACACTTTTATTGTTGTTCCTATCCCAAAACCTTATTCCTTCTCGCTTCGCCCTATTTCTCTTGCTTCGTGCCTTAGGATGCTTTATTGTTATAAATTAACAAACATCTCGTTTGATGACTCGAGCACAGCTACCTGTTACCCAACAATGTGTTCGGTGTTGGTCCGGGACGTGGTCCGCCGGACTGAACCTTTTCTGCTGAGCACTCGTCCTTCTACTCTTCTCTACCAAAACTTTGTATCCCTCCTCCCTATAGTGCTGCTTATATTCTCTCATTTCCTTCCGTTTCTGTTATTCTTGCTCTCGATTTTTTTTTTTTTTTTTTTAACTCACCCTTACACGTTTAAGAATATCACATTATATTTTCTCCATTTATTCTAATGTTTTTGTTAACGGACTTATTATAAAAAAATAAAGAAAAAAAAACTCTCAGACAAAAAATTCATAAATTTGTTCGACTATTATTATTATTGCCTGTTGTTTTTACTATTTTTATCGATCAAAATACACCGATTATTCATTCACTTTATGACTATTATTAATAATATTATAAACAGTTGAACATATTTAACATCGGCTATTTTATATAAATATATATATATATAAGTTTCAAAATTAAGATACTTCTTTAAATTCGCTTAAGTACGGTAAATGTAGTTCGGTATTTTGTCTTTAAAGGAGAAGTCTAGGGCCCACAATTTTGGTTCTAAAAAAAAAAAAAAAAAAAGAATTTTTGTACATTGACATTGAATTCTACAAGACCGCATTTTGACGCGGAATTTATTTTTTTATTTATTTTATACCTTAAATCGAAAAATGGGCATTGTTCACCGCACATTGTAACGAAAAATAATGTAAAGAAAAATATCTGTAATAAGATTCGGAAACTGTTACTGCATTTGTATAGGAATTTAATATCAAAACGCCGCTATAAACGAAAAATATCAAAATCGGTGAGTGGAAATTTAAATAAAAATGAACAACCGACGTTCTTTTTCGTTGCAATAACATTCGCACTTGAAATTATATCGAGTCGTGGCCGGGTTATATACATATATTGCGAGCAAATATTCTTACGAGCGGGTAAATTAAACGGTTATTAATTATACACGCAATAACTTTTCACATTAACAGTTACATACATTTTTCATTTTGTATTGTGTACCGTTTATTAATTTCCGAATCGTTTAAATGCAGAACCGATTAAAGTTTATTATATACCGGGGCTTATCGCGGTGATAACAGCTGTAAAATAATTGACTTCAGATGGAGCTAATTTCGATTTTTTTTTTTTTTTTTTGAACGTTCATTCC
This sequence comes from Icerya purchasi, assembly GCA_039619475.1. Lineage (NCBI taxonomy): Eukaryota > Metazoa > Arthropoda > Insecta > Hemiptera > Monophlebidae > Icerya > Icerya purchasi. Next base: position 244,703,910 of record CM077115.1, read on the forward strand.
AACCAAAAATCGCCTTTTTTTTCTACGTGCGTGTGTTCGTTTAACATTTTAAAATGATTACCAGCCTCTGCGGGAAAACGAATCAACTACAAAAAAAAAGAAAGTGATTAAAGAATTTGAATGCATTTTGATATATATCAATGAGTTCGACTTTTAAAATTAAAATAGCACGTGTGTTATCGGTTTTATAGTGATCACGGGTTTGCTCCGATTAATTAAATAAATACGGCGTTTTTAGAAGTAGGTTCTTTTGTAATTATTTGTATTATTATGGTGTATTGTTATAAAAAAAAAAAAAAAAATCAACTAAGAAGTCGAAACGATTGCAGTGTGTCGTTCCCATTCTCAAAATCGACCTGTTCAACGTTTCGATGTCATTGCCCTTAGATATTTTCGGCTGTTCACGACGCGGTTATAGAAACATAAACGTGAACTGTATTCCATCGCCAGTAACAGCGCATGCGGATCAAACGTTTATTTTAGGCAAATCACGAACATAATAAATCTGGTTTCTTCCTGTTCCCCCGTTACACAGTGCGCCGTAGTCCACGTGCCCGCTGCCATGAAAATAAACTTATTTTGAATCGGACATTGTTAAGAATTTACCGATACCCATTTTCTTTTGCACATACCTTATGGTGGAATGAAAATTACGCTACTACTACACATAAAAGAACGAAGTTTACGCTTTTTAGTTTCATACTATTAATATAAAGCGAATTCAGCGGGTTTTTCGCGATGATTCTTAAATAATCCAATTTCTTTTTTTTTCTTTTTTTTTTTTGTCATCTTTAAATCCATTTAATTGATAAAACGCTGTTACGAAAAAGTTTTACTTTTTCTCTCCGTTCACTTATGTCGTGTGTTCAGTTTACCTCCGTTATACATGTTCCGAATTTTAATCTCGTGTTTGAAAATAGTTACATCGAGACGATCGAAGTTGAAGCCCCCCCCTCCCCTTCAGAAGTTCTGAGCTTGATTTAAGTGTTGTCTTTTGCTGCTGTTCGATGATCATAACTCCCGTTCTCGAAAAATAAAAAGTTTTATTCCATTTAAAAAATTCGGTAAGCAATAGATCGCCAAAAAATGGCCATCAGTTTTAACATATTCTTGCGATGTTTGTTAAGTATAAAATTTTGAACATACTTGGTTCGGCGAAATCTACGCACATTGAAATTCAGCGCTTTTCAGATTGGAACGAAAAATAATTCTAAACAAATAAAGTTATTTAAAGTTCTTCAATTTACGTCCTGTCAATGAGATAATTAAATATTTCATCGGCGTCTTAATCTGTAACGGTGATATAAAAAAATAACCCTTTCAGAAGCAGTTTTAATGCGGTTATTTTTAATCAATTTCGTATTATAAGAAAGTTCTCGGCGTAATTTTTTAAAATATTTTCTCGTCATTTCCTAAAAAACTAGTTTTTCGAGCACAGTTTTTATCAAAACCGGGTTTAAAAAGATTTCGCCGTTTCGGTCTTTTACATAACCTGTAGAAGATTTAAAAGATTTCCGAGCGTATCCCTCGCGATTGTCAACGGTGTTCGCCGTACAAATAATCAACATACACCGCTTTGATATGTTCAATGGAAAGTGATTGTTTATAAACGTAATAAATACACTGAACTTGAAAGAGTAATAATATTTTTATTTTTTTTTGGTTTTGTCGGCTTATCGCATACTTTAAGTTTTTAGATACGGGTCAGAATTTTTCTTCGACGCTTTTACTAAACTTTTATACTTGAAAGAAACCGCCGCCGCGTCCGTTCACCTAAATGAATTTCTCAGCTGACGCAGGCAATAAAAATTAGTAATTCATTCGATTTATAACGCGTCAGGTGTTATAACTACTTTATCGTTGTGATTATTTTTTCGGTTTACTAGCTGTTTCGGAAATTTTTTCATCGGCTTTATCGATTTAAATTTTTCCTCTTTTTATTTCACGACTGATTTTAAATTACCGTCAGCGGGAGAACTTTTTTATCAACGTAAAATGTAATTAAGTAATAATTTGGTAGAGATCAAAAGCGAATTAATTGAAAAAGTCTCTTATCAATCACATTTGAGGTTGTTATCGCGGATCATAGGTTAAATACGGTCTAGTGATTTTATCGGAATGCCCGTTGCGGTACTTAATTTGATAATTAAAAAAACGTAATAACAATAATAATTTTTACGATTTTAGGGATGAAACATTGAAGAATAAACGTGTACAAAAAAAAACAAACAAAAAACAAATGAATCGACTCCGGAATTATGTTAAATGCAATCTAATTATATCCGTCTATGCCCTATGTCTTGCGACGGGTTAAAATTCATTTTTTACTGCGTCTAATCGCGCTAATTAATAAAACACATTTTCTGATGGAAAAAATAATGTGTTGTTTTCAATAATTGTCGTTAGAATATTTCGTTAACATTCATCCCCGATAACGATAATAATACGATTTTAAAATAAAATAAAAACTATTCCAGATACCGTCGAATTTTTTACGTTATTTTCAAGTAGCATTTTGTAACATTATATGCGGAGTAAAACCCCCTTTTAAACGTCCACTCCGAAGTAATAGTGGACACTAGCAAATCCGGTGACACCGAGTCTTTAATGTAATCGGAGATATTTTGGAAAGATAATTTTCTAGTTATTACGTATTATCGGATAAAGTGAAATTCGAAATATTCGCTAAATTTAAATATGCTATAACCTATACGAAGTTTGAAACAAGAAAAAGCACTTTAGGTTCTATCTGATACTTTCACCATCTTTATTCCGTTTACACATTGGCATAAACTGCTTCATCTGTGCCGACCTTTTGAACGCTTTACTTATTTTCGAAAGTTTCATGGTAAGTCCCAACATCATCGATGGCTAAAGAAATAATATCTGTACTAGCTATTATGGACTATAAGATCGTATTCGCTTGGATACTAGGGCGGCGCAATGGTATCCTCACAGAACGAATCAGCCGACCGAATTGCGAGCAAAGCAATCTGCTTTCTTGTACTGAATAATAATAATAATAATAATAATACATGCCAGCGACACTATTTATGAAATAATTCGCATCCTCTCAAAGGAACGGTTCGAATCGTGGCTCAGTACTGCGCAGCCGGATAAACTTTCATTAAGGATGATACTAACTTGTGGCAATTGTCATTCCGCTCAAGCGGAAAAGAAGGAATGGCACTGTATCAACTGCGCATTGACCACACCCACGAATTATTCACTCGATCCTCCGGAACAAATCCTATCACCTATGTATGAAACTTCTTTCTACTCCCTCTCTCTCTCTTCTACGAGTGTTTTGAAATACAAACATTTAATATGTTAAAGCCTTTTATCGTGTTATATCTTATAAGCAAAAATTATGTCTGTATATGTATATATATATATATGTAACGAAAACGGCTCTAGCGATTTTGATTTTAAGGTCTATAAAAATCGATCGGTAAATTTTCGAGAAAATTTTACAAAATAAACAATTTTAAAAAGGAAGTAACCATTGATAGAGTGATCATCGTATTTTTAAGGTTTATTAAAAAGTAACCAATGCGTCTATCTACCATGGTACAAAACAATACATGTATTTACCGAGGTAATTATTGAAAATAGATAAATAATATTTTTGTTTCGTGGTGAAATATATTTATTTGCGCTTTTCGCGACGAATTCGAATATACAGGTGTCGCCGCAAAGTTTTATATGGATGATAATTTATAATAATATTTTTTATTTATGAATATCTGTTGTTTTTTGTTTGTTTTTTTTTTTTTTATTGTTTTTTCCCCCGTACAGTTCAGAATACTTCAATATAAAAGCGAATATTTAACATCTAGAAATCGAGCATTGTAAAATAGTGATCAGGATCTTTAATGAAAAGTAAATTTAGCAATTCGCTTATGTACCGATTTAAATAGATACCCGAATATTTCGCAATGAAATAAATTTTTTTTTTTTGCGATATATGTGTATGGTGCGATTTTAAATATTACGCAAACCGAAATACACTAAGTCTAGATTGAGAAATAATATACTATTGTAACTTTCGTATTACGTATTACTGTTACAGTTTTAAATGATTATGAAATTTATTAATACTTTGATCTACAAGTTCGTAATAAATCAGTACAAAGCTCGGTCACCGAGTATTAAATATATGTATAATATTACAATATGACAAGAAATGAAACTTAACTAATTTCGTAACGTATTTCGCCATCGCCGCCGTGTTATGTATATCTTGAGCGAGACTAAAATTTGATTTTACAGTTAAAAATCGATAGTTAGATTTGTAATGATCGAATGAAATTTTTGAAAAAGGATTATTATTTATTGTGTTATTATTGTATTTTTTAATTTGTGCAAAACAAAGGAAAAGAAAGTAGCTGGTTAGAATTTTTGTTTATCGTTAAATTCGATACGAACGCTAAGTAACATTTAAATACGTAATGTTTAATGAAACACACCGAGTTTGAATTTTTGAGCTGAAGAGGAGGCGCGTCAACTTTGGACATTAACGCAGCGCGCTAATGAACTTTTTGTATATTTTCAATGTGCGGTAGCGGGATATCAGGTCTTTCTCTTTATTTTTGATTATTTCCGGGTGAAGGTCCTCGGTTGATGAGCCTAAACAAAAAAAAAAAATAAATATCTATATATATATGTATATTAGGTCCTGTCTGAACGAAATACCACCATCCCGCCAAATACGTCACGATAGAATCGACCGAAAGTTGGATTTAAATCGCATTTTCACATACGTACGTAAAGAAACGAAAATTAACTACGGGCGGGAAACATATATACATATTTATAATAATCATATTATTAATTTTGTTCTCTGAATGTAGCGATGTGTCGTCGTCTGCTTCGTTGACTGATCTTTGAACTTAACTGTTGGTGGTATATTATAATTCGGGGACTATTTCGCTTTGAACATTTTATTTTAATCGTATATACATAGATATTAATGGCGTCGTTCTTAGCTCGACCATCACAATTTTTTTCTATCACAAAGACTGTCGCGAACATTTTCCACAAATCGTGATATGGAAATGACAACCTCATTCTTATATAAGAAAACAAAGTACCAACAAAATGGATTGCTTCGCTTGGTATTGTTAATTTTCCTCGTTTTATATGAAGTATAGAAGTGTTAGAGCTGTGGGTCCGGGGGTGTTCTTAGGTCGGGTCAAGGGGCGGAGCTCCTTAAGAAGCACCGAAGGCCGAGTTATATATGTATATATATTTATATATGTATATGTTGTTACACTATCCGTAGAAAACTTATTAACATTTGTAATACTATACAACTCGTCTTTTTAACAGTATTTTATAAAATTCTACATATATATATATATATATATATATATATATATATATATATATATATATATATACAAATTCATTAACGGGTGGTAATTTTTAATGTGTCCGCAGGCAGTGCGAATAAATCTAATGGAAATAACGTATAAGTTGCTTTTAATTTCTTAATTTGCTCGTTTTAGTAACCATATTCTATCACTTTATTATCTTAAACAGAAGCAGCGGCAGATGTAGTTCCCTACAGACTGTGCATTCTTACCTCTTATTACCTGCGTAGTTTATGGTTTTTCGCGCCCTCATCGACAGACCGCAACAAAAACCTTCTAAAGATTTTGATGATTTGTCAGGATTAAGAAATTCTTCACATCGGCCCGAAATTGTACTGCTTTTTAATCTTACTTCAATCATTTTCTTTCAATGAAATATTAATAAATTATAATCTATTCTGCTAGAGGGTAAACAAAAAAAATAGCCACATAACTTTTCAAAATAAAATCTTTCTATTGTCATAATTCTCTTTAATTCGGTAGGATTCCTACAATTAATAATAAAATATATATTATTCTGCTTAGCGGAATGTCTCTTCTGAATATACTAAACTTCTGGAAATAATGCAATTTCTATACTTATTCCGGTGTTACATTTTTTACATTTGGTTACCTCACACTCCTAATTCGACCTGTACATCTCATAGAGGCACTGTTACCGATAACTTCGCGGATAATTTATAAACATTTTCCAATTTCTTCATTTTCTTTTACTGCACGATGAAGAATAATTCCTTACATAAATTTTATTTTCCGGTTCATGCTCTGCCCTCGGTTCGCGTTTTTTGGTCATCTCAAAAGTTGCATATGGTTTACCTTTTTCGAATCCTGCACTATAATCTCATTAGAAATAGCTTAACCGTCTTTGGGAATTGCATATATATATATATATATATATATATATATATATAAAACATTTCACTTTTCTTAACAGTTAAAAGTTGTGCATCGGTAGCAATTGAATGATATGTAGTAGGTTCGATTCATAAATTTAAATTGTGCTATAAGAGTTGAGATGCTCAGAGGAATATGATATATAGCTCGTTTAATCGTTTTCTCATATTAAAAAACGTGCACATTTTAACATTTATAAAATTATGATTTCTGTTTCGGCGCTTTGTTTTCGTTTTGCATTATATGAATAAAGAAATGGATGGTATAACTAATCTTAACTTATACATATCACATTGCTTAAACAAGAATTTTTGTCGCGTATAATTTTAAAAATTTAGAAGATAAATCTAAATTTTATCCACTTCTTTAGATGGTGGAAAAGGTTCGAACACACCCTTCGATACTAGTTTTAAAACAGTTCGCGTACTGATTTTGCCGCGTATAATATTATAATATTTTACTCGTTTATAGACTCTGCATTTTTTTTCTTTTTTTTTTTTTTTTTTTCATTATTTATTTATTTGAAAGATGGTCGACTGCGTGGTCATTTGCATCTTTTATGTACTTACATATGCTAATTATTATAAAGTATTATATAAAGATTTGTTAATTTTAAAAAGGAAAATAAATTATTAATATAATTGATATCTCGTTACTTTTAAGGATAATGTCCAAAGTTGCATTTCCAAAGCATGTTTGTCGCTGTGTAGTATATCTCGCGCATTCGGACAATATGCGGGTTATGGATAGCTGACACTAGAGCATGCAGTACGTATTAGTGGTTCGTCCTTTTCGAAAATATAAACGTGCGTTATGCGTCCGATTCTTAAGCGTGCCAATAATATAACTTCTTCCCGGCGATTTCGACATAGCATGTATGCCATTCGGGAAGGATCGGTTTTATTGTATAGAGCTTGTTTCAAAGCGCTGTTCCCATTCGGACTGCCATGATAGCTTTATGATATTTCATATAATTTAGCAGCTACGTTTTTTAATGCCGATTTCTCATATTGGTCGCATGTTGTCTTTCATGAGTAAAGCCCCGAATTTCGATATCAAATTTGCTGCAGAGCAATCTACAGTGCACTGCTAGTGGTCTTGGTGAACGTACTCTTGATTTATAAAACCAAGTTTTAAGTTGTTAAATTTATAATTTTACTGTAGACAGGATTATGAGGAAGATGCCAGATTAAAAAAAAAAAAAGGTACTTCAGTGAAAGTAGATTTCTCCGATCGCTGAGTCGGAATAAGTCCGTTTCCACTAGTAGGCTAACTGTGCGGCTGGTTCTTAAAGCTCCTGTAACGAGACTCTGCATTTAATCACACCCTGATTCTCGTCTTTATTGGTTTTTTTTTGTTTTTTTTTTTTCATTGGATAAATCGTAGTCTATATGATATTTCCACATTATTACTGATCTTAAGTTAGTCGGAATACAAGATTTCAATTTTCTAAACGGCTAAGATCTATGAAAACGGTATTATCTGCAATCTCGTAATATTTTTTCATTTTCTCATAATAGTCTTCGTATTTCCTGAAAATCTTATCTTTTGAACTTTCTCTTCCCTCTCTCGTTACTTACTTAGCTTAGAAAACAGTTTAAAGTTAAATTCAGACGTCTTTTAAAACTGCTAAAATTACTAATAGAAATTTTGCTCATCCTTTTCTCATTTTACTCTTTTTTCCAAAATCTGCAATTTAGTAAAAACTTTTAACTCGCTAGTCGTCACGATAGTCTAGTTGCTAGAGAGCGCTTGACTTCCGTTATGGAGGTTTCGATCCCGGGCGACGACAGAACTTATTACAAAGAATTAAATTAAATACTCGCTAATAATCCCGTGGAAGGCAATGGAAACCACCACGTACACCATCACATGCGCGCTAATTAGTACACAGTAGACATACACGGGACTGCACTTGTAGCGCGATAAATCAAACGATTATAATCAGTTCCGAATGAAGTCTTGCGTGTGTATGTTACACTCGCGTTGCATATAATAATTGCTATGAACACTATGCCTGTGTCTGTACAGCTGAGATGTACAAATAGGTAGTCGCCGACGCTCAGGAATTAAGTATGGCACTATAAAAGAAGATAAAGAAAAAATACATTTTAAACATTTATCTAAATGTAGCTTTTCACCCGATGAACCTAATTCATTTATAAACTCAATTTTTTCCTTATATGTTCCACGCCTCGATAAAACATTGCTCTCCTCCCATTGTTCTTCTAATTCTTCTTAACACGTTCAAACGTTCAAAATATGCTTCAATGAATTCAGCTTTATCCCTTAATGAACTTTAAACCGTTCTTCAGCATAGATGATGTTTCCTACTTGGTCTTAAAAAATCTCTCATGCTTTTTTTTGAACATTTTTAATTTCTTCTTGTTTTTAGCTATACTCATTTTTCATGACCATTCCCGTCTCCAAGAAAAATTTATAAATTCCGTCTTGTATCCGTAGCATAATATTATCCCTCGTAATGTTTGACTTCTGTTCTGCTCTTGGTCCCTCTGAATGTATCACTGTTTTCCTATTCAACATATACAAAAGCTTAAATTGAAAATTTTTCCAACTCTTTTAGTTAAATAGTTTTTGCTATCTTCGTGTTTTTCTTAACAACCGTCTTTTTCATTACCTACTTCACAATCCCCAATGTGTTCTTCTGTCAAGGGTATCTTGCTTTACTTTATACAAATCTCCTTCCTTCAAAAGATTCAACTTACTCGCGTTCTTTCTCCATGTTTCTAAGGGAAGACTACCCCGGTATTCTCATCTCATTATACAAATCCACAGTTCACTTTAAATTCGATTCTTGTTTTCTTTCCTTTTTGGTAGCGATTCTAAATCCTCGCGGTACAAATTTGATAAAAACAAAACTCAGTGTCCTCAAATCTTCTCCGAGTGCTGTCAACCTAGCCGAATCGCAGTCTATGTCGCTGAACCTATCGCCAATCCTTTCTTAGTTAGTTTTTCTTCAAATGTGTCCTTATTATTTTGCATAGATGGCGATTTTCTCGCAAGAGGACTTTTCTTTTTTCTCGTATAGTTTCCGATCTCTACAGATTTTTTACTTCCTTATTTCTTTTTCAACTATGCCAACTACTCTTACTCTTCTATCACCTTACACTAAACGCGCTCCTTATAATATTACCATCCGAGAATTGAATTAGTTTAGAAATTCCTATTTTCCTTATCGTCGTATAATTTTCATCGATGATTTTGAAAGTTCTGAAGGAGTGTAACTGTTGCGTTTACTTATTCTGCTCTCATTATTTCAGTGCCGATCAAACGTCCTGCTTTTGTTTTTTCGTTCTGTCGGAACTGTCGCTATCTGCCGAGCTGTTCTCTTTATTCACTCGCGTTCTTCTTCCAATGGATTTCTTCTGGTCCCTAATTCTAAGGCCATTCTCCAACTTCTCACACTTACGAATTCATTATTCCCCATACTTGTCTTATCATTTCCGATCTTGAACTACGTTCACCGAAGTTTATTTCTTATAGGTACTCAGCTCTGTTGAAATTCAAAGCAACGGATTAGGTGATTCGTTAGCTACAACAGCCGTGATCGGTGGTCGTCTTTATATTTCTTTTTTTCCACTAACCTTTATATCGAAAATTTCACTACCAAATTGCTTATCCTTCATTTTCTAATTGGTGTATCATTATCCTATTCAACTTCACTCTCCGATTAATTCTTGGTTCTCTTACATTCGTCTTATTAATAGATTTATAATATCTTCCATATGACGCAAACGCCTCGGCCAACTTCCTTTTTCTCTCCCTAAATTTAATTTTGGTCTCTCTTTCTTCTCTTTTTTTTTTTTTTTTTTTTCATCCGGACCTGCCCCTCTTACTTGCAATATATATATTATACTTTCTTCGAATGTCTCTCTTTTCGGTTAGAACATTGCCTAGTTTACTCCAATTTATTACATCTAAATGTTTCTGCGCCGTACAATTTTTCATTCATTATTTATGTACGTTTTCAATTCTTCATCCCCGTTCTAGCTGCTTTTAAAAATTTTCGATTGCTAATAAATCTAAACTGTCATATCTTCTAAAACTATATTCTGGGGCTTCTCATAGTGCTTTCATAAAAAGGAGAAAAACAAAAATACGAATGGTACCACCGCAGCACGTTTCGTGTACTTTACATAAAGAATTTTGGTGATTATCTTGTGACTGACTTTCAGCAGAGCCGCTGTATATGTATTTCTCGCGTTCATCAGGCAGTGCGTTATTACATCTGCGTGTATAATTATATTTAGCAGCCCCGCCGTTTTATTTATCACGGCAAGTGCTTTGTCTTAATGTGTTGGCATGTGTGGCTGATGATCAATAAATTTCACGCAGTTCAATGCGCGATCTAAGAACAATAAGCGTATCCCTTTCTATTCCGTGTGCTGTAACGTCTAAGCCAGTATTCTTGAATTTTAAGTAGGCTAACGATAATTAGTGTTTAATCTAGTCGCCGACGATTTCAGACAGTTTATGTATTTTATCGTCCGTTTTGGCCAGTCACTGACCGTATGTCGAAAAATTACACCGTGAAAGTCCTCTCAGTTAACACCGCGTGTTTCATACGTTAATTCTTCTAATCAACGATGTATTAATTTCAGTCGCTGTTTTTTTTTAACTTCGTTTATTCTGGTCTGAACAGAATTATTTTTTTTTTCTTTTTTAATTTTTGTGAAGTTCTGATACATCAGCTTTGTTAAAGGTGAAAAAAAAAAGAGTTTAAACAATAGTGCAACATTTTTCCTCATTAAGAAATGATATTAAAGGTTTTCAGGTGAATAAACGTTTATTTCCGGGGTGGTGTTTACTATACATGGTGACCATCGTGAGTACATAATTTCTCAAAATTTTAACAGATTTGCAATATAGAAACCAGGAGCACACATAGTCAAACATGTTTTGCATTAATGCGCTTTACTGCACTAAACAATTGCAACATTGCTGCAGATCGACCAAAATCATCCCCCAAAACCGCAAAACATTGCTTAGTTGAACAATTATTATTAGGTCTTTTAATAAATCATATTTGAAATGTTGGACAATTCGCTTTTCAGGTTCTAAAGAAACAATGCTATGCAATCAGTCGCTGTGTAAAATCGCTTGGTTCATAATCGATCGGTGTCGGTGAATGTGTTGCAATTATCGTAAATGGCACCCACGTGTTGTCTTCGTTAGATTTAAATTGTGGGTGTAAAAGTAGTGCATTTTATATGAACGTGTATGGTTGCTTTGCTTATGCGACTTGAAGTGTGTATTTCTTAATATCAATGTGTGACTGCTTTACCACGGCTTGTATTTGTTTGATTACTATCACTCGCCTCATTTAATGTTGTCTTCTCTTTCTTTCCAACTTGTCTAGTAAATTAATAGCCGTTTCCCCTGGTGAATTCGATAAGGATTACTTAGAAATTTTTATTGAAATATGAAAAGTTTGCGATTTTGTTCCGTTTACCAAGCATGTTGTACACTTAAACTGACTGCTCACGCGAATGCAAGGAAAATTTTTCATATTATTTCTTTTAATTATATGAATATTATCGTCATAGGCAGTTTAACTACCTGCTCGTCATATCAGCAAAAAACATCTTTAATAAAGAAATAAATGATAGTAAAATAGTTTTAAAAAAATACACTGGCTTCCAAGATTTACTGTAGAAAATTTAATAAAAATACACTAAAAAGTAAAAAATAATTAATTATTCGATAAAAATAATATATGTCGGAGTAATATACCTTAACGATATGATAGTTCTCAAGCAACATTAATACTTATTAAAGTCGACACCAAGTGTTCAAATTCCAACAATAATTTGAGAACAATTTTAAATGAACATAAAACACAATCACTCGTTTTCTATAAGCAAAGTATTAGAATCATCGGCGATATTCATGCGGTTTTAAACTATTGTTGCAGTTTGAAATTGGTATACCGATACATTAAGGTATGAATGTTTAAGAATAATCATAATATCGTCTTATGTATATTTTACTGTAAAATATCTTTTATCGAATAATTATTTTTTACTTTTTATTGCATTTTCATTAAATTTTCAGGGTGAATATTGAAGTCGATATTGCTTCTTTTAAAAACTATTTTATTCAGCAATTTTTAGTGTAAATATTTTTGAGGATAATACGGATAGACTAATGCTTTTTTATACTCAGCTGGGTATCGGTTAAAAAGTACAAGGTTCAAATTTCATCAGCGATGAATTTGTAAATCGCGTTTTGGAGCTTTTAAGTTTATTACTTTTACTCGATTTTTTAAAATTTTTTTTGTTTGGCCCGAATAAATACAGTTCACTTGGTCAGCAAGCTACGCTATGATTAGATATAAAAAGTTACGAGAGATAGAAAAATTGGAAACCAAGGAAAGGAAATTCCATCTTATGGCTGCAACTACCGAGCAGTGCTCACAATCCATGTGCTAAATAACAATAGACATATTTCAAGATCTCCCTTTTAATTTTTTAATTTTTGATGCTTATATTTTCCCTTTATTCTAAAAACAACTTTTTGGCCAATGGTCTAGTATTCTCTCCTTCCAAAACAATATATATTGAATTCCATAGAAGACGTGCAGTCTCACCTACTATTTCTCTCGCACTAGATAATAATCCTATACCCTTCCAATCTACAATGGAATTCTTGGGACTATTGTTCGATTGCAGACTATCCTGGGGTCCACACGTATCAGGTTTAAAGAAAAAAATGTTTAAAATCCCTCGGCATCATTAAATATTTATCAAATCCAAAATATAATATCCACTCCAAGCTCCTTCTCTCAGTATATAAATCCATCGTCTTATCTAAAATCGTGTACGGGTGTCCAGCCTACTATTCCCAGGCATGTCATTCCTTAATAAATTCATTAGACGTAATCCATAATTCTGCCCTTCGTTCGATACTAGGAGCTCATCGAACTACTCCTGCATCTAGTAATTTGTTGGGGTGCCCGCCGTTGTCATACCATAGAAACTATCATAGACGATGCAATACTCTTCTGTCCTTAACGCGTACTCATTTGGCTGTTAGCAATTCCTCACGCACACCAAGCTTCTCAAATGATCCTGTGCTCGAAGTCCTCGACATATTGGATTTAAATAACATAAACCCAATAAACCCTATGCATCAAAATCTCGCATTAATCCCCCCATGGGATTCCCCAATAATAAAAACAAATGTATCTCTTAAAAACAACTTCAGACAGCTACCAACTAACGTTATCGAAACAGCTGAAAATGCAATAAATAAATACACCGACCACGCTATAGTTTACACGGATGGTGCTAGAAAAAGCCCCACCACAACCACATCGCCGACGATGGCTGCACAGTACTGGACGCAGAAATGTATGCCATCCTATACGGGATACAATATATTTCATCTTGCAAACCTAACAAAAAGACATTAATAATTACGGACTCTCTGGCAGCATTACAAGCCATATCCAGCCTCAAAACCAGAAATATAATATCTACTCAAATCCTTCGTATTATCATCGATACACAGAAGTCCGAGGGCCAGGCGACATTTATGTGGATTCCCGGTCACGCGGGAATACCGGGCACGAACATAATGGCACAATTCTTTTTAGCGAAAAGCAAACAAGAATGGAATGGGCCGCGTGTCAGACTTTTCTGTCTCAAGTAAAGTCAACGACCGAGCCAAGGTGGCCCCCAATAAATTTTTCCCGCACAGATTTCAGTGTGATCAGCCGACTACGGACAAGTCATACAGCAATCTCGCACCACCATCTTCTAAATGGGTCAATTTCTCCAACGCAGTGCCCTTTCTGTATGGGCAGTTTCATCCCAACCGTCCAGCACATATTAGTAGATTGCACAGTATTCGCATCAACACGGACGTTCCTACCACATAAAACATTCCCCGAAATATTATCAAACTCTCAAACAGCGACATACTCAATCATCATTTTTTTTAAAATAAACAGAATAGCTAAAGTAATATAGTCACAAACCCTGCACAGTGTGTCGTGATAGCCGCAGCAGTTAAATACGGCACACTGAAGCTTAGGAGATTCAATAAAATAAAAAATAAAAAAAAAAAAAACTGGCCAATTTTTTTTTGGTCATGTTAAGCAAAGAAAATATATCTATAGAGAGATTCCTTTTTTTAACGTTATTTGGTGACCACTTGGTCTATTTATCGATATTCATCAGTACTCATATAAGATGCACCTAAAAAATCATTCAAATTTTTTTTAAATAATTTTCTTATTTTAAGTCATAATCGGGCATATATATGTATACATGGTTTGTTCGTAAAGTAATAAGACTGGCCGCTCCGCGTGGTACTAATCATCAGCAGCGCGCTCCCTGACGGCTGGATTTATGGTAGAAGCTTTAAGCTAACAGAGTGGCCACCCTATCGGGGATTTTGTCGCAAAACCGGGAAAAAAAGTAAAAACAGCCAAAAACGATATTTTTAATAAGAAAGAATCATTTGAAGTGAAAAGTGAATGCATTTTTTACTGTACTTCACACTCAAGAATAAATTATTTTATATATTCACATAAAATATGCTGCGGCGGTCAAACATTATCAGTAGTAACAAAAAAAAAAATATTTTTCCTTTTGTACAATTCTAGTAATCAGGAAATCGGGAATTTAAAAATTAAACTTGAGTGGCCACCATGGCTAAGCAACGAGTAAGGTGGCTGTCACGTCCGAGCCCTGACGCGGTGCGGATCACGCCTGGCGTTAACTGTGTTTGAGGAAAACGTCAAAAATGGAGCGTTCGCTGCAGCAACGCTATCTGATTAAATTTTGCTTTCGCCTAGGCAAAACCGCTTCCGAGAGACGCTTGTCTTGGTTATGGAGACTTACAAAGACGACATCCTATCAAGAGTCCAGATATTCCAGTGGTTCAGTGAGTTTAAGAACGGACGGGAGACCGTTGAAGACAAGTGAGTGGTTGGAAGAAAATGTGGCCAAAGTAAAAAATCTCCTGCACTCCGACCGCCGTCGTTTAAGTGTAAGATTAATCGCTGAAGACCTCAATATGTGCAAAATTTTTGAAAATTTGAACATGCGGAAAGTTTGTGCGGAATTGCTGCCAAAATTGCCGAATGATGAACAAAAACAATGACGAGTGGACGTTTCCCGTGAAATGCTGAAGCAGTTAGAGGTAAAAAGTGAACCGGACTTACTTTTTAAACGACGTAATAGCAGGCGACGAATCATGAATGTTCCAGTACGATCTTGAAACCAAGCGCCAAAGTTCGGAGTGACGCTCTACAAACTCCCCGTGCCCCAAGAAAACAAGAACGTCGAAGTGCAGGGTAAAAACAATGAGACGACCGGAGATTGCCGCCGTTGGAAACTCCATCACGACAACACTCCAGCTTATACCGCCTTCTTAGCGACTGTCTACGTGGCCGGGATAGGAGTGGCAGCCTTACGCAGCCATCGTAAAGACGCGATGTTAGCCCGGCTGTCATAGAGTCTCCGAAAGAGTTACGACAGCAGTCTTCCAGGGAGCCTTTGCGGCTTATGAATCGCGTTGGCAGCGGTGTATCAACGCCCAAAGAGATTATTTTGAAGAATTTTAACAATATGTATCGATCTGATCAATAAATTCTTTTTACCAGATTCTGTCTCGTTACTTTACGGACAAACTCTGTATACCTATAACTGAATTGAAATATTAATAACTCTTGAAATGAGGGCAAGTAAAATAATAAAATGGTAAATTTTCTTCTAATACTCAAATCTCATACACATGGGTAGGTTCATGTTTATGGGTATCTAGACTATTATCGAATAACGTTAGAGCTGTTTTTCAAGTCTATTATCGGTTACTGTGGCGAGAATTTCTTCTTTAACGGAATGTCGTGTATTTCATCACTGCGAACAAACCAAGCAGCGTTGAGAACGTTACATAAAAGTATATTCTATGAAATCATTGTATTTTATTTAATTTAATGCAACTTTCAGTGCCTCATATTTCGATACCGTACGTGTCGAAATAGGTTTAACGACTATTATTTTGTATAGCAGTTGTTTGTTTTCTAATATTGCGGCAGATGACCTTGATAATAGCTAGTGCAGATTTTTTTATATTCTATAGTTAATTCTATTCGTTTCCCCCGCTGATGCGTGTTTTCCTTGGTAATCTTCGATGAGTTGTAATTCTAAATATTTAACTGAGTCTTCAAATGGTACCATTTCAGTGTTGAATGTTTTTTTTTTTTTTTTTTTTACCCCCTTGGGTTTGCTACCAAAGAGCATTAGCCCAGCAAAAAGGAATAGATACGTGGAATAGAATAGAAATTATATTTTTATTCTGTCGACAATGGAATCAAGGAACACCCCTAGGACAGGAACAACAGAGAAAATAGGTAGCGAAAGAACATAAGAGTCGTTGAAAGGAGCAGGAAAACCAAGCTTTAAAAGATGATAATAAAGTAACTCGCGCTCGAAGAGCACGTGATTCGCATCACAAACATACTGGGAACCTTCAGGATCCAATGGATAATTAGGAGATGTAGCCAAGAAAAACCGATTTAGAAAAGAAAAAAGGAAACTATGCGAGAAACGGAGGCGAGATAATTTAGTAATTATGGACCGACGCAAACTGGGAAACTCTTAGAACCAAGGACGAGGAGGAGGAACAGGATTAATCAAGAGATAAAAGGAATTTGGATTAGCGAAAAGAGATACATAAACAGAATGCCAAAGTCTAAGATGGCAGGATTTAGTTGGAAGAAGAATATTGTGTGCTGGAACCCTACTAATAAAATTCCCATGTTATTTAAGAGCACATGCTTCCGCCTATAAAAAAAGTGGTATGACTAGTTTGTTTCGATTTACTTTAATTTTTCAATATGTTCCTGAACTGTTCCTAGATGTTCTTGCAGTTTATTTAATGCTCTTGCTGGATCTTTGTTCTAGGTTAGCATTGCTGTTTCGTCAGGATATGTTGCGGTTGTGAAAATATCAGAGTCAGAAAGGTCAAATGTATGCAAAATATGTAACAGAAATCCTAAAATTGAATCTCGCAGAACTACTACACGGATCTTCTTAAAGCCAGAGAGTTTGTTTTACCGTTTAACGTGGGCGTGACTGTTTTCTAGGTAAGATCTTGGAAGGAGATACAAGCTAGTAATAATTTTGTAATTTTATATAGAAGGATTTTATGCCTGTCACAAGCTTTTTCTGTGTGTAGGAATAAAGCTAAACAGAAATATTCTTTTTTTTTTCCGAGGCAACTAGTAATCGCATTTGTGATCTTGTGGAGCTGTTCAGCTGGAGCGTGCTCACTCCTGAAGCCGAACTGTTAATTTGGTGTTCATTATTTAGGGTTTAAAATTGTTTGTAACTATTTAAGTAGTACTTTTTCAATTAGCTGAACAAAACTGGAAGCAAACTTATTGAATCGTAGAAAAATACATGAATCGCGACTTTACCTAATTGAACGCACATAATCATCTGCGCAGCCTTCCATCATGCAAAGAATGATTATAAATGCACTTTTTTCAAATAAAACGATTTTTTACTCAAGAACGTTTACAGTATCTAGACTGCTACGGCCCAAAAGTTAACTACTAGATTATAACATCGATCTTAAGTTATTACCTTCATATATTAAAATATTGAACTTAAGTTTTCTTCTGAATTCGGGAGGGTAGAATGCCAATCAGAAATCTGGAACACTAAAGTGGAATACGCTCAGTAATTGGAAACATTCAGGCTCAGCAAAACGTACAAACAGTTGAGGACCACTGCCTTCTAGTTAGTAATTGTAGGAGAACTGCATGTGATTTAGATGCAGGTTACTAGGCCCATAAACCTGCGAGGTTATTACGACTTAATAAACTTTAAGAGATCGAGAGGCTCTAACGGTACTGTATAAAATGTTGCAATACATCTGATATTTGGAGAGGGCCCGGATGGTTCTCCGACTGGGAGCTGTGACAGTTTAGTAGGTTTCTATGTCAACGCTTTTATTTTTCAGGTTTCTGACGTGAGGATACGTAGCATAATTTTTATTTTATTTTTTTTATTTTAAGAATAAGTTGTGGGTCTCACAGGGCAAATATGCCCGTTGTGTGAGTGCCCAACACTTATCAACGTTTATTATAATAGATACAAATTACAACTACTTAACTTATTTCGTAACTAACAATAATAATAAACTTAGCATTATGCATATATACGTATGCCAATAAACAACAATGCCGCGTAATACGCATCTGTACACCAAAATAATATGCAGACAGCTTAATATTTAGAATCGAAATAAAACATGATCAGTGAGAGCCTAAAATCCAGGAAGGACACGACAAAGTCAAAAACCAACAAAGCCGTAAACAGAAGAGAACCATCAAATAGTAACGAGATAAAGGGCGAGACTTGATCTTCAGTCTTTGCACCATTCCTTCAACCATTTTTGCACCTCCTTTTTCCACACACCAATTTTTTTTCCCCTCTAGTATATGATTAGGGATTTTACTTATATTACTGTTGAGGGGGAATAAAAGTGGCCGATTTTAAGTCGCACTATTGGAGCAACAATGGAACGTCACAGAGAAATGCTTGAAACCAAGAATGTGGATTATGAAGAGATTGAATTAAGAAGTAACGCGAGGAGGGATTGGAAAATAAATACCGAACCGCAGTCTGGAATTGTGAGTTAAAGATAAAAATTGAAGGTCTTGGGCAGAGAATTTATCAGGAAATTGGCCATTGCAAGTGATCAACCGACCAAGAGAATTCATAATGCTTTTGCTCTCAATATTAGGCTCGTTTGCTATGGGCAAAAAAACGGCTGAAATATTTTATCAAAATATTCTAATTTACGAATATGGTGTAGTCGCTGTAATTGAGCTGATGATTTTTTGACGACGAATTTTTCGACTCGAGGTATATCGCATTAAAGAAAGAGATCAGGCAGTAATAAAAAATTTTTAAAACAAGATTTGAAAATTTAAAAGTAGACGAACGTATATTTGGTAAAAAATTGTGAATAGCGATTGATTTTATTACGTCTTGGACCTTCAATACTATAACAAACTGTTACGGGCAAACTTTAATTATTAGTAATATTAACAATTGAAAGTAAATTTAGGAGGATTACTGGTCCCCCTATTTTGATAAACAATCTCTTATAACTTTACATTCCGTTCCTTCTTATATTTCGTAAAGGGGGTATGGCGTAAAGTAAAATTTAATAAGTTTACATTATAATTTTTGTAAATTTTCATAGTGCTGTAACTTTAGTTACGTAATATTACTGATTTGTTCGTTTGCAGTTAGAATACAGCCGTACTGTTTGAAATATACTGAAAAATACTCGAGGGAGCGCAAAAATGTTTTCATTGATCATGATTTTACTAAATTTAAAAATGTGACTGTAGCAACAACAGTGCGATTTCTGTTTAATCATGGACTGATTATACTGTTGGCTCCGTTACTCGTTATCATTTATTTTGGACTTTTAATACACTGTGGTCTCTGTTCATGGTCTAGTAACCATAATGCTAAAGTATTGCTAAGTTATAGGGTGATTTTAGCTCACCTGTAAAAACGTATTATCTTTTAAAAAACGATAAATTTTCACCTGCATACACTATTACATTTCTTTTCTTCGTTATTTAGGCGCCTTTATTAATAGTATTGTGGGTGCCCAAACACTTATTATCGTTTATTGTATAATTCGAACGTACAATATAATATCAACGTTCGACTATAAGCTAAGCTATTACTATTATTATACATATCAGCAGATCTACCGGAATAGCCACCAAACCACGAACGCGTGAAATAAAACAACAATCTTCGTAAATCAAGCTAATATCTTACCCTATTAACAAAACGTATACACTTCCGATCTGGAAATTTATAAACATTATTATACAGTGTCACCGCAAACATATTCCAACCCATACAAGCAACCAGACAGTACAATCAGGCTGAACAAGTACAACACAGAAGAAATAATCATATCCTATACATTAACGTTATTAATGTTAAAAACAGAACAATATATCCGAATAACGGCTACGACCAACGCAACATAGTTAACTATGTGATAAATACTCTATACATATATTTAAAATAGGCAATTATCTTCTATTATGCCACAATGCACGCAAGCCCGAATACTCTTTTATATTGTGTTTGGAGGGTGGCCAGGAAATCTGCAAATTATTACTCCTATCCCTGCAACCAACCAATTAAACAAATTTTTATTTTTTCCTTCCAAACTGTTAAATGCTGTCCTATCCAGATTTCCTTCGGTACTCTTAACAAATAAATTCATTAATACATTTTCTTTGACATTATCTATTTTATTATTTATCCCCCGCCTGAATTGAAAGGACAATTCTTTAGGTACCCTGGTACTTCGCTTCTTATCTATTAATGGCAGTTGCGCGTCCTGCAAATTACCTTTTAGCAACTTGTGATAACAATACATCGCTTTTGGAGGTAGTTCCTTATTTTCTATCCACCATATAGGTTCAGAAATATTCCTGTTTCCCAGATTTCTGGAGGGAGTTATTAATTTCAGACATCCCGCTAGTAAATTGCTGATTTTGCTTATTTCCGATTTTTTTGCCTCACCCCATACTTGAACAGCGTAATGGACCCTCGACGCTATTAAAGCCTTATAATACATCCTTACTACATCGTGGGGCATCAGAAATTTTAATCTGTATAACGCTTGTATGGATTGCCTTATTTTTAGAGTGAGGTTATTTATATGCATTTCCCATGTTAATGCGTTGTCAATTACTAACCCCAGATATTTGTAGCTCTTAACAACTTTAAGTGGCACACAATCGGAGCAATTATCACAATGATCAGCAATTTGTAGACCTATTTCTGATTAAACATTTGCCATTTCGTCTTCTTCACTTGTTTCTTCTAGTTCCTTCATCCTTCATAAGTGCGAATTTTCTGTTAATAGAACCCGAATTTCTTGTATTTGTTTTGTCTCTCTCTGTTTTCACCATAAGTTTTCAATTAAGAAAAAGCTTCCTCGCTTTTTTCTTTCAGTTTTTTCAGTTTTTTCCACCTTGTTAAGTGTTCTGCCGTGAATTGTACTAAATCTTTCAACTTCCCTTCTTCTGCTCATTTCTTTATGCGGAATCTACTATCTTAAGCGTTGTTCTTCTTGTTTTCTCCTCTTTAGTTTTCCAAAAAGTCTTCATAATCTCAGATTCTAAATGTATCCTGCAAGCCGTCTCATCTCCTATTCTGTCTCTCTCTTCCAATTATATAATATTTCGTATAGTTCCTCTCATCCATGTCCTTTTAATCCTTTATTCAATCGAGATCAATCTCCTACGGACTTCTGGTCATTTTAGCGTTGGGAACAATGAATTAGTGGATTCGTCAGCTCGATCCTCCATTTCTAGTGGTAAACTTATGGCCACGTTTTCGGCTCACTATTTTGATCTGCTTTTTTTCGACTATGGTTTGACTTTTATTTTTGTTTATTTGCCAATTCGGACTTCTTTTACCATTCGATTCAACCATCTCTTTTTCCTGCGATTTTTAGATTTTCTCTTTAAAACACGCTACAATCTCGGCTATGTTCGGTGGAGATTTTGGTAGGAAAATTGTAGGATAGTTCGCAATTTTCAAAAGAATATCTAAAGAACTTTCACAGTTTTTTATTACGATTTTCTGATTAAAATGCAAGCAAACTTCTATAAGACTAAAAATAAAAACATGCTGAAGGTAAGAATAATAAGTAACGATAGTTGTAGTGTAAGGTACGGAAATCTATTTTTTAAATTCTAAATAAATCTTTCCAGCCGGCATATTTATCAATAACGTCGCTGTAAAAATTTTGACAATTTTCCAAATAGGCTAATAGCGGTATTTGTATGGACATATTAGCCAAGTTACTTAATCTACTTTGTCCAATGCAGTTTCTCGTCACAGAAAATTAAGTTTCCGATAACGTACAAACAAGGTTACCGTGCAAAGGATACTTTTTGAACATACATGTAAAATATGAAAAATAAATAAACGATTAACTAGATGATGAATTACGAATACGAAATTGTAATTTTATCTGCCAGTTACACATATTGTTTACGTTTATTGTACAGTAAGTAAAATTTAAATGTACAACTGTAAACAATTATTTAATTTTTATTATCAGACAATTGTTTATAGTTGTACATTTAAATTTTACTTACTGTACAACGAAATGGTAAATTCATTTCATCAGAATAAAAGGTACGGAAAACATATGTTTTTTTCATTTCATTAAATTTCCGAGTCAGCTCAGATAAATAGTAAGTTTCAGAATCTTAGACCGTGTGTATATCAGCAAATTACTTATATACCACTGCACACGTAGACACAAAGTATTTTAGTTACGTTTATATGCGCGTTACCATGGCAACCGGACCTGATAGCAGCCAGCTCCGTTTGAATGGCTGAACGCTGTTAGCGAAGCATCATGCAGTTTCAGAATCCTGGACTGCATGAACGAGTGTGTTTCTTATGCAACTACACATGTAGCAAGTGTTTCAATGTACGTTTGTGTGTGCGTTACCATGGAAACTTGATTACACACTAGTTAGCTTCGTTCGAATGGCTTAGCATGTTTGAATATCGGGGATCTAAATCATTTGTGTTTTTGGAACATGGAAAAAAAAACTGTGTAGCAGTTAGAATTTTTTGAGAGAAAAATGAATTGGTCTATTTCAGTTGATTTTGAAGATAAATTGTAATATTAAAAACGATCAGAGGTTTGAAGAAATTTTAAGAGAAACGCGACTCCCCTAACTTCCCCTTCAAAATTATCACTAGTTATTTGTCGTCTTTGATTTGATCGTAGTCTTCTTGCTGCGTTATTTGCTCCAAATCCATTCACTTTCTGTACGAAGCTGATTATGTTTTATTTCAATGTTCGTCCTCTTCGGATGAACAATTGTCCTCTTATTTCTGTTTTTTTGAAACTTGGTCTTTCAACTCCTTATAGTGCTGCTTGAAAGCGCAGACGAATAATGGAGATAACAACAGAATGACGAAGTAAAGAAAACAGAGAGAACCACGGATTGGCAGGAAGACTATGTTGAACAGATAGATGGAACAATTGTCAAAAGAGGAAACGTACGTATCCGATACCATAATCTAAGATGAAAACTTTTACATAACGGAAGGAGATTAGAGGATGGGATTTTTTAAAAAAAAGGAAGTGGGAAGAAGGAGCAACTTGAGTACCGAAGAATCCGACGCTTCATTATCAGAAAGATGCCCGAATGGCTGGAAACTCACAGCAAATCGATTTTAATGGAATGGAGGGAAGAAAGAAAGTGGATAAGTGAACGTATACAGGGAATAATAAAATCCCAGGAATGATCAGGAGGGGGAAAACGGATGACCTGAAGAGAAGACATGGAATCTGATATAATTAAGAATTTAAAAGAAAGGTGATTTGAGGAAATGAAAATAATGAAACGTAGAACAGTCATTAATTTGTTTATATGGAATAGAAAGGAGGCAGACACGAAAGGATTCTGAAAAGTTAAAATCTGGGAGGATAAAAGAGGCATCGACACTACCCGACATCAATCTGTATGTACGGTTATATGCGATGGAAATTGAGAATTGATAGCAGTGTGGAATTCCTGTCTAATTAGGGCCTGTGGAAGGAATTTGGAGAGCGTAGGTATGGTAAACATTTTAGGAGGATGGCAGAGTTCCGTGAAATTAAAAGAGAAATAGGGGAAATTGTTAAAGGAGATTGTGTAAGAGAAAAAAAACTAAGCCGAAAAGAGATGAGAAATAAAATAGGGATTTTCCTGGGTGTGAAACGCTAGTTCCTAGTAATAGAAAGGTACGAATTGATAAGAGTAGAGGACGTGAGTGGAAAACTTTTAGCAAGAGCAAATAGGATCTGCGAATAGAAAGAGGTGGTTTACTAGATTTAGCAAGAACTGCTGGAATAGGATAGGATTTAGGAACACCAAGGCGCATAGACGAAGGCAAGAATTTTGGATTACATCTAATTTAGAGAGTCGGGACTTAGAGGCACAACCATAAAGAAATTAACAGTAATCAAATTTGGAATGGATGATGGATTTATAAAGAGAAATAAGGATATGGGGATTGCCACACCCCATTTGATTGTAGATGGGCCCTTCAGCAGGTTTAGTCTTCTGATTGTAGAAGAGGAAATATATTTGATGTGTTCAGAGACGGCTAACCGACTGTCAAGGAAGATTCCAAGATAACAGAAGCAATTGATACGAGAGAGGTATTTGCTAAGGATAGATAAATAGAAACAGGATTATAAGGTCGTAGAGTAAATACGATGTAACGAGATTTAGCAGGAGAAATAGAAAGGTTAATTGAGAAAAGGGAATGTTCCAGCACAGTAAGAGACGAATAAATGCTTCACCGGGGCTAATATAATATGAGATGAGGCAAAGAGTAGGATGTCATCAGATCTGAACTGGTATTGTTGATTTAGTCTGACCTCACCGCCTTTACTATTCCTTTAAGATCTTCACTATTTCTTTTTCGCACTTCGGCCAGAAAATTATTCTTCTTCTCTTTTTCCTCCTTGCCATGACCTCCTTCAGTTTCATTTGTTTAATTTTATTTAAGTCCATTCGCCTTCTTTTTCTTCCATTTTCTAACTTTCCTTCCCACTTTACTATTTTCTCCCTTTCCTTGTTATTTTAAAACTTCTTCACAGCATATTTGATGGATAATCGTCCGAAGCTGAGTCCAAATAATGAAATAAAAAAAAACGCCTTAATATTTTTTCGTTATTATTATTACATATCAAAAAAAAAAAAAAACGAAAACGAAAACACGTATATTGGAAATAAAAATTTTACAATATTTTCTTCAAACACTAATTGGTTTACGGATACATAAAATTATAAAATCTTCATCTGACGATACCTTAAATATTTTCCTGTATTTTTAGTTTGTTTTTATTTTATTGTTACTATTTTAATAATATTTTGTTCTTTCTTCTTAGTTCTTTAATTTCCTCTTTGGTTTTCCTAATTTTTTCTTTCTGAATTGTCATATTTATTGGCCCATTCCCCCTTCTTAGTTTTAGCTATGGTAAACATCGCGTTTTCCGCGATTAAATAAAAGATGATTAACATGATCGCGAAAGCTCATACATTTTCTTCAGATATGTGCATGTTGACCACAGCTTTTCCTAATTTTTTTCGATACGTTTAGGTGTCACATGTTCCAGTTTTTTATTTATTTAATTTTTTTCTTTTTTTGCAACACTTTAAAATTCTCAGCTGTAAAATTAGACATCGTCATCATCATTGAGCTCTGCTGTGTTATCAATCCTATCACTGGGATCAGTTCTACAGGAATTGCGGTAAAATACAGGTTTTCACCTGGAAGTCAAGTCTGTTGTAAATCGCACACACACACTAATGCACACACTGTTCCACTATTTTCAGGAATCGCGAAGATTTTCATTCGGTCTGTTGCGTAAAACTTTTCATTGTCCGATACATTATGTAGGGGTATGTCTATCTCACACACCGAAAAAGCGCACCTTCCGATCCCATGCACGCATTGAACTCTATCGCGAAAATGCTTCGCTCATAACGCTACATGCAAATGCTAACGCTACCGTTGAAACCGGATCTTAGCATCTTTATATTTTCTATTCCAGTCTATACGCTTTGTAGAACTACACCTTACATGTACATACTAACACACACACTCATAGTCCTTGACTACTTTGTTTTCGTATATACATGTAACCAACTTTCTCCGACAGAACAACTTTTTCTGATGTAGCATTTCCACTCACACACCAGATTCAAAGGTAGTTATCGAGCTAGACCGTTAAACCGGTTCTTTCGACCGCTTACTATTAATTTGCACGTTCTCTGAGCAGTGTCCCTCACACGTTATTAAGACTTTTAATAACTTTTGATTTTTTTCGCTTTTGTATAAATAAAAAATTGATATCATGAATGCTAATAACGTTACCGCGAGCTGTTCGAAATCGATTAATGCCGCAGAATTTGTTCAACATTTTTTCGAAAATATCGATGATGATGTTAAGCTAAGCGGTTTTCCAGATGTAGATATGCCGCCACCGACAATCACTCAAAACCCAAAAAATTCGCAAGAGGCAGACGATTCACTGTATTCTCAGTATTCATAATATTTACAAACACCACCGTTAATACAAATATTCCACTACCGCCAATTCCAGAAGATATCACACAGCCCATCAAAGGTTGAACTTCCGAAAGAAATAATTAACCGGCATGCTGCGATTTATGTGAAAGACCTGAATGATGCGGAAAATAAAAATAGCTCTTTATGTTCGCCATTCTAGCAAAGTGTGGCAGTACAACATGCTAAAGAATGTATACGATTTTGGCTTCATACGATTACCAGTACGTTCACTAGAAATATATATGACGATCGTTGAAATCGATTGAAAGAATAAAACTTGAAAACTGAATAATCCTTGCGGAGAAGAAAAGATGAACACTCGAGGGGTCTTGCACTTCAACCGATCGTCCTGTTGAAATTCCGATCTTCGCGATTTCATCATCACTATTAATAGCTTTAACTAAAACGGTTTTCAATAATAGATTTGGACACACCATTAAAATATCATTTATTCGAACAGTTTTTGAGTATTCGGACAGTTAGCGGGTTGCTTAATTAGTTATCCATCGTGACATTTAAAAGGCTACTTTTGAAAACGGTGATTTTCGCGAAAAATCAGCTGAACAGGATCTTCGTCAACCGTTTATAACCGCGCATAATGCATGTAAATATACATTTCGGTATCTGCCTATATTATTCTGACAGTTTTAAACTAATTTTTCGTAATGTTAATGGTTGTGTTTAATGAATATCAGTGGATGTTCCCGAGTGTCGTCGCTCTAAAGTCCTGTTATAATTGAATATATAGAAATCGGTAATTTTTATTGCCATTCCGATATTTATAATTTTTAAAATAAAAAAAAAACAAAAACAAGAATACAGCAGTGATTAAAAAATTAAATAATATTATAGCGGTAATGTATGCTTTGTGACGTTAGTGTTTACGATTACTTTACTCAAATACTCATTTCCCGAAATAGACGTTTTCCCGAACAATAGATTTTCTCGAATATATGTTTGTTGATACCCTCCGATCATCGATTTACAAGCGCGGAATTCATTTTACACTTGCATATGTGTCGCTGGCAGATCACGTTTGAATGACTCTGCAAGATGATAAGAACTCCTGAACCAATAATGTACTACTTGAATTGCGTCTTCCGTGAGTGACTGTCGCGCGAGAGGACGTCAACGATACCCTTCTTCGCTTAAGGCGACGTTGAGTAATATCCGGATGACAATATTAGTGCCCGGCGAGTGGCGTAATCGGTTCTGGCGTTGCCGACTGATATTCCGATATGTACTCGTTCGTGAAGGAATTACAGAAAGAACAAACCGTGGTCACTAAGTAAGGGTAGCGTTACTCAATTGCTGTAAACGGGCGAATGCATTAAGTAAAAGGAAGTGCATGGATTTATACAGCCACGAATACGCATCACCAGAACCGGTATACGGAACGAGCATAGCATTAAATTATTCAAGGATGATCCTAATGTAAATTTACACGTTTAATCTAGCCGCGTTGTATTGAATAGAATTTCTTTCGGGAAATTGGCATTCAGCGGAAGAAATTCGGAAATTCTGGAAAATTATTATCCGGAAAACCGGGCGGGAACAGTTGTTTAACGTAATTTCCAAGTATTCTGTACTTTTGATTAGACGTTTGCTCTTTTCATTTACTCTGTAGGTCACGTTTTTTCATAAAAGTACTCCAGTTCAAATTCGGGTGCTCGTTTATTTTAAGAAATTTTAATTTTTCGTAAAATTCCCAGTACAAGCTATCAAAACGTTCAGCTCATTCCAATTACAGTAATTTTGATAAAATACGATTAGTAAAAATTTATTGATGAATTTCGTTACATTTGTGTCTATAGATAATAGAACGACGTCGACATGTGTTAGTAGTTCTCATTTCGATGTGTTTTATTTCGAAAAATTAAAATATTTACTGCTGACGTAACTGGTAGTAGGCGATAAATGCGGAATTAATTATTTCACCCCGTGTGTTCCGCAGTGTGTCGTTGGTATACTTTAAATAGCGATAAATATAAACTTACTTTGGTAGTTTCTGCTTATACAGCGAGAAATTGTTTTTTTTTTTTTTTTTTTTTCATTACACGCTAATCGTTTGTTACTATCTTGAAACTACATGCTTATAAACGATTTGCATTAATGACGTAAGTATACAAGACGCTTGCATTGTTTTTCATATTTACAGAGAGAGAGAGAGTTACGTTTTGTAATAGGTTTCGGGGTCGAACAATCGGAATGTTCGAGGTAAAAAGTTGTAAATGCGCGAACATCTAAGAGAACAAAAGCGAGGTGAGAAATGATATAGATATATTGTGTGCGGCGCAATCCACGCATTGTAGCTGATACTGTGAAAGAAGGAAATAGTTAACGATCTGGATGTTGTGTCAAATTTTCAATGATTGTAGTAACCGTCAACTGTGTTACCTGTGGGGGAAAAGATGAGTTTTTACAATTTTTCTAAATATATGTATAGCAACTAGGCTATCGCGACGGCTTAAATATGCATAGGGAGTAATAAAAACGAAGAGACTATAACGA
This sequence comes from Icerya purchasi, assembly GCA_039619475.1. Classification (NCBI taxonomy): domain Eukaryota; kingdom Metazoa; phylum Arthropoda; class Insecta; order Hemiptera; family Monophlebidae; genus Icerya; species Icerya purchasi. The sequence continues at coordinate 244,732,876 of CM077115.1, forward strand.
ATAACTCTTGTACATTCGTGCGCGAAAAAAAAATATCTTGAGAAACAAGGAAAAAGAAATTGGCATCCTTTTTTTATTGTTCTGTTCGTGGCCATTTTTTCACCTTGTAATTCGATAAAATATCCTTGAAATTTTTAAAATTACGTGCCATCAATACATTGATTAATTACAGTTTGGTTGCGCACAAGGCGAAGACAAATAAATATTTTAAAAATTAATAAATTCATTGTTTTTTTTTATGTTATTATTATCATTATTATCAGACGTGCGTTCATGCGCTCATTTTTATTTTGTAGATTTTGCAATAATTAATAAGTGAATTTGTTTATATTTTTGTAAAATTACACCTGCTAACCTAAAGTATCGAGTAAGTAAGTTGGCGTTACGTAATAAACAGAATATTAATAAATAAGCAAGTAATATAAGCTCTCGTTTTACTAAATACTATATCTTATTTGTATTCTGTTTACTTTTATTGGCTTTAAACTTCTTACGTGATAACGCGATGGCAGAAATATGTGCTAAGTGCTCTGGAGATCTGCCTATTAACGGTCAATATGCAATATGCAGTCAATGCGTGAGAAATTTACACTTTGATGGATGCAGCGGATTATCACAAAAAACTTGGCGAGGAATGTCAAAAAAGGGGCGACAAGAATGGGTCTGTTTGGACTAGAGAGGGGAAGATCCTCGCGAGAAAATCAGAAGACAACCCGATAATTCAAATTTCATCCGAAGATCAAATTATAGGCTTGCTAAATTTGAAATGACTCTTTGTCACAATAATTTGCAAGTTAAATCTAGTTAACTTTTATTATTATAAAATATCGAGTATAATAAGTTTTCTTCCGACTCCTTGTTTCATTGGTATTGGTAATTTTTTCCTTTATTCTATTTCTTTTAAACTAAAAATATTAACAAAGCTAATGTTTCTTATTTATGCATCTAACAAAAACACTTTTAGTCCATCTTCTTTTACTTTAATTCGACTATGCAATTGGTGCTTATTTTTCCTTTCTTTCATAAGTCTTCTTCTGAGTCCTTGTTTCGTTCGTATTCATAATTTTATCCTTCATTCTGTTTCTTTTAAACTAACAATATTAACAAAACTAACATCTCATATTTATGCATCTAATAAAAATTTTTTTTGTTTCAACTCTTTCTTTTACTTTAATTTTAATTTTACATTGGTGCTTATATTTTCCGTTCTTATTATACAATGTATTTCTTTAGTGAAACAATATGCATGAGAGTTCACATCATATTATATTTTCCATTACATTTAAATTGGTATATATTAACCCTATCGTTAAATAATTTTACTAACAAAATGTTAAATAAAAATTTAAGATCGCGTACTATTTTGTGTTTTCTCAAAGTAAAATTTAATGAACTAGTTCACTTTAGGATTTACGATTTTTTAAATTACTATATATAATTTTATTTAACAATTTTATAATAAGTTTATTTTATTTGTTTATTAGTTGTTTTTTTTTTCTCTCCCATCTTTTGATATATTTCTTAACAATTTCTTAACGTAAATCAAAGATATTTGGTACATATTCCGCATAGTACTTTGTGAACTAATTTTTTTCCGACTTTGTATCATATTAACATTCTCTATCCCGTAAAGTTTAGTGTACGATTTCATTTTTATTTATTGATTTATATTCTTCTTTTTAAACAAAAAATCTTATTTTTTTCCTTATTTTTTTGTTTATTAAGCTTATTAAAACTTTCTAGTGATGAAAGGTGGAGGGAAAAAGAAAACATTTTACATTATTTACAACTTCACACTCTCTATGCAAAATGTTGTAAAATAATAACCTCGTTTTAAACATCAATTTAGTAAATAGTTTTCTATAAATTTTATTGCTAAATGGTAAATATAAATAAAATCTACCTCACTTCAATGAATTCAAATAAAATTAACATACTTACTTTAAATGTGAAAAGTTTACGAGCGCACTTTGATGAACTATTGGTATACTTACAACAACAAAAAATAGATTTTGATATATTAATTTTAACTGAAACTTGGTTGTCAGCAGATGAATTTGGGCGCTACAATATTCCAGGGTTTTCCTTTACTGGTCAAAGTAGAAATACTAAAAGATCAGGTGGTGTAACAATCTACGTTAAAAATGATCTTAACTTTTCCGAAAATGAAATTGAGATCTTAATTGGTAACATAAAGTCTATCAATATACAATTAAACAAGAAAACCTATTTTTCAGTTGTTGGAATATACCGCTTTCGTGAGTCGTTATATTGTGATTTCCTGCAGGATTTAAGTAATGTTATCGCTACACTAAACTTCACCTCTATTTTAACGGGAGATCTTAACATAAACCTGCTTAATGAAACAAAAAGTATGGAATATCTGAATTTATTATCTGCGAATGGATTTTTTTATAGTATAATAAATGAACTAACATACACCCGATATGCATTTAATTATACATCTTGTCTGGATCATGTTTTCGTTCGCGGAACTAAAAGTTCCAGTATAAACTTTAAAGTTGAATCGAGTATAAATGAAGTGTACTTCTCTGATCATAAAGCTTTATTCTAATTGGATACATGTATTAGAAATAAGGCAAACGATTCTTATCCCGTCTTAAATAAAGCATTATTTTCCAAAACTCTGAAGACATTAAATTTATCAAAATTATATATCATGAATTGCACAGTCGATGAGAAATTTGAATGGTTTTTAGCTCAGACCCGTAATACAATAGAGTGTTCGAAGTGTAAAATGAAAAAATCAAGAACAACGCGGAAAAGATCTGAATGGGTAACAGACGAAATAGTGCAATTATCTGTAATTAAGAAGAATTGTTATAATGAGCTAAAATCATGTCCAACGAACAAAATCCTTATATCAAATTTCAAATCTATTTCCAAAAAGTTACAGAAAAGTATAAGAATAACCAAAATGGAATACTATACAAATCTATTAAATACTTGTCATGGAAACCAAAACAGTTATTGGAAAATCGTTAAACGTGTATTGGGAAATAAAAATTCGTCAATAACAGATATTAATGTAAATGGTTCAATTAAACATGCGTGTGGAAATGAGTACGAAATTGCAAATTATTTTAACACGTTTTTTATAAAAGAAATTGAAAACCTAAAAATGACTTATCCCTATATCAGCCAGTCTTATCCTATGGTATAATTCACTGGGGGGGGGGGGATGCTGCAGATTACCACATTAAACCGTTAGCATACTTACAGAAGGAAGTAATTAGAATTATTTTCAATAACAAATTCAGCAATACTGAAAATAGCTTATTGAATATAAAGAAAATATATGAACTAGTAGAAGCATTAATGTTTGTGATGAAAAATAAACATAAATTCAATATTTCTGTTAAAACAAGTGTTACAAGGCACTCAAATATAACAGTCGCTAAAATCCCTTCTTTCAATAAGTATCATTCCAGACATCAGCTTCAGTATAACGGATGCCTATTATTCAATGCACTACCTGTACATATGCATAACATATAGATACTAAATTACAGAAGAAGGCGTAAAAAGTTAAAGACATACTTGTTGACTAAGGCTTAGAAACTAAATCCCGTATTACACTTAATTTGTCTTAACCATTAAATCCAACTAAATCCGAATTGAAAATCTGTAAAATTACTATTATTTTAGTTGTTAGTATTACTAAATTAAAATTTCTCCTAGTGGAAATGATCACAGTATACTAGGTATTAGTTCAAATTAGCATCTTAATATTACAGACGAATAGGTAAAATTTTCTTTTTCCTTTGGGAGTAATTACAGGTGTGTGGATGTAGTTAAAAATTGCTGTGCTGTAGATTGCGTAGATACAGTGCTTACATATAATTATCAAAATATTAACAGGTGTTTGCACGATTAAAGATAGCTAATATTTATTCATTTATCCTATTTATTGTAGTTTGATGTGTATGTGTAAATAGTAAATCCCCACTATATGATACTTACAACTTATCGATGTTTGAAATGCACTTGTGTGTAAATATTATACTGAATATGATAAAATTAAATTCTGTAAGCAGCGGCCAAATAATATTAATATTTACTTCATATTCTAATTGTACCCATTATATTTTCAGCCAATAGTTGTTTGGCATTGTATATTGTCCTGTTTTTTTGGTTTTTATTTTCCATCAGGGTTTTTATTATTTTAATTTTATTTTATTTTTGATTTTGTAATTGTATCCGGATTTACTATCTATGTATTATCAGTTTTTCATTCTATAATAATAATCCCACTACTCGCGCAGCCATGCGCATTTGTGGAATTTTATATTTTTCTTGTATTTTTGTATTCATTTTTTACAGCGATAAAAATTTGATTTGATTTGATTATTATTGTTATTATTATTATTATTATTGCTATTGTTATTATTATTATTATTATTATTATTTTTTATTTTTTGGCCTGAACAATATAAGTTCATTTGGATTGTTATTATTATTACAACACGTAGTGATTAATAAATTCATTGTTGACATCTGTTTCATCTGTTATTCAAGGTGTAGCTATGTGATATTCGTGCGGTACATTTAAAACGCTCTAAATATTTATGAGAATTTTTTCAAAATTTATACAATTAGCGCGCGATCAGTTAGTCGGAGCAAACAGACGAACACATTTCTCGATAACTTTTGTTCGTGATAAGTCTGCTGGTATTGATGATGTATATCGCTGTAGGTAGCGGCATATTATTAAAAAAAAAATATATATATATATATGTAAAATGGTTGCACTGCTTCCATTTTGTTTAACATAATAAACAGTAAACAGTAAAAAGCTAAAAAAGAAAAATCATTAGTAAATAAAACTATTTGGTTTGTTACTTCATGATTTTATATTATTGATTTAAATTACAAACTAAACACTTTCAAAATCGATTTTACTTTTATAGTTAAATCGAGTGGAAGTTAATTCATATAAAAAACGTTTATAAATCGATTTTGATTGAAAATGGCATCAATTCAAGTAAAAATCAGAATTGAACGAGAAGAACAGGATTTAAAAGTTATAAATGCAGTAAAAACTATAAAAATGTTAACGAACGAAATAGTATATAAATTTCCAGAAGAAATGCAAAGTGAGTCAATTCATACTACCTTATTTAATATTAACACAGTAAAAAATGCGTGTAAAAGCATGAAAAAACATGGCCAATTCCGTAATTTAACAGTAACATTACCAAAAGAAATAGCGGCATTATATTTGGATAGTGATGAAAACTTTGTTTTCAATGAAATATATCTCGAAGAAGAACAAAAGGAAGAACAAGGTATGGAGTTATCAACAACTAATGTTGAATACAGTCAGTATAAATTAATAAAACTGGTTGAAAATCTTCAAGCACAACTGAATATTAAAGAAGTTACATTATCAGATGTTGAAAGAAAATTTAGCATTGAGAAATTTCGGGGGAAACAACAGAACGCAAAAAGATGGCTTGAGGATTTTGAAAAAGAATGCGAACGATATAAAATAATTAATGACGAAAAAAAAATTCAATGTTTAAAATTATTTGTCGAAGAAAACGCTAATGAATGGTACGGCTCAACATTAAAAAAGCTATCATTTAAAAATTGGGCAGCATGGTGTGATTCATTTTTACAAGTATATGCTGATAAAAGTTGGGCAAATATTAGGTTTGCATACAATTTCAAATTTATAAATGGTTCATTAATAGATTATGCCTTAAAGAAAGAAAGATTGTTACTGGAAAATGAATGTGACATATCAAACACTTCTAGAATAAATCATATTGTTATAGGTTTACCATTAAATATACAAGATAAATTAGATAAAGAAGAAATACAAACAACAGAACAATTGATGAACGAACTAAGACGATATGATACAATGTATATAAAACAGAAGGAGAATAAATTTAAATATGATAAAATGAACTTAGAGGAAAAAAAAAATATGGTACAAGTGCAACAAAACTACAAAGTATCATTAAAAAAACCATGCTATATGTGTGAAGGACTAGGAAAACCAAATCGATATCATCCACTGGAGTTATGCCGTAATAAACAACGATATGTGGAAACAAAAAACGTTAATTTAACGGAAATCGATGAATTAATGAAAATTGAACTAGATAATCAAAAAAACTAGTCCGCCCGGAGAAATTTACCCCACTTATAACATTAAATGTATTAATAAATAAGATGAAGAAAGTTAAAGGTGTTTATGATAGTGGCTCAAACATAACGTTAATAAATCAAAAAGTCATAAATGACCTAAAAACGAAAATAATTCGGAGCCCAGATATCTTTAAAACAATTAGTGGTGTAAATTTCACGAATGGCCGGGCACGTTTACATTTAAGAATCAATAAAATCGAAGATGTTTTAGATGTTTATATAATTAAAAATGACAAATTTTCATTTGATCTATTACTCGGTTTGGATGCTATAAAGAAATTTCAGTTAATTCAAAATGAAAATTTAAAGATTTTTCAAAAATTAGATGAAAAAAAGATGGAACAAATTTCAGGATTAAAAGAAGACATAAAAATAATGAAAACTGTAAACTTTAACGAATATATAAATGTTGAAAGCTTTTATGCATATCTTGATCATTTAGATGTAGAGAAAAAAAACAAAATTAATGAACTTATAATTAAATATGAATCAATATTCGCTAAAAATAAATATGATGTTGGAATGGTAAGAAACGAGGAAGCACAAATAAAATTAATAGAAGAAAAATATATTGCAAAAAAACCTTACAGATGCTCAATCCCAGATCAAAAAGAGATTGAATCACAAATAACAAAACTGTTAGAAGCTGGACTAATAGAAGATACAAGTTCACCGTTTGCATCGCCAGTAACATTGGCATATAAAAAAGAGGAGAACTGTAGGTCACGTTTATGTGTCGATTTTAGGGACTTAAATAAATTAGTTGTCCCAGAACCTTATCCTTTTCCTCGAATTGAAGATATTATGGTGAAGGCAGGAAACTGTAATTGGTTTTCAGCTCTAGATATAAATTCAGCATTTTGGTCAATTCCAATTAGAAAAAAAGACAGAAAAAAAACAGCATTTGTTACACAAAATGGTCATTGGCAATGGATATGCCTGCCATTTGGATTAAAAATATCGCCATCGATATTTCAACGAATTTTAGCAAATATAATTAGAAAACATAAATTAAATGATTTCTGTATAAATTATATTGACGATATCCTAATTTTTTCAAAAACATTTAAAGAACATTTACTACACCTTGAGTTATTATTAAACGCAATCATTAAAGAGGGTTTCCGATTAAAATTAATGAAATGTGACTTTGCAAAAAATTCAATAAAATATTTAGGACATATTATTGAAAAGAATAAAATACGGCCTTATAAGGATAATCTTCGAGCTATTCATGAATTTCAAAGACCTAAAACAAAAAAAAATGTAAGACAATTTCTTGGAAAAATTAATTTTTATTATAAATATCTAGAAAATGCAGCAAAACAATTAGAACCATTGCATAATTTATTGCGTAACAATGTAAAATTTGATTGGACTGAAGATTGTGAACAGGCATTTAGCACTGTTAAAAATTATTTATGTTCAAGTCCAATATTAGCGATCTATAATCCTGATAGTGAAGTTTATATTTATACTGATGCTAGTATTCAAGGAGTAGGAGCAATCTTTAAACAACCTCAAGAGGATGGGATGTTACATCCAGTTGCTTATTTTTCAAAAAAATTAACTCCTGTGCAAAAAAAGAAAAAACCAATATATTTAGAATGTCTAGCAATCCGTGAAGCTATTATTTATTGGCAACATTGGCTAATAGGTCGACCGTTTAGTGTTATAACGGATCATAAACCACTTGAAACATTGAAAGTAAAAGCACGAACAGATGAGGAGCTAGGAGATTTAGTATACTATCTCTCGCAATATAATTTTAAGATCACATATGCACCAGGAAAAGAAAATGTGGAAGCTGATTCCTTATCAAGAAATCCAGTCTTAGAATATTTTGAAAATACAGAAGACGTACTACCAGTTATAAATATGGTAAAAATGGAACAAATCATTCAAGATCAGGAATTTAATAGAGAAGAAATCCAAAATTCAAAAAAAATAGTGAAAAAAGGAGAGATTTCTTTTAAATATCTTAAAAATAGACAACGAATCTTCATATCACAACAATTTGGATTACAATTAATAAAACAGATACATGAATACTATGGTCACATCGGTGTTAATCATCTAATTGAAAAAATTAGACCATACTATTATTTCAAGAATATGGATAATAGCATTAAACAATTTTGCAGCAATTGCGAAATTTGTCTAAAAAATAAATCCCGAAGGTGCCAGAAAATTGGTTTATTGTCAAAACTGGGTCCAGCAAAAGAACCTTACGAAATTATGTCTATGGATTCAGTTGGAGGGTTTGGAAGTAATCGGTCTTCAAAAAAATATTTGCATATTCTTGTTGATCATTTCTCAAGATATGCCTTTATATCCACCTCAAAAGGTCAAAGTGCAAAAGATTACATAAAATTAATTGATCAACTGCCTAAAGAACACCAAATAGGTACAATTTTGTCCGATCAGTATGCCGGTATTAATTCAAAAGAACTTAAAAACTATTTAGAAAAAAGGAATATAACACTTATGTTTACATCTGTAGATAATCCAGAATCTAATGGATTAAATGAGCGTTTAAATCAAACATTACTAAACAGGATACGATGCAAAATGAACAGCGGAAAGAAAAGAGCTTGGTCAAAGATAGCAGCTGAATGTACCAATGAATATAATCAAACAACGCACAGTGTAACAAGATTTTCACCATCATATTTACTTTATGGTGAAGAATCAACAATAGTCCCAAATGAATTTAGAGAAATTCGAAATTTAAAACATGATAGAGAACAAGCAATTATAAATTCAATAAAAAATTTTGAAATCAATAAGAGACGAATCGATAAAAATAGAAAAAAATACAACTTTAAGGAAGGAGAATTAGTCTTCATTGAGAAAGGAAATAAATTAAACCGTAACAAACTAGATGAAATTCGTAGTGGTCCATTTAGGATCATTCGTCAGATTTCAAACACAATATATGAAGTTGACTGTGGAAAGAGTCGCAAGGAAGCAAATTTTTTTCATAGTAGTAAACTAATTCCTCATAATGATATTGAAAATTAAGTTAGTTATTTATTAGTACTATATTTCAATCGTTTATTGATTGAAGAAGATTTCAATTTTGGGGGGGGAGGGGAGATGTAAAATGGTTGCACTGCTTCCATTTTGTTTAACATAATAAACAGTAAACAGTAAAAAGCTAAAAAAGAAAAATCATTAGTAAATAAAACTATTTGGTTTGTTACTTCATGATTTTATATTATTGATTTAAATTACAAACTAAACACTTTCAAAATCGATTTTACTTTTATAGTTAAATCGAGTGGAAGTTAATTCATATAAAAAACGTTTATATATATATATATATATATCTATCTATAACGGAAAAAGTGTGTGTGTGTGACACCAAAATAAATCCTCATTATACTATTAAGGAAATTATAAAATAAATAACGCTCGAGATGAAAGAGTCAATTTCGAAAACGTATAAATAACGGTTATTTGCTTTATGTTCGTAATGATGTACGGAACATCAAATGATGAAAACTTTTTTGTAAATGGCTGACGGTCGCGTCACACTTGAATATTTTAATGTGCACAGTCAGGAAGCGTTTTTACAAGCGCGTATGCAAGTTGGGGTTGTGTGTATACGTTAACATATGCGTACGCATAAAGTTTGGCAATAATAACGTTATCGTTGTGTTATGTATATTTATAATTGTAACAGATTTGTCGTAAGACCGGCCATAATTCTCAAAATCCGGATACAATTACAGAATCGTTAATTTTTGAAAAAAGAATCGTCGGAACCGATTTAACATAAAAACCGCTATGCTGCCCCATATAGCTGTCTAAATTGAGAACGGTGGTACGATTTTCGGACGTGCTTTTTTAAAAGTTACTAGTTACGCTTTATAACACATGCTTAATTATTTATTTCGTGTAAGTTTGGACTATAATCGAACGTTCTCGATCTTGGGTTAATTTCATCCTACCGCACTATACCGGATCACGGCGAAATTCAGTAGCACTGTTGTATCGTAGTGAAATACCTTTCAGGTTGTGCCCCGAAAATGTTTGAACGATGTCGCATTACTTTGTTTAAAAATTTCCCAGTTTCATCAGCGTTTGCGCATCTGTAATCTATCTCTCCATTATGTTGTCTTCATACAAGGTGTCAACGGAGGAAGGTGTGTGTGTAAATATTAAAAATAATCACGTAGACGTCATTTTTAATGTTACATTTCGATGAAATATAAACAGATATTAACTGTGATATTTTATTATTTTATTTGTACAGGAACGAAATAAAATTACCGTCGTAATTGCCAAATTTTTTTAATACATTCATCAAATTTTTTATTTATTTTTTTTTCTAATTTATTTTTACAGTTCAGGTGACTACGTAATTATAATTCAGATATTGAAGCGGTCTACATAAATGTCCCTATCGTACTTAATTGATTATAATTAACTGCAAGAACTATATTTACCTTTAACGGAATATCGCTCCGGAAAAGAGGTCACCATTGACATTTTTATGGTGGTAAAAAAAAAATCAGCGGTTAAATACTTAACTCTTTACGTCATATCGCGTAATTAAAAGTTAAAAATTAGTCAACTATCAACGAAACAATTTGCATCTACTTTTACTTAAATCATTAGTCATTTAGATTTGGTCATTTACATGAAGGGCGGAGCAATTTTTTTATTATTAAAAAAAAAGAATTGTTTCGTCTCAAACAATCGATTACACTTGATTAAAATAAATTTGAATTGTTTTTATATTCCTTCTATCGTTATGCATATATATATACCACCTATGTATATGTTTTTTAGGGGGTGCATTACGAAATATATTCTAAATCTTTACATATTGAATTAAAAAGTAAAAATTCAAAAAATCGATTAATTTTTCTTTTAATTACCCCTCATATTACGCAATTAAAAACTAACGAAAATAAATAACTGAAAACGCCGAGTTTCCTCGCGACAGTCGCTAATTTATAAAATGTTTCAATTAGATAGCTGACTATTTCAAGTATGATTCTTATTCTAGTCAACGATTCAAAGCCCTGTAACTGTAATTATATTTCGTAGATTGTTTAGTCTTAAATTATAAGTGCGTATATATTAATTGGCACGGATCAGCTATAAGTAAATTTTTACCTTTTATAGATATAGAAATTTTAATGTGCAATATAATCGGAAACTATAATATAAAAATTTGTTTTCACGGTAGAGATTAATAGTACCGGTAGGGTTTAGACATTTTTTTAAAGGAGAAAAAAAATTCCACGCTTTTATTTTTAATGTAAAAGAATTATTATAGTTGATTACAACAAGAGGATTATTGTTTCAAGAATAATAATAATGTAAGGACACTTTTATTTTATTTCATTTTTTTTTTCTTTTTTTTTTGAAGGGATACGTTAATCGCAGGACACTGACCTAGTAACTACGGATACTAATGAACAGAAAAGAAAACGAATTAGATTTTATTGTAGTTAGAGAAATAGGAGAAATAAAGATAGGTAAAATAGGAGCAATAGATTGAGGAAGAAATGAGATTATGTAAGAGGCAATCGATTTTTTTTTTTTTTTTTTTCTATCACGGAAAAAGGGTGAAAACTAACCTTTCGACTCCCTTTTCGATATTTTCTCTCTTAAAGCACGCTCGAGTTAGGCAGTACTATTTTGGAATTTAATATTTTTTAAATACTTCATGCTTCTTACGAAAAAGCCCACTTTTCTGTCCTATCACAAACGCACTTTTTTTTTTACATTTTTATTTTTACAATAATATCGATTATCCGGGTATTTCGTGTCGTAATTTGCAGTTATTCTACCGAGTACAATACCGTTTCTATGCCGATAATGACCTAGCATTACGATATTACAGTTTGAAATAAAACTTCACATACAACTATATATAAACAGTTCCGTTAAATTATCAAACCTGTCACTTTCATTTTTATTTCATATTTCAACTAGTGTCTACCTATTATACTTCATTACGTAATTAAAAATGAATGAAAATTCGTGAAACATGTCAAAAATCTTCATCAAAAAAAAAAAAAAAAAAAAAAAATGAAGGCGAAAAAATTTAAATAATGAATACCAAGTTACTTTTTAATTGTAAAACCGGCAATTAAAAAAAATTAAAGAAATAAAAATTACATGGAACTGACTATTCTTATTAGATCCATTAGGCTTAGTCCATTATGAAAAGCTTAATTTTACAATTCCCCCCAATACCTTATCCTTGGGTGTCCATGGGATTTGCTTTACTTTTACTTTAATTAAATAAATTTAAAATTAACCTAAATTTTCATTTTTATTTTAATATTGATTTCTTCTTGCGGAAATAATCACATTGATTATCGTACGAAACTTACGTAGGCCGTGTCGTGAACACATTAATCCAGTCCTTTTTACTCAGAATTTCGGAATACATATGTCTCCCCATATCCGATGCATTAATTTTCAATATCAAATTCTCACATTCTATTACGCAATTTGTTCGCAATGAAATTCAAAAGAAAATAATTGCATTTTTAATTCAATTTTTTCTTTTTCGCTTTCTCCATTTTTTGTATAGCTTTTTTCTTCTTTTTTTTTTCGGAATTTACGGCTTTTCTTTATTGCTGTGTTTCCTTTTTTTATCCCATAAATTTTTTGAATTCGAGCCAGCTACTCTACCATTTGCTGACTTTCTTTTAAGACTTTTTTTTTCTTATATCGTCAGAATAAGAGATGTCAAATTTTTCCAGGAGTAAGATTTCAATTGACGGAAAACCAGAGGGGTTAGTTGGCGATCGATGCGTCTTTGTACTCTGTATCTTCCCGCTGCCGGTGAGAACCGTATTTTGTCGCTGTTCATAGGAAAAGGCGTAATCTCGGAACATCTCGATCCAACGGGAAAATTCCAGTAAATTCAAATTGAACGTTTGCCAGTTTGCTCCGAGCGGAATTTAAAAGATCTCCAAACTGTCGTCTATTTGTTTTTCTTTGTTAAATGATTAGTTTCAGAGAATTAAAGTTGTTTTTTTTTAAAGAACCTACGCTTGTGTAAATGTTTCGCAAATCATGGTTTAAAAATTGACGTAAGATTTTTTTTTGGGCTCGCCCACCGGGAGGGAGGAGGCATTGACCCGGCGCTACAGTTTGACCAATTATCAATGGGGGAAAAAAAGCTAGACTTGAATACGATTACAAATTGATGAAAGGAACGAGACAATCGTAGGGACACACTATAGGAGATACAGGGAGCGAAAGAATGAAGGAGCATTATGGCGGGTATGAAGAGAAATGCTTAAGAACTAAAAGATTACTAATCTATACGTAATTTATCGAACAGAATAAAGTATTTATTTTCCATCTTCAACCTAGCGTAACAACAACATAACCTTTAAACTTAATTGTATAAGGTTATATTTTCTATACAAAGAAAACTTTCCTCTTTTCTGTACTCTTATTTTTTTCTCTTGATTTTATTTATTTTTTATTCATTTTAAAATATTTCAGTATTAATCATAAATAATTAAAATGGGAATACTAGTATAGCATTTTTTTTAACAGGTAACCATTGCTGTGTAGATGCGATTAAAGCGAGCAAGCGCCCAAGTCCCCTCAGAAATATTAATAATGATATAACCTTTAAATACCGTTATATCGATAAATGTTAATAAATATAATTAAAAAATCATATTTATTTGTGTTAAACATTATTTCTCCAAACTCCCTTTCAGCGGTTACTTACGCTTATGAGATTGAGGGTGCAGTGTACACTGAACGCCTAAACAATCATTGTTTCTTCTTTTAAAGATGGGAAGATATACGGGATTCTGCTTTATCTCCAAGCATATTCTTCTAACACTATTCCAGAATGTTCTCCTTATTTGAAGCCCCGTTTTATCCACTAAAGCTATCCTTCGGGCTTCAAACCAATAAAAATAATAAAAAAAAGTTTTATATATTAACTGTCGCTATTCAATTTCCGCGTAACATTTTTATGGGTTCCCGGCCCCACGTGGAAATGGGATCCCTAGCAACGAACGGTTGAACTTAGCTGCTAAAACAACCTTATTTAGCCCCCCATGCCTTTCTCCAACTGGAATTAACAGTTTTCCGAAGAATGGAATAAACTATGGTCACCGAACAATCTGGCTTGGGCCCATAAAGTTTAGCACTGACTCGGCGACCGTTCCCAATCTCATGCGGAAAATTATAAATTCTATCGAGGTTCAATACGCACCGCACTACCGTACGGCTGCGCCTTCGTAGGAGGCCCTCCTCCTTCTTTTCCTGCTCACCTTATGGGCACATAGGTTCAAATCGCTGGAGCACTTGACTTTCGTCGCGGTGATCCGGATTTGCTCCCAGGCAACCACGGAAATTATTACAAATAATAAATAATCGGCGCACGTGACAATGACAAACCACCACGTGTATCGTACTATGCGCGTGGGTCGGTATTTGGACATTGGCGACTACTGCTCAATAAATTAAACATTTACAATCAGTAATACTTTTAATGATAATTAACACGCACTGTTTTCCAAAAATATGTTTAAATATTAAATATATTTTTGGAAAGCAGATTAAATATATTTTTGGAAATCAGTGCGTGTTAATTATCATTAAACATACATGTTGACTAAAGTAGAAATAATGCCGACATTTATCAGTTCCGAGTAAGTAGTCTTACATATGTGTACACTCGCGTTGCGTATAATAATTTCAGGAACAGCCAGCTACCGTGGCGTAGTATCGGTTAGGCAGTGTTTCCGCTGCCGCATGCTGACACTTCAAAAAATTTCACTTGAGCTGGCTTAATCTTCATAGTTGACCCGCCCAAAAATTAAAAAGAATAAAAAAAAAACATGAACACTACACATTTATATAATTAGGTGCTCGGTGAGGTACGACTTAGGTACGTACACGTACATAAGATACACCGGTTAATTTAATTTTTTGCGCGAATAGCGATGAATAAATACGTTACAGCGAAGTAGAAGAATTTTGGGAATATCGGTGTTTCTCATCAAACAAATGATGACGTTTAGCTGACGAAGTTTGTGAAGATCGGTATTAAAAGTGGCTACATGATTTAGATGCCCAGCCCAGAAAAAAAAAAAACCCGTTAGCAATGGCAAAAGGAGGGATTAAACATGACGCCTAGACCATTTGGTTACCAGAAGATTCACCTCTAAAATATGTGGGGGTATTTCTTCCGACCAAGTTATAATTTATTTTAGATTCTCCATAACCCGATATCCTCTGTGTTTCTGGTTGAATATTACGGAAAAAAGAAAAGAGCGAGAAAAGTTAATTCGAACTTCCCTCGTATACATTTAATACGAATCGGCTTAGATCGCGTTTTTTTTTTTTTTAACTTTCCTAAATTATTCAAAATTTATCGTATAATGGCGTCGTATTTTGCTTGACAAATTTCAGTTTTATTCACTTCAATGTGAAATACGAGAAATCTGTATGTGTTCTCAGCTGAGGAATGTTTGCGTTTTCGCAAAACCGCTGATCACTTAGATGACTTATATGTTTATTGTTGCGATTGCGTTTGATTCTGAGTAATGCTAAGCTAATTATTATTCTCGACGTGAAATACTTTTTTCGACCAAATTTTAATAAAAGTGCGTTGTCGGACGTTTTCGTGGAATTATTTCTTTTGACTCGTTTACAAGCGGTAAGGGATGATGGATGCAGTGGTTTATTAGGGGACACCCGAATTGCGCACCAACGCTTCACACAGTGACAAGTCGGACTCGAATTGCGCACCGATCCGAAATAGCCCGCCTGCTGAGAACTCGAATTGTTTAAAAACAAAAAATTCCGAATTTTATAAAATCGACGAAGGAATTAAGAAATCAGTAAAAGTGTGTCGTTCTTTCGGTGACTTCCAAAATGTCTTATCATATCTCGATGCGGAATGTTTGCTATTTGGAATAACATTTCGGTTGGTTAGAAAAAACCTTCTTAAGGGTTTGCGAAAAATGGGCCATTTTTTTAAGTATACGATGCGTAAAAATGTTAAAAGCCATCGGAACATATTCAAATGTTATAAAGTGGCCATCAGTTTTGGAGTCCAACAAATATCATGGTCCCGATGCCGTTTTCGTTCCTTTTTTTTTTTTCATATTTTATACCGGCAAACTTCCGGTGCGTAATTCGAGTGTTTAGATTACTAAACCTTTTTTAACCGTCGACCAGGTAAATAACGGTGCGCAATTCGAGTGTCGCCTTTTATTATACTGTTTATTTTAATCAGTATTTAATCTAAAATGTAACTTTTGGAGATGCCATTTCGTTGCCAACTTTGGGCATTTTGTAAAGTGATAGTTTTACAAGTTTATGACTGTATATATTTTAAAATAAGTATTATTGTTTTGTTTTTTTTCTTTTAACTATATAAGCATAATTGAAAAATTAATTTATTAGTTAAAAATTGTAATGAGGATAATTTAAAAAGCAAAATAAGTGTTTTTATTTTCGTACCACTGTTTGCGGTGTATATAAGTTTCTCAAGTAAATATCATTATTTTTCTATTAGACGTTTTCTTCTAATACTCATCGAATACGCTGTTATTAGAATATTTAATTAAATACGATTTCTTATTAAATTTTTTTCAGGTCTTATCTTTCATAATATTAAATATTATTTTGTATTTGTTAAATTTAAATGTATTTAATTTTAGTTCGTAAAAATTACATATTTTTCAACACAAATTTACTTGCTGCAATCGTAATTTGAATTTAACAGTACTAAAGCGATAAAAATTTGGAATACTTTGGAATATGATGCTGCCTGTTCAAATACAATAAAAACCTATAGGATACTTTGGAAACGAAACGACTCCTCCAAAGGTTACATTTTAGATTCTTCTGTATTTTTGTAAGGTTACTTCGTCATCTATAGATATTTCTCTTTGGCGTCGTTATACAACAGCCGATTTTTATACTCACGCCGTTCATGGGAGGGGGGTGTAATTATTTCCTTGTCAGTTTTAAAGTCCCGCGCCAAATTTATGTGATCACCATCGAAAGCGTTGTTTTTTGTTTTTTTTTAAATTTTACAAATCTCTGTAATTATTTGAAATCTGCGAAAAAATGACGTTGGTTGTTATCGAATAACGATTTTCAATAATTCTCGGAACCGGTATACTTTTTATGAAAGACTACGGCTTATTCGGGGTTGCGGTTTTATTTAAAAGTGTTCGATTGCGAAGGTACGTTTCGTTATCTTATCTGCGCGCCGGTTAGTTAACAACCGTAATATGTACTGTTTAAATAGTTAGCTACCGATTGATTTTGTTTCCATGTTCACGGTGTTTACATTCATCACTTTTTTGTATTTTGTTTCGTTATTTTCCTTTTCTATTGTATTTCTTATATACTGTTTTTGATCCTCTTTTCGTTAATTTTCTAATCTCGTCTTCGGTGGTAACCCTTTTTTTTAAACTTCATCTTCTATTCATGCCTTTCTCGTTTCGGCTGATTTTTGAAATAGCCAGTTACATTTACAGACATTTTTAGCTGGTTCCATCCATGCGAAATGAGTAACGATAATTTGGTTTTTAGGATATTTTAGTTGTTTTTATTTAAACGGGCTGGATTGCTTTTTCTGTCAAATAATCAATGAGACTTTGTTAGAGAGAAAAATTGCAAACCTGTCGCGATGCATACTGAAAATAATACATTTTAACAGTTGCACTGTTTTTTTTTAAATATATATATATATATATATATATATATATATAAACTCGGTCATTTTGGCCTCGCAAGGGGCTGTGCCCATTGACCCCTCCTGCTTTCATTTCTGTCTCTTTCTCTTCTATACTTTATATAAAATGATCAAAATTTACAACGTAGTTCTTACTAGCATCAACACACACAAAAATAACATAACCACAAAAATCCTATTCTAACATTTACCTTTCGTTATATAAAATTAAGACATTTTTTCGTTACATTTTTCGTTACATATTTCATTACATAAAATTGTGACATTTTTTAAATAACAATAACAAAAATCCTACAAAATATAACAAACATTACATAAAATTGGGACATTTTTTGGGGACATTTAGCGTTACATAAAATTGGGACATTTTTTCGAATGGGGGGTAGCCTAAGAATTACGTTGTAATTAATATATATATATATATATATATATATAGAGAGAGAGAGAGAGAGAGAGGAATCCTTTCGGTTATTTTCTTTCCGAATGTTGAAAGCGTTAGCTCTAATTTTTGACTGAAGGGTAGACTGAAGAACTAGTATTTTCGAAAGTGTTTCCTATTTTGTTATTGAAGAAATTAATAGATAAATGAAAATTATCTAGGTTGGAAAAAGGTAGTTCTCTAGATAATTACTTTTGTTGCAGGCGATGACGAAAGAAAAAATAATTTCGAAGCAGTAGCCGATGTATTGTTTTCCGCATTTGTTAAAGAAAATTGAAATGAGCGGCTTGGGGGGTAGGTCATTTTGACAGGAGCAAACGCTGACAGCACCAATTAAAACAAGTTGTACGATTAAAGGTAGAGAGCGAAAGCAGTAGTAAATGTGTAACAATGAAATAGATATCGGAACTATTGATAATATCATCGAAGTGCAAACTTTTTTGTCCTTATCACGAGTACTCGATATATGTATTATTTCCTTTTAGTTTTTTCTTGGTTAACATTTATACGTACGATGTCTCTTTATAGTTCACTTCCCGTTCAATTTTTCTAACGGTTAATGTTAATTAATTTTCAATTTTTGTTTTCGATTATTTGTTTATAATTTTTTCCCCGTCAATACCCTTTTCGTATGTATTTTATCAAAAATGTGACGCAAACGATTACCCAATCGAGAACGAACAGAAAGAAATCGTTAAAACTGTATAAAGACATATTATTGAAATGAGCCATATCAATTACAGCGATAATGATATTGTGTAGTTTAAATGGGGTACTGGGGAATAGTGTAGGAAATTGTATTGCGGATGAACTTACGAAAACGGTGTGCTAGCTTTACGATCGACCATTAGTCAAATTTAAATCAATGTTGCGAATAAACGCTCAGTTAGAATGGATGGGTAAATTTAGTCGAACGAGTGTGATATTTCTGGAAAATATTATTATAATCTCGACAATAATGTTACTAAGAATACTCGGTTTACTGACAGTATAATTACGTAATGGATTTAATGTTAGAATAAGAACGAGACACTATGTGATAATTGTGACACTTTATGTTAGCGAAACAGGTTGGTTGTTGCCAGTGCCGGATTAAGCAAGCGCGGCGCCCGTAGCAAATTCTATCGAGGGGTCCCTGATCTACTGAGTTCTTAAGTATAAAGTGGTAAAACAATAATTCAGTACTCAGTATGTTTATTTGCCATCTTTAGGTTACAAATTATGTTTTAGTGTTTAATAGTAAAGTAGATTACAATAGGCCCTGTTGGCCTTTGACAAGTACAAAAAGCCATTGTTCAGATTGTCCCAGAAATTTAGAATAATTTTGATAAGAAACTAACATTTTAAAACTTACAATTAATAACGACGAACTTTTATTATTTGTTGAACTTTTACAAATTTTCTAGATTTAATGTGGGCGAATTTAGAGATAATACCGTTTGTATCGAATTTCTCTGAGCAAATCATATTCTATATTCATCAAAGAGAGACAATTCAGACGTTCTTGACTCATCGTGTTCCACCTTAATTCATTTTTTATACGCTTCAATGTCCAAAATGAACGTTAGCCACTGCAGTTAGTCATCATGAGAGGCAAATAAATGCGCAAAGCAATTTCTAAATTAGGCAAACACGATTCTAATGAATTTTTCATTAGGAATTTATAATATTGAATTTCCAGAGCTTCATTTTTTGAACTGTCAATTGCACTAGCCACATCCGTTTTCAGTAGCTCGGCAAACTGCACTAATTTGTCGTCTAGGCTGTCTTCCAAATCATTTGCTTAAGTACTGACCATAATTGGAGTTTTTTTCCAAATCTCTTCTGCTGTAATAGATTTTAATGATGGAAAAATTCCGAAAACACTACTAAATTTTTGGTATACTTTCATGTGTTTATCTAAAGCAGATAGTGTGTTATCAATAATGACAACAAACACCTCAATTTCGAACACTTTGCGTTTCGTTTGCGTCGTCTTGAAGTCTATTGCTGATATTCATGACAACCTGCCACATCTTTGGCTTTTGCTTCATCCATATAATGATTCATAAAGGACGTATACCCTGTATTAAGGTCTGTATTAGACGATTGCAGCGACGCACTAGTCGCTTGCACGCGTTCTAGGATACCATTTTATCATGATTGCCGTTATTCCCGTTTCCAACTTATTCATCTTTAAAACTAGTCCGTAAGCTTGATTACGACACTCTGTCCTTTTGATCTATATTATAGCAAAAGTCACTCAACACTTGCTTGATAGTGGTAAAACCACATATAAAAGTGCCTTCGTAGCATCAGCTCTGGCGGGCCACCTAATATCCGACAACCTTTTCAAAATCAGAATTTTCGAAGTAAGAACTTTCGTAAGAAGACCCCAACGATATTTAGAAGCAGAAAAAATAAAATTATAAAGATTTTCAATAAAATCGAAAAAAAAAAAATCCTTCTATATACAACAGTTTGCAGCGCCTTAGTAACTAAATTTAATGCATGTGCAAGACAGGGAATGTATTCTGCATACTTATTTATATTCCTTTAATTCGTACTTGCAGGCCGCTGTATTTTCCGCTCATGTTGCTGACATTATCATAGAACACGACAATCTTTGATATCAATGCCATTCTTACTTAAGAAATCTAGTAAACTTTGGGTAATTTGTTCAGCAGTATGGGGCCTTCCATGTCTAAGAATTTAACAAATCTCTCAACTGGCCCAGATGATAGAACATAGAGCACTATCAGAGTCAGTTGGTCTACATGCAATATATTTGTAATAGAATCTAATGACACTGATTAGTACCTGGCTCTCTTAATTTCGCAAATAATTTGATCTAGCACGCTTGATGCAATTAATTTGATAAATTCCTCGCATGTTGTTTTAGATAAATATCACGTGTGTCTTTTTCCTTTATGGGCATAAGTTTGAATATGTTGGGCCATAAAAAACGTTCAATTCGGAAAGTAATTCTAACAAAACCTAAGTAATTCCTATTATGTATTGAACTAATAATTTTATCACTACCCCGAAACACAAGATCTCATTCTGCTAAAAACTTTATTACTGCAATAATTCGTTTTAAAACCATCTGCCAATAATTTTGCTCAGAACAAGTTGACGATCTTACTATGTCAGGATTACGAAATGGTTCTGAGAAATTTAATTTCAGGAAGCCTCTCATTACTTTTATAACTTACATAGACTTATTACTAGAAAATCATTTTTTTTTTGCTATATGATTGCTAAATTATAATGAAAATAATGTGAACTGTAAGTCTTACAAATAAATAGACAATTTCAACATTTTGAATCGAGCTATTTCAATTCTACTACCCATCCACACTGAGTGTCGAGTAAGAGTGCTCGCATACGTCAGCCTTTTGGTAGAGCCAATTATCAATTATCAGGCCGATTAAAATTCGGTACGATTATACGAGCGACTTTTTCTAGAACTTGTACGTTTACCTTATGAAATTATGACGTGTTTTATTTTCGCCAACAAAATAATAATCGGATAAATATTGTCTTCGATGGATTGCCTTGGTTGGAAGAGGTGTAACGTTTTAGTGACATCAAGTAAATTCAATATACCACAACTTGTTAAGTTTCGCTCGAAAAATTACGCTCAGGCGTTGGCGGGTCTGGATACGTGGGGCCCTCTTGTGCGCGGGGGCCCGTAGCAATTGCTACTCTTGCTACGTGGTTAATCCGGCACTGGTTGTCGCATGTCATTAAGGCAAGATTAATCTCTATCGACTCAACTGGTCACTCGAAGAGGTGGTAAACGTTTGAGGTAAGAATCGGTATTTACCAAAATTTATTTGCATCCGCTTCCAGAAACTTATCATAGCTGCAGTAGTACGTACTAACTGCAAATAGCTGGCAAGTCTTTGTCAAGATTACCGTGTCCCTAAAATCTCATAATCGGCAGTTCGGCCGAATTTGTTTCTGCCATGCACGTCGTTCGGGCTAAGATATAGTTAATGGCGCGATAAAAACTGACAAGCGATTAAGAATCGAAATCCATAGCTCGAAAATCTAAATGAAGTCTTTGATCGGGATTAGGATTGAGAAATACGATTAGAACTTTCGCAACCTCCTGCTTTCGGCCAACTAACAATAAGCCAGGCTAACCGGTGACAATATGATTAATACGAAGTGTCGGGCAATTTAAATGATCAAATCGACGCGCGTGTAGATCGAACTACTGAAAATGAGCTTATCATTGACCCCCATGTAGAGATCTTTTACTACATCCGTAAGTGTGAAACTGGAGATGTAAACGAATCCCGCAAAGCGTATTACATTAAGTTAATGCTAGCGGCGTAGTCTGGCAGCTCGAAAGAATAATAAATTTAATCGTTTTCTTTGCCGTCAGCGTCGTACCGTTACGTATTTAAAGCACACTTAAAAGGTAGATAAAATCGATTGTTCTCTGACTACGTTCGAATCAAAATCAATTGAAATGAGAGGGGACACATTCAAAGGTTAATTGACTGCCTACAAAACGGCGCTCTCTGAATACGTCGAGCAAGTATGGTAATATTATTACAACTTACGTAGTTAGTCCCCGAGAGAGCTATACAGCTAATTAAATCGCAATGCTCGCCCATGTCGTGCAGTGTTGCACGATCAGATTTGTTTATTACAATGACTTTTGTGATTTAAACCAGCCCGAGATAACGCGCTATTTGAACGATTTTCCACTACAAAAAAAAAAATGCAGCTGATCGCTCCAACATATTCTCTTCTGTTGTGCACTTCCCCGCCGGCAAAAATGCATGGTATTGTTTAGCGAAACTGAATTGGTTTTCGGTGAAGCTAGAGTGTATGTGTACGTGGTTGCATTTCAGAAAATATTATATGTTTACTTTAAACCGCATTATATACGAAAAATTATTAACATGCGAATTTCTCGATGAGTATGCGTTGTTGAAATGCAGCCCGGTTGAAGACAAACATCCATGTCGATCTATGAACTTGGCGTTAATGTCGAACTGGCTCTATTTTATTTTATTTATTTTTGTATTTCGCCGGCGCAGGGTCTTTTACGAAGTAGACAAATTATACCGGAAAGAGGGTATTAAAGGAAGCCGGAAAACTAGGAATCAAAAGTGTGAGCGCCTTTAATAATACAAAGCAGCATTCGAAGGGGAAGTCTCCGGTGAGCATCGCAGTTAAAATCTGAATCATTCGAAAGAAGATAGAACGATAAAGAAGCTTATAATGAAAGAAAAGAAAAGATGATGGAAATAGACGATAATAAAAACGAACAGGACAGTTAGAACAGAAAATACATTGCAGAAGATCGAAATGTAGATTTGGCTAAATCGGTAAATAGCCGGGCTGCGGACTAAAAAAAAAGAGACAAAGTTAATACTAAATGAAGATAGTTCTATAGGAAATCGCCGGGGCTGGATTGAACGGTGTAAATCTTGCAGACGAATCAGTCTGATTGTGTTATCTTCAGCATCGGTTGTGAATCCAGAAGAAGTTATTTTGAATAGAGCGACAGATAGGTATGTCGAAAGAACGGTTCGAATGAAAAGCATTGTGGGGTCTGCAGATGTGAAAAAAAAGGCACGAACGTAATTGTTGTGGATTCTGCGGTAAAAACTAAGCGAAAAGAAAACCCTTTTCGAGGGTTTAGAAAACTTGTGAGATAGAACTGTAAAGGCAGCACCGACTCTTCTAAGACTTCTGCGGAACTATCGGTAAAGATTATTATAAGAAGGAAATGATGAATACACACAGACTAAGGTTGAATTCGTCAATAATGGCCAATTTGCGGAAAAATTTAACCGATACGAGCAGGTAGAGTAGATTAGGAGAACGGGAAAAATTGGTTTAATTAAGAATGAAATAATGATTTTTATTCCATTTTATTGATACTCGGTCTTCCTACTCCATATTGAGCCTCTTATGTCCTATCTTTTCCCTCTCCACAGATTGTTCCTATTATTTGTTCCTTTCTCCTAACAATATTTGATATCGTATCAAGGTATAATCGAATCCTTCCTATTCTAATTATTTTTGGGTAAAGGTCGTTGACGAGCCCAAAATAAAAAAAAAAAAATACAAAGTGCGGATGGAAAGACGAAAATATTTTGGGGAGAGAAGCGCCAATTAAATTTTCCGGTTCCTCCACCGACGTAATTTTTTCATTATTTTCATACGGTAATAAACTGTTGCGATTATTATTAAGCACCAGTCTTTTTTCAATCAGTCTATTTCGTTTTTCCTGTATGTAACCTAAGCCAATAATCCGTTTTGTATTGTTTTTAAATTGTGGCTCTGTGTCCTTTTGATGGTCGTGATTGATTAAAAAAAAAATCGAATCCTAATATAGCTAGTCGTGTATAGTTCCCGCATTGGCTTCCCGGTAATCCAAGAAGGTGATGCAAGAATATTCTAGGCGTTGGATAACCGAGTTGAGTTTATACGAGAGCTTTTCTTCTGAATGCGTAGTTTAAAAATTACAAGCAGCTAAAATTTTACAAATGGAAATGTGTATAATTTTATATATTTATTCGGTCCTTGTTAACTATATAAAAGTAAACACAACGGAGATAATTCTTTAATATTCAGTACATATACACCCTGTCAAGAAAGTATCGGGAATTGTTAAATAAAACGAACAATTTTTAATTTTCATCCAAATTTATTTTGTCACCTTCAAAATAACATCCATTCGAAGCGATGCACATATGCCAACGCTTTTTCCACTCGGCAAAGCACTTCTGATAGGCGGTTTCCGGGATGGCCTTTAGCTCTCGCGTCGCATTCGTCTTGATGTCATCAATCGATTCGAAGCGCATTCCCCGTAGCGGAAATTTGAGTTTTGAGAATAGGAAGAAGTCGCAGGGTGCTAAATCTGGTGAATACGGCGGTTGTTCGATGATATTTACCGAGTGTTTGGCCAAAAACTCATTCACAATTATGGCTTTGTGAGACGGCGCATTATCGTGATGGAGAATCCAAGAATTGTCGACCCACAAATCGTTACGTTTACGACGGATAGCCTCTCTCAAACGTCTCAAAACACTTAAGTAAAACTCTTTGGTGACTGTCTGTCCGGCTGGCACATATTCATAGTGTACCACGCCTCGAATATCGAAGAAAACAATCAACATGATCTTCACTTTCGATCGGCTTTGGCGAGGTTTTTTCGGCTTTGGCGCGCCAATTGGCCGCCATTCGGACGATTGCTGGTTCGTAAGCGTGTCGTACTCGTACACCCATGTCTCGTCACCAGTAATTATCTTTTCCAAGAAGGTAGGATCCAAATTGGCTCGATCCAGCATGTCTGCAGCTACCTGTTCTCGGTACTTTTTTTGAAAGAAATTCAGGTCTTTCGGAACAAGCCGAGCCGCAACGCGTTGCATACCCAATTTTTCGTGCACAATCGTACGTACGCTCTCGTGTGACATGCCCAATCCATGAGCCATCTCTCTCAAGCTCACATGACAATTTTCAGCAACGATTTCCTTGATTTTATCGACGTTATCATCGGTCACACTCGTTGAAGGCCGTCCAAAGCGAGGCATGTCTTCGACCGTCTCCCGACCATCCTTGAACGCTCTGTACCACTCGTAAACCCGCGTTTTTGATAAAGCAGATTCACCAAAAGCCTTCTGTAACATTTTCAGTGTATCGGCACAAGAAATTTCGTTCGAAACACAGAATTTAACACAAGTACGTTGTTCAATATTTTCACTCATTGTAAAACTTCGACAAAACACTTCAAGGTCGACTGATTTTAACAGCTGCTGTAAACACACTGGTTGACAGATCGCGCTAAAAATAGGCATCATAATACAAAACAGTTGTACCAACCTGGAAAAAAAAAATTATCTGCCTAGCTATTACCCGGGAGATTTAAATTGACAATTCCCGATACTTTCTTGACAGGGTGTATATTTAAAAAAAAAAAAAAAAATTTATCCGGTCTCGGCCGCTGGATAAAGTAACACTAGAAAAACTGACGGTTGTTTAAATCAGTATGTTGTGAAAAAAGGAATTAATAACAAAGTGAAGCGCGATTTCTGAGTTTTTCTGTGGCGAATGTCGTTTTTTATTTATTTTTTAATTTATAAACTGTTAAAAAAGGATACGGAATATTGTTTTTTCGCAACATAATAAAATCCGATCTATGAAATATTTAATAATTCTATAAACAATTTTTTTTGCTATTTTTGTTTTTTAAGTCGGACGGAATCCGTTAATTTTTTTTAGGGTGAAACGTGACTGTACGAGAAACGTACATAGACTGTTATCGAATTAATAGAATACACGAAAAATTATGAGTTCAAATTTAATTGTACTTGTGCGTGCGTAAGCACTTTGTTCTTTTTGTTCAAAATATAAAATGCGATCAATTAATTCCCTATAAGTTCATTTTTACGGATGGTTCTCGGGGACCTAATGGAAGCGGAGCCTCTTTCACTTGTTCTGATATCAGTGTCTCAGTCGTTTCGCCTTCCTTCCTGTTATATTCTCCTTACTGCTAGAATTATGGCTGTTCTACACTTTATTATTTATATCTCCTATCTCTTCCGTTCCAATTATTTAATTGTTTCAGATTCCACCGAGTGCTCTCCAGACTATTTCTTCTTCCTTTGCGACTTACTTTTTGGACTTTTTCATTCTTCATATACGCCCCCTCTTATCCGTAATCTTTCTCGCTTCATATTCTATACATCGTATAAATGTTACTTCGAGTCCCTGGCCGCGTGGAAGTAAAGGGGAACGAAACGGTTGATTCTCTGGCTTGCTCTGCTGCATCTTCCCATCTCTTTTTT
Organism: Icerya purchasi; assembly: GCA_039619475.1. Lineage (NCBI taxonomy): Eukaryota > Metazoa > Arthropoda > Insecta > Hemiptera > Monophlebidae > Icerya > Icerya purchasi. Next base: position 244,760,015 of record CM077115.1, read on the forward strand.
CACTAAAATTCCCGCCTCTCTCCTGCTATCCTCATGTCGGAAATTCCATTCCAGACGTTGATCTAATATCTACGCTCCGTCGTTTTTCAGAGCTCTCTCTATTTTCGCGTTCAACACCTAGTTTTCTATATTGTTATCTCTAGCTCTATCTGTTACTTCACCGCTTTGCTGACACTTCCATTATTCAATCATTCTCTGTTGCCTTTCTCTTGTTTTTGTCTTTGCTTAACACCTCCCCAAAATCGTCCTTTTCATCAAAGTGATAAGGCCTTCCACGGTTCCAAATCATTTTATTTTTTTTTTTTTTTAGGTGCCCCGAACGTTTTATTCCGTATTCCTTCTTGCTATCATTTGGGCTTCGTACACTTTATTGCGCATCTTATCTTTTTCTACTCTCTATATTATTCCAGCTCTCAGCGTACTTATACCATTACTCTCTAGCAGAAACTGACTTTTTCTCTTCCATATTGTTTCTGAATGGTGGTTCTTTGTTGACGAGCCCTATAAAAGAAAATAGGAAAAACGGTAATAATAACGTTTTTTTTTTTTTTTTTGTTTTTTCCCTCTCACCTTTCGCCCTGTGCGGCCCCAGTTTAAATATTTTCTTCCGAATATCGACCGGTCCCTTTTATACTGATAAATAATTAAATCGAATAATAATGGTATCGGAGTATTTTGTAAATATCACGACTGTAACGCTAGCAATTCACACTATATTATAAATGCGAGTTGGTAAAATCAGGAGTGGCTGTTGAATTCATTTTAAAATAATAAATATGTATTACGTTTTGGGAAAGTGCGGCGTTACGTCAGTTGCTTTATCGAGGTGGTCCGATCGATGAACGGTATAAAGGAAAACGATAGCAATATTTGTTCCGTTTAAATTTCGCTTTGCAGATGGTGAATTTCCCGTAATATAGTTAATTAAAAAAAAAAAAAGCGGAGAGAGAGAAAAACTTTTGTTTTTGTTTTTTTTTTTTTTTTTTTTTGGGCTTGGCCGAACTTTTTGGTTCGATTCTGTGCGATTCATTTTAATGCCTTTTATGGAAAAATATCGAAATATGAAATTTTGCGAAGTAAATTTCATTTAATAATTATTAAGATTAATTTCCTACTCTTTTTAACATTTATACTGCTAGTATCGCCTCCCTTCCTTTAAATTCCCACTCTTTATTCTTTGCCGATGATATTTTGCTTTTTTCCTCTTCCCACGATATTGACGCAGCTAATGATGCTCTCAAATCGTCCCTCAATTTCCTTGAAAGTGCTCTTGCCTCAATTAACCTTTCGATTTCTCCTTCTAAGTCCTCCTGCGTTGTATTTACCCTTCGCCCTTATAACCCTGCTTCTGTTAATTTATCCTTAAATAGCACAGCTATTGCTCGTGTTAATTGCTTTCGTTATCTCGGTATCTTTCTCGATAGTCGTCTGACTTTTTCCGAACATATTAAATATCTTTCCTCCTCCTCTACTAAACGGTTGAACCTGCTGAAGGTCCTGTCTCCGACTAAATGGGGTGGTGACCCTTTCATTCTTATTCTTCTATATAAATCCATCGTCCGCTCCAAGCTTGATTACTGTTCGTTCATTTATGCCTGCGCTTCCAAATCCCGTCTCTCTAAACTTGATGTAATCCAAAATTCTTGTCTTAGACTCTGTCTCGGTGCTCTTAAATCCTCTCCTATTCCAGCATTGCTTGCTGAATCGAATGTTCCTCCCATGTCTATTCGCAGATCTTATTTGGGCTATCGCTTCCTTGCTAAACGTCTTTCTCTCTCATCTTCTTCTCTCATTTTTTCCTACCTTTCAATTTCTCGGAATTGGCGCTTTGTGCCTAGGAAAATTCCTATCCTGTCCCTTATTTCTCTCCATCTTAGTTCATTTTGGTCGTATACAATTTCCTTTAATAGTCTGCCTTATTTCTCCTTTAACTTCAGCGATCTCTGCCATCCTCCCAGAGTATTTATTTCGCCTACACTTGCAAAATCTCTCCCTCCAGCTGTAATTAAACAGGAATTCCACAGTATTGTCAATTCTCTCTTCCCTTCTCATGTTACCATTTTCACTGATGGTTCTAAGGGGCCTGATGGGGTTGGTGCTTCTTTTATTCTTCCAGACTATAACTTCTCTGAATCCTTCTGTCTTCCTTCTTTCTGTTCCATATTTACAGCCGAGCTAATGGCTATTTTACGTTCTATTATTTTTATCTCCTCCAATCATCTTTCTTCCCAGTTTCTGATCATATCCGACTCCATGAGTGCTCTTCAAGCCATCTCTTCTCCTCTTCCTAATCATTCCTGTGATTTTTCTATTCTCCGCATACGTTCTCTCATTTGGACTCTCTCTTCTCTCCATGGAATCCATGTTGACTTGCTGTGGGTTCCTGGTCATTCTGGCATCTCAGGTAATGAGAAGGCTGATTCTTTGGCTCGGGTTGCTGCTTCTTCTTCTACATTCTTCTTCAAAAAAATCCCATCCTCTAATCTCTTGCCTTTGTGTAAACATTTTCATCTCAGATTTTGGTCGAATATGTACCCTTCCTCCTTTTCTAATTGTCGCTTTTTTTATCTGTCAGTTCAGCCTAATCTTCCTTCAAATCCTTGGTTCCTTCTGTTTCCTTCACTTCCTCGCTCTGTTGTTGTCTCCATTGTGCGTTTGCGCTTAAACCATTCCTTGCTACCTTCCTCACGCTTTCGCCTCTCGTTGACCTCTTCCCCATGTTGTCCTCTCCATTCAAACGATGCGGTTGTTTGTGACACCGATCACGTGTTCTTTGAGTGCTCTGCTCTTTCGGTGGAGCGCTCGGCTCTATATTCCCACTTGCTTGGGCTGGGGCTTGCTGCTCCTTTTTGTGCTCGTTATATCCTGTCTTTTCCTTCTACACTTATTATCCCCTCCATTGTTTCCTTCTTATTAGCGATAGCTGATCGCCTCACTGTATAACTTTCGTTTTCCCTTAATTGTTTCTGGGTGAAGGTCCTCGGTTGACGAGCCCAATTAAAAAAAAAAAAAAAAAAAAAGATCAATTTATCATATATAGTTTTTTAATGATGTAATGTATAATAAATACTTTGTATTACGATCATTTTAATAATTTTTCGTTTCAAATGGTACAAAATGTGTATGCAGACGCAGTGATTTAGCGAGGACATCTGACCTTCATTCAAATTCTATAGACGACAAACATGGACGTTATGGTCTTAAAATTATTATTAAATTTATTAAACAGTATTATTATTCGGTATTAATTCGCTGTTGAACAGTAGTAAGGTTACTTTGATGAATAAACGAAATTTTAAACATCAAATTTTCTCGACCTTTTTGTGACGAAGTCTATTAAAGCCTCTACATTTCCTTACGATTGCCTTGTAAATGTTTGTATTTCGCACGAGGAGAAACCGATCGACAAATTATCGATATACTATATATATATATATATATATATATATATAACTCGGCCATTTTGGCCTCGCAAGGGGCTGTGCCCCTTGTCCCCTCTTGCTTTTATTTATGTCTCTTTCTCTTCTATACTTTGTATAAAATGATCAAAATTTACAACGTAATTCTTACTGGCATCAACACACACAAAAAATAACATAACCACAAAAATCCTATTCTAACATTTAACTTCCGTTATATAAAATTAAGACATTTTTTCGTTACATTTTTCGTTACATATTTCATTACATAAAATTATAACATTTTTTAAATAACAATAACAAAAATCCTACAAAATATAACAAACGTTACATAAAATTGGGACATTTTTCTGGGACATTTTTTGGGACATTTAGCGTTACATAAAATTGGGACATTTTTTCGAATGGGGGGTAGCCTAAGAATTACGTTGTAATTAATACGTATATGCGTGTTTGTTTTTTTAAAGTAAATTTTGTTATTTCGTCCACAATTTAAGAATTCCATTGTTTGGTGATTCCTATTGCGAATGGAAAAAAAATAAAAAATAAACCATATCGTTCTGTTGTCTTTTGTGAGTCCATAGTCACCAAAGTGTCGCGGGTGAACGAATGTATAACATTTAATGCACTATCGGAAACACAGGATCCGACAGACCTGTTTTATATATATACATATATTGTTGTAACCCTTCCTTCACTCGAATATTGTTTTTAACAACCCTGTTCCTCCGTACTATACAGGTGTCTTAAATTTCGGGGCCAGGGCCGTTAAAACGACTCTATAACAAAAAAATAATACTTTCGAAAAAAACACGTAAGAGTTCGATCAAACACGATGATACAGCCTCACACGGTGGATCTACGCTACGGCGAATAACAGCGATCGCACCGTCCGACAGCACATAGACAACACAAAACTAACTAGCAGGCAGATTTACCCCGGTCGATGAATGTGATCTTGCCGCTGTTCAACCCCGAACCCACGCTAGTGTAGCTATTTAATCGCAGATAACATTTTAATAATAATAATAATAATATTTCTGTTACTTTAATTTCCGAAAGTGTTTAATTCAAAATTTCCGTCTCATCTGCGGGCAACAAGTGCGGAATTCCTTAATTATTGATTTTACGTTAATCTGTTCTCTGTTTTCATTGTTATTTACTTTAAAATTACGTTACTTTCCCGCATGAATACGCTATTTGGAATTAAATTACAATTGAAAAGATAACACAGAGAACAACCTAGCCAGATTTTACGTTCATTTTTCTTATTTGTTTTTAATTATACTACTAAATCGCTCTTAAATAACTACACCAGCATTCGTGGTTTCACCACAATATATATATATATATATATATATATATATAAATATAGTACTAATAAAAAGTAATATTAAAATTTTATTACATTTTTATAAAAAAATGAAATAGATGCTTGTATGTAATTGAATACAAAATATTTAACTTTACAGTTTTAAAAAAAAAATAAGGTATATCCATATTTTGAATAAACTTGAAAATAGTAGTAAAATATAAATATTTATTATCAATCTTTTTAAATTTACTATGCGAGAAATAATGAAAAGAATTAACAATTAGATGATGCTCCAACAGCACTTAAACGTTATAATTTTTCGTCACTGTGTAGTTTTCGAGTAAACAAATACATATCGTACATGTTATCCAGAAATATTTTACGAACTCGAATTTTGTTAGAGCACAATTGTCACTCCGTAAAATCGTTTAAAAATTACCTCTGTGACACGTCGAATCCGGGAGATTTTTTATTTTTTAATAGCTCTGTGTATTTTTCTTTCTGTGTAGGAGAAAACAATTTCATTTTTGTGTTATCTCGTTTAATGCACTTTTTTCGCTTGTCGAGAACTTTAAAAATGTCGCCTTAATATTTCGCAACAGTTTACACCATTTGTTTTCCACTTCTGATCCGGTTGATTGTCTCTTCCTGTTTTAATGGTCGGTTCCATCTTAACGGATTATTGATATTCTTTGTTATTTTCTATAGATTACCTGGTTTCGTGTGTAGCCCCGTTAAATTAGATAAATGCATTTTTAAAAATTTGGTCCTTGAATTTTTTTTTTTTTATTAAAATTTTCAAACCGTGGTTAGACCCCGGGCCGTGTATAATATCTAGACTATTACGGCCCGAGAGTCTCCGGTTACAGGAATGCCCCTAATCCATTGTCCCTGACGAACTGGAAGACTGCACTTTGGTTCGCTTCTGAGTTTGAGAGAACATGGCTGAGGTTATCAAATCCGTGTCTCGTTCTGGAGGATTGGAATGCAGGGCAGTTTATGAGAATGTGCTCAACCGCCGGTGGCTCTTGTGCGCGACAGAAAGGACACGTGGTTGGAGGGTGAGCGCCTTCCAACAGGTAGTCGTGGGATAGTCGCGTGTGGCCCAGGCGTAAACGGTTGAGCGCGCGCTGATAAACTCGTAAGGTCCCCTGGGGGGGGGCACCATGGCTCTACGGATTTCTTTATATTCTGGAGGTGGGATGGGGTGGAGATGTGTTCTTGTTTCCACTGTTCCATTATTTGTATTTTTACAGCTTCTGATATTTGAGGGGGCCCAAGTATGCTTTGCGGACTGGGAGCTGTAATGGTTGATTGAGCTGCTGTGTTAACCCTTTCATTTCCTGGGATTCCCGCGTGACTTGGGACCCACAACACTACTAGCTTATATCCCTTCGATTGTAGTCCCATGATGAGTGCCAAGACGTGGTTTATTAACCCCCTCCCCGGGACTCTCCCTCCTAACATCTTAGCCGCCACTAATGAATCTGTTATCAATAGGATGTCATGGATTGGCTCTGTGGACGCCAGGATCATTTCCAGACATAAGCGTATTGCATATAATTCGGCATCTAGGATTGAGCAGTAATCGTTCAGACGGATGGTTGTCATTGCTCCCTTCACTTCGAAAGCGCACGCAGTTGGTGACATCCCCTCGACGGGTGCTGCTTTGGCCCCATCTGTATAACATTGGATAGCGTTGCTGTACTGTCTTATTGTTACGCACGCGTCTTGAGTAAGTTGCTCTGACATGCCGTAGGACTTATACTTTTGCAGAACCGATAGGTTAACTGCTACAGGCTCAAGTTGCCACAGATGTAACGAGCCGGTAGCTGCTGCCTGGCACTCTGTGGAGTCGTTGACATTGACATTCTGAAGTAGCTTGGTGAGAATTGGTAGTGGGTCGTTAGTGAACGCTGCGAGTAAGGGGGTTTCGGGATGGATATAAGGCAGCTTTAGGAATGGAATATTGCACCGCAGGGTATGCAGGGAGCGATAGAATTTCAGTGGGGGAGAGCCCGTTAGTGCACAGATACTCCTACACGGTGTTGTATAATGGGCTCCGGTGATGATTCGTAGTGCAGAGTGGTGAATTGCGTCCAGTTTTTTCAGGTTACTTAGAGACGCTGAGGAGTACACCTGGCACCCATAATTTATTTTACTTAGGATCAAGGCTTTGTAAACATTAGAGATTAATTTGGGATGAATATTGAGTTGGGGATTGGAGAGGTATCGGATTATTGACAGTAACTTTATACATTCGGATTTTAGCTTATTAATGTGCAGGCGCCAAGTTAATCTGCTATCAAACTCCAGGCCTAGGAACCTGGCTGAAATACAGTTCGGAATTATGGTGTTGTTTATTTGGAAAGGAATCCTGTTGGTCACAGGCCGTCCCCTATAGAAATCGACACATACCGTCTTTGCGGAGGAAAAGTTTAGACCATTGACTTCTGACCATTTTTGGAGTTTGGAGATAGTTTTCTGAAGGATTGTGTGAGATATGTGTGGATCACGAGACGCTAGGGAAATGCTAAGGTCGTCAATGAAGAGCCGGGCCGTTACTGGTGGCTGAACACAATCAGCAATGTCATTGATGTACATTATGAACAAGGTTACGCTAAGCGCAGAGCCTTGAGGTATGCCGTTCTCGATGCTCATTGCATCAGAGACTTGAGAGTCGATTCTGACCCGTATAGTTCGGTCTGACAAGTAGTTTTGAATGAATCTTATCATTCTACCTGTCACCTGCCATCTTCGTAGTTTGTTTATTAGGCCTTGCCGCCATAGGCGGTCATAGGCTTTTTCAATATCGAAGAATATGGTTATCAGGTGCTGTCGACTTTTGAACGCAGATAAAATCTACCTTTGAAGGCTCACCAGATGATTCGACGTTGATTTAGCCTTACGGCCTCCGGCTTGTATTGTGGAGAGGATATTTTTGGATTCACAAAAGGAGAGGAGACGTCTGTTGACCATTATATCCAGGGTTTTGGATAAGGTACTCATCAGTGAGATAGGACGGTAGCTACTGGGTAGTGAAGGATCCTTATTCTGTTTTAAAATCGGAATAACGATTGCCTCTTTCCATGAGATCGGAATGTTACCTTGTTCCCAGATCTGGTTATAGATGTTTAGCAGATATAGTCTTGCCGCCGTGGGAAGGAGCTTTAGCATGAAAGGATGGATGGAATCTGCGCCAGGTGCACTTGCCTTCAGCTTATTGTCTAAGACAAAATTGTCCTTGAATTTTGTTGTCCCGGTGAACAATAAAACGCTACTATCAAAGGATCGTTGGCCTGAATTTCGGTAATTTCTTCTGCTCCATCTTTCATTTTTTTATTAAATAAAAAATATTTGATTGGTTAGTTTTAATCTTTTTTTATTCACTGAAGGCAGTGCCTTGTCGCTGCAGCTATTGTGTCCTGCCGATAGCCATTAATGTTTTTACTTTTTTTGGGGGGGGGCGCCAACCAAGGGCAATGATCTATCATCAAAGAATTACGAAAACAGGATTAAATTTTGATATATAAAGAAATAGAGGAAATGAACTCGGCTAAGATTGGAACAACATCTGGTGAAGGAAAGGAAAGTATGTAGGAAGCACAAAAAGGAGTAGGTAGTTTTAGGTGGAGAAGCTTAGTGTAGAGGAGGGAACGCTGCTGCACAAGAAGAGAGCATTCAAAAAGGATATGATTTGCATCACAAACACAGTCATGATCCGAGAGATGAAAATTACAGTATGTGGAAGAAACAATAGAAAAACGAAAGAGAGACGAAGGAAGACAATTATGGTTGAGACGAAGACGTGTTATGGAGGAAATAACGGAACGTCTGAAACCAGGGAAATCAGCAAACCAGGAACGTGATGAAGGAAGAGGCTGTATTAATTTGTAAAAGGAATGAGGATTAGGAAAGGAGGTAATGTAAATATCCGATATCATGATTTGAGGTGTGCTCGTTTGGATGGAAAGAGGATATTATTGGCAGGAAATGTATTGACAAATTTGCCGTTATAGGAAGCAGAGCGAGCAAACGAGTCAACTAGGTTGTTGCCTGCGATGCCGCTATGACCGGGAATCCAAAGAAGATCGATTTGAATGGAACGAACTAAGAAGAGATTTGCAATTAGGAACGAATGGAAAGGATAATGTAGTCGCATGAAGAGGATGGAAAAGGAGAGGATATAGCCTGCAAGACGCTCATGGAGTCAGAACAAATAAGGTATTTATTATTATAGGAGGAAATTGCAATGAACAGAACTGCACGGAGTATTGCATACGATTCTGCAGTGAAAATGGAACAGAAGGAAGGAAGTTTATAAAGTTCGTAGTGTGGAAGAGAAGAAAGAAGAAAGGAAGCTCCGACCCCCTCATCGCTTTTGGAACCATTCGTAAAGAGGGCAGACGAAGAAGGAAATAGAGACCTCAAAGCTCCGTTGTACTCGCTTAAAGCGATAGAAGTTTACTTTTATTTATATTTAACTTCTATACAGAAATTTACTGCGTTTTTATTAAAATTGACTTAGACGTGTTTATAATTATTACCTTTAATCCTCCTATTTCGATGTGGTTTCCCGTTAACAGTGTATTCTATTTCCATTATTAGCAAAGACTAATGTTATTCGAGTGTTTTACAGTTTGCACATGTGAGAGCTGCACTCAAATTTAACGCTGTTTATGAAGACGTATTGTAGAAAATGCTGTCCATTAAAATAAATTTGGACACTTTCGACCGTGGATAATAGTTTCCAGTTTTTTTCTTTCTCTTTCGTGTCAACTTTGCTGCGGACTCCGTCATATTTGCTGCATTCGACTGTTTTTTTCGGCTTCGATTGGTCAGGTTTAGGAGCTATTGCATTTTTTTTGCAACGCGACATAAAGAAGCAATATTAATATTACGGTAGTATTATTTCGCGTAAGCTTTAAACGTGTTTTTTTTAAAAAATAGTTTTCACGCCGCGGGTTTCTTTTCAATTAATTGTTCGTCCAAATGATTTTTCTCTCGGGACATTTTTATTCATTTTGACTAGCTTTATAGCGTAAAACAAATTTCCCGAATTAGTTTCAGAACACATCCTGTCTATGTGTGCCTATATGTATGATGATATAGTTCATATGTAAGCAGTTAATCCGGCTTTTTTAATTTCAGAGTTGGTAACTAATTTATTAGCAGCATTCTAGACTTTGGACTGACATGTATCCTTCTTTATTTTCTAATCATTATTCATACTACTGTCTTATTCAATCGATTCCTAGTTTCCTGCCTTGGTTTCAATCTATTCCTACCTGTCGTCGTTCCACTGTTGTTTCCTTAATTAGGCTTAGAATCAATCATTCTCTACTCCCCTCTTCTCGCTTTCGTTTTTCTTTAACTCTTTCTCCTTTCTGCACGCTTCACACTTCTGAGCCTTCTTGTGTTTGTGACTCAAATCACATCCTATTCGAATGTTCTACACTCTCTAACGAACGCTCCTTTCTTTACGCCCAACTTCTAGTTTTGGGTCTTCCTACTCCCTTTAACGATACCTATATTCTTTCCTTCCCATTGCCTTCAGTTATTCCATTGCTGCTGTCCTTTGTCTTTTCCATTTCTGATCGTTTGGCTATTTAGTTATAACTCTTAACTTTTCATGTTGTTGGGGGTGTCAAGGCCGCTGGCGCGCCCAGGGTAGGAAAAAAAAAAAATTATTACCAGCATCTCTATTTTTACGATAGATTGTTACGAACGCGTCTAATCTTTTAATTTCAATAGTGTTTTCTAAATAATAACTTATTTTTTAAAACCTTCGCAATGGCCAGCGGTTGATTTCTCGACATTTACCGTTTAAACAAATACTTTGAAATAGGCGTAGTTGTCGCATTCATTATATAAATAGTCCTTATCAAAATTATAATCAATTATCTGACCATTATTTGAGTTATTTATATTACTACTATCGCTATCACTATTTTCTCCTCTAACGTCGCTAATAGATCGAGTTCGAATTCCACTGTCGTACATTGAAACTTCCTAAAATTTTGCTAGCGCTGGGTTATTGTTCATTGTTGATGCGCCCATAATAATAATAATAATAAAAAAAAAAAAAAAAAAAAAAAAGGTTTTGTTTATCGATTGCTCGATTGTAGTATCAATCTCCACTTTAGAGCTAATACTGCCGTGTAATTGTTGTTTTTTTTCTTTTTCTGAACTGTTATTAAACGTGTTTATACTTTTGCTTTGGGAATACTACGTGTCTGTAAGTCAGATCTGAGGCCGATTAGTATCTTTGTCCTCACGATAATAAGACGGTGCCCTGCCAGTACACTCTTTCTCGTTCATACTGTTCGAACAAAGTACGAACTGTCAATTAATCACACACGCGCCGAACCGACCACACTGCGGTCGTTTGCAACGTTAACTAATAATTAATGTAAGAATGTGTGTATGTGTACGAATATATGGATTGTATTATGTTTTCGTACGAAAAAAATCGTATATGCACAATACGGAAGCTTCTCTGCGAGCAGTTTAAAAGCGAAAGACACAATGCACAAAAGCGTCTTAATTGTACAGTATTCAAATGTGACCGGTACTAGCGGTGTCAATGGTGGTTTAATAGATTGGCATACTATTAAAAAAATAAAATAAAAGTTAGTACCTCGTTTCTCAAACGACAAGCTCGGTGAAAAAATCCTTAAATTGTTCCGAAACTTAGTTAACTAATTTTTAAAATACTTTATGCGCATATACGGGGAAATGGTTCAGGTGTCCTCCTGATTGTATTATTAGTAGTCGGCTTCCGCAATTCAGTTGGTTAAGCAGCGGTATTTCATTCCAATTTGTTCATATTAAAAGTTTAAAATTTATCATTGTGGTGAGATATGTCTATAATGAAATCTAAATAAATAAAAAAACATTATGTATATATATATATATATATATATATATATTGTAATGTGTGCATTATATTTTGAAATAAAAAATAAATAAAAACATTAAATTAAATTAGAGCGCGGCGAAGAAGTGAATGAAGGGTACATGAGAACCAGTTGCTGGCTAGAGTTTGATGTTTCATCTTGTATAGAATTCGAGAGAGGTGCGCGGAATGGTAGTTTAGAGCAGAAAATAGAAATTAGTTAATTACGGTAGCGGCGATGAAAATTACATAACTGGAAGGACTGATGGCCATGAAAAAGTTAGTTGTTTTCCAGAGTCAGTCGGAATTGAATTAACGGACGGATCCTAAATATCGAACGTCTGGAAATCTACTTTATATTGTTCCGATTTTTAATACTGAAAATAGTGGTACTATTGTAGTTCGATTCGTTGTAGTATTACCGAAGATACGGATTTGGACCACCAGTGAATTCATCATTCAACTATGCGGACATCAGAACACCCGAGCTGTGTAATTAACGTTATCTATTGATTATTTTTATTTAATTTTATTCTATTTAGCTTATACCAATCCACTGCTGGACGTAGGCTTTTCTCAGTTTCTTCCACTCGTGCCGGTCTTGTACCTTCCTAATCCAATTCTTCTGCACGGCAGTTCTTATTATATCATCTTCACGGCGGGTTTACGGTCTTCCTTTCAGCCGTTTTTTGTCCATAGGTCACCATTGTGTATAACACGCTTTGTCCACCTGTGATCGTTTCCTCAAGCCACATGACCTGTCCAACTCCACTTCAATCTGGCCATTTGTTCTACCGCATCGTTCACGTTCTTTGTATTACGTATTCAATCTGTACATCTTATATTCAGTATTATTCCTTCCTGTGCTACCTGTGTTTTTTTTTAAAATTCGTTTTTCTAAATAGCCAAGTTTGAGATCCGTATTTTAGGACTGGTAGCACGCATTGCCGATACAGCTTACTCTTCAAGTTAATCGCTATTTCTCGGTTTTTAAATACGTTGCTTAATTTTCCAAATGCTACCCCCATGGTGGTACTATTCTTCTCTTTATTTTCGTAAAGTTGCTTGTTTGTTGTAACTCTCTGACCTAAGCATTTATAGCTTTCCGCCTTTTCGATTTCTTCGTCGTTTATCCTTATACGTACGTCTTCATCGGTGTTTGTCGTTATTTTTGTTTTACTTAGGTTTACTTTGAGCCCTATTTTACTGGAATATATTTTAGGCGCTCGTAAGCACCGTCTGTCTTCTGCGTTGCTACTTAGTAATACTACATCATCCGCGAATCCGAGATGGTTCCGGTATTCCCCAGCTATCCGTATGCTTACTGTGTTCCATTTTAACTTCTTGAATACCATTTTCAGTGTTGCAATAAACAATTTTGGCGAGATCGTGTCTCCTTGTCTTACCCCTCGTTTTAGTTGTATATTCTTAGTATGCTTTGCGCAGTGATACTCGCATCGTTGAGGATTTGTGTACATATTTCTAATAATATTTACGTATTCATATTCCGCTGTTCTGTAAAGCATCCAATACCGCCCCCATTTTTCCACTGTGTCGGGCGCCTTTTCATAGTCGACAAATCTCGCGTAAAGGTTTATATTATATTCTGCGCATTTTTGGATTTCACTTGTGCTAAAAACCTGGAGCCTGCTTGCTGTCTGGGCTGGTGAAAATCAATTTCGTTCGTTAATCGGTTTGTTATTACGCGTGTAAGTGACTTATATATTTGTGACAATAAATACTGATCGGTCGGTAATTATTCAGATTTTCAGTGTTTCCTTTCTTGTGTACTAGTATCGCTTTTGTCTCTTTCCATATTCGTGGAATCGCCTCTCTTCCTTTAAACAACGGTTGAATAAATCTCGCAACGGATTTATCAGTGTTTCTCCTCCATGCTTAATCACTTCTGCTACTATACGGTCATACTCCGAAGCTTTGTTATTCCTTGCTTTATGCAGGGCATATAGATTATCTCCCTTGGTTATTTCGAGGATAGTTTCGCTATTATTATTATCCTCTTTGATTTCTCTATCCGTCCTATCAGGTGACACTTTTGGATCATATAGTAACATAATTCTTAATTTCCTTCATTATTTTATATGTTTATCTGCTATCATTGTGCCATCACTATTTTTTATCTTTGTTAATATTCTCTTCCCACACATTAGTGCTTTCTTGAAGATTTTTGAGAGCCTTTGTTCTCCTCAGTTGTTTTCGTTATTAAATTACTGTTGAACTTCTGCACGTCGTTTCTCATCTGTCTTCTTATTATAATAGTTTGTTTAATTCTGCTCACTTTATTCGATTCTCGTTTTCTTCCGCTTTTAACGTTCGTCTTTTAATTAATAGCGTTTTTGTATTATCATTTGGTTTTTTAAATATTTTTCCCTAGCGCGATTTAATTTTATTATTATTTTGTATAATTAATTTTACTATTGTAGACGTTGTTTTTTTGGCGGTCGGCTGACATAGAAATATTTATGTAAATTTGAAAAAAAAAGCATCAAACTCTCATCGAATAATAATAGGAATAATAACAATTTCGATTTGAGATAAAATGAAATACATATCTATGAGCCGTGGTGGCATTTCTAAAAATAAGCAGAGCAAACTGAACATCACATTTGATGATACCACCCTTAGTGCGGATAAAAATTAATATATCTAGAATCCAAGTTTCAATATGTAGACACATACTGTGTGTGTATGTGCTCACATCAACTTTGTTTTCTCTTATACAATTTGTTAAATTTTAGAGCAACAGCTTTGACCGGTATTTTTCTTTTTTTGTATTGGTAAATTGCGAGAACTACCATCACACTAGCGCTGTAACAAATCATATGCATTCGTTACTAAGTAACGAGTACTTTGTTAGACTCGCAAGTATCGTTTATATTTCATTACCAAAATCTCAATTGATTAAATCAGAAATATGAGTGCCATCGGAAGAATTTTTTTTTTTTGTAAATTTGCAAGTATCTAATCTTATAAAAGATAATTTCTTAAACCAAAACGAATTAGAAAAACCAATAATTATTGTTAAATATTAATCAACGCTTTCTATAAAACTTTCCGTTATTGTTTGTAGAATTACATAGCGTGAGGTCGTGTAATGAAATATTAGGCGATAACATGTTTTTGAAAAAAAATGTCATTTTGTTTATTTGAACGAAATATGATAGTGTGAAAACGAATGATAAATTACACTTAAGTAAAATGTATAACATTTTGTAATTCTGAGAGAGGTGATTTTATTCTGTTATTAACAAAAGATCTAGATGTATATCATTGTAGCATGTATTATACGAAGACTGAGCTAAAAAAGTAACACGTTTTCGGTTGTTTTTTTTTGTTTTTCTTTTTTTTAATGCGCAATCGTTAGATTAAATCAGATGAATGTGAAAGTTAAATTTATAACCGAAATTTGTTACGAAAGTACGACAATTTGTACGTTTAAAATTCTTAATAGCATGTTTAATAATCCAAAGTAGCTAAATTAATGACTAATAACGAGTATTAAATAACGGTTTACATACGAGTCCTGCTAAGGTCGTTATTTATGCATCTTTAATTATCACTAAAAAGCTAGTGTGAAATAATCGAAAACAGAATCCTGTTGAAACCAGTTTTTAAGATGGTGCAATAGTCAGTTCCCAGTTTCGCAGCATATATCCATCAAACTAGCAGTAATTTCGTGAAAAAACGCGTTTCATCAATTAATGCACACCTATCAGAAATACGAAATTTTTTTCTTCTTTAGCGACGGAAATCACAGAATTAATTTTCAAAAAATATATAAAACATCTTTTCGTACAGACGAGATTGTCGCATCGAATAGTTTATCAAAGAAAGTGATGGAATTAATAAATCACGCCTCAGCCGGTTATTGAAATTATTGATGCGCGCTACTTTAAATTTCTGGATAACTGTTTTGTAATTTTTGTAATTTTTGTAATTTTTATAATCGCATTTTATGATTTTTATACGTAATAAACTTTTAATTATTCGCATTAATAAAACTGTTTTCGGAGGTCTTTTTTTTCTTTTTTTCTTTTTATATATTTTTTTTTAATGCGGGTTCACTTACTAAAGACATTGACTCAGAGCTTATAGGGGGAAAAAATGATAAGGGGTGAGAATTATGGAATTAAATTGCAAAATAGCTAGAAATCGAAGAAGTCGAGAAAGAAACATTTTATTAATCTTTCTACGTACACATTACGCATGTTCCAGTAACTTACCTTTCGCATATATATCTATATATATATATATATATATATATATTAATAAGCGATTTTGTTCTCTATTTATGCTATTATTTGTTCAAATATTTGCAAAATTATTTCAGTCTAATAGCAGGAATTTGAGAGCATTAAAAGTTAAAATAAAAAATGGTTCAATAAGGAAATTTCTGTATATATTAAGTGGAAGTAGACAGAACTGAGAATTAAATTTATCAGTACTTCGAATATTCAGTTAAACATTGTCGTAAACTGCAACAAAACTAAAATAATATTTATTTTAGTATATACTAATACGTGGGTTGTTTAAAAAAAGACCGAACTTTCGTCATATATATTTTTTGTAATACTTACAATTTTACACATGTTTGTCTTCTTCAAAGTACTCCCCCTTGCTTGCTATACACTGGTCCCATCGTTTTTTCACTATTCCTATGCTCCCTGGAATGTGTTCAATGGTTCGCTCTCAGCTATCGATTTATCATTTTGTAGCCATTCTATTGCCCACGTAACACAGTGGGAACCCCTTGCATTTCTTTTTTGGAATCGAACATTTTCCATTGCTCATAGCGATAGAATCCTTAGAGAATTACAATAATACCGAAAAATTCCCCAGTTGGAGACTTAAAGACGCTGACTGGGAATTATTCTCCCAATCGGTAAATCTAAAACTTCCAGAAAACACTAGCGGTGTCAACAAGATTAATGAGCATATAATAAAGGAATTAACGGCAGCCACTTCCCATAGTGTTCCAAAAAAGTAGTCCCCGAACGACACGTAGACAAACGGTATGGTGGAACCATGATTGTAGTAGAGCGGTCACGGAAAAGAATAGACTCCTGTCTAGAGCAAAGAGCCACCCGACGCAAGAAAACCTCAAAAACTTCAAAATCGCTCGAGCAAAGTGCAAAAGGCTCCTCAGAGAATCAAAAAGACAGTCTTGGATACGATTTACATCTACGTTCAATCCCAGGACTTCAGTCAAGAAGGTTTGGGACAAGGTCAAAATGTTATCGAACAAGAAAACATTTACAACCATCTCGTCGATAATATCTGATTCCGGCCCAACTTGCAGAAAGTTGGATATTGCGGAAAGCCCGGCCGATCATTTCCATAAATCATCCGCCACTGAATCGTATGCAGAATCATTCAAAATTATTAAAAGGAACTGCGAAGGCCAAGAAGCTCGTTTTTCCACCTCATGTACGCGAGAGTTCAATCTTCCGTTTACCAATGATGAATTAATAGATGCCTTAAATCATATGAGATCCTCACCTCCCAGGCCGGATGGCATACATATCGATATGATCAAAAAGCTTTCTGCGGAATCCCTTAGCACAATTCTCCAATTATACAATTTAATTTGGATATCGGGGAAAATTCCGAATGCTTGGAAAATGGCTCACATAATTCCAGTTTTAAAGCCCGAAAAAAAAACCCACCTCTTTGGCAGCTACCGCCCCATTTCCCTGACTAATTCTTTATGCAAATGTCTGGAGAAAATGATAAACGCTCGTCTAAAATGGATACTGGAACAAAAGCAACTTCTTCATCCAATGCAGTACGGGTTCAGATCGGAGAGATGCACGATGGACCTTCTAATAAAATTCCACTAGCAAATATGTGACGTCTTTGTTTCGAATCAGTTCACAATGCTCATAAGCTTTGACCTGGAGAAGGCCTTTGATCGTAAATGGCGACATAAAATCATTCAAACCCTGGTAAACTGGAATGTCATTGGGAACTTGCTTAATTTTGTCAAGGCATTCTTGACAGACCGCACGTTTCAGGTTCGGATAGAAGATATCTTGTCGTCCCCTAGAAGTCAAGAAAACGGCATGCCTCAAGGCTCGATAATTAGTCCGACCTTATTCATAATAGTCATTTCCGACCTGTCCAAAATCACTGAACCACCCATAAAATATAACCTTTTCGCTGGAAATCTCACAATATACATGACATCTGCAAATATGGAAAGTCTAAGAGTTCGGTTTCAAAACACGATCGATAAATTACAAGAGTGGTCTACAAACCTGGGCTTAGCCTTCTCAGCCGAAAAAACAGCTAGCGGAAATCCCCTTCCGACTGCAAAATAACTCTGGGCAACATTAGATCAGCCCCGTCAGTCAAAATCCTTGGATTAGTATTCGACAGGAAGCTGTCTTGATCTAGGCACATCGATGAACTTAAAGCGAAATGGCAAAAATCTCTCAACGTCCTCAAAATGACAGCTCATACAAAATGGGGCCGAGATAGGAAATGCCTGCAGAACCTCTACTCCGCTCTTACGCTGTCAAAAATGGATTACGGTTCGATCATATACAGATCTACTAAATCTAATGTGCTGAACAGGTAAAACACTGTTCAGAATTTCGCATTAAGACTAATCTCAGGCGCATTACTCTGCAGTCCAATTGACTCAGCCTTCATGCCGAAACTAATGTCCTGCCACTCAAACACAGAAGGCTATTTCTTCCTCTGAAATATTTCTTTAATCTGGCCTCAAATCCATCTAACCACTCGCATCACCGAATTATATACAGCTATATGAAAAAAATCAAAAAAGTCCAAGGCCCCCGGGGATCGAGTGCCGGATTATTATTAGCAGTATTCAATGGACGACGACGGGCCATCAACATATGGTTGAAGCCCCTCCGTGGAACGCCAGTATACAACAATTAACAAAATTTAGAGGCCGGAATAGGAAAAACAGCTATCATCTGAAGTCCAAATTTAAAAAACATGTATACTCCGTCTGGCAACATGAGTGGGAACAAAACTGTCGCTCTCAGAAACTGTTCAAAGTCAAGGGAAACCTTCGGCGATCGAGCACCACGTACAGACAGGACCGACATGAGGAAACAACTCTAGCTCGCCTGTGCATAGGCCACTGCCTCCGCACACATAGCCACGTTTCAAAAACTACCGCAACCGACATGTGAAATTTTTGGAGTGCCCGTTACGGTGGAACATCTCCTTTACGGCGTGTCGCAAATTTCGGCAAGAGAGAGCCGCCTGCTTCAAGGAGGATGCTGGTCTTGCCGAAATTCTGGCGTACAATGAAAAGGCCTGCGGAAACATCTTCAAATTTTTAAATCTTACCCGACTTTTTCCTTTTATATAGTTTTATTATTCAACAGCGTTTACCTCCTTTCTTTTCCTTTCCTTTCCTTTCCTTTCCTTTCCTTTTCTTCCCTTTTTTTTGCTTTTTTCTCTTTCTATTGTTTATTTTGATTTCCTTTTTGTTCTTTTTATTTATTAATCTATACTTATAAGATGTAACTTCTCGGCGTCGCAAATGACCTTAGCTGCCGAGCGACTTTAAATAAATGAATTAATTAAAAAACTGATTGATAATCGATGGTGTTATCGAGCGTAACTAAACAGAGGCTGCGAAAATAAAATAACTAATTGGTTATAGGAAGAAAATGAAAACTTAACCGACCGGAAGCAATCGTCCAGGAAGAGAAAGTGTATATTTTCAACAACGAAAAAGTTAATAATAATCCTTAAACAAGCGGATTTTTGATATGGAAGTAACGGTTATTCCGTTCAATGAGCAACGATTAGCCGCTAAGGGAAAAGTTGTTTCTAAAATAAATGTAATAAAAATTCGAAAATAATAATCGAAAAGAAAACAAA
This sequence comes from Icerya purchasi, assembly GCA_039619475.1. Taxonomy (NCBI): domain Eukaryota; kingdom Metazoa; phylum Arthropoda; class Insecta; order Hemiptera; family Monophlebidae; genus Icerya; species Icerya purchasi. The sequence goes on from CM077115.1 coordinate 244,779,531, forward strand.
ATAAAAACCGAACGAACGAATAATTTTAAGCGAAAAATGAATACTTCTCACACGAGGCAATCAACTTGATCAGTAATAGAAGATAACCGTGTAACATGTAAGTTCTGCTATAGAGGATAGAGAAGAGATAAAAGTGAAAATGAAATGCTCGTAAAAACGGCCATTTTAAACCTGGAAATTACGATTATACTTCTCACAAGGAGAGGTCACGATCTGCGGGTCACCGATTTTGATGAAACTTTGCACATCGATAGAAGACTATCAGTATATATAAACTGCCGTGTAAAATATTAGAGTGCAACCTTTTGATTTTCGCGAGAAATTAACATTTTTAGAAGCCGAATTTAACGGATGATATACATAGTCGCTTTTTAGACAAAAATATGCAATAAATTCCAGATTATGTTTATATTTATTTTATGCAGATGGTTCGGAAGACTGATTATTTCAAAATGAAGTATATTAAACAAAAAAATTATTAAAAAACAATAAAATAATTTAAAAAATTCAATTTTTAATTTAATAGAAATTTAAACATGTCATTTATTACATTTATATACTATAAAAATACAAATCACAATGTATACGTTTTGTGGTGTAGCGGTAAAAGTGACGTCTATTTGTACATACTTCCGCGGTGTCATGTAAACTTTTTGATTCTTATATATTAAATTATTAGTTGTTATTATCTAATTATTTCAATTCTTTATACATAACTATATAAATATAATAATAATTTTTAAACATTTAAATTATTTAACGACTGTTTTTATGCATGGCTTCCCTCTAAACATTCAGATAAACGTGGAATATTTTTAAATGTAAATGAAATTTGTTTTTCAAATGAAAAATTAAAAGAACTTTGCACTTGTGGTAATAATTCATTTATATGTTGCAGTAAATGTCGCAGGAATTGATGTTTTATTTGTTTTTATGATCTATGTCACCCCAAATTATATAAATAAAAATTAAGTTTGTAGTATTTTAATTATAACTGATATTCATCAACTCTCTTATTTTATATGTAGATAGGTATATTTTTTTATTTATATTTATATACATATGTATATAATGAATTCGTTGTGTATAAAACATATTTATCGTACGATTTATTATATTTATGTAGTTATGTATAGACATAATTCGAAATGATTTCCTCTTCGATGGTGGCCCTGAAAAGGGCCTTTTCAACCCGTGATTAGGATTCATTAATGTCGACCGGGAATGGAATGATTTGCCAGTGTATACACACCGTTGCCCGGGGGGCGCCAGCTGCATTTGGACTGTGTTTATGATTCGATTGTTGTTACTGTTGCTATATTGCTGTATGATTCGATCGTTGTTTTGTGCAGCGTGCGTGGAGGCTCATCCCGTGCCCCCCATAATCCACAAAATTTCCGCCCAATATCCCTGCTTTGTCATTTCTATAAAATATTTGAACGAGTGATACTAAACCGCATGGCAGAGAAAATTGATCAGAAACTTATTCCCCAGCAAGCAGGTTTTAGGCCTGGAAAGTCGAGTACCGGCCAGATCTTACACTTGACGCAACATGTAGAGGACGAATTTCAAAAACGCAAAGTCACTGGGGTCGTCTTTGTGGATCTCACTGCCGCCTTCGACACAGTTCACCACCGTGCACTCAAACACAAAATATACCAAGTTACCAGAGATTTTAAGTTTACAGAAATTATCTCGATGCTATTGAAAGATCGGAGATTTTATGTCTCATTAAATGGGAAGAAGAGTTCCTGGAGACTTCAAAAAAAACGGGGTTCCTCAAGGTGGCGTCTTGTCACCGATCTTATTTAATATATATATAAACGATCAGCCGATGACTGATAATATTCAGTATTTTTCGTACGCAGATGATCTGGCTTTAGTGGCACAGCACGACACTTTTGGAGAAGTGGAAAAAACGCTAAACCATGAAATCGGTGAACTTGATACCTATTTCAAGAAAAATCGACTGAAGCCAAACCCGATAAAAACAGTGACTTGTGCCTTTCATCTAACAAATCGTGAGGCAAAGCGGCAACTACAAATTAAATGGGGAGATACCGATCTGAAGCACAAAGATAATCCGAAATACCTGGGCGCTATACTCGACAGATCGCTTACATACAAACAGCACTGCGAATCAGTTAAAATGAAAACCATGGCCAGAACAAACATAATACGTAAACTAATCGGTTCTAGCTGGGGAGCTAACGCAAACACCCTCAGAATTTCTTCCTTGGCGCTCTGTTATTCTACTGGTGAATACGCATGCCCTGTGTGGGGCCGCTCATCACACGCCAAAAAGATCGATGTGGCCCTAAACGAAACATGCAGGCTGATAACTGGATGTCTGAAACCAACTCCTCCATCAAAACTTTACGAACTTAGTGGTATCGCCCCTCCAGAAATTCGACGGGAGGTAGCTGCAAAAAATGAAAAGCAGCCAACGACAACCGACACCCGTTATATGAATATAAGGGACTGGCTGAAACAAGATTAAAATCCAGGAACAGCTTTCTACAAAAGGTCGAAGAATTGACAGGCACTGCAGAAAAGGAAAGACTTCGTATATGGAACATAAAAGCAAACGGTAGACAAAAGGTGGAAGCACTGCCTAGCGGGAATCATCTAAGTTACAGTCTTTGGAGAACCCTGAAGAGACTGAGAAGTGGAACTGCGCGCACAAAATATAATCTGTACAAGTGGGGAATATCCGATAGCGATCGATGTGACTGCGGTGAAGTTCAGGACTATGGTCATCTATTTACATGTCCCGTCAGCGGCAAATATGAACTTGGAAGCTTGTACGACGACGTTGATAACGACTTGATAAAATTTATAAAATATTGGACAACCTGTTGTATTTAGTCGACCGGACACGAAAATAATAATAATAATAATAATAATAATAATAGTTATGTATAAAGAATTGAGATAATTAGTTAAAAATTTGTAATTTGAAATATAAGAATCAAAAATTTTATGGAACACCGCGGGCGGATTCGAACCCGGATATGCCTTATTTCCAAGTATGTACAAATAGATGTCACTTTCACCACTATACCACAAAATATATATATTGTAACTTGTGTTTTTATAGTATATAAATGTAATAAATGACATGTTTAAATTTTTATTATATTAAAAATTGAATTTTTTAAATTATTTTATTGTTTTTTAATAATTTTTTTGTTTAATATACTTCATTTTGAAATAATCAGTCTTCCGAACCATCTGCATAAAATAAATATAAACATAATCTGGAATTTATTACATATTTTTGTCTAAACGACTATGTATATCATCCGTTAAATTCGGCTTCTAAAAATGTTAATTTCTCGCGAAAATCAAAACGTTGCACTCTAATATTTTACACAGTTTATATACTCATGGTCTTCTATCGATCTGCAAAGTTTCATCAAAATTGGTGACCCGCAGATCGTGACCTCTCCTTGTAAGATGCTAAAATGATAAGAATACGAGGAAAGTTAGGGGGAAAAATGAAACCAAATGCAAGTAAGAAAAGTAAGTGAATAGCTAAGGAAAAGGAATGAGTATTAGAGAAAGAAATGCGACAAAATTTCGAAAGCCTGGAGTGAAAATGACGATTGAAGGAACAAAGATCATGAGCTAGAATTATCCCAAGACATTATGACGGACCACATTTACGGTAGCAGAATGAACGAATGAGCAACTATACATCGTTGATTATTATACCCTAGTGAGAACATCGAAAAGAAATCTATAACGAAGTATATGCAGATTGCAGGTGATAATATAATAATACTGGCGGGGAAACCTTAGTATATGAAGGACGTAGCAAGGGATACAAAAAGCACTTATAAATAAAAATAGCGAACGATTCGGCGGTGAAGTTAACGAAAAAAAAAAAAAGTTTGTAGCATTTCGAATAACCTAAAAGTCTCCGAAATAACGGAAGTTCAGAGACTTTTCAATCGGTCGCTGTAAATTATGACGTGAGAAAGAAAACGGTAGAACTATCACACTAAATGAGGTGGCTCCGTTAAACGGTGTTTTAGGAAAGTTTGCGTTAGATAATGTGTATATCTTTTACCGGTAAAGAAAATATTCCAACTAATAAAGTATTCTCTTTATTTGAGCAGAGCAGTTTTGTGGCGCGAAGTATACATTTTCGGAATTTATATTTTTCGATTTTTCCTGAACCTTTAAATCGTTTTTTAACAATATCAAAAGGTTATTTGACTTTCATACGTTAAATCTGATTTTTCGGTTATTATCATTTTCGAAAGTTGAAGTAAATTAACCCGGATTATCGCTTACTAATGATATACTAATGCACCGTCCACCTGACGGCTCTGATGATGCTGGTACAACTAAATCTCTGGCAGTTTAATCGGTAAATTACTTTGTATTATCTAAATGAGATAACGCCGGTTTCATCGTAATATAATTAACGCGGTGAAGTAAATAAAACAAAATAAAAATCTGTCGAATATGAGTAATTATATCAATTGCGAAGTTCGACAACACTGCGAGAAATATTCGATTTCCCAATACTTCGTGCGGATCATTAATTTTCCGAATTGATTAAATGATGAACTAACTAGACCGCAGAATTTAACGGTAAGTACCAGTATGCGGTCTATTGTAATTACGAACTATTTCGTCCTTGACTGATGATGCTGCGACCGTATTAGAGTATTAAATTAGGGAAACTAAAAACAATTGTAATCTGAGGTTTAGGAAATTACCGTCCAAAAATGGCGCTTCGAGTTGTACTTTTCCTCGATGATTTATTTTTCTGTTCTTCTGGAAATTGTGATAAAACTAACTTTTTCATGTCGTTTCTGTTGTAATTAATTCGCTGCATTAAGTACTGTGAAATCGCTAGAGTCGGTATCCAACGTTCGAATTGAAATCGATATCGATACATTGTGAAAGTAACAGCTTTTCTAATTTAGCTACTTTCGTATTATCTGCTATTCGTTGATTCTATCGTTTCGATGTAAATCGCGTTGATTTTCAGAAATTCACTATTGCAGCTCTCAGGTTCTTTCTATCTGCTAGAGATCTGACTCTCCTTTCTTTTTCTAGTATTTGAACTAATAACCTCCTAGACAACCCTCGGGAAAAACGAATTAACGCGAACGACATCTATCTCGTATTTTTATTTAATCACTACGGATGTATCGACTTTTACTCACGCGACTACTATGTAAAGTCGGTTTTTCGTGCGTTGATTGCTGTCTTCGATTCTCTCGCGTTATCAGTTTAATCACAACGCGACTCCGTCGTTCATCATACCAGATAACTCGGTGAGATCGTTCATTGTTCTTTTTCTCTTATCTCTCTACCGTTTATATTTCGATTTATTTCTTCTCCGCGTAATTTTACTCGACCAGTGGCCATTATTATTTTACTTTACTATTATTTATTTAGTTAGCAGTATATTTCATTTCCAGATTTATTTTTTTATTTTTATTTTTTTTTCTTCCTTTTTCTTTTGTTTTGTGTCTCCAATTCTTCTATATTACTGTAGATGAGCGAGTCCAAGGGGGGCCGCACAGCGGCCTCCTTTACTGGGCTTAAGCCCTCTAAAACAGATCTGTCGTTGAATTTAATGGAGGTTGCTGATGCTCCTCCAAAACGTAAATCGTCGAGCCCACTATCCCCTGTGGCCTCACTGCCCTCAAAAGACTTGCGATTGTCGCAGTCTAACCCTTTCGAGTCTAATAACAGTTCTTCTAGCAGCGATGAACATAATGGAAATAGGGTTAATAATAATAATGTCAACATTACTCAGAATACACTTCTAAATAATAACATTATCACTAAGAGTAGCGATCTCGTTAATGAAATTTTCGAATCTAATAACAATATCGCCAATAATAATAATAATAATAATATTTTAACAGACGTCATCAATAAGGATGGAGATAATCCCAATATTAGCGAAAGCAATAGGAGTCCTAATCCTTCTGAGACTTATCCTCAAAACCACCCGGGTCCTTATTCAGTTATAGTCGAGTACACCTCGGCTGACGCTAATATAGGTAACTACCACCCCCTGGCTTTGGCCAAACTTCTTAGTTCCGTTTCTTCTTCTTTTACAGATATTACCCCGCGAGGAAAAAATCGCATTGCTGTCGTTTTCTCTTCTTCTTCTGCAGCCAACTCTTTCCTTCAAAATCTTAATTTTCTTACTAAGCATAATCTTAAAGCCTTTATCCCTGTTACCTCATTATATAGGTTAGGCGTGATCTCAGGTATTCATCCTTCCTTCTCTGAAAATGACATTTTAGAGGGCCTAGAATCACCTAATGTCCCGGTAATCTCAACCAGAAGAATCCTGCGCACTGCCGAAGGCAAGAAGGTTCCAACGAATTCGGTTGAACTTAAGTTCTCCAAAACCGTCCTTCCTAACTTCATTTCCATCTTTAAACTTCGTTTTCCTGTCTCTCCGAGTGTTAAACCTCCAATGCAGTGTGCTAAGTGTTTCCTGTTCGGACATATTGCTAGACACTGCCGGAGTTCTTCAGTTGTTTGTTCCCATTGTTCCCAAAAACATTCCGTTTCAGAATGTATTGATCTTCATAACCCCCCGTTATGCCGAAACTGCAAGGGCGCACATTGTTCCAACGACCGTAGTTGTCCGGAATGGACTAAACAAAGAGACATCAAAAAAATAATGTCCTTTGAAAACGTTTCCTTTCAGGAGGCTTCAGTCATTAGAAGCAATTCTTATTCTACACAAGCTTTCTCATATGCCAACCGAGCCGCTATCCCTCCTTCTAAAGCTAGTGTTCCTCTCAATATTTCTGTCCCTAATCCACAACTTCCCCTCAAGTCCCCCACTTTTTGTAAACAGAGCAAATCGAAAGCGCCTCATAAATCTCTTCCTCAATTTCCTCCTCTCCCTTCCAATCAAATTTCGTACCCGACCAGGGGCTGGGCTCTCACTCAACATAACTCAAACGACAATTCCTCCTACGCTGACTTAAATATAGCCTTACCTTCCTCATCCTCGGACCGGATACTGACCAATGCGTCGGGTTCATCTCCATCCGCCGTCAATAACCTATCCGCAGCAATTTTAGAACTGCTTTCTTCCCACAATATAGCTTCCTCTCCTAACTTTGTCACATCTCTTTCTGCATTTCTCTCTCTAATAACTTACATTTCTGCTAATTCTTATTTTACTTTCTTCCCTGTTGTATCCCTCTGGATTATTGTTATGTTCTGTTATCGAGCAATCCACAGTATTATAGGTATTTCTTCCGAACTTTTTCACCGCTATGGCACACTTTGGTCGGGAGAGCCGCTGTGGGATGGCCTAACCCCATCTTCGCACAGTGGAGCCTCTCGAGGATAGCCATTGTAAAGCTAATCGCATTCGATTATGCTTACAGGACAAGTTACCAGAAATATAGGCTCATCAAGAACAGCACTCGTTTGGAGAATTTCTTCATGGTAGCTATTAATCGCATTTATAATGATTTGCCTTTCTGGGCGGCGATTCTATTAACCAACCGCGTATGCGTTCCGCTACGTCTTCGACTGGCAACCGAAAATAAGGATCGTCATGCTGTACTGTGGATTGTCTTGTGGTGAAAACTGACAGTAACTTCCAAGATCGAGGTCAAGTCCTCTAACCTTTGGTATGTCTCTCCTGAATATACTCTTTGCTTGATTGCTGCGGATTCATTTTTCCATTATTTGTTTTGTTTCTGCCCTAGTTCTGTTGGCTGCATGGTTCGCCTTTGCCAATTGGCTTCTGCTTCTTGCGTTGGCGTTCTAGTCCAGCCATTCGTCTCATCCTACGAATTCTTTTCATGACTCATAAGTTGAATATTCTCCAATGGAATTGTCGGAGCCTGAGAGCCAACAAACAGGCCTTGGAAGGGATTCTTGACTCTTACTTCATCCATATTGCTCTGTTGTCCGAAACTTGGCTTACTGAGTCCATGAGAGTATATCCATTCGTGGATTTAAGTTAATCCGTTCTGATCGTGCGGATGGATATGGCGGCGCCGCCATATTGATAAGGAACGATATTTATTTTCACGTTCACGATCACTCCGCTTGTTTTCCTTCGGACGTTCGGTCACCAAACCTGGTGCATATCTCTGTTCCTAATATTCATCCTCAACCAGTCCATATTATCTCAACATACGTCCCTCCGCATTTTGATCTCCACAATTTTCCTTTTACATTATTGTCCAATTTTCTTTCTTTTCCCTTTATTTTTGGTGGTGACTGGAACGCTCACTCTCCTCTATGGGGCTCGGTTGGTTACAACTGTAATGGTCGTGTTCTTGAAAATTTCATCTCTAACAATAGCTTCGTTATTCTTAATGATCATTCTCCGACGTTCTTTAGAGGCGCGCAGACTCACAGTTCGGTTGACATTTCCTTCACTTCTCCCAACTTCGGTCTCAGCTGTCATTGGAGAACCTTGCAGGGTACCTTCGGTAGTGACCATGTTCCAATCATTCTTTCCTTTCACGATCTTCGTCCTCCTCCTGATCCCAGTTGTTCCAGAGTTCCCCATGCTTCCAAATGGTCCCTAACCAAAGTTGATTGGGATAAATTTCGGGCTAGAGTCGATTCCGCCCTCCCCAACATACATTCTCAAACAGATCCTGTTCTTCAATACAACAGGTTCATCGACTCGATTACCTCGGCGTTGTCGGCCTCTTCTCCTCCTATCCGCTTCTCTAAAAAGAACCCTAATCTTCTTGTTTCTTCCCTATGGTGGAACAACGATTGTTCGGTCGCTTTTAGAGACAGTTCTTTGAAGTTCAGGGCCTTGCGGTCCTGTTCTTCCTTCGATAATTTCATAGCTTATAGGGAGGCCAATGCTAAGGCCAGATTTATTCTCAAAAAGAGCAAAAAAAAAACGCGTGGAAGAAATTCTGTTCATCATTCTCTAGATCCACCTCCATCTCTCATCTTTGGAAAATGGCGAAAGCCTTTCAGTCCCCACGGTCCGAACGTCCCTCCTATTACAACTTTCCTTCGGAGAAGCTCATCTCTTTTCTGGACTCAATTGCTCCCTTATATGTTCCATCCTTGGAGGAAATATGCCCTCCGGCGTTTCCACCTACATCCTCTATGCACGTTCTGTCTTCCGATTTTAACATCAATGAACTCCATTCTTCCTTAAAGAATTCCTCCTCCTCCTCCAGTCCGGGAGTGGACGGCATTTCTTTCCTAGTTATTAAGAGCTTATCAATCTCCGCACTGAATACCTTGCTTTCTATCTACAACTCCTTCTTGCATACCTGTACCACGCCACCAATTTGGAACTCCTTTATTGTTATTCCTATTCCAAAAAAGAATCCTAATTCTTTCCGTCCTATTTCCTTGGCTTCGTGTTTTAGAAAATTGTTTGAACAAATGATTAATAAACGCCTAGTCTGGTGGCTGGAATTCAACAATATTCTTCCCAGTAACATGTTCGGTTTCCGTACGGGACTGGGAACGGCGGACTGTTTATCGTTGTTTTTATCTGACGTGTACAAATCTCTTATTCGCAAAGAATACACTGTTTCTGCTTTCCTTGATGTTACCTCCGCATTTGATCATGTTCACTTACCTTCTCTTCTACATAAAATGTGTTCCATTAATGTTCCTTTACAGGTCGCTTCCTTAATTCTCAAGCTTTTCTACAATAGATCAATTCAGCTCTCCACTCCCTTCTTCTCAGAGTCTAGAGTGGTCTTTCGGGGTCTTCCGCAAGGCTCATGTCTTAGCCCTACTCTCTTTAACATCTATTTCCATAGCCTAGCTACTCTTCAGATATTATCTACTTCCTTATTCTTTGCCGATGATATACTCATCTACTCTTCCTCAGTTAATCTTTCTTCCGCCGTCGTGGAGCTTAACAACTCTCTTTTCTCTCTGGATAATGCGTTATCCGATCTTCACCTTTTTACTTCTTCTGAGAAATCAGCAGCTATGGTTTTCACTTATCGTCCTTGTAGTCGTTCCTCAGTCAATCTATCCGTGTGCCATCTTCCTATTCCTTTAGTTAGTTCTGTCTCCTATCTTGGCATTATTCTTAGCAGTAACTTGTCCTTTCATCATCACATAAATTATCTCTATACGTCGGCTCTCAAGAGGATTAATTGGTTGAAGGCTCTCTCCTCCCGTAATTGGGCTGGGGATCCTTATATCCTTCTGATGCTATACAGGGCCATTATCCTTTCTAAATTCGATTATTGCTCGTTCCTTTACGCCAGTACTCCTAAATATCTTCTCCTTAAACTTGATAAAATCCATAATATGTGTCTCCGTCTTTGTATCGGTGCCTTGAACTCCTCTCCTATTGCAGCCATTTTGGCAGAAACTGGTTCCTGTCCTTTATTCATCCGAAGACTTTATCTAGGTGAAAGATTTCTGATTAAACGTCTTCATATTTCCAATTCCTACTTGCTTAATTCCTACTGGTTTATATTCAACAACTGGCGTTTCTCTCCTCGTAAAACCCCAATCCTTTCCTTGATTTCTTCACGACTCGGGGCCTTCTCTCCTTTTGTTCTATCCTACTACAAATGCCCTTATTTTACCTATAATTTCCTAGATTTTATTTACTCACCCAGTTTACTTTTTCTTCCTTCGTATGTCACAAGTCTCTTCCCTCTCCCGCTGTTCATAACGAATTTAACTATGTTTTATCCTCGCTCTTTCCTTCTTATACCTTAATTTTTACAGATGGCTCAAAGTCAGCTTTGGGGGTTGGAACGGCTTTTACTTTGCCGGATTTCGGCTATTCTGAGTCGTTCAAACTCCCCTCGTTCTCCTCCATATTCCTAGCCGAATCTATTGCGATCTTACAGGCAATCCTTTTTATAGCCTCCTCTAACAATATATCCAAGGTTCTGTTATCTTCTGATTCAAAAGGCGTTTTACAAGCCATTGTTACTCCCTTCCCTAAACCATCCGCTGATCCTATCGTGCTTCACATACGTTCCTTAATTTCACATCTATTTCATTCCCGTTCTGTCCGTATTGATCTATTGTGGATTCCTAGTCATTGTGGAATTTCGGGCAACGAGTTAGTCGACTCGTTGGCACGTTCGGCTGCTTTAAACGGTCGCTTTATTAGGCATTTCCCAGCTCAAAGTCTTCTTACTCTTTCCTCGCGTTGCCATCGTGACTGTTGGTCTGATCTCTATCCTTCTTCTTTTTCCAATCCTGCTTCCTTTTACTTATCCATACAACCCACTCCTCCTCTTTTTCCGTGGTTTGTTGATTTCCCCAACATGAGGCGGTCAACTATTTCATCCATAATTAGACTTCGGTTAAACCACAGCTTGCTTCCTGCTTCGCTCTTTCGTTTCTCCATTACTCAGTCTCCTCTTTGTCCATTTGATCCGTCAGAAGCAAACTTCGTTTGTGATGCGAACCACATTTTACTTGAATGTCCTTCCATTTCTTCAGAACGCGCGATACTGTATTCCGGTCTTTTGCGTCTTGGCCTCCCTACGCCCTACAGCGCTTAATGCTTTCTTTTCCGTCTCTCTTGGTTATTCCTTTGTTAGCTTCTTTCGTATGTTCCATTTGTAATATTTTTCCTTTATAATTTTAATACTATCATACCGTTGAATTGAGTAACGTCCTTAGCTGACATGCTCAAAAAAAAAAAAAAAAAAAAAAAATCGTAAGTGTACATGACGAATATTTGTGTATACAATCGATGATGGAGTAAAATTTAGTTTCAGTTTTTTTTTTTTTTTGTGTTGATACCTATGAACGGCTCAAAGAGGTACTGGGGTAGTCTTATTAAAATGCGATGCAGTTATATAACCATCAAGAAAAAGGGAGGGAGAGACCTTACGTTTTTACGCGGTTCTAAACTTTAACGATGGTTCGTTTTTTTTTATTAGACATCATGTTCCTTCCTTGATTTAGCTGAAATAATGTTTGATATTTTATAAACAGGTACGATACTTTTGTGATAAAGCTGATCTAACACTGCTATTGAATAATTGCAAAGTAACCGTTTCTTTTTCTTTGTCATTTTGACGAAATAGAGAATTGTATTAATGAATGAATTTATATTATTTTTTCGGAAGTTCATTTTATAAACTTTTCTCAAGTAAAGTTGCTTCGATGGATTTAATAAAAGTAAAAAAAAATTTTATTACCGTGTAATTCAGATGCAACGATGTAAACTCGATAATAAACTGAAAGGGGCTTCGCCAAGTAACGCTTCTTCAAATATAATGCTACTCCGTATGCTGTTCGTTATATTTTTAATTATTTTCGGCTATTTCATTAATATCGAAATAATTTTCACAAGTAAAAGTGCAACCAAAATGTTTTTAATATCCGGAGAGATGAATTTGTGTAACAAATAATGTGAGGTTCGAGTATGGAGCGCACGCGCCAAGGCGTTGAAATGTTCACAGACAAATAACCAGAATCAAGATAATGAACATTTAATAGATGGGTAAACTTTTTTTTTTTTTTTTATTTATTTATTCTTCCTAGAATACGTTTTTTCGGATACGTTATAGTAGTAAAATTATAACAATACAACTAAATAGCCAGAAATAATTAAAAATAGTATTTTTTTTTCTTTTCTATTTTAATCAATTTCAACTAATCGAAGTACGAATAAAACCTATATGATTAAAACTTTTTAATATATACAGAGAGAGATATATACAGGATTCGGTCGAAACCTGCCTAATAATAAAGGTCGAGCTTAAAGGTGTCCTTTGTGAAGTTATAAACTCAAATCTACTTGTTTATATATAATATTAATATTAATAATAAAAAGGAACTGCTGTACGTATACTTAAACGAGCAAATACGAAATTCGATATATAAGTTTTTTGCGCATCGAAACTTTCTAGGACGAAGCCGTCTGTTTAGAATTTTCATTAGTCTTAAAATTTCCCGTTTATATTTATATAGACTATCTGGGAGAACAGGGTGCGACGTCAGGGCGCACGGAGGGTGTCTCGACAACTCAATATTATGTTTTTGTAATAATTCGGTCGTAAGAGTTTCGACGTATTTGGCATTGTCGCGGTGCCCATTCTCATTAAAACACACCGTATCAAAACTCTCACGCAAAAGTCACTTCGTTAACACAACGGATGTATACACGCAGAAAAATCGTTTAAACGGTACCGTTTTGTTTTTTTTTTTCTCCATCAGCTCTAGAATGTCTACTGTTCAACCACGATGTTCATTTATCCGTAACGATGTTACCGTGCGAGTCACTGTGAATTTCTTCTTGCTCCACTCTGAATCCGTAGGCGGATTTTGATACGACTTTGCACGGATGGCCTGTGTGGGCGTCCATTTGAAGCTATCGAGCTGAAATTTTTAGAATCAATGTAATACATTCCACGCTATAAGCGTATGTAATTCAATTTTCGCTGACTTTTTTCCCCGCGCGAAGCGAGGGGTGTGCCGAAAATTTATGGACCAACCTATGTACAAGCTGGTAACCGACAGCAGTACTGCGTGTCTTAACATTACTGTGTATAATTCTCGATAATCTGGACTGGCATACTCTTTGTTTATTAGAAACTCTATCGGTCAGCGGTGGTCTTATGTAAGTATCACTATCGCTTGTAAAACTATTTAAAAATATACTCTTAAAATTTCAAAACAAAATTCCAATTCGTTCGTAAGTTTTAACCGATTAAGTGAGTGTAACAAAGGGTCGGAACGCGTGGCATGTAATACGCGTTTTTCTCGAAACGACTTTGTTTCGAATTTGTGTACACTCTAGCTTAAAAAGGTTTTTAATCGATTAATTTACTATTTGGCATATGCGGTTTCTTTATATGAATACGCTCTCTATTTGAACCTTAAACAATATCTTTATTTAAAGTAATTTTTTATTGTAAAAAAAGGTATGAAAAAATGATAAAAAATAGTTAAGCTTTATGTTCACGCCCCTCTAAAAACTACTAATTTTCATTTTTTTTTGAGGGGAGTGAGGTTCACATAGGAAGAGACACATATAAAAATATATAGTATATTCTTTGTGCAATTAATTTCGAATGAAAATTGCGACCTCCAAGGTGTACACAAACTGCAGGCATGAGATTTATCGTTCTCCAAGTTTTCTTATAGTATTCGCAGAATCGTGTGATATACAGTGAGCCACATTAATATTGGAACGATAGGTTTGAAATTAAGACTTGTCCAAAAAAAAAAAGGAGAGAAAAGCTTTTAATTCAAAATTTGTTCGAAAACATGAAAAATAAACACCATCACTTATAATACATGTGAAAAAGAAAACAAAAAACAGAAAAAAAACAGCCGCTATACAATAAACACAGAAAGTAAGAATTTGCCCGTCACATTAATATTGGAACGGTAACTAAAAGAACGGAAAATGACCGCTCACAAGAGGGCAACAAAAATAACGTAATTGATGAAAATCACTAGTTGGTATTGCAAGCCTTCAGCCGCAATGATTGCCTCCAAGCGGGCACGGCTTGGAAGAAACGTTATTTCAGGAGCCGAACCCCTCGGAATCTTCGCCCACTCTTCTTGTAACCGAGTTTGCAACTCTTGTTTGCTCGAAATGTGGCGTTCGCGTGTTTTTTTATCTAAGTAGTCCCATAAATTTTCTGTTGGATTGCAGCCTGGGGACTACGGCGGCGTTTCCGCGATCTTTGGGCAGTCGAACAACAACCAGGAACGCGTTTTATCAGCTTTATGCTTGGGCTCGTTGTCTTGGTATAGTTTAAAGCTGTTCCGGATTCCCATTTTTGCGGCATTGATTTCGCAGTACGTCGACGTAAATATCAGCAGTCATCTTTCTTTCAATAAATACTAAAGAACGTACTGCAGTCGCTGAAAAACATCGCCAAACCATAACATGCCCGCCGCTATGTTTCACTGTTGGAAGAACATGTTTTCGGTGGAACGCTGTGTTCGGCTGTCGCCACACCTTTGCTTCCCCATCATTACTGAAAATATTAAATTTGGACTCATCAGTAAAGATGGCATCATTCCAGAAAGTTTCAGAGGCCAACTGATATTTCAAAGAAAAATCGAGGCGCTTCTTCTGATTAATTTTGGAAATGAGTGGTTTGCTGCGCGCAGTTCGTGAATTGTACCGGTGTTTTTTAATGAGTCTCTGAGTAGTTTCTGCGGAAACTCCTTCTCGTATAATAGCATAACTAGTTTCGTAGCATTTACTTTCCGGTTCCATTTCATCTCGTGCATTATTATTAGCCGCTTATCCGAAATGGAAGGTTTTTCCGGCTGACCTTTCTGCGGAATAGAAGCGATTCGATTTTCGTCTTTAAATCGTCGATTAATATTAAACACGTCCGTTTTTGGTAGGTTCACTAACGACCCCCAATTGGTCGAATAAGGACAACAAATCCTTTCCAGGATGATAAATGACTAATTGCCGCTTACGAAATATTTCGCGATTTTCGGTTCATTATTGACGACAAATTTTTCTTTACCAGGGAAAGTAAAGTTACCAAACGTAACGGTATACTGTTGCGTGCGGGTTGATATTATTTTGTATTACGTACGTACATAGTATGTACCAGGGAAAGTCCAACTTCGCATGACTCACACGTTGCACAGGTATGTACGCGTTTTTCGGCGCGTCATCGCTGCGTTCCAATATTAATGTGACGGGCAAATTCTTACTTTTTGTGTTCATTATACAGCGGGGCTGTGTTTCTTTTATTTTTTTTCTGTTTTCTTTTTCACATGTATTATAAGAGATGGTGTTTATTTTTCATGTTTTTGAATAAATTTTGAATTAAAAGCTTTTCTCTCCTTTTTTTTTTTTTTTTTTGGGCAAGTCTTAATTTCAAACCTATCGTTTCAATATTAATGTGACTTACTGTAGGTGACTTGTAATATTTTCCTTTCGCCTTTCTTATTTATTTTTTCACATAATTTCTATATTTAATATATCTATTTCTATATTTAATATTTGATTTTTGATTCTTCCATTTTCTTGCAATATACATCTCTATCCCTGATGTGTTTCAAAATCTTCGCATTCATCTACTTTTTTATTATCAACTCACGTGCTTTATTACCCGCAGACAATATATGTATACATTGAATCCCTATATATAATTCAGTCAATTTTGTATCTTACATTTTACGGTACACGATATAATACATAAGGCAATATAATGATTATTCCTGAACAACATCCATACCTTAACTAGAGCCTCGGTATAAACTTAATTCAAATTGCAACAGTTAAAAAACCATATTAAATGAGTACAACAATAAAATCCTCGATTTCCGTAAGCTAAGAAGTGTGGAAACAACAAGAATGTTTAAACTATGGTTTAATAATTGTTATAATTCGAATTTATACCGAGGCTCTAGTTCAGGTATGAATATATTTAAGTGTAACCATAATATCTCGTTTTGAAGTATATTTTACTGTAAAATGTTCTTTACTTTTCAATGCACTTTTATTAAATTTTGAGAGTAAATATTTTAATCGATATTTTTGTTTTTAAACTGGAGTATTCAGCAATTTGTGGTGTAAATATTTTTGAGGATAATGAGAAGAAGACCGATGCTTTTTTTTTATACATGAAGCTGAGAGTATATTGGTTAAAAAATATAATCTTCAAATTGCATCGGTGAAAAAGTTGTAAAGCGCGCTTTAGGGTTTTTAAATGCATTACACTTTTACTCGAATATATCTACATTTCCGTATAATAATATTTCCGGTTACTCGCGTTCATCGCTCTCGTTAATTTTTAAGTTGTTGCTGGGGATATATTTTCCCTTTATTTACTAATAACACAATTAGTTGGCCAATTTTTTTCTGGTTATGTTAAACAAAGAAAATATCTCTCTCTCTAAGGAGATTTCTTAACATTATCGAAGCCGGAATTTTTTTTCAACTACTCTCTACCCGTGTAAATTCTATATAAATAAATTAAAATAATTAAAATTACGCAAAAATTATACTGTATTTAAAAATAGCCCCCGGATAAATATTAAGCCGTGTTTAGTATTTTTACAGATTTTTAGTAATGAAAGATTTTCTAGATCACGCGATACTGCTGTGCTCGTGACTTATTTAGCTTTAGCATCAACACTTCTGCTCATCTACTTCTTCGGTGACCTTTATTCTTCGATTCGTGATGACTACAGCAATTTCCGGAATTGTTGAGTTGGAAGCGGCAAAGGTGGAAGAGAGAGATGATAACAACAATAAGTAAGCGTTTTAAAGAAGTGTTACAGAACATCTGAACATTATTAAGAGGATAATGAGAAGGGAAACATCTGTGACGTTCGATTTTAATACAAAGTGGTTTCCAGTGTCTGATACTGTAAAGTGTAATTTTTACCGTTAGTCACAAAGCCGCAGATACGATATTGGTTTACAGTAATGTAAGAAAACAACATAAATGCAGGTATGGAAAATGAACGAGTAGTTTAATGGTATTATTTCGTGATAATTTTAAAGCTATCAATTTAATAATTTACATGTAAAAACTCGAGACTATAATTTTCACGCGTGGCTTCATTTTACTAATTTGCCCTGAACTGCGTCTGTTAACAAAGTACTGATCTGTTGTATAACGAAACATTCAAAATAAACGACCGTAAAAGGAGCTCGTCTGTGCATTGTAAACAAAGACGCCGACGTTGAAAAAAATGTTGCTAATTCGTCAAAGAAAATTTCTCTCTCAAGCATGAAAAAGTATAATTAGTAAAGTCTATCGATAACATTAGTGTTCTGTAATTTAAATAGTCGATAGTTGAATTTACGATGCCTACGTTTTTTCTTCAATTACGGTTAAATATCCATTTTGATCAGCTTGCCTGGAAATATGTGGATAAACTTGTGAAACAGGTTGTGCAGCTCTCGTCGAGAAATCGTTGTCACCCCATTCTGTTTGGAATGCACCGATGCGATTCTTATGATTGTTGTTTTGTGCACTCTGATGCAGTGACTTGGTTTATACTGGGAGATTGCCGCATTAATCGTAATCAATTTCTGCTTTTAATGTATCAAGTTGTCTCCGTTAATTTTCTTTTTTTTTTTTGTTTTACCTCCTTCGCACTTTCACTTCTCCATTGCGCACTGACGCGGCCGCCCGAAGCGCAAAATTACACCTTTTTCAGGGCACCGTTTTTGAACTACGTAACTCGCAATTAAAAGTTTTCTTTATGAAAAGTCGGTTGTAGAGCAACTCTTTCAGAATAAAATCCTTTTTGAACAATTTTTGCTCTAGAACTATTATTAACAAATCGGGTTTCGGGGCGACGTCTACTTTAACATTATTGCCAATTCTGCAAAAACTTATGAAATCAAGGAGCCAAATTTTTATGGTAGTTAGGACTCTCAAATACCTACAATTTTAAAGAAAGAAAGTTCTATACTATAATTAGAAGCCGCGTAATTAATTTTTGCCTTTTTTTTTTTTTTTTTTTTTTTGCTTGCGAAAACTTATAAACCGATTTCAATTAAACAAGAAGACATTTGTCGTTCGCATTTTAAAGATCGGTAACGAGATATTTTTTTTTATTATTCATTTTTTTTTTCTATTAATAATTATTTATTTTTTTCTAGTAGAAAAAGGCGAGAAACTGGATTTGCGCACATTTGCGACTTATTTTCCATGCGAATCCCATAAACGATCCGCGCATAAATTCGATAAAGTCCCGAAATACTTAAATCATCTGCGCGAGAATGATCAGAATCACACAATGTCCATTTCCACAAAAATAACTCTGTTAATCAGAAAAATCGTCTGTGGAGATCTTTGCTTTCCTGTCCAAATCGTTTATTTTTTTTTTATATTCTCATTGCTTTTGATCAACGGATTTCATCAAACACTCCAGTACTTGGGTTCGGCAATGGAAAGTGATCGATAACTTTTCTGCCTCCATACGCTGCTACTCCTCTTTTACGTTTCAGATAATGCTCTTGTTCGTTTCTCGTATTTTTAACATTAAATTCGATTACAGCGATATAAATGAGCTCAGTCCATGCTATCCGAATTGATATGCTCTGGGTATGGGGATAGAGGGTAATGGATTGCTGTATCATCCCCCTGCTTTTATTTCACTAAAATTCCCGCTTCCAATTTACTCCCACCGTGTAAAAAGTTTCATGTTAGATTTTGATTAAATGTTTACGTTTCTTCCTTTTCTAGTCAACTCTCCTTGTATTTTAACATCCAACCTCGTATATCTTATCGTTTCCTTCGATCTCCGTTGTTCTTATCCTCAGTTCTTTTATTTTATCACTAACTGATTTCTTTTCCTTCGTGTCGTTTCTGGGCGGAGATCATTTGCTGACATGCTGGGAGGGGGAATGAGCAACTTTCAAATTGAAGTCTGCATTGTAATGAAGTAAATTGATGCGTTAATATCAGAAAAAGATTACAACGGAAGTTTGAAATCATTGAACTAGTTCGTAGCAAGCTAATATATTTTTATGAAAAACTTTTGCAAGAATATAGCAACAGAATAGAAAAAAGGTACTTTTTGAGTTATCGAATTCTTTCGGCTATCGCTATCCTTAGCGCCTTTTTAATATTAAAAAATTTGAATACTTTTTTGACTGAAAAAATTTTGGAGGACTCCCTCTCCCTTCTCAGTTTTGAACCATGTTCATGCTAAAAAAGTAAGGAAACTTTAATATTCGTTTTCTGAGCTGCTGCTGGTCTGCATAGAACAACCAGTTTTGATAGGCGTGACAAAATTCTGAACCTACATTTTACTTGATAAATTTTCAAACCGGATGCTAAATTTATTCCTTAAGTTATGAGGTTTTTAGTGCGCTGTACTTATTTTTCGTATATTTTTATAAAACTCGAAAATGGATCGTACTATTTTATCTGAATAGCGGAAGACGGTAGTGTTGTATAAGGTAACGAGGAACGTAACTAGAAATTAGTTTCAGCTATAAAATAGTTCGTTCCATTCCAACCGATAACGCATTTACGTTACTTTGTTACTCCGGTCACTTTTGTTTTTCCGAGAAATGAAAAGTTAACCATTGTAACTAAAAGAACTAATTGTAACTGTGCAACTGGTGTCTTGGAACCGAATGAACGAAAGAAACGATTAACGACGCAATACTATCAGACGGTGATCAAGGGGAATTGAACTACAAATGGCACCTTTTATTTTTATCATTCGAACAATTCGTATGTATTTCTCACACTGCTTGCTCTGTTATTGGTCACAACTCATCGGCTCATTATATGGCGATGAGTTCGTGATACGATCAGATGATGAATATAAAAAAAATAAAAAAAAAACCTTTTTAAAAATAGCCTTTTATTTATGCACGAAAAAGTACAAAATAACTTTATCTGTGTGCGACTACCAGAGATAGGCATCTTAACATTAAAGGTCTGAAACTACGAAATATATTCTGAAAAATTTAAGCGGGGCACCGCAGTTACAAAAATATTCCGCATGTGTGTAGTATTGTGATGCACAACAATGGAACAACATTAAATAGTGATTGTAGTTTTGGTTTAGGATGCATTATAATATTAATATTTAATTATTAATCTGCGGCCCCCGCTTTTACTTTTCAGAATATATTTCGTAGTTTCAGATTTTAATGTTAAGATGCGTATCGGGCAGTCGCACACTAATAAAGTTATTTTATGCTTCTTTTTAGTGCATAAATAAAAGCCTATTTTTTAAAAAAATTTCATTTTTTTATTTTTTTAAATTTAAAATTGTATTTTATTTTGCTTTATTTTATTCAATATCTTGGTTGTAGGACATTTAAAGAAATTTGTGTTACATTTTATTATTAAATAATGGATCGCATTCTTTCAATTATATTGTCTTTTGTTTTTCATTCAATAAATACGGAATCCTCCGCACATGAAACACAATGTTTGACTAATAGAACAATCCTGTCCATTGATATGTCACATGATCGAAAAAAAAATTTTTTAAACTTTCGAGTTTTCGGCGCCCCAAGAGTCCGATTTTAAATTCGTAAACCCAAATGTTCCAAAGTAAAGAAATACACTAGGATGCGCATCTTTTTAACCTTGTTCAAAATTTTTAGCTATAATACTCACGTAGCAAAGAGGGAGTTACATATTAGATTTCGCGCTTTTTTGAACTTTTCATAAACTTCGAAAGTTTCATTAAAGAAATAAAATATGGTTATGTTTTCGACAAATAACGACCTATCCAACGATATATCACATGCTCGAAAGAAAAAAATATTTTTCTCCAAAATTTCGAGCTTTCGGCGCCGCGAGGGTTTTATTTTAAAGCTGGAAACCCGGATGTTGCATAATATTGTATTGTCATCTATAACAAGCATTTCTGCAAAAGGACACTTTTTTAATTTATCGGGAAGTAGGTGAAAAATCGTTCGCAAGATTCCTCCCAGACAGATAGAATGACAAATCGAGTTAAATAATAGGCTATAAAAACAACGCTATTCTGCTGCAACAGGCTGGAAACGAAGTTCTTCTGCAGTTACAAATTTGGTTACAATAATTAAATAACGTATAATGTGTTTCTGTCGATACTGGCCAAACTGTCGTTGTGTGTGTGCGTTTTATTATCAGCTGGCGAGTTTTAAAAACTGTACATTTTAATGTTTTCTGTACCATATTGCTTGACAATGATGATCGCATCCTTACTAATATTATAAATGCGAAAGTAACTCTGTCTGTCTGTTACCTTTTCACGCTTAAACCGCTGAACCGATTTAGATGAAATTTTGTATGGAGATAGTTTGAGGTCAAGGAAAGAACATAGGATAGTTTTTATTCTGGAAATATTATATTAATTTTATTATTTCTTACGTATTCGTTCGTTAGTGTATGTTATTTTATTCAGCCAGATGTTTTTGTTCGGAAATTCTAAGAAACATCAGAACGCCAGAAATCGGTTTCGTTATGTAAACAAAATTACTGGCTAGCTTTTATTAACGTGTTGTTCATCTTCGATAGTCGCCATTCTTTCGTCCGTTCCTAGCTTTTACCCGCGACGACATTGTCCGCAGAAAATTATTATTTCAAGTAAGCTGTTTCGACGTCAATATAAATATAAATGAAAGAGGTTTTAATATTAAATCATAACGATAGTTATATAGGTACTTAGTGAATAGGCCGGAGATTTCCTTAAAACATTTATATAAACGTATTATATTTTGATTTAAAAAAAAAATTCTTATTATGTTTACTGTCAATATGCCTCGCAGGCGTAAATCTGATCTAGCGCGTAACTCTAACAGAGCTCGAGCTGCGAAAGTAGCTAGAACTGAGGAATCTCAAGAGCAGACACAGACCCGACAGATTTTAGATGCCGAGCGTCACTCCTCTCAAAAGGTTTCAGAGACCTTAGAACAGACTCAGGCACGGCAAGCTTTAGACGCTGAGTGTCACGCCTCTCAAAGGGCTGCCGAGATTATAAATGCGAAAATAACTCTGTGTGTCTGTCTGTCTGTCTATCTGTTTTACCTTTTCACGCTTAAACCGCTTAACTGATTTTTTTACGACAAAGCATTTCATTGTAATATAAGGCCATCCATTTGAGATATATATATATTTAATAGTAAATGAATATACACTACTGGCAGGACAACGTCTGAAAAACGTTGTTTACAAAAATGTGTTGAATTAAAATTTTACTACTGTAATTGTAAATAAACAAAAATAATTACATAAAAGTAAATAATAAAAAAAATATATAGAAGTAAATACCTAATAAAAAAAAAACAATAATAATAAAAAAAAAAAAAACCTATAGTTATAATTTAATAATAAAATCTCTTTCATTTATATTTGTTTTCACGTCGAAACAGCTTACTTGAAATAATAATTCTCCGTGGACAACGTCACGGGTTAAAAGCTAGTATAATATACTATGATGATGACTGGTGCTGCATCGATTAGCAACTCGAATTTTACGTAAAAAATTTTAACGGCAGTTTTTATCAAAATAGTATTGATTTGTTTACTTTTTTAATGCGGTTATATCTTGTCTGTTTGTCACGTTCAAGCTATTAAGCTGTTATCTACTGACTCCAAGTTGTTTTAACTTTTAAACATTATTATTTTATTAACCATAAGTTACTCTTTTTGTAACAGTCTGTAACTTTGTAACGAAGTTCCTATTACATTCCTGATCATTAGGAACTTGTAACGTGACATTCCAAAATATTTAGAACTTTACCCATCACTAGTCACTGTAGCCTAAAAATATTTTAAAAGCATTTTTGTGATGTATTTTTTTTTTTTTTTTGTCAATTTTTAAAAATTCACTGTAAATCACTAAAAATCGTCTTGCAAACCAGTGATCGAAGAACACTGATACGAGAGATGAAAGTATACTACAATGTCTAAATGTTGTATTGCGACTCAACAAGCGCGAGGTCAGTTGGTGTCGATTTCTTTTTTTTTTTTAATTTCTCTCTGAATTCTGTTAGAAGCATACTCATCATTTCTTCGAATCATTAGAGATTCGTAAACTCGTTACATACCTCTATATATATACATTTATGTATATATATATATATATTGTGTGTCTTTAAATGCACTTGTGTGTATGTGTTAATAAAATACGGCGAATGAACTTTCTTACCGTTAATTGTAGAATGGTATTCGATTTTTATAGACGACTGAACACAACCGGACTTGTTTTTAATGAAAGAGTACGAACTGTTAATAGCAGGATATAATAACTGAAAGAATGTATAGTAACAGTAAATGTTATTAGCGAAATCGATGGTAGGAGGGACTTCAAGCGGTATTAGAAATTTTTGTTAAGTCAAAATAAGCGTGAAAAATGAATTGAAATCGAAAAATTGTTATTTAAGGTTTATATCGTTTTTCACTCTAGTATTCGTACAGGAAATATTGGATCGGGAGATTAACAAAACATCCTAAGAACAAATAACGGTTTTCCTTTACTTTTGATTTTACTGAAAATTATTGCTGTTTAATTATTTTATAATAATAATTTATTAAAAAAAATATTAAAACGAATGAAGAATCTGATTTGAAACTGGAGATTTCGTATGTTAACTTAAGGACAATCATATGATTTATATTCACTTAATGGTAAATTCAAAACAAAGAAATCTTATTCTTGGCAGGACGTCATTTTTCATGCTTTTTTGATAAGGAAATGATATACGGCTTTGTTCCCGATAAAAGCGATTTTTCCACCAACATATCACATGTCTGGAAAAAAATATATATATTTTTTAAAAATGTTAAGCTTTCGCCGCTTCGATGAAGTTATAGATTGCCTTAAACGTAATTTTAAGTATAATTTATGATCCAATTTTGAAGTTTGTAAGTCAGATCGTTCTTGAGTTATCGCATGTTTTAAATGAATATTTTTGTCGTTTTTGAACCATCTTATTAGCATTCCGTACGTTATACATGTACGGAATCCTATAAAATTTATCGGTATATTTAAATTCCCTTCAAAAATGACGTTCAGTTTCACCATCGAATATAACTGTAAATTTTAATAATTAACGAATAAAAGTGTTTAAATTAATTCTTACTGCTTCGTAAATTTTTGTTTTTGAAAAATTTAAATTATTCCTGTTCTATATTTGTTTTGATTAAAGTAAGGTTCCCGAGTTCCGAGAGGAATTTTTATGGTACAACAGAGAAAGTATGGTAGTTATGGCGCTTTCTACATTTTAAAAATCACGGCAGAAGATGGAAAAGTATGCTTTTTAATATTTTGTTGATTAGTATTTAATTCTTCAATTTCCCATCTTTAAAGTTGAATTACAAAGGATTGATCAACAACTACTTAACAAACCAAGTAAAGAAGTGTTGAAGTTTTAGATAGGCGAGAATGAAGTTGTAAATACTAAAAGATATAAGAACACGAAAGATTAAAAAAATACGTAAATATCTTATGTTTAACGTTTTTCACCCCCTCCCCCAATAAATAAGTACACCCATATTAAGCATAAAAAATTGCAATTCAGGTTTATTAATTAAAAGTGGAATGATCATTGAGACATTATCTGTTACACAAAAGCTTTTAAATAAGCCTAGTTGCCCAATGTGTAAAATGAGCAACGCTAATTCCTGGATATTTGCTCGCCGATGATGTATTAAGTTGCGACAATTTTCGAACAAAATGAATATATAAATTGTAGCAGTGGTATTATTTTCAGTGTCGCGAAAGTTAATGTACACAATGTCATGTTAAATATAGCACTTTCAATTTAAATATAAAATATAAAGCTTTTAAAGATTTGTAAAAATTACGTTATGTGATGTATTACGTATCCTTCATTTACAACGCTATTGTATGATTTAATAATTAATTACAATAGTTAATTTATAAAATAATTAATGAGAAATTTTAATTAATTTTTAATTTTGCAAATAAAACGAAAAATGTATAAAAATTATAAGCAAGTTTATTACTTAACGCGGAAACTTCCGCTAGATAACAGGTTTTTTAGTAATTTTTTACAAAAGACTCGGAGCATTTATTGCGATGAATTAAATTACACAATAATATTGACGTCTAAATTAATACAAAAATATTTTTTTACGAATAAAAAAAAAACAAACAAAACGGTGGCACTAGTGGTACTTGAACTTGGCTTCTAGAGTTCGCGCCGTGGAATGTCCAGGTGCTTATAGTTAACTGAAATCGAGGAAACACATTTTTTTAATTAAAATAAGTCATTCCGCTTTGCACAAACCTAAATTTAGCAAAAAAAATTTAAAAAATCGAAAATTTGTGGACAAAAAGAAAAAAAAAACACTTTTTTTTTATAAACAAATCGTTAAAGACAACATTTATTATAACAATTTATACGAAATTTTAGGTTGATTGGTTCGTTAATTTTTGAGTTACATTCCACGGCACGGAAAAAACCGAATTTTGAGAACAACGCATCGGAAAAGACACATATACATCCAACTCCTCTAACGGGGTTGATTAGCGCATCTTTACTCTCAACTGTTAGTGTGAAAATGAAAAACGACGTTTACACAGACCGAATTTTCCATTATAATCGTCGGAAATGCCCCCACTTTTTTTTTGCCCCGGCTTTAAATACCATTTGGGCACTGACTAATCCAGTAAATCAGTCTATATACTTTTTTGGGCGTGGCTGGGAATTGAACTCATATGACCACTATCTTAATAGTCAAGAGTTCACGTCACTAGGCTATCGCGCCTAATCTTATTCAAAAAGTAAACTAGCAAACTTCTCTGGCTAAGAAATTAAAAAGTACAGGTTGTAAAGGGCGCACGCTCGTTTACCTGCTCTCGGTACTTTTGGAGCGCATCACTTCGGTGACTTCCTAGGGGGACCTTCAGGACTTTCTGTTGGGCTTTAAACTTTGGGAAATATATACTTTTTTTTTTTTTCTATTTTTTGGGCATGTCGGCTAAGGACATTTACCCGATCCAAAGATATGACAGCATTAATGATTATATAGGAAAAATATTAGAAATCGAGTATATGAATGAAGCTAACGAGAAGGAAAAGAAAGTATACAATGTGTAGGGAGGCCACTTCAGATACTAGGTGAATTTTTAAAGCAATAACAAAAGGCGCAAAAAAATTAATATCCGGAGAAGCCCCCCCCCCAACTGATGATTAAAATGAAATACAGCATCAAAAAACTGTTTATTTTTTCTTCTTTTGTAAGAAAACATATTCATATCTTTTATTTATGCTAAACTACTCTTTGACAAATTTTTCACTTTATTACGTAAAATTTATGAATAAAAAATAAATTTTTCTATACTTCATTATTTAGTTATAACTAAGATTGCTTTCGAATACTTTACTATAATGATGCGCTGTGCAGAATTGTTTTTTTTTGTATAATTTTCTATTCTTAAATTTTACACCGAAATTGTTAAATTGACAATTAAAAATATAATTTTTTTTTTTTTTTTTTTTTAAACGAAACGCAAAGATATATATATATATATATATATAATTTGGGTTTAATGAATTTTAGTGCAAAAATTAAAATTAAGATTTATATGAAAATACACATTTCTAAATTTTCTAACTAAAAAAACAGAGATACATTTTTAAAGAGATCTTCGTTACTTATTAAATATGACATTCTAAGTAATATATTCATTGATACAAGAGTCCATATGGAACTGAAAGAGGCACTTTATTTGGAATAAAATCGATGGAATTTTCAATCCGTTACAGATTTGCTTAAATTAAAATTATGTCACAGATATCTGAAATATTTTATAAATTACTTATGTAGTATTTAATTATTCCCCGTATTGAATAATGGGACAATATTAAAAAAATCCACGAATTCAACAATAAATTTTCAGTTCTAAAAATTATATTTATATTGCCGCTTAACAAATCTTTTAAAATTGTATATTTTTTTTAAATACAACGTCATGGATCTAATGTGTTTCATTGTAAAAAGTACGCTCGAAAAAGCAACATCGCCTAAGCGGAGTATTATTCGTTTTTATCATCTAGCCTAATTAGTTCGAAGGAGGAGACCTGGAGGCAAAATAGGTAGACACGAGCTCTGGAACGCCACTCAAATCGTGTGCGTAGATCATACTCATGTACGAAATCTGATGCATGCTTGAATGTTAAAATTTTGTATTATTAAATTAAATGGAGGGGGGGGGGGTTCAAACGAATAACTAATGAATAATGTTTATAATACCGGTTCGGTTCTTAAGAATCAAATATTACAAATTTTAAAAAAATGCCCTGAGGAATAAATTGTTTTAGAGTAAAAATTTAGGTCAATTAAAAACACCTGTTTAATCTGTTATTTATTTATTCATTAATTCGTTTATCTATTACTTGGAAGAATTTAAAATAAAATTAAAACATTGCAATAGACGAATGAAGTTGAGTTTATAATCTACGTGTGTATTATTATTATTCGGTGTGTTCATTGTATTGTTCGAAAATAAATAAATGGCCAGAATCGTTTACATCTATTCTATTTTTTGTCTATTTTTTGTAATAATACGAATTAGTTTTTTGTAACGAAAGACGTCAACTTGTACGACGGGGGTGAATTGTAGTCAGGATGTTGGAAAACCGAGAAAAGTCAGTCAATTCGACTATGATACAGAAATACCTGCGCTGCGCAGTATGTTATAAAACTTGAAAATATTAAAAATGATTGCAAAATTGTGGTATTACATGTACATTTACTGTGTACGGATAATGAAAAATCTTATTATATTTCTCGCTAGTAATTGAAAAAATGAGAAATTAGTCTGGTAAAAATTTAAATTAAGCGATATGCGATTTTATCGTTGCGATTAAATCCCGTATCCGGAGTATAATAACAAAATATGTTACGAAATATTTCGAAATTCTATACTGTTTTTCTGTACGACTATTTCGAAGGAAAATCTGGGAAATCGGATGGAATGTCAAGGAAATTGATTTTTAAAATTTTAACCGATTTTTATAATTCATCGAAAAACGTCCAGAAATTTAGCTACGATTGACTTATTCGGGGTTTTCTTCGTTCTCATTCATTTTTACGATATTATTAACATGCTAAACATAATAACACTAATAATTCGTCAATTCTACTTTTGGATAAGCGTAATTGTCGCGTTCTGCGTACATCCGAATTGCATAAAAATACGCTCACGCGCGAGTTCATGCGGTTTCAAACGTCGCCTGATGTAAAACGTAAAAATACGCTTATCTCTGTAGTACTTTCCGCTAAAATATTTACCGAATGAGCTTATTAAGCACCGTCTACAATCGCGCTTTATGTATTTCCTGAAATTCGAAACTCACGGTAAAAGAATGAATCCATTCGACGTAAGTGCACGTTTTGTAAAATCGCATTTTGAAACAGTCGCGGAAACGATTTGAAGGGAAAATTTTTTTACTTCATACTTCACCCGATTGCTGTTTAGTCGATAAAAAGTGCATAGATATGTGTAACGGGACGTTTTCGTTTTAATCGCGTCACGAGTAATTTATGTGAAACGATTTGAAAGTAGGAACTTTTGAATAATTTACGAGGACATGTTTATTGTCGGCACTAAGACGCCACCTAATGGCCGTACCGAACGTTAATGTTTACGTTTCGTAATTGATGAAGGAAACGTCCTATGTTGGTTTCATGCGTCGTTTCGATACAAAGATGTTCAGCCTCGCGCCAAGAGCAGAGCGGAAGATGGACTAGATCTGCGACGGCCAGAAAGGTTTGAAAAATAGTCGGCGACTATAATGCGACCTGTCACATTTCTTTTAAAAATTCCGTGCTGCGAATGAACGGACTGCATTCGTCGACGTACCCTTGACAAGTAGGAAAGGAGGCACGCGAAGAGCCGTTACACACTGATGAGGAAGTGTTCTGCTGCCCTGACCAATTTCCTTCGATATCCAGCGAAGAATTACTATCGGGGGCGCATTGAAGATGTTTTTGTCGTCGCGAATTAGACTATTCGCGAGAAAAAGTGTGGGGAAGCTGCACTTGCCGAATGCCGTACGTCATAGCGATGTAACGATTGGAATAGGCGCTGACTGGCAGTGGTCTCTCTAATGCGTAACAATATTAAAGCAAAGTCAACAATTCCCCCTGTAGATAGCGATAGTAGCATTTCGTACGCAGCTACAGGTGCGACTTTGGTAGCGTTCAACAGAGTACTCATCGCCGACATGAATGTACTTGCGCCGTGAAAATATACACCTATCATTATTAGATGTTGATTTTTTTTACCGCTTGTGAGAATGTGTTTTTGCGCGAAATGAACAGTGAATAATTTAAAATCTCCTTTTTAGAAACCGAAATGAGTTCACCGTCGGACACCGCTCCTACCCCTCCGGACGGAGGATGCAGAGCTTGGTTGGTGGTATTGAGCAGTTTTTTGTGCAACGGGGTCATTTTCGGATTCATAAACACCTACTCGATTATTTTCGTGGAATTTCTGAAGAAAATAGAACAAGAAGGACTTTCAAACCCGAACTCCAGAGCTTGTAAGTATTTCGTTTTGTGTTGTTTTTTAAATCGTGTTTTTACTTTTATTTTTATTTTTTTCCTTATGGAATTACTCTTCATTTCGTTTTGAATTCCTTCTTTATTTCTACGCTTGCTTTGAACCCACTTTAAGATCGTCTCACTGTAAAAGTTTTGCTTTCTTTTTCTACCTATATCGATCCACTGTTGGATATAGAGGTATTTTAGTAAATTAGTAGTTGGCGGCCTCTAATCTTCCGTGTCGGCCGATTAAAGTTTAATTGTTTCTTTTTTCCAATTACCTTAAAAAAAAAAGTTGTATTTACTAAAAGTACAAAATTCGTGTTCCGAGGCGAATTTTCTCAAGTCATATATTTTAAGTGACAAAATGTCGAGATTCTTTGTTACTAGCAAATTGCATCGGCCGATTCGCTTGCACATCGATGATTTACTAGAAGCCTCTTCTAGTTGTTACACTGTTTATTTTTGTTTTTTTTCGTAACTACACAATTTTCAAAAATTAGGAGTTCCTGAACACGAAGATAAAATTTTGTTTAAAAATAATTTTAAGCTATTAAATTTAAGATTACAAAGAGTCATCGTCAAAAAAAGTAAAAAATAGAACAACAGTGATGTATTTAATGAAAATTACATTATAAATTTAGGAAAGAGAAAAGTTCTTTTAGCAGTAGATTCGTGTCTTCCCTTTATAATGCGAGCGGAAGAAGAGTCTGCAATTTTTTTGCATAAAATTTGTACATTTTATATAATTTCAATCTGCCCCCCTCCCAAAAAAAAAAAAAACAGGTTTCCTTTTTTAAGAATAATTTAATTTCTTACAGTTTTCGCATTCGTGTTTACAGAAATTTATTTGACAAGAAAAAAAATTGAATATAAAATTAACTTTAAAATTATATTTATTCGACTGTGATAAAAACGGTAAAAAGTAATAATAATAGTAAAATATATATTTGTATAAATCGGGTTTTAAAACAGCTTCTACCTATGACGGTATAATAATGTTGCTTTATTTTGTATGGCTTGCGCAATCTGTTTTAACGAATCATAGTTTTCCAAATTGTTTAGTGTTGAGATGTAGATGTCAATAAGTATATATCGAAAAATTTTACGGTTTTATTCTTTAATTTTATATAAAATATACATTAGACCCTGTTTGTGTTATGCATTTCTTTTATTTTTTAGTGGACAAAGGTTCATTTAGAATTTTCTTAAGACAATCTTTTTTGAAGTCTGCAACTTCTGTACGTTCCTAAGACACTGATAATAAGTCGCATATAATATTTTAAGTATTATTATTTTTCTGTAAATTATACCAATACCGCACACAGAATGGTAGCACTTTTTACGAATGGAGAGCAAGCATTTTAATAGATCGGCTTATCACCGAAAATCGCCCCTTTTCGTTTTGCTAGGTATGAAGAAATATAATAGCGGACACCATTGTCTTTCTGTTTGTGTGGAAAATTTTATCCCTTTCAGGATTCCCCCTTTCTATATCAAGCGTTTTTCTCCCAGCGAATTGAATACAATTTTCAGCCGAGAAGAATTTGACACGCCCACTTTGAGCAGAACGAAAATGGTTCTAACAGGTATGAAAAAATTGGGCAAAGTTTAGCGGGGGAGTATAAATTTAACAATAAACGAAGCTAATCAGCGATCGCGTCACGGTTAAATTAATTTTTTTATACATCCATATAAATATAGGTATATATATATATATATATATATATATATATTCACACACACACACATATATATATATACAGTTCGAAGGTCGAACTTGGAAAAATTATATTTTTCGGTCCAGCATGATGGAATCATTTCTGTTTTTCACAGATATTTAAATAACCTTGACCGACTCAATATCATCGTTGAATGGAAGAATTTTGGTTTTGCGCTTCTGCATATTTGTATTGAACATTTTTGTATTATACAACGACCGTACTGTTTTGTTTTTTTTACGTTGATTTATTTCTTAAAAATATTAACAGAAGAAAAAAGCGTATTGTTAGAAATGTCTTTTGTTTTTTTTTTTTTAACTATTCAGTATTTTAATGATACTCATATACTCGTAGTTTGGGTAAAAATTAAAAAACTTATACGGAAAATACATGTAACTTTTCTGGTCCTTTTTCATTTTCTATTATCGTTAACAAATAACTTTTTTAAATGTTTGAGGAAATGACGTCAGTATCAATTACTCAACTCGTTTAACCTCGTGAACTTGAAAAAAAAAAGAAGCCTGTGAACCTAATAAATTTTTTCCTTCCATTAATATTTAAGCGACATTTTTAGAAATACATCAATTTTAAATTAAAAGAAAAATAGCTTATTAAGTAATATAGAAAAATTCAGTACAGGCACGACGCAAATACTAAAATTTTTCCACTCGGCGATGACATTTAAGTAAAGTATTCCCTATTTTTGGTGTTCTCGTCGCTCGGGAATGGTACAGAGGTTGATGCGAATGGGGAAATCTGGACAGTGTTTGGACAGAAGCAGGAACATTTCAACATTACTGAAGTATATGTTAGCGATTCTATTGAACTGCATTATTAAATTAATTGTATTAAGTAATAATTTGCAAATTGTATTTGCCACATTATAAATTATTCAAATAAACTGATATACTTATGTAGAATTATTAAAAGATATTTTTATTTATACTTTTACTATATATATATATATGTATAAATCGGAAAATAACCCATCGCTCTAAATAAAATACCAGTCCTCTGGATCTTTGTCTTTCATTAAAAAAATATATTAAGTTTTATATTTATAGTCAATATTTCATAAACGCTTTAAACAAAAATTTTTAAAAATTTCAACATTCATTTTATTATTATTTTCATTTACTTGCTGTAACTTTTTATTATTTATAATTCAAATATTATAGTACAAATTAATATTTGAATTTATAATTTGCATGACAGAATAAATGTTGCCTGTAAGTTGTGCTTAATTAACCGTATATGATACATATGCACAAATGTAACCTAAAATTATACATAATTTTCCCTCGGAAATTGAGTAATTGCTTTGAAACATGGTGCGTTATTTTTAATAAATATATCCGTTAATTTTTTGTTAATTCGGTAATTTATAATTATCTCGAACCTCTCTATTTTTTCTTTCTCCAAGTTATATTTCTTGAAGAACGTATAAACTAAACGGTAATACAACGAAAAGAAAATTACTTTTTTTTCACGAGAATCAATATTACCGTCGATTTTCAGCTGGAAAATATTGAGAAACTCAACGGCATATTACATTTTCGTCTATGCATCACGAGAGCTATTCATCGGCACTGCATTCCTCATTTGGGCGATCGTCTTTCTGGTCACACAATATTGCTTAATCACAACTGTGTAGTAGCAGTAGGCACATGTTTAAAATTGGCATGAATTTAATCAGACGGCAATTGATGTTTCATCGGGCACATAAAAAAAAAAAAATTGTCACTCGGACAATTTCTCGAATCTTGTATCAAGATTTTTTCTAAAATGTGCAGTTTGGCGTTTAAAATTGCCTCGAAAATCAGAATGTAAAAGTGGCATTATATATTATATATATATATACATATATGTATGTGTATATAAATTATTTTGTCTTCAAAAAGACACATTTACTTGTAGAATGTATATACAGTAATCACACGTTCATCTCTGACTACCTCGGTGGTAATTTTCAATGAAATAAATTCAGAACAAAAAATCGTTTACAATACCGAACGCGCACTATGTTCGGATGAATTCTCTGTTACGAATAAATATTTCGCGAACACCTGATGTAATGGAAAACCAGTTTAGTACTCTACTGTGAGCAGGGCAACAGAGAAAAATCTAAACATTCATTGAGTTCGGAACTGATGATGATGTACAAAGTCAATTGCAATTAAGATAGTCGTTACTTTGCATGTTTACGCGTACGGTTTGAATTGAATCCAAAAAAATAAATAAATACTAAATATAAAAATAAATGAAAAAGCTCTATTTAATAGAGAGAATTAGTGTCTCTCATTTATTTATACATATATAGTGCAATAATTATCGCACACAGAGGATGAGAAGATGGTGTAAAATATAATATCAACAAAAAGTTTATTTAATAAATGTAAACGGATAAAATTTTAAGTAGCGCTTAAATGAAGCTGATTTATTTCGATATAGTTAATGGAAATTGGTAAGTTTTAGTTTGACGTAAACACGAGATTCAATAAATATTATGGTTACCTTTAACTTAACATGTGGAGAATCGTCAGCGCATGGAAACATCATGCTTGACTGAACTTGTGTTTTTTTTATTGCTGAAATAAACCTTGTATAGCGAAAGAAGTTCTGCAAAGTACGTGTGATAATTTATACAAAAACAGAAACTTTCGATGTTTCCGATAGTAGTGTGAATAAAATGCAGACTTCGAAAAATTGTAACTTATTTACCGGCTTAGAGTGCGTTGTGCCTGTGTGGTGGTGAAGTTGGTCGTTTCATTTAAACGTGTGACTACACTTAAATGTTCGAGATGGAAAAGGTTAGTGAAAATGACCTTATCGGAAAATTATCCGTTTTCTTAATCGGAAATGAATAAATTACAATACTGCACGATGCGTAACACAAGCGCGTATGTTTAATTTATTCTTAATGAATATTATACCTTTCGTAACGGCTTGTCTCACGACACGTTCTACTGTATTGCGACATCATCTCTTGAACAATTTTGTAATGTAACTTCTGTTCGCTGTGGTTGTGTGAATTTAAGGCAAATAGTGAGATGATCAGTTTTCGCAGTGGAAAAAATCGGTTATCTCGGCCTTGGTAATAGATGGAATTATTAATTTTTAAAGGAATCACAATTATACTGTTCCGTTACGTGCTGCTTTACTCTCTTCGAACGCGCGAGAATAAAATTGATCGTGATAAAACGTCTTGTCATCGTAACAATCGAATAACGTATTTATTTTCGATTTTTCGATTTTCACTTTTTCGATTTTTATATGTGGCCAAATTTTTTGCGCGACTCTTTTCTCACTACTTTTCGAAATAGGTTAAATTTAATTTAAAAGTAACTCGAAGGCGGACTTTTTAGGGCTAGATGACTCTGTTAAAGTCGTTTATAGTGATTTCCCTTTAAGGTATTTTTTTTTTTATTATAGGCTTTTATTTAACTCGCTTTGTCCGTCTGCCGTCTGCCGTCTGCCATTCTGTCTATCTGGGGAGAATCTTGCGAACGATTTTTCTCGCCCACTTCCCGATGAATTAAGAAAGTATCCTTTTGCAGAAATGTTTGTTATAGATCACAATACAATATTATGCAACATCTGGGTTTCCAGCTTTAAAATTAGACCCTCGGGGCGCCGAAAGCTCGAACTTTTGAAAACAGAATATTTTTTTGTCAGGGCATATGATATACTGTTGGAAAGAGCGCTATTTGCCGGGAACAAACTCGTATTGCATTTTCATAACGAAACATTTGAAGTTTACTAAAAGTTTAAAAAAGCCCAAAAAAAAGTACTACGTGTAACCCCCGCTTGTGGCTCAGCTTTATAGCTAAAACTTTTGAACAAGGTTAAAAAGATGCGCATCCTAGTGTATTTATTTACTTTGGAACATTTGGGTTTACGAATTTAAAATCGGACTCTTGGGGCGCCGAAAACTCGAAAGTTGAAAAAAAAAATTTTTTTTCGATCATGTGACATATCAATGGACAGGATTGTTCTATTAGTCAAACATTGTGTTTCATGTGCGGAGGATTCCGTATTTATTGTATGAAAAACAAAAGACAATATAATTGAAAGAATACGATTTATTATTAAAATACAAATTTTTGTAAATGTCCTGTAACCAAAATATTGAATAAAAGGAAGCAAAATAAAATACAATTCTAAATTTATGGTTTTTTATTGAAATAATAGTAAAAAAAGTTTAGACTAAAAAATATATATATATATATATATATATATAAAATAAAAGAAATAGTTTAAAAATAGGCTTTTATTTATGCACTAAAAAGAAGCATAAAATAACTTTATTAGTGTGCGACTGCCCGATACGCATCTTAACTTTAAAATCTGAAACTACGAAATATATTCTGAAAAGTAAAAGCGGGGGCCGCAGATTAATAATTAAATATCAGTATTGTAATGCATCCTAAGCCAAAACTACAATCACTATTTAATGTTGTTCCATTGTTGTGCATCACAATACCACACACACACCGAATGTTTTTGTGACTACAGCTCCCGCTTTTATTTTTCAGAATAGTATTTTATAGTTTCAGATTTTAATGTTAAGGGTAGTCGCACACTAATAAAGTTATTTTATGCTTCTTTTTAGTGCATAAATAAAAGGCTATTTTTAAAAAAAAATAATTTTATTTCTTTTATTTGGATTGTCTTCAGCGCGTATCTAATCGTCACAGCGTCTATTTTCCTTTTTAAATGACGCATAGGATAATCGTAAGTAAACTTAAAAAACACATTAAAAAAGATATGCACATTTAGATAGACGCGTTACAAATCGCGACAAATTTTAAAAATTGCTACATTTTTCAAGTCGCGACTGATTTCTGTCGTTTTTAAAATACCGATTATAGCACTTTGCCACATACTTTTCAGGCTGTAACGGGGGGAGCCGCCGATCTAGTGTAGCGACCGTACACTATCGGACAATAGGAATGCAAATGAGAAAAGCTGGCCGTAGGTCGGCGGCTATTTAGGTCTTGGGAAATTTATATTTTGTTGACAATGACGTCATTTTTATTTTAGTATTTATTGAAAATTTTGTCAATTCTTTCCCGATTTTTTATTTATTTATTTATTTTTTTTTTTTTAATTTCCTTTTTAAAAATGTTTACACTTTAATGCAGATATTATGACGGGGAATGTATAATAAATTGAAATCTGAATTAACAGTTTCCTTATTAGTGGAAAGATAATCCCGCAAGTATAAGAAGCAACGAAATAGTTAACATTAGCTGAGCAAACAAAAAATGCCAATAAATTATTTTACATTTATGGGTTAAGCGTTAAAATTCGCTTATCATATGATTGAGCTTAATAATTAAATTTTTATAAATAGTACTATTGAGAATATATTCCACTTGTCAGCTGTGTGTACCGCATGTACGTACCCAGCGCAAACTAGAATTAATTGTCGAAATAAATTACAAACTATAATAATCTTATATTTTAAATATATAGTACATCTTTTTAATACGTTTACTTTATTGCCAAATCGTTAACAGGGGCGCAGTATCGTTCGTGTAATATTAATATTTTCATTTACCGAGACTTATGAATATCCATATATAAATTTGTAACAATTTATTTTAAAACTAATTATTAAAGTTTTCTAAAATATTTCGGAATACATATATGGTAGTTTTCTGTTTATAATGTAATTTTAATTAATGTAAAACGTTGCGAATTGATAATTTAATATTACCATTTTTATTTCGAAAAATCGTTTGTTTCAGTTCCATAAGGGGCGGCACACACAGCAACTAATACATTGCTTCAGATTGTAATTTTTAATAAACATCCGGGATTTATATATTATTTTGGGCGAAATTTAGTAAACTTATTTTCATATAAATTTTAATGCTAATTTTAATCTTTCTGCACACATTTATTACATTCAAAAGTGTACTTTTATTTATCCGCAACAAAAAAAAAAAAAAGTAGGGGCGCATCCTTCAGTACGCACGTGCAGTTGTATTTTTAAACCTTTATTTGCTAGATTAATAGCGAACAGTATTCGCGCAAGCAGACATTTTGGTAATTAGTTAAAAATCGAAACAGAACAAAAAAACATTAATCTGTAGATTAGTATGAAAAGACTATATTTAAAATGAATGTACTGTTTTTTATAAAGGGTTTTTTTCCCAATTCAAATCATTATTTTCATTTAATTAACATGATACAAGTACTTTGCAGTAGCTTCTTGACGTATTAATGTATGGTGACATCTGCGTGTTTTTGGTTTTTTTTTTGTACGAAGACAGAATCCAAAACGTCAGCCGTCACGTTTATGGCGCTTTTTAAAAGTGACGTTGTAAATCAAACATTAGTTAATCAGTGTAATTTGTAAAGGTCATAATTAATTGTATTTTTTAAATACGGTAAAACCTGGATTATCTGTGTTAATTGGGGACTCATCATGCACGGATACGGGAAAACACGGTTAACCCGCCGCCGGCCGTTTCCGTGAGTTTTTATATATCCCGAGCCTTGCAACCCGCGTAATATGTGGGTGTCGGGAGGCTCTTCACTCCATTTCATATTATGAAATGATAGCTGACCATCTACGATTGCAATTGTATAATTTTTTGTATTGTTTTTTGTTTTTGCTTTATAATAAATACGTATAATACTGTATAATGATAGCTGTGATATAAAACCCCTTTTAGCGAGACTGGATTATTTAGACTAATTTAATTAAGTAAATACTGTATAATATACAGAAGATTTATAAAATTCATAATTTTTATTAATTTAAATATACCGCATCAATGACAAGACGAAGAAATAAGAACACAACAGGTAGGGTACAAAGAAAAATGAAATGAACGTAACGTAGAGAAAAAATGTGTGATAAAAAGGAATAGATTAGACTACGTCATATTAATTTTTATTAAAAAAGTCAGTCAGTTTCTTCCGTCTGTCGGGAATCTCTTTCTGTTTTATCTTCGTCTCGGGAAATTTTGTAATTGCAGAATGTCTGTGATCTGTCTGCTACTCGAAATATGTGATCACAGTCTGTAATGCAACGTAGTTTTACTACAGCTTAGTCGCTGTTCTGCTATTTCGACTTGCTCTTCATTTTCCGATTTTCAGAATCTGTATTGATTTCATTTTTAAAATTTCTTCATCAGTAAAAATACGCTTAAGTAGGATCAATTCCATCGCTTTCTATCCACTCCTTCTCATAGTTTCATCATCAACATGTTCAAATTCGTTCCCATCACAATTTGGAACCTTTTTTGCAGGAAGCACGCGAGTTTAAAGAGATGATGCACGGTTAATCCGCCAACCGGTTAAAACACATACGGATAATCGCGGTTTTACTGTAGATTATTGCAACTCTTTTTATTTTAACTAACTTTTGATAATGGAAAGTTTCATTTCCATTATCTTCACAGGTAATTTCGCTGGAAATCACAATAATTCGATTTTGAACAATTATAACGTCATATCGATGTGTACCGTGAAAGAATGTTCTTTTTATTAGAATGTTTGTATCATCATCATCATCATTATTGTTGCATCTCCCATTCGGGAGGTTGCACGTCACGAACATTATAAGTTCCAGCATCTGGCTAATTTTGTTAATAGGAAGAAGTCTTTAATTCCCTTGTTCGTATTCATCATTTCCATTCTCCTTCTTCCTCTTGGAGGTTTTCCTTTAATCTTCCCCTGTGTCACCAGATTGAATAAGCCTTCTTCTCTAATTTTGTGGGTAATGTATGCAATTTTTCTTCTTCTTATATCGTCATACAATTGTAACTTATCTACTTTACACCTATTCATCACCTGACGGTTTGTTATGAAATCCGTCCACGGGATTTTTAGCATACGCCTGTATGCCCGCATTTCAACGGCGTCAATTTTTTTTTTACAGTCTGCACTTATCGTCCAGGCAGTAGGAATTTGTTTTTTCACGGTGTTGTTTGTATTTTTAGTTTTTAATTGTTTGTTACATTGTATTTTAAAACAATAATTTTTGCTTTAAAACACATAAAACGGCAAAACTTTATGTACCGATATTATCGTGTAGACGATTATTATACTATTAAGTCATCGTAAATATTTGTAATGCAACGGTAATTTTATGTGTAAAATTAAATTATAATTATATTTTAAAAGTCGCTTACGCGCGCTCTTTCTTAAAATCGAAATAAATAATAACGTTCTTCCGCAAAGCAACAGCGCTAAATATCTAGGATTAATTATGGACCGACGTCCGACATGGAGGACTCACGCCGCGCACACAAGGCAAAAAATTTCCTTAAGATTTAAAATCTTAAATTGCCTTACGGGAAGGAAGTCCACGGTAAGTATCTCTTGCAAAAGATCAGTCTACCTATCTGTGTACTGGCACCGGTATGGAGATATGGCATCGAAGTATATGGCGCAATGTCCAAGAGCAACAATAACAGAATTCAACTGCTTCAGTCTAAAATACTCAGACAAATCGCCAACGCCCCTTATTTCGTGCCCGACACAACACTGCATTGCGATTTAAAGATTCCATTCGTGCAAGACTATCACAAACTTCGATATAGTAAGTTCTTTAATAAATTAGAATTCAGTGAAAGTATCGAAAAGCGTCCAGCATGTTCTCTTCGTTTCTCCCTGGGAATCCGCGGAGAAGACTTAAGAAATACTGGTGTAGAGATGCATTACCCAGGGATAACACTGAGCAAATTACAACAGCATTCCGTGGAGAGTAATATTACTCGCTCAAACCTAATTTGAGCCAGCACCCCGGTCTTTTAAACAATATGCGATAAAATGTGTTTAATTCGTGAAAGTTGTTTTTTTTAAAACTACGATTAATATTTTTTATTTTGTGTAACGTAATTTCATTTTGTTAAATATTTTTTATTTTCTGTAATGTAATTTCATTTTGTTAAATATTTTTTATTTTGTGTAATGTAATTTAATTTTGTTAAAAGAAGGTTATTAGTGTAATCGTTAAAAATCATGCCTTATTCTAATGACGAAAGACATGAGAAAGTATTAACTTAACGTAGAATAAGTCAAGGTTTAGGTAACTAAATATCAGTGACAACTGCGGTCCTAGGACCGGAATGGTGCAAAAGGAAGAAAAAAAAAATGAGGCAATATTTGATTTATACGAATATCCGGGGTCTCACCTAAACGAAGAAGGGGAACATAATGGAATATTGCGGAAATTTAGAATGTCAGTATAAAACTGGTAAACTTCGAATTTTACGAAAGGGCACATTAATCACTTTTTTTTGAACATGCGAAAAAAAAACTTTTAAATGTAATTTTAATTTAATTTTAGTCTTCAAATTATTACCGCATTCATTACCAGATTTGTGCAGTAGTGTAATAGCAGTCTGCACGACAGTGCCGCCCAGTATGTAAATTTTTATTGTTTTCATATGTTTTAAAACAAAAATTACACCTATACTTTCCTTTGGAATACAACGTAATAACCAGTTAAACATCGATAGGATTTTTTAATTGTACACGTCGGTATTCGGTGATGTAATAGGTGAAAATTGAGTGACTGTGATGACGCAGGTTACCAGTGAAATTATTTTATTGCGGGCGTATTTCGTGATTAATGGCGGATTTAATTATAAAATACCAAGATTATTCTAAGAATCGTAATACTAGTATACAAATAAGGGAGGGGTTGTGGATACCGGCAGCAGTGACTGCAGAAAAGTTTTTAATATATATATATGTATGTACGTGGAGCGTTCAATAAATTATGAAAAAAATATAAAAGAAACTAGAAGAAATACTTTATTTTTTGACATAGGCATTTATCGTATCGGGTCACGAGTTTACCGATACCGTCATGGTAAAACTGGGGGATGCATTTAGCGAAAAATTTCGTTATTGGCTCCCTGAATCCGTCGTCTGTTACGAAACGTTTCCCAAATGGGGAAAACGTGAAAATCTGAAGGTGCTACATCAGACGAGTAGGGCGGATGTAAAAATTTGTCTGAATTTTGATAATTCACGTGCGAACGAGAATAGACGTGTGCGGTCGCGCATTATCGTGCCAAAGCACTGCAGACTGCAGCCGTGTCTCTTCCGATTAATCGCTCAATGAAGTGCCACACATGAGTGTCACGGTAAGTGTATTATCGCATCCTTCTGCGTACAAAATTGCAACAGATGGTTGCGAGAACCTTCCGGCAGAGCATTCTTAGTTTTGACTTTTGGCGGACCCCTGGTTGACCTTTCATTTTATTTACACTTTACTCGCTTCCTTTGACTCTGGGACACACTTACGCGTCATAATGCCATTTGCATCGTATGCTGTGCATAGTTTGCGATCAATTTTTGCGCCTACAACTCCCCTTCGGCTGTCAGAAAGTTTATGACCGCGCGTGGCTCGTAACTCACCGACTTGGAAACTACATTCACCGTCATGTTTCACACGTGTGCACATAAGTTCTACTGATTAGATCGGAACGCGGAAAACGGTGTTCTATTCGTACTTTCCCGCTCTGTCTTTTACATAAATTTCACACAGTTTCACCAGACAGCGGCCGTGAAATAAGCCGTGTTAATTGAACGCCCCCCCCCCACGTATTAATATATATTTCGTTTGAAATAATTATTGAAATTTTCATACGTATAAATTTAAATATGGTTATTATTAATAATGAAAAGTTTAGTATTGACTGTGACGTTAGTTTGAAGCAACACATATTCGTTCATGCCCGAAGACACGCAGAAAGACTTGAAAGTCATCCGAATAAACTTGCTGCTGGACTGCTGCATACTGCTAATGATAGGAGGCGGCTGAAGCGTAAGAAACCTCATGACCTTGTATTTAAGGTAAAGACTATCATCGGGTAGGTACCATTGGGGGTACTTCTCCCTTCATGCTAAATATTTCCCTGTTAAGAATATTGCTAAATGGCCCCTAGATGGCCAGTTTGTAATAGAATAACAATTTTAAAAAAAGAAGAAGAAAAAAAAAAATATATTCGTTGTAATTTTGTAGAACTGGAAATTCCGGTATGACCTGCCTATCCTGAGGCGGAAGTATTTTATTAACGGAATAAATACGTTAAGTTTACAGAAATTAATAGAAGTTTTCGAATTTTCGTTCAATTCAGAACGCTGGTCAGTTTTAGATTTGATAATGAGTATAACACACTTTATCTCAGCTTTGTTATCCTACTTTATTTCGAATGTATTCGAGATGTAAATGTAACGGCGCTGCGAGAAAAATTTCGGGAAACTTTTTCTTAAAAACAACGAAGGAAATTCGTGTTATCTGCGAGTGTGAAGAATGACCGTGTCACCGGATCCTTCGGTTCAGCTACTGCGACCAACAGATCTAAAAGAAACGGATTTACGGATGCAACCAAAAAAGTTTGGATTCAAATCTGAACGAAAGAGAATCTGTTTGAATCGGTCATTTCGGAAACAGCATAAGTCACTTCGTTTCCCAAGTAACTTATGTTGTTTTTGAAATGACCGTTTTAGTTCAATACGCGGTATCTTCAGTTACGCAGTCCACATGCCTCACGTTGGACGG
Organism: Icerya purchasi; assembly: GCA_039619475.1. NCBI lineage: Eukaryota > Metazoa > Arthropoda > Insecta > Hemiptera > Monophlebidae > Icerya > Icerya purchasi. The sequence goes on from CM077115.1 coordinate 244,822,703, forward strand.
CAAGTATCCGCAGACAGTAAGATTTTCTCGTCCGATTCGCTTTCATCCGCTGTTTAATATTTGTCGATGTTGTGTAAAATCCTTCGATGCTTATGTTGCAACAGCATCGCAGGTATATCGTGTTATCGACAATATAATTTGACCGGATTATTTTACGATGGGTGTAAAGTATAGAAGCTATGCATAATAGTAAGTTAAAATGCATACTAATAAATTCGATGCGACATGAAACGCCTTTCGTGTTGAGTGAATGACATAAAATTTTGCTTTTTTTCCCTCAATAGTCTCGTAATATTACATATTCAATTAATAACAGCAATATAAATAGTCTTTTTCTTATCGTATAATCGTCGGTTATGTATAAGAAATGTGGTAAATAATAATACATAATTCTTAATTATAATTCTAGTTTCAATTAACCAGTCTATTATGGCTCCGTCTTTTGGTTCATTTATATCCTTTAACGTTAAATGTGAGGGTGCAAATTCGTTACAGTCATCCGGTATATGTTGCATTGTGTCTGTTTAGAATTTCCGCACTGACATGTAGCTGTGTCATCATCATACCCACATTTCGGCATTAAATAACCGCATCTTCTCTGTCCGGTTCTAATTCTGTTAAGAGCCTTCCACTCTTTTCTAGGTAAATCCATTCCTGCTTTCCTCGGTATAAATGGGAATTTTTCGTATATTCTAGGTTCTTTTCCGATATACTGAAATCTTTCAAGCCTTCTGATAATAATTTATCTGATGTCCAAGGTGATCTTCGGGATTTAAGTCTTGATACCGATGCGGGGGGACCTTATCTCTTTAGAGATTGGCATTTCGGGATAAATCTTAAATTTATTTTTATCCCTAAGTAAAGCTACCTCCCGCCCAATTGCAGAGTTAATATTGGTAGCCACATAAGTGGCGTAGGCTTGAACGTTCCTGATATGATGCGGAGGGCTTCATTTAACATTACATCTACTTTCTTAACGTGATTGAACCAGACTGTTGAACAATATTCGGCTGCCGAGTATACAAGCGCCAGAGTAGAGATTCTGAGTGTTCTTGCACCAGCACCCTAAAACTAAAACCAGCAAGTCTTCTGATGAAATTTATACGCGTTTTTAAAGCGATATAAATAGCGAAATGGCAAGAACAGAAGCATAAAACAGTTTGCCTCAAGAGTGATTAACCATTTTTTGTTTGTTTGTTTTTTTTTTTTTTACATAGCCTTACGATTTATATTTGTTTCAGTGGTGTATGTATATACTAAACTTGAACTCAGCTAACGATAGCCTGTTGCTGTTAAAAACCGTGTTTGATTATCTTCTGGTAAAAATTCTTAATCAAGTTTTAAAATCGTGCGGATAAACTCGCGCGAATTTTAAAAAATGGAGTTTCCTTTTAAAACTAAAGAAGTTGTAAATTTTCCGCTCGTTGCAGTAAAGGAGTATATGTAACGATAAAGATAATATTTTTGTCGATCGCGTGTAATATTTTTAAAAATGTCGATTCTTATTATGAGAGCTTTGTGCAGTAGTAATTTCTTCTTTTTTTTTTTTTTTTTATTTTGTACAGCGATATATTTCGGCTGCGTTGATAAATAAAAACCGTATTATTCGCCATTACGATTGAAGTGTGATACTTTCAACTCTATACACTACCGTTCATAATTATTTGCTCACCCGAGGTTTTCTTTATTTATCGCAAACGTGTTTTAATGTATTGAGGTATATATATATATATTTTTTTTTTTTTAAATTAATAAGAATTTTATATTGAATAAACGTTAACGTTTAACACCTTCAAAGGAAAAATCAGTTTACATTGACAAATTAGAATTTTTCTACAGAATCATTAGAAAATTGATAAAGAGTATCTCGGCATTAATGTTCAATACTTCTTTCGTATTTCAAAAAATGACTCCACAATTCCTTTCTGTTTTTGTTTCATTTAATTTTTAGCGTTTAACGAGTTTCCGGCTGAATTTTATTATTAGTTTAAGGAAGAATATTTAAGATGCGCCTAAAGAAGATGTGAACTCTCAAGTGAAATTCGTTCTTTAATTACTACAATCGTCAAATTGCGTCTGAATTGACAATACCAAAGGCGAATTTTGTAGATTGTAACGTTAGAAAGTTTCAAACTTTTCGTGAGCTGTACAACACCAGTGATCGACGAGAGACACCTCTTTGCTCCAGAAATAGTATCCATCTTGGATGTGAACAACGACGAACAATCGAGTATTGGTAACTCCGGACACAGTTATATTCCCGGAAATATATCCGCTTTCGGACATAGCCGAATATATCTCCGACGATACGTGATTTAATCTAAACTCCGAAGGACGTCACACCACGAATAAGTGTTATCATTTCGGATACGCAGTCGGATTTATCTCTGGCGGAGTGATTTAATATATTTAAACTTCGAAAGGCGTTAGCTGCGCACGTGCGCACCACAATCAAGGACGTTCTATTGCTTTGTGCCTTCGGGGTGCTACACGGAGTTGGAGTTGAATACGTAGTGGAAGATGATTGCAATTATGCACTAGACGTGAAATAGATAACTCGATGGGAGTTGGAGAGTTGAGAAGTGGATATATGTATCCGTAGTCGGAAAATATATCCAACTCTTCGAGCGGAGTTGATTTGCGCATCTCTACAACTGAGTACAAGCATTGTAAAAGGCAGACTTACGAACTCTGTTCTTCATGGACGTGTTGCTATAAAATAAAAAAAAAAACAAAAAACAAGCCCTTCTTACGACCAATAAATAAGTTTAAAAAATTGAGTGGCCTAAAACATATGTAAGTTAATTTGTTGAAGATGATAAAAATGTCCTTTGAAGTGGTGAATTGTGTTTTTAAATGCTTGGAGAAAAAACGTGAAAAAGTTCGACCCGAAGATCGGATTATTTCAGAACAGTATTTAGTTCTTTCCATTAAGCACGGTGGACAGTTAACGTTTGCCACTGTTTAATACTGGCGTTAAGAATATATTTAAAATTTAAAATGCCACGCGGAGAGGATTGTAGTATTTTTAGCGAAAAAATTCCTATTTCAGCGTGATAATGGTCTAAAATACACGTTTAAACTTTGTATGGGTTATTTAGAACAGTTGACCGGGAGAAGTTCCATAGAAAAGTAATACACCCCGAGGTCTGAACCCCATTAAACCATTTTATGGTACAAACTTGAAAATAATGTTTAAAAAATACGTTCAATTCGGGCCGAAACGTGAGTAAAATTATTATTAGGGTTCGGATTTTGCATATAATGCATACTTTTCCTTTGCTCGTAGCTAACGCTTTGGTATTTCATATCTAGAGCCGTTTCGAGGGTGCTGTGGATTCGAAATACACTAATTTAATAGTACATACAAATTCATATTTTGGACGTTAGTGCATATAAATGCATATTTTGAACATTTTGAGGATTTTTACATATAAAGAAAACACACACATAAAATGATATATTCGAAACGATAAAAAGGTCGGAGTAATTGTGAAAATTTTAGATGGAGTAGTATCACAGATGAAGACGAAATCTCTCTTACACCTCATCCGAAGTGGCCACATTTAAACATTTACCAGTTGTGTCTTGCGATGTAGAGAAATCGTTTTTTTTTTTACACTGAAAGCTACGTTGACAGGCAGAAGATGTAATTCTCGCGTTGAAAATTTAAAAAAAATTCTTATTGTTAAATATAATATATAATTTTTAAACTTAGATTCATAATTTAATGTTTTTTCAATATAAATTAATTTAATAAAAGAAAATGAAGCGTGTTAATAAAAATTTGAGGCGAAAAACAAAAGATTATTTTTAATTTTTTAATGTACACTATCTATTATGAAATTTTTAATGCATATTTTGAGGTTTTTTAGTGCGCATATAAATCCGATCCCCAATTATTATATAGGTTGCCCCGGTAATTACGCATAGAATTAAAAATATTTTCTTTTTACGTTAAATATTTTTAATTAAAATGCCTCGCGATTTACATGTTTCAAAGTAATTTGATTTTTTAAGGGTGTGCATGTAATTATGAACGGCAGTGTGTGTATATGTAAATATTGTGTATGTACATTAGTATTTCGTTTTTACGCTGAATGTAATATGAAACATCGTGTAATATTTTTTATATCATCAAATATTCTGTAACGTTTAATCTGTAAACTGCTTTTATTATTATTATTGTAAGACGTTTATTTCATTACGTGAAAAATAACATGGTCAACTAAAAAACTTTCATAAGAATTGTTAAAAAGCAGTTATTAGAGATTTAAGAGGTGTCCCTTAAGACAGATTCGGTACCTGCCTTTTGACGGTATTCGAATTATAAGAATACTCTATAGTCTATTAACTCACGTGATGATGATATCCACAACGATCTCCAGGTGAAGCTTGTAGATGACGTCATCAAGGAGGCAGCTGAGCAACATAAGAAGAGGTTATTATATCAACACACTAATGTGCAGACGACTCCTCGACTTTTCGACACGAAATTAGACACGAGGCGCGTTAAGCGCAACAAAATACGAGATTATTATAAATAAGAATGTAAGGGAGTTTTAACTACTCGGTTAATTCTTTCATACCGTTACGTTCTGTGTTAATGGATATTTTTCACTTTAATGTAGCTACTTACTTAACATCTGATTAAGATTGTAACATTGAAATAAATAAGAAATAAAATAAAATGAAAAAAGATTTTATTAATTCCTAACCTATCGGATACCGTTCTAATTTGTCGCGTCGCTAGCTTTAGCTAAAACCAAAATTCCTCGGTCGGACCAATGTATCCGGGTTGTGACTATGTGTCTGTGTGTCCGGTTGGTAGCGGTCAATAGCGGAGGTAACTTAACATGTCCGGGACGAGTAGGTATCGTTCAAAAGCTGTGCCGAACGGCATTGAGTCGAAGGAAGATTTTATAAATCCCGTTCGAATCAGGCGTGCTATCATTTGCGGATGCTCCAGAAACATCGATGTGCAGTTATTACTTTTATTAATTGTTTGACTAGTAGTTAGTTGGTCGGCTGGTAGTTGATCGAAAACCATTGTCGTGTTAATTTATTCTGGTCTTCATCGTTCCGCCGTGCACCTATGTGGAAATTGTGTTTGTTTTGCCGGAAAATTTGTTTTCTAATCCGTAAAATATACGTTGGCTCAAGGTACCATTTTGTTTTTCAATTGAACGCAGTAAATTTCGGATGTTTTTTTTTTGTTTTTTTTTTTTTAATGAAATAAATGTGCGGATCCGAGGTACGTCATTAAAAGCTTAATGTTCTTCAACAGGGAGCTTTTCGAAGTGTGTAACACGGTAGGTGTCACTGACGCCCGTTAACAGTGTGATTTTTTCTTTTTCGTACTTTCCTGTCCATCATTTTAAAAACAAATTCGTCCGCAAGCTTCATTCATAACAAGTGGCGCCGCGAAATAGAGACCACAAGTCGCTATTCATTCCACCCTAAAGGGCGGGATGTGAAGGATTGAGTTTTACGTGGGATATCACTTTGATATTTAATCACGATAAAAACTTAACATTTAAAAGAGTGAAATAGTAAGAAATATTACACTGTTTTGCGAACGTTTTTTTTTTTTTTTTATTATTATTACCTCCCCCTCCCCCTCCCCCCCCCCGGGGGGGGGGGGGGGGGGGGATACCAGCAACAGACCTTTGCTCAGAAACGACACGAGGGAAAAGAATCAGTTATAAATAAAAAAAACGGCATTTTTTTACGAGAAATAGTGTGTTAAAAATTAATTTTCATTGGACTCGCTATCAATGACACACAGTAGCTTTTTTTCACTTTTTCCTCTCGAAATAGCGAGTGTCATTCGTTCGACCCATATTTCTCGAATAGATCAAGGTGTTGTGAATGCAGTGCACGATTTTTTCAGCCATACTGCTGAAGCTAAATCCCGAAAAACAACACTTGAGAAATGGGGTCGAACGACGAATGCAGCCGTGTGTTAGTAGTGAAGGTCACCACTTCGAGAAAGAAAAAAAAAAACAAAATCCCCGCTGTTATTGAAAATTAATTTTTAATACGCTATTTTTTACAAAAAAAACAACAAAAAAAACGCATTTTTTATTTATTACAGAAGTGAGCGTAACCAGTTTTGAAATATTTACTCTTGGTGAATAAATTTTTGCCTATCGAGGTACGAGATTTTTCGTTAGAAAGCTAAATATAGGCTGTATTCGTACACTAACGCTCCTGACAGCATGACAGCAGCTTTCATATCCGATCATGGTATCGGATATTTACGTTTCCTCCTTTTCTAATAATTATTCATTTCATCTGTCAGTTAAATTACTCTTCCTGCATATTCATGGTTTCTTTTGCATCCCTCTCTTCTTCGATATTCTGATGTTGTTTCCACATTGTTCGTATGCGCTTTGGCCATTCTTTGCTGCCATTATCTAAATTTCGTTTCTCCTTGATTTCTTCTCCACACTGTCCATCACTCGGATAATGCAGTTATTTGCGACGCCGATCATGTGTTCTTCCACAGTGTTTATCTTTTTCTGTGGAGCGTTCTGCCTTGTATATTCTTATTTGCTGAAGCTTCGACTTCCTACTGCTTGTTGTGCTTCCTATATTCTGTCCTTTCCTTCCCCACTAATTATTCCTGCTATTTGTTCCTTTTTAGATAAAATTTCTGATCGGAGCAAAATATAACCGACTTCTTTCCTTACCTTTTGTTTCTAGGTAAAGGTCCTTAGTTGACGAGCCCGAAAAAAAAAAAAGGACAGCAGTTTCTGGACAAGCTATTTATTAAGTAGTAATTCAATAATAAAGAAAAATCTTTTGTTCTCAGAGAAAAGTATTACGAATGTTAAAAATATTAAGCGGAATAACGAAAGTTTAGCTATTTCAATACTTCGATAATGACCGCATTCGTATAGCCATTTTTTTCTTCTCACAAAATCTAGCTAGCCTTATTTTTGTGCGAATATTTTGCACATTGTTTTAAATAAATATTTAAAATTTTTAATACATAGATACGAGAACATCATTAAAATAATAAGTACAAATTACTACATAAAATTATTAATTACCAAAGTGGTCAATTCGGTGTAATTTTTTGCGCATATCCTCTATAAATTTTTAATAGATGCGTAATATTTAATTCAATTCCGGTCTTTACGTTTGTACCCCCCGCAAAGCAAAGATATGAAATATTGAATTATTTTAAAATGGTCTTTAACGAAAAATTTCAGGTTGTTACGTAAACTATAAAAATGTGTGTAGAAATAACCCCATACTTACACACAGTTATTTAAAATTCCATATTGCTATAAAAATCGTAAAGTTCCGGAACCCTAATGCAAATTAGTTATATTTATATTATTAATTAGTTGAAAGTGTTGCCGATGTGCTAATTGATTATTTTTTATCTACCTATATTATAAAAAATTTTACATATTAACTTTTTCAGCATTGATCGGTTCGTTAACTGTCGGCATGACGTTTTTATTATCACCTTTGTCTGGTATTTTAGTCGATAAAATTGGTGTCCGAAAGACTGTATTCTTGGGCTGCATGCTGGCTGCTTGTGGCATATTTTTATCATCGTTATTAACGTCACAAGTAATCATTTCCTTTATTATTTTTATGTTTTTTTTTAATGTATAATACATATGTATATATTATTATTATCCTTTTCTTATCTCTGCTTTTTGCAGGTTGAGAAGGTAACTTCCCGGGCGTAAACCAGGGAGAAGTATACCGTGTCCCTTTAAATACTCTGCGTATGTGAGTGATCTTGATAATAGATGATAACTGTTTTCGTAATGTTGGCTAATAATTTTTCATAGTTTAGGTGTAATTCGATTGCAAAATTTTTTGCCATTGTTGCTGTAGGACTTTTTTTTTTTTTTTTCCATAGTTAAAATTTCAAATGGTACTGCCCTAACTTATACTCTACAGTGTCATTTCACCTCTATGGCTAATTACGTTATTATTATTATTATTATTATTATTATTCGAATTGGTAAATTTTGGACTACCACATTTCTATTGTTTGAGGTTTCTTCGCTTTCTTCCATTTCTAGTATTGCCGCATTTGTTGTTGTTGCTGTTTCTTTCTTTCTTCGATCCATTGTTTCCCGGTGCGCTGTTATGGTTTCTCCTTAAAGTTCCGATGTTCTACTAGTTTTTTCCTCAATATATGATAGTAGTTCGGTATCACTCGGTTTGATATCCATTTCGTTTAAATCGCTTTCTACTTCCACCTACCGTATCTATACCTTCATACTTCAGTTAATCTTTCAAACGCACCATGTGAGCGTGATTTGTCTTCTTTTTTTTTTATCGAATCGATTAGGTTCCCCAAGTATCATCCTGTACACTTGCATATTCGTTCTTTGTCTATATTGTTCGTTTTCTTAATCGCACCTAAGATTTTTCATTGTTGTCATATTTTTATTTCCTTTGCTTGTCATTTTTCAATCATACCCTTTAGGAACTTCTGCCGCATAAAGCACTTCAGCTCGAATAACCATTTGGCAATGTCATAATATTCTCCTAGGTACTTAAATTTATCTATTCTGTTACACTTGTTATTTTCTATTATCAATAGTTTAGTTGTTGCTTGTATATTTTATTTTGTCTGCATTTGGAGACTTGCCTTCGCCGCTCCTATCGCCACTACATTCAGTTTTCACTTTAAATGAATCCGAGATTTCTCCTCTGAATTTTACCTTTTGCGTGCTTTTCGACGGAGTTTATTGAATAATCAATCTAGTCTTACTGTCTCATCCCAACTTTTTTAAGTTTAATAATGTAATCTTCCGATCTATTAAATCATCGCATGCTTTTTGGAAGTCAACAAAGATTGCTATAGACTTTTTTTACATTAATTTTGCGCCGAATAAAATAATATTCGTTATCTGTTCATTATAGCTCCTGAACCCTCCTTGATATCCTCCTAGTTTTATGTCGCGCTATTTCTGTGCTCTAGTTTATATGGATTTTGAGGTCTTGTATTTTATCAGATGGTAGGGAGATGTTCCCGTAATTGTTCATTTCCGGTTTGTCGTCTTTTTCCTACCTATCGTGTATATTCGTAATATCTCTAAACTTATGAGTCATCACCCGCGAATTAGTATACATAATAATGAATGCTTACATGAACGGGTACGGGAATAAAATCACTCAGCCATGTTCATGTCCACCTCTAGTGAATGTAACAGATTTTAAATACCTAGAAACATATATCGATAAATCATTGAACTGGAAAAAGCAGATACAAAACTTAAATTCGAAAGTAAGACAGTCAATTCCAGCGTTGTATAAACTGAAGACGGTTTTTTCATATGGGACATTACGGATATACTTTAATGCAATTAATAATGTCTATAATTTTATATGAGATCCGAATATATTATGTGAGGCTAAAAAAACAGAAATCAATAAGATAGGTAAAATTCAGAAAAGGTGTTTGAAACTTATACTACCCTATTGGAAGCGAAGTGATGCTACATCAACCTGGTGGAAGGAAAATAATGAAATGTCTCCCAAAATGCACTATTATTATTACAGACTACTTGAATTTAAACGCAATAAAGTAAAGAGTTACCTTCCAGACTAAAAACTCGACTAACAAGGAATCAAAGTAATCCCTGTTACATTCATCCTAGAGAGGTAAATCTACGAATCGACAATACAGGTGATTCGGTTTTAATTAAATTAATGGGTATACCATAGTCACATAATAAACGAAAAACAAATTGGTGTATGGAAGAGGGAAGTGAGGAAGTAGTTGAAAGAATAGTGCAAAGATTAAAGAATTTTGCTACATCCTCTTTTCCCTTTATTATTATTGCTGCATTTTTTAGGGCTCTTTTAGACCATCTATTTACCAGTTTCCTTTCCTTTTTTCTTTCTTGTACATTAATGTATGCAATATCCAATATATAAGCGGCTCCTGTGTATGGGTGTATTATTGTGTAATTCATTATATATATATATATATATATATATATTTGCATCGATTGATATATTTTATTTTTATTTTTTTGGTTTAATACGTTCGATTTAGGTAGTAAGAATGATTAACTGTAATTTTGTTTACTAGAATAAACGATAATAGGAGTGTTGGACACTCATGCAACGGGAATACTTGCCCAGTGAGACCCACAACTTATTTATTTAAAAAAAAAAAAAAAATTAAGGCTATCTCTCATGAGTTTGGCAATTTTATAGTTTCCGAGATTGTGTTCATCAATTCTGTTAATTCATTTAATGTTTCATTATTTACTAACTTCCACGGTTCTGCCACAATTGAATCTTCTTCTGGTGTTCTATTACTTTTAAGCGATTGAATAATTTGTCTGATTTTCTCTAAATCAGGGTTAGTTTCTATATTATCTTTAAATCTGAAATTTTCCATGGGAGGTTCACAGTTTATTAGGATAAATTCGAAATATTACTATCAGTAATCGACAATTGTCGTGATCGATGTATGCGATTTTACCATTTGTATCTTTAAAATATAGACTGATCATCATCATTAGTGTTTTAGCTCATAAGCTGGTTCGTCCCATGCACCAACCGCTCCCATGGAAGTCTGTCAGATGTTAATTCCACATTCATTGGTATTCCGCTTTCTTCTAATACAATGTAAGTTAATGAGAGTTTTACGTTGTCCACCGTGCGGTTGCTTCCCCATTAATTTGCCTTCGATAACTCCCTTCACAATATTTCGATCCTGACGTAATGAATGTCCACTTGATCTCTTCTTGCGAATCGTCTGCAGTATATCGCTTCTTTCGCCAATCCTCTCCAATACCAAGTAATTCTGACTTCATCTTTCTAGCTAATTTTTTGCAGATCACATTTTAAATGCCTTACCCCTTTTTCTGATTTTTTTTGTTTGCATATTTCCACAGTATTAATGTTATTTTTAAAGATTCTATAAAAATCGCAAACATTTTTTTTTTGTTTAATTTTAAATTTTCAATTTTAATTACCTGACTTATCGAACACGCGTTTCGCATTCTTTTTGATTTTAGATGTTTGTCTTATGTATATATATATATATATATATATATATACATATATATATACAGGTATAAATTAATTTAGGAAACATATAATAGCCAAAAATAATCAAGTTTATCAAACTATTCGAAAATATCTAATATTAATGTGTTACACCGGCAGAGGATGAAAAAATATTGGCTGGAGAGAAAGACGTTGAATCGTGCTTAAATTTTTTACGTGCTCTTTAGATGGCTAAACTCGAAAATAAAAATGTTTGCGAACAATTGATCAGAACGCGCGTTAAAAATTTTTCGAAAATTAATTTTCACTTTTGTATGAATTTAAAAGTAAGTACCGAAAGTTGCGCAATAGAATAATGCAACATCAGACACACGTATAAAAAAAAACAAAAAAAAAAAGACACTTCAAGCTTGCGTGAAGTAAATGATGCGTTTGTATGTATTGTCGAACATTAACGATGGAAAGCAAAAATTAATTGCTCTATTAATTAATTCGATAGTTCTAATTTGTTTTGCACATTCAGTAGGAATAATTTTTTAATCAATTATAGCTTCGGGAAACTTCGTAAACAGTATTTATTTTATTGTGACGTAATTGGAAACCAGTTTTTAGGCCAACTTGTTTTCGGGATCTATATTTTAATTTCACTTTTCTGGAATTCCTCATTCGGCTTATTGAAATTTCTGCTGCGTAAAGAGTTAATTTTAACAGTTAAACTTTGCATAATCTGAATGTTATGATTTGCGGGCTCCCATGATTCGTGTCTGATTTGCGTAGTTGAGATCATATGCGCAGAGAGTCGATGTTTTTTTTCTTTTAAATATATAGTGGTAGAATATTTTTTACGAAATATTTTTATGCAAATTAGTCGAGATTTTTACTTGGTTACAGCGCACTAAAGCTTACCCGTTTTTAAATTTTTATTCGCTTACCCATTTTTATTTCGTTATACTAATGATTAGTTAAATTTTATCTTGTCCTTCAATGTCTATTCAGCGCGTAATTTCCGTTGAGAATTTTAAAGGGTAAGCCGTGCTTGATTGTTAACAGATCTGTTTAAAGAAGTTTTAAAAAATAACGACAAGATAAATTATTTAACTTTTCAACTACTACGTCTTAATATATATTTTAAGAAAGACGGGTTAAAAGTATACATATGTTATTTGAATAGATGCGAAAAAGTACATGATTCATTAAGGAAAATGATGAAATGTGGTTTAGTAATACTTTGTAAAACAAAATACGGAAATTAAGTAAAGAGGTGAAACGTTTGTGAGATGTTAGAAGAGAAATTTACGTAACAACAAGCTTAACTTTCTAGCACTAGATGAAAAAACTCAAACATATTGAAATATTGCGCGTACACGTGTGAATAATGTAAAATTATCCGACTCTTGGAAATTGAAAAAATTTTGCTTTTTTTAACACGTATCAGATAAACTTGTGCCTATTTGGTGAGTTAGCCAAAAATTCGGCTGACATCTAGCGACATTGCGGTAAAACTATTTGCAACGGTCAACTGAATGATATTTATGTTTTTTTTTTCTTAAATAGCATTTATTTTTAAAATATCGGAAGCTGTAGAAAGATGGTAAATTTAATTAAAATGTGTTTAATGGCTAAATTTATTTAGTCAATATTGACCCTGATGGTGTGCCGTGTATAATGGAATTTTAATTTATTTATCGCGACAAAAATAGAAAATTATAGAAGTTACAGCTGAACTTGTCAATTTTTTTTAAATTTAAAAGTGATTTCGCTTAACGTTAATAAGCAATGCGTGTAATTTTAATGTGTTGTTAGATGCAATGGTTGTTGTTAACGTACGGTATTATGTTGGGTACCGGAATATCCTTTATTTATACACCGACACTGGCTATATTGGGACACTACTTTAAAAGATATCTCGGACTCGTAAATGGATTTGTCACAGCTGGAAGCGCTCTATCTACCATTATTTTTCCGTACACAAGAAAAGTTTTATTGAAAACGGACTTGGATTTTTGTTTAAAGTATGCAACGAAAAATATAGTTAATTATAATACGTATATGTACATATGTTTTTATTTATTTATTTACTCCCCCCCCCCCCCCCCCCGTTATTGAAAATAATAATTGGAAAAGTTTTAGTATTGTCGAGAATTTATTTAAAGATGTTCCTCCGCGCGAGATTTACGTAGAGTGTTCAATAAAGACTGACACTCAGGACCGTAAATACTTTTTTTTTTTACAATTCGAATCACGTCCAATATACTCCCCGTGCAATGCAGTGCACTTAATTCGGCGTTAATACCATTCCTGGAAGACGTGCTCGAAGTTATCGGAAAAAAGTGTCTTTTTAAAATCGTTTCTAAAGCTTTTGCAGCCGCTGCCGTGCCTGTTAAGCTCTTATTTTAGCTACAGGCTAAAGGAAAACGTTGTTTAAATCAGGGTTATGCGAAACTGTTTTAATGTTTTTGCGGGCCAAGAATTCTCATACCGCTGTCACAATGTGGTGAGCCGTGCACTGTAGTGATGTGCTGCTTTCACGTTCCAGTGACGTCCTGGACATTTTTTGTGAATATGACCTTTTATCGGCTACTTCGAGACATCGATATAATAGGCCACGGTAACAGTCGGGCCTTGAGGAACCGCGTGGAACCGTGTAAATTCACGTTATACCACGTTAATCGAAGAACGTACTGACCATTGACACCAATGCTTTGACATTCTGCACTCATGCAATGGGAACAACTTGTTCCCTTACTCATCGTATCATCGTGGTATCATTTTTTCAAGTCTTTATAGATTTTGAAGGAGCTTTTCACGCCCAACCATAAAATTTAATCCTCTAACATTCTCCATGCAACTCTGATACTAAAATTTAGAGGCGGCTATATGTAAAAATACTAAGCTAATAATCCTTAAATTCGGTCTGCTAATGGAAAAAAGCTCTGATGTGTAGAGTTCGAAATAAGAAATGACCTGTTCAACGTCAGTATCAGTCTTTATCGAACACTCCTCGTATATTACAAAATTAAGTCAAAATTTTGTTTATGACTGTGATGTTTATTATCGGCTTTCGCGTCAGTTCAGTCCATTTGTCACGATTAATTGCGTTATTTTCTCAACTGTTTAACACGCGGCAAGTATTTAAACCGCTCGCGAATTCTCTTTATAATAATCGATGATAAATAACTTTTTTCAGAACGGAAGCCGCTGTAATGGTTGTACTGTCGCTGTTCACACTCGCATTTAAACCACTATATAGACCAGCTCGTTCAAAAAATCGAAAATTGGACGATAAAAAATTCCGCCTGAGCAGTTTGATTAATGTAGATATTTGGAGGAATAAGAAATTCGTCTTATGGACCGTATCTGTTTCGCTCGCCATGTTTGGTTACTTTGTTCCTTACATTCACGTGGTAAGATAAAAAACTTGCTTTTTCGAATTTTAGAAAACCGGTAGAAATTGCCTAAAAATAATGTACGCTTAGTATTGTCCGATGGAGATTTACCAGTCTGTGTATGGACTTGTCGCAGATAACAAAATTACGAATAGCATACAGCCATATCTTAAAGCTCGTAAATATCAGTTCGATTTTTATTAAAAAAATTGAACATCGGCATTTTCTTCCTACCAGACACGGAGATGATTATACTGTATTCTAATTTTTGCATTAGCGGTGAATTGGAGCAACAATTAATTATTATTAGCACGGTATCGTTCTTTAAATTAAAGATCAAATCAATTTGCGTGAACTAATTAATAAATTGAACTTTAGGAATAGCGCCTGAAATGTGAGTTATTCGGTCTGTGGAAAATCCTTCGCTCTTTTCGCATTTTTACATCATTATCGGTCATTATCTTCTGATTTATTTTGTTCCCTTCAAATTTATAAAGTTAATTACAGGTATTTCAAACCTTTATTCTCTTTTTTTTGTTACAATTTATTATCTGTTTAATCTTGCTCAGTGTTAAGAATATGTTGGATGAGGGAAAATAGTACACGCCTTGTGAAGTAGCTTTCATAATCAGCATTTCTGAGTTCTTCAGTAATTCCGAGTGATTGCCTTTTTCAAATTTTATAGCACATTTGTGTATGTGGTCGCTGTGTTTTTTTTAATTGGGCTCGTCAACCAAGGACCTTCACCCACAAACAATTAAAGGAAAACAAAAGTTAAATAGTGAGACGATCAGCTATCGTTAATAAGAAGGAAACAATGGAGGGGATAATAAGTGTGGAAGGAAAAGACAGAATATAACGAGCACAAAAAGGAGCAGCAAGCCCAAGCCTAAGCAAGTGGCAGTACAGAGCCGAACGCTCCACCGAAAGAGATGAACACTTAATAAACATGTGATCAGCGTCACAAACAACCGCGTCATTTGAATGGAGAGGACAATATGAGGTAGAGGCTAATGATTAGCGAAAGCGGGAGGAAGGCAGCAAGGAATGGTTAAAGCGCAAACGCACAATGGAGACAACAACAGAACGAGGAAGTGAAGGAAACAGAAGGAACCAAGGATTTGAAGGAAGGTTGTGTGTTCGTTGCATACCATATTATAAAAAACAAACTGCAATAGTTTCAGAAATACCCGTCGTGGTTTCCCCCTTAATATTTGCCCCCTTTTTGTAACTTTTTACTTTCTTTTTTTTTTTTTCTTTCGCTGTCGTACGCATTTTTTCATTTTGTTCTTCTGTAATGATGGCATCTATAATTCTGACACAATGGCATCCTTTATTTTGCGAATTCGTCGGTCAATTTAAAATATTATCCAAGTCTGTGACTCATAATCAGTCTTTTCATTTAGCCTTAACTCACACCGACTACTTTTCAACCAATTTTTTGTGGTTATACTGTGGTCGGAACTCGAAACCGACCACTTTTGAACCACAATATTAAGAACAAACACAACGACG
The DNA here is from genome assembly GCA_039619475.1 of Icerya purchasi. Taxonomy (NCBI): domain Eukaryota; kingdom Metazoa; phylum Arthropoda; class Insecta; order Hemiptera; family Monophlebidae; genus Icerya; species Icerya purchasi. Next base: position 244,838,611 of record CM077115.1, read on the forward strand.
GCGTTGAGTGGATAGAAAGTGGTTGGCGAGTGATTTAGTGTGTGTTGAACTCGACTACCGAGACCACTTTTTTGTGTCTACTATCAGCCTCACGTTGCTGGAAATGGGCAATAAAAACACCTTTTATTTTTTGTAGATTCATTCTTAGTTAATTGAATTCCGTCTGTATGTTATCGATTACTTATAGCGTATCGCAAGAAAATAAAAACAAAAAAAAGAAATGTCCAATTAGTACCGAATGTAGTCTTGCGTGTGTACACTCACGTTGCATGTAACAATTGCCTAGTACACCACCTATATTCTCTGAAATGTACAAATAGGTAATCGCCGACGTTCAGAGGAACCTTTTTAATAATCAGAAAATAACATTTTAATGTTTCAGGTAAAATATGTTAAAGACAATTTTTCCGGTTCGGATGGTAATTTGCCAGTAGTTTGTGTCGCAATTTCTGCCGGGGCTGGAAAACTATTCTTCGGTTTTATATCGGACTACAGAAATTTGGACAAAATACTTTTACAACAGGTATAGAGAGCTTTGTAAGCTTTTTTAGCTAAATCGTGACAAAATTTATTTCATAAATTGCTATGCTTTATCTAAATTCCTTATTCAAAAAAACAAATACAATATAATTTTTTTTTCTTTTTCCAAATTCTTTTTCGAACTTAGAAATTCCCTTTTTGAATCTCAAAAAAGAGCAGAAGGTGTATTTAAAAAAATTAATAATTAAGGTTAATGCGGATTTATTAAGTATAATTTAATTAGATTTTTTGTAAACTAATAAACTTTTTCGTAATTTCTAATTTTTGTTTGGGTTAAAACTGGAATAACTATTTGCTTTAAGTTTACTTTGATAAAAATTTTAATAATGAAATTATAAATTACATCTTTTGTTACTATAAAGAATATGTATTTAGTGTAATTTACAAATATACAATTATCATTAATATAAAAGAAACTTACGATTATGTAAATTTAAATTTTTGTAAGATTTTACCGAACGGTTGAACCTATAGATTTAAAAAAAAAACTCGGAAAGAAACGAAGATTAAAATTAGCACAATATTATAGGCAGCAAATAAAATTCAAAACAAATATAGTGAAAAATATAACAAAATCAGTCACGTTTATAGCAGAACAGTATGATAAAAATCGAAAGTAAAGAACTAGAAAAGGAAATAGAACAAGTTAATCGTGAAGTTAAACAACTTTTAGAAGTAAATCATTAAAAAGATCAAGAAAACAAATCAGTAATCAAATAATTAAGAGCAATATACTAGAAGAAAGAACATATTCATGCTTTAATAAAAGTAGGAAAGCGAAAATGTTAAATAGTTAATCGTGACAGCAATCGCTAAAACTGGAATAGAATTAACGGTAGATGATGGTGTATGCAAGTAAAATGTCGACTACGTAGTAAAAATTGAAATAAACCGGGACCAGTTATTCCCGAAATAGGACAGTTAGGAGCAAATCGAATATTAAAAAAAACAAGAAAACAAAAATAACTTATATCGGAAAATGGTAAATAATGATATTCATCGGACTGATTAGAAATGAAAATGCGACCCGTTTGTTAGAAACAATTATCCTACAACCCAAAAAAAAAGAGCAAAGAAACTAAATTATAATTAAAAGTCGTAACGTTCATATAAAAATACAAGGACGGAAATCGAATAGAATTAATAACGATGATATTCAATCGGAACGATAAGCTTTATTATTATTTTTATTATTAAATTTATAAGTGTACCCGCAAACAACAAATGTTAAATATTTATACGATCAAAAATGAAAAAATAAAATAAAATTTTAAATCAAGCAATGAAGTAGTACATAGTAATACAATAAAAATACTTGTTCCAAATGAATATTGTTTGAGGTGGCGTCGAAATTGCTGAATACTAATCTGACATTAACCTATTTTTACTTAAATTTATTTTTTCATTCACTTTTTTTATATTTAAAATGTTAGAGTTTAAATTTAACATTGTTTAATAACTAACCCGTCTAATAAAAGCATTTTTGGTGAATTCGTTTCGAAATTAATGTTAAATTATAAACTAATAGATGTTTTATATTGGCGTGTGTTTAAATTTACTTACTGTACAATAAACATAAACAATAAGTGTAATTAACAGATATATTAATAGATGGCTAACTGCGTCTGTTTGATTTTTTATAAATGGTGCATCCGTTATTATGTGTTAAAGTGATTCGGAATTTTTATTTCGTATGCGAGCGACAATTTACAAGACATTTACGATTGCTTTGGTTTTTGATAATGTTCACAAGAGTGACTCGAAACCACAGTAAATTGTAGCTTCATAATACACTGCTGTAAACCAGTTGCCGTACCAATGCGGTGATTTGCCGCCCGTTGAAATAGGAATGATCAAAAGCTAGAGAAAGAGTTAATTTTTCGAGAATTTTTTCACCCTTTTTTTTCCCTATACTACCTTCAAACAATTGCAATTACGGCGTCATGTCCAAAAATCGTATGTGTGTACTGTTGAGTTGCGCTATTTACCAATCGCTTTTGTTTCTCTAACCTGTTCTTTAACTTTTTTGTCCCTACAAAATATGCTCGGGTTGCCAAGTTAATTTTTTCCAATTATTTTTGGAACGAAGTTCTTTAACGCGACTTGCGGTAGGAGTAACCTGTCAGAAATCGTCACGTAAGGAAAAAGCGTTGTGCGTCCATCAGGCGACCTTCGCTCTCTCTCTTTTTCTATCTGTCTCTTTCTATTATATACGCGCGCATGCGTGCGTGTGTGCGAGTATCAAGATTCGAGCAGCAAGCATTGTGTGCAATCAACTGTATAACGTCAATTTTAAACACGTGTAAATTTTATTTTATTTTTTATCGTATACTTTATGAATGACTTTATATATCTACGAAAAAGGAAAAGGAACTTCGTTCCTATCGGGTGTCCCCCTCTAGACACCAGTTCTCTCTCTTTTTTTTTTTTTATGCGCCATTTCATTTTTTGGGCAAAATGGGAAATTACCAAAATAATTAAGTCAAAAGTAGATGTGAACATATATCAGAAGACGCGAATGTAGAAAATTTTACACGACTCCTTGTTTCTAATTTTTGTATGTAACATCAGAATGTATTTAAATTAGGCGCAATAGAAATAAATGTAAATCGCTGTAATTTTACATTAAATCAAATTAAATACATAAAACGTTTGTTAATATATAAATTCTAAAATAATTTCCAAAAGTGAGATTTGACTAAACCGCATATGATGATGAAGATATATATGGCTCGTGAGTAACAGAAGTGGAGGTTCACAATTATATATATATATATTAAATATTACACAAATATTTATTAAATTTATCAAAAACTATATATATATATGTACGTATGTATGTATGTGTCTGTGTGTGTGTGCGCATATTAATAATTTTCAGTTAAAAGTCTTGTAAACTAAATCTATTCTTCTATCTTTCTTTAAAGAAAAAAAAATCTATAACAGTTTCATGGAAGTTAGGAATATTGTGGAACATTTGTTTTTCAATTGATAACATAGCTAAAGCATTTAAACTGTCTTCACACATTGTACTACATAAAAATGTTTTAATTCGTTTTAGTGTCGAAAAATTCAGTAAGAATATAATTAGTACTTTTTATCCTTAAGTAAAATTACAATTTTAGGTAGAAACTATGTCACTATTAAAAATATTCGAATGAATATATACGGTCCATCATTAAAAACTAAATTGTGTTCCCAATGATCGACTGTGTATACATATTCAAAACGTTATTAGTATTTTTAAAAGTGATGTGGTTTCTACCAAAAATTTTAATTTTATAATTTTAATAGTATGAACCGTGAAAACTCGTTACATACTTTTATTTAAGTACATTAAAAAACAAACAAAAGTTAAAATTTTGCAAAATGTTTGTTGTTATTGTTTTTTAAATCTATGTAATATTTATATTTTATTATTATTTTAATTTGTCAATTATTACAATTATTTCGAATTTGCTTAAAAAAGAAAAACAATTAAATTTTTATGCTAAAATATCCAGCCAACATTTTGAACAGCATCAGTTTTACATAATGCATGTTTTACCAAAAAGACTATAATAAAATGACAAATTATAAGATACAGTAGAAAATAGTTATAAAAACATTCAAAGAGATGAAAAATCTGGTCGTCATATCCCATATCAAATAAAGCATTATAATTTTTAATCTTCAAAATTTACTATTAATGAACAGTTCGTTACAAAACTGACATGAAATATTTCATGGCATAAATTACGCTGAATAAGCAATCATTTATTTATAATTATAACTACATATATTTCTTAGCCAAAAATACAAACACCACACTTTCTTTTTTGTACATAGAAGTATGATAATAGAAAAAACTTAAATCAGTATACAGCAAGAGCAAGAGAAAAGAAGCTGTACCAAAACGGAAGTAGTTTGATATTTTCTTACTTTTGAAGAAATTTGTAATTTTTCGATTTTTTATTATAACAAAATGAGTATAGTAGTCTTTTTCTAATATTTCTTGCAATGGTCTTAGCACAGGTTTTCCCATCGATGTTATATTTATAATATGCATTTTACATGTCACACTAACAAAATAAGCAGAACAAAAAATAACGGTATATCTGTTCTGTTTGTATAAATTTCATTTCTTCATTGAAAAAGATCGAGGGTGATGTTTTTGTTAAATTCATCTGCATAAATCTTTCACGGTTATTACTTAATTCTACACTTTTGATTGCCGCAGTCTATCAATGTTTATTTTTTAATAATAATAATAATAATAATAAAGCTCCAACAACTACTTTAAGTTATTTTGTTCGACAATTCATACGTCTACTTTGATGATATGAAATTAACAAAATGAGCAATGTACAGTAACCATTTGATTTCCTCATTTACAGCTAAATTGTTTAACGCTTAAATAGTGTCTATATTTATATGTTATTTTTCGCAGTTGGCGCTCCTGGTAATTGGTGTAATGACTATGTTAATTCCGTTCATAACGACCTTCAACATAGTGTTAGTAATCTACTTTATAATGGGATTTTTCGACGGTTGCTTTGTGAGTATGATCGGCCCGGTTGCTTTCACCTTATGCGGTCCAGAAGGTGCTCCTCAAGCGTTGGGATTCTTATTCGGATTTTGTTCTATTCCATTAACAGTCGGTCCTCCTATAGCAGGTTATAATCATTATTTGTTAAATAATCTAATTGGTTGTATGCATGTGTATGGAAAGACGCGCATCGAATATGCTGCAAAGTAAAATTTATGAAACTTTCCGAATAAATCATGTAATGCTGGTATTTAATTATACCGCTTTTTTAAATATTTCTAGTGTTAACCACAGTAAAAAATCGCGATACATGAACCGTGTGAATTTTTTAAAATTTTTTGTCAAAGTTTTGAAAATGTTTTTGTGGAATAAAGTTAATGTGTTCTATCAAGTTACCTACATCTGTACAACGGCAACGCACGAATATAGGTAATCACAATGCCTGGTATCAAATTTCGATTTCATTATTATCATGTAGATCATAAACTAACAACATAATGATTCGAATCGTAAATCACCGTGAAATATTAGAAACATCTTTTATTTTTTAAAAAAAAGAAGAAAAGTATGAGACTGCCAAATTTGAAGATGTAAGTTTCAGTTCGAGCCCCTATGAACTGAAGACATTCTTAGTCAGCCCAACTCGCCCCGAATAAATCTTGGAACGGAACTAGTAAAGAAAGTCTAAAGATAAGACTCCTCCTTAATACATTATGAAACTTAACTTCGTAATGCAATTCACTCTTTAAGTTTTAATCGAAAGTTGTATATCAAATATTTTTTTTTTTTTTTTCGTTTGAAAAAATATAGCTATTGTACTTTCTGGCCAAGAATTCAATGACTTGACCTTTTTTAGCCTACATCATCCGAAGCTTTAGAGACAGCACCTGTTTTAAAACTTATTACAATTAGTTAAAATGAAAGATGCAATTCTTATTAAAATGCACGAACAGATAATTTTCGGGAATAGCTGCTTACGCTTTCTACCGTTCACATAAGTGTCTGATTGCTTTTATCCGACCGTTCACATAAGTGTCTGATTGCTTTTATCCGACCGTTCACTAAAAAATTTTCCAAGTTCTTCTTAAATAACTTTTAGAAATATCGAACGGTTACAACTGCAGATCAGAATTATTGAGAAGCTACTAAAGTATTAGTACAGAAACTGTAGCTTGCTGGCCGAATGAACTGTATTTGTTCAGGCCAATAAAAAAAAAAAAAAAAAAAAAAAAACTTCCCCGACGGACTACTATATTTATTACTCACTTTTGTATTTATTAAAAATCCCGTAATTGGTAATAAGCTTTTTGCCCTCTTTCTTTTGAAAGAAAACGAAAAGAAAAGGTTGACATTTTAAGTTCAAGTTAATATTTGCTTTAGGCGAGTAAAAAATTCGATAGTTTGATGATTAAAATCGAACGATATTAACGACAATTAATGCGTGAAATGCATAAAGTAAAAAAAAATAAAAATCATTCTTTACAACTTTATAGTGTGCAAATTATGTAAGCAAATGCAATGCATTTTTAAATCAAAGTCACACATTTGAGAATTAATTAAAATTCATCGCGCAAATAATTATAACTGGAGTTTATTTTGGGCGTTCTTATATTTCGATTTAAAGGCCATAGGACGATAAATATGGTGAATCAGCTCTAAAGGGATATCTCGGTCATCTTTTAAGATTATGTTGGTACTAATTAGATACGTTAATTCTGTAAGTTTTAGACCTCTATCTATTTTGGTTTCTGAATAAATGAAAAAAAAAAAAATCTGAAAATAATTTTTTTCTCATAAACGATTTAACTGATTTAAATGAAATGTGGACACATTATAGAGATGTATAAAGATTATACCCGCAAAAAATAACAGTTCATAATCTTTATAATAACCATTACAAATAGACGATTTTTTCTGAAATTATTTTCTTTTTTTTTTATGATAACATTTTTGTGTAATTTTAAAACTAATCTTTTTTATGCCTTTTGTAATACAGAATAACTTCTCAAATTTATAAATTGATCGAAAAGGTACGCCATATTGAAAAAAATTTAAAAAATTATTTTCACATCATTGTTTTAAATGTATTACGTTATTTGCACTTATAAATTAATCGAATAAGTTTCTTGAATGTTTATATTCTCTAAATTGTAGTTTTATTATGAAAAAACTGATGTTTTAAAATTCGAAAGGGTACTTTAAGTTAAATTATTAACATTTCGCTATAGTTTATAATTATTTTTTGAATATTTGGATATTTTAATAAAAAAAAAAAATTGTTTTCATATTATTGTTTTGAATATTTTACGTTATTTACATTTAAAAATGAATCGAATAGGTTTCTTTTCTGTTGTTTCAAAGATATATGAACTTATAATAAAGCGATTTTTATATCAAAAAATTTATTTTTTATTTTTTTTCAATATAGCCTACTTTTTCCATTAATTCAGAAATTTAGGAGGTTATTCTACATTAAGAAAGACAAAAAAATTTAGTTTAAAAATTGCATAAAAACGTTATTATAAAAAAAAAGTAATAATTTCAGAAAAAATTGCCTGTTTCTAATGGTTATTATAAAAGTTATGAACTGTTATTTTTTCCCAGTACGGTCTTTATACACTTCTATGATGTGTCCAAATTTTATTCAGATTAGTTAAGCCGTTTTTGAAAAAAAAATTATTTTCAAATTTTTCGTTTTTTTTTTTTTTTTTTTTTTTTTTTGTGCGATTTATTCAAAAACCAAAATGGACAAAGGTCTGAAACTTGCAAGATCAACCTTCCCAAAAGATAATCCAGATATCCCTCTAGGGCCGATTCACTATGCTTATCGTCCTATGGTCTTTATTTCTGTAATACCTTTTTTCATCGTATTTATACGAAGCTAACTTTTTTTTATTTTTTCCTTTTCGCAGAAAAATCATTAATGATATTACTTGTATCTTAAAATTTTTAACATTGTCTAATATACATAAAGAAAAATGAAAAAAAAAAAAAAACGGTAAACATTCTGACTAAAAAATGAAATCCGAGCTATTTATGTATATAAAAACTATTATTATTATTATGGTTGTATTTCATAATATAGGGATGATTTACGATAACACGAAATCCTACACGTTACCGTTTGTATTAGCTGGAATTCCGCCATTAGTCGGAGCGGTAATGCTTTGCGCTATTCGTTGTGTTGATAATTATGTTCCTAAGACTAATGATTTGATGGACGAATATGTCCTAGATAAAAGTAAGCTATTTATGTATTATTGATTTTATCTGTTAACTTCAGTTCGTGTCCGCAAAACGCATAGAAAGGCTTTGTAATAAATTGTATTTTTCAAATAGTTACCGGTAGGAAGTAAATTTTTGTAATTACAGTATAAAACTGAATTTTTTAGGTACAAATAACATAGAGTGTGCATTAAGTAAATGGCTGATAAAAAAATTCGACAAACAGATGGAAAAACATCTGTTCAAACCAAATTTTAACGATATATAATGTATTTTAATTTATAAAGAAATTTATTATTCATGGTCGGTAAGTAAGGAAGTGATATACTTTACCTTAATTCGTTTGCTTTCCATCACTTTCTTCATAAACAACAACAAAAAAGCACTTGATAGTGATAATAAAAACTAATCTTACCTCCAAATTAGTTTCTTTAAAGATGAAAATTAATTATCCGATAAATGAATTGTTACCGTCCAATTTATTTTGAAATAATTCTTCATTTTTCAGATAAACTGCATTTATTTTATTTTATTTCGTTTTTATCTCTTAATATTATTATATTTAGTCAATTATTTCTCGTCTTTTAAAGAATTTTTTTTTATCATTATATTAGTATTTATTGCTCTATTCCTATGGATATTTAATAATGCATCCTTATTTTTTATTTTTTAATAGAAAAGTTGAACGATACTCAGTAAAAGAAATACGAACTGAGTCAAAGGTAAATCATAGCAGTATTGGACACATTTTTTCCTTCTTTTTTTAAAAAAATATTGTTCCTTGTAAAAATTATATTTAAGATTTTATAAGCATAATCAAAAAGAAGAGCATCTGCAGCAATGACGTCGAATAAATTTATGTTAATTTACTACGTAAATTCTACCGCATTTGTTTTAAATAATTGTGTTGTGTGTGTGTGTGTGTGCACGTGCGTGTATATATATATATATATATATATACACATATATATATGCATATGTATGTATTTTTATGTATGTTTATTTGTTTTAATTTTTATTCTTTTGTTCTTTCTGGACCGAATATGTACGTATGTTCCATTCCATTTATGGTATTGTAATTTGAGCGAAGAATTACCGTTTAATAATACTAACATAATATCGGTATCTATGTTGATTGCGATCTGTTAAGCATTGATGTGGCTAAAGTGGTATGAATACGAAACCTGTTTTATGCGATCTAAAAACTGATGATTTGATTTTGACGTAAATAAGATTTCGGTGTTCCTAGAACTTTTTATTTCGAATAAATATCATTTCTATTTAAACTCTCGATTAAAAATTTAAACTAATGAAAATTTTATCGAAATTTACCTGTGTGTAATTACCAGTTCTTTCGCCGTCTCTTAACGTCAGCAGTCAAACATAAACTAGCATATTCAAGATATGATAAAGGTTCGCTGTTAATTACCAAACTGTGTCTTCTTCGGATGACCGCAATTAGAACGAAATTAATGTATAAATTCGGTCTAGCTCTATCAATATTTTTCCGAGTATAAGAATCTCAAGCATATTTTTGTTATTTTTCTTTTGTTTCTCAATCGTTTAATTGATGAAATCCACTGTGCACTGATACTAGAACTATGTGTAACATCAACACTTTAATACTGCATTATGTGGACGCGTATCCGATGTGGAATCGGCTCATAATTGTACTGATCGTGACAATAAAATGTATAAATATTTCTTAGGAAAATATTTTACTTGAATTATTGTTCGTGTTATTTGAATTCTTTCGATACTTTACGTTGCAAAAGATTTTAACGTGCATCTTAATTCCTACATCTTCCTCGATATGAAAATAATTGCTATACACGATTAATGTTGCTTATTTTAATCACAAATATTTATTGTTTATATTGTAATAAAAATATAAATCGTTCGTATTTTTAGATTAATTTACTATACCTCGTTATTGAAAGATCAAAAAAATTAGACTATTTTATTTTAGTAATGATATTAAATGATGCGGCTAAAAATGTATTGAGTCAATTTAAATTGATTGAGGCTTTTAAATTTGAACATGTACTCCATGAACTTCATAAAAATTAACACTTTAAAATACTTCGCTTTTAAATATAATTATGTTGAACTATTACGTCGTACAAACCGTTTAGGAAAAATTAAAAGAAAGAAAGAGCGTTATATAAAATATGTATAATAAAAATCTGATTTTTTTTTTTTTTTATCTAGTTTTAACTTCGTACTGATATAATATAGTCTTTCTGTACTAAAATCGAGATATATTTTTTTCACTTGTTATAATTTCATTACTTGAAAAGTACAAGTATTTGCTTTCATTATATTTCATTTTTATTTTAATTAATCGCTTGATTAAATTGAAATGTAAGACTTTAAAACATAATGGTTCTGCAAATAATTCGTTAATTTTTAAAATAAATTTGATCTATCGCGTTGAATGGTTTTTATGTGCATTTTACGTTATTTACTGTTAATTTATATAGATAGTGTAACCGTTTTTAAATAACGCCTAGGAAAGCTAGATGATTTTTCTTTTTTTCAAAAAGTCTTCTTTGCAAGTTGCTGAGCATCATGGCTGACTTCTGCTAAACTTTTTAGTTTTTATATTTACAAATCGCCAGTGTAACAGCTCGAACGCCAATTAATGTACAGCACAATATAAACATATGTGACCGTCTCGGAAGAAAGGGACCTTATGCCTAAAATCGAGTTTTCAAGAAAAACGCGTTTACAGTTTGGGAACACTGTTTTACGCTTTAGGGAAGTTGGATAATGTTTTCTGCTTTTAAATGTTGTTGCATGCAGTGTTACCACGAAATACACGAGTCGACAGCGAACGCGGAGACGGTTTGTTCAGTCGTTGAGTGCGTATAGGATGTATAATGAGGGGAAGAAGAGGAGTTTTAGCATGACGCTATTGTGTAGAAGTACCTACGTCGCTTCGTCGCTTCAATTGTCGTGTAGACGGATCAAAGTATTTTTAAAGAAATGGCGAGAGCATTGCCCGTTTATTGATAGTATGAAACCTGCGAGTGACCTTTGCGACGTTTGTCAGGTAAACGTGAGTGCAATAAACAAGGCTCAAAATAAGAATGTAATGTTCAAATCTGAACAGCTTCAAGCTGCTATGGAGCATTTAGAAAGAGCTCGCAAACAGCGGCATTTTTATCAGCAGTAATGCCAACGAGGCAAAGAAGATTCGTCAATAATGGTCTTGTCTTTCGACTACGCCCAAACAGTCAATTACCCATCTTCGGCCCAGGCTGTGGGGAGCATTTATTTCAAATCGGCTAGGAAACTCGAGCTTTTCGGTATTTTCAACGAAGGAACCATGCAGCAACACACATACGTCATTGACGAAGCTCACCACGCTGGGAAAGGAGCGAACGCCGTCATAAGCATGTTACACAACTACTTGAATAACATGCCACGAAAGGAAGAACTTTGCTTCTTCTGTGATGATACAGTAGGACAAAATAAAAACAACGCGGTCATAGAATACTTTGCGTGGCGAGTAGCAAGTGGAAAAAATAATAAGATATCTGTCAACTTCTTACTTGTTGGGCACAGGCGTTTCGCTCCCGACAGAGTATTTGGTTTGATTAAAATGAAATATAGGAAAGCGGACATCGACACCTACCGCCAGTTTTTACATTTCGTGGTAGCAGCATCGCCAAGCGGCCACAGCCTAGCTGTTTCCACTTATGATCCTATTACAAAAGTGAGTTACGTAAAGTGGAACAATTGGGAGCAGTTTCTTAAGCGATATTACATTCCACTATCAGAAATTACAAGTTACCATCACTTCGCGTTCTCATCCAATGACGATTATGTGGAATATAAAAAATTTGCCAATTCACCTATTGAGCGCGTTAAGATTTTGAAAACTGAGCCCTCTACAGATGATCATGCGTAGCCGATAGAGATGAAACCTGAAGGGCTGTCTCTACAACGCCGTTGGTATCTCTTCAAGCAGCTACGACCACTGTACACGAATCCTGCCAATGCGGACAAATTTATCAAAGAGCCAAAAACGAAATTACCAACGAAACGAGGAAGAGGAGATCGCGGTCGTGGCAGTGTAAGTGGCAGTCAAAGCTGAGGACGAGGGCGCGGTCGTGGTGGCGAAAGTCGAGGCCGAGGAAGTACGCAAGGGCGTGGTCGAGTTGGTATTCTTGGAAGAAGGCGTGGTCAAAATGTGTAAATTTATGGAAGGTTACGATATCCAAATTTTGTATGTGCACTATGTTCAGTATTTTCTGCTTTCTTATTTTGTGTAAATAAAATGCCTCTTTTTTCCTATGTGTAGCATGCCATTAATACAAAATGAACGTTCTTTGGGATGGAGAGGGGTGCTGAACAATCTTCAATGCAAGAATTTTATAACCATCACAAACACTCGTAATTTCTGCAATTTTCTTCATGATGTGGCCCAGTACGAAGGCCTGTAGAAATATTTAGAATCAATATTTTTGATCGCGGTCAACGGCATTAGAAAGAGGAAGGTTTAGGGATTCAAAAACCGTCAAAACCTGAAAATCGCTTTTTGAAGCATAAGGTCCGTTTCTTCTGAGCCGGTCACATATATACATGTATATATTTAAAAATACGAAATAAACAGAGAAATAAGCACATACACACTATGTACTAATTTATCCGTGCGCACATACACACATACACGCATATATATATATATATATTCACACACACATACACACATACAGCGTATATATCAATATAATTTACAAATAGAAGCATACATAGGAAAATAATCATTCTTCAAAATTGAATTACACATGCATAAATAAGCAAATGGATAACTAACTCCTTACAACAATTCAAAATTCGAAAGTTCAAACCAATCCTACAGATTGCTCAGGAGGAAAGTTTTTAGTCACTTGGACGTTTTCAGTGATTCAGCAGTTTCTTGGTTGTATCGATAAAGAAGTCATATTATAGATGAACTCTTTTTAAAAATAAGCAATTATAAAAAGAAGTATTACTGGGATATTTTAGTCTAGAGGTCCTAAATTTCAGATGTTCTTTCGGACTTGGTAAAACTAGTATATATTATTTCATTATCCATTTTTTACAATTACAAAAAAGGGTGCAAAAAATGAAAACTGAGAATTTCATTGCCACCTAAATATTGTCGCGAAAAAAACGCTTGTTTGCGGTCTATTTATCCAGAACAGAAATAAAACTAATTTTCTTGATCATTATACAGGTACAGTAAAAAATAAATAAAATAAATAAACAGCAAATTAATTGTTCTATTTTTTCAAAATTAAATTTTTTTTTTGGAAATGTAATGATTATAATTTTACAATACTTGCGGTAGAGACGATAGAGGAATATGTACTCAAATTTCTAGTCAATCGTTTAAATAAAACTCAAGGTTTTATGGCACAACCGGGTTGTAAAAACCCGTTGAAAGTTTTCAGGCAATTTCAGTCAGCCGCAATCATCAAAGTTGCATAAAGACATGCTATCCCTACATTATATTAACCCCCCGGCTATTTTTATTTCATTATTAACTGTCAAGCCTCGACAAATGTTCACTATACCACAATGTATACATTTATGCCTTCCAGCTCGCACAATCTCATAACTGTTACTGTTTGGCGATTTACTATAAAAGCTTTATTAACGAATAAACTTAAATTTACATATTGTTTATCTTCATAACTACATTATATCGTTTTAAACTCTAATCCAGGGGCAGTAAAATCTGATTTCTTTCTTCAGCATATGAAATTATCGAAAAGAACGGAGAAAAATTCCAAAACACAGTATGTAAAATTATTCTCAATAATAACTTGTTCTGCCATTTCATTTGTTGATACAAAACTAGTGTCTTCTTCAATGGTTAATTATTTTATTGTCTCAATCTCCGTACATAACACTTTCCCGTAACTCTGTTCAGTTCATTTCACGAATTAATTGCGAGGCAAAATGATTAACTTTCCAATGAAAAACCAGCGAATATACGTTTTCTTTGCCCGAAAGTAAAAACTAGCTAACGATTATCGAAGGAATAGGTTACTACGATCTTCGGTAGTATGAAATCTTTGGGTTCACTATAGAAATTTCTTACAGCAGTTGTCGCTTACATCCATCAACTAATAATGGACCAGTTGAATTAGACCATTTTATCAGTCTCACGATAATGTAGTGCATATATTCTTTTTTATCTCGTTCCATATTTACACGCCTGTTTTCCCGATACTGTTTTAATTAATTTTTAATCTTCAACTCTTACCTCATTTGCATCTGATTGACTGCCTTAATAGGTTTTTAATACTTTAGTTTTGGTGTTGTTCGTGTACCAGTACTGTTCGTTTGTAATTGATTTTAGTATCTCCGTTCTTTTTATGTTTCGTGCGAAGTTCAATGTTTTTGTTTAGTTTTTGTTGCTAATCTCCACAGAAGCAGCTCTCAGCTCAAGACCGGAAACACTGGACAGGTCATAACGGTCAGAACTGACATGATGATGATAAATGCATAGATTAAGATCAGTAAACTAATGTACGAGAACGACTAATCGTAGACAATTGTCAGATTCGCGCCCATCTGTAATCAAATTCTAAATATTAGATATATTTCGTAATTTACTTTTAAGGATATATTCTTATGAACCAATAGTGTAAGAAAATGCAAAAAAAAAAGGTGTTTTTTTCAAATTTTTGAATTAGAATCCCTCTTTACCAAATTATTTAATTAACGAGAGACACCGGAATGGGGCGGTAAGTTATTTTATTTCTGCATAGAAATTTTGAAATTTTATTTTATTTTTGCATTAAAAACGTAAACAATTATAAATTTTTCCACTTTAATTTAAGCGTAATTAATTTAAATATATAGTATATATATATGCATATAAACTCAGCCCTTCGGAACTCGGAAAGGGGCAAGCCCCCTTCATCGCTGGGTCTAGTTCTTCTATAATTCTTATAGAAGAGTAAACTTTTTCATTGACTACGCCGTTCAACAACATTTTTTCGTTACATAAAATTGTGACAAATTTCATGACAGGACACTTTTCCTGATGATCCCTAGTTTTAATATATACATATATATATATATATATATATATAATATTTCTCTATCTTATTTAAAAAGAAGAGTAATTTATTCTGGAAATGGAGGGGACTAAGATAAATCGTTCCAACTTTTGAAAAATAATTTCTTTGTACTTCTTGATTTGTGACTTTGTCTGTCTATGCTCTGCATTCAAAGCGCTTTGTATTGCTTAATTTTATGAACAGGAAGTTGGAATAGAGAATATTTTTTATTCTTAATTCGATTAGTACTGACATTTCAGTGTTGATAAGAGTGTTGGGCACTCATACAACGGGCATATTTGCCCTGTGAGACCCACAAATTATTCTAAAAAAAAAAAAAAAAAAAAAAAATACTATCTGCAGGTATTTTTAAAATTCCGTTTTGGTACCTTGGATTTATCGTTATTCCGAAATATTTTTCGTTTCAGTTTAACATTCCAGTAAAAGCTTTGTTCTTCTATGCATTCTTATTAGTACAATACATAACGGGCAAACGGTCCTTATTGAAATTTTTGAAACCTCGCAGATTAGCCGTTTTTTCGATCACTAGAAATCTCTGTTTACATTCTGCCTATTGCTCTTATAGACTCGACGAGTTTACGATGTTTACAACTAACAATGAGCAATTTGTCTAATGTAGTTTTATGTTAAACAATCTGGCTTCGTGTTAAAAAATAATAATAATAACAGAAACGTAACATTATTTTTGTAATAAGCACAAATTAGGTAAGCGTACGAATTTTATTTAAAAAAAATTAGGTAAAAGTATATAATATTATACCTGTAATATAAGCTAAAAGTAAATATTTATATATTTTTTAAAAAAATAAGTAAAACGAAACATTACAAAACGAAATTAGGTTTTCGAGGATTTTTTATAAAGATATCTAACACCTCGTCGGCAATTATATTCATTCCACGGTGTATATTCAACATCGCAAGTCCATTAAGACGAACTTGACCGATGTGATTTCGCAAATACGTCTTCAGTCGAGAATGATCTTTCTGCGGTGGCCGTAGTAATTGAGATGGTACAGAGGATACGTTAGAGTGTATTTACACGGCCAAATGACGTCTCATCGCACAAGTTCAATGCCGTGATAGCGTTTTTCGGAATTGAAATATCCTGATCAGAATCACAAAATTTGATGTACCACAGCTGATACCTGACTTTAACGGCGATTCCGAGTAGTGGGGAAGGTCTTTTGAATAAAATCGACATAATTCCAGAAATTGCTTCATTCGATTTTCATCGATTGGTAGTCAAATAGACAAGAAAAACTGGACAGAATAGTTTCATGATTTAAAAAACGTGCATTGAGTTGTCGGATAAACATGTCTACCCAAGGCATATAAATATTGGGACGAAAATATTCTGTATTTTCTGCTGAAACGTTACTTCTCGTAGTTTGCTGAGTAGTTGTGCGAGGATCTTCGATCATAATTTTTAACTTTTGTGCAATATTTTGAGCAGTTTGAAACATTTCTGCAAAACACGCTTCAGCATTTTATTTTTCAGTCATAACTGTTCGTAATGCAATTTTAGCCAAATAAACAACTTTCGATAAATCCGAGTCTTTTTCTTGTAACTTTTGGCTTAAAGACAAAGTATAACTAAGCAGCTTTTCTCCACAAAGTAGAGATATTATAAATTCCGATTGTTGAAAAGAATTATAAAAACAATAAGAGCCATTTGAGGAATCTTTATCATCCCATTTCAAGATCTGTTCAAGGGAAACAATAATTGGATAAAATAACCGAACGAAAACTAAAATGACTCATCTAGTTGGACATAGATTTTTGTTAGATATTTTTGTTCCAAAAACACGGCTATCATTCACGCCACAGCGATACAATTACGAACTGAAAGAATTTCAACGGCGTCTGAAACCGCAAGATTCAGACTATGTGACATGCAATAGACGTAAATCGCGGTCGGATATTCTTCAGATATACTGGCTTGAGCGCCATTAAACTTACCACTCATGGCGGCTGCTCCATTATATCCTTGGCCACGAATATTATTAGGATCGATGTTATACTTGTGCGAAGTTGACAGAATCGCATCAGCCATATTTCTACCGGTTTGCTACACGATTTTTTTAAAGGAGAACATTTTTTCGCAAATGGAATATTTACTATCTATGTGCTTTACATATCGAAAACAAAGCGTGAATTGTTCGGTTGTTGTAATATCTTGTGACTCATCGGCTAAAACAATAAAAAATTTCGCATCTTCGTTTTCTAACGCAATTTTTCATTTCATTACTTCATTACTTGCATCTATAGGTTTGATTTTTAATATTCCGACTTATATACGTTTGCATTTTTACCCCAATTTTTGACATGTTCTTTCAATACGACATCACCAGCATTGATTCGTAACCTCAATAACGCTTTAAAATTGCCTTCGTTTCTTTTAGGCGGATTTACTCAATCAAAATCTCCATAATCTCGATGACCACGCAACGGGAGTCCCTGTCTTCCACATAGAATGATTCTATCTATAAAAGGTTTGATACCACGTCGGTTTCCTTCAATTTGAATTTTCTTAGCCGTATCAACTGCCTTTTCAATCGACATCAACTTTCCCGTCATCTCATTTTTGAAATTATTCGCGCGTAAACAAGCAGTTTTATGGTAGACGAGATTTTCGTGAAAAGTAAATATTTCGAAATTCTTTTTCCAATTATTGAAAGAAACCTTTACCAAAAAATTAGATTTTTGCGTACCTACGTGACCAACTACTGACATAGCAAATAGTACACAATTCAAACAGAAACAGCTATCTTCGATTGTTGAGTACGTCAACCATCGATATTTCAAAAACCAAGTGTATCGAGCACGTCATTCGCGTCTTTGATTTTGCTCATTTTTAAAAGGAAATATAAAATCTACGGAAGGCTTCCTCATACATTTGCCAAGGCATCGAACTTTTCTTGATCGGTCGAACTTCGTTTTACAGATATGTATCCATAGGATTAGTACTTATAGTTGGTGCTGGTGCTATTGCTATAGATCCGGTCGAAGACATTGATGTACAGCCCACTACATATTTTGTACCAGTTTCATGTTGTAAATCATTTTGATGCTGAGACTGAGTATCCGTATCTAAGGATAATTGTTCATCAACAGATGTACCACTACTATAGGTATCACTAGCTTTGGCTTTTTTTGGTTGGAAAAAATGATCCAAGTTACCTTCACCTATAGTTTTTCGGTCCATGCTTTATATCACGTTCGAAAAAAACAAAAAAACCAAACAATTCGCTGTCGGTAACATAAGCACGTAATCGACCAAATTGGAGAATAGTTAACTACGTAAGTCCACGTGTGGACTTTTACAAAAACGGCGACGGAGCCCTGAAAAGGACTATTTCAACAAAATAATTACAGAATTCGGATTTTAAAGAAAACGCTTAAGTACGGAGGATGCAGAACAATGTTGACAACGGGAAAAAACAAACGATACACACGTAATGAACAAACAACAACAAAGAACGGACTTACCCATCACTACCACATACAAGCCAACGAAGCAACGTAAAACAAAATTATTTTACATTTCTACATCGAAGTCATTTCTTTTTTCTGTACTATCCCGCTTTACGCTACAAAATTAATTTTGGAAAAAATTTCGGAGATTTTTTGGGGGAAGCCATGGCCCCGTGGCACCCCCCGTGAGTGCGCCAATGTGTGTGTGTGTATATATTTCCACCCTGTGGGGTACAGGTTGTTGTAACTAGTTAGCTTCTGCAGTAAAAGCCACTCGACCGTCATATATATGTTAGTCCCACCGACGGAGAAACGAAACAACAACCACGTGAGTTATGTACGTCCACGTCGTGCAGTGTTATAATTTTCTATTCAGCGGGTTTAGCGCTGATTCGAAAAGCTAAATCAGAATTTACAAAATACACATCTAATAGGAAAACGGTGAAGGGTTCACTTGCAGACGGTGTTCTTTCTAGTAAATACCGGTAAGATTTTTACTGGGTTAAGAACAGTAGGCTATCAGCCACTCGCTCGTGACATGTGCCCTAGTCGAATTAATGCATGTCAATTTAGAGCGAGCAGGCGAGTATCCGGCACCTTAAAACCGGGTCTTTTCGGCTAATGGAGTCCACCCTAACAGAAAACATACGGAAGGTAACGGGAAACCACCGCATTAAAATTCTCAGGAGTAACTATGAATATGAATATTACAGATATAGCAAATGTTACTGGTTCAGGTGATCTCATTTACGTCAGATCCAACAGAAGGATAAAGCGGGCTCCTCAGGTCGTCAACATACAAACATGATAAATCACACAAATACGATAAATAACGCCAGCATAATAAATTATACGAGTGGAACAAAGAAAATAAGTAATGCAAAGGTTAAAACTAGTAATCCTGAGAATACAGGGAATAACCAACGGAAAAAGGAATTTATTCTTGCTACGTGGAACGTAAGATCGTTGTGTCAGAAAGGAAAATTAGCAAATGTAGCTTTAGAAGCTAAACGACTAAACATTGCCGTTATAGAAATTAGTGAAACACGATGGATAGGGAATGGAAGATTTAAGGTTGATTAAAACTATGAAATAGTATATTCTCAGGACGAAATCGACACGGAAGCGGCGTTGCCATGTTAAAACTCGTACAAACGCAACTAGCCAGTAAAATCGGTGGAATCATTCCGAATTCGGACAGAATTGTGCTAGTACGACTAAATGTGAAGCCCAAACCTTTGATACTAATTCAGGCTTACGCTCCCACAACGGATAGTGATGAAGCAACGATTAATAATTTTTATAAGGGGCTAGAAAAAATGAAAAAGACGACAAAAAATAATGATGTCGTATTCGTCATGGAGGACTTCAATGCAAAAGTAGGGGAAGACCACAGAAGTGAGGCTGCGGGTAAATTCGCCTTAGGGAAACAAAACGAACGGGGCGAAATGCTCACAGATTATGGAAAAAAAACTAATATGGTGATATGTAACTCATGGTTTAAGCAACATAAAAGAAGACTTTATGCGTGAACAAGTCCTAACGGAAGAACAAGAAACCAAATTGATTTTATTTTGATTGATAACGTTGCAAGAACGCAATTAAAAACTGTCATACCTATCCGGGAGCTGATTGCAATACTGGCCATAACTTACTAATCGCTAAATGAAAAATAATGCTGAAGAAATGTAAAAAGAATGAAAAATAATTACAGTTAATGACATAACTGACTGCCTTGCCGCCCCTGTAACGTCCCGGCTCTACGTTGATAACCTAAATATATCCTTATCATCCAACTATCCTATAAACGCTCAAAATATCCTTCAAAAATCCATCGAAAATTTACAGAAGTGGTCCAATGATAACGGTCTGACCTTTTCCTTAACAAAAACAATATGTGTTTTTTTCCACAGGGGACGCCAAAACCCACTTCCCAGCGTATTCCTGAGTCTAAATGGTTTTCCTATCCCAAATCGTCCATCAGTCAAGTTTCTAGGTCTAATATTTGATAAAAAACTTTCCTGGCACTCTCACATAGTTGAGCTCAAAACCAAATACCTAAAATCCTTGTCTATCCTGAAATATCTATCAAATTACAAATACAATATAAACCCAAAATTACTTCTTACAATTTAGAGATCGATTATCCTTTCACGAGTCAATTACGGGTGCCAGGTGCACTCCTCAGCCGCTAAAAGTGTGCTAAGATCCTTAGATCCTATACATTCTGCGGCGCTCCGGTCTATCCGTTCTGCTCATCCCTCTTCTCCGGTTGTAAGTTTGTATGCACTGGCGGTTGTCCTCTGCTGTCCTACTATAGAAAGTACTATAACTTTAAAGATTTGAGCACGCTCCTTAGTAGTACCAAAACCCCGACACTCGAGCTGGCTACCATATCTCCTAATATGAGGTTTGGGAATGACCCAGTGCCCGAACTTTTTTCGGTTATGGGTCGTTTCCAAATCTCTTCAATCCCAAGAACTCTGCCAGATTTCGCAGCAACCGCACCATCTTGGAGTCAACCAATCACAAACATCAACATATCGCTGACAAAATTTAACAAAGCACAATACCCCCCAAACATAGCACAAATATCATGGCGAGCTACACAGACTATACATGCCTCTACACAAATGGAGCGAAGGCAATAGGTTATCAGTCACCGGCGGCATGCTCCTTCGAAGTCTCAGGGGCAGCAGAGTCAGTTAGACTGCACAGATTGCTGTACAGCACTGGGCGCTGAAATATACGCGATGATCTTTTGCATCCAACACTACACCGATAGCAACCCCCAGTCCCAAAAGACCCTACTCGTAACTGACTCTCTAAACTCCCTTCAACTCATCTCAGAGATTAAATCCAACAACCCTTTGGTAAGGAAGGTCCATTACCTATTATACAGGTTATCACATTTAAACTCTGAAATGTCTTTCCTATGGGTGCCGGCTCATGTTGGGATTCCAGGCAATGAGCGTGTCAATCGAGCAGCTCAGGCAACATTGTTCTCTCCAATGCCACGCAACCCCCCTCTTCCCCCTACATTGGCTCATTTGTTTATGCAGCAAACTGGAGAAGAATGACAACAGGAATGGAGATCTTCAATTACGTTTCTCCGAAGCATAAAAACAACCACGGAGCCTTGGTAACCCACAGACGGAGTTTCCCGCAGAGATTTTTCTGTCCTGAATCGGCTCCGAATAGGACATACAACCCTCGCACACAGCTACATATTCACGAGCCAGGTACCCCCAAATGTCTGCCCCTTTTGTAGTTAATCGAGCACCCCATCCACCTATCACCTACTCCTCGAATGTCCCTCTTTTGCAGTACCACGATCCATTCACTTCACCACTTCCTCTAGTTCTAAGATACTGTCAAATGCTCCGCCCACGGTCGCAGCTGTATTAGCTTTCATGCGGAGCAGCGATCTGTACTATCGCGTTTAATCCCCTTAAGTAGGCTCCATGTGCTGTAATAGCCCCAGTAGTTAAACACGGCACATAAAAACCTTCATACACACCCTTACAAAAAAAAAAAAAAAAAAAAAATTTAAAAAGTCTTTTTCCAGAAAATTTAATTTTGTTACATCATTAAACCTATTATTAGAGACATATATTTGTTTGCGACGCACCGATCATTTTAAAAAATATCCTTTTTCATGATAGCTTTCTGTCTTCCCCAAAAACTGGTTCAAGTTAAACCTATTTGGATTCCATACATTTTTTTTTCTTGCTTAAATAAAAGGCAAGCACAACAGAATAATTTTTCATCTTCTCAAAACTGCATAACCATGGTTGTGCATAAATTTGTTTGAAAATGGTGGTTAAATATTTTACAAACATAGAGAAGTTTTATTAATTATGGAAGAGAATATTTTACATACCTTTTGATTTTGTAATCGAATTTTCTAAACTAGCTGTTGGTTTATGATTTTGAATACTATTAATTTTTTTTTTGAAAACTTGATGAACTAAAACTAATCAGTAGGCGTTTTTCAATGATACAACTGCATTTAGCCTCAATTTCGAAAGTGTTTGCATTTTAGCAGATGGTAAACGACGGCATATAAAAAATGATCCAAAGAAAATGTATTGTAAATACCACACTACCCTATGCTCGTACTCACACACACTGATCTTAACAAAAAGTGCGTTGTTGATCGATGTATTCACCGTAAAGCGATTTCACTCAGGGCTTCCAAACTGAACATGCGCGCGCATTTTTTTTTTTCGCTCTCGATACACATTACTCTGGAATTGCACGAATCAAACTTCGCGAAAATTACATAATCTCGAAGCGACATTACCTGGCGCTTCTAAATCGAATATGCGTGCGCAATCTTTTTCTACCATCGGTACGCAGCAGATCATTCTTCAGAAACTCTGGGCAGTAGTAACGTGAAATAGTAAGCGTGTAGCTATTTCTGTCACTCACTCTTGCAGATGTTCCTTTTGATCTAACGGTCTTTTTTTTCTAGTAATTTTTAATTTTATTTTCTTTCTAAGGCTAGTATTCTTTTAGCAAATACTAAAAAACAGTTATGTACTAATTTGTTAGAGGAAGCGGCGCTCACATCGCTTCCATTGACGCTACGCCCCTGATTTTTACCAAACTTACCATCGCATTTTAAATGTATAATTTACTTTTTAAATGCTTTGCTAAAGGTACCTACTTCGTTTACTTTTGAAACTTATCTTACATATATCCTTACAGTTCGTACAAATTACTACCATAATTACAAAAATAAAACAAAAAGTATCCAATTTTTTTTGTAATGTTACACTATAAATTATTTATATTTAATTGTGTAGATTAAATCGCGTATTTTTTTCTCAAAGTAGACGAATCTATTAATTAACAGTATCGTTTATTACTTGCTTTGATAAAACAGTTTATTAACTTTACTATATCTAGGAGCTTTTTCATTCAAAATTAAATAGACACATTAATTAAAATTAGTAAACTGACATTTGCAGTATACATATACGCATATCACATTTTTTCCCCGATCATGCTAGTTATAAGACCACAATTAGTGTTGAAATCATAATGGGATTATTTAAAAGAAAGTATACAGTCTTCATTTGTTTCCTTCCAACAAAATAAATCTTAATAATATAAATACGGGGGGAAAATTAAATCGAAAAAACTAAAAATTACAGAAAAAGAAGTATAAGGTCCTTTTCAGAGGAGAACAAAGAAAAAATAAAGTAAAAGGAACGGAATTTAAAATCAAAACGGAAAAAAAATACCTGCGTTCCTCATAATGAGTAAAAAATTCCGCGTTATGTCGGATAAGCTCGAGTCTTCTTCGCAAGTTCTGAGAAGAGAAGAAGAAAACATTCTGGATACTTCGGGGTATTACTATTATTGTATTAATGAAAAATTTACTGCTTGGTTCTCGGTGATAATACTAAACAAAGTTAATGTTTATGTCACGAGTAAAAGATCTGTTTGGAATAAAGTATGGAACGTTCGTGAAGTGTAATGGCTACTTCGCAGCGAATTCGCTAGATCTCATTAATATTACTTTTGGATTTCGTATACTTCAGTATCAAATTTCTATATCGGCGTGAATTCAAATAGGTAAATCAACTTTTTGGCGTGATAAATTTATGGCAGATTTTCTACTAATTGTGTCTAGTTTAATATTTTGTTCCTAGAAAAAAAAGATTTGCCTTACATAAGCAACGTGGATTCTAGACTTTAGATACCCGTTCAACATTAATTTAAAAACTAACAACCGATTAGACTCCTCAACCTGAAGAAAATTCTGACCATGGTGCTATGTCGGAGTATCAATAATTCGAGGTATGTTGCTCTACTCGTTCTATTTATTGCTACTATCTCGCAGTGACATATACCGCCACATCATCCACATACTAGAACAACTTAATACTTTTATTATTGGTTCAGAGAATGAAAACATTTACTTACCATCCGGATATCCGGACAACAGATTTTCCTTCGGCACTCCATTGCTCTAACTAAATTAAAACTAAATATAAATTTAAACCAAAAACACAAGCCATGCTCACGAAAATATATTATCTACTTTAATAAAATAGGCACTAAATCAATAAAATTTAATGACAGAAACGTAAATCTAATTTATATTACAGTGGCGAGAGAAAATCAAACATATTATAAGTTTAATAAGGCCCTGAACTTATTACCCAGTTACAGTTGCAGATCTCATCCTATTTGATGCATGATACTATATAGAGGTTTAAATCAGGGCACGTTTTGGTTATGTCTCCACTAATTTTATCGGTTTAAATAAAATCTTTGAAAAGTTCAAGCGGTTTAGAATCGAACGGTAAGACTGTAATCGAGAACTATGAAGTGAACGTCCATATACCGTATGCTTGGAAAAATCAAAATAAACCGTCATTTTAAGACGAGGTGATAGAACTTTTTTTAAATTTGCGAAACAAAAATACCATAATACTTATCAATAAACCAAAATATGTTTAAAATTAATGTACTAGCGAAGGTGAGATTTTGACTGAAGCCATTTGACTGGATATTTATTTTTTAATGTGTAATTTATATGCACATATTTTGATGTAACGTTAAGGTTTTATTGATAAGAGACCGAAAATTATCATTCTATCGGTTTTGCATTTCGAATGCACCAAGAACGTACGTCAAAGATAAAAAAGTGAGAAGAAGGTAGTTTTTCAATTTCATTATTATTAAATAATTTTATGTTTCTTTCATCAGCATTCGACGTGTCTGTTTAAATAATATATGATTTTTGACAATCTATGCAGTTTATTCTGTATATACCACTACTGTCATAAATATTTTTAATTTTTTGTATTTAAAGTGTTTATTTTATTTTTTAAATTATTTTTAGTTTTGAATGCTACATTTAGTCCTACTTACAGTGAAATTTAATGAAATTTCAAATCACCCAAACCGACATAAATATTCATACATCGAGGACTTCAAATAAAAGATAAATAGAAATAAAAATATTAAAAACTTTGGCTAAAAATAATGGCTATGTAGAACAAGTTATAGATAAATTAATCTACAAATTAAAATCTAAATCAGAATATATGTAAAAGGCAAATAATAATAAGGGTTGGATAACATTCACGTTTATAAACAATAGTGCATATATATATATATATATATATATATATATTAATTACAACATAATTCTTAGGCTGCCCCCCCATTAAAAAAAATGTCCCAATTTTATGTAACATTTGTTATATTTTATAGGATTTTTGTTATTGTTATTTAAAAAATGTCACAATTTTATGTAACAAAATATGTAACGAAACAATGTCTTAATTTTATATAATGAAAGTTAAATGTTAGGATAGGATTTATGTGATTATATTATTTTTTTATGTTGATGCCAGTAAGAATTACGTTGTAAATTTTGATAATTTTATACAAAGTATAGAAGAGAAAGGGACAGAAATGAAAGCAAGAGGGATCAAGGGGCACATCCCCTTGTGAGGCCAAAATGGCCGAGTTTATATACATATGTGTATAAATATACAGTGGAAATTGTTTAACACGAAACCGTTTAACCTGAAAAATCGCTTAATACGAAAAAACACTACGGTCCCGACAAAATGCCATATAATTACATACATTTTTTTTCTTTTATCACGAAACCACACGAAACAAAAATCGCTTAACACGAAAAGATTTTGCTTTTCAGAAGGACAAATATACCTGCTTTTCCAGTCGTATCCCTTAACAGATAAATAAAATTAACAATGGTTACTATTATTTACCCCCTGGGAATGCAATACTACTTAATTTCGGTCGACAAGTTTCCCAAAAAACAATAATTTTTCATGTTTTTTTTATAATGTAATTATTTGAAGTGTATATACGTACTACCTACAAGTGCTAATGTTAGCGGAAAATCGAATTGGTACATTTTACCGACATTAAAAATATTGGTGAGTTTTTAATTTTTAATTTTCGCTTTTTTTTTGCATGTTTCGGTTAACACGAAATCCTTTTAACACGAAGAAATATTTCGGTCCCTTCGGTTTCGTGTTAAACGGTTTCCACTGTATATATATATATACATAGGGGAAAGGGTGGCATAACGGGGACGCGGGGCACGACGGGGCCAGCAACATTTACAAGTAACCACAGGCACTAGACGTATGTTGTTGTCGCTAATAGGTGACCATTTTGCATCAGTCTTCAGTCTGACAGTGACCGGCTACTAAACTGCTTGCATTTGTTTTTTACGATAAAAAGTTTTTTTCAACGTCATTTCATCTAATTTTGAATGATTACGAAAACGCATATAAGAAGTTAAGTGTTTAGATTACTACTACGGTTTTTTTATTGTTTTTCTAGCGACATTACTTATTGATATGTTTTAAACAAAATCACTCTAAATCACTTCGTTTTCTTTTTATTCATTATTTAAAATAATGTTAGACATGGGGCATAACGGGGACATGGCTATGGGGCACGATGGGGTACCCCATTATACCCCTGTTATGTAAGTAGTCTGAAAGAATGGTCCGTTATATTTATATAATATAATAACTCCCCTAGAAAGAGGATAGACGGTTACGGTTGAGGTATGTTTTAATGCAGCCGGAATTTACATGCCTCCAATGCTAAATTCCCTCGACAGAGAATGAAGCACACCCGGGGTGAATAATAACAACTTTTCAAATAAGCGAAATATTTGCACATGCTTATGTTCAAGCTGCAACAATGTTTACAGCAATCAGTGCATTCAAAAAATGTGTCATATGGCCATTCAACCAAAATAACTTTACAGATTCAGATTTTTTAGCTGCATCAACAACAGACATACCGCTAACAAATGATGAGCCTAAAACAGCTTCTTTAACTGCCGAAATGCAGCAACAACTGTCGCCTTCCCTTGAAGAGGACCCAATTGATCCATTCTTGCCTGCAACTACGTCACCTTTACATCAGAGAACTCTTATCTCAAAGCCTCAGCCCGGACCATCAATACAAAACGAAGATAGCTTAATTCGATCTCCGATTCGAAAAGTATGTCGTAACTTAACAACTTCCTTCGAAAAAGCTTCTTCCAAGGACATTCTCGCGATCCCAACAGTCGAACAAAGAAACCAAACAAGGAAAAAATATCGCAAAGGGAAAACTGTTGTTCCTACTTCAACCCCCTACAAAAAAGAGTTAGAAGAACAAGAACAATTTAAACGAACAAAGAAGTGTTTAAATCCATATGATCCCAGGTTGAAGAAAAACTCTGAGAAACAGAAGACCCAAAAAGTTCACTCTGATGTAGAAAATGTAGACAAGAATACCTTATGCCTGTATTGCGTTGACGTGAACCACACTTATTTGAAGTCTTCGGAGCATTGGGTGGTCTGCCAGCTATGTGGACGTTGGGCTCATATAGCCTGTGCTGGTGTTGACGATAAAAATACAGAAGAAATCCACATCTGCTTTTTCTGTGACGAAAAATAATCATGTACCCCATACTGCCCCTACCATGGGGCACGATGGGGTTTTCATGAGAGTTTCGTAAAATTAAAATTAAAACATTATTTGATTAGTTACTTTAACAAATTCTATGCCAAATGACAGTTTAATATATAACCAAAGTGTTGTGATTAGTTTTAATTAATAAATATATTCTGTTTATGCTTTTATTGTTCATTTCCCTTAACGTCCCCGTTATGCCCCTTTTTCCCCTATATATATATATATATATATATATATATATATATATATATATATATATACATAAATTAACTAAAAACAAGGACTAAATGTAGCATTCAAAACTAAAAATAGTTTAAAAAATAAAATAAACCCTTTAAATACAAAAAATAATATTTATGACAGTATCTAGTGGTGTATATAGAATAAACTGCATATGTGAAAAATCATATATTATTCGAACAGACACACATCGAATACTGATGAAAGGAACATATAAAATTATTTAATATTAATTAAATTGAAAGATCTACATATGCTGAACATTCAATAAAAAGTAAACATAAACTCAATTTATTAGAAAAAACTATATCAGTCTTGGCTTCCTATAGTAAAGAAAACCTAATAAATATAGCTGAAAATTATTATATAAATAAATATAATCTCTTAAACTATCAAATACCGAATACTAATAATCCTTTCTTTAATATAAAAATTTTACTTATTTTCGATTTCTGTTCTATTTATAATTTTAATATTTATTTTGAAAATTTGTCTGTTAATTTTACTACTATTTTGTAAATAAAATTCCACCTTTGATTGTAGTTATACCGTCGTCAGACTATTATTTACCTATATATACATACATAGTCCTAATATTTCTCTACAATGCATTTTTAGTTTTGAATACACACTCCATGTCATTAACTGATGATGGGCTATTTTCTAAAATAAGCCATTTATTTTATTTTATTAATGTAAATTTATACTTATTTTT
Organism: Icerya purchasi; assembly: GCA_039619475.1. Classification (NCBI taxonomy): domain Eukaryota; kingdom Metazoa; phylum Arthropoda; class Insecta; order Hemiptera; family Monophlebidae; genus Icerya; species Icerya purchasi. Next base: position 244,867,898 of record CM077115.1, read on the forward strand.
GTTTGTTGATAAGGGGAATTTATTTATTTTTTATACATAATTAACATTTAGCTGAAGAGCAATTACAGGAATAGCCCTTTACTGGCCAAAAACGATTCAAATCAGCGTTGTATTCACATGTTTTTAGATAAATAACAAAATATTCAAAAACGTTAATAAGCCAAACATTTATTGTACATCTTGGCTATTTTTATTGTTTTATGTATGTTGTACAAAATGTAGTATTTGGATGATTTGTTTTTCGTAACAAGTGTCGTATGGATCGGCACTTTTGTTGATACGGTATTTCTGCGCACTATTCTGTTAGCACTGTAGTTTTGCCGGCAAATCGGCGTGATATTTTTCACCGGCACAGTGCGATAAGAACCTAATGGCTGTAGTTGATGTTTCCCGCGCGTTTTTCGCTTGCTTAATATTGTAATGGATGATTAATAAGAAACGGTAGTACGAAGTGTATTATTTAAGTTAACGATAATTACTTTGTTAAAAATGTCTGAAAATTTGACCCGCAGATTTTCGAAAAATAAAAAATCCGTTTTTATGAAGAAAAATAAAATTGAGAAAGAAATGAAGGTAAATCCATTTATTATTATTATTATTATTATTAGTAGTAGTAGTATTATTATTATTATACAATCACTATTATTTTTTTCTCTTTTTTTTGAGCTCTAGTTAGTAGCGAAGAGTGTTAAGAATTTTATTATTTTTTTTTAATGGAATATTTATTTATCTAAATTTCTTTACATAAAAGCGTTAACTGAGTCGTTTCCTATGTAAAATTAATTTTTAACAGCAATTGTTTAAACATTAATATTAGTGTAGTTACAAAAAAAAAAATATTTTTTCGGGGAGATATGTCAATCGGGAACCTATATCCAGCAGTCTTTAGTTAAATTTTGCTTCGAGATTGAGTTAGCAGTATGACGCAACTAGAGCCTAGAATCATGAACAGATAAGAAAAATTCTGGGTATAAGAGACGCAAAAAGCAGTATTAGCAAATGAGAGTACAGAACATGACGATCAGGAGCAGGAAAAACACTCATAGAAGGCACGTTCATTCTTATAGAAAACGACTTCATTCGTATGGAAAAGACAGTGTGGGGATGACACTAAGTTAGAAAAAATATAAAAAAAAATACGTGCAATTATACATGTTGAAACAATTTATATTTTATTATTAAAATAATGTAATCGAATGAGTATCAAGCGCGTAGTAACCGTTTTATTCGTTTTTTAAATATTAAACGATATATTATATATGTATTTTTTTTTCTTTTGGCGTTTTCGAAAAATTCCCCCAAAAAATAGATAAAAAAAAGTATATATATGTATATATATATATATATATATGAACACTTATATTAAATCCTCTCTCTTCACTCAACCAGGGAATCTTTGGATCTGAATTTATTTTTTTTTTATTTTATTTTTTTTATTCTAGGCTCGTCAACCAAGGACCTTTACCCAGAAACAAATATTAAGGAAAGAAATCTCGGTTATATTTTAATCCGATCATAAATCTTTGCTAAAAAGGAGCGAATAGCAGGAATAACTAGTAGGCAAGTAAAGGACAGGGTATAGGAAGCACAATAAGGAGTAGGAGAATACAAAGCAGAACACTCCACAGAAAGAGATGAACACTGGAAGAACATATGATTGGCGTCGCAAATAACTGCATGATCAGGACGGGGAGGACAGTGTGCAGAGGAAATCAGGGAAAAGTGAAATCTGGAGAAAAGCAGCGAATTTATTAAAAATAAATTGATGTTACAAAGGTGTTTTAAATATGAAAAATGTAATGTAGGCAGTGTTTTTTTTTTTTTTTTTGTAGGTTTATAACAAAAGATTAAGATTTAATTGCCATGAGAAAGATCGTCGAAATCAAAAAAATACTGAGAAATTCTGGGCTATATTTATAAATGATGCTGTGCAATTTCTTACAATTTTCAGTAGGGTAGTCCTTGAATACAACGAGTGTGCGCTAATTGGGGTTGTTCAGTAACATACGGTTTAGTTGGACAGTTTTATTAATTTAGCTGCGAAAAGAACGTTTTTTTCTGTGTACTTTCGGTAGAACTTTTGGATACTACTACTTTTAATTATTATTTTTTCATTCATTTGTCTATCAATTAAATTTTAATCTAGCAGGTAGTATGCATTATTAATTATATGATATAATTATAAAATAATGTGCTGATGTGGATGTGAATACGTATACTTACAATTAATATTATTTAAAGTAATATTAAAATTGTAATAGTCCATTTTCTGTATTGATATAAATTATTTATGGAACTTTTTTTGCGTTAACTTTTATCATTATTACTACGATAAAGGAGTATGTGACTACGAAACATGTTGTTGGCCTTTTTATGTATTTTGTGAATAATTTTGTTTTCGTAGTTTGTTTACAATAACTTATATTAATACTGAAAATGACCTATTATAATTTTAATATTGATTAGATATACATATATATATATATATATATATATATATATATATTCATAAATATTTTAATTTAAAGTTAAAATTATTTTAAATTGAAGTTACGTATAATATAATTAATGCCTTTTTATATTATATATAATAGTGATACACACCCACCCGAAGAGCAAAAAAAAAAAAAACATTAATTCGAACGTTTGGTAGGGTTTAATAAAACACTCGCAAAAATTTTATTTTTTCTAATCAACATTTCCTTGAACAAATTAATTTAAAAAAAGGGATCTTATTATTGCAGGTTTTCAAAAAGATTATAATAAAACTTTGCAAATTGAACAAAATGTTATAAGCCTATTACTGTTATAATTTTATATGTGTGTCGGCAAAAAATTACAAACGATACATTCCAAACAATGAAAGAATTTTAGGATCATTTTAGAGGATTACAGTGGTGGCGATCGAATTTTATATGAAGTTTAAGGATTAAATTCGCCTACAGATCTCTCTTCATTAAATGTGAAATATGCTACACATTTAAATGCTTAAATGTGGAAAAAAGCGTTGCAACTATAAGATGAAGTATGCTTACGGTAAATAAAATATGCGTTTTTCTTCCCGCAAATTTTAGTAAAAGGAGCTCATCATTGCTGATATTGCTAATATTGCAAATAAGAACTTCAGATCTCTTTTTTCAAATAATATTAACTTATCACATTTTAATTTTTAATATATATATATATTTAATTCCTATCCAATGCTGTTTTCATATTCTTCATTGTTCGGAAACGAGAAATGGTTTTAAATTTCTACAAAGTGTGAAAAACAACAAAAAAAAAAAAACAGAATTATTATTTCAACTTAACTAGTATTTGACAAACGCTTATTCGAGAAGATTACCTAACCTCCGAACTTAGTATGTTAGCAAGATTACTTTTTTCCCTTTTTCTGTTATTTTGTCGCTTTTTTCATCCTTTATATCATTCTTCTTTTTCTGTTCATTCGTATCCTTTTTTGTGTTTTCTTACTTATCTGCCTTTTTTTCTTTTGTAATTTTATCAAAGACCCGCTAGCGAAATACCAACAAACGTGCGCCCCATTAAATAATTTTATAATATCTGGTTTCTTGAAATTTTTCAGTCCTGTAAATATTAAAAATTTAATTTTCAGCCAAATTCGACTAGTAATAACGTCTTTCGATTTTGTTACTTAATTTATATGTTTAAGTTAAGTAATCCAGTTTGTCATTTTTTTTTTTTTTTTTTAAGTCTTATATATTTTGGATTTTTTACTCTTCCCTTTCACCAACCGTAATAACCTAACTAGGAACATTTATTACTTCACGTGTGTATGTTGAAGATTACGAGTCTTCAAAAATGGTTGAATAATCGGTGCGCTGTACTTAAAATGTATACACTGATATATTTTGAATAAAATTATGAACGAGAGGCTGTTTCAGTAAACTGAAGGAATATGTTAAAGCAGTATTAGAAAACACGTCTCCAAAAACGGTCGGTACAGCTAATGCTGAAAATGATATTTATTAAAATTTTCCGATAATATGTATTGATGAATCTAGAATGAAAAGATCCGGAACCAAAAGGGAGGGGAAACACAAGATAATAACAGAAATGTGTATTAATGGCCGTGTTATTTTTACTCTCGGACAGTAATATGGAAAATTATGCAACGTTTTTGTGTCGAGACTATTCTTTAAAACGTTTTAAAAATGGCATAGTCACTACATGGTGGAGGGGATCTAGTATGTCCGCGGCGAGGTCCGAAGGATCAAATTTTACCCCCCGGAGTGGTTTATTCCACGCGAATAGACCTCGCTACCAAATGTAGCCGTACATCAATTTGCTTCTACTAACTATGGAGTTTAGTACTGTGTGGCATATGCAACGTGAATACAGTCCCCTGTGCCGGGCCCAGAAAATGTGTCAAATTAACATTACTAGGTAATAGAAAATTGAAGAATTGAAGCGTAGATAATTCACCATTCCAGAGAGAAGAAGGAAAGTATCTATAAACGGCTCTGATTTTTGTGGTTTTTTTGTTTTTCTTGTAAACATATTCATTTGTAAAAAAGCGCTAATTACACTTTTTTATAATTCATTTTCAATTTAGTACATTACTGGCTGTGCAGTCACGGTGGCGGATCTTTTCGTACACGTAATTAATCGTTTTATGCCTGTATAAGTGTGCTATCTAATATATTGTAAGTATTGAAAATAAAAAGCTATTATAGTGCTACGTTATTACGCATTATTATTTCTAGCGGATTCTCTTTTAGCGGAAATAACGAGAGAATTGTATGTGTAAAAATTTTAAAATTTCAGAATTTCGTACAAGTTTTATTTTTTAAATCTACGTAGATTCGTCAAATTTTGTCAAATTACGATGGTTTTTTTTTTTATCCGAATTCTGTGCTTACGAAGCAGTCTGAAGAAATAGGGAAGAGCGAATAAGGATAATTTTCAATATGTAAACAACACGCGCGAAAAGAATAACAGTTCTACAACTATAGGCAACGAATCGAATGTAAAAGTTTAAACTTCAGTTGCATCGTTCTTCGCCGTTTTAAATCTTCCGGGCAATAATTTGTAACTTGTATTTGAATTCGTTTTTGTTTCCGTTTATTCCCATCCGATAATCATAGGCAAATTTGTCCGAGAGGAAGGAAGGTGAACGCATTATTATTATTATTATTATTATATCGTAGAGGTAGGAGCTGGTGGAGTGAACGGTGTGTTACTGCCACATGGTTTATGTCATTCACACGGTTTGTCGAAACCGTAAATATAGTATAAAAATGGAATTAGTCCCCTACATGGCTCGGAGGAACTCGGACGCGGCGTATAAAATAAGATTCTGCATCATCCGTATTGTCACCTGGAGGAAGCAGAGAATCCGTGCCAGAAATAACTTTGAAATAAAACGATTAAAAGCAGAGGCGATAGAGAGCGAAAGAGAAGGAAGAAAGTGAAACGAAGCACTCGATAGGGTAAATGTGGAGCGTGTTTGACGAGCGTTCTTGCTCGTTCCGAGAAATCGTATATTATCATCGGAGGAACGGTCGACGATTAAAATTTACTGGCATCGGCGAGCGGCGGAGTCGCACCCGTCTCTTCGGTAACGGTTTAGAATTACTCAGTACGAGCGAATGTTTTGTTTTTAACAGCAACAGCAAGAACAACAAGAACAACAAGAACAACAAGAACAACAAAATAGCAGTATAGTGCTGGTTTCGAACGAAAAAGTTTACCAGTAGCAGCGAGAACAGAAAACGATGCCAGAGTCGGCCAACGAGAAGATGAAGAAACACTGCTGCCGATCAATTCTATTCATAGAGTAGTCGACTAGTTAGTTGCGATTATTTTTAGTACCGATTACAGTTCTTTAATCTCCGCTTACACGTTTACGGAGAGAAATGTTATACACCGCATCTGCTCCCTTCTCCTTCTAGCGTAAAATATAATACTTTGCACTCATTACAGAGTACGCGCCGCTAATTGCTATCCTCTTCGTGGAATTTTTCCCTGTACTCGTTCTTTGTTCTCGCTCGAAAATAACAGCGACTTTCAACGACACGCAGTATTATTAGAACGTTGCAAATTGCTCTTTCTCTCCTACTTTCGCTGTTCCAGAGAGTCCGTCATGTGTTTCTACCCTCTGCAAGTTGTCCGGAACTGTTTACTCTTGTCGTATCTGTCGATGTGCAATTGTTCAATAAACATTCTCGGCAATTCAAATTTTAGCGGCCGCGAATACACCGTTGGACATCAGCCGCGCTTTCATTAGAAATACCGACGATGTACCGCGAATGGTTGAAAATACTAAAACACGCTTGTATACCATGATATAATATCGGGGTTGGGAGTGATGAATCATAATACTCACTAGAGTCTAACATTACGTTTTGGCCAAAACTCGATCGGCTCACACGCTGGAAGACGACGAGCAAGGGAATTCGTTTCCTTTTATGCGTACGGGGGACAGTTTTTAATCTTTCAGAATTCTAGACCATACCAACCTTATCACATTTTTTGATTTACGGCTTGAAATATTCTTGTCGAATATTTGGCGAAAATTTTTTTTTTATTTATTTATTTATTTATTTATTTTTTTTAGATATTGAAATTTGGTCTGTTGGCCGAGGTGGTTCGGAAACTGACCCTACGCTTTTATTTAATTACGCGATAAATTAATTTCAAAAGGTGCGACATTTTTTTCCAATAAATTTCAAAACCTTGCGCGGATAAATCCGTTTTATCGCTTTCGCGTATGCGTCATTGCAGAAGATTCCGTCGACTAAAGCATAATTTCGTTCTGCTTAATCTAGAGTAGTACTGCATCAGTTTTCTGATCAACGCGATTCTTTCTTTAAATTGCGTTACGAAAAATGTAATGTTTTTCTAGACGCTTTCGAAAAAAGAGACACAGTATAGGAATAGAAAAATTTTCGATCGAACATAGATCAAATATTGTTGCTGACAAAATAGTATGTTTAAAGACACTTCTACGGATTCGATAAAAGAAGCGCTTCTAGAATTTCTTCTTCCATGCGCTTTTCGAAATAAATTTTATTTCTAACTGCGAGATTTCCGAATATCTTTAATTTTGCAGAAACATCGATAAGTATTGAAATTCGATTAAAATATATATTAAAGATAAAAAAAAAAAAAAAAAAAAAAGAAACAAAACAATTTAAAAAGTTAATTTTTGATTTTACTTTTTTTTTTCTTCTAACGCGTATTTTATAGTGTAAAGATTGATAAGAAAAAACTTAGCGCATATGTTGCGGCATGAGGAGTCGTAAAATTAGCAAACGTCATAGTCAACTGATTCTTTTGTAAGAACTATAGAAGACTGTTTCTCTACAGGTTCGGGTCCAGAGGTTCCCGGCCAATTGCGAAAGATCGAGTTGTGATTTATCGAAACATTTTGTTTAAGCAACACGTGTTACTTGGAGCGCCATTATAAACTACCATTCGAAGAATCAATTTCATCGTTTAATTACGTAATTAAAAATTAATGAATTAATAATAAATCGAAAGTTATTAGCCCGGTGGGGCGGCTGAGTACTGTTTAAATCTGACAGTCGTATTCAGCGCGTCTTTTTGTCCGGTTGTCTCCTAGTTTGTCGTTTTCTTTCATTCGTCGTGTTTTTACCCGTACATACATATCTATTATCGCTAGTTTCTAATGATTAATATTTCTCCGATTCTTCGACGTTTCTATATTAAAAGTTGTGCTTCGTTCAGTATCGCAACTTTTTAACGGATTACCGGGCGTCAAGATCTCGTATTAACCACTAGTATAGTGGCGACGATATTTTTGTTTTGCGCACGACCCTTAATTCCATTTGAGAATATTCGCGTCATCCACTATTTCGGCTTGCGTACGAAATAATGAGTTCTGTAAACGGCGCAGCAGCGCATGGAAGATGTGCATTGTGAATTGCGTGGAAGCGGTATATTGTAACGATAACGCTTATTAATGTGAAATTAATCTCGTCGATATTAACGCGTTTCCGATTAATCATAATATATTAATAATAACATATAATAAACTGAAACGTGTTGTAGCCTGAAAAGGATTATCTAAATTAGCGCTACAATGAAAAGTAATTCGAATAGTTTTGAAGATGACGGAAAGACGGAAAGCGAGATCGGTGCGACAAGTTTGTTCTGCGATTTTACCGATTTATTATATCATCATACACACACCGTTTGTCTGTTTTCGTGTTATAAATCGCGAACGTATTCGTAGTTGGCGTTTCGCCAGAATCGAAAAGGAGAATTGATAAGAAAACCGATTGAAACTGAAAAATTCGAAAATACTGTGAGAGAAGCCGATCTTAAAATCGCAATTATCGGTATAAAAATGAAAAACATAGTTTGAACGACTAATCGAAAGTTCGTGCTGTTTCCGTTTGGTTTCGCACTCCTAATTCTGATAAGAAATGATCGTGACTTGGTTTAAAAATAGGCAAAAAGTCAAGAAAATTTAAAGTGATGATTTATCGTACACTTCAGATGCGAACGGCTGACGGAAAGCTTAGTGATTCTTTTTAGTTTACCTTTCAAGAAATGATTCGGAATTGAGCCGATTTTTTCGAAAAATTATTCATACGGTTATTGATACTTTTATTTTTCTTTTAAAAGAGTCGTCATATTCTCATTAAAAAATACAGATTTATATGTGATTTTTACTTCTTTTTTTTTTTCGTTTTTTTGACTGTTGAAGTGTAAAAAATTATGTATTATTAGAGCAACTTAAAACGTGTTCTCTGTTTTATTAGAATAGTATTTATGGTAAATTGCGAGCTGAGTATTCGTCCAGCTATCTCTTTTATAAAAAAACGCGAAATCTGTGTACTTTTTTTTTAATAATTCACATCTTGGAAACGTTCTATTTCTTACGGAAAAATAAAATTATCTTGGATTTTTTTTTTTTTTCATTGGTTTTTTAATTATACACATTTGACATTCCAGAAAGAAAAGTTGCGCAATTACTTAATCATTCCTTTTATATTAATATTATAATATTTCATTCTCTTATAGAGAAACTTTTTTATCTTTTTTCCAAGTTGAAGGAGTTATGAATTTTAAATTGCCAACTATGAGCGGACGATGCTCTCTATGTGACTTCATTCATGAATGCTTTCGATCCATTAATTATGTGTAACCGTAAATAATTTTTAACTGTAAAATGACCGATCTAAGATAAAAGCCGCGAACTGCTCTTCATATAATCAAGAAAAACGGAAATTTCTTTCGCAGACAATATTAATGAAGCTGAGAAAAAAGCAGAATGATTATTATAATGTATGGAAATTCAGATTAGCAATTAGTTATCAGATAAGAACTTGGCATTCGTCTGTGCGATAATTAAATACAGCTAACGCGACCGCAAGGGGAAACCACCGTCGTATTCGTCCCTTCAATTCACAATGACCAGCGAAAATGAACGAACGGCCCTTAGTTCGGAGCACCCCTTAAGTGGCGAGAGGGTGCTAAGAATACCCCCCGTCGCCCATTGTGAAAAAAATACAGATGTTTCGAAAAGTTTTCCGCTCCGTTGATTCAAAGGTCGTGCTGGCATCGTGGATCGCCGATCTCCGAGGCGGAGATGGCGCTTGAAGGAGAAGAACGCGACCGGCGTGTAGGAATACTGGTTACGTAAAGTGATTAGATCTCCAGGAACTGCAGTTAAGAAAATAAAGGAGGCGTAGGCCAGGATGAATATATATATATATATATATATATATCGCTCATTAAAGAACAAATGTTTAGAAAATAGAAGTGCGAAAATATTGATATACATAGAGAAAATTTATAATTATTACTAGCGTTATTATATTTCTGTCCGACAAAATACAGAATACTCTACAGTTGCTTAGTACAAAAGGATATTTGTGGTTTACGTGTGACGAAGGAGAAAAAGGCTATATATATATATATATATATAGTAAAGATGTGGAAGTACTCTCCATCGTACACCTGTGCATATAGCTAACGTAGAGAGTTTTAAGGAAGGCTCGGCTGAGCAGTTTGTTTGTTAATGCAGTGGATTTAAGCACGAGTGGATTTTTTAAGAAACATACTAAAAAGCTTTTTATGCGGTTAAATAAATTGATGAATTATACCCTCTAGTGTCAGGAAGCAAATAATTTGTATGATTTTGTAAATAGTATAGAAATATAGAAAGTAGTATTAAGTCCACGCCTTGAGTGAACCTGGTGTCAAGGGCTAGACCAAAAGTAAAATTAAAGAAAAGGAAGCAGTTATTAAAAAAGTTGCTTTAAAGCATTTTCGAAAATCCGTTTCCGCATCTTGCTGTTGCGTCTGCGAATGAACTTTTGAGATTCTTAACGCCGTCTACGTATCTACCATTGATCCTGTTATGGTCCAATCGTGGCATGGTTGCGCGAAAAATTTTCATTTCTCAGGGTCATCTCACTAATGCTGCTTTCTAGATTGATCGAAGGTACCGACCGGTCAAGCATGTTGCTGAGAAGGTCGAAATGAAGTTCTTGCCGAACAAAATAAATTAACGTTTCTTCGATCGCAAGAGAGATGTCTTGAAAAAACGCACTTGCCGTTGATAATCGAGCTAAATGGACTACGAAATAACGAAACGATAGTTTCGTTACGATTTTGATAAGTTTTATAATTCTACCAACATTTTCGACTATGTCGATGTGCTGAAATTTAGTCTGTAAATGAAATAACACCTAGAGGATATTCGAGTAACAAGATCACACAGATTTTGAGGAAGGAATAAGTCACTTAAATATGTCATAAATCACAAGATAGTCGAGTGCGCAAGGAAATAAACTTTTTCCTGAATTATATACTCGTATCGCTGGTTAATTTTGCACACTTTTCAGTCGCAACAAATAATCGATCAAGCATCGAAGGAATATGAAATTTAACTGGAATAAAATTAAAACTGATCTATTTAGTATAGCCTTATAATATTACGGTATGTTACACGCGTGATCATTTAGAGCAAATAGAAAAAATATTTTTAGTACGTTTTAGTTTTCGTTTAATTCGAAATAAGGCTATATAGTATATAATCGTGACAATACGCTGCCAATACTACGCATTGTTTAGTTTGATTGATGTAATTTTTTCGACGTTCTTTTCCATCTAAATTTTTTCCCGGGAAAAATTGTTTGGCGCACAACGATATTAAGATTTTTTTTTTCTCAAAAGGAAACGTAGGATGTAAGAGGCGCAGTAAAGATTAAGAAGATCGAGGCTGAGCAAAGTAGAATACAAAGTAGTAGAATGCTCAAGAAGATGAACAACACTTAATAAACATATGATCTGCGTCACAAACAAGTGCATTATTAGAACTGAGATAGCAATGTGAAGAAGTAGCCAATGAAAAACGAAAATAGGAAGTAGAATACGGCTTAACAATGTGAGCAGAAATGGAGACAATACAGAACGAAGAACTGAGGTAAACAAAAGGAGCCACGGTTTAGCGTGAAGACTAGGTTGAACAAATAGAAAATGAGTAATTATTATAAAAGGAGGAAAAGTATCCGACCAAAATCTTTGATGAAAACTTTTACACAACTCGAGATCAGAGGATATGATTTTTCTTCGGGAATGGAAGAGAGAACGAGCAGCAACCCGAGTTAAAGAATTAGCCGCTTCATTACCGAAGGTGCCCGAATAGCTCTAGAAATACACATCGAATATCAGCATGAACGGAATCGGGAGAAGAAAGAGTGTGAACAAGTGAACACGTGAGCGAAAAATAATGTAGTCACACGAATGGTCAGGTAGGGGAGAACAGATGAAGGACGCTTATGGAGTCGGAAATAATCAGAAAATTGGAGGAAAGGGGAAATGAAAATAACGGGAACGTAGGATAGTCATTAATCCGCTTATGAATATGGAACGGAAAGGCGAAGGAAGACGAAAAGATCGCGAGGAGTTCAAATCCGGGAGGATAAGACAATTACCTAGCCTCTTTGAACCATTTGTACGGTTACATGAATCAACAGTACTGTGGAATACCTGTTTAATTATTAAGACTTGAGGGAGCGATTTAGAAAATAAGGATAGAATCACTTCAGCGGGATGACAGAGATTGGTTCAGTTAAAAGAAAAATAGGGGAAGTTGTGTAAGGGCAAAATGAACCGAGACGAAGAGAAATACGGGATAAAAAGGATTTCCCTAGGTGTAAAACTGTAGTTTCTAGAAATGCAAAAGTGAGAATAGATAAGAGGTGAGGACGTGAATAGCGAAACGATAGCTTAAATGAGATCTGCGATTAGACATCGGTAGCATATTAGATGCAGTAGAAACTGCGGAAATTAGAGCGGATTTAAGAACACCAATACGTAGAGTTGAAGGCGCAAATTTTGATTTAATTACTAGACTTGGAGGTACAACCGTAAAGATAAGAACTTGATAATCAAATTTAAAACCGGTAATGAACTTGTATCGAAAAATAAAAATATATAAGCATCACTACGGCAAATGTGTTTAAATAGGATCATTATACTCGTAATGGTAAAAATTTTTTACCGACCTGTCGGTGTCCTCTACACGATGGTGAACAATGCGGTACGCGTTTAGCTTTAACTGTAATAATTAGTCCGTTATCAAAAATGTCCGCCAATTTATATACCTATATTCTGTAGAAATATTCTTAGAAAACCGTATCTGTTTTTAAAAAGAAAGGCCGAATTAAGGGAATTCTAAGGCTTAGTTACTGAGGATAAGAAGAAGTTATTAATTAAGCAGGCAGGTTTTAAAAAAGACTTCCCTACTATAGACCACTTATTTATCATAAATTAAATCATTGAAAAATCAGGAAGGGATACGAAAAAGTAATATGTTTAGCTTTTATTGATTACTCTAAAGCATTTAACTCCTTAAAAACATAAATAGATGTTAGAGGCACTCCGAAGCCAAGGAATTCCAATAATCTACCGTAAAATAATTTCAGATATGTATAAATTTCTGAAAAAAAAGACAAATACTTTTGAATAAAAAGAGGGGTAAAACAAGGAAATCCTTTTTCGCCATTATTATTTATATACGTTCTCGAGGAAATTTTAAAAGAAATAAATTGGGAAAATAAAGGTATCGAAATTAAAAAGTTCCTAAATAACTTGCAGTTTTGCAGACGATGTGTTAGTTATGAGGAAAAATTTACCGGAACTAAAAACCATGTTAGAGGAGTTAAATGAAGTACACAAAGAAGCAGGTCTGAGTATGAACATAAATAAAACAAAAATTATGACGAACAGCTTAGAAAAAACGAAGATAGACGAAAAACTCGTTGAATAATTAAATGAAATAAATTATCTAGGTTAAAGTATATTTAAAAACGGAACAAAAGAAAATGTGCAGAAGGGGATAGCGCTGGCTTGAAAAAAATGTTGGTCGTTTAAAAGTATATTTAAGGTGGGTCCCCTTGGTATCGAAACAAAAAGCGAAATATTTAATAGTTGTTAGGTGGTTTCGTCTTTAATTTACCGATTTCTTTTTTCTTTTTTTTTTTTTTTTTTTTTTGTGGGCGCACCAGTGGCATTGACTCAACAATAGGAAAAGCTAAGCTAAAAAACTAAATAGCTAGATGGTCCGAAATGGACGCAAACAGCAGTGCAGGCACCACAGAAGATGAAGGAAAGGAGAGCAAACATGGTCTGCAACAAAAATGGAGAGAAGGAAAATTGAGTCTACTCAAAACGCAATGCACAGATCCATCCTTAATATCGAACGTAGGGATAGGATCAGAAATACGATTATTAGGGACAAAATAAAATACTCAATAAATTTTGTTAATCAATGTAAAAGGAAGAAGTGGGACTGAGCTGGACATATAACAAGGTTGACGGATGACAGGTGAACATACTATGCAAAAAACTGGTATATAATAGGGAAAAGAAGAAGCGGTAGACAATACTTAAGATGCGATGACGGAATAATAAAATTTTTGTTTTTTTTTTTCACTTACAGATAGAAGTGAAAAGTTTTAGAAAATAAGATAAATTTAGTGTACATAAAATTAGCGAATTGGCTTAACAAATTTAACCTTAAAATTAACGAAACTAAATCAAATTACATGATATTTAATAAAAAAGTATAGTAATAGACCATTAAATTTAGAGCAGTACGGCTTACAGATGAACTATATAAAACAAATAAAATACTTGGGCGTAATAATAAACAGTAATTTAAAATTTTATGAGCATTTTAATTAAATTAAAACCGAAATAAACAAATTCATAATAATATTTAATAAGTTGTGTATAATAATCAAAACTGTATAAAAACATAAAAAAGAAGTTACGTTGTATAAAGGGTGTAATTTTACCTAACATACTTTAGAAATGTTAAAAACTAAAAAATTTCAAAAGATGTTGAAAAGCTTTAAAAGGCATATAGCTTTAAAAATGATTAAATCATATAGAACATTCCGTTATTTGTCGGTCATCGTTATAGCTGGTATTAAGCCAATTGAATATGAAATACAAAAACATATAAGCTTGGTCGCAATTAAAAATAATATTAATATAGATCATCCGTTCAATAACGTAATATATAAGACACCATTTTTCGAATATGAAGACAAACTATTTAAAGTAATACAAATTAAAAAACTTATGGATTAATTTTATATAAATAAATTTCAAGAAATATGGAATAATTATGATGGAACAACGTATCAATTTTTCCCAAGTATAATAGATAGATTTAAAAATAATCAGTGTATGCCAAATTTTTTTAATGTCCAATTTATAACAGAGCACGGTCTATCTTAAAGGTAGAGTTATATAAATTTTTGGGATTTCTGAAAACTGTGTAATATGTAATTTTAGAGATGATGTTTTTCATATACTGCAAGGTTGCAATGATAATAATAATAATAATAATAATAATAATAATAATAATAATAATAATGGACACACCGTAATTATGATATAAAACAACTTGTACAAAATTATTTTAATAAATTTAACAAGTTTTGCAATTGAAGAAATAAAATTCCGAAAAAATATATTAAGTAAATATGCAGTAAAAATATAGTATATATTGTAAAAAACTGTAAAATGGAAATTAATATAATACCAAATACTTTCATGGGCGTCGCCAGCGGGGGGCAGGGAGGGGCAGTTGCCCCCCTCCCCCCTGGAGCCTTGAAACTTTTTAATCAACTGGCATTGATGAGTATTCATAGGCGCGTAATCATGAACAATTTGGAAAACTTATGTTTTAATTAAGATTTTATTCTTGTTTAATAAAATATTAAGCCTTTACAACTTATAAATTTTATTTTTCCTATAATTCATATCCTCTTTCTATCATCTTGCCGCTCCCTGGCTCATCGGCTGGCGACGCCCTTGAATACTTTTATTATAATAAATCAATATTTCAGTAAATAAATGTACCCTACCCGATGTTTCGGGAATAGGGGGAAAAAAAAATAATAAAATTATTGCCAAATCGAGACATTATGGGAGAATTGCTCAATATGGGCTTTTAATTTACATAAATTTAAAATGAAATGTATACAGGCTCCGCATTATTTTCTATACGAGCTTATAAATAAATAAGTAAATAAATTAGTCGAAAAAAATTAAAATTTTTTAAGTTTCAACAGACTGTTGCTAACTAGTATGCGGGTAATTTGTAATTTGTAAAGCTTTTCTTGACTTTTTAGTCGAAATTGAAAAATATAAAAGTAGTCACGATGGCCATGCAACCGGGAAAATCGGGAATTTTTGCTGTGAACAAACGTGAAGATATCCAAAAGATATTTTCGATGAGAGGAAATAATTTTGAATGAAATTTTTTGAAATTATTTACGCGTAAAAGAAGTTAAATTGTATGTATATGAGTGAAAATAAATAATTTTTAAAACTGATCCCTCTTTTGTACCGTGAAAAGGTAAAAAATGTAATTTTGTTCACGGATGTAAATAATAGTGATATAAAAAAGACATTCACGATCCGAATTATGAGAAATAGTTGGTGTGAAAGTTAATTCCAGAAACTTCGAATTTATTTTTCGTTTTAATTTTAATTATGAATTTTAAATCGAATTTATATTTTATTAAAACTAAAATTTTAAAATAATCACATATTTTCTTTATGTACATCAAACGACCGTTCGTTCCTGTAACTATTGATGTTTGTTTCTTACAAATATAAAAACCGCACAACAAACTTGAATAAAATTCGAATTTTCAGCCTACGTGACAGTTGAAATTTTAACGTAATGCAAACAATTGTATGTATTTTATATGTATTTTAGTTTATTCGGAGACCTGAGATCTCTCGGTAAAAGTTTATTTTTTCGGGGGAGATTGCTAAGCTCCATGATGTCAGTGCCTACGACGATTTCAAATGTAAATGTTAAATTTGAAACGAGTTTTGAAATTAAAGAGTACTTTAATGAGAAAGTACCGTGATTAACGTATTGTTATTAACTTTATTGCTAACTTTTGAGATATTATTACAGTAAGTAAAGACGACTTGAATTAGTAGCCATTATAACAGTACAATACTCACAAGTGTGAATAGGATAACTTAAAATAACTAAAAAGTTTTCATAAAATTTTTCTTCGCATTGATATTTTATTTGTTCTAGCTTCATGATGAGCGGGGCAAGGTTCGTGTAAATTTTTGTACTATTCTACTGGCCGGGAAATCATCGAGAACTTTTGGACTAGGGAAGTTGGGAATAAACGCCGGAAATTTAAAAATTACATTTCGCAGTCCCTCTGAAAGATATTGTATCGAAACGAAGTAGTCTGTTTTGAATCGGTTTTTCTAGCTAATGATATAAAAGTATAACGGAAGAATTTTAATAGAACATGGAGATGACGAATTTCAGCCTGAATAGGAAATGCAGACAATAGAATGAGAGTATTCTTTTGAATACGATATTTTTGTGTAATAAATCAGGGTGTACAGTCTGACATGACTTATGTTAAGACCGCAGATACCAGAAATACGTTTAAGAGTGAAGTGGTTTGTACGGATTGTAAAAAATCCTACGTGAATTGTAAGAGTACATCATAATGACGATTATAATTAGTTGTACTGCATGTAATCCATTGTTTCTTTATGCTATATTTTTTAGTCATGTGTTTATGTTAAATCCCCCCCCCCCCCCGACTTATTGCTTATAAATATATTGGATTAAATTTTAACTTCTATATTCTCCGTTATTTGCACAAGCTTCGAAACCAATTTTATAATTCAACCTAATGTATACGTAGTTAAGGTCGGGATCTTTTATATATCTTTTTATAATTGCTATTGACGGATAAGAAGATCGCAGGGGAGTCTGCTGATCTTGCTTTGTATTTTAAATTTCGTTCAAGCGAAAATGATTTTTGCAATAATTACATCGAAGAATACAGTTTAAAATGTATATCTTTACCACAATGATTAATAAAAGCTACTTAACAATGGCCTATCAACTAATTTTAACTCTTTTGCAGGAACATTCTCAGAAACTGACTTTTATGCGGCAATAATTTAACTCATCTAACAACATGGGGCACTAATAGAAATCTCCGAAATAGCGATCATTTTCCATAAAATATTTATGCGGACACTGATTGGCAGCATTCCGCGTAAAATCCCTCGATATCCCTCATGAAAGATCGAAAAAGTGAATTAGGACGTTTATTTTAACAACACCGGACAACACACATACATTCAATTAAGGATATAGTTACAGTTCATGCATATAAAGAAGCTCAAAATTACATTTCATTAAACTAATAACGCACCCTCATAAACAATCCGGTGAACATATGAATGTCGGGACGTAATCAGATAAAAAAATAGGTTACACTCCACATATAAAAAACATCCCTCCGTGTGAAGAATACTTCAAAATCGTTTAAAATAGTCAGATTTAAGTGTAGACGAATAATCATTCAAGCAAAAGAAACGCTCGATTTAAATTCACATCAAATAATATCGTCTTCATCCCAATTAATGTAGTCTGGAATGAAATTAAATGTATTTCAAACAAACCGCTTTTTAACCGTATCGCGACGATAAAACCATCAGACTAAATAATATAAAAACCAGATAAAGTAGAAAAAAAATTATTTCCTAATTCTACATTATCTAATGAAGCGATACTTTTAAAAAACTCAGGAAGACACCTAGAAGATTATCACAGATTTAAACAACGGTTTAGATGAATCGTGCAATCTTCCGATCAGCTACAAAGAACTAAATTATGTTTTTCAATCCATGAAGAGTAAACCGGACAATATTCACATTGAAATAATTATTATTTATTTTTTACATTGCACCGGTATGTTATACCTTAACCAGCAATCAGGGTAAACACAAAAACATAACTTGTTGGTTAGCCCCTTCTCTCCATTTGAAATAATGAAGTTTTTATTAATTAACCATTACATTTGTGTCACATATGGAACATTTAAACTAATCGTGTAATAATGATACTAAAATGGTACTTCGGTCTGCGAATGTAAACAATCGCGACACCATCTTCTAAACATATAAATACGTTCTTATTACAAAATCTGCTAACAATTATATGATCTGAGAAACTAGCAGAATACCGGGAAGTTGGAAAACTGTACACATCATTTCATTTTTATTTTATACAATTATAAGCTGCATTCTGCCGACCTTAAGACCAGAAATATAGTGAAGATAACTAGAGCTACGTCCAAAGTTGCATACATTAAGCCTAAGGGTATAAATAATTTCATTAATAAAACAAAGAACTCCGTACTGATTGACTTATTAGGGAAAATTCCGATGGATATCATGAACATGAAGAATAAAAAAAATTGCTCGTTGGAAATTAAAAATTGGCTGCTGGGCAACTACAGTGACTGCAATTGAAAAGAGAAATGGAAGGATTATGTGAGTAAGTGTTTATTCACATTTTTTGTGGTTTTTTATATGAATTGCTATTTTGTATGGTGTAGGAAATTGTTTTTTTTTTTTTTGGTTTATTTTTTGATTATGCGTTCTTCGGTTATTTTTTTGTGTTAAGAATTGTGACACATTTGTTATTTATAGCGGTTAATTGTATATGATCGATATTGTGAGCTTTGTTACAGATAAACGTTGTGGCTATGTTGAGAACCTACAGACGTTGCCTTGTGGGTTCTCCATATGTTGTTTAAAAAAAAAAAAAAAAAGTTACTCAAATCGGAAAAAAGGTGATTACCGTCCTATCTCATTAAGTAATTCCACGAGTAAATTAGTTGGCTAAAAATAGTAAATAATAGATTGGTACATATTCTAGAAGGTCGTGACTGATAAGCCCTCCCAAAACAAGTCGGATTCAGATCGAACAGGATTAGCATTTCCGGTAAAACTGCAACAACACAATAGATGTGTAAACAATACACGCTGGTTTTTTTTCAATATATTTATTTATTGTCGCTCGACAATGGAACCATTTGCGACAAATATATTACATCTTACCAGTTAACGTATCTAGATAATATTATAGATATTTACATTTTTTAGGTATGTTAATACATTTTCACAATTTAGTCTATCGTTGTAAAGAAGTTCTAGTATAGGTTTTCCTACCATGTCGCAGGCTGCCCACTGTGTTTTCCACTTTTTGCATGTGAAGAGGTGGTCTACCGAGAAAGTCTCTGCGCAGACTTCACAAATGGGCGTCGGCCCCTTGTCGAGGATGTACTTGTGGCTAAATGAGCAGTGCCCTATTCTAAGTCTCGAAATAACTGTTTCGTCTTGTCTTTTTGGCCAATAGTTGGTTTCCCAGTCGGCAATTTTGTTTTTGATGCGGCGTAGTTTGTTTTTGATTGAAGGGATTCGATTCCACTCAATTTGCCAAATTGACTGATATGTCTGGTTAAGGACGAGTCCGTTTTTTCGCGTCGGTTTAAGTCTACTATGGTTTCGTGAAAGGTTGTGTGCTATGGTGGTAGTTCTCTTATGTCCTTTACGATGTCGGGTGTATCAAAGTTGATGTTTTTAATTGTATTTAGGCATCGTATTCCCAACGGCTTCGGAGTTTTTGGGTGTATTTATCATATAGTTGAATAAAATTTGGCGAAATAGTTTTTTTGGTAAGTAGGATTAGCTGTATTTGAGGTAATTTTTGTATAGTATTTCAGCGATGAGAAGATTCCTCTATGTTGCAATGGGAAGATGTTTGATTCTACGTGAAGGCTAGCAATCGGGCTGGTGTAAAATGCTCCTGTAATGAGTCTTAGAGCTGAATTTTGAACGGTGACGCTGTTTATCAGCTTCGACTTAAAGAAATTTCACCGAATCTGGAGGTATAAAAGTCAACAGTTTGTCAAAAGGACGTCTGGCAATGTTCTTAATTCCGACTGAATGAAACATTTCAAGTGAGGTGAAACAAAGTATTATCGAAACACAAACGCTACACCATGATGCTCCATCGTTTGCCTAACACTTTTATTATCGTAACTAACGCAATACCTGAAATCATCAATTCTCCGGTTCAATACGGTCTTCTCTTCGTTGACGGTCTAATGGTTTACTTATGAGCCAAATAAGGTAAAAAGTATCGAAGCAACGTTTCAATATTGAATTTTAAATTCTGTAACATTTCTGTTTGTCCTTTTTAGATTTCATCTGTTACATCGGTCTGTCATAATTTTTCCATTTCCTTTGGTTTTTTTAGCTGAAGATAGGCTGTGCTCGAAAAAAAAAAAAACGTTACTATTAAGATAAATATAATGTTATTTGACTGTGTTGCCATATAGGATTAATATATGTTTATCTTTCAACGTTTCAATATACTACAAACGAACTCGTGAAATCGGTAAAAGCACTTAACTTTCTCCGCAATTAAAACCAATCCACGTTGCCGCCATCGGCATGCATAATATTCGAATATCTGCAAAAGTCGTAAAAACATCAAACACTAAAAAATGTTGGAAATAACTTTTGATAGAAAATTAAATTAACCCATATTCGCAATGACCGCAGAAGATAAAACGCATAAAACATGCTGAAAATAGTGGCCGACATAAAATTTTACGCAGGTAAAAATCGCAATTACGCCGTATCTAATATTATTAAAAATAAATTATAGATTCGTTCTTTATAACGGCGGAAAGAACAAAAAGCTTAAATAATAAAACATAGCAAGACGAATCATCTTAGGAAACCTTAGAATCAGTAATATGCGCAGCGCTGGGGAAACGTCTATCTTTTTATTACTGACCGAAAAATATTTTGATATTTTTATTATAGTTTTCTCTATAAGTGTTTATGTCCGAAAATTTCTTACGATATAACTTTGTTTTATTCCTTAATCTGTAGTCGTCTTTTTTTTTTGTAAATAATTTAATTCAATTATCGTATTGGTATTTTTTCGATTTCTCGATACGTTTTTGAATGATTTTTTTCTGTTTTTGAATTTACCTACGATAGTCTATTAGCGATGTTACCGAAATTGCGAAATTTTCCTGATTCAGCGCGTCAAAAGTTTATTTTGCGTTTAGTATAAAATTGATTGTACGCAAATGAAGTATTTGCGCGGATTATTTTAAAAAACTAAAACACGAAACTATATATTTACCAGCGCTATCATGACACGTTTAAGAATTACTAAGGTTGTCATGGAAACCGTAAATAACTAAAATTTCGATCACGCAGCCAAACAAACGATTGAGAATAATTTTCGAAATAGAGAAGCTCTAAAATATACCGAAATAAACGATGATGATTAATTTTAAAAATTTCGAAGTTCTTAAAATTCTAATTTTGATTAGCGTTACTTTCTTATTTGTGATAATTAAGACGGGATTCGCAACAACACCACGCAATACGTTAGTAACAGATAAATTTGAAAAATATAATTTCCTCAAAAACTTGTGTATATTTTTTAAATTCTTTTGTATACATATATCTATTAAATTCAGGGGCATCCGAACATTACGTCTTATTCGTATGCCAAATTTTAGTTTGGCACCTCGTTTATTACCGAAAAAAAAGAATATATAGATGACGATAAGGTCATCTTTTCTCTGTTCCGATGAAATTTATTTACACAATAAAATACGATAATATAAAAATTGCCAAGCAACACCGTACTCCGTGTTTTATAAAGAGGAGATTTCGGGGAACTGAAAAAATCGCGCGCCTGTACGTATGAAAGTATGTATGTATGTATGTGTATATTAATTCGCTATTATTCATTTTTCAAACCCCGTGTACGGTCTCTTCATCTACCAATACAACAGAATTTCGCGCGACCGCATCGAAAATTACGAGGCGGTTGTAAATGAACGGAAGGTCTTCCGTTCTATCTATGTCCTTCGTATAAGCTGTTGTACTTCCTAGTGATTCGATTTCTTTCGCTCCTAATTTTTTAATTTTCATCTAAAAAATTCGAAACATTAAGTATATTAAATATTTTTAGTATTTGAAATTAATATTTATATACATTACGAAATTTTGGTTTCCACCTTTAATTTTTAAAATATCGAATGCGCGCATTGGAGTTTGCAAGATGTAAATTTATATAATGTTAAACTAAACAGTACTAAAGTTAGTGTATAACAAAAGTTAATTCTTCCATCTTCAGCGCCATAGTTGCTTCCGCAATTAGTATATAAAAAGAAAGAAAGAAAAAAAGATGTTATTTTGCTTCAAGTAGTGAAAAGTTTGTCTTTTTCTTTTTCTTTTTCTTTTTGTTTGCGCGCGCGTGCGTAGGGAGCGCGGGAGCCTAGTAGTAAAAGTGAATGACTACCAAACCAGAGGTCACGGATTTCTCGCGAGAGTGGTCTCAGGCTAAAATAATTAATTATCGATTATACCAAAGAAATTTGGAATAGTAAAGGCATCGGAAAAAAAAAGGCTAATCCCCAATGTTCTCGTCAGGTCCGTTAGACACTTATAATACGGTATAAAAAACTTAATTCTATGACGTCTGTTATATCTCATCGAAAATGTATCTCATTTTATTTTTATTTATCCGCGGAGATGCAAGAAAAGATTAAGATTAAAATTAAGATTAAGGCGATCTTGATAAATTAAACCGACTTTTCCATGTATAAAGGAATTTATTTCTATCGATACGAAATAAGTTTAGCACCAATTTACGTATCAAGAAATTATTTCAATTCAGCACGGGGGATCATGAGGGTAAAATAGGCTTATTAATTAGTCCCTGCGGTGGAGCAAACGGATAAATATATTATAACTCAGATGTTGAATAAAATACCCAAAGAAATAATAGAGAAGGAAAAAAGTAGGGGAAAGAAAAAGGAAAATAAAGGAATGGCTTCAGGAGCCTTTGGCCTCGATTCAAAAAAATGGAAGGATCCACAATAGTGGGAAGTATCATTATATTTTTGAAATATACCGGTTTCGTCTCGCATACCGCTGGAACGTAAACCGTCGATATTGGATCCACTGCGCCCTTTTTCAAAGGCGTCGTACTAATCCTTCTAAATTCAGCCTTTTGGTACATACGAATAGGTAAGTTGACAGGCTTATGACGACCTTAACTCGTCTTTTTACAATGCCCCAATAGTGCTTATGTAATTTTCTCTAAAGAAAACTTTCTCAATTCTGCTAAACTTTGTAATAGCGCTGTCTCTTCTGGTCCGCAACTGCATGACGCAGCTAATCTCCATATTTGGAAGCCGTTCCACCATTCGCCACCTGTGGAAGTTCTCTGCCTCCCGGAATTCGGGATTCGTCGGTTTTTCAATCTTAGAAGAAATAGGCGAAAAAAGAAGCTTAATAAATCATATTGAAAACGTAAAATAAAGCTGCTGGCGCATACGATAAAACGCAATAATTTTACAAAAGAAATTATAGAGGTTAAATTGCGGATAAAAAGCTAAAAGAGATACCAAGAAATAATGAAAAACGTATATGAGCGTTGGATATGAATAAATATCAAGAGAAGTTTGGAAAGTAGGTATCAATGATCGCGGCGATAATTGCCTTTCGTGAGTATGATTTATGCTGATCGTTATAGTTGGCATTAAAAGTTTTGTAATGTTTAGGATGGTCATGACCGGCTTCTTTGGATGATATTTACAATTGAATACAGATTTCTATTAAAATACCAAAAGAATTATCTTAGATTTTTAAAAAAAAACTAAGATAAATGCGATAAAAAAAAAACAAATGCGGTGAAGATTTACGCGTATCCATCAAAAATTTCTTTAGAAAAATTCAGTCATTTTAATAAATCATTAAAGATACTTTTATCGCTATATTTTTAGGATTACACCATAAAATTATAACAACGGTAACGATATAAACGGAAAATATAGTTATAGCGATAGGATAACAAATTGTAACATCAGCGTGCTTCATGTGGACACAAAATTACCGATATTTGCTTTTTTACGATCATTCAATCTGCTGCTTAATAATTGTTACAGTTAGCGGATAGATTGAAAATTCAGAATTGTGTCGCAGTATTTAAGTGGATTCTGGCACATATAGTAGTTTTTCGGAATGGGATATTAGAACAGTAAAAGCAGGATGAAGTCGTAAGTGTGGTAGAAAGTTAAATTGTAAGCAATATCAAGGAAAACATATATATATATATCAAAACTGGAATAGAAAACACAAAGATATCTGTCTAAAAGAAGGGAAGACTTATAGCAATATTAAAAAATTCATAGAAAGAAATTGATAAAAATGTAGAAATGGATTATATATAGTAAAGATCTCCCCGGATTAGGAATACAGGATGTCGTTATAACCTTGCTCATTTGTCTAAAATGAAAATAATTAAAACTGTATGAAATATAATATATTTACGATTCGGAGGGTACAATACTTAGTGTGGCAGTGATATGAAAAGGAACGAAGAATGGTCAAAAACATTATCTAACTTTTATACTTTGCCGATATTCGTAGCGTCCTCTGATAATAGAATATATTTTTATGAATTTGTTAAGGAAAATAAAATAGATAAAAATGTAGGAAAACGAAAGAATAAATAGGTTTGTTTAAAAACTGGCCAAAAGGTGAAAACCGAGTGATTAACAAAAAAAAAAAAACATCGTCCGTTACGTGAATGTTTACTGTTCAATTGGTTTAGCTGTCTTCTTCTACTCTTTCATCCAGTGGCGTGCCAACGTTTCACAACCAGTGAGGGCAAAAACATAAATAACCCCTATACGTAGAGAGGCCTATATACATTCACGCATGCGTGCGACATATTTGAAAAACGATAGTTATTTGTAATACTTCATCCTAACGACATTTATTACAGTAAATATTATATGTACAAATTTTATATTGTAAGAAATTATGTATAATGAAAAAGATTATAAAAATAAAAAACGAAAGGTAAATTAATAAAAAAAGAATGTAGTTTTTTTGTCACTACCGATAATATTTTACATAAATAAAAAACGAGTATTTAATTGTTAAATAAACGCTATTCTTTTTTACTTTAAATGATTTTATCGAATTTTTATTTTTTCTGCAAGTATCCGAAATTTCTGATTTTTGTTTTTTCGGTTCGGTGGCTACCTTGTTTTATTTTTGCGTCGATATAATATTTAATATGGTTAAAAATTAAATTTTAATAATTCAGACGATCTCTCTTCACATTTATTTAGCTTTTCGTTTAATTTTCTTGAATGTTTATTAAATAACTGTTGTATATACTGGTATAATAGATATTTTTCTGAGAAGGCGTCGCTCCCGCAGTTTTTTCTCGGGGGTGGGGTGGGGCATCTGCCCCGGTTGCCCTTCCATTTCGCTCGCCATTGCTTCCATCTATCTTGATCTTCGGCGAGATTGGTTGTACCGAAAGTAAAATTTTTTTTCAGTGTTATCGTACGCGTTTGAAGTAATCGTCTAAAGCTGTTTCGTGATTTTACTCGTGTTTGAACTTTTTACGTAAATATTCTTTGTGGTCTTATGTCGAAAACTTTGTAAATAATTAATTTCAACGCTACTTCGGTCGTGAAGCGTTGTTTATTGGATGACGTAAAGAAAAACCACGTTAATCAATAAGTGTGCTATGGAAAAAAGAAACAAATTCAGAGGAACATTGAAAACCAATGATGTGTAAAACTCACATATACTTCTTACTCGTGTGTAAGTGACCAGAAAAGCATCGTAAAAAAATTGGTTGTTTACAAAACTTGCCATGAACTTTATCTTCGAAGAAGAATCGGAAAAAGCTTATACGAAACCTTTAGCCTTGCTGACAACCAATATTCTAAAATTAAAATAACGTCACCTATATCGTATATATATATATTTTTTTTTATTAATGGAATACATTGAGAACAATACAAACAACTTCGTTTTACATTGTATTAAATGAGACACAAACTGGTCAGTAAAAGTGAGTACTACAAAAAAAAAAAAAATATAAATATATTGTAATAAATGAGGTGAATTTGTCTACTTAATTCCTCGGTTTTCCCAAGCAAACTGAAGATATTAGATGTTGATATTACATTTGAAAGAGACGAAAAATAGCTTGCGAAAAACTGTATTTTTAAACGTAGTTCTAAAAAATTTACCATCTGTCTGTGTAAGCACTAATGAACTGTGGACGAATGTGTACCATCTCGTTTCTTATTAGACAGATTAAAAATATTCAATAATTGTAACTTCAATATTTAAATTTAAAGTTTTCAATATGTCTGGACAGAACTAGCTTGAAGAACACTGTGCAGTATTCATGTGAAGCTAGCAAAAAATAAGTAGGCAGAATATGTTACTTCTAGGAGAATAGCCAATCAGGGGCGAGTATTTCATCACGTGACCACGCCCCCTTTACTCAGCTAATCAAAAGTCAATACTGTATCAAATGACCATGCCTTCCTTTCACATTAGGCTCTCCAATAAGATTTTACCTGCCGCACCACAGTGTTTTCAACATCAATTATGCCATTCTGCTTGCTGCATATAAATCTTCAGTATTACAAACCAAAGACAATATCCAACACACCTTAATGCAACAGCATGCTTTTTCTGTGTATCATCAACACACATGCAAACACATAGGTGTACAAAACAGCCGAGTACAGGTTAGCAAAATGATAATTGGCTTGGTAAAGCCTGCTTCTAATCTCTCTCTACTCGATGAGGTTGTTATTGAGAAGTGAGTATTTCCAGTGGTGGTGTCAATAGAGAAAGCATGCTATTGCATTAAGGTGTGTTGGATGTTAAGATATATTGTTTTTGGGTTTGTATACAGCAGGCAGAATGGCGAGTTGATGTAAAACATTGTGGTGTGGTGGTAAAATCTTATTGGTAGGACTAACGTTAGAGGGAGGCATGGCCGTTTGATGGAGTATTGACACCTGATTAGCTAAGTAAATAGGAGGTGGTCATGTGCCTAAATGCTCACTTCTGATTGACTATTGTCCTAGAAGTGGCACATTCTATCTACTAAAGTGGTTGCCATGAAAGTGAAGAAAAATATTTACAGTAAAATATACTTTCTTGAGATGAGCAGAAAAGATATAGTTGTACGGCTTAGCTCAACAATCTCTTGCCAGCAGTTTCGATTTCTTATTTGTGTATTATCAGACAGTGCCTAATTAGTTGTAACACCGTGTATAGTTGATGGATCATTCCACCGAAAGTGCAAGTCCATAATGCGTAGAAAATATCTACAGTAGGTGACCACCACACAGCACGAATCGTCAACCACTTACAGGCTGGAGTTGTCGAGGTGTTTTGGTGCCAGCGTAATCGAATTACAGCAATACTGAACTGTTGTATAACTGTTAAACGATGATCTTTGATTCGTACGGTAAGTCGGATCATTCGCTATTTAAGCAGAAAAGACATTTTCCCGCACTTCAAAGAGACGTTTTTATTTTATTTCTTTTCGTTGTTTTTTAATGAATAATATATCAACAAATGCAGCGATGTATATAGCATTTGAACTAAGTGGAAAAAACGAAATGAAATATTTCGCACTTTTTTCTATTTTTTGGGGCACAGACGTATTATTGTTGTTTGAGTGTTTTTTCGTTTCTTCTAAAAGTGGGTGACAACAAATTTCCGTGTTATCACTGAAGTCAAAATTGCTGTTATATAATGCAGCTATCAAACCGGTGTGGACCTACAGTGGTATATCTCTTTGAGGAACAGCATCAGCGACTAATATTAAAATTATGCAGCGATGCCAGGCAAAAATACTGAGAATAATAGCCAATGCACCGTGATACATGCGCAATGATAACCTACATCGGGATTTAAATGTACCGGAAGTAAGTAAAGCAATTAAAAATTATAGCGAGCGTTACTTGCGTAGGTTAGTAAGCCACCCAAACCAGCTGGCAGTTGATTTATTAGACTCAGGTAACGACAATCAGAGACTAAATCGTTATATGCCCCTAGATTTTCTCCACCGGTTTGATTAACTGGTAAAGTAACGCGGAATGTTATTGTTGAATGGCATCTCTCATCATGTCATAACCTCCATTCCAATTGCTTATTGGCTACATTAGCCAGATCGCAATTTAAAAGAAATAAAAAAAAAAAAACAAACTTGTAACTGAGTAGTCGGCTTGATAATTAATCATTCAGTATAAACGAAGAAAATCAGTGTTATTTCACTTCATTAATAACTTTTTTGACATTCACAGTATTATCGATAACGTCGACCGCTTATTAAATATTATTTTAAAGGTGTTTTTTATAACTAGGAAGCTGCAGCCCAATTTTAAACTATCTACTTTGCCCCTGAATACTTTAAAAATAATATAAAACCACGACATTTGTATAAGTCGTTAAAATATAAAAAGGAATAAAATCTTGTTTAGGAAACCTAAGTAAATAAAAAAATTAAAAAAATAAATATAAAATGGAAATAAATGCTATACTTCCGAATAATTTAAATAATAATCCTCTATTGTTGTTTTTTTTTTTTTGAGTAGATGAATATAACAATGCTCGGTCTTCGCAATGCAGTACGTAACCAATTTCATAAGATAGGAGGATACACCTGCAGATATGAAACTGTTCTACATGTATTTTTTCTCTACGCTTCGTGCAGTTAAATAATAGAAGATTAACGTGCTCGCGATAGTTCACTGAAATAGTCGTCAATGTATTCTACGCAAAATTTAATTTAATTCTTGTATGGCCTACTGGCAGTCTGCAGACCGTGGTGAGGAACCTCGATAATAATAGTTAATAAATAGGCCAGTTGGGTAAAACAGGATGTCCGTAATACTAACCTGAAATATTGACGACAGTTTCGAGAAGTAACCGAAATTGCCATTCCCGAAGATTAACCTCCAACCCGTTTGTTCGGCGCGATTTTCACAAATTGACAACCGCTTTTCATTGCGGTAACGAAAAGTGACGCCACGTTGCTGTACAAATCCGACAATGCGAGCTACAACGCCGAAAAGTAATGTGACTCTTCTGTTTACGAAAATGTAACAACATAGGTATACTATTCCAATTCCGAAAAATAGCTTCTAAATGTCTCAACGTACGACTTCATAAATCCGAGCACTAACCTAAGAAAAAGTAAGCTCGAATCCTTCGAATGCTTCCCATTGCCGGAATCTAGTAAACGAACATCCGTTTTCAGCGCCAAAGTGCACATACTAGGGTCTGATAATCTGTCTCCGCCTAATTCATTTTTCCTAAAGTATTTATTTCTCTTCCGAATTTCCGTTTTTTTTTTTTTTTAAACCTATACGTACAACTAAAACGAAGCCACCACTGAATCAGAGCATTTCTCAACGCAAAAAATTATTAGATTTTGGTCAGATTTTTACGTTTCCTCCTTTTCTAATCATTCTTCCTTTTATTTTTCCATCCAACCTAATCTTCCCACGCGGCCTTGGTTTTACGATTTTCCTTCGCTTCACCGCTCCGTTATTGTTCCTATTATCCGTTTACGTCTGAATCATACTCTTCTTCCTTCCTCACGCTTTCGTTTTCATCTCGCTCTTTTCCCTTATTGCCCTCTTCATCCTGACGACGTAGCCGTCTGTGATCCTGACCATATCCTCTTTGAATGTCCATCCCTCGTGAACGAACGTACCTCTTTGTATTCCAATCTGCTGTCACTCAAACTCCCTACTCCTTATTGTGCCTCGTATATCTTATCGTTTCCGTCGATCTCAGTTGTTCCTATCCTCAGTTCCTTTATCTTATCAATAGCTGACCGAATCTACATTTAACTGATCCTTCTCCTTCCTTTCGTTTCTGGGCGAAGATCCTTTGTTGATATGCCCAAAGGGGGGTTAAAAAAAAAAAAAAAAAAAAAAGGCAAATAAGAGGTGTCGGCGGTCTGTTTTTCACTACTGTTTCTCCAAACATGGCCCATTCTAAAGGCGAAATTTTTTTCCGTTCGATAAGCAATAGATTTTATTTGACGTGAAACAAAAAATTTCTTAATGGAAAAAATGAAAAAAAAAAAAACGTTAAGAAGTACTCGTCTAGCATTTTTGACAAGCTAGATTTATTTAATTTCTAAAAGCCGCAGAATTGCAGCTTATTTTTTTCAGTTTAGATGGTTAACACATTCCGCTGATTATACTAAGTTACACGAGCGAGAAGCGTGACATGACAGCTCTATATTAAGAAACACTATTGTACGCGTGTATGAATCATCTATGTGATCACTGTACAACTTTATTATTCCGTTAAACCGGTGCGACGGCATGATCAAAACTGTTTTTAATACTGTATCTCACCTACGGTAGCGATTTAAACCTATATTTTAAAAGGTAAACCGCAGACATTCGGCTTACGTGGACGCTTCATCACACGTTACTATCGGTTACTGACACGCACATAGCTGCGGAACTCTTGGCTATTATTTGAAATTTTTTAGGTCAGAGCTTCCTTTGATAAATTAATTCAGTTTTATCCTGTAATAAACAATGACTTTCGTATGAAGTTCTATGTAGAAATGTGACCGGTGCATTTGTTATCGCCATTATTATTTTATATTATTACTTTATATTTTAGTCCCTATATATATATATATATATATATATATATATATATATATATATATATATATATATATATATATATATATTTGTAATATTTAATAGGTTAATGTTAATATTAACTAACTGACCAAAAAAAAAAAAAAAAAAGCTCGATTCTCTAAATGCATCCTTTAAATTGATTTTTAGAATGTGTTAAAAATACAACGTAATTTAGTGTTTAAACTTTCTTCGATGAAATATTATTTTCATTTTAAAATTACCACGTCAATATAGTTCGTTATTATTACGGGGGAATATCTACCAAATCGCATTATTATTAGTAGCGCAATGAAATTTAGATGGAGCCTTGTGGAAATTTTTGAAATTCGGCACTTACTTTATCGGTTGATTATATAATACATATTTGGAGAATTTCAAATATAACACCGTTTCCATAACGCGATCAGAACGTGCTTTAACCGAATGTTGCCCGATTTTGAGTATACAGCATTGGTAATCGAACGGAAAAGTTTCAACCGCGCAATTTACAGCGCAATTAGAATTGGTAATTTAATGATTTCTTTGTTACGGCGGTAAAAAATCATATTATGAAAAAAATATATATTATTACACATGAGAAATTTGCATATTTATAATACAGCTTAAAACACACATTATTGAATATACAGAGAAATTTACAACAGAAGAAAACTTTCTGTTAAATCTATATAGTTTGACAGAGATGTAATATTTGATTTATTCTGTTTATTTTATTGTGTTTAAAAATAATTTGTTTTTCGATTTAATTCCTCAGAGTATTTTAAACCCAAACAGTAACAGAGTTCCTCCTCGCACGTAAAAATAGTAAAAAAATTTAGTGAACGCTGAAAAATTTTATTGTGTGTTGCTTTTTTTGCTTGAATAAAAGTTTTGAAAAATGGAAAATTTCTTTACGTATGCTGTAGTAAAATTACGTTCGATTACTAACCCCTTGTAAACTCATACTCAGGATCATTCGGTTAAACCCGGTGGAGCGTGTACAATTCTAAATATATCAACCTAAGCGCACGATGGTTTCAAATCACTTTAGACAGTATTTAGGCAGCTTTTTTAAAAATTACTCTTACACTCGAAACTATGAATGACGGAGGAATTTTTGCGTGCGAGCAAATTGAAGACAATAAAAAAAAAAAAAAAAAAAAAAAAAAAAAAAAAAAGTCGATCTGGTTACTACTTTTCAAGAAATTTTTACGAAATCAGTGTGGTATAGATTTAACGATAGCCCATTTAACTACACTTCTCTGCGATGGAGCTCTTTGTTTTCAAAACTTGTAATCCATTTTCTTCTTTCCAAATAAATTTACTGGCTGTCCTGGAGGTAATCATTTTTAACAACTGGTTTAATATTACTTTAATAATAATTTGTAATCCTAGAAATCTCTTTGCCCCGCCGCGTTCGACCCACCGAAGAAGGCACGCCGTCTATTCTTACGTTGCCGTTCTACGTGATGATTATTTGATCCGTATCCCTTCCGTCGGTCTCGCGTAATTTTTATATACATTTTTTTCTTGTTCGGTGTGTGCCTCCGACGTGTCATGTTTTTGACTATAGTACAACGTCGTTAAAAATGTGTCGGATTACTCTTTGTTCTTCAAAAGATAGTATTACACTAGTCATATGATATCGTCGAATGCAGCGTACACACTGCTATCCTTAACAACAACCTATCTATCCCCCGTTTAAATCAACCCTTTCCAGTACGTACAATTTTAAATAGGCGTCATTGCTTAAAATTTTAACTGTTGAAACCTCCCCTCCATTTAAGTTTCGAATAACGCTAGCCCTCTCTCTCTCTCTCTCTCTATATATATATATATATATATATATATATATATATACATCTGTATATACATGTATGCGTATGAAATATAAAACTAATAACGGTTGTTCGTGTTTTTTGTTTAGTTCACTTTTTATTTTAACGTTAAGCTGCCTGTCTGCGAGAATATTTTTCGGTTTTGCAGCACTCGACAATTATTAGTACTTCTGCTGTTTCGTTAATCGCATTCTTAGAAATTTCTGCATTCGTGTAACGATTTTTTTAACAAATCTCTTCGTTTCCAATTACTGGCGGTGATGGTTACTCACATTTAGGCGGTATTAAATAAATAAATGCCGTATTATAATGGTAGTTACGGAATATTTCGACCGTGATTAACCAATGGAGCATGAGGCAAACGAACTCGATTAAAAGGTATTATAAAGTTAGTCCGGTTAGCAAAAAAAAAGAGTGTTGACGCGGATCCAGAACAACAAAGTTCTAGTTAAATGTTAAAATACCTAGAGCATTTTGTATTATATATTCCTCACCCAGAAAAACTGGTGCACGAAGGTGAGTACACCAATCAAGGCCGTGTCCACGGGGGGTAACCCCCCCCCATGATAACTGAAATAATTATTATATAAATACACAAAAATCTGAAAAAAATCAATAATTTAAAATAAATATTGATGATTTTTTAGGGTTTTCTTAACTTTAAAAGAAAAAAGAAAAAATATGCTCTATATTTTTAGGTACTTCATTAATATCTTAAGGAAAAATTTTTCGTTCCGAGTATAATCGATAACATATGTAATTTTTATAGCCTTTTATTTAACTCGGCTTGTCATTCTGTCTGTCTGTCTGGGGGAACCTGCGAACGATTTTTCACCTACTTCCTGATGAATTAAAAAAGTATCCTTTTGCAGAAATGCTTATTATAGATGGCAATACAATATTATGCAACATCCGGGTTTCCAACTTCAAAATTAGACGCTCGGGGCGCCGAACTGAGGGGAATTTCGGAAACGATTTTTCGCTTACTTCCCAATGAATTAAAAAAGTGTCCTTTTTCAGAAATGCTTGCTAGAGATGACAACACAATATTAAGCAACATCTGGGTTTCCAGCTTTAAAATTAGACCCTCGGGACGCTGAAAGCTCGAAATTTAGGGGGGGGGGAGTTTTTTTTTTCTCGGGCATATGATATATCGTTGGAAAGATCGTTATTTGTCAAGAACAAAACCATGTTTTATTTCTTCAATGAAACTTTCGAAGTTTACGAACAGTTCAAAAAAGCGCGAGATCTAATATGTAGTTCCTTCTTTGCGATGCGAGTATTATAGCTCAAAATTTTGAACAAGGTTGAAAATATGCACATGCACGTACATATTTCTTTGGTTCGGAACGTCTAGGTTTCCAACTTTAAAATTAGTCCTTCGGGGCTTCGATAACATGAACTTTTGGGAAAAATATTTTTTTTTTTTTGGGACATACGATATACTGTTAGAAAAAGCGGTATTTGTCGGGCGCAAATTCGTATTTCATTTTCTTAACGAAACATTCGAAGTTTACTAAAAGTTTAAAAAACACAAAAAATGACGTGTAGTCCCCGCTTGTGGCTCAGCTTTATAGCTAAAAATTTTGAACAAGGTTAAAAAAATGCACATCCTTGTGTATTTATTTACTTTGGAACATTTGGGTTTTCAACTTTAAAATCGGGTCCTTGAGGTGCCGAAAGCTCGAAAGTTTTACAAAATTATATTTTTTTTCAGTCATGTGATTAATCAAACTAGTCGAAACATCGTGTTTCATGTGTTGAGGATTCCGTACGTATTGTATAAAAAACAAAAGACAATATAATTGAAAAAATGCGATCCATTATTTCATAATAGAATGTAACCCAAATTTCTGTAAATGTCCTATAATCGAGATATTGAATAAAATAAAACAAAATAAAATACAATTCTAAATTTATTTTTTTGTTTTATTGAAATACACAGTAAAAAATCCAGATTAAAAAAATAAAAAATTAAAACAATAATTTTTTTTTTAAAAATAAGTCGCACACTGATAAAGTTATTTTGTACTTCTTTTAGTGCATAAATAAAAGGCTATTTTAAAAAAAAATTAAAATTTTTTTTTATTATTAATGTTTATACGGTAATTCATTTATGTAAATGATTAATACATAAATCATAATGATGGAAATTATTAATAGTATGCATATTAGTGAAAAATGTATTGTTATTTATAAAATAAATATGTGAAGAAAATTTTTTTTCAAATTTCTGGGCACGGGCCTGCATACGGAATTCACAAAATATCGGTGAAGTAGCAATTTCATTAATTGTAGGTAATTCTCTTTTTCAACTATATTTTTCGCTTGATTAATTTATTTCAAACTCTGCCCCCGTTCCTAATACTCGTAATTTGTAAAACCGAGAAAAAAGTAAAAACAGCCAAATTTTTGATAAGAAAAAAATTATTCGAAGAGAAAAATGAATGTATTTCTTAATGTATTTTACGTAATAATAAATTAGGAAGTCCTATTTCATTTGTATAAAATATTCTGCGGCGGTTGAACATTATCAATAGTAACTAAAAATTGGCTTGATAGTTAATTGAAGGCGAATTATTAAAAAAAAAAAAAATCTACAAATATTCCATTTTTCTTTTACAGTTTGCCTTGCGGATAAATCAAAATCCTATCCAAGAACTCGACCCCCCCCCCCCCCCCCAAGCACGCAGTGTCTGTGAAACTACGCCTGCTTAGATGAAATGAACCGAAATTCGGAATAAGTGCTCAAAAATAAGCAATAAAAAATATGAAGATCTCGGAAAATTTTGGGTGTGCTCTTTCAATGCAATAAGTAACGGACTTATTAAAATACCTGTACGAGTATCTCTATTACTAAGTTTATGACAAAGTTTTATCGAAAATTGAAATGAACTCTACCAGGGCGATATGCGCCAAACTAGATAAATAAAAGAATAGAAATGGATTTAGTGAATTTTTGTTTCGTGCCTATTGCGTTTATCGTCGTGTGGATGCTTCGTATCCTCATTGCAACACTGGCCGTTTTGATTAATATTATCCTTTAAACTCTTTAAAAAGCTTATTCATTTTCACAATTAATTAATGTTTTTTCCGCGCAATATTCGTCCGAAATCTTACAAAGCCGTAATTCATTTTCACAATTCGAATATTACAATGTTTTATTTATTATTTCAATTACTAAATTTTACAAGAAAAATCTGTGTTAATATAGATTTCCTAGAAAAATCCTGGTTGCAATACGAAACGGAATTCATTAACTAATTTCTTAGTTAAAAAAAGTAAAACAACTAAATCTCTAAAGCAAATCATGGCTTAATTCAGAATACGATTTTGTTTTTAGAGTTTCAAGTAGAAAAATTCTAAACACGACAAAAACTAAAATTTTGCGATTTAGATATCGGTTACTGTTTTAGCCGGAAATCTATCAATCGACGACGTCTGAGTCCTAGATGGTAAATATGAATCTCTGATTTCCAAAAATTTAAGATTTCAGTTAAGTGGAATTTTTTTCCCCATTGATTTAAGCTATACCGCCTGAGTGACGACCAATATGATGCAGGCTGTAAATATTGTGCAACTGCTGCACCTGAATTTGGTGAGAAACTAGGCATGGTGCATCCCGATTCTGTTCTCTTTAAACAAACCGTTGAAAGTAAAAGAAAATTAAAACCTACAATTGAACCAGTTGCATTACGTATACGTAAATAATTATCTTTACATGAGCCTGCGATTCTAGATCACAATCTTCAGAACTAGTATTGCGCATAATGATAGAAATGTGGGACGTATGCTTCCGTCATGGCGGAGACAAAAATTTAATTGACCATAATGTGTTTACCGGCCGAATAATTCGAAATAATATCTAAATGTAAGCCAATATTATGCAAGATCGAATTGTAATTAAAATAGATTTTAATGGACGATAAAATTGATATTTCTCGTACTAAGAAATATTGGTTCATTATGTAAAATATGTAGACTGCAGGGAAAAAGTGAAAAACCAACTTAAAAATAATACGAATATTTTTTACAATTTATCGTATATTATTATAATACGACCGTGAAAAATTTGACTAGGACCCATCCCAAACACTCGATATAGATTGTACTTACATGACTGGTCAAGCGCTGCAATAAATGAAAATCTTAATATTGTGTAGGTGTGTAATGTGTATATTCAGTAGCTCCGTATGTGTATTGTAGTGCTCATTCCTTCAATTTCAGTCTTATGCGTTCTTGTAAAGTGCATTGAATAAAAAACTGCATCGAAGTGATAAAGGCCGTCGGGAATTTTGTAAGAAAATCCGCCACGCGCAATGAGGCTCTAAAAAATAAAATTAAAGAACATTTCATCCAAGTAGCAAATGGATTAATTTCTGTGTGCGAAACTCGGATCTATGCCATAATAAACTGATACGATTTTATGGAAATAATTAAGTCAATTATAGAGAAACATTAGATAAACTACAATCGATGTTTAGACATCTTCAAACATTTTAAAACTACAAAGCACTCTATATTAACCGGTGAATTTATTATCAGTATGGGAACCATGTCACATTGTTTAATCTTATCTTTATGCAGAGTGCATCAAACTATCAATAAAAACGGTCTTTCTACCGCCATTGAACTAGGGGGTATAGTTATAGATTAGATACAAGAAATGAGAAATAAGATAGAAACCGCTTCAGGATTATTTTTGAACAGTCGCAAAAACTTGAACGCGTAGACCACAGTCAAGAATACATAAAAATTCCCCTAAAATCGTTCTAATGTCGTGGAACGCGCAGCGAAAAAATATTTTCGAATTTCAATTTTTTCTTCGACGATTTTAAAGAAAAACTTTCTGATAAATTTGCAGATCGCAAAAAAAAACGCTTCTACTTCTTTAACCCCCCCCCCCCCCTATTAGAACTGAAATAGTTATTATAAATACATAAAAATTTGAAAAAAATCAAAAATTTAAAATAAATATTCATGATTTCTTAGGGTGATCTTACATTTAAAAAAAAAAAGAAAAAGAAAGCTCTATATTTTTAGGTACTTCATTAATATTTTATGTAAAATTTTTTATTACGAGTATAATCAATAACATATGTAATTTTTATTAATGTTCATATACGAGGTAATTCATTTATGTAAATTATTAATACATAAATCAAAATGATGGAAATTATTAATAGTATAAATATCAGTGAAAAATGTATTGTTATTTATAAAATAAATATGCCAAGAAAATTTTTACTCCCCCCCCCCCCCTTCGCTGAACTTCTGTAAGTTTTTTTATCGCATATGTGTAGAATAACGCTTACACTAGAGGTGGAAAGCTTTTTCAAGTACCAATAATTTGTAGACTAGAATCATTGCTTGTAGAGTTACTTTTATGGAAACAGAAATAAACGTAGTAGCCCCGAGCAGATATATCGGAGAATGGCCATGATTACAATAGAACTATACTGCAGTTCAAATATTAAAAAATTATTTAAAGAAATAGTGCGTTTGTTTCTGTAAAAGTGACTTCCTGTTTGTTACTTTTAAGGTTTTCTAGATTATAAATAAAATTTTATAACCGTATTTAGTTATTCATAAAGGCTCTAAAATCGATTTAATTTTTCTTTTCGTTTCTTTTTCTTCTACACGCTAAGTTTTTGTGTTTATTTTTCCTGAATATTATTTTAATTCAGTAAAAATTATGTATATCCTCAATTTAAATAACTTCGCAGTGTTAAGAGATAATTTATCTCGATATATGAATAGTTTTGTCGAAAATATTGTAAAGAACACATATTTTCTTCTTGGCGTACATGAACGGGTTTTCGTTCTTCGTTAATCTTTTACCTCCGCACCTTACATCACGATGAAACTTAATCGTTTAGACTTGAATAAAGCGGAGTTAACTTTACCTGAGCAGCTGTTATAATATTGCTTTATCGTTGACAAGTATATAGCAACTGAAAAATTATTCGCTACATATCCGCAGTGTAAATGTGTAGATTAGTCATAATGATAACATCGTCAAGGTACTTACGCGATATTTCCGAGGATACAGATTATACAAATATGTTAAAAATAATATTGCTGCCTTTTTTTTTCGTATATTGTTATTTACAATATTTCTTTTTTTTAACGATATTTTTAAATTTAATATTTTATTATATATATTTTTTCTTTTTACCGTGAAAACCGCCGAAAAAACCTAGTAATTTTCTTCAGCTACAGAGAATTTAAAAATGAAAATGCGCTTTATAATGCTTAAATAAGTTTTTTTCCCACAAAAATGAAGAAATGCAACTTTCCTTACTTAACCGGGACAATTTTAGATTTTTCATTGTAGCTGCATAAGTAATGGCTTCAAAAGTATTTCTATGTATTCGTTATTAAATACTCCTTACCCATTACTTTTTTGTTTTTCAAAATGGAATTTAGAGCTTTAGACGTCCGAAAGGCCTAACTTATATTTAATACAAAAGGAAACAAATTTTCGGTTATAAATTTATATTTTCATACTGATTTAATATGAACGTATCCAAAATGAAATGATAAAAAACAAATGCAACAGAATGTATTATTTTGTAGTTCAATAGTTTTCATGTTGAAATATATATATTACATGATGTATATATGTATTATATATTCCTCACCCAGAAAAACTGGTGCACGAAGGTGAGTACACCAATCAAGGCCGTGTCCACGGGGGGTAACCCCCCCCATGAGAACTGAAATAGTTATTATAAATACACAAAAATCTGAAAAAAATCACAAATTTAAAATAAATATTAATGATTATTTAGGGTGTTTTTACCTACTTTTAAAAGAAAATAGAAAAAATATGCTCCATATTTTTAGGTACTTCATTAATATCTTATGCAAAATTTTTTATTACGAGTATAATTAATAACATATGTAATTTTTATTAATGTTCATATACGGCGTAATTCATTTATGTGATTATTAATATATAAATCAAAATGATGGAAATTATTAATAGTACGAATATTAGTGAAAAATGTATTGTTATTTATAAAATAAATATGCAAAAAAAAATCCCCTCCCCCTCCTGCAAAATTCTGGGCACAGGTCTGACACCAATGATTCCTTAACCGTTCCTGTAATTGATAGTAATGCCTAGTATAAATAAGAATAGTACTAAAAATGTTAACATAAATAATAAATTAGAAAAAAATACTAATAATAAAGTTAATACTATTAATAAGAATAAATGTGTAATAAAACTTGGTCCAATAAATGTCAGAACACTTAAAAGACAGGAAAACTTGGCAGAATTAGAAGAAGCTTTTCAAAAAACGGACATTGAAATTGTAGGTCTGTCAGAGATTCGAAGGGCAGGCGAAAAAATTATAGTTATGCAAAAAGGAAATTTATTTTGTTACATAGGGAATAATATGGGGCCGAGAGGGGGGTCGGCTTTTTAATAAAACCAAACTATATAAATAAATTAAGGGAGAATTAACGATATTCTGGGCACGGGATGGCCGTTCTAAAAATCAATATGAATAATACTGAATTTAACTTTATTCAAGTATACGCTCTGACTTTCTCAGCAGAAGAAAGAGAAATAGAAGAATTCCATGGGGAATGTTGGGAAATACAATTAACGAATTTAGAACAAAAGATAATAATTTAATATTAATGGGAATTGGAATAGTCAAATTGGGCAAAGGAATAAGGGAGAAAAAAGTATAATTGGTAATTTTTGAAAGAGGATTTGCCAGAAATTTAAAATAATTAATAGTTTTTTTAAAAAAAGAAAGGGAAAACGATGGACATGGATATCACCAAACCAAGCATATAAATTACTAATCGACTATATACTGGTCCCGGAAAATAAAAACAATAAAATAACTAATTATGAAGTTTACGGCATGGACTCATTTAATTTTTTTTATACTGACCATAGATTACTCACTACTACAATAAGGTTCAATAGATGAATAAATAATAAGATACATAATAAGGAAAGATACAATAAAATTAATCCTGTGTTATAATAAAACAAACTAAATGAACTACTTGGGAAAATAAACTATTTAGATGATATTAATAGATTATATAGTAACATATCAAAGACAATAATAACCGCTATATCGCATTCAGCCTGTGACTCCGATAAAAATAAATAACATGAGGTAACAACACATCAAGAAGTAATTAACTTATATAAGAAAAGGGCTACAATTATTAAAATAAGAAATAAAACGACCGAGGATAAAGTCGAAATAAATGTAATTTCCAAATTGATAAGGAACGAGACGAGGAAAAAGAACGAATTTAGGAAAAATGAAATAATAAAGGCAACATTAGAAGGGGGTAAAAATATCAAGAAACTGAACAAGAAACTAAGTGTAGGTACCCCGTGGAATTTATATTTCGTAAATTCAACAGGTCAAAAAATATATGATAATAAATAAATATAGAGAATTATATAAGGGCGAAAATAATTACGGGAACATAATGGTAAGCTTCGAACCAGAGCCTGAATTGTTAATTAACGAAATAAAAATAATAATAGAAAAAGTAAAGTCTAAAAGAAGTCCAGGCCATGATGGTATAGTTAACGAACATATTAAAACAGGAGGGCGGGACTATCTAATTAAATTTCTTGCAATACTTTTCAACAATATCTTAAGAACAAGTAATATACCGGAAGAACGGAAATATTCAGATATAATAATACTATTTAAGAAAGGTTATCGGCATAAAATCGAAAATTGCCGCCCTATTATTTTAAGCTTAAGTATTTCGAAGCTGTTCTAAAAATTATTAGAGAAATAAGATTAAAACATTTTTTAGAAACCCAGCAACCGAAAGAACAAGCCGTCTTCCGGAAGATATTTTCAACAAAACCAAATAATAGAAAAAAGTAACGAATGTCAAATAAATATATATTTAGCCGTAATTGATTACAAAAAATCGTTTGACTCCTTAAAACATGTATATATACTTAAAGCACTGTACAAGCAAGAGGTCCCAGGAAATTTCATAAGGTTAATTTAAGAAATGTATAAGGGACTAAAATTACGTATAATAACGGATATAAAAGGGGAATATTTTTAAATTAATAAAGGGGTTAGGCAAGGAGACCCACTCTCTTCAATCTTATTTAATTGTACATTAGAGGAAATTTGTAAGGAAATAGACTGGGAAAATAACGGAAAAAATATAAATGGCAAGAAATTATCAAATTTGAGCTTTGCAGATGACATTATCCTTCTTTCTTCTTCTTTCGAAGAACTGAGGCATATGTTGATAGAACTAGACGCGAAGGGATCAAAAGTTGGACTATCTATTAACACTCTAAAAACAAAAATATTAACTAAGACTATAAACCAGAGAGAAATACAGATAAATAATAATCTAATAGAACTAGTGAGCGAAGCGACAAACTTAGGTCAACAATTATCATTTGAGAATAGGATGGAAAAAGAAGTAAACGTGAGAATTACTAAGACATGGAATAAGTATTGGTGGCTAAAAA
The DNA here is from genome assembly GCA_039619475.1 of Icerya purchasi. Classification (NCBI taxonomy): domain Eukaryota; kingdom Metazoa; phylum Arthropoda; class Insecta; order Hemiptera; family Monophlebidae; genus Icerya; species Icerya purchasi. The sequence continues at coordinate 244,910,131 of CM077115.1, forward strand.
AAATATTTAAAGGTCCTTTCAGTAATCACCATAAAAGTCAAATTTTTAGAATGTGTATATTACCTGTCTTAACTTATGGGTGTCAAATTTAAACACTGAACACAAAAATTATAAATAAACTAAGAATAACACAGAAAGATCAATGCTTAATGTAAAGATAAGAAATCGAATTAAAATAAAAGAAATAAAACGAGTTCTAGGTATTAATATTGACGTGGTGAACTATGTTAGAAGGAGGAAGTGGGAATAGGCTGGCAATGTAATAAGATTAATAGATAACGGTTAGACATGTAAGTCCACTTTTTGGTACTTTTCACATTGCAGACGGAAATGAGGTCATCAAAAAGGTAGATGGGAAGATGAAAAATAAATCAATTTTTAAATAATAGCCATTTTGAAAAAATAGTAATTAATAGATCAGAATGGGAACGGTTAAGGGATACCTTTGCTCTTCACGGGCCGAAGAAATTTTATTTATAAATAATTATTTTTCATGTAATATCTTAGAAATGTATAATTTTCTCAATAAAGGTATTTTGATTTTGATTTTGATTTTGATATATATATATATATATATATATACATTTAGTATTTCTATTAATAATGAAATAATAAAATATTTTTCTTGGAATTATGAAATATTATACATTTTCAGTTGTGTGACTTATCTCATTTTCAGACCGTTCAAAAAACAAAGTTACGTTTTTCTTTAAAAACATTTATTATCACAAAATTTCATAGCGTGAACTTAAAACATGTGATCCTGTAAACAACGATAACAAAAAGTTTTATAAAATGCATTGATTAGTACTGAAAAATAATAGTTTTTAGTTTTTAGTAACAAAATTCGCTACTCTGCATATGAGATAAGTTTGTCTTACTCCGATTTTGTGTTAAACAATTGAAAAAACTATTGTCTTATTTTTACAATCGGCATGTTTCGAATGTAAATGTCGAAGAAGCAAGAAAGATTTCATGCCACTATTTAAAAGTACTTAACCGCATATAATACAGTGAGATTTTGAACAGTCCTTATTTTATGTAAATAAAAATTCATATTTTATGTATTTTTCTGTTTTGCAAATTTGACGCTGGTGACTGTTTAATATCTTACACTATGTTTAATGGTTTCTTACAAACGTTTACTCATTAGATTTTGGTTCTCATAATCCATCTTTTTCTTTATTATATTATTTTTCAATTGTTTATCCCCCTTACTGATAAAAACTGATAATCTTATTAGTAGTTCTTATTTATGCAACAATTAAAATTGCTAATAATTAAAAACATCGAAACAAATTTACTACATGCGTTAAGTATGTAGTATCTTCAAGCTTTATCTTGTAGCTGCAAAAACCACACATCGTTTTACATTCCAATAATAAAAATAAAATAAAACATTATTTTAAATGTTTTATTTCGTTTTTCATTACTCTAAAAATAACATTTTACCGGTTGATCACATGTTTATCCGCGATTAGCGAAATTTTTTCGAATACATTCAAATCATTAGCAACGTATGCCTGGCAGGGATGCGATAGATTGGGTACTCTGTTAATTTAATAAATCATTAAATTGCTTTAAAATCTTTGTATAATTTTTTTTTTTTTGTTTATTTGTTTTGTTAAGTTGCACAAAGTTTGTAACCAACTGTTATGATGTTTTAATGTCCGGAAGGTATGCACATCCGGTAGCATTCTACTAAGTTAACTTAAAGCATAATATTTTTTTTTTATATATATTTTTTATTTTATTTTATTTTATTTATTAAATGAAAATATGATGACTTAGACTTAGAAATTTTTCCCTAGTCACCACGTACCTATCCTATTATTTGAAGTTTAAATTATTCTGACCAAGGCAGAAATTAATGAACTTTTCTTTTCATTTTTAAAATTTCTGTAATATATTTTTTAACTATATCATATCGATGTAACATTATGTGAAATTTAAGTTTCCGACTTTATATTTTTCCCTGATGGTTCCGAATTTATTATAGAGTTTTGAAAAGTGTGTTCTGGTGTGTCAACTACTGCATTACATTTCCTACAAATATTATTTTCCATTATCTTAAATTTATAACGATATTCAGCAAAATTACCGTGACCCGTAGGAAATTGTGTAAAAAAGTTTGGCTCTAAATTTTTATTTTTCAATTTTGTCATCTGCTGAAACTCATAGTGAACTGGTTGCGCATTCGTAGCTACTGCTGAGGATGGGTGCGAAGATGGCTGATGATTCCAATCCTGGAATAGCAAATGCGACTACAGTGATGACATTCGAAAACGTTTGGTGAACTAAAGCTGTCGTTGACTGTTCTTCTTCTTTTTAGTGGTCCAGTAGTTAAGGAGGCTGCTTCAACTACTCTTCTCCATTTTACACGATCGCAGGCGGTGGTTTCCCAAGCTTCTAAGTAATTTGCATTCCTTAACAGCGCTGCAATGTGGTCTTTGTAACACCTCGTTTTCTATCTCCTTCTAATTCGCCATACAGCATTCGCTTTGGTAACCTAGAATCTTCCATTCTTATAACATGTCCAGTCCACCTTAGTTGAGTACGTCTAATCAGCGATTCTATTCGTTCTGAGTTAAATCGACGCAATACCTCTAATCGTCCCATCTGATTTTCAGTAACACTCGTAGGACTCGTTATTGAAACTGCTCCAATTTTTTGATGTAGCGCCTGTGTAGCGTCCATGTTTCGGCTCCGTATAACAGGGACAGGATAATTATAGCACGATAAACTGCTGCTTTGGTGGCGGTCGACAAATCCTTATTATAGAAAACCTTGAACTGGCCGTAGGCTGAAGCAGCGTACTTAATTCTATTTTGTATTTCGTCATCTATTGTCCCCTTGTGGTTTCGGAACGAACCGAGATATTGAAAGGTGTCTACCTGCTCAAATATTTTTCCGCGTATCTGAATGTTATTTGTAGGTGAGGTTTCGTTGCTGAGTAATTTGGTTTTATCGATGTTTATTTCAAAGCCAAAATCGTTGTATGTTTCATGCAGTACCTCAAGCATCATTTGTAGATCGGCCTTATTACGTGCTACAGTAACACAGTCGTCAGCATATTGCAATTCGACGATTCTGAACTTTGACACCTTAGTTTTCGCTTTAAGCCTACCAAGATTAAGTAAACCTTCATCCGTCCTATAGTTGAGGCCGGCGCCTCTGCTATGGAGACGTTTATCGACGACGAACAAAAAAGTTGCCATGAAAATGTTAAATAAAAGTGGAGCCGAAATACAGCCTTGTTTAACTCCCGTACCGATGCCAAACTGGTCAGAGATTTTACCGCCTGTCATAATTACTGCTTTATTGTTCGAGTATAAGGCGATTATTATACGAACAATTTTCTTTGGACATCTGAGTTTGATCAGTATACTATAAAGAGTCCTACGATTGACGGAGTCGAATACTTTTGTCAGGTCTATAAATGCCATGCAGAGTCCGGTTTGTTCCTTAAAAGCCTTTTTCTGTAGTTGTCTTGCTGTGAAAATCATGTTGATGTAGCTTCGGTTGTTGCGGAAATCTGCTTGTGATTTGGGCATAATTCTTTCAAAAATTGGAGCGATTCAGTCGTAAATAACCTTAGCCAGCACCTTACCAGTTGTGGACGGTAGCGATATTTCCCGGTAGTTTGAAAAATTTTCCTTTTCCCCTTTTTTCTTATAAATGTTTACAATCATTGATAAAAACTAAAGTCCGGGGGTACAGTTTCTTGATCCTAGATCATTTCGAACATTTTCCTTAGATGTTCAATCAGAATCAAGGGGGTACAGAAACATTGTTGGTAAATCACAATTTTAGAGACGAACCGATGGTGTATATTTCAAAAAAAAAGGAACATCAATGTCATTCTCAATGAAAAAATACCTACATATATGGTGACAAAAAGGTATTTGCATGTGCATAGTGTGACTCAGTCAGTCAACAGATAATGCAAGTGAGAAGTGACTCGTCGAGAAAAACTTGAACCGAAGGAAGAAACGATGATACCGGAATTCTTTGAAAATGTTGTTAGTCAACTGCAAGTGCATACACAGTTGCATGATAGCACAGAAAAAAAAAGAAGAAAAATAGGAAAAAAAAACATTGTTTAAAGCGAATCTATGAAAATGAGAAAAGTTACCTGGAAATTTCGATGAAAACGAAATTAATGTTTTCCGGCGTACGGTACATTATTAAAAGGTATCAGGAGACCAGAAAAATTGAAAACAAGTTGCGGTAGGGCAAGAGCTCCGGGAGATCGCAGAAATCCCTCTTCACATGAAGTGCTGTAAGATTAGCCGCACAAGCTACAACACAGTCGTGTAAGATGGTTCATCCATAAGTTGTACGAAATATTTTACACGCGGCTAATATTCATGGGCAAACCTCAGTTTGACACTTCGTTGACTTGAAAGTTTGTGAACACAAAATTTCAAATGGGCCTGCCCTCGGGCACGCACTCTACTCTGCGAGAAATGGAATTTCACTGGAGATTACGGCCCGGCTGAAAGAATCGATGCCCCGTCGCCTGCAGACTTCTGTTGATGTCAAAGACCTCCACACGAAATATTAGTTCTTATGCGAAAGTCCGTAGCACCTTTCTTTACTCCAGGTTCTTTTCTTTTCTTATAGTGTACAAATACTTTCTTTGTCTGTAAATTTTGCTTTTTGTTGTTACCAGGATGAATTTTTATGTTTTTCTTGAAATATTCACCTTCCGTTTGTCCCTAACCTTCATTGTAATTTACCTGCAACATGGTTCATTACTCCCTTGTATATGATTACGCTCGTACAGCCTGTTTTTAGTGGTACGTAAATAATTTTTTTACCCACTGTAGATAGACCATAAACGTCAGTTGATGGTGCTGATAATGAATTTTATTTTTATACGAACTGGACGAATGCGATGAAAAGATAATCAAAATATCGGTACGAATAAATTTTTGCATTATCTTCCGCAAAAAATTTTAAAAAACATATTTTATTTATATAAAGTTACGGAAATTAAATGATCGGGCGTAGATATAACAATTACTTGTATCATACTGGTAAAGATACCGCAGATAATTTAATTACTGAATAGGTATTAAAAGAAAACGGTTTGTATAGCTTTATACCTGTTAAAGCAGTTGCAATTCATGGAGTGTATAAAGATGTATGAGACGAATAAATAATAGAGAATGTAGATAGTGAGCTTTTGGCATTGAAATAATTGTTAGACTAATAGATGGACAAGCGTACTCTACCTTTAAAGCAAAAAATCGACTGAATCAGTACAGATAAATTTTAGCGGGCAAAAAAAATTCGCGATACATACTTATAAACTAAGTAAAATTCGAATGTGTGCACATTATATCCGTAAGTGGTAAAAAAATATTACTTCTGTCTAAGATTTTCGCATGCAACAAATTGGTGTAATCAAACAAGAAATATTATACTCGCCATAACTGACTACACCTCAACTTAGATAATAATTCAAACAACGTTACGAAATAATTTTAAAATTGCCTTGACCTTGTTCGAAATACTGACAAATTTCTTTTAACACATTGCAGTCGACAGATTGATTATTAATTTCGTTCTCTGTGACGAAGTCCGTCCAGCAGACGGAGTTTTTATTTGTCGCTGGAGGCGGCGATTCTGACTATACGCTTGCCCAGAGGGCGCCTTATGCTAAACAGATTTGTGAAACGTTTGTCCCATATAATGAACGAAGTAATATTTACATACGTGAAATCAGCATTTTCGACTGTATAATTCAGGGGTTTCCTCTTTATCATTACGTGAAAAAAAGTTTTCGGCATCTAGATGCCGCCTTAGATTTAAGCAACGCTCAATACGTGTGTGTAACATTTTTAACGTCTATTTCGATCTAAATATTCATTACTAATAGGTGCAAATAAATAATTAATTGCTTATAAAAAATCATCTGTTATTAAATATTATTGATTATTTTTATTCTTTGTTCAAATATTGTTTTCGTTAATACATTTTTTCAACAACGAAGGTTTTATAATTCTGTTTTTAATTGACGCCACTACTTTATTCTCTATCGTATTTGTCGGTTTTCCTAACTTGGGTTTGTAATTTTTTAATTAAATAAATAATAAATAAGTGATTTGTTGAAATAAAAAATACGAAGCGAATATATTAACCGAATGAGTGCCGAACTAAGAGTGCTTCTTACTTCGAGAGAATAAATTTAATAGAAAATTTAATAAAAAAAAAAAATGTAATGTATTTCCAAGACAAGAAAAACCGTCTAGTTTATTACTGGCAAGTAAAAATTGATAAATAATTGTTTGTAAACTATCCGTTGTTAAAAATATTAATCGCTTTTGTAATTGCTTTTATTATGTTATGCAACATGCAGTTAAACTTTTTTTTCCAAAATGTCAAATCAGGTAGTTTTTAAATGCGATTATCTCCATTTTTAATTATGGAAGTATAAGGTTGGAAGTTTACAAAAATGTGGTTAATTTTAATTTAAAATTTTAAGGAAGCGTTAAAGACAAGTAAAAACCATCACTACGATATACAACTCGTTTTATAGCCAGCCAAAATAATAATTCGCAAAAGGAATAATAGTTATAAATTACATCAAATTTGAATGATTATCTTTATTATGAATATACAAAATTAAATATAAGTCACAATAATATTGGAGGTCTAGAAAAATAGTTTGCGAGAATTTATATGTTAATCAGCCGTCCCAGCCACGTCTTGCTGTGGTATAATCTGGAGGGAAACAAAGGAAATAAAACGGTGATATATATTATATTCACTCATTAATTTATGTTGGCCCACGTGGATGGCATGCGTTGCAATACCACAAAAACTTTAAAATGAATATCAACATGTACTAAACATAGATACTTTTTTTTTTTATAATAATTATTCGTTTATTCAAACGGCTTCTGATAAACTACATTTTTTTGTTTTGCCATTCTGTGTAAAAATGAATAAATTTTTGTATTGACCCACTCGTGAACATGCAACATATAATTTTGCCCAGGTAAAAAACATGGGTTTTTAGGATTTAATCAGCACACTCTGAGAGATTGACTTTGTGCGTTTTTTATTGGGAAACTGGAACTGTTTAAAATTAAATGCCAAGTCGTTGGAGATTATAGGAATGCGCGAAATAAGCAGATCTTCTCTTTTTAATTTGTCATCGAGTATTGTCGCTTCAATTATATTTATCATTAATTTCTCCACAGACAGTCTGGTTCCACTGCACAATCGTGACGAATTAATATTGTGCAGAACAATTACGGGTCCACCAACTTTAAGTTTTAGTATTTGTGGCGGCACGTCTGGGAGGTCCAATGAATTCAAAAATTCATTGGGATAACTCACGATTTCGTCCGCATTCATAACGCTGTCAGTTGATTTGTATGTTACAACTCTAATCTGCTCCTGGATTGATTCATTTCCTTAACAACATTGTTTTTCGCCGGCAAAATTGCACGTTCGCAGAGCCATTGATGTTTTTTATAATTGATAGCTATTTGTGGAAAAACTTTTCCGGTTAATTTTTCAATAGATGACGTCATAATACAAAAGTTTTGTGGAAGTGAAATGTTAATTGTTTCTGTATCAACTGGTACTTTTCTGTGACCGATGTCCAACAGTTGTTTAGAAAATACTGCTGCCGACGCATCACGTTGCAAACGAACACGTATTTTGTTGTTTATAAGTAATTTTTTGCGCATGACGTCAAATTCGCGATGCTTTTAGGCGAGCGTTGAGTTCATTAACTGGTGTTGATTTCGGTATAACGGGTAGAGTTTGTCGAAAATCGCCTGCTAATTGTGAATTTCCCCGTAAGTCTTGGAGAGTTCGATCTAGCGCTTCAAGTGACTTTTAATGTGCCATTGTGCATTCATCCCAAACAATTACACATTTGTAAAACTTTCGCCATGCTGGAACTGCTAGTAATATTACATGTTTGGGATTCAGTGATTTGCATATTTAATGACAATTTTAGCGCCGAACGTGCTATTCATCCACCATCCAGTTAACGTAGCTACAATTGTCGATGAAGTGAGAAGAGCTAGATCAATTTCATTTTGCGAACGAATATGTGCTAATAGCAAATTAATGAGAAAAGTTTTTCCTGTAGCGCCAGGCGCACCAAGGAAAAACAAAACGCTTTGAACTGCTAATACAGCATTTGTAATTTTATCGTACGCCAATTTTTGTTCAACAACCAAAAGAGATTTTCTGGCTCGACAAGTGATCTTAAATTGCCAGTACTGAACAGGCCTTCTTTCAATAGATCTCTATCGTTAATATCGAAAGCAGGTCGTCCTGGCACAAACATTCCAACTCGTGTAAGTAATTTATTTCTTCTTAATCGTTGCTCGTCTGATAGAGATGCACAGGATTGTGCTCCCTGATCTGCTTGCAAGTCTTTTTTCTTTCAGAATTTTGGATACGAACTGCTTCAATGCTTGCCTGTCTTTCCTCATTGATTTGTAAAGCCTGTAACGTTCTTGTTCTGCGCGATTCATTGGAAGATCTACCAATATTAGCACGTTTGGGAGACATAGGTAATTTTTAGCAAAATAAGGAATATAAAGTAATACGTACAATTTAAACGAATAAAAAAGTGTTCTTTCTTGAGCCAGAAATTAATAAATCCTTATCTAGAGCAGCTCATATTTGTACTTATAATAATCGTCATTTTATTTCAATTTTTATATTTAATTTATATTTACCATGGTAATAATTTTATTTAAAATATTTTCAGTGTAAAAAACATACAGACGAACATTCTCTTTTATATATTAGATATAAAACTGTTTCTTTAAACATGGGAAAGGTATTCAATCAATCGTACTACGATAGTGAATGCAACAGGTAGCAGCACTCAGAAGAAGTGTTTTTAAAATTTTCCTCCACAATCGTTCAGATGAAAATTTTCTTAAATTTAAAGAACAGAAAGTGGAAACAAAAAGAGATTTAAAACGAAAAGTGTGTTAAATTAGTCTCCATAATTGATAGCCCAAAGAAACAAAATACACCCCTATTGCAAAGTAGTTGTTTTCTCTTTTTTATTTTAAGCCGATATTAAAGCGCCATTTGAGGATTTAATTGTTGCATTATTTTATCCATTGCTTCGAATCAATTATTTTCTGTCCTGACAGATGGTAGGACTTGGTGTCTAAATGGTTTAACGTTCAGGCTGCTGTACCATCGCGACAATAGACTTGTTTGCAGTATACATAAGACGTGTATAAACCTCGACGTTTAGCAAAAAAAAAAAAAAATAAAATAGAAAAAGAAACTTCGAGAGTTCTTTTATTACGCAAAAATTTCCTCCCTAAAAAAATCCTTGCTGTTGTTCAGCAGATCTCATAGTCACTGTAAATTTCAACAATAATATTCAGTGAACGTACGCACGGGCTGCAGAAATCATTATTCAAAGTCGGATCGTCTTTACACGGTTTTTATCCCGAACGGGAAAGTGTCATGTATACAACGTCTCTTTAGGTCAGTGCTAATAATAGGAGCTCCCAAAAATTATAGACGCTGAGGAATGACTATGATGTGATAGAGGAAGGAAAGAACCATCATATTGCGGGTTCGGAATAAACGAAATCAGTATAAAAAATTTTCGATTTTTTTGAAAACACCTAGGTTCAGTCTTGGATTTATATCACGGACTTAAATGGGCTACAGCCCACAGCGGCAAAATTCGAAGGGCGGCAAATTTGCATGAGATTGAAAAGTTTTTTCTTTTGCAAAATACTTCCAAAATATTGTTACGTATTATGGCGTTTTAGTCATGAGAGGAATGTGATAAAATCATTTTTTAACTTGCATTAACGTACAGAAAAGTTAAAATGGGGGAATATATTGATTTAGGTAAAATTTCCAAATGATTATAGAGACAAATGACATGTAAGCAGGGGAATCGAGAAATTAATTTAAAATTAACGAAGTGTAAACCGGAACGTTCATTATTATTAGGTAAAATGGTTAGCAGTTAAAGGAAATTCTCGAAGTATGCACGAAACAATGGCTGGTCGGTATGATAAGAGGTCAAACAAGACTGGAAGAAAAACTGAAAATTCACAAGTGTAGTAGAGGTATTTCATTGATACGACAAAATTTAGAAGATTTTTCGAAGAATTATTTATATTATTTTTTGCCGTACCAAACGATGAAAGGTGCTCGAAGCAGAGTGCCACTGTGCCGGACCCATAACCTGTTGAAACTATTCTGAATACTGAATCTGATGAATAAACACGCTAACGGCGAAGATAATATATATAACGAATAAATGTACACTATATTTAATTTTTGTGATCATTTAACAAACAAAACTCAATGGAAAAACCAACTCTAACAATAAACACAATTACAATAACGTGATAACATGATGGGAAAAAACACAAAGAAAAATTAGCGTTGAATAAAATTTTCTCAGCAGAACGCTCCTTTCTTGCAATGAAAAGAATTCAAAATTTTTTCAGATCAACAATGTCTCACACCAAAAGAGTTAAATGATTTATCTGTTTTATTTATTGAAGAATAGTTAGTAAAGAATTTAAACTTTGGATGACATAATAAATGAATTTGCATTTTTAAAATTGCGTCGTAAAAAATGTAAACTTTAATTGACACATGTAAGAATAATGTATGTATAGAATTATGTACTTATGTTTTATTAAAAATGTGTGAAATTTTTTTATTTGAAAACTTTTTTAACTTTTAATTGAAAATTAATTTTTAACTTTTATGTCCTTTCTTACTTCAGTTACTCGATTATAATTTTTATTACTTAATTTATAAATTATTCCAAGGGCGGCAGAAATTACTGAGCCCACAGCGGCATTTGGCTATAATCCGGCCCAGCCTAGGCTACTTAACATTTTAATTAGCCAGCTAAAAAAAAATCTACCATAACATTACTAAGATTGATTGTAAATAAGATAAATATGGGACTGTCGATGGGAAACCAATTTCTTATTACATTTATTGATCTATCTAATAAAGCGTTTGACTTAGTCGACCATGAATTACTGATTAAGGAAATTTCGGAATTAGAAATAATCAACTAAAGTGGTTTAAGAATTACATAAAAAATAGGAAAAGTATAGTAAAAATTGCAGGAAATAAAAGTAATGAAAAAACTATTCAATATACAGAGTAGGTCGGGGCACCGTATTATTGGCCCCTATTATTGGCTTCTATTCTCCTCTTAATTTACACTAACTCGTTGCATAAGCATATTAAAAATGCAATTTAGAGATGGCGGAAAGATTATTACAGGAGAATGTACGATAATTTTAGTAAATGGACATGTGATAAGAGGTTATGTATAAAAATAAATCTAAATTACTGCACATTCGGAACAATACCAAAAACATATGATACACGATCCGCGAATTACACTCCATTATAAATAACAATACTCATTTGTGTTGTTGCCCTCCGCTTAAGAACGTAGAAAATTTTAAATATCTAGGTATATGTGGATAAATCCTTGAACTGGAAAAAACATTTAAAATTTTAAATTCGAACATAAGACAGTTAATTCCAGCTTTATATAAAACAAAACAGGTTCTAGCATATCGTACATTACGTATAATATACTGTAATTCAATAATAATGTCTAGAATTGTATATGGAATTCAAATATATTATGTGAGGCTAAGAAAACGGAAATAAATAAAATAAGCAAAATGCAGAAAAGGTGTTTGAAACACTTATACTCCCCTACTGGAAGAAAAACGATTTTGGATCAATTATGTATGGAAGAAAAACGATGAAATGTCCCACCCTGATATGTACTATTTCTATTATAGATTACTAGAATTTAATGTCAATAATATAAAATTGCCATCTAGGCGAAAAATTCGATTAACAAGAAACCAAAATAATGTATATTACATCTGACCCCGGGCCGTAAATCTACGAACTGATAACACTGATGATTCAGTTTTAATTAAATTAATAAGTACGACCCCTAATTATATATTAAAGGGAAAAAAACTTGGTGTGTGGAAAAAGGAAGTAGGGAAATGGCTGAAAGAATGGTGTATAAAGAGTAAAAGCCAAGATACGTTTCGAATCATTCTATTTTATAATTTTCTTTTACTGTTCTCCTTTTATTTATTTGTTTTCTTCCTTCTTTGTTTTTTTTTTCTTTATTTTCTTTGTATTTGAAAATATTTAGCCGCTCTTATGTATCGTTATGCAGTATTTACGCTGTGTGTACGTATTTGTATGTGTGTACTATGTTATAATTTATATAATCTTAAGTTGACTAATATTATGATGTATAGGATAAACAAGAATAGCCGTAATTTTCTGTTTTGAATAAACGTTAATAGGAGTGTCGGGCACTCACATAACGAGCTCTTACTTGCTCTGTGAGACCCACAACTTATTTCGTAAAAAGAAAAGAAAAAACAAAACTTTCTCCGGGTAATAAAAATAAAAATTGAAAGAAACAGAAAAGGTTTTTTTTTTTTTTTTTTGAAATTCTACATCAGTAACATTCCGATAATCAAGAGATATTCCCTGTTTTATTGTTGGGTTATTAAGATTGAGACAAATAATTTCATAATTAATTTTCTTCCGGTATATGAATTTGCCATCATTCTGAAGGATCTTAAAATTTGACATTCGGGAATTTCTTCTTAACACAAATTTTAAATTATCTACCGAGGGTTAAAAAAACAAAAAATCTAAAACTGTTTAAGAAGTACGTGTCAGGCGTTTCCAAAATAAGTTTATCATTATTACGTCTAGCGAAAACTGCGAAGACTGGAGTTTAGTTCAAATTTCGTCCGATTTCCGCAGGTAATTATATTTGAACCTTCAGCCAGACAGCTGTTGTCAACGCGGTATACTCGTAAAGAGACAAAAATAAACGTCATTAGTAAACGGAGTAGAAATTTTGGAAAAAACTAATTTTTCCTTCGACTTGTAAAAAATTTGAAAGACTAGAGAAGCGGAACTTCGTCCGTCTTGTGGAAAGAGATTAATTTTCGCCCGTTGCTTGATAAGCGCTAACATTTCCTAGGAAATATTCGTGACCGTTTCTGTTTCCTTGAATTGACCGGGAATGTGAACGACACGTATATTATTCTATACGTTCGTCATTTCAATTAAATTTAATTCCGGCACCATAATAATTTTGTAGCGGAAATGTAATAAACAAGCTATAGATATTCTCTATATTATGAACATGTGCGCGATGCCGCAGTAAATGGTGGATTATATTATTTACAATGATAAAAACAAGATAGCTTAAAATTGTTCTAGGAGTCATGTTACTTTGGAATAGGTTTCGTGGAACGAGCTGATGTAGCCTTTGGCATGTTTACATCGTTAATAATTAACTCAGGACGACTGTTTCTGTGTCTGAGCAGATAATATTAATGCACGCCAGTTCTCGCTCACTTATTGAAGATGTGTGGCGATTTGCAGAATGAGCAGATATGGTAGTTTTTAAAAAAATACACCAATATCACACATATATACATTACGTGTGGAAACGTTTAGAAACGTCTTCTGTGTTGCGATGACATCGGATATTTGTCAGGTTCTGAATATAGTGTAACCCTATCCTACATAACTCGCCTTAGATTACGGACAGTTAGCGTTGCGGCCCGGGGTTTTTAGCGAACCAAAATGAAGAAACGGCAGCGTTAGACCGGTCTAGTGAAGTCACAAGCTGCTCGCCAGATCCGCCATCCATCCATTAAAAGAGGAGCGCTGTTCTCGAAGGTCCCCGTATTTGGATCTGACATCGACGACCGAGCGACTCTTCTTCTACGAGATCCGGTTACGTTAGGGAGCCGCCAACCGTTCGTAATCGGATACCTTTGTGGAATGTCCAACAACAAGATAATGTATGTGTGTGTGGTTGGCTGTGCATGTTGAACGAAAATGACATTTAATACTCCGTATAATGTAGTGCTCTTTGCACACGTATAATTACAATTTTATATCGCCTGTGTGTACATTATATATGTGTATATTATATATATATATGTGTGTGTGTGTGTGTGTGTGTGTATGTATATATATATATGTGTATATATATATTTGTGTGTGTGCGTAGGGCAACAGTGTACTGACAACAACGGTATTATAAAAATGGACGTCTTTAATTTACTTCTCTCTCCGCCGCGTACTAATAGACTCGGACGATTAGAAGTGCGTGCGGCATTTGATATGCAGTCTTCAAATAGTTTACGAATTCTCAAAAATGTAAAGTGATGCCTTTGCCTGTCCGAGTGCTTATGAGAACGCAATTTAAACCGCTCGTCCACTATGCAAAAACGGCTTGTCACCTAGAAGATCGGTAAAGTTTCGGTACTTCAAAGCGAACTTACTTCTTATGGAATATTACACGATTTTCTCAAACAGCATTTTTCGCATCGAATTCCTAAATATGTAAAATGTGAAGAGAATTATTTCTAAAGTTTCATTTTACCTTATGAAATTCTGTGTGTTTAATTTTACTCTTGTTCGCCTTTTCTCGCTTCTTATCTACTCCGTCGAGCGCAGTATCTCGTTAGCCGACCTTCATATTCAAAATCGTAATATTACTGGAAAATACTCTAACATTCGTCTCTTTATTTGCTCACCTAAGTACACTCGTCTGTTGTTCTTCTTCATTTAATCCTTCTTATGGTCCAGCTCCTCTTGTAACCTCTTTTCGTTATATGCTCTGTACCTTTTTTTTTCTTACTCCTTCATTCTTAATAATTTCTTCTGGTAAGGCTCCAATTTCATCATTTTCGTTCGTTTCTTTTAATATTTTCACCGTATGTTTTCAATCATGATAAGTTGGTTCGTTTTTCTTTTAGTTCGTTTAGCTCCCTTCACCCTATTAAATGTCATTTTTTACTGATTCATTCTAAATCTGATTTCCAACATACCACATCGGAGCATTGAATTTTTCAATGTTTTAAACTCTCTTCTCCCCCTACTCACGTCACGATTTTCACTGACTGTTGGAAAAAGTCAAATTGAATTATTTTCGTATTTTTCTGTTTTGCCTTGAATTTATACTACAAGCCTCTCAATTTTTTATGCGTAGTCAACCGCTATCTTAGTTCTCTTTGTTTTTTTCCGTTTGATTTACCACAAAATCTTCATAGTGTCTCGGATTTTAAAACTGCACCATAAGCTATCCCATCCCTTTCTTCTCTCTCTTCTTCCGGTTAAATAATACTTGTCGTGTGCTCTTTCACAGACTTTTCTTCATTCAACGGATCGAGATTCCGCGCTATCTGCTGCGGATGCTCGGTCATTCGAGTACCATTTCTGGTAGAAAATTTTTAGGCAACTTTTCAGCTTTCAATAAATATCCCATTCCGGACAACTTTGCTTTATTTTCAAATTCCGCCTTCATTTATCTTTCTATCTCTTCCTCCCCGTCCATAGTTCTTGCTTGTCGTCTTCGATTTAATCGCAGTCTTCTTCCTGCATCATTTTCTCGTTTTTCACTTGCACTCAGCCCATTTTGTTCTTTTCGCCCCGTTTTTCACTAACTTTCTTTGTGACGCTGATCGTGTTTTATTTGATCGTTTGACCTTTTCGGATGGACAATCGTCCTTTTGTTCCACTCTTTTAAAAACTGATAGTGCCAGTAGTCCCCCCTTATCGATACTTCTTACATTCTTGCATTTCCTACTACTATTGTTATTATTTTTATTCCCCATCCTTAAACGCTTAAGAAAATAACTTGCATTAATGTCCTCGCTCATCAAACTCACTAAAAGAAAAAAAAAAATAAAATTCCGTTTATTAAAAATTTCCGCTCAGATAATCAGCGTAAATTAAAAGGATTGTGTAAAAGTATTTCGAAATTATCGGCAAGTTTATATTTTTATCTGTTCATTATCATTTAGAGAGAAATTATTTTTACAAAAATAAAATTCTTACAGTTCTTATATAAAATACCGGTCTACAGTGAATGCTGCGGTAAATTATAAATCGAATATCACATCCCTTGGAAAATAATATATTTTAAATTGATCGTTTAGCGTGCTTTTTAAAAATAAAAAGTAAAAATAGACCTTTGATAAGCATCACCCTATATTGTAGAATTAAGCTTCTCGTAATGTGCACATAATGGATTTGAAAAGAATTTGTTTGCCGGCCAGTTTCTATACCTTTACGTTCAATTCACATACTCGGTAGATATCTAAGAGTGATTAAGGATCTTACATTAATTTCCTTAGTCCATTTTAGTTTATATTATGTTAGGATCTCACATATTTTTACTTCAAACTAGACAGTCGTTGTGATAGTACCTTGTTAGAATCCCACTGCCGTACACTGAAATTTACAAAAATTTCATTTGTGCTGGGTTAATGTCCATAGTTGACGCGCCAAAAAAAAAAAAAAAAGAAACTTTAACCTTGCCAATCTTTGCTATCTTCCCAAAGTATTTTTTCTATCTCCACTACCTTCCAAATCTCTTCCTCGAGCAGTAATTAAACAGGAATTCTACAACACTGTCGGTTCCCAATTTCCCTCCCATGTAACCATTTTTAGTGATGGCTCCTAATGGTGTTAGAACTTTCTTTACCCGTCCGGATTTTAATATTTCGGAATCATTTTTTCTTCCTTCTTCCCATTCCACCTCTTTCAAACGAATTAATGACCATTCTATGTTCCATTGTTTTCAATTCAATCGACTTCTTTCACCCAATCATATAATTAGTTCTGACATCATGAGTGCGATCTACTCCTACCTTCACGATCACTCATTGAATTTCATCATTCTTCGCGTACGCTGTCTTAATCTTTATTCTCGCTCCTCCATTTTTGTTAATTTACTATGGGTTCTCAGCTATATAACTTTGATTGGCGAATTTTTTGACTTGGATTTTTATTTCCTCTTGTTTCTTTCTTTAAAAAAATACGTATTCTAATCTCACGTCTCTGCGTAAAAAATTTCATCCCAAATCCTGGCATCAGGTATATTTATACTTCATATTTTCGTAACGCTAGTTCTTTTTATACAACTGTTCAACCTAATTTTCTTTATAATTTCTCCGATTGCATCCTTTGTTTCTCCATTCTGTTATTATTTCTATTATTGGAACAAAGTTTCTTATCGCAGGTTGCACCGACCGGAGCTAGACAAAAAAAAAAAAAAAATTTAGCACTAAATATCGAGCGTTATGTCCGACCGTTACGAAAAATATATAGGTATACTTCATACATATACATGTACAGCAAAGATGTAGGCATATGAATGAGAACGTGGGGAAAGGGAAAAAAATTTAAATAATTGGCCCTTTGAAATTTTATTTTTATTGTTTAATTATATCAATTTCTGTCATCAAGCTAAACGCTCGTCGACAAATTTAAGCAGGCAAATAAAAATTTGATGCTTTCTGTTAGTAAAATTCTGTTCGTTTAATTTTGCCTCTTCTTTAACTTCGCAAAGTGCTAGTAGTATAGCTTTTCTTTTAACCTGTTTTATTTTATCGTATACTTTATCGGTGACTTTATAGCTGATATCTACCAAAAAGCGAAAAGAAGTTCGTTCCTACCAGATGGTATTCCTAGACACCATCTCTTTTTTTTTATCTACGTTTTAATCATTCTCTATTGTCTTCCTCTCGTTTTCGTTTTTTTATTGCTTCTTCTTCAAATTGCCCTCTTCAGTTGAATAAAGCAACGATATCTGTAATGTCGATTATATCTTCTTTGTATGTTAATCTTTTTCTGTTGAACATTGCGTTTTTTTTATTTTGCTTCTGAAGCATTTTCAAGATTCTTCCTTAGAAACAAATATAAACTTTAGTAAACAATTACCTTAGGTTTATAGTATGAGTTGTATTGTGCGTTCTCCGCTTTGTTCTAAAAATCCGCTTCTGTAATCCGGATGATTAAAGTATTTGGATAACAGTATATACGAGTAGGTACAACTTTTGTATTTGTAAATAAATAAAAAAGTATATATTTATGTAGCACTGGTAAGATCTATATATTTTCTCATATTCTGTATTTAAAATTTGTTTAAAAATTATTTGAAAAAATAATTTTCCATTTTTTTTTTTTAAATTAACACTTTAATGAATAATTAATAATAAATAAATCCAATAATGGAAACAAAGCAGTTTTTTCCAATCAATAATATTGAGACTCCGTTTAATGTTCCTCAACTTTGGTTTTGGAAATTTTTAATCACTGTAATAAAGTTTTGGAATTAGTTCAATAAATGTAATAAACTTTCCGATCTGTAATTTAAGAATTTCATTTATTTAAAGTTTCTTAAATTAATTCATCAAAGCGTTTTTTCTTATATTTAAATGCTAATAAATATATTTTTATTTTTATGCGTTATATGTACTTTTGAAAGTCTCATCATTAACCAAGTACGAAAAAAAAAAAGCAAAAAAAAAAACAGGGGACGATTGGATTTTTTAAAAAACATGAACTTTTCAGATCCTGGTGATTTCTACTGTTTCGGTTGACTGTATTTTTTTATTTTTTTTTCTACTTATTAGCGCAAGTGTTAAAAAAGAGGCGGGAGCCTACAAATATAATTAGATCTTTATCAGCTGACAAAATGCAACGAATCATTTTGAAAACTGAAAATATTTAATTAATTTTTGTATTTAAAAATTGTTGATTATATCTACGCTGCAACGAAAGAGATGCGCTATCTAATGTATCTAGAGCTATTTAGATATCAGAAAATAGTTCAACTTATAACATCTAGAGCGCGTACGTCTAATATAAATTTCCTGCGTGTTCATTTAATGTTTTCGTTCTCTTTTTCATTATTTAATAGTATAAATTCATTTTTCCATATTTTTCCGTTTAAATCCTAGATTTTAATGGAGTTTCAGTTTCTTTTACTACGTTGCCAGAGATAATTTTATTCCGTTTATGAGCAGAAAAAAATTAACCCTTTTAATAGTAATACTAAAAAATAGAAAGCAAAATAGATAAAAATTTATTTTTAAAAAACGTATTTTACAGTATTTATTTAGTTGCGAAAAAAGCATTATACCCTTCTATCTCAAATTTAAATTACAAGATTTGATTAATATCATTAGCAGCACGTAAGAAGTGGCCCGAGAAATCATCCGTCATTTTAAACAAAATCAATTTGATTTCAACTGAAATTTCTCGAAAATTTGTAATGAACAAATAGTAAATATGAATGTTTATTACCCATGTGTGAGTACACGTATTTATTTAGTGAATAAACTAAGAGAATGTTGATCCTTTCTATGCTGCAGAAAGTTCATCATGAAAAAAACGGTCACAGAAACGTATGGTTCTGAATATAATAGGTACAATAAGAGGAACGGTGTTTCGTAGATGCTTCTTTTGTTTTAACTGTTGGATCAGTTTTGTGATTTCAGATGGGAAGTACATGTGATTTACCCTACGTGTATTTTCATACAGTCAAATTTACAACTTCATGCTTCAGAAAATAAATATTTGAAGGTTATGGCGAATATTTTCATTTTTGAAGATAAGCTTCGTGCCTCTATTTGTAAAACTGAACTTCGAGTAAATCAAATTTCTGATGACCATTATTCAACATTTGAAAATTTAAAAACATTTATCAATTATGAAAATTATTACGAAATTAGAACAGCAGTAAATGAAAACGCTCTATATCACTTACAAATTCTGAGCGGAAAGGATTTAAATGCTAATTATACTTGGACTGGGAGGAGAAAGGTATAAGCATAAATGAGATAAAGTTAAATAATCTTAGATTCGCAGACGACGTAGTGATTATGTCCGACCACATAAAACTATAGAACATGCTAAATGATTTAAACAAGGCGGGAAAGAAGGCTGGTTTAATTATAAATTTAGATAAGACAAGAATACTATCGACAGATGAAAATAAAACAAGAATTACAAAAGACAACACAAAAATCGAAAAGGCAGAGAGTATAATTTATTTAGGACAACTAATATCCCTAAAAAATAAAACAAAAAGAGAAGTAGAGCGTAGAATCGCACTCACTTGGAAAAAATACTGGTTGCTGAAACATATTTTTAAGGGATCTTACAGAAATGAACTAAAAAGGGAAATTCTAAACGCGTGCGTCCTGCCTACCTTAACATATGGAGGTCAGACATGGACAATAACAAATAATGTCACGAATAAAATTGAGATATGTCAAAACGCATTGGAGAGATCTATGATTGGAGTTAAATTAAGAGACAAAATAAACTCAAAAAAAGTATCAAAAACAAATTAAAAGTTAAAGACAATTTCACACATGGGCAATAAGAAGGAAAATATGGGACTGGGCAGGACATATTGCAAGAATGGATTCCACAAGATGGACTAAAAAAATAACAGATTGGACAATATACGCGAAGAGAAAAAGAGGAAGGCCGGAAAACAGGTGGGAAGATAGTTTCGCTAAAATGTTAAAGCACAAACAATACCATCAGGTGACTTATGACAGACTAGAGTGGGCTCGGTTGAGGGAGGCCTTTGCTCGTTTTCAGGGCTAAATTAAACTATACAATAGCTTATTTACTTCAATGTATATTGTGTAACGTTATATCACTAAGGCTAATAATAATATTAATAATAATAATAATAATAATACTGCAAACGGAGGAATATGTTTAAAAATTGATCTATAATCCTTTTCTGGAGAAATATCGAGGAAGTTGTAGAAGAATGTAAAATGAAGTTATTGAATTACAAAATGATAGCAGCTGTGTAAGGATATTTTTGAACTTAACGTTAAACTAAAAAAATTTTCGATTGAAAAACGTAATTTTTTTGCAATCTTTGAAAACTCGCCTTACGATATCTTGCGCTATTTTCGACAACTGATTTACGTGACACACTGAAATCTAAGCAAAAAAATCGTTTGAATGCAAATAACGATATATTACGTTTAGCTTCGAGCATCCAAGTCGCTCTCAGGTTTACTCGGCTTAAAATAATTGGGTACCAGAGAGAAATCTAGGAAAGTCAAGACAGCCGAGAGAAATGAACTGCCCCCCCCCTACTATCATTTGTGCCGTTGGTCTTAGTACCATTAAGGAAAGCTTAACTTCACAATCCCCAACGCTCTGTCAAGGGTATATGGGACTTACTTTACTTTTTTTAACATTGAACTAAGAATTTTACAATCGGTAAAACAAATGAAAACTCAGAATTATTGATTTTAGTAAGTTTTTCTGGTTTTTATTAAGATTATTACTTGTTACTGGTATATTTAGATTTGGAATAGAACGGTAAAGAAAGACATTTAATAGCATGAAGATAATTAGAAAAAGTGAAAGAGAAATGAAGAAGTTTATCATGACTATAAATAAATGGCAAAAATTGAAGAAGACGAGCAAAAATAAGGGGTAGAGTTGAAGTTTTATTAAAGGAAAATCGCCATTTATGAAGGATAGAAGAGTAGGAAAAAACAGGCGAAAAGGAACGAATAGGTAGGCGCCTTAAAAAATAAAAAAAAAGAATTAATATTTCATTGTTAAATTTAGAATTTTATTCTTGCTTTACCCTGCCAAATGTTTTAGTATTCGAAATATTTTAATACAGATTTTATTTTTTTAATTAATGTTTTCCCATCTTTTTTTAAGAAAATAAACATTTTGTTGGCTTTGCAGTACCCTTTTATTTCAAAACAAACAAAGGTTATACACATATATTGTGCAAAAATTATCATAAATTTTAAAATAAATTTGAATATTTTATTTTGATATGTTTAATATACCGTTTATTTTGGATCGGCCTCTCTCGGGTGTGATCGTTTAGGCGCGATCTTTCGGGCGTAGATCGTTCGGACGGTTGCGAACGAGGGTTTTTTTTTTTTTCTTGAGCTTGTCAGCAACGAACGACTACCCATCAAGGCGAGGGTTTTTACTCTTAATTTGTAATATCGTATATATTTCTCGCCCAGCATTAACATAAATGAGCTTATTTAGTGTTTAAAATTTTTTGTGCCTTTATTTGTCTTTTTCGATATTTTTTTAAAACCCAGGTAGCTTCGTCAAGGAATTAAATATATAATTAAAATTACAGATGGTAGAAGAAACTTCAATAAACGTATCCTCAAATAAATTCGCTAGATACGAATGAAAAAGAAAGGGTAATATAACGAATATATGTATATATATATATATAACACATGGATCAATAAGTCCCGAGACTAACCCATAGATGGCGCTCGTAGTAAACCAGTAACCACGTCTTTCTAGAGTACTAACCTTTGCTTGAAACGTGTCAAAATTTTAAGTCGATCGGACCAGAAACAGTTGAGTTATCGAGGTTAGAGTAAAGTCGTTTTGTAGTTTGTTTAAAAAATGGAAAAACCCGAGTTTCGTGTTCTGATAAAACATTGTTTTTTAATGGGTAAAAACACCGTGCAAGCGAAACAATGGATTGAAAAATGTTACCCGGACTCTTGTCCATCAAAAGCAACGATTTGTCGGTGGTTTGCTGAGCTTAAACGTGGTCGTACCGACACAAATGACGCGGAACGCTCGGGTAGACCTGTGGAAGCCGTTTCACCGGAAAATGTGAGTGAAGTGACAAAAATTATAATGAAAGATCGTAAAGTGAAGCTCCGTGAGATTGCTGAGATGACACAGATATCATATGGAAGCGTATTTACTATCCTTCATGAAAAATTGAGCATGAAAAAGGTTTTTTCCAAGTGGGTGCCGCGATTGCTTTCGATGGAACAAAAACAGCAACGAGTCGATGATTCAGAAAGCTGTTTATCGCTATTTACTCGCAACAAAAAAGATTTCTTGCGTCGTTACGTGACCATGGACGAAACATGGATACATCACTACACTCCAGAGTCGAAGCGGCAGTCATCTGAGTGGCGCACAGCTGGCGAAAGCCGTCCGAAACGTCCGAAAACGCAGCAGTCAGCTGGCAAAGTCATGGCGTCAGTTTTTTGGGATACGCATGGCGTGATTTTCATTGACTACCTCGAAAAAGGTAAATCGATCAACAGTGATTATTATATTGACTTACTGGTGCGTTTGAAGGAGGAAATCGCAAAAAAACGACCGCACATGCAGAGAAAAAAAAATCCTTTTTCACCAAGACAATGCACCCTGCCACAAGTCGATGAAAACAATGGCAAAATTGAACGAATTGGGCTTTGATCTGCTTCCCCACCCCCCATACTCGCCAGATTTAGCCCCCAGTGACTACTGGCTCTTTGCTGATCTTAAAAAAATGCTCCAGGGAAAAAGATTTGGCTCAAATGAGGAGGTCATCGCTGAAACTGAAGCTTATTTTGAAGCGAAAGATAAATTTTTTTATAAACATGGTATTGAAAAATTGGAAAAGCGTTGGAACCATTGTATCACCCTAAAAGGTGATTATGTTGATGAATAAAAAAAAATTTTGCAAAAAAAATGTTGTTTTTATTGTTAGTCTCGGGACTTATTGATCCATGTGTTATATATATATATATATATATTAGAAGCAATTCAATCCAGTTATGTTACACTATAAAGGACTTATGAGTTGAAGTTCGTAATTTTTTAAATATGGCTGACTATACATAAAAAAAAAAACAAAAACATAAAAAAAACCATTATCGCATTTGATCGATTATTAATATTAATCATCTTCATCCGTTTCGTATTACTAATGCTAACGGAACTCTTAAATTTACATCGCAAAAGTCTATTTACTTTTGATATTTCACACCGAAGTCGTTACTTCAAAAAATAAAAAAAATTCAATAAAAATCAATAACCCAATAAAATAATAATAAATATGTGTTTTGTGATTTTATATATATGTATATACTATATAACATGCTGTACACGTGGAAAAATTATATCGTTAACGAAGAACGAAAAACATTTATCTTTATTACTTATTTGAGATTATTCTTAAGATTGTAATATAATTTAATTAAATAAACATAAAAAACGAAGAGAGGTATTTTTTATGTAAAATTTCTGATAGCTGTGAATGGATAATGTAGAAATAAATTTGGTAACTGGTGTTTCTCAGCAACAAAAATGATAACATTTAACGGATGATACCTGAAAATCACCGCAGGTAGCCTGTAAAATGGTCTGAGTAAAAACCCTCGTTCGCTACCCCCCGAACGATCCACGCCCGAAAGATCAACGATCACACCCAAAAGAGCTGGCTCCGTTTATTTTACATTCCCGATCTAATCACGTGTGTCTGAGTGTTTATATAGGATAGATGAAATTTATGTCTAATCTGTTGGTTTGGTTTACGGGGTTAACTCAACTCTTTATATTTCAAATGGACCATTTGTGCTGTTAATCGAATCGTACTTCTCAAGCGGGAGAATAAAATTAAATATTTTTATAGGAAAACTGCGATAATTTCCCAAGGTCATTTACTTGGCCTCCTCTACTGCGCATACCCTTTTTACTGCAAATTTCTGATTTGATTTGAAATATTATGACGGCCCTATGTGAAAACGGTACCGCAACTGTAACAGCTGCTGCAGATTCCACATTGTTGCTTTACAACATCTTCTAAAGAGAAAGAAATGACTGTACAAATGGCGCATTAGAGTAAATATAAACAAGTCGTTGCACGCATTTTCGCAATAAAGGAGGGAAACTGTCTTATCGTGTAATCATAAAAGAGAAGTTAATTGGGTCAAGTAGCAAGATTTCAACATTGATGAAAAAGGACTAACGTTAAGAGCGCATGCCAAAAATGAAAGAAAAGAATTAAGTTTAAAATGTTTAAGATTAGACTGACCAGCTGCTGGTTTAAGCTTCTAGGGAAATTCAAGCTATTACTTTGTAAAGCCATACTGAGATCCGTCTGGGCTCATGCTGTTCATGTGTGTGGACTTATGCCCCAGACTCCAGTATATTGACGAATACAAAAATTTTAATTCTACGTATTATATCGGATATACCTCGAATGAAATCATTCACCGTGATATTGAGAGATCGCTCAGTTCTTTTTAGTCCGAACTATACTAAAAAACACTTACGTTCGATCCGAATCCGTTAATGGTCAAGGTACAAAATAGCGACAAAAATAAACGGCCATTGAAAAGATTTCAACCGCAAAATCTCCAACTCCAAGATTCAATGTAGACGCTATTTTTAATCATTTTATTTAAGCGGTGTTATTATTATAATATCTCCGATCATGTCACGTCTCTCAAAACATTTGTTTATTGTACCGCTTTAAGGTAAAAATATGAAAAAGAAAAAAAAGGAAAAAAATCACGAATGAAATAATTTTTGGAAAAATCTTGCTGCAACAAGTAGTTCACGATATTTCATTTCACGTCAATTTTCGGAGCCTAGTTCGTGAAGTATGAAAAATACTTGTACATTTCCAATCGTAGGAGAATTTTTATGGTAGTTTAATTATTTAGATATTTGTCGATACATACGAGTATAGTGGTGATCTGTTATATAGGAATATGCAGAAACGGCGATGAATGAATTCCTTGGATGGTACGGTTATGATAAGATGAATACGAAGGACACGCAAGCTTTAAATTTATCTTTGTTTGCGAATTGTTCCAAGTCACCCGAAGCAGCCATTAATACCGTTAATGAAAATGGCAAAAAGAGGCGACAGCTTGTTCATAATGATGCTGTTATCAGTGGTTTAAGTTCAGACATTAGCAGTTCCGAGGACAGTACCGAAGCTCCCCGATCACGTGCTAACTCGATAAAAAGAGAAATGTCCTCGTCGCCGACGAATTCAAATGGTAAATATGTACACTATTTAAATGTAATTCAGTAACAAACCCAAAAGATAATCTTTAATCCGCTTAAAACATGTAGCCGCGTTTGCTAACAAGGGCGCCTTATCCCTCACCATTAATTTTTTTTTATCCGGTTATAACTTAGCTTTGTTTTGAAAAAAATTCTTCCCAAACTCAACGAAAAGAGAAATTCTGGCTACATACGTCTATAGCTTCGAGCATGAGCAATTAAGGTCGAATTTAAAGAAAGAAAGAAAAGTAATATATGTGTCGGTCGCTGGGAAAAGGTACGTAGTGTGTGTCAAAAATGCCGTTTTGACTTCTCAACGGTTTCGGACACTTGAAAGCATACGCTTTAACATGAAAGAGGTCAAACTGGTGAAAACAAATAATTTTTTCCTGTTGTAAATCGTAACTGTATGTTTAAAATTACCACCTTAAAGTGTATTATACTGCGAATCTTTCAACGCCGTTTTTCTCGAAAACTTGTTTTCTGACACTATGTACCTTTTCCCAGCGATCGTCATATATATACATATATATATATATATATATGTATAAGGAAATTAATAATACAAACCATTTCGAAGAAATTGGGAATCTACAGTAGTGGTGTCACTACACCGTGGTGTCGAATTTAACGGTCTCCTGAGATAATAAAGCAAGTTCGATTTGAAGTGTCCGTTAAAGCATCGATCGATTATTGGTATTATCTATACTTCTAATTCTGCTTTCATTCTTTTTTTCTTTTTTTTTTTTTCGGTGCGTCAACTACGGACATTAACCAAGCGCTAGTGAAATTTTTGACAGTTACAATGAGCGGCTGCGGGATTCGAACGCGGTTTTACTCAAACGAAACATAATTAACTAACCAATTATCAAGTCCCTACGTTTCATTATTCGTTAGTTCTTTGTGCTGGGTAAATGTCCTGAGTTGACATGCCCAAAAAAAAAAAAAAAAAAAAAAACTAACCAATTACGTCACACAGTATAGCTTGCTTTCATTCGATTTTTCTGACAGTTTTCTCTTAGCTGTTTGAATAGACTTTGTTAAGTTCTCTATTCCTGGAATGTTAATATTTTGAGTTTATTCAGTTCAATAAAAACTCTTCAGTAAGATACTGGAACATCCCGACGTATTTTGCAGCAGGTCCATTTGTCTCAAACAAAACGGTTAATCTTTTTCATCGCTTGAGGTACGTATTTCTGATGTCACCTCATACGTCAGAGCTCTCTCTGATTTCTTTTAAATAGTCTTTAGAAGTTCGGACTAATCTGAAATTATTTTATACTACGCAAACCATAATGGACGTTGCGGTTTAAAAATGTTTCATGTTCTTCTCTAATACTTGTTCGACGTGTTTATGTCTCTTTCTGAGTTGGTTTTTTTTTTTAAATTCATTTGGGCTCATTTGTTAACGACATTAACCCAGTGCAAGTGATAACAATTTTTGATATTTTCAATCTCGTTTTACAGAGGTTCTTCGCTTCTTTTCAGATTTGGATAAGATCTGTCCCTTTTAATCGGTCACCCTTAAAGTGGGCCATATTGGATCTGAAATTAGGCAAAACTTTCCTCAAATTTTATTTTCACAATTAATAGGTGGAATGAACGCTTTCATGCTGTGATTCGGGCCGTAAAGCAATTACTCTCAATTCGCCTTCATCTATCCTTGCACGTCTTCAATTCTGTCTGTCGATGCGTTCTGCATTTATGTTCTATTCAGCGCATCCTTGTAAAATTAACTTTCTTAAGACCGTTCTAAAATTTTTCTTTACAGCGATGAGAAGTGTTTTTTTTTATCATTTAACCGCCTGCAATTGTTACGACTACAGTTAATTCGTTGAGAATTTCTCTTTTGCAAGGCATTTTCGGTAATTTCTCACAATCGAAAAATATGTGAACAAACCAAATTAGACTGGGGCAAAATTGGAAAATATGAAATGCTAAAATCGAGAAATTTGCGTAAGTTGCATTACGACGAAAGAAAAGAATACAAATAAAAATAAACCGAAACGAAAACTTCATTACACAGCACGAATTTGTTGCAACTTTTACGGCTAATTAGTATGCGTTTCGTGTGTAAAATTTTAAATGAATCTCAAAGTTCTTTATTAAAATGGAAACAAACGGCGATGGTTTTCTTAATGTGTTCTACTGAAAAAGATAAATTTCAACCAAACAGTATTGTGATTTTTTTTTTTGTTTTTTGTATTTATTTACACGTTATGCACAGCAACTAGGCTAGAAAGCGCATGTATAATTAAATTTCGAATTACATTAACTGAAGAAAACCCGGTAGCCCTGAGGAAAAAGATCAGGAAAAAAATTGTAATTGGATTATCCTACAGGATAACAAAGATACTGTGATACGAGTAAGTATTTAATTATTGTCAGAAGGATGTTTGGCGGAAAATCAAATCGATCGAGAATAATCCGACTTTTCACGTACCCACTAGCATCCGCATAAGTAATAAGCTGGTCGAAGAAGAAAGCTTAATAGCAAGATGTGCTTTCATCGCGCACTATACGAAATTCTCCAGTGCTAAAAATTACACATCCGAATTCCGTAAAATAAAGATATCCAACGAAATTATTAATCACCCGAATTATCCTAGCCACAACCGAGAACAACCGTATAAATCACAAATCACTCTTCACGAAATAGAAACTGCGATAAAAGTCGCAAAGCCAGCCGCAGTAGGCCCGCAAAACTTCCACGTCTCTTTGCTCCAAAATGTGCCAGATGAAATCAAAAAGAAGTTGATTGATATCTTCAACGAAATTTGGATGTCTGGACAATTTCCTTCATCGTGGAGAATTGTAACAATCGTCGCTGTCCTTAAGCCAAACAAAAACCCATTTCTCGCTAACATCCGTTCTGTGCAAAATTTTAGAAAGAATAATTACCGCTTGATTAACACGGGCAATTGAAAACAACAAACTTCTGTAGAACCAACAATGCGGTTTCCGCTCAGACCGATCTACGACAGATTAACTGCAATTCCTACAAAACTCCATCCATGATTGTTTCGTCACTAAACGCAATTCTAAAGCATTCGATGTCATACGGCGCTATAAGGTTTTAATGACCTTACATAAACTTGGCTTTCGTGGAAGAATGTCCGTATTTATACCGATCTTCTTAGCTGACCGCTTTTTTACCGTACGTATTGGCTGGGATTTTTCAGATGTGCCGGAACAAGTTAATGGCTTGCCTCAAGGCTCCGTACGGAGCCCAACATTATTTGTACTATCCGTTACGTTCTTCTGCATCTTTACTCTGTGCTCTCTGCCGAATTATTTGCATAATCGAACTGGCAGTTGAAATTTGCATATAGTCCAAACCAAACTTCCTGATCTGCACTGACTCTTTAAATGCTTTAACATGTTTACTGAAATCCCATGATACGCCTCAACACCCGAAAGCTAAAGAAATATTATCTACGATAACTACTGTGAACTTCTAGATCATATTCGCTTGGATACCAGGCCACAAAGGTATCGGACAGAACGAATCAGCAGATCGCGCCGCGAAAGAAGCAGCATCATGCTTTCCTGTAGCGAACATCCGAATACCTGCCAACGACGCTATTCAGGAAATAACCAACAACCTATCAAAGGAATGGTTCGACTCGTGGCTCAACACCACAACGTCGAATAAACTTCGTTCCATCAAAGGGAACACTCACTTGTGGCAATCGTCGTTCCGGCCAAGCAGAAAGGAGGTAGTAGCACTGTGTCGACTGCGCATTGGTCACACACGGATTACTCACTGATTGAACAAATCCTTACCGCCTATATGTGAAACCTGTTCTTCATCTCTCTCCGTACAACACATCCTATTAGACTGACACGCAAATATAATCGCATTCGCTCCACGTTTTTCCTTCCGTGTACCTTGAAAGAATTCCCTAAGAGTAACAATGAAATTAATATAAAGACATTACTTGCTTATTTCAACTCCACTAACTTCCTATCCTAATTATAGAATCCTAACTTTCCGTGCCTCTGGCTTTTGTTGCAGTTCATGACACGTAAATGAAGAAGAAGAAGAAGAAGAAGAAGAAGGGGAGGAATATAAAGGAGGACTTATGTTTTACAGCCATGTTTACTTTACATACAAGACATTGCGCATGCGTAAGTTCATCAAGTACAGTGAGCCTAGTATGTTCCAAGCAAATACATGATTGATTCATGCGGTTGTGTTGCCATCATTAAAAGTTTGCACTAAACTAGGCTTTTTATCGCGCACTAAGACGTGTTTTCAACCGTGTTTTGCCTCTTCATTGCAAATCGATGTAAACAAACTTGCTTTCGATGATGGGTTTTTAACGCGAAACAGGTTCTTTACCTACTACTTTTTAATGAATACGGGACATCATAAGAGTAATGATCCAAACAAAGCAAGTGATATATACGGCGAGATAAGTTTTAGTATGCTGAAGAAACATCACTTCATTGATTCGTCTTGAAGCTACTCCATATACGGTTGAAGAAGACGAGGAAATTTTGCATGGTCAAAACTACCCCCGTACATCTAACCGCGTACCTTTTGAGTACTAATGGTCGATCGTCCCCAGGAGTGCCGGGTCAAGTAAACGGGGGCAACCCGTAACGTTTCCTCATAGTCTTCATTACTTTCTGAAATCAGAACACGGATTTAAAAATAAACGAATTTGCTTGCATCACACCTATAATATATACGCGTGTATGGATAGATGACAAAATGTACATTTTATCTATTTCTATTACCCAAAAAAAGATATATATTTTTTTCATTTATTCTATAAAACTTTAGAAAATGTTAGCGGACTAATAAAATTCCTTAATCATTTTTTTAAATTTCGTTGAATATTAAAAATATATGAATACATATATTTTTGTATGTGTGTGTGCCCGCGCGCGCGCTAGAAATTTCAATCGCCCTAGCGCGTGAATTCTTAACGCGCGTTGACGAGAGATATACAACTGAATAAGACTTTATACGCCCGTTACAGACTGCAGTCTGATAGCAGAGATGACTGAATAGTGGTTTTTAGATACCTTGCACGTATTTATATGTCTACTGGAAAAATAAAAAAAAATTTGCGGTTAAAGATTGATTGAAAAATTATAAAAACATTACCTTTTAGTTAGTGCCAGTTGTACATGACTTTTTGATATCGTGTAACATAAAACCCATGCAGATGAAACATGGATAAAGCATAAAACATCAATGAATGAATTCTGAAAGTACATACGAGCATGGAACCTTTTCGAAATTTGAATTCAGTCACCCGTTTCAGACGGTACGAAATTTTGAATTATACATGTGCCAATTCCGCTGTTGCAATTATTTCGTTTTAATATAGTAATGATTTTATTGTTTTAAATCGTAGTCACGCTTCCAGATGGTTATGATTGTTGCGGATGGTGTCATAAGATAGCCAAACAAAATCATTTCACTTTTAAAATGGCCAACTGTGACAAAGTATTCTGTTCGGAAGTGTGTTTCACCCATTGTAGGCGAGCGAATTTCAAAAAAAGTAAAATGTGCGATTGGTGTCGACATGTAAGGCATACCGTCACTTATGTTGATCTTCAGGACGGTGATAATCAATATCAGTTTTGTAGGTATGAAATTTGTAAAATATAATTTTAAATTTGACAAGTTTTATTGTTTTTTTTTCCCCTCAATGCTTTACGATAAAAAAAACTAGCTTATTCTCCTGCAAGCCATATCGTATATAGAATTTTTACAGAATAAAATTTAAACTGAAAATTCTCTTTTTGACTTGCTGTTGTTTGAATTTGTTTTATTTTAAACGGAAAATAGTATACGATTGTTCTTTAAATTTGTTATTGCCAATGGCGCGAACCGAAAAAAACAAATCACGTACGGCTAACCCATTCGCGATATTTTTACTCACCCAATCGATGTGGGTAACGATTGTCAAAAAATGATGGGAGCGAATAAACCGTCATTATGTGTTGTATTAAAAAAAATTGCAGATTTATACCGGATGTTACTATCAATCGTAAGTAATCGTTTACATTCGCTGTAAACAAAAAGTTATGTAATTTTAATTGGACATTTCGGACCGCAGATTCCACAAGCTTGATTTAAACAGTTGTTACTCCGGATTTCGTTGTTAACAACTAATCAAATACACATTTTAGCTGTCAGTTATTTGTTAATTTAAAAGTTAGTTTGAAAAAAAAAAAAAAGAAAAAGAAAGAAAGGAAATTGTGCTCATAAGGAAATAAACAAAATGTAACTTTCCACTGCAGCCGGAGAAGAGTTAGTTTAGTAAGGTAGATAAGTAGCTTCAGTTGGCTTGGCAGTTGTTTTTTTTTTTCTTTAATCTACCGAGCGTTCAATTGCCCGCCGAAGAAATCGGTGAGATCATTACATTTACTTATTTCTATTATCGGCTTCTATTTCTGTAGTTTCATTTTACATCTCCGCTAATTTAAACATTGGCTAGCAACTTTATTTTCATTTTATTTATTCAGTCTTTAGTTTAATTTATGTTTTTTCATTTCTTCCTGTTTCCTTCTTATTTATTTATTTGTTTCGTTTATTTTGATATTTCGTATTTAACCTTTGCGATTCTTATTTTTTGCCCTTCTGATAGATGATTCGCCTGCAGGGGGCCGCTCCGTGGTTCCCCAACATCAATATTAAACCTCCTCATTGTTATTTATCCCTTACTACGGTGGAAATGGGTCACCTCCGCGAAGCACAAGCCTTCTAACACCCTTCCACAGAGCTGCCTTTGCCGCCTAAGGAATGGCGCAATCAATTTGATCTTCCCGACTTAATTTGGGTAATCTGCAACCTTTGACTGTTGTCGAATTATTACATACCAAATATTATTCTTCAGTCTTTTCTGCTAAATTTTTTTTTTCCCCAAAAAGTCTGCCTAAATGAAAATAATATTAAAGCGTACCTCATTTTTGCTGGTGGGTCAAAGATGGCACACGGAGTGGGCGCATCTGTCTATATTCTTTTGCTTAGCCACACCATTCTATTCAAATTACCTTCATTATGTTCAATTTGCTGAGCAGAAACGTTAACGTTGTTACGGACCATTGAGTTCCTCTCTTCTGTTCCTAACCTGAAATCGTTCCTTTTGATTTTCCACTGTCAAAGTGTCCTTGATTGTATTTCTATATACGCATATACATATGTATCCATCTTTTGACTCTACTATCGCGCGTATTCGATCCTTAATTTCTATGCTTTCCCATTCTCAGACAGTTCGTATTGACTTCCTTTGGGTCTCCAGTCATGTTGAAATTACAGGTAATGATAGGATTGACTATGTTGCTCGTTCAGCTATCACATCTGAGTGTCCTGTCGGACGATTACTTGCTCATGAAAATTACTGAAGAAAATTCAAACTTCTAACTGGAAATCCTTCCATAAGTCATCCTTCTTCAATCCATGTTCTCAGTGTTTGTTTCTTCATCCGGATAAAAACAATGGCATTTAGATTTTCCAAACCTTTTCCGCGCGATTATTCCCTCTATTTGCCGTCTTCGAATCGGTAGAAGTCGGTTTTCGGCTTCACTATATTACTTCTCTATTGTGTCTTCCTTTTTTTTGCCCCTCTGCTATGATAACACTATTTCGTGCGATGTTGATCGTATTTTCCCGAAGTGATCCTTCCTGCCATCCAAGAAGGCAGCACTCAAAGTTGCTGTCCGCTGGTATTCCTGCACCATATTGTGCATCCTCTGTTCTATCTTTCCACTTACTAGTAATCATTCCAGTTGTAACCAAATTCATTTTTGCCATACTGCGACATTTTAAGGTTTAATTTCGTTTTTTAATTCCTCTTTCTTGCAATATTTCTAATATTTTACTTCTAGTTATTCACAGTCTTTCTTGTATTTAAAAGACACTGTTTTATGCTGTTTTAGTGGCAGAATTGCATAGCCTATTTCCGTCCTTCCTTCTGTCAACATTTTTGACTCTGTGTAATCATGATGTTAAGTGGGAGGAATGTTCCCTTCTTTCCCGGTCGACATTGTGGGCTCTACTGTCACAGCTGTGGCACAGTGTTACATAATGAATTCCTCATATCTTTCCTCATCAGTATGGTGCTAGTGTTCTAGTCACAGTCATTATGATTAAAGGTGGGTTATTTTTCTTTGGTGGTCGTTGGTATTGAGGCCTTTGCTGTTGCATTTGTGACCATAATGTTGGATGAGAATTTCCTTTCTTCTGCAGTTTTTATATACTTTATGCTCTGCATTTACACTATTAGTAATAAGCTCAGAAAGCTCTTCTAACTGTATACTATACATTACAAATTACATGAGCGATCCTTAGGACCGTGAAATTCACCTTTGTTTCTCTTTCTTCTTTTCTCTTCAAGAATTTTTTAGCTTTTTTCACTTTCTACCTTGTTTTATTCATTAGGCTTCCTTAAATCTACTCCAGATGCAATCTTCCCCTATGTATGTTTCCTTGACATATTGTTATATTGGTTGCTATGTACTTTTCCTGTTTGCAGTTCTGTGCCTCAGGCCTCCTCTCGTTGGATTAAAGTCACTTTTTTGTTGGCAGCGAACGTAAAATCATCATGTTAATTTATGATCTCTTTTACTGACAAAAGTCGATACTAAAAATTTAAAATGAAGTTTAACATACAAAGTTCGATGCTTAAGAAAGTTTATTTAACATATACAATAAATATCAATCTTATTTATCATTAGAGAAAACTGCTGCATTAAGTATGCCTAGCAGAAAGCACACAACACATTTAAAGTATGTAAAAAATTTCTGCGTTTTGTTTGAACCTACATGTGGAAATGTTTACCCTTTCTAATTTCTCGAGAGTCTAGTATCAATTTTGCATTTTCTTTTTCTTTAGACAACATTACGATTAAGTTAGAAAATGTTAAGCGACGAAAAACAAGCCATTCGACATATTTAAAAATAAAAACGTATAAATTGTCGTTTTGTGTATTTATGCTTTTGGTATAAAACGTAACAAACGTTTCTATAGTTTTCGGACATGTTACAAGATGTGTTTTATTCCTTTTAACGAACCTTTTAGCGAAGAAAGAAATGAAATATTAAAATAATATTTCCTAATAAAGCAGATTTGTCAGCGAGGGCCGTGTTAAACGTAAATAATTCTTTCGGAGCTAATCTTGTAGCGTAATCATTCATAGTCGGTCGTAAGTTAGCTGATAATAACGAAAGCTGTCCTGTGAGATATTAAAATACTATTTCGATTGTTTTTCAATTATTATTTAAAATTTTAAAAGTCCGAAACCTTAGTTTTAGTATGTAAGCGGACTATTGCAAAGGCAATATCACGGTCTAAATTGTTACTCGTAAATAAACGGGTACATGTAATAGATTTTAGTTGCATGAGTATGAGAGAATCTGATCTTTAGCGAAATTCATTGCCATAAAAGACATACGTCATCTCTCTTTTGTGTTTTCATGAACTCTGGCGCGCCTTGATAGATAATAAATGAATCAAGAGAACCGGAACAATTAAGCAGATGAGGATAGCGAAAGAATGAAAGTGATCAGGCAGCATATTTCGGCTGTTTTAACCAATTCATTGTCGGGAACCCTTCCATAACTGTAATAAGCAGGCTTATAAAATGTTGAAGTAGTGCATTTAAAAAATATGTAGCATCGAAAACATACGGTAGAGGCTGAGCATATAAAGAAAACTGAGACACGAGTCTATTGTGTCATTGAAGGACATTCATTACGTATATGTATAATCGTAAATATTTAGAATTAGAATTAGAATTAGAAACGTGTGTAGATTGAACATTTTACTGAACTATAATGGTTAACTAGGTGAACTGTTCTTAACAAGTACTAAGAAAGAATCGGTAGTAGTCGGGGCGTCTTTTTTTTCCTTGCTAATTTTTCCGGGCTTATTGACTTCGATACAAACTAAAGATTATATTCCGGCTGCCCTACACCTATGTTACATTTAAAAATGATGAACCGTCTCCTTTGAACTACTAGGGCGATTTAAATTGTCGATTGTTAGACATTTTAAAAGTTACGTTAATTATAGGGGATAGAACAGTTATTTCGAATGCGTGAAATAATTTTCGATAGTTCAGTTATGTTAAGTACAAGCAGATATGAAACGAAAGATACTTTCGAATAAATCGTTCGCCTTCGAACCTAATATAGCTCGCTATCTTATATCGTATATATTTCCTTTTTTGTTGTTTACAGCGATAAATGTTTAAATCAGTTCAAGTTGGATATTTTCTGTCAAGAAACGAAAGAACATCTTGAAATTCATCCGCATCACAATGATCCGGCCGACAGCGCAGAAGCGACACCGCTGATAACTCCGGATATGTGGCTGAAAAATTGCAATTCATCTTCCGGATCCGCGGATGACAAATCACCGTGTTCTTCGCCGATCAATGTGACCTCTCCGTTCCCGGAAAAAATGGTCGAAGTCAAATTGGAACAGGTGCCGCCGTCAACGCCGCCCTCCTTGTACCATCCGAAAGCGATCGGTAAAAAGCCGAAAAGGATATCAAATTCTTCTAAAAAGCCCAAAAGAGGGAAAAAATTGCCGGAAACGATCTTTTCTCTTAGCAGCACACCGTTTTCAAAGTTGCGCGATAAAAAGGCCATCACGGTCACCCGTAACGAAAATTTTCCGCTCTCGCTGTATCATCACGCGAATTTCTTCTCATCTTCCGCCTCCTCTTCTTCTTCGTCTTCTTCTTCGACCGTACAACGACCGTCGTTGCACGCGTCCATGATGATTTCCTCGCCCTACCCGACAACTTCGCCCGCGGTGCGACCGGTGCCATCGTTAACCTCACTACGGAATCCGTTACCGGGCAATATCAATCCTCCGGTTCCGCCTTTGTTACCGATAACGCAACCGATGTTGCAACAGTGTTCAGCCCCGCAATTACCACCGCCGCCACCCTCTTCCGTTCGTCACCCGATTCCCGCACCACCGCCACCGCCATTACCACCGACGACGTCCGATCGAAATCGAATATCGTTACCGCCACCGATGCTTTTGATTCCGTTCCCTTTCCCGATACCGATTCCGATTCCTATTCCCATACCGATTCCTATTCCGATATTCGTTGATAAACTGAAGTTGAAGGAAACCGGCAGCGAAACCGATAAACCAGAAGCTGACCGCGAAGAGGAAACGACTGAGAATAATGTTTCAACTTCCAAACTTTCGTCAACGGCCAGCTCTACAACCAGCACTTCCGCTACAACTTTGACGGCTGAACCAAGTAGGTCACCGACGTTGGCTAAAAGTCGGAAAAGGAAACGAGTATGCACCGATAACGAGCCGCCGGTGAATAATAAATACGATCCGATTAAAACGTGAGCCGTGCCTTTTGTAGGAATCTTTTCGCTCTTTCTTTTTTGGCATTTAACCGTTCGGCGTGAGCGT
Source organism: Icerya purchasi (assembly GCA_039619475.1). Classification (NCBI taxonomy): domain Eukaryota; kingdom Metazoa; phylum Arthropoda; class Insecta; order Hemiptera; family Monophlebidae; genus Icerya; species Icerya purchasi. The sequence goes on from CM077115.1 coordinate 244,947,237, forward strand.
GTACCATTTTAAATTATTTATTCCTTCTTCCTCGTCTACCTCATTACCGTTCACATTTATGATTATTTCTTTATTGTCTACGATGGAGAATGGCGAGTTTAAAAAAGCTGTAGCAGATTATTTCGACAGCAATACTACTCGTATTAGTTTCATGATCGTTTTAAATCCGTCGGTTAACTGGAAGCATCCATTTAATAATATCCTTTGCTAATACAGAAAGAAAAAAAAAAAAGATTATCCATTAAAAGTAGTTCCGTGATTAGTGGTACTAATACCACTTTCTGAACATCTGTGTTGAAGGTTATTGAAATATTTTTTTTGGTTTTTATTTTTTTCCAATATTATAAACTCTTCTTCGTCGTTTATTATATTTCGAAGTGTAAGCAGACTCATTGCTATCTGTCGGGGTAGCAATCAAATCATAGTCAGGCCACAGATATTTTACTAGAGCATGTACTTTTTCCTTTGAAACTAATGAAATAAGTTGCGTGTTGCATAATTTTTGTACAGACGCAAATAACGAAAAAACACTTTCGGGCTGTTCGAATGTAGTTATGTTAAAAAAAGAAAAAGACCGTAATTACGGAGATTAAAGAGCAATGTAAACAGGAAGCGGACGACAAAAATTATCATAATCGCGATAGGTGGAGTAGAGGAAGATTAAGCGAACTTTTTTTGGAAACAGATCAAAATTTAGAGACTTTGTTTTTAAATTAGACTGGCCGTTTAAAAATCGTTACCGTATTCGAGAATAATAGTCATTTAGATGTAACTAAAATGAATAAAAAAATGAAAATAAATCGCGCAATTTTGCATTTTGTTATTCGTGAAAAATCTTTTCTATAGCCGAACTTAATTGTTTTTTTGTTTTTTTTTTTACTGGGGGCCAGTTGTGACGCCTTCTTTTTGGCTGCGGTTTTGAATTACAGGGGGAATGTAACTTAAAATAGTCCAAAACGTATTAACGATTAAACGATTAAAGGATTAAAAGATTAAGGAAAAAGGTTAACAAAGCTTATTAAGTAGCAGGTATTTTCTAATTTGGAATGTGGCCCGCAGCCATTTTAAGCGCATACTTTCTTCTTCTAACTAGAGCCCTCGTTTTTCTTTTGTTTCGTATTATTATATTTTTCTACGTTGAAAAAATTTAACTAATTTATTTATAAGAACGTTTCCGTTTGTTTTCTACCGTTTCTTAAATAATTTTATGACTGATTTTTGTTTTTGTTATCATTCTGTCATCGGTATAAATAAAGTTTATATAACTTCGATCGTTGCACCTCTATTTTCCGAACATTTGACTTTTTAAAACGAAAACTTAGATCTCATAATAAGTTGCGCGAATAATCGAATACTTTTCTAAAATACTCCACTTAACTGCGCTTACTTCTGCCGCAAATCTCACAGTTTGTGTGTTACCCTCTTCTCCGGATGTTTACAGTTCTCTTTTAGAAAGCTCGGACGTTCCGTTCCAGCTTCGCATGTTCAAATTCAGACGTTAAAATTATCTCATTTAATTGCACCGAGTCGTGCTTATCTGCGTCGAAAACCGCGCGCAGCTCGTGCTTACACTCTTCAAAACTAGATGATTTGACGCTAATCTATTTAATTTTCAAATCATCGTATCTAACGGTATTTTACTTATTCTCATTGAAGCCGTGATCTCCACAACTTGCGTTAATTTTTTTACGTCGGCTATAACATTTGGAAATTAGTATTTGTCGGAAGGCACTGATGTTTTTTAAAATGGGTTTATAAATTGATTAATACTTGACAAAAAATATTTTATAGTCAAACTTATTTAAATATTTTCAGCCTATTTTCGTTTTTATTAAAATTCATTCGGGAAATTCAGAGCAAGAGATAATTTTCGATCTTTGAAACGCTACTTCATAATTAACTAAAATACCGCGGCCGATTTCCTTTTTTGCCGTCCAACGTAATCAGTTATTCTAAAGTTACGGATTCTGTTTTTCGGAAAATTTTAATTGTGATTTATCTTCCAATTTCGAAGTTAGGTATTGAATTTTATTCGATGTTGTTGTCTCTTCGGAACCATCTTATTATGATTTCAAATATTACGAGTGTACAGAATCTTAAAAAACGAAAATAGGTTAAAAATATTTAAGAGAAATGAATAATCTAATAATATTATGTAAAATGTATGTTTTGTGATTATTATATATAGGTGGAAGTCCCTTAGTGGCGAACACACCTAAGGTTTTCAAAAAATGAAATAAAAACTGCTTCGAGAAATGTAACTTTATGTATGGATTCATTAAGTCGACAAAGTTTAACATCAAAATAGATGAACAAAAATTCAACTTCCGCATAAGCATATTTAGAAACCTAAATCGAACTTTGGTGAGGAAACATTCAATCACCATAAGTAATAGCGGAGAGATTTAACTTCGAGCTCCAAGCACCGGACATTTTCAAAACATCTTGCATCAATCGTATATGCAGGCATCTGCACATTCAAGAATATCTGCACATGGTTCGTGAACCCACCCATTGCAGCTGAAATACTGTATTCAGTTTTCGTCGTGCTCTGTTAAGCACTCTAAGCAAGTAGTTCTTCCTAGGTCAGATATTTAAATTAATGGTTCCTTCTTCTTAGCTTTATCTCCACTTTTTCTTTGTTCATCGCTGTTTTAAACTTAGATCCTATTATTTTCTTTATTTTCTTAACGTTCTTTTTATTCCTTTTTTTTTTTTCATCGACAGCAATTCTGTATGGTGGTGATGTTAAAATTTCACTTCTTTCACATTTTCTCTTTCGAACTGCCGATTGCTTTTTGGCAGCACCTGGTAATGGCGACAATGTTTTGATTACAACGTTACCTTTTAACGGTTTCTTGTCAAAAAATGTCCCAATTTTATGTAACGAAAGTTTCTATTAATTCGTTAGAGTTGATTTAAGTTCGATGTCGGTAATGTACAAAGTATAGAAGAGAAAAGAGAAAGAGATGGACTGGCCAAAGGGCAAAAGTTGGGCCAAAAAAAATGTATGCAAGAGGGGCGAGGGGCAAAGCCCCTTGTGAGTCTAAAGTGGCCGAGTTTATATATATATATAGATGTGTGTGTGTGTGTGTGTGTGTGTGTGTGTGTATGTGTGTATGTATGAGCTATGCGCGTAGGATAAATTATTAACGAGAAACGGTATTTTTTGCACGCAATTACTGATAACATTAATGGATGATGTAGAAATAAATTTGGAAAGCCTTATTTGTGACTAACGCCAATGATAACGTTTAACGGATGAAATTTGAAAAACATCGCAGGTAATTTGTAAAAAGGTCTGCGCAAAAACCCTAGCTCGCTACCGCTGAAACGAATCGCACTGAAAAAATCCATCGAAAAGATTCACGCCAAACCACTCCCGCCGAAAAGAGCCAGTTCAGTTCCAAAGTAGGTTTCACAGTCATACCAGGAACTCTCCTCATTTTTTATTGCAGAGATCTTCTAAAAAACTTAGTATCTTCAGTATATTCAAAATGAAAGTGTACAGATATTTAATAAGATTTAAGCAACCGTTGAGAAATAAGCCAAGGCAGAGAAAGGAACTAAGCGGACAGGAGACTAGCATAAAAGGATATATCAACCAAGGAAAGGAATCATGTTTACTTATTTTCATTAGCGAATAAACCATTCGCCTTTTAAATTAACTTGGTATAAAATAAAAACATATTCAAAGATCGTTATAGAGTGAAAACTGCAATAGTGTTTAGTTGATAAGACAACCTCAAACGATTATTATGACGATTAATTTCGTTTTGAGCGATTTAGTCACTATTAAATGACAAAGTGCTAATATTTATACACACCTGAAAGGAGAAATGTAACTTGTGGCGTTGTACGCGCACATACAATAAACACAAAAAACATAGTAGAGAAATCTAACATGAAGTCGTGGAACTATAATTAGCTAGATTTAATGCTAGACAATAAATTCAATTTTAGTAACCACACTGGACACTTCTATGTGAGTGTAAATAACGGTTGTACACATTGCTCAGTTGTAAATATTACCGATACATCAGTCATTAATAGATTTATGATTAAATACTTGCTTCTGAACTACTGAAAATTTAATAATTTTTAAAGCATGAATATGGTTTGTAGTTAGTTATTCGTGTCCAGTATGGCCTTTGCAAATAAAAAATACGTATTGAATTTTTCTCTTATAAAATATTGTTGTATACTTATTGTCAGAAAATTTTCTATTTGGACCAGATAAGCTGATGATAATAAATTAAATCAGTTATATATATTTATTTTTTTAACATCTTGTTGTTAATAACCAATATTAAAGCCTAGTGTACAAGTTAATCATAATCACATAAATAAATAAAATACATACACATTAAAATTATAATTAAAAGTTGTCAATCACCATGATTATGGATTAAGTCATTTGAAACTAGTCGTTATTTTCAATTATACTATTAATATATACGCGCTTATGTTGTATTTATTTATGTGATTATATGTAATAGATTATAAATATTACGAAACTTAAGTTTAGAAACGTTTCCAGGAATATTATAAATCATTAGCCGAAGAATGATTAAATTCAATGAAGTATGGTAATTTAATAATATTTGACGAACACTGTTATAATACGGAAAATGAAATATACTGTATACGACAGAAAAAGCCAAAAGTAATACTACTAATTTTCTCAAATATGTAACATTTATAGAAATTCAACGGTTAAAAAAAATTCGATAATTTCCTACCATCCTATTGTTCTATTTAATATAAATATGCTCACTTTATGCATGCAATTAATAAGTTTTAGTATTTGGTTTTGTTTAAGACCTTTGCTCTACCGCTCACCTGTTTTTATCGATAATAAGATAGTCCTTTGTTACTAATTTTTCTATAGTATTTATTGATTTATTATAAATTATGACTGCATATAAGTAACAGTTCCGTGTACTGAATATAAACATAGTATAATTGCATTTAAGTACTATTATGCACTCATTGTTAAGAACAATTTATCGTCTACTTGTTATGGTGTAAACTTTGCTTCTTGGCTATAGTTTTTGTTGTCACTTGCATAAATGTATAATTTTATTTAGTATTATTTAACTTTTGTTTTTGGCACGATAAGGCGTGTTCATTTTACTATAATTTGCGTAAAATTCGCGATGATTAAAGTCATTGGTATTAGCGGAAAATCTGCAAGCGGCTGATAATACGACAAGCGGTTACAGCTGAATTTATTACACTCAAGGTTCTATCAATCAAACAAAATGGGCTAGGCCCTTCGAATTAAAAATTTTACGTCCGCTATAAATAGCTCTTTCTATGTCGTCTTGTCCCATGTTATAATTTACCAGTTTGAAAAGGTGATCGGGTCACTATTTTTGTAACAGTTAATTTTAATTATATCGATTTAATTATACATTTTCGATGGAGCTACAATGAAATACTGTATGAGTGTATTAATTTTTCAGGAGCGGGACTGTGATTAAACATAGCGACTCGTTACAGACTAATAAGACATGTTTTACTGATACGGAAATTAATTTACTGACTACTCCACAGAACGTACGATGGTATGCATAAGGAATTACTGATTGTCCCGAAATATTCGTCAGCGATAAAGTTATTTTTCGAATGAAGAATATATATTACCTGTCACTTTTCTTCAGAAATTACAAAGTTAATTCTCTTTCGCTTATTTCTCTAATTAAGTGTGCAATTGTTTCTGCATTCGTACAGTAGACACATTGCTCAGTCCATGCGTATCTCTGTTAACCAAAGTGGACCCGACTGGCTCAGAATTAACGGGTACACATGTAGAGTTACACTTGTACCTATCATCGCCAAGATCCGAGCCGCTATGTAAAAGTTTTCATCTTAAATCATGGTATCGGATACGTACGTTTCCTCTCTTTCTGACAACTGTTCTGTCTATCTGTCTGTTCAAGCTAGTGTCTTGCTGTTAACCTATGGTTTTATTTGTTTCCTTTACTTCGTCATTCTGTTGTTGTCTCCATTATTCGTCTGCACTCTTAAGCCATACTTGATTACCTTTCTCTCGTTTTCGTTTTCCGACGGTTTCCTCTCCATATTGTACTTCCCGCCCAAACGAAGAACGTGTTTTCGATGCTGATCATGTGTTTATTTTTTTCTACTGAGCGTTCTGCTTTCTATTCCAGTTTGCTGCGACTTGGTCGACTTCCTAATCCATATTGCCCTTCTTATATCCTATTTTTTCGCTCTCCACATATTGTTCCTATTATTTGTTCCTTCCTACTAACAACATTTGATATCGTATAAAAATATAATTGACTCCTTTTTTTCCTAACTGTTTCTGGGTAAAGGTCACCCCGGTTGACGAGCCCAAACAAATAAAAATAATAATAAAAAAAAAAGAAGCAAATATTAAACCACGCTTATTTTAATATTTTCCAAGTTGAATTAAATAATTATTTTATAAAATTAGTAATTAAATGTATTTGTAACAGTACCGAGATGGATTAATAAGTCTACTACCGAGGTTGTTATTGCATTTCTCATATGCGAAAAAGAATATTTATCTTAAGAATTACGGAGAGCGATTATTCGGTCAATTAAATTCGGGTGACTCTGAAAAAAAAGCGAATATAAACGGTCCGAAGTGGGGAATACAAAATTCGAAGCGTGGATTTTTATTAAAGCAGATATTAGGTCTTCAATAAGGTCGTATTTTTTCACATTCCGATCGGCTGCGTATTCCATTTCACGTATTACGATATTATTCAGCTTTACGACAAAAACGAACACCGGCAAAGTTATCATTACGATTACCATTGTAAATTTCCATAAGTCTGAATTCATTTCACCGGATGGAGGAATGCAAAACAAGCTGCACATGACCTTGTCTTTGAGGAAGAAAAGAGAAATAAATGTAGTAAACACATAGTTTGCCTGTTAAAATAAAACAACAAAAATTTGGTTTAAAAATTAACAATAACTACGATTGCTAGTACATAAAAGAAGCTTAAGGAAATAGTTTGACATTAACGCATTAAAATATTTTAACTAATAATAGAATTAGCAAATTTTCAAATTATTTTGTAACTGAAATTTTATTGAAAAGGCTTAATAGGAAAAGAAAGAAAAAGCCGAAAATATCTACATTGCACGAAAGATTTTTTTCTAGAGAAAACAGAAAATTCAACAATATGGCAGCGGCAAATGTAATTCGTTGAAATAAAATTAGTATACTTAAAAAAAAGTTGAAATTTTTAACCGATATAATTATTGGACTATCGTTTTCGAAACGGTAACAATTTCTATTTTTTCGTCAATGGACAATAAGAGAAATAATCAAATCAGTAGTAAACTCGGTCAGCGTTGAATAGAAAAAAAAATTAAATATTGTCTCTAATGTTTCCGTTCGAAGAAATTAATTATAATTCGTTTCCTTTTTTCTTTAATCGGAAACTCGTAAATTATTAAACGACAAAAAAAGGTATTTTCATGTAGAATTTTATTTAATAATTCCTATCCGGTCAACAACAATATCGAATTACTTAAACGGTCTCATTTGACAAATTACCGCAACAAATACGGATGCCTTTTAAAACTGAAAATGCACTGCTTGTATTGCAAAGAATTTACAAGGCAAATTCGTTATAGACTGCTGCTATCATTTGAAGTCATTTCCTTTCATGAACGCTTCAAACGAACGTTTTCGTTGTAAACTTTCAAATTTACAAAAAACATTCAGCTTTCTTTCCTTAATCCCTAACTTCATGCTCGTTTTCCAACTTTATTTTATATCTTAAAGAAGCATCCACGTATGATTTACATTTTCGTTGTGCCGTTAAAAGATGATTCGCAAAAAATCCGGCAGTTAAACGGAAACAGGTTATTTAGTTCAATCAATTTATAATCCGAGCACAATCAATTTATATCGTTCAAACGCAATTTTCCTCTTTTTGTCGCCATTTTTTATGTATTGTTTTTAAAATTAGGAAACACTGGTTCATTAGCGTTTGCCTATTTATTTCACTTCACTTGTTTCTTCTTACTCCTCTACCCTTCGTAAATGGCGATTTACCTCTAATAAAACTACAATTCTATCCGTTATTTGTCTTCTTCGATTTTCGCCATTTATTTATAGTCACGATAAACTCCTTCATTTCTCGTTCATTTTTTCTAATTATCTTCATGTTGTTAAATGTTTTTCTTTACTGTTCTGTTTCAAATCTGTTTCTCAACATGTCGCTAGAATTGAATTTTCCAATGCTTTAGGTTCTCCCTTTCCTACACACCCGCCGGTTATACCAGTACGGGTCTAGGGCGCCATCATTATCAGATCTATCACTGATTGTAACATTTAAATGAATAAATAACAAAAAAAATCTTATTTTTGATATTTAGCTGTGTTTTTAAACGTTAATTTATGTATGCCAAAAAACTTTTTCGCTACTGTTGGTTAACGTATTTCTAAACGCCGTTAAATTATATACGATTGTGTTTTTTGTTTGAAAAATTATTTGAAAGGTGAAGTTCTTTTATTAATGTTTTATTTAATTATACTGAATTTGTCTGATTTGATGGTTAGACTGAGTTCTGGATTTCTGGCTTTAATTATTTATGTAAATTTACATATGAAATTCCGCTCTATTGTTTTCCTCTCTTCCTTATTTTATATATGTAATGTTTAATAAGTGACCAATCGCTTTTACGCTAGGCTAGACAAGAAACTTTCTCAGTAGAGTTTAATGTTTTTATTTATTTCTTTTTAATTTTACAATTACCTTCCTAAATATTTATTTTGTAATTTTTATTTTAAAAGTTAGTCTTCCCCCCTGCCTAAGAACAATTTTTGGGTGCACGCTTGATAAGCATTAATGTTATTCGTATGCCAAAATAAGCTATTATAATTGCATTTACAGGTTGTATAAAAATATTTATCATTGTGCGTTTGTTGATCCAGGCCGCGCTTCTCGATTTACCACTCATTTTTATTTTTTGCACATCGAATTATAATCTATTATTTCGATCCAATTGTGTAATACGTGGTATAAAATACCGAAACAATGGACTGAATTTATTTTTTGTGTAACTTAAAAGTCAAATCACATTATTTTCAAATAAATAGTAGGTTCAATATTTATTAAAACTTTACAAGCTATTTTATTATTATTAGTAGTAGTAGCAGTAATATTGATCTTCGGTATTTTGCTGTGAAATTACCAAGGTAATAACATTAAAATTTGATAAACAGAATAAATTAATGAAATAATACCAGGCTTATGAAAAACAAAATCAAAGTATGATTGAACCTCCAATGATTTCCTTCATGCGCTAATACGGCCAAAATTTCGCTATCGGTAAATAGTCGTTGGTAATACCATTCGGAACGTATGTTTGTTTGGTTACTATCTGCTTTATAATGGTGGAAAGGACATACGAAAAGCATTTCGGTGCACAACGATTTATAGCATTCTAGACATTTAAAAAACGAACTGCTTATAACGATAACTTTGTTAAATAAAATTCCTCGATGAAATGCCACCAAATAGTCCGCTATATAACACAAAATCAATATCTATTAGTGTAATCCCATTCGTTTTCGAAAAAAAATTTTATCAGTTTTCACGGCACTTGTGTATGACAATTAATGAGTATAATACATCTTTATTATTAGTATTATTATTATTATTATTATTACTATTATTATTATTATTACAACGTCTCGTTTATTAAAATAATAATCGGTGTATTAGAATTAAGGGATGAATCATAAGACAATTATTATTATTTTTAATCATTAGAAAAGTCAGCCCGACAAAGCAAATTAATTATTTTGAAAGGCGCGTATGAATTGTTCTCTCTCGCATAAATACAATACATAGGAAAACACTACATCGAAGAAAAAGTAAAATTGGACTGACTTTTATAGGCTAGATTTAGAACTTTGCAACATATGTACAATACATAAACACTTTTCATAGGCATGTTTTGCAGAATAATTTGCATAATTATTAAATAAAGAACACCCGTATGTGCAGGACCGTATCTGAGGGAGGGTTTTCCACATGCAACCCCCCCCCGAAATGTCTGACTGCTTGAATTAAATGGACCGAAATTCAGAATAAATTTATTTCTTTTCAATTTTTGACAAAAGAAAATAAAATTAAAATTTTTATGAATTCTATAGAAGCGACTGTTTTTTATTTGTTTTTATTGTGGTGTTCAAATATTGCATATACAATAATTGACTACAAGGCTTTAGTGTACCATTTATAAATAAATATATTTCACAATAACACACACACGCACACCTATATATATATATATATATATATGTGTGTGTGTGTGTGTGTGTACCCCCTCCCCCCCCAGAAATTTTGGTCTAGATACGGCCCTACGTATGTGTACACCAGTTATATCGTACAGAAGTAAATAAACGATTTCCAACGTTAAGTAATTAGAGTAAATGCTTAATAACTTATTACGCTACATATTAAGGTGTTTCTAAGGTTTAATCTGTATCTAAGCAAAACTGATTAGGCTACTAACCTGTATTACAACATAATCGTTTTAATCGCTTCAAAGTGTGCGTTGTGCGCACATGTGTATATGTACCTATGAATGTGAACATATGCATTTGTATATGTCGTGCAGGGGCTGATCCAGAAGGACATTTTGGGTGGGAAATTGTATAATTACGTAAAATCTTCTACGGTAGGATTGAACCTTGGCTAACCTAAACACGACGGTTGTGTTCGCTGTTTTTTTGTTTTTTTTGCTCTGTGTTAAGTGTGGTTTAGTTTAATTTTGAAGTAAAATTAAAGTTCGAAATTGTTTATACTTGCCAAGCTTAGGTTTCCGAATAACATTTGCGAATTGGGTTTTTATCGAAGTCGCTGGTTCGTAAATTATATTAATGTTTTAAATTCTCGTTTAAACAACAATATATAGTGAAACATTTTTGATAGTTTTGGCCATGATTTGTTTTAGTTTTGGTTATTTGTATAAAATGAACTATGTGACGTTCATTTCACTTCGTTTTGAACTGTAAGCGACTATTTTCAAATGAAAATGGTCTAAGAGAAGGTCTTATAGTTCATTTAGCTCAATTTAATTAATTCCCAATGCCTATAATCCAAATGATGGTCATCTTCCTTGTTATCGGTGGTGGCACAAGCCCCCTATTGTATATTGTGTTTTACGTCTTATTTAGTTGTCTTTTGATATGGTTTATGTATTTTTATTTATATTCTGTGTATTTCTTGTTATATTAATTTGTGGTGAAATAAGTGTATTCTATTTTCTTTCTTTTAATATTTCACATTTTGTAATTGCCGTTTGACATGTTTTACATATTTTTGCTTGCCTTTTTGACTGTATTTGTTTCTTTCCTCGGCCTTATAAAATGGTTCGCGTCTTTTTGGCTGCCTTTTAAGGTATATTTGTACTTTTTAAATTTCTTTTAAGGTGTATTTTTATCTTTTTACATGTCTTATATCATTTAATCGTTTTTTTTTTTTATTATTATTTTTCTCGTTATGCTATGTAGATTAGATGATCTATTTGAGCTCCTACATACTTGTAATTACATCTTTACCAGTACACCATGAAATTTCGCATATTATTGTAAATTTATAATTAAGGGACGTGCGTGCACTCATATTTTAATATTGTCCTATACTATTATCCTCAATAATTTCAGGTACTGAGGTGGCTCTATATTATTTCTTTTCTGATTATAATTATAAGTTCCTAATTTTTACATTTATGGTTTTAATCTTACAAATTAAATTTTTTTTTACCCCAACTGGCTCACGTTTTTACCTCATTTAATGATGTAGCGCCAGTTAATGGCTCAGTATTAGTCAAAAATATCTTCACCTTTCCGTCCCACAGGTGAAATTTATATACACAAGTAGTTCTATTAAGTTTTTGTATTATATGCTAATTTTTACCATTTCAAGTACCCTATCATGCTTATATGAAATGTGGAGTGCTTTGAAATAATCGTTGCATAAAGAAAACTTGAGATGAGATGTGGATATGGTGAAGTACATAGCATGTAGATGTGAGGTAATTAAATGTCTTAATGTTTGGTCCTAGGTGTTATAAGGTGTTTAAAATTATTGGAATGTTTATTTCAAAACGGTGTGAGACGATATGGATATATGAGAGTGTGTGAAGCACGCAGTGGTGGGTGGTATTTAGATGTAGTGATGTTGTGGTGTTTTTGATTACTAATGTTGGATGTTAAAGTAGATAGAACATTGTTTATTTTTTGACTTTCAAAGGAAATCGTCCTGGCTGTATTAATTTAATAAATAAATCGTTAAAGTTATTTATTTATTTATTTTCTTCAAATCGTTTAAATTACTTTGTGGTGCATAAATTATATACAGTTATAAAAGGAGGTGCCAGCAAGTTATCTGTCGATTTGTGTACTAGTCATTGTGGTTATTAGACGTGTTTTCTCTATGTTCAAATTTTTACATGTTGTAATTGTGTCGTAGTGTAAAAATTGGTTAAAATATTTGTAACGTCTTGAAAAAATTAGCACTCAATGCCATAGACAATGAGCAATGTATTGCATTATAAATAACAATAGCAGATAGTTAAATGTTGAAAGATTTCTACAGGATATTGCATGTCATCAGAGAGGTGAGTAAGACGGAAATTTCTATCAATTTCAAATTGAATTTAACGTTACACTATCAGCTCAAGTGAAGTGGTGTAGATGAAGAAGTAATTACTGCCCCAGCATTCTTTCCAACTAATAATCGTGGTGTATCAGTGAATGCATAAAGCACGGATAACAAATTGTACATCGATTTCATATTACACAACAGGAACGAGATGATAAAATAGATTTATAATTAATATGGCAGAGTGATTCAGGTCACTACTGCTGAATATGAGTCTTGGGCAGCTGGTCGCTCAACAGATTATGAAACATGATTACCATCTACATGTCTGCTGCCGCTGCTTACGGCATGTACAGGATCATGGCAAGTACCTGGCTCATATAAGACACTGCTCTAGTAACTTTCCTATTACGATTGTTTATGTTAGCAGGGGATAATAAAATATTGATATTCTAGCAATATAAGCAGCAGAATTTGTGTCATACATAACATATACGCGGATTTAAGTGTCTCCTGCAGCCTCTAAATACAGATAAGTAATTTGAATCTGTGGACAGGGATAGAAGAAATGGCAAGTATAGTGATGATGTATAAATTGTTCAGAAACATTAAAAAAATCAGCACCATATGGTAATGCACAAAAATATAAGCAGCGCATTGAGGATGATGTTGCTAACATCAATCAGAATCATCCTCGACAATGTTTCCGTACTGCTTTTATAACACAGTAAGACGTATTTATCTTTTATTACTACATCGTGTCCAGATGTAAAGAGGGTGGTGCTGTGATCTTAGTATTTCATCAAGAAATAAAATGTATCGCTGTCCTAATGGTACTAAAATGTTCTGCAAGTGGCCGGTGGAAGATGCGTGAAAAATAGAAAAGCTTTACTAAAAAACATTTCATTACAGTGGGGGACGACCGGAGATCTGGAGAAATATCTGTCATCGACAGTGGTGCATCTGCGAAGTCTTTAGGTATAGAACAACTCCATGGCAATTTTCACGTTTCCTTCATATTTTCTTCATGAATAACAGTGAGTAATTTCACATCTCATACTCTTTCAAAAATTTTCGCGCGCCTTAATAATTTAAAAGATTTTAATCCCCCCCCCCCCAAGAAAAAAAAAGAAGAAAAAAAAACTTAAAAGATATACAAATATTTAAATGTTTCATATCTTACTACGAACGAAATAAAACCTTTAAATTAATTTTTTCAAAATTACTCGTAAAATGTAACTTGTTAATAATGACTTGCGTTTACCTTCCATAATACGTATTCGGTCCAGAGGTATTTCCATTTCTTCAGCAAGTTTCTCAACACCATCGAATTGCCGCTGTGAGATAACATAATCCCCTTGTGAATCAAAGGCGGTGTTAAATAACAAAAAAAATATGGCAGCTAGTAAGAAGGCAAAAATTGTATACTTTCCAAAACATAATATTAAATAGTGGCCAACTGCCAAAATAATCATCAACGAAATAAAATACCACAGAAATACCGAAATACCGTTTTCAATTGCTACCCATATTGTCTATGAAAACGAATACATTATATATTTGTATATACACAGAATAGAAACCGCTTAATACAAAATCCAAATTTGACACGGGGTTATATCAAATATTTATAAACTTTAATTTATTTTAATAATTCGGAAATGGAAGTAAGTTTATTTAATATAAAAATTTAATGTTCCGCGGATAAAAAAATAAATTCTACATTTTTCCTGAAGTCTAATTGATGACCTGCAATGTTGATAAGATCGAAGTAGAATGTAGAGCCATTGATAATGCGCCAACAATAAGGATATCTATAAACTAACTTTCTAACTAGTATTACATGTAAGTTTTGGAAAATTTTCGACGATCATAATAAGTATAGACGCGGTTGTTTTAAGCATAATATACATATTACTGAAAAATAATGTAGATATAATAATGCATACAAAACTAGAAGTAAATTTCATGTTTATCTATATACTTCTCAAGATCAATTTTTTGTAACTTTTTCCTGCAGTTCTACTACTTAATTTAATTATTCCATGGTTAAGACGCACACACACGTGCATATTTAATGTACGAGGATGGTTCAAATATAAACCGGAATTTCGTCATAAAAATTTTTATTTTATACTTACAGTGCTCATATTTTTTACAATTTTTCAAGATAACCCCCCTCGCACGCTACGCACTTTTTCCACCTCTCCGGCAATTTTTTTATTCCTTTTTCGTAAAAATTTCGCGGCTTGTCACATAGCCATTTGCGCACGAACGATTCCACCTCATCGTTGCTGTCGAAACGTTGTCCACCAAGTGCTTCTTTCAACGGGCCAAACAAATAATAATCACAAGGCGACAAATCTGGACTGTAAGGAGGATGTTCAAGTGTTTCCCAGCCCAATTCGGCCAATGTCTCTATCGTGAGCCGAGCGGTATGTGGCTTGGCGTTGTCTTGAAGCAGTATCGCACTACGGATCGGAATTTCGCGCCTTTTTGTTCGATAGGCCGGTTTGACTGTGATTTTTAGGAGGTTACTGTAATACTGCGCCGTCACAGTACGTTGTTCGGTTAGGAAATCGACTGCGATCACTCCCTTCATGTCCCAAAACACGGTACACAACACCTTCCCAGCTGACTGTGTAACCTTCGCTTTGACTGGCGCTCCCTCTTTTTTCTTCCGCCACTCCATAGACGAGCGTTTACTCTCCGGCGTATAGTAGTGTACCCAAGTTTCGTCCGTGGTGAATATTCGCCGCAATAAATTCTCTCCTTCCTCTTCATACCGCTGCAGGAGACGCGTACAAACTTCCCAACGAGTGAATTTCTGTTCAAAATTCAGAAGTCTTGGCACCCATCTGGCTGCAATTTTGCGATAACCTAGCCGATCATGAATTATTGTCTCAATACTACCTATGCTGATGCCCAATTCGTCGGTCATATCGCGTACACGGACGCGTTGGTCAGCCAAAATGAGTTGTTCGATGGCTTTGACGTGTTCATCTGTAATGCTGGTTTTTAGGCGCCGCGCATGTGCTATGTTTGACACCACTTCACGTCCTTTTCGAAACGCGGAACACCACTCGTACACTTGAGTTTTGGAGAGACACTCATCCCCGAACTGTTCGCGTAATTTTCGGTAAATTTCCACGGATTTTACGTCGTCTTTGACTAAAAAACGAATAATGATGCGTTGCGCAACAGACACTGGTACTTCTTTTTCACTCATGGCTCTAACTACACTAAAAAGTGAGGTTACGCGGTTCTAATTGCTCTACACGCTTCGTAACAAACCGGTCTAACTGCCAGTGCAACCACTTTTTCTACAATAAATTTTTCGCGCGTTTATTTAAAAATTCCGGTTTATATTTGAACCACCCTCATACAATCTCTCGGCATAATTGGACTGTTTATTGTCGTCGGAGAATACAGTCTGGCATGCTTACACCACTGAAAGTGTGAATTCCGATTTTTTGTCGAAATTTCGGCAAATTATCAATCTATCTGAAATTTACTTGGAAATTGACCTGGGATATTGATCTGAAATTGATCTGAAAATTGACCAGAATATTCACTGGGAAGTGCACCAGAATGCACCGGAAGATAAGTCCCCCCGTTTAACCAGAAGTTCACCAGAAATTCATCTACAAAAAATATAAAACAAAGCACAAAAAAGGCAGAGCACGGTAGATGCAAAGCAACAGGGATCCAAGGAGGGAAGAGAAAACAGCAAGGTAAGAGAACGAAGGAATGGAAATCCAAGGAACCTAAAAAATCACTAGAAACACTAAAAACAAAAAAAAGACAACAAAATCCAGAAGGAAAAGAAAGAAAGAAAGAAAAAGGAAAAAACAAAAAACCCAATGTCACCGCAGCTTCGTCTAATGAATCACAGGTTTTTACGCCGCCAGAATATTCAAACTGCCCTCCCTATTAAAATTAGGCTATTTCTCAATCTCAATAGCTTCCCTCACAAGCCTTTTACCGAAGTGACCTTCCCTAGCCAAAATAGTATTTTTATGTAAATCAATCACGTGACCAGTACTCGCCCGCTGTTCCGCCAACGCTGATTTATCAACTCGACTGTATTTGCAATCGGCAACAAGCTCCTTTACTCTCCTTTCGACAGTTCACCCTGTTTGACCAATGTATGTCAAACCACAGGAACATGAAACTTTACACATCCCGGCGCTATGCAACCATGGCAGGAAGTCTTTAGCACTACGCAAGACGTTTTTCATTTTAACACAAGTCCCAAACACCGGTCTTACATTGTTCTTCCTTAGAATCCTACCGATCCTGTCTGTAATGCTTCTGATGAACGACAACACTATACTGGTGAGGGGTTGTTCAGCTGTAGTCATGTTACCCCGTTTACTAAACCGATTTATATATTCATTCACCTCATTCCTCATATATCCATTACTAATCATTACCTTTTTAATGTATATTAACTCTTTCCAAACTGTTATTTTTAAGTCCGTTGTTGTTTTTTATATTTTTCTTTTTTTTCCCCTTTTTGTTTTGTTCCGGCGATTACCGATATTTTTTCGTTGATTTTCTTCTGTTTTGTTTTTATATCTATTGGGTTTTTCCCGTGTATTTTTTGTTGCTGTTTTGTTTAGGTATTTTTTAGGCTTGGGTTTTCCGTTTCGGTTTTTTTACTCTCTTATTTTTGTCGCTATTGTTGACCGAAGTTTGTGTTCTGGTGCTTTAATTCGCTTCTGATGACGGTCGGTATAAGCTGACCGAAACGTTAAGCGTTATATTTTTGGAAACACAAATATATTACATTTTCTAAACGCAGTTGTCCGAAAATTATGGTTAATCACTGCGAAAGTTTCAAACGTTTCATAATAAAACTGTTAATAACTCTCACTGCAATAAAACATGCTTAAGGGGTCTTATTAGTTTTTAAATAAATAATAAAAAAATATAATAATTTTCTTAAATGATAGAACAAAAACAAAAATATGCTTAAAGAGAGCTCTGTTGGTGCTTAAATATACAATAAAA
Organism: Icerya purchasi; assembly: GCA_039619475.1. Classification (NCBI taxonomy): domain Eukaryota; kingdom Metazoa; phylum Arthropoda; class Insecta; order Hemiptera; family Monophlebidae; genus Icerya; species Icerya purchasi. The sequence continues at coordinate 244,964,882 of CM077115.1, forward strand.
AAATATAAATAAATCTCTAAAGTAATAAAATTAAAATACAAGCTAAAAATAAAAAATCGCCATAAATAAATAAAAACTAATGAAAAGTAAAAAAAAAAAAAAAATGGCATTATTGTTAGATAAATTTCCTTTTTAAAACCTATTAGGAATCTTCATCGTTTCCAAACTATGACTTCTTTAAAACTGTTTTAGTACTTTCAATTCGATTTATTATTACAGTTAGAAATTCTCACATATCCGAACCTCTGCCTTTGCTTTATACGTTTAACATATTTTTTTCAATATGCCTGAGTAGGTTCCCACATTTAGCTGATGATAGACTAGATCCCAAAAGTAGGTTCTTCCCTTCAAAAAAAATGTAGTATTTTCTCCACTGATTTCAGTATTAAAGCGCTCATCACTTTCTATGATACAGTGTTCTGGAAAAAACATCCTGTAACACAGTAAAATAAAACGTGCAGTACTAAAATCATCCAAAAAAAAACTGATATTAAGAAAACTCTGTAGAATAGACAATGCAGTCATATTTAGAATATAAACGAACTTCCGCTATAGCTGAAAATTTTTTAAAGGAAGCAAAACAATCATCTTGGATAAGAACTGTAAAAAATTCAATAGGTACACTTTTTCTCTCAGCGAAATTTAGTCCCTGGCGGAGCGATTTAAAAATAAGAACAATCAGTTTATTATACCATAGAATATGGTAATTAGTTCTATGGATTTATCACTTCAGTTGTGCGCCTTATATTTCTTTAGTTGAAAAAATGGACGGACTAGATATTACACAGACGCAGAGTGAATTACATGTTCTAAGTAGTCAGATTACAGTTAAATAACTATTCACTCTATTATTCAAGAAGACAAATTTATCCTTGGGTTTGGATAGTCACATTTTCAATACTATTACATCTAGGAGATAAATTTAAAGTTGAATTAACGAATATTTTAATGAATTATTTGCCTCTGGTCTTTTACCACAGGACTGGTTCAAGATCTTGATGATCCCGATTTTAAAGTCAGGAAAATAACCTTTTAACTTGACATCATATAGACCTATATGTTTAACGTCGTGCTTTAGAAAAACGTTTGAAACTGAGGTTAAAAGCAAACCGACCTGCTGGAATGGATATAACGATTCCTACAAGAAGTCTTTGATTTTAAACCAGGGATTGCACTGCAGACTGTATACTAAATGGTACATACTATTCCTTTATAAAAAATGAATTTTTACTAGTAACTTTTTTAGACACAACGAGAGCATTTGATAATATAAATATTTTGGTATTAATGAATCAATTAAAAATAATTAGAATAGTAAAAATTCTAGCTAAATATATATATATTAATTACAACGTAATTCTTAGGCCCCCCCCCGCCGTTAGAAAAAATGTCCCAATTTTACGTTACGTTTGTTATATTTTATGGAATTTGTGTGATATGTTATTATATTCATATGGACCGATGTAGAATTACGTTGTAAATTTTAATCATTTTATACAAAGTATAGAAGAGAAAGAGACAGAAATGTAAGCAAGAGGAGTCAAGGAGCACAGCCCCTTGCGGGGCCAAAACGGTCGAATTTTTATATATATATATAAAACTTATTTTTAAGCAAGTATTTATATTTTAATAATCATGTAACGAGCAGGGTGAGGGTTGAAATAAGGAAATCATATAACGGATTAAATTAAGGCTCGGTATTAAGCCTTATACTTTTCAATATTTGTATAAAAGAGCTCTTTTTCGATATTGTTCTAGATATATTAGAATTAAATTAAATTTTGTGGAGAATAATAGTACTAACGACTATGTTTGCATATTTCGGTGAGCTATCGTTTAGATGTTAACCATCTCTTGTTTAACTGCGTGAAATGTGAAACGCACAGAAATTACATAATAGAGTTTTGTCAGCAAATATATTACTAGTCTAAGATATCACCTATCATTTGTGTTGTGGAGATCTTGCTTTAGTCGCTGTATTTATCTTTTTATAAATTTAAAGTATTATTATTTGAACTGCCCCGAAGACAATTATTTTACTTCGTTAATTTCCTACTTTTGCTTTTACCTAAATAATAATATTTTCCCTTGAAGTTGAATAGGTTTAATTTTCTCTCCCTTTTCCCATCGTTGGTTTCATGTATCTATGGTACTTTTACCTATTTTTATTGATGTGTTTGTTTCATTTTCTATTTCTGTTGAATACAATTGATGAGTTTGGAGTATAGTACGCGTGCCATTAAATCTCTCTATAATTGTAAGAACTCTTTTCGTTATTCCGTCATGACTTATCCGCACCCTTTCAAACATTCCCATATATATATAGTTCGCTGATATATTTTTTGAATTGTCTAGCTGCTCAAATTTTATTCTCTATTATATAATATATGTTATTCGTAAATGTGATATATTCGAAAGTTTGCTCTTACCTTTAATTCATTTTTGATTGCAAAAATATTGATATATGTTTTTCTATTTCTAAATATAAATATTCCAGCTATAACTAATGCATTTGTATAATTTATTATTTTGTAAGCTTCGATTAGTTTAATTGCTATGATATTCTGTGTATGTTCGCTAAAAATTTTTGAAATTTATCGAACTTTAGCATATCCTTGTAAATAATACTACCATATAATAGACATTTGATAATATCACTGTTTTGTATAATATTATTCCGTTTTTTTGTAAATGTGATTGTTATTGTTAAACAGTTTTATGAATATATTAATAAATTTCATAATTTCATCATTTATGTACTTGCATTGATTGTAAAATTTGAGGCTTTTATCTATCAGAACGCCAAGGTATTTTAATTGGTCATTTACTCTGATCTGTAGTCCGTATTTATTTAAGTTCATGTTAATTTTTTTCTGTAGTTGAATGTCATCAAATTTGTTTTGCTCATATTTAGATTATCCCATTTTTAGAAACTCTTTTATATTCTTATATGCTATTGCTAATGTGTTTTCTAACTTTTCTGTACTTCTATCTGGACTACTGTAATTGCTAAGTCGTCCACAAAAATGTTATAATTTTAACATCGTTCGGTAATTCTGATATATTTGTGCAAACAGTATATTCCATAAATATGGACTTAAAACCGCTCCTTATAATATACCCGTATCAACGTGTATCTTTTTCTTTTGTAATTGTTTATATTGATTTCAGTATATCTTTGATCGTAGTATTGATTTAGAATCTCCAATAAGCTATAGTCTAATTTTAATTTTTCCAGTTGTTTTACCATCTGATCTATGTCAATGCTATCGACGTCAATAATAACTTTTTTTCGCTTACCAAAATTATTCTGTATTATAGGTTACAGTATTTCCTTTTTTATTTTTTTTGTGATGATTTTTGTAACTAGAGTTTACCTTCTCTAGCAAGTAGTCACTCGACCGTCATAGGGTGCTAGTCCCACCGACGGAGAAACGAAACAACAACCACGTGAGTTTTGTACGTCCACATCGTGCACGGTGGCAATTTTCTGTTCGGCGGACTAAGCACTGATCAGGAAAGCAAAAGTAGAACTGACACTATACTGCTGATAGGGAAACGGAGGGAGGTTCACTTGCCGAAGTTGTGCCTGCCAATAAATACCGTTAAGCAGTCCACTGCAATTACAACAGCAGTATATCAGCAACTCGCTCGTGACAATGTGTCCCAGTCGGATTGATGTATATCAATCTAGAGCGAGTAGGCGAGTATCCGGCGCCTCATAACCGGGTCCTTTCGGCTAAGGGAGTAAACCCTGACAGAAAATCATGCAGAAAGTAATGGAAAACCACCGCATTATTTCTTTTTACAAGAAGCACGAGTGAAAGTAAAACGGAAAGAAAGTTTACTGGATCAGGTAAGCTCATTTGCGCCACACCCGGCAGGAGGACAGAACGGGGACCTCAGGTCGCCATCACACTGTATCCCGTAGTTACAGATAAGGAAGACACGTCTTCAATACCGAGGGTAAAATTATCAAGGACGCTAAAAATCGGAACGTGGAACGTAAACAGCATATTCGAGATAGGAAAAACGCATAACATTATAGCGGAAATGAAAATCACGGGTTTAAGCGAAACAAGGTGGCCTGGAATTGGTACTTGCGCACTAGGGGGAACAACCTTGTATTACACAGGAAATAATACGAAGGAACATAGGAACGGAGTTGGAACAATGGTAAATACAATTATTAGTAAGAGTATACTAGGATAGATACCGTACAATGAGCGAATGATATTATTAAAACTAAAAGGAAATCCATTTGACATAAACCTCATACAGATATACGCACCAACAGGAGATAAACAGCAGGCAGAAGTAGAAAACTTCTATAAAAACCTGGAAGACCTCGCTAAAGGCATAAAGCCGCATGAAGTGACAATAATAACGGGCGACTTCAACGCGAAGATCGGGGCGGAGAAAACAGGCGATATAGTAGGAGACTGGTACAGTTCTGTTAAGAACACAATCTTATGGTGACAAATACATGGTTCAAACTACCAAGCAGACGTCTGTATACCTGGAAATCACCTCAAGATATACCTAGTAATGTGGTAAGGAACCAAATAGATTACATACTATTAAATAAGCGGTATAGGAATGGTTGTATTGGTACAAAAACCCTACCAGGTGCGGATGTGCAGAGCGATCATGTCTTGTTGACAACCAAAATACGAGTCAAATTAAAAACTGTAAGAACTAGGAAACCAAAAAGATTGGATATGACACTAGTACATGAACCGTAAATAAAATATAAGATTGCAGAAGACATCAACAAAAATACTACGCTCGTTAAAGAAGAAGAAAGGAAATAAATAGAAAACGTGCAGGATATAACAGGCAGAGAAAGAATAAATAAAACATGGGAAAAACTAAAACTAATATTCACAGGGGTATCAACTGAATATTTGAAATCAGAGAAAAGGCAAAAGAAAAAAGGATGGATGAAGAGCGAAATACTAGAATTGATGGAAGAAAGGAAAAAAGCAAAAATCAAACCAGACTAAGATTAATATCTTCGCCTAAAAGCCATAATAAGAAAAAAGTGCAGATAAGCTAAAGAGCAATGGCTCAAAAATAAGTGTGAAGAAATTGAAGAGCTACAGCAAAAAATTGATAACTTCAACATACATAAAAAAGTTAAAGAAGTAGGAGGAATATACAAAACGATTAACAAACAACCGCTAAGGAATGAAAACGGCGAATTGATAGTAAAAGAGGAAGAGGTAAAAAAAGAATGGACAGAATTCATAAAGGAACTCTTCAAAGATAAAAGCCGTTCAGATCTCGGAAACTACACAGATCCCACATTACCAATACTAATATCAGAAACGGTACAAGCAATAAAATCGATGCACCACAGGAAAGCACCAGGTCCCGACAATATATGCACGGAAATGATAAAAATGATTGAGGAAGAAAACTTGGATATAGTAGCCGGGCTATTCAACAATGTTTATGAAACAGGAGAAATACCACAAGAATGGCTGCAATCGACCTTTGCCCCTATACTAAAAAAGGGAAACGTCACCAAATGTCAAAACTACAGACTAATCAGCCTAACAAACCACATATTAAAGATATTCATAAAGATAATACACGGTCGAATTAGCAAGAAATGCGAGGAAGGAATATCAAACACACAGTTCGGATTCCGGAAATCACTAGGAACAAGAGAAGCACTAGTGTGCATGACGACATTGATACAAAGATGTAGGGAATACGGCAATGACGTAATAGTGTGTTTCCTGGATCTACAGAAGGCATTTGATACGGTAAAGCATGATAGACTAATAAGTTGTTAGGAAAAAGCTGGAGTAGACCAACAAGATATAGATATAATAAAACAAATATATTGGAGACAGACAGCAGCCTTGAAAACGGATTATGGCTTTACAGATTACATACCAATTAATAAAGGTGTACGACAAGGGTGCGGTATGTCGCCGCTATTGTTCAATCTGTATACAGAGAATTATATAGGGCAAATACTAAAGAAGAATCTGAAGGGGGCATCAAAGTAAATGGACGGATAATAAAAAATATTAGATACGCAGACTACGTGGCGTTAGTAGCAAATACGGTACAGGATATACAAATATTACTGAATAAAATCATATCCGCCATGGAAAACTCGGGATTACGCCTAAACACGTAGAAAACAAAAGTGATGGTATTCAGTAAGAACAAGATAGCACGGCCAAGGATAACTATAAGTGGAGAGGCCATTGAAGTGGTCAAATTGGATATCTATTAAATGACGAGATGAATCCGGATAAAGAAATCAGATCGAGGATCGAACAAGCAAGATCAGTCTTTACTGAAAAAATGAGATCTCTGTTCACTAATAAAAATCTTAGCCTCAAATTAAGATATAGGATGGTCAAATGCTAAGTGTATTCAGTTTTATTATACAGGGTAGAGGCATGAACTTTAAAAAGTGCAAGCATAAAAAATCTAGAAGCGTTCGAAATGTGGTCTTCAGAAGAATTTTGAAAATATCGTGGATTGACCGCATATCAAATAAAAAGGTTTTTGAAAGAATGGAACAAAACAGAGAGCTAGTAACTATCATCAAAAAAAGAAAGCTAGCGTACTTAGGACACATTATGAACTAGTGCAGTTAGTTATACAAGACAAAATGGAAAGGACGCAGAAGACTGTCATGGTTAAAGATTCTAGAAGAATGGACGGGCTGGTCAATCAACAAATTACTTCTTTCGGCCAGGAACAGATCCAGTCTTTCACAAATTGTGGCTAACCTTCGTTAACGGAGATGGCACTAGAAGAAGAAGAAGAAGAAGAAGGTAAATATTTGCACTTTCCAGGCAAACATTGACTAAGCGTGTTACGAGCACTTGGTCTTTAGTTTTATCAAGTTAAGCCAATGATGCTAAAAAAATCTCGTCTATTTGTTCAACAAATTTTCTTACTAATGAGGTGATATGTACGAGGTATGGGCAATTCCTGCAAACACATCAACGATGATATGGGGTCATTTTCCAGGTAAAAAAAGATAAATGGTCATGGTGCTAATCAAGAGCGTCATGTGTACTGTACGCATAGTCCGCGTAAATTTTTTGTTTGTATTTATTTTTCTTTTTACTTTTTCAAATTTTTAAGTAAAGTGGGAATTCAACTAAACAGAAATTTTCGGTTAAATCGGGCGCACTTTACTATTAAAAAGAGATTTTAAAAACACCTTAAATCAATAAATAAAACTTTACTCCATTTGCCAAAATCGTTGATAAAAACACTACAACGCTAATAACAATGGTCATTGGCACAAAAGCAAATACTATCGCACAATGTGCTATCCAGTCTGAATGGTTATTTCTTATTTGTACAAATTTCACAGCGAAATTCCAACATTTTAAGGCATAACCGCTCACTAAAAGTAGCTAAAAAAAAAACAAAAAAAAACAATTAGTGGAATAAAACGGAACGATACGTAGTTTATTGTATTTCAACTGGTTTTACGATAAGGTATGTTATAATAATGTTTTCATTCGGCAGTGCCATACAAAGGTATAATAGCAGGCCAACACATTTAATACGATGTCTTTGTAGTGGGCCGTATAGTTTTTTCTTTTATGGATTCGTCGATGAGAATATTAGCCCAAGAAATGAAAAAAAGGAGAAAATAAATTATAATCTTAAACCTTTAAGGAAAAAGGATAAAAATAATTCGAGGACAGGAATAAGAGAAGTAGAAGGAAATGACAAAATGTAAAAAGCACTATAAATAATAGGGATACTGTAATAGAGTAAAAAAACGATTTTGTTCAGCAGAAAAAGTCTGAGATAATTATGCATGAGGGAGAATATGATTAAAGCAAAAGCGACAAGCAGTCGAGATTGTGGAGCGTTTGAACAAGTATCTAGAAAACTACGGGCGAGGAGGAAGAGATAGCTGATTAGAGAGGTAAAAGGAGGCAGGACTAAAAGATGAAGAAGAATAGGAGTTAAACCATAATCTGGAAAGAGTCATTTAATAAAAGAAGAGCAATATTATGAGTTGAAAATGTGCCTAAAATTCTGCCACTGGGAACTGAAGAACGTGCTAAGGAATCTATCATCTCATTGCTCTCAATGCCCAAATAACGAGAAATTCGCAGAAGATCAGATCTTGACCGAATATGAAAGAGAAAAATATCATGGATGAGGGAGCGTATGAGAAGTATTACTTAATCGAAAGAGGGAGCAGGAAGATTAGATGGCATAGCCTGTAAAACACTTTTAGAATCCTACTTATCCTCATATTGTTTTTTCTATAGAATTAGTACCATAACAAACCCGTACAATCTTAATCATTCCTCTTTTCAGTTCTTTCCCGCACATGATCAATCAAACGTTTAAACACTATAATATTCCTGAGTTAGAAAATAAAAATAAACCCAGAATATTAACTAAAGATCGAAATGATACTGCGATATTCAACTATAACACGGAGCCAACTAAAACAAATGAAATTACAGAATAGGCGGAAAATGAAATGAACATTACTATTTGATGATTTCAGTAACGCAAAAAGAGAAGTTATGGAACGCGACGTTTGTGCATATTTATTAATAAATTTATATTATTATTAATAATAAAGGTATTATTATTCGAATGTTTAAGAACTTGTGTAGATTTTTACGAAATCAAAATTATACAAACGGCGCTGCTTGTCTTCGTCTTATTATTATTATTATTCCGCCGAAAAATCCGCGTATTATTTAAATTTATCCGTTATATTTTCAAAAATCGTATTACATTGAATCGAGGAAAATGGAATTTTACTAGAATACGCAAAACCCTTAAAACCATCAACAACAAATATTTAGGGAATAAAAGGTATTTATGTGTGTGTGTGTGTGCAGTTCAGCAGTTTACTAAGTGTATTCTACAAATTATCTGCCGATAGTAGAGTGTTCAAATGCGTTACTTTTTTGCGAGTTTTCCGGGATTTTTCCGTTTCTTGTCATAATTTTGTCGGTCTTTAAAAACAGTTCTGAACACATATCGCTAATCGCTCCTTATTTTTTGGGGGAATTTTCAAATTCGTCTCACCGCAGTTTCAGTGTTGCAGTGGTACAGAATTTTTTAACACGGTACTAACAGCGATTTAAGGAATTCAATGGAAGAGTTAGTAAGTTGCTTTTTTTTTTAAATCATGTAAAATAATTGTAAAAAATTTAATTAATATTTTAAATGTGGAAATTGAAAAACCAAAAAACAAAAAGGAACTCGTGAAATGCGGACAAGGGGATGACATTATCATGCTGACTTTTTCCGGTTACTCTCTCGAATCGAAGTCGGACTAATTATGTGCTGTGCATATTACTACAAGTATAAAGAATCACCGTATTAATTCGCTACGATAATATTTCAGATTTTAACAAATGCTGAAATAATTAATCAGTAAAAATTACAATAAACAAAATATACTTAATAATTTAGTTGAATATATTACCGAAATTGAAAGGCTTTTAGTAAACATATGAACCAATTGCATCAAATCGGCCATAAAAACAAAAAATTTAGCAGTTTCAAATACATATTTACTATAATAGTTTCTTAAAAATTTAGGAACCTGAACCATTTCCTCCATTTTGTCTACCTGCCATAAAATGAAATGATATATCACAATATTATAGAGAACAAACACTACAAATAGTAATTAATCTCTCGGAGAAAAAAAACATTGGGCTGAAAAATTGGAGAACCCCATGATGTACCGGTTCATTTAGAACAATGAAGAGTTGTGAGCCTATTTTACATCCAGTTGCGAATTAGCAAGTAGACACTAAATTTATTTTACCTGGAACATAAAGATCGTTAAAAATAATGCCAAGTGGAAAGGAATTGAAATATTTTCCGTTTTTTTACTTTTTTTAATGTGCGCAGTAAATTTAAATAATGTTGACCGCGTAAGTAAACCTGATTGGTAAAACAGGCACTCGAAGGTACTCAGTGAGTTGAAAAAGAAAAATAACGAAATTTCTATTATAAATACATACATCAGTGTGCCAAAAAAAGGTATAAGGGGACGGTGCCTCCCGTCGGTAATGTTTTCAATTACCATACTTGGAAAATTTTGATTCTGATTAAAGTTTTAGATTAGTTCGAGTTTTAACTCCTTCGACTCTCAATCAAAGTTCAGTTTTGGCTAAAAGATTAAAAATATATAAAAATTTTGGGTATAGTTTCGTTTTTTGTTTTTTTTGCGGGGGGGCTCGTAAACTATGGACATTAATCCAGCACAAATGAAATTTTTCGACATTTTCTATGTGTGGCAACGGTATTCAAACCAAGTCCTATCTGAACAAAACACCGCCGCTTAACCAACTATGCTATGGTAATTAGCATTTTCTTTTCCTTTTTTCTCCGTACTTTTCTAATGGTTAATGGTTTACTGTTGACAAGACTGATAAAAAAAGAGAAAAAAAAAAGAATCATATCGACAGTCATACGGAACATATTGATCAAAATGTCTTCGGTACTTCTCATATTTCAATAAATATTTTAGTTAATACTCCTAGTCAGCGAATAATTGAGCACTTCAAATAATATTTCTTTTCGGAACATTATCAAACCGGATTTCAACGGTCATCGCAAAATTTGGTTTTAGTAGAGTAGTTCAAGACAATGTTGTTCCTTTTTACACTACTAATATTTCAGGGATGCTTGTATCTTTTTTTCGATCTGAAATTTACGTTTCTTAAAAAACATTTTTTTCGAATTTTAATCTTCTCTTTCATCACTGGTCGCCCAAAATCACAAATAGACAAATGTAATCGCCTAAACAGAACCCTAACTTCGGCCATGTACACTTTATTATTATACTTGTAAACATAATGAAGCAAAAGAGTGAACAAATTATACGAGCAATGACGTAATCATCAAAAGAATTAAATAACTGCAATTGATACATACATTTCGGATTACTAACCAACAGGTAAAAATGAACGGTAACCAGGTTATGAATAAAATAATAATTGAAATAATTTGAACGTATTTCATAATTAGACATCGCGTACAAACATAAGTAAAACAATAGTGATCAATTCATGTTCTCCAAAATAAATAGCCAGCTATATAATATACTGCAATCTTTTAAATGAATTAAAATGTTTCTATTTCGATACATCTTACAATTTATGTAATAAATACAACTATTACACTCCACTACTATTATGCAACGAGTAAAACTTTAAACTATTAAAATAAATGTAACCAAAAGCACACTCAGGATTTTGTTTTGGTCGGGGCTAGAATTTAGAAGATGAGTTAGGGGGTGGTAACTCGGTACCTCGACTAAGTACCGATCTATTTTCGTGGTTTGTAAATTGAAATAAAAAAAAAATTTAAAAAAATACAAAATTAACGAATATTATTTTTTTTAAAATTACAAATCTGACGAATTTTATTTTAAAAAAAATAATAATAATAGAAACGTAACATTATGTTTGTTATAACCACAAATTAGATAAGTACACGAATTTTATTTTTAAAAAAATTAGCTAAAAGTATTATAACATTATACTTGTAATATAAGTAAAAAGTAAATATGTATGTTTTTAAAAAAAAATTAAGTAAAACAAAATATTACAAAACGAAATTAAGATTTCGAAGATTTTTTGGGAGGAGCAATGGCCCCGTGGCACCCCCCCTTGATTGCGCCAATGAATGTAACTAAAAATTCAGCAAATAACTGGAAATTACACGTAAAAACATACAGTAACATTTCCGGTCTAACTCAACGTTAGCTAAACGTAAAACCTACTAAGCTGAGCCGACTCTGTCAAATATGTATAATTTTTATTACTATTAAAAACCTCGCGCATTTTATGTTTATATTAATGATTTAAATAACATTTTTCAAATTTCGAAAAATTCTATTTTATTAACAGGAAAAAAATTGGTAACTGTATTTAAAAAAAAAAAGTATGGTCGGTTCCGATTTTTTATTCTTCTTCTATTGCTTCTTTATGTCTCAAGGATCAACTTAACCACTATATTTATATCATTTGTATGTTAATAAAATAAAAAATAATTTGAAATCTATATACAATTACATAGCGTATTAATTACTGAGTTTGTATTTGCTAAACTGTTAAAAATGCCAAAATGTAATCAAAGAAAAAAAAAAAAGAAAATGATATAGAGCATTTTATTCCAGTAAAATGTTCTGCTAACGAAGCTTTCACTGAAACGCGTTTAAAACAACTGAAAATTTAGAGTTGGCTTTGTGTAATATTGGACAAGAATAATGCAGCCAATATGAAAGGAAAATATGCCGCAACGCAAAATAGAATTGTACAACTAAACCCTCGGTCATTCTTTGTGCTATGTAATGATCACTTTTTTAACTCGATAGTTTTCTTTGGGGGGGGGGGGCTGGCACCGAATTTCTATAATTGATATAATCTAACAGGTTAATGTACAAGAAAAATAAAAGGTCATGTTAATTCGTTCAGAAATCAGTAATAACACTGCAAGCTTATATAGTAGACGTTTGCAACATAATTCGAACACACATGGCCGCAGTGATGTAACAGAACCGACGAATGCCGAAAAAGAAAGTAGAAAATGAAAACTGACCATATCGCGATCCAAGTGCAATAAACATTTGAGCACGACTGAACAGCAAAAATTATGAGTTTAGGACTGAGTAAAGGGTAATATAACATATATGCTCCCTAAATTTTCGATAGAATTAATTATTCGGTATAGGATGCAAGAAATTGGATAGCTTCCAGAAAAAGAAAATAAAAAACAAACAGCATTAAAATAGGAAATTATATACATAACATACTGATACTAGCGGTACAGGAAACCCGGTATATGGATGAAGAAGTAATGGACCTAGAGGGATACAGAATTTATAAAGGAGTTAAAGCGATAAAAATAGGTAAAAATCTACCGCTATTTGGAACAGCGTTTGTTGTTAGCAAGAAAATTCTGAGTTCTATCGAACAATTTTGGAGCCCTTCAGAAAGATTGTCATTACTTTCTATTCGGTGCGCAAATAAAAGGTATACACTGCTTAATACGCATGCACCTACGAATATCGACAATAAACGCAAACGTGAGGAAGTAGAAGAGTTCTGGGATATGCTGGAAGAAAATCTTAATAAAAAACCAAATCAGAACATTACAATTCTGTTAGAAGATTTTAATGCTCAGTTAGGTGATGATTATATAAATATAGAGCAGTAATAGGAAAATACCCGGCACACAGAAGAACTAACGGAAACGGAGTTAGGCTGGTAGAAATGTGTCGAAGTTTTAATTTGCAAATAATGTCAACATTCTTCAAGCATAAACCGAGCAAACAAAAAACATGGCGATCACCAGGCAGTAGAATTGAAGAAAAACAGATTGATCATGTAGCAATTAGTAGAAAAGCGATAAAAGAAATCATGAACGTTAAAGTCCAAAGAGGAGCAGAATTTGATTCTGACCACTACCTCTCAAAGATCAAAGTAAATTTCATCCCCTTTCGAAATGTTAAAAACAAGTCAAGAACCATTAAATATGACATAAAGAAATTGAAACTTAAGAACGAAATTAGAGAAGAGTACCAAAATAAATTAGTCTTCGAATCCAGGCGGTGGCCTGATATTGCAAATAAGATACAGCAAGCTGGTAGTCGCAGAAACAAAAACATAGGTGGTGGAATGATACATGTGATGAGATATTGGCACAAAGAACAAGTATGTGGAGAAAATGGAACTCTAGCAAAAAAATTGAAGATCTAGAACCATTCAGGAGGGCTAGAAAGGAGACAAATAAGACGTTTAGACGAGCGAAACGTTTTTATGAACAAACACAAATAGAACAAATAGAAGAGGATTTCAAGAAAAATAACGTTAAAGATTTCTACAAAGTGTTCAAATCCTACATTGTAGGATACCAGAGGTCTGGTATTTGCTTCGAAGATGGAAAGAGATTGGGATTAACAGATAAAGAAAATTGTGACATTCTGGCGAGTTATTTCAAAAGATTGCTGAACTGCGACAACCCAGTTAAAAAATTGCCCAAACGTCAACCAACATATAAGCAACAAGACACCATGCCACCGTCCAAGGATGAGGTGGCAGTACTTATTAAGGGCCTAAAAGACAACAAGGCACCAGGAGAGGATTCGATTATTCCGGAAATTTTCAAGTTGGCCGAGGGAAGAATTGCAGGTGTATTAGCTGAGCTCTTCGAAGAAATTTGGAAGAAACAAGTTATACCAATAGAATGGAAATCCGCACTAATACATCCAATTCACAAAAGAGGCAACAAGAGGGATATAAACAACTATAGAGGAATATCCCTGCTTCCTGTAGCTTATAAAATTCTTTCACAAGCAATCCTAAAAAGAGTCGAAAACACCTTAAACGAAAATTTAGGGGAATACCAGGCCGGTTTTAGGAAAGGAAGATCATCCCCGGAACAAATTCTTAATGTGAAGAATATTATTAGGTTTAAATCAATTAGAAATAATGATTATGTAGCCGTATTTATCGATTTCAAGAAGGCATATGATTCAGTCGATAGGAGTACGGTGTTCGACGTTTTAGAAGAATTGGGTTAGACGATACGTCCAGAAATATAATAAAGCAAACTTTAATCAACACAAGGTGCAGGGTTAAATTTAGAGGAGAAATCTCGGATCCATTTGATATTGTTGCGGGTGTAAGACAAGGAGATAGCTTATCACCAATCCTTTTTAATTGTATTTTGGAAAAAATTATCAGAGAATGGAGAATTCTGATAGAAAAGGAATACATATCGACTGCTTGGCTTTCGCGGATGATTTAAATATCTTTGCTAATGATTTAACGTCAGCAATGAATAAGATCAACCAACTAATAAAAGTCTCGGAATGTGTAGGCCTTCAAATATCTGTTGAAAAAACCAAGTACATGACAAATATTAAAAAAAGCCCAGACTATTTTAATACATCTGCTGGAAAAATAACGCGAGTTAAAAAGGTCAAATATCTAGGGGAACTTATACAACAAAATGGACTAGAAGAAGAAGCAATGAACAGTAGAATATTTAAATTAGGTCAGGCATATCACTTGGTGAAGAATGTTTACGAAAAAAAAAAGCAATGAGCATAGGAGCAAAACTAAGACATTATGCTACAGTTGTAAAACCAAAAGGGTTATATGCATCAGAAACGTTAAATCTAAACAAGAAAATATTAACAAATCAATTAGAAATAAGGGAACGGAGAATCCTGAGAAAGATTATAGGAGTTGAATGGAATGATGGACAGTTCAAATGGGTTTCGAACTATAAACTATATAGCAAAATTGAACCATTGTCCATATCAATAAGGAAAAGAAGATTATTATTTTACGGGCATATTACCAGAATGCAAGAGGACAGGTTAACCAAGAGAATTTATGAATTCATGAAAACGAAGAAAATAAGACCTGCATAGTTCAATGAATGTGAAAAGGATATGGAATTAATGGATGTTACTGAAACACAAATGTTTAATAAGGGGAATGGTTTCATAAAACAGTTACGACGTCAATCTTTAAAATAGAACAAGTTAACCGGAAGAGGTCGCTTTCGATAAGCCATAAAAATGCCTTGATGGAGGGTCTCAAGAAATACCGGAAAGATGTTAAGGAAGGAAGAAGGAAAAGTTGTAAAATGAAAACTTAGTTGTTTAGCGTAGTCCATAGAGGCTGAAATCGAAAAAAAAAAAAAAAAAAAAAAAAATATATATATATATATACTAGGGGATTGATCTCGCTGGCTGCTTCGCGGCCCATTCCTTCGGACTTCAAATTATTTTACTTTGTAAATTTTCATAAAGACTGCAGCGTTCACATATATTTTGAATATGTCAATCAAAAAAGTATAGTTTAGATTAAAATATCTGAAACCGCTAACAGAGTAATATATGCCAGAGGAATACGTTGATTTTAATTATTTTTAAAATAAGACATTAACAATATTCATTTTTTTAAATGCAATGATGAAATTTGTTTTTATTTTATTAGAATCTAAGCAATAATATAAATAAGTCACCGTTGACCACCACTCCAATCATTTCAAAATTTATATGCTTAAATTATTTTTTAAAATTAGGGCCCTTTAATTTTAAAATTTTGGGCGTCTCGTATTTTTTCTATATTTTAACGATTGAAATACATCATTAAAAAAAAAGTGACCCTCTAGTTATTAGGGAAAGAGCAGTGGACGTCTTTTTAGTTTCCAGTCTTTCCGCCTTAAGCGTGCATTTTTCCAAATTTTGGTCCCTAAATATCAAAATTTTTCGAATTTTGTATTTTCCGCGTATTCTTTGAGACCTTAGTATGTGAGTTAAAAAGAAAATCGATACCGTAACTCATATAGAACTGGCCGTGGAATTTTTTTAAATTTTTTTTCTTAAAACTTGATTTTTACATTTTTCAAATTTTAGGGCCTTTAATTTTAAAATTTTAGGAGTCTCGTATTTTTCCTATATTTTAGCGATTGGAATACATGATTTAAAGAAAAGAGGGACTCTCCAGCTACCATGGTAAGAGCTGTGGACTTCTTTTTAGTTTCCAGTATTTCCGCTTTAAGCGTGTATTTTCACAAGTTTTTTCGAAATTTATATTTTTTCTGTATTCTGAAGATTTTGTTATGTAGGTTAAAAAGAAAAGCAATACCGTAACTTACATAGAACCGGCTGTGGAATTTGTTAAAATTTTTTTGTTTAAAATTTGCTTTTCACATTTTTCAAAATTTTCGGGGTTTCGTATTTTACCTATATCCCAGATATTGAAATACATTATTTAAAGAAAAGAGTGACTCTCCAGCTACCATGAGAAGAGCTGTGGATTTTTTTTTTTAGTTTCCAGTCTTACCATTTTGAGCGTGTATCTTCCCAAATTTTGGTCCCCAAAAATCAAAATTTTTCGAATTTTTTAAATTTTCCTGAATTTCGGAGAGCTTATTGTGCAGGTTAAAACGAAAATCAATATCATAACTCACATAGAACTGGCTATAACATTTTTTTAAATATTTTTTCTTAAAACTCTGTTTTCACATTTTTCAAAATTTAGGCACTTTAATTTTGAAATTTTGGGGTCTGATACTTTTCCTTTATTTTAGCGACCGAAATACATCATTTCAAAAAAAAAAAAAAGTGACCCTCCAGCTACCATGGTAAGAGGTGTGGACTTTTTTTACCGCTTTAAGCGCGTATTTTCCAAAATTTTGGTTCCTTGATATCAAAATTTTTCGCATTTTATATTTCCCCTCTATTCCAGAATCCTTAGTGTGTAGGTTAAAAAGAAAATCAAAACCGTAACTTATATCGAATCGGCTGCAAAATTTTTTAAAAATTTTTTTTTTGAAATTTGATTTTTAAATTTTTCAAAATTTGGTCTCTCTAATTTTAAAATTTTTAAGGTTTCGTATTTTTCATATATTCTGCGGGTTGAAATACATGATTTAAAAAAATGAATGACCCTTTAGCCACCATGGAAAGAGCTGTGGACTTTTTTTTAGTTTCTAGTATTTCCGATTTTTTTTTTCAATATATTTATTGTCGCTCCGATATAGACTACGAAAATACGTGTCTAATGTATCGAGACGAATATTTATTTACGTTTAAACTTGGTCGGGTTCTAGTCGATTGAAATTAAAAATTGTCTTTATAGTAATGCTTTTACGAAATTTTCCCATCGCTGACGAATTTTACAACGGCTCTCGATTTTTAGCTCGTAAAATCCAGCGAAATTTGTGGCATTGCAAGATAATATAATCGGGGCGGCTAAAAAAGGGGACAAAAGTTAATCCATGTCCAGCTTCATTATTTTGTACGGTTCATACATGTGAAAAACGCTTCTTTCATTTTGATGGGAAAGTATCGGCCCACCCGAATTTTCTGCGTTGGTACCCTGATGTCTGCAAGTGCGACGAGCCGCTTGATCTCAACATCTCATTTACACCATTCACGCTGTCCTACAGCTACCGTTACAAAAAAAATTGCAAAGATGTAAAACGACTACAATTTCCTGTTCGTTTGTCTTTTTCGGTGACAATAAACAAATCTCGGGGACAAACATTCAATAACAGCAATCTTACAATGAAAAAAGACGACCCAATTTTCCCGTTCTATTCGAAGAAGCTTAATTATAAGTTAGAACTCGTTTTGACGTGAAACATCTTGAAAATCGCTCGTGAAACGAAATTGCGCAATGCAATGACTATTATTTTTCACCGCATATATTTATATATATTTATATATATTTATATACTAGCTGTGCCCGCGACGTTGCTCGCGTGAATTATGCTTCTAAAAAATTACTTTATTTGTTAAATTACACCCGCGCGGAATTCAGTTCATGACTGTGTAAGAGTATCAGTAAATGATTATTTGTCAAAAGATTTTTTATTGACCGTGGCGGCTCGTGAATATTGGGGAGACTAACTTTTCCAGAAGCACAGCACATACCATTAGGTTCATTGGCCCATTTTTTGGCAGAACACTTGGAGCAGATCTTATTCATGGCTCCGATTTGGACGGAAGACTATTGAGCATAATCAATCTGTGGATCGTATCTGAAAGCCGATCTGTTACTATGAGCTAAAACTCGATTACGAACTCTAGTCGTTGACGTCTGTTGTCTTTCTCTCTGATCTCGAAGGCGTTGGGAACGCTCAGAGCTCGATTCCCTAGTGCGAGCTTGTATATTTCTAATATTTTGCTCTTCAAGCCGCTGCGAACGCTCGATACTCGACTCTCTGGCACGCGATTGCGACGCGTATTCTCTTTGACTTGCAAGACGATTTTCAGTTTCTGATGAAGATTCTCCATTACGACGTATTTTTGATGCCCTCGCCATGGAACTATTTCTAGAAAGTTAAGATCTTAATCTTTTGGGCATTTTGTACCTTTTACAAAAGATAACGGTAACGCTCAAAAATTTTCATTCCTTACGTTAACACACTATTTCCATTAGTGATGAGCTTGTAAACGATGCTAAGGCGATGTTTATCCGAATTTTTCATTTCCATGGTAATTAACATTGATATTTTAATGTTTTATAAAAAAAGTTTTTGCAACGCACGCGATGTAAGGAATTGTTTAGGTCACTTTTTTACACCTTGAGTTACATTATTGGAGTTTTAGTAAGGATCCCTAATTTTTTTGAAAATATAATATAGCCTATGTCACCGAAGATAATTTAGCTTCCCAACGGTGAAGGAATTTTTCAAATCGGTCCAGTAGTTTTGGAACCTATTCAATGTAAACAAACAAACAAACAAACAATCAAATCTTTCCTCTTTATAATATTAGTATAGATATATTTATATATATTTATAAATATTTATATATATTTATATATATTTACACTCATACCCCGCTTTACGGCTAAGATAGGTTCCGGGAAAATTGGCTGTAAAGCGAAAAGCCGTATATCGAATCAAATATTTTAATACAAATTCATACAAACTGAATAGGGTCCGTTCTAATTTCTTATAAAATGATACAATTTTTTATCTAAAAGGCTTTTTTGTTTTACATAACAACCATGGGTGTATAACATAAAAGAGGAGATTTCAAAACAATAAAAAATTAAATCAAATTTATTATCTAAAATAAATTTGTATCATATAAAATTATTAAAATTGAAAATTAAAGATATATGTAAACTTCTAATCTGATGTTAGAGATTTACTTGAAGAATCGGTAAGTAATGACTGAGTTAATTTCTCGAGACATATTAGCGCTGCGCTCTGTGTCAAGATCATTTTGAAATAGGATGTTTATTCCTTGTTGCAAGAAAGAAAGTGCCTTCGTCAAATGCTCCAATTTCAGCACTTGGCATACGGAAGGCTCTGGTTCTTGGTTTTCATCGAGTGCACCTTCCGATTCAAGTTGAATCAATTCCTCAAATGAAAGTGATGCTCTTTCAGCGTCTAGAAAATCAATCACATCATTTTCTTATAAATCCTCAAAACCAAGATCGTTCGCCAAAGCCAAAATGGTTTTTCTCAAATTTCGCAAAAAGAATCAACTTCGGAGTCATCAGTTTTTAAACACTCTAGCCATATTTTTTTCCAAACATGATTCATGGTAGTTGAATGCAATTCCTTCCAGGATTGACCACCAATGTTGTCTACAGCATCCTTAATGTTGCAGTTTTTCGAAAATTGTTTGAGTGAAAGTCCATTATTTGCTTCACTTATAAGTTTCTGAAAAGTTCTACACAAATAACGAGCCTTGAAAGTGGCTATCGTACCCTAATCCATTGGTTGGATTAAAGCTGTTGTATTTTTGGGAAGATACTTAATCTCCACATTTCCAGATAATTCGGACAAATTAACCGAGTGTCTTGGAGCATTATCCAAAATAAGTAATGCTTTGTTGCTTAAGTTATTCTCTTGCAAATATTTTTTTGACTTCTGGACAAAAATGATTTTTAAACCAGTCTTCAAAGATTTAGTCATCCAACCTTTTTTGTTGGATCTCTAAATGATAGGGAATTCTTTCTTGTTTTTTTATTTAACCGCCAATATGCGAAAAAAAATACTGCTTTTTTTTGGCTATAAAGTGAAACATATGAGCCGTAAAACGAAAAGGTGCCAAAATTCAAAAAGGCCGTTCAAGCGAAAAGCCGTAAAACGGCCGTTTTACGTTAATACAACGGGCCTGTGGCCCAGCACAGCCGCACCATTTTTTTTTTCATTTCTATGTCACACCTTGGAATATGTAAAGAAATATAAACGAGAAAATCGGTTTTTATTTTAATTTTTTTTTTTTTTTGGCCCAGCATCTAATCCATTTGGTCACAAAATAACAGTTAGTCGATAGTATTGTATTTCGTACGATTTTTTTATGCTAAAGGATTGCTGTGAAAAGTTTACATCTAAAAAGTATAGTTCAGACCCAATTGAAAACAATTCTTAATAAACATGAAAAATTATTAGATGAACTGCGATTTTTGTATTCCTTCAAGTTTTTAAAATATCGAGTTTTCTTAAAAATCTAACGATTTACAATCGAATGTTTTATTGTTTTCGATCGTCAACTTTTTACTACAGCATTTTTGTGGTTCAAGATCCGAACCAGGGGTCGAAACTCCCCCTGGTGTAAACATTTATATATACAATTTTTCATTTTATTAAGTTTATGCTCTGGTAGTCAAACAAGAACGTACACTCTGGATTCCCACAGCTACCTTCACGTTTACATGGTGACTGCCGTTAAACAGGAAGATATAAATCTAAAGGCGATTAATGGCAAAGGCAACAACGTTACCACTCCTGTTTTTGCAAAAAAAAAAAAACAAAAAAAAAAAACGAACGAAAAACGGAACAAAACAATAAGATAGATACCGATAAAAATTAAATTAACAAATGTTACACGCAATAAAATCGGAGAAATTAATACAGAACTATTCGGGGAAATGGGACATATTTAGACTGAAAGAAATGTGAAAGTTAAGTGAAAATGTAATAAAATTAAACTGACAAAATGTACGATACGGAAAAAAAATCGTATAAACACAGTAGGGTTCTTAATAGAAAATGGTGCACGCAAGTGGAAAATATGTTAGCAAACCGGCTAGAATAGTATTACAACTAAACAAGCAAAAGCTTAAGGCAAACGGGATAATACAGAAATGGAAGATGTTTACAAGAAATTGCACGATACTCTAAAAGTAGGCAAATGTAATTCATAGTTATAATTGGAGGTTTTAACAGGAGAATAAACGTCACGATACACACAAGAAAGCAGTGGGAGAACATCGGTACCAGAAATGAGAAAGGAGAAGCGTTATCAAACCTCCTGAAATCTAACAAATCCTATGCAATGAACACGTTAAAAAAAAAAGAACATGGAACGAGAAGCTCAGACTTTAAATATAAGAATGAAACTGATTACGTTGAATAATTGAAGTATAATATTTGACAAGTACTCGAAAACAGTTGAATAAAACACAGACGGGGTAATTAGAAATTTTAAACAACTATCGACAATGATTAGATTATTACCATAGATATATGTCAAACGCATAATAACAAATTGATTGCAGATTAATCTTCACTAACCAAGAGATGGGTAATAAGAGTAAATATAGTGTAAAGGTATGGGTAATGGGAAATTATGAAAAAAAATATATATATATATTTATGTATATTCGATTATCCAGGACTGAGAATTACAAGAGACAAGCAGTTAATAACACAAACGGAAATGGAGAGAATATAATAATACTGCTGGCATAGACAGCATTTAGGAAATTGAGCGATGCATTAACAAATGAAAAAATTTACCTTGAAGAGTAAACTTTACGATTAATGTATGCTGCCAGACCTTATGTAATCCAAACCGAGTAATTTACAAAAAGCAAAAAAAATAAAAATAAGAAAAACGTAAGTAGCGAGTGAAAGAATAGTTCTGAATATAAGATGAGGAGATCGCGTACAAATTTTTTAAACCATTCAGTTAAACTCCAGTAACTCAGTTGTTTATATATAGTCGTGACACAGATTTTTTTTTTATAAATATATATATACATATGTATGTATGCATATATATATATATATATATATATATATATATATATATATATATATATATATATATATATATATACAGTGGAAACCGTTTAACACGAAACTGAAGGGACCGAAATATTTCTTCGTGTTAAAAGAATTTCGTGTTAACCGAAACATGCAAAAAAAAAAAGTAAAATAAAAAATTAAAAACTCACCAATATTTTTAATGTCGGTAAAATGTATCAATTCGATTTTCCGCTAACATTAACACTTGTAGGTAGTACGTATAAACACTTCAAATAATTATATTATAAAAAAAACATAAAAAATTATTGTTTTTTGGGAAACTTGTCGACCGAAATTAAGTAGTATTGCATTCCCAGGGGGTAAATAATAGTAACCATTGTTAATTTTATTTATCTGTTAAGGGATGCGACTGGAAAAGCGGGTATATTTGTCCTTCTGAGAAGCAAAATCTTTTCGTGTTAAGCGATTTTTGTTTCGTATTGTTTCGTGATAAAAGAAAAAAAATGTATGTAATTATATGGCATTTTGTCGGGACCGTAGTGTTGTTTCGTATTAAGCGTTTTTTCAGGTTAACCGGTTTCGTGTTAAACAATTTCCACTGTATATATGTATATGATATCAGTGGCACAATTATATTTTAAAAGTAAATATAACAACAACGTACAAAACGTTATCGTAACGGAAATGATTTAAAACCGAAATAAATCTTACAGAACTTATTATACTAAAACTAGCGTGCACAAAATGTACCAATATTTAATGCCACGGCTCCCATCCAAACGAGTTCTTCCACACTGCATCAGCTTTCTTTATAGTTTAAGATGAGTAATTTAAAACAACTCTGAATATTTTTAAATTGTAATCCTTGATAAAAGATAAAACACTTGTTTTAACCTTCTAGAAGGCACTACAGAGAACATTACTATCGAAAATATTTATAGAAGCATATTATGCTATACCGACTAACGCCGATGGAACAAGAATCAAAAGTAAAAACTGTCAATTTCTCGACGTATTTAAACCATATATAGTATAAAGAAAAACAAGATTCTTAAATATTCAATGATAAAGATTATTTGATTAGACTTGGTCAAAAAATGAAGTTTTAATAAAATTACCGAAACGACAAAACGGATAATTTTAGTCACACAATAAATGATTTTTATTACATTATAAATTTCCAGAATATACAGAATTTTTTAAAATAAAATTGAATAGGTCATGACAGAAATAGTGTTTAATTTATAAACGGACTGTATGAAAATTATATAGCGTTAAAAAAAAGAAAATTAATTTTTATTGCCTTCTTTTTTTCCGTGCAAATCAACAATATTAAACACTGCAACACTAAATTTTTAAACTTTTCGCATTCTTTTCGAAATCACTTTCTTTAAAGGTGTCCTAACGAATAGTAAAATTTAATTTTTGAACTTGCAAAATTTAGGTGAAAAAAAAATAGATTTATCATTCCGAAGAACATCGTAATCAATTATAATGAACACAAAGTAGGAAGAGGAACTTGGTAATTTTATATTTTATATAGGTACACTAAAACCGTTTTTTTTTTTGAATTGTGTTTCGGTTCACAAAGAACTTGTTGACTTAATATTACATTTAAAACTGAATAAAAAAAAAAAAAATCGTTATATCCAAGTTTGATGAAAATCATAGTCTTCTTTCTGTTTCAGCCTTTTTTTCCTTTTTTCCCTGTCTTTTTGATAAAAGTTATAAAAAATAATTTAACAAAAATTTTACAACTAAAATAAGGCTAGTATCCGATTACATTTAAATAGTGCTTGCCGCCGATTCTTGCCTGTACAAGTAAAAAATTAAATTAAAAAAAAAAAAAGCAAAAGTTTTAATTTAAGTAATAGTAATATAGTGACAAGACGGAAATGTAGGAATAATAATACAATCGTCGACTTTACTCGTCTAAAATTGACTCGGGACTTTTTATGGCCCAGTGATGCTGACAAATTTCCAGTGCTTCCCATTCCGCTTTGAAAGCGGTTTTAGTATCGACCGGCGGAGCTGGACCCATACCGCCCATATGCATCATGCCGGGACTGAAATCTTGTTCGGCGGCTATATTATTTTCTCCCAGTACTAGAGTGTAAACATTCCGTAAACCGAACACGTTTAGAAAATACCAGGATGCGGATGACACCCAGGATGCGTCCAACGAGGCCAATTCGACTCCTCTTTGCAACATCGGTTTAAAACGCAAGGTTAACGGAAACGGTACTTTAGTCGTAACGAAGCCGGAAAACATCCAATTTATCCAACCTCCTATAACGATCATCGGCAATACATTGGTAACGTTACCCTTCAACATTTCGGTCATCATGGCCGGGTCGGTCATCGGATTCTGAGAAGGGGCAGCACGTTTTTGAGTTTTAAAATATCCACTTTCTTCATTGTTAAAAAAATACTTCCTCATATAGAAACCTTGTCTGGTTATATATTTACCGTTTTCGCGCAGCAAACGGGCTCGCATTAGCACTTGATTATCCTGTACTTGAATTAAATCGGATTTTTTATACGACGATACCAACAGTAACGATACGTAATGACGTACCAAGCCGACCAGGAAAGTAATTAATACTATCGGTAAAAATACCCACATACGTATCTGAGGATCCAGCAGCAACTCCGCCATACTCCCGAATTACCGCTCCCGTTTTCGCAAACTAGACAATTAATTTAGCATTCGATAAATTATTACACGTTGTAATGATAGTTTTAAACAATTAGGTTATTTTAAAAAGTTCCAAAAAGCTATATCAATAAATTATGAACAAACACTTAAAAATCACGATGCGATATTTTACATTTAAAAATATATATAATTATAATTAGTGTTCACTAAACCTTACATGGAATTAAATAGCGTTTAATAAATTACGACAATTAATTACTTGCATCAAAATTGTAAGGTGATTTTCACCTATTTTATTTTCGAATTTTTAGTTTGCATTATTTTCGTTTGTATCAACTATACGCTATTAAGAAAAATAACAGATAAAGAGCTTACTTCCTGCAATTTATCAAATGTTTTAGATTTTTTTTTTTTTTTTATTGCGATTGAAAAAAAAGTAAAAGTTTTATAAAATCTGGAAAAAAATCTTAATTTGTTGACCAAAAGAAAAAAAAAAAAAAGATGTTTCAATATCGCAAAAAGAGAAAAAAATGAATACTGATAATTACTTAGTAAAAAGTAACACTGTAAAAATTTAGTTAAAAGCCAATGAAAATTCAACCAAAAATCTTTACTCCATATTTATTTATAATACTTAATTATAACATAATTAAACTCGGTATAGATCTGTTGCATTAATATATGAAGGAATAATTACTGACCTTTTTGAGAATGGTAATGATTTCTTTTTATATTGCGCAGTTAACGAAAACGTTGTAAATATTCTAACTTACTAGTTAGAATATTTGCAAGTTAAGAAGTTAAATATTTTTCTTTCTTACAGTCTGTGCCGTAACGTAACACGTAAAAAATTGATAAATAATGCCGGGAGCAAGAAAAAAAAAATTCATGGACTATAATTTAATAACTTATCGGCTAAGTTATAATGTGACCACGATCGCTTCAATCGGTGAACTGAAGATTATTCAGGAGTATTCTTCTTCGATCACCAAACCTACCAATTGGTACACTTTTGTAGTAGTAAAGCATTCTTTTTTTTTACACCAAGCTTCCACAATTTCTAAGTCAAACGAATCTCCGGTTATCCCTCTTCTTATTGATTCATTTGGCACGAACCGGAGCGCATTTATGATGTGCGCAAAATTATAAATTCCATTATATTCGCATTTTCTTCGATGGTCCTCAGCAGTTCAATACTGCGGTCAAGATAAAGTTTATTAAGTTATTATATCGAAGCATTTTGTTTTCTAATGCCGTCTAGTAGTTTGGGTAACAATCTGCGTGGGTTTATAATTTTTGCAGTCTTTAAAGTTATACAGTGTACTCAACACGCAGCTTCCTCGAGAGTTTACAATTCTGTTGAAGTACACTAGCGACCACTTTTTTCGGTATATTATTATGGCTACTTTTACTTTCATTTAATTTTATTCGAAAATGTTTTAACCATGTATCAGAGGTAGTAAGATGTTCTCTTAAATATCGCAGAGGTGTAATCGGATGCAAATAAAAACACAAGCGGCCGTACAACTTTCGCGCCAAAAATACGAATTTATGCTTAAACAAAAGTGCCATAGTTTAAAAAAAACTATGTATACAACATCTCGACTCGTAGCTATGTAGGTGAACATGTTGTTGGATACACAACATAATCATAGAAATCAAAAGTACAGACTTACGTGCATTTATTGCTTCTAGTTGACAGTAGGACTGAAAACGTCGTCAAATTAACTACATCATTTTATTACTTATCGTTCAATAACAGTGGCGAATTTTTTATCTAGAAGTATTAGGCAGAGCTGCCTACACGACAAAGTGGAATACATCGAAAGTATAGAACGCAGAAATTAATCCCAACTTTTCCGAACGAAATAAAAAACAATAGAATCATTTCTTGAAAATTCAGATGACATCATTATGGATGTCTAAAATAGTAGTCAGCTGACAGGATTACTTTTAAAAATAGTGTGTTTAATACTTCCTAATTTACATTATCACCCAAATTTTACTATCATTATTTGAAATTTGTTAACATAAAATTTAGTTTTTACACAACTTTTACATTACGATTACTAATACGATAATAAATAAATAAATGTTTAAGTAAAATTACAATGCTTACACTCACCTAAACTATTTAAATTAATAATTTAAATAAATCTATGTCACATTATCCGTAAAAATAAAAAATATACTTCAATACAAATACGATAAGAAATGATTTTTAAATAAAATTACAATGTTTACACTCACCTAAACAGTCTAATTTATAATTTAAATAAATCTATTCACATTATCGGTCAAAATAAAGCATATACTTCCCGTATTATTTATAAATTTTTATCAAAGATTAGAATACCAGTGTAGCTATATAAAATACAAAACGTTTTAAAACAACAATTAACAGTGCAATATGAAATAATGTAAATTAAATTTTTCCTGCATTATTTTTGAAAAATATATAATTACAATTATATCAATTTTTTATTTTTCGTTTTTCCAAAATTTTAAAAATAATTTAATATAAATATTTTTGTAAGTAAAATATATATAGTTTACATCATCTATATTTATCAATTATATAAGAATTCAAATAAAGAAGTATTATTTGAGAAATTAAAACGAAAAAGTATGCGGAAAAATTCGGAAATACTTTTTTTTAAATACTTCAATAAATTTATTATTGAACTAAATCTTAATAGAATTTTTAAATTCAAACTATAATCGATATCGACAGCAACCACATTGCATTCTATAAAAGAAAAAAAAATGTGTTTGTACTTTTTCATTTTTTAAATTAATTTAAATAAATAAATTTTAAACCAAAAGTGTATAAATCCACGACAGTCAGGTAAATAGCGGAACAGCTAAAACCACGAAAGTTCATAGTTCGATAAAAACTTTGAAATAAAAAGGAATCATCGCAAAATTAGAATCTATTAATTTTTATAATAATTAGAAAATTTCCTATGTCGAAGAAATACTTCAACATAGAGGGTGTGACTAAAAACTGGTGGTTTCGTCACATGACAAAAATTATGAACAAACTAACACAAATTAACTAGTTTGTAATTTGATTAATTTGTAGTACAGTTTGAATACAAATATAAAATGATGACTTGAATAAAAATATATTTAATGTTTTACTTCAGGTAAACATTATAGATCGCATTATCAAATAAATGTAAATTAATAAAAATGGATATTTCTTATACATAATTTTCATTATATACTTATTAGAAAAATAATGTAATTTGCATAATTTCTGGTTCTGTATTTATTTAATTTATGTAATTTTTATACAATTTTTGAGAATTTTACGTAGTACAAAATGATTTTAGATAACCCATTACATGCATTATACTCTCGCAAGATTATCTAGAAGTTAATTAGCTTTGTCCCGATGCCTGCGGTAATTTAATCCACATTTGCCGATATATTTAATGACACTGAAAGCACATTTCGTTTAAATTGTACTTGTTTTTGTGAAGTTTAACTTCCGTTTTCGAATAAATTTTTCATATTTGCCTTATTCTGATGCAAAAGAAATGCATCACCATTGTTTCTTGTTCTTTTACTACATTCATGTTTCTCAATACAACGCATTATTTTTTTTTTCGACATGTTAGCCATTTCTGATTTTGATTACTTTTTTCTTTTTCTTTTTAGTAGGTGCCGAAAAACTGAAAGTACAGAAACTAAGTTTATTTAAAATTAAAATCTCAGCCCCACAGATTTGTACCTGTCACTGATTGCTTACATTCTAGCCATGTCTTGTAAAATGATTACCTCTAAAACTTCAGCGGTAGTGGAACAATTTTTCACCTTATTCAGTTTCAAAAAAAATTATGCCAAGCAGTTATAAAACGTTTAAAATTTTCGCAACGATTAACTATTATAAATATTTTGCGGACAACTGCGTTTAAAAAATGTAATATATTTATTACCAAAAATACAACACTTAACGTTTCAAACAAGGTACTGACTTCACTTCTGATGGTGGTCAGTATAAGCTGTCTGAAACTTTAAGTGTTGTATTTTTAGTAATAAATATATTTCATTTTTTGAACGCAGTTGTCCGCAAATTATTTATTATGCCAAGTAGTATTTCTTTGTTAGAAGTATTCAGAAATAAGCGAACAGTCTACTATAATGTGTCCAATGATCTGCTATTGATACGGACCACCATCCTAAATAAAAATGTTTATATAAGTTTTTAAAATCTCAATCAAACTATAAAAGAACGCTAGAAGCTAAATTTTTAACATACAGAAAAAATCGGAATTATGATTTCAGTCTAAAGGCTACATAAGAGTACATAAGCTATTTGGTTAAACAATAATTGAATTTTTCCAAAAATCGCGAAAATTGAAACAATATTTTTCATGAGTATATATAACCTTTTCCATGGGCGTCGCCAGGAGAGGGTGGGGGGAAGCTGCCCCACCTAGAAGCTTAGGTAATACATACACATATATGAAAACCCTGCAAATTTTGAATGCCTTTAAAACTCCGCAATAAACTTACAGAAACTAGAATTTTAGAACATTTTGTCAAAATTTTATTCTCTCAAAATTCCTAAGTTGTTTAGATGAAAGACTGATATTATAAGGAAAGTAAAGGAAGCCCCAACATATAGTGTATTGGCTGACGAAACTTTCCAAAAAAGAGCAGCTGTTTATTGGGCTACGTTACTTTGATGACGAAAAAAATGATGTCCAGGACGCATTTGTTACATTTGTTGGACTATGCGGCTTAAATGTGCAGTCCATTGCAGAAGCTATTGACGGATTTTTAACAGAGGAAGAGCTGGAAGCTGGTAAATTTATTGGATTAGGATTTGATGGCTGGAAAAAGTGGCGGCGAGCAAGCGCTCTTGCGAATAAAGTACATGAAAGCTTTATTTTTTCATTGTGCCTCACAAATTAAATTTAGTAATCAATGACCTCAATAGGATACATCATTGGGACTATTAAAGAGATAATAGTCTTTTTTCTCAGAACATATCAAATCTCTGTTAGACAAGATGGAGTGAAAAGCACAAAACCATTTAAGATTTCAGAAATAATTTCTGTAGTATTGTCGAGGCTTTAGAAATCCTTACCCAAGTAGGAAGCAGCGCAATGCAAACATGGGCGTAGCTAGGAAATTTTCCTAGGAGGGCAGCTGACCAGCTAAATATATGTATACATAATATGTATGTGCGCACATATAATCGTATTATATTAAAAAATAATAACCGAAATAAATAACAGTTTATTTAAAAAAGGGCTTTATTTACAGATCACTTAACTTTCAAATACTGTGCAAATTCGTACCAAAGAATGAAAATACTTCAAAATAAGATACAGTTTATTATAATATACTTTACTGATTTATAAATTTCTTATGTAAGTTTCAATTTTCTGTGTTTTTTGCTGAACCGATTCGCCTCAAAAGTTATGGTGTTTTTGACTATTTCATTCTGTATATGCAGAAAAGACATATGTGAAAATCTATTTTGAAGCATAGTTGTTCTTAACCATGATTTTATTTGCCTTATTGCAGAGAAGCTTCGGAGCTTACTGGAAGCGTTAACGCTGTTTGGAGCAGTTTGTACAAGTTAGGACAAAATTATTTTTTAATAGGATTTTGGTAACTTCCCATATTTATTCCACACTTTTTTAACTGGAGCATGCTTTTCATTATTGTTGTTTCCGCATTTATTGCTTCGGGATCAATTTATAAAATTGTCTTGTAATTATTAATAAAATCATCTGCTTTCTGCATATCTAATTTAGGAAATGCGTCTATATAGTATAAACTCTGTTTTTTTATAATATTTAGCAATCACAGTTTCTTCAACAGCGCGTTTGTCACGATTATCTGTAATCTCTTCCTCTAAAGTCAACTTAATCGCTTCATAGTTGGTTAATGCTGCCTTGCAGTTTTCAAAACGACAATTTCATCTTGTAGTTCTTAAACTTCCCATTTCCCGACTTGTATTTATTTTTAGGGACTTTTGTATCTTTTTAAGATTGGCATGATGACCGGGATGTGAAAAATGTTCGTATAATGATTCGATTCCGTTCAAAAAAGTTTTTGCTAACCAAATATTTACGCACGAATCAACAACCATCAGATTTAGTTTGTGTGCTAAACAATGGATATATTTGGCATAAAGATGACATTTTATAATAATCACTTGCGAGCCTCAAAATTTTCCAGATATAACGCTGACACCGTCATAAGATTGAGCAATTATCGGAATCTCACCTAATTGCTTTTTATTCATTCTTCTAAAATTAGCGCAGCTAGTCCTTGCGCACCTCTAGACGTAGAACAATCGATAAAACAAATAAATCTTTCTACAATATTTAACCCGACTGCGTATCTGATGGTGATTGACAGTTGTTCTTCTTTGTAGCATTTTGCCTTATCTGTGCACCCAAGGAAAAGAAACCACATTCTCTCACTTCTTTCACGATTTCTTCCATAGTGAGGCATACTGTTATTTTAATAATTTGCAACTTACTCCGACGTTAAGTGAGTACGGTCGGAAAGTAGTCGTTGAGGGAGCTTTTAAATAATCGAAAGTCAATATTGATGTCTACTTAGTCTACCACCGCTGCTGTAGTAGAATAGTGTGCCAAGCGTCGTCAGATGGCTTGCATGCGCATAGGAAATTATAGTGTTAATTACGGTATCAATTTTGAAGTACATTGTATTTTTACACTTTTCAAATTTTTCTTCATGTGACATTTAGACGATTCTTCTGGGGGGGGGGTTAGCACTGCGCACCCTTGACCACCTCTAGCTACGCTTATAAATGCAAAGTAGAGCATTTCAGCTCCATGCCGTTGCTAGTAAAGCTTCGTTTATTGTGTGCCTCGTATTAATAAGCAAATACTCAGCTATGTTGGAACCTATTGTAAATGTACTCCAGTCGTTGGCTTTGGATGTCGTTAAGACAGCGGAACATGTCAAGATGATTTTAGATGTGCTAAAAAGCCACCACGCTGATCCTGAAAGACTCACTGATGAAATTTTTAATGATGCCTTAACCATTGCAAGAAAACTAGGAATTGACGAAGTCACGAGTTCAATGCTGCACATGATTGATAGAAAACGATAGGCGAGCAACCAGCCCGCGGGAAGCGCTAAAGTATTTTGGAGGAAGTCCTTGATTATCCCATACTTGGACTCCATAATATCCTCTCTCCAAGACCGATTTTCTGAAGAAAATACCCCATCATTCGCGCTGACTAAATTACATCCGGCACGAATGCAAGATATCTCCATGGAAAACCTTAAAGAAGCATGTGAGACGTTTACTAAATTTTACGATTTGCCGCACATAAAAAAACGAAATTGACCTTTGGAGAAAACTATGTAAGGGAAAGAACAAAAATAACCTCTGTATTGTCGATGCCCTTAAAGAAATAAAGAAGTTCCTTCTGGAAACAAGAAAAGCTCTGAAAATTTTGATCGCGTTCCTATGCACAATGTGTGCAGTAGAGAGATCCTTTAATAGCTTAAGGCGAATTCAAATCTGACTAAGGAGTACAATGGTAGAAAATTGCCTTAATGGTCTTGCTGTGATGAGTGTTCACTGGAACTTGGTCATAAGAGATTTAGACAATTTTATTGAAAAAGTAGTTGGAAAGTTTTCTTTAAATACTAGAAAATTGTGTTTCAAGTAACTCATTGTTAGCTATTTGTATGTGTTTAAGAATTATATTTTGATCATTTTTATGATTTATTCATTAACTTTAACTTGGATTTTTATTATTCCTTGTTTGTTCACAGGGAGCAATTTTCGAATATTTAATAATATATAAAATATACATAAAAAAATAGATGTAACAAAACATTATAGTAAACATAAAACGCATTTATTTCAATTTAAATCATGCCTTCACGCACGAGAAGCTAGTAAGCACCACCTCCCCCGGAAGACTAACCGATCAAGCCTTGCCCCCTCCCCCGCGGCCAATGGCCCGGCGACGCCCATGATCTTTTTCTCAATAAATGGATACTTTTGTAAAATTAAATATGCATTAACTGTGCTAAAGTAATGAACAATTTAAAGTATACAGTGTTTATTGTGATAAAACTGCGAAATAAAAAAGTTTTATCTGCAATTGATTTTTAACATAAAGCGTATAATAGAAATATTAAAAATTACATTACTAACGTTATAATTGACGCGAAATTTTTTGCGGAAAATTTTATTTCCACTGAGAATCAACTTTTTTTAATTTATAAAGGAATTATAAAAAAAGTGATTTTTTGTCTGCACTATACGGATTTTAATACTAAATGAAACTAATCTTGAATTTTTTTCTTTTTTAAATTCTAAGGGAGACCTTAATTTTTTCATAAAAATTCATAATAAACAACACATTCACAAGGCCGTGTCCACGGGGTGGGTTTTGGGGGTTACCCCCCCCCCCCTGAGAACTGAAATAGCTTAGGTACTTCATTAATATTTTATGCAAAATATTTTGTTACGAGTATAATCAATAACATATGCAATTTTTATTAATGTTTATACAGTAATTCGTTTATTTAAATTAATAATATATAAATCAAGATGATGGAAATTATTAATAGCATGAATATTGGTGAAAAATGTATTTTTATTTATAAAATAAATATGCGAAGAAAATTTTTAAACCCCCCCCCCCCCCCCCCCTTTCCAAAATTCTGGGCACGGGCCTGCACATTCAAGACTGTGGTGAAAACGAAAAGAAATTCTTTAGTTCTTTGGATCCTATTGAATCAATTTTAAATTTAGTTCATAAATATACAAATCGATTAGTTCACAGTTTCAGTTCTGTAACGAAGCCTCCAGATTTTAGTCACACCCCAACATGGAATCACAATCATGTAACGCAACGCCGAATATTCAACTAATCAAGATTATAAAAGAAACCTTTTTTTTTTGTAAGTAACTTGCAAAGTTATTGTCGTGAGATATAGATTTGTGCAGTAGATTTTATTAAATATATATGAATATATTAAGAACTAGATTACACACTTAAATTAAATTAATATTAAATTTAAATTGAAGTTAAAATTACAAAATATGTGAACAAATGAATTTGACGATGATGTAAATGTGCTCAGATAAAAGCTGTCCATTCCAAGTGTCTCCAAAGTTCGATTAAAAGGATTTGTTGATTTTTTTTTGCGAAATTGAACAGTTTTTACTTTTAACGTCAATTTAGTGAACAATTTCAGTCCTGATTTTATGTGGAGCTTGTTTATTAACTGTTGCGAAAAACTAAAATTTACCAAATGATACAAAATAATCTCTTTTTACGTCAAAAGTTTGTAAGTCGAAGACATTTTTTCAAAATTCAATTACATTTTATAACTATAAAAGTATATTAAAAATGAAGAAGTAAGATATATATTTTTTTTTCATCACCGATTAATTAATTTTTCAGATTACTGAATTTTCGCATTTTTTTTCACGATGTAATCTGTATACTATTATTTTTAGTTTAAAAAAATCCGAATTTGTAATATGTTTAGTCTTTTCACAATTTTTTAGCAATGAATGCGTATTGCACACAATTTGATTTTTGCGCGCCTTTTTTTAAAACAACGAACCTATTCGCGATTTGTATTTTATATCTATATTTTTGAAAACAAAAAATTAAATGCAGTAAGGAATAGATGATTTCAAATTGTGTGTATTATATTCACATATCTATATCTATCTGTATGGTTCAGTCCTGAAACTGGTTTCCACCATCCATGATGATGATCCTCTCTAGTGTTCCCGGCTTTCCGCAGCCCTCATTAAATCCGTGTAGCCTGTTCGGCCCTGTATCTTTTAGTAATGTCACGACAAACAAATAAACAATTTAATTACTTCGTAATGTATTTAACAATTCCTCCGCTGTTTTGAATTATTTTTATGCTTAAAAAATAATGTAAATTGCAATAAGAAATATATTAAAACCGTTTAGTTTGCCCTGTTTTAAATTTTTAAAGTTTGAAGGTCTGAAACGTTTTAAAAAAAAAGTGTATTTCGATGTTACTAAAACTGTTAAAAAACATAAAATGTTTTTTTTTTTTTTTTTTGTGTTTTTGAGTATATTAAAAGCAAACAGCCCAATCAACGTGTAGAAAAACATGTAACTTTATGTTAAGTTTAAATTATACGTTTTTTATATTATTCTTCGTCTGTACAATGGAACATACCGCCGGGAACGCCACAGATACAGCTAGTTGTTTTATAAAAATTGTCGTTTTCGTTTGTATAATTAATTTTTCGATTTCTTTAAAAATATGAGGAAATACGGGCGATTATAAAAAATTTATTCAAACCTAATATTATTTATATTTTAAACCACAGAAATTAAATGTATTTCAAAGTTACAGAAAAGTATAATTCTCTTTGGTTAGTGTAAGTTCTTAAAATATAATACAAATTTAAAAATGAACAAACTTTCTGAGTAAATGATATTGTACATTTGGGATATAATGGTACACCAAAAAAAAAAAAAAAAAAAAAATTTAATCGAAGTTCTAAGAAATTCTTATATATAATCTTTTTTCAATTTATGTAATATTTTGAAAGTAGAACAATACATCTCGTAAAATTTATTAAGAACAACTTCAATTTTTACGGTTACTAATAAAATGTTTGTATCCATTGTTTTGCGTAGTTGGATCGTTTGTACGAACTTTCCATCGGTTTTTGTATTAGTTCTCGAAATATTGTTATATCATTTAACGATTTACTATTAGGCAGTATAATAGCCTAATTAATGCTAGTGAATTATTTAATATGCTTCAACTCGTTTTTTTACTGTTACCATAAACATATTCTCAACAATTAACTTTATCATCTTTGCTAAATTTCTTAGAATTTTGTTATTATTTTATTTCTAACTAGCTGACTTGACTGACACTGTCCCGTCCAATTTTCGAAAAATTTATTAATGGTCGTTTTAAAGAACTTAGCTGTCTCACAAAACTTCTTTAAAAAAAGGGTTCAATAACGTATATAACACTTATACTGAAATTCAAACTAACTTATTACGATTGAAAAATTAAGTTAGCTTCAAATTAAAACTGTTGGTTTTTTTGTTTTTTTTTTACATATATGATTAGGATTGGAGGAAGCAGATCGCAGTAACTTTAAGACAAGTGGCTTTCTAACAACACAAAAAGCATAGTATTATTCTGCATTCTAAAATTACGATTGTATTTGCGTAAAAAAAGTAAGGGTAAGTCCCATACCCTTTAGCAGGGTATCGAGGGTTGTGAAGTTAAGGTCCACAGTGTACTAAGCATCTAAAATTGTAGAACGCTATATTTTTATTTATTTTTCAAACTATTTAATTTGATATACATTATAATTCAAACATGGCCAGCTATTCGTTGATTTTAATATGTTATTATTCTAATTACTCATTTGGCGCAATGTTTTAATGTTTCATTTTTACGAATTTGGCCACATTCCGTGTAACTTGTCTAACTTTTTTTTTTCTTTTTTCACACAAACCGTCTCTTGACAATTAGAAACGCAACAAAAAAAGAAACAGCCAAATCAGTCAAGCCATTCTAGCGTGATGCGATCAGCAACGTTTTTTCGGATTCATTTTTATTATATAGATTAAATCAAAATTCAATATTTTCGATTGTATTATTTTATATTAAACTTCATTTTTCTGCAACAATAAAATACATTTGATATTTTTGGGTTGAAAAGAATAATTTTACGTTTGAACAGATTTTTTTGTAATTTTTCATAAAAGTAATAATCTCATACGTACTTTTGTAAAAAAAAAAAAAAAAGAAAAAAAGCAACTGAAAAATTAAAACGAAGATTTTTATAAAGAAATATTTAATACATGAACACACGATATATTGTTTTTTAAATCGATTTTTTTCATAAAATATCGTTTGATTGTTCAGTAATTAGCATTTTACTCGTCGATAGTTAGCATTAGGGCCGGATTAAAGAAAAAAATACCCCGGAGCCAAATAATTGTCGAAGGCCCCCATAATCCCCCCCCCAATATTTGAAGTCACATTTTTTATTTTATTTATTCAGTAAATTAATAAAATGAATCCTTAATAATTAATTCTAAACGAGAGACACGCGCGGGAGTTTTTAATAGCGAAAGTTTCAGTTAGATCATTAAAATTTAATTCACAAAGTATGTTGCATTCGGAACTCAACATCACCGTGAAAATCAGAATGATATATTGTTTCATCATCTGAGTGCGCGTACTTTTCATACTTGTAATCTTCAATTTTTGAGTGATTAACGGTTAGTCCCTTTTCAGTGAAGGGCCCCTTTTGGTGATAGGCCCAGGGCCACTGGCCCCCTGGCCCCCTCTTAAATCTGGCCCTAGTTAGCAAATAAGTTGCTCTACGATGAGATATTTATCGTCTGTCGATAAAGAATTATGAAATGGAATTATTTTTTATTTGCTAAATGTTTAAAATGGTAGTTTAAATGTAGCAACACAATATAATTTTAAGCAATTTTCTTATTTTGAATAATTTGTTAACTCAGAAGATTGTAGATAGTATCAAGCAGAAGTGTATTAATTTTTCATAATTGTAAAAATTTATATTTTACATTTATTTATTATCTAAATCGCATGAATCAATTTTTTGGTACTATTGTATAACCTGCAATTTTAATAAATTAAATATAAGAAAATATTTAAGTTTTTCTTAATTACACTCATGACTAGAAATGTTTTTGAAGATGAAACTATAGTGTTGTAATAGTGCTGTTAAGGTACGCTGGAATTCTCGACTGGTATTTTAATGTTTTCTTTAAAACTAAGTGAACTTGTAATGTGCTGCACTGCGTATGACATATTAGGCACGTAAAAAACGCATTAAATATGATTTTTTATTTCTGTAACTCGGTTTTAACATATATTTTGAAATAATTAACTCCTTTCTACTATATCAAAACACATTTTTGTGGAAAATGGTAAAACAGTGTTCGTTTATGACTGAAAAATAAAAATCCGTTCAATTCAGTTTTCGAGATGTAAATGATTTTATTTAAAAATTAACTTCTCTTTTCAGGTCTTAGCTAATGTGTCCATGACTAGTAGTATGACTTCCAAATTGAACCATCTCAAGTTTAATAATTTGATTTGGGCCTTAATGACTTAAAGTTTTTTCTTTTATGTATATATATATATATATATATATATATATATATATGTATATATATATGTATATATATATATGTATATATATATCTGTGTGTGTATGTATATATGTATGTATATATATGGGTTTACATAGAAACATGCAGAATTCTTAGTATCGTAAAAAATGTAATACTTAATGGAAAGAATATAACAGGTAAATTATAAGTACATATATATTTTTGCAATGTGTGTGTGGATACTTCTATTATATATTCCGACGAAGTTGTGACTTTTTTTGATCCTGAAAATTGTAAAGAGAAATAATAAATTTCTGCGAATTAAAAAGTAAAAATAAAGTTATAAGAAAGATAAAATAACATTTTTAAGGATAACTATAATGTGCATAAGTCGTTAGAGCGGTATGCGAAAATCTTACGTTACTCTTTTAATTGCCGTTTTCAAAAATTGAACAAGTTGTTTAGTTTAAAATTAAAATACACTCTTTTTTTATAGTTAATTTTCTACAGCTAAGTGTTTAATGTAATTAGATTATGTGTTAATTTAAAGCTAATACATTTACAGTGGAGGCTTGTACAGTTCATTCATGGTAATGAAATTCAGTTACTGTTAAAAAAAAAGATTTTTGATTTTTATCGTCAACACGATTTATCTCTGTTTAGGTGTGGAAGAAATTATGCTGAAGTTTGTAATGACATAAGTATTCCGTTGGACAAATGAATTAGACAAGTGCAGATTATTGAAATTGATTTAGAATCCTAATTAAAAAGAAGCATTTAGACGCAGAAAATGTTTACCGCGTTTTTTATTATCAGAACTTAGTCCTATTAACGTCGTTATTGAAGATTGCAAAAAAGGTAATATTTTTCAAAATTTGGAATTCAATTTTAATTTTTTTGTTTAGAATGCCTTTGGTATAACGCAAAAAGTGAACTTATGAATGATGAAAATTACGAAAACTAGATTATAGAAAACAGCTCTATTCAAAGGACGATGAGAAAAGAAATTTAGATTGGTGGAAAGGTGTCAGGGACAAGAAAGTGAGTAGGTTTAGAGAAAGTTTTGCTTCAGGAGTGGATAAAAAACGCTTATAGAAGAATATTACTAGGTAGAACTCACTTGTTAACAAGTGAATTGTATGTTACATTAATGCGCCAATTTGAAAGAAGAAGTAGCGATAACGGTAAGTGCTACGTAATAGAAGCTTTTAATAAAAAAATTCTTCCATCTGATAAAAAAAAAAAAAAAAAATGAAGCTGATGACACTAACGAAGTAAAAAAGTGTGAGTTTTTCTTTTTTGGTAATATTTTTGTAAAGTATTTTGGTATATTTAACGTCGGCATTTTAAAAAAAATATAACTATAAATCGGGTCAATCAGTGCCAATTGTATTAACGGCTTCCAAAAAGTATAAAAATATGGGTCTATATTTAATGAAATAAAGCTCTTGAAGCAATTGGTATTTATTTTTCAGAAAAATTTCAAGAAGGGAAAGCGGAATTAAGAGATTTTTAATGAACTAATTACAGATTACAAATTAAACAATAATAAAGCCGAATTTAAATCGAAAAATTTTATTGAACTGATTTCGCGCGGAGATAAATGAGATTGAAGTGGCACTCATTTTTCACTTAAATGTAAAAATTCCATTAAGTTTTCAAACGTCGCACGTACGGTTAAAGAATGAACGCGCTTTAACATGCTGATAAGATCTTTTATAAAAATTGTATTTGTGATAGTTTTATTTTTGGAAAATGAAATACCGGAAGTTTTTAGAGGAACTAGAAAATTTTGGTTTTAGTTAATGAATTCAAAAATTCAAAGGCTAAAAAAAAAGAAATAAAACAAAAGAAAAAGAATTTTTATTTATTACATTTGATATATATTTCGAAAAAACAAACTTGTACACGATGAATATTTAAACATTGTTAATAGCTCTAGTTTTGTTATTGTTATCGAAGAGATATATTTTATTTTTTTACCCTTTTATTATGATATTTTAATAATGCTATTTAGGTTGGTGGCACAAAAATGTTTTTTCTACAGAAGTGCGTGGAGATCAGTTATAACACATAAAGCCTCTTCAGAAGTAATTAATTTAATTTAATTATAATGGAATTACGAATACTTATGAAAATAAATTTTCGCATTATTTCCTGCTGACTGCTGATTTAATAATTGAAAATATTTAAATTTTTATTTTGTCATTTTGTAAGACTTATATATTGTAAGTATTGAATTATTCATCACTGATTGTTTTGTTTCACCTAATATCGACGTCATTTAATGATAACTTATTTCGTTTTAACTATGCGTGTTTAATTTTTTTCTTTTTTATTAATATATAAGGGCTGAAATTTTGAATGCAGCGCGGCATCTCTTGCTGCTCTATGCGAACGCAATCTAGGTGCTGCTGTTGGTACCGAGAATTGGAACATCTGTTCGCCACGTGGTATTGAAGATTATAGAGGGCGCTTTTGAAACACAGAAACATACAAAGTTGTGCGCGTGTCGTGCCAATTGACCGTTAGAAACTGACGCCGTAACATGTGTTTTTAAATTTTCGTATTCTGCTGGCTTTTATTTTGTAATAAGTGGTTGTTTGTACAGTTTTTACTATTGATTTTAACTGTTACATTGCACAAAGAGTGAAGATAAAATAGTGTATAGTGGTCGTAAGGGGAATAAAGCACCTCTGGTAAAAAGGCCGAAAACTAGACATAGGCAGCCATTGAATCATCATAAGATGGAGTCTCCTAGATGATTTGTATGTTTGGTGCATCAGCAAAAAAAAATGAAACTGTTTGAAGAACTGTACGGCGTGGAAGTCGACGATGCTTTGACTACCATATATTACATTTCATTTCAGTTTTTTTTTGCCATTTCAAACATTGTGGAGTGCAAATCCGAAGTAAAATTCACTGAAAGTAGCAGGCGTGGTTTGGGATTCAAGTTAGTTGTTTCCAGTGAAAATTGCGATAAAAAGGAAATATCGACTTGCCTGTTAATAAATAAAAATTATGAAATAAACCGGTGCACGTACTCGCAATGCGACTGTTTGGAGTTGGCTTGCGCAATAAAATTTTGCGGAGTGATGGAACATTAAAAATATTCACATAGCCACTGAAGCTGTTTGCAAGAATAGCATTTTGAATGCTGCAAAAGCAGAGAAAGCTGTGCCTGTCGGAAAAGGAGAAACAAACGGAATCACTGTATCAGGCGATGGCACATGGCGAAAGCGTCGGTTTTCGACCTTATACGACTTAGTTACTTTAATTGGATACAACATCGGTAAAATTGTAGATTATGCAATAAAATCGAAATATTGCAAGGCTTATTAGTACTGAAAAAAAAAACAAAAAAGCAGATACCGAAGAATATGCAAAAACTGGGCAGAAAATCACGCGAGCGCGTGCGAAGCAAATCATGAGGGATCGGCCAGAAAAAAGGAAGTAGATGTAGTCATTGAGATTTTTCTGCGTTCTGAAACATTACACGGTCTAAGATAGGTCGATTATATTGGAGATGGAAATTCAAAAATTTTTAAAAGCATCAAAGAAGTTAACCCGTATGAAAATTTCACGATAACAAAGAAAGAATGTATTGATCACGTGCAAAAGCGTCTGGGTACTCGCCTGCGCAACTTGAAGAAACAAACAGAAGGTCTTGATGGCAAAGGAAAATTGACTGGGAAGCTTATCGACGAACTTCCTATTTATTACGGACTAGCTGTACGCGGGAATTCTGATTCGGTTGGAAAGATGAGGAATGAAATACGGGCCATGCTGTACCACAAACTGTCAACTGATGCCAAGCCGCAACACGATAGATGCCCGGCGGGAGAAGATTACAGAGAGTAGAAGTTACTAATACTTTGGCAAATTATTCGCATAAGCCAGTTCTCAATCTTGAAGTATTCAAGGTGATCAGTCTTCTCTCTTGGTGTGTAAGCGGATATACTTGAAATAGTAATGAATCTCTCAATATCACCGTCTAGGCATTGGCTCCGAAATCAGTTCAAAGTGGTAAAACAATACTATATATAGCCATGCACATTTCCATCGGTATTTACAACAATGGATTTACATTAATAATGCAAATGAAAATATTACAGACTATGGGCATGACAATCGGCCAAAACATTTTCAATATGTGTTGCGAGATCAACGCGAAACGCATTAATAAGGCGGAGAAATCCTTGTCCGACAACGCAAAAGAGATAAAAATCAACGCAAAATCACGTAGGAAGGAAAGGCCAGGAAGAGGATGAGAATCTGGAAGGCCAATTGCACGGAGTAGGCATTGTAGATTGAAGGTATGTTGAATTTATCCTTGTTTTCAGTACTTAAAATTTTAAACGCGTTTTTTTCGGAACGACAAATTTTAAGTTGGCCGGACCGATATCTGGAATTCGATTGGCTTGAAGTTTTTATTGAATATTTAAAACTACTTTCTCTTCGATAATAAGTAGGATTTTTTTTTTTTTCAATAACGTATAATTCATTATTAACAATTTTCGAACGATATTTTTTCGTTTTTCCAAACTTTTTATTCAAAAATACGCCATTTTTGCAAAAACTAATTAAAAGAAGAGCCTACATACTGATACTGTTGGGGCTAATATCAAACTAAAGTGAAATTTTTTTGGCTCGTGATTTTTATCTTTATATTTGCAGGAGTTATCGGTCCGACCACGCAGCGATCAAAAGAAAGATATCTAGGGGAAAATGGTGTGAAGCCGCTGTTTTGTTTTGTACAAATCTGAACGAAAAAATTTACAAACATACTTCAATACTTGTATAATGAAGTCCGTTTTACCGAATTTCGATGTGTTGTTTAGTTTCTTAGGAAAAAAAATCCCAAAGTCTGCTCTATTTTTCGATCTCTAGAGACGATCTTCGAATTAATAATAGGAGATTACCGACTTCAAAAAGGTGAGATCATATGTTCGTCGTATATATTTTTCCTCCTTTTTTTCACATTTGTTTGTGTATAACGTGTCGATGTGGATCGATTTTAATGATTACCTGTAAATACTGAGGAACCGACAAAACGTGAAAAAAACTAGGTCCTTTTAGACAAGTTTATAGTAATGTAACGCAATCGAGTGACGTAAAATATTATCAATTTACCATGGAAACGTAAGTTGGAAAAAAACTAATTTTTAAAAAAACAAAAAATTGAAATATCGATGTAAATTACCATGAATAAAGTATAGTTTTGAACAAAGAAAACGAATTTTAAGCTCCTTAACGTTGCCATTTATAAGTTCATCATTAACTGAAATATACGTATCTTATAATTTCCGTGTTCATGTGAACTGACTCCAGTGGCTCTCTTTTATCAAATAACATTAAAAATAGGAGTTTTATTAGAGATATATAGTTTTCTTTGTTTATATAAGTGGACAAAAATTAGCCAAAAAATTTTCATCAGAATATACAGAAAATATGAACAGCTGAAATTTTAAAATTGAAGGGGCAATGAACTAAAGTGATTACTTCCAATATGCAAATGTAGAGATTCGAATAAAGATAATGTGAATTTGAAATTCCAAATTTCTATATGATTTGTACAAAATTTTTTATAAGGCATTCGTTTCACTTTCCTATTTAATTTTGCCTCGGATTATAACTGCATACTTATTACTGGACTGGCACAGTGTGCAATAATAATCGTGTTTTATTCGCATTTTTGAAATATAATCTGTACGGGCTTATTCGAATAAATTGTTTAAAATAATTTGCTGGTGTTCACAGTTATGAAGTTTATTATCGATGAGCTATATATTTTGAGTATAAAATCATTAAAGGTTGCTTGTGATCGGGTTCTAGTGATTGTTGTCATCATTGTGCTGTGTAGGGTTGAACGAAATAAGTTCATGAAAAACTTGTATAAGCAAAAAAGTATAACGTGTTTCAAAAATGCTACGAATGGTATATAAAGCAAAATTTGACGATGGAAGTTACATATATACACTCGCACACGTATCCCATGTAAAACTAGTGTTATATTTTCGCTACTCACGCTATCATAGCGCGTAAGCGAGTTTAGATTTTAAGAAAAAAAAATTGAAGAAATGAAATGTTTCATTGTACATATTTCAAAATATATTTGATTTGATTTGATTTAACATATATAACTGCTTTCGGGGCCTCGAGAGG
Organism: Icerya purchasi; assembly: GCA_039619475.1. NCBI lineage: Eukaryota > Metazoa > Arthropoda > Insecta > Hemiptera > Monophlebidae > Icerya > Icerya purchasi. The sequence goes on from CM077115.1 coordinate 245,009,378, forward strand.
GGGTAAACCCCCTTAACGACCGATTTTTTTTTTTTTTTTTAACTTTTGAAAAAAACCTTTTCAATCGACTACATCATTCTTACCCGTCTTTTATTAAAAAAGAAAAACAAATTTTAGCAGTTGTACAACGGAGCATTCAACCTTTGTCATCTTATATAAATTAACGAGAAATAATCATAGGATTAAAGATGGAGCGTACCCCCGGGCTAAGAATGATATGGTGCCATTAATATATGCAGATGGCCGAAGCTTTATGATGGTATTAAGAGGTTTCTTGCTGACTAATGATTTTTTGTTGATAATAAACGGATGGCAATGGTGTTGCACGGTGTTCATATTACCGAATAAAAAGTTTATCTAAAGCGAAATTCCGGCTTGTTATGTATTATCTAGAAATGGTGAGAAGACATTGCTGAAAATATTAGTCACTGGGTTTATTAAAAACAGTTAATAGATAAAAATGTGCATTAGGAAAATTCAGTTGAATTATATAAACCTATTCGGTAATTCTCTATGTTTTTAGGAGGTAGCGAAGTGAATGAATGCCGCTGATGATCGAATAAAACGGACAGAATACGCTGATTAAAAGTTTTACTTGTGGAAGCGATAATGTATTATGCAATTTAATTGAATGGGAATTGGTAAATAATCGGTTTCGTCAGTTTAATTTTAGATCAAAATTCATTTTAAATAAATTATTAATGAATCAACTGGTTTTGAAGTTGAAATAAACAGTAATAAACTGTTGATTTTCCCGTTATTACTTATTATCGAATATATGGGTATAGAAATTGGTTTTGAGAAAATGGGAAGGTAGAAAATATGAAAGAAATCAAATTATTCGAACCATTATTTGTCCTACATGAAGATTTTAATTTTTAATCAAATTGTGGCGAACACGCATTAAGGTGTGTCGCGCGGTCAGTCTTCTGTTTGACTTTTAAAATGTAATATTTTCATTCGTTTTAGCATCGAGAAATTGTTTGCCGTTAACATATATACAAGTAATGCCCGAGTGTTTTAGTTTCTTTTTCTCTTCCTGTCGTAGTTCACCGTTCTGGATTAATTTTCGGATTATTATGTTACATGTATACGATATGTACAGAATTTTAAACAGTTTATGCATAATTGTTTTTTTTTTTGTACATCTCACGAATTGTGTAGCTTTATTACTTGAATTTTCTATATAAAAAATATTTTCGCATTCAGTCATTTTTAAAATATAAAAATATTTCCTTAAACACTTTGTGAAATGTGCATAATGGTTTTCATTAATTTCGTATATTGTACAGTTTATGTAACTCGTATGAATTTCATTCACTTACCGGCTTATTAATTTTACCCGTTATTGTCGTCTGTGCTTCGTAGTGTTACGTTTAATTTTTTTCATCTGTGTTTCTTAGTTACCTGAATTATTATATAATATTTAAAATAAGTAAAAGTCGCCGGGCACAATTTGTCCATTTGAAATTCTGCACAGCATGGACAAAAGTGGCACATTCCGTGCATTGCGCTACTTCATTATCTGCTGGTGACATACAAGTTTTAGGATTCACAACAGTGATCTATTGCCGCCAAACTGAGAAAAAATGGCGGATACGTTATATCTGGTGCGAATAATTACGTTGAAAAAAAAGTGCATGTATTTGCACCGCCTTTAAATACAACGCGCTCTGTAGCTGTATGCAGTAAGGTAATATAAAATAATCTAAACTAAAATTGTCCAATTTTTTTTATTTTCCTTTTTTAGAAGATTGAGTCATTTTGTGGATGTATCGTGCTTGATCATTTTTTTGTGTTTGTGGTATTTTGTAAAGTTATTTTCTCCTTTAGCGTGCGTAAAATAGTAGTGTAAACACGTTCTATTTGTTAATGAAAAATTGATGCGCTATTCATTTATTATTCGTCACGGTGAGAAAGTAAAATGGGGCATTTCTCTTTATTAGGGCTTCTTTCTTTTTTTATTTTTAGATCCTCCTTTGGGCACGTCAGCTAAGGACCTACACCCAGAAACAACAAGAAAGAAAAGAGCCGTCAGTTAAATTTTGATTCGGTCAGATATGGACAATATAAAGGAACTAACGGATGAAATAATGGATGGCGAGGAGAAGAACAAAATATAAGATACACAATAAGGAGCGGGGAGCTTGAGTTTCAGCAAATAAGAATATAGAATACAACGTTCAACAGAACGGAATGGACATTCAAAAAAGATGTGATTGGCGTCAAAATTCGCCGCTTCATTTGGGTGGAGAGGACAATCTGGAGAGAAAACAAGAGAAAAGCGAAAACGAGAGGAAAGGAAGAGCAGAATGGCCAAAACGCAAGCGAATCATAGAAATAACAACAGAACCGGGAAGTAAAGGAAACCTCTTTATTAGGGCAAATATTAATAGTACATTACATTACTTTGGTTCAAAGCGTGTTTGGAAAATATATACATACATGTATCCTATTCACGGATGAATACAATTATAAAAAATGCAAGGAAAAAATATAAAGAAAGGTTTAAAGTTATGTTGTGTAAAAAAATAAGTTTGATAGTTTCTTGATAATTGTTAGGGATGTTATGAAGTCGATTTCAACTAAAAGCAATTTAGACAGATTAGTGTACGTTTCTCATGAGATTTTCCCCTTTACTTTTGGTATCAAATTTTAAATTCGAGAATTTAAATTTTCTAGCCGGTGATCTTAATTATTTGTGTGTTCTGCTGTGTGTACGTGTGTAAAATGCAATCAGTTGTATTGAAGTTCATATATTAGAATAACTTCAACATAATGTTTAAGGAAATAATCGTTTATTCCGTAAAGAATTTATCCTGTTGTCTCGAAAGCTCCTTTTTTGTGTAATAAGTTTACATAAAGGGTCTTGTTTTTTTTATTATTATATGGCTCGGTGTCAGCACCGACCCAATTATTGTTTAATATCCTCAAAGTCTGACGTTGTTTGCAAAATTAGTTTATCAGTGTGTAGGTATAAAAGTTATGGAAATAAACGAGGGTAAAAAGGTAACCAAATATGATTCCAAAAAAAGAATGGATGAGTCAAAAATCATAAATTTTATGGAAATTAGAGTTCAGTACTTTAAACTCAGTAAAGGAAACAGAACTAGTATTCGATATAAAAACTTATACAGGAAATATCGAAATACAGTAAAAACAGAAATAAGGAACGTTAAACAGTAATATTATCAAAATCAAATAGTGTTAGCAAGCAATGATAGCAAAAAAACATGGTGCATAATCAATAATATTGTGAATAAAAAAAAACAAAACATCAATTGTGATGACTTTGTCATAAAACAATTTGAAAGCACTACAATAGTAACCGAACAATTTAGTGAATACTTCACACGTTCAGTTGAAGAGCTCAGACATAAATGTGACATACAGTTACCGAATAATAACTTCAATAATTCTACCATGTCTTCCTTTTATATTCCACTTGCAAATTTATCTCAAATAGGAACAATAATAAACGATCTAAAAGTACATAAGGCTCCTGGATGGGACGAAATTAGGGTAAAAGATATTAAACAAAATGCAAATATTTTTACTCCTATTTTAACTAACATGATCAATCGCTCTATAAAGGAAGCGTGTACTCTAGATGGGATCAAAAAAGGTATTATTAGACCGATCTGTAAAAGAGGAGTGCAAAATCAATGTGAAAATTACCGTCCTATAACAATAATATCAGTAATAGGTAAAATATTAGAACGATACGTTGATAAACATTTAAGAAATTATTTGGAGAAAAGCAACCTACTTTATGAAAATCAACACGGGTTTAGAGAAAAAAAGTCCACGAAAATGCTATTAAGAACGATGATAAATAAGATAAATACGGAACTGTCGATGGAGAACCAATTTATAATTACCTTCATTGGTCTAACAAAAGCGTTTGACTTAGTTGATCACGATTTACTGATTAATGACTTAGAAAATCTGGGTATTCTAAATAACCAACTAATATGGTTCAAAAATTATATAAAAAACAGGAAAAGTGTAGTAAAAATCGCAGGGAATTCAATTCAATTCAATTCAATTATGTACAATCTTAAATATTAGAGTAACTAAAATATGTTTACCACAAATGCGCATTGTTGCGCGAGCAGTGGTGAATATTATTATATAACTATTTATTACAAAAACCAACCTGGTTATTGATTATTGGCTGTTGTTTACAAAATTTCATCTCATTAAATATTAAGTATTGTGTACAGATTTAAGTAACAGTATAAAATATGTAAAGCACAATTACCAATACGTTATAATAAAGTATTTTTCACTTACGTACCATATCTACACACCCAAATATACATCTAATTATACACTCAGTTATACACGCTTACAATCCATACATTCCATAAACAGTCGTACAGACAAGCTTTTCACACCTATGCAACTCTCAATCTTCACATGTGATATTTATTAATACTGAATAATAGTAATGAAAAAAATATTCGATTTGGGGTAGGTCAGGGAACTATACTTGCTCCTATCCTATTTCTAATATACACTAACTCATTACACAGGCACATTAAAAATGCAAAGGTATATGTTTTTGCTGATGACATTGCGCTGTTAATTGAAAATAAAAAGATAGAAGTGTCGGAAAAATTACTGCAAGAGGATATAGATAATTTTAGTAAATGGGCATATGATAGGAGGTTATGTGTAAATATAAATAAATCTAAATTGTTACATATCCGAAACAGTACTAAACACAAGAGTCGCGATCCGCGAATCATTCTTCATAATAACGAATGCTTACACGAACTTCATGAAATGAATAATTCACCTTCATGTTTATGTATAATGAGAGTGTAGATTTTGTAGTATAGTAATATATAAGTTAACACTTTTTATGCTGTAACAGAAAGTAGTACTTAAGTTAAGTTGATGTTATATTGTACAAATAAATGATATAATTATGTTGGGAACCCACAGACGGGCTAGTGCCTCGTGGGACCCGCAAATTATTATTATTAAAAAAAAAAAAAAAAAATGTCCACCTCTCGAAAACGTAAAAGATTTTAAATATTTAGGAATATATATCAATAGATTCTTGAGCTGGAAAAAGCACGTTTAAGTCTTAAATTCGAAAATAAGACAGACAATTCCAGCTTTATACAAATTAAAGCAGGTACTTTCATATAAAACACTACGTGTATACTACAATGCAATAATTATGGCTAGAATTCTATATGGAATCCAAATATGGGGGGAGGCTAAGAAAACGGAAATCAATAAAATAGGTAAAAATCAAAAAAGGTGTCTTAAAATTATACTACCCTACTGGAGGCGAAGTGACTCGAGATCAACATGGTGGAAGGAAAATGATGAAATGTCACCAAAGATGTACTACTACTATTACAGGGGTTACTCGAATATAATATAAATAATATAATGTTACCAACTAGGCCAAAAACTCGAATAACAAGAAATCAAAATAATATATATTACATATACCTTAGAGGGGCAAATCTATGAATTGATAACTTAGATGATTCGGTTTTAATTAAATTAATGAGAATTATCCCAAAGCATATTATAAACGAAAACATTATGGGTGTGTGGAAAGAGGAGGTGGTGAAATGGCTGAAGGAATGGCGCAAACAATAAAAAACAAACTGCGTCAGAATTCCTCACTCCTAGATAGTTTCAATCATGCAGCTGTTGATATACATGTATTCTATGTTGTTGTTTTTGTGTCGCTCCTCTTTTAACATACTGTTCGTAATTCATAAAGAAGATATTGTTTACGCTATCATGATATATATGTGTATATGACTTTTAGAGTGAATGTAGGTATGTGTATGGTGTTTCTTTTTTCTTTACACCTATATATATAAGTTATATATATTTACTAAGGCATATATTAATTAAGGTTTATATAATTTTGATGTGTATAATAAGTATGTATAAAATTGTAACGGGTTCAACCTGAATAAACGATAATAAGAGTGTCGGGCACTCACAACGGGCATACTTGCCCAGTGAAACCCACAAACTTATTTTAAAATTTAAAAAAAAAAATTTAAAAATAAAACAGATTATGATACATTGAAATAGACAAAAAATAAAAAAATAAATCGCATAAGTTTAGATCTTTTGGAACGATTAAATGGTAGAGAAAAATGTTTGCTGCAGAGTACCTATATAATCCAACTGCGGTTAAAAAATTATCAAATTACTAAGTGAAATTCTATTTCTACGATTAGGATAATGCCAATATATACGGACCTAGTGGTACATGTGAGCACAAATTTCTTGTCAGATGTAATTTTTTCTAAACTGAAAGATGAAACATAAAGTATGCAAAAGCGCTGAATAATCTTTTATAAGAATAATCTGACAATATGAAATTTTTCTGTAACTGCTTAAACTGGGAAAAGTAGCTTTATAATTTTTTGAATGAATATAGTTAAAATGATTTCCAGTTTAGACTAAAATTATCTGTCCCAAAATACGGGAAGATGGTATACCAGAATTGTTCACTTTGCGTTACTGGAAAAAGCTTTGTAACGGGATTAGAAAATTATTATGAAAATATACGAGAAATGCACTTTGACGAATGAAGTTGAAAATATGACTTGCAATTTTAAAAACTTCTACTCTCCGAACCATGTTTGAATATCGTTATATAGAAAGGAGCTTTTGTTGAATAATTAATTAACACGCTCGCTTCTTATTGAAACTAAGCGGGTGGCTTAAAAAGCAAACGCGGAACTTATGTATGATTTATTTACAAAACGAAAATAATCAAATACAGGTACGGTAAAGTAACCGATTAATGACAGATGGTCAGTGTACTTACTGTTAGTAATGAAAATGTTTTGCTACGAGCCGTCAATGTGCTTAAGATGAGCGACCATGACGATGGCTGCTCAGTTGTCAACATGTTCTAAATCGGGTTGAACTGATAAATGAGAGAGACAAATTTTGGTCTTGTAATGTTCACGTTTGAAAGTAACGTATTTTGTAATAATGATAGGTATCATTTTTGTATGCATAAAAATATTGTGAATGTTATATGGGAAATTGTAGAAATTCAAATTTTCTTTTAAGTATTTTACATACTGTAGTTAACAACATATCCAAGAAGAAATGAAACTTCAAAAATAACACGGGAAAAATTGTTTATTATGTTTTTTAGTTTATAAATATAAATATTAAATTTAAATGTTATCATTTATTCACAAATGTGTATAGACATAAAACTGCAAGATGAAAAATCAAACTTCCGAGAAATAGAACTATGGTTCTTAGCGTTTTTCAAAAACAGTTCGAAACATTTTTCATAATTTCAGCAAGGACTTGAATTTTTTGCAAAAGCTAAAAATGACGTATTAAACCGGCCCAGTTCCAATCCTGCATTCATTAAGAAACGTGAGACACGGGCTTACGAGTTTGACATGCAAACAAGTTAACATGTTCCTAAATGGAGAGGGAAAGACGAGTCAAAATCAAAAGAATCACGCCAAAATCTCTCAAAATCAAGATGATGTTAACTATGTTAATTGTGTTTTTTTTCTGCCCATATGACCATTTTTACGGATGGTTTGAAGGGGACTAGTGCAGTTGGAGCTTCTGTCATCCTTCCGAGCATAAATTCCTCTGAATCGTTTTGTACTATCTTTACGGCCGAGCTGATGGCCATCCTACGTCTCATCGTACTAACTTACCTGGTCTTGGCTGACTGAAATTACCGCTTCGCAGAAGGTGTTTTGACCTAACTGAAAAGCAGTATTCACAAATGCCTATTCGGGAAAATGTTCGACGATTGGGTTAATTGTTGACATATGTATATCGCTTTAAATGGAGACTATTTTAAGATGACAACAAAAAGAATTTGCTGATTAAGTAGATAGTTTATGAAATTTCGAGTACTTATTTGACAGAATGTATATCAATATATAAGACAAAGAATTTTAAAAAATTCACTTTTTTTTTTTTTTAAATTGACGTATCTTTGTCATAAGAATATAGGAAAAATACATGTCGAAAAATTTTAAATTTAAGCAATTCAGTTTTGAAAAATATGCACATTAAATGTTTTTTTTTTTTTTACCCCCCCCTTGGGCTTGCTACCAAAGAGCATTAGCCCAGCAAATAAATGTTAAGGTAAAAAGTAAAAGAAAGGGTCATAGCCTGTTCTGTAGTCACTATCGAGTTTTTTTCATTTCGTCGATATAATGTAGAAAAACTACGAAATCTCCAAAATGTTAAAATTCGAGGGATCAGATTTTGAAAAATGTATACATAAAGCTGTAAGACGAGGAAATTGAAAAAATTCCACCGCTCGTACTATCGTAGTTCGACTGTTCATTTTCCTTTTTAATTTACGTACATAAAAATACAGAAAAAAGTACGAAATTTTCAATAATTTTTTAGATGCCAAATCGGGAATGAGATTGCTTACTGAACCAATATGTCTGTTTATAATATGTTTTTCTTCTTAATTGGTTTTTAAAAAATCTCGTTTTTATTTCCTTTCTGCGTTTGTTGCTTCCGTGTTCAAGTTCAGATCTGCATTGGTTCGCTTCATTTAAAAATGAAGTGCAGTCGACTCGTGATTATCCAGATTAATTGGGCGGCCAGCCGGTCCGGATAGCAAAAAATCCGGATACGCCGGAGTTCAAGGTTAAATAATACTGCAAATGAAATTGAAAAATGAAAATTAACTTACCTTATAACAAGTAAACATGACAATTAACTTACAGTGTACATTAACTAGTTTTTAAAGAAGTCTGTGTCTTTCGCTGCATTCTCTTCCTTGCCCCGATATATTTCGCCATTGCCTAAACAAATGATGTCAGCCGGTGACGCTTGTTCCTGTTGAATGTAATATACACTATAGCGTTACTTCGATCGCTTTCATTACTTCATTGTGTGTGGTATAACACTTTGAAGGGGTTCGTTATCCATGTTTTCTTCAACTGGATCCTCTGAGTACCATGATATCCTCATCTGCTGTTTGTTCGATCTCGTCGCTGCTCATCCCATTAGAATCTTCATTTGCAGCGAATGTAAACAAATATTTAAATACAATACTGCATATAGCTGTGGATTTATAAAAGTGTTTTGGCTTTTTCTTCTTTTTTTATTTATTTATTTTTTTTTTTGAAAAATTGATCCGGATAATCACGAGTCGACTGTATTTTTTTTTCGATAATTTTTATTTTGTTTCTCGATTCTCGACCATTTAAAACTATCTATTTAAAATAACTGTTGCAAGTATCTGGCCACGTAAAAATTACTATTTTACTTTAGTTTCTCCACTTTCTGGATTTTTTTTTATCGACTTCTTATTTATATAAGTGAGTGATAACTGGCGTTCACCTTTAACATGTCTGTTCGTTACAAATAGATCTGCAATGTAGTTTACTGTGAATTTTCATCAAAATTATAAGTCTACAAATTACGATATTCTCTCTACAATCAGCTTAGTGTTTAAAATAGGTAGCGATAATGGTAAATAAATTTATTTATTTATTCCAACAAAGGAAATGAATTGAAAATATTGCCTTAGTTACTATCGAAACATAAATTTGGAGAAATAAGTATGGGAGTCGTGCTTCATTTTAAACAGCATCGAATTTAAAATATTTTACTTACATACTCGTACATTACCATGTCAGCAATTTTAGTATTCGAGATATTTTAACCCAAACTTTATTTTTTATTAATCGATGAATTCGTACCATTTATTAAAAAAATAAACACCATGTAGGCATTTCGGTCTTTTTTATTTCAAAAATTCACGAATTAAAACAATTAAAAATCTAAAGGGCTGGAGCGGCCAGCCAGTTAAGTCCTCTAGTGTATATATATTTAACATGCGTTTATTAATGGTATAGCAGGACATTTAATGAACTAATATTTATAAGTTCAAAGATGGACACATTATAATCTATTTTCCACCTTCTGGTACAACTTAATTTTTCTGTTATTGTAAACTGAAGATATGGGAGTACATATCAGCAGAAAAGAAAATTGAATTGGAGAAAAGAATAAACACAGAATACGAGTTGAGGGAAAAACTTTCGTACCAACTGCCGTCAGCAAGAACAAAGATGGGGGAGCAAACGGATAAATATATTATAACTGAGGTGTTGAATAAAATACCCAAAGAAATAATAGAGAAGGAAAAAATAGAGGAAAAAAAAATGAAAATAAAGGAATGGCTTCAGGAAGAAGAAAATATTAAAAAAATAATAAACATAAAATAAAATGACAAGACGTAACAAAAAAACTGGGAAAAAAAGAAAAAAAAGACATTGAATATAAAAGATAGAAATACATTATTAAGTATAGATAAGTAAAAAGATAGATTAAGATTAATAAATATTACACGATTATGTATATGAATAAGTTAATTTAAGATTGTAAAGCGTTCAATAGGATAATTCGTCGACAAGCGTTTTAGCTTGACAAAAGTTTTGCATGTAAAAAATAATAAATATATATTTTTCAAAAAAAAAAAAAAAACTGAAAAAGTAGTGTGTGCTATGATGCAGATATAAATTGATTTATTTGTGTTTTATGCACGCACATTACGTGTACGTACAAGGTGATATGGAACAATAATACCAACCTCTGATTTGAGTACTTCTGCGTGAATTACAGAACTGGCTGCATTGGCTACTTCTTACGGCTTATAACAATAATATTTGGCGGAATTGTGTTACTATTTGTGTTTTCACAATGAGAGCTTATAAAATTTTAGGGCGTAAAAAGATTGCCTTTGTCTAAGAAATGTTATTAAAAGTGTTTTAATTACGTTACAGTAGAAATTTTTTGCGAAAAATTTTTTAATTTCTACATCTACTTGCGACGAAGTATATTTTAAGTGTTTTTCGAAATTTGTAACCTTAACTTCCGTGAGGTTGACTTAAGAAAAATTGAAAAGTTGTGCAGAATAGCCCACCTGTTTTTTTATCAACTGTTGTATTTTTCACTTTTTTTTTTTTTTTTGATGGCCAGATAGAAAAAAAAAATCAAACAGCTTTAGGGTAAAATTATAAAAACTAACTGCTCATATGAAATGCTGATTGATGCTGTCAAAGTGATAGCAGATGAGTATTCTTAGACTGCTCTAATGGAAGTACAAATTCCATCAACAAAATCGATCACGCCCTTCGAAACGATGTTGCTTTTCGTGAAAAAAATGTCAAAAATTCCGCAAATAGCATATACTGAAAATCGATGTATTACAAAGATGTAGTTTTGAAGAAAAAATTGTTCCAAGGATGAGGAAAGTCAAAATATTCCAAAAAATGAGCTAAAACGTTAGATGGTTGGTTTGTTCGTGTGTTCGGATCGGTCTTTTGTTTGTCTGTTCAACATTATCTCTTTCCACGTTCAACAATTGATAAGAATTATTCGGTTACGTTGATTTAATTTATCTCCATTCTTATTTCTAATACCGCTGCTTTTTCGTTTATCGGTATTTCATTTATTAATTTAGCCTTATTTTAATTTTTGTTTTCTGCATTTCGATTCTTGGAATCGATTTTTTTTTTTCGTCTTGATTTAGTTTCTTTTCTTTAAGTTGTACGAGTTCGTCTAAGGGAGGTCGCTTAGCGGCGCGGCCTCCGCAAGTGATGTCAAATCCTCTAAAGTTAATATGAACCTGAACATCATGGAGGTTGATGTTTCCGCCAAATGTAAGCCGTCCAACCCCTTTTTGCCGGCCGCATCTTTGCCCAGTAAGGATCTGCATCTGTCACTAAACGATCTAGTAAATTTTCCCAGTGATGGTAGTAATGGTAATACTAATAAAAATTGTAATAATAGTAACAGCAATGCCATCAATGCCATTAAAAACTTTAATATCAAAAGTCTTCTGGACAATAATAATAATAGTAATTGTAGTAACAAAAGTAATATTTCTAATAACGCTAATAACACACCGACCAATGTCAACAGCAACGGTCATATTCACGGTATTTCGGAAAACATTTTTCTATCAGAGAAGCGTATACACATTAAAACAACTGTATACATAGTCAAACAGATCGAAGCATATTACGAAAAACAGGTACTTTGCTACTTTGAATGTTGTAATTTTCTTTTGAATAATATATTTCAATTTTTTTTATTATGAGACAAAGGCGCTGTGTATATTTAACTGTTATAGTAGTTTTAAAGTTTTATTACTTAATAATATTTTTTATTTTTGTTTTGAATTCATTTTGCATTATTTTTTGTTGTTGTTTATATAAATTATTTGCTTCATTGAAATTTAAATATCAATTTTCTTTTATATAAATTAAATTTTTTATTTTTTAAAAATGAAAAAAAGTGGCTTCCTAATTTGATTTCGGTTGTGATTGATATCTATATATATATATAAATCGGCCACTTTGGCCTTGCAAGGGGCTATGCCCCTTGACCCCTCCTGCTTTCATTCCTGTCTCTTTCTCTTCTGTACTTTGTATAAAATTATCAAAATTTACAACGTAATTCTTACTGGCATCAACACACACAAAAAATAACATAACTACAAAAATCCTATTCTAACATTTACCTTCCGTTACATAAAATTGTGACATTTTTTAAATAACGATAACAAAAATCCTACAAAATATAACAAACGTTACATAAAATTGGGACATTTTTCTGGGACATTTTTTCGAATGGGGGATAGCCTAAGAATTACGTCCTAATTAATATATATATAAACTAACATTTATTTTGCAGTTGTTATTATTTCTTTCAGTATGTCTAACTTATATTAAGCCAGAGAAATTATACTAACTTTTACATGTTAATCAGTTGACTTGGATATATTTTGTCACTTTTGGAACATTATTAAAGAGTATAGACGTGGTGATGATATGGATTTACCATATATCTTAGGTATTGCAAGGATAAATTTGTACTGGCAATATGTGCAGATTTGCCAAGGAACATTTCTTATACAAAGTTCGCGCGAATCAGTTTTGTAAAACTAATTTGAAGTCTCGATAGAATGATTGAATAGGTTGCAGGTTAGACTGTGTGATGAACAATTACTGGCTAATAAATTTATTTATTCTTTGTAGTTGCATACAATTTTTTCCATTTTCCCGTAAACTACTTTTATTCGTTTTTAGTGAAAAATAACGGCCTCCATGACAGTATTGCCTCATTTTCTTTGTTCTTATAGGGCACTTGTAATGATTACTTTTCCTACTGATTTAAAGCTACAAGATACAATTGACAGCGCGTTGTTCGTCGAGAACCACGGCGAATTATATCAGCATCATCACGGTGCCATACTCGTCGGAGATCACTAATCTGTCGATTAGATTTTACCCTGTCTTACGTCTGTCAGTAATTGTTGCATGGAAGATGTAGTGGTCCAATTTTTAATATTTTGTAGTCAATCTGTCTCCCTTCTTCCAGAACCTCTCTTATCTTCCATCTGTTTCTGTATTATAATCTGGAGTATTTCATATTCTGTAACTCTTACAATATGGCCAATGTACGATACATTTCTCCGTATAATGCAATTTTTTAGTAGTCCGTCTGTACCAACTTTTTTAAAACATCTCTGTTTGATATTTTGGCCGTCCAAGATACTTTCAACATTTTCTGATGGAGCTACATTTCCATAGTCTTGCATCAATCTAATTGCTCTCTATTTAATGACACAGCTTCGATGCTGTACAACAAAATCGATCGAATAAAATATTGAACAAAATATTGTCTTGTATTAAGGCTAAGTGTGATCGATCACATAATAGATGTTTCATGGTATTAAAGACTGTTCGAGCATAATTACACCTTGCTTTAATTTTGATATCTGTGTCTAGATTGGCCGTGACCTAGCAACCAAGATATTGGGAACCTATTGACCTTTTCAGTATTTTCATTGTTTATAGTTATAGCGAGACCATGAACTTGTTGTTCACGGTGACTTATATATGAAGCGCAATCATTTACTTTTATCGGCTTTAACAGTTGATGACATTCTAACAGCTAAATTCCGTAAGTCTAGATTGGTCTTACTAGGATGTAGGAAATTCCCTTTTAGTTAGCTAAGTAGGACAACCTTAAGCGGTTAATAATTTCGATCCGGACATAACCAAAGGTACGAATGGTAAATTTAAATACGTTTTATTTTTGCTTGTTTTTTAATTTTTAGATTATATTTTATTATTTTAATGTAAGTTGTTACATTTTTATTAATTTATTGGATAACAATAAGTCAGTTAACACACCATTTCACTTGTGTTAAATTAAATAAAACGCCGCTTCGAAAATAACATTTTACGCACTTTTATCAATGTCAAATTATATATTTGTAAATATTAAGAATTTTAAAGAAATTATTTATTTATTATGTAAAATAAAATTAATAATTCTTTTTATTTGTGACAAATTTTTGCGTGTAAACATCGCGACGGATTAAAATGAAATTAACCAAACTTAAATAAATAGTAATAAGTAGATTCAGCCGAGATTGTATATATACACGCGAGTAAATAAAAGGAAATTATAAAAAAAAAGAAAAAAAAGAAAATGTTTAAGTTTTGTTGTGATTTTTAAAAATAAAATAAAATAAAATGTATGTAATAGAAGAAAAAGTGAGAATCAGGCGAATCGACGATACATTTAAACATAATTAATATGGATTATAAGCGTTGACATTTCTAATATGTGAATCTGTCGAAGAATGAGAAATATTTTAAAAAGAAACTTGCGCGTTATAATTTTGTAAAATAAAAATTTGAAGTGTATTGCCTATTTTAAAAAAATTTTGATTAACAAGAATGACTAAACGTACAGCTGAAGTTTTATAGTGCAAAGAAATATGTTAACAATTTAGCAACATTTTATCATCCTGCAACGTTATGAAGGGAATTTAAAAACAGGGTTTTTTCTAATTTTTCTTCAACGAAATATAAATTCTATTTTGTAAAATTATTTAAGCAGCAGAATAGAGTTCGTAAAATCTTAATTTTTTCGGTGTACTTGATCATTTATTCTAATATATCTTTTTATTTTTTGCTTATATATAGTTCGTGTACGCGTCAAATAAATTTGTTCTGAAGTTAAATTTACAGTTAAAGGAAAAAGAAAAATATCTAAAAAAGACTAAAAAAAATAAACAATTTAAAATGTATAAATATTTAGAAATTTATGATTTCTAAATAATTGTGGAAACTGCGAAACTGCAAAACTGCTACTTTATTCGGCCGTATCTAAATTTAGACAAAAAATAAAAGAAAAAAAAATCACGCTATTTTTCCGGAAGTTAAATGTAACGAGTAGTTTGATTACTACGACAGGAAAAAATGATTGGATAATAGACGAGTAAATGAATAATTTCGGTTATTTAACTGTTGTAAAGTGAGCAATAAGAACGTTTTACCTGCCCTTTTTCAGGTTTGTAGTAGTTTTCGATGGTTGTAATTTCTCAATTCTACTTTATCACAAGCATTTCTTTTTCATAAACTCGAAATTTATTTCTAATTACGTTAAGAAATGAAACCTCTACAGCCGCATAAGAAGTAGGTAAACTCTACTGAATACGTGAACGTAAGTACAATAAATGTATGTAAGCATTAATCGAGAGTATTTTTTGCCTAAGTATTGGTAGAATTCGCGGCCAAAGCGCTATTTCTGTCCGTACTGGCTGCTGTAGTTTCGCCCAAAGACAGAGCCTGTACTATTCGCGGATCGGCCTTGCTTCCTTCTCGGAATTCCTCCAAAGTTAAACGATCGTCGTGATTTTTATCCATCTGATCGAATATTTTATCTACACGTTTCTGCGGAGTATTATCGTCGTCTACGTGAGGCTGCTGTCCCTGTAAAATAATAAAAAAAACTTCCGTTCAGTGATTTTTAGATAGATCATGAAAATAATTCAAAGCAATGCCCGCGGAACTGATGAATTATTGCAATTAGTATAACAAAAAGCGTCTTATTACATATGATGGGGGTTAGTTGATTGATCAAACACAGAGAGGATGCGTAACATTTCGGCTTGAAATTCGGAAGTGATTTTAATTTTCTAAGCGTATATTTAGGATGAAGAAATCCGCCGCTTCATAAAAATGTCGGTTTTTTAAATCTCATTAATTTACGATTTACAATTCGTGAATTTGTTATATTTCTGTTTTTCATGTGTCTCTTATATGTGTATTCGCTCATAAAGTTTTATTATTAAAAACAATAGAATTTATAAATATTATTCTTTGATCCTTTTTAAAAAATTAATGTCTCTCCTTATCTCAATCTGAAAAATCGAAAATGATTTTTTTTTTTTTTTTTTCATACGGGTTTGTCAGCGAGAACATTAGCCTATAAGAGATGGGAAGTAGGAGAAAATAAATGTATATTTTTATCCGTTTAATGACAGAGGATAATTTAAAGGCCGCAATAACAAAAGTAGAAGGAAATGAGAGAATATAAGAAGTAAGGGAACCCCGAGTTTTAATTGAGAATAATAGAAGGACGATTGCTCAGCAGTGAAGGTCGCGCATATTTACACAAAATGTGATCAGAATCATAAGGAAAATATATATGGAAGGGAAGTAAAAAGGACATAAAATAGATTAGATGCAGATGAAAACCGAAAAAATGATTGAGGAAGAAGACAAATGATCAAAGCGAAGGCGACAAACAGCCGATATTGTAGAGTGTTTAAGAGAGGGCAAATATCTAGAAAAAACTATGGGCGAGGAGGAAGAGATGGCTGAATAGAGAAGTAAGAGCAGGCGGGACTAGAAAATGAAGAAGAACAAGTTGTTAAGCGGTAATTTGGAATAAGTCATTTAAGAAAAGAAGAGCAATTTATGAGCTGAAAATGTGCCCAAAAATTTGTCGCTAGAAATGGAAGAAAGGGCTAAGGAATTCATCATCTCTCGCCCTTAATGCTGAAGTGTAATCAGGGATCCACAGAAGATAGGAAATGAGGGACCGCATGAGAAGTACTACATAACCGGAAGAGGAAGCAGGAAGAGGATATATGACAGCTTGCAGAACACTAGTGGAATCCGAAATTATAAGTTGCTCTTCACGAAAACTAGTGATGGGGAGATAAAGAAAACAGCGTGTAGACAGCAATAGATTCCGCATAGAAAATTATGCAAAAGGAGGGAAGTTTAAAAGATTCCGAATAATTCAAGGCAGGACAAAAAAAAACTAGACAGAACAACTCCATTTTTGAAACTGTCGGCATAAATAACCGGTGGGGGTGGGGGGGGGTGCAGGAAAGAGAGAACCTAAAGCATTGGAAAATTCAATTCTGACGACATGTTGAGAAACAGATTTGGAACAGAACAGTAAAGAAAGACATTTAACAGCATGAAGATAATTAGAAAAAATGAACGAGAAATGAGGAAGTTTATCGTGACTATAAATAAATGGCGAAAATCGAAGAAGACGAATAACGGATAAAATTGTAGTTTTATTAGAGGTAAATCGCCATTTAGGAAGGATAGAGGAGTAAGAAAAAACAAGTGAAGAGGAACAAACAGGCAAGCGCTTAATCAAAAAGCAGTAAGTCAAGTAGGATCTAGGAATAAGGAGAGGGAGAATATGAGATTCAATAAGGATAGGCCAATAACCGGGCTAGATCTCAGGACACCTAGACAAAGACGGAGACAGGTATTTTTGGGGGAATTTCTATAAATAAAGCAACAATAATCCAGACTAGAACGGATACAAGATTTATGAAACATGAGTAGGATAGAGGGATTGCCTCCCCAATTTGTATGAGAAAGAGCTTTGAACAGATTAAGATTTATCATTTTGAACTCTGGAAAGTCCTCTTCAGCATAGATCCTTGTTGACAAGAAAAATGGTCTCGCTGTTTGAAATTGATCTTCGTACGGTTATTCGTTCGTGACGTAGTTTATTTTTGGATGGACGCGCGTGCATGCATGACTTTTTTTTAGAATGGCCAGCGTTCTATATCAACGATGTGTCCTAACAAGCGGTCTTTGAGAACCACTCTTGTGACCGTTAAGGATATATCGATGAATTGGATTAAGAATTGCAAGCGAATAAATAAAAAAAGTTTCGGAATTTTGCGAATATTTACAATATTTTGTGCAGAAGAGATAGAATGTACTTTCCAATCCTATCATCGTCAACACTGAAAATAAGATTTGGCGTTTATACGAGGAAATTTATGAGGTAGATAATTTTTTCTGAATAAAAACTGAAGGGGGATCAAAACTGCTCGAGTACTGTCGAATTTGGACTCTTTTTTTATACTTATTTAATCGCGCTGTGTACATCTGTCAAAATTAAGTCTCACAGCTGAAATTTGCGTTGCTTGCAAGTAAAACAGGAGGCAATCTTTTTTTAAAATCATTTCGTTTACCATGACAATACAGAAATATGCAATTAAATTTCCATTAAATAAATGTGGTTTTCCTTTTTCTTTTTTAAATTTTATAACTCTGATGTATAAAATATCTAACTCTTAATCAATCAGGTGTCGCGATTGACATTTACTTCCAAGACAGATATAGCTCTATTTCTTCAAAAATTTTGCTCCGACACAATACAAGAATATGTAATTATTTTTTCAGTTTTCGATACACTTACTGTTTTCATTATTTTTCATAATATTGTTTCCGAGTGTCACAAGTGGTTTTTTTACATCGACAGCTAGCGCTTGACGAAAATGATTTTATATACATACAAGTGTGTATTTGTTAGGTTTTTAAATTATTCTAAGTGAAAACATGTTCTCCTATTTCGTACAATATAATAAGATGTTAACGAAAGCAGGAGTCCCACGTCGTTAACAGAGGCCATTGAAAATTGTGAAATTAAGTTTTTCATAATGTTTAAAACTGTTTTTGTTAAAGCCTGCTTAACCCTTGTTATGGTTGAGTTTACTGACTAACGGCGTTCACGCAAATGTATTTGCGGAGAAAGCAGGTAGACATAAGGGGAAGTTTGTGGTTGCTGAGATATTTGGATTTATGTAGGTATGTAACAAGCAAAGAGTGTAGTTGGTGCAGAACATGATGGCGATCGGCACTTACTTGAGGATCTGTCATAAAGCTGGTCACATGGCCGATTACTACCTCTCGATAGGCTAATCTGCCAGCACGCTCTCGAATTGCTTTCTTCCTTCTGTCAAGTAGTATCGAATAACAGCGATCTATAGTGCTGTTTGTAAACATCGCCAATTTTAACTGCTTACATTTGTAAATATGGTTTATACCAATGAAATTACCAAAGAATAATTTGCGATGAGCTTTTATGCACGGCAACCAAAATAAAAACGACAACGGTTCGTTTTTTCACTTTAATGATGAGAAAAATCTTATTTCGGTTTTACTTGGATTTAAGAGAAGACAAGTAGTTAAAAAATATCTCTCATGGGGCGAGTTTTTTTTTTTATTACATGGGAGTGTCGATACGGAGCGAGCGTTACATGGTATCATTTAAGTGTAATAAAACATGCTTACCACCATCTGGTATATTGCATCTACTATGTTGTACATTTCTTCTCTGGTTATGAATCCGTCGTTGTCGACATCGTACAAACGAAATGCCCCTAATAATGAAATGAAGATTAATGAAGAATTACGAAATTAATGGAAACGTGACGGTCGAATGCGCAGGTAGTCGGACGGCTGAATTATACTTTTCAAGCTTTCGTTGGTATTCAGTTGAATTTAAAACAGTAGAACGCCGTAAAGGTAAAGAAAGGTTCTTTGTAGGCTTTTCCGTAGAATGCGAGGAATTAGGCACGAGAGTTATCGAAATTTATAAAAGCTCTTTACTTTTGATTACTCGACTAACGTCATTTACTATCGGAGTAGCAGAATGAAATGAATCTGTTTTAAAGTACTTTTTAAATTTCGCTTATTTTTCCTATATTTTTTCATCTGTTTCAGTTTTGTTCTTCGACTGTTTTATATTTCGCTACTTATTACTGTTTATTTTTAAATTAGGCGCACCTTTTCCTTTTCTTTTAATTATCTCAATTAAAATTGTTTTTTCTCTTTTTCTTCTTTTGCTTTCCTTATTTCGAGCCGATCGCCGTCGGACGTTTTCTAGTCGTCATAAGGGAAATATTTTTTTTCAAATGAAAGGGATGAAATCTAACAGGAATGAGAAAAAAAAGAGAATAATGACAAGAGGGTATCGCTAATAAGGAGGCGGGTAGGAGAACTAACAAGAGCAGAAAAGAGGGTCGAAATTTTCAATGCCGATGGTAAACCGTAACTTCGGTAGTTTTAGACCGGTTAGAATAGCCCAATATCTCATAATAATGTAACGATAACTATGAAGTCGGCTTTCAATATTCAATGAAAGAACACCATAAAAAAAAAAAAAAAAATGTTTGCTTCCTTCAATCAATCGTGATCTTCACAAATAATCCTTTAAGCGACTCAATGCGGGAACACAAAAATGTCCTTTCGAGAAAAGAGGATATTATAGATAGGTTTTTTTTTTTTCTTTTTTTTTTCTTTTTTTTTTTATGGGTACGCCAACGAAAAGCAACAGCCCAATCAGCCAAGGAATCTAAGTAATTGTTCAAAAGGAGAATAACATATTAGATTTCAATCTGGTGCGAGATTGAATGAATGAAAGAAGCTAGAATAGGAACAACTGACAAGGAAGGAAATGAGAGAACATAAGAATCATTGTATGGAGTAGGAAGACGAAGATCCAAAAGCCGAGAATAAAAGAGAGAACAGTTGATAAGTACAGATTTACTGCAGTCCAATAATAACGAATTATAATCGTTTTTTCGGTTTCACAGTTTATTCCTTATGATAAAAAAAAAAAAAGTGAAAATAAAACGAACGAGTTAACTAAAAAAAATGGTTGTGAATTTTCGTGAATTAGCTTATTGCTATTTTTTGTTTGAGTTTAGTGTTATGTAAATTATAGTTATCTTTAAGTTAACATACAGAATAATCCAGAGCGCATGAAACTCACGCTTTACTGAACTTGTTCTAAATCTGGGACGATACCACTTACGGCTATACTTGATCAATCACTTTTACAGTTCCATCAGCTGCCGATAAACTCTACATCTAACTGACTTCAGTTTTAATATTCGTTTCACTGAGTGACTTAATAGCGAAATGCCACGGCAGCGATACACGTCCGGCTTTCAGATTTTTACACGGCCAACTGTAGTTTATTTGTATATAAAAAGAACTAGCTCGGTTTTCGGCGCCTTCTTTTTATATCTCTTATCCGCATATATTTATTTGCTCTAATATAATTTAATTATACGTGAAACAATTTAATATTAATTTCAAATATGACAAGTTAAGATCTTTGGTGACGTATTTTCTTTTAGTAAATTTTGAATAAAACAATTTAAAATAATTCAGTAACAGATTTGTTAATTTTCTTTATCTAAGTACTAAGATACATAGTATTCGCAGCAAACTGCTGGAACTGCAATCGATCGTTGCTCAGAACAACCCCGATGTAATTCTCCATCTAGTAAACTAAGCTCAAACCACTAGAAAAATTTAGTCTGAAACACTATACGCTATATAGAAAGGATCTAGACTCGGATTCTACAACAAAAGGTGGAGTACTTATTGCTACCAAAAGCAATCTTCAAGCTGTAGCCGTCAAGATACGAACCCCAATTAATATCACCATCTGTTCAGTCTATTTGCATCAATCGGGCGACGTTTCCAACGGTTGCTTGGAGCAGTTAATAAAACAACTCCCCGCTCCCTTCCTCATGAGTGGTGACTTCAATGTCCATAACACGATCTGGGGTTCAAAGTTTTCCAACCGAAGAGGAAAATATATTAAGAATATTGTGGATTGTTTCGACCTAACGCTGTTAAACACTGCTAGTAACACTACTTCAATGTGTTCAATGGTTCACTCTCAGCTATCGATTTATCATTTTGTAGCCATTCTATTACCCACGTAACACAGTGGGAACCCCTTGCATTTATTTTTTTGAATCGAAAATTTTCCATTGCTCATAGCGATAGGATCCTCAGAGAATAACAATAATATCAAAAGATTCTCCAGCTGGAGGCTTAAAGGCGCTAACTGGGAATTATTCTCCCAGTCGGTAAATCTAAAACTTCCGGAAAACACCAGCGATGTCAACAAGATTACTGAGCATATAATAAAGGAATTAACGGCAGCCGCTTCCGATAGTGTTCCAAGAAATAGTCCCCGAACGACACGTAGACAAACGATGTGGTGGAACCATGATTGTAGCAGAGCGGTCACGGAAAAAAAGTAGAAACTCCTGTCTAGAGCAAAGTGTCACCCGACCCAAGAAAACCTCAAAAACTTCAAAATCGTTCGAGCAAAGTGCAAAAGGCTCCTTAGAGAATCAAAAAGACAGTCTTGAATACGATTTGCATCTACGTTCAATTCCAGGACTTCAGTCAAGAAGGTTTGGGACAAGGTCAAAATTTTATAGAACAAAAAAACATTCACAACCATCTCGTCGATAATATCTGATTCCGGCCCAACTTGTAGCAAGTTGGATATTGGGGAAAGCCTGGCCGATCATATCCATAAATCATCCGCCACTGAATCGTGTGCAGAACCGTTCAAAATTATTAAAAGGAACTACGAAGGCCAAGAACCTTGTCCCTCCACCTCATGTAAAGAGTTCAATCTTCCGTTTACCAATGATGAATTAATAGATGCCTTAAATCATATGAGATCCTCAGTTCCCGGGCCGGACTTCATACAAATCGATATGATCAAAAAGCTCCCTGTGGAATCCCTTAACACAATTCTCCAATTCGACAATTTAATTTGGACATCGGGGAAAATTCCGAATGCTTGGAAAATGGCTCACATAATTCCAGTTTTAAAGACCGGAAAAAAACCCCACCTCTTTGGCAGCTACCGCCCCATTTCCCTGACTAATTATTTATGCAAATGTCTGGAGAAAATGATAAACGCTCATCTAAAGTGGATACTTGAACAAAAGCAACTTCTTGATCCAATGCAGTTCGGGTTCAGATCGCCGAGATGCACGATGGACCTTCTAATAAAACTCTAACAGCAAATATGTGACGGCTTTGTTTCGAATTAGTCCACAGTGCTCATAAGCTTTGACCTGGGAAGGCTTTTGATCGTATATGGTGACATAAAATCATTCAAACCCTGGTAAACTGGAATGCTTGCTTAATTTCGTCAAGGCATTCTTGACAGACCGCACATTTTAGGTTCGGATAGAAGATATCTTGTCGTCCCCTAGAAGTCAAGAAAACAGCACGCCTCAAGGCTCAATAATTAGTCCGACCTTATTCATAGTAGGCATATCCGGCCTGTCCAAAATCATTGAATCGCCCGTAAAATATAATCTTTTTGCTGACGACCTCACAGTATACTTGACATCTGCAAATATGGAAAATCTAAGAGTTCGGCTTCAAAACACGATCGATAAATTACAAGAGTGGCCTACAAACCCGGGCTTAGCTTTCTCAGCCGAAAAAACAGCTAGCATTATTTTCAGCAATAAACGGAAATCCCCTTCCGACTGCAAAATAACTCTGGGCAACATTAAATCAGCCCCAACGGTCAAAATCTTTGGATTAGTATTCGATAGGAAGCTGTCTTGGTTTAGGCACATCGATGAACTTAAAGCAAAATGTAGGTGAATACATCCTGTTTGTTAAAATGGTATAATAAAATAAACTTTAATAACAAACAATATAGACAAAATGTCAAAAATCACTCAACGTCCTCAAAATGACAGCTCATACAAAATGGGGCGGAGATAGGAAATGCCTGCAGAACCTCTACTCCGCTCTTACGCTGTCTAAAATGGATTACGATTCGATCATATACAGATCTACTAAACCTAATGTGCTGAACAGGTTAAACACTGTTCAGAATTTCGCATTAAGACTAATCTCAGGCGCATTACACTGCAGTCCAATTGACAGCCTTCATGCAGAAACTAATGTCCTGCCACTCAAACACAGAAGGCTATTTATTTCTCTGAAATATTTCTTTAATCTGGCCTCAAATCCATCTAACCCCTCGCATTAAAAAACGTTTGCCTCGAATTATATACAGCTATATGAAAAAAATCCAAAAAGTCCAAAGCCCCTGGGGATCGAGTGCCGGAATGCTGTTAGTAGTCTTCAGTGGACGATGACGATTCATCAACATATGGCTGAAGCGCCAGTATACAGCAATTAACAAAATTTAGAGGCCAGAATAAGAAAAAGCAGCCAACATCTGAAGTCCAAATTAAAAAAAACATATATACTCCGTCTGGCAACACGAATAGGAACAAAACTGTCGCTCTCAGAAACTGTTCAAAGTCAAGGGAAACCTTCGGCGATCGAGCACCTCATACAGACAGGACCGACATGAGGAAACAACACTAACTCGCCTGCGCATAGGCCACTGCCTCCGCACATATAGCCACCTGTTTCAAAAACTACCGCAACCGACATGTGAAATTTATAGAGTGCCCGTTACGGTGGAACATCTCCTTTACGGCGTGTCGCAAATTTCGGCAAGAGAGAGCCGCCTGCTTCAAGGAGGATGCTGGTCTTGCCGAAATTCTGGCGGACAATGAAACATCTTCAAATTTTTAAATCTTACCCCACTTTTTCCTTTTATATAGTTTATTATTCAGCAACGTTTACCTCCTTTCTTTTCCTTTCCTTTCCTTTCCTTTTTTTCCCCTTTTTTCTCTTTTTTCTTTTTCTATTGTTTATTTTGATTTCTTTTTTGTTCTTTTTATTTATTAATCTATACTTATAAGATGTAACTTCTCGGCGTCGCAAATGGCCTTAGCTGCCGAGCGACTTTAAATAAATAAATTATTATTAAGCATAGCGAATCGGCTCCAGAGGGATATTTCCATCATTTATTGCTGGTACTAATAAGATACACTACTGATCCTGCAAGTTTCACATCTTTACATATTTTGGGTTTTGAATTAATCGAAAAAAAAAAAAAAACGAAAAATCTGTTTTTTCCTAAAAACGGCTTAACCGATTTGAATGAAATTGAGACACATCATTGAAGTATGTAAAGACTATGCTCACAAAAATAATAGTTCATAATCTTCAAACAACCATTAGGGAGACAGGCGATTTTTTCCAAAAATCAATTTTTTATACCTTTGAAACAACAGAAAAGAAGGTTATTCGATTAATTAACAAGTGCAAATACATAAAATATTCAAAGCAATAATATGAAAACAATTTTTTAAAATTCAGATATTAAAACATTCAAAAATGAATTATAAACCATATTGAGATGTTAATAATTTTGCATAGAGAATATCCTTTTGAATTATACAACATCAATTTTTTCATAATAAAATTACAATTTAGAGAATATAAGCATTCAAGAAGCTTTTTCGATTAATTTATAAGTGCAAATAATACAAAACATTCAAAACAATAATATGAAAACAATTTACACTAATTAATTAATCGAATAAGCTTCTTTTCTGTTGTTTCAAAGGTATAAACATTGAAATAAATCGATTGGCAAGAAAACATCAAATATCGAATGCCTTATAAGAAGACAAGCATTTAATTTACAACAGGCAGGCACGGAAATAGTGCTAAAATGGATTCCGTCGCACTGCGGTATTAAAGGAAATGAAATAGTAGATAGATTAGCAAGAACCGAAGTAGGTAGAACAATTGCTCAAAAATTAAATTGGTGGGAATTTTTACCGATAATTAAAGAACACATTATAATCGAGTGGAACGCTGAGTATCAACAGATTAGTGATCAAAAAGGGAAAGATTATTCAAGAATACAGAAGTATGTCCCAAGAGCCCCTTGGTTTAAAGAAGCGAACAACTTGGGAAGAGACTTTATAGCTTACGATAACGAGATTGAGAACAGGACACAACAAAACCCCCGTCCACTTGGCAAAAATTAATATCATCAATGATAGTACATGCAGTGGTTGTAGAACAGAGGGTTCAATAGATCATTTTATCTGGCAATGTAAAGTCTACGAGCAGGGTAGGGACAAACTTAGAGCAAAAATCTTAGCAGAACTGCATACTTTCCCGGTTTCAGTGACACAGATAATTGCAGATCCACTGTTGAAGGTAGCGGCATTAATATATAAATTTATAAAATATCACAACATAGAAACTTAGAAATAATCAATAAGGAAGTTCTATAAAACACCCTATACAGGGCTAAGCAAAAGAAAAAACTGGCTAAACGGCAAAAGCTAAGCTAAAAAAAAAAAAAAAAAAAAAACCATTTATGTATTAAAAAATTATTATTTTTTTTTCAATATGGCGTACCTTTTCGATTATTTTGCGAATTTGGGAGATTAATTTACGTTAAAAAAGACTTTAAAAAAAAATTAGTTTCAAAATGGTACGAAAACATTATCATACAGAAAATAAATTATTTCGGAAACAATTTATTAGCTTCCCGTTCTATCCATATTGACCTGCTTTGGATTCCTGATCGCTGTGGTATAGCTGGTAACGATCTTGCATGCTCGGCCGCAGTAAATGGTCGTTTCATAGGCAGATTTCCTGCCCAAAGTTTTTACCCTCTCTCTTTTCGTTCTTACTGTGACTTTTGGACTGATCTCTATCCGTCATTTTTCTTCAACCTTGACTTCTTTTACCGTGCCTTACAGTCTTCCCCATCCGTTTCTCCTTGGTTTAACAATTTTCCCAGTATCAGCCGTTCTGTCACTTCTTCCATAGTTCGCCTTCGTTTTAATCATACTCTGCTCCCGACTTCTCGTTTCCGCTTTGCTCGTGTTTAGTCTCCTTTGTGTCCCTTTCATCCTTTTACCTTAAATGTCACGTGTGATGAAAATCACGTACTATTCGAATGTTCCTTCATTTCTACAGAACGCGCGATCTTTTATTCCAAATTGCTTAGCCTTGACCTCCCTACACCTTATAGTGCTCTCTACATTCTCGCTTTTCCATCTCCTTCTGTTGTTCCTTTGTTGGCCCCCTTCATTTCTTCTGTCTCTAGTGGTTTCTTGATATAACCCGTCGCTCCATATGTCCTTCTATTCTTCTAATCTTTTGTGTTGAGTAAATGTCCTGTGCTGACGTGCCCATAATTAATGAAAAAAAAAAAAAATATTATGAACTGTTATTTTTCTGAGTATAGTCTTTATATACCTCAATGATGTGTCTCAATTTCATTCAAATCGGTTAAGCCGTTTTTGAAAAAAAAAATTATTTTCAGATTTTTCATTTTTTTTTTTCTTTTTTCGATTTATTCAAAAATCAAAATAGATAGAGATTTGAAACCTGTATCTTATTAGTACCGGCATGCTCTCAAAAGATAATCCAGATGTCGATTCATTATACTTATCGTTCTATAGCTTTTAGATATCAATTTTCTCTTAGATAAATTTAATTTTTAATTTTTTGGAACTTTAAAAAAATTAGCGCTTTCTCAATTCGTTTTTGTTTATGTAGTAGCGCGGCATTTTTTTTTTTTTTTTTTTTTCGTTGTCTTGGAGAAGTAGCAGGGAAAAACTCAGGATTCGCCACTGATATTTAGATCCTCTGCACCTTGGTCGTTCTTATTATACCTATTATCTGGCCATTTTCGCTCTGGTTACAGTCGATTTTTTGCTTCAAATTTCTTTCTCTTCATTTACGAATAGATCTTTCGCCTAATACTATTATTCGTCGTATTATTTTTATGTCGCTCCTTTCCATCATCTGAAAGAGCCATATTATACTTACAGTATCTTCAAGGTCCCTGTGCACAATATCGACCCCGACTATTCGGCAGCAGAACCACTCAGATCGCGGATAGCCAGATACACAGCAGAACTCGAAATAATACTACCAACGGTTTATGAACGATCGCTAGGGTTCCTACCCCCGTGGTGCCAACCCAATCTGACAATAAATGTTGATCTAAGTGAGCACGAGAAAGTAATCACAAGCTCAGAGACGTTTAGATTACTTTTCCTTGAAATACGCGAAAAATTTCAGCCATGCATGGAATACTATACAGACGGTTCAATTCTCAACGGCAAAACAGGTTACGCTATAGTCTCTGACTCTATCACGTTAGCAGCACAACGAACGCACGACAATAATTCAATCTTCACCTGTGAGGCTAAGGCGATTCTCCATACTCTAGACCTAGTCCTACTGCGCCAAGACGCAACAAACTGTACCATATTTACTGACTCGTTGTCCTGCTTAAGAGCCATCCAAAATCAGTTTACCGAAAACCCTATCATACAACGCATCCACCTAAAATTGGACCAGCTTCAATCAAAGCTTATACAGGTCAGCCTTGTGTGGACACCGGCGCATACAGGAATCCAAGGAAATGAATTGGCGGACCAAGCTGCAAGAACCGCGATGACACAAGATTGCCCGCCTGAAGTACTTATGACACCTCATGAAGCTAAAATGGTGATAAGCAACACAGTCAAAAACTACTGGAACACCCTTTGGCTCCAAACGCCGAGCAAACTTCACGAGTTTAGAAAAGATACCTACGAAAACATGCCAACTCTCAGTAGACACGAGCAGTGTGTCCTAACTCGTATCCGCATTGCACACACAAACTTGACCCATTCGTTCCTCATATCTAAAAAATCGCCCAACCTGTGTCAACGCTGCCACATGCCTATATCGGTGAGGCATCTTTTGATCGAGTGTAATCACTACCAGCAGGCCAGACAACAAGCGGGTATTACCAACGGCCTTCCAGAGATGTTTTCGGACGCCGAGAAGTGTAAAAAAATCGTAGCCTTCCTCAAAGACATCTCTGTATTCCAACTGATCTAACTTCCCCAGCCTTCAGCTAATTTTTTGATTATTTTTTGTTTCGCGCATTTTCAAATATTCAATATAAAATTTTATAATTATCTGTAAAATCGTAGTCGCTAATGACCTTGTAGTCCAAATGCGACTTGTAAATATAATAAATAAATAAAATAAATATACTTACAACTATTCTCATATGATATTCCTAATCCATATTGTATTTCCTTAATTCTCTCTTTATTCAGCGCTAATCATTCCAATTGTAGTTAAATTCTCATCTTTTGTACTTCATCATAGTAAAGGAAGCTCCATACCATTGACGGGGCGTCGGAAGTTTTGAAGTTCACAATGTACTAAGCCTAACTGCAGAGTTGAGAGTAAGGGGGCTAGTTCTTTTCTCTCTATCGCCTTTACTTTTCCACATTTCTCTGCTACCTAGTTATTTCAGGCTGGGTAGTCCTGAGAGCGTTTTGGGTCCGGAACGAGACAAATTGTGACCTCTGGTTTGGTACCCGAATACCGTAATTTCTAAGCTCCCGGCCCAAAAAAGAGGAAGCAGAAAAAACAAATTTAAACCAATTCTTCCAGGTACAAGCAGTGAGCAATCGGGATTTAACAAAAACTTTATTCAGTATAATTTATTTTTGTATTCAGTCACTCTGCATGAATAATTTGATTAAATGTTGCCGTAATAAGTTGTGAATAGGTTTTTTTCTCATTTGAGTTTGCTCTTTGTTTATTTTAATATTTTGTCTAAAGTTAAGTTTATTCGTTTATGTTGCTGAATAATAAAATCCAAAGCTTATATTAATATTATATATCTCGCTTGAAATTTTTATTCTCTCGAAGAAATTTCTACTACGGCGTTCACCATTATAGGTAAAATCAAGTTTCATCATAATATCGCTAGTTCGAATCTCTAAAATATTTGTAACGAAGAATTATCTGTGTAGATATAGAGTTACTGTTGCAATAAATTTGAGTGCCTACGTCGTTTTAATATTTCGTAGTAATTAATATGAGCCATAAACTCGAAAACCGTTTTTTAATACTGTCTTGATCCTTCGGTTACAAATATATACTACAACTGTACCCGAAAGTTGTCCTTGAGTTAATTAATAACAAAGCTTTCTAATAAACTCGTTTGAAGAAATTAACTTTGAAACTATAGATGACGTACACGCTGTTTGCAATTTGCATCGTGGGCAGTCTTTAAAATGAACTTATAATAATGGATATTTGGTTCTTCTGTTCATTCTGATTGATCCTTTAAAAAAAGATTTAATTTCTGTTCGCAGAAATATGTATATATATATATATATATATCTTCTTCTTGTCCTCAATTCAAAGATTGGTGGATAACTTTTTATGATGTTCGATCTTGTTAATCAAACTAGGCGTTAGAATTCCCTTAATTCGGTCTTTCTTTTTAAATTTGTATAATTTGTTGCTCCCATATCTTTTATTACTTGCTCAAAATGTTTTCCCGGGTCTTTCTCTGCATCGTTTGCCTTCCATTTTGTCTTCCATTTTGCCTTCCGTTATTTTTACTAGCATCTGATTATGACGGAATAAATGTCCTATCCACTTAACTCTTCTTCTTTTTAATGTATTTATTAGAGTTCTCGATTCGTCATGTATTTCTTTTAGTACCTTTTCATTTATGATATTTTCTCCATCCAGCTAATTTTTTGCATCCTACGCCAGCATCACATTTCGAAGTCTTCCATTGGCTCGTTTATCGTCCATGTTTCTGACCTGTACAGCAATATACTCCATATATATATATATATATGCTTTCACGAAACCGCTTTTTAGTTTCTAAGTTTATACTTTTTGACGTTAGTAACGATTTCTTTTTATTGAACGCCGTTTTTGCTAGATGAATTCTCGTTACTATCCCTCTCTCTCGCTTCTCCCGTCCTGAGTTATTATGCTTCCAAGATATGACTTGTTTTAGCGTTTGTCCATTAATTTTTATGTTTACTGTTCCCTGTTTCTTAGCGCATTTCATCACCACTGTCTTCTCTTCGGTTATCGTCATATTGTATTTTTTAATTACTTTTACCAAATATTGTATTGATTCTTTCAATTCGTTTTCATTGTTTCCCACGACTGCTAGGAAGCAGCATTATCAGTACTGTGTACAGGCGGAGAAGGAGAAGTTAAAGAATAGCTCTGTAAACAGATATTTGTAGACGTGGAGTGCATATTACTGAAGCGGCCATAAAAATGCGATGAGAAAGGCAACGGGAAACCACCTTATTATGTTTCCCTAGTTTATAACCGATTATGATATACGATCCAACAAGGACAACTATGCCATGTGATCCGGCTAGCACCCGGCGCCAAAGGTGCGGTGGGCCTTATGGTGTGAAATATGCTACCACCCACACGGTAATGGGTAAACAGGCTGCATATGAAAAGAGGGCGACTGGAAAGAAACCGAAAATAAAAGATCAATTGGAAAATAAAAAGAATATGATGACGATTGCGACGTGGAATGTGACATCTCTCAACATATGCGAAAAACTAGAAAATACGAAATTAGAAATGAAAAGACTTGAAATTGATATAATGGGAGTGAGCGAAACAAGATGGAATAATAAAAATGACTTTTGGAGTAGCGAATACGGAATTATAAGCTCAAACGATCAAGAGAAAAAGAACGGCGTTGGAATAATATTAAATAAAAAATGGGGAAATAAAGTAAAAAATTACTTACAATATAATGGCAGAATAATTATGGTTAGACTAGAATCTATAGACACTGTAATAATGCAAACATACATGGCAACGTCTAACTATGCAGAAAAAGATATTGAAATAATATACGAACAAATATAGAAGATATCATTAATAACTATGTAGATAAAAAGGAGAATTTGATAATTCTCGGAAATTGGAACGTAGTAGTTGATGAAGGAAAAGAAGGAGAACAAGTTGGGGATTATGGTATAGGAATCAGAATATATATATATATATATATTAAAAATAGTAGCTTTGTGTAAAAAATTTTTTCGAAGTCCTATTGAAAATCTTACATTTATTTATATCCAATCGGAAGTTGCGTAAAAAAAATTTCGTCGGTTTTATTGATTAAGATACTGATAAAGTTGTAGAATAATTTTCTTTTTTTGCTCTAGCCCTTTTTGTTGTCCGGATTATTTTCATTATTCGAAAGATGAATTAAGTTCAAAAACTTTTCACAGAGCAAGTTCGCAAGTTTAAGTTTATCTTTAACGATACGCCTAAACTTTAATCCGACCGTTTGAATAAGTAATTTCTAATTCGGTCATATTTTTCGAGGCCGCATCGGCGAAATAATCAGTTAAGAAAATAACTGTAAATAAAAATTTTCGGGTTCGCAAAGTTTAACTGTAATGAAAGAATGTATTCATCGATATAATTATTAATTCGTTATTTAATATTAATTTGTAATTGTTAGTCGTCGAAATTGATGTTATTATAAATTTTTAATATTCATATTCTCGTGTTATTTAATTAATGTTACAATATGAACCCGCTATTACTGACTTTTTTAGAAATTTCAACCGTTTTGATTCTTTCAAATGATTACTTACAACTATGGTTATAGAGAGCAAGTTATGTGTTGCTTATTTTTAATTCGATTAAATTTATTTCCCCGAAATTAATCTAGCGAATTGAATTTATTTATTTATTTTTCCTTGGGAGAGCAGCGCCTACAAAGGGAAATGGGGGACTGAGGATAGTTTTAAAAATGCTAGAACAGGTTAGATTTTAATATGACTAGAAATAGGGGAAATACGGGCGACTAGCACAGAAATAACAATCAATTTATTAAGAGAAGTATATTTGCAAATTAGTAAGACCTAAATGAAAAGCTGAAAGTAGAGGATCTTCAGAAAAAAAGGAAGCATTCGAAGAAGAAAAAGTGGTCGGCATTGCAAAAGCAGCATTAAGAACACTGAAGAAAGAGGAAATAATGGTTACTGGAAAAAGAGAAGAAGACCTGTTATGACTAACATGGAGGAAAGACAGGAACTAGGGCCGTAAAAAAGGCTAATGATTAAAGGATTGAGGATTCCGGAGGAAGAAAACTTCAGGTCATGAGTAAGCATGTTGCGATAAGAATATTATAGTCAGAAGCGTTCTAAATTTTTCGTTGGAAGTAGGTGGTGGTAGTAGTGGTGGGAGGAGAGAGAAAATTGATAAATGCTGATTACAAATTTTGATTTTATTCAAATTTATCGACTCGGTATTAAAACTTGTGTCACTTAAATTTTTCGCCAATGCAAAATTTAAAAATAAAAGTACTATATAATTTATTAACCGGAGTAAAATTTAACATCAAATTAAAATTATGTAGGAATTTAGAGATTACATCCCAGTAGTCTTTTGGCCGAAATTGAAATTTCGTCGAAAGTCAAAAGAACTAAAATTTTGATTAAACACTAAATCTTCATTCTAAAAACGTTGACCGAAATGTTTGAAGCGCGAGACACTTATTTATACAACCATATTGACACGCTCGTGGAAAATCAAAAGAAGTGAGAAATTTGTTGCAATAGGAGGAATGTAAAATGAAAGAAGATGTTCGAAGAAAGATTGAGCCGTGAAAGTGGATCGAAGTAAAGAAAATTTAAAACGTTCAGAGTGAGAGAGGGCTGGAAATATAAAGACAGCTCTGCGGACATTCTCACTGTATTCTTAGCACTATCAATAAAAATTACAGAAAACGAAGGAGAAACCAAGTTTAATATATAAATCAGTTTATTGACGATAATTGAAGTAGGTAAGGATTTATCTGGTTTGCGGAAAGAAAACAGGTTCGCGGTCGTAAAAATAGGAGAAACATAATGTAAAATAAAGGAGTTTATTATTTGACAGAATAAAACAAGACGTTTAGATAGGAAAGAATATCTTTTGGGGCAGAAAAATTTCAACTTTTGTAAAATTGAAAGATATGAAGGAATAAATTTGGAAGAATTGATACGAAACACTAAGACGGCATCTTTATAAAGAAAGTATATTAGATTCGGAGTATATTTCAGAAATTAGGTAACACAATAAGAGATACCATCGGATTTGGAAAGCATACATTTAGGTTTAGAAGCAAGTTATATTATTATTATTGCATTCTTTTTGAATTATTTTTTCAAATAATCTAGGAATGTGTTACTTAATACGTCCATCTGTAATCTAGTTATACAGTGTTGTACTATTTGCGGCCGTTCATAAATTGTATTTTAACATATTGAAAAAGTTCAACGCTCAAGAAGCATTAGTCATGACGCAGCTGAATAGTAAATTCAAGAAGTTAAACAAAAATACCATGGAGTATTAGAAAATTAGCATATTTATAAATAATTAGATCTGCGTAAATAAATGCCGAAAATCAAAGATAAATTGAAGAAAAAAAAAACAAAAAAATTGAATACATAATACGTACCGAAAAAACTGATGATATAACTAAAAGTCGGTTAATTAATATCGTATTTATAAATGTATTTGCAAACAAGCACGAATATATTAAGATCACATTTTGAATGAATTTTATTTCAAATTGCAACTCTATAAACTATTCATTAGTCAATGGTCAATTTAAATGGTTATTCTCGATTTTATTACCAGTAATAAAGAAATTTAATTTACGCACAATTCTAACCATCTTATTACGTACATATCAAAAAGTATAAAAAGGAAACTTAATGAGTAAAGCTGGAAATTATTATATAAATAAATATAAAAACAATCTCTTAAACTAGCAAATATCGAATAATAATAATAACCCTCTCTTTGATAAAAAAATTTAATTCTTTTTCGATTTTTGTTCTGTTTACAAGCTTAAAATTTGTTTTGAAAATTTTATCCGTTAAATTCGTTATTATTTTTTAAACAAAACCCTACCTCTGATTTTTTTATATATTTTTTCCATCTTCCATTGTAACAATATATCCGCCTATTACCTATTATATATTTATATAGTATATACATGTAGTTCCATTATTGTTCTGCAGTGCATTTTTAGTTTTAATTTAGTAGTGTGTACTCCGTGTTATTAACTGATGATCGGTTGTGCCCGAAAACATTTATATATATATATACATATATATTAATTACAACGTAATTCTTAGGCCGGCTCCATTAGAAAAAATGTCCCAGTTTCATGTAACGAAAGTTAAATGTTAAATGAAAACGTCATTCTTAATCATGCACCCATTGGATTTTGTAACAGAAAAATGTATCATGCCGGTAAAATGATTATGTAAATTTTGATCTTTTTATAGAAAGTACAGAAGAAAAGGAGATAAAAATGCAAGCAAGAGAGGTTAAGGATAGCTCCTTGTGAGGTCAAAAATGCTGTTATATTAATTACAACGTAATTCTTAGGCTACCCCCCATTAGAAAAAACTTTCCCAAAAAAATGTACCGATTTTATGTAACGTTTGTTATATTTTGTGGGATTTTTATGATTATGTTATTTATATTCATATGGGTCGATTTAGCATTACATTGTAAATTTTGATAATTTTATACAAAGTGTAGAAGAGAAAGAGACAGAAATATAAGCAAGAGTGGTCAAGGGACACAGCCCCTTGCGAGGTCAAAATGGCAAAGTTTATATATATATAGATTTTTTTTTTTTTTTTTTTTTTTTTTTTTGGACACGTCAACAGTGGAACTTACCCAATGCAGAGAATTGTACATTGTATAAGGAAAAGATTAGAAATTGAGGAAATAATCAAGGCCGACAAAGGAACTATATTGAGAGAGGAGAATGCAAGAATGGAGTGGATACTATAGGGAGTAGGAAGGCCAAGGCGCAGAAGATTAGAATACAGAGTAGCACGTTCGGAGGAAATAAAGGGGCATTCGAACAAGACGTGATTCGCTTCACAGGTATAATTGAGCTCCGGAAGGTCATAAGGAAGGAGATTGAACAGTAGAATAGCGGAAAAGAGAAGCCGGAAGCAAACTATGATCGAACCGCAGGCGAACTATAGAGGAAATAATCGAACGGCTAAGGTAGGGGAAAAGATTAAACCAAGGAAGAGAGGAAGGAAAGGGCTGAACAGAAAAGTAAAAAGATCGAGGATTGGTAAAGAATGAAGGATAGAATCCGGTCCAGAAATCGTGATGGGAACGATAAGAAAGACAGTAGAGAGTTTGAGCAGGAAATCTACTAATGAATAGACCATTGGTCGCCGCCGAACGTGGCAACGAGTCAACTAACTCGTTGCCAGGAATTCCGCAATGACGAGGAATTCATTGTAGATCAATTACAACAGAACGGGATGCAAATAAATTAGAAATTAAGAAGCGAATTTGGAGAATAATGGGATCAGTGACATGAGTAGGAAAAGGAGAGCAGATAGCCAATGAAACACTTTTCGAGTCCGAGGATAAGAGGAATCTAGAGATGTTATTTGTCGAGGATATGAAAAGGACTGCCTGTAGGATAGCCCCATGGATTCAACAAGAAAAATATAGATTTGTTTTAAATTCATTTTGAACTATTTCCGCTTATCGGATTTTTGGCAATCGATTGCAGATTTTAATTTCCCTGCAGTGTATGTATTTCACGTTCTCGACTGGACAGAGTTATTTGTCTCTTTTTCTGCCTCCTGAATAGGAGAACACCTAGTACACTTTTCGTGGTAATCCGATGTATTTTTTTTCGATCTTTTCATTTGGTAAAATTCAAAGACATATAATTTCCGTTCTTACGATTTCAGTCTAAAATCGCTCTTTTTTTAATCAAATAAATCACAGAGTCGTGTCGAAAATAAAGTTACTTTCAAGTATTATAACATGTA
Organism: Icerya purchasi; assembly: GCA_039619475.1. Lineage (NCBI taxonomy): Eukaryota > Metazoa > Arthropoda > Insecta > Hemiptera > Monophlebidae > Icerya > Icerya purchasi. Next base: position 245,045,874 of record CM077115.1, read on the forward strand.
TCCGGAGGAAGGATACAAAAGGTTATGTGTCGTATAAGATTAGGAAAATTAATTAATTTGAAAAATTATTTCAAAAGGAGCCCCCGATCATTTCAAAACCTCGAGAACCGCTGGTTTAAACGACGAATGTATGCAGTTGCTTTCGTCGAATTTAGTGAAAGAAAGTTGATTAAAAACTTTCCTCCTCTTCAAAAAGAAACATCTGAATATAGTATACCGTTTTTTTCATGTTTTCGTCTTTTAATTTAAAAGACACGTGCTTTATTGGTGAATGGGCAGTTGAAATATCAAACAGTGCGACTGACGGAATTAATTTTATTCATTGAGTTTCCAAATTTTCTAAGTAAAATATAAAACTGATTAAGTATGAAGTCGGTCAGTTTTCGTTTCGAAAATGAAATTATTCCCAACGGAGGAAACGGATTTTGTACATTTGCTATTGGTTAATAAAGGAGTTAAGGAATTCATTTACGAAATTTGATTTTGTGATTTGAAATGTTCAACATAATGCGTATAAACAGCGAGCGTTGCAGATACGCACAGGTGTATTATGACGAGTAATACGAATGCTACGGTCGCTATTTACATGTAAATTGCATGTTTCGCATGTAAATTCGAGATAAATTTCTAATCGTGAGCTGCCCTTTCATCGCGGAGAACATGTAAATTACCTGCGAGAACGATCGGAATCAAATGGCGTTTCATGAACAACTCCGTTGAAAAATTAACCCGATTTCGTTCTTGTTCAAGACGTTTACCGCTTGTTTTTAGCGGCGTATATTATTCCAGCGCTGCATCTAATTTAACTTAATACGGTTTTAGCGAAATAAATGTGGAATTTTCAAACTGAAGTCCGTGGAATAATTTCTAATAAGAGGTGTAAAAAAGGTTTTTTTTACAACAAATAAATACCTGGTTTCACGGTTTATTATAAAAATTTAATAAAAATGCACTAGAAAGTAAAAAATAATTACTCCCGATGAGATAATATATATCACAGAGCGATGATATAACTTAAAATGATATTATCGTAATTCTTATACAACACTGATACTTTAATTAGAGTTGCCAACAAATTCATATTAAAATAATAATTAAAAACTGCATTAAATGTTTATTAAATTGTTCTGAGATATTTTAACATGAATTTGATGCTGACTCTAATTAAAGTATCAGTGTTGTATAAGAATTACGATAATATCATTTTAAGTTATATCATCACTCTGTGATATATATTTTCTTATCGGGAGTAATTATTTTTTACGTTCTAGTGAATTTTTTTTATTAAATTTTTATAATAAACCTTGAAGTCGTTATTTTTTGTAAAAAAACATTTTATTTTACAATTTTTAGCGTTATAATTGGATTTTTCTTCTTGTTAAAAACCAATTATTTTTTTTCACATTATTCTCCATACTTTATACGTAAAAAAAAAATCGATTTCTTTATTTTGAACAGATATTTCCACGGTGAAAACATCAAAAGCTACATTTCTATGGTAATTTGACAAATTTATAGTTACTTTTAAGTCAATAAATCTAACCCGATGGTGAAACCAATCATAAATGAAAAGCATTAAAAAAGCTTCAATCTCCCGCATTATTAAGGTGTCTTCTACTGCTCATTCCAATCTATGGTTTGACTCCTACGTCTCCTCTTTCTCCAACCCGGATTCTTTTTTCTTATCTATTCAGCCTTCCCTTCCTCGTTTCCCCTGGTTTCTTGACTTTCCTGTCATGCGTCGCTCCAACATCTCTGCGATTTGCTGCCTGCGCTTTGGGCACAGTTTACTTTCCTCTTCGCTTTTCTGTTTCTCTCTTGTGCCGTCTTCTTTTTGTCCATTGCACCCCTCCAATATCCAATTTGTGTGTGATCCCGATCACGTAATGTTCGAGTGTGCATCTCTTGTAACCGATCAAGCTGATTTCTACTTCTCCCTTTTACAAATGGGTATTCCCACTCCATACAGTGCTTCGTTCATTCTCTCCCTTCCTTCTCCTTCTGTTGTTCAGGCTCTTGATTCCTTTTTGTCGGCTATCTCTGATCGTATAAAGATCTAAGTTTCATTGTCTTTTTTCCTCTGTTCTTGGGCCAATGTCCTTGTAGACGACCCCCCCCCCCAAAAAAAAAAGGATAACTCAAAAAATACCAGTTAGATCTTGATCAAATTTAAATGGGATCACATGAGAAGCACCATCTTTCAAATAAAAGAAGAATCATCAAAATCGGTTCATTTAGAAGAAAGTTTTGAGGTAACACACATAAAAAAATAAATAAAAAAAAAATACAGTCGAATTGAGAACCTCCTCCTTTTTTTGAAGTCGGTTAAAAATAAAATAACTATATATTTCTTTAAAATTCGTGTGAAATGTAAAATAAATGTGAAAACTGTCGGAAATAAAAAGAAGCACTCGTGACACTTTTTATTCGACATTTTTTTCTCTTTTTTTTTTTTTTTAAATAAGTCTCTACGCTTTATTCTGTTTTTAATCAGTGAGACTTGTAAAAGTACGCGGCGGATTAACCGATAAATGTAATAATGCGTTACTACGAATGCTTTAGTAATACCGAGCCAAAATTAGAGAAGAAAAAAAAAATATAAGCATAATAAACAGTTAAACGTGTTGCGTCGATGATATTCCAGGTGAAAATTGCGTACTTATTTTCGTTGATACGACGTCGGGAAAATAGTAGAAGCATTATTAAAAATTCGCTATTCGTGCATATTTCGAAGGAAAAGAGGATTTAAAATAGAGCATTCGCGAGGTTGACACAGCAACAAATGATGAACGATGGGAAAGAAAAAATCGTGTAATTCGGTCGCTAGGAAATGTCGAAAAATTAATTTTCCATCTACTTAATAGGACACTGCGTGACACGTATTAGTACTGAAAATTACCTTTACGTGGTTCTTGAAGAAAGCTCGCTTCGGGAAACAGCTTTCGGAACGAAAAATGTGCTGTTTTAGCAAAGGCAGACGCTTTCAAACCGTATATATATATAAAATTCGACGACGAATCAAACATTAAACGTTGTACGCCGACATCTAGGAATTGTTGATAATGGGGTTGTAAATCTTCAAATTACTCCATCTTGATCGTTCATTTTAGAGTCGCTATGTGGAAAATTTGGTAATTGACGTAAATGAGTGTTGGCGCTATGTTGTGTAATTTCTGTTTCAGGGTTTTTTTACATGAGGAGTCTGCAGTGACTGAGGAGATACATTATCTAGGAAGTCATTTTACAAGCGACGCTTTTTTGTTGCTGCTGAGAAATTCGAATTACACGTGCAAAATTCCTTTCTGCCAATCGACACTATAGACAGTGACAATTGTACTACAATTTTTCTTTAAGTAGCTGAAAAAACCCTTTCAATTTAGAAAATTGTTTACGATGATTTTGTTTCTTTTTTTTTTTAATGATTTACCGCCTACTACTCTGCAGAAAAGTTATTATTTTATTTATGTAAATTAATTTTACGAATTATTTAATTTTACAGGAATGAAGCTTTAATATTACTTTCTTTAATGTTGAATATACTTATTTTTTTTTGTTTTTGTTTTTTTTTGAACGTGTTAATAGAAAACTTCTGCTGAAAAAACAATACGGAGGAAAGAGAATCGATTAAATAGCAATTTGATCTTTGATTGACATAATGAATAAACCAAGAGGAGGATTGATGAAAACGACAAAATAAAAGAGGCACAATAGGGGATACTAACATATGTGCGAATAAAAAATAGCACGTTCAGTTGCGATAGACATCCAAAGAGAATATAGTTGAAGCCATAGAGAGTTTCATCGTTCGGATGAAGAACAAACTACTGGCAATTAAACAGACGATTACTGACTGGACTTACATTATAGACAAAGCTGCATCAAACCGGGATATCGAATCAACCTTGAACAGAATCTATCTAGGCCATACTCTAACCACCCATGCATACCTGCTGGACCACCAGGAGCCTCCAGCCTGTACTCAATGCAATTGCCAGATCACAGTCAAACACATCATCACTGAATGCCCCATCTACGGTGCCGAACGCCAACAATCCACACTTACAGACGATCACTCCGCGAATTTAAACATAAATAACTTATACAGACTTATTAAATTTATAAATATTACAAACCTTAAAATAATGTAAATAACCTCACCCGAGGTGATAGCCCCCTCCCTGGCAATATGTACCTCGTAAATAATAAAATAAAATAAATAAAGACAACGAAAACAGGAAGAACATAATAAAATACGGCTAAGGCGTAAGCGGAGAACAGAAATGGACAACTGAACATCGAATCAGAGAAAAATTAGGGAAGCAAAGTTTAGAAGGAAGATTTAGTCGGGCAGACTGGTAAGGAGATAGTTTATTCGAAAAGAACGAAACAAAAAGATCAGAAGCTCTAAATTGGAACTTTTTACGAAAAGAAGTTAAGTTCGAACTCGGAATTTTAGAAATAAAAGCACACCAGAAAGTAATAATTCGAGCCAGAGAATCTACCACTTCATTACCCGTTACGTAACTAGAAATCCATAACAAATATCTATACGAATTAAATACAAAAAAAAAAAAAAAAAAAAAAAAATAAGAATAAATTACGGGTGAATTGCGAAGATATCTTAACTTTTCTTTGTCTTATTCCATTTTGGTCCTATGCAATCTTACTTAATAATCTCTCGGATTTTATCTTCAACTTTGCCAATCTCTGCCATCATCCCAAAGTATTTTTTCTACCTTCACTTTATAAATCCCTTTCTTAAACGCAATAGTTAAACAGAAATTCTACAATACGGTCAATTGTAAATTTCTCTCACATGTGTAACTCCATTTTCACTGACGGCTTCAGGGGGAACCTTTTTATATATATATATATTATGAGCACGTCAGCGCAGGGAATTCACCCAACACAAAAGATTAGAATAGAAAGACATATGGAGTGATAGGTTATATCAAAAACCGATTAGAGACAGATGAAATGAAAAGGCGGCTAACAAGGGAATAACAGAAGGAGATGGAAAAGCGAGTGTAAGAAGTAGGGAGGCACAAATACAATGCGCAACTTTTATAGCCACTGACCGCTACTGATCCTATATTCAGCTGAAAAAATGTATATTACATTTGTCTTTATTAATGTTTATGTTTATTTGATTTTTTCCAGTTGAAGATCTAATATTCCCCCCAAAAAATATTTCTAGCATATTTTATTTATTTTTCATATTTAACGTTTGTTATTTTATTTATCATTTTTATTAACTAATTAACCAACAGGATGATATAAGTGTACAATCGAATTACCGACTGTTTAAAGATTTATATTTTACAAAATTATCTTTCTCTTGAACGAAGTCTTCTTCTTTATTTTCCTTGTTTACGTTAGTAGTCTAGTTTGTTTTTTAGTGTTTCATTTTGTTTCTTTTTCGTATTTCAATATACTAGCATAGAACTACTAACACAAATGCTCACATCGGTACCGTTAACTTTAACAGATAATTTCCTGCCACTTAAGTGATTATTAATGATTTTAATTAGGTGAGAAGAGAACTTATATTGGAATAGCTTGTAAATTGTTTGTTGTGCGCTACGCGTAGCCAAATTATTTTTCGACGTTCGTACCTAAAAGACCAGTGTTAAGCCTATAATTAATGGCCAGTTAAAGGGCATATTTAATGAGCTATAAACGGCGATAGTAAAACATTCGAAACCGGTGTGGGTGGATATTTTATGTACCAATAGAATATCGAATAACTAGTAGCCTTTATTTTTTACCAATTTCGCTTAAATTAGAGATATCGCCATCTATGGTGATAATCATCTATTTAAGATATCCCGAATTGTAGAAATAATATTATGCAGTAACGATGGTGACTACGAAAATTACCAAAGGCGTTAAAAAGTAATTTAACAAGATTTAAAGATGTGATTTTATGCATCGGGGTCACATTGATTGCCGAGACCCAGTAAACCGTTATGATAGTGTAAATGTAGTGATGCTATTGTTCGGTGCAAATGCGACAGATAGCCCCACGACTCGTACTCAGATAGAATAGAATAACGCAATCGGCCGCTGAGAAATGATATTAAAAGTTGCTAAAAGTTCGTCATCGGTATTTTTGGTTAAAATCCGTATAATTAATTGTATGTAAAATTTCATAAAACGCTGTAAAAATGTCATCATCCGGAATTAAGATTTTATCTGTTCGCAGGTGTGTACACATAAGTGTGATTCGCCAGTCTTACTCATTTAAGAAACAGTATCTGAAAAATCTGTAGCGGCAATTCGACTACTGGTAGCAATTAGAACGGTAGAATGGTTAATAGCCGAAATGTTATCTTTTGCCGGCTTTGGGATCGAAATTACAACCTGATTTTTTGCTCCTTCCTTTGTAGAGCTGTTTTGCTCTTCAGAAAGTTGGTAATCTATTTTGTTGAATCTTGCTAAAAGCTTTCCTGACGTAGTATAGAACTGCTACACCTCGTTAATTACAACATTTACCTTCGTGTCTTCGTTATTTTTGTAGATACTTAATGAATCAGCCTTTTTTTTTTTAAGTTCAGTGCGTGTATAGCTTGTTTTCATGTTTATGGAATTCATTAACTAATCTTTTCACTACATTTTCCAGTTTGAACTTTTGCTCAGAGCCATTTATACTTGTTCGACTGTTGTTGAATTCATCGACTTGTTATTGTGGCAAAGAATTAATTGTGTCCTTTGTACGGAGTTCAGTTGTTGTTTACCACCAAGTTTTGATCGTTATTATCGTGTAATTTTCCAATTTTTTTATTGCCGCCTTCAGCTTGTATTTCTTATTGTATATATATATATAATTTTTATTGTTTGATAGAACGTATGCGAGATGTTGTTTGCGCATGTGCTAGGGACCAAATTTCCTTTATTTGTTCACCACTGATTTTTTATTTCACGTTGCACATGCATACGTGTTTTGCTCCATCTAATTTTTCAGCCTGCTAAGAAATCTCCCCCCCCCCATTTTTTTTTTCGAACTGTTTCTTAATCCCTTCCGATGTCACGTAAGTTATCTCTGCATGCTTTATTTTTCCTTTAATGCTATTCCGGTAAGTTGTTGTGCTGCACACTCTGTTAGCTTTTCAACTGGTTTAGACGGTGTTGCATCGAAATTATTTAAAATAGGGTTTGTGCCTTCCTCTGATTTGGAAAATGTTTCTGATGTTATTGGATCCGGAAACGAGACCGAACTATCAAGTAGTCTATGTCGCCAACTGCAACCCTTATTGCTCTCGCTATTGGAAATTTTTTTTGTATTTTTTCAATCTCGATACACTGTACAATTTATCATACGAGTTGTTCTTAGGATGCACGTACCTTTTGCAAGTCCGTGTTAGTGATGAACAAATACTTGCGCAGCTCATTCTCCAATATCATTTATCCTTCCAATGACACATCTATGACTTTTTGCGATGCTTCCTACCCTCGCATTAAAGTCGTCTGATATCAATTAGATATCTTTACGCGTTACTTTTCCGATAATTGTCTTCCTAAGTTCTCGTAATTTCATTTAATTTTGTCCGAATGCGCTAGTAGTACATGAGCGCAAATAATAATTAACTTTTTTTGGCATTTGTGCAGGTTCGTTTGCGACATATCGACCCATTTTGTTACATGCTGCGACGAGGCTTACATCAAGCTGTTCCGGTGTCCGTGTTTCACTACTCTTTTCCAATACGGTGAGCAGCTACCGGTTCTTCAAGCTCACTTTCTTCAGGTATTCGTGTTTCTTCCCGCGTTTCGCTACATGCACGATGTTTTTCCTTTTAATTCCTGTAAGACAATGACCAGCGCATTACCAGGTTCTTTTTTTTTTTTGTATCCAGAAGAAAATTGCATCTTGCACACGTCCGGAAAATCTCTATTCTCTACTGATTTCTTCATATTCTTATTTTTTCGCAAATCTATCTCCACCTGGTGATGAGTAATATTTTAAACGACCGTCCCCTGCCTACAGTCCCCGCAAATCTGTCAGTTTCTCTCATTTGCGATAATTTCATATAAAAATGTAAGCCATCGCTGATATTTTTTAAAAGTGTCGTTCCGGATTAGAAAGAAAGAATTAGGTATTGAAATACGACCAAGATGAAGGAGCAAAGAAAAACGCTAGAAGGTAGGGGGAGAGCGCACAGTAAGAACACGGCGTTTAACACACGAACCTTTCGGGGGTACACTTGTGCAAGTACAATAATACTCATTAAAGTGATAATGATACGTAGCAAAGTATTTAAGAAAAATCGGAATTGGATTTGAATCGAAATACTTTTTCCTAGATATTTTGTTCATACATCGAATAACTGAATTACCCGATGCGTTATGCTTTGGAAGCGAAAAAAAAAGGGGAAAAAACTGAATTAACTTATACCGGCTTTCGCCGCTTCGGTTTCACATTTAATTTTTCAATTACTTAATGCTTTTATTGTATTTTGATGATTATTATTGTTCAGTTGCGCATATTTTACTATTTTCATTTATTCATTAACTAAATTATATATTATCTTCTATTATTGTTTATTTTTGTGTTCATATTTATATTTCGTGATTTTTGTTCACTTATAGTTTATTTTTTTATTTCCGATTTTTTTTCTTAATTGTTTCTATTCTTTTATTAATGTATATTGTTGTAATTCGTGTGGAACATGCTACGGAAGCTAATTCTCCTTAATTAGACATATAAAGAATTCGTGCAGTACAAAACGTTCCAAACAATATTATGCCCAGATTGCAAAGCATTAAAATAAAATCAGTCAATTTAGATAAGCTGTAGCTACTTTTTATTGTTTCTGATTTAGTGCTCTTTGATTTAAAACATAATGTACAATAAACAAACATACAGATAAACATAAATTTTGAAAAATATGGTTTTATGTTTTAAGGGGAGGTTCTCATCAGGACCGACCAAAAAATCGATTTTTTTTTTTTTTTCATTTTTTTGTAGTAAATTATATGTAGAATAATTCCCAAAACCGTTTGCTCGAATATATATATTTTTTTTTAATTTATGGAACAAAAACGAGACCCACCTTTTTAGTCAAAAATTGAAATCGAGCGGTAGTTCGAGCGGAGTGTATTTTACATCAATATTTTTGAATAGCGCGTGCATATATCTATACTACGGTAAGTAGAGTTACCAAAAGTACCACCAGATGTCGCATGTATGCTATGACTCCGAAAAAATTTGAAGGTACGACTCTTGGTTTTGCCACGGTTATCGGAAAAAATACCAGTAAGGTTCTTAATGTTTGCGTGAAATATTCTTTCTGTCAAGTTAGTGCCAATAAAAAAAGCAAAGAAGGAACCGTCAGATTTAGTTTATGGAAAGAAAGTCATGAAGAGACATGCACGGCAAACCATCACGGTAGTTCTGGAAAAATGGAAGTGGACGCAATCACAGAAATGTTATCTCGTTCTCAAGAATTACTCGGTATAAAGTATGACTCATACATTGGTGATGGCGATACGAAAACGTTTAAGGTCATATTAGATGTAAATCCTTACGACGACCTCATAGTAAGAAAAAAAGAATGCGTGGGCCATGTCCAGAAACGATTGGGAATTCGTCTCAGGGCTTTAAAAAAGAAAACAAAGAATCTCGGAGGTAAAGGTACAGGTAAATTAACTGTTAAAGTAATTTGTAACTTAACAACATATTATGGATTGGCGATTCGACGGGATGTTGAGTGGGCTGTCTTTTACCATAATATCTCAACTGCTAGAAATCCGCAGCACCAATATTGTCCGGCTGGAAAGGATAGCTGGTGTAAATGGCGCGTAGCAGAAGCCAACGGTACCCTTAAGTTATTTGAGCACAAACCACCTCTGGCAGATAACGTTTAAGATGCAATCAAGCCTATTTTTGAGTCTTTGTCATGGGATGATTTGATGGAACGTTGCACCGGAGGAAACACACAAAACTCGAATGAGTCAGTGAACTCTTGCGTCTGGAAGCTCGCTCCGAAACACCTTCACTGCGGTGCAAAGACTGTAGAAATTTCCGCTTACATCGCTACTAGTCTATTTAATGAAGGATATACAGCACTGTTAAAAATTATGGGCATCTTAGGAATTACAGTTGGGCTTGAAGCCAATAATTTTGCCCACTTAGCTGATATGAAACGTGTTACTGCGGCTGAGAACAGTTTGTTGGAGGGAGCAAGAGCAGCTGCACTTTCGAAAAAAGCCGACCAAAGGACCCTTCAAGAGCAATATGAACTTGAGGAAGGACTGATGTATGGCGCTGGAATCGCTGATTAGCCACAAGGTACATTTTTTTTATGTTAACACAGAAAAATCGTTAATAAAATCTTTAATCGCGTTTCCTGAAAAATCGTGTTTTTCAAACTGTTGTCCAAGATTTCTCAAAAACTACTTGACGGATCGCCTTTTTTCTTTTTTCATTTTAAAGTAGATTTGAGTCATTGGAGCCCCTACTACAATCAAGATGATATATGCATAATTTTTTTTTTTACAGTATTTTAAAGAGCGAAAAATCGTGAAAAACTGTATGTAAAAATTCAAATTTCCGCCATTTTGATAAATTTTGACTTTCATGGATGATTCTAGTAGGGGCTCCAACTACACTCATATAGTTTATAAAAAAATTTAGATTATTGATTTTTGATCATTTTTGCAGGTACTAGAGTGGACAACAGTAAGGTACCTTTTTTTGAGACGGTCACGTTACAAGGCATGTCAAAAATTATTGTCGCAATATTTTTTTATTAAAAAATTATTTTTTTTGTAGTTTATAACACACTAAGCAAGTGACAAAAAGTTTGAGTGTCTAATTTATTTCCCTCTATTAGAAAAAAATTCGAGAAAATTACGTCGTTTTAGGGCCTCCAGATGAGAACCTCCCCTTAAGTTAATTGTAAATAGTGGTACTAAATGCCGCGGTTTATTTTGCTTTAAATAATTATTTTTTATTCAGCTTTTATTTATTAAAAACGTATAGACACAGGTAATGCTCGCTGAAAATAATAGTATATAACTATGAATGTATAATGTAAATTTTTAAGAAGGCCTTAAGAAATTTCAGTTCTGAATTGTTAAAAACAAGTTGCAACGTGAAGTAGTTCACAGTATCAGCCAAATAACACTTGCAGAGCTTTTGCAGTAATTAAAGTGTACCTTGAATTAAGTTCAAGGAGGTAACAAATAAAGTTTGATTTAACAGAACTTAAGTAAATTTAAACTCTAACAAATAAAATGATATATTCTTATGAGATGGCTAATTAAATTATAATTTCAGTATTAGTACATATTATTTCGAGAATGTATTTACTTGAAAAATAAGAAAAAGCTTCGCAAAATTGTCGTTTAAAGTAATGTTTAATTTAATTGTTCTAATTGCATGCTATATTAGTAAAATGTGAAATACACTATAATGATCTGATCCTTTATTTAATGACTGAAATAAAGTCTTCAATAAGAGAACATTTCTGTATAATGTCGAGTCATTTATAATGTTCAAAAGAGATCCGACAATTTGTGAAATGATATTTTAATTTATAGTTTAATAATTGAATTAACACAGTTTGAATAGGTAATAATATGCAATCGGAGAAAAAATAGATTTCTTTTGCATACTGTTGAAAACTTTTCTGTTATGTGAAATATTAACTAATAGTAGTATATATTCAGTGCATTCCCAAAAACTAATAAAACAAATATAATCTGAATATGTTAATAATTATAGACAGTTTATAGCGACAACCACTTTTATTACTGTAAAACAATAAACTTTTTTTTTTAATTCGTAAACTTCTTATATATTAACATCTAGTTTAGGTAAGTGAACTTTATTTCATATTTTTTTAATGTTGCTATAATCGAAAATATATACAATGTTACATACAGTTACGAAATTTTTTATTTACAATTTTTTACAATGTTATTAAATGAGATTGTTTTGTTACTTTATTTCTAAAGTCGAGTTTAATAAATATCCTGCATTTTAACGGAAATATATCTTAATAAAATTGTTAAAAACTTTTCTTCCTTTATTTACTTAAATTAAAAATCTGGAAGGAAAAATTGCATATACTTTGATTTGAAATAAAATAAAAGTTAAAAATTATAGTACATAAAATGTAAATAAACAACAAAAAAATGATTTATTATTATTAAAAAATTAATAAAAAAAAATGATCGTGTATTTTTTTGTTAAGAAAAGTAAAATAATTATTAATTTTTCAATAAAATTGAAATTTAAAGTGATAAATACTACAAACGATAATCGATTCTTCTTAAGTAATTTTCGATGCTTTTTGAGTATTTTTGTACTTGCACAAGTGTGTTCCCGAAAGGCTCGTGTTTAACACACCCTTATGGTATGTACGTTGTTGCTCTGAATTAGATCGATTAGTTATTTCTTATTGTTCACTTTGTACACGTTTTTATTAAGTTTTCAGAGCAATGTTCTTTTTTTAACCGATTCTGCAGCGATCGTGAGAAGCGGTGTAGCTTTGATAGAAGACGCAATAAGCGATAAATAATACTCGAAGAGTAACCGGCCCTAAGATGGTTCACGCTTTTAGCACAACATCGTTGCTTAGCGTGTGCCGATTATTATTTCCGGTCTCGGGGACCTCTCGAGCCAACCCCACAAAGAAAACTTTACCTATGCCTCGGTGGGCGTGTGTGTTCGTTTATTTGTTTACACTGGCATTTTCTCGCTACTAATCATTAACTGCGTTGCGCCGGGGTTTCAGTTGCGTTCAGCGGCAACGATAAATAACTATAAAAACGCGAGTTGGGAGCGTAAATATGGTGTAGCCAACTGAAGTGGCAATCCTAATTTATAAGCGGCTCCACATACATCCGAAAAATTATGTAGCTCTCGTTATTCCGGCTGGAGCAGTTTAATCCGTTGCAAGCGGACGCTCCTGTATAAATCATAAGACCGGCGCAAATTAGTGTGCAGCCTAATGTGTACGAACATCATGTGTGCATACCGTGCGAGTTGGAACGAAAAACAGCCAAAAAGTTCCTTTTTCGTCGCGTACAATAACCTGCAAGAGCAACGAAACATCCCGGAACGAAATTTGTAGTGGAGCAATTTTTTCCCTCAGTTCTTTTTTCTAATTTGCGGAGTTTGTTTTTTCTTTGTTTTGAAATTATTCGTCTTTTCTTTTACTTTGATTTTAATTTCATTCAGAATGTATTCGCTACGTATGTAGTAGGCGGTTTCATTCGTGATTTAACTCGGAAAGAAACGGAATAGGGAGCTCCTGAACCCCTTGTTTCCTCTGTAATATGTTTACATTGACATAATTAAAATTCGCAGATTTCAGGTAATAATTTCAGCGGAAATATAAAATAGCCTACTGCCATTGAATGTAAATAATTACACGCACATCTGTAAATCATTCTTTCATTATTTAAATATTATAAGCAAACGCTTATAATTCTACTGAAAATTTTGCGTAATCAAGCTTCGAATTCACGGTGATTTATTAAAGTTACAAAGGCTGTTCAATAAGTAATTCCTCCACCGCTATATCTCGGGAACAAAAAAAGATTATGCGCTGATTTTGGTTTTTAACATATAGGAAATTTTATTTTCTACAAATTACAAACGATAACCTTCCACATAATCGCCATTTAATTCAATACAACGCTCCTACCGTGAAATAAGTTTTCTAATCCCGTTCTCGTAGAATTCTTGTGGTTGTTCGCGCAGCCAAGCGGACGTAGCGGTCTATAATTCATCATCTGATGTAAAGCGAATACCCTTTAGATGTCTCTCTTCATGTGTTTAAAGAGGTAATAGTCGCTGTTGAACGAGTTGTTTTATTGATTTTTTTACGCAATTCACCTATGTTTGGCAGTTCCGGACGACCCGGACGATCCCTGTCGAATAATGGTATCCAATCTTTTTTCGCTTCACGAGCCCAATTGCGCACAGCACTAATGCCCATCACGAATTCACTATAAATATAACCTTTAAACGGTCGTGAATGGCCTTTGGTTAAAGTTCTTCACGGGTTAAAAACTCGATGACTGCCTTCTGCTTGTACCGATGCTCACTACTTCGTTTTACGTTTTCTACCATATTTAACGCGAGAACACACGTAAGCCTTCGAAAATACATCACTAAAAACTAGATTCCTCCCTTTTTCCAGTAAACACATGCGCGACACTGTATCTGTTCGCAGTGCTGGGATCTAGCGGTGGAGGAATTACTTATTGAACAACCTATGTACAATGTAAACGCAAAAAATTAAATAATATTAAAGTCGATAATACTGTACAATGATATTGATCATATTAAAAATAATTAATCAAGGATAGATTTGATTATAATATAAATATTTGCAAACATTATTTAAAACTTGCAAATATTCTTGTATGTTAATTTTTGTATTTAAGGGTTTATTATCGGGTCTTTGCGTATTTTCTATTTGTCGATATGCTTTTGCAAAAGTCAGATTATCGATGACAAATTATTTTTAATATCTTTAAATTACTTCTTTATATTCGCCGTAATATTACGTTTATCATTTATTAAATTATGATTGAAAAATTAACTATGGCTGATCATTTAATAAATGATAAACGTAATATTATAATGAACATAAATTTAAAGATATTGAAAACAAATTTGTGATCGGGATGTACTGGATTTTTCAGAAGCGTATTTGCCGCGATAGCCTAGTTGCTCGAGTTCCATCGAGGAGATGTCTTCAGTTCGATCCCAGGTGACAACAGTAATTACAGAAATTATTATTGAATTAAAATAACCGCGAATGGGATCATATGGGATGCAATGAAAAACCAGTACATATACCACACCATATGCGCGCGCTAATTGATGTGTAGAGTAGGCAGATATACATGGGGTTGCATTAGAGACAAATCGAACGATTACAATCGGTTCCAAGTGTATTTTTGCCTCTTGTCGATGGACGCTATTAAAATGTATGAATAGAGGTAGTCGCTGAGTATGGCGCTATAAAGAATATTATATATCAACAAATATGAAACTATAAACGTATGGTAATCCTATTTTTATATATATATATATACATATATATATTAATTACAACGTAATTCTTATGTTGCCCCCCTTTCGAAAAAATGTCCCACTTTTATGTAACGCAGAATGTCTCAATTTTATGTAACGTTTGTTATATTTTATAAGATTTTTGTTATTGTTATTTAAAAAATGTCACAATTTTATGTAAGGAAATATGTAACGAAAAATGTAATGAAACAATATCTTAATTTTATATAATGAAAGTTAAATGTTAGGATAGGATTTTTGTGATTATCTTTTGTTTTTCTTTTTGTGTTGATGCCAGTAAGAATTACGTTGTAAATTTTGATAATTTTATACAAAGTATAGAAGTGAAAGAGACAGAAATGAAAGCAAGAGGGGTCAAGGGGCACAGCCCCTTGCGAGGCCAACATGGCCGAGTTTATATATATATATATATATATATATATATATATATACACATATATAAACCGTAATATACAAAAATATTTGCAACTTTTAATTATATTTACAAATATTTATATTATAATCGGATCCATCCTTGATTATTATTTTTAATATTATCGATATCATTGTGCAATATCGACTCAATTTTATCATCGGCTTTAACATCATTTTGTATCTTATGTTTTAATTTTAACGTTATAATACGAATACAGAAGTCTTTTGACCCCTCAAACAGGTCGGTATTTTTTAATAATTTCTTAAAATATTTACCAATATTGGTAAGGTTTCTGTGTCCGAAATATTTCATGATACGATGAACGGAAATATCATGCAGCCGTTGCGTGAGATTCAGTTACTACGGATTATTTGAAACAATTCCCTCAGCACGCATTTCAAATTTATTTATTCAATTGGTTTTATTTGGGGTCCTCGTTGTAAAACACAGTCTGTCAGTTTTATTTAACACTTTACTCGGCGGTTTTCTTTCATCTAATTATTTTATTCTTTTCTTCAGTATCCCATCGTACAATCTTCAAATATTTATATTTATGCAGTTGCCTAGTGGTTAAGGTGCTTCGCTCCCAAAATAGTGGTGTCATAGGTTCGCGGGAGTTTTCCAAGTTGTTCGCCCCAAGTTTACCCAGCCTGAAATTAATTTGGCAGCAGAGAGATCTGCTTTAGTAAATGCGGATTTCAAGAAGAAAGGAACTGACACCCCTCACTCTCATCCATAACTGCCGATTAATACGAGGTGTTGCTATTAACTAACGAGACCACGCGCGCTATGTGTGCTCTAGAGGAGTAAGGAGAGAAACAAGTACGGCAGAAGAGATCTTGAAATGTGTACCAACACAGTTCCAAACCACATTTTCTATAGTAGTATTTTTTCTGTCGAGTGTTGAAGAGTACGTGATTTTTTTGCGTGTCGGGTGAAATGTGTGACGAAACACATGAACAGCCTATCAATCTGAAATTTCTCATGAAATTGAAGAAAACTCTAACCCCGAGTGTTATGCATTACTGAAAAAAGCTTACGGTGGGAATTCTCTGTACCGTGAAGCGTTTTTTTTTGGTGCCGACGATTTTCTGAAGGTCGAGAGAGTGCTGAAGATGAACAACGTCCAGGTCGATGATATGTCTCGATTTCAACTCCTGCAACCGTTGCTAAAGTCAATAAAATTGTGTACCCCGATCGTCGTTTGAGCTTCCAGAGGGTCGAAATTTTAAACCGCGATTATTATTTGCAAGTGTTGGCAACCCTGCGAGAGCGAAAAAGTATCAGCGTTTTTTTTCCAAAATTTATATTTACGTTTTGTGGTTCGTAAGATTTTTCGAACGGCCTTGTTGACAAATATTACGCATGCTTATCGTAAGTTCGTGATCGTTTTTTCCGTGAAATTAACGATTACGTAATTATCTCGTTAGGTGGTTTTTCAGAAATGCCGAGTAATTCTTGCGCAGTGTTGAAAAGCCTCAAAAACGGATCTGCGTGTTTAGCGCCAGTTCATTTCTAAACGGTCTACTAGCGAGATGCGGTTGTTTTTAACGGGAATAGCTGCACGGAAACGACCGAAACGGAAATTATTAAATAAACTCTAAATCGGTAACGGTAGCGGGTCGACTGTGTCGGAAATGAAGCATAAAGGTAAAGATGCCCCAGCGGTGTGGTGTTTAAGAAGGTTCTCGAGTGATGAAAATGGGAGATGCTATCGGAAGGTACGGATGATCTCGTCAGATTGCCACGATAAAGAAAATGGCTGTTGGTTATTATGAAACCGAATTACTTTAATGACTACGTCCAATGTGAGCTGCACAGGTGGCGGATACTGTCCAACGGAGGGCGCGGTGGTGTTGAAGTTTTAGGTGGATCTTTTCCCGAGAACAACCGTTGCGTTTGCGGAGATCCACTTGAACCCGCTGAACTCGGCGTGGAAATTTCGTTAATAACGAACTACTCGGATGGAGGAAAACAGAAGTGGACGAGAAAATGTAAATATACAGTTGTATGTATGGGTGTGCATATATATATGTATGCATGTAAATATGCATACATACATATATATTAAATATATGCATCAAGAGGAGGAGTTTATGTAAATATATATTTATATATATACACATGCTTCAGTTCAATTACGGGAAGATGTGCGTTTAAATTATTCATGCAGGAAATCTCTCTCTAGCAGTCAGTTTGTAACTGAAAGATTGGGCATAGTATGACGGACGATGGTTGTTCGTTTTCAGGTGTACTCAAAATTCCGTCTGGTCTAACCGCTTGTTATATTTACATAATAAGATTAAAATTATTATCCTTTAAACCTCCTACGCCAGATTCCTTTTTCTCTCTCTCTCTCTCTCTTTTATTATCGAACCTTTTAATGTGGCTAACGAAATACCCGCTAAAATCACCGGAGTAAGTTTTTTTATTTTCCATTCGAAAAAATTAACTTCAAAATTTTTCTTCTCTCTTCAAAAAAAGAAAAAAAAAAGAAATTGTATTGAAATAGAATTTAATCTGATTAAACGAAATGCAATTGTATGTATTTTCCGACATTTCATTAGCAAATCCGGCTGACAGTTAACCAGAGACGTAACGGTTTTTGTTGAGCTCTTTTGCCGACGAATGTTATTTTTAGCTTCCCTTTATTTAACTCGGGTGGGAACATAATTTATCATCTGCATCGGACTTGTAAAATTTCTATACTATTCGGTTTCTTTAAACATTCTTAAGACTGCAATGACATCGATTAACTCTTTTGTTTTTATCTCTCCCTTTGGGCATGCCAGCAATGGATCTTCGCCCAGAAACGACACGAGGGAAAAGAATCAGCTAGATGTAGATTCGGTCAGATATTGATAACTGAGGATCGGAACAACGGAGATCGATGGAAACGATAAGATATACGAAGCGCAATAAGGATTAGGGAGTTTAAGTGATAACAGATCGAAGTAAAAAGAAGTACGTTTGATCATGAGGGATGGACATTCAGAGAAGATATGTTCAGGATTGCGGACGGCTTCGTCGTCAGGATGAAGAGGGTAACTAGGGGACAGTCCGAGATGAAAACGAAAACATGAGGAATGAAGAAGAGTGTGATTGAGACGTGAACGGATAATAGAGACCATAAAGGAGCGGCGAAGCGAAGGAAAATTGCAAAACCAAGGACAAGTACGAAGATTAGGTTGGATGGAAAAATAGAAGGAAGGTTGATTGGAAAAGGAGGAAACTTAAAAGTCTGACCAAAATCTAACATGAAACTTTTTACACAATGGGAGTAAATTAGAAGCGGGAATTTTAGTGTTATAAAAGCGAGAGGATACAGCAATCTGAGCCAAGGAATCCGCCCCATTTCGTTACCCTCTACCCCCATATGATTGGGGACCCAGAGCATATCAATGCGGATAGCAAGAAGTGAGAAAAGAATGCGAATGAGAGAGCGAATACGGGGGATAAAAAAATCAGACGAGTGAGAGGGGAAATTCGATAGAATAGTTTTAAGAGCACACTTGGAGTCAGAGATAATTAAATATTTAGAAAAGGAGGAAATATAAATTACGGAACGTAGAATGGCCATTAGTTCGGCCGTAAAGATAGTACAAAAAGAAAGTAGACGAAAAGATTTAGAGAGATTTATGCTCGGTAGGATGAAAGAAGCTTCAACTCCATTAGGCCCTTTCGAATCATCATTAAACATGGTCATGTAAGAAAGAAAACGGGATTCGATATAACTATGGAATTCCTGTATAACTGTTGTATTGGAAAGGAATTTGGAGGAAAGAGCTAAATGTAGAATATATTCTGAAAAATTGAAAGAAAAGTAAGGGATATTATTATAAAAAATTGTATACGATAAAAAAGAATTCAGCCGCAAAGCAATGTGGGCTAATTTTCTTGGGAGTAAAGTGCCAGTTTTGCAGAATAGAAAGGTATGAATGAATAAGTCTAGAGGATGATAACGGGGTAAGCGTTTACAGAAGAAACGATATTCTAAGTAGGATCTGCGGATGGAAAGAGAAGGCGAGTTTGACACAGCGAGAACTGCTAGTACTAGAGAAGATCTAAGAGCACCAAGGCAAAGACGAATACAAGAATTTTGGATTATATCCAGCGCTTAGAAAGAAGTGATTTTGAGGCATATCCGTAGAAAAAGGAACAGTAATCGAGTTTAGAGAACGGATAATCGATTTGTACAAAGAAATGAGGAGAAAAGAATCGCTCTCCTATTTTGTTGGGGAAAGAACTTTCAGTAGGTTCGGTCTTTTAAGGGCAGAAAAGGAAAAGAAATTAATATGTTCATATAATGACAGACGACTGTTAAGGAATACACCGAGATAGCAAAAGCAATCCTTACGAGGGTTAAGTATGGAGTTTAAAGATACAGAGACTAAAGCGGAATTAAAAGGACGAAAAGAAAAGACAATACAAGAAGATTTTAAAGGGGAGATAGAAAGAGTCAAAGACGAAAGGGATTGTTTCAGTGTGGCTAGAGACGAATTGATTTTTTTGTTTACGTCAACAATATCGCGGAATGAGGAAAAGAGAAGAATGTTATCGGCATAGAATGAGGAAGAGGAGTACATAGAAAGAGACGTAACAGAAATAGTATGAATATTAAAAAGAGTAGGACTAAGGCAGGATCCTTGTGGAAGACCACGTGAAACAACTCTTGTAACCTCGAACGAGAAGGAAGAGAGAAGAATAGTACGATTTAACATTAGATTAATAATGAGGGAAGAGAAATACTTCGGGATGTTAATTGCTATCATTCTATCTCGAATAGTAGGGAGATAAACATTATCAAAAGCACTGGAAACATCAATAAAAGTAGCTAATGTATACTGTTTATCGATGAAAGGATTTATATATATATACATGAGAAACAAGAAGAGACTGACGCAGTCAGCTGAACCTAAGCCTAGATGGAATCTAAACGTATTGGAAGAAAAAACATTATTGTGTTCGAGTCACCAGACTAGTCGCTTGTTAAGCACGCTCTCAAATAGTTTTCTGAGGCACGATGCTAGGAAGATCGGACGAAGGGAAGAGATTTTCTTAGGGATAGGAAGGATAATAAAGGTGTTCCAGACAGGTGTGACTCCTCTGGACAGAAAGGAGTTAAATATGCAGAGAAGAATTTGAAGAGCTTGATCGGATAGCTTTTTAAGGACAGAGAATGAAATACCATCACGGCCCGGGGTGGGGCTTCGGATTTTAATTGATTAATATTAAACACAGAGGTAAGGAAATGAGAGTTAGAGTCTTCTACAAATGAAAACGGACAGGATTCATTAGCGTTGGGAACATAAGTAGGAGCAACAGCATCAACAAAAGAAGACAAACTATCGTAGAAATTAGTGTGGATAGAAGGACGTTCAAAAGAAGAGAATTTGAAAGCTCTTGCCATTTTAAGAGGAGTAGTTCTCGAAAAAGAAGAACAGAAGTTTTCCCAAGAGGATTTCTTAGGAGATTGTCGTATGAACCTAGCTCTTGCATGGGTCCTTTTGTGGGCAAGAATGTTTACGCGTGTAGGATTCGACCGGAAAGTTCTAAATGTAGCGTGAGTATGATCGAAAGTGGCATTGCATTCTTCGATCCATCAGAGGGACGACGCTGTTCCACGAGGGTTTAATGATGACGGTTGACGGGAAGGAGAAGACAACGAAAGAACATCTATGATCGAATTTAGGAATAGAACTTTAAAACGTTGGCTATTGTAATGAAATTCGAGTTTTTTTACAAGCATGTGCTTATGGTGCTGATATTTTCCTATAATTTTCTAAGATGTCTCAAAACCTTCTTCCAATATGTGATATGACAATGATTTTGAACAAACCATAAAGTACGAGGAGATTACAAAGAAAATTCAAATCTTTTTAAATCAACTTTATGAGGTTCAGAGTGGTAGTTCTCTTTTAGAGAGACAATAAAATCAATTCCGTGGCCGGTATTATGAGGAACAACAGAGATGTGTTTGCATTCGAGGTCGAAGAAAATTTTTTCGATTTAAACTTTTTTTATTGGACACTTAATTGTTACTTGTACATCCGTTAATTATTAAACGTATATTTGTAAACTGACACGGTTTTGTGGGAAAAAATTAAAAATTAGAAATACAAATATCTCGTAAGTGAATAATTTTTATAAGTATAGTTATTATTCTTCGAATAGCCGTCGTTTAATAGAATTTTTTTCATACAATATTCGTCAATTAGTTTTATAAATTTACGGTTACTCTTCAATTACTACTGAATTATTGTTTAGACATTTCGATTACTATTTTCGGTTTATTCAATTGAGTGCTACTCTCTTTCCTTTAATACACTGTACGGCAGTTACGCAGAAATTAATCATTTACGATTCCATCTGATTATTCAATATCGACGGCAAATTTATTATAATGTTGTTGCCGGTGAATCGTGTTTGTTGCGCAATGTGCTTGTGAAAAAATCCGCGAACCTCTTTAATAGCTTCATAGATCCTTCGCAAATTGCTGAAATAATTATTAAACTTAATAATGCTTTCAGGTTAAAATAATATTACTTTTCATGCTGAACAACGAATCCGCGCTGTTCTAAATCAAATCATCACGGATTGAATAAAAGATTTCTTTAATAACAAAAAGAAACGCGGGAAAGGTATAATCAATTTTGACGAGCGATGCCATAGGCTGCTTACCATTTTCACAAATAAATAACTCACGATGGCGGCTTGAAAATTGGCGAGGCTATCGCAATTAAACGAAAAGAACAACAAAAAAGAAGAATCATTATCGCTCGATAGGCTAGAGGAGATGTTATAGTTGATGGAATTGTTATTAACAATTTATCTACCAATCGGCTCACTCTACACTTTGTTGTTGGCAGAACAAATTGTAATTAAAATTCGGGCTGATTTTTCTTCTTTCGAGTATTCCTTCAATAAAGACCGTTTTAATTAAATAAGTTCTTTTTTCTTTTCTTTTTCTTTCTTATTTGATAATTTTTTAAAGTCCGATTAATTTTATTTCTAATCGGAGGGATATCACCGAGGGAATGTGTATATTCACGTTGATTTTTCGGGTTGCGTACACATATAATGTTCGGAATCCTAATAGGATGGTTCGGAAACGACAAAAATATTCAATTAAAATATACAATAACTCACGAACAGTTTGACTTGGTAATTTCGTAGTCTGGATCATAAAGATTTTATCTAGTGGAGTACTCAGAGAGAACTTAAAGCACGATCAGTAAAAAGCTACTAGAAACCAAATACACCTAGATCACTCAATTTTGTTTTTAAATACATTAAAGTTAAAAGTTTATCACTTTAAAAGTTGTTTGCAAATTTCAAATTGTTGCAAAGTAAACAATAATAAACAATGAAATGGAAAAAATGATTATAGGATTAAAATAATTATATTTGAATGTTGAAACTTGATGTTTATGAGGCCGCCGAATTAAAATATGATATTAAAAATTTCGAATTCAAAATGACTGATCCCATATGGGGCGGACTTTTATCGAAAAATCGATGTTTTTAGAATTGCGTACACGTATAATGAACGGAATCCTAATAAGATGGTTCAGAAACGACGAAAATGTCAAATTAAAATATGCTTCATGAACGGCTTAACTTATTAATTTCGAAATTTGGATCATAAATTACTGTTAAAATTCTATCTATAAGATAGTGGATTGCATTAGACACGGGCAAAAAAAAAAACCCGTCAAGAATATATCATGTGGAATTTAAAACAAGCCTAAAAATCACACTTAAAAAATTCATAATTCATCACCGGATGATAACCCTTTAAAAATGAAATATAAAATATTAAAACACGGAAAGTCTTTCATAAAATCAAAAAGTTACGGTTAAAAAATGATTTATACCACCTACCCTTTAGGGCCAAAAACAGAAAAAAAAAAAGAAGGATGTTCACGTAAGCAATAGCCCGGACAAAAAAATTGAAGAAACCAAAACGCATCTCAAACATATGAATAAAAGACCATCACTTTATAGGGAAAAAAATATAGCCAAGCTTACAACTTTATATCCAGGCCAATTGGGCGCCGAAAACTCAAAAGTTTTGAAACGAATATTTTTTTGAAGTAAAACTTTTTTTATGATGCGGTAGGGAAAAATTTTGGTTACGTGTTACGCGTTAAACGTAAGGTAAGTATGTATTTGTGTGTATATGTAAGTATGTATAAGTGTCTGTCTGGGTCTAGTAGTATACCAAAATGAGTAAATGCATAGTTAAGTATTTATACTACGGGACTTCGTATATAGTTTATGAGCATTCTCATATATATATTAATTATTACAACGTAATTCTTAGGCTACCCCCCATTAGAAAAAATGTCCAAATTTTATGTAACGTTTGTTATATTTTGTAGGATTTTTTTTATTGTTATCTAAAAAATGTCACCATTTTATGCAACGAAATATGTAACGAAAAATGTAACGAAAAAATGTTTTAATTTTATATAATGAAAGTTAAATGTTAGAATAGGATTTTTGTGGTTATGTTATTTTCTTTTGTGTTGATGCCAGTAAGAATTACGTTGTATATTTTGGTAATTTTATACAAAGTATAGAAAAGAAAGAGACAGAAATGAAAGCAAAAGGGGTCAAGGGGCACAGCCCCTTGCGAGGCCATAATGGTCGAGTTTTAATATATACATGTAATAAGTACGTGTACACACCACTCTATAGACAGATATTCACGATACGATACATTATATATTTAGTCTGTTAGTGAGTTTTTGAAGTGAAACTTTTTACAGCACGGTAGGGAAAAAATTTGGTTACGCGTTACGCGTTACACGTTAAACGTAAGGTAGGTATGTAATAAGCGTAACTGAAATATACGAATGATAATGATACTTTGTTATAAATGTATATAGATTTAGTATTTATTGAAAATGACAATTTTGTTTATAACCTTTTCAATCCTAATAATTTTTTTAAGCACAGTTTAAAATAATAATGATAATAATAAATGTGTTACTTATATATAAAATAAGTTTAAAATAAAACTTTATTATAGAATTTAATACACATATAAGCCAAAGAAGTTTCACTTTCTTCGCGTGTACACACTGATACATTCTCCCTAGCCTTTGATATATCGTTGGAAAGGTCGCTATTTTTCGCGAACGAAACCGTATTTCATTTCCTTAACGAAACCTTCAAAGTTAGCGAAAAATTTGAAAAAGGCGTGAAAAATGACGTGTCCCCTCCCCCTTTGCACGCGATTATTATAATCCGAAATTTCGAACTAGATTAAAAATACGCGCACCTCTGTATATTTCTCTGGTTTAGAGTATCCGGTGTTCCAACATTAAAATTAGGCCCTCGGGGCGCCAAAAGCTCAACATTTTTGAAAAAAATATTTTTTTTCCCGGGCCTGTGATATATCGATGGAAAGATGGCGATTTGTCGGGAGCCAAACCGTATTTCATTTCCTTAACGAAATTTCCGAAATTGGTTCAAAAAAGCGCGATAAACGACGTGTCTCTTCTAATCGGATTTCTTCGTTTTGAATTTAGTATTGTGTCAACGTAAATTGCAGTTATCTTTAACTTACATTCGGAATCTTCAGCGCATGAAACATCATGCTTGACTGAACTTGTTTTCTGTCCATCGATAATTGGTGTTACTAATAGTTGTCATCGTTTTACCAGTGCTTCTAAAATGAACATTTAGAAAAATCAGCCTCTTCGAGTAGCTGTACAATTTTAGGAAAATCGCGGCCGAAGTTGCCGATATCTTTATTTTTGTTTACGGAGATGATAGTTTTAATAGTAGTATCAATGCTGTTATTGTCTGCTTTCATTTGTTCATTTCCTTTTTATCACCATTTTCAACACTATTATTCTGTTTCTCTAAAGCAGGGTTTCCCAACCTTTTTTTCGTCGAGCCTCCCCGAATTATAAATAACATTTTTATGCCCCCCTTAATTTTTTCATTAAAAAAAAAACCCACATTGTTTTAATGACACTTATTTATTTTAATTCTAAGTTGTAGAAAATAAACTTTAACCAAATTTAAAACGTTTTTATCGAAATAATTTATTATAATTAAAGCACTAATGAGATACTTGAGCTTGCATTCTCTGCACCAGTTGGTTGATTCTATGTTCAGTTTCTGCCAGAGCTATCGTCAGGTCGCTATCAATGGCAAGACGATTTCGCTGCTTAGTTTTAATTAAAACCAGAGCTGAAAACCCTGTCTCACATAATTAAGTCGAAGAAAAAGGAAGAAGTATTCACAAAGCAAGAGGGGCAACTTTTCAATTTACAAGGAATCGTTTGATCCAAAATTTCTCCAATGTCAAGAGATGAAAGTCATCTTTCGTTATCGAATCAACCTTTAATTCTAGAAATTCTTTCTGAACTTGTTCTGGTAATTATAAGACATCAACAACAAATGAGTTTCTGCCCATGTGACATATTGGTGAATCTGAATTAATGTCTCGATAGTATCGGTGAAATTCGTTTTCCAGCGCTTGCAAATGAGTTTATATTTCAACTTTGAAATCTTCGTTCAGTTTTTTATTTTTAATTGCTTTGAATAGTCGAGAAAAAGATATTATTACATTTTCAGCAGATACCTTTTGATTCCAAAGTTGAAGCTTAGATATGAACCCTTGAATATGATCATAGTTACTTATTATAGTGCCGTTTCTGCTCTGAAGCTTCAAGTTTAGCTGATTCAAGGCATCAAATATATCAGTCAGTTAAATAGGTCAACCTCCATTGAAATTGTTCATTGCTGAACATTTGCAAAAAATCTTTTTTTTTCTTTCTTTAAACTCAAGATTTCAATTCATAAAGGCGAGCCAACATGTTGCCCTTAGATAACCAGCGTACTTCTATGTGAAATAGAAGAACTCTGTGATCAGAATCAAGATCCTCGTAAAGTAAACTAAATAATCGACTGTTCAAAGCGCTACTCCTGATGTAGTTTACGATCTTTATAGCGAAGTCCAAAGTCTGGCGTAATTTCTGTGGCAATGTTTTGGAAGCCAAAGCTCAATTAGTACACACTATCGCGGAATTCTTTTTCTTGAGCTTTTGAGCTAAGCCTGATCGTACACCACCTATAATTGCAGGGGCGCCATTTGAGCAAAGTCCAATGAGTTTATTCCAATCCAAATAATTTTTTTCGATGTAATCAGGTATTGAATTAAATATATCTTCAGATTTAGTGCCTGCTGTCAAAGATTGGGAGTACAAAATCTCTTCTTCAATGTGATCTCCACTGACGTAATGAACATAAACTATTAACTGTGCACTATTAACGATGTCGGCGGATTCATCGCAACTAATGCAAAAAATGGTGATAATTTTACTTTGTTGATTATTTGTGAAAATTTTCAGATGCCTAAAAGGTAATTTTCGAAGGCATGTCACATTATTTATTGAACATACCTCGTTCGATGTTTAATTTACACGTTAAATTAATTTTTCTTTCGCGCCTCCCTTGACATCTCTCTATGCCCCCCTGGTTGGGAACTCCCACTTTAAAGAGTTGAATGAATATTGTAAGGTGCAAATATACGCACTTGTGCAATAATTTACAATCAGTTTAAGGAGGTGCATTGTATGTGGTCGGATACTATTGAACGGAGTAAGAGAAAGCAGTCATGGCACTGACAATCAGAACGTTGCGTGCTATTGAATTGCGAGGGTATTTGTGAGAATATACGGGAGGTGTATTATAAAATCTACGTAAAAACACTTTGGTCGTTTAATCGAGTGGATGATAATTGTTTTATTAGACGATTTTATTCAATAGTTTTAATGCTTCATCAAGTAAAAAAAAGTGACCTTGTTCAATTATTTTCAGCTTTTTTTTGATTTTATTAGTTAAAGAGAAAAAAAAAACAACAGAAAAAGATAAAATAAAAATAAAATGGAATTTAAATAAAGAGCGGAGAATTTAATGGTGTTTCGTCTGGGGTAGAACTGGGTTCGAATCTCATTGCCGCATATTGACAATTGAAAAAAATTCACTTTTGCTAGGATAGTTGACGCGTTCAAAAAAAAAAAATTAATTTCACTGAACATCAGGACCAAAGTTATAACGATCATTCTTTTTTCAATATATATATATATGTAAAACGGTTTGTGGTTAAAACAGACATTATCAATAGTTTTATCGCAATTAGACTTCAAACGAGCTCACCATTAAGCAGTTTATTAGGAACATTTATTAAGAGACCCGGGATTGTTCAAAGTGGCCCAAATAATGTCTTAAGCGACGTTATTTTGGGCGTGCTTCCCAAACCTTTAATTTATTTGAGCGTCGCGGCAAATAAGCACCTGGCCAACTGAACGAAACTAGACCGTAATAAACCGAAATAGGCCGGTTGTCTTAGTCGGCTACAGATTTAGTATCTCGTATACTTTTCAAGGCTAGTCATTGCTTCATCGTTAATGCAAAGTTGTTTGTCAGTCAACTGCTATCGCCATATTCTGCGACAACTCCAGCCAGCACAATTTCTCATTCTGTTTCGGTTTAATTTGAAAGATTAATTTACCGAAATTAATATTATTCAAAGTAATTACCGCTAAGTAGAGTAACGGGTGTGCAAATATCTCGAAAAAACTACTTTTGGCGCATATAATTTTTCCAGCGCCGGTCTAACTGAAAACTTCGCCCTTTTCAGACCGAGATGGTATACTAAGAAACGACCTATTCCGGTATACCTGGAGCAGTTTTAAAATTTTCTCGCTGTTTTTCCTGGTTTCTCAGTTAGCATAGTGCACGTTTTTATTTACGGCTCTTGGATATTCTTACATAACCGTTGCTTCGCACATCATATAGAATAAGTTTTGCGATGGTGGAAAGATAATAATTTTTACAATGGGCGGATTTGTGATTTGTCAGATAAGCGATATAGTTGTAGAGAGTATGTGATACACAGTAAGCTCGAGACGTGGCGCGAAAAAAATAAGTCGAAATTGCGCGTAGGAATAATCTCAAAAGATACTGGCCCGCGCATTCGCATAAATGTACGGGAGCTGGTATGCGTTCGGACTGCTACTATGGCGATAGAAAACAACGTGGACAGTCGGAATGTCTGAACATAACCGCGCTGCCTTATGTAGAATCGTCTTGGGTTTTGTCCGTTAGCGCGGATACGTACGCGATATCGCAGTTGCGTTGTTATCTGGAGCGGCACTAACGGTCGAGAAGAAATGTGATATTTTCCCGTAAGATAAATTTATTTTATCAAGTAAAGAAGTGGTAATCCGCGCTGTCTAGACCGAAATCTGCTCTTCTTACAGACGGAGTATATATCTGCTCTTTTAGATTCCAGATTCCACATATACTGGCTTTTCCACATCTTCGGGAAAATTTTCAGTGATTGGAAAAATAAAGTTAAACTAACTAAAGGGGCTACGCCACACTCGTATTTATGAGATACTTAATTGTTATTTATTCATCAACCGATTCATGTTGAACCAAAAGAAGTTGTAAGTAAATTTCACGATTAAAATAATTACTAAAAGGGCTGGCTGGATTAATATGCAAGTGGTATATTTAGCTCGGTTCTTTCGTCTTTTAGAATATTTTTTCTATTAAAAATGCTTTTTTTTTTTGGAACGAAGTTCTTTTACGCGGCTTGTCGGTAGAAGTAAACTGGCAGAAAAGGCGAGGTCACGAAAATCGCGTTATGCATCGTCCTCCAGGCGATTTTCACTCTCGTTCTCTTTCACTCTGTCCCTTTCTGTTATATTCGGATGTGTGTGCGTGCGCGTTGTTTTTGTTTTAATTCATACGGGATTTATATATTGTGTATCAGTTTTTATCGCATACTTTATGAATGACTTTATACTTGTATGTATATCTACTAAAAAAAGTGAAAGAAACTTCGTTCCTACCGGGTGTACCCTCTATTCCTCTAGTCTATTTAAATTTGCTCCTTTTGTTATTTCTTTTGATAAACTCCCATATTTTCACTTCAATTTTTTTGACCTTATCCATCCTCCGACTCTGTTTTCCTTGTCTCCTGGTTTAAAGCCTCTTCCCCCCTCATTATCTATTAACGAATTTAACCAGTTAGTAACATCGGCGTTCCCCGACCATATACTCGTCTATACTGATGGATCTAAAATGGGTCACGGGGTGGGTACATCGATCTTCATTCCAGCGCTTAACCACTCAAATGTATTTAAATTACCATCATTCTGCTCTATTTGCTATGCAGAGTCGTTTGCAATTCTACGCGCCATTGAATTCAATAGTTCTCTTACTGTCCAAACAAATTTTCTTTTGATATCTGACTCCAGAAGCGTTCTTGATTGTATTTCCTCTCCTTATATTCATCCTTCTTCGGACCCAGCCATTTTACATATTCGATCCTTAATTTCTGTCCTCTCTCGGCTCACGTTCATTGCATATAAGATTCCTATGGGTCCCCAGCCATGCTGGGATTCATGGTAATGAGAAGGCTGACTACCTTGCTCATTCGGCTTTGGCTTCCGGGCGTCTTGTCCGACGATTTCCCTCCTCCGAATTGCTAACTATAGCAAAAAAAATTCAATTTGAAAATTGGAAATCTTTGTATGGTCCTTCCTTTACAAATCCGCGGTCCTTATACTTGTCTATTCAATCGCTTCCACCCTCACACCCTTGGTTCCTAGACTTCCCACACCTTCGTCGTTCTACTATATCCTCTCTTTGTCGCCTTCGCTTTGATCACAGTTGTTTCCCTGCTTCTCTTTATCGGTTTTCTATTACTTCCCTTCCCCTCTGTCCATTATGAGTAGATAACACACTCGATTGTGACGTTGATCACATTTTCTTTGAGTGTGCATCTTTATCTTCCGAAAGATTGGTACTATACTCAGATCTGCTATCCCTTAATATCCCCACAACGTACTGTGCTTCCTTTATCCTCGCCTTTCCCTCAATGTCTGTGGTCCCTGCTATTGCTAAATTCTTGTCTTTAATCCACCACCGTATAAACATTTAAGCAAATCCCTCATTCATTTCTTATCTTAATATTTTGGTTTCCCTACCGCCTTCACTCGGTGCATTGTGAGCCTCTTTGCTCGGATGGTGGCCATAGTGGTACTGGGTCAAGGTGGTGCGGATCTTCCGGAGTTAGTATGAACGCTACGCTATTTGGCGATCATGCTGGCCCCTTCCGATGTGGAGCATCTTTCCTTTTTATCCTTAATATATCGTAAGCTCGTCGTCCACAGATGCCGTTTGAATAATGGATAATCAATCATTTTGCTTTTCTGGATGGGAATTGCGAGCAGTGCTTTGCAGTCGCAACCGTAGACGAATAGCGATGCCTTGTCTCTTACCTCATCGGGCACTGTGAGCACTGCATTGCAGTTGCGGCCATATTGTTGATGAGGATCTTTTTGTGGGCGCTGCCTAACTATCGCAGACATGGATAAAAATACTTTTCTTTTTATGCTGGTCAACCGCGCATTTAGTTTAAATATATATAATATATTATAATCAGGTATAACGGCTAACAAGATATGAGAGCTTTCCTTTCCTTTAAAAAAAAAAAAAAAAGACACCACTTCTCTTTCTTTTTTTTTTTTAATCAAGCTATTCTAAGTTATTAGAGCCAGTAGTTATATCTTAGAAATTTTCCGTACAATTTTTTCCATTATCGGTAATTTTTACAGATTTAGATAAAATAGAATTTTTTTTTTTAGAAAAAAAACGAATGTAATTAAAAGTGAATGTAATTTTTATTTCCCCTCTTACTATTTTCTGAATAAAAAAGGTAAGGTTTTTTCCCCCTAAAAAGCTAGAGTTTACTAAAAACCAAATTGAAGAAAAGAATACCGTTTAAAGAATATCAAAATTTTTCTAAATAAAAAATTATTTAAGGTGAATAATAAAAGCAAATTTTTTTTATTATATATTTACGCAGCAATAGTAATGACAAGAAAAAAGAAGTGAGAAAAAATTAATTATATTATGTAATATAAACATATCTAAACAAATCGATAAATTAAGTCATTATTTACCGAGTGGCAGTTTAACGGAAGGTATTTTTGGATAAAAATTTCGTTTCGCAGTCAAGTTTTATAAGTTTGACGGAGTTTTTTGCTTCGTTAATTAATATTTAATACGCGGCAAAACTATAATTATACGCTGCCACTTCATAACATCTTGATTTTAATTCTAGTTCAGTCGATTTGTTGGTTTCTGGTTAAAATGGTGTATTAATTAAAACAGCTCAATTTTATATAATGTTTGCGATGTATTATATATCTATATATATCTATATATATCTATATATATATATATACACACACACTGTTCGAATCTGAAGTAGACTTAAATAGTAATTTCAGATTTAGATATTGCATATAATGCCCCCCCCCCCATTTATTAAAATATTTCTTATATTTCTTTTTTTCCAGATGTAGATGGCTGAAATCATTTCTAACAAAAAACTGTTTGTATTTACTTTATATGTTTATTATTTGTTATGTATACTCATCATTTTATTTTATTATGGTTTAAACGATTTCTCAAATCTATGTAATTTACAGATGCGAAGTTTAGCACGCTAATTGTCGATGACGATGAAAATAGCAAACTGACTTGATGAATTCAATAGCTTACGCATGCAGGAGCTCCTCGCACAATTAAACGTTTGTTTTGTCGTTTTTCATTAGTTTACAATCTCGTTCATTGCTATCGCGCTTGCACTCTCGGCAGGTACTGTTTTTTTCAAATATCTTAATCGTAATTTTATTCAGAACACGGCGAAAGGAATTTTAATCGGAGATTATTCGAACAGTTTTATTAATAGTTAATATTTTAGACGGTGACGACGGCATTTATCTATTTCCCGATAGTCGGGATTAGGTTAAAAAAATCCGGTCTTCTGTAGACAAATCAATCCTTAACTATAACCTTTTAGCAGCAGTACTGTCAACGCTGTCAGCGACGCTGTTTAACATTGCTGGAGATGAATATAAAGAGACTGAAGAAAATGAAGAGATCAAATTTAATATGTCACGCCGATAAATCTGGAAACAGCAATATGAAAAAAAAAATACCAGAAACAGCCGATATTGAATCTAGATTAAAAAATAAAAGATCCTACGACATCTTAACGCAGTATTTAGTAGGTCACAGAATTTTTCTTTGGCATATTTGCTCGCAGTGTGTTCTTTGGCTTTGCAGTTCTGTGTTTCCTTTCCTTGGATGAATTTTACTTATGTTGTTAGAGCAGACTCAGAAGAAGAGAAAAAAAGGCCACAGAAATTTCACGCTTGCCTAAAAAGTCTCAAAATCACTGAGCGTCTGTAGAGAATGTAAGGAATCAGAAGATACCACAGGCTATAATATTTTAGATATGTAAAAAATTCAAAAATATCAGATAGAAACACAGCGTCAGCGGAAAATCTTTTAAAAAATTATATATAAAAAAAGAAAGAAAAAAATAAAATGTTTCCGAGAACCTGTAAAATGCAGAAATTCATAAGGAAAATGGAAGTATTATAATATAACGGACTATAAGAAAACTTACACTGCTAAACTGTGAATGAACAAAGATGTGTAAATCTTTTGCGTTGGCTTTCAAATATCTAAATAAGTTAAATTAATTCCGTGATAATATTTACCCGCTTATATTATAATATAAGTAATATTTCAATAAATTTGACCCATTGGATGAAGAAATGTGCTATAAACGTAAGAAAACTCGAAAGAAATAAGAAAAAGAAATGAAGGTTTGAAAAAGAAAATAAAACAACTGCGAACTATTTAAATTAATAAAATAACACGAGGAAAAATAAAAAAATAATCCTAATATTCAGGGTAAAGACTCCGCCGATTATTTAATCAACAGCGATTATTTTAGATATCCCGTAATATTACAAAATTACAGGCGGAGACACGGAGAAGGAAAAAAGAATAAGGCAACACAGAGAATATAGGGGAAAAAAAGGAATTGGAATGTTTACTTACTACATCGTTACTATAAGTACACTAAAACAAGTAGCTGGAAAACAATAGTTCGTGGAAGTGTGCGAAAGCTGATTCTATGTTTGTATGCATCGGAATAAAAATAGTGCATGCATGCTAAAGCCTAATGCACATTGGAACAGATGGCTCACTTTCGCTAGTGTATCAGCTGTGACATTGTAATGAATGGTGTGCTTTCACAGCTGTGGCGCCTATGGCATGCGCAGTAACAGACGGTATATGTTTGCTGATGTAGCAGTGCTTGCACGATAGTTTGAATGATAATTTAGATAACAGCTTATTAGACAGGGCTATATGAGAGAGAAAGAACAGATGTGTGCTATAGACATACGCATGGTGGTGCATGTGAAAAAATAAGACGCTTATATGTGACAGTGAAGTGGAATTTTTCGTTATTTTGCAATGACCAAATCTTTATGGTTTCTAAAACTGAGGGGTGTGATCGCTGCAACAAAACAATATGATGCACGGGTAAATAAGTAAAGCTGATCAATGCTGACATGTTGTCGCGACTAGAATGCACTGCGAGGGTAGTAACATGTTTCCAATGTCAGACAATAGTAATTAATATAAACGCAATACACGAGCGATTTTGAAAGTGTACAATCTTTTCAGACAGTAGCGACTGCGATAATTGACAGCAGATCATTGGGAAATGTAATGGGGTAAACATAAAGATCAACGGTTGCATTAACATTAAATTGATCAGCAGGGGTTGGAGGGAATACCTGGAAGAACTACAGTGTTGATATACACGGCGGTGTCCATTGGTGAGAGAAGGGACTAGGATCGTAGAGACGGCTCTGGATAGCCCGAATTAGTGATGGCGGCATCGTTTTGTGCATTGATTACTTATATCAGTTAAGAAAAATACGAGTAAAAAAATTTCAGCATCTGTTGCAAAACTTGGGAACTGCAAAAGAATTTGTACGATTCAACAGACAACTTATCATAGAGACTCCTTTGATAAGGATGCTGCGAGAAGCTTGAATAAGAGATTTGGAAACATTTTCACTTTTCTAGATTGTGGCCGAACGAATTTCCACAGTTACCTGAGGCCTAGATCTGATCAAACCACAGCCATATACGTAGCTACAACGTCAGTGAAGAAGGTGAAGAGTCTGGTTGTTATAATTGGTTCACAGTTACGTCCGATATTAAATAAAGTATTACAACGTTTTTGTTGACTCCGTTATAAAACTTTCATTAAATATATCACGGAGTAACTTTTTTCGTTGATGAAACAAGTAATCATTTATTTTTACAATCACAGCTGTACACATACTTTTTTTTTACTAGATTCAAAAGTCAGTTTTTTCTTTGAAACAAAAAGTGCAGTGATGGAAGAATAAAATAAGATCGAAACAAGAATAAAAAGAAAAAAAAATCACTATATAAATGAACGTTCAATTGTTTTTCTCACTTTCAAAGAAATTTTCAATTTTTAATTTTTATTGTAACAAAATAAACATAGCTTTTTTTTAACCTATTATTATTATTATTATTACTATTATTATTATTATTATTATTATTATCTAACCATATTGGTTTTCATCAATACAGCACATATACACGCGTCACACCAACAACTAAGGATCACGGGGCAGTTTCCTTTCTGCTTTGTTAAGTTTATCCGCAAAAACTGTTCGAATTAAAAGTTTAAGTCGCCAGGTCGTCGTAAGTGATAGTTTTTATTAGTGTAGCAAAATAACCGATTTACCGTTATAATCCAATACAGATTTACATATGAGTTGGTCGAATTCTGCTAGTTCTTCTCAATAACTGGTAAGTCGCTATAACCGATGCTATTCGCTTTGCATTGCACACACTTTTATACGGTATCATGCTTAGTAGAGCGGACGTGTTCAGAGTAACTGATCCGTTTTTGGTTGGTTTTTTTTTGATTTTATTATCTCATAGAATGCTGTGTTCAAAGAGAACAGCATTAAAGACAGTACGGTTTTTGTGTGCGAGGAGTAAGATGATTTTCAGTTGTAAAAATCAATCTTTTCCAGTAAAAAAGGGACGTGCCGCTCTGAACACGTAACTTTCTTGTACAAGTGATGTAGTTTTTTACTCCCCCCCCCCCATTTTTTGCACATACCGAATAAATTGTAAGTAATATAAACGTAAAATACAAAAAATTTTCGATTATTTAACCAATATTAAAATTTTTAGACTAGTTAGCCATTAATTTGCAGATTTGTAAAAAACTTTCACCTTCACTTAAACAACATTCACCTTCACCTAAACGGCTGTTATAACGTAGAGATCTTTTTGTGAGCGAAGGCTAACCGGGAAATTTAAATGTGAAATATAGAAGTAGACGGGTAACTGAGGCAAAATGTTTAGTACGGTGAGTGAACTTGAAGCTTCGGAAGAGTATAATGGCTTTTTGATGAATTCACGGTTTAGGGAAGGTCAGGAATGAGTACGCGAATAATAGGTTGGAGGTAAAGGACAACAACGAGTCGGCCAGATTGCTGTAATAATATAAAGTCTTCCGACCGGTCGACCGGGATTAATTGTTCGCGCTACAAAACTGAATAGTATATCGTGTTGTTTACTTTGAATCTCGCTGAAACGCATTCCGCTCTAGTGTAAATTTTAGCTTCAGTTGGTATCTCATCTAGAGTATTATAATTGTACATTGATGCCGTTTATTCGGAACGGTTAATAATCGAAAGCTTTTGTTGTTAGCGTCTGCTTTAATGTGATACAATTACAGAGCTGAAATTCGGCTCTTCTATGTTTATCTCTGTGCTTGCTTTAGCTTACTCTCAATAAATAAATCTGCACTTTGAACTGAAATATGGAAAATAAATAAACCCAATGACAAAATTAAGAAACCAAAAAACAAAACTCGTTAGTAATATGTAAAATAAAATACGCCAGCTTCGGTTTGTTATCGAGTCAATTTTTGATCTATCCTATTTATTCAGTTTATTCTTTGAATCTTCGCATTAGAAAGCTCTGCAGAGGAGAAAAAAGAAAAGAAAGCAACCGCTTTCACAAAATAAAATAACATATAATATGAAAAACCGGATCATCGGAATAAGAAATCGGAATTTTTAAAAGCGATAAAAAGAACTGGTTCAACCATTTGTTTCGGGTAAAAAAGAACGATTAGCAGAGTTTTAACCTCTTGTTTACGAAGGTTAATATTATTTAAACTCCTAATACCGAGAAGAAAAGAACTTTAACCGGTTCTCGCGTGATAAAATTTACTCCCGCTGCGTTCAATTGTTCATTGATTGAAGAAAACGGTGAGATCGTTTTTATTGTTATTTCTACTGTTTTATTTTATTTCGTTCATTTCGTTTCTTTTCGTTCATTTCGTTTCTTTTCGTTCATTTCGTTTCTTTTCGTTCATTTCGTTTCTTTTCGTTCATTTCGTTTCTTTTCGTTTATTTCGTTTCTTTTCGTTCATTTCGTTTCTCGCTTGGTAGTTATTTAGTTTTTGAATTTATCTCTAGTTTATCATCCGCCAGGGAATCATATTGTTACGAAAAACGTCTTTAACTCGGTAGCGTAGATCGAAACAAACAAAAACATCGTTTAACGATTTTCAGCACACTTTCAACCATCATAATAATATATTGTTCTTCTTTCCTCAGTGGCTTATTCCAAATTATGACTCAACTCTTATTCTTCTTCACTTTTTAATCCTGCTTTCTTTTACCTCTCTATTCAGCCATCTCTTCTGTCTCGTCCATTTGTCCCTTGACTTCTTCCCTCTTAAACGTTCCATAATCTCTGCTATTTGTCACTTTTTTTTTTAATTTCAGTTTTAATTGTTTGATTTTGTAATAATCGTCAATTCCGCTTTTGAAAGGCCGACAAACTTCCTGAATTTTTGCATCAACATCGAATTATTCAGAAACGCTATTCACCATTTATTAAAATTCGGTATTTACATAGTTGGTAAATACATTTTTTTCTATAGTATTGCTTGATTGTTTTCCTGAATGGTTTGTAACTTTCAAATAATATACGATTTGAATACAAGTTTTATTATTTCATGTTTCAGAGAATTAGGCGTGCTATCCGGAATAATTTGTTTAAAATATTTTTGTAATATCCTTAATTTTAATTTATTACTTTGTTTAGTTTAATTTATAAGTGTTTTGTAATTTGCAGTCGTCATCTTTGGAGTATACAAATATATTTAGTTACATACAAACACAACTTATATATATATATATATATATTGTGACGGATTCGGCCGCCATGACTTTCGATATTTATCACGCTGTACCGAATTAAAAAATGATAATGATTACTCCTTTTCCAAATTCTAAATTCCACATTTCTCTGTGTTTTGACAGTTTCTCAGGCCTCCGATTTCTTCGGGCAGCGTGCAAACTGAGCATTCTCCGACCGTAATGCTAAATCGACAAATTTCGTGGGAATTGCCAATGTGCACGGCTCCAATTTGGCGATCCGTGCATATGCGTGTGTTAATTATATGAGGGTGGTTCGTCCGATGTGTGTCCGAACTGGCGTTGTGTGCGTCGGAGATGCGAGTCGAACTACGTTGAGGCGTGAGAAGTTTTTTCTTGGAACCCGAAAGAACCGACGCAGGGTACCCGCCATTCCACCGATTTTGAGAATCATTTTTTTTATATATATATTTTTTATTATTAGGCAAAATGGCCGTTCAAAAAGATCGTGGTCGAATTCACTGTGAATTCGGGCCGATCAGTTCTCGCTTGCTGCTCGTCGCAGGCAGATCTCGACTGCTTTGGCCAGGAGGCAAATTTTCGTTCGTTTTCTTTTTTACAACTACACGCCGTTCGAGGCAAAATTTATATTTTTTTCACTGCTTTGGCCGCTTTAGGCAAATAGTACCCGTTTGGAATATTCGTTGTCGTTTTTGTTTATTTTGTTTTATGATCGGTCTTCATATTATTTTTCATAAAAAATATAATTGGATTTACTCCTCTTAAAAGAATTTTTTTATTTCGTTGTAAGGACACGTTTTCGTGACATCTCCGCCGCGGAGACCTTTCTTTTTTTTCGCTAATCCTTAGGAAGGCCTAAAGCTCTGCCCTAGCGAGCTAACGGTTATGTTACACCCGAAGAAGTATCGTTGGCGCCCGGAACCTTTTTTTTATTATTTTATTTTTATATATTTTTTTTTTTGTTCACCGCGGAAGCTGGTCAGTTATAATATATATGTAGGTAAAATTTTAGTAAATATATTTCATTAATTACATAGATTTGAACACTTAATGTATTACCATAAATTGAAAACATAAAATATGAAAAATATGAAAACACCGACTAATTTCGAATTTTCATGATCACAGTGTGCAGAGGCGGATCCCCGAGGAGGAAATAGGAGACATCCCCCTCCCAAAAACCAAAGCCTCTATGAAAAAATTCGTTATAACAGAGAAACTTAATTTAAGCTATAAAAGATTTGTATAAATTTTACCTACGGATTTAATTATAACTAATATTTAATACCATTTTCTAGTAAAACTATTAATGTTCCTTTTTTATTCTATTTTGAACACAACTGTAGTCGATCTTTTGCCATTTTTATTTATTTTGTAATGTAAATGAAAATAGTTCAATGAGAAATATATATATTTAAATTTGCTCACAAACAAAGAGAATTCGGGTCGGATTACTAACTAAAATAAAAAGGAAGTAAAGTTTAATAAAAATACCATCTTTCTTACTATTTCTAAACTACTATTCTTTAGCTAGAATTTTATAATTTCGTTTTATTTTTCACCCCTAAATATAACACAAAAATTAAATTAAAAATTGTAGTAATTATGTATTTTTAAAATATTTTTAAATTTCTATAAAGGTCGCTATTTGATTTTCTTTATGAAACAAGGGGTATTTCTCAAATCCACTGCCTACCGTAGAAGATTTTATGTAATTATATAATCCCCCTCCCCATGTCCTTCTGGATCCGTCGCCTTAGTGTGTTATGAATCAATAAAGAATAATATTATTATTGATTAAATTCGCTAAATTAATATAGGTTAGTAGTTTAAAATTAAAATAAAAATGAAATAAATTATTAAAGAAAAATGGATTTTCTATTGGATGATTTGTGTTTAGTGTTAAATTTTTATACTTCTGTTTGTAGTAATTTTCAACGTAATTTAAGTATTCAATATTTTTTAAAGTTTTTAATATATATGTACCTTCAGTAATATTAAAATAATCGAATGTTTTCAGTTATTAAATGATAAGGAAATACTGAGCGTTCAATTTGCTCACATTTAATGACAGCAAAATATTCGATTAATTTAAATATTATTTAAGATATGTATAAATTAAAAATTATTGAATATTTAAATTTCGTTGAAAGTTACTAGATACAGAAATATAAAAATTTAAGACAAACATACATAGATATAAACCGGTCGAAATTTAAGCTAAATCGATATAATCGCGTTTAAGTTTTGGTAAATCAGCGTGTATAAAATATGGTTAATTCTCTAGTATCGCACCAGTGATTAACCTTTAAAAATAATGTCGTCCCCGATTCAATTCTGTAAGAAAATTAACTGTTCTAATTACACAACAATTGGCGAGTGGGAGATGAGTTACAAAGGGCTATTTAATATAGACAAAGGGTGTACAAAAATTAATCAAGAGCTATTCCATATAAGTAGTGAATAAATGGCGACTCTAGGAAGTCTGACGTCA
Organism: Icerya purchasi; assembly: GCA_039619475.1. Classification (NCBI taxonomy): domain Eukaryota; kingdom Metazoa; phylum Arthropoda; class Insecta; order Hemiptera; family Monophlebidae; genus Icerya; species Icerya purchasi. The sequence continues at coordinate 245,085,998 of CM077115.1, forward strand.
CAACCCCAATTCCTGTCCCGGAGGCGAAAAGTCACCTAAGTATTTTATTCGGGAGGCAAAAATTCACCCAATTTTTTATTCCGACGCCGAAAATTCACCCAAGTTTCCCCCAATTTCCCCCAATTTCCCCCAATTTTTCTCAAATTTTTCCAAATTTTTTGCAAATTTCCTCCAAATTTCACCCTACAGGTCCCGCTCGTTTCCGATAAACCGAACCGATTATAAATTAACCCAAGTATAATGTTTAAAGCCCGAAACTAACCCAAGTCCCCAATCTTCCCTCCCGCCCACAGCGATACCGCGATTTTTCAAAATTCTACGTGTAAGTATAAAAATTCCGAAATTAACCCAAGTGTAATATTTAAAGCTGAAAACTAACCAAACCCCTGCTCGCCCTCCTGGCATATCTCTAAAGCGCACGCGCCGTTCCCCCGCATTTCCGATAATTCGATACGTTTAAAAATTAACCTCAATATAATATTTAAAGCTGAAAACTAACCAAACCCCTGCTCGCCCTCCTGGCATATCTCTAAAGCGCACGCGCCGTTCCCGCGCACTTGTCGATCGTTCGCGATACCGCGATTTTTCAAAATTCTATGTGTAAGTATAAAAATTCCGAATTTAACCAAAGTGTAATATTTAAAGCCAGAAACTAACCTAAACCCCCCTTCTTCCTCTTTTTCCATTTGTACATATTTTTTATTTTTCAGGGCGTAAGTATTATAAAATTAGCCTAAGATTTTTTTTGATTTTTTTATTTCTACACACTCGCTTCAACCATCACTATATATGACGTTGCATGCAAACACTTTCAAAACCGTTGAAACAGGATCTTAATATTCTTATAATTTCTATTCCAGTCGATACATTATTACGGAACCACGCCCTACATGTACACACTAACATAAACACACTTATACCCATATCCTTGACTACTTTGTTCGTATACACATATGTAACCGACTTTCTCCGATAGAACGACATTTTTCTGACGCAACATTTCCACTGCCACAACCGATTCAAAGGTAGTAAAAGCGCACGCATCGTTCTCGCACACGTGTCGATCGTTCGCGATATCATGATTTTTTTAAATTAACCAAAGTATAATATTTAAAGCATGAAACTAACCTGAGCTCCCCGTTCACCCACTTTGTACCATTCAAATGTATTTTTTTATTTTTTTATTTTTTTTCACGCCTAAGCATTATACAAATTAGTCTAAGTATATTTCTCATTTTCTACGGTTCCAAAAATTTTTCTTCATTCTCCGATCGTTAGAAAAGCACACTGACAGATCACACACTTATATCTATCATATATTATTTTTTCTCACTTACGATTATTTTTCCATCTGTAAGTATTTATGTATGTTTCCCCCAGTTCTAAAAATAAATCCTTCGATGTCTCGCCCCTCAGCGAATGCACACCGTCCGATCCCGCACACATTCCGCTGTCAATAGTTTCTCTGTCGTTTATAATATTTTTTTTTTCCGTCCGTAAGTATTATAAAATTAGTCAAAATATATTTTTTCAATTTCTACGGTTCCAAAAAATTTTCCTTATTCTCCGATCGTTACAAAAGCGCACTGACTAGTGATGGGCAACTTCGAAATGTTTCATTCGAATTATTCGATTGTTCGATAACTTCAAATGCATTCGATTGTTCCACAGTTGCATTCGAAATGTTATTTCATTCGTATAATTCATTCGTATTCACAACAATCATTCGAAATGTTATTTCATTCGTATTCACAACAATCATTCGAAATGTTATTTCATTCGTATTCACAACAATCATTCGAAATGTTATTTCATTCGTATAATTCATTCGTATTCACAACAATCATTCGAAATGTTATTTCATTCGTATAATTCATTCGTATTCACAACAATCATTCGAAATGTTATTTCATTCGTATTCACAATAATCATTCGAAATGTTATTTCATTCGTATAATTCATTCGTATTCACAACAATCATTCGAAATGTTATTTCATTCGTATAATTCATTCGTATTCACAACAATCATTCGAATTAAAATCATTCGAATCAAAATCATTCGAATCAAACTCATTCGAATTAAAATCATTCGAATCAAAATCATTCGAATTAAAATCATTCGAATCAAAATCATTCGATTGTTTCTTTTTTGACGATTGTTGATTGTTTCGTTTGTAAAAACATTTCGAAATCGCACATCACTAGCACTGACAGATCACACGCTTATATCTACCATAGCGTTAGCCACCGCGAAAGCGAATCATTCGATCCCGTGCACACTCTGCTCTCAATAGTTTCCCTATCGTTCATAATAATTTTTCCAAGCCTAAGTATTATAGAATTAGTCTAAGTATATTTATTATTTTTTCTCACTTACGATTACTTTTCCATCCGTAAGTATTTATGTATGTTTTCCCCAGTTTTAAAAATAAATCTATCGATGTCTCGCCCCTCAACGAAAGCACACGCATCATTCTCACGCACGTATCATTCGTTCGCGTTACCACTTTTTTTTTCAAAATTAGTTCAAGTATATTTTGTTATTTTTCTCATTACGATTATTTTTCAGTCCGTAAGTATTTCTGTATGTTTTCCGAGGTTTTAAAAATTAATCCGAACAAACATCCAAACTGTTATGAAAGCATACTATCTATCCTCCGCACAGATTCTACATTATACATATGTTACTCTATTACGAGTTCTTCAAAAATTGATTCAAATATTTTTTTCATTTTTTTTTTCAATCCTAAAAATTCATTCTTTCTACCCCCGCCCCTCCCAGCTAAAATTACCGATCTTTCGTAATCTTTATTTATTTTATCGATTCTAAAATTAACCAATGGTTCACTCGAAAGCGTACCGTACATTCCCACACATATATCTTCTATCACGTATTTCCCTATTGATCATGAACTTTTTTCAGCGTTAGCCACAATAGCATATGACATTGCTCTCGCATACGCACCACATGCAGATCTATATGTTTAATTTTTATTAACGATCTTTATTTTTTTGTATTGGTATTACTTTTTCCTACACAGTCATGTCATCATATACACTTAACATTGTCAAAAATAATTTCAACCTTTCGAGAAAGAAAAATCTCCGATCAATAAAAAATATTTATTAACATCACAATTATTTTTAATATTATTCGTTTCGCTATAAACATAATTTTTTTATTTAATAAACTCATCCACATCATCGATCGTTTCAAGACATTATTGTTTCGAACGTCAATACCTGTTTTCCAAGAACTCTGCAGGTATATATCCTGTCGTCGCAACAACCTTTACCTGCATTCAAGACCACTTGTACATTGCTCGCACGCTATTTACCATTATTCGGTACAAGAATATTTTTCACACTCCTTCACATATGCGCATACAATCAAAGTCCTCGATTACTTTGTTTGTATACAAATATATTCAGCTTTCTCCGACGGAACAACATTTTTCTGATGTAACATTTCCACTGCCATAACCGATTCAAAGGTAGCTAATGAGATAGACTATCGAACGGAATTATTCAAGCGGTCAGTATTAGTTTTATGTTAAACATGTGTATTTTGTCGAATCTGTGTTCACGCATTATTAAAAAATTTACATCAACGTTAAAGAAAATAATTTCCTACGTTTTTTCTCTTTTTTTCTCTATCATTTTTTTCTGTTTTTTATCTTTCCTTTTTCTCTTTCTTTTTCTCTGTCTTTTTTTTAGTGAAAAGTTTGAAATACATATTATTCAATCATGAATACTAATATAGTTAACGTAAGAAGCAACTCAAAAATCAATTAAGGACGTCGAATTTATTCAGAATTTATTTGCAAGTGATAGCGACTCGCATACGTCTTCGTCACTTCAATTACCGCAATCAGATGATGGTTATTCTTCAACAGAATCAACATATTTTGCACATAAAATCATTGGTCCAGTATTATTGTCAGATCAGATGGATATAGTGGAATATTTTGTAGATTTCAGCTTCCATAAGGATTCTGATTATGGTTTTCTAGTAACCGAACTAGCGATGATTGATATGTCTGGCGGGAGGTGTTTACATACGCTATACAAGCCAAGCAGAGCATGGTCTGCATCAAAAATGCCTCATTTACAATGCTCTTCCGTGAGTCATTACTTGAAAAACCCCTCATTATCTCCCTGTCGGGAAGAAATATTCATGGCACGTGATGTATTCACAATATTGTCCGAAAAACCGAAGGCTCGCGTATATATTTTAACCACTTATGCAAAACTTATATTATGGGAACTTAACGAAAAGTCTGAATTGTTGCGTGACTTAGACTATGAACTCGTTAATATGGAGAAAGTCTTTCGAATACCTAGTATTAATGATTTATATCAAGAATACTCTGGTATAAGCAATCTGGTAACTTGTAAGCACCATTATGAGAATGATATTTTTCATTGTGCGATGAAAAATGTTATGATGATGAAGACGTGGCACGATCACGTTATCCGTCCGCTGAAGCTTATGAACAATCTCAATATAAATGATTTAAGCCAGTTGTTCATTACAGCCACCAAAGAAATGATAATTACATTATTTCCAAGTTGCATCGGGGACATTTATATATTTTTACCGGACAGATTAAAACAGGATGATACGATAAATCATTTCTACCATGCTACGATCACGAACATGATAAAGAATATTATATCGATGGTGATACATTACACAGGAGTACTCGAAATTGTGTCAAAGTAAAAGATTGCGACAACTGTCAACATTCAATTCATACGGATTAAAAATTCAATAAAAGACGTGGAATTTGAAAGCTGGAGTTGTCTAGATCCTACGAAAGTTGAATATGAACATAACAATTACCTTTCAATGTACCAAAGTCAATTGTTGCGTAGTATGTATAATATGTGAAATAAAACCATATTTTTTTCTTTTACTCGCATTTTTTATTTTCATTATTTCAAAATCTTTTACATTGTTTCACATAAATTATAATGTATGTATGTATATATGTATGGAATTTTAATATGTAATAATATACATTTCATACATTTTATTTTATTTCATGGTCATATAATTACTTTAAAATTATTTAGATACACCGCAGATATTATAGTACCGAACACATCATTTATTATTTCATTCTATTTCAATTAATATGTTGTATGGATGAAATCGAATCAATTTATGTAACTGTTTATTTAAATTTAAATAATCTTTTTCTTTTTCTTTTTCTTTTTTTTTTTTATCTCTCAGCATATGCATGCGTGTATATGCTTACATATACAAGTATGAAAAAAATTATTTTTTTATTTTTTCCTCGATATGAATGGTAAATCTACGACTTTATTTGAAAAACGGTCAAAACCTAATACATAGATTTCAAACTTTGATGGAAATTTCCGTAAAACGTTCAATTTACACTTATTATCTTTAAAAAAAAAATTTTTCATTATTATTATTCATATCATTTAAATAGACTGATACAACAGAGAGAGAAAATAAAAAAGCTAAATTTTTACACGTGAGGGAGGGAGCTGATGAAAACGTACGAGTCTTATTATTTGGAATACAGATTATGAAGGAAATTTTTATTCAATGTTTCGTTCTAAGATTTTTCATTTTTTACATTTAAAATTTTTCAATACGAAAATATTTCGAAATCTACAGGAACGTCTACGAATAGTCTTCGTCATTATAGAAGCACCTGCAGATCATGTATCGACACTGCATGCGCGTAAGGGTGAGTAAATATGTGTGAACATGTGTGTGTATGTATGCTTGAAATGTGCGAAATGGCTAATAAGAAACAACCGTTGAATCGCAACGACAGGTAGAGATCCGCTTATAGAATAAGAGAGTGAGAGTGAGATAAATTATGTACCTTTATTATTGCAGAACTGCACTGAAGTGGCAGACATGAAATATCCGTTAGCATCCTTTTCGAGGCAGTTTTATAAAAAAGGCCGAAAATTAGCTTTAAAACTGGATGAATGAGATAGTTGATAATAAACATACCATTAAGATCGGTATATATTTGGGTCAAGGCCGCTGGCGCGCCCAGGGTAGGGAAAAAAAAAAAAAAAAAAAAAAAAAAAAGACCGGTATATGTGTATGTGGGCATGTGTGTGAGCGCACGGTTAAATGAATGACAAAAGATTATTAACTGCATAGGCATTGTTAAATACAACTATACTGATTTATCTGTAAAACTAACAAATTTTACCGTTGTTTTCTTTCCTTTTTTTTCTTTCGCGTTTTACAAAAAATTCATGTTAGTTCTAAAAATATTGCTAAATTCAAATTAAATCGATCATGTTATTTTATTTTTTATTTTTGTTTCTTTAAACAATGTGTTACGATCGTATTTATCTTACTCAATCTTTTACCTAATATTCTAACGGTTTTGGACAACAGCAGAAATATGCAAGTTACCATGGATGTATTATATTTTATTCGTGTATATGTGTATACACGCTTTCTATACGAGCGTATGCAAATGCCAGAAATGTATGATAATATAATTTTTTAAATCAATGATTAACGTATTATTAATTTTTTTTTCACCCTATAATATACAAAATAACAACATACTTGCTTTTACAACAATATTTAAATTCTACAAAAAATAAATGTCCCCAGGGTGGGGAGTACAAATATCATGAAGAATCACTGTTTTTTGTTTTTTTTCTTTGATTCACAATCTTCTTTTTCTTTATATTATTTTTTATTTCAGAGATTTTTTAAATTAGTTTTCTTTTCACTGCAAAATGGAATCTGTTAATTTATTGTACATGCTATATAATATGATAAATGCTAAAATTCGGAAAGTTTTTTTAAAGAAGTAATTGACAGAAGAGTATACTTTTGAAAACAAGAGAGTGAAGAGGCTATACATAAAAAGCAATATGATGCATTAAACATAACGAAAAAAAAAAACAAAAAAAAACAGAAGAAACGTAAACACAAAGACAATTATGTTTTTTTATTAATCTATTCAATTACAACCTTTTTTTTCATTCATCTATATTCTAAGTTCCATCATAAGTTTTAATTTTTTATATGATGCCTACTAATTTCTATGTTTACTTAATTTATTTACTTTTCCACGAATGTTTTTAGAATTAAATTTTGAAAAAATTAAACATATTTTCGCACCTGCGTCAACTATCACATTAAATACATGTAGAAATTTTCATTTCAAACACCGCCGGAAAATAACATGGGTTTTTTTTTTGATATTTTTTAAAAATTTATTCATACTCTCTCTAATTATAGCTATTTTTACTCATTTTTATATTCTACATACAATGCTTGAGGTATTAGATGATGCAAATTCTAAATACACCATATTGCTATCACTCTGTTTATTATTTTTTTATTTGTTACTCGTTTTTTTATTATTTTCTTATGTATATGTATTAGAATTAGTGATGTGCGATTTCGAAATGTTTTTACAATCGAAACAACCGATAATCGTCAAAAAAAAAAAAACAATTGAACGATTTTTGTGAATATGAATGAATTATTCGAATAAAAACCGGAACCATCCGAACACAAACGAATGAAGTATTCGTTAAACATCGCCTAGATTCTTTCGAGAGAAATAACATTTCGAATGATTGTTGCAAATAGGAATGAATTATTCGAATAAAAACCGAAACTATCCGAACACAAATGAATGAAGTATTCGTTAAACATTGACTAGATTCTTCCGAGAGAAATAGCATTTCGAATGATTGTTGTGAATACGAATGAATTATTCGAATGAAATAACATTTCGAATGCAACCATGGAACAATCGAATGCATTCAAAGTCGTCGAACAATCAAATAATTCGAATGAATCATTTCGAAGTTGCCCATCACTAATTAGAACCCATATGATTTTACAATAAAAAAAGTGTTTATACTCATTATTGAAGTTGAATATAGATAATATTTACATTTAAAGGAAAAAGAAAAAGTTATTTTTATTATTCCATTCGCACGCGAAAAAAATTATGAAATGTAAAATATGTATATAATTCATGTAATATATTTACAAACGATTAACAAGAATAAAAGAAAATTAATTTAAAAAATAAATAAATATCACAAAAAATTTAAAGATGGAAAAATTACAAGATTATGATTCGTACAATGCTCACAAATTGGCTCCTTTGATCGGGTTATGTTGGAATTCGAACAGACTTGCATGGTTGCATTGTGGACAATCTTTGATTAAGGTGGGGTGTACTGCACTGAGTGGAAAAGAATCTGGAATATCATAGCTATGATGTTTAAAACACAGTAAGAAGCGTTTGATACGTCGATCATTCTTCAGTGCTACAGGTAATTTATTGTAAAAATCGCAAATTTTTTGAGGGCATACATTAATTAATATCTCTGCAGTAATATTTTGCATCAAGTCGCACGTAGAATATCTTACTAATGATAATATAGGTCTAACATTTACATCGTACCATTTCATCATCACATATACATTCTGCAATGAACACCTATGTATGTTTTTATCCGTGTGTGCATCACATTTTACAACTGTTGATATTCCTTTATACATATTATTTAATTTCCTTAAATTGGGTATACCGAATTCTTTTTCTAAATTAATAATCTTGAATCTTGAAAGTGATGTTTCAAATAGTTTTATCCATATAGTGATAATTTTTTCATTTCCTTTAACGTAAATATTCAATGGTTCCAAATCCTCCAACACATTTTCTATATCACCGGCAATAGATTCATAATTACAATGCTTAGTCTTTGCTCCATCGTAGTAAATTTTTACACTTGAACCATTAGACTGAAACATCGGACGTATTATTTTTCTGTATTTAAGAAGTGTAGTACCCTTTAATACACCAGTAGCACATAAATGAGTTCTAGTACACTCAAGTATTTATTTATATAGATCTAAATCATTATTTTGTATATTTATCTCATCTATATGCGATAACATGAGTAAATGAATGAGTCCGAGTGTTCTCATACGTTTAAATTTTAGTTACTATTAAAAGTTTTAGTTTTTTTTTCTTTTCTCTTTAATAACAACTGTAACAATGATAGTAGCACGTGAGGTAATTATCGATATTCAATGTTTTAAATATGATAATGATATGTACATCATTAAGGAACTTTCAATAATAAGTATCGATGGTGAAATTCAATTTCATAGAATTTACAAGCCTCCATTCGAATGGGATGTATTATCTAATAATAAAAAACAAGAAAACATGAGGATAATTCAAAACTGTCATTCAATTCCGTGGAATGTAGGAGATTACAATTATGAATCTATTGCCGGTGATATAGAAAATGTGTTGGAGGATTTGGAACCATTGAATATTTACGTTAAAGGAAATGAAAAAATTATCACTATATGGATAAAACTATTTGAAACATCACTTTCAAGATTCAAGATTATTAATTTAGAAAAAGAATTCGGTATACCCAATTTAAGGAAATTAAATAATATGTATAAAGGAATATCAACAGTTGTAAAATGTGATGCACACACGGATAAAAACATACATAGGTGTTCATTGCAGAATGTATATGTGATGATGAAATGGTACGATGTAAATGTTAGACCTATATTATCATTAGTAAGATATTCTACGTGCGACTTGATGCAAAATATTACTGCAGAGATATTAATTAATGTATGCCCTCAAAAAATTTGCGATTTTTACAATAAATTACCTGTAGCACTGAAGAATGATCGACGTATCAAACGCTTCTTACTGTGTTTTAAACATCATAGCTATGATATTCCAGATTCTTTTCCACTCAGTGCAGTACACCCCACCTTAATCAAAGATTGTCCACAATGCAACCATGCAAGTCTGTTCGAATTCCAACATAACCCGATCAAAGGAGCCAATTTGTGAGCATTGTACGAATCATAATCTTGTAATTTTTCCATCTTTAAATTTTTTGTGATATTTATTTATTTTTTAAATTAATTTTCTTTTATTCTTGTTAATCGTTTGTAAATATATTACATGAATTATATACATATTTTACATTTCATAATTTTTTTCGCGTGCGAATGGAATAATAAAAATAACTTTTTCTTTTTCCTTTAAATGTAAATATTATCTATATTCAACTTCAATAATGAGTATAAACACTTTTTTTATTGTAAAATCATATGGGTTCTAATTAGTGATGGGCAACTTCGAAATGATTCATTCGAATTATTTGATTGTTCGACGACTTTGAATGCATTCGATTGTTCCATGGTTGCATTCGAAATGTTATTTCATTCGAATAATTCATTCGTATTCACAACAATCATTCGAAATGCTATTTCTCTCGGAAGAATCTAGTCAATGTTTAACGAATACTTCATTCATTTGTGTTCGGATAGTTTCGGTTTTTATTCGAATAATTCATTCCTATTTGCAACAATCATTCGAAATGTTATTTCTCTCGAAAGAATCTAGGCGATGTTTAACGAATACTTCATTCGTTTGTGTTCGGATGGTTCCGGTTTTTATTCGAATAATTCATTCATATTCACAAAAATCGTTCAATTGTTTTTTTTTTTTTGACGATTATCGGTTGTTTCGATTGTAAAAACATTTCGAAATCGCACATCACTAATTCTAATACATATACATAAGAAAATAATAAAAAAACGAGTAACAAATAAAAAAATAATAAACAGAGTGATAGCAATATGGTGTATTTAGAATTTGCATCATCTAATACCTCAAGCATTGTATGTAGAATATAAAAATGAGTAAAAATAGCTATAATTAGAGAGAGTATGAATAAATTTTTAAAAAATATCAAAAAAAAAACCCATGTTATTTTCCGGCGGTGTTTGAAATGAAAATTTCTACATGTATTTAATGTGATAGTTGACGCAGGTGCGAAAATATGTTTAATTTTTTCAAAATTTAATTCTAAAAACATTCGTGGAAAAGTAAATAAATTAAGTAAACATAGAAATTAGTAGGCATCATATAAAAAATTAAAACTTATGATGGAACTTAGAATATAGATGAATGAAAAAAAAGGTTGTAATTGAATAGATTAATAAAAAAACATAATTGTCTTTGTGTTTACGTTTCTTCTGTTTTTTTTTGTTTTTTTTTTTCGTTATGTTTAATGCATCATATTGCTTTTTATGTATAGCCTCTTCACTCTCTTATTTTCAAAAGTATACTCTTCTGTCAATTACTTCTTTAAAAAAACTTTCCGAATTTTAGCATTTATCATATTATATAGCATGTACAATAAATTAACAGATTCCATTTTGCAGTGAAAAGAAAACTAATTTAAAAAATCTCTGAAATAAAAAATAATATAAAGAAAAAGAAGATTGTGAATCAAAGAAAAAAAACAAAAAACAGTGATTCTTCATGATATTTGTACTCCCCACCCTGGGGACATTTATTTTTTGTAGAATTTAAATATTGTTGTAAAAGCAAGTATGTTGTTATTTTGTATATTATAGGGTGAAAAAAAAATTAATAATACGTTAATCATTGATTTAAAAAATTATATTATCATACATTTCTGGCATTTGCATACGCTCGTATAGAAAGCGTGTATACACATATACACGAATAAAATATAATACATCCATGGTAACTTGCATATTTCTGCTGTTGTCCAAAACCGTTAGAATATTAGGTAAAAGATTGAGTAAGATAAATACGATCGTAACACATTGTTTAAAGAAACAAAAATAAAAAATAAAATAACATGATCGATTTAATTTGAATTTAGCAATATTTTTAGAACTAACATGAATTTTTTGTAAAACGCGAAAGAAAAAAAAGGAAAGAAAACAACGGTAAAATTTGTTAGTTTTACAGATAAATCAGTATAGTTGTATTTAACAATGCCTATGCAGTTAATAATCTTTTGTCATTCATTTAACCGTGCGCTCACACACATGCCCACATACACATATACCGGTCTTTTTTTTTTTTTTTTTTTTTTTTTTTCCCTACCCTGGGCGCGCCAGCGGCCTTGACCCAAATATATACCGATCTTAATGGTATGTTTATTATCAACTATCTCATTCATCCAGTTTTAAAGCTAATTTTCGGCCTTTTTTATAAAACTGCCTCGAAAAGGATGCTAACGGATATTTCATGTCTGCCACTTCAGTGCAGTTCTGCAATAATAAAGGTACATAATTTATCTCACTCTCACTCTCTTATTCTATAAGCGGATCTCTACCTGTCGTTGCGATTCAACGGTTGTTTCTTATTAGCCATTTCGCACATTTCAAGCATACATACACACACATGTTCACACATATTTACTCACCCTTACGCGCATGCAGTGTCGATACATGATCTGCAGGTGCTTCTATAATGACGAAGACTATTCGTAGACGTTCCTGTAGATTTCGAAATATTTTCGTATTGAAAAATTTTAAATGTAAAAAATGAAAAATCTTAGAACGAAACATTGAATAAAAATTTCCTTCATAATCTGTATTCCAAATAATAAGACTCGTACGTTTTCATCAGCTCCCTCCCTCACGTGTAAAAATTTAGCTTTTTTATTTTCTCTCTCTGTTGTATCAGTCTATTTAAATGATATGAATAATAATAATGAAAAATTTTTTTTTTAAAGATAATAAGTGTAAATTGAACGTTTTACGGAAATTTCCATCAAAGTTTGAAATCTATGTATTAGGTTTTGACCGTTTTTCAAATAAAGTCGTAGATTTACCATTCATATCGAGGAAAAAATAAAAAAATAATTTTTTTCATACTTGTATATGTAAGCATATACACGCATGCATATGCTGAGAGATAAAAAAAAAAAAAGAAAAAGAAAAAGAAAAAGATTATTTAAATTTAAATAAACAGTTACATAAATTGATTCGATTTCATCCATACAACATATTAATTGAAATAGAATGAAATAATAAATGATGTGTTCGGTACTATAATATCTGCGGTGTATCTAAATAATTTTAAAGTAATTATATGACCATGAAATAAAATAAAATGTATGAAATGTATATTATTACATATTAAAATTCCATACATATATACATACATACATTATAATTTATGTGAAACAATGTAAAAGATTTTGAAATAATGAAAATAAAAAATGCGAGTAAAAGAAAAAAATATGGTTTTATTTCACATATTATACATACTACGCAACAATTGACTTTGGTACATTGAAAGGTAATTGTTATGTTCATATTCAACTTTCGTAGGATCTAGACAACTCCAGCTTTCAAATTCCACGTCTTTTATTGAATTTTTAATCCGTATGAATTGAATGTTGACAGTTGTCGCAATCTTTTACTTTGACACAATTTCGAGTACTCCTGTGTAATGTATCACCATCGATATAATATTCTTTATCATGTTCGTGATCGTAGCATGGTAGAAATGATTTATCGTATCATCCTGTTTTAATCTGTCCGGTAAAAATATATAAATGTCCCCGATGCAACTTGGAAATAATGTAATTATCATTTCTTTGGTGGCTGTAATGAACAACTGGCTTAAATCATTTATATTGAGATTGTTCATAAGCTTCAGCGGACGGATAACGTGATCGTGCCACGTCTTCATCATCATAACATTTTTCATCGCACAATGAAAAATATCATTCTCATAATGGTGCTTACAAGTTACCAGATTGCTTATACCAGAGTATTCTTGATATAAATCATTAATACTAGGTATTCGAAAGACTTTCTCCATATTAACGAGTTCATAGTCTAAGTCACGCAACAATTCAGACTTTTCGTTAAGTTCCCATAATATAAGTTTTGCATAAGTGGTTAAAATATATACGCGAGCCTTCGGTTTTTCGGACAATATTGTGAATACATCACGTGCCATGAATATTTCTTCCCGACAGGGAGATAATGAGGGGTTTTTCAAGTAATGACTCACGGAAGAGCATTGTAAATGAGGCATTTTTGATGCAGACCATGCTCTGCTTGGCTTGTATAGCGTATGTAAACACCTCCCGCCAGACATATCAATCATCGCTAGTTCGGTTACTAGAAAACCATAATCAGAATCCTTATGGAAGCTGAAATCTACAAAATATTCCACTATATCCATCTGATCTGACAATAATACTGGACCAATGATTTTATGTGCAAAATATGTTGATTCTGTTGAAGAATAACCATCATCTGATTGCGGTAATTGAAGTGACGAAGACGTATGCGAGTCGCTATCACTTGCAAATAAATTCTGAATAAATTCGACGTCCTTAATTGATTTTTGAGTTGCTTCTTACGTTAACTATATTAGTATTCATGATTGAATAATATGTATTTCAAACTTTTCACTAAAAAAAAGACAGAGAAAAAGAAAGAGAAAAAGGAAAGATAAAAAACAGAAAAAAATGATAGAGAAAAAAAGAGAAAAAACGTAGGAAATTATTTTCTTTAACGTTGATGTAAATTTTTTAATAATGCGTGAACACAGATTCGACAAAATACACATGTTTAACATAAAACTAATACTGACCGCTTGAATAATTCCGTTCGATAGTCTATCTCATTAGCTACCTTTGAATCGGTTATGGCAGTGGAAATGTTACATCAGAAAAATGTTGTTCCGTCGGAGAAAGCTGAATATATTTGTATACAAACAAAGTAATCGAGGACTTTGATTGTATGCGCATATGTGAAGGAGTGTGAAAAATATTCTTGTACCGAATAATGGTAAATAGCGTGCGAGCAATGTACAAGTGGTCTTGAATGCAGGTAAAGGTTGTTGCGACGACAGGATATATACCTGCAGAGTTCTTGGAAAACAGGTATTGACGTTCGAAACAATAATGTCTTGAAACGATCGATGATGTGGATGAGTTTATTAAATAAAAAAATTATGTTTATAGCGAAACGAATAATATTAAAAATAATTGTGATGTTAATAAATATTTTTTATTGATCGGAGATTTTTCTTTCTCGAAAGGTTGAAATTATTTTTGACAATGTTAAGTGTATATGATGACATGACTGTGTAGGAAAAAGTAATACCAATACAAAAAAATAAAGATCGTTAATAAAAATTAAACATATAGATCTGCATGTGGTGCGTATGCGAGAGCAATGTCATATGCTATTGTGGCTAACGCTGAAAAAAGTTCATGATCAATAGGGAAATACGTGATAGAAGATATATGTGTGGGAATGTACGGTACGCTTTCGAGTGAACCATTGGTTAATTTTAGAATCGATAAAATAAATAAAGATTACGAAAGATCGGTAATTTTAGCTGGGAGGGGCGGGGGTAGAAAGAATGAATTTTTAGGATTGAAAAAAAAATGAAAAAAATATTTGAATCAATTTTTGAAGAACTCGTAATAGAGTAACATATAATGTAGAATCTGTGCGGAGGATAGATAGTATGCTTTCATAACAGTTTGGGTGTTTGTTCGGATTAATTTTTAAAACCTCGGAAAACATACAGAAATACTTACGGACTGAAAAATAATCGTAATGAGAAAAATAACAAAATATACTTGAACTAATTTTGAAAAAAAAAGTGGTAACGCGAACGAATGATACGTGCGTGAGAATGATGCGTGTGCTTTCGTTGAGGGGCGAGACATCGATAGATTTATTTTTAAAACTGGGGAAAACATACATAAATACTTACGGATGGAAAAGTAATCGTAAGTGAGAAAAAATAATAAATATACTTAGACTAATTCTATAATACTTAGGCTTGGAAAAATTATTATGAACGATAGGGAAACTATTGAGAGCAGAGTGTGCACGGGATCGAATGATTCGCTTTCGCGGTGGCTAACGCTATGGTAGATATAAGCGTGTGATCTGTCAGTGCTAGTGATGTGCGATTTCGAAATGTTTTTACAAACGAAACAATCAACAATCGTCAAAAAAGAAACAATCGAATGATTTTGATTCGAATGATTTTAATTCGAATGATTTTGATTCGAATGATTTTAATTCGAATGAGTTTGATTCGAATGATTTTGATTCGAATGATTTTAATTCGAATGATTGTTGTGAATACGAATGAATTATACGAATGAAATAACATTTCGAATGATTGTTGTGAATACGAATGAATTATACGAATGAAATAACATTTCGAATGATTATTGTGAATACGAATGAAATAACATTTCGAATGATTGTTGTGAATACGAATGAATTATACGAATGAAATAACATTTCGAATGATTGTTGTGAATACGAATGAAATAACATTTCGAATGATTGTTGTGAATACGAATGAAATAACATTTCGAATGATTGTTGTGAATACGAATGAAATAACATTTCGAATGATTGTTGTGAATACGAATGAAATAACATTTCGAATGATTGTTGTGAATACGAATGAATTATACGAATGAAATAACATTTCGAATGCAACTGTGGAACAATCGAATGCATTTGAAGTTATCGAACAATCGAATAATTCGAATGAAACATTTCGAAGTTGCCCATCACTAGTCAGTGCGCTTTTGTAACGATCGGAGAATAAGGAAAATTTTTTGGAACCGTAGAAATTGAAAAAATATATTTTGACTAATTTTATAATACTTACGGACGGAAAAAAAAAATATTATAAACGACAGAGAAACTATTGACAGCGGAATGTGTGCGGGATCGGACGGTGTGCATTCGCTGAGGGGCGAGACATCGAAGGATTTATTTTTAGAACTGGGGGAAACATACATAAATACTTACAGATGGAAAAATAATCGTAAGTGAGAAAAAATAATATATGATAGATATAAGTGTGTGATCTGTCAGTGTGCTTTTCTAACGATCGGAGAATGAAGAAAAATTTTTGGAACCGTAGAAAATGAGAAATATACTTAGACTAATTTGTATAATGCTTAGGCGTGAAAAAAAATAAAAAAATAAAAAAATACATTTGAATGGTACAAAGTGGGTGAACGGGGAGCTCAGGTTAGTTTCATGCTTTAAATATTATACTTTGGTTAATTTAAAAAAATCACGATATCGCGAACGATCGACACGTGTGCGAGAACGATGCGTGCGCTTTTACTACCTTTGAATCGGTTGTGGCAGTGGAAATGTTGCGTCAGAAAAATGTCGTTCTATCGGAGAAAGTCGGTTACATATGTGTATACGAACAAAGTAGTCAAGGATATGGGTATAAGTGTGTTTATGTTAGTGTGTACATGTAGGGCGTGGTTCCGTAATAATGTATCGACTGGAATAGAAATTATAAGAATATTAAGATCCTGTTTCAACGGTTTTGAAAGTGTTTGCATGCAACGTCATATATAGTGATGGTTGAAGCGAGTGTGTAGAAATAAAAAAATCAAAAAAAATCTTAGGCTAATTTTATAATACTTACGCCCTGAAAAATAAAAAATATGTACAAATGGAAAAAGAGGAAGAAGGGGGGTTTAGGTTAGTTTCTGGCTTTAAATATTACACTTTGGTTAAATTCGGAATTTTTATACTTACACATAGAATTTTGAAAAATCGCGGTATCGCGAACGATCGACAAGTGCGCGGGAACGGCGCGTGCGCTTTAGAGATATGCCAGGAGGGCGAGCAGGGGTTTGGTTAGTTTTCAGCTTTAAATATTATATTGAGGTTAATTTTTAAACGTATCGAATTATCGGAAATGCGGGGGAACGGCGCGTGCGCTTTAGAGATATGCCAGGAGGGCGAGCAGGGGTTTGGTTAGTTTTCAGCTTTAAATATTACACTTGGGTTAATTTCGGAATTTTTATACTTACACGTAGAATTTTGAAAAATCGCGGTATCGCTGTGGGCGGGAGGGAAGATTGGGGACTTGGGTTAGTTTCGGGCTTTAAACATTATACTTGGGTTAATTTATAATCGGTTCGGTTTATCGGAAACGAGCGGGACCTGTAGGGTGAAATTTGGAGGAAATTTGCAAAAAATTTGGAAAAATTTGAGGAAAATTGGGGAAAATTGGGGGAAATTGGGGGAAATCGGGGGAAACTTGGGTGAATTTTCAGCGTCGGAATAAAAAATTGGGTGAATTTTTGCCTCCCGAATAAAATACTTAGGTGACTTTTCGCCTCCGGGACAGGAATTGGGGTTGTGACGTCAGACTTCCTAGAGTCGCCATTTATTCACTACTCATATATTACATCTTAATATTAGAAGCCTAAGAAATAACTGGGACGAATTTTTATCACCTATCAGTACGATTATTATCACGGAAACAAATGTGAGAGAGAACGAAATAAATTTATACAATATCCCGGGGCTCACTGGGTATAGTAACAAAAAATCAGATAAATTTAATGGAGGAGTTGCCATGTTTGTCAATAACAGTTTTAAATCCAACTTATATACTGAATATAATAATAACGCGTTCGAGTGTCTAGCTGTTGACATTGTAATAAATAGCAAGGAGATAACACGAATATTTGCATTTTACCGATCACCTAGCCGAAATGTTAATGAATTCTTGTATGAGCGAGATTTATTTATTAAACAGACTGAGAAAAAACAAGAATGTGTTATATGTGGGGACTTTAATATAAATTTGTTAAATTTTTTTTTTTTTTTTTTTTTTTTTACCCCCCCTTGGGTTTGCTAGCAAAGAGCATTAGCCCAGCAAAAAGGAATAGACACATGGAATAGAATAGAAATTATATTTTTATTCTGTCGACAATGGAATCAAGGGACACCCCTAGGACAGGAACAATAGAGATAGTAGGTAGAGAAAGAACATAAGAAGCGTTGAAAGGAGCAGGAAGACCTGTTAAAATGCAATACTACATCGAAATTTTTTTTAAATATTATGGCTGGGAGTGGGTGTATAAGATTGATTGATGGTGTAACGAGAGAGGAATTTAGAGAGGGTAACTTAACTCAATCATGTATAGATAATATTTTCATTAGGAGTTCAACTGAAGAAATTTATGCAGGAATTATCAATTCAAAAATATCTGACCACTATATTATTGGATGCGTATTTCGCATTAATAGATGCTCTTATCAAAACCATAAAGGACAAGCAAAAAACAGATTAAACGAAATTTTACTAAATCAAAAACTTAAAAATTATGACTGGCATAGTATTGAAAAGATTGACTCGGCCGAAAATATCTGCTCACAAATACAGTCTTAATTTAATAATATATATAAGGAATATAGAAAGCAGGTGACATACACAAATGAGCACAATTTTACATTTAAAAAGGACTGGATGAATATAAAAATTTTAAACTTGATGAAAATTAGAGACATTTATTATAAACGTTGTAAAAATAATACAACAAACGCTAGATATAAAAAGCTATATAAAACATACAGAAATATGACTAAAAATGAAATTAGAAAAGCAAAATTAGAATGTTATAATAAACAAATTCAGTATGCTAATAACAATACCAAAAAAGTATGGCAGATAATTAATAATATAGTATACAATAAAAACAAATCTTCAGTTAATGAGATCGTATTGAAATATTTTGCAAATGCAAAATATGCGGCGAATAAATTTATTGATCACTTCTCTCAATCGAAACAGCATTGTGCTCAAATGTGTAATACGCAATTGCTAAATAACAATAATTTAGAGCAGACACCCACGTCATTTTATATTCCAAAAGTTACTAACAAACAAGTAGAACAAATAATTAACAGAATACCGGTTCACAAATCTCCAGGATGGGATGGTATTAGAGCTTCAGATGTTAAAAATAATGTAGCTATATTTACACCACTAATTACAACAATAATTAACTGTTCAATTAAAGAAGGTAGGATGCCTGATGGACTAAAAACTGGTGTTATTAGACCTATATATAAAAACGGATCAGTGCGTACTTGTGACAATTCTAAACCAATCACTATAATTTCAGTATTAACAAAAATTTTGGAACAATACCTTGCGTTTCATCTAAGAAATTATCTGGAGAAAAACGAATTGTTGCATAATAATCAATTTGAGTTTAGAGAAGGGAAGTCAACAATATTTTTCAAGTAAGATAAATAAGGGGTTGGCAAACGGTGGACAATTTATTATAATTTTTATAGATATTAGTAAAGCATTCGATACGGTAAGCCATCAAATATTACTGCGAGATATGAAATAAATGGGAATTGTAGATTTTGTCTTTTGAAAGTTATTTGCATAATAGAAAAAGCGTGGTAAAAATTGATGAAGAACTAAGTAGAGAGGGAATTACATCAACAGGGGTGGGACAAAGAACTATTCTGGCTCCGTTATTATTTTTGATCTATACCAACTCCCTACATAAATATGTTAAAAACTCGACAGTTTTTGCTTATGCGGATGACATAGCACTCGTTATCGAGCACCAAGACATCCATGAAGCCGAAAAACTCTTGCAAGAGGATGTGAATAGTATGTGTAGGTGGGCACATGATAAACATAAAAAAATCGAAGGCTTTGCATATAAGAACATCCATTAGATATAGAACATACAAACCATCTATTACAATGCATAACAATAATTGTTTACACAACCGATTGATCTCTACTTCGAACTGTGGATGTACACAACTGGAATCAATGGAAGAGATTAAGTATTTAGGATTAATCATCGACAGAACACTATCTTGGGACAAACATGTAATAAATTTATCTAATAAAATTAGACAAATGCTACCGGCACTTTATAAATTGACTCTTTCGATACCGTGCGGCCACTTACGCATATATTATAACGCTATAGTATTGTCTAGAATTGTGTATGGGATTTCAATTTGGGTGGAAGCAAAAAGAACGATAATCAAAAAGATTAGTAGACAGCAAAAGAAATGCTTAAAGATAATATTATCTAATAAAGATCAGGTTACAAGCAATATTAGCCGGTGGAGAGAGAGAAATTAAATGTCTCCAAGGATGTGCTACTTTTATCCCCGATTGCTTGAATATAAGACCACAAACATATCAACAGCTACAATGATAAAAAACAGGACAACAAGGAATAATAGGGAGGTATATTTCATTCGACCAGAAGGCATAAATAGTAAAACCGACAATACGGATGAAATAGTTTTGATTAAGCTGCTAGAACGAATCTCAGATAATGCAAAAAGAGATAGGAACCTGGTAAGTAATAATTAAACAATGGTTAGTTGAAAATGTTAATGAGTGACATTAAAATAGACAAAATGGGAGCTGGCTGTGGGGGAGAATCGACCATTCGCATTGGTTAAAAATGTAGTATGGAATTGTTGTATAACAATAAGTAGTTCTTTTTTGTCTGTACTTCCTTTTATTATTATTATTAGTATTATTATTTTGTTTTTTTTATACCTTGTGTAATTATGAAAACTAATTCTAATGAAATATTATAACATATGTAACATATTTGTTGAATAAACGATAATACGAGTGTTGGGCACCCGTAGACGGGCAGTATACCTTGCGGGACTCACAACTTATTTAAAAAAAAAAAAAAAAAAAAAAAAAACTTATACAACGCAAACTTAGAAAATTAATTAATAAATATATTTACCTATATGAAAATTAAAACCATGAATGGATAGTGCGTTAAAGAAATATATTAAATATTACCATAACAACAATGGAAAGAAAGGTTCACAGCAGACAAATTCATAAATTACAGATATCAAAACAGAATGCAGAAAATTCTAACTTATCTGTACAAAATGGATATTTCAATAAATGCGTAAATTGCTATGAAATAGTTATTTTTCATAATTGTTTTCATCAGTGTGTTTTATAAATTTCAAACTACGTTCGCCAGTGTAACCGCTAGGAAAACGTAGCAGTTTTATTTTTAAATACACAACAATTAAATATACTGTAGTGCATGAAGTCACTTTGCCTAACGCATATAAAAGTAAGAAAAAAAGTGTACACACACATATATATACTGTAAAAACCGGGTCGAAATTATTCGTAATTAATGTTTTTGAATAATATTGTCCTATACATCATCAATTCAGAAATACAGTCCGCTAGAAATGGGGAAACTCGGACCTTATATACCTCACGTAGCGATCAATAGTTTCCATGTACTATATATTAGATAATTTACAGGTACGTCCACAATCGAGCATTCGATAGATATTTTTTTATTTGAAAAGAAACCACTTTCCCGTGATCGGTTAACAGAAAAACTGCTCATTTCGATTCTAGCTGGCATCAGTTTTTAAATCACCTTCTTTATTGAAATATTCCGAAATCGTTTAATTTCGGACGCATCGCGCACAATAAGAATTGGCTCGCGTTCTTTAACATTTTATACGTTAAATGTAGGGTATCCGAACACATTCCCATTTGTTAAATAGTTCATAAAATAATAAAATTATAAATACAATAGTAAAAACTTTAAGTAAACATAAATGGATATTTTTTTTATTTTTATTTTTAAAATTTATATATATACATATGTATATATATATATATGATCCATGTGCTGTTAGCCCAGTCAAATTAGCCGAAAAAAGGGGGGTACTCTTGCATAAATTTCCAAAAAGCTGAAAATTGGCATAAATGTTAAGAACACCATTGTAATGAAATTGTGAAAAGTTCTCATTGATCCTATGTGTGCAAAAAATTTTATTCAAGGTCAAAGTTGGAAAAAATAGGTTTTTTTGTTTTTTTCAACGAAACGGTTAGTTTTATAATAAAAATAGTTCGGACCAAAATTGTAGATCATGTAATTTTCTACAAAAATTTCCTTTACATTTTTTTCTCTCAGATTCACCATGTCTGAGATGAAGCGATTCTAAATTTTACTAAAGTTTTATTCTTCATAATATGCACGACTACGCTGCCTATGTACATCATTGGACGCAAAATATAAATAAAACTATTGGTCTGTGTGACTAATACATAAAAACAAAATCAAATGACAAAGAAGAGCGATTTAAGATCCTAGAAGCTGCGGCTGCAATCATTCGGGAAGATATTCAACCGGTAGTCATCGATAATTCTCGTTACCCCCCTCCAGGTCGTATGTTTGAAGATATTAACAGTCATATTCCAGAGTCATTGAATTATTTTTTGGAACATATTATTGTAAAAAAAAAAACGGTTCAATTCAGAACACATAGAATTGATATGTACAAACATTAGTCATAGTATTATGACTGCTGTTCGGCCTCGGTCTTTCAAGTGTAAGCTACAATTGGGTCTCGCAGTATATTTTATCGACGATTTGCGTCAAAATGTCTCATACAAATTTTTTCGTGCTTTGGTATGTGCGCATTTTATAATGATACTACGATGTACGAGGCAGCAACAGTTTTTCGTCGTCTATCTTATATCTTACCACCAGAAACTGGCACGTTTATTCAATATGTTGCAGACAATGCTTCTATCCAGTATACGAGGAGCAGTCAAATAGAAAAGAGGCTTTTTTAACTGAAGCTGAGCGAACGCACGCTGCACGATGTAACCTGGAGGGGATATTGTTCTGTATCTTTAGACGCGCTCAGTGCAGTAGTAGCGCAACAAAATACGTTCTACTGTGTTTGTTTATGATGAGTGAGCAACGAGTACCAAGTAACGTTGCGCAACGCATTATTATCAAGTTTCTTAGTAACGAAGGTGTAGTAAAACCCAGTGAAATTCTCGATAGATTGCGGTCACAGTCCGGAAATGCAACATTATCGAAGAGTGTCAGGTATATAGGTGGCATCGTTCGTTCATTCGTCGAAAATTTGACTCATCCACGTCGTCCGAGCATTACCCGCGAAAACATTAAGTGCTTTGAAAGTATCATTAAACGTGACAGACGGCTTACGATGGAAGGACTATTAATGACGAATATTATTGTCAACTTCTCGATTCAGTCAAGGCGGCATATCGTTCCAAAAGACGCGGCGTTCCGATCCGATCCGTATTGCTCTTGCATGACAATGTCGGCCGCATATAGCCGCCCTTACTCAAGCCAAACTCGACCAAATGTACTGGACAACCGTTGAACATCTGCTATATAGTCCAGATTTAAGTCCATACGATTATCATTTGTTTAGGCCGCTGAAAGAGGCATTAGGTGGACAGCGATTTGAAGATGACAAAGGTTGTATGCAGTTCATGCACAATTGGCTCTCTAACTTATCGCATTCGTTCTTCGATAAAATTAAAAAATTACCAAAACTTTGTGAAAAATGCATCGATAAAAGTAGTAACTTTGTAGAAAAATAGTGTTAATGTTATTTTTTTTAAATGTTTCAATGAATTTTTATTTTTAAAAAAGTATCATTTATATTTGACTGACCCTTGCATTACCAGGTTCAAGTGTGGCTTGGTAATCAACCGGACACAGAAGATTATGGTTGGAATCTAATTAACAATACATTGGAATTAATTCACACTCTACTTCCACTTGCACCAGAAAAGTTCCCGAATACAATTTTTTGCAACTTGATAGGGGGTAATGAGAATTATCGATGACTACTGATTGAATATCTTCCCGAATGATTGCAGCCGCAGCTTCTAGGATCTTAAATCGCTCTTCTTTGTCATTTGATTTTGTTTTTATGTATTAGTCACATAGACCAATAGTGTTATTTATATTTTGCGTCCAATGATGTACATAGGCAGCGTAGTCGTGCATATTATGAAGAATAAAACTTTAGTAAAATTTAGAATCGCTTCATCTCAGACATGGTGAATCTGAGAGAAAAAAATGTAAAGGAAATTTTTGTAGAAAATTACATGATCTACAATTTTGGTCCGAACTATTTTTATTATAAAACTAACCGTTTCGTTGAAAAAAACAAAAAAACCTATTTTTTCCAACTTTGACCTTGAATAAAATTGTTTGCATACATGGGATCGATAAGGACTTTTCACATCTCCTATTCGAATGCTCATCTATCTCCTCAGAACGCGCAGTCCTTTATTCTAATTTGCTTGGCCTTGGCCTCCCGACCCCTGACTGTGCCCACTACATTCTTGCTCTTCCTTCTCTTTCTGTTGTTCCTATATTGGCTATCTTTATTTCTTCTGTTTCTAATCACTTCCTGATTTAACTTTCAAGTCCCTACGTTTCATTATTTGTTAGTCCTTTGTGCTGGGTAAATGTCCTGAGTTGACGCGCCCAAGATAAAAAAAAAAAAAAAAAACAAAAAAACCTTAACTTTACAATCCCTGACGCTCTGTCTCAAGGGCATGGGACTTGCTTTATTTATATGTTGTCGAATGCGGTTTCGTTTTACTTTTGGTATATTTGACTTCCGCGAATTTTTCTACTCTCGATTAAGTCAGCAATCGGCTTTGTGCTCTTTAATCTGAACGTGTATCGATCCACCGATTTGACATGTCATTGGGGCTAACTGGTTTCTTCTGTCATACTTTTGACGTGTAAAAAGTGCGTATAACGTCTCGCCGTTTTCATTTGCTTTTGTATGTTTTCACATAGGATGTCGGATTTGTCAGAAAAACGTTACTCAAAATTAAATGAAAACTAGGAATCTTACGGTAAAATATTATAAGTTTTTATTTTTTCATTTAAAATAAAAAAAAAACAAAAAAAAACAACAAAATAAAACAATCTAACATTTGTACGCGTTTAAACTCCTGTTCGCAGTATTTGTTTATTATTAAACATATTTCGAAATTTCGGTTCTTAACAATGCTCATTGCTATATCGAATGCAAACCGTAAACGGGAAAAATGAAAAAAGATTAATGAAAACATAAAAAACCTCCTTAAACTCACGAGTGTAGCAGCAGAAGCAGGAAATATACGTAAAATGTTACTGACACAGGTTTGTTTGGTGTATATTTTCGCGTTCCCGTAATGGATTTCATTTTTCTGTTGCTCCCGGAAGATGGGGAGAGTGGGGCAATTTTTGTATGCATCTGTTAGGAACAAGCTGGCAAATTTAAAAAATAATGAGCCGTGAAGATAAACGAAGCGTTTCTTTAAAACGCTTTGGATGAATTCACAGGGAGAGGACAAATGTGTGTTGTTTGGTCGTGCCAGAGTTCTCTTAGATGCGTGAAAAAGATATAAATCGTTTGTAGGTAACGGTGTCGAAACATTTGCGAACGTTATATATTTTCAAAACCGAATAAAGAAAAAGAACCTCTTAAAGCTGCAGTTGACAGCTTAATTTCTCCCTTCTTTTTTTTTTCGTGTGTTTCTTAATCTATTATAGAGCATTATTAGCTATCTCGAGGCTTATTTAATTTAATGAAGCAATTGGAGCAGTGGCCAAATTTCAATGCTAGAGTGTAATTACGATTACTCGCAGATTGGTTGACTACAGTGTTTGTACAGCGAGGTCGTTCATCCGTGACTATACGAAAAACGAACGTCACAATTCCCGGAATAAAGCTTAATTCGTTTCTTTCACCAGTTGTAATTGGTAACATATTCACAGACACCTGTATTCGGTCTGATCTGGAAAAGTACCGTCGGGTGACTGAAATGTCACAGTGGTTAATATTTTAAATCGGAATTCTATCAAACAATTTTATCATTTTTACTGATTTGAATTTTTTCGACGTTAAAAATAAATTTAGGTAAAAAGCAAAGAATAAAAGAGAATCTTCCGATGAAATCGATTTGTGGATTAAAAGATGAGAAAGGAATTTTTAAAAAGAATTTGCAAAAATATAAAGGAGCGTGTTTACTACTTCAATAATAACTGATTTTCCTTGTCGAGCCTATACAGTATATATATATATATATATATATATATATATATATATATATATAAACTCGGCCATTTTTGGCCTCGCAAGGGGCTGTGCCCCTTGACCCCTCTTGCTTTTATTTCTGTCTTTTTCTCTTCTATACTTTGTATAAAATGATCAAAATTTACAACGTAATTCTTACTGGCATCAACACACACAAAAAATAACATAACCACAAAAATCTTATTCTAACATTTAACTTCCGTTATATAAAATAAGACATTTTTTCGTTACATTTTTCGTTACATATTTCATTACATAAAATTGTGACATTTTTTAAATAACAATAACAAAAATCCTATAAAATATAACAAACGTTACATAAAATTGGGACATTTTTTTGGGACATTTAGCGTTACATCAAATTGGGACATTTTTCTGAGACATTTTTCTGGGACATTTTTTGGGACATTTTTTTGGGACATTTTTTCGATTGGGGGGTAGCCTAAGAATTACGTTGTAATTAATATACACATATACACACATATACATATATATATGTATATGTGTGTATATGTGTGTATATATATATATATATATATATACATATATATAAACTCGGCCATTTTGGCCTCGCAAGGGGCTGCGCCCCTTGACCCCTCTTGCTTTCATTTCTGTCTCTTTCACTTCTATACTTTGTATAAAATGATCAAAATTTACAATGTAATTCTTACTGGCATCAACAAAAAAAAAAATAACATAAGACATTTTTTCGTTACATATTTCCATAGATGAGGTTAATAATTACCGTGCTCTAGTAAAGTATTTAAACAGAGAAGGTATTGAGCATCATACTTATCAAATTAAAACAGAAAGGTGTTTTCGAATTGCAATCAGGCATTTACATTACTCCGTCAGTAAAGAGGACATTAAGTCAGCACTTGAAGAACATGGCCATACAGTAAGGCATATAACTAACGTCAAGCATAGAGTAAACAAGCAACCACTACCTCTCTTTTTCATTGATTTAGAGCCACAAGCGAATAATGCAGACGTGTATAAATTAGAAACACTTTTATACACTAAAATAAAAGTGGAAGCCCCACATAAAAAAGATACAATCCCACAATGTTTCCGATGTCAAACATATGGCCACACAAAATCCTACTGTAACCGTGCATTCGTCTGTGTAAAGTGCGGTGGAAGCCATAATTCCTTAAATTGTAATAAGAAATCTAATGAACCGCCGAAATGTGCAAATTTCGAGGGAAATCACTCCTCCAACTATAAAGGTTGCGCAGTCTATAAAAAATTACAATCTTTACGGACAGCTACCAAAGTGGGGTTGAACTACAATGGGAAAACTCAAACACCAATGGCTCCTGCTGCAGGTATCCAACAGCAGTTGCCCCCTGGCACTACAACAGACTCAAATCTGCTGAGACCCACTTACTCGCAAATATTAAGTAACCAGCGTCAATGTTCTCAAAGCAATTCTCAGGTCTATAACATAAATAATGATAATATTGCTATTACACTTCAGACATTCCTAGCTGAAATAAAGACATTATTTAAAGATATGATGCAGCAACAAAATCAATTATTAAATAATCTGTTAAACACTATCATGTCAGCTTTAATTAATAAGAAATGATTTGCTTAAAAATTGTAACGTGGAACGCTAATGGCATACTCAACCACATTCCAGAATTACGAATGTATCTTATACAAAACGATATTGATATACTTCTGATATCTGAAACGCATTTTGTGCACACAAAACATGCTCCATTTGTAGGCTACGAGTCGTACTGCACCAATCATCCTGATGGCACGGCCCATGGAGGAACTGGAGTCATTATAAAAAGAAATATAAAACATCACGAATTAGAGAAATACGCACAAAACCATCTACAAGCAACTAGTGTGGCGCTAAATTGTATACTAAATAAACCTTTCGTCGTATCAGCAGTTTATTGTCCACCAAAGCATTGCATAACGCAAAGCTAGTTCAGTGCTTTTTTAAGCACCCTCGAGCCTACCTATATAGCCGGTGGCGATTTCAATGCCAAGAACACATATTGGGGATCTAGGCTTACTTTGCCAAGAGGTAAGCAATTAAAACTGGCAATAGATGGTAATAACAGCACGGTTATATCTCCTGGCACTCCAACTTATTGGCCAACTGATCCAATGAAAGTACCAGACTTGCTGGACTTCTTCATAACCAGAGGACTACCAGGAAACTTCATTGATATAAAATCAGACAATGACTTATCTTCCGATCACTCACCAGTGCGACTAACACTAAGCAGTAACATTATCAGGAAACCCTGTAGACCAAAGATCTTTACAAAGCATACAAATTGGGATTTATTTCGTAACCAGCTGGAGGAAAAAATCAATTTAAAAATACCGTTAAAATGCAAGAAGCATATCGAAAGCTCTATTGGATACTTCAATAATCTCGTGCAACAGGCGGCTTGGCTGGCTACACCAAATAAAGATAAAAGTGTATACAAACCATCTGTTTACTATCCTGCAGAAATAAAACGTGAAGTAAATCTCAAGAGACAGCTAAGAAAAAGATGGCAACGATATCGATTTCCTTCTGACAAAGCAACACTGAACTACCAAACAAAAAGAGTTAAAAAGTTATTGCAAAA
Organism: Icerya purchasi; assembly: GCA_039619475.1. Classification (NCBI taxonomy): domain Eukaryota; kingdom Metazoa; phylum Arthropoda; class Insecta; order Hemiptera; family Monophlebidae; genus Icerya; species Icerya purchasi. The sequence goes on from CM077115.1 coordinate 245,115,201, forward strand.
CTTAAAAAATAAATCCTTTAAAGAGCACTTATCTACTCTGTCTCCCTTACCGCATAATGACTATTCTCTATGGAAAGCAGTACGCAATTTGAAGAAACCTAAAGAAACAGCACATCCAATTAGAAAACCAAACGGAAGCTGGGCTCGATCTGACCTTGAGAAAGCTGAAGAATTTGGTAAACACTTAGCCAATACCTTCAAACCGAACTGCGGCAATATGAGTTCCCCTCCTAGGACAGACAACACCGATATGTCTCAACCAATCAGGCTAACATCCCCCGCAGAAATCAAAAAGGTCATAAACTTGATGAATCCTCGCAAATCTCCTGGCTATGATTTAATCTCAGCGAAAGTATTAAAAGAACTGCCAAGAAAAGGATTGGTATTATTAACCTACATTATTAATGCCATAATACGACTTCAATATGTTCCCATTCAGTTAAAATTCTCGCAAATTATAATTGTCAAGAAACCATCCAAACCGACAACCGAACTGACGTCGTACAGACCAATCTCCTTGTTACCGATACTCTCTAAGATATTCGAAAAAATCATGCTTAAGCGACTAATGCCTATAGTTGAAGGGAAAAAAATAATACCAGACCACCAGTTTGGTTTTAGAGCTAAACACGGAACCATCGAACAAGTACACCGCATTACTGATAAGATAGTAACATCTCTAGAGCAGAAAAAAGTCTGTGACGCCATATTCTTGGATGTTAGCCAGGCATTCGATAAAGTTTGGCACGATGGACTACTTTACAAAATAAAATGCCAATTTCCTCTTCAGGTATTCAATATCCTCGAATCTTATCTTAGTGAAAGATTCTTTTCGGTCAAATACGGTGATGAAGAATCGCAAATATTTCCGATAGAAGCAGGAGTGCCTGAGGGCAGTGTATTGGGGCCGTTGTTGTATCTCATATACACTGCTGATATTCCTACCCTGACAGACGTCGAAGTTTCTACCTTTGCTGACGATACGGCTATTTTGTGCTCAGAGGAGTGCTCAGTAAAGGTAAATGAGTCTCTACAACGGTCGATCGATAGGCTATCTAACTGGTTTATGGAATGGCCTATCAAGGTAAATGAAAGTAAATTGACGCACGTAACCTTCACAAATCGGAGAGTAAACGAACTTAACGTATCAATGAACGGCAGAATAATGCCACTCAAAGATGAAACCAAATATCTGGGTTTATACCTGGATAAACGGTTAACGTGGAAAAAACATATAATAGTAAAGCGTAACGCAATACGCATTAAAATCAGGCAGATGTTATGGCTCTTAGGGAAGAAGTCGAAACTAATACTGGAAAACAAGCTACTGCTGTACAACCAAGTTATTAAACCAGTCTGGCAATACGGTTGTCAACTGTGGAGCTGTTCGAAGAAGAGTAACGTAGCAAACATCCAAAGGCTGCAAAACAAACTCCTAAGAATAATGGTAAACGCACCATGGTAAATAACCAATGAAGCTCTACATAAGGACCTAAAAATAAATTACGTGAAGGACGAAATCGTACGAGCAGCAAAACAGTACGCTCCAAGACTGGGGTCACACCCCAATCCTATGGCAGCCGCATTGTTAAATAATTCTGCCGATACTCGCAGACTGAAGAGGACAATAGTGATGGACCTAATATAAACTGTATCTGGTATATATGATTAAATTTACTAAATAGCCCATAGTGCTAGTTGTAAATTGGCAAAAAAAAAAAAAAAAAAAAAAAAAAAAATTTCATTACATAAAATTGTTACATTTTTTAAATAACAAGAACAAAAATCCTATAAAATATAACAAACGTTACATAAAATTGGGACATTTAGCGTTACATAAAATTGGGACATTGTTTCGAATGTGGGGTAGCCTAAGAATTACGTTGTAATTAATATATATATATATATAATATATAGCTGTCCGTACAGAGATAAAAATTTCGCAAATCACTACCGATTTTAAATATTTGCCCCGTATTTAATTTTTTATTATATCGTTTGCGATTGTCTCTTCTGGCAGAGTTTACTTTGAATTCACTTTGTAAATTTACGTTTGCGACAAAAAGCTAAAAACCTTTCGGGGCCCGGTTGGTCGAGCATTGTGCCTTTGTTGAACGTTCCGAGAATTTTCAAAGTGCTACATCTTCAGCGACCCTTACAGACTGCTTGAAATTCATAATTTTTCCGATTTAACGAACAACACTTCATCCGAAATTTATCTAGGGACGTGTAAACTGTGCGCCAAGCTAGTTCCAAAACTGCTCAAAGCTGAGCACAAAGAGCTCTCCGGAGATTTCATCTGTGTCAGGACATGATTGATCGAATTGACGCTGAAGGAAACCAGTGAATGTCGTCCGGTCTTGGGTGTTCGAATATGACCCTGAGAACGAGAGACAGAACATGCAGTGGATGGAGAAGGGCAGGGAACGCCCGAAAAAAGCTCGCATGTCCAAATCAAGAGTCAAGTCTCTACTGATCGCTTTCTTCGACATCAACGGCGTTGTTCATCACGAATACGTCCCCGTAGGCTAGACAGTGCAGCATTCTACATCGAAGTTTTGAAACGGTTACGAGCCCGCCTGTCACGACCCGAATTGGCCGAGAACGGCCGGATGCTGCATCACGACAACGTTCCAGTGGTCCTTCGCAGTGGGCCAGTTTTTGACGCTCCACAGCATACACTCCCACAGCCGGGACACTGGTTTCCTTCAGCGTCAATTCGATCAATCATGTCCTGACACAGATGCATCTCCGGAGGCTACCCCCCATTCGAAAAAATGTCCATCAACTGAAAAGTTACTTGAAAGGAAACCGATACGACAGCATTACCGAAGTCCAAAGTGTCACGACGAGCGTCCTGATGGACTTACATATCTTCGAAAAAGTGGGTCGAACGTTAGCGGCGGTGCGCTGACCTCGGAACAGACTACCGCGATGGTGTTTAGAGTAAGTTCCCCCCTCCCTATTGTTAGGACCTCCAGAGCAAAATTCTACGAGTTCACAATTGTCACACCTCGTGTTCCATAAAACTGGTCGTTTTTCTATTTCTGAAATTAAAAACGTTCGATCGTAAATTACCACAAAAAAAAAAAAAATTCAGTTAATTGATTTCGTATAATCAATTCATTTCAAACATGAAAAACACACGCTTGAAGATCAAAGCAATCCGCGCGCGCCTACTTTTTAATTGGAGACTTGGCGCATAGAAAAATGTCCAGAACGCGCACATTGCAGGCTCAGTTTAGTTCTTACAACCCCACTAGTCTAGAAAAAATCTACGCGCTCTAATCAGTTATGTACTTTTGTGTGTGTTCCGATTCGCGGTTTCTCTTCTTTTCCTTTATCAAATCACCCCTGGACGAAGGTTCTTGGGGATACCTTGCAATCAATTTAGATCCTCTATCCGCCTGTTTAACGTACACTTTCTTCCTTTTTCCTCTCGGTTGCCATTATTCTGTTAATTCATCTTTCTTGTTCGCTTCTTATCTGCGTCTATTATTCCGTATTTGCGATTTTTCGAATTTTAGTTAGAAAAATGATTTGTAAGGCTGTGAACACTGTCGACCGAGAACTGACTGCACACATCTTTCGCGCTTTCAAGAAATGTGTAGTGCGAGTTATCGGTTTTAATAAGTTAGAGTTTGATCTTCATAACAAGCAAGTGTTTTTGTGTAGTCGTTAGTGATTGCGTGGATTTTTTTCTTTTTTTTTTTTTTAATAATTTGCGGGTCCCACGAGGCACTGCCCGTCTTTGGGTTCCCAACATAATTATATCATTTATTTGTACAATATAACATCAACTTAACTTAAGTACTACTTTCTGTTACAGCATAAAAAGTATTAACTGATATATTACTATACTACAAAATCCACACTCTCATTATTTATCTCATTTATATTAAAATTATACCATCATCTGAAATAATATTTCCTATTACAATACCTTAATAATGTTAACTTTTATATATTACAATAATACAATATAATTTTTATACAGCTACCACTCTCTCATTAGCAGCTTAAAACTGGAGATAGTAACGAGTCTCATGTCAACGTAGTCAATGTTATAAGTGGTTATTACTAACGATACTTTTTTTTTTTTTTTTATTTATTTTTTGTTTGTTATTATCTCTATTGCTCTTTACAGTACGATATCAACCAAATTTTAACCTTGTTTTTCCATCTCTCCAGATTTTTTGTCATTTCGAATTTCCTTTGATATCTTCCCCATTATTAAATTTTATTAATACCTCTTCCTCCGCATTGGGTCTATTTTACTGTTAATCCCCCTAGATCGTAAATAACAAGGTTTATCGCAATTTCTATACGTTCTTGTTCTAGTTGGTAATTGCCTATCATCGAGTTTAGCATACTCAGTAATTTGCTGTAAAAATATAAAGCATTTTTGGTGACATTTCGTTATTTTAGTTCTACCAAGTGATGTTAGCTAATGCGTTTTTCTCTCGTTGTGTAAGGCCAGTTTTAAACGTTTTTTTTTCCATTTTTTTGATTTTCCTCATTTCTGTAATTTTCGCCTCACCCTAAATTCAAGCCGATTGTAGAGAAATGCTTTTTTTTTTCCCCACACACGGACGAATTTCAGAAAGGAAAATCTTTCGGCAAGATAAAATAGCGCGGTAGAGGGAAAAATAAAAACTCAGGCTTATGCGAGCAACCGCAATAATAGGAAAAAGAAGATATTATAGCAAGCGACTTAAACGGGATTCGATATTACCGTTTGCGGGCGGAATGGTGGTCGGTGGTTGAAATTCGAAGACAATGCGAATGCGACTAAAAAGCCGCAACAAACAGTGATTTAGTCTGGAACGGTACTGGAGCGATACTGGAGCGGTACGGGAGCGGAGCGGGAACGACGAAATATTATTAAGTTCGACTTTAAGGCGCCGACTAACCGGATTTCTTCATGCGCGTCATATCTTGCTCGTAAGAATCACAAATCAAGCGGTAAATCGTGGCGTTACGCGCCAAAGTGGGCTTGTGCGGCGCTGCTCGCTCGTATCGCTGAAAAGAATATGAAATATTCGCGCAAATCCGAATCCGTTTTAACGACTTTCGTAATTTCCGAGGCAGCCGTCCGAATTAAATTATCTCCAACGACGAGACTCGTCTTACTAAATCGTCGCTGGTTCAGCTGCTGTTTTCTTTTTTGTATTATAAATTCACTTTCCAATTCATCGGCTAATTACCGCCGAGAAACAGCGGGGCCAAACTAAAAACTACCGAATTCAAATGACTGAAAAATGTTCATCGCTTAAGTTGCTAAAACGTCGCGGTAAATAAAACCGGTACAATTTGATGGAGTACATGTCCTGTTCAATTTGAACATTCCCACGTTGAAGTTATGTTGCGCTTAGCTGGCTGAATGAGGAGTTAAATGAGACTTCAACAATCTATCGGATTGCTAAAATTAAAAATGTACTAAATAAGAATTTGTAGATAGCAAGATGTGTGTGTGTGTGTGTGTGTGTACACACTGTGTCTATTAATAATTGAAAACTTACTTTTATACTTTTACCGAATATTATAACTGCAGCTTCAGTGAAGTATAAGACACAAACTCGTAAGGAAGTACGTTGGAGCGGAATAGAATCGGACAGTAACAACTCTGACAACGAATGTTAGTAATACAGATCTTGCGTGGAAACTTTGAACGAGTGAATTTTACCAAAAACAGAAAAAAACCGATTCTGTTTTAAAACTGAACTAAGCGGTACCAGTCTCACCGGAGTATATCAATGGGGTCGTGAATAATAAATAACTAGTTTGGTCATTTTGTATCAGCTAAAGCAAATCGAGCTCCACTTTAGGTCACGTCTAATCCAAAAATTTTACCATTACCGAACGAAAACGTGCAAATAAAAAAAACAAAAAAAAAACAAAAAAAAAACAAAAAAAAAACAAAAAAATAAAAAATAAAAATAAAAACAAAAATTAGTCCATGAATATGTATTAACGAAACCGGTCGGACTATTATTGTAATTATTTGATTTGATTTATTTTAACATAATTAATTAGTATTTAACAATGTTATATTTGTGAATTTTGAATAATATATGTTCGTGTAAAAATAAAAATATAACATTAGTAACCGTTCAATAGACATTTCATTTATACTTATAACATATATATATATATATATTTACGGTTTACGGAAGAAATAAAAACATATAATAAATATATTTCTGCTCGAATTAAACTACTCTAAAGTAATCTCTTTTCAGTGTTGAAATCTAAAAAGGGCGGGTTATCTCTTCTTTTTTTTTAATGTTGAATCTGTCAAAGTGGATGGATTAGACGGTTGCGGATTGTGATTTTTGGATCGGGGTTTTGGCGATGTGAGAGATATAATACCTTTCGAAATTTCGTAAACGTTCTCGGAGATTTTTATTGTAAAACGGCTCGAGACTATTCCAATTCATTTCCTGAAGTTCATACTAAAAATCTTTGGAAAGTCGATAAGATGTCGATTTCGAAATGTACTGGACGTAGCGAGCACTGAAAAAATCATCTTTATAGCGATACCGAATTCTTCAGCAAATTCGTCGATGCGCTCACTGATATAGGAGCATCACTACTTCATTAGAACCATTCCGGAAGAATTTTTCCAATTTCACTTGAAACACTGTTCACGACAATTTCCCCCGATTTTGAAGAATTAGTCGCGCCTTTTTATTTAAAGTTTTTCCGTTAATCCCCGAAATATAATTTTTAAATTCCCCGTTTAGCGGTCCAAATCTTTCCGATTTTCCGATTACCCCGTAGTTGTACAAAAAGAATCACGAAATTTATTTCATTATCAATGTTTGACCGCCGCAACATTATGAATATCATTATCGAGAGTAAAGTACAGTAAAAATTACACTCGCTTTTTAATTTATTTTTTTTGTTATCAAAATTATCGTTCGGATATTTTTACAAACAGAATTTCCCAAGTTTTCCCCGGCTGGATGGGGCCACCCTGTGTTTAAGTAGAGGGGGCTCTTCTTTTGATTTTACCTTAATTTTACACTCTATGCAATCTCTCTAGATTTTTCCCCTTCCGATCTCTGTTGTGTCTTAGTGTTTAATTCTGTCCAACTATATGAGAAGAGAGTCTTCTCAAGCGAAGCCGAATGTTATACAATTTTCGAACAAAAAAAAAGAGGGGATAATAACAGAACCATTATATGTAAATAACGTTTTGGGCTGCAATTTAACTTACAAATTTATCGCTTTCGCCGTTAAAACCGAAAAAATGGCGAAAATTTGTCACGACACCAGAGGAGGGGCGGATGAATTAATTCGAAAGAAGGACAAAAAAACTCGGTAAAGTTTTGCATGCATCGAGTTTCCATTAGGCCAGTTCCATTAATTAGAGAAGGCAAAAAAGAAAACGAGGACGAACCGTTTTACCGCAAAAGGGAACCGTTTAAAACTGGTATGTCGAAGATGAAAAATGTTCGAAGACAAATCGGTTATGTAGGTCGATTGCATTAACGGAATAATTTACCTCATCTCCGACACACACGATATGTCTAGGATGCTGCTAAAAGAGCACGTCTCGCAACCGAACTACGATTAGTCTCCGGTCGTAGCACGTAGCGAATAATTTAGAACGACATTTGCCAGCGGTAATATTGCCCAGAAGTTCGTTGCAATGGCACATCGCTGCTGTCCTTACGACAACAAGTTCAAGAAAGTTCTTATATCGCTCTTTCCATTGTTAGAGTTCGTTTCGGCTTTTTTCTTTTTAGCTTTCCGTAATCGTTTAGAGACAGCTGTAAAACTTGTTGTTAAAATTTCTCATGAATTCCTCTTCGCTGACGAAACGTTACAAGTGCGAGCCAATTGACCGTACAAATTCGGTTTTGCCCTAAGCCGGTAATTTCCAGGCAGCAATTTGTGTGTACGGCTGAAAATGGATTAATTTTCACCGATGTGAAGTTATGAGAATGCAAAACGTTAATCGATATCAGAGTAAATACGCGAGTCCGTAGTTTCATAATAGCGGGCGCATTCGTTGATGATTGATTACTTTTGTTTTTTGTTTTGCGCTGGTGATAAGCGCGGATAATTTCAGAACGGCGGCTAACACACTTATTAGAGAAGCTGGTGCTTACAGAGGGGGCAAATTAATTTCGAGCTGTCGATAAAACGCCATCGATTAAAATGAGTCAAGCGATCGAAGTAAGAGAGAGAGAGTGCACTACTCACATTGAAAAGAATATAGCCGATAAAATTCAATTTGAATCGTTTAGAACTGTCGACATTGTCACGATGGATGCGCAACTAACAACACATATATCGCACTTTTTCACAACCGTTCTCGATAGGAATATTAATTTGATTGAAATATTATCGATATTTAGTGATTGGCCGTAAATGATTTAATGCCGGCATGCATTGGCAAACTTTTCTCATTGCACATTATTATATTTCGCGTGTTTTAAGAGGGTTTTTTAACTTTTCCTCTCAAACGCTGTAACTATTTTTTTTTTTATTTAATAATTATAAATGGCAATAATTTTAATAATTAGAATACGGATGGGATAGCATGTAATGAGGGTAGATGAAGAATCAGGTGCAGCAATTAAGATAGAGTATTAACAGAAATTTTATAAATTCGGCCGTTGAATTCTTTATTTCATTACGGATAGAAGTAATTTAGCATAATATTGCTGCCGTTGAAAAGGTATCATCTGATGAAAGCGAAAAAATACAAAAAAAAAAAAAAAAAAAAAAAAAGGGTTAATAATCCGGATAATTGCCTTTCGGAATTTTGTCGACATCCGTTCAATAATTAGATTCCAATTCGGTGGCTCCCGCAATTTCCGTTTCACTTATTTTCGGAACTTTTCAAATCCCCCCCCCATGCTTGGCGTATTTTTTCACCAGGCAGTCTCCGGTACTGATTTTTGCGCACATCCTACTTCTTCTGCGATTACCGAATATTATATTTATATACAATCGAACATTACAGTTTGTCAACAGCCAGCAGCGGGCAGAGGGATGAACTCGTGTCGTTTCATTGAGGTCAACGTAAAATCATCAAATTCTTCTCTTCAGTCGTATCGCTCGATTCCGAGCGTCGTAACTACCTATTTGCACATTCCAATTGTACATTCTAATTGTACAGAATAGGCAGCGCTCACGGCAATTTCAGTTAGTTCTTATTTATTTTCATATTTTTTGAACTTACAGATTGAACACGGATCAGTATATATCGGACGTGAAATCTGCGCATATTCGATTAGTCAGCGAGGTTTTTTGTCCGCACAGAATGAGCTCGAATTCATTTTTAATAGCATTAATGGCAGTAGCTGCGAGAGAAGAATTTTTATGAGAAGTACATTCATACTAAAGTTGAATGACTAGCCGGGTGTGGTGAAGCGGTCGTTTTTTTTTTCATGTCCAATAGGAAATTAATCTCAAATTAAGAGGTAGAAAGTTTTAACTGTATGCGCTTTTCAATTCTTGAAATTCGAAATGGTGAACGATAACACACCAATGTCGATATTACAAATTGAACGGTTTCATGCCGATGTCTTCCGCGAAAATTTTAGGGGAGGGCACTGAACGTCGTTTAGTTAATTGGATGTTTGAATTTATTTCGGTGTGCGCATTATATTCGCTTAGGGCAACTTAAGCAGGGAAGTTTTGATAAGTCCAACCATAAAGGTGAGAAACTAGAAATCAGTACCTACCTTTTTCGAGAATTTAGATCATTTTTCTCCGACCGAAAGGAAAGAATGTTCCTGTTAGCTTTTTAGGAGGCACACACCGGTTACGATGTTGAGCTATCAAAAGGTCATCTAAAATAAGCGATTCATTGTAAATACGCTAGAGATGCTTTAAACAAGGTAAAAATACAATATGTTATAGTGGTGCACATTATTGTAAAATTTTTCATTATCTTACAGTGTAATTTTTCATCCAGATTTCCTCTTGACGTAACCGACAGAGCTCGAATAAATTCTTCGAATTCTATGGAGCCATCCTGAAATTAAAATAGTTTTAAATTCAATTAAAACATGTTTAAATTTTTGTTTTTTTTGTTTTTTAGTATAGTATTTATTTTACTTACATACCATTTAAAAAAAGTTACAATATTAACGGAAATAACCATAAATGTACAGTATTGCGCGCGAATAATGGCTTAATAAAAAACATTTACAATAGCACGTTACAGAACAATGTGCGGAAAATAAGTTAAAACTCTTTCTATAAATATACGAAAAAAAAAAATCATTAATAATAATATCAGCTTTATATTTGAGTTTAAAATGTTTATATCCATTTTCTGCATTGTCACTTTATTACAAAATTGATTTAAAAAAAGGAATTACAGAAAAAATTATAGTTAAAAATATTAATATAAAGCCGACATGTGTCGGAGTCACGTACAATCATGGCATTAATAAATAAAGTTAAAAGTTAAATTATCATATTTGTCAATATTATAAACTAATACACTATATCGATGTGTTATGATTGTTAATTTTAAAAAGCGAGTTATTAATAATATCAGCTGATAATGAAATAATAGCATATAAAATAAAGAAAACCAAAATAATAATAATAATCGTAATACTTGAGAAAAAAATTAAAATAATTAATAGTAATAATAAATAAATAAATAAATAAATAAATAAATAAATATAAAGTAGCAAAGTCTTTTGAAAAAAAACAACATTAAATGAAAAATAAATTTACAATTGGTTATTTACAGGTCATCTCTCCATCACACAGTAAATATGCACAACCGAATGCGGTTATTATTTCCATGATTTACATAATCGATTAGATATATTTGTGCCTTTTTTTTTTTTTTGTAATTTAATAAAAGTGTGTCTTTAGTTGGTCCGGTACTTTATTGTTGTAATGTGTCCATTACATGGAACATATAAAAATTTAGAAAAACAAAAGAAATAAATAATAATAAGAATAATTTGGAATGTGTGGTGCGGGTGCGAGTGTGCGCGAGCATGGAACTGTTGTCGGTGGGACCAGCCAATCAGCATCCTGCAGGAAACAAAAAGGATCTACCTGATTCGGCCAAGTCCAGCGGTCACGATCGAGTAGGCGGTCGAAATTTTGGAAAATCGAGAGGAAGATTTTAAGGAGAAAGGCAGTGGCAGCCTTATAGAGGGAGTCTCAGTTTTTACCTTCGAGCAGTGAGTCGCAGTTTTTACCTTCGGTCAGTTAGTTACAGTTCTACCTTCAATCAAGTCAGTCAGTGACTGTTTACAGTGAGTCAAGTTCCGTTTTACTGTAGAGGAGGCTCCGGTTTCTGTTTTTATAGAAAAGAATTCCGTTTTTCTCGTGGAAAAGTCGCCGTCTTTTTACTACGTACGTCATTCGTTCAGTTTATCGGTAAATATCGAAGTGGCGCAAGTAGTGATTCTTGCTGTTCGGTAAAGTGTGATTTGGAATTGCAACTGATTCTTAACAAAAGAGTTCGATAAATCTTCCTCGACCGATTCCGATTTCTGCAACCCAACCGACCGCCGAATCGCCACCAATAGATCCCGGATCACCGACAACAGTGATACGTATCATTTATATTCTCTTTACATATATATTGTTGTGTATTTGTAATTGCGCTATTTTCGGATTAAATATTGTTTTTTCAGCGGTCGACCGGTCCCGAAAGATAGGTGTGAGTTTTGCTTAATATATTTTTCAGTAATTTCAATTAAATAGTTTTCCGTTCGTAATCATATAAAGAAAAAGTAAAACATTCTCTGATAAGCTTAAATAAAATCTAAACAAATCAAATCCACGAGCGTAAAACCTCGTGGTTGGCATCCCTGACTACCAAGTTAACGTCTAGAACCGTTACATTGTATAGTATCGTACCGATGTATGTAGTTTGGATTCTAGAGCGGTACTCATTAAATCTGGGTTGCTTTCTCCGTGTTGGATCTGGTTATTCCATTTGAAAAAGAAATATTAAAATAAGATTTAATTTTTAGAACGTATTGTAAAAGTTTTATTTCATACTAACAACTTCTATCAAAAAATACGCTTTTTACCTTTTGTAATAATTTTAAAAATTAATTTTTGAAGTTAACATAGTTGTTTTTAATATAATTTGGTGCACAATCCCGATGTATTAATCCGTAATATAATATAGGCATATTGCTGTGCATATCCTGTAAAGTTTGGTAACTATAAAGAATTTAATTTAAATCTATATAGAAGATAGTTTAATTTGCGTACTTTCGATGTTAAATATAGTCCGGATGTTTATTCCACACGCAAGTTTGCAGTCCAACTAAAGCCCAAGATATTCGATTGCGTATGTTCTTTTTAACGTTACATTAATTTGTTACTTAATTTTGAGATTGTCCCACATAGATTGCGGGAGATACTGTATATCATATAATTGGTTCAAATTTAGAATTATTTCCTTTGATCCTTAACTGTACTTTCTGTGTGGGTTGCAACATATCACGTGCTTCATATTAGATATATATTCGACTAATACAACATCATTTGCGTAATAATATATATTCTTCCAATAGGCTATTAATATGCATATTAGAAATAGTATGCATATTAATATACCACCCTGAGGAGGGGTGGGGGGGCACCGTAATTTAGGTTAATAAATTCACTATGAATATTATTTAATTTGGTGCTGTATATTTTCTATTAAATAAATAAGATTCAAACCAATTATATATGTTGCCACGAAAGCTACATGTACATACAGTTTTCGTAGTAAGATGCGATGCTCAACTAGAATGAAAGCCTTACGGAAATCCAAATATACCGCAACTACACTGAATGATCAGTTTTTAGGTTTCCAACGATGTAAGTATTATGATGAAACAAAGCATTCACAGTGTACCTTTTCCGGGACGAAACCGCGTACTGATTAGGACTCGAAAAAAAAAAAAAAAATAAAGTAGTATAGGAAAGAAAATTTAACATTCTACATTTGATACAATTTTCAAAAATTTTAGAAATTGTTGATAAAGTACAGATCGGTCTATAATTAGACATATAATCCTCCGTAGGATCTCCACATTTTTATAGACCGCAGTAATTATTCCTAATTTTAAACTATCCGGAAATTTTCCTGAGTAAATAAACACATTCAAATCAAATCGAACCAACGGTGTTAGAAAGTTAAATTTTCCTTTACTAATATGATAGAAATTTCATCGAAGTCTCATAAGATGCTTTATTAGGTAATGAGAGAATAGCCACTTCTTACATCATCTAAAGTAAAGTCAATAAAACCCTAATGTATTACTTTTTGTATATTGAAATTTTCCGTAATCCGGTAAAGTAGAAATTATTTACCGAGTCCAATAAAAATGCTGATTAAGTCCACGGGCAACACTTGTTCTTCATTCTTTTTTTGAACTGGAATAATCTGGCCATGTAATTTAATTTCTCTAATCGGACGATAATATTTGATACCTTTATAACTGCTCAATACTTTTCTTTCGGCGATCACCACACATTTATAAAGTAAATTGTTGTAGTATTATACTTTCGTTATTTTAATTTATTTATTGTTTTGGATATCTCTTTATAATAACAGATTAATAAATACGCGTCTTGTGTAAATATACATTTAATCATGTTAATTATATTCCGTTTACGCAATAAAATCAAAATTTTATCAGTTACCCCGGGTGATCTTTTTTTTTTTTTTTTGATATTCGTTTAGATAATTGAATACGTAGTTTTTATTCACTAGTAAAAATTTGTTGAATTTTTCATCTACCACGTGTCAGAGGATCGCGGTATATTTCATTAATAATACATTTTGAAAGATGAAATTAAATAAGTTTTCTGTCAAAAAATCAGTCATATACAGGTGTTTTTGATCGAAAATTCATATGTCTGTTTTTATATGTTTAAACGAACGGCCGAATTATAATATCGTTTATAATAGCCTGTAAGTGAAACAATTTAGTGCCGAGCCGAAGCGAAAAAAAATTATCCATACACACTACTCGTATTAATTGCAGTGCTATTTTTACACCGGAAGTAATATGAACATCGTGCAACGAAATCTGTAACGTTTTGCTTCCTGCTTACAAGACATTTATATCATTTTGATAGAAAAACCAATTCTTTCATAAAAATTGCAGAAGGGACTACTACATCTGTATGTGCAGAGGATTTTTTCATGACGAGATCCGTAAAATTAAGTTAATATACGCATATATGTAATCTCGATGCTGCTTCAGATATCGCCGTGAGCACACCGCTAGAACCCTCAGATTACAGTTTTTCTATAATACAGTAAATTTTAATTGATTACGTCATTCTTAAGAAAGAAACAAGTGAATTTAAAGGTTTTGTAGCAGCGGTTCATTTCAAAGCATAGAAAAATTTTGTTTTTTTCTAACGGCTTTTTTATAACTTATTTTCATATTACTCCTGTCACACGTAATTTTATATATACGTATGTCGGTCGCGAATTCCGTGGCACTTTTAGTCATTCAACAAAGTGCCGGAACAAATGGAAAAAGAAAGAAATCCGTCGTTAGTACTTCTCTGACAATAGAGATTAACTTCTTGACTGAAGCAAAGAAGATCATTTTTAATTTTTCGATAAAAATTTCGAAAAGACACTATTTCCGAATTCGCAGAAAATTGTTTAATATGTAATATGTTATTTCTCTGCAGTGTGCAGCAATAGTTGAATTTTAAAATTAATGATTTACTACTTGTTTGCTTGCTGTGTTCATTGTCTCTGTGGCTAATTCTCGACCTTTAACGAGGTACGAAGAACGCACTGAGAACCATACACGCACATACAACAAAATGGAAACGGCCAATCAGATCTTAACTAACCTAGTCTACTTTGGCAGAGTGACCAATGTAGAATGCATATTTTTCGCTTCTAAACTGTGAACGCTACTGGTATGCTATCATAGCAAAATGCCTTTCATATGCTGAATTAATTAATACGCTTGGCGAAATGTACCGCTAATAAAAATCTACCAACTGTTTTCCCAAACGATAAGCTGTATACACTGGTATGTGGGGCGAACCAGCGATTATTAAATCGGCAATTTAGAAAAGTTTGTTAATGCGAGGCGACGTATTCACTTTTAAATGGATTTAATATAATGTGATTTTTATTCTTTTCTAAATATTTAATTTTTTTTTTTTTTTTTATCGTAAGACGAAGGCGCTGTATTTATATTAAACTTTATAGTTCTTAAATTTAAATTACTTAATAATCATTTTTATTTATTTATTATTTACTTTTTTTTTTTTTTAATTCATTTTGCATTGTTCCTTTTTATTGTCCACTTAAATTATTTATTGTAAATTTGTTAACTTCCTTTATGAAAATTTAAATGTCGATTTTATTTTACAAAAATTAAATTTTTATTTTTTAAAATTAAAAAAATAAAAAGGGGTATTTTACTAATTTCTTTTGGTTTATGTAAAAGTACGTGGAATAATTATATGTCAAGATAAAATTTCATTTCAACATTTTTCGGTTTTAGAGAAGTACTGGAGAAAAAATCAAAATGTACCCCACTGGTATATGTATATAAAAATCAATTGCCGCACGTATGACATCATCACTTGAGAACGGTTTGACCGGTTTGGCTGATTGTTTTTTTTTTTTGCTGTATTCGTAATTGTCAGGAAAAAGTTTGTGCAAAAGAAAATTTTGGGAAAATCCACTGGAAAAGTCGGAAAGTTGAGATGCTGCAACCAACGGTGGTGAAGAAATGCACACGGGACGAATGAAAAAAATTTAAAATAACGTAATTACCATGGTAAATATAAATTAAACGTAAAAATTTAAATAAAATGATTACTATGGTAAATAGTATAAACTCCAGATAACACTTTATTAGTTTCCGGCGTGAGTCACAATACACCACGTTCCTGCTACTCACTTTTTGCATTACTAAAATCATCAAACCTCCAGTATGAAAGTAACTCGGACCCTTGAAAATGATGGCTGTCAGTGCTGTTTAGTTGAGCGAAACTTTTTAATAGGTCATGACAGATAGGTTATAAAAAGATCGATAATCTTTGTCTCTAAATCTTTCCTTTCAAAACTTGACTGAATTCAAAGTTCCTTATGCATTGGCGCTTTAAAATCTTCTATTCCTGCGATTTTATCTGGATGTGTCATTTAATCTCTCTGTCGTTCGCTCCTGGGTTATCGTTTTTTAATAAAACGCCTCCCCACTTCCTCATCCAATCTTATTCCTTCCTATCTTCGTATCAAAAATCACTGGCGCTTGGCGCCTCATAGGATTCTGATTCTTTCGCATATAGCTGCTCGTGTTTGAAAATTTTCTCCCTACCTTCTCTCTTATAACAGTCTTTCCTACTTTTCTTATAATTTTAATAGCATATGGCACCCTATAAATTTCTCCTCTCTCCCGATCCGAGCTAATTCTTCTTCTCACAATGTAGTCAACTTCAAATTTCTTCGGCACCTGCACTCTTCTTTTCCTTTCCATGTCTTAATTTTCACGGATGGTTCCAAGAGTGATGGGGGCGTGGGTGGTGCGTTTACGTCTCCCCTACGTTCCTGCACTCTAGGCTTCCCTTGTTCTGTTCTAACTTCTCGGCCGAATCGATCTCAATTCTTCGTGCTATTCATTTTATATCCTCTATAATTGCGGGTTTCACAAATTCCTCATCGTTTCCGACTTCAAAAGCGTTCTTCAAGCCATCTCCTCTCCTACTTCTCATTCTTCTGACCGTATCATTCTCTCTATTCGATCTCTCGTCTTCTCTTTGTTCTCGTCCGGTTCCATTCTCATAGACTTTCTACGGGTTCTTAGTCATTCTAATATAGAGAGGGCAATGACTCAGCTGACTCTTGAGCTCGCCCAGCCGCCCGCAGTGGTCCTTTCCTTGACTTTTTCCCTTCTTCGGACATTCTTTCCCTATCACGCTCTAATATACATTTTGTTAATTACACTAACCTAATAATTGCCTCCTTTACCCATTTAAAAAGAAACTCGGTAACAACGATATTCAGCTATTTCTGAAACGCTTTGATTATTGATTAATAAATATTTCATCGGCATCCAATAGAGCCCACCAAAGAGAAACTTTTTGAATCGATTTCCACTGACCTGTATATATATATATATGTGTGTGTGCGTGTGTATATATAATATATATATATATATGTAACAAGTAGATATATAAATAAGTGCTTCTTATTTATATTCAAGTCTTTGTAATAGTCCATCAACTTAATGGAAGATTTGAAATTATTTTTTTAATGGGGTTAACATTAATTCTGATATAATACTGAATACTAGTGCAGTGTAATAGTGCGCCGTCTAGAATTTATTTACACGGTGGTGAATTCTAAATATTTCATTGAAATAAATCAAGTTTCTTCCGCAGGCCCTAATTAGATAGGAATTCCACAGCATTATCAATTCTCGATTTCCTTCGCATGCAACCGTGTTTATAGATGGTTCGAATAGGCCCCGGATGGTGTCGGTGCCTCTTTTATCCTCCCCGATTTTGGCTTTTCAGAATCTTTTCGCCTGCCTTCTTTCTATTCCATTATCATAAACAAATTAATGATTGTCCTGCGTTCCGTTATTTTAATTTTTTCAAATCACTTTTCTTCTAAATTCTTAATTATATCTGACTCCATGACCGCCCTTCAATGTATTCTCCCCTACCCGATCATTCCTATGATTTTATCATACTCCCGTATATGATCACTTATCCACGTTCTTTCTTCCTTTCATTCCATTTATATTGTGATATTTACTACGGGTTCCTAGCCATTCGGGCATCTTCGGTAACGAAGCGGCGGATTCTTTGGTACTCGGGTTGCTGCTTCTTCCCGCCTCTTTTTTAAAAAAAATCCCATCCTCTAATTTCCTTCCGCTATGTAAAAGTTATCATTTTAAATTATGGTATTGGATTCCTTTTTTTTTTGTGACAATTGTTCTATTTGTCTGTTCAACCTAGTCTTCCTGCCAATCCGCAGTTCCCTCTGTTTAGGTCGTTCTGTTGTTGTCCCTATTATTCGTTTGCGCTCTTGAGCTATACTCTATTATCTTCCTCTCGTTTTCGTTTTCCGTTGATTTCCACTCTATATTGCCCTCTCAATCGAAGAACGTGTTTTCGATGCTGATCATGTGTTTATTAAGTGTTTATTTTTTTCTGCTGAACGTTCTGCTTTCTATTCCATTTTATTGATACTCGGTCTTCCTACTCTACATTACGCCTTCTACGTACTATCTTTTCCTTCTCCAAATAGCATTCCTATAATTTGCTCCTTCCTACCAGCAACATTTGATATTGTATAAGGATATAATTGAATCCTTCCTTTGCTAATTGTTTCTGGGTAAAGGTCTCCGGTTGACGACCCCGAAAAATTAAAAAAAAAAAAAAAAAAATTAAATTTAATACACATAACTAGAGCTTTAAGGTTACCCTTCATCAATCGTTTAAAATCATTTCAGGCGGTTTACTTTAAGTTTTGGTAATTCGTCTCTTGATTCGTTCCGAACCCGGCTACAACCCGAAATGAATTAACATGCATATATTTTTCGTGCTAAATATGTAAAAACTTCTGTAATAGTTAGTTTTTACGAAACATTTTCTAATTTCATCGCTGAAACGAAGTTAATTGCTTCACAACTAGAACATTAAAGGTTGAAATTATAAATTAAATTTCTCTTACACATTGACACTGTCGGGAACACGTAAATGCAAAACTAGCCGACAATTCGACGTTTTGGAAGGAAATCTGAAATGGAATAACTACGGGTGTATTATTCTTTTAACATGGAAAACTGAAGTACATTATTTTTATCGTTGACACGAATCTGAAAAGAGTGGAAAACACGCAAACATATTTTTTGCCTTTTTTGCCTTTTAGTTATTAGCCGCTTCTTTTACGACAGAACGAAATTAAGTAGAAGCGACTTTCTGAAATACAAAAAAACATTAACACTTTGTACACAGGTTTTTAAGGTGTACCTTAATCGAAATAGCAAATCACCAGTTAGCCTTTACGATTGCGCCCTTTTTAGAAGCCCTACGATAATTATCCACCTTCATCTTAAATCAGGGCCGCAATAAATTTTTAAACACGACCTTTAAAAGCTAAAGAAACTTACAAAGTCAGAAAAAAACTGCACTTGCATTCGCGATACCTTATATACGTTAGAAGTTAGTATAGGTACAACATGGCACACTGATATTGTATTGCACTATCTGCGTTTGTAATCAGTTTGCAATGTATTGTTTAATGTTGGCGGTTTTATTATTTCATTATTTTCATTTAATTTATTCGTCGATTTAATAATTTTGTGGACACTTGTCGTATGTGCTGTAATATTTATCGTGTTTAAATTGGCAACTAATTGTCGAATTCATTTCCATCATTCGTTAGGTTTCTAATGCCTCCATTATAGTACAAAAATTACCACCGTAAAAATTCTGATGGTTTTATTTATTAATTTATTTATTTATTGTATTTACAAGTCGCTTTTGGACTGCAAGGTCATTAGCGACTACGGTTTTACGGAGAATTATAACATTTTACGTTGAATATTAAAAAATGCTCGAAACAACAAAATAATCAAAAAAGTCAGCTAAAGGCTGAGGAAGTTAGATAAGTTGGAATACTGAGATGTCTTTGAGAAAGGCTACGACTTTTTTACACTTTTCGGCGTCCGAAAACATCTCTGGAAGGCCGTTGGTAATATCCGCTTGTTGTCTGGCCTGCTGGTAGTGATTACACTCGATCAAAAGATGCCTCACCGATATAGGCATGTTGCAGCGTTGACACAGGTTGGGCGGTTTTTTAGATATGAAGAACGAATGAGTCTTTGTGTTTTTCGCTTTATCTGGTTTCCCAGAGATTGGAAATGTTTTTGCTGTTAATTCCCCTCTCAAAACGAGAAAATGTTATTATTATTTCTTTAGTTGTTCCTGTTCTGTTCCTAATTTCAGTTAGAACCATCGGATCATTTTTTACCAAGTTCAGTTTATGTGAAGAACAAGCAAAAAATAGAGCTTCGGTATATTTTTTGCGCAAGATTTCTTGTATGCCAGCGCTTATTCCCCGGACATTGTCGAACAGCCGTCAAATCCCAATCCAACGTATTTATTTGGATTAAGTTCTTCTGCTGCTAACAAATCATCGATGACTTTTGCAATATAGAATTTGCATCCAAAACATCTCAACAAATCCTACAGGGAGCTCTTTGCGCTTCACTCTTCTCATCATCGAAATATTTGCGATTGATAATTGCTCTTTTTCGGAAATGTCAACTGATGCCTCTGATTTTTCTACTTTCGTTATCTGCTTTAGGCATATCATCAGAATTTCTGATAATTTCCTTTTGTATACGTATACCAAACGATCGATAGCTTGATTTTTTTTGTTTCTTCAAGACTACATTACCCGTGTCAACTCTTAGCTTGTATGAGCCCTCAAGAATTCCTTTGGAAGAGATTTTAGCCTGCAGCGCTAATGCGGATGATGTGTTCATATTGCTAGCGATTACAGGCGGGCGAGTAGGCAGTTGAGTTTTTGGTGTCGCAGCAGTTATGTCGTTCCATGTTAATACATTTTTATTGGAGAATAGTGCTTTAAAAATTAGAAGAAAACGTAAGTGAGTGCATGAAGTCAATCATGCAAGAAGTACGTCAGGAGAATATCACCATTTCTATCCTTAACCTACGAGAGGATGAAGAGCGGTTTTGGAGCTACTTCACAGAATGAGTACAACTACTTTTGACTACATTCTATCCCTAATTTCAAATACGACACAGAGGCAGAACACGAATTTCAGGGTGACCATTTCGGCAGAAGAAAAGCTTATGGTTACAATTAGGTAAGTAAGAAATTTTCATTTATATATGTTCTCTTAATGTATTCTTGAGCGCGGAAATGTACAAAATTCAAAACAATTTTCACAAGAGTAGGTTTGCAGATTTATAAACTTTGAGATGGTCTCAATTTCTTCCCTCGATGATGATAAAAGAAAAAAATAAAAAAACAAAAAACAATTGAAATTTATTACAATTTTTATATTTTAATTTATGCGTAAATAAAATTGAATTGAATTGAATTTAAAAATTGTTACTATACAATAATTATTTATTAAAATAGGTACTTTGATTTTTTTTTCTCCATAAAAACAAAATATATGCTAAATAAATAAAAATAAAAATTAAATGCTGAATTTTTTACCCTCAACTTCACATTCTTGGACCACTTCATTCCGGCAGCGGCGGACAATGTCCCTGTTGTGGTAGTATTTGTTCCTTTGATTCGACAATGCGTCGGTGCACGCCATTAATAAATTTTTTCAATGTCCATAGTGAATTTCAATGGAATCAAAATAATAGAATACAAACAAAATACAAACAACAAAACAGACGTATGGAACTCGCGAGAAATCGCTTCAAATCGCAACGTAGCTTGCGATTGGATCAGGCGACTCGCTCGAAACCTCTTTCAATCGCTTCGCTTTTCTTCGCTTCGTTCGCGGTGTGAACATCCGACGCTCTCTCCCATTCAACATGAATACTCTGCCGGACTTTTGTTTTTCGCGCGTCATCGCTTCGCTTCTCTTCGCTTCGCATTGTGAATACAGCCTAAGTTACGGAAACCAGGAAATATATAATGCAAGATATAATCGATTTAGTAACTTTTTTTATTTTCCTCAGTATCACTGTACATTTATTGAGTTGTACATTCGTTGGAAAACTTCCAAGAAATATAATCTCTAGCAGCTTCCAGTGCCACCTTTTGGAATTGTGTTTCCACATGCTTTTTGTACATACTTAAATCTGAAAAATGGATTCTTTATGAATGATCCAAATATCTCCCTCGAAAGGAACTTGAAATTGGAAGAGATAAGGTACCATATTTGCCGAAGGGGCCTTTTTGGTGTCCGGAGTGTGCCAGTATCACGGTGAATACGTCTTCAACCATGAATAATTATTAAATTTCCTTTTCAGATGCTTTGCATCCGGGCAAAATTTCAGGAGGCGTCCAACATTTATCAGGGTATA
Organism: Icerya purchasi; assembly: GCA_039619475.1. Taxonomy (NCBI): domain Eukaryota; kingdom Metazoa; phylum Arthropoda; class Insecta; order Hemiptera; family Monophlebidae; genus Icerya; species Icerya purchasi. The sequence continues at coordinate 245,137,221 of CM077115.1, forward strand.
ATTCTTTCTTCTTTTCGGTCAATAAAATCGACACCAGATATATAAACGAAGTGTGGATCATTTCCGTTGCAGTCATCCACCGTTGAATCATGTTAAAATTTTTCGGACGACGTCGCTCTCGCCACATTAGCCTCATTTTGATTACCGAATATAATTACAAAAATAACAAATAATAATCGACTAGGGAGTTAAAATTTTAACAAAATAGTAGACAAATATTACAAATTCTAGCGATTAAAAATATAAAATCGGTGAATACTTAAAACTATATATGACATATTAGTCTTCAGATAAAAAGGATGAAAATACCGTTTCCTAATGAATTATTTAGGAACACGGTCGAAATTAATACGCCTAGAAAGAAAAACTGATTTAACGGGAGATCAATGTCACCTTTAAAATACTGCAATTTCATAATCGAAAATTCGCGAATTTAATACAAAAAACGAGATTGATTTTATCCATCGACGGAAGAAAGAAATATCCTCTTAGAATTTAGGGGAAAAAACAATAAAAAGTAAAAATCGTGTTAAAAATATCGCCTTGAAATTGTAATTGTTTAGAATTTGCCGTAATGTTTAGAATTTTGAAATTTATTAATAATACGTCTAATAAAATAAACGGCACTAGAGAGATTAGTTGTAAAACGAAAACTAAAAAAAACCTGAAATATTTCGTAATTTTCATTATTTTTTTTTTCCCCGTTAAAGTTCTCGGCATTGCCATACATGTTATTTAACCGATTTTGCTCGAACTTTTCGTGTATCATTCGAACAAAAATACCGATTCTGCGATCATTGTGACGAATGTTCGAAAGAGAGCATTGATTTTATTAGCGAAAACCGCGCGCGGTATCTCAACAAAATTTGGGAAAACGAATGCGCAGATTACGATGACGCCGATAGTAATTTGCCATTGTCGAAGGCAGTTTTGTACGTAATTATTCTTAATTTTTCTTTCAGATGCTTTTCTGCTATAGTTATATCGAATTTAAGACTGCCGTATTGATGGAAGTTCAGCGTTCTGACTAAATAAACGACGGGTAGCGGTGAATTTCTTAATTTTACAACCTTCGTTTGAGGAATCTCTTACACTTTTCAAAGATTAGTACTTCTAACGAGTTCATTTGAATTGTTCGTAGATTCTCACAATGTTTCATACTGAGAATTGTTTCGTAATTGTTTCGTACGCATCCACGACAAACCGCAATGATCTTAAAACAAAAAATTTAAATATTAAATTAAAACTTTCATAATGAAAAGGTCGAATTTTATTCTATTTACTTTCCGTTTCTCGCATGTTTCTAATGCATGGACGTCGGAACGAGCTGGTTAGTGAGCGGGGACTATTCTCTGATGAAAATTGGATAAAAAGAACTCGAAAATCGGCAAAGAAAATAAGATTGGGATTCCAAAAATTAATCGCATTATAACAACTCGTTCAATATTTTCGATTGAAAAATTTTAAAATTTTTTTGAAAATGAATCCGAAGTTAATTAGGAAAAAACTAATTTTCCGGTTTTACAATGTAGTAGCGAAGTTTTTTTTTTAGTGTCAAAGTTCACGGTAGGGGCATCGTAATTTGCGCTTTATCGAGAATGCGGTTCGTTTCGAAGTAATCGACTCTCTAGTCTTTGCTCTAAGAAATTACGCGCAGGATGGATCGAGATTCGACACCGAATTTTTAAGTGCAAATTTACGGCGATTATCGATAGCGCTTAACGAGATCGATTAGTTCTTGTGAAAACGAGGCGATTTAAGTTTTCGAAATCAGTTAGAGATACCGCGGAGCTTTTATTAAAAAAGCGAAATGAAACTGAGAAGCAAAGAAAAAAAGCGGGTAATTGATACAAATAAAAATACAAAATGTATTTTACAATTGTTGTTTTTTTGTGTTTTTTTTTGGACATTTTCCTTTTTTGAAAATTATTCATAATTTCTATTCGGTATTTTCAAGAAAAAAAAAAATTAAAATTGCTCTAGAATCATTTCGTTGTACTATTTTCGCGGTTTGGTCATGGGACAGAATGGCAACGCTTTTTTTCCCTCGTTATGATTGTGGAGCCGTTTCGGCCATATCGTTCCTCATTCGTATAAATATTAAATAATTCGCAAGTGTTACGCGCGAAATTTGTCGCGCTATAAATAAGGCGAAGCGCGTAACGGGGTTAGTTAGTTAATAATGAGAACGAGCTTGCTGGTTACAAGTTGATGAGATGACAACTTTATCGACGATGAAGTGAAAAGATGATTAACGATGATAAAATCGATTGGTATGCATTTAACTAGCGACGTGCGATTGATGACGTGCTTAAAACAATTTAAATCGCGCCAGGTTTCAATGTGACGCCTGCTACCGCCAAAAAAAATTACCTTTCCACAAAAATGCAATAATGCCCCAAAGCTGGCGTGTGATGCGTATTAACGATGTAGAGTAATAGTAGTATCAACAGAGCGAGAATAAATTTTAAAAATGCAACTAGCACCAACTGAGCCTCTCCATCCCACCCGCCGTTTTTTGTTTGTTTCCCGGTGCGGACCCATGAGACCCGGCCACGCGCAATGCCTGTCTCCTAACGGAAGGAGAACTAGGTAAAAAAATAATATTCGATGTTTCCCTCGAAAGCGCCATGTGTCGTTAGGGTAAATGATTTTTTCACGGGTGAAAGCCGTCAGCGTACCACGTCAGTCGTACGAAAACTGCATGGAAAACGTGTGACGGCTGTCATGAGCAGCTGCGAGCTGGCGACGTTCTCGAACAATAATAAAGTAAACCGAAATCAGCCGAAAAAAGCTGCGGTTCTCCGCTGGTGCCGGCTCATGATGGATGAGCCGGATACAAAAGTAAGACATACGTTGAGATGGTGGCCCTCTTAAAGTTCATTCTCCGTCTGCGGTGACTATCGTGATAAGGAATGAAGCAAGAAAAAGCTTGATCGCGCTTTTGCATACGTTGCAATCAATCATGCTTTATCTATTACACAGTTTTCGGTGTCCTTCGTCTTCCGGCTTTATTCGATAGGCTTCTTTTTCTCCCCCACCCCCCGCCCTCTTTCGGGGTGCTTTTTTTGTTTCCAGCCGCAGAGGAGCGGGGAACCTATAACTTTAATTTTTACCGTTTTTTGAAGATAGCTCGATTGCGTGCAACCGAAGATGAAAATGTCGTTACAACTCGAGTGGAAACGATAATTCACTAATTGGAGTAGTCGGTAGAAATTATAAACTAAAAACGATTTAAAATTATTTCAACGACTACATCATTCTCATCTTCAAAACGAAATTTTCAGTATCGCGCTTAAAATGACGATTTCTTAAGATACTTGTTAATTTTCAACCAGCCTTTTCCTGTAGAGAAGACGCGAAAATCAAATTGAGAGTAAAGTAAACCTTGTTTTAATAGCTGCGCGTGTTTTTATCTACTCCGCTTTGTGAAGAGCAACATGCTGAAAGTAACTGATCCGTGAAAACTTCTGAGGGTCCAAGGGTTTTTTTTGTTATTTTTTTTTTTTTGGGCCCGTCAACCAAGGATCTCGCTCAGAAACAATCGGAAGAAGAGTTAACTAATGAGATCTTAATTCGATCGGAAATAGCTGAAATAAAGGAACCAATTGCGGAAACAACAAACCGTGAAGGAAAGGACAGGATATAGGGAGCACAATAGGGAACCTTAACTTTAAAAGGAGTAAATAAAGGGAAGAGCGTTCTGCAGAAAGAGCACAGAACATTCGAAGAAAATGTGATTAGCATCACAGACACAACTGCTTCATTAGGACACAATAAGGAGAGAAAACCAAAGGTCTTAGCGGGAAGAGGGCAATGAAGCTTAATTGAAGCGTAGGCGAATAATAATAGGGACAATAACAGAACGTGGAGGAGAAGGGCATTCTGAGAACCAAGGATTAGCAGGTAGGTTGAATTGAGAGGTACCGATCATTGGTAGAAGACCAAGTTATTTACTTATGTAGTATAAATAAAACTTTGCCTTAAGCCCCCCTTTAGCGGCCAGTCTTTTTTCTTCTAAACTTTTTTCTAAAGAAAAAGTTTTTAGTTGACTATATGTCATTTTTACCCGTCGTTTATTAAAAAAAAAAAAAAAACAAAAAAACTTGGCAATTGTAAAACAGAGTATTCGACCTTTTTTTTTTCCCCTATTATATAAATACATGGAACAAAAAATGTAGCATATCCTGGGGAGGGGGGGCAAGAACGAGATAGTCACTAATATAAAAACTTGACCCTTCAGAGACTCCGAGAAACCACAACATCTTGATTTGTTTTTTTTTTCTATTTATTGTATGGGCACGCCAGCGGCATTGACCCGACAACAGGAAAAGCTAAACTATAAATCTAAATAGTTAGGCGGTCAGAAATGGACGTTACAAAGGACAGCAGTGCAGGCACCACAGAAAATGAAGGAAAGGAGAGGATAAAGGAAGCGCTATAGGGTGTAGGGAGACCTAATGTCAAGAGCTGGCTGTATAAAAGGGAGCGTTAATTAAGAAGAGCGGGACACTGGAAGAAAATGAGATCAGCATCATATACACCAGGAGGATCACAATCGTGAAGAGAACAATAAGGGGAGACGGTGACAAAGCAAATTGAAAGCGAGAAGAGGGAAGGAGAAAATTATTGATGCGGAGACAAATTAGAGAGACAATAGAGGAATAGAATGGAACCAAGACAGGGAACGAGGAATCGGCTGAATAAAGTGGTAATGCAAATGACGATTAGAAAACAGGGAGGGCCCGTCAAAGTCTGGCGTGTGACTGGAGATGGATAAGAAAAGGATGTTTGAAGAAGGGAAATAGTTGAGGAATGAATCAAGGCGAGCAGCAGAGTCAGCTAAAGAATCAGCTGCGACATTGCCGTCAATTTCGGAATGACTGGGGATCCATAAAAAATCGATAAGAATAGAGCGGAACGACTGCAAAGTGGTGGTAAGAGAACGAATTGAGAGAATAATACTGTCAGAGGAATGTTAAGGAGGACAGGATGTGGCTTGAAGGACGACCTTAGAGTCCGAAATTATATGCTCGGCAGAAAAGAAAAAAAATTGCAGAAGGAAGGGAGCCGGAAGAATTCAGAATGCCGAAGCGACGGGCCGGTAAACGCACCAACCACGCCATCCTCGCCCCTGGAACCATCGGTAAAGATCAGTACATGAACAGGAAAAGAGGAATTCAATAAATGAAGAAATTCATTGTTGACCGCGACGTGAGAGGAGGAATGGGCCGCCCATAGTGGGAGAGAGGAGAATTTAATAGACTGCCATAGGCTATTGAAGTCACGAGAGAAGTAAGGGAGAATGTTATAGGAAAGCACAACAGGAGAAAAATTAGAAAGGCGGGCAGCAATGAGCGACCGGATTGGGATTTTATGAGGAGAAAAACGCCAGTGGTTTTTAATCGTCTAGGTAAGAAGAAATGAGACGTTTAATTAGGAAGAGATACCTAAGCTGAGAACGGAGAATAAACAGTGGTCGGATAACCGATAAAACTGCGGAATGCGAGAGGATTTCAAGGCTGCAATATGCACAAATGGAGACAGAAGTTCTGGATCGCATCAAGTTTAGAGAGGAGAGAATTAGAAGAATTACCGCGTAGATAAAAGAACAATAGTCGAGCTTGAACCGAATAATAGCTTTGAAAAGAATTCGAAGAATAAACGGATCGCTCCTCTCCATCTGAAGGGAGAAAGAGATTTAAGTAGATGAAGTCTTTTAATAGAGGATTTAAAAAAAAAAATTAATGTGTTCCTGGAACGCGAGGCGGCTATTCAAAAAAAGGACAAGATAGCATGGGGAATTGACAACGGGAATAACGATACCAGATCCACTGAGGCGAATTAGAACACGGATAACGGGGCGGAGAGAAAAAATTATACAACTTGGTAGGAGTAGGAGAGAGGCGAAGACGAGAAAAGGGAATTGTTAAGAATAGACAGCGAATTATTAAACTCATCGCTAGCGACGGACAGATTGTCAGAGGTGGAATAGAGCAGAACGTCGTCAGCAAAGAGAAGGGAGGAATAGGAAGAGAGGCGATAGCAAAAGAGTAGATATGAAACAGTGTAGCACTAAGACAGCTGCAAAAGTTCACGATAAACGCATCTGGAGGTGCAAAGGGAGGGAAAGGAAAGAAAGAGAGTTCTGTTCTGGAAGAGGTTGAAAATGAGAATAACGACGATGGGAGAGGGCTTAAGAGAAAGTAGTTTGGAACCCAGAGGGGGAAGATGCACATTATCAAAGGCGGAAAAAACGTGTCAACAAAGGAGGCAATGGTGAATTTCTTAGTTATGAAAGACTTAAAGACATCCGAAAGGAAATAACTAATGCAATCCACCGGTCCAGGCCCGGGGCGAACACCGAACATATTTAGAAATGGACTAGATTATTGTGCTCCAGCCATTACACGAGGCGATTGTTAATCAAACCGTCAAAAAGTTTATGCAGACAAGAAGCCAGGGAAATGGAACGGAAAAAACACTGATTTCGTTTAGGAATAGGAATGCCATGATAAAGACGTTCCGGGATTTAGGAGTATAACCAGAAAGGAGAAAAGAATTAAAAATATGGAGAAGGGAAAGCAGCGCGGCAGGAGAGAGATAGATTTATTAAGAATGGATGCAAGCTCGCCGTAATGGACAGGAGAAGACAGGAAATGAGGCTCAGAGTCAACAGGAAGAGAAGGAAGAACTGTTTCTTCAAAATGGAATCCAGGAAGGACTCCTGCTGGGGTTTGGAAGGGTGTGAGTGGTGGGGGGGGGGGCTCAGAAAAGGGTGATCTAAATGCCGTATCCGTTTTCCAGATCTCGGAGAAGGGCGTATCTTTAGAGAAGAAGGAACAGAGAGACTTTCAAGAATTTTTCTCGGCAGACTTAAAAGGATGAAACGAGCTTTTGCGTTTGCTTCTTTACGGGCTAGGAAGTTGGACATAGAACTATTCTTACGCATAAAAGGTAGCTGAGGTAAAACACCCTTATAACGCGCGAAACAAAACGGATTTCGTAACCGAGTTTTCTAATTAACGCTGAGCGGCGTACGATTTAATAACTGCATTTATGTCGTCATAATGGTGCATCGTTTTTTCATTAATATTTAAAAAAGGTATTGCACGCTTACGGCTCCTTACATTTATTTATTTATTCTGTTTAATAAGCTATAATGATGTACTATTCTTTTATCGGTTACAATTATTATAGCCTTATAATATCGTTTAATATGCATGTAAGGATAATTGCCAAAAATATTAATACACATTTTCAATACATTGACACGAATCACGCTTGCAGCGAAATCTTCCGAAATACGAAATTATTATTTCGTTTCGTTACTAAATAAAGAATTTTGACGATTATCTCTCGTGTCCGCCTGCTAGAGTGGCGTCGTTCACATGTGTCTCGCCTTTATATCCGAGGCGACATGTTGATTGTACATATCTTTGCACGTATATATGTAAATATATTTAGCCCAGGTGCGGTGCACCGATTTACCGAATATTCATCACGCATGTGCTTTGTCTGGAACAGCAGATGTCGCATTTGCACGGTCGATTAAATGGACGATTTTGTATAATCTCTGTCCTGCGTGCTGTAGCATGCGAAAAACTCAAGTTTTGAGTATGCCAGCGAACTCGCGTGTGAGGTATTTTAGTTTGGTAATTTACGAATGGGGAGCGGTTTCTGTCGCGAAATCGGTAATCAAATTATTTCAGGGAATTTTGCGAGAATCAAGGTTCGTTCAATCTACTCGTATCGTTCTTCAGTCATCGCCGAATGCCTAGTGTTCGAATATTTATTTTCGGACGATTGTTATCGTTTTCCTCATTAGAACTGTCAAAATTTTGCACCTCTTCGCTTTATATTTATTCCTGATCGACATGCTACAGATCGGAAAATTTATCGTAATCAATTTGAAGCTCAAATTTTTCCAGTCAAATGAAAGAATTTTCATTATTTCTGATCCGGTTCGGCAACATATGGGCTGTGCGTAATTTCTGCATTGTTATAATTTTGCTCAGTCCGGTTCGGTCTCGGCTATCCGTATTTAATACAGCTGAATGTAACGAATTCTTTCAACGGATAAAATGACTATCAGAGTTTCTTATCACTATCAGAAGATGGGGTTTTTTTTTTTGTTTTTGTTTTTTTTTTATCACGAGTGTTTTAATTGATGTAGTTAATTTTTCATTCGGCGACTAGAAATATATTTACTTTATCGTTTAATACAAAATTCCTTGCGAGACGATTAACGAGGCAAAGGGGAAAAAAATAGTAAAATAAATAAACGAAATAAGTCGCTTTTTACAAAATTACTAATTACAACAGTAACGCGATCATTAACTTCATGTAGACGTAACAACCATTAAACAGCATCGAAGTGTACTACTTTTTCGTCTTCTTACAGGTTATACTCATCGACATTTATTATCCAAGTAATCTGCCTCGGTATGTTCTCTTTGCTACCAATCCTTACACTGTATTTCGCACACTCTTCTTCAGTATCCCTTATCTCTCCTGTTTCTCCGAAACACTTTATCTATTCGCTGCGATCATCATATTCTTTTCGAATTCCTAAAGAACGTCGGTTTAACAGCGAATACGGTAACGTTCCTACTATACATTAATCTATCACCGTATTACTGGTTTTTCTAACCAGTTAATAGTACCGGTTGTTGTAATTAAATAAAAAGGAAATATTTAAAAGAGCCGCCGATCGCTGCGCAAGAAAAAAATCATCAATTACACACACATGCACTGCCCATTCCGCTGTGGTCAAGTTCATTTTCAAATTACATAATATTAGTAGTAAATCGATTTCTTTGAAGCCTCTTTAATTGACAAAAAAGAGCCTAATCTCGGAAAGATACTTTCGATCGTAACTTCTGAAAGCAGTACGATTAGTAAAAATGATTTTTGAAAATCGTAAATTATAACGTTAGCGCTTGCAAACGGGGCAGAAAGAGTCGAAATTTTACAGAGACCAGCGATTTAGAAGCGCAAAGGGAAATTTCATTAGTTACGGTGTACAACACCATTCTGATGTTTACGTGGTATTCCGTTAATTACCGAATTACTAAACATAATTCATTCGGATCAAAGTGAGCATTTAAAATGATACACCGTTTACTAATAACTTGAAATGTGTTTATGTAAAGATTCCGTTATTTATGAAAAGGTTACAAGTTACATAAACTGTCCAAGTATAGTAGGGGTTAAGTTAGAATAAGCTGTTGCGAATACTCGATTGCGAAAATATCGTCCTAATTAGTTTTCGCGTCGAGACGGCTATATATAATTTTATTGAGAATACCGTTTAATCCGTTTTACTGTGGACGCAAATGTATCGCTGCAATTACAATTTGTCATCCACGAAGGTTTTTTACGTTAATCCATCTGCGAAATAAAACGATTTAAAGGTACGGGTAGAATATTTTCGCGACCAGCCAGAAGCGAAATATGACAGTGATCTCAGTTTGCCTTTGATAAATGGTTCAACGGATGTTGTAAGACAATATTTAATTTGAACATGTTTAGAACTATTCATCGCCGTTATTCCCTTTCCAACTTTCTACATGCTAATGCTAAATCCAGATTAGTTTTTAAAACGGTGAAGGAAAAACTTACGTAAAAGTTTTTGCTTCTCTTTTTCTTTATTTAATACTTGTAAACCTGAAATTATCCACGTTACAATACTTAACAACTGTTTAACAAATCATTTAACCTCTCGCCAATCATCTGGATTTATATAACTTCCCTTTTAAATCCTTCATTACCCTTCCACTACTATTAAAGACCTTAACTCTCTTTTAATCTTACAAGAACTCTATTCATCTTTAATCAATTTCTTTAATTCCTTTGCAGGTTTGTTTTTTTAATTTAAAAGAAAATATTATTATTTTATATATTATGTTTTGGGCGCGCTAGCGGTTTTGACCCAACAACTACAGAAATTATAGAAAGGGTTAAAGGTTTAGGATCATTCTTAAAAATCTATCCGATTTTTCTTTACAGTTACTTTTAAATTTTTCATATCCGGTTGTACTCCTCCTCCTCCTCCTCGGAATGCTTTTATTTTTTCGTTATTTAGTGAATCTTTCTTGACAGCCGTCTCTCCTTTCACAATCAAGTTAATTATTTGTATCTATCCTCTGTAAAAAAATTTCATGATCTTAATAGATCTCTTTCATACCAATCGCCAATGCGATCCTTGTGTTCTTACTCTTGTTCTATAAATCGTTTATCAGCTCTTTCTTTGATTGTTGCATGTATGACAATTCTCCCCGGTCTCTTCATTCAAAATTAGAATCCCAAGATCTTTGCCGAATAATCCCATATTCCTTTTCTCTTCGTTTGTAGATCCCATTCGGATTTTTCGATTAAGCGCCTGCCTATTTGTTCCGTTTCGCTTGTTTTTTCTTACTCTTCCGTTCTCCGTAAATGCCGATTTATTTTTTAATGAAACTCGAATTTTTTTATTTTTCAACTTCAATTTTCTTAACATATTTATATAGTCATGATGAGCTTGCCTATTTTCCTTTTAGTTTTACCAATTACACCTTGATTTTATTAAATGTTTCTACCAACTTGTTCCCCGACATGTCGCTGGAATTGAATTTTCCAATGCTTCCAACTCTTTCATTTTTACATACTATCTTTACTGACGGTCCAGAACGGCTAATCTAAGTTGGTTCTGCTTCGTTTTTTTTTGTTTCGTCCCACCTTGAATTATTTCGAATCTTCTAAACTTCCCTCCGTTTGCTCGATCTTCTATGTGGAATTTACAGAACTATTCTACGCGCTATTCTTTTTTGCTTACTTATCACTCTAGTTTTCCTTTGATTCTGAATGTTTTCTCCAAACTAACACATCTCCTTCGCTCATCCAATTATGTAATACTCCTTATCCATGGCAATTTCCAATGGCCCATTTTCGTCGGGTACATTTTGTCCCCCCAAAAAATATTGCTCTTCTTTTCTTAAATTACTCATTCCAGACTATGGATCAGTTCGTATTCTTCTTAATGTTTAATTTCTTTTTCTTTTTGCGTCTCTGTTCAACCATCTCTTTTCCTCGTCTATTGTTCTTCTGTTCCTCAGCATATCGCCTGATTTAAATTTTCCAGTGCTTCTAGCTCTCTCGGTATACCCGTGAATAGGAGTGTTACTCCCACTTCAACGAAAATCTTCATTCTACATTGAAATTTCTACTAAAATGCAGGACATCCCCATTCCATTCTCTTCCTCCCATCTCGGCCTCTAAAAGATTCATTTAGAAAGTTCGAAAAAGAAAAATCTAGGCAATCTGCGTCCTGTGACTACTGCTAAGCTCTTACATACTAAAATAAGTAAAAATACTTCCTTAAATTTATGGGAAGAAATAAAATTCAACTTTTTTCCTTTTCAGCCCTTGCGGATAATTCATTTCTTGTCAACGAATCTTTTTAAGATGCGCGCAATGTAAGGGCCTGCATGTCTAAATGCATACTGTTCGAATATGGTATCGTCACTCACAAATTATGGAGAGTATTTTTTCTTCTGTCCCTTTCGTCTCAGTAAGTATCCATCGTTTCGGCCATAGTATTAAGTCACCAACATATTACATCTGCATGTGGAACAGTTTTTTTATACTTCTGCATATGTGTCATGTCAGTATGCCCTTTGATTTACAGTTAAGGAGGACAAACGAAATGAAGATAACTAAAAACAGTTACAAGGGTAGAATAACGGTAGCACAGAAATGAAAAGAAGCGAAGTTGAAATACTTGGGCATAAGTGAAAAAACGCTTACAATCGGGAAGAGTAACAGGATAGCGAACGTATGAACTACTACCCAGAATGGGGATAGACTGATGAACAAGCAAATCAGTCTAGACTTCGTTCTAACTCAATTTCTATCACGTCGAGGTAATTTCGAGGATTTTTTGAAAAAAATGAATATTATTAATGACGACATAAGCATATCGAAACAAATTTACCGGGCCACACCTTTTTATACTGTTCCGAATTCGATCACGTACGAGCTGAACACAACATCGAGGAAAAATATAATTGATTCAAAAATAAAACTAATGCAATTAAGACCACAAAAAAAAAAAAACATATAACAAATATACTACAAAATAAAATAATGAATATATTACTAACCTAACTATAAGAACTGTTTCTCACACTAAGCGCTCGATTTTTCTTGTCTTTTCTCTTTCGCATTTTTGTAATGTAGAGGAGATACGGAAAAACATTTAAATCAAACGATCTCCATCTACAAGATTTGATTAATTTTAAATCGCTATTCTTATTGTATACATTAATGTTTTGATATCTATTAATTTAGACAGTATTTGTCGCTTAGAAAGAAAATAAAATAAGTAAATAATAAAAATAAAAAAAGGTAAGAGCTTAGACATTGTCAAACCACCTTGGAGATCTACTTTCAAAGCTCGAGTGGGTTCACTTCTTCAACTTGTGATCAACAAACAGGAATCGCGACTGCGAAGGAGAACATCATTCTGCTGATCGCCTTTGTCCTGAGGGACTTCATCAGAAGAAAATCAAAAAAAGATAATCCATCATGAGAATATTCCGTTCTCTGAAGCTTCAAATATTGAAATGCTCTACTCTGTAACTTTAGCATTCACCTACATAGGCTTAGTCTTCTTATGGTTTTTATTTTGTAAATTCCGCTCCCGTTAAACTCCACCCTTCATACTTATCCGCTACGCATTTTTGTAGCATCATTTCGCCTAAGCACGTTTCTAAAGCTAAATCTAATTTTCCTTTTCTTTCATCTAGTCGCCTACTTTTCCCATCCATTGGCCTCACATTCAAATATTCAAATTTCGGTTCAACGAGTCATCAGTCTACAGACAAAGAAGTGCCTGCTCGTTTAGAAGCATTCTCTTCTGGCACTATGAGCTTGCTTTTTAAGCATAACATTTTTTCATCTTCTGACTTCGAAATAGGTACCTTCTTCCTTACTTTCGAAACATTTTTCTCCATTCTGTGACAGATCGCTTTCCCTGTACAATCTTCTTGTTTATTCCTTCATTTAATATGTTATTCAATGAGATTGTCGTAACATCTGAGCGAATAAAGCGGCTTGAGAGGGCTTGCTAGATTTACATAACAGTAGTATAGCACTTTTTCTTCTGAAACATGACTTCCAAATTTATCAATTTTTTTCGGTCAAGGGTTTTCATATAATTCGATTAGATCGCGAGTATGGCTATGATAACATTGCCGTTAGATTGGGCATTCCACCCCCCCCCCATAACATTAATCATCCTGATATATATTTCTTCTTCTTCTCCCAACTTGGTACATATACGTAATTGCCCCTAAATTTCTTAATTTTTCCCATCATACTAATCTTGCATCATTCCCCTCTTATGTAATCTGAAAGATACATTTCTACTTTTATTTTTTAATCTCTTTCACTATCCGTTCATTATATCGTGGAGATTGGAACACCCGCTCCTCTACCTCGGAATTCTTATACAAGAATGGATCATTCTTTTAAGCAATACTTTTAGATTACAATTTACCCTCAATGATGGTTCGCCTAATTATCTTGAAAGTTCCATTATCTCCAGTGCTATTTATCGAAGTTTTTCTTTAAGTTCGAAGAGTTCTTGGAATACCCTTGATGGTACTTCCAGTAGTGGCCAGGCTCTATTGCCACATCTATTCTTGGAGCTCCTCGATCATCATCAATAATATACACACTCGTTTCAGTTGAATCTCTCGGAAATTAATTGGTTTAACTTCTGTTCTTTCTTGGACTTAGTATCCCTTAATTTCAATCCTTTCTTAGATTTTATTTCTCAACAGAAGATTAGTTTCCCGTTAATATCCTCTGCATTATTTTCACTCATATAGGGGGTGGGGTGGGGAGCAATATGCCCATTTATGCTTCTTCCTTATGGTGGAATGCCGGCTGTTCAATGGCGTGCAAAGTCAGTCTATCTACATTTAGAACTTTCTGCAATAGTCCATCATTGTTAAATTTTTCAGCTCACAAATAAGCTCATAATGGTAAAACAAAATTAATTCTGAAAAAGCGTAAAAAACATTCTGTGGGGGCTACTTTCTATTCTTTCTTTTCTAAATTTATTCCCCTGTCTTAGAATTTGGAAGTTGGCTAATGTTTTCCAAAATTCTCTGACCAAACGATCAGCTAGTTTTTATTTTTTAACAGATAAATTTTCCTCTCTTGTTAATTTCATAGCTCCTTCCTGGATCTCCAGCGCTGATAAATTAGATCCCCCTATTGTACTCCTAATCCTTCTGAGCGTATCCAAACTTCTTTTTTCACTATCAGTGAACTTCTTGCTCTCTCGCTCTTCCTCTGTCAGTCCCAATTCACTTCAGGCCCAGGTCGTACATCTTACATTATAATCAAGAATCTTTTCCTAATCGCTACTATGAAACTCTTTTGAATATGTTTATTTATATTCTGCGTCTCCTCCGCCTTTATGGAATTTATTTATTATCATGCCTATTCCTGAAAAAACTAGTGATTCATCGACCTTCTGTCGCATCTCTTTAGGCAATTATTTTAGAAAACTGCTTAAGTCTGCGTTAAATAAGCGCTTAGTTTCGGTGGCTTAAAAGTAACACTATTTTTTCAAATAATATTTTTCGTTTTCGACATCTATCCGAAGCTCTTCCGATTGTATTTAACCTCTTCTTATCCCATATTTACAAGTCTTTTATTCAAAAGACATATTTTTTTGTAGCATTTTTCGACGTATTCAATATATTTAAAAAAAAATGTTTATCTCTTCATTTCTCGAAACAAAATAAGCAGATACTCATTTTTTCTAATTTCTTTAATGTATGTTAAAAAAAAAAAAAAAACTATTTATTAATCTTCCCAATTGTTTCACTTCTTTAATTATGAGCCTCGTTCAGAATAGAACTGTACTTTTAAAATCTCTCTCTTTTAGAACCTCAGGAAGAGAGACTTTCGTGCCCTCCGGTGGGCTCTTGTCTCAGTCCTATTCTCTTTAACATTTATTCTCTTAGTAGTGCTTCTTTCTATTTGTAATTATTTTCTGATCCCTTACTCGTTTCCAGTGATATCCCACTTTATTCTTCTGCCACTAAAACCCCTCAAGCATGCTATATAGAATGTAAGACACTTTATTTTTTCTACATAGATCCCTATCCAAAATTCTCTTATCCATCTCTCCTTCTAGATCTTCATCTACTAGTTTCACTTACCGCCCTTATATTCCTGCGTTAGTCAACATTTTCGCCGGCAACTAACTTTCCCTCCGTTATCTGCAAAATTCGTAACAGTCGTTTGTTCTTTTCCCAACACATTAATTACGTTCATTCATCTACACTACATCCTAAAAGATTTTGTCTTCTCCTAACTGGGGCACTGTTATAATCCTTATGTTTTATAACTCTTTAATTGACTCTAAATGTGATTCTCTACGGCAATGCTTCTGATTGTCTTTTATCAAAGTTGGATTTAGTCATTAGTGTGTGCGAGAGAGAGTGAGTGAGTGTGTGTGTGTGTGTGTGTATTCACTTATTTCAACAGAAAAACGACAAAAAATGAAATACACATTCTCGAAGTTCACGATCGTCCACAGGGCAACGTATATTTCACAATGAAATTCATTCTCATCTTTATCTTTTTCATACAATGCAGCTCGCTTACATACCGTTTGTAAGAGCAAAATTTTCGTATTTGATTTTGCATGAAGATAAATGTGATATAGATCGGAAAGAAGAAAAAATTGAAGATATGGCATTTTATTTGAAAATTTAAAGAAACTCTGTTGTGTGGAAAGAATTTTTATATACAGCACTAGTTTCGTTTTAGCCCATAGGATTAATTACAATATGTACTAAAACAATTGCCGAATTACTACCTTTTATGAATTATAAATTTATCCATTATTTTATCGTATTCAGACAAAACAGAATAAAATTGATCGCTTCCGAATAGTAAAAATTTGTATTCATACTACACCACCCGCTTACAACAGTTCGAAATTTAGTTGAATTAAAAGTAGATGTGCTATGTAATGGTGAAGTGAAAAAAGGAAAAAGCAGATATAAAAAGTAGGGAAGGAGATCATTATTAGCAGTTTTCGGGGAATATGATACATCACCGGTTAACGAAGACAACTTTGACTATGAGGCTGACAGCGGCATCACATACCTTTAAAACTGTTTCTCTGTTAACATTAGTCTGAAATTCAAGTGGCAAAACAGTGTCTACAGAATAATATGCAAAATGCAAAAAATCAAAAAGAGCAGACGAAATAAATGATAATTTGTTACATTAATGTATTTTTATCGAGGAATAAACATTGAGGGAACATAATGTTCATAACTTCCAGGCTGCCCATCATGACCAACCAGAGTCAGCGTCTGCGATTATCACAAAATCTTACGCAAATAAAATACTCTTAAAACTACCATACGTCTCAGAGATAAGTTGTACACTGAAAACATTACAAATATGCTCTAATTTAATTATTCGATATACCTGCTGCTACCATCGGATTAATTCTGGAAATGTTTTATTACTCGTTTACACTGTTTTTAAGGTTTTTTTTTTTTTTTTTTGCACACGTTAGCAAAGGACCTTCTTCACCCAGCAGCAACAAGAAAGGATTAGTTAAATACTGATCCGGTGTTAGAAATAGTCAGAATGAAGAAACTGAGCACTGGGAAATTGGACTGGGAGGGAAGAAACAGGATGCAGGAGGCGCAATAAGGAGCAAGAAATCAAAGGGATAACAAATTGGAGTAAAGAATTTATTTTTATTTTTTGAAAGAATGGCACGCTCAGACGAGAAGGAAGGACATTCGAAGAAGATATGATTGGCATCACAGACAGCTTCATGATTCGGATGAAGGTGGCAGTCGGGAGAGGGAGTTAAAAGGAAAACGCGAGGAAGGTAACCGAGTAAAACTGGGGCGCAAACCAATAATCATAAGTAAATACAGAAGTTTATTATATCGTATAACATGAAGTTTATGTCTGCTATTTACTTTATTTTTAATTGCGAACATTGTTAAATGTTTTGTTTTTACTATTATTTTATTCGTAATATAAAATAGAATTTGACTAATGCTAATTTTTATAGTATGATATGCTTCCCGACGCCCTGTCATTTATGGGACTTACTTTACTTACTTTACGCTCTACCGATTTTTTCTTCTTCGATTTATTTGGTGTTTTTCTTTTGGTGTCGGGGGAATACAGAAGTGACCTAAGGGAGAAAAAATGCTTGTCTAAAAAGAATAAAAGAAGAAAATGACAAAAAGGAAAAATGTACCATTTGTGCTCATTCAGCTTTTACTGTAACTGATGGAGCACGATATAGATAAAGTTTTTACGATCTTAGTTCTTCCCAATATTTACATAAACTGTCTACAGAGCCGTATCTAGACTAAAATTTCGGCGGGGTTACGAAAATATTTTTATAAATATACATATATATGCGTGTGTGTGTGTTATCATGAAATATATTTATTTATATATGGTACACTAAAGTCTTGTAGTTGATTATTGTATATGCAATATTTGAACACTACAATAAAAACAAATAAAAAATAGTCGTTTCCATAGAATTCATAAAAATTTTAATTTTCTTTTCTTTTGTCAAAAATTGAAAAGAAATAAATTTATTCTGAATTTCAGTCTATTTAATTGAAGCAGTTATTATTTCGTAAACATTTCCGGGGGGGGGGCGGAAAACCGCCCCTCAGATACGGCCTTGACTGTTTATACTGTGATTTTATCATAATTTAAATTACCGACTTTTTTCCTTACTATTTGTTTCTGGGTGAAGGTCGTTAGTTGACGAGCCTAAGAGAAATAATAAAAAAAATAATAATTTCAGCATCCTCTCTCACCCCTTCCAATTAGTGTTGTTTAAAAATCGATCATTTTTAAATTATTATATTTTAAATGATAAATTTTTTATACTTTTTTCAGTATTGCTATCATGATTATTATTTTCGGATTATTGTGCGATACGATTTTTCTCGTTACATTTTCGGATCTTCGTAAAATTTAGTTACCACTCTTTGAAGGCTACGTGATCTCCGTTCACACTGTTTCATTTTTGATAAGAAAAAGTATATTGATTTATAGAAATTGTTAATTAGCATATTCGGTTAGAGTACGAAAGAGGTTAGCAAAAAAAAAAAAAAAAAAAAAAATACGAATTTTTAAAACTATATTATTTATCGATAAAGCGCACTTAGAGGAAGAAATTTTTTTCGGGTAGAACAAATTTGTTCTCTACGGACAATTTTTAAAACAATTTTTCTGATGAGAGGGATAATTCATGAAGTAGAAAGGAAACAGATTAAATCTGAGAGGTGGCACAATATCTGTCCTGTTAAACGGCAGATAATTAGTTTGTGAAGGGAATAGAATACTGTCGTTCGTTCGAACGTTTCCCTAAAGAGGAATTGACGGATAAGCGTTGAGGATTTTGAATTCGATTAAACTCAAATTAAAACGATATTATCTTTCAGCTGCAGTCATTCTGTTTAATCTTCCATCCGCTTTGCCAAAATTTTTTAAATTTATCAATACGTATGCCGCTGCGGGCGCGCGTACGGTAACATTCATTTATCACGGTCTCCTTCGGTCGGGGGGGGGAAAGGTGAAAACAAACAAAAAAAAAACAATAAAACTTTTTTAGCCGAAATTTTAATTCAGCCCCTCATTTTATTCCGAGAATTGGTGTAAATTTGAAGCTTATCTAATTTTTCTCCATATCATACGACATTTTCGAGCATTGTACTTAGACCAGCGTCTCATTTTGCATCTGAATGCGGATTGCGGTAAGATCGTAATCGTTAAATTGAAAAAGAAATAATCGCTTATCTCTGTTCATTAATTTGATATTCCGTACTGAGCCTGAAGCATTTTTAACTATACGACGTATACCTAATAAAAAGTATTTAATAAATAATCTTTCAACATCCTGTTTGTTAATTATAAAATATAGCTGGTTATAACAAATACAAATATAACAAACAAATTTAAGAATAAAATGACGGTATACTTAGAAACGTTTTCGGGTATAACGCATCAACAGCTAAGAACACAACTCACTATGTGCGATCAGAAACAAATTCGAAATTACATTGAGGTTATATAGTATAAATCAACAATTTAAAGTCGGTATATCATGAATGTTAGAATGAGATGATGTACATAGGCACTAATATTTAGTACGCGCGGCAATAAGTTTGACCGTTTTAACGCATAAATTTTGTATCTTTACGATATTAATTCGAGTTGCTCCCTCTGTGCACAGATTCAATTGCGGTAGGAAGTGTTCGTTTACATAAGAATAATGTTTCACCGCATACGGGGAGAAGGTTATTTTTTCAATTTCGTATTCAGAAGTCGGTTCTTTTAAAGGAAGTTTATACTTTGTATCCTGTCCGATAAAAAAATATCAATCGAGAAATGTGTGTCGGTGGCAGGACAACACGCATAAACCCTTCACTTGGCTCGCTTAGGAGCATCCGGTGGATATCCTCTTCATAAATTTCCTGCTCACAATATTAATCATATTTCCAGACAGTTCCATATTACATTATGGAAGGATATTTACACTATATTTTTCCCTTTTCTCCAATCCGAATTTTCCTTTTATCCCCTTCTGTGTCTAGCCTTTATCTTTTCTCACCAGTCGGTTTCACGACAAATTTTCTCCTCTTTGTCGTCCCCTGATCACTACCATATGTCGCCATCGTTTCGGTCATAGCTTTCTTCCTTCGTCACTTTTTCGTTTTTCCCTCGTCTCCTCCTCGTGTCCTCTTCACCCAGAAGCTTCCTTTTTTTTTGTGTGATGTCAATCATGTTTTCTTCGGAACGTTCTCTCTTCTACTCTCAGCTTTTGGATCTTAGCTATTCCATATAACGACTCTGATGTTCTCTCATTTCCTTCCTTGTCTTGATTGTTTTTCTATTCTAGCTTCTTTCATTTATTATATCTTGCGCCAGATTAAAATCTGATAGGCTCCTTTTGATTTAGATTCCTCGGTTGACTGGGCTGTTGCTCTTCGTTAGCGTACCCAAAACAGAAAAAAATATATTTAGAGAGCATATTTTAACTCTCAATTAAACGAGATGGATACGGCTATTAACTTTCGAGCAGTTAAACGAAACAATCGAGATATTGTATAGAAGAAATTGTAAGCATAATTTTTCGGACATTTCTCAAAAGATCAATAATTGCCGAATTGTTTTCCATATTTCTTTCTTTTTTTTTCCCCCTTTCTATATAGTACTTTTTATCGGTACGTATATGAGTAAAACACATTTTCTGTGACACTATCAGTACAGCGGATGATGGTGCAGACAATAGAAGCGTGTGGAACTGCGACCGCGGACAGATGATGCAGGACAAATATTTGAATATTCATTATGGAATGTAAGCCGTACTAATGTATTTTGATCATCATCTAAGATAACTCGGGTTAGTGATAATCTGATAGTTGAAGTTTTCGGTTTTCACGTGGTTCTTCAATATTGGTATGTAGAAGTCGTTTAGTTGCTTTCGCGTTGGCACCTCTGATTAGTTTACTTTATCAAAGTAATTTTCCGTGATTTACATATTCCCGGTTCGCGTAATCATCGTACCGTATCTCTGTGTTTGATCTGAATGTACGATTGCGTGAAAAGTTGACGCATGTATAATTATTTTAATTTTATGTATGTAATTTATTTTCACTGTTAAAGCGAGTAAGGCGTCGTTTATCTGGTTCACGTGGGTATCTATGAACATGACCGAGTTCGTCAAGTAGCAACTGAACCATTGCATTCAGATTCATTCCAGCTATTTATTTAATATGAAGATTTGAAGAAAAACACCATCAGACGAACAATACGAAAAAACTGGATCGACAATGCGCTTGATCTCATGGTTCTCAATGCACAACATTTCTATTTTACGAAAGGAGGAGATGGTCATCCCAGACATTAAGGATTGGTTAAACAAAACATGCCACCTGTTAAATAATAAAAGTCCAAAAGTCCAGCTTCTTGGTATGGTCGGTGCAACACCCTACTATCGGTAGCACGCATTCTGCAAGAATGTCGGAGTTACGCCACATTTCGTAGCGACCTCCCAGCATCATTACAACAGAATTTAAACAGTGAAAATACACACAATTTGTTACAGTTTCTCAGATCCAGCAATCCCATAAACTATAATTAGCTATGTATATATTATATATATATATATATATATATATATATATATATATATATATATATATCAGTGGCAGATCCACGGGAAGAGAAATAGGAGACATTTCCAAAGAACCAAAGCCTCTATGAAAAAATTTGTTATAACAAAGGAACTTAATTTATGCTATAAAAGATTTGTATGAATTTTGCCTACAGATTTTAATAATTAATATTTAATACTATTTTCTAGTAAAACTATTAATGTTCCTTTTTTATTCTATTTTAAATGTAATTATCATCGATCTTTTACCATTTTTATTTATTTTTAATTTTTACTTTGTACTGTAAATGAAAATAGTTCAGCGAAAAATATATATATCCTTTTTACTTGCTCATGAACAAAGAATTCGGATCGGATTACTAACAAAAAAATAAAAAAGAAGTAAAAAGTCTAATGAAAATAAAACTACCGTTTTAGTTAGAATTTTATAATTTCGTTTTATTTTTCACCCCTAAATATAAGATAAAAGTTAAATTAAAAATTGTAATAATTATGTATTTTAAAAACATTTTTAAATTTCTATAAAGGTCGCGCTATTTGATTTGCTTTATGAAAAAAGGGGTATTTCTCAAATCTAGTGCCTACCGTAAAAGATTTTACCTAATTATATAATCCCCCCTTCCCGCAAATATCCTTCTAGATCCGCCCTTGTATCACGATCACGATATGCCTTTGTCGATCCACTTCTGGATGAAGGCGTTCCCCAACATTTTCCATCCACTTCCGTTCTCTGTGCATTCCTCATCCAGTTCTTTCCGGCTACCTTTACTATATATCATCCTGCCAACGCGTCATTGGTCTTCTTTGGTTTCTTTTTTTGTCTATTGGCCACCATTGCAAGACACGCTTCGAACATTTATTATCGTTTCTTCTAGCCACGTGTGACCTGCCCAACTCCATTTCATTTTTGCCATCTGTTCCACTGCGTCGTCTAGACTGTTCGCGTATCCATGTATTACGAATACAATCCATCTATATATATATATATTTATATATATATATATATATATATATATATATATTTATATATACGTATATGTATGTATGTGTGTGTGAGCGCGGATGTAGGCTATAACTGATAAGATCGTTCCCATTCGCTACTCCCATTTTACGTGACGTTTCATAATTTTTTTTTAATCACGAATATCTTACATATAGCAATATTCTAAATTCTTGGACTGATTATTGTCTATAGCCTTTATTTAATTTTTGATTGCATTTGTTTTATTATTTTTTAGAAATGAATTTTATTATACGTGCAGCACGCGTTACATGCTACGAAAATAGCTTGTTTTTTTGTTGTTTTTTTTTTTTTTTTTAAATCAATAAAATTAATTTTCCATTCGTCACAAGACAAAAAAAGAAGCTATCCGTAGAGAAGGCAAAAGGGGGTATCCCGCGACTAATAAATTAACGCTAAAGTACCGCACACATACATATACGTTTCGCTTACGTACTTAAGACAGTTTCTGTTAATGTTATTCTCGAGTTCTTAAAACACACACGTAATCATTATTTGTAAGCAGACTTGGTACATGTTTTATTCGCGAGATGTATTAACATTTTTGGTCGAAGCAACTATTTCTATTTTAAATTAAACGCGGCTTTGTCCGACCTCAGAGCAGGAAAATAAAAATTCCTCCCGACTTTCAGTGTTTGAGAGTACATGGAAAACATTTCAACGAGATTGGTCCAGCTTCGCGTAAGATAATATATTTACTCGTTCCGCTACATGACATACTGCGATATGCGTGCATGCATAGAACTTGAGGAATGAATCGCTGAAGAAAGAAAAAAGTTCAAATATGTATTTCAGAAGTAGAGTGAAACGTAATAAAATTTTCGAGTTCCAGGAATAGAAAAATGAAGTAAAAACAAGTAAATAAAAACAGAATTTCATACGATTTTTACAATTGTTATAAAGTAAAAGTACGTTAATTAATTGAAAAGTTTCCTATTTTATTTATTCATTTATTTATTCATTTGTTTGTTTGTTTTTCGAGCTTATCAACTATTGACATTAACCGAGGAGCGCGGGGAAAAATGTTTTTTTTCGCTTTTCCAATGCGCGCTAGCTCGATTACCAGGACAAAACGCCGTTGCCCAAACAACTAGTTGGCTAATTGTTCTTTTTATTTTTATCAAGAGTTTGTAACTGCGATGTACGTAATGATTTTTACCGGGAAATGTTGAAAAATTACCTGTAGAAAAATAGTCCTAAAGGAAATTAACCGGAGGTGTATATAGTGCAGACGTGCAATATAAAAAGGCCGACAGAATCGATAAAGGCCCTATTTTTATCAAGATTCAATTACAGAAATGAAGAAATAAATTTGAAATGTTTGAATAATTGTGAAATAGAAAATTTCACCTAAATAACAAATTTGGCAGCACGTTTGACAACGACGGACACATAAGTTAATTTTAATTTCTTTCGGGATCTTATTGTTGGTTTTGTGATTAAACGAAACTAACCTTAATAATGTTGAAAATTAAATTTATTAATTATAACACGCGCAAAAAAATGATCTATTTTATTAATTTGTCACCGACACACGGTTCACATTTCGTAATCATGGTTTATTTAATTTTCAACATTACGTATGTATGTAGTAACTCGACGGATAGAGAAAATGCCAATGACGGTAAAATTGACGTTTAAAAGTTATAATTTGACGCTTACAACTTCTGATAGCTATCGGTGCTACTTTACGTATAGTTTTTACTTTTTCTAGTTCATTTCCACTCGGCACATACTGAAGGCTAAACATTAATCGATTTCGAAAGCACCTCATTTACTGAACTGTCTTTTTTTACTTTTCATTATCTCTTATGTGCAGGTGCGGGGTATGCTTTATACTATAAAAAATAACACCTACGAGATTTTTTCCAACGATATACTTATTGTTATAAATTTAAATATAAAAAAAAAAACAAAAAAAAAAGACCGATTTAATGAGTTCTTAAATGAATGTCGACTAAATCCGGCACCGATGCCGTTTGATCAATTAATTTGTCAATGTCGAATGTAAAGTCGTTTTGCATCAGACGGAGAAAGTCATTTCGAGCATATTTATTTCATTATTACACCAGGCGCTCTCGATAATTCGATACTCCTTAATTCGACACCTTTAATTGCTGAGGAAATGCTTGCTTGATTTCGCAGGAACATAGAGAACTAATCGAGTAGTAGGGTGCTGCTCTTGGACAAATTTATTAACTACTCATCCTCTACTATATTTATACGAAAACAACAAAAGGAACAAACCCGAGGGTGGTTCAAATATAAACCGGAATTTTTAAATAAACGCGCGAAAAATTTATTGTGGAAAAAGTGGTTGCACTGGCAGTTAGACCAGTTTGTTACGAAGCGTGTAGAACAATTAGAACCGCGTAACCTCACTTTTTAGTGTAGTTAGAGCCATGAGTGAAAAAGAAGTACCAGTGTCTGTTGCGCAACGCATCATTATTCGTTTTTTAGTCAAAGACGACGTAAAATCCGTGGAAATTTACCGAAAATTACGCGAACAGTTCGGGGATGAGTGTCTCTCCAAAACTCAAGTGTACGAGTGGTGTTCCGCGTTTCGAAAAGAACGTGAAGTGGTGTCAAACATAGCACATGCGCGGCGCCCAAAAACCAGCATTACAGATGAACACGTCAAAGCCATCGAACAACTCATTTTGGCTGACCGACGCGTCCGTGTACGCGATATGACCGACGAATTGGGCATCAGCATAGGTAGTATTGAGACAATAATTCATGATCGGCTAGGATATCGCAAAATTGCAGCCAGATGGGTGCCAAGACTTCTGAATTTTGAACAGAAATTCACTCGTTGGGAAGTTTGTACGCGTCTCCTGCAGCGGTATGAAGAGGAAGGAGAGAATTTATTGCGGCGAATATTCACCACGGACGAAACTGGGGTACACTACTATACGCCGGAGAGTAAACGCTCGTCTATGGAGTGGCGGAAGAAAAAAGAGGGAGCGCCAGTCAAAGCGAAGGTTACACAGTCAGCTGGGAAGGTGTTGTGTACCTTGTTTTGGGACATGAAGGGAGTGATCGCAGTCGATTTCCTAACCGAACAACGTACTGTGACGGCGCAGTATTACAGTAACCTCCTAAAAATCACAGTCAAACCGGCCTATCGAACAAAAAGGCGCGAAATTCCGATCCGTAGTGCGATACTGCTTCAAGACAACGCCCGGCCACATACCGCTCGGCTCACGATGGAGACATTGGCCGAATTGGGCTGGGAAACACTTGAACATCCTCCTTACAGTCCAGATTTGTCGCCTTGTGATTATTATTTGTTTGGCCCGTTGAAAGAAGCACTTGGTGGACAACGTTTCGACAGCAACGATGAGGTGGAATCGTTCGTGCGCAAATGGCTATGTGACAAGCCGCGAGATTTTTACGAAAAAGGAATAAAAAAATTGCCGGAGAGGTGGAAAAAGTGCGTAGCGTGCGAGGGGGGTTATCTTGAAAAATTGTAAAAAATATGAGCACTGTAAGTATAAAATAAAAATTTTTATGACGAAATTCCGGTTTATATTTGAACCACCCTCGTACAAACGTAGTGATTTTAGTTCTGATGTTGAAACAATTACATTAGCCTTGACTATGCAAACAAGCTGTGGAGATATTTTTATAGGCTTTCGGTATTTTTTCGAACTTGCCCGCAGTTGCGAAACATTTGTCCGACATGAACAGTTACCGAGAAAAGCAATCCTTATTCTCGACAATGCTTCAATCCGGCAACTGAGCAGTTACAAGATGGCGATATAAAGGCGCAATGTTTCTTCGAGCAAACGTTACATCGGTTTATCAACCTATGGATCGAGGAATCCTAAAGGCCTCAAAAAAAAAATATATCGACATTGTCTTCTCACCAGACTAATTTGAAAATGATGAGGATGTCAGGTTCCTTTAAAATCAGTGTTGATATGCTTGAATGATAACATCACTTGAGGTTATCTGAGGGATGGAAAGAGATTAGAGTTCCGTAGCATTAGTAGTGCGGTCGTAGAAAATATTATTAGATCATAAAGTCAGCGATAAACGGGATGAAATTGACAAACAATGTGATTATTTGGGGACAGTTAAAAAGATAATAAGGAGGAGCTTGTTTCTCTAATAAAAAAATATTCCAGGACGTGAAACGGCTAGAATAATACGGATGACGTTACAGAATGGGATGAGCAACGACGAGATCGAAGAAACGGCTGATAAGGATATCCATGGTACTCAACGAGAATCCAGTTGAAGAAAATATGGATAACGAGCCCCTTCAAAGTGTTGTTATACTATACGATGAAGGACTGAAGGCGATCGAAGTAGCGCTGTAGTTTATATTACATTCGACAGGAAGAAGCGTCGCCGATTGATATCATTTGTTTACGAAAGTAACGAGATATATCGACAAAGAAAAGAATGCAGAGAAAGAACAAACCTTAATCACAGACTTCTTTAAATTTTTTATAGGATAAGAGTTAATTTTCAGTTTTTCATAGTATTTAACCTTGAACTCCAGCATATCCGGATGTTTTGCTATCCGGACCGGCTGGCCGCCCAATTAATCCGGATAAAGTCGACCGTATATGTGCTTGCGCCGAAGTAATTTGATATAAATAGAGTTAAATGCAGAAATATAGTTCAATTATTCGAAAATATTCCGGAACATGCCTTAAGGATCAATTCGAAAAATAATTCTCGATAATATATACCGATTTACCATATGATTATAACTAGTGTTTTTAACCATTATTCTACTTTTTTCGGGAACAACGCGTCACAATTTTTTTCTGTTAACGTTTCGAATAGCAGTGCTCTATTCATCATCAGAACCAAACACAATAAAACAACCAAGAGAAAACCGCCCAGCCTTTATATAGTTAAGCCAAACAATCACATCTGACCTTCTGATTGGCCGATATCACTTCCACTTTTTATCTGACCAATAATAGTCTTCCAATCGGGATCAATTTTTACACCATCATCTCTATTGAAATTTTGTACTTTTCGATTTCGATAGCATCTCTAATTAAACGTTTACTCGCGTTTTCGACTTTGGCTAGTATTTTCACGTTTTGAAACTTATTAATCTTGTGTTTTGTTCGTTCCATATGTTCGGCTAACGCGGATTTTTCAGTTTATCGATTCGTACATGTGTATTGCTCTGCCAGTCCCCCCCCCCCCCCACCCCCACGTAACTTAGACCACATGAGCACGGAACTTTGTATATGCATATAACGGAGGTAGGTCGTCCTTATTATTTTTTTTTTAAAAAATTCTTATTTTCTTGTTTACTCCAAATACTGGGCGAATTTTATTTTTTTCTTAAAATATGACCGATTCTGTCTGTAACGTTTCTAATATACGGCACCACGGTGACACTCGTAATAAACTGATCCTTTTCTTTGCCTATTTGTTCACTTTTTTATCTTTCCTTTCCCCAAACTTATTTATTAATTTTACCGCTTCAATATCCTTACATCCATTCTTTACCATCGCATTTCTTATATTTCTTATTTCTTTCTCAATATTTTCCTGTTCGCAAACTTTTTCTGCCCTTCTTATCAAAGTTCTAAAAACTCCGTACTTTTGACTCGGACAATGATGCGATTCCTTGTGCAAATATTTATCAGTATGGGTCTTTACACTACCTATTGAATTTATTTCCACCAAAACATCTAGAAATGGTAGCGAGCCCTCGTTTTTCTCTTTCACAGTAAATTTAATATTCCGATGAAAGTTGTTCAAATCAGCTAGGAATTTCGATATTCCATCTTTCCCATACTGCCACGCCACAAACGTGTCATCCACATATCGCAACGACAGATTACGGAACTATTTTTCCACGATTTTTTTTTCTAAATGCTCCATAAAAATATTTGCGAAAATCGGTGCTAGGCGTGAGCCCATCGCCATAGCCCCTCGTTTTGTTTGTAAATTTTCCCATTGAAAGCAAACACATTTGCATGTACTACATTTTCGAGTAAATTCATAGTTAGTTTGTCCACTCCCATTTTCTTTATTACCTGAATCGTTTCCGTAACCGGTACATTCGTAAATAGGGACACAACATCGAAACTGACTAATAAGTCCTTCTCCCCAATCGTTACTGTTATTAACTTTCTTTTATAAACTCGGGCGTATTTCGAATGTGGTGCTCCGTATTCTCTAGGAAATTCTTTAATTTTGCCGAAATCTTCAACGAAATACGATAGACCATTAACCGAGTAGTGTTTTTTTTTTTTTCTTTTTTCCGCGCTGTGTACAGCAGTTAGACTATATTGTGCAAATCAGCAGGCATAAGTATGAATTGTCTTTTTAACATTACATATAGTTGTGATGTTTGGATTATAATTTTTAAATTTTTATACATTTTCGTTTTTTTTCCTTTAGCTTCCACCCCTTGTAAATCATCATGTTTGTTTACACGAATGTATAGTAATAAAACGTAAATAATCGCAAAAGCGGACACGGATTAATTCACGAAATAAACAAAATAAAAATTATCCCCGTGTAACGTATGTTCCGAGGTCACGTACTCTCTACACAACTATAATTATTAATAATAGCTTTTAAGGTACAAATAAAGAACAAAAATTGATTACAGTTAATAACTAAACAGTAATGTGTGTCATATGTAAGTTAAAATAGTGAAAGTTCATAGTTCATTTTTAAATAATAGATCATTATTATAATCAGATTTTAATTAATTGAAATATTTTTAAATTTACTAATATGTAATAGGCTTCAGCGTAATTTGATAGCTGTTTTTTCGTCTCGTGTACTCAGTGTGTTCATGTTAAAAGTGAATTTGTATTTATTTTTTATCGTACGTTCGGTCAGGCCTGGATTTTTGGGGGGTCTAGGAGGCTGCAGCCCCGGACCCTGCCTTATAAAGAGGCCCCCAAAAGATTCCCACTTCCGACATGTAATAAAAAATTAATCTTATCATTTGTCATATACATCAACTTTTTTATAAAATACATAGAATTAACTTTACAGGAGCAAGTGCATTTTTTGATACATTTATTTGTTAATAATTTTGTATGCATTTTTGTTTCCTCCTAGAGGAGGAAACTTCGTAATAGTAAAATTTCGAAATTATATGTTAATTCACAAATTCAAAAAATAATATAATTAAATTAAAGAAAATTTAGTTATTCTATAAAACTGATAATTTTATCACTTCCGAAAAGGGCCCCTAATATTTCCGTATAGCCCTGGGCCTATCATACACTTAATCCGGGCCTGCGTTCGGCAATGGAGGATTTTTCGACATGTCATCCATGTTTTTATACAGGCGCGGATATATGTACAAATGTATATGAAAAGTTACATTTTAATACGTTTCGTCTAATATAGTATATGCTTGATTTATTATATTTATTATTATTAATACGTTGTTCCATTGTGTAAAACAAATCGTATTATTTTTCAATAATAATTGTATGATTCACAATATTTGAACACGCAAAACACAATTAATCACTATATAAATATATATAGTAACTGTATTTTTATGTTTTAATATTACGAGCTTATTAATACATATATTCAAAATTATTATTTAGATTATTATATAGGCCGTTTTTTTTTGTTTCTTATTTTGCCTTACGGAATCCATAAAATATATATGAAAAAATAAACAAAGCCGCCATTCACCGTATAAATACAATATGGCGCAGAGGCGAATCTAGAACTTTTTGTGGACAGAAGAGGAGGGGGCGGGGGCTAAAATAAATTGTAATTTTTGAATATTTATCTCTATATACCGGTTTCTACTGAAACATTATAAGAAGCATATTGAATGAGCTTTTAACGGTACAACAATTTGTTTTGTTCTCGCGTTCGCTTCGCCGCTTATCAGTTAACGGCTTATCGTTTCGACATTGCTGAGCTAACCGGTGAGATAGAATTTTTCATTATACACACACTTTATCTTTATTTCATGTACTTGTCGTTATCATTTCTGTAGACGGTTGTATATTAATTTTAATTCAACGACAGTTTCTTTCTTTATTTTACCAACGATTTAAGATGTAATATTTATTTATTTGACTATTTTGTCCTTTTTTCCCTCTTTTCTCTTTTCTCTTTTCTCTTTTCTTTTTGTTTATTTATTTTTCTTTCAATTTTCGTTAATTCCCGAGGACTCTAATAGCTTTGCGAACCGGAACAAGTGCGCGGCTAGTATTGTAAGCAAACCGGCGCTCCATTCTGGTTCTCCGTCGACACCTATAGTCTTGTTTTGAATGATATATTTCAACCACGGACCCGAACGTCTCGGTAGAAAATACTATCCGGTAATTCAGTCGAAATGTATTGAAAGTGACTCTTCTAGAAGTTTCATTTAAATCTGCTAGAATATAATTTAAGACAAATGCCGATTAATTTCCGAATAACTCTAAAAGGTCAGGTATTTAAGGGAACAAGTAAAAATACATAAGATCACGGGTCTCCAAAATGTTTCATACTCCGAAGCTAAGAATATCAATCGAGAGAAGTTAGTCTCCCCGACTTTCACACCTTTGTTGACATTTCCAACAATCCCTCCCCCCCGTTTTACAAGACTCTTCTGATATCACAAAAAGGAAACGGCAAAACTATTCCAGTAGTTTCTCCCCATGGAATATTAGAGTATCTTATATCCTTTTCAACTGAAATCAGAAAATCATCTTAATATTATCCCAATTTAACCACACTAACGCCGGCTACAAAGGTTTCCGATCAGTAATTTCTAGTCGTCCGAAAAATTTGTCTGGAATTCTACCTTCCTTTAAGTCGATGAATATTCTCCGAGCGTTAATATTTCCCCGCTTCATACCCTTTTCTTCCGAAAACTACTTAATTCCGACTTTATTATTTACTCTTACTAAGTTCGGAGTTACTAATTTGCATGATAAAATAGCAGATTTACATCAAGTTTTGCAGTCATAGACATTTTCTTAGTCAATACTTCCTGTGATTTCAGTTTTGTTTCTCCTTACATGAATACATGATTTTCTATTATTTTTTACGTATTTTCTTCTTTTTTTCCTCGATATTTCTTTTCCGCTTATATGTTTTGCATTCCTATCGCCTTCAATATTTTTTCTCACTTCTTTTCTACATCTTTCTTTATCTCTTCTACTTTTCTTTGTAAGGATTCATTCAAAAAAAAAAATGGTTATATGAATTACCAGTACATAACTATTAACTGAGTTCGTCTCTTCAGCTTCAATGCTGATTACACGGATTAAAAAACTTCGGTTAATTGTTCCCTTTTTATTTACACTTTGCGTGATTTGTATACAAGCTGGACTGCGCGACCGGCAGCATCATAATCTTCCGGATTCTTTATTTTTACTCCTGACTTTTTAAGTTTACCATTATTCTTCTATTATCCTGCTAGTTCACGTTCGCCTATTTTTGTTCATTCCCTTATTTTTTTTTAATTTCCCCTTTCCCCCCATCAATGCGACTTGTAAACCTGAAATATTACAATGGAATTGCCATAGTCTCGAAGCGATTAAAAATTCTCACGAGAGCTTATTAATATATGTATTGTACTGCTCTTAGAATCTTTGCTTAAAAATGTCTCTAACGTTAACAGTCGTGTCCCCCCCCCACCCCCTAGTTTCAATTGTATTGACGAATATGACAATTCAACTTTTTAATTCCTTATTTAACTCACGATATGTGTATCTTCTTATTCTACTTAATCCGTTTGATCCGAATTTTATCCATAATCCCATATTTAACAACTTTTTAAAAAATCATTTAACCGCTCGCCAATCTGGATTTTTATAACTTACCTTTTAAATCCATCATTACCTTTCCGCTACTATTAAAGACAAAGTTTAGAATACTCACCTCTTTGGAGCTGTATTTCATACCTGAAAATTTTACCTTACAAAACGATTTAATCATCCTTAGTGATGGTATGCGTATGTGGATTAAAGGTTCGTTGCCTCCCAGTTTTAAGCACTTTCGTTAGCTTCTTGTAGTTCCTTGTTGAATCAATCTCTTCTGCTTTTAAAAATCGTTCTTCTCCTTCCATTCAACCTGCTCTTCACAAAAAGACCCAGAACGTCCTCTTCATTATGGTAGAATGAGGACTGTAAGAGAGTTTTTAATTTAAACATGTTTACTTGGTAGATTCATTGCCGTCTTCTTCCCTTTCCAACTTTCTATATGCTAATGCTAAATCCAGATTTGTTTTTAAAACGGTGAAGAAAAAACTCACGGAAAAGTTTTTGCACCCCTTTTTCTTTATTTACTCTTATCTCTCATGTACGAAAAATGGCTAATGTCCCTAAATAATACTCTCTTTCTCCCGACGTTGTTTTGCTCATAATTTTACTCTTGAAAAAAACTAATCCCGCTTATTGATTCTATAGCTCGTAGCTACACATTCCTAGCTTCTAGGAATCCCAGGAGGTCCTTTCTTGTCTTCTATTGGTAGTTCACATTTTCTTAACTCTCTTTTAATCTTACAGTAACTCTATTCATCTTTAATCAATTTCTTTAATTCCTTTGCAGGTTTGTTTTTTTAATTTAAAAGAAAATATTATTATTTTATATATTATGTTTTGGGCGCGCTAGCGGTTTTGACCCAACAACTACAGAAATTATAGAAAGGGTTAAAGGTTTAGGATCATTCTTAAAAATCTATCCGATTTTTCTTTACAGTTACTTTTAAATTTTCTCATATCCGGTTGTACTCCTCCTCCTCCTCCTCCTCCACCTCCTCCTCCTACTCCTCCTCATCCTCCTCCTCCTCGGAATGCTTTTATTTTTTCGTTATTTAGTGAATCTTTCTTGACAGCCGTCTCTCATTTCACAATCAAGTTAATTACTTGTATCTATCCTCTGTAAAAAAATTTCATGATCTTAATAGATCTCTTTCATACCAATCGCCAATGCGATCCTTGTGTTCTTACTCTTGTTCTATAAATCGTTTATCAGCTCTTTCTTTGATTGTTGCATGTATGACAATTCTCCCCGGTCTCTTCATTCAAAATTAGAACCCCAAGATCTTTGCCGAATAATCCCATATTCCTTTTCTCTTCGTTTATAGATCCCATTCGGATTTTTCGATTAAGCGCCTGCCTATTTGTTCCGTTTCGCTTGTTTTTTCTTACTTTTCCGTTCTCCGTAAATGCCGATTTATTTTTTAATGAAACTCGAATTTTTTTATTTTTCAACTTCAATTTTCTTAACATATTTATATAGTCATGATGAGCTTGCCTATTTTCCTTTTAGTTTTACCAATTACACCTTGATTTTATTAAATGTTTCTACCAACTTGTTCCCCGACATGTCGCTGGAATTGAATTTTCCAATGCTTCCAACTCTTTCATCTTTACATAACGGCTAATCTAAGTTGGTTCTGCTTCGTTTTTTTTTGTTTCGTCCCACCTTGAATTATTTCGAATCTTCTAAACTTCCCTCCGTTTGCTCGATCTTCTATGTGGAATTTACAGAACTATTCTACGCGCTATTCTTTTTTGCTTACTTATCACTCTAGTTTTCCTTTGATTCTGAATGTTTTCTCCAAACTAACACATCTCCTTCGCTCATCCAATTATGTAATACTCCTTATCCATGGCAATTTCCAATGGCCCATTTTCGTCGGGTACATTTTGTCCCCCCAAAAAATATTGCTCTTCTTTTCTTAAATTACTCATTCCAGACTATGGATCAGTTCGTATTCTTCTTAATTTTTAATTTCTTTCTCTTTTTGCGTCTCTGTTCAACCATCTCGTTTCGATGTCTATCGTTCCTACACCTTCGTTTGAGCGCTTTACAATCTCGGCTAACGAACTCATTAAAATTAGAAAAAAAAAGAAAGAAAGCTGCTAATGCAGTCTAAAAAT
The DNA here is from genome assembly GCA_039619475.1 of Icerya purchasi. Lineage (NCBI taxonomy): Eukaryota > Metazoa > Arthropoda > Insecta > Hemiptera > Monophlebidae > Icerya > Icerya purchasi. The sequence goes on from CM077115.1 coordinate 245,171,341, forward strand.
CTAGGAAATAAAAAAATAATGTATTAATTAATGAATAAAATTAAAAGGGTTAAAATATAAAACAAAGTAAAACTTTGATTATATTTGGGAACGCATTTACTTAAATAAAGATATCATTACTGAGTCGTATCGCTCGATTCCGAGCGTCGTGACTACCTATTTGTACATTCTGGTTGTACGGAATAGGCTGCTCTCATGGCAATTGCTGTACGCAACGCGAGTGTACGCACGCAAGACCACACCCGGAATTGATTAGTAATCGTTTGATTTATCGATGTACAAGTGTAGTCCCGCGGGTGTCTGCTATGTGTACTGAACTAGCGCGCATATGATGTTGTACGTGGTGGTTTGCCATTGCCTACTACGTGATTATTAGCGATTATTTATTTATTTATTTATTTAATTCTTGTAATAAGTTCGTCGTCGCTCGGGATCGAACCCGTGACCGCCGTAACGGAAGTCAAGCGCTCTAGCAACTAGGCTATCGCGACGACAATACCATATACTAAAAAGAAAATTTATATTAAAGAATTTGTAATTAAATTTATCAAAAATAAATTTTAAATCTGGTACGTCAACAATTAATATATTATGTATGAAATTAGGGCTACATCAAAAAGATGTTTTTTAAATAAATCATCCGTCCGTAAAACATTTACGGAAATGATTAATCTTTTATCGTATTATAAATAACGTGAAGTTGTTATTTAAAAATTGAATTGTTAATTAAATGTAATGTTTAAATAACAAGTGTAGCATTCTTTTAAACTGAATTTATACAAATTTATTGTACACAATAGCTGATTATAAAAAAATACAAACACTATTTTCAGTCTTGCACCGCCGATTTCGATGTATGTCATCGTTCATTGGTGGATCTCGACATTCATTGAAATTAGACTTTTATAGTAACATGTATTATTTCGTGTATATATATATATATATATATATATATATATATATATAATCGAAAAGGTTCAAATTGAACGTGTAAATTCGAGATGGATTATAAAAGGACAGGAAAAAAAAGTTTTTTTGTTCTATTTAAGGTTACGGGGTAGTAAATTATATTCTCTATATAAATCATGTTCGCATTAATTGATAAAAATGAAATGGATCACGAACGCAACAAAAAAATCGGTAAATACATTCTACTAACGTTGTTTTCGTCAAATACCCGGAACACTAAAGATGCAAATTTCGACGGATCGCCTTGAGGAAAAAACTGCTTGTATATTTTTATAAAACCCTGCAAAGCAAAAAGAATAAATATCTCTGTATTAATTTTCGAATATATTAAATGTGTACATTCGCCTCGACTCGAGAATTTTTTTCAATTTTCCTTAGACTGAATTATTCTTTTTTTTTTTTTTTTTTAGTATAAATAAAGTTTTAAATTGTACGTAATTAACGTGTTTCATAAGGAATCTATCACTGTTTTTTTTTTTTTTTTAGCACGGATATACAAACTTTTTTTACAAACAATTTTTGAACAACTGCAATAAAACAATTAAAAATAGCTGAGAAAAGGCTAATTAAATAAAATCAGCGTAGATCGATTTTATTACTTGAATATCTGTAACGAGTCGAGAAATGGTTAAAAATTTGGAGAAGAGTCAACCGTAAGCAAATCGCAAAAAGTGGTTGATACAAATTTCATATTTGCTGGTTTTTTACTTAATAATTCTTCAAAGCAAAACACAATGCTAGCAGTATTGTCTGTTTTTTCTCGTTTTTTTTTTTTTTTCTGTTCCGGGTTATTATGTCTGACTATTTTTCGGTCAACACATCTTCCCCGTGTTTATTATTCTCATCCGTAGTATTTTTGTTAACCGTAATAAAGAGTTATTCTTTCACCCTTTTCTAAATCGTTAAATTTCGATATGGTATTTCAAAAAGAGTATGTTGATGAATGTGTTAAGCGTAAATATTTGATAGTTTGCGTGCATAGAATTGGTACATTATCTAATGTAATGGATAAAGCTTTATTATAGGTTTTTTTGGTTTGCAGAAGTGATGAGTACATTTTGTCTTTAATATAGAGAATTCTAGACCGGATGATTGTATTTTGTAATTTTCGGATACATGATTGTAAATCTTCGCAAACGATACAAATCGCCGAGTCCTTTGTGAAAAGTGTAGACAATATGGATATGCAGGAGAATATAGATGTTATTTGGTCATTTATTGCGACAACGAATAAGGTAGGACAGAGCATAGAATTCTACGAAATTCCATTTTGTATTCTGATGTGAATATTGCTCGGCCGATTTGAACTTGAAATGTAAGGTTAGAATCGTTTGTTTCTTCTAGATCTAATCGAACGCTTTCACGGCATCGAAGAAGAAGACTGCTAAGGCGTGTTTTTTTATGTTTTTTGAAGTTATTCTGAATAAAAAATTGAAGATAGATGAGATGATCTGCTGTAGAACACGCTGGTTCGAAGTCACATTGTTTTAGCGATGGCAGTTTTCTATTTTATTCTAGTTTTCAGGTTATTTGTTTATTGATGACTTTTTCGAATATTTCACATATAGGACTAATGTTAAAAATATCGGTCTGAAATTATCTCTAATTGGGTTGGATTTTTGTTAATTTTTTTTTTTTTTTTATCAGAATAATTATAGCTTCTTTCCATTGTTAGAAAAAGGATCGGGTTATTTATTTAAACAGATGGAGTAATTTTTTGTGTATACACATTCGGATGTTTTTTTAAGAAATATGTATAATGTAAAAATTGTTCATACCGGTGGCAGATTGTTTAATCGATTTAACAGCCCGGCTGATGATTTAATTTTTCCTGGTAATGGAATTGTATGTTTGACCATTTGTTGTGCCAAATTTTAAAATTCTCGATTGCGTACTTGTTCTATTTGTACCATACAAGACGCTAGATTATTGTTTTTGTGTACGACTGACACCACCTACTGAGGTAGCACTTGGTATTTGAGAAGTGTATGTTTTATATTAAATAAATGTATATTATTCCATGGGTGTTGAATTAGAGTTTTAGCTGTTAATGTATTCGATCCAGTTTCTGGTTTTTTCTTGCTTGAGTATCAATCTTGGTTTTGTTCAACCATGTTGATAAACTATATGATTTTATCTATTGCAGATGATCGGTTTTTAATTGCTTTCCTTCTATTACTAATGTGATATGTTTCTGCCAAAAAGAAATCGAAATTTTATTAAAGCAAAATATAAATCATGTAGCGCGTTAACGACTTGGTCGTTCGGCAGTTATATTTTCCACGTAACGAAATAATATATTAGGATAAAAAAAATTTCAATCATAATTCGTATGTTTGATCCGAAATTCTGCTACTGCAAATTAAATAACCGAACGCTTAAAAGAACAGCTCTTCTCTCAATAACTAGGCGTCAAAAATATATCTATGTGCATACACTCGCTTTTAATGATAAATCGTTTAAATCAATAAAATACTAATAATAGCAATTAATAATAAACGATCTTTCTAAATAGTAGGTAGCCGGTAAAAAAAAGTGTCGTGGCAATCTACTCTATTCAAACATAAATTTACGATCACTATAATGTGCTGGTGGGGCGACATGGCATATTTGTTGTTCGGGATTTCGTAGAGCGCAACTAACAATACTACATATAATTTTTACCATAGCGCATAAAAAAGTTGGTAAGCTGTTACGTCTAGCGATAATTTTCCCGGTTATTTCCTTCTTTTAATATAGTCGCCGAATACATTCTAGTCTCCGTCGACGCCCTTCTCTTATACTAGTTTATTCATGAATTGTCGCCAAGCAATTATTTATATCAAGAAGAAATTCTGCTTTCATGCATACCATTTAAACAACGACGCTAAGAAGAGAAACTTGCATTAAATGACGCTTCCGTTTTGGTGAATATTTAAAACTTTTTCTTTGAGTCGCATTGTTATTGCACTCGATTAAGTATGAATGTGCAACGTACACGTCGAAGAATAAATCCGTCGCTTCAATCGGTTACGAAATTTATAATTACCGGTGCTACGATGGCAACTTCCTTCTTATCGAATCGATCGAGTTAGATGATATACAATGATTATAACAAAGTTTATTAGCTAGCCTAGCTGGATGTGAATTCCTTAATGGTGCTTGCATAATAAAATCCCCAGTTTACTACTAAAGTTAAGTACACTCTCCCGAAATATGTGCGCTACATTTCAGTCAGATATAAAAGTTTTCGTTTTAATGTAAAAGTTGGATTTTTTTTTTTTTTTCGAACTATATAAATAATAAAAGTCATTATGAAAAAGGAAGGAAGAACATCCATTTCTGCTAGAAAACGTGATTTTTTATCTTATAATATGAGCAAAAATTGACCATAATATACGAATATATATACACCTATATGTGTATATATATTCCATGAGTTAGATTTTTTGTTAAGCAAGAAATTTAAAAAAAGAAGGAATCAATGTTTTGGTAGTTGTGGTACTTTTAGGGTTTAGTGTAACACGCTTATTTACCCTTTAGGGTAAAAAGTAATGTGTTTGGTTACGGTGGGGTAGACAGTGAAAACAGATAATAAAGGTGTATTTTGTTTTATAGTGAAATGCGAATTTAGGATGTATAACATTGAGTTGTACATATGATAATTTGTAACAATACTTCTCGCTTATGAATATTTGCTTTTATTTTGGTGTAACGCGAGAATACTTTAATACATTACAATGATGTAGTGTACAAATATATATATATAGGAATGTAGCTTTCATATATAGTGCGCCCATTATTGCTGTATTTGTTTGTGAAATTTATTGCCACATTGACTGATTTAGAATAGGTCTGGAATCACGGGCGGGTACATTATTAAATTAGCAATTCTTGTATTCGGACGGAATTCACGGATTAGGGGTTTCTTGTGTCCAGAAATAAATAGTTCTTAAACGGAGGAATATTCAGTGATCGTATTTTTATTTAGGGTTTTTTTGAAAGGTAAATGAAAATAAATACGTTCAGAGTAATCGATTGTTTTTGAGTTAGGTTATAAAGCTTTTATTGACCGCTTTTTTGCGTTGTTTTTGCGATAATGCTGACGAAGGATACATAGGACGATATGAAGGAGGAATTCATTTGGTATGGGTAGTGGAATGACAATTGCGAGTTTTCAACTTGAAGGAATACTTCTTGTAATGCAGATTTGGTTACAAATATGAACGAGATGATATTTCACAGAGAAAAACAGATTTTTTAGTTTAGCCCTAGGAACGCATCCTTCATTTAGGTTATGAAGTTGAATTTATTAAGGGTAAGGGAATTGACCGAAATTCGGGAAAAGGCAGGTAGTGTGTAGAAGAGATCGGGAGGATTATCGAAGCGCTGGATTTGGTGATAAGATGGTCAACGGCTGAAGAAGTATTTAGCAAAGGTTTCAACTACATGGGATCGTATACCGCAGTATTTCATTGCTTAATAGTGTTAACGGCAGGTGGTATCTTTATGTTTTTCCGCATATAATATAATTTGGTGTAGTCAAGAGGATGAATAAGATAAATGCAAAGTTTCTTGTTTTTTCTCCTGAATTGTGGCTTTAGTTTTGAATCTATATTTTTTAAAGTTAATTGAATCTATATTTTTTAAAGTTAATTGAATCTGGTAGGAGTCCCGGAAGATTTATACTTTCGCGGTATGTGTGTTTTCTAATTGCGTCGGCTGTTTTTGTATTTCCGAACGGCGTAAAGGAAATTGTCGTAGTTTATTGTTTGGGCTAGATTTGAGGATCAAAGTATTAGTTTATCTTAGGACGTTATATATTTTCTTCATGCAATGGTAATACCTACTGCAGCGGAGCTGGTGGAATTTGACCAATTGACTCGTTTAAAAAGAAATTCGGTAGATTGGGAAATGTCAGATTTTACAGGAAGGGTAGAGAGAAAGTAATTAGAATGAAAAAACGGTTATTGGAGCAATTGCGTATTTTAAGAAGTTCCGGAGAGTATAAAATCAGGTCTACATTTGAGAACCGAGAGATTGAAACAGATTAGAAAGGAATTTGAGTTCCTAATAATAACTTTTTCTTGGTAGTTTGTGTAGTTGGAGAAGTTGAGAGGTCCAACAGAGTAAGCGAACATTAAAGTTTTCCAGGATTAATTGTGCGAGTTAGGCCAAAAAAAAGTGATTCGAGTTGGTTCTAATGAATTCCGGGAGTTGAGTGGAAGGTTGAAGTACAGTGTGGAGCAAACGAAATAATGAACTAAATCCAACTAATCTCAAGCCTACAAATAAAACATGGCGCTGAAGTGTTTGGTAGTTTTGGGATGTTAATATGCTCATACCGTCGGTGAGTTAATATTTATTGACGATATCACGTATTCGCGATGGATTTTCTTCGACATGTAGACCTTTTGAAATAAAATCTGCACAAAAGTTATACAAAAATGAGAACTTTTAAATACGCGAGAATAATCATTCTAAACAAAAGCTTCGCATTGTTCAGTAATAGCGCTTGTATATATTCCCAGAATTTCTTTGTTCTCCTTCCGGATTTCTTGAATTAAATTCAGTCAAAATCTTGTAGGATAAATTAAATCTTAGCGTTCCTCGGATGCCGGTTAGTTAGAAGGTGAAGCTTGAAAAACATGGGACGCAGATAGATCGAAATACCCAAATAAAATAATCTTCAGTTTGCAAAATCGTTTAGAATGTGCGTTATTCAAAAAAAAAACCTCTATCTCAAATCCCCCTTTCGTTCCGTTCAAGGAGCAAAAATATTAAACTTTCCACACTTAGGATTTCCTACTTCCGCCTGATCCATTCTTATCGATCCCCTGCTTTGTCCCTTTTGCCAAAGGACACAACTTTCCATTTCTCACTTACTAACATCTTGTCATTCTCTTATGGCACTTAGAGCCCAGCATGGCCTTCCTCCCTTCCTTAACCCCAACTCCTAACTAATCTTTCCTGTCATATCCGCTGTGTGTTCCAATTCCTCCATTCCCTTAATCTCCTAAGTTCAATTTAGTTTCCTCTCTATTGCCCGGGCGCGCATGACCCGTTTGAGCAGCCGGCGCCTGTATAGTACAATAATAATAATAATAAAGAGGAAAGATACTTTTGTGATAGTAATTAAAGTTTTTTACATTTTACGGTCTGTGATTTTTGTTCGTGAAAATTAGGTGTTTTATACTATGTGTTGATCTTTCAGAGAGGTAATAGTTTTTATTTATTTGACAAAGTTTCTTTTTTTGATTTATTTTACTTAAGTGATAACTTTTTATTTTTATGTAATCAAAAACTGTAATGTTCTGTTCTTAATAGACTTTTTCTTTTTTTCTTTCCATTTTCGATTGTTTCAAAAATTGAGCGAAAAGAAAAATTTCTTTTTTTTTGGTATCGCCAGTTGAGGGCATTACCCAACATTAGGTTGTTAATAGAGAGGGAGAAACGAATTAGAATTGAATGTTACTGGAGATAGAAGCAATGAAGGATGCTATAATTGGAATGACCGCCGGGGATAGAAGTGAAAGAATAAACGAAGCACTGTATGGAGTAGGCAAACTGAGTTTCAGCATTCGAAGAAGATGTGATTTGTGTCGTAGAGTAAATCAGAATCCTCCGGATGGAAAAAACAAAAGGGAGAAGCCGACATAAAAAAACGAAAAGAGGATGCTGGAAGTCGACTATGATCTAGGCGAAGCCTGCAAATCGAAGAGATAAGAAAGTGTGAGAGGAGGGAACTCATAGTACCAAGGGTACGGAGTAGGGTAGGTTAGGATTCTAAGATAAAATGATTCAGCATTTGAGAATAAAAGGGGATAGATCGTTTTATAGATACTGTATGTATTTATGTAGAACCTGTAATAAAAGAAATTTTCGGATTCGACCTGTAAAAACGTTTGGTCAAAAGAAAAAAAATACAACTCTTAGAACCTCCTTTGCTTTTGAGAGGGATAAGTGGCGCGTCGAAATTTTTCTATTAAATTCAAATCACTAAATAAACAAGTACACATATTTCAATTGCGTATATAGAGTGTTGATATGCGCTAAAAAATACGAACTAATGATACTACGTAATTTTTAATTAAATGTGTACATGAAACAGAAAATTAAAAAAACTTCAAAATATTTTGAATTTAAATTTTTTTTTTTTAACGTCGTACATGCATAATGAAATCGGAATTTGAACACATAAAATTTAGCGGAATGTTGATGGAAATGTATCATGCGTGGTGATTTCATAAAAAAAAATAAATGCTAATTTTGAATGTTATTTGGCTGATATCATTTTCGGCTATATTATTCGTTTTCTGAACTCTTTTTAACAAAATGATATTTTTTTAAATTTCACTTTGTTTCTTTTTTTCGCTATCACATCGATAGAATACATATTATAGCGGAAAAAAAGCTTAATTAAAAAAAAACATAATTTTCCCAATTCGATTTAAAAGCTTTTGTCTACTACTAGAAGTTATGGCTCTTTTCGGAATAGCAAAATCAAAACGTTTCAACTGTTTCTGACAAGGCATTTCATTTAGGTTAAATAGTAATTGCTTTTTTTCTTTTTTTCTTTTTTTCTTTTTTTTTTTTTAATTTTTTCTTTATTCTATTACAGCGAATGCAGTTGAAACGCGAAAAGTACTGGCTTAATAAAATTTTGTATTTCATGTCGCTATCCCTCTAGTTTTTATTTCTTCCGCATTTAAAAAAAAAACCAAATAAATAAATGCCTAAATTACAGCACAGCACGACGCTGCTCAGAGCCTTTTATCTGACTGGCTGAAAGTATTTCCGTTTTAGTTTTTCATTTTAATTTTACCGTTTGTTTACAGTTTCTTGCTTAGAAATAATAAATACATTTTAACTATGTACTTGTTGTTTTTGTCAGGTCTATTTTATTCGAGTTCATTGTTTATTTCGTGACAATGTATATCAACAATAGATTGTAAACGTACATTTCAAGTCGATAGAAGGTCAAATGAGAAACTTAGATCAGTATTTGCTGATAGCGTCATTTAGTGGTGATAGAATTTCCATAGAACTCCAGTTCATTTTCCCTAAATAGTTTTCCATAATATTAGTTGTAATCTATTTATCTATTTAGCCTTCTATTTTCCTATCTATCTATTAATCTATCTACACACATATATATATTATATATGTATCTTTTCTATCATTCTAAATAAAACCGTGGTAAAATATGTTCCCTTCTATTAATAATTTACACACAGTGCTAACGAACTAGCAGTTTTTTGTATACTAAAACATTCTAACTATGGCGAACTTTCGGTGTAAAATACAAGAATAGTTTATAACGTATACAAACATAAAAAACTTACCAAAACGTTCATTGTCTTCCCTTTTTATTGAAGCAGGAATGAAAACTTGTCATTATTTCAAAACGGCAAAAAGAATAAATAAAACAAATTAAAAAGAGAGACGCTGATACATTTGACAGTCGACATTGTAATAAAACAAATTTTAAATCACATTATTCATGGATAACGCTGTTTCGGTATTTTCAAACATTTATTTAATCATGATCGCTGAGCATAAACTAGGTCAAATAAGATACAGTTTATATCACAAATAAATGAATAATTAAGTAGTTGATCAACGTTGCAGTTACTCGATGTTTATAACGTAAATATGAATTGAATAGCTGCAACGTTGGACAATTATTTAATTGTTTATTAATTTATTTGTAACATATTTACAGTATACGGTAAGTAGAAACCATTACAGTTTAGATTACATTAACAAGCGACGTGTATTGTATTAATAAAGAAATATTCGATTATACAGATATTCTATAATTCAAGTGAATGTACACACATATGTACAATTGTATAGAGAGTCTCTGGGAAAATTATTAGGCGCGCCACGTAATATTTACTCAAGAAGTGTTTTTTAATTATTTTTGTTTATGAAATTGTTTTAATATGGAATCAATGCTACGAATAATAAAGAAAATTTAATAGTAAGCGATATTTATTATTATTTTTACATCAAAATACAGGTGGGTCATAAGTAATTGTTTATTTTTAATATTTAGTCAGGATGTTTTTTCGTCGCGATTACGGTCTTGATTCTTCTTGGCGTACTACATGGTCGTACAGTTTCTTTTATCTGTAGATGATGATTCCAGATGTAAATAATTTTTTCAACTGGATTCTTCTAGTTATCGTCTCCTTCATTTTTGGTTTCCTTTTTATCAACTTCCAGGCATTCTCAATTAAATTCGTATTCGGTGAATTTCCAGGTCAAGATAACAAAGGGACAGTTCTCTATATAAAAAAAGTTTTTACGGTACGAACAGTATAGCGGCATCCTGTGAAAAATACGAGATTCTTCATGTAACAAACTTAGGCAATAGTCTGTTTTGTAACCATTTCCTATACTAGTCTCGTCGCACAATACAATTAACCTCGTAGAAGCCCCCTCCGCACACATACTAACAATGATTAACCATATTATTGGTAGGATGTTTCTCCGTTGAAATTATACACAGTTTGGAGACTGCTAAAATATTAGCGAATAGGTTACATATTGTTCCTATTATTTGTTCGTTCCTCCTAACAACAAAAATCTTGTTTGTTTCTGTTTTGTTTCATTGAGCATTATGGGCACTGCCAGCAGTTGCGGCCATAATGTAGAATGAATGAAATTTCTCTTCCTGAATTTTCTATTATTAGTATTTTTTAATATCTAGTCGTGTCGTAGTTTGCTGGCCAAATGAACTGTTCTGTTCGGGCCAAAAAAAAAAAAAAACAAAAAAAAAACAAAAAACATTTGATATCGTATGAAGATTATAACTGACTCCTTTCTTTTCTAATTGTTTCTTAATAAAGGTTTCCGATTAATGATCCCCCCCCCCCAAAAAAAGACGCCTTTAATGGAGTAAAATGGTACAAAATTAATGTTTAAAAGATGTAGAAAAAAAAAACATAATTCGGTAAAGTGAGGGTCACGCGGTTACTCACAACCGGTCGCGGATGCGGGGACTTCTTGGACCGATCGCGGAACAGTGTTAGGTTCAATAAACATTGCAATAGTAAAATGCTCGAATTGTGCTTTACGTTCCCACCATTTCACCGAACGTTTACAATTTATCAGTGTAAGAACTTTTTGTTCTGTTAGTCGGACCTTATGAAAGCTTTCTGGAGAGAGGCCGCTCCGTTCGCTATTATTCGAAAGACCCGGATCCACTTCTGGAATCGCTAGACGCGAACAATACAAATGGAAATCGGAAATGCGATTATTTTCAGTGCTTCAATTTATTTTCAACTCTGGTTGAATACTTTTCGCGGCTCTGCGACGCGAAGGCTATTACTGTTCCTTTGAATAATATGTCCCGTTAGCGCCATATAATCGAAGAAACACTTTCGAATGGTCATTTTCGTTCTGAGAGCTGCATTCCTCTTGGTTCCTTTTTACAAAAAATTTTCCCTTCCGTTTTTTCTAAATCGACACAAGAAATTTATATGTTACTTGGAAAATACTGTTGATACAGGTATAAAAATAGCGGGACTTAATAAATTTGGTAGCATTAATGTTTATACATTTTTCACGATTATATTGATAACTGATAAAGAATTCTTGGATCGGGGTCCTTCACTGTTTTCTCCACATTGCATGAAATATAAATCAATATTTCCAGCACCTTTAAACTGCTCTCCGTGTAATATAATCCATTATTAAATACTTAAATAAAAAATTTTGTAATTTATAATTTTATATCGTTTAAATTATTTGTTGCTTTTACATTTGTTTATTTTTATTAGTATATTACGTGTATCTATTATTTTATCGAAAATCCACTACGGGTGCCAGGTGTACTCCTCAGCCAGCAAATCTATATTGAAATCACTTAATTCTATACATCACTCCACACTGAGAACCATTTTGGGAGTGCATCGAACTTCTCCAGCTGCCAGCATGTGCGTTCTAGCTGGGTTCCCTCCGCTTTCCTACTTCCGAAAATATATGTCATACTGCGAAATATTTACCATCATTTCAGCCACACACGAAACCTCTCCCTAAAGTTGGAACATTGTGTTCTTAAACCAAGCTTTCCCGGCGACCCACTACCAGAATTACTGGCCGACCTGTGAAGATGTGGTATCACGTCTGTGCAAAGGTCAACACCCAGCCCCAATACCCTTGTGCCGCCTTGGACCACTTTCCAGTTAAATATTGATCTGTCGCTGAAACAACATCCGAACACAAGTCCCCTCTTCACATTGGAAGTGGCAGTTAGGGCAATTAATAAGTACCCGGATCACCTAATTTACTACACTGATGGAGCTAAGACAGTTGGCGAGGCAGGTTCACTGCCCGCAGCCCGTGCATTCGAAGGTCACGACATCTCATGCAAAACTCGACTTAATGATGCCTGTTCTGCATTGGATGCAGAACTGTATGCAATTGCACACTGCTTCCACCACATCGTTACAACTCACACCAGAGCCAGTGATTTCCTCCTGGTTACTGATTCCCTACAATCTTTGAACATGAGTAGGAGCCAAAAATACAACAATCCGATAGTTCTAAAAATATATCACTACTTGTACGAATTGCATCTAATGGATAGTCACGTGTCGCTACTGTGGGTTCCTGGGTACATTAGAGTGCCTGGTAATGAGAGTGTCGACGGAGCAGCACGTTCTGCCTTGCTCTCGCTAATGCCAGAGGACGCGGAGCTACCCTCATCAATTACATATACATTCCTAAAGGTGTGCGAACACCAGTGGAAAACTTGAATGGGCAGCTGCTACAACATTAATAAGAACCATTAGGCCCACAGTTGAAACATGGCGGCCACCGGAAGGAACTGATTTTAAGATCCTCAGCCGGCTGCGAATTGGCCACATCGCTATTTCGCACAAAAACGCCGCCTCCGGCTACATGCCCCTTGTGCAGCCAGACAACCGTACCGACAGTTTCCTACATACTACTTACCTGCCAAAAGGTTACTATGTTGCGGAAGCAACTTGGCTTACTCAGAAATATAGAACAGACCCTCTCAAATGCGGTAATCTCCATCAACAGGATTATTACCTTCATTAAAATGAGTGGCTTAGCTCAGCACATTTAAATGAACCCCCTCCCTTGTGTGTGCTGTAATGACCATAGCGGTTACACATAGCACATACAATTTAAGGGGGGGATTACTATACAACGTTTTGTTACCATCAACTTTTAATGTCAATAATTTTTATTAGTGATATTAAAAGTTGATGGCAACAAAGTGTTGTCTAATCCGTAATATATTAATAAAAATAAATAAATATAAAAACAACAGATAATTTAAACGATATAAATTTTATGCATCGACTTTACAATTATTTAAGTTTTCTATCATTAATCATTTGCTGTTCAGCTGCGACAAATACGAGCACAATAGGAAAAGGTTTTATGAAGAATTAATTTCATGCGGATTGTTCCCTTATTCAGTGTTCATTATTTACTCTGTTCTGGCCATAAGCAGTTTTTATTATGGTTCGCTTTATAATTAATAACAACATTTTGGTTTAATTTATAATAATAATAATATAAAAAAAAAAGAAAAAAAAAAAAAGAAAGAGATTAGAAGAGAGAAAAGAAAATTAAAGAAAGAGTTTTCTGTTTTCTCATTTATTTTTTTTTTTATTATTTTTTTTTTTTTAAATTTAAGAAGGGGTACTAAATCACTCGCTGCATGTAACTACCTCGGTTATCGCAGTGAGTGGACCCACGTTTAAAACATACTCCTTAGCTCGCTAGCCTGAACGAAAGTCATAAGATTGTTCAAAGCAGTAGGGTTATTTGAGAGGATGTCTTCAATCGATGTGATCTGGCCTCGCCGTAACCCATTTAGACGTGTGCATTTCAGCAAGATATGCGAAACTGATGGGTATTCATCGGTAGAACAAAGTGGGCAGGTACTTGGCTTTGGGGCTTGTTTGAGGATATAGTCGTGGGAAAAGGACGTATGTCCCGTTCTCAGGCGATTGATTGCCGAAAACACTTTGCGTTCTGTTCCGACTGGAGGCCACCATGGCTCCGTCGTAGGCTTCAGTTCCCTGAGAAAGGTCGACTGAGACATCCAGTCATGACTCCACTGTGCGAAGACCGTATCTGACAGGAAACCTCTCAGAGATAATGGACCAAAAGCAAATAACGGCATTGGGCACATCATGAATGACCGAGCGACCAGGTCAACCCGCTCATTCCCCGGAACACCGGCATGACTGGGGACCCATAAAAAAACAACTCGGCATCCCCTTCGGCTCAGCTGGTATAAGATAGCCAGGACTTCTAGGACCATTGGTGATTCCGGGTGATCTGACTGCAAAGCACGTATGGACTGCAAGGAATCAGTCACCAGTAAGATTCCGAGCGGTTGGGATCTCAGTTCTAAGTATGCCTGAAGACAAAACAACACAGCATACATTTCGGCTTCCGCAATGGATACAACGTTGTTCAACCGCATGCCCTCTGCGATTCCGTCTATTTCGAAAGCGCATGCCGCTGGGGCAGCCTTGGACTCATTAGCTTTGGATCCATCAGTGTATGCTTTCGAGAACATGGTATATTTATTAATAATATTTAGTGTCCTGTGCCCTCGCAGCGCCGGTGGGTGATTATTATCAGTAAGAGTTGTGATAGCTTCTACCTGAAAAGAAGCCCAGGGTGGGGGTAATTTTGAAAAGTCCGTTCTGGGTGTTAAGTTGGGCTTTATGTTATTTTGCAACAAGATTGCATTGACTTCAGGTAGGTTATCCTTGGGAAAATCAGGCTCCGTAGTTACGTCGCAATGATTCTCCGCAGCCCATGAAAGCATATCGCGATAAGTGAAGAACTTTCTGTTGTAAGACAACGGTGGTATACCAGCTAACGAACATAGGCTTTTAGCTGGAGATGTACGATGGGCGCCAAGTATCATGCGAATAGCGGCGTTATGGATTGGGTCCAGTGTTTTTAACAGGGAACCACTCGCTGACGAGTACACCTGACTCCCATAATTGATTTTGCTGAGGACCAGTGCTTTATAAATATTTAAGAGAAACTTTGGCTGAACATTAAATTTGGGATTTGACAAGAACTTGATTACCCTTAAAGACTGAAGGGATTTAGTTTTTAAATCAGATATAAAGGGCTTCCACGTCAGGTTGGCGTCCATCAAGATGCCTAGGAAAGTTGCTGTTGTTTTATAAGGAATTGGACTATTGTTCACTTGTAGTGATGGCGGATTCTGAACAGGACGACCTCTATGGAACACAACGTATTGAGACTTCTGAGAGGAGAAATCCAGTCCATTCTTTCCTGACCATTGCTGCAATCTATTAATTGTATTTTGCAGGATAGACTGGGCCAAGG
This sequence comes from Icerya purchasi, assembly GCA_039619475.1. Taxonomy (NCBI): domain Eukaryota; kingdom Metazoa; phylum Arthropoda; class Insecta; order Hemiptera; family Monophlebidae; genus Icerya; species Icerya purchasi. Next base: position 245,186,656 of record CM077115.1, read on the forward strand.
AAGGGATGTTAGATGCCACGGACATGTTTAGATCATCTATATATAGGCGAGCACTTACTGGAGGCCTGATGCAGTCAACAATATCGTTTATATAGAGGATAAACAGGGTAGCACTTAAGGCGGAACCTTGAGGTACCCCGTTCTCTATTGGAACTTTTCTCGATATCGAGGAGCCAATTCGGATTTGAATCCATCTATCGCTCAGATAGTTGTGAATGTATCGCCCCAGCTTACCGCCCACCCCGACCGCTTTTAATTTCCGAAGCAAGTGTTGCCTCGATACGCGGTCGAATGCCTTCTCCATATCGAAGAATACTGCATAAAGGTGGTGTCGACGATGAAAGGCAGATACAATTTGTCTTTGAAGGCTCAATAAATGATTAATAGTTGACTTTGATTTTCGGCCTCCAGCTTGAATTGGTGATAGGACAGAGTTTGCTTCAAGGAAATGCAGAAGTCGCTTGTTCACCATCTTTTCCATCGTTTTAGGCAGGACAGACAGCAATGATATTGGTCGATAACTTTCAACTTGGAAAGGATTTTTATTCACCTTTGGGATAGGAATGACGGTCGCAACTTTCCATGCATCCGGAATAGCCCCAGCTGACCATATCTGATTATATATATTCAGTAAGAATTCCTTAACATGGCCCGGGAGATATTTCAACATGTAGGGGTGTATCGAATCTTCACCGGGTGCACTGTTCCTGGTGTGATACTTAAGTTGGAACTCTAGTTCAGCCATAGAAAAGGGGCAGTTATAAGGATCGTCAGCATTGGAATCGAAATTAATGGACTGTTGCTCATAAAGTGTTTTTTGCTGTTGGAAATTGCTGGAATACTTCAGTGCCGAGAATTCTGTGGAAAAATAATGTGCAAATGCTTCTGCAACATCTCTAGTCTCTGTTATGTGAACTTGGGTGCGTACGGGTACTATTGCTGTTACTAATAGTTCTGATTTTTTCCCACATTACGTGAGCATTAACTGTTTGAGGAATTGATGCTGCAAAAGAATTCCACGACTCCTGTTTTTTGCTGCGGATGAGGTCTCGGGCAGCTGCTCTACACTTCTTAAATGTGATTAGGTCCTCAACCTTTCCAGTTGACTTATATTTCCTGAGAGCTCGTTTTCGCTCTGTTATCGCTTTTTTAATGTCATCGCACCACCACGGAACTGGTCTACTCCGCTTTCTTTGTGATACTTTTGGAATTGTTACGTTGGCTGCCACCGAAATCACATTTTTTAAGACATTTATATTGATTTCTATTGACTCGTGTTGGTTGAGAAAGAGTCGTCACTCTCTTCGAATATGCTTCCCAATCTGCTCTTTGAAAAATGAAACGCGGCATTAATCCTTCAAGCTGGTTGGGTGTCACTGTACTTTTAAACTCTATTATTATAGGAAAGTGGTCGCTCGAGCATAAGTCATCCATCACCCGTAGGGAAAATTTAGGGGCCAGCATGCTTGAGCACAGGGCTAGATCTATCGTTGAGAAAGTGTGATGCGTAAAATTAAAATGGGTGGGTGAAGTTGTAGTGAGTAACACCAGGTCGCTATTAATTACAATATCGGATAATACTCGTCCATGCTGATTTGAGGACAACGAGCCCCATAATGGCGAGTGAGCATTAAAGTCTCCGAGGAGCATTGCATCACTTCCGAACGCACTGATGAGGGAATCCATTTGGCTGTGGGTTACCTCGCTTCCAGGAGGTAGGTAGCAATTACAAATTTTTACTTCTGACGAGGAAAGAGAAGGGATGTTGACTCGTATAGTTACAGCTTGAAAAGTAGTTGTAATTGGTATCTGTTGCGCTGGTAGTGACGTGTGTACTAGCGTCGCCACACCACCACTCGCTCTCTCCCCGTTTGGATTATCATACCGGAAAATATTATAATTCTTAATGGACGTTCTGGCATCTGGCTTAAGTCTGGTTTCTTGCAGGCATACTATTAGTGGAGAAATCTCGGCTATTAGCTGTTCTAGTTCGGCCCTATTGCTTGCGAAACTTCGACAGTTCCACTGCATTATCACTCCTTTATTTTCCAAATCCATTTTTATTTTCATGAAAAAAAAAAAATTACTGTAATATTAAAGCTCTTACCGTGGAGCCGCCGAGAGTGTCTTATTTAGCAACGTTATGGTGAGGAGTCTTTATTATCTGCACGAAGTTCATCGTTATTTATCTTGTCTGGTGCGTTTTGCATTTTTGAAATTTTATTTAGTTCTTTTATTATACGGGTGCATCTATTTGTACTATATTACTTTGTTGGTGAGGACAGTTAGTTTTATTTCATTTTATTCCTTATCAATCTATTTATTTATTTTTCTTGCATTGTGGTCTTTGTTCAGTGTGGCTATTTTTCATTTTGTTGTTGTTTTTTTTTTAGAAATAAAAAAGTCTTATTTTTGTTTGTTTAAGTTTCATTAGGCAATGTGGGCACTGTTCTGCAGTTGCGGCCATATTGCGGAATGATAGCCTATTTTAATTTTTTATTCTGTTTTTTTTCCTTGTTTGGGCTTTGTCAGCAACGGACGATTACCCGTCAACACCTGTAAATAGATGTAATTAGGAGTTGCAAGGAATGGAATCTGGCAAAGAACGCTATACCAAGTATGGAGAAACAATAAGAAGCAACGTCAATAAATGCCAAACTTATGCATCCTGAAAATAGAAAGAATGTCATTGCCGAAGGTAAGAGCAAAAGAATTTAGTTGTCCCATACCATAGCCACATCTGCAATTACAGAGCCCACAGTATTAATGGACAAAGAAATCGGACGACAAATAATTAAGGAAGAAGAAACACGCTAGATGTTTAAAAAGCAGTTAGAACCATCAAGCAACAAAGCTGTATATAGACCACAGCGCTTAGCGTGCCGTGAAGAGTTATCTGAAATAAATATTTAAAGCTTTCACAGTGATTACTCGTAATAAATAAATTTCGGAAGATGGCCAGTGTAAGCTGGTCGGAACGTTAATCTTTTTAAACACAGTTTTTCCGAAATTTATTTATTATGAGTTATCTGAAAGTTCAATGACTTTCTCCACTGCTATAAAATAGAGTTTGTAATTCTTAATTATGAAAATTGATTAATTTAATTTGGCATTGTGGGCACTGCTCTACAGTCGCAGCCATATTGCAGAATGTTAACCTATTTTAATTTCTTATTATCGAAATTAAGCTTTTCAATTTTCCTCATTTCTGATCTATGTTTATAATGTGAAGTATTTTGAGTATTATGATTATATATTTTTTTACAATTACTTTGGCGTGCAATATTTGAAACCAGACTTCGACATATTCGGTCGGTGCTAATTTCGCACATGCCGGCATACTATTTAATCGTCTCCGCTTAGTCTTATATTAGCGACGTAAATCATTCGCTATGTTTTTATGTTTTATTATAAATTTTTCATAATTTTCGGTATTGATTACTCTAACTTGAATGGGAATCATAAATCCCTCTGACCTTGAGAACATTTCGTCTCTGATAAGTTAATTAACAGATGTTTATTTATTGACTTAATTTATCTTAATTTCTTTTGGGCATCATCTGCCATGTTGCGCACGTGATTTTCCATGCATTACATGTATTCGTCTTCATGGACGCAGTTTTTATTTCTTCCATTTTTCTAGCTTTATTACACTGAGATCTAGGCTTGTCAGTCCTTGATTTATATTAATTTCATTTCATTGATTTATCTACAAAAGTTTAATTATTATTATTATTACTCAATATCAAAAGTATTTATTTCAATTGTCAAGAGTTTCAAATTTTTCTAAAATATTCGTTCTCAAACAATGTAGATTTTTTTTTTGTCCAGAAAAATAAAAAAAAAGTTTGCGCAACAATGATGATTTTACGATTTTAATATTTCCTGTCGGCGACGTAAACAGTTGTCTGTACAAATTTATACGTGAATTTCTAATCCACTCGGTAGATGAAACGAATATTTTTATAATTATTTCACAGCTGATAAATGTTCTTTTTTTTTCACCATCGTAGTGTACTCTTTTTTTCCCCCAATCCAAAAGGTTTGCATAAATATATTTAAATATAAATGAAACAATATTAAAAGTTGAAGTAACAAAAAAAATCAACAAATTATACACTTAAAACCGGAATATAATGTAACTTCCTACAACTAAGTCTTGAAGCTACATTTAAACTTACGTATATTGTATTTATTTTTTAAATTTATATGTATTTTTTTTTTATTGTTATTATTGCTTTTTAACTATTATTATTATTTTTTAATTATTATTATTATTTTTTAATTATTATTATTATTTTTTAATTATTATTATTGTTTTTAAATTATTATTATTAATTTTAAATTGTTATTATTATTTTTAAATTATTATTATTTTTTCTTATACAGTATATATTATCTTCAAATTATAATAGCGAATGCATACGGTGTATTTGTACTATTTTTTTTTTTTTTTTTGTGAATCAAAGTAATGAATAATTAAAACGTAAATAACCATACATTTAAAGAATATTCATAAATAGATATATTTTATAAAACGTCCCATCGTCAGCTAGAAAAGAAAAGAAAAGAGATATTATTAGTAAAGACGAACGGGGCAGTATATGCAATCTGAATCTAAGAAGTCCTACATCGGAATGATTCGAAAAATAGAAAACAATAGTATACGGTGTACAAAAATACGAGTAAAAACATCTAAAAAAGGGGTAAAAGATGTCACTGTACTGAAATTAAGCTCGGAGATGGTGGTGTAGATCAAATTTTTAACCGCAGTGAAGTGAGGAACGTGCATTGTTCTATCGTCATCGTCCTAGCTAGTACTAGGAAGATATTGAAAAGGCTATTTAGTTCGAGTGAACCGTAGAAGAAGATAAAAAATTCGGTCCCTACAGTCAGCGGATTGTTAATTTCATACGCGTATCTTGATAGTACGAAGTTGGAAACAATTTGAGATGGTTTTTAAAAAAAACCTGGTTTTCTCGTCATTGAAGGGAATTTCAGCGCTCGCTATCGCAGTCGATCGCATTTTTAGAATTTTTTAAGCAGCTTTATCCGCTAAACTGTTTCACCTGTGTAGCCGACAATTCAAAGAGATGCTGGCAAAGAAGCGGTAAATGTATTCCACGCTATTTTTTTGTTTTTTAATTATTCTTTTTTCCCCAACTGGTTTTATTTGGACGTAAATCAATCATTCTACCGAAATATAAAATTTTCTGCATATTTTGTACAGTCGCGGCAGAATCGGAATTAAAATATTCCGTTGATTCTCGTAAATAGAGTAATCTAACACAGGCTGAATTCACAGAAGTTGTCGAGTTCGTTAATATGCATTTACATTCGAAGTTAGTTCGGAATTAATTGCGAAAACTCCGCGTCCCGAAACTTCGTGGTCTACTATTTCCGTATTGGGAAAATAGTTTTTCTCTTTTTCCGTTTTTTCTATTTCGATCCAAAGTTTCCGACTACACCTTTTCTTCAGCGAAGTATGACCGTACATACGCGCATCGAAATTTAATGTGTCCTTATGATTCTCCAGAGCTCAATTATACCTGTGATGCGAATCACATTTTGTTCGAATGCTCCTTTATTTCCTCCGAACGTTCTACTCTGTATTCTAGTCTTCTGCGCCTTGGCCTTCCTACTCCTTATAGTGCCCACTCCATTCTTGCACTCCCCTCTCTCAATATAGTTCATTTGTTGGCCTTCTTTATCTCCTCAATTTCTAATCTTTTCCTTATATAAGGTACATTTCCCCTTGCGTTGGGTAAGTTCCACTGTTGACGTGCCCAAAAAAAAAAAAAAAAAAAATTAGAGTACTTCGTTATGTTTATTACGCTAAATAATATCGGTGGGTAATAACTGATTAATTCGAATACATAAAGCCCTCGTAAGATTGAAACTTGACTATGGATGGTTACATTGTAGCTTTCAACTTTGAAATCTATAAACATACTACGCACTGTTATTCGACTAGCTTCTGGATCATCTATTACACATATCACATTCCGTTAGCACATCCACGAATAGTGTCATCGTCAGCCATTTTGTACGGACAAAATCATATTCACACTTCGCAGAACACATAAATTCATCGATATCTTTTTATAGCACTTTTAATGGCTATAGTGATTACACGCTACTTTGAATTTGGAGATTTTTGAGAATTGCGTATAAGATTAATTTTACAATTAAACTGCAGGATTTTTTAAATACTCGGAGCAATTTTTTTAAATTTTTTTATTTATTTTTTGTTTTTTTTGTTTTTTTTCTTTCTTTTTTTTTTTCCCACTTGTTATTAGTTCTAAAGAAAGTTGTTTTGTTTCCAAAGCTGAACGAAGAAAAAAAGAATATATCATGTACATCCAGTTTAATTATCTTATCGAAATAGCACGCTGTAGAAGAATCTTGTGGAAATGGTAAAACTACAGATAATTCGGTGTGACCAGAAAGTTCTTTTAAAAAGTCACTTTCTCGCGTTCCGATTAACTGCGATGTTGAAATCTTTTTACACTTACATACGGATTTTTATGTTGAAAAAGTTGTTTTTATATCAACGCGGCTATGAAAAAAAAAAAAAAAAAACTTAAATAGTTTTTGTGATTTTTGTCGTATAATCTAATTCCTAAAATATCTACGTGATTAAAAACCTTAAAAGTAAAATGCGGTAATAAATCGGTTGTTCGCTCGCGTGCTTATCAGTTAACGATTGTTCAGCGATAACGGCATCTTCACTTTCAAACACATCGTTTGTATAGCTGATAAGACTGGTGAGATCGTTTTAATTTAATCGCTCTGCGCTCGTCTTTCGGTTATTTAGCGGTCTTTCTTAAGAAGATTAAGTTCATTCTGTTTAGTTAATTTATTTCTATTTATATATTTTATTTTATTTTATTTTCCTTCGTTACCCCCCTTCCTTTTTTTTTCTTTTCTCTATTTCTTATTTTCTGTGTTTGATCAATGAGCTCGTCTAGTGGAGGCCTCTCAGCGGCCTCCTCCAAGGAAAGTAAGTTGTCGAAACCGAATCTGCATCTCCAGATGGAGGTTGACGCTTCTGGTAAACGTAAGTTATCCGGTCCCCTTTCACCGGTCGCATCGGTCCCTAGTAAGGATCTGCGACTCTCTAATCCAGACCTCATTAATCTCGCTGCCAATAGCAGGAATAATAGCGATACCAGTGAAAATAACACTAAAAATAGTAAAAATAATAATAATAAAAATAACAGTAATAACAATAAAAATAATAATAGTAGAGATAATAGTATTAATCACTTAAGCAATAATAACTCTAACATTAACGTCAGTGTTACCGATGCTATTAAAAACTTTACTATTAAAAACTCGCACCTTACTAGTAGTATCAGTAATACAAATAATAATAATAACAGAAATGCCGACAATAAAAATAATACTAACGGTAATTATAGTAACAGTAATAACAATAGCAATAATAATAATAATTATAGTGATGGTAATAGTGGTAATAATAATTCAATTCAATTCAATTCAATTTATTTATTATTATTATTATTATTACAATATTTCACAAATGCGCTACGTAGCGCGAATAGTGAAAAGCAAAAGTAAAATTAAACATAATATCTTCGAATTACAATGAAGTGCGAATATAGCGATAAAAGCATGAAATAAATGAGATAATAATAAATACGAAAATTAAAAATAACATATACGGATTACAAATGAAGTGCGAAATATAGCGATAAATGCATGAAATTAAATGAAGTAATGATAAAAATATATTATAATCAGTTGAATTGAAACAAAATAAAAATTGTTTGTATAAATATGTTGAAAACAGGAGAAAAGTATATAAATGATTAAATAAAAAATAAAAAATAATGCTATTTTAAAAACTAACAAAATTGAATCTATCGGAAAATTAAATCTACAATTTAAGCATATAAATTATTTATATAACCTATCATCAGCCAAGCTCAACATATTCCCACAATATTTCAACTCTGACGTGTACTGCAAATGTAATAACCGAAATAAAATAAATATAAAGCTAGGTAAATGAATAAAATGTAAAGATATACGTAAATAGATAAAAGATATAAATTAAGTAATGAACTAAATGGAATAAAAATATAAATAAGATAACTAAATATAAAATATATAAAATATGTAAATATAACGTAATAGTAAGAGTAATGTAACCTATTGAGTAGTATTTATAGAAGCTGGTACTTAAATGATAACACATTAAATTTATAAATATTTATATTAAATGATACAGTCTCGTTTAACAAAGGGGCCTAAATGAGATGTCACTTGAGAAAACATGTATTAATGTAGCCTGCAGTCATCCATATAACCCCCAGCATATTTTGAAGAAGCAGTCTCAATTTACGAAACATCCCGGCAGATATATTTGACTAAGAAAATTTCACTTGACATCTTTAAAAATAATAATGGTAATAATATTAATAATATAAAAATGAGGATAAAACCAGTAACAATAATAATCATGCAGGTGGCGTAGACATATTTACTAATAATGGTTATCGTAATAATTATTATCAACAGAATCAGGTTTGAAAGATTAGAAACATAACGATTCAATTGTGCCGAAGAAACTACATGACCCATATATACAATTATAATATTTATGATAGTTATATTAAATAATAGTAATAGTAATAATAATAGTAATAGTAATAATAATAGTAATAGTAATAAGTAATAGCAAATGAGAGTAAATAACAACGACACTTAACAACAGTAATAAACAAATACTCAGAATGAAGATGAAGATTGTAATTAATGCCGGAGTATAAGAAAGGGTTTATCATATCTGCGATAACAACATTTATTGAGTCCCATTACCCGTGATGTATTGAAGTAGGTGTTTGTGTCTCTTTTTATAATTTAATAAGTGTACTTTTAAGCTGGACGGTAAAGAGTTGAAAATAATAGACCCTTTATAAACTGTTTGTATACGTGTGTGAAATTTTCGAAAGTCTGGAACAGGGGCAATTTCTACATTTGCAGACCTTGTTTTCCCATGGGCAACTGAAATATTGAATCTATCCTTATATTTAAAAACGAAATTTAGTATTTTTGAAGTGTATAACTCTGTAACTGATAAAATAGCATTATTTGGCGACGGATCAATGGCTCGTTTCACTGCTCTCTGTAATATTTCGACGGGACTTATATGAGTTACTGCTGCACCTCCCCAATGTATGATTCCATATCCAAGTACTGGCTGATATAGGCCTAAATATAATCTGCGTAAATGCTGAGCTGTGAAATAGTCACGTAGGTAGTAAAAGATGTAATTTAGTCTTCTTAGTTTTTTTGCCAAGTATATGGTATGTTTATTCCACGCGAGTTTACTGTCCAGCATTAAACCTAAGTATTTTATTTCATAAATCCTTTCAATTGAAATGTTACCACCGTAGGAAATACAAAATCTGTCCCAAAGCCTTTGATCCTGATAACTGTAAATCATAAATTTAGTCTTATTTTCATTTAGGGATAATTTGTTATGTTGTAACCATGTACAGATTTTTTGTATATCTTCTTGGATGGGTGAATGCAATTTTTCTGGGAAGCGGGAATTCAGCACTAGTGCAGTATCGTCAGCATAGGTAAATATTTTTCCATTTACAGACAAATTACACAGATCGTTTATATATACCTGAAATAGATAAGGACCTAAGATACTACCCTGAGGAACCCCAGTTTCCTGTATAGTACTGTCGCTAAAGACACCATTAATTTTAGTTACATTTTTCCTACTAGTTAAGTATGTTCTGAACCAGTTATAAATATTACCCCGAAAACCGCAGGCGTATAATTTCTTTAGTAAAATTTGGTGATTTACCGTATCGAAAGCTTTCCTTATATCGAAATACACAGCTACCACAGATCTGCCTTCTTCTAGATGCCTAGTTATATATGTAATGTGTTCAAAAACTGCTAAGTCAGTTCCTTTATCCGGTAAAAAGCCATATTGATTGGGACTGAAAAATTTTTGATCATCTAGAAAATTTATTACTAATTTCTTTACACATCTTTCAAAAATTTTAGAAATTGTGGAAGTAATACATATTGGCCTGTAGTTAGATACTTCATTTTTACTCCCGCTTTTGTACACTGGAGTAATTACACCTGTTTTTAGTATGTCAGGAAAAATTCCAGTTTTCACAGATTCATTAAATAAGAAGCATAGAGGTTTTATGAAATAGCTCAGATTATCTCATAAAACCTCTATTAATAATATTAATAATATTAATGGCAACAATGGTAGTAATAGTAATAGTAATGATAATAGTAATGACATTAGTAATAATAATAACAATGATGATAGTAATGGCGGTGGCAGTGGCAATGGTAATGATAATAGTAATGATGATAACAACAATAGTAATACTAACCAAAATAATTCTGATAGTAATGCTAATAATAACAATATGAATATCGCAATATTTGCCAACAATCACCCAGGTCCTTTCACGGTCTACGTGGAAAGTTGCTCTGAGGATAGAAACATCGGCAATCATCACCCTTTAGCCCTTGCAAGGCTTATTCACGCTGCGTCCACTCCTCTAAGCAGAATTGATTCTCTCGGCAAGGGTCGCATTGCGGTCCAATTTCCTTCTGCTTCTTACGCAAACTCTTGCTTAAATAATTCCACTTTCCTTTCATCCAACAATATCAACATTCTCAACAGTCTACTATACAGATTGGGTGTCATCACAGATATCCACCCATCGTTCACAGAAAAGGACATCCTGGAGGGCATTTGGTCCTCTATTCCCATCGTTTCTATTCGCCGAATTCATTGTACTTCCGAGGGAAAGAAAGTTCCGACAAGGTCTGTTGAATTGAAGTTTCTCAACACAGTTCTTCCGGAATTCGTCTCCATTTTCCAACTGAGATTTCTTGTCTCCCCTAGCATCCGTCGACCTACTCAGTGTTCGAAGAGTTTCCTATTTGGACACATCGCCAAACACTGTCGTAGCACCTCCCCTATCTGCCCCCACTGTGCCTCTCGACACCTTATTACAGACTGCAGTAATCTGCAAGAACCGCCACTTTGTCGCAACTGCAAAGGCCCTCATTGCTCTAACGATCGTTCTTGCCCAGAATGGGGAAGACAAAAAGACATTAAGAGGCTAATGGCCTTTGAAAATATTTCTTTTCAAGAGGCTGCCTCTTTAAATAAGAATCGCTTTGTATCACAAGCATTCACCTACGCGGATCGAGCCGCGGTGTCCCCTTTGTCGCACAGAGCTCCTTCCAAAGGGCCTACCTCCTCCCCATCTCGAATCTATTCCCCTCCTAGCCCTAAATCTCTCACTTTCCACAAACCTCGTAATCCTAAATCTTCATATGTTCCTTCTCCTCAATTTCCTCCGCTTCCTTCTAACTTTATCCCTCACCCCTCTAATGGATGGGCTCTTAGGAGATCTACTCATTCAAATATCCCGGCTACAAATGATACCTATGCCCCAATTACTTTTCAAACCAATCCTACCCCCTTGACTAACATCTCTGTTCCTTCCTCGGTTTCTCCGCTCGTGATTCAAACTATCTCGGCGGCCATCATGGAGCTTCTTAACTCCAACAACATTGTTTCTTCTTCCTCCTTTGTTGACTCATTATCATCGTTTCTCTCCAATAATCTTTGTTCTCAATAGTTACAGAAGCATAAAAGTTAAAAGCTCGGAGCCAAGCATTGCTTCTTATTTTCGATGTTGCTCCTTTTCGTCACTTTCTCATTCTATACTCTTTCGTATTCATCCCTTTTTCTTTTCCCGCAAATATTTCCAGGCATTGAAGACAGCTGCCCGAATCGGATGAATTATGCACTTTTTATGTGCTTGTTGGTTTTTTCCTCATTTTGTGAATATGCCGTTGCTGAGGTAATCAAAAATACCTTCGAGCACGGTTTTTTTCACTTTACTCCTCTTGCTCCCCTATGTACTCATGTCAAGTTGCTACAAAACATCTTTGGACTGAGATACATAGGAATTACTCTCCGCTGCACAGTCTCTTGTTCTTATGGAACATTTATTAGGATTGCTGACGTGCACCTAATTCAACTCATAATTTGTAGACTTGATCTACATTCTGCGTTCGTAATGGGCATTAGGCTGTCTACTTCGTTGCCTTTTGTTTTCAGCACCAAAGCCTCCTTTTATGCCAGCGGCATATGTGTCAATGGGAGGACAATTCGTACTTTGCTCTCTGTATGCCTCCCTTTCCTAAAATTTAGCTCAATTTATCTTTCCTCTTGCTCCACTTTATGTTTTATCTGGCTGGCTCCATTTTTCTTACTTTTCCGTTCTATTTCTGTTGTCCTACCTCTTCCTTTTCTTTTACCTCCAAGCTCTACTTATGTGCTGTTGTCCTTGCATCTTGTAATGGCCTCCTACATCTGTCGAGGCCTCTCTCACTTTCTCCCTCTTGTCCCTCTCCCCACTTTCCTTTGTCCCAACCCTTCCAAGGCTTTAATATGGTGGCCGCCTTGAATATATTACAATGGAACTGTCGTAGCCTTAGAGCTAATAAACATTCATTAGACGGTCTGTTGGATCTCCATGAAATCAGTGTCGCTCTTATCTCTGAAACGTGGCTCCGTGCTGGAATGAATCTCCAATTTAGAGGTTTCCCTCTGGTCAGGAATGATCGTGAGGATGGTTACGATGGAGCCGCTATCCTCATAAGAAATGATATTCCCTTTCTTTCTCATAATGTTCCTTATAACTTCTCCTCTAACAACAATCAGCCAAATATTGTACATATCTCTATTCCTACTAACCCTGGCCGCTCCCTAAATTTTATTTCCGTCTACGTTCCTCCTCATTATGATCTTCGTCACTTTCCCCTCTCTCAGTTTTTCAATTCTCTTCCTCATCCCTTTATCATTGGTGGCGACTGGAACGCTCGCTCCCCCTCTTGGAGTTGCTCATCCTATAACTCTAATGGTACTGTCCTTGAAAATTCTATTCTTTCCGATAACTTGGTTCTCCTTAACGATTCCTCGCCTACATATATTAGGAGTCCGTCCATCTTCAGTTCCCTTGACCTAACTTTTTCCTCTCCCAATGCTGGCCTCAACTATAACTGGAGGACTCTTGCGGGTACCTTTGGTAATGATCATGTTCCCATTCTGATAACTCCTCTCAATTTTCTTCTCCTGCTCCATTTAGGCCCCTTCATTCTCCCAAATGGAATCTTTCCAAAACGGACTGGGCTCTATTTCGTTCTATTATGGATCACTTGTTCCTAATTTGTGTCCTTCCTCTGATCTCATATCATCCTATAATTTTTTTCTTCATTCCGCTACATCTGCTCTTTCTTTATCTTCTCCATCTCGCCCCCCGATGCGCTCCAAGCGAGGTACGTCGGCATCTTCACTCTGGTGGAATGACGAGTGCGAGGCAGCTTTTAGGCTCAGTCGAGCTACTTTTAGAAACTTTCGCTCCAGTCCTACTACCGAGAATTTTTTTGCTCACAAGCGAGCTAATGCCAGAGCTAGGTTCATGCTGAAAGCCTTAAAGAGGTCCTCCTGGCAGAACTTCTGTTCTTCCTTCTCCAGAACTACCCCACTTTCTCATATTTGGAAAATGGCTAAGGCGTTCAAATCCCCGTCTTCAGAACACCCGTCTAACCTTAATCTCACTCGTGATAGCCTATTATCTTTTGTCGACTCCACTGCTCCCGCGTACGTTCCTAACTTTGATGAACTTTACTCCTTTTCTTCCGTACAGAGCTCCCCCCCGCACCCTTTAACATCTGCATTCAATATCAATGAACTGAAGTCTGTTCTCCTAAACTCTACCAATCCTACACCGGGTATAGATGGTATTCCATACATAGTCCTTAAAAATCTGTCTGAGCATTGCGTTTTTCCTTGAACTCTTCAATTCCTTTTTATCCAGAGGCATCACTCCGTCTTTCTGGAACTCCTTTATCATTATTCCCATCCCGAAAAAAAATGCTTCCTTACGTCCTACCTCTGTGGCATCATGTTTCAGGAAACTCCTCGAAGGCATGCTGAATAAACGTCTTGTTTGGTGGCTGGAACATAACAACTTACTTCCTTCCAACATGTTTGGCTTTCGACCAGGCATTGGTCCTGCCAATTGTATTAGCTCCTTTGTTTCCCACGTTTATAAATCCTTCATACATAAGCATTTCACGCTGGCTTCTTTTATCGACTTATCCTCAGCCTTTGATAACGTTCATCTACCTAGTCTAAAAGACGCAATGGCCGCAATTAATCTCCCAGTCAAACTCATTTCGCTGACTATTAATCTTATGATAAATCGCATTATCCACATTTCCTCTCCGTGGCTTCGAGCTTCTTTTTTCCTCTTCCTATGACTTGGTAATCGCCAACGAAACTCTTAATTCGTCTTTGTTTGCACTTGAACAGTCCCTATCTTCTATTCACCTTTCTGTTTCTCCTTCTAAATCCTCTTCTATGGTTTTTACTCTCCGCCCCTACAATTCCGCATTAGTCAACCTATCCCTGAATCAAGTTTCTCTTCCCCGTGTTATTTGCTTCTGCTATCTCGGTATTTACCTTAATAGTCGTCTGACCTTCTCTGAGCATATTGACCACCTTTCTTGTTCTGCCGTTAAAAGACTGAACTTGCTAAAATCCTTGTCCCAAACCAAATGGGGAGGTGATCATCATCTGCTCATTTCCCTGTATACATCCATTATTCGCTCCAAGTTTGATTACTGCTCTTTTATCTATGGTTGTGCCTCCAGATCCCTTCTTTCCAAATTAGATATAATACATAACTCCTGTCTCCGTCTTTGCCTCAGTGCTCTCAAATCCTCTCCCATTTCAGCAATGCTCGCGGAATCTAACATACCTCCCCTTTCAGTTCGAAGGTCTTATTTGGGCTATCGATTCCTTTCCAAACGTTTACCTTTCACTTCGTCTCAACTTATTCCTTCCTACATTTACATTGCCAAGAACTGGCGTTTTGTTTCTAATAAAATCCCTATCTTAGCCCCTATTTCTCAACGTCTTAGCCATTTCTCCTCCCATATTATATCCAGCAATAATCTTACGTACTTCTCACTCAATTATTTCGACCTCTTACACCCTCCCAAAGTACATTTTCTCCCTAAATTTTCTAATTCTATGCCTCAGACCGTCATTAAACAGGAATTTCGCAGTACGGTCAGTTGTCTTTTTCCTTCGCATGCACTTGTTTTTACTGATGGCTCTAGAGGACCCGGTGGGGTCGGATCGTCTTTTATTCTTCCCGACTCCAATTTCTCCGAATCCTTTCGCCTCCCATCTTTCTGTTCTATTTTTACGGCCGAATTGATGGCTATCCTTCGTGCGATCATACATATCTCGTCCAATCGTTCGTCCTCCGACTATCTAATCATTTCTGACTCCATGGGTGCTCTCCAGGCTATCAGTTCACCGCTTCCTCCTCCCTCTTCTGACTTCTTCATTCTTCGGCATCGAGGGCAATGAAATGGCGGATGCTTTGGCTCAAGTTGCTGTTCGTTCTCGCTTCTATTTAAAAAAAATCCCGGCTGTTAATCTATTACCCCTTATTAAGAAGCTTCACTTCAAATTTTGGTCGTATGTGTACCCTTCTTCTTTTACCAACAGTCGTTCCTTCTACCTTTCAATCCATCCTCTATTGTCCGTCTGCGCTTTAATCACACACTGCTGCCCTCTTCACGCTATCGATTCTCTTTGCTTCCCTCTCCTCATTGTCCGTTGCATCCAGATGAAGCAGTTGTCTGTGATGCTGATCACATTTTCTTCGAGTGCTCTGCTCTTTCTGCGGAGCGTTCTCTTTTCTATCTTCACCTTCACGCCTTACTGTGCATCTTACATCTTGTCCCTTCCCTCCCAGTCTGTTGTTCTTGTCCTTTATTCCTTTATTTTAGCTGTCTCCAATCGAATTAGGTTCTAGTTAGTTGTCTCTCCTTCTCATTGTGTCTGGGAAATGGTCCATAGTTGATGCGCCCAAAAAAAAAAAAAAAAAAAATGCGAAGAAATTTAACCGCGATATTTACAGGATTAAATTAAGAAGAAAATTGTAAACATTTTGGATTATAGGATAACTGGTGAAAATACGTTGGATAAAAATTTAATAACTTAAAAAACCCCAGTCAGTATGAGAAAGTACGAGTACTTTTTGATTTGCATGTTTGCTGGGAATTAAAATGCCAACAATTATATCGTTAACGGAGAAGATTTAGCCGCGGCGTTGAAACTAAATTGCTTCATCAAAAAAGAAAGAAATTCTTCAAAAAGATTCGGTTTTTAACGAAGAGCATCGTTAGAATATTGCAATTCGGGAAAAATTAAACGAAAGAAATGCCAGGTATTAAGTATTCATGGTTTATTGATATCAGGAATAAATAATATAAAGAATATTTCTTAAATAAATCAGAAAATTAACAACATTAACAACGAACTCATTAATCTTGGGCAACATTTATATCCGGAAAAAACTAATTCTATGTTAATAACTGGAAAACGTAAAAAAAAAACGTGAAATTAAAAGTAGAATAGAATAGAATTAAAACTGAATAATAAGCTTCTTAAATTTAGCGAGGAAATGAAATATTTGGGTATATACATAAGATGACAATCTCAATTTCAGCAAACATACATCATGGATAAAATTAAAAAATATTACACACCACTATTAGGTCTATAAAACAGAAGCTTTGATTTAAAATTTGTGGATCAGATTCACCGGGTCATACTTTTCTATACTGTTCCAAATTCGAGCACATAAGAGTTGAACACAACATCGAAGGAAACTACAACTGGTTCAAGAATAACCATAACACTATTAAGAAGACCATATAAAATATATAACTGAGATACGAAAGAAAAAAAAAAGAATATGATGTTATAATCTAACGTGATAGCTGTTTCACTTTAGATATTTTGTAATGTAGAGGAGATACGGATAAATCATTGGTCAAACGATCTCCATCTGCAAGAATTTATACTTTGTAATCGCTTTTTGTAGGTTTTTAATTTTAAGAATTATTTGAAATTTACAAAAAAGATAATTTATATATATAAAAAAAAGAGAAAAAAAAGTATTCATGGTGTAGGTATATTGGAAGTTTGTTAAATAAAAAAAAATGATACGGTCGACTGTAGATGGTGATTTGTAAGGGGTAGTTGAATTGCCATTTGTTAAATTGAAAACAACTGGATTACACACAATTGTTCCACATTCGTACTTAAAATAGAAGTATTCTTCTTTCAATTATTTACAAGTCGTGGGATTTCCAGTTTGTAGACAATCTAACTGTATATTTTGAATTTAATAAAGAAGAACAGCCAAAACTATATCGTGTAACATAAAATAGGCTTCTGAGCGCAGTATCGTAATTATTAAAAATGATTTGCAGATATTTAAATAAAAATGGAAAAAAAATTACGGAAGAGATGATTACAAATATATATAGATACTTTTCCGAAGGTAGCTTATTTCTAAAATTACTTTCTCCAGATAAATTATTGAAAAAAAACTAAAAACGATCGTAACATTTTAAACAAGAGACGCTTTAGATTAATTTTAAATGTTAATTTAATTAATTTTGATTAATAAATTTGTGCCGGATGTATTATTTTGTTAATAATAATAAAACATATCGGTACCTCTTCCGTGAGTAAACCATTTGGACAGTCCTTCAAGAATCCTTTGTGCCTGAAACAAACGGAACGAAGAAAACTATTACAATTCACCGAAGTGTACAACTGAATAAAATAAAACTTTTTAATTATATTGTAAATATTTAATGCATATATTTGTTAACACGCGATAAAAAAAAATTTCTGTTCCAAGTTTCATAATATAATTATATTTTGATATTTAGGAGTTGCAGAATTGGCGAAGAGAGAATAGAAGGTTTTCAGGGCACTTTTTACTAACTAGAGTTCTTCTGAAATGGGCACATTTTAAACATTTAATAGTGATGGTTCTCTAGACAATGCGTGATTATAATTCGTTTTCCATAATGATTGTATTAGGGAAAAACTTACAAATAAATTTCAAGCAAATTCCGGTCTGTGCTTGAGATGTCGAATAAATCCTTCGCGTACAAATTCGTAAGAAGACCAAAAAAAAACAAAAAAACATAGCGAAAACCGATGTAGCATGAATGATTCTTTGAACACTTTGAGCATGCTAAATATTTCTCCATAACTCGAGACAATCGATGTGACAACACTTTGAAACATGAACATGAATGAGACAGAATAAAAAAATAGCTTTCTGTAGATGTTCACTTAGAAAGTGCTGGGAATGGAAATATGTATGTATGGGAATGTATATAGTGTGCTTTCGCAGCACAATATGCGATTGGTGATTTAATTTTTAGGATCGTAAGAATAAAAAAAATACGTACAAAGAGAAAAAAATTTTCAGATGGCTTTTGGAAAAATAATCTGACAATAATATACAATAATTGATAGTAAAATACGTGTTAGAGACTACGTTTACGCTTCTGCGGTGGTTGATGTTTTGGCGAGCTTTGGAAAATATATTATGAAGGATCTAATTTTGACTTGGATGGCGGGGAGGGACGAAGGAATTATAGGGAATGTGAAAAATGAAAAATATACTCGAATTAATTTTTAAAAACTCACAATATGATAACGAACAATGCAGAACTTGTGCGGGAGTGGATGGTGCACTTTCACAGCAGACGGAGGGTTCTGCGGGTTAATTTTTAGAACCATGGAAAACATTAAAAAAATAAAATATATACATAATATATATATGGATTGTAAAATAATCGTAAGTGCGGAAAAATGAAAATATACTTAGATTACTTCTATAATACTTAGGCTTGGAATAAATTATTATGACCAGTAGAGACACTAACGACAGCAGATGTGTAGGTGGGAACGTGCGGTGCGCATTTGTTGTGACCAAGACATTGATGGATTTAGCTTTAGAGTTGGAGAAAAGTAAAAAATATATTTAGGCTTATTTTATAATACTTAGGCTTGGAAAAAAATTATTATTACGGACAATAGGGAAACTGGCGGCTGAAGAGCGCTCGAAAACGGTCGGTGCGCTTTCGCGACGGCTATCGCAGCGGTGTATACAAACATGTGTGGGAATTGATGGTGGACTTTTGCAGCGGACTCAGAAAAAATAATAATTACCGCTCAATAGGAAACGTCGAGGGCAGTGGGGGGCGTCATTCGGAGCTTTGAAGGTCATAGTAAAAGCAAATAGAATGCAATATATTAGATATGAAGTCGGTGGCGGCAGGTTGCGCGTGCGCAGGATTGGATGGTAGGCTTCTATACAGCGGCCGGGATGATCGGAAGGATAAGAAAAAATAAATAATGTATATTATAGTCGATCAGTAACGTGGGTTGAAGGAGCAAAAGGAACTAAGTTTGGTGTTTTTTTTTCGTTTTTTTTTTCGCCAGTCGAGGGCATTACCTAACATTAGGTTGTGTTAGTGTGTGTGTGTGTGAGAGAGAGAGAGAGAGAGAGAGAGAGAGAGAAACGAATATTGAATATTACTGGAGATAGAAGCGATGAAGGACGCTATAATAGGAATGATCGTCGGGGGATGGGAGGGATAGAATAAACAAAGCACTGTACGGAGTAAGCAAATCGAGTTTCAGGAGTTGTCTATAGAAGTGAGGGCGTTCTATAGATATAGACGTGCATTCGAAGAAGATGTGATTTGTGTCGCAGAATACATCAGAATCATCCGGATGGAAGGAACAAAAGGGAGAAGGGGGTATAAAAAAGTAAAAAGAGGATGCCGGAAGTCGATTATGATCCAGGCGAAGCCTGCAAGTAGAAGAGATAAGAAAGCGCGCGAGATGAGGGAAGTCATAGTACCAAGGGTCCATAGGAGGATGCGCTTGGATACTAAGATAAAAGAATTCAGGATTTTTGAGAATAAAAGGGGATAAATATCGTGCCGTCACCTACGATGGCAATTCCTGAAAAGAACGTTAAGATTACAAGAAGAAAATTTGGGTAGAAATTGACCAGTCTAAACGGCAGATCGAGCTAATGAATCAACCGATTCATCTCAGTGCCAACATAACTGGAGAACCACGAGAAATCGATTTATGAATTGAACGAACGCTATACAGCCTAATGATAAGAGAACGAATCAGGAGTATTATGAAATCTAAGGAATGACGATGAAGAGAAGAGGCGATAGACAGTAGAATACCTTTAGAATCATAAACTATCATAAATTTATTAGAGCCGTTGGTGGAAGTAATGTATTGGATAGCACGAAGGATAGCTGAGGACTCCGCGGTAAAAATGGAGTAGAAAGATGGCAGTTTATAAGATTCGAAATAGTTGAGTGATGGGACCAAAAAGGCCGCTCGCGTACCGTCCGTTGTTTTGGAGCCATCAGTAAAGATAACAGTGTGGAAAGGAAATAAGGATTGCCTGATATGGTTATATTCCTGTCGGACTATTTCGAACGAATAGAGATGGGATGAGTTATTCGGCATGTAAGGCAAAAATATCAGTAGGTTTCCTAGCTCCCAGATAGAGGCGAAGAAAAATATTATTCTTGACACGGTCGAGTTCGGAGTTTCTTGTGAGCGAGTCGGAAATGGACAATTAAGATGACGGCAAATGCGACTGATTTAGTAATTGTTAATAGATCTGGGCTTCGGTACAAAGAAAATGCCTAGAGTTTGTCGTAAAAAAAAAAAAAAAAAAAAAAAAAAATTGTGGATCTGTTACATTTCAGATAGAATGAAGAAGAATGTTTTATTTTTATTTAAAGCGAATTGGAGAAAAAAAGGTTGTACATCAACAGAAATGGCAACTTCCATAAAAGCAGGTTCCTAAAGTTAGTGGAAAGTATAAGGTATCATAATGCTCATAATCTACCAAAAACGGATCAAAATAAAGAAGATACTAGATGTAAAAATGATGGATGTAAGAGCCGAACTTATTTTAAATGTTCAAAGTGTTAATTACACTGATGTTTAACAAAAGAAAGAAATTGTTTTACAGATTTCTATACAAAATGAATATTTTATTTTTTTTTTTTTTTGGAATTTGTGTTTTTTCATTTTAATAATTTTAGCTATTATACACTTTATTTGTTTTTTAATATGCTATATTTTAATGACGTTAAGTTCAAGGCACATTACGATGTACATCTTATTTCTCAGAAATTAGGGGTTAAATTGAAAATTTCGAATATAAAAAAATTTTTACTGTCCTAAATAGTTAGTGAATCAAATTTGAATTTTTTTAGTTATAAAAATAAGAATCAGCACTGAAAGGGTTAATTACGAACTTAACTGACATTTATACATGCATTCACATATGTGTATGCTTTCGTCACGAAGACATTCCATGGACCCCGGATGATGACTTTCTCCATTTCTTATGGAAAAATCGGTGTAATGTGTTATTGTTTGAAAAATGAAATAAAATGTGTTTAAGTATGATACAAAGAAAAATCTTATAGAGCGTTCACAGGGACGGGCCAGTAGATGCCATTGTTCGCTCTGAAAATTTGAAAAAAAAAATTCAAAATGGAAAATTGCTGAAAAATAAGATTGGTTTCTATACAACTCAAAAATTACAGAAAATCCCATTTTTTTTTTAAAAATAATTTCTTTACACAATAAGAAACGATGATTGTTGATTTTCAGTGAAAATAAAAATTATTCGTAACTAATTTAGCACGAATTATAATAAAATTTTTTATTGCAAATTTGATAACAAAAATTATGAAAAAAATTAATCTTAAAGTAATTTAAAAAATTAATTTCCAAGCCTTAATGTAGCAGTGAAATGTATTTCCCATAGACAAAATAATGAAGCGGACATGAAGGGTAGAAAAATCAAACAAGGGATTAGTATGCACGAGATTGTTTGTAGTATACTTATATGGAATCGGAGATCATTAGAATTTTACCAAGATCGGAAGAAGAGGACGTGTATCTTTGGATAGTGCGTAGAATAGTAAAATATTAACCAAAAAAGAAAAATATTGAAGAGATTAATGAAAGAATATTTGTGAGACCATATCGATATAAATGCCACACGTATGTTGGATCGTTGATTTCTCTTCTTTTCTCTACTGTTTATCGGATACCTAAAATCATCTCTCTTGTTCCGCAATCCTTTCGAAATCCATATTGATTATCTGCTAAATTTTTTTCTATTTTCTTGAAGAAGAAGAAGAAGATGGATCCAACACCTTGAATTCTTTTCGGGCTATCCATGAATAAATATAAATGTGACTTGGAAATAAGAAACTCTAATTGTATTGTTAAAATTAATTTCCAATAACCGAATCGGGGGAAACTTCAATGTACAGGGTGAAGTTAATTTCAGGCAGCAGTTCAAAGAAGTTGAAGGAGAAGGAAGGAAGTTTCTCATCTGATGCACATACAATCTACGAGGAGAATTTTGTTAAGCCTACGACATAAAAAAAAAGATAATAAACAAACGTTACTGATGTATGTAAATATATCAATGAATTAGTGGTGAATCCTCCAGTACTTCTAGTCGTACAACGAAATAGCAAAAAGAAAATTTGAAAAAAAAAGAAACTGTCAGCAGTACTTCTCTAGCAGAAAGATTAACCGGGCTAAAGAGACGTTTTTAGTTTGCCAGTAACAATCTGAGAAGTTGATGTGAAGGAAAACGATTAATTTGAAGACGCCAGTCGCTTGTCAGTGCCGAGAGATAGTTGAATTCCGATTTGATGATCTTTCAGTCTTTCGTGTTTTGTTCTTCTTCTAGATGCTGTAAGTACTTCAATATTAGCGAGTCATCAAGAGCGCATAGAGGAGCATACATACGCTTAACACAACAGCATACACAGGCAAACAGATCGAAGCCAGGTACTTTATCATTTTAAGTGAACTGCAAGCGCATACTACGTTTAAAACATTTTTCGTTTCGAAATTGTGACTGTGCTGCCGTTATTTTATCGCAGCGAAATTCATACGCCTAATTTATAAATAGGCTTGGCAAAACCTAGTGAAAATCTGTCGCCAATGATAAACGGAAAACGGTACAGAAGCGGTTGTGCAACGAACCAGCTACTTTTAGATCTGCAGTTTAAAAAGGTTTGTTAATTTTCATTTTTAAAGTGATTTTTTAATGCGATTATAATTTTCCTTTGGATAATGTATTTATAGTTTAAAAGTTAAGTTGCTTAACATCACTTTTATTTTTTTATTTATTTACTTATTTTTTGACCTTATTTTGCATTTTTGATTTTTATTGTTCACATAAATTATTTAATTTATCCAAAATCTAAATACCAGTTCTCTTTTACATAAGTTTAATTTTTTAGTTTTTAAAATATATATATATAGTGGGTTCCTAATTTTTTATTTTTGTAGTGATGCGTTTGATTGTATGCCGAATAAATTCTATTTTAATATGTTTCTGTCTTAGAGAAGTATTGGGGAAAAAATCAGAGATTGCCACTGAAATTAATAAATTTTGAAGAGGAAGGAACACGTTTTATCATAGACCTATATCCGTGGGAAGATCTATGTACTGATAAAGGAGAGGAATATATGATTCAGCATAAATTGTCTTTGGAGCTCTCTGGCAAAGTTGGCGATAAGAAATTTGTACAGAGACCGCCAGTTTAAAAGAATACTGGGATCACGTTCGTTAGCAGTTGCAGAGGGGCACCTGAAAAGATTGACTCTCTTAAAAGTATAAGCGTGCGGATAATATACTCAGAAAAAGTGAGGCTACGATTCGCGGAACCTACAAATTATTTATATAAAAAAAATTGTAAAGAATTTTTAATTTTCCTCTTCATAAAAATAGCCCCCTCTACTATCTCAATTCAGATCATTTTTTGTTTAAAAAAAATGTCTATCCTATATGAAAACGGGATATTTTCAAAGTATATATTTCGATATCATGTCTCGTTTGAATCTTCTATAAATTAAGACATTCATACCGATAGACTAGATGAAAAATCTGTTTGCGCTCCGTGAACATCAGTGTAGAATTTGAAAAAATTGATAACTACATCGACCGTAACGTTCTTGGTACTGACGCTAGTACTGAAATAAGCGCAGCTTCTGTCGGTTTCTGACGGCTCACGTTTCTCGCATGATTTACGACAACATCCACGTCAGACTTTACAATAAATACGTACAGCTTCAGATGCTCTTCAAATTTGCTTACGCTAATTTAAATTGAACTATACAAGAAAATGAACTATTCATAGTGTCGGTTCACTGAATCTCACACCATCTGCTGCTTAGGAGGGGTATCCGGTGATATGAAATATCGCTGTAACTATTTTCACAGGAATTTATCACACTTCAGCGAGTTCTGAACCGCATTAGTGTTTTAAACAAGCAGGAGGTCACTACCGCCTCCGCTCCCTGTTTTCGCGCTTGATATCGTGATTCCTTTCGACTTATTTTCAACTTTTTGGCAAAAAAAAACAAAACACTTTTCTCGCGATGATATAGTTAAATCTATCACTGACTGGTTAACATTATAATCGAATTTGTTAATGACCTAATGCAAGAGGGGGGCTCAGGGAATTTTTAAACCAGAAATTTTCTAAATAATATTAAAGAGAAAATGTTACAAAAACAAAAATATTTACCGCGTGGAAACTCAAAAGTAGAAAAAAAAAAACGAACGTTTCGTCTATTATCCTTTTAGCTATAAAGTGAGTCCGATACGCTTATCGTAGCATCGGGGGTTGTGAAGTTGAAGTTTACGATGTACTTAAAGATCCAATGGATCTGAAGAGAATACTGGGGCCAGCTTCTTTCTTACTGAAATCATGAACGAATGAATAAAAAGTTTACTAAAAAAAAGTGTACGAACAATACAAGTCCGCGCAACATTGCTATACGCATATCGATACCCTCTCTAACGTGCAACCGGGTCTACATGTACGCCTGGTTTTGAGCTAGTAAATTAAAGTTACAAGATTAGAAAAAAAAACAACAAAAAAAGCTAGCTTTGGGAGAAATAACAATAAATAAAAATATAAGATATATTAATATCTATCATACAGGAGGAATGTTAGAATATTCTTTATCGAATTATCAGTGGGATACATCCGGAGAAACTGGTGAGCAGTTGGACTAGCATATGTTTAATGCGTTTGCGTTTTTTGTATTTTAGCCAGAGAGAGGTTCTCGTATAATTTTCGATTTGATTGGCAAAAACGTGATCGCTCAACAGTCGTCAAAGAATCTTTTAGCCTTTATGTGTGAGTTACAGTTTCGATAGAGGGGAGTTTCAATGCGGCAACCATATTTTTTATGCCATAACACATAGTGGTGAAGGTGCTCGATGGGATTTCGGGAGTTGTCTCGTTCCGGATCCGAATCACTTCCAAGTTTACCCAGCTGGAAGTAATTGGGTACCAAAGAAATCCGGGGAAAGTAAAGGCGGATAATCCAAAGGTCGAAAGGAACTGGCCCCAATATTCTCATCAGATCCATTAGGCTTAGCACATTGTCAATCTTAACTATACAATCCCTGACGTCCAGTCGACGTCCTTTAATTTTACTTATATACCGGAGTGTTTGGAATGATTGTACAGCATTTGTTTTGGAATCGCTGAACTATTTGAATTGTGGATCTCAAGATATTAGATCACACTCGAGAAGCGTAAAGAACAGGTTAAATAATACTTTCACGTTAAGAGTTATTTACTGTTGTTAATATGCATTTTTTATTGAAAATGTGTCTTAGCATGTAATTGCTGCATTGATAATACAATGTGCTTATTAAAAGTTATTAGTCTAGTACGACACCTAAATATTTAATTTCACTTTTAACGAGTAGACCTGCTTTTTTCAGTTTGTTTAATTTCAGAACGTGTGTCGGCTTTCTTTTAGTGAAAAAAAGATAGTTTGCGTTTTAGTATTGTTTAATTTGATTCCCGATTTAACGGGGTATTGTTTTATTCTTGTAAATTTTTTTCCTTCCTACCGGATAATTATTTATAATAATGACAAGAAATTTTGGTCTGTTACAAACTCGGTTAGCCTACTCAATTGCATGGTGTTAGAAAATTTACATAAAAAACCGAACTAGGAAGAAATGATAATTTTTTCCCCATTACAGTATTCTTCCATTCTAGATAGAATCAATTTCTCCGCGATTTTGCTTAAGCAATTAGGTCAGAAGATGAGTCTATAATTAACAGCCATTGCATTATCTCTGTTTCGGTGTAGCAATAATAATTGACTCTTTCCAACATACAGGAAAGTGGCAAGAGAACCGAGTTTATTATGATGGTTAAATTAATTTTTTTTTAATTAGCTAAATTCTTGATCATGGTTATAGAGATGTTATCCTGGTGCAGTGGAATATTTATTCTTTAATTTTTTAATAACTTTATTAACATCAGCCGGGGGGAAAAGTTTAGAGTAATTGTTGGTATCACGGAAAAGAGGATAAGAATTTATGAATAGTATGAATTTTGTTAGTATGTGTTCTAACGGAGAAGTTAATGTTTTGCTTTTGTATATATTTACGGACAGATCTGCTTTCAGTTTTCACTGTTCATATATATATTCCGTCTTATTCGCGTGCGTTAGTGGTGAAATAGCTTTGTCCGTATTCTTTTTAACAATTTTTGTCATTTTTCAAATCGAACGGTGTTTTTGACACTAAGTTAACAATAGTTTGTTGTTCCATGTTGTATTGAGATGTTCGTATAGCTTGTTTTTAACTAGTTTAGCGAAGTATTTACAAGTGATAAGTGATGACGAAGTTTTTGATGCTTTTTCCTAAAGTAGTTTTAATTTTAATAAGGTTATCTAGTTGGTAAGAATTCTTTAACCGGATTTATTTCAATTTTAGAGATATAAAGATTATCGTAAGCTCAGAGAACTTGTGAGCATGATAGTCTAATAGAAAATTGACCATAATATTGGATATTTAAAAAGGTTTTGTGTTATTTGTAGGTAGCGTGCGGTAGCCTAGTGGTTAAGCTGCTTGACTACTAAATCAGATGATACGGGTTCGAGACTTGTCTCATTCCGGATCCGAATCGCTTCCAGGTTTAGCCAGCTTGAAATTGAATCGGGTACCAGAGAAATCTGGGAAAGTAAAGACGAATCGCAAGTAGAAAGGAACTGGCCCCAATATTCTCATCAGATCCATTAGGCTTAGTTAATTTCACAATCATCGATGCCCTGCTGATTCAGTGTGAAGTTACATTATGCGCGGATGTTATAAACGAGGGTACAAGATTGGAAAACAAAAACATATTAATAGAAATTAGTAAATAAATTATTACAAGTAATCTGGAATGATAAATAGATATCGGGCAGAAGCAATGTACGGAGTCATGAAAGAAAAATTTACAGAATTTATTATAAAGCACGCTCAAATGAATAGGAATAAAGAGCTGGTGACACTAAAAAAATATTAAAAATGACAGAGAGAAAAACTGTATTGGAAATTTAAAAAAAAAACACACAGAACATGAAAATGAGAAAATACTATCGAATATTAACAAACAAAATAAACAGTGAAATCAGAATAGAAAAAGATAAATTTATGGAGCAAGGCTTTAAGCAAACAAATGGGGAGGTATGAGAAAAACTTGGATAAATATAAATCGTATAATTCGGAAAGAAAAACCATCGCAAGTAGACGAAATAATAAGGAAGTACACATGCAGAAACAAAGGAAGTCGTAAACATGATTAATCAAAGGTTTAAAAAGGAAATAGAGAAAATAGAACATAAATGTAATAAAGCATTATTGGGAAATGAAAACAGTCGAAAATAAACATGCATCTTTCAAAGGCAAACGCAGAAGAAACCAAAAAAAATAATAAAGCCAATCAAACTTAAGAAAGTAAATGGTATAGACAACATCAGAATAAAAGATGTAAAAATAGCGATAGCATGGCAAATAAAAAATCACAGAACAAATAAACGATACGAAAGTGACTGGAATAATCTCGGATAAATTAAAAATATCGCTGGTAAGGCCGATTTATAAAAAAGAAAATCACTCTGAATACCAAAATTATTGACCGATAGTAATGAACAATACGATCATGAAAGTTCTAGAAAAGTACATTAGTTAAAATACGTAGAAGAAAATAATATCATAGACAAGCAACGATATGGATTCCAAAAAAAAAAAAAATAATAATAATAAATCAACTTCGAAAGTGCTAGGAGATTTTGCAGGAAGAATTAGGGAGAAACTTTGAAATAGGTAAACAAAGTACTAGTAATAGTAGGTAAGGTAAAGTACGATTGAAAAACTATTTACAAAACAGGAAAACAATGGTTTTGTTGTATATTAGGTGAACAAAGTGAAGAAATACAAAGATGTGAAACAAGGCGCAGTAACTTGCCCCCGTCATTGGTATTAAAACGTTGTGAATTGTTTGCTTTTGCAGACGACATAGCCATAATGACTGCGCATGAAGATATTAAGGTAATAGAGGTGCAATGGGACTTAATAGCAATAAGTAAATGGACACATGACAACGATTTAAGAATTTACAAAAACTAAAATAATGTTACTTAAAGTAAGAGGTTTGTACTCAAGTATAAAAATCTGGAAAAACTTAAAAATCTATAAAGATAAAAAGATGGGAAAAAGAACAGAAATAAAACAAAACTGTTAAGGGTGAACAAATGGAGAGGTATAAATTTCCGACTACTAGAACGAAATACGAAGAGCAAACGAATAATTACGTATTGACGCGCAAAATGTAGAATAAAATACCCGAAGAAATAATGAAACAAACGGAAAGGAAACTAAAAGAAGAATTTAAAAAATGGTTAAAAAATAGAAGGAAATATAAATAAAATAATAAAATGAAGGAAGAAAAAAAGAACAAAAAAAAAGAGAAAAAGAGAAGTGGTATCTAGACACCCGGTAGGAACGAAGTTCCTTTCACTTTTTTTGGTAGATATACAAGTATAAAGTCATTCTCATAAAGTATACGATAAAAAGTAGTAACGCAATATATAAATCCCGCATGAATAAAAACAAAAAATAAGTTTAAATAAAATTTACACGTGTTTAGAATTGACGTTATACACTGCTAATCGTGCACAATGCTTGCTGCTCGAATCTCCAAACTTGCACATACACACACACACACACATGCGCGCGCACACGTAATGATAGAAAGAGACAGAGTGAAAGAGAAAGAGAGTGAAGGCTGGAGAACGCATAACGCTTTTTCGTTATTTAACCATTTCTGCCAGTTTACTCCTACCGACAAGCCGCGCAAAAGAGATTTGTTCCAACAGGGAGGAACTGAATGATATATTTAATTTCAAACACTCACATAGCAAAATTAGATATAGAATAAGAAATCCTTAGACGATCTTTTAGGCTTGACGGGTCTAAATTTAAGATTTCAATAATACTTATAAGAAATATATACGATTTAAGAAAATAAAAAAAAAAAAAATTGTATACTTTAATTTTACCGCTAATAACATTATCTTTTCTGTTGGTAAAATTAGTATTCGTATTATTATTTATCGTTTAGCGTAATTTAATTTTAATCGAACTTTTTTTTCTCTCTACCTTTTTCCTACAATTAAACCCTCTCGAGCCCAGTGATCTCATTCTGCAGTTACGTTGTTAATATTGACTCCCGTATGTTATTCGTGGACCAGCAACATAATGCTCCCACCGTTTCGCCCAGAACTCTTGTCCAAAAAAGCTCCTTTATACACACTCTCCTTTTCCTATTATTAATCAACTCCAATAAAAGTCCCTATTACTACTACTAAAACTTACATATCAGA
Organism: Icerya purchasi; assembly: GCA_039619475.1. Classification (NCBI taxonomy): domain Eukaryota; kingdom Metazoa; phylum Arthropoda; class Insecta; order Hemiptera; family Monophlebidae; genus Icerya; species Icerya purchasi. The sequence goes on from CM077115.1 coordinate 245,216,417, forward strand.
TACTTTCGAATCCTTTCCCTCACATTATGCTGGCCCTTATATTAATAAAAATATCGGTAATTACCATTCTCTGTCTATTGCTAAATGTTTATATTCTTAAAACTCAAGGAAAAACTCCTTACTGTTCGTTACACTCTCACAAATGTCATTTAGTGTGTCGCCTAGTAACAGCCCACCTCCACCTTATCTCTCGAACATAATCTTGAATAATCTCACGTCCTTATGGAAAACCCATTGGTCCTCGTGTCAGACTTTCTCGAGGTTAATTAAACCCTCAACGGAACCATGGTGGCCAGAAAAAAGCATCTCCCGCAGAGATTTCTGTGCACTTAGCCGCTTGCGCATAGGCCATACGGCCATGTCGCATAATTTTATTTTGCAAAGAACCCCCTCTCCTACGAATTGTCCTTTCTGTGGCCAAGCTGTTGCTCCCTCAACTCCTCATATACTATGCGACTGTCCAGCATTATCATCTCACCGGCCCCTTTCAATTAATAACAAAACAGTCACCAACATTCTTGAGAATTCCCCCGATGCAATTTTATCCATAACACAATTTATCAGAACTAGCGGAATAATCAGATATCTATAAAAAGAAACTGCGCATCTTCGTACTGTAATAGCCACAGCAGTTAAACACGGTACAGGATGTTGCTTTCACAAAAAAAAAAAAAAAAAAAAAAATTTAGTGTGTGACCTCAATCGTATCCTATTTATTTAAATGTTTTTTCCCCTTTCACCTGAACGCTTATAGTTTCACTCCGACCTGTTGAAATTAAGAATCCTCACCCCGTACAATGCTTTTTTCGTATTCTCGCTTTTTTCCTGTCCTCTTGCTACCCTTATTTCCTCAGTGTCTAATCGAATTAGGTTTTCTCGACACTTCCCTCTACGCGTAAAAAAACAGAAAATAAAAAAAAGTAAAACACTTCTGGACAGGACTCATCCGATATCTTGGTACCACACTTTTTTAAAAAGATTTTAAATCATCATCCCGCCGTTTACGTGACGTCCTACATTCCATTTTCCTTCCGGTTGCCATATTGTTATGTTATTAATCTTTGTTCTTCGCTTCTTCCTACGCCATCACCATTTATATTCTGTTGTACTATTTCAATTGTGCTTGTTATTTTATTCGCTGCTTGTGTTTGATTTATTGTCCATCTATCGCTTAATGTAATTCCGAAGATGAGTCGTTGAATTTTTCTTTGCGTTGCAGTTAATTCCTTAGTTTTTCAGTTGTATCCAGGTAACCACTAGCGGGGAAGTCCGTATACACACACGTTAGGTTATCATTTTTCATTTTAGATTTATGGATATTTTCTCTTTTCTACGAATATATTTGACAAGCTTTTAAATACTACTCAGGCTAGATTCATTCTTTTAGAGATTTCCACTTTGAAATTGTTCCGCATATTTCCCACGTATACAAATTTATTTATAACTTCTACAATTCTATTTTGGATCATTATGGCAGCCTGGGACTTCATGCTAATTTATTATATAATCATTTTATTTCATTGAACGTTTTATTCAAGCCTACTTTTGAACACTAATTCTGTTATCATATTCGTGTCGTTAAATCTTCCAGTATTAAAACAATGCCATCTGCATATGTTAGAATAGTTATTTATTTTTTGCTTACATTCTACTCTTATTATTCCGATTTATTATGCTCTTTACTAGATTATGTGCAGCACTGAACAGTTTTGAAGATAACGTATCACCTTATGACGCCTTTTTCTAATTTAACCGATTCACTTTCTTCGTTTAATGTGTGTACTCAGTAAGCCGTACATCATACGTTGATTCAATTTTCAAACGCTTCAACGCTGTTAAATTGATTCCATCTTGAGAAAATCGAATGTTCTATGAAAGCCAGACGTAATGGTTTTCTAAATTCTTTTGTTCGCTAAGTTATCCGTCTAGTGCTGCATCCTTTCCTGAAACTTGCCTCTGTCCATTTAGTTAGAATTATCCATTTTTTTTTAGCTTTATCGTAATTAGTGCGACGTAACTTCCGCTTCATGATACAGGTCTCTTCATACTTTCTCAATCAGGGAAGGCAATGGCACGCTGCTTCTATCGAAGCATTAATCGTTCAAAATATTCATTCCAATTTCTACTCGTTGCGTTGTTTGACGCGTTGGCTGATTGTTTAGGCTGTTGCAACACATTGGGTTTTTTCATTAAACAAACTACTCTATTCAGATGATATGGAAAAATGGTATTAATTACCAGGAAGAATGTATCTGAAATGGTTGCCGTCCGATTAATATTACGAAAACAATGACTATCCAAAACTGAAGCTGTGCAACACATTAACCTTTTTTACCGAGCGTATTATTTCGAAGGGATTTACGCGATACAATTAATGTCTCGTTTATAGCGAAAGTTATGTCGATGAAGACCTTAAAATTTTCTTCTTCCTTTAATAAACTGTTTTTTTTTTTTTAAGTGAAACTTCTTATCGCGCGGTAGGGAAAAATTTTCGTTACGCGTTACGCATTAAACGTAAGGTAGGTATGTATTTGTGTGTATGTGTAAGTATGTAAAAGTGTCTGTCTGGGTCTAGTAGTATACCAAAATGAGTAAATGTATAGTTAAGTATTTATACTGCGGGACTTTGTATAGTATATAGTTTATGAGCATTCTCATATATATATATACATATTAATTACAACGTAATTCATAGGTTACCCCCCATTCGTAAAATGTCCCAAAAAAATTTCCCAATTTTATGTAACGCAAAATGTCCCAAAAAAATGTCCCAATTTTATGTAACGTTTGTTATATTTTATAGGATTTTTGTTATTGTTATTTAAAAAATGTCACAATTTTATGTAATGAAATATGTATCGAAAAATGTAACGAAAAATGTAACGAAAAAATGTCTTAATTTTATATAACGGAAGTTAAACGTTAGACTAGGATTTTTGTGGTTATGTTATTTTTTGTGTGTGTTGATGCCAGTAAGAATTACGTTGTAAATTTTGATCATTTTATACAAATTATAGAAGAGAAAGAGACAGAAATGACAGCAAGAGGGGTCAAGGGGCACAGCCCCTTGCGAGGCCAAAATGGCCGAGTTTATATATAATATATATATATATGTAATAAGTACTCTGTAGAAAGATATTCACGATACGATACATTATACATTTAGTCTGTTAGTGAGTTTTTGAAGTGAAACTTTTTACGGCACGGTAGGGAAAAATTTTGGTTACGCGTTACGCGTTACGCGTTACGCGTTACACGTTAAACGTAAGGTAGGTATGTAATAAACATAACTGAAATAGACCAATGATAATGATACTTTTTTATAAATGTATATAGATTTATTATTTAGTGAAAATGAAAATTTTGTTTATACCGATACCTTTTCCATCCTAATAATTTTTTTAAGCACAGTTTAAAATAATAATGATAATAATAAATGTGTTACTTATATATAAAATTAATTTAAAATAAAACTTTATTATAGAATTTAATACACATATAAGACAAAGAAGTTTCACTTCCTCCGCGTGTACACACTGATACTCGCATCATGATTCTTTTTTGTTTTTCAAAATAAAAATTGACGCTGTTTTCCTGATACAATATTTCTGTTTTTGTTAAAAATTAACAGGCAAGCGTTAAAATAATGATTAAGTGAACTCTTGATAACAGTATCGGGGATAGGAAAGATAAGGTTCGCGATATACTAAGGGCGGTTCTTTTATCTCAGAGATCTTCCCCTTTTCCTAATAATTTTTGTACTTGATAAACCGGGAGTCCTCAGCGAGCGAATAATCGAAAATTGCAGAAAAACACGCTTATCAGTTGTGAACATTAGTCTGGCTTGACGGTACAAAAATAATTTAGGTATTTATAATATAATTATTTCGCCATGACCCGTATAAAATTATTCGAGTTTTATTTAAAATTTCCGTCGAACATTTTTACTTTAGAGTGAAATTTCAAAATTCAATAAAACGAGAAGAAACTATTTTATTAATTTTGATAAATTTATTACGAAACGTTCGAGTTACTCGGTATTTTATGTTTACGGCATAGAACGCAGGCTTAATAATTCCGAAAACTAGCATATAGCAAGGCGTAGAATGTTGATAATTTATGTTTTTGCGCTGGTTAGAAATCGCTCCATTTTGTCATCACGTTTAGGCTTTCCGCAGAAACAGTTTTCCGACTCGCCTTACGAAAATAACCGGAGCTGGTTTCCTTTACATCCGAAGTAGGACACTGTTCCGTTTATTGTTACTAGTTGATGTTATACTTCCATGCAAACTACATTAAAACACAAGTCTCGGATACATCTATTTTTTTTTCAAATAAATTCAGCGTAGAATATGTACATACATTGATCTATGTATGTATGTATATGCGCGTTTATACTAATTAAAATATGCACAGGAGAACAGACTCTTTGTCTCTTCGGTAAATAGAGCAGGCTAAGTTTCCTTTATCGCACCAACTGAAAACTACACACCGGCCTACGTGTTCCCAACGGCATTCTTCGGATGAATTATAAATGCATCCCGGTCGTTCTGAAGTTACATTTAACGCTAAACGTCGATAGCGCTGATAGTGCTAATACCCTAATACAATAATTCAAACGGCATGAACGTAATATAGTTGTCAGAAACTGGCATAATACTGTATACGTGTTTTTCCCTTGTTTCAGACTTTCCCAACATCGATTCTATTCTATATCTCTCTTAATCGAATACTCCCTCGTGGAAAACGCTATTAATTGTAAATACACAATGATCAGCGATAAAGCCAATCATTGCAAATCACGAACAGGATATTCGAAAATTCCGGTACATTTCGGTAGTCATCAGTAGAATAAAAATGGCATTTCGGCCAATTTGACGACGCCATAACTGAAAAAGTGCCAGTGCTGCAAACTGGCCAGAAATCAGCATGTCCGATACAGAGTGACAATCGAAAAGAGAAAAAGAGAGCGATGCAGACACTATGCTAGTTCGGCTTTCTCACACGTAGGTATAATGTGTTGGTCCCCGCTCATGGGGCAGCATCTTGACGGTGCAGAGGGACTTTTTCTAGCAAGTTAAGAGCTATGCTGGTGGTGACGTAATTACTAGAAAGGTCACGCAAGTCAGATCGGTCGTAATGGAGGATTCAAATAAAACATACGTCAAATCTAGTAGCGTTTGTTTTCCATATTATTTGGTCACGTTTATTCTTTAGGTTAGGAGCGACAGTGATAATGGAGAAAGCTTGAGAAATTCTTCAGCAGATAAGAGGAAACCACGATGTGAAATCAAATTTCGTCAAAACATGCGAACTTTGTGAAAGGAAAAAAGACAGGAGAACAGACACTTTTTTTTTTTTTTTTGTTTTTTTCTTGTGAAAGCAACCTCCTGTACCGCGTTTAACTGCTGTGGCTATTACAGTACGAAGATGCGCAGTTTGTCTTTATAGATATCCGCTTATTCCGCTAGATCTGATAAACTGTGTTATAGATAAAATTGCATCGGGGGAATTCTCAAGAATGTTGGTGACTGTTTTGTTATTAATTGAAGGGTGCCGGTGAGGTGATAATGCTGGACAGTCGCATAGTATGTGAGGAGTTGAGGGAGCAACATCTTGGACACAGAAAGGACAATTCATAGGAGAGGGGGTTCTTTGCAAAATAAAATTATGCGACATGGCCGTATGGCCTATGCGCAAGCGGCTAAGTGCACAGAAATCTCTGCGGGAGATGCTTTTTTCTGGCCACCATGGTTCCGTTGAGGGTTTAATTAACCTCGAGAAAGTCTGACACGAGGACCAATGGGTTTTAGATGTGGACGTGAGATTATTCAAGATTATGTTCGGACACCTTATTAGTACAAAAAAAAAACAACAAAAAAAAGAAAACAAACTAGTAAATGCAATGTTGAGCTACGCTTTGTTGACTACAAAAAGATAAACTTTGACAAGTTTTAACAGAGATGCAAAGACGCTAGAGACATATTTTAATATAGGGCTAAATAAAAATTCTGAAGGATGTTCAGCGAGAATAAAGAAAAAAAAACTTCCCCCGCGGTCACCAATGTACAAAGAGCTTTTCCATTCCCTTTGAAAAATAACAGATTGCATACGAAAACTATAATGTACATTGAAATGATTTTCTCTTCTTCTATTATATCTTATTTTGGTTGATTGTTCTTATTGTTGACGATTCTGCTTCTATGAGAGGACTAGATTTTCATATATGATCGACACACCGGAAACTTATCACAAATAATTGCGAATCCGCCTCTCCGCACCACGAGTTCAATAAAAAACACAGCTTGTCTCAAAAAACACGTATATTCGGTAAAACAACATTAATTCACATGAAATTTGACTGTAGTAGCGCGTACCCGAAAAATAAATCGAGTTTTACAAGAAATTCGGCCAAAATTGCCCCACGCAAACTATTAAACTATACGGCGACGAGGTTAACGAACTTTTTGACTAGTGTTATGACGACTCGTTTCGTGCTCAATCAAACGGTAACTAACTGTACATTTATTTCACTAAATCCGCTCGATAATAATTTAACAAAACTAACGGTACATTGCCGAAATCCTTATCACTTAATATTACATAGCCGTTGTAACACTCATCTCACACGGCTCGCGCGGCCGACAGACGCTATCCTGTTGTCGCAGACCGCACATACCAGGACACTTACACAACCCCTTAACACTTCCCGAGGCGAGAAATTCAACAGAAATCGGAAATAACAAATTCGGTCGTGTAAATATCCCGGCCGTATTCTCCGCCGACAACGAACAATACGATGATGCCGAGAGATCGAAAATTAATGATTTTAATCGGAGAATAATTTCTAGCTCGACATCATCGCTAGATAGCGCCGTAAATACCGAATTCGTATCAACATGAAGAATATCACAGTTGATTTCTGAAGTGAGCGAATGAAGATTTAATCTACATCCTACACCTATTCGTGATGAAAAGGCAGATAGTTTCTCTTTTTATAGGGTAATTATTTGTAAAAAATTTTCGTCCGTTTTGTATTTATGCTTTTAAAATGTTAATTTCGAAAATTTTCATTCGTGTGTTTCGAATTTCTCTAGTTGTAAAAATTACATCTGTTATATAATAAGTTAATTTTCTTTCCGTACAAAATAAAAGAGAGATTATTTACTTTGAAAATACTGAAAACTCTACATATTATCTGAAGTTGAGAAAATTAAGGTAATCAAATTTTTGAAACTTATTCCCGCTTTCATATAATAAATTATTTAATAAAGATTACCTTAATGTGATGTTTTAATTGTATAATTGAGTTACACGCAGATCTATGTGGAAAGCACGACCAAAACCAAAAAGGAAATGAAAAACAAAAACTTGATTTTTAATATATTTTTTCGATTAAAGTTAAATATTAAAAGTTCTTGTTGCTTCAAAATTCTGGGTGAAATATGTAAGTTACCCTTCTTTTTTTTTATGAGTATTATTCCAGATTTGCAGAATTAAGCTTTTCTTTAGGGTGGGGTAAAGTTAATTTCGGTAAAGAAAGGCGCATTTTCAATAATTTTTCTTTATGCTCCAGTGAATGCAAATATATTTTATTAAGTGTAATACAATAAAGTAACATTTGAACAATATTTTCTGAAATTTTAAATAAGAAATATTAAAAAACAAGTCTTTAGCAACAAATCTTCGAAGAAGCCTTAAAAAAAAGTTGTTTTGCGGTGGACACTATATCTCACCACTGGTCATCTGAAATCAAAAAAATCAAAATGCTACTGCTAGTTAATCATTTTCTTGAGGTAACGCTGGGAGGATTTTTTTTTTTTTTTTTGATTTTTTAATTTTTGTTAACACTTGGAAGTCAAAAACGCGATTTTCGCCTAACAAAATCGACAAATTTTGTATTGTAAAATAAGGAATAATTAAAAAAAAAAAAAAAAACTTCCAATGTTACCTCGTAATTGATGTGCAAAAACACTGTACAAAATTTCAAAAGGATCGGTGCATTACTTTTCGAATTACAGTGTCCACGGACTTTAAAAATGTCAAGTGCGAGAAAAAGGCTTTAAAGTTTTGTGTACAAAAAAATTTGACTTAAACATCGGTACGCGAGTGTTTCTTCTAATATACTTATTCAGAGTCACCTATAAAGCTCACAGCTTTCAGCTGTAAAATCTAAGGCAGCTTTTTGCTCTTGTCAACGCAGAATTCTGCCTTCTTTACTTTCAAGTGCAGCTTGTTGCTCCACTCTGTTTATGCTCGTTCAATCTACCATGCCTGTCCATTCATGAGAACTTGTCCCTGTACTGATGTTTATCTCTTGCATAAATGAGAGCAAAGCAAAACAGCCCTCATTTAACATACATGAAGCCACATGAGCTGTGATTTCAACAACAGTTGAGGTACCACTCAGTGATTTTGGGGTAATTTTCCAAATGAGTTGATTCAAACTCTCACTGTTGTTTTGAGTGAATCCTCCAAGATATCGCTGCAGAAGTGCCCCCTTACTCAAGTCTTCATATATCGGTTTAATTTCTTCGGAAACGTCACTTGCAAGTGCAGTGTAACTGTGTTTGAATTACTTCAGGGCATTTGCAGCTGCAGCTTTCTGCCATTCGCACAACGAGTCTTGGCCGCTCGGGCATTTGTCGTGTTGCGGTTTCTCGTCCATCGAACAGTAATGGTAATAAGTAGTAGCCTGAATGGCATAAAAGTATTTAGTTTTTTTTTTTTTTTTGGACGATGTACCTTTTGCTTCGACATCGTCTGTCTTGTGTTTCTGTGGAGGTATTTCTTTTTTTGATCGATCTAATCTGGAACTGGTACTCTTGCGATCTTCTCTGCTAATTTTTTTCGGAATTTTACTAATAATAAATACACAATCACAGCGAAACTAGAACATACGAAGTTCAAAAGAGCACGAAACAGCTGCACGGTAGTCGCGCTATGTAGCTGCCCAATAGGTGTTCAAAACCGGTTGGAGCACCGTTCACTCAAAACTCTATAGGTCCGTTAGTTTTGTTACGATAGACTTCAAATTTTGACATAATAATCTTGAGATATTGTACATCCATATAAGTAAATAAAAAAAAAAAAGTTTAAAAACTTTACCCCCCCGACGAATTTGTTGTGCGCGACATTTATTGACGAATTTAATAATTGGAGCGCTAAAATCTTCTCCCATTCCTGCTATCCTCTCTGAATCTTCTATGCAACCACTGTTTATCCGCAGATCGCAGCTTGGTTATAATTTTCTAATTAAACGGCTTTCTCTGTCCTCATCTAATCTTATCTCTTCCTATCTTAGTATTAAAAACCAATGGCGTTTTGCTCCTCACAAAATCCCAATCCTTTCTCTCGTAGCAGCTCGAGTCTCCAATTTTTCGCCTTATGTCTTTTCTTATTCCAAGCTTTCTTACTTTTCCCATGACTTTTCCAACATTTGGCAGACTATTAATCTCTTCTCCCTCCCTCTCCAAACCAGCTCCACCGCACATTCTTCAATCCAAGCCGAATTCCTCCACATGCTGGACACATCTTTCCCTTCTCATCTTACATTCTTCACTGACGGTTCTAAAAACGAAAATGGGGTGGGCAGCGCGTTTACCTCCCTCTCACTTAATCACTCTGAGTCCTTCAAGCTCCCTTCCTTCTGTTCTATCTTCACAGCGGAGTCTATCGCCATTTTACGCACAGTCTCGTTCATTCCATCCATAAGAGAGATCAGTAAATGTCTGATTGTCTCCGATTCCAAAAGTGTTCTTCAAGCCATCTCTTCTCCTCCTTCTCATTCCTCCAATTCTATCATTCTTTTAATTCGTTTTCTCATATCCAAATTATTCTCATCCTGTTCCATTACTATTGACCTTTTGTGGGTTCCTAGCCATTATCGAGGGCAACGAGTTAGCGGACTTTTTAGCCCGTTCGGCCGCCCGCGATGGTCCTTTACTCTGTAATTTTCCTACCTCGGACATCCTCCTTCTTTTCTCAGCTAATCATTACCGACTATGGTCGGACATCTATCCTTCTCTATTTTCTAATCCCGCCTCTCATTATCTTCAAATTCAACCGGTTCCCTCTTCCCAGCCGTGGTTTCAATCCTATTCTTATCAACGCTCCGCGATCATTTCCTTAATCAGACTGCGCATTAATCACTCACTTCTACCCTCTTCACGTTTTCGTTTTTCCCTGTCCCCTTCTCCCGATTGTCCCCTTCATAATTCCATCTCTCCTCTCATATGTGATGCAAACCACATCTTCTTTGAATGCCCTGCCCTTGATTCCGAGCGCTTTGTTTTGTACTCGAAAATCTTGGCACTGGGTCTTCCTGCTGCGTATAATTCTTCCTTTGTCTTTTCCTTTCCATCTCCAGATATAATCCCTGTACTCCAATCTTTCCTAAGCTCTATTTCTAATCGTCTCTTTATTTAACCCCTTCCTTAATTTCTGTTGTTGTTGTTGGGTCAATGCCGCTGGCGCGCCCAAAAAAAAAAAAAAAAATAGAAAAAAAAATTAACCAGCGAAACATGGATGACCGAGAAGAAGGTGAGATGAACTTGAAGGAATTATTAACTGAAATAATGATCGAATTTTCATTAATACAATTCGCGCTACGGTTGGTATAGAGTAGACCGATATAGATGAGCTTTTCAACAACGAAGTAGTACAACAGTAAGAAAAATACAATCGAAAACGTTCACACGGCGCTTTTTTCCCCAGATAGAACTAAATAAAAATATTCCAGAATCATCGAGCTTACACCATTTCATTAAAATGTTTCTGACGTAATAAAAGTGGTTGCGAAATATTTTTGAAATTTCATTCTTTAGTTTAATCGTTTTTTTGAGAAAATTGATAACACGTCACAGGCTATTTTGTTTAAATTTCGTGCCTGAAAAGGATGAGGCAAGACTTAGGAAGCGCAATGTAATTATTTTTCAGTAATCTTAAATCTCCCGAAAATTATCGAAAAGCCCTTATAAAAGTAAACTAGTGTAACGATAAGAACACCGTTAAAAAGAGGCAACTACGCTTCTCGCAGCTCAATATTTTGCATTGGATTGCTCAGTCTACTAAGTGATAAACGTAATTTTTGGGAAATAAAAAAAATAGAAGCATCAGAAATAATTTAAAAATTAATTGCGGCATTAAACAAGCCATGGCAAAATGGTTTATTGTTCTCGTGTGGCGATGCGTTCAACTGAAAAAATCAGCGAGACCGCTTAATTTATTTATCTCTGTTCTTTCGTTTGGAGCTCTTTTGTTTTATTTCATTTCGTGCGTTCTTATCGGGTTCACTTCTCGTGTTATCTAATATTTAAATTCTACTACAACTTTAAATTAACGCTGTATTTTCGATTGTCGGGGGAGGCAAACCTCTTGTGGTAATGCTGCACACACGTTTGGTCACTAGAAACGTCACTAACCCTGTCGCGCAGGTTAATAAAACGACTAACAAAACGAATAAACCTGTTCATCAATTAACTCCTCCGACCTCGTCTAATTCATTCACTTCGAAAGTATATCCAGCAAAGAATTATTAATAAGCCTGTTGACGCGGACATTTATATTATATCTCTATAATCCGAACAATTTTGCACGGCAAATTGCAGCTTTAGTAGAAAATAGGTAAAGTGAAAACTTAGCTCAGTTTCAACCGATGTCTTATAAAAAAATTAGCGGTTTATCCACAATTACTTGTTTAAGATAAAACTTGATTAAGCTCAACTTTTTTCCTTCAGTCATCCAGATATAATCAGTTTCTGCTCTCTCACAGCGTCCGTAAAAAACTCAAAACACGATCATTTATTCCGCAATCATCGTTTCGGCATGGGTTCGTAATATTCCAACTGATTTGTCCGTCGATGAACTTTTGAACTAGCTTTTATCAGTTGCCAGGAATATCCGAAGGTTACATGAAAAATCTTTTACGCCGATTTCCGTTTTTTCATTTAAACTTTGGAGCTTAACTATTTCGTCTTTTGTCAATTTTTACAATGCCTCTCGCGTCAAGGCTAAACCAGTTTTATTCGCAAACCTAAACTCTGCCGTCATTGTCTCTGATTCGGTCATTGACCGTTTTTCATGTCGGTGCAAACCTATCTACTCTTTTCGTTCTAGTAGTCATTCTTCTTCAGAATGTGTACTATCCACCCTGCAAGTTCTTGCGTGCTCCATACTTAGATTGGACCGTACACGGATGCCTACATTATAGTTTTTCCAATTCTCTTTATTCTTACTATCGCCTTTTTTGTATTTTTCATTATTTTTTTGATTTTCATTTTTTTATCCATTCCCTTATTTGTTATACTTCTCGCTTCCCCCTTCGTCACATTTTGCCAACCTAAAGTGTATTACAGTGGAATTGTCCCGGGGAAAATAAAAATTATCTTGATAGCTGTTGGTTTCTTTTTAATTAGTTTCAATCGCAATGACCGATAAGCGGTTTAGCTATATAATATCCGTTTTTTAACATCCTATTTCAATTAATCCATTTAACAGAAAAATTTTATCCTTATCTCAAGACTTAACAACAACTCCTTAAAACCATTAAACCTCACATCTCAGCATTGATTTATGTCCATATCTTTTTAATCCTTTATTAGTTCTCTACTTTCCCCTTCGGAGCTGTGTGATCGCGTATTTGAAAATTTTATAAAATGATCTCTAATCCTCTTAATGATGGTGTTAATCTGCTTTCAAAAGTCACTTTGTCCTCCAGTTTTATCGACCTGTGTCATTTACTTCTCCTAATCTTATTCTCGTGTGTTCATCTCTGAATTTGGAAGTAATCATATTCCTATCGTTATTTCTTTTAATGACTTTTTTTCTTATAAACCTTTTCAATCTCCCGGATGGATCCTCTCTAAAATAGACTGGGTCATTTTCCGCTCTCTTGTTGACTTTTCGTTATCTTCGATTCCTCTTAATTTAAACCTATCTTTTCCGTATAAATTATTGATGGAATCAGTGCTCTTCTGCCTTAAATTTTTTTTTTTGTTTCCACCTATTCAACTTTCCACAAAAACTCGGAATGTTTTCCTAATGGTGGTAGAATGAGGGCTGTAAGGCAGCCTTAAATTTGAGTATGTCTACTTAGGGAATTTTTTGTTTCCGCCCTTCCATTTTCTCATAAGGATGGCTAAAGCCAGAATGTTTTTATAACAACAAAGAAAAGCTCATAGAATCTTATGCTCCTTTTTTCTTTTCCTCCTGAAAAACTAATACCTCTTATTGATTTTATCGTCCTTAGCTATTCCCCTAGCTTCCCAGGGGCCCTGCTCTTTCCCGTCTGTTCCTAGTTTTCCGCATTTTCTTACCTCTCCTTTTATTTTCATCAACACTTGGGTCATCTCTAATCAGTTCCTCTAATCACTTTCTGGACTCAGATGGGGTACTTTTTCTGTCCTTAAGAATCTTTTTGATTTTTTTTTTTTTTTTTCGCATACTCTTAAATGTTTTCGTCTTTTTTCTTGGTTCAGGTTGTATTCCTCCTTCCGGGAATGTTTTTATTATTGTTCTTATTCCAAAACCGTATTCTTCCTAATTTCGTTCTATTTCTCTCGCTTCGTGTGCTGGAAAACTTTTCGAAAGTTTAATTAACAAACGTCTCGTTTGATGGCTCGAGCACGGCAATCTGTTACCTAACAATATGCACGGCTTTCGTCCTGGACTGGTTCAGCAGAATGAACCCCAGCATATGTTTCTACCGTACATTTATACGTCATTTATTAATAAAAAAAAAAAAATCCTAATTGCTTCTTTCGTTGACATATCGCCGGCCTTTGACTATTTCACTTCTCCACAACACTCTTTGACGTAACGCTTTAACATTCCCTTCCACTTTTCTCCTATCATTATTACTCTCTTCCAATGGAGAACTGTAATTCTTTCCATTCTTTTCTACGCTGCTGCAAGGTTAATCTTTCGGCGGTTACCTGAAAATTCTTTCCGCAGAACCTACGCTCTTTAATACTTACTTTATTAAAACCGCTTCTACTCCTCTTAACCCTACTTCGCTTTTCTTTTCTGACGATGCGCTCATCTACCCTTCCGATCACAATATCTCGTTAGCCAACTACCGTCTTCAAAGTTCTCTAATGCTACTAAAAGATCCGCTTTCAAATATTCATCTCTTTATTTCTCTCTCTAAATCTTCGCTTGTTGTATTTACTCTCTGTCGTCCTTTTGATCCTACTTTTTTCATTAGTCTTACCTGAATCCCATTTTCTTCTCTTTATTCATAGATATCTTGTTGGGGTTTTTGAATAAGTGTTCGCCTATTCATTCTTCTTCTTTCGTTTCATCTTATTCCTCCGTCCTTCATAAATAGCAATTTGTTTTTAATAAAACTTCAATGTCATCCCTTATTTTTCTTTGTCTCCTTCAATTTTCATCATATATTATTTAAAGCTGTGATAAGATTTTCTATTTCTCTTTCAGTTGTTCGACATACCTTTTTCTGAATCTGTTATTCAACATGTGGCCTGAATTAAATTTTTCAGTACTTCAAGGTACTTCTTTCTTACATGTGTCACTGTCTTTAGTGAAACGGCTAATTAGAGTTGGTTCTATCTTGAATTATTCTGAATCTATTTACTTCCTTTTGCTTAATTTTCTATGCGGAATTTATTACTATTCTACACGCTGTTCTCTTTATTTTCTCATCAATAATTTCCCATATAGTGCTCATAATCTCGGATTCTAAAAGTGCTTTACAGACTATCACATTTGAACTACTCTTCGAAGAAGACATAATTCGATATTAAAACAATTTCCGAATACCTAGTTCCATTTTAAAATCCTAGTTTCGAAATCCGGCCGATATTTGAATGTTCTTGCTGTTCTGCAAAGGCAAGACTACCTCGTGCGTACCTTTAAAATATGTACACACGCCACCCGGAACCTAAAAGAAAAATCCCAAAAAAGTACCCTTTGTTGTGCTCACACACACTACACGTATTTCAGTGCAATCGAAAAACGAAACAAAAATAACAAAAAAATCCGTAGTAGCACATAAACAGGTAAACTCAGACTTGTTGTTCCAGTACGTTGAAAGTAAATAATGACAATATTAAAACAATCGCGAAATATTAAATTAAATTCCAACTGGTCTCAAAATGCCATCAACGGATTCTAAACGAAAACGGAACGCAATAGTATTTCACTTGATTACCCCTCTCTACACGGGAGCAAACGAGTGCCGACAAATTTTATCGGAATAAATACATATCCACACTTATTACCTTTAAAATTCGCGATATATATAAAATAAATACGTCCCCGCAATATTTAATATTTACCGCGAATTGTACGCTTAATAAATGGGACATATCGTGAGAAGAAAAATTTGAAATTGGGAACAATGTACGTGTACAAAATTTCCGTATTATTTAACACCACTTTTGTTGATATTTCCAGTGCCCGGGATATTTTGAAATCATAGCTCCCCAGTCGGCGCAATACATTCATCTCGGTTTAATTAACCACCTGACTCCCATAGTTATATGTACCTACTTTATTATCCTCATTATTCCGCTTATTTTTCTTCTTTCTTTGGTCATTATTGCAATCATCGTCCTTATCCCTATTTTCCTTCCTTTTATTAATATTATTTACATTAACACAATCAAATTGTAGATTGAACTGAATTTCCATCGGACACGCAGTTTAGTTTTGATGGTAAATTAACACGCGTACATTTTCATTTATCCGCGTACGAATTATTTCCCGCCATTTTTATATTATCCGGTATATGCATTAATTCCCATCGTTTTACACTAGATTGCGTTAGTAGTATTTTTTCCAAGCAGTCCATTTTTACAACTATGTCACGTGAGAGTACAGGTCATTAGGCTTTCTTATTCAGAATGTGTTATTTTGTTGAAACGTAAACAACACAGTTTTTTGAAGCTTTGAAAATGGAGAGTTTCGTATCAAAAAAGGAGCATTTGCGGGAAGTTTTACTTCATTATTATTTTTTGAAGAAAAAAGCCATCGTATTTTGGCGGAAGTTTATGGTGATCATGCTCTGTGAGTGGTTTAGACGATTTAAAAGTGTCGATTTCGATGTGCATGATAAGGAGCGCCCTGCTGAAAAAGTTTAAAGATGAAAAATCGGAGGCTTTGCTCGATCAAGACTCGTGTCAAACGCAGGAAGAGATTACAGAATCATTATGAGTAGATCACGCAACAATTTCCAGACGTTTAAAAGCACTTGGATTCATTCAAGAGCAAGGAAATTCAGCGCGATACGACCTGAAGCCAAGAGACGTCGAAAGGCGATTTCGCATGTCTGAAATGCTGCCTCAGCGTCACAAAACGAATATGGTGACAATACTGTTGATAGATCTACTGTCAATCGATGGGTAATAAAATTTCGCGATTGCGAGCCTGCAAAAGCCATAATTATTGATGAAACGCGCAGCGGACGTCCGATCATTGCCACAAACGATAAGCATCGCAAACTTGTTGATGATTTGATTCGAAATGACCGGCGAATCACTTAACCGCGTATCGCAAATCATGCTAGAATATCCAAGGAACGTGTCGTCGGCTTCATTATTGAACAACTGGGATGCCGTAAAATCTGTGCACGATGGGTATCATGCCGTTTAACAGACGAGAACAAACAGCGTCAATGAGAAAGCTGAAGTTTGAACCGATTCCGCATTCAGTGACGGAATGAAAAAACTTGTTACACGTTGGGAGAAATGTGTTAGTCTTAACGGTGACTATGTTGAAAAATAAATAAATGATTTCGAAGTTTGAGAATTGTACTTTAACTTTTTGCCCGATCTTGCTATTTCTTTTCGTTTGCGTTCTACAAGCATGTGTGCATTTCTTTTCGGCCGACCCTCGTATTATTTTTACACCTTCTTCTTCTTCTTCTTCTTCTTTAAGCCTTCTGACACCAATATTTGGTGTAGGCCTCTCCCAAATTTTTCCACTGTTGTCTGTCCTGAGCCTCGCGTATCCATGTATGACCTGCCTGTCTTATTATGTCATCTGTCCATCTTCTTGGGGGTCTTCCTCGTTTTCGCCTTCCAGTGTATGGTCGCCAGTTCAATATCTCTTTCGTCCATCTGCCGTCTGTCAATCGTGCTACATGCCCTGCCCAGTTCCATTTGTTTATTGCTATCCTGGTTACGATGTCCTCGAACCCGGTGTTTTTCCTTATGTCAGTGTTCCTGATTTTGTCCTTTAACCTTACTCCCAGCAGTATACGTTCCATTTGTCTTTCCGCCTTTCCGATCTTATTCATCAGTTCTTTTGTTAAAGGCCAGGTTTCAGTTCCGTAGCTCAGCACTGGTATAATGCATTGATTAAACAGTTTAGCTCGGTTCGCTGGGCTGATTTTTCTTTGTAGAATCTTTTTCATTTTACCAAACGCTATCCATCCGAGTTGTATTCTTCTTTTGACTTCTTCTGTATGGCTGTTTGTCCCTGTTGTAAATTTCTTCCCTAAATATATATACAAAGGTGTTTACGGTTTCTACGGGACCTTGTTCTAAATCGATATTTATGTAATTTTCTTCTTCTTCAATAAAAGCCTGGCGTCATATCGGGCGCCACTCCTTACGATCAAAGATAATCTACAGAGGTCGTCCGTCTTCCTACGACAATTCGGCTACGCAGATGTTACACCACAGAACGAAACAAAAAACCGACAAATCACGCAATACCGAGCAACCGGATGAGTTAGTTATTGAAAGATTTTTCGGTTATGAAAAATTTGTTGCAGCGCATAATTTTTGGATTTCGTTTACAAGCTTATGACCTTAACTTGCTCCATATACACGATTGCTCAATGTCATAAGCTTCAATCTTTGCCATGGAAATTGATGCGATTCATGCTAAGAGTAATTTAGCAAATAGACGTTCCATTACTACGCTGGACTATTTTCTTTGACAAGTATGGGTTGCTCCGCGTTAGAAGAGGCTATAATGCCTTGTGTCGTATGACACCAGGTGCTCTCGATCATCACCTATCGTAAAACCGTGTTTGCAAAGCTGTGTTTGTGTAGCATATTTACGAGAAGCATTACCGCATATATTCTCGGAAAATTAATGAAGTTCCGGTGAAAGGCATTTTTGGGAAATTAAAAGCGAGACTCCGAAAAATAAATGATGGGAGCATCGCTTGTAGAAATGACCTCTCTAGCGCATCCATTTACTGCCGTGGATGCTGATTTTTTCGGTCCATTCACATTAAATTTGTCAATCATCCAGCATACCAATTCCTAAAGATGTATCTCATTTTTTGTATGCATGGGGATTCGGCCAGTGGATGATAAGTTGCGTCCGGTTTGTTCCGCCCATGTATTTATGTTGGCACTTTAGCGATTTGCTGCGTACTGTGGTGTACCGATAATGCAACCAATTTCGTTGGCACAAGGAACACACTTTATAGTCAAGAGAAGCTATCACGTGTTCATTGGAAGTTTATTTTACCACGGCCATCATGAATAACTCTGCGAATTAACCGTAAAAGTATGAAAGCGTTGTTTGATGATAGCGGTCCGTGTGGTAGAGTCACCGACAGTTATTTGCAGCAGCGTAGCTAAAGTTGAGGACTACACCATTACATGCTAAAATGCACACTCGGTTGATGCAGAGGTTTATTCTGACGCCAGCACATTTCTTGATCAGTGGTCATTGAAGTCGGAGCAATTCAAGATGGTACCAACTTCTACTCACCTAAGTGCTGCTCGGAAACAACTGGTGCAACTGTACTGGCGGCAGTGGCGAAATCAGTATTTGTCGTAGCTGCAATTGCCGACTAAATGGAACTAGATGGTGTTACGCTTTTGAAGAATGAATTTTCCCCTTGCATTGACCAATGGATCATGTGATGGAAGTCTTAGCAGGTAAACTGATAACATACGGATGGTGACGATTAAAGTGACAGGAAATCCCGGTTGGCGCGCTAGATAATAGTTGTTGAAGCTCTACCACTCAAATCCTACGAGAATAATAGTAATCACTTAAGGGGGGGTATTCTGGTCTAGAAATATGAAAAAACCTAAATTTTTTTTTTTTTGCCTATTCTGAAAATTTAGACATTTAAGAATATGTCCCTGAAAGGATTTTTCGAAATTAAAATTATTTACGGAGTTATAGCTATTTTCGTGACGCGGCAACTAAATGGGCCCAGTCGGAGCGGATCAAACAATAGATGATAGACATTCTTCGATTACCTGAGGAGGATAAATCAAACTCTTTTATACATTATATATATATTTAAAAATCGATTAATTAAAAGTCATTGTAACGTATTTTTTTGAAATTTTTTCTCGTTTAGTGTTTAGTTCAGGTTAGTTTCGTTTCAATCTTCACGCAAATATACGTACTCTGTGTACAGTTCAAAAATATAAAATCTTGAACGAATATTTTATTTATTAAGTGTAAAATGGATAAAAAAAGTAACAAAGGAAGAATGCTGTGCGTCCAGATAGACAAAAAAAAGAACATTTAGAGGAAATCAACGTAATGTTGAAGAAGAAAGAAATTTTACCAGCGCATCAGCAGCGAAATTAAAAAAATCGGGAGACAAAGAAGTTATTATTGAAAATAATTACGGCTATCGCATTTTAGAGTTTTTTTCTGTTTTTACGCATCACTTTCCCTGTTAGTTTTATGGGCTACGTACAAACAAAAAATTAAATTTTCTCGGACTGCTGCTCGTGGATTATGATTCAAAATTGCAGTGCAATGCGGTTGTGAAGATGTACGGTATTATATTCAATATCATGTCCATTCGGTAAATCGCAGTCTTGTAACAGCTATGAGACTTTTAGGAGTCGGAAGAGAAGGTATTAATATATTCTGCAGTATGATGGATATTTGTCAAGGTTTGACAATCGGCACATACTACAGTTGCCTGGAACATTTATATTTGGCTGCATCATCAGTTTATAATCAAATTATTTCTAAAGCTGTAGAAGAAGAAAAGGAATTAATATCACTCTCTGATCTCGATGGTAATTCAACACTTTCCGGAGATGGTACTTGGAAAAAAAGAAGATTCAATTTAATTTTTGAAGTTACTAGGCTTGTAGGTAAATACAGCAAAAAAGTTATTGATACAGTAGTGAAATCTAGTTTTAAAATTGCAGAAAATGTACAATTTGAAGTAGAAGAGAAGGTCCATTGTATAAAGCAGAAATCGCCGATTAAGAAAATGTATAAATATAACGTACCGTTCTATGAATTAGACTGCCTGAAACTCTTTAGTTGAAACTTTCAAAACTTGAAACGCGTTTTTCGCGAAACTAATTTTTTCTCCAACACGGTTGACGTGATATCTTAAGTTCTAATAAACCGATTTACTTGAAATTGGGTACGGATCTTCTCTATATATCCCTCTATAGCCCCTATCAGAATAAAGTCAAAATTTGTTGATTTTTACTGTTTTAAAAAAATTCAGAAAAGTCAAAAAACAGCTAAAAAATCGACCTTTTTTTTCAAACAGTCACCATTTTCTTCTCTGAGGTAGACAAAGACGTCTTTACTAATTAAGAATCTAAAAAATTAAAAAAAAAAAAATATATATTTTTTTTTTGTTTTAGATGACTAGAAGAGTTTAAATCGAGTCAACCAGGATACGCCTTTTTTTTTTTTTACCCCTCCACTGTATCAGTATGTAACTTTATGAATTTTGATTTTTGTTTTTTGATAATTTTTTTGTATATTTTTAAAACATGAATAAATAAATGGTAAAAAAATGAATGGTAACAATATTTATTTAGTTTTTTTTGTTATTGAGCCTGAAAAAACATCTTAAATTCGTGCCTCTAGACTAGAATACCACCTTAAGTCTTTTCGATGAAGCTTGTTTAGAAGCTGTTCACAACTCGGTTGTGTCACTCGTGCACTAGTAGCCGGCAATAGTAGAATAAACGCTTTCGCATGATTTTTTCGTATGCCATTTTTCCATCGTTTTAGTTGTAAAATATTTTTGTTCCGGTTAAATATAAATCACATTTTTTCGCGTTTACGCGTTTTTTTTGTTTATAAACACATAGTCGAGTCGCGAGTTATCGTTTAATGTGTCAGTCGCGAGTTATCGTTGAATGTGTCAGTCGCGAGTTATCATTGAATGTGTCAGTCGCTAGTTATCGTTGAATGCGTCAGTCGTGAGTTATCGTTGAATGCGTCAGTCGTGAGTTATCGTTGAATGCGTCAGTCGCGAGTTATCGTTGAATGCGTCAGTCGCGAGTTATCGTTGAATGCGTCAGTCGCGAGTTATCGTTGAATGCGTCAGTCGCGAGTTATCGTTGAATGCGTCAGTCGCGAGTTATCGTTGAATGCGTCAGTCGCGAGTTATAGTTGAATGTGTCAGTCGCGAATAATCTCATAACAAATGTTTATCTGATTTACACAGCTAATCAAGTATTAGTTCCTTTGCAAATAAAATAAATCTGGTAAGAAACCGTGAATTATGGAATTAATGTTTTCATAGTGAACTAAGTGTGTCTGAATCTGAAAAGAATATCGCGAACCAATTACTTTCTCTCAACCGCCTTTACCTTCTGCTATCCGATATTTCATTTCAGGTTAGATATGTAACTCTGGAATGAGGTAACTCTCGAAAATGGCGAGATATTAAAAAGGGAGATAAACGATTACTACGAACTAGCACAGATTTATTAAGATGTGTGTAGCGGCGATTTAAAAAAATAAAAGTACTCATTAAAGGGGATCACTTCTAGTCGTTGCAAATAAAAATTGACTAAAACATATTCTCAAAAAAAAAAACACATTCGTAATGTGAGTGTAAATTTTTGAAAGAAACGAAAATCGGAATTCTCGTGCGTATTGTACAAAATAAAATAGATTGCTGTGAGTGGCGTTTAAAACTGCCAATTTTCCGTCACAGAGACAGTAGCTGAGGTAGTTGTGTGCGTGCCCTAGTGATATTCTTTTCAGTACAAAATAAAAGGGTACGGGCATTTACTCTTCATCGTGATCTAAGGAACATTACTCGAAATATAGTAGTGGAAAAGAATCATAAAAAGTGGATGAATCTGATAAGAAATTATAGATTAAAAAAATGTGCGCGTACATGCTTTGAATTGAGAGGACCTTATTATATTTTGACGAGAAAAAAAAGTTATTTGGCAATTTCTTTTAAGTTCTAGCTACTAAGTTGTTATAATGTTAGCCATTTCGGTACATACATTTATTTTCATTACTAAGTTAGGTTTTTTTTTTGAAATTTATACGGTGTGTAGTCAAAGAAGTAA
This sequence comes from Icerya purchasi, assembly GCA_039619475.1. Taxonomy (NCBI): domain Eukaryota; kingdom Metazoa; phylum Arthropoda; class Insecta; order Hemiptera; family Monophlebidae; genus Icerya; species Icerya purchasi. Next base: position 245,238,661 of record CM077115.1, read on the forward strand.
AAGATAAACAGGGAATTACAGAAAGTTGTGAATGTATTCTGTGTGAAACGTACCGAGTTTGAGCGGAGCTAGGAGCTGGGAGCTGGGAGCTGGTAGGCATTTTAAAAATCCTCCTTAGCGCCTTAAAAGCACGCAATCGCAGTTTCGGCCGGTGTAACTTTCTCTCGAGAAATTTTCTAATCGATCACGTTGGGCGACACAATTCGCCACATCATGCTACTTCTTAGTTAGTCACGCGATTCGCAAAAAAAGTTGCCTCAAACGGACCGAATAAATTTTTTAGCATTTGCACAGCCGAGTAGAGTAGTCCATTGATGCCTGTTAGACATTTAAACTGCCTATTTATGCTTAAAAGCTATAGTCGAATAAACATATATGTAAACTTACCATTGACGTATTTCTTTCTCGGAAACTATCGGAGTGCAGCATGAAACAAATTAAACAGCGCCGAATTATTACTTTTTTCACGTTTTAACATTAAAAATAGCATTATACATTACTAATAAACGATTTGATCGATAATAATGTGCACATATATATATGATACGCGTTGTTAAATGCGTTGTGCCTTTATATGTTTAATTAGTTAATTAGTTAACGAAACGAAGTAACGAATATAAACACCGTAAGAATGAGAATTTAGACGTACGTTAAAAAAAGAAAATAGTCGCAGAATATCCCAATATTCAGCTAAAAAAGGAAACTATTGGTAATATTAAAATTTCTTTTCCGACGAGGATGGCATAATTCTAAAATTTCTTTTCTATATTCATTCTTCAGATTTTCAATTATTCATTATTTTATTTTATACGTATATTATTAAATTAATAAAGAAGCGTTCGAAATGTACAAAACCATTTGGGGAAAAAGGAATAATAATAGTAAGCGGGGAGTGCATTTTTGTAGACGTCGGACGACGACGAGTCTTTAAAGAAAAATCAATTACGCCATCTTTCATTACAGAAATTTCGTGTTATTATTTAAAGTTGAGGTTACTTCTATTTTACTGCGAACGATTGTCGTGATTACCTACTGCGCATTTCTGCTGTACAGGTAGCATGCAAGGCGGATAAGCACGATAATATTACACTCGTTACCACCTCAATTTAGATGCGGGGCGGCTGGTAAAGCCTGTTCCTTTTTACGAGCGATTCTCTCGTTCTTTTTAAACAACAGTTCTGTAATGTGTTACTTTTGATATTTTTCTGCTCTTTAATTAAAAATTATGTCGGCTATGAATTTGCGTTTTTCTCATATTCTCACAGTTGAAGAATTACATTTTTTTTCACCGGCATTCCCGTATAAAGATTTACACTTTGTACATTCCTGTTGCCTCTCGTCCTTTAATATCCTAACTGAGCTTGTATCGGCGGACCCGGAAAAATATTTGTACATTGTTAACGAATACTATTTTTACATACTACTTTAAATCCTCCGATTTTACCGGGGTGGCGATACCGTGAATACTATACGAAAAAAAAAAAAAAAAATCGACTTCCGCACATCATCTATTGTTACGGTTCGCGTGCCGTTGCTAACCTAACAATTTTATTTTGTTCAGGGATGTTACCGCGGAATTAAAATTTTTATTTTTAATTATTATTATTATTATTATATTTAAATAAATGATTCGACGAGATTTTAAGAGCTCTCTATTAATGAAAATTACCTACACCAATCATTCTTTATCGGTCGACCGCTATAAAAGACAATGTGATATTTATACACTTATATACAACGAACAACAACGATTGTAAAAGTAAATATGAACAATTGTACGTAACGCTGTTTGTCGGCGATGACGCAGCAAGAACACGGTGATGAAAGGTCCCGGATGAGTAAGCTGGCGGTGAGTCCTTAGATGATGGTAAAGAGAATTTCGGATAAATCGATTAATCGAAATTAATTAATCTTTTCGCGATGTACTTTCGCGACTGAACTTATAATATGGAAACCGATCTGAGATTCGATTATTGCTCACTGCGGAGGTTATTCTTTTTTCCGGATGTGATTTCTTTTAATACCAGGACCGTCTGCTAAAAATTAACTGTTTTCTTCACTGATGGTAGAGATCGACCGACTTCACCTTTTAGCCATATTTTCGCTCATGTCTATAAGAGCCTTTCTTTTTTTGTGTTCGCTTCGGTCAATTTCATTTCATTTACGGGTGGGCACTTCTCCAGTAACTACGTGATGTATCCCCCCCCCACCCACCAACAAACATGATTTCAATCACATTCTCACTCGCACCACGTTTTCGACAATTCGTATTTATTTATTTTTATTTTATTATTTATTATTTATTATTTTTCCATGTAATGGGCACATTATACTATCAATCAAAAGCAATGTTGGCGCAGAATTTATAATGAGTGTTCTTTGCGCGTTACCCTATAGTTTTTTTAAAACTATCGCATTCTTTTCACATCAAATTCAGCAACAACAAAAGCAACATTCGCGCGTAGCATCCTACTTTAATTGCTTTCCTTTCGATAATATACCTGCGATGTGGAATGTTGTAAATGGTGCAAATATGATATAAACCGTTTTCAATGATAGAAATAATGTAAACGATGTGTTAATAATAATGTTGTGTAAATACTGTCGTCAACTATGTAAATGTAAATACCGTATAATCCGTTTCTAAAGAATCACTTGCTGTATAGTAAGAATTCTAAACACGTCGGTTTTCACGCTCGCTGCAGCCCGTAGTAAAACATAAAGCCAGCCCACCGACAGTAACAACGTAGAGGTAATTCGTATGTCGAGTGAAAGAATAAAGGAAAGCCGGGGGCTGCCCATAAGATATATTCATGTATTGATGTATCTGCGTGAAGCGTAGATGCTCGTTAAATTTTTTTGTTTATTTCCTTCCCGGCCCGGACGAAATGATAAAACCGTAGTAATTTTGTTTTCTTCGATTTTAGTAGTTGCGCGTGCAGTCTCAAAAAAGAAAGAAAGAAAGAAAAAAGAAAGAAAAAAAACATGAAAAAGGAAAAAAGAAAAAGTTGCTTAGTCTAAAGAGAGCACTTGTTAGCGTTCATTTTGTCGTAGTGATGCGGTTATAGGAAGCTTGTTGTGAAAAACTTATCATTTTAATCCGTTACATGATTTTGGTATTATTCTGTAAAGTATAGAACATTTCTTTTGATAATCATTTTAAATTACATATTACTAATGTTTGCTGTTCCCATTTCCCCTTGTTTAATACCTTTTTTTTTTTAAGGAATAGACACACACACAACTTGTTTTTCAGGAAATATAATTGACGTTGAAAATTTATTTAATACGACATGTTTCGGCTTCATTATAATCGTGATTTACAATTTAAATACAAAGATAAGAAAATTCATCTTTAAATTACATATTTAATCGTAAACGAATTGGCGGTGGTATACAAGCTGAAAATAATATTATCTCGTTGATTAGTTGAAAATGTTTCTTTTTTTTTTTCAATAAATCGAAACGAGGGGGGGGGGGTATCAATTCACAGCGAACAGCCAAGAACAATGTCAATTGAGAAGAACAGGTAGGGCAGCACGGTAGAGACTTCACGTTGTACATTGTAAATCGACACAGGTGTCTCACGAAGTCAGTATACTTTCCATGGTTCCCGTGGAATACGATTACATTGTGAAACTTAAAATTTGCACATATTTTTTAGTAATTAATCTCTCTACGGATTCTCTGCGATTTATCTGATTACTTTATGTTTATGTATGTATGGTTTTTTTCCTCTATATATTCATTTTTTCTTTTTTCTTATTTTCTTTTTTTTTTTTTAAATTTGTTTAAGTTTTGTCCGAGGTATAATTCAATACAAATAATAATCTCGTATTTATTAAGTCACATCCAGCTTTCCACTGAAACAAAACGTCATTAGCTAATCAACTAGGCTACCATAGTTAACTTGATATTGTACTTGTGAGTTTATTTATGTCTCGTGATTATTAAGTGGCTACAAATAGTCTGATCCCTAAAAAAAAAAAGAGACTACTCTTCCAACTAGTGTCAGCGAGAAAGGGTGTGAACTATCCAATATATCCAATATACATGCGGTAGGAAATGTCGCGAAAAGCGAAACACTTTAAAGACGAAGACTTTTACAAGTCTGATAATAAAACTTTCGTGAAGTATATATAATGGATAAAACAAATAGTTAGATGTCATAATAGAAAAAAAAGAAGATCAAAAAGAAAAATATCGGGTAATTTGCGTAAACTTTAAACATTGTAAACATGTAATTCGACTAAAAAGAAGGGAAAAAGTGCTACTTGCATCAATCAAAAATAATAAGTAGCGTCGCGCTTTCGAAAATACGGCAGCAACTAAGTGTACAGCTGCTAGTTTTATGGGTTGTGTTATAAGAGCCTCCCCCCGCGCAAAGAAAAAAGAAAAGAAGAGAAAAAAAATTGATATTTCGTAGAATTGTCCCGAACTTTGTCGGTGGCAGTTTTATCGAACCGGATATCACGTCGGATACTAAAATAAAGCCGAAACACCCCATCCCTTACATTTGAGCGTAATTTTATTTTACTTGATAAATTTTGTCCCGGTTTATTAATAAGGCTCAGCGAACGAAGATACTTATTCAACGGGCGCACTGCCACTCATTTAACGGAGCACTTTTCAAGGACGATGTAAATGTGTGACGCACACCATTTCGGTATTTGAACCGTGTAGCCATGGCAGAATTTTGATCAAATCCCCCGGTCTTGACAATATCAACGTGCGAGAACGCGGATGATGTTTTTCAGTCGGCATTCTGAATTGCGAATTCGGCAAATTCGTTCAACTAACTGGCTATTTCACGCTCCTAAACCGACCGCTCCCACTATGATCGATTTTTACTTCTATCGTTATAACGAGCCTCAGGGGAGAAATCGAATTTCGATACGGGTTAGAAAGCAAAAATGTGAACTAAGTCAGTGCGTTCCGCTTTATTTGTTTTGCTTCCTTTTTTCTTTTTTTTTACCGTTGACCCGCGATTGCGACCATTTCGGTAAACTAGTGGCGGTGATAATGGTAATGAGAAGGCTCATTGTAAATCATTGTTTACATTTTCGTATTCGAAGCGACCTTTTGAAAGAGGTAAAACAAAAGCGAGACAAGAATAAAATGTGCCAACTTCAACATCGATAGTGACGTAGTTTTGTTCATTATGGTGATTAAAATTCAGCCGCCTTTTAATACGTCGCTGTTTACACAAGTTTCTCCTGACCGCCACTCATTTATTACGTGTCTTGACTTGAAATCTGCTCGTCCACTTTTTTCAGCTAATGCACCTTTTCGCTTCTTTAATTACTTTATTTACCTGTTTGTATTTATTTATTTCAGTAGCTCTCCGCTATATATATATATATATATATATATATACATATACTTTCGTTACCATCTCTAATTAAATTCATTCTTATGACAACTCGATTTAGGAATGTTGCCCAGTTTGCCGGAAAATTTTACCATTTCAAAGCCCCCAAGAAAAAAAAACATATTTCAGATTCTCCGTAAAGAGGCAAATAATACGAAACATGGGGAGGAATTTTTTTTTTTGGAAAAATTACTCTTTTCATTCGAGTCCAAACCCTTAACATATTCGAAAAACAAATGGTATCGATATTAACGAATGGTTTGTACGATTTTCCAATTAAATCCACGCGGAAAGCGTTGTGATAGGCAACATTGGAAATATTACATGTTAAATATTCTTGTGCTTTTTTTTTTGCCAGCTTATTTTTACTTTTTTATTTGTTTTTTTTTCTTTTTGTGAGGGCTTCTCAACTAACGATCTTCATTTATATACGTATATTAATACGATTAAACATAAATGAAACATTCTATACAGCTCTAATCGATAGTAGCTAAAACTGTATGTAGCGTAAAGTTTATGCAAAAATATTTGCGATATTACTCATATTTTATATGTATTCTTTAAGATGTTCGCATTAAAAAGAAGAAAGTTTTTATATTCCAGTGTCCCCTAAAATCAGACCGAGAAGTATCGTAAAAACTAACAAAACAAAAAATCGAATGAGAATATAAATAGGAACACCGGAGAATAGAAGAACGAAATAAAAGGGGGACTCGTAAAGAAGTCTGGAAAAAAAGGCAAAATCTGCGATAAGCAATTGAAAAAAGAAAAAAAAAAAGACGCGAATTCTACGAAAAGAACGAAAATGTGTTTTCCCGATTGGCGATTAGTTAACACGAGCAGTGACGATAAAGTAACGGTGTTCGCGGAATAAGCGAAGTAAATAATAACGGGCTAAAAGAAGAAACAAAAATATCAAAACAAATCAAAAGAGAAGAAAACTAAAAGAGAAAATCGGCGTTCGTTTTATTTCTTAAACTATTACTGAAATTGGAAAAATGTGCAGAAATTGATAGGCGGAGTTTCATGCACGCAGGCTGATGCGAAAAAAGTTTAGGGCGATCGCAGATTAAAAACACGCGAAAATATGAAATTTAGACTCTGTAACACGTAACGATTTAGAGTATTACACTGGTATGTGGAGGCGGGGAAAAAAGTAATGGTTAGCTATCAGAGGTACGTTGCAGATTAAATAAGCGAAACAAATTAAAACTGATTAACCGAGTAGCAATCGATGAAAACAAACAAACATAAAGAGAAAGAACAAAAATGCTTACATACTGAAAGGTTTATATAAATTTATTGTCGGATGGACGTGTATAAAGAATTAAAAAAGAAACAAAACCAAAAAAAAAAAAAACAACCAGTGAGGATGTTGTTAGACTGGAAGCATTATCCGTAAATCTCCGATTTGCAACGCGACGCGGTCATAATACTTTTTTTATTTCTTTCCATATCTACGCCAGCAGATCGCGCCAGCAATTGTTAGTTGTTTTTTTTACCCCCCTTGGGTTTGCTACCAAAGAGCATTAGCCCAGCAAAAAGGAATAGATATATGGAATAGAATAGAAATTATATTTTTATTCTGTCGACAATGGAATCAAGGAACATTCCTGTAGTACAGGAACAACAGAGAGAATAGGTAGAGAAAGAACATAAGAAGCGTTGAAAGGAGCAGGAAGACCAAGCTTTAAAAGATGATAATAAAGTAATTCACGCTCGCGAAATAAACCGGGAGCACTCGAAGAGCACGTGATTCGCATCACAAACATATACTGAGAATCTTCAGGATCCAATGGATAATTACGAAATGCAGCCAAGGAAACGCGATGTAGAGAAGAAGGAAGGAGACTATGCGAGAAACGGAGGCGAGATAATTTAGTAATTATGGACCGACGCAAACTGGGAAACCTATAGAACCAAGGACGAGCAGGAGCAACAGGATTAATCAAGAGATAAAAGGAATTAGGATTAGCGAAAAGAGAAACATAAACAGAGTGCCTAAGATGGCAGCATTTAGTTGGAAGAAGAATATTGTGTGCTGGAACCCGACTAATAAAATTCCCATTGGAAACAGCAGCTTTAGCAAGGAGGTCGACGGTTACATTTCCATCAATGCCTGAATGTCCGGAAATCCAAAGAAAGTCAGTCTGGGTAGAGTCGTCGATGAGGATAGATCATGAAGAAGAGAACGAATAGAAAGGATAATAGCATCAGTGGAAGGAGAAAGGGAAGGTGGAGATAGCGCTAGAAGAACACTTAAAGAATCAGAAACAATAAAGAAATTTGGAAAGACTTGCAGAAGAGGAAATATAAGTAATGGCTTGTAGAATGGCAACAGATTCTGCGGTAAAGACAGAACAAAAGGACGGAAGTCTAAAGGACCGAGAAAGCAATTGTTAGTTGTAAGCTGTTGTCTTATACTGTTGACAATCTGATCATTTTATTATTATGCATTGAGCGAGTTCGGTTGTATCTACAAGATAGTGATTACAAAGCGATTGACAATGAAAATTAGAGAAATTATCTTTTAATAGTATTATGTAACGGTGTTTTATTCAGGATTTAAACACAGATCTTGCTTATTAAGAAGGAAGTTCTTGATAAATAAGTAATTTAACTATTAATATATGGGGTATTATTTTATTTCATTATAACTACTCACTTCTCCCCATCGAACGGTGTGGGCAGTGCTTTGCACTTGCGGCGATATTGTAGTATGGGGTTTTATTTTATTTTATTTTATTTCATTATAGTTAAATTTCTTCGGACATTGTGGGGGCACTATTCAGTAGATGCGGCCATATTGTTAGGGGAAATTTCCTCTCCTCGAGTTTTATGCAGGTCCTTATCTCTCCAACAATTATTATGTTGATTATTTAACTTGATTACAATGTTAGTTTGCTGGCTAAAGGAACAGTTTTTGTTCAGGCCGTAAAAAAAAAAAAAAAAAAAAAAAAATTTCGGCAATTATAATACACTATCGAATGTAGAAAAAATGTCTATTACTTGTGCAATTATTCCATGTAATACACCGAAAAAGATGCATTATCAACTGAGATAATATACAGGATACTTGAAGTTAATTAAAGTACTTAAAAAAATAGTTTTTATGCTAGTCGATCTTTACGTAATTTTTAGAATTAAATTCAGTTAAAAGTTGTCATTTAACGGTTTTTATGAAATATCACACGTTTGTTGCATATTCAAATCTATGAATAGACGAACAGAATGACGTAAATATAAGTTGACGTACAATTATGATAAAGAAGACGTATTTTTTTATAAAAAGAATAAAAAAGTAGGTACATAAAAAAACTGGAAAAGTATTGACGATTTTTTTTATTTATTTATTTATTTATTTATTTTTTAGTTATTTTTTCCTTAAATTTATATGGTCCATGTGCTGTGTGTAATTGCCGGGATTATTACAACACATGGATTAGTGCAAGATCAGAAGTGTAATAGGTTATTATTAGCCGCTCTAATGTAGTATAGCATATCCTGGACTGGTTTTGGTTCCTTTGACAACGCAACCGACGGTAAGTTGGAGGTGCCTGCAGGCAGGTAATGTTCCAGAACGTATTCAGAAGTTGGTAAAATTGGGGAACTGCATATGGAACAGGCAGATGGAGGAGATGTGTTCCTTCCAGCAAATAGTTGTGGGATATTGCTGTGTGCCCTATGCGGTATCTAGTCAATGCTGCAAACTCTCTGCCGGACATGGATATCGGTGGCCACCAAGGCTCAGTGATTGACGATTTTAATAAAATGTCTTGTAAGTCTCCCCAGCTAATCACCACAAAAAATTATTCATATAAATACATTTTTTTGAAATCATTTTCTTCCGGAAATATTTATTAAACTTTTTTGTTTTCTTCAATTGAAATTATAGCTTCAATTTTCCCCGCATTTACATCTCTTTTATAACCTTCGCTATTTTCGCATATATTTTTATCATAAGAAACTAGTTTTACTTTTAACCGACTTCAAAAAGAAGGAACATGCCGGTCGCGTATGTTTTTTTAAAATGTTTGTTAGCGCGTAACTCCCTGTGGACGGATTTTGACAATTCCTTGTTCCTTACAAAGTGCACTCAATCAACGGTAGTAGTACACCTTCGGAGTGCCGATAAAAATTCATGGGACATTCAGTATTCATCAAAAAACGTAAATAATGCCTCTTTAGATAATTATCGGCGACATCAGAAATGCGATTGAGAATTAAACGATTAGCTAATTTAAACTTGAAAAAGAAGTTAATTTACCTGCAGAAAAGTATTATCAATTACCACGGGGAAATGTAAATTCAAATGAAAAAATCAATGACGGAGAAATATTACGTTTTTACATTACTGCGTATGATGACATTGAATGACTCGAATAATTTTCTTTTTTATTAGAAATTTTATTGGTCAGTGTGATTGTCGTCCCATATGGGCATAATGCTAAAAATTGCGAAATACAATTTTTTGTGAAAAAAAAAATCACTTCAAGATTTAAACTGAAAAATTTAATAAAAAGCGCATTAAGAAGTAAAAAATAGTTTAGCCGACAAAAAATAATGTATATTCTAGAATGATATAGCTAACAAGGAGATATTATGATTATTCTTAAACAACATTAACTGCTTACAGTCGCCGCTAAATTTAAATTGCAATAGAATTAAAAATCGCATTAGATATTTCCGTTGTTTCTCATATAGGGCCTTTAAAAAACAAGTGATTGTATATTGCGAAAGTTGCAAAACTTTTACAGTGATTAACTCTACATTATAAATAATTTACGGACAACAACTGTGTTCGAAAATGAAACATATTTGTCATCAAAAATAAAACACTTAAAGTTTTCGATAGCTTACTACACACTGATCATCATTAGAAGCTGATAATGGTCAGTGTAAGTTGTCGCCGAAAGAAGAAGTGTTTTATTTTTTGCCCTCCACAAATTATTTATAACGAGTGATTACACGTATTGTGTTACACTCATTATTAAATTGTTCCTAAATGTGTTTGCTGTGATTTGCGATTTCCGTGCTGACTCGAAAATATTTAAGAATAGTCTCATACTATACTTTATAATATTACGCTAAAATGCGACTAAATTATTTTTTACTTTTTAGTGCATTTTTATTCAATTTTGAGCGTAGAACTGGAAATCGTTTATACTGCACCTATTTATTGTAAATGATTTCGAGTTAAAGTTAGCGGTAATTGTATGAAAAATATTTCACATATCGATTAATGGTGCAATAACTCCGAACACATAGCTTAAAAAAACAGAAAATCTTTCTGATGTAAACTACGTAATATCTAATTAAATATTTTTAAATAAAAAATCCTTTCAACAGTTGTACGAGAACCGGTTGCAATGCTATTTGTAACATAACGCACCCATTAAGTCTACCACTTCACTTTGCAAAATAGGTCTAAAATATTGTTTTATAGTATTATACGTACGAAAACGGTGTGCGATCGTGTCGCTTTGCAAATCGGAGATTTATACGGACGTTACTTCGAGTCTAGCGAGGATGTTGAAAGATATAAATGAAGAATTGGCACGAGATTTCTGATCGCATAGCATTTTTTATCTTTCCTTTCTATTTGTTTCTGGGTTAAAAGGTCCTTGATTGACGAGGCTGGGGGGGGGATAAAAAAAAAAAAAAATCAACGAAAGTGATGAAGTACCTTCCTTCGGTAGCGTACAAATGATCTCGACGATAGGCTGAAAAAATACTGTATCGACGCCTCGGCGTTTTCAGTTTTAATGTTAAAATATTGAATTGACGTAATGAAGATTCGAAAAAAAATTATTTTTTCATCCACGTGTAACAATGCGTTTTAATGTTTTATATAAACTTTTTATATTACATATTTTATTAAAAATCTTACGATTATTAATTTTTAACAAAGCCGTTGAATAATTTAATTAATTTATATAAGAAAAAAAAACAAAAGAAAAAAAAAAATGTATAAGGCCTGAACTATTACTTCCGTTCCACCACCGAGATGATAATACAAGCCAACCTTTAGTATCCGGAGGTGCTAAAAGTTTTCAGATCCCGAATGTTCATCATCCGGGAACTATAGTAAGCCTTCAAAAAGTTCCAATTATGAACTAATAGTTTTTCATTTTATTCCTCCAAAACACGCTCCTATCAGAAGTCGTTAACGGTTGAAAATGTGTAATATGAAAAAATAGATCGAATAAAATAAATTGTAATATTCGCTAGAGACAATGAAAACCGGCTGCTGCTTGTTCGGCTAATATCGGTTGTCACCGTAACTGTCGGAGGGAAGTGTGGTGGATCACGGAATAGTCACAGTGGCAAAAGAAAAAATGTGTCAAAAATGAAACAAATTTTTGTCTTCGTGATTTCTCGTTTTTATCTTGTTCTTTATTACTATTTTAAAGCTCGACAAAAACTAAAAACCTTCACCGAGAAACGATCAGAAGAAAAGTTAATCAAATATTTTAGTCACGACGTAAGTTAATAGCAGGAATTACGGGCAAACCGGGAATGAATACGGAATATGATGGGAGCAGCAAGATTTCGAAAAATTCCAAGCATGTTGGAAAATAAAGAAGGGAACACTCACTGGAAACGATAATCAGCATAATTAGACTGAAATAGGAAAGCAAGACCAAAGAGAAAAATGTCGAAAAATCATTATATTATCCATCCAGGAGAAAAAGAAAAAAAAAGAAAAAATGACAAGCTACTCTGAAGTTGATCCAAGTAATGTCACATCAAATTCATTGAGGAATTATCGGAAAATAGAGCCTTCCTTCCGGTAATAGGGATTCAGAGTGACGCGTACAACTTTATATTTATGCTAAATTTAACATCTGCCATGTTTATTTTTTAACGGTTCACCGATCAAAGAAACATTTGTGCGGGGTAATAAAAAAAAACGCAACTTGAAGCGTAAATAGAAATAAAATTATTTCCCTTCAGCATCCTTGGATGGAGTAATTTAACTGTTGCATTTTGCAAGTCTAGTGAGCAGAGGGATAATTGAATAAGAGTTAATCAACCGTTTCGGTAAGCGATGATGAAGATTTTTCGAACCGTTTAAGTGAATAACAGTTAATTTCTCATCGGAAAGAGGTGTTTAAAGTGAAATCAATTCGAGGACAACAACAGGCAATTTAGATTACGTGTAAAATAATGTCGCATAAAATAATAAAACAACCTTTAATGTGTATATGTCGGTTCTAGGTTCGCTTTTAATCACTTTTCTTCGATGCACGTGCTAGACAATAAGAAATTGTAAATGCGATCGTTTCTTATTTTTATAAAATAAACTGTTTTTTCTTTCTCTCTCGATTTTTTAAGAGGAAACTAAAAGAGTGACCACCTCCGGCCGATTGGAATCGGTTATCATCTACGTATGCTAGGAATCGTTGAACAATGTATTGGGGTTTCCATTTAATTTGTAGTAAGATTACTAAAGTTTTTTTCTCTTTGTTTCTTAATAACTGCGAATAATAAATGCTTTCATATAGAAAAATCGCATGTAGAGGGTGCATCCATTGTAGCTTCCCTCTCGAAAGATTATGAAACTAAATCTCTTATTTTAACTCGTTTAAGTCGCGGTATAGATAACGCGTTTGAGTGTAAAAGCGCGGCTGCCAGCTGATTTTCAGGTTTTGTAATCGTGTCAGGTGCTTTTGTGCGATCCTCTTGACAGTTTCTACCACCGCGTCTATTTTTAAGTCCCGATAGATGACTTCATTGGACACGTACCCGCGGCATTCGAAAAATTAAGCGCAACACCTTGCTCTGAAATCGCTGCATAACTAATATATATATTATACTTCTTTGCACATCCCCACATTTGACCTGCATAAGTCCATACTGGTCGCAATACAGTTTTTTATATTAGCAAGCGATTATTTAACGACAATTTAGAGTTGCATCCTATTAGCCAGTAAAGTTGTTTCGTTCTGATTTTAAGTTCTCTTCTTTTTTCTTTCGAATGTGACTTCTTCATGTTAGTCTTTGATCTCAAGCGCTCTAGCAACTAGGCTATCGCGACGACTATATACATATATATATATACCTAATATAAATAATGTACAGGGAATTTTTCTTCCTCATATTAAATATAAAATCAGTGATATTTTGTTTTATTCTAACTTTTCGGTTATAAATGAAATTTATAGAAAATTTGGAGGTGGGGGGGATATTAAAAATAACGAATGAGACTGACTTTATAATAACGAGGTAGTAATTTAAAAAAAAAAAATATATATATTAATTTTTCGAATCGATCGCACATTAAAGTACGAAATTAAAGACATTATTATTTACAGTGCGAATGTGAATAGAACTTTTTTAAAGACACATTTTCGTAAAAATCACACATTCAGTTCCGAACCGACATTTCCTAAATCGGTGCGACAGTTTATATTTCGTATCACTTCAGTTCAAAATCCAGCGCTATAGTAAACAGTATTAGATATCAGAAGCAGAAGATAACTCCGCCACTAACATCTCGGATGTGAAAGGAATGAACTACAAATTATAGTAATCAGTTTTTCCGATCGACTAATGCTTATGCTGCCGCTGGGTAACTGAGCATGAAAAAAATAAAATAAAATAAAATAATAGCCTCGTCAATTATGGTCTTAGGACCGGTGTGATGTAAAAAAAAAAAAAATCACTTCAGTTATACCGTTGTCCGTATTATATTACGATAGTGACAAAATCATAAAACTAAACAACTCCTTTATTAAACGTTCTCATTTGTTCAGAATATGCGATCGTTTTGTTCGAACCGGAATTGAGGTTATGCAGCTTTAACACCTGAACACCTTCTTCCGGGGTTGCGTGCAGCCGTCGCTATGCACGTTCACCACCGGATGAAAAGAGAGGAAGAATGTTAACCTTTTTTTGTACATTTGCAACGATTTAAATTTATTCTTCGATGATACGATCGGAAGGTAAGAGGTTACGGGTATTTGTGATGGTGGGAAACGTAATTGGCCGGTGAGAATGTTTTTTGCCGATATTTCCACATCAAGAGAGATCATGCGAAAAACGTAATGAGGGGAAGGGGGAACTTTAGAACATTATGTACGGCAGTGTACCGAGTGCGCTAAAAAGGAACATTTATGCTTGAATAATTGGAAAACATTACCGATTGCGACGATGATGACCATTAACGAACCATTTTGCCAGTCTTTGATGGAGAACTGTGCAACTTTATCAAGGTCACTCAGTTAAATATTTAACGGTCTAAATACTGGGAAAACTGGCCAATGGCGGGAGTCGGGCCAAAAAAAAAGCACATTTCTGTTATTGCATATATTGCAACGGTGTGTGTTAAACATAATGAGTGTATTGCAACCGTATGCGCTTATACAAAGAATTTTTATTTAATAATGGATAGTGGCCACAAAAGAGTGGAGTAGTTTTTGATTACGTTCGGAAACATTTTGTGGTAAAGTTTCGTTAAATGTTTTTTTACGTATTCGGTGATGTATAGTTTTTTGTTTTACCAATTGCAAGTTTGATCTTTCTATAGTAGTTCTGTAGTGGTTTCTTTTGTAATTGATTATGGCCAGTGCACTGAGGTGTATATCTAGGCGGTTTGATAGTTAAGTTAGTCTAATGTTTGATGTACATATGTATATATATCTATATATCTATATATCTATATATCTATATCTATATGTATATATCTATATGTACATGTATACATAGAATTCTCGGTAACGTTAGGATAACAAATACGTTTCGGCTGTTCTAGCGTGGTGCAATTTGTTGGCTAACCATTCAGGCTAACGTAATCCGACAGCGATATTTCACGAATAAACGTTTCGTCCGTTGGCAATAAATACGTTCAGCACTGTTTGCAGAGGCGGAACGTTTCATTTAACTTAAGCGTTTTATCGAATAAGCAGCACGCTGTTCTGTTTGAACACGTCACGCAGGCTTCCCGACCTGCTCTGGAAAATTTATTACTATACTAACGTAAAAAGGTGTAATTAGGTAATTGAAGATCAGTAATAGAAGAAATCACTTGGAATAAGTTAACCGCCTTCGGTAATCTACAAAGGAAAAAGAAGATAAACCGATTGTCCGTAATTTACTAGTGCATCTTTCGCTGAATAGGCTTCGGCAGAGCTACACAACACGCTCGTGATGGTTGCCATTTTCGGCTAACGCATTAAAATATCTACAACGCCGTCAGCGCACACTAACGAAGTCTCGGAGACCAACTTGTACACAACCATAGACTGAAAAAGTACGGCTTTTTATTGATTAAAGACAAAACTTAAGAGGCTAGCCAAAATTTCGGAAGGAATAGATACAAATACGCGGTTAAAAATTTCGAGTATTAACAACAACCGTCCTATACGTAAACCACCGAGTATTTTAGAAATAACGAAAGAAAATGTCAGATCGACCCAACTTTCTTTACTGCCCGATATTCTCTATCAGCGCGAAAATGGCACAGTCACACGTGGCCCTTTTCTGCTCCGGGCTTAAATCGACGTCGTTTCAGTATTTAAAGTATATTTATGTTTATGCTTAGTGCGTTTTATCTGAATATTATAACATGCGAAATAAATAAAATTTAATAATATTCCAACTAAATATTTAAAGCTTTCACAGTGATTATTCATGATAAATAATTTTCGGAAACAACTGTGTGTTTTTAAAAAGATATTTATTCGCTTAACGTTTCGGACCAGCTTACACTGGCCATCATCAGAAGCAAACTGAAGAACGGAGCGAAAATTGCGATCGACAATAACAATAAAATAAGAATCAGAAATCATGAAAAACCCAAATCAAAACAGAAAACCTACCTCTAAACAGAGCCATCGAAATTGAGAAATGGCCAAATTTCAACAGAGAAGAAGGTCTACGTGTTCCCGCGGCATGGAAACCTGTCATACGGTTGACGAACTTGCAAGGTTTCATTTTTCTTTTCCATCTCTGGGTTATTTGGTTTTAATTTTGACTGTGTCTCTTTAGGTACCCCGACGTCCGTCACCGCATTTCACTTCTTCTTGGTTTTTTGTTCCCACATCCCGCCGGTCCGAGTGGTTTCTTCTTTCGGTTGGATTCGCTTTGCTTTGCTTCGTTTGGTTTGGCTTACCTTGGTCTGGTGCTCGGGGATTGCCCTCCGGTGTATCCTCCGGATAGGTTTCGAGTGGGTCCTCAGGTGAGGTTTGCTGTCAACTTTTAGGCGGGGTTCCGGTCATTTTCACTCTTCGGGCTAGGTGTACTGTCACTTTCAGGTGAGGATTCCAAGCAATTTTCCGGTAGTTTCTAGTCCATTTTCAGGTAATTCAACTGTTTTTTGTTGTAATATTTTATATTTTTTTATATTTTTGTTTTGTTCGGTTGGTTGTTCTTTGCGTTTCCCTTGTGGTATTTTCGTTAGCGCTTCTTTTTCGATTTTTTGCCGCTCTTTGTGTACGCTTCTGTATTTATTTTTATTTTTATAAGTTGTTATCTGTTTTTATTTCCCCTTTGCGTCAACTGTGACCCGATGTGTTTTTTTTTTGTTTTTTTTTTTTTTTTTGTGTTCCTTTTATATATTTTTTTTTACCTTTTTTCTCATATGTTTTTATATTTTATCTATCTGTCGTTACGCGTTTCGTTGGGTTTTCCTGTTTAGAGGTAGGTTTTCTGTTTTGATTTCGGTTTTTCATGATTTTTGATTCTTATTGTTATTGTCGATCGCCAATTTTCGCTCCCTTCTTCAGTTTGCTTCTGATGATGGCCAATGTAAGCTGGTCGAAACGTTAAGCGAATAAATGTCTTTTTAAAAACACACAGTTGTTTCCGAAAATTATTTATTATGAATATTCCAACTAATTATAGTAATTATTTTGATTATAGTAGGCGAGTTCGCTTGATGATTCCAACGGAACGAAATCTTCACACACTAATTTTCAGGATCAAATGGGTCGACAAAGTCATTAAGGACTTCACCGCTACGAAGAACGACTTCATACCCATCTTAACCTAGAAGCATTGGATCTTTTGCTTACTATACAAGATCTTAAACGTTTTAAACCGAACGACCTGGTCGTTTTTAAAAATTTTATTGTATGTATGTATATTAGGGTGGCCTTTAGTTATAGATGACGGAATTTTTTTTTTTCAAAAATGAGGTGCCTCAACCGGTAGAATTGTTGTCTTATATGAAAAAATCAAATTCTGCTCCCACTGTGCATTTTCTATCGGTACTTGGGGGATCATCCTGGTACCAAAAACAAAATTCACACCGAGTTTCACAGTTTTTCATTGAAAAAAATTTCCTATTTATTTAAAATAAAACTTATATTTTGATTTTTATTGTTTTTGTTAGTTTAATTACATTAGCCGGTTGCAAGATTATGCGCCATGACGATCAAATAATAAGGGTAACTGTAAGGAAACATTGGAAACAAAAGCAATTGTGTATTTAAAACGATAAAACAAAAACGAAAGAATGTTTACGTAAACTGAACGAATAGCGAACGGAGAATAAAACAAAAACAAAAACAAAATCGGCCATATTTAACCGATTGTTCTGCAACGATAAAAATTAAATAGTCGCCACAGATCATATCGATAAACTTACTGCGAAACGAAATTCTCGATATATTTAAAGTATACAGATATTATTTATGCGATCCATAAATAAGCTAGTTTTATACAAAGACAGTCTTTTTTTTTCTTTTTTCTTTTTTCTTTTTTCTTTTTTTTAATAGTAAAATATGAAGGAATGGAAGTAACACACGAAAATATTTCCACCATTCTCAAAAATCGCAATTTTTCATGAAAGAATATATAAAAACATTTGTTTCAACTGTGCTCCTTCGGGCATGCAATCTCCAAATTTTATCGATAAACGTCGTTTATGATATACAGTCAGGAATTTTTTCAAAAATTTTTCGATTTAGTCCAGTATCATGGAAGAAAATTGAAAACTGATTTTTTTGAAAAACCATCAATTTATATAGATTTAATTTTGTAAAAAAGAAAAAAAATCCAAACGAATCGATAATACGAACTGATAATTAATATTTAAAAGCAATTTGAAGTTATCTGGTGGCGATCGGTAACAAAATTTGACGGCAGTTTTGTCAACAGATGCTGTCTGTCATAGAATTCGGCAATGTTACTAGTATTTGTGCGAAATATTCGCGGATACTGCGCGGATATTCCCGCGAATAAAGTAATCAATTTTTTTTGGCGGGTTTATTTTCGGTTCTGATATTTTTTTATTTCATTAATTTTTTTTTTTTTTTTTTTTATATCTTTCTTGCATACATTACTAATAACGTTCCTCCGAGCGTACACCGAAACTGCTTTAACCGGACAATTCTCGATCGAAACAGAATCTTTTTTATTATTAATTTATGTTAACGATTATTTAATTTAAATTTCAAGGTTTTAGAAAAAGTCGTGGGAACGGATTTGGAGGGAGCTTCGCATAGCCTTTATTACGGACCGACATCTTTTCATTATTTTCTATTCATCATATTTCCCCATGTTGGTCGATTATTATACACTACTAAGAGATTTTTCTTATATTCTGTTGCATTGTGCTTTTATTTTTTTTCTTATATTGTCAGTTATTTATTTTTTTCCTTGTGAATATCGTTTTTTTTTTGTTTTTTTTTTTTTTTTATATTCTCTGTTGAAACTGTTAGCTTTCAACTTGTATAATTTTATTTATTACTTTTTATACTCGTTTGATTGTCAGCGGTAGAAGGCATTTACGACAGCGTGCATAGAAATTTTGTATATTTGTGAAATTTCATTTTGTGGTTATTGCTGCGTATAAATTATGTATAAAGTCGAGCTTAATATGGTTAAAGGGTGGGGTGAATCTTTGCGTGATATTCTTTTAGCACAATTCGATGTTTCACACTGTATTAAGCATAATGGGATACGTGGCTCGTTTAATAGATCTGTAAAAATTGCTATTATGTAGTGCTTTTTTTTTTTTTTGTTGTTTTTGGAGTTTGAGTGTGATAAATTTACTGTCAGATGTTCGGTGCGTCCTCACCTGGCATACGGATGAATTATTATATGAGATCCGCACACGTCACGATCAATACAATTATTACTCGAGAAAGTTCAATCGGAATTTTTTACATACTTATCGTATCGGATGATCAGAGTATATCGAAACATCCGATCCGAGACGTTATTAACTACAAGCAATTTTTGTGCGCTTTCTCGAAAGCGGGAAGTTGTTAAATTATACTATTTTTGTAAGACCCGTGTAATTACATGACTCGAATTACTGATTGAAATTAAATTCTTAGGATTATATTAAGAAGGGAAGATTATATTTTATTTACATTGTGAATTATGGTAGTGAATTTTCAGTTTTAAGGTCAGCGATGAACATGTATATAGATACATACAGGAGAGCGTCGATTATCCGAACTAATTGGGACCGAGCGATGGTAGTTCGGATAATCAAATGCTCGGTTATTCAAACGGTAATATTAAATGCACCAATTGTAAATTCTTTAAAATGAAACGTAATACTTAAAATAAAACTTTCAGCTTTAAATAACATAATACCATAAAGTATTGTAATATTTTATACAAATTACAAGCAGAAATATGTACCAAAATGTTGTATGTGCAGTGTAAATCCATAATCAGTTTAACTTTACAAAGTAATCCTTTATCTTACTTTGAGCCGTGTTTGATCTTGCAGCAGAAACTCGCATTCTTTTAAGTAGAAGCAGTTGAATGGGGCAGCTGTGCTGAAATATTGGAAAATTTTATTTTTTTATCAAAACAGGGAGGGTTCGGATAATTGACATTTCGTATAATCGACGCTCCACTATTATATATATATATATATATATATATATATATATATATATATATATATATATACATATGTGTACACCTTGAGGAAAACGAATAAATAACTTAAGCTGATGATACCACCTTAATCGCCATGTCAGAAGATGAAATGCTGGAGCATCTTGACAAAAAAGATGTCATAAGTCTAGAAGTTGGATTACAAATAAACAAAGAAAAAACTAAAATAATGATTATTGATGGTTAAAGTGGAAATGACCATGTACAACATGTCGGAGGATTACAAGTAGTGGATAAATGTAATCTCGGAACGCTTATCACCAATTCAGGAGGATGCAGCGAAGAAATTAGAAAGCGTACGACAATTGCAAAGACAGCAATGTCATGGCTTAGCAGAATCTGGAAGAGTCATGATATAAGTATCCGTACAAAAGTTCGTCTAGTTAATACATTAGTAATTGGTCAATATTTCTATATGCATCCGAATGTTGGACGCTGAATTAAAAATATAAACGCTTTTGAAATGTTTTTGCTAGAGAAGAATGTTCAGGATCCCATGGGCAGCCATGAGAACCAATACCTCAGTACTTCAAGAGTTGAACCTAACGATCTCAGCAAAGGATTGCTAAATATGTCGGCCATATTTTAAGAAATGATGGCCTAGAAAAACTAATTATACAAGGTAAAATGGAAGGCGTAAGAAAACGCGGAAGACCCTCATCGAGATATATTGACCTAGTAAAACAATTGGTCGGGATACCGTTCCATCTATGGATACGTTTGGCGGCGAATAGGGGTAGGGCGGTCTTGCAGGTAGGTTCGTAACATTTACAATGCTCGAATCGAGTGATTGATAAAGAAGAAGAAGAATACCTATATATATATATATATATATATATATTGTTACGAATGATGATATTCTCTGGTCCCTGTTGCGAGAGCCAATGTTACGTATCTAGTCTTTCGCTGTTCTTTGATTACTTGATGAAATTGTTGATGACAAAACTACATATATATTTACGGGCGTCGGTGGCAAATCACGGCTTGCCACTACCGGTATAACTCTGCTGAGCAGAGCTTCAGGCTTTTAAAGAAATTTTGCCGATAAAAAAAGTATGAAGGAAAAGAAATATAAACCGAAACCCGTGATCGAAGGCGGTCACCTATTCGAGATTCCGCGGTCGCGCAACGTGTGTCCAATAAAAATTTAGACAGGCAAATCGCGTGTATTTCAAAAAAATTACAAATTAAACAACACACGTAACGGAAAAATTCAGTTTGACTAGAACTTTAAAACTTCGACTAAATATCTTATAAAAGGTACAGTTCGACAAAACGCCTGTAGACTCCGAAACTTTAATTAGCGCTGTTGCGAACCAATATCGTGAAAATTAAACATTTTTATGCCAGCCTAAAAACGACGTTGAGATTAAAGTGACCATAGAAAAACTTTTAATAAATTTTTATAGTAGCCATTGATATGGGCCGCTAACAGCTGGCTCTGTTGACGGCGTTTTCGGCAAAGTTAATTTTGTCATCTAATTGTGCCGAAGTTCTTACCGGCGGGTTTTTTTTTCTCTTTTTTCCAGTACCGGCCATCTTTGAAATTTCTTCGACGGCGAATTTTCGCTATCGTCGAGAATCGCGTTTGCATCTTTAGGCTGTTTGTTTCTAATTCAGTTCTTCGTCTTTAACGGGCCCCCCTCATAAAGCACAAAGCAAATTTCACTCGCACTAACGTGCCCTCATGTCCGACAGAAAAGAAAGCGAAAAATTTGCGAATGCTCCGACATTGTAATCTTAGACACGGAGATTTTTATTCAATTTTGAAAAATTCCGATCGTTACACGGTATAATTACTTTTTCAGAAATTCTCGAAAAAACTTTGCATCTTTCGCCTCTACAGTATACAGCCTAGCTACCTAGTTGTGCGCGACCATTAAAACAAGTTTACGTCTTCGCTGATTTTACTTTCTGCTAGTTAATTATTTAAGCGAAGCTGCCGGGCCTTTTTCGGAATTTCACGTTGTTGCTCACTTTCAGATGGCACCTCTGCTCACAAGTTGCAATTTCGTTTGCGCGCAGATAAAACGGCTAAATTGTTAGACTTAAATTACGCTTGAACTTTCCCCCCTCTTCGCGGAAGAAAATTAATTAAAAAAGTTTTTCACAAAAAATATCGTGATAGTCGTAGCTCTTTTAGTGCGCACAAGACCTCGCATGTTTACTCCTATCTGCTAGTATTGTGCATGTCTGCTTGGAGCTTTTCGTGTATTACGTTTACCCTGAGGGTTTTTTATAATCATTGTAACCTTTAAATCCTCCCAACTCAAAAAAAAATTAATAAAAAAAGAACCACTAAAAAAGCAGGCTCTAAACTGAAACTAAAAATAATTACCGAGAATTAATATTATTTATACTATAAGAAAATACCTGAAACGAATGTTCACGTCTGATTTATGTAATAATGCTTCCTCCAGCTTAGTTTATTAAGTTCGAGTTATTAATTTTTTTTTTACCTTATAAAACTTTGGCCTATTATTCATTGCTTTTTTTTGAGCGATAAGTTTTTTTTTTTTGTTTTTTTTTTTTTTTGCGAACCAAATTGTGTACTCGCTAATTTTCCTTTACAACGCAGCTTATGAATTCAAGATGATGATAGCGAATAAAAACCGCAAATGAAAAGTGCCAAACTATTTTGGAATTTGGAAATTTTTCGATTCGAAATTTTTTGCCAATGCGCAGTTTCGGCTTTGGCAGCGGGTGCGGTCATTTTGGAAAACGATAACGAAAATAAAATAAACGAGTGTCGAAACTTCAATAATCGTTTTTTTTTTGTTCTTTTTTTTTTATATGTATATATACATATATATATATGTATTTTACCGCCTTTGATTTATTTATAAATGCTTTTCCGCTGTAGCTACACCGTCATCCGTTTACTATTTACCTACATCGATTGTAGTCGCATTATTTTTCAGCAGTGCGTTTTTAGTTCTAATTAAGTGCACTGCTCTCTATGTTGTTAACTGATGACAGGCTTTTATGCCTGAAAACCGGCCCTTAAATTGATCAAATTTATACTTATCTTTGTTTGTTAATAAGGAGGAATTTATTTAATTTACATTTTTGGTAATTTTAACCAGTATGGATTTATCTCCATTTATTAGTAAATATTTTCCACGGCTAAAATTTGTCATCATCATTGCCCATGATCATCATTTATTTCCCATTATCATCATTGATTGCCCATGATCATCATTGATTGTCCATGATCATCATTGATTGCTCATGATCACCATTGATTGTCCATGATCACCATTGATTACCCCCATGGAATTGCCCATCATTGAAGTAGTACGCCTATTGAAACTCTAGCCCTTATGCCAATAATGCAGCGGCTCCGAGTTAAATTTCCACAGTCCGACGCTAGAAACCAACAATCCCAGTTCACTTAACAACTTTATTGCTTTTTATTTTAATTCAGCTTTGGGCGCGAATCTAATTCGTGTGTATATTTTATCAAAGTTGTACGTGAGAAAAGTTCGCCTTTATTGTCAGATGCAATAGACTGTTGAAGAATTCTGAAAGCCAACTCTATAATTTGTATTTATCGAATACTCAATTCGAGCAAAAGCTCTAACTTTAAAGTTAATGTACTGCATGGGTCTCTCCTCTGATTTACCGATTGAAACTTTAGCTATGGATTAGTTTTCTTTTATATTTTTAAACGGCTGTGCAATTTATACAAGCCCGTATTCTTCGAATTCCTCGGTGGCGTTTATTGTTAGGCGCGAAAAATATCCGTACAAAAAATTCGATGAAGCGCAAAAATTCTTTAATTCCCGATAAAATACGCAATGGAAGTTGTAATAGAAACAGCCGCGTAAACGGTAAATTAATCACTTTAATGATAATAATGATAACACATGGATAACTGAAATTCTTCTATAACAATCGTTTGAAGGGTGTTCCTCGCAAGGCGAGGTCTGTAGACTGTGATTACGTATGTCGAGCAGCAGACAGATACAACGTTCACAGACATTCTGCAATTACAAAATTTCCAGACGAAGATAAGGCAAAGAGAGATTCCCGATAGACGGAAGAAACGAACTGAATTTTTTAATGAAAATTAATATCTAGTCTAAGTTATTCTATTCCTTTTTATAAAACCTTTTTCTGTACCTTACGTTCATTTCATTTTTCTTTTCATTATCTACAATTTTTATCTGATCCATTTTTATGATAACACTTACCGTTTACCAGAAAAATGCAAAAAACTGATATTTTTGATTTTTGATTTTGAATCATTTTTTTAGCAGACATGGAATCGGTGGGGGGACTTTTGATATTTTATTTGTAATAGTTTGCCTAAGCCCACCAATTTTCATGCGAATTAATGTAAATTGAAATGCCTATTTTTTTTCCCGCCTATTTTAACCGGTACTATGCCGCAGGTAGTATAAAAAATTGTGTCACAATTTCGTGTAATGTTATAGCGCTTTTCTGCGATTAACCTATTTCGTCGCGATTCTATAACGGTAGTTAAAAAGCAAAAAAATAAAAGAAATAAAAAATCGTAGACAACTAAGAACCGATTCATTTATAAAAAGTACAGAAAACTATCTGCGTCTGCTATTGAGCCATTTAGATGGGGCGGTCTTCTATATGGAAGGTCCGCTTTAATTGGCTAGGTCTTTCTTAAGACCTTATGCTGTTGTAGAGGGACCCGAAGAAAACAGACTACTTCTTTGGTGTTGTTTTTGGATGGGGAAAAAATGTATTATTAATAAAACAAAGTTTATCACATGTTTATACATGTATTAAAGTAGAAATTTTTATTTTTTAATAAAAAAAATTTTACAAGATGGCGGCACACGGTTGTTGTCAAAAACACATGTTTTCAAAAAGGGAGCTCCAGGACTTACAAAATATTCTAAGAAATTTTAATGCTGCAACAAAAAAAAAAAAAAAAAAAAAAAAAAACTCCTTAAACTATATAAAAATATCTAGAGAATGTAGTACAGAATTTTAAAAATATTAATTTTCGAAAAAAAATTTGATTTTTTCCGCAAAATTTTTTTTTTATTTATTTATTTTTTTTTTATAGAGTTCTCACATCTAGAACTGACTATATAGTCATTTACTAGATTTTAATGGTAATAGGATCGTGAATTTCAAGATCATCAGCCGATCCCGAATTTATTTATCGAATAATCACGCTAGGTCAATAACGTTCCTTCTTTTCAACCTGTTGCAACTTGCTGGTCGTTGTAGTAAATTCGTTTCGAGAGCATTTTCATGTCCTGTTAATTCCGACAAGTGATTTTTAACCGCCAGCTTTATATTTCTTCAGTAACATACTTCACTTGTAAATCTTGATGTAGTGTTTAGTCGGACACATACCATGGTGCTCCTGATCATTGGATCGTAGCAGCTTATTTCGATAGCGTTGTATTCTGTTCACACTATACTTTTAGAAGCGAATCCCTATAATTCAGCTGCGTACGACCATATATCGGTTTTAATACCATGTGTTATAGTAATATTTTATTTGAAATATGTAATTGCGAATGCGGTCCAGGCAACCAATGAAGTTGTCTTGTTTTCAAATTTAGTTCTGTTATTTTTGTCTTGATATGATGAAGCCACGTAAGTGTTTCATCTAGATGTACTCCAAAATATTTTACGCATGATTCATGTTTGTATTTGTTTGTTATTTATAGATATATGATATTTGTTACGTACAATTTTTCTTTTCGTAAAAATAATGTGGCTACTTTTATTTTCATTTATTACTATTTTCCATTTATTCGGCCAATCAATGATTTTATTTAGCGCATTTTGTAAATTTTCTGTGGACTTTTCTGGGTTCTCGTGCGTTGCCATAATTGCCATGTCGTCGGCAGATTTTTGTTAATAACTTTTATAATTTTTAATATTCGGCAAAATCCGTACGACGTTCTCTGCGACACCTAACTAGGAAGCTATAGTTAAAATTTGAACTCATTCGGATAAAAATTGAGGGAGTTATCTTGCAAGTCAATTTGAAAAACACAGTTTTCAAGTTCTGATTTCTATTTTAAAAACTGAAAATTTATATGAAAAAATTTTTTTACCGTTATACAAATTATTGCCTTCCGAGTTAATATTTATCTCATCTTTCAGTTTTTTCATTGATCTAGAAGCCGAGCGCGCCTCTTTCGCGACATTCATCAACGACGACTCGGCTTGATTGTGATACTCGCTTCATTGGCTTCTACACAGTAATTGTAACAAGTCAGGCCTATCGGTAACTGAAGAGAACCTGTATTATCTTCATTATGCCAAATAAACCATTGTTAAATACACATGCAGCGACATCTGTTGCAATATCAAGCACTTTTTTGTTGCTAGAAAAACATTTCATACTGTTGAATTGAAACACTCATTGCTATTTTGCGTGAATTCTCCCAAGCAACGTTCAAGTAAATCATCACGACTTAGATCTTTGTACACTGTGGTTTAATAGCATTAAAAATTTCGGTATTTAAAGCTGGCTAATGTTCGTAAGAATCTAAACGATTTGCAGCTTTTGCTTTTTGCCACGTGCACCATGAGCTGGCGCCTGGGAGACAGTTATCGCGCTACGCTTTCTCATCCGTCGAAAGTTTTTAAAGTTGCTCAAATATCTTTTTTCATGTTTCCAACAGAATCTGTGTTCCGACAAACACTGAGGCCATAATACAAAGCGTCGATTAATTTCGTAACCAGTTTTTTTTTATAAATGAAGAGGCAGGGTAAGATATCGAGTCGCATTTATTACAAGGAAATAATCACTTTAAAACCTAACCCTCGCTTGCTTGCCACCGAAAACGTAACACATGCCGAAATTGTACTCATCATCAGAGCTGCGAAATTCACTATTCGATAGCCAAACGTTGGATCAGCAGGTACATCTTCTAATTCAGTAGCTGCTTTTAACTTTTTGACAGGTGTGCTTACTCCTTCTGACTCGGTCTTCGTCTCGAATCTATTTTGCGGTCGCTTCTTACACTAGCTTCTATTAGCAGACCATGTGGAAGTTTTTGTACCTTTCTTTCCACGGTAAACAACTTTTCTATCACCCATGATCAACCGTACAAAAAATATACACAGTACCAGTACTCGATAAATATTATAAACATACTTCATTGCCGCAAGTGTATATTAGTGATTGCAGCACAAGCACTAACCTACTGTGAACCACGTGGTTTTACCCGAACTCTAGCAAAATTTGCGGGAAAAATAATTAAGAGGAGCATCCACTATTATCAGACTTCAAACACAAATGTAGGCGCCATTTTTATCGTGACATTGAAAGCAGCAAAACGCGCGAAATACTCCTTTTCGTACATCGCGACCACGTTCAATTAAATAACTTAGACGAATTGATAACATTTTTTTTTTTCTTTTTTGGTATAAAACGATTTCGATTACATTTTTTGAACAGTTTAATCGTTAATTAAGCCAATGAAAAAAAATTGATTTTTTGAAAAAATTACACTAGTATAAGGCCTCAAAGAAGTAAAATGTGTTTTATGATGCAGAAACGGTACACAGATCTCGTTACGTTTTACAGGATTTTCTTATTAACCCGAGCCGTACACCGTGTCGTTAACATACACATGAAAAGTACAGGGGAAAAAAAATGACCGCAGCAGTCGAGAGTCATTAAGTAGAAACATATGTATAATAATAAAAAAACCGGGTAAGTCAGTTTTATTTCAAAATTGCTTTATAGTCAGCATTTTTGGTTCACATTAACGGAGACTACCTTTCAGAGTATTAAAACTGCAAGAAAACGTAATTAGTCGAGAGTTATACGCTGTTGAAGTTTTGTTGTACGGGAAAAAAAACAGTTAAGTCAAGCAAAACACGAAAATAATCACGCAAGTCAATTAATATTTGTCACATGACGAAAGATGGAAGCGCACAATCAGTGTAATTTTACTTTCATCATGGATGATGCGATATATATTTATGGAACGTGTCAATATAGTAATCTAGTATTGTTTATTTATTTATTTTTTTTTGTGGACGCGCCAGCGGCATTGGCCCAAGTATTGTTTACAGTATCATTTCAGTGTACATCAATGTTGAATAATTTGCGCGTTTTTATCCTAATAGTCAGCCTGTATTCTATTATGTTTTTTATTCGTTTTGTGTGCATACTGTCCCTGGCTTTTGTTTCACTGATAACATAGAATGTCTTCCAATTTAGAAAAAAATCGAAATTTTAGAAGCCAAAAGAATGCGAAAACCGGACGTATCTTTAGGAATAATTACGCACGAAATGGGAACTAATTGCAATTGTTCACGTTTGAAATGATTTGATAATGTGTCAAAAGGGGCGAGGGAAAATATACTAAGAAATTTGAATAAATCGAAGTCAAAATGCTGATTCGTGCGGTCTCATAACTGTACTTCCTATTCAGCAAAGAAGGCCTCGGCAAGATGAAAAAGATGCTATCTTACATGATGCTAGTTTCGCATATAGAGAGTTCGTGCGAGTGGATGTGCATGTGTCAAAGTGTTTTTCTCAATTTACGGAATAATATCTAAAAGTAAAGTTTCAATATTTACAAACGAATTTAGAACAGAGTGTGGAATCGCACCAAGTGATCGAAGGGGAAAACATAGTACCTGTCACAGGAGGCTTAATGACAAATAACGAAATATATGGACTGGAAAAAGTTAAAAATTCAAGGGTAAAACAACCATCTTCTTTTCGATGTTATTAATGTAAGGCAAAAACTTGTTTTTGACTGAAAGACATTTTTGGACGTCCATTACGTATTAAAATGCCCATTGAAAATCCAGCCGATTAAATAAATCATAGCTTCATCGAATCACAGTCATCTCTACTTTACCATCGTACACTACTTACAATGAATCCGTCTGTTTTCTGGTATTATCGCGAAACGTCAAATGTTAAAGAAGGGAAAATTTTTTTTTTTTTCTTGTTTGGGTTTTTCCCTGGGTTTGTCAGCAACGGACGAGATTACCCATCAACATGTGTACATAGCAGCAATTAGGAATAACAAGGAATGGAATCTGACAAAGAATGCTATACCAAGGATGGAAAAATAATGACAATCAACGTCGAAAAATGCCAAACGTATGCATCCTGAAAAGAAGAGGAATGCCATTGCCGAAGGTAAGTGCAAAAGGAGTTAGCTGTCTCATACCATGGCCACATTTGCAATTACAGGGCTCACAGTACAAACGGCCAAAGGAATCGGCCTACACAAATAATTAAGGAAGAAGAAACACGAGATGTTTAAAAAGCAGTTAGAGCCATCGAGTACCAACAGCGCTTAGCGTGCCGTAAACAATTTATCCGAAAGTTCAATGACTTTTTATCCAAAGGGAGAATTTGAATTACCTACAGCATTATATTATATTATAGCAAGTCGATTGTTTTTTGTTTTTTTCTGAACAATAATAGCTACAATACTACCGTAATAATAGAAAAATGCATGTCTTTTTCATCATTTACGTTCAGGTGATCTTGCAATTTTTCCAAGGCTAAAAATTCAAAGATATAATGATGAGCCTTACGAAATTTTGTAGCCCATGAGCTGTTAATTTTTTCGGTACATTAACTCATGACTAATTAGTAAGTCTGTCATGAAAAATTGTTCCGATTATTATTCATTAAAATGTACCGCAATTTGTTGATCAGAATTTTAAAAAATAAAATCGATTGTACGTTTCAGATGATTTACTTGCTTTCTTCCCTGTACAAGCGGGAGTAAAGGCGGTTATACGAGTTTAGTATGTGAATTTAAAAGTACATATTTTGATAATTTTTTTAATTTTTTTCAATTCATTACGCTTAAAATTATATTCTTAAGCATTAAAATTAATTGTAAACAGTTTTATACAAGTGTATAAAACATTTTAAAATTAAAAATTAAACATTCGCCTCTCTATTCAAATTTTTCATTTTAATCCTTTCGACTCGGCTCCTAATCAAATTCAAATCGATGTGGAGCGGAAAATTTTGCTAGACTCCAAAATTATCTCCGACAAATGTACTACTAACGAGCAAACAAACACCTCTTTATAATGGATATACGCGTTAAAAATATCGGTAATCACTATGCTGCGCTGTTTCTTTATAATCATCAGTTTTCCGAAGAAGCACGTCGAAGTTTTCCATTATAGTTCGTTAAGGCGCCTTTTTAAACGAACGAATGCTTCTCTAGCGTCAGCGATACGTTCATTTGGAAAAAAAACAGAGAAGAGTAAAATAATAATAATCACGGTCGTCGCATTGGTAATTGAAACCGCGTTAGCAACAAACAATTTCGACCAGACGATGATATAGTTCGAAAGAACGACAATTTGCAGTAACGCAACGGCTCAATTCGTAACAGTTCGTAACAATTTAGTGTTTCCGTTAACTTTTGACATACAAAACCCATTGTTCGGATTGATATTTATTTTGTTTTTTTTTTTCTTTTTCTTTCAGGTGAAAAACTTCCGACTTGGGGCGGTGTGAATTATAGTTTTGTCGGAAAATTTCCGTCAGCTCGAAAAACAAGCTACGTTAACGCTTCTTTTCAACTCAGTGATACGACACGTCGCAGCGGTGAGTAAACATTTTTAAAATTTTCAGAAGCGGTAATAAATAGTATTTATAAATTGTTACTAAACACCGAATCGAGCAAATCGAAAAGAGCAAACCTTTTTCCTAACACGATATTACACATAGTTCAAAGAACCAAAATTTCACAGTCGCTATGCAAGTTTTTACTCAAAAGTCTTGCAATAATGTATATTTCTCTACCGTCATTGCCATCGCGCGGTGCTGTAGAGCTACTTTACGAAAAAGGCTCTTCGCGAAGAAAAGATGGGATTGTTTTTGTTTTTTCATAGTGAAACTTTCGAACAGGTGAGAACGCTGGCCGGAAAATTGAGATTTAGAGTAACACAAACTTTTTAATTTCTCGCCAAATATCAAAAAAGAAACAAAAAAAAAAAAAAAAAAACGTTTTTGTGCTCTTTTCGGTAAGAAAATGGAAAGGAAATAGCACCGGCTACAATAAAATTTTTTCGCGAAAAAGTGGAAAATGTAAGAGAAAGAAAAAGTAATTTTGAATCGTGAAATTTTTTGAGTATTGCGAAATTTTAATGATCCCACTTCTATACAAAAAGGTGTACACATAATTGTCTACCATTTTTTTCCATCCGTATAGAGTTGCGTAATTTAATTTTTTTGCGAAAATACTGTGCCCCATTCTTTCGGCGCTGTTCAGATCGTTTTTATTCTCGTTGGCGTCTGTTGTCTTTTGGTGTATGGTTTTTTCCCTACCCCTAGCGGGAAATTTTACCAATCTGCACATTTTCTCCGGATTTTCTTTTTATCGCTAAAGTTTTCATTTCTCTGACTTTTCGAACTGGAAAACGGTCGTTTTTTTATAATTCGCTTCTTTCTTCCTGGTTCACCTGGCTGAGTCTTTTCATTACTCCAAGTACCAGAAAGTACCGCCGGCAAAGTTACCGCGCAAAATCAAGTTGAGCGAATGGTCCTTTTTTTAAAATACCAATTAATTTAAAGTTGAAATTTCCGGTCGAGCTTTTTACAAGCATCCGCGAATGTTATACAATGAAACAATCGAACACATGTAAAGTTTCAATTTATATAGACATTTAAATTTCACAATCCTTATGCTATTATTAAAAAGTCGACAGTATATGCTAACGTGTATACGTTAACGTCGTTTTCGAGCAATTATTAACCACCGTTCAAAGGCAAATATTAAAGAATCGGGTGGTGAATAAAATTTTGATAACTCACAGGGAAAGCCGCTCTTTATTGAGAACTGCGTCGACGGCTGCAGCTACAATTGTCGCCGGAATGTGACCTAGGTATGTACGAAAAGCTGCTTTATTAATAAGTAAAGTAAGTCCCACGGATATCCTTGATAAAGTGTAACGGATATTGTGAAATTAAGCTTTTCATAATGTACTGAAGGATCTAATGAATCTGAAGGGAATACTGTGGCCAGTTTCTTTCTACTTTTGGATTATCCGCCTTTACTTTCCGCCGCCAGATAATTCTCTGGTACAACCGATATTCAATTTCAGATTAGGTATAAACCTGGGAGCGCCATTAGAGAAGTACAAATGTATTCACACGGTAAAATACAAGATAAACTTGCGGTGCAAAACATCTTTCGTAAATATTAGAAAATCTTTAAAAACGTATTGACGTAATCGTTATAAATATTCGGCAAGATTTAAACTAAAGGAATTATTATGAATTATAAATTTTTCTATTTCCGTCAAGTAATTACCGTTCCGAAATGTCACGAAAGCGTCAATGCACTTTTGAAGCTTTTTTTTTTGTTTTGAAAGGATTTCATGGAGTGTGTGCGAAAGCTACGAATACCTGGTTTTCCCGATGCAATTTGTCACTTCATATTCCCTTTACACTAAAAGGAGGACCATCCGAAATGTCGTTAAAGCGGAGTCTTGTCACTGGTGATGGAGCTATAGCATTGATAATATAAGCGGTTTCATTTAATTGCAAGCTATTCGTTAATTATGTTAATTACGCAATCCGGTGAAGCATATTTTGTACTAACGTTATGCGTGTTAATATAACCGTAAGAATAGATTTTGCCGATTGGGTTGTATGTACACATATATTGAAACGGTTTTCGTTACCTTTTTAATCCCTCAAGAATGCCAACCGCGATATCTCTTGATTATAGTGAATTTATTTATTTATTTATAATTATTATTATTATTATTATTATTGCTATTAATCGGCAATAGAAACTATTAGTTCTAAAGGTACGTCTGAGTCGGGAAAGTGTGTACTAGATTTTAAAACAATTTATGATCTTCTAATTCTTATGTTTGTTCATAAATATAAATATAGATTTTATATTTCGTTCAGGGGAGGAGTAACTAGGATATCTAATAATTTGTATGCGAGCGTTCCAAAATATCAAAAAACATCACGTGAGAATGCAGATTATTTCCCACGCTCCGATTAAATTCAACTTGTTGCCTCCTTATCTAAAATCTTTCGCGTATTCCCCCTTGCTACTACGAAAACATTTAATAACTTATTTGCACGATTCCACACACAAGTATAAAATTTTTTCCGTTTCCGGATTAATGTAATGTACGAGGGTTGATCAATAAGTACCCGTGTTTTTGATAACAGATGGCGCTGG
The DNA here is from genome assembly GCA_039619475.1 of Icerya purchasi. Taxonomy (NCBI): domain Eukaryota; kingdom Metazoa; phylum Arthropoda; class Insecta; order Hemiptera; family Monophlebidae; genus Icerya; species Icerya purchasi. Next base: position 245,272,054 of record CM077115.1, read on the forward strand.
CGGGTGAAACTTTACCGTCGTGTACTGCAGTCTACTAAACGACATCATGCTGAATTTCAGATTAATTCATAGGTTAGTTTTCTTGTAACAGCCAGTTGTATCGCGCGTGTTTTGTATTTCTCAATAAAATGGAATTAGAGCAGCAATATCGATCCGTAATTCGTTTTTTATTTTTGGATGGAAAAACACGCGAAGAAATAAAAGTGAAATTGGATTCCGTCTATGGAGACCACCCTTCACCATCTATGACTACTGTGAGATACTGTGGTTTAACAAGTTTAAGCATGGTCGTACAACTGTTTTTGGTGAAGAACGGCCAGGATGCCTGTCAGACGTGACTACCGAGGAAACAGTTGAAAAGATCCATGACATGAATCTCGCTGATCGCCGAACTACAGTGTGCGAAGTAGCTGAGGCCGTCTCGTACGGAATGGCAATCAAGATTTTAACTGATAAGATAGGTGTGAGAAAAGTGTCGGCCCGATGGATGCCGCGAATGCTCACGGTGGACAACAAGCGGCTACGGCTAACAATTTCGAATTTGGACCACTTTAAGCGAAATTCACAGGATTTTTTACGTCGAGTCATCACTGTTGATTAAACCTAGATACACGCCAGAGACCAAGAGACAGTCAAAACAATGGATTTTTTCGAGTGAATCCGAAGTAGGCAAAGACGGTTCTATCAGCGGGAAAGGTTATGGCCACGATTTTTTGTGATTCCAAAGGAATAATCCTCATAGACTTCCTGCAAAAAGGAAAAACAATCATAGGGCAGTACTACAATGAGCTATTGATTTGATAAGCAATTGAAGGAGCCGCGGCCCCATTTGGCGAAGAAAAAAGTTCTTTTTCACACGATAACACATCAGCACATTCCTCTTCAATTTTGCACGAGCTGCGCTACGAATTTAAAAGGAGACTACGTTGAAAAATAAAAATAAAAACTGTGAAAAAATGACGTTTTTATTTCTAACACGGCTACTTATCGATCAACCCTCGTAAATAAACTTGCAAAGTCCGATTAGATTTTTTTTCGTTTTCTTTTTATTATATATTTCATTTATTAATTCTTTATTAGTTCAAAAATTCTCTATCGTTCTTTTTGTCTCCATTCTCATGTTAAAATATCGAAGTTACCCTATATATTTATACATTTTTATGTTTGTTGAAATTTTTATTGTTCATATATAGAATTCCATCACTCGCGCAGATATGCGCATAGATGGACATTGTGCAGTGATAATAATAGTAATAAAGTGATTTGTTTTGATTTGATTTGATTAATATTATTATTATTATTATTATAAAATTCCCCGTTAGTTTTTTTTTTTTTGATTATTTATGCACATATATATATACATATATATTTAATATACCATATTTTTTTTCTACGGCGGTCGACCGCTGAAAGGGACAATTATTAGACGAATAAAAAATATTACCGATGAAATAGGATTAATTTAGTAAAATCGTACGTATCATTCTGGCTCAGTTGAGTATTCTCGCGGATACGGGGGATTGCATGATGTATTAGAATTATTTTGTTAGTGAAAATGTAATTCTAAAATTTACGATCGCGATGTACTTTCACATTACAAGAGAATTATGAAAAAGAAAAACAGTCAGCTTTTTTATCGGCAGGTATTCTGGTTTCAAGTAACTGTTACAAGGGTAAAGGGGTTAGCATTGATCCTTTCTTTAGAGACTTTTAAGACTGGCCCGCATCTAATCGTTTTCATCGTACCTTTTGTCGATTTCTAACTTCTCTTTCATCGCTACCGAAATCAGTTCCTTCTGATTTTTTTACTAGCGCGTTCTTGGACAGTGAGAACGATGATCCCTCGACACTACAAGATTACAAACATGCACTCTCTCAACACACCCTGTCATACTTGGACATTCTTTTATTTCTATCTTGTCTATTTTAAATGTTGTACAATATAAAGAACCCACTAGAATATAATAATGTTGCTATCCTCCCTAATTCGGAGTCGCTAACTAATACGAGGTATTACTGTATCTGCTCCAGGGCCAATAGATACGATCTAGCCGTATGACCGTTCGTAGTGCGGCCACCAATGGCAGGAGATTGATATTATTTTCTTCAGTGTTCATTTTGTTTCAAGCGTCCCATCGGATTAAGATGGAAAAGGTAGTAACTGTGTTTGGAAAGGACACATAGACGAAAAATATTATGAAATAATCCCTAATGAAGCCGTCCGGCAAACTTCTTAGTTAAGTTTTTTATTATTTTTTATTTTTAATTTCTATAAACGTTAGGCCTTAGGGCTGCCAAAACTCACTGCACAGTGTCCACCATCATCATCACTGCTAAATAATATTTAAACAATTCAGAAACTAAATTCTGCTTAATCCTCCTTACAAATATCTCATTTGGCATTTAACATTATCAATATACCTTTTTTTCATACATCTAGACAGTGTTTAGGTATTATTTTCGCCTATCTGCATTTTGGTAGATAAAAAGCTGAAACAACAGATGTATATATCTGAGGCGAATTCTCTGCTACTTTTGGTCATTCGGCCAAGTACCAGAGCAGATAATAAAAGAACATCTGTGTCACTGTTTCTCTGTAACCAGAGAATAATCCTTGGCGCTATACAAGGAAGACAGCTTTTAGCTAGTCTGGGAAGCTACTTTTTGCGCATGCTTAGAAAAATGCTTAAGTTACTCGTCACTCTGTTGGCGCGGGGAATTATTATTATTATTATTTTTATGCATGTGCATTACATTCAAGGATCCCGCCAACCCATGCAGCTTGTCGACATGGTCCTACAAATTAACGAATCCGAGACATACACAGTTATCGACGATTCGTATAATATATATGTATATATATTTTTTCATACTAATAAACTATTCCCATTCACACACCCACCATATAGTTTAAATAAAGATACTTATACCAATCCATGTACTCTCCATTTACATATCGTTATTTGATAATTTAGTCGAAGAGCGGTAACCATGATTAATTGGTCTGGTACCATTTTGCCTAAAAATGAAATGACTCATAAAATAATAATAATAATAATAATAATAATAATAATTTGAAAAAATCAACTTGGCAACACGGTCACGTTTGGTAGGCAGAAAAAAAGATTACCCTTGCGCAGCGGGGGATTCCTCGAATTTTAACCGAGAAAGCGTTTTTGACAAACAATGCCGCGTTTGCCCGCTGCCGAGACCGCCCGAGAAATTGAATGATTGTCACCCAAATTTTATTATTTTTTTAGCTCGGACACCGTCATTAAAGGTCGTAAAAAATGCCGAATCCGTCTCAATATACGAAAAATCACCGCATACTAACTGCTTTACGTTATGAAATCGTAATTTGTTCCGGCTTGGGTCTTATGCGTATTTTGAAGGAAACTATTCTCTTATCTTGAATATTATAAGTTGTCGCTTCTGAATAAAACAAACATTTTGAGTCAGTCTAATATATGTAGTAATGGATGTATCATTTATAAAAACAAATCGAGCAGGTAAATAATATATATGTATATCTAATATTTGTAAATTGAAATATTTATTGCAAATTACGTTTTAAATGAAATGGTATTCAATTAGATTTCGGCGCACAGAGAATAAAAAAAATTGTCATCCATCAAAAAATTATTTTCTCTTAATTGCTATAAATTTTTGTTTTGTACTCAAAAGTACATTATAAAATATTTGGTTAATTGAATAGCGTCTTTTTATATTATCTTTCTTTTTCCTTTTTGTAATGTTAAATCGTAATCTTTTGGCAATTTGTTGAATTAAGACATTTTAAATAGTAAAATAGAAGGTTTTTTTTCTTTATCTTTTTTGGATTTGCCGAAAAATGGCGTCTGAATCAGTAAAATGGTAGATCCACATGAATATGAGTTATGCGCGAACAAATAAAAAAAAACGTACGCGACGAACACATAACCTATTTTTATTTGTAAGTCGGAAAAAATTAAAAATTAAAGACAAGTTTATTGACTTATAAAAAACTTTAAAGTATACTATTAGATTAATAAGTCATTTGTAATCAATATTAACTTTTTAAATACACCTTCTTTTTGATGGGTAATCGTCAGCTGCTGTCAAATCCAACGCAATAAACAAATTAATACACTTTCTGCATCTTTTAAAGATTTAAAAAGAAAATATTCGAAACAAATTTCTGTCCAAAACGAAAAAATTAAGAAAAACAAAAAAAATTATTCTGTTTGTTTTTTAACGAGGAACTTAGATAAAACTAGTCCTAAATGTGCATTGTTTTCAATTTGTAATAAAAGCGTTTGTTCATTTACAACTCTTTATCTAGATCATTTTTCTTTCTTTTTTTCTGCAACTCCAAAAATCTTAATTTTACATGTCACACTAAATATCAATAAGGCTTCCTATATACTGACTGATACGGTGGGTGGGATCTCACTGGACTTCGAATGGAATAACTCACAAATATTAATCGGAGTCGTCGTTTCGCGTATATTTACATTAAACATTTTTAGCGGTATTTTTTCACTTCTGATGTTCATATGAACGTTTTTGTTGTTTTTCGAAAAGAAAAGATTAACAGCGGAATCAAATAGCAAAAAACATGATGCTTTTAGTCTGTTTAAAATTCGACAATGATGACGCGCTGTTGCCAACACGAAATCATTCGTATGTTTGTCTGACCTTTTTTTTATTACCTGAGTAATCGAAAGGGAATTAGGCGAAATGGGAATTCACCGATCAATTCATTTTAGACTTTTTTGTTGTAAACCATTTTTTAAATTCTAATTTAGTTGTTTTTCCGTTTGGCGTTAACCGTTTAATATGTTTCGATGGTGTATTTAACATATTGCATAGTATGTTTATTTGTAAGTTGTCCTCCCATGTTTGTTGAGGTTACTTTAAATGCTTTTAAAGAGTCGTATTTTTCTAATATCATAACCTTACTGTTCTCTTTTTCCTATTTTTATTCAATTTTTTTTATCCACTCCAATGTAATTAAGTAGTGCATATGAAATTTTAGGTTCAAAATGTTGTGCTTCCGTAATATGTCCCCTCCTATATTCGTATTCCTGCTATTAGTTTCCACGATTATTTTTAAACATTTTTCTTTAAAAGATAGTTTACGTGTTTCAGTTTAGTTTTGTTTGCTTTTCCCCATACTATTGCCGCAGAGTTTATGTGTGATTGGCACTATCACCAGTTTGGTTTTTTGTGATTTGATGTATTTTTTTTTAGTCTACATAATATTGGAATTGTTTTCTACGTTTTATGCGTACGTCATTTATGCGGTTTCCCCAATTAAAATAGTTGTTTACTTTTATCCCTAAATATTTATAACTTTTGACCGGTTCAATGATGTTGCATCCACAATAGATTTCCTCGTTGTATGCAAACAGCTCGTTGAGTGACATTTTATGTTGAGCTGGTAATTTTGATAGTGATTGCTTGGCTTAATCCACAGTAATTTTGTTGTTTTCTCTGCGTTTACCTGTAGAGTCCTTTGTCATGTAGTCACAGATTTAAATTATTTAGGTCCTCTTGAAGTGGCTGTTCAGCACTACTGTTACTTCTGTTTGTTGTTATCAGAGCCGTGCCATTTGCATATGCGAATCCTTTCCCGTGTTTTATAGCTTCGTCTAAGTTTCTCATATAAACTAAGCATAGTAGAGGGGCCAAAATTGTACACACCTTGTGGCACGCCACATTTCATACTCATTTGTGTATGTAATTCTTACTACCCCACTTCTGTTCTTTTTAAATAATCTGCGAACCAGATTTTAAGGGTTTCCCTTCAACAGCTATGATTTTGAGTTCTTTTAGTAGCTTATCATGCTTGAGTTGAATTTTCATTTTGATGATCTGTTTGCTTTCCTGTTACGTTTGGCAGGCGCTTTGAGTACTATTTCAACGTTAGCGAATTACTAGGAGCGCACTGAAAAGCATACGCATACAGTGACAGCCTAAACATCCAATCAGATTGAGTGCTTAACTAAGTTTTTTTTTTTTTGTACGCATTTTTTTTTTTTTTTTTTAATTCTGTGCAATAGCATCCTATACAACTGAATATTTCGTACGGTGTTTTCACACTATCGCTGTAGTATCACTGAGAAAATGTGACTATACTACAAATTATTTTATCATAGCAAAGTGACGTTCATACGTTTACATAAATTTTTCTCTCATCGCGCTGATTCGTAAGTATGAAAATTACAAAAATGGGGAAAATCTCGTTTATTCAGCGAATATCTGCTGAGTGTTCCGTATCAGCAAATGTGTTTCTAACACTTGCGACAAATATTAACAGGGGTCATAATACTGCTTGTGAAGAGAACTAATTAGTCGTCACTGATATGAAGAAAAAGTAATTCTTTTCAATGCTAGCGTATAATTTCGTTAATCCGACATCGTAAATTGTTTAATTATTTTTTCCTTATTCTTCTTTTTTTTTTTTCAAATTCCGTCTCGGAAATAAGAGGATAATATAAAACCATTTTCAAATCATATAAAAATGGGAATATTTGAGAAAACTATAGTGTAAACGGTGAATTTTTGGAAGACCTAAACAATAAACTATCAAAAATGTGCAGTTTAAATTCTTAAACAAATATCAAATATTGTGTTCTTTTGAAAAACTTTCATTTTAAAAGCTAAATTATTGTGAACATAGAGCTTACAAATCACATTAAACCGATTATCCCGGAAATCGTATTATATTCGTGCATAGGAGTGTGTGTGTGTGTGTGTCTTTTCTATGTTTTACTTTTCGGAAACTAACATTGTATATGATAATTTGGAGACACCCGAATTGCGCACCAACTCTTAACACAGCGGGAAGTCGGACTCGAATTGCGCACTGCTTTAAAAAAAAAAAGTATTCTTTAATTTTATAAAATCGACGAAGGAATAAATCAGTAAAAGTGTCGTTCTTTCAGCGACTTCCAAAATGTCTTATCATATCTCGATGGAACATAACGGAATAACATTTCGGTTGCTTGGAAAAAACCTCCTTAACGATTTTCGAAAAATAGGCTATCGTTAGCAGTGTGCGGTTCTTATTCTAAATATTTTTAACAAGCTCTAGGAAACGTGCACACATTTAAGGAGTGCTGCATAAAAATGGAATAATTTTTTGCGCGAATATTATATAAAATAATGTGTAAATTACAATAATTTCTGAATAAGTAGAATTTTCAGCGCACGGCATATTATCATGAAGCTTGTGTGTTTCACATTAATACGAAATACGTATCAGCTGATTAATTTACATGAAACACAAATGTGATGACCGTATGAAATTTTCGAGTTCGACCAAAATCAAAGGCATCTATTATATTATAATAACAGAAAGATAAAAGATCATAAATGTAAATAGTCAATTCGCAGTATGTTAAATTACTTCAAGGTTGAGCTAAGTAGCAAATAGCAAAAGCCAGAAAATGAATTTTTAATGATTATAAATGAGAACATAAATATGTATCACAGTTATCTATCAAAAGGATATTATAATATTTGTTTGGTAAACGAAAAACGAAATTGGAAGTTTGAACAATTAGTATATATTTTTTAAATTAACCTGGCGTATTCTAAAATACTTATTTAATAAACCGTCGTCGTTGTAGAGGAGATATTTTGTAATAGATAAATCGGTGTTATTGTTTTTCGTTGGCGGATTTTAAATATCATTTTTTAAGTATGCGACGCGTACAAATGTTCAAAGCCATCGGAGCAACATATTCAAATGTTATAAAGCGGCCATCAGTTTTGGAGTCGAACAAATATCACATGGTCCGAGTGCCGTTTTTTTATATTTCATACTGGCAAACTTTCGGTACGCAATTTGATTAATTAGATTACTAGATCTTTTTTAACCGTCGGCCCAGGTAAACAACGGTGCGCAATTCGAGTGTCGCCGATAATTTATGTAGAGATAGTTTTCAAGCTTCGTCTTATAATGGATTGCAAAGATGCATTAATGAAAAAACTGAGCCGCTACGCTGTTTCTCAAAAGTCATTTCGATTATTTCCGGAAACTATATACTTGAATCGATATAGCTCTGATCGCATTTAGCGTATCTTTAAACACTTATCAAATTTAATTATCATTTCTTCATTTGAAACAATCTTGCTCAGTCGGTAATTTAAAAGCCACTCTGTCGCGACACCTTCATATCGATATAATTTCGAGTTATTAACGTCAGAAATAGTCGTCTTCTGCAGCAAGGCGCTATAGCTAGTTAATAAACTTCTTTACTGAGGAGGAAAAAGAGCTTGCAGAAATGACTAAATATTAGCGGATATGAAAACAAAAACGAAAGAGCGAAAGTAAACGGAATTCAGGAACTGAATCGCGAAATTGTAAAATGATCAGTTTTAATGGAATACTTTTTGTAATGTTTCGGTCGGATTATTTGGAAAAGAATAATATTTGTACACATCTACTCGAGAAACGTATTAGAAAAAGCGTGCAAGCATCTCGAGTAGAAAATTAACCTTCGCTTCAATTAAACATTTAAAACGTTCACGCTGGATATAATTAGGTAAAGAATTTACGATAGACGCACCGTGTTTAGAAAATTTAAATTTAAAACCTAACCGTTCGGAAGGCTTTACGCCATCATCATAGAAAGCTCTCCTTTGTTGAATACGTAACCTCTCGTTTTAGTATTTCTGTTCCATATTTATAAACGAATTATCGACTATCCTACGTTCTATTCTTTTCATTTCCTCGAATAATCCACCTTTCCTCCAATTTTTTAACTATCTCCAACTGCTTGAGCGCCCTTCAGAGGCCATATCTTCTCCCCTTCCTGATTATTCGTGTATCCTCTCCGTATACGCTCACTCATTCATACCTATTCCATTAACGTTGATTTGCTACGGGGGGACCTAGCCACTCGGGCATATTCGCTAATGAAGCAGCTGATTCCTTGGCTCGAGCCGTTGCTTCTTCTCGCATTTTTTTTTTTTTTTTAATTTCCATTCGCTAACCCCTTATCGGTACGTAAAAGATATCAGATTCCATCGGATACTTACGCTTCCTCCTTTTCTAATAATCATTCATTTCATCTGTCTGTTCAGCCTACTCTTCCTCCCTATTCATGGTTTCTTCCGATTTCCTCTCTTCGACATTCTGATGTTGTTTCCATTGTTCTTATGTCTTTTGGCTATTCTCTGCTGCCTTCTTCCAGATTTCGCTTTCCTCTGATTTCCATACCAACACTGTCACCGCCATCCTGATGATGCAGTTATTCGCGACGCCGATCATGTGTTTTTCCAGTGTTCATCTCTTTCTGCGGGGCATTTTGTATTTCTATTTGTGTCGGGGCTTGGGCTCTCTACTCCTTATTGTGCTTCCTATATCCTGTCCTTTCCTTCCCCACTAGTTGCTACTTGTTCCTTTTTAGCAAAGATTTCCGATCTCGGATTTAAATATAACCGCCTTCTTTTGCTTGTTATTTGTTTCTGGGTTCGTAGGTCCTTGGTTGACGAGCTCAAAATAAAAAAAAAAAAAAAAAACAGCAAATAAACTAAAATAAAAAAAGAAGTGGGAACAGTAAACATTAATAATATTAATTTTACTGGCTACTAGTTACTTTTATTTCCTGTTATTCTTTTTAAGAATGAAGAATAAAACAAAAAATAAATACTGAAAGACGTATATCGTTTTCGGCTTTTTTTTTATTTTTTTTTTTTTTTTTTTTTTTTTTTTGTATTTCAACGTTTAATCAAATTACAAAAACTCGCCATATTCAGTTCGCGTCTAATTTTACCGCGACAATACTAGATAACTCGCGAATAAGGAGATTACGAAGTGTAAGACGTCGCCATCGTTTACTTTTTAAAACTTCCATATACTCGAAGTAATTGTTGCACGTCGCTGTTTATGCCGGATCATCAGTTCAAATTTTGAAGGTTGCCGTATTTGTTCTCAATAATTGCGGGTAATTTTTTTTTTTAATTTATCGTTTTTAATTGTTAAAAAGGTTTTTTTAAAGAGAGGTTATAAAAAAGCGTGAACCATAATTGGAAAATCGGCGTAATATTGAAGTGTACCGCGAATGATATTATTATCGGATCTTCAACTATTTTTCGTTCTTTATATCGCCTTTTTGGACTGATTTTTTTTTTTTTTTATCTCCCATTTAACCGGGGTAGTTCAGTGCTAAAGACGGTATATCATTTACTATCCGAAATTTCAGAAAAAAAAAAGAAAAAAGAAAAGAAAAGAAGAGAAAAAACAAACAAACACGGACTTGTACGTATAAATAAGAAAAATTAAACTTTTAAAGGTTTTCCCGTAGGCATTATTACCTTGAAATAAATTGAAATATCACAAAAAATATTCGAGGAAATTAAAATTTTATTCCGCTCCAATTGCTGAGTGTGTCGAGTCAAATTGCGCAGCAACTGTTTTTCTAATTGAAAGCTAATGTGCAATTCTGGCGGTCGATCATCGGGATGCTCTGATGTTATTTAAAATGTTTAATTGGCTTTCGTTTACCTGTTATCTCGCAATAGAATCATCTGCTACTTAGTGGCTACCGCAGCATAACGGAATTAAAACTACACGGTGTAATTATTTGCGAACAGCCCTCTCGGAACAGTGCCGGGGGGGGAGGGGGGCAATTAAATTCTTTTCTACAGCTTCTAAAACATTTACACGTTTAGAAATTAAAAAAAAAAAAAATGAGAAATTACTTCTCGGTCATATTTCAAATCTGAAATATTTCTCTTTGTTATTATCGATCTAAACGAAGCATGGTTTCATTCGCACGCTTGTCTATTTTCAGTGGAAACTCCGTCGAAATAATTCATACTTCTCCCTTATGATTTTTTGAAACAGATTATAGCGACCGTTATTAAGGAAAGGTACTTCGATAATTAATATAAAGTATGACATTGTATAAAATGTACTCGATTATGTTCGGAAAGTACGATTAAATGTGTGTGCGGCATTTGTATTAGATTCGATCGGGCAGCAGCACATTCTGTTCGTTTCTAACGTATCCCCCCGTATTGCTAATAAAACAAAGTGATTATTTTTAATTTTAAATAGATAACGAAAAAAATAATTTTTCTTCAAATATTTCTCTTTAATCATAGTTTGCTGCACACTGATAAATTTAAATATTTAATAATACACTTAAAAACTCGAAGTTTATAAAAATCCCGTTTCTTTTTTAATTAAAATATTTATAACTTTCAAACATTCAGTTCGATTTTATTTCATTACAAGAACATTTTCAATGATGCTTCCCAAATAAAACGGTTCCTCATCTGTTATAAATTTTAGATGAAAGAATATAATCGGTTTCGAAACGTTACCGTCAAATATGAAATATTTCCGCGCGGTTTTTACCGAAAATGAACGCGTGCATTCTCCGCTTTATTTTATTTCATTTATTTCTTTATTTTTTTTTATTTTTATTTCTCGACACATTTTTAATACGCAACATCATTTCTGTTAAAGGAGAAATGACCAGTCAATGAAAAAAAAAAAGGTTAAATGCGGTTAGTATTTTTTTTTTTTATATTTCCAGATTTTTTTTGCCCTATGTTGAATTAAATGAAATTTATTTCTTCGGATATCGATACGCATTCATCTACAAATAGATGCCAGCTTTATCCTTTCTCCTTTTTGTCCATTGGATCCTGAAGGTTCCCAGTATGTTTGCGATGCGAATCACGTGCTCTTCGAGTGCTCCGGTTTATCTCGCGAGCGTGAGTTACTTTATTGTCATCCTTTAAAGCTTGGTCTTCCTGCTCCTTTCAACGCCTCTTATGTTCTTTCTCTACCTACTATATATCTGTTGTTCCTGTCCTAGGGGTGTTCCTTGATTCCATTATCGACAGAATAAAAATATAATTTCTATTCTATTCCATGTGTCTATTCCTTTTTGCTGGGCTAATGCTCTTTGCTAGCAAACCCAAGGGGGGGTAAGAAAAAAAAAAAAAAAAAAAAAAAATCCTTTCTTTCCCATCTATATAATAGCCGCGCTTCAATCTTTTTTACGCTCTACCTCCTAATCACCTCTCGATTTAACTGCCTTTTTTTTGAACTTTTGTAGTTGTTGGGTCAAAGCCCCTGGCGCATCCAAAAAATATAAAACTATATTATTATAATTTTATAGTAAAAAAAAAAACAAACAAATGATTAATCCTGACTTTATCTACGTGTTTAACTTTTAAATGCGTATAGGCTACTCTGCCTCTACAGCACACATAGACACCCGTTTCAAAAACAACCTAAACTTCTACCTGTGAAATTTTGTGGAGTGCCGGTAACGGTGGGGCATCTGCTCATCTCGTGTCGCAAGTTTCGACGAGAGAGAGCCGCGTGTTTCTAGGAGGATGCTGGTTTGGCGGAAATTCGAAACGGCGTTGTAAATCATTTTCAAATTTTTGAAACTTACCAGACTTTTCCCTCTTATATATATATCAGCGTTTCGTCTGTTTTTCTTTTCCTTTCTTTTCTTTTTTCTCTTTCTTTTGTTAATTTTCTCTTTTGTACTACTCTTCATTTATAAATCTATTTTACTTATAACTTCTCGGCGTCGCAAATGGCCCCGGCTGCCGAGCGACTTTAAATAAATAAATAAAATTAGAATTAAAATTAGAATTAAAATTAGAATTAAAATTAGAATTAAAATTAAAACAATAACGTGTCCAGCCAGTTCTGTTTCCGTTACATATTTTGTTTTAATGCAAAAAATCGGCCGCGCTCGAATTGCGCACCGTTGTTTACCTGGGCCGATAGTTAAAAAAAAGTCCAGTAATCTCCGCATTCGAATTGCGTACCAGACGTTTGCAGGCGTAAAATATATAAAAAAAAAAAGAACAATCGGAAACGGCACTCGGACCGTGTGATATTTCACAGTGGTTGTAAAACTGATGGCTACTTCATCATACTACATTTTTCATGTTCAATTGCTTTCAAACTTTTCTCGTATCATCGTATTTTTGAAATGATATTTAAAATCTGCCAACGAAAAATGCTACACCTATTTATCTATTAAAAATATTTCCCCTGTATAAAAACGGTTTATTAAAAAATATATGACAATAATAGGTCAGGTTAATTTTATAAATATATACTAATTGTTCAAACTTTCAGTTGCATTTTTCGTTTACGAAACAAATATTATATACTACTTTTGATAAATAACTATGATATATTTATGTTCTCATTTGTAATCATTAAAAATTCATTCTGTCTTCTGTCGCATTCTACCAGTTAGCTCAATTTTTAGTAATTTAACATATTCAGAAATTATTCTAATTTTGTATAATACCTATTCGTGCAAAAATTTATTCTATTTTATGGAACATTCCTTAAGTGTGTACGTAGCTTGGTTTTAAAAAATATTTTAGAATAAGAACCGCACCGCTAACGGGATGATAGTGTATTTTTCGCAAATCTTTAAGAGGTTCTTTTAAGCTACCGAAATGTTATTCCAAATAGTAAACGTTCCCCATCGTTATTATGATAACACTTTTGAACGTCACTGAAAGAACGACACTTTTACTGATTTTATTCCTTCGTCGATTTTATAAAATCCGGAGTATCTTTTTTTGTTTTAAAGCAGTGCGCAATTCGAGTTCTCAACGGGCGGGCTATTTTTCCAGTGTTCCAAAAAAATCAGATTGCTTCGCTTGAAAACTTCAATATGTACAGCGGAATGGTTCACTAGTGTACTTTATTCTAAAAGAGAATATTTCGTAACGAGAAATGCGAAGAACCTGCGAAAGAAGTCGTTTTAAGGTGCGATCTTGATAACTCACATGCTAACTTCGATTAAACGTTCTCTGCATAAGCATAAAAAATGGATGTTCAAGTATTATGAAAAAAAACTATATGAACTGATAACGATTGACGAACAATGAAATCAGAGTCTTTAAATCGCTTTAATCCGTATTATACCTTTTCCCCTACTGTTTCAAGGGGTTAACACATATTGGGAAAGAGTGGCTTAACCCCCGACGACATATTTTACAAATCTCTCCCTTCTTAATATGTATGCTGGAGTAGCAGAAGCTTTGCAAACGGCATATGAAAGTATTTAAAAAAATTTTTGCAAAGTTTCTGTAACTCACTGGAATCCATCTTATAGCAAAAAGAGCTGGCCTACTACCCTTGTCCCTTTATTCCATCTTCGAACTTTCGTCGAACGAGATTAAAACTGACGATGAATCTCTCAAACTGTACAATTTACGCGGTTTACGTTCTGCATTCATTCTGCGGTATCACTCTACCGGACTCTTGTCTAACACTTGTATAACACTTGTATACGTACGTTTGTACAGTTGTACAGTTAGTCGTTATAATGGGCCATTCGTAGGCTTACATTTTACTGTTCAAGGTTTTAATGTTTATTACGATTCTCGCCGCATTGCTAAATTCGCCGAAAATGTTAAACTTTTTCATATTCTCTAATCGACCGAAATATGAGCATACTAGAAGTCACTTCTTCGTCTATTTCATGTCCTCGAAATGTTTCCTCGTTTTTATATATTGCTTCTTATTTCTTATGTTCGGACACTCTATATTGTTGCAATATTTTCTTCATTATTACTATTTTTTTTTTTTTTTTTTTCGTAAATAATATTTTTATTCGACGGCTAATTTATTCACTTATTATTAATAACATTTTATTTCAAATATTATTAGAATTTTTTTCGCGATTTAATAAAATGTATCCTTACGGGGTTTTCTTCGCTATCTTTCGTAAAAAACAATCGGCTGAATAGGTGATTCCCGAATCACAATGTACCGATGTTTTCCTAACTCATGTTCCCCTGACTTTTGCTGTTTAGTCTTCGGAGTGCAGCCACGACTTGATGAACATAGATTCCCCGCTCATTCGGCTTATTCATACAGGTTACGTGTTGAATCATCCTCTTTCTTTGAAATGTTCATTATGAAGAAGTATTATTTAACCAACACGTCATTGATTGATGGCTTGGCTCAGTTTTTTTCGTCTTCATTCATTTGAATTTTTTCTCGAGCGTATTGCCCGGTTCAGTTTTGAAGCCTCATTCTACTTTTTTTATCTTTTTATTATTATTATTATTATTATTATTATTATTATTATTATTATTATTATTATTATTATTATTATTAATATTCTCATTAATAAATATACAACGACTTCATTTAGTTAAAACGGTTAAATTTTTGACAGAAACAAAAAAATGAATCCTACGAAATTTAGTGCAAATCTCTCTCGTAGCCGAATAATACATAATTTATTAGTGTCATTTATTCGCCGATCGCTAAAAACATATTCATTTTTAATACTTTTTTAAACTTCAGTATAGCTAATATTAGCTAAAAAATGTTATTAATTAATAGTAGTTACCACAAAAATTTCGTACACCACTCTTGGCGAAATGCCATTCCGAAAATTTTTCCCGGATACTCAGTCATAAGAGACATATATTAAAAAAATATCATGATGCGTGTATCAGTGTGTACACGCGGAGGAAGTGAAACTTCTTTGGCTCATATGTATTAAATTCTATAATAAAGTTTTATTTTAAATTAATTTTATATATAAATAACACATTTATTATTACCATTATTATTTTAAACTGTGCTTTAAAAAATTATTATGATGAAAAAGGTATCAGTATAAACAAAATTGTCATTTTCACTAAATAATAAATCTATATACATTTATAAAAAAGTATCATTATCATTGGTCTATTTCAGTTATGCTTATTACATACCTACCTTACGTTTAACGCGTGAAGCGTAATACTAAAATTTTTCCCTACCGTGCCGTAAAAAGTTTCACTTCAAAAACTATCGTGAATATCGTTGTATAGAGTGGTGTGTACACGTACTTATTACATGTATATATATATATATATATATATGAGAATGCTCATAAACTATATACTATACGAAGTCCCGTAGTATAAATACTTAACTATTTACTCATTTTGG
Organism: Icerya purchasi; assembly: GCA_039619475.1. NCBI lineage: Eukaryota > Metazoa > Arthropoda > Insecta > Hemiptera > Monophlebidae > Icerya > Icerya purchasi. The sequence goes on from CM077115.1 coordinate 245,288,000, forward strand.
TATACTACTAGACCCGGACAGACACTTATACATACACTTACACATACACACAAATACATACCTACCTTACGTCTAACGCGTAACGCCTAACGAAAATTTTTTCCTACCGTACCGAAATTTTTCCCTACCGCGCGATAAGAAGTTTCACTTCAAAAAACGGAAGAAAATAGGAGTCTGATAAACAACAGATTATAATTAAAAGGTTTTTTAAACCTCTTTCTCATTATTTTATGTTAACTCGCCGACTTTTTTTTTTTTTTTTTTTTTTTTTTGAGCGGAGATGTTTGATTTTGTTCGAACGCGTCAATAAATATGAAATTACAAAATGGAATAAATATTGTCAAATATTCGTCATCATTTTTCGTAATAAAGTTTGCGTTGAAAACTAAAAACAATCTTAATTTCGACGTATTATTATTAGGTCTAGCTTTTTGTACAAGAAACTGTTCTCATTTTGTCTAATTAGATCTGGCAGGTACGAACAGAAAAGGCAAAAAACAAAAATAAACGAGATGAATATACGGCGATTAGTTTGAACTGGCGAAGGCACTTTGTCGTTTTTGCAACCGCTAGGTGTTCATATTTCATCCTGCGGTTACATATGACGCCGAATGAAAATGTTGTAGTCGCAGTATGTGCATCGTTGTGTTGGCCAAAGCCAATTTCCCCGAATATGCCAAGGAAGTCATAGGGCTGCTTTTATGTGAACGTCAGCCTCACAAGTTCGCGTGTGCCCTAGGCAACGTTGAAAGCATTCTGAAGATACACATTATACTAGAGATGTGCACAGACGTTTTTCTCGAAATGATCGTTGGGCACTGGCCCAATTAGTATAGGTCAGATCACCGGGTTAGCATAGATAAATTTTCTTTTATAGATGAAGAGCAACTAATATCAAAACGGTTACGCAATTATAGTCAAATTATTATTCGAATTTTTCTAAGAACAACATACGTATTTTATAGTTATTAGTGTTTTTCTATTAGTGATTATTAATTTTTCTTACAGACAAATGAATTATTAGTTTGATATTATTACGCCCGCATTTTTATTTAAAAAGCATTTACAATTACCGTACGCTTTAAAAATTTAATACGGTACAAGAGCTTAATGATTATTGTAGATTATAATAATTTTTGGACCGAATGAAACTGCGACTCGCATCTCGTCTAAATTTCCCACACGGAGATATGACGTGGAAAAGAATGATGTCTCCTTTTTTTCATTCTTTTTTTTTTTTTTCAACAGCCCCCCCCCCTTCAGGTATTCATCGTTAACAAAGATCCGGTATTCGTCAAGAGTCGTTTTAATTAATTTCAATTGTAATTTACGATGTAAAGGAGGCGAAATTAATTCTACTTCATTCGGAGTAAAATTGGAGAAGTTGCGAAAAACGAGCGAATTTCTTCTTCAATCGAACTGTTCAATGTTTAAGATTGGAAAATACCTTTTTTTTAAAAATTTCTTCTACTGTAGCTAAAAGTTTTTTGGTTATAAAAGAGAAATTATTTCTTACTATACTTAAGGGAACGCGTGTTTCTTTCTCTTACATGTCTCTTTCGGAATTTAAGGTTTTTCTTTTCTTTTCATTTTCACCTAATTTGTCAGATGTAAGAATATTTTTATTGAATCAATCGCCTCCTACCTTAACTCATTCTTCTCTTCCTATCCAACCAACTTCCCGCAAAAAAACCCAGAACGTCCTCCTCATTGCGATGGAACGAGGACTGCGAAACGACCTTTATTTTAAGTAGATTCAATTATAGAACTTTTTGCGAAATGCCAGTACTAAAGCCAGATTTTTTTTCTTCTTTTTTTTTTTCTCCAGCGGCATAGAAAGACTCACGACCAAGCTTCTGATCTTTTTTTTCTCAATCTACTTCGATCTCTTATGTCTGGAAAATGACCAGGGCCTCTAAATCTTTTCTCTCCTAATGTCCCCTCAATTGTAATTTTCCTCCTAAAAAAGCTAATCCCACTTATTGATTTTTAAGCTTTTAGCTATACCATCCTAGAGCTTACCGGAATTTCATCTTTTCTTGCTGTCTCTTAGTTCTTCGCATTTTCCTAATTTTACTTTTACCGCATATATATCAGAACTCCATTCATCTTTAATCAATTCCTATAATTCCTCTACGAACTAGATCGGATTACACTATCAGGTTCTTAAACATCTTTCTGATATTTTTCTTTGCATACTTTTAAATACTTTCAACTCCTTTCTTGATACCGGTTGCACTCTCTTTTTCCTGGAACACCTTTTTCCATTGCTCCCATGCCAGAACCTAATCTTTCCCGTCTTGCTCTGTTTTTCTTGATTTGTGCGGCTTGAGCACAGCAATCTGGAAACAATATTTTCAGTTTTCATGTCCTGAACATGGTCCACCGGACTGTGTCTATGCGTTTCTCTATCGTGCGTTAGTATGCCGTTTATTAATTAAAACTTCTTAATTGCTGCTTTCGTTGACGTATTAATTACTAGTCGTTAACGTTTGGCTTTCGACGCTCTTTAATAGAATTTTTCAACGTTCCTGTTCACTGTGCTGCTTGTATTATTGCTCTTTCATTAATGCTGAACTGTACTTCCTTTCCGTTCTGCTACAAGCTTAATCTTTCGGGGGTGAGCTTCCTACCACAGAATCTCGGCTCTTCAATATTTATTTTATCAAAATCGCTTCTGCGCCCTCTTTACTTTGCTTTTCTTTGTCAACGTTATTCTCATCTGCTCCTCTGAATTTCGTCAACTAACTCCCATTTTCAAAATTCTCCAACATTATTAGAAAATGCTCTTTCTATTCATTTCTTTATTTCTCGTCCTATATCTTCGTCTGCTATTTTTATGCATCATCCTTTTGCTTCTTCTTTAATTAGTATCACCTTAAATGGTGGTGTCCAATTCCGCTTGCAAATTTCGTTATTTAGGAATCGTTTTCGGTAGCTGTATCTCCTTTTACAATCACGTTAATCGTCTGTAATCCTCTCTCAAAAAACTTAATCCGTAGCCCTCGGAAGGCGATCCGTGCATCTTAGTCGTATTCTATAAAGTTCTTATCCGCTGCTATTTTATTTCTGGCAATTCCTATAGTTTTCTCCTTTCCAAATTGGATACCGTTCAAAATATCTGCATCCCCCCTACCCTATCTTTGCTTTGGTGCCTTAAAATCTACCTCCGTTCACTCGATTAATCTCATACTCTTGCGTTCTTCATTAGTCGATACTACCTAGGTTGTCGTTTTTTGATCAAGCGCCGACCTATTTATTTATTCGCCGTTTGTTTCTTCTTCTTTCCCGTTTATAAATGACGATTTGCTTCCAATATAAAATTCCAGCTTTATCCTCCATCCTTATTTCTATTCGTTCCTTTCAATTTTCACCGTATATTTATAGTTGCGATAAACTTCCTTATTTTCCTTTCGGGCTTCCCAGTCACCTTCATCCTATTAGATATATTTCTTTACCGAATCGTTCTAAATTTATTGATCAGCATGTCGTCTGAATTGAATTTTCCGATCTCTCTTTCCTACATCTTTACTGATGGCTCCAAAGGGCTAAAATAATTGTTTGTGACCTTACAGACAAAACCTGGAGTCGCGTTAGCCATTCGTCACATGTAATGTCCCCATTACATGGCTTAAGAGGGTAAAATTAAGATTCAAATAAAAAATAAACAAAAATGAAATAACATAAAAAAATAAAAAATAATTCAGAATGGTTGGTGCGAGATTAAATGTGCCTGTGATTGAAATCCTGTTTGTCGGTCGGGGGTAAAAAGGCTACCTATCACGCGGTCAGACCGGAGAAAAGTCGATGATTGATCCCCACACTGGAACACAAGTAAAATGATGAAGACATAGATAGAAAATGGAAGTCAGCTGGTCAGTCGCAGTTGAACCTTCTTAGATTTTTTGAAAAATTCGGTTGGTCGTCCGAAAAGACTTGCGAAAACGATCTCCGTTAACAGGAAAAAAAGTTAGTGCTTATTAATCAAACCGTCTGCAGCGCGAAGTAGTAAATGATCGTCCATCAGAATCGTTGTATGGAATTTTAAATTACGCGCAGATTGATTATTAAATTACCGAATAACGCTACACCGAACTAAATTAAGTTCACTCCATCGTCCAGCACAAAGAGAGCAGCAACCGATCGTATTCTTCGGGACCCGTCATCGCAGCATTAACCACCGCCGACAGACGACACCGTTACGTACAAATTTGTTTATTATTATATAATTAATATTTTTGCGTCGAATATATAATTAATAATTGTGTATTTTCAGCGGGCGGTCGGTGAAGAAAGATCGTTGTGTAGGTTATTGGAAAATAAAAAATAAAATAATTTTTAAATTTCGGTTTTATATTCGTAATAATTAAAAAAATAAAATAATACTTTTACGTCCACGGTGTTAAAGAGACCGTGGTGGCATCCCTGGACAAAATCAAATTTTTAGGTAAACAACGGCAAGTACCGTTACTCGCACGAATCATTATTAAAATATTGGCGGATAATCTGTTTTATAAGTAAATCTGTATATATAAATTTTTCTTATTATTGTATTAAACTGGAAGGGACGTGAGCAGTTACCAAAAGCCGATGTCTTAATATATCTACCGTTTAATTAGTGCTGTCTTAATTTGATCGAATAATTCCTTAAATTTTAGTTGACCTATTTTTCATAAATCCAAATTTCCGAGGATCGACTGAGATCTCATCACTAATACATCTTAGTAAATTATTGTAAAAATGATTTGCTGAATTTCCGATTTAAACACACACACACACACATATATATATATATATATATATATATATATATATATACATATATATATGTATATTTATGCATATGTGAGTGCGCACGCGTGTTTTACATATATATCACTATATTAAAAGTATAGGATTTGTTATTGAAGTATCATCTTCTGCGAATGGCAAAGTAGAATAGGTGTGTATTTTTTTGTTCACTGTTATAAAATATAAATATATTAATAAATAACAATAATTGTTAATGAAAAATGTGATTAGAGTAAAATTACTGTCGAATATTTTTCAACTATCCCGGGGTCATATTCGAAAACTCATCCGACTGCTCCACTTAGCGAGAGAAATAACACACAAAAACGTAAGTGATACACGTATGCAATTTTCGATTACATATGCTGAACTGGAATTGAGTTCATCCCATTTTTGAATAATAAATAAAATCGGATAAAAAAAGCAAACGAGAAAAAAAAAACCGGCCTTGAGTAGAACATGTTGCTCAAATGATGTATTAAAACGGGCGGGAAAACTTTGTCTAATAAAATTAGTAGCTATCGTCGACCAGGTTCATATAGTAATACGATGTGGACAAGGTGAACAACATCAGTGGAAGAACCTGTTCTATCGGGAGAAGATAGTTCCGCGTACATCGCGATATCTTGTAAATAAATAAATATTATTAATCGGCTCATGACCATCGATAATATAAGTCCAAACGGGAAACTTTTTTATAATTATACAACATGGAGAACATTCTTCCTGCAATAACCAACTTACTTCGGTGCTATGTTACAGTTCGTTTTGTGTCGATCTTATAATGAAATTTAAGTGAATTTTGTTTTTTGGTAAAATTATTCGTAACCGCGTGTTATCGAGTTATCCTGTTTGGGAAGAATTTTCTACAAGGTAAGTTTCTTGAATTAGACGTTGCATAACTATTATTTACAATGCATTATATTAAATAATCGTATATTTGCCATTATCCGTAATTGTAATAATTATTCGAACAAAATCAGACGTTTTCTTACAGTAAACGATACTGTAAAAAAAAAAAACAAGGGAAATTAAAAAATGTTTATAAATTTCAGAATTTTTTCGTTTTTAAAAGCTCTTAAACGCGGCAGATCAAGTTCGCATTTTTAAAGTAAAAGCATATTTTGGACGCGCGTACACAACACGTTCGCATTTTCATATAAATATATATAATATGCATTTACATGTGTATTCGGAACACGTTTTACCACTTGCCCGCTACGTTATGTATACCGAGGTATATAGGTAATTGGTGATAGAGGTCATTGACGTTTTTTCTGCGAAACTGTACCGTTTCTTTTATCAATGTTATTAGCGTTTATTCGCAATCAGTTACTCGTCCTGTGTTACAACTTCATCAAGAAGGCCGCTGCATTCCTTTCCAGCGAATCTCGTGCGGAGGAGTGTGTCTGCTGTTCAAACGATTTGCTAGGCAGGCTTAGATTACCCGTATGGTTACAATTTCTTTTTATAATGATTCCGGTAAACTCGTATTTATTTGGGCTAAAATTCAAAACGACAAATATTAGAAAACAGCTATTTCTTTTTGTTGTCGTCCCTATATATCTTTGGAATACACAATAAACAAAACTATATTTTATTTAATTGATTTATTAATTTTTTTGATGTATTTGTCAATGAGCATATTAGCTCAAAAAATAGGAAGTAGGAGAAAATAAGGTTTAATTCTTAAACATTTAAGGATAGAGGATAAAAATATAATTCGGGGGCAAGAATAACAAAATCAGAAGGAACAGAGAGAATATAAGGACTAATACGAGAAGTGGGATACCAAGTTTTAGTAGAGCAGAGTAGAAGAACGATTGCTCGGCAGAAAACTTCGAATATTTAAACTAAACCGGTATTAGAGAGTCATAAGGAAAGTATGTGGAAAGAGGATAAAAAGGACGGAGCAGATGTTGCAGGTAGGAATGGTGCAGGAAGAAAGAATATGATTAAAACGAAGTTGATAATTAGGCTGAGATTATGGAGCGCTTAAAGGAAGGTCTAGAAATCGTAGGCGTGGTGGAAGAGTTGGCTAACTGGAAAACGATCCAGAATTTTAAAAAATGAAAAATAATGGGTGTTTTGACTACAGTCTGGGAATGAATCAGTTAAGGAAAGAAAAGCAATATTATGAGCTAAAAACGTGCCACGAAAACGGAAGAACGGACACTAACGGAAGCTAACTATTTTTCGACCATTACATTTTCCTCATACTAATAATAATCACTTCTATAAACTGTCCATCTATTTATATATATATATATATATATATATATATATATATATATATATGCTTTCATTTCTGTCTCTTTCTCTTCTATACTTTGTATAAAATGATCAAAATTTACAACGTAATTCTTATTGGCATAACACACACAAAAAAAAAATTAACATAACCACAAAAGTCCTATTCTAACATTTAACTTTCATTATACAAAAATTAAGACATTTTTTCGTTACATTTTTCGTTAGATATTTCATTACATAAAATTGTGACATTTTTTAAATAACAATAACAAAAATCTTATAAAATATAACAAACGTTACTTAAAATTGGGACATTTTTTTGGGACACTTTTTTCGGACATTTTTTCGAATGGTGGGTAGCCTAAGAATTACGTTGTAATTAATATATTCGCTTGCTTCTTTGGATTGTAAATGTGAATAATTCAGCTGAAGATTCCCGATCTTTTTGTAACTTGCGTCTGACGCGATCTAACAAAAAGTTCCGCTCAACTGAAGGAAACACGCAACAAATTCCTTGACTCTCCTTCTCTTAAACGCTCCGCAACAATCTCTGCTATTTGTCGCCTTCGCTTTAACCATAGCCTCCTTCCCGCATCATTGTCACAGTTTTCATCTACTTCTACTCCATTCTGGCCTTTTCATCGCCCTTCTAATTACTTTCCTTGTGATTTTCATCGTGTTTTATTTGAATGCCCGGCCTTTCCTAATGGACAATCGTCCTTCCCGTTATTCCTACACTCCCCCCTAATCGGTGTTTTTTACATTCATTTCCTTCTGCCATTCCTGCCCTTGAATTATTTTTATTCTCTGTTTCTTTAAATGTTTAAAAATAAGAACGTTATTTTCTTCATCCTCCCGTTTCTTGGGGTACTGTCCTCGTTGACAAACCCATTAGAAGAAAAAAAAAATCAATTTAAAAATGAATAAAATCAACAACTGACCCATAGTTGCCACCTGTTTACCTTACACGCACAGAATACTCCATTATAAATCAGCTATGGGTTGGTCGCACTACAATCTCTCATAACGACATATTTAAGAGAACATCTTCTCCTACCATATAGCCGTTTTGTGCTAATTCTTCCGATCTATCTGCCGAGCGTTTTATAAAAATTAATTTATTACCTGTAAAATTATTCCTTTAATGATTTTTTTTTTTTTTTAAATGAGATTCATTATGATTTAACTATTGAAGAAAACGTTTTTTTTTGTTTTTTTTTTTGTTTTGTTTTTTTTTGCTCGCACTAGGAATTAATGAAATGCTATCTAGAGTTCATATTTATATTTGCAATGGTAATCATTTTATTTGAATTTTTACATTTTTAATTTATGCGCATCGCGTTAATCATTTAAATTATATTTATATTTTAGGCATGCAAATGTTTTATTCAAATTTTTATGTCATCGCGTTCCGTCTATTTTTCTCGCTGCATTGACTAAAACCCTCTCATAAGTGAACTAATTCACACCACCGGAAACTTTTATAAATCGAGCGCTAAATTCCTCCACAGAAACGCTACTATGTGAAAATGCACTTAATAAACGTCTTGTCCGTAGTTAGAATATAACAATCTAATGCCGGACAATATGTCCGATGATTTCCCTTCGGGGGGGCCTCGGCTTTCCTGATTGCCTTGTCTCTCTTTTCATCGTGTTTAACGGAGTGAGGACTCAAGCACTCTTCCTATTCTTTGCAAATCAATTATTTGGCCGAAACTTAACTGTTGCTTCTTCGCGTATGTAAGTGCCTCGTAAATATCTCCTTTCTAAACTACAACGAATTCAAAACTTCTCTCTTCACGTGCATCTTGATACCTTAATGTGTTATCCAGTTTTACAATGCGCTTCACATCTAGCATATCTGAACATTTCTAGATTTTCTTATAGAAATTGTCTTCCCGTCGATTCTTCCGAACTCATTCCGCACTTTCTGTTCATTTTAAAGAATTGGTTTTTATTCTATGTCATGCAACGTCATTTTCGTTGTTTCTCTTTGATTCTTTCAAATAACAAATTCCTCTATTTCATATTCGATTTGTCAGATTTCTTGCATTGGCCGAATTTGTTTTTTTCTTCTTTCCCATGCTAAGTCATTACTTCGTTTAACTGTCGTTATCGAATTCAATCGTACATTAAACATCCTTTTTCCCTCCATCTTCCATCATTTTCACTGGTGACTAAGAATGGCGTGTAGGTGTGGGTGCCGCCATTATATTTCCAGCCTTTTTTCACCGGGAAAGCTTTAAACTTTCCTCCTTGTGCTCCGCTTTCACAGTTGAATCGTTTGCAATTTTTCGAGAAATTCTGTTCATATCACTTTCTTCTCGTGACGGTAAATTCATCATTTCCCTCGATTCCAGAAGATTCAAATCGACTTTCTTCGTATTTCCAGTTACTGTAGCATTTTAGGCAACAATGCTATTAAGTTAACAGCCTGTATATTAATACATTTTCAGCCCACACCATCCTTAATTTATCACAACGTGTTCACTTTGAAGAATAAGCTGTGATGTACCTCTCGTGCATAAAACTCAACATTATCCTTCCACACGGCCTTGGTTTCTGCCTTTCTTCGGTAATACATCTTCGTCTTAATTATATCTTTCTACCTCTTTTTTTCCCCCGATTCTCCGTTCTTACGTCTCCTTGCTGCATTCTGGTTCTTTCACCAGCGTTTTACTATACCAAACGGATCTTTTTTTCAGTATCTCGGACACAAATGACGGACCACCTAATAGAAGACAATGCTCAACTTTCTACATTCGGTTTTATAACTAATGATTGCCCCCCCGGTCGTAACTACGCCGGGCAGAATGTTACTAATAAAATGCCCGTTCGACATATGGCATTTTCATAATTAATCGTATTTTCTTCATGGCTTAAAACGACTATGTTTACATTGTCTTGATCACAGTGGAACCGTATTCGACCAAACAATTAGCTGCATAAATCCCCATTAACCGATTCTCTAATACATATATATATATATATATATTACAACGTAATTCTTAGGCTACCTCCCATTAGGAAAAATGTCCCAAAAAATGTCCCAATTTTGTGTAACGTTTATTTAATATTTTATAGGATTTTTATGATTGTTATTTAAAAATGTCACAATTTTATTATATAAAATTAAGTTAAATGTTAGGGTAGGATTTTTGTGATCATGTTACTGTTTTTATGTCGATGCTAGCAAGAATTACGTTGTAAATTTTGATCATTTTATACGAAGTATAGAAGAGTAAGAGACAGAAATGAAAGCCAGAGAGGTCAAGGGGCACAGCCCCTTGCGAGGCCAAAATGGCCGAGTTTATGTACATAAATGGATCATATTTTAAGTCTCGCTAAACTCGCTCTGGAAAAGGTAAAAAGTTAGTCAAAGCGAATTCCGGTGGTCAGCAGTGTCAATTTTTATCCCCTTCAGTTGGTTTCACGATGTCGCAGTGAAGTGCCGAACAACGCGCGTTCATTTTAGAAACGTATTTTTGGTAACCGCATAATTTTGAAAGGTATGAAATTGGAGTGGCCGCCACGTTCGCCTGATTTGTCGTCCTGTAATTATTTTCTCTGAGGCTACTTGAAGTCAAAGGTGTTCGAAAATAAACTAAAGACATTAGACCAGCTGCGGGACAATATCGTGCGACAAACAAACCTCATTGGCCGCGATAAGTTGCAAAAAGCGCTTTTACGTTTTAATAAAAAACAATTGATTGTGTAAAAAATGGTCATGAACATCTGTCCGGAATTATATTTAAATTGTAACCTGTAAGTTTGTAACAATTTTATCGAATAAAAATTGATACTTTCAGCTAACAAAACACATTTTTTGTTTGCCTCTCTATCTATTCCAGTAGTGAGTTTAGCGCGACTTGAAATATAATCCATTTATTTGGGCCATCCTATATATATATATATATATAAATTCTAGTGTATGAAGCTATTTCGATAAATTAATTCAATTTCATTCAATGTCGAAGATTTAAAATACATTTTTCTTTTTCATACGATTCGTTCGATTTTATATCAATATTTGATATTGTATGTGTTCTATGTGATTGTTCAGTTAGTTTATGTGTTCGTTAATTGTTTATATTTTTATTTCTTAATAACGATTGATCCATGAAAATTAATTAGTTTAATGCAAAATCAAAAAAAAAAGAAAGAGAATTGCTAGATATTAGTTTTAAAATGTATTTTCAAGAATAAATGTCAGCGACAAAAAAGAAAAATTGTTTAGGTACTCGTATTTTTTTTTTAATATTAGTTTTTTGTGTAATTTTTGTGCTAACATAAAAGAACAGCTTTATATAGATAAGTATTTTTGCATTAGGTATGTATTGTGTGTGCGCCATGTAGCTGCAAGAGAAGTCGTTCATTCATTCGACATTGTTTGAACAGCATTGCTCTAATCTCATACAGACCATCTAAAACCGTAAAAACACAAAACATTACGGAATTAAAAACTTTAAAATTTGAAAACAATAACGCTCCTGAAACTGAATTGGGGGTAAAAAAAAACAACAAAAAACTGAATTGAACTTCTACTTTAACTTATATCTGAAATAATAAAAACTTGCTAATCGTTAACGAAAATAAATTTTGCAAGTAGCACTGTGGTTATATGCGCCGGCCGATTTTTAAATCCTCAGTCTTAGAATGGAACATGCATTTTCATCCTTAAATCACCTTACAAAACATAGTTTTTTTTTTTTTTTTTTTTTGATAGACATATCTATAGTTTTTAACGGTCTATTAACATTTTTTTCTCCACAGCCGGAAGTTGAATGCAACCGTCACAATAAAAGGAGCAACAGTTATAAAAGCGATTTCTGAATTTATATTTTTGCATATTGAGGCAAAAATGAAAAAAAATCGAATAAAAAAAAAAGAATCAATCAAAAATTCGTTAAATAAACATTTTCTTTTATCGGGTCGTGTAATCGTGCCTTTTGTGGCCGACAAAAGAAACGAATGACGAAAATGCGTTATTTTCCATTGAATTAATACAAAATTTTCCGAAGCGTTCATTTTCAAAAAGAAAAAACAACACACGAACCTTTATTTTTGTTTGAAATTCATTTCTTACGAATATTGTTTTGTTTTTTGTTTTTTTTTGGGGTGGGGGGGGGGGCGCATTTATGTGGCATCAGTTAATATTTTTTGTCGGTAGAATTATTACTGCAAGAAGATATTTGACAGTTAAAAAGTATTGGATCTTTACGACATTGCCACACTGTCAAAAACGTCTTACTGTGTGATCGGTTTTTACATCCGTTGTCAGCGCGTTATCACAAAAAAAAACAAACAAATTCGGTACAAATTTGTTAGGTAAACGTAAAAACGAATTTTTATTTAAATGTTATTACCTTTTTTCAAAATGAATTTAAACACAATAAATCTTTCAGTCAGTCCAGTACATTAATTTAATTCTAGTTGGGTTTCTTCAGATTATGCAAAGCATTTTTGTTAGAAAAACTTCAATAACAAGTTATCTACTTCTCTTTATCTCACAAGCTTATGATCCGATCTATCCGATTACACTAGACTTTTTTTTAATAGTTTAACGATTGTTTTAAGTTCTCGAAATACAACTTTTTTCATATACCTGCGCGAGTGGACGATATTGCACTTTCAGCGCACACAAAAGTTTCGACAAACACGTAAATATAATTGAGAAGTTATTGGGGAGGCCTTCGCACGTTGCATTCAGCTTTATTTAAGATTATATTTTATAGTGGTGCAACTGCAAGCCACTAAGCCTTATGAAAAAAATTAAGAATAAAAAATAAATATATAATACGTGTAAAATAATTTTAAAAAGTACAGAAAATAAAGAAAATTGCACAATAAATAAATTACCGAATTTTTCGCTTGCTTTACTTACGATTTATTAAAGTTTATTGAAACTTTATAAACCTTATACTCCTTTTAAAATGATACGATGCACAATTTAAATTACTGAAATGAAGGCAAAAAATAGTAACGCTCGTACATATCGATAAAATAACTTAACTTTGATATTTTCTCGCTATCGAGAATATTTTCTTGACTTAATTTTCTAAAAGCTGATTTAGAAATGTGGTAGTAGCGTGATAGTCTAATGGTTAAGGCGTTCAGATACACCAAATCAAAGGTATGATGAGATTTCCAGATTTACCTCGTTCCGGATCCAAGTCGCTTCCCGGTATATGCCTAATAATCTGAAATTGAATATTGGTTACACTAGAGAAATCTGGGGAAGTAAAGGCGGATCGCAAGTAGAAAGGAACTGGCTCTCCTATATTCTCATCAGGTCCATTAGGCTTAATATCACTATGGAAAGCTTAACTTCACAATCCATGTGATACCTTATCAAGGATACATATTTAAGTACTTTATGAATTTTTAAAACCCGCTTTACTTATTTCCTGCTAACATGATTAAACGGCAATATTTGACCGGATTTTAAATTTTGTAACGTCTAAAAATGATTGATGCCAAATCCATATTGAATTTCCGATGTTTTCTCTTTATCGCTTTTCCAGCCGATGTAGACTAAACAAAAATCAAGTAAGCGTTGGGTTGGCTAGCGCTGTTTCACTCAAGTAGAATTCGAAAGCCACTACTGAAAATTTCGGAAATCCAGCTCAGATGTAAAAACACAAAAAAGAAAACAGAATAATTTTTACAGCGACAGAAATAATTATTAAACCGATATTACATCGCGGATATTGTCAAAAGGTCTTTTAACCTTAGGAGTTATGAATTTTTCGGTGTCACCTTTATTTGATAAATTATCATAAGACCACACTACTGTCCGTCAGTTAATAGCTTCAGAATTGGTCAATGGATTGCCCTAATTATTTTTATCTTGTTATGTAAAATTACGCTTAACTGGAAGCATCATCCGTGTAGATCTCTGATCTGCAACGCGATACGGTCGTATCACCTTTTTTTTATCTCTTTCCATATCCACGCTAGCAGATGTTAGTTATATAAGCCGGTGTCTTATACTGTTGACACTCGGTTAATATTATTATGCATTGAGCGAGAACGGTTGTATCTACAAGATAGTAATTACAAAGGGACTGACAATGAACATTAGAGAAATTATCTTTTAATGGTATTATGTAACGGTGTTTAATTCAAGATTGGAACACAGAGGTTGCGTATTAAGAAAGAAGTTCTTGATTAACAAATTATTCAACTACTAATAATTTCAGAAATTATAATACGCCATCGAATGTAGAAAAAATGTCTATTACTTGTGCAATTATTTTATGTCCTACGTCAAAAAATGCATTATCAACTGAGACATACTATTTAAGTTAATTAAAGTTGTACTTTAAAAAATGCTTTATGGTAATCGATGTTTACATAATTTTTAGAATTAAATGCAGTTAAAAGTTGTTTATTTATTCGTTTTTATGAAATATCACACATTTGTTGCATATTCAAATATGTAAATAATACACGAACAGAATGACGCGCGAGTATAACTCATATAAATAAACTTTTTATAATCACTTTCTTCCGGGGAAATATTTATTTAAAATTGTTATGTTTTCCTTAATTGAAATGATAGCTTTGCTTTTTCTCACATTCACACCTCTTTTGTAGCCTTCGCTATTTTCGCATATATTTTTATAGTAATAAAAGCTAGTTTTATTTGTAACCGACCTCAAAATACACCCATCACGTATGTTTTTTTTTTTAAATGTTTGTTTGCACATAACTCGCGCCCATGTCGACATATTTTGACGATTCCTTGTTCATTACAAAGTGTAGTCAGTTAATAACGGTAGTACCATAGAAATTCCGATAAAAATTCGTGAACACGGATTGAGTATTCATCAAAAAAGCGTAAAAGAATATTCCTTCAGATAATTGTTAGCGATATCGAAAACGCGATTGAATTAAACTATTATTCATTTACCATGGAAATGTTTGAAGCGCTAGGAATATAGCGTAAAGCTCAGCCGAAAGGAAGGACGAAAAGAATTCAGAAAGTGAGTACAGAATAAGCACGGCATTTCTCCTTTTATCACCGAACACGCTACGAAAGTGTCGAAGATAGATGCGTCCGTAAAGAAGACTGATGCGTTGCGGGCACATGAAGATATCTTTAGTTTAGCCTCGTCGGAGATTACGCTTCGGCAACAATTTAATAAATCAAGTCCACAATTTGACCGGATTGTGGTTCCATAGCGGAATGACTGCGACCGAGTTAGAGATTATCTGTGTGGTTGTCTCATGTTGGTAATTGATAGTATCCGCTGTTAATGTGATAAGATTGTCTCGACTGTTTGCATTCCACTTTGAAGAGTAGTTGATATTACACGCGGAGGTCACGACCTTCAAATTTCCATAACAAAGATCACAACTATTCATTTTTGTCGGGTTCGGAAAAGCAAGCACGAAATATCCATTAACCTGGATAGCAATCAACTGGTCGCAGCTTCCTCCGTTCGGTACTTCGTCCTTGATCAAACTCTATCGTGGAAATCTCATATAAAGCAATTGAAACAATCTTGCTTCCGCAAAATGAACTTATTAAGAAAACTCGCGCATACCACGTACGGATCAGACCATGTCTCATTACTCCCAATTTGTTGTGCAATAATAGGATCTAAATGCGACTATTCTTCGAAGGTATACTCAACAGGCAACCAGAACTACTGTACAAATTATTAAACACCATCCATACTACAGCTTTCCGGCTCTCGAGAGGAACATTCCGCACTTCTCCCATCGATAGTCTACATGCAGAGACGCCCGAATGGCCCCCAGATATTTAACAAATGGCTCGCTTGTCTAATTTCTATACTACATGCATAGCCTCAATCTTCAGACCTCCGCATGTAATATCACACTACTCTTCGTACTGAAATGGAAACAGTCGAGACAATCTCATCACATTAACAGCGGATACTATCAATTACCAACATGAGACAACCACACAGATAATCTCTAACTCGGTCGCAGTCATTCCGCTATGGAACCACGATCCAGTCAAATTGTGGACTTGATTTATTAAATTGTTGCCGAAGCGTAATCTCCGACGAGGCTAAACTAAAGATATCTTCATGTGCCCGCAACGCATCAGTCTTCTTTACGGACGCATCTATCTTCGACATTTTCGTCCTTCCTTTCGGCTGAGCTTTACGCTATATTCCTAGAACACTTCAGTTCTTCTTGAACCAGGAAACGGACAATTCATTAGTAATCTGTTCTGACTCTGATGCGGTTTTAAATTCCATATCCGATGTTTTCAGTGATAAACAAAACCCCATTGTGAAGGAAATAGTCAAACTACAGTTTTTTATCTGCCCCGAGTCGCGCGATATCGAGTCCTATCAAAATGTTTCGAAAACTAAAAAGAATGCTCCTTGGAGAAATTTTTGCTCGAAATATAACAGAAGCAATCCATTAACAATTATATAGTGCAGGCCAGTGTAGATTTAAAAATTCCCACGCTAGTATAGTAAGGGGTCTCATTTGCGGTTTGAAGACATTCTTTCTTTGGCTCTTTATGCTCCTTCTATGAAAGAAGCCATTGGCTCAAGGTGTTCTATTCCAAAAACCACATAATTTTTACGAGCCATATTCCGGATGTGATTTCTAATGAGTACGAATTCGCGGAATACAGAGATGTCCTTTGGTTTATTTGCTATTCTGACAACCTTCTTGCAGATGTTTCAAAAAAAAAAAAAAATTTAAAAAACGAAAAAAAAAACCAATAACTTTTTATTTTTTTTATTTATTTATTTATTTTTCTTAATAAACAGAATATAAAAAAATATAATATAAATTTCATGTTACAGTACGGCTAAATTTCGGATAGAATAATGTGGCTGGACATTCAGGATCACTGGTTCATGTTCCCATTTGAGAAAACGTTTCGACCTGATGATTGTCTAGCAATGTATCAAAATAACTGGACGAAAACGATCCCGCTTAGTGCGTTTTACGTGTTGGCGATATTTTCTGGTCAATACATAATGCGTGATAAAAAACCGTTCAAACTCCAAAAACTCCTAATAGCCTGGAACTGCGTGCTGGCCGGAATCAGTATATTAACATTCGTTAGATTATCTTCCGACACCCTGGATTCGATATTTTCGCACGGAATATATGAATCGGTTTGCATCGGCAGGTAATTAACTCAGATTTATTTTTTAACAAAAGCGCTATTTGTACTATACTCGTACTTGAAAATGGTCTAATTTTTACGGGACATTATAAAAACCGATTTTATAGTACGCTGTTATTTTTATATCATTACCCATATAAATATACTAGGCGATTGGTTTCGCGGACCATTTCTTCGGTCTATAAATCGTATTACTTTGTAAATTTTCATAAGGACTGCAGTGTTCACATATACTTATTTTTAAAAAAAAAAAAAAAAGAAAAGAAAAGCATTACACGAATACATCGATCGAAAAGGTGAAATTTAGATTAAAATATCTGAAAAACTGAAACCGCTAACAGGGTAATATATATGTGAGAGGAATATGTTGATTTTAATTATTTTTTTACAACCGATCCCCATGGGGCTTTCCTTCTCCTTACCTTACGCGCCGGGAATATGCTATGTTAAATCGGTTGCGGGTTGGCCATACGGCGGTCTCACACAATTATATACTTGAAGGTACCCTTTCCCTACCAACGTATCCTTTCTGTTCTGGCTCTTCTTATCCTTCATTGGAACAGCTGTTACAACAACCGCTTTTGCCGATGTTCTCAACTATCCCGTCCAATAATCCAACAACGCGCATACAAATACTACTCGTGTTTCTTAGAGCCAACAACTTACACGGGTAAATTATGAAGTAGCCTTTTGGCCCATGTATTGTAATGACCATTGCAGTTAAAAATGATGCATGGGCGCCACCAGGATAAAAAAGAAAAAAGAAATTATGTCAAAAATCGGTGAACCCGAATTAATGCGAAATAAAATATAAGACTATCGAAATTCAAAGTCTTATTTTTATCTGTAGGCAAAGTATGCCGAAATTTGGAACGATTTTTGCGGTGTCTAAATATTTATTTGCTTTTGTTTTTTTTTGTTTTTTGTTTTTTTCTTGGGCTTGTCAACCAAGGGGGGACCTTCACCGAGAAACAAATAGAAAGGAAAGAAGTCGGTTATATTTTAATCCGATCAGAAATCTTTGATAAAAAGAAACAAATAACAGGAATAACTAGCGGGGAAGGAGGAAAAGACAGAATATAAGAAGCACAATAAGGACACTAGGAAGCTGAAACCTCAGCAAATAGGAATGCACAGCAGAACGCTCGGCGGAGAAAGAGATGAACACCGGAATGATCGGTGTCGCAAATATCATCAGGATGGAAGGGACAGTGTGGAGTGGAAAACCGGTGAAAAGCGAAATCTGGAGGAAGACAGCAGAAAATGGCCAGAAGTAAGACGATGTGAAATAAGAGCTGTGATAGGGAAAACCTTAGGGGAGTAAAGTGCCAGTTTATGGAAAAAAATGCTTAAAAATTCATTGACGAACGAGAGAAACCGCGGTAAGACGGATAGAATAAGCAGAATTTTAAGAAAAAATATTAGACTCGTCCTTTTTCATATGAGCGAAAAAAGCTAATGGCACAATAAGAACGACGAAAAATGACTTAGCATGAACTGGCAGGCGTTTGTAAGATTCCGTACCGGTGTGCTTGTGTCGGATAAGCGGATTATTCGCGAACGGAATAGCGTCGGCGTTAATAATGCAATTTGACGGCACTAAAATTCTGACAAAAATTGAGCGCCGTGCCGATCGTTAGAGAATCTGTAGAAATTGAAAAGCGTCAAAATTTCAATAGAGATAAAATGTTTTTTTTTTTACAAAAAATAAATACCGACTTCGAGGTAATAAAAAAAATGCACTAAAAAGTAAAAAATAATTACTCCCGCCGATAAGAAAATATACATCAGAGTGATATAATCTTATACAACATTAATATTTATTAGGGTAGGTATCAAATTAATACCCACAAGAGCCATTAAATACTGGTTAAAAAAAAAAAAAAATATTAAAATATCTGGGAACAATTTAATGAACATTTAATGCAGTTTTTAATTATTATTTTAATATGAATTCGATGCCGACTCTGATTAAGGTATTAATGTTGTATAAGAATTACGATATCACCACTTAAGTGTTATATCACTCTGACATATATATTTTCTCATCGGGAGTAATTATTTTTAGTCATTTTTCATAAAAATAACATTTTATTTTACAATTTTTAGCGTTATACTTAAATTTTTTTTTCTTGTTAAAAATCAATTACGACGACAGATCGTTGACCGAAATAACGAGGAGACGAAATCTGTCTTCCGACAATGAAGGCCACACATAATACACTTCAAGCATTAATAAGGATAACTCGAAAAACTACTGGCCGGATCTTGATCAAATTCAAATGGTACCACGTGAGAAGCACCAGCTTTCAAATAAAAGAAGAATCGTCAACATCGGTTCACCTAGAAAAAAGTTCTAAAGTAACACACATAGAAAGAAAAAAATAAATAAAAATACAGTCGAATTGAAAACTTCCTACTTTTTTGGAAGTCGGTTAAAAAAGATTGCTAGGATAAATGATGGGCTTTCCCGGAGTCCAAGATGGCTAACAGCGGCTTAGTTGCGGCTGTGTGTCCATAGATCATTGTTAATAATCGAAAAACGGAAAAAATGCTACTATTAAATAGCGCTTAGAAAGCGGCACCGTTATTAATCGCTTAATAATATCGAATAATAGGAATTTTTTTGTTTGTGGTTTTTTTTTTTTGGTTTTTTTTTGACTCCGTTTTTAAGCAGCACTGGAACCGGCTGTTTTGCTTTTTCGTCTATTTTGTAAGTTGTCATTCTGAAATGTTACGAATATATGGATTGCCTCAACGTAGTTTCTAGCGAAAAAACTTAACAACCACGACAATCATTTTTCATTTAGATCAATTACAATACCAGGGTGTTTTCCGCTTTCCGGTCTTGGCACTTTCAGAAGAAAATCTCTAACTCGGTTTTTTTGATAAAAAACAATTGGAATAATATTAATAAAATTAAAGGTAATCCTTATAGTAAAAATACTCGTATTTTCAACTCTCAACATCCGGCGAGGACGAGTAAAGCAATTCCACGTATTTTAAGTTTAAGAGGGACTACACGTAAGAAATATTTTCGAAGCGACAGTTAATAATAATAAGAAAAAAACAAAACGAGAAATGCTTATTCATTCCGTGCTGGATTACACTTGTTCACTCTAACATTTATTATCATCTTTTAAAGCTTGGTCTTCCTGCTCCTTTCAACGGCTCTTATGTTCTTTCTCTACCTATTCTCTCTGTTGTTCCTGCCCTATAGGAGTGTTCCTTGATTCCATTGTCGACGGAATAAAAATATAATTTCTATTCTATTCCATGCATCTCTATTCCTTTTTGCTGAGATAATGCTCTTTGGTAGCAAACCCAAGGGGGTAAAAAAAAAAAAAAAAACAAAAAAACGATTTGTACTTTTTTCTTCGAAACAGCTGATTTATTTTTATTTATTCTAAAGCGGTTTCATTATTAGCATGGTCCTTTCCGCATTGTAAACATATATTTATTATTATTTATCCAACGGCAGATGTAAAATATTCTATGCCAATTCTTGTAGGCCAAGTTTTTTTTTTTCGGTAAATTTATTTCATTGATTTTATAGACATTTTAACACGCGATGGGATGGTAGTTCGAACACATTTTTCAGGAACGTTTCGCTGTTTACTTCCAATTGTTGTTTGACAACACGCTAGCTACCACCATCTTGTTTTTCTAAATTGATCGCGTAGCCGATATCAGCTGTGTACAGCCGGCGGCAGATGATTACGTAGATATCACCCCACCTCTGTACTCGTATGCCACCTGAAAACTCTGCCGCTATACAATAAAATTGTACGTCGACTAAATCTACATTATTAAAGTCGTTTAAAAAATCGAGAGCAGTTCAACTTACAGCTTACATAAATATACGTATTAGGAACAGTCACAATTCAAGTTACCGTCTAAAGATAAGCACTGGATAGAAATAAAAACGGTTCTTCCGGACAAAAAGAACTATTATCGTTGTTCCAGATGTGGGGCGGCCTTGTATGGTAGTACAATTTCTTCGGAGAAACTTATTTTATTACGTACCGGATATTTTTTGTTTTATTTTAAAATTCCGCTTTCATCGTTCATTTACACAGGGTTTTTGAAATGATAATCTTTCATAGCGGGGATTGACGGCAACCTAATGATATCGCTTTACTCTTGTCGTAATCACAATCTATAGTGTTCTCGAGTACTCTGGTATTTCTTTAGGTTACTATTTATTTTTCGCGTTCGCATTGACTACATAATACGAATACAAGCATCTCGTGTTCTAATGTGTTTTTAATAGTTTCTTTTTAATGCGCCAAATTTGAAAAAAATCGATGAGCCGAATAACATTCTCGGAATAAGCTGTTCGTTCATTTGTTTCATTCTATTATTATAATTCCGAAACAGTCATTATTTCGTTTTTTTGTATTCGTAAAAAAGCGATAAAAATTGCGAGTCTTATAATCGTATCCCTTTTTTTTCAATGGTATCTTTTTTTGAGTATATTTAATGAGGCAGTTGGCATTTAAATTTATTAAGTAAGATTAATGGCTAATGTCCATAGATCGTGCCTTAAAATATTATTGCATTAATTTTCGTCTATCTACAGTACTTTTATCCGCTGAGACTGAGATTACTTTTCAAAACCATTTACCGCAGTTTACAAATACTACTCGTATTTTAAATTGTAATAAACGAAACAAACCAAATATACCGCCTATTGCAGCTACGTAATGTTATTTTTCACCACACAAATTGAAATATTTTCAAAATAATATTTTGAAAATATTAAAAAATCGAACACATTAACGAAGTGTACATAATCAAACTTTCTGCAAATGATAAAAATAACGAACAAATAAATAAAATTCTGTCCAACCGGTTTCGTCTTGCTTACTTTTGGACAATTATTTACCGGCTATCGGAGATACGTGTGCGTTGAATAGTGCTTAACCGTTATTTGCGTATGTTCTTACAAGAAATACGTGTGTAAAGGTTACTCTGAAGAGTATCGGTGATATTTACGTTGATAGAAAAAAGAAATAATGTACTTCTTTAGAATCGTTCATCGACGAATAGAAATTGTACGCGAAACTGCCAAGAAGAAGAAGAAGAAGAAGAAGAAGAAGAAGAAGAAGAAGAAGAAGAAGAAGAAGGGGGATATATTTTTGTCCATCGAGTATGTAAAACTACTTTTAATTACGTAATGTGTTCTTTCCTTGTTCCGAAGGACCCGATTAAAAAGTTGACGTATGCAAACTAAGTAACAGTTTCGAATTTATAATTAAGTTATCTATACCGGTTTCAGTTTATTTCTGCGAGGGAAATAAATATCATAGACAATCTCATCTTCCCGCGCCATTATTGAAAATAAATTATCAAAATTGCAAGAACAGAATGTTATTCCTGGAGAAATTATACTTGCTTACGATTGTATAGTTGCAGGAGTTTTTAATCCCCCCCCCCCCACCGGTGTATAGTAGAAGATAAAATTTATCATATTGAATACAGAAAGCTATCATCGGTGGGTGCCATATCATCGTTCAGACTTCAGTCCCTTCGTAACCGCTGCTATCATTTCTTTTCCTCGCTAGTTCGTTCTGTAGATTCGTAACTGTTGTATGCAGATCGCAAATGGAACATTGTAGTCTTGCCACTCTCTGATTCCTCGGCGTGTAATCATGTTCACACCGATTTCGTCAGTGACGTTAATCATCTGTTGTCGTAGAACTATGTTTTACGAAGAATTAATCCGCTAGTAACATCTTTCCTCCCTAATATACTCTCTGCGCCACTTTTTACGTTGCGATGTGGTGTCATTTTATTTACAGCATTTAAATTTATTGTAAAAAATAGAATTTTAGTATTATCCTTCGCAGGTGCAAAACCGCTTGTTAACGTTCAAATTGTTTATTGCCAGGCGAGGAAAAAATGCAGAAAGGTCTGTTAAGATTCATCGAACACTTGTTGACGTGGCAATAAATTTACTCCGCTGCATCCTGTAAACTGAAATCAATCTAAAATTACGCATTGAAATAGTTATTTCTATCAATTTATACCACGTCCCCGCAGTAGTGAGGAGACCGGAATATACAAGCAATTATCGGAAGTGGTTGTTTTAAAGAGTTGAAAGCAGCAGTTGAAAAAATGAGAAAAAGAATATACATGTCAGTGCTGGCAATGACACGCATGGGTGTAAACGGCGAATTAAATTTCACACAGTTAAAGCTGATTATAGTCGTCTTATTAATGAAGCGATTTTTTTTTTTTTTTTTTTTTTTGGTGGGGGTTCGTCTACAAGGACATTGGCCCAAGAACAAAGGAAAAAGGACGCAAGAGACTCAGATCTTTACACGATCAGAGATAGCCCACAAAAAGGAATCAAGAGCCTGCACAACAGAAGGAGAAGGAAGGGAGAGAATGAACGAAGCACTGTGTGGAGTGGGAATAGCAATTTGTAAAAGGGAGGAGTAGAAAGCAGCTTGATCGGTTAAAAGAGATGAACAGCCGAACATTATGTGATCGGGATCGCACACAAATTGGATATTGGAGGGGTGCAATGAACAAAAAGGAGACGGCACAAGAGAGGGAAAGCGAGGAAGGAAGCAAACTGTGCCCAAAGAGATGTTGGAGCGACGCATGGAAGGAAAGTCAAGAAATCAGGGTAAACGAGGAAGGGAAGGCTGAATAGACAAGAAAAAGGAATCCGGGTTGGAGAAAGAAGTCAAGCCATAGACTGGAATGAGCAGCTTCAGACAGAAGGGTAATATTGGAAAAAGAGAAAACAGGAAGAATCCTCCCGGAAGAAACCGAGCGAATAAGTCAATTAACTCATTACCCTTAATTACGGCATGACCCGGTATCCAAAAGAAGTCCGTTTGGATTAAGTGTGAAAGGAAAAGATCATGAATCAAGGAGCGAATAAGAAGAATAACGTAATCGGTTGAGTGAGGAGAGAGAGGAGATGCGATAGTCTGCAGCACGCTTTGAGCATCCAACAGGATAAGGATATCGCGAGAGACAGGAGAGGACCTGATAAAAAGAAGGGCACGCAGAATAGCAGAGGACTCCGCATAGAAGATAGAACAAAAGAAGGGAAGTTTAAAGGACTCGACATGAAAAAAGCTGCACCAACACCATTGCTTGGAGCCATTAGTGAAAATCAAAAAATGCTTAGGGAAAGAAGAGCTTAGATTCAGTAAAAATTCTGATCTAACAACATTATGAATGACAGGTTTAGGAAGAATAAGAGCAGTTAATGGGACGAAGGAAAGAGGAAAAATTGAAGGAGAAATATGGGAGTTTATCATGAATGTAGATATATACGGAGAAAACTGAACAAGACGAGCAGCGATAAGAGATAGAATGAGAGTTTTGTTGACAAAAAAACGTCAGCTATGTAAGATGGAGGAATAAGAAGAAATAAGAGAAGAAGAGGAAATCGGCGACCGTTTGATGAGGAAACAATAAGCCAAGAAATGAAGCGATTCAAAACATTCCCTCCGCGTAATAGATTATATTTATGTATCGCGCTGAATTTTGCTTACGTTGATCAATGTTGGGTTCATCTATTTCAAACAATTTGTAATTGACGAAATTTCTTACGATCGTAACACAAAAACCAGATAGTTGTTAATGTTGGTTTGCTTCTTTTTTTTTTCCCCCGCAGAAAACTACCTGGTTTGGGGCATGTAAGTTAAAGCTGATGATAGTGATGATGGAATCACAAAGTTTTTAGTTATAGAGCATTTGTGAATTTGAGCATCAGTTGAAGCTCAAGACTCCTTGAGTAATCATCGCTTGCTCTTCCAGCATAATTTTAAAAGTTTTTTTTTTATTATTCAATCTTTTCCTCGATCATCTTATTTATTTCGGTAAGTAATATAATACTTTTATATTTTTATTTAATTATTTCATTTATATATAAATATATATATATATATATATATATATATATGCTCGTAGTTATTATTATTATTTTTTAAATTGTTTCATTTATTTTATCTCTGATAATTCTTACAAGTTTTTGAAATTTGCCGCAATTTTTTTATTTTTTATTTATGTGGGTAATTATTCTTTTTGAATTATATTGTTTATTCAGCCTCCAATCGATTTTACAAGTTCCAAAGTTTACGATCAATTTTTTTTCTTTTTTTTTATATAATTCAGATATTTTATTACACATTATGAAAATTTTTATTTTTTAAATATTTCGAAGATTTCTCTTACATTATATTATTCACTGTTTAATACAGTATACTACTCAGTTTAAAAAATGAAACCCTCAAATAAAAATTTAGTATAACAATATATTGCTTCATTCAATACCCATAAAATTTCTTTTTTTTTCTTAAACCCTATAATTTATTTTCAGTATTATAAATTTTTATAATAGATTTTACAGGCGTATATAGTGAAGAATTTTGAAGGACGAGTATAGTAATAATTTTAATATATATTAGTACTATTAATTTCACTCGCAACATTTTATTGGTTGATTTTATACAATGAAACCGATGTTTCTTTTCAAAAACATAAGAATTAAAATATATTTACTTGAGATAAAAATTATTATTGAAAATTCCATCATTCTTTTATAATATACAGTTCCGAGATTTATCTTTTTTTTTTTTTTACATATTTAATTATTTTTAATTTTACAATAATAATAGTAATAGATACCTCAAGATACTAGTACATAGCAAAAGAAAGAAATACTTTTTACTAATTTTCATGATACATATTCTGATGATTTTACAATGTAGGTTTAATAATATAAAATTATATGAGGACACACCCAACATATTTTTTCCTCAAACTAGTCAATAACTTTTATATAATACAATTTTTGCCTCTTTATTTGTTGTTATTAATATTTAAATTTAGAAGTTGCGATGTGAATTTTTTACACTATGTTGATTCTCTTTACAAATTTGTTTTTCTATAGAGTATCCTCATCTTTACTGTGAGCAGATTATTTTCTTTGTTCAGTCTGCAAAATTGGAGTTGCGTCGTCTTGGCCTCCCCACTCCATATAGTGCCTGTGCCATTCTTGCATTTCCCTCTCTCAATATAGTTCCTTTGTTAGCCTTCTTTATCTCCTCAATTTCTATTTTTTTCCCCTTATATAATGTACAATTCTCTGTATTAGGAAAGTTCCACTGTTGACGTGCCCAAAAAATTGAAAAAAAAAAAAGGAGTTGCATATTTTTGAAAGGACTTCCATCAGTATATTGGTAAGTAAGCGTTCTCACATTGTTTTATTTTCCCCACCTATTGCTCACAGATTATTACATATTCTGAAAGATCCTTTCAATATTATTAATTCAAACACTTTTTTTTATTCTGCATCATTTAAAAGTACATATTCATAGCTATTATATTCCATCTCATTTATTCATATTCTCACTAAATTTGACTTATTATCCTATTTCTCAAATAATATACCTAAAATGAACTATAATTTACGATTTATTACTATTTTTATTATTTATTATTTGTGTATTGTTTGTGTATATTATTATTCATATATTATTTGTCATATTTTTTGTATTATTTCATTAAATGATACGCTCGTGTTTGTCTATATTATTCTATTTATTTTTGAAATATACTTCCAGAACATTTTCATTTCAATTTTGTTATGTCCATTTGCACACATATGTAATTATTTATTTTGAAATTATCAGAAATTTTTTCATGTTATTTTATATTATTAATTTATTACTTATTTCTTAAGTATTTTTGCTGTACTAATCTCGTTTTATAATCTGTTTCTTCAGCTTGTGTTGTTTGGACAGGGAGCAGTTTCCAGGAAGATACAAAAGCAATTTTATATTATTTCTAGATATTTTCTCTGTTCAGTGAGTGCTTGAAATATTTTTTACTTATATGTAACATATATATCACATTTGAAGTCTGCAAAATATAATCAATTTAATTAATTTAAAATTTCATTACCTACAGCTTGGTTATTATTTTTGAACTTTCTTCTTTTTTTTTTTCATTACAATTATATAAAATAAATATATTTATAAACCATTTTATTTTAGATTTCGATTTTTGATATGTATATATTTTTTCACATTTCATTCTGCATATGTCCCTTAATCCATTACATTCCATATATTATTTAATAATTTAACTTCATATTGTTTGGGAGTAATCATTTTTATAATTTTGTTTTTCATTTATGCTATTCATATTGAAAAAATCCTTATCATACAACTTGTTATTTAAATTTTCAAATGTGGAATATGTTTCATTTATTTACATGCTTATTATTGACTTGAACTTATTTTATTACATAAACTTTTCCATAGTCAGAATAAAATTTATAATTTCACCTGATTTTTCTTTTTTTTTTCTTTTCTAAATAAATACCAATAATGGATATATACTTTTGAATGCATACAGATATTGTTTTATAATAATAATGTTGAGTAAATATTTTTTTGTCATAATATTTCATGTTATGTTTATTTCTATAAATGTCATATCATGTCATGTTATTATGATTCTATATTTATGAATACAAACAAATCAAAGCCTGTTAATACCCTCTCTAATACCTAATAAATGTATAGTATACCTATGCTTATATCTACACCTTTTAGTAAAAATAAAAGATAATAGATGGCTTTATGAATGGTTAGATAGGTAGATAGATAGATAGATAGATAGATTGAGAAAATTAATTTACATATTGAAAAAATATCTGTTTCATTTAAACTAAAATTAATCTGAAATGAAAGACAAATTAAGCTATGCAGCCAACTTTCAAGAAAGTATAAATACACTCTTTAACAGTAAGTTTCTTTTAGTCCAACTATATTTTTGTTACTGTTTAATCTAGTTCATAAGTGCTTATGATGGCGACATCATTGATTTTCCATATGGAAACGACCACACGCAGGTTTAAAAATTTATACACTACATACAAAATTGTGAATGATGACCATGTACAAGACAATATTAGGCAATTTATGAACAGTATTTCTACTGAAGTAATATCTTTTCTTTGGCAGAATATCCAAATAGGCTTGAAGTGTAGCCTTGTACTGTACTGCAAGTATCAACATGCTACTGATGTTTCTAGGACAAAATTAACCATACCCATGTTTTTCCCCTTAAAGAGTGACTTGTTGCATGAGGGGGATGATTTCGAGGCATGGTATGAGCAAACTACAAGATGGATTTGGGAGCTCCCTAATAAGGTAGAGTGGGTAGAGGGGTTAGGGTGGAGTGTGAGTTCCGTTGAGCACTTGGAGGTGAAATTAAACTTTCAAAACATGCTCACTCATGCTTCATACCACATCCCTTTGCCTAGGAAGATAGTTGCACGGAAGGCAGTTGTTAATATCCTAAATAGAGGCACTTCCTAATTCCAGTATGCTATGTTGCAAAATTTGGGTGGAGAAAACCTCAGTGTGTTAGCAATTATTTAGGGAACCCAGAACTTATGACCAAATATAACTAGACAGGGGTACATTTTCCTACCTTGATGGATGATATCATGATGTTTGAGAAGAACAACCCATCATGCTCTATTAATGTCTATGCTATTGTAAAGGATGATATTCTATACCCTTTCTGGATTATGAAGGAAGAGCATCAGGACCACACAGACCTTCTGCTGGTGAACAATGTGTGTGTGTGGCATTTTTATTATATTAAAGGCCTGAGGCGACTGGTAGCATGGCAAATTATAAAAAATTGTAGTCCTTAGATTATCTAATGGTTTTTGATGTTTTGTAACAAATTTGATTTAATATTGTATCAGTTATAATATATAAAATTTAAATCTAAATCTTTTACAAAAGTTTCTGGATACCTATCCAGTAAAAAATCAACTAAATTTTTAGGATCACATTGTTTACAACCTTTAATTAAAGTATGATGAGCTGCACTAAGCAGCAATTAATCAGGTGTATTATATCTATGATGTTCAAAACATATAAACATTTTTTTTAACATTTTCATTCTTCTTCAATGATTCAGGTAATTTTTCATAAAAATCATAATTTTTATCAGGACACTCAAAAATGAATGTTTCTGCAATAACTTTCTGCAATAACTTTCTGCAATATTTGTTGTATAGGATACTTCATCACAGAGTTCATATCATATGATTTCATCATTACATACACATTTTGTAACAAACATACATTAATTCTTCCATCAGTGTGTGCATTACATTTTACATCACTCGCTATAGTGTTATACTAAATTTGTCATATTTGGCATACCATAATGTGTTTCTAAATTAATTACCTCATAATCTGTGAGTGATGTTTCCATCAGCTTTTCCCATATAATTTCAATTTTGGTATCTTCTTTACCATAAATTTTTAAGGGTTGCAAACCAACTAAAACATTTTTCATATCAATAGACATATTTCTATAATCAGAATCCCCAGCATTCCACAGGATGGAATGATAATTTTGTGTAACCAACAAATTTTTACATCTTTTCCTATTGCATAATATATTCCAATCGAACGTTGGTTTATAAACATTATGAAATTGAATTTTACTATCCATCATACATATTACTCATTGTGATGTAAACAGAAGGAGAAAACTTGAATGAAATAAAAACTTTATTAATTAAAAATAAATACAATTGTGTAAAACAAAATTTAACATAAACTTTAAAGAACATTTCAACATAATACTAAAAGCAGAAATATAATGCATATGTTTCTTTATAATTTTTCCATTTACAATTTCAGCACATTTTAACTGGTTGTTTTATTATGTATTATAAGTGTGTAGCATGAATTGTTAGGAGGTATGTTATTACATGTCTTAAAATCTATTCTAATCTGTAGCGGACTACCGTTATTTAAAAGTTCATTTTGAAGATTACACAGTATAATAAAAAGCAGATATTTACTGAGAATGGAATCTACACTAACTGCTGGATGCGGTGGATCCTTTCCATAATGCATTGTTTGAAAATTCACATATAACAAGTATAGATTATCAAATTTTCTCCATTCAAAATCTAAATGCATCACTTCATAAGGATATCTTGTTGAATTTATGTGTGCACAAACCTCAGTTACATTGATATGATCAAATGTAGAGGTATCTTTGGTTAAATCATTTTGTTTATTCATTTAGAATCCAATGATGATGAAGCGAGGACGTTCTACAGTCAATATTGATTTAATTACCCAGCTATGTTTGCAAAATAGCGGGCAGAGACGTTGATGTGAATGAAACCATACTCTAAACTGTATAGGCGCTTGCTTTATCTTCTTTATTCTGTTAAGTAATAATATTTTTACTCGATCACTCAGTTTAACAAAGGGTAGTTGCCAGGCGATTGTTTAAAATGTTACATTAACTGACTGATCAGCTGTTGCAGTAAACCCATTTTGGTTGCTGTTTGCACGGATGGAAATAATTTCTTCTGTTGTGTGTACGATTGCACGTCTATAATCTTCTGCAAAACTGAGTATGTAACATAAAGGAATAATAAATTGAAATTCCAACAATTTGCATTGGGTATCTGATGATGATGAGGGGGTTGATGTGTCAGTAATTTCTTGTGTAAATACTTTCAATTCTTCTGTATTTAGAGCACATGTACTGTAGTTGTAATCTGACTTGATATTCTCCAAACTTAATAATTTACATACAAGAGTTATAATTCCAGGTTGCCATACGCATTTTATGATAGTTCCATTAATTTCATACTGCAGCTCTGTGAATAGAAATAAAGGGTCATTCATTGAAAAATCTACTGACAGTAAAACTGTGCCTTGTAGAAGTAAATAACTCTCTGTTCATTTTGCTGAACAGGTATACATATTTCATTGCTAGGACCAAATCTTGAACTTGCATATGGTTTTCATCAATAACTACATTTGCAGAATCAATTTGGAATGTATGTGTTCCATTGTACACTGTATCAAACTAATGTTTTTCTTAGTTAATCAACATGGTGTAACCTAATGACATTATTATACTTATACTTTTTCTACTCAACAATTTTTTCTTTTTTCCTCTATTTGTATAATTTTCTTCGGCTCAAAATGATGTTTGAACATGTTTATATATGCTTCTATTAGTGTATAAGAACAGAATTTTAAATCAATATTAATACACCTTTACTAAGATGATGAACTAGTTAGATGTACATTTATAATTAAATCTTCACGTGCAAAATCAATGATATTTCCATTTTGATCCTTTATCATTTAATTCTGATATGCAATCTGTACTTACAGGTAAATAAATGATTGTTTTTGAATTTTCAGAAATCTTATAACTAGGCGCTATACTTAAAGGGAAAATATAAATGAGATGAGATGATGTTCCATTTGTATATTCACCTGTTGCTATATTACAATACACATGTAATATATTAATCGGTGTAATTTGTATGGTGTTAAGACTTGTATGTTTCATTTGTGGAAGAAAAACATTTGTCACACCTTCAAAACTTAATAATGTACTAAATAGTCCAATAAATTGTATATAATAATTTACTCTGTATAAAACACTTCAATGTTCTTTCATCATGTTTTATAATATCCAAATGCTCTTATAAATATTCTTCTACATTTTCCATTTTGTAACATCCACTAGATAATATAATACAGAATCATAATAGTACAATATGTATTACATTCTGATGTGATATTTATAGAATGGTATGTTGTTATTGATACTAGTCTGATACTCCATTGACCATTATTTGCTAATAATAATGGAGGATATACATTACTAGTTAAATTACCTTCTTTAAAATTTAACTGAAATAAGTATGACATGACGGTATTGGTTATATACAAATTGAAATAAACAAAATAATA
The DNA here is from genome assembly GCA_039619475.1 of Icerya purchasi. NCBI lineage: Eukaryota > Metazoa > Arthropoda > Insecta > Hemiptera > Monophlebidae > Icerya > Icerya purchasi. The sequence goes on from CM077115.1 coordinate 245,319,977, forward strand.
ATAATAATAACGCAAACTAACTTTTAAAAAATATTGCATTTAAAATTAAAACTAATATTTACAATAATGGAGAAAAATTACAATTACAATTACATATACTAATAAAGACATCATTGAACAGCAAATGGAGCAGGTGATGTATTTGTTAGAAATCTCAAACATAGTTCTCCACAATTAACCAAATTATAACGTTGATATGCACATCTGTTGTAGAGAATATCAATCTTTGGATCATATTTGGATAAATATTTAATTAGGTCTGTGGAGAGAGATAGATTTCCATAACTATCAAAATATTCTGCACGTTTTCTGTATTTACTGTAGGCAGTCCAATGAGTTCCCGGACCTTTTTGTAAATCTATATTAACAATTGCGCATTCATTTTTCTTAGGTTTGGTAGAAAGTTCATCTCGATCGTAAACTCCTCTAAAATTTGGAACTCATAATTTTTTGTGTAATATAAAATATCGAAATTTGTTAATACTCTATTGCTAGGTATAGAGAATTAACCTAAAAAAATACTGTTTACGTCTCGCATTATCACTATATGGAGCTTTCATTGTAACTATTTTATGTGACATTAATGAAGACGGTAGAGTAAATGCAAGACTACACTCAAAACTGATCGCAATCGTTTATCACTTTACAATGCTGTCCTGCATGTATCTGCCTACTATACATCAACTAACGTGCATATGGTGATATACATAGTGGCTTGCTGTTGCCTACTATGTGACTATTAGTGGTTATTTAATTTTTAATTTCTCTGTAATAACTTCTGTCGTCGCCCGGGACCGAACCCAAGACATCTGCAATGGAAGCTAAGTGCTCTAGCAACTAGGCCATCGGGACGACCCTTATACCATTATTGGCAGGCATTGCTACATTAGCAGGAATTTCATCGTCAGTACCATCAATAACAAAAGTGGTGAAAGATGTAAATGAAGCTAGAAAAAGTTTTAAATCAGGCAGGGGTATGAGAACTGATAAAAAGATTGGAAAAGGTCATTATTTACAACCATACGGAAGCAGTTTTGGTTTATATTTAATCACTTTTTTCATTTGTCCTCTGAGGATTTTTTTGTTTACAAAGAGCTTTCAGCACCACATTTAACACATTTCTGAAATATTAATTTTTTTCTTTCGAGGATTTTGGTTTAGTTTTTCGCTTTCCTGCTTGTTTTTTACTGCAAGTACATCCGCCACCTAATTTACGTTTTACTTTCATAGCGTTTGTTGTTATCCAAGCAGCTGCGTTCGCACTAAAACTACTATCGAATACTTTAACATGTTCCAAAGTATTTTTTTCTAATATTCTATCCACTTCAGCTCGATTTTTATTATCTGAATATTTGCTATATGTCATATCATGTTCTTTGGCAGCCTCATCCGATGGGTTTATACCAGTTACACCTTATGACTTGTTGATGATCTAACTTTGTACTAGGTCTTAAATAATTATAACCGAGATAATGCAATTGGAATGGAAGCTTATCTACAACTATAGATAATACAGTATCGAGACCGCGACCGCACTTTTTATTCTTTTTTAACGCTTTAATGTTTCTTCATTTTCTCGCCATTTCAAAAATATTTTTCTGTATATATACTTTTTTTCCCACTAAATTCTACGAGTTTTACCCATATATAAACGTGTATCTATACTTCCTGGTTGGTATTATTATTATTGTTTATTGAGTGAATAAATAAGCTATAATGGAAATTGAAAAGCTGTCAACTATATTACTTATAAATAATGCATTATCACTAGTAGAACCTAGTGACGCATTCGTGCGTAATAGTCTTAGTGTATTGTTTCCAAATAATATAAGATGCTTAATTATTAGTCCAAGTGGATTTTTAAAAGCAAATTAATTATTTACATTATTAACACGTTCAAATAGATTGTGTTATGAAAATATCTACATATATAGTACTTCTTTATATTAACTGAAATATAAATTGTTAGATACAATATACACGTCTACGCCTGAGATTGGTTATCAAACATTTGCCATTGATTCAAATTTAATAACACCTGACACAATTAATCTAAATTAGGTATTTATATTTAATGATGTACCGATATGCAGAGTTAAACCTGTTGTGCAACAATATTTTTCGCTGGGTTGAGATAAAAACATAGATTGTTTCTACTTGTGTCAAACTTATGTAATGATTCCTAAACATATGATATGAGATAATGCTAATTTCATACTTCTATTTACTCAATATGATATAAATCTCACATATATATATATATATATATATATATATATATATATATATATATATACGATGAACATGTTGATGGGATGTGTCCGCTTGAGACTTTTAAAAAAATTTATAAAGCATGTTGGAAGAATAAACATGGTTTCTTGGTGATTGATAAGGAGAGCGAATTGTATAACGGTCGGTTTCATCGTGGTTTCAATGAGTTTATAGTGACTGAAAATGAAAAAGATAGCGATGAATAAGGTTACAAGAAATATCGAAGATGAATTACAACTTAAAAAAGAATTAAAAAAGGATATATAGCAATATAATGAATAAATATAATGTGTTAAAGTCCGAGAGCAAATCCATTACAAGCACTTCAGCTGCAGTACTGGAACCTATTACGAAACTACTGCCAGAGATTCGAGAAGCATTACGAAAACTGAAAAGAATGAAAAAGGACGTTGACACAATAACAGATTATCCAGTTGCAAAACGAAAGTACTGCCGCCTGTACTTAGGGATCAAATTTATGGAGTAAATTATAATACTATTGCTGATGAGCGTATATAATGGGAAAAACGCCACTTTCATGGAATAAAGACTGCCGAGAAATATATTTAAGAAAAGGGAATAATCATGTGAAATTCCCATACACCTCGGGACTGATGCATTTACTATTGGAGACGAATGTAGCTAAGAAGGAATATACTGGCAATGATTTAATGCTATATAAACAATTACTGGAATTTACGGGAACTTATTTGCGTAATGCTAGTGCACCAAAGGGTATTCTGCATCGGAAATATAAGAATATAATTTGTTCATTATTTTGAACTAGTGAGCACTTTGATTAAGGTTATTGCAAAAATCATTTGAATGTGAAGAAGAAACATATATATATATAATAATGATAGAACAGAAGCAAGTCTTGGAAATCAATGTGTTCAGTACTGGAATGATTCAAATGAAATAGTCAAACGATTACAATTATTACACACATATAAACAAAGCGGTAATACAGGCATAAACAATTAAATTTCAGCGATTGAGGAAGAGTTGGCGGAAAAAAGATATATTCAAATACCGCACTGATTGAAAAAATATCATCAGTATTAGAAGAAAAAAAAAGTGTCTACAAAACAAATTTCGGCATCAAATACATTACAGTGTAGTATAGCAAATGAACTTCATAAACCTGCACGAAAACGATATCAAACGAGATGTGTGCAGCTTTTAGGATTAAACAATTTATAGCAAGCAGATTTGATCGATATGGCGCAATACGCACAATTCAATGGAGAAAATAAATTTATATTAGCTGTAATAAATACACTTTCTAAATACGTGTGGATCATACCTATAAAGAAAAAAAGTGGTCCAATAATCGCTAAAGCATTCAAAAAAATTGTAACTGAAAGAGACATTGAACCTCCTAAACATTTACAAACAGATCAGGGTACCGACCTTAACAATCCTCAAGTACCAGCTGTTTTAAATCAATATAATATTAATTTATAAAGTACTCATTCACAGCTTAAAGCGTGTATTGTAGAAGTTTTAATCGTACGATAAAGGATTGGATATGGAAAGAATTTACTGCTAATCGTAATAAACGTTGATTATAAGTTTTACCCGAAATTACCCTAAAATATAATAAGAAAATACACCATACAATAAAATTTAGTCGCTGAAAATGTTGCTAGAGAATATAGTAAAACAACCGATTGTTTCTCTATCCCGAGCAGATTGAAAATTTTAAAGTTGATGATATAGTTTATATTAGTTAAGTTAAAATATTATTGGAAAAATGCTATTAACTGGACTGGTGAATTATTTACTATAAATACGGTGAATTCTACTTTTCCCTATGACATATATGTTAAAAGATAGAACTGGTAAATTGTTAGTTGATACTTTTTATGCGGAAGAATTATAAAAAACATCTTACCCCGATGTATATTTAATTGAACATGTTATTCGACGTCGAGGTGGAAAATTATTAGTTAAGTGGTTAGGATTCCTGAGTTTTTGAAAATTCCTGGATCGATAATAAAGTTTTAAATAATATTTAATAGATTATATAATGATACTTCGTAAGAGTAGTAAATATGTGCCTGAGGCTGGTTCTGAATCACCGACTACAATTGAATTAGATTCTAGTGGAAATTATAATTTTAAATGAAAACGATTATTGAACATTAGTACGATCTATCGAGTACCTTCAAAGTCTGAAGTTGCAATTTATAAACAGATGGAAACACTCACAGCTGTGGAAATCCGTGATGTATGTGAAAAAGTTGAACAGTTAGATTTGTTTGTTAATGAAAAAGGTGCTGCATTACACAGAAAATATAATTTTTTGCATGAATATTTAGATTTAGTAAAATTACTGGTAATATTGCGAAAATTAGTAATCTTTCGAGTAAAATTGGTATAGTCAACGAAGATGTGTCAACATTTAAAGATGATGTAATATTTAAGTTTTCAACGCATGAAGAACGTATTAAAAAACTATCAGATAAATTAATTAGAGTTTCAAGTGATGGTTCATTATGAGTTTCTAATCATGAAAATGATGTGAAAGGTACAATTGAAATATTTGGAGGCTTAATAAATGAGTTAAACACAAAAGTGACCGTATTATTTGAAAAAAATATTACTAAGGGAATAATTTTAATAAACGATGTGGAAGAAATAGAAAAACATTTTGAGGAAGCAATTCATAATCTTCATGAAAAAATTAAAAAGGAAAAAGTGCATCATGTAGTAGGTACGGTTCAACTAGCTGCCAAACCTGATAACTTAACTGATCGGCTACATAATATTGATTTGACTATTCAGTGTAAAGGACGAAAGGATTTAATACAATCGGAAATTAGTAATTTATTAACAATAATTATGAAATTGAAATTTTAAATTAATCGTATATTTATGAAATAAAAAATGTAAATATATGAAAATATTTATTATTATTATTATATTATATTGTAATAAAGTTTCACTATATTTTGCATAAAAACATTGTAAAATTTTTTTTGAAAAAAAAAAATAAAAAACATGTGAAAGGAAAAATGTGTTTTTATTTTTATATCTTACATGCAACGCATTTTACACTAGCTGACAGTGTCACACCAAAGACTGTGCTCATATTCATCTTTCATGGGATCAAGACATTCAGCATGATAATTTAGCATTCAGTAACTGAAGTTGTAAAAGCTGGCTGAATTGTTTAATCCATACGTGAATTGAAAGTTACCATTTGAGTCCCAGTATAATATGTTCCTGTGATTATGATGATTTAATATGCTGTAATTTTTGTGGAACATGTAGATGACATTAATTTTATATTTACTAACTTTGTCATTGGAGCTATCAGTCTCTATTAATACTGGTAATCGTATGAAGCCAAAATCGTATACATTCTGTAGTATGTTGTACTGCCACATCGAGAATGGATTTTTCATAAATTTGGCTAGAATGGCAAACATAAAAAGCTATTTTTATTTTCAACGTCATTCCGGGGGTCGTTCACTTAGATCACAGCACGTCGGTAGATTATTTTTTTCAGAAACTCCACCTTCGACAGGCTGATGATATCTTCTGGTGTTGGTGATAGTGGAATTTGTTTTAACGGTGCTGTTTGTGAATATTGTGAATACTGAGAATACAATGCGAAACGTCTACCTCTTTAGAATTCGCTGGATTCTGTGTCACTGTCAGCGGCAGTGGCGGCAGTGACATATGTATATCTGCAAAACCGTTCAACGTAATATCGTCATCAACATTTTAAAAAAAATTTTGAATAAATTCTGCGACATTAATCGCTTTTGAACTGCCAACGGGGTAATGTTATTAGTACTCGTCGGAATTTTTTATACAAAAGTGGAAAAATTAAAACTTTAAAAGTCATTAAAAAATCTCAATAATACTGCTCAGAGAATGTGTAAGCATTTAACGAGAAATTAATATCGATCGGTCAAATGAAATCGTTCAATGGTCTACCTCAGTAACTACCTTCAAATGGGGTGTGGCAGTGGGAATTCTTGCTCAGAAAATGTGTTTTCCATCTGAGAAAGTTGGTTACATATGCATATGAACAAATGTGTGTTTGTGTAAGTGTTATATGTGAGGTGTGGTTCTGAAAAAAGGTATAGACTGGAATAGATAGTATAAGAATACTAAGATCCAGTTTCAACAGTATCAAGAGTGTTTGCATGCAACATCGCACGTGTGGTATTTTTGCTGCGATGGCTGAAGCGAGTGTTGGACCTTGTGGCGGCTGAAGTGTGTCCGTAAAAATAAAAAAATATACTTCGGCTAATTTTATAATACGTAGACTCGGAATAGAAATATTATGAACAATAGGGAAACTAGTAGCTGAAGCATGCTCATAAAAATGAAAAATATACTTAGGCTAATTATCTAATACTTAGGCTGGGGGAAAAAAATATTATGAACAATAGGAAAACTAGTGGCTGAAGCATATGTGGGATTAGACAGTACACTTTTGCGGACGGCTAACAGGGGTGAGCAAGTCTTACACTAGTTTCCTGGTCCAGGCCGGAGGGGAAGATCAAGATTCTGTCGGAAAATTTTGGTCAGTTTCCATGGCCCATGACGACTCTTAGGTACCTTAGGTGCTGGTGGCATCCCTTTGTGTGCTAGTAGAACATACACATATATGTTACTATCACATTTTATTTGAATGTGTGGTCTTCTTTGCTGAGCAATCGTCTTTCTAATCTTCACTGTTAAAACTTGGTATTATCCCTACTTCCCTTACTGCTACTTCTTATATTCTCTCATTTCCCTTTTGTTTTGATTATTCTTGCCCTTGAATTATTTTTATCCCCTTAAACGCATAAGAATATAAATTTATTTCTCATCCTTAGTCTATTTCTTGGGCTAATGTCCTTGCCGATAAACCCAGTTACAAAAAAAAAACAAAAAAAACTAAGCTTCTTGAAACAGCAGCATAAAAATGCTAGTCCACCATTTTTAAACAATGAATATGATTATATTTTAAATTTATTTCTCTTATTATGAAAATTTTTAGGTAACTTTTCATATTATTAAAAAACTCTGTAAATTAACAGTTTTTCCCTGTCTTTGAGATAAATGTTTCAAGCGTGTTTCACTTATTCTTTTCAATCGAAATGACACACTAACACATTGTCACGTAACTGTACTGACACACACTGCGTGGTTGAAACAACGATGCACGCTAGAGCCACATCACTAATTTCAACAGTCAGTGTGGCAATTTATGAAAGAAGTTGTTGCGCGCTAAATAAATCCATTTCCATACCCATTCGAAATTAATCATCGAGACTAAAATGTGTTAAACCATCGGTTCTTAATCTTTTTAATCTTGTTAACCCTCTACGACCTATCGGAGAAACTGATTTTCCACACCCCACCCCTCCAGCATTATATAAATACGGTACATGTAAATACGAATATACTTTATTAATCGTAATAAACTGTACAAAAATAAACGTTCTTACAAGCACATTGATGATTTTCAGAGTTGTACTCGCAAGTTTTTTTATCGTTAGGTTCAGTTTCACTTAAAGCGCATCTCAGTTCTTGTTCCATATTGAGACGATTTCTGGCCCTTGTTTTTACTGCCACCAGAATTGAGAAACCACTCTCCCCATCTGTAAGTGGTAGCAAACGGTATTAAGATTCTTCTTAGAGCTCTATCAGCTATAATAGGAATATTCTTCATCACCTACTTTTTTCTAAAATATACACAAGTCATAAATTTGAAATTACTCTTTTAAAGTGTTATCCTCGCGTAGTCCGAGAAATTCTACTTTAGCTGACACATCTTGATATTTAAAAATTTTATCATCTGTAGAAAATGGTCTTCATATGCAAAAGTTTAATTGTCCATTACTTTTTTTCTGTGATAACCGCGTCACAATTTTTTTCACAAAAAAATTAATGCGACAATTAGTACAAAAAATCCACGAAAGTTTAAAATGTTTTTTATTCAAAAGTATAACCGACGAGTATATCCATGTTTGAGAAATATTACTGCATGAGCTGATCATTGCAAATACTGGTAAATGTTGCACCACAAAAAATTTTCAAACGACATTCTGTCGTCTTCTAGATGTACCAGTTGTTCACGCAGTTGTGTAAACATCGGCATTAATAATTATAAAATTTGTTATCTATTACAGGCTCCGAAGAATAGCTATTTTACATACCCCCCCCCCCGGGGGGGGGGTCGCAACCTAGACTTTAAACTGATCGTATTTTCGCATCAGCCGGCAATACAGGAAAGGAATAATAATTTTTCCGTTTATTTTCTCGTGGCTCGATATAGTCGCCCGGTTTTTATCATTAAAGGATGTTGATCAAGCAGAAGAGTTGATGTTTTCGTCTATCGATTGTAAATGACGTCGTACAAATTTACTCGATTTTAATACAATCGCCTGGCTAATTATCGCGCATACCGCTTTGATTGATTTCAGGACTATCTCTGATCAGGTGTTTTCCTTTTGGTCGGCAGTGTTCGGTTTGTCAAAAATACCGGAACTGTTGGATACGGCGTTCATAATATTACGCAAAAGGAAGCTGATATTCCTGCACTGGTACCATCACATTATTACACTAATTTACACCGTCTACAGCATTCAAGAACTCGCATCGACCGGCCGCTGGTTCATTTGGATGAACAGTTTCGTGCATTCCTTGATGTACAGCTATTACGCGCTGCGGGCGATGAACGTGAAAGTGCCCAAAACCGTTTCGATGACGCTCACGTTCCTGCAGATAAGTCAAATGTTCGTCGGCTGTACCATAAATTATTTGGTCTACAAGTATAGTTCGGCTGGTCTGTTCTGTGGCGTTTCCAGAACTAATTTCATCGCCTCTCTGTTAATGTATTTCAGTTACTTCCTGTTGTTCCTGAAATTTTTCTACCACACTTACTTTAGCCAAGATCCGGCCGGCAAAGGAAAAGTCAATTGACAACAGTTTGTAGACGTCGATTTTTCCCACCGACTTCCCATAGAAACTGTACTGTTCGCCTTGTTTCGAAATATAATTACGCACTTTTCCACCGTATTATCAGCGTGTCTTTCGAAAAAGCACCTTATTAAACGAAGCTGCGAGAAAAGTCTACTTATCTTATTTTTCTATTCTTCCGTTTGATTCGTTTTCTTCCTCGTTTTTTCTTTATTAGTTATATACATTTAACGTGAAATATAGAATCTGACTTAAAAGGTAACTTGTAAATTTTTAAATTTCCAAAATATATATGGTAGTACAAAACGAGAATTGGTTGTTAAGAAAATCGATATAATTTTGGTCGCACCTGAACGAAAGTAAATCTGAAAATTCTGAAAGATTTAACGATCGACTTGCTCTGTAGGCGTCCATAAATAGCAGGTCTTCCGCTACTGATACACGTATAAACGTGCGCGCAGGTATTCCTTCGGAGAAGATATTATTACGGATGATAGCTTTAAAGTTTACCTAAATATCAAACATTTTCGATGTTCATCGATTTTAGATATTTCTAATACCTTTTCGAGTGTAGTAATTGGCAAAAAATATCGCTCAATAAAAATTTTAAACGATATCGACAGACTCGATGTAGAAGTAAATATTATGTAACTCTGCTTTTATAGATTTTGAGAAAATATTCTAAGCGAGATTGTCTAGAAAAATCAGGAAACATAATAATAATTCTGTAAAAACAATATCTACTAAAAACACAAATACCGTTTTGTTATTATATCAAGAACAGTTTTGGCTTATTTTATGAAAGACTAGTAGTTACCCACGGCTTTGCCCGTATAATTCAATTTTTTTAATACGTACTCTATGTATCTGCTATATACGAGTATATATACATATATATATATACACATATATATATATACATATATATACAAACATATATATATATATATATATATATATATATATATTAAATAGAACATTCACACACAAATTAACATCAAAATAACTTGTGTTAATAATTAAGGAAATTCTGTTTATATATTTACCCAGCTAATAACCGGGAAATATCACTAACAAACATGTCATCGTATTTGGCTACCACACTGCATGGATATATGATGTGTTTACAGAGTGTGATGCTTACATTTTAATCGACGAGAGTAACACTATATTTTCCAATTTTGTTTATGTTTTTGACAATAGCCGGCTGTTAAATTTTCCTCCTTCTCCTCCAATCCTCTCCTCTAATCCTCTCTTCCAATCCTTTATATTTTTAGACAATTCCCTTCTCACATTTTCCTGTACAGCCAATTTCATTGGCATCAATTTTGATAGAAAATTATCCTGTCGTCCTCACCTGTTATTCGTTAAAAAAAAGGTGCAGTAAATATATCGCTACATTGAAATATCTATTCTACAAAGCCATAATTTTTTTCCAAGCTTCTTTTAACACTTTTTCAATCCTTTATCCTCAGCCGTCTCTCCTACAAATGCTCATTATATTTTACCGCTCTCTCATCCCTTTTTAAAATGTTGAATCCACTGCAGAATTCTTCTCTCCGATTACTACTGAGTGCACATCACACGTCTCCCGCTCATAACCTTCAATCCTTACTGGGTTCTCGACACATGAACTTTCGAAGATCCTTTCACTCCTTCCGTGATTCTCTAAGAGTGTTCCTTCTGCGATCCTTACCACCCACCTCCTAATGGTGCTCTCCCGTGTCTATCGGACATTCTATTTATACCGTCTTCTCTTCCACCCTGGACTACCCTACCAGACGAGATCAATTATTACCTTGCCCAGTTCTCCAGGGAAAGTGTTTCCCCTTCCTGCTTCTGTACCAGAATTTTCTCGATCCTACAAAGCTATTCATACCATCAGAGTCCTACTTTACCGAGAGTGCGAAATCGTGCCCTGGTTCCAAATCGTCCCCTACTGCTTGTTCCTTTTACTCTGACTTGGGTTCATCGTCCTCTCGGCTTCATGACCCTTGTGTTCTGTTCTCGATACTAAACATTATGGCATATTCCTAGCCCTTGATTCTATAGTTAAATCCCTTCCACCCAACAGTCGTATTTTGATTTTTAGACATCCCTTCCCAACAAACCCAATTCTATATAGCTACTTTAATCCAATCCCTAATCCTAAAGCCGATATTATCCACTCACCAAATTACTTTCCTGTGGGTCCCAGGCTACATTGCACTCATGGGTAATTTGTTTGCTGACACTGCTGCTAAGTCAGCTCTGTTGTGCCCCACGCCCCGCCCCCCGACATAATGAAGTCCATAAAAATTTTTGAGCAATTCCGATGGAAGTAAGATTGGCTCTCCAAACTAGATTGTTTTCTTCCGAGGGAGATAAAACATGGTATTAACCCCTGGTTCCCTTCTTCTGACCTTCCCTAGAACCGCATTTTGTCGCTATGACAAGGCTCCGTATCGGGCATTTTTCTCTTCAACTGCGGGCCTCTTTTTGAATGCCCCTTTTGTTCCCTCCCCCTGCTCGATCAGTAAAACACCTGCTCCTGGAGTGCCCTTCTTTTGCTCTTCAGCGCTCTACGAATAGTGTTTCTGCATTTTTCTCTGGCTAACTCGTCCTTGAATATATCGCAGACGCTATTCATTTGCATATGCAACTGGTTTGTTTCGAATCATTTAGCGTTCCCACCGTGGTAGTGTCGTAACAGCCCTGGCAGAAAAAACCCAAAAAATTTAAACGATGTGACCTGGAAATCGCTCTCTCTTTCTTTTTTAAACTTTAAATTACATGAAAGCAACAAACCCAGAAAGGAATGGAGATGAGATTTTTTAAAAATGGTCTACTGGCTAATAAATATATTGTTCTCTTTAAACGGTTTCACAGAGATGTCGCTGTCTCTTTGTTTTTTAAACTTTAAATTGTTGTAACTTCTGTACTATTTGTGATATCAATGTGAAACAAAGCTTAGAACGAATCCGGTAATCTATATATATATATATATATATATATATATATATAGGCTGAGCGAATTTCATCATTATTGCGATATTAATTTTTGAGTTAAATCGCAACAGACAGACCGACGAACAGACAAATTTTTTTTTAAAAAATTAGATTTTCTGTTTATGTGCGATAAAAATAGCCCGATGCAGGGATTATAATTGAAAATATTCTCAAATCACAGAAAGGCACTACAGTTTTATATATTAGTATAGATATAGATATAGATATAGATATAGATATAGATATTTATATTGTTCATGTTCCTATACATAAATATATATTTTATATCTATAATTTGAATTTCATTTAAAAACTAGTACTAATGCGCGCATTTATTGAACATGTGTGCGTGACGATGTGAATGCATATATATTTATCTTCCGGGAAGAAGAAAAATTTATTTGAAAGATTTATGGCTTTTCTGAAAGCTCTGTTAGACTATAAATTTACATGCTCGCTTATCATTATAATTGATCTAATTCCTTTATTCGCGTTTTGCCTGAGCATCTCGCAGCGAGTTCATACTTTTAGGAAGCGTAAAAACCGCACACAGTTTCATTCAAATCGTTCTACCATTTACACTTGCGTCGTGTATATTTCAAAAGAACAGTATCGAGTAAAAATAACCGCGATTGACATTTTCGCTTTTTTCGTAGAACAAACCTGCTCGCAGATTGAAAAAAACATTAAAAAGTAAAATTATACATACCTTCGGCTTTGCAGAAGACAGTACGTGAAAACTGATATAAAATTTCCGATCACATAAAATCCGGTAAATGATAACGGAATAAGTACTAGAATTTCAGTTCAATTTTCACCAGGGTGTAATACATTTCGGCCGTAAAAATGAATACAATAACGGTACGGATATAATTTTCCTCTATACGTTAGTCCTAATTAAGGGTCCGTATTAATTGCGAATAATATTGATACGAAGGCTTCATATATTGGTAAAGTTAATTTTCAGTGTTTCGTTCTTTGTTTCGAATGAAATAAAGATGGTCATTAAAATTACAAATTTTATGACTATTTTGAATCACCTATTCACAATATGGAAACTACAGAGATTCCGCATGCGTGACACACGAAGTTATTTGAAATCTTGCTAATTAAAAGAATACTTTCTCTAGTTGATGAACAGCAAATTATCCCCCCATTTCACGAATTTAGGTCAAAGCAAGACATTATAATTCCGCAGGTGCACTGACTCAAAGGAGAAGAGTATCTATGATGCGATTTTCCTAGTGGCATGCTTATGAAAAATTAGAAATCATATGTCAGTAGAGCAAGTTATTTTCCTCATATCTAATTGAAAGATTTTATTAGGTCAAAAGTAAGTTACACCACCTAGCTTCTATTTTCACCGTAAGATTTTCGCGCTGTTCCCGAAAAGTTAACGATCGGTCGAGAGTAATTCCGATGGAATTTTGGTTCTTCGTCATACCGAGTTGTCATTGTTCGTGCCAAAATAATTTTAGTTTACATTTCGTTTAGGCCTTTTTTTTTTTTTTTTATGTGGAAGAGGGAAAACCTAACTTTTTGCTATATTTAGTCGGAGCGCATTTTCAGCGTAATATTCCTCTTAGCGCTCGAGTGTTTTTTGCAGTTTCGCCATGTGTGCGGTCACTGCAAGATCATCCGCGTATAACCTCCGCGTGATACCCCTGGACAGTGATTTGCGAACAAGCAAACTTTCAAGCAAGATGAAAGTGAAGGAGTTATTAAAAGAACTCTATATTTCGAATAGAGGTGCTCCATATTTAATAGTGTATATTACCAAAGTTCACATTAGTGCCAGCATATGCACACTTAAACCGGTGACAAAAGCAACTGCTGAATTGTTCAATTTTTAGAGATCGAAAACACTACTTCGATATAGACTCGTTTATCGCGATCCATTGACAAAGAATAAAAAAAAACATGAAGGTCGCAAAAAAATATATAAAAATTATTTTTTCCGCTTTATTAATTGCAGTATACGAATAACGGAGACAGACTTTAATGACAAACAATTACACTGGATTGTTGTTGTTCGTGCAGTCGAACTAACAAATGAACGTGTGCGCACATATTATAAAGAAAATATATCGGAGTATTTCTGTCAAACGAAGTTGATCGGGTTCCGAGACCACCGTCGATTTCCGAATTTTTTAATGAGGCCGTTTGAAAAATGTTTAACATTACTTAACACACAGAGTAATACGATTCGGATTTTTTTTAGAATCAGGACTAAAGATTTTGAAATATACGATAACAATTCCAACGCATTTATATTTATTTCTTACAAGCAGTAACGGAAAAAGTGGAAAAATTTCTCTTTCAGGCAAAGCGAGTTGTGAGGACACCCAGAAAACGGGAGGGGTGGTACGCTCGCCGTATATTAAACAGCGCCGTATTTCAACGCTAGTCGTGCTAATCTTTGTTTTTGCAGTTTACAGCGCGCGTCGAAAGTTTAACAGGTGAAATTATAATATTTCGACGCGCGACAAACGTTGAACCAGCATACACATTCAGGTAATATTGAAAAATTAACGGTTAAACGTATTTCGCGGCTCAACTGCAAACTAAAATAGAACGGACGCATTCTGTGCTAAATGTAAATTAAACGATAATTTATGTGGAACAGTGAACAAAAAGATCACATCTCTGAGACGGAAGTGGCGAATAAATTTAGTCTCCGCCTTCAGCTCGTGGTCGCAGAACATACGGACTACCGGTCTTGGGAGCGGAAGTAGCGAATCTAAATTTACATCATCGGTCACTGTTTTCGAGGAATTAGGACGACAATGTTGTTAAGCGAGATTGACTTTGAAATCATTCTTCTACCCCGACCGTGTCTAGCGCAGTTGCATCCGAGTGAAAGAATGACAAGAATAGTTTTTGGTAAATGTTTGGCAGCTTTCTGACGATTAAAGCGGTGACTCGCCTCCTCCAGCAATCAGATCAACTCCTGAAAAGTTGGTCAGTCTCAAAATTGACATCTTAACCTATTCTCGAAATTAATTCTCTCGATCGGCAGCAGACACTTTAGTTGAATATTAGGTCAGCTATTATCGAAATGAAGTCTCAATCATAGCAGACTCTAGTCGAAATAAATTTGCTGTTTCGTTTTCAATGCGGTATTAATTTTTCTCGCAGCCCGATTTTCGATGACTAACGACTATTTCGGAGATTCGACACAATCAGAAAGGCTCTCGTCGCTTTAAGTCTTTTCCCTGATAACAGATAACTTATTTCGCGGTTATAGCTCGACTGAAAAACAAGTAACCACACGAAATGGCGCTGATCTTAATGTAGAAAGTAATAATGATAATAATCAATAAGTCCCGTTTGGTAGACATTTGAAATCACGCTATTTATAAACTCATTTGGATTTATTAAGATATCGCTACTTATCTGCCTTTTAAACACGGTTGTCATGTACCAAATACCAAAACTTATCTTTTATTGAAAGCATTTTTTTCGGCCTGGACAAAAGAATTTTTAAATTATTTCGAATGTAAGCAAAAAAAAAAAAGACTCATTTCTTAATTCTTTTTTTTTTAGGAATGAGAATAATGAGAAAATATTTTAATTTATTATCGTAATGGTTAAATAAATAAATTTAATTTAAAACATATATATTGATTTAAAAGAAGAAAGGTTTTCGTGGTTGTTGAAGTTATGCACATGTCCATTTTCGGTAGAAACCACGTTGGAAAAATTCATCATAAATCTCAACGTTTCAAAACAGATTACACTATTCATCATCAGAAAAACAGGTGACGAAATGATAGAAACCCGAATCGTATAAATAGTAAGCTGAAAGAAAAAAAAAAAAAAAGCAGAAAAATAAAATGAAAACGAAAAAAAAAACCTCCAAAAGAAAACCAATCAATCAAACTAGCCAGTATTGCCCCATTGAGTAATGTGGACAGTAGTAGCGTCTCTTAAACTAGAACTTCTGTCTTCATTATCAACATTGGACATATTGTTAACAGAGAAACATTAGAAATTGAAAGATATCAAAATTTCAATAGAGAAAACGGTTATAAACTGAGTCAAATTTGGAAAACGGTTATCAGACAGTTAAAAGATGTAACATCTGTTGAGTGTAAGGGTGGGTTTTCCCAGGGCTCGGCACAGTCATTAGGTAATGTTGCCCCCCAACACAATTTGTTAACAATATGACTAATGTTGATAATGAAGACAAAAGTTCTAATGTTAAATACAGGTTAAGAGGCGCTACTACTGTCCACATTACTCAGTGAGGCAATACTGGCTAGTTTGATTGTTCAGGTTTTTTTTTGTTTTCCTTTTTTTTGCTTTAGGCTTACTATTTATACGGTTCGGTTTTCTTTCATTTCGACAGTTCTGATGATGAACAGTGTAATCTGTTTCGAAACGTTACGAGTTTATGATGCATTTTTTCAACGTGGTTTCTACCGAAGATGGACATGTGAATAAAAAAAAAAGAAGGCCGTTACAGGACGCCCGGCAGATGTGAAACATCATAATAGATGGTTAATCAAAGAATCTATTATGTGTAATAATAAAATGTAAAATAAAAGTATCAATACCTTACTGGTATGATATGTCTCAAATTAGATGTATTTTGGTAATTGCGAGTTTCAATTACAATATCACCTATCGCTTGTATCAGGGCCGTATCGGAAGGGGTCAGGATTCACTCCGCGCCCCCCGAAATGTTTGCGAAATAATAACTACTTGAATTAAATGGACCGAAATTCAGAATAAATTTTTTTTTTTTTCAATTTTTGACAAAAGAAAATTGAAATTTTTATGAATTCTATGGAAACGACTATTTATTATTTGTTTTTATTGTAGTGTTCAAATATTTCATATACAATAGTTGACTACAAGGTTTTAGTATACTATTTATAAATAAATATATTTCATGATAATACACACACACGCACACACGCATATATATATATATATATATATATATATATATATATATATATATATGTATATAAAAAAGCTGACTCTTTAGCTCGCTCAGCCGCCCTCAATGATTCTTTCCACAACTCTTTCCCTTCCTCAGACATTCTTTCTCTATCACGCTCTAATCATTCCAGACTTTGATATGTATCGATCTTTATATTCAAATCGCTTTTCGTAGTACCGTCTTATTTAACCGGTTCCTCGTTTCCTGCCTTGGTTTCACTATAGTCCTGTCTGCCGTCGTTCCACTGTTTTTTCCTTAATTAGACTCAGAATCAATCATTCATTACTCCCTTCTTTTCGCTTTAACAACAGAAAAATATATTAATTCACGAAATAAACTGAAATCGAATATTTCGGAGCAGTCGCATACAAAACTGTGTATCGCGCCGGATCACTTTAAACTTATTCGGAGAATTAGTGTATATTTTCACGATTATTGTATGTTTAAGGGCGAAGAAATGTTCGTGGCGAACTTTTGCGAAATAGCAAACATCGATGCTGGCAAGAAGCGAGCATGCTCGTTTAACCCGGCAGCATCGAAAAGAATGTGGATCAACTACACGGGATACAATTTTTACGTTCGTTTAAAAAAGTCGCCTGCCGAAACTTATTCGGTGCCGAAAGAAACATTTATCGAACACAAATGTGTATAGTGGAAACATTTTCGGCGGCATGCTGAACGAATGTCGAAGGCTCGAAGACGCGAAAGTTATAAGAACTGGTGCGCAGGTAGTCGCATGGCACGTCGTCACTGGACCGAATTCACAATAGGCCGTGTTAAATTAACTTTTTTTTCCACTACTAAATATTGCCAGATATTCGTAAATGAGAGCTCGCGAGCAGAATTAATTTTTGTATTCTCCTAGATCTTTTGAATAACTGTTCGAATTAATTTATGTCTTCCTAGAATTAGCCGAAATTTCGTTCTTGCATAATACTGAAAAACTCATTCCCCGCTTCGAACAGATTTTCAGTTTTCAAAGGGCTATCGAAGTTAGCTTTGTTATACACGCGTCTCTTTAACCGTTGCCCAACTTTGCGCCATCTTCCTTCAGTTTCCTCCTTCGTAACTTTTTTTTTTTTCAGTATTATAAACTACTATTGATGCATAAATTCCTCCTCCTTCCGCGGTATTATAGGCAGAATGCGCAGCGATTGATTTGACTTTCATTGTACTAGAACATTTCTTCTCTCCGCAAAATTACCCTTTCTCAATCTTCTTCAAAATCCGCTTACGTCGTACTTTTACACCTTTCGTCCGTACATAATCCTGAATGATACACTTTTTTCTCGTCTACCATTTTGATGCGCTGATTGGTCGTATTTTTCTAGCATCCTTCTGAATACTTTTTCCTCTTCGGGCTTACTCTAGTGAAAATATGGGAAGGACCTTCATAGGTCACTTCCGTTGCATACTCAAGGGTAAAGTGGCTGTGTCTCGGTGAAAAACTTGATGGAATTACATTCTCGCGGCTAGCAGCATTTTTGGTGCACCATAATAATGCTCTATGATGAAGACTGGTTGTGCAGACAAGCATATTTTTTCTGGTTGACATTTTTATGAACGAAATGGATCTACCATTTCGCAAGGCCGACACAATTTTCGGTGCAGCTGAGAAAATATCTTCTTTTAAGAGGACAGATATCCGTTAAAGTGCACTAGAATGGGAAAGGTGCGGACGCTCAGTAAAAAGAAGATCTAAACGCTTTGGCCATGTTCCAGATCTGAGGGAAGGGCGTATCTCTAGAGAAAGAGGAACAAAATGATTTACAAGAATTCATCGTGGCAGATTTTAAGTAATACCGAGCTTTTGCGTTGGCTTCTTTGTGAGCGTAAAAGTTAGGCATTGAGGAACAAGAGCGAAAGGCTTTAAAGGTAGCAGTGCTTCTCCGATAAGTAACTTTACACTCTTCATTGCACCAAAGAGAGGGGTCATAAAAAAAATAATGTCCGTGCGAAAAGAAAGTAGTGGGGAGGAAAGGGAAAGGGCAGAATATAGAGATTGAGTGAAGAAATTGTACTGCGATGACGGGTCAGGCATATTTAGAATAAGAGGGAGTGAGGAACCGACCAAAGATCGGAATTTAATCCAATCTATTTTGGAAAGAAGCTAATGGGGAGCATGCAGGGGCCTGAATGGTTCGGAAGGAGGAGAGTTGTTGAGAGTAGGGAGAATGGGGACATGATCACTAGCAAAAGTGTCATCATGAGTTCTCCAGAAGCTTACAAGACCAAGATTCGGAGATGAAAACGAGAGATCGATTGCACTGGAGGAAGATGGATGTTTGAAGAAAGTAGGAGAACGATCATTGTAGAGAAAAAGATTATGGTTCAGAATGAGATTTTCCAGAATCATAACGTTTTAGGATTGCGCCCCGCGTAACCCCACAGAGGGGAGGGCGCATTCCAGTGTCCATCAATAATAAACGGATCAGATAAGGATGAAAGAAATGAAGGTAAAGGAAAACTAGAGAGGCTAGAGTTGGGAGGAATGTGCACGAAAGCAATTTGTATAAGATTCGGGAGAAGATGTTCAAGTGAAATATGAATCATGTCAGGTTGTTTAGGAAGGGTTGGGGGAAGAAAAATAGGATATTGTGAGTGACATAGGATAGATCGTGTTTAATTAGAATTGCAATACTACCATGGCCATCCATACGATCAGATCAAATTAAAGAAAACTTTTGAAATGTTGAAATAAAGAGGATTTAAGCCAAGTTTCAGATAACAGCGCTACATGAATATTGTACAATTCTAATAGACACGCTACGCTTAGTTTGTTAGCTCGTAAGCTGCGGTAATTCCATTGAAGGATCTTCAAGGTGCAAGACCGCGAAATTCTAACTAGAGAGAGAAGAAAAGGAATTAAAAGGATGAAAAAAAAAAGCGCGACTGGGACTCTAACAGCTCCCTATTTGTTAATATCTTCAAACTAAACATTTACCTCCCTTTTTTTTTGTAACGCACTGTTAATAGTAATACGTCTTTTTTATTGTTTTTTGATTTTTTTTTAAATTCAGTTATATATCCTTCAGGCTAATATACAGGTTGTAATTTTTACTATCCTTTTCATTCGTGTAATTAAAAAAAAACAAAAAAAAAACGACGTATTTATCGAGATCATTTTTTTTAATAGTTCTAGCGGAAAGTAGAAATTAGAAAAATTAATGTAAAAAAAAAAAAACAAAAAACAGTCTTGATCGTTTTGCAGTCAGCTAGAAGTAACAGATCTACATGTGTCGACACTATATAGTTCCATCGGATTACTTTTTCATACGGTTTCGTTTTTTTCTTTTTTTTTTTTTTTTTGGCCCAGACCAAATTGCAATGTCCCCCTGCTCAATAATTCCCTACAATCAACAACATATAAGAAACATAAAATGAAAATCTAAGAAATTAATAGTAACCAGTAAATGGATAAAGAATAGAATAAAACAAAACTAGCCGCCTACGTAAACAAAACATTTAACTCTAACGAATAAGGGAAAAAGAAAAAATTTAGACAAAACAAAAATAAAATAACAATCTTGTTTCCTTTAATAAATGTAAAAAGAAAAAAGATAATCTTATCACTAGAACAAAGAAGATAAAAACTACACAGCAGTGGCGGATGAGTGCAGTACGACATCAGGCCTTTAGAAAACACGAAGCTCTTGATGTTAAATTGGACGCAACTAATTAACAGGAGGTTAATGTCTTCCCTAAAATTTTGTCGACAATAGGTATTAGAACCCGTGCAATGCCCTGTATCTCCAAAGTTTAAATCCACTCAGCACTGAACGGAGTGTAGCCTACGCATAACAGTCTTTACGAATGTCCATACTATGTGTGATACAAATATGATAAAACCAAGATGTGGACGGCAGAGATGGTTGAACCGTATGAAAATATTTACCGGGCCATTGTTCACTGCATACAAAACTCACTCAACAATCCACGTGATAGATAATCATTTTTTAACTTTAGCTAGAAGATCGCGGGAATGAATGGAAACTTAATACCTTATCCGACCCCTTTTTTAGCAATTGAATCAACTCGGTCACTAAGTAATACTTCACAGTGACCTGGAATCCAACACAAAATTTAACGACATCTCTCAATTTTGAAATATTAAGATACATTTCATTAATTCCGTAAATGAGTGAATGGCAATTATACGCAAAGTTTCTGCTCTGAAGGGCCTAAGAGAGAACTAAGGCTGTTCGAAAATACCGTAAACTCCCCCTTGGACTGCAACACATTTTTCACAACAATTTTCACTAGCAAGAAGCTCGGCCGTAAAAACCGAAACCTCTGGAGGTAATTCAAATTTCTGCTCGATGGTTCCTTCCATAATAAACACCCTGCTCCTATACAATTTCATTAAATACACGGTATTTAACACCATCGGAAAGATCAACCCCGCTGGTAACCAGAGTATAATTCTTTCACGGTACCCAGAAAAACGAAGTTGACAGTGTTACCACCACCAGGCAGTAGATGCAAATTCTGGCTTTTAAAGATGTTAATATTAATGTCTAATTCGAGATAACATTAAGGTGTCATAACTTAAATTAAAATAATTAGAGGGAGAAGGTTAACACAAGAGCTGCACTGTAAGTATAATCCATGCTAGTTCTTTTGAGCAAGAGTGGCGTTCTATGGTGAACAAATCCCCGATTACTACTTAATTGCATTATCATGTCCATATGATCTGCGGGGATATTTATAATAAGTTTCACTAACTGTGTGACTTTTTAATTTATAATTTCCAAAGCCGATTTACAAGAAGAAAATTGCTGCGTCGAAAGATGTATTTTCCAAACAAAACGGCCTATTCAAATTTTGCCAGCCGTACTTTAAACCGGTATCTGAATTGCGGTGTACAATTTGTTTCAGGGCTGTGCGATGGAGAAAGGCTTCTGTACACAACGTGGTGGAGCTTTAAACGCGAACAGAGCAGGTCGGATGTTCTCCAGTAACTCGCCTCTGCGCGTTACAGATGAAAAACCACCGGTGTATTTGACCAAATTTGGTGATGCACGAAAATGCCGGAAAATCGGTATAAAGGGGCAAGAATAGTCGGACCAGTTTAACATTTTCACGTCGCCCGTAAGAGACACAAACGAACCGGAAATTTTCCTGTCTCGATTAATCTGACGACGTCATCATTCGATATTCTTAAATACTTGTCGTCGCGATTCGTTTCCGTTCGCTATTCGCTTTACTATAAAAAAAGGTTCATTTTCCATTCGAGCGTGATAAGCGTCGAAAAATCTCGCTGATAATACTCACGGCACGCTGCATCGATTGCTGAAACTGACGCACGGTCTTCCGATCGATAGGTAAGTGTATAAATAAGTACGCTGTTAAATTGTTTATGTGCTCGAATAAATTCTAGCCGTTCCGGGAGGGGCTTACCTAAAAAATAATTAACTATTATTGTCGGACTTTTGTAAAACTAATCGTATTCATCTTGCACACGATGGAGCAAGCAATGTATTTAAGTCGAGCCTCTATCACGGGCTTCTTCGTTACGTCCGATGTAAGTAAACAGCAATTTAAACGAACTTTACTCTTTAAAACTCTTTATAGTTTGAATAATATTGCATAAAGTTAATTCTGATGACTACTTGTTTTGTAATGCACCTATATTGGTTATTTTTTATTGTATCATTTTTATTTATAAATTCTTTTAATTTGTTTAGTATCCATTTTTCGAAGATCTTACTAAAATTTGATATTAACGAAATTGTTCTATATGAGCTAGACATCTCTTTGGATCTTTACTATCACTGTCCTCATCATTTTCCACCTTTCGCGATAACAATTATAATAGAATAATAAATTAACTTAGTTATTACATCAAGATATTTATCATGAAACTTCCTTAAAAATCCGTTTGAGATTTCATCCACTCTTGTTGATATTTTAAATTTTTAAAATTTCTAATAATACCACTAATTTCCTCTTTATGAACGCGATTAATTACATCGTTATTCTCATTATTTTTACAATTTGTGATTTGAATGGTTTGGATGTTGCATATAATTTAGAACTTAATAATTCTACTTTATCATTGTCTGAATAAGCGCAATTATCTAACGTAGGTATGCTAAAATTTTTCTTTTTACTCGTTAAAATTTTATACCTTAACCCAAATACCGATTTATCGTTTAATCGTTTTCTCCGGGGGTGTATTTTTGTACTTAGGGGACATCCATTGATTACGTTAGATGTTTTAATTTTAATTTTGACCCCCCCCCCCCCCCGGGAGATTTAGTGAGATTTGGTGGGACTCCAGATTTACGCTATAGTGGTTAAAAAGCTAAATTTATTTTGATAAAGGAGAAAAATAATAATATAATGTTAAGATGTGCTATAACGAATTTATTTAAATTTAATGAAATTAAAAGTAAAAACAGACTAACGTTACCTTCTCTAATTTTTCACTCACTCCATTGGCATTCATGTACTATATCAACTTTTTTTTTTCTTCCAAAAACCCTAAACTTTTTGTTTTTTTTTCCTTTTTTTTTATTATTGAAATAAAAGTTTTTAGTAGCCATGGGATTTTTTTAGCGAGTCGAAAAAAGTAAAAGAAAAACTTACAATAACGTGTATTCGTTAAAAGTTGACGTGAGATTTTCCATTATCCTCCCTTCCCCGACAATTTAAATAAGATTTGATGAGATTTTGTTGGGCCCCTCCCACCATTTTGAACTTACATAATTAACGAATGTCCCCTTACACTGTTTAAATTTATCCTTTTAATTAACGTAATATGCTATTTTTAAATCTATGTTACTTACACAGGTTTTATATTTCTTATACAATTTATTTACACTATATATTTTTGATTTTGTAAGTTTGCATTCTACCGATAAACAGTAGATTTTTTTTTTTAACTTATACTTGAGTGATGTAATATACTGTCTTCACGTACTGCTGAAATTCATCTAACCAGTTTTCAATAGAGTTCGTAGAATTACATGCTACTTTTAAGTCTATTTTATGTGCAAATTTCGATATGTTTGTATCTAATTTATTGTAGTTTATTGCTGCAACATATTCCTTGTGTTATTCGTTGAAAATTAAACAATACATATTTATGGTCACTATGGTTAATTTCATGGGATACCATTCAGTTGCTAATTAGATGTGTAGTGCTGTTTGTAGTAAGTCTTAAATCGATAGTCCTATGCTAATTCTAGAATTGAGATCTCCTAATGATATAAATTTAATTAAATTATTATTTCTAATATATACATCCAAGAACTGAAAATAACGATACGCCATTCGGAGGTATGTATGTTAACATGAAATATACCTTATCTATTTGTATTACTAAAATATTGTATTCATTATATGTATATTGGTATGCCTACACG
This sequence comes from Icerya purchasi, assembly GCA_039619475.1. Taxonomy (NCBI): domain Eukaryota; kingdom Metazoa; phylum Arthropoda; class Insecta; order Hemiptera; family Monophlebidae; genus Icerya; species Icerya purchasi. Next base: position 245,344,487 of record CM077115.1, read on the forward strand.
ATAAATAATTTGTAATTCGTTATATATAATAGTTCCCTAGTTAGTGGGTAGAATTCATGATAGAGAATTTTCGGATAGAACTGCGTTTAAAACGAATTTTATTCGCTTAACTTTTCGAAATTTCTTTTTTTTTTCTTTTTTTGGGCGCGCCAACGGCATTGGCCCAACAACAAGAAAACTAAGCTAATAAATTAAATAACTAAGCGGTCCGAAATGGACGCAACAAAGGACAGCAGTGCGGACACCACAGAAGATGAAGGAAAGGAGAGGATAAAGGAAGAGTTATAGGGAGTAGGGAGACCTAATGACAGGAGCTGACTGTATAAAAGGGAGCGTTCGTTACGAAGAGCAGGACACTCAAAGAAAATGTGATTAGCATCACATGTACGAGGAGGATCACAATCGTGGAGAGAACAATCAGGAGAAGGCTTGTCTTCCTAATTGGTCTCCGGATCAATCATTCTCGTCTCCCCTCTTCCCGCTTTCGATTTGCTCTGTCGCCTTCTCCTTATTGTTCTCTTCACGATTGTGATCCTCCTCGTACATGTAATGCTGATCACATTTTCGTCGAGTGTCCTGTTCTTCGTACGAACGCTCCCTTTTATACAGTCAGCTCTCGTCATTAGGACTCCGCACTTCCTATAACTATTCCTTTATCCTCTCCTTTCCTTCATCTTTTGTTGCGTCCATTTCGGACCGCCTAGCTATTTAGTTTTTTAGCTTAGTTCTCCTGTTGTTGGGTCAATGCCTCTGGCGCGCTCACAAAAAAAAAAAAAAAAAGATATCTCTTACCACCCTACAGTGATCTTCATTGTATTGTAATATCTTGACCATCCATTTGTTTTCCTTTTTTTTCTTTAAATTTTTTTTTGTTAGTTTTATTTATGTTTTTTCATTGTTATTTCCACTTTTAATTTTGTTTATTATTTTAGTAAGTTTTATTTTGATTGATCTATCTCAACTGTACTTTCACGTATATATCGCAATTGTGTAATAAGTGCGTACATATTAATCTGCTCTAACAGGAATAAGTTCTTAATCGTGTATCAGTTACCGGTTAACATTTATTTATACTTACTTTAAATTAATTTTAATATCTGTTTATAGTTGAAGATTACATTTTTATATTTGAACTGTGGCTCATTTGTATCTCTTATCATTATTGATGCCTTTTCTAGTATACTATCGCTTTCTGTTTTAGTTTTTTTTTCGTTCCTCATTTTTTTTTTTTTTTTTTTTTTTGAGTGATATTTAATGTGCTATTTTTAGTTCGTAATTTACTTTTTAGCTGATATTTTTATTCTTATCCTGGATTTACATTAGTAGTTTTAACCTCCTGACAAGCATCTGTTTCCTGCTTTATATAATCGCTGCTGTCGTCCTATTCATTGCACCCCCGCTGTAGTGTCTTCTTTTGCTTCTGGAGTTTTTTCCCCGTTTGTACTATTGTAACTTGTTAATGGTTATTGAAAAAAAGATGCGGTTGAAAAAGAAACAATTATATAGGCAAGTATGTCGTTTTTTAACACGATAATTGTGAAGTTCATCTTTTGAGGTATATGGGGAAATTTTGGAATAGAGTATATTTAAATACATAAATATGATGGCGAGCCTAGAATCGCCCGAAAGCGTAGGATGAGATTTTTCGGCTCCCACTACATGAGCTGATCAGTCAAGAAAATCACGTGTGCGTGCGTGCGTGTCATAAAATAAATTGAAACATGTGCAGTTGCTTCTTAAAAGTCGATCATTGCGACAATCGAATTTGTAGTAAAAGCATAGTAACGCATTAGCGACTATAATGTATATGGTTTTGTTTACATATTTAGGTAAAATTTTTACTTATGCAGACGATACTGTATTGATCACTACTTCTAGTAATTTTAATATATTACAGTTATTAATTCAGAAAGACGTTGATAACGTAAGTAAATGGTCTAGAGGTAATCAATTAATTATAAACACGGCCAAAACAAAATTTATGATATATAATCATCTACATCAGGACCCCGTGATGAACAGTTTACAGTTAATCTCGATTCGAGCATATGTTTAGAGAGAGTATATGAGGTAAAATATTTGGTCTTATACTTTGACCACAAATTGACGTGGAATATGAAACCATTAAACTTCGAGAAAAAATTACGGGAATTGAATTATACCTTTTACTATCTTAAATAATTTTTCAAAAAAACTCATTTAATCCGTTTATATCCTTTCCATTTATCAACCAGTTCTATCCAACGGCATAATGCGTTAGGGAAAAACAGCAAATTACAATTTGAAACTTTTAATTCAGCTACTGAATTCAGTTTTTGCCATTACATGTTAAAATACACTTATTTCTGATAATTATGATTTGTTAAATATATCGCAATTATAACAACTTCAAATTTTGCATAACGTAATTAAAAATAAAAATGTGTTTAACATAACATATGTTAAGGGTGGTACACCGAGTTCTAGAAAGCCAAACTGCCTCATTTCAACAAATATCACACGTGAATTCAGGCTATATACACATATATGGGCTCTTTATTATTTAATTCTCTACCAATTTCATTAAAATAAAATTTAAGAAACCACAAAAAAAGTCGTAAAAATCGGATAAATTATGTTAAATTTCGCGATACAAATATTTAAAAAGAGAGAAAAGAGAAAAAGAAAAAAAAAGGGAAAATAAAATATTCATCATTATACCTTAACTTATTAACTTCTTAGTATAATTGGACAGAGTACATTTTCATTCAGTTAAGTTTTTGACTTTCGATATGTTAACCTTATTATTATAATTTTTATTTAATTGTTATTAATACTGCTACTAACATTTAAGTCAATGCGAATGTGTGTTTTAGACTAGTTTATCTGCTAGTTTATGCTCGGTTCGTTGATATTTGAAGAATCCTTCAGTAAATTTCAGTATATATTTTCATTTAAATTTACTTTATTATAAGAATTTTATAAGTACAATTATTATTATCGACATTGTCATTTTAATATTAATATATTACTTCATTCAGTTTTATTGTGTTATTATTAATATTACTGTTATTTATTCAGTTTATTATTAGTAATATTATAGTTATTATTATTATTATTATTATTATTATTATTATTATTATTATTATTATTATTATTATTATTATTATTTGGGTTTTTTTTTTTTCTGGGCTGTTCATTATCACTGTTCAAGTATGGGCAAGAATTACAGTTGTGCATATCATTTTAAATATATAAGATTTCTTATTTATTTTTTTATAATTGTAAAATCGCAATTCTATTGTAAACACAGGCTGATTTAGCAGGTCAAAATTTGATTTTTCTTCTTCCGAGGCTTATACTAAAAATTCAAAATTTTCTTTGATTGTTTCTGTTCGTGTTTGCCTGTGTATTGTTACTTTATACCCTGCTGCCTGTGCAATTCGCATATAAGCAGGATTGTCCTATTTACTTTTTTATTTCATTTGTTCATGTATTTCTTTAATTATCATTTCTAATTTATTTAGGTTATATTATTATGGTTATTTGTTTATTTTCTATTATTCTGCTATGAATTGTAACATTTTCAATGAAATTAATAAATAAATGATTTGATTATTATTATGATTATGACTGGTTAATATTATTATTATTACTACTACTACTGATATTAAAGTTTTCGACTGCTTTAATCGTGCAGATGTTATTATTGTTATTAGTGAAGTTGGGCAAGTCAGGTTGTGAAAGCCGCAAATTTTTGTTTGGAAGAATCGTAGACGGCGAGAAGAGGCTGGATGGCTTACGCTTTCTGGCAGCGTCAACCTCCATTAGGTTCAGCGACATGTTCGGTTTGGTAGTTTTTGAATCTTTGAAAGAGGCCGCTGGACGGCCCCCACTACACGAACTCATCAGTTAAGAACATCGAAATGTAGTGTAAGTGAAATATAAAAGAAAGAAAGAATAAAAGAAACTAAAAAGAAGATGAAAAAATAAATAATATATTAGTATTTAAATAACGTAAGAAGAGGAATGAAAAAGAAATAAAAATATACTCGCAATTTTCAAAAATAAAAAAAAATAAAAATAAAATAAGAACACAATAAAACCATACCTGCTCGTAACTAGCTAATAATATTTAGTATAAATCGGAATAATCTCGCTATATATTTATATATTGGTGTGTGTGCGTGTGTGCGTGTCATAAAATAAATAGAAACATGTGACGTTGCTTTTTAAAAGGCGATCATTACGACAATCGAATTTGTAGTAAAAGGATAGTGATGCATTAGCGACTATAATGTATACTGTCTTGTTTACATATTTAGATTTTACTCATAATGTACCGATCGTGTGGAGTGCAGCTTTTGCATGAAGTGGACTGGTTGGGTGAAGTGGAATGTTGCCGTCACTTTTCTATAGAAGATACATGCTTGGCGCGTTCACTGATAGTATTTGTCAGAAATTACTGGACTTATGGGTTTCTGGTAAGCGCGATTTATGTGGCATTAGTGTTTCTGGTCGAACGTGTAATGAGGAATCGAAAACCGCTGAAATTGAAAGGACTTCTAATCGTTTGGAATCTGCTATTAGCAGTTAGCAGCGCAATCATGTTCTCCAGACTATTTTGTGAATTTGTAGACGCCATCACGAAAGGCGGTATATACGGCTCCGTTTGCTACTCCAGGTATTTATTATTATTTTTTTATTTAGATAAACATATTGATGATAAGCAAAATTTTCGAATCGCAAACAGAGTAGCGAAAATAAGAAATTATTTTCAGTTTTTTTTGGTTTTCGTCTTTCTTTTGGAGGGGGGGGGGCATAATAAACATAAACATAAAAAACCGTATATTTGTACACTTCTATATAGTAATATAACCCATTTTAGATTTTGTTTTATCCGTGCCAAAAACGAGTGTTTCTTACCGGATAAGAGCATGAGACTTATAAATTTACTTATTAATTAGGGGACACACGAATTGCGCACCAAGCACTAACACAGTGACAAGTCACACACGAATTCCGCATCAGACCCGAAATAGCCCACCCGCTGACAACTCGAATTGCGCACCGCCTTTAAAAAAAATATTCTGATTTTATAAAATTGACGAAGGAATAAAATGAGTAAAAGTCGCTCTTTCAGTGACTTCCAAAATGTGTTATCGTAATGAAACATTTACTACTTGGAATAATAACCGAACTACATTTCAGTCGATTAAAAAAGCCTTTAACGTTTGCGAAAAATAGGCTACTATCCCGTTAGCAGTACGATTGTTATTCGAAATATTTTTAACAACCTCTAAGGAACGTACTCATATTTAAAGAAATGTTGCATAAAATAGAATAATTTTTGCACGAATATTATATAAAATAACGTAAATTACGATAATTTCTAACTGAATCAGTAGAATTTTCAACGCACGGCATATTATGTTTCATGAAGCTTCTATTTCACATTAATACAAAATACTTTCATATCAACTGATTAATGTACATAAAATATAAATGTGACCATGTAAAATTTTCGAGTTTGACAAATTAAATATGTTGTTATAATATACGAGTTACTTACGAGTTTGAGGGAACCGAGTTTCGGGAAAGTTTCAGTTCAGATTTTATTTTATCCATTAATCAGTGTTCAATCTCAGTTATAAATTGTCATTTGAATTAAAAGCAAATTTGTTAAAAATCGTAATTTTTTCATTTAGTGTACCATCAAACAATACAAAGTATTCTACTTAAATTTTAAATGACAACGCAAAAATTCACCATTAAAATAAAATCCTATTTAAAACAATTTAATGATAAAACTTACAATGATAATAATTACGTAAATAAATAGTGTTAGTACTACTACCTTTTTTCTTTAAATGTTAGTTGGATTTAACAAGATAATTTTCCTTCGTCAAGTTTTTATAATTTGTAGTTCATTGTATATTTTAAATAGTTTCTACTCTAGATAATAGATATTTTTGCGCACATTTGGTTGGTATTAATGTATTTTGTTAGATAAATGATAAAGAAGCGGAAGTTTAAACTCAAATTTAGGTTATCAGAATAAAAAAGTAATTCTTAGAAGCAACACTAAAATATGATTTCATTACTTCCGTATAATGTTTTCCATTAATACAGAAAATGCCCGGGAAAATTTTTTTTTTTGAACTTTTAAGTTTCCAGCACCCTCCGGTAATTTAAATTTAAGGCTAAAATATCGTTAATTTTTCTTTCCAAAGTATCCGTTTATATATTTTCGAAAACTACATTCGTTTGCCGTTTTTAGATGCAAATGGGGTTTAAATTAAGTGCTTATTGGAAATGTTTATTGCGATGCAAAGTTTTTGTTGTTTATTGTATATTTTAAATTTCAGGAATAATATCGGTTGGTGATTTATGCATTTTGAAGTAATTTTTAGATAATTTTAAATTTGTCATATTACATATTCTTAATTCGTTGCGCGACTTTTAGCGCTCAGGGGTTAGAAGAGTTGTTCGAACGTTAGCATTTTCTGAAAGAGCATTTAATACTATTTTTGTATATAGCTTTACATTTTAACGTGTAAGCGTCATATTTTCTCATAAAAAAACATCAAAAATCATCATCCGGCTTATAATAAGTACATAACAGTAATTCGACACGGTTTAAATTACTGCTCTATTTTTAATCATGGAAATAAAATGATGTTGCAAAATTGTTATTTTACAGGGGCTTTGTAGAATTCAAACTGTTCTAGAAACATTCATCCCCATAATAAAACTGTTAACACTGATAATTGCTTAACATTAATGGTAAACACGGAATTAACATTAATAGTATATATGAAAGCGAAATATTTTATTTAAAATAGTAACTTGTAAATAAAGAAAAATTTTAGCTGTCGCTGTGTCAAGAGATAAAATACACGTTTGATCACAAATATAATTTTTTCGAAACTAGAAAGATAAAAGATCATAAATGTAAATAGACAATTAGTAGTATGCTAAATTACACTGAAAGTTGAGCTAACTGGTAAATTGCAAAAGCTGGAATCAATTTTTAATGATTAAAACATAAATATATCACAGTTATTTATCGGAAGTACTTGTTTTAAAAACAAAAATGGAATTAGAAGTTTAAACAATTACGTATTTTTAAAATTAATCTGGCGTATTCTCAAATATTTTTTAATAAACCGTTATACAGGAAATATTTTTAATACATAAGCAGATGTAGTATTTTTCATTAGTAGATTAAAAATTAATTTCAAAAATAGGATACGTAAAAATGTTGAAAGTTATCGAACATTAAAAATATAGTACGATCAAGCGCCATCAGTTTTGGAAACCCTTAGTCCAGCGAACAGCGATTATGGTCCGAGCGTCGTTTTCGTTTGTTTTTTTATATTTCATACCTGCAAACTTCCGGTGCGCAATTCGTGTGTGGAGGTTAGAGACCTTTTTTTAACCTTCGACTCAGGTAAATAACGGTGCGCAATTCGAGTGTGGCCATTAATTAGTCGTACATAATTAAAGTTTGCGGGAAAAACAATAAAAAAAAAGGGGGGGCATCCTTGTACACTCGTATTATACTTTTTGGACTTTAAGTGCGAAAATAAAGATCTATCACCGTAAATCTCAGTCCGTTTACGAGACGGTTAACTGATTGTTGTTTTTTTTCTTTCTTATTTATGACAGGCTACCTCCGTAACCGGTTCTTTGTTATTTTTAATAATTGTAGGTTATTATTCGTAGATCAATTTGTAATCGAAGAGACGAGGAATAAATAAAATTACGAATAAAATTTTACTTAAATATATAACACATATCGTACCGACTAATTTCGTAATAATAATTTTAAAATCATAATTATTATCGATTGAGGAATAACAACTTCTTCTCCGATACGAAACGAAGTCGTTAAATGTGCACTGCAGCGGCTACAAAAAGGGTCTATGTACTCTAAACATCACGGATTAAATCTTACTTAAATATTTTAACAATAAAACACCTAGATTATATTTATTGATTTAAGAAAATTTTTACCAATATTTAACGAATTTCACTTGCTTTTTTTTTAGACCCCCCCCCCCCCCCCCAGACACGTCAACTAAGGACCTACACTTAGAAACAACAAGAAAGAAAAGAATCATCAGTTAAATTTTGATTAGGTCAGATATGAACAATATAAAGGAAATAACGGATGAAATAATGGATGGCGAGGAGAAGGACAAAATATAAGATGCACAATAAGGAGCGGGGGGCTTGAGTTTCAGCAGACAAAAATATAGAATACAACGTTTAACAGAAAGGAATGGACATTCAAGAAAGATGTGATTGACGTCGCAAATCGCCGCTTCGTTTGGGTGGAGAGGACAATTTGGAGACGAGACAAGGGAAAAGCGAAAACGAGAGGAGGGAAGAGCAGAATGGCCAAAACGCAAGCGAATCATAGAAATGACAACAGAACCGGGAAGTGAAGGAAACTCAAAGAACATCAGATATTAGAAACGAAGATTAGACTGTACAGACATATAAAAGGATTGATCGTTACGAAAGGAGAAAGGGTAAATATCTGAGCAAAGTTTGAGATGAAATTTAGTACACAGGGAATTCAAGTTGGAGGATGGAACTTTTATAAAGAAAGAACGAGAGGAAGCAGCAACTCGAGCCAAGGAATCCTTGCTTTATTTTGAATTGAAATTAATTATTAATGTCCACCTCTTCGCTCTTAGGTTAACATTGTAAAAGAATTAAAATATTTATTTTGAATTAAAATTAATTATTTATGTCCACCTTTTCACTCTTAGATTAGTATCGTAAAAGAATTTAAATTATATTACGCTTATTAGAGCATCTTACACATTAAGCATCTGTTCTTAGTTTGTTGAACTATAATTTTTTGCATATCAAAAAGAATATATAAATTCATTAATAAAATTATATACTTTATCTCTATAAAATTTTATATTTTTTTCCCAATAAGCTAAATACTAAGTGAAATAAATGTTTATAAAAATTTTCTACCACAAATCTAATTTATTTGGATTAAAAAAAACGAATGAATCGTTTAACGTACGTATTGAATAATAAATAAACGTTCTACAAATCAATTGATAACGATTGTATATTCAAATACTGATACGCATGCAATCGTTGAAAATTTTTCTATATAAAAGCGTTTTACGATCTGCAATATTCTTAATTTTAACAATATTTGATTTTTTTTTTCTTTATTTTCATTGAAGGTTAAAACGTTTTTTATTCAGAACCTTATAAAAATCATTTAAAATAAAAGCTAGTTTAATTGATTGTTGTTTTTATAAGTATATTTGGATTTTGAAAAATTTAATAAATCATACTATGTTTCATACATTTTTTTCTGATCATATAAACAATCGTAGAATTAATTTGTATAAAGAAAAGCGCATAATCAAATGCTTAAAAATTGCTCTAGCGACATTCAATTAGTTAGGGTGAGAAAGTTGATTTTGTGAAGGGAGCTTAAATTTAAATTTCATTATAGTCCGTTCAACGAAAATGTACCGATAGAAAAATTTCGATAAAATCCGATTTTTCAGCGAAAGGCTCAATATTTTTCAAATTCAAATTGGAATTTCTATTTCTATACTCGAAATGACATATCCTAACACGCATTTATTAATTTATGAATGAAAGTAATTAATTTATTTTATCGTTTTTTTGTTCGTTCGTTTTTCTCAGTTAACATATTTAGGTTTATTTTGTAATCATTAATAAAACTGCATAATTTTTACTTAAACTGTAAATACAAAAGTGAAAATTTTGAATAATGAAAATGCCAAACAATTATTATTATTATTATTGTTATTGTTATTATTATTATTATTTAACTTACACGTTAAATTAAGTTAAACATGGTAATAAATTTATTTGAGTATTGATCGTATAATGTGTCAACCATTCACTATTTTAATTATTTTTCAAAATTTTAGTTCGTTGATTTGATAATAAGCGGAAACAGACAGTATTTATTTCAGCGATCGCACTTGTATTTAAGTTTATAAAGAAGTAAATAATTTAAGTTTCTTCTTCTCCTTCTTTGATTTGTGACCGTACCGTAGCCTACTTCTTGGGCCAGAGGCACGGCAGGAAAGGTATTGTACTAGATTAAAGGAAGGATATTTGTATTATCAAGGAAAAGGAGGAGTTTGGCGTCGGCGGAGGAGGTACATTGCAGTATGCTAGGAAGATTATTTAGAGGGCCAGCAAGCTGTTGGAAAGTATAAGTTGTGCAAGAAGTTAGGATGTGGGTGATGGTATAAAAGGAGTATTACATGCAGGACAGGCCGGCCGTTCTTCTTTCGCGAACAGGAACTGATGCGTAAGACGTGCGTGGCCGGACCACCGAACGCGGCAGAGGACTTCATTCCGCCCGGACGTCGACATTACCGGGTTTGTGACGTTGAAGTTGTAGTGATGAAGGATAGCGAATTGTTCCATTGCTTTCACCTTTAGCTTACTCCGAATACGGGTCAGGATTACTCGGCGTTGGTATGAACGTAATTGGTGTTATATTACATGATTCTGATTCCGCTGTGTCAACCTCGCGCTATTAATTCCAATACTGCTATGCTCTCGTATTCATGCGAGTACAATTTGGCCCGAATTAGTAAACGTTTTTTTCGATATAGTTTTCGCGAAGAGATGTTGATGTTTGTGTCGGTTCTGTATAAATCTGATGAAACTAAGGGAATCTGTGCAAATTAAGTACGATGTCATTGCTAAATAATACTGTCATTAGAACACTTGAGCGTACATTATATGGGATTGTGTTAACCGAGCAAACATAAAAATAAAACAAAAACAGTACATAACAAAACATTAAGCACGATAACAGACGCACCTTAATATTTAAAAAATAGATGCCTCGCATAAAGATTTGAGCGTTCCATATGGTAGCTGATATTGTAAAGTAATACGCTCAGAAGCATACATACAGACTGGAGGGTTACCCGAATAATTTCAATATACAATTGCTTGACACCCCAGCTGCCATTTGCGCAGATTGAGGCATAGTAAATAGACTTTTTGTAAGATCGTAAATATTAGCTGAGTGTACCAGCAGAAGTTTCTCTCTTCGTAACGATTCACAACTAAAAAAAAAAAATCGCCGAATGGACTTGTCGATCACTAAACTGTGATGTAAAATGTTACGCATAAAAACACATCCAAGTTATAATAAGCCCCGCAAATAGGCGTAGTCCAAATACATGGGATGGTAATGAAATATTTCAATATTAATTTTAGCGTAATCGTATTAAAGTGCCTCGCCTAGTGCAAAATAAAAATAATAATAAACTTGAAAAGAAAAAAAAAATGAAGTGAAAAAGGATCACAAAAACTAGAAAGAAAAACTGAAAATGTTGTCGCGATGAAACACGAACTTTTAATAAAATGCTATTAATAAAAATTAAAATTATTCGGCTGATGTACTACAGAGAAAAAAAACTGGTCGTTAGCAATATCGAAATTCTCCATTTGAGTAGAAAACAAAGACAAAAAGAGAATCATATAATCCGTCCAGATCGAGGTGCGGCTGAAAAAACAGAGCACGTGCTTATTAATTTATATTCATTTAAACCCAGGGCCGCGTTACCTTCACCTATTATAACCATTATCGAGCTATAGAAGAGGTAATACGCAAACCAATCCTAAATATATCTGCGGTCACACGAACAAGCCTGCTTAAATTGGGAAGATTTCTATGATCAGCATTTTTACTGCGACTAATGGATGATAATCGGTATGAATATATATTGCATATATTTCCTGCTCCGTCTGGGATTGCATTGTTTCGTTACGAAATTTGAGAAAAATGAGCGCGTTTTTTGTTTTTTGATTTCAGGGAAACAAGTAATATGCACGGTTTATGGAGTTTTATATTCACTGCATTAAAAATTCCGGAGCTTTTAGATACAGCATTTATAATACTACGAAAAAGGAAATTAATATTTCTGCACTGGTATCATCACGCGGTGACGATGCTTTATTGTTTGTACAGTTTACAGAGTAATTCATCGACGGGTCGCTGGTTCCAAACGGTCAACAGCTTCATACATGCTCTAATGTATAGCTACTACGCTTTACGAGCGATGGACATAACGGTGCCCAAAAGTATTTCAATGACGCTTACCTTATTGCAAATCAGTCAAATGGCCGTCGGCTGCACCATCAATTATTTAGTCATTAAGTATAAATCAGCCGGTCTAATGTGCGATGTGTCCAACGGAAATACCATCGCATCTGTTTTAATGTATTTTAGCTTTTTCGTGCTGTTCTCGAAGTTCTTCTACGATTCTTACATGAAGAACCAACGGTCGAAAAACATTAAAAAAGTCAATTAGTTTTAGTAAAAAGTTTAACGTTTTCCAAATAGTCAAACAAATCTTTGACGCTTATTAGGATTTGAAGCTGACAAAGTTTTTCGGTCTGCGAAAATCTAATAACTAATATGTTTGGCTCGTACGTCGGAAAAAAAAAACGTATTAAAAAAACAAAAACAAAATAGAAGCAGTAATAGTGCTCTTCGGTTTTGTTGATGATCGTTGATAGCTTTTTCATTGACTTAATATTTATAAAATACTCATCGGTCATTAATATATGAGATCTGTAATCGTTTTAATAAACCAACAATTTTAGAATTATGTACATCCGTAACTCTGCGTATATTACTAGAAGTTTTTTGTTTCTTTTAACCGCGTCGTACGATAAAAATTGTTAAACTATTTTTTTAATACCGCTATTATTATTCGTTTCATTTTCATTCGGAAACCTACGTATCTGTTAAATATCGTCCTAATAAGTTAAATATACTGTTCCCATGAATGTTGTTCTCGGAAATTTGAATTTTTAATAAAGACTTCTGTATTTAGTTTTTCATAATTTTCAATATATTATTTAAAGAATTACCAAAAGATGTGTGTAATAATGACGGTAATGTTTGATTGCTCTGATGTCATGAAGTTTACTCGCGTTGTGTTCAATTGTCCGTTGAGAAGATCGGTTAGATTTCTTTTTTTTTTTTTTTTTTTGGCGCGTTAACTAATTAACCCAGGGCAAGTGAAAGTTTTCAACTTCGAGTGTACAGCATTGGGATATTCCATCCGAACGGAACATCATTGCCTAGTAGTAGCTGGCTAAAGAACTCGTTTTATTTATTTCCTCCTGTTACTTGCTTTATTTGTGGTGTTCTTGTTTTATTTAAATTTCGTTTGTTCTTATCGGTTTCATTTCTCACTCCGTCTTATATCTAATCTATGAATTATATCACTAATTTATATTAATGCCGGGGGGGGGGGGGGGTTAACTGACGGAAGAAGGGCTAAACCTCCCTCTAATTCTCGCGGCACTATAGGTAAAAAGCATCGTTCGCTCTGTCTCGTCAAACAGGTTAAAGCGACTAATAAAACAAATAAACCTGTTCAGTTATCGTCCAATTTATCTACTTTGAAATAAAAGCAATATCTCTTCTTGGTGGAGAATGTCGACATGGATACTTTTTTATCTCTAATAATACTTTTAAAGCTCCGTCGAAGGTAATGGAGAGGTTTGAAACAAGAAAGAGAAGGAGGATTCTGGTGAATAATTAGAATAGAAATATGATCGCCACCATAGGATCCCATGAGAGTTAGCCGTGAAAAATATAGCATACATTTAATTTATATCGATACCTTTCGTACAATTATGGAATAATATTTTTATTTTAAGAATGTAAAGCATTTTATATTGAAACATATACTGTAAAGAAATATACAAATGAAAAACACACAAACTGTATAATAGCGGGAATTAAATTAATTGTAAAAGGCTTCCCAAAAAAAATTAATGAAACAAACTAAGTTTCTCTTCTTTTAAAATATATGTACCTGAAAAAATTAAAAAACCAAAAATTTTAAACAATAATAAACTTCGTAAGATATTAAAAAAGATGCAAACTCAATCGACACAAGTATTTATAAATTAAATAAATAAAAAAATAATTTACAAGACATTCCATGAACAATACACGAATGCATCAACACATAAAGTTACAAAAACATGAAATTACATCAAAACTATCGGACATTTTATAATTTTTTGTGTTTTTAATCATTTATATCGGGAATCAGCATATCATTGAGAATTATTTTTCAACTCACTTAATTATATAATAAATAAGCTTTGAAAATACATAAGAAATAAAAGTTACTAAAATAAAGCGAATAGATAAGTTATCAAGTTAAACAAGAATTCAAAATTTTTCCCAACTAAAAAATTTAAACTAACTCACGCGACCAACGCACCCACGAAAATTGTGTTCTTCAAGCAGGAGACTCATGCGTGACCGTGGGTTGTGCATGTGCTGTGTTCGATATGCAGTCGGCTTGACAACCTTGTTAACTATGCGCTGTTTAGTAGACGTTGAATGTCTCGTAAGTACAGATGTTGAAGACCTTTTATGATGTAGAAGAACATAAATTACCATTCACTGTTTCTTCGGTTACTTAAGTGAAATGATCCCAGCGAGTACTCTCACTTGACATAATTGAAAGAAAGGCAGAAAATTCAATAGGTTAATGATATTTTTTTACAGAGACATAAATTAATAATTTAGATACAGTGGACCATTGGATTTTCTATCTGCCCCCACTGTGCCTCTCGACACCTTATTACAGACTGCAGTAATCTGCAAGAACCGCCACTTTGTCGCAACTGCAAAGGCCCTCATTGCTCTAACGATCGTTCTTGCCCAGAATGGGGAAGACAAAAAGACATTAAGAGGGTAATGGCCTTTGAAAATATTTTTTTTCAAGAGGCTGCCTCTTTAAATAAGAATCGCTTTGTATCACAAGCATTCACCTACGGGATCGAGCCGCGATGTCCCCTTTGTCGCACAGAGCTCCTTCCAAAGGGCCTACCTCCTCCCCATCTCGAATCTATTCCCCTCCTAACACTAAATCTCCCACTTTCCACAAACCTCGTAATCCTAAATCTTCATATGTTCCTTCTCCTCAATTTCCTCCGCTTCCTTCTAACTTTATCCCTCACCCCTCTAATGGATGGGCTCTTAGGAGACCTACTTATTCAAATATCCCGGCTACAAATGATACCTATGCCCCAATTACTTTTCAAACCAATCCTACCTCCTTGACTAACATCTCTGTTCCTTCCTCGGTTTCTCCGATCGTGATTCAAACTATCTCGGCGGCCATCATGGAGCTTCTTAACTCCAACAACATTGTTTCTTCTTCCTCCTTTGTTGACTCATTATCATCGTTTCTCTCCAATAATCTTTGTTCTCAATAGTTACAGAAGCATAAAAGTTAAAAGCTCGGAGACAAGCATTGCTCCTTATTTTCGATGTTGCTCCTTTTCGTCACTTTCTCATTCTATACTCTTTCGTATTCATCTCTTTTTCTTTTCCCGCAAATATTTCCAGGCATTGAAGACAGCTGTCCGAATCTGATGAATTATGCACTTTTTATGTGCTTGTTGGTTTTTTCATCATTTTGTGAATATGCCGTTGCTGAGGTAATCAAAAATACCTTCGGACACGGGTTTTTTCACTTTACTCCTCTTGCTCCCCTATGTACTCATGTCAAGTTGCTACAAAACATCTTTGGACTGAGATACATAGGAACTACTCTCTGCTGCACAGTCTCTTGTGCTTATGGAACATTTATTAGGATTGCTGACGTGCACCTAATTCAACTCATAATTTGTAGACTTGATCTACATTCTGCGTTTGTAATGGGCATTAGGCTGTCTACTTCGTTGCCTTTTGTTTTCAGCACCAAAGCCTCCTTTTATGCCAGCGGCATATGTGTCAATGGGAGGACAATTCGTACTTTGCTCTCTGCATGCCTCCCTTTCCTAAAATTTAGCTCAGTTTTTCTTTCCCCTTGCTCCACTTTATGTTTTGTCTGATTGGCTCCGTTTTGCTTTCTTTTCCGTTCTAATTCCGTTGTCCTACCTCTCCCTTTTCTTGCACCTCCAAGCTCTACTTATGCGCTGTTGTCCTTGCATCTTGTAATGGCCTCCTACATCTGTCGTGGTCTCTCTCACTTTCTCCTTCTTGTCCCTATCCCCACTTTCCTTTGTCACAACCCTTCCAAGGCTTAAACATGGTGGCCGCCTTGAATATATTACAATGGAACTGTCGTAGCCTTAGAGCTAATAAACATTCATTAGAGGGTCTGTTGGATCTCCATGAAATCAGTGTCACTCTTATCTCTGAAACGTGGCTCCGTGCTGGAATGAATCTCCAATTTAGAGGTTTCACTCTGGTCAGGAATGATCGTGAGGATGGTTATGGTGGAGCCACTATCCTCATAAGAAATGATATTTCCTTTCTTTCTCATAATGTTCCTTATAACTTCTCCTCTAACAACAATCAGCCAAATATTGTACATATTTCTATTCCTACTAACCCTGGCCGCTCCCTAAATTTTATTTCCGTCTACGTTCCTCCTCATTATGATCTTCGTCACTTTCCCCTCTCTCAGTTTTTCAATTCTCTTCCTCATCCCTTTATCATTGGTGGCGACTGGAACGCTCGCTCCCCCTCTTGGAGTTGCTCATCCTATAACTCTAATGGTACTGTCCTTGAAAATTCTATTCTTTCCGATAACTTGGTTCTCCTTCACGATTCCTCGCCTACATATATTAGGAGTCCGTCCATCTTCAGTTCCCTTGACCTAACTTTTTCCTCTCCCAATGCTGGCCTCAACTATAACTGGAGGACTCTTGCGGGTACCTTTGGTAGTGATCATGTTCCCATTCTGATAACTCCTCTCAATTTTCCTACTCCTGCTCCATTTAGGCCCCTTCATTCTCCCAAATGGAATCTTTCCAAAACGGACTGGGCTCTATTTCGTTCTATTATGGATCATTTGCTTCCTAATTTGTGTCCTTCCTCTGATCCCATATCATCCTATAATTTGTTTCTTCATTCCGCTACATCTGCTCTTTCTTTATCTTCTCCATCTCGCCCCCCGATGCGCTCCAAGCGAGGTACGTCGGCATCTTCACTCTGGTCGAATGACGAGTGCGAGGCAGCTTTTAGGCTCAGTCAAGCTGCTTTTAGAAACTTTCGCTCCAATCCTACTACCCAGAATTTTCTTGCTCACAAGCGAGCTAATGCTAGAGCTAGGTACATGCTGAAAGCCTCAAAGAGGTCCTCCTGGCAGAACTTCTGTTATTCCTTCTCCAGAACTATCCCACGTTCTCATATTTGGAAAATGGCTAAAGCGTTCAAATCCCCGTTTTCAGAACACCCGTCTAACCTTAATCTCACTCGTGATTGCCTATTATCTTTTGTCGACTCCACTGCTCCCGCGTACGTTCCTAACTTTGATGAACTTTACTCCTTTTCTTCCGTACAGAGCTCCCCCCCGCACCCTTTAACATCTGCATTCAATATCAATGAACTGAAGTCTGTTCTCCTAAACTCTACCAATCCTACACCGGGTATAGATGGTATTCCATACATAGTCCTTAAAAATCTGTCTGAGCAGTCACTTGCGTTTTTCCTTGAACTCTTCAATTCCTTTTTATCCAGAGGCATCACTCCGTCTTTCTGGAACTCCTTTATCGTTATTCCCATCCCGAAAAAAAATGCTTCCTTACGTCCTATCTCTTTGGCATCATGTTTCAGGAAACTCCTCGAAGGCATGCTGAATAAACGTCTTGTTTGGTGGCTGGAACATAACAACTTACTTCCTTCCAACATGTTTGGCTTTCGACCAGGCATTGGTCCTGCCAATTGTATTAGCTCCTTTGTTTCCCACGTTTATAAATCCTTCATACATAAGCATTTCACGCTGGCTTCTTTTATCGACTTATCCTCAGCCTTTGATAACGTTCATCTACCTAGTCTAAAAGACGCAATGGCCGCAATTAATCTCCCAGTCAAACTCATTTCGCTGACTATTAATCTTATGATAAATCGCATTATCCACATTTCCTCTCCGTGGCTTCGAGCTACAAAAAATGTTTTCCGTGGTCTTCCGCAAGGTTCCCCCCTCAGCCTATACCATTGCTGTAGCATCTCTTCCTTTAAACTCCCTCTCTTTATTCTTTGCGGATGATATTCTTCTTTTTTCCTCTTCCTATGACTTGGTAATCGCCAACGAAACTCTTAATTCGTCTTTGTTTGCACTTGAACAGTCCCTATCTTCTATTCACCTTTCTGTTTCTCCTTCTAAATCCTCTTCTATGGTTTTTACTCTCCGCCCCTACAATTCCGCATTAGTCAACCTATCCCTGAATCAAGTTTCTCTTCCCCGTGTTATTTGCTTCTGCTATCTCGGTATTTACCTTAATAGTCGTCTGACCTTCTCTGAGCATATTGACCACCTTTCTTGTTCTGCCGTTAAAAGACTGAACTTGCTAAAATCCTTGTCCCCAACCAAATGGGGAGGTGATCATCATCTGCTCATTTCCCTGTATACATCCATTATTCGCTCCAAGTTTGATTACTGCTCTTTTATCTATGGTTGTGCCTCCAGATCCCTTCTTTCCAAATTAGATATAATACATAACTCCTGTCTCCGTCTTTGCCTCAGTGCTCTCAAATCCTCTCCCATTTCAGCAATGCTCGCGGAATCTAACATACCTCCCCT
The DNA here is from genome assembly GCA_039619475.1 of Icerya purchasi. Lineage (NCBI taxonomy): Eukaryota > Metazoa > Arthropoda > Insecta > Hemiptera > Monophlebidae > Icerya > Icerya purchasi. The sequence goes on from CM077115.1 coordinate 245,363,083, forward strand.
CTCAGTTCGAAGGTCTTATTTGGGCTATCGATTCCTTTCCAAACGTTTACCTTTCACTTCGTCTCAATTTATTCCTTCCTACATTTACATTGCCAAGACTGGCGTTTTGTTTCTAATAAAATCCCTATCTTAGCCCCTATTTCTCAACGTCTTAGCCATTTTTCCTCCCATATTATATCCAGCAATAATCTTCCGTACTTCTCACTCAATTATTTCGACCTCTTACACCCTCCCAAAGTACATTTTCTCCCTAAATTTTCTAAGTTTATGCCTCAGACCGTCATTAAACAGGAATTTCGCAGTACGGTCAGTTGTCTTTTTCCTTCTCATGCACTTGTTTTTACTGATGGCTCTAGAGGACCCGGTGGGGTCGGATCGTCTTTTATTCTTCCCGACTCCAATTTCTCCGAATCCTTTCGCCTCCCATCTTTCTGTTCTATTTTTACGGCCGAATTGATGGCTATCCTTCGTGCGATCATACATATCTCGTCCTATCGTTCGTCCTCCGACTATCTAATCATTTCTGACTCCATGGGTGCTCTCCAGGCTATCAGTTCACCGCTTCCTCCTCCCTCTTCTGACTTCTTCATTCTTCGTATACGATCTCTCATTTATAATCTTTCTTTCCATCACTCTATACACATTGACTTACTGTGGGTTCCTGGTTACAGAGGCATCGAGGGTAATGAAATGGCGAATGCTTTGGCTCAGGTTGCTGTTCGTTCTCGCTTCTATTTTAATAAAATCCCGGCTGTTAATCTATTACCCCTAATTAAGAAGCTTCACTTCAGATTTTGGTCGGATGCGTACCCTTCTTCTTTTTCCACCAATCGTTCCTTCTACCTTTCAATCCAACCTACACTTCCTTCTCATCCATGGTTCTCGGAGTTTCCCTCTCTTCCACGATTTATAATTTCCTCTATTGTCCGCCTGCGCTTTAATCACATACTGCTGCCCTCTTCACGCTATCGTTTCTCTTTGCTTCCCTCTCCTCGTTGTCCGTTGCATCCAGATGAAGCAGTTGTCTGTGATGCTGATCACATTTTCTTCGAGTGCTCTGCTCTTTCTGCGGAGCGTTCTCTTTTCTATCTTCACCTTATAAAGCTGGGGCTTCCCACTCCTTACTGTGCGTCTTACATCTTGTCCCTTCCTTCCCAGTCTGTTGTTCTTGTCCTTGGTTCCTTTATTTCAGCTGTCTCCAATCGAATTAGGTTCTAGTTAGTTGTCTCTTCTTCCCATTGTGTTTGGGCAACGGTCCATAGTTGATGCGCCCCAAAAAAAAAAAAAGTTAGAAATAGATAAGGAAAAAAGAAAGAAAAAAAAAAGAATCTTAACAGTAGATTTGAATTGATGTAAAATAATCATTACGCATAAACGATTAGTTTTACGTTCTTAATTAATTTATAAATAAAATCTGGTTAATTTTCATTACGAAAAAAGAAAAAAAAAAACCCTTTTTTCTATTTATAAAGGGGAATTTACCAAATATACTAGATACGATGACTGCAACACATATAGATGCATGCATGTATTGATTCTTAAATGTCACAAGGAAACGGACTGTTAAGTAACGGTTTTTCTATAGTAATTGTAGAAAAATAAATTTAAGTTGACCGCGATATTCTTAAAAAGATAATAATAATTCACAGTTTTCCTATCACGATGACTTCTGTGACAACTTCCTTTATCTATTTTTTACACATCGGTGTATTTCAGTTTGTATATCATACCTATTTAGGCGGTGCAAGGAGCCCACCCGGTTATTGAATACGAAGTTGCGCGATAATCGAGCAACATGCGATAGACAGCGTCATTAAATCTGACTTCACCTTAAAACGCTTTACACAATTTATAATTTACTTGCACGGTTTTCTGCTGCTTCGTTCGACTGCCTCACTAGAACGAACCTGTATTTTACCGGATTTTCAGGAAGAAATTTGATATCTTCTGATGAACAGAAAGAAGGTCCATTGATAACACAAATTATCATCCCCCATCTTGCGAAATAGACGTTCCAGGTTTTCTCAATAGTTTCAGTGATTTCTGTATTTCATATTCAGTATACTTCAATCCATTCTCTGTAAATAACTTTATTTTTACATTTATTTCTCCAAAACCAGTATAAACTAAATCATTAGGTTTTTTTTTTGGAAACTTCCACTTTTCTTTTTTTTTTAAACATAAAATAATAATATTATTTTATATATTATCTTTTGGACGCGCCAGCGGCTTTGATCTAACAACTACAGAAATTATGGAAAGGGTTAAATAGAGAGACGATTAGAAATAATGTTTAGGAAAAATTAAAGTACAGAAATTATATCGGGAGATGGAAAAGAGAGAACAAAGGAAGAACTATAAGAAGCAGGAAGACCCAGTGTTTAGATTTTGGAGTACAAATTCAGAATCGAGGGCGGGACATTCAAAGATGATGTGGTCGGGAGTAGAGATGGAACAATGAAGGGGACAATCGGAAGAGGTGGACAGGAAAAAACGAATACGTGAAGAGGGCAGAAAGGAGTGATTAATACGCAGTCTGATTAAGTAAATGATCGCGGAACGTTTCCACATCAATAGTTATTTTTTTTCTGGTTCCTTTCTATTGTGTAGATATGCTTTACGCGTTTTTGTTAAGTTTTCAATTGCCACATCCGCCACCGCCAGAATAACCTCTGGCAATACTCTTTATTTCAACCGTTCCATAATTTCTCTAAACATATTTTTTGAAGTGATTTTACAACCAGAAATTTATGGTTAATGAAAGGAAGACCATTTTCACGAAAATAACGTTTTACAAAATACTGTCGTGTAGTTTTTTTGGTAGTAACGTCACGTTTGAGGGCCAATCCTTCATTCCACAATATATTCTTAAGATCAAAATGTCACGATTTGTTTTCCCCAAAACTTCTGATTCAGAATTAACATCGCTGTTGGTAATGTTGAGAACCCGTCAGCTGCTGCCCCCCCCCTCTGAGATACGCTTAATAGTAAACAGAAAAGCTTGTAAAGTCATACGGCTGTTCTCTAGCTGCAGTAATTTTTGACAATCCATTTTATTACCAAATATAAAATTCAATGCTTTATTCTCTGTTTCTAAAGCAAAACGAAATTATAAGTTTTTCTTAAACTCCTGAAAAACATTACAGCTAATGTTTTCATATTTTAATAATCGTTTTTCTTTAAAATTATAATTTCCGCTCGAATCTAAAACAATACTTGCATTTTCGGAAGAGGCACCATCGTCGGGCATATATTTTTCGCTCTTATGAAGTGGCATTACTACATATTTACTAAAACTTTATTATCGATCCAGGAATTTTCCGAACTCGGGAATCCTAACCACTTAACTTATGATTTTCCACCTTGACGTCTAATAACACGTTCAATTAAATATACGTCGGGGTAAGATGTTTTTCTTATAATTCTTCCGCATAGAAAGCACCAACTAACGGTTTACCGGTTCTATCTTTTAACGTATACGTCGTAGGGAAAGTCGAATTCACTGTATTTATACTAAATAATTCACCAGTCCAGTTCGGAGTATAGCCTTTCTCCAATAATGTTTTAACTTTACTGATACGAACTACGTTGTCGACTTTAAAAATTTTTGATTTGCTCGGCGGAGAGAATCGATCAACAGCTTTACTACATTCTCTTGCAATATGTTCTGTAACTTGCCTTTCAACGTTCTTATTTACATCGGCAGGTGCAAATTTTATCGTCGGGTGTATTTTCATATTTTCGGGTAAGTTCGGGCAAAATTTGTAACCAGCGTTTATTACGATTAACGGTAAATTCTTTCCATGTCCAATTTTTTATTGTACGATTAAAACGTTCTACAATACTTGCTTTAAGCGGCGAATGTGTACTATATAAATTAATATTATTTCGATTTAAAACGGCTCGTACTTGCGGATTATAAAATTCAGTACCTTGATCTGTCTGCAAATGATTAGGAGCTTCAACATCTCTTTCTGCTAAAATTTTTTCTAACGTTTTACCGATTATCGGGCCACACTCTTTTTCTTTATAGGAACGGTCCACGCATATTTAGAAAACGCGTTTATTACGGTTAATATAAATTTATGTCCTCGATTGAATCGTGCATATTGCGACATATCGATCAAATCAGCTTGCCATAAATCGCTAATGTCTAAAAGTTGTACACATCGCGTTGGATAACGTTTTCGTGCAGGTTTATGAAGTTCATCGGCTATACCGCGCTGTAATGATTTTGATGTAGATGTTTGTTTCGTAGGCATCTTTTTCTAATACTAATCAATAAGGTAACTCTGAATGTAACCTTCTTCAACCAACTCTTCCTCGATCGCTAAAATTTCGATATCTACACCTGTATTACCACTTAGACGCGTGTAATAACTATAATCATTCGACTAATTCATTAGGATCGTTCCAATACTTGAATCGAGGTCTTTTAAGACTTACCCTAACGGGGACATCATTATATATATACGATTCTTCTTATTTTTCTTCTGCTTCGCACTCAATAAATTTTCGTGATAACCTTTTCCGCTGTGCTCAGCAATTCGAAACAACTGTCGAATTATATTCTTATATTTCACATTGTCACGACCTTTCATCTATACCATTACCACGCAGATGAGCTCCAGTAAATTGCAGCAATTGTTTATATATCTCCAAGTCATCGTTATTATATTTGTTTTTATTTACTTTAGTCTCCAATAGTGAATACAGTACACCTTCGGTGAAAGGAAATTTCATGCGAATGTTTCCTTTTCCTAAATATATTTCTCCGCGATCTTTATTCCATGAAATTGTTGTGTACCCAGCATATACTCATCGAGAATGGGATTATACTTTATTCCGTAAATTTGATCTCTAGGTACCGGATCATCTCCATCAATACGAAAGGGACCTATTTCACTTAGAATAAACATGTCCTTTTCAAATTCTTCATCAGTATCAGCAGTTTTATCTTTCATGAAAGTTACTATGCACTAGTTTTCGATTCGCAACTAGAGAATCAGTTATTGCATAAGCATCTTTTTTCATCCTTTTTGGTTTTTGTATTGCTTCTCGGATCTCTGACAAAGGTTTCGTAACCGGTTCCAACACTGTAGCCGTAACGTTCGCAACATATTTGCTATTGGCCTTTAACACATTATATTTATTCAATATATCGGTACGTATCTTTTCCAATTCAGTTTTAAGTTGTAATTCATCTTCAATATTCCTTTTAACGCTATTCATCGCCATATTTATAATCTTCAATCAGTATAAACTCATCAAATCCACGGCGAAATCGACCTTTATATACTTCGCACTCTTTATCAATCACTAGAAATCCGTGCTTATTCTTCCAACATATATTACAAAGTTTCTTAAAAGTCTTAATCGAACACACGCCATTAACGTGTTCATCGTATATATGGCGTATATTTATATCATCTTGAGCAAAGACAAGTATGAAATTAGCGTTATCTCGAATCATATGTTTAGGGATATTTACATTATGTCTGGCACAAGTAAAAACAATCCACATTTTTATGTCACCACATCGAAAAATACTGTTGTAGAACAGGATGCGATGTATTTGCAGGTACATCGTCAAATATAAATATTGAATTCCGATTAATCACATCTGGCGTTACTACATCATCCTCCTTCTTAAATGTTTGATAACCAATTTCTGGCGTAGACTTGTATATCGTATCTAACAATTTATATTTCGGTTGATATAAAAAAGTACTATGTAGACATTTTCGTATCGCAACCCAATGGGGTGTGTTAATAGCGTAAATAACGAATTTGTTTTTCCACATCCGCTCGGACCAACAATTAAACATCTCATATTATTTAGAAACAACGATCCATGTTTATAACGTTCTGTGGCCTCACTATCTTTTACTAGTGTTAGCACATTACTTATAGGTAATATAGTTGATTGCTTTTCAATTTTCATTGTAGCTTATTTACTGCTTTAATAAAAATCAATAACAACAACTAAAAAATATAAATACGCCTATATTTAGCGTTAAATACTCGCAGAGTCGTGTGATTGAAAGTATATATATTGATGTAAATCAATTTGTGTTAAATTTACGAAAGAAACTAAATAAAAAAAAGAAATAACTATCTTGCGGGCGCCAGTGGCAAAGTAACGGCTTGCCACTACCGGAAAGCTCTGCCAAGCAGAGCTCGAGGCTTTTAACGAGGTACAAGAAAAATACATAAAAAAAAATCTCGCGAAATCCGCCGTTCGAAGGCGGTAGTGTCTCCCCGGTGGAGATGTCACGGGTCCACCACGTGTCCAAATGAAATCTTTTATAAAAAAACGTATGTATTCAAAAACAATCACAAATGAAGCGACGGAACCGCGTAATAAATGCGTAAACGAAAAAGGAAATGCGGTGTAGACTAGTAAAAAAAAATATTACATAAAAAGAACGAAATTTCGGTCAAACTATGATGAATGCACGCCGAAATTAACAATGACTAGGGTAAAACAGATATACGCGACGGGGTGATCTTACGACCAAAATTAAACGACCGATCATTATTGACTTGAGCAACGAATTAACTCGACTCTATCGCGTGAACAATTAATTAATATCAATATCAAATTATAGTGCCAGATGCACGAACGAAGATTTCGGTACTCGATGGGCTTTTACCGAACGACATAGTCGAATCGCTGAAATTACCCGGTACCTTATCAATTAATTCGAACGCCGTCGAATTTTCTAGAATAGTGTAGAGAAGGCAAAAGATCGGGAAGAGTATCTGTATACATTGCAGAGTGGATAGAATTTAATACTATAAAGTTAAATATGACAACTGGAAATATTGTAGGTGTATCGTTGCTTTTAAAAAATACAAAATCTGTTAATATTATCAGCATATACCGTTTCAGCGATGAAATTTATGCGAATTTTATTGACGAGTTACCAAATTTAATAATAAATTTACCTAATAAGTTTGTTTTAGCAGGAGACCTTAATGTAAACTTATTAGATGAGCGAAATAATGGAATCTATCTTAACACTTTATATACACACGGTTTGAGTAGTATAATAAATGAACCCACATATGCACGAAACAAACCTGAATTACTCGTCATATCGCGATCACGTTATTGTCAAGGGTATAAATAACGGTTTACGGACAAAAGCGCACAAGAAAAAAGCGCACATGGATAAAAGCGCACACGGACAAAAGCGCACACGGATAAAACCGCACAGAGATAAAAGCGCACACGGACAAAACCGCACATCGATTTGCAGAACAGAAGCTAAATTATTAATTTCTCGGTTCTCGGCAATTGCATCATTTGTGAAAAGGCAAAACTGGACGGTTGGCCCGCAAAGAATTTAAAATTCAAAAAAATTATTGGTAATCAGCGAAAACAAAGTAAAAATAATACAATTTTTTGTATGATTCACTAGTCATTTTTCTGTTTTTTTTTTGTTCTTATATGTGTATTTGTTTGTTAATAATCATAGTGTCTATTGACTATGACCGCTAGGAAGTTACCGTATATAAAAAAATAAAATTTGTATCAATAATGTATTCAGGGGCGTTTCAAGCATGCCAAGTTGTGGGAGTGGTGCATTACCCAAAATACCGATTCATGGATTCATATAATTTAAAAATAATTCTTTTTTTATACTGTATAGCTTATATAAAAAAATGTTATTTGGTGTTTTTTAATGATTTTCTTTAAACTTTTACAATGTGGGTCTTTTATTTTTTACTTTTGCAGTCAAAACTGATTTAGATCGAACTGTGAGGACTAAATATATTTTTAAGAAAAAATTTTATTAAAAGAAATCTCACCTTTTAATGCTAAGCCTATAAGACTTTGTAATAATGCTTTACTTTTTCAAACAGTGAGGGTAACTTTTATTTTACACTGTTGTACACTAACCATTTCTTTATAAATTGTTTCAACTGGTCTGAATTTTCTTAATAATTTTTGCTTTTAAATTAGTATCGAAAAATCCGCAACTCTTTGTTAACTTGGTAAAAGTTTTCATTATATTTGACACTTCTATATCGTCAACCGTTTGTTTGCTTATTTCTTCTTCATCATTTTCATCACTGTTGTTTATTTGACTCTTTGATCGCGGTTTCATTGCTGATTAAAACAACTGTTGCAATATTTTTGTCAACGTTTAATTATTCCTTTGATAATAAATTTCCCGATGATCATTCTAATATTGTGAAAAACTTGAACTCTGTTTTTATTCCGCAATACTTCAAACTTTTGTATTAAGGAAATTTTACTTACTTTCATTTTAATATGATCAGAATAAAATATATAAATATAATGATTGAATGATTTAAAACTGAACAGAATTCGCTGTTAATTAAGCGGTTTCTATTGTATAATTCTTTAAATTTCTACAAGTCTGTTGTAGTGACCTAAATTGTACGATTCTTGGCCGTTGTTAAGAACTTCGCAATTCGACCATAGTTGCAGACAAATACATAAATTAAATATATTCGACCTTCCTTGTTACTAGGTGAATATCTTGATGCAGAGGGACTAAAAACGTACACAAAAAAAATCTAAAATTTATTTCAATGAAATAGTTCGGAAATTTAAATTATGGTGAAGTTGTGAAAGAGTTTCATGTAGAGTTGAGAAAAAATACGTCAAGAACATTATGTTTGATTTACCTGTTACTTAAAATAATCAAATTTCGTACTTTCAGCTAAAATTCATCTGCTTTTAAAATTCATTATTTTTAATTTCTAATATGGGAGAATTTAATTTTTTTAAATAAAATGAGCAGGGGCCGATACCTTCTGTGATTTTAATAATTTAAAATTATTTTTGCTAAGAATTCTAAACGAAACGGTTATTTGCTTTATTATTATCTGGAAATGCCATTCGTTGTTGGAGAAATTTATTATTATGTTTTGTGGTGAGTGTGGTTAACGGGGAGCCAATAAGTGGCCCATAAACGTACGAAAAAGATGTATAGAAGAAAAGAAATTAAAAGTATTATAGCAGAAATACAATTTTGTGAGCAAAATACTTTAAGGTGGATAAAAAAACATTAATCATTTGGCAAAATCATGATGTTTTCGTTATAAAACTCTTAATTCAAATATGAGATTTAATTTACTTAATTTTGAAATATATATTTTATTGAAATTAATAAAAATTTTTTAAAATGGGCCGAATTTGAAAACAGCAATAAGCATATTATAAAATCTTTAATTAAAATATAAAATCTCCGAATTTAATGAGTCCGACTTTAAAAGTATGTATTTTATTTAAACTTGAAAAACTCTTTCTACTTTTGATCGACCCTGAAAAGGACAATATGCATTGAATCATATGAAGCAAATGTTATATTTTATAATAGAAATTAATTGCGAAGTAAATTTCGATTTTCGTTTTTATTTTTTAAAGTTTAACTTTGATTACAGTTTGACTGTTTTATGAGTATTTATTTTATTTACTACATTTTATCAAGAAAAAAGTAACATTAATGAAAACAAACGGTTTCCGCTCATCGTTGTATGTGAATAATTGAAAATTAATTTCAGCGCTCAAATGATCGTTCACAAAACGGTGACAATAAAAAAAGTGATAAAATCAAATTACCAGATTTGAATGCAAAAGGCAGTACATTTCATGATTTAAATGCAATTTTTGAAATACTTAAAAAACTTGTAAAATCTTCGCAAGAATTGAGAAGCATTTGCACGTCAATATGTAAACGTTCTATATATTCCTTCAAAAATTTAAAGTTACATCTATTATATCTATTATTAATTTGATTCAAGAATTATTTTTTTTACTGGAATTGTAAATATTTTTCGAAAAGGTTAAAAAATTGAAAGAATTTTAAATAAGTCGTCATGAATACAAGAAGTAAAGACTTCAAAAACAGCTCTGTTTTTTTTAAATGGAATGTTATAAAATCGACGTCACATGTAGTCTCCCCAGGGCTTCATCACAACTTTTTAGCGTACAACGCACTTTGTATTTGAAAAATCAGGTTTGGGATTATGAATATTTTTTACAAAAAGAACCAGAGAGTTGATCAATGCAGAAATTTGTTTATCATTATCCATTTTTTGAAACATTTTTACCGTACTTCGAATTAGTTGTATAACATCAAACTTATTACTGAGTTCTCTGTTCAATGATTCCATTAAATTTTTGATTTTAAGCATGATACTTTTAGCAAAAACAATGAACAAATAAAATCAAAGATTAACTTTTTTTAAGCGGACTAAAGGTATAAACATGTGTTTTACTGTCAAAATCTTTATTTGTTTTAAAATACGAATTCGATTTTTTAAAACAATTCTCAGCCTTAACATTGTATTATAAAGAACTTTATCATTTGAAAATAACGTTTTCTACTATTGGAAAGAATTTGAATTAAAGTCACTGTTGTCGGCCGAAATTTTAAACTAACGAATTTATTATTTACACAAAAAAAAAAAAACAGATAATCGGCGAAAATAAAAAAAACAAACAAATCGACTAAATTCTACTCTTTATTAATTTTTCACGCAAATTAACAGAACATAACTTTTACAAACAACAAATATACGCATTTATAAATCGATAACAACGCTGTATATATTCGAACAACTAAAGGAGACACGTTTTCTCCCGCAAACAAAACACACAATGACCCACACCAATTCGCTACATACGCGTCTCTAAAACTAAAAAATACTTGATGCCGACCGCAACAGCCATACTGTCCTTAAAAAAATACATACCAACGCTATCCTGAAATATGGCAACCTTTTAAATTAAAGCGCTGGCATACAATTATCAAATAAAACAAAAATATAAATATTGCGGGCGAAAATAATAGAAATAATAATTAAATATAATCGGACCTTGTTACGCAAAATTAAAAATAATGAATCTTAAAAGCAGATGAATTTTAGCTGAAAGTACGAAATTTGATTATTTTAAGTAACAAGTAAATCAAACATAATGTTCTTGACGTATTTTTTCTCAACTCTACATGAAACTCTTTCACAACTTCACCATAATTTAAATTTCCGAACTATTTCATTGAAATAAATTTTAGATTTTTTTTGTGTACATTTTTAGTCCCTCTGCATCAAGATATTCACCTAGTAACAAGGAAGGTCGAATATATTTAATTTATGTATTTTTCTGCAACTATGGTCGAATTGCGAAGTTCTTAACAACAGCCAAGGATCGTGCAATTTATGTCACTACAACAGACTTGTAGAAATTTAAAGAATTATACAATAGAAGCCGCTTAATTAACAGCGAATTCTGTTCAGTTTTAAATCATTCAATCATTATATTTATATATTTTATTCTGATCATATTAAAATGAAAGTAAGTAAAATTTCCTTAATACAAAAGTTTGAAGTATTGCGGAATAAAAACAGAGTTCAAGTTTTTCACAATATTAGAATGATCATCGGGAAATTTATTATCAAAGGAATAATTAAACGTTGACAAAAATATTGCAACAGTTGTTTTAATCAGCAATGAAACCGCGATCAAAGAGTCAAATAAACAACAGTGATGAAAATGATGAAGAAGAAATAAGCAAACAAACGGTTGACGATATAGAAGTGTCAAATATAATGAAAACTTTTACCAAGTTAACAAAGAGTTGCGGATTTTTCGATACTAATTTAAAAGCAAAAATTATTAAGAAAATTCAGACCAGTTGAAACAATTTATAAAGAAACGGTTAGTGTACAACAGTGTAAAATAAAAGTTACCCTCACTGTTTGAAAAAGTAAAGCATTATTACAAAGTTTTATAGGCTTAGCATTAAAAGGTGAGATTTCTTTTAATAAAATTTTTTCTTAAAAATATATTTAGTCCTCACAGTTCGATCTAAATCAATTTTGACTGCAAAAGTAAAAAATAAAAGACCCATATTGTAAAAGTTTAAAGAAAATCATTAAAAAACACCATATAACATTTTGTTATATAAGCTATACAGTATAAAAAAAAATTATTTTTAAATTATATGAATTCATGAATCGGTATTTTGGGTAATGCACCACTCCCACAACTTGGCATGCTTGAGACGCCCCTGAATACATTATTGATACAAATTTTATTTTTTTATATACGGTAACTTCCTAGCGGTCATAGTCAATAGACACTATGATTATTAACAAACAAATACACATATAAGAACAAAAAAAAACCAGAAAAATGACTAGTGAATCATACAAAAAATTGTATTATTTTTACTTTGTTTTCGCTGATTACCAATAATTTTTTTGAATTTTAAATTCTTTGCGGGCCAACCGTCCAGTTTTGCCTTTTCACAAATGATGCAATTGCCGAGAATCGAGAAATTAATAATTTAGCTTCTGTTCTGCAAATCGATGTGCGGTTTTGTCCGTGTGCGCTTTTATCTCTGTGCGGTTTTATCCGTGTGCGTTTTTGTCCGTGTGCGCTTTTATCCGTGTGCGCTTTTGTCCTGTGCGCTTTTGTCTTGTGCGCTTTTGTCCGGTCACCATAAATAACTGTACTGAACACAAATTTCACTTATAACACCATAGATTTAGATTTTCCCGATTATAGAAGAATGGATGTCGATATTCCACTATCCTACAATGCCTTAAAGCGTTAAAAAATCTCTTCCTCTTCATTCTGTTGATACTATATTGTTATGTTTTAATGCCAGATTTGCTTTCATTTTTAGTTTTACTTAAAATCTTTTTCTTTATATCTGCATCGAATAATTACGTTTTCTAATTATTCTCATTATTACGTGTGGTTTTTAAGATTGTTCAGTTTTAGTTATTCTTTTATTTGTTTATTATATTTTGCGTATATAATTTTCAGTTTCCACTATCAGCGCTACGTAGCGCATTTGTGGATTTTTCATGTCGATAATAATAATAAATGATTTGATTTTTTTCCGTCCATTTCTGTGCGCCGAGGGATTTTTGCGGTAGCTCATCCGGTCGGTTCGAGCAGCGCAGGAAGCTTGATTTGGATTTCATGATACGCCAGCCTTCTGACCGAACATTGCGTGCCTGTAGCTTTGTTCTTTTTGCGTCGGTAGCAACGAATTCCGAATTTCGGCGGGGCTATGGCGAAGGCAAGATACAGCTTATCCACTTTGGCAGATTTTAAGCAACCAGTGAGGACGTTTCACTTATCGAGGTATCGATCTTTTCGGTATGCACCGATTCTCTCCCCATACTGGACATCCGTATTCTGCAACCGAGAAACATAGCGCTAAGGCTCTGGTGCGTAAAAACGTTACGCTGTTTTTGATCAAGTGTGAGCAAACGAGGCACCCATTTTGCGCGCAGAGCTTGTTCATGCCCAAAACAACATGTAAAATATGGAACATTCGTTCAGACGATATGCCTACACACCTTCAGCTAACTCTTTAATTTTGATGCGCTGATCTTCCAGCACCATTCTGTGTATTTTTTCGACGATTTCTGTCACGGTTGCTTCTATCAGACGTCCACTGCGTGGTTCATCTTCTGTGCTCGAATGACTCATCTTAAATTCTACAATCCAGCGTTTAACAGTGGTTTTTGAAGGAAAAGACTCCTTTAACATTGAATCGAGCTCGGATTGTATTTGTGTTGCATTTAAACTTTAAAAAAAAAAAATTTAATCACAGCTCGTGTTTCGTTTTTTTCCATTTTTTACGTAACACACGAATTCTCTATTTGAAACTGCCACAAAACTGGTAATACGTTTTCAATCAAGCTGAAACTTGTTCAGCGACGCTGTAAAGGATCGAACTGCGTAACGCCTTCGATGAATTAACCTTACCAGCGCCATTTCTTGGCGAGGCCCGGAACTTTTCAAATCACCCTCGTATATTACCAAAGTTCACCTTAGTGTCAGCATATGCACACTTAAACCGGTGTCAAAAGCAGCTGCTAAATTGTTCAGGTTTTAAAGATCGATAAACTAAAGAATAAATTTAATTCTTCGATATAGACCCATTTAACGCGATAAATTGACGAGGACTAAAAACAAACATGAAGCTCGCAAAAAAATCTATAAACATTTTTTCCGCTTTATTAATTGCAGTATACGAATAACGGAGACAGATTTTAATGACAAAAAAATACACTGGACCGTTGTCCTTCCTACAGCCGAATTAACAAATGAACGTGTGTGTACATATTATAAAAAATATATATCGTGGTATTTCTGTCAAACGAAGTTGATCGGGTTCCGAGACCACCGCCGTTTTTCGAATTTTTTAATGAGACCGTTTGAAAAATGTTTAACATTACTTAATACACAGAGTAATACGATTCGGATTTTTTTCAGAATCAGGACTAAAGATTGTGAAATATACGATAACAATTCTTACGCATTTATATTTATTTCTTACAAGCAGTAACGGAAAAAGTGGAAAAAATTTCTCTTTCAGGCAAAGCGAGTTGTAAGAACACCCAGAAAACAGCGCCGTATTTCAACGCTAGTCGTGCTAATCTTTGTTTTTGCAGTTTACAGCGCGCGTCGAAAGTTTAACAGGTGAAATTATAATATTTCGACGCGCGACAAACGTTGAACCAGCGTACACACATTCAGGTAATATTGAAAAATTAACGGTTAAACGTATTTCGCGGCTCAACTGCAAATCAAAATAGAACGGACGCGCTCTGTGCTAAATGTAAATTAAACGATAATTTATGTGGAACAGTGAACAAAAAGATCACATCTCTGAGACGGAAGTGGCGAATAAATTTAGTCTCCGCCTTCAGCTCGTGGTCGCAGAACATACGGACTACCGGTCTTGGGAGCGGAAGTAGCGAATCTAAATTTACATCATCGGTCGTTGTTTTCGAGGAATTCGGACGACAATGCCGTTGAGCAAGATTGACTTTGAAATCATTCTTCTATCCCGGCCGTGTTTAGCGCAGTTGCATCCGAGTGGAAGACTGGCAAGAATAGTTTTTGGTAAATGTTTGGCAGCTTTCTGACGACTAAAGCGGTGACTCGCTTCCTCCAGCAATCAGATCAACTCCTAAAAAGTTGATCAGTCTCAAAATTGACATCTTAACCTATTCTCGAAATTAATTCTCTCAATCGGCAGCGGACACTTTAGTTGCATATTAGGTCAGCTATTTTCGAAATCAAGTCTCAATCATAGCAGACTCTAGTCGAAATAAATTTGATGTTTCGTTTTCAATGCGGTATTAATTTTTCTCGCAGCCTGATTTTCGATGACTAACGACTATTTCGGAGATTCGACACAATCAGAAGTCGCTTTAAGTCTCTTCCCGGATAACAGATAACTTATTTCGCGGCTATAGTTCGACTGAAAAACAAATAACCACGCGAAATGGTGCTGATCTCAATGTAAAAAATAATTGTGTTAATAATCAATAAGTCCCCTTGGTAAACACGCTACTTATAAACTCATTTGGATTTATTAAGATATCGCTACTTATCTGCCTTTTAAACACGGTTGTCATGTACCAAATACCAAAACTTGCCTTTTATTGAAAGCATTTTTTTCAGCCTGGGCAAGAGAATTTTTAAATTATTTCGAATACAAGCATTTTTTTTTTTTTTTTTTTAGGAATGAGAATAATGAGAAAATATTTTAATTTATTATCGTAATGGTTAAATAAATAAATTTAATTTAAAACATATATATTGATTTAAAAGAAGAAAGGTTTTCTTGGTTGTTGAAGTTATCCACATGTCCATTTTCGGTAGAAACCACGTTGGAAAAATTCATCATTGATTCTAACGATTCAAAACAGATTACACTGTTCATCATCAGAAAAACAGCTGACGAAATGAAAGATAACCGAATCGTATAAATAGTAAGCCAAAAAAAAAAAAAACAGAAAAAAAAATGAAAACGAAAAAAAAAACACCCAAAAGAAAACCAATCAATCAAACTAGCCAGTATTGCCCCATTGAGTAATGTGGACAGTAGTAGCGTCTCTTAAACTAGAACTTCTGTCTTCATTATCAACATTGGACATATTGTTAACAGAGAAGCATTAGAAATTGAAAGATATCAAAATTTCAATAGAGAAAACGGTTACGAACTTTTTTTTTTTTTTCAATCACGATCTGGTCAAAGTGGCCATTTAGCGAATTTTTTTACCCTGAACTGATGTGAAGGGAAAAGCACCTACCGGCACTCACCCACAATCTGTAATCCTACAAAAGGTCTAGGGGTTTATGACGCCTTAATCTACATATATTACCGGTGGTATTCAGCAATTGTACTGTCTCTGAGTACAATGTTTAATAACGTCATTTACGTACGGAATGCACAAGTCTTTGTGCAGAGCATCATTGGTTACATACCATGGTGCATTTGTTAGGGTCCTTAAGAGTTTATTCTGGACTGTTTGAATTACTTTTATATTTGTTGGCTTAGCACAGCCCCAAAGCTGCAGCCCGTACGTCCATATTGGTCTGATGACAGTGGTGTACAGCAAGCGCTTATTTTCCATTGACAACACGCTATTTCTACCTATAAGCCAGTTCATTGTCCTAACTCGAATGTTAATTTCCTTTTTCTTCTTATCAATATGTTGCCTCCAGGTTAGTCGCCTGTCCAAATTCATACCCAAATATTTCACACTGGTTTGAATTGGTATAGTTGTATTACAGATTTTAACAGATGGAACCGTAACTTTTCTATTGGTAAAGTGGACATTAACCGATTTTTCTTCATTTATCTTTATTTTCCATTTTCTGAACCAATCTTCCGTTTTCTGTAAATTAACACTGGCAGTGACAGGATCCGTGCTACATGAAAGCAAGGCTGTGTCATCAGCGAATGTAGCTACATGCACACTGTACATTACCGGAAAGTCGGCAGTGTATAGTAAATACAGCGTGGGTCCCAACACTGAACCCTGGGGCACCCCGGCTAACACAGGATGAATCTCAGAAAGTTCATGTTCAAAGTGTACCTGAAAATATCGGTCATTGATGTAAGAATTCATCAATTGTGATAAATTTTCCGGAAGAAGTAGTTTTAATTTGTACTGTAAACTTCCGTGACACACCTTGTCAAAGGCCTGAGCAACATCAATAGACGCAGCCGTACATACCTGCTTTGTTTCTAGACTATTTTCAGTTATATTTACTACCCTATGTAACTGATCCACTGTGGAGTGTTGTTTAACAAAACCCTGAGTCAAATTTGGAAAACGGTTATCAGACAGTTAAAAGATGTAACATCTGTTGAGTGTAAGGGTGGGTTTTCGAAGGGCTCAGCACAGTTATTAGGTAATGTTGCCCCCCAACACAATTTGTTAACAATATGGGTAATGTTAATAATGAAGACAAAAGTTCTAATGTTAAATACAGGTTAAGAGGCGCTACTACTGTCCACATTACTCAGTGAGGCAATACTGGCTAGTTTGATTGTTCAGGTTTTTTTTTGTTTTCCTTTTTTTTGCTTTAGGCTTACTATTTATACGGTTCGGTTTTCTTTCATTTCGACAGTTCTGATGATGAACAGTGTAATCTGTTTCGAAACGTTACGAGTTTATGATGCATTTTTTCAACGTGGTTTCTACCGAAGATGGACATGTGAATAAACAAGTATATTAAAGTTGTTCCGTTGTAAAAAATCTATCATGATTACAGAGTATCTTCGAAATGCGTTAGTGTGTAATAATTTAGTACTTTGTAGAAAGTGTATATTATTTTCCTGTGGTTTATTTGATTACATAATATTGAAATGGGAAAAAATTGAAAAGTACAAAATCTGATGGCGCTTAACAATCAGTTGCTAAAAATAGGAAGTACTATCACAAAATGGTCACGTTATTATTAGAAAATATTGAAATGCGAGACGCTTAGTAAAAACAAGTCATCAATTGTTTCTTTCTCCTTTTTTTTATCACCCTTGAGAAGTGGGGACAGTGCTAATTATACACCTATTAGTACCATGCAAAATAGGAAAGAGATACAGTGTTATGGTAAACACCGCGAAAAAAGTTCACGATTTTGTTTTCATATTTTGCTCATGAAAGCATGCGCTGTTGATTTTTTAAACCTTTTTCTATCATTTATACGGTTGTTATCGTCGGGTTTGCTATAGTTAATTCACTGTTTTTTTATCTGTTTCTTTTTTCCGCCTAATTGAGTATTTTTTTAAATTTTTATATTTTTTATTTTACAATCCTTTTATAAATTTTACTCCACGAAAATTCTAGCTCTACAGATAATATTCTAAATAGCGAGAATTTGCACCGACAAAAAAATAAAACGGCACAACGGATAATGGGTGCAAAAAGCCGTTCAAAGGCTATCAAAAGTGGACAGCATAATTTGTTCTTTTAAACACACTTTAAACGAAAACATTCCGATTCATTCAATTGACTTACTTAAATATCGTAACGGCTACTTGATTTATTTTTTAATTGTCGAAAATTTCACCCTTGGAAGCTGCTGGCACACGTGATCGATACTTTAATTTTAATGATATATAAACTTGAACAATTTCTCTGTACTGTTTTATCAGTTGAACGTAAACGATTTCTAACTTGCAAGTTTATGTATCGGGAATTTTACATTTCTTTATTATATTCGTTCGAAAAAATGTATAGATCAAAAAAAAAAAAAATGAATATACTTAGAAATTGAATAAAGATACTATTCGTTACTATTTTAAAGCAGTAATCGTGTAATTGATCGAATTAAAAACGATTACTACGAACGTTGAGAGCAAAGTGAAAATTAATATTAATATAAATCCATTTCCTTATTACGTATAAATAATAAAAATGCAGGAAAAAAAGAAAAAACCAACAGAAAAGTATTTTAATTCGCGAAATAAACTGAAATCGAATATCTCAGAGCAGTCGCATACAAAACCGTGTATCGCGCCGGATCACTTTCAACTTATTCGGTGAATTAGTGTATATTTTCACGATTATTGTATGTTTAAGGGCGAAGAAATGTTCGTGGCGAACTTTTGCGAAATAGCAAACATCGATGCTGGCAAGAAGCGAGCATGCTCGTTTAACCGGGCAGCATCGAAAAGAATGTGGATCAACATCACGGGATACAGTTTTTACGTTCGTTTAAAAAAGTCGCCTGCCGAAACTTATTCGGTGCCGAAAGAAACATTTATCGAACACAAATGTGTATAGTGGAAACATTTTCGGCGGCATGCTGAACGAAGTCGAAGGCTCGAAGACGCGAAAGTTATAAGAACTGGTGCGCAGGTAGTCGCATGGCACGTCGTCACTGGACCGAATTCACAATAGGCCGTGTTAAATTAACTTTTTTTTCCTCTACTAAATATTGCCAGATATTCGTAAACGAGAGCTCGCGAGCAGAATTAATTTTTGTATTCTCCTAGATCTTTTGACTAACTGTTCGAATTAATTTATGTCTTCCTAGAATTAGCCGAAATTTCGTTCTTGCATAATACTGAAAAACGCATTCCCCGCCTCGAACAGATTTTCAGTTTTCAAAAGGCTATCGAAGTTAGCTTTGTTATACATGCGTCTCTTTAACCGTTGCCCAACTTTGCGCCATCTTCCTTCAGTTTCCTCCTTCGTAACTTTTTTTTTTTTCAGTATTATAAACTACTATTGATGCATAAATTCCTCCTCCTTCCGCAGTATTATAGGCAGAATGCGCAGCGCTTGATTTGACTCTCATTGTACTAGAACATTTCCTCTCTCCGCAAAATTCCCTTTTCTCAATCTTCTTCAAAATCCGCTAACGTCGTACTTTTACACCTTTCGTCCGTACATAATCCTGAATGATACACTTTTTTCTCGTCTACCATTTTGATGCGCTGATTGGTCGTATTTTGCTAGCTCTTTTCTGAATACTTTTTCCGCTTCGGGCTTACTCTAGTGAAAATATGCGAAGGACCTTCATAGGTCACTTCCGTTGCATACCCAAGAGTAAAGTGGCTGTGTCTCGGTGAAAAACTTGATGGAATTACATTCTCGCGGCTAGCAGAATTTTTGGTGCACCATAATAACGCTCTATGATGAAGACTGGTTGTGCAGACTAGCATTTTTTTTCTGGTTGACATTTTTATAAACGAAATGAATCTACCATTGCGCAAAGCTGACACAATTTTCGGTACAGCTGAGAAAATATCTTCTTTTAAGAGCACAGATATCCGTTGAAATGCACTGAAAAGTAACATAGACCGATTGCTTCCGTTCTAATTACGCAAAAGTATTCAAAATTCGTTTGAAATTTTTAATTGGATGTTGCACGTGTTCAGCATGAACGAAAAACCGGCCGGTTTAGAATACGAGCACCTTACAGACTGCGTAATGCACTAAACCCGGGAAATTGTAGCATGAGCAAGTCCAAGTCTTGTCTGAAAGAGCAGAATTAGTATTGTTGCCTTTCTTATCTCTCCGTGCAGTCGCATCACTTTCCGACTGCACGACTGCGGAAGCAAAATGCAAAAGTCGTTCTAGTGCTGAACCACTGCAATTATTAAATTCTAAATAAGAAAGCTGTGCATAAACGTGCAACCACGGGTAATTACTTTTTTTATGCATTGAGAAGTTACAGGAAATTTCGATAATTTTTTTTAAATGTAATTTTATAGCCCAGGATTTATTCTCATTCAACTCTTCCTTTCCGCAAATAATGTTATTCTCTGAGCGCACTGTTACCTCTGCTAAAATGTCGAATAGGTTTAAGGACCTGCTTCGTACACATTTCGATTACTAAAAGAGTTACGGGAGTTCGAAATGTCGCGAACCGCTCCTGCGTATACCATTCGTTGCAAGTTAAACACATATAATCGTGTCTTCTACTACCTTCATTCTACACCCGAACGAGAATTCTTCGTCGGTTGCTGTTGTCTCCTAGATTTTTTTTTTTTTTTCTTCTAATAATCTTTTTCGATAACGTGTTATTTTTAATTCCGGTTTTAAAGTAAAGTAAGTTCCAGACACTTGATAAGATATCACGGATTGCGATGTTAAGCATTCCGTAATGGCACTAAGCCCAACAACACTAACGAGATTAAGGAAGCCAATTTCCTTCTACCGGGTCTTATTACGCGACTAGGACTTTTTTTGCCCTACCCTGGGCGCCCAACGGCCTTGACCCTACAACGTGATGAATCAAGAGATAGAATTAAATAGCCAGACGGTCAGAAATGGAACTCACAAAGGACCGCAGGAGTGGAACAAATAAAGGCAATAGTATGGAAAGTATATGGGTAGCGTTAAAGGGACTAGGAAGAACGAAAGCTAAAAGTTGGGCGTACAGAAGGGAGGAATCGTTAAGGAGTGCAGGACATTCGAAAATGATATGATTTGAGTCACAAATATAAGGAGGCTCAGAAGCATGAGGGAAGCAGAAAGGAGAAGAGGACAAAGCGAATCGAAAGCGAGAAGAAGGGAGTAGAGAACGATTGATTCCGAGTCTAATTAAGGAAACAACAGTAGAACGACGACAGACAGGACTATAATGAAACCAAGGCAAAAAACGAGGAACCGGTTGAATAAGACGATACTGCGAAAAGCGATTTGAGAATAAAGATCGATACGTGTGTCTAACCAAAGTCTGGAATGATTAGAGCGTGATAGGAAAATAATGTCTGAAGAAGGGAAAGAGTTTTGGAAAGAATCATTGCGGGCGGCTGAGCGAGCTAAAGAGTCAGCTAAGTCATTGGCCTCTCTATATTGGAATGACTAGAAACCCGTAGAAAGTCTATGAGAATGGAACGGGACGAGAACAAAGAGGAGACGGGAGATCGAATAGAGAGAATGATACCGTCAGAAGAATGAGAAAGAGGAGATGGCTTGAAGAACGCTTTTGGAGTCGGAAACGATCAGGAATTTGTGAGCCACACTTGTAGAGGATATAAAATAAATGGCACGACGAATTAAGATCGATTCGACCAAGATAGAGCAGAAAGAAGGAAGTCTGAAGGACTCAGAGTGCAGAAACGTAGGAGACGTGCACCCACGCCCCTATCACTCTTGGGGCCATCCGTGAAGATTAAGACATAGGATGGAAAAGAAGAGTCCAGCAGTTGAAGGAATTCGAAGTTGGCTACATTGTGAGAGTAAGAATTAGCTCGGATCGGGCGAGAAGAAAAATTGTTGTTCTTATATTCACTAGCTGTAAATATTTTTTACAACGGAACAACTTTAATATATTTTTTTATTCACATGTCCATCTTCGGTAGAAGCCGCGATGGAAAAATTCATCATAAACTCGTAACGTCTAGAAATAGATTACACTGTTCATTATCAGAACTGACCAAATGAAAGAAAACCAAACGCTACTAGGACTCTTACAGCACCCTATTTGTTTTTTTTTTTTTTTTTTTTTTTTATGGCTCGGCTTTAGTTAACTATCAAGCCATTTAGCCAAATATTTGTTAAAATCTTCAAATTAACAACTTACCCATCCCCCTCTTTTTTTGTAACGTAATGTTAATAGTTTACGATAAATACGTCGTTTTTTTGTTGTTTTTTTTTTTTTTAATTCAGTTATATATCGTTCAGGTTAATGTACGCGTTGTAATTTGTACTATCCTTTTCATCTGTGTTATTTAAAAAAAAAACAAAAAACAACGTATTTATCGAGATTATTTTTTTTTAATAGTTCTACCGGAAAGTAGAAATTAGAAAAATTAACGAAAAAAAACAGTCACGATCGTTTCGCAGTCAGCTAGAGGTAACAGATTTACACTTGTCGGCTATATACAATTCCATCGTATTACTTCTTCATGCAGTTTCGTTTTTTGTTTTTATTTTTTGGCTCGGAAC
Source organism: Icerya purchasi (assembly GCA_039619475.1). Taxonomy (NCBI): domain Eukaryota; kingdom Metazoa; phylum Arthropoda; class Insecta; order Hemiptera; family Monophlebidae; genus Icerya; species Icerya purchasi. Next base: position 245,385,793 of record CM077115.1, read on the forward strand.
AAATTGCAACGTACACCTGCCCAATAGATCCCTACAATCAGTAACATTACGATTTTCCTTCGCTTCGCCGCTCCGCTATTGTCCCTATTATCCGTTTATGACTGAATCATACTCTTCTTCCTTCCTCACGTTTTCATCTTCATCTCGCTCTATCCCCTTGTTGCCTTTTTCATCCTGACGACGAAGCTGTCTGTGATCCTGACCATATCTTCTTTGAATGTCCATCCCTCGTGAACGAACGCACTTCTTTATACTCCGATCTGCTATCACGCAAACTCCCTACTCCTTATTGTGCTTCGTATATCGTATCGTTTCCGTCGATCTTCATTGTTCCTATCCTCAGTTCTTTTGTCTTATCATTAGCTGACTGAATCTACACTTGATCCTTCTCCCTCATGTCGTTTTTGGGCGAAGGTCTTTTGTTGACAATCCCAAAGGAAGGGGGTTATAAAAAAAAAAAAGAAAAAAGCAACACCTAAACAACATAAAATTAAAATCTAAGAAATTAATAGTAACCGGTAAATGGATAAAGAATAGAATAAAATAAAACTAGCCACCTACATAAACAAAATATTAAACGCTAACGGATAAGGGAAAAAGAAAAAAATTTAGACAAAAGAAAATCTTATCACTAGAACAAAGAAGATAAAAACTACACATGAGTGTAGTACGACATCGGGTCTTTAGAAAACACGAGTCTCTTGTCAAATTGGACGCAATTAAATAACAGGTGGTTATTGTCTTCTCTAAAATTTTGACGACAATTGTTATTACGTGCAATGCCCTGCATCTGAAAAGTTTAAACCTATTCAGCACTGGCCGGAGTGCAGCCTACACACAACAGTCTTTACGAGTGTCCATACTATGCGTGATACAAATATGATAAAACCAAGATGTGGACGGCAGAAATGGTTGAACCGTATGAAAATATTTACCGGGCCATTGTTCATTGCATATAAAACTCACTCAACAATCCACGTGATAGATAATCATTTTTTAACTTTAGCTAGAAGATCGCGGGAATGAATGGAAACTTAATACCCTATCCGACCCCTTCTTTAGCAATTGAATCAACTCGGTCACTAAGTAATACTCCACAGTGACCTGGAATCCAACACAAAATTTAACGACATCTCTCAATTTTGAAATATTAAGATACATTTCATTAATTCCATAAATGAGTGAATGACAATTATATGCAAAGTTTCTGCTCTGAAGCGCCCAAGAGAGAACTAAGGCTGTCCGAAAATACCGTAAACTCCCCCTTGGACTGCAACACATTTTTCACAACAATTTTCACTAGCAAGAAGCTCGGCCGTAAAAACCGAAACCTCTGGAGGTAATTCAAATTTCTGCTCAGTGATACATTCTATAATAAACCCTGCCCCTACACAACTTCATTAAATCCACGGAATTTAGTACCATCGGTAAAGATCAATCCCGATGGTAACCAGGGTATAATTCGTTCACGGTACCCAAAAAAACGAAGTTTACAATGTTACCACCACCAGGCAGTAGATGCAAATTCTGGCTTTTAAAGGGGTTAATATTAATGTCTAATTCGAGATAAAATTAAGGTGTCATAACTTAAATTAAAATAATTAGAAGGAGAAGGTTAACACAAGAGTTGGACTGTAACTACAATACATGATAGTTCTTTTGAACAAGAGTGGCGTTCTATAGTGAACAAATCCCCGATTACTACTTAAGTGCATTATCATGTTCATATGATCTGCCGGGAATATTTATAATAAGTTTCACTAACTGTGTGACTTTTTAATTTATAATTTCCAAAGCCGATTTACGCGAAGAAAATTGCTGCGTCGAAAGATGTCTTTTCGAAACAAAACGGCCTCTTCGAACTTTTCCAGCTCTACTTTAAACAGATATCTGAATTTCGGAATGCAATTTGTTTCAGGGCTGCGCGATGGAGAAAGGCTTCACTACAACAGAGCAGGTCGGATCTTCTTCAGTAACTCGCCTCTGCACGTTACAGGTGAAAAACCGCCGATGTATTTGACCAAATTTGGTGATGCACGAAAATGCCGGAAAATCGGTATAAAGGGGCGAGAGCAGTCGGACCAGTTTAACATTTTCACGTCGCCCGTAAGAAACACAAACGAACCGGAAATTTTCTCGCCTCTATCAATTTGACGACGTCATCGTTCGATATTCTACAATATTTGCCGCCGCGATTCGTTTCGGTTCGCTATTCGCTTTACTATAAAAAGGGTTCATTTTCCATTCGAGCGTGATAAGCGCCAAAAAGTCTCGCTGATAATACTCACTGCACGCTGCATCGATTGCTGAAACTGACGCACGGTCTTCCGATCGATAGGTAAGTGTTTAAATAAATACGCTGTTAAATTGTTCATGTGCTCGAATAAGTTCTAGCCGTTCGGAGAAGCGCTTACCTAAAAAATGATTAACGATTATTGTCGGACTTTTGTAAAACTAATCGCATTCATCTTGCACACGATGGAGCAAGCAATTTTTCTGATTCAGGTGTAATACATTCTGTTTGCTAAAAGATGATGGGGTTTAGCGTTAGAATATTTCGATATTTAACTGAAGTCCATTAACTACTGATTACTTTTGTATTTTCAATAGCATTTTAAACGATCAGAACCTGCAACTAAAGAGCTTAAAAACGATGCCTTACATCGTCCAATACAATAAATAGGATATCGGGCGTGTGTTGAATCGCAGTGTTTCCTCAACAATGTTAAAAGTTGCAAACAGTGTAAATTCTGCTGCTCCATTCCCGTGCTTTGCCACTTAATAAGTTCCGGCACTTCTGTGATTCGAATTGTTCCTTTTCGCTTTCGTATACTCGATTTTTTAAAGAATCTTCCGTTTGCTCGGTATAATAGTTCGGTATTAGAAAATTATTATTCTGCATAATCGCACAAAGAGCAGATTCTCGATGAAACATCGCAACAGCGTAGAGTCTAGGAGGAACAGTATTATTTTTTCAATGGCGTCTATTTAATTCGTTTCTTAAGAGTAGTACTGCAGTTTACTGCAATCGAAAACACTTTTTTTGAACATTACCTGTTCAGGATTTTATTCATTGCAGCCGCTATTATTGTTCGGTTTTTAGTATGACTGAAAAATTAACGACTGGAAGAAGATTCCGGCAAATATTGATGCAAGAAACGTGAAATTTACGTTTTTTTTTTTAATGCAACATGGTTGATCACGCGATTGTATCTATGTAGAGCATTGCGCTTCTGAAAATTATATCGTTGCTTTGAGGAAAACTCGAACATCCCGGTAAAGAAATGATTCTCGATGTAATTTGTAATTTACTAAATTTTCGAAAAATGTTGCCATTTTAGTCTCGTTCTAAGTGTACACACTACTGTACACTTCCATTATCAGTATTGCCTCCTCTATATGTGGTCGTTATATCTGAAAAACAGGCTGCAGATCATGGTATGCAGCGTGTTTTTCATTTCCCTATTAATAGTTCGACTGCATTGTTATCGTTTATTTCAGTAATTTTATGCGGACCCACCTGCTTTCTAGCTCCATTCGGATATTCTTTATTTTCTGTCAATGTAGTCCGTAAGGTATCGGCTATTATCAGATAGTCTGCTAATAATAACCTTTGAATATTCACGTTCGTTGCGCGTTATCTGGAGGTTGGTATTTTTGTTTCTTTTTTTCTTTTCCGCGTGTGTAGAACTCCCAACCCCTTAATCCCAAAAACTTTGGACTGGTTTGTTTATTTACTTCACAGTTTTTGACTATAATGTTAATTACAGGCACCAACTAATTAAGTTTTTTTTTGATTTCCCGTAATTCCGTTTTACAATCGTATTTAATTAATACATTTATATCGCTTAATACTACCGGTTTTAACCTTAATTATTTCATAATATTATATTTTCTTAACAAAACAAATTCGTTAAACTCTTTAAAAATATTTTTGTAACTAATTCTGTAGCGTATAAATTATTCGATATCTTATTACTACGGTTACATACGTTTCAATATTGCCTAAAAAGTTACGCATCTTTTGCAATTTTTGGTAGTTGTTATTTTAAATTTATACGAAACATACTGTCCGATATGATAGAAAGGAAAATACCGGCATGCAGGTCGAAAGGAAGACTGACACAGACCCTCATAGGTACAGTTGAGAAGGAAACAAATATCAATTGAGCTACGTAGAATTGATGAGATTAGCAGAAGTCCGGAAGACGTGGAAGACTTGCGTGACAGGGACGAATCAGTCAGACGATTGAAACAAACGCATTTACTGATAAACATACCCTAAATATACCGTGTCCCGGATATAAATTGTACGTTAATAAAAATTTAGCATAATCTTCATAATTTATCCCATTTATGATATATGGGAAGTATATATTTTTTTTTTAACCCCCCACGAAAACGTGAGGAAGGAAAAAGAGTATGATTGAGACGTAAACGGATAATAGAGATAATAACGGAACAGCGAAGCGAAGGAATAAAACCAAGGCCGAGTAGGAAGATTAGGTTGGATGGAAAAATAAAAGGAAGGTTGATTACAAACGGAGGAAACGTAGAAGTCTGATCAGGATCTAACATGAAACTTTTTACACAGTGGGAGCAAATTAGAAGCGGGAATTTTAGTGAAATAAAAGCGGGAGGATACAGCAATCTGAGCCAAGGAATCTGCCTCATTTCGTTACCGTCTATCACTATACGACTGGTGACCCAGCGCATATCAATGCGGATAACAAGAAGTGAGAAAAGAATGCGAATGAGAAAGCGAATACGAAGGATAAAAAAATCAGAGGAGTGAGAGGGGAAATGTGATGAAAAAGCTTGAAGAGCACACATGGGATTTGAGTTAATTAAATATTTGGAAAAAGATCGGTGGGAGAAAATATAAATTATGAAACGTAGAATGGCCATTAAATCGGCCGTAAAGATAGTACGAAAAGAAGAGAGACGAAAAGATTCGGAGAAATTTATGCTCGGAAGGATGAAAGAAGCTGCAACTCCATTAGGTCGAATTATCCGTAAAAATAGTCATGTGGAAAGGAAAACGGGATTCGATATAACTACGGAATTCCTGTATAACTGTTGTATTGGAAAGGGATTTGGCGGAAAGAGCTAAATGTAGAATACATTAGGAGGATTGGGGAGATCTGCAAAATTGAAAGAAAAGTAAAGGAGATTATTATAAGAAATTGTACGGGACAAAAAAAAATAATTCAGCCGCAAAGCGATGTGGGGCTAGGATAGGAATTTTCTTGGGAGCAAAGTGCCAGTTTTGCAGAATAGAAAAGTATGAAGGAATAAGTCTATAGGATGATAACGGGGTAAGCGTTTACACAAGAAACGATATCCTAAATAGGATCTGCGGATGAAAAGGGGAGGCGAGTTTGACTCAGCGTGAACTGCTGGTATTCGAGAAGATCTAAGAGCATCAAGGCAAAGACGAATACAAAAATTTTGGATTGTATACAGCTTGGAAAGAAGTGATTTTGAGGCACAGCCGCAGATAAAAGAACAGTAATCGAATTCAGAACGGATAATTTCGACTTGTACAAAGTTGGGGAAAGAGCTTTCAGTAGGTTTGGTCTTTTAAGGGCAAAAGAAGAAAAGAAATTAATATGTTCATAAAAGGACAGACGACTGTTAAGGAATACACCGAGATAGCAAAAGCAATCCTTACGAGGGTTAAGTATGGAATTTAAGGATACGGAGGCTAAAGCGGAATTAAAAGGACGAAAAGAAAAGACAATACAAGAAGATTTTAAAGGGGAGATAGAAAGAGTCAAAGAGGAAAGGGATTATTTCAGTGTAGCTAGAGACGAATTGATTTTTTTGTTTACGTCAACAATATCGCGGAATGAGGAAAAGAGAAGAATGTCATCGGCATAGAATGAGGAAGAGGAGTACATGGAAAGAGACGTAACAGAAATAGTATGAATATTAAAAAGAGTAGGACTAAGGCAGGATCCTTGTGGAAGACCACGTGAAACAACTCTTGTAACCTCGAACGAGGAGGAAGAAAAGAGAATAGTACGATTTAACATCAGATTAATAATGAGGGAAGAGAAATGGGTCGGGATGTTAATTTCTATCATTCTACCTCGAATAGTAGGGAGATAGACATTATCAAAAGCACTGAAAACATCAATAAAAGTAACTAATGTATACTGTTTATCGATGAAAGATTTATAGGTATGAGAAACAAGAAGAGACCGACAGCCTAGATGGAAACTAAACATATTGGAAGAAAAAACGTTATTGTATTCGAGCCACCAGACTAGTCGCTTGTTAAGCACGCTCTCAAACAGTTTTCTGAGACACGATGCTAGCGAGATCGGACGAAGGGAGGAGTATTTCTTAGGGATAGGAAAGATAGTAAAGGTGTTCCAGGCAGGAGGTGTGACTCCTCTGGACAGAAAGGAGTTAAATATACAGGGAAGAGTCTGGAGAGCTTGATCGGATAACTTTTTTAGGACAGAGAAGGGAATACCACCACGACCCGGAGTGGGGCTAGAAGATTTTTTAAGAACGGATTTTAATTCGTTAATATTAAACGCAGAGGTAAGAAAATACGGATTAGAGTCTTCTGAAAATGGAAACGGACAGAATTTATCAACGTTGGGAACATAAGCAGGAGCTACCTGCATCAACAAAAGAAGACAAACTATCGGAAGAAGTATTGTGAATAGAAAGACATTCAAAAGAACGGAATTTGAAAGCTATGGCCATTTTCCAAATATGATTAAGAGGAGTAATTCTAGAAAACGAAGAACAGAAATTTTTCCAAGAGGATTTCTTAGAAGATTTTAGTATAAACCTAGCTCTTGCATTGGTCCTTATGTGAGCAAGAAAGTTTTCTCGTGTAGGATTCGACCGGACAATTCTAAATGTAGCGCGCCTATGATCGAAAGCGGCATTGCATTATTCGTTCCACCAGACAGAGGAACGAAGGTGTTCCACGACGAATTGACGATGGCAGTGTGCGGGGAGGAGAAGACAACGAAAGAGCACTTGGAATGCAGGATCAGAGCCATCTGGAACATTAGGAAGCGTAGAATCAACTAAGAAATGGAACAGAGCCCAACTTAAAAATCCGTTTGAGATTTCATCCACTCTTGCTGATATTTTCAATTTTCAAGATTTCTAATAATACCACTGATTTCGTCTTTATGAACACGATTAATTACATCGTTATTCTCATTATTTTTACAATTTGTGATTTGAATGGTTTGGATGTTGCATATAATTTAGAACTTAATCATTCTATTTTCTCATTATTTGAATAAGCGCAATAATCTAACATGTAGGTATGCTAAAATTTTTCTTTTTACTCGTTAAAATTTTATACCTTAATCAAAATACCGACTTATCGTTTAATCTTTTTCTCCAGGCTTGCATTTTTATACTTAGGAGGCAACCATTAATTACGTGAACTGTTTTTCTTTTAATTTTGACCCCACCACTCAGTAAGATTTAGTGAGATTTGGTGGGACTCCCTCCCTCTCGCGTGAGATTTACGCTACAGTTGTTAAAACGCTAAATTTATTTTGATAAAGGAGAAAAATAATAATATAATGTTAAGGTGTACTATAGCGAATTTATTTAAATTTAGTAAAATTTAACGTAAAAACAGACAGCAACATCACCTTTTCTAATTTTTTAGTCACTCTATTGGCATTCATGTACTAAGTCAGTTTTGTTTAGAATTCCGTACCCGTATAATGCGCGGAATCCTACTAAAATAGTACACAAATGACAAAAATATCAAATGAACATCAATAATTCACGAACGGCTTGACTTATAAACTTTAAATTTGCAATATAAATTAAAATTAAAATTATCTTTAAAACGATCTATAACTTAAAGGTGACCGATTACCCTGGGCTGCAAAAAAAACCCAAAAAACCGTCAAAAATCACTTAAAAAATCATAACTCATCATCCGATAAACCTATAAAACTGAAATTCAAAATATAAACTAAAATGCAGGAGTCCTTTCATAAAATCAAAAAATTACGGTACAAGAGTTATGCAAAGTTTCCGAAAGGTTCAAAATAGCGCGAATATTACAGCTAAAAATTTTAAGCGTTGTTAAAGAAATACGCATCCCCGTATATTTCTCTAGCTTGGAACATCCGGATTTCGAACTTTCCAACTTTAAAACTAGACCTTCGGGGCGTCGAAAGCTCGAAATTTTGGAAAAAATATTTTTTTTCCTGGGCATGTGATATATCGTTGGAAAGATCGATATTTTTCGGGAACGAAATCGTATTTCATTTCCTTAACATAACTTTCAAAGTTGCCGTAAAATTCAAAAAAGCGCGAAAAATTACGTGTCTCCCCCTAGCGGGGCGAATATTATAGCTAAAAATTTCGATCATGGTTAAAAATATGCGACTGCACATATATTTCTCTAGTTTTGAACACCTAGGTGTCCAGCTTTAAAATTAGACTCTCAAGGCGCCAAAAGCTCGAAATTTTGAAAAAAAATATTTTTTTTTTCGAGCTTGTGATATATTATTAGAAAGATCGATATTTGTCGGGAACGAAACCGTATTTCATTTTCTTAACGAAACTTTCAAAGTTTCCGAAAAGTTCAAAAAAGCGCGAGCTCTAATTTGTAGCCTCCTCTTTGCGATGCGAGTATTTTAGCTATACATTTGGAACAAGGTATAAAATATGCGACTCCACATATATTTCTCTGGTTTGAAACATCCCTTTTGGCTTTATCGAAATACGAGACTGCAGCGGTTTTTCGAATTTGGTTCGGATCGTTGTAATTTGCGTTAGTAGCGTTAGTACGAGAGCTAAAAAACCGAATGGGATCGCAGGTTTCGGTTTGGTTATTTTCATTACGGCTTGTGTTAGTGTTGTTATAAACTTTAATAAAAGAAACAGACTCAGCGCATCATTATTAAGGTAATACGTCCGCCTGATGAAAAACAAATGCGAATAGTATTTCGATTTGTTAAGCAATTTAACGCGCTATGCTAGTAAATAAATAAAAAAAAAATATTTAATAATGGTCTAACGTATTGAGATAGTCGAAAGAAAAAACCGAATTGTTTAAAAATCATCTCAGTAGAACGACAGTCTTTGTTACATCGCGGAACTATATCGACCTTTTTTGGTAAAGTAACCAGTTCGTCTCGCAATCAAAAGAAGTTTGATCCAACAAGGTTCTAGTAACCAAATCGCCTCGAAATTCAGTTTTCAAATTAGTGACATTGACAAAGTTCATGGGATACCATTCAGTTGCTAATTAGATGTGTAGTGCTATTTGTAATAAGTCTTAAATCGATAGTCCTATGCTGATTCTAGAATTGAGATCTCCTAATGATATAAATTTAATTTAATTATTATTTCTAATATATACATCCAAGAACTGAAAATAACGATACGCCATTCGGAGGTATGTATGTTAACATGAAATATACCTTATCCATTTGTATTACTAAAATATTGTATTCATTATATGTATATTGGTGTGCCTACACGATAAATAATTTGTGATTTGTTATATATAATAGTTCCATAGTTAGTGGGTAGTATTGTTCTTGAAAATAACATCAATGTTTTTCGTTTAGTAGGATATCTCTTGCCACCCTTCAGTGATCTTCATTGTATCGTAATATCTTAACCATCCCTTTGTTTTCTTTTTTTCTTTAATTATTTTTTTGTTAGTTTTATTTATGTTTTTTCATTATTATTTCCACTTTTAATTTTTTTTATTATTTCAGTAAGTTTTATTTTGATTGGTCTATCTCAACTGTACTTTCACGTATATATTGCAATTGTGTAATAAGTGCGTACATATTAATCTGCTCTAACAGGAATAAGTTCTTAATCGTGTATCAGTTACCGGTTAACATTTATTTATACTTACTTTAAATTAATTTTAATATCTGTTTATAGTTGAAGATTACATTTTTATATTTGAACTGTGGCTCATTTGTATCTCTTATCATTATTGATGCCTTTTCTAGTATACTATCGCTTTCTGTTTTAGTTTTTTTCGTTCCTCCTTTTTTTTTGAATGATATTTAATGTGTTATTTTCGAAACCTTTTAGTTTGTAATTTACTTCTTTGCTGATATTTTTATTCTTATCCTCGATTTGCATTTGTAATTTTAACCTCCTGACAAGCATCTGTTTCCTGCTTTATATAATCGCTGCTGTCGTCCTATCCATTGCATCCCCGCTGTAGTGACTTCTTTTGCTTCTGGAATTTTTTTCCCCCGTTTGTACTATTGTAACTTGTTAACGAGCAGATTGGAAGGGTTACAAAACAAAGGTTACTATCCCTAAAATTCAAACGGAATCGGTAGAGGAAAATCTGAAAATTCTCATCAACGCGATGAATGAAGCAGCGACAGCAACAATACCGAAAACAACAACAGCTCCTCGGAAAAAGCGAGTACCATGGTGGTGCCCCGAAATCAAAATGGCGATCGCACAACGGAAACGAGCATTGAGGAAGTATAAAACAACGAAGTCGCTTACAGACCTGATTGAATTCAGAAGATTTAGAGCTCGAGCCAGGCTACTCATCAAAATGAGAAAACAGGAGTGCTGGACAGCATTTGTATCATCTATCTCGAAAGATATGCCTGCGACGGTGATTTGGAGAAGAATCAAGTCGTTGTGTGGTAACTATCGTCCTCCAACTACCCCTTCCTTACTCATTAACAATGTCCTGCTCACAGACACCAAAAAAGTGGCAGATGCCTTTGCGCAACATTTCGCTAAAGTATCTTCCTCAGCATCCTACACCGATTCCTTCCTAGAACACAAATTGAGACTAGAGGAGCAAAAAATATCCTTTCCTCCAGATCAAAAAGAAAAATACAATGATCCTTTTTCAATGTCTGAGCTAAATTACCAGCTCGATAAAAAGCTAAAAAACAGTGCACCTGGAGCCGACTCTATTCATCCATTCATGATCAGATACCTACCTAATCTAGCTAAACAACTACTCCTTGACGTATACAACAAAATTTGGACAACTTCCTCCATCCCAAAATCCTGGAAAGCAGCTTTAATTATTCCTATCCTCAAACCTAATAAAGAAACCTTCAGTCCTCAAAATTACAGACCTATCTCCTTACTATCTTCACTCTCCAAAATCATGGAAAAAATGGTAAACAGACGACTATCCTCTTTCCTAGAATCTTCAAACGTTCTCTCCCCATTACAAATTGGAGGTCGCAAATCAAAATCCCCAATGTTACATCTCCTGAGCCTAAAAAGACAAATACTTGAAGCCCAAAAGAGGTCACAAGCTCTCTATACTGTCTTTTTTGACATAGAGAAAGCATTCGACCGGATATGGCGATATAAAGTGCTTACAAAGCTGAAGAACGCCAATATAAAAGGCAATATGGGCAACTATATAATGAATTATTTGTCAAACAGACACATTCAAGTAAAAATTGGCTCAACTGTATCCTCTCCTGTCCTAATAGAGAATGGTATTCCTCAAGGCTCTCCTCTAAGTGTAACATTCTTTATCCTATACATAAATGATGTGGCGGACTGCATAGAGCCGCCGGTAACATCCCGATTGTTTATAGACGACCTCAATATATCCTTAGCATCAAACTTTCCTTCCAACGCCAAATCTATACTACAATCCACAATCAATAGGTTATATTCGTGGACCGAAAGTAACGGCCTTACTTTCTCCTTAAATAAAATTTCTTGTGTAAAATTCCAGAAAAGTCATCGAGTAAACACAAACCATGATTTTTCCCTTACCCTAAATGGACTTCCTCTTCCAGTCACATCCTCAGCTAAATTCTTGGGTCTAACATTTGACTCCCATCTGACATGGTCTCCTCATATTAAAGAACTCAAACGCAAATGTAATAAAATCATAGCTATCCTAAAATGTTTATCACATCATAAATATAACAATAATTCAAAACTACTTCAATCTGTATACAGATCACTTATCCTAAGCAGATTAACCTACGGCTGCCAGGTGTTCTATTCGGCTAGTAAGCAGCTCATAAAATCACTTGAATCAATCCACCACGCTGCCTTAAGGTCCATCCTTGGGGCGCATCGATCATCTCCCACGCAGGGTGTCTGTGTGCTATCAGGAATTCCGCCATTATCCTATATATTTGACTTCTATACCTCCCGTGATCATCTATACTGGTACCAACAATATCACTTCTCTTCGAGAAGCACTGTCATTCCTCCTCCAGCCTTTCAAAATGATCCAATACCTAATATTCTAAATTTTTTGACTGAGAAAAACATCAAATACAATCCGGATCTCCTCCTGTTCCCAAAAGAACCACCATGGGAATACCCCCCCATTGATGGTAGACTTATCACTCTTCATCCACCGTACATCTAACGAGGACCAATATACAGCTCGCCAAAAAAGTATCGAAAAAATACAAACTTACACACATGATACACACGTTTATACAGATGGAGCTAAAGCAAATGTCGCTGGCACACTGTCCACTCCCACAACATGTGCCTACCTAATCTCAGGTGAAGCCGAAGCAGTGAGGCTACATGATGACAGCTTCGCATTAGAAGCCGAGCTATACGGAATTCTCTTTGGATTGGAAGCATGTGCGTGTTGTAAATCTGAGAACAAACAATACATAATTATCACAGATTCACTGGCCTCCCTTCAAACTATTCAGTCACTTACTATAACCAGTTCATTAGTCTATAAAATAAGATCTACAGCACATCGCCTTACCCAAGAGGGGATACAAATAGGCTTCTTGTGGGTGCCGGCACATGTTGGAATATCCGGAAACGAATGTGTAGACTGGGCCGCCAAGTCAATGTTGTCTGCCCCTATGCCCACCCAATGTCCCATCACCAGAAATCACTCCCTTCTTCCACAAAAATATGAAAGAACATTGGATCTCATCCTGGTCCCAACATGCAACTTTCCTAAGGAATATTAAACCAAATGTTGATCCTTGGTGGCCACCGATCCAAATGTCCAAAAAAGAATTCTCTGCCCTTAACAGGTTGAGACTGGGACACACATCGATATCTCACAACCATGTCCTCCAGGGAGCCCCTCCGCCGATTTCCTGCCCATTCTGTAATGCAGCAGTGCTACCTTCGGTGGAGCACATCCTGAAACAATGTCAAAACTTAACAAGAATCAAGGACGAACCACTACACCTTCTTTTAGATAACCGTCCAGAACAGGTTCAGACAATGCTAATCTTCCTTAACCGAAATAATCTAATAAACAAATTGTAATAAATCCGATACTCGTTGTGCCGTAATGACCCTGGCAGTTATACATGGCCAACGAGTAGATTACACAAAAAAAAAAAAAAAAAAAAAAAAGGTTATTGAAAAAAAGATGCGGTTGAAAAAGAAACAATTATGTAGGCAAGTTTGCCGTGTTTTAACACGATAATTGAGAAGTTCATCTTTTGGGGTATATGAGGAAATTTTGGAATAGAGTATATTTAAATACATAAATATGACGGCGAGTCTAGAATCGCCCGAAAGCGTAGGATGAGATTTTTCGGCTTCCACTACATGAGCTGATCAGTCAAGAAAATCGCGTGTGCGTGCGTGCGTGTCCTAAAATAAATTGAAACATGTGCAGTTGCTTCTTAAAAGTCGATCATTGTGACAATCGAATTTGTAGTAAAAGGATAGTGGTGCATTAGCGACTATAATGTATACTGTCTTGTTTACATATTTAGGATTTACTCATAATGAACCGGGCTGGTGAAGTGGACCGTTTGGATGAAGTGGAATGTTGCCGTCATTTTTCTATAGAAGATTTGAAGACAATCGATTCTCGTCCGTTGATGAAATTTGTTCAGAATTACTGGACTTATGGATTTTTGGTGAGTGCGATTTATGTGGCATTAGTGTTTCTGGGCGAACGCATAATGAGGAATCGGAAACCGCTGAAATTGACAGGACCTCTAATCGTTTGGGATCTGCTATTAGCAGCTAGCAGCGCAATGATATTCGCCAGACTATTTTGTGAACTTGTAGACGCCATCACGAAAGGCGGTATATACGGCTCCGTTTGCTACTCCAGGTATTTATTATTATTTTTTTATTTAGGTAAACATATTGATGATAAGCAAAATTTTCGGATCGCAAACATAGTAGCGAAAATAAGAAATTATTTTTAGTTCTTTTTGGTTTTCGTCTTTCTTTTATTTTTTAGGGGGGGGGGGGCAACCTTGTACAGTCGTATTATATTTTTTGGACTCTAAGTGCAAAAATAGAGATCTATCACCGTAAATCTCTGTGCATTTATGAGACGGTTAATTCACTTTTTTTTTTTTTTTTTATTTATGTCAATCTATTTGCGTAACCGGTTCTTTGTTATTATTAATTATTGTAGGTTATTATTTGTAGATCAATTTTAATAAGCCCCGCAAATAGGTGTAGTCCAAATACTCGGGAAGGTAATAAAATATTTCAATATTAATTTTAGCGTAATAATATTAAAGTTCATCGCGTCGCGCAAAATATAAATTAAAATAAACCTGAAAAGGAAAAAAGTGAAAAAGGATCACAAAAACTAGAAAGAAAAACTAAAAATGTTGTCGCGATGAAACACGAACTTTTAATAAAATGCAATTAATAAAAATTAAAATTATTCGGCTGATATACTATAGAGAAAAACGCAACACTGGTCGTTAGCAATATCGAAATTCTCCAGTTAAGTAGAAAACAAAAACAAAGGGAGTTACATAATCCGTCTAGATTGAGGTAACGTACGCAAACCGATCCTAAACGTATCTGTGGTCAGACGAACGGCGTAAGCCTGCTTAAATTGGGAAGATTTCTATGATCAGCACTTTTGCTGCGACTAATGGATGATAATCGGTATACACCCTGTCAAGAAAGTATCGGGAATTGTTAAATAAAACGAACAATTTTTAATTTTCATCCAAATTTATTTTGTCACCTTCAAAATAACATCCATTTGAAGCGATGCACATATGCCAACGCTTTTTCCACTCGGCAAAGCACTTCTGATAGGCGGTTTCCGGGATGGCCTTTAGCTCTCGCGTCGCATTCGTCTTGATGTCATCAATCGATTCGAAGCGCATTCCCCGTAGCGGAAATTTGAGTTTTGAGAATAGGAAGAAGTCGCAGGGTGCTAAATCTGGTGAATACGGCGGTTGTTCGATGATATTTACCGAGTGTTTGGCCAAAAACTCATTCACAATTATGGCTTTGTGAGACGGCGCATTATCGTGATGGAGAATCCAAGAATTGTCGACCCACAAATCGTTACGTTTACGACGGATAGCCTCTCTCAAACGTCTCAAAACACTTAAGTAAAACTCTTTGGTGACTGTCTGTCCGGCTGGCACATATTCATAGTGTACCACGCCTCGAATATCGAAGAAAACAATCAACATGATCTTCACTTTCGATCGGCTTTGGCGAGGTTTTTTCGGCTTTGGCGCGCCAATTGGCCGCCATTCGGACGATTGCTGGTTCGTAAGCGTGTCGTACTCGTACACCCATGTCTCGTCACCAGTAATTATCTTTTCCAAGAAGGTAGGATCTAAATTGGCTCGATCCAGCATGTCTGCAGCTACCTGTTCTCGGTACTTTTTTTGAAAGAAATTCAGGTCTTTCGGAACAAGCCGAGCCGCAACGCGTTGCATACCCAATTTTTCGTGCACAATCGTACGTACGCTCTCGTGTGACATGCCCAATCCATGAGCCATCTCTCTCAAGCTCACATGACAATTTTCAGCAACGATTTCCTTGATTTTATCGACGTTATCATCGGTCACACTCGTTGAAGGCCGTCCAGAGCGAGGCATGTCTTCGACCGTCTCCCGACCATCCTTGAACGCTCTGTACCACTCGTAAACCCGCGTTTTTGATAAAGCAGATTCACCAAAAGCCTTCTGTAACATTTTCAGTGTATCGGCACAAGAAATTTCGTTCGAAACACAGAATTTAACACAAGTACGTTGTTCAATATTTTCACTCATTGTAAAACTTCGACAAAACACTTCAAGGTCGACTGATTTTAACAGCTGCTGTAAACACACTGGTTGACAGATCGCGCTAAAAATAGGCATCATAATACAAAACAGTTGTACCAACCTGGAAAAAAAAAATTATCTGCCTAGCTATTACCCGGGAGATTTAAATTGACAATTCCCGATACTTTCTTGACAGGGTGTATATACCGCATATATTTCCTGTTCTGTCTGAGATGGCATTATTTCGTTACGAAATTTGAGAATAATGAGCGCGTTTTTTTGTTTTTTGTTTCCAGGAAATTAAGTAATATGTACGGTTTATGGAGTTTTGCATTCACTGCATTAAAAATTCCGGAGCTTTTGGATACAGCATTTATAATACTACGAAAAAGGAAATTAATATTTCTGCACTGGTATCATCACGCGGTGACGATGCTTTATTGTCTGTACAGTTTACAGAGTATTACATCGTCCGGTCGCTGGTTCCAAACGGTCAACAGCTTCATACATGCTCTAATGTATAGCTACTACGCTTTACAAGCGATGGACATAACGGTGCCCAAAAGAATTTCAATGGCGCTTACCTCATTGCAAATCAGTCAAATGGCCGTCGGTTGCACTATCAATTATTTAGTCATTAAGTATAAATTAGCCGGTCTATTTTGCGATGTGTCCAACGAAAATACCACTGCATGTATTTTAATGTATTTCAGTTTTTTCGTGCTGTTTACGAAGTTCTTCTACGATTCTTACATGAAGAACCAAAGGTCGAGAAACGTCAAAAAAGTCAATTAGTTTTAGTAAATAATTTGACGTTTTCAAAATAGTAAAACAAATCTTTGATATGTATTAGAAGGCTTTGAAGCTGACAAAGTTTTGGCCTGCGAAAATCTAATAACTAATATGTTTTGCTCGGACGTCAGAAAAAAAAGAAGAATTAAAAAAACAAAAATAAAATAGAAGCAGTAATAGTGCTTCGGTTTTATTGATGATCGTTGAGTACATTATTGGTATCATTATCAACGCTAGCTTTTTCTTTGACGTAGTATCTATAAAGTACTCAGCGGTCATTAATATATGAGCTCTGTAACTTTTTTTAATGAAATTGCTATGGGTTTTTTGTTCTTTTTAACCGCGTCGTACGATAAAAATTGTTAAACTATTTTTTTAATACCGCTATTATTATTCGTTTCATTTTCATTCAGAAACCTACGTATGTGTTAAATATCGTCGTGATAAGGTAAATATACTGTTTCCATGAATGTTGTTCCCGGAAACTTTACGGAATATTTTTTGAGTTTTTAATAAAGACTTTTATATTTAGTTTTTCATCATTTTTAAAATTTCATTTAAAGAATTACCAGAAGATTTGTGTAATAATGACGTTAATGTTCGGTTGCTCTCATGTGATAAAGTTTACTCGCATTGTGTGGAATTTCTGGATTTTACACATTTGTGAATTTTTTATACAGTGACCAGTTTTAACATAAACAAAATGTAAAATTGTGAATTTAGTTCGGTAAAATCTACATTGAAAATAGAGCGCTTTTTATTTTTTGATTACAATAAAAAATAAGCACCTATTTAAAATTTCTAGTATTCCATCAATGCAATACTAACATGTTTAATCAGCAGCTAAGCCTGCCTGTCTATTCCACTTGTTTCTTCTTCTTCTTCTTCTATGCTTCGTAAATGACGATTTTGCTCCCATAAAACTCCACTTTTACCTGCGTTATCTTGCTGTTCTCCTTCGTCAATTTTCGCCTTTTATTTATATAGTCCTGATAGACTTCTTTATTTCTCTCTTTCAGTTTTTCGAGTTTTCTTCATTCTATTAATTGTCTTTCTTTACCGTTCTGTTCTAAATCTGCTCCTCAACGTGTCGCCCTAGAGCTGAATTCTCCAATGCTTTAGGTTCTCTATTTCCTACACATCACTTGGCAATTGTAAAGGGCCAAGTGGAATCTGCCTTCGTTTTTTTTTTTTGTCCCGCCTTTAATTTAAGCTTCCCTCCTTTCGTTCAATTCTCTATGCGGAATATGTTGCGACTCTATGCAGTATTCTCTTTGTTTTCTCATTAATTTTAAACTAGTTTTCCATAAAATGCTCATAATCTTAGAGATTCTAAGAGTTCTTTACAGACTATCACATCGAACCTTCCTGCTCCCTCTTCCGATTATGTAATATTTTTCAGACGCTCCCTCACATCCATGATCTTTTTCTCCTCTACTCGGTCAAAATTGATTTTCTGTAGAATTCTGGTCATTCAAACATTGAGCGTAATAAATTAGCTGATTTAGCTCATTTTTCCACTTGTAGTGGCAAATTTTTGGGGCACAGTTTCAGCTCATACATAATGTTGCTCTTCTTTCTTCAGTCGCTCACTCTAAATTATGGCTCAATTCTTATTCTTCACATTTTCTAATCCGACCCCGCAGCTTTACCGTTCTCATCGCCGTCATATTTCACCGAAATTCAATTACCATCGTCAACGCCGTTGCATTTACTTCTTTTAATACCGAATCGTCTAGCAAGATATCTGTGACTTTTGCGAGTATATCTAAACAAAAAAAGATAATACCAATTCAAAACTTTGCGCATCCTAGCGAGGAACAGGGCCTCATTATTAACCACATTTTAGGCTACAAAGTCTTAGATTACTTCTCAGCTTTGAAAGTCCTTGTCAATGGAGCAAAGAACATAATAGGCGTGTCTCACGTCAACGGTAACCGCGTTATTGTCTTCTTATCAAGTGCTCATTTGGTTCATCATTTCGTAACTAATCATGTCGGCTTCAAAATTGATGACCATTTCTTTAAAGTATGCAAACTGAAAAATTTCCGACAACGAAAATTACTCTTTCAAATATATCCTCCGCAATTACAAATGATACACTTCAACACTACCTGACAACCAACTTCAACATGAAATTAGCCTCTCAAATATCTCTCCTTCGAATAAATCCTACGGACGACGGATTTGGTCATATAGTCAGCTAGAGACATCAGGTATACATCTCTAATTAAGATGATATAAAAATTCCGTCATCTTTCACCCTAAATTTCAATGAAAAAAGTTTCAGATTTTTCTTGTCAGTAGGCGACCTTATTTGCTTTAAATGCAACTCTTCAGTACATAAAACGGATGACTGCAATGCATCTTCGGATTTTGACAGCAGTAAAACTTTAATCCAACACCATCATCCTTTCCAGGCTACTGATGCTTATCCTCATGCAGACTCAGCAACTTCTCGTACTGATGAGGACCCCGTACAGACAGATTTTCCTCCTCTTCCGAACAGAGATGAGAACGCTAACATCAATATATTTCCTAACACACAGCAAAATAAAAGGCCACTGTCGCAAACTTCGTCCAGTTCCACAAATGTTAATCTCAAAAAGCCCAACAACCGGCAAACAAGTTCTCGCAAACAAGAGAAGCTGAAGGAGGAAATTAATAATCCGCCAGAGAAGACGCCAATGCCGACCCCGAAAGAAGAATCATCGTCAGACCAGGAACCTAAGTTATCTTTAAAAACAATTTTCAACCCGTTAGAACCATACTTTGAAACTAATAAAGATACGGCTCTCTCTTTATCTAATTCCTCTCTTTTTCATGACATGTGCAACACTAAAGATAGCAGTGCAGTAGAAATAGCAACGGGCTACACTCGGATATTGTCGGTGTAATTGACTTACTTAAGACCTGCTACCCCCTACTACAACGGAGAATTCCTAAAATAAGGTTTACTAAAATTATTAAAACTCTTTTAAATAATTTATAACTGTAAATAAATATATTAATTCTCGACTGGAACTGAAACAGTTTTTATACTCGCTACGAGGAACTAAAGCTCCTCATTTGCCACTTATCAACCAGCGATAATCTCTCTTCAAGAGACTCGGACCTGATCAAAAACCTCTCTTCCGTCTTAAAATTTTATTCACTCTACTCCCCCTGCAGGCGATCATGCTCACGGCGGTGTTTTATTAGCAATTCACAAAAATATTCCTTTTCAACAGATCACAATTCAAATCTTCAATATGTATGTGCCCGCCTTCAAATGGAACAGCCTTTCACGCTCTGTTCTTTCTATCTGCCTCCTGATGAAACCGTAGAAGAAAACCATTTCCTCAACACCATACACTCAATTTACCTGTAATTTTAACCGGTAACTTCAACGCTCACTCTGCAATTCTCGGAAGCAGCCGTACAAACCATATAAAGGTCGATTAGTAGAAAAACTACTCGACAATCTCAAGCTATGCCTATTAAACTCGAGCGAACCTACTAACTTCAGCTTTGCTGATCAAAGTTAGTCAACTGTGGATTTAATCATCTCTTTTCCGCAATTATCCAACAATTTACATTTATTTCTTCATAAATACCTAGCCGATAACGATCATGCCCCTATGCTAATTAAATTGACTAACTCGCCATATCCCATACATCCCATTGTGCCTGATTGGAACTATAAGAAAACGGATTGGGATAGAGATACTCTTCTGACTGCTCTGATCTATCAGTCGACATGGAAATGAGTATAAACATCATCCTTGATAATTTCACTTCTTCTCTAATCAGAAAATCACAGTCATTTACTCCTTCGCCTAAAAAATTAGTTCCGTGGTAAACAGAGCAACGTGCTGTAGCAATTAGAATAAGACGGAAGTTGTTACGTAACCTAAAAACAACCGTAAATAATTTCATAGAATAAAGAAGAGCTCGTGCTAAAGTCAGATGGACTATCAAGCAAGCTGAGTGAAATTCCTGGTCTGAATTCACCTCAATGATCTTAGCATCAACGTCGTCCAGCACAGTATGGTTTAAAATCCGGTCGTCCATAGAATAGTCCGGTTCTTTTCTATTTCCAACTATGCTTAATGCAGGTCAGAGGAACGTATTCAAACCGGAGGAAATTGTTACCACTTTTGCAGACCACTACGAGCAAATTACAAGCTGTCCTAACACCTTTACCGATCTTCAATTGTTCAATTTTCCTACAAAAGGCCTACGCTCAGAACCTTACAATAAAGAAATTACTTTAAGGGAATTAAAGCATGCTATCAAATCTACCAGAGACAAAGCTCCTGGATGCGATGGCCTACCTATTGCTATGTTAAAACAAGCTCCTGCATCGACATTTTTTTTTTTTTTTTTTTTGGTTCCCCAGTCAAAAAGTATTGGTGGGCCAAATTTATTTAGTTATTTACTTGTGTACAAAGAATATTTTGTGTGCTTATTGCATAGGTTACAATGGAGAAATATAATGCTTGGGTGAATTGTGAAGTGTGTACTTAAATCTAACACAAGTATTGAAAATTAAAAGTTTCCTATTACACAGCAATGGTGATGATAATTCATAGTCACCATTACAACATTGATAAATATTAAGATAAAACCAGCTGTTACTATTCTTATAATAATATGAAACAGAGCAAGTGAATTTGTGAATTACAAATACATACTAAATGTTATACAGTAATTATGAGATGTGAAAATAAAATTGCTACAATTAAAAGGAGTTATAAGAAATAAATAAGGTGTTTACAAATTTACATTTACATTTGTTTATAAATACCTGTACACATATACATATATACATGAAAATAAAGTAGCCTACTTACATTAATATCATTTTTGCCAGCTGAACAATATATGTATTTACACATTTCTACTTACATAATATTTACGTAATAATTACATATTCAGTATTCAGATATATATCCACACATGAACCAGATTTCTTATATTTACATCAAATTTTTAACCACTTATTTATATTAAGTTACATTCATTATATATACATTCATATATAAGCACAATACACTCACATCTGCATTCATAATGAGGAGGAGTATTTCATTCAGTTGCATTATTGAGTGGAAATCTTTTTTTGATTAGTAGGTGAAAGTATTTGAGTAGTCCATTGTAATTGCTTTGGTTTAGAGTGAGTTGCGTTTGATGATTAATTTTAAATTTTTCT
Organism: Icerya purchasi; assembly: GCA_039619475.1. NCBI lineage: Eukaryota > Metazoa > Arthropoda > Insecta > Hemiptera > Monophlebidae > Icerya > Icerya purchasi. The sequence continues at coordinate 245,407,750 of CM077115.1, forward strand.
CGTAAGGTTTTTGTAGCAGGGCAATCAAATATTAGGTGGTGGATATTGTCATACACCCCTGATTCACAAAGCTGACAATTAGGGTTGTCAACAATATTGAATCTATATAAATATTCACCTATCTTCCTGTGCCTAGAGAGAATTTGTGAGTTGAAAAACGTTATTTTAATGTTCTTAAGATTGAAGCTGTTTGTTATGTTCGGAAAGAATGTAAACGTTTTTCGGCCAGTAGTTTCTGCCAGCCATCGTAGCTGCCAACGATTGACCAGCTCAGCATGAATGTGTTTTTTAAGTACATTTACAGTTGATGTAACGCCAAGAACATTGATGAGGTTATTGTTCTGCAATAGACCTAAGCTGCTAACCAAGTTAAGATTTTTAGTAATCCTGTATTCAGATGTTATGGCCCTACCTATCAGGAAGAGATCAAGGGGGAGCACACCTGAGATTACACATGCAGCAGAGGATGGAGTGGTTTTGTACAAAGATGAAATGTTTAAAACAAATTTTCTCTGGTGTTTGTTAACTTTTTTTAGAATTTTTTCATTGATGTACACACAGGATCCATATCCAAAGATGGCTTGAATTAAGCCTTTATATAATATAACCCTTTCTTTTTGACTGAGTCCATGACTGTTTGGTAGAATTTTACGAAGGTTGTCATAGAGTTTGATACATTTAATACTGATTTCCTCTAGATGCGCAGTGAACAATAGTTTACTGTCTAGTGTAACTCCAAGATATTTTAATTTATTTGTTAGTTGTATAGGCTTCCCTGATATTATTTTTAAATTTTTGACCTTTTCTGATAGCTTCGGGTTGCCGAATATTATAGACCTACATTTTTCAGTAGAGAAGGATAATCCCATTGCTGCAATCTCGTTCTCCAGATTTTCACATATAATTTCAATCTTCTTAAAGTTTGTATACTTTTCTATTTTAAACAGGATGCATAGGTCGTCTGCGTATGATATTAATACTGATCCAGAGTTAATTGTTTTACAAAGTTTTTCAATCTGCTTGTGAATTCTTGAGTAGAGTACATTCCAGAGTGTAGGACCTAGTACAGAGCCCTGGGGAACTCCACACGATATCTTCTTAAGAATTGTTGCATCATTAATTTGAAGACGGGCATATCTGTTTTGTAGATAACTGGTGACTATATTAATTAGCGATGAGTTAATCTGTTTTTCCTGAAGGATTTGAATTATAGAGGACCATCTGCAGTTGTCGAATGCTCCTTTGATATCAAAAGAGATAACCACCGCCGATGAGCCTTCCTTAAGTATATTTTTAATGGATGATACTAGTTTATATACTGCCCCTTAAGAGGAGTAAGATGTCCTAAAGCCAAACTGATTGGGATGCAATGTATTTTTATCTGTTAGTTCCTGTATTAGGAAGTTGTTAATGACTTTTTCTAATATTTTCGACATTAGCGATCTTACTTCAGATTTTTAACAGGATCTGGATGAGGAACGAATTTTCACAAATCAGGAAAACAGCTGTTATTCGTATCATTAGCCCCGGAAACAACAACGATTGAAAGCTGATTTATCACATTGGCACCACGAACAGAAGCTGAATTCATAAGAAAAGGAACACCGAAATATTCTGATTCGTAACATTGGCGGCCCGAACCGTGGACCCGATAAGAAACCATCGTGCGGACCCTGGAAGAAGGTAGAAAAGAAAGGAAAAGCAAGAAACGGTCAGGAAGCAAAGATAAGTTAACGTATTGATTTTATTACGTTTATTGGTCAAGTAATCGTCGTTTGTTTTCCCGATAATATTTCAATTCGTAATTATATTTTATTTGTTATTTGTCTTTCGATATTTAATGATCTTGAATTTTGGCTACGTAAAGCATAATGGGAAAAGATCAGTTGTCAGCTATCACGATGCGACACCGGCAATATCGTGAGCCCACTACCATACCTGAAGACTCCAGCGGCGACGGACATGTAACAACTTCCGCGGTCGCTGATAGGTCGATAGACGACGACCTGGAAGCATATTTACCTCCGAGTCCGACTCGCAGGATTTTAGGGGACCAAAGTCCGTCTTTCTTTGAATGCTTTAAAATTCTCACCGAAAAATTTGATGAGCAAAATAAAAATCCAAATAAAAAATTCGATAAAAGATTCGATGAAATTAAATAAGAAATTAAAACTGATAACAATAAATTAAAAGAATAAATTAAGGTTCTTGCCGGTAAGTTGGAGATGACCAGTGGGGAGCTGCGAACTTCGGTCATAAACATTGAGTCTCGCGTGCAAGAGTACAACTTAGAATTAAAAAATATTAAAATAAATATTTCAAAAACATCGATAATTTAAAAAAATGATATTCCGAAAGTAGCTCACGATCTTAATTGCGAAAAGACTGTTGTGTCTCGTATCGGTCAAGACGTGGGTCGAATAAAAAACGAGCTCGAACAAAATTTCATTAGTAAATTAAGAACCGTAGAAAATAATATAAATAAAAAATTTGTAAAAACAGACGATCGAGTGCGGCGACACCCGAATTGCGCACCGGAAGTTTGCCGGTATGAAATATAAAAAAAAAACGAACGAAAACGGCACTCGGACCATGTGATATTTGTTCGACTCCAAAACTGATGGCCGCTTTATAACATTTGAATATGTTCCTCCGACGGCTTTCGACATTTGTACGCGTCGCATACTTAAAAAATGATATTTAAAATCCGCCAACGAAAAACAATAACACCGATTTATCTATTACAAAATATCTCCTCTACAACGACGACGGTTTATTAAATAAGTATTTCAGAATACGCCAGGTTAATTTAAAAAATATATACTAATTGTTCAAACTTCCAATTTCATTTTTCGTTTACGAAACAAATATTATAATATCCTTTTGATAAATAACTGTGATACATATTTATGTTCTCATTTATAATCATTAAAAATTCATTTTCTGGCTTTTGCAATTTGCTACTTAGCTCAACCTTGAAGTAATTTAACATACTCCGAATTGACTATTTACATTTATGATCTTTTATCTTTCTGTTATTATAATATAATAGATGCCTTTAATTTTGGTCGAACTCGAAAATTTCATACGGTCATCACATTTGTGTTTCATGTAAATTAATCAGCTGATACGTATTTCGCATTAATGTGAAACACACAGCTTCATGATAATATGCCGTGCGCTGAAAATTCTGCATATTCAGAAATTATTGTAATTTACACATTATTTTATATAATATTCGCGCAAAAAATTATTCAATTTTTATGCAGCATTCTTTAAAAGTGTTTACGTTCCCTAGAGGTTGTTAAAAATATTTAGAATAATAACCGTACTGCTAACGATAGCCTATTTTTCGAAAATCGTTAAGGAGGTTTTTTCTAAGCAACCGAAATGTTATTCCAAATAGCGCAAACGTTCCGCATCGAGATATGATAAGACATTTTGGAAGTCACTGAAAGAACGACACTTTTACATCCTTCGTCGTAATTCGTACGATAGTTACGACCATAATAGTGTATCTGTTGTTTTAGCCGTGATGGCTTAAATTTAATTTACAGTAAGTTACAGGAGTTTTTTCGGCGAGGTTGAGTCGTGATTGCGTCCGGTCGACCCAGCCGCCATAGAGTTCCTTTACCGACGTGTCAGAAAAAACTCGGTATCCATCTAGGAATAGCGTTAAGAACCCGCAGCAGTCTTGTCAGACCGGTAGTTAAGAAAATTTTTGTGGTGTTTAGCTCGTACATAAATCTGTCGTTCCGTCGATCTACGTAAGCGTGACGGATCATACGTACCGAGCTATTGTAGACTCGGGATCGGAAATTACGGCGATCTGCAGTGTGATCTCTGGTAGTCGACAAGGAATACCGCAGGTGAGAATATTTTTCCGGCATTCCCTGCGAGTAATATCAAAAAATTTTGGGTGCGTGCGGGAAGGCGAGGAAGGTCGTAAGTATTCAGGTACTAGCAACTATTAAAATTAATAATTTTGATTATTCCTGTAAATTAATCGTTTTTGTCTGGTCTGAATGTACCGATTATTTTAAGCAAACAGATTTTCAAAGGTCTTACCGGGCAACTTTGGATTTCGTCACGTCGTCTCTAACGTTAACGTTTGATGGTGAGCCGCGATGCATCAAATCCGTGAATGTTACGGAAGACTAGGACAGCATAGACGTTCTGGAGAATGACTCGGACGACGAGCTAGGACCGTGCCTCTTTATCCAAGTAATCGCACATCAGTCGATTTCGGGGCACCTTGCGGACTGCGTGGGCAGGTCTGAATTTTCCGTGTCTTTTCGCTCGGTTCTATTAAAGTGTTTGTGTGAAGCGTTCCGAGTGTTTTCGGATTTTCCGGGATTATGCAACTGTTATGTGCATCGCATTAGTGTGCAGGAGCACGAGGTTTTCCGCCGAATGAGAAATTACCCGATCCCGGTGTCGAAACGAGAGGCTCTGTTGGACGTAAGATTTCCCTTATGGTAAATGCCGGTATGATTAGGCCCTCCTCCTCGCCGTTTGTTTCGCCATTAGTCCCGGTTATGTTTAAATGTCCGGGACATTAATAAAATCATCGCAGCTGAGAATAATCAACCGCTCCCCGATAGACGAGTTAGTCTATCGTTTTCCGAATTTCTCCGTGATATTTAGTCTCGACCTGGTTGCGAGTTTCATGCAAGTTCGGCTTCACGAGGAGTCTCGGAAGTACACGGCATTCATTTTTGAAGGATCGGTGCTACGAGTTCAACGTGGTGCCGTTCGGGCTGAGAGTTAGCACCGGTGCCTTTGTGGGAGCCTTAGATTTCGTACTTTTCCCTCGGTGTGCCAATTTCGTTCTGGCGTACGTGGACGACATTGTAGTTTTGTCGGAGGAAGAACACGTCCATCATTTGCCTATTATTTTGCGAGAATTGTTAAATGCCAGCATGACGGTAAGCTTAAAGAAGTCAGTGTTTGCGAGGAAGGAGTTGGACTTTGTCGGTTATAGACTTTCCTCCGCAGGCATTTCCGCGCAGTCCGAGAAGGTGCAGAAAACAAAAAAATTTCTCGAGACCTATGAACAAGGACTAGATTTTATCGTTCCTCGGCATGCGCAACTTCTATCGTAAGTTCATCAACTCCTATGCCGATTTCATTCAGCCCATTTCGATTCCGGTTGGTGGCGGGACACCGTTCGTCTGGTCTGGTGAGCATGATCAGGCTTTTAAGAATTTTAAAGAAACTTTTTCGGAACATATTAGGCTCCAGGTATCCGATTCCAATAAGGAGTTCGTAGTCTGCTCCGATGCATCGAACAGGGCGGTCGGAGGGTCTTTATCTCAGGTCGATGACGAGAAATGCCCGAGACCCATAATGTTCTTAAGCAGGCTACTTGCCGAAGCTGAAAAAAACTATTCTACTACGATAAAAGAACTTTTGGCCGTTGTTTTTTGTATGAAAAAATTTCTAATCATTGTAGAAGGTCATCCGATTATCACTCTCACGGACCACTTGAGTCTTAAATTTTTAAATGAATCGAGGTGGCAGAACTCTCATCTTACGCGTCGGATGCTGTATTTGCAGAACTTTGATTTGCGAATGAAGCATTTGCCGGGTAAGGAGAATATTGTGGCAGACATGCTCACTAGAAATTTAGGACGAGACGGTGATCTCCGAAAAGACTGCGCTTTGATTACCTTTTTGGCCAACAAAAAAACTAAATTGTCTATTGGGAATTGTCTTGCGATCTACCCACCGACCAGAGGAGAGATAAATTCTGGGCATGTGCTTTTAAGAATTACGAAAAATCCGAAAAACTACAGCGATTTTACCTTATACATTCTGATCGTTTATTTTTTCCTCGTTCAGTCCAAGAATCTTGGCAACTCTGTATCCCGTCTACACTAGTCGAGGAATTAGTCTGGTTCTATCATGTAAATTATGCTCACCCGGGACAATTACGTATGTATCTTTTCACGCACGTGCCATTTTCTATAAACAGCGTAATTCGACGCTGCGACTTGTGCAAAATGTCTAAACCATTTACGCAGCCCTCGGTGGGTCCAATGTCCAGTTATGAGCCGAATCGCCCCTTTGATGTGGTCGCCGTTGACGTCTTTGGACCTTTTCCGGGCGTGAAGGGAATGCGTCAGCTTTTCGTCATGTTTGATCTATTCTCAAAGTTTCTACGCTTGTACCCGATGAAGAAGCTATCGAGTAATAACATTTTCGTTATGGTCAGTGATTTCGTTCGATCCGTTGGTCCCATGCGTGTAATCATGTCCGATAATGCGACTATTTTCCGCAGACGGCTGTGGTATAGATATTTCGAGGAGAGAGAAGTAGAGGTGAGGCATATTTCGGCATATTGCCCCGAGAATAACCCTACTGAACGAGTAAATTTAAAGCTCGGCAAAGCCAACAGGGCTTTGTGTCATCGGCGACATACAGACTGGTTGACACGCACCAAGGGGATAGAGGCTTGTTTAAATAGTTTACCTAGTCCGGTTACGAAGCATGTTCCGAGAGTCAGATTATGTTCGGAGGATCCCTTTACGACCTGGTTACCAAAACTGTCGATTTCCCATCCCTGGCGTCTGTCAAAAGTCGCGATGACATTATCGAATCGGTAAGGAACCAAATTAAATACTCAACTTAAAACGCTAAACCATGACAACTCTAATCACTTAAAAGAATATCAAGTAGGCGAAAGGGTTTTCATAAAAGCCTACGTTTAGTCATGTCGCGCTCGTAAGCGCATGAAGAAACTTGAGTTATTATTTGTCAGACCCTATGAGGTCGCCGAAAAAATTCATAACAACGCATATCGCCTGATGAACATCGCCGATCGCAATGATGTCGTCGTCCGGAATATTGTCGACCTCCGGCTTGCACTCTAGCTAGTAATGTATTCGTTCATTGTTTTTCAATCCCGTGTCTTTTATCCGTTATTTCGGTGTATCCGGCAATTCAGGCAGACGATAGACGATGCGGACGACATATCCTATGATGCGGTTTGTGTTTTAATTATTAAATATATGTTACTCTTGTTAGCAGTATCCGGCGCATCGGAAATGAAAATAAACAAATATACGATTAGCAATACGATTTTCCACTTGTCCGGTATATAACAGTTTTCCGAGTAAATGATATTTCACGGACTCGTTGTGCGACTCGTCTCGTTAATGTGTCCGGTTACGCTGTACTCGTGCATCAGCCCGGATAAAGAGAAAACGACTAGTCGAGGTAATGATATATATATATATATAATTTAATTTCGCATCGGCATTATTTTACGAAAGAAGTCTTTTCGTTTTGCGTTAGTCGGTTGCTGGATGACGCTGTGCGATGTTTCGCTTGTCGTCCGACAATTTGCGATTTTTGAATTGTCCTGCGACGCGTGATTTCTCTCGCCGTCCGACGATTTATGTATATTTTCTAGATGTGTCCAATGGCTTCGCGATTTGTTATTATTATTTTGTGTGTGGTCGGGGCTTTCAAATTTCGCTTAACGCCCAACGATTTACCATTTTTTTTATCGTGCGACGATCTGCGATTCTCGTTTGTCGTTTGACGATTTGCGATTTTTCGATTATTGTTGTGCGATTTGCAAATTTTACTTATCGTCAAGTTATTTTACTATTTATCGACCGACGATTTTCTCCGTTTATCGGTCGACGATTCCCGATTTTTTTTATCGTGCGACGATCTGCAATTCCCGCTGGTCGTTTTGACGATTTTTCTTTTGTTGGTCATTCGACGATCTACGTTTCGTTTTATTTCGGTGGTTTGTTCTGTATTTTTTATCGTCCTGCGATTTTCTTTTATCGCGTTTCTCGTTCAATGTTCGGCGTATATCGTCCGATATGTTTATATTGTCGCGTGACGATTTGCGATTTCGCGCGTCGTTTAATAATTTTGGTAGTAATTTTGGATTTGTTTTATGTCGTGAATTTTGGTAACAGTTGTCCAACAACCTGTGTATATATTTCCGTTAATTTTACGTCATTTCGTGTTTTTTTGGATAATTCGGCGATAATCGGAAGGCGTTTTGTGATTTCGGCCCCGCGTTCGTCTCGTTCATTCTGTTTCATGTGATATATTTATTGTTTTGTTTTAATTCGGCTTATCGGAAGTTGTATTTATTTATTGTTATCGGCGATCAATATGATCGCATTGCGGTTATCGGATATTGTGTGCGATACCCGCCTGTTTTGTTATGTTAATTTATCTATTCTGAAGTGTGTATGTGGGAGTGTTTGCGCGATGAGACGGTATGGGAGCGCGACCGAAATTTGGTAGGCTCCTTGTGTTCTTTTGTTTGTTTCGAAAAATTCGATTTTCACGTTGATCGGAATCATTATATTTGTCTTCATACTAGTCGTTCCTGGATTGATTTCGCTCGTATGTCCTTGTAAACTGTTCGTCCTCTGCCTTTTTTTTCCGGTCGTTCGGTTGGAGTCCTCAACGAGTCTCCTTTTTCGTTTTTTGTTTTCGTGTTTCGGGTCGCGCTCGATAGCTTTGTTTTGCTTTGGATTCGTTATCGCTTCGCATGGCCGAGCATAGGTTGTTTTTTTTTGTTTTTTTTTTAGATGTTCGTTGACTGCGTCCACAGTTTCTGGGTGTGCGTGTGCATATATTGCTGGCTTTTGTTGTGGGAACATGGTGGTGCTCTTGTCGTTTGGTGTTTTAGCCGGGTGTATGGACGCGACATCGTGTATGATTTCCTATATGTCCTGTTCCCATAGACGATCAACGTGATTTTCGGTTTGTTCACACTAGCGACTTAGAGTAACTAGGTGTGTGGTTTTTCGAGCTTTTCGACGTGTTCGTGCTAGCGGCTTGGAGTAGCTAGACGCGTTTTTGAGCTTGTGATAAAATAATGTTTCTCTCGTTTTGTTTCTCCGTGGATCGAATCGTCGGTGAGGTGTTTACGTGAAGCCCGTCCATCATTGTCGTTCATTGGTCGTGCCCATCCAGAATTAGTGAGTATATTGAAAGTGTGCATGTGGCAAGCGGATAAGTGGGATAGACTAGGAAAGGCGGAGAAAATGTGAGTCGCTCGGATACTCGGCTAAGAGTTGGGCGTGCTTGAGTTACTCCTGAATCCTAATATGATTCAAAACGTTTCGTTTTGAATGAAATTGAGGGAAGGGTAGTGATACAAACTGGCGCAACTTAGTTCCAAAATTCAAAATTATTTGTTTTGTTGCGTCATATATTTATGCGGCGCTATCTTTTTCGGTTAATTTACAGAAGGAATTAGTATACACGTGCCGAATATCGGTATCGGATTTTGTGCATGTGTGTGTTAGAGAGTCCGATGGATTACCAATATTCGGAGATGATGCATGTGGTTGTGTCCGAGTGTGTATATTAATTTCGAAATGTTGCGCTTAGTTCGGCTAGCAGAACTATGTATCAGCTGGGGTGGTTCAGGCACCGCGCACGCAACGTACACCGTGTGTCGCGTGGGGTAACACGCCGAGCGGCAGAGGTATTTTACGATCTGTCTGTTACCAGAGAATAATTCGGCGAAACAATAGATGCTCTTAACGCCGATTAAGAACTACTCTTAATCGAAAGATATACTCTAGTCAGAAATCGTTCGAACGACAAGATTGTTGTCGCCGCTAGTCGTTTATTTTGCTGTGGGCATTTTTGCTGTTTGTTGACTCGTCGAAGCATTATTCGGAAAGCGCGTCGATGTCGTGTAATCTCTATCCGTACATCGTTCGGGTATTTTTCTTTATTTCGCGATTATCGCCGCTGAATACCGGGATAAATTTTAATATGCATCTAGTTATTTAGTCAGCGATTTATTTATTGATTTATTTATTTTGTTTTGTGGCGAAGTTAATAAAAGATTATATGTTAACGCTGAATGTCGTTTTTTACCGTATCTTTTAAAATTAGATTCTCTAATAGTTAGTAGCCGATGTATAGGAACACTCGGACCCGTGTCCGCAGTGGTACACCGCGAGCGGAGTTGTTTTTTTTTCTTTCATCATTGGCATCCCTGTGAGTGTAATATTAACAAAGCCTAACGCTAGCTGGTAGTCGGTCAGCATCTCATGGGACGCCGCGACCAAAGACTCAATAGGAGCTATCCAGGCAGGATTCATTACATTGGCTCCCCGAATAGAGGCACCCGAATCAAATGAATTCGTAACATTTTAGTTGAGAAGACGTTTCATTAGCTTCCCAGGAAACGAAGACCTGAGTAGCAGAAAATCATAACATTGGCCCCGAACGGAGGGGCGAGAGCCTGTAAGGAGGCACCTGAATAAACGGAATATACAACAATTTATAATCCGTATACTTTAAAACTATAAAGGATTGAAAGATAAAAGCTTCAGCTTTTTACTTTAACGATTTTGATGTGCTTCTAGTGGCAATTTATACAATTTGGCGTGCTTGCATAAATTGCCACTAGGAACGCATCAAAATCATTAAAGCAAAAAACCGAAGCTTTTATCTTTCAATCCTTTATAGTTTTAAAATATAAAGATTATAAATATTATATGAATATATGGAAGGATTTATTTAATAGATATTTTAAAATTTCATGACATTTTTTATAAAGGCTATATAGAGGGTAAAGAAAATTATGAAAACTGAAATTAATAAGAATTTCTTTTATTATAAGAACAAATGTATGTTATAAAAGTATCTTTATTTTTTTGTTCATTTTTTTGTTTGTTTACATATATTACAGTAACTTTCAGAAAATTAAAACTATTCCGTTTAAATTTTTAAAAAGTATAGTTCCATATGTACATACTTAATAAAATCATTACATTAAGTTTCAATAAAACATTATAGCTAAGAAACATACTTTTTTTTGCATACTAGTTTAAATGTTTGCTTTGTATAAATGTATAAAATTTATAATGAAATTTGTGTTCACATTTATTAAGAAATTCTTTTTATTTTGTATATACATACATAACTACATTAAATATAAATACATAATTATTTTCTAAATATTTTTCTTAATTTCTAATGCATAATATTACCAGAAATTTTCAAAATGAATGTGTGAAATGATTCCAGAAATGAATAATTAAAACTTTTCTTACTGAGTACTACACCTTTGGAAACACATAGATATAATTAAATATTCGGTTATTTTTTTCTAGTGATTACAATAACTTCTTCCATTGTATACTACTCGATTTCTTGCAGTTTCTATAAATATAAGTAAGATCTATTAAAGAAAAAAGTAGAATTGGTCAGAGTTATAATAATCATGTTTTATGGACCCTTTTCTCGTTATTTCAGTCTTGAAAATCTAAAATTAGTAATCGTTTAGTCTACAACTTATAATATTTTTCATAATTGAAAATTTTATTCACTATAAGATGATTCATAATAAAAAAATAATGAACGATCAAATATCATCACAAATTTTTTTTTTTTGTTATGACATGAAGTGAATTAAAATGTTCTCCGATATATACAATGTTTAATTTAGTAATAAGAAATATGATACAGAAAAAGAATCTTTACATTAAATCCTTAATACACGATAGATGACATATATTTATTACTAAAAACCTGTGTTATGCTTTATTCTAAAGGGGTTTAATTAATTTTTAGATCATAAATTATTTTTAAAGAAAACCAATTATAGTGAATTTTTAAGTATTGATGTTTTCAAAAACCCATTTTCATTAGTTTCAAGAAAACATTTAAATGTTCCTGTATCCAGGACGATATAAAAATTCAATATCGAAATGTATGGTACATTTATTTACAATTCTAGTAAAATATATACTTACCTAAATGTTGAGTGCATTATTTTGATTAAAAAATTAATTTATTGTTCGGGCATAATGATCATCCTTTTACACAAAAAAAGAGGTTTTGTGTACATCCATTAATGAAAATTTTTTGTGAGGCTAGAATGTATTTAATAGAATTCATCATCTACTCTCAGTATATGATTGACGAATACAATATTAATATTTCATTACAACAAACTAAAGTACAGGTTATAGTAGATTACACAGTTTAATAATAAAATGTATCTTAACAATAAAATATAGCTTTTTAAATTAAAATTGATATTTTTTAAGTTTTAAAAGAAGTTAAACAAAAATTATCAACAAATGAAGATATACTAGTATATAAAATCCTTGCAAGGGTGTTATTAAATCGAATAGAAAGTAAAATAGAAATGGAACTAGGAGAATACCAAGCAGGCTTCAGAAAACATCGATCGTGCACAGAACAAATACTTTAAGTTAAGTATTAATAATAAGGGATAGGATGATAAGAAACAAACCATATGTTATAGTATTTGTAGACTTTAAAAAAGCGTATGACTCCGTCGATCGAGAAAGTTTAATGGAAATATTAAAAGAATTTGGTGTAGATAATAAATCAACAAAATTAATACAACAAACACTATTAGGCACTAAAGCTAAGATAAAATTTATGGGACAAATCTCCGAAGCTTTTGAAATAAAAACGGGCGTACGGCAAGAAGATGGACTTTCTCCAATCCTGTTTAATTGTGTCCTAGAAAAGATTATAAGAGAGTGGGAAAAATTACTGGAAACAGAAAATATAAGTAAACAGATACGCCTGGGATACAAGAAGGAAAATCTAGCCATTAATTGTTTAGCTTTTGCAGATGACTTGGCAATTTTCTCACAGGATGTAACCTCAGCAATAAAGCAGATTAGCCTTTTAAAAGAAGTAGCAGAAAAAACTGGTTTACAGATTTCCTTCGAAAAAACAGAATATATGACAAACCCGATATATGTGTACAAAATATGGAAAAATCAAAAAAGTTAAAAATTTCAGATACTTAGGTGAGGTTATTGAGCAAAACGGATTGGATGGGAAGCACTGAAAATAAGGGCAAGAAAAATGGAAACGGCTTTCCAATAAACAAAAAATATATACAACAAAAAATCAATGTCGATAAATACCAAGATAAGACACTACAACACAGTCATTAAACCGGAGTGCCTATATGCAGCTGAGTGCTTAGAGCTAAATAATATAGGAAAAATTTTAAAAAATTGGAGAAAAAGGAAAGGAAAATCATAAGAAAAATTCTTGGCCCTCAAAAAGTAGGAGAAACATTCAGGAACAGGTCAAATGAGGAAATATATAAGAAAGTAGAAAAACTATCCGACGTAATAAGGAAAAGAAGGTTGGCATTTTATGCGCATATCCAGAGAATGGATGATACCCGGTTAACTAAAAGAATCTTTCAACATTTTGATAGATTGAAGTCCAGGCCGAGGTGGTTCTCGAACACGAAAAAAGATCTTAATGAAGCTAACGTTGATCATACCAATTGTAGCAAAATTCCTATCCTCTGTACTTCATTATATTAATATCTAATCCCTTCAGTATTTCCTATTTTGGCATTCCTAACTTATCGTGTCCAGTGATTCCCAACGAACTCCTCTCTAAACGAAGAACACGCACTGATGTTGCAGTTACAGTCACAAACAGGCACAGCTCGCAGTTAATTTTGCGGGCTCGCTGTCGCATTTGCGGCCCTAACGGTAGATAGGTGAACTCCTTGTTAGCCGGCACTGCGGGCGCTGCTGTTGCAGTGTGGCCATAGTGTTCAGTGAAAATTCTGCTCATTTCCTTTTAACAGAATGGTAGGCGCTGTTTCTGCAGTCGTCGCCATAAATATGATTAATGTTTCATAATTAAAAACTATAAACTTTGCTTTATAGTGATGGAGAAAGTCATTGAACTTTCGGATAATTGTTTACAGACGCTAAGCGCTGTGTTCTATATAGGTTTCGTGCTTGATGGATCTAACTGCTTTTTAAACATCCCGTGTTTCTTCTTCCTTAATTATTTATAGCCAGATTCCTTTGTCCGTTTGTACTGTGGGCTCTGTAATTGCAGATGTGGCCATGGTATGGGACAGCTAACTCCTTTTGCTCTTACCTTCGTCATTTCTTTTCTTTTCAGGATACATACGTTTGGCATTTTTCGACGTTGATTGTTATTGTTTCTCCATCTCTGGTATAGCATTCTTTATCAGATTCCATTCCTTGTTACCCCTAATTGCTGCTATGTACACATGTTGATGGGTAATCGTCCGTTGCTGACAAGCCCAGGGAAAAACCCAAACAAGAAAAAAAAAAAAAAAAAAAAAAAAAGCGCAAATAGAGATATTAACTATTGAAAACAGAACAGAATTTAGGAAAAAAATTAAAGAACTCAATGGCTTCAATAAAATCAAAAGGAAGAAAACAGGGCAGAAATGTACAGATGATCGGAAGAAAAAGCACAGTGAAATAATGAAAAAATATTAAGAAGAACGAAAAAGGAAAAGTTTGCTGTTTTCACGCGGTCCATAGATGGCCAAATTCGAAGAGAAGAAGAAGAAGATATACTAACAGTAGTCAGAATACATTTAAAAATCACTCTAAACCATAACCATTCTATTGGTAAATCGGCATTTACTCAATATTTACATCCATCTTTAGCAGCAGAAATAAAGAAATTAATAGGAAAACATTTCTTATCAACAAAATATATTCACTACATTTGAAGGAATTTGTTAATCAGATGTTTTAGGACCAACGCCCAAACCATTTGCTTCTTATTATTTTTCATCAGATAAAATTATATAGTATTATGTATACAGAAATTTATTTAATATAAAAAAAACATAAAATAGATCAAGAAGCTTTAATTTTGTATAATACTCAAAGAAAACAATTAAGTTCTAAAAAGAAATGGTTTTTTCAGACCCTATAAAGAAGTGCAGTCAGTTACAACATTACTTTTATCAAAAAGGATTAATAAAAAGATATGGGGAAATAATATCTATTTACTTGATTCAATATATAAAACACATACATTTTCATATCTAAAATCGTTTAAATTGTTATTCCTAAATAGTCTTTTTTATTCTGTAGAAATATTTAAAAAAAATAAAAGCAAATAAGTCTTTAATACACAATATACATTTGAATGAAGATCCTCAGTTTTTTTTTCTATTCTTAACACTATTTGAATTGTAGCTGTAATTAGTTAGAACTGTAGGAACCAAAAATATTTATTATATTAACCAAATTTCATATTAAATCTCACTTAATAGAAGTGTTTTCCAAAAATTAATATTGTATACAGTTATATAAGTTTTGAAATGAAGCAGATAAATAAAGTTAAGATATTTAGTATAAGTAGAAATTCAGAAAAAGATTTAGAAAAAAATTATGTATGTTTAATGTGGTTATGTATGTATATACAAAGTAAAACAATTTTTTTTTTTTATAAATGTGTACATAAGTGCATAGGTGTATTATAGCTCTACAAGTTATAGTGCTGCTAAGTTGTTCAAAAGTCTAAACAAATTTCATTATAAATTTTATACATTTATAAAAAGCAAACATTTAAACTAGTATGCAAAAACATGTATATTTCTTAGCTATAATGTTTTATTGAAACTTATATAATGATTTTATTAAATATATACATATGGAACTATACTTTTTAAAAATTTAAACGGGATAGTTTTATTTTTCTAAAACTTACTGCTATGTATATAAATATATCAAAAAATGAGGAAAAAAAGGTACCTTTGTAATATTCATTTGTTCTTATAATAAAAGAAATTCTTATTAATTTCATGGCTGTAATGAAGTTTTCATAATTTCCTTTACCCTTTATATAGCCATTATAAAAACTGTCAACAAATTTTAAAATATTTATTAAATAAATCCTTAAATATATTCATATTATATTTATAATCCATATACTTTAAAACAATAAAGGATTGAAAAATAAAAGCTATAAATTACCGAGTGAAACTTTTGCAAATTAGAGCAAACTAATATAGTGCATTTAAAATAAAAATTTGATATTTTTTTTAGTCAAATCAAGTATATATAATAGTTTAGTGTAACATAATGTAATGTAAATGAACTATTATTTCTCAAATTTGTTAAACTGCATAGCATTTTCTGTAATGTAATCAAATAATATTTTACAATTGTATTAAAAATTTCAAAGTTCCATTTTAAGTATTTCTGATAATAAGTTATACAATGTGGCACCCATATATCTCGCCTGCATTCTGACATAATATTTATTGAAACGAGGTAAGGTAGCTTTTTCTTGCATAGACATTCTATAGTAATTCCTGTTCGCTATTTCATATCAAATTTATCCTTATTTTTATATATATGTATAGCAGTAAATGCAAGTAATATTAATTTTTAAAACCTAAAAAGTTTTTAATATCCATACTTCGCTTAACTGGATAAATTTTTTACATATCGATTTTTGAAAATAATTTATTGGCAAAAGATAAAATTTTGCTGCATTCCCCCAATGAATGATTCCATATGTAAGAGTTGGTTGATAAAGTGCTAAATAAATGATTCTAAGCTGCTTATAATTAAAATCTCGCTTTAGGTAATAGAATAAGTAATTTAATTTTCTCAGCTTTCCTGATAGGTACGATAAATGGGGACTCCATAATAGTTTATGATCTAAATAAACACCCAGGTATTTTATTTCATATGCTCTTTCTATGAATATATCATTTTACTACTGTATAGTTAATTGATCCCATCTGTATTGGGATAGATGGTTGTATATTAAATATTTTGTTTTTCTCACATTCAGTCTGATAGAGTTTGCAGTCATCCAATTGCGTATTTTATTTACATCCTTCTGTATAAGTTAAATAAATAATATGAGAATGGAATTTATAAATAAATCTCTTTTATTTATATATTGTTAATAAAAAATACTATATTATTATATTTTTGTGAATATTTCCTTGATCAAGCGTGCAATGTAATATTATATGGGTTTAATCTAGGTTCTGCAGTTATTAGGCGAGTGAAGCGAGACTACTTATAGATCATAATGAGCATTTCTTGTTCCAGTCATTATAAAAAAACTACTAAACATATGGACATAAAATTGAACATAATTATTCATATTCATGTCTAGATGTGCCATCAATTGTTATTTTTTTTAAAAAAAACTTGTATAAATAAAAAATATTATTTTTTATTTTCATGTCTATATAACTGTAAATCTGAAAATAATAGTAGAACATATTCCATAAATTGCGATGTTGCAATTAGAAAAGATAATTATTTATTAAAAAATCTGCAACCACCACATTATTGTTCTTGTACCTACATAATTGTAATACAACTCTGCACTGTGCTAACTTTTTGTTATAGCTATTTACATTATATTATTTTTAATAAATAATTATTCTTTCAAATTGCAACATTACAATTTACGGAATATATGTTCTTTCATTTTCGGATTTTTGAAAATTACTCTATCTGTGAAATGCATTACTTACATACACTTTTTGATCTTATTATATCAGAGAAAAATATCTCCAGCAGTTGATCGGTAACTTTTATTTTTCAATTTTAAAAATATTCGTGTAAATAATGAAAATATTTTTATTAAGAACAGATTAATGGTCTATTAAAATCAGTAATCCGACTATTTAAAAAAAAAAAACAAAAAAACTATCACTTGCTTTACTAATATATTTTCTATTAGATAGGTGGTAATAAAATCAATTATTTTTTGCTTATTTAATCCATGCTATACTTAGTTCTTGTATGTATCATATTTTTCTGTTTTATATTATTTTGAGGGGTTTCAAAGGTATTCATGGGCGTCGCCAGCGGGGGGGCAGGGGGCAGCTGCCCCCCCCCCCCCCTGGAGCATTGAAATTTTTTAATCAACTGGCCATAATGAGCATTCATAGGTGCGTAATCATGAATAATTTGCCAGAAACCCACGGAAATTATGTTTTAATTAAGATTTTATTCTTGTTTAATAAAATATTAAGCCTTTACAACTTATAAATTTTATTTTTTCTATAACTCATATCCATTTTCTATCATCTTGCCCCCCCCCCTGCCCCATCGGCTGGCGACGCCCTTGAAGGTATTATATGTCTGATAGTTGGCGTGATTCTTTTAATGTTATTCGGGCTAAAGTAATAAATTCACTTATTTTACACATATTAATATTATATAACGACACTAAAATTCCATTTTCTTATGTTTTTAGCATTTTCCAAAAGGAGTGCATGTTAAATTTTCATATAAAAATAGCAGTATTTCTTAATAACATATACTAATTAAAACAATTGTAAAATATTCTTACTTAAACTATTCTTCTACACTGTGCGCTGGTATTATTTCATAATTATTGCATAAATTTAGTATGCATAGAGATGATTTAGATGATCATAAAATCGTATATCCCATTTACAATGTTATGTTTCCGACAAGTCTTTTGTAACATTATTTTTATGCTAAGTTCAGCTCATATTTAGTGAAGTTATGGTTTATATGACAAGAACCTTAATGTTGTAATATAGTCAAAATTATGTTTAAGAATATGTATAGTGTATACATCTCAAATGTTATCTAATCTAATTTTGTTTATAATTATTATAACTTAAGATGTTATAGTTCAAATTTTATCGGTTGTAACTTCAATAACATTAGTTCAGAATTGATTTATTGTGTATTCCTAACTTACTGTTTCAGTTGAAAATATTTCATGTGCAATTTAGTTATTATATACAATTTTAAGAGTATTACAATTTAAATTGTCACCTTAAATGCTGTGATGTGCTATTTCACTCTATAAATTATATCTGCACACAAGCATAACATAATGAATTTTAATTTCATCTCATTTCATTTATTTTTACACTCCCACTTATTGTATTAATTTCTAAATATGAAGTTACATATGTATGTAAATATAATATATGTACATATTAATAGTATATATATAAAGAAGAAAAGGAAAAAATAAAAAATAATACAGATGGATTGAAGGAAAGTAAACTGATTATTCGTTTACATTCAGTTGTTAGTAAACTACACAGTATTAACTTTGTCATTATTTTTATGACGCTCTTGGTAATTATAACATAAAAATATTTGTTTTATCTCTTCAATGTATATCTTACCAGATTTAACTGATATTACACAGTTGTCCTAGTAGTGAAATATCACATGTTACTTTAATAATATCTGGATAATTTTTACACCGTTTTATTAAGTTGATTTGATTTTAGATTTTTTTTTAAAAGAAATTTTACCTTTAGTCTTAATTATCACAGTGTTTAATGATATGTGCTTTAATTTACTTCATAACTTTATAATCAAGGTATGGAAGTGTAAATGTTATTTTGAACCAAAATGGACTTCAGTAATAAAATTAATCTTTCCATGTTGAATATTCAGAGTTTATGTAGATATTTTGATGAACTGAATATATATGTAACAGGTGTGAAATTATTATCTTGCTCATAAATCACATCTAGGCTTTGTCTTAAAACATGAGTATAAATTTAAAATTCTTGTGCTCCAAAGTAGAACTATATATTGATGAACCTCACTTTGTTAAAACCAAGACGAGAGCACAGGTAATGTATATGGGAGCTTTATTTTTCAATAAATTTCCTGAAGTCTTGAAAATATATTTAAAAAATTATAAAAAAAGCACATAGAGGAAAATATAGACGTTGTTCTTTAAACATGGAATCTAGATTACTTAATCTATAAAAATACCTTTTATTTACTGCATACCATATTGAGTATAGTTATTTTAAGTTTTAATTCAGATTGCTATTTGTTCTAATCTGTGATGATATATCCGCCACAATGGAATTTTAATATTGTTATATAATATTAATATGTGTAAAATAAGTGAATTTTATATTACTTCAGCCTCAGTGGCATAAAAAGAATCACACGAACCAGTCTTGGATTTACATCACGGACTTAAATGGGCTACAGCCCATAGCTGCAAAATTCGAAGGGAGGCAAATTTGTATGAGATTGAAAAGTTTTTTCTTTAGAAAAATACTTAAAATTTCCAAAATATTATTACATATTATGGTGTTTTAGTCATAACAGAGTAGGAGAGGAATGCGATAAAATCATTTTTTAACTTGCATTAATGTACAAAAAAGTTAAAATGGGAATATATTGATTCAGGTAAAATTTCCAAATGATTATAGATAAATGACATGTAAGCAGGGGAATCGAGAAATGAATTTAAAATTAACCAAGTGTAAACTGGAACGTGCATTATTATTAGGCAAAATGATTATAGGTATTAGCAGTTAAAGGAAATATTCTCGAAGTGTGCACGAGACAATAGGTGGTCGGCATGATAAGAGTTCAAACAAAACTGGAAGAAAAACTGAAAATTCACAAGTGTAGTAGCGGTATCTCATCGATACGACAAAATTTAGAAGATTTTTCGAAGAATTATTTATATTATTTCTTGCCATACCGAACGATGAAAGGTGCTCAAAGCAGGGTGGCACTGCAGGAAGCGTGCTGGGCCCATAACCTGTTGAAACTATTCTGAATACTGAATTTGATAAATAAATACGCTAACGGCGAAAATAATATATCATGAATAAATGTAAACTTTATTTAATTTGTAATCATTTAACAAACAAAAGTAAAAACTCAATGTAACTGGAAAAACCAACTCTAACAATACTACAAAACACACAATTACAATAACGTGATAACATGATATGAAAAAACACAAAAAAAAAATATTAGCGCCGAATAAAATTTGCTCAGCAGAACGCTCCTTTCCTGCAATGAAAAGAATTAAACAGTTTTTTTAAATCAACAATGTCTCAGCAAAAGAGTTAAATGATTTATCTGTTTTATTTATTGAAGAACAGTTAGTAAACAATTTAAACTTTGATGATATAATAAATGTATTTGCATCTTTAAAATTGCGGCGTAAAAAATGTAAACTTTAATTGACACATGTAAGAATAATGTATGTATAGAATTATAATAAAATTTAGGTATGTTTTGAAATTTTTTAACTTTTAATTGAAAATTAATTTTTAACTTTTATGTCCTTTCTTACTTCAGTTACTCGATTATAATTTTTATTACTTAATTTATAAATTATTCCAAGGGCGGCAGAAATTACTGAGCCAACAGCGGCACTTGGCTATAATCCGGCCCTGACACGAACTATCAGACGTACCGGTAATACCTTTGAAATCTTTCAAAATAATATAAAACAGAAAAATAAAATACATTCAAGAACTAAGTATGGTATGGATTAAATAAGCGAAAAAATAATTGATTTTATTACCAACGGTCCAATAGGAAATATATTAGTAAAGGAGGTGACAGTTTTGTTTTTAAATAGTCGGCTTATTGATACTATTAATCTGCTCTTTAAGATAAAAATATTTTCATTATTCGTATGAATATTTTCAAAATTGAAAAATAAAAAAAAGTAACCGATTAATTGCTGGAGATATTTCACTTTGTAACTGCTGGAGGTAATAGATTATGTTTATTATGCTTCCCATTTTTACTTATGATTTTTCGATGTAATTTTTTTAATGATTTTTATATTTGTTTTTATATATATATATTTTTTGACGTATAAAATATAATTATTTTCCTTTTAGAAATATATATTTCACGGAACACAATTTGCGAGCCGCCACAAAGTTGTGCTTTTAGCTAGTTATTATTATCAATGATTTTTAAGTTATTTTTAACCAATATTAACAATTATTATAATATATTGTTCCTATAGTTTATAATTATTATTAATAATAAATATAGCTTTTTAGTGTTATCATTATTATTACAACTAGGATATTACATCTGGTGAACATAAGCTAAAGTACATGTAAGTATAGTGAGCTTAATTTTAATTTTAATTATAGTTACGTTTATACGTATATATTATTATTATTATTATTATTATTCTACCTCACTCGATTATGAGTATGAATTTTATCCGTAAGGATGAAGTAGTAGCGCTGTTTTGACAAGCGCAGAAACCTGAGCGCAATCTAGTTTCTGTGCTGGCGACCAACGTGAGAAACATTATCAGTGGTGAGGCGAACCAACATGACTGACCTTCTTACGATGGTGTGACCGTTCGCCGGCTATATATTCATGCGACGCTGGCGCACACGCACGACTACATTTGGAACTAATTATAGTCGCTTGCTATAAATGCAGCCCGAATTGTCTCAAACTGCTGTATACTAAAACCAGCGCGCGCAGTTATTATGTAAGAATTGTAAACGTATGGCGGCACAGCATACGTAAAGAAAATAGTAATTAATTTTGGAAAAAGAAGAAAATAAAAATATTTTTCATGTATAATACTAGTTAGCAGTCGTAACAGCCAAATTTCTATTTACGTATAACAAAATTTTGTTTAAATCATTCTTGATACCATATTGTTTTGTTCTATGTTTTATTTTAATGCCAGATTTGCTTTCAATTTTAGTTTATGACTTAAAATCTTTTTCTTTATATCTGCATCGAATAATTACGTTTTCTAATTATTCCCATTATTACGTGTAGTTTTTAAGATATATAATTTTCAGTTTATAGTTCCACTACTAGCGCTACGTAGCGCATTTGTGGATTTTTCATGTCAATAATAATAATAAATGATTTGATTTTTTTCCGTTCATTTCTGTGCGCCGAGGGATTTTTGCGGTAGCTCATCCGGTCGGTTCGAGCAGCGCAGGAAGCTTGTTCTGGATTTCATGATACGCCAGCCTTCTGGCCGAACATCGCGTGCCTGTAGTCTCGTTCTTTCTGCGTCGGTAGCAACGGATTGCCGTATTCCGGCGGGGCTGTGGCGAAGGCAAGATACAGCTTATCCACTTTGGCAGATTTTAAGCAACCAGTGAGGCTATTCGGCACGTTCCGCTTATCGAGGTATCGATCTTTTCGGTATGCACCGATTCTCTCCCCATACTGGACATCCGTATTCTGCAACCGAGAAACATAGCGCTAAGGCTCTGGTGCGTAGAAACGTTGGTTTTGGGCTTCACATTTCGCGGACACCAATTTCCGCAGTAAATTTGCACCGCCTAGCCTCTACTTTCATCGTAAGATTTTCGCAGTGTTCACGAAAAGTTAACGATCGGTCCAGAGTAATTCCGATGGAATTTTGGTTCTTCGCCATACCGAATTGTTATTGTTCGTGCCAAAATAATTTTAATTTACGTTTCGTTTTGGCCTTTTTTTTTTTTTTTTTACGTGGAAGAGGGAAAACCTAACTTTTTGCTATATTTAGTCGGAGCGCATTTTCAGCGTAATATTCCTCTTAGCGCTCGAGTGTTTTTTGCAGTTTCGCCATGTGTGCGGTCACTGCAAGATCATCCGCATATAAGCTCTACGCGATACCCCTCAAACTTACAAGCAAGATGAAAGTGAAAGAGTTATTAAAAGAAGTCTATATTTCGAATAGAGGTGCTTCCATATCTAATAGTGTATATAACCAAAGTTCACGTTAGCGCCGGCATAAGCACACTTAAACCAGTGTGAAAAGCAGCTACTGAATTGTTCAGTTTTTAAAGATCGATAATATTATCGAATAAATTTAATTGTTCGATATAGACTTGTTTAACGCGGTAAATTGACGAAGATGAAAAAAAAACATGAAGCTCGCAAAAAAAAAAATATAAAAAATTTTTCCGCTTTAATAATTGCAGTATACGAACAACGGAGACGGATTTTAATGACAAACAATTACACTGGATCGTCGTTCTTCGTGTAGCCGAATTAACAGATGAACGTGTGTGCACATATTATACATATGTATCGGAGTATTTCTATCAAACATCACTAATATTCATATTATTAATAATTTCCAACATTTTAATTTACATATTAATAATTTACATAAATGAATTACCCCGTATATGAACATTAATAAAAATTACACATGCTATTGATTATACTCGTAATAAAAAATTTTTCCTTAAGATATTAATGAAATACCTAAAAATATGCAGCATATTTTATCTATTTTTTTTTTTTTTTTTAAATGTAAGAACACCTTAAAAAACCATCAATATTTATTTTAATTTTTTTTCTTTTTCAGATTTTTGTGTATTTATAATAATTATTTCAGTTCTAATGGGGGGCCGATTAACTCCCAAAACCCTCCCGTGGACACGGCCTTGAAAAGAATACAAATTGGAATACCGTTTGTAGACGACGCGAATGATGCAATGAATATCGATGCAACACTATTGCACTACACGTTAACATGACACCTTTAAGCGTCATTGTACTAACAGAAATAAATATAAGCGACTTTGAATTAAATTTATATAATATAGCGGACTTCACAAAGACTAAAGGGGATAACGGAAGGATATTTGTGTTCGTAAATGATAATTTTAGATGTAATATTGTGGAGGTTAAAAATAGGTCACAAGCATGGATCTGGGGGTGGTAGATACAGATATGCGCGTTAATAAAATTACCATTTATCGATCACCAAGTAAAAATGTAGGCGAATTCATAAAAGGAACCGCAGCACTTTTAAAAACCCTAAATAATAAAGATAATATTTTGATATGTGGGGATTTCAATATTAATTTACTTCTTCATAATGCTCAGATGGATAAATTTCTTAACGTAATTTACGAGTCAGGAAGGGTACAGCTAATAAGTGGAATTACAAGAGAGGAAGATCGAACGGATAGAAGTACTCAGTCATGCATAGATAATATGTTTATGAAGTTTAAAACTGACGAAATTACTTCGGGAATAGTCAATAAGAAAATATCTGACCATTATATCATCTGTGGTGCTTTTCGTATCGTGAACCGGAAAATAACTCATTATAAAAATCCCCAGAAATGTGTTTTTGAAGAAGGAAGATTGCAGAACCAAATTAGTAATTATAACTAGAGTGAAGTAGGTAACTCCTCAATGGTAGGAGACGTCGTATATCATCGTTTTCGTTCAGTGTTCCAAAACATATATAGAGATTGCAAAGTGGAGGTGAGTGAGGGTAAAAGGAGATGTAAATATAATCGCAAAAACGAATGGATGTGTCAGAAAATAATCAATTTTATGAAAATCAAAGATCAATACTTTCAACTCAGTAAAGAGAATAGAACTAGCATGAGATGTAAAAATATGTTCAAAAAGTACCGAAATTTAGTTAAAACAGAAATTAGGAAAGCCAAGCAGAAGTATTATCAAAGACAAATAGTGATTGCAGACAATGATAGCAAAAAAAAAACATGGAGTATAATCGATAATATTGTTAGTAAAAAAAAAAAAAAAAACGACAGTTGATGATTTCATTACCAAACATTTTGGGGATAAATGTAGGTGAATACATCCTGTTTGTTAAAACTGTATAATAAAACAAACTTTAATAACAAACAATATAGAACAATAAATTAGATAAATACCTATTTAGAAACGTTTTCCGGCATAACCCATCATCAGCTGAAACTAACTTAAAGGAAACTTAAAACATACGTTCAATAGTAGCTGAACAACAATTTAGCGAATATATCGTACGTTCGATAGAAGAGCATAGACACAAATGTGACATTCAGTTACTGAATACTAACGTTGACTAGTTAAATATGTCCTCATTCTTCATTCCACTTGCAAATGTTTCTTAGATAGAAGAAATAATTAACGATCTAAAAGTTCACAAGGCGCCAGGATGGAACGATGTTAGGGTTAAAGATATTAAAACTCAAAGTTGTTTACTCCTATTTTAACCTGTATGGTCAATCGCTCAATAAAGGAAGCGTGCATTCTTGATGGGTTCAAAAGAGATATTATTAAACCGATATATAAGAAGGGACTTAAATCAGATTGAAGATAGCAATAATGCCTGTAATAGTTAAAATACTAGAACAGAATATCGGAAAAGAAGTACCAGTGTCTGTTGCGCAACGCATCATTATTCGTTTTTTAGTCAAAGACGACGTAAAATAGGTGGAAATTTACCGAAAATTACGCGAACAGTTCGGGGATGAGTGTCTCTCCAAAACTCAAGTGTACGAGTGGTGTTCCGCGTTTCGAAAAGGACGTGAAGTGGTGTCAAACATACCACATGCGCGGCGCCCAAAAACCAGCATTACAGATGAACACGTCAAAGCCATCGAACAACTCATTTTGGCTGACCGACGCGTCCGTGTACGCGATATGACCGACGAATTGGGCATCAGCATAGGTAGTATTGAGAAAATAATTCATGATCGGCTAGGTTATCGCAAAATTGCAGCCAGATGGGTGCCAAGACTTCTGAATTTTGAACAGAAATTCACCGCTCGGCTCACGATGGAGACATTGGCCGAATTGGGCTGGGAAACACTTGAACAGCCCCTTACAGTCCAGATTTGTCGCCTTGTGATTATTATTTGTTTGGCCCGTTGAAAGAAGCACTTGGTGGACAACGTTTCGACAGCAACGATGAGGTGGAATCGTTCGTGCGCAAATGGCTATGTGACAAGCCGCGAGATTTTTACGAAAAAGGAATAAAAAAATTGCCGGAGAGGTGGAAAAAGTGCGTAGCGTGTGAGGGGGGTTATCTCGAAAAATTGTAAAAAATATGAGCACTGTAAGTATAAAATAAAAATTTTTATGACGAAATTCCGGTTTATATTTGAACCACCCTAATGAGATAAATACAAGACTATCGTTCATAATTACCTTTAAGACCTAGCTAAAGTGTTTGATCTAGTTGATCATGACCTGCTTATTAAAGATTTAGAAGATATGGACATTGTAAATAATCAATTATTGTGGTTTAAGAATTATTTACAGAACAGGAGAAGCATAGTAAAAATTGCAGTTAACATAATTAATGAAAAGGTGAATCGATATGGAGTAGGTCAGGGTACAATACTGGCTCCAATTCTATTTCTTATATACACGAACTCATTATATAGGCATATTAAAAATGCAAAGGTTGCCGATGACATCGCATTACTAATTGACCATAAAAATCTAGGAGATGGCGGGAAAATTACTGCAGCAGGAAGTCGATAATCTCAGTAAATGGGCGTATGACAGGAGGTTGTGTATAAACTTAAATAAATCAAAACTACTCCATATTCGTAATATGTCTAAACATAAGAATTCATCACCCGCGAATCAGTATACATAATACTGAATGCTTACATGAACGGAAATAACATCACCCATGTTCATGTCCACCTCTGGTGATTGTAACAGATTTTAAATATCTAAGAATATATATATATATATCGATAAATCATTGAACTGGAAAAATCACATACAAAACTTAAATTCGAAAATAAGGCATTCAATTCTAGCGTTATATAAACTGAAGACGGTTCTTTCATATGGAACATAACGGATATATAGTTTAATGCATTAATAATGTCTAAAATTTTATATGGGATCCGAATATGGGGTGATGCTAAAAAAACGGAAATCAATTAAATAGGTACGATTCAGAAAAGGTGTTTGAAACTCATACTACCTCACTGGAAGCGAAGTGACACTACATCAACCTGGTGGAAGGAAAATAATGAAAGGTCTCTCAAGATGCATTATTATTATTACAGATTACTTGAATTTAAATGCAATAACGTAAAGTTACCTTCCAGACCAAAAACTCGACTAACAAGGAATCAAAGTAATACCCCTTACATTCATGCTAGATGGGTAAATCTACGAATCGACAATACAGATGATTCAGTTCTAATTAAATGAATAAGTACTATGCCCAATCACGTAATAAACGAAAAAAAAAAAAAATTGGTGATGGAAAAGCGAAGTGAGGAAGTGGTTGAAAGAATGGTGCGAAGATTAAGGAGTCTTACTGCGTCCCCTTTTCCCTTTATTATTGTTGAACTTTTTAAGGCTCTTTTAGACTATCTAATTACCAGTTTCCTTCTTCTTTTTCTTTTCTGTATATTAATGTATGCGACGTGTAATAATGTAAGCGGCCACTGTGCATGGGTGTATTATTGTGCCTACCACATATATATATATATATATATATTTGTAGTACCTGGGCAATCGAGCTTTGCTCGGTATTTTTTTTTTGTAAGATTATGTTTTTTCGGAAAATATACTTAGATACGAATCACATACTTCTTAACTTCATTTTAATCTTATACATATTTACAAAACATGAAATATTTTAAAACTAATTTATGGAAACATTTATGAATTAAAAGCCTCTTTCCATAGAACTTCGCTTATCAATACTGAACGCAACAAAAATGTAGAGGTCGTTTGAATTCGCTTTCCGAATGGTTTGAAAATGTTCTCAATGACTGCACACCGTGATTGTTATGAATATATTTCTATACGTTTTTTATTAGAAAAATTATATTTTAGGTATGTATATAGGTTCATCATCAGCTTTATCTCTATCGGTTTATTCGTTATAAAAACAAATAAAAAAAATCTTGTAATTTTACCTGTGATGATCAGCTGTTTTCCAACCAATTTGAAAAAATTTCCGACTAAATCACTGCAAAATGTAATAAAGGTACAGGGTGCGGCAGCATAACTTCCTTTTTTAAAATGCGCTACTTTTTTTCTACTAAATTTTTCAAAGAAATTATAACAGAAAATCAAATAACATACTTTAGATTCCATCGGCAATATGTATGCTTCTTCCTTTGCAGTTTTACTCAGATTTTCTGTTATTATTTCTCTTTAACAAAATTTAGTAGAAAAAAAGTGGCGCATTTTAAAAAAGGAAGTTATGCTGCCGCACCCTGTATAATGCACATAAGGGAGGTTTTAAAATGTGCACAACATATTCTCAGTAATTCACTTTCACAAACATATAAATACGCAATTGTTTATTAACCGATTTTCTTTTTCACTTTTTGTTTAGTAGCTATTGAAAAGCAGTTTTTTTTTCTTTTTATTTTAATATAAAATTATTACAAAAAAAATAAAAAATGAACTCATGATTTTCGAACCGTCATTATGTGACGGCCCGCTGATCGGCTGATAGCCAAGACTGATGCCTTTTTTGTTGCCTATTTGTTCCTCACCGTTTCCAGGTATCTGGAGTTACCCGCTCCTCTGTTCTGTCTACCATATATTTTATTGCTTTGCCCTACCCGTATTGACCCCACCGGCCCGTACATGAGGCCACTACCAGAGCTGATAATCGACGACGTTGGAAAATCATAAAATAATACTAAAAGTAAAACAAATTTCGTCAAAAGATCGCGCCACCAACCCAGATTAGTATCTGCTGAAAACATTAAAAATCATTTAAAACTCGCGAAACTGAATTTTGCCATGGGTTAAATCGTGCCAGATCGATTTAATGGGCCAAAATACCCCTAGTGTGCAAATTTCATCCAAATCGTTAGAGCCGTTTCATATATACAAGAATTGCTCGTTTAAAGAGATATTAGACATATATACATATACATATATAATCGCGCTGAATGATATATTTTGTTGTTTTTTTTTGGCTTAATACGTGTTCGATTTAGATAGTAAGAATGATTAATTGTAATTTTGTTTACTAGAATGAACGATAATAAGAGTGTTGGGCATTCACGCAACGGGCATACTTGCCCAGTGAGACCCGCAACTTATTTACTTATATATAAAAAAAAAAAAAAAACCGCTAAAGAGCGTGTCTGACCGATGTGACATTACGGTTTTTTTTTTTTTGGGCGTCGAAAATTCAACCCATCGTAATTCTCGCACCGCAGCCACACATGCGTGTCATCGTCATTTTAACGAAGAGCTTTCGTCTATTCTTTGCAACGTTATTATCATTATAAGCTAATGTATGAGAATGGAAGGTAGTATTTTTAACTATTTTAAAATTTCTTCGCTATATATTTCACTAGTGCGATTACACCTTATTCGCACTGTTCTTTTCCAACACAACAAAAGCCGTTACTTCGATAAAGTAGTTAGATAACGACACCAGGCCTGGGGATTTAGGGGGGTCTAGGGGGACTGTAACTCCGGGCCCCGCCTTATAAAGGGGCCCCCAAGAGATCCCACTTCCGACATGTAATAAAAAATTAATCTATCATTTGTCATATACATCAACTTTTTTTAAAATAAATAGAATTACCTTTACAGGAGCAGGTGCATTTTTTGATACATTTATTTGTTAATAATTTTGTATCCGTTTTTATTTCCTCCTAGAGGAGGAAACTTCTCGTAATAGTAAAATTTCGAGTTTCGTAAAAACTTACCAGAAATTTGTTTTGAGGTTTAACGAGTCGGAATCTACATTTTTAGGAAATGTCTGTATGAATGTTTCGTAATACACGCACACACACTATCCTTTTATGCAATTCTTCGGTTAAAATTTGCTGAAATATTCATTGTTTAAAATTATATATATATATATATATTTTTTTTTTGGCATCGAAAATTCTACCCATTATTTGTATATTTAGTTTTGTTTACATTAATAATTATATGTTAATTCGTGAATTCAAAATAATATAATTAAATTAAATTCAAGAAAATTATTTAATTATTCTATAAAACTGATAATTTTGTCACTTCCGAAAAGGGCTCCTAATATTTCCGTAACCCCGGGCCTATCATACACTTAACCCGGGCCTGAAGGACACACACATTAGTCGTTCGTTTATTTCTTCCGGGCAAGTAGTGATTTTTGCAGCCGTGCAAACTCTGATTAGGGTTTTCCTACCGTTAATGTGATTTTATTTTAACGAACAGATCTATATATTGTATTTTCTGAGTCGATTCTAAGTACGCTCCCTAATTGCATTCGCAAGACTTTCTCTTCGTTTCAATGTAGCATTTGAACTTATCCGTAATACAGAACAGCATTAACTGTACCTTCGGTAACTTCTCGTACATGGGCAATTTATAGATGTCGTTGTAACGTTTTATAGCAAGCAGCGTGAACTACTGTTCTCAAGATTTTAATCTGAAATCTTTGAACTAGTTTAACGTTATTTTTCGCACGGCGTCTTTATAGTTGACAACCGCATATTTCCATTCTGAACTGATATAATTTTACTTATCCAGCGAAAGATGAATGTTCGCTTATTTTCCATTTGCTTTCTTTCTGATGTTCAGTTCATTTTTTATTTGGCATCGTAGTATAATTTTAACACCAATAAAGTTTTTCACCTAGAGATGCGGCTCCAAATATTTAACTTCTTTCTTTGAAATTATTTGACTATTTATTACAACGTGTACCACATCAGGCTGTTACGGATCAGCTGTTATTAGCAGGCTTAGTTGAAAAGTAACTCTTTTAAAATCAGTTGCCTGCTAGAGGTAAAAATGTGAAGCAAATTTCAAATGGAAGAAAAAGTTTCCCCAAGTAAAATTACCAAATCATTTCCGAACATAATCACCATCCTTAAGCTCGATACATGTGTGTAAACGTAAAATCGATTTCTCTTAAGGCGGTAACGAAAAAGTCTTCCCTCCCTGTGCTTTTCAAACCGTTCGTTTATTGTTGAACTACTTCGTCCGAACTAAAATGAGTTGTTCCTATAACGTCCTCTTTCATCGTTGGAAACAAATAAAAATTCGAAGGAGTCCCCGAATCGGGACTCCGACATAGCGGGTGCGGTCTAACTTCAGAAGTCAAACGAATCTCTTTATCAACATAGGTAAATTTTATCTCAGTTCTTTATTAATGATAAAGTTAACCTCTTCAGGTGAAATATCCGGATAAGCCACGATCCCATCCTGCGTAATTGGCTCTCCCGGCTTTTTCCTACCGGTGACCGATCGAAAATTGAGAGAAGTCCGCAGTTTACATTCCTAGCGGCAACTCTACCCAACGACTGACATGACTTAAATCAAGCGTTTTATCTCCGTAAACTTTCTGCAAAGGCGAATAAATCGACTGCGCAGAACAGACTGCAGCCGGTCTTCTGTTTCCATAGCAACGGAGCACGAACGCGTGAACCGAATGCAACCAAACTTGATAACCATAAAACACATCAGGCTTTCGAATGATACCAACCGCAACTCTCTTTTTCCACTCCTGTCGTCCGTGCACGGTAAGGGTCCTAACTGATCCTCGTAATACGCGCACACCTTTCTTCACTCACTTTTATGCTCTACCTGTTACACCAGTCGGAAATTAAATCGGCCGCTTCTGATAAAGAAACATTAATTTTATTAACACAATTATCCAAACACAGCATCATCATCTGCAAATATGGCAATTAACGTCCCCCCCCACCGGTTTCAACGTATCAGCCGTACAAATTACACATAACAGAGGAAACGCTGCGGTACTCTAGAATTTATTAGAGATATACATATATCGCATGTCGGTCAGTATAAGAGTGACCTTCGTGTATGTTTTAAAGTGATGAAACACACCTGTCTCCGTTCAGGTTAGTTAAATGGTTTATTAAGTTAAATTAGTCGCTTTATATTTTGGTTTAGGAGAGCTTTTTATTTAGGTCGATTTGATTTTCTTTAATGATCTAAATATCCGATTCCGCATTTCGGATACGATTAAAAATTAATTTCCCAATGTTCCTAATTGTTATATTTAATTGCATAATCGAAAGTTGCTAAACGAATAATGTTTCTTTTAAGACGCGAATTACTTTAGTCGCCAACATTATTTAAAACTTTTCAGTCCAACTTTGTAAGTATCTTCTCGGTCGAGAATTTTCCGTGCGATTCTATGTAACCTTCGTCAAATATCAACGTGTTTCAATTGAATGCATCTATTAACTAACCGGTCAGACTTTGTCATATTTCGGTGTTGTAAAATCACAAATAAAAAAAAAAATGCGAAGTCGAAACGTTACAGGTTTAGCTTAACCCCGGAAAAACAATTTTCTCATTAAGGGCGGTTCCGGGGGAGTTGGCGACATCAGGACAAATTGATCGTTACTACTCTGTTGAAGAAATGCTTTCAAAGAAAAGTCTTATTGCGATTTCTTGTTTTTGTTTTCGGTTAATCCGGTTCAGACTAATTTAGTTGCCAAGCAAGAGTCTTTTCAGCTAATTTCTGCTTTTTATTTATATTATTTTATTTCAGCGCTAATTAGGGTTCCCTCGCTAACGAGGTAAATATTTTTTCAGTTTAGTGTCATAATAAATTACTTATAAATTACCGCTTTATCTGTTAAACAAGAAAACAACATGGAATACTCGTACATTAATGTTAAATCATTATTTTTTTTGAATTACCGTTTTACCTGTTCAACAAGAAAACGACATGGAACAGCACTCGTACATTAATGGTAAATCATTATTACTCGATTTTTGGATACAAAAATGAGTAATATTTGCGAATCATTCTGAACAACAGTGTTGTCAAGAGTTTTGTCAAATAATATTATCTTTTCAAATCGAATCGATAAATAAGCCATTAAAATATATATGTGTACGAAAATAGCGAATAAACCGAAATATGATAATACGCTTAATCGCAGGAACGTTTTCGGGCCTAGTCCATTATCAGCTGAGAATGGAAACCTACTCGGGTCATTTTTGCTTGTTTACTATTTTCGTAATATTTATTTTAATGCTTCATAGAAGGACAAATTCAGGGAAACAGAAGACGTGGTAGACCGAGGAACACATTTATCAGCGGGTTGGTGAAGGACGCAGGCACAGACCGATACTGGAAAATGAAAAGAACTGCGGAGAATCGGAGGGGTTGGAAAAGGCTTACCATGGAGTTAAACCAGTCCTAGGACTGTCAAACTTAATAAATAAATAATAAAATTCTAGCGAACGAATTCGATTCTCTAGAATTAATTATGCCGATACAATAATTCACTTCTATAGTTACAAAGCCGTATCTATACCAAAACTTGGGGGGGGGGGGGGGGGGGATACGAACATATTTTTAATTAAAACGTAATTCTTAGGCTACCCCCCATTCGAAAAAATGTCCCAAAAAATGTCCCAGAAAAATGTCCCAGAAAAATGTCCCAGAAAAATATCCCAAAAAAATGTCCCAATTTTATGTAACGTTTGTTATATTTTATAGGATTTTTGTTATTGTTATTTAAAAAATGTCACAATTTTATGTAATGAAATATGTAACGAAAAATGTAACGTAAAAATGTCTTAATTTTATATAACGGAAGGTAAATGTTAGAATAGGATTTTTATGGTTATGTTATTTTTTGTGTGTGTTGATGCCAGTAATAATTACGTTGTAAATTTTGATCATTTTATACAAAGTATAGAAGAGAAAGAGACAGAAATGAAAGCAAGAGGGGTCAAGAGGCACAGCCCCTTGCGGGGCCAAAATGGCCGAATTTATATTATAGGAACTCGTTAGAGGGCAAGACCCCTTCACCGCCTGGTAAGAACTATAGAAGAGTTAAACTTTTTTCATTGGCTACGATGTTCGAAAATTTTTTTTCGTTACATATTCGTTACATATTTCGTTACATAAAATTGTCACAAATTTCGAGACAGGACACTTTTCCTGATGACTTCTAGCGTAAAAATGGCGTAGCCATTAATATGTGTGTGTATGTGGGTCTTGTGTTATCATGAAATATCATCATCATCAGTGTATCAGTCTGTCGGCTGGTTCGCCCCATGTATCAACTGCTTCCATCCAAGCCTGCCACAGGCTTCCTTCTTTAATTCCGGATAAGTCGTTATTCCACTTTCTTTTAGCACTGTGTCAATGAGTGTTATTCTTGGTCTTCCGTGTGGCTTTTTCTCCATTATCTTGCCTTCAATAACATCCTTCAGGGTATTTTGGTTCTGACGGAATGCATGACCTAGCCACTTAAGTCGCCTCTTGCGGATATTTTGTAGTATACTTCTTTTTTCCTTTAATCTTTCTAGTACTACTTTGTTATTTATTTTCTCGACCCAACTAATTTTCTGTAGGCGCCGCCAACACCACATTTCAAATGCTTCTAATTTATATTTATAAATGATACACCAAAGCCTTATAGTCAATTATTGTATATGCAATATTTGAATACTACAATAAAAACAAATAAAAAATAGCCGTTTCCATAGAATTCTTAAAAATTTCAATTTTATTTCTTTTTTTGTCAAAAAATGAAAAGAAATAAATTTATTCTGAATTTCGGTCCAATTAATTCGAGCAGTTATTATTTCGCAGACATTTCGGGGGGGTTTGAACCTGGAGAACCTCCCCTCGGATACGGCCCTGTATAGTTACATTGTTAAATTTGAACAAAATAAAACTATTCATAACTCCTAAATTAACAAAACATGCTTAAAGAGTGATGTCAGTGATTAAAAAGGGGGTATTACAATTTTTAAAAAAAACGATTTTTTTTTTTTTTTTTTTTTTTTTTTGATCGACAATAATTTATTATAGTTTCAAGAATGTAAATCTCGAATTTTATGTAAAAATTTAAAAAAATGAAAAAAAAAATTTAGCGTTCATCGATAGACGCGCAAACTGCCGGTGCCGCAGAATGGACACACCCGCATACACACACACGCACAGAAACAGAAATTGAAATAGCCCATTTTTTCTGTACACACCGTACAGCTTCTATATAGGAGAGGTGTTAGGCGTTTGCTATAGAGGGGCGGCGGATAACGGAGAGCCGTTACGAGATTCCGGTTCGCGGTTTTATTTTTCGCACCAGTCGACTCTATCTTCAGTTCGCGACATTAAATGTTTCACATATACAGTAATGAAATGTGGGCAACATACATCCCCATATGATCTTGACGGACGCCGCGCCGCAGCATGAGAAGTGCAACCCCGAATGGTGCAAACATTTGAAGGCTCAAGCGAACAAGGAGGTTTTCAAACATCCACCCACTTTGAGTGAAGGGGTGCAAGAATATGTCAAACCCGTTTATGAACGGCTAATAGGAGATAAACTGTCGAGTCGCTGTTTAGGTCGAAATACCCAAAATAACAACGAAAGTTATAACAATCGACTCTGGGGGCCATTATACCGAAACATAATTTTGTAAGCAAGAACATAGTTGACCGCCTATGTGTCCTTTTAATATTTAATGAAGGTAGAAAAACGGTATTGAAAATGATAGAGACGACGGGAATTAGAATTGGACCCGTAGCTGTTGAATTCGAGCATTACAAAGACTAGCAACGCGTAAAACAGGCAGAAAAAAGTCCCGCTGCAGCTGCTAAGGAGGCCAGAATTTCGGCAAAAAAGGGCTCGCCAAGAACGAAAAGATATTTCTGAGGAAGCCTTTGGTTCATTGCATGGACCAGTAATCGCTGACTAGAGTTTGGTAAGGTTTAGTTAATCAAAACTTGCAAACATTCATGAAATTTCGCAAAAAAAACTTTAAACGCGTTTTTCTCAAAACGACGTTTTTTCAACTGGCGGAGAAGACTTCTCAAGTTTTACTGAATCGATTTAAAAAAAAAAAATCATTCATTTCGCTCGTTATCAAGACCATTAAGCATTGCACCTAAAACCCATAATAAAAATTATGGTGCGGCTATGCTGGGGCACAGGGCCGTTGATTTAACGTGAATCGCCTATATCGATTTGAGTATTAATTAACGATTGAATTGAAAGCAAATCTGATTTGGTCCTAAAAATCGTTTAATATAAAACATACACGCATTCGGTACTTTCTATTTCATAATAATCAATAACGATTTTATTTAGCTTAAGTAGCAGAACGCGTTGTATTCACTTACGCCCAAAAATTAATAAAATGTCATCTAGAGTTTATTATTTACACCGTAGGGTCAAAGGCGTCGCCAGCTGAGGAGCCAGGGGAGGGATGATAGAAAGAGGATATGAGTTATAAGAAAAATAAAATTTATACGTTGTAAAGTCTTAATATTTTATTAATAAAGAATAAAATCTTAATTAAAACATAATTTTCGTGAAATTGTCCATGATTACGCGCCTATAAATGCTCATCATGGCCAGTTGATTAAAAAGTTTCAAGGCTCCACGGGGGGGGGGGCAGCCGCCTTCCCTGCCTCCCGCTGGCGACGCCTATGTATGGGGTAATCATTTTATTTCTAAAATTTTTACGTTTAATTTATATTTACAAAAATTAACATAAAATCCTTAAGCTCGCTTATACAAAACGAATCGTTTGTTAACATTATTCTGTAAACTCGAGACTTTGTAGAGTGTTATTAACGTTTTTGTACGCTATTGACAATTGACAAATTTTAAATTAATTTCACGCGTTCGTAGTAAAAAGATATTAATTTCAAAATGGCTGCTTTATTTCTTATATAATACGCAATATATGTTAATTTATGAAACGACGAGTATTTTTTGCTTGAATTATTTAGTTTAAATTCGTCGTAATAATAGAATAATAGTCCTGGCGCGAGTTTATTTGCACGAGCAATTTTCAAGACGTTTCACGTCAAAAAAAAAAATTCTTTAACTAGTAACTGGCCAAAACAGACCAAAATAACGGCCATTTTTTGATTTTTTTTCTCCGACCGCAGTCATTTTGTTTTATGGGCACATTTTTTAATAGAGTTAAGTTCAGTGCCGAGTTACATGTCTTAGCTTCAAAACGTTTTTTGTTTTTTTTCAGATTGGATGCTTCTGAGAGGCTGGAGAATTTTCGCCAAACGTTTCATTTTTCTTTCGGCTTCGACTTTTTGATGCCATCTTGCGGCCTAAAAAAAAGGGTTGTATTTTTAAAAAAATATTTTTTTCAGAAAGTAGATGCTAAACACCATATGTAAAAAAAAAAATTATATAGTTTAATAAAAGTATCACTAAGAAAAAATATATGGAAATTACGTTTTTTTTTTGCTTTCTAAATTGTAATATCTCTTAAATGAAAAATGAAAAATGAATAACTCCTCTAACTAATAAAACTAAAAACAAGCCGGAAAACAATACATAATAATAATAATTAAAAAATAATAAAAAACAGAAAAATGAATAATAAAAATGAAATTAATGTTGGATAAATTCTGCGTTTTAAAACCCATTACGAATTTTCTGCCTTTTTCAACTCCGTCTTTTTTAGAATTGTCTCCGTCCTTCCATTTCTGTTTGTTATTAAATGTTAGGAACTCCCGCATACCAGAACTTATTTTTAATATATACATATACATACATATATATATATATATATATATGATATAAACTCGTCCATTTTATCCTCGCAAGGGGCTGTGCCCTTTGACCCCTCTTGCATACATTTCTGACTCTTTCTCTTCTATACTTTGTATAAAATTATCAAAATCTACAACGTAATTCTTAGGCCGGCCCCCATTAGATTTCATAACAAAATAATGTCCTAATTTTATATATATATATATATATATATATATATATATATATATATATATATTGATGTTAATTCGAATTCTAGTCCCTGTTTAGGGGGCCATTTGATGTAAAACTCGTTTTCTCTGATTAGGTGATAATATTTATAAAATGGGCGCCAGCAACATTCGCGGTGTTGCAATCGGATGTGTTTCCCACAGAGCATTAGGCTTTTTCGAAAGTATCGTTGAAAAATTTAATACGGAAAGGAAAATATAAATAAGATTACAAAAACCAATTCGACTAGGATCCTGCCCCAGAAGGCGGTGGTCTCTCCACACCGGAAATATCGTCTAGCCGATACCACGTGTCCAATAATGAAAGTTTTATCAAACCGCGTATATTTTCAAAACAAATCGCAACACACAAAAACGGACGCGTACAGAATATACATATATATATATATAGACTAGAGAAAAGTTTTGTACGAAAAATTCTGACAAATTACATAAAAATTTTATCACCGGAATTGAAAAACGGGCGTCATGGCGCAAAAAGATTTCACGAAAAGGTTAACGCGACGACTAGACAGTATTCTGCCACGCTCGACGACGACGAGAACGGGGTAGTATCTCTTACACGATTTGTTTTATTGAATATCTCTAACCGACAACAATTAACATCTGATAACGCTAATAATTGTACCGATGTTTCTAGAATATCTAAATAATACTACCGCATTAATTACCCTGCTTGCCTTTGCAGGTTTTCATAATATTCTCGCCGCTCGACATTACTCGGCACATCTTATTCAGCGCTTCTTGCCGCGCACGCATAACATTAGCTTAGCTACTGACCACTACCACACAGACACTGTTACGTCTCTATCCCAGCGCGACCGTGTACTCGACGATCACGCTACTGATCTCGGGGATTTTTGGTATCGGCCATATAAGCTACCAACACAAGACAAAGCGGCGATGTAAAATATATCGACGTTCGAGAAACCGAGAATTAATGAATAAATCGAAGAATAATTTCTAACTCGAACATCGAATAAAAGATAGCGCCAAAAGTACCGAATCCGTATCAATCTATCTATGTATATAAAAATCCCGTGTCTTTATGTTTGTGCAGGATAAACTCGGAATTTACTTAACCGATTTTTATACAATTTTGAAAGTACATGCAATTTGGTCCAACTCTTAACAGATAGAATACTTTCTGTTTTAATTATTTACATAAATATTTGTTATATTAAATAATTTAATCAATCAATTAAAAAAAAACAAATTTAATTGTTGGCTATTACTTTTTGCTTTAATTATTTACATAAATATTTGTTATATTAAATAATTTAATCAATCCATTAAAAAAAACAAATTTGACAATTTTATTATTTTTTGAGCACCAACTACTTTTCGTGGCGACTTTTGTGTATCGTGCGATGTTAATCGAAATGCAACCATGTTTATCGCTGGCCCATGGCGTTATTATCGATGAATGATAAAATACATTTTTTCGCTGTCGTTTACAAAAAAAGTTCGTGGAATATATGTATGTATGAATGTAGAATTAATATGTGTGTTGATGATGCAATAGTTCCCCATTATGTAAAATACATAGATAGGGATGGTGCATCTTTGTTTTCGTCTCTATCTTATTTATTATATAATAATGAATTATTAGGAGTAGAAGAAAATGTATTGTACAATATGTTTGTAAAAACTGGAAGAGATTTAAGCAATATACTATTGGACTTAATAGGGAACATATAAAAATAAAATGGAGTATTTAACTGATATGTCAAATGTTCGAACTTTTAGGCCAAAACCGCCGCATAAATTTTTTAAATTAACCGTTTAACTTTTTTTTTTTTAATAATTTGCTACCAGAAATATTAAAATATTTACTCAACCACTGTTATTTTGATTTTATGATAATAAATTAATTATAATAAAACGCTCGAGACAGAGTGGTTGAAAGATATGAGTGAAGATGTTCTCTTAAATGTGTAATTATGGGAGATCACCGTGTGAATAACTCGGCATCTTCAAAACGATGGCTGTGTGTGTTGTTTAGTTGAGCAAAACTTTTTGTTAGATTACACGACGGACAGGTTATAGAAAAATCGACAATCTTCAGCTAAACGTGAAACATGAAGGCTATTTTTTGTTAGACGGTGAAAAACATCTTTCACCCAAAAGAGAGAGAAAGAATCTTTACGTAAATACAATTCCAGATAAAACAAAAATTTTTTAATGAATTTCCAAGTATAGATTTAAACGGGCATTAATACACGGGCGAAGCCGTGGGGCACAGCTAGTATATATATTAAAAAAAAATACAACCAATAATTTATAAAATAAATTTTATTAAACTACCGAAACAACTTAACATACTACAACACATATAAATAATACCTTTTTTTGTGATTCCACGATATTATTAAATTAGCAAATAGAGTCTTTACATGCTGCTCTCCCTTATGGTGGTACTTCTTATTCATCAGCCTGCACAGTAATAAGAAGTGTGTTCATTACGTTTCCAAAAACGAAAATCGCCACCGAACGCAAACGTAAATTGCGGAAACGAAAACGGGACGACGAACTGTGCAATAGCGAAGAATTTGCCACATTTATACGTGATGCGCCTTTTGGTTTGAAAACGACAGATGTAGAAAAGTTTGAAGCGTTTGATGGCATTTTAGATCAACCGCCTCTGTTATATTAATAAAAAATAATAAGAAAAAAAAAATTATTCAAAGGGACCACCACATTTTTTCACGTTTTTTGAAGAATACTCAATTTATGTTCACCAATTTTCATCATTACTCACATGGTACCTAAGTTGAATGATTTTCTTCTCATATTTATTTTATAAATAACAATATATTTTTCACTAATATTCATACTATTAATAATTTCTATCATTTTGATTTATGTATTAATAATATTTATAAATGAATTACCGTATAAACATTAATAAAAATGACATATGTTATTGATTATACTCGTAGTAAAAAATTTTGTATAAAATATTAATGAAGTACCTAAAAATATGGGACATATTTTTCTTTTTTTTTTTTAATATAGGATCACCCTAAAAATTCATCAATATTTATCTTAAATTTTTGATTATTTCAGATTTTTGTGTATTTATAATAACAATTTCAGTTCTAAAGGAGGGGGGGGGGGGTTAACTGACATTTTCTCATTACATAAAATTGGGACATTTTTGGAGACATTTATTCTAATGGGAGTCGGGCTAAGAATTGCGTTGTAATTTTTATATAATACATAGATACATATCATAATTATACTTATTTTAGTGATTCATAATTCTAGCAACTAGATGAATTCTCCATAATGAATTGACAAATGTTTTTATCGTTCCCTTTTTTTGGCCTAAAACACAAAACATAAAAACTATTTATTATTAAATTGAGTTTCGAATTCTTGGTTCATAACCATGGCGTTGACTAATTAAAGTTAAGGTAAATATCAATAAATAACAAATTGGAATATTAAAAGTTGAATGTGTTTTAAAACAAATAACTCGTTATAATAATTACTAATTTAAGATATATAAAGAAAATAAAGATTTAAAAATAACAAATGTAAAAATATTTAAAATATTAAATACTACGTATTGGAAAATTTTGCTATTAATAATGGACATCAATCAATACAATAACTAAATAACATTAATGTCGATAATGACTGACTTTATCATAGCATTGTATGGTATACAAAAGTTATGCACTAATATACCAATAAATGAAGTTATAACCATGATTCAAGAAAATTTACGATAACAATTGTAATAATCTATTCAATAATGAACTAATTACCACAATTCAAAATGTATTTCAACCAGTGGCGGCTCGTGCATGTGTTCACATTCGCACGTGAACATCCTGGATTCAACTTTAAAAAAGTATAATCCACTGTTTTTAGTTATATTTATTATTTACATATCGTTATTAGTAAAATTAATGTAAAAAAATAATATATAGAAAATAGATACAAACAAATATCATTATTAGTTATTTCTCTAACCACCCTTATCACGGCCGTATCTGAGCGGGGGTCCCCCCTCCCGAAATGTCTACGAAATAATAACTGCTTGAATTAAATAGACTGAAATTCAGAATACATTTATTTCTTTTCGATTTTTGACGAAAGCTGGCGACGCCCTTGTATATACATATATATATATACATATATAAATAATTTCGTAACCCCTCCCGAAATTTTGGTCTAGATACGGCCCTAACCCGTATTGTCACAAAGAATTACCATTCCTTTTTTAAATACATCATCTTTAAAATACACGGTTGACAAGTACAAATAACACAGAAGAAACTAAATTCAATGAAAAACATAAGAAAATAACTGCAGTGAAAATTTTATATACAATGAACTCAATAAATATAAAAGAAATATGGTATACAAAAATAATAATAAAAACAATATAAATAATAACAAGAAATGGTCAAAATTTACTTATATTTATCCAATAATATCAAAAAATTACAAAACCATTCAAGCCCAAAGATTTAAATATCACATATAGAACTGATAACAATTTATTCAATAAATGAGTAAATATTAATTCCTTAATAACCACTAATTTTTAATAAGTACAATAATTCTGGAATTTATAAATTAATATAAAAAAATTCTAATAAAATATACACAGGACAATCAAAAATATCCTTTAAAACACATTATGAAGAGCATTTATACGCTCTTTTTTTTTTTTTTTTTACTTTTTTATTGGGCTTGTCAGCTACAGACGATTACCCGTCAAGAAGGAAGAACGTAGGACCGTCTTTGTTAATTGTTACTATCGTTTGTTCGCTCGCGTGCTTATCAATTAACGATTGTTCGGCGATAACGGCATCTTCACTTTCAAAGACATCGTTTGTATAGCTGATAAGACTGGTGAGATCGTTTTAATTTAATCGCTCTGCGCTCGTCTTTCGGTTATTTAGCGGTCTTTCTTAAGAAGATTAAGTTCATTCTGTTTAGTTAATTTATTTCTATTTATATATTTTATTTTATTTTATTTTCCTTCGTTACCCCCCCTCCTTTTTTTTTCTTTTCTCTATTTCTTATTTTCTGTGTTTGATCAATGAGCTCGTCTAGTGGAGGCCTCTCAGCGGCCTCCTCCAAGGAAAGTAAGTTGTCGAAACCGAATCTGCATCTCCAGATGGAGGTTGACGCTTCTGGTAAACGTAAGTTATCCGGTCCCCTTTCACCGGTCGCATCGGTCCCTAGTAAGGATCTGCGACTCTCTAATCCAGACCTCATTAACCTCGCCGGCAATAGCAGTAATAATAGCGATACCAGTGAAAATAACACTAAAAATAGTAAAAATAATAATAATAAAAATAACATTAATAACAATAAAAATAATAATAGTAGCGATAATAGTATTAATCACTTAAGCAAAAATAACTCTAACATTAACGTCAGTGCTACCGATGCAATTAAAAACTTTACTATTAAAAACTCGCACCTTACTAGTAGTATCAGTAATACAAATAATAATAATAACAGAAATGCCGACAATAAAAATAATACTAACGGTAATTATAGTAACAGTAATAACAATAGCAATAATAATAATAATTATAGTGATGGTAATAGTGGTAATAATAATAATAATAATATTAATAATATTAATGGCAACAATGGTAGTAATAGTAATAGTAATGATAATAGTAATGACATTAGTAATAATAATAACAATGATGATAGTAATGGTGGTGGCAATAACAATAGTAATGATGATAACAACAATAGTAATACTAACCATAATAATTCTGATAGTAATGCTAATAATAACAATATGAATATCGCAATATTTGTCGACAATTACCCAGGTCCTTTCACGGTCTACGTGGAAAGTTGCTCTGAGGATAGAAACATCGGCAATCACCACCCTTCAGCCCTTGCAAGGCTTATTCACGCTGCGTCCACTCCTCTAAGCAGAATTGATTCTCTCGGCAAGGGTCGCATTGCGGTCCAATTTCCTTCTGCTTCTTACGCAAACTCTTTCTTAAATAATTCCACTTTCCTTTCATCCAACAATATCAAAGCGTACATTCCCAACACTTAATACAGATTGGGTGTCATCACAGATATCCAC
Source organism: Icerya purchasi (assembly GCA_039619475.1). NCBI lineage: Eukaryota > Metazoa > Arthropoda > Insecta > Hemiptera > Monophlebidae > Icerya > Icerya purchasi. The sequence goes on from CM077115.1 coordinate 245,451,854, forward strand.
CCATCGTTCATAGAAAAGGACATCCTGGAAGGCATTTGGTCCTCTATTCCCATCATTTCTATCCGCCGAATTCATCGTACTTCCGAGGGAAAGAAAATTCCGACAAGGTCTGTTGAATTGAAGTTTCTCAACAAAGTTCTTCCGGAATTCGTCTCCATTTTCCAACTGAGATTTCCTGTCTCCCCTAGCATCCGTCAACCTACTCAGTGTTCGAAGTGTTTCCTATTTGGACACATCGCCAAACACTATCGTAGCACCTCCCCTATCTGCCCCCACTGTGCCCCTCGACACCTTATTACAGACTGCAGTAATCTGCAAGAACCGCCACTTTGTCGCAACTGCAAAGGCCCTCATTGCTCTAACGATCGTTCTTGCCCAGAATGGGGAAGACAAAAAGACATTAAGAGGCTAATGGCCTTTGAAAATATTTCTTTTCAAGAGGCTGCCTCTTTAAATAAGAATCGCTTTGTATCACAAGCATTCACCTACGGGATCGAGCCGCGATGTCCCCTTTGTGGCACAGAGCTCCTTCCAAATGGCCTACCTCCTCCCCATCTCGAATCTATTCCCCTCCTAACACTAAATCTCCCACTTTCCACAAACCTCGTAATCCTAAATCTTCATATGTTCCTTCTCCTCAATTTCCTCCGCTTCCTTCTAACTTTATCCCTCACCCCTCTAATGGATGGGCTCTTAGGAGACCTACTCATTCAAATATCCCGGCTACAAATGATACCTATGCCCCAATTACTTTTCAAACCAATTCTACCTCCTTGACTAACATCTCTGTTCCTTCCTCGGTTTCTCCGATCGTGATTCAAACTATCTCGGCGGCCATCATGGAGCTTCTTAACTCCAACAACATTGCTTCTTCTTCCTCCTTTGTTGACTCATTATCATCGTTTCTCTCCAATAATCTTTGTTCTCAATAGTTACAGAAGCATAAAAGTTAAAAGCTCGGAGCCAAGCATTGCTCCTTATTTTCGATGTTGCTCCTTTTCGTCACTTTCTCATTCTATACTCTTTCGTATTCATCCCTTTTTCTTTTCCCGCAAATATTTCCAGGCATTGAAGACAGCTGCCCGAATCGGATGAATTATGCACTTTTTATGTGCTTGTTGGTTTTTTCCTCATTTTGTGAATATGCCGTTGCTGAGGTAATCAAAAATACCTTCGAGCACGGTTTTTTTCACTTTACTCCTCTTGCTCCCCTATGTACTCATGTCAAGTTGCTACAAAACATCTTTGGACTGAGATACATAGGAACTACTCTCTGCTGCACAGTCTCTTGTGCTTATGGAACATTTATTAGGATTGCTGACGTGCACCTAATTCAACTCATGATTTGTAGACTTGATCTACATTCTGCGTTTGTAATGGGCATTAGGCTGTCTACTTCGTTGCCTTTTGTTTTCAGCACCAAAGCCTCCTTTTATGCCAGCGGCATATGTGTCAATGGGAGGACAATTCGTACTTTGCTCTCTGCATACCTTCCTTTCCTAAAATTTAGCTCAGTTTTTCTTTCCCCTTGCTCCACTTTATGTTTTATCTGATTGGCTCCGTTTTGCTTTCTTTTCCGTTCTAATTCCGTTGTCCTACCTCTCCCTTTTCTTGCACCTCCAAGCTCTACTTATGCGCTGTTGTCCTTGCATCTTGTAATGGCCTCCTACATCTGTCGTGGTCTCTCTCACTTTCTCCTTCTTGTCTCTCTCCCCACTTTCCTTTGTCCCAACCCTTCCAAGGCTTAAACATGGTGGCCGCCTTGAATATATTACAATGGAACTGTCGTAGCCTTAAAGCTAATAAACATTCATTAGAGGGTCTGTTGGATCTCCGTGAAATCAGTGTCACTCTTATCTCTGAAACGTGGCTCCGTGCTGGAATGAATCTCCAATTTAGAGGTTTCACTCTGGTCAGGAATGATCGTGAGGATGGTTATGGTGGAGCCACTATCCTCATAAGAAATGATATTCCCTTTCTTTCTCATAATGTACCTTATAACTTCTCCTCTAACAACAATCAGCCAAATATTGTACATATTTATATTCCTACTAACCCTGGCCGCTCCCTAAATTTTATTTCCGTCTATGTTCCTCCTCATTATGATCTTCGTCACTTTCCCCTCTCTCAGTTTTTCAATTCTCTTCCTCATCCCTTTATCATTGGTGGCTACTGGAACGCTCGCTCCCCCTCTTGGAGTTGCTCATCCTATAACTCTAATGGTGCTGTCCTTGAAAATTCTATTCTTTCCGATAACTTGGTTCTCCTTCACGATTCCTCGCCTACATATATTAGGAGTCCGTCCATCTTCAGTTCCCTTGACCTAACTTTTTCCTCTCCTAATGCTGGCCTCAACTATAACTGGAGGACACTTGCGGGTACCTTTGGTAGTGATCATGTTCCCATTCTGATAACTCCTCTCAATTTTAGGCCCCTTCATTCTCCCAAATGGAATCTTTCCAAAACGGACTGGGCTCTATTTCGTTCTATTATGGATCACTTGTTCCTAATTTGTGTCCTTCCTCTGATCTCATATCATCCTATAATTTTTTTCTTCATTCCGCTACATCTGCTCTTTCTTTATCTTCTCCATCTCGCCCCCCGATGCGCTCCAAGCGAGGTACGTCGGCATCTTCACTCTGGTGGAATGACGAGTGCGAGGCAGCTTTTAGGCTCAGTCGAGCTACTTTTAGAAACTTTCGCTCCAGTCCTACTACCGAGAATTTTTTTGCTCACAAGCGAGCTAATGCCAGAGCTAGGTTCATGCTGAAAGCCTTAAAGAGGTCCTCCTGGCAGAACTTCTGTTATTCCTTCTCCAGAACTACCCCACTTTCTCATATTTGGAAAATGGCTAAGGCGTTCAAATCCCCGTCTTCAGAACACCCGTCTAACCTTAATCTCACTCGTGATAGCCTATTATCTTTTGTCGACTCCACTGCTCCCGCGTACGTTCCTAACTTTGATGAACTTTACTCCTTTTCTTCCGTACAGAGCTCCCCCCCGCACCCTTTAACATCTGCATTCAATATCAATGAACTGAAGTCTGTTCTCCTAAACTCTACCAATCCTACACCGGGTATAGATGGTATTCCATACATAGTCCTTAAAAATCTGTCTGAGCATTGCGTTTTTCCTTGAACTCTTCAATTCCTTTTTATCCAGAGGCATCACTCCGTCTTTCTGGAACTCCTTTATCATTATTCCCATCCCGAAAAAAAATGCTTCCTTACGTCCTATCTCTGTGGCATCATGTTTCAGGAAACTCCTCGAAGGCATGCTGAATAAACGTCTTGTTTGGTGGCTGGAACATAACAACTTACTTCCTTCCAACATGTTTGGCTTTCGACCAGGCATTGGTCCTGCCAATTGTATTAGCTCCTTTGTTTCCCACGTTTATAAATCCTTCATACATAAGCATTTCACGCTGGCTTCTTTTATCGACTTATCCTCAGCCTTTGATAACGTTCATCTACCTAGTCTAAAAGACGCAATGGCCGCAATTAATCTCCCAGTCAAACTCATTTCGCTGACTATTAATCTTATGATAAATCGCATTATCCACATTTCCTCTCCGTGGCTTCGAGCTACAAAAAATGTTTTCCGTGGTCTTCCGCAAGGTTCCCCCCTCAGCCTATACCATTGCTGTAGCATCTCTTCCTTTAAACTCCCTCTCTTTATTCTTTGCGGATGATATTCTTCTTTTTTCCTCTTCCTATGACTTGGTAATCGCCAACGAAACTCTTAATTCGTCTTTGTTTGCACTTGAACAGTCCCTATCTTCTATTCACCTTTCTGTTTCTCCTTCTAAATCCTCTTCTATGGTTTTTACTCTCCGCCCCTACAATTCCGCATTAGTCAACCTATCCCTGAATCAAGTTTCTCTTCCCCGTGTTATTTGCTTCTGCTATCTCGGTATTTACCTTAATAGTCGTCTGACCTTCTCTGAGCATATTGACCACCTTTCTTGTTCTGCCGTTAAAAGACTGAACTTGCTAAAATCCTTGTCCCCAACCAAATGGGGAGGTGATCATCATCTGCTCATTTCCCTGTATACATCCATTATTCGCTCCAAGTTTGATTACTGCTCTTTTATCTATGGTTGTGCCTCCAGATCCCTTCTTTCCAAATTAGATATAATACATAACTCCTGTCTCCGTCTTTGCCTCAGTGCTCTCAAATCCTCTCCCATTTCAGCAATGCTCGCGGAATCTAACATACCTCCCCTCTCAGTTCGAAGGTCTTATTTGGGCTATCGATTCCTTTCCAAACGTTTACCTTTCACTTCGTCTCAATTTATTCCTTCCTACATTTACATTGCCAAGACTGGCGTTTTGTTTCTAATAAAATCCCTATCTTAGCCCCTATTTCTCAACGTCTTAGCCATTTTTCCTCCCATATTATATCCAGCAATAATCTTCCGTACTTCTCACTCAATTATTTCGACCTCTTACACCCTCCCAAAGTACATTTTCTCCCTAAATTTTCTAAGTTTATGCCTCAGACCGTCATTAAACAGGAATTTCGCAGTACGGTCAGTTGTCTTTTTCCTTCTCATGCACTTGTTTTTACTGATGGCTCTAGAGGACCCGGTGGGGTCGGATCGTCTTTTATTCTTCCCGACTCCAATTTCTCCGAATCCTTTCGCCTCCCATCTTTCTGTTCTATTTTTACGGCCGAATTGATGGCTATCCTTCGTGCGATCATACATGTCTCGTCCAATCGTTCGTCCTCCGACTATCTAATCATTTCTAACTCCATGGGTGCTCTCCAGGCTATCAGTTCACCGCTTCCTCCTCCCTCTTCTGACTTCTTCATTCTTCGTATACGATCTCTCATTTATAATCTTTCTTTCCATCACTCTATACACATTGACTTACTGTGGGTTCCTGGTCACAGAGGCATCGAGGGTAATGAAATGGCGGATGCTTTGGCTCAGGTTGCTGTTCGTTCTCGCTTCTATTTTAATAAAATCCCGGCTGTTAATCTATTACCCCTAATTAAGAAGCTTCACTTCAGATTTTGGTCGGATGCGTACCCTTCTTCTTTTTGCAACAATCGTTCCTTCTACCTTTCAATCCAACCTACACTTCCTTCTCATCCATGGTTCTCGGAGTTTCCCTCTCTTCCACGATTTATAATTTCCTCTATTGTCCGCCTGCGCTTTAATCACACACTGCTGCCCTCTTCACGCTATCGTTTCTCTTTGCTTCCCTCTCCTCATTGTCCGTTGCATCCAGATGAAGCAGTTGTCTGTGATGCTGATCACATTTTCTTCGAGTGCTCTGCTCTTTCTGCGGAGCGTTCTCTTTTCCATCTTCACCTTATAAAGCTGGGGCTTCCCACTCTTTACTGTGCGTCTTACATCTTGTCCCTTCCTTCCCAGTCTGTTGTTCTTGTCCTTGGTTCCTTTATTTCAGCTGTCTCCAATCGAATTAGGTTCTAGTTAGTTGTCTCTTCTTCCCATTGTGTCTGGGCAATGGTCCATAGTTGATGCGCCCAAAAAACAAAAAAACAAAAAAAAAAAAAAGAACGTAGGACAAAACGAAACTGAAGACACTAAGAAAGTTATTCGGGGAAGAAAGAGACGGCCAGAACTATTATGGAGGGAGATAACAAGGGAGTCAAAAAAGATCGGTACTAGAACCCGTGCAATTAGCAGTCCGAAGGGAAATAAATGTGTAGACGAAAAAATATAAGTACCTTAAAGGAAAGGAAAGCTCTCATGTCTTGTTAGCCGTTATACCTGATTATAATATACTATATCTATTTAAACTAAATGCGCGATGTAACCAGCATAAAAGAAAAGTATTTTTATCCATGTCTGCGATTGCTGAGCAGCGCCCACAAAAAGATCCTCATCGAACAATATGGCCGCAACTGCAATGCAGTGCCCACAGTGCCCGATGAGGCAAGAGACAAAACATCGCTATTCGCCTATGGTTGCGACTGCAAAGCAGTGCTCGCAATACCCGTCCAGACGGTATCTGCGGACGACGAGCTTACGATATATTAAGGATAAAACGGAAAGTGACTCCACATCGGAAGAGGCCAGCATGATCGCCAAATAGCGTAGCGTTCATACTGACCCGGGAAAATAAGCACCATCTTGACCCGGCACCACTATCGCCACCATCCGAACAAAGAGACCCGCAATGCACCAGGTGAAGGCGGCGGGGGACCCAAACTATTAAGATAAGAAAAGGATGAGGGATTTACTTAAATGTTTATACGGTCGCGGATTAAGGGCAAGAATTTAGCAATAGCGGGAACAACAGACAGTGAGAGAAAGGTGAGAATAAAGAATGCACAGTACGGCGTGGGGATATTAAGGGATAGTAGATCTGAGTATAGTACCAATCTTTCGGAAGACAAAGATGCCCACTCAAAAAAAATGTGATCAGCGTCACAGTCGAGTGTGTTATCTACGCATAAAGGACAGGGGGGAAGGGAAGTAATAGAAAACCGATAAAGAGAAGCAGGGAGATAGCTGTGACCAAAACGAAAGCGACAAAGAGAGGATATATATAGAAGAACGACGAAGGTGTGGGAAGTCTAGGAACCAAGGGTGTGAGGGTGGAAACGATTGAATAGACAAATATAAGAACCGCGGATTTGTAAAGGAAGAACCGTATAAAGATTTCCAATTTTCAAGTTGATTTTATTTTTTGCTATAGTTAGCAATGGAAGGAGGGAAATTGTCGGACAAGATGTTCGGAAACCAAAGCCAAGCGAGTAAGATAGTCAGCCTTCTCATTACCATGAATCCCAGCATGGCTGGGGACCCATCTGAATCTTATATGCAATGAACGTGAGCGAGAGAGGACAGAAATTATGGATCGAATATGTAAGACGACTGAATCCGAAGAAGGATGAATATAAGGAGAGGAAATACAATCAAGAACGCTTCTAGAGTCAGATATCAAAAGAAAATTTTTTTGGACAGTAAGAGAACTAGTGAATTCAATGGCGAGTAGAATTGCAAACGACTCTGCGTAGTAAATAGAGCGGAATGATGGTAATTTAAATACATTTGAGTGGTTGAGCGCAGGAATGGAGATCGATGCACCCACCCCGTGAGCCATTTTAGATCCATCAGTATAGACGAGTATACGGTCGGGGAACGCAGATGTTAATAGCCGGTTAAATTCGTTAATAGATGATGAGGGGGGAAGTGACTTTAAATCAGGAGGCAAGGAGAACAGAGTCGGAGGATGAATAAGGTCACAAAAATTGAAGTGAAAATATGGGAGTTTATCAAAAGAAGTAACAAAAGGATCAAACTTAAATAGACAAATGGAAACCTGACGGGGATTTTACTAGAGGCAAAACGCCAATCCTGTAGTAGGGAATAGTATGAATAAACAAGATTACTTGAGGAGATAGGAAGGCGCTTAATGAGGAACCGGTAGGCCAGATAGTATCTACGATGGAAGAGGGTAGGAACACCAAACTCAGCCAGGATCGCCGGAATAGGGCTGGAATTTAAAATACCAAGACATAAGCGGAGAACTGCATTCTGGACTGTATTCAGTTTGGAGAGAAGAGACTGGGATGCGCTGCCGTAAAGAAAACTACCGTAATCAAGCTTAGAGCGGATAATTTACACGCTTATGGATATGGTTATTTGGAAGAATCGAAATTCCCTGAAAATCTTATAAAAAACAAACGCAGTATTACCAGGAGTATAGAAATTTACATGAAATAATAAAAACAATCGAAGATCAAAATTTATTAAATTTCGGAGAAACCTATTTTATTAATAAATACAAACACAATATTAGTTATCAAATGCAAAACAACGATCCATTAGTCAATACAAGTAGTATTTATTTGATCTGCGTAATCTTTACATTTGATATTTTTAAAATTATTTTTTTTTTTTAAATGGGTTCATCAATCCATGGACATTGGCCCAAGAACAGCGGAACAGAGAGGAAAGAGAGATTCAGATCCTTACACGATCAGAGATAGCCGACAGAAAGGAATCAAGAGCTAGAATAACCGAAGGAGAAGGAAGGGAGGGAATGAATGAAGCACAGTATGGAGTGGGAATCTGTAAGAGGAAGGGATAAAAAGAAGCTTGTTCAGTTGATAATTACGAACAACCGAAAACATTATATGATCGGGATCAAAAATACATTGATCGCCGGGAGGGTGCAATGGACAATACAGAGAAGGCACGAGAGAATAACGGAACAATGAGGAAGGTATGCCCAAAACGCAAGCGGCAAATCGCAGGGAGATTGGAACGGCGCATAGAAGGAAAGTTAATAAACCATGGAAAGCGTGGAAGGGAAGGTTGGATATTTTCTTCATATATATTTTAAATTAGTAATTGTTGTCGTAAATTAAACTGATTTTTTATTTATCTTCCTTGCCTCTCCGATTTTTTTTCTATTTTGGTCTCTGCGTTTAGCGTTTTGTGGTTTAGCTTCTTTTAAATTCATGCCTGTTTATTTAGTATATTATCTTTTCCTTTTGCTAATATTACAAAATTATTAATACTAATTCTCATTTTATTTTCCGCTTCCTACTTTCGTTTGTCAACGTTTGTTTATAATTTATTTAATTTATTCGGTTATCAAATTTATAAATATTAATTAACTTAAAATTTAAATCGAACGCTGGTGTCCCATAAACGGGTGGTCACTTTGAAGCGATGGCGTCGATTTTTATTTGCCCGACCGGTTGCTTTTCGCCTAAAACGTGTTTAGCTTAGTTTTGGGCAAAAGCTAGCGTGGGTCAACGGTTAGGGAGTTTTGTATGTTTTCTTTGTTGTACGTAGATGTACGAAATAACCGTGTTGACTAGTTTAAGTTATTTTTAAGTTAAAGTACTTAATCGTTTTTTTTTGTTTAAAATAATTATTGTAAATACGCTTTAGTGATTCGTCGTTTTGCATCGTGTGACGTTAGTTGAACAAGGTAGTGTAATTTTGTTTTCTTTTTCCTTTTGTTATTTTCTTTTATTCGATATTCGTTAATTTTTTTGCGAGAGCATATCAGGACAATCGTCTAAAATGTACCAGATGAGAAGCCGTTTTATTGCTACACTCGAAACAACATCCGTACATCGCCGGTCACAATACTTTTTTTGTTTCTTTCCATATCCACGCCAGCAGATCGCGCCAGCAAATGTTAGTTGTAAACTGATGTATTATCTGTTGGCAATCTGTTAATTTTATTATGCATTGAGCGAACGGTTGTATCTATAAACAGTGCCGTGCCCAGAACTACGGAGGGGGAGGGGTTAAATTTTTTTCCCGTATATTTATTTTATAAATAATACATTTTTTACTAATATTTATACTATTAATAATTTTCATCATTTTGATTTATATATTAATAATTTACATAATGAATTACCCCGTATATGAACATTTAAAAAAATGATATAAGTCATCAATTATAATAAAAAATTTTGCATAAAATATTAAAAACTACTTAAAAATTCTGGACTTTTTTTTTTTTTTTTTTTTTTTTTTTTTTAATGTAAAGATACCCCAAAAAATCATTAATATTTATTTTACATTTTTGATTTTTTTCAGATTTTTGTGTAATTATAACTATTTCAGTTCTAATGGGAGGGGGGCATTGCTACAAAATTATTACAAAAGCGATTGACAATGAAAATTAGAGAAATTATCTCTAATGTGTAGTATGTAACGGTGTTTAATTCAGTGCGCAATAAGGGAGAAGTTCTTGATAAATAAGTTAACTATTAATAATTTCAGAAATTATAATACACTATCGAATGTAGAAAAAATGTCTATTACTTGTGCAATTATTCAATGTAATACACCGAAAAAGGATGCATTATGAACTGAGGTAATATACAGGATACTTGAAATAATTATGATACACTTTTTATGGTAATCGATCTTTACATAATTTTTCAAAATAAATTCAGTTAAAAGTTGTCATTTAACGATTTTTATGAAATATCACACGTTTGTTGCATATTCAAATCTATAAATAGACGAACAGAATGACGTAAATATAAGTTGATGTACACAATGATGATAAAGAAGATGTATTTTTTTTTATAAAAAGAATAAACAAGTAGGTACATAAAAAACTTGTAAAGTATGGACGATTTTAATAAAATGTCACGTGAGTTCCCACAGCTAATCACTGCAAAAATTATTCATATAAATAAATCTTTTTTTTAATCACTTTCTTCCGGGGAAGTATTTATTAAATTTTCATGTTTTCCTTAATTAAAATTATAGCTTTGTTTTCCCCGCATTCGCATCTCTTTTGTAATCTTTGCTATTTTCGCGTAATTATATTTTTATCGTAATAAATTAGTTTCATTTTTAACCGACTTCAAACGTATGTTGTTTTAAATGTTTGTTCGCGCGTAACTCATGCTCATGTGGACGAATTTTGACTATTGCTTGTTTATTAAAAAGTGCACTCAATCAACGGCAGTGCCATAGGAGTGCCGATAAAAATTCATGAACACGGACTGAGTATTCATCAAAAAAATCTAAAAAAAAAAAAGGGTCACTTTAGATAATTATTAGCGATATCAGAAACGCGATTGAATTAAACTATTATTAATTTAACATGGAAACGTTAAACTTGAAAACGGTTTATCTTTTGCAAGAAAGTATTGTTAATTATCGTGGAAACGTAAATTCAAATTTAAAAAAAAAGAATCAGGAAATCTTCATAATACCATTTACTCTACAGGCTTATCAATGACGGAGAAATATTACCTTTTTGTAGATTACTGCGTATAACTTTTGATGATGTTGAATAAGTCGAATCATTTTCTTTTTTATTAGAAATTTTACTGGTCAGTGTGATTGTCGTCCCGTATGGGCATAATGATAAAAATTGCAAAATAAAATATTTTTGAAAAAAAAAAAATCACTTCGAGATTTAAACTGAAAAATTTAATAAAAAGCGCATTAAGAAGTAAAAAATAATTTAGCCGACAAAAAATAATGTATATTCTAGAACGATATAGCTAATAAGAAGATATTATGATTATTCTTAAACAACATTAATTTCTTCGAGTCGCCACCAAATTTAAATTACAATAAAATTAAAAATCCCATTACCACCGGTAGTAAGTATACACCACACAAACAAGGTATGACCCACACTAACACACACAACACACCGTCACATCAGCCGGCAATCGCCGCGACTGCTGATAAGCATCAGTCGACCGCAGTTAATCCCCTTCCGTCTGTTCTAAATCAGAATAACGTGAATAACTCTGATAAAGACACAACCGTCCCGTCTACTTCAAATGTTACAGCAACTGATAACCGCGCCGACAACAGACCGCCATTGAATATATCATTCTCTGAATCAGTTAGATCGGCTAAAACGGCTAGAACTACACACACAAAAAAAATATCGCCACTGACCACTTTCGACCACCCCAAAGACGAGCAAGGTCTCGTATTTCCCTACGTAGCCTCGTATTACACTCGCGACTATTTTATCGCACTAAAAGATAAAGTAGGCGGCTCAGCCAATATCATAGCAGGTTCGAAAATCAGTAACGATAGAGTCGCAATTTTCCTTAAATCCGTCCAGGTCTCCGATACATTTTTTGTAAACGGAGGGTCGATCTCTTTGGGTGACCGAACATTAATAGCCCGGAGAATAAAAAATCCCTCTAACAAACATGTGCTATCCAACGTTTCCCCAACTATTCGCAACGATAAACTAAATCACTACCTTTCTTCCATACTAACACTAAAACTTCTAACACCTATCGCAATATTACGAGTAAACCCTTCCGACGACGAATTCGGCCATGTAGTGAGCTGGAGGAGACAGGTTTATATCGAACACACCTGCTGCACAGATATACCAGACTCGTTTCTTCTAAGTTTCAACGACTGAAATCATCGCATATTTCTTAATCTTGAAGATCATGCTTGCACCGGCTGTAAAATCAGCCACAAGGTACCTGCAGAACAACCCGTCGAGAGGGAACCATCAACAACATCTCACCCTCAAGCAAACAGTCACGCTTCAAGTGATTTACCGCAAGATGCGAACGATTCTCTTCCAAAAAGTACCGAACCGCGCGAAGGAATGGACTTAGTTTTGGAGCCGTTCAATTTAACCGTTAAGCGACCTCACCCCCTTTCTCCGATAGACCCACCTGAAAATATCAGTGCAGACCTCACACCCCAGCCAGCGAATAAAAAACTTAATCTGGCCCTTCCAGATCATGAAGACAATGAAATCAATCCTGTACCTGACCATTCGCAAAATTTATTTTTCCCCCCATCCGACTTTTCAGCGAAGCAGATGCCTAAATCCAACTTACAGAAAATCGAGCAAGTAACAGCCCGAGTCAAGCATCTGTTCGATGAACATCAATCATCGTTTATAACCGATTTCAATGGATTCAAAGATTTTATCAGTAACATCTTGACCACCAAGGATTATATCAACTTTGCTAGGGACTTCACCAAAGACAGAGATGGTCTGTTATACATGCTAGCCACCACAAAACCCCTGCTGAAGGAACAGAGATTGAAATACAGGTTCACCCGTATTATACGAATACTAAGCGAATTGGAGGAGGACCCATTAGGACACCACAGTGGCTCCTTCACGGACTAACATCATTTATACACCACTTTTGAGGCGAGGAAGATAGTTTCAGTCATGACGCTTTCAAAGGACATTATGCAGTGGAACTGCAGAGGCCTCTACAAACATATAGAAGAACTGAAGCTACTACTGTGCAATCATGATCCAACCATAGTTTGCTTGCAAGAAACGCATATAAAATCAGCACATTCTCCCTTATTTAAAGATTACACTGTCTATCGATCTGACTACACGCAGGGTTCAGTAGCCAGCGGAGGAGTCGCCATATTGGTAAAGGACAGTTTCCCTTCTCAACAATTAATATTAAATACCACATTACAAGTGATGGCGGTCCAAGTTACAATTCCATCACTCCCCTTTTCCTGTATAAATATCTGTAACTGCTACTTTCCTCCTTCCGAAAGGATTACTCAAATGCAGTTTGATATCCTGCTAGCGTGGAACAACAAACAATATCTTTTAATTCCGACAAAAATGATCCTTTAAATCTTCCTATTACAATCCACGAGTTAAATTATCAACTAAACTGCAACATAAGGAATAGCGCACCTGGAGTGGATTCTATATATTCCTTTATGCTCAAACATCTTCCTGCATCTGCTAGATTATTCCTGCTCGGCATCTACAACCAAATTCGGTCTTCTGGTTTTATCCCACAATCCTTAAAAACAACTCTCCTTATTCCGATTGTCAAGTCGAACAAAGACCCCTTCCTTCCGCAAAGCTATAGACCCATCTCGTTGATCTCAGTCCTTTCTAAGGTAATGGAGAAAATGGTGAACCGACGCCTCTATTTCTATCTTGAATCCAAGAAAATCCTTTCTCCAATCCAAGCAGGCGGCCGAAAATATAAATCTGCACTCGTTCATCTTCTTAGCCTACAAAGGCAAATCCTAACAGCCCACAGTAGATCACAGCATCTCTACTCAGTCTTTTTTGACATAGAGAAAGCTTACGACCGCATATGGCGATATGGAGTGCTTAAAAAGCTGAAGAACGCCGGAATTAGCGGTAATATGGGCAATTTTATCCAGAGCTTCCTCACTGATAGAACTATTCAAGTAAGAATAGGCTCTTCAGTATCTTCATCCTTCACGACTGAAAATAGAATTCCACAGGGTTCGCCTTTAAGCGTAACCTTGTTTATCCTTTATATAAACGATATAGCAGAGTGCATAAGGCCGCCGGTAACAGCCCGTTTGTTCATTGATGACCTTAACATATCTCTTCCTTCAAACTTCTCCGCTAATGCGATGTCTATCCTACAGGCAACGATCAATAGATTACAAAACTGGGCGGAAAAGAATGGCTTGGATTTCTCATCCTCAAAAACTGCATATGTCGAATTCCTAAAGAAGCGTCGTCCTATTTCCAATCCTGATATCATCCTCTACCTAAAACATGTACCTATCCCATTCCTTCCTTCCATAAAGTTTCTGGGTCTAACGTTCGATGAGAGATTATCGTGGGCTCCACACATGTCTATATCCTTAAGCGTAGTTGCATGAAATCCTTGTCCATCTTGAAATGTTTATCCAAGCACAAGTACAATATAGATCCATAATTGCTCTAATCAGTATACAAAGCCCTTATCCTGAGTAAACTGTCATACGATTGTCAGGTGTATTCTTCGGCTAATAAAACTCTTCTAAAATCTATCGATCCTATCCATAATACTTCTTTACGTATCATACTTGGGGCGCACCGAACTTCTGCTTCGTTGGGCGTTTGTGCTTTGGTGGGCCTTCCTCCGTTATCTATTATTCGCGATTATCTCACCTTTCGAGATTCTTTTCGTTATTCCTTACCAGATCATTTTTCCACCAGTAACTTCCAAATCCCATTCCCATCCTTTCCTGGCGATCCATTGGTCAAGGCTTTAACTTTTCTTTCTAAGGTAGGCATAAATTGGAGCGATCACCATGTTAATCCGACCGCTTTAGCGCCCTGGATTCATGTCTCAACATCTATGAACATATCTTTAGCAGATCTCTTAGGAGCATCTAACCTTTCTATACCCATGGCTCAAGTAGTATCAAATAAACTCGCCTCCTTCCCTAACTACATTCACATGTACACAGACGCAGCTAAACCGAGTCCTACTAATTCTCCTTCACCAACTGCATGCGCTTATGAAATTGGAGGTGTAATGTACACCGAGCGCCTAAACGACTATTGCTCTACTTTAGAGGCAGAAATGTTTGGGATCCTTCTTTGCCTTGAAACATATTCTTCCAACCCAGCGTCTCAAAATGCTCTTCTGATTACAGACTCACTTCAATCTATAAAAGCCATCCAGAGTCCAGACAGTTGCAACTCTCTAATAATTAAAATAAAAAACCTCCTATTCCAACTTTCACGATCTGAGGTATATGTCACATTCTTATGGGTTCCTGGTCATGTTGGGGTTCCCGGCAATGAGCGGGTTGACTTGGCTGCTAAGGCAACTCTATCTAGCCCGATGCCGTTTAACGCTTTACTTCCTCGTTTTGGTGCATCAGTCTTTCTGATGCACTTCGCTGAGGAGTGGAGCAAACTATGGTCAGAACAAACAATCTGGCTCAGGTCCATAAAGTCGGACACCGACCCATGGTGGCCGCCGTTCCCCGTCACACGTAGGGATTTCTCGATCCTATCGAGACTGCGTCTGGGGCACACTGCACTATCACACAATCACGTCTTTGAAAGAGTTCCCCCTCCGGTCACTTGCCCTCTGTGCGGGTTCATGGCCTCACCAACTGTAGAGCATCTGCTGAAATGGTGCCGGCATACTTCCCGTACTTCTAGTCATACCTCACCCCACCGTCTGTTGTCGAACTACCCGGATTGTGTTCGGGCAACGTTGAATTTTGCAGCATCGAACAGACTGTACCGCCTTCTGTAATTTCAAGTGAGTCTAGGTGCCGTAATAGCCCAGACACGGCGCCTAGATTTATATTTGTAAATTTAGTATTTAAAAAAAAAAAAAAAAATCCCATTGAATATTCCAATACTTGGAATATAAAAAACGAGTAATTGTATATTGTGAAAGGTTTAAATACATTACAAATAATTTATCGACAACTGTGTTGAAAAAATGAAATATATTTGTCACCAAAAATAAAACACTTAAAATTTTTGAAAGCTTACACCGACCATCATCAGAAACTAATAATAATGGTCAGTGTAAGCTGTCGCCGAAAGATGAAGTGTTTAATTTTTGGAAACAAATATATTCCATTTTTTGAACACAGCTGTCCTCCGCAAATTATTTATTTACGTATTGTGTTGCACTCATTAGATTGTTCCTAAATATTGCTGTAATTTGCGATTTCCATGCTGACTCGAAAAAGTTAATATTTAACAATAATCATAATACACTTACCTATATTGTTCTAAAATGAGACTAAATTATTTTTTACTTTTTAGTGCATTTTTCTTAAATTTTGAGCGAAGAACTGGAAATCGTTCATTCTTCACATATCGATTAAAAATGTAATAACTCCGGTATATAACTTATAAAACGGAAAATCTTTTTAATGTAAATACGTAATATCTACTTAAATAGTTTGAAATAAAAAATAACTCCAACAGGTGTACGAGAACCCGTTGCAGCCGTTACTTGTAATACAACGCACCCACATTACCTCTAGTCTATCACTTCACTTTGCAAAACAGGTTTAAAATACTTTTTTTATAGTATTATACATGAAAAACGGTGTGCGATCGTGTCGTACTGTAAATCAGAGATTTACGAATGTTGCTTCCAGTATAGCCATTTAGTACATCACTGTTCCATGACGTTTAAATCATTTTTTGTTTTTTTTTTTTTTTTTCTTTCGGTTTTTCAAATGCACATTATCCAATTTTCAGCAATAGTCAAATAAAAATTAATTCATTTCCCGCAATTCTGAGAGCTTGTTTATTTTCTTTTTTTTTGTTCGGTGATTTTGCTTTTCCGAAATGCAGAATTTGATGTAGAGATTTGCAGGAAAATGTGTAGTGAAAAACTATATTTGCATGCGTACCGAACTGATACAAATATGTTCGGGCGAGATAGGGTAAGATGTTTTTGCCGTGTTTGTAGTACAAAATGAAGAGTAGGTATTATTTGTAAACAGATGTTAATCGCGCCTTAATCGAAATATTATCATGCACGGCTTAAAAAGTAATATAAAAACTTTTTCTGAAAACATCAATTGAACGACCTAAATTTCGTTCCTGTCCTACACCGCGTATATCAAGAAAAAACGTACAGAATTTGAATGATATCCTTCAATAAATTTTACAAAAACGTATGATATGAAATATCATAAAATATTAACGATATCGACCTTACCGATGATATTAAAAAATAAAATTGAACTTCAGAAAACGATCGCTGACACGCGTCTCAATAAAAAATACATTTTATTTATTTATTTCTGTTCGGTTTTGTAAATGAGTACGACCGGTATTAGCCTGCGTTTTATAAATCTATCTATTTTAATCAAAAAAAGAGCTTTAAAATTGTATTTATTTATATTTATGATAAAAATGTTAACAATGTGTAAGAACAACAAATACAGTATTTATATTTAGTTATCAACATAATACGCAGTTAAGTTTGAAATATAATGTTAAAAAAATACTAAATGAAAAACAAAAATTTAATTAGTAATTAAAAGTGTTATTTAAGTAGGTAAATAATAGTTATTAGAAATTTTAGAATAGAACCTAAAAAAAAACAAACAAAAAACAAAAAAAAGTTAAATTTTATTTATAATTCAGATGTTTTTTCACTTTCCAAGCTGATTAGGCACATTTCCAC
The DNA here is from genome assembly GCA_039619475.1 of Icerya purchasi. Classification (NCBI taxonomy): domain Eukaryota; kingdom Metazoa; phylum Arthropoda; class Insecta; order Hemiptera; family Monophlebidae; genus Icerya; species Icerya purchasi. The sequence continues at coordinate 245,469,236 of CM077115.1, forward strand.
TCAGATATTCGTTTTATTTGAAACGTAGATTCTTCTCTGTTCAAGGTCTATATTTTAGCTTCTATAGTGGAATGAACCAGGATTTGCGTACTCGGAGTTGTGGATGTGTGTCCCCGGAATTATAGTCAGAGTTACATCACCTACTAGGCTGTTGGATATAAACCCACGGATGCGTATCCTTCTGGACCTACTGATCACTATTCATCAGGAAGATTTGCATTTAAAATCCTGCTGCTTTTGGCAGTCGTTTCTTGTTGATATAATTTCAATTTTCCATCAATTTTTTGAAAACAATTTTCTCCACCGTGCATTTTCCTATTTATCATACATATGGTTTTTTACACTTTTTTCAAATCTTCCACGATGGTATCTTCGTAACAGTTACCGCTTTTTAATCAAACGTTTTCCTCTAGTTCTTCTTCTTCCCTTGTTAATTCCTATTCTTATATCCACCGCGACTGGTGATTTGCCATCAGCAAAACTCCAATACTATCTCTCATTTCTACCCGTCTCTCTCAGTTTTCTCCGTACATCTATTCATACGACAAGATACTTTTCTCTCTCAATTTTTCCGCACACCTACATCCTATCAATTGCTTATTCTTAACTTGCTCTACCAAACCTTTCCTTCATCGTGTGGTCAAATCAGAGTTTTTAAAAATACCTTTGGCTCTCTTTTCTCTAATCACTTTTTTGATCTTCACTGACGATTCCAAAGGACCCAATGGAGTTGGCTCGGCCTTTTCCTTCCTTAAATTATTCCGAAACTTCAAACTTCCTTCCTTCTGTTCAGTTTTCTACGCCGAGTCAACTGCTATCCTGCGTGCCGTCCTTTTTGTTGCTTTTTCCCTAATTTCGTACAAAGTCCTTATTATATCCTTCTCTAAATCGCTTTTCCTTGGCTGCATCTCATAATTATCCATTGGATCCTGAAGGTTCCCAGTATGTTTGTGATGCGAATCACGTGCTCTTCGAGTGTCTTGGTTTATCTCGCGAGCGTGAGTTACTTTATTATCCTCTTTTAAAGCTTCGACTTCCTGCTCCTTTCAACGCCTCTTATGTTCTTTCTCTACCTATTCTCTCAGTTGTTTCTATTCTAGGGGTGTTCCTTGATTCCATTGTCGACAAAATAAAAATATAATTTCTATTCTATTTCATGCATCTATTGCATTTTGCCGAGCTAATGCTCTCTGATAGGAAACCCAAGGGGGGTTAAAAAAAAAAAAATCCTTAAAACAATCTATTTTTTTTCTTCAAAAAACTCATCAAGGAGAATTAAGGAATTATCTCTCTTCTGCGGTTATCGAAGAGCATTTTATTGGTACTTTTTTATTCCCATCTTTTTCTGTGTATTGAGTTTTATTGATTTTTAAATTTTTTTCCGTTAATTTTAGCCGGCGTTGTTTTCGTCGTAAATCGACGTCATGTATTCGGATAAAATTAAGCAAATTATACTCGGTATGAAATTTTTAACATTTACTACGCCTTAAATTAATTTAGCTCCAGCATCTATCTGGTAATCGGGAAATCGGCTAAGAAGCGAAAATTTTTCTTTTAATTTCATAACAGAACGACATTTTATTCCTCTACTAATGAAAAAAACAATTATTTGAAGTTTTCACTTTGTTGTTTTCTTCTTCTCAAGCAGAAGGCGATATAGTTTATAAAATATTGGTTAATTAAATAGAAAAAAAGATCGCGTGATTCATCTCAGCAGAAGACGTGCACGCACACTTACATACATATTATTCGAAAATGAATAAAACACATTCCGAAGATAGGTGATGTCGCGGAGCAATACTGTAATTTTAAGAGAAAGAAAAAAAAAATTCGTTGTTCCATATTGAAAATAATAAAATTAGCGTGTTAAATTTTAGAACAAAAATGTCTTCTATTTCCTAACCAAGCCGGCGGGCGAGAGGCAAGATCGACAGTCAGCCAGCTACTTAGCCTGCAAAGGCAGATTTTATCGGGTTTCATCGCCAACAGCACCTCTACGCAGTATTTTTCGATTTAGAAAAAGCATTTGACCGCCTGTGGCGTCATGGCTTACTACTAAAACTGCGAACGGCGGGAATCGCCGGAAAATTGGGTAAATACCTACACAGCTTCTTAGACAATAGAACGATCCAAGTTACGACTGGTTCGTCAACGTCTGAACTGATGCTGTTGGAAAATGGTGTGCCACAAGGCTCTGCTTTAAGCGCAACCTTGTTCATATATTATATCAATGATATAACTGACTGCCTTGCCGCCCCAGTAACGTCCCGGCTCTACGTTGATGACCTGAATATATCCTTATCGTCCAACCATCCTATAAACGCTCAAAATATCCTCCAAAAATCCATTGAAAATTTACAAAAGTGGTCCAATGATAACGGTCTGACCTTTTCCTTAACAAAAACAATATGTGTTGATTTCCACAGGGGACGCCAAAACCCACTTCTCAGCGTATTCCTGAGTCTAAATGGTTTTCCTATCCCAAATCGTCCATCAGTCAAGTTTCTAGGCCTAATATTTGATAAAAAACTTTCCTGGCGCTCTCACATAGCTGAGCTCAAAACCAAGTGCCTAAAATCCTTGTCTATCCTGAAATATCTATCAAATTACAAGTACAATATAAACCCAAAATTACTTCTTACAATCTACAGATCGATTATCCTTTCACGAATTAATTACGGGTGCCAGGTGTACTCCTCAGCCGCTAAAAGTGTGCTAAGATCCTTAGATCCTATACATTCTGCTGCCCTCCGGTCTATCCTTTCTGCTCATCCCTCTTCTCCGGTTATAAGTTTGTATGCACTGGCAGATTGTCCCCCGCTGTCCTACTATAGGAAGTACTATAACTTTAAAGAAATGAGCACCCTCCTTAGTAGTACCAAAACCCCGACAATATCTCCTAATATGAGGTTTGGGAATGACCCAGTGCCCGAACTTTTTTCGGTTATGGGTCGTTTCCAAATCTGTTCAATCCCAAGAACTCTGCCAGACTTCGCAGCAACCGCACCACCTTGGAGTCAGCCTATCACAAACATCAACATATCGCTGACAAAATTTAACAAAGCTCAATACCCCCCAAACATAGCACAAATAGCAACAAATATCATAGCGAGCTACACAGAGACCATGCATGCCTCTACACGGATGGAGCGAAGGCAATAGGTTATCAATCACCGGCGGCATGCTCCTTCGAAGTCTCAGGGGCAGCAGAGTCAGTTAGACTGCACGATTGCTGTACAGCACTGGACGCTGAAATATACGCGATAGTCTTTTGCATCCAACACTATACCGATAGCAACCCCCAGTCCCAAAAGGCCCTACTCATAACTGACTCTCTAAACTCCCTTCAACTCATCTCGGGGATTAAATCCAACAACCCTTTTTTGGTAAGGAAGGTACATTACCTATTATACAGGTTATCACATTTAAACTCCGAAATGTCCTTCCTATGGGTGCCGGCTCATGTTGGGATTCCAGGCAATGAGCGTGTCAATCGAGCAGCTCAGGCGACATTGTTCTCTCCAATGCCACACAACCCCCCTCTTCCCCCTACATTGGCTCATTTATTTATGCAGCAAACTGGAGAAGAATGGCAACAGGAATGGAGATCTTTAAGTACATTTCTCCGAAGCATAAAAACAACCACGGAGCCTTGGTGGCCCACAGACGGAGTTTCCCGCAGAGATTTTTCTGTCCTGAATCAGCTCCGAATAGGACATACAACCCTCTCGCACGGCTACATATTCACGAGCCAGGTACCCCCAAATGTCTGCCCCTTTTGTAGTCAACCGAGCGCCCCATCCACCAATCACCTACTTCTCGAATGTCCCTCTTTTGCAGTACCACGATCCATGCACTTCACCACTTCCTCTACTTCTACGATACTGTCAAATGCTCCGCCCGCGGTCGCAGCTGTATTAGCTTACATGCGGAGCAGCGATCTGTACTATCGCGTTTAATCCCCTTAAGTAGGCTCCATGTGCTGTAATAGCCCCAGTAGTTAAACACGGCACATGGAAACGCTCATATACAATCTTAGGGGGGGAAAAAAAAAATAAATAAATTATGTAAACAAAATTACAAAAACATGAAAAATCATGCGCGGAAATTATAAGACCGACTAATCTGTAAAGCCAGTCGGCCATTTATTACAATTTCTCGATAATAGGTGTGAAAAATGAAACGACGACCTCCCTTCGCAAAGAGTAGAGAATGCCGGTGAAATAAAAATTTAGATGGCAGCGCAAAAGAATTCTTCAACTTTGTGAATTTTTGTAAATTTGGAATCAACGGTAATGCGTTATCTTTATTCTCATTTATTGATTTATCATTAATTGATTTATCATTACTGTGTTTCGTAAATGTTGTTACAGTACTTAAGTAAAAGATGTTGGAATAATTATATTGAAGTGAAACTTCTCTTATGGGAGGACACTACGAGTTTTCAGATACGAGAGTAAACTCGTCGAACTAACAAAATCTGTTAAACTCTACTTGTTCCTTTTTTTTTTTTTTTTTTTTTGTTGGGACGCTTTTAATTGCCAGGATTATTGTGCCCATGGGATAGGTTTTAGATTAGGGAGTAAAGGTGGGTTTTTTTGAGATAGGTGATCAATGAATTTAGTTGTTCTGGGTCATCAGATGATATTGACTGAGGGGTTATTATATGTTGTAATCGTTGGGCAGCGAAGGAAGGACAGGAGAAAAGAAGGTGTTTTATTATCATGATATCTGAGGAGCAGTAGGTACAAGTGGGGTTTTGTCGAATTCCTTGATATAGGTGACCGTGGGTAATTTTGGTGTGACCAATACGAATTCTAGTAATAATAATTTCGTCGGTCCTATTGAGGCTTGATTCCTTTTTAATGCCCGTTCAAAAAAGAAAATCTGTGAGACTACTTTTCTAATGTCCGGGAGTGATAGTGACAAAAAAAAAAAAAAGAGAGAACGCTAAGAATAGTCGCGGCATTTCCGTTTCCATTTCTGTTTCTGTTCTTCTTCTTACAACACATAATAAAACAATGTGCACAGTGATTAACAAAATCTGTTAAACCAGTTATCCTTTTTACTCGAACGTAGATCCAGAGAAACAGGCACTAAATATACGAAGATCGGCACAAAGAGGAGACGCCGAGAATAGTCGCCGCATTAATGTTTCTGCTTTTTCTTTTGGTTTAATTTAATTTAAATCAATAATGCTAATTCATTCGGGTTAATGTCATTACTTTTATAATTACTCGATTGTGTTTCTTTTCATATTTGTATTTCCTGCCAACTAATTGATAAAACTATACATGCCATAAATTTACGACATTTCAGTAGAATCAGGCAAAAAGTTTGTATTATTATTTTCACTGAAATATTTTGAAAGAGTGATACTACTGTAAAAAGAGAAGTTAAAGGCAGTAAGGCGGTTAGAAAAAATAAAGGTCGGATCAGATACACGAGACAGACTCGCCCAGATAAACAGGTTTCATTATAAAACAAAGTGAACGACTTAAAAACTGCCAATAATAAAGCGCCGACCTTTTATTTTTTTAAGAAAAGTTTTTTTCTTTTTTCTTTTTTCCAATGTTTTGCGATAGAAAAACAATTAATTATTGCGTAAATTTTTTATTTTCCTTTCCATCACTGGTAGAGTCACATTATAAATTTATTAGTGCGTATTGTAAACAAATAAAGCACATATTTGACCGATAAGTCATTTACGGTTGTTCGAAATAGTTATTAACCTTTCGGATAAGTTACGCGTGCAGTTTTCTATTTATCTGTATTGCACGTTCATTATACGGAGATTAACAGATAAACTTGATGATTTTCGGTAGAGGTCGACTGGTTGTAGACAGAAACTTCAGTAGCTCCGCCAATAGGGACAGTTACTATTACGCCGTCGTTAGTTCAACCTCGGACAGCGCAAATGGTACTCGTTAAGCTCGCTTTCTATACGTTCACTCGCTTCATGTGATATATTGCAACGGCCGTTATCAACATTCTTCCGATGATAAAATAACGCAGATTCCAATCCTCAGATATCGACTGCTCTTTCGATAGGTTTGCCCCGCTGTTCAGATTACCACGTCCATCCATTTAAATTCATCGCATGTAAATCCGTGCTGTTGACAGAATCCGCATCGCGCATCCTTCTATTACGTACGCATCCCCGGTCATCAGATTTTCAGATTTTCAGATTTTCAGATTTTCAGACGCGTGAAAATTCTCGCCGGTATCGACAGTGAAATATTTAAAACGAGAGACGAACGTTTAAATAATTGAAAACGACAGAATCACACTTGAACATCCAATCAACGTACAACATTTTTTGATGTGCTCTGATTTTCAACCTCTCTAGTAGTACATTATTAAACATATTATAACTACAGAAAATTACATTTTAAAATGTTAAAAAGAGCCGACTCTAGTACATTATAATTAATATTTTATCCGAGACTCTCTATGCTAGTTCGTTTGCATATCAACACGAATAAATTTTTTAAAACGAGTTAACCGATTTTCGTGTATCTTTTTTTTCCTGTTTTTTCCCTTTTTTTTTTCCCCTTTTTTTTTCCCCTTTTATGACAACTCATATCACTTTAAATAGTTTAACCAGTTTTACCACTATTAGGTAATTTACTCGCTATAAAACTGAAAGAAATTAAAAGCTATTAACTGAATGAAAATTTCAACGCTGAGACGGAGTTTTATTTATTCCGCGATTACGAGACATTTCCATTTCCATTTCAAACTTTTCATTGTACACTTTCGAATGTTTTTAGTAGGAACTTTTTCTGTCGCTTAGAAAAAAACAACAAAAGCTCAACTTTAAGCGCCAATTTCCGACTTTTTTTTTTTTATTTTCTTTTACTCAAAATTACGCTATAGTTTACAAAAGTTTAAAACAAACTATTATAAATTTAAACACTTTTTTTTTAGTGTTTTTTTTTTGTCGTTTATTTTTCGGTATATTTTTATTAGAGCAATTTTTATCGAAAGGTCATACAACTTTGTTGAAGTACGGTAAAATCCCTCTCAACCGGCCACAAATCAATCGGGGTTCCCGGATTAACCAGCCTATCTTTAGAACAAAGTTTTTTTTTTTTCTGTCTTCTCTCCCTTTTTCTCTTTCGGTGAATCCCACCTTACTACCGAACTGTCCATCGTTTATCGCTCTATGGGGAAACGTTTCTCAGCATTTCGTGGGAAATAATTTTCTGAAAATTAGGAATAGGCTGGCAACTTCTAAGCTATAGTGAATATTTTTTTTTTTTTTCAGTTTCGTCTTGTCTTTGCGCGGGTGCCATTTCAGGAATAAAAATGAACGAGTCGAGAAAACGAAAATGCGTGATAGTCTCGTTTAAGACTCAGGCTTATAAATGCGTGTTAAAACGACTTGATAACGGGGAATCGGTAAGAAAACTCTGCGGCGAAATGAACTTTGCGGAAAAGTACCATCAACGATTGGCAACGAAACAGATGATCGATTGAAGAAATGTGTGGTAAAGATTTCTTTATATGTTAATGCACTGAACGAAACCCGATAACAAGACTTTTGTCTAATTTCTGCAGATTCCAATTAACTTTTCTCTGGTTTACATTATTTTGTTTTAATATTCGACCAAAGGAAAACTTTTTAATTAAAACCTAAACGAAAACCGAAACTTTTGTAATCGCTCTAGGTAGGGTGAATTATGTGTTTTTTTTTTTTTTCTGATAAAATTCGAATATGCTTATTTAAATCTACCGGTCCATACGTGTATGGAAAATAAATCATCTTTATTTCATTTTAAATATGTGTAAAATATACAGCTGGATTATTTATAGTTTACACAGATTAACGTTATTTTACGAGACGTCTCTAATATTACAACTCACAGGAACAACAATTTTCTTCGCTTTAATTCGAACGGCCGCTGCTAAACATAACAGCTCACCAGGCGCGCACTGATAAGTGCGGTAGAGAAACATATTTAACGCCAATTTTCCGAAACCTGTGCATGAGTTACTACTTGTTCATAAGATGCAATCTTTAACTTGGATATACTTTTTAAACTGATACGAGAGGTGTGACAATTGTACTTCGTAGCGCGACTTGTGGCAGTTGACTGCGATGGCGCTCGTGGTCTCGTTGGAAAGACATTTCTGAGTCAGTATATTCAGTTTTCATAACGGTGGTAGCACGTATATGTCGTGAAAATGTGCGATCTAACTTACACTTAAGCAACGCGTATCCTGTGATCAAATTCTTGGTCAAACGCGGAGTAAAACCGCCGTCGGAAATCCTCGTATAATAACAAGACGTGCTTTAAGGAAAACGCTATATGAAACAACCGAGACTCTGTTTTCAAGCGAGCTAAGCGGTTTAAAGACGGCCGTGTGAATCAGTCCTTCTACCGCAAAAAACGGCGCAAATGTTGAATGCGCGTGCTCCAAGACCGTCGAGTGAGTTGTCGAATGCTAGTAGAAGAGTTATAAACATCAACCGGGAGACCATTCGGCAGATTTTAAATGACGATCGCTAGATCGGCGCAAATTGTGCGCCAATATGGTTCCAAAACTGCTCACAGCTGAGCAAAAAGAACTCTCCGGAGATCCGTATCTGTGTCAGGGGACATGATCGATCGAATTGACGCTGAAGGAAACCAGTGCGGGTGTCGTCCATTAATCAAGGAGGACGAGTTTTGGGTGTTCGAATATGCTCTCCTGAGACCAAGAGACAGCGCATGCAGTGGGTGGAGAAGGGCGGGGAGCGCCCGAAAAAAGCTCGCATGTCCGAATCAAGAGTCAAGTCTCTACTGATCGCTTTCTTCGACATCAACGGCGTTGTTTATCACGAATACGTCCCCGCAGGCCAGACAATCAATGCAGCATTCTACATCGAAGTTTCGAAACGGTTACGAGCCCGCGTGTCATGACCCGAACTGGCCGAGAACGATCGAGTGCTGCATCACGACAACGATCCAGCGCACCGGTCCTTCGCAGTGGGCCAGTTTTTGATGCTCCACAGCGTACGCTCCCGCAGCCGGGACCTGGCTCCGTGCAACTTTCATTTGTTCCATCAACTCAAAAGCTACATGAAAGGAAACCGATACGACAGCATTACTGAAGTTGAAAGTGTCACGACGTGCGTCCTGATGAACCTATCTTCGGGGGGTTTGCGGAGTGCTTCCAAAAATGGATCGAACGTTAGCGGCGGTGCGCTGACCTCGCAGGAGACTACTGTGAAAATATTTAGAGTAACTTTCCTCCTCCTCCTATCCCTCCAGGGCGAAATTCTACGAATACAATTGTCCCACCTCGTATATCGGTTTAAACCGTTGAAGACATGTAATTAGAACACCGTCCCTCAACTTTTAAAGTATTTTTTAATTCCATTAAAAACTATATACCAACTCAACAGCAAATGCGGTAAGCTCTTCTCAGCGAAGAGTGATAATTTCAAATTTTTAAAATCTCGCTACGGTCTTTAAAAAATTTTACGACGCAATTTTTAAATTACTGAAAAGATAAAAAATTGTTACTCGGATAAAAAAACAGTTTTTGCAAAAAAAAAGTTCTCTGTTGTTCTAAACTGCAATTTCAAAAGCTGAAGTTTATTTGACAGGTTGGCGCGCTGTCTCTTCAATGAACACGCGTATAGTGAAGACAAGCGTTGCGAAGATATTTTCGTTTTTAACGGCCGTAATAGGCGTTTATAAAAATACATTCGCATACGTGAGTTTCCGAATTTTATTAAAGCCTGTTCGTAAACATATTACGCACTTTGTTAACCGGTCAATGTTAATAAAAGTACACGATAAACGAAGTAAGCACACATTACGCAGTTCGAGAAATAGAAAAGGAGAAGCGAGAGAGAATACAAGCATGTCAAATATTTTACATCTCATTAAGGTTTTGCAGCGAGTTAACACTCCAGATCATCGTTTACTATTTAGACAGCGTCAGATTCGATGATTCGTCTAGCACCGATTTTGCATACGTGACACCACTACGAGATAGTTATTCTATCTCGGATGTTGCACAGTATCATATTCTATATGTGCACAACTGTCAACCACTGACGGCCTCCCCCGAACAATTTTTTAACTAGTAAAATGGACGAATGTGTAATATCTTCGAAGTGCGAATTTACATTATCACCTTTTTAAATCATGTGTAAAGAGCATCCTGTTGAATGAAATCCTATAAAGTCAAAAAATTGTTTCTACGTATCGGTGGACACTAAATACACCTACGCTGTGCGGTACGCGAATATTGAAACTCCGCCTATTTGTACTTCTTCGTTTACGTTAATGTAGTGACGTCATTATACAATGTAAAACATAATAACTTGAGAATAAACAATAGTATTTTTACGTTTTATCAAATAAAATAAATATTTTATTACAAGCCTGTTTAGTGTTATAATTTTATAATTACTAGACAATACATATAAATTTATTTCTTTACAAAATTTGTAATATTATAAAATCGTCAATTACTACACATTTCCAGTACCATTATGTTTATATTCATTATATGTGTATACACATTTATAAAATATAGCGTGTAATTATAATTAACTAAAAAACATTACTAATGTTGTACATTTTTTATGGGAATCGTATACATTATATGCTATCGTGCTAAAAATAAAAACTATTTATAAGTATACTTTTTGTACTATAGGAATTTTTTAAAAATTCTGACAACTCGTGTACTTTCCTTGTGAGTAATATCGTATTTCTAATCTTGTTGTAAAAATATACATATATAAAACAAGTGTTAGTATTACAATTTTCTTGGAATTATAAACCCTTTACATTATAGTGAATATAAATGTTAATATATATTAAGTTTCACTGGTTTTTTTTTTCTTACTGGTAATTCGAAAAAAATACTTTCAGTATCTGATGCTTTTTTATTCGATTTATCTTTTTCTATTATAGATGATGACCATGTAAATAAGTCTTTAACTTTATTATAAAATTGTTCCATTTTGTCCTGATCAGTGATATTACATGTATTATTTATTACTTCGTGCAGCATAACCCTAGTTTCGGAATTATATTTAATGGTATCCTCATGTGATTTGATTACTTCGTCATTTAATGGGGTTTTTTCTAATGGCAATTCACTGTTTGCTGGTGGTATAATCAAAGAAATAGAATATGAAGTTACACTTTCATCTAAAATATGAAAAACTGAGTTTATATAATTCATTCCAATACTTTCCCATGGTTGTTTTGTTTCTCTTAGAACAGTAAACATAGATTTACAGGACCATCTGCTTTTTTTCCAATCCAAACATTCGCAAGACGGATTTCCCTCATTATTAGCAAAACAGACTTCATATTTTCTGTTCAGATTGTCTTCGATTTGAACCATGAATTGTAAATTTTGAATTAAGGCGACATTTTTGAGTAATTCATAGTTTGACATTCGTTTTAAACAGTGCGTTATAAAACTTTGAGGACGATTGTTTAAAAATACTGGAATTTCCTTGTTATATCTTTTAGCAGAAGAAAAACATGATATAATTTTTTCAACATATTTATGAAATTTTTCTGTGAAAAATTGGTTTGCAGCACCCCAAGAATACCACTTAATGACTTATCTTCGTGGTGACATAAGTACAGTTCTTCAATTCACTATTCAGGCTTTCAACGCCATTATTTGTTTTAATATTAATAATAAAATGTTCCTTTCTAAAATACTACACCCATTTCCTCATATAGGGTTCCCATTTTTTCGTAAAATAATCCTGAAATTCGATTGATGTTTGCCATATATTACTTTTTTTTAACTCGGTCAAAGTTTGCTTAAAATCAATTTTATTTTCTGAATGAGAAAATTCTTCTTTTTTAGAATAAACGCCATGCTCTTTTGTTTTCAACCATCGTAACCAACTTTTTTCTTTATGAAAGTCACAGATATGTGTCTGTTGCAGGGAAAGTAGCTTCGATGGCTTTTATTTCTGCCTCAGAAAAATCAGTCATAAAATATTTACTATATTCCATGCAGGATTCCAGTTTCGTAAAATTTGTAGTGGTTCAGTAATTGCCTGAATAGAGTTGCATTCATTGTTATTAAGGTCGCTACTGGCTGGTAGTCTATATTTGTCTTCACAACAATAAAAAGTAATGGTAGTGCGTATTTCGACATTTTGTAAGTAGCATCCATAAGACAAGCTTCATTTCCATATCGATGAAGTAAATTTTTTTGATTTTTTGACTGAAAAATAAAAAGTAATGAAGATTTATGATTGTCACTGTTTACGAATGGTTTAAAATATACCGTATCTTCTTTATATTCTATTTTCCATTGCTCTATCATTTGCTGTACATTTTCTTAATCAACTTTTGAATAGCGAAGTTTTCCGAGAGCAACAGGTTTCGTATTATGTTATTATTTGGATAAAATCGTTTGTTAATTCGGCTTGGAAAATTTCCATTCTGAAACGCAACTATTTTCGTTTGAATTGAGAAATTCATTTAAATATCTCTTTATTTTTATTGTGCTATCTACTCCATTATTAACCAGTTTATAAATTCTATATTTTAAACGTTTGTCTAACCTTTGCACACAATTTTCTGTAATTTTGGAATCATGATTGTGATTTGTTATTTGTGGTAAACGAACGTAATACCGTTTTTCAGTTAAGATCGAATCTGGAGATTCTTTCAACTTATTTCTTATTTGTAGAAATGTTCTTTTTTTAAAATGCGCCGTGAGTTTATCTGTTTTAAATGTTGGAAAACGAATGATCTCGCATAATATTATTTTAGCTGTGCAATCTTGTTTTTGTAATATAACTTACTGTTTTGATTTAGTCTCTTATGTTTCATTACTTTAGAATAATACTGGGTATTAGTTGAAATTTGGAATTGCTCAATAAGTTCCTTTGCAGTTTTATATGATGTAAAACCAAAAAACGGATTCGTAATACCAGAAAAAAATTTTATCCAATCATTTGATTCCTCCATAATGCTGTAATAGAATCGATTTTATTATAAACAATATTAGCATATTAAACATGTATGTTAATTTTCAGTAGAGGTATTAATCTTTTATTTCATATTTTCTAGTCTTTTATTATTTTTCCACATTAATATATTAGCTGTTATTATTATAGTTTAATGCTTAATGTAATCGTCAACACGGTTGTGTGTCACTTTTATTAATAAAATTTATCAACTATTAATCTTTGTGATTTCTATATTTACGAACAGTAAAACGGATTGTATTTAATAAGTCAGAGTGATTTTGTTTATTTATTCTTGATTCGTCCCATATAATAATTGAAAACAAATTTACGTTACGTTATAGGTCTACAGCACATAGGATCTATAAAAAATTAAAATCTAAAATGTATATTATAATAGAGGAATTCAGTTAGTCGGCGATACTACGATATTGGTGAATAAAAGTTTGTTTCATGAAACCAAAAATTCAAAATATAGAATTATATACGGGAATTTAAAAAAAAAAAAAGATGAATTCAATTTATCCGGATTGACAATACACTGCAACAGTATAAAATAGTGAGCAAAAAAGTAGTATTACTCTATTTTGACATACGTTTAAATTTTTAAATTAAAATCTTTAGTTACCTTATTTTAAATTTAGAAAATTGTATCTTTTCTGTATAGTTTTAATTCATTTTCTTCGATATTTTTCTCCGCTTTTATGAACTACTTAATGACTAACTTCCTTACTCCACCCATCACAAAAAAAAAATTAGAAAAATACAATAATAAAATTTTACAAAAGCGAAATGGCACCTCTGGATAATAATAAACCAAATAAAGGTTTATTAGTATTATATAAAATCATGTTATTATTTATTTAATAAATTCTTTAGTAAGCGTAAAATTTTCTGCACTATCCGAAACGTCTAAATAATGTTACCAGCAATTGTAATGAACTTAGTTAATATCAGATATTTCTTTTTATTTTTCCTAATAACTATAGATGATCAAATTCATTATTACAAAAATATGTACAGCTTCGATCAAAAATCAATGCAGAAATTCAAATTAATTTTTTTCAGATGATTATATAGTTTCGTACCGATGTTAAATGCATTTTCTAACTATTTGTTTTTATTTTTAAATTAAAAGATAATATGGCTAATATGAATATATAATGTGAAAATGTTTAGTTATTAAGAAGAAATGAAGCATTTGAACATTTTTAAAATTTCAAATATATGAATTCTACGATCATCGTATAAACGGAAAAGTACAAGTGGGCGGAGTTTAAATATTCGCGTACCGCAGCGTAGGTGTATTTAGTGTCCACCCTACGTATCTGCCAAAAGAGTTGAACAGAGACTATTCTCAGCGAGTTGCTTCGTTGTACCGAGATACTTTTAACGCTATCCTTGATTACGCGCACACTGAATATCGGCAAATTCGGAATAGGAACGTATTTCTCACGTATAAGGTCGTTGAATGAATTTTCTTATTGCGATCGAGATTCGGCAATCAAACGTTGGCTAAAATCTAATAATCCTAATCTATCTATCGAATCGTTTCACCCCATGTAGGAGGGGTATCGTGACCATGATCTGTCACCCGGTTGATCAGACTGCGCCAACAATTCCGATCCCTTGCGATGTGTACAAAATCCTGAAAGGTACGACCAGCAGCTATACCCGGGGTTAATAGCCCAGCTTCACGTGCGACATTCGAACAGCAAAAATATATACGTGTAGGTTGAATTCTTGTATAGAAAAAATTGCACCTTTTTTTTTTTTTTTTTTTTTTTTATATTTGCAAATGAGAAGACTACGGTGATGATAAATAAATATAGTTCGTAAATTGTTTTCATCAACTGATTTAGTAGCCGAAAGAACATAAAAACCCCCATTCCGAAAGAAAACAAAGGGACAAACGATTTCGAAAACGAACACCGGATAGCGAATTCGTATCAAAATAGCACCTTGGCCGGGAATTTTATTTGTATCAAATCGCAACAGGGAATACGTAGATCACTAATCAGATGATGAGTTCACAATACGGCCTTCCCAGAATGGGGACAAAAACAATTCATAAGAACTTGCACGGAGACAGAATTAGCCATTAGAGTGTTAATATGACTTTTTATAAATGGTACCCGAACCGAGAACTCGATCGCTTATTTTAATTTAAAACTATTCTATAGTCACTCCTGTAGATAAATATTATAAATACATGCGTATATACGAATATATATATATATATTTATAGGTTCGTTGGCGAAGACATTTGCCAAACAATTAGGAAAGGGAAGAAACATAGAATAAAAACCTTTTGCGCGATATATTAAAAGTAGCAGATAGAAAGGATCTAGGGCAGAAAGAAAATGGCGGTCGAAATATATGCTATGCAGAATAGGTAAAAGAGAAATGTTCAGTAGCGAAAGCGCCGGAATAAGATATAATCAGCATACCGTGAATAAAATAAGAAGTAAAAGAGTGACGGAGAAGATAAAATGAAGTAGATGTAGATGTGAGAAAAAGCGTCGAGGGGAGCAAACGGTGTCTAGCGCGTAAACAACGGATTGCAGAGAGAGAGAAAGAGATAAACGATGCAAAATCGAGGATGAGGCGCGGAAGATCTGGTTCTAATAGATAAATAAAAATTAGGATTTAGTAATGAAGAGGGAATAGGATTTAGGACATAATTTAGAATATGTCTGTGAAAAGGAGCGCAATATAGCGAGATTTGAAAACTAATAAATCTACTCGGGAAAATCAAGATAAACGCAGGCTATATGTTCAGTCGTTGCTTTCCATTCCGTCTCGATAAATGGTCAATATGAATAGAGAACGGAGAAATTTATAAATCGGAGAATATAGAAGAAGAATAACACAGTCAGCAGGAGGGAAGAAGTGGAAATGAGGTGGCTTGTAAAACACTACAAATTTGATATAATTAGGCACTCTCCGAGAAGGGAATGTCACCTAAAATAATAACATACTCGTCGCAAAAAATTGCTCGGGCAGTTAAAGGATTCAAATGAAAATATAATAGAAATAAATAAAAAAACAAAAAAAAAAAAAATATATAAAAAAAATACAATATACATTAGTTTAAATGTAGTTGAAAGACTTAGTTGCAGGAAGAAATCCTAATTTTCATGTAAGTATATAATTTTTCGTTGATTTTTTTTTTTTTTGTTAATTGAAGTTTCCATATTGTTTCATTTAAATTTAAATGTATTCATCCCACATTTTGCAGAAAAGACCGAATCAACTTCATTCATTGAGTGTTCCAGAGCCCTCAGTGAAGGTTGTAAAGTGGCCGCTGGAAGAAGAAAGGTTGACTTAAAACAATTCTGATCGAACGAGTATTTTTCGCGCTACGTTTCGACCGGATAGTTGTAAAGAAGTGAGATTATGAAAATGAAGGAACGTAGAAAAAGCCAGAGGAGAAGTAACGCGGCTTATCATGAATAAAAGTATACGATAAAGATTGAAGGCGACGGACAGAGAATTCGAGTTTTATCGTGGTAAAAGCGGCAATTGCGGTAGATAAGAAGGAACAAGAGTGGATTAGTTTTCTATTTACATTTAGTATATAATAAAGTATTATTTTAATAATCTGACGCATGCGCAGTGCGATGTGTTGAATTTATACGATTTTGTTCGAAGAGCACGAAATATCTGTGCTGCGCAGACTATAATGCAACACACACGCACTTCAAAGCTATTACATTTGTCATGTGCTTCCGAAAATGTTACCGGTCACCGGTTAGAACTTACAAATTATCAAAGTGAACATTCTACCGACAGGGGCCGCCGAGGATTTGTCGCAGCGAAAACAAACCTTACGACTGACGTATAAGCCTTGCCTCTTTCACGCCTATTCCTCTTCCACTGGCATTGAATCAGCAGAGTGGGATTCCAAGCTTTCCTCCTAACACGGTAAATCACGAAGATAACTTTCAGATCTACTCCTATCATCAGCGGGAATCGTACTTGTAATTAAATCGCTCGCTCCTATCATTTCTCCCTGCAACACCAGTTTGCACCATTAACATATCCTGACGATTAGTCTACACTAAAAAGGGCACTTTTTTCTATCACACAGGTCTCTTTTCCGTTTAAAAAACAAAAAATACATTCTACTCCTTAGAATACTAAATTCCGGAATTGTGTTTTCTATCGTTCCTGCCCTCCTCGTTCTCTAAATCGAATTTCCCGAATAACAATTTTCTCGAACGGGACTTTCTCAAAAAATTCTCGAATTTATTTTCCCGACTGCCAATTTCTCGAACAGCTTGCTCTCGATAGAAATTTTAATCGGTACAATCAAAATTGAAAGTTTGAACTGTGACCACTAATCAGGCCACTCTTCAATTTTTGCTCATCCTGTGACGTTGTGATAGTAAATATCCGTACGACTCCGGCCGATTCCTTTTAATTAATTTCTTTCAGCCCTTCTGCTAAAGTTGAGTTCTGTTGCACTAGTTTTTGTTTCTGTCATTTCTTTAAACGGCGATTACCTTCTCTAGGAGGTGATGTTTGCCAGCGCGCAACTACGCCGCTCCTAGCTAACGTTATTTGTCCGGTGAATGTCACTCAACCGCTTCATATGAAGCGAAGGTGCTGCTGGTACACGCGGCTGTCTGACATGCTCTCGTTCAACGGCCGCTTGAATATATATCAGTGTTCAGTTGCAAGAAGCATGCACTTTTTAATGATTCGGTCTATGATCTATCCTGCAGGGCGTTTGAATTCGCCGATGTAACGACGGACCGAGATGTGTGGAAGAAACAGCGGTGACAGAGATATATATTTTTACCGATGGGAACACTTGCTGGACAGCACTGATAATACGGTTTTTAAAGCTGAGAACTATGCATAAAGGGCGAAAGATGCTCTTCAACTGGGCACTTCGATGCTTAACGTACTAGGCAGAACGCCTTTTCTTAAGATAGGAGAAACGCGCAAGAAAGAGTGAAACACCTTTTTTTCATCTTGAACATTTCTCTTACGTAATCCTAGAATGCTATGCAGCCGCGGGTGAATATAGTCGAGGTAACTTTGAAAACGTCTTACTTTTGCACAACAGTTTTGGGTACCGTCAAGTTACAAAGTCCTTTGTCGGCTATCGCATCATCTTTTTCGTCTTTTTCACTTTCTTAAATACATCAAAACTGTTTCGGTAAGTAATTTCCGTAGATTAGGAGTTAAGTTCTGTTGACGTTTTTTTTTTTTTTTTTTTTTTTTTAAATTTCATGCTTGCCCTGCAATTGGCTTATTCGGAAAAATAATTCACGTACTTGTGCGAGACTCGGCTTTTCGCT
Organism: Icerya purchasi; assembly: GCA_039619475.1. Classification (NCBI taxonomy): domain Eukaryota; kingdom Metazoa; phylum Arthropoda; class Insecta; order Hemiptera; family Monophlebidae; genus Icerya; species Icerya purchasi. The sequence goes on from CM077115.1 coordinate 245,487,506, forward strand.
TTACGCGTTGTCTAAATGATTTTTAGTGATACATTCTTTTTAGTTCGGCGAGTGTTTACGCGAAGACTCCACTAGTCACTTCAAATGACTGATATTGGTGATGCTTCGTTATCGCCGGAGCTTCTTTTACCTCCAACTTACGGCAATCCAAAAGCAAATCTTCTTCGCGTGTAATTTTGATCAAAGTCATCTACGAACAATTTTTTGTGCTCGTGGATTGTTCCAATACAGTGTCCAGCCGTTGTTTAATTTTTTTTTGTCTTTTTTTTTAGCTCGTTAATTTCACATAGAAACGACAGGTTAGAGAAGTCACCTAATTAGAAGTTGATTTGATCGAGAACGGCTGAAATAAACGAGCCAATGGTAGGGACAACATACCGCGAAGGGAAAAGAACAGGATATAGGAAGCCCGATAAGGAGTAGGAGGCCTTAACTTTAGGAGGAGTAAATAAAAAGAAGAACGTTCCGCAGATAGAGCAGAACACTCAAGGAAAATGTGATTAGCATCACAGACAACTGCTTCGTTAGGATGTACATAATAAGGAGAAGAACCCGAAGAGAGACAATAAAGGGAAGAGGGGAGTAAGGTATGATCGGAGCGTAGGCGAATGATAGAAACGATAACAGAACGTGGAAGAGAAGAGACTTTTGAGACCCAAGGGGATTAGCAGGAAGGTTAAATTGAGAAGTAGAAGGAACGATTATTGATAAAGGAGGACGGGACATATCCGATCAAAATTTAAAGTGAAATTTCCTGCTTAAGGATAATAGATTAGTATTTGGGATTTTTTAAAAGCAAAATCGGGAAATTCGTCATTTCATTACCCTCGATGCCTCAACGACCAGGAATCCCCACAACAAAGCAACGTGGACCGAGTGATAAAAGGAAAGATCGTGAATGAGAGATCGTGATGAAGTCGGAAAAAGGAGGAGGAAGAGGTAGAGCCTGAAGGGCACTCATGGGGTTGGAAATTATTGGATAATTAGAGAAGTTACGGTTAGAGAATAATCGCACGTAGAATAGCATATCGGCTATCCTAATTGAACAGGGAAAAATTTAAATCGGAGAGAATAAAGGAAGCTCCGACACTACCAGGCGCCCTAGAGTCGTCAGTGAAGATGAGCACATGAGAACGAAAAAGGGAACTGATAGTGTTGTGAAATTCCTGTTTAATAACCGCCTGCGACAGAAACGTGGAGCGGCTAAACAGAAAATATACTTTGGGAGGGTGTGAGATATCAAAATAATTAAATGATAAAGGAGAGTATTACTGCACCGGCTGCCTCTCTTTGTGTCTTCTCCGGATTTTCGCAATTATGCCTTGTGATATGCGCGAAAAATTAGTGGATTCACCGTTCCATAATTCCATGTAGTTTTCCGGTTCATTCGCCTCCTGTGGATAAATGTGTTTTCCGTTCGGCTCACACTCCATGTCCGCAATACGAAGGCGTGGTTTTGTCTATTATCTCGGGGGCCTATGTTTCTATTATATGAAAATCGGGGGGGAATTTTAGCGTTTTCACGTTACTTCCTCAAATACGGAGACAACTTCTTGTTGCAATTTCATTATTGCAATTTTTACTACGAGCAAATTCGTCTTTTTACCTCGGCCGATAAGTCTCCAATAACGCGTCAATTAGTGTGATCCTTCAAATACAGAAACGACTCTATTTTTTCGAAATTCATCAGACACCACCTGACGTTATTGAGTGCATCTTTTTGCCATTTATCATTGTAATTTTTGTCGCAGATGTATTAATCAGCCATGCTTGATAAAGATGACACATTTGCCGGCGTATTCTCCAACGCCAGAATCACAACTTGGGAACATTCTACATCCGTTTCTCAGCAAGCTGAAATAGTTCCGGTATCAGTGTAAAACGTGTGGTCAGATATCAGGAAGGTACATGTCGAGCGGTGACGAGCAAAGAACAATAATCAGCACTCTTTAGATATGTGCGATTATATCCATCATTTCTACGCTCGGTGTCGCCAATATATAGTTCTAACATCTGCTCACTTTAAGCTTTGAACACTTTTTTACCGCTAACAGAGAAATACTACCATTCTAGTCTACTACGGTTTCACTCGTGTAATAATGTCCGACCGTATATATATATATATATATATATATATATATATATATATGTATATATAAAACTTGAAGCCACTGGAATACTTACCTGATGTCACATTCTGCTTCGAAATTATTCTCCAGCGATTCTAAATTTCGCTGCTTTTATAAAGAAAAAAAAAAACATAAATTGACGATAAGAAAGTGTCCAGCGCTTAAAGTGCGCAGATGGTACAAAACTATATTGGCGACACCGGACGTACGAATGATGGAAATAGTCAAACGCGTCAGTCAGGACGATTGATAGCGAAAGTTATATGAACTTACGAACGATTAACCCGATTTTTTTTTTTCTATCTGCAAATAAAATTTCAAAAAAAAAAAAAAATCAATTTGCCTCCTAATTAGAACAATAAATTGTATATCGAGAAATAATATCCGTTTTATTCTTCGCTTTTCGTACGTATATTTGTCGGGAATTTTATACATTTCTTTATTATATTCGTTCGACAAAATGTATAAATCGAAAAAAAAAAAAGAAAATGAATATACTTAGAAATTGAATAACTATTCGTTACTATTTTAAAGCAGTGATCGTGTAATTGATCGAATTAAAAACGATTACTACGAACGTTGAGAGCAAAGTAAAAATTAATATTAATATAAATCCATTTCGTTATTACGTATAAATAATAAAAATGCAGGAAAAAAAGAAAAAACCAACAGAAAAGTATTTTAATTCGCGAAATAAACTGAAATCGAATATCTTAGGGCAGTCGCATACAAAACCGTGTATCGCGCCGGATCACTTTAAACTTATTCGGTGAATTAGTGTATATTTTCACGATTATTGTATGTTTAAGGGCGAAGAAATGTTCGTGGCAAACTTTTGCGAAATAGCAAACATCGATGCTGGCAAGAAGCGAGCATGCTCGTTTAACCGGGCAGCATCGAAAAGAATGTGGATCAACATCACGGGATACAGTTTTTACGTTCGTTTAAAAAAGTCGCCTGCCGAAACTTATTCGGTGCCGAAAGAAACACTTGTCGAACACAAATGTGTATAGTGGAAACATTTTCGGCGGCATGCTGAACGAAGTCGAAGGCTCGAAGACGCGAAAGTTATAAGAACTGGTGCGCAGGTAGTCGCATGGCACGTCGTCACTGGACCGAATTCACAATAGGCCGTGTTAAATTAACTTTTTTTTCCACTACTAAATATTGCCAGATATTCGTAAACGAGAGCTCGCGAGCAGAATTAATTTTTGTATTCTCCTAGATCTTTTGAATAACTGTTCGAATTAATTTATGTCTTCCTAGAATTAGCCGAAATTTCGTTCTTGCATAATACTGAAAAACTCATTCCCCGCCTCGAACAGATTTTCAGTTTTCAAAGGGCTATCGAAGTTAGCTTTGTTATACACGCGTCTCTTTAACCGTTGCCCAACTTTGCGCCATCTTCCTTCAGTTTCCTCCTTCGTAACTTTTTTTTTTTTTTCAGTATTATAAACTACTATTGATGCATAAATTCCTCCTCCTTCCGCGGTATTATAGGCAGAATGCGCAGCGCTTGATTTGACTCTCATTGTACTAGAACATTTCTTCTCTCCGCAAAATTCCCTTTTCTCAATCTTCTTCAAAATCCGCTAACGTCGTACTTTTACACCTTTCGTCCGTACATAATCCTGAATGATACACTTTTTTCTCGTCTACCATTTTGATGCGCTGATTGGTCGTATTTTGCTAGCTCTTTTCTGAATACTTTTTCCGCTTCGGGCTTACTCTAGTGAAAATATGCGAAGGACCTTCATAGGTCACTTCCGTTGCATACCCAAGAGTAAAGTGGCTGTGTCTCGGTGAAAAACTTAATGGAATTACATTCTCGCGGCTAGCAGAATTTTTGGTGCACCATAATAACGCTCTATGATGAAGACTGGTTGTGCAGACTAGCATTTTTTTTCTGGTTGACATTTTTATAAACGAAATGAATCTACCATTGCGCAAAGCTGACACAATTTTCGGTGCAGCTGACAAAATATCTTCTTTTAAGAGGACAGATATCCGTTGAAATGCACTGAAAAGTAACATAGACCTATTGCTTCCGTTCTAATTACGCAAAAGTATTCAAAATTCGTTTGAAATTTTTAATTGGATGTTGCATGTGTTCAGCGTGAACGAAAAATCGGCCGGTTTAGAATACGAGCACCTTACAGACTGCGTAATGCACTAAACCCGGGAAATTGTAGCATGAGCAAGTCCAAGTCTTGTCTGAAAGAGCACAATTAGTATTGTCGCCTTTCTTATCTCTCTGTGCAGTCGCATCATTTTCCGACTGCACGACTGCGGAAGCAAAATGCCAAAGTCGTTCTAGTGCTGAACCACTGCAATTATTAAATTCTAAATAAGAAAACTGCGCATAAAAGTGCAACCACGGGTAATTACTTTTTTTATGCATTGAGAAGTTACAAGAAATTTCGATAATTTTTTTTAAATGTAATTTTATAGTCCAGAATTTATTCTCATCCAACTCTTCCTTTCGAAAAAAACAAAACAGTCCTGATCGTTTTGCGGTCAGCTAGAGGTAACAGATCTACACGTGTCGACACTATATAGTTCCATCGTATTACTTTTTCATACGGTTTCGTTGTTTTTTTTGGCCCGGACCAAATTGCAACGTCCTCGTGCCCAATAATTCCCTACAATCAACAACACCTAAACAACATAAAAAGAAAATCTAAAAAATGAATACCAATAAATGGATAAAGAATAAAATAAAATAAAACTATCCGCCTACATAAACAAAATATTAAACACTAACGAATAGGGGAAGAAGAAGAAAATTTAAACAGAACAAAAATTAAATAATAATCTTGTTTCCTTCAACAAACTTAAAAAAAAAGAAAAGAAAATAATATCACTAGAACAAAGAAGACAAAAAATACACTGTCAAATTAAATAACAGGTGGGGTTACTTTCTTCTCTAAAATTTTGACAACAATAGTTATTACAACCCGTGAAATTCCCTGTATTTGAAAAATTTAAACCCACTGAGCATGGCTTGAGTGCAGCCAACACATAACAGTCTTTACGAGTGTCATACTAAGTGTAATACGAACATGATAAAACCGAGGTGTGGACGGCAGAGATGGTTGAACAATATGAAAATATTTACCACGTCCTTGCACACTGCACATAAAATTCACCCCACAATCCGCATGATGGATAATCATCTTTTAGCTTTATCCAGAAGGTCGAAGGAATGAATGGAAACTTAATACATGATCTAGAACCCTTCTTTAGCCATTGAATCACTTCGTCACTAAATAATACCCTACAATGACCTATAATCCAGCACAAAATTTAATGACTCCTCCCAGTTCCGAAATATTAAGATACATTTCCTTAATTCCATAAATAAGTGAATGGAAATTATATTTAAAGTTCCTGCCCTGAAGCGAAAAGTGAGAACTAAGGCTTGGACTGCTACACATTTTTCACAAAAACTCTGATGCTTTTTCAGTAGCAAGAAGCTCGGCCGTAAAAAGCCTCTGAAGGTACGTTAAATTTCTGCTCAGTGATACCTTATACAATAAACCCTGCCCCTACACAACTTCATTGAAGACGCGGAATTTAACACCATCGGAAAGATCAACTCCGGTGGTAACCAGGGTATAATTCTTTAACAGTATACCAGAAAAACAGAGTTTACAATGTTACCACCAGGCAGTAGATGCAAATTCTGGCTTTTAAAGGTGTTAATAGTTATGTCTAATTCGAGATAAAATTAAGGTGTCATAACTTAAATTAAAATAGTTAGAAGGAGAAGGTTAACACAAGAGCTGGACTGTAACTATAATACATGATAGTTCTTTTGAACAAGAGTGGCGTTCTATAGTGAACAAATCCCCGATTACTACTTAAGTGCATTATCATGTTCATATGATCTGCCGGGAATATTTCTAATAAGTTTCACTAACTGTGTGACTTTTTAATTTATAATTTCCAAAGCCGATTTACAAGAAGAAAATTGCTGCGTCGAAAGATGTATTTTCGAAACAAAACGGCCTCTTCGAACTTTTCCAGCCCTACTTAAAACCGGTATCTGAATTGCGGTGTGTAATTTGTTTCAGGGCTGCGCGGTGGAGAAAGGCTTCTCTACACAACGTGGTAGCGCTCTAAACGCGAACAGAGCGGTTCGGATGTTCTCCAGTAACTCGCCTCTGCGCGTTACAGGTGAAAAACCGCCGGTGTATTTTACCAAATTTGGTGATGCACGAAAATGCCGGAAAATTGGTATAAAGGGGCGAGAGCAGTCGGACCAGTTTAACATTTTCACGTCGCCCGTAAGAAACACAAATGAACCGGAAATTTTCCCGGCTCAATCAATTTGATGACGTCATCGTTTGATATTCTTAAATACTTGTCGCCGCGATTCGTTTCCGTTCGCTATTCGCTTTACTATAAAAAGGGTTCATTTTCCACTCGAGCGTGATAAGCGCCGAAAAATCTCGTTGATAATACTCACTGCGCGCTGTATCGATTGCTGAAACTGACGCACGGTCTTCCGATCGATAGGTAAGTGTGCAAATAAATACGCTGTTAAATTGTTTATGTGCTCGAATAAAGTCTAGCCGTTCAGTAAGGCGCTTACCTAAAAAATAATTAACGATTATTGTCGGACTTTTGTAATTCATCTTGTACACGATGGAGGAAGCAATTTTTCCGACCCAGGCGTAATGCATTCCGTTCGCTAATTGCACCATAAAAAATTAACCGCTAAATAAATACGTCGAAAATGCTATTTTTCCGGAACGGTATCCTATCTTTAGTATCAGAGAAGAAAGTAATATTGTATTATATACGAATATACACCTAAAGAAGAGACCTGAATTAAGAAAAAGAAAACCAAACAGAAATATTAGTAAGGATGAATTTAAAGGGTGTGCCGTCTGAGTTTGCTCTGATGATGCACACCACAATTTTTCGTCTTCATATACGGCTTTTTTCTATTCCTTTCATTCCGCGGCGAAGGGGAGGGGGCAAAGATGAAGAGCTATTCCGACGAAATAATTAGCCTCAGAATATTTCGATATTTAACTTGAGCCTATTTATTACTGATTATTTTTGTATTTTCAATAGCATTTTAAACGATCAGAACCTGCAACTAAAGAGCCTAAAAGCGATGTCCTTACTTCGTCCAATACAATAAATAGGATATCGGGCGTGTGTTGAATCGCAGTGTTTCCTCAATAACGTTAAGAGTTGCAAACAGTGTAAATTCTGCTGCTCCATTCCCGTGCTTTGCCACTTAATAAGTTCCGGCACTTCCGTGATTCGAATTGTTCCTTTTCGCTTTCGTATACTCAAATTTTTAGAGAATTTTGTGGCTTCCGTTTGCTCGGTATAATAGTTCGGTATTAGAAAATTATTATTCTGCATAATCGCACAAAGAGCAGATTCTCGATGAAACATCGCAACAGCGTAGAGTCTAGGAGGAACAGTATTATTTTTTCAATGGCGTTTATTTAATTCGTTTCTTAAGAGTGGTACTGCAGTTTACTGCAATCGAAAACACTTTTTTTTGAACATTACCTGTTCAGGATTTTATTCATTGCAGCCGCTATTATTGTTCGATTTTTAGTATGACTGAAAAATTAACGACTGGAAGAAGATTCCGGCAAATATTGATGCAAGAAACGTGAACTTTACGTGTTTTTTTTTTAATGCAACATGGTTGATCACGCGATTGTATCTATGTAGAGCATTGCGCTTCTGAAAATGATATCGTTGCTTTGAGGAAAACTCGAACATCCGGGTAAAGAAATGATTCTCGATGTAATTTGTAATTTACTAAATTTTCGAAAAATGTTGCCATTTTAGTCTCGTTCTAAGTGTACACGCTACTGTACATTTCCATTATCAGTATTGCCTCCTATATGTGGTCGTTATATCTGAAAAACAGGCTGCAGATCATGGTATGCAGCGTGTTTTTCATTTCCCTATTAATAGTTCGACAGCATTGTTATCGTTTATTTCAGTAATTTTATGCGGACCCACCTGCTTTCTAGCTCCATTCGGGTATTCTTTATTTTCTGTCAATGTAGTCCGTAAGGTATCGGCTATTATCAGATAGTCTGCTAATAATAACCTTTGAATATTCACGTTCGTTGCGCGTTATCTGGAGGTTGGTATTTTTGTTTCTTTTTTTCTCTTCCGCGTGTGTAGAACTCCGAACCCCTTAATCCCAAATACTTTGGACAGGTTTGTTTATTTACTTCACAGTTTTTGACCATAATGTTCATTACAGGCACCAACTAATTAAGTTTTTTTTTGGTTTCCCGTAATTCCGTTTTACAATCGTATTTAATTAATACATTTATATCGCTTAATACTACCGGTTTTAACCTTAATTATTTCATAATATTATATTTTCTTAACAAAACAAATTCGTTAAACACTTTAAAAATATTTTTGTAACTAATTCTGTAGCGTATAAATTATTCGATATCTTATTACTACGGTTACATCCGTTTCAATATTGCCTAAAAAGTTACGCATCTTTTGCAGTTTTTGGTAGTTGTTATTTTAAATTCATACAAAACATACTGTCCGATATGATAGTAAGGAAAATACCGGCATGCAGGCCGAAAAGAAGACTGACCCTCATAGGTACAGTTCAGAAGGAAACAAATATCAATTGAGCTACGCCGAATTGATGAGATTAGCAGCAGACCGAAAAACGTGGAAGATTTGCGTGATAGGGGGCGAACCAGTCAAACGACTGAAATGCATTGATTTTTTAAACATACTCTAAATATACCGCGGATATGAATTGTACGTTAAAAAAATTTGGCACGAAATCGTCATTATTTACCCTATCTATGATGTTTGGGAAGTATATTTCTTCGCTAGCCCAATATTCCATAGTTGTTCCAACACCTCTTTGCGTCTTTACTAGTTTTTGGTAATATCACTGTCCTCATTATTTTTCACCTTTCGTAGTAACAATTATAATAAAATAATAAATTTACGTAGTTATTACTTTGAGATAATTAAACTTCCTTAAAAATCCGTTTGAGATTCCATCCACACTTGTCGATATTTTCATATCTTAAGATTTCTAATAATACCACTAATTTCGTCTTTATGAACGCGATTAATTACATCGTTATTCTCATTATTTTTACAATTTGTGCTTTGAATGGTTTGGATGTTGCATATAATTTAGAACTTAAAAATTCTACTTTAACATTGTCTGGATAAACGCAATAATCTAACGTGCAGGTATGCTAAAATTTTTCTTTTTACTCATTAAAATTTTATACCTTAACCCAAATACCGATTTATCGTTTAATCGTTTTCTCCAGGCTTGCATTTTTGTACCCAGGGGACATCCATTAATTACGTGAGCTGTTTTTCTTTTAATTTTGACCCCTCCCCTCCCTTAGGTGAGATTTAGTGAGATTCGGTGGGACTCCCTCCCCCTCACGTGCGATTTACGCTATAGTTGTTAAAAAGCTAAATTTATTTTGATAAAGGAGAAAAATAATAATATAACGAATTTATCTAAATTTAGTGAAATTAAAAGTAAAAACAGACGGTAACATTACCTTCCCTAATTTTTTAGTCACTCATGTATTATGTCAGCTTTTTTTTCTTTTAAAAAATCGAAACATTTTTTTTTACTTTTTTTTTATTATTGAAATAAAAGTTTTTAATAGCCATGAAATTTTTTCAGCGGGTCAAGGAAAGTAAAAGAAAAACTTGCAATAATGTATATTCTTTAAAAGTTGACGTGAGATTTTCAGTTATCCCCCCCCCCTCTTGAGCTTACATAATTAACGGATGTCCCCCCTTATATTGTTTAAATTTATGAGTTAGTTGACTCATTAGACCGGCGAGCTTCTGCTTCCGGCAAGTTTCTTACTACATTTTCATTCATCAATATCAACTTTTGTCCTCTGCGGCGCATTACAAATTATGGTTCAAATTCTACTACTTCTCATTCTCTAACCCGGATTCTTTTTACTTGTCCATCCAGCCTTCTCTTCCTCTCTGCTCCTGGTTGCTTGACTTCCCTTTTATGCGTCGCTCTAGCATCTCGGCGATATGCCGCCTCCACGTTAAGCACAGCTTGCTTTCTTCGTCGCTTTTGCGATTCTCTCTCGCGCCATCTCCATATTGTCCTTTACATTCTCCTAGCAGCCACTTTGCTGATCACATAATGTTCGAGTGCTCATTACTTTCATCTGAACAACCTTCCTTATACTAATCTCACTTATCAAGCAAGGTTCCTGCTCCTTATTTTATTCTTTCCCTTCCTTCTCTTTCTGTCGTCCAAGGCTTGACACATTCTTGTTGAATGTTTCACGTCGCATAAAAATCTGATTTTTTTACTCCCATTTCTTGGACTAATGCCCTTACCGACTAACCCAAATAAATACAAAAAAACAAAACAAACATAATATACTGTTTTTAAATCTATATTTCTTACACGGGTTTTATATTTCTTATACAATTTATTCACACTATATATTTTTAAGTTTACATTCCACCAATAAACAGTAGATTTTTTTTAAATTATACTTGAGTTATTTACATACTGCTGAAATTCATCTTACCAATTTTCAATAGAGTTCGTAGAATTACATGTTACTTTTAAGTCTATTTTATGTGCAAATTTCGTTATGTTTGTATCTAATTTCTTATAGTTTATTGCTGTAACATATTCCTTTTTAATCGGTTGAAAATTAAACAATATATAATGATAGTCACTATGGTTAATTTCATGGGATACCATTCAGTTGCTAATTAGATGTGTAATGCTATAATAAATAGTACTATGATGATTCTAGAATTGAGATCTCCTAATGATATAAATTTAATTCAATTATTATTTCTAATACATATATCCAAGAACTGAAAATAATGATACGTTATTCGGAAGTTAACATGAAATATACTTTATCTATTTGTATTATTAAAATATTGTATTCATTATATGTATATTGATATGTTTACACGACAAATAATTTGTGATTTGTTATATATAATAGTTCCCTAATGAAAATAACATCAATGGAATATCTCTTGCCACCCTACAGTGATTTTCATTGTATCGTAATATCTTGACCATCCATTTGTTTTCCTTTTTTTTCTTTAATTTTTTTTTTGTTAGTTTTATTTACGTTTTTTCATTATTATTTCCACTTTTAATTTTTTTTTGTATTATTTTAGTAAGTTTTATTTTGATTGGTCTATCTCAACTGTACTTTCACGTATATATCGCAATTGTGTAATAAGTCCGCACATATTAATCTGCTCTAACTGGAATAAGTTTTTAATCGTGTATCAGTTACTGGTTAAATTTTATGTATACTTACTTTAAATCAATTGTAATATCTGTTTATAGTTGAAGATTACTTTTTTATGTTTGAACTATGCCTCAATTGTATCTCTTATCATTATTGATGCCTTTTCTAGTATACTATCGCCTTCTGTTTTAGTTTTTTTTTCGTTCCTCATTTATTATTATTTTTTTTTGAGTGATATTTAATGTGTTATTTTTAGTTCGTAATTTACTTTTTAGCTGATATTTTTATTCTTATCCTGGATTTACATTAGTAGTTTTAACCTGCTGACAAGCATCTGTTTCCTGCTTTATATAATCGCTGCTGTCGTCTTATCCATTGCACCCCCGCTGTGGTGTCTTCTTTTGCTTCTGGAGTTTTTTTCCCCGTTTGTACTATTGTAACTTATTAACGGTTATTGCAAAAAAGATGCAGTTGAAAAGGAAACAATTATGTAGGCAAGTTTGTCGTGTTTTAACACGATAATTGTGACTGTTGAGAAGTTCATCTTTTGGAGTGTATGAGGAAATTTTGGAATAGAGTATATTTAAATACGTAAATATGATGGCGAGTATAGAATCGGCCGAAATTTTAGGACGAGATTTTTAGAATCCAAGCGAAAATATAAAAAATCGAAAAAGCCAGTGTGCACCATCGAGTAGTTTTATCAATTGATTCTAATCAACGTCAAGTGAAGTATCATTAGAGTTATTTTTATATTACCGTTTTCAGTGCGATCTTTGATAGTGGGTGAAATTTTCAATGTCCTCTCCGCCAAAAAGAGCGTATTCTTGCGTACACATGCGTTTTGAATATAAGAATATTTATAAAACCTTTTATACAAAAACAGAGTTTGAACAAGCAAAAAAAGACATTCGAATCGAACAAAACGGCTAATAACCACGACAAATTAAATTCAGGAGAAACTGAATTGTGCAAATTGTATTTGTTAAATTAAAATCTAACGACTCCACCATTACTGCGAGTATAAGTGATAATAAAATAAGAATTAACATTACCATTCTAATTCTTAAAAGCAAACGGAATTTAAATGCAAATACTGAACATAAAGCCGGAAAACAAAATTTAAGAAAATTTAAATATAAATTAACGATGATTTATTTATTATGTTTTGATGAGAATTAATTGTAAACGAATAAACAAGTTTGACTGCTTAACTGGTTTTTGGCAATTTGACAAGTTATTTTTTTTTTAGTTTTTTAATTTTTTTTAGTTTTTTGATTTTTTTTAGTTTTTTGATTTTTTTTAGTTTTTTGATTTTTTTTAGTTTTTTGATTTTTTTTAGTTTTTTGATTTTTTTAGTTTTTTAAAATTATTTTTAAATGTTTATTCTATACGTTTCCGTATTATGTGATGATTTAAATTTAGTGAAACTGCGTGCTAAATTATTACGCGATAATTACTACATTCTTAACAAGTTTTCTTGATAAAACATTTACAATTATATTTTACATATAACACTGTTAACTATTGCTTGAACTTCTTTGCGGTTGTTATGCAATATGAGCTACATCTTGCTCGTATGCCGTTAATTAAATATTGTTATTTAAAGTATAGCCATTTAAAGGCTGTAACTTTTCGGATGGGCGCCAACAGGTAACCGAAACCAAAGCAATAGTAGCAAAACCATAGGTGACCACCAAGGTACCCAATAAATTTTGTAAAATTTCGACACCGGTATGTTTCTTAACTTTTTCTCTATACTGGACCGTCTATTATTTATTTTCTTCCCATCTGATAAGAACTCGTTAATAAGAACAAACTGGAGATGACAGTTCGAATTGCATTGGATCATATCAAAAAACACGAATAATTATTATTCACTTTCACAGAAAAATATTAAATATTTTATTTACATAACTAAGAATATACGTTGATTGTTTTTGATAAGAGAACATTTGTAAATTTAATTGATCGATGAGAAATAAAACAGTGTACGTGTGGGTACATAGAGACAATATAAAATCTATATTGCTACGAACATCGTCCGTTTCAGATATTCCAGATTTATCGTTGTGATATTCAACGATAATAATGCGACATTGATTAAAAATTACAAAACAGTTTTAATAAAAATGAAAGGTAAAATGTTGTACGTCGAACTTATACCAAGTTTTGTAGCGCTGATACAGTTGCACGGGCTTCGTAACTGGTTATGATGGTGTGTGTACAGTAGGGGTCCTGTAGAGATAGATCGTTGTCAAGAAAAAAGAAAATGATAAAAATCATTAATTGTACCTCGTTATGTACCGCCGTCGACAATTAAACTAATATTACGTTTTTTCTGGGGTTATACGAACCATTAAGTCGTGATTTATTGTAATGTATTTTGTTGATTACCTGTTACGAAACACAAATTTCATTCGTTTCCGTTTTAAAGAAAAGAAAAGAAAAAAGGAGTATTTCTTTTTCATTTATTTGCGATAGCATTGCGTATTTCGGTATTGTCCGGTTTTTTTGAATTGTTCGTGTATCTTAGATAGATAACGCTGTAACCCCGGTGGATGTCCGAAGTACGTGATTTCAGAAACCTAGGTGCCCGAAAAAAAAAGTTTCGGTCAAGGAAACCAGTTTGATCCGAACGACTCATCATGGTAGGATCGTCGACCTTACTCGCTGAGCAAATAACATCCGGAAAGGCGACGCAGAAAGTGTAAATTACAGCAAGGTTGAGCATTTTGTATGAATTAATCGCTATTCGAGATTAATTTTAATTTAGATTCTCAAGCGGAGTCCGGTTTAATTGATTACTTTAGGAATTATTGGCAAAAAAGAGGTTACTACGGCTACTTCCCCCCCCCCCCCCCCACGAGAACATTAACCCGAGAAACGCGAAGAAGAAGAAAATAAAGTTTTATTCTAAAACGTTTAAGAATATAGAATAAAAATAATTCGCGGGCAAGAATATCAAAAGCAGAAGGAAATGAGAGAATGTAAGCGTTGCTATAAGGAGTTTACCGAAAATTATAGTAAAAGGACGATTGTTCAGCAGAAGAGGTGAAACATTCAAATACACGATATCCGGATATTTAGAGGTATATATTGTATGCTCGACCGTACACTAATTAATCTTTTGATGAATCGACAATTTCGTAAATATTAATTATAATTATTACTAATTACGATTAAACTAAAGCGTGTGTCGTCGATAATTAAATAGTCGCAAACTGCGGGAATATTTTTCTTGCAATTAATTACCGAAAAAATATGCAATCTTGTAATCGCAACCGATTACGAAATTACCTATTCCGCTTACTCGTAGAGGAATGAATAAAAGATATCGGAATGGTCTATCCCCGAAAAAACGTAAAAAGAATTAATTCTGGAAAACCAGTGAAAGAAGTGCGGCTGTGGGGACAGAATTACGATCGCACTTGAAAAACGCATGAAACAAGCTTGTAAGGGGAAAGATTCGAATATTTTTCTCGATTTTTTCTCAGAAAGATAACGAACAAATCGCTAAAAGTGTTACAAATCGCTAAAAGTGTTACAAATCGCGCGGAAACGACTACAGTAACACCTGTTTAAATAAATATCCGTTCGTTAGGATTTCTCGATTTTACGGAACGCCGATTCAATTTGTTCACCGACTTCGCTCTCTTCACACAGGCTAAATTTGATTTGAAGTTACTTGAAAGGGATTAGAATATCTTCAGAAAGAAACCGGAATTTTCGACGATGCCGCATTTACACATCAAAATAACGGAAGCAGAACATCCGGGAATTTATTAACATCGACTAATACCGGAATATTCGATTATATCGAGTAAACAAATCGTCGCCGTAATAAATGGCATTCCTTTTGGCAGTCGGTCTGTTAGGTACAATTAAAATGCGATTTTTACAATGGTTTAGATATTTCAATTTTTTTTTTATTTCCTGTAGCTCGCTGTATCTATCATCCGCATATTTCATCATCACAACCGTCACGCGAGTGTTTCTTTTTTTGTTATTTTGTCACCACACCCAGAGTTAATTCGGAAAATGTTGCCACTATAGTTGTGACTAGTCTGTAAGAGCATATAAACACATAAACCTTCAAAAGAAAGAAAGAAAAAAGGAATTAAACATATATTTATTCGATTTAAAAAATGCAAATGTTAACCTTTTTTTTTTTTTTGTTTTATTTTTTAAACGAACTGCGTAAAAAAGTAAGTCTATTTTTATATTTTTAATAAACTAAGGGGCTTTGCCTCATAGCGCTTCACTCACTCGCCAACCACTATAAATTCACTCGGCCGTTTTCACACCTTCCGCTATTGTTTATATAGTGGACGGAAATCATAATTTAAGCGGCGTCACAATCGCATGCGTACCTATTGAAAAAAGTTAAAAGTACCTTTTTTACTACAGAAGTAGATTGCGACATGGATGTGACATTCAGATGATGCGTAAAGTCTAATAATGTCGTCTAGTGAAAACTTCAAGTCAAAAAACTGTTGATCACAGATTGAATGCAGCGCGTAAATACTAATAAAAGACAACCCCCCCCCCCTGGATGTATTGATTGTAAGTTTAAATTATTATAAAATTTCGTGACATTTCTTAGGTGACGAACGCAACAATTTCTTCATAACAGACAAAATTTTAGGTCGAGCCGTATGATATATCCGCGTCGATAAAAATATTAATTACCGTGGGATTTCTCATTTGCCGGAGAACGTACAAGATCGTGTCGAAGGAATCCACAATACAGAGCGGATGAACAATTTTAGACTCGCAGCTAGGAGAATATCAGGCGGGGTCTTCGCAGAGAACGATCATATAATATTTCTGCACAAAACAGAAGTTCCAGTCATGCCTCGCTTATTCGTGAACATTTCCAGCTACGTTGTCGGTTAAACAAAAAATTTTTCAAAAAAGAAAATCAAATTAAACATCGCAATGCGTGGCTACAAATTCAAACTGAGAAGGGCCTACAGCGGTCGCCCGGAAATTAATTAAGTGAACTTATTTATCGGGTATAAAAAAATGCTATATTAGTACTAGCACCGTCGGCATCAAGGTTGACAGGCGCCCTCGTACCCTTAAATATAATTATCTCGCGCAAACGGAAAAAAAAGTTATTTGGAGACTTGAACGCATTTTTAACATACAATGTAATTTATGAAAAATGTGTTTGTCATCGTCCCAGTAATTGACAGAACGATTATTACCGAATTTTATATATTCACACACACACACACACACATAAATATGCATATACATGTACCCAATTCACTTTCATTAGTTCTGGATCGTTATGCTACATCGAAAGTATTTATTCAGAGTCGGTTTACCGGGTATAGAAATAAGCTTAATAATACTCGTCAGGGTTACATTTGTAATTAGCGTCCATGAAACTAAACTTCCCCGTTTCCGATTAAATATGTATTATTAGAAAAATTGATGTTTCGCTATTTTTGATTATGATACTTCCGTTACGTAATTAGAAATGAAATTATGAAAACCTTTAATCTTTATCGGAAAATATATTATAAATATTTACATAAACACCGAAACGTTTCCGAACCACACAGTTCCATAATCAATATTAGCAAATTGTAATATACCATAATTAGACCAAAACCAGTGTATTCAATGTGGTATGATCGTTGGCCAAATTTTGTTCGAATGTCCTGCCTTTTCGGCATTCGTAAAGTTTATAATAATATGGTTTCAGTCTACACATCTCCCGCTCTTGATAAGAGAAAGCGTACAATGTCTTCCTGCAGAGGCCACCTACGACCAGAGAAAACCGGATAGGAATCGTCTAAATGGGTAAGAGAATGGCGGTTTTTGTCTACTAATAATTCTATTAGTAAGCCAGTGAATACGAAAGTGTTCGTATACTTTCAACCGTTACCGCAGTGACAGTTCATTCAGTTTTGAAAAGTTGCAGAACTGCTACTTATTATTTAATTTTAAAATAAACACATCCTATCGGTGCATAGTCGTAAAGACGCGACGACAGCTGGTTGGAAAAAAATATGATCGCGTTTTTATACCAACACTATTTAGTTTTGTATTTATGTATGTAGCGACATTACTGAAACTGTTTAATTACATATCGTTTACAATGACTTGAAATTGCATTTTAAAAAGGCAACACAAAAAATCAGCTAATTTCACAACCGATTTATATAATATACGCTTACACACACACACATATGTATATATATATAACTCGGTCATTTTGACCCCTCTCGCTTATAAATGCCTCTTTCTTTTCTATACTTTGTATAAAATTATCAAAATGTACAACGTAATTCTTAGGGCGGCACCCGATAGATTTCATGACAAAAAAATATTCCAATTTTATATAATAAAAAAAAAAATACAACCAATTAAAGATCATAAATTTTATTAATCTACCGAAACAACATACTACAACACATATAAATAATCCTTTTTAGCGTTTCCATGGTATTATTAAATTAGCAATATAGTCTTTACATGCTTCTCCCCCTTATGGGGTGGGACTTCTTATTCATCAACCTGCACATAGTAATAAAAAGTGTATTCATAATGATTTCAAAAACGAAAACTGCCACCGAACGCAAACGGTGAATTGCAGAAACGAAAACGGAACGACGAACTGTGCAATAGCGAAGAATTTGCCACATTTATACATGCTACGCCTTTTGGTTCGAAAACGACAGATGTAGAAAAGTTTGAAGCGTTCGATTGCATTTTAGGTCGACTGCCTTTGTTATACTAATAAAAAATAATAAGAAAAAAAAAAAATTATCCAAAAGGACCACATTTTTTCACGTTTTTCGACAAATACTCAATTTATGTTCGCCAATTTTCATCACTACTCACAGGGAACCTAAATAGAATGGTAAGTAGGGCATTTATGATAGTTCTGGCGCGGTGAGCAAGAGAGTGACATAGGGGAGAGAAAAACTACCCCTAACGCCAGCGTCAACTTTCATTAGGTTCAGCGACATGTTTGGTTTGGTAGTTTTTTGAATCTTTGGACGAACCACACTGCACCAGCTCATCAGTCAAGAAAATCAATACGTAATGTAAGTGAAATATAAAAGAAAGAAAAGATAAAAGAAACTAAAAAGAAGATGAAAAAATAAAAAATTAATAATATATCAGTAATGAAATAGCGTAAGAGGAGGTATAAAAAAGAATTTAAAAAAATACTCGTACATTTCCAAAAAAATAAAAAATAAAATAAGAAAACAATAAAACTACAGCTCCTCACAACTAGCTAATTGTGATGAAGAAACGTTCAAATAATAAATCGGAATAATCTCACAAGTAAAATTAGATAACAAACATTTGTGAAGATAATAGACGATGCAGCGATATCTCACAACGCGGAAAAAAGGACTTTATCATCTAATCGACACGATATTAATATATCTTTATATATATATATATAATTCTTCTGTGCGTGTGTTTGTGACTGAACTCCTCCTAAACGGCTGGACCGATTTTGATGAAATTTTTTGTGTATGTTCAAGTGGATTCAAGAATGGTTTAGATTCACAATTCGGTCCACTACACAAAATATGAGGTATTAAATAGTTGAGATGAGACCAGCGGCTCAGAAAAGTATACGGGACGAATAAAAAAAAAAAAATAATTTTTATAAAATTACAAATAAAACGGTTACCACAGTAAAAATAAACTAAACCTAAAAATTTAAATAAAATGATTACTATGATTATTTTATTAATTTTTGGTGTAAGTAAATACGCCGCTTCTGTTACTTCACTTTTTGAGTTATTAAAATCATTAAACTTCCATGACATAATCTAAACATATAAGTCGCGCTCCTAGCTAGAGCTGGCTGTACTCATTACGGAGAGTTCAGAAAAAAAGTGGTGTTTTCTGAAATATCCTGCAACGGAATTTACTACCAGGAACGTTATTTATATTCAAATTTGAAATCTTTTCTCAACTACGTGTAGTTTGCTGTTGTGGTAATCAATTAATTTTAATAAAATGCTGAAGACAAAGAGGTCGGAAGAAAAGTTATTGTTGATGTTGGAATAGCAGAGAGCGCTGCGATCGCGGTGTCGAATATTCAAAAATATTTCATTGTGAGTATGTAATTAAAATCATTAAATTATCTGAAGGCCCATAACTACCGGCTAATTCATTTGGTTAAAAAACTTAACGATCTCATTATTCTTATTACAAACCTACATATTCCAAAATTAAACAAACCTAGAGCCAAAGAAATTACGTAAATGTCTCTTCGTCTGCGTTACAAATATCCTTGTCGAGAAATGATAACCAATGGAAAATAGTGCCAAATAAAAGAAGCAGGCCGCACATTATTCACCTACCACCTCATCAGATGGTGCACCGCTTAGCGAAAATTTGCAATTTGCAATTCGCTTGGCATTTGCTACGTCTATTAATAAATCGCAATGGTCAAACAATGACAATTTGTGGTTTAGATTTAGAAAATCCTTGCTTTTGGCACGGCCAATTATATGTTGCGTGTTCGAGAGTTGGCAAACCATCGAATTTATTTGTTTATACCTCTCAAGGATTAACTAAAAATATTGCACATCCAATGGCATTACGATAATTTTATTTTTTTCACATTAAAAAAATATACCTTTCATGAAAATAGTTCGAGTTTTATCTTTTTTACCCTTTAATTAAAACATGTTTTTTAGTTTCTATTCAACATAGCTTCTGTATTCTAAGCTCACAGTATACACATGCTCACACGCAATCGATAGATCGAATTGTGGTAACTGTACACGTTATGACGTCAGGTATTGTAATAGATTTTTTTATAAAAATTTTCATCAAAACGGTCCATACTGTTACAATTTATTCAAAAAAGTTTGAAATTTTCGGATTTAAAACGAATTTATGAAGAAAATTCATTTCTTTTTTGCCGTTTTTGGTCCAAAAGGACGGTTTAAATAATTTTTTATCCGTAATTTTTGAATTTCATAAAAGGGCTCCTGTGTTTTGTTTTATATTTTGAATTTAGCTTTTAAAGGGCTATCTCTGGTGATGAATTATGAATTTTTTAAGGGTGATTTTTGAGGTCGTTCTAAATTTCATATTATATATTCTAGACGGTTTCTTGCCGCCCAGGGTAATCGCTTAGCTTAAAGTTGTAAATTGTCATAGATAGAAGTTTAATTGTAATTTATGATTCAATTCCGGCAAGTCAAACCGTTTTCAAGCTCTATTGTGTAATTGAATATTTTTGTCGTTTCTGAACCATCTTATTCGGATTATTCCGTATTTTATAGTGTGTACGGAATCTTAAAAACCGGTATAAATTTACTTTAAGAAATTAAATTACTTTAGAAACACGGTTCACACAACATTTATTGGTTCTGGGACGGTACGAAGTTCGCCGTGTCAGCTAGTATATATATATATATATATACTTTTACATATATATCGGTGTGTGTGCGTGTGCACGTGTGCGACAAACGAAATTTATAGTAAAAGAATAGTGATGCATTAGCGACTATAATGTATACTGTCTTATTTATAGGTTTTACTCATGATGGACGCTTTGGGTGAAGTGGAATGTTGCAGTCGCTTTTCCATAGAAGATACGTACGATGCGCATCGATTGATCGGATATGTTCATGATTACTGGAGTTATGGATTTTTGGTGAGCGCGATTTATGTGGCATTAGTGTTTCTGGGCGAACGCGTAATGAGAAATCGGAAACCGCTGAAATTGAAAGGACCCCTAATCGTTTGGAATCTGCTATTAGCAGTTATCAGCGCAGTGATATTCGCCAGACTATTTTGTGAATTTGTAGACACCCTCATAAATAAAGGTGTATACGGCTCCGTTTGCTACTCCAGGTATTTCTTACTTTTTTTCTTAATTTAGATAAACATATTGACGATAAGCTGAATCTTCGCATCGCAAACACAGTAGCGAAAATAAGAAATGATTTTTAGTTCTTTTTGGTTTTCGTCTTTCTTTTTTTTTGGGGGGGGGGGGGGCAACCTTGTATAGTCGTATTATATTTTTTGGACTCTAAGTGCAAAAATAAAGATCTATCACCGTAAATCTCTGTCCGCTTATGAGACGGTTAACTGATTGTTGTTTTTTTTTTTTTTCTTATTTATGACAGAGGCTACCTGCGTAAACGGGTCTTTGTTATTTTTAATAATTGTAGGTTATTATTTGTTGATCAATTTGTAATCGAAGAGACGAGGGATAAATAAAATTACGAATAAAATTTTACTTAAATATATAACACATATCGTATCGACTGATTTCGTAATAATATTTTTAAAATCATAATTATTATCGATTGAGGAATTCGAAATCGTTAAATGTGCACTGCAGCGGCAACTAAAAGGGCCGATATACTCTAAACATGACGGATTAAATTTTACTTAAATATTTTAGCAATAGTAAACCGAGATGTTATTTATTGATTTAAGAAACTTTTTGCCAATATTTAACGAATTTCACTTTCTTTATTTTGAATTGAATTTAATTATTGATGTCCACCTCTTCACTCTTAGGTTAGAGTATCGTAAAAAAATTTAAATTATATGACGCTTATTAGCGCATCTTACATATAAAGCATCTGTTTTTAGTTTTTTGAACTATAATTTATTGTATATCAAAAAGAATATATAAATTCATTAATAAAATTATATACTTTTCTCTTTAAAATTTTCTCTTTTTTTTCCTATAAAATAAATGTTATAAATATTTATAAACATTTTCTACGATAAATCTAATTTATTGGGTTAAAAAAAACTAATGAATCTTTTAAGGTGCGTATTGAATAATAAATAAACATTCGACAAATCAATTAATAACGATTGTATATTCAAATACTGATACGCATGTAATCGTTGAAAATTTTTCTATATAAAAGCGTTTTACGATCTAAAATATTCTTAATTTTAACAATATTTGATTTTTTTTTTCTTTATTTTCATTAAAGGTTAAAACGTTTTTTATTCAGAACTGTATAAAAATCATTTAAAATAAAAGCTAGTTTAATTGATTGTTGTTTTTATAAATATATTTGGATTTTGAAAAATTTAATAAATCATACTATGTTTCATACATTTTTTTCTGATTATATAAACAATCGTAGAATTAATTTATATAAAGAAAAGCACATGATCAAATGCTTAAAAATTGCTCTAGCGACATTCAATTTGTTAGGGTAAGAAAGTTGATTTTGTGAAGGGAGCATAAATTTAAATTTCATTATAGTCCGTTCAACGAAAATGTACCGATAGAAAAATTTCGATAAAATCCGATTTTTCAGCGAAAGGCTCAATATTATTCAAATTCAAATTGGAATTTTTATTTCTTTACTCGAAAAGACATATTCTTAAAATATATTTTACAATCATTATTCTGATAAAAAACTAAAAACAAATACCTCTGGATTTTGATTGAGTTGAAGAGCCTCATGAAAGTGTTTGTATTGTTTTAAGTATAAATCG
This sequence comes from Icerya purchasi, assembly GCA_039619475.1. Taxonomy (NCBI): domain Eukaryota; kingdom Metazoa; phylum Arthropoda; class Insecta; order Hemiptera; family Monophlebidae; genus Icerya; species Icerya purchasi. Next base: position 245,510,370 of record CM077115.1, read on the forward strand.
TTTACGTATGGAACATCTAAGTCTGTATGTAGAGTGTGATTCGATACATAGTACGGTGCGTCTACCAATTGCCTCAACGTTTTCGATTGTAACTGTTGAACCCTATTTAGGTTACTCTTCGCAGTGGCTCCATATACTTCTAATCCGTATCTCCAGACTGGCGCTATGACTGAAAGATAAACTAGCCTCTTGCATTTCAAGCTCACTGGTGAATTTTTACCTATGATGCTGTTGAGAGCCTTAGTTCTTGAAGCCATTTTTTGCCGGATGAACGATATATGGCTTCTCCATGTAAGTCTTCGATCTAATATCATACCTAGGTATTTAATATGATTTTCTTGAATTATGCGCTGATTTTTTATTGTATTAGGGGGACAGTTGTGCACGTTTACAGTGAAAGTTACTTGTCTGGTTTTTTGGTGGTTTAGTTTAATCTTCCACTTAAGCGCCCGCTGCTGGATAACAGTTAAATGCTCCTGCGTCAACAAGGATGCGTACACTGGGTTTTTGTGCCGAGCAAGAATACAGATATCATCCGCAAAAGTAGCGATTACTGTCGTCCTTGGTACTGGCACATCCGCTGTGTAGATGAAATACAGGAGCGGGCCAAGTACACTACCTTGTGGCACTGATGCCTTTATGTTATTTGACAAAGATAATGATGAGTTTATCTTGACATTGAAACTTCTGTTTGACAAATATGATACCATAACTGCATATAAGTCATTTGGTAAAATTAGTTTTAGTTTACATAGTAATCCTTGATGCCAAACGCGATCGAAGGCCTGTTCAATATCCAGGAAAATGGCGTTACAGTATTCTCCTTTTTCTAATGTAGCTGCTAGTTTGTCTGTTTTCCTATGTACCTGGTGAACAGTTGAGTGTCTTCCGCGGAAACCGAACTGATGATTTGGAATAATCCTATTTTCTGTTATTATCGAAAGTATTCTATCGTATATTAGCATTTCGAATATTTTAGAAAGCACACTTAAAAGGCTGATTATACGATGAAGGATATATTGGATTTTTTCCCGGTTTTAAGATCACCAAAATTATTGATCTTTTCCAAGTTTCAGGGTAATATCTAATTCTTAGAATCGTGTTAAATATATAAGTAATTAAAGTGATCGTTTTCGGTGGGAGCATTTTAATTATTTCACCTGTTATTTTATCGAAACCTGGAGCCTTTTTGGCTCGCAGCATCTTAATTTTAGCCTGTACTTCTCTAGGTGATATAAGCTTTGTCGGCAGTGTGAGTTGAAAAGGGGCCTCCATATGTCTCTCTATTAGTTTATCATGTGCGGAATCCTGTATATCATTGTGTGGTTTAAATATTTGTACCAAATGCTCAGCAAACGTTTGAGCTTTATCAGCATCAGTTTTGGTCCATTCCCCATTTGCTTTTTTGACCGGGTACTGCTTTGGATGTTGTTTTAGGAAAGATTTTGTTGTTTTCCAAATAGAGTCATCTTGCGGATTTAATTGAGAAAAGAAGTTTCCATACCTATTATACTTGTATATCTGTATATTTTTGCGTAATTCCCTTTGTAGTGAATTGTATAGTTGTTTACCAGTCAATGTTTTATTACGTTGCCAACTAGTACGTGCTCTTCTTGTCGCTTGTATTAACTTTCTAATTTCTACTGGAACATTAAAGTGTTTTTCCTTAATAGTTTTATACGCTGGAGTTTTAGTGGCTGTTTTACAGGCATCTTGGATGTTCTTAATTAATGTAGAAACCGCTCCATCAAGATCCTCATTAGTTTTTAATCTAATATTTAAGTCCGTAATCAGATCCATGTATTTCTTAAATTTCATCCAATCTGTATATTTGTTTGATAATGGTTTAGTTTTTCCATTTATTATTGGTTGTACTGAGAGGCATGTTAATAACGGAGTGTGGTCTGAGCTTAGTTCAGGTACCATTTTACAAGTGTTATATGCATGATGTAGGTTTCTAGCGATGAAAAAATCAAGTGTGCTCGGCAATCTATTTGCGTGTGTTGGCCAGTAGGTTGGTTCGTTGGGACTTAAGATTTGAAGATTGTAATTTGATATTAAATTGTTTATCATTTTGCCTCGATGATTTGTTCGATTACAATTCCATCTTGGATGTTTGGCATTAAAGTCGCCACCTAGAATGACTCTAGGTCCCAAGCCAAAGATTAATTGCCGTAATCTTTCTTTAGGTAAGATAATATTTCTACAATTTAGTTTATATATTAATTTATCAGTATCTTTTTCAATATTATAAATGCTTTTCACTGCTAATCCACATGCAGCAGCAACGTTCTATTGTACTTGTTTAAAATTAAAGTTTTTAACAATATTTGGATTATCAGCTAACTTCTGGAAAAATTTGATAATCATTTGCAATTAAGAAATTTTGCTTATTGAAATCTTTTGTACCTGTTCTCAATCCCAAATTTGATAGAACGACCACTTCTTATTCATCATTAGTCCTGGTCATTTATCGTTTTGTTGTTAGATGTTAAAAGAGTAAATCAAAGTGGAATCTATTGCATGTATAAACAAAAGTCCTGAGAAGGACTATTTCTAGAAAGAATGAAATAAAAATGTTCAACAAAACAGAAAAAGAAAAAGACGAAGTAAATTAAGATAAAACTGCAAAAAAATGAAAATAAGGAAATCGGAACTAATGAAAATATTTCGAAAAAAATTTGAAGCGCTAATGTGAATAAGTGAATGGAATAATTATTGTTACAGAATTACAAGTGTATTCACCTGAAATTTATTAAAATATTCTATTAACTAAGTATAACTTGGTTAGGAACGATATACTTTTGAAAAATTAAATTAACAATATACAAATTCTGTTCAAATTTTTAAATGTTGTGATATTATTCATTGTTATTGTTATTTTGTAACAATTCTAGGCAACTAATCCAGTTAAAATTAACGTTAAAGTCACAATTTAATTTTAATTAACTCTATTATTAAAAATAATAACAAATGAATTAAAACGGAAAAAAAAAATGAACTTCCTACGATTTTAATGAACATATTTAATAATTTAGACTTACTACCATAATTACTATTAGCAATACTTCGGCATTTTTATTGGATGCGGGTAAGTGGATAATAAATATCGATTTATTTCGACCTTTTTTCCATCGGCACATTTTCGTCGAACGGATTATAGTCATTCATGTGTAAGCGGTAGTTTTTTTTTTTTTTTTGCTCGGTTTGTTTGCACACATATGTAATATTGAATTTTTTCACCGATTTTTCCTCGAATGGAGGACCCCTCATTCAGGATTAGTCCTGGGCCTCGTAAATTCTTAATGCGCCCCTGTGCATACCGGTAAAAATAGTGCGACATCATTGGATAATAAGTGCGTGCTATATATAATACTGTCATTAGATCACTTTGAACGTACCGCATATGGGACCGTGTTAACCGAGCAAACAGAAAAATAAAACAAAAACAGTCCAGAACGAAATAGTATTAAGCACGATAACAGATGCGCCTTGATATCTAACCAATAATGGATGCCTTGCACAAAGATTTGAGCGTTACGATATCGCTCATTAAATATAATAACGTCATAACTCAAAAAACGCTATTTCGCAGGAAACGCAAATTAACATTTACATTTACTGTTAACACACTGATTTTCTCGATCTTACTGTACGCAGCAGAAACTTGGACACTGAAAAAGGCAACCATAAGACGAATAGATAGTTTCCAGATGTAGTGTTGGCGAGAAGGGTTCTTAAAATACCCTGGACGTCAAAACGAACTAATACATCTGTAATAGAAGAAATCGGGACTACACAACGTTCATCCAGTGTTGTACTCACCCGTAAGATGAAATTTTTTGGACATCTTATGCGCAGAGAAAATGGAATGGAGCGCTGGTTGATAGAGGCGAAAGTGGAAGGTAAGAGATCCAAAGGTCGACCGCCAGCGCGATGGACCAATGCGATACAGGATGTAACGGGTCTGAGCTTACAGATGTCCCGTCTCAAAGCAGAGAATCGCGAGCAATGGCGTAAAATAATTAAATCAGCGTCGCCATGATCACGACACCCCTCTGGGGTTTTCGACCAAATGATGATGATACTTTGAACGGTGTACCCGTTCCAAAAGCAATGCTTATTTTGTCGAGTTTCTCATTTACAAATATGGTGTTCCAACGTCTAATTGTACTCATAAAATGCATTCCAACTGTACACAACTCAAATTCGCTATTTTTTTAGTTATGGCGTTATTGTATTTAATGAGCGACATGGTAGCCGATATTGTAACGTAATACGCTCAGAAACATACATACAGACTGGAGAGTTACCCGAATAATTTCAATATACAATTGCTTGACACTCCAGCTGCCATTTGCGCAGATTGAGGCATAGTAAATAGCCTTTTTGTAAGATCGTAAATATTAGCTGAGTGTACCAGCAGACGTTTCTCTCGTCGTAACGGTTCGTAACTAAAAAAAAAAAAAAATCGCCGAAATGCACTTGTCGATTACTAAATGTGATGTAAAATGTTGCGCATAGAAACACATCCAAGTTATAATAAGCCCCGCAAATAGGCGTAGTCCAAATACATGGGATGGTAATGAAATATTTCAATATTAATTTTAGCGTAATCGTATTAAAGTGCCTCGCCTAGTGCAAAATAAAAATAATAATAAACTTGAAAATAAAAAAAGAAAAAGAAGTGAAAAAGGATCACACAAAAACTAGAAAGAAAAACTAAAAATGTTGTCGCGATGAAACACGAACTTTTAATAAAATGCTATTAATAAAAATTAAAATTATTCGGCTGATGTACTACAGAGAAAAAAAACTGGTCGTTAGCAATATCGAAATTCTCCATTTGAGTAGAAAACAAAGACAAAAAGAGAATCACATAATCCGTCCAGATCGAGGTGCGGCTGAAAAAACAGAGCACGTGCTTATTGATTTATATTCATTTAAACCCAGGGCCGCGTTACCTTCACCTATTATAACCATTATCGAGCTATCGAAGAGGTAATACGCAAACCAATCCTAAATATATCTGCGGTCACACGAACAAGCCTGCTTAAATTGGGAAGATTTCTATGATCAGCATTTTTGCTACGACTAATGGATGATAATCGGTATAAATATATATTGCATATATATTTCCTGCTCCGTCTGGGATTGCATTGTTTCGTTACGAAATTTGAGAAAAATGAGCGCGTTTTTTGTTTTTTTGATTTCAGGAAAGCAAGTAATATGTACGGTTTATGGAGTTTTGCATTCACTGCATTAAAAATTCCGGAGCTTTTAGATACAGCATTTATAATACTACGAAAAAGGAAATTAATATTTCTGCACTGGTATCATCACGCGGCGACGATGCTTTATTGCCTGTACAGTTTACAAAATATTACATCATCCGGTCGCTGGTTCCAAACAGTCAACAGCTTTATACATACTCTAATGTATAGCTACTACGCTTTACGAGCGATGGACATAACGGTGCCCAAAAGTATTTCAATGACGCTTACCTTATTGCAAATTAGTCAAATGGCCGTCGGGTGCACTGTCAATTATTTACTCTTCAAGTATAAATCAGCCGGTCTATATTGTCATACGTCCAACGGCAATATCATCGCATCTGTTTTAATGTTTTTCAGCTATTTCGTGCTGTTTACGAAGTTCTTCTACGATTCTTACATGAAGAACCAAAGGTCGAAAAACATCAAAAAAGTCAATTAGTTTTAGTAAATAGTTCAACGTTTTCCAAATAGTCAAACAAATCTTTGATGCGTATTAGGATTTGAAGCTGACAAAGTTTTTCGGTCTGCGAAAATCTAATAAGTAATATGTTTGGCTCGGACGTCGGAAAAAAGAAACGTATTAAAAAAACAAAAACAAAATAGAAGCAGTAATAGTGCTCTTCGGTTTTGTTGATGATCGTTGATTGGTATCACTATCAACGCTAGCTTTTTCGTTGACGTAATATCTATAAAGTACTCATCGGTCATTAATATATGAGAGCTCGCTAGACTCCATTCGCAATGCTAAAATTAACACTTTGCAACGCGACACGATCGTACCACTTTTTTTGCTTCTTTCCATATCCGCGCCGGTAGATCGCGCCAGCAGATGTTAGCTGTAAGCGAGTGTCCTAAAACTGTTAACAATTAACATTTATCCGGTTATAAGTTTGAATTTCAGTGTTCTAATACATAATAAAGTGTATGATGTACCACACACTTGTATTACATAGTGTTATATTAATTGCATCCGAAAGCACAACTATGAATACTGTATGATATATTCTACTACATTACTCTTTGTATTGTAATCAACATAAAAATGAAGTTTTATAGTTCAACTTTAATTTGAAGAAGTTCGGATATTACACGATATTAATCCATCGAGCGAAAGATTCTATTTACAAAATAGAGTTATAAAAGCGACTAACAATGAACATTTGAGAAATCATCTTCTACATGCAGTATGTAATGGTTTTTAAATCATGGTTTCAACATCGTAGGGGTTTGAATATTAAAAAAAAAGTTGTCGATTTATAAATGCATAGTTAAAACATTACAGTTATTATTTAAATGTACCTACATATATGGTTAGGAAATTTTTTAAGAGGCATTTTGTAATAATAATGATGAGCAGAAATAATGGTAATAAATGAAATAAAGAATTAAAGGGAAATGAAGTTCAAAAAAAAAATCTTACGGCAATACAACAAATTTTATTCAACTAACAACAATCTCAGAAACCATAATCATACTCTCGAACGTAGAAAAAGTGTCGTCTATTATTTATGAATTTATTTTGTATAGTACATCGAAAAATGTAATATGAACTGAGACATAGGATTTCTGAAGTAATTAAGGTACTTAAAAAAAATTTAATGGTAAACGATCTTTACATAATGTTTACAATTACATTCAGTTAAAAGTTGCGTCTATTTAAACATTACTATTAAATACATAAGAACAGAATGATGCAAATTTTAATTAAATGTACAATTATGATAAGGAAGACGCGTCTTTTTATAAACAAGTAAATAAAAACTCGCAAAGCATTGACGATTTTAATAAAATGTTACGTGAGTTCCGACGGCTAAACTTTGCGGAAATTGTACACGTAAATAAATGTTTTTAAATCATTTTCTTCCGAAAATAATTATTAAATTTATGTTCGCTTCAGTTGAAATTTTATAAGCTTTGTTTTCCCCTCCACTTCACATCCTTTTTTTTGTAACCTTCGATTTTTTCACATAATTATAATAATAAACTAGTTTTATTTTTACAATTTTTATTTTGCACGTATTTATTTTAAATGATTTCGTGTTAAAGTTAGTTGTAAATGTATAAAAAATATTTCACATCGTTTAAAAATAAAACAACTATGAATACTCTTTATGTAATTTATTATAACATTGAGAAAATTTTTCTAATATAAAATATAGAATATTTGTTTAAATATTTTAAAATAAAAAGTTCACCTCGCTGTTGGATTTGACCTTTAGTACACGCATATGTTCATGAATCATCTTAAGCATTACACTCGCACCCATCACTCATAGACAACTATCTCACTTACATGAATAGATCTAAAATATTATAATATAGTATTGTATATAAAAACAGTGCGATCGTGTCACGTTGCAAAGTGTCAATTTCAGCATTGCGAATGGAGTCTAGCTATGAGCTCTGTAATCGTTTTAATGAACCAACAATTTTAGAATTATGTACGTACGTAACTCTGCGTATATTTACTAGAAGTTTTTTGTTCCTCTTAACCGCGTCGTACGATAAAAATTGTTAAACTATTTTTTTTAATACCGCTATTATTATTCGTTTCATTTTCATTCGGAAACCTACGTATTAGTTAAATATCGTTGTAATAAGGTGTCTAAATATACACTGTTCCCATGAATGTTGGTTCCCGAAACTTTACCGAATATTTTTTGAGTTTTTAATAAAGACTTCTGTATTTAGTTTTTCATCATTTTTGAAATATCATTTAAAGAATTACCAGAAGACGTGTGTAATAATGACGGTAATGTTGCTTTCATGTGATAAAGTTTACTCGCGTTGAATTGTCCGTTGAGAAGAACGGTGAGATTTTCTTTTTTTTCGTTTTTGGCGTTTCAACTAATTAACCCAGCGCGAGTGAAATTTTTCAACTACGCAGACTGGAAATTCCACCACAGGGATGAATCATATGAAGATCTAGATTTTTTGATAAAGAATGGTATGGAGGAGCAGATAGGGAACGAGAGCGAAGGAAATAGATTCGGTAAATGACTGATATTGGGTTATAGGATTCCTGTCAACTTCGATGAAAGGAAGAGATGAATCGACAATACAGCGAAACTTCAATCAGTCGGTTTTGGGAAGGTACCATTGAGGAGTGTATGAAGGAGTTCAGCCTGTACAGAAGGAGAAAAGTTTTTCAGGGATATGATTATGGGAACACATTCCAAACGTGCCATTTAAGGTTTTCCACGAACAGTTAAGACCGAGGTTAGGAAATAAGTTAAATCGATTGAACTAAACGTAGTAGGATTCCTATAAAAGGTAGGAGAATTATCATTCAGCAGAAAACGATTATTACGGAGAAAGATGTCTTCAAGAATAACACGGTTACTATTATAACTGGAGCAAGCCCAAAGAGGAGAACGAGCGTCCCAGTCTCCTCCTATAATAAAAGGAGAAGGAAGCGAATTAATGAAATCTGAAAAAGGAAACTCAAGAAGATCAAAATTAAAATGTAGGCAGAGATAAAGTTAAGAGGACAAGCAAAGTTGTTTCAGAATGGAAATATGACCTAAATTAGGAAGGAGGGAGGAGGAAGAATTGAATAAGCGAATATTGTGAGAATAGAAAAGAATGGCATTTCTAATCGCCTCAGCAGCTCGGGAGGCCGTCATTTCGACAGGAACTGACTAAGGTAAAACCTGTAAAAAATTTCGATTTTCTCCTTTTTCCCATTTCTTAGGCAGTGTTCTCGTTAACGAACCCATTATGAAAAGAATAAAAAAATATTAATCATCTGACTAGTGAGTCATTATCGTTTCGTCGTCGATCGATTCTCCGCTGTTGACTCGCCACAGGAGGTTAAATTAGCCACGAGGTGAACTCGCTGGCCAATTGACTGGTCGTCTATCGAAGAAAACGTTTTTTAAACCAGAGTTGTTTTCTTTTTTTTCTTGAGCGCGTCGGCGGCCTGGGCCCACCAGCGTGATAAACTAAATCAGGAAACTACATAGCCAGGCGGTCAGAGATGAAAAACGTAAACGTTCTTTATTTTTCCTTGGATGGTTGTTTCAGCCTTTTCGGTCCTTCCACAATTTATTCCGAATAGTCTTTTAGACTCTCTTCTGTCTGCTCAGTTTTTTACACCGTGTCTACTGTAGTCTCTCTTCCTTCCTGATGATCTCTCAGAATATTCCCCGGATTCTTAAAATGCCCTACAGGCCATCGCATCTATTCTTGCTTCTTCCTCTACTGACTAGACAATCTTTTCGCACATTTTCCAAGTCACATCTTTTTCTTTGCTACTCTATTCAAACTAATTTCTTACGGTTCCCTAAACAACACTTTGACATCGAAAGAATTAATTACATTCGCTAATTCTTTATTTAGACCTATTCGATTTTTCTTTTAATGCTTTAATATTACATTTCCTTCCGCCAATCGAAATTACCTGACAACTCTTATTCCTCTTCAATATCTATCTATATTCGAACGAATCTTCATCTTTAATTTCTCAACTCTCTCTCTCTCTCTCTAACCTGTTTCCCTCATCGCTTTCCGTTTCTCCATTATATCTTTGTTAACTATTCCATACACGACACGTTGATTATGCCTTATTTGAACGTTCACCCATCGCCGCTGCTAAACATTCCTCCCTCCATTCGTCCACTTTTACTAATGAATCTCCTTACTATTTACAGTACGTTCGTCATCCTTTTCTTTCCTTCTCTTTCGGTTATACCAGCTCTTGGATTCTTTCTATCTGCTACCTCTAATCGCATAAAAATCTAATTACACTTTCCTTGCCTGCCCTAGTTCTCGAGCTAATGGGGCTACGTCGATGAACCCCCGAAAAAAAGACAAAACCAAAAAATAAAAATAAACCAAACTGAAAAACTTGCACCTATTTCGAGGTAAATTAACTGCCTTAACTATTTATAGAAGCAAAAAAAAAAAACAAAAAAAAAACAAAAAAAAAAAGAAATGTATTAATATTAAATTATCGAAAAAAGAATCGAATCAAACATGTAAATTAATCGAATTAATGGCGATAAAAGAAGTCATTTTTTTGCGCAACTGCCCATTACGAGCAAAAAGGTAAAAACTCGTTCAAGTTTAGTTCTTTTTCGCTTTTTTCTTTCGCTATTATCGAAGGGAAATAATTATCGAAATTAACGACAGCAATTATTTCGTGTATCGTCAGCGTATAGGTGAATTTTCGTCAAAGTGAAACTATTTTTCAGCTTTCGAAGCGATTATTATGAAGTATTGGCTGTGAGCGTGTTTTCTGCCGTGCAGTTCTGAAGTGAAATTTCGAAATAAGCAGAGTTAAGTTACTTTTCTGTTTTGTCTCTGCACACACTTCGATGACGGTGGAAAACATACCAGTAAGTTCTAAAATTATAATTACTCTATAGCTACTATTATCTCGTTTATTCATCGTTCGGAAATACCGAGAACCTCTAACTCATCTATACACAGATGGCGCCACGTATCTTCTCTCATTCAAGTTAAAGAAAATTCGAATTCAAATGCAGCGCGCAGCGCTATAATACGAAACTTTTAACTGTAGATTCGCTGTATTTCATTAAGTCCTGAAAATTTCATCTACATTTAAATATTCCACACGACATAATAAATGTGCATATTCGAAACCATTCGCAGAGCATTTCATGATTTCTCTCTCTCTCTCTCTCTCTCTTCCATCATCGTATCTGTACTTATTCCGATTGTGGCGCTACTCTCATTGTCTAGATCATTATTATCATTATTTTACGAAGTAATTAACATATTCGAAGAAGTTTAATGGTTATCAATAGAAACTGCTCGAAATGTATAAAATAGAAATTAATAAACCTGCAGAGTTAGTTCTAATTTTCAAGATTTCAAACGAATGCTACGTTATATTTTACATACTACAGGACACATTTTATTTCCGTTTCGCAGTATATCGATGAGATTGTTAATTGTTTACCTGTGCTTTCAGTTACTTTGATAGATATGTAGCTTGAATGTGAGATAATTAAATATCGAATTGATAGTGCTTGAGATGTCTGCGTACTGAAATTGCCTTAACACACCGATGATCGGCTCCCGCCACCCGATAAAAGTTATAACCATTTAAAACGTAATCATTTTTAGAGGTGAAATGTGTCTCCGAAAGTTACACGCTACGTTTAATTTTTCACTAAGAGCAAACACTTCAAGCTAAGATTGTCATTAACCCGTTGATATTCAAGACAGCTAGTCGAGTTGAGCTCATTTCGTACCGATTAATTTTGACATGAGCGCTGTGAGTAGTAGTACATCCATCAGTCGCCGTTGAACATGATCTCCGTGCGATTGAAAGATGTTGTGATCATGTTTTCCAAGCGCCGGATCGCTGTTGTAATGCTGACTAAAAAGGTCACACCCGGGAGTCTGCTTGAAGCTACTGCTGCTACTTTCGACATTTGTAAAATTAAGAGCTCGCTTACGATTTACTCTGTCCGCGCCACTTATAGCTTTTGTATAAGACGTGCCGGAAGGGCGAAAAACGAACGGTTGCTGTTGCGCCGATGCATCATGACCACTCGCCGAACCACGAATCGTTAGCAGGCAGATACTGCTGCGCCTTACTAGGACTCTGGCTATTGTGTGGGTTGTTTTTTTTTTAGTTTAGACTGTTTATGTTTTCTTGTGCATATTTCTAAATATACAGCACATCCGTTGTAATTTGTCAGATGACAGTCCCTGCGTACTTGCTTTTTAGTGCAGTTGGCTGTTAAGTGCTGATTTCCGTCTTAGACACATCTTGGTGTCCATTTAACAGAAGTTGCGGCAGTGGTCATACTGCTGACAACGCAGACATTGAATCAGACCTCTTGTATTCGGCATTTCTACCTTTATTTTCATATTTAGGAGCGATTTTAGGTGAAATATGCCCTACTTGTTCGCGTTTGGTTCTAAATCGGTTCTAAATCTATAAAGAAAAGAGGCGCAATGGTTCTTTTGTTTTCCTGCCGTTAATGTTAAAAATACGTCCCTGACGACATGGCCCACGTCAGTCAACCCCAGTGTTTCATATTGTCTTTCTTCACATAAATTTTTTAAGACAACACGATATGCTCTTTTCTGCTTTTTATCTGGTATGCGTATGGCACTCAGCTTTGACGGAATCAAGCACCTTTATTATTACTCTATAAGTATTCTATGCTGTCAACAGTTATTTTAATGGTGTTTTTATTTAAGGAATTATTTTGAAGGCGCACTTTTTTGTACCAATTAGTTTGTCTACTTTTTTTATTTAGTCTGGAAAGGTTAGAATTAACAAATATCCCCGGTGGTGAACCAGCGTTTGTATTTCCATTGCCTGAATGTGACGGTCGGTCTAGGTTTCATCCTCGACTTCATCGGATCACTGTCAGTGTGACGATCAGCTAAGACTGAAAACATATTTTCGGTTGGTACAGACTCAAACTGTTTCGTTCTCTTTTTTTAAAAATATCCGGGCTTGAATTTAAGTTTCCTTTGCGCTTATCCTCACATAGCGCACTATATTAATGCGATATCATTTGGTACACCATCGAAGACAATGGGCATAATTTGTTACTATAATTTAAATTAAATGATGAAAGATCGAAATGCATAGAGATCCCTGTAAAATTATGATAGACGAAAATTTTCAACCTATAATTTAATACTTCGTACAAAATACGTCCAACATTTTAACTAAATCAGAATCATTCAATAGCTACGTCGGAGTACCTTTTTTTTTTTAAATCTGGCATCTTCCTCATAATCCTGTCTACAGTAAAATTATAAATTTAACAACTTAAAACTTGGTTTTATAAATCAAGAGTACGTTCACCTAGACCACTAGCAGTAGATTGCTCTGCAGCAAATTTGATATCGAAATTCGGGGCTTTACTCATGAAGGACAACATGCGACCAATATGAGAAATCGGCATTCAAAAACATAGCCGCTAAATTATATGAAATATCATAAAGCTATCATGGCAGTCCGAATGGGAACAGCGCTTTGAAACAAGCTCTATACAATAAAACCGAACCTTCCCGAATGGCATACATGCTATGTCGAAATCGCCGGCAAGAAGTTATATTATTGGCACGCTTAAGAATCGGACGCATAACGCACGTTTATATTTTCGAAAAGGACGAACCACTAATACGTACTGCATGCTCTAGTGTCAGCTATCCATAACCCGCATATTGTCCGAATGCGCGAGATATACTACACAGCGACAAACATGCTTTGGAAATGCAACTTTGGACATTATCCTTAAGAGTAACGAGATATCAATTATATTAATAATTTATTTTCCTTTTTAAAATTAACAAATCTTTATATAATACTTTATAATAATTAGCATATGTAAGTACATAAAAGATGCAAATGACCACGCAGTCGACCATCTTTCAAATAAATAAATAAAATAAATAAATAATTCTAAATTACATTCTAATGCGTCGTCGAAAATATCAAAATTGTCGTCATCGATCTCTCGTTGAAATGTATTATCACCTCATCTAATTCTATAATCAATTTCCGAATATTTATGCTCCGGCTTTATGATAACACGATCTACGTACTTTTTTCGTGTTGCTTGAACATTATTTATACTTGTTCTTGCAGCTTCTTCTACCTTTATAAAACTGGAATCTACACTGACATTTAACGTACTTTCCTCTTTATTAATCTCTAGTCCATCGTGATATAACGGTCGCTGTGTTAACAGAGCAGTCTGTGCGCACAGGTAGGAAGTGAACGCCTAAACGTACAGTGATAAAACAAAAACGGGGTTAGTTACTGCTCCTGAGAAGGTGAAAAATAACCGGAAGGGTTGTCTCTATGTTATTTTTGTCGGTAAAATTACGCGTCTAATACGCGCCTTGTTGCTAGTGCACCACTTTGAACAACACTGACCTTTTTCGTTTGACAGACTATATGTACAACACTAGCTAGTCGTATTATTTTCGGAACGTTTCACTTTTGCTAAACGCGATTGCTGAATGAAACAGAGCCTGTGAAACACGGCGATTTTTTTTACAATCTGAAATTATGCGATAATAAAGGCCCACTTTGGTCTACTACTAATGAAACAAAATAATAAAAAAACACTCTTGCATATATATCTTATAGTTTTCCCGAATTCTCTTTGCCTTCTGCATATCATTTACAGCGTATAGTGTTGGTTAGCATTTCGTTTCATCGGTGCATTTCAAAAGAATTCGAAGTAAACGAAGAGGAAAGCTTCTAAAAGATTGTTAGTAAAAATGGCTGTATTTTTTCACGCAAAAATTCCGTATTAATCGTAGCAGCTTTTTATGCTCGACGAAATATTTGTACATTTTAATTTTTTCCACGAGAATTAAATAAGATATTATATCAAAGCGCTAGTTTTGCTGATGTTTCCTACTTTTTCGGTCGCTACCGGCCGAAATTGAATACGCAAGAGCTAAACTTCCGAAATATCAGTATGGACAACAAAGCGCATGCAGCCAGATTTGTGGAACAAAAAGCTCTAAAACTGCTCAAAATGATTACTATTCGCAGCGAGAGAGCGACGAGATAAGTCTGAAAATAATAACGAAATCGTAATTTTCGCTATTAAATGATTTTTTTTTTTTTTTTGTACATTTGAAATTATCAAATGCCGACGTACACGTAGAACAGTTAATTTCGGTGGGTTTTACATTCGACGAAATCGTAGGACTTGCAAATGTAACGAGTCCTCTTAACCGGTGTCGAAGAAGCAGACATTTCTCATATTTATGTTTTAACAGAAACAAAAAGGAACCTTCATAATCATCACCATCATCACTATTATTATCATTATTATTATTATTATTATTATTATTATTGTCATCGTAATTCCTCAACCCCCTTTAAGACTGATCGACAACTCAATTTGTCAAACTGGAATCAGAATTTTCTGTATTAATTTTCTTCACGTTTTTCTATCTTTTTGCCGGTACATTCTCTTGCATCTATTTTGTATGCTTACTTTTCTATATCACGATCGTATGTACCTACATTGCGGTCGCGCATTTATGATCGTTTGGGTCTTTTAATATTAGCAAAGCATGCTATCGAAACTTTTGAGCCAGTCGAAAAAGCTATTTATTTCTCATGGCAAAACCGATTAAAACATCGCAACCATAATTTGATGACCCGTTTTCTACCAAAGAAAAAGTAACAAATTAAATAATGCTCTAATTGTGTTTCAGATGTCGGGCATAAAAACCGTACTGGATCCCCGCGAGCACTGGATATTGTTCCCTTTCGAGAGAACTCTTCAGGCCGAATCATGGCTGAAATTTCTTCAAGATAACCGGGCGATGACTATTTATATAAGCGCGATTTATGCAATATCCGTACTGCTCGGTGAGCGCGTAATGAAGAATAGGAAGGCGTTTGAACTTCGAGGGCCCCTAATAATTTGGAACGTCCTGTTAGCTATTTGCAGTACAACGATATTTATTAGACTGATTCCTGACTTTGTTGATGCTATTTTTTCATACGGTTTATACGAATCGGTTTGCAAGGCGAGGTAATCTAATTAAACTGTGTTTGTACAAAAGTTTATAAAAAATAAATAAATAAATAAATAAATAAATAAATAAATAAATAAATAAATAAATAAATAAATAAATAAATAAATAAATAAATAAATAAATAAAAAGGAAACAGAAACAATTTAAATAACGAATTAAAACAGGTTATAAAATTAGTAAAGGAAATCTACCGAAAATCACAGAGGGCAATAATAAACTGTCAACCGTATGCTACGTCAGTTGACGAAAAGAGGTGCATGTTTAAAATACCGACGCACGATACGGTGATGGAAAAATAATTTATTTCTAAAAGTTTGAGTACTTCGAAACATGTGTACCTCAGCCAAATATGAGGACTCTTAATATTGCTATTTAGAGGCGCCTGTTTGGTTTTCCCTTTCCCCATTTAACTAAAGTCGGGAGGAAACGTTTGGATTTTTTTAGCAGACAAACTCGAAACAACTTTAATAAAAAAAGTAAAGTCAAGCAAGTCCCATATGTCCTTGATATAAAGTATAACGGATATTGTGAAATTAAGCTTTTCATAATGAACTTAAGGATCTAATGAATCCGATGAGAATACTAGGGCCAGCTCCTTTCTACTTTTGGATTATCCGCCTTTACTTTCCGCCAGATAATTCTTTGGTACAACCAATATTCAATTTCCTGCGAGCGATTCGAATCCGGAACGAGACAAATCTCGAAAATCCATGATACCTCTGATTTGGTAGTCAAAAGGGGTTAGGTGGGTTTGAAAATTTCAAAAAATCGATTTTTTTTTTGTCTTGCTAAATAGTACAATATATCTAGAATATTCTCCCAAAATTTTAAATCGATTGGAGTAAAATTCTAAGAGATAGAGCCTTTGGAAGTTCCGCCCATCAAGCTATGTCAGCCTGGCGCATCGCAGGTATATTGAGGCAGCTGCTTAGTTATTGTTTGTCTGTCTTTCTCGCTTGCTTTCAATTTCTAAGGGCAATTCGTTTTTTAAATTTGTACTCATCCGCAAATAGTACATTGTACGTCAGAACGTTCCGCCGTGTAAAAGTTATTTCTCGGCAAACGGAAAGCGCTTGTTTTGGTTGATTTCACTGATATAAGATTTATAGCGTGCAATACGTGAATTATATCCTAAATTAGGAATTGTATTACGTACTGTTTGAGCTGTCACTTCTGTATCACGTTCCCGCAGCTGTGTAACCAGTTTGGGAGCACTTACGCGGGGATTTTTCTTCAGTTCTCGATGGATGGAACGCCGGTCATAGACCGTTAACTTCTCTGCTCCACCTTTATACTTCATACTTTCAATTCGATCTTCTCGTTTGTACCATCAAATAATATCGGAACCGTACTTCTAGGAATGTTCGCTGATCTTGAGATCTGCGTGAATGGCTTACCGCATACATTATTCAAAATTATTAATTGACGCATTTGACACGTGGTAACACTTTCCCGAGCGAGACATTTTTCATTATTCACCGTTTTGATTCGCATACAAAATGGACACAGTATGCTGCACTTCGCGCGGATTGCTGCAAAATGAATAAGCCATGACTGAGTGTATATTATTACTCATCTTTTTGAGAAACCCGACCTTTTACTGTCTATCTCTACTGTGTCCGGATTTTAATTTTGCCTAGATAAATGTAGTTTTTTTATAACTTTGCTCGGCATTACGTTTTCTTTTTCTTTTTGGTTTATTTTCTTAGCATTTCCGTTCCCCAGGCTGTACGTTACAGTCTGATAAAAACACGGAATCCGTAACAGCTTTTCTTACTCTCTTTCTGAACAGGGCACCCGCTTACACTATTTGGTCAATAAAATAGTTGAAGAAAAGCAAACCAAGGCCGGTAAAACAATTAGACAAAAAATTCTTTCTGCCAAAGGCAAACTTACCAGCAAATTGATCGATAAATTAACAGTTTATTAGGGCGTGGCTGTAAGAAGAAACTGTAATTCGGTACAAAATATGAAAGACGTTATATGGGCAACTTACTTTCATTATAACTCCACAGACAAAAACTCACAGCACGATAAATGTCCAAACGGCCCTGACTCATGGTGTGCTTGGCAGCGTGCTGCAGCTATGAACACTCTATCATTCAAACACGATTATAATCCATTACAAAATGACGTTTCATCAGCCATCAAGCCCATTTGTGAAGATCTCAGCGTTGGAGGCTTTACTCAGAATAATAATGAATTTTTGAACCAGTTAATTTGCAAAATTACTTCAAAAATACTTCCCGCTGGTTCAAAAATAGTCGAGATTGCTGCATTTGTCGCTGCTGGAACTTTCAACGACGGAATCTCAACTTTATTACTTTTTATGCACGGTATGGATTTAAAACTTGGCTGAAACAGTCACAAGTATGCCCGAAAAGAGGATGAGAATCGCATACTCATAGCCAAAAAAAAAAAGCTGACGCTGGGACTCGAGAAGCAAAAATTCTTCACAGGCAAGAGCAAAAGGATGTCCTGGATATTGTGGCTGCAGCAGGTTCTTTACTTAAGGTCGACGATTCTATGGAAGTTGAAAAAAATAAAATTTTTTGCGTGTTATTTCAATTTAAAACTTCAATCTTCTCGAAACTCTATTTTTGAAATCGGTTGTCATGTTTTCTCAGAAAGTTACGAACCGATCTTGTTCAAATTTTGCACACTTCTTCAAGACAACATTATCTAGTGCTTGAACGAAGGATTTTTTTTTTTTCATTACAACTAATTTTACAAGGCAATACGTGTGCAAATTTTATCAAAAAATGGGTATTTTTTCTTCACAACTTCGCTAAAAACTCAAATTTTAATTGTTTTCTTTTTCCTTCGTCCAAACAAGAGCTATACACATATACTAACAGAAAATATTTGGTTTTTTAATTTCGGATGAATCTGTCATGAGTTATCCTGATAACGGCGAGAGAACTTTTTTTTGAGGGGTCAGGCAAAATGAGGTCCCAATGGCTGAATTTTAAAAATTTTTAAATGAAAATTTCACAAAGTACTTGTCAAATGTGTATCTTTGATACTGAATAAAATATATCATTTGATATATTAGAAAAAAACTTGTAAAAATATGTTTTTTTTGAAACCCACCTAACCCCTTAACACCACCTGGCTAACGCGCTACCCATACACGTTTAGGTAGACAATTTTAATCTATACAAAAAAGCACCGAGATGAAGTTCTCGCAGTCTAACGATTCGAGAGATAGATGTTACTTCGTAAGACTTTCATTCCCTACCGTCAGTTCACATCAGCTCACAGTGCTTATACTCCGGTCGTTTAGTCTGAGTATAAAGTGAACGCTGGCTACAGGTATTCTATTCTTCACTGCCACTTAGATACGAACGAAATTTTTACAACGCGTATCGTATCATCCATTCTTTACTTAATTCATCGGCATTATTTTAGCAGTACTTAAATCAGTTACAATATAGTCAGAAGATAGTGTTTTCAAATATAACGAAGTGTTTTATTGAGCTAATCTATTTCTTGAACTACTGAACTTCTTTGGAGAATATTTCGAAGCTTTTTTGCAAAATGTAAAATTCCCTATAAAAATCTGTAACGATGTCGATCGGGTCATTTACGGGAAGAAAAATTCCAAAAATTTCTCAATTTATTCTCTACGTGTTATTTAAATGAGAAACGACAAATGGCAATTTTTAAATATCACAATATCAATAGCCTATATTTGACTGAGATATTGAACGATTGTAAACCTGGTACTTCTCCGCCTTGAGCGAGCTACACGCGCGTTGTACACGACACTTTTTTTTTGTTCTCTGATCCAGCCGATAACGTTCTATAATATGTAGCAAGATTCGATCTGCCCTATTAAAACGCAAACACTGGACAATAAAGAGCCCTATATCTAACTGACTAGTATAAGTTTTAACAATCGCTTCACCGAGTGATGCAATGCAGCAGCAAACAGTAAAATGCTATTGAGGCCATTAAAGTGACACATGGCTGGCCTTAAGATGCGTGGCACATACGATGGTGGTCCGTAGCTTATCTACACATACAAAAAGAATTACCTCGATGCTCGGTATTGTTTTCCTATTTCTTTTCTGATTCCATTCTATTTCTCCTAGAATAGTACAATTTTATGTAAAATAATTTAAAATAATACGCAAAAAGGTGGCCGAGTTAAAATTTCGGATCATTAGATTTCTAATTAGGTTTTTTCTTTTAGTTACATAAAACAATTTAATATCACTTATTATTTGTAATAACTTTGTTAATGCTTTTTATCTAAATTTACGGATAAATATTCTCTTAAATAAACTACACTTTTTAATTTTTGAAATTTAAAAAAAAAAATTGGCTTCTTAATTTGCTTTTGCGTAGTCAACATTTTTCAGTCTTTGACTAGTACCATTCGCTACCGATATATGTATATATATAAATAAAGTAGCGCGGTAACTTAGTAATTAAGATGCTTACAAAAATAGTGGCGTAATCTGTTCGGACTCCAGTCTTTCCTAGGTTATCCAGCCTGAAATCGAATTGTTGATAGATCCAAAAGAAGGAAAAAAGGGGAAAAAAAGATTTAGAAAAATAAAGGGCGGCTGAGAGAAAGGAACTGACCCCAATATTCTCGATTAGACCCTTAGGTACATAATGAAATTTAATTTTAAAATTTATGAAACTTCATCAAGGATACATGGGATATATATATATCATCATCATCGAATCGTCTCACCCCATGCAGGGGTATCGTGACCATGATCTGTCATCCGGTTGATCAGACTGCGCCAACAATTCCGATCTCTTGCGATATGTACACAATCCTGAAAGATACGGCCAGCAGCTTTGCACACCGCGTCCTAGTTCAATAATTCAATCAGCAACCACAATTTTCTCGCCCAGCAAACTCGGTGTAATGGACAATAGAAAAAAAAAAAAACATATTTCACATTACACGCTGCAATGGTCAACGAGTCTTTTTTTCTTTTTTTTTTTTTTTTCTTAACGTTTTTTTTTTTTTTTCCTACCCTGGGCGCGCCAGCGGCCTTGACCCAACAACATGAAAAATTAACAGTTATAACTAAATAACCAGGCGGTCAGAAATGGAGAGGACAAAGGACAGTAGCAATGGGATAACTGAAGGCAATGGGAAGGAAAGAATATAGGTAGCGTTAAAGGGAGTAGGAAGACCCAAAACTAAAAGTTGGGTGTAAAGAATAGAGCGTTCGTTAGAGAGTGCTGAACATTCGAATAGGATGTGATTTGAATCACAAATACAAGAAGGCTCAGAAGCGTGAAGAGAGCAGAAAGGAGAAGGGGACAAAGCGAATCGAAAGCGTGAAGAGGGGAGAAGAGAATGATTGATTCTAAGCCTAATTAAGGAAACAACAGTGGAACGACGACAGATAGGAATAGATTGAAACCAAGGCAGGAAACTAGGAACCGGTTGAATAAGACGGTAGTATGAATAATGATTAAAGAATAAAGATGGATACATGTCAGACCAAAGTCTGGAATGATTAGAGCGTGATAGAGAAAGAATGTCTGAGGAAGGGAAAGAGTCGAGGAAAGGACCAGAGCGGGCGGCTGAGCGAGCTAAAGAGTCAGCTGAGTCATTTCTCTCAATATTGGAATGACTAGGGACCCATAGAAAGTCTATGGAAATGGAGCGGAACGAGAACAAAGAGGAGACAAGAGATCGGATAGAGAGGATGATACCGTCAGTAGTATAAGAAGGAGGAGAGGAGATGGCTTGAAGAACGCCTTTGGAATCAGAGACAATCAGGAATTTGTGAACTCCACTCTTGGAGGATATGAAATGAATTGCACGAAGAATTGAGATCGACTCGGCCGAGAAGATAGAGCAGAAGGAAGGAAGTCTGAAGGACTCAGAGTGTAGGAACGTAGGAGACGTATACGCACCACCCACGCCCCCATCACTCTTGAAGCCATCCGAGAAGATTAAGGCATGGGAAGGAAAAGAAGAGTTCAGCAGCTGAAAGAATTCGAAGTTGACTACATTGTGAGAGGAACAATTAGCTCGGACCGAAAGAGAGGAGAAATTGATGGGGTGCCATATGCTATTAAAGTCGAAAGAAAAGTAAGGAAGACTGTTATAAGAGAAAACGTAGGGAGAAAAATTGGAAACACGAGCAGCTATATGTGATAAAATCGGAATTCTATGAGGCGCCAAGCGCCAGTGATTTTTGATATAAAGATAGAAAGAGATAATATTGGATGACAAAATGGGGAGGCGTTTTATTAAAAATCGATAACCGAGGAGTGAACGACGAATGGAAAGAGGTTGAGTGGAAGATTCGGATAGAATCGCAGGAATAGGAGAAGATCTTAAAGTGCCAATGCATAGGCGAAGGCAGGAATTCTGAATTGCGTCAAGTTTCGAAAGGAGAGACTTGGAGGCACTGCCATAAATGAAGGAACAATAGTCGAGTTTGGAACGAATAATCGATTTATATAGAATTAATAGAATGCACGGGTCTCCACCCCATCTGAGCGGTGATAAAGATTTGAGGAGATTAAGTCTTTTGATCGAGGAATTATAGATATAATTAATATGTTCATGAAATGTAAGGCGACTATTTAAGAAAATACCTAGATAACATATGGAATTAACAGTGGGAATAGGTGTACCAGATACACTGATGTTTATAAAGGCACGATTAAAGGGGCGGAGAGCAAAAATGAAACTTCATCAAGGATACATGGGATATATATATATATATATATATATATATATCATCATCATCGAATCGTCTCACCCCATGCAGGGGTATCGTGACCATGATCTGTCATCCGGTTGATCAGACTGCGCCAACAATTCCGATCTCTTGCGATATGTACACAATCCTGAAAGATACGGCCAGCAGCTTTGCACACCGCGTCCTAGTTCAATAATTCAATCAGCAACCACAATTTTCTCGCCCAGCAAACTCGGTGTAATGGACAATAGAAAAAAAAAAAACACATTTCACATTCTACGCTGCAATGGTCAACGAGTCTTTTTTTCTTTTTTTTTTTTTTTTTTTTTAACGTTGTTGTTTATTGCAGGTTTTTTCATTTCATCATTTTGTCATTTTAACATTTTAACTACCTGTGCTATTGTATTCTTATAGCTCAGGGCTAAATTTATCAAATTTCTCACGATTCTATGCGGTAGCTTAATTATTAATAGACTGCACTGCTGTTCCAGCACCTTGGGGTTACCACAGGTTTCTCTGCGTGCTACGAAGACACTTTGTATTATTATTTCTTAAAGCATGTTTGATTTTCGAAATAACCGTAAGGAATTTTAAAATTTATAAATTTTAACAAACACGTTATGAACTTTCTACATTTATTTAGAAATCGTTAAATGTAATAAAATACGGCAGTACATTGTTCTATAATGTTCAACGTATAGTTATCGCCGGTGCTTTGGTTCTTTTATTTTATCTTTGATTTATTTGCTAACATCGACCACAGCCACCGTTTTCGGAACTCGGGTTTTCCCATAATTTTGCTTAGTTTATTATCGATTAATTCGCCATCAGTAATGCGGGAATTTAATCGGTAACTTCGTAATTAAACGTTAAAGCCGTCGTCCGAGAGGAAAAATATCACAGTTCTGCTTTCAAACTTAGTGAAGCAAATATAATACATTTCTCACTACGTGACTGGAAAATTAAGCTTAATGAACTTAAGTCCGGGCACGCAACCAACGCTTATTGACCGGTAGACGTCCCCGGCACCGTGTAACTCTTAATGGAACCCAGATTGCGCAATGTTCATCTGTAAAATATTTATGCATCTGTTCTCAAAACGCACCTTAAAAAAGGAAGCTGAGCAAATAAACCTCAAGATGCGTCATATGTCTACCCCTTGAATATCACTACTGCAAACGGCTTCTATCCCGAAAAATTATTAAACTTTTTCGGACCTGTGACATACAAATCTATGTGTGTGCTAACGATAGTTTTTTTTTTTTTTTAACCCCAATTCCAGAAATATATTTATTATAATACGTATGTTCGAAGTACAGGAAACTAATGTACCTAAAAAGGAATGATGAGTGCAAATGAATGTGTAGCGTAAACAAAATGAAATAAAGGCGGTGTGTGCAGTAGTTCCCTGCAAGATGTACTTGGATTATTGTAAAGGAACGAAATGAAAAACATAGTTCACCGACCTAGTTGTATGTGAAGTAGCCTGTAGCAATAGCGAAGAAAGCATATAGAGAATTCCTAGAAAATTATTTTCCAGAAGTTTCAATTGTTTCTTAGAATTTAGGTCACCAACCAGTTTGTGTTCAGTAATTATCGTCTTACCAATGTGATACAAATCTATTGGCGGGACACCGCAAATTACACAGACTTCAGATGTTAGAGAAGTTTTATAAAGTGACGAAAGACGTAAAAGGAATTTCCTTTGTTCATAAGGTTAACCCTTGAAAGGATTCTCTTTTATTAACATAGACAGCGGCACCATACCCATGCAAGGCTTGAATTAAACCTTTATAGAGAGTATGTACTGCGCCCTTTATAAGGAAATCCCCAGACATTTGGTTGAATTCTGGCTAACTTATTAAAAAGAGCATCACACTTTGCAGTAATCATGTTGTAAAGGGGAATGAAGGTGAGATTTTCATCTACAATCGCTCCTAAATACTTTAAGTTACCAGTATGGCTGATGGGTTGTCCAGAAAATAGCAGAAGGTCAGCTATCTATTTAGAAAGTCCACGATCACCAAACACCGAGAAACTGCATTGGAAGAAGAATGACCGAGGTGACCAACAACTTCCCCAGATATTTCGAAACGATTTCAATTTGTTTGAATAGGTAGTTTCGATGGACGTCAAAAACTAAACAAAGATTGTCGACATAAGAAATTAAGACACACTTGTTATTAAAGGATTTACAAAAACCTTCAACTCTGCGGTGAACCACAGAGTGTGTAGCAAATTCCGTAGAGTCTAAGATAGATCCTTGGGGAACAGCACATAGAGAGGGGGACAAGAAACCGAACTCCAGACCTGCAAACTCTATCAGTAAGGTAATTGATGATTAGATTGATTAGATGCGGATTGAAATTGTTTCTTATCATGATACCAAGCATTTCAGACCATCTAATGTTGTCAAAGGCTCCTTTGATAGCATAGGAAATGACAACCGCAAACCTACCGGCAACGGTTGAGTACATCATTTGAGAAACAAGTTTAAGTACCGTACCTTCCGATGAAAATTCCGTACGAAAACCGAACTGATTAGAATGAAGCAGGTTTTTGTTAGACACCTTGTCCAAAATAAATCTGTGAACAACCCTCTCAAATAACTTGCCAACTGAATTCAGCAGGGATATCGGGCGATAGCTGCTAACTAAGGAGAGGTCTTTTCCAGGCTTGGGAAGCAGCTTGATATCAGCCACTTTCCAGCACTGCGGAAAGAGCTGCAATTGAATACATCTAAAAAAAAAAGCACGAAGAAAGGAGCTGAAAATTTCTTATTTAGAAATTTCACAAGTTTATTGTTTATTTTTTCGGAAGAAGAGGCTTTTTTATTTTTTAATTATACCATCCAGCAGCGTATCTAAAGGAAGGCAACACTGAGTTGTTAATAGGCACAAAATCAGGCAGCTGGTCAGCTTTGTGAGGAAAAAAATGATCCAGAGAAAGGCCACACTTGTCAGTTTCAGAACACAACAGTCGATGATGGGACTTCAAGTCAGGAATAGCCATCTCTGCCACGCCTTTAACCAACAGTTTATATGACCTACCACAAGCGGTACTGTCGCTAACAAAAGTTTTCCAATGCACAAACTTAGCCCTTGATATCTCTTTCTTATACATTGCATTTAGTTCCCTTGAAACATTATTAATAAAAAATAATTTAACAGTATCTTTACATTTATTTATTTTTTCTTACCAACAATGTTAATCTTGTCTTTATCCACCAGTCCGCAGTAAGCGCCTTAACTGAGATGTGACACACACGAGCAAGCAGGGAGATGTACGAATTCAAATTGTTAATCCTATTAACCGGTGCATTGCTCTGTTGGCTTTGCTTAACGTCATTAATAAAAGTCATGACACATCATCTTTTAAGTCAGTAAACTATCAATACTGAATTTAAGATGGTGCCTGCTTATTTGAATGTATAAGATCTGATAATTGATGCGAGTCACGGGAGTATCGTGACTTGAGGATCCATGTTAGGAAGCCTAACGTTGAAATCGCCGATGACAACCGGAGAAAGACTTGGGAACGATTTGATCGTAATATCTATTGAATTAATAAGACTCTTTTTAGATTTATTAGGGGATATATAGGTGGAGATTAAAATAATCTCTCCTATATTGAGAGCAATTAAGTTTAATACGTTGGCTAATAACCCGTGTTTAATGGATTTTTTAAAATAATCAATGCAGTCCTGTCACTTACAAATGTAGAATAATTCGGATTAGCCGGAACAGCACCATCAACGAAATATAGCTCTAATAGTTGACGGGAATAACAATTCCCGACGTTTAAATAAGTACAATTAAGCAACGCTAAAATCTATTTTCGCTTGTAGGTCAACACAAGCTATTTAAACGAGGGACAATTCTTGGAATGAGCGGCGTGGTCAATTTCGGACATAAACTCATTAATCATAGATGAATTCTTAAGATTAGCAGTAAAATTAGTCCCTATCAGAAGCTGCGAGTATTTTAGTGTACAAATAGTTGCTACAAAAGTTCTTATAAAAATTAACGAATTGCCTGAATTCCTCCGTAGCCCGTTAGTATTTTGATGGACGGCCAAACTTATCGCAAACAGTATATCGTCTGGGATTTATCGCATCAACGAAAGGTAGCGCCTCCCATTTAATTCGCAATCTTCGATAACTGTTTCCGAGTTGTTGATACTGAGCCGGTTTTAACTAAATATACGTTCGACTAGCCCTTTCAGTATTAATTCTAGTAACGTTAATTAGTTTTTCTCCAGCAAAGGCCAGGAAGTGTTCGTTTACGTTATCTTCTATAATGTTGTTCCTCGTGCGAAACACTAAAATTGTATCGGGTTCATTAGTTTTTCCTCTATAACTCTACAGTTGGTAATTTTTGAGTTTATCTCGGAGGCAAGCTTAGTTTGATCTTGTTTAGTGGCTGTATTAATTATGCACGTATTGTTATTACTTTTCTTATAAAAGGTTACGTTAATCTTGGACATAGATTACATTTTTTCTTTTAGCTCCTTTTCAACGTTGTCAATATTATAGGACTTTAATTTAAATTTATTTTTTTGAACTGTTTTCTTATTTTCTGTCGCATCACGATAACTAACTCCTTCACCACTGCTGCCAGCGTGCAGCACCGAGCAGACTGTACTATGGAGAGGTCCTTTTTAGCGGAATCGATAATTTTTCCTAACTTTTTAGTATCAACGTGCGTTTCTGCAACAATGGTATTAATCTCATCGACAAATTTTCCGGTATTGTCCTTCTGTTGTTTGAAGACATTGCTAGTGTTGCACTGCTCACGCACCTGGTTTGTTAAATTAATTCGTATGTACGAGTAAAGCGCCTAAGTAAATCATCTAGGCTGCCATCCTAGATGACTGTATCTGCACTTACCAGTTGAAGTGCAGATGCGCTCTAAATAACGGCCCAGAACTTAGTGGCACGTACGAACCGCTATTGTTTTTAATATATTTTCAAGATATGACTGTAGTTGACCACTAAGATATGGACGCGTCTAAGAAGAAAAAGAATAAAATGCTTTTTTACAAAAAATAAATACCGACTTCGAGGTTTATTATACAAATTTAAAAATGCACTAAAAAGTAAAAAATAATTACTCCCGATTAGAAAATATATATATCAGAGTGATATAACTTAAGGTGATATCGTAATTCTTATACAACATAACTTTTTGGAGTTGGAATTAAATTCATGTTAGGAACAATTTAATCAATATTTAATGCAGTTTTTAATTATTCTTTTAATATGAATTTGATGCCAACTCCAAAAAATTAATGTTGTATAAGAATTACGATATCACCACTTAAGTGTTATATCACTCTGATATATATATTTTATCGGGAGTAATTATTTTTTACTTTTTAGTGCATTTTTAAATTTTTATAATAAATCTTCAAGTATCGGTATTTATTTTTTGTAAAAAAACATTCTATTTTTTATTTTTTAGTGCATTTTTATTCAACTAAATTAAAACATTTCAATAGGAACAGATATTTCAACGGTGTGAAAACATCAAAAGCTACATTTCCATGGTAATTTGGCAAATTTATAGTATTTTAAGTCAAAAATCTAATCCGACGGTGAAAATAATCATGAATGAAAAGCATCCAAAAAGCTTCAATCTCCCGCATTACTATTAAGGATAACTCAAAAACTATCGGTCAGATCTTAATCAAATTTAAATGGGACCACATGACAAACACTACCTTTCAAATAAAAGAAGAATCATCAAAACCGGTTCATCTAGAAGAAAGTTCTGTGGTAACACACATAAAAAAAAAAAAAAAAAAAAAATACAGTCGAATTGAATACCTCCTCCTTTTTTGAAGTCGGTTAAAAATGAAAAAATTCTCACCGACCGGAAAATCGGACCTTTGAACCGTGGGAAAAATATATATGTTTAATTATAGTCAGCACTTTTAGAAAAACAAACGATGAACACAGAATGCACACCGCATCGCCGAAACTTCACAAACGTGCGTTTGCTAAAGATAGTAGTAATAGGCATTGATTTTGGGCAATTGTGGATGTCAATTGTTACTCAAGAAATGGCGACGCGCACCAAATTTTAACATGGAGATAATCAGCGAACTCTTATTGAAAACCTTGAAATAAGGCGCATGAGAAGACCAATGTGAACGTGGAGGCGATTCATCTGCTCGATAATGAATTCAGTATAAGACGACTCGAACGTTTTAAACCAGACGATCTAACTTTGTAAATAGCACATGTAAATATATATGTAAATCAGAGAGTAGTCAATCGACTATGCTTCTCTACACAAGTTTATATTTAACTAGTGTTCACCCGCATTGGTCGAAATTGGACCATAGGTATTATTATAGATTTAAGAAAAAAACATAAATAAATTTGCCTATTTCTAAAATTTTGTTTTTTCTACTATATTCGTTCATGGTGCATGTCCGAGAACATACACACATTCATATATACACCTATATGTTTGTAATACAAAACAGTTTAGTACTATTGTAATTGAATAAAAAATAAAATAACAATAAATCACAGTTTTTAAAAATCCCTATTTATTGATATTAAATGACCCTTAAGATTTATTACACTGTAAAAAAGCCAATAATGATGATTATTAAGAAAAATCAAACATTTTAATAAGATACTGGCTATAGCGATTTCATTTTTCATTTCTTGTATAGATTTTTTATTTAAATAAGAAAAAAAAATTGTTTCCAAAATTTTTGTACTGATGACACACTAAAGATCGTCAGTAGTTATTAAACAAAAAATAAAAATAAAAAAAAAATCGGTTATTAACACAAGAAAAAAATGTACACTGAACTGTTTTGTCTTTGCCTATTTATATATAGCTTCTAACTAGTGTATCTCTAAAAGTAACTTTTGTTAATATCAATAATTATTTAATCGACGGATTACAAATGTATTAACTTGCATCTCCTTTTAGATGGCTAAAAAAAATAATCAAAAAATTGTAAATAACTCAGTCTTAATGAATTGCATGGTAATAATTAAATTAAATTAAAGTTAACTTTATCATTCAAATTTATGTCCTCTTTTCTTGTCTATGCAAAATAAGTGAGTTTTGCGGTCATAGCTGGCACGATTAGATTTAAGGAGAAGAGTATACGACAAAGTTGCATCGCGTATGTGACCCTTGAAAAATTTGCGAGTCATGAACAGGTTTGAATAATGATTCGTTCACCATTCGTAAAAGTGCCCTACCTCGTTCGATGAAAGCAGTATTTTTTCTCGACTTTAGTTCATAAAATTACTACAAAGTGATTTGAATTAAACGATCGATTTGCTGCTATACAGATAATTGTGCGGGTCAGTGCTGTTTAAAATATATTTAAAAACATTCTACATATACATATACATATCTATATTATATAATAGGAGACTGGTTTCGCTGGTCGACCCGTTCCTTCCGACTTAAAAATTGTTTTACTTTGTAAATTTTCATGAAGACTGCAGCGTTCACATATTCTTATTTTTCAAAAAAAAGAAGTATACGAATACGTCAATTAAAAAAGTGAAATTTAGATCAAAATACCTGAAAAACTGAAACCGTTGGCAATATATACGAGAGGAATATATTACGTTTAATTCTTTTCGAAGACACTAGTGTGCAGGTTAAAAAGAAAATCAATACCGTAACTCACCGAGAATCGGCTATAGGTTGTTTTTTTTTTATTTTTTGGTTAAAACTCGATTTTCGAAATTTTTAAAATTTGGGCCCTTCACTTTATAATTTTGGGGGTCTCGTATTTTTCCTATATTTTAGCGATTGAAATACATCATTTAAAAAAAAAAAAGTAGTGACCCTCCAGCTACCATGGAAAGAGCTGTGGACTATTTTTTTTGGTTTCCAGGATTACCGCTTTAAGTGTGTATTTTCACAAATTCTGGTCGCTAAATTTTTTTTTTTTTTGTAAAACAGCCCCTTAAAGGAACAACTGTATGGTTATTACAATCTTAGAACTATTTCTAAATAAGTAACATTTGTAACTAAAAGTAAATTAACATGTTGCAAAGGAATAAATCACTATCTATTCTTTGCTATTTATATACACATACATACAATAAAACGATAAAAATTCACAACACGACTAGGTCGCTCGGTTTAAAACGTTTAAGCCGTCTTGCATCTTCTGTAGTAAGCAAAAGGTCCAATGGTTCCGGGTTCGGATTGGAGTCTTTCTTCGTGACGATGGGCAAAGTGTTTAATGACTTCGTCCACCCATTTGATCCTTAAATCGGTATGCAGAGGTTCGTTCCGTTGGAACCATCGAGCATTGGTTATCATACGGAGGAATTTATTTTGGGCTACTTGAATAATATTTCTATTTGATGTTTTGGTACATCCCCATATCTGCACCCTGTAAGTCCAAATCGCTCTTACGATGGTTTCATAAATGAGACGTTTGTTTTCAAGCTTCATTTTGGAATGTCGCCCGACAAGCCAATACATTTCACGAGTTTTTTCTCAAATCTGCTGAGCTTTTGGCACAACGTGAGTTTTCCAAATCAGCTTCGCATCTAGATGCACATACTTGGGGTATTTTGCTGAATCAGAGATTGCCACTTGTTGTCTATTTATGAACACTGCATGACGCGGATCTCGTTTACGAAAGACGAAAGTGGTGTAGATAGATTTTTGCTCATTGAGCTTGATTTAAAATTTTTCGAATTTTTTACTTTTCTTGTATTCTGGAGACCTTAGTGTGCAGATTAAAATGAAAATTAATACCATAACTCATATAGAACCAGCTGCGGAATTTTTTAAAAATTGTTTTCTTAAAAATTGATTTTCACATATTTCAGAAATTTGGGCCCTTTAATTTAAAACTTTTAGGGGTTTCGTATTTTTCCTATGTTGAGTGATTGATATAGATCATTTAAAAAAAAAAAGAGTGACCCTCTAGATACTATGTAAAAGGCTGTGGACGTTTTTTTACCGTTTTAAGCGAGGATTTTTCCAAATTTTGGTCCCTAAATATCAGAAATTTTTCGAATTTTTTATTTTTCTTGTATTCTAGAGACCTTAGTGTGCAGATTAAAAAGAAAATTAATACCATAACTCATATAGAACCGGCTGCGGAATTTTTTAAAAATTGTTTTCTTAAAACTTAATTTTCACGTTTTTCAAAATTTGGGCCGTTTTAATTTTAAAATATTAAAGGTTTTATAATTTTCTTATGATCTGACGAAAAAAATACGTTGATTGAAAAAAAAAAATAAACTCTCCAGCTACTATCTTGCAGCTTTATAATATATATATATATATATGTGTGTGTGTCTGTAATATTTGATTTTAGACATATAGAGGACCTGGTCTATTCATCGTGGTCATTAGTGTTCGGTCTACTGAAAATTCCGGAATTACTAGATACAGCATTTATAATTCTACGGAAGAAAAAACTGATATTCTTGCACTGGTACCATCACATTACCGTCTTGATTTACACGATATACAGCGTTCAAAGCCGCACATCAACCGGCCGCTGGTTCCAGATAGTGAACGCTTTCATACACTCGTTAATGTATTCGTACTACGCTTTGCGAGCGATGAACGTAAAATTATCCGAAAACGTTTCGAAAACTCTGACCATGTTGCAGATCAGTCAGATGGCTGTTGGCTGCACCATCAACTATTTAGCTTACAACTACAAATCGGCCGGCCTATTTTGTGCCGTTTCCACTGAAAATTTCATCGCGTCGATTTTAATGTATGGCAGTTATTTACTGTTATTCTCAAAATTCTTCTACGACGCTTACCTCAAAAAGCATTCCTCCAAAACAGAGAAAAAAATCAATTAATCGGACGCCGAAACGATCGCTTTTCTATGTTTTTTTGTTGTTTTTTTTTTTCGCTTAATCTCTTGAATATAGTTTTCTATTATATATATATATATATAATTTTTTTTTCTAGAACGTAATTTCGTTTTTAAAGTTTTAATTATTTCCGACAGCGAATTCCCGATAACTATCTTAAAATTAGATCGGTATATTATTAAATAATTTGTAATTTTGCAAACTACGATTCGTTAATAAATGCATTTAAATAACATATACTCTACATTAGGACCTTCTAATATTGGTTCTTTCGAAGGTCAAATTGGAAATTGGAAATTTGTTCATTTAGAAAACCTACTAATTAAACGTCGAATAATAAAACGATTATTAAATCAGTAACGTTCGATTATGTTTTATTTAATGTTCATTATTTTCGTCATGTGTAATTTTATTCCTAATCGCTCGCGCGCGTGTAAAAGTTAATATTCTACAAAATGCGAACTTTTTAAATTCTCCCAGATGATCCGACAGAGTGGACGAAGTCACGAAACTGCTCCATCGATAGAAACAAAAAGTGAATACGATATTTGCAGCTACAGTGACATGCCGTAATCATGTAGCTGTCTACGGAACAGTTAAAAATGAATTTTTTCTTACTGCTAAGCTTATTAAAATTCCGTAAATTCCTTATAGACCTAATATCACTTTAAGTGTAGAGCTCTAATGAATCAGAATTGTACCAATCATTCGTTTGCTTAACTGTTTTTTTTCTATATTCGTTCCACCCTATCCTAGTCATGGACTGGATATATTATTTAGCTATTAATTTTGAAACGGAGTCAAAATATAAGCGACCAAATGCGCATATGTTTTTTCTTTTAAGTAAATCCTATTAAAAAATTTAGTTTCACCAATTAGCGACGCGCTCACTTTTTTTCAAAGCTCAACTGCCGCTAAAAAAAATTTCTACATACGCCAAGGAGTTGGGAAGCACTTCAACTGCAAGGCGAGGCAGCGAACTTACACACATACCGGGAAACGAGATTAAAAATAAAATTATCCGAACCGAGGATTCTAGTGGAATACGCGCAAACAATTTTCATAAAACACTAAAAACGGTCCGAATATGAGAAATTACTTTACGGCGATAATTCTTAGTCTAAAGATCCTTTCGCATTTTGTATACTAAAAAGGCTTGTTAACCTCCCCGGATGCTCTGTGCATCACTGTATGAGACGTGCCAGAGCGGGTCAATATCGCCTCTATATACGCCTATAAGAACGCACCCAAGTTAATAGAGCGATTTATGCGAGACCGCAGAAATCTAGCGAAGAGACTTTGAAAATCTAACCTTTTTACGAACCTACGAAAAATGTAAAAAAGCAAAAAAAAAACATAAATATTTTAAAACTATACAGTTTCAACCGCGGTGCGGGGCTTATATCAACGCCAGCGTCTTCAAAGAATAACGGGAATTTTCATTTTCTCGGAAAAAATTGTATTTATTCGTCTACACGAAAATAATTATCATCAGATAATATCAGATAATGCAATCTCCGAAACATTTTTAGAGCAATCTTCGGGATAGCTTTTAGCTCTTCCAGCGATGCTATCTTAATCTCAGCTACACTTGAAAAACAACTAGCCTTTAAAGTTGTATTGATTTTTTAGGGAAACAAAAATAAGGCACACCGGGTCACGTGATGCGGATATGGCGACTGCATTGTATCAGTACGATGTTGCTGCTGTTGTTAATCATAAATTTACGAAGCGAAAGCATTTCAATAACCATTTAATTTTGCAAGTTTCCCGTCAAACCAGAACTTAATCGCCACCAAGCGTCAATCCATTTGCAGCTTAAAATCGTTCGCGTATCTAATCGATAATCTACCAACCCTTCTCATCTGCAACTAATTAGAATCGATCTCGTTAGCGCGGTAATCTAGTGGTTAAGGTGCTCGACAACCAAGACGGCACGCGTTCGAGACATGTCTTGTTCCGCACTCTAGTCACTTTCAAAAAACAGAGTTATATCTGAAATTAATTTCGGTTACCAGAAAAAAAAGTACCCATGAGAAAGGAACTCTGGTAACCTCTTCAGATCCATTAAGCTTATAGTACAACACTGTGAACCCCCTAACACGCTCTTTGTCCATGGCGTGCGATTTACTTTACTTTAGCATCTGTCTGCTTACACAGGCGACTAAACCATTCCGATGAATCATGTGACCGGTCTGATTCCATTTTTTTTTTTTTTTTTTTCCCTACCCTGGGCGCGCCAGCGGCCTTGACCCAACAACACGAAAAATTAACAGTTATAACTAAATAACCAGGCGGTCAGAAATGGAGAGGACAAAGGACAGTAGCAATGGGATAACTGAAGGCAATGGGAAGGAAAGAATATAGGTAGCGTTAAAGGGAGTAGGAAGACCCAAAACTAAAAGTTGGGTGTAAAGAATAGAGCGTTCGTTAGAGAGTGCTGAACATTCGAATAGGATGTGATTTGAATCACAAATACAAGAAGGCTCAGAAGCGTGAAGAGAGCAGAAAGGAGAAGGGGACAAAGCGAATCGAAAGCGTGAAGAGGGGAGAAGAGAATGATTGATTCTAAGCCTAATTAAGGAAACAACAGTGGAACGACGACAGATAGGAATAGATTGAAACCAAGGCAGGAAACTAGGAACCGGTTGAATAAGACGGTAGTATGAATAATGATTAAAGAATAAAGATGGATACATGTCAGACCAAAGTCTGGAATGATTAGAGCGTGATAGAGAAAGAATGTCTGAGGAAGGGAAAGAGTCGAGGAAAGGACCAGAGCGGGCGGCTGAGCGAGCTAAAGAGTCAGCTGAGTCATTTCTCTCAATATTGGAATGACTAGGGACCCATAGAAAGTCTATGGAAATGGAGCGGAACGAGAACAAAGAGGAGACAAGAGATCGGATAGAGAGGATGATACCGTCAGTAGTATAAGAAGGAGGAGAGGAGATGGCTTGAAGAACGCCTTTGGAATCAGAGACAATCAGGAATTTGTGAACTCCACTCTTGGAGGATATGAAATGAATTGCACGAAGAATTGAGATCGACTCGGCCGAGAAGATAGAGCAGAAGGAAGGAAGTCTGAAGGACTCAGAGTGTAGGAACGTAGGAGACGTATACGCACCACCCACGCCCCCATCACTCTTGAAGCCATCCGAGAAGATTAAGGCATGGGAAGGAAAAGAAGAGTTCAGCAGCTGAAAGAATTCGAAGTTGACTACATTGTGAGAGGAACAATTAGCTCGGACCGAAAGAGAGGAGAAATTGATGGGGTGCCATATGCTATTAAAGTCGAAAGAAAAGTAAGGAAGACTGTTATAAGAGAAAACGTAGGGAGAAAAATTGGAAACACGAGCAGCTATATGTGATAAAATCGGAATTCTATGAGGCGCCAAGCGCCAGTGATTTTTGATATAAAGATAGAAAGAGATAATATTGGATGACAAAATGGGGAGGCGTTTTATTAAAAATCGATAACCGAGGAGTGAACGACGAATGGAAAGAGGTTGAGTGGAAGATTCGGATAGAATCGCAGGAATAGGAGAAGATCTTAAAGTGCCAATGCATAGGCGAAGGTAGGAATTCTGAATTGCGTCAAGTTTCGAAAGGAGAGACTTGGAGGCACTGCCATAAATGAAGGAACAATAGTCGAGTTTGGAACGAATAATCGATTTATATAGAATTAATAGAATGCACGGGTCTCCACCCCATCTGAGCGGTGATAAAGATTTGAGGAGATTAAGTCTTTTGATCGAGGAATTATAGATATAATTAATATGTTCATGAAATGTAAGGCGACTATTTAAGAAAATACCTAGATAACATATGGAATTAACAGTGGGAATAGGTGTACCAGATACGTTGATGTTTATAAAAGCACGATTAAAGGGGCGGAGAGCAAAAATTATACAGGAAGACTTGGAAGGGGAAAGAGAGAGGTGGAGTGTAGATAGAGCATTGCTAAGATGGGACAATGAATGGTTTAACTCGTTGGTGGCAGAGGACAGATCATCTGAGGTGGAATAAACTAAAATGTCATCAGCAAAAAGGAGAGAGAAAGAGGGAATAGGAAGCAAAGCAATATCGAAAGAGTAAATATTAAAAAGAGTGGGGCTAAGGCAGGATCCCTGGGGAAGCCCACGATAGACGCATCTAGAGGTGGAAAGAGAAGATTTTAAACCGTATTAGTTGTGTTTTAATTATATCTTTCATTTAAGTTTCCCGATATTCCCCGCATTGTTATCATTTCTCAATCTATATTTGGAAATAGATAATGTAATTTTATTATATAATATTATCATAAACGAAAGGACTATTATAATTTTTTATCTTGTTTTTTTAATTAATTCGAGCTCGTCGCTCTAGATATTAATTCAGAGTGTGCGGCTAGCGGAATTCAAACCAAGTTCCGCCCAAATATTACGGCTACATTAGTTGACTAGGAGATCTTATTTTATCATCGTATAAAAAAAACTTGTAGATAGCAACCTCAAGAAAGATAAACAGAATGGAACATTTTAAATTAAAAAGAAAGAATTGAAAGAAAATTTTATTTGTAACGAGGATTGTTCTCGTAAAACCAAATTACACGATATGCTTAATTAAAAAACAAAAAAACTAAATATATACGTATAAAGGAATATTATGTACACATATATGCAAAAAAACTAAGATAATGATTATAGTTAAATTATGATAAAAAGAGTAAATATTAGTAATAAAGGAACATATTATTATTCTTTTGTAGCTTTTAAATAAATGGTTAGCAATTTTAGTGATTTATGATATTTAATATTCCCTATAATCGAGAATACCCGGTTTGTTTAAATTTATTTAATGCGCTGCGGGAATTCTATGACATACTTCGTTATCGTAAAAGGCAAATGAAAAAAAATTAATAAATTAGTGTAACTGAGAGATAAATAAACCGGTGGTACGTTAATAAAGAAATGAAAGAATTTTAATTTGCAGCTCACGTGTTTTTTCCCTTTTTACTTCAATAAACGATAAAGATTAAATTATTGTTTTCAGTTTTTACCGGCTGCTACACAATTGCAACAGTTATGGCCATTTTAAATCAAAACGATTACTTCAAAAGTTAATGGCGAGTAATTTATATCAAGGTTGAACTGACAAATTATCCTCACAGCTTAAATTTTCGATCCGGTTTCAACCTACTTGATATACCTTTTTTTTCTTCTTTTTTTTCGAATTCGGTTCGCCTTGGAAAAAACAACTGATAACGCGTATAAAAAAGAATCACTTCAAGTCTTATAGAACAATAAAGTTACTTTCGGTAGACCGCTTTTTATGAGATGTTTTTCATTGTACAATTATAATATGTACCGATTGTTTTTCATATCAATTTATCTTATTATCACTTATAATGTGTCTGAGAACTCATTCTCGACGATGAACTTTAATAAAATTATATTTGTTAATTTTTTTGATTTTTTTTTTACATACCCAGAAAATTTGAGGCGGCCAATTTTGGACACCTATTCGGCCGTTTTATAGTTCGTTTTTTTAGTGAATTTCGACGAAGAAGATTAATCACACTAGAGAAAAATAGCCTCTCCTTCAAAGAAAAACATGTAACTATCATAAATATCGTATTAAGAACACGTGCGCATTCTTAGCCGGTGCCTGTTATTCAAAACGCAAATCATTGACACGATTGAAACGTATTTTATTCGCGAAGTAAAATTTTATTTTACGAGAGTATAACAGTAAAATATTGGAAAATCAATAAATTAAATTTATCGCAATTTTTTTAATCGCGAGAGGAGAATATTCGACTTTTTCTTTGTCGCATAAAGTCAAATATTTGTCTCGGTGTAGCAGTTGCTCGCTAACGAAAGAGAGAGAAATGTGCTAGAACGCTCCTTTATAGCCATGCAACTGGGTTGTGCGGTAACTACAGAAGCGGATTACTACTATTGACGGAGCTCTTCTTTTATACGAACCATTTTCGCCTCTATCAGGCGATGAATTGCGCTAACGGGACCGATTCCAATTTTGACGAACATTGTTCGTATCACCCAATCAAACTTTTACTTTCACGCGCCGGTCGAATTAGCCACGCGAGCTGGGACTTATCTATCCACGCGAATGGTTTACGTATGCCATTGTCTCGCGTGCGACCACATGTCCGAATATACTTTTGTCGACAATTCAACCTTTTTCACCCTTCTACCGAGCTAAGCATCTTTATTCCCTCCGCTTTCATCGACAGTCTTTACATTTGGATATTCACCTAACTGAAGGAACACGATGTAAATTTCTAATTCCTTACTGCGGCTCGAAGATAAACGCATAGTGTACTACTAATCTTAAATTTCGAAGTGTTTGAAATTCACTAACTGTTTAATAATTAGAACGTTATTTTTAAATTAAAGCCTCCGTCATAACAGAACAGATAACATTGTTGTTATTCATTCTCGCGACATTATCAGGAGAGAACGAGAAAAGTTTCTTGTTTATACACGCTTTCTTCGTATTAAAATTGTTCGGTGATTAAAACTTTGAAATTACCCGCAACCTTGGGAAATATTCTTGTCGATAAAAATATACTTTTTTCTCCCTTCACTAAAACATTTTTGATTAACCAGAAAAAGCAATTACCAAATTATCAAAAAAAATTCGGATATTTTTCAATAGCCAGTTTTACAATATCTCTGTTTACGTTCTGATAAAGTAGGAAAAGAGTTTTTTTCGGATGTTTATTTTTTTACTGTTCCACTATAGCATAATTTTACGAAGCAGAATATGTAATCGTTCTTCTTCTTTGCAGTGCCCCATACTTAATTTCTGAGCGTAGGCGACTACCCCATTCAGGTATTATTATATGTTCATAGCTATTGTCACATGCGACGCTAGTATGGACGCAAGACTACACTCGAAACGGATATTGTGATTAATTTACCGCGATACAAATGCAATTCTATTTATGTCTGCCTGCTACGGTAGTATGCAGGTTTGCTACCTTCTTAGTGATTATTAGCGGTTAATTCAAGTGTAATCGTTAACAGCCATTAATGTAAGAACTTTTAGACATTCTCCAAGGCCGGAATCTACGACACCTTTAATATCGATAACACCTATTTAGTTAGGTAAAATTAATATTAATAAAAGTTGATAAACGCATTATTTATATTACTTATTAGGTGAATCACAATAGTGATTATGAAGCTATTAGCTTCGAAACGCGTCAGTATTTAATTTTAAATATTTACTATTTTATAAAAGTGTATTATAGAGAGATTCATTTAATACCGGGAAAATTAAAAGTTGTCGTACAAAATCGTTCTAAAAATCGTTTTTAGGTAGCGCATATAATATATCAAAAATCATCTCCCCCTTCACCCATTTCTTCATTGATTCCTAGTGTGTCCTTTGTTACTGTGTTTACACTCCATCTCCGACCATTTCCGTTCTTCTTTCTACACCTCCTCCTATTCGATATTTCACCGACCCATATTGTTTGAAAAGTTACTTTTAGCAGTTCATTAACATTTATTAACTGAATATTGATTTTGTCAATTTTATTCGTATCGGTACATTATAGTTTATTCAATAATTAAAATAAATGTAATTAAATGACCTTTTATTCACACTAACAATTTTACATTTAAGGAATAAAATTAATCGTAAACGTTTTTACATACGTATAATATATTTTCTCAATTAATAACATAGATATAGAACACACAATACGTATACATATATACATATTAATTACAAAGTAATTCTTAGGCTACCCCCCATTCGAAAATATGTCCCAAAAAAATGTCCCAGAAAAATGTCCCAATTTTATGTAACGTTTGTTATATTTTATAGAATTTTTGTAATTGTTATTTTACAAATGTCACAATATTATGTAACGAAAATGTAACGAAAAATATAACGAAAAAATGAATTAATTTTATATAATGAAAGTTAAATGTTAGGATAGGATTTTTGTGATTATGTTATTTTTGTGTGTGTTGATGCCAGTAAGAATTACGTTGTAAATTTTGATCATTTTATACAAAGTATAGAAGAGAAAGAGACCGAAATGAAAGCAAGAGGGCCAAATGGCCGAGTTTATATATATATATATATATTAATCGAAAACAAAATATGAAAAATATAAAACAGTGACTAGTTTCGAACTATATCGTTCACGATCGCAGTCTGTGGTGAGCATATAAATAAATAAAGATTAATGTCAATATTTTATCAATATGACATTAATCTTTATTTATACACATTACGCAATGCGATCATGAACGATGTAGTTCGAAACTAGTTGGCGTTTTATCCTTTTTAAGTTTTGTTTTCGATTAATATATAATACATATATTGCGTATTTTATATCTCTATGTTATTAGTTACATAAATTTAAATCGACTATAAATAATAATAGTAACGCAAACGAAATCTGAAATAAAAACATCTCTTTAGCATATTGTGACGTATGCGAATATAATATATTAATGTAACATAATTAAAAATAAGGAAAAAATATTTTTATGGAATAAAAAATTGTGGTCACCCCTATATTAAAATTAATTGTATTTTTCAACAAATTAAATCCTTTCAGGTGCTGGGTATTCTATGTATTTGTGCTATTTTAGACTGACGGATAAGGTACAATCTGATTTTTTATTTACAATGATGAAAAGTAATATTTGTAA
Source organism: Icerya purchasi (assembly GCA_039619475.1). Lineage (NCBI taxonomy): Eukaryota > Metazoa > Arthropoda > Insecta > Hemiptera > Monophlebidae > Icerya > Icerya purchasi. Next base: position 245,551,369 of record CM077115.1, read on the forward strand.
TTGTTACGGATAGCTTCACTTGAACTACCTCCATTATTCATCTCTGGAATTTCCAGTAAAAACTAATGACTTCAAAAGTAACGAGACTTGTTTCTCTTTTCTTTTTTTGTTTTACTTTGGGAACTGTTTAAGGGAAGATACAAAAAAAAAAATCGAAGAATACTGCATGAAGGAGATCTTTATTATTGTTGCGTTTTGCTTCTAAAGTTTCTCTTCGCGCAATCGACCGTACTAATAGGAAGTATTAAGAAATCTATAACATCAGCTCCATGAATTATTAATTTAAGAACACCAGCCATTTTGCACCACAGATACATATATTTATACATTTATAGGTCGACAAAACATCTACCAGTTCTTGAATTATATATATATATTAATTACAACGTAATTCTTAGGCTAACCCAATTCGAAAAAATGTCCTAAAAATATGTCCCAGAAAAATGCCCCAATTTTATGTAACGTTTGTTATATTTTATAGAATTTTTGTAATTGTTATTTTATAAATGTCACAATATTATGTAACGAAATATGTAACGAAAATGTAACGAAAAATATAACGAAAAAATGAATTAATTTTATATAATAAAAGTTAAATGTTAGGATAGGATTTTTGTGATTATGTTATTTTTTTTGTGTTGATGCCAGTAAGAATTACATTGTAAATTTTGATCATTTTATACAAAGTATAGAAGAGAAAGTGTCAGAAATGAAAGCAAGAGGGGTCAAGGGGCACAGCCCCTTGCGAGGCCGAAATGGCCGAGTTTATATATATATATATATATATTGTTTTTGAATAAGTTTGAATTTTGAAACTGCATGTGAGTACTTGTAAAATTATAGAAAATCTAGTAAAATTACAGTTTCATCAACTGCTGTAATTTTAGCTGCAACTGAAGTTTCTTTAAAGAATTGTTCAGAAATAGCAATTATTTGTAATGGTACGATTGGCGTATATAAACTGTACTCGTTGTTTTCTAAAATTTTTGTTTGTAGATCGAATGATTAGAGTACCGACACAGGCGCCACTTAATACACATTGTTTCGAGTGTCAATATTTCATTTTAATATTTGCATAATAACATGCCTTTTTTTTAAACTTTCACTAGCTTAATACATTAATGTGTTTACAAAAAGAAGACGGCGTGCGCTGAAATTTGTTGCAGGTCACTCTCCGCATGAGTTATTAGCATTTTTAGCTCATGCAAGCTTCACTCAATGCGGAAAAAAGCTACAGTTACCAAAAAAAAGGCTAGTTTGAAAATATGATAATACAAAAGTTCACCTCCTTGCAATGCCGACGAATCCTTAGCAATAATAATGGACACGAAATTAACAGCTTCGCAATACAAACGTTTCAGAAAGGAAGTAAAAGAAAGATGTAGCACGATGTTAAACGCCAGGAAAGAGTGATTCACAGCACATCGAAATCATCGAAATTCTGTATGACGGAAATAAAGCTTCAAAACCATCTTAACCATAAGTCGAGTTTGGTCTAATACAATGACTAACAAAACCAGTCTTGATTGAAAATATTTTTTATTTGGGTCATTGTGTATACTGTGAAAAAAAAAAGAATCATTAAGACCACTTGCGTTCCAAAAAATAAGAAGACTGTTCGATAATATAGAGATTTTGGTGGCAATTCCATTTTCTCGAACATAACGAGATCTAGAAATAAATTTTCATACATTCACAATATTCGCTTCAGAAAGTACCCGACCGTTCGAAAGAAACTTGGGCATTTGTATTACTCCTCGTTACCTAAATGTAAAGAAATAGAAATAAATTTACTTCGCACCTTTGCCATTGCGTAGGTAAGATGAAATATTTTTTGAAAGGATAGTAATGAAACAAAATGTACTTTTTATTTTTTCGTACACTATGGATTTGGGAAAACCATTCGAAATTATATAATAATTTCGATTTCTAATATTTTAGGGTAATTTTATGTTTAATGAATGTGCATAGATAATAGTTTATAACATAGATGAAGGATAAACGCAGCAATTTACTGAAACAAAAAAGTAACAATGAGCAAACGAAACAATTACGAACACTTGAAGCAGTGACTAATACTGACTGCGTTTATTTTCTCTTCATCCGTATTCACAAAGTAACTGCAGCTCTACACCTTTTAGAAACGTACTGAATAGCAAAATCAGCTATTTAATTTTTACGATTTCGTGCGCATAAAATGAACGGAATAATCCGAATAAGATGGTTCAGAAACGACAAAAATATTCAATTAAAATATGCAATAGCTCACGACGAATGATTTGACTGATTAATTTCGAAATCTGAAAATTACAGTTAAAATGGATTGCATTAGGCGGGGGAAAAGCCGTCAAGAATGTACAATATGGAATTTAATACGACCTCAAAAATCACCCTTAAAAAATTCGTAACTCATCGCCGCTTTAAAAGAGAAATATAAAATGTTAAAACGCAGAAATTTTTTCATAAAATCGAAAACAATTACGGTTAAAAAATTATATAGACCCCCCTTTGAGGCCAAAAACGGCGAAAAAAAGGACGTTCACGTAAGCAATAGCTGGGGAAAAAATAGTTGAAGGAACCAAAACGTTTCTCAAATATATACATGAAAAGGACCGTTATAGGGAAAATATAGCCAAGCTTATAAATTCAGGCCTTCGAGGCGTCAAAAACTCGAAAGTTTTGAAACGAATATTTTGTTTCTCCGCAGCATGTCGGAAAAGTCAGTGTATTTCTCGCGAACGAAACCGTATTTCATTTTCTTAACGAAACCTTCAACAAAGTTGGCGAAAAATTCAAAAAAGGCGCAAAAGTGATGTTTACGCGCGACTATCATAATTCAAAATTTCGAACTAGATTAAAAATATGCACATCCCTATATATTTATTTGGTTTGTAGCATCCGGTGTTCCAACATTAAAATTAAGCCCTCGGCGCACCGAAAGCTCGAAATTTTTGAAAAAAATTAATTTTTTTTCCCGGCTGTATGATATGTTGTTGGAAAGATCGTTCGGAAACAAAACCGTATTTCATTTCCTTAACGAAACACTTCCAAAGTTAGTGAAAAGTTCAAAAAAGCGCTTTAAGTGACGTGCCTCTCTCAATCAGATTTCTTTGTTTTGAATTTAGTATTATTATGTAAGCGTAAGTTGTAGTTTTCTTTAACTTACATTCAGAATCCTCAGCGCATGAAACATCATGCTTGACTGAACTTGTTTTCTATCTATTGATAATTGCGCGTTACCGACAATTGTCATCATCTCACGAGTGCTTCTAAAATGAACATTTAGAAAAATCAGCCTCTTCGACATTAAGTATAACTGTGTAGAAAAGGGTTTCGTATGCTGATTTTGTACGAGAGGACGATAAAAATCCACTCTGACGAGTTCGTTTTATTAAAAAAAATATAAATAAAAAATATCAAACGTGAAAGCTTTCTATCTAGCGTAGTTGTGCTTTTTTCAAGCTTACTTGAACGTTAAAAGTTCAATTTTTTATCGTACATGTTTGATTGTTTACTTATTTGTTAAACAAAGCAATAACTGTAACAACACCACCCGTACTTCTAACCATTATTGTTTTGTTCATATGTATATATATATATATATATATATATATATATATATGTGTATTACGTGTAATAAGATTACATGTAGTTTCCACCCTAAGCACTCGGTTCGTACGTGTGTTTTCCCAAAAAAGTTCACCATGAAATTTAATTCTTTAAAAATCGTATCGAATTGCCAAAAAATTACCTAAATTCTAATTGCCCTACAAAAATTGAATCACTGCGCGATAATCTATGCGATGTGTTTTCTTAATTTTAAATTTATTTACCAAAAGTGTCGTAAAAAACGTTTTATGAAATCGTCCACGAAAAAGAAAGAAAACGAAGAAAAAAAATAACCTCCTAAAAAGAAATACGTCAATGAATGAAATCGTAATGCTGAAATCGTCAGTAGCTTTTTCAGCATCATGATCCGATGCATAATTGGCTTAGGTATAGTTTTAAAACGATTCGCGGCATCGCTGCGAGGCGTAACGCGAAATGTTAAAATAGTATGTTATGAAATTACTTACGAAAACAAAAAAAAAAAAAAAAAAAAAAAAAACCATGGTGCAGTCATTGACAAAAGTATCGTATCGTATGCCGTTGATCTACAGTTCGAACGCTAGGGAATCGCCGCGCAACCGGTGTAGATCTTAAAATGTAATACCATTTTTTGAGTACACATCACATTCTTCAAACTCACTGACCAAATAGAGTAGTGCCCCAAACAGTGAGGCATGAGACTATAAATGAACAACCATCCAACACAGTTACTTTCGCACAAATTGTACACCAGGGGCTAGAACAACAAAGAAATACGACTCCTAATATTAACTCCGAAAACACGCATCCTAACAACGATATAGCAGCCATGTTACCATAAATTTCTAAATGAAAAATAAAAATACTTTTCTCAAACATGATGGACCAGCAAAACCAGCTGCTAAAAAGCGTTATACAAACAATTACGACTGCTTTAATAAATAAAAAATTTTAAAATTGTAACCTGGAATGCCAATGACATTCTAAACCATATCGCTGAGATGCAAATGTATTTTAATTTCTGAAACTCATTTAGCAAATACATACTTTCTCCGGTTACAACTCATACTTTACAAATCATCCTGATGGCAAAGACCCCTCATAAATTCACATCAGAGAAACAGGTTGCCATTCACACTCGTATCGAAAGGTTGCGAGATAAATCATCCGTGAGTTTGTGAGGGGTCTTTGTCCGTCCAACGTAGCCACTACTAACTGTATGCTCGGTACGAAATCTTTCAACAATTCGCATTATCATGCTATTTCATTAGGTATACGAGAGTTTCCGAATTCGTTTTTTTTTTTTTTTTTTTTTTTTTATTATTTTTAATGCAATTTTGCAACTAGCTCTGGGCTATCTAGCAATTTTAATAACATAGTATGGATGATTTGTGGAGCTCCTTATCCAGCGACAAGGATTTCCGCTGTCTGTATTTTAATACTTTTTAATTATAATTGTTCATTTATAATAAATCTGTCGGCTTTGTTCGTTTTAATCGTCTGATTTCTGTCGAATTGTCTAGTAATCCAATGGCTAAGATATTTTTGTGAATGATCTAGTTTAATGCCATATTGCCGAGCAATTTCTTGTATTTGTTCTTTGACAGGTTCAACTGCCAAATCCGTGTGCAGTGTAAGATTGCTTACATACCACTGGGCATCTGCAATTGTTCTTAGTGCTTTATTTTGGAAACGTTGTATTATCGCTATATTCGTTTTTAAACTTCTTCTGAACACGCACGTACGATTTTTCACTAAAGTAACGTTCAATAATAAACGATCTTTGGGCATCGGAAAATACAGATTAAGGACATTTTTTTTTTTTTTTTTGAAAAATTACGAAACAATATTAGAACACAGAAACACGCGTCACTAAATAAGAAATCCACCAAATGCTCTGCAACTCGTCTAAACTAACAATGAATCAACACTAATACTAATTATGGTTGCCGCATCAACCAGTTTTATTATTAAGCTGCGCATTCGCAACGCTACTCTGCAGGGTTGCAAGATAACTCACCCATCCTATACTTACTATATTCGAAGTGGTTTTATAGTCGTTTTTAATAAATTCGAATTCTGGAGGATTATTTCAGTTTTCGGGTTTCGTTTGTATTCCGTCGTAGCGGTCAAACTCTATTAATTAAGGATCGTCTAATTTACTAACATGTTTCGATAGAGAAGTTGATTTTCCCACTAACAACCTAGATCCCATGCGCATCTTTTTAAAATTCCATCTATGCAAATAATATACGTACGTATATCAAGTAACGGAAATAAATCGACTCCTACTATCGTCCATCCTTCGAGAAAGTTTTTGCTCACATGTAGCTGAATACCATTATCTCCCCGTGAATATACACAATAAACCTCTCGCTTTTGTAAACTGAGCTTTTCTCTATTGCAGATTGCCGCTTTATTAATTAATAACGCACACATTTTAATCGATGTAACGCCGAACGTCTACGTTGTTGGCGAACGAGAAAAAATGGAAAAAATCAGTCGTAATGAGCCAGACAAGAAAAAAAAAAATGAAATAAATAAATAACAATCTCATTCGCGAAACAGAGAGTGGACGTAGCCCGGTTATCAAACTGGCGAATAACTCTAGTATTTTGTCGACTTTTTATTTTTTCGAATTTTTCGTAAAAATTGCTGACTAAATGAATTTCTGAAATAGTTTTTTAGCGTGTTGGTTCGATGCGCGCCATGGTCAATAATTCTCTCGCGGGGGAGATGATGTAGCGGGGGGGGGGTGCTCGGCAAGAACGATAAAAGACAACGAGAAGTCGTTTGTGTCGAAATCGATTACGCGGCGGACGATTTCTTATCTGGAATTCAGCAGGCCGATTCTAGTTTGAAACTTTCCAGGCGCCATCATTAGGAACCAACTGCTCCACGACCTTCCTGCTGCCGCATCGTTCACCATCGTCCGATAAGCAATCGGGAATTACCACACACAGCCGAGCACTTCTCGAAAAACACGGATCATTTTCCGGCCTTTACTGGACAACCTTGAAAATGTCGTACGAGTTGTCGCTTTTTACGTAGAGCCGCGTCACCGTTTGAGATAATCGAATTAGCCAAACTACGTAAAGAAATATTTCGCCTTTTAACTTTAACGATTTATTTCGCTAATCGTCGAAAGTGAAGAATGAAATGCGCCGTGTTTTCGTTCGTCCAAGTTTCGTAATTAGAGCAACTAATTTGAAAAGGAATAAATTTCACGAATTGAACGCAAAAACGATATCTGCTTCAGCGCAATCGTTCATAATTTATCTATTTATATTCTCGCTTTTTAATTTAATTTAAACACGAAGTGCTTGTGTAACACTTAAAAAGGACCGTTTAATAATCGACGTGTACACTACTGTTTTGAAAATCAATAATATTCTACACACACACTCACACATATACATGTATATATATATATATGTATAAACTCGGCCCTTCGGTACTCGAAAGAGTGCAAACCCAATTTTAACCACAGGTCTAGTTCTTCTATAATTCTTATAGAAGAGTAAACTTTTTTATTAGCTACGCCGTTTTTAACTTTCATTACATAAAATTAAGACATTTTTTCGTTACATTTTCGTTACATATTTCGTTACATCAAATTGTGACTGGGACAAATTTCGTGAGAACACTTTTCCTGATTGTATGCGTTGTAACGTTTTAATGCTCACTTATTTCCATCGGGGCTGTTGAACGGAGCGTTTATTTATAATTCCGCTAATAGAAATGCCGAACGAAACGATCATTTATCTTACTCAGAATTTCACCATTCTAATTGATGTCTTTATTTATGCGTTTTATATTATTTATTTTCGTTAAAAGAGACCTTTCTTTGATAGGTCAATCGTTTAGATGCAAAGCAAAACCCAGAAACATTCCTAGGTAAAACATTTGATAGAAGCAAAATTGTGCCTATTATTAGTCTGCTGGAAGAACAGCTATATTTTCTTGTATAGGTACGAGATTCTTTTCGCCTAATTCCTTTGAAGCAGAATTTTTGGAGATCACTGTTTTCTTTTTTTTTAATGGTTTACCCAAGATGATCGGTACATAACTGATTTTTGTTGTGCTTTTTACTCTAGATGTAATGGCTATTCAGCGATCAAAATAGTAACATTTTTTTTTGCTTCTATCTCCGCTCGATATTTATGAATCATTTTTCCAGTGATCAAACGTTTTTTTCTTTCTGCATTTCTGCATCACTCTCAGAGCCATTCCCCGTGAAAAACGGGGACGAGGAACTAGGAGAAATTGGTTGTAACCGGTTTTTAGGGGGTAGCGGGTGAACTATTCAAGCGATGATTCAGTTAGGTTGAGAAAATGTTCGAATTTCTGGGAGTGTAATTATGTTTGTTAAATAATAAAAACTTTAGGACAGTGGTAGAGCGTGTACTCCATTAGACAGGTGAGTGCTAGAGTTAATTGTTCATTGTGCTCATTGCAAGGTGGTTATAATGTGATCGGACAAAGTTAGTTCTTATATATTGTTGTTAGACATCAAACGTTTACACCGACAGACATGAGTAGCTCGTCAACATCTGAATCTATGCAGTCAGTTTGCTCGTTCTAATTTAATCCACACTAAGCAATTGTATATTATCAGAGTTGCAATAAATCTGGTAATTTTTGGGGGTAAATATTGTTTCATTGCGTTGGAAAGAATACACATACATATATACATGGTTACACATACACACACGCATTAACATCATCATCATCATTATTGTTACATCACATGCACACCATTACACTGCACACGATGCGCACGCTCGCACGCACGTCCGCACACATTATATCAGCTCCACACACATGTTATTGTGATGGTAAGTTTTGTCTCTTCATACATTGAAAATGTTATAGAGCCATGCTTAATTAAATCGTAACCTCAACGCCCTCAACACATGTTAGTGAAGTGTAAATGTCAAACACAGCCTTTGCAGCAATTAAGATATATGAATAGTAGTATACACAGGTTAGTGGTCTAATCAGCTTTTTTTCCTTCTCGATCATCTACTTTGATTACTCATAGGCAAAGCATCACACTGGAAACAAATAGGCTAGAACAAGAATAAACCACCATTAGTACTGTGGTTGTTTTGGCTGCGTATGTGTGAAGTATCCCTAAATTCTAGAAGCTGAAACACTCCCCCTCATAAACCATTAGTTCAGTGATTATTTTTTTTTGGTCAGGCACCTTTTAAATCACATAACACAGCCGATTTGGTAGGAGTTAGGAAAGCTTAAAGGTGACTGGTCAACAGTAAAACGTATATTATTCTCAAAGCGTACATACATGGAACAGGTACTATCGATTAGCAAATTTTTACATGGGTCAGGCAATGGTAAATGTATCATCAACCGACATGCAAACATCTAAATAGACTAAGCAACTCAGTAGGGGGTTAGAAAAATTATAGGCGACTGGTTAAAGCCTCCTCTTAAACTCTGTACCGGACAAGTGCTATAGTGAGAGCCTACACGTGTCTACAGAGAAAACAGTTGGTAGATTTGAGGTGTGGTGGACGTTGAGATATATGGTTATTAGTTTGTACGAGTGAAGATGCAGCAAGCAGAAGGATGTAATTAGAGTATGACGGTGCAGTGTTGAACTCTTACTGGAGGGTTTTAAAGTGAAAAGGGTATGGTCATTTGATTATGCACTGATTCTCGATTAGTTGAGTAAAAGAGGGCGTGGACATGTGACTAGATACTGGCTCCTGATTGGTTATTCTTCTAGAACGCACATTTTCTATCTACTATGTACATATTTATAAAACTATTTTTGGACCCCCCCCTCCTCCCAAAAAAATTTAGTTACGGGCCTCAGGTAGATGATTGGAAATTTCGAAATTTTCGGTTATAAAAGATTACAAATAATCTCTATTCTATAAACGTTATTGTTCCTACATTACAGTTATTATATAATCAGTTTGTGGTCAAATAGTGCGAATCGGTGCAAGATTTTTGAAACATTTCGGAAACAAAATGATAAAAATCGAAATTATTGAAAAAAATCAAAAATATTTCTATGAACATCATCCCCTTTTAGTATCGATTTGATCAATTATTAATTCAATTAATTTCCCTCGAAAGGAAATAAAAGCTAATCTTATTTTGCGTTGAATCAAAAGTACGTGTACACAATGAAAAAGTGCATACCTGCACATCAAATATTCCGGCAGAATAATCATTATTACTCGTTTCAACTTCCTTTTAAACTTACACTACGAGATATAAGTGAACTATGCAAAAAAAAATCTTTAAAAATAAAATATATTTTCAACCGTCCGGTATGTCATTAATTACTCTCCTCGTTCGATTTAACGAGCTCGTGACAGCATATCAAATTTATCTCAATGAATTATGCTCGATTTTGCTGGTAATTGAAAATTTTGTGTTACGCCGAACGTAATATTTTAGCAAAAATTGAGCTGGCAGTCTGATTCGACGACAGCCCTCTTAAAATTTGAAGATATTTAAAAAGTTAGTAATAGTTCTGTACAAATTGTGTTGATAATAAAAAAATTCGTGCCACTACCTCTACGTAGGCGGATAATTACTATGGTATGTCATTTAATGCACGAATGCGTGTTTTATCCTGCGCACGTTCTCATATATATGTTTTTTTTAACAGGAGGAGGTATTCAATTCGACTGTATTTTTTTTTTATGTGTGTTACCAAAGAACTTTCTTCTAGATGAACCGATTTTGATGATTCTTCTTTTATTTGAAAGGTGGCGTTTCTCATGTGGTCCCATTTAAATTTGATCAAGCTCTGACCGGTAGTTTTTGAGTTATCCTTAATAGTAATGCGGGAGATTGAAGCTTTTTGGATGCTTTTCATTCATGATTAGTTGCAATATCAAGTTAGATTTATTGACTTAAAATACTATAAATTTGCCAAATTACCATGGAAATACGTAGCTTTTGATATTTTCACCGTAGAAAAATATCTGTTCTTATTAAAATGTTTTAATTTAATCGAATAAAAATGATGCACTAAAAGGTAAAAAATAAAATGATTTTTTACAAAAAATAAATACCGATACTTGAAGATTTATTATAAAAATTTAAAAATGCACTAAAAAGTAAAAAATAATCACTCCCAATAAAGAATATATATCAGACTGATATACCCTTAAAGGTGACATTATCGTAATTCTTATACAACATTAATACCTTAATTAGAGTAGGATTTAAATTACATATTAAAAGAATAATTAAAAACTGCATTAAATGTTCATAAAATTGTTCCCAGATATAGTAACATGAATTTAATTGCAACTCTAATAAGTATTACGATAATGTCACCTTTAAGGATATATCACTCTGATATATATTTTTTATCGGGAGTAATTATTTTTTACTTTTCAGTGCATTTTTAAATTTTTATAATAAACCTTCAAGTATCGATATTTATTTTTTGTAAAAACGCATTTTATTGTTTTTTTTTGTTTTTTTTGTGGCGGTAACTGCGGAGGGAAAAAGATATAACCAATATCCCTTACCAAAAAAAAACCCCAAAAAAAAACCAAAACAAATAATAAACTTTTCATGAACATGAGAAATAATTGATAGTTAACATTTCAAAAAAGCAACAAAAAACCATTAAAAATTAAATGATTTATTATCTCGGGGTAATTTGCTTTAAATTGGAAGAGAGTAAATGGAATTTTGAAGTGGAAATCACCTCGTATCCAAATACAATAATATTGTGTATTGCTTTTACGACATGTGTTCAATTGCAAGTAAATGAAATTTATTTTTTTCTGTCCGAAGCTCAAACCATTAAGTGTATACGGTAGAATATTTGAATAACTGTTATATTTCTAATTTCGTGCGTAGAATTTAAAATTCGACTGAAAAACATCCGAAAAAACATTGATGCAATATTTCAAACAAGGAGAGTAATCATATAAAAACTGAAACGAGAATTACACGCCAAACTAATTCGATTTTTAACGGAATTACGTAACGCTGGACGAAATTTTAGTCTCAGCTGAAAGTTCCTCAAAAAAACTAGAACTTCCGATAATTTATCCAGCATACATTTGCGACTTTAAAAATGTAAGCCGGCACGTCAAATACAAGTGCGCTAAGGGGAATTTCGTGTTTTTATTTGCTCGCTAATTTTCACGTTCCGATCAGCTCGGCTGAGAAATTATTTTTCGAATTAAAAACCAGAGATTAAAAATAAACACTTGAAAATTCCCCGGCTATATTTTCTTCTCCGACCAAACATATTTCTTACAATTTTTGATGAATAACAGGTTCTCTGCAGCTTGTCTGCCGTTCATTTCGAATTGAAGTGTTTAAAAAAAGGGCAGCTTGTTTATCTAATATTTAGTCAGGCAATTTCAGGCTATCGAAAACGCGATCACTATCGTCAGAATTAGCCGACATTAAAACAGTGGCGGATCCACGGGAGGGAAATAGGGTGGTAGGGGGGGGACATCCAATGAAAAAGAACCAAAGCCTCTATGACAAAAATTTGTTATAACGGGGAAACTTAATTTTTGTATAAAAGTTTACACCTGCGGATTTAATAATTAATATTTAATACTGTTTTCTAGTAAAACTATTAATGTTACCTTTTTATTCTATTTTAAATGTAATTATCATCGATCTTTTACCATTTTTATTTATTTTTAATTTTTATTTTGTAATTTTAATTAATAATAGAGTTCAATGAGAAATATATATATATATCATATGTATTTAAACTTGCTCACGAACAAAGAGAATTCGGATCGGATTACTAACAAAAATAAAAAAGAAGCAAAGTGTCTAATAAAAATGCTATCTTTCTTACTATTTCTAAACTACCATTCTTTAGCTATATAATTTTATAATTTCGTTTTAAATTAAAAATTGTAATAATTATAGATTTTTAAAACACATTTTTTAAAAATTTCTAAAGAGGTCGTTATTTGATTTTCTTTATGAAACAAGGGGGGGGGGGGGGGTATTTCTCAAATCTACTGCCTACCGTAGAAGATATTACGTAATTATACGATTCCCCCGAAATGTCTCACTGGATCCGCCCCTGCACTAAAATCTTCTGATAACGTTAAAAAAGAGCATCCTTTCACATTAGGCTGCAATTTTGATGTTCAGCGAAACACGAAAAAGTAATAAATAGAAATTTATGAAGTTATCAGTTTTCCGTTAAAAGTATTAAAAATTAGTGCAAAATAATAATATGAGAAAAACAAAACAACCGAATAACTAAAATATCCTTTTAAAACAAATCAATGTCAATTTTTGCGTTGAAATGAATAAATGAAAGAAAAAAAAAAAAAAAAAAAATCTGCACAGATTTATAAAAATAGAAAAAACAGAACAACCGTGTATAACTAAAATACTAGTTTAAAATAAACCAATCTGTTGTGTATTGAAATATAAGTAAATAAATAAACGACGAAAAAAGTATTTTTTTAAAAGAAATACACCTACTTCAACATTTACTATGAAAATATAATAAAAATGCGCTAAAATGTAAAAAATAATTATTCGATAAGAAGATAAAATTTACAGTGAAATATACATACATGATGGTAATATTAGGATAATTCTTACATAACACTTTTTTTCGGTAGGCACCGCATTAAAATCAGAATATCTAGAAACTAATTAACGAATACAAAACCTTTGCAATATTGGAAACATGTAATGAATATTTAATTCGGTATTTAATTATTATTGTAGTTTGGTTTACCGAGACTCTAATAAGTATTATTAATGCTGTATAGGAATTAAAATTATCTTTAAGTTTATTTTTCATTGTAAAATATATTATTTTTTATTGAATACTTTCTGATTTTTAATGCATTTTTATTTTAAACTTTCATAGTAAAGTTTGAAGATATTTTTTTAAAAAACATTTTATTTCACAATTTTCAACATGATATTTAAGATTTTTTTCCTGATAAAAATTAATTTTTTTCTTAAAGTGACAACCTCGTAAACGACGCCATGGCTCGCTTAAAATACGTTTTCCTTATTCTAGGTTACATTTCCACGGTAATTAACACTGATAGTACTTTAATTTTCCCAAATTACGTTTTCACGCTTAATATTGATGCCAAGCCCGACTATTATATTAATAAAAAATTGTCCGAAGGAAGCGCATTTTGTCACGTTCTTTGATGACCACTCAGCTGTTTGCGGTTACCGATAATCAACGGTACACTCTCATCGTACCACCGTCGAATGGTATACTCTGGAATGAACAAAGAACCATTAAAATTGGTCTCCATATAGAGGTGTAAGTTACGCGCGAACAAACATAAGAAAAGAAAAAACAAAACATTCTTGAGCGTGTATAACATACTTTTTTCCTATACATATAATGAACGGAGGAATAATCCTCCTAGTAAGATGGTTCAGAAATGACAAAAAATAAGCAATAGCCCGCGAACGGTTTGACTTATTAATTTCGAAATCTGGATCATAAATTACAGTTAACATTCCATCTACGACAATCTATAACTATAAGATAATGGATTGCCGTAGGCGGGGAAAAAAGTCTTAGAGAATGTACAACACGGAATTTAAAACGACCTCAAAAATCATTGAAAAAGGAACCACCGCTTTATAAGAAAATTATAGCCGTGCTTACAGCTTTATAGTTGGACCACCGTGGTTAAAGTTCAAAATTTTTGAAAAAAAATACTCCCCCCCCCGGCATATGGTATAATATCGGTGGAAAGATCGTTCTTTATAGAGATTTAATTTCCTTAACGAAACTTTCGAAGTTGGCGAAAAGTTCAAAAAAGCACAAAAAACCACGTCTCTTCCCCTTCGCGAAAAACCAGATTTTTTTGTTTTGAATTTAGTATTGTGTAAATGTAAATATCATGGTTGTCTTTAAGTTAACATACGGAATCCTCAGCGCATAAAACATTATGCTTGACTGAACTTTTTTTCTTTTTTTGAAATCAATAAATAGAAAAAGCATAACAACTGAATTAAAATATAGACTAGCTCTTAGAGGTTTATATTGAAATAATCCAACAAAAACGAGGGAAAAAATCGATATAAAATTATGTTTCGTGCTAGATTATACTCCCAGATATCGTTGGCCGAACAGTATCCGCTAAACGATGTGACCAACAACAGGAAAGTCAACCGAATTATCATTGTGTGAACACACGCTTACCGCTTACATCGAAGCAAACGAATCTAATCGATACGACTTCTATTCGGATAGAAACTTTTTTCCACGAGCATACACCTGGAAGCAGATTGGAATACTGATGGCTGAATTTCCCGTGGCCGCTTTTAAAGTTTGTTTTCAGAAAGTTTCCAGTCTTTTCCTAGCTGAGCGCTTTCTTTCAATCAAGTCACGTACATGCGGGCAATAGAAATAAAAGATTGAAAATCGTGAAAAACCCACATTTGCTATCAAGGTTGCCGAGGTGAAACCATTTCCATTTCATCGTGGAAATTCTTAACACACCGCAGCTTCCAAATTTTACACTTTTAACGTAACATAATATTTAACTAAAACCGGACCCGTGCTAATGGGCTAGAAGAGAGCAACGAAAAAGGAAAAAACTGAGCCCTCAGCGTTGCATAAAACATAAATTACCTATAAAGCCGTTTCCTTTTTTTTCTTTCTTTCGCAGCTTATTTTGTTGTTATTACATAAAAAGGATACAAGGAAAAATCCATCTACTACAAAAGCCATTAAGAGTAATTCAGAAACAACTGCGCCCTTAAATTCTTCCAGCATTCTTCCATTGTCAAATCCGATATATATACATATACATATACATATATATATATATATATATATATGCGTTTGTGTATGTGTGTATGTACGTTTTATTTTTTTAATATGTCTGGCGTTTCATGAGTTGATATACAGAGTGCCTTGAAACTTTCAATATTACGCTGTGTTGTAATCCGAGCAATGCAAGTCCAAATAGAAAGAAAAAATGAAGCGAACATAATAGTGCTTGAAAAAAACGCATTTTTGACTACAATACAATTCCGATATTGTTGGAGTTATCTTACTGCCATGGATTACTTTGCACTTTTTAAAAGCTCGCTTTCATTAAGCATTCGCAGCTTTAATTTGCAAGCTGCGCGGTACTTTTGTTGGTTGATTCATAATGACTTTCATCGACTGACTGCCAACAGTTGCGAATCGACAGAGTTTGTAAGAATATCAAGATTTTCGTCGACTAAAATTCAGGATTCATGAAAGAATATCTTAAGAATAGTATACAAGCTTTTCAGTTTTAGTTAAGAAATACGTCATTTCGTACAAGAAGTTAAAAATAGGAAAGTGATCGAAGAGATATAGGTCAATAGCTAGAGCACTATTTAAACTGTCAGATTAGGGATCAGCGGCGAAATTATTATTTTTTATGCGAAGATCGGAATAATGAAAATTAAGCGTTTAAAAGTTGCCCGGCGGATATCCGCAGCGAGTTAGTTATCGATACGGTTTATACCATTTTGTATAATGAAAGTCTACTGGATTGATAAGGTAATTGTTCCAATTTCAAATCTAACATCAACAACAATAACGGTAGTCAGAATTACAAATTGTATAGATCGCAAACGCGTACAAACGTAAACCCCTATATTGTGGCATTTTTATGATCAGCATTACTTGTAAACTAAACCAAAAGAATATGAAATGAGAAATTAATATTGCGTTGGTAAATTCAATTAAAATCTTAATATAAAATTGAACTACATTTTACATCAACAATTTTACGCTGCATTCTTATCTGATATTTTAATATGTGAAATTTACAATTTTCTACAATGTGTAGACGTTCAGTCTATGAAAATAATAAATATTGTAGATTGTGGAGAATTTCTATACGTTATCTAGTAATTTCGCCTATGATACCAAAAAGTAATGGAATTCTCTGTGCACATAAGCTTAAAAATATTACAAAACTTAAGTAAGTTCAGTTGCAAAATATTTAAGAAACAAAGGCAATCACTGCATACTTTAAAAAAGATATTCCAACATACGCCATAATATTAAGATCTATGGCATTTTTTCTATCGGGGATAACACAAAAAAACCTGTTATTTTTAAAAAAAACAATATTTATTCACTTATTTTGGTTTTACTGTATATGCAATATATATATATATATATATATATATATATATATATATAAAAACTCGGTCATTTTAGCCTCACAAGGGGCTGTGCCCCTTGACCCCTCTTGCTTTCATTTCTGTCCCTTTCTCTTCTATACTTTGTATAAAATAATCAAAATTTACAATGTAATTCTTACTGGCATCAACACAAGAAGAAAAACAAAACATAATCACAAAAATTCTATCCTAACATTTAACTTTCATTATATAAAATTAAGATATTGTTTCATTACATTTTTCGTTAAATATTTCGTTACATAAAATTGTGACATTTTTTAAATAACAATAACAAAAATCCTATAAAATATAACAAACGTTACATAAAGTTGGGACATTCTGCGTTACATAAAATTGGAACATTTTTTAGGACATTTTTTTAGGACATTTTTTGGGACATTTTTTCGAACTGACGATAGCTTAAGAATTGCGTTGTAATTAATATATATATTATGTATAATTCCATTACTTTCACACAGTTATTTAGCTATGTTCTATTTCTCATGTAAATAACGAATTTTTGAAGTAACCCTTTTAAGTCCCGAATACAGTTTACCTAAAGTAATTCATGATAGATTGATGCTGTTTACACTGATTTCAATCGTTTTAAAGATAGTTAATGTAATTGATTGCGGGTAACATGTTCTGAATAGTAAGGTTAATGCCTGTTCGAAATATGTCCGAATTGTTGCAAATACTTTTTTATTTTCTTTATTCTTGCTAATTTATATCTAGCCTAGTTGACTATCAAATAAATGCTCCCTTGCATGTTCACGTGTGTGTGGGGAATACATCCATCCCTATTTTATCCAAACTAAGTCTTGAACCATAGTTCTCTTCAATCGTCTCGTAACTGGTTTATCTGGAAGAGCAGCTGGCAACTCATGTAACGCATCAGATGTTTTTGAGCTTGCTCTTAGATAACTTCATCAACCGTGGAGATTTTCAGGTCTCTATATATTAGGTCGTTCGTAACATACCATGGCATTCGATATATCATTCGAAGTGTTTTATTCTAAAACCATTGTGTCTATTAGTTTTCTTTACACATCACCAAAACGGCGCTGCATAGGTCCATATTGGTTAAAATACCATCTGGTATATTAAAACTCTGTTCTTCAGAGTCCGTTGCGACCGAAGCCCTACAAGCCAATATAGATTTTTCGGCTTCTGATCTGACTCCTTTCTTTTCTTTCGCGTACGAAGTTTCTAATTAATGGTTCGATCTAAGTGTACTGCGAGATATTTTATACCGTTTCTTTTCGGAGCTACGTTCTTTCCTAAAAATATCTGATTGTTACGATTCCTTTTATTTGAAAAGACACATGGGCACACGTATCATCTGGGTTTATTTCCAATTTCTATGTCCTTGACTATTGTAAAATGGTGTTCGCATTTTTTTTTTTTTTGGAAAGCCGCGGTTACAACGGCAGAATTCTTGTTTGAAGCAATTATCATCGTATCATCAGAAAATGTGACCATTTGTACATTTTCCTCCATAAGAAGAAGATCCGCTGCATACAGCTTGTACAAAAGAGGTCCCAATACACTTCCGTGCGGGACTAATAGGATACATTTATGAGTATTCTTCATTATGCTCGACTTGAAATTGTCGGTCAGCTAAATAAGATTTTAACAATAAAAGTAGTATTTTTCGGGGACAACCGCTTTAATTTCGTATGACAGGGTTTCATGCTATATTTTATCGAACGCTTTATCTAAAAACAGGGCTTCATTATATTTTCTGTTTTCAATTCCCTCTTCGATTATTTCTACCATCCTCCGTACTTATTGCAAATAAATAAATTTAATTCAGCATATATATATATATATGCCGTCATTAATCCCTTCTACCGTTTCTTTTTTGTTATAAAAAAAAAAAAGAAAAGAAAAACGCTCTACTGAATTCGCGCGCTTGCAGGCATGTCCTTCTGCAGAAAAAAAGAAATCGAAAAGTGAAATTTCTGTTTAGCTACGACTAGGGGCCCTGATTTGAGATAATAAATGTAATTAAGGAAAATGAGAAAGATCAACGAGTGAAGATTATTTTTAAGAAATTCTGTAGAATGGTTCTTATGTTATCTATGCAGCGCCGGTGTGTTTCATTAAATTTTTTATGAATAGTAAAAAAAGGAAAAAGGCATAAAAGCTTCTTCTAAATGGTGTACCTTTTTTTAAACGTGTAATCTATTTTTTCACGCAGAGATATTAAAAAAAACAAAATAAACTCCATTGGATACGTATATAATGTAACGAAAAAAATGTTAGCGAAATTTCTGAATATCTTCTGAAATTAATTGAAAAAACAAAAATTCGAAATCTGCAAAGTGTACTCAATCACACAAGCGTTCGCCTTTAATACGTGATATGAATTTAGACTTTAATAATGCCTTCAACGGCTAATAATTTTCCGGAATATTTAAAAATTTTAATCAAAAGTAAAAATCTTAAATGGAAATAAAAATTCCAATTTTGAAAAAAAAAATAAAAGCAGATATTAATACACCAACAAAATGCAGCTAAAGCACTTCAGTACGTCCCCGGGGAAAACGTCTGCTGTACTCAGAACGGAGTCTAGTTTTTATTTAGTCGTACGAATGAAGGGATTTAGTCGGCGTAAATATTACGAGCATTACCGAAAATGGATTTTAAAAACCGGGGCTATCTTTTTATAGACTGAAACTTTTCTTTACGTATAATCTCTACCATCCGCCTAATACCTATTCAGCGCCCTTGGTAAAATGATAAAAAATAACGCCATTACTCCAAGTCTCTACCACGAATCGGCTCTTACATTACGTACTGCTTAAAAAACCGACTTCTTCTCCTTCGGGGAGAACTAAACAATCTGCCAAACGATAAAACATTCTGTAGATTGACTTGTCAGCCAGTTTCGAAACCAGCTAAGAATTTCTACCATGAATTTTAGCAGAACTTCCACCTTTAGTTCGAACAACTGTTATCTGATGACTAGCTTACTTGATTTTTTTTTTTTTTTTTTTTTGAAAATATATATTAATATTTGCACATTTTCTCGTCAAGCGTGAGAACTTAGCTGCTAAGGCAGCAACACATAGCCCAATGCCCGAAGGCACTCCTCTTGCTTAATTAGGGTCATCTTTTTTCCAGGAATATAAGGCAGGGGAAACTATGTGGCCGGCTCACACATCATGGCTGCGATCCACTAAGGTGAGCACTGAGCCTTGGTGGCCACCGATAACCATGTCCCGCAGAGAGTTTGCAGCATTAACTAGACTCCGCATAGGGCACACAGCAATATCCCACAACTATTTGCTCTGTTCCATATGCAATTCCTCAATTTCGCCATCCGCTGAACACGTTCTGGAACATTGCCTGCCTACAGGCACCTCCAACTTACCATCGGTTACGTTGTCAAATGAACCAAAACAGGTACAGGATATGCTACACCATATTAGAGCGGCTAACCTATTAAAACACTTCTGATCTTGCACTGATCCATGTGCTGTAATAATCCCGGCAATTACACATAGCACATGGACCATATAAATTTAAAGAAAAAAAAAAATATATCAAAAAAAAAAAAGAAACAAAAAACAAACAAAGTGTGCGTCAACTAGAACGGTGTAACAACAACAACCGCAGACACTGATTATCATTTGGTTGAAATAATATTACGGATTGTAAAGAATTTGTCTCGGAGATGAAAATGGAATGATGGAATATGTACTCTTCACACATAGGCGTTAGAAAGATATCCCCCCTCCAAAGTATTGTTGGAAATGTGGGGTGTTTGATTATTGCCGAAAAGTCCTTATTGTAAACAATTAGGGCATAGTATAGGAAATTGTTGTAAAGTAAGTTATATAGCGATAATGATAAATTTACGCAACTTATGAGACCAAAAGGTGGATCTGAATTGAAACCAATAATTTAATATGCACTTATTAGTAAGTAAATAAGTTCCACACCCTTAACGGGGCGTCGGGGATTGTGTAATTAAGCTTTTCATAATGTACTTAAGGATCTAATGGATCTGATGAGAATAGTGGAGCCAGTTCCTTTCTACTTGGGATTCGCCTTCACTTTCCACCAGATAATTCTCTGGTGTAACCAATATTCAATTTCAGATTAGGTATAAACTTGAGAGCGATTCGGATCTGGAACGCGACACATCTCGAATCTGTGTTCCCTCTGATTAACGGAATAAAATTAGACAATATCTTCGGCGCCACTAGTCTCCGTAGAGTTTAGATGCAATTGTTCTAAATCCTAAAATTAAACTTATTTTAAACACAGGTGCTAGCATTTCCTTGGTAAAAAGAGAAAATCCGCTTTCGAATTACAATGATAATGAAAAAATATACTCGCGGAGTTAATCAGCGATAAAAAGAATAAATTAACATTTTTTTTTTTTTTTTTTTTTTTTCTCGTGAAAGCAACACATCCTGTACCGTGTTTAACTACTGTGGCTATAACAGTACGAAGATGCGCAGTTTGTTTTTACAGATATCTGCTTATTCCGCTAGTTCTGATAAATTGTGTTACAGATAAAATTGCATTGAGGGAATTCTCAAGAATGTTGGTGACTGTTTTGTTATTAATTGAAGGGGACCGGTGAGGCGACAGTGCTGGACAGTCGCACAATATGTGAGGAGTTGAGGGAGCAACATTTTGGCCACAGAAAGGACAATTCATAGGAGAGGGGGTTCTTTGCAAAATAAAATTATGCGACATGGCCGTGTGGCCTGTGCGCAAGCGGCTAAGTGCGCAGAAATCTCTACGGGAAATGTTTTTTTCTGGCCACCATGATTCAATTAAGGGTCTGATTAGCCTTAAGAAAGTCTGACACGAGAACCAATGGGTTTTCCATAATGACGACGTGAGATTATTGAAGATTATGTTCGAGAGATAAGGTGGAGGTGGGCTGTTACTAGGCGAGGAGCAATATATTTCTGCTCGAGCGGATGTATCGACGCGTTCATCTGCAGGAATCCCAGCATGGCTGGGCGCCCACAGAAAGAATACGGAGCACTGTCTCTTAATAAGTTCGTATGCTACCTGTTGGGTTCGATACGGTATGTTTGATAAGGGGATTAGAGATTGTCAATAAAGCCGCGGATGAATCAGATACCAGCAGGGCTTTCTGTGATGTAGGCTCTGTAGAAAGAAAATATTCCAAACAGAAAAATACTGCGTATATTTCAGCATCCAGTACCGAGCAATTATCATTCAGTCGAATTCTTCGAATCACGTCGCAGACTTCAAAGGAACAGGCGGTTGGGGATGAAATAGCCTCTGGGGTAGCCTTGGCAGCATCCGTGTAGAAAATGAGGTGGTCGGGGTATTTTTGCATTGTTGCTGCTGTCAACTGAACGATATTCGGGTGCAGGGGTTTATTATACTTCGTCATTGAAAAATTAACATCAATGTTTAAAGGAGCCCGCGGCGGAATCATGGTGTTAGGAGCTAGGTTAGGGAAAGGGATTACGCTCACGTTGTGCTGCGATAGGAGGGCCAGGATTTCTGGGAGAGGGTCATTAGGGAAGTCTGGGGTGTTGGGGAGGTCATTTGTGTCAATAGGACAGGCACGTTTACTAGGGAAAAGAGCGAGGGTCTCACGGTGGTAATAAAAGGTTCGGAAATACTTTAGTAGGGGAGTGCTTAACAAAGCACATAAACTTACAGACGGTGAAGTTCTATGTGCGCTAAGTATCGTGCGGAGCGCCGTGTGGTGTATTGAATCAAGGGATTTAAGTAAAGAAGGACTGGCTGACGAATACGCCTGGGACCCGTAGTTTATTCTGAAAATGACTAAGGGTTTGTATATGGCAAGGAGAGTTTTCGGAGATACATTATACTTTGTGTTTGATACATATTTAAGAATAGGTAGGAATTTATGACATTTTAAGATTGGATATGTGAGATCGCCAAGTTAGCTTTTCGATCGAACAGTAGTCCAAGAAAAGTAGCAGTATTGCGGAAATGAAGTGAGGAATTTTCTAGATTGAGGCGGATGCTGGAGGTGAGTTTTGACGTCCCCTATAGAAATCAACACAGATAGACTTAGATGGAGAAAACACAAGACCGTTATTGTTACACCAGGATTGTAGTTTTGAAATAGTTTTTTGTAGGATTTTTTGAGCATTTGCTGGAAAACTGGAAGACAGGGAAATGTTTAAGTCGTCAAAGTAGAGCCGGGCGTTTACAGGCGGAGCAATACAATCATTTATATCATTGATATAAAAAATAAACAAGGTTGCACTAAGGGCAGATCCTTGTGGTAAGCCATTCTCAGTTTGAACGGTGCTTGATGTTGACGGACCAATCTTAACATGGAACGTTCTGTTTGTTAAAAAATTATTCAGATACTTGGCCATGTTTCCACTTATACCAGCTGTTGTCAGCTTGGATAAGAGGCCGTATCGCCATACTCTGTCGAATGCCTTTTCTATATCGAAAAAGACGGAGTATACATGTTGGCGTCTGTGAAATGCTGTTAATATTTGCTTTTGTAGGCTCAGCAGATGATTAACTGTAGTACGCTTCTTACGCCCTCCGGCTTGTGACGAGGATAGGAGATTATTCTGTTCAAGGAAGAAAAGGAGACGCCGATTAACCATTTTTTCCAGCGTTTTTGCGAGGAGGACACTTATGAGGGATATAGGCCTGTAGTTTTGTGGAAAAATATTTGGTTATAGATATGTAAGAGGAAGTTTTCCGCTGACGGAGGTAAATGTTTTAACATATAAGGATGGATGGAATCAGGCCCAAGCGCGCTGTTTGCAGTATGGTACTGGAGTTGATAGTCTAGTTCAGAAATGGTGAAATGGCAATTGTAGGAAAGTGAGGAGTCAGAGATGATAGTTATTGGTTGTTGTTCCGTGGAATATTTCTTTAAAGGGAAGGCAGACGAATATGAGGATGACTCCATTGCAAAATGATTCGCAAAAGCATTTGCGACTTCCAACGGGTCAGATAACATGGAACCATTCTGATTTATCGAATAGGAAGGGGTCGCACGATTAATACCGTTCAGTGTCTTAATTTTGTGCCAAATATTGTGACTAGAAGTATTTATGGAGATTGAATGCATAAATTGCTGCCAAGATTCCTGTTTTTTGCGCCTAATGAGGCTCCTCGCAGCTGCACGGCGTTTTCTAAATTCGATCAAATCAAGATATGAGCCTGTTGATTTGAACTTCCTAAGGGCATGTTTACGTTGGCGTACGGCTGTTCCTATTTCGGGGCACCACCATGGGACCCGTCGGGATCTGTTTGTTGGGACAGACCTAGGAATGGATGCTAGAGCAGCATTCGTAATAGCGTCGATAAAGGAGTTGATGTTCTCTGATAAAGATTCGGATGGCTCGCTGGGATCGTTTACTTTAACTGAAAACATATCCCAATCCGCCTTGTGGAATAGAAATTGAGGCTTAGGTGAGAGGGTTTGGGTAGGGTGGGCTTCGGACGGGCATATGAGTATAGGAAAATGGTCGCTAGAGCATAAGTCCTGTAGCACAAAAGTGCTCAGGTGAGGGAAGATGGAAGTGGAAACAAGTTTTAGGTCGATTGTTGAGAAAGTATTGTGGGACAAATTAAAATGGGTGTAACCAGGAGGGGGGAAAGCAGTATCAGATCGTTATCTAGGACCAGTTTATTGATGACAGAGCCATGTCTGTTTTCCAGTGTTGCTCCCCACAAAGGTGAGTGGGCATTAAAATCACCGAGTAATATTAGTGGCTGGCTGACCTGTGATAGCACTGACTCAAAACATATCTGCAGTGATTATATAGTTCGGAGGCACATAGCAGTTACATAGAGTTATCGGGGTGGCAGATATCTGAGGAAGATGGACAACCACTGCAATCATTTGTAAGGGGGTACTAAAATTCAACTGTGTTGCTGGGACAGAGGAGTGGACCATAATGGTAACCCCCCTCCGTTTGCCCTAAACCCATGAAAAATACCTTTTATGACTTAATAGAGAATAGTTTTTCTGCCTTCGTGTAAAAATTAATTTTCCCGATAACAACAGTATCATCGTAGACAATGTATCCACTAATTCGAGAGCTGGCAGTTGTTCTGTGGAGGAAAATAATATTGCCCTTCCCCTCCTCTTCAGAAACTATTAGCAAAGTTGCGGACATCAATCCGGCATTTATTTAACGAAATCCATTATACGCCGTAAATGGCACTTTTTAAAAGTTTATATTCAGGACACGGTCAAAAAGGTAGGTGCGACTAGTACTTTCCCCTGCGTGAATTAAACGACGGGTGGTTTTCAAGGTTAATACATCTAACATCAGTAGTACTATATTGTCATATTTATTAAGTCGTGGTCGACATAAAATCTACATTTTAATTATGAGAATATTTCCAGATGGTGTTTTCAAAGTTGCAACATTACAATTAAAGTGAGTGTAGACATTTGAATATTGTATGTAACGTATATAAAATAAATCTTCGTATTTCGTTGTTTTGGAATCGCGGTGAAATAATTAAATAATAGTAAATAATAATAATAATAATAATAGTGAATAATAATAATAATAGTGAATAATAATAATAATAATAATAATAATGCTATATACGCGGCGTCTGATTATATTTTCGAGATAATAATGACGGTACCCTTCGAATATTTCGTTTAAATAAATTATCTGGAAAAGGAAATGTTTCTGTCATGGTGATTTTCGCAAATTATTCATCTTGACGGTTCACGGAATGGAATTTTGCGGTCTGCGGGCGATGATCGGTGAATAAGTAGTCAGTCGCAAATCAACAGGCTCGATTTTCCCACT
Source organism: Icerya purchasi (assembly GCA_039619475.1). Classification (NCBI taxonomy): domain Eukaryota; kingdom Metazoa; phylum Arthropoda; class Insecta; order Hemiptera; family Monophlebidae; genus Icerya; species Icerya purchasi. Next base: position 245,576,886 of record CM077115.1, read on the forward strand.
TCTCAGGCCTCGTCTCCGGCTTACCCCTTGTCGAAAACAGCGAATGAATTTGACGGTATCGTTCTCGAAGAAACTGGCGTAGTTTTGTCGGAAAAAATTATAAATTAAAAATATTATTACAGAACTTCAGTTCGCCTATGGTGAAAATATCGAAATGAATGTACATGTGTGTATAATAAGTGGAACGGGACGGACGCCTTCCTCAGCGAACGCAAGCGCGGAATCGCGAGATAAACTTCAAAGAATTGATTCTGGGAAACCCAACGGCGACTTGTAATCAAAGAGGGCAGGACATGTAATATTCCGACGAGCGAAGAAACCCGCTGTTAGGATCATCCCCGGCTTTGGCGCTACCGAAATTAACGACTGCTTTTAAAAGGCAATAAGTTAGTTTATTTTTGCGGAAGGCTACTGAAGAATGCAGAGCTATATATAGCTTGGCCGAAACTATACAAGATGTCAAAAAACTAATAAAAGAAAAGAGGCGAATTGCGAGGGAAAAAACTGCGAAAAAAGTGTTTTCCCGAAGTTTTCTTTCACTTCGGTGTTCGTGGGGGCGAGGTAATATATGACGGTCACGAAGAGAAAAAGAAAAAAGGTAATTTTTTTTTTTAATTCTTTCCATTCTCTGATCTGGCGTTTAATAAGAAATCTTAGAAAGTCTTTCAAAAAGCGAGCAACGCGCTCATATTTCACGTCATACCACGCAGCTGAAACTGGCCACTTGAAAAGATTGTCTCGGCCAGGTCGACCAATAGAGGAGATTTAGGCTGTGGTTGAAGCGCGTCGACGTGTACCTTTTTTTTAGGCTCAGCGCGTCGACGTGTACCTTTTTTTTAGGCTCAGCGCGCGCCTATACATAAAACCAAAGGTATATTTTTAAAATAGGCGGCGGGCGATTTCGTTTGAGATACCAACCGATAATGAAAAGAAACTCGAGTTTAATCGCATTACCCCGGGTACGAAATTAAGCGATAAAATAGGCGATAGTTTGATCTGATCAATGTGCGGAATATTTCGCTGTATTCGACAACAGGGAAGTATTAAATTTAGTCTCGCTAGTGTGTACCGAATCACTCAATATTTTCGGTTAAAAGAAAAATAAAAGTTAATTGTTTCGCGAGTTAAGTAAAAATATACGAATACCTGTAAATTTAAAATCTACTTAAAATAATAAGCTGCTTTATCGCGAAATCTCGGCAATTTCATTTATGTTGCGAGACAATTTAATTTTTTTAAATTACTATATTACCTAAAGCAATTTAACATAATTTTAATGCCGACAAGATTGTTTTATTTACAGTTCGAACATTTCACCTATTAATTTTTTCGCCGATCTCTGCCATCCTCTTAAATATGTTTACTGTATCTACGCTCTCTAAGGCTGTGTTCACACTGCACGCGATGCGAAGCGAAGTGATGACGCTCGAAAAAAACACGAAAGTCCGGCAGAGTATTCATTTTGAATGGGAGGGAACGTCCACACTGAGAGCGAAGCGAAGCGTTTTCGTGCGGGTCGCCTGATCCAATCGCAAGCCATGTTGCGATTTGAAGCGATTTCTCGCGAGTTCCATACGTCTGTTTTTTTGTTTGTATTTTTTCGTATTGTAATCGTTCGTCTGTAATCGCTAGCAGTATGAGCACATCATCGCATCGCATCGCGTGCAGTGTGAATACAGCCTAAGTTTCTTCCGCGGGCCGTAATCGGACAGGAATTCCACAGTTCTCTATCAATTTTCAATTTCATTCGCATGCAACCCCGTGTTTACAGATGGTTCGAAGAGCGGCGGATGGTATCGATGCCTCTTTTACACTCTCCCAGATTTTGGATTTTCGAGAATCTTTTCGCCTGCCTCCTTTCTGTTCTCTACATTCATAAGCGTATTAATGACTATCCTACGTTCCATTATTTTCATTTCCTCCAATCACCTTTCCTCTAAATTCTTGATTATATCTAACTCCATGACCGCCCTTAAATTTATTCTCCCTTGCCTGATGATTCCTGTGATTTTATCATACTCCGTATGCGCTCACTTATCCGCGTTCTTTCGTGTTTCCATTCCATTTATACTGATATTTGCTGTGGCTTCCCAGCCATTCGGGCATCTTTCTGATAATGAAGCGGCGGATTCTTTGGTACTCGGGTTGCTGCCTCTTCTCACATATTCATTAAAAAAAGTCCCATATTCTTATCTCCTTCCGTAGTGCAAAGGTTTTCATCTCAGACTTTGGTATCGGATTTATACGTTTCCTCTTTCTCTAACAATTGTTATTTTTATATGTCTGTTCAGCCTAGTCTTTCGGTTAACTTACAGTTCTCTTTGTTTCCTTCAATTCGTTGTTCTGTTGTTGCTTCCGTTATTCGTCTGCGCTCTTAAGCCATACTTTATTATCTTTCTTCCGTTTTCATTTTTCGTCGGGTGCCTCTCCATATTGTGCTATTCACTCAAACGAAGAGCGTGTTTGTGATGCGGATCATATGTTTATTAAGTGTTTATTTTTTTCTGCTGAATGTTCTCTGCTGTCTACTTCAGTAAGCTGTGACTTGGTCATCCTACTCCATATTGCGCCTCTTATATCCTACATTTTCCCTCTCCACATATTGTTCCTATTATTTATTCCTTTCTCCTAACAACGTTTAATATCGTATAAAGATATAATTAACTCCTTCTTATTATAACTGTTTCTGGGTAAAGGTCCCCAATCAACAAGTCCAAAATAAATAAATTTGTTGTTGATAAAATAATGTTTATAAAAGAATTTTTCAGGCACAGATGTCTGGAGATAAGCGCACCAAGAAGATTTGGGAAAACAGTAAATATGGATATCTTGAAATCGTTTTTCGACATACAGACAGATATAAACGGAACTAGACTACCGGTAGAAGATAACGAAAATTACCAAAAAAACCTATTAATGTTTTTTTTTTTTTTTTTTTTTTTTTTTTTATGGCCTGGCGGCTAAATATTAATGTTATTATGTGTAAGTCATATTTTCGCTTTAAAATGTAAATATAAGACTTTTACGTATCTTTTGAAGTTTTTTTTTTTTTTTTTTTTTTTTTGGGGGCGTCGAAAATTCAATCCACCGACAATCTTTTGAAGTTAATTCGTTAAGATTACATAATAATAATTAGAGTAGTATGTTAATAGAAACAAAAAACTAAGAAAACAGCTTATATCATTAGAAAAAAAGAAAATTAATTTTGAAAATCGCTAAAATAAAATCCAAGAACAACGTACCAATTAGAAGATCAAAAAATGTAGATATCCTCTTAAACTAAATAAAAATGTTTCGTATCGCGAAAAAGTTTCAAAATATCGTTAAAAAAATGGGCTAATATTTAAAATACTCGAATTAAAACAAGGGGTTTTGTCTACGAAAATTATGTTTTTCTAATATTGTAGGCTTTACGAATAAAAAATGCATAAAATACACCTGCCTAGCATAACCAAAGAACGTAGCAATTCTAAAGATGGGCATTTCATTTTTATAAAACTAAACATTTCGATGAGCACTTATGAAACTAATAGAAGTCGTATACCTCAGGATATATACATGAGGAAAAGAAGATAGGATTGTAGAAGAGTTAAAACGTGGGGTTAATGGAGTGGTGTGAAAAGTAGGCTGAGCGTGTCTCAGTATATTAAGTAATGTATATACTCGCTATATATCCTTTTCTTCTGACGCAATTAAGTAATTTTTTTTCTTCTTTTTTGATTTTTACGTTCGTAAGGCGTAATATTTCACTCCTATATGTATATCACACCCTTTTGGATGTGTGCTTAACGCTCTAATGCTATAGTTTAAGAATGTTTGTGTAATATTTAAACAAACAACACAAACTTCAATACACAATGTAATTAAAATTATTTTATAAATCACCGACTAGTTTCGGATATTAATCCATAACGGATTAAATCCATAATGGATTAATATCCGAATAGTCTATAACGGATTAATATCCGAAACTAGTCGGTGGTTTATAAAATAATTTTAATTGCACATTGTGTATTAAAGAAGTTTGTGTTGTTTGTTTAAATTAATATCGCACAATAAGTATGTTTTCATATCATATTTGTGTAATATTTAATAATAAACGTTGATAAGCGTGCCGGGCACCTGCATTACAAGGCAGCATTGCTCAGTGGAACCGAGAACTTATTAAAAAAAAAAAAAAGAAAAAAAGAAAAAACAGCTCTGTATACTTTTCTATTAATAAAAAAATCACTCCGTGTATAATATTTTTCAAAAATGTCGATATCCCGACAAAATTATATAAAATTAACATCACAACAGAAATAGAACAATATGTACATAATTTTTAACGTCTATATGTTGTAAAGAAATCTATCATACTTTCTACATCGAATCGGTAAAAATTACCACATCGATTCAGAGTATTGAGAATGTTTTTATAAGCATTTAGAATTAATCAAAATGACACTTTTTTGTACTACAATACAGTCTAGCGTATTCATTAGATTCATCAGACAACATACGAATATAGACAAAATATGTAATAATAATAATAATAATAATAATAATAATAATAACAAAAACAATATTGCAATATCGCCCGAAACAGAAAAGAAAAAATAACATGTATATATATATATATCTTTTATTTTAGTGGGTCCGTTGTCGCTTGGTCAAAACAATGTAACCACAAGCGCTACCATTTTGCATGCGCACGTAAGACTAAAAAAATGCTCGTGGACGCATAGCCCCCCCCCCCCCAGATCGTAATAATAAAATGTTAACTTTTTTAGTATATTCATACAGCGCCTATATGAAATCTGACGAACATATCGGTTACATTAAAACGGTATAAATTCTGCTTTACGATGGAAAGTTCATTGAAAATAACATTGCTACCTTTTTAAACTAGGTGGCGAAGAATTTTTTTAAAGAATATTTAACAGAACTCTCCTCTTCAGTAAAAATCCACACCTACGCAAAAATCTTTTCAAACACCAATGTGAAACTGTCCAGTCCCATCGTTGATTTTACACGAAAAACCGTAACAAAAACGAGGCCGGATTAAACGCATTCCGCTATTTGTCATCTACGTACTGGACACTCTTTATTATTGCCTTCCGCTCTTCATAGATTCTCTCCCGCTATACTCGTATCGTCTTCCATTACACTTTCATATTTGTACTCCGAACTGTTGAAACTAAGAATCGCCACTCTGTACAAAAATTCTTTCCCACTTCGTTTCCTGTCTTTGCTCTTGCTATCTTTAATTCCCTAGTATGTAGTCGAATTAGGTTCCAATATTTCTCTGCGTCCTTTTAGAATCATTTAAGTTTGCTAAACTTACATAATTTTTTTCGACAAATTCAAAAAAAAAAAAAAAAAACAAAAAAAAAAAAATAACACATTTCTTAATACGTTTACGAACCGGAGTCTTCCGATGTATTTAAAAAGTTGAATAATCTCCGCCTGGATTTTTCAAGATTGCTTAATTTACCGCGCGGAGCACACTGCCTTCTATCGACTCTTTTAATCGAATATCACTGTACGCCCAAAAAAAATAAGCGTAGGCCAATCTATGCCCGGAATCAATTTTGAATTTTTTTCTCTATTCTTCGTTCTGTTAGTGATCAACGGACGATAAAGAGTAGAATTCTCTTACGGTGAAATTTGTTATAATTTCAAAATATGCGCCATTTACACAGCATACCCCCGCCGGTTCTTTACTAATTATATTTACTTTTACCACACCGCGTATTATTAAAATAAAGCTTTTCATTTGCTTTTACCTTAAACTATATAAATCGTGTCGCGAAAATTTTTACATTGAGATAAAATTTTTGAAAGTTGAGCGAATTTTATAAATAGAGAGAAAGCTACTTCATCAACACGAGATTAAATTGAGAAAACTTCTGATTCGATAGAGGAGAATAAAGACATTTCTTTTTCAAATTTAATGGTCATAGTATTTTTGGGGTGATATCGAGCTGCTAAAATCGTCCGTTTACTCTCGCATATTTCCGAGGATTGAACGTAATAAAGATCAAGTAAAAAACGTAATAAAGATCAACTAAGAGATCTATTAGCGATAATATTTAATAATTGCGGCGTAGCGGAGATAAATCCTAGTCCATGATGAAGGTTTGTCTCTTGTCGAATTTTTTCATTTCGAAAAGATAATAATAATGACGATCTCCTAGGGTGGCATTCGAGTAGAATTCGAAATGTTGATGTTCTAAGAAAGAAAATGAGTTTCTCAGTATTTGTCTTTGGTAATTGAATGTATCACAGATAAATAATCGATATTATTAATTGACAATTGGTCATTAAATTATTATCGCATCGGATAGCGCACTTCTGGCCGGAGGAATAAAATTTCCGGATACGTAATCCGTATAAATCGAGTAAACAGAATAATAGTATAAGCTCATTCGTATTATTCTGGAAGTAAATTAAGTAGTGAAAGGCTCTAAATTCCAGCCGTTTCGGTGAATCGTTTGTCCTCTAATGTTACGGGGCGAAACACGTGTTAAATAATCGATTAATTAATTTTGATTATAAATCGAAACAATAAAATTTAGATGAAATCTGATCACCTGCAATAAACTCACGCAGCAATGTAGTTCGTGTAGAATTCGGGGGAATAATTACGGGTCTAGTAGTTCTTAGAACCGTTAATCTGTATCATGAATAACACGTTTACCTTTTTCTTTCGCTTTACAAAACTTAGACAAAGTAACTCCTGAGTACGTTTACGTATTAGCCGGAACTGATGAAATAGCGCGCACGTTATTCGCACGACGGTAATTTAAATAGAATGGAACAATATCGGAATACGATTATAATGCAAAAAATTGTATCAAAAATTAATAAAATAGAAAAATTGACTGGAAACGAAAAATAAATACGCGCGTTTGTTAAGAGTTATAAATTACAAATAAAATCTCCGATTCATCTATTGGTTGCACGTTTTTTCCAGAAGTAGTCAACAAATCGAAATTGAAATCGAAATTGAAATCGAAATTGAAATCGAAATCGAAATCGAAATTGAAATCGAAATCGAAATCGAAATCGAAATCGAAATCGAAATCGAAATCGAAATCTAGCTGAATATATATCGCTTTCGTCAAAAATTGCAGTGGGGTTGAACCCGCACGTTTATTCCCGAAAATTCATTTAAAAGGCTGAGGTTTAAGCGAAATCAGAGAATGTATACATAATAAACAAGGATAGTGTGTTCATTCTTCGAGCATTGCGCCGTTCCGATGTAGTTAGAGCATAGGACGAGAAGAAAAATTAACCATTGCGCCTATTTGAAGTCAGTGAACGTAATATGATGGCAATATTAATATGCGACCGAGGCCACTTGTTATCATATAGGTCTTACCGAGCGCGCGTACATTTAAAACCGGCAAAATGTCTTTTCGTTGAAGTACTTGCCAAACCGATTGTAAAGTTCCACTTCCATCTGGTGCTTGGTTCGTTCCTCGAAGTAGTTCAATAGGCTGTTGGCGAGCAGATCAACCACGCGACTTTTCATAGCTCCCAGCACGGATGAATGCGTCCGGAATCCGCCAAACTGGTGCAGTTCAACCGCGTCCAGAATTAGCGAAAAGCTGCCGTCGTCGTTCTCTCGCCCGGTAGCCACCATGGTTAAGGAGTTACTCTTGATCTCGACAGCGATTTCACCGTCGAACTTAACGTTGAGCACGGTCAGATTGAATCTGCCGTAGTATATTCGGAACGTGCCGAAGCCTAACGATACGTTAAACGATACACTGTCCTCGGACTGTTGCGTCAACGAGCAAGGTCCGGTGCGACGGATGCTCGATATGTCGGAGAAATTGCCGCCGCTTCCCTCGAATCGACCCTTAATAGACCAATAGCCGTCTATTTCGAAGTCGCGCGAAAAGTCCGGGATCGCGATTTCGGTCTCGCCTGCGTTCCTCAATTCTTCACTGACTTCCATCAACGCGGAATCCAACACCGAATCGAAATCGTTCCCGTCCAATAGAAAAACGTTCAGTTCGGTCAACCGTTCGTTTCCGACTTGTTCGCTGTAGTTCCCGTAACCGGAAGGTAGGTCGCTACTTGTCGTCGCATCGTCTAACTTTCTCCTTCGCTCGCTATCGCTATCGTTCGACTGGCTGGCTGACGCAACAGTACCACTGCTGTTACCGGTCAAAGTTGACATTCGAATGCTAGTCGAACTGAAATCGATAGCGACTTCTGCTGTTTCGTTGGCTGTCGTTGACGGCGTTACAGAAGACCGATTCGATAACTTAGTGGTCGCATCGATGTAAGCGACAATATAGCCGGGCCAAGTAATATTCAGCAGTGTCGCATTTAACGGAGTAGTACTAGGACTGCGATTGGCAACGGTCGTTGTTTGAAATTTCGACGTGCAATTTTCCTCATGCGGAACGGACGGAGTCTTTGTGCCCGTTAGGAAATCGAGCACTTTACTTGTCGTACGATTAAATTGCTTACCACCAGCAGGAGACAGCGACCGGTTAACGCGATCCGCCGGAAATTCAGCGTCGTCTATGCTACTGTCATTGGCTGACGGAAGGTAAAGTGTCGGCCGAATGATGGTGTCGTTGGTGCCTGGCACTCGCTGATGCCAATTTACGTAACGCAGCCAGGTAGTGTTGTTGGTGAACCAAGTGATGTTCGTATGCCACAATATGCTATCGAACCAGGTAATATTTCGCGTCGATTCCGGCACTTGGTCGGCGCTCTCGTTAACCGCTGCGGACGTAGGCGGCGACGACGACGACGTAATGATAAAAATCGACCACGTGATTACCGAATTAAACATGCTGGTTTTCGTACAAAACGTTGCAAAGGTGTAAAAAAGGTCTGCTTAGAATATGTGCAGCGACCGGGGTATGATAAAATTCCGTCTAGGTCCATGCAAATGCGCATCGGAAAATCGATGGCCGATCACAAAACATGTCGAGTTCATTTTTCACGATAGAAGTCTCCTCTCAACGAACACGAACACGAACACGATGATAATAACCTCGTCGAACGATGGCTGCTCGTGATCTTATCTCACCGTAATCAGCAGCCAGCCAGATGATATCAACGATTATCACGCCCAACATCTTTCTCTCTCTCTCTCTCACGGCGTTGTTGCTTTTTTTCTTTTTAAATACGATAAATTCCTCGAAATGCCCCGAAATTACGTGAAAATTCGGTGAAATTTTTGTAACGACGATAAAGTCTAGTAGCACACCGGGTTAACATAAACACATTGGCGGAATGCACGATAACATTGGCGAAATTGTCGAGAAATTACGCATTTTCGAAGAGAAATATAACCAATCAACACGCCCATCTAATGATAAAAAAAAAAGAAAGAAAGAAAAAAATACCACGTTTACCCAAATATCATAACGATATTTATCCGCGTGTTTATTATATTGCGCGCGTAAACGCACGAACGTGCACTTTCACTTTCTTCAGTATCGACGGTCTTATAAAAGAGCGCTTTATCCCGGAATGAAAACAATTTCCCTATCGCCTTTTTTTTTTTTTTTATGAAACGCTTAAACGTTTTTCTTATCTGGTTGCTGATTCATCGGCTACTATTATTGTCTCCAATGTGTCAGAATTTGGTTTCAATTATCGTATTTTCAGCCGACGGGGGGGGGGGTGCTTTTAATAGTACGCAGAAGAACATTTCCGCAGACATGTTCGGAAGGACTCGTAAAAGTCTGACGATGTTCAAATTCTCGAAAGACTCGGAACCGCGGTCTTTGTTTTAATGTTCTCTTGGGTTGTTTTTTGAAAATTTAAAATGCCTTAAGGCTGATTAAAAACGCTAGTTAGTGGACGTTTATCATATGCGAAAGTAGCATGCTGCAAGTGATTTCGAAAAGATCAAATAACAGTTTTTTAGAAAGTGACAGCTGACCTCCGACACCTCCTAAAGTCCTAAAGAATGCTTATTTAATAATAATAAAAAGCGACTCGGGAACATTGTAGATTGCGATTACTAATTAAGTCTAATTCGTAGGAGCTCTTCGTAATGAGCCTAACACTTTCTCATATGGAACTTACTTTTATCTATTCAGATCGTGGTCCTAAAATGTCAAGTTTGCTGAGTTTCAGCAATAGACGGTGAAGGTGACTTTTACATGTAAAATGGGATCGATTCGTCCGTGTTTTACAATTAACAAGATGATACTAGCGCGAAAGAGTTTTTTTTTAGGGGAGAGATCAGTCGATCACAATTTTCCGATTTTTTTGTTTGGAACCGGCAGAATTGCATAAAACTATATGTTAATTTCTATCGAATATTATAACCAAAATGTCGGTATATAAGTAAAAAATTATCGTGGACAACAAGCTTTACTTGATTTTCGATGTAATGTGGAACAGATGTACATATATTTATCTGGCATTTCAAACGGAACTTGAAAATCCGTATTTTTGGTCCCAAGTTGTTTAGAAATAGTTATATTGAAAAAAAAAGAATAAATAAAAAAACATTCAGAAGAAAATTTTGAGGGGCGTTATAAATCGTATCATCTGCGAGGTCTAACGCGCTGAAATGAAATTAGTGAAATAACTACTCTACGTCGATATTTCACGGGAAAGTTTGAGAGCGATTTTTCCTGTAAATTTTCAAATTAGACGTTAAAAAATTGTACTTTGTTTTTCCTGACCCAGCTCCCGCTATTTTTGGCCATTTCTCACTAATTAATTTAAATTTCTATTTTCGTCTGAACTACAATTTCTAGAACTGTCAGAAGTAAGATATATATATAGCTTCGCTAGGCATAGCAGGACCCAGTACTGGCGCGTGAGATTTTCTCTCACATGGCATTTCTGTGTAAACCCTACCCAGCTTTTTGAACAATCTGGCTCCGTTCGTTCATTATTCTCTTCTTTTACTTTTTCACTATACTTTCACACTCCAATTTACAAAAATTAAGGCTCTGAAGATTGTTTTTGATTAATTTTTTCAATTGGTACCGGTAGGTATACTTAAAAACGCAATAGTCTATGTTTGGATCCGTCGTATGAGAATAATAAATACGGCCGAGTCGTAAAATATTCCTCTATTCTTCAAAAATAAATCGACTTAAAAAACGACAGCTTGAAAAATTATCTCTAATATCTTGAAAAATTATCTCTAATATCTTGATAAATTCGCTACTCTATTTTTCGACAATCGAAAAGCGATATACGTATAAGTATATACTCACGTCCTTTGGTTTTTATCGCCTGGAACTGTACACTTTAACGATCTGACTTTTATTCGGCTTTTTCTTCGAAGAATCATTATTGAAATATGTTAATCCGCTTACGACATTAATTTTTTAACTTTAAACTTATTACACTTCTGATTTTTATTTCATCGTGTTAATTTAACCAAATCATAAAAATCATAATAAATTGCAATCGATTCAGCATCTGAAATTACATAGAAAACGATATCCAACATGCCTATATTTTGAAAAAAATCGAAAAACCAAACTCTTACACCCATTTTTCACCCACAGTCACCCGTATGTACTCGCACGGCTGTGAAACCCGTATCAATCGATTCAGCACTCGAAATTGAAAATAATATCCTACATGCCCACGAAAAAGTTTCACAGGCACCGAAAAAACCGAAATTGGAGTACTCGCGGGTGAGAGTTTTTCTCACAACTCAGCACTAACCAAAACAAATACCTCCTTCCGAAGCCTAAAGGTGACTAACTTTGACTATAGGCTGTCCTTTGGCTAGTGATGCCTCTCTCTTCCAGCTCTACAAGGACCTAACTTTCCCGCCTTCGTGTACTCTAGGTAACACCGTTTCATCCAGACATGTGAGAGAAAATCTCACGCAGCGAGTACTGGCGGGTTAATGAACTTCCTTCTTTCCCGCTAATATATTCCGTGCCACACTAAATGCTCCAGACTCCCAATTTCTCCGCAATTATTACAATTCTCGTTATTTAATATAACCTGATTGGCACAGTTTATCCGGAGTAATGCCCCACTCTTAATCTACTTATATATGTTATGTAATTTTTCTCCACCCAATCGTCAAAGAACCATGCTTGTCGTTGAATAGTACAGTTTACCATATAGTATCTTTTCCCTTTTTGTTTAATTCTTTATACACCGCCTCCTATCTTTCATAGATCCTATTCTTTATTTCTATAATATACTCTTCGCAATTCGATTTAATGAGAATGCCTGATTTAATAAGTAAATGGACCACCTCATTTTCCCGGGATGCGTGCATACCCCCGGGTACCCCCATTTAAAATGTACTATAACCTTTCTGAGAACGTAATTTATACACATACTAATCTTCTAATTTTGACTTTACTTTTAATATAACGGGACGAACTATAATAATGGTCAAATATCATTTCCCTTCAAGTCACTGAATAAACGTTATATCTGATTAATTTCAACGGACTCGTGCCGATTGAAAAATATCGTACGTACTCTTCTATAGCAATCGTCAACTTGATGGCTAAGACGGCTTGCCGAAATATAACAAGTTTCCGTAATATCCAATAGAGAGGCCTTGCAACGATAGTTGTTATATACCATTAAAAAGAATAATATAATAAACGGCTGCCGTCGGGCTTTGTGAAAAGCTTAATCCGTAATCCGTGGTTTACTTCATCAATAGGCGAGGGCGGTCGTTGGCTTTACCTTCACTTCTTTTATTACGAAATCTAAACAAGCTTCATTTAAGCGAAGAACACGTCGAAGAATTAGAATTAATACGGAGCACCACATTCTACAGTTTGCTGCAAAGAGATTTATAAAAGAGTTTCTTCAATTTCCGACTAGATCGGCAGAATTGAAGGACACAATGGTACTCTTTAATAAGACACAATCCTGATTCAAACAGCGACCGTTTCTTACCGCTCGATCGCCCGTTTCAGAGTCACCAAAACCGTCGTAGAAGAGTTCAAAGTTGAATTCTCAGAGTCCGCGCATTGCGCAAGTTTGTATTCAGTACACCATTTTCCGCTCTCCTTTTTGCAGTTGAACCGCAAAATTACCCTCATAATCATTCGATATTACTTCCGGAGCTGGCCTATAAGTGATAAACTTTCGTCCTTCATTACGTTGAAGTTAAAAAGACCATTAAAATTCAATGCTACTTAATTGTATTTAGCCAGCGGATTTTTAGCGAACTAGAACGCTTTTCAACACGATTCCGAGTTAATTGCATGGACACAGTTTTATAGGCTAGGCTGAATTTCAGAAGCCCGCAGAAACGTTACTTTAAAGTCGATTCGTGAAAACGAATGAATTTACACTCCTGTTAATAATATTATTCGTTTTTTATATCGAATTTTGTTGACAATATCCTATTTTCTTCTTCGAACATTAAGAAAGCCATATATGTAAAGTAAAGTGAGTACCATACCCTTAGCAGGGCTTCGGGGACTATGAAATTAAGTTTTTCATAATGTACTTAAGAATCTAATGGATCTGATGAGAATATTAAGGTCACAGTTTGTTACTACTTCTGGATTATCCGCCTTTACTTTCCAGCAGATAATTCTCCGGTGTAACCAATATTCAATTTCAGATTAGGTATAAACCTGAGAGCGATTCGTATTTGAAACGAGACAAGTCTCGACCGGTGTCCTTTTGATTTAGCAGCCAAGCGCTTTAACCATTCGGCTAATTACCAAAAATAACCCACACATATCTTGCGAAAAAAAGTAATTATATTCGAAACAATTTGAGAGCAATTAGTAATTCCGACATAGACTTTTTTTTTTGAGGCTGAGCTAATGTTTCTGTTATTAAAAAAAATCCTTTCAGAAAAATTTACCGATTTTATTTCTTCGTATGTGCCAATATACACAGAGCAAGGTGAGAACATGAAAGTGTTAACCGTTCACTGCGAAATTAATAATTTTTAAGAGATTTGAAATCGTCCTTGAGCACGAAGAAAAATTTAATAGTAAATTTTTTTTCACCTTCAACTTATTTGATTGGAAAATTTATTCCGTATCAATCGGTAATATTTTCACGATCATTATTTTGCAGAAAAAGGGTACGCTGGAAACGTAAAATACACTTTTAACGTAATTGTTAAAATGTATAAAAAGACAAAAAAAAAAAAAAAAAAACAATAATTAATTTTATACGCACTCGCAATATTTTATTACAATTAGTACCCGGCTAATATTAAACGCGTCTATTTAAAAAAAAAAATTATCTTTAAAAAATAGGTAACGATATTTCCCAGATTTCACACTATTTATTTCTTGGATACCATAGGCATATAATGAACGGAATAATCCTAGTGAGATGGTTCAGAAACGAGAAAAATATTCAATTAAAATATGCAATTTGACTTATTAATTTTGAAATCTGGAAATTACAGTTAAAATTATTTTTCTGCCAATAAGATAATGGATTGTATGTATTAGGTTGGGGGGAAAAACCGTCCAGAATATATAATATGGAATTTAAAATGACCTCGAAAATCATCCCCTTAAAAAATTCGTAACTCATCACCAGATATAACTCTTTAAAAATGAAATATTCAATATTAAAACGCAGAAACTTTTTCATAATATCGAAAACAATTACGGTTAAAAAATTATGTAACTCTCTCTCTGCCTTCTGAGCCAAAAACAGCAATAAAAAAAAAACCATTGAAGTGTCCCGAAAAGTTCGAAAAAGTTCGAAAAAGTGCAAAAAATGACCTGTAGCCTCCCCCCTTGCGGCGCGAAAAATCAAACTTTTTGTTTCTAATTTAGTATCGCATGAATATAAATATTACGGATAGTTGATTATACATTTTTCATTGTCCGATAAATTTAATATTTCAAGGAACTTTCATTCGGAAAACTTTTTATAAATTCAACACTAAATTACCGACATGTTTAGATGGGACAACTGCGTTGGCAAAACATGCCATCTAAACAACATGTCGGTAACATCGTGCTTGATTGAATTTTAAAATATGGTTTCGTACGCGCAGATAACGCGGTTAAATAATCTACCTCTTACATCTCTAATAAGTATTGAAAAAGCTGATACAAACACGCGCTACTCATAATAAGTACACATACCCCCTCTCCGCAGGTTTGATAAGTACCTTAACTGCTTGGCTATCGCGCTACCAAATTTGCAAGTAGTACGAGGAAAAATTGAAACCGAAAAACTGGAATAAGCCCAGACGACACGGGAAAAAAAACTTAAAAGTTAATCGCGTGTCGAAATCGTTTTTAATTGTCAAGCCTATTACAGCGTTAGAAAATGTTTTTTTTTTTTTTTTGTTTTTTTTTTGGGTTTGTCTACAAGGACATTGGCCCAAGAACAGAGGAAAAAAGACGAAGAAACTTAGATCTTTATACGACCAGACGACGAAGAAACTTAGATCTTTATACGATCAGAGATAGCCGGCAAAAAGGAATCAAGAGCCTGAACAACAGAAGGAGAAGGAAGGGAGAGAATGAACGAAGCACTGTATCGAGTGGGAATATGTAAAAGGGAGGAGTAGAAAGCAGCTTGATCGGTTGCAAGAGATGCACACTCGAACATTACGTGATCGGGATCACACACAAACTGGATATTGGAGGGGTGCAATGGACGAAAAGGAGACGGCACAGGAGAGGAAAAGCGAGGAAGGAAGCAAACTGTGCCCAAAGCGCAGGCGGCAAATCGCAGAGACGTTGGCGCGACGCATGGAAGGAAAGTCAAGAAATCAGAGGAAACGAGGAAGGGAAGGCTGAATAGACAAGAAAAAGGAATCCGGGTTGGAGAAAGAAGTCAAACCATAGATTGGAATGAGCAGCTGCAGACAGAAGGGTTATATTGGAAGAAGAGAAAACAGGAAGAAACCTTGGGGTTATATTACTGACCTTTAGTGAGGTATACTTAATGAATTTTTGCAGTTTTCACACGCGGCTGTATGAGAAGAACAGCTTCGGAAAGAGCTAATGTCTGATCGGGACACGAGAGATGTACTAAGGAGCAGACGGGGGGCTAACGGATTTTGATTTTCGATCATTCAACGTACTACTTACTATGGTACGGAATTAGCTGTTTCTTACCGTTCTGATCACGTGCGTGTTTCACGCTCCTACACTGCTCAAGACATCCGTTTTCTGTTAAAAACGCGCTAACTGGAAAATTATTTTCGACACTAATCGGATAAATCGACTCTTCTTTCGAGAGCCAGACTAGTAGTTCATTGCACCTTTGCCTACTACTCGCAATTGTTTATTCCTCGGAACAAATTACTCGAACTTCTGTTGTGACACATCGTAATTAGAAATAGAAGGCGGGGAGGAGCTGATGAAATAAATGTCGAGGGAAATTTAAAAACACGCTAGATGGTAATAACGGAAACTGTTTGGGGAGCTTGTACGCGAGATCGAAATCTCTTTATTAATGGAAGCGTTGCGAGCATGAATTTTCAGCGAATTTTCTTAAGTGGAAGCGTCACAGCTATCGTCGATGATTAATAATCTGCTGAAGCATTTGCGCAGGCTCGGCTCGTTTTTTGACCGGAAACGGCTATGCCAACTAAGTTGTTTACGATAAAATTCATTGACGTTTTCATACACCTCCGCTTATCAGGAACGTTGGCCCCGATCATTTATAATTAGTGCGCAAATCATTTCCCCCGGACTAGTACGTCACTTGCATTCGCATTTCCACAATGACGTCTCGGCCGGCGTCATAAATCTGTTACTTTCTTCACCGATACCGTGTCAAATACTTCGTTGATATCGAAGCCTACTACATCTTTTTTACGCGATAAGAATTTCCTTTTTGATGATGGTTTCTAATCAGTTTAAAATAATTTCGCGGTGTCACTTTTTTTTCTTCCTGCTTTTGCATAATCCGGAGAACTCGAAGACGAGAGTTGATTCTCAAGAGCTTAGAGCTATTTTCAGACCTTTAATCCGATTATTACGAAATCGGCTTCTTTTTATTTTTTTCGCGTATCTTTTATTTTCGACTGCCAGTCAATGTAGTAATGCGCAGTTTTATAGTCAGAACGGGGGGACAATCATACGGAAACGTAACGCTTTATATACGCTTAAAGATAGTATGGAATAAAAACCGCTGAACGGATCCCTGAGTCTTCTCGTAATCGACATTGTAGCACAAGCACCTGCACGAGGACACCTAAAAGGCTACGATAGTAATAGTTCGCCTTGATTCTCAGCGTCGTCAACGGAACAATAAAGGTCGCCTTATTAATAATTCGATTCTGTATACAGATTTTACTGGAAAGCGTGATCGTAACCTATAGAAAGAGACCGTTTTTCTGTCGAATGTGGGACGCTGCGAAATTAAGATTTTATTTTCCAGCGTTAATTTGTCAGAGGAAACTAATCCGATGTTGCACGAAATGTGAAGGCCGCTGTAGCTTCCTTGAGTAGCGTGCGAATGATTCCAGAACGATGCACTGGAAATTAAGTATCACCAGTCGTAATTGAGTAATAGGTAAACACGTTCCAAGAAAATTCAAATTAGAATCCGGTTAGTTGAATACGAACGAAATAGAAAAACTGTGTTGTCGGTCTGCTTCGCGCTATTATGCCGTTGGTTCTATGACTTTTTGAGAAGACAAGTAGTTAGGAAGTTTGAACACAGGTGAGGTGTTGAGAGTGATCATTACACATTATTAATGCATCAGTAAAAACCGACAATGCACGGCGCAAATGAGAACAAATTGGTTAAATTGGCAGTTCGAAAAATAATCTAATTAATATGATAAGCTATATATTTTAAAACCTTAATTTACGTTACAAAAGTTATAGTTTTATATATTACACGGACACAGAGTACCTTTCAATTCACTAAAACATATAACATTTATTTATATTAAATTATTAAAATACAAGTATTACAAACATTATTAATTCACGAAATATATTGAATTAATAATGTTTGTAATACTTGTATTTTAATAATTTAATATAAATAAATGTTATATGTTTTAGTGAATTGAAAGGTACTCTGTGTCCGTGTAATATATAAAACTATAACTTTTGTAACGTAAATTAAGGTTTTAAAATATATAACTTATCATATTATTGAGACAAACGATTACAGGAAGAAATAACACATAATGAATAATCTAATTGTTGAATTATGGAAATTAAGTTTGAAAGCAGTACCGGTTTAAAAAAGGAATTTCTACGGAAAAAATTTATTTAAGGAAAAATTTCGTTCAGCTCTGCATTTCAATGCGAGGAGACTTTTGGAAATAATACAAAATAGTATCTCAACGTTTACATCACTGAAGACATCACAACCCAGCGCTACAGTACAAAACAAGTTCTGTCAAGCATGATGTTTCATGCGCTGAGGGTTATTATGCATGTTAAGTTAACGATAACCTTTAATATATTTATATTTACATAATGTTAAATTCAAAAAAAGAAATCTGATTTTTCGCCCCGCAAAGAGAGAGGAACGGGTCGTTTTTTTGCGATTTTTCGATATTGTCACTAACTTCAAAAATTTACTTAAGGAAATTAAATACGGGTTCCTTCCTGACAAACATCGATCATTCAATCAATACATCACACGCATGGGAAAAAAATATTTTTATTTTTTCCCCAAAAATTTCGAGCTTTCGGCTCCTCGAAGGCTTAATTTTGAAGTTGTAGTTCCAAATTAGCGAAATATACGAGGATGAGCGTATTTTTAACCTTATTCAAAATATTTAACTATAATACTCTCGGTGATGCCAGGGGGGGGCACTTTAATTTTTGCGCATTTTTGAACTTTTCGTCAACTTTAAAAGTTTTGTTAAGGAAATAAAATATGGTTTCGTTCGTCAGAATGACGGTTGTCAGAAAAAAAGAAAAGTAACATATTTCAGGGCACATTAACATACGACAAAGAGCAATAATCTTGTTTCGAGCGGATAAGAGATTTTCAATGACTATCAGCTCCCCAATTGCTGCGGAGAATGGAAGTTCAATCTTCTGAAGACGGAGCTCCTGCAGGGACCGTTCGTAAAAGGTACAAAACTGTTACAAAAAAAAAAAAAAAAAAAAAAAAAGCATTCGCACATATAATGTCGATGAGACAAAATTGGAACTTTCGATATTCTGGTGTAAAATTTAACGGCCATAATATATATAAAAAGATCCGTTGTTAAAAACTGAAATAAAATTATATACGTAAGTTAAAAATTTATTAATTTTTTTGGAAATAAATTATTTGTTCGGCGGCGATTAATTCGCTTTTGTAGTAGGATTCGGACGAATGTTCGATCGGAATCTCATCGTTTTGAACACGTTATTATTCGACTAAACTAGACGGAATAGTTAGCGAAATAATCCTGAGAGAACTTTCGATTAAGCTATCGAATTTCGCCACACGTTCGACCCAAAATAAGGTAGATTTGCACACAGTTTGAGAAATCGGAAAACTTTACGCGAAAACACGAATGCTTAATGCGGAACTTTTGTAATGGCGTTGAACCAACGAAATTTCTCCTACTCGCCAGTTGGCGGCATTCATTCTGTTAACTATAAGCAGAGCTTTTCCTTTCGACTTGCTCGATTAGGGGAAACAATGAAAAATCAGTCGGATCAGAGCCAACTTTTACTTAATTCCGCAGATGGAAAACGTAAAAATCATGCAGGAGCAACCCCTTAAGAAGCAGTAAGCGCAACCGTTAATGTGTAAACAGGAACATTCGCTGATGATGGCGGGAAACCCGCATTAATGCGAACATATCCGACTAGGCGATGATGGTCGATGGCAGTATTCCCCTAATTAACCGAGGATCACAAAGGAGAATTTATGATGGTTTTGTTCGGAAACGGCAATAGCGAAATGTCCGTCGTGCAAGAAAGTATCGGTACCTTATTCGTACGGTTGGAAAGTACGGCGCAGGAAAATTTCAAAAGACAATCTGGGAATCGAACTGATGCGATAGAAAAACAAGCGCAACGGAAAAACGTTTCGAACAATCGAATATTAATTTACAAAAATGACCGTTCCGACGCTGTGTTTCGAAAACCTAATTAGCATAAGGGTGTATAGAGAGAAATACTTCCGTTTTTGTGCCGGATCGTGTACGACAAATTTCTTGAAAACGTAAATTGAAACCCGATGGAAGTAAGCGAACGGGAGAATTCCAACGACCTGTGACTATTCACCGTGCAATACTGGCTATTCAATTATAATTAACCCGTCGCGCAGGATAGAAATTGTTTTCCAGTTTAATTGACGGAAACTAGAAATGATCTTACGCAACAAAAACCGCAAACTGGCAGTCTAATAAGAGGAGGTTCGGATTAGTAAATTGCAAATTTCATCAATTTTATCAATTTTACAAATTCTATCAACTTTATCAATTTTATCAATTTTACGAATTTTACTTGACGGAAATCATCGGT
The DNA here is from genome assembly GCA_039619475.1 of Icerya purchasi. NCBI lineage: Eukaryota > Metazoa > Arthropoda > Insecta > Hemiptera > Monophlebidae > Icerya > Icerya purchasi. The sequence goes on from CM077115.1 coordinate 245,597,237, forward strand.
TATCACCGCAATGTAGTGGTTTGGTTTTTTTCCCCCGTATTTTGAGATCTTCAATTTACGGGTATTAACCCAGCGCGTCAGAGAAATTTATCTGCATTCTTAATTCACGGAGTCCGGATACGCAGCGTAAACAAAACACTATTGCCCAATCTAACGCTACGTTGGCTAGCACAAAAAAAAAAAAGCGTCGATTAAGAATGCAATTCTGATATTTTATCGAGAAAATTTACAATCAATAAATTAGCACCTTTTTCATAAATAAAAGTCGTCGCTTTCCCCGTACGAAATGTTCGAAATATTTACATTTATACTTATTCTAATACGTGGAGTAATTTGTAACACTCAGTTAGAGAGACAGCCGAACATGCGTGCACGCAGTGACTTTGCAAAATTCGATAATAAAGACAACTAACCACACGCGTGATTTCGATTTCATTTGTATTATTAATTTTTAGCTGATGATAGATAGGTAGGCTGTACTGAAACCCGTTTCTGATTGGTATGCATCGCCTATACATTTTAAATCTGTTTGTTACATACGTATTTTATTCGCAAATTCTTCTTCTTCTTCTCGTGCCACCCGATTCGGGTATTGCTTAATCATCATGTATGGATTGGATTATCTGCTGAAATTGATTTCGATCTTTTGCTATTCTGACTAGATCTTCTGTTTTCTTAATTCCGGTCCATTTTTTTTATATTATCTATCCAAGCGGTCTTTCTTCTTCCTTCTATCATATCCATTAGTATTGCCTCTGTAATATTTTGTATTTTTCACCTCTTATGAAGTGTCCAAAAAATTTTATCTTCCTTCTTTTTACTATTGTCATTAATATTCGGTCAGTTCCCATTAGTTCCAGTACTTTCTCCCATTTTTTAACTTTTTCGTCCACAGTATTTTCCACATTCTTCTGTAGCACCACATTTCGAATGATGATATACGCTTCCTCATATGTTCCTTTATGGTCAATGTCTCGCTTCCATACAGTAGCACTGACCATACGTAACATTGCAATATCTTGTTCTTGATCCTTAGGCTTAATTTCCTATCGCAAAGGGTGTTTTTTAATTTCATAAATGTGTTTCTGGCCATCTCTATACGAGTACGTATTTCCATATCAGAATCATCACCTTGTGTTATCCAGCTACCTAAATATTTATATTTTTCCGTTCGTTCAATTTCTTCGCTATCTAAAAATAATTTTTCATTTAGATTAGGCTGTCTTGCAACTACCATGAATTTTGTTTTTTTTTTTTAGTATTTATACTGACTCCTTTCTTCTTGCTTTCTACTGCAACTATGCCTAGTAGCCTTTGTAGGTCTGTTACATTTTCCGCCAGTAGTGCAGTATCGTCAGCAAAGCGAATCACTGAAATTCTTTCGCCTGCAATTTTTATCCCTTCACTACGTTCATCTAAAGCTTGAGCAAAAATTGCCTCAGAATACAGATTGAATAGTACCGGCGACAATACGCATCCTTGCCTAACCCCTCGTTTTATTGGCATTTGATCTGTTAGTTGCTCATCTATTAATATTCTTGCATGTTGTTTTTCATAAAGCTATTCGAAAATTACTACATTTAAAATTAACAAACAGCATATTAAAATGATTCTATACTGAACTAGTTAACTTGTTCAGATTTTTTTTTCTTAATTTTTATTTATAAAACACCAGGCTCCGTCCGTGCACTAATACCCGTTTAAATCTATACTTGGAAATTAATCGAAAAATTTTGCTTTATCGGAAACTTTCATATAGATATATTAAGGATGCTACGAACATTATATTTTCGATATTCGCGAATGTGTGAATGCGAATGTTTGGGAAAGTCATTAAAACGGATTATTTTATTTAATCATTTTTATTAATAATTACATTAATACACGGTATACAGTACTAATAACTCGATACATAGAAAAGATCTATTGTTTTAATAATTTAAAAGTGGCAAATTATATTTTATAAATAGTAATTTAGCTGCCTTTTCTCCCGTGAAGCGATTTCTGAGCGGCTCGTATCTGCACTAAATAATTGCTCACTCGGAACGCTGGCTGGAGGAGCGCTGAAATACTTGCGAGCAAGTTCCGACAACTTGTCGTATTTTAATTTAGTTTTCCACCAGTCCAGAGGGTTTTCATCGAGGGAGGCTCGTTTGTCTTTGAGATATGCCTTCAATTATGCTTTAATTTCATGTTCTTGTATGTCCCTATTACCCGCTCCCCCGACTCTAAATCGGAGCTTTCGCTTGAGGACTCCAAAATTCCGGCTAAATTGCTAAATTGCTAATTTCGACTTTTAGCAGAACAATCAGAACTTGTTGAAGGCGCATTGATATTATGTGTTGATTCCTTCGGCCCTTTAATACCAGACGTTCAAACTGAAATTTCGATTAAAAAATTTTTAATACGAGTGCAACAACGTCAGCATTTACTCTCTATCCTTTACAATATCATTAAAGAATTTATGTATCGTGAATCCAAAAACGTCGAAATTGTAAATAAGGAATTCGTAAGAATATTGTAGCGACTTACACATTCGCAAAATATTCGCATCATGCTGACGCGAATTTTAAAAATAATGACTACATTTTTAAATTTGTACATCCTTTGCAAAATATTCATTAGAGTCAATTAAGCTCCATATCTAAAATTCAAATTACTTTCTTCACTACACAGTGATTTAGTTTTTACTCCTTCCTGACCACTCCATTTTCCTTAATCTGTCCTATATTCCTCCTTCATCTTTTTAGACTTTCCGCGTGAAAAACGTTTATTTTTTTTGGTTTTTAATTGAAATATTTATGTAAGTAAATACGTTTATTACCGTCTAACAAAAAATGGTCTTCACGTTTCATGGATCTTTCTATAAGACCTATCTGGTCGTGATCTAACAAAAAGTTCCGCTCAACTAAACAGCACACACAGTCATCATGTTGAAAGGGACCAGTTATTCGCAAGATGATCTTCCATAATTACACATTTAAGAGAACGTCTTCATATCTTTCAACTTCTCCATCTCGAGCATTTTATTAAAATTAATCTATTACCTACAGTAGTTGAGTAAAGATCTCAAATTTAAGTATAAATGACATTCCCCCCGGTGGTAGGAAATATTTAAAATCCCATCACAGGATTTTTCATTTATTTGTAAAAATCGTAAAAAACACTGTTTTTTTTTAACTCTCTGCAATGAATACAATAACTAGGTTAGGAGCGCGGCTTGTATGTTTAGATCATGTCATGGAGGTCCGATGATTAATGATTTCAGTAATTCAAAGAATGAAGAGTAACAGAACGCGGTGTATTTACATACGCCAGAAAGAAGCATCTTTTCGCAATTGTAATAGCGGAGCTACTATCAAAGGCCGCGTTGGTTCTAATTAATCTTTCGAATTAGAGCACATCGCGAGATTGAATGAAATAACGTTTCAATTGTTATCCGCATCTAAACATTTCAGACGGTCGAATCTTTAATATAGCACAATGTGTGTGTGTGTGTGTGTAACCTTTTGTTAATAGAAGCGGAAAAAATAAGAGCGCCTAGTGGATTTTTTAAATTGTTTGGAAAATACTCGACGGACAGCATTAAAGTGGAGGAGGATTATAGCGAAAAAGCTGGAAGTGGTTGTTCTTTTTGGCTTTTGAAGCTTCAACCAAAAAATAGGCAGTTTTTAATTTGAGGAAATCTCCGAAGTCCGTACGGAAATATCTACGCAGACGTCGGTGGCACGCAATTTTAACGCCACATAAAAAATAAACCGGAAAATTTTCCAAAAGCCTAGCTAAATTCACCAGAAGAGGACAAGCGATAAAGGCTTCGAAAAAAATTTAGGAAACCCTGAAAAACCAAACACAAAGTGACTCTGAACGTATTCGGTACAAGAATTGTTATCGTAGTATGTGTAGCGAAATTGTTGCAGTTTCGAAAATTGGCGAGGACGTTACATAATTGTTTCAAACTGAACATTTTCCAGCACGGATATCGGAAAAACATGTTTATCCGGCGATTAGTAGCGTGAGAAAAAAAGGCGTCCCCTTTTTCATTAAAAAACGTAACGAATACATATCATATACAATACGCGCTAAGAAGTCTTTCCGCTGAATTAGAAAAGTATACAACATTAGTCATCAGTAAGCGTTTACATCAGTGCCGCCAGTTCATTTTTGCCAAGCTTTCAGTTCATTTTATTTAATAGTATTTTCCACTGCGAAATTGAACTAAATCAAAATTGAACTAATTCAAAATGTGGAAAACAAAATTAAATGAACAAACTGGTATCTAAATAATGGAACACACGTCATGAATAACAGCGAAAATGGACGAAGTAAAATTACGACCAAAAATTAATATGACGTGAAAAAAGAGCGAAGTAACGTAAAGATCATAGGAGAAATAGCGTGAAAAATGAAATACCAGAAAGAGAATATGTTAGTGACAGGCATATTTTAAATGACGCGGGAAAAGCAAAATACCGTAAAGGGAATATTTCAAAAATAACGAACAAATCATCTCGTAAATGATGTAGAAAAAAGTGAAGCAACGTAAAAAGAAACTATTATTTAAAAAAATGTTAAATTAATATAGAATGAATTCATGAAATAGTTTTAAAAAAGGTGAGATATTAAATACAGTTAACATACCTTAATAAAGGGCGGGATATATTTCGGCAGTGGTGTCAAAAATGAGCTGGAGATGTAGTATTCGCAGCGGAAAGTAAAATTCGGCGATGTGGTATACCGACGATGAAATAAATTCAAATGAGACAATATAGAAACGCAGTCGGACGAGAGTAGTAGAATGTGGCAGCCAGTAAATAAAAATATAATTAAAAAGAAAATAAACCAAACCACCAAACCAAACTAATAGTGTAAAATATAATTAAAAAGAAAATAAACAAGCCGCCAAACGAAACTAATAGTGTAAAGTGGCAGCCGATAAATCAAAATTTAATTAAAAAGAATATTTTTATTTAATTTTCAATACAATATGAAATAAATCGATACGAACCAATAGATAGCAACGATGAACGTATCAATGTGAACTGTAAAGAGGCAGAATGACCTGGTGTGTGTACATCTTGTCAAAAATTTACCAAAATAAATACATAAATATAAAAAATGTGTAAAAAATAAAAGAAAAATACGTACTTCTTAAAGGAAATTGAAGATAAGAAATAATTCGGACTTCGAATGATGAAATAAATTCAAATAAGAGAATATAAAAGCAGTCGGGCGTAAGTAGTAGAAAGTGACAGCCAGTAAATAAAAATATAATTAAAAAGAAGATAAACCAAACCAAACTAATAGTGTAATGTGGCAGCCGGTAAATCAAAATGTAATTGATAAAAAAAAAAAAAACAACTACCAAAAAATCATCGACGTTAATACCAGTGTTTCTTATAATCGCACGTGTTATGAAAGAATAACCATCTTCGTATTTGGTCATTGTGACTAATTACCATCGGTCGATGGTACGATACATTAAGCTAAGAGATATCCGGTCATCCGTCATCACCTAACCAATATATATATATATATATATATATGTGTACAGGTCGTTAACAACTGCTGGATATACTACCAGAAAAAAGATCACTCTTATTGTGTCGTTGGACTATGTAAGTTGTGAGCCTTAACTTCACATATTTCTTATGAAAGATCATGACACTTTTAACTTAATTTTATAATATCAACCACTGCATTTTTTCGTTTGTTAAAATACTAAAACAGGAATGACTAACTGAAATTGTACTACTTCTTTGAACTGCTTCCGGTCTATTTATTTTTTCCTTTTTTTCTTTCTTAGAAAGTTAAGGAAATGTATGATAGGGATCAAAAAAAAAAAAAAAAAGAAAGAACTTCGATTTTAAATTATAAAAATGTTGCATATTCACATAATTGAAATATTTTATTTTAATCTTTTTTTTTTTTTTTAAATAAAGGTTACTCCAGTATATTACAAATAAATAAATAGATAAATAATAGTTCGATGTCATATTTCTGTTACACGAATTTCACTGTTCACACATATGCGAGTATACTGTAATGGGAAACATAGATCGACTTCACTAAAACTTGTTATATTTATAAAATTTATTATTGAAAAATATTTAGAATATTTAAAAAGCATGATTATAAAAATTTCAAAAACACTTAAAATTACTGTCCGTCCGGTTTCGTCTGGATTATGCAGACATATTCATGCACTAAACGCGTTGCATATAGGATATAGATTGAGGAGTTTCTATGCTGATCGGCCAATGACCTCTACGAATCTGTTTCATGTTGCCACGTATTCTACGCTTTTCTAGTGTCTCTCTTTGATTTTATCAGCTAAAAACGAATGAATTAATGCAAGGACGGGGGGACGAGATTCTTCCGAAAAGAAAAATGTTTCCGGCATACTCTAATATTCAATATTAAGATGTTTAGTTAAACCCTGTTTTTTTGTTGTTTTTTTTTTGACTTCCGCCACTAACGGTGGTATAGTGAGCTCCTTTCCTGCTTCGAAATAAAGTGCCGAAATTTCGAACGACCGAAAATAGTTTTAATAACTGTCTACGCTAATTTCGACGTATCCGATTTTATCGCTGACCTTGTCAAAAAGCTAAAACTGTTGTTAAAACAGTTTGCGTATTTAGACTACAGTTCCGGGTTTTCTATTTTCATCTTAATACTCTTAATTACAATTTATCGATTTAACCTTTCCCCCTCTGTTCGGATTTTAGCTCGTGTTCGTGTAATCAAGTTAACCGACTCTATCGAATGTTTTACAGGATATTTACTTCATGTGTATACCCTGAAAATTGGGTACATACAAGAGATGGGCGCGCATTAATTTGTATTATCGACTACTCCATGTGTGTATATGTTTTTAAACGCTTCCGACATCTCAATAGAAGTATTGATGTAAAAATAAAATACTGTAGCACAGTAACGAATATACTTTAAAACCTCTATTCGTTATAAAGTAATGTTTCGACTTTTCGAAACAATTCAATGGAAATTGCCATATCGATACTAAGTAACGACAGTTTTTTTATGTATCGAGTTAACCAATACAATACTTTTCGGTATTGCGATACAACTATGGCTACTCGTTCTCGTCTACTGCGCGTTTGCCGTTTGAAACGTTCTAATATCGAAATCCGTTTTCTCCGAGTTGCAGCGTGTAAACGCTATCGTGAGCCGTTGATCGCGTTCTCATTTGTGAGCGACCATGAAAGACGTGCGCCATTTCTAAGGACATAGTTGAAGCCACCCTGGCATTAAAAAATTAATTAAAAAAAACCGTTTTCCACTATTGTATTATTCGTTAGTGCTTAAATTTTTTTTGATTGCCGATGACTTCAATGTTCAGCTAATAAGACAAAATCGGACTTCTTAACTGAAATAAAACATTTAAAACTTCGCAATGATTAGTCATGGTGAAATAAATTTACGGACAACTACGTATAGAAAATAAAATGTATTTAATTCAAGAATACAACGCTTAACGTTTCGGTCGGCTTATACTGGACCATCATCAGAAGCGAATTGAAACACCTAAACGCAAACATCGGTCCACGATAACGACAGAAATAGATAAAAAACCTGACATATGTCCTGGAAAACCCAATCTAGATAACTAAACAAAAGAAATAGAAACACACACAGAAAAAAAATATAATGTCGCGGGAACTTGTCCGTAAATTTATTTCACCATAAAATAAAACATTGCTACCAATTCAATATTTAGATAATTCGCAGTTTGATTTAATCGATTGAGTGTCAATATATATACATATATATAAACTCGGTAATTTTGGCCTCGCAAGGGGCTACGCCCCTTGACCCCTCTTGCTTTCATTTCTGTCTCTTTCTCTTCTATACTCTGTATAAATTGATCAAAATTTACAACATAATTCTTACTGGCATCAACACACACAAAAAATAACATAACCACAAAAATCCTATTCTAACATTTAACTTCCGTTATATAAAATTAAGACATTTTTTCGTTACATATTTCATTACATAAAATTGTGACATTTTTTAAATAACAATAACAAAAATCCTACAAAATATAACAAACGTTACATAAAATTGGGACATTTTTCTGGGACATTTTTTTGGGACATTTTTTTGGGACATTTAGCGTTACATAAAATTGGGACATTTAGCGTTACATAAAATTGGAACATTTTTTCGAATGGGGGTAGCCTAAGAATTACTTTGTAATTAATATATATATTTATAAGAACTCAAATTACTAAAACGCGAGCGCTAGTGATACACGACACACGCAACGTCACTATCGGAAAAGCTCCGCTCAGAGCATTAGGCTTTAAAAAAAATTATCATAAAAAAAAAAAATTCCAAGGAATAATATTTTACTGCTACAGAGCAGTCGGGCTTCTTCCCGCGCGGAGATGTCACGAAGGCACCGAACCACGTGTCCAATAACGAAACTTTCCGACCGTAAGAAAGCGTTTATATTTCGGAAAAAAATTACAGAACGAAAAATAACAAACGAAGCGGTGTCGTAGTACGCGCGTGTTTGACAACGAAGACTAGAAAAACGACTGCAAAAAACAAAAAAACTACTACCCTATAAAAAATTTCAATAACGGGGCTGAAAAAAGTGCAGCTTGGTCTTCAAATATTGCGAATCTTGGTTTTAGCCGATAAGCATCCTCGATACCGACAACATGCGATAACGCCGAATAAAACGGTGTTCGATACTCGTATTAATGATTTTACCAGAGAAAAAATGTTTATAATTCGAACACCGCTAAAAGATCGCCCTATAAGTATTGAATCCGTCACAATTTATATATATATATATATAAAACACGGTCATTTTGGCCCCGCAAGGGGCTGTGCCCCTTAATCCCCATCGCTTATATTTCTGTCTTTTTCTCTTCTATACTTCGTATAAAACGATCGAAATTTACAACGTAATTCTTACCGACATCGACACAAAAACATAACTTAATCACAAAATTCCTATTCTTATTTCTTTCAAATTAAACAGACGTAGAAGAGTTTGAAACGTTAAAATATAACAAACGTCACACAAAATCGGGACATTTTTTGGGAATTTTTTCTAATGACAGCTGGCCTAAGAATTACGTTATAATTAATATATATATATATATATAAACTCGGACATTTTGGCCTCGCAAGGGGTTATGCCCCTTGACCCCTCTTACTTTCATTTCTATCTCTATCTCTTCTATTTATTTATTTTTTTTTATAGCACCATACTCAGCTTCTGAGCGTCGGCGACAACCTATTCGTACATCTCAGCTGTACAGGTATAGGTAGTGTACTAGGCAATTATTACATGCAACGCAGATGTACACACGCAAGACTACATTCAGAACTGATTGTAATCGTTTGATTTATCGATATACAAGTGCAATCCCGTGTGGGTCTGCTGTGTACTGACCTAGCGCGCATATGATATTGAACGTGGTGGTTTGCCATTGCCTTCCACGTGATTATTAGCGATTATTTATTTAATTCTTGTAATAAGTTCGTTGTCGCTCAGGATCGAACCCGTGACCTCCATAACGGAAGTCAAGCGCTCTAGCAACTAGGCTATCAAAAATGATCAAAATTTACAACGTGATTCTTACTGGCATCAATACAAAAAAATAACATAATTACAAAAATCCTATCCTAACATTTAACTTTCATTATATAAAATTAAGACATTTTTTCGTTACATTTTTCGTTACATAAAATTGGGACATTTTTTCTAATGGGGGTAGCCTAAGAATTACGTTGTAATTAATATATATATATAAACTCGGCCACTTTGGCCTCGCAAGGGGCTGTGCCCCTTGACCCCTTCTGCTTTCATTCCTGTCTCTTTCTCTTCTATACTTTGTATAAAATGATCAAAATTTACAACGTAATTCTTACTGGCATCAACACACACAAAAAATAACATAACCACAAAAATCCTATTCTAACATTTACCTTCCGTTATATAAAATTAAGACATTTTTTCATTACATTTTTCGTTACATATTTCATTACATAAAATTGTGACATTTTTTAAATAACAATAACAAAAATCCTACAAAACATAACAAACGTTACATAAAATTGGGCCATTTTTCTGGGACATTTTTTGGGACATTTAGCGTTACATAAAATTGGGACATTTTTTCGAATAGGGGGTAGCCTAAGAATTACGTTGTAATTAATATATATAGCGTCAATATATAACAGGTCGATCATGTAAACGTCTACGTTAGTTTTGAATTACAGGACTATCGGAACACTTGAAAAACTTGCCACAGTCAGTGCTGTTTGCACTAACTATATAACCTGTGTCCATCTTTTCGACGTCATTGGGCAAAATGCATAGATTACGCGGAAGACGGATCCATCAATTTTTTGAACATATCGTAAGACGCACAGGAGAAAATACGGTGAAAACATTACTGCTCGGCAAAACACCCGGTACAAGAAAAAAGGGTAGAGTACCCTACTCGTTGGAGTGACGACTTACGGAGCCAATTTGGTGAGATAGCAGCAGCGGTCAGCACAGCTCGAGACCGGAAACAGTCGAGAGAGCTCGCAAGTCATAACCGTCAGAATTGATTGGAACCGAATGAATAAATGAATGAAAAGGTGGATAGACTATTTTCTGAAACTGTTAAACATAACGATGTATGTAAGTGTCTAACAGGGAAGTAGTACTAGACCATTTCGTTCAAGCTATAGTAATATATTTGCCCAAAAATAAGCTTGCTTTCCGCGGGGACATCACACAGGTGAAGGAAAATGTAAAAGTAATTTTATCTTATGTTATACTGAAGTTGCTTGATGAAAATAAATTTTCGTTACGGGATCCTCTCTTTTTTTCTGGAAATATAAAACGATTGATCGATCTCGTTACCGGCACTGAGAATGAAAAGATTTCATTAAAATTGCGAACGGTTAATTGCCTGTCGGTACAAGCGACAAAGAAACTTTAGACATTTCTTTTGTGAAAGTAGATATGAGCGTAATAAACGAAAAAAAAATTGGTGTATGGAAAAGGGAGAAAATGTTTGGAAGAATGGTGCAAAGATTAAGGAATTTTGCTGCATTCCTTTTTCCCTTTATTATTATTGTTGAATTTTTTAGGGCTCTTTTAGACCATCTATTTACCAGTTTTCTTCTTTTTACTTTCCTGTACATTAATGTATGCGACGTCTAATATGTAAGCGGCCCCTGTGTATGGATGTATTATTGTGCTATTTATTTACATATATATATATATATATATATATATATTTTGCGTTGATTGATATATTTTATTTTTTGGTTTAATACGTTCGATTTAGGTAGTAAGAATGATTAACTGTAATTTTGTTTACTAGAATAAACGATAATAAAGGTGTTGGGCACTCACGCAAGGGGATACTTGCCCAGTAAGACTTAGAACTTATTTATTTATATAAAAAAAAAAAAAATCCGTTATTGTATCAAACGGTTAAGTTTGACTTGTTAGTTTTTACGATGTCTTTAAGAATAAACGTGTTAAAATGATTACATAGACCCGACCTCTTTCCATCCGTACCATATAGTTTTCTCAGTTAGACATTATCGAAATACAGCTGGAGAAGGACCTCCTTCTGCAACAAAGTACGTGCTATGTTTCAGAAAAAGCAGCGGGTTATTAATAATTATTTTATGTGACCAAAGCATATTATAAAAATTACATGCACAGTGCGTCCCATAAGTTGTAGGACCGTCTTTCTAAAATCAATACTACTCGCGCCATTTTCATGAAATTTTGCGAACTAGTTCGTACAACCCTCTTCTCTCTCCAACCGAAGTTTCGGAACAATCGGATTATTTATAGCAGCGCAGTAACGATTCGTGCAAGCGTCTCTTCCTGGAGGGAGATCGATTTTCTGTTGATTCCTGGCCATTTAAGCACTGCGTGTCAAAAAATTAGTCATTAGGGGCCATACTTCCGTTTCCAGTGGATGATTATCAGGCACATTTTCAGCTCATCTTATTTCCTTAAAATTTTCTAGATTATGGCTCAACTTCTATTCTTCTTCCTAATATTTACCTCTCTATTTAGCCATCTCTTTCTTCTCGCCCATAGCTTTTTTCTCGATATTTGCCCTCTCTTAAACGCTCCACGATTTCAGTTATTTATCACCTTTGTTCTAATCATGATCTCATTCCTGCATTATTTTTTCAGTTTTCGTCTGCGCCTACTTCATTTTGTCCTTTTCATCCCCCTTCTAATTACTTTCTTTGTGACTCCGACATCATGTTTTATTTGAATGTTTCACCTTTCCCCTGCTGAACAATAATCGTCCTTTTATTATTCCCTACTAAAACTCAGTATTCCTTACAGTAATATTATCTCGTTTTCTTCTGCTACTGTGTTATTCCTGCTCTCGAATTATTTTTTGTTTTCTACGTTTAAGCGTTTAATCACTGTGTATTTTTTCCGTCTTCTCATTTCTTGGGCTAATATCAGAAAAAAAAAAAAAAAAAAGGTAGAAACACTAAGTGTACACAATCAACTTATCGTCTTAGCCGAATAATTTACTTTTGCACTCCTGAAATAATCAAGTATTTTTACAAACTATTTCAAAGTTTTCTTTGAAAAATCAAGCAGTTTACCAGCGATGTAGGTTTAAGGGAAAAAAATTCATGACGACAACACATCGGATCAAAAATAAAACCGAAATAATCGAAAAAAAAAAAAAAAAAAAAGAGTTAAAAAAATTCACTATTTTTTATATATTAGTTAACCTTTAATTAAATATTACAATAAATAATACCGAATTGCGGAAAAGTTATGTCGGAAATAAATATAAAAACCAATAATAGATTCCATTTAAACGAATTCGTGCAGTAAAATAGAAGTAAAAGTTGGAAAATAAGAACGATTTATTTCCAGTGTAAAAAGTTTCCAACTGGAAAAAGCGAAAGGGGTAACAAAGAGACCACCATTTAAATTGGATGGGTACACTTGGCAACCGCGAGCAGTTCACAGAAAATGGTTTCGCGTAAGTGTTGTCGTCGTCGTCGTCGCCTTTTCGGAAATGTGTAATCGAGTGTGGCGCATGGTATGGAGTTGGCTAAGCTCATGTCCCGAAAGAAAGAAACATTCAGCAAATCGCGGAAAGGTATTTTCTGGAAAATTGATTTCTAAGAAAAGGCGTTGCGCTTGCTCTAAATAAAGAAATTTTTAAAGAAATTTCTAGGAAAATTTATTCACTTTTCCCTTACGCGATTAATAATAACGGAATTGCTCCATTCTCGTTCATCTTTATCGGCCTCGGTACCACTAGTTTTGCTTTTGCTGTTTCCTTGTCGCTATGACACGGTATTCGGTTAAATTTATTTAAGCCGCATGTTATTTCATGCGGCGCTACTATTTCTAATATCGATAAGTGCACCTGCGACAACAAACGTCGCGGACTAAAAGAACCGCTAGGAAATACTGACCGCGTTATTCCTAAATATCGCGTGAACCGATTTAATAGTATGTTTAAAATTAAATCACAGTCTGCCTTCATAATCTTTAAAATCCGTCATTTCCTGCAATAATTCCTTTAAATTCATTCAAATTTCCAACCTAATAGACAATGTATTCATGAGTATTCGGCGTTTTGTAATTTTGTAATGTGTACACACATTACGGTTGTAATATAAAAAAGTAAGATATCGAATGAAATAAAAATTTCAAAATTTCAAAATTTCAAAATCAAAAAAAATTCGCTTGCCCGGAATTCTGTTGTCGGTTAAAATGGACCCTTCTCATGCATCGACGTCGAAAAGAAAGCGCATCGCCATTAGAAAATGTCGATCTCGTAGCAGCGGGCGGGGAGAGAAGAAAAGAAAAAATCACGAAGGAAGGCTACCCCGCCAGAAATTCAATAACGGTCGATCCTTTGGTACAGCCGGATCACCTGTTCTCCTCACATCGACCGATCAGAGCCAGCCATAAAAGGCTGGCAAGCCATAAAAGGCTGGCAAACGAAAATCGCGGTTGTTAAAAAGTCCGTGAAAATTTTAAATACTGTTCGCGTACACGCAACGTATTTTTACCGCGGTTTTATTCCGTAAATCGAAAAATAATTCAACGAAAGGTATTTGTATCTCTTTCGCTGCCGTGAAGAGTAACCACTTCGTCATAAGAACGTATTAAACAGTATCCTGCTGCCGCCGCCATTGGATCAATCGACGACAACAGCGATACGTATAGAATTTACATGTTTAGTTTATGTTCGTATTTAATGTTGCTTTTTTCAGCTGATACGTAAATAAATTTCATTAATAGACCGCGTAAAAAATGCTAATAATAATTTTTTTAACAATAATAACAGAAATAATTAACTTTTTCGTTCGCGCCAATTAAGAGACCGCGGTCCCCCTCCCCCAAAGGTCTGAACTAAAAACACCTTAATGTTGCATTTGGCATCCGAAGTGGCGAGAAAAAAAGGAACATATCGTTAAATCTGCAAAACTTCCCGCAAAGTATACTGTCGGAATTTTTTTCGAAATATCCAAACTCGGAAGTCTTTTATACCGATGGAGCAAATAAAAAGAAACTGGTTTTGCGATCGTCCACGCGAATATCGCCATAGCGATTTCGCTTGCGAACTTAATTCCAATAGATCTACAAAAAAATAAAAAGAGACCGATTTCCAGATGCTGCAAGTTCTAATGAAAGTGTATCGAAGAGCGGTTAATTGCCTCACATAGCTGCAGATATTATACTGGAACGAGAAAAAAAATGCATGTGCGCGTAACTTGGATTCCAAGAAATAAAGGGATAAAGAAACATTAGTCTTAATGAACTTCGTGCTTCTTTAGGTAATTCCTCCTCCAAATCCTCCCCTGGTATTGATGGTATATCTTTTCTCATTATAAAAAACCTCTCTATTCAATCTCTTGAGACTCTTCTTAGTATATATATAATTCTTTTCTTCTTTCTTGTTCTACTCCTCCTTCTTGGAATTTCTTTATCGTTATAAACCATACCAAAGAAAAACTCTTCTTTTCGTCCTATCTCACTTGCTCCCTGTTTAAGGAAGCTCTTTGAGAGCATGTTAAATAAACGGCTTGTCTGGTTTCTCGAACACTAATAAATTAATTCCTAACAATATATTCGGTTTCCGTCTCTGTCTTGGTCCTCCTGATTGCATTAGTGTTTTCCTTTCTGACATTTATAATTCCTGTGTAAACAAAAATTTTACTATCGCAGCCTTTATTGATGTTTCCAGTGCATTTGACAATGTTCACCTCCCTACTCTCAAAAATGTAATGCTGTCACTGCACCTTCCGGACTGTGTTGTTTCCCTTATTATTAACCTCTTCCAAAGCCGGACTGTACATCTATACACTTCTTGTTATTCCACTTCAAGAAAAGTTTTTTGTGGTCTTCCTCGGGGTTCCTGTTTTAGTCCTACTCTCGTCAACATCTATACTTCTCATATTGCTTCTCTTCCATTAAATTCATCGTCTCTATTCTATACTGATGATATCCTTATTTACTCTTCTTCTCGCAACTTAACAGATGTTGTCTTAGAACTAAATAGGTCATTAGCCATTATAGAAGGATCTTCGCCCAGAAACGAAAGGAAGGAGAAGGATCAGTTAAATGTAGATTCGGTCAGCTATTGATAAGATAAAGGAACTGAGGATAGGAACAACTGAGATCGACGGAAACGATAAGATATACGAGGCACAATAAGGAGTAGGGAGTTTGAGTGACAGCAGATTGGAATACAAAGAGGTGCGTTCGTTCACGAGGGATGGACATTCAAAGAGGATATGGTCAGGATCACAGACGGCTTCGTCGTCAGGGTGAAGAGGCCAATAAGGGGAAAGAGCGAGATGAAAACGAAAACGTGAGGAAGGAAGAAGAGTATATAATTCAGACGTAAACGGATAATAGGGACAATAACGGAGCGGCGAAGCGAAGGAAAATCGTAAAACCAAGGCCGCGTGGGAAGATTAGGTTTTATAGAAAAATAAAAGGAAGGATGATTAGAAAAGGAAGAAATGTAAAAATCTGACCAAAATCTAACATGAAACTTTTTGCACAATGGGAGTAAATTAGAAACCGGGAATTTTAGAGAAAAAAAACAGCGGGAGCATACAGCAATCTGAGCCAAGGAATCTGCCATTTCGTTACCCTCTATCCCCATATGACACTGAGGTCTCAGAGCATTTCAATGCTGATAGCGTGAAGTGAGAAGAGAGTGTGAATGAGAGAGCGAATAAGGAGGATGAAAAGGTCAGAGGAGTGAGAGGGGAAATGAGAGGAAATAGCTTTAAGAGCACATAGATAATTAAAAATTTAGAAGAAGAACGATGTGAGGAAATGTGGATTATGGAGCGTAAAATGGCCATTAACTCGGCCGTAAAGATAATACAGTAATAATAAATAATAGTAAAATATAACGTTCACAATGGTAAGAACTGATATTATGGGCGCTGCCCATATCACGTCCACGTTTTGCGCCTGGTATAACACACTATGTAGCGGCGAAGAATTCGGAAACCCATCAGCGAACTGTAAACTTTTGTTTTACCTCTCCGGCCATTATGGTCAATAAAAGAAATCGATGTTATTAAATTAATAATTAAAAAATTTGAAAGAGTACAACAGCACTCGGAAGCGAACCAAAGTGCAGTCTTCCAGTTCGTCAAGGACAGTGGATTAGGAGCATTCCTGTAACCGGTGACTCTCGGGCCGTAATAGTCTAGATATTATACACGGCCTGGGGTCTAACCACAGTTTAAAAATTAAAAAAAAAAAAAAAATAAATAAATAAAACAGCACTCTTTGTTTAGAAATACGTTGTGGCACGGATACGTTTTTCGGACGTCGCGTAAAGAGTGTGACACACTACGCTGTTCCTTTTTAGTAAAAACATGAAAAGCTATCGATCATAAATTAAGTAATTCTACGGTAAATATGAATAAGAGTAACAATTTCGCGTGACGCGTGCATTTTTGCGTCACATATTTTCACGTATGATGTACAAATTTTGCAGAATGATTTCCAGAGCCGTGAGACATCTCCATATCAAAATTGAAACATTCAGTTTAAAAAGAGAAAAAAAAGTTACCTGCAATTATCACGTTGTTTTTATTTTTCAGTTGTTAAATCGTTCATCGCACACTTACATATATCGTGGTTTGATCGTTGTAGAGGCCAAACCGGCGGTCGAAAATAAATTTTATACGCTTTTAAAAGTTGTAAATAACCATTATGATTTTCATTTTATTTTTGCTTATCGTTAAATTTCACTTTATAACGCATTAACTAAAAGAAACAGCGAAATTACCATTGAATTCGCAAAAATCTTGAAGACCCGATTACGATGTAATATGTTACGTGATGTAAGAGCGAGCTTTAGCAACGTGTATAATGCGAAACATCAAGAAATCTGCAGATATCTTTGAGGATTTATAATTCGAAACAAACGGAAGTTATCATAATTCAAATTTTTACAAAAAGAAAAAAAGTTACTTATTTAAAAATAACATTCTGTAAGAAATTCAACCAGACCGAAGGACAATTTACTTGAAAATGATTTTAATGTATTTAATGTAGAAATGATTTTAATGTGAAAATGATTAACGACTGTAAGATAGGTGAAAAAATTGGATATCGACGTACAGTGAACAGAATGAACTGGATGATTAAAAATATGTACTTCATAAAAATGATCGAAATTATATATTTTGAACTAAAACAAACTATACAAAATCTTACTAATAGGAAAGCACCGTCCTCGGATGGTATAACTAACAAGGTTATTAAAATTGCATCTTCGGATGGTGTAATTAAAAAGGTTATTAACGATTATATTTTTTTTATTTTCCAAATTTATTGTTAACACACTTTACAATAAACTATTACAATTTAATATATGTTTCCGTCCGCTTGCAAATGTGCTACTTTAATTACGTTAAACAAACCAAACAAGGATTTGAGTACAGTAAATGGCTACATAGAATAACAATGTGCTTATTAAATTCCTTAAGTAAAGTTTATGAAAAAATTATTCTTAAATTTTTAAACAACGAAATTAGCAGCACATCCGTGCTTAATGCGTATCAATACACGGTTTTAGTCTTTTCTACAGAACTTGCTATTATTGCAGATGTAACTCTGATAATTTATTACAAAACAAACAACGGAATAATCCGTCTATTATTATTTCATTTGATATAGAGGGAGCATTTAATAATTGTGATCGTCAAGTGATAATTGATACATTAATTGTAAATGGTTTTAGTTTTAACGTAATAACCCTAATACACGATTATTTAACTAACAGGAGAGTAAAGTGGGCCTATCAAAACGACATTGTTGATGTTAAAAATAATTTCGGCGTTCCACAAGGTTCAGTTCTTGGACCGGTCTTGTGGAATATTTTATATTCTAATATCCATTCAAAATTAAGTAATATATACGCAGGCCTACGTTTATACAGCTATGCTGATGATTTACTTTTGGTCTACATTTATCTGGTAACTCGACTCTGTCGTCCCACATTGCTAATTGTAATGAAGTTATTTGTAAACTTAAAACAATAGTAAATAAACCTCAAATTTGAAATTACCAAATCTTAAATCACGGTGATATCTGGTCGAGACGAAAACCTTGACCAAATTTGTTACAATAATATTAAAATTAATAATCATACGTTCAGTTCTACTGACCATATTAAATATTTAGGATTCATTTTAGACGATAGATTAAAGTACAATAAGCATATACAGTACATAAATAATAAGGTTAATAAATATTATTACATTTTTAAATCCCTTGGCGGTTAATTATGGGGACTACATTATAAATCTAAGATAATACTCTATAAAGGTTTAGTGCAGTCATTATACTCATATTGTGCTGGTGTCTACTATAACCGGTTAACTAAACAACAAATACATAACGTAAACTCCAACTGTCGGAAATTTCTAATTGATTTAACTTCTTCATATGTAACTGCTTCAAATATTGCAATTCAGACCATAGCACGGGTCTTACCTATCGATCTTTACATAAAAAAGAGATCTCTAATTTTTAATGTTAAAAAAGAAAATAATGGTATTATAAGTAAAGAACTTCTCAAGCAAGTTGATTTATAAATTTTTAATGAATTTAAAACAAGATTACTCTATCGAATGGTAAATTATTAATCAAGTTCTTTCCTAACGTAATAGAACGCTTTAAAAATAAAAACATTACAATAAATTATTATATGACTCAAATAGTCACTGGTCATGGTTCCATTGGATACTTTTTAAATAAATTAAACATTATTTCAGACAGTAAATGTTGTAATTGTGAAAGTAATGAAGTAGAAAATGTTCAGCATATAATATACACGTGTAGCAAGTATAACCACCTGCGACAATTGTATATGATTGACTGTGCACTTCAACTAAATGAAATTATTCTACTAGAACAATTTCCTGTATTCATTTCTGAATTATTTAAAATTAAACATATATACAAATAATCGCTACTGGTAGCCATAAGCTAATTCGCAGGCTACTCTAGTTTGTTATATTTCTTTATTAAAGTAATAATAATAATAATAAAAAAAAAAAAAAAATATATATATATATATATATATTAATTACAGCGTAATTCTTAGGCTACCCCCCCCCCATTCGAAAAAATGTCACAGAAAAATGTCCCAATTTTATGTTACGTTTGTTATATTTTATAGGATTTTTGTTATTGTTATTTAAAAAATGTCACAATTTTATGTAATAAAATATCTAACGAAAAATGTAACGAAAAAATGTCTTAATTTTATATAACGGAAGTTAAATGTTAGAATAGGATTTTTGTGGTTATGTTATTTTTTGTGTGTGTCGATGTCAGTAAGAATTATGTTGTAAATTTTGATTATTTTATACAAAGTAGAAAAGAGAAAGAGACAGAAATGAAAGCAAGAAGGGTCAAGGGACAAAGCCCCTTGCGAGGCAAAAATGCCGAGTTTATATGTATATATATTAAATAAAGAAACACCTTAAGGTTGAATATTAAATCAAATATGTCAGAAACATTTTTGCGGTGATGAAACATGTTACGAACAATGTATACTATCTATCTTTAGTAATATTTTTTTTCTCTTTCCCGGTTAGAGATGTAATAATCCCGAAAAAAATGTTTTCACTAGGTTTAATATTTATCTCCCTGTATTATAGCCACATTTGAACTAAGTAGGTTGAAACTATAAACGTGAATGAAACAAAATCAGTCTCTCTTTCAATGTTCTAACAATTCCGCGTAGTTGAAATGAATCGCTGGAATTTAAAGAATCGTTTAATTACTCGTGAGCGTATCTGATTTACGATTTATCAGTTGGACCGTCGAAGAAATTGAAAAGTTTATTCCAAATGCAACGGTACAGTTAACGATTTCCGCATGTAAAATAAATGTCGCATCTGGTAGCTAATTTAATTTTACGTAGAATTCGATTTTTCGCTTAGATTATATTGACTCATTTGTCGATATTTTAATGAAACGAACCTGAATTATAAATTTCATAAAACACATCCCAATCGAAGTATGTCCAATAGTATATATATATATATATATATATATATATATATATATATATATATGTATGTAAGTTCTCGTACCAAAAAAAAAAAAAAAAAGAAAAAGAAAAAGAAACTCCCTATTAACGCGAGTTAAAGAAAATCATTTTATTAGCGTAAAACTATTTCGCGTCAAAAAATTACCAAAAAAAGTTTTAACATAATATATGAGATACTGAAATACACTCTGGGTTTCATAGATATCAGCAGAATAGAATAAAAAAAAAAAAAAAAAGTTTACAGAAATTCCTCGCCGGTAGGCCAGCGTATTATTTCAATTTCGAAGTCTCTGTGAATTTATTACGTGTAAATACGTCTAGGAATTTAACACGGTAGACGTTTAATGACTTTAGCCATATCACGAACGCAGCGACTATCATCCGCCGATAGGAAAGTTGTTCATCGGGGCTTCCTTTTATGTCGAATAAAAGCTGCTTCCCAACGTCATTTAGATTTATTATCGAAAAGTAGGCTGGGGACAACTTAGAATGTGTCCCCGGCTTGTTATATAAAAGTTTAATCGTCTGAGACAAAAGATCGCTTATGAAACACGAAGGAAGTCGGAACAGCGGTCGATAAATATGCATTGTAATAATGATGATACGAGAGAATCGTTTTTTTGCTCTAATACACGTTACAACGAAAACGCATCGCGCTAACTAACGAAACGGCAAACGGCCTTTGTTTAAAATTTCTGCCTTAGTCATTTGGATTTTACGTCTGGTTTTTTTGTTTTTCATTTCCAGTTTGCGGTATGGGTCGAAAAAACAAAGAAAAAATTTAATTCGCGAAAAAATTATTATATTTGTTCATAAACAATAAACTAGCTCTTTTTTTTTTCTTTCTAAAAAAAAGCACGTCACAAGCACAACTTGCATAAGATGATTGCACTGCAACAACATAGCGCTGCCAATGTGCATTAAAAAATGCAATAAACAAGTTTTCTTGACTACGGCGGAATCACAGAGAGGGCGCTATAAAATTTAAGAACCCGGTAGAGTATAAAGAAAATTAAAGAAAATGTGCGTTTTCAAATTTTATTAACCGCACTGCGCACACTATCGTAAATGACGGTAAAAAGATCACGCGTGCACTAACATAAAAATTTATATAGATCAATAAAAAACGAAAAAAATCGGCGGATAATAAAAATAAAACAAAAAAAAAAAAAAAGAATCCAAAAAATCAGTACATTAACTCAGAATCTTCCAGTGTGTCCATGCTCTAATGTTGTGACATAAACCACTCTCTTATAAATACTTGCAGCCCCGTTACAAAAGCTAATTCGTTCAGCGGTGGTATGCTCTTATCTGCTTCTGATTAAATTACATATAACGTGCCTAAATTTTATAATTATTATATATATATAAACTCGGCCAATTTGGGCTCGCAAGGGGCTATGTCCCTCGACCTCTTTTGCTTTCATTTCTGTCTCTTTCGCTTCTATACTTTGTATAAAATGATCAAAATTTACAACGTAATTCTTACTGGCATCAACACACACAAAAAATAACATAACCACAAAAATCCTATTCTAACATTTAACTTCCGTTATATAAAATTAAGACATTTTTTCGTTACATTTTTCGTTACATATTTCATTACATAAAATTGTGACATTTTTTAAATAACAATAACAAAAATCCTATAAAATTTTTTGGGACATTTTTTCGAATGGGTGGGTAGTCTAAGAATTACGTTGTAATTAATATATATATATATTTCATATACATAAATAAAAATCAAAAAATATATCTGTTTGTTTGTTCCTGTTCATGAGCGATAGTTTCGGGAACAATCGAACCGATTTTGTTCCGGGGTTATCATAAACCGATCCCGGTGGAAAATTTTTATATATAATCTATAAAAGTTTCCGGTGTCATTTAGCCAAATTCTTAGGGAAGTTTTCATCGATAAAACCGGAAAACAAAGAAGTTGAATAAAATTTTTACAATAGTAAATATGAATTCTACAAAAAAAAAAAAAAAGGTTCTTTGTTAATTTTTTTGATAAGGTTAATATAAATCAAAAGAATCATGGCGTATGAAAACCTATCTTTAGATGAAGCATCAAAGCACAAGGATAATTCCTTAGTGTCTCAAGCCTTTTCATATGCAAATCGCGCATCTGTTTCTGTTCCTCTTCATAACACTCACAATTTTCCTACTATTCATTCTTCACCTCCAACTAAATCTTTAACGTTCCGTAAAACAAAATCGCCTAAATTCTCTTCTAAGCCTACTCCCCATTTTCCTTCTCTTACTGTCTATCATATTCCTTCTCCCACAAATGGATGGGCACTAAGCAAACCCTACCCATCCTCTAGTAACGATTCTTCTAACAATCCTTCTAACCTCTCTTCTTCTTCTGAATTTTCTCCTTCTATTAATAATCTCTCAACAGCCATTTTGGACTTGATATCATCCTTTAACGTTGGCTCCTCTTCAAACTTTGCTAATTCTCTTTCCGCTTTTCTTTCCAGTAACCTTCACCTTCAATAATCCTTATTCTTTGCTTCACCTTTGCACTCGCAAATATATTCTCCTTCACCTTCTAGATAAATTTTAACTCTGTTTTATCTTAATTCTCTCCTTACTTATTCTCCTTTTTCTTTTATGTTTCTCTCCCTCTTTTTAATTTTTCAATATGTCCTTCAAATTTAACATTCTCCAGTGGAATTGTCGCAGCCTTAAAGCTAATAGACTTACCTTGGAGAGTTTACTTGATATACATCAAATTCACATTGCCTTAATTTCCGAATCATGGCTCAAACAATCTGAAACGTTTCATCTTAAAGATTTCTCCGTGGTTCGTTCTGATAGAATAGACGGCTACGGTGGTGCTGCCATCCTTATTAGAAATAATATACATTTCCAATCTCAAAATGTACACTTCTCTTCTGTGCCATCTTCTCGTGATCCGAATGTAGTCCACATTTCTATTCCTTCCATTTTTCCCCGCCCATTAAACATAGTCTGTACGTACTTTCCTCCGAATTTTAATCTCAATAATTTTCCCTTTCCCTCCTTTCCTAATAGTATTCCTTCCCCCTTCATTATTGGAGGTGATTGGAACGCTCATTCTCCTCTTTGGGGTTGTTCTAGTCGAAACAGTAATGGAGTGGTTCTTGAAAACATTATCCTCGGACATAATCTTATCCTCCTTAATGATCAATCTCCTACTTTGTACAAAAGCCCTTCCATTTTTAGCGCAGTCGATCTCTCCTTTTCTTCTCCTGATCTTGCTCTTAACTGTTCCTGGAAAACTCTTGATGGTACTTTTGGAAGTGACCATGTCCCTATTATTGTATCGTTCAAAAGTCTTCCCCCATCATCCATTTACTTCAAGCCCCTCTATGCCACCAAATGGTGTATCCCCAAAACTAATTGGGAACAATTTAGTCGTTCTGTTGACTCTTCTCTTTCCCTTTTGCATCATAACTTAGATCCTATTTCAAAGTACAAATACTTTACAGATTCCATCTTACTCGCCCTTTCTTCCACATCACCTCCAGTGCCTTCTAAACCTCGCCGTCATGCAGCTTCATCCTTATGGTGGAATAATAACTGCAAGGTGGCTTTTGATGCCAGCGTCGCTACTTTCAGAACCTTCCGTCACTGTTCCTCCTTTTCAAATTTTATTGACCATAGGAAAGCTAACGCTAGAGCCAGATACATCCTAAAACAAGCCAAGAAGGAATCTTGGAAAAAATTTTGCTCTTCCTTTTCCCGGACCACGTCTATTTCCCAAATTTGGAGAATGGCCAAAGCCTTCAAAACTCCCAAATCCGAACACCCTTCTTATCATAACATCTCTTCTGACATACTTGAATCCTTTATTGACAATCTAGCTCCCAGTTATGTTCCTTCCTTTGACGAAGTAAGTTCTCCTTCTTCTTCTCTTCCAAATTCATCTCACTTCCGCACTTCAGAATTCCACTTCAATGAACTCCTCTTTTCGTTGCAAAAATCCTCCAATTCGACTCTAGGAATCGACAAAATTTCCTTCCTTGTTCTTAAAAATCTCTCTAATTTCTCACTCAAAATTCTCCTCGAAATTTTCAATTCTTTCCTTCTCTCAGGACTTACACCTCCTATTTGGAATTCATTTATAATTATCCCAATTCCTAAGAAAATTCCAAATTCTTTTCGACCTATTTCTTTGGCTCCTTGTTTAAGATAACTATTCGAGAGTATGCTAAACCGGCGCCTTGTTTGGTGGCTGAAACATAATAATCTCGTCTCCTACAATATGTTCGGTTTTCGTCCTGGTCTTGGTCCTTCTGACTGCATCAGCCTTTTTCTTTCTGACATATATAAAGCTCTTCTCGAAAGAAAATACACGATCGCTGCCTTTGTTGATGTAGTTTCTGCTTTCGATAAGGTTCATCTTCCATCCCTTAAAAATAAGATGATTTCTATTGGCATTCCTGTTCAACTTTCTTCCCTGATAATTCAGCTCTTTCAAAGTAGAACCATTTATCTTTCCACTCCTTCCTTCTCTGGCTCTAGATGTGTATTCCGTGGCCTTCCTCAAGGGTCATGTTTGAGTCCTACTCTTTTTAATATCTATTCGCTTGAAATAGCTTCTCTTCCCGTCTCAGCCTCTACACTCCTTTTCGCGGATGATATTCTTATTTATTACTCCTCAACTTCCATCCTCTCTGCTAAAGATGAACTCAATAATTCGTTGAACTTGCTTGAATCCGCTCTATCCAACATCCATCTAACCATTTCATCCTCTAAATCTGTTTGTATGGTTTTTTCCTTTCGTCCCTATAATACTTCCTTAATTAATGTCTCTTTGAACAATTTATCTATTCCATTAGTTAGGTCCTTCTGCTATCTTGGCGTTTTCTCCTAGACAGTCGTTTATCCTTTTGCGAACATATTTCCTACCTATATACTTCCTGTCTTAAGAGAACTAATTTATTAAAGGCTCTTTCTCCACACAATTGGGGTGGCGACCCCAGTGTTCTTCTTATTCTATATAAATCTACTATTCGTTCCAAACTTGATTACTGTTCCTTCATTTATGGCAATGCTCCTAAACATCTTCTTTCCAAACTCGATAAAGTCCAAAATTCATGTCTTCGTCTTTGCCTCGGTGTTCTGAAATCCTCCCCCATTCCTGCATTCAGAAGCCAACATTCATCCTTTACACATTCGTAGATCCTTTCTTGGGGATCGCTTCCTCATAAAACGTCTTCCTATTAAGTCTTCTAAATTAGTTTCTGCTTATTCCTACATCCTGGCCAATTGGCGGTTTTCTTCCCTGAAGATTCCTATTCTTTCTCATGTCTCTCGACGCCTTGCTTCTTATTCTTCATTTATCTACACATATCATAAACTCCCGTTCTTTACATTCAGCTTTATAGATTTTTTATATCCTCCTAATTTGTTTTTCCTTCCTTCTCATACTAAATATTCGCCTTCTATCGCTTTAAGCGAGTACAACGCAGCCTTGAGGTCTCTATTTCCTTCTTCGTCTGTCCTCTTTACGGATGGTTCCAAAAGCGATGAGGGGGCCGGAGTTTCCTTTCTTATTTCTTCTCTTCCACACTACGAACTTTATAAACTTCCTTCCTTCTGTTCCATTTTCACTGCAGAATCGTATGCAATACTCCGTGCAGTTCTGTTCATTGCACTTTCCTCCTATAATAATAAATACCTTATTTGTTCTGACTCCATGAGCGTCTTGCAGGCTATATCCTCCCCTTTTCCATCCTCTCCATGCGACTACATTATCCTTTCCATTCGTTCCTTAATTGCAAATCTCTTCTTAGTTCGTTCCATTCAAATCGATCTTCTTTGGATTCCCAGTCATAGCGGCATCGCAGGCAACAACCTAGTTGACTCGTTTGCTCGCTCTGCTTCATATAACGGCAAATTTGCCAATAAATTTCCTGCCAATAATATCCTCTTTCCATCCAAACGAGCACACCTCAAATCATGGTCGGATACCTACATTACCTCCTTTTCCAATCCTCATTCCTTTTACAAACTCTTGCAACCTCTTCCTTCATCACGTTCCTGGTTTGCTGATTTCCCTGGTTTCAGTCGTTCCGTTATTTCCTCCATAACACGTCTTCGTCTCAACCATAATTGTCTTCCTTCGTCTCTCTTTCGTTTTTCTATTGTTTCTTCCCCATACTGTAATTTTCATCCCTCGGATCATGACTGTGTTTGTGATGCAAATCATATCCTTTTTGAATGCTCTCTTCTTGTACAGCAGCGTTCCCTCCTCTACACTAAGCTTCTCCACCTAAAACTACCTACTCCTTTTTGTGCTTCCTACATACTTTCCTTTCCTTCACCAGATGTTGTTCCACTCTTAGCGGAGTTCATTTCCTCTATTTCTTTATATATCAAAATTTAATCCTGTTTTCGTAATTCTTTGATGATGGGTCATTGCCCTTGGTTGGCGTTCCCAAAAAAAAAAAAAAAAAAAAAAAGCATTATTATAGTTTTACGGGTTAAATTAAAATAAAGTTAAAATAACGCGTTCGGTTCGAAATAATGAAACATAAAAAGATACATAGAGACGAGAGATTGAGAGAGAAATAATGTGTAATGGAGAAAGAGTTTACCGAACTACAGGGAGAGGAGACATACTATTCTTTACTGAAGTACCGTTAGCCAAGCGAATGAGAACCTTTATCCGAATGTGAGCACCATGCGTATGTCTCTTTCCAGTGTGAGATGGCATATGTGCTGGTTGGCAATTGCTTTTGTTTATTATTTGAATAATTTTTATCGGTCGCCTCTGGTCTTAAATTACGCGGCCGAGTAGAGTGAAGCGACTGCGATGTTCTATCTTAGAATAGAGAAAAGTGACTCATCAGGGCCAACCAGAATTACAAAAGGCCACGCGGCCATTTAAATACGCCCTATTGTAAGTTCAGTGAAATGTATTTTCCGGATCGCAAATTCAGTGGTGATTTTGCAGACCGAACATCGTCAAAGCTGCCACATTTAAAGTCTCCGAAACAATATTACGAACAGTTTCCAATAGTCACCGGTTGATGGTAACGCTGACTCTTGAATATCGCCTATAATGGGATTTCCCGGAGCAAGACAAAGAAGCCCCGAAACTCTTTAGACATCTTCATATCATGAACAGAGATATACAACTGGTCTATAGTCACGCCCGACTTGGCCACGCCTACCCGTTTTATAGTTTTATTAAAGCAAACTGTTCTCAGTGCACTGTGGCACGCATTTCATTGAACCACTTGATGAACAGATTTTAAAACATGTCTAACAGTCCAGTTCCACACAGGTGTGATCATCAAGTAAAGAATCCAATCCCCTCAGTCGTCTGATTTAGCGTGTCCGTTGAATCGGAGCGGCCGATTAATATTCATTTTTAACATTCGACAGTGCTACCGTTTGCAGGAAAACACCGGACGATGTACTAGATGGACATTTTGATCAACTAGTACATCCAGACTGTATGGAAATCAGTTTAGATTGGTAATCCCGTCGGAATGGCAGCAGTGATGGGCAGCACAGTTAACGTACATCGTAGTGATATGCGATTTCGAAATGTTTTTACAATCGAAACAATCGACAATCGTCAAAAAAACAATGGAATAATTTTCATTCGAATGATTGTGGTGAATCCGAATGAATTATTCGAATAGAAACCGAAACTATCCGAACACAAACGAATGAAGTATTCGTTAAACATCGACTAGATTCTTCCGAGAGAAATAGCATTTCGAATGATTGTTGTGAATACGAATGAATTCAATTCGAATAAAACAAAACATTTCGAATGCATTCGAAGTCATCGAACAATCGAATAATTCGAATGAAACATTTCGAAGTTGCCCGTCACTAGTACATCGTCGATCAGTTTGCATCCACGTTCCGAGTGGCATAGAATGCATTGGCTGGCAACGCGGAGTTGATCCGCGGTGAACTCTCCTTAGTCCTTACCAGGCAGAGACATGTCTTACCGACGCTCCCCAATGACTAACACAATGCTCTACTTTCTGCTCACTGTTCCCCATGTAATTCTGGAGTGTATGTCTTTAGCCGTTGTATTTACTCTATCCACAGCCGCCATCTTCGCGTTCCATTTTCTTCCTAATCCTTCCCTTGCAGGACCGGATTAAGAATTTATATTCCATTTAATATAATGCCGTTTTGGATTGGAGAAGTATGGTTCATGCACACGAAAAATGAACTGATGGAACCGTCATCTTCTTAGAATGCACAATAACTATACTGACCGCGATGCATCGGAATCCACGACTGATAGGTCGATCTACGATGTAAACCCTTCGATAGGTGGCCTTTTTTCGTTTGTTTTTTTTCTCTTAATTATCTCGTTGAAAATTATTGATTTCTTTTTTTTGAGTCCGATGATTATATACTACCGTGGAACTTGTTTGTTTCAGTGAAATGATTACTGTACAATTTTAGAAATTGTTTCCAATTCAACGAAGAGCGATTAAAGGTAAGAGAAACTGGCTAAAAGGTAAACTTTGCGAAAATGAACATTTTGAAGGCAATAAAGTGCAAACTTTTGTCAGACGCGTTTCTATTTATAATTGTAGTGTTTTTCATTTCAGCATATGCGACAGTTCGTTACTCTAAAGTATCTACCGGCGTATATTCAGAGGCGATTTACGAGCGCACGGGCGGGTTTATTTAAAAACATTAAACAGAAATTAGACATTGATACGTTTGAACACTTTTTTTTTTTTTTCATCTAGCTTCGGTTATTCTGCTGTATAGTTTTCTCTACCAACTTCTCGACATTTTCCCGCTGTATTCACCTCTCCCGTTCCAAACTTTACTCAAAAGCTATCCTCTTGTCGTCATCCCTACTATTGGTAGCGGGTTTCCTGTACTTGTTTTCCTGAAAATAAATAAAAACAAAGCTCAACCAAAACCATTTTTCCGTCCAGTCATTTACTGAAAATCAAATGATCGATGAATTCGTGGTAAAACATCTCCAATTGGCCACAAAATTCGCGCACAAAAGCGAACAGCGATGTCGGTGAACTGGTTCTCAAATCGTCACACTAACGAAATAAATCTTGACTATAGTTTTTAGATTGCAAGTAACTCTCATCAGCTGTAGTAACTATTTTAATTATTTGATTCGTTTACTTTTTTTTTAAATTTACCGAAATAAATTTTATGATTATGCATTTTTCAAAAAAAATTGTTTCCGGTCCTTATACGTTTTTATTGTTAAATATGAAATTTTTAATTTTTGATATTGCACTCATAAATTGCAACTGCTTCTTCGTCAGTACATCATTTATATTTGATTACTTTTTGCTTGTACTGCAAAATTCAACCGAGGTGAGCAGATCTGTGTATTAATAATAAATTTATTGCTAAACGTTGAACTTTAAATGGTTCCAAAATGTTTGCTCAACTTACGATTTTACGATTAAAAAAATGTTATCGCGCGGTTCCAAATTTAGCTAGAACAGTTTATTAACTATATTACGTACCCCATTTCGTCATGTTTTTATAATTTGTATTCGATATTACATCACAGCAATAACTTCCAAATCAAACATACATATATATAGGATAAAAAAAACAAAACACTACGCTATTTTAACATAATTAACCATTCGAAAAACATTTAAGATAAACGTGTTTCGTGTGAAGTCGTCTTTTCGTGTTAACAAAGTGATCGACTGGTATTGTCTTTAAACGAAATATAACGCGTCTATTCAACAGGCGGAGGTAAGCCGTCTGCACAATGTCAACTCGAACTGATAACGGTGAGTCCGTTCCGTTTATTACTACTAACAACACTAACAGAAACCGCGATAATAATCAGTTAAATTCAACTAACTCCGATAACCGCAATCTAACGTCGCGCGCTTCCGAAACAATTAACGTCGCAAACGCTGATTGCAATACGATTAACCACGATGTAACTTCCGCCGTTACATCTTTTTCCGATAAAGCAAAGAAGAAAATAACGCCAATTCTAGACTTTAAACATCCAACCGAGGAGCAGGGCATAATTCTAAACTATCTACCGGAACTAAAAATAATAGACTACCTAAAAGCAATCAAACTGATCATCAAAGACGCAAAAAACATTATTGCAGCCTCACGCGTCAGCAATAATAAACTTATAGTTTTTCTGGTAAACAAAGACATAGTAAACGATATAGTCCACAGCCACGAGGGAATCAGGATCGGACAACAATTCATAAAGGCTCACAAACTAAATTCATCTTCAAGAAAAATAATTCTCTCGAACGTAAGTCCAATCATCCCAAATACAGTAATAGAACAATGCCTAAAAAACAATTTCCAGCTTCAGCTAGCCTCCCGTATTTCACTACTTCGTGTACAACCACAAGATGATGAATTTGGCCACATTGTAAGCTGGCGACGACAAGTCTACGTTAACACCCCAAATAAAGGTAACCTTCCAAACTCTTTCATATTTAACTATAATGAAAGAAGCTACAGAATATTTGTATCACTGGACGAGCTTATATGCTTCAGATGCCATGGAACCGGCCACAAGGGAGATGACTGCTCTTTAAACACTGAAGCAGAACAAGATAATCATCCCGGAAGAAACGCTTATCAATTAGATCAAGTCATTCCTATTCCAGCCCACACCAATATATTGTAACCTGCTGAAATTGCTACAAAAAACGAGACTAAACATTTAGATACAATAACTGACCAAAATTTTCCAACACTTCCAGCCATCTCCACCCAACCAAATAATCAAAAACGTCCAGCTCCATCCATCAGTACCTACTCCTCAGCTAACTCCAGCATAAACACCGCACCTAAAACCTCCAAAACCGACAAACCCAGGAACAAAACAAAGAACACAAAAAAACCAAAAAAAAGAAAATACAAATGATTCGGAGGACAGTGTAGAAGAAACAGCAGAAGAGCAAATCGAAATGTCACTAAATGACATCTACAAGGGCTACGTAGAAAAAATAACAAAGAATAACCTACAACACACACTGACGCCAACAAACTTAATCTGCTATGGGGATATGTGCAAAAAGTCGCAAAACGCATACCTCATAGCGACCGAATTCACTAACGATATTACTGGCCTAATCCAGCAACTGAAGTTCTGTCATGCCCACATAACCTACAGACAAACAAAAATCCGGATTACGAAAATTATAAAAACCCTAGAACTAGTACTTTCAACCCCAACGGATAACCATTAAAATCCCAAAGATCTAGAAATGGAGCACGTAATACTTTCATGAAACGCAAACGGTATACATACTCACTATGAGGATCTACAGATACTAGTCAACAGGTACAATCCTCTCGTTTTATGCATTCAAGAGACACATCTAACACCAAACAAACCTTTAGTAATAAAAAATTTCGACACATTTCAATCAAAACCAGTTCCAGGAGGATGCGCTCACGGGGGAGTATTCCTGGCGATTCGGAAAAACATCAAGGACAAGCACATTAAACTTCCATCAGACTTACAGGCCGTGGCAGTCACTATCTTTGCTCCAAGTCCTCCTCAATTTGCACTGTCTACATTCCTCCTGACCAAAAAATACAAACCAACGAGCTGATTAACACTCTTCAATGCATTCCAACACCGTTAATACTTACAGGCGATTTCAATGCACATTCACCAAGCTGGGGCGGAGAAAAATACAACACAAAAGGTCGGATTGTACACGAAGTAATGGAAAGCGCTAACCTGGCACAACTGCTCACTGGAAAACCTACACATTTCAATTTTTCATATCGCAAATGGTCGACAATAGATTTAACGTTCATCTCACCGCAACTGACCAGTCACCTGCACATCTTCCACCACTCTGACCTAGCGGGAAGTGATCGTGTCCCAACCATAATATACAGACGAACTCCAGGTCCAACATACATTAAGAATAAAATCCCACCCACATGGAACCCGTCGAAAACAAACTGGTCAGAATTCAGAGGAAAACTAGACAAATTAATAGGAAACGAACTAGTGCCAACAAATAACATATTTTTTGATGTACAAAAGGTAACCCAGGCAATAGTTACAACAGCTCACTCGTGCTCCCCATCACGTCTTCCAATTGTTCGAAAAAAACTGGTTCCATGGTGGTCCTCCGAATGTGCAAAAGCTATTAGAAACAGAAGAAGAGCACTACGCATCATCAAAAGAACTCACTCACAAGAGGACTTACTAAATTATAGACGACTACGAGCCAAAGCGAGATGGACATTAAAACAAGCGAAAAAAAAATCCTGGTCAACTTACGTCTCCACAATATCACCGTTTACACCAGCAAGACAAATCTGGAAGAAAGTAAAAGCAATAGAAGGATCGCCAATCTTCTCTACACCGTCGACATTCATGATAAAAAATTCCCTAATTACGGACCCGACCATCATTTTGGCAGAATTTGCCAAATACTTCGCATTCGCCTCCAGCGACGAAAATCTGCACCCTCAGTTCACAAAATATAACCAAGAAGACCGAATTCAGCCGAAGGACTTTTCCTCAACTAATCAAGAATCATATAACGCGACACTCTCTATGGCATAACTAAACAGAGCTATAAAGCAAACAAAACCGTCCTCACCAGGACACGATGGTATCCATATATCCATGCTTCAAAATCTGCCGAAGGATTTCAGTACCTAATGCTCGAAATGCTAAACAAGCTATGGTCATTGTCGCATCTCCCGCCAAACTGGAAGATAGCAGAAACAATTCCAATCAGAAAGCCTAACAAAAATCCACATCAAGTAGAGAGCTACAGACCGATCTCACTAACATCAGTGCTCGAAAAAGTATTGGAGAGAATAGTAAACAGCAGACTAACGTGGGAACTGGAATCGCATAACCGGCTATCCCGATACCAGTGTGGCTTCCGCAAAAGCCAGGCAACAATAGACCACGCTCTCTATCTACAAGAAGCAATACTTCAAGCGTTTACCAACCAACATCATCTATTGGCAGTCTTTTTTGATTTATCTAAGGCGTTCGATACTACATCACATCAAAAAATACTGACCACCATCTACGGTTGGGGCCTTCGAGGTCGACTACCCCTTTTTATAGCAAACTTTTTGTCGGATCGTTTCTTTAAGGTCAAAGTGGAAGGCAGAGTATCAGAAGCAAAACACTTGCAAAACGGAGTCCCACAAGGCTCGGTCCTCAGTCCGACTCTCTTCAATATAGCTATTAATGACATTATCCAAGACATTCAATATCCGATAAAAGCCGGTCTTTTCGCTGATGACCTGTTAGTATTTCTTGCATGTTCTAACGTAGAACAAGGAGAACACGTAATGCAAGAGACAATCAACAAAATCATAACAAGAGCTCAAAACAGCGGTTGTAAGTTTTCTCCGGAAAAACAAAAGCAGTGCACTTTTGCCGAATAAGATCCTGCAACAATAACATACGTCTCTCACTAAACACTTCACCCATACAACCCACATCTTGTGTCCGTTATTTGGGACTAAATTTCTACAACAAATTAACCTGGAGAATGCATATAACCCAACTAATTAAATCGTGTACAACAAACCTAAATCTGCTAAAAAAAACTATCGCACACATCATACGGAGCCCACCGCTTTTCATTAATGATGATCTACCGCTAGACAGACCTTTCCAAACTAGATGCTATCCATAACGCCTCTCTTCGCTTAGTTAGAGGCGCACTCAGAACATCTCCAATAACTAGCCTCTATTGCGAAGCCTCAGAGTGGCCTC
The DNA here is from genome assembly GCA_039619475.1 of Icerya purchasi. Lineage (NCBI taxonomy): Eukaryota > Metazoa > Arthropoda > Insecta > Hemiptera > Monophlebidae > Icerya > Icerya purchasi. The sequence goes on from CM077115.1 coordinate 245,631,551, forward strand.
TGTCGCTTCGACGCGATTATCTTACAGTGAACCTGCTGCTACGCACCGTTGCAAACCCGGCTCTCCCAGCAACAAACAGTGTCATACGACCAATCCAGAGCTCTTCAGAAACCAGACTCTTAGGATCGCGAGTAAAAAGAATCTTACCCTACGCATCAGATTCTCTTCCCACCAAATTATCAACGATGCAGGACTTCCTCAACGTAGACAACAAAGCTGTAAGAGTCTTCCCACCATGGGAAGCAAATCTCGCCTCATTTGACTATTCGCTGCTGCCAAACAAGCATTCTCACTTTTTCATAGTCCATAAACTACTCTCTCTGCAAAGAAAAAGGTTATATTATTCAGATGGCACAAGGGCAGCAGAATTTGCTGGCTGCGCAGTCGTAGTTGGTCAAAACGTTATTATCAGATTTTCGCTTCCCCCGCTATTCACTGCTCTGTCCGCAGAATTATATGGCATCCTCCTAGCTTTGGAACACGCGGTTAAATTAAACCAACATACAATAACAATAGCCACCGACTCACTGGCAGCCTTACAGAACATCCAACAAAAATCAAATCATCCGATAGCTAACTCCATAAATATAATCCTTCATAACTCACCACCGAGGGTAACCTTTCTGTGGGTTCCTGGTCACGCAAAGATTCCAGGAAACCTCATGGCCGATCAAGCCGCCAAAGAGGCGTCAAAAATGCTTCCAGTACCACGAATTCAGATTCCACCCGCTGATATCAAGGAAGCGAGTAAAAACCTTTTTTGGAAATTATGGCAGAAAGAATGGACGGAACAACAAAATTCATCTCACCTACATGCAGTCAAACCATCAGTACGCGATTGGAAATTTCAGCCAGAAGCTCGAAAGGATCAAGTGGTGCTATGCCGCCTACGTATCGGCCATTCCATCCTCACACATGCACATATATTTCAGAAGCTTGCTCCACCAATATGCGACAGATGTGAAGTTCCTATCACCATTCCCCACCTTCTATCCGAATGTCCAAAGATCCTAAACCTATGCTCCAGCTTCCCTCCGCAATATCTTCCTTTGTCACTCCTATCGCAGGATTCGCCATCCGTCGCACCCCTTCTCGATCTTTTCAAATCCCTAAATTTATTTAATAAAATATAATAAACTTGCAGGCCGCGCTCCTGGCCTAGTTGCTGTACACAGCGCGGGACGGAAAAAAAAAAAAAAAAAAAAAGAAAAACATTTGTAATAAAACCGTGCGCTGTAATAACGATAGATATCGGGTGGTATATCTTAATTTTTTTGCCGAAATGTATTAATCTATAAATTATATTTATATTTTACAGAATATTAAGACTTCTCATACTGGTTGCAATACAACTATACTGAAATAACTTTGAACAACAACCGCATTTTTTATCTATAACATTTACAATGTGGCACTTATGATAACGTCAGAGAATAAAGAATAAAAAAAAAAAAAAAAAAAAAAAAAAAAATAAAGAATACTTTTTATCATATAGCTTACCCTTTCTTATCTACTTCCACAGTTATAAAGTATACAATTTTAACACCCTAATTATTTTACTGAGTGAAGGCAAAAGTAAACATGTACAGAATCAAGTAGACTACGGAATACTGATGAAGAGAGCATCGGCGACATTCATGGACTCGATATGTCAAACAATAGACGAAACCGGATGGACGAGAAGATTTTAAATATATTTTATGTAATTTTTTAGATGTTCATAAAGTTATTATATGTTGTTAGTGAAATTAATTTATGTTTATTCGTAAATAATTAATGTTATACTTATGCGAATATAGTGAATAAAATTCGGTTTTAACATAACTGGAATTTATGTAGCAAATTTAATAGGAACACGCCTTTAAAGGAAGTTTTTGATTTTTAGCTAAACGCTTTAAGGATGATAGGAGACCGAGTAAGGTCATAGGTAATGTCGATTCGTTTCATGATTTCATTAGCTCGGTGTCTCCTCCGTGCGTGGCCACGGCTGATAAGTTAACTGAAATCAGTCAGGCTCCACAAACTCACACCGCGGCGAATTAGTCTTTGCTACAACCTATCTCTTATGCGGAACTCGTTGTCCTATTATATAAGAAGAAAGATATTCAACACTTAGCATAGATGGCGTAACGTATTCTGTTCCAAAGGGCATGTCTGAAAATGTCAAAACTATTCTTGTCGGCATCTTTAATGGTCTGCTGCAACAGGCTTTGGTTCCGGAGGACTGGGGGCGGTTTCTTGTATGTCCTATTCTGAAACCCCGGAAGTATTCTGCTCAAGCATTTTCTTACCGACTAATTTCCTTGGCTCCCTGCCTAAGAAAAGCATTTGAACTGGTTATAAAGAATCGTTTAATATGGTGGCTTGAAAATAACACAACACCTTTTCGCACAGTATGTTTGGGTTTCGTCCAGGTTTAGGGACTTTGGATTGTATTGCTAGCTTTTCAAATGACGTTTGCCAATCGTTCATTAATAGGGAGTTTCTTCTGGCCACATTTTTATATGTTAAGGGGGAGCTTTGGACAGTGTTTCCATTCCCATCCTGTTTAAGCAATTAACCGAGTTAAGAAAACCAAATCTCATGGTAATAACTCTGTGTAAATTATTTCCGATAAGATTGTGCTCTATTTCATAAAACGCATTTCTTTGAGCATGTATCTAGACTCCAGATTAACTTGGGCATTCCATATACAGACGTTGCTCCAACAGTTACCCGGGACTTTTAATCCATTGAAGACGATTAGCAATACTTCCTGGGGAGGCGACTCAGTAACCTTAGGTCTTCTGTATAAAGCTATTGTTAGGTCTAAACTCGATTACGGTGCGTTTTTTTATGGATCGGCTTCAAAGTCGCTTCTGGGTAAGTTAGACGTTCTGCAGAATCTGCGATTGAGAACAGGGATTGTTAGATTGGCTCCTACTATAAGTCCACAGATGGAACCTAAAATTCCTCCCCTACGGGTAAGAAGATCTCTTCTGGCAGATCGATTTTTAATTAAATATTGCAGCTTCTTCCAATCACTAACATTACAAAAAATTCAGATCTGACTGTGGTATGGGACAGCTAACTACTTTTGCTCTTACCTTCGGCAATGTCATTCCTTCTCTTTTTAGGATGCATTTGCATTTGTCGACGTTGATTGTCATTGTTTCTCCATCCTTTCGGTATAGGGTTCTTAGTCAGATTCCATTCCTTGTGACTCCTAATTGCTACTATTTACACCTGTCGATGAGTAATCGCCCGTTGATGACAAGCCCAGGGGAAAACCAAAACAAGGGATAGATAAAAAAAATATATATATACACATATAATAGCACTACTAAATTGTCTGGCACATGGACTATTAAGAAAGAAGAAGAAATACGGCATGTTTGAAAAGTAGTTAGAGCCATCAAACACCAAAGCTATATAGAACACAGTGCTATTATATTTAATGACCTCCCTCCTGAAGTGAAGTACTTACTAATAAATTATAAACGCCGCCGTGAACATTTAAAAAATATTTCAATAAGATATATACTTTCTTATACACATATTCTGGATTATATTGTAGCTGAGTAATTATGGTGATTAAATTACGTTTGTAATATAAATAAATGAATATTTTGATAAATGGACAAGAGTAAGTATGTGCTATAAGTTAAATTTAGTCTTTTTCGTTATTGCGTTTTATTATACTGTTTATATCTCTCTTTGTTATGTTTCCCTAAAATTTACTAGCCATTATGTCCATATATACGGTAGCCTCAGTTAGTTACATATAAAATTATATATAAGTATACCATCTTTTGTTTCAACCTTTTTTTTTTTTTTCTGTTCACCGTTGTTATGCGAATTAATTTAAAGATAACCTTTATACTAGCATGCTTTATTGAAACTTTTACTTTCCAAGATGGATTTTGATTTAAATTGAAAATATGGTTTCCTAATATTCACGATTTATCTCGTCGCGTCAATTTACTTAAAGTCAGCCCTGTTGTCTAATTTTCTTAATTATATGTTTGAAGGATCCTGTATTATATTTAAAAGAAGTTGTTTAGTAATAGTGACTACGTCACGCGTAACCTTGCGCACAGTAGTCTAAAATTGTGATGATAATTAAAACATTTTAAAATAAATAAACATTTCATTTTTTTTTTTTTGTTTTTTTTGATGAATTAGTGTTCGCTTCGTTTTTCTTTCGACTACAAATGGAGAGAGCATATTGGTGTGCAGCCGAAAGTACATTGAAATCTCTCAACAGATTGTCACTGAATGTCATGTTTTATTCTGTTTTGCAGCAGTTTCGGTTTAATACCCACCTGTTCGTTTTGAATTTTGATAAAAACGAATTGCCGTTTCGGTTGAAGACAAAAACCCATTGACTTTACACTGCTTTTACGGACTATATCGCGATTACTGCGTATTTAACTTTAATTGTTTACGTTTTATTTACATAATCTGTGAGCCCCATGTGTCCGGAAAAATATAAGTAAACAAACACAAAAACCCGGTTTCCTTTATAGAACAAATGTGACAATAACACCCGAATTAGAACTATGGTATTCGAGAGTAATGATGGGCAACTTCGAATTCCTTATTCGAATATCGTTTCGATCGTTGCGCGGTTAAATTCGGTATTTTATGATTCTCGAAGGAATAAAAGCGATATTTAACAAAACATTTTACTCGCGAATGTAATTCAGTCCATATTCTAAACGGTCAATTCGTATTATGTTCATAAAAATTATCCGTAATTGTTTATTTTATACTTCTACTGTTAACTGCTTAACCCGAACAGAATTTTATTTAAATGCGAAGTCTTGTGTTTTACACTTGTAGACATATATTGAGATTTTTTTAATAGGAGAGTATACGCAACAACATGAAGTACAGTGCATACATTAGATCTGCGTAATAAATGAATAACAATACATAAGCTATAAGCAAAACACCGTTTAAATCCACAAATACACACACACACACACACACACACACCAATCACATATAACACATATATGCATACACTCACCATGTAACACGTAAGAATACACATATGCCGTGTAACGAATTAATATAATTTTAACAAACGATCGATACAAAAATAAATTTATTTCTTATGTACATAAAATATCTTCTCAGTGAGTACTCATTGCAATGAAGTTACACGCACGTTCATATATACGCACATGCATACACACATCAACCACATATAACACATAGGATACACATCCATGGCACATACAGACGCACATACTATGTGACACAAGCGAATTAATATAAATTAAGGAATTAAAATTGTTCATATATCGCTAATATACATGGAAGAGAGTAGATTACTACTTCGCACGCTTTTAATTAATCTATAGAGCGGTAAAATAAGTCAACCATCTGCTTAATTCATGTTAGTAAAGAACATGTCAGCCTCCGATCTGTTCATTAAGAAATTATTTGTTATTTTTACCGTAGTCAAAGGGTGAGAATTCGTATATAGAGCTCTGTTCTTGCAAATGGTACATGTAATAATTACATTTTTCTGGCCGTTAATCTGGCAACTCGGAAACCAATGACGTATAAATAAAACAGCAGCAGATATTTTCCTTCTACTTTCTAACGTGGATATTCTGAACTCCTTCAACTGTTGTTTATAATTTAAGAGTTCAGCGACCTTAAAACAGGCTTTCGAACCCTTTTTCTAGTAAAAATTTGTGACTCTTATTAGAAGGATTTCAAACAATATTTGCATATGCTAATTATGACCGTACATGCCACAGTAATAGACTACCAATAGTGTATTTAAATTTTGAAATAGTGAACAGCGACGAATAATAAATGACAATTTACGACTGGTTTTTAAAGTTATTTGTCGAATACATAGTCATCAAACTTTAACTTGGAATTAAGTAATACACCTAAATTTTTTACACTGCTAATTTTCTTCAAAATTGTATCATTCATAAAATAATCATAAACAATAGGAGTGTTTCTTTTTGTAAATAACATTACATTTATTAACATTAAAACTGATTCTATTATCAATGAAGCGTAGATGTTAAATCATGCTACAAACTTAAACAGCCATCCATTTTTGAGATGTTATAATAAAGTTTTATATCATCCGCATAAATAGCTATTTGTGATTTATTAACAACTTTCGCCACGTAATTTATAAACATCAAAATAAGCAGGGGACCCAAAATTGAAACCTTGAGGAACCTCAGAGGTACGTGAAAACACACGCGACTGATCACTTATGAAATTAAAAAATCACTCTCCGTCGGTAATATACGATTTAAATAGCTGAACTAACGAGTCAGAAAAATCGAACAGATACTTTAACGTATTCAATAAAATACCATTGTCAACTGCATCAAAGGCCTTTTTTAAATTAGTATAAATAACATAAATTTATTCACTTATGTAATAAATGAAATTCATTAAACTCGTAGTATCCGATTTATCTTCTATAAACCCGTATTGGTAAGGACATACATATATAACGTTGTTATAAATTCTAGAATATAGTATAGATTCAAATATTTTACATGGAACGCACTTAGTATTGCAATTGGTCGGTACTTTGAGATGACACGTTTGTTACCCGATTTATGTAATTCTTGAAAGCTTCCAGTATGCGGCTAAAGTATAGGTTGTAAGTGATAAATTATGTATTGTGTAATAGTCGAACTAAAAAATTAACATAACCTTTATATATGTACGGCGAAATACCATCTGGCCCAGCAGATCGTTCGGATTTTAATTTTTTAATAGCCTAGTACAACTCACTCTCAACTATTTCAGTCATATTAACAACGCTGTTATTTAATAATGCTGTTTTCAAGTTAGATTGTGTGACACTTGGCTGAACGGTCTATATCCGTGAGAAATAATCTGCAAATTCGGATGCATATAGGATGGTAGGTTGAATACTTCCATAATAGCTGGAAAAGAAATCGCTTCGTTATAGGTAATAAATTAAAATAAGCATTAAAATTATCGCGAAATACAAAATGTAGAAAACATAGAAAACAAGAGAAAAAATTAATTATTATAAACCCATTAGTGATAAACGAGGAATTTTTTTTACCAAACGCAAATAGATCTTAATATATACATATATACATATATATATATATACATTGATGCAGGAATTGCACACTCGCCACGCAATATTATTGAAATCGAAATGATTTTTTTTTTATTTTTATTATAATATCCGCAACTTATCTCATGATTCCTTCATTAACGCGTTTGAAACAGCTACTCGATTAAAACTGCATGAAATCCAGACATTTTTCGGTAATTATTAAAACGCAGCTGTGTCCACTTATTTTGCTAGCCGCCTCATAATAATGATGAATTAAAAAAATTGATATATATATATATATATATATGTATATATGTATATGGTAAAATGACACGAGTGTACGTTTGAAAAACATCACTTTTGGAATTCATTTTCTTAATTGTACAGACAATCCGAAAGAAACGGTTATTTTCCTTTTTTCTTTTTTTTTTGGCATGGCACGTATACCATTTAGCTACTTTCAAACATAGAATTTTTCTTAAGGGGTAAACGTTTTCAATAAAATGTTTCGATAGTTATTTAATGTTTTCAATGTTTAATCATTTAAATCGAAGGGTGCTGGGAAATTTGAAGTTTTACTACCGAAAAAAATACAAACAAAAAACACGATAATAAGTATCCATAGTCAATAAGACTTTTTTTTAGGAACAAAGGTACTTTTATCAAAAGAAAACGGTTGATTAAACTTAAAAAAAAAAACAATCATCAGCCCAGTGGTCAGTTCGAAAAAGACTAGTTTCCATGAATTGTGTTGGGCGGTCTTTGACATCGAATTCATACCGAATGAAATAGTGTGATACGACGACCATCTTACGCGATACCAAAAAAAGAAGGAATCCAGATGCTGTATAATATTTATCGTATATTATATTGAAATAGTCCCGATTATAATAATAAGGCCCATGTTAAAAATAATGTAATTAAAAATACGTTTTTAAGCGAATAAGTGCGAACGTTATCGAAATTCTTTTAAATCGATATGAAGATCATATTTTCATTTCTGGTTTTAATGATTGTCTTATTTTTAACTCGATGTTCGTCCCGATCTCACTCCGAAAATAATTCGCTAAGAATTGTACGATACAAGCGTTTATTTTGTTCATCATGTTATCTTTCCCGTATAATTTAAACTTGGCCAATTTGATCACTTTCAGCGTATCCAGCGGCAGCTTCACGCTACCGTCCTCCTCTCGATACCCGGTAAGACGCATTGAATTCCAACCTGGAAATAACGATATGTCACCCTTCACAGTCACTAGCGGAAATTTGATTGTGAAATGGCTGATAGTCACTGCACATTTATCGAATCCTACTGTTGCCTGTATAATGAAAGACCCATCTTCTTCATATTCAATACTCGCATCATCAATGCGATGTAAACTTGCCAGATTCTTAACCGAAATGCCGGTAGCTTCAAATTCCCCTTGTATTATTAAGATCTTGAACGAGTCCTTAATGTTCGATAGCGCCGTCACGGGCTCCTGAAATATTTCAAATTTCGTCTTTATCTGATCGATTATCGAATCCAGAGCCGTGTTAGCGTCGGAGAATAAATCACCGTTCAGCGTCAGTACGGTATTCTCATCTGTCCCCAGAACTGCGGCCACCAAATTAACTAAAATCGCAAATACGAACCAGAACACGGCTGCCATTTTAAAAGAGCACCTGTTCTATTTTCCTTTTTCCGTCCGATGAATCGCAAGAACGATCTTGCGAATAAAACAGGACCCGGTAAATTTCCTTACGCACACCCACAGTTCTAGACAGGTATTCGATTAAACAGCGATAAGAATTTTCCCAATATCCTACTTTGAGCGTTTGTCTGTATATCTATAGTTGTTTGGAAGAAAAAAATACAACAAATGTTAGTTAAAAATTTAATCGATTACACATAATGTCCTTCTATCAGCACGCTAATACTCCGCTTCGAAAACTATCCTGAATTCAAAAAAAAATTATAAATGATAATTTATTTGTCGTTTGTGTGTACATAATAAATATCCAAACGAATGCATGAATTACACATTTCTGTTGATCCCTTATTAATTCATAGAGTTTGTTAGTGTATAAGGCCTGAATAGCCTTATACCTTTCTGGTGATGAGCTTTTTTGCCGGTCTATATTAAGTTTTAGTTCTCAAGTGTTAACCCGAGGACGCTACTTCGCTAAACCGGATACTTAAATAACAGTCGCATTCACTGTTACAAGTAAAATTAAACGGTTATTCACACATGTACTTTAAGTAAATATTTACGTGTCAGGTAAATAGTGCGTATATTGGATAAAGTGAACTGGTATTTTCATGGTAGCGTTTTATATCTTTTCCATCGGTTCGTTCGGAAGTTTAAACCGTTAATATTTAGTCTGAGCAGCGGGTTGTTCTTTTAGTTTTTGTTATTAATCGTTTGCTGCAGCCATGAATAGCTATTTTCATTGAAGTAATTTTACGCGCTGCCGACACACCATTGCCGACATAATTGAAACGTCGGCTTTATCAACTAAAATGGACGAGCATATATTTATGGCTGCCGCGTATTTTATTCAATTCATCTGATTAGGCCGTCGACAAAATGTTTATTACGCTTTGTTAAAATTCCGTAAGCAGCGATATTTTCATTTGTGTTTTTTTTGATTAATCTTATCCATAACTACTTAAATATTTTAATACAACTCTCGAATCACTCTAGACATATACTTTCCGTTACCCGAATTTGTCTTACAAGCAGAGGTCACGATCTGCGGGTCACCGATTTTGATGAAACTTTGCAGATCGATAGAACACCATGAGTATATAAACTGCCGTGTAATATATTATAGTGTAACGTTTTGATTTACGCGAGAAATTTAAATTTTTAGAAGCCGAATTTAACGGATAATCCTACATAGCCGCTTTTTAGACAAAAATATTTCCATAAATTCCAGATCATGCTTATATTTACTTTATGCAAATGGTTCGGAAGACTGATTATTCCAAAATGAAGTATATTAAATAAAAAAAATATTAAAAAACAATAAAATAATTTTAAAAAATCAGTTTTTAATTTAATAAAAATTTAAACATGTCATTTATTAATACGACAAAAACACAGATTACAGTGTAAATGATTTGTGATGTAGTGGCAAAAGTGACGTCTATTTTTACATACTTGGAAGTAAGGTGTCTGGGTTCGAATCCCCCGCCGCGATGTGATGTTGTCCTATAAAATTTTTTTGATTCTTATATTTTCAATTACTAATTTTTAACTAATTATTTCAATTATTTATACATAATTATATAAATATAATAACAATTTTTAAACATTTAAATTATTTAACGACAGTTTTTGTGCATGGCTTCCCTCTAAACATTCCGATAAACGTGAAATATTTTTAAATGTAAATAAAATTTGTTTTTCAAATGAAAAATTAAAAGAACTTTGCATTTGTGGTAATAATTCATTTATATGTCGCAGGAATTGCTGTTTTATTTGTTTTTACGATCTATGTCACCCCAAATTATGTAAATAAAAATTAAGTTTGTAGCATTTTAATTATAACTGATATTAATCAACTCATTTATTTTATATGTAGATAAAAGTATATTTTTTTATTTATATTTATATACATGTGTATATAATGAATTTGTTGTGTATAAAACATATTTATCTTACGTTTTATTATATTTATGTAGTTATGTATAAAGAATTGAAATAATTAGTTAAAAATGAGTAATTGAAAATATAAGAATCAAAAAAATTTTATAGCACATCACATCGCGGCGGGGGATCCGAACCCAAACACCTTACTTCCAAGTATGTAAAAATAGACGTCACTTTTGCCACTACATCACAAAACATATACACTGTAATCTGTGTTTTTATAGTATATAAATGTAATAAATGACATGTTTAAATTTTTATTAAATTAAAAATTGAATTTTTAAAATTATTTTATTGTTTTTTAATATTTTTTTTATTTAATACACTTCATTTTGGAATAATCAGTCTTCCGAACCATTTGCATAAAGTAAATATAAACATGATCTGGAATTTATTGCATATTTTTGTCTAAACGGCTATGTATATCATCCGTTACATTTGGCTTTTAAAAATTTTAATTTCTCGCGTAAATCAAAACGTTACATATAATATATTACACGGCAGTTTATATACTCATGGTGAGTAGCTAATAAATGGGCAAGCTGGTGCAGTTTCCCCCGAGTTTCCCCCGAGTGTCCAGGTTTTCCTCCGATATTCCTGGACAGTTCCCCCGATTTGCCGTCCGGGTACTCAAATTTCACCCAAATTCCCGTCCAGGTACTCAAAATTCACCCCAATTTGCGTCCATGTGCTCAAATTTCACCAAAATCCCTGTCCAGGTAGTCAAAATTCACCTCAATCCCCGTCCAGGTGCTCAAATTTCACCCAAATTCCCGTCCATGTGCTCAAATTTCACCTCAATCCCCGTTCAGGTGCTCAAAATTCACCCCAATTTGTGTCCAGGTGTCCAAAGTTCCCCCGAGTTCCCCCAAGTTTCCAGGGTTCCCCCCAATTTTCCTGGACAGTTCTACTAAACCGAACGTCTAAACAGTGTCCAGAGGTCAATAAACTATCCAAAAAAGTTTCCCTGTATCCCCTGTCCCGTTCCCTATAGTATTGATTGCATGTCCCGTTCCCTGTAGTGGGAATAAACCAAACACGATCTAGTTACACCCCCAACCCTTAGAATATCATGCTCCGATAATCTCGAACACCCTATAGTCCCAGAGAAGGACCTCAACCGAATTCTTGTGTTATAGCTGTAAAGTAACCTATATTTTAATATTTACTTGTATATAATTAAATTATAACCCAATTTCCCGCCAAGGGATCCAAAGTACACTTAAGTATAACCCCCAGGCAGTACAGCCCCATAATCTGAACTCCTGCCTGGAGAAAGGGGGCCCTAACCCATGCTCTGTTGTATGAACATATCAAATATTCAAGAGTGAATAAGATGGAACCAATAATTTATTTCTATACAATGAAACTAACCTCAGACCCCTCTGACAATTTATCGATCTTTTAGCATCATATTATAATATATAATTTACTTATTTTTCCGCGGACGTGATTATTTTATAATTATTATTATAGATAATATTTTTAAGCTATGCGCATAATTATAACCTTGAGGGATATATTAATATACTAATTCAAAGAGTATTTTTCAAAATATAATTCGAGGCCACCTCGATAAATTATTTTTAATATTAGCATAATTTTAATCATTTGTTTAATTAATTAATTAAGACGTCCGATAGATTGAAAAAATCTCCGAACAATTAAAATTTTTTCCGCGCGCGATTAATTTTATTTCGGGTAAAATCTCAGATCACTAAATAATTTTTATAGGCATCGTATGTATTTTTTAATATTATACACATCTCTGTATAATTATTAAACGAAGGAACTCGCAGCATTCTTGATGCAAACGCCACAGTCTTTCTTTTTAGAAATCGTCAACCTCTGCATATATACGACTCATCGCTACAGCAGCCTTTTTTTCGCGCTCGCGCACATTTAACATCGGGGTCGATGGTCATGCAGCATTTTCAAGAAGATCAATCGCTGCTCCGCTGTCTAAGACGCCTCACCGGTCGTTCACGACATTATTGTGGCGCCCTTTTTTACAACAGGATAATTTATGACGTATGTACACCTTTTCTATGTATCAGGGTGAAAGCGTGCAATCTCTCCCGCTGAAACCGGTTTTTCACGCACGTGCAAGACTTTCTTTTTTAGAAATCATCAGCCTCTGTAGGTATACATCCCCTTAACATGGCAGCCTTTGTATGCATAGCTCGCTTGCTATTTACCGTTATTCGGCAGAAGAATATTTTTTTTTTTCGCGTTCGTACACAATTACCATCGGGGTCATTCGTCACTCGGCATTTTCAAGAACAATCGCTGCTCCGCAGCCTAAGACGCTTCGCAGGTCGTTCACGACATTATTGAAGTTACCTTTTTTACAATAGGCGAATTCATGCGTCTATACACCTTTTCTATGTGTCACGATGAAAGCGTGCAATCTCTCCCGCTGAAACAAGTTTTTAGCCAATGCTATACACTTCAATAGACTAACATCATCGCTTGTAAATAAATAAAGACGCATTTTTTATATTTTATATATGAATTTGTAAGTATTATTACAATATAATAAATATTTCTATGTATTTATATTTCATTTTTCAAAAACAAAAAATTATCAATTTTACTATCGTTGTTAATATATTTCCAACTCGGGCTTCTATCAATACATCTCGATCCTTTCGTTAAATTTACGAATCCATATAACGTAACCGTTTTGTTAAAATATCAGCTTTTACAGATAGCTCAGCGGAATCGACAATACGATCAGCTTTTTCCTTTCTAATTTCTTCACGAAGATTTTCATTCGTTTCTTTAAATCGTTTTTCTATTTCTTCGCGCTGTTTTCCCATTATTTCCTTAAGATTTTTTCCTAATTCTTCACACTGTTTATCAATTATTTCCTTAGTAATCTGTTTATCGATCAATACACATACTTTTGCACTTAAATCGTTTATTAAACCTCCGAATATTTCAATTGTAGCTTTCACATCACTTTCACGTTTTGAAACGCGTGTATGTAATGCTGAAAGATCGCTTGAAACCGTATCTAGTTTATCCGATAGTTTTTTAATTTGATCTTTAAATTTTCCAGCATCTTCACTCAACATATCAATATTACCAGTATGAATCTCGATTTTCATAATATTGTCGCTAATTTTTTTATCTAAATCTCTATGCAAAAACATAATTTGAGCATGTAATGCAGCATTTTTTTCCGTAACAAGGGAATTCATCTGCTCTACTTTTTCACGTACATCACGTATTTCCACAGCTGTGAGAGTTTTCATCTGTTTGTAAGATACAACCTCAGACTCTGATGGCTCTCGTTGTAACATACTAACGTTTAATAACCGTTTTCCTTTAAAATTATAATTTCCGTTCGAATCTAAAACAATACTTGCACTTTCTGAAGATGCACCATCGGGCATATATTTTCCGCTCTTATGAAGTGGCATGACTAAATATTTACTAAAACGCTATTATCGATCCAGGAATTTTCCGAACTCGGGAAACCTAACCACTTAACTAACGATTTTCCCCCTTGACGTCGAATAACACGTTCAATTAAATACACGTCGGGGTATGATGTTTTTTGTAATTCTTCAGCATAAAAAGTACCAACTAACGGTTTACCAGCCCTATCTTTTAACGTATACGTCGTGGGAAAAGTAGAATTCACTGTATTTATACTAAATAATTCTCCGGTCCAGTTAGGAGTATAACCTTTCTCCAATAACGTTTTAACTTTACTTATACGAACTACGTCACCAACTTTAAAAATTTTTGAGTTGCTCGGGGGAGAGAATCGATCTACATCTTTACTACATTCTCTTGCAATATTTTCTGCAACTTGCTTTTCAACGTTCTTATTTACATCAGCAGGGGCAAATTTTATCGTGCGGTGTATTTTCGTATTATATTTTCGAGTAAGTTCAGGTAAAACTTGTAACCAACGTTTATTACGATTAACGGTAAATTCTTTCCATATCCAATTCTTTATTGTGCGATTAAAACGTTCTACAATACTCGCTTTAAGCGGCGAATGGGTGCTATACAAATTAATATTATTCCGATTTAAAACAGCTCGTACTTGCGGATTGTAAAATTCCGTACCCTGATCTGTATGCAAATGATTAGGAGCTTCAACATCTCTTTCAGCTAAAATTTTTTCTAACGCTTTAGCAATTATCGAGCCACTCTTTTTCTTTATAGGAATGGTCCACGCATATTTAGAAAACGCATTTATTACAGTTAAAATAAATTTATATCCTCGATTAAATCGTGTGTATTGCGACATATCGATCAAATCAGCTTGCCATAAATCGTTTATACCTAAAAGTTGTACACATCGCGTGGGATAACGTTTTCGCGCAGGTTTATGAAGTTCATCAGCTATACCGCGTTGTAATGATTTTGATGTAGATGCTTGTTTCGTAGGCATATTTTTTTTCTAATACTAATAATCAAGAATATATCCTTCTTCAGCCAACTCTTCCTCGATTGCTAAAATTTCGTTATATACACCTGTATTACCACTTTGTTTAGACGCGTGTAATAGCTGCAATCGTTCGACTAATTCATTAGGATCGTTCCAATACTCGAATCGAGGTCTTTTAAGACTTACCCTAGCGCGGACATCATTATATATACGATTCTTCTTCTTTTTCTTATGCTTCGCATTCGATAAATTTTCGTGATAACCTTTTCCGCTATGCTCAGCAGCTCGAAACAACGGGCGAACTATATTCTTATATTTCTGATTGGGAAGCCCTTTCATCATGCCATTACCACGCAAATGAGCTCCAGTAAATTGCAGTAATTGTTTATATATCTCCAAATCATCGTTATTATATTTATTTTTATCTACTTTAGTCTCCAACAGTAAATGCAGTACACCCTCAGTGAAAGGAAATTTCACGCGATTATTTCCTTTTCCTAAATATATTTCTGCGCGATCTTTATTCCATGAAATTGTGGTTGTACCCAGCATATATTCATCGAGAATAGGATTATACTTTATTCCGTAAATTTGATCTCTAGGTACCGGATCATCTCCATCAATACGAAAGGGACCTATTTCACTTAGATTAAACGGGTCCTTTTCCAATTCTTCATCACTATCAACAGTTTTATCTTTCAGGGGAGTACTGTGCAATAGTTTTTGTTTCGAAACTAGAGAATCATTTATTGTATCAGCATCTTTTTTAGTCCTTTTTGGTTTTTGTACTGCTTCTCGAATCTCTGATAATGGTTTCGTAATAGGTTCCAACACTGTAGCCGTAACATTTGTAATATATTTGCTATTGGCCTTTAACGCATTATATTTATTCAATATATCGTTACGTATATTTTCCAATTCAGTTTTAAGTTCTAATTCATCTTCTATATTTCTTTTAACGCTATTCATCGCCATCTTTTTAATCTTCAAACACTATAAACTCATCAAATCCACGACGAAACCGCCCTTTATATACTTCGCACTCTTTATCAATCACTAGAAATCCGTGCTTATTCTTCCAGCACACATTACAAAGTTTCTTAAAAGTTTTTATCGAACAAACACCATTAACGTGTTCGTCGTATATATGGCGTATATTTATATCATCCTGAGCAAAGACAAGTATGAAATTAGCGTTATCACGTATCATATGTTTAGGGATCTTCACATATGACTGGCATAGGTAAAAACAATCCACATTTTTATGTCGTCCCATCGAAAAATACTGTTGTAGAACCGGATGAGACGTATTTGCAGGTACATCGTCAAATATAAATATTGAATTCCGATTAATCACATCCGGCGTTATGACGTCATCCTCTTTCTCAAATGTTTGATAACCAATCTCTGGCGTAGACTTGTATATCGTATCTAACAATTTATATTTCGGTTGATATAAAGAAGTACTATATATGTAGACATTTTCGTAACGCAACCCATTAGAGTGTGTTAATAACGTAAATAATGAATTTGTTTTTCCACACCCGCTCGGTCCAATAATTAAACATCTTATATTATTTGGAAACAATGATCCATGTTTATAACGTTCTGCACTATCACCATCTTTTACTAGTGTTAGCACGTTACTTATAGGCAATATAGTTGCTTGCTTTTCAATTTTCATTGTAGCTTGTTTACTGCTTAATAAACACCAATAACAACGACTAAAAAGTATAAATACACCTATATATACCGTTAAATACTCGGAGAGTCGTGTGATAAAAAGTATATATATAGAAAGATATCTTTGAATATGGCCAGAAAACAACGAAACGTATTAAAAAAGAATATAAAGCGTGGTCGCGGTCTCGGTACTGTGTTGAACAGAGTTATAGATAAACTACCGTTTCAATTGCATTATCCGGGTTATAATTATTTGGGACCTGGTACAAAATTAGATCGACAACTAAGTCGCGGTGTAACGGGTATAAATCCTTTGGATGAAGCTGCTGAAGAGCATGATATAGCATATAGCAAGTATTCTGATAATAAAAATCGAGCTGAAGCGGACGGATTATTAGAAAATATAGCCTGGGAACGAGTTAAAGCATCCGATAGTAGTTTGGGTGAAAAAGCGGCTGCTTGGATTACAACGAACGCGATGAAAGTAAAACGAAAATTAGGAGGCGGATGTCATTCAAACAAAAAGAAACAGGCTGTAAAGCGGAAAACCAAATCGAATTCATCGAAAGGAAAAAACTTATATTTCAGAGACGTGTTAGATGTAGCACGGAAAGCAGTTCGAAAAGAAAAAACTCTTAAAGGACGCATGAAAAAGGTCGTAAATGCTGTTAAACAATTAAATCCTATAGTGATGGATAATGAAAATGTTCGAATTATTCCGATTACCAAAACAGGAGGGGCTCTTCCCCTTATACCATTATTAGCAGGTATTGCTACATTGGGCGGAATTTCATCGTCAGTATCGTCAATAGCGAAAGCGGTGAAAGATGTAAATGATGCTAGAAAAAGTTTTAAATCCGGCGAAGGTCTAAAAATTGATAAAAAGATCGGAAAAGGACTTTATTTACGACCATATCGAAGTGGTCTTGGTTTATATTTAGCTCCATATAGCGACGGTTCGAGACGTAATCAGTTTTTTCGAGGTTAATACCATACCTAGCAATAGAGCGTTAACAAATTTAGATATTATATTTTACGGGAAAAAGTTAAAAATTCCCAGTTTTAGAGGAGTTTTTGATCGAGATGGGCTGCCTACCAAACCTAAGAAAAATGAGTGCGCGATTGTTAATATGGATTCGCAAAAAGGTCCTGGAACTCATTGGATTGCATACCGAAAATACGGAAATTGTGCAGAATATTTCGATAGTTATGGTAATCTACCTCCCTCCGCAGAGATAGTTAATTACTTACGCAAATACAACCCAAAGATTGAGATTTTCTACAACAGACGTGCATATCAACGTTATAATACAGTTAATTGCGGAGAACTATGTTTAAGATTTCTATCACATACATTACCCGCTCCATTTGACGTTCGAAAACGTTAAAATTAGTATATAAGCATGTATGATTGTAAAATTTATTCGATTATTGTATATGAATACAAGTTTTTTAAAATATAGTTTGCGTTATTATTACTTGTTTAAACATGTCGTACTTATTTCAGTTAAGTGGTAAAAAAGGTAATTTGACCAGTAATATATATCCACCATTATTATTATCAAATAATCGTCACTGGAGTATTGGATTAGTATCGTTAACAACATATCATTCTATACATAATATCACGCCTGAATGTAATATGTTATATTACTATGATTCTGCTTATGCGGAAAAAACGGCCATGCCTCCGAAATCGATTATATTACCTAGTGGATGTTATGAAGTGAGCGATATCGAAGAATTCTTACGAGAACATTTAGATGAAAGCATTATTATAAAAGGCGATGAAAGAACGTTAAAGTGTCTTATACAAAGTAAATATTACATACAATTTACCGGTCCGCGGAGTATTGGGCCACTATTGGGTTTTGATGGTGTGTTAGAGGTTTTACATCCTCTAAAGAAACATACGAGTCCTAACACCGTACAAATTACACCAATTAATATATTGAATGTATATTGTAACATAGCAACAGGTGGATATACGAATGGAACATCGTCTCATCTCATTTACAGTTTTCCTTTAAATATAGCGCCCGGATATAAGATTTCTGAAACCCCAAAAACAATTATTTATTTACCCGTGAGTACGGATTATATTTCAGAGTTAAATGTATATATAAAGGATCAAAACGGAAATATCGTTGATTTTGCTAGTGAAGATTTAATAATAAATTTACATCTAATCAGTTCGTAATCATCTTAATAACGTTTAAAATGCCCGTCATATACACCAATAGAAGTATATATAAGCGCTCTCAAACGCATGATCGAAGCGAAGAAAATTATATAAATAGAGAAAGAACAAGAAGAAAAGCGTTGAGTAGTAAAAGTATTCGTTTGCTTAAGTCGTTGGGTTACAGCGTGTTAGTTGAATAAGATAAATCAAATATTAGTGCGGTACGATGGAACATATACTACAAATTGATTCGCCCAATAGCCTTACGGACGATACGGTTGCCGCTTATGAAATACATACGCACAAACCTTATGCAAGTTCAACATTTGGACCTAGCGATGAAATACGAATACCTGTTCAGCAAAAGGATGTTATTACTTTACCGTCGGAAAGTTATTTACTTCTACAAGGGACAGTCTCACCGTCAGTAGATTTGTCAATGAATGCCCCGCTATTTTTATTCTCTGAATTACGATATGAAATTAATGGAAATACTATAGAATGTGTACGTCAACCAGGAATTACAACACTCATGCGCAGATTATTATGTTCGGAAAATATCAAATCAGATTACAACTACAGTACATGTGCTCTAAATTCTGAAGAATTGAAAGTATTCACACGAGAAATTGCGGATCCATCAACCCCCTCAACATCAGCAGGTACGGGAGCTAAATTGATGTTAGAATTTCAATTTATTATTCCTTTACGCTACATATTTGGTTTTGCAGAAGACTATAGACGTGCTATCGTACACGCGAGTCAAGAAATTGTTCTAGTCCGTGCCAACAGTGATAAAAATGCATTTACCGCAACAGATGAGAAACCAATTAATGTAACATTTCAAACAGTTGCATGGCAACTCCCGTTTGTTAAATTGAGCGATCAAGCGAAAATATCATTACTTAACCGAATAAAGAAGATAAAGCATGCGTCTATACAATTTAGAGCATGGTCTCTTTCTCATCAACCGTCTCTGCCCACTGTTTCGGAACACAGTTGGGTAATTAAATCATCATCAACGGTAGAACGTTCTCGTTTCATTATTATTGGATTTCAGACGAATAAACAAAATAATTTAACCAAAGATAGTTCTACATTCGATCATCTGAATATTACTGAAATTTGTGCCTACATAAATTCAACAAGATATCCTTACGAAGTAATGAATTTAGATTTTGTTCGAAAAAGATTTGGAAACCTGTACTTGTTATATGCAAATTTTCAAACAATGTATTATGGAAAAGAACCACCGCATCCTGCTGTTGGCGTAGAAGATTTTCTTAGTAAATACCCCCTTTTCATCATACCATGCAACTTTCAAAATGAGCTCTTAAATGATGGTAGTCCATTGCAGATTAGACTTGATTTTAAGACGCTTAATAATGTGCCTTCAAACACGTCATGTTACGCTCTTATAATACATGATAAATAGACTAGTTATAATGTGTTGGAATTATGATTGTAAAAGAATGCAATTTTGCAATTTAGTATTTGTTGTTTTATGTTTGTGAAAGTAGTGTTTTGCTCGCGTTAAGTTTTTTTTGTTTTGTAAATTTTTTTTTGAAGTAATAAAGTTTTTATAAAAGTTTGTTTTGCTGTTGTTTTGTTAATAACCAGTGCAACGATGAATAATAATATGTACGAAGTTATAATTGATTTTCAATGTTTTAAAAATAATGATAATACCTACATAATTAAAGAGATCGCGATTTTAAGTCTGGACGCTGAAATTTCTTTTCATCAAGTTTATAAACCACCATATGATTGGAATATATTATCAAATAATAAAAAGCGTACAAATTCGTGGGTTACACGAAATTATCATTCTATTCCGTGGAATGCAGGAGATTCCGATTATAGAAATATATCGATCGATTTGGAAAATGTTTTAATTAGATTCCAGCCTTTAAAGATTTATGTTAAAGGAGACTCAAAAGTTGAAACTATATGGGAAAAGTTTATGGAATCAACGCTTACTGATTATGAAATAATCAATTTAGAAACACATTGTGGTATGCCGAATTTACGAAATTTAAATAATAAGTACGATGCTGTATCAAGTGCTATAAAATGCGAGGCACATACAGATGGAAGAATTAATGTATGTTCGTTACAAAACGTTCATGTAATGATGAAATGGTTCGATATGAATGTTAGAACGGTTTTATCAGCATTAAAGTATCCTATAGATGAAATGTTGCAGATAGCTACTGCCGAGATATTAATTGCCGAATGTCCGGATAAAATTTGTGATTTTTATGATAAATTACCTGAAACATTGAAGAAAAATGAAAATATTATAAAATATTTACCATGTTTTAACCATCATAGATTCGATATACCTGGTTCAATGAAGCTTAGTGCGCTTAATCCTACATTAATTAAAGATTGTAAACAATGCAAAGTTGTTTTTAAAAATGTTTCCTAACGATTAATTCTTTCTTTGTAAAAATTTTTTGATATTATTTAGTTAATAAGTTTCTTTTGACTTTTATCGTGTAATGTTTGTAAATTTATAGAAACCAGAAATATACTATTTTTTCATATATATTGTTTGCTTTTTTCATACTTCTTTGTAATCTTCAACATCATGCTTGCAAAATGTATTGTTAAATAATAAGTTGAAATAAACACAAATAAACTGAATAATGAATGAAAAAGTGTAATATATTGAAAAAATACATAAAAAGAATGTCAGTAACGAGAACAACGATGGCGATGATGCTGACTACAATGACGTCAATAACATAAAAAAACATACAGATAAAAAATGACAATGATAGCAAAAACGATTACAATGCAAACAAGAATGACAAAGATTGGAACATTAATGAAATATGTACAATGAATGAATGAGGGAAAATCAAATATATTCAAAATATATACAAAAAAACATGCAACACCTTATTCTAAACGTAAACGTTTTGCAGATGGTTCAGATTCATTTGTCTCTTCTTCTTCATTACCAGTGCGAGCAATAATATTATCTAAATCTATGTGCCCTAAGGCCACCGTATGTATATTATCGTGTAACACGACACGTTTATCGTCTAGTCCATTAATGGCTAGCTTTGTTGTGCGTATCGTGTATAGTTCATGTACGTAACTTCGTATCATATTCGCAGTACGATAATTTGCGCTAGTGATATTATTATTACTAAATATACAATTTTTGTAATCGTTAAATGATATTTCGTTCTTTGTTACATTGTAAGGAACGCCCTTACATTTCGTTATCGCCTTATTACTATTTGAAACTTTAATACTGTATGCCTTAGATCTTAGCCCGATGAAAGCTTCTACAGGAATTGAGTTCATCTCATCTTTGTATTTCCCAAGAACTTTCTTGTTACTAACAGAATAGCACGGGTGATCTGAGGGGTAATCTGACGTGTCAAAAAAACTTAAATTATTCCTTATATCTAAATATAAATCGGCAGTTCTTATATCATAAACGAGACTGTCGGTATCTGTATATAATAAAGTTAAATTATTTATACTGTACATTTTTAACATCTTATTATAGTGAAAGTCATACATAGTATGCTTACTAATATCAAGGATCGACATCCCAACAAAAATAGGCTTATTAAATAAAATACGTTTTGCGCTACGATGAACGGCGCATAAGAACGGACGCTCGCGAAATATAGTACGATTCTTAAACCTAGGGTTCGCAACGAGTTTAGTGAACTTAACTTTATCGGAAACGAGTTTTAAATCTAATAAATTCCGTTGGTTTTGAAGCGATTTTCCATATATTGCATTGTTCATGATCTTGTAAAGGTTCTTTTCAAAGTCATTATTTGCTAATTGACGGTAACGAGTATTTAATTCTATATATTCCTTCAACCATGGCGATTGGTTGAAGCATACGCCGCGATGTATTTTAGTTAATCTTAATCCTAAATTTAATGCTAATTTCAAATATTTTATATGGATAACATAATTCGACTTATTATATAATGTTGCAACCAGTTTTTTGATTGTCCCTTTTTTAGAGACATTACGATGTTCAGGGCATAGAGGATAATCATTATGTAAATGATGTAGACTGGAGGGATACTCCAAATCTACCTCAAGTACACATCCCTCTGTCCCATTTTCATCATAATTTAAAACATCAAGTTGCTGTATTTGATTTTCGGTCATCCACTTGAAGCCACCTATTGGAAGTGGCTCACACATGGCGTGACCATACAAATTGTTAGCATCGAGATAAATAATAAAATTACTATCTTCTTCCAACGACGAGGAAGAAGAAGACGAGGGCGACGAGGATGACGACGCTAACGAGGACGACGATGGAATAGCGTTATTATTAACAATATATTTATTGTGCGCTTCACAATAACGTTTAACACATTGAGTGAGACCACCACGTATACCCTTTTCAAAAAAGAGGTACATGTCGTAGTCGGTCAAAAGTTCAAGTTTAACGCCAGTTAATTTCAGCATTGCCACAAATGTGAAACCAGGAACTGTATACGACCATGCAGGGTCTAAACCATAAATTTTGTAGCAAACGGTACGGAAATTTTCAAAGATGTCCGCCAGAAGAAGGACATCCGTCCTTAAATATTCATCCGAATACTTCCCCAAATTCTTAACTTGAAGAGCATCCCATACTGTCTGCGCATGTTGATAAGCAGTCTCATCGATGGTTGACTTTGTTAGAGAACTGTAAAATGCCGATCTTGGAGGCAATGATTCTTCAGCAAGTTTGGCAAAGTCTGTGCAGTATTCATATGGGAAATACCCCTTTCGACGGAAAAGGGGGAGTAAAGACGGATCACGAATGTTAGCAATTGTATGATGGAAAGCGTCATCTGGAAGGTAGCTCGCCAGCTTCTCCAAGCTTGATGCCATGAAACTAAAGGAGTCGACGAATCTAAGCTGGAACTTTCCAGGTATGATCTGTTTTGAGATTCCTTTATATCGCTCTTCCGTGTTTGCAAGCACATTTATGTCGAGTGTGTCGTATGCAAGTTCACGAACTATTATATGGCTATCATAACCTGATAGGTTATGAATAAATACTGGCAAAAAATGAGGCAAGCGCGACTCGAGATTGCACTTGCTATGAGCAGCACCACGATATTCACCAGTTAAATGATTATGGTCCCGAACTTTATCATCATCATTTAATTTTTTTGTGCAAATACAGCAAACAGTAGCACTATCGAATGCTAATTTATCTGCAGCACTCATCACAATGGATTTATTGTTTTTGTAAATTTCGTAAATTAATTTTGCGTCATTTACAAGTTTTTCCACAAACACTTTAGCAGCATCGCGATTGCGATATATTCGTTGAGATCTTAGTGATGGAGGAAGAACATTATCAGCAACGCGAGACACGATTTTATATGAAAAACTCATAGGCACGTGCTTATGAACTTTTATAGTGTTCTTGCATGCTTGATCGCTCTGTACACGGCGAGTGATGCGGTCATCTTCCTCTTCTGAGTCATCATTCTCTTCATCAGCTTCGCCATCATCTAGTACAGGCTCCAGTACACACTCGAAATCTGCGTATACAACGAAGGGGATCCAGTATTGTTGCCTATATTTATCATGCTGGAGAATATTTTTCCCCTGCACAGGCATCTCAATTGCAACTGGAGAATATTCCCTGCAATCTTTTTGGTGTTCCTGGAGCTTTTGAGGACTGTCAACGTGCCACAAGCACCTTCTGCAGATGTGGATTCTACCATGGTGA
The DNA here is from genome assembly GCA_039619475.1 of Icerya purchasi. Classification (NCBI taxonomy): domain Eukaryota; kingdom Metazoa; phylum Arthropoda; class Insecta; order Hemiptera; family Monophlebidae; genus Icerya; species Icerya purchasi. The sequence continues at coordinate 245,656,259 of CM077115.1, forward strand.
TTATTAATTTGTTGACGCACAAGTTTCTCCAAATCCTTGATGAAACAATAATGTTTCTTGTTCCCGTCTTGGATTAAAAGGAGATCTGTATGATCTGCTTTGTCTTCCTTACAGATACGAACCGGGTAAACAAAGTTCTTTTCATCCAGCGCATAGACATTAATTGAAGAGTTTGGATTGTTTTTCTCAAATTTTTGCACATCATCAAGACTGGCAGGGAATGAAATTCCGGTCCAATCATATTTCACATCCAGTTCTGGTTTATTTTTATACTTATTTACACGTTCAGGATTCTGAGGCACAAATTTGGCCAGCATCGAATACTTAAAGCAGAACGCATCGGTATTTTTTACATTTATAACGGCTTTTCGGGCACTTATTTTCGGCGGTAACGGAATAAATGAGGACGCGCGTGCAAGAACATTCACTTTATTAATCCGTAGTTCAACGTAAACAATTTTCTTAATCGTCCAACCCGATCCCTGCACATATTCAAATCTGTCGATCAGATCCTTCATTTCGCCAACTGAATCTTTGTACCACTTGTTGAAATCATCTCCTTCAACAAGCAATTTACAATTTGATGGAAAATATGTTGGAACCGTGTGTTTTTGTTTCGTAACTGCTGTTATTCGTTTAAACATGCAATGTAGCATGAGGCTACATTTTAATCCTTTCCCGATCGAACCGGACACTGTATCAATTACAGTTGATTTAATTCTTTCCAAAAATTTATTGATGTCAACTATCCGCGCATTATCATTTATGACTCGGTAAGTCGCGATCCTATTTTTGTAGCGATTCGATATATTTTCAATATGATACAGGACCGCCATAGGTCTTTCGACATCCGCAGGAATATTTGATCGAGATGCAGATTGAGAAGACGACATTATGAAAAATATTGATAAATTTATAAAATTAAAAAAGTAATTTCAATTAAAAACGGACGTAAATAGATCGTAAGATACTTACTGATTTTTAAAAAAATCTGCAAATGATGAACGTTGAAAATTATAAAAATGTTGAAACACTTTCAAAACATTTGAACACTAAAAAGCGAAGTGAACACTGTGAAGAGCAAACTACAAATGCGACTTCTACAGGTTTGCAGGTACCTACCTCAATTTGCAACAGCGCTGTGTGCAAAAAATGGGCGGGGCTAAAACATCCCTGAAAACCGGTTTCAGCATGAGAGATTGCCCGCTTTCACCTTGATTCCTAGAAAAGGTGCGCATATGTTGCGAATTCGTGATTGATTTTTGGCTGATAGATGACCCAAATTCGTCATTGATTTTGGATGGATAGACGTTGTAAATTAACCCTCTTCAGAATGAGTGAAATAAGACTGCTCCATTCGGCTTGATTTCAGAGGGATACATGGACCGTTTTCGGCATGATACCTAAAAAGGTTTATTGATGTCATAAATTAAGCGTCTGCAAAAGGACATAAATGACAGGTCATAAATCATGTTAGTTTTCAAAGGGAGAGATCGCACGCTTTCACCCTGATACATAGAAAAGGTGTACATACGTCATAAATTATCCTGTTGTAAAAAAGGGCGCCACAATAATGTCGTGAACGACCGGTGAGGCGTCTTAGACAGCGGAGCAGCGATTGATCTTCTTGAAAATGCTGCATGACCATCGACCCCGATGTTAAATGTGCGCGAGCGCGAAAAAAAAAAAAAAAATATTCTTCTGACGAATATCGGTAAATAGCGACCCGTGCATGCAAAGGCTGCTGTAGCGATGAGTCGTATATATGCAGAGGTTGACGATTTCTAAAAAGAAAGACTGTGGCGTTTGCATCAAGAATGCTGCGAGTTCCTTCGTTTAATAATTATACAGAGATGTGTATAATATTAAAAAATACATACGATGCCTATAAAAATTATTTAGTGATCTGAGATTTTACCCGAAATAAAATTAATCGCGCGCGGAAAAAATTTTAATTGTTCGGAGATTTTTTCAGTCTATCGGACGTCTTAATTAATTAATTAAACAAATGATTAAAATTATGCTAATATTAAAAATAATTTATCGAGGTGGCCTCGAATTATATTTTGAAAAATACTCTTTGAATTAGTATATTAATATATCCCTCAAGGTTATAATTATGCGCATAGCTTAAAAATATTATCTATAATAATAATTATAAAATAATCACGTCCGCGGAAAAATAAGTAAATTATATATTATAATATGATGCTAAAAGATCGATAAATTGTCAGAGGGGTCTGAGGTTAGTTTCATTGTATAGAAATAAATTATTGGTTCCATCTTATTCACTCTTGAATATTTGATATGTTCATACAACAGAGCATGGGTTAGGGCCCCCTTTCTCCAGGCAGGAGTTCAGATTATGGGGCTGTACTGCCTGGGGGTTATACTTAAGTGTACTTTGGATCCCTTGGCGGGAAATTGGGTTATAATTTAATTATATACAAGTAAATATTAAAATATAGGTTACTTTACAGCTATAACACAAGAATTCGGTTGAGGTCCTTCTCTGGGACTATAGGGTGTTCGAGATTATCGGAGCATGATATTCTAAGGGTTGGGGGTGTAACTAGATCGTGTTTGGTTTATTCCCACTACAGGGAACGGGACATGCAATCAATACTATAGGGAACGGGACAGGGGATACAGGGAAACTTTTTTGGATAGTTTATTGACCTCTGGACACTGTTTAGACGTTCGGTTTAGTAGAACTGTCCAGGAAAATTGGGGGGAACCCTGGACACTCGGGGGAAACTTGGGGGAACTCGGGGGAACTTTGGACACCTGGACACAAATTGGGGTGAATTTTGAGCACCTGAACGGGGATTGAGGTGAAATTTGAGCACATGGACGGGAATTTGGGTGAAATTTGAGCACCTGGACGGGGATTGAGGTGAATTTTGACTACCTGGACAGGGATTTTGGTGAAATTTGAGCACATGGACGCAAATTGGGGTGAATTTTGAGTACCTGGACGGGAATTTGGGTGAAATTTGAGTACCCGGACGGCAAATCGGGGGAACTGTCCAGGAATATCGGAGGAAAACCTGGACACTCGGGGGAAACTCGGGGGAAACTGCACCAGCTTGCCCATTTATTAGCTACTATGGTGTTCTATCGATCTGCAAAGTTTCATCAAAATCGGTGACCCGCAGATCATGACCTCTCCTTGTTAGAATAACTCGTTTCTAATAATATCCGGATTCGTGCAATTAATTGTATTATTTACACTTTTGTCGTAATTATATTATCTCCTTCGGATCGATATTACAAAAAAATGCGGAAGAACTGGAGCTTAAAACCTATGCAGGTAGCTGCGAATATAATGATTAGAGATGAAATGGAATACTAGAGAGCAGCTATTCCGTATGCAGTATAGAGCCTCAGAAAGGATCCAATAGAACAACTTTCAGTGCGCTTTCGCAAAATTGCAACGTAGTACTGAGGAAGAAAATGAAGTTTTTTTCTATATTTAATAAACACACGGATTTGTTTGTTTCATACTAACAGAATGCGAATTTTTTGTTGTTTTAGCTTTCAGGTCAATGAGGAGGCATAACCAGAGTCGCCAACTTGACGAAATCGAAGAACGCCGATTAGTCGCTTACGCTGAAAATGTAGCACTCGGAATTGCCTTCAAGGGGAAGCCTGAAGCAGCTGACGTACATCATCCTGTAGAGGCTTGAATAAAACCACTGTAGGTAATTTTTTTGATTTTGTCAAAGGAACTTATTTAATATACAGTGTTTCACAAAGGAAGAAATATTCAGCTGCGTAACGAAACAGCTACAATAAAAAACGGTGATTTCTTTTGCGGTTAATATTTACCATGAAAATGAAGCTAATAACTCGTTTTAGCTGGGGTTTTTTTTATGTTGAACTCACTCAGTAGAAATTACGTGCGGATTGCTAATGCGCATCCGACGCAATACAAAAAGTATCGCCAATTTCTGAACTATCGAAAAGAAAAAAAACAAAAGAAAAGAACAGAGTCAAAATGCCGTAAAATAGTTTTCATATATTCTCAAGATTCCCGCCACCATAATACAATGCCGATGTTATAGATGCTTTTAAAAATAAACCTTTAAAAAAACATATTCTAGTAATATCGAAATTATTTTTGAACGTGACGAAAATTACATGAATTTCAGTCATCTGCGTTATTGTCCTTATCATTTGATTGAAAGGACTGTTTTATTGCTAAATCGATGTTTTTCGAGATCTGACGGCGAAAGTAACTGACAAAGAATCTTATAACAACAGCGTCCATTAGATTTCCTTTTTCGTCGTCCTTGTAGAATTCAATAGATTCCAGTTTGTCCACTATCAGAGTATCCAGCGACAACTTGTAGCTACCGTCGGTCTGCTTCTGCCCGGTTAAATGAATTGTACCTTCATCTGGAGCCAAAATTATTTTACCTTTCATAATCCCCGTCGGAAGTTGAAATGTAAAGTCGGAGATAAACACTTTACATAACAAGAAATAGATTGATGACGATACTCTAACAGAGCCATCCCTTTTTTTCGATAACAGAGCTCTTCTTATTGATTTTATCGATGCTATTGAGATTGTTAACTTTAATGGTACGCGCTTCGAACGGACATTTTATTATCTTTACTAGTAAATTGATGTCATATGACTCATTGATGTCCGGTAGCGTCATCTGATCCGTTTGGAACACCGTAAATTTCCTCTTCAACTCACGGATTACCTCACTCATAATTGAGTTAGGGCTTGTGGCACAATCAGGTGTCACCATGAGCTCGTTAGGTTTCTCTGTTTCCGGTTCCGCGGATGCCAAATTAACTAAAACCACAAACACAAACCAGAACACGACTGCCATTTTCAAAGAGCACGGCTTCATTTTCGCGTTTCCGTTGGCAAAATCGCAAAACAGGTCCCGTCCAATTTCTAGATGATATTCGATATTAAGTGATGGTAGACATTTTTCTTCTATCCGACTGGTAACGCTAGTCCGTATCTAGTTGGTTGAATGAAAAAATACAAAAAAGATTAGTTGAATATTGAATAGAATACGAGCAATGTCTCCTGCTCCATTACCCCGCGGTAATAGTCAAACCTCGAGAAAAATTCGAAACACGAAAAATATGAAATATTAACAAATTCATAGATTTGTTTAGTGTATAAGGCCTAAATAGCTTATACCTTTCTAGTGATGAAAGTTTTTTGCCTATTTTAAGTTCTAGTTCGCATATTAGCCCGAGAGTGTAAAATCGTTAAACCGGATACTCATCAATAACAGTCGCATTTATTGTTACAAGTATAATTAAACAGGTTTATTTAAACATACTTTAGGTAAATACTAGTTTTTGCTTATAAAAAAAAAAAAAAAGAAGTAATTACAGTAGCGATAATTATTATTATTTTCTTTTTAAATTTGTTGGGCTTGTCAGCAACGGAGATAAACCATCAAGATAGAAGAATATAGGACGAAAGAAAAATGAGGTCGCTAGGAGAGCTATTCGGGGTAAAAGGAGACGGACAGAACTACTATGAAGAAATGAGTCAAGAGAGATCGATACTAGAACCCGTACAACTGACAGTCCGAAGAGAATAAATGTATAGAGAAAAAAGATATGAGGAATGTCCAAGCGGAAAGGGAAGTCTTCATGTCTTGCTAGCCGTTTTACCCGTTTAAGATATATCTTATCTATATAAAACTAAATTTAATGTAATCAGCATCAAAATAGAAGTAGTTATCCATGGTTACGATTGCTGGGCAGCGCCCACAAGAAGATCCTCATTAAAACAATATGGCCTCAACTGCTAATGCCCGCAGTGCCGGGTATTGATATGTCGACGACAACAAGTTAGGAGAATAACAAGTTCCTACATTAGCTGTTACTTTTGCTTACTATCATGTTTGTTCTTTTTAACATTCGTTCTATTCATTTTAAGTCTCACAACTTCACCTATAGTAGATGAATTTTAGTTTCGCCATTTAGGATTTTTCATTGTTTGTTGTTGTTCTAAAGTTATTTTTTCTGTTTTTAAATAAAATGTTTGAAAATGAAAAATTTGTTCAAATCCTAAACAACTTTATTGAAAATATAAATTCGTATTTATTCTTTATTGAAAAAGAACGTAATTTTCAAATTTCTAATAACTTCTTATTATCAAAAGGTTTTTTACGTTTTTTATTAGGACTTGACGGAAAAATAAAAGTTGTTGTATTCTAGAAATAGTATTTTCTGTACTATCATAGAATGAAAATGAGATTTTATTAACAATTTCTGTAAATTTAAATATATAGGCGATAGATTCGCATGGAGCAATAAAAATAGTCTTATGTTTGGGGTCATTTATAAATCTTACCACAACATTAATGCGAAGTACTTATGGGCCACAATATATGAAGTAAAAGAAAATCACATGAAACCTCTGAATAAGTAAATTTTTTATTTTTAAATTATAAACAAACATTAGTTAAATAATAAAATACAAGTTTGTTAATACTTGTATTTTAAAACATTTTGCAGAACGATCATTCAGTAAGGAAAAGATTTCGATTACAGTCTATAAAAAAAGTTAGTTGTAAAGGTAAAATGATAATGAAGAAAATTAAATGCTTTCCTGATTGCAGTGTCCAGAATGTTTCAAAAAATATTCATAATAGGAAAATTTTGTAAAATGTATTATTTAAAAAGACTATATTTTTATCAAATATTAATTTTTACTGTCAAAAATTTTGCCGGTAACAAATTTGGCCATTATTAACAGTGTTCGTTTAATGAAAATATAACAGCTAGGAATTGGTTTAGAATTGGGAATATGAATTCTTCATGATTAATCATATAAACTTTATCTCAGATAGATATGTTGAAGTATTGTTTTTTCTAGATTTTACTCGGATTTACAAAAGCAGTATAATTAGCGAAATGAATTGACAATTTATTGGAAACGAAGTGAAATTTCACATTACAATAAAATTACCATAAAATCCATACATTAGTAAAAAAAACAATATTTTAAGTTTCTAACTTGAGTCTTTAAAATGAGCAAAATCAATTACAAATAAATACCTTAGATATTACTTATTGAAATTTAAGTAATTGCAATTAGACAATATAAAAATTTTATTAATATATTTCAGATATATAAAAGAAACATAATTTATAATAATATCTTATATAACATCAACAATTGTAATTCAATAATGATTATTATTCATTAACGATTTGCGGTTACTCTATATTTTGTTTTTACATATCACCTGCGACTTGATAAAAAATAACAGATATCATAAGATCCTGTTATTCTCCTAACTTGGTGTCGGGGTGGATAGGGGAGGGAGAAATTTTGAAACTGTGTTAAATAAAAAATGTGCCGGAATTAATTTTGGTTACTTACGTTTGGAAAAAATTATTGGAGGTGAAAAATATATATTTAGACTAAATCTATAATACTTAGACAAGAAAATCATTATGAACGATATTTGAGAATTATCGGTAGCATTTAAGTGTGAGGGAATATGTTGTGTACAATCCATATTGATGAAGACTCCGTCGGATTCATTTTTAAAACCGTAGAAAAAAAATCAAAAAAAAAAAAATCACGAACAGTCCGAAGAAATGATCGGAAGCGAAAAAAAGTATAATTCGGATAATTCCATAATACTTGGAGTTGAAAAAAGATATTACGAACGATATGGAAACTAACGGCAGAAAATGTGTGGTAGATGTGATACCGCGGCGAAGATCGAAGTATGCGCGGGAACGGTGCGTGCGCATTTGCAGATGTCAGTACGATTGTGGAATCGGGAAAATAAAAACATACGCTTATGCTAATTATATATTACTTATGTATAGACTTTAAAATATTAAAAAAAAACAAAAAAAAACGCGGTATCGGGAACGGCCGAAGGCGTGCGTGGGATCGCCGCGTGCGCTTTCGCTGGAGGTGATGGGTTAAATGATAGCTTTAAATACCACAATACTTGGGTTACATTTCGGAATTTCCATACTTTTTCGGACATTAATTCAGAGTAATATATGATGGGCAACTTCGAAATGTTTTGATCGAGTATTTCGCTTGTTCAACAGTCACAGTGTCGGTATTCTACAATGTTCGAAAGAATAAAATCGATATTCAACAGAACGTTTTACTCGCGCGAATCTAATTCGTTACTTATTCAAAATGGTCAATTCGTATTATATTCATAATAGCTTAATCGGTAATTTTATTTAAATGTGGAGCTTTGCGGATATAGCCGATTTAGTACTTTACACTTCTTGGACACATATATATATATATATATATGCGTTTAATTTAATCATAATACGCGTGTATAATTTAATTTTTTACCTTGTCAAAAATTACGTTTAAAATTACTTTAGTTTATATATGAAATTGATCGATTTCAACTTAATAAATATTTCGAATTTATTAACGAAACATTTTAGAGTTCGCAATCGGAAAAATCTAATTGACATAATTCTATCCCCGCTATCTATGTTTTTTTTTTCTTTTTTTCAAATGATAATCTCGAGTTATATAAAATATAATTCCGTTCCGTTTCTGGCGTTGGTCGATTTTTTCGAATGCGCGGATACGTATCGTAATCGCTCATCGCCATCTGACGGTGAATAGATATCCATATCTGTTCGACTTTATAGCTTCCTGCAGAACGTAATTTACGGTACAATTACTTGTGTTATATTCGTTTAGTCGGTACGCCAGTGATATAAAAAAATTAATTATTTAATTACGTAATCTCGTCTACATATTTATTATTCGTACGTTATACCATTTTTTTTTTTTTTTTTCAAGTAAATGCTTCAAAAATTTTCCATTGGTCTTAGGATAAACTATCTTGATCAGTTCTTTTATACCAGTTGCAGTTGCTTAACTATTGAATTTGATTTATTCGTTTCAACTTTTACAAGATAATTTTGACGATGACGTTTTATTTTCATCGCCAATTTCGATCTCAATCGTTTTTTATTACTACGATTTTTTCGAAAGTGCAGAATTCTCGCAACTTTATAAAGCCTTAAACGATGTAATTATTTTAAATGTAGCGGAAACTGCGGCAAATGTACCATTGTTGGCTGGTACCAGGCTAGAATTAGTCTCTCCAACTATAATAAGTTTCATTCGGTGTACTTAACCCCGTGTTGCATCAAGCTCGTTCTTTTGTGTGATGTTTAACACTCCTATTTCATTTGAAAGAAAGTATCGCTTTCACCGTGTTTTATGACTTACAGTTAATTATCCAAAGCGCTTTTACTTTCGTTTTCATTTGGAAACGCAAGCTAGTGAATTCAGAAATATTAGTGCTTATGGTAAAACGCCGATTTGTAGATTACGTCCCATCGCTCCGCTCTAATTGTATTATTTACACTTTTATGGTAATGGTATTATCTTCTTCGGATCGATATTACAAAAACAATACGGAAGAACTGGAGCTTAAAACCTATGCAGGTAGCTGCGAATATAATGATTAGAGATGAAATGGAATACTAGAGAGCAGCTATTCCGTATGCAGTATAGAGCCTCAGAAAGGATCCAATAGAACAACTTTCAGTACGCTTTCGCAAAATTGCAACGTAGTACTGAGGAAGAAAATGAAGTTTTTTTCTATATTTAATAAACACACGGATTTGTTTGTTTCATACTAACAGAATGTGAATTTTTTGTTGTTTTAGCTTTCAGGTCAATGAGGAGGCATAACCAGAGTCGCCAACTTGACGAAATCGAAGAACGCCGATTAGTCGCTTACGCTGAAAATGTAGCACTCGGAATTGCCTTCAAGGGGAAGCCTGAAGCAGCTGACGTACATCATCCTGTAGAGGCTTGAATAAAACCACTGTAGGTAATTTTTTTGATTTTGTCAAAGGAACTTATTTAATATACAGTGTTTCACAAAGGAAGAAATATTCAGCTGCGTAACGAAACGGGTATTATTATTATTGCAAGGAAAGTCATTTTTGTAATGATGAGGTTAAAGCAAGAAGTTGAAACAGCATTTCTTCCAGGAATATGGATTGAGATTCATCAATTTAGCTGGGGAAGAAGGTTGCCGAAGAAAAGGAAATAAGGAATCGATATTTTACTGGTAAAAGTCACTACCGGATGTTCCAGTGTGAAGTCATCGATCTTCGCTAGACATTCGTGGAATCCTACCCTTGCCTGTTTAATCAAAAAACCCCCATCCCCTTTACATTCAATACTCGCATCTCTAGTGCGATGTAAACTTGCCGGATTCTCAATCGAAACGGCAGTCGCTTCCAACTGACCATTCGATTTTAATATATGGAATGATCGGTTAATGTCCGACGTCGTCGTCACGCTCTCTTGGAAGACTTTGGATTTCTTCTTTATCGCGTCGATTATCGAATCCAGAACCGTGTTTACGTCCGAGCATAAATCACCGTTCAATGTCAGGACGATATGCTCCTCTGTCCCCATAACTGCGGCCACCGAATTAGCTAAAACCGCAAATACGAACCAAAACACGGCTGCCATTTTAAAAGAGCACCTGCTTTATTTCCCCGTCTCCGTTTGCAGAACGCAAGAACAATCGTGCGAAATTAATTGGGCTTGTCAAATTTCCCGTACACAGTTCTAGACACTATTCGATTAAGTGAATTCGACTTTCAACGCGTGTGTCCGTATCTATTTGGTTAAAAAAAAAAAAAAAAAAAAAGGTACAAAAAATGCTAGTTGAATATTGAATGGAATACTTGTATTGTCCCTCTATTACCGTGATGATACTTCGCTTTCGGAAATGTGTAATACAAAAAATAGGAAATATTAATCAATCAATTGTTAAACGTCAGTTACTAGTACATTTCGGGGATGTGTTTTTTTTCAAGGTATATTATGAGTTCTGATTCTGAAACCTGCCTGAAGGCGCTGCATTGCTAAACATGATAGCATTCAATAATAGTATAGTACTTCTTTCGATTGTTTTAGGTAAAATTAAACAGCGATTCGCGTGATTTATGCGAGTATTGCCAAAAAGAATTTCTTACAGGAACCGTAAATTTTGCGTATACAAAACATAATCAATGGTATTTTCACAATTCGCGCTTTATATATATATATGTATATATGTATATGTATGTATATATGTATATGTATGTATATATGTATATGTATATATGTATATGTATGTATATATATATATGTATATATATATATACAGTCGGTTCGTTCGGTGCTTTAAATTTTAAACGATTTTTAATGTATTCCGCCTTCGGACGATGTTTTTTAATTTTTCTACCGCTTAAGGTGTTTAGTCGGCATAACTTTTGGTTTTTAGAATAGCACTTTTCACGTGAAATAATTTTAATTTTACGTTCTGCCTATTATATATCGCCGTCAATACAAGTGAAGTACTTGTGCTTAGTAGAGCAAAATAGACGAGCGCGCCAATAGATGTAATAATTTTTCCAAATAATTTAATTAGGCTATCGAAAATATTTATGATTATTATATAGAGCAATAAAAAACTACATTTTTCAGACAACCAAAAATCCCGCTACGGACCAAACGAATCATGATTATCGCGTGTAATGTAAGGTGACTATCGTGTATATTATACTGAAGATGTCGAATAAGAACGCCCTTTTTTTTTGATTATTCGAACTTTAAAGGGTGAACAGGGGTTAAAAACCGTTTCCCGAACAATACACAAATCGTTTTGGTGCAAATGAGTTTACCGAATTATAATTGCGCATAAAATGACCTCATACGGTCTACTAAAATCGTTCAAATTTTTTTTAAATCCTCAAAATTTTAAGCGGGAAAAGGGCAAAACAAAGTTTTTGGAGAAACCACAAATCACCCTACAGTCCAAACGAATGATGATTATCGCGTCTAATTTCATGTGAATATAATGTGTACACACACTGAAGATGTCGAATAAGAACGCTGTTTTGAAAATTTTCCGATTTTTTGTGTTTTGTCGAATTTTTCTCGAAGTAGAATATTATACCGTGGTGATAGAACAAGAGGTATTTGCGCACTCATTCGGTTGAACTATTAATTTGCATTTTTCGTATTTTTTCTTTTAACCAACTAGATACGGACAAACGCTCAAAGTCAGATACAAGGAAAATTCTTTTCATCACTTAATCGAATCTGCGTACGGGAAAATTGATGAGCCCGGTTAATTTCGCACTATCGTTCTTCCGTTCTGCTAGCGGAAATAAATAAATAAAGCAGGTGCTCTTTTAAAATGGCAGCCGTGTTCTGATTCGTGTTAATTTGCAAACGCAGAACCGGTAACAGAGAAGCCTAACGAACAGACGCTAAAAATTTTGGTTTTTGTCCGGACAATAACAAGGCTACGAATCGCTGAGAATTTCAAAGTCTTTTAGGAGAGCGTGACGGCACTGTCAAACATTAAGGACGCACACGATATAAATTTACTAGTAACAAAATATCCGTTCGAAGAGCGTGGCATTTCCGTTTAGAATTTGCCAAAGTAATATATCGCGAACCGGTGCAAACTATGTTAGATTTAAAGGTGATGACAGTGTCCGCATATACTGGTACGATTCAAAAAAGTGAAGTGACCATCAGTGACTTTACACTTGAATTACCGACAGGAACTATAAAAGGTAAAATATCGATGACTGTAGCTCGTACTATAATACATCACACGAGGCATCATCAGACGGACGGTAGCAGCTACAAGTTGTCGTTGAAAACACTGATAGCGGACAGAGTGGCAAAGTTCAAATTCTTCAACGAAAAAGGAATAAGATGGACGATTTTGTTATACAATTCAGTTCAAGTTACATTTGTCGTCATATCGAGAAACGCATCGACTTAAAAACGAAACAGTCCTTTCAACCAGATTCGTTTCGGCAAGATTCGAATCAATCAGATTCCATTCAACGAGGATTGCTTCGACGAGATAGAATCAATCGCATTCGGATAATGACTCAGATAGCTGCGAAATTTATTTAATTATCATCTCGTTTCAAAAATAATTTCGATATCATTTGCACATATTCCCTTAAAAGTATATTTCTAATTGCACCGTTAACATCGGCTTTCTATCATAGTTGCCGGTGTCTCGAGTATATAATATAATATATCAACTTTTTGCGCCGTTTTGATTCTTTCCTTTATTATTCTTTTTTATTTTTATAAACCGTTCAGTTGGGCGATACCATTTCTATTACGTCGAAGGGTGGCGCATTAGTAATCCGCACGTTATTTCTGCTGAGCGAATTCAATGTGAAAAAACCAGCTAAAACAATTATACGAGTTATTATATTAGGTTCATCTTCGAAGAAAAAACATCCACCACAAAAGAAATCGTCGTTTTTTTTGTACCTGTTTCGTAACACAGCTAAATATTTCATTTTTTTGCGATAACATCCTCCAACGGAATAAAAAATTACCTACAGTTGTTTTATTAAAGCCTATAGGACGATATAGGAAAGTTGTTTGTGGATTTCTTGAAGACAATTATGAATGCTACATTTTCAACGAATGCGACTAATCGATATTAGCGGGTTTTTCGTTTTCATTAAATTGGTAATTCTATTTCTGCCTTCTTGCTAACCGGAAAGCTAAAAAAAGCGAAGTTCGCAATCCGTGTATTTTAAATATTAAAAAAAAAAAAAAAAAACATTTTCTACCTCAGTACTACCTTGCAGTTCTCCAAAAGCATTCTATAAATTCTGTTGAATATTTTTCCACCAACCTCTCTGAGGCTATTTATGGAGCTGCAGGTGGAATAGCTGCTCCGTCGTATTCCATTTCACCTCTGTCAATGTTGAACGAAATAAACGCAATAAATTAACGAACATTTTTATTTTAACAAAAACCGAAAGCGACTTTTTTTCTATAATTCATATCGAATAGAACGATAAACATAGCCTAACCAAAAACAAAAAGCAATTTCATAGCGGAACAAGAGTGATAATAATAATATCGTAGCCCAGAGATAAATATTACCAGCGAGACGACATGCAGCTCCATATGTATACTATATTCGCTTTACACTTCCGTACCCGAGGAGTCGTCACAGCACAGGTTAACGCACCAAATCCATAATGAATCAATGGGAGCTTCCCCGGACGAAGCCGGCGCGCCGACCTCACATACTGAGTTATCTTTGTCCAGATAAACAGCTATAAGTCGAGCTATAGGCCATCCGGGAGTGTATCGTAATTCTCTTTACGTATGAGAACAATGTCACCGATCTCTTTACCTTCTGCTAAATCGCCATTCATTACGAGTATGAAGTTGAGCGAGGTGGAAATTAACGAAGTTCCTCCAAAACGAGCGAATTATATTACGGAGTAATTGATAACGACAAGTTGGGCTGATTCTGTAATCGTCATGCAGCGATACCAATTAGAAAATGGGAGACGGGGTCATACGTACGCGTCTCCAGCCATCAAGCGACAATGTGGACGCGAATTCAATATGGATTCTACTTTGCAAAAACGGTAGCGTCTCCGTCCTAGCTGAAAACCTGAACGGTCGCTGCATTTCGTAATTGCGACTTTCCAGATTTTATCGCCGCTTTCCATAAGTCCCCGAATTGAGGGTTTCCGGACGGAACTAAAGTCCACTCAACGGATTTGTTAGCGGCGTATTCGACGATCTCGCGGTTCGAAATAGCGTTTCTGGCCCCTACTAGCTCCCTGCCGCTGTCCGAATAGATCTTGCTCGGTAAACCTCTACGAAAACAAAATCGATCTAGAGCCTCTAAACGGGAATCAGTCTTCAAGCCCTCAACGACCTCGATATGTACGGATGAGCCAAAAAATAATAAATTTTATGAAAATCAGAGATCACTACTTCAAACTTAGTAAAGGAAATCGAAGTAATATTCCCATACAGAAACCTATTTAGAAAATAGCGAAATATAGTAAAAACAGAAATAAGGAACGCTAAACAGAAGCACTATCAAAATCAAATAATGCTAGCAAATAACGATAGAAAAAAAACATGGTGTATAATTAATAATATTGTTAACAAAAAAAACAAAACATCAATAGATGAATTTATCATAAAACATTTTGAAAATACTAAAACAGTAACTGAACAATTTATTTTACGTTCGGTTGAAGAGCCAAATAAGTAATATCCAATTACTAAATAATAACTTCAATAATGCTACTATGTCTTCTTTTCATATTCCACCTGCAAATACATTCCAAATAGAAATAATAATTAACGACCTAAAAGTACATAAAGCTCCTGGATGGGACGAAGTTAGGATAAAAGATATTAAGCATAACGTAAATATATGTAGTACTCCTATTTTAACTAAGATGATCAATCGCTCTATAAAGGAAGCGAGTATTGCAGAGGCGCTCAAAAAAGCTATTTTATTAGGCCGATCTATAAAAGAGGGGTTCAAAACCAATGTGAAAATTACCGCCCAATAACAATAATACCTGTAACAGCTAAAATATTAGAACGCTACGTTGATAAACACTTAAAGAAAATTATATTGGAAAAAACAATCTACTCTATGAAAATCAACACGGTTTTGGAGAGAAATAATCTACGATAACGCTATTACGAACGATGATAAATAAAAGGAGGGCTATCGAAAGGCAACAAATTTTATCGATCTATCCAAAGATTTTGACTTAGTTGACCATGACCTACTGATTAAAAAATCTGGGTATAATAAATAATCAACTAATGCGGTTTAAGAATTATATAACGAATAGGAAAAACATAGTAAAAATTCCAGGGAGAAATAGTAATGAACAAAATATTCACTTTGGGTTAGGTCAGGGAACTACACCTATCCACTACCTAATATACACGAACTCATTATGCAGGCATATTAAAAAGGCAAATGTATATGTATTTGCTGATGACATTGCTCCATCAAGATAATTTTAGCAAATGGGCACACGATAGGAGGTTATGTGTAAATACAAATAAATCTAAATTATTAAATATCCGAAATGGCACAAAACATGAAAGTCGCGATAATCATACTTCACAATAACGGATGCTTGCACGAAATTCATGAAACAGGAAACCCTCCTTCATGTTTATGCCTACCTCTTGAAAACATGAAAGATTTCAAATATTTAGGAATATACATCGATAGATCACTGAACTGGAAAAAGCGAGTACAAGTTTTAAATTCGAAAATAAATCCGACAATTCTTCCGGTTTTATATAAATTAAAGCCGGTGCTGTCTTATAAAACACTACGTATATACTACAATGCAATAATTATGTCTAGAATTCTATATGGAATCGAAATATGGGGAGACGCTAAGAAAACTGAAATCAATAAAATAGGTAAAATTCTAAAAAGGTATCTGAAACTTACATTAACCTACTGGAAGCGAAGCGACTCGAGATCAATTATGCATAGAAAGAAAATAATGAAATGTCTCCCAAGATGCACTACTACTATTACAGGTTACTCGAATTTAAAAGCAACAATATAAAGTTACCATCTAGGTAAAAAAACTCGAACAAAAAGAAATCAAAATAATATATATTACATTTATTCTAGAGGGTCTAATCTACGAATCGATAACAGAAATAATTCGGTCCTAATTCAAATAATGAGTAATATTCCCAATCACATTTTAAACGAAAACACCGTATTGGTGTATGGAAAAAGGAAGTAGTGAAATAGCTGAAGGAATGGTGTAAGGAATAAAAAGCCAAACTAGGTCATAATTCTTTCCATTCGGATAATTTAGTTATATAATAATTTAAATATATATTTTCTTCTGCGATTATTGCGTCTTTCCGTTTCCGATACTTTTCTGCTGTATTACCTAAAGAAGAATAAGTATGCGTATTGAATAAATAAACTATATGTTTGATGTATATGCCCATATCTAGAGTGAAAGCGTATATTATTATAAATATTTCTAAAACATATATTAATTAAATCTATTTCGATTTTGTTCAACAAGCATGAACAATATTGTAATGTGTACAAACTGAATAAACGATAATAAGAGTGTCGGGCACTCACATAACTGACCAAATTAACCATGTCACACCCACAACTTATTTAAATATATATAAAAACAAAAAAAAAAACACAAAAAAAACGCAAGACTACGCTTGGAATCCATTGTAAACGCTTGTTATCGCAATAGAAATGTAGTCCCGTCTGTCTGACTACTACAGATCAATAAGCGAATATGATGTTGTACGTGGTGGTTCGCCATTGCCTTTCACGTGACTGTTAGCGGTTAATTTAATTTATTCTTATAATACCCGTTGTCGTCTGAGATCAATCTCAAAACTTCCGTAATGTAAGTCGAGTGCTCTAATCGCGACGACTACTATGCAATGTTACACGTAAATGTAAACATATTTATTCGTGCGGTATACATTTTTTTTTGTCAGGTAAATGTTTTAAAATGTTTTCCTTCGGTAAACCAACTTCATTAGTTCGGTTATACCAGTTGCAGTTGCTTAGCTATTGAATTTGATTCATTCATTTCAACTTTTATAAAATAATTTCGATTCATAGCCAATTTCGATCTCAATCGTTTTTTATTACTACGATTTTTTAAAGGCGCAGAATTTTTGTAGTTTTATAAAACCTTAATACAACTGCAGCAAATGTACCATTGCTGGCTGATACAGGCAGGAAAAAGTCTCTTCAACTATAAATACATAATCGTAGTACACGGAGTTCAATTTAGCGTGCTTAACCCCGTCTCGCATCAAGCTCGTTCTTTTTGTGTGTTGTTTAACATTCCTATTTCATTTAAACGAAGGTATCGCTTTCACCGTGTTTTATGACATACAGTTAATTATTAAAAGCGCTTTTATTTTCGGTTTCATTTGGAACACACAAGCTAGTGAATTCACAAATATTAGAGCTCATGGTAAAATACACATACAATTCATGAGCTATCCACTAAGCAATTACCGAGACATGTTCACACTTCAAATGTATTATTATTATTAAGATTATTACTAATTTTAATAAACGCGTTATTCTATGAAGTGGCCAGTGCGGATCATCTTCGCGCTGTTATCGCTTATTTTTTTCATTTTATTCTGTTATTTAAATGGAAGGGTGACTGCGAGTTATAAGAAATAAACGTGATAACATCGCGCTAGAATAAAAGTGATCAGTGCCTTAAATTTCGGTCGCATTGGTGCCAGAAGTAGATATATACTTATCAAAGTCGATATAATTCAGCTTTGTCAACGGAAAAAATTGACGATATTTAGACATGCTCTATTTAATCGTGGGTAGCGTTTTAAGAAGTCGCTGCTAATGATGCTGGTCTCGTTAAACTTCGCTGAACCAGATCTCACTCGACAGCGTGACCATCGTACACAATACAAAATGGCTCGTGAAATATCGTGAACAAAAAGAACGAGAACTACTCGTATTTACCTAAGAACACGACGGAAGAAGGCAGTAAAAATAACTCTTTTAGATCGTATAATTATTTAATTAAAAGTACCTTTTTCAACAGATAAACGAAAACAAAAACGCAATATTTTCTCTGAACGATCTACATTTTGTATAGATTTTCGTTTTCTAGCATTTTATTAACTTGAAATTTTATTAATTTCTCGGCGATAAACGCGGCCAAAAGGCGTATAAGATTTGTAAGGTCATTCAAGAATCTTGCGAACAGCCAGCCACAGAGCCCTAGTCCGGTGATTTTTAACTTGATCCCGGACAGTCTATGGAACTTCAAATAGTTCAATCTAGCTTTTTCTAGACCGTTGGCGTGCAGTTTCACATTCGCGCTTAATTTCACCGAATTTTTACCTATTTTGAACGACATTTTACCTTTCCAAATTTTTTTGTTTATTTTTAATGTGTATTCAACGACCACGGCCAGTGTACCGAATCCTAAACCCGCCTTAAGCGTTGTAAGTCCGTTTGCTTCCTGTCTGATGGTCGCATCGCTTGTGCGACGTAAAGTTGCCAGATTCTCAACTTTGCCCTCATTTATTTGAAAAGTGATATCGTATTTCCATATTTTAAAATTCTCGTCAACTAGCGGAATTTCTATTATGTCCCTACCGATGTGCTTCAGCTGTCTGCTTACTACCAGCAGAAGGAAATCCACGGCCGCGTTACCATTGAACTGCGTAAAAGCTTGCACGTTGTAAATCCTCGGGTTGAAACGCGGTTTCTGTTTCGCTTTCGATCGCCATGACACTTTTGGTCGCGATGGCTCTTTCGGTCGCGATGGCTGTTTCGGTCGCGGTGGCACTGACGGTAATGCGGGTTTCGATTTACTATCAAACGGCCACATCGAATTAACTGAAATGACCAATGCGAACCATAACGTGAGCATCATTTTAAACGGTCGTCAGCTGTATCTTTTTCGGCCGATTATTTTTCGTCAATGGAAAACGCGAGAATAAAACTGACCCCGATAAATTTTCTTGTAAGTACGCTACGATATTCGACTAAGAAGAAACATGAATTTTTTATAGCATATCCTTCTGCAACGTTTTCCCTTATGCGATCTAGTTAGTTAAAGAGAAAATAAGAAAAATTAGTGAGCTGTTTAATTAAGTGCACGTTGTTAACTAACTCGATTACCACGATAATGGTCCAAAATAGAGTCGATGGAATTCTCGTTTTTAGAGGGAAGATATTTTTTTCTTACTTTTTTTTTTTTTTTTTTTTTATTTTTTAATGAAATACCGTTTTTAACTACTAAGGTTATCACGATGAGAGATGCCCAGGCTACCTAAAGACCACCCAACAATCCGCCATCCTGAATGAACTTCTTCAAAGTGTTATACGATTATTTGTCGCTTAAAATTTTTGTTAACGTTGTGAAGGTGCTTGGGCGGACTGCATTAAACCTATATCATTCAATTATGATGTGTTGCACTAACGGATATTTTAATTCAGCACAGTATGGACATGTATTAGGGAGAGTTATTCTTTGCAGTCTGTGGTCATGACTTTTATACGCCCTATTCTTAGCCGATTGATCGTTGTGTATTCGACACGCGTGCTATCAGTCGGCGGCCAAGACCAGCACTCTTTGCTGATGATTTTTCAAATCCAAATTGGATACGAAATATATTACAAAATACTGTAAACAGAATTCATCGTTGGTCGCTCAAAAACGGATTTCAATTTTCACCTTCAAAAAATTCTGCTGTGCACTTCTGTAAGACTTGTCACTGTCAACACCAAATCTCTGTACACATAAATAAATGAAAATGTAAAGTCTACCTTTAAATCCATACAACTACAGAACGCAGTTCTTGGACCTGTCTTACATACTCTCTATACTTCTGATAGACAGCCACCCACACTGATGATCTCGGAACGCTCTGTTGTTCTCAATTATTCAAACATCTTCGACTCCACGGGTGCGCTTCAAGCCATTTCTTCAAATATTCCGGCTCATTCCCTTGACTTTGTCACCCTTCGCATACGTTCGTTTATCCATACTCTTCTTGCAAATCATTCTATTCGTATCGATTTGCTCCGGATCCGTACTCGTAAGGAAATAAAACTTAACGAATTGGCAGACTCCCCCTGGCACAGGTTGCTGCATTCTAACAAACAGCTCCGAATTTTCCTGCTCACCGTTGGTTTTACGATTTCCCTTCACTTTGTCGTTCCACTGTTGTGTCCATTACTCATTTTCGCCTTAACCACAGTCTTTTACCTTCACCACGCTTTCGTTTTCGTTTGTCTACCTCCTCAAACTGTCCTCTTCATTCTACTTACAAGGCTATTTGTAATCCTAATCATATCATTCTTGAATGCCCATCTCTCTCGGCGGTCCTTTTGTTCTAATTTCCCATCTCTCGGGCTTTCTATTCCTTATTGCGCGTTGTTCATTGTTTCAGTTCTTTCTGCATTCATTCTGTCGATCTCTGATCGTGTTCGTGTTTAACTAATCATTACTGCTTCACATATTGTTTCGGAGCGGAGATCCTTTGTCGACGTGCTCAAAAAATAAATAAATAAAAAATAAAATCAAAAAAATATGTCAACAAAAAAAAATTGAAATTAATTAATAATTAATTTTTAATCCGTCACCGGCAGGAACCAATTAAGCCTATTATCGAGTATTACAAATGTTGATAAAAAATGCTCCTCTGTAAAACTGGCACACATTACGTCCGTGTAGTAGTTGCCTTTTTTTTTTTTTGATTTTTACATCTGAATAGGTAGATGCATGCCAACGTAAGATATTGTTACGAGGAGAAAGAAAAAACAGCACCGAGCGAAAGGATACACTTGATCACAATCCATAAATTGGGGTCGATCTGATAAGGGTAACATGAGTATCGTGAAAAAATAATTAAACTTAAACTTCAACTTCAATCCTGTTTGCCTTTGCGATTAGCTTTCACTTTACAGCAGAGTGGTTCTATAGCGCCATACTCAATTCCTGAGCGTGGGCGACTACCTATTCGTACATCTCAGCTGTACAGACACAGGCATCGTGTACTAGGCAATGTTATATGCAACGCAGGTGTACACACGCAAGACTACATGTTAGTTTGTTATAAATGGTAGAGCATTGTATCGAAATGACTGACGAGCGTCTGGTTATTTTATTACGCCCTACTGAAACACATTTTGAACTTGTTCCTCATTTCATCGATCATTCAAACCAGAGCTGCGTTAGCGTCCGTTGACAAACCAGGATCAGCGGGTTCTGTATTTCGGGATCTATGGTGAATCTAATCAATCAGAACAAGTTAATATGATTCAGAACACGGCCACCATATTTAACAAGTACTTGTTTCGTCTCTTCCAGCTGTTGCTTTTTTTTTTTTGTCAGAAAAAACGCGAGAAAAAAAAAACAAAAAAAGAATAAATCAGAAAACATATTTTTCGTATCCGCGAATTTTAATTTTATTTTCAGTTTCGGTGGAGCGTTCTGCCTTATATTCTTATTTGCTTAAGCTTGGACTTCCTACCCCTTATTGTGCATCCTATATCCTGTCTTTTCCTTCCCCACTAATTATTTCTGCTATTTGTTCCTTTTTAGTTAAAATCTCTGATCGAATCAAAATATAACCGACTTCTTTCCTTACCTTTTGTTTCTGGGTAAAGGTCCTTGGTTGACGAGCCCAAAAAAAAAAAAAAAAAAAAAATCCCGTTTTAAATTACCGTGTGCTTGCCAGTATAACGGTCTGACAAAACAAGAAGAATTCTGATAACACTCACTTTAGATGATGTATAATCTTATTCTACGAGTATATATCTGACGATACTATTACTTAGTTGTTCAGACAGATTATTAATTATCATTAATGCAACAGTTTCTTCCCTAAAACCTATCTGTATATTATCGTCTTAGTGACGCCGGGTTTATATATCGCATCTGGCGATATCTGCGCTGAACTCGGACAGGTTGACTAATTACGGGTGCTTAACATCAGCTAGAATTTTCCGTTCACGTCGATTTTCACGGTGATAACAATGCTCAGCCAGTTTCGAAATTTCGCTCTTCGAAATGGTTTTCCAAATTTTAAATCTCAACGCCTAACTTGTCGAAATGATCAGAGATTTTTCAGTACGACAGTTGAAACTTATAGATACGATAAAAAGTTTCCGGATTCTCAATTTGACAGGCGGCCGTTTCCAAATATTCTAGAAATTTTTTTCTCTTCGAATTGATCGAAAACGACCAGGTTAATTTCCAGTATCGATATCGTATAGACCTTCAAATCAGAAGCATATCACTATTGCAAACGGAATAGGTTATTAATTCGTTACACGGCTCATTCTTAGACTGTGCCAGTGTAAGTGAGGAGGGTTCGATGTTTTCAGATTTACGGCAATCACATATTTTAAATATTAAAAACAAATATACTTTTAAGAGAAGCAATCAAAAAAGTGTGTAATAGATTTAACTTTGGTAACTAAAAGTTTAACAAATCATGTTCAAAATTGGGAAATTAGTCACGAATTGAATGTCAGTGATCACTTCTATATTACTTTTAACGTAATTTCGGTTACGGACCAGACAGATGAAAGTCTTATTAAAGTTATTAACTGCAGTAAGTTAGCAGTTAATTTAAGAAAATACAGTTATATGATTAATGTGTACGTCACTTACAAAGATATGCAGCAAATTAAAAGTTGGTTGAACAGTTTTCAAGACTGTATCAACTCAGTTCTAAATAGTTCATATTGCATCATCCGGTCAACTGTCTCTATTAGTGAAATACTGAATTACAAATGAAAAAATTACCGGTAAATAATTTATACAAAAAAGTATCGAAACTCTAAAAACATACGTGTAAAACATAACCATTATTACAGTAATTATAAAGTAAATTTTAAGGAATACAAGTTTATGATTAAAAAAGCTGAAAGTTTGGAAAAAATTACTGGAAGACAAAAATGTCTTTGTATTAAAATACGGAATATTAACCAATAAAGAAAAAAGTATTAATATACCAACATTAGATAATTAATGGAAGCAAACGGTAAAAGGAATATGATGCCATCATGTCCTTACGTAGGACAATGGACTTGATGATAATGATGATGTATAATTTTAATAAAAATTGACTACAACGTGTATACTATGTGTACTAATTTACTATACAGATTACCATTCTTCAAAATATACTAAATATAGTACTGTACTGCATACACTATTTACATACTTTACGATACCTTTTTCATTTGAAAAAGTCTGAAATTTGCTTTGAGTGTATTGTTTTTGGATTTCTTTCGACGCAATGTGCTGCTCTCCATTTCGTGTAACATGAAGAAATATTTATTAAATTTACTGTTTGTATTACACTCAACCTTAATAATGAATCAACGTGATTTTTAGCATCAGTTAGTTTTACAGTCTCTTCTTGGATTTTTTCGCAGTTGACTTCCTATCAGAAGAATCTTGTTGCGTATCCCCAACTAAACGTTCATTTACAACAGCCGCTATTTCTTCTTCCGTCTGGACAGGGTATATTCATCTTCATCGCCATTTAACCAGTTCCGTACGTCTGCCACATTCTTCATCAGCGTTTTGTAAAATATTTATCTACTCGTCTTCTTCAATTTCGCTTACACAAAAATTAACACGGCAGCATTAAAAAGAAAAGTTTATTTTTTTATCAGTCCGAATTATAGAAGTTCCAAATTAGTAAAGTCCGAATTAGCGAGGTTATTTTTAATAAAAAATAATATTAAAAATCATGAATTCAATAACGTACAGTATCGTCAACCTTACTTCATACACGAACGAAAATCGTTAACGCTTAAACAGTTTAAACACTTACATTACATAAGCATTATAATCATAATGTTCAGGCACAATGGGGCCAATATAACGGTGTATACCTCAACATTTTTTCCTAAACATAGATGATAGATTTACGCCAAATTTTTTTAAATCTACAAGTTTTACTGGACACGGCCTATTTAAAGATTATTTACATAAACATAAAACTGCACACTCAAACAACTGTCTGTAACTTTCCTGATAATATTAAGCATATCCTTTCCGGCTATTAGTAATAGAGATTTTAGTGATATTAATAAATTAGTAACTGAGCTATTTACAATATGTTTGAATGTCCATCTCTCGTGAACGAACGAACTTCCTTGTACTCCAATCTCTTGTCACTCAAACTCCCTAAATTCTTATTGTGCATCGTATATCTTATCGTTTCCGTCGATCTCAGTTGTTCCTATCCTCAGTTCTTTTATCTTATCAATATTTCACACCGACTCTACATTTAACTGATCCTTCTTCCTCCTGTCGTTTCTGAGCGAAGATCTGTTGCTGACATGCCCGAAAGGGGGTTTAAAAAAAAAAAGTTCAATAGTTTTATGATAGCCGAAATAAATCAAATCATTGTAAAATACATGTACACCTGTTTTAAATTTAAGGAATACTAATTATCATTAACACTGTAAAACAGTCTGTCAGGGTTCCATAAACTTAAATGGACGGACTCAGGACAGACCTGTTATTTATATCAATTATTCGTATAAATTCTCTAAATATATTTATGTATTTACCTAATCGTTTTACGAATTGGGGAGGGACCAAAAAAAAAAAAAAAAATTGTACGTTTCTTTCGTGATTTTGGCATTCAAAAATTATTCCGGTTATCCATACATCTCCCGGGAAAAATAGAGTTTCGAAATAACGTAAAAATAATTTCAACGTAACCGTTTGAGAATTATCGGAGCCGTACCCGCTTAATTGTTTTATCGCTAATCAGTCAACTTACTAGGATTACTATTCGGTATGTAAAGATCCGCCCATAACGGTCACTTCCCATCTTTTCCTATCCCTTCTATTGAGCAATTTAACTTTCATGCACTTTTCAAATCTTTCCCCAATTGACACTCAACGGATTTAATTTATAATCCGATTCCTTTTTTCCCTTTAACTAATCTTAACTTTCTTTGTCTCGCTCTGTAGCCCTCTATGCTTAAGTAGCAGAATATGTGATAATACGGTTAATTTTTTAGAAATTGGTTGATTCAATTGGTTTGCCGATTTTACCGAATTAGATGATTTTTTTAAGAGATTGCGCTTTATTAATATCCTCACTAAGCAGTCTAGTTTCACGAGCGCTAATAATGTTTGTTCTCATCAATGAAAGATATCACAAATGATCTTCCCTATTACCTTTCAAAATACTTTTACACATAAAATTCATGATCTATCCACTAAGCAATTACCGAGACATGTTCACACTTCAAATGTATTATTATTATTAAGATTATTACTAATTTTAATAAACGCGTTATTCTATGAAGTGGCCAGTGCGGATCATCTTCGCGCTGTTATCGCTCATTCCTTCATTTTATTTCTTTATTTAGAACGCGGGCGAGTTAGATGAAATAAAAATGGTAACATCGCGCGAAGACACAAGTGATCAGCAGCGTTAAATTTCGGTCGCGGAACACGATAATACTTAGCAAAGTCGATTTATCAATTTTTTGATTATGTTTAAACATAAAAACGTTCACCGTTCTCGCGTACGGTGTTCTAAGAAGGCGCTGCCAATAACGCCGGAATCTAGTCTCCGGGGGGTGCTCCTTGCCACTCTGAAGCACGACCATCGTACATAATACGAAGCGCCTCGTGAAATATCGCAATTAAACGGACGAACTACTTACATAAAAACGGGACAGTAAAAATAACGTTTTTTAAATTGCACAGTTATATAATTAAAAAAACCTTTTTCATAAGATAAACGAAAGCAAAACTGTATTATTTCGGAACGATCTAAACTTCGAATGTATTTTCATTTTTAAACATTTCAATCATTTGTTTCGTTATATATGATATCTCTCGGCGAGTTTCACGGCCAAGGAACGAAAGATACTCAATAACCTTCATCCAAAAATCTAGTGAACAAAAAGCCACGGAGCCCCAGTCCGGTAATTTTATACTCGATCTCGGACAGTTTAACGATCTTCAGATGGTTCGTTATAAGTTTTTCTACACCGTTCTTATTCAGTTTCACAGTCTTGTTTAATTTCGCTAAATTTTGACTTATTTTTAATAACATTTTATTTATTTTTAATGTATATTCAATGGTCACAGCCAATGTACGAAATCCTAAACCAGCATTAACTTGCCACATCCTCAACTTTGCCCCGATTTACCGAAATATTGATATTGAATTTTCATATTTTAAAACTCTGGTCAACTGACGGAATCTTTATTATGCCTCTACCGATGTGCCTCAGTTGTTTTCTCACTACTTCCAGAACGAAATCCACAGCCGTGTTACCATTGAAAAGCGTAAAACGTTGTAAATCCTCTAGTTGAAACGCAGTCGGGCTGGTACTGACAGTCGTTGTGACGCTTTCGGTTTCGTTCTCTGTTTTAAATAGTTCTATTTGTTTCCATGGTTATTAGTGCAACGAGATAAAGGTTTGCATACTTCGTGAAATGTTTTTCCTTTTGATGGAAAAAAAAATCTTTGTCATACATGATGATGCTGACGAATTAACAGCGACTAGCATCTTCATAATTACTGTTACGTATCTACCATTACTTGCTTCGAAATTTAACAAATTTTTTTGGCATATCCGGAAGTTTTTATTTACTGAATTTTATTCCATCATTTAACCGTTTTTCATTTTACACACTTAATTATGGCTTAAAACAGCATTTTCAACCGAAGGAATTATTGGGAAAGCATATAGCTCGTCAGAATAATCCCGCACGTTTATAATTCTAAAAATTTCACTTACGTTGAGCCAATGCCCATAGTTAACGCGCCAAAAAAAAAGTTAAAATAAAGTAAAAAAGTACGTATATATATATATATATATATATATATACCGTATTTCGAAGAAAGAAAAGAGCAACATCGACAGCGAATGCGGCAATATTGGATATAAAAGAAAGCCAAAAGTTCAAACAGTTGAAATATCGTGGTCCTAAGATGGCCAATTCGAAAAAAAAAAAATATATACATATATACCGTATTTACTCGCATAATTTACGCACCCTAATTTTTGCACACATTTTTTTGGAGAAATAATATAAACCATATTTTCGCGTTATTAAAATACGTTAATAGCTACTAACGTTACTATACAATGTCTAATTTCTTAGAAGTAAATTACCGGTACTCGAATTAATAAATTACCGTAATGTCTATTATTGTATAAATATATTTGGTTTGAAATAAAGGTAACTGATTTCGCTTAATCTGTATTTTGTTTAGGTAAGAGGTAATTTTGAAATACACACCTACTATTACGTATAACCTGCAAAGTGCAGGTTGATCTGATTCCCTGCGTAATTTACACACCACCTTTTTTGGCAGGTTAAAAAAAAGTGCGTAAATTACGCGAGTGTTTATATATATATATATATATATATATATATATATATATATATAAATGTATATATATATATATATGTATATATATATATATATGTATATATGTATATATATATATATATGTATTGTATGTAAATATGTGTAGTATAGGCACTAGCGGTTTACTCATATATTATCATCTTTTTAAGTGAACTGTATATATTTATTTCCCTTATGTGATTTTTCTTGAGTCTGAGCTTATTACTAACATAATAATTAAAACAATCTTTAAGTATATTACTTTCCCGTTGCAAAGTTACCATGGTGGGCCTTTGCTCATCGCTCATTCTGCTAAAAGTGTTTGCGCTAAAAGTATGTCGGCGGCGATTGGCGATTGCTTACATTAAACTATTATATTCTCACTGGCAATTAAAAAAGTATATTCCATGGAGCGACAAGCAAAGCGCAGCTTCTTCCTCTGTACAATCTCACAAGTAGATGATGTCACTGTACAGCAATAGCAGCAATGGTTAATTCAGGCGAAACAGAGATGACAACAAAATATATAGGTGTAACAATTGGAACAGTTTTAAAAGCGGGTCAAAACCAACAGAACCCAGTACTTGGAAGCAACAGTTTACAGTGAATTCGGAAATCGTTTTATTCGATAGGTTGCCGATTTTACCGAATAACATAATCTTTTTAAGAGATTAAGCGTTATAAATGTTCTCTGTAAGCTGGGTTGTTAAATGTCTGACGCGACAATAATGTTTGTGTTCCTGTCAACGGAAAATATCATGTTTCAATCATTTCGATTACCTTCCACAACGCTTACATATGCAATTTATAATGCATTACTGGTCAATTATCGAAACATGTTCGCGTTTCAATGTGTCATTATTAAAGTACTATTATTATTTGTAATAAACGTTATACCAACGAAGTGGGCAGTGCGAATTATCTTCGCGCTGTTATTGCTCATTGCCTTATTTTATTTCCCAATTAAAATCGCAAGATGTCTGCGAATTACGAGAAATAAACGTGATAATATCGCGCGATCAATGCGTTAAATTGCAGTCCAATTGGTGCGGAAGCAGTAAGGTGTAGCAAAGTCGATATATTTCAGTTTTGGTCAACGGAAAAAATTGATCATAGTTAAACATAAAAAAGGTTCATCTCTATCGTGCGTAGCTTTCTAAGAAGTCTCTCTGCACAATGGTCTCGCTAAACTTAGCTGCACCAGATCTGAGCTCTACAACACGACCTTCGTACACAATATACAAAGTGCCTCTGGTGAAAGATCGTAATTGAAAGAATGAGAATTATTTACTTAAATACGTGACGGAAAATGTTGTAAAAATAATTTATCCGGATTTCACAATAATATATAAAAATATCTTATTCAACAAATAAAAGAAAAAAAGCGCAACATTCTCTTTGAACGATCTACATTTTGTATAGATTTTCGTTTTCTAGCATTTTATTAACTTGAAATTTTATTAATTTCTCGTCGATAAACATGGCCAAAAGGCGTATAAGATTTGTAAGGTCATTCAAGAATCTTGCGATCAGCCAGCCACAGAGCCCTAGTCCGGTGATTTTTAACTTGATCCCGGACAGTCTATGGAACTTCAAATAGTTCAATCTAGCTTTTTCTAGACCGTTGGCGTGCAGTTTCACATTCGCGCTTAATTTCACCGAATTTTTACCTATTTTGAACGACATTTTACCGTTCCAAATTTTTTTGTTTATTTTTAATGTGTATTCAACGACCACGGCCAGTGTACCGAATCCTAAACCCGCCTTAAGCGTTGTAAGTCCGTTTGCTTCCTGTCTGATGATCGCATCGCTTGTGCGACGTAAAGTTGCCAGATTTTCAACTTTGCCCTCATTTATTTGAAAAGTGATATCGTATTTCCATATTTTAAAACTCTCGTCAACTAGCGGAATTTCTATTATGTCCCTGTCGATGTGCTTCAGCTGTCTGCTTACTACCAGCAGAAGGAAATCCACGGCCGCGTTACCATTGAACTGCGTAAAAGCTTGCACGTTGTAAATCCTCGGGTTGAAACGCGATCGACGCGGTGCTGCCGGCTGCGATAGCGTTGGCGGTTTCACTGGGCTCAAATTTTTATAAAATGGTGCCAACGAATTAACCGAAACGACCAATACGAACCATAGCGTAAGCATCATTTTAAGCGGTTTTATCTTCGTCTGCTGTGATACTTTTCCGTTCGTAGTTAACGTAAAAATAAAACTGATCCCAGTAAATTTTCTTAAGCACTCTACGCTATTCGATTAACAGAAAAGAAATTTTTTTGCACATCCAACTGCCACGTGTTGACTCATATGTGATCTAGTTAGATAAAGGGAAAAAAAAAAAGTTAGTGAAGTGCTTAATTAAATTCGCGAAATGTACTTTTCTATTACCGCGATGTCACCATTTTTTAGGGAAAAACCGAATTTTCGTTTGTTTTCTTTTTAATTTCCTTTTTTTCTTCTATTTACAACACACGTAAAGACGCATAAATGTTTTATAATTCACTGCTGCCATTTTTTACGCAATTATGCTATCAGTGAGAGACTTTGGCCTCAAAATTAACCGGAACTTTCTTATAGCCTGTTCGTTCTCTGTTTCAGATAGTCCTATTTGTTCTTCATTCTTATATTAGTACACTGAAATAAAGGTTTGCGCACTTAATGAAATGTTTTTCCTTTTGACGGAAAAGAAATATTTGTCACACATGGATGATGGTGATGAATTAACAACAAACAGCATCTTTGTACCTGCTGTTATACTTGTACTGTTCCTTCTTTCGAGATTTAACAAATTTTCAACATAACCGGAGGTTGTTGTTTATTGAATTATACTTCGTCGTTTAAGCGCTTTTGATTTTCTTCATGTGACACGTTGGTGACATAAAATAGCAATTTTAACCGAAGGAAATTTCGGACAGCATAAAACGTCGTTGATATAATCGATTTGTTTATAGATCAAAGTAGACGAGCTCATGTTTTTGTCATAAATATACTGTTGGAAATATAATATATAGCCGGTTACTGTGACGTAGTTAGTGAGGCAGTGGTGTTAAACGTTCGGATAGGAGATGATATGCCGCTACTTTACGTTGGTACTTTTAAAAATTTCACTTGCACCGGGTTATACTCCATAGTTGACGGCCCCTCCACCAAAAGAGGTATATATATATATATATATATGTATAACTCGGCCACTTTGGCCCCGCAAGGGGCTGTGCCCCTTCACCCCTCTTGCTTTCATTTCTGTCTCTTTCTCTTCTATACTTTGTATAAAATGATCAAAATTTACAACGTAATTCTTACTGGCATCAACACACACAAAAAATAACATAACCACAAAAATCCAATTCTAACATTTAACTTTCCCAATTTTATGTAACGTTTGTTATATTTTGTAGGATTTTTGTTATTGTTATTTAAAAAATGTCACAGTTTTATGTAATGAAATATGTAACGAAAAATGTAACGAAAAAATGTCTTAATTTTATATTATGGAAGGTAAATGTTAGAATAGGATTTTTGTGGTTGTGCTATTTTTTGTGTATGTTGATGCCAGTAAGAATTACGTTGTAAATTTGGATCATTTTATACAACGTATAGAAGAGAAAGAGACAGAAATAAAAGCAAGAGGGGTCAAGGGGCACAGCCCCTTGCGAGCCCAAAATGGCCAAGCTATATGTATGTACGTGTGTACGATTACTCGCATATTAACATCTGTATAAATACGAGTATATAATTCTTCTTCTTTTTAAGTGAACTGTATATTTTTGTTTTCAGTATGCAATTTTCCTTTCGTTTTGAGCGTATCACTAATATAATTATTAAAACAGACTTTAACTATATTCCAAAAACATTAAACCAGTGAGGGATGGACGGGGGAAAGGGGAATAAGGACCCCCCTGCCCAGAGAACCAAAGCCTCTATGAAAAAATTTGTTTATCAGAGAAACTTAATTTATGCTATAAAAAATTTGTATGAATTTTACCATCGGATTTTAATAATTCATATTTAACACTATATTCTGGTAAAACTATTAATGCTCCTTTTTTATTCTATTCTGAAACGAAACTGTGGTCGATCTTTTGCCTTTTTTATTTATTTTTAATTTTTATTTTGTAATTTTAATTAAAAACAGAATTCAATGAGAAATATATGTATTTAAACTTGCTTACGAACAAAGAGAATTCGGATCGGATTACTAACAAAAATAAAAAAGAAGTAAAGTGTCTAATAAGAAATACTATCTTTCTTACTATTTCTAAATCACCATATTTTAACTAGAATTTTATAATTTCGTTTTATTTTTCACTCCTAAGAATAAAACAAAAGTTAAATTAAAAATTGTAATAATTCAGTATTTTCAAAATACATTTTTATGAACTTCTATAAAGGTCGTTATTTGATTTTCTTTATGAAACAAGGGGTAGTTCTCAAATCTACTGCCCACCGTAGTAGAAGATTTTACGTAATTATATAATCTCCCCACCCCCCCATTAAATGTCCTTCTGGATTCGCCCCTGAGTAAACCGTAGTAGCTCGGCAAGAATTTGAAGACTTGAATTTAAATAATATTTCCGGTATGGCAAAAATTGAAACTCCTACTCCGCGTGATTCTTCATTAATTTCCCTGCAATTTTAATTCGTGAATAATAAAATGTATATTTTTGTAGAACGTATTTCATACACTGCATAGATACTTAATTACGTATAGAAATATTTAAAAGAGAAATCGAAAGATATTACTATAAAGAATTATTAATGATTTTGTCTATCATCTGCCATTACGCACTAAACGATAACATCTTCTTTACTGAAACACTTATTACAGTCAAGTAAATTTCATTTCACAAAATCGCATTACTTTCGTCATTATAATTATTTGTTTTTTTTTTTATTATGATTCTAATTTTTTTTTTCGTTTCGTTCGCTTTTAATTAATATTTTTATGTAATGATTGTTTCTATCTTCGTGAAATATGTTTGCCACGGTCCAATGGACAAACGGGTCTCCAGCTTGACTGAATGTCCTGCTCGGTTTTCCTATAACTTTTGTGTCTGTCATGATCTAACCAAATGTATGAACTAAAGGGCGCGTCATTTTAAAAACATATAAAATCAACAACTAACACATAGTTGTCTTTAATTTCCGCGTATTAAATATTCCATTATAAATAACCTCTGATTACACATTTAAGGGAACACATCTGCTCCACCTACATTCCCACATAATAAATGTTTTTTTTTTAATTCTTTTTACCGACTTCGAAAAAGAAAGAGATTATATGTTTATCGCGTATGTTTTTTTTTTTGTTCGTTCGCGCACAACTGATTTTTATATAGATCGATTTTACCGATCCTCTTTTCATTCGAAAGAGTATTACTCAACTTAGGTATCATATGAATATTGATGAAAACCGGTGAACATAAATTGAGTATTCGTGAAAAAATGTGAAAAAATGTGAAAAAATGAGGCTTCTTAAGATAATTTTTTTTTCTTATCATTTTTCATTAGTATAACGGAGGAGATTGACTTAAAATACTATCAATTCGCTAATTACCGTGGAAATGTAGCTTTGTTACCGACTTCGAAAAAGAAGAAGGTTACTACACGTTCGTAGCGTTTTTTTTGTTGTTGTTTTCTTTTTTTTTTGTTGTTGTTTTTTTTTTTTTTTTTTTGTTTGTTCGTGCATAACTTATATTCATATAAATCGATTATACTGATTCTTTATCTATCAGAAATTGCGTACCATTTAGACCGCGGCCCGCCGTGAACACATTTTTGCGGCCCGCGAGATGGCCAACGTAGTAAAAAAATGATGTTCTGCGAATTCATAATGCGCGCGCATGTTGGAACATTTAATGTAACAAGTTTTATGTTTCACTCTTAAGTGTGTCTACAATGGGTCTAAATGTAATATGGGGGGATATATGATTTTATATGCGGACCGCGAAGTTATGATGTATTTCCAAAGTGGCCCGCAAGATCGTTTGGGTTGGCCGCCACCCCTAATTTAGACCATGCGAGTGTACCGATGAAGATCTATGAATATGAACTGAGTGTTTGCCAAAAAACGTGAAAAAATCCTGGCCCTTTAGATAATTTCTTCATATTTTTATTAGTATAACAACAAAAGCGATTGCTTTAAAACACTATAAATTTGCCAAATTACCATAGAAATGTAGCTTTTGATATTTTTCCGCGGAAAAGCGGTTTAAATTTTTTTGAGCATAAAATACGGAGAACAACGTGACAAAAAAGTTGATTTTTAGCAAGGAAAAAATTCAAGTACAATGCTAAAAAGTTGTAAAATAAACATGTTTTTTTACATAAAAAAATACCGACTTCCTGATTTATTATAAAAATTTAATGAAAACGCACTAAAAAGTAAAAATGAATTATTTGATGGAAAATATATTTCAAAATGATATACTCTTTAAGTGTGATGATATTATCGTAATTCTTATACAACACTGATAGCTTAATTAAAGTAGGCATCAAATTCGTATTAAAATAATAATTAAAAACTCCATTAAATGCTTATTAAATTGTTCCTAGGTATTGTAATTTGTGATTACGGTGCCTTCTTTAATTAAGGTGTCAGTGTTATATAAGAATTACGATAATATCACTCCAAGTTATATCACTGCGAAATATATTTTCTTATCGTGAATAATTATTTTTTACTTTTTAGTGCATTTTTATTAAATTTTTGGTTTTTTTTTTTTTTTTGTTTCATCTTAGTGAGAGTGTATTTTACTACTGTGTTCTCCGCATTCGATTGACGAAAACGCTCAAAGGTCTGTTAAATCACACCAGAAAATTATAAACCATGCACTAAAAGTATAAAAGTTTATTGGACAATATTAAGCGGGAGCACAGGTTTTTT
This sequence comes from Icerya purchasi, assembly GCA_039619475.1. NCBI lineage: Eukaryota > Metazoa > Arthropoda > Insecta > Hemiptera > Monophlebidae > Icerya > Icerya purchasi. The sequence continues at coordinate 245,690,905 of CM077115.1, forward strand.
GATGACTCGTGAAACTCGATTATATATTAATGTAGACAGAGCAAAATCTCAAAAAAGTACATTTATTTAACTCGGAACGCAGCTTTATTTAAGTGTTTGTTCTTAAATGTCTCAAATATCAGTACGTTTGCAAGTTTTGCCACAGGTTCAATTCCAACACTCTTCATTAAGCCGGCAATAATAAAATAAACGCATGCAATATAATCGCGGGTGTCCTACAGTATTATTTGTAAATAACGTTCGATTGAAACTACGCTTTACAATTTGGTGAACAACCTGGAATTCTTGAAAATCAAAAACAGGCATCATATTTTTCCACTGCTAAAACTAAGTACATCTTACGACCCTTTGCAACCTAAATAAACTGTCGTGTATAAAGTCCAGCTCGCTAAGGTTCGATTTAAAGGCCGAGTCGTCAGATATCATGATCAATTATAGAAAAAATCAGTGACCAGTATTATACAAGTCATCAATTCCTTATTGTTTAAATTTAGCGCAATTATAGCTTTACCCGTAAGTGCTTAATGTTATTTATAATATTAATAATAATTCGGGATTTCTTCTAAACTGAAGTCGTTATCAACGAGAGTACTCTACCTCAGTATGTTACGCTCAAAATGCTACATATCCCAGTTGCATGCAGGGTAATAATTCTACAAACTTAAATATTAACGTGATGTTATTCGCCGATAATAAATGGAATTCCTCTTAGATTTTATGTGTTAACATGGCAATATTTCCAGTTAACTCGAAAAATTGTTATCGGCGGTACTGCTTTCGTTATTAACATGGTAGCCCCGTCGCGGTTGCATTTAGTTGTTCAGTTGAACATTTCTGGCCGTTGCTAAGGCTTACGATTACAATACCTAATGTAATTTTCGTAGTAGCAATAAAAATTTCCTATATGCAACGATAATCTTATCTTTAGGCCCTAGAAAGATTTCTCATTCAAGTACAGAGTAAAGATTAAGCAAAAAAAGGTAAAGTGTGAACATTGTTAACTATAGATAATATGTCATTTTCTACCTTAGCGTTATTTTATTCACCGATGTCGCGAGCGTACATTTAAAACGTTTCCAAATGGTATCATCGCCTCAATACCGATCGAGATCTTGTGAAAATGTTCAACCAAATTATAATCGTTTTTATGTGAATGGCCAGGAAAGAAAATTAAGACGTTTTTTTTTTTTTCTTTCTTTTTATTCGTAATATTTCTGATCATTTTCATTATTTTTATTGTAAAGTAAAGTAAGTCCCGTACTCTTTAGGGGGTGAACGGGTATTGTGAAGTTAAGGTTCATAATATACTAGGGGTCGTCCAACAGCTCAGGCTGGAGTAGGGCGGCTCGTCCCTTTCTTCGGCCGTTTTTACCGTTTCGAGATTTCTCTGTTACTCAATTATTTTTTTGGCTGGGTAAACGCGGGGGAGCGACACGGATCAGAAAACGAGACAAGTCTCCCACCCGTAACCTTTGATACGGTAAGCAAGAAACTTAACCAGTAGACTGTTTACCTAACGTATAAAACGAAACACCGATGATATTGTACCAAGTTCGAATTTTTACCTATTACAAAATCATAATAGGTAACACATCCTTCCTGATGTCCACCCATCGCTGCTAGTACTCGATACGAAGTTTAAAAATTACCGGCGGACATATATAATTTTGATTGATCACCGTTAAAATCATTTTGCATTCGTATAAATTACGCAACATTTCAAATAAAATAGTTCAGAGAGTATACAATTAACGTAATAACTGGGAAACGGTTATAAACCTTATATAATTATGCACGTAAAGGTCCGGGCTAAGTGATTGCAATAGGCGCTAAAAAAGCGCAAAGAATATTTAATGTGGAATATTTAAATAAAGAGAATGCGAAACTCTGCATCGAAAATCCGATTCAAAGATGAAATTTAAATATACGAATGAAATTTTTTTTTTTAAATTCAAAAACTATAATATAATCCTTAAGTGATCCTACGAAGAATGCGAAAAATCAGAAAAAAACAATGCTTATCCCCTTTTCATATCTATACTTAAAAACTATTCAGCAGTCTAGAAATTAGGCGCGAATTAGGTGAAATCTGAATAGCGGAAATATTATAGTTGTCACTATATCTCTGTTTATTCCGCTCGTTGTTTTCTTTTATGTTGTACAGTAATTAATTTTAAACGCCGATTTTTGAAAACAATTATTTAATTTATCGAATACCCCGCGACACGTTTCGAAGACACAAAGCTTCATGATCACGGGAGCTATTATAATATATAAATTTAATCACGAAGCTTTGTGTCTTCGAAACGTGTCGCGGGGTATTCGATAAATTAAATAATTGTTTTCAAAAATCGGCGTTTAAAATTAATTACTGTACAACATATTATAGTTGTTCCAAATTTAGTGTATTACGTAAGAATCAACAAACTATATTAATCCTTAATTCAGCGTGAAAAAATGTCAGGCAAAAAAAAAAATGCAAATTACTCGATAAAATTTAATTTGTTATAAATGGTGTACTGATTGTTAAAAGTACAACTATCCCCATTGCGAGGTGGGGGGGGGGGGCTCGTAAAATCTGACTATGGAAGGAAAGAACAACAAAATATAAAGCCTTTATTGAATGATTTAAAACGAATTTCTATATAAGCACGGCAAAGATGACCCAATTAAAAGTACGTTTTTACACAGAGATGCGTAAACAGTATCGGGATTCTTTCCGAATCCGGATCAAAATATTTAATTGGAATAAATAAAGAGTTACCAATAAAAGGCTTGCACAAACCACTGCTTAAATAATTTAAAAATTGTGAAAAAATGAAATATGTAAAAAGTCATCCAATCGTATGAAGCCTTCTTTTTTCTTTAATCAAATTTTGTTTCCATTGTATGGATATATTATTCTTATTGTTAGAGTTACCTTTATTTTATATACGATAATTTATACTTTCTACCTCAACATCATTTTTGGTTCTGTTTTGTATTTGAAGAATATTTCGTCTGAGTAACGCACGAAAAAAAAAAAAAAGGAAAAAAAATGTTGCTACCCGCGTGAAAATGTTCAACAGAAATAAGTAGGTGGAAAAAAAAAAAAGAAGAGACACAACAAAAACTAGAAAATATATTTTTAATTCTTTTAATTCGCGAATTTTAATGACTTAGTCCCGTTTTAAATGTGCTGCGAGTGTAAATTCTTTATGAAATAAAAAAATCGCCGAGAACGGCCGCTTGTCCTAAATGACGTGCAATCTTATTATTCTTTTACGTATCTGATAATACTATTTCTAAGTTCGTGAGAGAGATTTACAATTGAATGCGACGGTTTTTTCCTTAATCTATTTACTAATTATCGTCCTGGTTACGCCGGGTTTTTCCCCTTGCAATAGTTTCGTACGTAGTAATTATACCTGAAATCGTGTCTGTAATCGTATACTTCCCCGGCGAGGAAGGAAGAGCTACCTCTTTATTACTCGATATATACCTTGATAAAATAAATATTAAATTTATTCGTTCGCTTGATTGGTACGTCAATAAATTCCGGTCCTGTTAGCGCGGAACGTAATTTAATAAAGTCGTCGTCAGTTTTTCCACCAGTAGTTAGAATATCGATTTAATAGTTCGATTTAAATGCGTTCGTCGTTTTCAAAGCGATTAACGCGGATCTAAATTTAGTGCAGCATGATGTTCTTCGCAATTCAACTAGCGAGTCTCGAAATATCGTAAGACGCGCGCGATCATCCGTTGCTTCTTGAAAACCAAACGAAAAAATGCCCGAAAAAATAATTTTCCCATATAATTAGAAAGATATTAGCGATAAAAATACCGCTGTATAGAAAAAAAAAAAAAAAAGATATATGCAAGAATACGCTTTCGAACGAGTAAGTGCAAATGGTGTGTGGAGCAATTATTTATGAAGGACGTATGAATCGAGAAAGCCTTCGCTTTCGATAGCCGATTTTAACGACGTTATTAAAGTTGACTCGACGTTTCCATGGATTTCCCGTTGAAAGGCATTCGCTATCCAACTCAAGATTTTACCCATCACTGTATTAGTGAAGATCCCGAGTCCGGTGATGTTAATCTTGAAATCGGACAGTTCGACCAACTTCAGCGTGTTTAGCTTTAGCGAGAATTTACCTTTTGTACTTAGTTTCATGACCACGACGAAGCTGACCGAGTTGCGAGCTATTCTAAATGACATTTTACCCTTTAAAACGGCTTTCCACAATTGAAATCTGTAGTAATTAACGCTCACACCCAACGTGCGGAATCCTAACATTGCCGAAATGGTCAGAGATCCGTCGTTTTGTAGTGCGACAGTCGAACTATTGATGCGATACAAAGTTGCCAAATTATCGATTTGACAGCCGACCGTTTCGAAATGTCCGGAAACTTTTTTTTTCTTCAAAGAGATCGAGAACGACTCGTTAATTCCCGGTAGCGGTAGCCTATTCACTTCCAGAATCTCCAGCACATGGTTCATGGCTTCTAAAATAAAATCCACAGCCGTGTCGCTATTCCAAACCGGAGCGGAAGCTGGTGATTCGTCAGCCGGCTTATCTGTAGCCGGCTCATCTGTAGCCGGCTCATCTGTAACCGGCTCATCTGTAACCGGCTCATCTGTAACCGGCTCATCTGTAGCCGGCTTATTCGCCTTCGTAGGTTCTGTCGCTAGGTCAGAAGGGTCCGATGTCTCCGGATTTACGGCAATCGAATTAACCGAAACCACCGAAAAAACCACCAGTACGAACCAAAACACGTTCACCATTTCGGGCGGTGCGCGGTACCCGCCTCGTCTTTCCCGGTTGCACCTTGTTCTTTTTGACCAGGCGAAACGCGACGTAACTTTTGTACAAATAAAATTGGTCCGACGAAATACTTTTTGCGCACTCTACTACGATATGTGCGATCAACTGGCGATATAATTTTTTTTCGCTGTATCCGGCTGCGCAGCGCTTGCTGCTATCTAATCTAGTTAGTTAACAAAAGAGAGAGAGAAAAAAGGTTAATGAGAAGGTTAACTGAATTCACGTAATATACCTCCGTTATCGTAACGATACTCGTCGCTCGGAAATATCCGTAAATCGGCGAGTGTATAACGTTCGGTTTTAATTAATTATACCGTTTACACACTCGAGACGTGTAAGCGAAATGCCTTTTAGCTCTCTGTTCGTGAGCCGATTAATTTTTGATACGCTACCACTTTCGATTCCTATTCTGGCTCAAAATAAGCCGAAACCAATTGCCCGATTGTTCGGACGAAGCAAAACTTGTGTGCACTTAATATAATAGTCACCAAAGTTACCGTCGTCATCAGTGAAATGCGATTTACAAAAATTCATCATTTAGTAATGGACAAAAATTAACACGCAGCTTATACGTTCAATTGCTACTACTATACGGCATTAGGCGCATGATAAACAGGCGAGCCTTTAACTGACCTATTATGGAAATAGCTGGTAAATTCCTTCTCCTATATTGATAATATTGACGATGTATCTAATTAGTAACTGGGGAATCGGACGAGCAATGCGCAAAAACATGTGTATAAGCGGTTCGAGTTAATTTCCACGAGAATGCCGCCACGAAAGTATTATTTTATTTATTTAATATTTATGAAAATATATCTGAGTTTTAAAATTAATTATTACTTTTATTTTCCAATCACCTACCACAAACAGACCTTTCCCTATCGACCGGCCGTTGAAAATGTACAATTAATATAGAACAATGATTATATAATATAATTGTACATAAATTGGTACACGTATTACTCTGCTAGTCGGACGTGGCTAATGCTGCGATGACGGGTTCCAAGGAGACGATCGGGGTTGCTCTCTCTCTCTTCGTGCTGGATGATGATATGAACTCCATTTAATATTCGATATCGCGTCATTTGGTAATTTAATAATAATTAATCTCCGCGTAATTTAAATTTTAATACGAATCTGACGACCGATCATTTAATACTTCGCGCTGCAGACGGGTTGATTCTTTAGAAAACTAATTGTTTTTTTCGTCAACGGAGATCGTTCTCCGACGAACTAAGACTGTTTTTATAAAAAAAAAAACCTCTTCTCAGACGGTTCAGCTGCGACCAACTTCTCTACCTGGCTTCCATTTTCTATCTGTGCCTCATCATTTTACTTGTCTTTCGTTCCAGCCGGAACCAATGTCATTTCTCCAGTCTGACCGCGTGGTGGTAGCATTTTTACCGACAAACAGGATTTCAATCATGCCACACACATTTACTCTCGCACCACCTATTCTAAATTATTCTTTATTTTTATGTTATTTTATATTTATTTCCTTTCTTATGTGAATTTTTTATTTGAGCCATGTAATATCACATTACACACGATAAAATACTACAAAACACCGAATAATAATTAGCGTGTTCATTTTACGTAAAGGTATGACGGAATTGAAATGTTCCGATGTCAAAAAATACTGCATAGTTTAAAATTGCGCTTACTCGATACTTGCTTTATCACGGCCGGTAACAACTTAGCGCTAGGAGCTAATTTTCTTAATACGAGTACATATGAAAACAACAAGACTAGAGCAGGACCATGCACTTCGCCGTAGTCGACGACAGATCGACCGCTTATCGGAGATAGATATTCCGAATATCTTTTTCAACTGCCTGCTGTACGATTTCGGAGTTTTCGCGTTCTCTCTGATATTTTTGTGAATTCCCAATCGTTATATTAGGTGTTTTTTGCGTTATTTGCGTACGGAGTTTTAGAATGACAGTGCGATGTCAGTTCATTTCCATTCGATGCACATACCGTACAATAGTGCAAACCATATTAAAAGGGGTTATTACTTATTTCTGTTTTTTTTTTTTTGTCCTATTTTTATTTCAAAATTTCCCATGACGGATGCCACGATACCCCAGCGGAACCGCTTCACAAGTTGCCTCTAACCTGAGAAGTCTCTCGGTTAAATTCTTTATGTGTAATGATTTCATTTTCGCTCTGATGCTGAAGTATTTCCGTCGTCAACATAGCCGACAGCCAACATCTGGTTGTACAACTTTCATGAAGCAACCCTATGTGGTACACATTTGTTAGCGGTGAGCGACTGAAAGGGCACCTGGAAGAATGTCAGTAGCTTGATGGGAATCAGAATGAGTGAGTCACATATTGCACTATCATCCGCAAATGATAGGCGGGTTATTTTATTTAAGTAAGTGCCGCGATCAAACTGCGCATGTGAATGTTGAATAAAAGCGGATACTTAAAACTTAACTTTGCGGGCGGGAGTAGCTAGACTGTTCGAATCATTAAAAGACCAACGCTACGGAGAATCGGAAAAAAGTACCGTTTTGTTGGCTTTTTTTTTTTTTGTTAGTTTGTTTTTTTTTTAAGCAAGACGAAATATTTAATCTGAAAATTCATCGAAGATCTCGCGAATTTTCAAATTGTATTACGAACATTGGCGATATCGTCACAGACTGATTTCATATTCGAAAAATATTAAGTCGAGAAAACGCTTCATTAACGCAAAGGCAGAGTAAATGTCTGCGACTATATACGCAATACGTACTGCAACACGTTCCGAATGAAACACGTTAGGAGACAGAAGTGTCTCTGTTGTTCTGTTCTTCCCATAAACCATAACAATATTTCTACTCTAGAATAGTTCCTGAAATTTTCCCGTAACAAGTTGTCACGGCTCTAGATGGAAACACCGTACGGATTTACCACTAAGTTTAAGAATGGAAATGACCGCAAAATTCCGCGCAGACTCCGATGTTACCAATTTCAAAGCTCGTTCAGGATATGTCGAAGAACCCGCTTTGCTCTACGAGTAAAATATGACGTATTTTCCGGCAGGAAACGAGATGTTGTAGGCTTGATTTTTTGCCAAACTAATACATGGCCTAGCTGATCAGGAGTGGCGACTGCGTATGAAATGTAACGGTAGCCCATAAATGTACCAGCTAGCTACTCCGGCGTCATAACCGAAAAAGCTTGCGTAGAGTGCTGCACTGCGGTAGCCTCCGAGAAAGCTTATCACCAGTTTCCAAGAGTACACATTTTTTCCGTACCTGTTCTACATTATACGTTACCCTATCATGAATTTTTAATATTATACCGAGCACTTTTTTCCTCCATAATTCTAAAAATCAAACTGCCGATTGTCACGATTCTTGCGGTAACGCATCGTCTGCCTCATCAGCCACTGCCAGCGACACCGCAAAAGCGTGCCGACCCAAGCTATATACGCCCATACATTGTTGCACTTCTACGCGACCCTCTGAACATACATCACTAACGCGCGGCCACCGATGATTTCCCTACCGTTCAAAAAAATTCTTATTCAATTTTTTACAACTCCGCCGCCGAAGCCTTGACCACTGCGAAAACGCACCGTCCGTTCCCGCGCACGTGTGTTGCCGCGCCTCCAAAATGAATTGTGCATCACAGACTTCACTGCGAAAAAATGATTCCCTCGTTACGCAAAAACATCATTGCTTCAATATTTACTTTTCTATTATCGTATTTTATTTTTATTATAAATCTATTCGCATAAATGTACACATTTGAGCATGAAAAAAAGTTCGATAGATCGCGCGCGCGATAACAATAAAGATGAACCGAAAGAGTGCCCCCCGACCCCCGTTAAGATAAGTAAAATGCCCCTATTCCGGAATGTTGAAATTAACCTAAGGGGTTTTTAGAGTATTTACAATGAGGTTTGGCCGTATCGGTAGCACCCGACGCTTTTTTTTTGTTTTTTTTTTTTTTTTTTTGGGGCGTGACGCCTCGGTATTATAACCTGTGTATAACCTAAAAACCATCATTCTAAAAAAAAGAATTTTTTTCTCTCTGAAAATAAAAATCTTTATGAAAAAAATCAGATTCATACAACATGTTAAGACTGTTATGTATGAATTTTTTAAAGTCACAATATTCTGTCTATGTTCGAACAATTTCCAACGTGTTTAAAATGCAATAACTTTATTTATTAAAAGGGCTGCGAGTAATTTTTTTTTCTTTAAATTATATCGTTTTCTATGGACAATAGTGTAATGAGAAAACTGGATTTCGATTGGCTGATTTTTTCGGACTTTTATGTCTCCGACGTTGATAAAAATTAATACTCGCGATCTTTTTTACTGTAAAAAATCATCGATCACGTGTTATGCTAAATGTTGAACGAAACATAAATTTAATTGTGAACTTGCATCTAAGATTTTGAAACACTTGTTATCTTTTATTATTATTTCCGAATGAAAAACTTTTTTTTTTTCTTATTTCGGAGCTCAGCAGCTAACCCAATGACTAATTAAGGAACAACTAGATAGGAATCCTATTGTAGATAGAAGATATGAAGGTAGCAAAAAAATAGGCGCTGTATTCATTAAAGGAATTTAGTATGAAAGGAGCACCCTATAAAGAGTGGGATAATTGAATTGTAATAAAATCGTGGTAGAAGAGAGAAGAACGTTCAAGAAATCAAACAAAACGTGGTTAGTATTGCAGATGGTAGGCTCATCCGGATGTAAAGGACAAAAAGGTGAAGAGGAAGTCGAAAAGCGGGATATAGATGCACGGAAGAAAAGAGTGGTAAAAACGTAAGCGGCAGGCGGAAGTAATAGCGACACGACGAAAAAAAAGAAAAAATAATTGATCCAAGGGCAAGATTAAAGAAAGGATTATATATAGTCCAGCTGGCCAAACTAGTCTCCTGTTTATTAAGGATTCAAAAGTTTTCCTGCGGCAAGAAGGGAAAGGGATAGGGCGTTAGGAGCAGCAGAACATTTGTTAGATATAGGAATAACATTAAACGTATAATAAAAGCCAACTTTAATAACAAACAAATATAAGAGTAGAAAATAATTTATAAATAAATTAACTAAATACGCCTTATTTAGGAACGTATTCGGGTATAACCCATCATCAGCTAAAACTAACTTAATCAAAACACAAAACACACTGGAACGAATATAAGGAATCCAAGTGTATTAAATAGTAAATTCAAAGGAGGAACAAAAACATAGAAAGTATAAAAATCAGTTGTGTGAAATTACCAATATACAAAGTATAAAATAAAATAGAAAGTTTAATTTTTAGGTTGTTCTATTTTATTTTATATTTTGTATTGAGTATTGGTAATTTCACACTACTGATTTTTATGCCTTCTATGTTTTTGTTCCTCCTTTGAATTTACTCTATATAGGTGTATATACTTGTATTCCTTATATTCGTTCCAGTGTGTTTTGTGTTTTGATTAAGTTAGTTTTAGCTGATGATGGGTTATACCCGAATACGTTCCTAAATAAGGAGTATTTAGTTAATTTATTTATAAATTATTTTTTACCCTTATATTTGTTTGTTATTAAAGTTGGTTTTTATTAAACAGTTTATAACCAACAGGCATGTATTCATCTACATTTCACATTAAACGTATTTTAAGAGGACGGAATTTAGCTAGTGCGTATAAAAAGCAGTTGTCCAGAAGTAATAGGTGAGATAAAGAATTTTCCGAAAGATGTTTCAATACCAGAAAGGAGATACCATCTGGATCGACGTTAGAAGCCTTGTTAAGAACAGAACGAAGTTCATTCATATTAAATAATCAGAAGTTAAGAAGTGGAAAACTAATTCAAGTATACTATCTCAGTACAAAACTATTAGCATCATACCCCTCCTTCGCTATTTACCTACTATGTAGAGTAGAACCCAGATTAACCGAAATAAAGGGGGGCGGCCGTTTCGGATAATCGATATTTTCGGTTAACCCACGAACATCAAAAAATAGCCTACTAAAATAAGTACATATGTAAGGGAAATGGATTACAAACTATTTCTGTAGGTTACAGTTATGCTTTGTTTATTTTAAAATGATATTTACAACATTGTTATGTATAAAAATTTACGTAATTAACATCAGTATACATGTATATAATAGTACTTACGTACAATGTACATAATGTACTGTATTTATGAAAAAAACTCCGTGATTTTTTTTTTGCGTTTTGTGTCCCTCACGCCATTTTTGGGCAGCGATATCCCTCCATCTTTTTACTAACAGGACGTCAGCAGGCGTTGATTCGGTGCACTGCTCAACAAGTCCGAGTGCAACCTGAAATAAACATAACAACTTACGTACTGTACTGACTGACGACATACTGTATGTGGAAGCACGCAATGCTCGATTGAAACCATCGTCAGCTGTCACTTTTTCTCAGATCCCGCATTGTCGCCGTTATCTGCTTCCATATTTTCTTAGCGGGCTGTAAAACTGCCTCTACAATAGTATCTTGGTCCGTGAGTTCTTCGGAATCATCTACGACGATCCATTCGTCCACGTCACTTTCATTCGTATGGAATTGTACGAACAATCTCTGACAAATTTTCAAAACTTTCTGTCCTCTCTTCCTCTTCCAGACCATCATAAAGTTTTCTCCGGCATCTTTGAAATGTTTCATTTTGAATCTTGTCCCATGCTTGCGCACGCCAATAAATCACATGTTTCATGTCCACTGATTTCAGAGCTTCTCTCATTTCTTTACTCTGTGTTTCGCGATCTTGTAGAATGATTCTCAGGAAAATCCCTCGGTAGTGTCGTTTACACGTTTCTATGACACCCTAATCCGGAGGCTGAATCAGGAAACGTGGGGGGGGGGGAGCGAACCACAATATCGCCACTTTTTAATTCACAAAGGTGTACAGGCGCAATGCCAATCAATAAAATCGCTTTTTTTGGCAGTCCTCTTTCAGCCAAAAACTTCTCAACTTTGGCCACAAAGTGATCAAAAAACGATTCGGAAAACAGCTCAGAAGAGATCCAAGCACTCTTTTGTGCTCTATAAAAAACCGGTAAAGCATTTGGTGCAATGTCGTTTAAGGCTCGCGGTTTTTTGCGATTTTCTGATGCACGTTGGTGGCAGTCTATGAGTTCCTGAGGCATTTCAAGCTAAAAGAACTGTTACGCGTTCTTTATTACAGCTACTTTTCCAGACGCATTGAAAATTTCCTCTCCCATTGTACACGGCCGATATTTTGTCATTCTTCTTTTTTTTTCCAAATTTACCCTTGACACCTGTTCACCCCTTACGATTATATTTCACTCCATCACTGCTTGTATACATACACATTTTTATATTGAACGTTATCATTATTTTCACTGTTACAAAAAAAAAAGAAGCCATTTCGCTGAACTTCTCTTGTAATAAAACTCAATATTACTTTTTTCCGCAAATCTAATCAGATTCTAAATTAAGGCTATATACAACTGAAATGCGAATGAGCGGAATATAATAACACTTCGATGACGGTAATAGCAACCACCAGAGATTTTTTGTTTTTTTCCTGTCAGTAAATCGAAATTTTTATACGGATATGTGTAATATTAAATAAGAAAAGATCAAAAAAGGGGAACCAAAGAACAGACCAACTCACGCGGTATTTACTAAAAATAAAGAAAAAGTATACCCAACCAGAAACCAAACTGAACAATTTTTAAATTTTAAATTATGATTTCGTGTTTTTAAATAATTTTCGGTAAAATATGAAATAAATGTATCGATAATTTACCAGAAACGAACTATAAAGTAGCCGCTTCCTACGTAACAATATCAAAAAGAACAGAATGAACTGATGTGAGTAATGTAAACATTTACTAAATTTATAAAATTATCTCGGAAAACTTCCGTTTATGAAAGAAATGTCCGTAATTCTATATTTTCAACATTAAGTAATGAGTAAATCTAGGTGTACACTTTAAATCATTAGTAGACGTTACCATTAATTAAATAATGTATGACTTTGTTTCAGAATAAAAATATCAATCGTAAATAATATACTCTTTTGTAGCACGTCCGTAAAAATCCGAGCGATACGTTAACGTCTGTGTAATCTTAATAAACTATTACGCTCTATTTCGCCATCGGAACCAAGTTGTTTATCCGATGTCGGAGATTAGAACAAAATCGTGTAGTATTTCTACCGCAGACCGCTGGGTGCACTGGTTGTCAAACAAAACACTGATAAATGTTTTTAAAAATAAACGACACCATTTTCAATAAAATTTAAACGCAACAGTTTAAAACATATCGGTGATTGTACCGGAAAAAATGTCTCGCAGAGATTTCTCGCTAATGAAATATTATAAAATTCCAATATTTTCAATGTTATATTAAAATGAATCGAATCTGCTTACATTTCGTTCGCAGAAATTACAAACTCGCAATAGGACTGTTTAACTTTTGAACTATGTATATTCCGAAAAAGCGTGAAAGGGAAAAAAGAAGTGTAAGTGAAATTTTTGTAAAATCAATAAATTAAAAACAGTCACACCGATGTAATTATTTTAGTACTTCCAGGATCACCTAATTGTTTATCATTACGTTTATCGGAATTATTTTTAGAATATTCTACAAAATTCTCATATGGAAAACTGAAAATCGCGCGCTCGCATTATAACATTTTTAGAAAAGTGCTACCATAAAAAAGCGAATTAATAACTTACCTAAAATGTAAATATCGAATAAATTCATTAATCCGTTAATAACGAGAGCTCATCCCCCTTAAGTCGGCCGAAGTGTCTTAAATCTTTTTTTTTTTCCTTTTTTAGGATGAAAATGTGTTTCTGGGGGCTCAAAATAAAAGCTGAAGAACCAGGTCCTAGGTCTCAAATAATTTTTTGGGCCGTAGGGTAAGAAAAAACAACGTTTTTCACGTTTTATTTTTTTCCCTAATCAACGAAAAATTTTATAATAAATTCATGAGTATAAATTAAGGGGATTACTTTTTAGCGGAATTTTTTTGAGCATCAAAGAAGGTCAACCATAACCTCGAAAAAAAAAAGTTTAACTTTCATTCGCGATATTTACCCTTTGCATAAAATTTTATTCCTGATATTTGAAGAGCAGAAAAAAATACGAAATATATATATATATGTATTTTTTCAGATTTTTATGAGTGGTGTAACATAACTTAAAATTCGAAACAACGTTGTTTTTTTTGACGTTTTTGTCAATTTACGGACAACCGTTACATTTAATCAAAAAACTAATAATTTTTTTGAATTCTACGGGAAAAAAATACGTTTGTAAACATGTGTCGTATGGGGGCGAATGAAATAAAAGAGAGTCTGCGAAATATATTTAAGTTCGAGCCTGACAAACTAAAAAAAACTTACGGAACGAGGTTTTTTACGTTTTATTCAAATTTTTTGCGTTCTCATCAACGGAAAAATCACGAAAAATTAAACATTATTTAAGTTATTTAATGTCCGGAATAACGGTTTTTCGAATTTTAGGTTACGTTACACCACTCATAAAAATTTGAAAAAAGTACATAAAAGTTGTATTTTTTTCTGCTCTTCAAATATCAGAAATAAAATTTTATGCAAAGATTCAAGAAAACGATAAAAAGTCGCGATTGAAAGTTAAAAAATGTTTTTCCAAGTTATGTGTTGACCTTCTTTGATGCTCAAAAAAATTCCGCCAAAAAGTAATCCCTTTAAATTATACTCATGAATTTATTTTAAAATTTTTCGTTGATTAGGAAAAAAAATAAAATGTGAAAAACGCTGTTTTTTCTTACCCTAGGGCCCAAAAAAATATTTAGGACCTAGGACCTGGTTCTTCAGCCTTTATTTTGAGCCCGTAGAAACACATTTTCATTCTAAAAAACGAAAAAAAAAAAAAAAAATTAATGCATTTCACCCCCCCCCCCCCACCATATAGGGGTATCACCCTTTATCCATTTTCGGAAACTCTCATTAGTGCCGTTGGGCTTAGTACATTGTGAACCTTAACTTCACAATCCCGACGCTCTGTCAAGGGTATGGAACTCACTTTACTTACACTTTTCAAATCTCTCCCCGATTGACGCTCAACAATTTCAATTTATAATCCATTTCTTTTTTCCCTTATCTAACCCTCTTAACATTTATTTTGTTTCGCTCTGTATCCGCCCATGCTTAAGTAACAAAATATGCGATAATACGGTTAATTTAGAAATCGGTTCATTCATCTGCCGATTTCACCGAATTAGATGTTTTTTTTTTTTTTGCGGATTGCTCAGTATTAATATTCTTAGTAAGTGGATTAGTTTCCTGAGCGCTAATAATGTTTGTTCTCGTCAATGAGAAATATTATGTTTCAATGATCTTATTTATCACCTTACAAAATACTTTTACACTTGTAATTTTTACAAAAACATGTTTGCGCTTCAAATTTATCATCAATAAGTATTATTGTTATTATTATCGATTTTCATGTGGTCTTTTTGTAATTCCATTAATACGTAATGTATTTACTTATTAAACGCTAACAATATCATTAACATTATCAACAGTGTTCATCTCCTTCAGTTGCCGGTATCAGTGTAGTTTTGTTTCGTTTTTTTTTATTTGTTTTTATTTTATTTATTTATTTCTTTTATTTATTTTTTTTATTACCATTATACTGTGTTTTACTTTATTTTGATCTTATGTATGTACTAATTACATTTAATATTTCGAATTTATTACGCTCTCTCACCTTCAATCCCAAAACTACATCACGAAATTTATTCATTTTTACTCTAGCAGCCTAAAAGTTGTTAGAGTGAGACAAATAATAAGGAAAAGGGATAAATGAGAAAGAGGAAGTGTACAAGGAAAAATTTTATGATAAACCGATTACTTCTGTACGTGTAAATAACTCAACACTATTGACACTAGTGTACTCATTGAGCTCTAGCTTTGCGCTGATGAAATAATGAATTATACAATTCTCCGACTTAACAGTATCACCGGATGTTCGAAAAACCCGATATAATCGCAGTCGAATGGCTATTTAAACCTCGAATTCATCGTGTAATTCTCTCTCATTCTCTAATTCACATTTGATTAAAAGCAATGGAGTCGAAAAAATTTAAAAATCTTTCTCTTAAATATCCGTAGCTTACGTAAGCACTTTGATGACATAAATATTTACCTCGAACGGAATAATCCCAATTGACGTATATTAATATTTACTGAGACTTGGCTTTATGGTGAGGAAGTTATATCAAATCCTCGGATTTTCAATACTAGCCAGTTGTAGCTGTAATAGGTGATCTGGAGGAGTTATAATGTATATACTGATTGCCATGGGCGTCGCCAGCGGGGGGCAGGGGACAGCTGCCCCCCTGGAGCCTTAAAACTTTTTAATCAACTAGCCATGATGAGTATTCATTGGCGAGTAATCATGAACAATTTGCCAGAAGCCCACGAAAATTATGTTTTAATTAAGATTTTATTCTTGTTTAATAAAATATTAAGCCTTTACAACTTATAAATTTTATTTCTCCTATAACTCATATCCTCTTTCTATCATCTTGCCCCCCCCCCATGGCGGCTGGCAACTCTCCCCCCCCCCGGGCTCATCCTTGCTGATTGCATACAATATAACGGCATAGATTTATCAATTTGAACTGGTAACGTTGTCGGAGTATCCATTCGTCTTGAAAATAACACAAATTTATCCTTAATGTGTGTATACACGTATAGAGATATTGTGAATCGAATTACACGGTAATTTTGTTTGTGAATTAGATAGCATAATTAAAGTATTACTAGCGAACGTAGTTTTGCCAGGCGACGTGAATATCAATATACTCGATATTAAAAACAGCAGCGATTACCTGTACCTCCTAAGGGTACTGATGGATTCCAGAGTGTGTCAAAGATCACAGCCTACGTTTAAACTGCAGGGGAAAAATATTCGTCTTGCATAGATATATTCAACGCCAGCTTCAGATATTTTATTATTCACTCCGGCGTTTTAGACCACTGCGGTCCAAGTATAGATCTCGCTCTGAAATCGAGCTTCAACACTATACTAGGGAAAATTACTGAATACATTTTCGATAATATCTTGTTTCAAAATAACTTAATGCCCGTCCGATATATACTAGCACTGCGACAATTAATGAAAAATGTGATTGGTTCATTCAAAAATGAATTGAAGTAATAAGCTGTTGTAAAAGAACAAAAAAGACTATAAACGTCATGGTCGGAAAATATCTCCATGGATTATTAACGATATATTACGGTTTATTAGGAAAAAAGACGAATCCTATTGTATTACTTAAAGAACATCCGAGCAATGCATCTACGGCTCAAAATTTCAGAAATAACTTCTAAAGAGATACAACGCTCGGTACGAAAAGCAAAGAAACAGTATTTCACTAATGTTCTAAATAAATGTAAGACAAAGCAAAAAAACTACTGATTTGTTGTTCGCAATACCTTTGGGCAATCCGATCGAGCTATCAAAGAGATTATAGTATGAATGACGAAAAAATTAGTACGAACGGTAATGAACATAAAATTGCTTAACTTTTTAATGAGTATTTCGACAAGAGCGTGGGGGAAATTTTAAAAGACTTATCCAGCTTCCCTTCCACTCCTTCCATCAACGAAACCGAATCGCAGAACTGTGTGATCTCTTTCATGTTTTTTAATTTCACTAATGACGACATCAAGGGTGTAATTTTATCTTTGGCAATAGAGTCTTCTTTCGGATTTGACCATATTTCATCTAAACTGGTTAGAGAAAATATAAACTTTTTCATTAAGCCTTTATCATATCTCTTTAATGAATCAATAAATGCCGGCTGCTTTTCCGATATCTTAAAAGTCGAAATTATAACACCTAGAAGAAGATAAAAAAGAGGTATCAAATTACAGGCCGATTTGTACCACTTCCATCGTAAGTAAAATTTTTAAGAAATGTATGAAAAAAACGAGTTCTACAATATTTACTAGACGCGAACTACATCAGTATGGTTTTCTTTCAGGAAATGGGACAGACGATACACTCTATTCGATCACACCACTCATGTATATCCGAAAATCTAGAACATGGAAAATCAGTTTGCTGCAGTTTATTTGGATGTTCGTAAAGCCTTTGACACTGTAAACCACAAAATATTACTAAAGAAATTATACAACTGCGGTTTCAAAGGTTTCGTATACAACTGGTTCAAATCCTTTTTAACTAATAGGAAAATCGTTATAAAAATTAACAACGTATACAGTGGATATACAACTCAGCTACATGAAGTGTTCCGCAAAGTAGTATCCTGGGCCCCTATTTATTTTCAATTCATATTAACGATTTATGTAACCTTCATGTAAACGGTAGGATATTCTACTATGCAGACGATACTGTTTTGGTTAAGAATTCACGTTTTCTCGTCCTACTTCAATCATTAATACAAAAGGATATACATAAAATACTCAGCTTGCTAAATACTAATAGATTAGTCTTTAATGCAAAAAAAAAAACAAAAAAAAAAACGAAACTTATGATTTATAGTAAACAGTTTTAGGATTTATGGGATAATTTCTAGATTTCTTCAGATAATTTTCATTTAATATCCAGAGCTAATGTGATATTAAATACTTAGGGATGGTCTTTGATAGTAAATTAAATTGGGGGGTAAACAAGCAAACTGTGTCAACAAAAAACTACGAAAACTTTCACATATATCCGTCCAAACAATCATAGGACTAACCCTTCTTGGTGGTTTATTCTTGTTCTGACCCATTTGTTTCTAGTGAGATGCTTTGCATATGAGTAATCAAAGTAGATGATTGAAAAATAAAACTGACTAGACCACTAACTTGAGAATTATTATTCATATATCTTAATTGCTGCAAAGACTGTGTTTGATATTTAGCAGAGTTGCTTTTTGATGTATGTGTTGAGTGTACTATTTAATTACACATAGCTCTATATTATTTTCAGTGTATGAAAAGTTATAACTCACCATCACAATAACATGTGTGTGGAGCTTATGTGCTTACATATGTGTGATGTACTATAAATGTGTGCATGTGTACATGTGTGTGAGCATATGAGCATGTGTGTAGTGTAGTGGTGTGCATGTGATGTAACAATGATGATGATGATGTTGATGTGTTTATGTATATGACTGTGTATGTGCATGCATACACTTTCTAATGTAATGGAACAATATTTAACCCCCAAAAATTGCCAATTATAACAAATTTGATGCAACCCTGGGTAATATATAGCTGTTTAGTATGAATTTAAATTAGAAAATCAAATCGATTGTAAGCATTCAGATGCTGAAGAATTACTCATGTATGTTGGTGTAATCGTTTACTGTATAACAACAATGTATAAGAACTAATTTTGTTTGATCACATTATAACTACCAATGCAATGAGCACAATGAACAATTTAATTACCAAGTAGTATTCATAAGCTTGATGAGACACAGCTTCTTCCTCTTACATAAATTCTATTATTTTGACAAACATAATCACAACTCCTCAGAAATTCTATTAATCACATTTTCTCAACCTAATAGAGCCATCGCTTGAATAACCCATCTCCTTTGTTGCACCAATACATCTATTAGGATATAAGAACTATAAATTTCTGCAGCACACCTCCAAACTTTATAAACAGGGATTAGATAAATCTAGTATCATAGAAAAGCGCTCAATTTAAACTAAAATCACTCTTTTCATACAAATTACACCATTTAAGGCTAAAATACTCACAATTTAGTACAAAACATCAAATTTTAAAGGAAACACACAATTCTACACAAAATACCCCCATTTCAGGTGCAAACTATCAATTTATGGTAAAATATCACAATTTAGTACAAATATCATCATTTTAGATAGAAAACAATAAACTTTAATGGAAAATAATACATCCTAGGGAAAAGCACTAAATTTTTACTACATACATACTCTTTAATTAAAAATAATATAATCTCTATACACTATAATTAAGTTTATAGAAACTATTTTAAGCCCCATACATTCTTAAATCTAACAAATTAAAGAAATAAACACAATTGTTAATATAAAATTTTATTACATAGTAAAATTAATCTTAATAATAATACACAGCTCCATGTAATCATGCAATATACATATTTCTATTTAATATACATGCTCTTAGTTCAGCTAAAACATCATTAAAATTTTTATGGAATTTATTATACATAGAATTTCCATAAACTATTGTATCTACATTATTATTACATATTATTCTTTTATCATCATTACCACTTAATACTACTTTATTCTGTTCTAGGGTATACAGTATATGTTGACGACTTTGAATATTGTAATATGTCTTATAATTATCATATAATTTCCCACACACACCATTCACACAATTATAATAATCTATGAAATTAAGTTCTTTCTTAATTATAGAAGACTGTACACCTTTACATTTTTTAATTTCTCTACTGTCAATAATACTTTATAGAATACATTTTTGGATGCAATCCAACAAATTCATTAATTGGAGTGCCATTTAATTCATCCTTAAATATACCAAGCTTCTTTTTATTTTCTAATGAATAAAATGGGTGACTTTTTGGATAATCACTTGTATCAAAATACTGAGCATTATCTTTAATATCCTTATAAAAATCAAGTGTTTTAAGTTCATAAATAAGTGAATCAGTATCACAGTATAAAAGATTAATATTCTTATACATTTTACTCATTATGTTGTAATGAAAATCAAACATTTTTAATTTGCTAATATCTAAAATAGACATACCAATGTAAATAGGCTTATTAAATTTAATTGTTGAAGGATTTAAATGTACCACAGCCAATAATGGTTGCTCACTAAATATTGTTCGATCCTTAAAATTACTTTTTCCAACCAGTTTAGTAAATTTTACTTCATTTATAATAAGCTGCATATTAATTCTATGTCTAACGTTTTCCATCATTTTGCCAAAAACACTGTTATTCATAAGCTTCCAATAGTTCTTCTCAAACTCATTGGTAGCCTGTTTCCACTGTAGAGTGTTTAAATCAATGTAAGGCTTCAACCATGCCGACTGATTGAAACAAATGACACGATGCACACATTGCAGTTTTAGTCCTAATTCAATTGCCTGTTTAAGATTTCTATAGTGAAAAATAAAATTTGTACTTATTTTCTAATGTATTAACTAATTTCACACATTTTCTAATTGATTTAGCCTCGGGGCATAGTGGTAAATCATTGTGTGCTAAATGTAAATCTGCAGGATACTCCAAATCCACATCGAGCATATAACCAATGGATCCATCATCAGCTATCTCCATAATATTTAATTCTGTTATTTCTTTCTGGCTAAGCCATCTGAAACCATTCATAGGGAGAGGTTCACTCATGGCCCAACCATAGAGGTTATTTGCATCCAAATATGCTATGAAAGTGTTATCTGTACCATTTCTACTATCATTATCATCATTACTGTAACTATTATTACAACTGTTAGTGTATGAATTGTCCACCTTAGCATAACGTTTCACACACTGACACATACCACCACGTATTCCAGCTTCAAAGAATAAAACCATATCATAAGCAGTTAGGAGCTCCAATTGAACCTTTGTCAACTTCAACATTGCTTGAAATGCCAATCCAGGAGCAGTAAAACTCCATGCAGGATCCAATTTGTAAATTTTATAGCAAACACTTTTGAAATTTTCAAAAAACATCAGCCAGTAGAAGTACATCTGTCTTTAGATATATATCACTATACTCCCCGAGTGTTTGAACATTTAATGCATCCCACACATGTAATGCATGTGAGTAATCTTCTTCACTAATATTTGATTTTGTCAGGGAATTATAGAAATGCTCCTTTTCAGGCAAACTTGTTTCATCCAATTTTTCCCATGATGACACATATGAATAAGGGAAAACACCCTTTCTACAGAATAAAGGAAGTAAATCAGGCGATGCAATGTTTCTGATTGTATGATGAAGCAAACTATCATGTAAATAACCAGCTAACTTCTCAAGGCTTGATGCCATGAAACGGAATGTATCTATGAATCGTATTTTCATTTTTTCCGAAATGCGCTTTGAAAATGATATGTAGCGTTCCTCACTATTCGGTATCACCTCGATGTCCTGATCATCATACGCCAAATCCCTGATGAATAAATGAGCATCATATCCACTCAGATTATAAATAAATACAGGAACAAAGAAGGGTTAGTCCTATGATTGTTTGGGCGGATATATGTGAAGTACCCCCCAAATTCTAGAGGTTGAAACACTCCCCCTCATAAAACATTAGTTCAGTGTTTATTTTTTTTGGTTAGACATACATTAATTAATGCAGATTTTAAATTACACAAACACAGCAGATTTGATAGGGATTAGAAAAAAGTTTGTTTAAAGGTGGGTGGTTAATGGTAAAATATAATCTCAATATAAGTGGAAACATGAACAGCTAGTACCAGTTAGCAGATTATTACATTAGTCAGACAATGATAAATGCATCATCAACACGCATGCAAGCATCTAAATACACTAAGCAACTCAGTACAAGTTAGAAAAATTACGAGTGGCTGTTTAGCACTAGAACATATTCTCAAAGCATACACAACCAGAAACAATTAGTATTGGTTAATAAATTATTACATTGGTCAGAGAATGGTAAATGCATCATCAACACACATGCAACCATCTAAATACAGCAAGCAACTCAGTACAAGTTAGAAAAATTACGAGTGGCTGTTTAGCACTAGAACATATTCTCAAAGCATACACAACCAGAAACAATTAGTATTGGTTAATAAATTATTACATTGGTCAGAGAATGATAAATGTATCATCAACACACATGCAACCATCTGAATACAACAAGCAACTCAGTACAGGTTAGAAAAAAAGTTTTAAAGATGGGTGGTTAACACTGAAACATATTCTCAAAGCATACACAACCTGAAACAACTAGTATCAGCTAATAAAGTTTTACATTGATTAGACAATGATAAATGTATCACCAACACACATGCAAACATCTAAATACACTGAGCAACTCAGTACAGGTTATCAAAATTTTAAGTGGTTGGTTAAAGCCTCCTCTTAATCTCTATACTGGACAAGTGCTGTGCTGAGTGAGAGCTTTCATGCACAGTGGTCTACAGAGAAAGCGGTTGGTTGATTTGTGCATGGTGGACGTTGAGATATAAGGGATTTCAGTTTGTAATGGTGAAGATGTAGCAAGTGGAGTAAAACATGGCGGTACAGTGTTGAACTCTTAATGGACGGTTTGATGTAAAAACGATGTGGTCATTTGATTACGTATTGACTCTTGATTAGTTGAGTAAAATGGGGGCGTGGTCATGTGACTAAATACTGGCTCCTGATTGGCTCTTCTCCTAGAACATAGGTTTCCTATCTACTAGTTTCATACCTGCATCCAGCTTATATACAAGGCTGCTATCTTATATAAATCCATACCACAGGCTCCCAAAATTCAACTGTTAAATTATAAAAAAAATACATAAATATCTTTTCAGGCTTGAGAGGCACATGACGTAGAATATATAGTCGGATGCAATTTAATGAGTGACCATTTCAGAACTTTATAATTCGCTTGGAACCTGACGTTGACTGTGGACTTCGACATCGATATGATAAAATAATAACCTTAAAATAATAAAGGTAACACACTATCTACATATCCTGGAATGTGTGTCTATGAGCCTGTGCATATCTCTTTATACACATTTCCCTGAGTATATCTCACAGGTAAGTGTTATTATATTTGCGTACATCTATATAGATGCGAATGTATGTACTTAGATATTCATATTAATGGATTCATGGGAATTTATACGGGTATATGTGTCAGTGTAGCCATATTATGCGTGTGTGCATGATTTTGTATGTATAGTCCGGGTAAGTATTGTGTGTCGATGCGCGTGTATCGTTGTATATACATGTCCACGGATTCCATGTGTATGTATAATAAATGGGTATGTATATGCGATACGTATATTGGCGTTTGTACAGTTAATATGTTACTCTCTTTTTTATTCATGTTTACTTATATATTTCTTTAATTGTACTACCTTCCACCATTCGCGCTCTATAGCGCATCTGTGGACCATGTATAACAATAATGATAAAATAAACATTGATTGATAATAAAAATTAAAAAAAAACAAATAAACGTTATTCTATGAAATTCGTGCGAGTAATAACTCATTCGTTTATTTTATTCCGTTATTCAAATCGGAAGGTGTCTGCGAGTTAAAAGAAATAAAAATGACAACATCGTGCGAGAACATGCGTGATCAGTGCGTTAAATTGCGGTGTTATTGGTGCGGAACGCGGTAAGGATTAACAAAGTCGATATATTCTCTAATTTTATCAACGGGAACAATTGATGATATTTAGACATAAACACGTTTATCTTTATCGTGTGTAGCGTTTTAAGAAGTCACCGCTGATGATTAGACCTACTCCGAAGCACAGGTATCGTACCCCGTGAAACTTCGCAATTAAAAGAACGAACGGATTACTTAAAATCGGAGATGAAAAATTCTGTGAAAATAACTTGTCTGGAATGAATAATGATATAATTAAAAATACCTTTTAAACGAAAACAACAGGAACTTCTTTCTGAACGATCTAAGCTGAGAACAAGTCACCATCTTTTAACATTTCATCTATTTGTTTCATTACAGCTTTTTCGATGAATATCGCGATCAAACGGCTAAGAAAATTTGCTAGGCCACTTATAAATCTAGTGAGCAGAAAGCCACAGAACCCTAATCCGCTGATTCTAAGCTTGATACCGGACAGTTTATTAAACTTCAGCTTGTTCACCTTAACGTCTTCTAGACCGTTCCTATGCAGTTTCACAGTCGCGGTTAATTTCACTGAATTGCGAGCTATTTTGAACGATATTTTACCTTTCCAAATTTTTGTATTTATTTTTAATATGTAATCATCAACGATCATGACCAATGTACGAAATCCTAACCCTGCTGCAACGACCATAGCACCGGATGATTCCTGTCTAATGGTCACTTCACTGGTACGATATAAACTTGCCAGATCCTCAATCCTGGCGTTAGTCATTTTAAAATTGATATTGAATTTCCCTATATCAAAACTCTCGTCAACTTCCGGTATGTCTATTATATTCCTACCGATGTGAATCAGCTGTCTGCCCGCTACTACCACAACGAAATCCACGAACGCGTTGCCATTCCAAGCCGTAAAACTTTGCACGCTGTTCGTGACCGTGTTACCATTCGAAGGCATAAAATCTTTGAGACTTAAACGTGATCGGGGCGGTGAATGCCGGTACCCTGGCGCTGATGGCGGCACAAGTTGCAATCTTTTATAAAATGGCTCCATCGAATTAACCGAAATGGCCAATACGAACCACAACGTAACCATCATTTTAAACGGTCTTCCGCGCTAGCTCTTTCAGCCGCTTCTTTTCCGTTAGTAGAAAACGCGAGAATAAAATTGATCGTGATAAATTTTCTTACGCACTCTACGATATTCGATTAACAGAAGAAAATAAATTTTTTTGGCATATCCAACCGCAACGTTTTTTCTTATCTGATCTAGTTAGTTAAAAAAAAAAAAATTGAAAAAAATTAGTGAGGTGTTCAATTAAATTCGTGTAATGTATTTCTATTGCCGAAAATGGAAAATCCGAACGAATAGCATTCTTAATTGTAAGGAAAAAACGATTTTTTTTTTTGTTAATTTTTTGTTTTTTTTCTATTTACGACAAACGTAAAGGCGCGTAACTGTTTCCTAGTTCACTACTAGCGTTATTTTTCCAGTTGTATGGTTATCAATTGTCTAGTTGTTTTTCAATGAAGCCAGTAATAGTTGTATTAGCTCCCAACATTAGCCCTCCATTAAGAAAAAAGGGCCCAAAAAATATCCCAATTTTATGTAACGCAAAATGTCCCAATTTTATATAACGTTTGTTATATTT
Organism: Icerya purchasi; assembly: GCA_039619475.1. NCBI lineage: Eukaryota > Metazoa > Arthropoda > Insecta > Hemiptera > Monophlebidae > Icerya > Icerya purchasi. Next base: position 245,716,665 of record CM077115.1, read on the forward strand.
TATAGGAGTTCTGTGATTATGTTATTATATTCATATGAACCGATTTAGAATTACGTTGTAAATTTTGATTATTTTATACAAAATATAGAAGAGAAAGAGATAGAAATGTAAGCAAGAGGGGTCAAGGGACACAGCCCCCCTTGCGAGGCCAAAATGGCTGAGTTATATATATATATATATATGTATATGAGTATGGTACGTATGTATGTATGTATAGACACCAACTGTTAGGCACTGGTTTACTCGCATATTAACATCTGTATAAACATATCACTTTTCTTCTTTTTAAGTCATAAAACCGATTTTAATTAAGGCTCAACAGGTTTTAATGAAATTTAAATAGATTATAATTTGTAGCCCGAAATGTATCATATTTGAATTGTTCCGATATTTTAAAAGGTTTTCAAGATATCCGCGAATAACATATAGCTCATTTTGTACCCAGCAAAAGACTCCTAGTTACGATTTTCATGAAAAAATATCTATTCCTTTTATGTTTTCATTTATAATATATTACACTTTATTAATTATTAATGTTTTACTGTTTGTAAAGAAACTTTATTGTGATATTGCTTCTTATTACCGACTTCCCGAATAAAGGTTAAATGTTCGTCGCGTTTTTTTTTTTTTTTTATTTATTTATTTACTTTAGGCATTTGATTACCTAGAACTATGCGGACTGATTTTTAATCATTCTCTTTGTTCATGCAAAAGTGATACCGACCTCAAAGTTTCTTGTAAACGTTAAAAAGGAAGAATGCGCTAAAAGTAAGAAATGAGTAGATAAAAGGTAATACCTTTTCAGGATACTAATATACTACTTAATCTTACGATTATTCTTTAGTAACATTAACTCTTTGGGGAACCGTCAACAAATCAACTTGGAGTAAATGTCCATTACTCAGCTTACAAAAAATGAATGATTATACTATTATTACTTATTAATAAGTTTTTAATTATTGTTGTAATTTGAATTCGATGCCGACTGCGGAAGGGTAATATTAAGCACTTACTTTTTTGTTCGCATGCTTTTAATGGACACATTTGTACCACGCGAGCGGAACAACATAATTAATAAAATACAACAAAATGATGCAGACCATGCTCTGCTTGGCTTGTATAGCGTATGTAAACACCTCCCGCCAGACATATCAATCATCGCTAGTTCGGTTACTAGAAAACCATAATCAGAATCCTTATGGAAGCTGAAATCTACAAAATATTCCACTATATCCATCTGATCTGACAATAATACTGGACCAACGATTTTATGTGCAAAAGATGTTGATTCTGTTGAAGAATAACCATCATCTGATTGCGGTAATTGAAGTGACGAAGACGTATGCGAGTCGCTATCACTTGCAAATAAATTCTGAATAAATTCGGCGTCCTTAATTGATTTTGAGTTGCTGCTTATGTTAACTATATTAGCGTTCATGATTGAATAATATGTATTTCAAACTTTTCACTAAAAAAAATACAGAGAAAAAGAAAGAGAAAAAGGAAAGATAAAAAACAGAAAAAAATGATAGAGAAAAAAAGAGAAAAAACGTAGGAAATTATTTTCTTTAACGTTGATGTAAATTTTTTAATAATGCGTGAACACAGATTCGACAAAATACACATGTTTAACATAAAACTAATACTGACCGCTTGAATAATTCCGTTCGATAGTCTATCTCATTAGCTACCTTTGAATCGGTTATGGCAGTGGAAATGTTACATCAGAAAAATGTTGTTCCGTCGGAGAAAGCTGAATATATTTGTATACAAACAAAGTAATCGAGGACTTTGAGTGTATGCGCATATGTGAAGGAGTGTGAAAAATATTCTTGTACCGAATAATGGTAAATAGCGTGCGAGCAATGTACAAGTGGTCTTGAAGGTATGCGAGTCATGCAGGTAAAGGTTGTTGCGACGACAAGATATATACCTGCAGAGGTTATCGATTCTTGGAAAACAGGTATTGACGTTCGAAACAATAATGGCTTGAAACGATTGATGATGCGGATGAGTTTATTAAATAAAAAATTATGTTTATAGCGAAACGAATAATATTAAAAATAATTGTGATGTTAATAAATATTTTTTATTGATCGGAGATTTTTCTTTCTCGAAAGGTTAAAATTATTTTTGACAATGTTAAGTGTATATGATGACATGACTATGTAGGAAAAAGTAATACCAATACAAAAAAATAAAGATCGTTAATAAAAATTAAACATATAGATCTGCATGTGGTGCGTATGCGAGGCCAATGTGATATGCTATTGTGGCTAACGCTGAAAAAAGTTCATGATCAATAGGGAAATACGTGATAGAAGATATATGTGTGGGAATGTACGGTACGCTTTCGAGTGAACCATTGATTAATTTTAGAATCGATAAAATAAATAAAGATTACGAAAGATCAGCAATTTTAGATGTGAGGGGGGTAGAAAGAATGAATTTTTAGGACTGAAAAAAAAAAAAATGAAAAACATATTCGAATCAATTTTTGAAGAACTCGTAATAGAGTAACGTATAATGTAGAATCTGTGCGGGGGATAGATAGTATGCTTTCACAACGGTTTGGGTGTTTGTTCGGATTAATTTTTAAAACCTCGGAAAACATACAGAAATACTTACGGACTGAAAAATAATCGTAATGAGAAAAATAACAAAATATACTCGGACTAATTTTGAAAAAAAAGTGGTAACGTGAACGAATGATACGTGCGTGTAAATGATGCGTGTGCTTTCGTTGAAGGGCGAGACATCGAATGATTTATTTTTAAAACTGGGGAAAACATACATAAATACTTACAGACGCAAAAATAATCATAAGTGAGAAAAAATAATAAATATACTTAGATACATGATATTGACTCAACTATTCAACGTAATGATCAAGAGGCTTTAATACAGACTGGAGTTGGGAATATATTATCAACTATAGTAAAATCGAAAATTTTAAAATAATTTTAAGTTTATGAAATAAGAAATGTAAATATATGAAACTATTTATTATTATTATTATTATTATTATATATTATATTGTAATAAAGTTTACATGCGTTATATATTTCGAAAGAAAACATTGTAAAAATTTTTTGAAAAATAAAAAAATATGTGAAAAAGAAAAAAATGTACTTCTTTATTTTTTTAATAGTTTACATAAAATGCATGTTACGCCAACTGATCGCGTCGCAACGATGATTGTTGTTATGTTCGAATTCGTCTTTCATTGAATCCAGACATCCCCAGCACGAGAATTTAGCATTCGGCGATTGAATTCGTATGAGTTGACTAAATTTTTTAATCCAGGCAAACTGGAAATTACCATTCGAACCCCAGTACAACATATTTGTATGATTACGGTGATTTAAAATGCTATGGTTTTTGCGGAATGCGTAAACGACTTTAATTTTATATTTGCACATTTCAGCATCGGCACCATTGGTTTCTATTAATTTGTATAAGTTAATAGATACACCATTCGTTCGTTCGAAGGTTTCAATATCTGCCAGTGAGCGTACAGGTAATCGTATGAAATTGAAATCGTACACATTCTGTAATAAATTATATTGCCACATCGAGAACGGATTTTTCGTAAACTTCGCCAGAATGGCAAACAGAAAACTATTTTTATTTTCCGTATCGTTCATATCTTTTACGTAGATTACAGCACGTCGATTGATTATTTCTCTCGGAAGTTCGACCTTTGACGGACTGATATCATCAGATGGTGGTGGTAGCGGAATTTGCGTTAACGGTGGCGAATGTAAATATTGCGAGAATTGAGTATGTGATGAATTTTCTGCCTCTTGTGAATTTTCTGGGTTTTGTGATATTATCGGTGGTGGTGGTGGTGGCGGCATATGTGTATCTGGAAAACCACTTTGCGCAACATCGTCATTACCATATTCGAAAAAATGTTGAATAAATTCTGCAGTATTTACTGGTTTCGAATCGTTCGCGACAACGGTATCGGTATTCATGATGATTATGATGGATAATTTTATAAAAAAACGAAAAAATTAAAAAAGAGTTATTGAAAACCTTAAAAAACTCGTGATGAACACTGTTCAGAGAACGTGTATGCGTTTGACGAGAAATTAATATTGAGCGATCGAATAAATCCATTCAACGATCTGTCTCATTGACTACCTTTAAATCGGGTATGGCAGTGGAAATGTTACGTCAGAAAAAATGTCGTTCCGTCGAAAGAACTTGATTACATATGTGTATACGGATAAAGTAGTCAAGGACTTTGAGTATGAGTGTGTTTTTGTGTTAGTGTGTACATATAGGGTGTATCCATCTACAATATGACATAGACTGTAATAGAAAGTATAAGAATGTTAAGATCCGGTTTCAACGGTTGCGTTAGCACTTACGTGTAGCGCTATGAGAGAAGCATTTTCGCTTTTGCGATGTGTGAGATAGACTTAACCCCCCCGTATATAATGCATCGGACAAAGAAAAGTTTTACGCAACTGACCGAACGAAAATCTTCGCGATTCCTAGAAATACCGGAACGGCGAAAACCTGTATTTTACCGCGATTCCTGCAGACTGACCACTGATAATATTGATAACAACAAAATCCAATAATGATAATAACTAATTTTACATATGTGTACGGACACTCGTAACCGTATATACATCATTGTGTGTGTGTGCGCGTAATCCTCCAAAACCAGTCGCTACCGAATAACGGTAATTTACGTACAAGTAAAGGCATGCATCGGTCAAATGATTGACAGGCACAAGGTCACTTGCGATGGCACGCGTACGAATTTACCGCGATAGTGATAATGATGGTGATTTTTACATGTGTGTGCAGACGTATATACACATACATTTGCATGTGTGTGTATTAATTAAGGGATCGACAATCAAATGGAATGCGGTTCCGCGGTCCGAGGCGCTCCGGAAACGGCCCTCGAAGGCTTTAATTAACGGTGGCGGCATCCTTTGTCTATGAAGCGGCCTTTTCCCTCTACTCATACCATCTGTAAAAAGAATATCAGGTACAACTTCCGACAGCTTTTACGGAGGATCGATAATAAGCGAATACGGAAAATTAAATTATCAGCGCGCACTGCATGTTTTAAGCCATAAAATCGAGTCGTTAACAGAAAGACACCCTTCGCATAATATTTTCGCTGGACTTTTCGAAAATCGTGATTACTTTTTAAAATATCGATGATGTATTTGCTATTTAAGGACATTGTTTGAAAACACACGCGTATCTAAATCGTTCAAATAGAGCGGACCCGGTCGCAAGTTATCAAAGGAAATCGTTCATGTAGAGATTTTCAGTGGTAATAAAATTAGAAATGATGTGCCTATTTCGATGTGAAACGGAGATGGAATATTGGAAAAAATATGTAATTAGAAAAAGATCCGGTTATTTGACAACTTCTCCGATTACATCCGCTACTCAAAATTATATGCTCTAAAGCGAACGAAGATAGCTGAAGATATATTTTGTATCAAATACCTTTGTCCGATATGCCGTAGATCGCACGATGGTATCGAACATGAGCAACATGTTGCAATAAATTTTATTCGATCCGGACGAACCTTCTGAATCATCGTCAATTTCATAAAAAGTTTCCCCTTCTCGCGAGATATTACACAAGCATATTATTTAAAAGTTGGCATTAAAAAGAGTTGTTTTTGTTTTTGTTTTTTGTATCTTTTTTCTATTTAACATTGGGAGCATATGCGAAAGAAGCTCGAAAATTCGATGTTCTGTTTAAAACTAATACCACGTGTCTCCTTAAAAGCGTTTGACGATTCCCTTCATTTGGAAAGTTTTCATTAAAATAACCGAGCGCGCACCTTTTTTTTTTTTTTTATATATATATATATATTTTATTTATTTATTTGGTAAATAATAACATAAATACATAGTAATTGAAACATAGCCATGAGTATCTCAGTTGAATGAACACCTCATGGGAGCGCGCACCTTAATGGGATAATGAAGAACTGGTCGCTCGATCCGTCGAATTTTTCGACGGATTTCGGAGAAAACTTGACATTTTAGAGACTGATCTTTAAAAATAAGAAAATTACAAAAAAAAACTATTTTCTTCAAAAAAAATTTCCTTTCAAAATCATCACCTACTATTCACCGATGTCTGGAGGAAATTGAACTCTAATTCCGCAGATTAACACGCCGGGGTTTCAGTAGAAACCCGAAAAACACGTTCCTGAATAACGCTTTAAGTTGGCTCATCTTAAATTTCAGTAAAATTTGAGAAATATTCGAAATTATAACGATTTTTCTTGCTTTTCTCGATTTTCTCGTTTTTCTCTTGTATTCTTTTCGCTTTAGATAAATATCATTATAATACTACCGTTCCTTTATATCTGGAACCGTTTGTAAAAACCCGTATATCTCTGCGAAGATTTTTTTATTTCCTACCACCTTTTTTGTAAAATTATAATATCTTATATGAAAGTAGATTTGAAGCGAAAACAAGTTTTCCGGGACAAGAATCGCTCGGTTATTAAACTGTTTAATTTCTCATTAAAACATTTTAAGGGGAAAACAAAAAACCAAAGAGGTTCAGTAGTTCCTACGAAGGTCACACTTTAACAAAACGTATCCCCTAATCCAATCCGGGTTTAAGTAATAATTTCATCGTAATACAAATACGATCGATTCGACATTAATCGGACACCGATCTGATGAGCAACAATAAGCGACAAGTCTGAACACTCTTTTTCCTCAACTTTAAAAGCAAACACCTGTTTGCTGATTCTTGCGAAACTCATTTAAAATGTAATCTCAGTTATTCAACAGCGTTCTGTTTAAGTCGACGGGAAAAAAAAGAGAACTGTACGGTATTGGCGTTTGTTCAATGTCTCGGCGACTCTACTAATACGTTCGGGATAGCGCTTGAACGGGGTTTTTTGCAAACCCTTTCGTGTCTCAGTTCGGTATTTTAGCCGTCGCCGATGTCTGTCGTCATTAAAATAATAAAATTTAACCGGAACGTGTCGGTTGAATGTAGTCTCATACACGCACTCGCGTCGGCGTTATTTTTGAATTCAACAAATCCGAAATGAAGAGGACAAAAAGGAAACTTTATACAACTACGCAGCGAAAATAATTTATATCGCGGACATGGTGTACCGGTCGCTGATAAATCATTTATTCTTCATGAAAAGCGGAGGGTCTGGTACGCGGACAAGCAGCGATTGTCATCGATAGCACATTGAAAAACTCGTACAGACGCGACGAAACGTTTAAAAATTAACGATTCGCAATCGCTGTAAACCAATTTTAACGTCGTCACACGCTAAAGTTCCCGGACGACAAAAGTTTCCTCGGCCAAAAGTCCGCTCTTCCAGTCATATGCAGCGAAAAGTGGTCATAATCGAGTTTTTTTTTTTTTTTTGTTGTTTGTTTGTTGTTTTTTTTTTACTTTAATCTGGACTCGGCAGAAAATGCTGCGATTCTCAGAATTAAGTCCCGTTCAACAACCGATGAATTTTTAATCGAGCCGGTAGATTTCCTATCGGAGCCGGGCTTTTAATAAAAGTCGCGTCTCGTTAACGAATTCGATTTTCACGCAACAACTAAATTCGATTCGGTGTCACATCATCGGCGCGGCTCCTAAATTGCGAATTTTCACACATTACAACATGTGTACGCTCGTCGTTTTGACTTTTTTGGGTGCAATTTTCCGATAAGCTTTAGTAACGTTTTCCGGCCGGAAGAATTACCGAGGTAACATTAAATACTATAAGCTCGTTTAAATCGATTTGCAAAACTTGCGAGCTGCGTGATGTGCGGAGACCAGACAAGAGAAGACCGCACATTCTATTCCGACGTCGAAGTAAGTTGACGGGAAACTATCAAGATTCATAAAAACGCTTTTACTCGGCAAATCTCAGTTAATTCGCGCATCACATTACGATAGTTTCTGGATCGCGCACATTCGTCGAGTAATTTTTTGAGACAAAACCTCTGAAAATCGCGTTTTTTTTTTCCTTTTTTCTCTTTAGATCTCAACTTATCCTCCGAACCGGGGTGATTTCTCAACAAGAAAGACGGCAGGTGCCAGCCGCACAGTGCACACCATGCTGGCGCGAGGAAAAAATTAGACGATTTGTCCAGAATCTGAAAGCGTACGTGCGTACAAACCGAATCTAAGAGTGAACAGTCAAACAGCCTCAAACAGCCTCAAACAGCCTCAAACAGCCTCAAACAGCCCAACGGATATTGTTAACGCTTAAAACCATATGTATTATATGTATCGCCTTATACCCGTTTTTAACAATTAGCGCCACTTATGTTATACTCGTCGCCTATATCGATATTTACGTTTAACGATATTTACATTTAACGATATATTATATAGATGTCGCCCATGCATGTCGTCAATATCGATTAATCGGCCATTATTACGTTTATATTCACGTGTTGTTGTTACCACGCCGTTGATTTCCGTTTTCCGAAATGTTTGTTTTTTACCGGTGTTATTGAGAACATTCCGTATTTATGTCATTAAATCCGCTAACAACAGAATCGCTATTTTTGTTCGATTACTGCGTATTTCTCAGTTCAATAATTTGAACAATTAAGAATTAGATAAACAGATATCGTTTCAAGACAGCCCCTTACTCTGGGGTCATCGTCAACAATTGATCTGTCTGCGCATCGAAGAGACAATTGCGGGCAAGTGTGATGTGGGCGAATTTGGGGAGTAGCGCCGGCTGTAAAATCGGAAATACAACTCATAGAAAATTTAGTTGAAGACTGAAACGTAAGAAATAACAAAAAAAAAAAAAAACTCTAAACAAAACAAGCGATAACTGAAGTAAACAAGAGGGTAGTAACTGCGGACGCAGTTGTATGCTTAGAGATATATGCAGAACTGATTCATATGTTGAAGCTAAGAGAAGATTAGGGCTAAACGCTAAAACAGCTTTCGGAAGAATGCGAAAACTATTCACAAACTCATCTTTGAGTTTGTATATAAGACAAGATTTTATAAGATGTTACATATATCCTATTTTATTATATGAGTAAAACATTATTTGGAAACGTGTGAAATGTGGCTACGCAGGAGAACCATGAAAATATCGTGGATGTAGAAGCGCCGACAAATGATGAAGTATTATAAAGAGTAAAAAAGACGAGAGATTTGATATATAATAAAGAAAAGAGGAAGTCGAGATATTTGGGCCATGTTATCAGAGGCAGGGAATACGAATTATTAGCGAATAATTATAGAACGGGAAAATCAACGGAAAAAGAGCACGAACATCGCGTGATCCAAGAATATAAAACAGTGGACTACCGGAAAAGCAACAATGAAAAACTTAACAGAAGCAGCGGACGACAGTCGGAAAATTTAGCCAATTAGTGATCGTCCATGCGCACATGTCTGCGTACGACACCGTGAAAAAGAAGAAGAATCCTATGAAAGGACATTGCGCACACAGAGTGTAGATAATGCAGGAACAGTTGATCAGCGTTGCCGGAACAAAACGATATATATATATATATATATATATATATATATATATATATATTCATACGGATCCTCTTTCTGAAACTTGTAATAGTATATCTAATTTTTGGAACAGTGAAAATGTTTGAGAAGTTCACATTTTTAGCCTTGCGTACTGCTCGTAATGTGAATTTTTGATCTTAATCGTTTGCTAAATAAAATTACTTAAAATAAGGCGTCTCATAAATGATAAAAAAGAAGAAAAGAAAACGAACAAAAAAGAAAACAGCAAGAGTGAAATCATTTTGTAATTATCTACTACATTATTCGTCGAACAAAATCCAGGCAGGAGTGTTTATTCCTTTGTCCAGTTTCAGTATGCAAAGTTGACCGAAAGTTCTACGTAAGGGCATGTACGAGAACACCGAACAGTTCAAAAATTACTCGAACGTACTCTAATGACAATACCGCCGTCAGCTGAAGTATAGTATGCGCGACCAAAAAGAGTGCATCGGTTAAATCTTGTAGTTGCTTACGTCATCTGACTAGTGGTGACGTCAGAAGGACAGAGTTTTCGGCAGTGCATCTTATTTATTTTTTAACGCGCTGCTGTTGGTTTATCTGTTAATTCGGATTCATTGCGTAATAATAGTTTTCATTTCATTATCCGTAATAAATGATTTCGGTTTGTGAAATACACCCTGTCAAGAAAGTATCGGGAATTGTCAATTTAAATCTCCCGGGTAATAGCTAGGCAGATAATTTTTTTTTCCAGGTTGGTACAACTGTTTTGTATTATGATGCCTATTTTTAGCGCGATCTGTCAACCAGTGTGTTTACAGCAGCTGTTAAAATCAGTCGACCTTGAAGTGTTTTGTCGAAGTTTTACAATGAGTGAAAATATTGAACAACGTACTTGTGTTAAATTCTGTGTTTCGAACGAAATTTCTTGTGCCGATACACTGAAAATGTTACAGAAGGCTTTTGGTGAATCTGCTTTATCAAAAACGCGGGTTTACGAGTGGTACAGAGCGTTCAAGGATGGTCGGGAGACGGTCGAAGACATGCCTCGCTCTGGACGGCCTTCAACGAGTGTGACCGATGATAACGTCGATAAAATCAAGGAAATCGTTGCTGAAAATTGTCATGTGAGCTTGAGAGAGATGGCTCATGGATTGGGCATGTCACACGAGAGCGTACGTACGATTGTGCACGAAAAATTGGGTATGCAACGCGTTGCGGCTCGGCTTGTTCCGAAAGACCTGAATTTCTTTCAAAAAAAGTACCGAGAACAGGTAGCTGCAGACATGCTGGATCGAGCCAATTTGGATCCTACCTTCTTGGAAAAGATAATTACTGGTGACGAGACATGGGTGTACGAGTACGACACGCTTACGAACCAGCAATCGTCCGAATGGCGGCCAATTGGCGCGCCAAAGCCGAAAAAACCTCGCCAAAGCCGATCGAAAGTGAAGATCATGTTGATTGTTTTCTTCGATATTCGAGGCGTGGTACACTATGAATATGTGCCAGCCGGACAGACAGTCACCAAAGAGTTTTACTTAAGTGTTTTGAGACGTTTGAGAGAGGCTATCCGTCGTAAACGTAACGATTTGTGGGTCGACAATTCTTGGATTCTCCATCACGATAATGCGCCGTCTCACAAAGCCATAATTGTGAATGAGTTTTTGGCCAAACACTCGGTAAATATCATCGAACAACCGCCGTATTCACCAGATTTAGCACCCTGCGACTTCTTCCTATTCTCAAAACTCAAATTTCCGCTACGGGGAATGCGCTTCGAATCGATTGATGACATCAAGACGAATGCGACGCGAGAGCTAAAGGCCATCCCGGAAACCGCCTATCAGAAATGCTTTGCCGAGTGGAAAAAGCGTTGGCATATGTGCATCGCTTCGAATGGATGTTATTTTGAAGGTGACAAAATAAATTTGGATGAAAATTAAAAATTGTTCGTTTTATTTAACAATTCCCGATACTTTCTTGACAGGGTGTATATCGAATATAATTACGGTCCCCTGAAGTAATTCGCATTCCGGTTTACTCGGTATGTGTAAGTTATCCAATGTCTGTGCGCAAGATTATAAACATTGTATAGTTTAATCGTTGCATTCCGTGAAATTCATTAAATGAAAAAGTACATCGTTATACGGGAGAAATTTACAAGATTTTTGGAACCGAGTTCTTTTACGCAGCTTGTCGGTAGGAGTGTAAACTGGTAGAAACAGCGAGATAACGAAAATCGCGTTATGCGACGTCCGGCAGGCGACCTTCACTCTCGTTCTCTTTCGCTCTGTTTCTTTCTATTATATACGGGTGTGTATGTCTGCGCGTGCGTGAGAGTAGATTCGAGCAGCAAGCATCGTACGCGGTCAGCTGTATAAGCTCAATTCTAAACACGTGTAAACTTTATTGAATTTGAGCATTTTTTTTTTTTTGTGCGACATTACCATTCGACGAGTCCGATGATTTTTATTTATTGTTTTTGTTTTTAATGAAATTCGTATGGGATTCGTATTTTTTGTTTTCGTTGTTTTTGTTTTAATTCATACGGGGGATTTATATACCGTGTGCCATTTTTTTTATCGTATACTTTATGAATGACTTTACACAAGAAAGTAGTGGTGAAAGGAACTTCGTTGCTACCGGGACTTCTCTTCTTTTTTTTTTTGTCTGCTATCTCTTCACTTTTCGTGTTAAAAGTAAATAATAAAAATGGAAACGTTTTACAGTCTTCGGGGGGGGGGGGGGGTCTTGGGGGTAAAAAGAAAATGATTTTTTTTTATTTCATAAAATGAATGTACAACATCATAAGAATATTGCGTCAAAATTTCAAATAAATCGAAGAAAAACTAACAAAGATATGACATTATAACTGTGCGCCGCTCTAACTCTACTAAAAGAACGAAAACGACTATCTGGCCCTGACGCACAGCGGGATTAAAGAGCATATTTTTCTGTCCCTTTCGTATAATCCCTTAATTGATTTTTTCGAAAAAGATTTACGCAGGTAGGTAGATGTTTATAACCATACCTTGAGACAGATTCGGTACGCGTAATGCTATTTCTTGACGACGCGAGATTTCAGTTAGAAATTAGTCTCTATTCACGATCTCTCAAACGTCATTCTCGGTTGCATCGCTGCTTTGTTTTGTCAAGAATGTTTACTCGGCCAAAACCAAAAATCCCTGTGTTCTGTTGTAAGTCCGGTCGTTTGCACTACTACATCGGGGTAGAGACGTATTTGTGTCTGAGTGATAGTGGTCGAGGCACTGACTTGTACTTGCGGCGGAAAACGCAATACTGTGTGTCAAGTAACGCTGAGCTGAGCGAAGATTTTGTATGTTAATCAATAAAAGGAATGTGTAGAACACGTCCAGAAGAGGATGGAGACCCGTTTGCGCGATTTAGTAAAAAAGAAGTGTAATAGATACTGAAACTAAGGCTGCAAAGAAAATACAAAGGAAAACACTTTCCGGTAAAGGCAAGCTCACTGCTAAATTGATTGGTAAACTAACGTTTCACTATGGTCGTGTCATCCGTTACAATTCTCATTCTCTAAAAGAAATGAAGAAGGCCATTTGGGCGACTTATTATCACTACGCTTCAACTGACAAACACTCACAGCACCAAAACTGCCCGAGCGGCAGCTGCAAACGAATTGCGTTTTTTCAAACACTCTTACTCTGCTCTACCAAGTGATGTTCTAGAGGGGATTAAACACCAATTTATGAATATCTGAGCAAAGATGCTCTCCTGGAGCGATGTATTGGCGGATTCTCTCAAAACAATAATGAGAGTATCAACCAACTTATTTGAAAGATTTCGCCAAAAACTGAGAGTGGTTCGACAATTATTGTTGAGTTTGGAGCTCATGTGGCTGCCTCTACCTTCAATGAAGGCCGTGTTGTTTACCTGACCTTTCTGGAAGAGATAGGAATCAGTACAGGCCCAAGTTATCATGGATGGGCGCAATCAGTGGAAAATACACGAATGAGCAAAGCGGATGAGCGAGCGGCGGAACATACCAAAGAAGAGAGAATTCGTCGTAGGCAAGAGCAAAAAGATGCTTTGGACATTCTAAATCAAAGTTCCTCACTTTATGGGCCTGGCATTGATGATTCTGTGTGAGTATAGACAAAAATTACTACCTTATTAACGTTTAATTTGTGATTTTATACTATAAAAAACTTTAAACGTGTTTTTCTCGAAACAACGTTTTCAAAGCCGGTGCACTCTGTAACTCAAAATCTACTGCACCGATCGTTCTGAAATTTGGTACACTATTTTTATAGACAATTTGCAAGGTAGCAACGTCGAGTTTTTTTTTTTTTTTTAATTATTATTATTTATTTTACAATAACAAATGGCTAATTTTTACTCAAAAATCGGTATTTTCACTTCCAAGTGTTACCAACGATTAAAAAATAAATAAAAATTAAAAAACTCAACGTTGCTACCTACAGAAACTCATTAACTAATGAAAAAACTTCAGTTTTTTCATTTCCGATAATCCAGTGTTGAGTTATGCGGTGCACCGCAAAACAACTTTTTTTCGAGGCGCGTACGAAAATTTGCTGCCATTGGCTTAATTCTTTATATTTTTCAATGAAAATTTAACACAATATTCTTCAGATGTTACTTTATCATGTACCAATTATGTAAATAAACTTGCATTAACCATATTCTCTAAAAAAATTATCAAAAAATCGTCTTTTTCTGACCTCCAAGACCCTACCCCCCCCCCCCCCTTAATGCGAATAACGTTATAGAGAATTTTCACTTTTTTTGAAAATTATTTTTGCATGCAATTTTTTCGGACATCGGAAGTGTCGAAGAAACAGACGACACTGCTCCGAGGAAAGTGCGAGTGACGTCATGGAAAATATAAATAGTAGTCATTTTAAGTTTTAATCGGTATTCGAAACATTTTATTTGTTTTTATTTTTTTTTATATGTTCCATTTGAAATATTAAAAGGGAAGAAAAAGATCATTTTGAATATTTAAAAGCTGCACAAAGTAGTTTCGCCGAAGCTGGAAAATTAGAAAAACCTTCGGTAAGTTCGAAGTGTTTGCAGTTCCAAGTTCCATATTACCGGCAGCCTATTTAAAAGCTGACGCTAATCTTGGACTTATTGAAATGGTTAATTTAGAAAGAGAGCATTGCTAATGACGTCGGTGAGATACGTTCACGCTATTATATGTTACCGGAAGTACAAACAAGTTTTGAGAGTTCTTTTTTGTAACTTCGAAGCTTTATTCAGTAAAACTGGTACAACGTATTACTCGTCGTTAGCTACGACTTTCCCTATCCTTCGGACAGCATACGGATTCCGCCTTGGAAAAATTCCTCGTCTTTTGAGGTGATCCGAGAATCGATCCGATTTTTGGATTCTTCGAAAGAAGTGAAGTGTGCTGCTCGGCCAGGTCATGAGCTATTGACCGGAACAAGTGGTAGTTGGAAGGAGCAATGTCTGGTAAATACGGCAAACGGGGTAGGACATCTTCCATTGAAGCGCTGCCAAAGTTTCCTTGACGACTTTTGCAAGATGTGACCCCGATCGTTGTCGTACTGAAAGATCACTTTGTGTCATGTGTCTCATATTGTAAAATCGACAAACTGGTGAAGATTCAAAGAGTAATAAGCCGTAACCGCCAATGTCCTATATAGTATATATTATATTGTTCTATTTTATCGGTTGAATTTATAATATGAAAGTGAAAAATTTCATTAAAAACTGTCATGCTTTTCATGTCTTTTTTTTTTTTTTTTTTTTGATCCCAAATCAGTTAAATAAGGTACTGCATTCCAATGCTTAAAATAAAAGTGTAAAAAATCGTGCAAGTTTTTTTTGTTTTTAATCAATCTGTCCCTGAACAACGGCACAACGGGTGTCGAAGATATCATTACTCTACGCGACTTCACCGATCGAATAATGTAAAGAGAGGAGAACTGAGATTCTTCGCGTAATCGATGAACCTCTTTAATCATTTCCGAGCTCAGATTTACGCATCTGCCCGCGCTTTAAAGGGTGGAGAATCGAGAGAATCTACCAAATCTGAACATAAACAATTGTACTGAGAAACAACAACGCGTACGTAAAGCTGAAATGAAAGTAAGTTGACGTCACACTTGTACGAAAATCCCTCTACTATTATTGTGAAAACAAAAAGGCGTAAGGCAGCGTGTGTCGTAGCACCGGTGCAGTTCAATTGACATATACACGATTAGGCCGATCTGCGGAGAAGATTGTGACCCAAAAGAAAGTGAGATTTGTGATATTACCGAAAAAAAAATCGACAACAGACGGTATCGCAATAGATACGTTCTGTTTTGTACTCCAAAATATTGGGTCTTCCTGCCCCGTATAATTCTTCCTTTGTCCTTTCCTTTCCATCTCCATATATAATTCCTGTACTCCAATCTTTCCTAAGCTCTATTTCTAATCGTCTCTTTATTTAACCCTTTCCTTAATTTCTGTTGTTGTTGGGTCAATGCCGCTGGCGCGCCCCAAAAAAAAAAAAAAAAAAAAAAAAAACAAACAAACAATAGATACGTTGATGAAGACTAGCGTATTGACAACGAGAACCTCATAGGTTGCAAAGGAAGATTTACTTAATAACTTTCAGTGAACTACCCTTAAAAGCGTATTTCAAAGAACTGATCTTCCCAAAAGAAACCTCTTTTTAAATTCTACAAATGAAAGCCGACTCTTCCATCATCAAGTTTCTTCTACTGACTGTAGCTAATTTCATTCGAATCGAATTTTTTCTTTTCTCTACAAAGTTTTTCAATCCCCCCTCCCCTCTTTAGTTCGGCAGTCGGCCGGAAATATTTCTATTATCAACCAGATTCTCCACTCTGGAATGGAAACGAATGAGATAATTCAATGAGATGGCGAACGCGCGAAATATACGTTGTTGGTCGAACGTACAATGTTTATTTTACGAAACGAAACCAGAGCCAACACAATCATTAATCTCTTTACAATCAATTTGTCTTCCCCGAGTTAAACGTCGACGGCTCACTATTTTACAGATGTCGATTTAGCTTCTAATCCTCATTGCTTCTATCGTACACCACTTTTTCTCCGTCCGTGCATAATACACAGTTACATCTGTAATATATATATATATATAGTATATACAGCTTTAAGCTAACTTGTGCACTTTCACCGTATTCTCTCGTTTATAATTCGCCCGCAACTTCGCTAGGCCGCGTTATTTTTCGTTTGCAAGTTATGCTCGTTTCAGAGCCGTTACTCGAGCAACTGCACTCCAGTTTGCGATGCCATTCGTAATTTTTTCAATCTGCCCGGACGCTTTTAACAGCTTTCATACCTCACTCTTCTATGCATTTTCTTTTCCCCATTATTTGCGCATTACTGTCCCCTCTTCTCGCTATTCCTTTCAGGCGATTTATAATTTTAACGTGCGCGAACGTGGGTGAATAAAGGAAAATAAATCGAACTGGCCACCGGTCGATCGACAAGAAGAAGCATAATAATGATAGCGTGTTCTACTCGGGTAAACTATTTTCCTCGTACCCGCCGAATGTGATATTAGCTGACCAGCGGCTTTAAAAACGGCAGACGACAAACACGAGAAGGAGCTCGATCAAATATTTCCGTAGCTGACAGCGCAAGGAAGGATAGTTTCGAAGTGAGGGAAATCCGGAAAATGTTCACCGAAATATCCTGCTTGCTTTAAATGGAAATCAAAACGGTAAACGAGTCTCCGGTAGAGAGACGCAGCTGGAAGCTCCAGCTAACCGGTACGATAATGCTGTCTCGCTGGCTACTCCGAAAGATTCAGTATTTATCTCGTTTTGTGTTCTTAAAATTTTTCCTCGAAGTCCATCATTCTAAACAGCAACAATTACAACACGGAGCACGTTGGACCGTGCGCGGCCTTATTTTTGAAGTTGAACATTAGCGTTAGTCAAAAAGCAAAAAAATAAATTTGAAAAGAAGTTCGTGCCGAAAGTTTTTCATTTTCAAAATTTAAATTAAATTACAATCTGAAAAATAATGAAACGCCTTTATCAAAGATAGGTTCCTGTATAAATCAATTAATTAAAAGTTCCAGGATTCGACGCGTATTTTTTGCGAATTAAAATTCTACATGTCTATTATACGCAATTCATGGAGTATGCGATTTCTTTCCCGTTTCATAAACCGGTCCGATTATCTGCGCGTGTTTATGTTGCAGACAATAGGACGTTCCGTGACGTTTTTGCACTATTTTGAAAATTGAGTAACCTTTTTTTTTACAGATCGGATCTGAAAGTTTGTTATCGAAAATAACGTTTTTATTTTGCGCTGGGTAACACGATCAATTGAAACCGCGTTTATCCGTAGATATTATAAGAAGAATTATTATTATCATCATCTGCCCAGGTTCAAGAGATGGTCTCCTCCCTATGGGAAGGTCTGAAAGATCGAGTCAATTCTAACGTGCACATTTTACATGCGTAGCGGTACATCGGTTTTATTGGCTTATGCTTGAATGAATATAAAACGTCAAGTGCGAGTCCGTTGCAACTAACTTTTGATCTGGCGTCTGATTAAATAGTACGTATGAAGTACTTCGATTTCGTTTTCTTCCGTTTTCTTCGCGTTGTTGGCTAGCTAGTCTTTTCGGTGTTAAAATCGACTCTCGGAGATAAATATAGACGCTGTATAAAAATAATTAAAAGTTTAATATAATTCAGTGTATTTTTTCCGTCATCAGTACCATGTTCGGCTTTGTACAATATGAAAAGCTTCACAATCCCATCATACCCTATCAAGGGTATGAGACTTACATTACTTTATTTTAGTTTTTCTGTATCAATATAAAAAGAAGAAGAAAAAATCATTGCGGCTGTTTTGTAAAGCGAGGAATTTAAGCAGACTCCTATTCAAATGAGAGAAAGCGGAGTTCACAACGAATCTGACGGAGATGGCAACAAGTTGACGAAGAGAGGAACACGCGTGTGCGTGAAATTCGTCACAATATTCACAGGTATATTTACAAATATACCTGTGAATATATTTAAATCCATGCATTGTGCACATTGACGCGAGGCAAGTAATGTTGATTTTCGATAAGCGGAATTCGAGCCTAGTTTCGCTGGAACGAAACATTGCTGCAATACCCGCTGCATAACCAACGATATGATAACGAGAACTGACTTATTTTTTAACGCGATATGTATAATCGGTGTATTTTTATTATTAATCGAAAGTACTTTTGCGACGTAATGATCGGTAAACATCTTTTTTTTTTTTTTTTTTTTTTTTTTAACGATAACCTTTCGGATTAAATGACTATTATTTAATTTATTTATGTCCTAATAATATGCTAAAAAGAATTCGCCATACGCTAATGTATTCACAGTGCATAAAAGCAATCTTCTGTGAAACTTTAATTACATAAGTAAAATCGTAGAACATAAAACTTACTCGTAAATGATTTCACATGCTGATAAGTAAGCATTCGACAGAATCAAACATGAAGATATCATGAAATGCTTACGGAATATCTAGATGGGAAAGACTAAAGAATCATTGGCAATTTATATTGGCATCAATATGCATATGTCAAGCTGAGAAATAACAGGCTGACGGATAACTTTGAGATCAGGAATATAAGTCCCCGATGCTTTTGAATATATACGTGGAAAAAGTCTCTTTTCAAAGGAGATTTGTATCAAAGTAAATGGTCGAATAATAAATGATATCAGATATGCGGACGATACGATGTTAATTGTTGGAAATCCGCAGGACTTACAGAAAATTCTAGATTCGGTCAACGTACATGGCAAGGAAGCCGGGTTAAAATCATCATCATCAAGTCTATTGTCCTACGTAAGGACGTGGTGGCATCGGGTTAAAAATAAATGTAGATAAGATCAAGTTGCGGGGAGGATCCCCGGTTTCACTACTTTGCCCAAGTTAATGGCAAAGCAGTAGATTCTACAGTTTAGGTATAAGTCTAGGATTGAACAGGCCAGACAGGCTTTCATAAAGTACAAACGGCTACTCTGTGTGATCAACGACTCTTCTTTCAGATACGACACAGAATGGTCAACTGTTTATGGTCTGTTCTTCTTTATGGCGTGGAGGCATGAACACTGAAAGCGCAAGCAATAAGCCGGTTAGAGACGTTTTGAAATGTGGACCATTCGCAGGATGCTGAAGATTTCATGGACACAAAAAAAAGTAAAAATTCAACGGTTCTTGAAATAGCGCTGGTGTTGGAAAACAGCTTTTATCCAATATAAAGTGGCAGAAGTCAAGCTATCTTGGCCATACATCCTGCGTGGAAAAAAATATTCCTTATTGCGTCTAATATTGCAGGATAATGAAATAAAAGGTCGGCGTAAAATTGGTCGAAAACCAAAATGTTCAGGTGCCAAAATACCTATAAATGGACAGAGGTATCCCCAATTTCGGGGAGCTATGTCGAGCGTCAAAAACACATTCTCTTAGTGTTGTCAGCTAAAACTCAAGTTATGATAATCGCCAACGCTCATAGAGTACAGCAGTGCAAGGAGAAGATCACTAGAATCCGACCGATGTGTTGACTTTTTAAAAAAATGCCACAACGCATTGGCTTGATTTTAGTGATGCGAAATCACTTATGTGTAAGTTTTATGTTTTGTGATTTTGTTCATGTAATACAACACATTGGTTATTACTGTTGAATTGCGTATGTCGCGCGCAGTAATTCTTGAAAGTTATTATGGCGCGCAAACTCACAAACGAAACTAGGGCGATTTTAACGGAAACGAACTGCCGTCATTTATCAAATGATGGCAAAAGAGAAAAACCCGTTATATAAAATGTTACAATACAAACGAACTAAAAATACAGGTAATAAGGTCTACGAACGTGCGAGGCTATAGGAAGAAAAACCCTTTGCAATACTGGCGACACAATCACGAATGAACGGATTTTTCGTATGTGTGTGTGTGTCTAAAAGAAACTGAACCACTTTTTGTACCATCTTAATCAATAGTGTATTGATATGTATAGGTATTTAACAAAAGGATGGACTATTAAAGATCACGTTAAATACAGCGGAAAAAGATGGAGCGCATTAATTTAGTTTGGTAACTAAACTACTGTTACCGGTTGAGAATTGTAAATTTTACTGATTTACCAGCGGGTAAAATATTTTAAAAAAAAACAAAAAAAAATACGGTAACTGTTTAAAACTGGTCGATTTTAATCAGTATTTACACATTCGAAAACGTTTTACATCTGACTGGTTTTTTCATTTTTCCTTTGTTGTGACAGAGATTATTCGAATGCAATGTTTTACACATGTGTGTTAAGGAGTTATGAAGGAGTAATTTTCATCGAGGTTTTTAAATCGAGCCTATGTTAGTCTCAAACAATATTATGGCTTCCTTTTCTTTTTTTTTTTTTTTTTATTTTACTGAAAACTATGGGAAAAACTGCGGGCATCTGAAACACTAACCGCACAGCTATTTCGAGTAAACATGACAGAATAACTAAAGCAAGTAAGTTTTATTTTTTTATCGTTTTTTGTTTTTTTTTCAAATTCATAATTTACCACCCCGGGAGGGGGACGCAGATTTTTAATTCGTTGATGAACTGCCCTAATGAGGCGTATTGTTTTTCAGATAAAATCTTCGTATTTATCATAATCTCTCTATACCCATTCATTACCATCCGACGTCGTACACAATTCTTTTCGCATATCATCATCATCCGCTATCCGTCTAAAGGCACCACGTCTCTCCCCGCTTTTCGTACTATTACTGCCATTTACGAACGCTACCGCGACACCGCAAAATCTCAGTCTCCTTTACAATGTGCAACAATCATATATACACTATATACAACATAATAGTAACACTCGAATAACTTTCGCTTTAATTAAGATTTTCATAAAGTAAACCGAAGGCTTTCGAAGAATTCCTCAAACGAGCGTATCAATAATGAAAGTTGATATTTAAGCAAAATTCACAATTACATTAGCTGGCTTTTTTGTTTTCATTTATCAGGGGTACTTTCACTAATACTTTTAATTAAGGCTAATAATCACAATAATCGCTTCTTTTACTAAACGAATTATAATAATGTGTTAATCTTTATGCATTATTTTGCTGAAATAAAACAATTAAAATGTAAAGGAGACAATGCCTTTTTTTTTATTTTTTTTTTATTTTTTTTTTAGAAATAAGTTGTGGGTTTCACAGGGTAAATATGCCTGTTGTGTGAGTGCCCGACACTGTTATTAACGTTTATTCAAAAAAATATATACAATACAAAAATTATAATTTATCTTAACTTATTCTATACTCATAATATTAGAACTCTAGCGTTAAGATTAAGTATAAATTACGCATGCAACTACGTAACACGCCCCGTAATATGTATCTGTACATTATTACATGCCGACAGCTTAATATTTAAAATGGGAAACATAATCTTCTTTACGACTTAATGTCCGGTAAAGACACTAACACTAGGAAGTCAAAAACAAAAACGTATAAAGAAAGGAGCATTAAAAGGTAGAGAGATTCAGAACGTAGCTTGTTGTTCAATCTTTGCACCATTCCTTTAGCCAATTTCCCACCTCCTTTTTTCACGCACCAATATTTTTTTCCTTTAATATATGGTTCGGGATTGTACTTATTAATTCAATTAAAACCGAATCATCCGTATTATCAATTCGCAAATTTACCCCACGAGGATATATGTAGTATGTATTACTTTGGTTTCTTGTCAATCGAGTTTTTTGCCTAGATGGTAGTTTTATATTATTGACGTTAAATTCTAGTAGTCTGTAATAGTAATAATACATCTTGGGGGACATTTCGTTATCTTCCTTCCATACATAATTGATCCAGGGACGTTTTGCTTCTAATGAGGGAGTATGAGTTTCAAACACCTCTTCTGTATTTTACTTATTTTAAGCTATTCTAACGGGCAGGGGGGGGGAGGACCGAATGTTAGTACACTAAAGCTACAAAAAGGATAAGGTCGTGACAAAGAAAATTGAACAGGACAGAGGAAAATCCTTCAGAGTAATTGTGACTGATGTTGAAAATGTTTCGCAATCACTTTCAGTAGTACCCTTTCCTCGTTTTTTAATTATTTCCGCAAAACTCTTCCATTCCTACCGTAATCAGATTGACTTGCATTGTGGAGATGGGCGCCTTACTGGTATTGAGCGAAATGAAAGATTTGATCAACCTACGTCGTAGTGAAGCTCTCAATAGTTTCGCTTTGCCTAAAAATACTGCCCCCGCTAATAGCCTACGTCTGCTACACATAAAGTAAGTCCTGTACCCTTTGCAGGACATTGAGGATTGTGAAATTAAGCTTTTCATAATGTACTTAAGGGTCTAATGTGGATCTGATGAGAGTACTGGAGCTAGTTCCTTTCCACTTTGGGTTCGACTTTACTTTCCACCAGATAATTCTTTGGTATAACTAATATTCAATTTCAGATTAGGTATATACCTGGGAGAAATTCGGATCTGGAACAAGATAATTCTCGAACCGGTGTCCGCAGATTTAGTATTTAAAAAACATTATATCCTGCCGAAATACAATTTCTCGCTCTTTTTCAATCAACGTTCTTTCTACCCTTTTATTCAATCTGTTTTCCCACATCCTTCCTGGTTTTCTTCTATATTCTATCTTTCTCGTGCGAGTTCCGTTCTAATCATAGTCTACTTGCTTCATCACGGTACCATTTTTCACTTGTGAATTTTCCTCTTTTTGCGCTCTACCGATAAGAAACAAAAATGTGCACTTTCAATCGTATCCGTTTTGATTGTTCTGCTTCGTCTCCCGTACGTGTTCCTTACTTTACTTCCCCGACACTCTTTAACTTCTTAATATTCCTATAGCAGGGACGTGTTACGGATGTGAGTTTTACCGACATCTGCAGATTCAAATTCAAAAGTACGCGGATCTATATAATAAATAATCGGCAATTCGTCAAATTAAATAAAAGATCAAAAAAATATTTTTTTATTTTCTAATGACAAAATTTCAGAATTGTTGAATTACATTCAATGAATAAATATTACAGCCCTGTCGTGATCACAATTTCACAAACGTTCACATATTTATGCCACGCCGCTAGAGAAATGTTCAGGTACGCTGGCCGACAAGGCCGGCAAATGTCTACAATTAACAGTAGACAAAGTTCGGTATTACTCCATCATTTGAGAGGGTTTTCCGGAAACTATATTTTTCGTCCTTTTCGTTTTTCGATGCAGAGTTGTAACTCTTTCTTCAGTACGGGTGTGTAGGTTTTCTTATTTCTCCTGTTCATCTTCACTTGATCCCATTAACATTGCAAAATCACATGTTGACGAACTATCATCGACTGTACCTGTCAATGCTAGTCTATATTTCAAGCGAACCTTTAATTCTCATTTTATCAACAGTTACATCTACAGAGCTTTGAAACGATTGTTGATCAGGCCGCGGATGCGCATCCGTATGTCCAAAAAGACGTCTGCAGCACTCCTCATTCGTACCTTCCATGATACTCGACCATCTCATTTTGTCTGGCTCTTAATCCCAATTGTATCAAAATTTCAATAAATCTACTCCTTTAAACGACGCTCTTTCCTCGAAAAAAAAAATAAATAAATAAAAAAAAAATACAGGCCACAACGATAGCCAGATTGGTGAAATGATCGAACTTCCGATCTATTGAGTGCCTGAATTTGAAAATTAAACAATATTAAAAATAGTCGTTACTAGTCGCGTGGGGAACATGGAAAACGTTTGTATTAACGAACGTGGAAATATTTGTACATATATACTAAAAATCGGACATTAACAACACCAATCTCAACTGTTGTAGCATGCGCACTCATATTTTCATATACAATCGGCGCGAATACCCCAGCTCCATATATCTGTCGGTATAACTAGAATGTACGAGCAGTCACGATTGTGAAGTTAAGCTTTTCATAATGTACTTAAGGATCTAATGAATCCGATGAGAATACTGGGGCCAGTTTCTTTCTACTTTTGGATTATCCGCCTTTACTTTCCGACAGATAATTCTTTGGTACCCAATTATTTCAGGCTCGGTGAACCTGCGAGCAATTCGGATCTGGAACGAGGGACCGAAATAAAAGACATCGTGTAGATTCATATTATATCGTTATATACTTGAAACCCTTTTTTCTCATTGGTCACTATGTTTACAGGTAATGTTGGGTAGATTCATTCGGAACGATCTGTAATATTAGGGACTGCGATCATATTTGTTGCGTACTCTGACGAGTAAATAGTCTCGGGCGTGCTCGACTAAAACAACAAACGTTATAAAACAGAACGATTATCTTCGTCGCGGTAAATCAGAGTTGGTCGTGTTTGGTCGCATTTAGTCGTGCAAGTAAATTTTGGAAACGCATTTCGACTCGTCGCAGTGGGCATTTGATAGAGAATCTTTGCCGGATCAGTCTACAAAACAATGCCACAATCGAGAGTGCATTTTACTATTTCGATCCATTTTTCGTTTTTTTTTTCTATTTTATGGCGATATTTTTGTACGAATAATTGTATGTCGGCACTTTGAAAAGTTTTCATCTTACAGAAGTGTTGTTCTAGGGCGGTTCTGTCGTTATGCTACGGAATTAAAATGATATTTAAAATTCCTATATTAACTTAATGCGATGCGCTAACTCTTCTGCGGGTTTGACCCGAATTCAAAAATTTCTCTGCCTTTTTCTATTTGAAGCCCAAATATAATTAAATGCCTCGAGCATCGTACGAAAGTGTTCAGAAATGAATTTTCTCTTATAATTTCTCCTATTGCATAAATCCAAAAAAAAACCCACTAAAATCTCCTTTCGACTTCCTAGTTGAATAAACTTCGTTCACCCATCATTGCTGTTCACTTTCTAATGAAAATACATGTAATTTAACTAACGAACCATCCGAAACCAAATAACCATTCACTTCGCTTAAAACCATAATTTCATAATACAAACTCGAAACATCCGGTGCAGTTCGATCACAACCGCGCCGACAAATTAAATCATACCATAGCCAGCCAAATCCGAAATTTAATAAGTTGTACGTTCCTCGGTATTCCGTCAAAATGAATTCAATAATTCAACGCGATTTTCCTTGGAAATAAACGGTATTTAATTGTGCTGACGTGACCGGAGTACAATGCTAATAATCTTTAGTTGAAACAAACATGGCGAAGACTTCTTTAACTTCGTTGCGATCAGAATCTTCAGAACATGAAACACAATATATACAATGAGAGAATATTGAATTTTCGGACAATAATTATCCACTGCAGCCTTTTCTGTCTGCTATTTACTTCGATTCTGATCGAGAAGGTCGCGTCTTATAAATATCCTCTTCTCATTGAATTCTGATATGCGGTGATTAATGTTACCCCGCAAAGATAAAATTCCAACACATTATTCGGTGTTCTCAACAGAGCACTGCCCAATCCGCCGTAGATAATGTACCCAATCTATAGAGGAACTTTAACCGTTAGGGAGGAATCAAATATTCACGAACTTACAACTAACGCAATAAAATTCTTGACAGAGGCCACCGAGGCTCGTAGTTTAATTCATCGTTTCCAGTGGTGATTAATTTTATATTTCGACGCGTAAAATTAAAGAAACACTAAGACATTGTTCAAAACGTTTCGACTAATTTCGTTACAATGATAAAACTGTACGTGTCGCTGGTTTTTTATACGTTAAATAAACTCTGAAAAACAAAAGAGAATATATATAAAAAGTTTAAAGGGACTACTAATGAGATTTATCGGGTAATGATAAAGTATTACGTGTATAATTTAATAACGTAAAAATCTAAATCGGCAGCAAGAATAATAAATAAATAGAAAATGATTCGGGAACGTAATAGAAACAAACAGAATGAATAAACCCGATTTCCTAGATTTCGAAAATAAACGAAAATTAAACTGAGAAAAGTAAACAAGAGAAAAAACACCAAAACTCTGTAAATTTACCAGAGTTACGTTTTCCTATTTGAAAACTACTTTTAATGAGATTTTCATAATTTACCTTTACGAAAAATGTACATAATTTACTGCATATTTTTCTAACATTAAATAGTAGCAGAATATACTTTTATAGTCTATTTCCCCAAAGTGCAGTCGAGAAAAAAAAAAAAAAAATGAGAAATAATAAATTATACACGTAATACAACTGCATAATTACAATAAAATTACTCAAGAAATCGATTTAAGGTCTGTAATAACCAGTTGAGTATATCAGGCAAAAGAACCGCGTTCATTATTTACTGAATCTAAAAAATAACTTACTTGTCTCCGAATTTAAATTTGTTAAATGGAAAATAATATATACATGTATATATATATATATATACATGTGTGTATATATATATATGGCAGCGTGGTAGCCTAGTGGTTAAGGTGCTTGGCTACCAAGTCGGAGGTCACGGGTTCGAGACTTGTCTCGTCCCGGATCCAACTCGCTCCCAAGCTTACCCAGCCTGAAATAATTGGATACCAGAGAAATCTGGGAAAGTAAAGGCGGCCGAGAGAAAGGAACTGGCCCCCCTACTCTCATTAGTGCCGTTGGGCTTAGTACATTGTGAACCTTAACTTCACAATCCCGACGCCCTGTCAAGGGTATGGAACTCACTTTACTTTACTTTTATATATATATATATATTGTATGAACTCTGTCCTTCGGACCTCGCAAGAGGGCAAGCCCTCTTCGCCCCCAATCTTTGTTTTCTAAAATTCTTTTAAAAAAATCGTTTTCGATTGATTACGTCATTTTTCGCTGCGTTTTAATTCAAAAAAAAAAATCTTAGCAATTGTACAATACTGCGCACTTTTGTTATCCTATATAACAGGTGTGGCCAAACTTTTATCTCTTATGGGCGACTTTTTCTGTAAAATGTAATCTGCGGGCGACTGTGAATATGGGCAAACAATTTCAGGATTTTTCAAATTTTTCATTGATATTTTAATAAATAACTAACAAGAATTTCAGTTTAAAAAAATATTATGGCAAATAAAGCAAACAAATGATTATATTTCTTTATTTTATGAAGCACAATAATATTTATGAAATTTTAAAAAAAATTACAATGTAAAGAAATTAGTACACAAAAAAATTTTAGCAAATAAAGAAAAAAAATAATAATTGTACTTTTTTTTATTTTTTTCGTTATGAATTACTTATTAACTTAGAAAAAATACACCGGAAATAAGCAAATGAATAAAAATGTGACCTTGCATAAGTGCAGCAAATTTCTCAAAATTTGGTCCATATGAACTTAAGGCAATTCTCAAACATGATTCTAAATGTTGATCTGTTAATTGCGTTCTTTTTTGTTTTTTTTACCCCCCTTGGGTTTGCTACCAGAGAGCATTATCCCAGCAAAATGGAATAGATGCATGGTATAGAATAGAAATTATATTTTTATTTTGTCGACAATGGAATCAAGGAACACTCCTAGAATAGGAACAACTGAGAGAATGGGTAGAGAAAGAACATAAGAGGCATTGAAAGGAGCAGCAAGACCAAGCTTTAAAAGATGATAATAAAGTAACTTGTTTCGATCGCATTCATAAATGAAAATGCGGATTCACATAAATATGTTGATCCAAAGAAGGCATTGAAACGTGTAACAATTGTTCATATATTTGGATATTTATCTTTTCTTATCAGTTTCCAAAAATTACAATCTGAAACCAGTGACTTAAGATTTATGTCACATTTAATATTTATTATTTCTTCTTCAAAGCTTGTTAAATTTGTAGTATCGAGAAAGTTGTTTAGTTTGTGAGCTACACTTTCGATATCGATGTCATTAAATGAGCAAGACAAAAAACTGGCAATATCTTCAAGTTCACTTAATGTTAGAAATCTTCTTTCAAATTCTTTTAAAAACAGTGTAATAATATCGGCATATTTATTGTAAGATTTTTTTTATTTTTAGACTCATCAGCCAGATTTTGATAATGCTTTATAAATCACGACGTTTTAATTGCATTGCAAGCATATTTCGTTTCTCTTTAAATGACTTCAAAATGCTTATCATGTCTATTATTGTTTTACCTTTACCCTCTAGTTGCAGGTTTAATTGGTGTAATTTTTCAGTAATATCGCAGAACAAAGAAAGATCAAGAAGCCATTATTGATCATTTAGTTGAAGATATGAATCACCTTTAGTTTGTAAATATGAGTGCATATTTGTGGCAGAAGTTCTCTTAGCATAATTTTAAATTAAAACTTATTACATATAAATTTGTCTTCAAACGAACCGTGTGTAATAACCTCATTATGCTGTCTGGCACATGATTTTTCGTCATTTTTTGCGATTTCCATTTATATGCGCATGCGTTACGACTATAATTAATTTAAAAGTTAACATTCACTTGCATTGTTCATCGGGATAAATACAAACAGTATGGGGCTACGTTGAACAGTCTATTCTGGTAAGAATAAATTATCGCATTCAGATTTTCAAACATTAATTTAAGTAAAAGCAAATTGTTCAACTTTAACTTCGCGGGCTACTTTCAAAACCTTTGCGGTCGATCGGTCGACCGCGGTCGACGTGTTGGCCACCCCTGCTATATAAAGTAACAGAACATAATTATGGGACAAATAATATACTGTACCCTGGACTAAGAAGAATGGTGCAGTCTTTTTTTTCTTTTTTTAGGGGGGATCACCAGTCGAGGGCATTAGCCAGCATTAGGTTGTGTTAGTGAGGGAGACACGAATTAGAATTGAATATTATTAGAGATAGAAGCAATGAAGGACGCTATAATAGGAATGATTGCCGGGGATGGAAGTGAAAGAATAAAAGAAGCACCGTATGGAGTAGGCAAACCGAGTTTCAGAAGTTTACTGTAGACGTGAGATCGTTCTATAGATACAAACGCGCATTGAAAGAAGATGTGATTTGTGTCGCAGAGTAGATCAGAATCATTCAGATGGAAGGAACAAAAAGGAGAAGGGGACATAGAAAAGCGAAAAGAGGATGCCGGAAGACGACTATGATCTAGGCGAAGCCTGCAAATGGAAGAGATAAGAAAGCGAGAGAGATGAGGGATAGTTCCAAGGATACGGAGGAGGATCGGTTTGGATAGTAAGATAGAAGGATTCAGGATTCGAGAATAAAAGAATATGAATATCGTGCCATCGTCTACGATGGCAATTCCTGGAAAGAACGTTAAGATTGCAAGAAGAAAATTTGGTGTAGTCCTTAATATATATACATATATATATATATGCTCTGCGAGGAACGGATTGTAGTAACTACAGTTAACTTCTCTAGTAAGCAGTCACTTGACTGTTAACATTGCTAGTCCCACCGTGGCAGAGAAACGAAACAGTAGCCGGTGAGCTCTATGCATCCATGCCGTGCGGGGCGATAATTCCCTTTTCGGCGAGCTTAGCGGTGATGAAGGAGGCTAAAGTAGACATCACATATACACCTTGGCAGTAAAATCGGGTAGTTCACTTTCCGAAAGGGTTCCTACCATAATAAATTACATTTTCAACAAGCAAAATGGCTTGCTCGTGAAAATTTGTCCCGGTTAAATTGATGAATATCAATCTAAAGCGAAAAGGCGAGTATGTGGCGCCTAAAAATCGGATACTTCGGCTGAAGGAGTAAAGCCTGACAGAAAATCATGCGGAAAGAAACAAGTTATCCCTAGCATAGACATGTGACACATGAAGAATTTCGTATAAGTGCTACATCCACAGAATACTTACAAACTGAAGCATTAGGCAATAGACGGTTATTTTCAGAGATTAACTCGAGATCCCCCGTGCTCTTGCTGGTACTGGACTGTAAAGTTAAGGACACGTGTGCTGTAAAGATAAAGTTCAAGCCGAAAAGAAATACGCACAGTGAAGTATATAAAATATGAACTTGGAATGGTAACTCATTAAAACAGTGTAGAACATTAGAAAACTTAAACACAGAAATGATAAGGGGGATTCCTTCTTTCAAGAGAAATAAGAAATAATGTGAAAAAACCGAAACATTTGATACTTATTCAGATTTACATGTCAACAATAGTAGTGACAGCGAAGAAATAGAAATGATATTATAAAAATTGAAAGACAGGGTAAATTAAACAAAAGAGATAGGAACGCTGTAGTATAAGAAGAAACGTTAGATAATATACAGAAAGATTCGGATTGGACAAAAGAAATAGAAAAGGTGAACGGCTAATTGAATTCTGTAGTAGCCACGACCCCGTCACTGTAAATAAGCTATGCGATTAGCCGAAAAGAAGAAGAAATACGTGGATTTCCCCGGGAGATATAGAAAAGGCATCGACCAAACTATATTCTAGTTATATATAAAAATCAGGTCAAGTTATACAAAAGCTATCCAAGAGCAGATATTGAATCTGATCACCTTCAGTCATAATGACTAGCAGACGAAAACTAAAACATGTAAAGATTAACAATCGAAACGAAAAACGTAATCTACTCAAAATCCAAAAGCATAAGTCAAGCTTGTGGAAAACATACCAAGGAAAGAATTAATGTCGGTGGTGTAGAGGGATAATGGATATCAAAGTGTGAAAGATGTGGACGCCAACCTTCGATAGCGAAGACGGCTCAAGAAGAAGAAGAAGAAGAAGAAGAAGAAGAGGGATAATAATGATGAGTGGGAATACTTCAAAAAAATAAATAAATGAAGTAGCCATAAAACATTTTGGAAGAGAACAAAAACCAATTTACACACCCTGAATAACGGACGAATTAATACGACTAATAGATCAGAGAAGGAAAACCAAACTAGAAGTCAAATTACATGAATATAGAAAGTACATAAATCTAATAGAAAAGCAATTAAAAGAACTGCGGATACAAGATAGATGTAAGAATATTGGAAAAAATATAAAAAAAACAGAAATGTGGAAAAAGCATACATGAAAATAAAGGAGCAATTCAATCCGAGTTTGAAGAAACGATGTAATATCAAAAACGGTAATGGAAACATCATTATAGAAAAAAATGGAATACAAAACCGATGGAATGGAAAACCAGTGCGCATGTATAGTAGAAGTAGGGGAATATGAGAGAAGGGCCAGGCATCCTGAAATATGAATTTGAACTTACGATAAACATAAATTTAGTAAATCACTAGGAATAGATTGGATACCCAGCAAATTCATAAAATTATTAGGGGGATAAAGCAAAAAATGTATTATAATAAACGATATTTATGAATCTGGAAGAGGATTTCAAAAAAAAAAAAATCTATCGATTGCTATACCAAAAAATAACAACACTCAGTTAAACAATATCGTACTCCCGGCTTATTATCTCACGCACGAAAAACTAACTAAAATAACATATTTATTTATTTATTTATTTATTTATTTATTTATTAGCCTTAGTGATATAACGTTAGATAAAATATACATTGAAGTGTATAATTTAATTTAGCCCTGAAAACGAACAAAGGCCTCCCTCAACCGAGCCCACTCTAGTCTGTCATAAGCCACCTGATGGTATTGTTTGTGTTTTAACATTTTAAACATTTTAGCGAACTATCTTCCCACCTGTTTTCCGGTCTTCCTCTTTTTCTCTTTGCGTATATTGTCCAATCTGTTACTTTTTTAGTCCATCTTGTGGAATCCAATCTTGCAATATGTCCTGCCCAGTCCCATATTTTCCTTCTTATTGCCCATGTGTGAAATTGTCTTTAACTTTTAATTTGTTTTTGATACTTTTTTTGAGTTTATTTTGTCTGTTAATTTAACTCCAATCATAGATCTCTCCAATGCGCTTTGACATATCTCAATTTTATTCATGATATTATTTGTTATTGTCCATGTCTGACCTCCATATGTTAAGGTAGGCAGGACGCACGCGTTTAGAATTTCCCTTTTTAGTTCATTTCTGTAAGGTCCCCCTTAAAAATCGACCAGTATTTTTTCCAAGTGAGTGCGATTCTACGCTCTACTTCTTTTTTTTGTTTTATTTTTTAGAGATATTAGTTGTCCTAAATAAATTATACTCTTTGCCTTTTCGATTTCTGTATTGTCTATTGTAATTCTTGTTTTATTTTCGTCTGTAGATAGTATTTTTGTTTTATCTAAATTTATAATTATAAATTTAATTACAAAAATAACATATAAGTGAATCCAAAGGAAAATAGAAGAAACCCTATCAGGGAAGATCATTTCGGCTTTAGAAAGGAACAAGCTGTCTTGTCTGTCAGATCGCTGATGGAAAAAACGCCGGAATTAAATAAAATAATGTATATAGCCTTCATTGACATAGTAAAATCTTTCGATAATGTTAATTGGGACATTATGTTTAGAAGTAATTATTCTAAAAGTGAAAAAACCATCATAAACGAAAAAACCAACTCCAACGTAAGAAAAGGAGTTCGGCAAGCATGTTGCCTATCACCGTTGCTACTTAACATTTATGTTGAAAAGGCGTTAAAATGTTTCATCGATGGTGGTGGAATGAAAATAAAAACGCCGTGAGATATAAAACAATTAGATATGCAGATGACATAGGCGCACTGATAGCAGCAATTGAATCGAAATCGCAGAAATCGATTAATGACTTAAAACATCGAATGTAAAATGAAAATGAGCGAAAATAAAACCAAAATGATATGGTGTAGTAAAAAAGGAGACGGACAATCTGTAAATGAACAAACGCCAGAACAACTTAATAACTAACGTCTTATAATTATCACACACACACCACTCGCTGAATTATAATAATCTATGAAATTAGGCTTTTTTTTTTTAAATTATAGAAGACTGGGCACACCTTTTTTAATTTTTCTGCTATCAATAATACTTATGGAATAGATTTTCGGACCTATTCCAACAAACTCACTATAATTGGAGTTCCATTCGATTTATCTTTAAATACATCGAAAGCTTCTTTTGATTTTCTAGTAAATAGCATGGATGACTTTCTGGATAATCACTCGTATCAAAATACTGAACAATAAAAATCGAATATTTTAAGTTCATAAATAAGTAAATCAGTGTCACAATATAAACGATTAATATATTTATACATCTTACACATTACAATGAAAATCGAACATTTTCAATTTGCTGATGCCTAAAATGTGGCTTATTAAATTTAATTGTTGAAGAATTTTTTAAATGTACCGCAACCAAAAACGGCGATTTGGCGCAAAGATTTACTTTTAAAATGAGAGAAACTAGTTCCCGCTATAACTATTACTTCATTATAGCATTGGAACAGTTTGTTCCCATCGAGCAGTTATGGACTATTTTATTTCGGTATATTATGCGTTATTAGCTAGAGTTTAATGGGTTCAATGGTGAAGCGCATTCGGACCGATTTTATATACGATATCTACATCAGATTTACATGTTAAACGAAAATTTTCATATTTTTTTGACTCGGGCAATTGCTTATTAAAAAGACTCAAAACAACAGACGTTAGTTATTACGGAAGAAACCTCAACGTAATTGAAAATTGGACGAAAAAACAGAAAACAATAAAAAAATGTAATCACTTACCATCACGTATGTGCGCCGGAAAAACTGCCCAACACTTTTCATAGATAAAATCGCTTCCCTTGAATTACACCTGTACAGAAGGTTAACTTGGTCGGGCCACGTATCCAGCGAGAAATCCGAAACATTGAAAAGATACGGATATATATATATACACATACATATATATCTATATATATATAAAAATCAAACGGTGCATGTTTGTGAGCGCAGAACTCAAAAAGTAGTGAACGGATTGACTTGAAATTTTTACACAATGTTGCATTTCTATACAAGATGGGTTGTATAATTTTTTTATCACTAAGTTTCCCCAGGGACAGGAAATTTTAAGCTTTCGTAAGGGGCGCGATCTATGATTTGCTTTCGGCGTTATAGCGAGGAATTTCAGAAAACCGTATTGTGGCTATATATGCGGGAAGCTCTGTAATTGCATAAGTGTGTGTAAATTAAATACGCGGCGACAGTCTACAATCAGTGATGATACAAGTGACAGAGAATACATGTATATCGATGAGAGAGAGAGAAAGTGTGTAACAACAGTTTCCTGGAAAGGAACCGATCATCATCGTCGAGCTGCTAGAAAAACAAAAACGTTTTTTATGACACTGTTCATGATTTCGATATGGGTAGAGTGCTGGAGAATGTTGAAGTTGAACCGCATGACATTTGAAATTGTGATCTGCGCTGTGCATATTGTTTTTTCCAAAGCAGTTGTCATTTTTGCGTTGCCATTTAAAATTTCACTCACGCGGTCTGATTATTGCATCATCCATCGTTTACATTTATTGCGGTAAGTACTATCATACATTGTTTATTTTATTTATTACATTTTACGTTTTATGCAATATTATTTGTATTCGGTAATAAACTTTTCAGTCCAAATCTAATTATCCACTTGAAATATATGCTCAAGTAAACATTACCAAATTTTACAAAATATGTACAGTAACAATTTTAATACATTACTAATTTTTTATGTATACGATGGCAATCAATAATATACAGAAATGAAATAATAGTTTTTCACTACTTTTTCTCACAACATATACGTCTAAAATATATATTTTTGTTTTCTATTAGCGAAGGAAAGATTTAATAAAAAGTACTTTATATTTTATCTTTTTAACACATGTCGACGAAATTTGGTTCCTTCACATTTATGTACTTTTGTACAATACGTACATTTTTATTTTTAAAAACGGTTTTAATATAGTTTTATGAAAACAGTAATAATAGAAAAAGAAAGAAAGAAAGAAAAAATATTTTCACGCTATGTGCGGAGTAACAAATTATACTTTCTACAACATTATTATTTAAGCGATATGTATACATATTTATTTCTTCTATTTTTTATTTTACTTTACAATATCTATAGCTATCGCACCGGCAGCAGCTCAGTTATATACAAGAAAGGCCCATACATCAATTTTACATTTTCCAGATATTTTTTACTGTTCAGTAAGTACATGAAATTATTTTATTTACTTATGTGTAAAACAAATATGTATTTTAAGTCCAATGGAAATCAATTTAATACTTTTTTTTTTTCGCATCAAATTTCTAATCAACTACTTATTTCTTTTTCCCTCCGAAACATTTATTTTCTAAAGTATTTCATTTTAGATTTCGATATTTTTATTGAATTTTTAAATTTCATTCACTTCATGGTTTCGTTTTCATTTCATACATTCGCCGATAATTGAAATAAGTTTATTTATTTTACATCACAATTTTATTTTTTCATCTCCATTTTAATTTTATTTGATCATTTCAATCGTTCTGATCATGTATTTTTCAATCACTTTGTTCTCTCCGTTACATTATCTCCGTGATTTATTTTTTTCATACAAATTTATTAAACTGATTTTTCAGGTATGGCTTTTTTATTCATTTAATTATTGATGCTACATATTTATTTTACTATGTACATTTAAATAAAAGAAAACTGGTTGTATACTATTTCTATATACATATATGTATGTTTACATATACAATTTATGAAACTGAATTCTAAAATTAATTTTATTATGATCTCTTTTTTGACTTTTGCTTATTTTAAAAACACTCAAGAAATCGCATTGAAATATAAAAAAGAAATTACACGTTTATATTTTCGGCTATATATTATGTTACTTTATCTAATGTGTATACCTTCAGTTAATTATGATCTATAGGCAGATTATACATCCGCATAAATATCATTTAAATAGACACATGCAGATTCAAAGGTGAATGATGTATTTATATCGAACACTACATCGGCATTTTCAAGACACTTGGTAAAAAAAAGTGTGACCGTATATTAACCTTTTAATTAGTGATAAAAATAAGAAAAAAAAAACTGTAATAAAGAGAAAAAGGAGATGAAAAAAGGTTAGAATTGATTTGATGAGAAGGCATTTGATTATATATCGTTTTCATTTCACACATTCTCTGATAATTTCAATTACGCTTATTTATTTTATATCACAATTTTATTTTTTTAATTCTATTTTAATTTTGTTTTTTTATTTCAATCGTTCAGATTACATAATTTCAATTACTTATTTCTCTCTGTTAAATTTTCTCTGGGATTTATTTTTTTCATACAAAGGCTATAGCCGGATTACTATAGTAAAATTTGCACCATTTGACAGGGGCCGAAAAAAACTTCTACAGACAAATTTTCAGCTCTCTATCCCCTGTGCATGCGTAGTAAAGTCAAAAAACATTTTTTTTAAAAAAAATTTCTGAAGCGCTTTCGATCTGAAAATTCTGAAAAAATTCACAATGGTGGGTTTCCATATAAGAAATAACTTTAATATTTTTCAAATCTCATAACCTCAAAATTGGCCCTTTAAAACATTTTTACCAAATACTCGTACCTTCAAAATGCAGATGAAGTGTTCGATGTAA
This sequence comes from Icerya purchasi, assembly GCA_039619475.1. NCBI lineage: Eukaryota > Metazoa > Arthropoda > Insecta > Hemiptera > Monophlebidae > Icerya > Icerya purchasi. The sequence continues at coordinate 245,753,565 of CM077115.1, forward strand.
ATAAATCATCCATCTTTGTATCTGCATGTGTCTATTTAAATGAGATTTGTGCGAATATATACTCTGCCTATAGATTATAATTAACTAAAGGGATACACATTAGATAAAGTAGCATAATACAGGGTGCGGCAGCATAACTTCCTTTTTTAAAATGCGCCACTTTTTTTCTATTAAATTTTTTAAAGAAATAATAACAGAAAATCGAAATACATACTCTAGATCCCATTGGCTATGCTTCTTCCGTTGCAGTTTTATTTTGATTTTCTGTTATTATTTCTTTAAAAAATTTAGTAGAAAAAAAGTGGCGCATTTTAAAAAAGGAAGTTATACTGCCGTACCCTGTATTTAGCCAACGGCCATAATTTAAAAACGCAACATAAAATTCAATTTCATACTTCGTTTCTGTCTCTCAATATTTAGTTTTATTTCCAGCCATATTTTATCTCCCGCAATTAAAAAAATTAATATTGCTTTTTCTGCGGTATTATTTCTTTACACTGATCAGCAATATGACCTATTTAATTTCTGCAAACTAAAAAGTCAATAAAAGTGTCATTCTACCAGTAATGTTTTGTTTTGATAATTTCGTACAGAGTTTAATTTATAATTTATTATTGAATGAACATCGTTATCAATACTAGAAATGTAAGTTTATTTAATTTGATTTTTACGAGAGGTTATTTTTAATTACACATTCATTTCTACTTATAAGTATCAATTTTATTTTGTAACGGCTTCTATTACATTACCAAATATCTCAAGATAATGCAATACTGAAATATCTTTATTGTTTAAAAAAAAAATAGGCATCCCCTGTTTCACAATTGACGCTATGCTACTGAGGAGTTTTGAACATGCACATTTAATTTATATTAAGAAAAGAACATGATCAAAAACATTGCTTGAGTATTTCAAAATTAGCCTGAAAACCGCTGTCCTGGATGATGCACATAAATAATGTTTTTATTTTTATTAAAAATCGATTATTTTTTTGGTACCCACAATATTTAATTTATATATATATATATATATATATTTATAGAAAAAGAAAACGTTATTAATAAAAAATTACAAATATTAAGATGTATATATAAAATCCCTTATGTTACGTTTAATTTATGTAGCATTCAGTTTGTTAGGGTAAGAAAGTTGATTTTTTAAAAAGAGCATTTTAATTTTATTAGCTTTTTTTTTACTTTTTTGTTTGCACATGTACAATAATGAATTTTTCACCATTTTTTCTTTAAAGGGATTCCCTCATTTGAGATTAGTCCCGGGCCCCATAAATCCTTAATTCGCCTCTGGTTTGAAAAATGTAACAACTCAGAAATATCACAAATGATTTAAAACTTAAATAATGTTTTTAGGGGCCAATTTTGAGGTTATGAGATTTTAGAAATATAGTTATTTTTTACATGGAAACCAACCACTACGAATTTTTTCAAAATTTTTGGATCAAAAGACGGTTCAGGAAGAAAAATAAAAAAAAAGTTTTTTTGACTTTATTATGAATGTATAGGGGATAGGGATCTGAAAATTTGGCTGCAGGAGTTTTTTTCAACCCCCATCGATTGGTTTATAGTACATGCATTTTTAAGAGGAGATTTTACTATAGTAATACGGCTATAGCCTTTATTAACCTGTTTCTAATATGGTATATTTTATTCATTTGACTTATTATTGATGCTATATATTTATTTTACTATGTACATTTAAATAAAAGAAAACTGGGTTGTGTACTTATTTATATACACGTATATGTATATACAACTTATTAAACTGAATTCTAAAATTAATTCCATTATGATCTGTTTTATTGATTTTTGCTTATTTTAAAAACACTCAAGCAATCACATTGAAATTTAATAAAGAAATTACATGTTTATATTTTCGGCTATATATAGGATGCGGTAGCGTAACTTCCTTTTTTAAAATGCGCCACTTTTTTTCTACTAAATTTTTTAAAGAAATAATAACAGAAAATCAAAATAAAACTGCAACGGAAGAAGCATAGCCAATGGGATCTAGAGTATGTATTTCGATTTTCTGTTATTATTTCTTTAAAAAATTTAATAGAAAAAAAGTGGCGCATTTTAAAAAAGGAAGTTATGCTGCCGCACCCTGTATTATGCTACTTTATCTAATGTGTATCCCTTTAGTTAATTATAATCTATAGGCAGAGTATATATTCGCACAAATCTCATTTAAATAGACACATGCAGATACAAAGATGGATGATTTATTTACATCGAACACTTCATCTGCATTTTGAAGGTATTTGGTAAAAAGGAAGGTGTAACCATATATTAATCCTTTAATTCAGGGGTGGCCAACTCTCGGGCCACATACGGCCCCGTTTTGAACATTTTTGCGGCCCGTGAGATAGCCAAAGTAGTAAAAAATTATGTTCTGGGAACTCATAATGCACACGCATATTGGAACATTTAATATAACAAGTTTTATGTTTCACTCTTAAGTGTGTCTATAGTGGTTCTAAATCTAATATGGGGATATATGATTTTATATGCGACCCGCGGAGTTATGATACACTTTCAAAGTGGCCCGCAAGATCATTAAAGTTGGCATCCTTGCTTTAATTAGTAATTTTATTTTTTAAAAAAATAAATAAAAAACCATAATAAAGAGGAAAAAAAGATGAAAACAGATTAGAATTGATTTGATTATATGTTGATTTCATATTGAATGTTTTGAAAATTATCTAATTGTCTGTTCTCGAAAAACAAAGTGTGAGTACTCAATTCTCTTCTTTCATTTTTATATAGTTACTCATCATCTGTGTTTCCGCCATCCGTAGTACAAGTCACATTCATTAATCATCTGTAATGCTTTGCCAACGTGCAAACATAAAGCGCCGTTCTCGACACACAATCATAGAACGTCAGAGAAGATCAATCCGCACTGATCAAGAACGTTCAGACAATAATGAACATGTTAGAATCAGAACTTCTTAATGGCGAGCAGAATAATTAACAGATCAGTGGGCAGAAAAACTTGAAGTCTTACGGGTAAAAGCGAGAAAAAGAAGAGCAGCACGTTCGTCTCACCAACGCCAAGAAGCAGTAGATCAACGGCGAAGACATATTCGTATACAATATCTAATTATGCAAGCATGAAATTCATCAGCGAGATATCTCTGGAAGCGTTTGATTAAAATCACCGGACAGTGCTCCATCAAATGAAACCTGATTATTTCGCAAATCGTTCAATTTATAGTCTAAATTTTCAGGGAAACATTTTTTCTTTCTTTCCTTTTATTTCCATTTCACTATTCTTTGTTTGTATTTTTCTCCTTACAATTTCTACGAATGTAATTATATCTATATTATTTGCTCGGCTTCATTTTTATGAATAGGATTGTTTTCATGGGCATGCACATTATTTTTATAATACCTACAATAGAAGTATTATTTGCATTTACATAACGGCAATTTTTATTTTTTATTGGATTATTTTATATTACTTCTACACGATTATTTAATTTCACTTTGTTATTTTGTATATAATTTCAACATTAATATTCCTTTCCGTCCGGCTGTTTAATTTCATTTTGTTTCACTGTTGTTGTTTTTTTTTGGTTTTTTTTGTATATAATAATTTCGATATTTGTTAGTAACTTCTAAATTAACATATCTACATCTCGCGCAACGTTGCATGTTGTAGTCAAAACGTGTAATAATAATAATAAAAATTATTTTATTTCACTTGATTGCATTCCACAGCATAGCCATAGCAACACAAAGTATGGTATTAAATTGAATGGTGTGTTTTTTCAGTGAATCTATGTTTACTACAATACTTTTATCTACTTCCCCAATCATTAATATCATTCTAAGCCACAGCGAAGCGTGGCCGGGTTCAGCTGGTATATATATACATATACATATATACATATACATATATACATATATATATATATATATATATATATATATATATATATATAAATATATACATATATACATATACATATATATATATATATATATATATAGAAACGTTACATTATATAACGAGTTAAAACTACTACTTTCAAACAAAATACGTCTCCATAACACAGTAATCAGAGCGAAATGTCCATACGAAATCGAGCTTGTAGTTGTACCAAAATTAGCCAGCTGAAATGTATTCAGAGGCATGACCATCAAAAATGTTTGCGAAAATTAGTCGACATTCCGTAATATGTCACCACGAATCGAGCGGTGCAACATGTTCTTCTAGTCCCACCAATAGTCAGATACCGTAAGTTCTTCAAGAAATCGAAGATCATGAAAACGCATTAATACGAAAATTACACGATGTGAATGAACAACCGGAGATTTAAAAAAAAACACCCTCTCGTGACACTTAAACGAATGGAAAGTGGCCTTACAAATTTAATTACATCGTCAGTGCTCCCCACATAAAAGATATAATGCATGTGTAAATATATATTTGTAACAAAAAAAATATTCTCTCCCCATTAAAAGAAATAAGACACACACAGTAGACATATATACATGCGCATATTATTGATTTAAATTTATACAAATAATCTTAAACACAAATATTTCGTAATTTTATATTTATTAATACAACCTTATTGAATTAAGTTGAAAAGTTATATTATTATTATTATTATAATTATTATTATTATTAATGGGTAATGTAAAATTGGGAGCGTATTATTATAAAATTTTAATAATACATGTTTCATGTAATGCGCGCATTCATCTTTTAGTAATTTCTTCATTTCTTTTTTTTTTTTTTTTGTGGCTAGCAAAGGAAGTTAGATGTATCGCACCTGTGTCACTTTCTATATATACGTTGCAGGTAAGAAGAAAAAAAAAGACAACGAGAAGAGCAATTTTATTAACAACAACGTTATTTAATAGTTTTTTTTGAAATTTTTTGCCGAACTATAAATTAGGTTTATACTAGGTAAATTCTAAGAGAAAGATACACAATGAGGAGTTACATCTTTATTCTTCGATAAAAAAATATGTAAAAATACGTTTTTGCACAGGTGGTACAAATTGCGCAGTTAGGGAAAAAACAGTCATTGTTACAGACACACACACCTTGGGATTTTCGACGGAACAGCACATAGCTAATGTGCGCTAGGTAAATCGCATCTGTTTAGAAGTATGTTTATAAAATAAAATTCTATACGGCACCCGAGCAAAGGTTAAATGTTAAGAATTTTTAGATGTTATTTGTTTTAGACTGTTTTAAAATCCATATTACACCTTGGCGCACGTTCCTTCGCAATTTTTGACACCTCAAAGAAATTCATCTCGCGGAACTACATTGTCCGAACGAGCGCCTAAATTACGACATATTCATAAGTTAAAATGAGTTATCGCGAAATTTAACTTCGACACGTCACAATAACATTTTTCATGCAAGGTGTTAGTCCTGGGGAGGTTAAATTATTACTAAAACATCGTTTCACGTAAATTAATAATTGATATTTATTAATATAGCTCGGGCGTGTTTATAGCGACATATTTACGGTTAAAGTAAATATTTAAAGAAAAACGAAAATTTTCGCCATAGTTGAACCGTGCGATACGGCTGCCTTCTTGCGCGCGGACTCAAGAATTATTAAATTACACGCTTCTAGAGATATCTATAAATATGCAGCTATCACACACTTCGTCATTGCATCTAATGCAGATCGCTGACATCTTCTGCTGCCATTTCCAATTTTGTACAATAAAAGCAGCGGCATCTCTGCAATAAACGATTAACCAGCACCCAATGAACTCCGATTCGATTTTGAATTTTCGTTATCTATCGGCTGCTACCCGAATGTCCTCTGTGTCCTCATCTGGCAGAGCACATCGAGCTCGCATCTTCTTATCCAAAGAACTTTCTGCTCACTACGTTACTATCTCCTTGTCATCACCTCTCATAAATGCTTCTTATCTCTTTCGTTCCAAAAATTTTCCTATCGACATTGTGATCTGCTTTTTCTTCATGGACCTTAACCAAATTTGTACGGAAAGCTGGTTTAAGATTTTTTTAAATTTTTTTTTGCAATTATAAACACGGTGTACACTATTATGACACTGAAACCCGCCGAATAGTTTAATTATATTTCCAGTAAAACGGCGTCTTCTTATTATTATTTTTCTGCGGAAATGGAAGTAACAAATGATATTAATAATTAGTCCTATGAATGTTAAACCGATTTACATTTAGATACGGTACTTGACTTTAAAATTTGAACATACGCCAAATGATCCGAAGTTGAGTGGTTTTTGATATCTTTTTTTTCAATGACTCTATTCGAAGGGGCTCGATAACTGATGTGGTAACGGGTCATGTGAACTTTATTCCTTATTCTAAAGAAAAATATGCATTGCTATCTCTACGTGTAAACTTGGGAAAGTAACGAATTATATAATCGAGTTGGTTTTTTTAAAAATTAACCAGTATTCTTAAGAAAGTTTTAACTTTAGTAAAATATTCCATTTCAGTCTATACCTTTTAATGTACTTGAATTTTCGTTTTAATAAAATTGTATTTTTAAAGTAAACGTTTAATGCGACATTTATCGTAATTTATAAAACACCGTTAATAATCACTTACCGAATAAGAAGATATTATTTTCTTCGTAGCTTTAGTTTGCTTTTATTTGAACAAAAATTACATCGATCTATTTTAATAATAATGTAATTTTAAAACATTTTTTATACCGAAATTCATTTTTTTCTAACTAACTTTATCGAGTATTTTTGTAAATACATAAATGTAATAATATAAAACAAAATTTGGTAAACAACTCTCTCTTAATGCAACGACGAACCATTTGATATAGATAATTGTTAAAAATTCTTTGGAACAACACGAACGAGTTTTAGCTAACAGTGAGCAGTGGTCATAGAAAAACTGAAAAATCTGCAGTACCGTAAGAGTCCAGTTTAGAAGCCTCTGAAATTTGTAATATCGTAGAGTCTCGTTAATCCGGACTTGTCGGGACCCGGACCTGTTCGGAGGATCACCGAAAATCCGGATTAAACGGAATCAACTTTAAAATGTGTCGGAAACTGAGCCTTCTTGTATTTGTGATTCAAATCACATCCTATTCGAATGTTCCGCACTCTCGAACGAACGCTCCCTTTCTTTACGCCCAATTTCTAGTTTTGGGTCTTCCGACTCCCTTTAACGCTACCTATATTCTTTCCTTCCCATTGCCTTCAGTTATTCCATTGCTGCTGTCCTTTGTCTTTTCCATTTCTGACCGTCTGGCTATTTAGTTATAACTCTTAATTTTTCATGCTGTTGGGTTAAGGCCGCTGGCGCGCCCAGGGTAGGAAAAAAAAACAACAACAATTTTTATGGGTAAAAGAAAAAATCTTGATGATTAAAAATCAACGTTTCTTCATTTTAAAGTATCTATGTACTTAAGAAAATTATTTACATATAAAACAATATGTATATACCGTAGTATTGTACATCCGTATTTAATTTACATCTGCCATGCGTCCGAAACGCTTGAGATTTTTTTTTTGATTTTTTTCGATTTGTCCGGTTTAATCGAATATCCGGACTAGCGAGACTCTACTGTACTTCGATTTTTCTAAATTCTATGTTACACACATGTTAATAATAGTGTTTCCATACATACACTGAAAACGTACAACGTATATATATTTCCCTGTATTTGTTGTTCTTACTCGTTGTTAACATTTTTAATTATGATAAAAATAAACTTTAACACTTTTGTAACAATTGTATAATTTTTAAAACCCCGACGCGTTTCGAAGCAAACACTTCATGTTCACGGGAGTAATTATGTATTTTTTTTTCTTTTTTTGCTCACGTCAATATATGTGGTAAGATACGAGAAGCGGCAGGGATTATGCCAGAAAAAAAAAAAAAATAAAGAAGTTGAATAAATATAAACAGCTAACAAGGAAACAAGGGATGCAAATGGAAGAACGAGAACGTATTAGAAAAGAGAGGGGAGGCCAAAGCTCAGAAGAGTGAAGTAGTAGAGGAGAATATTTAACTAGAACGTAATTAGCACGCGCTGCAGTTGATTACCGTTAAGCTAATCAAGATAGAGTTGGGACTGTATGGGGGGATAAAACGGAGAACGGGAAGCAGGAAGTAAACTGGGACTAGAACGAAGGGAAACTATGAAAGACAAAACGACTAACCTTAGGAAAATTATTGAGCCGCAAATAATAGGGGGAGCAGCAAATATTTATAGGGCACGGTCAAGAGAGTGGTGAATAGAAAAAAAGGGGAAAAATTACTAGTTCGAAAATCATAATGCGAATGATGAGAGAGAGAAGCAAAAACTTTGGACCAGTACTCAGCGTGCAAGCACGGGCTAAATTAAATTACCTATTTCATTCGAGTCATTATAAATATTCAGAGGTGGAAAAAGGAATTTACACACTGCCTTAACCCATATACGTTTATCTTATATTTCCGCAACTCGCGAGCATCGAAATATCACTTTAATTGTACATAATTGTTTACAACGCTATCTAAGGTAAATAAAAATTTGATTTGATTTGAATTTGAATTTACTCACGAAGAGCGGTTATCATTGGCTACAGCCGAACGCTGCAAAAAATCTATATAGTAGGACAACCGCGATAAAGCACAGGACGCTAATTAATAAAGAACAATTTAAAGTTTAGGTCGGAGTGTGAAAATAGCTAATAAAACTGATTTTTCCAGACAGAACAGATATAAACCTCATGTTGAAGATACTTAAATTTTTTTTAAAAAACTGGCGACTATTCCACAAACGAGATGGTGTTTATCTGTCTTTATTTCGAAATAATTTTGGGGAATTTTAAAATAAATTTTCAAAATATTTTATCACTCAACTGATTAAAAAAAAAAGTTAGCTAATCCTTCTTAAAATAAGAACACAGAAAGCAACCATAATTTACCGATTATATTGCTTAATATTTCCTTTCGCTATATTAAATAGCCTTGTTTCGGTCCGAATAAGTTCCATTACAATAGCGGACCCCCGCACTTACATACGAATTTTTCTTCTTCGTAAACACCACTCGATAAGGGGAAATTTAAGTATTTCGCCAGATATTTCGGGCGAGACAAAAAAAAAAAAAAAAAAAAAAAAAAAAAAAAAAAAAAGAAAGAAAAGAAAAAGGTCAGATAGCGGATTTTTATTCGCAACGGCCGTTATTTCTGAAGCGGAGTTTGAAAATCGTAAACATAATAAACATCTTAAGAATAAACATTAAATAAAATATGCTGTCCTTGGTTTTCCGGGGGGAATATCCCATTTTTAGTATCAGGGAAGAAAATAAAAGAAATATTAGTAAAACCGTATACAATCTCTTTCGTTCCTTTACCGTATTTAATTACAAAACCCGAACGTAAACTGTGCAGCAAAGGCCGGTGGCACACGGATAGCAGCTGAAATCCTGATAACAAGTGTGTAGCTACATATTTAGTTATAGTTTATTTCTTAAATCGGCTCTCTTACGAACTAAATAAGGGCCGCTGCAGAGAAGGAAGATAGATCGGATTACCAGCAGTTTGGGCAGGAATTTTTGGAGTGGAAAGAATATGATAAGGAAACGGTGATGTAGAGAGCACATAAAAGGTTCCTCAGATAAGAGATAGGAGCTTAACGTGCTCTGTGTCAGAGGAAGACAGAGAATGTTAACGGCCGTAAGGCATGTAGTGAGCTGGAACGAAAATTCGAAATTCGAGTCCGAGAGTTGATTAGTTCCGACTACTAATCTCTTGCATCGATGACACCATTCCAGAGATGTTACGCTGCTTTTATTGCACCACCGGCAAGAAGATCGTAGCGATCTTTTGCGCATTTAGCGAAATACATAAGTGATGGCTACATACATTTATGGACGTCTTTGGAAGCCAGCGATTTAATCCTTGGGTCTGTGTATCGCGTTATACGGTGTAAATATGGCAGAAGGTTGATTTAATACAGATTTGAGCTGTGAACACTATAAGTTTCGTTCGCTAAGCGTAACGATACGGCATTGATGTCTTTTTTTTTTCTTTCTTGTAAGTTTTGGGCAGGTTAATTGGAGGCATTAACGTAGCAGCGCAAGTGAAGGTTTTTAGAAGTACACCAATGTGCGCCAGCAGGTTATTCTACCCGAATGAAACCCAATTAACTAACCTAACGCCGTGGTAGCTGGCTTGTTCTTGATGGCGAGGGGAATAGACATTGCAATCGCACTTGGATCATCCGGTAATAGTTCGATAGATTAGCAATAGCGAGATTTCAGCTGTTCCGCGTCACGTATCGGCCAAGGTTTTTATCGAGTTTAGCGATAGGCTACATTTTCATTTCTTTCAAACCATTCTATCATCCGGATGACTGCGCCGGAATTCAGCGTGTTCCCGTTGTTTTACAAATTGCGATATCGATGACACTTACGGGAAATTAAACATCTGAAACTTTCATGGTAGATATGATTAGAAAAATAATTTACCGTAGACTTCGTGTTATGAAAATTCTTTTGTTTTAATGATCAACGTTTCGGACAGCTTATACTGACTACCATCAGAAGCGAATGGATGATTAGTGTAAGTTTTGCCGAAATGTAAAGCATTAAAATAAACGAATTTTTATAACACGGAGCCTACCGTATATTATTTTTCTAACTTGCGGAAAATTTCTAGTTCATTTTTCTTTTCCTAAGATTCTCATTATTTCTTTATTTAGTTTAAAGGAGCCCAACAGCTAAATAATCAATTACAGCATGGGCACATATTATATAATACAAAACCACAAAACCAGAACAACTTAATAACTAAGACACAAATCCACACACACACAAATATGTATACATATATGTATATATATATATACGCAATTTAAAGTCGACGCGATAGCCTAGTTGCTAGAGCGCTTGACTTCCGTTATGGAGGTCACGGGTTCGATCCCGAGCGACGACGAACTTATTACAAGAATTAAATTTAAAATAATCGCTAATAATCACGTGGAAGTCAATGGCAAACAAGCGTACCATTATATGCGCGCTAGTTCAGTAGACACAGCAGACACACACACTCACGGGGGACTGTACTTGTATAACGATGTAAATCAAACGATTACCAATCAGTTTCGAATGTGCAGTCTCTTTGCGTGCGTACACTCGCGTTGCGTACAGCAATTGCCATGAACGCTGCCTATTCTGTACAACTAGAATGGTACCAATAGAGGTAGTCACGACGTTCGGAATCGAGCGGATACGACTCTGAGAAATACGCACATTTAAAAAGCAGGATACAAATTCATAAACACATGCATACATCCCTGCAGACACATGCTGGTCATTAGAAATATGATTAATAAAAACGAAAGCACTTTGAAAAATTTGAGATAGTAATGGAAAATCACTGACGATAGTAATAATTCCACGCTATTTAATACGTGTTACCTATATACACAGCTGAGTTACATGCAGGTGTACACATGGCTTTATTAGAGTCAGATTATTAAGGAAACAAGTTACTAAATATATATATATATATATATATATTTATTTTCGAATATCAATACTTTGGCTGAACTTTAAAAGTGAATTGAACAATGGAAAAATTTACAGAAGCGGCGAGCTGAATTTTCAGTTTGTACGTACACGAGGCTGATAAAAAAAAAACAATTCGTTCGACAGTTTTTGGTACTGAATAAGTGTGACTGTTGTTACTAAGTATTCTGCATTATGATTCGGGCAGATATCCACAGTGTGGTTATGTAGGTTTCCTATTTTATTAGATTATGATAGTACCACTTTGAATTCGCTTAAAAAGCCGTTTATTATTTTCAGTACTATTTTTCATACTTAAAATGGATAACAAGCAATCCAAATAGAGAGTTGTACATTACAGTTTTTTCGAATTTACATTTCCTGCCGCGTTTACGTGATGTTTTCGCTACTGTCGCATCTGTATAATTTTTCTCGTTAAGTCTTTTTCGGGGTAATGCATTTAGGAATTTCATAACCGACTTATAAATTTTTGGGGGAAACCTCTCTCTCGATAATTAGATATATACGTGACTTAAGTAGTGCACAATTTCATATGTCGCACCGGTTGGCTGTTTCTTCTGCACTTGACGCATCTGAAAGACAAAAATTATCGCCTAGTTCTACCCGTGTTGACATTGCGCACATTGCGCACATTGCGCTAATTTTTAGGACTTTCTCAACTTTTCCAATGAAGCCTATGTTGCGAAGAGTAGTGTGTTCAAGTTGAAAAATTTTCTTCATTTAAAATGAGGGGAAAAAAGGTATGCATACTTTGTAATGTCATGCAAAGCATTTCTAACCGGACTCAACTGAGCCACTTTTAAATTCAAGTTTTGCCGTTAACTTCTAAGAATGAAATGCGCCAAAGAAACAAAGGCCGTTCGCCAAATTTTGATAAGAGGTTGTTTCCCTCTTTCTCTTCTTTTGCTTCTTCAGATGTTATTCGCAGTTCGTAATGGTGTCTGAACTTTAGAGCATTTTATCGCCATGTTCGTTTATTTCACCTGTTTACTCGGCGCCACTTTTGAATCTCGTTTGCGAGGCACTGAATACGAAACGGCTGCATTAACAACGGATGTGTGGGGTTAAATAGGCGGTGCGCTGCACACACTTTTACATACAGTCCCCTAAAGAGGTGTAGCGCAGTCGCACAATGATGAGGCACGGGTAAACGAAAACGCTAATAACCAAAACGGTTTTTTGAAATTACACTAATACGTCGCGAGACTATGTTCAAGTAATTTTCCACGCGATTCTCTGGTTATTATAATTGCTTCTTTGTTTAGCATTATGCGCTATATTCCTTTAGCTTCCTTTTCCAGTACGACTCTGCAATTAATTACGCAGAAATCGCCTCTATTAACAGGAGTCCCTTTGAAAATCACAATTCAACAACTCCATCTAGTGTTAATTTTCTAATAAATAAATTTAAATAAAATGGCGTAATAAGAAAGAAAAAAAAAAAAAAAACCGTTTTGAAAAGCCGTTATGAAACGTGTAATGTTTTTCTACTACGCTTTGACGTAAATTATTACGTCAAAAAATTATTATTTTTTAAGAATGAAGTAGCACTTGAAATTACGACTATTGTGGAAGACTTATCATCTGGTGACACTGGGGGAGTTCCAAATGAAATCAAGTTTATATATTGAAACGAGATCGAAAAAAAGGTTGCCTCCGCTGCGATATTTTCGGAAATCACCCAAGATGAGATTTGTACCACAACTTTTTCCCTTTCCTAAGGGATACCAGCGATGAACTCGTCGAGCTACAGCAACGTATCCTGCTAGCTACAATCCGAAAAAGAAAAAAAAAATCTTCATGCCCTTAATCTAGGGGACCTAAAATGTTCGGAGTTCCGGAATTTTCAGAGACCAAAAGTATACTCTAAATTCCAAACTAACATTCGAGCATTAGGCTTTTCATTGTCAAGACAAGTACCGATAAGAAAATCAAATGGAGAGTGGGCCAAGACAGAAAAGGAAAGGGCTGCTACTTTCGCCGAACATATTTATAATACCCTTCAGACACACGGGGACTTAAAGGACGATTACAACAGTTCCATAGTCCAACAGTACTTAAAGGCGCCGGATCAACTTACGTTACCAGCCAAACATGTAACTCCAAGGGAAGTTCAAAGAAAGATTGCCCAGCTACGGCCAAAAAAAACTCCAGGAAAGGATGAAATAACGGGTGAAATAGTAAAACGGTTACCACCCAAAAGCATATTATTGTTAACCTACATATACAATTCGATTTTACGACTTGGGTATTATCCGGAAGCATGGAAACAATTATTCTGATGATACCAAAACCAAACAAAGATCCAGCAAAGCCCTCTTCTTACAGACCTATAAGTCTGCTGTCTGTTCTATCGAAAGTATTCGAGATGCTATTGAAGGACCGCATACTCACATCAATAACTACTAGTAAATTAATTCCGAATCACCAGTTTGGATTCCGGGCAAAACACTCAACAATTCAACAGATTCATCGAATAGTTGATCGTATATCGGCGGCATTCGAAAAGAAGCAGTACTGCAACGCAGTTCTCCTGGATGTAAAGCAGGCATTCGATAGAGTGTGGCATGATGGCCTTCTATTCAAACTCAGAGGGAACATAAATAATGATGTACACTCAGTACTCCAGTCTTATCTAGCAAATAGAATCTTCCGAATTAAAATTAATACTACATCGTCCGATAGGTTTAAAGTACGAGCGTCAGTTCCGCAGGGAAGTATATTAGGACCGCTTTTGTATACTACGAGTATATATACCGCAGATATCCCGGTAACGAATTCAACGGTACTTGGAACATTTGCCGATGATACTTGCATATTGGCTAAGCATGAAAATCCAGTTTATGCATCAGCGCTCATACAAGAACACTTAGATAAAATAGTTGTAAGGGCAAATAAATGGAAAATTAAGATAAATCATGATAAAAGTCAGCAAATTACCTTTACGTTAAACAAGGGTACCTGTCCACCCGTGAAGATAAATGATCATTTCTTACCTCCGGTTCAGAGTATTAAATACTTAGGAGTAATTATGGACCAGCGACTAACATGGCAGCCTCACATAACACACGTGAGAAATAAGATAGCAACAAGAATGACCATACTAAAAAGATTTTTCGATGCACGATCGACTGTGAGGCTGTCCTGCAGGCGTCTCATATACTTGACGGTTATAGCTCCCATATGGAGGTATGGTATTGAGGTGTTCGGATCGGCAGCTAGAAGTAACATCAATAAAATCCAACAGCTGCAGTCGAAGATTCTTCGTAGAATAGTTGGAGCTCCATACTTTGTTTCTAATGACACATTACATAATGATCTGCATGTTCCTTATGTTCATGAGTACTATGCTGAGCAGTATAGAAAATTCTTTGAAAAGCTGCCAGACAGTGGTAATATCAACGTGGTCAGCATGTATCACCAGGATCTTCTAGGCGTTCCACAAAGAAGGCTAAGAAGGAAGTGGTGCCGGGATGTATTAAATCATAGCTAACGATGGAGTACATACCAGAGAGCTGTTGCAGAAACAGTGCAAGCAGACTCTCCCTACCTCAACAACGCACATGGTGTAGGGTAGGGGTATCAATGAAACTGAACAATGCAGTGGAGGTAAGTAATAAGCGCCGTGTTCGTAAATAGTAAACTGAAAAAAAAAAAAAAAAAAAAAAAAGGACCAGGTCCTGCGCTCTCCTCATCTGACCCATGTGCGTGGAGTAGAGTGGGATTATCGGTAACGGCGAGATTGTTTACGGTAGAAATAGATATTAAGATTAGATTAAGAGTTATACATAGTTAAAGTAATAATATTATAATTACTACTGTCACTATTAGTATAGCTTCTCTTCGTTTAAATTCCTATTCTTTATTTTTTGCGGACGACATTCTCCTGTTCTCTTCGTCTGAGGATGTTTTAGCAGCCTATGAAGCACTCAGTTCGTCGCTCATTGTGCTGGAACATTCTCTCTCCTTAATTAATCTTTCAATTTCTCCCTCTAAGTCTTCTTATACTATTTTTACCCTCCGTACCTATAACCCTGCTTTGGTCAACCTATCCTTAAACAATGTATCTCTTTCCCGTGTTAATTGCTTTTGTTATCTCGGTGTCTTTCTTGATAGTCGTTTGTCCTTTTCTGAACACATCAAATATCTTTCTGCTTTCACTATTAAAAAGCTAAACTTGCTGAAAGCCCTGTCGCCAACTAAATGGGGTGGCGATCCCTATATTCTTATTTCTCTTTACAAATCTATTATCCGTTCCAAATTTGATTATTGTTCTTTTATTTATGGTAGTGCGTCCAAGACACGTCTTTCCAAACTAGATGTAATTCAAAATTCTTGCCTTCGTCTCTGCCTTGGCGCTCTTAAATCCTCTCCAACCCCTGCTATTCTTTCTGAATCCAATTCGTCATCCCTGTCTATTCGTAGATCCTATCTAATATCGTTTCCTTGTTAAACGTCTTCCTCTCGCATCTTCTACCCTTGTTCAGTCTTATCTTTCGTTTTATAATAGCTGGCGCTTCACTCCCAGCAAAACCCCTATTCTGGCTTTTATTTCACATCGTCTCGGTTCATTTTGGCCGTATATTATCTCGTTCAATAATCTTATTTTTCCTTCGACTTCGCTGACATCTGTCATCCTCCTAAGGTATTTATCCTCCCCTCATTTGCAAAAAATCTCCCCTAAGCCGTAATTAAACAGGTATTTCACAGCACTATCAATTTCCTATTTCCCTCTCATGTTACCATTTACACGGATGGTTCGAGGGGGCCTAGTGGTGTTGGTGCTTCCTTCATCCTTCCTGATCTTAACCTCTCAGAATCTTTTCGCCTTCCTTATTTCTGTTCCATATTCACGGCCGAGTTGTTGGCAATCCTTCGCTCTATTATTTTCATTTCCTCGAATCAATTTTCCTCTAAGTTTTTAATTATCTCTGACTCTTTGAGCGCCCGTCAGGCCATATCCTTTCCCCTTCCTGATCATTCCTGTGACACTTTGTTATCCTCCGTATACGTTCACTCATTCACAATCTTTCCTATCTCCATTCAGTCAATATTGATCTACTGTGGGTACCTGGCCACTCGGGCATATTTGGCAATGAAGCGGCTGATTCCATGGCTCGGGCTGCTGCTGCTTCCTCTCGTCTTTTTTTAAAAAAAAATCCATCCGTTAACCTTCTATCAATTTGTAAAAGCTTTCATATCCGATTTTGGTCGGACTCCTATGTTTCTTCTTTTTCTAATAATTATTCATTTCATCTGTCTATTCAGCCTACTCTTCCTTCATATTCATGATTTCTTTTGCATCCCTCCCTTCGTCGTTCTGATGTTGTTCGCATGCGCTTTGGCCATTCTTTGCTGCCTTCATCCAGATTTCGTTTCTCCTTGATTTCTTCTCCACACTGTCCTCTCCATCCGGATGATGCAATTATTTGCGACGCCGATCATGTGTTCTTCCAGTGTTCATCCCTCTCCGTGGAGCGTTCTGCCTTATATTCTTATTTGCTTAAGCTTGGACTTCCTACCCCTTATTGTGCATCCTATATATCCTGTCCTTTCCTTCCCCACTAATTATTCCTGCTATCTGTTCCTTTTTAGTTAAAATTTCTGATCGGATCAAAATATAACCGACTTCTTTCCTTACCTTTTGTTTCTGGGTAAAGGTCCCCTTGGTTGACGAGCCCAAAAAAAAAAAAAAAAAAAAAAAAAAAACTACTGTCAATGCTGTCACACCGCAATGGGGGTGATCAATATAGAGTTATTTATTTATATTTAAGTATTGTTTAAAAAGAACTGTAGCGTCGCCAATAGTGGTCTAAGGGCTGGAGTGGTGTAAAATAAATAATAAAAAAAAAAAAAAAAAAAAAGGCTTTTCATTGTAAATAAAAAAAAAATGGTAAAAGTTAAATAACGATCGATGCTGGATCAAATCCCCGCGGGTGTGACTCCTCCTGGAGTATTAACGAAATTTAAAAAAAAAAATAAATAAATAATAAAAGAACAAGAAATTTAATAAAAAACACGTATTCTTTTTATCCATACGACAGAAAATTTTTACAACCAAACGAAGTATCAACCGGAAACGCTCCACAACTAGAAAAAAAGAAAAATAAACATATATATATATATATGAAAAAATTACGTTCACATCGGCAATTGGGCGGCACGACTTCTGCCGAAGATCGACACGCAACTCCACTCACAGCTGCCGGATCAACAGTAGCCAAACGACCACGACCGATGTACATATATCAACTGTGGCTAGCCAAAAGAGTAATTAATACAAACGGCCTATCTACATCGTAGCATCAGCAATCAAACACACCATCATTTGCGCTTCCCAATTTTTATATAACTTCTCGTAGCTTCCGCTGCTGGCAATAACGGCCGGTGTACACACGTCGCGTCCAAAGGCGACTCTTTTGTCGCAGACCACTGGCATAAAGACATCTGCACAGCTCGCAACGCTATGCGGCCGAAATTTCGATGAAAGTGCGAAATTCTAGCATTTAACTATGTATAAGAGTCCTTGGTAACCAACTAGTGTGACGTAGTTAGTTAGGTTGCGGTGTTTCGGTCGGGTAGGGCCTGGTTCGAATGTCGTACATTAATGCTTCACAGGAAAAAAAAAAAAAAAAAACGAAAAAGATCACTTTCACTAAGTTAATGTACATAGTTGGCGTGGCCCAAAAAAGAAAAAAAAAGGAATCTTTGTTCGTATTGCCGACGACAGGGAATATTGCGATGATGCCGAGAGATCGACAATTAAACGATTTCAATCAAAGGATAATTTCTAACTCGACATCATCACAAGATAGTGTTATAGTTGGCCCGGTCGATCGAAGACGTCTGATATTTAAATGTTCGGCAACATTTAATTCTGTTTTCTCGGGTTCGGTGCCTTTTGGTGTAGTTGCTGTGTGCCGAAACCTATCAGCGACGCTTACACGGCTAAAATCAAAAATTTCTCCCCATTGCGATCGGAGACTCGATTTGGGCAATAAGTTGTGTAGATATATTTATGTACGCGGCTGATGACGGAAATGGTGAGCTTCTGTACGCAGAGAATGTTTTCCCGTTACTTACCCCACGTAGTATTGAGCAGCTAATCGCTGATCAATCAGATAGTTCAATCCGGGTGGTAACTTATTCCAAGTGAAAATCACTTTTAGATACACATCACACTATAAAGTGCCGATGCGTCGTAATAATTTCTATCCGGTATCAGAGGTAAATTCTAAATCACACTGATCACACATATATTGAGTTTTTATTTGATGATGGGTTATATCGGAAAACGTTTCGAAGTAAGCAATCATTTTATATTCTTAAAGTTGTTTATTATATAATTGTATTTGTTATAACTTTCAATGTTCTATAATTAGCAAACATGATGTTGAAAAACATTCTTTATTAAATTAACATACTCATTTATCATACTGTCCCATCATTCAGCGCTGACAACAGACCGTACCACTTACGGTGCTGCCGACGGCGAAATGTGCTAGATCCGCAATGGTAACAACGGTAATGAATAGATCAGAACATGTCCTGAAAATCGGATTGTCTGACAGCGGCCAATCGGCAATTTTGACGGTTTAAACATTTACGGTCAAATTTCAATTCTCGAACGGTTTACACGGTGCAGAAATTCCTCCGAGGAGTCACTCTTAGTCATCGAACTTTGCAGCGAAATTTTCCGTTGGCCGATACAGACGCATAAAAATGTTGCGCGAATATGTGTCGCCATTGACTTCCGCAGACTGCGTCTTCTTCTAACCCGGTCGCGACACGTGTTTCAACTAAAAGATTTTTAAACTTCTTTTAAAGAGCTTCGTCTATTTTCTTATACCGTCTGGCTAGTAAATTTTTGCCGTATTTCCTCGGCAACGGAACAAAATACAACTCTATTGTACCCCATTTACACGTACACATACAACGAAAATAAAAATAAAAAGAAGCAAAGAAGAGAAATATATACTTACACCATTTAGAACGAGGACAGCACCCCTGCAATTTCATGTAAATCTTATTTTTTTTCCTTCCCTTATTCAACTTCGTTGTCCGCCTAGCGTGGGATAAGCAGATAACGGCGGCCCGGCGGGGGGGGGGTGAATTTAAACAAAACACCGGAGAAAAATTCATCGAAATTTACAAAACTCGAATTAACCAGACCGGAAAATTAACAGTCTCCTTTAACGCTATTTTTAGCCTGCGATCGAGCGGGAGTTTTCCGAAGAATACATGTTTTCTAAAATTAAATAATTTTCATCCGTTTACGTTCGTCAATCTCCCATCATCCCCAACAGTACTTTTTTCTTTCTTTCTTTTTTTTTTTTTTTTTTTTTTTACTAGTTTGATAATTAAAAAATTCAACGAAGAAACTTTTCACTGACAACAATGACTATGCATGTATTGTTTTCTTTTTTTTTTCTTTTTTTTTTTTATATACATATATATTTTTTGGAGGTTTTTAAAACCGCGCCAGATGCAGATAAAAGGAAAACAAATGTTGGATGATAGTTGGTTTCCGTTGTGCGTAATTCGCGTGATTATAATATTTCATAAATTATGTTTCAATTTTTGTCTTGTCGAATGAATACGTTTTCTCGGTTTTACTGTATGGCAACGAGAGTTGGACGTTAGATGCTATCTCAGAAAGAAGTGTACAGAGGCCTTTGAATTATATTCGTATAAGGCGTATGCTGAAAATTCGGTGGAGCTTAAAAGTTTCTAATAAAGAAGTCCTCAAAAGAATCAATAAACGCCCGGAATTATTACATTTGATTAAGGAAAGTAAACTACGCTATCTAGGCCGCACATCATGAGAGGCCAAAAATATGAGATTTTACGTCTCATTATGGAAGGAAAGCTATTGGGCAAAAGATTAAAAGGGCGCCCACAAAATTCGTGGACAAAGGATTTTCATCGTTGGTTCCACTGTTCGCCGATTGAAATGTTCAGATCTGCCATGTCTAGAAAAAACATTGCCGTGTTGATCGCGCCAACCTTCATAATGAGGAAAAAAAGTATGCAAGTTTGAGTATCAAATTTTTTTTCATAATCGTTTCAGCAATCGATAACAATTTTTGTCGTGTTTTATTTTTTTTTTTTTGTTTTTCATTCGATCGTGTACCATGATTCTTTCGTCTGTTCCATATTTATTAACGCTACGAAAGACAACATCTAGAATTTTGTGATTTGCTGATAGCCAAATAATTCGAAACCGGGTCAAAAATACGAAGAATGGCGTGGGTTTTTGATTTTTAAAATCGTTCCAATATTATCAAAAATGCCGATACCGATATTCGATGGTTATATTACAAATGAGTTTGCTTAGGCCAACAAACGGTAAAAACACGAGACTCTAATCACCGTTTCCTAAATCGGTTGCTAGATCCCGAACTTTTAATTTCTTAATCAGATACAAAAATAGTCATTATTTTGCACAGAGTGACATAGTCAATTGAAACCGAGAGACTATTCTGTAAGAATTATATAAAAGTATTTCATCCGGGGTCCACGCTCGCGAGGTCTGAAGTATTGAATTTTTTACGCATACACCTGTGTACTATTCAAAAAAAGAAATATTTTAATTATTCGTTTATTTATTTTTAGTTTGAAGATCTGTCAGATCTCTATCGTTAAAAGAAAACGCTTAATTAAAATAAAAAAGGCAACAGCAAAAAAATAAAAATTAAACTAAACGTACAATTCAAAAAAGGAAAATGAAAAAAGAAAATATTGAATTAGAAATTTACAAAATATAACGCAGAAAATGGAGAATGATACATCGTAGCTGATTATATGGTAAAGTGCCGATCGGATCAGGTGTGTTAGATTTATTGAAACAAACCGCCTGCTCTTAAATTAATAGTAAAACAAGGTATATAATTCACATAAATGCATAAACAACGTTATTGTTCCTTGCACGTTGAAATTTAATTACTATCAGAGTGTCAAAAAAAAGTCGAGATCAAATTAAAATTTTCAAAACGATTAACGACTAAAATTTATTCTTACAAAAATCGGAAAAAACTTACTTTCAAAAAAAGGTCACTCTGTACGTATCTTTTCTAAATTACACAACAAAAACAGCTCCTACAATATATATATATATATGTATATATGTACAGATGGATGCTTGTGCCTTTCTGAAATTCAAATATTTTAAAAGTGTGTAATACAGAAAAACGCGTTAAAATTCAAAATAACAAAATTTGCTTTAAACACGTTACCACCACGAAAGTAAACTCCATTCAACACTTATCGCCTATTTTACTAACAAACGAAGTCATACTCCGAAATAAATTATTATTTAAAAGTCGAGTGAAAATTCTGATTTACCGACTCGACGAATCTTTTGTTTTATACAAAATATTTTCGAAATGAAACAGCTGGACGACGACCGGTTCATTTACAAAAACTGAATATACCTGTTGCGTAGCAGCTGGCCCGCTTTCGTCTATTGTAAATCTCATTGTACACTTGCGTATACCAAGCTGCACAAGTAAATAGAATTTTAAAAATTAGTAATCACGGTCGAACCGGTGGTGAAGGTTGCGAGCATTCTGAAAATCGAAATTAAAAATTGGATAGCAAATTCAAAAAAAAAAAGGAAAACAAACAAAAAGAAAAAGGAACGTTTTTTAAACGAATATATACAGTATGAGTAGTATATATATATATATGTATACCATATACATACATATACATCAGGTTGCAATAACAGGACTGTTTACAAGCAAATGCTGTTCACCTCTAGTTTAACGTTTTCTCCTTCTGTGCATGCAGCAAAGGACACTTTAAAGACGCGGGGAATTAGAGCGGACGGAAGTTATATTGGGAAAAGTTTAGAAATTGAGAAAATCGAAGAAGCTGGCAAAAGAATAACCTTTAGAGGGGGGAGAAAGAGGATGCAATAAAAAGTCGGAAGTTTTTAACGCGCATTCTGAGGAAATAAATGGAAATAGTCATTCAGATCGCGAATTAGAGTCCGGAGGAATAGCATAGAAATAATACTTATAAGAGAAGCACGGGGAAAAGCAAAGTAGGAAGTAAACTAAGCCGAAAGCGAACTGTTGAGGAAATAATGAAGCGGCTAATAATAGGAAAATCGTTGAACCGAGAAAAAGAAGTAGGAGTCGGCCGAATGGTAAGATAAAAGAAGTTCGAATTGAAAAAGACAAAAGGACAAAAAGACAAAAAAAAAAAAAGGACAGAATCAGACAAATAACAACGTGGTGAGAATGAAAAAGGAGAAAATAAAAAAGTTTTTGGGCTACTTACGAAGCGACCGTTGATCGTAGCCGAACATACTTAAGAATCGGCCTCTGCTCATTTCGGAAAGTGCCGCATTGATGACTGGAACGGATGACGATTACAGATCAAGAAATGAATATGAGGCAGAGAGAGGTGGCTCCCGTGAAGCACCCTTCGAGTCGGAAAACAGGAAGTACTTGGACATATTTTACCGGTACGAAGATATGTAAAAATGATTGCATACCGAAAGAGGACGGATCCGGCTAAGAATATTATAGAGATACTCGTAAAAGAGGATAATTTAGAAGATTCGAAATAACTCAAGATTTTGAGCCGTCTGTAAAAATTAAGGTACATGAAGGAAAAGAGAAAGGGTAATATACATAAAATTATATTCATTACGCACGGCGGAAGAAAGAAATGATTTAATGTTCGGAGAAAGGATAAATTAGAGCAAGTTCGGAAAGGTTACACGAGGAAGGGTCCATGTTGGGGTGAGAGCAGAAAAAGGAAGAGACATTGAAAGAAATCGAGGATAGGACACTGGAGTTTTGCGAGATGAGAAACGCCCGCTAGTAAGAATATACTGGTAAAAATTAATGAAATTGAAATCTCTCGGTGAAGTCTTCAAATAAATAACAGACGAAAGCCAGTTTCTGCTAAAATGACCGTGAAATGCAGTTCGATGCAGCAAAGGACGAAGATACCGCAGTTATTAAAAACCGGAGGAGAAAGGATTTAGAAGCACTAGAGCATAAAGGAATGAGTCAAATTTGAGAGCACAAATATAGAAGTAGTTCATATGATTACGAATAGATAGGTTACCAGCGAGAGTGATGTCGAGGTAAAAGAAAGTACTGAATAAGAAAACAAAACGGCGACAAGATTAACTCGACTGAAGGGACAAAATATGGAAAGCATCGAGGTTAAATCTTCGGAAGAATCGAAGAGATGGGGAGAATTTTACAGAATGATAAAATCTCGTCATTGGTGGAAAACGCGTAATTGTCAAAAGTAAATGTAAGAATGTCATCGGCGAAGAATGGAAAAGTAGAAGAAATACGAAGCTGGGGAAGCAAATGTTGAAAACATTAAGGCCAAGGCGTTATGATTTGCGCCAGAGATCGCAAAAAACTGATCTGGAGAAGCAGTGAAGAAGGGGAGAAAATACATATGGATTTATTACGGAAAAGAGGTTACCGATTAAGGAAATAAAGACAGGGTTTCCCGACGTTTTTTTTTTTATACTTCACACTGGTAAAGATTCTCTTAAGGGAAAAAAAAATTGTTTCCATGTTACGATTATAAAAATAATTGCTCGCATTTTAAAATAAGAAATTAAAAAAAAACAACCAAGATTAGTTAAAATTCTTATTAAATCATTAAGGCTTTTTTTTTTTTTAATAATTTCACAGACCAGATTATTCAGCTAAATTTGACGTTCCTAATTTAAAGGAAAAAAGTTTGTTTTGTTTCATTTTTTAAATATTTATAATTTTAATTATTTCAATTTTTTTCTTTTTCTTTTTTTTTTTTTTTAATCGTACATTACGTCTCTATGAGTTATTTTAATTCGTTAAACCGTTTGTGTTTATTGTTTTTATTTAATTTTTTTACTGCGCTTTTTGTATTACAAACCATGGTCGGACATACAGATGATATTACATACGGTTCTATAGGAAGTTTACACAAATTTCGAAAAAAGATACATACTGGTCATTTAGACACTGTGTACGGAAAAGATAATGTTGTCGATTACGAAGAATGCGGCTAATTGCCACTTAAATATCGCGTGTTGGACAACTGGCTGAATTGTATTTAGACAGGAGGAAATTATGAGATGGTCCCCGGGCGGCTAGTAGTGGTCTAGAAATCGCAGCGCTGTTTTTTTGTCACTGCTCCGATAAATGAGCAGTTGCGATTCCCCATGCGGTGATCAGAAAAACGCTGCTCACTGCTCCGGCAATTGATCCGACTCCAGAACAGCGAGTGCGAAAACGGTGATCACTTCTGTTGATTGTTCCGCTGCTTCTACACATCCAGGCGCACTATGCAAATCAAAACACATAGCCAGATGAAATGAACGCCACTACTGGCATGTTTTTTTCTGTCTCACAATTTTCTTCATGATCATGTTTCATCTTATTTTCCGAGAATTAAATTGAATGATATATGAACGATATCGTATTTTTCCTGTACTTTTTGAACATGTTTACAGGTGTTATTAATTTTTTTCTATCACCTATATGTATATATTTTTAGTATAAAATAAAGAAAAATCATTTAATTTTTCTACTCGTAATTGTGTAAAAAAATATTTATCTTTATCATCTATTAATCAAACATATCGCATGCCAAGTAAAAAAGTAACAATTTTGTTTCGGAGTATCCGACGGAGTAGCAAAAAATCACTGCTCATCTCGAAGAACTACTCTGGCAGATCAGTTGCTGAACATATCTCTCTAGTACCGGCCAAATGACACAGTGCGATTGTGTCTGCTGGTATGAATAATGGTTTGCCGAACATGATGTGTTGATGTAATCTGCCGCCGAAACCGGGAAAATTCCTACAATATACAGGAATGACCATCTACTTCTCTGCCTTTTTTTTTACATTTTATCATGACCTGCAATCCTGTATCACGTTGACTACATTGATCGAGTAGATGTTGTGTTTTTGTTTTGAGGTTTTCAAAAGATGGTTTTTTTTTTGTTTTTTTTTTTTTTTGAAATTTTTCTACGGGACCAGAAGAACCGTTCGTGATATACATGCATTATACGTTGCAGTATGTTGCTAGCGGACAGTAAGATACCGTCGGGGTGTAAACAAATGTACATTATTACGCTTCGAGCTACTGTCTGTCTGCATGTTTGAACTATCACTCACAGTCGATTATGTGCACTTTTTTTCATGGACCTCCAAGGTAGAGCATTGATGTTATTGATATATGTACAATGACTACAGCTGTTCGACAAGAATGGTTTTAGTACGATTTTGCTGTTCGCCAAGCGATCCGGATAATCAAATATAGTTTAATAAATTAGCATTGAAGGTAATATATTTAATGACTTTTTCATTTTTTGAAATCTTTAGAGTTTTTTCACTAATTGCGATAATCCGGAAACTAGGATTTAAGTAATCTCTACAGTTCGTTTTTATCGATGCAAGCGAACTAAATTCAGATCGGGATTTCGTTAAGAAGCTGAAAATCAACAAAATCGCTCTTCTCAATTCTCCGACGCCAACGACATAATTTTGCTCCGAAATTTTTCCTGTAAAATAATTATTCCCCTTTTCCCCGGAGACGGCATACTCAACTGATCCATAAGTGCAAAAATATCAGCGGGATAAGCCAGCATTTGTGCAAACTCCAGTGACCCCAACTGATCAATTTAAATCGCATTCATATCCAGAAATATTTGAATTTCTTTTCGAAATTCGAAAATCCGCGCTAAAAATTGTCCCCCCAAAAGAACTAACGAACGCAAAACGTTTTAAGATTACGTGCTCGGATCCACTTAATGACTGTTACACGCGAATATCAAGTACTTTTTTTCGTTAAATTCAAAGGCAACGTTTCAGAACCGAAGCATGCTTACCGAAAATGGTAGTATATATAGCCTACGTACACGCTTAAAACGTGCCTTTTGTTAGTAATTCTAAAAGTCCAGATTTATTTCCGCCACACAATAATTATCCCGATCATTTGTAACAAAAAAATCATTCTATAATTGTATTATAACTATTGCTGTCGTATACTTGTTATCAATTCTTCTCAAAATGGAAAATCTTTAATTCTATTGCCTTCGACATGTTGAACTAAAGCGATAATTATGAAAAAAGTTTTCTCTAATTTATGTCTATAAAATGGAAGATAAAATTGCGAAATAACATTTTTATTTTTATCGATTTAGAAAAAAGAAAAGAAAAGAATTAACTAAGTTCATGGTAGCCGCACTGTGCTGTCCTTTGTTGCGTCCATTTCGGACCGCCTAGTTATTTAATTTTTTAGCTTAGTTTTCTTGTTGTTGGGTCAATGCCGCTGGCGCACCCACAAAAACAAAAAAAAATAACGACTGCTAGTAACTTATCAGTTAGAGACATTGCGTATCGGCCAATAGCTCCACCACGATACAATAATATTATATAATAAATACATACAGAATTATAATTAAATAACGTAAGTATTATTCGACTGCACAGGAAAACATCGAGCAAAAAAAAAAAAACCGGCGCTTTAAGAGTTAACGTATGTTATTATGCACTTCTTAAACTTCATATTAGCTTAAATATATATACATCACATGAACACACACATACATGCACATGCTGAGATATACACTCAGACACTCGGACTGCATTTGTGACTTACTGATTCACCTCAATAGATTGTGCTTAAGAAGCCTGCGGTGTTCGTATTTACGTATTTAGTATGCATGTACTCTGGTGGCCCGGAGTCATAATTCCCGATTGTTCTAATTATTTCATTGTTCTTCGAAATTTTCGCAGAACTTACTTGTAATATTGAGAATGAAATCGTTTAAAAATGGTACCACCTCAGTGCACTAACTCAGATATTTTTTTGTCTACCTATTTGCTTATAATAGTACATATGTGATACATGTATTTTGAAGCGCTTGTAGTTTCATATAAGTGGTATCTGAGACTGATGATCATACGGTATAACTAAAGGCTCATGTATTTAATGTATTTTATAGTAAAGTGATAAGTTATCTCTACAACTAGTAACGTCAGTAGATTCGCCCTACTGAAGGTACTTTTACAGAACCATCTCCGATATCTGAGGTAATTTGGTTTGAAATATTCCGAGTTAAGCTCACTAATTATTTGAAAGAGATACTTGTTCGTGTTTTTTTTTTTTTTTTTAATTTTTCCTTCTCCACCAGCAATAGTTGTAACCATTTCAAGTACGTAGTTTGTATTTTGATTGGGTATATGTTTTATATTATTATGATTAACGCGCAATCGCATGACCGACATTTTATTTCCTTACAATGAATGTAATAAAATTTGATTTTTTAAACTGTGACAAAACGAAAAAAATCCAACGAAGTGAAATGGCAAAAATTATACTAAATTATTTGTTTTTAATCATATTTAAAAACTTATTTCGGAGCAATTGATAGATTTTTCTTATTTCTTTGAAATACTGATCTCCAGTTTTTCTTTTTTTTCTTCTTTTCTTCGCTTTATAGTACGACATACAGAAAGCATTTGAATCTATACGGATGGTTCGAAGTCTGATGCTGGCGTTGGAGTTGCATTCATTATCCCCGTGCTTACTCCTATTCCGAATCATTTCGGTTGCCCTCCTTTTCCTCTATTTTCCTCGCCGAATTCATGGCTATCTCGCAAGCAGTCCGTTTTATATCCTCGACAAACATCATGTCTAGATTCCTCCTATCCTCGGACTACTGGAAAAGTGTTTTATTGGCTATCTCCTCTCCCTTTCCTACTCACGTCGCTGATTCCATTATTCTCCAAATTCGCTTTTCAATTTCTAATTTATCGGCATTCCGTTGGATGATTCCCGGTCATTGCGGCATTGCTGGCAACGAGTCGGTTGACCCTGCACGTTCGGCGGCGATCAATGGCCTATTCATTAGTAGATTTCCTGCTCAAACTCTCTACTGTCTCTCTTATCGCTCCCATCGCGATTTCTGGACCGAATTCTACTCTTCATTCTTTATTACCGATCCTCGATCTTTTGTTACCCTTCTATATAGAGCCCTTTCCTTCCTCTCTTCCCTGGTTTAATCCGTCGTTCCCCTACCTTGGCCTATCGACTATTTCTTCTATAGTTCGCCTGCGATTCAATCATAGAGTCTACTTTCGCTTTTCTCTTGTTCAATCACCCTTGTGATACCTTCCAGAGCTTAATTATACCTGCAATGCGAATCGCGTCTTGTTCGAATGTCCCTTTATTTTCTCCGAACGTGCTACCCTCTATTCTCTAATTTTCTGCACCTTGGCCTCTCTACTTCTTATAGTGCCCACGCCATTCTTGCAATCCCCTCTATCAATATATAATTTAGGGCTTTATTTATCCCCTCAATTTCTAATCTTTTCCCCTTATGTAATGTACAATTCTCTGCGTTGGGTAAGTTCCACTGTTGACGCGCCTAAAAAATTAAATTAAAAAAAAAAAACAAAAAAAAAAACAAAAAAAAAACAAACGCCTCATTCTTGCCTTTAGTGTTATTCGTTATTCACACATTTCTAATTGCATTACACTTTGATATTTAGTTATTCAACAATGTGAGATGTTTTTTTATTTGAAAATAACATGTTTAATAAAGGTCGGTTATGTTCGCGTTTTATTTTCGTGGAACCGGCGAGGCTTGTAAATTAAGTATTGAATTTTAACGAAGGAATAAACGATAATCTAGTGGAACGAATCCCTTAAAAGAACTAGAATGATCGGAATGCCCCTTCCCAAAGAAAAAAGTTTAGACTAAAAACAAGATAATCGTCTACAACCGGAGAGTATTTTTAAATTTATTTAAAGTAGCCCGGCAGCCGGGGCTATTTTCGACGCCGAGAAGTTACATCTTATAAGTAATAGACTTATAAATGTAGTAAAGGAACAAAGGAAAGATAAAAAAGGAAAAGAAAGGAAAGGAAAAGGAGACGAAAGGAGTATATAACACTGTAGCGTCAATCATTATAAATTTTTATACGGAAAAAACGTCATCATCAAAGAAAATTTCGTGTGCTGCAATTATGTGTTATATTATAATAAAATAAACTTTAATAACAAACAATATAGATCAATAAATTAGATAAATACCTATTTAGAAACGTTTTCGGGCATAACCCATCATCAGCTAACACTAACTTAAAGGAAACTTAAAATGTATGTTTTAAGTTTCCTTTAAGTTAGTGTTAGCTGATGATGGGTTATGCCCGAAAACGTGTCTAAATAGGTATTTATCTAATTTATTGATCTATATTGTTTGTTATTAAAGTTTATTTTATTATACCATTTTAACAAACAGGATGTATTCACCTACATTTATGTGTTATATTCTTTCGGTTTGTTTTATCCTCCGATATGTTTTGTGCAATTAAGTATACTTCTACGCAATATTTCTGTTAAACGCCCTTTTGTATAGAGACTTTTTTCTGTTTCACGAGTTTTTCTGGATTTATGAGAATTCAAAATTATCTCTTTCGATAAGAAAAAGGAATATTAAATTAGCGAGTTTTATTATGCAAAAATTCTTTACCTTTTATCGAACGCACGTTTATTCCGAAGCAATGAAAGGCGTTCTCCGGAGTCTATCAAGCATATTCTTACTTTTTCATTTACTGAAAGCGCATTTAGCCGGTCATAAAATCGAAAACGGACGTATTAAACATAAATAAACGAGAGAATGAATCGAATTAAAAATTTTTACGCTGCTCCTGCTCTTACGAAAATGTCGAAATAAAAAGAACAAGGCAGTTCCCAGATAAAAGTTTACTGCATCGAATTTATTTATTATTTTAAATTTAACAATTTGAACTTAACGTACTAATAAAAATTCATCGGGATTTTAAGTTGGATTATTTACCTCGTTAAAACAGATTAATTACGTTCCGAATCGAAAACACTAGGATGTACGAATTTTTTTTGTCACTTATGATCGGAACTGAACGAATCAAAACATCAGGTTACGCAACAGGTAACCCTTGAAAACGTTGTTGAAATGTAGGTTTCAAAGGAGAATTGAACCATCTTTAATTCTGATGTCTGATAACGAAATCTCAGCCGTTACCAGTCTTCTGCTAGTTTGACAATCGATATTGCGAATGAAAAGGGAAAAGAGTTACACAACAAGGCGGTTTACGACTATGGTAGAAAGTGATTATTATGGCGGAGTTCCGTTTGATCTGTTGATAAAGAACAGAAGACTAAACGTATGCAACTTTCTTCAGGCTATATACTCTCCCTTTCCGCTCATATTCCCTCGATTTTATTGTTTTCCGTATACGTTCTCTCATCTATAGTCTTTCCCTTTCCCATTCCATTTCCATCGACCTGGTTTGGGTTCCAAGTCATGTGAGTATTGATGGTAACGAGACGGTGCACTCCTTAGCACGCTTAGCGTTACACTCTCCACATTTTGTTAAAAAGATTCCTGGTCACAACATACTTCCCCTCTCCAAAAGAATGCATGTCAGACTTTGGGCGGATGTGTATCCTTGCTCCTTCTCCAATCCTAACTCATTTTACCTTTCTATTCAGCCTAGACCTCCTTCTTGTTCTTGGTTCTATCATTTTCCTACTCTTAAACGTTTTTTCATCATTGCCATCTGCCGTCTATGATTCAATCATACTTTGCTCCCATCCTCTCGGCATCGTTTTGCTCTTTTCCCATCCCCTTATTGTCCTTTGCACTCTGGCGGCTGTTCCTTCATTTGTGATCCTGACCACGTGCTGTTTAAATGTTCCAGTCTTTCCTGCGAGCGTAATATCCTGTACGTTTAATTATTAAAGCTGAATTATCCTACTCCATATAGTGCTTCCTATATCTTAGATTTGCCGTCATCCAATGTGGTTCCTATTCTTGTCTCTTTTCTGTCACCGATTTCTGACCGGATCAAAATTTAATCTCTAATCTAGTCCAATTGTCCTGGGTAGCTGGCCAAGCCCCAAAAAAAAACTTAAATAAATGTAATCGAGGTAAATAGAACCGCCTTTATTTATCCAGTTCCAGACTACGGTAAAAAAAAAAACAAAACAACAATTAAATGAGCATTGTTAGATACATCGTGAGTCAAAAGAGAGATAGAATTAGGAATGAGGATGTTTAACATCGTATATGTAGTTGCAAAGAAGATGGGACAGAATTTGTAGATGATATGTGTCATCTGTAGAATCATGTTTTCTTTTTTGTTTTTTTGTTTTTTTTTAACTGTTGCCTGCCCCCAGTGCGATATTGATTTAAGTGGATGTGGGGTGGTCTTTGCATTATTTAGATTCATTTCACTTGAAAATCTATTCAGTTTATTTCGTTTTACTAAGCACCGCACAAGTACTTCTGATCCGCAATGATTCGACGTCATCTAGAAACAAATATTACGATTTCACATACTTTCTATATTGAGTAATTTTTGGATTTCAAGTATTCTGTTTTGTACTGTTTCAATAGAATACGAACAATTTCATTTGTTTCATAATATTATTCATATATTCGCTGAAAACAATATACACAACCCGAATCTATTAAAATTATCGATGTCGAATTTGTTTACATTAGGGGGCGTAAATTTTTTTACTTATTACCTTATGATGGAAAGGAAGAAGAAGCGAGATAAAATCGAGTTAGAAAAAAATGGCGCGGTGCCCTAGTTTTACAATGAGCGCTAGTTTAGCCGGCACATGTTAAAGATGAATGATGAAAAATTCGATTCGGAGTTTGAAAGTAAATAAAGAACGAACCTAGAGCAATTTCACAGGACTCGTACGGATGAATGAAAAGCCAGATAAAGAGACACCGCTGAAATGTATATCGAATTCTGATATATTGCGTCGCGTCTATTCGGGTTATCCCGGGTTTAACAAAACCGATGAAAATACAAAAAAAGAAAAAAAGAAAAAAAAGAGAGAGAGAGAGAGAGAGAAGGAGAGAAATGAAAAAATTGAACAATAAATTTACTCGTTTACTTGGAAAACATAATAAATAACCTACCAGAGAGGGGAAAAAGTATAAAAATAAAACAAGCCAATAAACAAGTGTAGAGGTTGACGACTAGGAAATATATTTTCCGAATTAATCCGACAGCGGTTGGAACAGTCGAAGCGAAAATATAGGCCGACAAGTAATTTTATATTAGGCGTTTTTTTGTTGTTGTTGTTTTTTTCTTTTTGGATTTTTCGGTTGTTTTTTCCGATTTAAAATTATTCAAAGGTACGTGATTCTATTTGTTTTTGCAGCTTACAAATCGAACGTGAATAACTCTTTCACGCTACGCAATTCGATTTTTTACTTCAAGTGCCCGAAAACCCGAAAGAAAAATAAAAAACAACCAACTACTATACATCTGATTATTGTTCGGTTAATTTATTCTCTCCCGGCTACATATTAGTGTATGCCTTTTTCCACTTCATATATCCACAGAAAGTAGTGTAGTTAAAATGGTCGACTAGCAAAACAGAGGTGCCGTACAAAATTTTTCTCGTTCTTGACTTTACGCCGCTAAGAGTCTATGCGCCTGAGATATATGGAATATTTCTGACACCAGAATCTAAGGGAAAGTTTAAAGGTGGAACATCTCAACAAAAGAAAGGACCTGCCAATTTTTATATCTATTAGACTTTTATAAACGGCTTCCAGATCTCACTTATACATCTACACGAGCTACTTCATTATTTACTCCAGTTGCAGCGGTTATTCCCCCCTCGTCTGGTTCTTCTACACTTCGCATCGAAGTGTCCCCAGTTATTCACGTCAAAATTTAAAACACGTATTATTATTAATTCGTAATCTTCATTTCTCTGATTGATTGCGTATTAGCTTAATTTCTTCTTACTACTCCCAGCAAAGTCAAGGAGTATTCTCATTTCATGACGCCGGTTTTTATTTCTAATGTTAACAAATATATATATAGATACGGTTACAAATAGCAACATTAATATTTATTATTCGATAAAAAATATATTTCAGAGTGATATATACCTTAAGTGGGGTGATATTATCGTAATTCTCATACAACATTAATTTACCTTAATTAGAGTAGGCACCGAAATCACAAATTACATTATCTAGAAACAATTTAATGAATATTTAATATGTAGTTTTTAATTATTATTGTAATATGAATTTGATGCCTACTCTAATTAAGGTATATTAATGTTGTATGAGAATTACAATAATATCACCCCCGACTTAAGGTATATATCACTCTGAATTATATTTTTTATCGAATAATAAATATTAATGTTGCTATTTGTAACCGTATCTATATATATATATATTTGTTAACATTAGAAATAAAAACCGGCGTCATGAAATGAGAATACTCCTTGACTTTGCTGGGAGTAGTAAGTATTCAAATAATTATTTATTTACTTTTTAGTATATTTCTATTAAATTATTATTGTTCACTTTTTATGCGTTTTTATTCAATTTTTATAATAAATCTCGAAATCGGTACCTTTTCTTTAACTTTTTATTTAACAGCTTTTAGACTTAAATTTTTTTTTCGATAAAAATCAACGTTTTTATCACATTATTCTCTATATTTTATGCTTGAAAAAAAAAAAGAAGAAAAAAAAAAAAGGAAAAAACAATTTCTTCATTTTACATCGACGGTAAAAACATCAAAATACATATTTCCTTAGTCAAAGCTACATTTCCATGGTAATTTGGCAAATTGATCGTATTTTAAGTCAATCACCTCCGTTATTACTAATAAGAAATTATTTAAAGGACCACATTTTTCACATTTTTTACGGAACATTTAATTTATGTTCACCGATTTTCATCAGTACTACTCTCATGGTACCACCGCTGAGTGGTATACTTTTTCTAATAGCCAAATAGAATCAGTAAAATCGGTCTATATAAATATGGGTTATGCGCGAACAAACAAAAAAAAACATATAACCCCTCCTTGTTTTGAAAAGACGGGAAAAAAAAACAAAAAAAATTAAAATCGGAAAGGTATATCGTTATTCAAAAACTTTCTTTTCATTTCCGATAAAACTTATTTGCGTTTTGCGCCGTCTATTAATAATTTCAGATTATTATTATTATTATTTCGGTTTAAATGGTATCTGTTTGTTTGAGAGACGGATTGAAAAAATCGCAAACATAGTTTTAGCAAAGAAAATGTCGCTTTTTATGGTAATACTCTGATTGACAAAAAATTGTGGTCACTAAAGAGTACTGTATTACAAAATTATAGTTTAAAAATTAACAGAGAAAAATGAAAATTTTTTCAAACCAGCATTCTCAATACCTCTCAGGGTTTCAGTTTGAGTAAAGATCGAGTAACGATGATAGAAAGATATGTGAAAGCAATTGCCAGTGCTGATGCACCAACAAATGCTATCGAGATTAAATTACAATTATTTCTAGAATTAGTCACAGTTTACTTAGATTTTATTCCTGATTTAATTAGCTCGGCGCCACCCTTAAATCAACTAACAAGGAGAGATATAAAATTCGAATGGAATTCCAATTTTACAACAAAGTATTCGCGGAAAATTGAAAGGAAATCCCGTATTAACGTATTATGATGATGAAAAACGTCCAATTTGGAGCGATAATTTCACACGCAAAGAGAACACAGAGAACGGGTGAGCATTTAACGTATTTCTAAATTTACATGCGTATTAAATTTGCTTTCGATATTTGTTTGCCAAAAAATAAAAGTCCCCCTTATACGGACGACCCCTACGATAATTTGAAATTTTAGTTGTTTACCTACCGTCTGTCAAGGATTTCATTTTAAACTGACAAAATGCGCATCCTATTATAAACAAGTTCAGTCAAGCAATGATGTTTCATGCGCTGAGCATTCCGTATGTTAAGGTATAAAGATAATTATAATTTACATATACGAAATACTGAATTACAAAGAAACCTGACTCTTCACGCCGCAAAGAGGGATAGATTCGTGCTTTTTTGAACTTTTTGCCGAGGTTGAAAGTTTCATTAAGGAAATGAAATACGGTTCCAATATATCACATCATCATCATCATCATCATCATTGTTACAGTCCTAGAACTGGTTTTATTCCGTGATAAGTGCTTTCCAACTTGTCCGATCCTGCGCCAATCTTTTTATTTCTGTGTATATACTTAGTTGTACGTCCTTTACTAACATATCTATAAACGTCCTCCTCGGTCTTCCTCTTCCTCTTTTTCCCTGGACTTTTCCTTCCATCACATCACGTAGTAATCCGCCATGTCGTAGCACATGCCCCATCCAAGCCAACCGTCGTTTCTTTACTTGGCTGAGTAACGACCTTTCTTCCTGAACTCTATCGAGTACTTCTTCATTTGTGGCTTTTTTGGTCCAGCTTATTCGTTCCATTTTCCTCCAGCACCACATTTCAAAAGCCTGAAGTTTCTGTATAATTCTTTTATTCAAGGTCCATGTTTCCGCACAATAGAATGCTACCGGCCAAACATAACTTTTCACTATGCGTTTGCGAAGCTTCTTCGACATCGTCTTTTGTTGCAATATGTTTTGTTTTCCTTCCCATGCTAATTTGGCTAATCTGATTCTTACATTTACTTCTGTATCGCAATAGAGATCTTCATTTATTATCTGTCCCAGATATTTAAAACTTTTCACTTGTTTGATTTCTTCTCAAATTTATTTTTAAAAGGAATTTATGTGGTTTTTTACTTATCATAATTATCTTTGTTTTTTCTAAATTAATTTCTAAACCGTATTCTTTTCCTTTCACGCTTATATTCTGCACCATTTTCTCTAGAACCTTAGGAGACTCTGCCATTATGGCCTGGTCGTCTTTCGGAAGAGAAAAAAAATATTTTTTCAAAAATGTCGAGCTTTCGGCGCCCCGAGGGTCCAACTTTAAAGATTTTGTAAACCCAGATGCTACAAACTGTTTTTTTTTTGTTTTTTTTTTTTTTTTTTTGGAACGAAGTTGTTTTACGCAGCTTATCGGTAGGAGTAAACTGGCAGATAACGAAAATCGCGTTATGCATCGTCCAGCAGGTTCACTCTCATTCTCTTTCGCTGTGTCCCTTTCTGTTATATACGAGTGTGTGAGTGTGCGTTCGTGCGAATATCGAGATTCGAGCAGCAAGCATCGTACGCAGTCAGCTGTATAATCTCAATTCTAAACACGTGTAAATTTTATTGAATTTGAAATTTGGCACGGTTTTTGTATGTGACGTTAGCACACTTCAACGAGTCTGATGATTTATTTATTGTTTTTGTTATAATTCATACGGAATTTATATATTGTGTGCCATTTTTTTTATCGTAATACTTTATGAATGACTTTATACTTGTATATCTACCAAAAAGTAGTGAAAGGAACTTCGTTCCTACTGGGTGTCCAACTCTAGATATCACTTCGTTTTTTTTTTTGTTTTTTTTTGGGGGGGGGCTTGTCAACCAGCTTTACCCAGGAACAATTTATAAAGGGAAATTAATCAGTTATATTATGACAGAACAAACAATAGGAACAACGTGTGGAGCAGGAAAAGACAGGATATAGGAAGCATAATATGAAGTAGGAATACCAATTCGCAGCAAATTGGATTAGAAAGTAGAACACGCTCGATTGAAAGAGATGAACACTTTTGATAAAAACACATGATCAGCGTAGCAAGCATGCTCTTCGTTTGGGCGGAGAGGATAATGTGGAGCCGAAACCAATGGAAAACGAAAACGAGAAGAAGATAATAGAGTATGGCTTAAGAGCGCAGACGAATAACGGAGACAACAACAAAACAAAAAAGGTAAAGGAAACTGAGGAAAATAGGATTTTTCTTAAAAAAAAAGAAGCAGCAACCCGAGTACCGAAAAATATGCCGCTTCATTATCAGAAAGATGTCCCGAATTGCTGGGAACCCACGAAAAATAAATTTAAATGTAATGCAGGAGGATAAGCGAGTGTATATAGAGAATAATAAAATCACAAGAATGATCAGGAAGGCATCTCGCCTTCATGGAATCTGATATAATTAAGAATTTAGAAGAAAGTTAATTTGAGGAAATGAAAATAATAGAATGTAGGGCAGTCATTAATTACTGGAGGCTAACGTTCCATCGATCGTAGGGGTGGTTTCACCCCTGGACAAGGGTGTTGTTGGGTTACTTCCGGCATAGTTTAGGTGAACTTAACCCACTTTCAGGGGGTAGTTGGGTTAGAATCACAGAGAATTAGGGATAGTTGGGTTATTTTGGGTCGAGTGGTAGTTGGGTTGCAACGTCATCAACTTCTCTCCTCGCCACCGACACCCCCTCGACCACTGGTCCAAAGTCCCCATAAATATCCTACTTACATTTTTGGTTTTCTCTACTTTTTTACTCAATTTATTGCTTATGTAAACATCCTCTTTTTTTTTGGATTTTGAGCTCAAAGGGGGGTAATAAATAGTTTTTCAGCCGTAGTTTTTTTTTGCTTTTATAAAATTTGGGTTTTGTTTCATATTTTAAATTCCATTTTTAAGAGGTTATCTAGTTTATATGAGTTTTTTAAGGGGGTGATTTTTGAAGTCGTTTTACATACTATATTATATATATTCGTGACAGTTTTTTGGGTTTTTTGCAGCCTAAGTTAATCGATTAGCTTGAAGTTATAAATTGTCTTAAAGAGAATTTTTAATTATAATTTACGATCCAATGTTTAAATTTACAAGTCAATCTGCTCATGAGTTATTGCATATTTTAATTGAATATTTTTTGTTGTTTCCGAACCATGTTATTAAAATTTCGTACATTATATGTGTACGGAATTCTAAAAATATACACCGACCACAGAAAAATAGTTAATTACTAGTAATACCAAAAAAGGTGTACATTTTTGTGTTTTTATCGAGTGTTTATTAACTTTACCAGATAACGTGTGCGTTTGATCGTAATTATGTTATTGAAATACATTTTCATGATTATCATATGAAAATCATCATGATGGGACGGATGTAAAAATGATTTCTTTTTTGTGGTTTTTTTTATGAGTTTTTGTAGGCCCTTCTTTTATGGAATACAAGGAGTAAGTAAAATTTAAATAAATGACAAATAAAAAAAAATGGACAATGAAGAACGGGCTTAAAGAGCAGCAGTCCATAAAGGTCGAGTTCACCTCTTCCACAGTTTCAATGAATTTCGGTGATACCTTAATTGTAGCGTCATAACTCGCTTACTGGGCTCAAAAATTTGTCGAGCCAGCGAAATTTTCACGCAGTATATATTGCATTAGGTATCGAAGGAAGCGGGAAAAGTTGGAAAAGTTAAGCGTCCAAGGAAATTTGTTGAACAACTGATTGGTCGGATCTTCGTATCGCTTCTCATTCTCCGAGTATATTTGCCGGCTGATAGAAAAACCTAATATATAGAGCACCGATGCCGCTGCTGTTGGCGGCTACACTTGTGTAAACATAATTCGGACGTTTCGACGTGTATTACATTTAGCCGCCAATTGTGCTAGTCTTTGAAATGGATACAGGACGAGCAGAGTCGGCGTTCGGTTCAATTTTAAAATTCTGACCGCTGGCTCGCTGGCTGTGGTTAAATCCGGTAAACTGTTGTTTAGTTGCCGAAGATAAAAGCCGACGACGTACATGAGAAAAAATCATTGCGCCGCCATCGGAACTGGACCGAGCAGAGACCATCTTGTTCACCACGTCCTCTACTAATAGCGGCACTTGTGAGAACTGCAAATTCCATTTTGGCCATCTGTCTATCTCCGATTCTTGCCACGTTTTCTGTCCCACTTCCGAGCCACCAAACGACCCCGTGTTTTTCCCTAACGAACCACACGAACGAGCCCCCCCCCCCCCCCCGTCGGCGGACCTTTACAACAAACGGCCGACACACATGTGTTTCTTACACCTTAGGCGACGGTAACGTCTATTTCCGAAGTACATGTTCGCTAACGACTAAAGCGTCCGAAGAAAGAATAATCCTGCATTCGTTGCACGACCCCAACTTCACTTTCCGTTTTTGATGCCCGAGAGCATCAAAAAAAAACTACAACGCGAAATTCACGCAAAATTCAACGAACAACAGATAATAATTTCAATTACGCGTTTTTTAATGCAAAAGAAGAATTAAAACCACGGTCTGTACAGAATAACCTTGCGTGTGTGAAAAAAACGGGTTTTTCTTTCTGCATCTACAAAATAAGCTCGACATCATACATATATCTACATTTTTACTTTATTCGCCGACTAAATTAAGCTCTAACGCGGATCTATCCGAACCTTGAAGCCACGGAAAACAATAGCATCGATGTGGATAAAGAGAAAGCAGTCAAAGTTGGCTTTACTTGAAGTGACGGTTAGGATTGATAAATTTAGTGAAGCGTATAATTACAAGACCCAACTATTGTCCTCCGAGGCGCTTTTGATCGAATAAAAGAAGTCGTAGAAAATAATAAATTGAAATCAAATACTTTACAAATAATCCCGAAGAACATTTTAAAAAACGGAAAAGTCGTTTTTTTTTGTGTCCGATATAGAAAGTAACCCAGGTCTTCGATTCTCTCAGCAGCCGTAAAGTTTCACTAACGATGTTTAACGTCATCATGTGGCCCGTGTACACAAAGAGATTGAAGAAAGCAAACGGATTTACGCTAATAGTCTATATTAATGAGAGAATGAATGAGGCAAGCCCGTCAATGTAATAATAAGAAAACAGGAACAATAATTGAATGCCGCATGAACTTGGTTTGAGTATCCAGATAGAGCACGAATACCGTTTATCTTTGGAAAACGTAAAAAGAAAGAATTCTAACGAGTAATAAAGGAATGAGATCAACAAAATTCAATTTCGGAGATCAAGAGTTTCTTGGAATAATAATAGGTCGAAACATGTAGCAAAAATTTGCAGTAACCCATAAAACTAAAAAGAATTGAATTTGGATATCGAAAAAAAAAAATAATAATAAAATAATAATAATAGTAATAATGATAATAATACATTTTTTCCAGTTAGTTACAAAATATGGATTCTGAACCAAAAATTGAAATAGCCAGATGTCAAAAACATAAAATTATTACAAAGACTAGTAGGTTACACAGTTGCATAGTGATTCCAAAAAGAAACCCCAAAATAATAGATAACTGAACTAATAGGCCAAATACAAAAGTACCGAAGATAATTAAATAAATGCAAAAAAAAAAAATATCTGGAAAGTATAAAAAGGAAGCAGACATGTACGGAGACCTTAATGCCAAATATCAAAACCGGAATAAAAAAAATACAAATTTAAATTACTTTTTTTTTGGTCTAGCTGTAAATACTAATCATTAAATTAACCTTTTCTTCAGTAAATCAGTCTATATTTTTTTTTCCTTTTTTTTAGCCGTCGCTAGAAATCGAACTCACAATCACTATATCTTAATAATCAAAAATTCACACCACTAGGTTTTTGCGACAACACCAAAATCGCGATTTCTTTTAACACATTACTGAACCCCGGTTCGGTTATGGTAATTTCGTAGCTTGCGTAAAAAGATTTAAAAAAAAAGGACTAGATGACATTTAAGATGTGTAAAAAATTAAAAAATACCCGGGCAGAACACGGGGGACATTAATGAAGAATATTTCGAAGAATGTTACGTGAAAAAAAAGAAACATTTTCAAAATCTTACGAACCTAACCTATTATTCGCCATCGCTTTCATCACACTTTACTGCCCCCTTCCTGTTTGGTTTCCTCTCCTTACTGCGTGTCCTTTATATCCGAATGAGGCAGTTGTCTGTGTGATGCTAATCACGTTTTCTTTGAACGTTCTGCTCTTTCTGCTGAACGTTCTTTTCTTTATTTATAACTCTTAAAGTTAAGGTTCCTTATTGCGCTTCCTATATCCTGTCCTTTCCCAACTAGTCTGTGTGCCATTGGTTTCTCTATTTCAGTTATTTCCGATCAAATTAAGTTCTAATTGGTTGACTCTGCTTCCTATATCGTTTCTGAGTGAAGGTGTTGACGATTTCAAAAAAAAAAAAAACAAAAAAAAAACAAAACATTTCCAAAAATTATAATTCTACGACTTCAAAAAAAAATTCAACGCCTCACCACTCCGAGTGAAAATTCAGAACTGGCTTCTATTTATGCAAACTGGCATTTGTTTTTTTGCGCGAACGTAGCGCATT
This sequence comes from Icerya purchasi, assembly GCA_039619475.1. Classification (NCBI taxonomy): domain Eukaryota; kingdom Metazoa; phylum Arthropoda; class Insecta; order Hemiptera; family Monophlebidae; genus Icerya; species Icerya purchasi. The sequence goes on from CM077115.1 coordinate 245,795,161, forward strand.
TTGATTATTACAAGCTATCTGCAATACACCTATGAGCCACCACCGTTCCTATTGCGCTACAATGCACGGGTTTTCCCATCTAACATCATCGTGCGGATCTTTTTGAGCGATGATTTTCTTCATTTTTTTACATAAATTCCTCTTTTTTGGTATTTTTCTCACAATCTTTTTTTCTTATTATGTGATCTGCATGGCTGTGATGTTGTACTATTAATAGGGGTCCTTTTTCATTTTTTATTTTATTGTTTATCGCTTCTACAGTTGCAAAAAACGAAATTTCTTACTTGTGCGGATCTTTTTGGGAGTCACTGTACATGTATATTTTTTTTTTAGCGAAACGATTTAAAACTCATTCTTCAAAATTATTTCCTCTTGACAGTAACTAATTTGGAGGTGGTCTCTGGTCCATTATTATTACAAAACTTATTGAAGCAATGAAAAAAATTATTATTATGTTTTTTTAAATATAAAATAATAATATTATTTTATATATTATCTTTTAGACGCGCCAGCGGCTTTGACCCAGCAACTACAGAAATCATGGAAAGGGTTAAATAGACAAACAATTAGAAATAGAGCTTAGGAATGATTGAAGTACTTGGATTATATCTGAAGATGGAAAGAAAAAGACAAAGGAAGAACCATAAGGAGCAGGAAGATCCATTGTTAAGATTTTGGAGTACACAAAAAAAGAGAGCTCAGAAACAAGGGCAAGGCATTCAAAGAAGATGTGGTTTGCATCACGTATGGAAGGGGAGATGGAACTATGAAAGAGCGAGGAGGGATTTAGAGCAATTTCCATAGATGAAGGAGCAGTAATCAATCCTCGAACGAATTTTGTAAAGGATTAGGAGAATAGAAGGGTCACCGCCACCCCATTTGGATGAAAATAGGGCTTTCAGGAGATTGAGTCTTTTGAGGGAGGAATTATAGAGATAATTAATGTGTTCATGGAAAGTGAGTCTCGGCTGTTGAGAATAACGCCAAGGTAGCAGAAGGAGCTGATGAGTGGAATCGGAATGTTAAATGAAATAATACTTACCAAAGCTTGATTGTAGGGACGGAGGGAAAATACCATAGAGGAAGACTTTGAAGGAGAGAGAGAGAGAGAGAAGTGAATTGAGGAGAGGGGGATACTAAGGATAGATAAAGAGTTATTGATTTCTTCGTTGGCGGCGGCCACATCATTACAACTGGAGTAGATAAGGAAAGCATCTGCAAAAAGGAGAGAGGAGTAAATCATAGAGAGAGAAGCAATATTAAGAAGATAGATATTGAAAATTTTCTATAGAGCTAGTAAATGTTAATTGAATGTTCAAAATTCGTGATATAATACTACGTCTTGAAATTTTTAGAAATAATTAAGAGTTTAATGGTTTTTTTTTACACCTATTCGCAATTATCAGTCAGCGATAAATCACAGGAAGGGATTTCTACCCGCTGACAGAAATTCCAAGAGTAAGCCGCATTAAATTAAAATCATTTCTTTTTTTTAATTTCCTTTTTTTTTTTTTTTTAATTTTTGGCCGCGTCAAAACCGGGTTTGATTCTCGCTGTCGCACATTGACACTGAAAAATTCACTTGCGCCGGGTTAATGTCTGCGCCCAAAAATAAAATAAAAATAAAAATACAAATAAAAAAAGAAAATAAAACTAATCAACTATGCCACGGAAACTGGCTAAGTTTTTTTTTTTCGTCTCAATCTCGGACTATCATTTTTATCCAGTGAGCCAATGGAGTCCGCATTAGCCGAGAATGTTGTCAATCGCTGGTTAAATAATTTTTTCTCGTTAGTTCAAGGAAGTAATTACATAATAAAATAACGTTTTTTCTTCCCGTTTAAAAGAACTCTGCTTTTACTTTAGCCTAACTTTAAAATTTTTATTTTCCTCGCTGAAATAGCAATCCATTTGACAAGCTCATTCTCTGTCAATTTTAAAATTGCGCCAAAATAAAACCATTACAGATCTTAAAAATGCACTGCAAATATATCGGGTATACAAGTATGAAATGCGGATTTGAGACACCAGAAGACGCACCAATGTAGTGCACAGTATAAAGATTTGACACATACCGCATCTTGTTGTTGTGACGTGTTAACACGTGTGTTAAATGCGCATCAGTGATAAATTAAAAAAGTGTTTTTTTTCTGTGTTAAGTAAGTCGAAATTTGTGTCGAATAAAGAGCATTCACGGATGACGATAATAATTTTTTGCTTTCATTTCGAAAAAAACTATCGTTGATTCATACATTGCTTCTAGAAGCTTATAGTGAACTTGTTTTATCGGCAAGATAGGTGTGAACGATGTTTTCGAAAGTGGTGATTTCGATGTGGCCGACAAGAAACACGGAAAACCGCCAAAATGATACGAAGAGGCAAATTAACAAGCATTGCTGGATGAAGATGACGCACAAACACAAAAAAAAAAAACACTCTCGCAGAACAATTAAGCGTTAGTCAATAGCAAGAGATGGGAAAGATTCAGAAGGTGAGCAGATAGATACGATATCAGTTGTCCGACAGGCAGAGACGGAGGGGGCGCAAAAACACATGTGGTGAAACCTTGCTCCAACGATGCAAAAGAAAGCTGTTTTTCCACCGTATCCCTTACCGGAGATGAAAAAAGAATTTATTTTGAGAATCTCGAGCGGAAAAGATCATGCGTAGACACACTCAGGTACACCGTTCACATCGACACCGCAAGACGAAATCGCTTTGGCAGGAAGACGATGCTCTGTGTTTGGTGCGGAACCAGAAGGGTGTGGTTTATTATGAGCTGTTGAAGCCTGGTGAAACAGTTAATACCAAACGCAAACAAAACAGCAATTAATCGATTTAAGCCGTTCGCTGTTCAAGAATATCAAGAAAGGCAACACAAGGTAATTTTTCTTCATGAAAATGCTCCGTCACATACGGTAAAATCGATTCGCGACACGTTGGAAGCAGCCGCCGATTGGGCTAGCTCATCCGGCCTACTCACCAAACTTGTGCTCCTTACCGCTTATCACTTGCTCGCATCAATGGGTCCTTGCTGAGCAGTGCTTCGGTTAAACGGCTCGATGAATGATTCGCAGCAAAAGCGGAAGATTTTTACTCAAATTAAAATTAATAATGAAGTTCGTACCTGTTTGCTAGAAATTATTAAGTAAAAAAAGCGTATATTAGTGCAAACTAAAATAGTATACAGTATAAAACTGTTAATCGCAGAAACGTTTTCCGGCAAAGCCCATCTTTAGCTGGAAAAGAGGTAAAAAGGAAGAGAAAAACAACGCTACGCAAAACGAAATAATATCGGAAAAACAATATAACTAATTCCCGGTTTTTCCTCGGGAAACAAAAAAGGAAAAGGAAAAAGAAAAGTGACCCTGAACTTAACTACGGAAAAACAATTTACATAATTATCCATTACTAAAGGAAACGAAAAAGACAAAAGAACAAAGGTTTCGGAACACAGCGATTAAATGAACCGGCGGAATTATAAAAATATATAACCGCGTGAGCACGAAGTCGAACGTGCGCCCAGCGGCAGGAACATTTTGTTACCCGAGGATATTGGTTTTCCGATACTATTTCCTTTTGCCTTATGTTGTTTTTCATTTCCTTTTCATTTCTTTTCCAGCTAAAGATGAGCTTTGCTGAAAAAAGTTTCTGCGATTAACAGTTTGATACTATATACTATTTTAGTTACAAGTTACTGATAATACGTTTTTATTTAATATTCACAAATTGCCCGAAAGATGGAAAAAATGTGAATCTACCGATGGACTTTGAGTGAACCGCTGCCGAATTTAACGAGTTCTTTTCGAAAAAAAAAAAAGAAAAAGAAAAAATTGCATTTTATACACCTGATAAATAAATGAAACAATTTCTAAACGTTTATTTCGCGAAGAGGTTTGAGAACTCAAAGGCATTATTTGAAAAACAGAATTCTGAGGGTAGTTTTCCGAAATGAATTTTCCAACTGACAATTTCTAGATACGCTTTCTTAAATTTTTTAGCCGAATACTCGCGACACTTCTACGAAGGGTGTCGTCCCGAAAGGATTTTTTCACAGACACGCCCCCTCCCCCCCGCCGCGCCGAAAATAGGTACTCTCGTTATAATTTTTACACGAAATTTAATAGCCGGACACACTCTTTGGGTTTTGAGCGTACTGATGTCAGTGCCGCTCAGAATGGAATAAAAATCTCTCTTCAGTCGTGTTGTCCGTTTGCGGACGTCGTGACCAACCATCATGAACCAGTGAATCGAGCGACCACCTGACACCGTTCTGGGTTCTCCGTTGTTAATAATTTTCATTAATTCTACCATTTTGTGACAGATTTAACAAGACATCTATGAGCCTCATCCGGGGGAAGTCGTCCTCGAATCCTTTTTACGTTTGCCGTTTTCCTTGTATGTGGGAATTCGTTCTAATCTGTTCCGTCTCATGACATGTCCAAAGAACTTTAAGCTCTATCTTATTATCGTGGATAATCGTTGAATCGGCTCTACACGCAGCTGCTTTAAGATTGATAGATTTTGGTCCTCCGCCCAGGATATTCTTACCATTCGCCTCTGTAGCAACTCAAAAGCTTCGATTTTCCGGCGCGATGCCGCTGTTATATTCCAAGACTCTAAACCGAAATAGAAGACAAATAATTGTTCGTAGCCGAATTACGAGCCAGGAAAATCACCTGGATTAAGAACGATAACGAATTCCACTCACCTCACCGATCGGAGGAAGTGTTCGTATCCTCTCGAAGAGATAGTCGTCGCACAACCGTCCGCAGAATCCGGAAATACGCGCACTGCTGAATCCCTTACAGAACGCCTGACGCGAGGAAAACCTCAGAAGCATCATCCGGAGCAGCCTTCCGCACGGACACGCTGAGAATCGAATTATAGGCAGTGTCGCCGCACCGAAGAATGTTCTAAGAAGAAAATGTCAATCAGTCAGCTCCTCAACTGAGAGAAAAAGGGTGCAAGTGTTAATTAAAAGGAATTCTCGATAAGTTCCGTCACAGCGATATACAACGAGAATCGGATTATTTACGAACCTCAGTTATATTCACACAATCGAAATTCGTTAATTTAATTTAGCAGCATCATTATATACCGAGTAGAATTTCTTTGAGCGAGGAACAGATTCTTCTTCGGGCCTAATCCGCAGAGAAATTTGGAGAATTTTACAATTCGAGCGCAAGTCTTTGCAGAAATTGTTATTCGGGAAAGCTGTTAAGCTTAGCCGGAACGGAAAAGCAGACAAATGTTCGAGTTAATGAGCGCCGGATGCAATAAAATCGAAATGTTCCTTCGGAATACTATTAACTAAATGTTTCATTATCCGGTTTTTTGTTGTTTTTTTGTTTTACTTTTTTATTGGGCTCGTCAGCTACGGACAATTACCCATCAAGAAGGAAGAACGTAGGATAAAAGGAAACTGAGGAGGACACTAAGAAAGTTATTCGGGGAAGAAGGAGACGGCCAGAACTACTATGGACAGACAGCAAGGGAGTGAAAAAAGAACGGTACTAGAGAAGCCGTGCAATTAGCAGTCCGAAGGGAAATAAATGTGTAGACGAAAAAATATAAAGGATGATACACGTTAAAGGAAAGGAAAGCTCTCATGCCTCTTGTTAACCGTTATACCTGATTATAATATATTATATCGATTTAAACTAAATGCGCGATGTAACCAGCATTAAAAAAGAAAAGTATGTTTATCCATGTCTGCGATTGTTAGGCAGCGCCCACAAAAAGATCCTCATCAACAATATGGCCGCAACTGCAATGCAGTGAGTGCCCGATGAGGCAAAAGACAAAACGTCGCTATTCGCCTACTGTTGCGACTGCAAAAATAAGTTGTGTGTCTCACAAGTTAAGTATGCCCGTTGTGTGAGTTCCCGACACTCTTAGTAACGTTTATTCTAAGTATACGAAATTATAATTCTCGCTTATCCTATACGTCATAATACTACACTTAAGATTATATAAATTATAACGTAGTACACACAGACAGATACATACACACACCGTAAATACTGCATACCGAAACACGAGGCAGCTAAATATTTTCAAATACAAAGAAAAGAAAGAAAATAAAGAGAAAAAACACAAACAAGGAAGGACGAAAACAAATAAATAAAAAAAGAACAGTAAAAGAAAATTATAAAATAAAATAATTCGAAACGTACCTTGGGTTTTATTCTTTACACAACATTCTTTCAGCCATATACTTCCTTTTTCCATACACTAAGTCCCCCCCCCCCCCGTTAATATATGATTAGGGATTGTGCTTATTAATTTAATTAAAACTGAATCATTAATGTTATCAATTCGTAGATTTAAGCCCCATCCCGAAGGGGGGATAGATGTAATATATATTATTTTGGGTTAATCGGTATTTTTCACCTAGATGGTAATTTTATACTATTGACATTAAATTCTAGTAATCTATAATAGAATACATCTTGGAGGACATTTCGTTGTTTTCTTTTCACACATAATTGATCCAGAATCGTTTAGGTCCTTTTCGACACGATATTGGTTATCATTTGGGGGGGGGGGTCAATATATTAGGAGAGAAATTACGTTTTTTTTTTTTTTGTTTTTTGGTCCCCAATTCGTAATACGATAAGGTAAATATATTTAAAAAATTTATACCAATAATTTTTATAAATAACAGGTTTGTCCTGAGCCCGTTCATTTCAGTTTATAGAAATTACGTATTCGATTCAAGACTGCGGCCTGATGAGCGGTATGCGTAATATTTAAAATGTTAGTTATATCCCCCTCTTTAGCAAGATTGGTGTCTTATCTTAATTTTTGTTTTTAATCGATTTGTGTCCGTCTTCTGACGTCAGCGTAATGTTAAGGAGAGATTAAACATTCTAGGCGCTTCGTAAAAATGAAATAAACGCATTCTCCTAAAACTGTAACTCTATTCATTTCCGATTGCTTTTCTAAGTGTTTCGGAATTCACGGCTCTAAGACGTCAACTGCGCAAAATATTTTACGGTAACAGCGTTAACAGTGAATTTCTATTAGCGGTTATTTTATTTCATTTTTGTAATCATTTTGTCGCCTGAAATTTCAAGACTTCCCCATAGTAACGGAAGCTAAAGCAACTAGGCTATTAATAATAATAATTAATTTTTCTGACTTCACCTCTGCCAGGAAAAAAACCTGTCGTCTGCTCCTACGGTATCTGCGGTAGGATATATAATATTTTAGATTTCTAGATTACGCATAGCATAATGTAAACTTCATATTCGCGTGATTTATTATGGCGATTAGCCTCTAATATCCGGGGACACCGCTTTAGATGCACTTTTTTACACATTAGTATATACTGATGCTGTCTACTTACCACTGTACGATTTTGTATATATTACATGAAACAAAGTTACCGCACGTACTTTCTCAAGGCCAATTCAGCATTACTTCGCAGGACATTATAAAAATTAACCAGCTCATTGTTGTAATCGCTTTCTGGTGTCATACAGTGCCGACAATATGCCACCAGCGCAATAATGTGTCTCTGTTTTATCTGTGAGTATTACTCCATGTTTGTTCGGTATTAATAGTGAACATTCGGAAAGTTCTTGCATCGACCTTTACTTTGGTTCAGTACTGATTGCTCCTCTCTGTTTTTGAGAGGCATTTTTATCGCTCTTCAATGCCGGTCTTCTTTCACTCGATGATAGCGTATCGTACCTATGTATTTCCCTACGCAATCCTTTCTTTGTTGACTTTTCACGTGTTTCTTGTTATCCGCAGTTGACTACTTGATACTTCATTGTCATTGTTTCTAAAAAAAAATTTAACTTGGAAATTTTTTTAACACTATTTCTCCCCTCGGAATATATTATATACCGATACAACTTTTCTTATGTTAAATAGTCTTTACTCAAAAACTACCCCTTACGACAGCATTTGTTATAGGGAATTTTTTAGGTTTCCACGCAAAAAAACTTCAGCTTTTCCCAGGTATGTTTTCGTATCTCGGACTAATGTTGCTCATCGTGATCCGCGCGATGGAGACATAATAAATATTGAACACCATGTGCACAAATGACTGAACCCGTTGTTTGCTAGAAATCATATACATATATATGTATATATATATATAGAATTCTGGGAATCTTCCGGCTCTTTTCACACTTGTTGTGCTTAGTTTGATCTGAAGCATTCATAATACCTAGGAGCGGGAACATGTTTTGAGGCCTTCCACAGGTGGGGAAAAAACTTTTAACTCTTTTTTAAAAGGACTGCGTGTCACGCGACCACTCTTCGATTTTGTCTCCTCTTGTAGAACTCGCGACAGCAACACACATTTTTTTCGCGAGTTTCCGTGACTTCCGCGAGTTTGTCCGCTAGAATCCCCCCCTGTGTTTTTGAAAATGCTAGTTTTCGCCCGTTCGCATAGCATTTTTAATTTGACAAATTCGTGACGAATCCATCTAACCGCGACTCTATACCCTAAATAATTACGACCACGAACTGGTAGTGTAGGAGGTGGCTTATTTAAAATCGATTTACTCGAAAAACAGCTTTTAATAGCGACCTTATGAGTGTATTCAAGTAACGAACAATCAGATTATAGACGCTCTGTCGATAAATCAAATTTATTTCGAACGTATTCGGATAAAAATCCGTTTTTTCGGCTGGAATGGACGTGGTTCGCATAAGAATGCGCATCGAACAAACGCACAAACATAAACAATTTCAGTCCGCGGCACGCGATATCGCATTTAAAGTGTAACGAAATGACGATTTATGCGTACGTTGCGAATTTTTCGTACTGTTTCGGTTCGAAGCCGACTGCGAGGAGCACAAGAGAACAACATCGGTCGATAAATCGAAAGAAACATTTTTTGTCATAAACCGTAGTAGCGTCTCTATTTATTTCATGAAAAATATGAAAACGATGAAAAAGGAGAACGATATAATATCGAATTCAAAAAGAGCTTTTATCGATTTTCGAGAACGAATAATTTCCGATAAACTCCGGTCCATTACGAATTCGAACTGTGAGAATTCTCGACTGAGCTTCCTTCACTCCAAAGTCGATTTTTGCCTCTAGTCAGAATTTTTGTTTGAAGCTCGCGCAATTTTTACTAGGAAATTTTTGATATCTACGCATTTTACGAGAAAAAGAGGGAAAAAAAAAGGGATAGCTGCATAAATGATTAGGGCTTTGCTTTAACGATTAGGAAAAAAGAGAAGTGGTGTCTAGAGTATCCGGTAGGAACGAGGTTCCTTTCACTACTTTTTGGTAGATATACAAGTATAAAGTCATTCATAAAGTATTACGATAAAAAAAAAAAATGACACACAATATATAAATCCCGTATGAATTAAAACAAAAACAACAAAAAATACAAATCCCGTATGAATTAATTAAAACAAAAACAATAAATAAATCATCAGACTCGTTGAAGTAACGTCGCATAAAAAAAACCGCGCCAATTTTCAAATTCAATAAAATGTACACGTGTTTTGCCTGAATCTCGATACTCGCTCGTTCGCACACACACAGCCGTATGTAATAGAAAGGGACATAGTGAAGGTCACTGGGATGACATATAGGCGATTTTCGTTACCTCTCCTTTTCTGCCAGTTAACTCCTACCGACAAGCCGCGTATAAGAACTTCGTTCTAAAAAATAGTTTTAAAAATCTTTTTTAATTTCAGGGGAATTTATTTGGTTTTATCGTTAGAACATTAAAGAAATGATTTTAAAAAAAAAAAAAAAGAACACTTCAATGTTGAAATGCAGTAAAAATGACACACGATTAATTGGCCTTTACATTACGAGATACGTTCGAATACTGTGATATTGTAAGTATCTCGGTTCTATGTGTACTTTATATGCCCTCTTAGATCCCACGAACCAACTGCTAGCTATCATTTCGGAAAATGCGAATTACGTTTTAAAACGGTTTGTCTGTTTTTTTCATCAATTCAGTTCTTCCTTTTTAATTTTTAATTTCTACATCACTCGTTTCGTATTTAGGAAAAAGAGAAATGAAGAATGAATATCGATTTTAATTTAAATCAAACCGAAATGTAATAGATAAATGACGACTTTTTATTTTGTTTCTTTACTTGCTTTTCTTTCTTTTTTTTTTTTTATACATAGCGCGTTGTGAAGAGTGCCTGAGAAAAAGAAAGCCATATAACCATAGAACGGGCCGAGAGGATAGACACTGGACTGACAGGTAATGAGAGTTAGGATTTGAGAAGGACGACAACATAGAGACATCTGCGATGGTAATTCATGGAGAGGGCCAGAACGTTATTTGCAAAAGTACCTTTCGAATGAAATAAGTTGCAGCATACAACAAGTGTTCGCCACTTTATTTCCTTCAATTCTCAGTGACTGGTGACCCACAAGAGATCAACGGAAATGACAATGGTTATAAGACGATGAAGTCATAAGAGTGTAAAGGGAAAGGACGCAGCCTGAAGTATACCTTCGCAGTCAGTAGTATTTGTGGACGGGTGGAGAAAATTAACTCCACAGCTCGAAGGATGGCAAATAAAGTTGGGAAGTCTAAAGAGCACAATTACTCGCCAAAAAAGTAAAACCGGTGCCAAGAGGACCCCTACGATTATCGGAACCGTCAGAAAATAATAGCAAAGAGAGCGGCAGAAAACTTGAATTAACGATATGGAGACTTATTGTAGAGGAGAACTGATTTGCGCTTTTTTGTCCTACAATATCTTATCAGTGTTGTTATATGCGTATTAGAACTGTATTAAACAGTGGGAATTCACAATCGCATTCGAATTTTAATTTCTTACAATTAGTCTAAATTTATCCTTTACACCTCTAGCAGCGATTACGAATTAATAAATCAAAGTCAACGTTAGAATTAATATGAAAAATTAAATCACAGCTACAACGTGGACACTATTATTACAAGTTCCAACTTATCTGAATAATTTTTTTTTTCTTCACGATCAATTAAATATGTTCCGTTGTTGAACAAAGTTTGGTTAAGTTTAAAATTTAAAGAATTAAAAGAAAAATATCATTTCTTTTTAGTTCGTGTTTATAAGCAAAAATGATTTTTCGATTTTCTTTTTCTTTTTTGATTTTTTAATTATTAAAATGCGGAAATAATTTTTTTTTCTTTAAAAATATTTTTCTTCTCTTTTATCTGTCTTTTATTATGATCCAAAAATCAAAAAAAAAAAATAAATAATAAAAATAAAAATCGGTAGATTTTTGTGCAAGGTCTAGAGAAAAAATGCGAATGTACGCAATCCTGTAGTCGGCCAAAATATCTCACTTACTGACGCTGAGCGAAATGCGCAACGTCGTTTTTGAAAATGCTCGACGCCGATATTGGAAGGAATAAAATGATCCAAGAGCAGAACGGCCGATGAATATTCGTCAGAAGACAATTACTAAGATTTTTTACTTTCCTTCGAGTCAATACTCACCTTTTTTTCCTCTTATCACTTAACATCAAAAACCGTTACCTGGTCTTTCGGTTAACTGTTATTTCCATTAACGTCATTGCGATGACAAAGTATCGTTCATCAAAGGGAACTTTTATTTCAGTTAAAAAAATTCCAACTGTCGTCGATCGTGACCACCAGATTCAGCAAACTTAGCGGACACCGAATCACCGTCAACAATAGCGATGCGTAGAATTGGATTTTAGTTATATTATTCGCGGTACTACTTTGTATACGTTCGCTAATTGTAAGAAAAAAATTAGCGTAGAAAATGCTCTGTAATGTAAAATCTGCTTATGTAACAGACATAATAATAATGAATAATAATGAATAATAATGAATAATAAATAAAAAGATAATAATGATAATTTATATGTACAGATGACACCTCTGGACTCGAGTAAACGCCGAACGTTATACTGTTAACCGTTTTTTAGAGCTGTTTATAAATTATTCCAACGCGACATACAATAATTATAAAAAATTATATCAAAATTTTAGTTTCATCAATATACTTGTCGCGAAGTTCGAAGCGAGTAATAGTTGCAAAGGTGCTACCCACCGTTGTAATATAGGTCACATTCACACCTCGCTAAAAAATTGCTGATGTTTGCAAGGGGAAAAATGATAATTCGAACATTGTTCACAGGCAACGTGGTGTTCTATCTGAAGTCATAATTTCGCGTGAAACACAAAAAAGGTTCGATCCGTGTTAACGTTTTAATGCACAAACTATCGAGAAGAATAGAAAACGTTTAACCCGGTGTATAGGGTGTTTCTAATCTTACCGGGAGATCTCTATCAGAAACCTGAAGATAAATTCACTGTAAAGGTTAGTGACCTATTTTTTCATAACAGTAGCGGCACATCCGAATAAGGAAAACGCTGACAACCGTTGTGTACTCGTTTTTTCCGGCCTATAGTTGAACATCGCATAATTTTTTTTCGCCCAATTAACCGAAAGATATCGAATAAAAAGCGATGGAAATATTTTTGCTCGGCGCTGTAATATTCCATTTATGTCTTTTAGCTGTTTTATCGGCGACAGCGGCTTTTGCGTAGTTGATTAATGGCGTAGTCTCTAGTGGAATGTCGGAAGTACTGAATTTGTATTTGCATTACAGTACCCGGATGTATTTGATACAGATAAAAGGGTGTCTCGTGTTCAAAGCGCCGTCGATTTTTTTTTTCGTTTTCTGATTACTATTATATTCGATTCGGTGGTAGTCGCAGATACCAACGATTGATAAAAATTTTAATTCCTAACAGTTAGTACGTCTAGATATTTAACTTTTTTTTTTCATATTCTATTTTTAAGTGCTTTTCTCTGTTTATTTTGATACGGGTTACCCGCGTTGCTAAAAATAGTAATTTAAAATTCTTACTGGCCTACACAGTTTAAATATTTAAAATCTTAAATAAATAAAATTACAATTTTTTCGGCTAAAAATAGCATTTATAACTTCGATGTTTCTTTGCCGTTCGTCAATTGTAGAAGTACACATAATAGATCGTGAAGTAGCATTAATTTTTTCCTTTCTATAAGCTGTCTGATCTAAGAGCGGCCGCTTTCAAGGCGTAACCAGTTGACATCAATATACTTTCTTAAGATATAAACATAGAACGGTTTTCGCGAGAATGTTTACGTTTAATTTAGAATGGAAAGTCAAAAAGGACGAAAAGCAGAAGATATAATGACAAGCAGACTAGTTATGAGCTGGGCGCGTGATTGTTGCGAACGAATTGTCTTTCGAATGGTATGGCCTATTCGATTAAAGAGGTAATGAAGTCGTATTTGTGCGCGCGCTGGTTAATTAAAGTCAACAGAATGTCGCATTTTTAATTTTTCCCGGGAAATTTGAGATAAATTTTAATTCTTCAAGAAGGTGAAGTGAAGAGAAGTTAATTTGACGTACGAATTGTGTTTTCTTTGCGACCTGAGGGGGAACAACTAGATGAGTGTACTTATTTTATTAAATGGAAAGAATCGTTGAAAGGATTATAAAGCCGCTAGCGAATCTCTGTTACCATTAAAACTTTGTCATCGTGGCTTGCAATATTAGTGACTAGGCATTTCAGGCAGAGAATGATTAAGGTGCCGCATCTAATAAAGAATAGCGGTCCGTAAGGTATAGGGAAAAAGCACGCTGTGACGCTGTTATCTCTCAATCTGTGTACTTCGGGATATTTTCGGGTTTATTAAAAGGGTTTCTCGGTACGGAGAGGTAACAATTTGGACAAATGAAGGCGGTTTATATTTAACTGTGTCAAATGTTATAGGATCATAAAATAGATGTCAAGTTATATAAAGAGAGAGAGAGAGAGAGTAATTTTTAATTCGCGCTGTAGCGGAGAAGTGGAATCAAGGATTTTATATAGAATGGGTGAGCTTTATCGGTCAATTTTTCTCGTCGGCATTGTACCGTTGACAGCTGACTACTAGGGAATAGAGTCTAAGAGATCATCTACGGCCTTCCGGAATTATTCTTAATGGAGAGTTGTTGTATGAAAGGATAGGGTACGAAATAGTGTTACAAGGAACTATCACCAGTCATAATCCAGTTCACACTGGAAATTGTTGTTTTAAAGGTTTGTATTAGAAAATTGAGAATCATAGTTTCACAAAAATTTAAAAGAGCAGCTGGAGCCGCAGAGTAAGTTTTTATCCAGGCCCGGGAAAGACGCAGATTTTTTATAAGAGATTTGGCACCATTCATGAATAAAATATTAAGGGAAGGTGTAATTTTTTTTCTCCCCTACTGAAATCAATTCAAAAAAAAAAAAAATCTGTTATATCTAAACCGGTTTTTCAACGTTTTTGTAATGTTTTCTAACCGGACGTAATCTGGATTGCTAGCGGTCCACCGAAATGTTCATGTCGTCAGTGAAAAGTCGCAGAGCATGGAAAAGAAGAATGTGGTCTGTCTATATTGTTTAGGTGTATGGTGAATGCTGCATACTTAGAGCTGAGCCCTATGGCGCAAATCATTTTTGACTTAAGCCTGAATCGGGTTGAAAGCAATTCGCATACCCTTAACAGGGTGTCGAGGATATTTTTTTTTTTTTTTTCATATTTAAGAGATTCCTTCAACGAGCAAATTTTCGCCGAGAAATGGGAAGAAGAAGAAAATAAATTTAAATTTTTAATCGTTTAAGGATAGAGCATAAACATAGTCCAAGAGCAGAAATAACGCGAGTAGAAAGAAATGAGAAAATATGTATAAGAAGCACCTATAAGGGGTGTAGGGATATCGAGTTTTAACAGAGAAAAATAGAAGGACGGTTGAAAGCCGTACATTCAAGCAAAGTGTGGTCAGCATACAAAGAAAGTATATATGGAAGGGGAAGCAAAAGAAAGACGACAAATAGCCGAGATGGTGGAGTGTTGAGAGCGAAGAAGTCTAGGAACCGTGGCGTAAAGTTAAGGTTTCGGGCTTTAAAAATTATGTAGAGCATCGTGTTTTTTTTTTGTTTATTTTTTTTTGGGGGGGGGGGGTTCGTCTATAAGGACATTGACCCAAAAACAAAGGAAAAAGGACGCAAGAGACTCAGATCTTTACACGATTAGTGATAGCCGACAAAAAGGAATCAAGAGCCTGGGCGACAGAAGAAGAAGGAAGGCAGAGAATGAACGAAGCACTGTATGGAGTGGGAACAAACAAGACGTCTGTTGATTAAGTTTTCGAAAAGCTTCTTGACACAAGACGCAAGAGAAATTGGACGAAGTGTGAAAGAGTTGAGTTTAGGGATAGGAATAACGATGAAGGTATTCCAAGATAAAGAAGTACAGCCAAAGGGAAGAAAGGAATTAAACAAGTTTAAGAGGAACCGAAGAGAAAAATCGGAAAGGTTTTTAAGAATAGAGAATGTAATTCCATCCACTCCGGAAGAAGAGTCTGGATAATTCCGTGAAGGTAAAAGGAGTGAGCAGAAAATCAGAGGAGGCGGAAGAGGACGGAATGCTACATGATTCATTATAGTTAGGAACATAACAAGGAGCAATAGAGTCAAAAAGGAGATTAACTTCTCATCAGGGAGATGATAGGCAAAAGGATGGTGGGAAAGAGAGGACTCGAAAGCCTTGGCTATTCTTCAAACCTGAGAAATAGGAGTAGAGCAAGAGAAGGAGGAACAGAAGCTTTTCCATGCATTTTTCTTTACCGATTTAAGGATAAATCTGGCCCTAGTATTGGCTCTTTTATGAGAAAGATAGTTAATGAAAGTTGGGCTAGAGCGAAAAGCTCTAAAAGTAATTGAACTAAGATCAAAAGCAGCATTACAATCTTGATTCCACCACACAAAGCGGAAGCCGATTTCGCTTTTTTATGAGATAAATGACGGACAGGGGGAGAAGAACAAGTTAAGGAAAAGGAGATCGAATCAATGAAGAATTCATATTAGGAAAAACAATTCAAGAAAACAGGACTAGAAGAGAGTGCGCAATCGACGGAAGAACGGAATTTAGGCCAATCAACTTTAGAAAGAACCCACTTCGGTGGATTAGGAGAAGTATGGAAAGACGAGGAAGAGACTTCATTCATTGAGATCACAATAGGAACGTGGTCACTTCCAAACGTGCCGCCTAAAGTACACCATGAAACACTGAAGCCAAGATTAGGAGAGATAAGGGATAGATCAATGGAGCTGAGAGAGGGACTTCTGATGCACGTAAAAGAACCATCATTGAGAAGGAATAGATCATTTTGAAGGATGAAATTCTCTAAGACCGTGTTATTACTATTGTAATTAGAACAGCCCCAAAGAGGCGAGTGGGCGTTCCAATCACCACCTATGAGAACAGGAGGGGAAAGGGAGTTGATTAAAGTAAGAAAGGGGAAATCACGCAAATCAAAAGTAGGTGGAATATAAGCGGAAATGAAATAAAAGAGCCTAGAAGAATAGTTAGGAATTGAGATATGTACTAAGCTGGGAAGAGGAGGATTAGGAGGAAACAAAGGCTAGGACGAATGGGCTGAAAACTGGACATCATTCCTTACTAAAATAGCTGAACCGCCGTAGCCATCGCTGCGGTTGGAACAGATCAGGGAGAAACCATTAAAATTGATCTCAGAAGAGCCTAATAACCAGGTTTCCGAAAGAAGCGCGACACTAATATCATGTTCACCTAACAGACGTTTTAGGGTGTTTTTTTGTTGGCCTTAATGCTCCGGCAGTTCCATTGTAGGACCTTAAGCTGAGCGGGCGTAATGAATTCTACGGAAGTTGAAAGAAAAAAAAAAGAACATGGAGAAGTAGAACACACACACCAAGCCAAAGAAGGAAGGAAGGTGAAAAAGAAGACGAGAAAATAACCATTAAACCATTTCCGTATTGCAACAAAATAAAAAACTAAGGGTACCCTGGACATCTAAGAAGACCAACCAGGAGATTCTCAGGGTTATGAAAAAAGGACAACGAATTGATTAATTTAATAAACATTCGAAAACTGAAATATCTTGGACACTTGATCCGTGGGACAAGATACACCTAACTACAAACTATTTTGATGGGAAAAATTGAAGGTAAAAGATCAGTTGGATGGAGGAAACGTACCTGGTTCTGCGATATGAAGACGTGGACAGGATTAAATACAAAGTGGTCGGTACACTCCGCGTACAACAGAGGGCGGTACTAGAATATATAATTAGGACTTCGCTAGATGGCCATCCATGACCGAGATCGGTCGAGACAGCAAGTAGAGGAATACTTTAATTGATTGAGAATTACTATTAAAAAATGCACGGGGTCTTATTTCGAACGAAATTGAAAAAAGAAAAAAAAAACGTACAATAATTTTAATGTATCGCTAATACGAGGTATTTCTCTTACATTAATCGTAAGCTACCGCGGCATAGTTGTCGGACAGTAATGCATCGGTCGGACCGGATAATTAAGAAAATAGAAAATTTTCACTCGCGCGGGTTAATGTCCATAGTTCTGACGAGCCGGAGCAGTTTAACTGTAAGTAACGTTAGTTTTCGCCTAAGCGACTTCGGATTTTCGCTTTGAATTAAATGTTAATATTTTATTATAGTTCTCGTTTTATTCGTTTTATTAGTGTTACGTCGGAAGGGGTGAACGGGGTGACAAGTTTTTCTTCAACTTTTTCTTAACGAGCTCCGTTTACTCATTTAATCTAAATGTCGTTTTAAACAGGTCCACCACAATACATAAGCATACATACGCAGCCTGCTGTGCACCCTTGTTAAAACGTAATATTCCAAGTTTATCCTATCGGACCGCAATATAAATTTTCTTTGTAACTGCAGATGTCGAGCATTACAGGATTACAGTAGGAAATCGGAATGTAGGTGTAAACACAAGAGACCGATTAAAGGTACACATAACCTACAATTAACCGGGCCTTCGTTTCGTTGAATAAATTATGATACAATTTATATGTTCTTATTTAAACAATGAAATATTAAAACGGGTTCGAAACAAGTCGGTGTTATTTTTTAAACTTTATTATTTTATCACTTAAATTAGCATACGTCGAATGTTCGCTTGTATTTTAATTTAATAAATTATATCGCACGAATGGCACAACGTTTACGATATATTCAACAACTCACTCTGTTCTTATCTATTCGCAGGTTGCTTTATCATGTTTTCTTTTTAATAATGTACAATAATATCGCTCACCAGCTGTTACAGTTGGCCGAAAATATTTCCGTTTATATATATATATACATTTATCTGCATAGATGTATGTATATTGTTACGAATTTGACTCTCACTTCGGAGGCCAATGTTATGGATTTCTCGTTTGCTCGTTCCGAGAGCCACTTGAGTTACACTCGATCGGGTTCTTGTTTCGGGGAAACCAATGCTACGGATTCAGCCACTTCGGCCCCGTGCCGATTTTCTATATATATTTTTGTTTATTACACTAGCGGGCGCCAGTGGCACCCGAGCCAATCGCGCTTACTAAGTTTTTTGAAAATTTCGCGCATTTATAATTACGAAAAATAAAATAACCTACTACATCGGGCGCCAGCAAGAATAGGCCTCGTACCTTTCAACGTAATTTATAGGCATTAAAATAAAACGTTCAACAGGTATACTATGAAAAAGAAATAACTTTATTAATGAAAAAGAAAGACCGACGTGCTGGTAATCGTACGGTACACGGCGTATGGACGTTTCGTGCAATACGGCGACTAGACAAACAATAAAAAACACTTTTTAAAAATAGCCTTTTATTTATGCACTAAAAAGAAGCATAAAACAACTTTATTAGTGTGCGACTAATGCACCTTAACATTAAAATCTGAAACTACAAATTATTCTGAAAAATAAAAGCGGGAGCCGCAGATTAATATTTAAATATTAATATTATATAATATTTAATTATTAATCTGCGGCCCATTTTTCGGAATATTTTGTAGTTTCAGATTTTAATGTTGGAAACCCAAATGTTCCAAAGTAAAGAAATACACAAGATTCGCATTTTTTTAACCTGGTTCAATATTTTTAGCTATAAAGCTGTGAGTCACGTTTTGTGCTCTTTTTAAACTTTTGGTAATGTTTCGTTAAAAAAATGAAATACGAGTTTGCTCCCGACAAATAGACTCCTCAGTGTAACATGTGCAGTGTTTCCCTCACCATTCATCATATCCTCACCGAATGCCCTTCATATTCCTTTGAAAAGAAATTTTTCAACCTACTTTCTTCTCTTTCCCTTATCCTTAAAGACAACTCCTCTTCATTATCCAATTTAAGCCTTTTCCTTCATAAGTCCGGACTCTACTCACTGATCTAATCCTCCTTCTCCTCCCGTGTCTCTAGCCATAGTTGCTGCACATGGCACGTAAAATTTAATTTAATAATAATAATAATAGTGCGCTCTTTCCAACAGTATATTATATGCCCAGAAAAAAAATATTTTTTTTCAAAAGTTTGAAGAGCCTTCTTGAGGGGCTAATTTTAAAGTTGGAAACCTAAATGTTCCAAACCAAAGAAATATACATGAATGTGCATATTTTCACAAAATTTTTAGCTATAAGACTCGCGCCGTAAAGAGGGAGATACATATTATAGCTTGCGCTTTTTTGAACATTTCGTAAACTTCGAAAGTTTCTTCTAAGAAATAAAATATGGTTTTGTTCTCGACAAATAGCGATCTTTCCAACGATATATCACGTGCCCGAAAAAAAAAAATATTTTTTTCCACAATTTCGAGCTTCCGGCGCCCTGCAGGTCTAATTTTAAAGTTGGAAGCCCATATGTTACATAATATTGTATTGTCATCTATAACAAGCCTTTCTGCAAGAGGACATCTTTTTAATTCATCGGGAAGTAGGTGAAAAATTATTCACAAGATTCCTTGTAGACAGATAGACAGACAAAACGACAAACACAAACTGACAAAGCGAGTTAAATAAAAAGGCTATAAAAAGCGACATACAACGTTACGTTGACTAGCTAATCAAAATGGTGAGCGATCATCGGCGACTCACTTATCTAGTAATATCGGCTTGATATTAACTAATAATATGGTAAATTGCTGAAATAATTATCAATTAGTACAACAGGCTATGTGCCTATTAGCCGATCTATCGCACACACATATTTCTACACTATTTTTTTTTCTAACTCAGCGGCTCACGATTCTGACTACCCTATGTCGCCGTACACGCACATACCAGGACACTTACACAGTGCCCAGCTCCACACGTGCCAAAATTTCGACCGAAAATCGAAAAATACGTTTCAACCATGCAGGCATCCCGGAGGACCGTATTCCCCGCTAACAAGGAACAATAGGATGATGTCGAGCGATCGAAAACTGAATGATTTTATTCGACGAGTAATTTCTAGCTCGACATCATCGCTAGATAGTGTCGTGAATACCGAATCCATATTAATATATATATATATATATATATAAAAAAAACTCGGCCCTTCAGGAGAGGGAATGGGGCAAGTCCACTTCACCGCCAGGTCTAGTTCTTCTATAATTCTTATAGAAGAGTAAACTTTTTCATTGACTACGCCGTTCGACAAAATTTTTTCGTTACATAAAATTGTTATATTTTTTTGGGGACAAATTTCGTAACAGGATACTTCTTCTGATGACCCCTGGCGTAAAAATGGCGTAGCCATTAATACATGTATATTATCGCAACTGGCTGCAATTTAAATTATTGAAACAAGAAACCTAAATAGATTTTACAAAAACTTACGTGCACGAATTTATATATCAACAATTGTCGCGATACGCTTCATAGCTCAGTAGGAAACTATCAAAAGTATTTCTAACGGAACAGTCCGTAATAAGAATCGGTTTTGAGATAAGATAAGCGGGGTTTCCGAAACCGAGCGTTCTGGTGCAGATTAAGAAATGGAATTGTTTTAAAGGAGTAGCGATAAATTTCCTCTCGGAGCTTTTTATCATCGTCGTTGCGACCCTATTCAATTGTATCCCGGTGAACTTTTCGACAAATGTGAATAAAGTTGAACTGGAAATGAGCTGCTAAAACGAGTGCGCATTGTAAAACTTTCATTTCATTTACTACGCCGAAATCGCTTGACAGAAGTTGAAAAGTGCTTTTGTCGGTCGCGCGACCATACCTAAATTTATCAGCCAGTTACGCCGCGTATTAACTAAACGAACCGCAATGTAGTAATATGAGTTTTGTAAATTTTTATGGCGAAAGTTCAATCACACACCGGAATAAGTCCATATTCGCTTCCGCCTGTATGTCCATGTTCTTCTTTTTCGAATAATCGTCATACATAGAGAGTCGCATAAAATTAAAATTAACATTAAAATTAAAAAAATTATCAATATTATTTTTTTTTGTTGGTTATACATTTTCGCTATTGAGTTTAACCTTTTTTTGTTTGTCGGCGCAAAATTAGCTAAAGCAACGTTTACATCGAAAAAAATATCGCGAAGAGACTACGAGAAAAAGATACTTTTCATAACTAAGAATGCTGTAAATTATATACCATTTTTTTTTTTTTTTAACCGACTTCAAAAAATAAGAAGATATTCAATTCGGCTGTATTTTTTTTTAAATTTTTTATGTGTGTTACCTCAGAACTATCTTCTAGGTGAACCGATTTTGATGATTATTCTTTTATTTAAAAGGTGGTGCTTCTTATGTAGTTCCATTTAAATTTGATCAAGATCTGACCGATAGTTTTTGCGTTATCTTTAATAATGCGGGAGATTGAAGCTTTTTGGTTGCTTTTCATTCATGATTAGTTTCAATATCAAGTTAGATTTATTGACTTATAAAAATACTATAAATTTGCCAAATTACCATGGAAATGTAGCTTTTGATGTTTTCACACCGTGGAAATATCTGTTCCTATTGAAATGTTTTAATTTAGTTGAATAAAAATGCACTAAAAAGTAAAAAATAGAATATTTTTTTACAAAAAATAAATACCGATACTTGAAGATTTATTATAAAAATTTAAAAATGCACTAAAATATAAAAAAAAATTACTCCTGATAAGAAAATATATATCAGAGTGATATAACACTTAAGATGACATTATCGTAATTCTTATACAACATTAATACCTTAATCAGAGTAGGATTTAAATTACATAACTTCGATAAAGTTTAATTGTCTCGCGTTCGTTTTTCGCGTCTATTAAAGAGATTGTCTCGTGTTTAGAGGCATTATCTGTTGATAATGCCATCGTCCCCTGCCTCTCACCGAAGGCAGACCGTTCCAACATCGGAACCGATCGGTGAACAAAACCAAACCGATTCACCACCTTCGCGCCCTCCTACCCCTCAAAAACAGCTGACAGCCGCAACGACTGCATTAGCGCCGGACGGTAAGTATGGTGGTAAATCGCAGACTTCAGGTAAGCCAACGGCGAATCGAAACACAACACACACCTCACACATGCACAATACCGCTGATAACGATGATACCGCGGTCGTACACAGCGATGCGATAAAATCTATCTCCGAATTAACTACCGCTTCTTGTAATACGACTGATTACAATTATCAGTTTCCCGCACTGATAAATAACGAAATTCCAAATAATTTAAACCAACAAAATAGAAATTCAAAACATACCTTCGCAGATAAAATCAAATCGAATAAAAAGATCGCCCCATTAATTAATTTCAACTACCCTTCCCGTGAATGCGGAATTATTTTTGATTATATCGCACCCTACGTTATACGTGATTATTTTGTCGCGCTTAAAAACCATGTAGCAGGCAGCTTAAACATTGTAGCAGGCTCCCGTATTAGCGGTGATAGAATTCTAATATTTTTAAAATCCAGACAAATAACAGACGAATTTCTAGCAAAAGGTGGCCGGATCACCATAAATAATAGAACAATTACTGCGCGGAGACTTAAACAACCGGCGAATAAACTCATTCTATCAAATGTCTGTCCAACCATCCCGAACGAAATATTAGTTCGACATTTGCAAGAAGTTTATCCAATAAAAATCCTTTCGCAAATTTCCATTTTAAGTGTGAATCCGGTGGATGATGAATTTGCTCACGTAGTAAGTTTCAGGCGGCAGCTTTACGTCGAACAGTTTAATTGCAAAAATATCCCTGATTCCTTTGAGGCACAACGACTACGAATACAGGATCTACACGCAGCTCAATGACCATTCATGTGAAAATTGCAAGAAGAAAGAAGGAACAGTTAATCAAGAAGTTTTTTCCGAAACCATAACGACATTTCCAGCGCCGGTCGAAAATGCCTGTGCTGATAATAATCAACAGCGATATCAACCAACAACCAATAGCGACAAACAAGATGCAACATACACCAAACAAACTAAGACAATGGTAACTGAGCAAACTGTCCGACAGGAGCAGCACCAAAACATAAAAGAAACACGCAATCAATTACAATTAAATATTGCCCCTTCTACCGACAATACCTCTACTGTAATGAACATTGATAATAACAACCCCCTTCAAAAACGACCACACCCCATTAGTCCCGATGAAACATACAATTCAACTCAACCGCCATTTCCAGATAAAACTGCTACTAAGCGAATAAACCTAGAAAATCAAAATTCTACGGCGCACAATGTAGAAATTAACGTCATGGACAATGCTGCCAAACCAGCCTCTAAAGAAGCAAACAAAGGAGTTGATATTAACCTATTAACAGAAGGAACATTACATCTATTTACTAGCGGCCAGACTCCGTTCTTCTTAGACTATCAAGAATTTCAAGAATTCATAAGACAGGTGGCCACAAGTCAGGATTTTGTTAATTACGCACTGACTTTCACAGAAGATAGGGATAACCTTTTACACATGCTTTCTCAAGTAAGACCATTATTAGGCAGCGTAGGACTTAAGAACAGATGTACTCGCATAATTAATAAATTAAAACCTCTCCTTAGCAAGGATGACCCTGAAACTAAGATATAAAACTAGTCATCTTAAGTAACACTGTCAACAATAATTAGAGAAAATGGCTGCAAATCTCAGTATTCTGCAATGGAATTGCAGAGGGTTTTATAAACGTATAGACGAACTGAGATTACTCATTAATAACTACAATCCAATAATCATTTGTTTACAAGAAACGCACTTAAACTCTTCCCATTCACCACTTATTAAAGGCTACAGAATATTTCGCTCTGACTACACACAGGGACAAGCAGCATGTGGAGGAGTCTCGATACTAGTGCATGAAGCGATTCCATCACATGAAATAAGGTTAAGTACCATGTTTCAAGCGGTAGCGGTGAAGGTGAAAATCCCGTCCCTTCCGCTCTCATCCATTACAATCTGTAATTGCTACTTCCCACCCGCTACAAACATAACCAAAATAGACTTTGATACATTACTATTTCAACTGCGGGACCCAGTGTTATTACTGGGAGATTTCAATGCCCACTCTTCTGAGTGGGGTTCAACACAGCCAAATAGACGAGGAAATATGATTTCAAATAGCATCCGTAATAGTGACCTGGTACTCCTCCCTCCTCCATCACATACACATTTCAACACAACTCATAACACTTTTTCAATAATAGATTTAGCATTTGCATCCGTTTCACTATTTCCTTACTTGAACATAGATGTACATGGTGATCTGTGTTCAAGTGACCATTTCCCTATTTTCATACACTTTCCCCACCAGTTGCAAAAATTGCACTCAGCCCAGGTAACAAAAAAATTTGCATTCCATAAAGCAGATTGGAAGGGTTACAAAACAAAGGTTACTATCCCTAAAATTCAAACGGAATCGGTAGAGGAAAATCTGAAAATTCTCATCAACGCGATGAATGAAGCAGCGACAGCAACAATACCGAAAACAACAACAGCTCCTCGGAAAAAGCGAGTACCATGGTGGTGCCCCGAAATCAAAATGGCGATCGCACAACGGAAACGAGCATTGAGGAAGTATAAAACAACGAAGTCACTTACAGACCTGATTGAATTCAGAAGATTTAGAGCTCGAGCCAGGCTACTTATCAAAATGAGAAAACAGGAGTGCTGGACAGCATTTGTATCATCTATCTCAAAAGATATGCCTGCGACGGTGGTTTGGAGAAGAATCAAGTCGTTGTGTGGTAACTATCGTCCTCCAACTACCCCTTCCTTACTCATTAACAATGTCCTGCTCACAGACACCAAAGAAGTGGCAGATGCCTTTGCGCAACATTTTGCTAAAGTATCTTCCTCAGCATCCTACACCGATTCCTTCCTAGAACACAAAGCGAGACTAGAGGAGCAAAAAATATCCTTTCCTCCAGATCAAAAAGAAAAATACAATGATCCTTTTTCAATGTCTGAACTAAATTACCAGCTCGATAAAAAGCTAAAAAACAGTGCACCTGGAGCCGACTCCATTCATCCATTCATGATCAGATACCTACCTAATCTAGCTAAACAACTACTCCTTGACGTATACAACAAAATTTGGACAACTTCCTCCATCCCAAAATCCTGGAAAGCAGCTTTAATTATTCCTATCCTCAAACCTAATAAAGAAACCTTCATTCCTTAAAATTACAGACCTATCTCCTTACTATCTTCACTCTCCAAAATCATGGAAAAAATGGTGAACAGATGACTATCCTCTTTCCTAGAATCTTCAAACGTTCTCTCCCCAATACAAATTGGAGGTCGCAAATCAAAATCCCCAATGTTACATCTCCTGAGCCTAAAAAGACAAATACTTGAAGCCCAAAAGAGGTCACACGCTCTCTATACTGTCTTTTTTGACATAGAGAAAGCATTCGACCGGATATGGCGATATAAAGTGCTTACAAAGCTGAAGAACGCCAATATAAAAGGCAATATGGGCAACTATATAATGAATTATTTGTCAATCAGACACATTCAAGTAAAAATTGGCTCAACTGTATCCTCTCCTGTCCTAATAGAGAATGGTATTCCTCAAGGCTCTCCTCTAAGTGTAACACTCTTTATCCTATACATAAATGATTTGGCGGACTGCATACAGCCGCCGGTAACATCCCGATTGTTTATAGACGACCTCAATATATCCTTAGCATCAAACTTTCCTTCCAACGCCAAATCTATACTACAATCCACAATCAATAGGTTATATTCGTGGACCGAAAGTAACGGCCTTACTTTCTCCTTAAATAAAACTTCTTGTGTAAAATTCCAGAAAAGTCGTCGAGTAAACCCAAACCATGATTTTTCCCTTACCCTAAATGGACTTCCTCTTCCAGTCACATCCTCAGCTAAATTCTTGGGTCTAACATTTGACTCCCATCTGACATGGTCTCCTCATATTAAAGAACTCAAACGCAAATGTAATAAAATCATAGCTATCCTAAAATGTTTATCACATCATAAATATAACAATAATCCAAAACTACTTCTATCTGTATACAGATCACTTATTCTAAGCAGATTAACCTACGGCTGCCAGGTGTTCTATTCGGCTAGTAAGCAGCTCATAAAATCACTTGAATCAATCCATCACGCTGCTTTAAGGTCCATCCTTGGGGCGCATCGAACATCTCCCACGCAGGGTGTCTGTGTGCTATCAGGAATTCCGCCATTATCCTATATATTTGACTTCTACACCTCCCGTGATCATCTATACTGGTACCAACAATATCACTTCTCTTCGAGGAACAGTGTCATTCCTCCTCCAGCCTTTCAAAATGATCCAATACCTAATATTCTAAATTTTTTGACTGAGAAAAACATCAAATACAATCCAGATCTCCTCCTGTTCCCAAAAGAACCACCATGGGAATACCCCCCATTGATGGTAGACTTATCACTCTTTATCC
This sequence comes from Icerya purchasi, assembly GCA_039619475.1. Classification (NCBI taxonomy): domain Eukaryota; kingdom Metazoa; phylum Arthropoda; class Insecta; order Hemiptera; family Monophlebidae; genus Icerya; species Icerya purchasi. Next base: position 245,821,863 of record CM077115.1, read on the forward strand.
ACCGTACATCTAACGAGGACCAATATACAGCTCGCCAAAAAAGTATCGAAAAAATACAAACTTACACACATGATACACACGTTTATACAGATGGAGCTAAAGCAAATGTCGCTGGCACACTGTCCACTCCCACAGCATGTGCCTACCTAATCTCAGGTGAAGCCGAAGCAGTGAGGCTACATGATGACAGCTCCGCATTAGAAACCGAGCTATACGGAATTCTCTTTGGATTGGAAGCATGTGCGTGTTGTAAATCTGAGAACAAACAATACATAATTATCACAGATTCACTGGCCTCCCTTCAAACTATTCAGTCACTTACTATAACCAGTTCATTAGTCTATAAAATAAGATCTACAGCACATCGCCTTACCCAAGAGGGCATACAAGTAGGCTTCTTGTGGGTGTCGGCACATGTTGGAATACCCGGAAACGAATGTGTAGACCGGGCCGCCAAGTCAATGTTGTCTGTCCCTATGCCACCCAATGTCCCATCACCAGAAATCACTCCCTTCTTCCACAAAAATATGAAAGAACATTGGATCTCATCCTGGTCCCAACATGCAACTTTCCTAAGGAATATTAAACCAAATGTTGATCCTTGGTGGCCACCGATCCAAATGTCCAAAAAAGAATTCTCTGCCCTTAATAGATTGAGACTGGGACACACATCGATATCTCACAACCATGTCCTCCAGGGAGCCCCTCCACCGATTTCCTGCCCATTCTGTAATGCAGCAGTGCTACCTTCGGTGGAACACATCCTGAAACAATGTCAAAACTTAACAATAATCAAGGACGAACCACTACACCTTCTTTTAGATAACCGTCCAGAACAGGTTCAGACAATGCTAATCTTCCTTAACCGAAATAATTTAATAAACAAATTGTAATAAATCCGATACTCGTTGTGCCGTAATGACCCTGGCAGTTATACATGGCCAACGAGTAGATTACACACAAAAAAAAAAAAAAAAAAAAAAAAAAAAAAATTACATATTAAAAGAATAATTAAAAACTGCATTAAATGTTCATTAAATTGTTCCTAGATATAGCAACATGAATTTGATGCCGACTCTGATTAAGGTATCATATCACCACTTAAGTGTTATATTACTCTGATATATATATATATATATATATTTTCTTTCCTGTAGTAGGTTTTTGGTTCTTTTCCTACTAACTTAAACGTCGCATATCATGTCATTAATTTCGTTATGTGGTAAGACTCGTGTCGGTACACATATTAATAACTATATCATGAGTGCAATGTTATTGTTTATGCAAATAAATCTTTCTTTCTTTCTTTCTATATATTTTCTTATCGGGAGTAATTATTTTTTACTTTTTAGTACATTTTAAAATTTTTATAATAAACCTTCAAGTATCGATATTTATTTTTTGTATAAAAAAAAACACTTTTTCAATAATAAAAATTTTTCAAAATTCTTTTTCATTTTTCAACTTAAAAATGAAATATACCCGAATTTACATTTTTATACGCGCCAATTAAAAAATTAACCACTTGAATTGTTTTTCAATTTGTCATTTAATAGCAAGTTATTGAATTTCTAATTACATATTAAAAGGTAATAAAATTCGAATATTTTTAATTTGGTAACGCAACCTTCGGCTTCCGGTAGTCCGATTAGATACAACATCATTAATAATAGCAATGTAACTTTTTTGTCCACAGTAATTAAGAGGTCAAAGGTTGAGAGTATCATCCCTGAGGGAACTGAAAACCAACAATAACGTTACACTATACAACGAAGAGTTTAAAACTGCCTAATAAGAATGGTTTAAAAGTTCATAACGAAGCGCCACACCACCCGATGGGCATAAGTTCTCCTTTATATGTGTTACACACGTTGCAGATGTAAAATTTGTGTTCTTTGTTAACTTTTACATCGAAACTTTAAAGCGAATCGGCGCTCTGTTGTCTTCTGTCACGAACTCGTTTTATCGGTAATGTTAATTTTTTTTTTCAATACTGTTTCTGATATTCGCTGCATCCAGATTTCGCGTTTGTTATCGGATAATTTTTTTTCAGGTATTAATCATTGCCGATGTTTTTTTGTGACTTTCATCGTTCAGCAGTTAGAGAGAATCGCGGCCGCTCATTTCCCGAAAAAGGAAGCTTTTTATATGTGCAATTTTTGAAACCATCATTGGAAAGTTGTCGAGTTTTATTTAATTTTTTCCCTCCTATTAGGATGATTATATACACATTGTGTATATCAAAAATCGTTAAGAATATTAGATGTGAACAAAGATTTCCTCATTGAACGAAAGTGTTTATCTCGTGTGCGCTCGCGTTCTCGTTATCGCGTTATCAGCTCGATAATCAGTTGTTTCGGCAGACCGGTGAGATCGTTTCATTTATTATCTCTTCGTTGTCGTATTTCACTATTATTTAGACACTCTCCGAATTCTTAGATTACTGTTATTTCTTTCGATTTGTGCAGCGATTTATTTTCCTTTTTTTTTTTTTTTTTTTTCTAATTTTACGTATATTTTAATTTGATTTGCTCGACCGATGAGCTCGTCTAGTGGGGGCCACCCTGCGGCCTCCTCCAAAGATTCAAAATCCAACAAAGCAAACTTGTCGCTGAATCTAATGGAGGTTGACGCTGCCGGAAAGCGTAAGCCATCCAGCCCTCTTTCGCCAACAACGATTCTACCTAACAAGGATCTGCGGCTTTCGCAACCTGACTTGCCCAACCTCTCTAATACAAATAATAACAGCTGCGCGATTAAAGCAGTCGAAAACTTTAATATCGCTAGTAGTAGTAGTAATAATAACAATAATAACAATAATAATAATAATAATAATAATAATAATAACAACAATAATAATAATAATGATAATAGTAATAAAAACATCAACAACAACAACATTTTACCCACCAATAATAACAATAATAATAGTAAAGATTTTATTAATGTTTTTCCTTCCGATCATCCTGGTCCCTTTAAAGTTTTTGTCGAAAACTCCACCCTAGACGAGAACATCGGGAATTTGCACCCGTTGGCTCTGGCTAGGCTCATCTGTAAAATTTCAACTTCCTTTTCGGACATCATTTCCCAGGGCAGGGGGCGTATCTCGGTTATGTTTCCCTCTACTTCTGCGGCGAATAAGTTTCTGAACAATTCATCATTTTTTCAGTCCAACAATATTACCGCGTATATCCCTACCAATGCTCTGTTTAGTATGGGCGTTATCTCTGGAATCTTTCCTTCCTTTTCCGAAGACAAAATTAAAGAGGGGCTTGTTTCTTCTATCCCCGTAGTTGCAGTTCGTCGTATCTTTCGCTCTTCTGATGGAAAAAAAATTCCCACCACGAGTGTCGAACTTAAATTCGCTAAGTCGTTCCTTCCGGAGTTTGTAACGATTTACAAACTCCGTTTTCCCGTTTCCCCCAGTGTCCGTTCTCCCACTCAGTGCTCTAAATGCTTCCTTTTTGGACATATTGCGCGCCATTGTCGTAGCTCTCATTCCGTTTTCTCACACTGCGCTTCCAGACATCCCTCTTCGGAATGTCCCAACCTCCAGGAGCCTCCTATTTGTCGCAACTGCAAAGGTTGCCATAGATCGTCCGATCGTGTCTGCCCGGAGTGGCTTAGACAGAAGGATATTAAAAGAATCATGGCGTTCGAAAACATATCGTTTCAAGAAGCCGCCAAACATAAAACCTCTGGTGTCGTCTCCCAAGCCTTTTCCTATGCTAATCGTGCCGCAGCCCCATCTTCCTCTTAAGCCTCTTCTTCTAAAACTAATAAATTGTCTTCTCCTCCTCGTCCTAAATCTCCCACTTTTCATAAATCTCCTAAATCGAAACCGCATTCCAAGCCTCTTCCTCACTTTCCCACCGTCCCCTCCCACTACACCTGTTCTCCATCTGTTGGTTGGGCCTTGAATCGTGAAGATTCCCCTCTTCTGAATTCTTCGCTGCCTTCCAGCAACTTTCTAGCTCCTCGCAGCCTGCTTCCTAATTCCCCCCCTAATTACTCCCCATTTAATATCACTAATCTTTCCGTCGCAATCATGGCACTCCTCGCTTCTCATAACATAGCCGCCTCATCTTCTTTCCTTGACAATCTTTCTTCTTTTTTATTCAATTACATTCATTCCTCGTAAGGCATATTTTTGCCTTCTCCTTGTCTTTATTTCCCTCCCCCTTTTTCTCCCTGGTAGCCAAGGATAACGCCTTACTGACGCTTCAGGAACACTAGACATGCTTCTGTACTCGTGTCGTTTATATTGTTCATATTCAGGTATAATTGTCCCTTTAGGGGAGGAGACCTACAAACTGGTGTTCAGCCATGTTCGTGCAGGTACTTCTCGCTGCGCTTTGAATTACACTAAATTGATACGAATAGAAAAGGTCCGGCAAATTGGCCCGCATATTGTGCTGGGCAGGACTTCTTTCGTCTTCAATTTCCTTGTTCTTCCTTTCTCCTCCTCAAGTTGGAAGTGCACCTATGTGCTCGCTTCTTATTTACTAACCTTCCTTTCTTCTTTTATAGCTACTCTCGTCCCTCCTTTCACTTTCTATCCTATTCTAATTTTCTTGTATCCTAGATAGCATGTCGCGTGCTCATGCTTTGAACATCCTGCAGTGGAACTGCCGTAGCTTACAAGCTAACAAATTAAGTTTAGAGGGTTTATTAGACCTCTATAATATCCATGTGGCGTTGTTATCCGAAACTTGGCTCAAATCCTCCTCGTCTCTACATTTCAAAGGCTATTCTTTAGTTCGGTCAGATCGTGTGGATGGTTACGGTGGCGTCGCCATTCTCATTAGATACGATCTATCCTACCTATCGCACGATATCCTTTGTCTTCCTCCTCCCTATCCCAATCTTCCTAACATGGTTCACATTTCTCTTTTGAATCTTCTTCCGCATCCTTTACATATTGCTTGCGTTTATAACCATCCTAACTCCAGCCTCTCTAATCTTCCTCTTATCTCATTTCTTTCATCGTTGTCTGGTCCATTCATCATTGGAGGCGACTGGAATGCTCACTCTCCTCGTTGGGGCTGCGCTAGGAATAATCCTAATGGTTCGATTCTTGAAAATCTTATCTTGGATCATGATCTTTTTCTACTTAATGATCGGTCTCCTACCCTCTTCAAGCAACCTTCTTCCTTTAGTTCAGTGGATCTCTCCTTTTCCTCTCCCAATCTTGGTCTCTTATGCTCCTGGAGGACTCTCGACGGCACTTTTGGCAGCGATCATGTCCCCATTCTGCTCACTCTTAATGACGTGCTCCCTCCCAAGTCTTTCAAGCCCCTTCAATCTCCCCGTTGGCTTCTTTCTAAAACTGATTGGGCTAAATTACGTTCCTTGGTGGATTCCTCTCTCCCTTCTTTTTCTGATGTTCCTAATCCATTCTTCCGTTACGATTTTTTCACTCAAACGCTAAATTCTGCTCTTTCCGCATCTTCTCCTCCTACTACCAGCACGCGCAGTCGCTCTTCTTCGTATGCCTCCTCACTCTGGTGGAACGAAGAATGTAAAGCAGCGTTTCAAAGAAGTTCTGCCACCTTTAAAGCCTTCCGCTCTCATTCCTCTATGTTCAACTTCCTAGCCCACAAAGAAGCTAACGCAAAAGCCCGTTTTATCCTTAAGTCTGCCAAAAAGAATTCTCTCCCAGATCTGGAAAATGGCTAAGGCGTTTAGATTACCCTTTTCTACGCGCCCTCGCCACTCCCACCCTTGCAAATCCCAGCTGGAGTCCTTCTTGGATTATATTGCTCCCGCCTATGTCCCTTCTTTTGAAGAAACTGTTTTTCCTTCTCTTCCTGTAGATTCTGAGCCTCACTTCCTGTCTTCTCCTTTCCGTTACGAGGAGCTTGCATCCATTCTTAATAAATCCACCTTGTTTGCTCCTGGCCGGGACGGTTTCTCGTTCCTTATTCTTAAAAATCTCTCTCCTGCTGCGCTGCTTTTCCTTCTCCATATATTTAATTCTTTTCTCCTTTCTGGCTCTACTCCAAAATCCTGGAACGACTTTATTGTCGTTCCTATTCCTAAAAGAAATCAGTGTTCTTTCCGTCCCATTTCCCTGGCTTCCTGCCTGCGTAAACTCTTTGAAGGTTTGATCAACAATCGCCTCGTGTGGTGGCTGGAGCACAATAATCTATTCCCTGCTAATATGTTTGGTTTTCGCCATGGGCTTGGGCCGGTTGATTGCATTAGTTATTTCCTTTCAGATGTCTAGAAGTCTTTCCTAACGAAAAAATTCACCATTGCCTCCTTTGTGGACGTCTCTTCTGCCTTTGATAATGTGCATCTTCCCGCTTTGGGTTCCAAACTTTTTTCTCTTAACCTCCCTCCGGTCGTCGTCATTCTCATACTCAACCTCTTCCAGAACAGAACTCTCTTTATTTCTTCTCCCTCCCTTTCCTCCTCCAGATGCGTTTATCGTGGGCTCCCACAGGGTTCCTATCTGAGTCTTACACTTTTTAATATCTACTCTTTTGATATCGCTTCTCTTCCTATTTATTCTTCCTCCCTCCTCTTCGCTAACGACATTTTGGTCTATTCCACCTGTGACAATCTGTCCGTCGCTATTGATGAGTTGAATAATTCCCTGTCTATTCTTAATAATTCCCTTTCTCGTCTTCACCTCTCTCTTTCTCCTACTAAGTCGTCTTGTATCATTTTTTCTCTCCGACCCTTTAACCGAGCTCTAACTCGCATCACTGTATCTGGTATTCCTATCCCCGTTGTCAATTCCATATGCTATCTTGGCCTTTTTTTAAATAGCCGCCTCACATTCCATGATCACATTAATTTTCTCTATAAATCCTGTCTTAAAAGACTCAATCTCCTTAAATCTCTCTCTCCCCTCAGATGGGGAGGCGATCCGTTTATCCTTCTAATTCTTTTCAAAGCCATCATCCGGTCCAAGCTCGACTATTGTTCCTTTATCTACGGTAATTCCTCCAAGTCTCCCCTCACTAAACTTGACGCGATCCAGAACTCTTGCCTCCGTTTGTGCATTGGAGCCTTGAAATCCTCCCCCATTCCCGCAGTTCTATCAGAGTCGGTTGCCGTTCTCAGCTTGGGTGTCGCTTCTTAATTAAACGGCTTCCCATCTCCTCGTCCAAACTTATTTCCTCCTATCTATATATCAAAAACTGCTGGCGTTTTTCTCCTCATAAAATCCCAATCCTGTCGCTCATTGTTTCCCGTCTTTCTAATTTTTCTCCTGTTGTCCTTTCCTACAACACTCTCCCGTACTTCTTTCATGACTTCAATAGCCTATGGCAGCCTATCAAATTTTCCTCTGTCCCACTTCGAGCCAATTCCTCCTCTCACGGTGCAGTCAACAATGAATTTCTTCATTTGTTGAATTCCTCTTTTCCTGCTCATGTATTGATCTTTACTGATGGTTCCAAGAGCGAGGACAGCGTTAGTGGTGCGTTTACTGCTCCGTCGCTTCGACATTCTGAGTCCTTCCGGCTTCCTTCCTTCTGCTCTATTTTTTCTGCCGAGTCGATCGCCATCCTCCAGGCTATCTCTTATATTTCCCCTTTAAGCGATCTTTCCCAATTCCTCATTATTTCGGACTCCAAGAGCATCCTTCAAGCCATATCCTCTCTTCCTTCACATTCCTCTGATAATATTATTCTCTCAATTCGTTCTCTTACCTCCACTTTGCAGTCATCCCGTTCTATTCTCATTGATTTTTTGTGGGTCCCCAGTCATTCCGGAATTGATGGCAACGATTCAGCCGATTCTTTGGCTCGTTCTGCTGGTCGCCTTGATTCATTCCTCAACCATTTCCCTTCTTCAAATATCCTTTCCTTATCTACTTCCAATCACACCAGACTTTGGCAGGATATTTATCCCTCTCTATTTTCTAATCGTCATTCTCATTACCGTTTCATTCAGCCAATTCCTCGTTCCCTGTCTTGGTTCCATTCTATTCCTCTCAGTCGTCGCTCTTCTATTGTCTCCCTAATTCGTCTCCGGATCAATCATTCTCTCCTCCCTTCCTCTCGCTTTCGAGTTGCTCTATCGCCTTCTCCTGATTGTTCTCTCCACGATTGTGATCCTCCTCGTACATGTGATGCTAATCACATTTTCTTTGAGTGTCCTGCTCTTCGTAACGAACGCTACCTTTTATACAGTCAGCTCCTGTCATTAGGTCTCCCTACTCCCTATAACTCTTCCTTTATCCTCTCCTTTCCTTCATCTTCTGTGGTGTCCGCACTGCTGTCCTTTGTTGCGTCCATTTCGGACCGCTTAGTTATTTAGTTTATTAGCTTAGTTTTCTTGTTGTTGGGTCAATGCCGCTGGCGCTCCCAAAAAAAAAAAAAACGTCTTATTTTTCTTTTTAAGTGATGTTTAAGCCTAACGACCACGATCTCCGTATAATTATTAATTACGTAACAAAACCTTAAACCTACTAATTTCAAAAAATTACAATATTATTCAATATGTAGTATTGATCTATATAATTGAATAGGAACTGCAGTAGTCAGATAATCGGGTTACTTGTTGTTTCCTAGTGTATGCGATAATCTAAACTATTAATATTCTGATTGGTTACATTCGATTAGCGGGATCTTTACGGTATATTCTGAACTTTGGCAGACATAGAAATTCAGCAGATAGCTAGTAAAATAACTCCGTGAGAAATTCGTAGAAAAAAAAAACGATTTATTTATTTATCATATATAATATATATATAAAAGATAACTATTTATCTAATAAGATTTATTAAGTCAATAAGTAGCACAAATAAAAAAATACGTATATACAGGGTGCGACAGCATAACTTCCTTTTTTAAAATGCGCCACTTTTTTTCTATTCAATTTTTTAAAGAGAAATAATAAATGGAATCGAAATAAAACTACAAGAAGCATAGCCAATGGGATCTAAAGTACGTATTTCGATTTTCTGTTATTATTTCTTTATAGATAGATAGATAGATATAGATATATGTCAGAAATAGAAATCGTTACTTTTTGTAAGACGGTTCCAGACAGAAGTGTATCAACTAATGCATTACGCTATATGTCTGTTCAAATTGCTAACTAGTAGAATTAAATTAAAATTTTAATACAACGCCAGAGCCGACGTATATTTCATGAATTCCGCTTTATTGGCTATTCTTTTTGTAAACTGCGATTATCTTCTCACTACTACACACGCACGCACACTAACCTGGCGAAAAACCTTTGCCAGTCAATGCGCAGCGCAAACAGCGAGCAAAATTACGATTGTATTAAAATAAGTTACAACAGTACAGTAAATATTCTTTCGTCGCTTATTTAATAAGAGATACAAACCCGGTTCGGTTTCATATCAGTATTATACCGCATACAGCTCTGCAGTTCGAAAGATTATTTGCGCATACTGTAAACACATACGAGTATGGGCGTATTTTACGATCGGAAAGATAGAATGAAAATGTTTCGTTATTATTTGAATATACGCCCCGGTACTTTTAATTAAAGATTAGAATTCGTATAGTACACTGTACGATATATTTCTATTTCTGAATATCGTTTTTGGGTTTCTGTTAAACCAATGAACGTGTTTGGTTTAGGCAACTCCAATGCAAAAAGTGATAAGTTTGGAAATGACGGTATTCCGTTTTTTTGAAAAAATCGATAGCTGAACCATTCTTGCGCACAACTCTGGCTTCCAGTGAGCAGTTAATACTCGCCCGCTTTTTCCTGTCGCCGTAACATTCGCAGTCGCAAACTGAGTCCATATTATATTTGATCCCGCCTTTTTATTAAAGGGTCTAACATTCTACCGAAAAAATATTTTTTTTAAAACTTTCGATAAACCGGTTTTGTGGGCCTTTTTCTTTCGAAACGTAAGAAAAAAAAAAAAAAAACATTTCACTTTCTCTCCGAGGAAAAAAAATATTGTATTAATACGGGAAAATGGAGTCGTCGCAATAGCCTAGTTGCTAGAGCGCTTGGTTTCCGTTAAGGAAGTCTCGATCCCGGTCGACGACGGAAATTATTACAAAAAATTAAATTAAATACTCGCCAATAGAATCATACGGAAGGCAATGCAAAAAACATGCATACCGGCATATGCACGCTAGTTAGTACAAAGCAGACACACACGAAGGACTGCATTTGTATATGCTAATATAAATCAAACGATTACTAATCAGTTCCGCATGTAGCCTGGCATGTGCACACATTCGTACTGAAAATAAATAGTTGCCTAGTACACGACTTATATCATCGGTAAAGCTAAAATGTGTCCACCAACCGAATGGTTTAAGAGATAATGATAATGATGATGATGATGATGATGGCGGGAAATAGTACTTGCTTCATTTGGCATCGGTCATATATTTTCCGTCAATAAATCTGCCAACTTTTCGCCAACCTGGTGACTGCTTCAATGCAGTTTGTGAATCCTTCCAGTTCTGCGATTGCGCGCTTATATCAGATGGAGGAAAATTTTTAAAGAATTTGCCTTGCTCCAGCTTCAATTGAGCCTCTATAATTTTTATCGGGTCTCCGAGCTGAACGCACGACAATTTTACACTTAAGTAGACTATTATTTATAGACAAAAAAACGAAAAAAAAAAAAAAACAGATTAAACGTTCTTCTTGAGAAACCTCTTGTTTGCGTATTTACTGCGCATTGGGAATAACGTTTCGAAATGAGCGAAAACAGTACCGAAAAAATCTCACGTGAGCATTTAACATTCGGGCGAACTGTAATAAAGATGGTTTTTTTGCCATTTTTTCTCTTGCCTTGTTTACCTTTTACATTGTTTTATTGTTCAATAGTAAAGACATTTTCATCCTTATCCAAACGTGGAAAAAATAGAATAGAAAAAAAGAACGGAAAATATAAAAGGGCCGAATTAGAAACTGTAAAATTTTATTGCTAATAAACACGGACCAGCAAGTGGGCAAAAAATTGTTCATTACTATTATTTATAACCGAAACGGTTCAGCATGAGAGGAACGCACGAACGTGCTCTAATAATAGCAAAATCCTCTCCACCCGTATCCCCTCCCCCCCGGCGGCGCTTTAAACACTCTTTAACGAATAAAACGGCCACGCAGAATTTCAGTCGGCCAACTTCCATGAAAAAGTAAAAAAGGAAAAAATGGGCGAAAAAAGAATCTGCTACGGAGAATACTCCGGAGAATGCGACGTTAAAATAGAATTGTGCTTAAAAAGAGGAAAAAATTGACAGCGAAAAAAAAACGAAATGCCCCCCCCCCGCCGAACTTGTTGCAGGACAACGTTGATGACTGTCGTATTTTATCCTATTGCAAAATATTCTGACCGCAATTTTTGTTTTGAACAACAGAGATGGGGCTTTAACAAATATTACCATGTATCCGGGGGTGAGGGTGGGGGTAAAAGGAAACCCCGATTAAAGATCAAGCGGCCAATTTCAGCTACACTTGCAGCAGCTCACGAGGACAACGTTTAAATTTCCTAAAGCAGCGTGTCTTCGTCCAGATGGATCTGCTTATTTATCTTTCGAAATTTATCGCTTCTATTTGTCGAAGGTTCACTTTCGTAAATAGAATTCTTCCGCATTCGACCGTTGTGTGTGTTTTATAAAAGACGCTCTATATCCTTTTCAATTTGTTGCCGCGCTACTGTTTTCTTAGGCGACACGGTGTGCGTTCCGAAGATAAGTTTCAGTTTCAGTTTCAGTAGCAACATTTTAAGGGAACGAACGATAGAAAGCGGTCTACGGTTCGATTAAAGGTATCTCATAACTATCCGAATGAGCATTTGCCAGCACAAAACTGCACGCCCTATCAAATACTGAGAAAAAACGACGCGGCAAAATAGTTCAATAAATAAAAGAAGAGGGGATAAGAAGTACCAAATTGTCCGTGGATACATAAATACGTTCCGCTAGTAGAGATATGCATGTGTAGCGTTAATAATGACGGAGACATATAGCTCGGACTTGGAACTTTATACGAACAAACCAAAAACGTCTAATACTAATAATAATAATTAAGAGGCCTCGCCTAGTGCTCATTTCGATTACAATCCGTAGCACTGTTAACTGTTAAACTATTAAAGTAAAAAGTAAAGTAAATCCCATATACGCTTGATAAGGTATCATGGATTGTGAAACTAAGCTTTTCATAATGTACTTAAGGGTCTCTAATGGGGATCTGAAGAGAATATTGGGGCCAGTTTCTTTCTACACTTTTGGATTATCCGCCTTTACTTTCCGCCAGATAATTCTCTGCTACAATCAATTATTTTAGGCTGGATAAACCCGGGAACGACTTGATTGCGGAACGAGACAAATTTCGGTAACCTACGACACCACCTCTGGTTTGGTAGCCAAGCACCTTAATCACTAGACTAACGAAACTACTAAAACACATTAAAAATGTTTATCCGTTATTTCTCTAAAAAAACAATTCCCCTTCTGAAGTGTCAGCTGGTGTCGCTAGGCCGCGACACGAAAACAACAATCGGGAATTTTCAAATTTTATTCAAATAATGTTCTCCATTTTTAATTTAGTTCGATAATTTTCAAGTTTTTAAACAGAACATATGAAAACATCAAGTAGTTGTCAAAATATTTTCTTCATTATTAACGAGAAACTAATAATATCGGTAATTGAAAATAGGCTGTTCTATAATCACTTGAAAGGCAGTGATACCCCAGCGGCTGTCCGATTTAGCTACTGAGCAAGTTCACATAAAATGCCTTACATTCCTACCCTTCCTAACGAAGTTTAAAAGAAACGAAACCTGCAGTCCGCTCTCTTAAGCGGAAGCCTAAGCTAGACCTCTGATAGGTGTATATAAAAAAAGATCTTCTGAATTTACGTAAATTTAGAAATTCCGTATATTTTGTTAATAAAATATACCGGAAATTACGACGGCATTTAAAGAGGAGGTTTCTTAAAAAGTTTCCACTGTTTTTATCGAATAAGACCGGTGGCCTTTACTTTTCAAAAGCTTTCACCCTCACCAGAAAATTTCGATTCATCATATATATCGGTTTAAATGTCAATAATCATCATAATAGAACGGATTTAACACTGCATTGCACGCGCTGTACCCGACAGATACATAGTTCAGCATTCCTCATCACTAGTTAGGCATGTGGAGGGGGATGTCGTCTCCCATCCTCCTATTCCTTCAGCTCGGGTTGCCCGACAGTCAGTCGAGTGTTGATGGCCCCCCTGTGCAGTTGAAGGGCTGCTTAAGCGCCGTGTATCTCACTGATACAGCGCGTGCTAAAGTGTAAGTATTCTGTATTGTTTGATTTTTTTAACTTAACCCTTTACTTTTTCTTAGCATAAGTTGTGATACCTTGTGGCTAGTGGTATTTTTTACTATTCTAAATGTTGCTGGAATCAATAGACAAGTCATTTGTCTTGAGTATGGACAAAACGTGCCATCTCGCCGAGTTTTTCTTCGTGAAGTCAGAAATGAGCTCATAACATATCAGTTGTTAGTGCGATTGCAGCTCAAAAACTTGCCACGCACTATGGCCTCACGACTTTGAAAACTTCTTCCAAATGATGAAATACCGCAGGCTTCAAGGAACTCTGCAGCTATTGATGCCGGTGAAACGCTGCCAACCTTGCTGGGACGATAATAAAACGACCAGGCTCACAAGATATATGTGCAATGAATGTGGCCAATATTTATGCCTGAAACATTGTGTGCCCATACTTGTGTTGATGGCTGTAAAGTTGAAATTAAAGAAAGTGATTTAGACTGAATTTTTCCAAATCTACTGTCTGTTATATTTTACTTTATTATTCGAATACTAGAGCCATTACGAGCTTAAAGACTGAAACTTACGTCTGCGTTATTAGAATTTAACATTTCAAAATTCGTATAGATTTATTTACTTCGATTTGTGATGAAGATGTATTTTTAAAAATATATTTATGGTCTTCTTTATTTGTCTGTGCACCTTTTTGTCTGCAAAATACTAAAAATTCAATTTTGTTTTTTTTATTCAATTTACTGATACAGATATGGCGGGCGTATTGATGTTCCACCAGGGAGCGCGTGTAATGCAGTGTTAAAAACGAATAATAATAATAATAATCATAATCATAATAATCATGATAATAATAATCGAATAATCAAATCAAATAATCTTTTTTATTATTATTATTATTACATCCGAAGTATGCGCCAGGGATGGATTATTTAAATATATTAAAATCCAAAGCCGTATCTGAGGGAGGTTTTCAGGGTTCAACCCCCTCCCTGAAATTCCTGCGAAATAATAACTGCTTAAATTAAATGGATCGAATTTCAGAATAAATTTATTTCTTTTCAATGTTTGACAGAGGAAAAGAAAATTGAAATTTTTATGAATTCTATGGAAACGACTGTTTTTTATTTGTTTTTATCGTAGTGTTCAAATATTGTACATACAATAATTGACTACAAGATTTCAGTATAATTTTTATAAATAAATGATAATACACGCACACACTCACGCGCGCATATATATATTTATAAAAATATTTTTGTAACCCCTCCCGAAATTTTGGTCTAGATACTACCCGGTTAAAATCAACTTAAAATAAAATCTAAAAGGAGAATATAATGAAAAAAGCTGTTTATAAAAGCATAATATGTAACCTGAAACATGTTATTCAAAAATAATAGATCAACAAAAAACAAATTGGGTACGGCTGTGCTGAGGCATAGGGCCGTTGATTTAATGTGAAACGCCTATATCGGTTTAAATATGTATATATATTAATTACGACGTAATTCTTAGGCTATCCCCTATTAGAAAAAATGTCCAAATTTTGTGTAACGTTTGTTATATTTTATAGGATTTCTGTGATTATGTTATTATATTCATATGGACCGATTTAGAATTACGTTGTAAATTTTGATCATTTTATACAAAGTATAGAAGAGAAAGAGATAGAAATGTAAGCAAGAGGGGTCAAGGGGCACAGCCCCTTGCGAGGCCAAAGTGGCCGAGTTTTATATATATATATATAAATATATATATAAATGTATATAAATGTATATAAATATATATAAATGTATATAAATATATATAAATATATATAGATATATAAGTGTATCATATGCGCGCTAAGTCAGTACACAGCAGACACACATGGGACTGCACTCGTAGCGCGATAACAAGCGGCTACGATCAGTTCCGAATGAAGTCTTGCGCGTGTACACTCGCGTTGCATATTAAAATTGACTAGTATACTATCTATATCTGTACAGCTGAGGTGTATGAATAGGTAGTCGCCGACGCTCTGAAGCTGAGTATGGCACTATAAGAAATATAAACATATATAAATATATATAAAACTCGGTCATTTTTCCTCGCAAGGAGCTGCGTCCCTTAACCCCTCTTGCTTACATTTCGATCTCTTTCTCTTCTATACTTTGTATAAAATGATCAAAATTTGCAAACGTAATTCTAAATCGGTCCATATAAATATAATAACATAATCACAGAAATCCTATAAAATATAACAAACGTTACATAAAATTGGGACATTGTTTTCTAATGGGGGTAGCCTAAGAATTACGTTGTAATTAATATATATATATATACAAATATGCATAAATATTTATAAATATATGCGGTGAAAAGTAATAGTCGTTGCGTTGCTCCACAATTTCGTTTCACTATTTTGTTTCACGAGCGATTTTCAAGACGTTTCACGTCAAAATAAAAAAAAAACCTATCACAGGGGATACAGATTTTATAGAAAGAATGAACTTTTCTCATGAGAATTAAAAATTTTGTAACTTCAAAGTACAATTGAAAATTAATAATAATTTGTAAAAAGAATCTAGCCGGTTAAGGGGGGTAAAAGTGCATTTGAACCAAACTTTATAAAAAAAAAATGTATACCTAGGGCATGATAAAAGTAGTTGATGCTGAAAGTTTCAAGCCCCTAGTCCTACTGGGGGCTGCTGTAGTCACCGTTTTGTCGTTTTCGGGTTTTTTACAATGTCTCAGCCATTTTCCGATCGATTTTTAAAATTCTTATTGAAGGTTAAAGATAATGGAAAGTTCTATAATGGTGAATTTTTTCAGATTTTTAGATGGTAAATTCAAATTTTTAAAAAGGTTCAAAAGTTAAAAAATGCCATAAAAATTTTTTTAAAAATTCAGTAACGACGAACAGCAGAATAGATATATGTTACGTATTTTATAGATAACAAGTTTTCCTGAATGTTTTCAGATTTTCGGAACGGGTGGAACAATTGGAACAAGTCAAAAAATAAATAAAATCATGCGTTTTTGACTGAAAAACCTCTTGAAATTCAACTAACAACAATGAAATTGATATATGTTACGTATGTTATAATGAAATGTTTTTCTGAACTTTTTCGGATTTTCAGAATAGATAAAAAAGTCCAAAAAAATAAAAACATGCATTTTTGACCGAAAAATCTCTGAAACTTCAACTGGAAGCAAACTATAAAATGTAAGTTACATAATTTGTGTCATTGTGTTACCTAATTCGCTATTATGGGAATTTCGAAATTCGTGCGGAATCTCTATATTTCTTTATTTCTTAAAAGCGTTTTCATTTTTCAATTATAATACATTAGTTTAAATAGCAATCCCATTTCCATCGTACCCAGAACTAATGTTATTTGTTATTGGTAGTATGTGCATATTCATTTTCCATTTTTCTCTTTTCGCTAATCATTTATCAATTTATCGAAATAATGCTAGGGTTGTTAAGGCGTCCTTTCGCACTCGTCTTATTTTATCACTGATTTCGTTTCACTAAGTGGGTGAACCATTTTTAGTCTCGTGTAACTATGTTTATATGCGTAATCCATTTTTTTCTCATTCGGGATAATTTATATAACACTATTCTCACCAATAGCGGTTTAAAATAGACATATACAGAATAAACAGGTGCTCCAATCATAACCACGAACACATATCGGCAGAGAATAATTGTTATTTCGGTAAATACCGCATTATACGAGAACACCTCTATATTTTTTGGTACAAGTCGTACTGGATGTGCAACAGAAACGGGCGCCGATGTATGAATGCAAATTTTAAAAAAAAAAACAAAACAACAGAAAACATTATTTTGAAGAAAAAAATTGAGCGTGAAAAGAATACGGAAGAATCAGAATACCGTGGAAAAAAGTCTTAAATCAAGTATTCTTAACGGGGAGTATACAAAAAAATTAAAATACAGCTAATGCCGGATCTAATTTGTTCTAGATCGTGACTGATGGATATAATATATTATTAACTGATAATATGAAAAATGAATTGATCGATTTTCCAGCTGGTTGCACATTTTTGGGAATTATTTATCTTTCAGTGAAATCATTTTTCAGTGAAAAGATCGAGCGTCTGTGTGTAGAAAAGCATTATTTCACTCATTACGCTATTGTGTTCGAACGGCAGCTAAAAAATTATATAAATTTATTTCATTTACTTTTTCCAGTTAATAGACATGAAAAGTAATTGAAAAAAATTGATATAATATTTTAGCTGCCGCTCGAATTCTAATTGTAGTACTTTCATAATAAATAATATTATTATATTTTCGCGCGATGCGCAATACATTCTTGAAAAGCATTCCCCCGTAGAACTTCCGGCAATGGTAGGAGACACCGCTTAATTTTTACTAGGTCTTCCTCGGGATCACGCATTTCACAAACTCCAAACAAGGGCATCTCGGATTTCCAGAAACATATTCTATTCTCTAAATTGTGCAAGCCTATTAGAAAAAGTGTCTGAAATAATTTTTCAATCCGAATTTCAGGCTATCCATGTAAAACAATATCGTGCGATAGCTGTGGGAAAAAGTATTTTCTACAGCGATACAATCGCATACATCCTTAATGTGTACCCAGTAAAAAAATAAAGGCTACCACCGATAATTTATTCAAGGATTTTCGAATATCCTCGCTTCCCCCCCTAAACTCATTCTGAGACATTGCAGATGAAATGCGATTCTAACACTAACGTACGGGAAAATTTGTGAACTATGCCTGTTCTTTGATTTTATCATTTCTAATCGTACAGATACACCAAAGCGTTAAAATGCATATTTTTTCGCGCGTCAATTTTTAATCAGTGTGTATAAATTTGCGTTTACGATACGGTTCATTTAAGAAAGTATACGCCAAATTCGTTTCTTGGCGTGTTATTTACGTCAGACACTTACCGCAAGTTTAGAAAGAATCCATGACAGATGGCTTCCTAAACATTCTGTCAAAATGCGGTATCATGAGCTGTCAAAAGTGACGGGATACGTGATAATTTTAGCAAACCGGAGAAGTTTAGAGGCCAGATGGAAAAAAAAAATCGAAATTAAAACATCGTAACGAAAGCATTATCGAGAAACAAAGAAGGGACCAGAATAAGAGTCTGGAAGACGGGAGAGCATGAGAAAAGAAAAATCCGGCACCGAGAGAGGTATTAAAGTCAAGGTGCGAATTAGGTGAGGGGAAGTCAGATCAACTGCGGTTAGCTCTGGGAAGCAGCTGGAAGCAACTTGCTAATTTAAGCGTCGTTAATGGCCGCGTCTTGCGAATAAACCAAACGGAATGAAATTTAAAGTGAACCGTATTGTAGTTAATTCATTTTGCGCGTTCTCTGGGGAACGTAAGCACCACTACTGCAGGAGCGACTAGAAAACCTCGAACGAAGAAAATCAGCATACATAAGTGTAAATAAACAACACTTTAGAAGTAGAATGAATAATTTAAAAGCGTCGAAATTTTCTCTAAAATTTTGATCCGAAGGTCTAAAAAAAAAAATAGGCGGTGTTTAAAAAAAAAAAAAAATTGCCAAAAAAAAGTGCAACATCATTAGCCGGAGACAAAAAAAAATTAAAAATGCGGACGTGAAATTTTTAAGCAGCTCGGGGTAAACAACGGCTGTCGAATACATCGAACGATGACATTATGACAAAGCAAGTTAGAAGGATGGAAAATAAAAAATTGCTCGCGGGAAGCACGCACGGCCCTGCCAGTAAAAACAGAGCTCGTAGGTCTGTCGGAAAATTACAGAATCCGACCGAAAAGATTAATAAAAAGCGTTCAGCACCTGAACTGACGGCCACGATAAAACGAATTTGATAAATTACGGCCCGGTACTTATAGTTGGCCTGTATTGCACCGGTATCATCCGGCCTCTAATGATGTTATTATTGATGATGGTAATGATGAGGCAACGATAAAAATTCAACAGCGAGCCGGAATTTTCTTGCCAAGCCGAATCCGGGCCGTGTTGCAAGTTCGCTGGTACGTAACGAAAACGGCTTCTGCGCCCAGGTTAAAATAATACAACGTTATTTATATCCGAAACGAGGTGTGCTCCTAACCGCGACTAAAAACAAATAACTCTCCGTACCGGTTTTCGAGTTTTGTTATCACCGCGCAAACCCTTACACAACCGCCTTTTCTTTCTCTCTCTCTCTCTCTCTCTCTCTCTCTCCCTCTCTCTCTCTCTCTCTCTTTCTCTCCCTCTGTCTCTCTAATGTAAAAATTGTTCATCCGCGACGCCAGACCGTGGTGTAAAAGAAAAAGCTCGGTACAATATATCAGTTTTACTTGGCTCAAATACAAATCAGCGGTGACGAATCTGCCAACTGCGCTGGTCCGTTGGGAACGTAAATTCACACGATAAAGGATGATTTTTCTGCTTCTTCCTTTTTCGAAGCGACTTCTCCGAGAATCCTTGCGGGAGTGAAAAATTCCTCTCATTCACTTCTTAGTTGTAGTTGTCGGTTGCTTGACCTCATTTCGTCGCTTCATCGTTACAGCCATCTCGCTGGCCTTTCTTCCAGTTGTCTCAGTTTTATTTCTGTACTTCCAATCTACACACTATGTCCACTGATCCACTGGTCTCACGTTTTTAAATGTCCTTTTCTTTTCCTCGAACCAACCGTATCTTCGCTTTATACTTCTTGCTGTACATTCTTCATTTAATAGTTCTCCTATTTCTCCGTAAAAGCCAAATCGTGCGTACCTAACCGACGTACATCGTAATTATCCTTATAAGCAAACAGAAATTATTTCAAAATACCTGGAGGGAACTATAGGTGAATTTGGCTTGGAATTCTCCACTTCCAAGTGCAGCTTTTCTGTGTTTGGTGATCGTGGAGTTGTTGGCCGGGTTTCCAGTCTTTCACTAGTGTCCGGAAATTCAGTACTTCATAACCCCCTTTTAAAATATCTCGGAATAATAGTGGATGAAAATCTCACTTTTATTCCTCACTGTAACATGATCACCTCTAAATGTGACTACCTCTAAACAAAACTCACCAAAAATTCAAACCCAATGCTTGGGGGTTGGCATTTAGGGAGCTGTGCGTACTCTACAAAGGGCTGACTCAGGCCTTGTACGGGTATGGCGCCGCTGTCCATGTCAATTAAGCAACGAAGGAAATTCCCGTTGCGCACAGCATCTTTATATAAGACTTCCCCTACCTCGGCAGCTTGTGTGATCTGTGGCGTCCTGCCAATTATATCTCATTGGTAGGACTATGATCAATGAGCGCAGGTTGGTGGCTGATTCCACATCTATGAAACAATTAGGCTTGCTAGAAAATAACTTTCTACAGATACCGTAGCCGATTTCCAAAAAACTGTTTAGGAAATATGTGGATAAGCTGATACTGGATAAGTGGCAGGGACGGTGGAACAATGATTCCATTGGTAAGGAAATGACTCCACTGTTAGGAAAATGACTCCACTGGTAGGAAAATGACTTCACTGGTAGGAAAACATTCGAGTTCTTGCTCGATCCTTAGACTAAAGTTTAAAAACATTAAATTAAATTTTTTCAACACGCAGGTGTTGTCCGGGCATGGCAAGTTTCAATCCTATTTACACAGGTTTGGACTTGCCGATAGCCCCCGAGTGTATATTTTGTTCATTACACTTAGTCGATGACCTGAGACACTTTCTGTTTGATTGCCCTGCCCTTTCCAATATTCGTGATTTCTATAACTTAGAATTCTTACGAATTTCGCTTTTCTCGACAGGAGAAATTATGCAGTTTTCCTCGAATATGCTGAAAGAGCAATACGTTTAAAATTTACGCTGTCCAATCAGTAATAGTTTGCCTACACTTTAATTCAAACGTGATCCCGAGGCTACTGTTTGTTTGGGTGCTAGGTGTGTCTCTTCGGCCTTTCTCGCTATTATTACGTTTATTTCTATCCGCAATGTTGGATAGAGGGAATTAAAGGGGGGAAAAAACAAAACATTTAAATTTGTTTTTGCTTTTTTCCAAATCGATGCTGACGGATAGACGAAAAAGTAGTTTCTGTATTAACCGGCCTGTTAACGTACAAAGAAAACATTTCTTCTACCTCTCGAGGCTACACATTATGTATAAGGGATAAATAAAGAAATCTTAAAATCCAATAATAAATAGAAAGTAATTCACCGGATTTTTTTTAAGCCCTGCGGGGCACAGGTTGTTGTAACTAGGGTCACCTTCCCTAGTCAGTAGTCACTCAACCGCCGTATAAGTCCCACTGGCGGGGAAACGAAACAAACAAGTTGCAAGAGATGCTGGATCGGGTCACCAAAATAAGTAAGAAATATGGTCTAGAAATCAATGTTAAGAAAATAAAATGGATAGCGGTACACAGACCGAGCGAGGCTAGAAGTATTTCAAAAATGAAGTTAACAGTAAACGGTCAGCAGAGTTCGGTGAGGGAACCAATCAGTCCTTTGAGATAAGGTCACACATAGAAATGACAAGAAAGACCTTTCTAATATGAAAAACCTAATGATCAGGAAAGATATCAATCTGCAATTAAGATTGCGACTAATGCAAGGCTATGTATGGTCGGTATTGCTTTATGGTATGGAAAACTGAAATCTCACACCTACGCTGGAGAAAAGGATCGAGGCGTTAGAGGTGTACATATATATCGCCGCATGTTAACCATATAACCAATAAAGAAGTGCTACGAAGCATGGCAAAACAAACGCAACTACTACACAACATACGGCCTAGAAAATTGAATTATTATGGACACATAAACAGAAATCCAGAGAAGTATAGTTCAGCTCGTCATAAATGGTGTCATCGAAGGACATCGCAGACCAGGCAGAAGAAAGTTGTCATAGAGAGCAGACATGCGCGGCTGAAACAATCAGACAACTGCAGGAATTAACAGAGGAGTCTAAGGACAAAGAAAGAGTGGCTATGATGATCGCCCAAATTTGCTCGGAGATGGCATAAAAAAAATAAATAAACGACACACGCAAAAGTCTTTATTAAAAATCGAAAAATTCCAACATGATACTGTTACCCTATGAATGTTTCTCCGAAACGTGTCGGGGTTTGGTTTGGAATTTTAATAAATACTTCCACGTTTAATGTTTCGTAATTTTTAAACTGTTATTTTAAATAAGTGTCAGAAGATGTGTTGTAATTATGTTAAAAACATATTATACAGGGAACTGGTCAGATGGCGCAGGCTGGGCTAATGGGGAAAAAAATCGCTAACGGAGCGGACGTAAGCCGACCAGCTAACTCGATGACCCTTTTTTATTAGTGCTATTAGGTTACGGAGCTGATAGGAAAATGTATATTTCTTTTCGTTTTTCTGTGTCCTCTTCTCCGTTTTGTTCTTTTCATCCTGATGATTATGATTTACTCTGCGATTGAAAATCATATCTTCTTCGAATGCGCTTCTATTTTTTTATTTTTTTTATATGGGCTCGGTGTTAACACTGACCCAACTACATGGACTTAGATCACCTACTCAGATTCTGAGGCGATCGGAGATAGAAAGTATAAAAGAAAGAAGGAGGGGAATAACGGCTGGAGATGGGAAGGAAAGGATAAAGGAAGCATGGAAAGGGGTAGGAAGATCCAACGCCAAAAGTTCGACGTATAGATGAGAGCACTTAGGAAAAAGAGCAGGTCATTCAAAAAGGATATGGTTGGGGTCGCATATAAAAGGAGGATCAGTAGAGTGGAGAGGGTAAAAGGGAGAAGGTGAAAGAGAAAGAGAAAAGCGAGAAAAGGAAAGGAGGGAATGGCCAAGTCTCAGTCTGATTAAAGAAACAATAGCCGAGCGCCGAGAAAAAGGAAGAAATTAGTACCAAGGCTGTGAATTGGGAGTAGGCTGTAGGAGGAGGTAGAAGGAGGAGCGATTGACAAAAAAGAAAGGGTAGATGTCAACCCATAGTCTGTTATGGAGACTTGCGGAGAGGAAAAGGATGTCTGAGGCAGGAAAATGCGGAAGGAATGGACCATTGAGAGACGCCGAGCGAGCTAGGAAGTCAGCTGCTTCGTTGCTCTCAATGCCAGAGTGGCCAGGAACCCATAAAAAGTCAATAAGGATAGAACGTGCTAAGCGCAAATTGGAGATAGAGGCACGAACAGAAAGAATGATATCATTAGTTAAGTGGGAAGAAGGAGAAGAGATAGCTTGCAGAACAGATTTGGAATCAGCAATAATGAGAAATTTACAGATCCCTCTTGAAGAGGAAATAAAGAAGACAGCACGGAGAATGGAGACTGCTTCAGCAGAAAAAGTGGAACAAAAGGAAGGAAGTTTGAAGAATTCCGAGTAATTAAGCGAGGGGGCCGTAAAAGCACCGCCCACCCCGCAATTATTTTTGGAACCATCAGGAATGCGCCTCTATATCCATAGAACGCTCTCACTACTTTTATAGACAACTTCCCAATTTTAGAGAAGAAAAAGAGACAATTTCCGAATTTTAGTTTGAAAATCTATCTAGGTCATACTCTAACCACCCATGCATACCTGTTGGGACCACCAGGAGCCTCTTAGAGTCTGCACTCAATGCAACTGCCAGATCACAGTCAAACACATCATCACTGAATGCCTGATCTACAGTGCTAAACGCCAACAGTCCACACTTACAGACGATCACTCCGCGAATTTAAATATAAATAGTTTACATAGATTAAAAAAATTCATTAACACTATAAACCTTAAAATGTAAATAAGCTCATCCGAGGTGATAGCCCCAGGCGGCAATATGTACCTCGTTAATAATAAATAAATAAATAAATTTTAGTTTGCCTACTCCATATAGCGCTTTATTTATTTATAGGCAACTTCTGAATCTCTGTTTGCTTACTCCATAAAGTGAACTTCGTTTATTCTTTCACTTCCATCCCTCCGAGGATCATTCCTATTATAGTGTCTTTCATTGCTTCCATCTCCGGTAGTATTCAATTCTAATCTGTTTCTCTCTCTCTCTCTCTCTGTCATAAACATGATCTAATGCTGGGTAATGCCCTCGGTTGGCGATCCCAAAAAGAAAACAAAATAAAAAAAAGTAGACATATACTTCCGAGATGGGGCAGCCTTCTTTGCTTAACTCGGAACATAGCTGATGTCGCTTTTAGATTTCATGCGCAACTCGGTATCAGCGTGTTTTCGACAGCGCGAGTAGGTCAAAAATGATCCGGCTTTAGAGTACCGCGGGCTTATCGTGCGCGCTAAGGGTGTGTACATTAGGTAATTAAGTTACGGCGAATAGTCTGCATTTGGAAGTGGCAATAGTGACCGTTACAATTACAGCGATGGTCATTAATGATAATTCCCATTCAAAGCATTGCTGCTGTTCGCTGATTGGCCAGGGATGCTTTCGGCAAAATGTAGAAAAAAAAAAACATCTCTGTTATTTTCGCTCATCGCAAAAGCACTGTGTACTTTCTACGTAACACATAGACTTCTAAAAAACATCAACGTCGTTTGCAAGACTATTTTATTACAGCAATTATATCCGCCCCTTAGTGAAAAATTAAAAAACCTCTTCGAGTTATCAAAATATGAAACTTGCGAACGAAACGCTCGGCGCTAGAGATGTAGGCAGCTGCAAAAGTTTCGAGATCAAATCAAACTACACGTCCTATAAGCACGGTCCGATAGCTTCCGAATTATTAAACAGAGAGAATATCGGTAATCAGTTAAAAAGATAAGCTGTTCAAGGTGTATTTCTATCCGACCGTCCGAGTTAATAAAATAACTTTTGTAAACTTTATTACCTAAGACAACTTTCGTGCAATTCGGAATGTCGTCCCTTTTACGTTTTCACTTGTAGCTCGGTATGTCTGGCCGAGCCTTATTTTAATTATCATTAGGACCCGCGCTTCGCTTTGTGTGCTTTTTCAGTGAACTTGGTCAGGGAAAGTATTAAACATATTTCGACTTTGAAATTCAACGTAATCCCCTGATAAAATGATAAATTATAAAACATAAAACTATCGCATTTAAAAAAATTCCAACCGGTTTTACGATGGCAAGAAATTTTGCGATTGTATAGTAAATAATTGTTTTAAATTGCTGTAAAGCATTATTTACTATACAATAAACATGAACAATAAGCGAAATAAACAGATATATTGAGAAATTTTAAACTGATTATACTATAGATCAAATTATGCGAAACTAGTGTCGGTATTTTGTATGTTTTGTCTTCAATAATTTGATTAGCGAGCTTAAAGTTTTTTGTACGTAAATTTATTATTTAGTTTTATAATGGAACACGTGATGTATAATTCTGACGATTATCAATGATCTAAACTGGGGAAAAGGCTACGTAGAATGTCAAAATCGGGAGTTTACAGAAATTAGAAAAATACCTCTCGTATTTATACGGATGTATTCTTCGGTTTTTTTTTCCTCGTAATATACAGAATTTTATTTATAACAAGTGCGATTACAGTAAAATTAATCACTCCTTCGAAACATGTTTTTTTGTTATTAAATCTTTTTGAAATGAATAAACGATATTAGTATGTATCGATAGATGCAAAACACGTTGATAGACCTTTCAGCTAAAGGAAAACAGACTCTTTTTACCCGTCCCGAGCCGGTAACTTAAAAAGCGCAAATCCAGACTAGTTTTCAAACCTCCACGGAGGAATAATATGAAATATTACGAAAAATTAATAATCATTAAGATGGGGTACTATATTAATCGAAACGAGCGCGCTTCTTTTATTTTTTTTATAATACTATGTTTTTTTTTTAATTTTTTTAAACGCAGTGTCAAAAGACGGAAATAATACAGAATTACCAAGTACACGGAAAAAAATTGTGCCGTACAAAAGAAATCGCGCAAAACTACTACATAGAGCTTCGAACAGCCCGAAATAATAACAAAGGGGCGGCTGGGGTTCTTTTTGTACGACGGCCCGTATCTCAAATGTTAACATTGCAATTACAAAGAAATTCGTTGACATTACAAAAGAGTGTACTAAAACGGCAGTAGAAAAGTTCAAAGAATTAATCAGGCAAATCCTAGCTTCCCTAAAACCGAGAAAGATCCTTCAGCATGAAAAAGTGTGGGGGGGGATACTTTAGCGGAAAATTTACCAGTGCGTAATTAATATATTATGTAGTAGGGTAGTCTGACCTAGAAATATGCCAAATCGCAAATAACGAAATGCGATGAACTTATATATAAATACTACGATAAATTTCCGAAAAAATGCTTCGATTTAATCGAGGAATGCCGCCATCGTTGGTTACGTCACTCTCTAATCAGTTTCAAAGCAAACTTCGCAATGATATTTATTATAACTTTTCAGTCGATTTTCCCTTTGACAATTCTCCATTACTTTTAGTCGTTCTGTAATATCCGTCAACAAAGCATTTCTCTGTTGCCATACCAGCATTATCCGCAAAAAAAGTTTCTACAATGCCGACCCTGTTTTTATTAAATATTTTCATCTTCCCAACATTCTTTATAATCTTACGACCAACTTTTGGAACTCGATTTAACCGTACTACAGATTTTTTTCTCTTCCCTTTATTTTTCTATTCTACCCGTCCTGCTGCCATGATGAAACTCCGGAGCTTTTTCTAATTTGGCCGTCTTGATTAAGCTTGTTTTCTTAGTTAGAGCCCCCTGAAACAAATAATATAATACTTCATAATTGCCAAGCTAAAAAATAAAGGCATTAAAATTTGTAACATTTTAATTTAACGCGAAATTGCTAAATATTTATGTGCGCAAAAGTTGTTCCCATTAAAAAATAGTTTTTTTCTTCTCTTAAATAATTCCCCAGAATTCTTGCGACTTTGCTAGCTTATTAAACAAATAATGATATTTAATAACATTAATAATAATGATAATAATAACAATAACCAGCACTGTGGCGAATCCTGATTTTTTCCTCAGCACTAAGACAGATAAGTATTGAAGCTGAGTTAACTTAACATATACAATCGTGTACGTACCACTACTCAAACAAAACCAAATTAAGAAGTCACTTCAAAATTTCGAAAAATTAAAAATTTCAAAAATGTGCGGAAGCAGCTGTTCCCCCACTCCATTATCGTCGATTACTCTCTACCTCTAATTTTGTTATCTCAGCTGCCCAAAACCCCAGTATACCTATATATGACTATCTCTTTAACCCAAACAATTCATCAAACCATATAATGATCAAGCAGCAAAAATTGACCTGTCAAAAGTACAACACCCACCCTCTCTTAACCATATTTTCTGAACCGCCACCGTGGGTCTCTCAAATCCCTGAGATCCGATTGTATTTATCAAAACTTCTTAGACCAGCTGATAAAAATATAATCTTCGGAAAATTACAACTAATCCTCCAAGAATACCCTAACCATATCCAATGCTACACCGATGGCTTTAAAACCCAAAAAATAGTGGCTTATGCGTACTCTGTGAATAAAAAAATATTCTCACATCGCTTAAGCAACCGCCTATCTATCCTATCTGCAGAACTAACAGCTATCTTATTATGTTTCCAATATTTCTTACTCCACTTTCAACAATACGTAGTAATCTTGTTTGATTCTCTTACATCACTCCAACTACTACAAGATCCATTTCCATCAAACCCAATTGCTCAGCGCATTAAAGTGATTCTAAACACTATGCATCTACAGTCTATTTCAACAAAATTTATCTGGATCCCAGGCGGTGTAGGAATTCCTGGACATGATATGGTGGATTTGGCCGCCAAAGTTGCCAAACTCAACAGTACAATTTCTATGCTTATTCGTCCTACTGCTGAAGACCTCAAACAACATTATAAAGAGCTAATACTTTCTATGTGGAAGCAGCATTGGCATAACATAGAAAGCAATAAGCTTCGAGACCTCAAAGAAAAACCGATACCGTGGAACTCCTCAAACCGAAAGTCACGTTAAGAAGAGATAGTGATTACTCGGCTACGTATTGGACACACCCGACTTACTCACTCCCATCTCTTATCAAATCTTTTCCCTCCCGACTGTCCTCATTGTGGCAAAGAGGGCTTAACGGTTGATCATATTTTCAAATACTTAAAGACAGCTTCTCTCCGACTCTCTCTCCATGTTCCTTCAAGCCGTGTTCTAGCTCTTAATGATTCCTCCGACTCCATAGATAAAACAAAAAATTTCATTAAACAAGTCAAACTTTTCCATCTCATTTAACCTCATTCCCTTCCTAATTGAGCCGTAAAGCCCTCTGTGTAGCTATGTGGCTCATTAATTGAATAATAAAAAAAAAAAAAATTTAAATTTGAAGGATTTTAAAATTTAAAAAAATTAAAGATTTGAAAAAAAATAAATATTTGAAAAAATTAAAGATTTGAAAAAATTAAAAATTAAACTTACGTAAAAAAAGAATTGATATTTAAATACCGGTAAACGAAATAATTTATCTGAACGGAAAAGGAATAATTCAAAATGAATTATAAATAAATAAAAAAAATTATCAGTTAACTTTAATTTAAAAACTAAAAAGGTTTAATATAAATGCAGCGCCTTCGTTTTATAGTAGGGAAAAATCAGAATGTGTTATTTAGAAGAGAATTAAAATCGCATTGAGAAATCTATTTAAAAGTGAATAAGTCTGCTCGCATTAAACAGGCATTTCTAAATTGCCGGCCTAAAGGTTGATTAGTTCGCTGTACTGCCGCTTATACCGCTTTTCATTCATCACAGTCTACAGATTTTCGCACTGTTGGCAACCGTAATGACGGTAACGCAACGAATGGACACGAATGTAACGAACGTTTCTGATTTCGTAATGCGGATCCCGATTTCATCTGGCCTATTCGCCGCTGTTCTCCATAACGTTTGTAACAATTATTACCTTCAAAAATAAAAATTACTATTACGCTGTATTAGTATAACCCAAAACAAAAACCAATGATGATACAATGGCCGCGCACAAAAATCAAGATGTGAATCGCGAATTTTGCCGTAAAAGTTATTTCATCTGAACTCCCCTCCCGTTAAATTCCCGGGACAATTTGAATTGCTTCCAAGAAATATCTATAGCGCAAATATGGACTCGACTAAAGAATTATTTCCCTTTCGTTCGAGTCTAGCCGGTCCGCAGTTCATTGGCTATAGCGCAACTCCATCACACGGGAAAAGACAACTTTCTCTTAACATTCGTTAAGCCGAGAGCGATAGTCACTCAGTTGGATCGGTTTCCGGCGTGTGTCGCCTCGTTTGAAATAATTGTATTACACGCACTGTCGCACGGATAATAATATTTCTAATAACTTCGATCTCGACTGCGAAGCGAGCTCGCCGGAAAACTAATAAATTCATCTGCAGCTTGCTTGAACTTCCTCTCAAAAGCACATACACTTGGCCGAGAAAAAGTCGAAAGATAAAGTCGCTACGAGTGAAAAGCAGGGTAAATACTTTAACAAGGTGCTCGAGACGTAAGTAAATTTAGCCAGGGAAGAAGGATAAACATACGATAGCAGGGTGGGGGGGAGAATGAATTTAGATAAAAGTTTAAGAACTCCGAAGGCGGTGCGGCAAACACGGAAGGTGAGTATATTTATTCATGAGTACCGTTCGACGCTGCGGAAGATTTGTAAGGGGCACGTCTAGATGAGCGTTATTGGACACGCTCGAGCCGCGTTTGTTGAAACGAAAAACCTCTTAATATTTAACAGCTCCATTAGAAATCATTCGTGTCAACTGTCTATTTTCATCATACAGCCGCATACGCAGATGTGTAAGTTGCTCTTTGTAAATGCCCCCCCCCCACGATCGCGAACCGAACGTAAAAGCTCTACAGTAACACTGTCGCAGTTGACACGTGTGTATGTGTGTATTTGCCCTAGTTTTCGAAAAATTATTATTTTTAAAAGAACTAACCGTCGACGACGCTGGTTTAAAAAAAAACAAGCGGAAAACGCGAAGAAAAATCACTCTATTTCTCTAGCTGGATAAAATAAAATTTGACATATTCATTTAATCGCGTAAGTTCAACAGCGAGAATTTAAAAACCGCCTAAATTGTGTTTGTCAATATTTTTTGCTTTTAATAAATATCGCGCCCCGTGTGACGGGAAAAAAAAAAGGAGTCATTCAAAAAAAAAGAAAAAAAAAAAGAATTATTTAAAAAAAAAGAGAGAAAAATAAAAATATACGCGTACTCGCTTTTTAGATTCATGAACATTTATCGACTATGCAAATTTTAAAACACTTGTTTGTATAGCAAGGTTGGATTCGAAATTTCAGTCCGATAAATAATCGTATTATTTATTTATTTATTAAGGTAGTTAAAAAAAAGAAATACAAAACTACTCGACTAATCCGGTCGCCTCGGAAAGGTGATTAATTATTCGGTACAGGTGAGATGAGATTATTTTTAGTCGTAATTTAAAGTCACTTGAGATGGAGTAAATTCTTCTTTCGGCCGAATTGGAGCGGGCGGAGATAATTAGCCCGAGTCGACGTTTATTCTCCGATTAAGAAAATTTTCAGAAATGCTTTCAAAATGAAATATTCCTGCGGCTGCTGGCTCTGCAGCCGCTGTTCAAAAAACGAACAACAAAATTCTCGCCTGCAACGAACGAATCACAAAACCCATTCACGCTGCCATCTCTATTAAGTCACCAAACTCGATAGAATTTGCTCCATTGCTGCTCTCGCTTAATAAATACAAGATATCTGAGAACTTAAGAAATCACGAGATAGCTAACGAGAATTTCCCGCACTGAGACCGGTTGTTTACAAAGGAAGAAAACAACAAAATCTCATCCGGCTAATGTTCGAGAATATAACAAAAGATCACCCCCTCTTTTAATTTAATTAAAAGAAATTACAAATAATGTCTTTTTTCCTTTTCTATGACTCATCAAAAATTCAAAAAAAAAAAAAAAAAAAAGGAAAAAAAGGAGAATTCGCTGGAGGAAACGAAAGTTTTATCCGGTTTATTAAAAAGGCGACGTCCGAATACAAAAAAAAAAAAAAAAAAGCTCTACATACAAACAATAGTTGTAAGCGGAAACTTAACGTTAAGCTAGCGCCTCCGGCTCCAGATAAAAAAATGTAATTGTAGAAGCAGCGGGAGCTGGAGCTGTTAAATTGTCTGGTAAAAATTAAAAAGCCCGCGCAGAGAAATAACGGTAAAACTATTGTCAGCTAATTTGCATATCGAGAAATGCGTGACCGGGAACGCTTCTCTCTTTACCTTCGGACGAATATCTACGTACAAATATGTATATATTGTCAAGCGTTTTGCCAGCGACAATAAGAGCGGTTAATTTCGCCCTGAAAGCCGGAACGGAAGTTGTCCTATTTCTTCGGTGTTATTTGTTATTTTTTCTATTGATTATTCGATTTCTAGGTGTTTTTTTTTACTTTCTGCTCGTGCGCATGCGTGCTCGGAATTAATCGAAGCATTATAATTGGTATTTCTTTTTTTTTTTCAATTGTAGCGCTGGAAGAACCTTTCTGAAACGATACGACATTTTACGAACGATATGGTCGCGCTGGAACAGATGAGAAGATAAACACAGTAGTAGTTCCAGATATTTTTATTAAAATAGCGCGAAATTGCATTCGCATTTGACGAAATTTCGCTTTCGTACGTGATTTCGGAATAAGCTGAGTTGGGCATTTTGTTCTAATCCCGACCATCGATGGCAGTGTTCGATTATTATTTTTGATAGTTGTAAACCCCCCCCCCGCATTGCAACCCCATTCGGTTTTGTTTCATGTAACAAAAACAAGTATATTGCAGCGCAATCAGATGATTTTTCATTAACTCGATTAAAAATAGTTTCTTTCTATGCGATAATAACGATGAAGAGAGTGATTAGTTTTCTAATCATTAATCATTTCTCCGTATGTATAGGTAGATTTTTATGTGCGCTAATAGCTATTGAAATATATTAAAACCATCATCCAGGGGAGTGATTACAAATTATACAATTACTAATAATTACCAGAGGACACGGGTTCGAGACTTGTCTCGTTCCAAATCCGAATCGCTCCCAGGGGTTTACCCAGCCTGAAATAATTGGGTACCAGAGAAATCTGAAAAGGTGAAGGTGGATAATCCAAAAATAGAAAGAGCCCCAGTGTTCTCCTTAGATCCATTTAGTTTAGTACCATTATGGAAAACTTAACTTCACAATCCATGATACGTATCAAAGATACATGAGACTTACTTTACTTTTTTTATTGAATTATTATAGTTGATTTGTAATGAAAAT
Source organism: Icerya purchasi (assembly GCA_039619475.1). Taxonomy (NCBI): domain Eukaryota; kingdom Metazoa; phylum Arthropoda; class Insecta; order Hemiptera; family Monophlebidae; genus Icerya; species Icerya purchasi. Next base: position 245,854,303 of record CM077115.1, read on the forward strand.
CGCTTTTTGTAATTAGTGAATCCAAATGTTTGATCAATACACGTAATAATTACCGAAAAATTTCATTAGAAATGTATTCTCGCCCGATTATAACAATTAACAAACTACAATGCGAAAAGCTTGTTTAGCGGCAGATTTTAGGCTACCTTTTCCGTTCAGAGAATTTTAATGATTTTAAAGCAGTTTTCCGTGGCGTTCATCAAATACATCAAACGTGTTATAAAAAATAAGTTTTTTTTGTTTTTTTTTGTTTTTTGGGGGGTTTTTTTTTGTTTTTTTTTTTTTTTATGCGGGTCTCACTGGGCAAGTATGCTCGTTATGTGAGTGTCCGACACTCTTATAATCGTTTATTCACGTTGTAACTCCGCTTCGAACTATAATTTTTTTTTTTCAACCTAATTTTCACTTCTTAATTATCTTTAAAGGAGCGGAACTATCCTGCGCCTGCAGCAGGTGCGAAAGCTCTTAAAGCGGAAGCTGTACTAAACAGGCTACAAAACCATAAATAGCGCTAGTTCACCATACTGTGCCCTAAAAAAAATTATACGTATAATCTTGAACTTCATTCTCTCCCTCCCTTCTGCTTCGGTTATTCTAGCTCTTGATTCCTATCTGTCGGCTATCTTTGATCATGTAAGGATCTGAGTTTCTCTTTCCTCTCTGTTCCGCTGTTCTTGAGCCAATGTCCATGTTGACGAACCCATTAAAAAAAAACCAAAAAAAAAAACAGTTACCCCGAATTGAGGATACTATGCTAGACGGATATTCGGCAACCTGCAAATATTGAATTAGATGCCGACGATTTAAAAATCGTCCATTTTGAAAATGTAATGGAATGTTAAAATGTCGTTTCAACCATTACAAAATCGTAGCCAAGCGAAAATTCTATTGTATAGAATCGAAAAAGTAAAAAAAAAAAAAAGGAAACAAGTTCAGTCAATTCTGTATGTTAAGTTTAACCGTAATATTTATATTTACATAATACTAAGATTCAAAGCAATCGGATTTTTCCCGCTGTATATCAAATTATCGCGAACTTTGAAAATTTCATTAAGAAAATAATATACGGTTTCATTCCCCGACAAATAATGCAGCGATGTATGGCCGGAAAAAAAAAAAACAAAGAAAAAAAAGAATATTTTTTTCCGAAATTTCGAGTTTTCAGCGCCCTGAGGGCCTAATTTTAAAGTTGGAAACCCGGATGTTCCAAACTATAGAGAAAAATATACAGGAATGCGCGTATATTTTTAACTTTATTCGAAAGTTTTAATATTCGCCGCGCTAACCATTTTTTGCGCCTTATTGGAACTTTTCGTTAACTTCGAAATATTGCTAAATCAACGATACGAGAAAAGGAAATCTGTTCGGAAAAGTAAAAATTATCTTTCATTTTTTTAGCACGCATTTTTTTTTTTTTTTTTTTTCATAACAAAGCTGTTAGAAAAGCTAACAGCGCGTTATTTTTAAATTTTCATTGTAAATACGATGAAAATTAGCTACAACTGCATATCGAATCAAAAATATAAAATAAAATTAATTTCTCAACGTCTAATTCCCGAATACACACTTCGGTGAAACATCTACGGAACGATTAATTTTAAAGACTATCAATCTCATTTCAGATCCGGAACGGAGTGAAAGACGCTTTCGAAATTTGTTTAAATAAGTATGTTTTTTTCTCTAAAGTTTACACGATATTTTAAAATAATAACTCGAGACTAAGTCGAACCAATTTCTGGAAATTCCATCTTTAATGCTAATTTTCTCCGTTGACTATGTCGACTACGACGCTGCTGTACCGCAACGTTTAACATTGAAAATTATAGTTGTATAAAAATTATATTGTATTATTGTAATATATAAGTGTTTTCATATTAAGGTATTGTAATAGGAAATATTATTATTTTAGATGATGGTATAATTGTAATATAAATGATAAATAATGAGATAATGAGAGTGTGGATTTTATAGTATAGTTAATATATAAGTTAATACTTTTATGCTGTAACAGAAAGTAGTACTTAAGTTAAGTTAATATTGTACAAATAAATGATATAATTATGTTGGGAACCCACAGATGGGCTAGTGCCCCCTTGTGGGACCCGCAAAATATTAAAAAAAAAAAAAAAAAAAAAAAATGTACACCTGCGACGGATTTTTTGACAAATTTATTTTTTCTCTCTATTGTAAAACCAGTTCGCTAACTGAATCATCATTACTTCGTTAGAATTTAACCCTTAAACTTTGAAGTCATTTTTAAATACTTCGCGTTAAATTGATAAGGAAAAAATTATAGTAATATACAATATTATATTTTATTTTAAATATATTCAAGTTTGGGATTTCTAGGCATGAAGCTTTCTAAAAATAAAATATACAAAATAATTTTCCCTTTGCTTTTTCTACACAGAGGCATTTTAGGGGGTTAAACTATTCCGGAAAATTTTTCTCAACTTCGCCATTATTCACTTACACATTTTTTTCTTTTTTTTAATGTGGAAATTGCAATATGTCTCTAAATCTTTATCGAATTCACTGTTTTCATAAAATAATACAAAAAAATATTTTTCTTCAACGAATAACACTTTAGACATAATGAGTTCTCCTACTTTCCTTTATACTCTCCATCTCCGATCGCCTCAGAATCTGAGTAGGTGATCTAAGCTCACATGTAGTTGGGTCAGTGCTGGCACCGAGGCCAATTAAAAAAATATATATATTCTTTTACAGAAGAAATATTAAAACGCGCTGAACAGAATACGCTTACATGTGGTATCACCGCAACGTCGTTATAAACGGAAATTTTCCATTTAATGATAGTCGATAGAAATTAATATATAGGTACTTTATTTAGGTAATTCTACCACTTCCGGCAATATTCGTCCTATATAATACAACGGAACAATTTGAACTGCGTGTTGACATTAGTTCGGTTATATCATTTTATTTCTTGTAGGTACATCATTACACTCGCCCGCTCTCACGAAAAATACGAAATAACCAGAAACATTTTGAGAAACAGGTCGTAAGTAAAATTTCTAAAAGCAAATACAATTCACGAATGCGACTTAAGCGTTAGAAGCTTTTTATATCCCCATCGGAATACGCGATAATTTTTTTAATAAAAGCATTACGGCTACATAAATGAACCCGGCCGTGCATAAATAAATATCTCGACAACAAATGAAAAATAACATCCGAAAAACGCAGAAACAAACGAAGTAGGAAAAACACGGCAATATTTTGAAATTCAAAAACTTCGAATAAACAAAACTACTTTCAAAAGTGATTATATTTTTTTTTTTAACCCTCCCTTTGGTCATGTCAGCGTTATCTTCGTCCAGAAACGACACACGAGGGACAAGGATCAGTTAAATGTAGATTCGGTCAGCTATTGATAAAAGAACTGAGGATAGGAACAACGGAAATCGACGGAAACGATAAGATATACACGAAGCACAATAAGGATTGGGGAGTTTAAGAACAGATTGGAGTACAAAGAAGTACGTTCGTTCACGAGGGATGGACATTCAAAGAAGATATGGTCGGGATCACAGACGGTTTCGTCGTCAGGATGAAAAGGATAATTAGGGGCGAAAGAGTGCGAGATGAAAACGAAAACGTGAGGATGGAAGAAGAGTATGATTGAGACGTAAACGGATAATAGGGACAATAGCGGAGCGAAGGAATAAAACCGAGACCGAGTAGGAAGATTAGGTTGGATGGAAAAATAAAAGGAAGGTTGATTAGAAAAGAAAGAAACGTGAAAATCTGACCAAAATCTAACATGAAACTTTTTACACAATGGGAGTAAATCAGAAGCGGAAATTTTAGTGAAGTAAAAGCGGGAGGATACAGCAATCTGAGCCAAGGAATCTGCCTCATTTCGTTACCCTCTAACCCATATATGACTAGAGACCACCCAGAGCATATCAATGCGGATAGCATGAAGTGAGAAAAGAATGTGAAATATATATATATATATATATATACGCTCTTAGTAATTCGCTAATATTGTCGTACCCGTAGCTTCTGACGAACCACAATAGCGAGCGGATTACCAAATATCGGAATGCTCGATACTGATGGGTGACTGGCGTCTTACGTATTAAGCATTTTTCTTCACATCAACTTCTCAGATTTCTGTTGGCAAGCTAAAAATTGTTTCGTTGGTCAAGCTAATCTTTACTGCTAGAAAAGTAGGTGGCACATACCCCCTTTATCTTTCAATTTACTTTGGTACTTCGCACATGACTAGAAGTACCGGAGGATTCGATAACTTCAAATTCAACAACGCGGCATTATACTAGCTAGAAAATAGAGTAGCTGTTCAAAAACACGTCGGTATGTTGTATTTAATTGTCTATTGTTTCGTGCAATAAATTACTTATAAAATTAATTTCATTAAGATTCAAGACTAAAGAAGACTCGGTTCCAGTCTAAAACGGTAATTACAAAAATTTGCAAATGAAATTATTCTATATCAGTTGATAGAAAAAAGAGAAAGAAAAATTCCGAATATTCATACCATCACTAACTGAAATCAGTTATTTGCCTTATTACTTTAATCACCTTCAAAAGATACACATGGGAATATCATACAACGTTTATTATCGTGAGCTATTTTGTATGCGATTTAAATGCTTCCTGTGATGCAGCCTCTAGTTTGAACCTTCCGAATACACAGCTTCTGTTTCCGATGGAATGCGTCTGCGCATGTTAGTAAACAGCCTCTTGTTCGACATTATAGCAACGATACTCGTAACTCACCATAGTGTTTCGTAGGAGTACTTTTGATGATATTTGTCTTTCTTCTCCAATTTTCAGCGGACACATGACGGCGCTAACACCGCATTTCTCTAATATATCCTTCTTTTATCCGTTTTCCTCTTGTACAGAAACACAGAGAAGTTGAACCGTTTTTCCTACTTTTTGACAGCTTCCTTAATTGTCACGTCCATCGTTTGACATTTCGTTATACCGCACATTTTAGCGTTTCCTCTGTAAGCCAACAAACTGACACGAACTAATTCAATGCCCACTGCTATTTTAATCTCAGAGCACAGTTATTTTTATCAGAAAATAGTCAAATATCTTCGAGTGCTGCAATGTGTCGACCATATTGTTCGCTAACATCGTTGTCAGAATTGTGCTGTTGGCGTAGAGAAAATAAAAGGTGCAAACTCATCCATCTGATATATTATACCAGTGCAACTTCTTTACTTTTCATGTAAACTTGCGTGCGGCCTTACTCTATACAAATTAAACAGTAGAAGAGAGAGAATGCGATGATCCTACTGAGACCTCTGCGCTACTATATGTATGGCAATTTTATTTTCCTTTTTTGCTTACACAGATGATCCAAGTCAAACTGCTATGCTACATGTAGGCCTCTTCATTTTATTTTTTTTACAGATCGTGTGGAATAGCTGTGCCACACCTTCAGAAAAAAGTAACAAAAGTATCAAAAGCCGATGGCAATCAGATTAGAATTGAAAACTAAACGTTCCTCATATCTGTATGATAACGACTAATTAAAACAGTGGCTCGTGGAACATACTAAGGGCTTTAATTATGTATTAAATTAAAATATTAAAAAAAAAAACAACAAACAAACAAAAAGACCTGACAAATGTTTAACAGAAAGTACGATAATAACCATTTCTAATTCCAATTTGTACTAGAAACTTTTTTTTATAGTTCAAAGTAGAAAGCTACTACGCATAAATAAGATTAAAATAACATATTGTTGACGTTATATACATATATATATATATGTGTGTGTGTAATGAAAGGTACATATCTGACAAAGTACACATTTTCTGCAGGAACAAACTTCTCAGAGAAGATAGTATCCGAATAACCTTAACGGTTAGATTGAAAAAATATATAAAGTAACTCACAGTAAGTGTCAGATATTAATTTGTCAATGGTATCTTGCTTCAACTTCGAATTCCGTTTCCCCATGTTTCGGATCGCTTCGTTGGTTGACTGATTAATAATACAAATGGAAACCAGCCGCTGTTTGGTCTTTGTCAATCACAAGCTGGCCTGTAAAATAAGATGATATAAGTACAGAAAGTAATCATCCGCAATATAAACTTCATCGACGAAGGAATGATAAAAAAGCTTTTAAACAATAGAACGTTTTGTACGGCGCAGAAATCCGTGACTCGCCACAGTAATTAGCTACTGTCGCGACTACAATTTAGAGAATTATGATGGACGAGAAAATCCACCGTTAGAATTTATCTCATGTCACATTTCAGACAAAGACAGTCACGATTAAATTTCAGGAGCAAAAGCAGCATATATAATTTGCATACAGTGATATATTTATTTCCTTTAAGTATATAACATAAAAACCATTTAAATAAACACACATACACAGTTGTTCATCGTGTTAACAGTTTTAATATACATTTATTTTGTTTTGTTATATGTCAGATTTTCGTTCTGGAATTCTAAAATGTATTTGGCAATCACATGAATCACAAGCTGTGGTCTACTGTTAGCCTTTTCATATGAAAGCAGACATATGTAATATTTATGAATAGATTTTTTTGCGTTCCTTTGTTTTTTCTTCTCACAACTACTCTGAATCCTTAAAACTTCCTTCCTGCCGTTCTACATTTACTGCTGAATCTGCTGCCGTACTTCGTGCAATTATTTTTATCTCTCCCTCTTCTTTCATTTCCGATAAGTTCCTTTTAATAACCAACTCTGAAAGTATCTTGCAGACGATTTCTTCTCCCTTACCATTGCCATCTTTTGAACTCTTCGTGTTCTTCTTACTCACAATCTAATTCACGCATTATTCTGGTTCCGTTCCATTTAATAAATCTACTGCGGATCATTCCATGCTGGAATTGAGGGTAATGAGGTGGTTGATTCTTTGGCTAGCTTAGTAGGGGCTTCCGATGGACGTCCTCTTTATAAACTTCCTCTTCGCAATATTAATCATATATCCAGACAGTTCCATATTAAATTATGGAATTTATCTTTTCCCTTTTCTCCAATCCGAATTCCTTTTATCTTTCCGTTCAGCCTTCACCTTCTCTCACCAGTCGGTTTTTTACAAGTTTCCTTCTCATTGTCGTCGTCCTCTCGTCGCCATATGTCGTTTTCGTTTCGGTCATAGCTTTCTCCCTTTATCACTTTTTCGTTTTTCCCTTGTCTCTTCCCCGCGGTGTTCTCTTCATCCCGACGATTCTCTTCTTCTATGCCAACCATGTTTTCTTCGAATGTTCCCTTCTATTCTCAGAATGTTTTCTTTTCTATTCTCGACTTTTGGATCTTGCTCCTCCTATTCCATATAATTCCTCTTACGTTCTCTCGTTTTCATTATTATCGGTTTGCTTTTATTCTAGTTTCTTTCATTTAGTCCATGCTCTTTTTGAGCTTTTCTTTAGATTCCTTGGTTGATTTTGCTCTTCGTCCCCCTCCATAAAAAAAAAAAAACAGGAACCATGAGGAGCCAATTGACCACCCCACATTTTTGTTCTTCGACTTTACCAGTGGCTCAATTTCAAATTAATCCATTTTCTCCTAAATACCAGTGAACTTATTACTCTATCAAACGAACCCTCTTTTAAATTATCGATATCTACATTAATTTTTATTTTTGTTATTCCTATTTTTTCTTACATGTGCTCTAATGCATCCATTAATTTTTCTACTGTCTGTTCTTTTATAGGATCATATCTTTTTTTGTAGCATATATACATATATATATGCATATATACATATATATATATATATATATATTCATACATATATATATATATATTTCATCATCATCAAGTAGCAGCCCTAATCTGCGAATTTCTCACACCATTTCTATATTTCGCGGTTCCTTGCCATCTGAAATAGTTCGCTGCATTTTTTCCCGTCAATGACTATCATTTCTATTCGTCTCTTTACTCTTGTTGCTTTAGATTTTCCCTTGCATCGCTGTAACAAAAATCCCTCTCTCTCGGATTTATGCGCAAGGTATTTCCTTTTTCTCTGGATTACATCTTTTGCTATATCGTATTCTGTCATTTTCCCCCGGCTTAAAACGTCTTTAGTTTTCACTTTGGCCGTCCATGGTATTCTCATCATTCTTCGTAACGTCCACATACCAAATGCATCTAGCTTTTTCCTGCATTCCGCATCCGTCGTCCAAGTTTTTGCTTCGTATTTTGGCACTGACATCGCGTAGTAGTTGTTGATCCTTAGTTTCAATTGCATTCCATGCTTCCGATTTCTCAACACCGCTTGCAGATTATTAAATGCTTCTTTGGCCATTCCTATTCTTGATTTAATTTCTTTTTTATCTCAGCCATCTCTAAGTGAATAGGGCAACTAGGTATCGGAATTCTTCTACTTATTTCAGCACTGTATCATTTATTTTAATTTTTGCTTCTTTTCTTCCATTTTTGAAGAATCTCATCACCTTTGTTTTTCGGCGTTTGTCGTCATGCCATATTTTCGATTTATCATAATTTTCGATTGACCAACTGATCCGGCAATAAGCACTCTATCATCCGCATAGCTAATATTATTAATAGTTTTTCCATTGATTGTAAATGCTCCAACTTTCCTTCCCTCATAATTTCTTCCGAATAAATATTGAACAATTTTGGCGATAAGAGACATCCCTGTCTGACGCCTCTTTCAATGCTGCATTTTGTATCCGAATAGCTGCCGTTCAATTTCATCCTCGTTGATTGACTCAAATATAGATTCTTGATGACTTGTAGATCATTATTATCTATAGTATATTTCTGTATATATTCATGAGTTTATTATGGTTTATTCTGTCGAACGCGTTCTCGTAATCCACAAAGCACGCTATTACATCTCGGTTTCGAATTTATTGTTCTTTGTACTATTATTTTAAGGACAGCTATCGCATCTCAAGCTCCTTTCTTTGAAACAAATCCGTACTGCGTTTCTTCCAGCTTTTCATCCAGTCGCTGTTCAATTCTGCTATTTATTATTGATAAGAAATGACTCATAAGTGCCACTGTTCTGTATTCCTCGACTTCTGGAATGTACTTTTTTCGGGTATTGGTACTAATGCCAGTGATTTGAAATCCTCGGGTAGTTTACCTTCTTCCTATATTTCATTTGGTAATTTTAATTTTTTTTTTTTTTTAAATGGGTTTGGTGTTAACACTGACCCAACTACATGGACTTAGATCACCTACTCAGATTCTGAGGCGATCGGAGATAGAAATTAATTTTAAAAGCTCGCTTTCCCCACGTGATGTCAAATTCTTTAATATTTCTGCCGGTATCTTATCTTCTCCGGCCGTCTTATTGTTTCTTGCCTTATTTATTGAATTTTCCAGCTCCCACATTTCTATTTTTGGGGTTTCTTCTTTCGTTTTGCATATAATATTTTGTGGTCTGGTGTTATGTACAGGTCAGTGATGTATTCCATCCATGCTTCTTTCTGTTCTTCTCTTCCTCCGCATGTTATACCCGCTTTATTTTTCAACCTATATATTCTTGCGTTCTGTTTTTTATATTGTTTCATCGTGTATTTTATTTTTGCGTGCATTTCTCTCATATTGTGTCTTTTTCCTAGCTCTTCTATTTCATCGCATTTTTGTTCCAGCCATTTTGACTTTGCTTTTATGCATTCTCCAATTATCTTTTTATGCAGGGCTCTGTATTCATTACTGTTTCGAATTGCGACCTTCCATCTTTCTTCAATCATTTTTATTATTTCCTTTGTTATCCAAAGTTTTTGCTTTTGAACTAATCTTTTTGGTATAGATTTTTCAATTGATGTACCCGCTATTTCTGTCCATGTGTTCCATTCACGATTGTCGTTGAGTTCCGCTCTGAATTTATTTCCGATATTCTCCGGCTTGTTAGCTTTGTAGATTGTATGCCTTTGTTCTTTCTTACCTGTTACATTTTTTATGAGCAATTCTGTATCTCGCAGCCACCAGTTTATGGTCTGAATTACAATCAGCTCCAGGGTACGTATGACCGTTTTTCATTCTATTTGTGTATCTTGTATTCACTAATATAAAGTCAGTTTGGTTTCTATACGTGTCTCCTGGGCTGCTCCATGTGTACAGCCTTCTAGGATGATGTTGGAACCAGGTATTACACACTTTCTGCGAATTTCAGTAACCTTTCTTCACGTTCGTTGCCGTCGTCCAAGTATGATTCTTGTTTATTTTCGCGTTAAAATCTCCCATAACGAACATGATATCTCCGTATTTCGGTTTCCCTATCGCTGCTTCAACTTCTGCGTAGAATTTTTCTACCTCTTCCGAATCATGATCTAATGTGAGTGCATATACTTGTATTATTATCATTGGCTCAGGTTTTAAGTCGATTCTTATCACAATGTCCCTGTCTGATATTGGGATAACTACCTTCACTGCGGCCGCTATGTATTTACTAATCATTATTTCTACACCACGTTCATGTGTCTCGCCTGCTGAGATTATGAATTCGTATTCATTACTTGCACTTATCGTTCCGTTTCTTGATCACCTCGTTTCGCGTATTCCCAAGATATCTGCGTTTAATCTTTCCGCTTCCATTGCAACGTTTATCATTTTCCCCGGTTGGTATAACGTTCTTACATTCCAAGTTGCTCCTATAATTTCTCGTCTAGTTTTACCTCCGCGTATTGTCAGCCCATTCGGCTGGCCTGACGAGAATATGGTCGCCTGACGGATAGACTTGGGGATAAGCTTTTTTATTTGTATTCATGGTGTGTTTCTAGGGATGCTAATGACGGTGGTTTCCCATTGTCTTCCGCCATGATTTTCTGTTAGGGTTTACTCTCTTGGCCGAAAGAACTCGGTTTTAAGGCACCGTGTATTCGCCTGCTCGTTCTAGACTGATCTGTCTTAATCCGACTGGGGCACCTTGTCACGAGCAAATTGCTGATAGTCTGCTGTTGTTAATGCAGTAAAGAGGGCTTAACGGTATTTATTAGAAGGAACACCTTCGGCAAGTGAATCCTCTTCCGTCTTCCTATCAGCTATGTGTTTTGTAAGTTCTGGTTTATCTTTTCTAATCCACGCTAAGCCCGTGAAATAGAAAATGACCACTCTGCAAGTCCAGCGGCAAGTTTGTTCGGATGATTTTCAAGTCTTTCTGGGTGTCTTCGGGCATGAGTTTCAATAACATCTGTCACATACTCTATACCTAAATTCTGATGCAAGATTAGATTTGATACATACCATGGCGCCTTGGTTACGAGCCTAAGGATTTTATTCTGCATGGTCTGTATTATCTTCAGATTTGTAGGTTTAGCACAACCCCAAAGCTGTATTCCGTAAGTCCAAATAGACTTCAATATACTCGTTTATTATCAATACTTAAGTGCTATGTTTTCCAAAAAGCCAGTACATTTTTTTGACACGAATATCTATTTATCTTTTCTTTGTCCGAATGTGCTGCTTTCATGTTAGACGACTATTTAGGTGTAATCCCAAGTACGTGACTGTTGTTCTCGCAGGCAACTCCAGTCCATTTATTCTGACAGTTGGGGTTATGACTTTTCTATTCGGGAAATGAACCTTTTACTGATATTTACGTTCGTTGATCTGAACTTTCCACTTTTTAAACCAGCTTTCTGCCTCGATAAGGGCCTTCTGAAGATTGGCGCTTGCTATCTTCGGATCTGAATGTGGCGCAAGTAATGCCGTGTCGTCGGCAAATGTAGCTCTACCTGTACATTTTCCGTTACAGGAAAGTCTGCTGTATATGTCAAATACAACGTGGGTCCCAGAACTTATCCCTAGGGCACTCTTGCTAGAACATTTATGCTCACCGATTTTCATCATTACTCACATGGTGTACCTAAGTTGATTGGTACTCTTTCTAATGGGCAAAGAATCAGTAAAATCAGTGTCTATATAAATATGAGTTATGCGCGAATGTACATAAAAAAAAACATACAGGAAGAACGTATAACCTCCTTTTTTTTGGAAATCGGTAAAAATTAAAATATAACAAACGTTACACAGAATTAGAACATTTTTTCGTTACATAAAACTGAGACATTTTTTCTAATGGGGGCCGGCCTAAGAATTACGTTGTAATTAATGTACATAATTTTTTTTGTAGAAATAATGTCTTGAATATTCGAATTATTAACCGAATGGTATGATTTTAGCCATGACTATATTAATAACATTTTATAATACGGTTTGAGTGCAGAAATCTTAACATTGACTAATTCAAGTGATCGTTGCTTTTTAAATTGCAAACTATTTCCTTTTTTTAATAGAAACCTAAAATTGTGTACAGCCGTGTTATAACCAACAATTATAACGTTTAAAATAAAACTGCACATTAAATTTTTAATAGTCTGTCGTATTATAATTTCCCTTTTTATAATAAAAAATGTGTTAACTTTTAAAAGAGACCAAGATAAATGCATTTCGAGAATAAAAATAACGTTAATATTGCGATTAATTACTTATGGTTTGTGATGTCCTGCCTCCTTAAAAGAAGATCAATTTGAAGTCTGCTATCCTCAAATTTGTTACAAAGGTTTCTCTAATTATTTGAAGAAAAAAAGTGTACGCCGTTGTCAATTGGAAAAAGATTGCTGCAGTGTTACTGCAATTAAAGCGACAAACCGGATGTCTGAAAATTGTATACTTCTTAGTATAACAATTTATAACGAAGAACGGTTCAAAACATTACTTTTAAATAGCTTTTTCCTGGCTCGATGTATCTTTTTTGATTACATGCGTGCGCATATAGTTTATATACTTTTATTTTACCTAAAATTTATCGGTGAAAATAAAGAAAATTCCTGGAATTCGAAAATTATTTCTTCAAGTTGAATGTAACTCTGTATGGAGTATACTTTTACTCGTAAGCTATTACGAATTTCTGCATCAGCTGTAACAGCAACTGTGCGCTTTCACCATCAATAAATGAACACTAATTTCCCGAACATATTCTCACAATGATGAACTCAATGGGCGGCGGTTCTTTCACCATTACATACTTCTCATTAACTCGTGTAGATATTTATATTGATACGTGAAAAACCTTTCTGTGCCATTTCTTTATTCATTAATTAACACGGCAAAATATTGGGGATTTTTGTGTAGTAACCGCAATGACCTCAACGATTTGCGATAACCGTTAGATAAAAACCTAAACCAGAGAAATCGTTAAACTATTAAATAATAGCGGCGTATCGGATCAAACGACCTGGCTTAGGTCCATAAAGTCCAGCACCGGTACGTGCTGGCCGTCGCTCCCTATCTCACGTAGGGAATTCTCAATTCTATTTTGGGACACAACACAGCATTGTCTCACAACTACTAGGTTTTTGAACGAGCTGCTCCTCTACCTTTCTGTCCCCCCTGTGTGCGAGTTCACGGCCTTGCCAACTGTAAAGCATTCGCTTGAACGATGCCAGAGTATGCTCTCAGTGCTTCAATCCATACCCCACTCTACCGTATCGCCTACTGTAACTTCCACCGAATCTAAATTTACTTGCCTTAATAGCCCAAGTACGGCACCCAAATTTATACTATAATTCAAAAAAAAAAAATAATAATAAAATAGCGGTGTTGTAATTGCGACTATGATAGAATATTTCCTAGCAACGCTGTACACTTATTTTACAATATTTTTTCCTCAAATGTGACACCAGATAAATTCCAGCTTCTTCAGTAGGTCATAGATTGATCGAGACAAAAATGTAACACTATTACAGGCGCGTGATCGTTATTAATTAAATTACTTTTCCAAGGGCCAAATTATCACTCCATAGGCGTGTTTCACCACATAAAAATGGTTCAAACGGATATCAAAAGTGAATATGAATAATTCCTCCCGTGTCTAATAAATCGATGTAATCGAGAGCTGTCCTTTAACGCTCATGAGTCTGTAGTTGAAATTGTTCAAAATTATTTGTAAGGCATGCGTCTGTTATGTCGTTATCGCTCGATTATTATAACGTAAAAAAAAATAATAATTAATAATTAATCCTCGTGTTGTGAAACCGAAAATATTCAAAATTTACAACGATTTCCGTTGATATTCGTTGGATAATTTTAATGTCAGTAAATATAAATAAAAATAAAATGAATAAAGCACTTTGACGATTGGAGAGGCTCGTTTTCAAAGTTCTACAGCGCAACAAATGTCACAAATTCAATATTCGGTTGGGAAGCGACGACTTTTGCAAAGGCAACTTTTGAAAGAAAACTTTAGTAAACTCATTTTTCTCTTTCCTCTTTATAGCTGCAGGTTTATATTCGTTTACTCTCGTTCTTGAACTTGTTCTTTTTCGGAAGTTTTTATCATAATAACCACTGCTGTATAACGCTTATTCGCATGAATCAAACCCGCGGTGACGTGAAAAGGTCGATTCTGTACACCGAATAAGAATAAAAACTGAAGTCCAGTGTAGAGTTGCTGTAAAAGACTTGCAATTTTATCTGGAATAAATTTTGCACTCGTCGGATTTACCATGTTCAAAACAGTACCGTTTTTAATTTCCATCGCGGAATTCGAGCACATCAGTTAATGCATATGTGAAACCAATTGCGCATCTTTTTAGAACCTTTGTGATATCTTTAAATCAAATTAATTAAATGCAAACGCCGTATAAAATATCCTTTTAAACTGGAAAAGAAGATAACACTTAAAATAATATGATTTTTTGTTTTGCTTTTTTTCCTTTTACCGAAAAAAATATGTGTATCATAAGAAACATTTTTCGTTTAGTTTATGTTTTATTTTGTTATATATTCTGTAATGCATCTATAGCGCTCGATGTTCGAACGGCCATTTATGTGACCGCCCGTTGATCGGCTGAGACAGCCGAGGTCGATACATTTTTGCCTATTCGTTCCTCGTCGTTTCCAGGTATCTGGAATCACGCGTTTGTCTGTTTTGCCGATCATACTCGCAGTACTCGTTCGCTTTTGCTCGTCTCTCGCCTTTGTGTTATTAAGTCGTTCGTTCCGTTAATGTTCGTTCAACATCGAGCTATGAATAAAACTTTTTAAATGTTAACTTGTTAATTTCAAAATAATCAATTAAATCCTCAACAACATTAAAATATCAATTTTTTGATTAACCCGGCACTGATTTTGGAAAAATTTTTAGCGTAAAATTTACAATGAAAATATTAAACATTGCATAAATATAACTGCTGAGAGATTAATTATAAATAATTTTATTTTCGCCGAAAATTAATAAAGGAATTATCAAAAAATACGGGTAAATTTTCTTCAAAGTTCTCCATTCTACAGATTTTATTACTAAATGAAATCAGAGTCTTGTAAAAAATAAGATTTCTGCATTAATTTGTTTTGTATTTTTTGCAAATTCCCAGCCAGCGACAACCATCCCACGGAGCGGAGACCACCCATAAGAACTAAAAACATAAATGTCAGTCAACTTTGTGATCCCTCTTTCCACTCAGGTCCTGTACTCTTATTCATTCCTATCTTTCAATTTATAGGAACTGGCGTTTTACGCCTAGGAAAATCCCTCTATTAGCTTTCATTTCCCTTCGTCTTTGTTCCTTTTGGCCTTACACAATCTCAGGTAATAATTTCCCTTCTTCTTCCTTTAGCTTTGCCGATTGCTGTCATTTTCCCAATGTTTTTTTTTTTTTACCTTCACTTTCCAAATCCCTTCCTCAAGCAATAATTCAATAGGAATTCAATAGCATTATCAATTCCCAATTTCCATCGCATGTAACCATCTTCATGGATGGCTCCAGGGGAACTCGTAGGGTCGGATCTTCTTTTGTCTTTCCGGATTTCAATTTATCTGAATCACTTCGTCTCTCTTCTTTCTGTTTCATCTTTATAAACGAATTAGTGACCGTCCTACGCTCTATTATCTTCATTTCCTCCAGTTTCTAATTATTTGGTTATTTCAGACTACATGAGTGCTCTTCAAGCGATCAGCTCCCTTTTTCCTAATCACTCTTCCGATTTCATCATTCTTCGCATACGCTGTCTTATCCGTTTTCTTTTTTCCCGCTACTCCATCCGTGTTGATTTTCTGTGAGTTCCCAGCCACATGGACATTAAAGGTAATGAAATGAATGATTTTTTGGCTCTGGTTGCTGCTTCTTCTCGTTCCTTTTCTTAAGAAAAATTCCATTCTCTAACCTGAATTCTCAGTGTACAAAATTTCACCTTAAACTTTGGTCAGATATTTACCCCTCCTCGTTTTCTTAACAATCAATCCTGTTATCTATCTGTACGACCTAATCTTCCTTCTAATATCCCCGGTGTTCTTCGAGTTACTTTAGCTTCCCAGATCTGTTGTCATTTCCATGATTCGCTTTTGGGCCATTCTGCTCTTCCTTCCTCTCGTTTTCGCTATTCCCTTGTTTCCTCTTCAAATTTCCCTCTCTACCTCAACGAAGCGGTGGTTTACGACGCCGATCACATCTTTTTTGAATGTCCATTCCTTTCTGTCAAACGTTGTATTCTATATTCTTGTCTGCTGAAATTCAACCTACTCCTCATTGTGCATCTTATATTTTGTCATTCTTCTCGCCATCCATTAATTCATCCATTACTTCCTTTATAATGCCCATATCTGACTGAATCAAAATTTAACTGACGGCTCTTTTCTTTCTTGCTGTTTCTGAGTGTAGGTCCTTAGCTGACGTGTCCAAAGGAGGGATTGAGGAAAAAAAAAAAAGATCCCTCTTGCATTAGATGAATAAAAAAAAAAAACATAATCTAATTCTGTCGTTCTTTGTTTTTTTTTTTTAAGTTTTCCGACGAGCACAATAGATGAGTAAACACGTAATTATAATTATATGCTATTTTTGTAACTAATCATCACTTTAAAAACAAAATGATGCATGTTTTTTGCATTTAAATACTAAAAATAATTAGAACAACCGAGTTACAAATGATGAAAAAAAAAAAAAATAGGCGCGTAATATTTAAATATTAAAAAGTTAACGTACGGAAAAGAATATATTTTTTCCCGCGTATACCTTTGAAATCAAGACTTTATTATTTGTACGAGAAAAATATTAATATTCGCCAGTAACCCTTGTAAAGATTTTTGAATTCCTTATTCCCATCGTTTATATCGATATTATTTATATCAATGCTTACATACTTACATATAAACCTACGTATGTTAAATTGTTAATTAAAATGCAAAAACACTACTTGCGCAGATGTCCGACTTGCGCACTGATGGAAAATTATTATTAAACAGGAAACAAAATCATTAGCCAAATAACAAAAGTCGGAGCCGAATTTTAAGTAATAATAAATTAATAAATTATTAAAACATTAAAATGCAAATTAGGGAGGTTTAAAAAAAATTAAAAATTCATTAGCCTCCGATTGTTTAATTGCGATCAGAGGGATAGAAATGGAGCAGTTTAAAAATTCCGTTCTTCAAATACACATTAATAATATACATATGTATAGAGAGGGCAAAATGTTGCATTTAAAAGTAGATATAAATTTACACAGAGTCGGATTATTTCTAATCCGAACGATGCCGATGATGCAGTCTTCGTTTAAATGAACGAAACTATTCGAGCAATCGCAGTGTTCAAATTCCCGGAAAAATGGCAAATGATTCTTCATTCGAACACAAATCCGCGATATACTCTCTTTATTCGAATTATTAAAAAAAGGGGGGGGGGCGGTGGGGGGTTGAAAAAAATCGATGCGATAAACGAAAACAGTTCAATAAATAACATCGTAATCGGAAGAAAAAATTGTATTGTACAAAGCGAAATAAAATGTCTTTCGTTCTAAAAGCGGTATATAAATTTTCGGATTTTAAATTAAGGGCGTCTGGTTTCTTAGAGACGGACAAAAAGAACAGGAAAAGGGAAAAAAAGTGTTTCAACAAAATGTTATTCTGCTCTTTCTGGCTGCCTGTTGCTACCTATTCATTCTCAATTGAAAGGCTGCTTTCCCATTTTGCTCGCTTTCATTACAATGTGTACATAAAGAAAACACACACATGTGATTAAACCGGCGGTCTAGCTAGTGCACGACAAAACCCGAAATTGGCACTATAGCCGTAACCGTTCTAAATGGAAGTAATATTTAAATAACGACGATTAATTTGACCGATAAATAATTGCTAAACATTGACATCGCTATCATACATTATCACGGCTTATTTATATGCACCATCAAGCATACTGTTCACAGCGATATGCGTATCCATTATAGAGAACTATTAACTGACAAGTATCTGCAGCCTAAGGCCAAAAATTCTCGTAGTAACATCATAAAGATGGCATAACGAAGTGAAATGTTTTCGCTTGTACATTTGATTTAACTTAAACTCCGTTAGCGAGCTACCGTGACATTTAATTTGGCAGTGGTGTTTATCTCGCTGCCGTACATTAAAAATATGCAAAAGTGTCACCAGCGCTAAATTAATGTCCGCAGTTGACGATCTCGAAATCAAAAATAATAATAATAATAACAATAATAATAATAATAATAATAATAATAATAATAACAATAATAATAACAATAATAATAATAATAATAATAATAATAAATTTAAGGGGGTCAAGGGCGCTGATGCGAATATAAAGGACATGTGCCTATTAGCCTCTCAGCCCCAACACCTATCTGAAAGTGAAATTGGAATAAACCTAGAGGTAATGAAAATAACGGAGAACAAACGGGTAAACGAGAACCCGGAATACAGACAAGTTTATGAAGAATTCGAAAGTATGATGCTACAATACGGAGAAGTGTCTCCTACAGAAAGGCCTTATATACCTAGGCAAAATATTACAAGAAAGTTAAGTGAAACTATAAAAGCCTTAAAAAAATACATACCCACGCGTTCCAGCTTACAAGACGCAGATTTCGAAGAGGTCCATAAGCTCCATTACATAGCTGCGTTAACAGCGGCCAAAATCAACGGATCGAGAATACGGGAGAAAAAGGATAAAATATACAATAAACAAAATGTAAGGAATAATAATATGAAACCAACAGCTGAATGGCAGAATAGAATACAAAGGAAAATCGCAGAATTTAGAGAACTTATTGCACACTTATATGAGTATAAAAGGAGAAATAAAAATAGAAGTATAACTAAATCAGTTAAATATGTAGAAGCAAAGTTTAAAATACACTCAAAATTTGAGGAAGAAAACAGGAGCATAGATGATTATTTAGACACCTTACGGCAGAAATTAAAGGTATACAGTGAAAGACTAAGAAAATATAAGAAAGCCTCAGAAAGAGACGCCAAAACAACCTGTTCGAAAGAAATCAGAAAGAATTTTATAAAAATATAAGTAAGTAACCAAACAATAAGTTGGAGCAACCTGTTAAAAGTGATGTCGAGAGGTATTGGAAAAGTGTGTGGGAAATTGAGAAAACACATAATGAAAATGCAGGTTGGATACAAAAGGAAAAAAAGTTAGCGGAAAAAATTAAACCAATGAAAATAATTAAATTAACTGAAGATGATATCAAAAATGCTGTAAATAGAACCAACAATTGGAAAGCACCAGGAATAGATGGGTTACATAACTTTTGGTTAAAAAAGTTTACAATTTTTCATAGCAGTTATGCGAGGGTATTTAACATCTTTTTGGAAAATCCACAGAAAATCCCAGATTTCCTCTCAGAAGGTATTACGTATCTGATTCCTAAAGGCGAAGAAACTAGATGCCCGGATAAGTATAGGCCGATTACATGTCTATGTACACTTTATAAGCTTTTGACTCGTGTATAACAAGTAAAATACAACAACATTGTGCTCAGAATAACATACTAGCAGAGGAACAAAAAGGGTGCCGGCCAGGAACCTACAGGTGTAAAGAACAGTTGGTAATAGACGAAGTAGTAATGACACAAGCTTTAAAAAAAAATAACAATGTACATACGACATATATAGATTATCAGAAAGCGTATGACTCCGTTCCACATACTTGGCTAATTGAGGTGCTAAAATTGTATAAGATAGATAGTAGAACAATAGAAATGCTGAGAAGTATTATGGCTAAATGGAGAACAACAGTGATATTTAAAGCAGAAGCTCAAGAGGCAATAAAAATTAAAATAAAAAAAGGTATTTACCAAGGAGATGCTTTAAGTCCATTATGGTTCTGTCTAGCTTTAAATCCATTATCAAACATGCTAAATTCAACAAAGTTCGGGTATAAAGTTAAAGTAGATAAGAAAATTAAATACAATCTAACACACTTGCTTTATATGGACGACATAAAGTTATATTCAAATAACAGAAACGGTATTAACAATTTTCTGAGAGTTACAGAAATATTTACAAATGATATAAAAATGAATTTCGGAATTAATAAATGCAGGACTTTGACAATAAAGAAAGGGAAAATAACACAGGAGATAGATCTATACACTACAGCGGAAGGAGAACATATAAAATCAATGGAGAAAGAGGAGTTATATAAATATTTAGGAATCCAGCAAAATAAACGCATTAAGCATTCAAAGATCAAAGAAGACATTCTCAAATGTTATTTGGGCCGGTTAAAGAGTATCCTTAAGACACAGCTAAAAAGTAAATTTATTATACAAGCTATAAATACATATGCTACACCGGTGTTAACGTATTCGTTCGGAATAGTGAAGTGGACTAAGACTGATATTGAAAATATAAATATAAAAACCAGAGCCAGGTTAACAAAAGCCAGGATGCATCACCCTAAAGCGTCAGTTGAGAGACTCTATATAAAAAGAGAAGACGGAGGAAGGGGATTGATGTATTTAGAAAAGCTAAGAACGAGCCAAATAGAAAAGCTGAGGCAATACTTTTTCAAAAAAAGCGAACAATCTGAGCTGCACAAAACAGTAACGAAGTTAGATAAAGACATCACACCGTTGAATCTAAATTATAAACAGGGAAAAACATGTCAAATAAATTTGATAGATCAGTGGAAAACTAAAGCATTACATGGAAAACACATTAAAGAATTGGCAGAAGAATATGTTGATAGGCAGGCCTCAAACAGGTGGCTTAAGAAAGGAGAATTGTTTCCTGAAACTAAAGGTTTCTTAATAGCCATATAGGACCAAGTGTTAAGAACAAACAATTATAAAAAATATATAATTAAGGATGTAACAGCTGTGGATAGATGCAGAAAATGTGATAAGGAAGGCGAAACAGTACAGCATCTATTAGGAGGATGCGAAAAAATGGCGCAAGAATTTTATACTAGAAGACATGGCGATGTAGCAGGGATTATTCACCAGGAACTGGCCGTTAAGTATGAATTGATTAGGGAAAAACTGCCATATTATAAGTACAATCCGGAAAAAGTCCTAGAAAATAAAGGGATTAAGCTATACTGGAATAGAACAATACTAACTAATAAGACAATAAGGCATAATAGGCCAGATATCTTATTAATAGACAACAAGCGCAAAGTAGGCCTGATTATAGATATAGCCATACCAAGCAGCAAAAATATAAATAACACATACGAAGAGAAAGTTAGGAAATATGAAGAATTAAAGCAAGAAGTAAAGCAAATGTGGAAATTGAAAGAAATAATAGTGGTCCCAATAATAGCGGGCAACACCGGAATAATACCCAAGAAACTGATTAAAAATATAATTGATCTCCAGTTGCCACAATACCAAGTCGAGTATATACAGAAAACAATCATGCTGAACACTGCAACACATATGCGAATATTCACAAACGAGATGAAAATGAATAGTGCTTACTAAAGTATAGTCACATTATTAATAAAAGTACCAGTTGAAGGACTGTGATTGAAGAAGAAATTGAATAATCAAATCAAATCAAATTCAAATCAAATCAAATTTATTTTATACATAATATCAAAATTATAAAATGAAATACATAAAATAAAATTTTACTTTACTCCTGCTTATATGCAAAATGCATGAGCAGCAGGGTACATTACAGTACACAGGCTAGTTTAATGAAAAACTAGCCAGTGCTTACAATCTGTGCGAATGGAAAAAAAATATATCTGTGTACAATATACTAATACACGCACACACATACACAGACACACACACGTGCATTCATATTTATATAGACTCAATGTGTCTACACACATGGATATACACTCTCATATGTACACACATACTCACACATGTACATACACATTCATTTATGAATGTGCTCTCACTTACACACACATAGTAATACAAAACGTTAGATTAATTTATAAGAAATAAATTTAATGTTCACCTGTATAATTAACATAGAAAAGTGAATAATAACATGATATATATAATAGTAATAGCTAGCGAACAATAAGTATATCAATAGTAAGACAGGAATAATTTTCTAGGGGATGCATGCTGGCATATATGGGCTAAAGATTATGTATATGAGTGCATATATCAAAAACTTAGTAATATTTAATTTTGCGTACATACTATTTTAACCCATATTTACAACAGAACTATTATTAATTTAGATTACTTTAAAAAAATATCACACATATACCCCATCCCATATGACTCATATCCTCCTTCAGTGATGATAGGATGATGTAAATGTAATATAATATTAATCTAATGTTAAGTGATAAAACTAATATTTATAATTATAAAGTTATAATAAGCATGTGTGTTAATTTTTTATTTATAATAATATTGGTGTTAGCAATAAAGATAGTAATAAAACTAAGAATTTAATTTAAAATAAAATAAAATTAAAATAAAATTAAAAGACAAAATAAAAATAAAAAATCTGCGTTATTATTTTTAACCTAATTGTATGGAATATAATGAACTACTTTTAATATTAGAATGAAGAGTTTTGTTTAAGGAAATGTATTGATTGCAATCAAAATAATTAATAAGAATAACATCTATAATAAAGTATATTAAGTTAGCAATTTAGGTTTATAGCGGTAAAAAATTTATTATATTGTTAATTAAAATTTACCTTATACTGAATTATTGTTAGAAATGAATCTATTATTTATAAATTTAATAATTTGTAATTTATATTTGGATCCAGATACGATAAATTTAATCTTTTACTGTCCACACTGACAGAGCTAATTTGTTTCCCATTGTTATTATTTACAAACAATCGGGAGAACTATTGGAATTTAGAATAGACAATGATGGTATGATTAACCAGCAACTTGATTTTTATATAAATACCAATTTCTGTTATCCATGCGAACACCTGTTAAAGTACTTTAAATTTAATTTCATAACTGTTATGTAATACGTTTATGTTACATAACGGGGAGTTTCTAATAGATTGTGAAGTGTTTTTATTTATGTATTAATGGATCAATATTAAAAGTGAATGAAATTTGGGTGTAATGGTCTATCGTAACTTCGAAAAATGAAATATTTATTACGTAAGCATGTGAAAGTGAATCAATAGTTACAATTTATAATACCTATAGGGTTCTATGACGAGTAGTTTACTTTATTTAGCTAGAAACAGATGGTTGTACATTAATTTGTTAATTTTATTTTAAAGCTAAATATCATACTTTAAAGTAGGATGTGCGGACTTTGAAGTAAACAATGATACTTTCGTTTCTATTTTAAGATTGCAAATAAGAAGAAGGCAGAATTAGATTTTAACTTAAGCACTTACAAGCGAAATCTGTTAAAAGTTTATGCCTCTTTTTGTAGTTTTTTAATTTTTCTTTTAACGTAACTGGTAAGGTATTATGTAACAAAGGACCTAAAATACAGCCTGAATTCTCGAATGATATTTCATAAAGTTCGGTACTTTTGACTTTTCAGTATTGGAGTTTCTTGTTATGCCTGTAATGTAATTAATGTTAAACAGATCTCTGTTTTTAGTAACGTAATCTATAAGTTGCACCCAATGTAACTGTGAAATATTTAACAAATTTGTGGTACTGGGCGAGTTTCGGTTTTGTCCAATGCAGGTTAAAACCGACTTTTGCAGTTGGATTATTGGTTTTAAATGATAGTTTGCAGCACCTCCCCAGTGCATTACGCCGTAAGCTAAGACGGGCTGATAGATGGAACGATATAAATGGGTTAAGTGATCAGTCGTAAAAAATTGCTTAAGATAGTAAAAAATGTAGTTTAATTTACGCAGTTTATTTGCTAAAAATATCGCCTGACTGTTCCATGTTAACTTATAATCAAAAACTAAACCTAAATACTTTATTTCATACACTCTTTCTATTTGCGTGTTATGTCCAAGGTTAATATTTAGTGTAATACCAGAGGTGTTTTTTAAATGATTATATATCATAAACTTAGTTTTAGTTGTATTTAGAATTAGTCGATTTTCTTCGAACCAACTACATAAAATATTTACATCATTCTGAATTAATTTTTGTAAAATATTCTCATATCTAAAAGCTGTTACCAAAACCGTATCGTCTGCATAAGTAAAAATACGACCACTAACTTTTAAATTACATAAACTGTTAATATAAATTAGAAATAGGATAGGGCCTAGAATGCTGCCTTGCGGTACTCCATGAGTTAGTGTTATACATTCACTAAAAGTGCTATTAATTGTTGTGATATAAAGCCTATCAACCAAATATGAGTTGAGCCAATTGTAAACCTGCCCCCGGAAACCACATGCGTATAATTTAGTCAATAAAATATTATGGTCTACAAGATCGAAAGCTTTTTTTAAGATCAAAATAGACAGCAGCCACTGATCTTCCGGCTTCTAAGTTCTCAGTTATGTATGCGATATGCCGATATAAAACGTCGTCGGTGCCCCTTCCAGAAATAAAGCCAAACTGATTACTACTAAAATAGTTTATCTTATTTAAATATGAAATTATTTTATTTTTAATGCATTTTTCTAGTATTTTTGAGATTGTAGACAAGAGACATATTGGTCTGTAATTTGACACATCTGACTTGTCTCCGGATTTGTAGACAGGGGTGATAATTTCTAATTTTAGCGATGTAGGGAACATACCTAGTCTTATCGATTCATTAAATAGATAAGTTAACGGTTTAACGAAGAAAGGGATATTATCTTTTATTAGTAAGATCGAAAGCCCATCAAACCCAAAAGATGTTTTATTAGGCAATGAAGTAATTGCGTTTCGAATATCATCTTCCAAAAATTCTACAAATCCAAAAGATTCAGCAGAATTGAAATCGCTTACGGTGAATTGACTAGTAAAATTTGTATTCGTTAAAGAATTTCTAACTGCCTCAGAGAAATGTGAGTTAAAGTGAGTTGCAAATTCAAACTCATTTCCAGTCACTGATTTTTTAGTACCATTTATCGTCAACTCAGTTATAACACGCTATTTTTTATTCAAAATTTTTTTGACAACAGACCAGTATTTCTTTTGATTACCATCACAATTATTTAATAAGTCTGAATAATAATCTTTTTTAGCCTTCCTTGTTAATTGATGCACCTCCTTAGAGATACGTTTATATTCTAAGCGAGTCTTGTCATCTGGCGATGATTTTAAAATTTCATGTAAGTTATTTTTTTATTTTGTTAACTTTATTAAATCTACTGAGATCCATGGGGATCTTTTGCGTAAATAGTTTTTCCGTATACGCAGCCGTTTAGATTGCGTTAAGCACATTTTTAGCTTATTTAAAAACCAATCAAACTTCTTATTAATTGTTGGATGTTTGCTGTATAGCCAGTTAACATTGATATTTTTTAACAAGTCACTGAATAAAGATTTATCAAAGTAATAATTATGTTCACAATCTGGACAATGGATTTTGTTTTGTAATTCCAGCACCGTGTAAATTGCTAAATGATCGGAAAACATTACATTTAAAGTATCAAATGACGTATTCACGTTTAGTTTGTTATTTACTAAACCCCTTACAAAAATGTGATCCAAACACGATTTATAATTTTTACTGTGTAACACAAAGGTGGGGACATTTATTACACTTTTAAAACCGTTTGAGTACAGTATATTTAGGTAATCTAAACACTTGGATTTATCCAGAATGTTAATATTTAAATCACCTGTTAAAACAGATGCCGGAGATGAAGCTTTGAGAATAGTTTTAAGATCGTCCAAAAAATTTAAATAGCTCGAATCGCAAAAGCGATAGATACCGTTTACTGTAAGGAAGCTTCCTCCATCCAATTTTAGTCTTACACTAACAATATTTCCAGTAGGTATAATAAGTTTTACTTCCTCACAAAGTATATCATCTTTGACGAAAATGCCGACACCTCCTGAACGTTTGTTTGTCCTGCATTGAAAATAGTAAGAGTAATTAGGTATTTTATGCCGATTTATCTCTTCATCATGTAACTAAATTTCAGTTAGTACAATTATGTCATATGTCGGATTTATTTCCTCTAAGAAAACTAAAAATTCATCAAAGTGCGCCCTCAAACTACTTATGTTTAGGTTTAGTAATGTTAAATGGTGTTTATTCATTGAGTTAATTACGATCAATAAACGATTTTAAAAGAGATAATTCTGCAATAGTATGTTAAAACGCACTTTCAGAAAATAAACAAATGTTAGACGTAATTATATAAGTAAACGTATGAGGTTAATATCGTAAGTATAATACATAGAGAATAGATTTAGTAGATTAGTAATTTAGTATTGTGATTTGAAGGTAAATAAATATAAATTTAGATAGGAACCAAACAAAGTAGTAAGAGGAAATAAAGACTTGTAGATAGTATGCGGACAACAAATAAAATCAGGAAGTGCGGAAAAATTTAAAAGGTTGATAAGAATAAAAGAAATAATTAGAATGCGGGCATTTTGGAATGAAAGAGAAGAGCATAAGAATAAATTAAGCGTAACTATAAAAGTAAAATAAGATTTCATTCTACCTATAACTAACATGATACTGTTTACCATCACTGAAGCTCGATATGGCACTTTGAACTAAATTGCGCTGCATGAATGTAAAACAACAAATATAATTTTCTTTTTTTTTTTTTTTTTTTTTTTAAAGAGAAGATATAATTACAATAAGCCAGACACACAATGGATTGTTAGAATTATAAGAAGAAAGTGAAGGAATAAATCCGATGTAAAATAAGGCGTACTGAAATCTGACATAATTTAAATATAACGAGAAGTTACATAATATAGTATTTTGAAAACGAATAAGATTTAACGATATGATAAAGTTAATAGGTATAGGGTATAAATTAATAAATTGAATAACAATTTGAGGTGATCGAGACGAGGTGAACGGCAGAAATTTTAAATTAATTAAGTAATCGACATCATTTGTAAAATGTGAAGTAACTAAACATACTGTATTATACGTGAAGTAATGAACTGAACTAGTATTATGAACTAGTCACATTTTGCATAGTGATTGTAGTTGCTCCTGTGAAATTACGGGAATGATGGGCGATTTTTCAGATTTTCGTATAAAAATTTTTGCATCACGTACCCATACAAATTGATATCCTTTCTCGCGTAACCCCCTGGCCGACCATAAAAGATTCGAATTATATTTCGTTAAGTGTTCGTTCAGGTAGAAGCGATTTTTTGCCATTTGTGGCGTCGCGTCAAAACCAATATCACCCAGTGCCGGTTTTTTAATTCTACAATTACGCAACAGATCATTTTTCACAGATCTACGCGTAAATTTTACCACAATGTTGGGAAAGTTTTGTTTTTCACTTTTACGTAGACGATGACAGGCACTGATATCATAAGGGCTTAAATCAGTGCCAGTCGCCTCTGCTATTTTATTTAGTATATCAGGAATGGATCCATTGGCTGTGTGCGGAATATTGTTTATAATTAAATTCGACTTTTTACTGTGTTGCTCCAGAACATTTAATTTTAAAAGCAACTCCGAGTTTTTTTCATGTAACTGCGTATTTTCTTCCTTCAGTATTTTCATTGAAAGCAGTGCTTCATCCAGCTTCTCTTCTGTCTTATGAAGAGAAAATTGCAGTCCTTCAATTTTTTTATGCAACGTAGACTCTGTAGTATTAAACGAAGACTGCAAACTATCCACTTTCATGCAGAGAGTGGCTAACTCGTTACGGACTGTTATTAATATATGATCTGAAGGCGAGTTTTCAGGATCTGCAGAGCTTTTGGACCAATGTTTCCATGTTCCGGCGGCGACACCACTACAAGTAAAGTGCAAATTTGCTTTACAGGCTGAGCAAGAGATGAAGTCTCCTGATTCAGGTAGAGCTTTATTACAAGTGTTGCATAAAGACGCCATACTAGAATATTAACAGTTGTAAATCACAGGTAACAATTATGTGACAAGAACAGTTCAATAAATTAAGCACACTGTTACAGACAAAGTTTCCGATTTTTTAAAAACAAATATTTTTCTTTATTTTTAAAGTATATAAGATCGAAAACATAAAATTTTACGAATTTATACTGCAAATTTGATACCTGATACAAAATAATCAAACAAAACAATAGATGTAAACGAATAATTTGAAACCAACAAATGAACGCAGAATGTAACAACCGAACGCACAGATGATAATAATAATAATAATAATAATAATAATAATAGAACTACTGTGTCGTTTTTTGTTTTTAAATTGTATATTAGTTGTAAATTATTAATAAACAAAATTGAATTAAATCTTCAAAGTTAGGACAGCAATTCAATGCAAATCCTGAGTGTTATAGAAATTATTATATTGAATTTTTATAAAATATCAGTGATTTAAAAAGCAAAAATAGTGGAAATCCAAATTTTATAAGTTACAAACAATACCAGATCTAACGGAGTTTGTATTTGTGTAAGCTTCAATAAATACTCTCGTTATTTTATTGCGTATTGTTGTGGACATGGAGGAATTCGTGGATGCACTAGAAAGGGTTTACATTTACTCATAATTTTTTATTCAGGGATTTCAAATGTTAGTTGAGGTTGTAATGGCAGTAAAGAAATTACAGTGTTAAATATTCTTTGAGGACAGTGTGAGGAGGAAATCAGGGAAAATCGAAATCTAAAGAAAGGCAGCAGAGAATGTCCAAAACGCATACGAACAACGGAAACAACATCAGAACATTGTCAGAGAGAGATACAAAAGAAACGATGAACAGGGAGGAAGAATGGGCTGAACAGACAGATGAAATGAATAATTATTAGAAAAGGAGGAAGCGTAAATATCCGATACCATGATCTGATATGGAAGCTTTTACATATCGAAAAGAGGTTAGCGGATGGAATTATTTAAAAAAAAAAAAAGGCGAGAAGAAGCAGCAATCCAAGTCAAATCTTGGGATTCAGATCCGGTGTGTTCTATAATTATTGTACAAGGCTATAGATCGTTTTCAACTGCAATTCCATGTTTTATGATTCGACTTCGAACATCAATTTTAGGAAATTAGATGGTTTTCATAAGCCTAAGGCTCATAACTAAGAGCATTAAGTCTGCACCGGATCCAAGTTGAAACTAATATTTTTGATTTAAAAATATTGTAATTGTAATTATCTAAACTTAGGCAACGATATTTATAATATCAATATGAATTGGAAATGTATACAGTCTAAATTACCATTGTTAGCAGCGAGGATTATACCATAACTATAGACCAGAATTACTACCTGCCACAGCCCTCTACAATGTTCGCCAGCCTTTACAAAACACAGTTTCTGCAGTTAAAGGTAAATATAGGGACTATTCTCTAGATATAAACATATTCACCTACCTTCCAGCACAGTAAACAAATATTTTATTAATTTAATTAATGAAAAGTTCCCAAAATTTTTGTCAAAATCTTTACTGATGGTTCTAAGTCGAGCTTAAATAACGGTCATACGAGGTTTTTATCATAAATGGTGTAACTAATCAGCGGCTTAACTTCCACCGAAGACTTGATTCTTTTCTGCAGAACTTCTTGCAATAGATAAGGCTTGCGAGTACATTCTCAATGTCATTAATGCGTTCGGCAAATACACGGTTAGCAGTGAAATCCTCACTTACCAGCTCTTCAAAATTGTTCATTTAAGCGTAAATGTCTCCCAACCCCGTGCATTAAAATCGCTAATTGCAAAAAAGTAATACAGTTTTACTGGGTGCCCCTGGCCATGCTGGATAGTATCCGTTACCCGTTTATTCTTTCTGAAGATATAAAAGCTAAAGTTATATGCACATTAAAGGTAAACTGGAATTAACGTTGGCAAAGCAATGATAGAGATAAGTACTATCAAATGGTTCAATGTAACCTTCCTCTACTTCCGAAGTTCTCTCACAGGACTGATGTGTAAATTCTTTACTACATTATGCAGATTACGTATAGGTCACGCACACATATAGTTCTTAATTTTGTCCACCTACTGATACCTTGCAGCAGTGTTTCAATTAACTTCGATAGGGATACCAATCACTTTTTTCTTCTTTTTTATTTTTTGAATCGCTAGTCGAGGGAATTACCCAGCATTAGGTTGTGTTAGTGAGAGAGAGGAAGAAACGAATTACAATTAAATATTACTGGAGATAGAAGAAATGAAGGACGCTATAATAGGAATGGTTGTCGGGGATGGAAATGAAAGAATAAAAGAAACACTGTATGTAGTAAGCCAACCGAGTTTCAGGAGTTGACTATAGAAGTGAGAGCGTTCTATAGATACAGACGCAGATTCAAAGAAGATCACTTATGAAAATTTTTCCGTCACATTCTCTTCATTATTTACTTTCTTGCGGTGAGATAACTGCACAGGTGGTTGTCAGTTTTAACTTAAACAATAATGTAATTAATTTATTTATATGAAGAAATTCCGTTGTTTTTTTTTTTTTATTTTTCGCTTTTATTATATTGATGATATTTTGCATTTAGTTTATGTTTATGATTTTTCAGTTAATTATTGAATTTCCGATTTTTTATCGGCTTTACTTTGTTTGTAAATATTCGTACACTAGGACATGGAAAGTGACTTAATTGGTTCTTCATTGAACTCGACAAAAAGAAGCAGAAATTCATTATAAATTATTTCATGGAATAGGAATACTAACAATAATACAAAATGAAAAATTACGTCTAAAACACTGTGAAATTAGAGTTTTTAAAACAGAGAAGTGCATATAGAAAACAATAAAGGAAGGTCAAATGACCATGAAAATGATTTTGATCTTGGCAAATCAAATCAAATTGTATTTGTAACAGTAAGCCATCTCTTCTCCTCTTCCTAATCATTCCTGTGATTTTTCTATTCTCCGCATACGTTCTCTCATTTGGACTCTCTCTTCTCTCCATGGAATCCATGTTGACTTGCTGTGGGTTCCTGGTCATTCTGGCATCTCAGGTAATGAGAAGGCTGATTCTTTGGCTCGGGTTGCTGCTTCTTCTTTTACATTCTTCTTCAAAAAAATCCCATCCTCTAATCTCTTGCCTTTGCGTAAACATTTTCATCTCAGATTTTGGTCGAATATTATGTACCCTTCCTCCTTTTCCAATTGTCGCTCCTTTTATCTGTCAGTTCAGCCTAATCTTCCTTCAAATCCTTGGTTCCTTCTGTTTCCTTCACTTCCTCGCTCTGTTGTTGTCTCCATTGTGCGTTTGCGCTTAAACCATTCCTTGCTACCTTCCTCACGCTTTCGCCTCTCGTTGACCTCTTCCCCATGTTGTCCTCTCCATTCAAACGATGCGGTTGTTTGTGACACCGATCACGTGTTCTTTGAGTGCTCTGCTCTTTCGGTGGAGCGCTCGGCTCTATATTCCCACTTGCTTGGGCTGGGGCTTCCTGCTCCTTTTTGTGCTCGTTATATCCTGTCTTTTCCTTCTACACTTATTATCCCCTCTATTGTTTCCTTCTTATTAGCGATAGCTGATCGCTTCGCTGTATAACTTTCGTTTTCCCTTAATTGTTTCTGGGTGAAGGTCCTCGGTTGACGAGCCCAATTAAAAAAAAAAAAAAAAAAAAAAAATAGATAATACGGAGTAGATAGGACAGATTGTAAATTTAAACTCGCTTATGCGCTAAGATAGCACGATCAGCCATTATCAGATAGACTTAAGCCAAGTTTTGTTTTTAACCATCCAAATAAAAATTTTTACAACTCTGGAAACACTAATTGGCCTGTGCTTACATATTTCTGATATTGAGATCACCTTATGTGCACAACAATAAAACATTAATTAACTAATTAAACTAATATTAAAAATAGTACTATTTACAACTAACCTTAACTTCACTCATATCCCAAAAACCCATGTACTTAAAAAGTGAACTTCAATCATAATGAGAAGAAGTTACTTACTAAACTAGAGCTAAAGTATAATAAAAATACAAATAAATTACAACGGCTGAAATACTAATGATAATATTTTTAACAGTAATGTTAATGCTACTGATACTAACCAAAATGTTCTATTATCTTTTCAATTAGTAGTTTTTTACGGAAAGCTCAAAGAAGATTTTTTAATTTTTCATAATACACGGCGCCGACTATAGCAAATTGGTGATTTTTTCTTCGTAGTAAATCGTAACCGTTCTTTATCGATCACGCTTTACACCCTCCCGCTCAACTGATCATCGCGTCATTTGCTACTTTTAAAAATTGTTGGAAAGTATAGACGACAGGATACAGCCTTAAATGTCGCCTAGTACGAGGACAGTTCCAGAAGAATCTGGTCTGACGTATAAATGGCAATGGTGTTTGAAAAATATTACCATGTTAGAAAGCACCCATCTCATAGAGCTTATGTTTCAAGTCCGAAAACGCTATGCTGTTTAGTATTTATTTGGCAGCCATCAATAGTGAACGTTCTCAGTGAATTTGTAAACAACAATATAAAATCCGAACTAGATTCTAGAGGAGTCTGCTTCTTCGTTCACAACAGTAATATATCGGGCGGCAGAGTTTAAACAAGGTCGTACGAACTGCTAAGATGAACATCGCACAGCGGTCGAACAAATGAGGTGACCATGACAGAAGCGGTGAAGAAAGTCCGTGAAATGATATTGCATGACAGCGACTGATCACCGAGTTAAAGTTCGAATTGCTTCCGGATGCACCCTCTACTAGTGGGATTTGGGACTCCCTCGGATTATTTTCTTTTCTGAAATTTGAAAAAATGGCTCGGTGGTCAAAGATTTGCCAACAATGAAGAGGTGAAGTCGGAAGTTGATGGCTATTTAGAGAAGCTCGATAATTCTGATTATAAACAGGGGGTATCGAAGCTATTGAATATCGCCGGGAAAAGTGTATCGAGCTAAAAGGAGACTACGTTGAGAAATAAAGGCATCTTTTTCAAATTTTCTGTGTCTTCTTTGTTAGGTCACGTACTTTTGCCTTCGTAATATCCAATACTAAATAATAAAGTAATAACAGTGAATATTATTAAACAACGAACTAACAAATCTCGATTATTTCATGTTTTTTTTTTTCGTAATTGCTGTTTCCATTCAGCTTGTTGTATGTATATAATTTTTAATTTTTAATTTGTCGCGCTATATTAAAACATTTAATTTAATTTGAACCGGAAAAAAAAAAAGAAAAAAAGCTCAGTTTGGAACTTTACATCTATGTATTAGCATTATCATACCGTACTTATGACTCTTTACTGACTTGAAAAAATGATATCTTGAACAAGAAAAATCCAAACACGCTTTAATATTCATATTATAATCCACACTGATTGTAACATGTAATTTCGCCCAGTGGAAGTTGCTTAAAATATCCTCTCCGTTAGTAAACGATATATTTTTAATTATTCGACACTTTTTTAAAAATAAAACATGAACACCTGCTCGCCCTTCATTGCTTATTATTATTAAGTACCTTCTTCTTTTACTGCATGATTTTAGCGGTATAATATCGAGACAGTTAGTCGGGAATTTATCGACAATTAAGATGAAAACGGTGTTCTACAATATTCCAACTGATTGGATGAATTTACGCGATTACTTTTTAGGTAAAAGCTATCATAGCCGCACATTAACCTGTTCTAAGAAGAAAAACTTCGCCAGCAGATTCGGTATCCACCAATTTTCGAAAATTTCTTTCCCGGTTTTATCAGACTCAGCTGATATAAACTTCCGCTTTTTAATATGAAAAATACAGGAAAATGCTGATTTAGCTGCAATTATGTTTTCAAATTTAGATGCTATGTAAATAAAAATTAAAAAATCAAACGTCATTTGGAAGCGGTTACAAGCCAAAAGTCATTTCATCATGCTAACAACTAATACTTTTCTTTTTATGCTGGCCACACCTTTAAATATAGATATAGTATATTATAATGAGGTATAACGGCTAACAAGACATGAGAGCTTTCCTTTCCTTTAAGATATCCTGTATAATTTTTCGTCTACACATTTATTTCCCTTCGGACTGTTAATTGCACGAGTTCTAGTACCGATCTTTTTTTTGACTCCCTTGCTATCTCTCCATAGTAGTTCTGGCCGTTTCCACCTTCCCCAAATAACTTTCTTAGTGTCCTCAATTTCCTTTTGTCCTACGTTCTTCCTTCTTGATAGGTAGTCGTCCGTAGCTGATAAGCCCAATAAAAAAGTTAAAAAAAAAACAAACTCTTATAACTTATTATTTTAAATTTTTGTTCTCAACTACCATTCGGTTCGGTTGAAATATCGTTAAAAAATGCTCGCCTCCCCACTCATACCTAAAGTGATGACTCTGAGAGATTAAGGTGTTCTATCGAAGATTGCATAGATTCCAGATCGCAAATTCGCAAGTTGTACACCTTTCCTCGGTATAAGACAATAATCTTAATAACTTTTATCGTACAGATGTTGCGTCCCGGCATAACGATTTCTCGGAAAATTATTAGAGAATTAAAAGTGAAAAATTACTACACCATGTAAATCACTCTAGCAACATTCGTGAAAATGCTACTAGCGAAATGGTACACAGCGCAGCATCAGCATCGTACGATAAAATATCCGCCGAACGTTCTTCCAGAGCTAAACTACGCTTTATCGAAAAGATTGCCTATTCTCGTGAAAATTGTCATCACGCTAGACAACAACTTTTTTTTGTCGTATCTGGAACTTTTCCATTCCACTTTATTGCAGAACTTCCAGAGACATTGTTGTCAGATGTTGCGCGCAGCTCACGCTTGTTATTAAATGTTTGCATGACCGTTGAGCTCCCCTCTGTCGCATGACTTTCCGGTGTGCGTAACAAGTACGAGTAACGAATCCGTTTATCAACTTCGTTCAAACGTAAATGCCCTCATATCATCGTACATTCCATACTCGATCACGCTACGATTTTCCTCTACTAGCTGGCCGTACCGACTGGAGACGGTGCGTCATCTGTACCGCTTCCAGAGATTTTTACGGCTCATCGCTGTCGTTCTTAGCAAACGACACTGCTGGTAATCCGATAAAAGTAAACCGGGAAATCTAAAAATTCTTTGCCACCAAAAACATCAAAACTAGTCTTCACTTCGAGGCGGAATTTACGCAATAAACCCGTGTATTAAACGGCAGAAGTCCGTCGCTACGGCATTATTATTATTATTATTATTATTATTATTATTATTATTATTATTATTATTATTATTATTATTATTATTTTATGTTAGATTGAAGGCGTTTTTTTCAATCCGACGTCCTGCCGATAGTCTCACAATCATTACAGGGGGACGACACAACCATCTTTTAAACTTATGACGTATGAACGTTCGAGTTTTGTTGTGTTTTTTTTTATCTGTGTCAATCTGTACAAATAGCATCATTCCGAAACTCACAGTTCATTTTTCACAAATACCAGCTTGCAGAATACTTGGAAAAGGTGAACCATACAACACGGAACTCTGGAGAACTCAGCACTCGTTCGCGACAATACCTCTATCCTGGCCAACACGGTGATCGATTCGGTAACAGCGTTCAGAGCAGTGATAAATTGCAACTAATGAGAAGAAGAAGAAGAAGAAGAAGAAGAAAATGCGGAATGATGCTATGGAATTACATACGAGAACAGCAAGCAAAGGAATTCCGTCTCAGATGGAACGTAAACGAAGATCGAATTCTAGGACGCGGTGTAGACGCGAGATAAACCGGTAGAAGGCAGTATAGTAAGCCAGAAAACGGAAAATTTTGCGGAGAGATTCACATTGGTGGGAATTATGGCGAGTTAAAATTTTACATACAGCAGAATCGAAGTATGCTTAAAAAATAACTCTGGAAGCGACAAATGTGACAAATAATTACGGAAACTGGTCGAACAAGGGCTCTTCCGCGTCTCTCGATTTTATGACCCAAAAAAGTCGCGCTCCTGTGAAATATAGAAGATCTAATGGAATCGTTAACATTAGACGTTTCGTTTCTCCAAAAACGCCGGGCAACTAAAATTCGCCTAAGAAGAGTGCCATTTGTTTCTAGTTCATAACCTGCGACACCGTGTTTCTCCTTTTCTGAGACGATTTTTATCTTTTCGCTATAACTGCGTATCGCATGTGTCTGAAAAATTCATTTATTCGGAAAGAAATAATATCGCGTTAGTTGAAGAACATCTCGGACAAACCGTTATCCGATTGTGAAGGTTTTCATAAAACTTTCCGAACGATATTTAGGATGCACCGACGTGAGGCCCTTCCGTTATTAACAGCTCTAGACCTGGAAACTTTTAAGGATTTCATTTTTTCACCAACACTACGAATGTAGTGAAATCGTACGTTTTTTTTTGTTTTCTTAATTCCCGAATAAACCGTGTAAAAAGGAGTAACATGGACGAAATAGGCGGGAAACGACCGGTATGGTGTAAAGATAAATCTTTGCGCGACATATCACGGGCGTATTTCTTCATAGCATTTGCTTAGATCGTACGATTTCGCACCACGGCGGAAAGTGCCAAGGCCCTATAAATCTTGCAGGAATACTGTATAAAAAAGATGAAACTCGTTATTACAGTTTACAATAGAAGAAAGAGAAAAAAAAAATGACGTAACTGCGTGACACACGAGACGTTTCATTAAACCTAAAAACGGTTTATCGTTTTCGGAACTCGATACAGAAATTACAAAGAAGCTGTATGGATTCGTTGCGTTTGTTCGATGATGATATTTTTTTGATAATTCGATGAAATAATAACGTTTATCTTCATCGGCTACCATTGCAAATGTTAAGATAAAAATTATTCTATATTATTTAATTACGAAATTTACCTGAATGTGAAAATAACAATTTGATTATGTTTGACCAAGCATTTAAGGGAAGTAAAAAATAAATAAAAATACTTTACCGTGATTTTAGCTTTTCGCGCCTTTTTTTAAGAGCAAATGCGTGTAATTACTATGACGTTTAACGTATTCAGAGTGATAAGGAGAAATCGGGGAATCATCAAATAATAAAATAAAAGAAGACGCACGTCGTTTCCAACCAAAGAATTAATAAATCGGAACAATACGACGGAAGAAAAAATATCGAGCTGCTGCAGTGCAACTCTCTCTGGGTGAAAATATGCTGGGCATTGCAATTAATACCGCTGGAGTTGTCCCGACAAATTAAAGTGTTCGACAATAATGAATCAGCTTCCAGCTGTATTAAGGGGCTTTCAATATAAACCGCATCCGAGGTCACACACAATAAACGGTTACTTCCGACTGTACGAATGCAGACAAAAAAGTTCAAAGATATATATATTCATGGATTATAAACAGGAATATTTTAACACTATTCTGAATATATACGGCTGCAACTGAATTTACAGAAAATGTTAAATTATATATACGCGTAAATATTTATTAATTTGATGTATTTCTTTTTTGTTACTTTTTACGGTAATCATTGCGGTTGTTACTTTTCCTCGTCCCTTTCGGTACACCTTTACACATTATGTATTTCTAAATATTTTCTTAATCAATAATATTATTGCATCCCTCATCCTCAGGTGAATTTATTTTTTTAAAAGTTCCGAGTATGCCAATTTATCTTCTCTGGGAACTACTTGATAGATTTTTTTGATTTTTTTTTTTGCTACACACATATACATTGGTTTCCGCGCAATTGCGAAAATTAACCGCCAACGCAAGGGGAATTTTTCTATATTTTCAGTGTACAGCAGCGAGATTACTCGAACGAAATAGCGCTAGACTAATAATGGCGGCTGGCTTATATACCAAAATTTAAATGAATTTGATCGCGGTTGATTTTCAAAATGTTTTAGATACGAATAAAAGGCTGAACAATTTAAATTCATCGCGGTAGCAGATAGTATTATATTTAACAACAGAATGCCGGTTATCTAACGGAATTTTCAACGACAAAATTAAACAGCGCAATTATTAGATGTCCCGAGAGAGAATAGAAACAAAGCGGTAGGTAGTCATTGCGGTGAGGTATCATTTCATTATACCGTGGGCTAGAAATTAGAATCATTATGAAAACTTATACGCATCTTTATAATAGATGGAATAATTCCTGAATAAAATAGTGTAACTAATTATATCGTGATTAGACGGATAAATATGAAGTTGATGCATTTAGGCGGATATTTTTGAAGCATTTGGCAAAGTTAATTCTTTACGATCGAATATATCAGAACATTTCGTACAATTAACTTTGAAATAAAATGTTGCCCGTTAATTTCTCACTGCATCTTCTTAATCATGAAACTGTTCTAAAATAGAACAATTTATCTAAGATCATGGTTCAGTTTCATGAAAAGTCCTCTGTGGTTTTTCGAAGGTTCTTGCCTTAGCTTCACTCTCTTTAATATCTATTCTTTTAATATCGCTTCTCTTCCGCTACTTTCTTACTCCTCATTCTTTGCTGGCAACATCCCTTTTAATATTCCAGAAGCTCGCCATAAGTCCCTATTTACTTCGGCAAGATCTTTATCAGAAATTCATCTTACGATCGTTCCCTTAAAATCCTTGTGCGCTATTTTTACTTATCGTGTCCCTACGATTTAGCGTTAATCAACGTATCAATTAATAATCTGCCTCTTCCACCGTTTGTTTAGTTGCTCGTGAGTTATTGAAAAAGCCGGGGAAATTCAAACTGCTAACTGGAAATCATAAGTCATCGTTCCCCAGTCCGTATTTTCGGTATTTATTTCTTCATCCCCCCTTCCCTCCCATGGTATTTAAATTTTCCAAAGCTTCGTCGTGCAATTATTTTATCTACTTGACGTTTTCAAATCCGACATTATTAGTACCCTATCCGTCCTGCTCTAGTTTCTTTGCAGAGTCTGTTATGCGATATTAAAAGCTATTCTTTACATATCCGTAGTACGAAACAATAATAAATTTCTAATCATCTCTAATGCTAAGAGTGTTTTACAAACTATCTCATCTGTCTCATTCTTTGTGCAATCCTATCATTATTCGTACTCGTTCGATTATCCGTAACCTTTTCCAAACTTACCATATTCAGATTGCGTTCCTTTGAATTCCAGGCTCCATGTTGGTATAGAAGGAAATGAAAGGGTTGATTACTTCTCTTGAGGTGCAACTGTTAATGGGACTCTCCATTCTCCGCTAACAATTTACTTGCATTGTCTAAAAAGTTCCATTATAGGTTTTGGTTAGACTCACACCCCTCCTCCTTTTCTAACCAATTTTCCTCTTAAATTTTTCTACTCAGCCGTATCTTCCAGTTAATCCTTGGTTTCATGAATTTCCATCTTTGCAGCGCTATTTCATTTCCTCTTTATGTCGGTTGCGCTTCGATTATCTCGCTATCGAGTTTCACTTTCAGACTCTCTTCACTCTCCCAATGATATCCACGAAGGTAACTTTTCGAATGTTCCATCTGTCGTCTGAACGTGTCCTTCTCTACTCTCAACTTCTGAGCCTTAATATTCCTGCTCAGTATAGTGCTGCATCTGTTTTCTCCTGTCCTTCGCTATCTGTTATCACTCCCCTTTATTGATACTATAGCTGACCGCATACGAATCTGAACAATTAATTCAGCGTTACTTTTCGCTCTTGTCGAACAAAGGTCAATATGCTCTTTGTCAGCGCCCCCTCCCCCTCAAAAAAAAAAAAAAAAAAGAAAAAAAAAAGAAAATTGATTTTTGTAAGATATTATAATTTTACCACGTCACATTAATTTTTCATCATAGCTACGAATACATCGTGTCTCCGGTGTATTTTGTTTGGTTCTTCACTACATATAAAATATTTAGGTTTCAACTATGTACTTTCTAAAACTGTAAGAGATATCGCATTTTTTTTTTTTTAATTTCCAATTTTTTAGAAATTAGCGTTTAATAAGATAATTTTTTTTCTTCTGATTACTTCAATATAAGCGTATCACGCAGTTTAACATCTCGATAATTTCTTATCTAATTCTTAGCCCGATTTCTTGTTTTTTTATAATTTTTTTTTTTTTTTTTGTATTTGAAATACCGTAAAAATAACCAACACAAATTACTTGGACATTATTCAAAACA
The DNA here is from genome assembly GCA_039619475.1 of Icerya purchasi. Taxonomy (NCBI): domain Eukaryota; kingdom Metazoa; phylum Arthropoda; class Insecta; order Hemiptera; family Monophlebidae; genus Icerya; species Icerya purchasi. The sequence continues at coordinate 245,894,536 of CM077115.1, forward strand.
CAGCAATGCGGCCCTATACCCAATTTACTCACAGAAACCGACCTATTCAAACTCTCAGACCGCCGTAACTTCTTAACGTTAAAATACTTTTTCAAGCTATCGTTCTTTCCACGCAAGCCAACATACAAAAAAAAAAAAAAAAACAATTGACCCAGCCCATCCTGGAATTTTATAAATCAAAATCCGCAACACCGGCCTATTATGATAGCATTAATTTAAGCATTAGCCATATACTAGCCGATAATGCGAATAATATTAACATCTTACTTAACTTTCTAAAAGCATGTAATATTTATAGCAACTTAAAGATTACAATCATGACGCAAATTACCTAGCTGTCGAGTATCGTTAAATAAATAGAAATAAAAAAAAAAAAAAATTACTAAACATTTCACAATCGTTTGCCGCATGAAACTTTACCAGCCATTTCTAATAACGATAACTTTTTCCTTTTTCATTATTACATTTTCCGCCTAATTTCCCATTTAATTTTTATCTAAAGAGATGTAAAAATATCAAGCACACATTTTGATAATATGGAGTACATTACGTAGTTTATTCCTGTAATTCTATATTACGTAAATAGTACTATTTTCACCACGTACAGGCTACGATGGAGTCCGTTATGAGCAAATATAATGTTTCCCGGTTTTCGAAAATTCTCTGTATTATTAAACGTTCACACTAGGGAAAGTTTTAGCACAAAAAGCTATATGACATTTGTAAATAAATAAAATAATTTATCATTAATAATCATCGATATTACAAATCAGTTCTTCACTGATTGCCCGAGACACTTTGCTACCAGGTGAATCGAAATTCGCGCCTTTTTTTTTTTCGTGAACACGAAACGAAACTTTTGAATAAAATAAAAAACAACTTTAATTCTGCTAAACTTCAAATTTGTCTCCTTCACTACTCGGCGGCATTCATTCCCACATAAATTAATATACATATATATTATATATAAATTAATATATATATATAATAGTCGTTTAAATATGTACGTATATATTTGTATTATATAAAAATAAGTAAATATTACGCATTAAACGATGTAGAAAGTGCCACCGGCTGCTCTCTAGGGATGGCGAATATTCGCTTTTGCACTTTATTCAAATGTGAAAACACAGACAAAAGATAGAATAAATTGCGACGACAAACTCTTTCGACCTCGCGCTCGGCAAAGAGGGAAGTGCCGCATTTTGGTTTTATTCGAGACAAAGAGAGAAAAATGAGAAAAAAAGGTCGAACTGGAAAATAAATAAAAAGGGGAAAGCTAAGATAACGGGAAAAATTCGGATAATCCGGCAGCCAGAACGTCGAGGGCGTTTTTTAGTCCCTTCTGTAACACAAATATAAACTTTTTTGCGCTTCTATTCAGAACTGATTTAACACTTAATATTGTATACTCTGAGTCAGTTTTTTCCTTTTCAAGATGAGAACTTTTCTAGCCAACAGCATCCGAATTACAGCTTCATTCGCTGCTTTATTATTTCACGCACCGACACCAGCACACCGGCAACAGATCAAACATTGTGCCCAAACCCGAGTAAGTACCTTGCACGCAGCGCCAAATGCACCGCTATCTCGCTGCTCCAAAAACCAACACACAACATCGACGCTAATCCGAACAAATTTTTTCTTGTTGCTCCTCTTCCATAAGGATTTTTCTATTGGAAAAAAGGTGTCCGAAATAACTCGCGCCAATTAACAAACGCCATTTTTCTGTTTTTGTCTAACTTAGAAACTGGTACCGATTAAGAAAAATTTTGCGATGGTTATAGAGATGTTATTGAAGTACGAGTGCAAAAAGAAAGTCGATTAATTATAAAACAGACCAATCAAATTATTATGCAGTAAAAAATGGATAGGCACGCGAAATCGACTGTAACTGACTGTCTTTGGATGCCAAGGAATTTCAGCAACGCAAGGATGTATAGAAGAACCAGAGAAGTACTGTTAATTTCCATGCCTACAAATGCACTTACTCCCGTTCCTGCTTCAATACATATCGATAATATTATTTAATCAATGATCGCGAAGTAGTGGATATTGCGTGCCGCTCAAATTATCTGAATTAAGCATACTAAGTGTCCTCTATACTGAAACCTGTTGTAATCAATTGTCCATGTCGCAATCGAACTGAGTGCGTAACATACTCCGCTCTCGCCTAGTTAAGAATTTTAGACCGACAATCGTCTAAAATATGTTGGAAGTGTGGCGCTAAAATGGAAAAAAGTTATTTGACGTTATCATTTGATGACAAAATTTTATAGGCTTTTAATGTAATTTATCAAAATTTGTGTTAAATATTAATGAATATATAAAATATAACAAAAAGAAAGATTTATTAATTATTATATATGTATATATATATATGTGTATGTGTGTGTGTGTGTGTATATATGCCCCGCAAGGGCACAAGTTGTTCGCCACTAGAGTAACTTCTCTAGTTAGTGGTCACTAGACTGTCTTACGGTGCCCTCCCAACCGACAGAGAAACGACTGGCAGCAACCAAGGGAGAACTGCGCGTCTACGTCGTACGGAATCCTGTTTTCGGAAAGTGTGGTACTGATAACAGGAGCTAAAGCAGGAAGGAGCATTGTAAGCCGAATGCAACGCACCATTAAGTACCTCTAAATCTAGCTAATTGCAGTAGCAGCTTGCAAAACCACCAGAAACTCGCTCACAATCCTAGCGCAAGGCAAAACCAATTCTATGTTAAATAGCTTGGTTTTAGAGCGAGTAGGCGATCCTCCGGCGCCTTAAAATCGAACCCCTTCGGCTGTTCGAGGAAGCCCTTAAAGAAAATTACTTGCCAATCCGCAATAAGGCAGCGTGACAAGTACCATGCCTAAATTCTTCGATGAAAAACAACCTGATTAAACGGCCCTTATTCGGAAACCGAACAATTTCGGATAGAAGACTAATAATAGTTCAATATGTAGCTGAGTATTATAAAATTCTATACGACTCTGTGGTAGACCTATCAGACTATCCAACTACAGATAACTCAGTCCCGGAGATTTTGGAGGAGGAAATAATATACGCGTTAAAGGGAATGCAAAATGGGAAAGCGGAAGGAAAAGTATGAAGTAACAGTCGAAAAGATAAAATTAGCGAGACCAGAAACATGGCAATACCTAGCAGATATGTATACAACACTTTCTTAAGGAAACGCAGCATTCCGGACCACTGGAACGGTGCGACTATTAAACTAATCCATGAAAAAGGGGACAGAGAAGATGTCAAAAATTATAGGCCGATTAGCCTTCTAACGGTGGTATACAAAATATTTACACAAGTACTAAATAATAGCATAAAACACATATTGGATTGAGCACAACCAAGATAACAGGCAGGGTTCAGACGAGGATTTAGTACAGCCGACCATATACAAGTTTTTAGAGAAATAATCAGTAAAAACAAAGAGTATGAACAACCGTTAGCGCTAGCTTTTATAGACTATGAAAAAGCGTTCGATTCCATACACACATGTGAGGTAATAAAAACACTAAACGAGCCAGGAGGAGATGAACCATACATAGAACTCTACTAATGAACATCTATACAAGTGCAAAATCAGCAGTAAGATGGCATGAAATGACAACAGAATTTAGAGTAAAAAGAGGAATCAGACAAGGCTACAGTCTATCGTCGCAATTATTCGTTACATTACAAAAAGTCTTTCAGCAATTTCAATGGAAAAACCTGGAAATTAACATTGATGGGGAATACTTAAACCATTGAAGATTTGCTGATGACATAATCCTGATAGCACAAAGCACAGGAGAATTACAAAGACAAACAGAAGAATTAAATGAAATCGGCAAAACGGTAGGCTTAAACGTTAATCCGCAGAATACTAAAATAATGTTAAACGAATATACACCGAAAAACGATATTACGCTAAAAAACAAAAATCTGAAAATAGTTCAAGAGTACATACATCTGGGCCAACAAATAAGCATTACGAAACCATTAATCCAAGAGATAAATAGAAGAATCAGACTTGGGTGGACAGCGTTTGGACGAAATTCAGTTTTTCTTAAATTAAAAATGCCATTTTATCTGAAAAAGAAAACGTTCGATCAATGTATACTCCTAGTGATGACATATGGTTGCGAAACATGGATACTAATCAAGAGAATCTCAAACACAGATTATAAGTAGCTCAAAGGTCGATGGAGTGCTATCAATTACAAAAAAAGATCGAAAAACGATAGAATGGATTCGTGATAAAACAGGAGTAACAGATGTAATAGAAAGAATAAATAAAATAAAATGGTAGTGGGCTGGACATACAACGAGAAGAACAGACCAAAGATGGACAACAAGAATTTTACATTGGTACCCACAAGGAATAAAAATACCCCGGAAACGACCGCACTTGAGGTGGAACTATGAATTTAGACGAAGACTGGGGTTCAACCAGAATTGCCCAAGACCGGCAGAAGTGGCGAAGAATAGTGGATGAACAACGGACCACCTAATCTGGAATTCAATTCAAGAAGAGGCTACACCATGAAACACTCGTTGATCAGCTGACGAATAATAATAATAATAATTACATATATATATATATATATATATATAATAAAACTGCAAGGGAAGAAGCATACAGAGTATGTTATTTCAGTTTTCTGTTATTATTTCTGTAGAAAAATTTAGTAGAAAGAAAGTGGCGCATTTTAAAAAAGGAAGTTATGCTGCCGCACCCTGTATATATATATATATATATGTATGCATGTATTTAACTCGGTACATGTCAGAAGCATTTCGCGTGGCATTGGATCGGAATAGATGGAAGAAAATCGTTAAGGAAACGTGATGTCACCTCATCGTTACGCAGGATGATGGACTTGATGATGATGATATGTATATATATATAATCAGTAAATAATTTTTTTTGTTACATTTTAAGTATTTTTTAATATTAACTGCAATTTCGATGAAAAAAAGCTAATTTATTTGATTTACATTAAAAGCCCATAAAATTGTATACCATCAAATAATAACGTCAAATAATTTACTTTCATTTTAGCTCCACACTTAAAACGTGTTAGTTGCTTTATTCAGAATTTGTTTACCGATTCCGTGTGTAGCTTCTGTTTTACTTTCACGCATCATAGAAACTTGTTCACCCTTCACCAGTTTCAGTACTGTGCCGAGAATTTTGAAAAGGGGGGTTTTGAAAATCTTCTTCGCATATTTATTTTATAAATAACAATACATTTTTCACTAATATTCATACTATTAATAATTTCTATCATAAAGTATGAAGCATATTTTTTCTTTTATTTTTTAACCTAAGAACATCCTAAAAAATTATCAATATTTACTTTAAATTTTTGATTTTTTTCAGATTTTTTTGTATTTATGATAACTATTTCAGTTCTAATGGCGGGGATTTACCCCCACCCCCCCTGTGGACACGGCCCTGACCAGTTTCCGTTAAACATAAGCTATCATCTAGCTGTCCGTATTGCTGCGGTGTTCGAAAATAAAAAGAGAGACTGAAATTTCCAAGTATAATGAACTTTAAAATTACGTTTAAATAAATGAAAAAAAAAAAATCGACAAAAGTAAACCTGTATATATATAAAAATGAACGTTTGTTTGTAAGTTTCTATGTTTGTATGTTTGTTCGATCTGTATGCATTCCTGTACCGCTGGACGGATCATGCTAAAATTTTCAGGGTGTATTCCAGTGGATTTAATCAAACACATGCCGGGACAATGTAAAGTACATTTACTAAATTTATTAAATAAGATATATCATGAAGGTAAATTCCCCGAAGATTTCAAGAATATCAATTTTATTGTTATACCGAAAAAGCACAATTCGAAAAAAAATGTTCAGATCATCGAACTATTGCATTAATGAGTCATACTTTAAAACTGCTGCTTGCGATTATAAATTATAGATTAGAACACAGGATAGATAAATTCTTAAGCACAACGCAGTTTGGCTTTATAGCAAAGAAAGGCACCAGAGATGTTTTTTTTTTGTTTTTTTTGGGCACGTCAACAGTGGAACTTATCCAACGCAAGGAATTGTACCTTATATAAGGAAAAGATTAGAAATTGAGGAGATAAAGAAGGCCAATAAAGGAACTATATTGAGAGAGGGGAGTGCAAGAATGGAGTGGGCACTATAAGGAGTAGGAAGGCCAAGGCGCAAAAGACTAGAATACAGAACCATCGTATTACTCCAGATGATAATACAGAGAGCCCTAAATATAAATAGAGATGTACTGGTATGCTTCATAGACTACGAGAAAGCTTTCGACAGGGTTGATCATGCAAAATTAATTCAATTACTACAAAAATATGACATCGATAGCCAAGATATTCAATTAATAAAAGAGCTGTACTGGGAGCAAAAAGCAAATGTAAAAATAGGAAACGAATACTCGGAGAAGCGATGTAATATTAAAAAAGGTGTCAGACAAGGATGTCCACTGTCTCCTAGATTATTTAATGCGTGTGCAGAAGAAATTATGAAGTGCCCAAAAATAAACAGAAACGGCTTTAAGATCAATGGACTCAAAATAAATATGATCTCTTACGCAGATGACAAAATACTATTAGCGGAAACGGAGAAACAAATGCAGAAAATGCTGGACAATCTGAATGAAGAAGGGCGGAAAGTCAACATGAAAATAAACATAAACAAAACAAAAGTCACGAAATTCAGCAGACACAAAACTAGCGAAATAAAAGTGAGCATAGATGGACAATAATTAGAAAACGTGAAACAGTATAAATATTTAGGAGTCCTAATTATAGACGACGGACGCGACAACAAAGAAATAGTTGCCAGAATAATTATGATGGTAAGGCATTTGGAAACTTAGAAAAAGTCCTGAGAAATAATAATCAAATGGATCCAGAAACAAGGAAACGAATACTACGTTGTTATGTTTAGTCCGTGTTGCTCTACTCGGCCGAAACCTGGACAATAAATGCAGATTGTGAAAGAAGAATAAACGCCGTGGAAATGTGGACATATAGAAGCATGCTAAGAATTCCGTGGACGGATCAATCAACCGAGAGGTGTTGAATAGATGCAAAGTCGACAGATTACACAATTAATGGACGACATAAGAAGAAAAAAACCAAATTTATCGCGCATAAAATTCGAGAAGAAAGTCTTTTTAATTTGGCAGCACAGGGTAAAATTCAAGAAAACCACTCAGAGGAAGGAAAAGAATGGAACTAACCAACACAAACATGGAATTTAATGGTTTTTTCCAGTTAGTAGAATCAGCCAGATGCCGACGTATGTAGTGTTCATCATGTGCAACCTCCCGAATGGAAAATGCTACCTTTATGATGATGATGATTCGTGTTGTCCAAACGAAGGTTCTGAAGTATGGCTGATTTTCTACCCCCTCTCCTTCGCAAAATGTAAGGTTTTTAAGTAGTTGAGATGCGGCCAATGATACAGAAATGCATACGGGACGAATGAAAAAAAAATAATAATTTTTATAAAATTTTAAATAAAATTACTGCCATTGGTAAATATAAATTAAATGAAAAAATGTAAATAAAGCAATGACTATGGTAAACAATATAATCTAGATAGAATTTTATTAATTTCTCGCGTAATTAAATATACCCCGCGTTCTGTTACTTCACTTTTTACGTTAGTGAAATCATTAAACCTCCACGACATAATCTAAATATACATGTCGCGTTCCCAGCCTAGCTGCTGTAGAGTTAAAAAAACATTAGCGCTTTCTCTATTATTTTTTACACAGACAAATAAAAAATCCTGAAATGGGATTTGTAATATTTTCTACCGGGGAGAATGTTATTTATACTCAAATTTGAAATCCTTACTCAACTACTGTTATTTTGATTTTATGGTAATAAATTATTATTAATAAAATGCTCGAGACAAAGAATTCGGAAGATATGAGTGACAAAGAATTCGGAAGATATGAGTGACAAAGAGTTCGGAAGATATGAGTGACAAAGAGTTCGGAAAATATGAGTGACAAAGAATTCGGAAGATATGAATGACAAAGAATTCGAAAGATATGAGTGACAAAGAATTCGGAAGATATGAGTGAAGAAGATGTTTTTCTAAATGCGTAATTATGGAAGATCATCGTGTAAATAGCTCGGCTACCACTTTTTCCTAAGTAAAACAAAAAATTTTTTTATGAATTGTCAAGTACAGGTTTAAACACACGGACGCTCAGCCGTGGCTAACGGCTAGTAAGAATATACATATTAATACGGAGATTCGTTATTTACGGCATTATCTCGTGATGATGCCGAGTTAGAAATTGCTCTTCGGATAAAATCATTCATTTTCAATCTCTCGGTATCACCCTATTGTTCATTGTTAGCGGAGAATACGGTTCGGGGCACTTACACGGCCGATAATTAATTTCCCGATTTTCCGTCGAAATTTCGGCACATGTGGAGTTGGGACCGGTGTAAATATTTTGGTGTGTGCGTGTCCAGTGACAACGTGGTAGCATCTGTCGGCAGCTTGAACCGCAGAGTTATAAGAAAGTAGTGTAGAAATATGTGTGTACGATGGATCGGCAGATGATAGCGCATAGCCTGCTGTATTAATTAATTCGGAAATTTACAGTTAGTTGGTACAAGCTTACTAAATGAGTTAGTCGCCGATGATCGTTCATCAATTACCGTTCTATTAGCTAACCAACCCAACACTATGTTTTCTAGTCACCGTATTATGCGAAGCCATTGTGAATACGCGGTGTACCGTGTGTCTTCCTTTTCGTTTCAATGAATAAAATTATTTTTTTTTGAGATATTATTATCTTTTGAATGTTTCGTTAAATAACGTCGAAAGGTGCAACACCTATCTTCGCTGGTACCCGATGAACCACGCTGCCGTATCTTTCGTAATAGTAGATATGTGAAATTTCTCAAAACGCTCAGTAAGCAAAACTTCTAAAAGCGCGATTGACTCAGATACCACTGACGCACGGTAGTAAAAATGTACACACATCAGGGGTGTAGCGTCAATGGAAGCGATGGAAGCGCCGCTTCCCCTAACAAATTATACGAAATTGTTTTTTACTATTTGCGAAAAGAATGCGAACCTCAGAAAAAAGATGAAGTAACTTGTTGAATTTAAGTGTCAGAATTGAAAATTATTAGAAAAAGAGCGGCGCTAAATGAAAGAGCATCTGCAAGAGCGAGCGACAGAAATAACCCTACATGCTTACTATTTCACATTACTACTGCCTAGAGTTGTCTCTGAACGATCTGCTGCATACCGATGGTAGAATAGGGTTGCGCACGCATATTCAATTTGGAAGCGCCAGATTGTGTTGCTTCAAGATCACATCATTTGCGTGAATTTTTATCCGTGCGATTCCAGAGTAATGTGAATCGAGAGTGAAGAAAAAATGCGGAAGCGCTGAGTCAAATTGCTTCACGGTTACGTACACCGATCATAAAGCGCGATTTTTGTGAAGTCAGTGCTGTAAGCACGAGCATAGGGTAGTGCGGTATTTGCAGTACATTTTCTTTGGATCGTTTTAGACACGCTGTCATTTACTAACAGTGTAACTGGATGCGATAGTCATCGGTCGCGCTTTTCAGTCTCTTTTGATATACGGCGGAAGAAGCTATACCGGCTTCTTTATCTTATTTACGCAACTGCAAATGTACCAGTCTGTTAAAATGTAAACACTTTTGAAATTGAGCCTACATGCAATTGTATATGTATTATTAAAAAACTTCCAATGATTGGTTTTAGTTTATTAAGTTTTCATATTGCTTCCCTCCCTACAATTTCCTCCTCTCTCCTTTTCGCAGACGATATCCACATCTACTCCAATTGTAATGATGTGGCCGCCGCCAACGAAGAGATCAATAACTCTTTATCTATCCTTAGTATCTCCCTCGCCTCAATTCACCTCTCTCTCTCTCCTTCTAAGTCCTCTTCTATGGTGTTCTCCCTCCGCCCCTACAATCAAGCTTTGGTAAATATTATTTCATCTAACATTCCGATTCCGCTCGTCAGCTCCTTCTGCTATCTTGGCGTTATTCTCAACAGCCGACTCACTTTCTATGAACACATCAACTATCTCTACAATTCTTCCCTCAAAAGATTCAATCTCCTGAAAGCCCTTTCGCCATCCAAATGGGGTGGTGACCCTTCCATTCTCCTAATCCTTTACAAGGCTATAATTCGTTCCAGAATCGATTACTGCTCCTTCATCTATGGAAACTCCTCTAAATCTCTCCTCACCAAACTGGACAAAGTTCAAAACTGCTGCCTTCGGTTGTGCATTGGAGCGCTAAAATCTTCTCCCATTCCTGCTATCCTCTCTGAATCTGCTATGCAACCACTGTTTATCCGCAGATCGCAGCTTGGTTATAATTTTCTAATTAAACGGCTTTCTGTGTCCTCATCTAATCTTATCTCTTCCTATCTTAGTATTAAAAACCAATGGCGATTTGCTCCTCACAAAATCCCAATCCTTTCTCTCGTAGCAGCTCGAGTCTCCAATTTTTCGCCTTATGTCTTTTCTTATTCCAAGTTTTCTTACTTTTCCCATGACTTTTCCAGCATTTGGCAGACTATTAATCTCTTCTCTCTCCCTCTCCAAACCAGCTCCACCGCACATTCTTCAATCCAAGCCGAATTCTTCCACATGCTGGACACATCTTTCCCTTCTCATCTAACATTCTTCACTGACGGTTCTAAAAACGAAAATGGGGTGGGCGGCGCGTTTACCTCCCTCTCACTTAATCACTCTGAGTCCTTCAAGCTCCCTTCCTTCTGTTCTATCTTCACAGCGGAGTCTATCGCAATTTTACGCACAGTCTCGTTCATTCCATCCATAAGAGAGGTCAGTAAATGTCTGATTGTCTCCGATTCCAAAAGTGTTCTTCAAGCCATCTCTTCTCCTCCTTCTCATTCCTCCAATTCTATCATTCTTTTAATTCGTTTTCTTATATCCAATTTACTTTCATCCCGTTTCATTACTATTGACCTTTTGTGGGTTCCTAGTCACTCTGGCATCGAGGGCAACGAGTTAGCGGACTTTTTAGCCCGCTCGGCCACCCGCGATGGTCCTTTATTGTGCAAAATTCCTACCTCGGACATCCTCCTTCTTTCCTCAGCTAATCATTCCCGACTATGGTCGGACATCTATCCTTCCCTATTTTCTAATCCCGCCTCTCATTATCTTCAAATTCAACCGGTTCCCTCTTCCCAGCCGTGGTTTCAATCCTATTCTTATCAACGCTCCGCGATCATTTCCTTAATCAGACTGCGTATTAATCACTCACTTCTACCCTCTTCACGTTTTCGTTTTTCCCTGTCCCCTTCTCCCGATTGTCCCCTTCATAATTCCATCTCTCCTCTCATATGTGATGCAAACCACATCTTCTTTGAATGCCCTGCCCTTGATTCCGAGCGCTCTGTTTTGTACTCGAAAATCTTGGCACTGGGTCTTCCTGCTCCGTATAATTCTTCTTTTGTCCTTTCCTTTCCATCTCCAGATATAATCCCTGTACTCCAATCTTTCCTAAGCTCTATTTCTAATCGTCTTTTTATTTAACCCCTTCCTTAATTTCTGTTGTTGTTGGGTCAATGCCGCTGGCGCGCCCAAAAAAATTTAAAAAAAAAAATAATAAAAAAAAAAAATAAAAAAAAAAGTTTTCAAGAAAAAATGAATAGTATTCCAAATGATAAACCAATGCCTAGTTTAGAAAATTCGATTACAAAATCAAAAGGTATGTAAAAAAAACAAAAAAAAACATACTTAATAGATGGTAGAAAATTCGATTACAAAATCAAAATCTTCATTAGCTTTTTTTAGTATTGAAATAGAATTATTATCAAACTTTAGAAAATTACCCCATCTTTCCGTGATGATGTAATTGACACTTTCGCAAACAAGAACCGAAAAATTGAATTAATCTACAAAAAAATGAGACATTTCGATCCTCCTAATTCATTTTTAATTCTGCTCTGTATTTAACCAAATTTTACGCATGCTTATTTTTATGTAAAAGAAATATTTGATCGTGGCGCTTCCCCAGTTCTGAAATTCACGCTACGCCACTGACATATATATATATATATATTAATTACAACGTAATTCTTAGGCTCCCCCATTCGAAAAAATGTCCTAATTTTATGTAACGCTGAATGTCCCAAAAAAATATCCCAGAAAAATGTCCCAATTTTATGTAACGTTTGTTATATTTTATAGGATTTTTGTTATTGTTATTTAAAAAATGTCACAATTTTATGTAATGTAATATGTAACGAAAAATGTAACGAAAAAAATGTATTAATTTTATATAATGAAAGTTAAATGTTAGAATAGGACTTTTGTGGTTGTGTTATTTTTTTTTTTTGTGTGTTGATGCCAGTAAGAATTACGTTGTAAATTTTGATCATTTTATATAAAGTATAGAAGAGAAAGAGACAGAAATGAAAGCAAGAGAGGTAAGGGGCACAGCCCCTTGCGAGGCCAAAATGACCGAGTTTATATATATATATATATATATATATTATATAAACATAGTAGACACATTTATCGAGCGCGAGATATAAGAAAATAATTAAAATATGTATGCATCATAATAACTAAAAAATTACGCAGTATTAATTAATTCCGTTGGAATCTTAAAAACAGACAATATCAACTATATTTTCTTTTTACTAACAATGAGCAATTTTTAAATTTCATACCGTTATGGATGCTCAACTGATCAATTCTGCACTTTTATTTGAACGAAACGCTGATCAGAAACATTTGAGAAGCCATAATTTATTTTCGGTATACGGAACTTCTTAGAAAAAAAAAAAAATGCTATAAACATCGTGTCTTTTTTATAACTATTTCAAACTTAGTTTACAAATGTAGAATTATTTGAATGTTTCGTGGGCGATTTTAACCTATAACGGACAAGTGATATTCGTGATTTAATTTTAAAAAAATTGAATTACGCGACGAAATTTAATTTGTAAAATTTCTAACATTTTCTTAGTCGTTAAAATTGAATTTTAAGCGACGCCTTTTTTTTTTTTTTGTTTTTTTTTTAGATGAGAACAAATAAGTATACATGTATTCTGTTGATTCTCATTTAAAAACGTAAGCCGTTTTTAAAAATGACCCGATTAAAATTACTGAAAATTAAGAATACCGCCGCGACTGGGATCAGTTATTTCATCCTTAAATAATTTTCTAATTACTCAACATTTAGACTACGACCAGTCAGTCCCGTCCATCTCTTCGTTAAATAAATTACTAATGACAACGTTTTCGGAAGATCAAAGATATTTCTTAATTTAAAATAGCGAAAGGATAATACAGTCGATTAGAATCCGCATCATCGGCGGGCTGGTATCTGCTCCAAACAAACTTGAATCACCAATACCACACGAGGCAATTTAAGTGTAGCATTTTCAGAAAGACCCCCCCCCCCCCATCCGTAACCAAAAATTTAAATCTCAACATTATGAGCAAGTTTGGCGTGCTCAACTAGCAATTTATATGAGTTACAATGACATATTCGGCTATCGGATTCGAGAATAGCTCTGCGCTCAAGCTACTACGTGACATTTGAAAAAATTGTCTCAATCTCAAGATTCCGAACGAGCTGGCCACAGGTTTCTATAATGAATAAAATGTCGTATTTACGAAATCACCCTAAACCTCGTAATATTCTATTACTTCAGCAGAACTGAATGTACGCATTTGACAAACCTGCACACGGCTAGTCACGTCTCCGTACTTCACTATTTTCAAATAACATACTAACGCGAACGCACAGCTGCACGCTAAGATCTTTCGTTAATTACGTGATGCCGAAATCCGCCTTCATCCTACCGGTGATTAAAATGGAAAAAACCATCTTGGCTCTTTACAGTAATAAACATGACAGCTAATACTCTGATAATAGTTTTGCGATAACCACCACATTCGTCGACTGGCGTAATACCGTTCTGCTGAAAGTGAAAAATTAATCGGACAAAAATTATTCAGAGCGACCGTCATGCACAGAGTGACCTGTGTGAAAGAAACCTTATGGAAAATAAATATACAAAAGATGAAAAACATTATTTCGCAATCATCTCGTACCATAGGAAATTAGCATCAAAATAGAAAATAATTTAATCGAAGCAGCAGATAAATGTATCAGCAACTAAACGATAAAAATGATCAATAATTTCAGTGATGAAATATCAAGACACAACTCTCCCTGTCAACGCGTTCGGAACTGAAAGGCATATTTAAGAACGCTCCAGTGCTGATAAGTCTAGAAAAGAAAGAAAAAAAAACGAATCGATGATTCAACCTACTACTGACAAGATATACGTGTTATATAAAAAAGGCGGCTTTAAAGCTATATAGAGGAGAAAATCAATGGAAGATAGAGTGATTGATGATGCGTAACGCCGTCAAAGATAAATGCATGATGAAAATAAAAATCTAACGAATACGATGAAAGCCATTTTGAATGTGGAAAAAGACGATATGAATGCCGCCAGAGCGAAATAAATAAATGGTAGGCAACGTGCGATGAGAGAAGCAGAGAACGATAGAAAAAAAATTACGATAAAAGGATGGAATAGGAAAATTTAAATGAAAATGTAAGAGGCGATAGAAGAATCGAAAAAAGAATGTCGAAAGTGTGAAATGAAAAAAATTTAAAATGAATCGGTACAAGCTTAATCTAATGTAGCCCGATTCTAAGTATAAGTTTGTAGCATTGGTGATCGAACGGAAAAATTTCACAATTGAGAACCATCAATTGGAGCAGTTTAATGATTTCTTTATTATGACGATATAAAAAAATCATACTATGAAATATTCTAAAAATATTACACATAAATCCTATATATTGATAATGCAGCTTAAAATAAAAATATCCACGCACATTATCGAAATACAAAGCAATTTATAACAGAAAATTTTCTGTTTAAACTACTATTTGACAGGGATATAATAGTTGATTTTTTTTTTTTTTATTTATTTATTATGTTATATTTTAAAATAATTTGTTTTTCGATTTAATTCCTCGAAATATTTTAAGCCCAAAAATACAGAGAAGCACATGAAAATAGTAAAAAATTGAGTGAAATTCGATATGCCAACAATGGTTATAAATTAGAGTTAAAAATTTGATTGTATGTTTTACTTAAATAAAATTTCGAAAAATGGAAAATTTCTTTACGTGTGCTGCTGTAGTTAATTTCCGTTCGATTACTAATGCTGTAAACACTTGTATACTTAAACACGGGCTACATTCGGTAGAGCTTGGTATAAAACAACAGGAAGTTGAAATAATGGAAGAAACGAGGAATGAGTTCGTCCGGAAGCAACCGATCTAAATAAAAACTGAGAAGAAGAGGCAGCAGTAAAATATTCTTCATTATTTTGATGTTCTCAGAAGAAGTAGTCTCGGGTAATTGCTACACGAGCAGTATCACGACTAATTTAGACTGTTGGGCTAATATTTTCAGAACACAAGAAGAAATGTGGTTAGAAATTTGGAAACACAACATTTACAGTGATTTTCGTCTATATACTCTGGTCAACTGTTCAGAATAAATATTAATGCATACATTTATAGACATATATATATATATATATATATATATATATATATATATATATATATATATATATATATATATATATATATATATACGTATACGTATTAATATTTAATTTTTAATTTTAATTACTACAACAGGTAGTCAAATGTTTTTAATCAGTGGCGGATAATTATA
Organism: Icerya purchasi; assembly: GCA_039619475.1. Classification (NCBI taxonomy): domain Eukaryota; kingdom Metazoa; phylum Arthropoda; class Insecta; order Hemiptera; family Monophlebidae; genus Icerya; species Icerya purchasi. Next base: position 245,910,297 of record CM077115.1, read on the forward strand.
ACACATTTCATATTTGGGTCTTCTCTGTTCGTTCAGGAGTTCATATTCTTACATGCATACATGGATCAGTCTTGAATCTGATACTAATCTGAAATAATGAGTTATTAATGGTAGAATTACGTTAATTGGTAGTTTATTGAAAATGTATTCGTATATTAATCAAATTATCGCTAGTTTCTGGTATATTATTTTTATTATTACTTTATTTTACTAGATTAAATTTTACGTTACAACGGGCGTATTAGTCGTATAGTTTTAGTATAAAACCTCTATTACTATTATTACGCGGCAACACTCAAAAGCATTTCAATGTTCCGTTTTAAATTGCTTTGCGTGTTGCCTTGTTAGTGGTACTGTAAAATAAAAAAGTTCCAGACGAAATTTGCAGTCTACATTTAGAGTCTTACAAACGCATCAAGCATTTTTCATTGCCGGGTGATTATCCGAAATTTAGAAGTAATTTTCGGAATTTTCGGAATTTTCGTCAAACGCCTCATTGGTAAATGTTGGCTGGCGATATTTTTTTAAAATACTAACGTAAATAGAACAGAGAAAACATATTTTCTTTTCGCCTTATTTATGTCTCGGTTAGAAAAGAACTTCAAACGGATAAGTAGAATAACTATTATTCTCGGGAAAATTCGAGCAAGCATCTGAACAAGGGGAGCACATTTTGCTTCGACCCGAAATAGATTTAATAGTGCTGACGCACTTACACACTGAGGAACTTGGAACTTCTACTCTTAACCACCGGTGAAGACTTTAGGTAGTCGACTGTCCTTTTACAGTGAATGCATATTAATGGGATCGGTCTCATTGCTTTTGTAAACCTGAGGAGAAACGGCTACATTAACGAACGGTGAAAAAGCGGTATGGTGTATCCTTGGTTAAGATACCGAGCTTGTACAAAGTCCTTTGAATAGCTTACAGCGCGGAAAATTTGGCGGTTGGTTCTGAAAAGTAAAAATTATCCGTTTTATTTTAGAACGTGACAAACTAAAACGAACTCCTCCATCCGAGATAATTACGTTTGATTTCTCAATTTATATTACTCGCGTCAACGAACTAGTCGGTTAAGTTATGTTAAAAATATAAAAATGAATAATTTTAAATGAAATAATACTCGATTCACTCGCTTCGACTATATTTCAATAATTTTTTTTTTTTTTTTTTTTTTTTTTTTTATTATTTTTATTGATACAATCTTAATTTATAATTAAATAAGTAACTACTTTTCATAAATGTTACTTTAAACTAAGCCCGTATGGAAACAGCAGTCCATTGACCACTGCTCCTAACATATTGCATATTTACAATAGATAATAATTACAGTCGTACATCTTATATCCTATAATGTTATATTTTACTAAATCAAATTTGTTGGATGGCGTCGCTTAAGGCGCCTTACGTCTTCTCTGGTGTTAAGAAGTCGTTTCTAGGTTAACATGTCGATGAATCCGTTTTCCATGTTTAATGGCCGTTTGTTGAATAATTTCATTGGCCGATGTTATATGCAGGTCTCTATGGATATCATCATTACGAGAATATATGCATCGACTATTGCTCGCAAAATGATGCTCTGCCTCGCCTGAACTTTTGCACGATTTGAATTTCTAGTGCAACCCCAGAGTTGTATTGTCCCTATCGGCATAATGATCTGACGGTACAGAATGAATTTATATCGAACGGATAGTAGCGATCTCCGACCTATCAACCATTGTAATTGTTTCGCTGTGTGCTTAATTTGTTGGCACTTCATCTTAACGTGCGCATTCCACGTAAGACGCCTGTCCAAGTGCATACCTAAATACTTGGCAGAATTTACCTGTGGTACAGAGGCTTATTCCCCAAATATACTTGGTAATTTGTCTTTGTTTGGCAGTATGTGAACGTAACATATGCTGATTTCTCTTCATTCAGTTTTGACTTTCCAATCCGTCGCCCACTTCTGTACATTATCCAAAGCATTTTGTAAATTGTTTGTAGTCTCGAGGTGGCTGCTGCTAACAGCTAAAATAGCAGTATCGTCGGCAAACATAGCTGTCGTTGTATTGTTGTCGGTCGGTAGGTCTTGGCTATATAGAAGATATAACATAGCTCCTAAGGCACTACCTTGTGGAACTCCAGCCGTAATATTATAAAAGTTCGCCGTAGAACTTTCATACGCTACTCTGAACTAACGATTAGCCAAGTACGATTCTAACAATCTACATAGGTTGCCGGGTAATATTTTACTCAGCTTAAAGACAAGGCCTTCATGCCACACTTTGTCGAAGGCTTGCGCAATATCCAGAAAAACTGCTGCCGGACAGTATTTCTTGCCTTCAAACGCTTTATTTATGACAGACGTAACTCTGTGAACCTGGTCAATTGTCGAATGATGTTGTCGAAATCCAAACTGATAAATCGGCAGATCTTCTCCAATCAGCGGTAATAATCTCTTCAACGGTAATTTTTTAAATAACTCGGATATCACCGGTAATAGTGATATAGGTCTGTACGATGTTACTTCAGAATCTGGCTTATTCGGCTTCTTAAGCATTATAATTTGGGCTGTCTCGAAGCAAGACGGGATGTGTTCAAGACGCGTACATGCATTAAAGAGGTAGGTCAGCATGACCATACCTTTTTTTGATAATTCTTTTAAAACTTCTGGGGATATTTCATCGATTCCGGGAGTTTTCTTTGAATTGATATTTTTATCGATTTCTCTGGCTATCTCATACGGTGTAAATGTAGTTAATCGTTTGTTTTCGCTATATGCGATGGTGATGTCCACATCGGAATCAATATCATGCGACTGGAACACGTGCGTCAAGTAATGTGCGAATAGCTCCGCTTTTTCGCTATCTTGTCTCGCCCAATTTCCAACGGAGGAACATGCTTGACAGGACGTTTAATTCGACGGGTCGCTTTCCAGAGAGAATAAACTTTATATTTCAATAATGAGTGTTATTTTCATACATTTCATCTCATTATACTACCTTTTTTCTATAAATATCGTTACGTCTTTCTCTCGTCATGACTTTCGAACAAAACAATGGGAAAAAGGAATAAATAAATACACCGAAGACGAGTGGTCTGCTAGTCACTGCCAAGCGGTCACCACGTTTCTTGCAGCGATTGAGAACAGACAAAATGCACGAGTTTCACTGCATGAAATGAGGAAACAAAAAACAAAGTGATCCGCAAAAAAATATAATTTTATTTACCAACGCGACTGGGGAAAAAGTTTAATATATTTCTAATCGAAAAAATACACGGTAGCTTCGAACCATAGACAGTAATTAGCGACACGTATGTGGTTAACCACCGCTCTCAAAACAACCGATAATTATCATAGAGCTCACTTGTCACTAATCGGACGACACCGGATTTTATATATCTTCCTCGGCTCACTGCTACTCGGCTTAATCGCTGCGCGAAACTAAAAACGTGCACACACCGAAACTGTGTATTAACAAAAATTTTCAGTTTTTTGGTATTAAAAATTAATAATCGGTTAAAAGTTTGAATATCGTTTCAATATGAACGAAATAGAGACACAGAGACAACTAAAAATCTAAAATATTCTAGTGGTATTATAGCTCTCCGCTAACAATTTACGATGGAAACTGCGCCATAATTTACATTAGCCTGTAATCAGATGCTGGGAAATAATTAAAAGTTAAGAATTTCAGAGCACAAACATTTCTCATAACGACGAACACGTTTACATCAATTTTTGTGTCATTCATTTTTAAACATTTACATGTTGCAGTAAGATATCTCTAATGGCAATTAACAAATCTCACTATGGCAAACTTTTCAGTAAAACGGATCGTAAAGAACGATCAAACGATATATCAACATCGTCAGCTTCGTGCGATGCCACTCTACCTCGGTGTACATTACGAAAAGCAGTTAAGGTTGAATGCACAAGACAGCAAAAGAAAAGATGCAAATTATTGCATATCAAGAAATGTCGTTACATCAAAATATTTTCAAAAATACATAACTTTTTAATTTTAACGTTATTATTATAATTCATTTTCTGGCAATTTTTTAAATGATATTTTAAAAATTACGCTAAACACAGAAGTTTTTGTTAAAAATCAAAAATATCCCGCCGACTTGTTTCGAACAACAATATATGCTCCATATTCATGGGAACACTATTAATTAATAATACTGTAATACTACGAAACAAGTCGGGATATTTTTTGATTTTCACTAAAAAAAAAAAATTGCAAACCTGAAATTGTTAAAAATTCCCACAAATTTTTAAAGGTATAATACTCGGATCCTTTTGAATGTGGGCAGGCTCTTTAAGGCTCTCGGTATTTTTTTTCCCCGCAGTTTACGTAAAAATTTGAAATACCGAGCGGCTTCTCCCAGAAGAAACTGAACTAGAACACTCCGTGTAACGTCGAGGCACAGTCAAGACTTCACTAAATACATCGACAATTATACTCTACCGAAATAGTATAATACCTCGCCGGAGCTTGCGGGCGTAAGGTCACAGTCTAAAAAGGGGGATGCTCGATCACTGTTAAATCAAATCGGCTCAGGTAACAACTGAAATATACACTACCACGGAACTATATTTATTTCTGCACTTGCACACGCATCACTCACACAAACGCACGCAAATATCTGACGCTGAGTATGTTTGGTAACACAATTACTTTTTCGAAGCGACATACTATTAACATTTTAATTATTATTTTTTCTACGCCACACGAACATAAACTTTTTACATCGACATCGCGAACTTTCTCGCCAAGAATTTCATGAACGTATTTCCCCCGTAATATTTTTTTTAATCCGTAATAACTACCTTTTCTCGAAATATTTTACTTCAACTGTAATAGTGGATTTTTGCTGTCGCATATCTTCCAAACGACAAAACTGATTTCACTACACGCTCTTTCAACAAGGGATCCCGCAGCTTGGGAAAAATATCATTACTAAGTCGAATTCGCTTAAGAGATCTAGATCACAAAGGTATCGAAGAAAACGAGCAGCCAATTGTGCCGCACAAGAAGCTCACTCCTGTGTTCCGATATTAAATAAACCGCGCTCGGAAAAGCTATTTGGCTCACAATTCCAAACATACTGAAATTCATCAAGTCCCCAATAGCACTTTACACAAAGCTACCGATCGTTCTGTCTGCTGAATATCCTCCCGTCGACGGAACGCTCCGACTACGTTCAACAGCTTCTTTTAGAATGTCAAAAGTTCATCACAATCTTTCTCAGCTATCGATTCTACAAACTCGGTACTCCTCACTTTGATGATGGAGAATTTTCCTAGATACGCCAAACAGTTACGTCTAAAAATCTTTTTATTTCGCATCTCCGATCATTCGATATATGTATACCGTGTTAATGAGAATAAAAGAAAACCAGGAGAACAATAATTAAAATCGTTTTTAATTACTTAGACGTTAAATTATTTTTAGAAATTAACGAGACAATAAAAGAAATTCGCGTAACATATGTGTAGATATGTTACGTGGATTTCTTTTATTGTTGTTAATTTTTAAAAATAATTTAAAAGTAATTAAATTATTTGTAAAAATTAACAACAGTACTGCACAATGAGGAAATTATTATTCGCTAATAATACAAAGAAAATTAATTGCTACATTTGCGGGTGTACCGGCCACTTTATTTTATTTATTATTTTGACGCTACTAGTAAGTGTGGAAAATAGGAAAAATCTGTTTACAGCGGTCCCATTTAGTGTGAAAACAATTCGATACCGAGCAACCTCTCCGGAGAAAATGCTTTTCGAGAAACGTTTTCGTAGCTAATCACATAATTTAACAATTTTACTCGTCTGGGCAGGTAAAAACGGTGTGGCGCCGCATTATTATTTGAAAAGTGTCAGGTAACGACGCAAGGCGACCGGCTTTAATCCTAAAATAGTGTTCTTAATAATTAAAAAATCAACGGACAGGTACGGGATTAGTCAAATTAGGCGGCGAAACGATTTCAGATTTTCGCTGCGCGGATGATACACTGATTGCTGACCGAATCGTCGAAAACGAAATAACCGAATTAGTAGCGGTCGATGAACCGAGATGTGGGGCTTTGAAACTGAACAAATCTAAATTACGTGCAGCAGCCCGCTTCCATTTCACCTAATTAACGATACCGAAGTAAGTTAAGTGAGTATGGCTCAGGGTATCGCGTAAAGGACGGGAAATTAAAATACGAATGGAATTACGCTTCTATAAGGATTAGTAAGGATGAAAGGGTTCCAGCTCAAAGTCCGAAACGTGTCGGAATTAATTTTAAAACCGTTTCCTTTTAAATGTACGCACTGATGAAAGATGACTACCATTCGCGATAAACAAAAAAGTTCGTTATCCCCGCATTCTTAATGACTCTCTGAAATTAAAGTTCATCATAGGCGATGGAAGAACGCGTCTATTTATATTTTCCGAAAGAAATACTATTATCGCAAACGTAAGCCTCTCTTACTAGCATAGTAGATACTAGATAGGCGAAATTTGTTAGTCACGTCGTAAGTATTATCCGCGGAAAGGCACCGGGAGAGCAAAAGCTACGCTAGAACGAACGGGGCTGCGCATGTGTTACATTTTCTTTTTGTTTTCCTCCCTCTCTTTACCTTTTCAATGGAGGTAAACAACGAGTGCGTATCGGGGCTTGGAAAAGGAGAACCACAGTAATCACGACTACCCAACACGGGCGAACTTGTGACATATAGTGTGGAGACCAACGCGATTCAATAATGCATTAAGCGTCTGGGACGATATTAAATTTGCAAGTAAAAAATAACAATTCGTAATAAGCAAATTTTGAAAATATCGATTAACAACCATTTTGCCGTGCGGAAAAAAACAATTAACTAGTTTGCCATTTCTTTTCATATAAATAGGTGCACTGATTTCATAAAACAATTATAAATAAATTAACCATAAGACTATTAATAATCGTAACATAGCTTATTATAATGATGGATATAAATTACAAATACATTTAGGGAATACAGAATAATAACTTTGCTATAGCAGAGGTACCGGCGCCAAACAGGTGGCTTGGGGTTATTTACATGAACCAACACAATATCGATAATAGCTCAAAGAAATATCAACGACTTTAGATGATAGTATATATCGGTTCAGGTTTACAAAATTGTAGATATGTCTTAAGTTTTTTTTTTATTAATAATTTTGCCACAAGGGGGCACTAGCCCGTCTGTAGGTTCCCAGCATAATTCAATCATTTATTTGTACAATACAACATCAACTTAACTTAAGTACTACTTTCTGTTACAGCATAAAAAGTATTAACTGATATATATTACTATACTAGGAAATCCACACTCTCATTATTTATCATAAATCAAATAAGTAAAGTTTGATTATAACGAGTCATTTGAGTGGAATAATCATAGAATGGCTTTAATACATGCTCGTTTGAATAAAATGAATCAATATTGAGCAGCTTAATTGTAGAATGAACTTGTAATGCACGATCGTTTGAATATAACGAATTAGCTGAGCAGCGCGAGCACAGATTGAATTTAGTACACAATCGTTTGAGAAATGATTCAGCTGAACAGCGTGAGTATCGACGTAAGTTTAGTACATGAATGTCTGAATAACGAGTCAACTCAGCCGAGAGATCATAGAATAAGTTTAATGAGAGTCCAGAGGATTTCAGGTGAAAACTATCACTAATATTCTACGTTACAAAACCAAACAACCTCTGCCCATGTTCTTTTTAGACTTGAAACCATCGGGAAAAAATGTTGAAATATTTGAAATCAACCGCATCTTAAATACAGTGCTAGTGGTTGAAGAACCTAAAAAAGATTCACGGCTTAAACAATGCAAAAGATGTCAATTATTCGGCCACACGGCTAACTACTGTAACCTACCCATAACCCATACGTTGTGTTAAATGTGCTGGAATGCATGATACTAAACTTTGTAATAGAAGCCCATCCGAACCCGCAAAATGCGCCTTATGCGATGGTAACCACCCGTCAAGCTATAGGGGATGCTCTGTATACAAACAGCAAACTGAATTCTACAATAGAATACGTTCGTCTCATGCCCGGGCTCATGAAAATATCAACGTTCCCGATGTTCCTAGAGATAGTTATTCTAATGGAATGCTAAGCACAGCGAATCGAGGATCATACGCTAACGCCGTTCGAGCAGGAAGTATAAACTACGCCGGGAACCAAACGGATACAGGTCAGACGTACACTGGGCATACCAATAACAACTACAGCAATAACCCTAATGAAATTTCAATAATGTTGACAACGTTCCTCAACGAATTCAAATCTACAATAAATCCATTAATATCACTCTTGACGAAAGTTATTGAAAAATTACTTCCATAATGTTAAACAACACTAATATAATCACACAACACTCACTTGTGATAGTACTATGGAATGCGAATGGCATTACTCAAAAAAGAAATGAATTTGAACTTTTCCTTCAACAAAATGTAATTGATGTTGCACTAATCACAGAAACCCATCTCACGTATGAAAAGAGTTTCGAAGTTCGTGGTTATGTAGTATACTCGGCTCACCACCCGGATGGAACAGCTCATGGGGTTTCAATGGTATTAGTCAGAGATATATACAAACAATATAAAAACTTTGCATACAGCACATTCGCATACCAGATTGTAGCGGTAAACGTCGAAACACTTGGAAAGGATATAGCAGTAGCCGCAATTTACTGTCACCCAGGTTTCTGTATACCACAAATGGACTACAATACAATTTTCAACAAATTAGGAAATGTATTCATATGCGGTGGAGATTATAATTCCAAAAACAGTATGTGGGGATCGAGAATAACAAACCCAGCCGGAAAGATACTGTACAAATCAATACAGAACAACGCACTTGCCGTTTTATCTCCAATGACTCCTACATATTGGCCGCGGCATCTCAATAGGCTTCCGGACGTCTTAGATTTCTTTATCATTCGTGGCATTCAAAGATACAACAGGGAATGCAGAACAATCATCGATCTGTCATCCGATCATGTTCCAGTGGTTGCCAACTTAGGTATAAGTCCTAAAACCGTACTCAATCAGCAGAGACTTACAAATCATACCACTAATTGGAATATCTTTTCAAGTATAATTGAAAATAATATTGACTTGAAGATCAAACTAAAGAACACAAATGACATTGACATAGCCGTCAAGGACTTTTCTAATCTCATAGAATATGCGTGTAATAATTCTACCAATTACGTATCAAAAAAATCTTTTCAAAACCTGTATATACCCGTAGAAATAAGAAAATTAATAAAAGAAACCAGGTCAGCAAGAAGGATATGGCAGCGTGGTCGTTACCCATCCTTATACAACAGATACAAAGAGTTGCAAAACAAACTAAAGATCAGTATCAAGGAGTACAAAAATAAAACTTTTAATCATTACACGCAGTCCATTAACGATGGGGAAAAGCCTGTATGGACGTCAGTTAAAAAACTGTTAAGTCAATCAGAAGAACCATATAATATTAGATCGAACAACACTTGGGTTAAAACAGACAAGGAAAAGGCAAATGCTTTTGCGGACCATCTTGACACGGTCTTTACACCACACTCTGATCGCAACAAGGAGCATTCTGACTATATACAAAGAGCATTGGAAAAACCTCGTCGGTGTGAACAAGCTACTAAGGTCTTCTCGCCAAGAGAAGTTCTCGTATGCCTTCGGAATATACCACTACGTAAGGCTCCTGGCTTCGATAGAATTACCGGGGAAATAATCTCGCGACTACCGCGGAGAGCAGCTATTCTTCTTTCTTACATCTTTAATGCGATTCTAAGGACGCGGTACTTCCCTAAAATATGGAAGAAGTCGGTTATAATGATGGTTCATAAAGTGGGGAAACCGCGGACAGAGCTTTCATCATATCGACCGATTAGCTTGCTCTCCTCTTTATCAAAGGTTTTGGAGAAGCTAATTTTAAATCGTATTGATCCGGTTATAAGTAACCGAGATGTGCTACCGAATCATCAATTTGGTTTTCGCACGGATCACTCTACGATTCGTCAGTGTCACCGATTAGTTGACGCAATTTCGTTAACGTTGAAGAAACGCGAGATATGTTCCGCGGTGTTTCTAGATGTCACGCAGGCATTCGATAAGGTCTGGCATCCAGGATTGCTGTATAAATTGCGGCAAATTCTTAATGAGGATATTTATCTATTACTCAAATCGTACTTGTCCGAACGCTCGTTTGTGGTTAAAATAAAGGATTCACTCTCGGAAATACATTCAATCAGATCGTCAGTACCTCAAGGCAGTTCTGTCATGTTCGGGAAATCCAACGCATCTCGAACTCGACTTGGGCAGTTTTTCCTTTGTTATGATTTTTTGCAGACATTCGTGGACTATGCTGAAGCATTTGTGGCCATGATTGTTTATTATAATTATTGTATATGATGATTGTGATCCCTGTTCCATTAATTTTCTGGTTAGGCAAGTTCAGGTAATGTATCTTGGACACTCAGTCTGGCCAATTTCTCTTTCCTAAAGAGATTTTATTCAGCCTCCGTGGTGTAATGTGTACATTACATGTAAATAAAAAAAAAATATAAAAATATATATAAAATATAATAAAATAAAATAAATGAATTAGTAATTAACGTAGAGTTTAAGGCGTGAATGAGTGTGAATGTAAATGTGTGTGTGTGTGGTTCGGCAAATGGCTGGAGATGATGTTACGTCACGTCTGACGTAACGAAAGTGACATGCAGCGCTCGAGGAGCTAGCGGAGAATGGACGAATTAGGAGTTAGGAATCGGGTCTTGGTCGCGGTAGAAAAAAGAGAAGTGAGTCGAGTTTGGAGATGATCATCGGACGAGTCGAAAGGAAGGAAATTAATTTTGGTCGCAAATTTGAGCCAGGCCGTTCGAAGTTTTTTATCATGTATAGTCGCCGTGTTTAACGTTATCTCACCAAAGTTATGGCCGAAAGTTTTAAAATGTCCGAACTCAATCGCGAAACAATTCGTTGTCGATAAATTAATTCAGAGGAACCTCGGAATGCCGCAGTAATAGAGATCGCACCACCCGGCATAAAACCGAGCTATGTATCATACGTTATATTTTATTAATCGTAATCTCGTCGTATTTGTACTATATGTTAAAAATTCATGTTTCTCTTTTAAAACGGTCGGCCGGTTCAGAAAAATAATTGTAGGGTAAAATCAGTATATTATAAAAACTCACAGTGTAAATTAATAAGGACAATCGTAATTAATAAATTTATAATTAAACCCACGAGTTCATTTGTGATTGGCATATCCCTAAGGGTTAATAACATAGAACAAAAACGTAACTGAGCCATTTCAGTGGGTAATGTTGAACATTCACGGCCATGGTTGTCTGTAACCCTTTTCCCAATTAAATATTATGTATCCTTCATTAGTTGGCAGTATTCTTATATTAACTGGTTGGTGGCCAAATGGCTTGATAATTAACTAAAGCCGAGCCATAAAAAAACAAAAAAACAACAAAAAAAAAACAAACCAAACATGATACCGGTTTCATTCTTTAACGAGAGGACAGAGAATGAAAATCGGATTCGTTTAAATCTGAGGGGAGGGGGCTGTACGTTAATTCAGGTAAAAATTACGCGCGAGTCTTAACTTATTGATCCCCTCTACTAAATGTTGAATATTTAGCAGCTGATGAACTTTTAACCGAATTAATATACGATGGTTGTTTAATTGAGTTACATGTACATTCTAATAAAACTATTAACGGCCATATTAAAAAAAAAAAAAAGAAAAGATGAACCTAATATCGGTTTCCCAAAGTTTATATTTACCATATAAAACGTTTTATTCAAATTTTCTCATCTACTATAAAACTAATACCTTTTTCTTTTTTTACCTATGCCAGTAAATGATTTAATTTTTTCGTATACTTTTCTTTGTCTCTCTCACTCTAGCGGCCATTACAAAAAGGACAAGCAATTTAACAAATAGTTCAACAAGTAATTTAACAGATTTTGTTAGCTCGAGACTACTCTCTGCCCCAGAACTAGTCTCAGTGTCCCATAAAAAGTTTCACTTCAAAAACTATACGGAAATACCGAGAGCGCTCACTATCAACGTTTTTTCGAGAAAAATCGCTTTATTCGATTTTACACGATTAATCCGAATACGTGGTTTGCGAGTGTGGCCGATTTTTTATTTTATGCAAGCGCGTGAATATGGGCAAGCTCACTGAATATTGTAGAGAAAAGAAAATAGACGAAATAAATAGCCAAAACGGAGAAAACTTGACTTATTCCTGGAGCCATTAGTCGAGGCTTCTTCGCGTATACACCATTCGCGTGAGACCGTTTACAAGAACGCATCAATCTAAGTGCAATGATAAAACGTACTCTACAGTGAAACCGGGACGGACTCTTAAAAGTCTCAGGGGTTTCGCGAGAGCTGTTCTACAGTAACGCCACTTTTGTTAACGGACTGGGTGCAGTTGAAGAGAAAACAAAATTTTCTAAAAAGGTCTTGCGGCGTAATATCTAGAGTACCTCGTTCGGCGCTCGCGCGACAAATTACTACTTTACAAAACGGAAACGGCTTTTAATTGGTCCTCTTCCATTGCAAGTCCTTTGATGCGTCCGTTCTTCCTAATCAGTTCCGTATTTCGGTCTGATTTTAGCTCGTTCCTTCTCCCATCCACCTCCGAAGTTTTTAGTTCATCGGGAACATTTAATTAGTCGGGAAATTTTGAAAAAAAAACGTAAAAAATGCATAAGGCAGCCGGCTACAGTGTAAATAACGCATTTACTTCATACGGGGCTGGTTGTGTAAAAGCACGTCCATACGTGGTTAGCGACAGTTCCGGCTAGTGACGACGTTAGCCCGGCCTGCGGCCGTCATCTTACCGAGGGCATTCATCGCGTGAATCGGGTGACATTTCATTTTCGATGCTAACGCGCCGATACCGCTGCAACATTTGCAGCACATTCGGAATCCATGATTGAGAACGTTCGTGCTCGGTCAAATTCCAGTAATTACACGGCCTTGAAAGTGCGGCAAAATTTAATTAAAACCAGCAAATATCAATGGCTAAACGAACTGTCAGAATAAATGTGTATCCGCGGACATTAAACGCTGTGCGAGTTAATCTCTCTCAGCGTCACCGTTTCGGTAAAACTGCGAAAGTTGAGCTTTGTTTCGGTACTTCTTTGTTAGTCGTTCTGGTTTTAATTTAGCCGCATAAATCAGAATTCTAATAAATCAGTCGGGCAATTTCGCAAAAGGGCCGCGACAGCCCTGTCGCCCGCCTTAAAATCCCACTGCCTCTTAATATAATCATTTCCACGGTCGCCTTTCAGGTTTTCCCCTCGCGAAAGCTGAACGACTGAGGTCGGATAATACTTTTCTCCTCGGCGACAGATATTTTTACATTTAGAATAATAAAAACAAAACAATAACTAAATAAACTGCTGTACTATCGTATCAAATTTAAATACAATCGAAGGGTTAACAGATTATTTAACTTTGCAACAGAGTGATCTTCACGATTCGTATTAAGTGTAGCGACCCGTTTTCTTCACGTGTTATCAATAAAAATGATGTTTTTCAATAATAACAATAATAATAATAGTTATAAAAATAATAATAAATCAAATCAAATCATTTATTTAAACATATACAACAGAATAAACAATACATTATGATCTTTTACAAAATGTATAAAGTAAAAGCAAAGGAGCCGTATTAAACTAACTTCAGTTAATCCGCATATGCACGGAAACGCACCAGTAGCGGTTTTACTCTTCATGAACTGAATTGCAACGTTTTTACTATTAAAGGTTTGTTAACTTTAATGCATATAAACACATTCGTATAGCAATATAAGCTTTAATTATTGTATTTGCACATGTACACATAAAAATATGTACGTATGTACATATACACACATATGTGTAAGTGCATTTAAATCCCACTTTGGCGAAATAATTCACGTAGCAGCAGGGATTTTTCGGATGTTAGGTCAAAAATGTTGATTTTGAGATTTTTGCCGTTTCTAATAGAATGAACACTGCTCTTTCCAATGCCGTAAACAGCAATGTGATCCGACCTTGCGTTCATGTTCTTAAAACCTGAATGCGCCTCGCCTGTCGCCTGACTGCTATGCAAAACTTTAAACTCGTTTTTCTGGAAAGTATATTTTTTCAAATTTCAACTTGGGACGCAAATATCTCAGCGATTTTTGTACTTAGATGGCTCCGTGAGGTCTTAATCGATCAAAAATTTTATCTAATATATCTTACTGGGCTTAACTTCATATCGACAAAGTGGGACCTAGTTAGATGCACATACATATATATATTCACATATTCAATATAATATGTGAATATATAGACATATAATCGATCATGTATACATCCACTCATATATTTATGTGCTTACACATATACATCCAGTGATAAACATATTCAAATGTCATCTTTACGTTTAAGATAGAATATACATTCATTAATATTTAGAATACATGAGAATACAATATATATTCATACATAAATAGGTAGATGTACACACAGATCTATTTATCTTTATTTTAACAACATTTATTTCAATGGTAATCGTGACAGGAGGAAAAACATTATTGCCAATTTGATAGTCACATGACTACATTTTAATGAAAATTTGAGCTGAAGTTGAGATGCGATATTAAGCGGGCCTTCGATCGGGTGTGGCATCAGGGTCTGCTGTTCAAACTTAAACTAATGATACCAAATGTGATATCTTCCAGGTAATGTCAGCATACCTATCGGACAGAACTTTTCGAGTTAGGATTGGCTCAATTGTATCGGACAAATTTGCTATTAGAGCCTCTGTTCCGCAAGGCAGTATTTTAGGACCACTACTGTATCTGATCTACACATCAGATATTCCAGCTTTAACAACAACAGTAGCCGCAACATTTGCTGATGACACGTGTATACTGGGAGCGCATGAGGATCCGACTTGCACTTCGGTTCTAGTCCAAGAACACCTGAATAAAATTCAGGACTGGGCGAGTAAATGGAAAATTAAAATTAATCATTTAAAAAGTCAGCGGGTCACCTTCACGCTGAATAGAGGGAACTGCCCTCCCTTATACTTAAATGGGCAAGCGCTCGTTAATTGCAACACCGTTAAATAACTAGGATTGGTACTGGATCGTCGACTTACTTGGGGAGCTCAAGTTGCAAACTGCAGACAAAAAGTCATTGCCAGAATCAAGGCGTTAGGGTGTATTTTTAATAGAAAATCTAAGGTCACCCTAAGGTGTAAAAGACTAGTTTACATGGCGGTTGTAGCCCCATGTTAGAGATATGGGCTTGAAGTATACAGAACTTCAGCAGTGAGCAATATCAGAAGGCTACAGCAACTGCAGTCACGAATATTAAGGCAGATGGTTAACGCTCCGTATGACGTGTCAAATAAAACCCTCCATGAGGATCTAAACGTTCCGTATGTCAAAGATGTGCACAAAGAACTATATATCAAGTTCTACAGTAAGTTGGCAGCTAACGATAACTGGAATATAGCCAGCATGAGGCGGATGAGCCTTCCGGGTTGCACACACCAGAGACTGAGAAGGATATGGTGTAGAGACGTTTTGGCAAACGGATGACTAGGGAAAGTTTACAACAGCAGATACGTCGTCATGTAGCATTCTGCATATTCGATTAGCGTTATGTATTAATGTATATAAATTTTTCTTATGCGTTTATTTATATAAGACAGCATTAGTTAATAGTTATTGTAAGTCATTCATACACACAGATTATATACATACATACATGCACATACATTAACTGGTAGTAAAATATGCAAGGTTTAACAACATTAGTTCTCATCATTGTAAGAAATATTAGAAGAGTGTTATAGGAATTTAGATTAATTTTGTAAATGTTGAATCAATGACAGAAGCATATATGTAAGAGAATAAGATAACAATAACATAGACAATTGTAATTTTCAAGTACGGTAGATGAAAATATTAAGGTAAGTTTTGAAGGACATGATTTGGTAGATTTTGAACCATAAATAATAATAATAATAATAATAATAATAATAATAATTCAATCAAACAATCAATTCGATGAATTTGTACTTACAGATTATAAATATATAATTATAAATAAACGCGAAATCCCCACAAATTCGCGTGAACAAGCAATGGGGATTATTATTATTGAAATAAAGCAACAAACCGACAGCAATTAATAATATATGCAACATTCTTTAGTCATTTTAAGCATCACTAAGCAAATTAATTTAATTTAAATTATACAAAATTACACCCTATCCTTAAACGAGAAAATAAAAATAAGGAAATTTTTTCAGTAACTTCCAGAATACACGCATAAATCAGTAATAAAAATGAAACTTAGACTTTACATCAGAAAAGGCGACCAAGGAACTAAATATAAACTCTCCATAAAATATACTAAATAAATATGAATTAAATTTATAAAAACTAGGTACCGGTAAATTACATTTGTTAAATAATAATAATAATAATAATAATAATAATTAAAACAATAATGATAATAGTAAAAATAATAATAATTTTTCATTACTAACAAACTTCGCAATGAATGAAAAATCAATTAAAATTAATTTTATTCGAAACTTTAATTAAAATGAATGATCTTTGCGCGCGTCTTAATCGCTAGCGATAATGAACAAAGAAAGAGAAATAAAGTCAGCACGAGCAAAACACAAAACTACATTTAAAACTTTTTCCTGAATACAATCGAACCGTCAGAGTCACAATAATGTCGTATCAAAATTATGTTTCAATTGCTCGCAGTTGCAAAATAATGCCGTGTTTTTTATTTTAAAAATCTCCTTTTTAATTAAAGCTAGCTGTGTGGTTTTTAAATTAAAGTCATTACTTTTAATTATGGCTGCGATTTGAAATTATGGACGCGCACTTTTTTATTAAAATTATTGTATTTTCGGATTTTAAATGAAAATCATGCTTTTTTTTAATCAAAATGATTATTTAACACCTACGAAATAATTCTTAATTTTGCGACTAGTTTAATAATGAAAAAAGGTAAAACAGCGTTTCACTTATACCAGCGTTTTGGCGATGTCCGAATAATAATACATTTTGCACAAACCGAAATATTACGTTGATTTTTCTCCAAAAGCTCGCTATCGCATATTTAATGCGTATACGTACGCATTAGGAGGGGATTTTAGCACCTGATCACTTTGCTTGCGAACCCGTTCACATCGATCGTCTTGATTGCCCCCTCGCCCCTGCCTATTGTTTATAGAATAAATCATAATCTGAATGATGCCATCATTACAAGAGAGCGCCTATTTAAAATAGAATGAAAAAAAATTTCTCTCCGTATTTACGGTAAAGATACACAATAGTATGGTTGAAAATTTTACAGCATCGAACATCAGAAAAAATGTAAATGATGATGAAAAAAAAATCAGCCAATTATATTATTTCCGGCTATCGAGCAAATCGCGTTATTTAAAAAATCGTTGTGCGGAAAATTTCAAAACTTTTTTATACAATAGAAATGTAATCAATTACAATGAAATACGAAAATGAAATCCATCAATATGTTATAAACAACAAATATGAAAAAAAAAAAAAACCTAAAATTCGCCCATGTCCATTATCGCAAGCCGTAAAGCGTTCGAAACTGGTCGGAGAATGTCTTTCATTTTATATTTCATTTATAATATATTAATTGTGATCTCGTGTTGTATTTTTCATCAGTTACATTTGCTCCGTCCATTTGGTAATGCTTGAACAACACACAATATCGCCAAGTCGTTTGCTCTTTCCAGCTGAGTCTGTAAAATTCCAAATATTGTATTCTGTAGCATCAGACGTTAGTGGTCCGATCTAGTGGATATGTATTTTTTGAGAAGAACTAATTATGCGTAACAAACGTGTCTGTAGGAGGATGATAATAAAGAAGTATTTTCTCGTGTTTATTTATATATATTTATAGGTTCATCGAGATGAAGACATTAATCCAGGGAAATGTAATCATTCTTAAATGTTTACGGATAGTGGATAAAAATAATTCAAGGACAGGTATGGCAGAAACAGAAGGAAATAAACGAATATGGGAAGCACTATATAAGTTTTATGAGAAAAAAATAGAATGATGATTGTTCAGAAGAACAAGCCGAGCATGCAAGCAAAATATGATCTGCAGCACAAAAGAACTACATAGAAGGGAGCGAATACAATGGAAAAGTTGCAGATGAAAACCGAAAAAATGCTACAAAAAGGAGTCTATGATTAAAACGAAAGCAACGAATAGCTAAGATTGTGGAGCGTTAAGAGAGGGAAAGTCAAGAAACCACGGATGCGAAGGAAGAAATGGTCAAATAGAAGGATGTAAAAAAAGCCAGAATTGAAAGATGAAGGGACATGGTCCGAGATGAGTCATTTAAGGAAAAAAGAGCAATATTATAAGCTAAAAATGTTCCGAAATTTGCCACTGCAATCAAAAGAACGGTCTAATGGAATCTACCTCATTGTCCCCCACAATATCTAAATCGCTCGTAATCCATAGAAGATCGATCTCAGTCGAGTAAAAGTTTAAAAAAAGGATCATTTTCATAGTTGGAAGAGCGCGGAAGAAAGAGAAGATGTGATAGCTTGCAGAAGATATTGGGAAAATGAAATCATGAAAACTTTATGGGAAATTAGTGAGGAGAAAACAACGAAAAGAACAGCGCGTAGAACAGCAGTAGATGTCGCATAAGAAATTGAGTAGAAGAAGGGAGGTTAAAAGATTTAGAATAATTCAAGTTAGGGCAGACGCAACAATCTCCATAGAGAAGGATTGTGAGATTCAGCAAGCCTGTCCGGAACCGGCGTAAATTTTAGAGCACCAAGACAGAGACGAAGATAGGTGTATTTTGAACGCGAACTAATTTTGATTTTGACGGAGGAGACCTAAAAGAATTGTCATAAATAAAAAGCACCAGTAATCTAAGATGAAACGGATAAAGAATTTATAGGGCTTGAATAAGATACACGGATCACTTCCGAATTAGTATGGGACACAAAAGTGTTTTAACATATTCAGTTTTCCGATGATTAATGTGGTTACAAAAGGAGAGCTGGCGGTCAAGAAAGATTCCTAAATAACGAAATTTACGAAGGGAAAAGAAGGATCAAAAGAACGAAGAGTAATGACAGCAGACGAGGATTTAGGAGAAGAAATAAAGAGATGAATATCAGAAAAAGAATTTTTCAGTAACATTAGAAGGTTCTAAAAATGGAAGTTAGCTAACGAAATATTACGTCCAGAGGAGTAAATGAGAACATCGCCGTCAAAGAAAAACGAGGTAAAGAGGAAGAGGAGCGATTTTGATAAGTGTAAATTTTGCGATAGGAAAGATAATTAGCAAAAAATTAACCTTGTAGTAGAGGAAAAATGAGAGGAAAGAATTCGAGTTAAAAGAGTAAATAATAAGAAAAGCAATTATATCAAACAAACAAGAATATTAGTCAAAGAGTGTCGGAAGGTAATACCACCAATAGCAATTAATATGCCAGCGAACGAATTTTTTATCGATAAATTACATGTAAACGTTCAATCGAAAAACTATTGTCTAGTAGACCACGTACAGAACGAAAACCAAACATACTTTTAAGCAACACACTGCTGTGCTCGAGCCACCAAACGAAAAATTTGTTAATTAAACTTTCGAAAAGCTTTTACGAAGTAAACGAGCAAAAAATTTTTGGGATAAGAGCAGTAATAAAAGTGTTCCAATAGGGAAGAATACATCCGGAACAAGGAAAGTATTTGAAAATATTTAAAAGTATATCTCAATGGAAAATTCAGAAAGATTTTTGAGAACAAAAAAAAAAAACTGATCGCATTTAAGCCCGGAGAGGAATTGCAGAAACTGATTAAAGATAACTGGAATTGTGATAAAGTAAAAGGAGAGTTAAGAAAATGTGAACAACTAAAACAAGACGAGAAAGGACAAGATTTCTGAAAGTCCAGAAAGCTGCCAGGAACCATAGAATCAATAAACGGCATTATACTAAAGATATGTTTTCTCGTTTCACATACACAAAAAAAAAAAAAGAACAAAAAATGCGTTACGATGACGTCATCATTAGTTCTTTTGATTATCTAGAAAGTTCACTAGAACTAAAAAAGTCTACTTCATTTTGCATTATTTCACAATTTAGGTAAAGCGATAGAATCCTTTTTCTTCTCCATCTGCATATTTTTAAATAATTACAGAAAATATAGCGTAATATTCTAAATACAAAAAAAAATATATAATCCTCAAAAAATGTATATACGATGATTCTGTATTTCTGCGAATAGCGAGAAAATGGCATTAAATTTTTTAGGACAAAAAATTTAATGCCATTTCCCATTCAGGAGAGATGGAAGCGGATCGGGAAAAACAGAAGCAGAAGCTCTGTTTCTTTGCCGTTTTGAAAACAAACGGTGTTCACATTACTGACTGTAATAGTCTCGTTCCGCTTACGCTGCGAAGGACGAAAGGTGCTCGAAACCGGCATGTACTCTCCGATGCACACGCTTATGCGATCATTTAAACATTTAGGTCAATTAACTTGCACAAAGCTGATTTTATACCTCGCCGCCATATTTTCACTTCTAGATCGTTTTTTCATGCACTATATATATATATATATATATAAACTCGGCAACTTTGGCCTCGCAAGGGGCTGTGCCCCTTGACCCCTCCTGCTTTCATTCCTGTCTCTTTCTCTTCTATACTTTGTATAAAATGATCAAAATTTACAACGTAATTCTTACTGGCATCAACACACACAAAAAATAACATAACCACAAAAATCCTATTCTAACATTTACCTTCCGTTATATAAAATTAAGACATTTTTTCGTTACATTTTTCGTTAGATATTTTATTACATAAAATTGTGACATTTTTTAAATAACAATAACAAAAATCCTACAAAATATAACAAATTTAGCGTTACATAAAATTGGGACTTTTAGCGTTACATAAAATTGGGACATTTAGCGTTACATAAAATTGGGACATTTAGCGTTACATAAAATTGGGACATTTTTTCGAATGGGGGTAGCCTAAGAATTACGTTGTAATTAATATCTACCCCGACGAATCCAACACTCTGGACGTTTGGAAAAATTGTTTAGAAATCTTCATACGTTCCCTAGCAAGAAAATATGGAAAAAATTCAGTCGGTTCAATCCAGCCGAAATCTGTCTAGATTCCAAATAAATAACATGCCAACACATTGATCAAGCAATACTTATACATTTGCTCGCTCTCTTTTCGAATCAAACTTCATAGCCGTTCTTCGTGCCATCTCGTCAATTATCCACATTTAATGGCTGATGACTATTACACAGTAAACATTTATGGTGCACTCCTAAACAGCTGCCTATGAACAAACATTTTTTCCGATGCTTCACCTGAAGCTGTATTTACTGTTACCTGTGAAAAAAAATAAGTGATTGCAATTTTGTTACAAAAATCGAAATATTACGTGCAAATTTTGCACTTCTTTCAGCCAATAAACATCACTACTGCTACCATAAACCACAAGTAAACTTAAAGTTCACATTAAAATTAACGCGTTATTGCCACTGCGAAAGGTGTAAAGAAATCAAAGTAAGAACGATTACAAATCGGTAAAAAAAATAAAGTCTCTGCTGAATCTGAATAGTTCTTTTCTAACGGCAGTCGAACAGATATTAAAATATTCATTCACTGGAAAAGTTATTGAATTTCCTCGGTACGCCAAAACTTTTTAACATTTTGTCAAGCCAAAGGAAATTCTCTCGCCAACTTAGGTGTGCATTTCAAATGAAGAATTTCCAGAAGGCTGTAGATAAAATACAAACAAAAAGAAAAGAAAAATATTGGAAACACGAGGAAAGCAGTAAAAACAAACCAGCAAAAAAACGTTTATATTAAGAATAAGCCAACATCATTAATATTTTTTAACGCCAAGAAACAGTTTTTTTTTTACATTCATTTTTATTTATATTTCCTTATTTCTATTATTTCTTCTGACATCTTAATATATCATTTTCATAACATTTTTATTAACATAACTTTTATTGCCTTATTTTTCTTTTTTTTTGTGCCCGTCAACCAACAGGGGAACCTTCGTTCAAGAATAATAAAAAACAAAAACTAACACACACACACATATATATATATATATATATGTGTGTGTGTGTATGTGTGTGCGTGTTGTGTGTGTATATAACAAATATATTATATAAAAAAAAAAAAAAAAAAAAAAAAAAAATATTCTTATTCGGTAAAATAACATAATTACGAAATATAATACATGTACGAAAGAAGCTTGAAAAGAATCTAATCACTCAGAATATAACACATATTGTCTCTGAATTTAAGTCATACCAGCAAGGTTTTACTTTATATCCTTCAGAACCGACTTAAACATTTCCTGCTTCCCAACCTTTTCAAGGGAACAAACCGGGGAACAACTTATGAATATGTGGCAAATGATAGAAAAATTCAGAGAATATAACGTTCCAGCACTATTCTGCTTCCTTGCCTACAACAAAGCCTTCGATAATGTCAAATGGTCCAAACTGTGGCAGGCACTGAATTGTGTTGGTACACCGAAACATTTGATATTCTTGTTGCACAAGCTGTGCATAAATAATAAGACATATGTTAAAATAGAAAATGAATTAAACAGAGGCGTAAGACAGGGATGTTGCTTGTCACCTATATTATTCAATATATATATATATATGAAGAGTACATAATAAACAAAGCAACATAGAAGGATGGGAAGGTGGAATTTCCATAGGAGGAAGAAAAATATTCAATCTGAGATTTGCTGATGATCTAACACTTATTGTGAAAACAGAAGAGGAAATGAATCAACTACCGAACAAATATGAGCAACGAAATGTGACTAAAGTTGAACAGGTCAAAATGCTCTCTTTTAATAGTTAACAAAGACGAGGCAACTACATTACAAGTAGGAAACCTAATTAAAGACATCCCAATAAAAGACAAAGTGATTTATCTGGTAGTCTACATAAGATATCAAGGTGAGTAGATAGGAAACCTGTGTTCTAGGAGATTAGCCAATCAGGAGCCAGTATTTAGTCACGTGACCACGCCCCTTTTTACTCAACTAATCAAGAGTCAATACTTAATCATATGATCACTCTCTTTTCACATTATTCATCACTGCACCACTATGTGCTACCCCAATTACACTCTTCTGCTCGCCACATCTTCACTGTTACAAACCTAAATCCATATATCTCAATGTCTATCACACCCCAAATCAATCACATGCTTTCTCTGGAAGTACCTACATATGGACTCCCTCACTCAGTAACACCACTCGACCAAAACATGGATTAGGGGAAAGGCTTTAACTAGCCACCTTTAAATTTTTTTTCTAGCTCCTACTAAGTTGCTTCATGTAATCATTCCAGTTCCTATGTATGTTGATGATATATTTATGATGTTCTAACTGTTGTAATAATTTATGCTAACTGATACTAGTTATTTATGATCATGTATGCTTTGAGAAAATGTTTTTACTATTGACTGCCCACCATTAACTCTTTAACCCCAATACCAATTCTACCGTTTGTGCATGTTTATATGTGTGTTGATGATGCATTTACTACTGCCAAACCAATGTAATAATTTGCTAACATGCTTGTGTGTTTCTATGTGCATTGATATATTTATGATTTCCTAACTAATGTAATAATTTGTGCTAACCGATACTAGCTGCTCATGTTTGTGTATGCTTTGAGAAAATGTTTTACTATTGACTAAACACACTTAAACTTTTCTAGCCCCATACTAAATCTATTGCTTACATGTGTATGCTTTGAAAGTGCTTTATTATAAACTACCAAATGCTAATAAAACTTGCTAACCCAATATTATTACACCTACCACACTTGTTCCAACAAATATGTCTCCAAGAATCATTTAATATGTTGATTAATTGAAATTAGGATAATCTTTGCTACCAATGCTTGTTTGCATGTATATAATTTGATATATGTCCAACCAAAATAATTGTAATAACAACATATATGTGGGGATATATCTCAGCTTAGAGATTTTTTTTCTTGGGTAACCATGTATATGTATGTGTACAAGCAATATCTATACCCCCAAAATTATTAATCATAACAGATACAACCCAGCTAATATACACTAGTATAGTATAGATTAAAATTAGAAAATCAAACTGTCTGCATGAATCAAAGATGATGAAGCACACATTCTACCTCCCACCCCCAAATTTTATTATTTGACAGATATAATCGCACTTCCAAGAATTCCATAATACACATATTCCCAACCAAATAACACCACCATCTCAATAACTCACCTAAGCTGCTGCACTACCACTTGCTATACAAACACCAGATTAAAAACCTAATAACTTTTCTGTAACATGACTCCAAACATCACAAACAGGGATTAAGATAAATATTGTATCATAGAAAAAAGTGCTCAATTTAAACTAAAAGCACTCTTTTCACACACATTACACTATCTAGGGCTAAAATACTCACATTTTAGCACAAAACATCAAATTTTAAAGGAAAAGAACCATTTTATATGAAATATCTCCATTTTAGACGCAAAAACAACAATTTTATGGTAAAATATAACAATTTAGTATAAATTCTATCATTTTAGGCAAAAATCTCCAAATTTTAATGAAAAATGTACCATCCTAGGGAAAACCACTAAATTTTTACTACATACACACCATTTAATTAGAAATAACATCACCTTTATACACTATGACAACAAAAATATTTTAAGCTCGCACACATTCTTAGATCTAACAAATTAAAGAAATTAACACAATTGTTAATACAAATTTATTACACAGTAAAAACAAAATATACATTGGCTAATATTACACTTAATAATAATATATAGCTCCATATAATCATGCAATATACATATTCTTATCCAATATAAACGCTCTTAGTTTGGCTAAAACGACATTAAACTTTCTATGGAATTTATTATACATTGAGTTTCCATAAGCTATAGCATCTACATTATTACTACATATTATTCTTTTATCATCACTACTACTTAATACCACTTTATTTTGCTCCAGGGTATACAGTATATGTTTATGACTTTGAATATTGTAATATGTCTTATAATTATCACTTAATTTACCACACACACCATTCACACAATTATAATAATCAATAAAATTAAGCTCTTTCTTAATTATAGAAGACTGTACACCTATACATTTTTTAATTTCTCTATTATCTACAATACTTATAGAATACATTTTTGGGCGCAATCCAACAAATTCACTAATTGGAATACTATTTAATTCATCCTTAAATACACTAAGTTTCTTTTTATTTTCTAGTGAATAGCATGGATGACTTTCAGGATAATCACTTGTATCAAAATATTGAGCATTATCTTTAATATCCTTATAAAAATCAAGTGATTTAAGTTCATAAATAAGTGAATCAGTATCACAATATAAAAGATTAATATTCTTATACATTTTACACATTACATTATAATGAAAATCAAACATTTTTACTTTGCTAATATCTAAAATAGACATCCCAATATAAATGGGTTTATTAAATTTAATTGTTGAAGGATTTAAATGTACTGCAGCCAGAAATGGCCGTTCACTGAATATTGTTCGATCTTTAAAATTGCTTTTACCAACTAGTTTTGTAAATTTTACTTTATTTGTAATAAGTTGTATATTAATTCTATGTCTAATGTTTTCCATCATATGGCTTCAACCATGCAGACTGATTGAAAAAAATGACTCAATGCACACACAGAAGTTTTAACCCTAATGCAATTGCTTGTTTTAAATTTCTATAGTGAATAATATAATTGTACTTATTTTCTAATGTATTAACTAATTTCACACATTTTCCAACTGATTTAGCCTCAGGACATAGAGGTAAATCATTATGCACCAAATGTAAACTTGTAGGATACTCCAAATCCACCTTGAGCACATAGCCAATGGACCCATCATCAGCTATCTCCATAATATTTAATTCTCTTATTTCTTTTTGACTAAGCCATCTGAAACCATTCATAGGAAGAAGTTCACTCATAGCCCAACCATAAAGGTTATTTGCATCTAAATATGTTATGAAAGTGTTATCTACACCACTGCTACTACCACAATCATCATTACTACTGGAATTATTATTATAACTATTGATGTATGGATTTTCTACCCTGGCATAACGCTTCACACACTGACACATACCACTGTGTATTCCAGCTTCAAAGAATAAAACCATATCATAATCAGTTAGGAGCTCCAATTCAACCTTTGTTAACTTTAACATTGCCTGGAAGGCTAATCCAGGGGCTGTAAAACTCCATGCAGGATCCAATTTGTATATGTTATAACAGACACTTCTAAAGTTTTCAAATACATCTGCTAATAGAAGCACATCTGTCTTTAGATATATATCACTATACTCCCCAAGTGTTTGAACATTTAATGTATTCCACACATTCACTGCATGTAAGTAATCTTCGTCACTAATATCTGATTTTGTAAGGGAATTATAGAAATACTCCTTTGCAGGCAAACTTGTTTCATCCAATTTTTCCCATGATGACACATATGAATAAGGGAAAACACCCTTTCTACGAAATAAAGGAAGCAAATCAGGCGACGCAATGTTCCTGATGGTATGATGAAGTGAACTATCAGGCAAATAACTGGCTAATTTCTCAAGACTTGACGCCATAAAACGGAATGTATCTATGAATGGTATTTTCATTTTTTCTGAAATATGCTTTGAGAATGATATGTAGCGTTCTTTATATTTTTTCGTATATATGTCCATAGATGTTTATGATCATAACCATGCTCTGCTACCAATTTTATGTAATGTATATGCTTTTTAAATTTTTTATAATCACACTCTGCTACCAAATTAAGTTTTTATAACACATATACATTACATAATTTGACATCCGGCACACATTCGTTGCCGAACGATTAATTAAAAGAATATATCTACATTAACCTAACAATGAATAAATAAAAGAAATATAATAAATAACCGAAATGTATTTTTCTATTTTATAAAATTTATGATTACCTTATCATATTAATATATTATGTTTTACCCTGCCCGCCATTAATTAAATTTTAAATTCCTTCGAAACATCCTCGGTACATCCGACCACACATTATGTGTTTTAGTTACACATAATTTTCATTACTTTTACAAAAAACAAAATATTATTAAATTCATCACAATTCATATTCAACAACTTCTTCATTCAACGTTTTTTAAAAATTATTCCCTTCTTCTTCTAAAACCGCATTTTCGATCATCATTGTCTCAGAGGAAACAATGATGATCATGTGATTGGCATAAACTAATTATTTAATATATATATATATATATAATCTAATTTTAATTTTCATTATAATAAATTATTAAAAATTTCTATTACTCATGTGGCGAGTATCTGTCTCGCTACATCCCCCTCCCCTTGGATCATGTCTTACAATTTTAATTTGGGGATGATCCAAGACTACTTAATTAATAGTGTGCTATGGGCCACAAAAAAAATATTTTACAATTGTATTTTATATTCATATAAAAGATTTGAATACCCTGTTAACACATAAAGTCCACCTAAAATTATATTTACAGAAAAATATATTACAATTAAAAGTATGATGTTATAACTATTATTATTAAGTTTAATTTCTAATGAAACCTGTTTTTCCACTCATCTAGTCTTCTTAGTGCAGGCCAGTAGGATCTGTACATTTGCAACTGGTACTGTGGAATACTGTTGGAGGTACAGTGTGAGCATATGTAGGTTGTGAGTCGTTGATGCTAATTCATATCTTTGCACAGAGTATTCTTGGGGAATAGTGATATAATCAGTGTACATATTGCACAAACCAGCTATGATGACGTCCCTTTCCTTCTTTGGGACCACCCGCGCTTTAACATGTACCTTGGTCGTCGTCTGGACATTCTGGTAAGTCCACCCGGCATGCAGGCTATATCGTTCAGTCCAATTCTAGCTAGTGGAGTAGGAACGATCGTTGGTTGCCATTGAAATGAAACTTTCATCTCACTAGTTGTCAATAAGATCGGTTTGATTCTGTGACACGATATTTGTTCAACTGATGGTGTAGGCAAGGTGTTAGTAAGCACGTTCCAAAGTGGATTATTATGCATTGTTTCATTCTGCTTGAAGGAAAATGGGCGAGGCCCATCTGTGATTCCTGCTGCAGGGCTATGATCCATTGCTGGAAAACAATCGTGAACAGTTGATTTCTTTTTGGTCACCGGATCGGCATATTCAGCTTTTGTTGAAGTCATATGCATGAACTGATTAACAGACAAAACGTTATTCTTCACTTCTACAGAATCGTCCGATTTCCAAAGCTCCTTTGCATTTTTCTCCAATTCTTCGCCTATAATTGGAGTGCTTTCTAACATATTCTTTCCAGGACCAGGTGATGTGCAAAGTTCCAGGTCGACGCATTTGCTAGTATATATGTCACATGGTTTACTGGACATTTCACATTGAGGTTCAGCAATATTATGTGATATATCACCCACGTCTGAGGAAGTAAATGCTGCTACAATCGGATCCTTTCCAATTCCTTTTGAATCCATTTTCTGTTTGGGGCCGGTGGTTTCGGCTGTACATAATCCCGCTTTCTTTGTTACTTCTTGATCCTTTGGTCTTTTTTCTTTTTCCCGTTCCATTAATATCATAGTAAGTTGTAAATCCTGCTCAGTGAGGTTTCGAACCATCTCTTTTAACTCTTGCATTTCGTTTTGTCCCTCGTCAACATCTTTTGAATCCAACTTCTTTGGTTTTTTACTTGTGGTCATCTGTGTTTCCATGATTGACAATTCTTTTCTATTAATGCACTAATTAAATTTTATATTACTTTTATTGAGGAGTGCGGTTGAATTTATGTTGGATATTCCAAGGAAGAAAAATTTCAAATAACAAAAAAAAATAAAAATCTTCAAATAAGGGGATTTCCCCTCCCCATATGGATAATTTTCAAAATATAGGACAATTATCCATGACTGGCAAGGCAAAACACAAATTATGGTAAACTATAACATTTAGAATAAAACTATATATATACACATATCTATAATGCATACATGCATATAGGGAGAGCATATTACAAAGGCGCACTCAGGATTTTTTTTTGGTCGGGGCTAGAATTTAGAAGATGAGTTAGGGAGTGGTAACTCGGTATCTCGACTAAGTACCTATCTATTTCTATGGTCTGTAAATTAAAATTAAAAAAAAAAAAAAATACAAAATTAACGAATATTATTTTTAAAAAAAAAACAAAATTGACGAATTTTATTTTAAAAAAAGTAATAATAATAATAGAAACGTAACATTATATTTGTAATGTAAGCAAAAAGTAAACATGTATGTTTTTTTAAAAAAAAAAAATAAGTAAAACAAAACATTACAAAACAAAATTAAGATTTCGAAGATTTTTTTGGGGGATCAATGGCCCCGTGGCACCCCCCTTGAGTGCGCCAATGGCATATTAAATTTTATTTTGTGCATATTGTTTTTATATCATATAAAAAAAATACAATAAACAAAATTAAAATATAATAAAACAAAAAAAACTTCCGATAAGACTTCCCATGTATCGTAAAGTTACTGTTACTTTTAAAAGGATTCCAAAATGTACGTGTAATTTTTTAATTCCGATATTGTTGACACAAAAAAAAAATGATTTTAAATTTCTTTTAAATGAATCCGATAATATAATTTTATTTACAATTGTATTAATATAGTTTAGATTTGTGTATTAATACTTAAACTATATCTAGTTTATATGCTAGACACTTTAGTTGTTTTATAAATTGATCAATAAACACAAATAGAAACAAAGAATTTATAGTTCATCATGTCAGTTCCCTTTATGCGACTATTTTCAAGTTTCATATGATTTAATGTAAGTTGTCATACAAATTAATAAAAAAAATGTTAAATGTAAATAAGTAACTGATGTTACTAAACATTCTTCAATAATTAAATAGAAAAAAACTATTAACTTTCGAATTAAAGTATAAGCCCCCTGGACGAACTAGTGTAAAGAACAAAGACGAAGGAAAATGAACTAACGTTATCTTTATCGAAAATATGTATAAGTTTTACATCGATGATTTATAATGCTAGATCTATTTAATAGTTGCGTTTACGCTAAAATCTATAAAAATCAAATGCCGTTTAACATCGATGTTCTTTTGGTTAACAATGTATATTTTACATTTTCAAATGTCGAAATAATTCCAATATCATATCATTAATACTTATAAACAATTTCGGTATTTAAATTTTGAAATATTCAATTAACATAGTAAAATTATAAACACTATATTACAACGAATTATAAGCTTGTTTAGATGTTATCGTTTATGTAATATATAATATAATTTCATTTTACAATGTGAAATGAAAATTACGTCTAAAACAAAAGACTTTTATAAAATAGATTGATCGAATGATATTTTATAAATATCAAAACTTATTAAAAGCAACAAAAAACATAAAACGTTTTTAAATATTTGTTATTGTTGCCTTAATAACAATTAACGCCAGAAAACGTAACTACATAGGCGTTTTAAATTGTTAGATGTAACACATTACACCATATTATGATCAAATCTTTTTTATATAAGATAAAAATATGATACATTACCGTGTAATTAGTAATAGATTTAAAAATAAAAAATGAAAATATACAAATTAATTTAAAGAAATTAAGCGCACGGCATCAAGTCGCGTATAGATCGGTAATTAAGTTTCGTAAAATTTTAATTTAAAAAAATAAAATTATCCAATTGAATTGTATTTACATCGTTAACCATTTAAATAACATTTATATATTTATATTTTTTCGTATATATGTCCGTAGATGTTTATGATCGTAACCACGCTCTACTACCAATTTTATGTAATGTATATGCTTTTTAAATTTTTTACAATCACGCTCTGCTACCAAATTAAGTTTTTATAACACATATACATTACATAATTTGACATCCGGCACACATTCGTTGCCGAACGATTAATTAAAAGAATATATCTACATTAACCTAACAATGAATAAATAAAAGAAATATAATAAATAACGGAAAGGTATTTTTCTATTTTATAAAATTTATGATTACCTTATCATATTAATATATTATGTTTTACCCTGCCCGCCATTAATTAAATTTTAAATTCCTTCGAAACATCCTCGGTACATCCGACCACACATTATGTGTTTTAGTTACACATAATTTTCATTACTTTTACAAAAAACAAAATATTATTAAATTCATCACAATTCATATTCAACAACTTCTTCATTCAACGTTTTTTAAAAATTATTCCCTTCTTCTTCTAAAACCGCATTTTCGATCATCATTGTCTCAGAGGAAACAATGATGATCATGTGATTGGCATAAACTAATTATTTAATATATATATATTTATTTTTTAATTTTTAATTTTTTAATTTTTTATTTATTTATTTATTTATATATAAATATATATATAATCTAATTTTAATTTTCATTATAATGAATTATTAAAAATTTCTATTACTCATGTGGCGAGTATCTGTCTCGCTACAGTATACAAAAACTAAGCTTTTAATTTAACCCTTCTGTGACTAACCAAATAAACTAACGTTGTTGTCTAACCGATACAAATTTATGGCTAAAAGTCGACTGTAACTTAAAATAATCCTAGGTATTAGATATATATTGATTTATTTATTGTTAACGAAGGTTTTTAGGACAAATTCAACAGTAAGATTATATACAATGTGACCTTTACTACTCAAATCTGTACCCAGTAAGATCGTAAATTTGCGAATTTCGAGACGTCCAGGTACGATAGATTGAAAAGGGAAACAGTAGGAGGGATCTCAATGATCTTTGGTACCTAAGAAATATTTTAGAATGCCTTTGAAGCAAATTTATATATTCGGATGGCATTTCAGTTTAGTTTTTATCGTTCGCTCGGAGCAGCCACATATATATTACAGTGTATCTTAGCACAGTCGTT
Source organism: Icerya purchasi (assembly GCA_039619475.1). NCBI lineage: Eukaryota > Metazoa > Arthropoda > Insecta > Hemiptera > Monophlebidae > Icerya > Icerya purchasi. The sequence goes on from CM077115.1 coordinate 245,942,437, forward strand.
ACTAAGTGAAACGCTCGGATATTTTCGTGTGTGTGTTTATTAAATGACTTTTTAAACGTTGTGTATATATATTTTTTTTTAAATTATAAAACCAACGGAAAACGTAACCATCAATAAGCAACTTTTTCCTTTTAGAGGAAGAACCTCGTTTATCCGCTATATTCCTACAAAGCTTGCTAAATACGGCCTAAAAATATTTTGGAGTGCGGATGCGCAGAATGGATTCCCGCTAAAAGGAATACTTCATACCGGCAAGATAGATAATATTCGTGATGTCAATCAAGGAGAAAGAATTTTCAAAGAACTTGCTGTTAGTTTTAAAGTATCTGGTCGGAACATATGTACGGACAGATTTTTTACAATTTTACCTCTGGCCAAATATCTTCTTTCTTAAAACTTAACTCTCGTTGGCACTTTGAAGCAAAACAAGCCATACATCTCTCGCTAAATGAAGGCATCAAATTCGAGAGAGTTGCTGTCGACACTTTTTGAAGTTACAATGCGTTTGTATGTGCCAAAGAAAAACAATTCTGTGATTTTACTTAGCATAGTACACTTTGATGCCGTAATCTCTGTTGCAGCATATCGAAAACCGCAGATGATAATATTTTATAATGAAACCAAAGTCGGAGTTGACAGAATGGATGAAATGCTCTCGAGATACACTACGCAACGGCAAACACAAAGGTGATCACTAGCTTTCTTTTACAACATTCTTGAACCCGTCTTGCTGCTTACATCGTCTATTATAAAAGTAATAAAATGATTACGAAGAAAACCAGTCAATACAGACTTTTTTGCGACAGCGTGCAAAAGAACCAGCTATGCCAATGATTGAGGAACGATCTTTTAATCAGCAGATTATGCGTCATCATTCATCCGGACTGGCAATTGACAGCTATTTTGATAAGCCAGATGTTGCCCAGATTACTTCTGATTGACCACGAGAACCAACGACGAGATAGGAACTGGCGCGAGTTATAGTTAGATCGTGTCATATTTGTAGCAAACAGCCCATTCACAAATGAAGGAAGACAAGGAAGGGTTGCATTGAACACAAAAAGCCGGTCTGCAACGAACGTGCAATGACGATCACTAAGTGTAATGCAGCGAGTATATTCAGACTAAATCATTGAAATTTATTGATAAAAATTTATGATTTTTATTATTTTTTGATATACTGAATGAAAAGTAAAAATATGATGTTCTTTTTTTTTCTTTGTAATAATGAAATTGTACTATTATTATATTGGCTATATTTAATAAATAAATACTCGTAATTAAAAATCAATATTATTTATTAATATTTACCTATTCACTCCTTTTTTGTGTAAAAATATTATAATTTTATGAAATGCGTATGTGGGTACCCGGGTACCCCGGTTTTGGACTACACGTGTACTTTATTTCAAACTCAAAATTTTTTAAGTTAAATAATAGAAAAAAAAAAATTAAATGCATTATTCGTTATGAAATCGGTTAAATCGTGGGGATCCGGGAGGATTTAAACATTTAAAAAAAAGAGTTATATGACAAAATAAACGCCGATGGGTACCCGGTTGGTCATACAAGGGTTAACTTCGCCACTATTAGCGATGAATTTTTGCATTCAATTACTTTTATTCTGTATCATCAATGAACGTGCTAGCTAGGTCGAGGACTCATTGTTGTGTTTACATTTTACTTAGGAAACAAATACAAGTATAAATACAGTAATTTCGAATAAAATACAAATATAAAACAAATTTAAAATGTATAAACGATATATACATTCGTTAGAAACGTTTTCGGGCATAGCCTGTCATGAGCGAAAAATACAAATAAAACCACACAAAACACGTGACCAGACTCTATAAAGTCAACATGAAAAACAGGGAGTATTTATATATGTATTGTTCAAATTAACAATTTAAAGGCGGCATAAAGGAATTTCAATATAGGCGGAAAATTACTTACATATATCAAAGGTGGGGAAATAGTATAGAGGCGGTAAATTGTTTACAAGATAAATAACGAACTTTAACGGACGAAATACACAGAAGACGAATAAATATGAAACAATTTAACAAATTTTTAAAGGAATATTAAATTTTGAAATTTTCATATTCCATCGCGAATTTCTGTTGTTATCAGTCCCTTTATTGTTGTGCGTTAACTTTTTAATAGTGTATTAAACTTCGTGTTAATAGTAAATTTGCACAATATTAAACGATGTTTATTTTAATTTCTTTTTAATATTTTTCAAATGCCGTATTCGCTTTTTGTATTATTTTCTCACAAAAGACGCGTTTTTCAGTTTATTTTAGATACGACCAATGATTTTTCAGAAAATAAGGAAAAATGGCCACTCGTCAACCGTTTACGATCGAGAACCCCTTTTCACCTGATTTGTTGTTGTCCGTCCGTTAACCGTTAGTAAGTTCGTTCTTTGTCGTTGTTTGTTTACCACGTGTATCGTTTGTTATTTCCGTTGTCAACTTTGTTGTGTATCCCCCGTGTATTTTAACCTTTTTTCAGATATCCGAATTTCGTAATTATTTTGTTGAAATAGTCCTTTTCAAGGCCCCCTTCGTCGTTTCTGTAGAAGTCCACGTAAACTTACGTAGTTATTACCGATTGCTTTTTCGATATTACAATTTTTATATCCCGAATTTTTTTAATATTTGAAATTAACCGTAAACACTTCGTTTATCGTCGGTCGTATTAGCATCATGTCGCTAAAAACCGACAAAAATCTTGATAAACAATCCGCCGCTATCATTACCATCACCTACATTATTACCAACATCCTATCAGCTGAAACGGCAACAACAATGATACCTGCATTAACTCTACCGGTATACTCAATCCGTTATCACATAATGTGCCAACAATAATATTAATTTAAACTCTAATACTAACAATATTCCGTTAAATTTGGGCAAAATATTACTAACAATGCAATATACGCTAATATGGTTAAGTAGAAAATAACGCCGATAAATGATTTTAAATACCCTACCGAATCTGAAGGAATCATACTTAATTATTGCAATGGTTTAAAAATAAGAGACTACCTCTAATAGCACTCAATCATCTTATTGGAGAACCGAAATATATCACTGCAGCCTCTAGGATTAGCAATAATTGAGTAATCGACTTTTTATTAAATGAAGAAATAGCGAAAAAAATTTTAACCAGATATGAAGGAATTGGAATTGAAAATAACTTCATTAAGGCTAAACCACACTCACAAAATCGTCAACAAAAATTATCCTTTCAAAGTTTCCCCCATTATAGCGAATAGTGTTCTAGACATGGGAGTCGCCGCCCCCCCCCCTGGAGCTTTGAAACGTTTTAATCAACTGGTCGTGATGAGTATTCATAGGCGTGTAATCATGGACAATTTGACTTTTATAATAAAGTAGTAGAACACAATTTGCCAGAAACCCAAGAAAATTATGTTTTAATTAAGATTTTATTCTTGTTTAATAAAATATGTATTAAGCCTTTACAAATTATACATTTTATTTTTCCTATAACTCATATGCTCTATTTATCATCTTGCGCCCCCCCCCCCCCTGGATCATTGACTGGCGACGATCTTGGTTCTAGAAGATTATCCTAAAAAGGAACTTTTACTTGATACAGCATCATCAATATCTTTTTAAGAGTCAATCCGAGTAACAGTTTATTTTCGCGTGTTGTGAGTTGGCGTTGACAAGTTTACGACTGAAATAATATGTCTGATATAAACCTTCCAAATTCTTTTAATATTACACATAATGAAAGAATGTACAGACTTTTTCTAACTTTCGATCACAGTTAGCGTGTTTTAAATGTCATAAAATGGAACATAAAATCGAAGATTGCCCATATTTGGATGACACTCCTTTTTTTTATGTAGAAGATCAGATAGCAATTAGAGAAAACAATAAAGAACACCGAAACGCAATAAATGAAGCAATATATCATATACTGCACAAGAAAGATGTTATGGATACCCCTTTAAATCTGAGCAACGACAATTCACAAAAACCAGCCGAAACTAATTATTCGCCAAAGCCTAAAGATCAATCACACATAACCTCAGATATACTGGCATCCAAACAAGCAAGCGACCACTCTCCCACGCGTCGTTGAGACTCTCCGATAATACTAGATGTCGGGGCCCACAAAAAAAGAAAAAATTGGAAAATACCAGCAAAAATCCCGCTCTACTAAAATAAGAGGAAAGTGATTCATCAAATAACGAGAATGAACTTCAGCATCAACCAACAATACTATCGATAAAAGACGTCTCCGAACCCGTTCAAAAGAAAATTTCGAAACAAAGAAGCATACCTATACCATCTTATTTAAATTTTTCACTGTTTATCGATATGTGCAGAAACAACGGTCAAATCCCTACTACGGCTGCTGAGTTTACATTGGATCTCGCAGGATTGATCAGCATGATTGAAGAAACCGACCTTTTCTTCAAGATCGTAATATGAAAAAATGGTTTACTAAAATCAAAAAAACTCTCTTTGAACATTTCAAATAGTAAAAAAACAAGACATACTCCCAACATGATGCACAACAAAATAAGAATACGGGTAACGAACTTTATGGAAAAACAATATATTTGAACTCCTCGTGGAGATATTAAAAACCAGAACAAAAATGGCCGATAGAGTTATCGCTAATTACTATCAAAATCCGAAAGAAATATTTCCTTTCATCGTTCACTTGCGACCGAATGGAAAGCACCACGACCTCAAAAACCAATTGACTAGAATTTTAAGTCACCATGATACACATCAACGTCCAGCGCAACATAATAATTGGACTGAAATGAATCAAATTTGTCAATTAAATGGTCATCTATTTTCTTAACATTACTTATTGTTAGTATAAGTACAAACATATATAGTGTAATTATGTATAAGTTAAATTTCGTCGCTGTATATAATAACAATCTGTCTACAGTGGAATGTAAACGGCCATTTTCAAAGAGTAGCTGAACTCAAACAATTAATGTATAAATATGAACCATATATAATTGCAATTCAAGAGACACATTTTAAACTACATTATCTCAAGTAAACCTACCAAACCATAACGTTTTCAGACACGATAATCCTACCAATTATTATTCTAAGGGCGGAACTGAATTATTTACATTTGAATTCCATGCGACTAGTATGCAAACACCAACAGAAACCCAAAACATCGCGGTTTCTATATCTATCCCACAGACATTCCAAAAACCAATTACAATTTACTCTGTTTACATACCACAAAATCAAAATATATTAATCAGAACTTTAACAGAACTTTTAGCCTACCTTCCTGAACCGCTCATTCTATGCGGTGATTTCAACGGTCATAATCAATTTTTTGAACAATAAATACTCTAATACTAAACGCAACATAGTTGATCATGTATTGGCTAATTCTTCAAACCTACTCCTCTTAAACAGCAAACACTTCCCAACCCGCATAAATTCAAGTTACGGATGCTTTTCATTTACTGATCTAACAATATATTCAAACTATTTAGCGCCCAATTACCAATGGGTCACATACACAGATCCTTGTAATGGTGACCACTATCTCACAGTGATCTCTTTTGAACACCATAAACCATGTCAAATAGAATCGGTAACCAAATGAAACATTATCCAGCCATGAAGTAAATTACGTTATCCATAAATTCAAAAACACTGCTCCAGGCCCAGATCAAATTTATCCTGCTATGCTAAAAAACCTCCACCCTAAAACTCTATCATATCTCACTCAAGTTTTCTTCTTCTTCTTTAGCCATTATCAGTCCACTGCTGGACGAAGGCCTCCCCTAATTCCTTCCAGCCGTCGCGATCCTTTGCCTCTTCCCGCCAGTTCGACCTAAATTTTCGTATTTCATCCATCCAGCGTCCCTTCGGTCGTCCCAAAGCTCGTTTCCCATCAGGTTTCCATAATGTCAATAGATTGATCCATCGGTGCTCGACTCTGACCACATGACCGCACCATCTCCATTTATTGGCTTTAATGATACTTATTGCGTCATTTATTTTTGTGGTTTGTCGGATACGTTGTTTTGTTCATTTGTCTTTCAGAGTAATACCTAACATAGACCGTTCCATTCTGCGTTGATTTGTACTTATCTTTTGTTGTAGTTTTTTCGTTAATACCCATGTTTCGCTGGCATATGTTAGAACTGGCAGAACACATTGGTCAAAAACTCTTTTTTTCAGATTTAAGGGCGTATTAGTATCTTTAAGTATATTTCGTAGCTTCGAGAATGCCATCCAAGTTAGTTGTATTCTTCTAGTTATCTCCTCTTCCCAGTCATTATTTACTTTCATTAATTGTCCTAGGTAAATAAACTTATCTACTTTTTCTATTTCTTGTGCGTTTATAAGTATACTATCGTTTTTGTCCGTTACCAGTTCGTTACTCATGAACTTAGTTTTATTTATGTTTATTCTAAGTCCTATTTCTGAGAATTTATCGCTGACGGTTTGTATCATTTCTTGTAGTTCTTTTAAGCTGTTTCCAAATAGTATAATGTCGTCCGCATATAATAGATGTATTAGCCTTTTATTTCCAATTAAAATACCTGAGTTTTTCCAGTTAATTTCCTCTATATTATCTCGGAGTGCAGCTGTAAACAATTTTGGAGATAACGCGTCTCCCTGTCTTATACCTTTTTTCAATTGAATCTTTTCTCTTTCTTCATTAATCGTGATTGTAGCTGTTGCTTTTTTATATATATGTTTAATTATTCTTACAAATGTACTATTGATTTTTATTTTTTCCAATGCTCGTATTATCGCTTTAGTTTTCAGGCAGTCGAACGCCTTCTCAAAGTCTATGAATGCCATGCACATTGGTATTCTGTACTCCCTTGTTTTTTCGATTAGTTGTCTGACAGCGTGTATGTGGTCTATCGTACTTCTTCCTTTTCTGAACCCTGCCTGTTCATCCGATTGGCTCAAATCAAGTTTTTCGGTTAATCTTATCGTGATTATTTTTGTAAATAGCTTATACATAGTCGATAGGAGGCTAATTGGACGGTAATTTTGTATATTTTCTCTATCACCCTTTTTATATATCAGTACAATTTTCGCATTGTTCCATTTTTCCGGTATTTTTCCCTCATTTAAACATCTATTAAACAGCGTAGCCAGATATTTATTTATTTTTTCCCCACCTAATTTAATAATTTCTATTAAGACTCCATCTTCTCCTGGGGCTTTGTTGTTCTTTTGGGTCTTTATGGCCATTTCTATTTCGTGTACTGTGATTCGGTAGATAGTTCTTGTTGTTCTGTTTCGGTCGCGTCATCATACAGTTTATTATAAAAGTCTGATATTATTTTTACCATTTGTTTTTTGTTTTTGGTGCTGACGCCGCGATCGTCTTTTATCCCTATAAATTCATATTTTCCCACTCTTAATTTATTCCATAGTATTTGCATGCTTCTGTTTTTCTCTATTGTTTCATTTATTTTCTTTGTATTGTATTTCCTAATATCCTGTCTCATTTTTTTCCGTATTGTTTTGCATATTTCAACGTATTCAGTATGGTTTCGCTGGGAGTGTATTTTGAGGCTACGTCTTTTGGCCATGAGGTTTATCGTTTCTTGTGAAAGTTTGTTTACCTTTGTCGCAATTGTATTATTATTTATATTTGTTGTTAGCGATCGAGTTATGTCTTCATTCAGCGATTCTATGTTCTGCTCTTGTGTAGTGGTTTCTAAGTCGTTCAAGTTGCTTATTATTTTATCTCTTATTCTTCTTTGAAAATCTTCATCATTTTGTAATTTTTCCCTATTTATTTGCACCTTTTTTATCATTTTTAATCTTTCTAGTTTTCCATCTATATATATTTTTGCTCGCATCATTCGATGGTCGCTTCCTAGATCAAATTTGTTTAATACGGTTATATTTTCAAAGATTTCCTTCTTATTTCCCATTATGAAGTCAATTTCATTTTTGACTTTCCAATTTGGACTCCGCCAGGTCCATCTTCTCGTCTCATTCTTTCTAAAGAAGGTGTTCATGATGTATTGTTCATTTCCCGTTGTAAAATTGACGAGCATTTGGCCTCTTTCGTTTCTTGTTCCAGTACCGAATTGTCCTATGGATTTCTCCATCGGCTGTCGTTTACCTATCTTCGCATTGAAATCTCCAATTAGTAATTTATAATGTTCATTTCCTTGTTTTATTTCTCTCTCTATCTGTTCGTATATTAGCTCGACTTCGTCGTCATTTGCCTGCGAGGTCGGCATGTATACGTGTATTATCTTCATTTTATGACGTTGATTTACCCTCAATGTTAGCGTAATCAGTCTTTCTGTTACTGCTTTAATCTCTTCGATTTGATGTTTTATTCTCTGATTAATTAGGAATCCAACTCCTATGCTTCTTTGAAGGTTTTCGGGGCAATAGGAATATAGTATATTGCCGCTTTTTAATGCGATCTCTTCTTCGCCTTTTCTTTTTGTCTCGCTAAGTCCGATTATATCCCATTTTATGTTTTCTAGTTCCTGTTCTATTTCGATGATCCTTTGTTCTCCTTGTAATGTACGACAGTTGTACGTTGCTACAAACAGATCTCACTCAAGTATTTAATGAAATATTTACAACAGGCCAGTATCCATCTCAATGGAAAACAGCTACTGTCATCCCAATTTTAAAATCCAACTCAAACTCATCTAATCCGCAATCATATCAGTAGATAGAAAACGTCACTTCTAGGAGAAGAGCCAATCAGGAGCGAGTATTTAGTCTCTTGACCACGCCTCCCTTTTACACAACTAATCAAGAGTCAATACATAATCAAATGAACACGCCGTTTTTACATCAAACCATCCAGTAAGAGTTCAACACTGCACCGTCATGTTCTACTCCAATTGCATCCATCTGCTTGCTACATCTTCACTGTTACAAACTAATATCCATATATCTCAACGTCCACCATATACAAATCAACCACCTGCTTTCTCTGTAGACACCTGTATATGGACTCCCTCACTCAGTAACACCACTCGACTGATATAGAGATTAAGAGGAGACTTTAACCAGCCACTTATAATTTTGCTAACCTGTACTGAGTCGCTTAGTGTATTTAGATGTTTGCATGTGTGCTGATGATACATTTATCATTGTCTGACCAATGTAATAATTTATTAAGTGATACTAGTTGTTTCTGGTTGTGTATGCTTTGAGAATATGTTCTAGTGCTAACCAGCCACTTATAATTTTTCTAACCTGTACTGAGTTGTTTAGTGTATTTAGATGCTTGCATGTGTGTTGATGCATTTATAATTGTGTGACCAATGTAATAATCTGCTAACTGGTACTAGCGTTTCATGTTCCCATTTATATTGAGATTATATTTTATCATTGATCACCCATCTTTAAAACTTTTTTCTAACCTGTACTGAGTTGCTTAGTGTATTTAGATGCTTGCATGTGTGTTGATGATGCATTTATCATTGTCTGACTAATGTAATAATTTATTAACTGGTACTAATTATTTCTAGTTGTGTATGCTTTGAGAATATGTTCTAGTGTTAACCAGCAACTCATAATTTTTCTAACCCCATACCAATCTGATGTGTTTGTATAATTTAAAAGGTACATTAATGTATGTCTAACCAAAAAATAAAAATAAACACTAAACTAATGTTTTATGAGGGGGAGTGTTTCAACCTCTAGAATTTGGGGGTACTTCACATATATTCAGCCAAACAACCACAGTACTAACCCTTTCTGACCCATTTGTTTCCAGTGAGATGCTTTGCATATGAGTAATCAAAGTAGATGATTGAGAAAAAAGAAACTGATTAGAACACTAACTTGTGTATTATTATTCATATATCTCAATTGCTTTTGATGTATGTTGAGCATACTATTTAATTACATATAACTCTATATTATTTTCAGTGTATGAGAGTTAGAACTTACCATCACAATAACATGTGTGTGGAGCTTATATGCTTAAATATGTGTGATGTACTATAAATGTGTGCACGCGTACATGTGTGTGAGTGTATGAACATGTGTGTAGTGTAATGGTGTGCATGTGATGTAACAATGATGATAATGATGATGATGTTGATGTGTTTGCATACATAACCATGTATGTGCATGCATACACTCTCTAATGTAATGAAACAATATTTAACCCCCAAAAATTACCAATCATAACAGATTTGATGTAACCCTGCTAATATACAGCTGTTTAGTATGAATTTAAATTAGAAAATCAAATCGATTGTAAGCATTCAGATGCTGAAGAGTTACTCATGTCTGTTGGTGTAATTGTTTACTGTACAACAACAATGTATAAGAACTAATTTTGTTTGATCACATTATAACTACCAATGCAATGAGCACAATGAACAATTTAATTACCAAGTAGTATTTGTAAGCTTGATGAGACACAGCTTCTTCCTCTCACACAAATTCTATTATTTTGACAAACATAATCACAACTCAGAAATTCTATTAATCACATTTTCTCAGCCTAATAGAGCCATCACTTGAATAACCCATCTCCTTTGTTGCACCAATACATCTATTAGGATATAAGAACTATAAATTTCTGCAGCAAACCTCCAAACGTTATAAACAGGGATTAGATAAATCTAGTATCATAGAAAAGCGCTCAATTTAAACTAAAATCACTCTTTTCATACAAATTACACCATTTAAGGCTATAACACTCATATTTTAGTACAAAACATTGAATTTTAAAGGAATCAATCCATTTTACACAAAATACCCCCATTTTAGGTGCAAACTATCAATTTATGGTAAAATATCACAATTTAGTACAAATCTCATCATTTTAGATAAAAAACAATAAACTTTAATGGAAAATAATACATCCTAGGGAAAAGCACTAAATTTTTACTACATACATGCTCTTTAATTAAAAATAATATAATCTCTATACACTTTGTATAAGTTTATACACATTATTTTAAGCCTCCACACATTCCAAAATCTAACAAATTAAAAAAATAAAAATAATTGTTAATAGAAAATTTTATTACATAGTAAAATTAAAAATATACAATGTCTAAATTATACTTAATAATAATACACAGCTTCATGTAATCATGCAATATACATATTTCTATTTAATATACACACTCTCAGTTCAGCTAAAACATCATTAAAATTGTTATGGAATTTATTATACATAGAATTTCCATAAGCTATTGTATCTACATTATTACTACATATTATTCTTTTATCATCATTACCACTTAATACTACTTTATTCTGTTCTAGGGTATACAGTATATGTTGACGACTTTGAATATTGTAATATGTCTTATAATTATCACATAATTTCCCACACACACCATTCACACAATTATAATAATCTATGAAATTAAGTTCTTTCTTAATTATAGAAGACTGTACACCTTTACATTTTTTAATTTCTTTACTATCAATAATACTTATAGAATACATTTTTGGACGCAATCCAACAAATTCGCTAATTGGAGTGCCATTTAATTCATCCTTAAATACACCAAGCTTCTTTTTATTTTCTAATGAATAACATGGATGACTTTTTGGATAATCACTTGTATCAAAATACTGAGCATTATCTTTAATATCTTTATAAAAATCAAGTGTTTTAAGTTCATAAATAAGTGAATCAGTATCACAGTATAAAAGATTAATATTCTTATACATTTTACTCATTATGTTGTAATGAAAATCAAACATTTTTAATTTGCTAATATCTAAAATAGACATACCAATGTAAATAGGCGTATTAAATTTAATTGTTGAAGGATTTAAATGTACTGCAGCCAATAATGGCTGCTCACTAAATATTGTTCGATCCTTAAAATTACTTTTTCCAACCAGTTTAGTAAATTTTACTTCATTTATAATAAGCTGCATATTAATTCTATGTCTAACGTTTTCCATCATTTTGCCAAAAACACTGTTATTCATAAGCTTCCAATAGTTCTTCTCAAACTCATTGGTAGCCTGCTTCCGCTGTAGAGTGTTTAAATCAATGTAAGGCTTCAACCATGTCGACTGATTGAAACAAATGACACGATGTACACGCTGTAGTTTTAGTCCTAATTCAATTGCCTGTTTAAGATTTCTGTAGTGAATAATATAATTGTACTTATTTTCTAATGTATTAACTAATTTCACACATTTTCTAATTGATTTAGCCTCGGGGCATAGTGGTAAATCATTGTGTGCTAAATGTAAATCTGTTGGATACTCCAAATCCACATCGAGCATATAACCAATGGATCCATCATCAGCTATCTCCATAATATTTAATTCTGTTATTTCTTTCTGGCTAAGCCATCTGAAACCATTCATAGGGAGTGGTTCACTCATGGCCCAACCATAGAGGTTATTTGCATCCAAATATGCTATGAAAGTGTTATCTGTACCATTTCTACTATCATTATCATCATTACTGTAACTATTATTACAACTGTTAGTGTATGAATTGTCCGCCTTAGCATAACGTTTCACACACTGACACATACCACCACGTATTCCAGCTTCAAAGAATAAAACCATATCATAATCAGTTAGGAGCTCCAATTGAACCTTCGTCAACTTCAACATTGCTTGAAATGCCAATCCGGGAGCAGTAAAACTCCATGCAGGATCCAATTTGTAAATTTTATAGCAAACACTTCTGAAGTTTTCAAAAACATCAGCCAGTAGAAGTACATCTGTCTTTAGATATATATCACTATACTCCCCGAGTGTTTGAACATTTAACACATCCCACACATGTAATGCATGTAAGTAATCTTCTTCGCTAATATTTGATTTTGTCAGGGAATTATAGAAATGCTCCTTTTCAGGCAAACTTGTTTCATCCAATTTTTCCCATGATGACACATATGAATAAGGGAAAACGCCCTTTCTACGGAATAAAGGAAGTAAATCAGGCGATGCAATGTTTCTGATTGTATGATGAAGCAAACTATCAGGTAAATAACCAGCCAACTTCTCAAGGCTTGACGCCATGAAACGGAATGTATCTATGAATCGTATTTTCATTTTTTCTGAAATGCGTTTTGAAAATGATATGTAGCGTTCTTCACTATTCGGTATCACCTCGATGTCCTGATCATCATATGTCAAATCCCTGATGAATAAATGAGCATCATATCCATTCAGATTATGAATAAATACAGGAACAAAGTTAGGAAGCTGGTATTCTAAATTACATTTTGAATGAGCTGCACCTCGAAATTTCCCAGTTAGATGATCATGATCTGCGACTTTATCATTATTTAGAGGTTCTTCACAAATGTGACACACCGATGAAGCATCATATTCTTCCAAATCCTCAGACGTCCACTGCAACGGAATGTTTTTCTGATAAATCTTTTCTATTTTTCGCACATCTTCCACTAGCCAATCACAGAATTTTTTAGTTGCATTACGGCCACGATACATTTTAGGCTCCGATGTAACATTAAACCTGGCACCTTCTTCACATCTCGACACAATATAGTAACAAAAGCTAAATGCTTCATGCTGTTGTATAGGAATAGTGCCAGATGTATTTTGAGACTTGTTTTGAATATTACCACATGAACCATCTTCCATGCGCTGCCGCTTACATTTCTGCATACTTCCTTCCTGATGCTGGTTTTTTCGATGGTTACCACTAATTTCTATACTGTCATCATCATTATTAGCACTAATAATTTCTTCATCATTGACATCATTATCACATGATTCATCATTTAAAGGCTTCAGGATACACTCAAAATCAGCAAATATAACAAATTGTATAAATTCTTGCTGTTTATATTGTTGGAATTTCAATATTTTATTCTCCTCCGTTGGCATAACAACTGTGGCAGGAGTATTGATGGAGCAACATTGTATATGAACTAGGTATTTGGCATGATCTTGGACATACCATAAGCAACGGCGGCATATAAACATGCGATGTCGATTATTGGTAATTTGACGCGCTACTAATTTACATAAGTTCTTTATCCAACAGTAATGTGATTTATCGCCTTTGGTTATAAGCAGTAAATCAGTATGATCTTTTTGTTCAATCTTTGTGATTCGAAGGGGGTATACAGTATTTTTCTCATCCAAACCATATACATTAACAGATGATCGAGGATTATTCTTTTCAAATATGGACACATCGTCCAATGATGTAGGAAAAGATATACCATTCCAATTGTATTTCCTCAACAATGATATATTCCGCACATAATTGCTTGCATATTCTGGATGATTCACCTTAACATATTTTGTTAACATGGAATATTTGAAACACATTTGACCTATATTTTTCACATTAATAACAGACTTTTTTACTGCAACTGATTTAGGAAGTGGAATGTAAGATGATGCACGGCTTAGAACGTTCCGATAATTGAGACGAATTTCGAGGTATTCAATTTTCATTAATGACCAGCCAGATCCTGTTGCATGTTCCAACTTATCAACAAGACTGATGATTTTTCTACAATCCTCCTTGTACCATTCAGAAATATCAGCACCGCGAGTGAGTAACTGTGCATTGGTTGGGAAGTGAAATGGCCTAACACTCTAATCTGCGAGCCCAACTCCTCTCTTAAATGAACATCGTAATGTTAGATTTACTTTTATTCCAACACCGATTCTTTTCTTAATTATCTCGATCACTGTAGAAGTATTATTAGACAAGTAATTTGCAATATCCATCTGGCATTTATTATTGTTTACAATACGATATGTTGCAAAACGGTTGGAATAACGCTTGCTAACATTTTGAATAGAAATATCATGTACAGCCGCTGACAACATTCTCATAAATAATTTTAAATCCAATCACAAATTAAACATAAGACAAACTTGAACGCAGGAGAAAACACGTCTGATCACTTCAATGGTCAGCACACAAATCAACAAATACCTTGCTGACACCTCCTTTTATACTAAATTAATACGAACAGTTGATGTAAAATAACTGATATTAATTAAAACGAGTATAACTTGAGCACAGGAGAAAGACATCTATAATCACTTCAATGCTCAACAATCGAATCAATAAATAACTTCCCAGTAACTCTTTTTATACAAAACTGCACAAAGACATGATGAAAAGTAACTTATATTGATTGTTTAAACATAAATAATGTTGAAGATGGCATATTGTTTATTAGCCCCAAAGGGAATTTCACTTGAAGTTTAAGAACTAAAAGCAAATTTAAAAGCTAACCAACTTTAACATTATATACTTTTCATGAATATCATTGAAACATTACTCCACTTAATTACACCTGTCCCTGCCTGCTATAGATTCTGTCATATATCCACATCATCCTTTAATATTTGCATAGTGAACATTTACTCCAGAAGATTTTACATAGATAAGGTGAAAATATTCAAATTAGTGAGAATTCCACAGACCAGATATGCATCGCAATAATTGCTAGGAGATGAACATGCACATAGAATCCATCTGTGGGGAAAGAGGAATTATTAAACTCCAGAGTGGTGAGATTTATGCATAACTCAGAGACGTTAACCAGCATCACTTCATTAAATATGATTAAAAAAAAAAAAAAAGAAAATTGCTGCGGAGAAAATTTAAAAGAAAATATATAAAACATCGGGGAAATCGCAGGACTGATACAAGAGAAATGGTGAAAATTAGATAGAGGGCCATTTTAAGTTAACACAATGGCTGAGAAAGCCAAATCAGTCAAAAATTGACGAAAGATGATGAAAAATTGAGAAAAATAGTTTAAAAGCGTTAAAATGCAAGAAAATAATGTGAAATAGCAGAAAATTAATGAAAAATAGTGCAAAAGTGATACACATGAAAAATGACTATAATTAGTGAAAACTGAGGAAAAGTGGTGTAGAAGTATTAAAGCATAAGAAAATAGTAAGAAATCTAAAGGAAATGGCTTATAACACATTTTAATATGCGTTTTTTTTTGTTTCATGGACACACAATTTGAATGCAAGCTTAAGGTGGCAATAGAAAATTTTATAATGAAATACTAGCAATAAGCAAACAACTAACTTGACACGGAATAGAAAGAGAAATGAAGTTCGAAAAAAACTCATTAGAATATAACACAATTAGGCAAATAATGAGATAAATTTCAGCTTGAATGAGAAGTTCTATGATCGATACAAATTATTGATACCACTATACTAGTGTTATGGATTGTAAAATTATTGAAAAAAGAAGTTACCAAAAGAAATTTTTGCTAAAAAATTTATTAGGAGGTGTATCACTCCGTTTTTTAAAATTAATAGCACACTATCCGACCAGTAATAAAGAAAAATAATTGTATTCTGCGGATGATAACTTTTAAATCTGTAAATGGGTTAATGGAAAATATTAGCGAACATTCTAAATTCTCCGCGCCGATAATAATATATTTTTACATGAATAAACAAAAATAGGTGTAAAATACAGGATTAAAAGTTCCCACTATTTAGTTTCACAGAAAAGTGTATGATAAAATTAATACAAACGCAAAATATATGATAAAAATAAAAAAATTAATAATAGAAAATGTTGATAATCTTGCAAAATCCGCACACCGTTCTTCCCCTCTCCTTCCCTTTATACCACAAGACCTCCAGTCATATATATGTGTACAAACTCAAAACAAATGGCAATTAGAATGGTCCCAACAACATACCAACAAACTTCATACTTTCAAAAAATCAGTCGTCCCTTGGAAACATTTATCAAGCCTCAATAGGACCGACGAAATTATTATTACTAGAATCCGTATTGGTCACACCAAAATTACCCACGGTCACCTATATCAAGGAATTCGACAAAACCCCACTTGTACCTACTGCTCCTCAGATATCATGACAATAAAACACCTTCTTTTCTCCTGCCCTTCCTTCTCTGTCCAACGATTACAACACAAAATAACCCCTCAATCAATATCTGATGACCCAGAACAATTAAATTCATTGATCAATTTTCTCAAAAAAACCCACCTATACTCCCTAATCTAAAACTTATCCGATGGACGCAATAATCCTGGCAATTAAAAGCGTCCCAAGAAAAAAAAAAAAAAAAAAAAACACACTAATACAATCAGCTACAAAACTAGCGAGTCATAATAAAAACTGCCCATTAGAAGAAATAGAACCTAGGAATGATGGATTTAACAACAAAAACAGTGAGTAGGGAGATTATATAAATAAATATAAATAATAATTCCAAAGTAATAAAACCTTGATAATACAATCAACTCACTCATACCGGCAAATAATTAGAAATATAATAAAAACAATGAATAATAACAAACAACTATGAAGATAACACTCTGAACTAAATTTAAAAAGTAATAGACAAAGTTCACAAAATTCTGGAGATGGCAAATAAATTTCACGAATAATTAAAAAAATATGCCATAAGAATCCTTGGAAAAGAAAAAAAACACAACCACTCAATCAATTATTTAGAAACAATTAAATTAATACATATGGAAGGTAAATATTAAACTAATTTTAACAAGATTTGCTACAAAAAAAAAAAGAAAAAAAGATCGAAAACTTCGACTGATTAATCACAAAAATTAAGTATACGATTTTTGATTCAAAACACAATTTTATAGCCAACTAGTAACGAAATAGGCATAAAATTAAATCTACAACCATCAACGAGCAATAAAAAAAAAGTACTTAAAGAGCTAAAATACCCCCTTTCAAAATAGTGATCGGAACATATATTAACAATAAAATGTAAACATGTAAAGTAGCGAAGCAGGAACAAAATGGAAAATAAAAACAAAACAGAGGCGTAATTAAAATTAAATAAAAGAACGTACAATACAAAAAAAAAAAACAAAGAGTCGATAAAGATCGCGAAAATACAGAATAAACACAAAAGAACTTGGATCTAAAAGGTGAAATATAAGCAATTGCAAATTATTTAACATATCAAAATTAAAAAACTAACGAGCGGAACAATAAATAAGAAATACACACAACACACTTGATGTAAATTAGATAAAATAAAATACAGATAAAGATAACATATCAAAATAAATTTTTAAAACCCCGATTGATTTAACTTCTAACAAATATTTAAAATTTCTTATATTATAAAGATCGCATCCGCAAACACTACAACTGCACACGAAAATCGAAAAAAGTAATACAAAACAGACATATCGAAAGAAAAAAATGAGAATAAAATCGATTAGTCAAATCCATAGGAAAAAACAAATTATTTACACCAGTTAAAATCTTTAATAAACAGCTGAAAATAACAATATACATTACTTAAAACTGATTATTATTTACTTAATAACAAATATTTTAAATTTATTATAATATTATAAAGATCACAAAAAAAAAAAAAAATCGCAAAAAGATCGCGCTTAGATAAATTAGATCATTCGCGCAGAAAAAGAAAAAAAAAACAACGCAGAAGACGAAAATAATAGAACAAACCGATCGAGCAAATTTTACAATCCATAACACTAGTATAGCGGTATCAATAATTTGTATCGATCATAGAACTTCTCATTCAAGCTGAAATTTATCTCATTATTTGCCTAATTGTGTTATATTCTAATGAGTTTTTTTCGAACTTCATTTCTCTTTCTATTCCGTGTCAAGTTAGTTGTTTGCTTATTGCTAGTATTTCATTATAAAATTTTCTATTGCCACCTTAAGCTTGCATTCAAATTGTGTGTCCATGAAACAAAAAAAAACGCATATTAAAATGTGTTATAAGCCATTTCCTTTAGATTTCTTACTATTTTCTTATGCTTTAATACTTCTACACCACTTTTCCTCAGTTTTCACTAATTATAGTCATTTTTCATGTGTATCACTTTTGCACTATTTTTCATTAATTTTCTGCTATTTCACATTATTTTCTTGCATTTTAACGCTTTTAAACTATTTTTCTCAATTTTTCATCATCTTTCGTCAATTTTTGACTGATTTGGCTTTCTCAGCCATTGTGTTAACTTAAAATGGCCCTCTATCTAATTTTCACCATTTCTCTTGTATCAGTCCTGCGATTTCCCCGATGTTTTATATATTTTCTTTTAAATTTTCTCCGCAGCAATTTTCTTTTTTTTTTTTTTTAATCATATTTAATGAAGTGATGCTGGTTAACGTCTCTGAGTTACGCATAAATCTCACCACTCTGGAGTTTAATAATTCCTCTTTCCCCACAGATGGATTCTATGTGCATGTTCATCTCCTAGCAATTATTGCGATGCATATCTGGTCTGTGGAATTCTCACTAATTTGAATATTTTCACCTTATCTATGTAAAATCTTCTGGAGTAAATGTTCACTATGCAAATATTAAAGGATGATGTGGATATATGACAGAATCTATAGCAGGCAGGGACAGGTGTAATTAAGTGGAGTAATGTTTCAATGATATTCATGAAAAGTATATAATGTTAAAGTTGGTTAGCTTTTAAATTTGCTTTTAGTTCTTAAACTTCAAGTGAAATTCCCTTTGGGGCTAATAAACAATATGCCATCTTCAACATTATTTATGTTTAAACAATCAATATAAGTTACTTTTCATCATGTCTTTGTGCAGTTTTGTATAAAAAGAGTTACTGGGAAGTTATTTATTGATTCGATTGTTGAGCATTGAAGTGATTATAGATGTCTTTCTCCTGTGCTCAAGTTATACTCGTTTTAATTAATATCAGTTATTTTACATCAACTGTTCGTATTAATTTAGTATAAAAGGAGGTGTCAGCAAGGTATTTGTTGATTTGTGTGCTGACCATTGAAGTGATCAGACGTGTTTTCTCCTGCGTTCAAGTTTGTCTTATGTTTAATTTGTGATTGGATTTAAAATTATTTATGAGAATGTTGTCAGCGGCTGTACATGATATTTCTATTCAAAATGTTAGCAAGCGTTATTCCAACCGTTTTGCAACATATCGTATTGTAAACAATAATAAATGCCAGATGGATATTGCAAATTACTTGTCTAATAATACTTCTACAGTGATCGAGATAATTAAGAAAAGAATCGGTGTTGGAATAAAAGTAAATCTAACATTACGATGTTCATTTAAGAGAGGAGTTGGGCTCGCAGATTAGAGTGTTAGGCCATTTCACTTCCCAACCAATGCACAGTTACTCACTCGCGGTGCTGATATTTCTGAATGGTACAAGGAGGATTGTAGAAAAATCATCAGTCTTGTTGATAAGTTGGAACATGCAACAGGATCTGGCTGGTCATTAATGAAAATTGAATACCTCGAAATTCGTCTCAATTATCGGAACGTTCTAAGCCGTGCATCATCTTACATTCCACTTCCTAAATCAGTTGCAGTAAAAAAGTCTGTTATTAATGTGAAAAATATAGGTCAAATGTGTTTCAAATATTCCATGTTAACAAAATATGTTAAGGTGAATCATCCAGAATATGCAAGCAATTATGTGCGGAATATATCATTGTTGAGGAAATACAATTGGAATGGTATATCTTTTCCTACATCATTGGACGATGTGTCCATATTTGAAAAGAATAATCCTCGATCATCTGTTAATGTATATGGTTTGGATGAGAAAAATACTGTATACCCCCTTCGAATCACAAAGATTGAACAAAAAGATCATACTGATTTACTGCTTATAACCAAAGGCGATAAATCACATTACTGTTGGATAAAGAACTTATGTAAATTAGTAGCGCGTCAAATTACCAATAATCGACATCGCATGTTTATATGCCGCCGTTGCTTATGGTATGTCCAAGATCATGCCAAATACCTAGTTCATATACAATGTTGCTCCATCAATACTCCTGCCACAGTTGTTATGCCAACGGAGGAGAATAAAATATTGAAATTCCAACAATATAAACAGCAAGAATTTATACAATTTGTTATATTTGCTGATTTTGAGTGTATCCTGAAGCCTTTAAATGATGAATCATGTGATAATGATGTCAATGATGAAGAAATTATTAGTGCTAATAATGATGATGACAGTATAGAAATTAGTGGTAACCATCGAAAAAACCAGCATCAGGAAGGAAGTATGCAGAAATGTAAGCGGCAGCGCATGGAAGATGGTTCATGTGGTAATATTCAAAACAAGTCTCAAAATACATCTGGCACTATTCCTATACAACAGCATGAAGCATTTAGCTTTTGTTACTATATTGTGTCGAGATGTGAAGAAGGTGCCAGGTTTAATGTTACATCGGAGCCTAAAATGTATCGTGGCCGTAATGCAACTAAAAAATTCTGTGATTGGCTAGTGGAAGATGTGCGAAAAATAGAAAAGATTTATCAGAAAAACATTCCGTTGCAGTGGACGTCTGAGGATTTGGAAGAATATGATGCTTCATCGGTGTGTCACATTTGTGAAGAACCTCTAAATAATGATAAAGTCGCAGATCATGATCATCTAACTGGGAAATTTCGAGGTGCAGCTCATTCAAAATGTAATTTAGAATACCAGCTTCCTAACTTTGTTCCTGTATTTATTCATAATCTGAATGGATATGATGCTCATTTATTCATCAGGGATTTGACATATGATGATCAGGACATCGAGGTGATACCGAATAGTGAAGAACGCTACATATCATTTTCAAAACGCATTTCAGAAAAAATGAAAATACGATTCATAGATACATTCCGTTTCATGGCGTCAAGCCTTGAGAAGTTGGCTGGTTATTTACCTGATAGTTTGCTTCATCATACAATCAGAAACATTGCATCGCCTGATTTACTTCCTTTATTCCGTAGAAAGGGCGTTTTCCCTTATTCATATGTGTCATCATGGGAAAAATTGGATGAAACAAGTTTGCCTGAAAAGGAGCATTTCTATAATTCCCTGACAAAATCAAATATTAGCGAAGAAGATTACTTACATGCATTACATGTGTGGGATGTGTTAAATGTTCAAACACTCGGGGAGTATAGTGATATATATCTAAAGACAGATGTACTTCTACTGGCTGATGTTTTTGAAAACTTCAGAAGTGTTTGCTATAAAATTTACAAATTGGATCCTGCATGGAGTTTTACTGCTCCCGGATTGGCATTTCAAGCAATGTTGAAGTTGACGAAGGTTCAATTGGAGCTCCTAACTGATTATGATATGGTTTTATTCTTTGAAGCTGGAATACGTGGTGGTATGTGTCAGTGTGTGAAACGTTATGCTAAGGCGGACAATTCATACACTAACAGTTGTAATAATAGTTACAGTAATGATGATAATGATAGTAGAAATGGTACAGATAACACTTTCATAGCATATTTGGATGCAAATAACCTCTATGGTTGGGCCATGAGTGAACCACTCCCTATGAATGGTTTCAGATGGCTTAGCCAGAAAGAAATAACAGAATTAAATATTATGGAGATAGCTGATGATGGATCCATTGGTTATATGCTCGATGTGGATTTGGAGTATCCAACAGATTTACATTTAGCACACAATGATTTACCACTATGCCCCGAGGCTAAATCAATTAGAAAATGTGTGAAATTAGTTAATACATTAGAAAATAAGTACAATTATATTATTCACTACAGAAATCTTAAACAGGCAATTGAATTAGGACTAAAACTACAGCGTGTACATCGTGTCATTTGTTTCAATCAGTCGACATGGTTGAAGCCTTACATTGATTTAAACACTCTACAGCGGAAGCAGGCTACCAATGAGTTTGAGAAGAACTATTGGAAGCTTATGAATAACAGTGTTTTTGGCAAAATGATGGAAAACGTTAGACATAGAATTAATATGCAGCTTATTATAAATGAAGTAAAATTTACTAAACTGGTTGGAAAAAGTAATTTTAAGGATCGAACAATATTTAGTGAGCAGCCATTATTGGCTGCAGTACATTTAAATCCTTCAACAATTAAATTTAATACGCCTATTTACATTGGTATGTCTATTTTAGATATTAGCAAATTAAAAATGTTTGATTTTCATTACAACATAATGAGTAAAATGTATAAGAATATTAATCTTTTATACTGTGATACTGATTCACTTATTTATGAACTTAAAACACTTGATTTTTATAAAGATATTAAAGATAATGCTCAGTATTTTGATACAAGTGATTATCCAAAAAGTCATCCATGTTATTCATTAGAAAATAAAAAGAAGCTTGGTGTATTTAAGGATGAATTAAATGGCACTCCAATTAGCGAATTTGTTGGATTGCGTCCAAAAATGTATTCTATAAGTATTATTGATAGTAAAGAAATTAAAAAATGTAAAGGTGTACAGTCTTCTATAATTAAGAAAGAACTTAATTTCATAGATTATTATAATTGTGTGAATGGTGTGTGTGGGAAATTATGTGATAATTATAAGACATATTACAATATTCAAAGTCGTCAACATATACTGTATACCCTAGAACAGAATAAAGTAGTATTAAGTGGTAATGATGATAAAAGAATAATATGTAGTAATAATGTAGATACAATAGCTTATGGAAATTCTATGTATAATAAATTCCATAACAATTTTAATGATGTTTTAGCTGAACTGAGAGTGTGTATATTAAATAGAAATATGTATATTGCATGATTACATGAAGCTGTGTATTATTATTAAGTATAATTTAGACATTGTATATTTTTAATTTTACTATGTAATAAAATTTTCTATTAACAATTATTTTTATTTTTTTAATTTGTTAGATTTTGGAATGTGTGGAGGCTTAAAATAATGTGTATAAACTTATACAAAGTGTATAGAGATTATATTATTTTTAATTAAAGAGCATGTATGTAGTAAAAATTTAGTGCTTTTCCCTAGGATGTATTATTTTCCATTAAAGTTTATTGTTTTTTATCTAAAATGATGAGATTTGTACTAAATTGTGATATTTTACCATAAATTGATAGTTTGCACCTAAAATGGGGGTATTTTGTGTAAAATGGATTGATTCCTTTAAAATTCAATGTTTTGTACTAAAATATGAGTGTTATAGCCTTAAATGGTGTAATTTGTATGAAAAGAGTGATTTTAGTTTAAATTGAGCGCTTTTCTATGATACTAGATTTATCTAATCCCTGTTTATAACGTTTGGAGGTTTGCTGCAGAAATTTATAGTTCTTATATCCTAATAGATGTATTGGTGCAACAAAGGAGATGGGTTATTCAAGTGATGGCTCTATTAGGCTGAGAAAATGTGATTAATAGAATTTCTGAGTTGTGATTATGTTTGTCAAAATAATAGAATTTGTGTGAGAGGAAGAAGCTGTGTCTCATCAAGCTTACAAATACTACTTGGTAATTAAATTGTTCATTGTGCTCATTGCATTGGTAGTTATAATGTGATCAAACAAAATTAGTTCTTATACATTGTTGTTGTACAGTAAACAATTACACCAACAGACATGAGTAACTCTTCAGCATCTGAATGCTTACAATCGATTTGATTTTCTAATTTAAATTCATACTAAACAGCTGTATATTAGCAGGGTTACATCAAATCTGTTATGATTGGTAATTTTTGGGGGTTAAATATTGTTTCATTACATTAGAGAGTGTATGCATGCACATACATGGTTATGTATGCAAACACATCAACATCATCATCATTATCATCATTGTTACATCACATGCACACCATTACACTACACACATGTTCATACACTCACACACATGTACGCGTGCACACATTTATAGTACATCACACATATTTAAGCATATAAGCTCCACACACATGTTATTGTGATGGTAAGTTCTAACTCTCATACACTGAAAATAATATAGAGTTATATGTAATTAAATAGTATGCTCAACATACATCAAAAGCAATTGAGATATATGAATAATAATACACAAGTTAGTGTTCTAATCAGTTTCTTTTTTCTCAATCATCTACTTTGATTACTCATATGCAAAGCATCTCACTGGAAACAAATGGGTCAGAAAGGGTTAGTACTGTGGTTGTTTGGCTGAATATATGTGAAGTACCCCCAAATTCTAGAGGTTGAAACACTCCCCCTCATAAAACATTAGTTTAGTGTTTATTTTTATTTTTTGGTTAGACATACATTAATGTACCTTTTAAATTATACAAACACATCAGATTGGTATGGGGTTAGAAAAATTATGAGTTGCTGGTTAACACTAGAACATATTCTCAAAGCATACACAACTAGAAATAATTAGTACCAGTTAATAAATTATTACATTAGTCAGACAATGATAAATGCATCATCAACACACATGGAAGCATCAAATACACTAAGCAACTCAGTATGGGTTAGAAAAAGTTTTAAAGGTGGGTGGTTGATGATAAAATATAATCTCAATATAAATGGAAACATGAACAGCTAGTACCAGTTAGCAGATTATTACATTGGCCAGACAATGATAAATGCATCATCAACACACATGCAAGCATCTAAATACACTAAACAACTCAGTACAGGTTAGAAAAAAGTTTTAAAGATGGGTGATCAATGATAAAATATAATCTCAATATAAATGGGAACATGAAACGCTAGTACCAGTTAGCAGATTATTACATTGGTCACACAATTATAAATGCATCAACACACATGCAAGCATCTAAATACACTAAACAACTCAGTACAGGTTAGAAAAATTATAAGTGGCGGGTTAGCACTAGAACATATTCTCAAAGCATACACAACCAGAAACAACTAGTATCACTTAATAAATTATTACATTGGTCAGACAATGATAAATGTATCATCAGCACACATGCAAACATCTAAATACACTAAGCGACTCAGTACAGGTTAGCAAAATTATAAGTGGCTGGTTAAAGTCTCCTCTTAATCTCTATATCAGTCGAGTGGTGTTACTGAGTGAGGGAGTCCATATACAGGTGTCTACAGAGAAAGCAGGTGGTTGATTTGTATATGGTGGACGTTGAGATATATGGATATTAGTTTGTAACAGTGAAGATGTAGCAAGCAGATGGATGCAATTGGAGTAGAACATGACGGTGCAGTGTTGAACTCTTACTGGATGGTTTGATGTAAAAACCGCGTGTTCATTTGATTATGTATTGACTCTTGATTAGTTGTGTAAAAGGGAGGCGTGGTCAAGAGACTAAATACTCGCTCCTGATTGGCTCTTCTCCTAGAAGTGACGTTTTCTATCTACTCATATCATCTCATATCTTTAACCAGCGTCATTGGAAAAACTCCGGAAAAAAAGCTGATTAACAAACGCTTGAATCTAATAATACTATTACTCAATATGGCTTTGGAAAAAATCGATCCCAAATTCAAGCGATTTGTGACTTCGAAAGTCAAATACAAAAGTCCTTCGCCACTAAATCCTGCTTATCATGTGGTTTACTTTTTGATATTGAAAAATCGTATGATCGGATATGAAGATACTATATATGCCGAATATTACACCAATGTGGCCTACGTGGTCACCTTCCTATACTCCTTGAAAGTTTTTTAAATAACCGTTTCCTTACTGTCAGGGTAAATGGTGTTTTTTTATCTGCGCCCTAAAAGCACCTATAAATATATTTTAAATCCAGAACGACCAGAGAATCAGGTCTCTATCTCCTTCCCATTTATTCTATCGACTTATTTGTTCGTTTAAAATAAACACGGAAACTGTGTAATCGCCTCGAATGTAGGGCTGAACTTATAATGTTTACAAATTTTCTAATCCATTATTTTTCTCTAATATGTAGTTGCAGAGAGCTGTCTGGTATCAGAAGATTATTGCTTGGAGTATACCGACTTCGGATTAATGTAAAACTTTGTCACTACCGTCGATGCGGACTCCGAAATAATCTTTTCCTTAACTTTCCGAATGAAAGTAATCAAGTAAAGTTCGAAGATATATTATTCCTGCTTAAATTAAACAGTAACGTACGATTTAAAATAATTCAGTAAATGCTTTCATATTAATAACGCTTACAATATCTCTTCTCCGGTTACGGCACAAGTTCTATTACTCTATTTTATTAGAAATAATAATATTCTGGTTTAGTTCTCCAAAAGGACAATACTTTTATTTAGCATTTTTCGTATTCTGTTTTGTTTTTTTTTTTTTTAAATTTTATACCTTACGAGAGTTATAATTTTTAGGTAAATCGTTCCGAATTCTTTAGCAATTACAATATTCTACGTGTCCCCTCATGAGATTGCCTCGTTTCGTTCTGAACAATTTACATTCTTAACAATCCGGCCACGTTACGTTTCGACATTGCCCTATTCAAAAGTTGATTTAATACAGTATTATTGAGTTTTATTTTTATTTTATTTTTTTGTTAATATTATATTTAAAGCGCAGAATTTAAAAAAACATCCGCGAAATTAACAACTAATTGCTCCGCAATATAATGAATTAATCATTCATTAGGCAGAATGACTGCAACCCGAATATTGCAAAGTTGTCGTCTGAAACATAAAATAAAATGACAAGGCGCAACAAAAAAACTGAAGAAAAAAAAACAAAACAACATCGAATATAAAAGATAGAAATAGATTATTAATTATTGATAAGTAAAAAGATAGATTTTTTAGTTAAATATTACATGATTACGTATATGTATAAGTTAATTTAAGATGGTAAAGTGTTCAATAGGATAATTCGTCGACAAGCGTTTTAGCTTGACGAAAGTTTTGTATGTAAAAAATAATAAACACATATTTTTCAAAAAAAAAAAAAAAAAAAAAAAAAAAGAAGCAGATAGTGGTGGCATAATTTTGGCAGCAAAGATGAAAGCAATTGTTTCACGAAACGTATCGTCATCCACGATTGTGCTCTAATCGTCATTGATTAAAATCAAATCGTTCATTATTTTAAGAAGTTGATTAAAGAACAGTTTCTGTAGCGACTCTGAAGCCAGAAACTGCAGTTCATTTCTGATGAAAAAAGGGAAAAAAAAGAAAAGATATTCGTATACACGCACAAATTAATAGACGCGGTAACGCGCGGTATGAACTGGCATAGATTTAGGCTCTTTCCGACACAGCCAAAGGAATAAATTGATATTATTTGTACGAAGCTTGATTGTTGTCCCTGAAAGTTGCTTGACACCACTCGACCGCAATACGACTACAATCGTAATAAAATTTCCTTAATTAAAAAGAAACTCCGGGATTTATTTTTTTTTCAATACCCTTCTGGTTTAAGCATTAGCCTCCGTACACATGGTATATACCCATGAAGGTGGCCAAAGAACTGCGGGACAACCATACATATGGAAAAAATTTCACTGTGCGACAATCAATACGTGCTGTGAACTTACTGGAAAACTGAACCAGAAAATAGCGACGAAATAGAGGAAATAGGTCTTTACGTAAAGTTGCGTACATTTATTTTCGGACAAACTCAAAAAATATGTTTTTTTGTTTATTTTTTGGGAACGCCAACCAAGGGCACTGACCCATCATCCAGGAATTACGAATAAACGGATTAGATTTTAATACACAGAGAAATAGAAGAAATAAACTCTACTAAAGCTCGAACAACATCTGGTGAAGGAAACTATGTAATGTAGGAAACACAAAAAGGTGTAGGCAGTTTAAGGTGTAAGAGCTTAGTGTACAGAAGAGAACGCTCCCCTGCACAAGAAGAGAACATTCAAAAAGAATATGATCCGCATCACAAACGCAGTCCTGATCCAAGGGATGAAAAACACAAAGTTGAGAAGAAACAATAGGCAAAAACGAAAAAGAGACGAAGGAAGACAATTATGGTTGAAACGAAGACGCGTTATGAAGGAAATGACGAAGCGACTGAGACCAGGAAAATCGGAAAACCAAGGCCGTAATGAAGGAAGAGACTGTGCATTAGTTTGTAAAAAGAATGAGAATTAGAAAAGGAGGTAATGTAGATATCGGACACCATGATTTGAGGTGTGCTTGCTTAGATGGCAGAAGGATATTGTTAGCAGTAAATTTATTGATATATTTGCCATCAGAGGAAGCAGAGCGAGCAAACGAGTCAACGTCGCTATGACTGGGAATCTAAAGAAGATCAATTTGAATGGAACAAACTAAGAAAAAGGTTAGCAATTATCCATGGTAGTTATAAGAATCTCTAAACGGTAACGTTTCATTTGTGGCAGGGGTAAAAACTAATAATACCGTTTCAGCACATAAGCGGTTGATACGCGTTCAAACACAAGTACATAAAAGTTAAATATACATTTACATGCACATTGTTTCTGATGCGATTTAGCCAATCTAAGGAAGTTTTTGTAAATCAAGTGGCGGAAATGGAATAAAAAAATAGAAAAAAATTCAAATAAGATGATTACTAAGGTTTAATATGAATATAAAAGCTCTCTAGATAACATTTTATTCATTTCGAGCGGAAGTGTATAAAAAATTGTTCTATATTACCTTGGTAATAATAATAAAGTAATTTGTTACAAAATTCTCAACGAAGGGATAGGAGGAATATGAAAATTAATCAAAAATAAATAAATAAATAATAAAGAAATAAAAATTATTTACGTTTAAAGCTCAAAAAAGAAAACGAATGAGTAGATGAGAACAATTTATGGAATAAGGGAATGGAACGGTTAAAATGGGTTGGTCAAGAAAGAGGAAAAAATAGACGTTTGTAGTAATGAAAACAATGCGATTTTCAAGACTGAACCTTAATTGACTCTAATAAGTAATTCAGCAAAGAAGGTGAAATCGCGAAAAATTGAATTAATACGTAATGGTAAATATTCGTGTAAAAACGTTAAATTATAAATAAATCTTTATAATATTTATTACTCCCTTCAACTAATTAAATAACTACATAATTTTCCCTAAAAAAAAATTTGACTTTATTAAAGTATATTAGAGATTTCAGTTATAAAGAAACTATTAAAAAAGTTTGAATACTTTTAATATTGGAAATATTATTTACTTTTAAAATCCTCGCCAACTATTGTGTTTTCTATTGTGGAATGTATTTAAAGTTGATTTTAATTATTATATTAGTAACACAGCCAAAAGAAAGAATAAATAGAAAAAATAAATATTTAGTAGAAATATCTCTTCTTCTTTGGTCGTAATCCTCCGAAGGAATGTCATGACCATTACACTACAGCATCTTCAATTCTTTTTCGCCATTATGTTCGATGATCCACCATCCGTTTACATTCGATAATTGATTCCTCCTTTTCAATTTCTAATTATATCCGTCCATTTAGTGTTTAATCTTCCTCTTGGGCGAGTTCCCTGCACTTTCCCATCAATTATTAATTGTAGCATGGAGTGTTCGTTACGCATAGTATGGCCAAAGAACCTCAATATACTTAATAAAACATCGCCGGATAATCTACGCTTAATGTCGAGTGTGTGTGGAAGCATTCGTTTGCTTTGTTGTCCAGGGTATCCGTAACATACGTCTCCAAACCCACATTTCGAAGCTATCTATACGTTGTTTATCTTTTGCCTTCACCGTCCATGTCTCTGCCACGCACATAAATACAGAGAACAGCAAACTTCGTACTATCTTCTTTTTCACCGTTATTGTGATAGAAGAGTCGCGCCATGTTCTATTTAACCGACACTCATTGTATTCCGGGCTAGTTGTATTCTTCGTTTTATTTCGCCCGTTAAAGTGCCTTTGTCTTCAATAAGAGATCCCAAATATATGTATATATATATATATATAGTCATGCACTGTTTCATAATCTTGGATTTGTTTTTCTGATTCCGGTATTAATTTACCTCGATCTATTACCCCATCAGTTTTGATTTACTCTTATTTATCTTTAGTCCGTATTTTGTGATTATCTTATCTAGTCGGTCCAATAATGTTCTCATATCGTCAACAGAGTCAGTTATAATCGTGGAAATATACAGTTCACTTAAAAAGGGGGAAAATTAAATATTTAAGCAGATATTAATATGCGGTCGAAGTCGCGTGAAACAGTTACTATATACGTGTATACGTATTATATATACAAATATATATATATATATATATATATATATATATATATATATTCATACATGAACGATCCGTTAACTTGCTTTAAATAAAGGAAATTTCGGGAACATGCTTGAAAATCATCAAAAGATCATGCTGAAACCGTCCGTATTAAACAAAAAAGAATAATAATTTTGAATCACAATATACACATATATAACACGATCCTTCGAACCTTGATATGAGGGCAATCCCCGAACCCTTCCAAAAATACACCTATTTCAGGCTTTTGAAGTGGTGTAACCCACTAAGCGAGCTTATGAGAGAAAGCTCGATTATGCTCTGTACTTCGTTACATTTCGGAGACAGTTATCTTTTGATAACTCATTTTTTACTCTTTATTGTTTGCGATTTAAAAAGCGCGAGTAAGCCTGTACCGCTATGCATACAATTTTCGGATAATTTATAAGTTAACGGGACCACCCACCGTTTGGAACTGACCGGTAATAATGTCATTAAGGACGAATCATTAAATATTCGTAATAATTAATGACTGTGTCATTCTCTTACGTTGGTTGTAATAAGAAAATCTGGCTATCTTTCTTCGCTATTAAAAAATCACGTAACTTTTTTGTGTTACGGAAATTGTAACAGAAATTTCTACGCATAAATTAAATGTATCAGTTCTGAAGTGAGATAGCCTCCTATAATTTATCGGTTACAACTGACCACGTTACTTAATAACTTCTCCTTTTTTTTTCAATCAGAAAAATTTTCAGAACCGATAAATTTAACTTACCGTTTGCGTAGCCCTTTCTATTACAATTTCCGTAACGCTAAAACGTTACGCGTGTTCTTAATAGCGCAAAAAGGTTGCAAGACATTACTCTGAACGTAAAAACGACCTAGTAGTCAGTAGTATTACGGATACTCAATGATTGGTCCTTGATGTCATGTTATTACCGGCGGGCCCCGTTTACTCTTAAATTATTCGAAAATTGTATGCATAGTTCACAACCCATTATTTAATTATGTATTATTTCTTCCTGTAAACGTTTGTTTCACTGATATTATAAGTTATGTATTTTTAAACCTTAAATTACGTTACAAAGTTATAGTTTTAAATATTACTCGGACACAAAGTACCTTTTAATTCGTTAAAACATACAACATTTATTTATATTAAATTATTACTTAAAATAAAAGTTACAGACATTATTATTCACAAAAAATATATATAAAAATCCGTCCTACCGGTTTCGTCTACTTGACAATGAATATGTCAAGTAGACGAAACCGGTAGGACGGATTTTTATATATATTTTTTGTGAATAATAATGTCTGTAACTTTTATTTTAAGTAATAATTTAATATAAATAAATGTTGTATGTTTTAACGAATTAAAAGGTACTTTGTGTCCGAGTAATATTTAAAACTATAACTTTGTAACGTAATTTAAGGTTTAAAAATACATAACTTATAATACCATTATTTAATGTTAAAACTTAGTTTATATTGTTTATAATGATTTTTTCCTGTGTAATTACGTAAAAAAAGAATTCGAATTACTCGCTAAAGTTAAGTATTCTTAGAGTAATGATCTAATTCCTTCCAATATGTTTGGCTTTCGCCCGGGGTTTGACCTGGTCGACTGCATCAGTCTTTTCCTATCAGACGTCTACAAAGCTTTCATAGAAAGAAAATTCACTGTTGCTACATTTGTTGACGTCTCCTCTGCGTTTGATAATGTCCACCTTCCTACTCTATGCGCCAAGCTTCTTGGGCTTAACGTTCCATCTAATTTCATCTTTCTGATCCTAAACTTGTTCCAAAATAGATCCCTCTTCCTCTCTACTCCCTCCCGTGTCATTTCCAGATGCATCCACCGGGGACTTCCTCAGGGATCATGTCTTAGCCCCACTCTTTTCAATATCTATCTCCTTAATATTGCTTCCCTCCCTACTATTTCCTCCTCTCTCCTTTTCACAGACGATATCCTCATCTACTCCAGTTGTAATGATGTGGCCGCCGCCAACGAAGAGATCAATAACTCTTTATCTATCCTTAGTATCTCCCTCGCCTCAATTCACCTCTCTCTCTCTCCTTCTAAGTCCTCTTCTATGGTGTTCTCCCTCCGCCCCTACAATCAAGCTTTGGTAAATATTATTTCATCTAACATTCCGATTCCGCTCGTCAGCTCCTTCTGCTATCTTGGCGTTATTCTCAACAGCCGACTCACTTTCTATGAACACATCAACTATCTCTACAATTCTTCCCTCAAAAGATTCAATCTCCTGAAAGCCCTTTCGCCATCCAAATGGGGTGGTGACCCTTCCATTCTCCTAATCCTTTACAAGGCTATAATTCGTTCCAGAATCGATTACTGCTCCTTCATCTATGGAAACTCCTCTAAATCTCTCCTCACCAAACTGGACAAAGTTCAAAACTGCTGCCTTCGGTTGTGCATTGGAGCGCTAAAATCTTCTCCCATTCCTGCTATCCTCTCTGAATCTGCTATGCAACCACTGTTTATCCGCAGATCGCAGCTTGGTTATAATTTTCTAATTAAACGGCTTTCTGTGTCCTCATCTAATCTTATCTCTTCCTATCTTAGTATTAAAAACCAATGGCGATTTGCTCCTCACAAAATCCCAATCCTTTCTCTCGTAGCAGCTCGAGTCTCCAATTTTTCGCCTTATGTCTTTTCTTATTCCAAGCTTTCTTACTTTTCCCATGACTTTTCCAGCATTTGGCAGACTATTAATCTCTTCTCTCTCCCTCTCCAAACCAGCTCCACCGCACATTCTTCAATCCAAGCCGAATTCTTCCACATGCTGGACACATCTTTCCCTTCTCATCTAACATTCTTCACTGACGGTTCTAAAAACGAAAATGGGGTGGGCGGCGCGTTTACCTCCCTCTCACTTAATCACTCTGAGTCCTTCAAGCTCCCTTCCTTCTGTTCTATCTTCACAGCGGAGTCTATCGCAATTTTACGCACAGTCTCGTTCATTCCATCCATAAGAGAGGTCAGTAAATGTCTGATTGTCTCCGATTCCAAAAGTGTTCTTCAAGCCATCTCTTCTCCTCCTTTTCATTCCTCCAATTCTATCATTCCTTTAATTCGTTTTATTATATCCAATTTACTTTCATCCCGTTCCATTACTATTGACCTTTTGTGGGTTCCTAGTCACTCTGGCATCGAGGGCAACGAGTTAGCGGACTTTTTAGCCCGCTCGGCCGCCCGCGATGGTCCTTTATTGTGCAAAATTCCTACCTCGGACATCCTCCTTCTTTCCTCAGCTAATCATTCCCGACTATGGTCGGACATCTATCCTTCCCTATTTTCTAATCCCGCCTCTCATTATCTTCAAATTCAACCGGTTCCCTCTTCCCAGCCGTGGTTTCAATCCTATTCTTATCAACGCTCCGCGATCATTTCCTTAATCAGACTGCGTATTAATCACTCACTTCTACCCTCTTCACGTTTTCGTTTTTCCCTGTCCCCTTCTCCCGATTGTCCCCTTCATAATTCCATCTCTCCTCTCATATGTGATGCAAACCACATCTTCTTTGAATGCCCTGCCCTTGATTCCGAGCGCTCTGTTTTGTACTCGAAAATCTTGGCACTGGGTCTTCCTGCTTCGTATAATTCTTCCTTTGTCCTTTCCTTTCCATCTCCAGATATAATCCCTGTACTCCAATCTTTCCTAAGCTCTATTTCTAATCATCTCTTTATTTAACCCCTTCCTTAATTTCTGTTGTTGTTGGGTCAATGCCGCTGGCGCGCCCAAAAAACAAATGAATAAAACAAAAAAAAAAAAAATAGAGTTATCAGCTAATGTAGAGGTGGATCCAGAAGGACATTTAGCAGAGGGGGGATTATATAATTACGTAAAATCTTCTGCGGTAGGCAGTAGATTTGAGAAATATCCTTTGTTTCATAAAGAAAATCACAAATAAAGTGACCTCTTTAGAAATTTAAAAATGCTTTAAAAATACATAATTGTTACAATTTTTAATTTAACTTTTGTCTTATATTTAGTGGTGAAAAATAAAACGAAATTATAAAATTATACCTTAAATATGGTAGTTTAGAAATAGTAAGATACAAGGCCGTGTCCATGGGGGGGTTTTGGGGGTTAACCCCCCCCCCCATGAGAACTGAAATAGTTATTATAAATACAAAAAAATCTGAAAAAAAACACAAATTTAAAATAAATATTGATGATTTTTTAGGGTGTTTTTACCTACTTTTAAAAGAAAAAAGAAAAAATATGCTCTATATTTTTAGGTACTTCATTAATATTTTATGCAAAAAATTTTTTATTACGAGTATAATTAATAACATATGTAATTTTTATTAATGTTCATATAAGGGGTAATTCATTTATGTAAATTATTAATATATAAGTCAAAATGATGGAAATTATTAATAGTACGAATATTAGTGAAAAATGTATTATAAAATAAATATGCAAAGAAAATTTTCACCCCCCCCCCCCTTTCCAAAATTCTGGGCACGGGCCTGGTAAGATAGTATTTTTATTGGACTTTACTTCTTTCTTTATTTTTGTTAGTAATCCGATCCGAATTCTCTTTGTTCGTGAGCAAGTTGAAATATATATATTTCTCATTGAACTCTATTTTTAATTAAAATTATAAAATAAAAATTAAAAATAAATAAAAATGGTAAAAGATCGATAATAATTACATTTAAAATAGAATAAAAAGGGAGCATTAATAGTTTTACTAGAAAATAGTATTAAATATTAAAATCCGTAGGTAAAATTCATACAAATCTTCTATAGCATAAATTAAGTTTCTCTGTTATAACAAATTTTTTCATAGAGGCTTTGGTTTTTGGGAGGGGTGTTCCCTATTTCCCCCCGCAGATCCGTCACTGGCTAATGTACTAAGAAGAGACGATTGTTTTATTTATATCGCGAAAGAATTAATGTTAGTTAACTTTTCAGTTTCAAGGCGATGAACAAATTTCATTTCATTTCATTATACCGAACTAGATATATTCTATATCCTAAATATTTAGTCAAATAAGTTATTTATCAATCATTAACGTATAAAAATCTACACTAAATACAGAGACAGTGTTTACAGATGTTTTCCAACTTTTCATTTGTGTCGCTTTATCTACCAGGTTAATTTCATACTTTAATTTAGCCAATCTGTCGCGTGTTCAAACAGAGAGAATCCTGCCTTTAGACTGTTGGAGGCATAAAAAAAAAATTGCAAATGAAAATATGATTAAATTTATTTTTTTTTTTATTTAAAAAAATAAGTCGTGGGTCTTACAGGGCAAATATGCCCGTTTTGTGAAGTGCCCGAACTCTTATCAACGTTTATTAAAAAAGATACAAAGTACAAAAATTACAACTATCTTAACTTATTCCATAAATAACATTATTAATAAACCTAGCATTATATTTAAATAAGAGTATATATACATATGACAATACATAACATGCCGCGTAATACGCATCTAAATATCAATACACGCAGACAGCTTAATATTTAAAATCGAAATAAAACATGATCAGTGAGAGCCTAAAATCCAGGAAGGACACGACAAAGTCAAAAACCAAAATCCGTGAATAAAGAACCATTAAAGAGTAGCGAGATAAAGGACGTAGCTTGATCTTCAGTCTTTGCACCATTCCTTCAACCATTTTTGCACCTCCTTTTACCACATACCAATTTTTTTTTTCCTGTAGTATATGATTAGGGATTGTATTTGTTTAAATTAATTAAAATTGAATCATCAGTGTTATCAATTCGTAGGTTTACACCGTAGGGATAGATGTAATATGTACTGCTTTAGTTTGTTATTAACCGAATATATTTTCCCTGGATGGTAATTTTATGTTATTGACATTAAATTCTATTAATCTATAATAGAAATAGTACATCTTGAGGGACATTTTATCGTTTTCCTTTCACACATAATAGATTCAGAGTCGTTTTGCTTCCAGTAGGGGAGTATAAGTTTCAAACACCTCTTCTGTATTTTATTTATTTCTGTTTTCTTAGCCTCACATAATATATTTGAATTCCATATAAGATTCTAGACATTGTTATTGAATTATAGTATATAGGTAGTGTTCGATAGTACCTGCTTTATTTTATATAAAGCTGGAATTGTCTGTCTTATTTTCGAATTTAAATTTGAATGTGTTTTTTCCAGTTCAGGGATTTATCCATATATATATATATATATACCTAGATATTTTAAGTAATTTACGTTCTCTAACGGTGGACAAAAACATATATGGGTATTGTTATCTACATGAAGCTCATGAAGGCAATCATTATTATGAAGGACAATTCGCGGATGATCTTATGTTTAGAACTGTTCCGAATGTGTAGTACTTTTAATTTATTTATATTTTTATACATAACACATGTGCACATTTACTAAAATTATCAATTTATTTGATAAATCGACCCCCTATCTTATTAGAGTTGCTTTCAGCGTTATTTTACGTTCTTATACTTACACCGGGATTACGTTTACACTCAAAGCTAGTTGGTAAATTTTCAAAAATTATAATATTTTTCAACATAGAAAGCATCTTCCGATTTCATTTTATTACTTATTTCACATAGTTACCTAAGATTATTACATTGTAAGTATAATTTTTGAGTGTTTTTTTTTTTTTTCTATTTTTAATAAAACAAGTATTCCCGCTTCAAAAACTTAACAAGCCAAATGATAATTTAATGAAAATTTGTAAATTTTCATTTTATGCGAAAGTTTAATATTGTTCATTTAAATAACAAAGATGCAAAGGAGAACGAGATAAAAAACTGAAATAGATAAAATTTTTCCGCATTATTTAAAACTGCAGAAACAGGAACAATAAGCTGGCTGAGAGCCGAAGTAAGAGGACATAGTTCGGGTCATTTATCAAATGTCCGCCGAAATGACACAGTCGGTTAACTATGTGAAAACAGCGATCTGCGAGAGGGCAATTCGGACTAGGAAATTCCTTTGAAACGCTTTTTCGTTTACACAAAAAAGTAAACAGACACACGGAGGAGCAGGCGACGTTAGCAGATTGCGGTTAGCTTAGCCCCTCTTCTCTATCGGAGAAGCTGCCTGAAAGATTTCTCTTTTTGTCAACGGATGAAATATGGACCGGATCATGTTGTAAACGTCTGTTCATAATTTAACCGCGCCGTTTGGCAATCAATAAAAAGGTACAACGCCGGGCAATGTTCAATATTTGACTCTTCACTTCGATCCGTAACATCTCTCTGCCGGCAATCATTCATCTTCTCACCTGGCAAGTACGGAACTTTTTGCAGCTAAGCGATTCGCTAGCTGCTATGCCGCCTGAATATTCTATTACTGGAGCAGTCAGTCGCATTCGGTTCATTTAAAAGGTCGGAAACGTTAATGTTTGCCTAAAAAAAGTCACATTCCATGAAAAAAAGAAAATTTCGATTTTTTTCAGTTTTTTTTTTTTTTTTTTTTTATTGTTTTTCGTAAAATTAAAATTACTAATGGTTTTTTTTTGGATTTTTTTTCGATTATTTTATATTTTTTTATTTTATTTCAATGTCGCTGCAGTCTTCTTCATGAGTTACCTTCGATACGAGACAGAGACGCTTTAGGAGATTTTGGATGTAAAAATCTGGGACACCTCGAAAGACACAAGAAGACCAAAAAGGAGATATGATTACAAAGATGAATGGCCAGCGTGACTTCGCATTTCGCTGACTGAAATTACGATAGGGAATCCCCGGCTGATTTAGGATGATCGAAAATATTTCTAAATTTTCATATTTTGCCCTTCTATTTTACACAATGTATCTTTCAGAACATATCTTTTCTTCCTGTCATTCATTTTCCGAACATTTTATCTTTCTTCTTCTACTATTAGAAGACTTTACGCTGAAAATTACGCATTATTATTTCCTACTCCTGAATCGGTCATTTGCAAAAAAAGTGACTGCAGCCCTCTTCTTGAATCGGATGAAAGTTATTCCCGCTCCTGGAGCTTTTAAATTCCCCCTTCAATTTCGATTAATAATTGCGCAATTTATTAAATGGGAAAATACACGAATCATTCAAATTACTATTATATCAACATGTTTCGTAACTACACATTCGTGGTAGCATGCGTCTTTTCTTAGATCCTCTCTATTGGTTTCCTTGCTGAACCCCTTATTCGTCCGTACCTTACCATTTGCAAGAATTTACAATCCTTACCTCCAGCACAGCTGCGACTATTATTATTATTATTATTATTATTATTATTATTATGCACAATTGTGGTATATGCCTTAATATGTGTCTGCGCATAGATGTCGGAATGATAGGACAGCTCTGAAGAATTGTTTAGAGATGTTTTTGGTTTTTGGACTTTTTTCATCGGGGGGTCTTTTAGAGGATTCTCCGTCGATGAAATCCCCTTAGACGCGTGTTCGATGACGCTGATTTCAAATGGTCATATGCGCATTAGCGAACGTGTCTGTAATTTGAATGCGGTGGTACGTTGAACTGGCGGGGTAGATGAAAATACGATGTTTAAAAAGGAGGCGGAAATTAGAACACGTGATTGAAGCTGTAAAACGAACTATTTTCAGTCTGTAAAATTGAAAATTCGATTAACCGTTCATTTACTCTTTTCGTTTCGCCTTTGTTAAAATAAATCGTGTTTTTTGCTCGCAATCTCTTCCACTGTACTCTCTTGTGTTCCTTCTGTTAATCTATCAGCGAGAATTAAAACCTTTGCTTCGGTGAACAATTTTTTAACCGCTACTTTTCATATAGTAGTTGCCAACTAAACAGTTTTAGGACTATTATTATTCTCGTAAATTATCTGTTATCCTACACCCCTATGACGCGTTATAAAAAAGTCGCTCAACATGTTTCATCTTATCGCTACAGAATGTGCCTCCAGAGAATGCCGAAGTGCACTTTGAAGTGCGGTCGCCGCGAGATGATTTTCAGTTAATAGTGTTCCGATGTCGTTTTCCTTCTCTAGCTTTAGCCGTGAAAAACAA
Source organism: Icerya purchasi (assembly GCA_039619475.1). Lineage (NCBI taxonomy): Eukaryota > Metazoa > Arthropoda > Insecta > Hemiptera > Monophlebidae > Icerya > Icerya purchasi. The sequence goes on from CM077115.1 coordinate 245,982,312, forward strand.
AAGTAGAATTTATCGGCTAACGGTACACTGTAGGAAAAACCAACCATATCAGTTTTTTTACCGGCAGGAAAATCCGAATGTATCGGAAGGTTCGGGCGCTAAACGAAACCGATACATTTGCTGTCCATTCCCCAATAGCAAAAAATATTCTAAGGCGAGTGACGTTCTTCTTAAGAGCGTAAAAAGTGTTTAAAAAAATATCATTTTCGATTTTTAGAAATCTTGCCAGCTTGTAGAATCTAAAATTTGCTAAACTACAAAAATACATTTAACGCAGATGGGCTAGTGAACACGCAATGAAGAAATCAGATTTTGGATAGTACCCCAAAGAAGGTAGAAGACTCCAGCTAGCCAACTCGAGCCGTAGTTTAGATCTAATTATCGGTTTGTATAAAATTTTTCGGTCTCCTCCTTGTTCTGGTAATCGATCTTCCTCGACGACAATCTTAAGACGTCGATACCGGGCTTTTTTAACAGTTTCATATGGTCGCTTTATGAGAGTTTCGTGTCGAATGTAAAGCTCGGGTAACGTCAAAGTTTTCGAATGGAACAATTTTGGAGCCTAATTGTAGATAGACAACTTGAAGAGTCGGTTTAAGTTAGATAAGTTTGAAAAATATTCAGGGGGGTTCTGGATAAAGATCAAGTCAAGCAGATGATCGCCAACGTTCTTCCAGGATAGAGCATACAGAAGAAAAAGAAGAATTGGTTTGTACGATCAATGGAAGTCGACACCTGGCGTTTTTTTCGCCGAAAATTCGAAACCAGATGGAGTCATTAATCTATCGGGCGACTTCAGAGTCACCTCCGAACCGACTTTTACAAAGCAAGTTAGAATCGACTCTGTGATGAAATATAATTCGACTATAAAGACAGATCTTAAAAAGTGAACTTGTAATTTAACACAAACAAGTCGATTCAAAATTCTGAAAAAAATCTATTTTAAAAGAATCATCGCGTTATTCCTTGTCAAGAATTTTTTTAGGTTCTAGTTAGTTGTCTCTTCTTCCCATTGTGTCTGGGCAAATGAAAAAAAAAAAAAAAGTAGATCATTTACCGCAGTACTATAAGCAAAAAACCGTTAACGTACTTTATTCTTTTTTATCTGCTTCCGTTATTTATTAATAGCTATTTTATATTTCCCTATTTTTTTTATTATTCATTTTTTTTTTTTAATTCCCTATTTCCGACATTGCGTATGGGGCAAATTTATTCTGAAATTTGTCTATAAAGGAGCAGGGAACTAGAGCACCTAAGAATATAACATATGTGTCATGTGACCGATAAATGTAGATGAAAAAAAACATAAAATAAACTATGTGTGTAGTAGCTCCCTACAAATGTACTTAGATTATTGGAAGGCGACGGAATGTAATAACTAGTCTGTATTTCTTCTTTTTTTTTTTTTTTTTTTTTTTTTTTTAATACAATCTTGTTATGATAGTCATAAAAGAAATAAATGTAATAATAACGAGAACGGCCGGAGAGAGCACACCGAACATGCAAACAAACAGTAGGCTCGGGATCACGTTTGAATTAAATTTCCCTATTACCATCGCTTGCGGGACTGTCATATATCCGATCCTATTAATATTACGCTGATAGCGAAAGTATATTACCCAGTTGTGTCATTCACCGAGAAAAGAATAAAATTGCCATGTTGAGTAGAATTTCCATTTGTTATCGCGTTAATGGCAAACGGTGTATAATAATATGACTTTCGCCACTATTCTAGAGTCATTGATTGTTTATATTGCGACTTTCAAAAAATGAATGTTTAACAGAATTAGGAAACTAAACATCGACTCAACACTCTAGAGTTGGGCTAGGGTCGACTTACACGACATTCAATTCGACTCTAAGTTGACTTGCGCTACAAATTTGAGCCGCCCATCTCTACTTGCAGTACTGAAATTAGTGACGTGAAATTTGTCATATATCGAGATCATACATAAATGAATAAAGGCCTGCAATTGCTGATTATAAAAACAAAATTTCCCTTAATATTTTGTTTAGTAAAATATAAAGTTTCCAAGATGGTGCGTGGAACAATTAAACATTATGCGACGAAAAATATCAAATTATTTTCAAATATTTCAAAGAAGGGTCAGAAAATATGTAGTATTCAAATAGAATATGAAAATATCGAAAGAGTATCATTTAAAGTTGAAACCAAATACATAGAAAAGATTAAAAAAAGAACATACACAAATCCAAGGAGCACGAATCGAACTACTATTCAATCGATTTCTTTCGTGTTCGAAATTATTTAATATAATTTAAAAACTAATTAGATGTTGATAGTGAGTTATTTCGGCAATTTTTTAAGAGTAGTATTATTCCGAAAAAAAAGAAAAAAACATATATATATACATATATATATTGTACTCTGTTTGCTTCTTTATGTTCAATTTCTGAAGAATAAAATTCTGCAAATGGTGTCTGCTAAAATAATTAACTTTAAGTTGTTTATTCATTATAGAACATCTTGTGCAATTACAAGTTTAAGTTGATTTAATAAGAAGTGTTACTAAGGGCCTCTTCCCCCATGGAGCGCTCAAGTCCTAAACTTTAATTATAAATATTTACAAGATTCATTTGCGGAAAGTTCTAAGTAACCAGCCCATCTTTAGAACTTCGAGTATATGTAATTAAATGAGCACCACGGCGGATGTGCAAACATATATTTTACGTAGAACTATACATGGAGAATGAATGGAAAGCTGCAGTCTGCAGTTGAGAAACAGCGAATTTCGACAACAATATCAGACGCTACTGCGCGCCGAAAATTGAACACAAAATAGCGTCCAAGTGTAGGTAACATTTTGCGAACCGAACAAAATCATTCGAACTCTTACCTTAAGTTTAGCTGAATAGTACTCGTAGCTGCGCTAAAGCGAGATGTTCCTCATTTTTATTACTGGATTGTATTTGTCGAATATACTTTTTTTTCTGTTCTTCTCTTATATATACATATATATATATATATATAAACTCGGCCATTTTGGACTCGTAAAGGGCTGTGCTCCCTGACCCCTCTTTCTTTCATTTCTGTCCCTTTCTCTTCTATATTTTTTATAAAATGATCAAAATTTACAATGTAATTCTTACTGGCAAAAACAAAAAAAAATAACATAATCACAAAAAAATCCTATCCTAACATTTAACTTTCATTATATAAAATTGAGCTATTTATTCGTTACATTTTTCGTTACATATTTCGGTACATAAAATTGTGACTATCATAACCTCAGAAATAAAACTATTTAAATAGCAATGATATATTTATTTTTTAATTTTTGTTCATACGTACGAGTATTAAAGGAATTGTGCCTGGTTATAAACGCGAGACAATTGATAAGAAAAATGCGTGAGTTTAATGTAGTGATGGATATGCGCTTTATGGATTTTTGCAAGCCACTTAATTGAATTAAACAGAAGAAATTTACTTAAGTGCCGCCAGTTCATTTTTACTAAAATATTAGTTCAGAATGCGGAAAACAGCAATAAATGAACGAACTAAAATCTAAATAGCAACAAAACATACGAATGAAAAAGACGAAAATTAACCACAACATAAAGTAAATAAATAACATTTAATGGCAATATAACCGAAAATTGCGCCGAACCGCACCAGGCCGCCGATTACATCGAAATTCGAGAATTTTATTAATTACTGTTGTAGCATAACACGTCGTAGAACTCCTAAACCATGCTATAAAAAAGAAATAGTATTTTTATTGAAAAAGTGTGACTTAACAAGGATTAAAAGGAGTAAATCAAAAAAAGATATGTAAAAGTTATTTATTAACCCGAAGTTAGGAAGAATGCAGTGCTTTATGTAAAAATTAACGATTTCTCTCTTCCGTGTATCCATAACTTTCGGAGAAAGAAAGCTCGCATGACGCACACAATTGGTCATATTAAAAAATTTAAAAAAATAAATTAAATAAAATAAGAAAATTAAGACATATTAAAGAAATACATTATAATAAATTTAAAGATGATTTAAACATGAAAACACGTGCATCCTTAATGTGGTGGCTTGCATATGCAGAATTAAAAAAAGGGAAAATATAGCAACAGTCAAAAAGAAGACAGTAGCAGATAGCGCGGCCAGTAATTTTTTTTTTTAAATTCAAGTGACAAAACCTATTCGTAAATTAAAACAAACTAAACACCGAGCCTAAATTTAAATTTATTAATATAATATTTACAAGACATATAACATCAAGGGCGTCGCCAGCCGATGGGCCGGGGGGGGGGCAAGATGATAGAAAGAGGATATGAGTTATAGAAAAAATAAAATTTATAAGTTGTAAAGGCTTAATATTTTATTAAACAAGAATAAAATATTAATTAAAACATAATTTTCGTGGGTTTCTGGCAAATTGTTCATGATTACGCGCCTATGAATACTCATCATAGCCAGTTGATTAAAAAGTTTCAAGGCTCCACGGTGGGGCAGCTGCCCCTCCCTGTCCCCTGCTGGTGACGCTCATGAACATATTAATATATTACTAAGAAAAAATCGATATATTATCGATGAACTAAAAACAATACGAAAATGAACTGACGGCAATAATGTAATACAAACGGGGGAAAAAAATGAACTTGCGGCAGTTAAGTAAAGTCTTACCAATGAAACTTTTATTTATTACATGGATTCTACGAATAACAATTTAAAATGCGAAAAAAATTATTTTTAAATATATTATGCGAAAAAAATTATTTTTAAATATATTACGCGTAAAAAATATGTGCAACTTCTTAATACACATGATTTACTGATCATGGATAACTTCGGTCGGACGCCGAATGTTTCAAATAATTTCGCGATAAAAAACTTTTTTTCTAAGTGAATTTTAATTACCTAAATATACATAGGTACGTATACACATATTTCTTCAGTGAAGTTCTAGATGAGTCCCTCTGTGGGGCGGGTCATTTCACACCAAGCTAGACTTAACAATGCCTATGATGTATTGGATACAGAACTGCACGGAATTTCTTACTGCCTCTAGCACCTAGCCACGGATTACAACAAAACTATAAAAGTTCTCATAGTCACCGATTCCCTACAGGCGTTATCCATGCTGAAAAACCAAAAATGCAGCAACCCGCTAATATTGAAAATACACTACTTTCTAAATCAGTTAAACGAAACGAACAGTCGGGTGGCGTTCATATGGATCCCAGGACACATCGGGGTACCTGGTAATGAGAGGGTCGATGTGGAAGCGTCCTCAGCGTTATCCTCGCCAATGCCAGAGGACGCGGACCTACCAACCTCGATAATGCATATTTTTTTTATACAACAACTGTGCTTCTTCTGCGACCAGCCTGGTGTATACCAACAGTTTCACACATTCTTCTCACGTGCCCAAAGTTCGCCACATTCAGGACGCAACATAGCCTACCCAGTAACATACAGGATTGTCTGGCAAATACTACAACTAACGTCATAAGTATAAAAAATAAATGCTAAAATAACAAACTAATACGTAAGTAACAAAATTAATATAAGAATAGAGTTCGATTATATTTTAGCTGAAGATGGGTTATGCCCGAAAACGTTCCTAAGATAACAAGTTTGATATTCTTATATTAATTTTGTTACTTACGTATTAGTTTGTTATTTTAGCATTTATTTTTTATACTATAGTTACTAACAAACAGGATGATAAAATATTCTTTAATAACGTCATAAGGATTATAGCCTTCGTTAGAACGAACACATATAAGTTACCTCCATATATGTGCTGTAATGACCTTAGTGGTTACAAACGGCGCATATAAAAAAGTTTAGGAGGAGAATTGAAAAAAAAAAAATATACAAATTTGTAATTTTTGGGTTTTAAAATACTTCAAATTTAATGTAAGTAATTTTAGTAAATTGTGGCTTCATTTTTGTGATTAAATTATTTTATTTTATTGTTAGAAAGTAGATTCTTCAAATTAGGAATAATCTTAGTTTATGTATTCTTGGAAAATTTTTATAATATAAGGGAAAAAAAACGATTATGTGTATCAAGAAAGATAATAAAAATGTGCGCGGCGCTTCATGATTATACGTATCACTCTTGTGTAGCGATCGAGCTAATCTTTTCTGTATTGTACTAATTTTAGTATGTGTATTTTTCTTGGAAAATTTTTAGAAAATAAAAAAAAAAATTAAGGATTACATATATTACGAAAGGTAATAAAAATGTGCAACAGTTCACGATTTTACATATCACCCTTAAGCGGAGGTCAAGCTAATCTCTGTATCGTTCCAATATTAATATATATATATATATATGTATATATTTGAAAAATTGTTGTAAAAATTTTAATTTAACTTTGAAATGTAAGATACAATTTTAAAATAATTAGTGTAATTATTTATTGTTGTTTTTAAAACAGTTATAATAAATTTATGGTTAAATTATTTTACATTCAGTGATAAATTAATTTTTTTACTTTAAAAATTTTAAGTTACTGCTTTAAGAACATCTACAAAATTCTCTACTAACCAGAAGTCGTTATTTTAATTTAATTTTAATTGTAAATTTTAAAACCATGTGTCTGAACCTGTTAAAAGATCATACGTTATGTTTGCGATAGACAGGTTAGTTTTTGGCGCCATTTGTTACTATTGGCCGGCTATTTGTGTTGCAATAGAGTACAACCTGTTCTAGCAGTTTCCATCTTGCTTTTCTCTGCTGCGTGTTCCGTGGTTTCCGAGTTTTGTTGCTTATTATTCTTTTTTTTTATATCTTTTTGTTTATTCCTGTTTTTATGCGTATTCTTCCGAATTGCAGGTGAATTTAATTTTTGCCAGTTTCTTTCCACTACATTTCGTCTTTCTTCAATTCATTATTCTATTTAAATTTTTTTTGTTGACAAAATATGGTTTGTTATACATATATATGTATATACCTTCTCAGGGTTTGCTGGACGTGTCGAAATATGTTAACGATAAATAAAAGCTTAGAATTTCGGTGTGGACAACGGAGTGACGATGTTAAATGTCATTACCAGAAATCAGCCAAAATTGGGTCGTGTTTTTTTCGCTGTAGGGTACCTACGTTAGATATGTGGATGTTTGTTGTGACGGTTCTGTATGTTCGTAATCCCGGTCAATACGTACCCAGTTGGGATTCGGCACGCAAACAATTAACGACTGAACCTCCTTTTGCCATGAACTTTATGATACATTACTTTGATAAACATTTGACTCCTTTAGGAGATAGAGGTCGAATTTGTTGCGATTGATGAAGCTAAATTCGTCAAATCGAAGTTTGTGCCTGCATCCTCTTCACGCCAAGTTATGGGCTTTTGACGTTATTGATGTTTCCACGGGTAATTTCTATATTCCCGATCGAAGTTTCAAAACTCTTCTTTCCATTATCCGTCGTGTTATCCGTCCAGGTTCCATTATCCGCTCAAATGAATGAAAGGAGTACGAACCTCTTTCAAGTGATCCCCTACTTATATCTACCGGACCGTCAATCATTCGGAAACATACGTTAATGTAGATACCAATAACATCGAACCTTTTATGGCGTGAAGCTCAACGTAAAATTCCGAAATATGCTAATAGGAAAGAACTGGTTTCTTATTATATTACGGAATTTTACTTTCTACAGCGAATAGTACCAGATTCCCGACGAATACATTAATTATTTAACACCACCGCAGAAATGTACCCAGTTTACTGAAATATGTAAATTTACTATATTTATTTAATGCGTTGTTTTCTGAAAATTATTACTTATTTTAACATTATTTCAACAATTTTCTCTTCGTTACTTTACTTTTTTTCGCGCTAATTTAATAACTTTGTTATTTTTTTTATGTTCGCCTTTTTTTCGCGTCAACTTCATTTTTGCTCGAAATTTTACCCCGTTCATTTCTGCTCTCATTCGTAATTTTTGTTAGTTCATACAGTATGAATAAGACCAAAAATGAACGAACTGAAATTTCGACCAAAAATAAACTGAAAGTACTCCTCATCTAAGCGTTTACATTTTTTCTTTTCTTTTTTTTTCTTTTTTTTTTCTTTTTTTTAATTACACAATATATAGTGCTTTGGTTACAATAGCATACATATATATATATACATATATATATATATATATAAATATCGATAATTCAAAAATTTGATAAAAACAGTAACGCTGAGTTTGGTGGTGATTTTGTGGAAGAAAAATGAAGGGATTTAAATTATTCAGAAATGAAATGACAGTCGTGAGATATCGGTTCTCAGTAATAAACGTCATATATTCATCACGCATAATTGCCAGCATAGGTACCGTGTAGCCAAATAGCTAGTGGCATATTTTTTTACCTGTTCGAATGAAATGTTGGCGAAACCGAAATTAGGTGAATCGAGAATAAGTCGAATGAAAGTTGGGACTCCGTTTCTCCATTTGTCACTTCAACTACGGTGAACGCAGACGAAGCGTTATATTTTATGAATAATTTTAGTATAAAATGTGATTAAATATTAACCGATAATTATTAAAAATAAATTCTAAATTTTTACCTGATAATAGCAATCAGAACGGAAATTTCGTAAAATCCCCGAGAAAAATAAGTAATAAATTATTTCAGCTCGATTACCGGCAGAATGATAGATGGATGCTTCACAAAGAAGAGTACAACAGTTTCAGTCATTTAATTTTTTTGATTACGTAACGAAATAGTCAGTCTAAAAAAAGTAAAATTTTTTCTGATAGCAAAATGTAAAATCGAACGCAATCGATGTCATCATCATCATCATCATCTGGTGCAGCAGTTAGTGAACTGGTTCGCCCCTATGCTTCGTCTTTTCCATTCGTATCGGTTATTGGTCGTCCTTTTCATTTCTGAGTAACTGGCGCAGCCGGAATCTCTTGTCAGCTTATCTACCCAGCTTAATCGTGGCCTACCTCTTACACGTCTTCCCAGGATGTATCCTTCCATTATATCCCGCAGCCAATCCTCCATGTCGGAGCCCATCCAACGCAGTTTTCAACTTTTAATTTGGTTTAGCACCTGCCGTATTTCGCCGATTCGGTTTAAAATTTCTTGGTTGGCCCTCTTTTCCGTCCAGCTTATCTTCTCCTATCGTCTCCAGCGCCACATTTCAAATGCCTCTATCTTATCCTCCTTTCGTTTTGTACATGTCCACGTTTCCGAGCCATAAAAAGCTACCGACCATGCACGTATGCCTTGATGATGCGCTTTCGTAGTTCTATGGACATCGTTTTGCTGGCGATTATTTTTACCTTTTTCATTAAAGCCTGCTTTTCCATTGCAAACCGTTCCCGTATGTCTTGGCAACTGCGTCCATCTTCGGTAGTAGTGCTACCCAGATATTTAAAAGCTGAAATCTGTTCCAGCTTTGTACCATCAATTGTATAATGTTTACCCGATGCGGTCTCGTGCCAATTGTCATTATTTTAGTCGTCTTTTTAATATTAATCAGCATTCCGAACTTTTTTGCTGATTCCTTCATTTTGTTTATCATTTTCTGCAGCATACGTCCACTGCCTGCTAGTACGGTCACATCACCCGCGAATTTAATAGTGCGCACTTTTCGTCCTCCCACTTTTATGCCGTGTGCTGTCTCATCAAAGGATTCCAACAGAATTAGCTCTGCTACAATATTACATAAATCAGGCGACAGTGGGAAACCTTGTCGAACTGCTCTTCTGATTTTTACTGGTTCAGTTTCATCGTCTCTGGTTCTAATTACGGCTTGTTGTCTATTATATAGATTATAGATGAGGGTAATGATCTCCTGAGGGCAACCGATTCGCTGTAGAAGTGGAAAAAGTTGATCGCAGTTCACTCTGTCAAAGGCTTTTTCGTTGTCTACGAAGCATATGTAGATTTGTCTTGCTCTACTTATGAAGAAGCGCTCTCCAAACGATGTATAAGGAGATATATGTATGTATATTCGAAACAAAGGGAAAAAAGTAGGTAATAGAGACATCGTAGATAAACTCTTAGGAGGTTCCGGTTGTGCAGTCAGTTCGGCAATAGTGTTCTGTTCAAGTAGGACCAGGTTCGCATAGCGATTCCATAAATTAAGAATGTAGAAAAATTTCACTTGCGCGCTAGGCTCATGTTCATAGTTGACGAGCAGATAACAACATAGTCGTAGTTTGTTCAAGTAATTTTTTCAATTCTACGATAGTAGGAAATATTGCGAAGGTCTCAATTCTTTTATACTTCTAGCTGTTAATCGTCTATATTTCAGATGCTTGCAGCAACGTGAAAATACTTCCTGGCTTTTAAGAACTTTGAAAGAAAAAAATTAACTCTCTTTCGTGTCTGTCTGTTCGGATGGAATTTTACAATCGACTTTCAATATAACCTCCCGGTGAACCATAGACTTGAAATTTTGAACATAACTCAGAACTGGATGACAATGCATTATTATTATGTAAATATTATATTTATATATATATTAATATTTATTAATAATATACTGATATTAATCAGAATGACGTTACCACGGACTTAACTAAGGCGGGCTTATTCTTAAATTCTCTTTTTCGTGGATCTTCATATATGAGAGTACGGTCTACCCCACTTTAACAGTTCTGTTCATCCTACACGGATAGTTGCTTTCTCTATCTGTTTCGTAGGCTCTTTCACGATAAACATGAGCAGTAAGAGCATGTCAACGAGCGCCATGTATGTTTAGTGAATGCGTTTGTCATGCTGACACAATCTTACTGCTTGTGTTATTTTACCGTATGTTTGAAATCGGTTGAAAAATTCCGCACAAATGTGTAAGCCGCCTTAAAATCGGAAAATAATTATTTCAATAAAAATTTTTCAGGAAATATTATACTTTTTAGTCCAATTTAAAAATGCGGTGCATTTTAAACACGCGGATTCGTCTTAAGTCGTCGGTCAACCTTCCTTCGCTGAACTGTGCCCACTCTCTATAAGCAAGTCACCGAAATCTTAGATTCGATACAAAATTCACTTTACCGCTGACAATATCAACTAACTATAGCAGGGTAAACCTGCATCTCGACATAGATCTTCAACTCCAGAAATTCTCAAAAAGAGAAACATGTCCGAGCATCTTACGTTCCGAATATCAATGCATGATCAGCAAATATGGCAGTTGCAAAATAGTTTTCACTGACGGCTCCAAAACACCTCAAGGAACAGGTTGTGAAATAGCATCCGACAAAAAAATTATTCTCCGTTACTCTCTTCCGGCACTATATTCTTTCGGCGGAACTATTTGCTATAAAACTTGCAACCTCATATGTACGGACTCATTAAACGCGATCACATCAATTCAAAAATATAACTCTCCTCACTAACAGCCAATAGCCAAGGAAATTATTCGCACTCTTTGTAGTACAAGTATCCGTGTTTCGTTCGCATGGATCCCATCACGCGTTGGGATCCAGGGGAATTCATACGCGGATACTGCGACAAAAGAAGGCTCATTGTTCTTTCCGGTACCGAATATCGAAATTCCGTCAATGGATCTGATGAAGGCTTATATGTATAGTGCAAAAATCACTTCAAACGTGACAAAAACAGCGGACCTACATCCCAAACACGAACAAGCTGCGCTCAATTCGAGATACTATTCGACCATGGAAAATACCTCATTATCTAGCAGGAATGAAATCGTTGTCACAAGACTCCGCCTAGGTCACTCCAAAATCACTCATAGTCACCTCCTATCCAGACAACCTATTCCACTGTGTTCCAATTGCAATTCTCCTGTCACAATTCAACATTTCCTCGTCAGCTGTCCCACCTTGTAATTCATACCGAGCACAAATTCTCTAGTCGTTCAACCTTTACGAAATCCTGTCTGATTACCACGATAAAATTAAACACCTCCCACGTTTTCTCAAGACCACTAACCTATTCCACTCCATCTAACTCTTATTCTATCAGTGCCTCTGGCCTAATCAAAGAAGAAGAAAAATGCGGTTTTTTTAATATTTTTTTATTTAAATAAATATTTTATGTTCTTTCACACATAATTTTTGCCCATTTGGATCAATTTCGATAATTCTCTTTGTTCAATTCAAAAATCGATCAAGACAGATACACCGTATAGTCATTGAAATAAACGTGAAAAAATGCGGTCGCTTTAGGGAATTTTTAGTAATATAACAAACGCGTAAAATATTACCAATAACGAAGCGTGGAAACCTAAATTAAAGAAAAACTAATGTTTAGTAAAGCGAAAGATTAAAATATCACGGATAAAAATATGAATTCGCGAGTAAAGAAAAAGGTAGAACAATTGTCCAAAAATTAAATTGGTGGAATTTTTTACCGGTAATTAGAACACATTATAACGGAGTGGAACGTCGAGTACCAACAGAGTAGTAATGAAAAAGGGAAAGACTACTTAAGAACACAAAATAATGTCCTAAGGGTGGTCCCTTGGTTTAAAGAAGCGAATAACTTTGGAAGAGACTTTATAGTAACGATAACGAGATTGAGAACAGGACACAACAAAACCCTAGTTTACTTGGCAAAAATGAATATTACCAATAACAGTGTACAGCTGTAGAATAGAGGGTGCAATAAATCATTTTATTTGGCAATGTAAATTTTACGAGCAGGGTAGGGACAAACTTAGAACAGAAATCTTATCAGAGCTGCATACCTTTTCAGTTTCAGGAACAGTGACGGATCCAACATCGAATTTAGCTGCATTAGTATATAAATTTATAAAATACCGTAACACAGAAAAATAGAGAAAATAAATAAAAAAGTTTTATAAAATACCCTATAAAGGGTTAAAATAGCAAAGGCTAAGCCAAAAAAAAAAAAAGAATTTGAAACCGCCAAGCACGTTTTGTATCATCATTGACGAAAACATGATGTACGTGCATCTTAACATTACCGCGTATAACGTTCATCTATCTGAACTGACTGGAATGGTATTCTTTGTTTATAAGAAACTGTACGAGTCATTGGTAGTCTCATATATCCGTGTATCAGTAAGTGCTGATACTCGGCAGTCACTCGTTAAAAAGAGATACGATATACTTTCTTTGCTTGAAATAACCCCAGACAAACATTCCCCGGAAAATTTTCCATTAGAATACGGAGAAAATATGAACAGCCAAAATTTTAAAATTAAATGGGCAACAATAATCCGGGGTTATTTGGGGCATTACCGTATGAAAATTTCGAATAAAGATAATTGAAAACCTTAAAGCACGATTTATAAGTTCTTCACAGACAGAATTTGAACATTGTATTCCTAAATCGATACCTAACATTATGCAGTACCGAATATAGCATCATTTTAGATTGGTCTCTATGCATATTAGTAGTTAAAAATGTTTGCACTTAAAATTTAAAAATAAAATAATTTTTAAAAAAAAAAAAAAAAAACCGCTTTCAAGGTTTACTCTAAAAATTTTGATAAAAATACATTAAAACGGAAACGATTATCGAATAAAATATTTTTTCGCTTTCTAATGCACTTCTATCAAATTTTTAAAATAAATCACGAAGTTGATATTCTTTGTTTAAAAAAAGAAGAAAAAACAAATCGATTTTTATATATGTCATCGTTATTGTTGTTTGTAATAATTAAACTGATTTATTAGCCGATTGGGAACAAAAGTGTCGAACCAGCGTACACTCGAGCAATTAATAAAAAAAGGGGTTTTTTTTTAGAATTTATCACACAATTTACTTTGCGACTTACCTATTAAATGATAAAAATAAGTTTTATAATATTTTTAGAATGAGTAACAGTTCAAAATTTTATTAGACGTATTTTTATGTTTTGCATTTCGAGAATCGCACAGTTTTTTACAATTTTTCGTCGTCCGGGATTTACTTTTTTTAGATCTTCCTTTTTTCGACCTTAAAATTTTAACGGAGAATATAAAAATATACGCTAAGGAAGTGAACAGCAAGCTTAACGTTGATACCTTTTTTTTTTTTATTGTAAATGTCCATATCAACTTTGGTTTGACTAACGAAAACTTCAGCACGTTGAAATCTCTCTGTTTGACCTGATTATTCGGTGTAAAACGGAATTAGTAGAAATGCATCCGTTTAAACTTTAATCGACTTAACACCGAACAAGTGTAACTTAAGGCGACGTGATTAATTTGGTCGGAAACGATCCTTAAAGTTATACAAAAAAAATATTTGATTTTATACTTTTACGCGATGATATCTTCAGAGATGACTTGCCTTCTTCGTACTTAAACAGAGGACATAGTCGACAATATAATAAAACTTTTTGAAATTCCATAATTTATATGTACTCCGCGTATATGCGATTAAAACTATTATCCCTACAGCGGAGTACCTCATATTTTTGTCTTGTCTGACGGTTAAATTATTATCCCTGACCGCTTACAAGTTGAATGTACGGCAATGTTTTGTAATTTTTCAGAAACGCAAATTATTTAGCAATTCGAAAACTTGGATAATCCGGAAACGTGATTTATCGTGCTGGAAGAGATCGAAAGAATTTTTCATTTTGGCCCTCTGGCTGAAAAAAATGTTCGTTCTTTACTCGATCTTCAGTTTGTATCAAATTTATCACCTCTTTCATGGGTATTATTTTTTTTTTGTTTTTTTGGTTAACAATAATAAGAGGCAGTTTTACTGTACACGTACATATTTCCGGGAAACCTACATTGAGCGAATGCTTTGAAGAAAATAATCGAAAGAGGATGCTTCAAAAATGTCACACATGGTATAAGAGAAAAAAATAGCTTAGAAGTGAAGCAAAAAAGAGGCAGGAGTTACACAGGTGATTTATGAAAAATAAGCGACTACAAAGGAAGTTGGTGTCCATTTCTGGTCCTTAACTTTTCTTTTTTTAAGAGAAAAAATTTAACCGCAACGAAATTTACTAAAATTAAATTTGTGCAGATTAATAAAATTCCAAAAAAGCATATTTCTTACGTAGCGTATATGGGCTTTCCTTAACGCGCTAGTAAATAAATTTTACGCATTTTTAGATTTTCTTAATTTCCTCGAATAATTAAAAATTGTTCACGTTACTCTTCTCTTTATGTTACTTCGCTTCTTTTCGGTGCCATTTTCAATTTGTTATAACCGTTATTTTCGCTGTCATTCACATAGTTGACGTTCGCTCATACAGCCACACCGACTGGGCCGTTATTTATAAATTATATTTTCAACGTGTCGTATTATTTTATGTATTTCAGAGTATTTATTTAATTTGTTTTTATTGTTTTTTCCACCATGCATCTAACCTCTGTTGCCGTGCTTAGCGCAGGTATATGTGTAAAAATAAATAATAAGTAAATAAATCATAAGGATTATGAATAGCTACAAAAGTTAACGAACTAAAAGTACGACCTAAAATGAACTGGGGTATAGATCACACTGGCTGCTTACCATTTGTAGACATATTTTTGTTTTTTGTGATATTTCTACTTTAACGTCCGCTAATGTTAACACGGAACAACGAATTAAATTTTTATTTTGTTTATTATTCTGCTTAAATAAATAATAATGATTTTAAAGTCCACAGCGTGAGTGTAGATGTTCAATGATAAAACAAAACGGTAACAACCTTAACGGAAACAAAAAAGCCTATTACGCGGTATATTACATGTAATATAATCATGAAGCACGCTGGATTTACGCTGTTATAATGTAACAAATATCCTCTACTACGATATCCATATTTTATAGCTGTTTCGATAGAAAAGTCGACCAAGTGACGCACCGCACCAAGCTACTTTCGCCTAGTCCTCGTCATATAAGAAAAATTAAAGACTGTTTATGAAATTCATCTGCGTATAACTCTTTTCATACTAAGTACTAAGTTATTAAATATGAGTGTATCCATCCGTTCATCCGTTTCTTATCCTAAAATAATATGGTGACAATAATATCATGGTTTCACTGTAATCTGATTTTTTCTTACAACTACAACTATCCAATACTGGAAAATGAAAACCCACCCTTATGTATACTTCGAATTCACTGTCCCCTTAATTATGCCATTTACGAGGGTGGTTCAAATATAAACCGGAATTTTTAAATAAACGCGCGAAAAATTTATTGTGGAAAAAGTGGTTGCACTGGCAGTTAGACCAGTTTGTTATGTAGAGCAATTAGAACCGCGTAAGCTCACTTTTTAGTGTAGTTAGAGCCATGAGTGAAAAAGAAGTACCAGTGTCTGTTGCGCAACGCATCATTATTCGTTTTTTAGTCAAAGACGACGTAAAATCCGTGGAAATTTACCGAAAATTACGCGAACAGTTCGGCGATGAGTGTCTCTCCAAAACTCAAGTGTACGAGTGGTGTTCCGGCGTTTCGAAAAGGACGTGAAGTGGTGTCAAACATAGCACATGCGCGGCGCCCAAAAACCAGCATTACAGATGAACACGTCAAAGCCATCGAACAACTCATTTTGGCTGACCGACGCGTCCGTGTACGCGATATGACCGACGAATTGGGCATCAGCATAGGTAGTATTGAGACAATAATTCATGATCGGCTAGGTTATCGCAAAATTGCAGCCAGATGGGTGCCAAGACTTCTGAATTTTGAACAGAAATTCACCGCTCGGCTCACGATGGAGACATTGGCCGAATTGGGCTGGGAAACACTTGAACATCCTCCTTACAGTCCAGATTTGTCGCCTTGTGATTATTATTTGTTTGGCCCGTTGAAAGAAGCACTTGGTGGACAACGTTTCGACAGCAACGATGAGGTGGAATCGTTCGTGCGCAAATGGCTATGTGACAAGCTGCGAGATTTTTACGAAAAAGGAATAAAAAAATTGCCGGAGAGGTGGAAAAAGTGCGAAGCGTGCGAGGGGGGTTATCTCGAAAAATTGTAAAAAATATGAGCACTGTAAGTATAAAATAAAAATTTTTATGACGAAATTCCGGTTTATATTTGAACCACCCTAGTAATTGCGTTTATGTCTATATTTTATCAATTACTTGGCTACCAAATCAGAGGTCACGGGTGCGAGACGCTTATCTCGTTCCAGACCCACCCTGAAACAATTGGGTGCCAGAGAAATTTGACAAAGTAAAGGCAGCCGAGAGAAAGGAACTGGCTCCGGTATTCTCACCGGATTCATTAGACTTGGTATTTTGTGAACCTTACCGTTACAATCCCCGACGTGCTGTCAAGGGTATGACACTTTATAACTATCTTCACAATTGGCACCATTGTTTATGTAATAGGCTACATACATGTAAAAAATCATATCGATTTTTGGCGTCTTATTTTACTATTTCTTTCCTGGCTGTATTTTATTTTCCCTAGTATAACTTTTACATAAAATTATTCGCAAGCACGCCCATGGTTCAAGTTTTTCTTTTAATGAATTTTACATAAAACAATTTAAAATTACGTACTATTTATAATAAACTTTTTTTGTTTATCTAAATTTTGGATATCAATTTTCTCTTAAATGAATTGTATTTTTTGGAATTTAAAAAAAAAGGAAGGTGTTTCCTTATTTTATTTTTTCTTTTGTGTAGTGGCGCATGCGACTCTATGTTGAGTTAATTCTCCTCCAACATATTTTCATCCTAGAGAAGTATCAAGGAAAAAATCATGATTCGCCGTATATACTATATGCGTGCGTGTGTGCCAGGGGAAGATGTTCTCGAGATTGGACAATTGTGATATAGCTGGTAACGATCTTGCTGACTCATCAGCGTGCTCGGTCGCGGTAAATGGTCATTTCGTAGGCAGATTTTCTTCCCAAAGTCTTTACTCTCTTTCTTTTCGTTCTCACCGTAACTTTTGGATTGATCTCAATCTGTCCTTTTTCTCCAACCCTGACTTCTTTTACCTTGCCTTACAACAGCCTTCTCCATCCTTTTCTCCTTAGTTTAACAATTTTCCCACTATCAGCCGTTCTGTCACTTCTTTCATAGTTCGTCTCCGTTTTAATCATAGTCTGCTCCCGGTTTCTCGTTTCCGAGTAAACTCTTGCTCAATCTCCTTTGTGTTCGTTTCATCCTCCTACCTTAAATGTCACGTGTGACGCAAACCACGTACTATTCGAATGTTCCTTCATTTCTATTTGCTTAGCCTTGGCCTCCCTCCTCCTTACAGCGCCCTTTACATTCTTGCTTTTCCATCTCCTTCTGTTGTTCCTTTGTTAGCCGCCTTCATTTCTTCTGTCACTAATCGTTTTTTGATATAACCTGTCACTCCATATGTCTTTCTATTCTTCTAATCTTTTGTGTTGGGTAAATGTCCTGCGCTGACGTGCCCATAATTAATGGAAAAAAAACAGAATTTAAGAAAATACTTTTTAAAAAATGTCTCCTTCTACTTATCGTAAACGACTATATATTTTTATATTTACACCTTTTTTTTGTCCCGGAATTCATCCATTTAGCCAGTATTATCAATTACTTGGATTTATTTACAAATATCTAAACTTTATATTTATATTATATACTTTTTATTTGGTCCTGTTTTTTTCATTATTGAGCTTGTTAGATAGGAGATTAATCCAACAACGTATGAAAATAAAGTGGTTTTCATTTTCCTCTAAATCATCAGTTACTTCAATTCGATAAATATCTTGGCTTAACTTAAAAATTGTATGAAAAATTAGTTGCTCAAAATGGTTGATGATACTGTGTTATTTTTTAAAACAGTACGAGCAATGTGCATTTTAAATAAATATAATACGAAATAAGGAGCATAATCAAAAGTTCTCTTTTTCCTTTCCTTTCAAATTTTGTCAATAGAGAGCATTGGTCCAACAACACGTATGAAACAGCTGAAACAAATTGAAAATAATTTTTTTTTTTTTTATTTGCTGTGGAACCAATGAAAACTTCTAAAATATGAACATCTGACATGATAGGGAAAGGAAGAGTATGAAATACATTATATAGAAGATCAAGTTGAGAACTAAATAAATCATTGTCAAGGGATAGACTGGAACATTCCAGAAGTATGAGATCTTTGTCACTAACATGATAGGAATTATCAGGATACACAATGTACGAAAGCTAGGTGTAGTCAAAATAAAACCGATTAAAAAATAATGAAGAAGACTGATGAGAGAAATGAAGACAAGGCAATTTAGTGGCTATATTGAATATAGAAGCTATGTTGAATAGAAACTAAAAAAGCATGTTTTAATTAAAAGGTAAAAAAGATCAAGCTATTTTCATAACAGGTATATTTTTCAATAACGCAAAAAGTGAAGTAACAGTTACCCCAGAAATTAATAAAATAACCATAGTAATCATTTTATTTAAATTTTTAGGTTTAGTTTATATTTACCGTGGTAATCATTTTATTTATAATTTTATAAAAATTAATTTTTTGTTAATTTCTTTTTATTCGTCACCCGTATACATTTCTGTGCCCCTGGTCTCATTTGAACTATTTAAAACCCTCATATTTCGTGTAGTGGACCGAATTGTGAATCTAAACCATTCTTGAATCCACTTGAACACTGGAAATGCATGGCTCACGCTACTCGAGAGGAAGGAGTAGGATTAAACTTCAGAAGAGGGTTATGGGGGAAAGAACATTCGGAAGTTCTGGAAATAGAAGAAGGAAAAGGGAAAGAGGAACTCCACCGCATTTGCTCAAGATGCTAATGGGAGAGCGGTTTATTTTTGGAGTATCCATTCTCCTAGGACAGTTGCACAGCAATGCTAAAGAGTCTGTCCTACCATTTGCTATTAGAGAGATAGCGGGGCGAGACTTATGGCGGTCTCGGCTCGCCAGTACTAGGACATTCGACGGATACTGTTGAAGTTTTAGTAGACCAGTCCCTGCATGGTCTCTTCACATCCTCCAGCCCTATATATCCTGTCGCTACTGGAATCGTCTGCAAATGAGACTTTCTACCAGTAGTCGCTCTCCCTTTACCCCCAGGTCTAGTTCTTCTATAATTCTTATAGAAGAGTAAATTTTTTTATTGGCTACGCCGTTTGACAAAATTTTTTCGTTACATAAAATTGTGACATTTTTTGGGGACAAATTTCGGAACAGGACACTTTTCCTGATGACCCCTGGCGTAAAAATGGCATACCCATTAATATATATATATATATATATATGTTGCAGCTATTCCGGATGGTATTACGGCTAATGCCTTTATTACTATGTACTTTCGTCAAAAGAAGGTTTATAAGAAAAGATTTTCCAGTCCCTCTAGGTAGATCTAAGAAAAATATTCTTCCATTGCCAGAATCTTTCAAAATCTCCCAATAAACAGTGAATTGTTCACCTATTAAAGATTCTTCCCCAGTAGACACTCTTCTTGCTAGATCTTTTAAACCATATTTAATTTCAAGTAAGTATTCTCTCTATTTGGTAAATGTGTTTGAGACCTTTCTGGCTGAGGTAAGCCATAATTCGCCAAGAACTGTCCTCCTAAAGCCTGAAAAAACTCTTCAATTAAGATCAAGCATCGGCTATAAACTTCATTCAAATTTAAAAGAGAATAATCAAAATTTGTAACTGGCTGTTTGAATTGAAGTAGAATATCTTCTGAAAAGCTATCTTTGTATTTGTTCCGGAAGGCTTTTAGGATCAGAAGGATGACAAAACATCAAAATTACGGTGAAAATGTCCCGCAACTTCAGCGTTGAACTTGTTAAAATAGCTTCATCTAAAGTGCGTTGCCATTGCTTGTCATGTTCAAATAAACCCATAGCTACGCATGCAAATTTAAACGTCGGATATTCAACACCATTTACACAGTTTTAAGGTAAGAAAAACTTGTTGGTCCTCTCTTAAATGATGAAGGACGGTATAAACGCACCCTAAAGCCGAAACTCTTTTGATTTTTGTTTTCAACCCCTTAAAATCAAATCTTTTGCAAAATCCTTTCTTAGTGCGTCTCTATGTTATGAATAGAATGTGCCCTCCAAATTTCAAATTTGTTACTTAAATAGGTTTCGCTCTGCGTTGATCAGTTAGTCAGGTTATCTCCTTTCATAAATACAGATACTCGTGACTTTCATTTTTATTGGGGAGGGGGGGTTAAAAAGCATATACCATTTTTATATCAATTTAATATAACGTTTAAAAATGACGTATTCAATTAAAACCGGCTCATAGAAGACTACCACTTGGGGATGCAGAAGGTGTTCTCATAGCAAAGGTTCAAAAAATAGAATTTATACAGATATATACATATATGTATATAATCATGTATGTATGTATGTTTTTTTTTGCACGCACTTTCGTGTGCGTGCATGTATACGTATGTGGGAATGTCTGTTAAAGACAGAATTTAATGACACGTTTTGGCGATTGAATGAATGGTACTATTTATTTTCAGTTCCATAATTGATGTGCTACTATTAGAGTCCGAGAAATTTGGTCCGAGTGTATTGAGTTATTTATGAAAACGTGAAAAAAATTTTTATATTTATTTATTTTGTAAAAAAATAATCGTGATATATAGTTAAACATTATGTTAATCGATGTGCCTGGACTAAAAGTGCCCAATGTTAAAAAAAATCAAATACTTTTTTTTAGGTTAAGAAATAAAGAAACGGATAAAAAATGATTTAGTGTCCGTGTAAGTGTACGATGTGTCTCCGACGTACGTAAAATTTTGTGACAAATATGTATGTAATCGGGAAGTTGTTGATATGGAGCACTGTAAATTTGTTCTTTTCAGTAACAGGGACATAATTTTAATTCCCAGCTGCCCCGAAATTAGCTACTCTGCCTCATAGACCCACAATCATTTCTTATGCACACAATTTCTTTTTTTGACGGGCTGGTGCTCATTAAATGAAACAGCGCGAGACAATACGCTCGTATTCCGAAAGCTTGGTTATAATTTATGTTTGTTAAGCATACGTCGTTGTTGGAAATAGGAAGCTTCTAAACGCTGAACTTTATTATTATTATTATTATTATTATTATTTAGCTCCGTTGGACGCAACTTGCTGACGACAGTCTTTTTTTATTCGGTACCAAACACCAGGACAGCAGAAATCATTATTTCCGTATGTAATTTTCTGATATATATTCTTTACGTTAAGCAATACTTTTATAAATATAATAGGAAATATGAAATTTATAGCCGGAGGTTCTTAACTAGCACAAATTTTTTATCAGCTTCAATGATTAATTAAGTTAACATGGGGAACCTACATTTTAGTTTGTCCTTTTAATAAAATGGGCTCTTTTAGAAAATGTAGTTGTAACAATTTTAAAGTCACGCAACTGTTATTTTAACTTTACTCGTATGTTCCATAAATTAACAATAGAAAATAATTCCCATCGGCGGATTTAGCAATATCACAAAATTACCGACTACTTACAAATAATAAAATCGCGGACTCCAAAAAAAGGGAACAATCACAGTCGCTCCACCTGTTAGTGGAACAGATTTTTAAAATATTTCTAATCAATTAAAAAAAAAAATTGCACAAATTCACGAAGTAAAATCAAACCGGAGACACATTTCGAAAAGAGCACAAAAACATAATGGAATTCCTAGGCAAATAATATTATTCAATTTTTGTCGAATTATGTAAAATGTTTTGTGAGAATTTTTAAAATCAAAACTAAAACTATAAAATTTGCTTCTTTCATAACTGCTTATTGAGAATACACATTCCCAGGACGATCAATTCGACCATATCGAGAACTGTCGAAGACAAGTTTATGTAAATATATCTGCGACAGATCACCAAACTTCTTTTCGGTATCGTACAATAATAAGAAAAAACAACGAGCCTTTCTCAAATACGATTGTTTTTCTACGCAGCCGCGAAACAGAGCACAAAGTATACAAATAGTGCGCACATATAAGCAAGAATAAACCGAACTGTTACTAAACGCAAAGAAAAATCAACAATCTGAAGATAGATATAAACACGCAACAGCACTCTGATAAAATATTTCAAACAAGAAAATCAAAACACGCGGCCCCGTCAAATTCCTTTTTATCATCTTCAACAACGCAACGCTTAATAATACATTTGAAGAAACATCGAAAACGAAAAGTTCAAAATACGAAAGAAACAAACGAATCCGACAACACCGAACGATGCAACTGAGCGATCCTTAAAATGAACTTTTAAAAGTTACTTACAAAAGGAAGAAACTAACATTCAAAACCTAAACCCTTACACCGATAATAATTGTCTTAATATTTTACGATACTCATTCGCGGATGATATAGCAATAGTTACAGCACATAAAGATATCAAGGAGACAGAAATGAAAATGCAAAAAGATCTAATCATAATAAGTAAATAAGCACATGATAAAAATTTAAGAATTAATGTATCGAAAACTAAAGCAAAGGTACTACGTATGAAAAGGGATAGGTATGATGAATACTGTCCAAATTTAATAATACACTCTAACGAATGTGTACATGAGTGGGAAGAAAGAAATAAATGTGAGAAGATAAATTGCCGGAAGATAGAAGTAATGACCCAATATAAATCTATTTGGAGTTAATGGTGGACCAACACTTAAGGCGGAACGGACATACGGAATACATTGCAAAGAAAATTAGGGCAACATTACCAGCATTATACGCACTTTAAAGAAATATGCAACAAACAGAACGTTAAAAATTGCGTATCATGAGCTAATCGAGAATCAAATTTGGAATTCAAGCATGGGGAATGGCTAGGAAAACATACGCGGGGAAAATAAGTAAACTGCAAATAAAATACTTGAAATTAATATCAGATCACAAATCACGGTAGCCGAAAGTGAAATAATACAAAAAGAAGACGTACTGAGGCTTAAAGGAATGTACTTATTCATAAAGATATGTGAATAGATAATGGCAGATAAGGGGAAATAGAATTGGAGGAAAGAATAAAAATAGAATACGGGCTGAGGGAAAACTATTTATATTTCGCCGTTAGCTAAAACAAAGATGAGGGGAAGAAAAGAAAAAATACGTTATAACGTAGTTGTTAAATAAAATGCCTAAAGAAATATTAGAGGAGGAAAAAATTGGGGTGAAAAAAAAGGAAAATAAAGGGAATGTTAAAAGAAAAGAGGGAAATATAGGAACTATTAATAATAAGCATAAAATAAGAGAAGAGGGTACGGAAATAGTGAAAAACAAAAGTGAAAAAAGGGAAAGGGATAAATAAATAAATAAATAAAATAATAAAAAATAAAATAAATAATAGGTATTAGTTATAGCTATGTTAGAAATAAGGAAAAATAGGATTAATTTACGCAATAAAATATTTACGCGGCGATAAAATTGTATAGTATATAAGTAGTATAATGTAGGCATATTTAGATGTAAGAAAACTCGTCGATAATATTATAAATATTAATAAATATCGATATATTTTCAAAAAAAAAGCATCTCGCGCAGAATACAAAGAAATCACAGTGAATTTATAAGCAACATTTCGCAACCAACGCAACAATGCCACTGTGAGCAGGCGGACATTTTTTTGCAATCAATTTGCAAAGAAAGGAGGTGAGAACTGTAAAAAATTTTTTTTTACAGGGTTCTAATTTACTTCGTTCGGCAAATTAAATAAATGATAATTAATAAAATAAAAGTAATTACGTATTTCTTTACGTTTTTACGTAAACAATAATTTTTCGAGATTTTCATAATGAATTTAATAATAATTCCTAAGGGATGTGTGGTAATCCTCAAACCAGCTGTCCGGATAAGCTAGTACCCAAAAGAAAGCTAAAATAACTAAAATAAACAAATATGCCTATATTTATATTAGTTATTAAAAATTAAAACACTAGATATGGGTAACAAATGAGCTTAGGCGCAAACGAAATTTATCCTGGTGGTAAAGAGACTGAAGCAGAAAAATAAAATAAGGAAAAGGAGAAAATACAAAAATTAAGTTAATAAGGTGACTTAATGCTCAGGCACTTAAAAAGGGTAGCCCACGGCATGCTACTACTAATAGCCAATAAATCTGATCAGCAATTAAAAGATAAAATGTTTAACCTGCATGCAAAAATTAAAAAAAATTTTAATGGAGTATCGTTTCAAAATTAACGTTACAGAAACAGAGTACATGATTTGTAATAAGTAGGGTTCGAATTTTGTATATAGCACATATTTTTTTTTTTGCCTCGAGCTAACGCTTGGACATTTCGTATCTAGGTGTTTCAAAGGTTGTAGATTCGAAATGCGCTAAGTTAATAGTGCGTATAAATGCATATTTTAGACGTTTCGTGCATATTTTGAGGATTTTTTACATATTTTTCATGATTACATGTAAAGAAAACACGCACATACACACAATTATATATTCGAAACGATAAAAAGGTTCGAGCAAATATGGGAAATTTTTAATTCTACTAAAAAAACAAAGTAATCATTGTTTTATTTTTTGTAAAGTCTGTTATTCGATGATAGCATGTTACCTGGTATTTATAAAACTGGAGGAAAAAAACAACTTATTTCTACTTGTGTCGGTTGCGCGACTACCATTATTGATCTCTTTGCGAACAAGATATCTTTCTGCAAATGAAAAAAAAATTTTTGTCTCCTTTATAAATAAAATGAATTTGAACAGGATTTTTATATTTATCCGTAGCCTGAGCTGAAAAGAGTGTCGGCAAAACAAAAACAAATACTGTTGACCGACCTTACTCACGCTGATACTTGAATGACCGCTAGTTAACAGCGCTACATTATCTTCGACCTTGCGATGGGTGCTTTGACATACTGTACTACATCGTAATCCTGCATGGAATTTGTTACAAATAATATTAAAAATTTTAGATGGTCAGATAGAAACGAAATCTCTTAAACCCCATCTGAAGTGGTTGTATTTAAAAATTTACTAGTTATGTCTTGCGATATAGGAGAGGTCGTTTTCTACACTGAAAGCTACGTCAACAGACACAAGAAATAATTTTCGTACAGAAAATTTAGAAAAAATACTTATTGCTAAATGAAATAATTTTTTGAATTTAAATTTACAATTTAACGCTTCTTTAAATGTAAAATAATTTAACAGAAGAAGAAACCGCATGTTAATGAAAATTTGAGGCGAAAAACAAAAGATTTTATTTTACTTTTTTTAATAAACATTATCTGTTATGAAATTTTTAGTGCATATTTCTGTGCACATTTTTGGTGCATACTTCGAATTTTTTTTTAGCGGATATATATTGGGGTTTTTTAGTGCAGGTAATTCGAACACTAGTAATAAGCATTATAAATATCAAGGGATTTAAACTTCTTTCAAAATTACTACTTATAAGTTACAAAAATTTGAGCAGATCAAATACCTAGAAGTTTTGAGATTGATAAAAATTTTTAAAATTGCACAGTCGTTTTAAGTTTTTGAAAAAAACCATATAGGTTTTCAATTACTTTTTAATAAATTATATAATAATAATAAACTAAGTTATAAAAAAAAATATTTATATTATTTAAGAGTATTATCTTATCAAACGTATTGTATTGCCTGGTAATGTACAAAGATATGTTATACATATATATATACAAAAAAAAAAATTGAATAATTTAATTAAAAAATTCAATAAAAATATGTACATCTGTAATAGCTGTCAGAGGGACTACGCTTTTTTCTTAATGCGCGGTGACTGCGGATATTAACCGAGCGGGTGCGCAGCAGCGGGATTCGAACCAGGTCCTAACCGCATGAAACACCACTGCATAAACATGTACGTCGCGAAAGCTGGATAAAATCTTATAAAATCAGTATAAAATCAATTAATTATTAAAGAAGTCCCATCGGGAATGAACGCTAACACGACTTGAAATAGAAAAACATATAGTATTATTTTCAATTAGAAATAAATGTAAAAATCATCATCTAACCCGAGAGCTCATCAACATTTTTGGGTAGGTATTTGAGGCACTTCGAAAACTTGCTCAATACGTCCTTTAGTAATACCTAAACGCGAAAAGACGAACCTGGCTAAAGAGTTAGGGGGCTTAAGCAACCCTTAAATGTTGTTTAAAGATGGGAAAATTTTTTTGCAACAAATTTATTCGAAGCAGGATTAAATGTTAATATGTTAAAATTTAGTATTTGAAGAGTTAAAAAAACAAAAAGCCAGATCATTTACCCGGGGCAAAAGTGCTACCAAGTGCTTGCAAAATTATGTTTTAAAAAATCGAAAAAATGTACTTGAGGCACGATGAAATCTATACAGGATAGTATTCGTGGCTAAAAATAAATATTGACAAAAAGACAAGTCGTTTCGGTGATTTTACCTGCCGGGCGATTGAGAATGTTCAACATGAGTGCGAGTGAGTAGCACTATGGTGTAGGTTAAAGTGTAAGAGGGAGCGTATATCGGCAGCTGTCTCAGTTGAAGGACGCTGCGATACGATTGACTCTCGCGTAACAACGTGACTTACAGCACGCTAGAGGATTTCCTAGATTTTGGAGTATTCTCAATCCTATAATACAACGTATTTCTATATCACATGTTATTATTCCGTAGTTTCGTTATTAATTTCGTTATCATTCGCTAATTTGCTCAAAAGACAATAAAAAAACTATTATGTTTAACAAAAAAACTTTTAAAAAAGTCTTGAAATGTTGGAAATCAGGAAAATACATAGGTTAATACAATACGAGAGTTAGACGAAAAACTGGAAACTAATTACCACAAAAATTTACAATTGTATAGAGAAGCATTTGATGAAATTTGTAGTTTTATTGATCAAAGTATTTTGGAACAGAAAACATTCCACTCTTAGTTATGTAGATGTAATAACGAACATAGCAATAACAAAAGGTAAAGAGTATGACAACGTCTTCAGTAAAGTTAACTTTGAGATGAAATTGAAACAAAAAAAAATACAAAAATGAGTTACAAAAAAATATTAATGAACAATAAAAAAATTGTGGAACCAAAAGGTTATTTAATCAATGATGTCTTGTTTTCTCTTGTAGAAGAAAAATACGTTATCCAAAATGCTGCTCTTATTTTACGGCAAACAATTTTAAACATGGAAAAAACACACCATTACCCGAAAATTTGCACACCTCGGATTTCTTGGAGGGAGAAAGCAAAAGACCACACAAATAATAAAAGATTTTTATTCGGCTGTATTGTATGGGTATCGCTACAAAAGTATAAAATCCACAGAACATGAACGAAAATGATTCTCATTGGTTGAATAAAAAACCAGTAAACATATTACACTTGGTATGACATTAAAAAGTATAACGAGTTCCCGAAAAGTTGTTGTGATCATAAATAGGTATGTTCATTGCTGCAGCTACCATACGATTGAAGAATTAGAAACAGAGGCTACATTTTCATCAACCAGCCGATCTCCATGCTGTGTCTTGAAGGTGTTGTTACTGAAAATGGGTTATGTACTGAAGAGGCATTCGCCGATTATGAAATTGTGGAAAGTTTCATATACTTAGGGTCACTTTTAGAGAACAAAAGAGGCTCCGAAGGTGAAACAAGACAGAGAATCGAAATTGCCAGAAGCGCCATGATAAGGATGAACAAAATTTGGAAAGACTTTGTTTCATAAAGAAAATCAAATTAAAACGAAATTATAAAATTCTAGCTAAAATGATAGTTTAAAATTTGAATAGTAAGAAAGATAATATTTTTTAGTAAACTTTACTTCTTTTTTATTTTTGTTAGTAATCCGATCCTAATTATTTCTTTGTGAGCAAGTACAAAAAATATATATATTTATCTTTGATCTATTTTCACTTACATTAGAAAATAAAAATTAAAAATAAATAAGAAAGGCAAAAGACCGATGACAGTTCGGTTTAAAATAAAATAAAAACGTAACATTAGTATAGTTTTACTAGAGAACAGTATTAAATATTAATTATGAAAATCCGTAGGTAAAATTCATACAAGTCTTCTATATGAATTAAGTTTCTCCGTTATAACAAATTTTTTCACAGAGGCTTTGCTTCTTTGAGGGAGAAATTCCCCCTATCCCCCTCCCCTGGATCCGCCACTGTATATATATATATATATATATAAACTCGGCCACTTTGGCCTCGCAAGGGGCTGTGCCCCTTGACCCCTCCTGCTTTCATTCCTGTCTCTTTCTCTTCTGTACTTTGTATAAAATGATCAAAATTTACAACGTAATTCTTACTGGCATTAACACACACAAAAAATAACATAACCACAAAAATCCTATTCTAACATTTACCTTCCGTTATATAAAATTAAGACATTTTTTCATTACATTTTTCGTTACATATTTCATTACATAAAATTGTGACATTTTTTAAATAACAATAACAAAAATCCTACAAAATATAACAAACGTTACATAAAATTGGGACATTTTTTCGAATGCGGGTTGCCTAAGAATTACGTTGTAATTAATATATATATATATATATGTATGTGTGTGTGTGTTATCATGAAATAAATTTATTTATTAAATGGTACACTAAAGCCTTGTAATCAATTATTTGTATATGCAATATTTGAACATTACAATAAAAACAAATAAAAAGCAGTCGTTTTCATAGAATTCATAAAAATTTCAATTTTTTTTTCCTCTTGTCAAAAATTGAAAAAAAATAAATTTATTCTGAATTTCAGTCTATTTAATTCAAGCAATTATGATTTCGCAGACATTTCAGAGTGGGTTTGAACCCGGACTCACCCCCCCGGTACGACCCTGATAATAAGTATCAATAGATATTATAATAGAATATGTGCATATGTAAATGTAACGTATAAAATATAAAACAAAAAAAATATGTGTCGTCCTTCCCTTGCATAGGGTAGGAATGAAAAAAGAAATGTCATTCAACACTTTAGCTGACTGTGTGTATTCATTTCTCAGTATGCGTCTGATTTTCGATTCGCACTTACCACCAGATGTAACAACTTCTGCCAAATCTGTTTCACCATCGGCCACTATTACTATTTACGTCTTATTTTCAGTAATTAAGTAACGCGACTTAAAATATCAAAATAACCAGCAAGGCTGGTAACCGTTCCACGTCAATTTAGTGCTCGAAGAAATCTTTTTTACTCTGTTGTTGCAGATTTTCAATTTAGCTTGAAACTTTCGTGTAATTTTCAAACAAATTTTAATTTTAATTCGATTGCTGTCACGTGATCTTTATCCAATCTACATAGCAGACACGGTTATTTCCGAGTTTAATACCGAACAATTCCTGCCGTTTTAAAAGACTCTCTGTGCAAACGGTTTTTGTAATATGTGCACGACAAAAGCCAAAAATGTTTATCATTAACAAAGGTGAGTTGCCGGTAGAAAGAAAACAAACACATACACATATACATATACACATATACATATACACATATACATATACACATATACATATACATATATACATATGCATTTATAGTGTAGTTGCTTTAGCAGAACTTTTACTCTTCATTTGCGCCGGCAGCTTCCTTTTTAACATCAGCAACACTTCTGAAGACTGCAATGCTCGTTGAGTTTCTTCTAATTAAACTGGCTTTCTATTCGCACAGTAAGGGCTAAAATAAACAGCCTCTCAGAGCAGCCTTCAACAAAGTGCCATCTACATATTTTGTTAATCGTATCATTTGCGAAGAGTATTGCGACTCTTTTGAAGACTCTTTCCTTTAACGATTAAACGATTTTCTACCCATTCATACGCTCTGTTGCCTGCAAGGACACTGGAATTTTCGATAATGCGGACAAAATTCGTTGCTGGGTGCGATAAATCTGCGCCCGGAAATGGCACGTTGAACATTATTTTAAATCAATTATAAAATGTTTAATGCCAGGACAAAGATAAAAAAAAAAAAAAAGAATAACCGTCGAGGAAAAAAATTAGCAGTTGAAAAAAACGCGCCAGTTTCGCACGGTCGAACGAAATTAGCTGTAGATGAACTTCAATTTTAATAATTACATCCCGTTTCTGTTAATTCCCATTTGGGGCCTAAAGGTTTTCGGTTAACAAAAAAATGCTAAAAATTATCATCTCTTCGTGGTCGTTTTTTTTTTTTTATCGTTTTACTAAAAATCGATTTGCAGTTCTGCCAATATGGGAGTTTTTTCACGGAAAAATAAGGCGGCAGCAGTCGCGAAGCGCTATTTTAAAAATAACCTTTCTACCTACAAAAACTTTTGTCGTATTCGCAAGGTAAAGTCGGTTTTTGCTAAATGGTTCATTTTAGCGAATTTTTTTTTCTACATCCATTGTGCAGTACGTCGTAAAATTAAATGGCCATTTCGAATCTTGTTCAGCAACTGTTTGTCGTCAGCAGTCACTAGATGTAAATTTTAAAATTTTACGCTACATCACATACCTGAAAGAAAAGAAACTCTTCTTTCATCACTATTCAGCTGCGTGAGTTATACGAAGTGGAGCTTCTTAACAGGAAAAACTTTAAAATTTCAGTCACATCTGGAATAACTAAGTGAAGAAAGGGAGTCTTCGGTCTAATGAATATTATGCACGTACTCAAACTAGATGTTTGAGCGGTCGTCTTCTTCCTCGCAGCTTTATTATCAATTTCATTGGAAATCCTATAGATCAGACAACCAGAGGAACACACTTATTATAAAGTAATTAAGATCGCACTCTCCAGTACAATTTATTTAAATCTCAATAAGTATAAAAATAAAAACAGAAGGAAATATAAGTTTATTTTTAATATTTTTGTTTGAATTCACTTTGGCGGAAGGGGGGTCTAAACCAACTACGTCGTCACGCTAGCTGTCTATTTCTTTATTTCGTTTGCCTTTTACTCTTTGCATTTCCCATATTTATCTTATTTTTTACTTTTACTTCTTGTTCACTTTTGTTTTGTTTTTACTTTTTTGTTCCTTCTGCATAT
Source organism: Icerya purchasi (assembly GCA_039619475.1). Classification (NCBI taxonomy): domain Eukaryota; kingdom Metazoa; phylum Arthropoda; class Insecta; order Hemiptera; family Monophlebidae; genus Icerya; species Icerya purchasi. Next base: position 246,014,049 of record CM077115.1, read on the forward strand.
ACATGTTTACTTGTATGGGTGTGTGTATTTATGTACACACACACATACATATATATATATATATATATATGCATATGTATAAGATGTACTTTTGTGTGTATATATGTGTGTCTGTGTGTGCATATGTGTAAATTTAAGTAACAAAACCCAAAATTTTACTGCAAACATGATCGAAATCTATGTGTTTTATAAAAAGATTTTTTTTTTTTTTTACTGTAGGTTTTACAATTCCAACTTAAATTTAGCCGATGCACGTTTAAATGTATTATTTAATACGAATATTCTGGAGTCCCTAGTTCGAGTGCCATTTAATAGAAATTTTTTATCCCCAGTTCGAGTGCCTTTCAATACGAATTCTTCAATAATTTTTTCTCCAAGGCAATGCACTATACGAATGTTCTCAAAGATTTGATTTTTTGTTTTTTCAGAAGACCATTCCTAATCGAGTCCCTGCTCGAAAGCGACGTTTAATACAAAAATTGTTGAATCTGAGATTATTGCTCAAAAAACTGCCCGGACGCCACAGCTAATAGTTCAATATTTCTTTGTGAGAAATCCGCAAAAATATTATTTATTTATTCAGAATGTTCGTAACATATAAAAAATAACCATTTTTATAAATAACAGGAAAAAAAAGAAAAATTTAACGTTATGTATATGTAAGATGGAAACCCGTAGATAACTTTGCCGACCAATACCTCACATTCAAAATCCCTCGGCAGTAAATTACATTATAATTTTTAACAAGACGAGAGCCGCGTATATTTCATTTTCTTTCATCGCTTATTATATTAAAAACGCCACCACCAATACTGATTCGTATCAGTATGCATACACACATATTATGTATAAATATACATATATATATATATATATATAACTCGGCTACCTTGACCCTTCTTACTTACATTTCTATTTCTTTCTCTTTTTTTTTTTTTTTTTTTTTTTATGGCCTGGCGGCTAAGTAGCTTACCATTTGGCCACTTCCATCTTTCTCTTCTATACTTTGTATAAAATGATCAAAATTTACAATGTCATTCTTACTGGCATTGACACACACAAAAAAAAAAAAAAAAGTAACAATGGTTGTATAAAATTGGGACATTTTTTTTTAAACTACGGGCTGGCCTAAGAATTACGTTGTAATTAAAATATATCTGTTTTGTGTAACCACAGTTTCTTGCGCATAAAATTGAATTCAATATTATTTCTTATATTTCTTTTGCATTACTATTAAATAAAATATTTGCTCTATTGATATTTCCTTGCGTTCTGTATTCGAAATCAGTCAGCAGCAAACATTAATAATTAAAATAATTAAAAATGAGTAAATAGAGAAAAGTCAAACTAAATAAGTGACAAAAAGGTAAACCCTATTAAAACTCGATGATGTATCTTTTTTTTTTTTTACAGAAAACAATCGTTTTCTAAAAAATGCATTAACAGCAAACATCGAAAACTGCGTACGAATTTCGAAAAAAATTTTTTAAAAAATGACATATATATATGAAAAAAATTTGCAGTCATTTTAAAGATGCTATTAATTCAAAACTTTCAATATTATTTCAACATTAAAATTAAATAGCCAGAAGTAATTAAAAGCTGAGAACTCAAGAGTAACACGCATGAGAAAAAAAACTGTTCTACAGAAAAATGTCTCTCCACAAATTACAAGGACAAATCTTTGATAATTTAGATTAATTATGAATTTTAAAAATTTGATATTTTCGCACGGCCAGAGTTATACACACAGCTTTACCACAGCGTAAAAGTAAAAACGTCATTAAGATTCAATAAATAGGGCAGAATGATGTGTTACCAGTAATGTATATTTTTAATAGTGTCGCAATAAAATTAAATTAAAAATTTGAATTTTGTTTTTTGTGGGTTACTTATAAAAAATAAATAGGAGTAGTCAAAATTAATTCTTATTCGCTAAATTTATATACCAGCACAACACAGGTTAGCATACGATCTAACCTGGATTGGACACGTATCAAAATATATTCCTGAAGACTTATTAATTTAAACAAACACGAGAGACAAGAAATATTTGGTTAATAAATTATTAGCATTAGTTGCAGATGCAACGATACATATATGCTAAAAGTATACACACATAAACAAAGATATTAGTATGGGTTAAAAAAGTATTAAAGTTACTAGGTCAACAACAAAACGCAAAACCCAAAAAAACATCAACAAACATTCAAACGCAAGCTGGTACGGGTTAACAAATTATTAAATTGGTTACTTATATGACAAAATACATCTGTAAAGTGTAGACAAACATCAAAACATATCAAAAAACTTAGTGTAGGTTGAAAAATTCATAAAACTGGTTAAAGTCCTCCTAATCCGTAGTACTGCGAATAGCTGAAAGTGAACAATAGCGCCTCTTACTTTTAGTGCGCACACACTGTACACAGGGCATGTGAAATATTTGTGAAGGATTTGCACATTAAACGGTTTAAATTCATTTACTTCTTCAAATATAGCATTGTAAAATTGGAAATGTAGCTGACAACACACTTTAGTACTCCAGAAGCTTCATTTTAACGGTACAGTTTCTTGTATTAACACAAAACTAGTATGACACTAGCATTTCTACATAATTTAATGCTTCAGAGCACTCATATTGAGATAAGCTCAACAATATAGTGACACTCTAGCGCCGCTACCAGCTACCGGCAGCAAAAAGTGAAAATGTATTCCAAAAATGACGTTACATAACTACTATGAACTTAATCATGTTTTCTTCTAATGCTTTCCTCTATTTGCTAAACATTTTGTTCTATTTGTTATAGCTTGGGTTTCTTATTGTATTTTTTAGAACTTATATACTTTCCTTTTTCAGTTCCCACTACTGGTTCTTTTATATTAACAATTTTTAATTTAATTAAGATCTAATCAACTATTACTCCGTCCTATCACTTTGGGAGCAAAGGAAGCCCTAGTTGCCATTTATAGAAAAAAAAAAACAAAAAACAACTTGCTAGCAGCACATTAGTATAAAGCACTTCCAAGTTATGCAATTAAACCAGAAGTTATATTTTTGTTTAAGTACATCATAGAGAGCGCACTTCTTCTTTGACTGTGTTCCACTGTGGTGTAGATGAAACTTTTTCTCTGAACGTAATGTTAATTAATGTTTCGAGTTTTGTATTGAGCTCATTTGTAATGCTGCCGTTCTTAACTTTGTCGATAATTTGGTTATTTATCAGCAGCATATCCGGGCGATTAAGAGTACTTTACAATAAAATTGACAACCTTTTCCAAACGTGAATATTGTTGAAAATATGATAAAGATTGGTCAACCTAATCTTTTCCCCCCATCAATAAACTCTATTTATTATTCGGAAGATGGCGAAACAAACTTTACAATAAGTGTCTGTGACTCTGATTGCATTATCGGATCTAGGCTCGTGCGGTGAAAATGAAAAATTCAACCATTATTATTCGCCGCTTATTTTTAGACCGCTCTCATACTCACACCGTGAAAGTATTCTGCATGAAACAACTGCATTTTTACGAGTCCTATTTACTTATCACTCAGAATCACTGACTCTCGTTATTGCTTGAAAACAATTCTACATTAAATAATGATTTTAACATTATCCGGAAAATAACGCCTTTAGTACAGGATCTACAGTTGCATGTAAAACACACAGAAATACAGAGCTGCCTATCTCTCTCTTCGCTATCTTTATGCAATCGATTTGGATTAATGCTATCTTGTGTTTAGCTATTTTTCCATACGAGTGTAACTTCACTAAATGAAGCAACCATATGTAATTCTGCCACCGACTGCAAGAATTGTCTATTATCTCTACCGAAACTGTCAAAGGTCCCTTGTATTAACGATACTGTGAAATTGTTTCCCATCTACGCTGAAATTTGTTTCTTTCTTATGGATTTCAGGCAATTCCGAGGCCAATGCCGAAGAATGAGAGGACAGCCCGGACAACTAGGTAGCCGCTAACGCCATTAATCATTAATTAATTATTGGCCAGAAGAACATTGTAATTTGGTCCGGGCCAAAAAAAAAACAAAACAAAAAAAAAACTGCCGTACAATGAATTTAATTTGCATCCTTACTGAATTTTTTTACTGCCACGAGATTTAAAGTGTAGAATACCTACTTATTATTTTTGGCGCATCGATATATATATATATAGTTTAAGTGTGATCAGTTGTTAAGATTTTTTTAATGTTCTTTCATTTTGTTTTTGGATGTTTCCGGAACTTTCCGGACGTTTAATTATATCGATCACACTATAACCAGAGTTACATTTTTTAATAACAATATCAATTTGCCTGACACCGGCCGAATGATGTTAGCGAACCCGGATAGCGACTAGTTGTTTAGTTTGTGGAAAAACAACCTCCGTTTGTCTACTTATAAATTTTGCATAATATATGCAAAATTAAGTCCGACGTGGAAAGTAGTAACACAGCGCGCGGTGGTTGCTTTAGCCTGTCGATGTTACCATCCCTCCTCCTCGCAGTGAAAAATGGTTCTGCTAAGAAGAGACCACTCGCTTTCGGCAACAGTAGTGGATGTTTCATAATAACTCAAAGATCGAACACAGTGGGGGGGGGGCAAATTTCCCGGATTTCATCTGAAAAAATAATGCTATAAAAGTCGTCGTTGGTAAACGGGCTTTTCTTAAATTTCATAAATAAACTTACAGACGCCATTGCGGACTTTTTAATCGGAAGAACAAATCAAACCTTTCACACAAAAAATCCGTTCTATCTAAAAACTTTATTTCCATTTATTTTAAATATGTATTCGGTGTGACTCTTCCAATATTTTTCCATTTCCTAACGGTTGTTCCTTTTCTTTTCCTTCTAAATTAAAAATTAAAGTATTTCAAAAAAAAAAAAAGAAGAAAAAAACGTAATAATAATAAAATGCACTATCCTTATAAAGCTAAAACAAAATGTTCATTCTGATAACAAAAGTTGCCTTTAGCGTTTCCTTTTAAAGGCTATAATTTATGCGCTTTTAGTTAACAACACTGCGTGATAAGTTTAAACGCGCACACTGTTTTTTACGTGTACGCATACATCACCTGACTGTGACTGAATACTGGATGAATATTTAAATGCTACGTGAACTGTAGTGAAGCGGATTCGGCTGTTTTAAATAAATATTCTGAACACGATGCGATTTGTAATGCGTGCATCGGCACACACTTAAATACGATATCTTCGTATTTTTGATAATATTCGATTTTTGAACGATTTGGTGGAAAATTTTCGGTTCGAAAAATTAGTCAAACTGAACTATTGAAATGTGCGATTTTTTCGAATTGACATTAAAGTTAACAGTAAAATCATCATCGAGAAGGGAGCGAGAAAGTTCAGGTAGCATCGTGTTACCGTTGGCGAATCCCATCGATTGCCTAGACAATGATTTCTTTTGCACCTTGTATAAAGTGTAAGAAACAAATTTCTGGAAACTCGCTAGTTACAAGACTTGAATCATGACCCATCGAATTCTGAACAGACGAAACTTTAAACCGTTTTAAAAATTCACATGTGCCCCAATACAGATAATTTACGTATGTTCATCAATTTCCTTTGCCACTTCGCACACTCTTCTTTTTTTTTTATGTATGCCATTTCGGTCTTTTAAGAAGTCAATATTGTTTAGCCTGTCCCTACATTCTTTTTATGCTTACGTCTTCCGTTTTGGGTTTTTTACAAAAAAAAAAAAAAAGGATAATATTTGGCCAAGCTTCAGCCTCTTGTTTGTACAGTTCTGTTTCCTTATGTCTTTGAAAAGCGCAGCATTTTTCATCGTCAGTTGTAAATAAGAAAGAATCGTTGAAGAATATAATTTATTATATTCTTTTCGAAGCTGAACATCTGCGCAAATACTGACCGACGCACGATACATTTACAACAAATCGAATATATCAATCAATATTAAGTATTGCTAGATATCGATAGACACAACTGGACTTCACAATTTATGGTACACTCTTATACGTGTAATTGCTTTATTAATTAAAGTAAACTTTTTACATAGACGCTGGTTTCACTTTAGTAAGAGTTGCATAATTACCGAAACTAATAAAAAAGAAATTTATAAACAATAAACCGCGTAAAATAACTGGTATATCAAAAAAAAAAAAAAAATTCTTACCAGCAGAGAAAATGTTATAGAGGAACTTGAGAAGTATAAAAGAAATTTTAAAACAATATATACTTCTTTGCGCATGCAGCAGGAATTAATACATATTACGAAGAACGTTCAAAAAGTAAGTTTCTCACCACTATAAAACCGATTAGAATAAACTTGTTGGAGCTGTAGCTACAACATTCGAGTTTAAACTAGTTCAAACCGCAATACTGTTTTGTCGTTTTCGAGTTACGCAAATTAATCATGAATGAAATTCTGAAAGTTGCCACCGACTATGAGGTGCGCTCAGTTATTTTCGTTGTTTAAACCATAAAAAAATTGCAAATTCATCGACAAATAGTGGAAGTTCATTGTGGTGAGTGTTTAATACGTTAGTAAACGGTGCTGTGAATTCCGATCCGTAATCTCAGACGAACTGGTGCGAAAAATCGAAAAAACTCAAACTATTTCCGATCTTACGAGGAGTTGAAATATTTCATTCTTACCTGGTTACAAAATTTGGTGGCAAGTTTCTACAAGGAAGGTATTTGTTAATTTCTCGATTCGACGAATGATTAAATTTAAAAGGTGAATTCATGTAGAAAAGTAAATAAAAGTATGCTCAATTCAATGCCGGTGTCCGCTTTTTTTCTAACTCTTTATTAATTTCGAAAATAAAAAATAAGGACACTAACTTTTTGAGCGTTCCTTGTATTTAATGAATAGATATGCCAAAATCAACATTTTTTATTATATGCAAACCCATCTTCCGTCGCATTGCACAGGCCTAGCAATTAAACTTAATAGTCGATGATTACCATTCTAAAAATACTACTTGAGGGTAAAATTGCCGGGAATAGATCGAGAGGTAGACGTCAAATTTCATGGATGGATAATCTTCACAACTGGTTCAACCGTTCCTCATTAGAACTTTTCCGAATAGCTGTTAATAGAAATAAATTCCAATTGTGGATCGCCAACCTTCGAGACAGAGACGGCGGATGAAGAAGAAGAGAAGTCGATGATACAAGAAATATGAAACAGACTCTCCAATACAAGCTTGTTCATATATCGACTAAATAGTTGATCCGCGTACAATTCCTTATTCTAGAGACGGCTGGATCGTTAGGTTCAAGTCCGAATATTTACAAATGACGGAAACACCTTTTCTCTCTAGGAAAACATATCGCCTTGATGTTGTGGACGGACTTGTGTGTTTCTGCGAAGCTAAACGCTATACTTGCATATAGTGTAACCGCCAGAAGAGCCACTCCTGTACTTCAGTTAGGAGCAACTTTTGGACAGTGTCAGCATACCATGCTAAGAGCGATAAAAAGGAACCTGATAAAAAGCCGAAACGACTATCAGCGCCAAATTAGGAAGAAACCAGAACCAATATAATATTAGAAATCCTCGAGCAATAACAGTAAAAAGACTGCGATACCGCAATGAGGAAGACAATGAGAAAGTAGCTCATTATTTATCTTAGAATTATAACCAAACCTAAAAAACGATTCAAAAAGTAAAACTACTCCCTAAGATCCGACTAGCATCCGGCGCTAGAGTCGTAGTCGGATACTATCGTTCATATGTCAACGAGTAACCAAGTTACTTATGAAGATAAAATTCCCGAAAAATAATCGAAAAATACAAACAACATGGAACATATAAGCGGGAAGCTTGCAAATGCTAAACTAAAAATGAAAAAAACTAAGAACAGATATAGTGAATGAAACAAGGTGTGGCAAAATAACAGTGACTTCCCGAAAGACGAGATAAAAAGAATGGCGTCAGAATAATATTAAATAAAAAATGAAGAAATAAAGTGTGAAAAGCTATATTCAAAAAAAACGATAGATAAATTATGATAAAACTGGAGGTCGTACCGGATGTAGTGATAATCTAAGTATATATTCCGACGTTCAACTACAACAATGAAGACACCGAAACAACAGTTTATGGGAGCCCATTGTTAGCCATATTTATAAAAAGCGTAACTTAGTAATTGCAGGAAACTGGAATACAACAGTTGCAAACAGAAAAGATTACATTCGGGATCATGGCCTAGGAAAAACAGAAACAAACACGGACAGGTACTGATAGAAATAATATGACAATAAAAGCACAATTTTTTGACAACATTCAAAAAGGATATAAATATGCATAAAAATACCTAGAAAGAAGAACAAATACCAGGTAAATCTTAATTAGAAAAAGATTTAAAAAAAATCAAACTGTCCGCTGGTGGATTTACGTAGTAATTACAATGTGATGATAATTAAATCAACTGTAAAGTACAAAAAAAATCAAATAAAGAACAATAAGATATAAGCCAAAAATAGGGTACAGAAAAATGGAGATCACCCTTTAAAGTTTCTAATGTGTACATTTATATATAAAATTGAATAACTAAAAATAAAATCTAATAATTAAATTATCAAATAAGGAGTGCGAGTATAAGTGTGTGTGCGTGTGTGTGTTTGTGTGATCCTGCGGTTGGCTGGTAACGCAACCCGGTGGCGAGCGGTCGAGGAACTGCCGCTGGACGAGAGTAGTAGTAGTTTTGGATCAGGAGTCGGTCGAAGTTGAAGTTCGAAAATGTAGTAAGAAAAAAGGTTACGAAGTCTATGCCTGTTGCGCACGACACTGTTCCATCTCATCGAATGCCCCATGGCAGGTCGATAAGGCGACCCCATAGTAGTTCTGGCCCCCTCCTTCTTCCTCGAATAATTTTCTTAGTGTCCTCAGTTTCCTTTTGTCCTACGTTCTTCCTTCTTGATGGGTAATCGTCCGCAGTTGACAAGCCCAATAAAAAAGTAAAAAAAACAAAAAAAAAAGGGCGAAAGGATCAACGGACCACCGTCGTCGCAAGCTCCGCATCAAACCCCCTGGATTCCGAGATATGTATTAAATTTGTGTATATATATATATATATGTAGTAATCATTATTATATTATATTTTTGTTATATTAAGTCATGGTGCTTGTTTTCTACGGTCGACCGCTCACGTTAGAGATGAGTGCACAAATTTATAATAAAACATTAAATCATAATTCCTGTTTTTTGAGCGTGGGTAACGAATAAATAATAATCATAATAATAATAATAATAATAATAATATTAAAATAAATTTCGATATTTGAATTACGCTGGATTAAACTCCACGGTGGCATCCCTGGAAAAAATATTCCACTTCAAGTTTTAAAAAAAGAAAAAATGAGACAGAAAACGATAATATTAATGATATATGGAATAACATTCGGAAAAAAAAAAGTCGTTTTTTACAACTACACCTGAAGTGGTAATGAAATACTAAAAATGCAGAATAGATTACATAAAAAAAACATATCTGTTAATAGATAAACATATATATTTGTTAAGTATAAAGGGGTAGAAAAATAAAAATTCTCTGCGAAACGCAAAAACTCCTAAAAAAAATTTAAAACAACTGAAATAATAATAGAAAAAGTGGTGAGATAAGGGGCCACACCATGACTTTTCGACATATACATGTATGGAAAATTGCGCGATGTAAGGAAACTTTCATTTTGGAATTAAAGTGGGAGAACTAAAAACTATAATGTATCTGCTGATTATACAGCGATTGTGGGTAATAATAAATACGACTTGGAGGAAGAATTGATATAACAGTACAACATGATAATGAAAGAAGATAAAGCAGTAATGATGAAGCGTGATAGGAGTTAAAAAGCAATAAACATAAAAAAAGTGAATGGAAAAATGCTGAATAACCGGTGTAAATAGTTACAGACAGGCAGCATAATTAATAACTTCTAACGGAAAAAGTAACAGAAAAATAATAAACAAAAATTAATCTACCGAAAATAGCTTTTGATGAAAAAAGCAAGTTCAAAGAAAGAAGAAGAAAGAAAGATTTATTTGCATAAACAATAACATTACACTCATGACATAGTTATTAATATGTGTACCGACACGAGTCTCTTACCACATAACGAAATTAATGAATATACATATATAAATAAGACACGATATGCGACGTTTAAGTTAGTAGGAAAAGGAACAAAAACCTACCGCAGGAGGGGAGGACTTGGTGGCTAGTGCCACATTACATAGATATTTACACAGTGATTATCAAATAGAATAATTTTAAAATAAAACTAAAACTAAATACTAGTACTAACGTCATATAATTCAGGATATTATGCTTAAGTCTACGATGTTTGTACTTAGTATACATAGTAAGTAATTGCCTGGAATCATCAATGGAGCTGATAAGTAAATTCTCGTGCCCTATACATTTATCACAGAACTTAGTAGTTGCACTCAAAACATAATCTCTGATTTGCGGTAACTCTAAAATGTTATGCATATGCTACTCTTGTGTATATCTATATTAGCTCTAAGAATGCATCTTAAGCATCGATTTTAGATTACCTGTAGCTTGTTATAATGCGCCCTACTAACAGAAGACCACACTGGACAAGAGTATGTGATAAAATAGGTGTTATAAATGACACTTGTAGATGATAAGTTCGTTATTTGCACTTAAATAGGATTTGCGATTGAGCAAGGGATATACTAGCAAGATAGCTCTGTTCGTTTTAACCGAGATGTACTCGATATGTTTGCAGTAAGTTAATTTGCTGTCTAATATTAAACCAAGATGTTTTCATATGATTAGACTAGGCAATGTCAGTTCCAGAAATGATTAGTTTTCTTGGCAATTGGGGTCGCCGGCCGGTGAAGAATATCGCTTGGGTCTTTGATGGATTAATATTAATCTGCCATCGGGTAAAAAGTATTTTAGAACGGTTGTTGAGGCTCTCTGAATTCTGTTACTTATGGTACTAGGTCTATAGAGGATTCCTCGTATGTGGAGTTAAAAATAACTATAATTTACATTTACATAATACAAAATGCGAAACAAAGAAACCTGATTTTTTGCCGTGAAACGGTACGGGACTACGTCATTTTTGGCGCTTTTTTGAACTTTTTGCCAACTTCGAAACTATCGTTAAGGAAATGAAATACGGCTTCGTTCCCAACAAATAGAGCGATATTTTCAACGGCATATTACGTACGCGGGAAAAAATTTTTTTTTTTCAAAACTTTTGAGTCCTCACGTGAACTATCTTTTTTTTTGTTGCTGTTTTTCACGGGGAGGGGGTTAAATATTTTTTTAACGTAATTTTTTTTTTCGATTTTAAAAAAAGGCTCCTGAGTTTATTTTACATTCTGAATTTCACTTTTAAACGATTATCCGGTGATGAGTTAAGGGTGATTTTTAGGATCGTTTTAAATTACATATCATACATTTGGCGCCCATAGTTTTTGAGCTTATAGATAGTTTTAAAGAAAATTTTAGTTATAATTTATGATCCAATTTTGAAGTTTATAAGTGAAACCCTCCCGTTCGTGAGTTTATGATTTTTATTTGATATTTTTGTCGTCCTAAATCGTCTTATTAGGAATCCGTACATTGTAGATGTGCGGGTAATCCCAAAAGTGTATGTTGCTTTCAAAAGGCGTAAACTTAAAATCTTTTTTAAAATTACCGTACTGGAAAAATTTAGCAAAAGTGCAGTACAAAGTAAAAAAATTATTTATTCGATAGAAAATGATATATTCCAGAGTGAAATATAGTTTAAGGATATATAATATTACGATTTTTCTTAAACAGCACTAATACCTTACTAGAGTTGACGCTAAATTCAAATTACAACAATAATTAGAAACCGTATTAAACGAGCATAATAAGACCAATCACTTTCCATTAGCCAGGTGTATTGAAATCGTATTTGATTTTTTGTGTTAGACGCCTTCATTTCCTTTATTCTATCCAAACTAAAATCGAAAGTTTTTTTCTCATTTTTAACATGACCTTTAGTCCCTGAATTCACGGCTCTGATGAAAACACCGATTGAATAGTCTCCCGTTTAACCACCCAAAGACGAAAAATGTGTCAGAAATTTTTAAACGACGCTACAGAAGCCTTTACTTCAGTAGCGCTACGCCAGCAACGTCTTTTTGAACAAAATGAAGCACTATTCTTTTTCCGTACTTTTCACAGATCTTTAAGTCACACTTTGCGCTATTTATTCGACACTAACGCATTAGGAAATTTACGCTATCACTGTCAACACACAAATATTTGCAAACGCCGATATTAAATACGTTAAATTTAACCTCGTCAATTTACACGATATTAGTAGACCTAGCAATAAAAATGACTGCCTTCCATTAAAAAAAATTCTCCGTGCGTATACAAATACAAACTTTGAATTATCGATGTAATAATAATGAAAGTTATTGTATTATTAATTTTAAATAAGACAATTAAAACGGGAACCGGATCAAAACAAAAAAAAAAAACAAAAAATCAACTTAGATTAATAATTGTTTAGCGCCTGTGTGTGTAAAGTTTAAAAATTCCGTATGAATTTTTTCGACGCCGGGAGAACGTAAGCAAATATTTTTAAACACTAGTGTTATACGTTTCCGTTTTTATTTATTTTCACCGGAAACATTTCAAATAGCCCAATACAATTTTACAGATCGAAGATGAAATATTTTTCAAAGTTATTATCACAGAGACGGTGACAACAAAGAGAAATTCGTGAAAAACCGAAATGAATACGTCGGCAGATGAAAAATGTCGGAAATAACAAGACACACACACTCCAGCCATAGATGTGTAGAACTCTTAAAATTTTATCATCGCAAAAAGTATTCAGCTGCGACCAATTTCGATTTCTCTGACTGGAATAGTGTAAGGAATGTCTTTCGCACGATACCTGTAATTGTAGGATTTTCTAAATTCTTACCGTGTGTGGTGTTTACCCGCGTTGCCTATCTATACGTACACACCACCCTAATTCTTATCAGTGGGAAGCGCCTGCAATTATAACGAAAAAAGATAAAGTGACGATATTGGTAAATAAAGCAGAAAAAAAAATCCAGCAAATAAATAGTTTTCCTCTATCCTCGATTATTTGAAGAACAATTTTTTTCGAAATAAAATCAGCTAGAAAAGTACGTTTTTCTTTTAAATTTAAAATCCCTCTTGTATTTTTTTTGCATTTTGAAAATTCCGATATTACTCGGCGGCGGAGAGAGAGGATGAAAATTTATTTCGAAAATAGCGATTTTTTAAATTATATGGTTTTTCCGTATCCCCTTTTTCCTTTATTATTATTGTGGCATTTTTTAGGGCTCTTTTAGACTATTTATTTACTAGTTTCCTTTCTTTTTCTTTCCTGTACATTAATATATGCGACGTCTAATATGTAAGCGGCCTTTATGCATGGGTGTATTATTGTGCTATTTATATATATATATATATATATATATATATATAAACTCGGCCATTTTGGCCTCGCAAGGGGCTGTGCCCCTTGACCCCTCTTGCTTTCATTTCTGTCTCTTTCTCTTCTATACTTTGTATAAAATGATCAAAATTTACAACGTAATTCTTACTGGCATCAACACACACAAAAAATAACATAACCACAAAAATCCTATTCTAACATTTACCTTCCGTTATATAAAATTAAGACATTTTTTCGTTACATTTTTCGTTACATATTTCATTACATAAAATTGTGACATTTTTTAAATAACAATAACAAAAATCCTACAAAATATAACAAACGTTACATAAAATTAGGACATTTTTCTGGGACATTTTTGGGGACATTTTTCTCGGACATTTTTCTGGGACATTTTTTTGGGACATTTTTTTGGAACATTTAACGTTACATAAAATTGGGACATTTTTTCGAACGGGGGGTAGTCTAAGAATTACGTTGTAATTAATTCTTAGACTACCCCCATTCGAAAAAATGTCCCAATTTTATGTAACGTTTGTTATATTTTATAGGATTTTTGTTATTGTTATTTAAAAAATGTCACAATTTTATGTAATGAAATATGTAACGAAAAATGTAACGAAAAAATGTCTTAATTTTATATAATGAAAGTTAAATGTTAGAATAGGACTTTTGTGGTTATGTTATTTTTTTTTTTTTTGTGTTGATGCCAGTAAGAATTACGTTGTAAATTTTGATCATTTTATACAAAGTATAGAAGAGAAAGAGACAAAAATGAAAGCAAAAGGGGTCAAGGGGCGCAGCCCCTTGCGAGGCCAAAATGGCCGAGTTTTTATATATGTATATATATATATATATATATATATATATATATATATATATATATATATATATATATATATATATATAGATTTACGTCGATTGATATATTTTATTTTTTGTTTTTTGGTTTAATATGTTCAATTTAGGCAGTAAGAATGATTAACCGTAATTTTGTTTACTAGAATAAACGATAATAAGAGTGTTGGGCACTCACGCAATGGTCATACTTTTCCAGTGAGACTCACAACTTATTTATTTATATAAAAAAAAAACAAAAAGAAACGACGAATTTTTCCGAATAACATTACGTATGAAAAATTTAAATACGTATAGAAAAAAGCAAAAAAAAAAAACCTTCCCGGCGGTTAATAGCCCGTAAATGTTGTCATTATCGCATTAAATTTAAAAAAAAACGAAATAATAATAATTTGTCAAATTATTCAAACGAAAAGGTTCGCTGGTGATAAGCAAGAAACATACACTGCACTTTTGTAATATCTGAAATTGCGCGATGGAAAATGAAAAGATTTTAACCAGCACGCGTAATAATAATAATTCATAATTTTCTTAAATAAATAATGCCGTAACATTACGGTATTTTCTATTTTGAAATAATACGTAATGTTTTTGATCACAATAAAGTCGTAAAAATATGTCGCAAAATACTTTAAATTGCCACATTTTCAGATAAACAGACAAGAAATATAAAAGGACACCAATACTAACGAACTCCAGACCGGACAGAGACATAGTTCGAAGTTTCACATTTTCCTCCTTGCTAACCGAATGAAACAAACGCCTTAACGTCCAGACTTCGATTCCATTGCGATGTAATGACTTCCTATCCCGTAGACTTTCCTCATTTATAACGCGATAAATATCGTGATTTTTTTGCGTGCATGAAGTACCCCGTTTTTCCCCCTTTTTTAATGGTGTTTAACACAGTTTGCGCAGTCCTTTCATTTTCTGAGTACTTTTGAATGTAAAATCTTTGCACAGACTAACGTCGATAATACCGCAAGGCGGACAATCTCTTTGAAGTGCAATTTTCAACATCGTAGAACTGACCTTTTGTAATGTTTCAAAACTTTTTTTTTTTATTTATTTATCTTTTTATTCATTTATTTATTTATTTATTTTTTGGGGAACGTCTACAAGGATATTAGCCCAAGAACAAAATAAAAAGGACGCAAGAGACTCGAATCTTTACACAATCAGTCGACAAAAAAGAATTAAGAGCTTGGACAACAGAAGGAGAAGGAAGTGAGAGAATGAACGAAGCACTGTATAGAGTGGGAATACCAATTTGTAAAAATAAGGAGGAATAGAAAGAAACTTGATCGGTTACAAGAGACGAACACCCGAACATTATGTGATCGGGATCACAAAAAAATTGGATATTGGAGAGGTGCAATATAAGGAGACGGCACAAGAGAGTAACGAGAAAAGCGAGGAAGGAAGCAAACTGTGCGCAAAGCGGCGCAATCGCAGAAAATTGTTGGAGCGACGCATAGGAGGAAAGTCAAGAAACCAGGGAAAGCGAGGAAGAGCACCAAACTCTAATTTATGAAAGGTCGAAGTAAATGTTTCCCTTTAGCTTCGCAAAAGCTACTGTGGCTTGTCTCGAAAATTAGACGTAATTACGAAATTTCTTTTGGACGCTTAATAACATGAATGGGAAATCCCATATTATACATGTATTGAAGAAAAAAAGGAAATTGGCGGAACTACATATTTGTGCTTGACTCTTTTTTTTTTTTAAAAGCTATATTTCACGAGCAAAATGGTATATTTCCATCTTTGGTGAATTTAATAGAAAACGAAAAAAAAAAAAAAAAGCACATCACCCTGAATATATCCTAAGTGCGTGCAATATTTTCGGAATATCGAGTTTTTTTTTTTTTTTTTTTTTTGGAATATCGAGTTTTAACGAAATAGCAGTCGTTCAAAATTAATCTCGATTTTTGAGCAATAATTTGACGTAAATTTACGTATAATAAAATTAACAATTGCTAAAATATCGCAAAGAGAATCCCCTACATAGACTTCGATAGACTGTTAAGAAATGTACCTGTACAGTTAAAATTTTAAGTTGATTGCGTGAAATTTGAACGAATTACCAGTTTTTACAAGTTTTAAAAATACCGTTTCGCTAAAAAATGTGTTCGAAATTTTTAGTAAATGAAAAAGCATAATTTGTTTATTGTACCGCTTCGAACAGAGTTAATCCTCAAAATTTGAAATTGCTTCTCCTTCTATTCTAGCTGCTCTCCTAAAAATGACGATCCATCTTTTCCCGCCTTTTAACGATCACTCGGGTTAATTCGCGTCGTAAAAATTTGAGCCAATTTGAATAGACCCAGAATTTCAATCATGCCGCACAGTCCGTCGTTGTAAACGTCTACACAGGTAAAATACAAATTTTATAACGGCAATTTTCTGCCGATCAGGTACCAGAGACCATACTGTTACGTTTAAATCCTCACTACTATTTCGTATTAAGAGCATCGCTCGGGGAGATCATCGTTACTCAACTTAGTGTAAATTAGCTTAATTACACTGACAGAAACGTATCTGGTTTATGACTATAGGCATGCGAACGATTATAAGCTTTACGCCTTTTTATCGTGTACAATCTATTCTGCATTTTACAGTTCGAATTTTTCCCGGATGAAAGTTTCTCTCTGAAGCGTTGCCCCTATTTTACCCTATTTCAACCTATTTCACCCTTTTTCAACTTATTTCAACCTATTTCGCCCTATTTCGCCCTATTTCAACCTATTTCAACCTATTTCAACCTATTTCAACCTATTTCAACCTATTTCAACCTATTTCAACCTATTTCAACCTATTTCAACCTATTTCACCCTGTTTCACTGATTTCTTTGAACTGCGCAAGATCGATAAATTTTTAATTAATTTTCCTTCAAAGGCCATTTGTATAATTTTTTTGTTTTTAAATTACGATTATTGATCCTATTTTTATCATAAAGTGGAACTCTCATCCCGGTTGACATTAAGGATACCTTCAAAGGTTTTTTTTTTTTTTAGTCATAAAAACTGTATTTAACACACGTATACAGAGTGGTGACGGAGCACATTTTCATGACATTGTCCCCCGTTCATTTTACTGAGACATTTTTCATGATTTGATACACCCATTTCAACTTCATTTTTGTCGGTGTGATTTACCTCACACCGATTTCATTTCGGTATCAAGCACCGTTTTAGTGTATGCAATCCAATAAGGGAAACAGTGCTGTATAAAGCATTTTCATTCGCGCTGAATTATGTACTACTACCGATTAATTTCATTTATCCGCTATATCGTCCGGTTTCTAGTCCACACTCCTGCCATGATAAATCGACCGACCCCCTACGAAATTCATACGTGCTATGTTGAAGTTCAAGGACATTGCAGAAAATTCAATACAAAATTACAAAGGTTTATTTGTTGCATTAAAGCGTTTGTTTTCATATTCTCCAGATGTTAATAATTTTATGAGAAAAAATAACTTTTCAAAAAAATTCTAGTACGGTGTTTTGGCAGACTTCTAAAAGTGTTACTTCTAGAGCAGCACGTCGTGCCGTGTCACATTCTAAACTCAGTTAACAGACTCGTGTTTCCCTTTTTTTCTCATTTTTTATCCGCTGCTATGGAAAGTGAGTTTTTAATTGAGGCACAATTTCGTTACGTTAATCTGTATATTTTTTTATAAAAAAAAAAAAAAAATATTTTTGTTTAAGCCAATTTTTTCACATTATCGTACTGTAAAAAAAAAAAAAAAAACAAAAAAAAAACAAGAAATTCTGCTAAATTTCGTTTTAAATAACTTTATTACACCGTCCTATAACCAAAAATGTCCACACTTCATAAATTAAGAAATGGAAATATTAAAAGAAAAAATTTTCACCTTTTCTCATTCATGTCTAAGTCCTTAAGATCAACTTTCTTTTTTGTTATTTTTTTTTTTTTTTTTGTTAGTACTTTGCATCATGCTTCTTTATAATATGCTCTTTTTAGACACACTCTTACGCGTCCAGACGAGAAATCGTTTTGAAATAATACTGACAAGGAAACCGTACAACCTTGGCAAAACTAATTTCAAGGATTTTCGTTTTAGTGGTAGTATACCATGTGGGCATAAGTAAGTAAAGTAAATCCCATACAATCTTAATAAGGTATCATGGATTGTGAAGTTAAGTTTTCCGTAATGGTAGTAAGCCCAACGGAACTAATGAGAATAAGGAAAGAGCCAGTTCCTTTCTCTCGATGTGGGTATACTACGTGTAAAATATTAACGTGCAATACTGAAATATAATCGAGAAAAATGAATTTAAAATTTTTCCACTCTTTATGTATACATTATAAGTTATAGAACATTTTGCTTTAAATTGCCGTGTGGCCTAGATGGTAACGTTCGTGACGTGTACACTTGATACCCAAATTCAGATCTAGCCGGGCGCATTTTTTTTATTTTTATTTTTTTCTTTAGACCGATTTTTATGATCTTTGATTTGTTGGATTTGTACCCGCATCGAACAGCAGAATACAAAATTTAAAAAAAAAAACGATGAATTTTTTTTTTTTTTTATAAGTTGGGTAGTGTTAAACCAACTCTGGAACGGCTGGACCGATTTTTATGATATTTGATTTGTTGGATTTGTCTCCGCCCCGAATAGCGGAATAAGAAATTTAAAAGAAAATTTATGAAGAAATTTCATTTTTTTTTGGCTGCTTTTGGCCCCAAGGGGGTTCACACAATTTTTTAACCTTAATTTTTAGATTTTATGACAGGGCTTCTGTGTTTTGTTTTATATTTTGAATTTCGCTTTTAAAGGGTTATCTGGTGGTGAATTATGAATTTTTTAAAGGTGATTTTTCAGGTCGTTTCAAATTCCATATTATATATTCGAGACGGAGTAGTAATCGATCTGTTTAAAGTTATAAATTATCATAGATGGAAGTTTAATTGTAATTTATGATATCCAATTCTGATAAATTAAACCGTTTCCGAGCTCTATTGTATAATTGAGAATATTTTTGTCGTTTGCGAACCATCTTCTTCTTGGGTTATACTGATCTTTGTTATTAAGGCGAATAATTTACTGTCACGCGTAATTAAAATACTTTTCAATGTAAGTAAAATACTCTTTTCATTTTGATTTTTGTACATTTATGGAACACTTAATTCATTTTGAGTATTTATCTTAATGAAAAAAGCTGAATTTAATTCGGCTATAATAAGTTAACACAACATTTACTTTTTAAGGCGGTGCGAAGTTCGCCGGGTCAGCTGGTACTCAAATCTAATCGAGAAAAATAAATTTAAAATTTTTCCACTCTTTATGTATAGATTATATATATAAGTTATAGAACAATTTGCTCAAAATTGCCGTGTGGCCTAAGTCGTAACGTTCGTGACGTGTACACCCGATACGCGAATATTTTTTTTTTTTTGCTCTTTTTTATATATAAATACTTATAATTAATTCGTTTATTAGAAAAATAAATTATTTATTTATTTTTTTACTCATTCATTTATTTTTTTAGTACTTACTGTTTTTTCCAATGATTTTTTATTATTTATTTCATTAATTTAATTTCTACTATTCTAACAGAAATTAAACTTCAATAAATACTAAAAAAGCATCGAAAAAATCAATAAGTAATAAAAAAATAAATTAATGAGTAAGTAAATAAATCATAAGAATTTATGTATAAATAAAAAAAAGTGTTCACAGCTAGATCACAATTTTTAACTATTGTAAATAATATTTAAATTATAAAAAATTTTTATTATATTCAAATAGTTTAACTTTAAAAAAAAAAGTAAAATTATAGGAATATTAGACGAGGAATAGTAAAATCAAATTTATAATAAAAAATCATTGAAAAAAACAATAAATAATAAAAAAATAAACAAATGAGTAAATAAATGAATTATTATAAATTATTTATTTACTTTTCTAATAAATTAATAAATTATTAGCATTTAAATAAAAAAAACAGGAAAAAAAATTGCTCACAACTAGATTTGAACCTGCGTATCAAGTGTATGCGTCACGAACGATGCCACTTAAGTCACGCCAATTTCAAATGAAGTGTTCTATAACTTATACATAAAGTTTAAGAGAAATTTTAAATTTGTTTTTCTCAATTATAATCGAGTATTACACCTTAATATTTTACACATAGTGGTATTATTATCGAATCATCTCACCCCATGTAGGAGGGGTATCATGACGATAATCTGTCACCTGGTTGATTAGACTGCGCCAACAATTTCGATCCCTTGCGTTGTGTACACAATTCCAAAAGGTACAACCAGCAGCTTTGCACACCGCGTCCGACCATCTAGTCGGCGCACGACCTCGACTTCTTCTTCTGTTGACCTTTCCTTGGATGAGCAGCGTTTCCGAATTTTCCGCTCTGATCACATGACCAAAATACCGCAGTATCCTGCAGAGCACGATAGCCTCTTCGGGTTACCAATCTCATTTAGTATGCAGACATTGGTTTTCCTAGCTGTCCATGGGACTTGAAGCATACGCCTCCAGCACCACATTTTGAGTGCGTCTATACGTTTTTTGCCTACACTGGTCATCGACCAAGTCTCCACAGCATATAAAAACAATGAGAAGACGAGGGAGTTCACTAGCCGAATCTTTACAACAGTCTCCTTGTGAAATAAAAAGAAACTGGCAATTCCGTTTTCTTAATTTTTGATTTACATATGTATATATATATATATATATATGTATATATATAATTTTCTTAGATTTCTTTTTTTTTTTTAAACCGATTTTTCTAGAGCAATTTTTAAAGTGATTTCACCGAACCTTATCCGTATCTGATGTTACTAGACGTGTATCCACCGTTAGCAGAAACGAAATTCAAAATACTTTTTTATATCCGTTCTCTTTTCGCTTAGTGAATTAATTTTCCTCCCGTTGATTTTTTTTTACATTTTTTTATGGCTTCGCCAACATATTGGTCCAAGAACAGATAAAAAAACGGGTATGATACTCAGATCTTTACGAGATCGAAGATAGTCGACAAAAAATAATCAAAAGCTTGGATAACAACACAAAGAGAAGGAAGAGAGAGAACAAACGAAATCTTGTACGAAGTGGGATAAAAGATAAATAGAAATTTGTTCAGTTCAAAGTGACAAACAATTGAACATCATGTGATCGGGGTCACAGTGCTCGGAAGAGAACACTTCGTCTTCTTTTTTTTCGTTGATCTGATCTCTATCCTCATTTGCTAATCCTGCTTGCTTTTATTTAGCCATACAGCCCATTCCTCCTCATCTCCCTTGGATCTGGAATTTCCCCAACATGAGGCTGTCAACTATCTTATCTATAATTAGACTTCGGTTTAATCACAGCTTGCTTCCTTCTTCGCTTTTCCGTTTCTCCATTACTCAGTCTCCTTTTTTTATTCGTTTGATCCGTCAGAAGCAAACTTCATTTGTGATCCAAATCACATTTTACTTGAATATTCATTCATCTCTTCAGAACGCGTGATACTGTATTCCGGCCTTTTGCGTCTTGGCCTCCCTACGCCTCACAGCATCCATTCTTTTCCTTCTCCCTCGGTTATTCCTTTGTTAGACTCAATCGTATGCTCCATTTCTAATATTTTTCCTCTTTAATCATTAATGCTGTTAAAACTTTTTGATTGGGTAAACGTTTTTAGCCGACACGCCCAAAAAAGCGAAAAAAAAAAAAAAAAAGAACAAAAAACACTGCGAGTAGAAATTCAAAGTTTTAGTTTTCGCGCGACGCTTTCCGTTCCTTACGAAAATTTTTAACCGATTATGAGCGTAATTTTGCATAAATATTTTTTGAAATATTGAACAAAAAAAGCTGGAAGATGCAGAAATGTGGTTTTGGAGGAAACTGCTAAAATTAAAATGGACCGAAAAGGTTAAAAATGAAGATGTTCTTAAGTGACGGAAACTCGCAGTTTATTGAACACCAACAAGAAACGTAGAACTATAAGGGATGGGACATATACTGTGAGAAATGATGAAATATTAACCAAAATTATAGAATGAAAAACAAGGAGAATCAGATATAAAGGAAGATCGAGAAATAGTTATATGTCGCAAATACTTAAAGATTTGAACAACATGGAACAAATTAAAAGCAACAGAATGGAATAGGATCGAATGGAGAAAACGAACCAAACGATTCAATGATTGATTGAACATAATCCCCTTTACATCGACTTGTAAAATAATTAAAATAAACGTCATTTTTAATCTGTGTTTTTTTTTTTATAAAATTAGCGGGAATATTTAATTTTCGATTTTTTTTTAAATTTGGATTGCCGCAAAACGTAGCGAAAAATTTTTTGATTTTCGGTTTTAAATATTCAGAACGAGCTGCGTATTTAAAACGAGTTAAATGCAAATAGCTTTTACCGGGAATTATTTATAAATATTTTTACGTAAAAAAATTTACATGAATGGCGCGTTTAAATGCAACGTTATTATTTATAAATAAATAAATAAACTCTTTGAAAAGAAAAAACCAAAGATAAAACATTTGATAACACATCATCGTCTCATACTACAAGAATGTCTTTTACTGAAAAATGCACTTTGCCGTATCGTCCGATGCAAATGCCTCATAATGTTTCTTTTGGTTTGATGGTCTTGCAACTCTGAGCCTAGAAGATAATTATAATTCTCGATGTGAATTTAATTCTGCTTCTATTTAGTAACTCGCCAGAAGCAGAACCAGTACGAGACGAACTGCGACAATCGGCTTGTCACCATTTTCACATATTCGATTTATCAGACTACTATTAACATTTTTCCTCGTTTTCGCTGCAGGAAAAAAGGAAATAAAATAAAGGGAGCAAATCGTTCAAGGTCGAAATTTTGTCTAAAATTCATAGAAGTAGAATTTGTTTTCAGACAGAATGGCGTACAAGCAATGGAGTGTGTGCAGACATGTGTAACACTGCAAGACATCGAATGGCACAAACAAACGAAACAATTTTATTCGCTCTCAGATTCCGGTGATAAAATTTGAGGAGATACCGCGCGGAACTGGTCTCTAGTTGTTTTCCAATAATTACGAAAAGGGAAAATAACAGAAAAAAAAAAAAAAAAGTCCAAGCGCTTACAACGGCCGAGTTGTTCTAGGCTGTCGAATGCGATCCACTTGACACACTTGATGGGATTAAGTTTATTCTTTGTTATTCCAAAGCCCAAGTTCCTAATCGCTTCTGCTTCCAAAATGGGCGCCTCCTATTTTTCTCAGCACTGTTACGTACATGCAATTTATTTGTAACTTTTAATTATGCGGTCACGACATCCTAACCGACGGATTACGACTAGAGACGAAGATGAACATGATTAACGATGTATAAAACCGAAAAAAAACAAAAAAAAAGACGTAACGAATTTATGAGAGTAAATCATTTTTTTAAAAAATCAATTAATACGGTAAATAAATCTTGTGATAATAAATGTAAAAAATTCAGATGACGTCCCGAGTTTTCTACTTAATATAGTATACTTAATTATCGCGTTAATTAGTTAACTTGCATATTCCGAGGATAGTAAATAGGATTACAATGGAGCGAAACGAGTCATTGCAAAAATGCGTAGAATCCACGTTTTTTTTTTTTTTAATTTATTTATTCTGGCTCGTAAACTAGACAGTAACTACAATTTGACGCTAAGATTCTACGGACACGCTCGGTAAAGGTGGAAAATCAATCTACCCAATTGCAAAACAATGCCATCGGTTTTTGGAGTCACGATTTTGCTTCAATCGACAGAGATAATTCTCCTTTTGTAAAGATTAAATTTTACTTTACGGAAGTTCAAAGTCAAAAGCGAAAAAATAAAAATTATCTATCGAAAGGAAAGTGAAACTAAATCATCATCATGTACCACCATCTAGACTAGAGGCACGTGAAAGATGAAGAATTAGAGTTAGAAGGAAGAGAGTTTTGATGAATTTAGGATAGAACGTTTTGAATATTAAGGCTTAGTTAAAAGAATTTGAGAAAGTTAAACCTAATGAGGTTCATTGCAAAGTGAACATGATTAAAGAGGCACTTGCGAAATAAGAAAGTGTTTCGTTCGAAGACGGACTGAAAAGTATCTACGGAGGTCAACGAATCTGTACGGCTATTTAATAAACGATGGATATCTCGACCTGTGATATTATTAAGAGGATCCGAAAAATGCTTGGATCATTTGGTGCCTGCAATAAATCACATAACAGGGGAACTTCTTCAAAGTGCAGGAAATAAAGCAAAAGATGCAATATTTCGACTTACGAACTACGGCAATTATCCCAAAAGACTTTCAGAAAACTACCATAATTGCAATTCCGAAGAAAACAAATGCTCAAACGTGCAAAGAATACAGAACTCTAAATATTCTGCCGCATATTTCAAAATTTTTGTCACAAAGATTATATATCGCCGTATACGAAATAAGGTAGAAGATGAACAATTTGGATTTAGGAAAGACAAAGGCACAAGAGAAACTATTCTTTCATTACGTCTAATCATTGAGAAAAATCTGGAATTCGATAAAAAAATCGCATTCATTGATATGAAAAACCAATCGATAACGTAAACTGGAATGTGATATTTAAATTCTCGAAAGATATAAAGATAGATTACAGAGATCGAAGGATACTTTTCCAACTGTAAAAGAATCAAAAAGCATTAATAAATAATGAAGCCAGAGCTAGGATAAGAAAGACAAGGATGCTGTTTGTCGTCACTATATACATAGAGGAAGCGATAAAAGCTTTCACAGAGAAGAAAAGCGGGTGAATTCAGATCAATAGAGTCAGCACCATTCTGTACACCGATGATGTAGCACCGGTAAGAGAAGAGGAGAAAGATTTACAAAAGTCTCTAAATAACTTGAATACGCTCTTAATGGAAAAGTGTAAAATGAAAATTAACGCAGATAAAACCAAAGTAACGATATGTACAAATGATTCTATGGAAAATTTAGGTGTGGCCCTAAACGGAAAAAGAGTAACCCAAGTAACAGAATATCATTATATCTTGAAGGTTTGATAAATGAGAAAAAGAAAATAGCACAAGCTAAAATTGTGTTCAACAAAAAGAGAAATCTTTTTACATCGATAAATGTCTCTCAATATATCAGGAAATTGTTCATTAAAACATTTGTCTGGAGAGTCGCGTTATACAGCTGTGTAACTTGGACAATTCTAGAAAAAAAAAAAAAGATTAAAAATACAAGCCCTTGAAATCTCGTACTATATGAAGGATGCTAAAAATTTCATGGATGGAGAAAGCCACAAGTAAGGAGGTATTCGAAAGGGTAGAAGAACAACTGGAGATATTAAATACCATTGAAAAGAGAAGAAACACAATGATCGGCTATCAAATCAGACATTTTCAATGTCTCAAAAACTTAATAGACGGAAAAGCAAGCAGGACGAAAAGGAAAACCAAGAACCTCATATTTATGGATAACTTAATAAAAGAACAAACCTATGTAAAAATAAAAGACGCTGCCCAAGCCAGGATTTCGTTGTGTACAAACCATGTTGGCCACTAACCAAACAGCTGAGGAAAGATGATGACGATGATTCTTTCATGTCATTAGTCATTTTACTAAAACTATTATAACTCGATTCCATATCGCAAGTGTACACTAATTTTTCAATCACGAACAAATAGAAAAAAAACCTAGCTAACCGCCGATATCATTTGAATTTTAAAAATTTGACTTCTGGTAATTTTTCATCTTTATAAATTCACTAGTTTCTTTATCCCATTTGAAAAAGAAAAGAAAAAAACAAAAAACTGCAAGGTTTCATACAGATTGTTCTTAATCATGCGTTCAACTAAATTAAACATAATACAATCCGGTCTCGTTGAGACTTCTCAACCATTAATCGTTTAGGAATCAGGTTAAATAGTCCCTGCAACTTAATTATACATATATATTATATATCAAAACACTTCACGCAGATTACATCATTTGTTTTCCGTCACATTTTGTCTGTGCTACAAGTTTTCAACATTCCGTTCATCCTTGAATGTAAATGTCCGTTTATATAGCGTCCTCTCTAATTTTCCTTCAATGATCGACTTTGACACAAAACTTCTCTATGATTTAATTTATTAACCTCTTGCAGTTGCACACGTCTCACATGGTACCTTCAGATATGTTAAAAAATATAAATAAATAAATAATCTCTATCTTTAAAAATAATCATCATTTCCTGCGCACGATAAGAGACAGACACAAGTCTGCAAGAAACATAGACGCGATCTTTGCCAATAGATTTTAAAAAGTACCAGCAGTTCAAGATGGAACTATTAATAATATTATTGTCATTGTGATAACGTGCGTATCAGTCGTTGTTTTCTGTGTTCATTGTTGTTTGGAAGTGTATCAGTTTAACTGTATTCTCGTCAGTGGATATTATCGGCTGATCTCGGTCAGCTGATAATACTATTCATCCGACTATGTCGGTATCGGGTAGGTCGTCGAATACAGCGGCGGGGACCGTTCCCATGATTTTCCGATTAATAAATTGCACGAGCAGTGCGATAGCAATGCGGCTGGTCCGTCAAACGGTAATAAATACGTCCCGCAGTTAAGCGAATACAAGGAAGATTCGGATTCAAGCTTTACTACAGTGCTAAAACGTAAATGTGCGACAAAGAAATCGAAACCTGATAAGAGCCAGGTAATATTTACATCTAATCGCTATAGTCCACTACAAGTAGATGAAGATGCGATAAAGCATGCGTTATTTAATAATACCGTTGTACCAGCTACAAAATATCCTCCGATAACTATTTTACATCCTGATAGTTCAATAAATCTTAAGCAATTAATTAGTAATTTAAAACCTCTAGTAAATTCAGAATTTAAAATAAAATATTATAATAATGAAATTTTAATTTACGTCTACACCAGTGCACATTACGATGCCAGTAATTTCTACTCTTAAAACGAATAATATCCACTTCTATACACATCTGCCGAGAGAGCGTAAGCCCCTAAAACTTGTTTTGAAAGAACTTCCGACTACATTTACAATAGAAGATATCAAGGTTCAACTAGAATCATATTGCACGGTATTAAGTATCACGCAACTTACAAAAAAACATGAGAAGACGAGTGAACGGATTCCCCTTCCTGTTTTCATCGCTACGTTCCCTCCTGGGACAAATAGTAAAGACATTTTTAATATTAAACATATAAACTATTGTTTAATTCGATGGGAAAAATACGTAAGAAAAAGTCCGGTAATTCAGTGCTATAAATGTCAACGTTTTGGACATGTGTCACTAAATTGCAACCTACCTGATAGGTGTGTTCGTTGTGCACACACCCATCCCCCTGGTGCTTGTATTAGCTCTAATTTAATCTAGTGTGCCAATTGCGATGGTCCTCATGCTGCAAATTCCAGCGAATGTGCACATTTTGTGCGTATCATTCGTGCCAGGGAGGAAAAGGGGCCTTCTCTTCGTCAAACTGGTTTACCTACAGCACAAGAATTAAAGACTTGTCCTTCCAATGCAGGCAAATTTCCACAAAGAACTTATGCGCCGGTGACTAGACATAATAGTCCGAATAACTCTGAACCTGATCATTTTTCGATTTTTTTTTCGTTATTAAATAAATTTAGAAATATTAATGTAAATAAACTTTTTCGTGTAATTAAGCTCATATTAAATGAATTTAATGGCATGCATCAAAAGAGTATTTTTAGTGTAATCGGTAAGGTTACGGAAATTATAAGTAAGAATTATTTTTAATTGTGACTAATGATTGTCAATAATAACGGGATACGACTAGTTGCTTGGAATTGTAACTCAATCGCTAATAAGTATGAGGAATTGTATGAATTTATTTGCAATAACCAGATTCACATAACTGCCCTTTCCGAAACCAAATTGCACTCTTCATATAACCTTAAATTTCCTGGTTTCAAATTGTATAGAGAAGATGTTAATCGTAGAAGTGGTGGAGTAGCATTAATTATAAACAATAATATTAAACATGTCTTACTGCGTTTACCTCGTTTAATGCACGTACAATTGCTGTTAAAATATATTCTGATTTTTTATGTCATGTTAATCAAAATTTAAACTCGTTTGTTGTTTGCGCCGTATATAAGCCACCTAGATTTACACAAAAATTCGCTGATGACATTAGATCACTTCTTAACTTACATCCAAAGGTTATTTTAGTTGGCGATCTAAATGCTAAAAGTAGAATATGGGGTTGCTTCAACAACAATTTAGCAGGTAATATATTATTCAATATGTCCATTCGGAATAATTTTCAAATAATGGCTCCTCGAGAACCTACTTACTTTCCTTCTTCAAATCAGCTTCGACGCAGTGTTTTAGATCTAATCGTAGCAAAAAATGTTAGTGCAAAACTCCCCGTTACGTTTGATCATCTTATCTCTGATCATAAACCAATTTTTACGATTATTAATAATGTAAAACCGCTCTTAAATAGTAGGTCGTATCTAGACTTTAATAATGCGGATTGGGATAGTTTCAAAAAATATATCTCAGATAACATTTAAATCAACCAATTAAAGATAATTCTGATATTGATAGCAGGTTGAATAACTTTACTAAATTAACTACTGACAGTATTAATCTATTTACATCCCAAAGAAAAGACGTGTCAGATGTTCCCGCAAGTTTATATTCCGAGTTTTCTCCGTAATATAATTAAACTTAAAAACTATGTTCGGAGGATTTATACAAAATACCGATTTCACGCTAATATTGGTTATCTGAAACCTGTAATCAAATTCTTAACAAAAATAGTCAGATTTATACTTAGAAAAACCAAAAATGATAAATTTCAAAAATTTCTGACGAATGTTAATACACAAGATAAAAGTTTATGGCACGTATGTTCGCGGTATAGTAAGAATTATGATTCTACCGCTATTTGATTCTGATCTTAACACGTATGTTTATAAGGATCAAGCAAAAGTGGAGTTGTTAGCCGAGTATTACTCAAATATTCATAAAACGAGCACGCGTCTTGCGTCTACATATCAAAATAATTTAGTCACTAATACAGTAAAACGTTTACTAACTGGTTCTGATTTCAATAACATTACAGGTTCTCCTATTTTTCATTCTGAGTTTTGTCCTGCCTCACCTGCTGAAATATTTAGGTATCTCAAGAAATCTAAAGCAAAAAACTCTTGTGGTGATGATAATATGCCGGCAAAAATCTTAAATAAGATTCCTCGGAAGGGGTACTAGAGTTAACGCACATAATTAATGCTACAATGTGGTTCGGCTATTTTCCACAGTTCTGGAAAGTAGCCAAAATCATTGCGCTACCTAAACCAGGCAAAGACTCTTCCCAAGTGAATAATATACGACCCATTAGTTTACTTAGCCGGAAAAAGTTATGCTACACAGGCTTCGTAATTTCGCCGATAGTAGTAACATACTTCTAATAGAGCAATTTGGTTTCAGACCAGGCTATTCTACTACGCATCAAGTTGCTAGGATTACTGATCATGTGACGCACAACTTTAATATAAACAAACACACTGGATTAATTCTATTTGACATTGCAAAAGCATTTGACACGACCTGACACGACGGGCTGATTTACAAAATGTTAAAATATAATTTTCCGAAATATCTAATCAAATTGATTAGAAGTTACTTACGTAATAGAACTTTTTACGTTTCATTACAAGACGGTAAATCAATGACCAAAACTGCCGTCGCAGGAGTTCCTCAAGGTAGTGTGCTGGGGCCTTTTCTCTTTTCAGTCTACTTGTCCGATCTCCCTAAGTTGCAACACACGAGTTTAGCTTTATATGCTGATGATACTACTATATTATATGGTAGCTCGTATAGAACGTCTACCATTTATAATCGTCTACAGCTGCACAGTTTTCGGGTTTTAAAATTTTTGGAAAAATGGAAAATTGAAATTAATCCAACTAAAACAGAAGCAATACTTTTTACTCGTAGATATCCCATCCCTCCAAGGCAATTGATTATTAATGGCACCAGGATTAAATGAACAAATCATGTTCGATATCTTGGTGTAATTCTAGATAAAAGATTATCTTTTAAGGAACACTTAAAATACGCTGAAGCGAAAACAAATAGAACCATTGCAGCTTTGTACCCAATTATCAATCGGAAATCTTACTTAAACACCGCAAACAAGTTTATTATCTATAAAAGTATTATTAAACCAATATTGGCTTATTCAGCTCCAATTTGGTGCTCGATTTCAAACTCCGATTTTAATTAATTTAAATTACTACAAAATAGGCGTTGTCAGTGTGTATTTTAAACGTTCCCCGCTGGACTAAAATAGATAATATGCATGACTGGTTACAATTGCCTTATGTAAAAGATTTTATAATTAATACAGCAAATAAATTTTTTCATGGCTGTTCCCACCTTAGTAATATGCTTATCAGGAATATAGGCGATTATAATTCCGAGCAACTAACCCGGATGTACGTTAAATATAAGCATCGTCGGATTAAAGCACAATTTAGTTAGTTAGTGATAGCTCTAGGCTGTTAAGTAATGTTTTCAATGGTAACAATTGGTTGTAATTTTTGATTATTTTGGGTTTTTTGTTATACTTTTTTTGCCCTTTGTATTTTTTTTTGTATAGTGTTTATATTTTTGTTAACAATACGTAAATATTCTATTTTATCACTCTAATGTAATGCGGTTAAGTCTCTTTCGAGCTGGTACGCATTTTGTTTATAAATACTGTATTACTGTACTTAGCCAAATATACATATATATATATATATATATATATATATATGTTTTTCATATATTATTAATATTCTCCGTCTTTCGTTCACCAAGTTATTTCACTCCCTATCCAATTTTCGGCACGAAGACATTATCATCTAATTAATAAAATGCGCCATATCTATGTACGGCGATCCGAATTTTAGCGGTAAAACAGCAGGACACGCCGAATTCTAAAATTATTTAATAAAGTCACCTAACCAGTCCACATTATTGCATTAATTTTCTTTATAACATTTACGCGATAGATTAGAAATCTAAACTTTTAAAAAATCGACTATACACATCTTTCTAATAGTTTACCTCTTATCAAGGTGTAATGAAAATACTGTAAAACTCTCTAGTGTAAGGGTTTTTTGAAAAATCCGATGAAAGCCACATTCAAAATATGTAAAGCAAAGGATAAAAAATAAATAAATATAGAGAAATACTGCAATGTAAAAATTCAAGTTATGCTTAGCAGTCAGTAGTGTTTTGTTCAGATAGGACCTGGTTCGAATCTCAATTCTGTAATTTTATAGAATAATTCCTCTTGCGTAGTTAATGTCCATAGTTGACAAGCACCCCCTCCCCCAAAAAAAAATCATATAATGTAGTACTAAATAAACAAGTAAACAACAATCCGTACAATGCAATTACTTAACGTTATATTTTTCCTTATACGAAAATTCAAGATATTCGCATATATGTATATAACATTTTTATTAAGTTATAGAGAGATAAATAGTTGCACATTGAAATTTTTAAAAATGATTAAAAAATGCTAAAAATTAAATATATATGTAAAACACTGTCCGATCGGTTTCGTCTCAATTATTTATCCTTAATTTGTCAATAATTTTCGGAATTTTAATTTCAATTGCGTTTCTATCATCGTTAAATTTCTTGTACGCGTAATTAGGTGTTATACTGTATACATATTGTTGGCTGAAATAAATATTTTCCGTAATCTTATGCGCTTTTAATAATTCATAAATTCCATCGTGTTGATGTTATTGATTAATGACACCAAATTACGCATACAAGGAATTGAACAACAATAGAGAAAAGGCAATTGAAATTAAAATTCAGATAATTGCTGAAAAATTAAGGATAAATCATAATTGAGACGAAACCGGTCGAACAATGTTTTAAATATTTAATGTCTATCATTTTTTGATCATTTTTAAAAACTTCAATGTATAATTTTTAATCTATAACTGAATAAAAATGTTATATATGTATATATACATATGTGAATATCATGAATTTCTGTATAACGAAAAATATAACATTTTAAGTAACTGCATTATCACATGGATTATTTCGTTTGTTTATTTTGTACAAATCAAACAGTTTACAAGCTATAACCTCTATAATGAAGATGTAATGGTTTCCCCGTTTTCCGCAATATTGAAATCTCATATTTTCCAGTTAATTTTTGTCATATGCATAGAGTTTGGAGCAGCAAATATGGCGTTGTTCCTGTTGAATATGCCGTAGAATTGTATAATTTTAGCGAAAAAGGTAGCCCATTAGATTCGGTATTCCATCATGTTAGCTAGTAGAGTACTCATTTTATAATATTCTCGTAAGTTTCGAGACTGAAACTAAAAAATTATGCTCCGACATATCGGAAATACCTTTAGTGCATCGATATATTTTTAATAATCGGTAGCGCCAACTATTTCTTTTAATTACACTCGTGCGGTGGTTAAACACTGACACACATAGGGAGTTTTGTCTGAGACCGGAATATTCATCGGCATTTACGTAGACAGCGAATTTTTGGTGATTCTCGTAGACGTCAATTCGTCCGGTTGCCTTGAATACTACTTTCGTTAGCCGTATATTAAAATGTAACGAACAAATACAGAGGTGTGTAGCTGAATTTTGGGCAGTAATCTTTTGATCCCTCCCGAGTAAATGTGTACATGTTCACTTTTTTTTTTTTTTCTCCTAAGACACGTACTTTATTCGATCCGGTGGTCGCAACCATCGTATAAAGCGATATTCAGTACAGTTGCACTTTCTTTTTCCCCTGCTTACAAGTATAATTTTCCGAATGAAAATTTTAATAGAGCCGCCTAATCGAAATATGCTGCTGTTTCTATCCGTTAATTTTATTATTAATATTACACTCTTCGAATAAAATAATTCATTTCTTCCAGACTGCACGAGACGGTCTAAGAACTTTCCGAGGCTAATACAGCTTTTCGATTATTATCGTAAAAAACAAATGAAAAAATAATGTTATTATTAGATGGCCGACAAAAAAAAAAAAAAAAAAAAAAAAACAACAAATAAAAGATCGGTTCAAATCAAAAATAATTTTCCAAACGTGGGAGGAGGAAAAAAAAAGGTTCGTCTTACTAATCATCATAAAGGAGAATTTTTTGTTCCAACATATTAGAAAAATTTTTATCCCATTGAATCGGACTTTATTCTACATTCTTTCAACGAGAGGAAGCACCCTCGCGAAAGTTCTGAAATCTGTTCTGTTTTACTTATTTTCAACGTAATCCTTTTTCGAATTGGTACTTAATTAATTTTATTCAGACTGTTAGGGAATTCTATTTGCGAAATGTGCAAGACGAGAAATAAATTTTTCATTCGAAAGATAACGTTTTAATTGGAACGGTTTATTACCAGGAGTTTGTGGAAGTTCAATGCAACAACTTATTTGCAAAACGACCCGAAATTCAATTACAGTCCTCGAAGCTACCGTAATTGATTAGGCAGCCCCACGTTTCGTGAGAGTACAATTTGAATCCTGCTAATTAGAAATACCGAAAATTACCACTTGCGCTGTGAGTTGATATTGTTCGTAATGGACGATGGACGAGTCCGAATAATTTTTTTTAAAAAAAAATCAAAATAAACCCGTTGCCGCGTTGACGGGGGAAAACGTTTTTATTGCAGTCTGTTTTCTGAATTTAACGCCTAACGATGATAAATACCTGAAATCAGACTTCGGTATAATTCTGTCACGCGGTGAAATCCGATAAATTCAGTTCCGACACGTAATTAGCGCGTTCGCGAAATTATTACGACCACGTTAAAGCATTTTTGAAAAATATTACGCAACCTGATGATAAATTTCGTTTCCAAATAATTATATAAGCTGTACCGAAATGTTATTTCACGAAAAACAGTTTAGGTCTTTCCAAAGAGTTTCACAAATATTGAAAGTTTTACGAATGCATCATACCGGTTTGAATATAATACAGCTATAAAAAGCAATCATCGAAAATCCGTGTCATAAATCTTAATATACATATATATATATATATATATATATATATATATATATATATAAACAATTAATTATAACGTACCGCTGAAAACCTATAAAACGTCTTAAACCTCCCCGTATATGTAATATTTTGAAATGATTAATTATAAATTGCCACTGAAAATCTATATAAAATGTATTATATAAATAAATCTTTCGATTAATTTTATAAGCTAACGAAAAATCTGGTAAATTTTTCATAAATCTATCAATTTAATTATATAAGTTTCTGCTGTGAAGGCTTGTAAAATGTCGTGAACATTTAAAAAAAAAAAAATCCAACACTAAATAAGAAAATTATTTTGTTTCCACGTGGCCTTTTATAATTGAACGTGGAATTTTTAATGTACATATGCAAAAATATTTCAGAGTCAGAAAGTTGTACAAGGTGCAATTTTCGCGATAGTTTATACTGTATCGTAAATTTTAGAAGTTTTCAAATGTAATTAGTGCAGCTTGTAACGGTTAAATTTAAAATGAGTTTAACGATTTTACTATACAAAAGATCGTCAAAACAATCGGCATATATTCACAGAGAATTTTACGAAAGAATTAAATTTATACCGCTACGTCTATATTTATACATTAAACAGAATCCAAAAAAAAATCGGATGAAGCGCATTATTATTTGCATATAATATATATGATGACACACGTCTTCATCGTAGTATGGGTATCAATAATTTTTCTCATAAAATTTATAAAATCCCTTTATAATAATTATGGGTCCCCCCGCTTCTAAATTTTCTGTAAAATGCTATAAATTGCCCTGGAAGAGTTTGTAAGGTCCAGGAAATCTTGTTTCTTTTTATTTTAAATTTCATCGGTTGATTATTTTTTATTTTTCCAAAAATTACAGGCAAAGCTAAAATTAACCTCCTGCGCGCGGAATTGTTGCTACGAAATTTCGACGTTGTTTCAAAATTTTTAACCGTAATAAGGAAGCGGACAGTCGTTGCCGTGTTGAAATCTAGCAGCAAGCACTCACGAAATTGAGAAGGAAATAAGCTGGAGATTTGACGACTGAGTAATATGCATAATAATTTATAATACGGGGGGTGGGGGGGGGGCTACACAATAGAACAGCTCACATTAAATTTTATAAGACAGAATAAATTACAAAAGCTATCTTCTCAGCTGGGAAACAGCGATACTGTTGTTAAATATTCATAAATAACATTAACAACTTATAAGAGCCGCTAGAAGTGGTTCGTCTTGGATGGAATAAAAACGACCGTATAATTACACTATTGTGTATAGAGAAGCGACCAAGTTGCGAAGCCTAAAGGCTGCTTCAATTAACAAATCGGAAGAGGAATGGAAGTGTCGGACAGGCGTAACACGTTGCCAGTGAAGATTGATTTGTTTTCAAAAAATTAGACATTCGTTGCTAGAAAGGAAAACTATAAAATCTAAAACCAACAAACGCGAGATCAAATCGCGTTATTCGCGGAATAGAAACAATTTATATTTTTAAAATATACCGACTGCGTATGAATTTTCCATTTTAGTAAGATATTATTTTCCAATGAAAATTCGTATGTTCAAAATGGTAAATAAATAATTTAGAAAAATTTCACTTTTTTTTCTTCCCCGTTCCTTCAATAATAATTTGCTTACAAAATAAACAATTTTTACTGACCACATGATCGTGTCTAACTTCAAACACAATCTTACTCGGGGTGAATTTTCAGGAATTTAACCGTTGTATAATATCCGGAAAAATAGAAAAAATAATAATATCGATAATAATAATAATAATAAAACAACAACTAAAATCTCGGTTTTTTCTTAAATCGTCCGTTTCTAATTAAATAATTAATTTTTAAAACAAAAGGAGAAACACGTGAAATCTAAATTAGCATCAAAGTGTAGCAATGTACTTACCGTTGTACAGATCATTTTCAAAGACACAAAAAGAAAATCGAAAAAAAATTTTATATATATATATATATGTATATTTTTTTTTTATTATTATTTTTTTTTTTTTAAATATCACTGATGACACGCAGTTTAGATAACCACCAAACCCGAAAAATAATAATCGCAAATTTTTTTAAAACGGTAAAACCGAAATAGCACTCGTTCTTTCGAGAGATTAATGCAATCGCGAGAATAGCTCGACGAAAAGCACATCGGCCAACACAACACCTGTAAAAGGAACGAATGCAGACTAAACAAGCAGCTAGTTGAACAGTTTGCATACCATCGACGACGGGCTGTGCAAAGCGGGAACCGCCGGCGACAGGCTAAACCTATTTCTTCTCCGTTATTCGCAAACAAGGACAGCAAAGTCTTGCATCGACGTCTCGAGGGCTCTACGTCGAGGTAAGAACAAACGTGGGCCTCTCTGGGTGCAATTTTGGAATAACGTCATACCGTTGCAGCCAAGATAGCGGCCGCAAACGTCGGGTAGGCTCCAAATTTCTTCCGCAATTGCCCGCGGACAGTACGTGATAAACCATCTGAATAGAAAAAAAAATTTCAAAAATCTTCGAGCCTCTCCGTACGAAAATTGTTCAATCGTTTAAAATAACCAGAAGACCGTGTAAATAAAATCGCACAATAAACCAATCGAATATTCATTAGATCTGGCGCACCCCTGCTGTTCAACAACCTCAATCGAGACGGCATATCTATCTCTGTTCTTTATGCACTCCCAGTGTCGCCTTGTGTACCCTAATTACTATAGCGAAAACAGGTGTTAATCGTTCTTTGAAAAAGGAAACTTTTCTTTCCGAAGCCCTACTATTTTGAAATGTGCGGTAGTCGAAATAACCGTGGAAGTTTCGAAAACAGCTAATTTAGCCCCGATGGAGCTCGGCATCAGCCCACTAATTTTATTCTCCGTAACACCATTTTCCTCTAGTTATAATTATTCTTGAGCCGCAAAACGTGCGCGTTCGAATTCAAATCGCCCCCTACAATAAATCCAAGATCAGCCGTGTAGAACTAATCGGTGGTCTACAGGTGTTTTGTTTTTTTTTTTATATTCTTACTAGGAGCGGGCAGTAAATTACTATACTGATGCTACAAGTGCCCATTCTTAATGTATAGTGTAAGATTTGTAGTTTGAATTTTATCGGGTTAAACTTTTTCAAGAGCACGGTGTTTTATATTATTTTCAATTAACATTGTTCTACCCCCGCGTGTCCTTCACCACACGGCGTCCAGCATTATACAGACAATATCGAATTTATTAAGCGTATTTTATGAAGTACTAGCTTCCGAGAATAATGCCAATTTTTACCTGCGCTGCTATATCAACAACAATCAATCATTGAACACCTAAAAGGGTTCGTTTCCTCCATTCCGTTCTGTTTTCGGCCTTTTTTTTTTTTTTTTTTGAGCTCCGAGTATGTTTGACATCCCATATCCTTAATAATCCGTTTTATGTAATTATTCCTTGGTCTCTTCCTCTTCTTCTCGGTTATTCCTTCTATAATCAGTTTTAGTCTTTCATCGGGTCTTAATAGATATCCCATCATCTTTGATCTGCGTCTTTTTATTATGTTTATTAATTCCCGTTTTTCACTAATCATGTTCATGACTTCTTCGTTGCTCTTCTTATCTGTCCATTTTATCTTTAATACCTTTTTCCACAGCCACATCTCTGCTGCCATCAGCCTCTGTTTATCGGCTTCATTTATTATCCAAGATTCGCACCCATACAGTAGTGTACTCCATACATAAACCTTCTATTAGCCGCTTCCTTAGTTCTGTGGGTGAGTAATGCGTATTTTTGCAAAAATGCGTATTTGGCTAGACTTATTCTGCGTCTAATTTCTTTTTCAGCTTTCCCATCTTCGAATACCATACTGCCCAAGTATACCGCTTCTTTAACTCGTTCAATTATTTTATCATTTAATAATATATAATTTTTCTTTTGTGGCGTTGACTTTCGCATATTACTATTTTAGTTTTTGTTTCGTTTATTTTCATGCTGTATTCTTCTATAGGCGTACCTGCGCTTCTGTCAGTGCTTTCAGACTTAGCCATGATGACAATGTCATCTGCGAATCTTATCATTTGTAGGTGTTCACCTTGTATTTGTACTCCAATTTGCTTATTCCGCAAACAAGTTTATTGGTTTTTCTATGTATATATATATATATATATATATATATATATATATATATTCTTATTTCCTTACTGCTTTTCCCTACCATAAATTCTGCTGTTTGGTTTTTGTAAATTATTTTGATTGTTTGTATTTCTGCTTCCGGTATATCAATTTCTCACAGAATTTCGAACATCTTGCTCACTCAGTCAAAGGCCTATTCTAAATAGGGTTAACGTGGAAATATCGTATTATCAAAAGAAAAGAAGAGAACGTAAAAACTGGCAGACATATATCAGATTTGACTGGTAAAAACTCATGAAATGACAATAACAAATAAGATTCTTCTATCTAGCATGACATTAAAGCCACCATAAAGATATGGCTGTCAATTATAAAGATGCTTTAAAAAAAAAAAACAGTACCAAGATTACTCAGAAACACCTCACCGTGTAAAGATCTACACATAATAAAATACATAAAGATCTTAATACAGGAATTGTGGAATACATCAAAAAAGAAGGAACTATACAATAAACATGCGCGAAGTACAATCATAAGAACTTTGAATAGAAATTTCCGGACAAACTGAAGTTGCTATGATATTATCTAGTCATGGGAGAGACACAAATGGCGTGCTCATTTTAAAAAAATAACAATACTAATAATTTAACATACCTTTGGCCGATGATGGTAGTTGAGTTTCTAGGATAATCAGACTTATTAGAAGGTACAGTACCTCACACTTAACAGCAAACGAGTAAGGATTATTAAAAATGAATAATCGTTAACAGTTACTCAGAAGGAGCAAAGGCAAACACATATGTATATCATCATGTACAGACTCGGAAACATTGGCGTATCGAGCTATGAAATACTTACAATTAGCAGCATCTGTCGAATTTGAAGAAAGTGCCAATTTATATTTTTCTGGTATTTCAAAACTTTCTGAAATCATTCCGTTTTATAATCGATGATTTAACGTTACATATCGATACCGTCACTTTCATCTTTATCGAAAACCCTTGAAAAGTACATATGTATATAAAAACAAAATTGATAAACTTCTTTTATTTTTTCAGAAATTTGTGTATAGTTTTAAAAAGTAAAAATGCAAGAAATACCTTGTACGTTGCACCGTACGCATTATAACATGCCTCAAGAAAGAAAAACAATATCACGTAGTTGCTATCCTGCCTTATTTTACACCAATACAACCCCGTTATTACAGTGATATTTAATAAACTACCGGAATAATTTAAAGTACTTGCTCCACATAAACCTTCTCAGTTCCATTACTCGCAACTTTGGTATATTTTATTCAGTCTGATTTCTTCATGCTACAAAAGGACATATATTCATGAAGCGATATTTATTCGTTTTGTCTTTTATTTTTTCTAAATTTTGTATTATTTTTCCCTTCAATGTTATTATTTTTCTTCTATGCCCTTTTATTCTGTTTTTTTTTTTTCTTTTTTCTTTTCGAAGAATTCACTTATTTCCATATTTACGTTATTTTTAATTGCACCATGTTTATATCAGTTACGCGTACACTGTATGTATATAGAAAATGCATATTTAAAATTTGCTCTCACTGCAGTTTACGCATACCCAAAATTTTTTTCACATGCATATATGTACAAGGGCGTCGCCGGCCGATGAGCCAGGAGGGAGGAGGAGGCAAGATGATAGAAAGAGGATATGAGTTATAGGAAAAATAAAATTTATAATTTGTAAAGGCTTGACATTTTATTAAACAATAATAAAACCTTAATTAAAACATAGTTTTCGTGGGTTTCTGGCAAATTGTTCTACTACTTTATTATAAAAGTCTTGGAAAAATTACACTATTATCAAATAAAAAGAAACAAAATGAACTAAACATGATTAAACAAATAGCTAAAAATAATAATTTCCATATCTAAACTATTGATAATTTATATAATAAATACTTTAAGAAAAAGAAACATATAAAAAAACAATTTAATGAAAATCAAAAAACACGGATAAGATTTACCTACAATACCCCTGACACATATAGAATAACCAATACTTTCAATTCTTTACTCAGAATTTCATATACCACCAAAAATAACATATATAATAAAATAATTAACATTAATAACGTTAATAATAACAATAATAATAAATTTAGCCAAGCCGGATTTTATAAAATAACTTACAATACATGCCAAAAAATATATGTACAGGACAAACTAGAAGAAATTTCAAAATAGGATACAAAGAACATTTATACACTACAAAATATGGACATATCATATAAATAAATCAACAATAGTTGAACATATTATCATTAATTAACATATTATAACATCGAAATAGACTTAGAAATTTTAAAATACATAAACAATCATAATAGGCTAAATTTCGCTTAAAATTATTATATTAATAAATTCAAGAATAATTGTACAAACCATAACTTTCCAAATATAGATAACCCACTATTTAACCTGTAAACAAAATTTTAGTATCGTTTATTTCCTTATTTACTATACGACGACCATTTTATATAATTTATCGTACTAATAATTTATTTATTTTTGATATTAATTTTTATATTTTTGAAATTTTAGATTTTTAAAATTTTTAAAACTTTTTCATTTTCCATTTAAATTGTTACCATTTTCCTTGTTGAATTTTATTAGTCATTTTTTATATTTTTATATTTTGTAAATTTTACACACTTTATTATATATTTATTCAATAATCGACTTTTAATATCGAACTTTTTCAGTTAATTTTAAATGTAGTTATTGTCTTCATTATTTATATTTACAATTACTCCTGTGAACATGAAGTGTTTGCTTCGAAGCGCGTCGGGGATATAAAAATTATACATATAATTGTTTAATTAAGTGTTAAAAATTTATTTTTGTCGTGAATATATTTAACAATGAGTCTGAATAATAAATACAGTTTTAGTGGAGAGTCTGATATAAAAGGAGCATGGCCATTTGATTGAATATTGACTCTCAGTTAGTTGTACAAAACGAAGTGCGCTACCATGTAAATAAATACTGGCTAAACGGGCGTGGTCATGTGACTAAATAGAGGCTTCTTGGTTAGAAAGGGAAGTGCTCACATGACTAAATACTCGCTTTTGTTTGGCTATTCTCTCAGAACATAGGTTTTTACCTACTGAAGTGTCTAGAAAATTTCCGCTTAGCAAGGTTCAAAATATTAAACGTATTTAGAAGATATGCGTGGCACACTGTTAAAATAATAATTAAATTTTCAGCGTATAATTAATTATTGTTAATATTGTTTGTTTTTTTTTTTTTTTTATTTCAGTTTGTTTATACATTCTTATATTAGTTTTCTTCGCTGTCAAGGTCCCATTACGTTAGATAATTCACACGGGTTAATCATTCAAAATAACAATGCACTAATTCGTTACCAACGTTCACTGCAGATTAATAACTGCATACCGTTAATTCGATTAATCAATCTGTTTTTTTATTTAATGTACCTTAGTTTTCCTTTAAATAAGCTCAATCTAGTTCGTCGGGAAATAGTTTCCGTCTACAATGTTCCAATTACAGGAATACCGTTAAAACCTAAAACTGAAATTATTGCCAATCAATCGATTTGAAGAAAGCAGAAGAAACAGTTAAAACTAAGTTTTCCTAAGGGTCCCCGACTGAGCGAAACAATTACACTTGGTCATCCTAAAGTAGTTTCTATAGCAACGTGTGCGTGTAGGTTTGTATCTGAATTCGGATGAGTATGTCTTAAGTTCCCTTTAAGTTAGTTTCAGCTGATGATGGGTTATGCCCGAAAACGTTTCTAAATATAAGGGGTATTTATCTAATTTATTGTTCTATATTGTTTGTTATTAAAGTTTGTTTTATTATATTATATGAAACAGAAAGAGATGAACGATTATTACGCTAGTTCCACGAACGTATAACATGTTGTCGAAAAAGAGAGAAAAAATAAAAATAAATAAAATATTAATAACAGGCGTTTTCATGATTAAAGTTGAAAAATTTATAGGGTACATTATCAGTGTTCGTCGGAATGTATAGCCTGATAATTAAATAATCGCTAATAGTCATGTGGAAGGCAATGGAAAACCACTACGTACACCATCATATATGAGCGCTAATTAGTACACAGCAGACACACACGGAATTGCATTTAAAACAAGATAAATCGAACATTTACAATTAGTTCAAAGTGTAGCCTTGCGTGTACACTCGCGTTGCATATAAAAATTACCGTGGGCGCTACCTATTCTGTACAGCTATAAACGCATAAGAGGTTAACCGAGATCAAGCTGGACCTGACGAGAGATGCCGCCTGCTCCAGCTAATCGGAAATAAAAATGACGGCCGATAACCGATATGAATGGAAAAGACGCTGCATACAGGCGAACCAGTCCACAGACTGATGCATCGAATGATAATGATGATGATAATTGTGATAGTGATACATATATATATATATATCACATTTGTACGGCAAACTAAATATTCTAGTTTGTAATCTTACCAACAGTGTTAATGTTTTTAGTTTACATTTCGTCTCAATAGTAGTGTCAATGGTTAAGCTGGAATATTTGAAATCATTAATAAAATTCAACGCTTTGTAGATTCAAAGGTTAGTATTAAAATGACCATTGCAAAACATCGGAGACGATCATCCTAGTCTTAGTGAGAGTTTGGACTTATCACGATCACGAATTCCAATTTTTAAAATTAAGCCCTCTTGTAGACATTTGGTCCATCATGGCCTCATTATCGTCAAATTGTATAAATATTCTTCAGTTCTCTCGATAAAATTATCTAACGAATTTACGTATATGTCGCAATATCCTACAACGTAATTACAGTTTCGTTTATTTCTATTTCGAATATTTTGGGAAATGTAACATTGCCTGATTCGGACATTTCGAAAAGCCGAAAGAAACTTAATAGAATCAACGGCCACACTCGAATTGCGCACCATTATTTACCTAAGTCGAAGGTTAAAAAAAGGTCTCTAATCTCCACACACGAATTGCGCACCGGAAGTTTGCAGGTATGAAATATAAAAAAACAAACGAAAACGACGCTCGGACCATAATCGCTGTTCGCTGGACTAAGGGTTTCCAAAACTGATGGCGCTTGATCGTACGATATTTTTAATGTTCGATAACTTTCAACATTTTTACGTATCCTATTTTTGACAATTAATTTTTAATCTACTAATGAAAAATACTCTACACCTGTCTATGTATTAAAAATCATTCCTCTATAACGGTTTATTAAAAAATATTTGAGAATACGCCAGATTAATTTTAAATATACGTAATTGTTTAAACTTCTAATTCCATTTTTGTTTTTAAAACAAGTAGTTCCGATAAATAACTGTGATATATTTATGTTTTAATCATTAAAAATTGATTCCGGCTTTTGCAATTTACCAGTTAGCTCAACTTTCAGTGTAATTTAGCTTACTCCTAATTGTCTACATTTGTGTTCTTTTATCTTTCTAGTTTCAAAAGAATTATATTTATGATTACACGTGTATACTACTACCTTTTGACATAGCGGCAGCTAAAATTTTTCCTTATTTGGAAGTTATTATTTTTAATAAAATATTTCACTTTCATATATACGTTAATGTTAATTTCGTGTTACCATTAATGTTAAGAAATTATCAGTGTTAACAGTTTTATCATGGGGATAAATTTTTCTAGAACAGTTTGAATTCTACAAAGCGCCTGTAAAATAACAATTTTGAAACATCATTTTATTTCTACGATTAAAAATAGAGCAATAATTTAAACAGTGTCGAATTACTGTTATGTACTTATTATAAGCCGGATGATAATTTTTGATGCTTTTTTTATGAGGAAAAATTATGACGCTTACACGTTAAAATGTAAAGAGCTAT
The DNA here is from genome assembly GCA_039619475.1 of Icerya purchasi. NCBI lineage: Eukaryota > Metazoa > Arthropoda > Insecta > Hemiptera > Monophlebidae > Icerya > Icerya purchasi. The sequence goes on from CM077115.1 coordinate 246,058,371, forward strand.
ATACAAAAATAGTATTAATGCTCTTTCAGAAAATGCTAACGTTTGAACAACTCTTCTGACCTCTGAGCGCTAAAAGTCGCTCAACGAGTTAAGAATATGTAATATGACAAATTTAAAATTATCTAAAAATTACTTCAAAATGCATAAATCACCAACCGATATTATTCCTGAAATTTAAAATTTAAAATAAAACAACAAAGTATAAAAACTTGACGAAGGAAAATTGTCTTGTTAAATCCAACTAACATTTAAAGAAAAAAGGTAGTAGTACTAACACTATTTATTTACGTAATTATTATCATTGTAAGTTTTATCATTAAATTGCTTTAAATAGGATTTTATTTTAATGGTAAATTTTTGCGTTGTAATTTAAAATTTAAGTAGAATACTTTGTATTGTTTCATGGTACACTAAATGAAAAAATTACGATTTTTAACAAATTTGGTTTTAATTCAAATGACAATTATGAGATTGAACACTGATTAATGGATAAAATAAAATCTGAACTGAAACTTTCCCGAAACTCGGTTCCCTCAAACTCGTAAGTAACTCGTATATTATAACAACATATTTAATTTGTCAAACTCGAAAATTTTACATGGTTACATTTATATTTTATGTACATTAATCAGTTGATATGAAAGTATTTTGTATTAATGTGAAATAGAAGCTTCATGAAACATAATATGCCGTGCGTTGAAAATTCTACATATTCAGTTAGAAATTATCGTAATTTACGTTATTTTATATAATATTCGTGCAAAAATTATTCTATTTTATGCAACATTTCTTTAAATGTGTGTACGTTCCTTAGAGGTTGTTAAAAATATTTCGAATAACAATCGTACTGCTAACAGGATAGTAGCCTATTTTCCGCAAACGTTAAAGGCTTTTTTAATCGACTGAAATGTAGTTCGGTTATTATTCCAAATAGTAAACGCGTTTCATTACGATAACACATTTTGGAAGTCACTGAAAGAGCGTCTTTTACTCCTTTTTAAAGTCCTTCATCGATTTTATAAAATCAGAGTATTTTTTTTAAAGGCGGTGCGCAATTCGAGTTGTCAGCGGGTGGGCTATTTCGGGTCTGGTGCGGAATTCGTGTGTGACTTGTCACTGTGTTAGTGCTTTGTGCGGAATTCGAGTGTCCCCGAATCAACGGAGTTAACTTACTTTCGCTATCGCACTTCTGACCTTGAGTAATCAGGAAAATACAAAGAAAAAAAAAAAGGCCTACAGACAAATATGCTCGATCAAAAGATATCAGCACAATCGATCAATGAAAATATTTCTACCGCAGAATAATTATCGCCTAATTGCTAAACACACGAAAAGGCTCAAATATGGTACTTTGTTTTCAGAGCGTACTACGAGCAAGCACATTTCCTAGCAACAACTAGCGAACACGGAGACACGAAGGAAATGTTCGAAGTAACAAAGTTTCCATATGCGGCTAAAAGTAGCTTTTCCGAGGCAAAGGAACTTCTAGCAGAGGAACAGAAAGGAGCGGAAAAGGAAAAGTTCGCGGATAGTTACAAGTGAAATAATCGCAGTTGGGCGGCGCCACTACAGTTTCCAAAAGCGATGAAGCAGAATTTCGAAAATAGGGCAACAAAGCCGCAATACGCAAACGATTTTACTCCAACCAACCATCGTTAATAGCATTATTTTTTCATTTAATTAAAGAAATAAAATAAAATAAAATAAAATAAAATAAAATAGAATAAAATAAAAATCGGCCAGCATTACATTTCTTTCCTCCTCTACCATTCGCTATTCGCTCTTGACTTTAATTCACATTCTTATGTTTAAGGAAATCAAGAAAGAAAAAGGCCTAGTGAAAATTTTAATTTCGTGCATTTGTTTATTCTTCTTCCGATCGTACCGCCGATTTTAATTCGTCTTAAAAATATCGTTCGCTTGGCCCTTTTAAAAGTTTACTTTATAATTCACTACTTGCGATGGTATGATCTTTCCGCCGCTCATTTCACCACCAGCTATTTCATTATCCATTTCGATATTTCATCACTATGGACATCTAAAAGGGACAGGAAAGGTAATTTCCTGGAAATCTCTGATATACTACTGCAATGAACTATTATTTTTATTATTATCGTACCAATTACGCGCTTATCGAAGTTAAATATAGATTAAAAATACAAAATTACGAAATATCGTCGTCTATTTATAAATTAACACTTGTCAGCCATTCTACTGCGCCTTCCTCAAGAGAATAGTCAATCTATTACCGAAACTGTATACTTCACACAAGTTAACAAAGTGCGGCATCGTTTGAGTCTCGCCGCAGCTACACAATTCCAATTCCGAAAGCTTCCATTTGTTCATTAAATATTTGCAGCGGCCTTGGTTGGTTCTAACTCGATTCAAATTGCACCACGCTTTTCTACTGAGATCAGATCACCCTACTGGCTGAGTTTAAGATAAGAGTTGTCCGTTTACTGGAGTCTGCTTATTTCAAAGTCCCCTCCACCTGGTAGTTGCGTCGTCACTTGTCTGAAACTCGTTGGTCGTCAACGATGCCGCTTTCCTAGACCGAAGACGTGTAGGTGGAATATCTTTGATAAATCTTTCCACGTGAGGGTGCGTGCTATCGTATTTAGCCCATTCCCGCTTTAATGCCTCTTCTCCGCGGATCAACGATGGAAATATGTTTGCAAGTACGGGAAGCCACACAGTGGGGGTTGATTTGAGTGTACCAGTAACTAAGCGTAGTGCTGTATTCAGTTGTATATCAATTTTCTTTGTATAGCCAGCCAAACTGGGCAACAGTATTCTGCGACTGAATACACCAGTACCAGTGTAGCAGTCCTGAGCAGTTCTGTCTTCGCTCCCCATGCTGTACCTGCAAGACGAGCGATAAGGTTTACTCCTGTCTTCACTTTTTGAGCTACTTTCTCTAAGTTCTCCTTGAATGTGAGTGTTACAATGAACTATGATCATATTCTGTTACGGTTCTCTTATATAAGTTATGTGTAATTTCTAAATTCGTTATTATTTACTTTAAACTTGATATTTCTATATTAACATTAACATGTAACGGTATACAATAATTTAATGCAAAATGTATATATAATTTTTGTTAATGTAAAATTATAATAGATGAATGGAGGCGCACTCACATCGAGTTTAATTTTTTGAACAATACGCACTGTTGTTTAAATGCTACATTTTTAGTTAAAAATAAAATATTAATGATTAAAGTGACTATAAGTACGCTTCTAAACATGTATTATAATTTCTAGCAGTTTTAACAAAATAACTTGGCCGCTCTAGTTCGCATATATGTAATAATAGTAATAAAAATGTCTGCGGGTCATTTTGAATACGTCGCCCAAGTTGAATATAATAATAGTGATAAAAAAAATCCGATGGTCGCTCTGAACACCATTATTGGTGGGCCGCTGTGAACACGGCCGCTCTGAATACGACACCACCTTTATTAATATTTCTTTCATTTTCGTTTTCAACAGAAAATAAGTGAATTAACACTTTCCAATGATCCAATTGTATACACCAATTTCATCTCTGCTAAGATAATTCAATCGTATTACTCATCTTGCATTAATATTTACATATGTATGTCATACATACATATATGTTGTACATACATATATATATATATATGTGTATGTATGTACCATCTATGTATATTTTTTATATACATTTACAACATTTCTATTTTATTTTTCAATTTAAAATCAACCGTTTAAAATTATTTTTATAATGATGTTCTTTGATTTTCTTTTTCAAATGAGGATAGATTACTTTGGTTCTTTTCGGATTCCAAACATACGAGCATAATACTATCTTTATTAACATATTTTCTTTTCTGTTTCTAATTGAAGATTCGAAATTACCCGGAACGTTTTTAGAATATTCATTTATGTTTATTTAACGGTTGTTAGTTGCGCTTATAATTTTATACAAAATTGATTCAATGTTTTTTTTTAAGCAACAAGCACTGACAATGCAATTCCTACATCATTTATGAACAAATGTGTCTCTATGTAGAATTTAAATACCATAAATCATTAACATTCTCGAGCGATACATTCCGAAACTTTTTCACGAAAGTTAAAACTTGCATCTACAGGTTAGAATTCAGACTCGGTGAAAAAATAGAGCATTAAAATACTGAGTTTTCTTTTACAATACGAATGACAAATTGACTAAAATTATGCATAAAAATAACTTTAAAATAGCCATATTTGAATAAATTATCACTATCTTTCTGTTTTGAAAATTGGATTTTTTTTCTTTTGAGCTTTCCACCCTACCTGCGTTTGAAGATCTCTACAAAGGTCTACCGTTGCACATCTTAAAAACTTGTTGGAATTTTGAATATCTTTCAATATTTGGATCGCAGTCTAACATCGTTTGATAGATCTTTAGCTTTCGTAGAATCGGCCTTTTTCTCAGATTCTTCTAACTCATCTTCTAAGATCGTCATTTGGAAGCCTCTTGAAATTTTCTGAAATCATTTCTTCCACTGTTTGATTTATTATATCTTTAAAACCTTTACCGTCAATATTATGGGGAACTGATACGATACGTTTAATTCTTTTTACGATCGCTTGCAGTGATGGTTTGCGATTATATGGCTTTTGCAACATGCTCCAAGTGGTTCTTTAATTTTTTCACGACATGAAGAGCGTATTTCTTCCAACAGCTGCAGACAGGCACTTCAGAATTCTAATGTAAACTTTGCGACTTACCTGCGCGTATTTAGCTCCCAAACCTAGTGCATGTGCACATATTCAAAATTTTGCACTTCACGAATAATAATTCGAAAACGTTAATACTAGTCGCATTACTTCCTTCGCAGAAACCGCGAATTTTACAAGTTTACTGTATTCTCATCTATCTAATAACGGCGAGGCTACTAACAGCAAACGACTTCATAAAGTAAAATATAAACCTTATACTTTTTGAGACAACCGAACTGGTCATATTTCATCGAAAGTGTCGTGTATTGTTTCCTTTTAACATGCAATTATCGGTATATAATATTTTAAGACATTAAAAGAGATATAAAAACATTCCATTTTGCGTTATTTTGCCAAAAATTAAAAGTGAATGAAGAAAATTTTAAAATGGTAATGCATCGTTCCCCGAAACTAATTTTTGTCGCCGCCACCGGTCATAGTCAAATGAAACCGACTTTTTAAAAAAGTACAAACGACAATAGCATCTGTGGATGTCCCACATTGCGAGATCATCCGAAGCGTCGAGTTTTTTTATGTATACATGTAATTACATGTAATACTTTATACATTTTCTGGTGGTGTACTTGTGAACCCTCAACGTGTCAAGCTCAGGTAACGTGGGGCGCGTTTACGAGTGGCGGATTGCAAAAAATGCCTTCAGATATAAACTACGAATACGCTTTTGATCAATAAGCAGTAACGAACCATTAACCGGTATCCAATATTATAATTTACTTAATGCTCCCATAGATTGCAGTATTCTTAAATAAAATACATAACTTTATGCCGTCGCAATTGCAGATTCTATTCCAAAATAACCCCCTGCCGACGATACAAAAATTCTACTTATCTGCAGTGGTCGTTATCAATCTATGAAATGTATAAACCTTACAATATATAATTTTTTAAAAACGCATAATATTTTATTTTCTCGTTCAATAATGGTAGCACGTTACAAAAAAAACGCGCGCTTGTTTCGTGATCTCTATATAGTGGTGTAAAAATATAAAAAGTACTTCTTATAAGTTTACCGATATTTACTCGTTTTCATTACTTTTAATCCGATAGAACTACGAGTACTTCCCTACGCTACCTCCTTTCCAAAGCAATGACCGCGAAACGGTAAAAAACGTAATATTCATCTTGAGAAGGAATACCGGTGATATTCTGCGTTGAAGGTGATAATCGAAAACTTCAAACAAGCAATGCCACCAGTGACAGATATCAAGAAAATGCAGCTGACAAACGTAAGAATTTATCTGTGAAAGATCCTAAATATTCTATAACCGCCATTCTTTTTATGAATCAAAACTACACTTAATTGCACCATATCCCTAATGATACATTTTTCTTCCTTTCCCTACTCCTCTTCCTACCACTCAGCTTAGAACACAATCTGTTACCATTCGTCTTTCTTAAAGCTGCCATTGAACGAAAACTACTGTGTCAGCTGAAATATGGTCGCTTATTTGTGCACTGTTACTTGTTGATCTTATTCTATACTATCGTTTTTTTTTTCTACCTTACCCTATCCTTTCTTTCTCTCCATTTTTATGTAAGTCCTGTAATAATGAAACACGGCGATAGTGGTCAGAGGATATTTTAAACAACTTTCACTAGGCGACGTTACGATTTATAATTAATTTGGATTACGAATATCAAATTAAACATGTTATTTTCTATGTGAAAATATGTGTCTTACAATTAAATATAATTTTTGTACAGCAATAAAGTCATAAATACGGTTTAATAATACTACTAACTAAATAGATATAAACAATAAACGCGGAACAACTAATTCGCCTAAGGACTTTATTTCAGTTTCAAATGAAAATAGTTTGTTATCTGTTTTGGTTTAGAGTGACAGAAACTGAAAACTAAAAAAATTTACACATTCAACCGGCTGAATACAAATAAACAGCCAAGTCAGAATAACAGGAACAAGCAGTAGGGGACGATTCAGAACAATAGGGCTGATGGTTTGAATAGCTTTGTAGGGTCGAAAAAATTCTGGCGTAGAAGGAGCAAGAGGAAATATTTCCCCTGTAGAACTGAGCAAGGGAATAATCAATCTCGGCTGATAGGGTAGTCCAGGGTGGAAGAGGAGTTGGTATATTAATATTCTTTAAGTGCTGGGGGTCTATGTTGGAGTCTAATAGAATTTCCAAAAAAAGAGGGGAGAGCACAATTAGGAGAGGGAGAAGGATCACGAAGTTCGAAAAGGAAAACTCTTAGAAAATCTCGAAAGGATTAAAAGGATCTTTGAAAATGCATGCGTGGAGAACCCAATAAGGATTGAAGGCTATGAGCTGAGGACGTATGCACCCAGTATTAATAAGAGAGAAGAATTCTTCTGCAGTGGATTCAACATTTTAAAAAGAGATGGGGAAGCGGTAGAATTTAATGAGCATCTGTAGGAGAGACGGCTGAAGATAAGGAATTGAAAAAGAGTTAAAAGAAGCTTGAGAGAAGAATTATAGCTTTTGTAGGATAAATATTCCAATGTAGGGATATATTTACTGCACTTCTTTTTAACGGATAACAGATGAGGATGCCAGGATAATTTGCTATCAAAATTGATCCCAAGGAAAGTGGCTGTACAGGGAAATGTGAGAAGGGAATTGCCTAAGAAAAGAATTGGAGGAGAAGGAGGTTTTTTTCCCCATTAAAGTCGACAAATTTAGTTTTGGATGGAGAAAGGGACAGCCCATGCAAGCTTGACCATTCTTCCAAGTTTATTTAACACTTTTTGTAAAGTTTGTTGGGCATAGGAAGGATTCGATGATGTTACGGAAATGTTCAGGTCATCGACGAAAAGAAGGGGCAGTTACCAGAGGGGGGATGCGTTTAACGATGTCATTTATATATAGGTTAAAACGGGTCACCCTTAGGGCAGAGCCCTGAGGGAGCCCGTTTTCAGGGAATTGTGAACGTGAAAGGGAATTACTTATTCTCAGCCGGATAGATCTGTCATGGAGAAAATCTTTTAAGTACATAATCATGTTTCCTGCTAATATTGCTCTTAATCGTCTTCCGCAGTAATCTCAGGCACCAGATCCGATCATACGGCTTCTTTCTGTCAAAAAATATTGAATAAGTATGCTCCTTGCTAGTGAAAGCTGCTCTGATTTCATTATGCAAGCTGGATAAATGCTCTATCGTCGATATTTTTTTTCGTCCGCCAAACTGCAAGGGGAGAGAAGCCCGCGGATTTCTAAGACCCAAGAGAGCCTTCTGTAGATCACTTTTTCCAATGTTTTAGCCAGAAGCTTTAAAGAAGAATGGGATCCTTACCACGTTTGAGAATGGGGACTATAACAGCTTCTTTCCAGGATGACGATATGTAGCCTTGAGCCCATATTTATGGTAATTGTAGATTGTTAAAAAGTACGAAAGGACCTGTGATGCTAAGTGCTTTAACATCAGTGAATGAATTTTGTCGGCGCCGGGGGCTGAATTTTTTGAATGAAATTTTATTTGATAATCGAGCTTGCCTAAAGTAATAGAGCTGTGCTATTCATCGGCGTTACTATTATTAAAAGTTATCGGGGATTTTTATTTCTTAGTTTTATGCAATAGGAAATTTTGAGAGTAAACCGAGGTACTGAAAGTCATATCTTCAGTTCATATTCTAGTCTTTTTTGTTCTTCCGTACAAATACTTTCGTTACTCTCAGTCATATTCATTTTTCATTTTCCAGAGTGCTTTTTTCAATTTTTTTCGCAAATAATTGTTTTTGTTCTTTTATGCTCTTATCATTGTATTAGCTTGTACATATTTTTGCTACGCGACATTCTTCTCCCCTCTTCTGTAGCCATTTTTTTTGCCGTGTACAAACACTTTTGTTACCTACTGTATGTGAAGAGTGAATTTTAAGTATATCGTTACTTAAAAATTAAGACTTATTTTATGATATTTGGCAACATCGGCGCAAAAACATTTAGTTTGGTCTTGTTTATTTATACTGATTGCTTACATGAATTCCTGATTCTATAACGGATCATGTAATTGTAAAAATAAGACCCTGAACTAATTTATAACAATTGTTTGAATTTAATTATTGTACCTCGGTTTATATAATAAATTTTATATACTGACATTGAATTATGTACTAGTAGTGGAAATATTTATTTAAAATGAAGAATGTTTATTAGACTTAACATAAAGTGTTGCGATGTGTTGTATTGCGATACTATACTTTCCTTAGTTAGATTAAATTTTTCATTTTTTAAGACGTTTGTGGTGTTTGCAATTCATATCTAACATTTAGTTATTGCTGAATTTGTATAAATCAAATAAGTTGGAATTATTTTATAAATGATTAAAATAATTTTGAAGTTTGTAAGTTTTCGTTTGAAATAATAAAGTGAAGATTATGTCAAGGCTTTCTATTAGGAATGACGGAGTGTCCGTCCGTTTTCGATTACAGTATTCAATATTTTCCACATCTTGGAAGTATTATTTCATCAGCTGCAAAACTAGGTACAGAAATCACTTTGAAAACATCGGAAACATTCGTCCAGCTTTACAAATATGTATTCAACCATAAGTACTTAACAGTACCTACAAAAGTATTGCGGGATAGACGTTCTTCATCTATTCTTTATGGAAGTGAAACATGCTGTGTACACACCAAAAAGAAGCTTTTGAACGCTCCCATCCACGATTCCTGCGAAGTTTATTGAATTTATATACTGGTACGGATCGGCCGATCTCTAGTTTCACAATAAGGAATTTATAAATTAAAATTAATTAGAATACGACTGAAAATGACTCCAGTTACTTCTTTTTTGATCAATGATAAAAAAAAAGGGGGTAGTTGAACGACTAATAAATAAAAGGCTACAAATGGATGAGCGTTGAGCTACCAGGCGATGCGATGCGACACGCTCGCTGCCGAAATGATAAGACGAAAGCGAGCTTTATCGATTTTGTGACAAAAGATATCGACAAAAAAATGAAATATATACGAGAGTGCTATCTTCGGTTTTTGTCTCCTCAAGTATCTGGAAGTAAATTGCGTTAATTCTAAGATAAGCAGATTTGTCGTTTTTCGTTAAGTGATGTCGCTGCTACGATACAATCAACGTCATTGTTATCGAGTTTTTGTCTGCCGTTAAGTAGCGACATAAGAAAATGGATAGTTCCGTTTTTTTTCTTTTTTCGGAGCCACAAAATAGTGTGGAGTAAACTTCTCGGCGATCAATATATTTCTGATCCCGATCATATAATGTTCAGTTATTCGTTACTTTCAACTGAACAATCTTCTTTTTATTCATTCCTCTTACACCCCGGTATTCCCGCTCCATACTGTGCTTCATTCATTCTCTCCCTTCCTTCTCCTTCGGTTATTCTAGCTCTTGATTCCTTTCTGTCGGCTATCTCTGATCGTGTGAGGATCTGAGTCTCTCTTTTCTCTCTTTTCCGCTGTTCTTAGACCAATGTTCATGTTGACGAACCCATTTATAAAAAATAAAAAAAACTTCCTTTATAAGTAATCCCGAAGTTTTTATTATTATCATCATTATCCCTATACCAAGAAGAGAAAAAAAAAGGAAAAATAAAATCGCCTGTACGGCAAAAAAACAGAAGTGACGTAGGCTAAAAGAAAAAAGCGAAATTCGTAACGAATGGTCCCCGAACAGAAAATGACCCGGATCCGTATTAGTCGCCGCTGATTTAGGAGTTGGTTACCAGAAGCTAATCATCGAAGTCTGGTCGTCGGAACGTTTTGTCGGTCATCGATTCATTGAGGAGAACATGGCCAGATTTTTGGACACAATTTCAGCCCATAATATCGTTATGACTGATTTCAGACCACGGCTTAACTCCTATTCTTCTTAATTTTCTAATTCCCCCTCCTTTTACCTTTCTATTCAACTATCTCTTTAACTTCATCCATGGTTAACTTCGGCTTTATTCGTTTTTCGTGTGTATTTTATATGCGGCTTGGAGACTCAAATATTCTAAGCCCACGTACTATATTATTGGTTGTTAATATCATGTGATCAAAAAATCAGCTGTTAACGACCTTGACAGTATACTACACTACCAGTGGATCGTACAGTTCCAGCGCAGTAAGCATGAACCCGACAACTGTTATCGGATGTTTCAGCTGTTCGTTTAACAAATCGTGCAAAATGCTTATTTTGCAATTATTTTTAAAATGCACTCTTGCAAAAAAAATTATTTTAAAATAAAAAATTCGTGACACTGATTTTTTTTCTTGAAGTAATTAAATATTATGTATTTTTTGAAAACACACAGGGAGGCTCGCGCCCTTGAGCCCCCTAGGACGAGCCGCCCCTGATATATATATATATATATATAAAAGAAAAATAATAATAAAACATTAGATGTAAGCGTTAAAATACAAAAAGACGCAAAAAAAAAAAAAAAAAATTGTTTCACAAAATTTTAAGTACAAAATATTTGCATGGTTCTAAGCATGGACATACTACAAAACAAATATGAAAAAAATCAGACACTAGTTAAACACATTGAAGGAAACACATTTATTACATGTACTTAATTATGGCAAAGGTATGGAATTAGTTTCTTTTTGTAATAGAACACGGATATAAGGAAACGATTTTAATTTTATAGAGGCTTGGTAAGTGATTTGCATCCTTGTGTGATATTTATTATAAGGGGGCATATTTGCATATGATAAATGACATTTTAAACTAGGTGTAAAAACTAGTAAAATCACTCATTTTTGCAGACGATTTATGTACATGTATATTTCTTCCATGCACCGGTAACAATGTAAGAGAAACCGTTCTGCAGAGCACGATTGATAGACTGCAACAATGGTCTGAAGATAATTCTTTTTCAACAACAATACAACAGCAACCCATTTCTGTAGGCGGAAAAAATGCAATCGCGTAATAAGTCTAACTCTTAATAATAACAACTGTATAACGTTCATAAATAAATTTAAAATATTTAGGAATGACATTCGACAAAAAATGCATCTGGAAAGCACACATCAGTGCATTGAAAACTAGCTGCAGTAAAAAACTAAACCTACTGTGGAGGCTATCGTATACAACAGACATAATCTATTAATGCTGTATCGCACGTTGTAAGGTCCAAAATCGATTATGGTATGTCTATGCTTCTGCTAGCATATCCACCCTAAAATGTTTAGGTACTATCCATCATACCACTTTGAGGTTGACTACTGGAGCTTTCCGAACTTCCTCAATACCGAGTCTACTATGCGATGCATCAGAGTGGTCATTGCATTTGCGGCGGACCTATCTAACCGTGCCGGCTTTCAGCATCATAAAGAGCACAAAATCTAACTCATCGGATAGTACCACCGAGGATCATGACGGAACAGTAATCGACCACATTATGGCAACAACTAGACATGCAAATCCCAGTACTGGTCCGGGACCCGATATCTGCTATACCACCATGGTACAACCGAGCCCAGGGCGGCAAGCAGAGCTTTGGAAATGCAGAAAATCCCGTTAAAACGACCAGTAAACGTGCGTCATCTTCAAATGTAACGGTACCATTTAGCGACTTTAAAAATCAGCTTAAACGTCATTTCAATAACATCTGGAACAACGACTAGCAAATTTTACCGACAGAAAATAAATTACGCTCCATAAAATCGTTTATGGAAACCGTGGCTTCCCTTAAATCGAGAAAGCAGAAAACAGGAAGTAACGTCATGTAGACTGCGACTACTTGGGCACACTAGTTTTACACACTCATATTTATTAAAAAATCTGCGCCCCAATGCCGGACATATGATTGCAACAATTAACTGTCGAACACCTACTGATTAAATGTCTAATTGATGACCATTATCGGAAACAGAGTGTCATTCAATTTAAAGGATTTATTGTGCGATGAAGAAGCCTAACCGATTATTTCAATTTCTAAACTGTTAGTTATTTTAATTTTCTTAATCTTCGTTAATTTCTCTTTGTTTTCAATTTACGTAATTTTGTAATTTCTTGAAGAGCCTCTAGCCTCAGTTGCTGTATATGGCACGTAAATATATATATATATAAAAAAAAAAAAGGTGTTAATTTGATTTCTTTTTTTTCTTTTCTTGTTTGGGTTTTTCTCTAAGCTTTTCAGCAACGGACGATTACCCATCAACATGTGTACATAGCAGCAATTAGGAGTAACAAGGAATGGAATCTGACAAAGAACGCTATACCAAGGGTGGAGAAACAATGGCAATCAACGTCGATAAATGATATGCATCCTGAAAAGAAAAGGAACGACATTGCCGAAGGTAAGAGCAAAATGAGTTAGCTGAGTTAGCTGTCCGATACCATGACCACATCTGCAAATTACAGAGCCCACAGTACAAACGGACAAAGGAATCAGACTGCCAATAATTGAAGAAACACGGAATGTCTAAAAAACAGTTAGAGCCATCAAGCACCACAGCCATATAAAACACAGCGCTTAGTGTGCCATAAACAGTTATCCGAAAGTTCAATTGATTTCAATTTTAATTATAAATTTTAAGACCACGTGTCGCGTGTGGTAGATAACGTGATTTATTGGCGCTACTCGTTACCAGTATCCGGGATCATTTGCATCACAATGCTGTACAACCTGTTCCGGTAGTTTCCATCTCGCTTTTGATTGCGTTATGTTTTTTCCAGTTTCTTTGTGTTTCTTTTTTGTTTATCGATTCCTGTTTTTCCTGTTCTTCCAATTTTCGTGGTTTGTCCTTTAGTCCTTTTCCGTTCCTTTTTTTTTGTCTTGCGCGTTTTCCGGCTTTTTTTCTCGTTATGTCCAACGAAATTGAGTTGTACAGCACGCCTTGTAGTCTTACATTTTATCAATTAAATCGATTTACAGAAGAAGAAACAGTTCAATTTTACATTCGTCATCGTATACTTCCGTATTTCAGGTTATTTTCATTTTTACGAGCTTCGGTTTCATGTTCTTTTTCCTTCAATTCAAGCTTCTATTTTCGTTTCTTTTTTGTTTTTTTTCGGCAAAATCCGCTAAAATGTATTCGGCTTACTATATAGTATGTAAATAGTTAATGCGCTGCTGTTTTCTTAAAGTTACTACACATATTTATTCTTTTCTTTAACGTTCAAATTTTCCCTTTTTATTCGCGCCAGTTTTATTTTTGCTCGAAATTTTCCTTTATTCAGTTTTGTTCGTATTCATAGTTTATGTTAGAGTTCACAGACGATGTAAATAAGGGTTACACGTGTTGGGAGCGACCATATTTAAAAAGCGACAGGAAAGGTAATTTCCTGGAAATCTCTGATATACTACTACAATGAACTACGATCATATTCTGTTACGGTTCTCTCATATAAGTTATATGTAATTTCTAAATTCGTTATTTTTTACTTTAAACACTTGATATTTCTATATTAACATTAACACGGTATACAATATTATAAAAACGTAATTTAATGCAAAATGTATATATAATTTTTGTTAATGTAAAATTATAATAGATGAATGCAAACGTACTCACATCCAGTTTAATTTTTTCAATAAAACAAACTGTTGTGTAAATGCTCGATAATTTTAGTTAAAAATAAAATATGAATGATTAAACTGACTATAAGTACGCTTCTAGTCATGTATTATCATTTCTAGCAGTTTTAACAAAATAACTTGGCCGCTCTAGTTCGCATATACGTAATAATAGTAATAAAAATGTCCGCGGGTCGTTTTGAACACGGTCGTCAAGTCGAATGTAATAATAATCATAATAATAATAATAATAATAATAATAATAATAATAATAATAATAATAATAGTAAAGATCCAATGGCCGCTCTGAACACGACACTGTAAATAAGACTAAAAGTGAATGAACTAAAATTTCGGTCAAAAGTGAATTAAAGGATTCCATCTAGACGCTTACCAAATTTTGATTCAGAAAATAATTTATCTTTCATCATTCGAGACTTTTGAACACATAACGTTTTAACAGCCAAACTAAAAGATAATACGAATTAATGAAAAACAAGAAAGGAACATCTAGTAATTAATTTCGATTACGGACAAACTGATCTAGTTTACTTCTCTTTTGCACGGTGTCTGCTTATATTCCCGCTATTGGCGATTTGCTAATTTTGTCTTAAATGTAATTTCCTTGATGGACTGATCCATCCGATGTAATTTGTCATTCCACCGCTTTGATTACACAAACAGACAACATATTATACTTATTCTATACAATTGTTGTTTCGAGATTTTCATATTTTTACCGTCTTAGGAGAACAAGTATCGATTTGTTCGCGTATTTTTATCTAATGATTTTTAATTGTTCGTGTTTATGTAAAACGTTTTCATTTTCAGCACACTAGCTCTCAGTTCTCCTCCTTTTGAACCGAGTATAGCTTTAGTCGACATTAATATAACGTTTGTTTTGTTCATTGTTTTCCGTGTACGGTTATCACTACCATCGTTAAAAAATGATTCAATCCGTTGAAACTGCGCCAAGAAGTCTGTAATATACCGGATTTCTCAAGTGAGGACGGAGATGTAGTTTAGCCGGTGGATGATTGGCGAAACACTGTCCCACCAGAAGAGGACTTCGGGATCTGGGACCGTCGTATGTGGCGGAGTTGGACATTTTCCTTCGGTTCGAGAAAAAATGTTTTTGGCTAACGTAATGGAAACGATGGAAAAGAATAACCTCGGACTAAAAAATAATACATAAAAGAGATGAGAAAAATGTGTAATTTTAAAGTAAAATATGAACTAAAAAAATGGTAATCTGGAATCACAAAAAGGAATTAAAAAATTTACGAAAGAAATAAGAAACGAAATAATTTTCTGGACACTAAAAAATTAATTTAAAAATTATATAAAGAGATTACTCAAAAAATTGAAAGTTTCGAAAATAAAATTTTAAGTTTAAATAAACGGACGGGGCAGTGTATGATCTTAACTTAGAGAGTGACATATAGATAACAACGTGGTTGCTTCGCTGGCGATGGACGACATAAAGTTTGGACTTGTTAGACTGGAACGGTTGTAGTTTAATGCAACCACGCCGATAGAAAACAAGTAGGTGACGAACTAACGAGTTTGAGGATAATTTAATTAAGCTTCGATCGTTACAGGAAATAAGCGACATGGTAACAGAACATCACAATGACAGCATTTTCATGGATAATGTTTACGAGTGATGACTTGCAACAATGACGATGACTAATTTTACGGTAAATCTTCGGAAGCCACCACTGCCGGTGACCGGCAAAAAGATAACAACGATGATGACAGTCTTCGATTTCTCTAACGAATTTCTGAGATACCGCACAGCAAACTTTGAATTTGGTGAGGAAATTACGATTAGGAATTATATTGGCAAGATGGGGATGGCAGCAGCGGTGGCCCAGAACAGCGGCTGTTCCGTATTCCGAGTGACCCGATGGCAAATACAGCGACTGCGTTCGCAACTTCCGAACAAAAATGGCCGCCGGAAGGGAAGCTGAAAGAAGATCCGGGCGACAATGCCGCCACCTATGAGTCGAGTAGGAAGGACACAACGACGGTAGTAGCAGCACCAGCGACAGTTCAAAAAAATATGAATCGTCCTGGTTAAAACGGGCCGAAAACGAAAACTGCATAACCGTTCCGAAGAACGACAAAATTTGTCATTAGATAATGTCGGACCAGATAAACTGAACGATATCCGACAAATGAACCGGGTGTCGCCGGGCAATAGTCAGAGCCGGAAAATTCATCGCAGCCAGACGACGATATTTCATCAGCAGACCGATGGTCTGAAAGCACTGTCGCCTTCTCGTCCAACCGATTATTTGCCCATCGTCTTCGTCGTGATTCTCAGAGAAACCATCTGATCGTCTGGTCGACGACTAATTACCGTACAAAAGTCCTAGATTATTAATGACATTCTTCAGATTGCAAAAGTATTAGATTATTAATGGCATTCTTCAGATTACAAAAGTACCATCGGATGATCGGAGAAAAGAGTTCGTCCCTTAATGTCGGTTTTCCCAGCAACCAGTGCCGCTACGGCGACTCTGGACTCTGCTTTTTCTTCTTATTCCGAGATCGTTACTGCGGCTGACGAAATATTTTCGCCGACTAGTTCTTCAGTGCAATCTTCAAGTCAACAGATTTCTGAAACATCAAATCAAATCAAATCAGTTGATTGTGTAAGTTTATAAATATAACATAATTAAGCAAATATATACCACAAAAGCGCATAGTTGCGCGAGCAGTGGGATTATTATTTTTTTTAAGTGTTAAATATAAATTTATTAATTACGAAGAAGTACAACGGGGCCAACTGGGGCTTTACTTTTTTTTTTTTTTAGTTCAAAAATATGTAATGTATAACGCGACCCATTTAGCCATTGTTTACAGATATTAATATTATCATATCGTTTTTTTCTGGCTATTCAAACTTATAATCAAACATAATTTTAAGTTGTTTCATTCCACACTTAAAGTTAAATTAAATTAAGATTTCCAACACAGTACAGACACGTTCAGTTAAATAGCTTTCTAAATCTACATATGTGACCGGCTCAGAAGAAAGAGACCTATTATCCCTAAATTACACTTTTCGAGAAAAACTCGTTTAAAGTTTGCAAACATTGTTTTGTCTTCTAGGGGAATTTTACGATACACTATTTCAAATTTAGTTGTTCCGTCTGCTGCACTAGTGTGAATTCCTTTGATCACCAGTACAGTGCTTTCTTTCCGAGTACCATCTCATTACTAAGCTAATTGATATTAGGTTAGGAAAGGCTTTTTGAACAACTCTTAAAGGCATAAAACATCAACGCCCCCAGAAAACTGATATTTCGGATTTTTTCATATTTTTTGGTATGACATGGTTACTCTACAATCAATCTACAGACACTTCTAATGCATATTTTTGAATTACGCAAACGACATGTGAAAGAGGAAGGTTTGCAGATCCAGAAACTGTCAAACCCCGAAAATCGATTTTTTAGGGATACGGTCTCTTTCTTCCGAGCCGGTCACATATACTTAAACAATCCAGAATTTACTCATTCTAAGTTAAATAACATTCATATATATATATATATATATATATATATATATATATATGTATGCTTACTTCTACACAAACATATACACACACACACACATATTCCCATGTACATATATACCTACCTACATACATATTATGCATTACACACATAAGTACCTTCATTTAAATATTAATGTATCTATATATTGTTATAAATCCAAAATGGAGTCACTGTTCCGAGCGCCAGTTGTGATAAATCGACGTTTCCAGTCGCCAGTTGATCACGCGAAATAATAACAAAAAAAAAAAAATACAAAAAAAATATATGTCCGAAACTATCTTTGTGGGCGCCAATAGCAAAAATATACCGGCTTGCTATTACCGGAAGCTCGGCCTAGCAGAGCTTTAGGCTTTTAATAACACGAGAAAAAAAATATATAAAAAAAAATTCGAATCGCGAACTCCGCCGTACGATGGCGGTATCTCTCCCGGTGGAGATATCACGGGGTAACCACGTGTCCAATAACGAAACCTATTTCCATGAAACGCGTGTATTTGAATAAAGTAAAAAAAAAACACAAATGAAATAAAATTTTGAATATTACAATTACAAAAACGAAATACAGGTCAAAATTACGGACCGGACATTAACTATGACTAGGGTTAAGATCGGTACACGCGACGGCGTGATCTTCCGAGTTGCTCTCGTTAACAACCGAATTGAAACTAAACCGCGTTGGCCACAGAATAAAAACTGACTCTCGTTAACAACTGAATTAAAAACTGATTATCGATTTACCGTGGCAAACACGAACGAAGATTTTTCGGTACACGATGGGCTATTCCAAACGATATAGTCGAATCGCTGAAAATTACCCCGTACCTTATCAATTAACACGCACGCCGATTTTTCTAGAACATTCTTCAATTTCTATATATTTTAAACGGCAGCTATCCCTGTCTTTCCGGGATATTATAAATTCGGTCGCGACTCTCGCAGTTCTACGCTCTATACTTGTACATGTACTTGTACTTATATGCTTATCAACGGTAAACGCTATTTCTCCGCGATTTTCGACCACGCTCGCTACCCCGCGAGCACAGCCGATAGCCGCTGCGTTCGGGATTACCACACAGCTCGGCCGAAACCGCGTCGCCGATCGCAATTCACCGTTGTCTTCCGCTGCCCGAGAAAAACCCGACATGTAAATGAATTAAATCGAAATAATAATTTCTACCTCGGACAGCGTTATCTAAGGCGTATAAAGCGTAATAAACTCGCTTCAGCTGCCGAATCCGTCTCAATATACATATACATATTTATATATACACGCGCACACACGCACACTTACTTATGAAAATTTTTCTCCAATCCACACCTGAGTGTCTATAGTACACATGCTGACGCACACGCACACCCTCCACGATTGCTTTTGCAGCATAACTCAACGTTTGATTTATCTGAGCATTAATGTTATGTGCTAAAACGTTATTACTTTTCTTTAACAATTTTTTGCTCACTTCTGTAATACTTTTTAGAATACTGCGCGGTATAGAAGTCTTAAAGTAGTGTTTCGAATTATCTATAAGATAAATTTCTATCCGATAAATAATGCATGGGCGACGCCAGCGGGGGGCAGTGGGGCAGCTGCCCCCCCTGAAGTCTTGAAACTTTTTAATCAACTAGCCATGATGAGCATTCATAAGCGCGCAATCTTGGACAATTTCACGAAAATTATATTTTAATTAATATTTTATTCTTGTTTAATAAAATATTAAGACTTTACAACTTATAAATTTTATTTTTCCTATAACTCATATCCTCTTTCTATCATCTTGCCCCCCCCCCCCCCGGCTCATCGGCTGGCGACGCCGTTGAACTAATGTGAAAAATAAATACTAACGTGTTTTTGGAAATTTTGTGCTTTCATTTGAGATGTAATCAATTAGAAGTTTACGATTGTTTTTACTATGTTTGAAGTGTGTTTTTACTGTTTCTGACAGTAAATTAAACATAATGGAACCAATATACCTTACTTGATTTCTACATGATATTTATCGAAAAACGGTACGTACACTTTCTCTTTATTCGCCATCTTAGTAACTCCCGCGCAAACTTTTATTCCAAATTTATGTTCATCTTTTATAATGTTAAGCAATAATTGCAAATAATATAGATTACTAACACTTAATAATTTCTTAGTATTTTTTTATTTCCACATTAGAATTTAGTTGTTTTCGACATCACCAGAGCTACCCAGCGACATACTGAAAACTCGGCTATTGACGTAGCGCATCGCTGCTTGAATTAAAAGAAATGGGCGGGCAGCTATTACTATAAGCTTGTATAATTCCGCGCGAATGATTTTCACTAATTCAGCAGACTAACTTTTTTGGCTTTTAGGTATCAATTTATTCACGATCTCTTTAATAAGAACTTTATGAAAAACAGCTACACACTAAGGTTTGTTGTATCGGTTCCATTTTTTAAAATTCGGACGCAACATTGACGCTTCCCTCCATGGCTTCAAATTCTTTAACGTCTTCCTGTTTTAGAACTTCAGTACAAGTTTTCATAAATTCCTGTTGTTGTTTTTGAAATGAACTTTTTTTTTTTATTTTCGTTTGGTATTTTCACGATTAAATTAGCGCGGACGGTCTTTTAAATCCCATCTAAAAATAAACAAAAATATCATCTGACAAAACGTTCCAGATTATTTTAACTTTATATCGCTGAAATTAGCGTCAGTAACAAAAACAGTTACGCACCTATCTAAAAAAAAACGAGTAACATTGTGATGCGCACCTATGATTTTTTTGTTATATTTTTAGCCATAAAACAATTTATATACTACACGGTCGAATTAGCATAACAAGATGCAGTTTGTAATTTCTATTTAATATAATAGTGAATACCTGAAGCAACGGTTTACTTCAATAATTGACTATATAATAAATACGTAATTTGAAGTTTCGAATTCGAAATTCTACTTTAAATAAAATCTCGTAAAGTTATAATAATTACTATAGATGTTTACTTCGTCTTTACTAAAACGCCTTAAAAAACAAACAAAAATACTTCCATATTTCTACATTAAGTCACCGAAAAGAATGCATTTTTCATTGAAAAAAAAAAAAAATTATGTCAAAAAAATTTTGATCAAAAATAAAAAATAAAACTGAAACCAGAAAGAAGTAGTAAATTCAACTACCTGAGCAGAATAAACTAATGAACGCTGAAATAGACTAATTCATTTTTTAGTTTCGATTCTAGGGGATACAAACACTTATTACACGTTTTTTAAATATTTTTAATTTTATTTTTCTTATTTTCTAGTTCGTTTCGTTATCATTGTTGTTTTTATCAGAATCAGAATTTATTTCAGTATATGTACAATGGAGCTCAAGTATAAAGTTAATGGAGAATAGAAGCGAATGCTGAGATTAACGCGAGTAGCGAATATAACGATAGATGTACATGGGCTAATCTTATGCTAAACACTATTAAGTAGTGCAGCCTAATTTCTATAGCCCAAGTTTACAATACTCATTTGTGTTCAACAATAATACAATTAATGATTTAAAGAAACTAAACTTAAACGTACTTATTAAAATAATCGTACATGGACTAGTTTTAATACAGCAAAAGTAATACATGTGATGCATGCAAAAACAAAACAAAATCAGTTTAGCACATACTTGTAGCCCATGTTAACAAGTAACATTACTCGATATGACTAAATCTTGAACATTAATCCGTGAAAAATTAAAATGAAATCTAAAATTACTCACATATATTCCCCGATCCCATTGTGGTGGTAGCAAACTTCAATAATAATGTACAAACTGAAAGTTATAATTATATACATCAGAGTAACATTAATAATAATCGTAGTATTAATAATGAAGATAGTAGTACCGAATATAAAAATAATAATACTATAATCCGTTCAACGAAAATGTGCCGATAGAAAAAGTCGATATCAATCGATATTTATTATTCACTTACGAGGCCCCCATAAGTGGAAAAGAAATATCGATTTATATCGACTTTTTCCATCGGCACATTTCCGTTGAACGGACTATAGTAGCGATTAATATATCTATAACAAATAATAATAAAGTAAAAATAAGAATAACTGCGGCCATGGGCGTCGTCAGCGCCCCCCCCCGGAGCCTTGCAACTTTTTAATCAACTGGTCATGATGAATATTCATAGGCGCGTAATCATGAATAATTTGCCAGAAACCCACGAAAATTATGTTTTAATTAAGATTTTATTCTTGTTTAATAAAATATTAAGCCTTTACAACTTATAAATTTTATTTTTCCTATAACTCATATTCTATTTCTATCATCTTGTCCCCCTTGATGACTGGCGACGCCCTTGACTGCGGCAATGGGTAATTTGATTATATAAAATCAATCAGTAGGAATATGAATAAATAATCTTAAATGAGGCAAACTTATATAATAATAGATTTAAGGTGTAATAGAACACCTAAAATGAAATTAAATTCGTTAAGTTAGATTTACACATAAGAATACTAGAGAAATAGCAGATAGATAGCCATTAATTGTAAATTTTAATTATACACCTCTGGTTGTAGTTAATGATTAGCTTACGAGATTATGTTAAATAGCGAATTAATTATCAAATGGAAGTGTAATATTAAATTGATAGATAATGAAGACATCGATTTTAGTAATTTAGATGTTTATCGCAATATCATGTCGATTTGTATGCATTTGGAATTTTCCGTAGTAAATTCACTAAAGTTTATATTATGCAACCGGCAATGTAAACAAATAAGTTGATACTTTCTAATTAAGAATTAAAGTCATAAATTTTTCAAATATGGTTAACGCAGAAAACTTCTTTTTATGTTATTAAGATTCTAATTGGAATGAATATACCGGAATTGTGTATTATTTCATTAAATTTCACTTAACAATAGTGCATCGTGCTTATAGTGTAAATGCATTATAT
The DNA here is from genome assembly GCA_039619475.1 of Icerya purchasi. NCBI lineage: Eukaryota > Metazoa > Arthropoda > Insecta > Hemiptera > Monophlebidae > Icerya > Icerya purchasi. Next base: position 246,081,079 of record CM077115.1, read on the forward strand.
TTACATTCTCATATTCATAAACATTAAAATAAAATAAATTTGTATTTCTCGTATAGATTGGGTGATAGTAGTCTGTTATTAACGTTTGATGAATTCTGAATTTCATAGGGAAGTGTTTTCACTTATGTCTGATGCCAAACAAAACATTTATTACGGGTTTATGCTTTTTTTCAAGTTTATGAATTTTTTATTGCTAGATGGTAATTTAAGTTTGTGGCAATGTGATTTGATTTTATTTTCTATTTTTTGATTCCGAAATAATTTAATAACAGTTTACGTTTAAATTTACTGTTTTGAAAGATTTTGCCAGCGAATTGAATAACTTTGCACCCAAATATCTTGTTTGCGCTCTACTATGGAATTTAAAAAAGTAGTCCGGTAAGTCCGCTTTCTCTTGTATAGATGCTCTTGTTATTCTAGTACAACTTTGTATGTTAAAAGTTTCTTTACTTTTTTAATACGTAAAGTAGTAGTTGCATAGCAAAAAGTTTTTTGACATCTAATAAACTTCCGCCTATAGCAGAATGGGAACCTCGGTTAAGCTTTTTTACTTAACGATTTTTGTAAATCATTTATTGGAGCAAGGTGGTAATTTGCTGCTCGTCCCCAGTGCATGATTCTGTAAGTTAGCGTCGGTTAATATAATGCCAGATAACTAAAGAATTGTTCCAAAAAGTAAATTAGATAATTTAACTTTATTAATTTTGCGGATAGGTAAAATAGGTGATTATAGAAGTTTACAGTCTAAATATAGTCCTAGATATGTTACATTGTACGCTCTGTCTATTAAATTATTATCTTCCCACCTTATTTGTATCTAATTCCAACTACGCTGCTGCAAATGACTGTATATTAAGTATTTCGTTTTCGCAACGTTTAACTTCAGGGAATTTCTGTTCATCCAATTACAAATTTAGTATACGTCACTCTGTGTTTGGTTTTGGAGAATATTTACGAAACGTGAACTAACGATTAATACGGTATCATCTGCGTAGGTGTAAATTTTCCCCGATATTTTTAAATTTCATAAATCATTAATATATACTAAAAATAGTAGCATGGGTCCTAATATACTCCCTTGTGGTACGCCAAATTCCTCTGTATTTGACTATCACTATAGGTTTTATTTATTTTAGTAATTACTTTTCTATGTGTTAGGTATGATTTGAACCAATTGCAAATAAAGCCCCGGAAACCGCAGGCATATAACTTTTTCAGCAATATATCGTGGTCAACTGTATCAAATATGCTTTGCATAGATCGAAATATACAGCGGCTGCAGAGCAACCGTACTCTAATGTTTCGCTAATAGCCTCGTAATGTGATTAAACAAAGCGTCATCGGTGCATTTATGCTGCACAAACCCATACTAGTTACTGCTGAAGAAGTCTATATTGGTCAAATAATTCAGTATTTTGGATTTTAAACATTTCTCAAAAATTTTTGAAAAAGTTGACAACCAGCAAATTAGTCTATAATTTGAGACATCTTTAGTGCTTCCACTTTTAAATACAGGTGTAATTATCCCGAATAGTTTTAAATTAATTGGAAAGATACCGGATTTAATAGATTCATTAAACAAAAATGTTAGCGGTTTTATGAAAAATTCTATATGTTCCTTTACGAGGATAATTGATATTCCGTCGAACCAGTAGTATGAACTTTTATTTAGGAGTGACGATATAGTATACGTTATATCGCTCGTGGTGAAATCAATGAAACCGAAAGATTTACTATTAAAATCTTCAGTATGTGATACAAAAGGTTCTCATAAGTCGAATTGTTTTTTATCGATTTAATTACGTTTACGAAGTAATTATTAAAATGGTTCGTAACAATGTATTCATTCTCACTCGCCGTAATTAGTTCGTTATTCATATTAATTTCTTTCATAGCCCGGTTTTTAATAACCTATAACATGCTTAATTAACGCCCAGTTCTCTTTTTGCTATTCGTATTGTTTTCTGCAATTGTTTAGAAATGTTTTTAAATTGGCGGAGAATAACTTTATCTGTGGGACACTTTTTAACGAATTTATATAGCGAATTTTTTTCTGAAAACAATTTCAAACTCATTTCAAAATAAAATAAAAAATTCTTGTTATAAAATGAAGTGTGGAAGTATAGCAGCAAATGCATAGATAAATCGAAATGTTGCGTAGTAGTAACATTTCTAAAGTTATCAAAATAAAATGAGAATTTTATTGAGCTAACTTACACTAGTTTTTACTGCGTTTAATAAAATTAATTCAACTCCATTTTGATTTGAATCAATTTTCCCGTAAACCTTCACCTATTCACCTATTGTGCTGTAAATCTGACTGTAAATTGAATTGTAATATAATAATAATGATACATGTGTGTAATCACATAAATACATTTTCTTATTATTAAAAATAACAAAATAAGCTTCATTAATGTTTTGTTTTGTTTTTTTTAGCTTTTTCCAAGAAAGAAAAAGAAAGTCGTCATGAAATTTCCCGCGGTTTTAAGAAATCTTGGTAGTTCTTAAATTACGCAGGTGTCAGATAGTAAACACATTAAAATTATACTACCGCCTGTTTCGGGAACTTTTGATTACAGCTATAAATGATTATATATATATATATATATATATATATATGTATATTTATAATGTACATACATATGTGTATATATGTATTAATTACAACGTAATTCTTAGGCCAGCCCTCATTACAACAAATGTCCCAATTTTATGTAACGTTTGTTATATTTTAATTTTTACCGACTTCGAAAAAGAATGAGGTTACTCGTTTGTCGAGTATGTTGTGAAGTGGTATCATTTATGCCCTACAGGGATGCCAACCACGAGGTTTTATCCCCGTGGATTTTATTTATTTAGATTTTTAATTAAATTATTTAAGATAATGACGATGATTATAATAATTTATCTGTTTAAAATTTAAAACAATGTATTACCTTTCGGTACCGGTCGACGGCTGAAAAAACACAATATTAAATTACGGATATAACAGCTAAATATTATATACAAATAATAAAAATTAAAATCAAAAGTGTCTATGTATCACTGTTGTCGGTGGTAATCCGTGATCCGTGGATTGGCGGCTTGTTGATCGGTTGATGCGTAGAGGTCGGTGTAGCTATTAATCGGACCACCTTTATATGTTGGGTTCCGCGATTCACTAAATCTTATCGGACTTATATATTTCGATATTCGACTATTTCAGGTCACTATTACTAACGAGACCGAATACTTTATCAAACTTGATGGTTAATTTGCGATTCTTCAAGACTCCTTAACTAGTTTTTCCTTCGTTGTTTTCAATTTCTTCCGCCTTTCCGCCCGTGACCGCTGAAGCGGACCAAATCAAGTAGATCCTTTTTTCCTTGATGACCAGTGATTGGCTACCCAACCGACAATAGTTCCAGGCGCGCGCGCATTCGCTCTCGCACCATTTATTCTAAATTATTTTATTTTTTCCATTCCGTTCAGTCGTTGTTCTATCATTGTCTCCTAATCAGATTAACAATTAATCATTCTCTTCTCCCCGCTTTTTCTTTCGATCTCCTTCTCTCCGTAATTCTGATTCTCTTTTTGAATGCGACGCAAACCATGTTTTCTTCGAATGTTTGGCTCTTGTTAGCTTTTGTATCCGAAAATCTTGGCTCTAGCTTACGGTGCTTCCTTTATGCTTTCCTTCCCATCTCCATCAACAGAGTTCCCTTCCTTCGATCTTTTTTAGCATAATGCATTCAAGTGATTGGGTCAAAGCCAAGGGCGAGAACAATAAAAAAAAAAAAAAAAAAATACTATGTACGTATATGCCCTGCGGGGAACAGGTTATTACAAACTAAGGCCACCTTCCCTAGTAAGTAGTCACTCAGTCCCACTGACGGGGAAACGAAACAGCAACCATGTGAGTTCTGTACGTCCACGTCGTGCAGGGTGGGAATCTTCTATTTCGATGGGCTTAGCAGCGTTGATTAGAAGAGCTAAATCGGAACTCACAATATACCGTTGATAGGAAAACGGAGAAGGGTTCAATCCTTTCATTAAATACCGTTAAGCATTTTACTGCATGTACAACTGGCAGACTATCAACAACTCGCTCGTGACAACGTGCTCCAGTCGGACTGGTGAATACCAGTCTAGGGCGACTAAGTAAGTATCCGGCGCCTTACAACCGGGTCCTTTCGGCTAAGGGAGTAAACCCTGACAGAAAATCCTGCAGAAGGCAACGGGAAACCACTGGGAAGTACTTTCCCAATTATCATCATGACTGGAAACTCAAATAATACGGCCATCAGTCCGGGGCATCCCTTCAATGGGAAGACGGTGCTAAGAATAACCCCGCCAGCTAGTGAAAATTAACAGAGGCGTCTAAGAACAAAGAAAGAGTGGCTATGATGATCGCCCAACTTCGCTCGGCGTAAAAAGAAGAAGATGTATGTATATAATAATACAAATTAAAAAGCACACACGAAAACATAGCAACCGGCTGAGTTCCGTTTATGACATAATCAATGTGTATAGTAGACGGTGTGTTAGAGTCATGGCAGCCAACTATAGTTTATAAAGCGCTAAACAAAGAGAATTTAATCAGAAATCATATTACAGACTTTCTCTTTTTTACAAAAGTCCTCTTTCGCCTAATATTTACAACTCAAACTGTCAAGGCATCAGCGTGTGGTTACGAGCGCAATAATTTATCGCCATAAAGTTACACGGTTGCCGTTTAATTTCACCGTACAGTCGCTACGAACTGCAAAGCAAGCCGAACCGTAAAATATCTCGGAGGGGGGAATTAACAGCCTAGAGAAGAAAAGGTCAAATATCGTTCATCGGTAAAGAAGTTTGGAATTGTTATGGCGCGAGCTAAGCAAGCAGTGGAATATTCATTACAGGAGAGATTAAAATATTAGATAAGCTCACAGGGCGGCAGCAATCTATATAGATACAGATATATATATATATATATATATATATATATATATATATATATATATATATATATGTATATGTATGAGCGAGCGGTGAAAGTAAAAATAAAGTGTGTAGCACTTAAGAAAATCGGAGCTGGTTGCAGGCGAGTCACCGTTCCGGCTGCTCGGTCTAATTTAAGAAAGAGCGGAACTGTGCACAAATTAAGCTTTTGTTCGAATTGTAGCAGCGGTTTTATGAAAAACGAAATGCCTTCGGCTCCGGCAGAACCGTTCTCTCAACTTGAACTGCCGAACAAGTTGGCCGCCAGCGGCGGCAAAAAGAACCGCTTCTCGAAAAGAGAGACAGTGAGCCGCCCGACCGGAGGCAGAGCAACGAGCAAGTGGTGAGCGTTTTTCTCGACTCGTTCGAAATTCGTTTCGTGAACTTTCGGAGCTGAACGAAAAAAAGGGAAGCGCCACTGTAGAGACTTCAGAGTGAAATGGGCAAAACTGGAAGCAATAAGAGGCGAAAAACAAAGTTGGCCAATATTGCTCATTTAGCCGCTCAGAAGTGCCGTTTCCTGGCCGATATTATCGTTAACTTTAATCGTTAATTCCTTTCTATTCCTGCTCGCTTCCGTTATCTGCATTTCAATTTATTATTATTCGCCAGCCTCAATTTTTACAGCGGCCACATTTCTCCGAGAACTAGCAGATATCAAGATTAATCGGCTGTCGTCATGCCGCCATCCCCTTCTGCTTCGTCTGCGTAATATTAACCGGATAACGCGAAATGATATAACTAGTCGAAAGCACTTAAATTATTCCGATATATTTTCGTAAAAAGATGCAAACGAAATTCTTGATAAAACTTGTTAGTTGGCAATACAGATGATCAGACGCGCTTAGTAAATACGCTAAAGACTTTCATACATTTTCCTCCGTTGCGAAAACCCCGGTTTAATTCTACAAATTCTCGCTATTACAAGATCCAGATACTAAATTATCCATATTGCAAAAAATCAGTAAGATATTTAACGCTAAAACTGCCCGCAGAAGTCTGTTTAATTCATTAGTTAACAGGCATAATTATCGAGGGCATATTTAAATTTTGAAAGATGATACGGAACGTCACACCTCTTAAAATTGGATGATGAAAACTTTTGCTGAGAAAATCGTTCACCCCCCCCCATATTAGAGCAGAACAATACACACCTTTCCGCCTGTAAGAAGACCGGCAGCGATTATTATGACCGGATATTGCTGCAAACATATAAAAAAATGTTTAAACTACTCGTAGTTCTGGCAACGCGGTAGCCTAGTGGTTAAGGCGCTTGGCTACCAAACCAGAAGTCAAGGGTTCGAGACTTGTCTCGTTCCGAATCGAAGTCGTTCCCAGGTTTACCCAGCCTGAACTAATTAGGTACCAAAGAAATCTGGGAAGGTAAAGGTGGTCGAGAGAAATTCTCGTCAGATTCAGTAGGCTTAGTACATTATGAAACGCTTTTTTGCACAATCCACGATACACTATCAAGGATACATGGGACTTACTTTACTTTTTGTTCTAAATATGACGATTGTTCATTTAATCTCAAGTTCCGTAGTACATTCCGGCGTTACATGAATTCTTATATAAATACGTGCTCCTTACACTAGTTGTATTTCGTCTCGTTTTATTATATTTTGATATATATTTCATAATTTATGTAACCGCCGTATGTCGCACACGTAAAGCGATAGTTCACAATGCGTTCAACCGAAAAAATTAGAGACACTATGAAACATGAAAAAATACGAGTTTGCTAATAAAATTATGTTAATATCGATAAAAATCTATTTCGTGTGAACAAATTTTATGGAACAGTGTAAAACATAAACACGAGTGTTACAGATACTTGTGTTCCGAGGCATAATTGTAGTTTTCGTCGCTAGGCAATGTGCTCGTGCCGCAATAGTACAGGAATTATATTTCTAAATGAGACCTTCAAGATACTAAAGAGTGTGCAGTATGATATTTTGAGGAGATGATCGAATTTTTAATACTCAGTTCCTTCTTTAAATAATTTGCGCACTTTTTTCACGCAATATATACGAATACTGAGGATGGGAACAGCTATTAGCGACCAACAAACATTTCTGTGTTCACACCCTCCCCCCTCCCCAAGAAATGTTCGTATGATCGCCCTCAAACGCTAACATCACTTAACCTCAGCTAAGATGCTAAGATAAGGCAAAGTGTACCTATCATGTTTGCATGTTTTGAGGTTATGTTTTGTTGTATAACAAATTAATTTTAACTATTCTAACCTACATGAAAACCTTCAAGTATGTATGCTTCTGAGGATGCGTTTCGTTGCGCCTATAACTAACCTATGCTAATAACGTGTTAACCGGTTTCTTGATCTGCTTCAATGAATATGTTTTAAAAAATTTGACATACGTTTAATTCAAGCTAAATCACACATCAACCTTTGTTATCAATGTTGTGTTCGATTATATAGTTCGATGTTTTGTTTATTTTAATTATTCTAGAACAACTCCTTGTGGCTAACTGATTTCAATAGATGCGCCATTGTATGTGTACAACAAAAAGATTTACAATGTCAATCTCTGTTAGAGAAATACGTTTCGGCGTTTTCAGAAAATATTTACATTCATTTTTCAAATTATCAAATCGTTCGCATTTCCATTTCAAAATTTTTTTTTCACTTGTTTTCAGTTTGAGGGGAAATTAATGTAAGACAATTAACCCCATTTGTTATTTTATGTTTTTCATTCCATTTTTATTGTCTTAAAATATTGCCTGTAAATAATTCCACATTTAAATGAAAATTCGAGAGGAATACCTTAACACTTTCTTTCTGGAATCTTGTCATCAGTAACAACATTCCGAGAAATGGCTAGAGCTTTTCAGCAAGAAAAAAGCTGAAAAAAAACTAAAAAAAAAAAAAGGGGGCAGCAAAATATTTATTACTTCATTAAGTTTTTATCTATTATATTTTATTTTATTTTTATTATATATTAACCCGACAATATGTTACATAATATTATTTTCAAATGATATACTGACGATTAATCGATTCATCTTTACAATAATATCGGTGGCTGCTGCTCGAATAGGCCGTACGGCCTCGATTAATTAATTAATGAAATTGTAACTGAGCCGCCGTTAAATGATGAATGTAAAAATAAGCAATTTCTAACGGTGAATTCAAACCGTAATTTTCAAATGGTGTCGAATTTCCCCCGGGATGCCCCAAATTAATGTAAACAACGCCGCACTGCAGGGCCATTTTACGCCTCTCCGCATAAAAGTTGGAAGAATATCTCGCGCAAAGGCCGCTGAAAACGAATGGTAAAAGGCGCTAATATAAATGAAGAGGCATTTTATTCCTCAAAGATATCAGCGGCGACAGGCCTGGGAATATCTGAATTATTCAAATGAACGCGTGAACAAATTTATTTTCTGCCAAAACCATCGATCGCTACAAAAGCACTTATTCGCTCGAACAATTGTACAATTGGAAAATAATAATAACAAGCTTATACGCAAACAACTACATTCGTAAATATTAAAATAATTCTGATTCAACAAATGATTTTTCTGAAAATATTTTTTAAAACATCTTTTTCTCGAGATCACCAATATTCATATGAAACAAAAAAAAAGAGAAAAAAAGGCAAATAAGATTACATTGTAGGTTATTTTTGTCTAAACTTCATAAACCAATTATATGTAGTCAAATCTTACAAATGTTTCATTACCTGTTTTATGAATAAAAAAAAATGTTTAAAATGTAATACTACGATAATAAGAAAATTACAATAACAACACATCACGCCAGGTAAACGCACGTTACTTTCATAATGCAGATGTGAATGAATGTTTTTAATAAATCGCGGCTGACCTTAAACTTTTTCAAATGAAAATGATGGAACAAAGTTCTTTTTTTTGTTCCTGCTTGTACCATTAGATCTAAATTTGTGATAATATATATATATATATATATATATATATATATATATATACATATACAGAGGCGAATCCAGAACGATATTGGGGGGGGGGGGGGGGGAATTATATAATTACGTAAGATCTTCTACAGTAGGCCGTAGATTTGAGAAATACCCCTTGTTTCATAAAGAAAATCAAATAGCAACCTTCATAGAAATTTAAAAATCAATAAGTATTAAGTCGTTAGCAGTGAAAATAAGGATAATGGATCAAAAAATGGCGAAAAACGGTTAAAACAAGGGGTTTTCGCACTTTCAGATGTGTCGCAAGACATGAAAAAGTCTTAAACAATACGAACTTTTTTTCCTCGTTCTATATCACACTTGGCGTACTTTGTTAAAAATACCTCTAAAATTACATTTTAAGGTAAAAATAACTTTTCTGGAAGCTTAAATGGTCGCCGCTGGACCTCGAAAAAATTCTACTTAAAATTAGTCACATTTTATACAACTGATGAATTTTTTAAAATAATTTCAATAATTAGAATGCAAAAAAAAATAAATAAGACGCAAAAAATGTTGTTTTTGGGACTTGGCACTTATTCTTTATTTGACGCTTTACCCAAAATATTTTTCACGAATTAAAAAAAAAAAAACTTACCTTAATCGAGGGTACCCTTTTTGTCGCGAGTCAATATTCTTAAAATATACGATTCTATCACGAAGGAGTTAATTACGTAAAATAGTCTTGCTAAGTTCTTATATTTCTTCTTACCAAAAACTTCCATATTTTTCTTCCGATTTCTCCTATTTTTCTTACCTTCCTAATTTCATTTTATACTATTTAAAACGTCTTAATTGAACAAATTGCCATTAGATTACGACTTAATATTTGAAAAAATAGGAAAAAAAGAGAATATAAAAAACGCTATTGCAAGTAATTAAGCTAATATTTTACAACATACTTTTGAGGTTAGAACCAAAATTTATAGCAAATTAATACGAAAATAATTTTTTAATGAATTATACAATTTTTTCATTCTCTGTTGACGCGAATCTAATTGAATATCATTTCATTTAAAATGTAATTTTCAAGAAGTATTTAAACTTCCAAATATTACTTATATTAACCTGCTCGATTTGTTTTCATAAACGATACATCCATTGTTATACCGGTTCACGGACAAAAGCGCACAAGACAAAAGCGCACAGGACAAAAACGCACATGATAAAAACGCATCGGACAAAAGCGCACACGGATAAAAGCGCACACGGACAAAAACGCACATGGACAAAAGCGCACACGGATAAAAGCGCACACGGATAAAACCGCACAGAGATAAAAGCGTACACGGACAAAAGCGCACATCGATTTGCAGAACAGGAGCTAAATTATTAATTTTTCTGTTCTCGGCAATTGCATCATTTGTGAAAAGGCAAAACTGGACAGTTGCCCCGCAAAGAATTTAAAATTCAAAAAAATTATTGGTAATCAGCGAAAACAAAGTAAAAATAATACAATTTTTTGTATGATTCACTAGTCATTTTTCTGTTTTCTTTGTTCTTATATGTGTATTTGTTTGTTAATAATCATAGTGTCTATTGACTATGACCGCTAGGAAGTTACCGTATATAAAAAAATAAAATTTGTATCAATAATGTATTCACGGGCGTCTCAAGCATGCCAAGTTGTGGGAGTGGTGCATTACCCAAAATACCGATTCATGAATTCATATAATTTTTAAAAATAATTCTTTTTTTATACTGTATAGCTTATATAAAAAAATGTTATTTGGTGTTTTTTAATGATTTTCTTTAAACTTTTACAATGTGGGTCTTTTATTTTTTACTTCTGCAGTCAAAACTGATTTAGATCGAACTGTGAGGACTAAAAATATTTTTAAAAAAAAATTTTATTAAAAGAAATCTCACCTTTTAATGCTAAGCCTATAAGACTTTGTAATAATGCTTTACTTTTCTTCTTCATCATTTTCATCACTGTTGTTTATTTGACTCTTTGATCGCGGTTTCATTGCTGATTAAAACAACTGTTGCAATATTTTTGTCAACGTTTAATTATTCATTTGATAATAAATTTTCCGATGATCATTCTAATATTGTGAAAAACTTGAACTCTGTTTTTATTCCGCAATACTTCAAACTTTTGTATTAAGGGAATTTTACTTACTTTCATTTTAATATGATCAGAATAAAATATATAAATATAATGATTGAATGACTTAAAACTGAACAGAATTCGCTGTTAATTAAGCGGCTTTTATTGTATAATTCTTTAAATTTCTACAAGTCTGTGGTAGTGACCTAAATTGTACGATTCTTGGCTGTTGTTAAGAACTTCGCAATTCGACCATGGTTGCAGACAAATACATAAATTAAATATATTTGCACTTCCTTGTTACTAGGTTAATATCTTGATGCAGAGGGACTAAAAACGTACACAAAAAAAATCTAAAATTTATTTCAATAAAATAGTTCGGAAATTTAAATTATGGTGACGTTGTGAAAGAGTTTCATGTAGAGTTGAGAAAAAAGACGTTAAGAACATTATGTTTGATTTACTTAAACTTTTACCAAGTTAACAAAGAGTTGCGGATTTTTCGATAATAATTTAAAAGCAAAAATTATTAAGAAAATTCAGACCAGTTGAAACAATTTATAAAGAAACGGTTAGTATACAACAGTGTAAAATAAAAGTTACCCTCACTGTTTGAAAAAGTAAAGCATTATTACAAAGTCTTATAGGCTTAGCATTAAAAGGTGAGATTTCTTTTAATAAAATTTTTTTTTAAAAATATTTTTAGTCCTCACAGTTCGATCTAAATCAGTTTTGACTGCAGAAGTAAAAAATAAAAGACCCACATTGTAAAAGTTTAAAGAAAATCATTAAAAAACACCATATAACATTTTTTTATATAAGCTATACAGTATAAAAAAAGAATTATTTTTAAATTATATGAATTCATGAATCGGTATTTTGGGTAATGCACCACTCCCACAACTTGACATGCTTGAGACGCCCCTGAATACATTATTGATACAAATTTTATTTTTTTATATACGGTAACTTCCTAGTGGTCATAGTCAATAGACACTATGATTATTAACAAACAAATACACATATAAGAACAAAAAAAACAGAAAAATGACTAGTGAATCATACAAAAAATTGTATTATTTTTACTTTGTTTTCGCTGATTACCAATAATTTTTTTGAATTTTAAATTCTTTGCGGGGCAACTGTCCAGTTTTGCCTTTTCACAAATGATGCAATTGCCGAGAACCGAGAAATTAATAATTTAGCTCCTGTTCTGCAAATCGATGTGCGCTTTTGTCCGTGTACGCTTTTATCTCTGTGCGGTTTTATCCGTGTGCGCTTTTATCCGTGTGCGCTTTTGTCCGTGTGCGCTTTTGTCCATGTGCGTTTTTGTCCGTGTGCGCTTTTGTCCGTGTGCGCTTTTGTCCGTGTGCGCTTTTATCCGTGTGCGCTTTTGTCCTGTGCGCTTTTGTCCGATGCGTTTTTATCATATGCACTTTTGTCCTGTGCGCTTTTGTCTTGTGCGCTTTTGTCCGGTCACCTGTTATACCACACTGAGTAAAAAATCCCGTTTTTTATACGCAAGTGACAACTTATAATACTCAAGACAGAAGAGAACAGTGTTTCTTTCGGTACGGTAATGTGCACAAGACTCAAGCCAGAACAAATTTCGGCTTCATGGTGTAAAGCGGACAGTATGTGGTGATATGCCGCATGTTAAAAAAAGAATAATGAGATTGCGAAGTAAAAATGGATTTATTTTTGCAAGAAATGCAGCATTTGCATTCATTTTTTTCGCCCGCTATCAAGAAGGGATATTTGTAAGTTCAGTATTGGTGTACAGGTCTATTTATTTACGATGATATTCGAAGTAGACATCGAATTATTTACCAGAGAAATAAAAAAAAAAAAAAAAAAAAAAAAAACGGAAATTTATTAATCTGTCCGTACGAATTTTTACCAACCTCCCTACCGCCACTTAAAACGATTTCGAAATAAGAACAACTTGAAACATTTTAAATTAATTACACTTTGAAACAGCTCCGTCTTGCCAGATGTTAGGTAACGCTTACTGAGTTACTCTCAAGTTAAAATCCGTAATTAAATCGATGATCATGAAAACAAAAGGTCTAGCCGGATAAAATGGTCAAATCGGCCCCCAAATCATTTGGAAAAATAATTATATCATTATGTTCGCCATCAATGGAAACGCCGATTCCTAGATTTGTAGACCCCTAAACCCTCATACTGCTCTATAAGGCCCGATTTTGTAATTTTTAATTTTTTTACAATATCTCAGTCAGTTTTCGAACTTGGAAATTGTTTTTTCCCTGAAATTGTGACGAAGTTCAAAGCTTTACAAAATAGTTCTACTCAAAAAAAATTTAGGCGCGAAATTCAAATTTTATAGCGTTTGAAAAATTGTTAAATTCGATTTCTCCAAAACAAAAACCACACTTATCTCTAAAAAAAAGAAAATATTTTACGCACTTTTTCTCTAAAAATATGTATAAATTTTTTCAGATTTTTAAAAGTGATGGAACGTACTCAAAAATCCTAAAAACCGCATATTTTCGTTTTTTTGACCATATTCAAGCCACTAAGTCTTTCCTGGTAACCTACTTAATATTCCGAATTCTGACCTTATTCTATACTACCAAGATGGTAAAACTTGTTTCCGTAGGGGCGCTTCACTGTAAAGTATTATGAAACCAATAAAAACCACATTATCGAACAATCATTTAAGAAGTCCTAACGGCTCTTCGTATATCAATACCGATTCTCAAGATTGATTGTTATATTTCTATACATTTAGTACATGATCGACCACTTTTTATCGTTTATTTGTACGTCAGAAATGAATTTTAATTTCAAACCAGACACTTTCACCTAGAAACGTTATTATAAGTTCCGTTACGATTTTTTCACTCAAACGCTAAATTCTGCTCTCTCCGCATCTTCTCCTCCTATTACCAGCACGCGCAGTCGCTCTTCTTCGTATACCTCCTCACTCTGGTGGAACGAAGAGTGTAAAGCAGCGTTCCAAAAAAGTTCTGCTACCTTTAAAGCTTTCCGCTCTCATTCCTCTATGTCCAACTTCCTAGCCCACAAAGAAGCTAACACAAAAGCTCGTTTTATCCCGAAGTCTGTCAAAAAGAATTCTTGGAAGTCTTTCTGTTCCTCCTTCTCCAGAGATACGCCCTTCTTCCAGATCTGGAAAATGGCTAAGGCGTTTAGATCACCCTTTTCTGAGCGCCCTCGCCACTCCCACCCTTCCAAATCCCAGCTGGAGTCCTTCTTGGATTCTATTGCTCCCGCCTATGTCCCCTCTTTTGAAGAAACTGTTCTTCCTTCTCTTCCTGTAGACTCTGAGCCTCACTTCTCCTGTCTTCTCCTTTCCATTACGAGGAGCTTGCATCCATTCTTAATAAATCCACCTTGTCTGCTCCTGGCCGGAACGGATTCTCGTTCCTTATTCTTAAAAATCTCTCTCCTGCTGCGCTATGTATTGTTATTTATAAAATAAATATGCAAATAAAATTTTCACCCCCCCCCCCCCTCCCTCCAAAATTCTGGGCACGAGCCTGACTAACGTAACCTAATAAACTTAACTGGATGGGGCACATTCATTTTTGTTATGTCACATATATGTGTAACTAAAATTTAATAATAAAGAAAAAGAAAAAAAAAAGAACACAGAAGTCACCACCGGTGAAAATAATACATGGGTTATTAACTAATTGCTCTCGATTAACATTTTTTGTATTTTTGATTTTAAACCAAACTCCTTTTCAATACTACGGCATTATATTTACGTCATTGAAAGATAACGTTAACTTAAATTAACGCTTAAGGAGGTGTAACGCATTTCATCGTTCTGATTTTAGTTAATAGTGTGTGAACTTTTTGAAATGAACAAATCTATTTTAGTATATAGCACTCTACTCGCATATTCTGCTGAAAAAATTTTAAATCCGACAAAAATAGTATCGAAGTAATCTCAGCTCCTTCAATTTTTTGACAAAAGTTTATTCTGCTGAGAAAAAGGTTCAGTTCTATAAACATCGTTTAATCCGGGATATTTGAATTATTTGCCCGACGCAGTCTCCGATGTCGGCAAATTCCACGTCGCCATCGTCAATAATCATCCGTTTGCTGCTGAACGATTATGCAGTTAACACCGATAAAATGTGACCGCTATACCTAGAGTCCTTTTTAAGAAACATTATGTTCCAGGTTGAGCCGGTTAGTATATATATATATATATATATATATATATATATATTGATACGGTTTGTGCGGCCTCTAGCCGGTTTAAGAGTATATTAATTTATTTGTTTGGTTGATCTTTTTGGATCGAGAGATGGCGCCAATTACCTGTTCTTGATTATTGGGGTAGTTGCGCGTCGATGAAGGCTAGTGGTCAGCATCGTAGTTATCTGCTCTTTCTGATGGGCGGAGCGGTGTGCGGTGCGCTCGTTGTCTATTCTTCGATAAAATGATAGCGGAGGTATAGACAGCGAGCTAGCCGAAGATTTTGTTCGTTCGCTCTCTCGTCGCATGCTGTAATTAGGCATTATTGTTAGCGGCCGTGTTAATTATGATTTTAGGTAGATATCGTCGTGTGATATTGCGCTGCAACGTAGAATCATCGAAAAATTTGTCTGGTTGTTTATGTGCTTTTCGTAATAAAAGTTGATTTTAAAAAGAAAAATTATTAATTGAAAACGTTTTTAATCATCGCGTGGAGCGCATCTCCACTGGCGCCCAGAACAAGAAGGGAGAGGAGGAAAAGAACAGTTAAAATAAGAAAATTTCCTCCGTCAGGCAGGCTAAGTTTGTATCAAATTGGCGCCCGAACAGGGACACGATAAAGCGACCCAGGTATGCATTTGTTGCTTGATAAAGTAGAAGGCGGTGTCGTCAGAAACTTGTCGGCCGTGACTAAAATCTGTCATCGGAGTGTCGCCGTGGAAAAAAGAAAAATAGAAAAAAAGGAAAAAACGCATCAAATAACAAAAACATAAAAGAAATACTAGTCAACTAAATTTTGTTTATTAATAAGGTAAGAGTATTTATAATATATGTAGATGTAAAGTAAAAAATACCGATTCAAATGGCCAGAAGACCAGAAACAAATCATTAAAATAGTACGAAAAACGAAAAAATAAATCTAGTCAGAACATCTTTATTAGAAACAATAATTTAAGTTGGTGGCAATAAGTTAATTGTCATCGTTACTTTCGTCAATCCTGTTTTGTTGTTCATATTCCCTTAACTCTCTGTGGTTCCTACGCATATATTTGTTAATCTTACATATTACCATTTTCTAACATTCTGTAATAACCGTTCTAGTCGAAACAAATTTACGACTGATTTTTTTTTGTGTGTTTTTGGGTGTCATTATTTTTGTGAATTACCGCGTAAATGTTCAAGAAAATTTATATTCGAGTGGCATTGGCATTGTTTAAGAATTTAATTGTTGTGTGTTTATATATATAATTACATCTTTCGACCTTATCTGCTTATATTCCGGCAATTCGCCGCGTATCTTGTCTATTTATTAAATTGCGCAATAACTAATTTATTTAAAAAACGATTTAACGGTCGATATTATTCTAGTTTTGTTATATATATATTTTTATTTTCGTGCGATATCACGCTATTATTACAAAGTTTTCAGTAAGCAAAATATTTGTACTGTAATAATCTTCCGCGTTATTGAATAATTTTTATTGTCCGTATTTTTGTCGCAAACCTCTTAAGGATCTAGTCATTTTTTTTTTTTTTAAATTGCACCTTCTGTGGTATTTTATACAATGGCCTGTGTAGGTTCGCACGTGTTGTTGAGAAATGCCGAAATCTGTTGGAACGTCGCCTTCGGAATCGGATCTCAAGAATGTGGTGGTAACTAGAGGTCCTTATCGAGAAGTTCAGGGCATACCGGACGACTCGAGTGAGGAAGGAGATGGACGTTTGCCGAGAGAGGAAGGTGAGAAACTTGGATCTGTAGAGCATAGCCCGACCAGCAGAGGATTCGAAGATTCAGGACCGTCATTTGCCGCAGTGGGACAAGTTCGTGTAGAAAGGATGTTTGAAAGTATGATGAGGAAAATAGAGAATGGGAATGCGGAATTGAAGAAAGATAATGCGGAATTGAAGAAAGACAATGCGGAATTAAAAGACAGAATGGAAAAAGGCAATGCGGAATTTAAGAAGGATAGTGCAGAATTAAAAACAGGTATGAAGGAGATTACACACAAGATTGAAAGTTTAGAGAACACTTTAGTAAATAAAGAGAAGAAAGTGGAACGATGTGAGACCGATTTAAAACAGCATATCCAGAGCTCCGAGAGAAGGTCTATGGAAAGTAAAAATGCTCTAGAAGAGAAGGCAGAAGTGTTACACACGGAGACATCCGAGGCGCTCAGTAAACGAAGTTTGGACACAGTTTTGGAGGTTTTTGAACAGTTTGTTCGGAACAGTTGGGAAAATGTCCGACCAGCTCGAGAATGTCTGAGAGAAGGACATGAGCCGGTTGAAATTATGACGGTCACCTTGAGAGACTCAACTAAGGAAGAAGATGTTAGCGGACTTCGCAACCTTCAGGAAGCATCCGTGAAAAAGAACTTCATTCCTTGGACACGGATTGAGAAAGGTAGGCAGGAATATATAACAGTGGTAGATAGTGGATCTGAAATGATTGCTATATCTTTGGACGTGTGGAACGCGGTGCAGGAGGAAAACAATTTTCGCCGGTTGCGACACTGCTCCTGTTATGGTTTCCAGTCGTGGAAATACCGGCGGAAAGAATGAAAAATAGATGAGTATATTTCCCCGGATTAAGACGTTTGAAGAAAATATAGAGAATGAAGAATGAGGTATACGACCACTTGAAATTATAGGTAAGGTAGGGTAGAATGCATACCTTTTGAAGGCCACGGACAGTGAAAAGATTTTTGGTGTGAGAAACGTCGTGGACTTGAGAACAGCGTAATGTGGACTGCCGGGAAAGTCAGAATAAGAGTAGGAGATAGGCGGAGATGTATATTTTGTAAATAAATTTTTCTTTTAGATTTTAGGTCGTTCATGAAGTTATGGTTTAATTTCGTTAATAATGTGTAATAATCGTAGTGACACGTTTTAGTCAGTTTTGTTTAATTTCGTTAATAATGTGTAATTAATCGTAGTGACACGTTTTAGTCAGTTTTGTTTGATTTCGTTAATAATGTGTAATTTTCGTAGGAACGCGTTTTAGTCAAGTTTGTGTGTTGGGGAGGTGCTACGAGAACCCGCGATAATCATATGTTTTGAGTATTATCTGGGATGTATATCATGTAAATTGTTTTGTGTAAAAATGTGAATTTCGACGTCGCTATAAAAATCTGTAAGAATCGTCGTGAATAATTAGAATTTGTGAGGTCTGGGGCGATAGATACGTGGCTGCGTTGCGCCGACTGAGAAATGGCGTGCCGTGTGTGCCGCTTGTGAGGAAGTCGTGGCGTGCCGTGTGTGCCGCACGAAAGGGATTTCGGTTGTGTTCTGTCGGACGTACCACGTGTCTGGCCTCAGACCTATTGTGGACACTGGAGTTGTGTGTATGTGTATTGTTTATTTTTGTGAATCTCGTCTCATAGCACTCCGATCCCAGTTGCTTTGAGTGTGGTGATTGTCGAACGCCTTAGGTGCAAACTTCATTCAATACGTTTCATTGAATGAAGTTTGGAGGAGGGCAGAGATACGGTTTGTGCGGCCTCTAGCCGGTTTAAGAGTATATTAATTTGTTTGTTTGGTTGATCTTTTTTGATCGAGAGATGGCGCCAATTACCTGTTATTTGATTTTGGGGTAGTTGCGCGTCGATAAAGGCTAGTGGTCTGCATCGTTGTTATCTGCGCTTTCCGATGGGCGGAGCGGTGTGCGGTGCGCTCGTTGTCTATTCTTCGATAAAATGATAACGGAGGTATAGACAGCGAGCTAGCCGAAGATTTTGTTCGTTCGTTCTCTCGTCGCATGCTGTAATTAGGCATTATTGTTAGCGGCCGCGTTAATTATGATTTTAGGTAGATATCGTCGTGTGATATTGCGCTGCAACGTAGAATCATCGAAAAATTTGTCTGGTTGTTTATGTGCTTTTCGTAATAAAAGTTGATTTTAAAAAGAAAAATTATTAATTAAAAACGTCTTTAATCATCGCGTGGAGCGCATCTTCACTGGCGCCCGGAACAAGAAGGGAGAGGAGGAAAAGAACAGTTAAAATAAGAAAATTTCCTCCGTCAGGCAGGCTAAGTTCGTATCAATATATATATATATATATATATATATATATATATATATATATATATAGCCACAGTAGAGAACCTCTCGCAAGGTATTCCGAATTGTTAGTCGAGCTCGCGTGAAGTCATATTTTCACACGATCATGCATTGGGAGACTTGGTGCCGTTAACAAGCTGCCATTCTGTTTGAAACATATTGAATAGATGGATGTTACGCAACTAGAACGGTTTGCTAAATCTAGAAACGTAACTTGAAAGCTCTGAAAACTATTATCTAACGGAACACAGTCTACGATGAATGCGTTATCGTCGAAGGAGCAAATGTTTGTCGCACGTACACAAACCGACAAAAAGCTACCACCACTGTATGTCGTAATGGCGATAACAGTTTTAAAAACTTGTCCGCTTCCGAATGAATTCGATAAACTAGAAATCTTATATTTGTGTCGAAACAAAAAACAGATTTTAAGCTTTTTCTCATATTTTATTTAAAATTTCGAAAAATGCAGCCTTCTTGTGCATAATAATATTACGAAATTTATAACAGACGCAAAACTGTATTCTATTATTATTTTGCATCTGCTAGATGGGTTTAAAATACTTCTCCGTTATTTATTTAAAAAAGAAAAAATTTATGGTTTGTTACAGGTTTTTTATTAATTATCTTCAGCTAAAAAAAAGAAGTCAAAGAAATGCCGGTATAAAGAGTACGTGATCTTATAATATTTTACATTCATCTTTACCAATATTTCTTTGGTTTCTTTATGATATTGATGTAAATTCTTTACATTAATAGGCAGACAGTGAAATTAAAATTTAAATTGGAGATGCGCCGGTATTTAAGTTACCGAGTAAACAACTCAAATACACTATTCAAAACTGGCCCGTGTGAACATTTTTGATATATAATATTCTCGTTTTTAACATATTGATTTTCTGTAACATGTTTCATTTAAAATGTTATTTCATAATGTCTCAGTATCGATCTGAAGGGGAAAATAGCTTTTTTAAAAGGAATACCAATTTTTACCGATTGGTCGAGCTTAGAAAAATTCATAAAATTCTGACCGAAAAGATTAAAAATGTATTTTCCACATCTAAAAAATTCCCAAACTTTTCTTAATACATTTTGAAACAAAAAAAAAAAAAAAAAAAAAAATGGATAAAATTTAATTTTAACGAACGATAGAAAGATCTGCTTAGTCTGTAAATACAACGCAATATATGTACATACATCATTTTTATGTTCAAAATACGATTTGTGTTAATAATTGTTCCGGTGTTATTCGAACAGCGCGTCTCTTCTATTTACAAGCGTTTTACTTCTAATTTTATGTTTTATTTTTTATTTCACCTGTTCTTGAAATACAATTACTATTCCGTCTTACCGACGAATATTGTTCATTTAATGTACTTTGTTTGCAGCTTCATTTCGATTCTACTTCTTTTTTAATAAGTACATATATATTTTTATATACATTCCAAAGAAAGCATTCATTTTCAGTTCCAATAAGGTTTCTCATTGATTTCCTCTAAATATATATATTGTTTATTGTAAGGACGACGTTATTTACAATAACATATATTCAAAATTTCCTTTTCTTTTCTTTGAAAAAAAAAACAACAAAAAAACAAGTAAATGCACTGGGTTAATATTGATTAGCTTTACCATTTTGTTTGTTATTCTGTCTCTTGCAGGGGCTTTTCTATTGTTGAGATTTTTTACAATATCACGTATAGTATTATGATCAGTTTTTAACTTTATGGAGGTAGAGGTATTTTTTGGTTTAATTATCTCATCCTTAATCTCCGGGAAGAAGTGATTTAGAAGTATGGTACACTTTTCACTATTTTCGTAATAGATTTTATTTTTATGTTTTATTTCTGGAATATCACATTTTTTGTGCTTTCCAAGTACATATTTATAGGGCTTACCCCATGCATTGGACTCTGTTATAAATCTTTTCCAGTAGTTTAATTTTGTTTTTATTATTAACTTTTTATAGTCGTTATTCAACGTTTTGAGTATAACATTAATGATTAAGCGTTTTAGATGATTTTTAGTTTTCTTTTTCTTTTTACGAGTTCTATTAATTAGGAATTTCAGGTTTTCTAATTCAGAATTCCACCAGTCATTTTTATTTGCATTGTAGGGGTATTCGCAGTTTTTTGTAGATCTAATTAAGTAGGCATTCAGTGCAGCAATAGTTGAGTCCACTGAGTTATAGTCATTATGAGAATTAATCATGCTAATATGGTCATTTATAGTGTTCTTGTCAAGAGTGTCACATAATTTGGCTGGATCAACTTTAGTGTATTTTGATTCAGTCATATGAACTCCACTTTTGATATGTATGCTAAATTGTTTATGTGCAGTGAGATCAGAATCATTTATATTATAACTCGTTAGTGTATGAATTTCTTGAGAAACAATAAGGTAATCAATTACACTTGTTCCGTTATGGTTTTCAAATGTAGGAGTATCATTGTTCATAATAGTTAGGTTGTTACTGTTAATAATATCATAGAGCATTAGTGAATTTTTATTGAGTTTGATTTTGGATTCTAAAGTTGGTAATCGAATATTGAAATACCCAATAATAATGATGTTTAATTTGTAATTATTCTTAATAATGTGTTCAATTTTTTGGAGGGGTGGTTCCCTGTCTTCGTTGGGGGACAAGTAGCACCCAATTAGAAGATAGTTGCTAATTTTAATAGCAATTATATTGGTGTAGGATACTATTAGGTTGTGCGTAATGCGTTTGTTTATAATTATGGAGACTCTATTGCTTAAATATGTGTTAAAGTTACAGTTGTTAAAGGTGATATTGTTATTTCTTAAATATGGTTCGCAAATGATCCCAATGTCATAATCAGATTGAACAAGTGTTCTAGTAAAAAGATGCTGTGCAGCTGCACAATTATCAACATTAAGGTATAATATCTGAATTCGACTGTTTTTTTCCGTTGTTACTTTATTAGTTGCTATAGGTGCAATTCCCGTTTTTATTATGAAATAATTTTTAATGTCATCTTCGTTAATATTCTTGGTTCTCGGAATTATAATGCAAGGATCTAGCAATTTGGGAATGGTAACTTTGGCCTCTTTTATCTTTTCTTTGATAGCTTCACCTATTACGTTCTGTTCGGCTTTTGTCTCAGTAGTAATTATGGCTGTGTTGTCATTTATTTTTTTATAATAGGTTACGTTAACTTTAAGTTTATTTGGACACACTTTCTGTTTTAGCTGCTTATCGAATTCGTTTATATTGTCAGATTTTATTATTAGTTTATTTAACGGTTTCTGTTTTGTTTTGCTTATCAATTTATCTCTGTATGAGACTTTAGATGATATTTTATTGTTTGTAGCTGCATCATTATGAATTGTATTTTTTACTATTTGTTCAATATCAGTTTGCTTGCTTAATGCAATCAATGCGCTGGGTTAGTAAATGTAAATAATAAATTGTAAATATAATATTGTAAATTTTTAAACTTTGTAATTTTCTCTAAGAATACGTCGGTTTTGTTTGTATTTTCAACCGATAGATTCATTTAAATTTAACGTTATCCACTACTCGCGTATTGCACCGCTTTTTTCAGCAGTAATAATAATAAATAAATAAAAGAAATTAAGATTGAAAAATTGAAAAAACATAATTTTTTTGCTTTTCTTTAAGTTTTTCCTTCATTTATGAATTACCAGTTTCTACGTTGTGTTGCTTTTTGAGTTTTTAAGTTTACAAATACACTTTTTTCCATGATATATAATACCTGAAGCAAAAATGGGCTCTTCTTAAAACGAGAGATATTTAAAAAAACGATCATAACAACGTAGTACTGATAATTTATATATGCAGAATTAAAAAAAAGCAATACTTAAGGTGACGAGTTCCGCAAATGTTGACTTTATTCTATATTTTAAAAAAAAATGATTAATTAAACCGAAGTCTCTTCCTGGTTTACCTGAAAAGAGAAGAAGTTTCCAAGGCGCAATATTAATTCGAAATTAAGCTTCGCTATCAATTGGTTCGTACAAATAATAATAATTTCAAAACAATTACAAACCGAAAAAGTGCTATATAAAAATAATCGTAAAAACATTTACAAAAAAATTTTATTAACGCAAAATTTAATCTATTTTTAAAATTTTTAGTTAATTATATTTCACTTTTATATTTTTTTCTCTTCATAGTGCATCGAAAATCAACCATTTCCTTCTTTTTAAATATCTAAACTATTTAATTTTGAATTTTACAGTTAATTGTTTCACTGTTTATACATACGTTTTTTAAATAACTATAAAATTTCTCAATATATATTTCAAAATTTTATATTTTGCAGTAAAAATATTTATGCAGAACTTTTTTTTGTTTTTTTTTTTTTTTCGTATTAAAAGTTTGCTCCTGTCGTAACTTAATCCGCTGGCTATTTTCATTTTTTTCTATCTTGCGCCTAGTTCTTAAATTTTTTATATGTTATTTGCGTTTCCATTTTTTATTTGATCTATCCATGTAATCTGATATCTCCCTCAACTATTAATCAAAAAAAGTATATAAACAAAAAAAAACAGATTATTCAACAAATAAACAATAATTGGTTCAACTTTATATGTGTGAAGAAATGGCTTATGAATTATTATCTGTTTTATCCAAATCTTCCAGCCCTACACTCCAGGCCTTGATGCTATATCTTATTTTGCTCTTAAAAATCTATCTTTCTTCTCAATCTTTTCAATTCTTTCCTTTCCAGGGGTTCAATCAACCCCTCTTGGAATTCTTTCATCATTGCCCCTATTCCTAAGAAAAATTCTTCCTTACGCCCCATCTCCTTGGCATCCTGCATCAGAAAATTGTTTGAGGGTATGCTAAACAAGCATCTTGTCTGGTGGTTGGAACACCATAATATGCTTCCTAACAATATGTTCGGCTTTCGGCCTGGTATCGGCCCTCCTGATTGTATCAGTCTTTTTGTGTTTCATTTATATAAGTCTTTTATCCGAAAACATTATACTCTGGCTTCCTTCATTGATGTCCCCTGTGTTTTCGACAATGTTCATCTCCCAACTTTAAGAGATAAAATGACAGCAATTCACATTCCAGTAAATTTCACTTCCCTACTATTAAGCTAATGTCCAATTGTTCTATCCACCTCTCTCCTCCATTATTTGACACTTCTAGAAAGGTTTTCTGCGGTCTTCTTCAAGGTTCCTCCCTCAGTCCTACTCTTTTTAACATTTATACTGCTAGTATCGGTTCCTTTAAATTCCCACTCTTTATTCTTTACCGATGATATTTTGCTTTTTTCCTCTTCCCACGATATTGACGCAGCTAATGATGCTCTCAATTCATCCCTCAATTTTCTTTAAAGTGCTTTTGCCTCAATTAACCTTTCGATTTCTCCTTCTAAGTCCTCCTGCGTTGTATTTACCCTTCGCCCTTATAACCCTGCTTCTGTTAATTTATCCTTAAATAGCACAGCTCTTGCTCGTGTCAATTGCTTTCGTTATCTCGGTATCTTTCTCGATAGTCGTCTGACTTTCTCCGAACATATCAAATATCTTTCCTCCTCCTCTACTAAACGGTTGAACCTACTAAAGGCTCTGTCTCCGACTAAATTGGGTGGTGACCCTTTCATTCTTATTCTTCTATATAAATCCATCGTCCGCTCCAAGCTTGATTACTGTTCGTTCATTTATGCCTGCGCTTCCAAGTCCCGTCTTTCTAAACTTGATGTGATCCAAAATTCTTGCCTTAGACTCTGTCTCGGTGCTCTTAAATCCTCTCCTATTCCAGCACTACTTGCTGAATCGAATGCTCCTCCCCTGTCTATTCGCAGATCTTATTTAGGCTATCACTTCCTTGCTAAACGTCTTTCACTCTCATCTTCTTCTCTCATTTTTTCCTACCTTTCAATTTCTCGGAACTTTGTGACTAGGAAAATTCCTATCCTATCCTTTATTTCTCTCCGTCTTAGTTTGGTTTGGCCGTATACAATTTCCTTTAATAGTCTGCCTTATTTCTCCTTTAACTTCAGCGATCTCTGCCACCCTCCCAGAGCATTTATTTCGCCTACACTTGCAAAATCTCTCCCTCCAGCTGTAATTAAACAGGAATTCCACAGTATTGTCAATTCTTTCTTCCCTTCTCATGTTACCATTTTCACTGATGGTTCTAAGGGTCCTGATGGGGTTAGTGCTTCTTTTATTCTTCCAGACTGTAACTTCTCTGAATCCTTCTGTCTTCCTTCTTTCTGTTCCATATTTACAGCCGAGCTAATGGCTATTTTACGTTCCATTATTTTTATCTCCTCCAATCGTCTTTCTTCCCAGTTTCTGATCATATCCAACTCCATGAGTGCTCTTCAAGCCATCTCTTCTCCTTTTCCTAATCATTCCTGTGATTTTTCTATTCTCCGCATACGTTCTCTCATTCGGACTCTCTCTTCTCTCCATGGGATCCATATTGACTTGCTGTGGGTTCCTGGTCATTCTGGCATCTCAGGTAATGAGATGGCTGATTCTTTGGCTCAGGTTGCCGCTTTTTCTTCATTTTTCTTCAAAAAAATCCCATCCTCTAATCTCTTGCCTTTGTGTAAATATTTCCATCTCAGATTTTGGTCGAATATGTACCCTTCCTCCTTTTCTAATTGTCGCTCTTTTTATCTGTCCGTTCAGCCTAATCTTCCTTCAAATCCTTGGTTCCTTCTGTTTCCTTCACTTCCTCGCTCTGTTGTTGTCTCCATTGTGCGTTTGCGCTTAAACCATTCTTTGCTACCGTCCTCACGCTTTCGCCTCTCGTTGACCTCTTCCCCATGTTGTCCTCTCCATTCAAATGATGCGGTTGTTTATGACGCCGATCACGTGTTCTTTGAGTGCTCTGCTCTTTCGGTAGAGCGTTCGGCTCTGTATTCCCACTTGCTTGGGCTGGGGCTTCCTGCTCCTTTTTGTGCTCGTCATATCCTGTCTTTTCCTTCTACACTTATTATCCCCTCCATTGTTTCCTTCTTATTAACGATAGCTGATCGTCTCACTATTTAACTTTCGTTTTCCTTTAATTGTTTCTGGGAGAAGGTCCTTGGTTGACGAGCCCAATTTAAAAAAAAAAAAAAAAAAGAAATGGCTTAAACAATGGAGAGTCGCAGTTAACTTGTCAAAATACAATTCCCAAGTTTCATGTATCACGAAATATTTTCGATTACACCGAGACCAACGGCTCACCTTCAAAGATATCATATTATTGCAAAACGGAAGCAACTAGACATAAAATACGGCAAAATGCGTTGGTTAATGAACGAAACCTTCTTTTTTTTTTATGGGTACGCTAACAAAGAGCAACAGCCCAATCAACCAAAGAATCTAATTAATAGCTCAAAAGGAGAATAACATATTAGATTTTAACCTGGTGTGAGATTAATTGAATGAAAAAAGCTAAAATAGGAACAATAACTGACAAGGAAGAAAATGAGAGAACATAAGAGTCATTGTATGGAGTAGGAAGACCAAGATCCAAAAGATGAACGAAACCTCATCCCTATCAGTTGAAAATAAAATGCTACTATACAGAGCAATCTTAGAACCTGTGTGAACACACTATATTTAAATTTTGGGGAACGACGAGAAATTAACATTTAAACATTATACAAAGATTCCAGTCCAAAGTCCTACGAAATATTTTGGCGGCACCCCATGGTTTGTCCTTAACGATGGTATACACAAAGACCTCCCCGCATTCTAACGGTTAAAAAAATAATTACGACTTTTGCTAGAGCTTACTTTTATCCACTCGCGAACCACATCAACCCGCTAGCAGCCAATCTCTCGCAGAATAGCGTACGATTCAGACGATTGAAACGACACAGCCAAATTGAACTGGAATTTCATACGTAATCACTAATTTATATAACTCAATACAATCCAATAAATAATAATACACAAACAAGGAATGGCGACAAGCGTTCCATCATGACTTATATAAAATAATAATACCACTTATTGTTCAACTAAACCGATTCTATTCAGATAAAAGAGAAAAGAAAAAAACATAGTTTCTGCTCGTGCTGTTATCATTTTTCAGATGCACTAGTTGAAGCTGCGTTACTTAATAGTAAAATAGCAGTGGTACGTTATCTATTGGAATGAGGTATGAGTAGTAAAGTTACTAATGTTTGCTGTTCTCATTTCCTTGTTTTATGTTTTGCTTTTTTTTTTTTTTTTTAATAATAGACACACAACTTGTTTTTCAGGAAATATAATTTACATTAATTAAATCATGATTATGGTGCTATGACACCAAAGCACGTCATATTAAATAAATTTTTAATGTAAATTATATTTTCTGAAAAACAAGTTGTGTCTGTTACTAAAAAAAAAAAAAAATAGTAGTAAAAATCTGCCACGATACTAATAAAAAAAATTGCTTTTCATTTTAATTTCTTTCGTCTCACACAATACAGCTAAAAAGAATACCGAATGGATGACATGTAAAAAGCTAACAAGAGTATACATTTTTTCGATCGCTCCTTCAGCAATTCTCGCACTATGATAATCTGGAAATATTTTAATTAACAAGGAGGTAATTAAAAATAATTTTAACTTTAAATAAACTATAAAGCTTCTAATAAAAAACCACACTTGTGTATCATATTCCATTTTCTTTTTTTTTTAATGTGTAATACCGCTATCTGACGGTAATACTTCGTACCATTTCATGGGATTGCTCGCAATTAATCGAAAAAAATGACTTTATTTTATTAGTTAAAGTATAGATGGCGCTACAATCTTTACATTTAATTTTATCATCGCGTTACTTCAAACAAATTACGACAAAAGTTTTAAATAAATTTTTCCTATTCGGCAATGTATACCACGTTTTTTATTTTTTTTTGTACCTTTTTTTTCTAATATAAAATGGTTTTTCAATAGCATCATTTTTTATTTTATTTTCATCTTTTACTGGGTACATTAACACAGCCTAATCAAATATATCGCTTATTGAATACAATAACGTCATAACTCAAAAAACGCTATTTCGCAAAAAACGCAAATTAACATTTACATTTACTATACTTTGAACGGTGTACCCGTTCCAAAAGCAATGCTTATTTTATCGGGTTTCTTATTTACAAATACGGCGTTCTAACCTCTTATTGTACTCTTAAAATGCATTCAAACTATACACATAACTCAAATTCGCTATTTTTTGAGTTATGACGTTATTGTATTTAATGAGCGATATGTAGCTGCATATTACTAGATCAATACTGACAAGAACAGATTAAAATTCACTTTAACGTGGGGAAGAGCAAATTAAACCAGGAACGACAGACAATGAAAAAACGAAAGAACACATAAGAAACATCTTTTAGGTCTAACACCAAACAACGATCGGACAGAATTGGGGAATAATTATAAATAATATTATAGTAATTAAAACACTTAATGCAGAATTTATTTATTATTAAAGCGATCGCATAAATTTTATCTCAGCATGTTTACCAGTGCTTCATATTTATGGAAAACAGTAATATATAAAATACATTTATATATTAATGTTTCCCATGAATATGGAACGTTGATAAACACATCGGGGAAAAAAATGAATAAGATTATTTTAATAATAAATAAATTCAGCGTTAAGTATTTTTAGTTGGAATAATATTATTTACAAATCTATTTTTAACAACCAATTCAAATAATTTCCTCACACATGACGCTAGAGCGACTAGGCGATAAGATTTGGTCTAATCGCTCTGTCGTTACGTGCGAGGAAATTGAATATATCTGTACAATCAGTCATGGATTTACAGTTTCTGTCCTTCTCTCCAATTCCACATATATACAATTCCAGTATATTACATATATACCATGGTAGGGCAGATTACGGAGCGATATTTTGTGGGTGTTTTACGCACCTGTAAAAAAGTCGACATAGCAGCCTGGTCGGCAGTTTACTTTCGCATAACATCTAATTCACCACCTTCACTCACGCTATCTCACTTTCTCTTGAATAACTGTGGCACTGCAAAACGTCAGCGGTGAAGTTCCAAAAAAAAAAAAAAAAAAAAAAAAAAAAAAACTTCTTAAATAAAATACAAACTTCTATTGATTCTTGATGGCTGTCAGAAAGCACCTCCCGTAGTGATTACCAAATACTAAGCGAACGAATAATAGAACGTACTATTTTAACTCATAACTGTATATTTTCTAAATCCAGGCCACCAATAAAATGCTGTTTTTGCAAGTTAAACAATCAATCTTGCATGTGCCCTTCGGATACCCAGGTCTTAATCGAAATCGATGGCGACATAGGAATTGGAGAAGACTTCCTATCAAGTATTTGGCCATTTCATTAAATCCGCCAAGCTAATACTGCGCATTTAAATTAGACACCCTCCCCAGGTTCGCGTATTGTACCGACCAAAGTAATTTAAAACAATAAACGAAATGAACACATTGACAAGTATACGAACGGAAACAGCTAATCAAAGTTGAACATTTAAACAATCAACTATTCTCTACTCTGGCAGAATGAATAATTTTCTATAAACAGTACATTTTTTTTTTATTTATTTAGACAATGGTATGGTTTGCTCTTACAACCAAATATATAATACGTGCATAGGTTCTAAGTTTTTTTCTAAGCAGCCTGAAAAGGGTGTCAATGCTGCTATCCAAAATTCACCTACTATTTGTCAGTTATTACGCATTCGATACAGTTGAATTGTTGTATTGTTTCAAATGTAAAAGTTAAAATTATTTTTCGATTTATTGATTTGTAATTTTGTAACAATAATTTTTCAAAGTTCAGGTCTGTGTTTATGTGAAAATTTTTATTCTGAAATTCAATAAAATACTATAAAATGTATGTATATCCAAGATGATATAAAAAATTTAAACGAGTTTTAGGAGCTGACACATTAATGAAACTGTATGTTGTCTAGTAAATGATTACAAATTTTTGGTCAGCAATGTAAACAAACTATTAATTAACTGTATACAAAATGGAAGAATAGGTAAAAAACATACTGAACAAAAGATAATCGAATCAAGCGTTATAAAACAGCTAATATAAGATAATAATAAGATATTAGCTGAAAGATATTTCAAATTGAAAACCGTATTTTTACTAAAAATGTTTACAATAAAAAAACGCGGATTTTGCCTTTCAATTTAAATACTAACGATTTTCTGGTTGTTTTCTTTTAGTTTCTCTTACTTTTTACCTTATATTATCTATTAGTTTTTCTTGAATCGCATCCAAGCGTTTTTCTTTGACACATTTCTGTTGGTTGCTGTGTACCGTTCTCCTTTGTCCCAGGTCATCTTTCATGGCATCGATGGCACTCATATTGCTGCGTAATCGTCCACTGTTGATAGGCCTAGAGAAAAGAAAAAAAAACTGATTTTGAGTTTAAAAATATTTTAAAAGAAAAGGGGATAAATGGATTTGATAATATTTGCACTCAGTGACACTAATCGTGTAATAGAAGAAAAAATTACGGAAACACAATTCCATTCCTGAAGAAGACTTATATCGACGTTTTAACATGGAGGAAAAATTTGCATCGATAAAAAAGTTGCAATTTTTCAAATACCATATAACTAAAAATTAAAACTTTACTTATTACTATCGAGGTATTAAATTGAAACCTGAAAAACGCACACCAAACGTAAAGATATATGTATATATATATATATATATATATATATATATATATATATATATATGTGTGTGTGTGTGTGTGGGTGGATATGTGTATGAAAGGTAAGAGCCACATAAACGCTAAAATGTGCAGACTAAAAAAATAAATAAATCAACGAAATGACCTAGTTAATAAAGTTGAATCATAGAGATTTGAGCTTTAACACAGTTGTTTATTGCCGTCAACGTTGTCCACATATTTCCATAATTACTAATTAAAGCACCGGTTGATTGACACAACAAGATAAATAGTAAGAAATGGGTGTGTACGATTATTCCTTTTCCGTGTTTTGTTGTCTCAAGGGGTCATTTGACAAGGGTAAAACAACGATTAAAAATGTCGATCAATAAACAATAACAAAATAAAAAACTCGCTACAATGTTAAAAATATAGACCAATTTACGCAATGATAAACAATCGATTACTGATGCTGATTAGTCTTGGAGAAACAAAAACCGGTCGAACGCAGTCACTGCGTTCCGCTGATTTTCACTAATAAGTTGCTCCGGTAGTTGAACGTGTTTCCTTCCTGCAAACGCCTACAAAACGAGTTGACGTGAAATAATTTCAAAAAGGTATCGTTAAAACTTAAATGACAAGAACTTACGACGGGGTAACAGTTTACCAACATTCTGTTACTGACAATGATCGTCAATTTTGTTTTTGTTTTTAAGCTGATAACGTCTACATAGACGGCTGGTGAAGGGAGCAGATACAGTGCCAAGGATTTTCTCGGAATGTCTGAAAAAAAAAAAAAAAGAAAAAATAGAGAGAAAAGAGCAGAGAGAGAAACAGAAAAAAGTATTTCAAATGGGATTTAAAACAGGTGGATTTTAGCGTTAAAAACAGACCGCTTCTTTTTCCTATTAAACTGAACTTATTCAAAGAAAAAAAGGAAACTCTGTTCTTATTCAGAAAAATTCCTGGATCTCTGACAACGGCGTTTTTGTATTTTTCCTTTCAACCATTTATTAGTCATGGGCGAAATAATCCCGTTTAAAAAGTGCGACCAATAAAAGTTCATCACTGCGTATTTAGACGACTTATTATTTACGCAGCCAGAGGGGATTTTAATTCAAAAATAGTTTTATAAAAAAGAAAGAAAAGTATTATTGTTATCAAAATTTATACACCTTCTGCTGCTATCATCAAGGGTCGAATATGGGTCTGTAGCTATGTACGAGATCGTTGCAAAACGATATAGGATCAGGATCTGAGCTTAAATCGAAATTACTTTTATTTGCCGATGTTGTTTAAAAATCCGTACGACACATTCTGCGAGCGACCGTGCAATATTACAAAAAGACATTATAATGATTTAACATTCGGTTTGCGAAAAATTTTCTGTGCTATTCGGTCGTAATCGAATAAAATACAGGTACAATTACAATTAAACTGATAATGAACTAGCATTTTCGTTTCAATTGGATTGCTAAGGAGGCTTATCGAACATTAGGTCTTATTATGAGAAATTCATCCGGGTTAATCTTGCGGCTCTTTTCTCCATTTACTTTGGTAAGATTACAGCTGGAATATTCCGGTATTACGATAAATATATATGCAAATAATCGAACGAATCCAGAATGAATATTTCTGAAACATTTGTTGTATTGTTTGACTGAAAATTATTATCCGAAGTATGCGAAATATCTTATGTTGTGCAACTCTATTTTGACGTTAAACCACGCGTAGTAAAATATCCAAGTTAAAGTCTTTACCCGATATATATATATATATACTGGACATATAGGTAACGAATACCCTTGCCATCTACTTTTTGCTACATGGTCCCAAAATACGGTAGCAAAAGTAAATGTTGCTTCTTTTACGAACCATGAGCCTATACAAATTTAGGATTTAATGCCGTATTGACGTCAAATTCCAAGCTAAAAATTCCTTTTTAAGGTTATATCCCCAAAAATGGAATAGTAGAAATACGTATATAATTTCTTTCAAATTTAATTTGTGCATATTATTCCGTTATTATTTAATACCTTCCTGTCTGTTGTTTCGTAATTATTTATATTATCCTAATTATTTGCACAGCATGATAAAACACAATTAGCACATGTGCTGGAGGAGACGTTTAGTAGGAATTAATAATAGTCCAATAGAGTGTCGAGCTCCTCCAAGCAATCAACAACTGCGTTGAAGTTACTCTAATTTTTCTGGTTGCGCAGTACATCGTGCGGCCTTTTTCTCAGCCTTCTGTGACAGCGTCATCGTATACACTTTTTTTGAACTAATGAATTTTCATGCAAGTGCCTGATGAAAGTTTTGGTATTTCTGAGGATAAATGTTTGCGACTGTGTTTTTATACTCAGATCACGATGAATTCGCTTATGCCTTCAACCAGAACTGTTAAGTTATTCCGTATTTTCATTTTAAGGCTAAAATCGTGTGTTATATATTTTAAAACTTTATTCTTTCCTATCATGTAATATAAAGTTCTGAAACATGCGTTTAAATTTTTCCATAAGCACATTATCTGACGTAGAGACTCGTGAACTTTCTTCCCGAAATAATAGCTATAGGTATTATATTGAATTCAACTGCGATATTGGTTCAAATTCATAGTAAACTGTCGGACAAAATCCCTTTTTTTGTAAAAAAAATGTTTTACTGGCTGAACTGGTTGGAGTTTAATTTTCCACTTGATGCGCGCCGTTTTCCCAATAATACACCTAGATGCTGTTACACTAGTCGAGCAGTAATTTCTGGTTTTTCATCTGCAGTAATAAAAAGAGTGTCACCCGCATACGTACGGATTAACGAATAGCTCTGGTTGGAATATTTGCAGTGTAGATCGAGTACAACACTAGACTGAGTGCCCTCCTGGGGTACGGAAGCTAATATTGGACACCATTGCGAGAATTTAGACTTGCAACGCACCCGAAATGTCCTCGCCTCAACGTACAATGTGATATAAGTGCAAAAAGTTATCTGGCAATGATTTCTTGCAGTGTCAGACCTTATCAAAGCCTTGACTTGCATCAAGAAAGACAACAACGCAATGACAACCCGATTAAAAAGCAGAAAGAAATAGAGCATCGACTCTATCCAATGCCACTGGTTAATAGTGAAATGTGTCACCTCTGAAATCCAAATTGCTGTGTAGGTGCTAATAAAGCAATAATTGTGGATTTTTGTGATATCCGAAACTAGTCAGCTATTTTCATAATTTTTATAATTTTTATGATTTTATTATAATTTTAATTGTGAATATATTTTGTGTTTAAAAGTGTAATTTTCAATTTATTAATGCAGAATTATTTCTGCTTCTCGCAGTGTTTTTTTTTGTTTTTTTTGAGTCTTTGTAGTATAAGTGTTTTTTTAAATATTTTTGACGTTGTACACAGGAGACCTATGAGTGGTCTATAAGGCGAAACATTAGTAGCTGACTTATTCGGTTATGATTACTGCTGACTTTTTCCAAGCTTCAGGAAAGTAAGAAATATGAATTACCGCATTGAAGAGGTACAGAATTTGCGTAAGAGTGTTTCATGCCCAGGAGCTTTGTTGGCAGATGTTTGCTTAATTTTTTGTTTCACCTCTGCGAATAAAAATGCTTTGACTTATGAAGAGATTGAAGCGGAACTTTTAAGTATTACTGAACGTGTTTCTGAAAATTCTTACTTGTAGTATCATCATGCGATTTGAAAACACCAGATAAATGTCCTGGTAAGTCACTCCGCCGTTCTGTTGTTGTCTTTACTATTGGTCTGCGTTCTTAAGGCATACTATCTTCCTCTCGTTTTGCTTTTTCGTTAGTTTTTTCTCCATACTGTTTTCTGCGAGGCTGATCATGCGTTTATTAAGTGTTTATCTCTTCTTATTATTCTGCTTTCTATTCCAGTTTGCTGCGACTTGGTCTTCCTACTCCGCACTGTGCCTCCTATATCCTATCTTTTCCGTGTCCACACATCGTTCCCATTGTTTGTTCCTTCCCACTAGCAGTGTTTAACCGCATCAAAATATAACTGACTTTCATTTCACTTTTTAATTATTTCTGGGTGAAGGTCCTAGGTTAAAAGAAAGCAAGCTTTACCGCGTTTACTTCTGACCAATGCTCCAGAATCCTTTTGTAGGGTAAATTCCGTATTATACTCTTTTATAATTTTTTTTTTTGTTGTTCTCTGTAATGACTTATCTTTTACGCTTAATTGTTTAATATTCATTTAGAAAGGTGTGTTTTTACATATATTACATAATCTTGGATTTCATTTTGTTCCTTATAAAAATTATATTATTTACAATGAATTATATCGTGAGACGTTGCCACATGTCTCTTAATCTTCTTATTGCAACTATTAGTTCGGAAGACAAAGTGTTTATCACTGTGCTGTATGATGTAGTGATGTACTCGAAAATAGCGCGATTTTCGATAACAGTACAGTGATATGGGAAAGACAGCAACGTATTCACGTCGCAACGGACTGATAGAACTGTTCAGGAAAAAGTGAACGATTTTTTAAAGAGAACAAAGTGACCCTGTCTTTATTTGATTATTAATTTGTACCGACACTGTAGGAGGGTGTTTGAAAATTTATATAAATTAATTTGTTAATATATAAATTAATTTATTAATATATAAAGTAATTTATTAATATATAAAGTAATTTAATGAAAGATATATTAAAACGTGAGATTCGATTTACACATCGCAAGTAACAATGTAATTGCATCAGTTGTGTAAAAAGGAAACAGATTTTGAACATAAATCGTAAGGAAATGTGAAGAATTGCTTATCTGAAATTTATAATCGGAAAAGTTTGAAATAACTTACTTTAATTATTACACTTAGAAATCGTTTATACTTGACTAAATACTAATAATGTGCAGCGATTTTATTTGTTTTTAAAAGTTGAAATACGAATACTGTTTATACCGCGAAATTAATAATTATTAGTATGCAAAGGAAGAAACGATGAATACGTGAATTTATTTATGTGAAATTATTGTACAGAGAATAAAATTATAAAATCGTAATTCGTGAATAATAAAATCTCGAAATTTCCAAATTTATAATTCATCTAGCAAATGGATATCTTTTTCAGGAGTAAGAACTTCACATTATGAAAACCCTGCGGAGCTTTTAGCACTTTGTTGTCTAGTTTGAGTTATTGACTGTACATTTGGCTGTCAATATCGAATTTTGTTTTTAAACAGTCAGTCAAAACATTAAGTAGATCCCAACCTGTCGTTTAATTGCTAGCTGTTGATTAAAACAGGTTTCAGTGCGAACTATCTCCCGCTGTTCAATCATATTACTCGATTCGGAGCATCGTGACTACACCTATTTGTGTACATTCGATCCGTACAGAATAGGTAGCGCTCATGGCAATTGTTATATGCAACGTAAGTGTACACGAAAAACTACACTTTATACTGATACTGTGAATGTTTGATTTATTGCGATATACAAACGCAACCCCGCGTGTGTGTCAAACGAAAAAAGTCCGTTCGTAAAACAATCGAAACGTGCTGACGCCACGAATTCAGGGGACCTCAGATTAACCTTCAGTCGAACACGTATCAGAAATAACACTCGCTCTGTTATCACTACATGGTCCTTCTGGGTTAGAACAGGTCGGAAAAAAAGAACTGATGAACGTACAGAGCTGAAACAAAAACGAGGAGGTTACTGCTTCCGAAAAAGAGAAGAATAACAGGAATATGGCAGTATGATTTTTTTATCGGTGATATTGAAATATGCGTCAAGTGTTAATAGACGTCTTATTACTAATACACTACTTTGAGCATCATACTCGGCAACGAAACTCGAACGGACTTTTTCCGCTTGACAGACTATATACTAACCTGGCACGCATACGACGGTATTTTGCCATTACCTTCCGTGTGATTCTATTAGCGATTATTTAATTTCATTTTTGTAATAATTTCTCTCGTCACCTGGGATCAAACTCGGGACTTCAGTAATAGTTGGTCGGATATGTACGTTTCCTTTTTCTCTAACAATCGTTCTTTTTATCTGTCTGTTCAACCTAGTGTCTTCCTGTTAACCTATGGTTCTCTTTGTTTCCTTCACTTCGTCGTTCTGTTGTTGTCTCCGTTATTCATCTGTGCTCTTAAGCCATACTACATATATTATCTTCTTCACGTTTTCGTTTTTCGTTGGTTGCCTCTCCGTATTGTCCTCTCCACTCGATCGAAGGGCATATTTGCGATGCTGATCATGTGTTTATTAAGTGTTGATTTCTTCCTGCTGAGTGCTCTGCTTTCTATTCCATTTTATTGATACTCGGTCTTCCTACTCCATATTGCGCCTCTTATGTTTTATCTCTTCCCTCTCCACAGATTATTCCCATTATATTGATTACTTCCTTCTAACAACATTTGATATCGTATAAAGATATAAGTGATCCCTTCCTATTCTAATGGTTTCTGGTGTAATGTGTGTCCCTTACATGGTTCCGAAGAAATTGTGTAAAAAATAAAAATAAAATAATAAAAACAGAATAATTGGTGAGAGTGTGAATGTGTGAACGAATGACATCCTGTTGTCGGTGGGCTGGCCAATCATCATCCAGCGATAAAGAAAAGATCTACGTGATAGACCGTCAGCTCCAGCGGTTACGAGCGGAAAGGCGGGAGAAAAGATCACTTGAGTTGACTCTGGAGTTGGGTAAAGACTTCAGGAGATACCCGGGTTTGGAGACAAGCAGTCAGTACGGTGGCTAGTAAAAAAACGTTCGTCGAAGAAGTTTACCCGATTTTCGGTAACGAACTAAGAGAAGGTAAAAGTGTTAAAACGGAATTGTACGCGATCTCTCGAGTATAAGTTCGCAGTAATTCGGGTCGTCGTTAATTAACATCTCCAATAAGGCAACGTCGATTTCTCCGCATCATCAATAGTCAACATACCGTCAACTTACGGATCCTGGGAAACCACCGGTAACAGTGATACGTACAATTTATCTAATTTAATTTGTCACATATATTATACCTGTATATATTTCACGCAATATTTGTTGTTAATGAATTTGTCTTTTCAGCGGTCGACCGTCCAAGAAAAATCGGTGTAAGTAATTTTAGAATACAACTTATAAATGTCAATCTGTTTCTTGGCTTGCTAATAATAATAATAATAATAACGATAATAATATTATTAATAATAATAATAATAAATATAATAAATATAGATTTCAATTCCGCGGAGAAGTACCGCGGTGGCATCCCTGCGGACAGACGTGGGCCCCAAACTACCATAATACTGGGTAAAGGTCCCCGGTTGACAAGCCCAAAAAAAAAAAAAAAAAAAAAAAAAAAAGAAGCCAAGCATTATAGCAGCTAGGCTAGCGCGACAGTACTAGTATTAAATTAACGGAAACATAATCAGAAGATAAGACACGGTTATGGCTTTGCATGTATTGTAGGTATTTCTTCACATCTTTAATGACAAATCAAGTATACTCGGTAACCTGTTAATATGTGAAAACCAATATATGGGGACTCTTCGGAGGCTGTGACTTGTAAGTTTAAAATATGTATAGTTCTTCTGAGAAGGTTTCTAAAATCTTGAACCCCAGTAAGTATGCTAAACACTGAAGTCGCTTTCACATATCAACTTCTTTCCAATACTTGTTAAATGAAGAATAAATTCTTTTCCCAGTTATTAATACATCGTTGCAAACGAAATATCAAACAAGGGGAGCTGTTTAGCGTGATTGCAATAATTTGAATTTGAAAGGTGAAAACGGAGTAAAGATTTTATATTTCCTTTCTTATTAGTGCTTCCGCCATGAGCTCTTTCATCCAGGTGACTCTGGTTGTAAGTGATGTAATCCGTTATAGAAAATTGTGATTAGTGCTATATTAATTCGTTTTTTTGCTTAAGAAAAATCTATAACTCTACTACAATTTAAAGAAATGACTGAATAACAGAAATAATTGTTTTGATTTTGATTGTATTATGCTTTCTGTGACCCCTTGGTAAGGAGATTTATTAAATGAGATATAATTTTGAATTCATTTGACAAACACTTAAAAATTTATACTTCAACGGAATTTACATTTAAATTAAATTGCTTTATTGAATTTGAATTTTTTTGTTATCTTCAAATACACGTCAATCTAGTTTCTCGCGTAGCATGTATTATTTATTTTCCGTTTATAGTTCAGTGAAGGAACGTTTGTTGCATTCATATTAAGTTTTTCATATGTTCTATTGAGTACTAATATTATTGGATCCTTCCTCTTTATAATCTGGACAACCTCTGTAATTTGATGTATGTGGCCCATCACAAAGAGCACATTTTGAAAGTATGTTCAGCTGATTCACGCTTTTCTCGTCACATTTTACAGAAAATTGCAATATTACTCGGTGCGACCGTAGTTTCGGTGTCTTGTGGACTGTGATATTTGTTGAAATTTTTTCGATTCTTCCAGCTGAACCATAGACTGAAAATGTTCAATTTGAAGAGATCTTTATTTTTACGGTGACTGCGATATAGGTCAATAGAAACGAGAAGAACAGGCGGTTTTATCTTCTCATGTCAAATATGGGGTACTGACTTTAATACAGTGGCGGATCCACGGCGGGGGGATAAGGGACATCCCCTTCCCCAAAAAGCCAAAACATTTATGAAAAAATTTATTATAACCGAGAAGCTTAATTTATACAATAAAAGATTTGTATAAATGTTACCTAACTAATATTTAATACTGTTTTCTAGTAAAAAAAAGCTATTAATGTTACGTTTTTATTTTATTTTAAACCCAACTGTCATCGGTCTTTTGCCTTCCTTATTTATTTTTAATTTTAAGTTCAATGAGAAATATGTATATATATATATATATATATTTGAACTTGCTTACGAACAAAGAGACTCCGAATCGGATTACTAACAAAAATAAAAAAGAAGTAAAGTCTCATAAAAATACTAACTTTCTTACTATTCAAATTCTAAACTACCATATTTAAGGTATAATTTTATAATTTCATTTTATTTTTCACCCCTAAATATAAAACAAAAGTTAAATTAAAAATTGTAATAATTATAAGTATTTTTAAAACATTTTTAAACTTCTAAACTATTTAATTTTCTTTATGAAGCAAGGTATTTCTCAAATCTACTGCCTCCGGTAGAAAATATTACCACGTAATTATATCACCCCCCCCCATGACCCCATGTCTGTCTGGATCCGCCCTGCCTAAATATGTGGCTTTTCTTTTCAAATTTCGCTTTTATCTCAGTAATTGCCAACGGAGTGATGCAAATGTTAAAGGATAACAGAAAAGGTTTTTCTTGCGAAAGCTGCTGGTAGATAGAAAAGTTTACATTTTTTGTTTTTAAGATATGTAGAATATTTCTATAGCATTCTAGAGGTTTGGTGGAAATTCCTCTCTTGTTCTCCTTTGCATGTAAACGGTTGACTTGGAGCTGAAAGTTTCAGTTTGTTTATAAATTGTGTATAATTTATAATATTTTTAAAGAAAATTAGTGAAGTATTTACATTCTATTTCTATATTGATCGCTTCAGTACACCTTTTGGGATCGGTCTAGAACGTTGATTTGCCATTTTTATTTGTACATGCCATCTAGGTAACCTTTTTTTTACTATATACGAGGAATAAGTATCCTTTAACAGTTTATATGCATAAAAATCATCTTCGACTGCACCGCCGTTTGATGTGCACGTTTGTCAACGAGTTGATAATTATTATTTACAGAGCGCTGAATGGTAATTGATGAGATCAGTTAAACGTGTGATTAGTAATAAAGGTACGACTTCAACAGGCTGGTTAATAGATGACGGGCTAATTCTTATAACGTTGTTACCTGCGTGTCTTAGTGGTAGCTGTCCAACGTGAACGGCTAAGTTGACGTTCAAATTCTTACCGGGCTAGCAGAGGAGGGAAGTGTGATAACATCGTTAGTTGACGAGCAACCCGCATATCGACAAGAACAAAATAAAACGAACGCACCAATTCGAAACTTCACTTTACTGAAAGATAAGCTGTCTATTTAGAATAATCGTTCATCCAATAGATTTTATACTTCAGCGTACAGCAGCGTGATGATACTATTTTACATTTTTTCTTTTCCCCTTTTTTTTTTTTGTTTATAAGTATAGTTGCAGTTGTTACTTTTCTACATTATATCTACATTTATAAGACTGTATCTTTTTTATTATTTGTATTTTTTGTTTTTTACTTATTAAATGATTTTTTTTTTTTTTGCTTTTTAACTTTGTACATCACGTTTTATTACTAATTAATATAACTGTATTTCGGGTGCTGTCATGTTTCGAATTATAAGGCTAACGCCTGTTCAAAACATGTGCCAATTATTATAAATAAATAAATAAATAAATAAGGGAAAATGAAAACGGTGGAAACAAAATTAACGTCTTGCAATATACGTGTTAAACAACATAAACATGATTATTATAACAGAATAATATGCTTGGTTTTACAGTGTTTATATCCGGTATAAATGCGGTTTAATTACTCAGACCTATAGTCAATATTGTTACTGACAAACTCGTTGTAACGGTTACAACAAAAGCTGTGTGGTATATTTTTTTTTTAAATATTCGATAATTAATACGAGGGTGTATTTCACTGATTTCAGTTTAGCGAGATATATTTAAAATTAAACGAAAGCATCTGAATTAAATGTAATTATTAGAAGTTGAGCACTAGACTAAAGATACATTAGGACGGGTATAATAAGTGAAATTTCACATGAAAAATCTCACAATTCAATCTCTAAATAGCGATGTTCTTAAAAGAAAAGAAAAAATTTAAAAAATTATAACGGAAGAAAATAAATATAAATATATAAGTTATGTGCAAAATAATAAATAAAATATGTACTTCTTAAATGAAATTGACGATGTGAAATAATTCGGACTTTGGATAAATTCAAATAAGAAAATATAAAAGCAGTCGGACGTGAGTAGTAGAATGTGGCATGCATAACTGAAATTTGTTTTTATAAATGAACTACATAAAAAGAAAACAAATTTTGTTAGTAATGATTGAAATAAGTACCTCTACCTTAGAGTTTCTGTTAACATTTCTTTAGGAGAAAAGGCTAACCCTTCTATCAAGGATTTATCTCCTATAATTGTTGTTTTTAATTTCGAAAGAAGTTCATCAAATGATTTAATCGGCATCCTAAAATAATTGAAAAATTTTTATTTGGTCTTTCTTAATTTTCTATATAAAGTATACAATGTCTCTTCTAAAGGCAACGTTAATCGGATAAACTGACTATCTTCTCTTTCTTTTGTTTCTTTTAACGTATACATAATACGGAATACACGGATCCATACTGACAAAAAAAATTATAATAAAACAAACGCAGATGAGTAATTTCATAA
Organism: Icerya purchasi; assembly: GCA_039619475.1. NCBI lineage: Eukaryota > Metazoa > Arthropoda > Insecta > Hemiptera > Monophlebidae > Icerya > Icerya purchasi. The sequence goes on from CM077115.1 coordinate 246,123,328, forward strand.
CGCGGCGTTCCGCGACACGAACGCCGTGCATAAAAGGGCTCTCTTAAGACTAACAAGCAAATTTTTTCAATAAAATTCAAATGCTAGATCGATTTTTATTTTTTCAAATTAGTAGTTTCTCATAATCATTCGAATTAATTTAGTTTTTGTGCATGTATAAATTTTTTGTAAAGCACTTGGTTTTCCGTTGAAAAAAAAAAAAAAATGTCGTAATGGGAAATTATAGCCACGATTGACTAATTTTTTCCGAAATGTTTTACTGAAGTAGCCCGCTAAATGAATATATAATCAGCATTTCTCAAGTCTTTGGAAGAGGAAATAATTTTTTAAGCGATATATGAAAGAAAAAAAAGGTTTTAAGTGTCGCTCGCGACCCTTGGAAGATGTGAAAACATTCATATGAGCCTAGGGCAACATAGATTTATTTTATTATACAAAATTTTTAACAAATCTTCTTAATTTAAAAAAACACATGCTTTCATACTATTTTTAGAATCGGCTTTTCCAAAATTTAAAAAAATTATATTTAGTGCTGATGCTCAATGTTTATTAAAATAAACGTTGGAAAATGGGATCTCCTTAGGAGATATACTTGATTTACTTAATACTACCAGATAAAAAGTAGCCGAAAAATTTTCAATAGAATACAGGGGAAAAATATGAACACTCAAAATTTTAAAATGAAGGGGACGATAAACCCGAACGACTTAATTCAATATTATTGTTAAATTTAAAATATTTCTATAATAATATTATCTGTGTTACTAATGTATTTACTCGTGTATCTGTACTTGGAAATTAATAAAAAAAATTTTGTTTTATCTAGAATTATATTTATGTAAAGATTCTTTCACTCTTATGAGGGAAACATGTTTATTACCGTTCAAGAAAAAATGATGTTAATAAATATTAAGTATACATTTATTAATTTTGTTATTATTCGTTCGTTAGACTTTTTATTTTATTTAGTCAGATGTTCGTTATGTAAAAATAAAAAAAAATAAATTGCTGGCTGGCTCTCGTTGGCGTGTTGTTCGTCTTCGGTAGTCGCCTCGTCCAGTTTTATTATGTCACTTCGTTATAAACTTTTGGCGTCTCGGCCTTTCGTATCTCCGTATTTCGTTATTTCGCTATAATTATTTCGTTTTACCCTTTTTAAAATTATTTTAGAAACAGTCTTTTTTAAGACTTCTATTCGTTCAATCGTATTCAATTAAAATACAATTTACTAATTGACCGGTTTAAAAAATCATTCGAAAAATATAATTTGGTCCTCCGGAATATTAACGAAAATATCGTAACAAATGGTCTTCACGTTTCACGCACAACAAACTACAGTAGTTGAGTAAAGATTTCAAATTTGAGTATAAATAACATTCTCTCGGTAGCAAGTATTAAAAATGCGGTTTCCAGTCTTGTCAATCGAATGCCATTTCTGGAGCTCCCAAAGCTTTATCATTGTAACTGATTTGTTCCCCATCCCTTATTTACACCACTTTTATTATATCATTCATTTATCCTATAAACGGTTCATTTACCTATCCGCAAGCTTTGCCCGTGACTTCACCCGTGTATTAATATCTGTTTAAATCTTTTATCTTTTCTCTTTTTTCATACAGGTGATTTCTGTATTTTCCCAAAAGCTTTATTATTTCCTGTATTTTTTCTCCTTTCCTAAGGAATATTACTAATATAATAATTAAAACAAACTTGAAATACCGTTTACAAAAGGTAACGGTAACGCTCGAAAATGTTCACTCCCCAAGCGAAAAACGCCGCATAAATTATATTAAGATACGTACCATTTCCATCATTGATGAGCTTGTAAATGGTACACTATTGCGATTTCAAATTAGTTTTCTTTATTCTAATTTATATTTCCATGGTAATTAAAATTGATATTTTAGGCAGCCGCATATTAAGGCTAAAAAAGGGCCAAATAAAGGCAAAGGTTAGTTAACTTTACTGTTTGTTATTGGGTCGTCATTTGAAGTTAAGCTTATATCATAAGTGTCTAATCTATAAAGTTATCATCAAGCCAATCTGGACTTATAGTATTGAATTATAGGGATACGCCAAAACGAGCAACCGTAATATCACACAGAGGGCTCAAAATAAGGTGATACGATTGACAGCAAAAGCTGCATGGTTTCAAAGGAATATAGACTTGCGCGAAGATTTAGATCTGAAGTATGTAGATAAGGTCATTCCAGAGATCGTAAGTGCATACTGTGAACGGCTTCGGGATCATAGGAATCCAGTAATCTAACAGTTACTGGTGGAGGAACTCAAATCATGTAGGCTTAAACGTTGTGAACCTGCAAATCTCGTATAAACTGTACATGTGTACATTGCTGTATCTTTAAAAACTAGTCGCTAGGCTAAATTTTTATTTCACGTTCCTTTCTCAGTTGTTATATTTATTACTTATTTAAGATTTATTTTAAGATTGTAATAATTGCTCAAAAATAAAAAATAAAAAATAATAAAAAAAGTTTTATAAAAAATTAGTTTTGGTAAATTAATAATATTTTGTAGAGAAATTAATTCCTAATTTCGTGCGGGTGTTTTTTTGATTCAATGATTATTTTGCGCCTTAAATTTGATATTAACTGAAAAAAAGAAAAAAAGTTAAAAACTCACTAACACTAAACTAGGTCTACTTGGTAAAAGGACGAGGCCGAATCGTTGAGGCCAAAATGGATTTCACATTTCCAGGTCATACATAAACATTTCAGCTTGTAAGATAACTTTTGATTAAAAACATTAAGTATGTAGTTGATTTAAAATCGATTTATAAAACTATTAACAATATTTCAAGGCAGAACTTATAGCTCAGTGAGAGGAGGCGGAAGTTTACTACCCCGATTAAATTTGAGTCCTTGCTTGTTCACATTATATACCAACATTTAGAGAAATTACACCGACCGAATGCTAAAATTATCCAGCTTGCAGATGTTTTAGTAACATACTCCATATCATTACGAAAAGAATCCAAAAATCGTTAACTAATCTCATACGAACATTGTACAAAAGAGAAATTGAAATCAACGTCAAAAAGGCCCAAGGTATTATTGTATCCAGAAAAAGAATCTAATCGAAATTGTTACTTAAAATAAATAATTCCTCAATTAAATTCAAGAATTCTACGATATACTTTGGAATTCAATTAGATACAAAAGAAATACCATACATAACTAAAAAAAAGGGGAAAAGGGTTTTTACAAAGTCTGGCAAGATAAAGTAAAGTAAGTCCCATACCCTTGACAGGGCGTCGGGGATTGTAAAGTTAAGGTAGACCCTAGCTTTTTATTCAAAATGTATAAAGCAATTATTAAATAAATCAAAATAAAAAAAAATTTCAAATAATCTAGGGTCGTATTATTGAACTTTATCTGGGATACATGAATCGACCCCTCAGCATACCATCTTAGATGAAATATCTAAAAAATACTAGTAAAATATTGCCTAAAGTGTATATTCTACAGACAAGTATTATCTCAAAGTTAGACAGCAACACTATCACGCTATGAATCAATAAAATGACTTATCCTGATGAATTCTTTAAATAGAGTTTACTGAAATTTACCGCTTCCACCAGTACAAAGTTAAGCAAGTGTGTTCACAATAAGGAATTTAGTGTAATACCAAAGTAGCTATACGGATTGGATTTTCGAAAATCAATGTGCTGCGTACAGACGAACATGACCGATAATAAATTCTTCAAAATCGGTCGTCCAAGTTCAGAACATAACAATGCTCCCCGTTGAAATCGTAAATTCTCGATTTAAAGAATATCAAATGTTTTACATAGACGTTCGGTAGATATGTATCCCAGACCAGATATAATACTGCTCTTTTTAACAAGAATCGATCTCAGATATTTCGCTTGACATGCGCTGGCTCGTCATTAATTACGGGAATGTATGCAATATTCAGATGTTCAGCGTATTCCAAAAATTACATTGAACAAAAATGTTAATTTTAACAGACTCCCTTGTAGCACTGCTGATGTTTAATAATGAAACATACATATATAGCGGGCTACAGCCCAGGGGTGGATTAAGAATTTACGGAGCCTGGGACTAATCTTGAATGAGGGATCCTTCTTCGAAGAAAAAATGATGAAACAACTTTTATTATATATATATATATATATATATATATATATATATATATATATATATATATATATATATATATATATATATATTAATTACAACGTAATTCTTAGGCTACTCCCCATTCGAAAAAATGTCCCAATTTTATGTAACGCTAAATGTCCCAAAAAAATAATAATAGATAACAACGTTTTAACAAAATTACAGCTGAACAATGATAGTAGTTGTTGCTCAATAAAAAGGGGTAGTCTACAATGATTTAAGGTAATATACGTTTGTAATATAAAAGTAATGTGACCTTGGTGTACTGCTATATATATATATATATATATATATATATATATATATTAATTACAACGTAATTCTTAGGCTACCCCCATTCGAAAAGTTGTCCCAATTTTATGTAACGTTTGTTATATTTTGTAGGATTTTTGTTATTGTTATTTAAAAAATGTCACAATTTTATGTAATGAAATATGTAATGAAATATGTAATGAAATATGTAACGAAAAATGTGACGAAAAAATGTCTTAATTTTATATAACGGAAGTTAAATGTTAGAATAGGATTTTGGTGGTTATGTTATTTTTTGTGTGTGTTGATACCAGTAAGAATTACGTTGTAAATTTTAATCATTTTATACAAAGTATAGAAGAGAAAGAGACAGAAATGAAAGCAAGAGGGATCAAGGGGCACAGCCCCTTGCGAGGCCAAAATGGCCGAGTTTTATATATATATATATACAAACAAACAAGCAAAAGCGAAAAAAAGAAGCTTACTGCGTATTCACGAATGACTAATAAAATTAAAATTATGCTAAAAAATCAACTTTCTTACCCTAGAAAACTGAATACTACATAAATTAAGCGTCAAATACGGAATTTTATACATACATATAAGCCACCTTAAGCTTTTTGATTTTTTTTAAAGAAGGGGGTTCGTCACACTTTAAGGTGACCTATTACCTACTTTTAAAAAAAAATTCCAATCCTCTATTCCTTCATCTCTTCTTCCCAGAAATGATTGAAGAAAGTACTATGATGTGACATTATAGGTAATTACGCCACATCAATTTATTGCGTGTTTTGACGTGTATAAGTTGCATAAGCGGAATTAGGAAGACTGTAATATTTCCCTTAAAATACATTTTTTTAATGCAAAATAAAAATTCGTGCGTAGCGTTACTGGGTAAGTAATACAAAACGATGACGCGTTTCTCCGCTTCCACAACGATGCTATAATCTAGATAACTTTTGGGGCACCATCAAATGTTAATAGTACTTTCCCGGGAGTTTTAAATTTCGCAAAATCCTGCAACCATTTAATAAATGCAACAACAGTCATTGAGCCTTTAGCAGTCATTATGAAGTCTGTACCAGGTAGCTTTCCCGACAGCCATTCCCTTTTAGCTCCTTGACCTTTAAAGAGAAGCATCGGTGGAATCATATTTCCTACAATGTTACTGCATGAAATGATGGTGACATTTTTTACGTGCTCTGGTCCAACTAAATGTACGCGTTTGGCTTCATTTTCGGCTAACACTACAGGGTCTCGGTAGAATGTGAGGCGGCAGCCTTTTTCATTCATGTTGTAGATTGCTTGTAGCTTATCGAAAAGATCATTTCTCTGCAGCACTTTATTTAAAGGTCCAAAATGAGTTGCTATTACCGCTCGATTCGATTTCTGTGCTCCAGTAGGTTTGAAATTTTGACTCTTTCATAAAGAAATTTGATTTTGACGCCTACGCATAAAATTTTCAAGTCAATATCGACCCGCTGTTTCTTTCGACTCTCGAAATGGATTTGAAATACTGTTTTCTTCGCAGTACCGATAAACACCAATTCGTAAAGTTTTCGATGTCAATGAATATCCTATTTCGGTCAATCGTTTGATTTTTACTCATTTTCTTCAGCTTCACTTAGGAAACAGGTTTAGAGCCAAATTTTTCTTTACTAGTTTTGTTTGTAGCGATGTAGTCGCGCAAAGTTTGTTGTAGAATTTTGAAAACTGTACTTTCCCCTTATTTACGAACATTACGAAATCCTTTACGCTTTTAGCGCTTTTTTAAGATCATCTTCTGCTCCCCCCACCAAAAAAAAAAAACACTTGCAATACGACTAGAAATTATTGTAATACTATCTAAAGCAGTCTTGAAGTCGCAAAATATTTACGAAAACTCCTCAAAGTATCCACACAAACACTGGAAAAATAAAAATTTAAAAAGTGGCGTTATTACCTGCATTTGACTCTTTAAAAAAAAGAAAACATTTTAAATAAAATAAAATTAAAAAACCGACTAAAAATTTAAAATCTACATTAAATTCTCGTTAAAAATTGTCAGTTTAAAAATTTTATATTAGCGCTCTCAGTTAACGATCATCGACATAGAAACGAAATAAAATTAGATTGCGAAATTTTTGGTTATGTCATTTCTGTTCAAATGATTCCCATATAGGTCGGTAAATTTTTGAATGAACCCGCTCATGTTTGAAAATGTCTCAGTACCAATGACGCAATATATAGAAACGGTTATATAGCGAAATTTACCTAATTTTAAGTGAAATATTGAGGGATATCGCACTAGCTGCTATGGCGTTAACCCCTACAAACATCTTATATTTATGTTAATATTTGAAAATTTTTATTAATAACATTATGTTTTCTTTTCCAAAAAAAAAAAAAAAAAATTATATATAAAAATTAAACATTGTTGGTAGCAAAAAAATAATCGTTTTTTTCAATAAAAAGTAAAAACTTTATTTATAAAATGTATTATCTACGGTGCAGCCAGGTTTTATTGAAGTCGATTCTTTCTCGCTATGGTACATTGTAGCAATGAGATGGCCGATAAAAGAACTCGAAGAGCATTCGATAGAATAATTCACTTAAAACTAAACTGGAGAGAGATTTCACGCGACTTTTAATTTCTTTTTGATTATTAATAAATGCGTTTAAATTAACACTTTAAATGACGTGCTTTTTGTACTTACGCTAATTAACATTCTTAAAATCAAAATGGTGGTTTATATTATCGTGTTTATTGTCACCATTAATGCTTACTACAGATGTAAGGTAGCAATAGGAAGTTAATTCAGATACAATAGGTACGTTTATGTTTTTAATCACTGCGAAGTTAAAAACGTAATTTTTATTACGAGTTGGGATGGTTAAAATTATGTTCGTTCTAATTGTTCGAAATCAGAAGGTGATCAAGAATTCTACAAGCTGGATTGATGTAAAACATTTCCAAATTCTATTTTCCGCATTACAATCTCTAATAAGAATAATTTTATTATTCATCCTCATTAGGGGGAACATATTTTGCTAGCATAATTAGTTAATCGCGTTGGAGGCGTATAAACTGAAAATATATATATATTTTTTTTTTTAAAAACGTATATTTCAATTGTAACATTTAACAATCTTATATTTACGTCCGTCAAGCTTGCGCTTGTCGACGGAGTTCTTATAATTTATCTTATTATAGGTTTTTAAAGTATATCAGCGCTCAATCATCCAGCATTTTTATCCATCCATCCACTTCATTTCCATATAGTTTTCTTTATTTAATTTTCCCTTTTTTATTTTATTATTTTGTTTATATTTTTTTCTATTTGTAACCACTTTCTAACACCCTCTTTCAGCTTCCTCTCCATTTTTTCCTTTATTGTTTCTTCCGGCATTTTATTTAGCATTTGCGCCAACACATATTTATCCGTCTGCTCTCCATATTTTGTTCTGACTCTCGGGAGTTTATATCTGGGTCTATTTCTTAATTCTGTAGTTATCTCTATTCTTTTTTCTATCTTTGCTCTACTGTCTATTTTTAAGTGTTCCCAGAATTTTATACTTAAGTACAACCCTCTTACGCTTAATAAATTTTCTTTTTTTAAAGTCTCTTCTGAATTTACATAATTTCTTTTTGATATTAATCTTATACATTTCGTTTGTAACTTGTTGACTTTGGCTATATACGTTTTCCCGGCTATTCCCCATGCTTGTACTCCATATCTTAAATGCGATTCAACCAGGGCATAATATATCATTTTTAATGTTTTATTACTTACATATTTCTTCAATGTATACAATGATGGTATTACTCCCCTTACCTTTTTTGCTACATAATCTGTATGTTTATCCCATCTTAAATGATCATCTATTATGACTCCTAAACACTTGTAACTTTGCACTCTTTCAATTTTCTCACAATTTATCCTTTTGCATTCCTCTTTGCTTTCTATATCATGAACACACTCGTTTGAGTGCATTGTAACTTTCGGCTCAAAACTTTCTTTTGTTTTCTTTGGCGTCAACAGCATCATTTTGGTCTTAGTTATATTAATTCTCAAGTCATTGTCATGCGCCCATCTACTTATTGTTACCAAATCCTGCTGCATTTACGTTTCTAATATCTTGGCATCTTTATGCGCTGCCATTATGGCTAAGTCGTCCGCAAAAGCAAATAACTCGCACTGCTTTAATAATTTATGCAACCCGTTTATGTATATTATAAACAGCAGCGGCGACAAAATGCCTTGAGGCACCCCTTTATTTCCTACTATTTCTTCACTTTGTTCCCCTAATATCCCAACTATTGTTTTCCTGTTTTGTAAATAGTTTTTAAACCATTCCTTTACCTTACCAGTTATCCCAATATCCTCTAGTTTTCCTAGAAGCTTCTGGTGGTTTACTGTGTCAAATGCTTTTGTCAGGTCCTATATATGTCACTAAGACTTTATTTCCTGCTTCAAAGTTTTCCCTAATTTTCTCTGCGAAATCTCCAAGTGCTTTGGAGGTTGATTTGTTTTTCTGGAACCCATATTGTTGTTTATCTATAATCTCATTTTCTTCTATATATTTTACTAATTGCTTATTTATATATTTTTCCAAAATTTTCATGATCGCATTTATTATCGCTATGGGCCGGTAGTTTTTGTAATCTGAGTGTTCTCCTTTTTTATAGATTGGCCTCACTAACAACGTTTTCATTTTTTCTGGAATAGTTGCTGTCTCAATCGTATCATTTATTAATTCTGTGATTTTACTTGCTACACCAGCTTTTACTTTTCTTAAATCTTTTATTCTGATTTTGTCTATACCACTTGCCTTTTGCGGGTTGAGTTGCTCAATTATTTTTTAAATTTCTTCTACATTTGCCTTTGGGATATACATATTTACGTTTATCTGCTCTTTTACCTTCCTCAGTAGATCTTTATCACATTTATGTTCAATTTTTTCAACTTCCTCTTTAAAAGTTTGGTTAAATGTGTTTGCAATCTCCTTCACGCTTTTATTTCTACCTATGTATTTCCTTATTATTTGATCTACCTGTAGTGGTTTCCCTTTTCCTATCAGACTATTTATGTTCATCCAAGTTTTCCTCATGTCCCCATTTACTAGCTGAAATCCGTGCTGTATAAATTTTTCTTTTTGCGTCCTAATTTCTTTGTTCGCTTTGTTTCTTAAAATTTGATAGTCTTTCCTCATTTTCTCATTTTTCGGGTTTTTCTTATATTTTGAGTACACTTTGTCTCTTAGTTCTATCCTTTCTAATATTTCTTTGGTCATCCAATTTTTTATTCCTTTTCGTTTTCTGCTTTTTTTTTTTTGTTTTTCCTATCCGCGCATTGTTCGTAGAGCTCGGTGAATTTTCCTTTTATGTCTTCGTATATGTCTTCCGCTCCCTTTGTTTTTTTATCATTCCAGCTTACCTGCAATAGTTTATTTGCTAGCTTACCCTCTATCAATGCATTATTGTTTTCCAGTCGCTCAGTTTAAATACGTTTGCCATATTTAGGGAGACGACTTTCTTCATCTTTACGGTTTTTCTTTGTTCTAAATATGGCAAACGTATTTAAACTAATGTATTATAACTGAAAAATGATAATGCTTTTAAGGAATAAAAAAATATAGAGATTCTGCACGAATTTAAAATTCCCATAATAGCGAATTAGGTAACACAATGACACAAATTATGTAACTTACATTTTATGGTTTGCTTCCATTTGAAGTTTCAGAGGTTTTTCAGGCAAAAATGCATGTTTTCGTTTTTTTGGACTTGTTTCATCTGTTTTAAAAATCCGAAAAAATGCAGAAAAACATTTTATTATAATATTCGCAACATATATCAATTTCGTTGTTGTTAGTTGAATTTCAAGAGGTTTTTCAACCAAAAACGTATGATTTTATTTAGTTTTTGACATGTTCCATTCGTTCCTTCGGTTTCAAAAATCTGAAAATATTCAGGAAAACTTGTTATCTTACGTAACACTCGTTATTAGTTGAATCTCGAGAGGTTTTTTAGCCAAAACCGCATGATTTTATTTATTTTTTGACTTGTTCCATCCGTTCCAAAAATCTGAAAAAATTCAGGAAAACTTGTTATCTTCAAATACGTAACATATATCTATTCCGCTGTTATTAGTTGAATTTAAAAATTCGAAAAAATATCTGTAGATAGTTTACACTAAAATACATGTTGTATATTTTTTTCGCCGTTACTGAATTTTTTAAAAAAATTTTATGGCATTTTTAAAATTTTGAACATTTCTAAAAATTTGAATTTAGCATCTAAAAATCAGAAAAAATTCACCGTTATAGAACTTTCCATTATCTTTAACCTCCAAGAAGAATTTTTAAAATCGATCGAAAAATGGCTGAGGTATCGTAAAAAACCCGAAAATTACAAAATGGTAACTACAGCAGCCCCCTGTAGGACTAGAAGTCTGAAACTTTCAGCATCAACTACTTTTTTCATGTCCTAGAGTATATAATTTTTTTATAAAGTTTGGTTCAAAGGCACTTTAACCCCCCCTAAAAGGGCTAGACCCTTTGAAAGTATTTCTCTCGGGAGCATTGTACGTTATTTTAATTATTGATGTTACAATTATTATTTGCAAGTAAGTATATCCCCGTGGTTTATTTAATTATTTATTCGTAAGTTGTTAATAAATTTAGACGTGAAATTTAAGAAATTGTTATTACTACTGTCCGTTCAACTAAAATATGTCCCGTTGAAAAAATTTTGATAAAAGTCGATATTTCAGCGTAGTCGCTAAATGTTTAACATTATCCAAATTCAAAGTAGAATTTTTATTTCCTTATTCAAAATGGCATATTTTTTAAATATATTTTACAGTCATTATTCAAATAAAACACAAAAAACAACTCTAACACGCATTTATTAATTTATTAATGAAATTAATTATAGTTAATTTCAGAGTTGTTTGGTTCATTCATTTTTCTCAGTTCACATGTTTAGGCTCATTTTGTAATCCTTAATAAAACATAATTTTTACTTAAATTATAAATACAAAAGTGAAGATTTTAAATATTTGAAAATACCAAACAATCATTATTGTTATTATTTTTTCATTTACACGTTCAATTAAATTAGACATGGTAATAAATTTATTTGAGTATTGATCACGTAATGTCAAATTATTTTTATCATTTTTCAGTATTTTTGTTCGTTAATTTGATAATAAATGGTGGCAGACGGTATTCGTTTTAGTGGTTACACTTGTATTTAAAGTTTATTAAGAAGTAAATAAATTAATCTTATTTACTATGGTAAATAACAAATTGAAAACAAGTAAAGATAAAATAAATTTACAATTTACATAGCGATTTTAAATATTACACAAGTTATTGTAAAATTTTATCAGATGGTACTTAATGAATTTTAAATTTAGTTTTATATTGTTTAACATAAAAATACTTCAATATAAAAAAATTGCGTAATGTTTTGCAAATGTAACTTTCATATTACATTCATATCGTTATATTTTTAAGTGTTTCTGAAATTTGTTAATACTTCGATTGATTTGCAAATTTAAAATAAATCGGAAGCAATGTTCGGTTATCACGTACTAGAATATCTGATTTTTATGTTGTTATTTAAAAATTAGCTATGTGAATATAAAAACCGAATACACATTGATGTACTATATTTTCATTAAAATTATCTAGCCCGTTAATTAGTTTTTCTCAATCATATTTTTTTGCAATGTTCTACAAATTAGTTTATCTTCCAATTTATCAATGCCTTTTTTAATATTATAAATGCTTTTCACTGCTATTCCATATGCTGCAGAAGCGTTCTTTTGTACTTGTTTAAAATTAAAGTTTTTAACAATATTTGGGTTATCAGCTAACTCAAAGGCGCACTCAGGATTTTTTTTTGGTCGGGGCTAGAATTTAGAAGATGAGTTAGGGGGTGGTAACTCGGTACCTCGACTAAGTACCTTATTTATTTCCGTGATTTGTAAATTAAAATTAAAAAAATAAAAAAAAAATAGAAAATTAACGAATATTATTTTTTTTAAAATTACAAAACTGACGAATTTTATTTTTAAAAAAAATAATAATAATTGAAACGTAACATTATGTTTATAATAAGCACAAATTAGATAAGTATACGAATTTTATTTTTAAAAATTAGCTAAAAGTATATAACCTTATACTTGTAATATAAGTAAAAAGTAAATATGTATGTTTTTAAAAAAAAATCGAGTAAAACAAAATTAAGATTTCGAAGATTTTTTGGGAGGAGCAATGGCCCCGTGGCACCCCCCTTGAGTGCGCCAATGAGCTAACTTCTGGAAAAACCTATAAACGTTTTCAATTATTATTTTACTTTAGTTATTGAAATTTTTTATACCTATTCTTGATCCCAAATTTGGTAGTATTCTTCTTCCAACTAAATCCTGCCATCTTAGACTTTGGCATTCTGTTTATGTATCTCTTTTCGCTAATCCTAATTTCTTTTATCTCTTGATTAATCCTGTTCCTCCTCCTCGTCCTTGGTTCTATGAGTTTCCCAGTTTGCGTCGGTCCATAATTACTAAATTATCTCACCTCCGTTTCTCGCATAGTCTCCTTCCTTCTTCACTAAATTGCTTTTCTTTGGCTGCATCTCCTTTTTGTCCATTGGATCCTGAAGGTTCCCAGTATGTTTGTGATGCGAATCACGTGCTCTTCGAGTGCTCCGGTTTATCTCGCGAGCGTGAGTTACTTCATTATCATCTTTTAAAACTTGGTCTTCCTGCTCCTTTCAACGCCTCTTATGTTCTTTCTCTACCTATTCTCTCTGCTGTTCCTGTCCCAGTGGTGTTCCTTGATTCCATTGTCGACAGAATAAAAATATAATTTCTATTCTATTACATGTATCTATTCCTTTTTGCTGGGCTAATGCTCTTTGGTAGCAAACCCAAGGGGGGTAAAAAACAAAAAAAAGGTAGAATGACCAATTTTTCATCATTTCATCAGTACTGCTGATCACTTTTTTTATTTTTTTTTATTTTGTTAGATGTTACAGAAGTAGAACAAAGTGGAATCTATTACAGGTACAAACAAAAATCCTGAGGAATATTTCTAGAAGAATAAAGCAAAAATGTCCAGTAAAAGAAAAAAAAAAAAAGGATAGAGTAAATTAAGGTAAAACTGGAAAAATACAAAAATAAAGAAATCAGAACTAGAAAAAATCCTTTGAAAAAAATTAGAAGCACTAACGAATAAGTGAATGGAAACTACAAAAATAAACACAATATCATATATATATATTGAGAATGAAGAAAACCGGGAATTATGATTACAGAATTACAAGTGTATTCACCCTTTTCATAATTGAAATTTATTAACTAAGCATAATTTGGTTATGAATAATATATTTTTAAAAAATGAAATTAACAATGTACAAATTCTGTAAAAATTTATAAATGTGATGGTATTTATTTTTCATGTTTTAATTTATTTCATTATTTCTATCACTTATAATTAATCTGAACTTTGTTACTTTCATTTATAACAATTTTAAGCAAGAACTAATCATATTAAAATAAATGTTAAAGTCACAATTTAATTTTAATTAATTCTGTTATTAAAAATTAAAACCACAAAAAATGAACTTCCTACGATTTAAATGAACATTTAATTTTGACTTAAAACCATAGTTATTATTAGCAACACCTCAGCATTTTTATTTGCTGAGGGTAAGTGGATAATAAATATCTATTTTTATCGACTTTTTTCCACCGACACATTTTCGTTGAACGGACTATAGTTATCATTTTCACTATTTTTTTTTTTTTTTAAATTGTATTGCTTTTACCTTTACTTTATATTTATATTGATACATTGATTTTATACTTCGGCACACTTTTCTAAATTATATTGTTCATTATGAACTTTAATATTATCTTAATAGTTTATTTTATTATTAATATCCATGGGTCCTCCTGGTTACTGATTCCCTACAGTCTTTGAACATGATTAGAAGTCAAAAATTCAACAACCCGCTAATCCTAAAAATATATCACTACTTGAGTGAATTGCAGCTAATGGATAGTCACGTGTCGTTGCTGTGGGTTCCTGGGCACATTGGAGTGCCTGGTAATGAGAGTGTCGACAGAGCAGCACGTTCTGCCTTGCTCTCGCCAATGCCACAGGACGCGGAGCTTCCCTCATCAATAACATATATATTCCTAAAGGTGTGCGAAAACTAGTGGAAAACTGAATGGGCAGCTGCAACAACATCCTTAAGAACCATTAAGCCCACAGTTGAATCATGGTGGCCATCGGAGGGAACATCCCGATACGACTTTAAGATCCTCAGCCGGCTACGAATTGGCCACATCGCTATTTCGCACAAACATATAATTGATAAAACGCCGCCTCCGGCTACATGCCCCTTGTGCAACCAGACAACCGCACCGACAGTTTCCCACATAATACTTACCTGCAAAAAGTTTAATATGTTGCGGAGGCAACTTGGCCTACCCATAGATATAGGGCAGACCCTCTCAAACGAAGTAATCTCCATAAACAGGATTATTGCTTTCATTAAAATGAGTGGCTCAACTCACCACATTTAAATTATCCCCCTCCCTTGTGTGTGATGTAATGACCATAGTAGTTACACACAGCATATACAATTTAAGGGAATTTAAAAAAAAAAAAATCCATGGGCGTCGCCAGCGGGGGCCTCCCGCTGGCTACGCCCATGAATAAACACCGACATATTTCGGAGTTACTTCTTTAATCACGGCAATAATAAAATTATAGTTATTGATAAATACCAATAATAAGTAAATAAATAAATGAATGTTTAAAATTGCAGTTACTAACTGTTATAATATGTTAAAACCGAAGTTTATTCACTATATTCACATATGTATAACGTTAATTATTTATGAGTAATAAAAATATACCGTTATGTACAAGTAAACATAGTTACGCGTTGGAAATTTAATTTAATTCACTCATTTTAATATTCATTCTGTTAGTATTATTTGTACTGTACTATCTTAAAAATTTAAATATTAATTTCTTGTTACTTTATTGCTTTAATATAATATTAACATTATTGACATAAGTTTTGTTGTATACAAGGCCGTGTCCACGGGGGGGGGGGTTACCCCCCCCCCCCCCATGAGAACTGAAATAGTTATTATGAATACACAAAAATCTGAAAAAAATCACAAATGTAAAATAAATATTGATAATTTTTTAGGATGTTCTTACCTACCTTTAAAAGAAAAAAGAAAAAATATGCTCCATATTTTTAGGTACTTCATTATTATCTTATGCAAAATTTTTTATTACGTGTGTAATTAATAACATATATGTAATTTTTATTAATGTTCGTATACGGGGTAATTCATTTATGTAAATCAAAATGATGGAAATTATTAATAGTACGAATATTAGTGAAAAATGTATTGTTATTCATAAAATAAATATGCGAAGAAAATTTTCAACCCCCCCCCCCCCCCCAAAATTCTGGGCACGGGCCTGGTTGCATATTATTGTTACCACTGCCACCAAAGGTTGTCACATCTGTTGATCACGAGTAGGTTTTTTAAAGTTATATAGCTATGAGTATATTATTATTAATCTAATTTTATAAAAACCCTTAAAAATCGTAACCATCTGCTAATGATAAGATATACAAAAAAAAAAAAAAAGAAAGAAAGAAAAGAAAAAGGTAAGTAGTTTGGAAGCATGTGTATATTAGGTTGGCATTTATAATCTTTAAATGTAGGTGAATACATCCTGTTTGTTAAAATGGTATAATAAAATAAACTTTAATAACAAACAATATAGATCAATAAATTAGATAAATACCTATTTAGAAACGTTTTCGGGCATAACCCATCATCAGCTAACACTAACTTAAAGGAAACTTAAAACATACTGAAGTGAATATAGGGAATACATGGGTATATATAGTAGATGTAAAGAGGAATAAACATGGCAGGTATAAAAATCTATATGTTGAAAATGCTAATAACTAATATAAAATATAAAATAAAACAAGAAGACAAAAAGTTAAATTTTTATATTAAACAGTGGATTATTATTATTAGGTGTTTGGTCATTTAAAATATTATTTTTATATTTATTTATATAATAATTTTCTGCAATGTTCATATTATTACCTTTGTGATAAGTGGCCAGGATGGTTACAGTATTTTCTATTGAATTAGGTTTATGTTTATTTTTAATTAGATGTTCTGCATAGGTTGATTTTTCTATTTCATTATTATTAAATGCTTTTATATGTTCTTTATATCTGCAATTGATTTTTCGCCCTGTTTGACCAATGTATGATTTCTCACAATCAGTACAATTTATTTTATATATACCACTATTTTCATAAATATTATTATTTTTTAAATTTAAGGTGTTTATTTTATATTTTAAATTATTTTTAGTTTTGAATGCTACATTTAAACCTTGTTTTTTGAATAAATTGGTTAATTTGTATATGTTATTGTTTATAAATGTGAATGTTATCCATCCTTTATTGTTAGTAGCATTATTGACTCTTAATTTTTGTATATATTTTGATTTTGATTTTATTTTGTGAATTAGTTTATCTATTATTTGTTCGTCATAACCATTATTTCTTGCCAAAGTCTTTAATATATTAATTTCTATTTGTTTTTTATTTATATTCATGGGTGTAGTTAATAATCTATTTATTGCAGTCATGAAGTAAGCATATTTATGTTGGTTTGGGTGATTTGATGTTTTATGAATTATATTATCAGTGGTGGTTTGTTTTCTATAAATATTATATGTTAACTTATCATTTGATTTTATTATTGTTATATCTAAGAAATTTATTTTGTTATTTTCTTCTTTTTCCATAGTATAATGAATATTTTTGTGAATTTTATTTAAATCATTTAGAATGTCATTTTCAGTATTACTACTATTTTCATCAAAAATTAGTAGTGTATCATCTACATATCTAATATAAGATTTAATATTGTATTTTTGTATTATATTTTCCATGTATATTTCTTCTAAATTTTGTAGAAAGATTTCACTTAAAATACCTGACAAAGGTGAGCCCATAGCTAATCCATTATTTTGTATATACATGGAGTTATTAAAATTAAAGTAATTTTGCTCTGTAACAGTTTTAATTATTTGGATTAATTGATTACAAAAAATATTATTCTTTAACTTATTTACAGATTTTTTAATTATATCTATGGTTTCATTTATAGGTATATTTGTATAAAGGTTTGTTATATCATAAGAAATTAATTTAGTTTTGTTATTAATTTTTATATTTTTTAATTTATCAAAAACATCCAATCTGTTTCTAATAGTATATTTATTATTAATTGATATATTAGTTTTTAATATTTTAGTTATTAATTTTGAGATTTTATAAGAAGGTGCACTAGTATAATTTATTAGTGGTCTTATAGGAGCATTATTTTTATGTATTTTTATTAAAGGGTTAAGAGTTGGTGCTTTTGGGTTCATATTTATTAAATATTTAGCTTCATTATTATTTATTATTATATCAGATTCTTTTATTATTTTCCTTATTTTTATTTGATATTTATTAGTGGGGTCTGTTTTTATTAATTGTATATTATTTTCTTTTAAAAAATTTTCAGTTTTTGGATGATTTCATTTTTATTGATGATTACTAAACTGTTTCCCTTATCTGCTTTTACAATGACTGCATTGTTTTGTTTTAATTTACTATTGATATTTTTAATTGTGTTTTGTATTTTTAAATGTTCTATATTTGTTTCATTTTTCTTTAAGATATTTCTGATGGCATGAGTTGCCTCAGCTCTAATAATTGTTTGATCTTCAATTGGTAATTTTTGGATAGCAGATTCAGTTTCTATAATTAAATTTTCATATTGTTTTTTGTTATATATGTTTAAATTATATTTATAGCCCAAATTTACAGTATTAATTTCATCATTTGTTAATTGTATGTTGGTTATTAAGTTTCCTTTAAGTTAGTGTTAGCTGATGATGGGTTATGCCCGAAAACGTTTCTAAATAGGTATTTATCTAATTTATTGATCTATATTGTTTGTTATTAAAGTTTATTTTATTATATTTATAATCTTTATTTTACTTCATGTGTATGTTTGATTTTGTTTAAGTTTTAATTTTGCTTAGTTATCATATGATTAATATTCATAGTTAAGTTTTAATTAAAATTTTACTCACACACAATTTTAATTGTAAACTAAAATGAAATAATATCCGAGTTTTTTGTTATTATTATTTTTTTTTATTTAATGGCGCTCGACAGCTTGGTCATTTGCGTCAACACTGTAAACTATAATTTATTATAAATATTACATGTTCGTAGAAAGTTTAGTAAGATGATAATATTATTCTCATTGCCAGGCTAACATATAATTAATGCTTAAATTATTACAACCGTAACAGGTCCGTCTTTCTTTTTGGTACTTTCGACATCGATTAATATATGGTATACTGACAGTTGACATTGACATTCTGAACAGCGAGGCGGTTCGGTGTTCTGCAAAAGGTAGTTATGCGTCAATCTAGTGTGTCTAACTCTTAGGCGAGCTATTTATGACCTCTTCTGCGCGGTTTTACCGCAACGACGTTCGCCAGCTCGATAGCAACGGTTCAACAGCATAAAGTTTGCTTCCACAAAAACGTTGCTCCCATTCTGCTTGCCAACGATCCTTTACTTTTCTGTATCATGATAGCCGCTCAAATATAATTTTTAAATTCCCGATTTGTTCCCGGTTTTCCTGATACAATACTCCAAGGATGAATTCGTTGGGAAGGGGGGGGGGGGATTCCCCCCAGAATTTAATACAAGCTCATTACATTAAAAATGAATTAATTCAATTCGCATGACTAGTGTCGAACAACATGGGTTATTTACACTGTATGAGCCGTGATAACGAACCGAAACCAGTGGTGCGAATTTTAATTAATTAATTTTTAATATATTGACTGTGTTTACGTTTTTAAAGTATTTCATTTACTTTTTTTTATTGTTATATCTTTCACTGAAAAGCGTGGTAAAATAATCTTGATACCTGTACAGATATTTTATGCAAGAAAACAAAAAACGAATAAAATAACAATAGCGTTGTAGACTGGCTTCCGAGAACATAGCGGCTGGTCTTTTGAATCGGGCGCATAATTTCTGAACAGCTTATTTACGAAATTGTTTTCGAAAAGTTTTCACCTGTTCGCACATTTCACTAAATTAACTGCTCTCTATTACTCGTTCGTTTTTATCTTGAGGGCGATAAAGGAAACAGTGATTTTATTTTTACCGAAAGATACCCATAAATCACACATCGCACGTTCGTATTTCTCTCCCCATAATAATAATTCCCGTTCGGGGTCTTATCAGCACCACTAATTATTATTGGCTGTCACGCTTTCGTAGACATAAAATTTTTTCTTTTTTCTTTTTCTTTTTTCTTTTTCTTTTATGTGTGTGTATATATTATGTATGTATGTATATATTATGTATGTATGTATATATTATGTATGTATGTATATATTATGTATGTATATATATATATATATATTGGAAATAATAAACGCGTGTTTTATTTCGTTATTTCCCGCTTGGCTTGTTTTGTCGAATTCAGTTGAATTCGGCTAACGTAAGAGGGGCTCGACTTTTCTTTGAACGTTATCGATTGGATGACCCAGCCGGTGGTGTAGCAAAGCTACTCAGCACTCAAACGGGAACGATTTGCGTAAATTGTACGGCAGTCCTACTCGTCGAGCCAAGGCTAAAATTTTAAATTTCGTCGCCCGCCCGCCCGCCCGCCCGCCTGCCTGCCCCTTTGATCGACCACCGTTAGACTAGTGCTACTGCTTTTTCCTGGGAGTAAACATCGTTAAACGCACAGCGTTATAGACACTACAGTTCGTCATGGCTGTGTGCATACGTTCCGAATCTCGCTGCCAGACGTATATCTGTTAGACCTTTCTTCCAGCTCAACGCGGAACTGTAATATTCTTTGTTCACTATCGATAGTATCGATCGATTATCGGTACGTAAAATCGAATCGCGAAACTAGTATTTATCGTTTATTTGTTTCTATTTTCCTTTTGTTCGTTTTTTTGTTTATTTTTTTTATTTATATATAACAAATTCGCGTACGTTGCTCGAAAGGAGATCCGAAAATGAAAGAAGAAGTCTACAATCCGAATCCGGTACTGTCAAAAAACGCTCACATCAAATCGATGTCGCAGTACAGAGAAATGTACGAAAAGTCTATCGCGGATCCGACAACTTTCTGGTTGGATGTGGCCAAACAGTTCCACTGGGAAACACCAATCGATCCGCGGCAATTTTGGTCGTACAACTTTAACGTGAATAATGGTCCAATCACGATCAAATGGCTGGAAGGGGCCTCACTTAACGTCTGCTACAATTTATTGGACAGGAATATTCGCCTAGGACACGGCGATCGAATTGCGTTTTATTGGTAAGTTAAACAATCGTAATATATTACAGTTAAGAGATTTTGAGTTGCGTTTTTTTCTTCTTTTTTGTTTTCGTTTTTACAACGCAGTTAATAACGTGAAACTCGTAGTGATCGATTAATTATGCATGCGCGACGACCGACTGATTTACAATTTTCATGGCCTAATAAATATATATTGTACATCCGAGGACAACTTTCTCCTTCTGTTCTGTGCTATTTATCAAATACGAGTGTTCAGGTACATGCATAGTTTTTTGTTTACTTTTTCGGCGTTAATAGGCGTCACCGAAACAAAAAATTTAAAAAAAAAAAAAAAAGTATTTAATAGCTCGTGTTTAATACATTTAATTAATAACTGGTATTTTTTTGATATACTACCGAATTTAAAATCTGTGTAACGGCCTTTGATTCTGATCGTATTTTGTTCTAATGCTCTCGTCTTTGTCTGTTAGACTTTGTATTCCGATTTATTAAAAACTCCTTGCGCCATATATGCGCCGTTTTTTACTTTTGCTTTATCCACTCTTCCGAACTCCCGTCCTTCCGAATTTTGTTTTATCTCCTTTTTTCTAAATGTTCCTTGATGGAGGTCTCTCGCTGATAGACCAAAAAAAAAAAAACAAACAAACACAAACGCCAATAAAGAAACGGATGTTTAATAATGAAAGGTTATATATATATAAAAAAAAAAAAAAAAACTTTAAAAACCTACGATTTTAATAATGATCTAAATATTGAAAATTCCTCATTCTTCTTCCTTAAACTTTGATTTTAGTGTAGATACCATTTACGTAAATTTCAATCCTTTTTTTTAAAAATAATGTTACTTATAAAAATTCAACGGTAATACATGCAGTTTCTAAATCGTATCCCATAAAAGTTACGATCTTCATTCTATGTAGAAAAGTTTTTTGTTGTTTTGGGTAAACAAGTTTACCTGCTGTACTTCCTTCTGAGTGCAGCTGTCCAGATTGGAAGTCAAGTTAGTTTAAAAATTCTTCGGAAGAGTATGTTTTTTTTTAGTTAGAAAAATAAAAGGCCAGAACATATTTCACGAAAGCCAGATCACATGATCGGCTACAGAAGGAATAAAATTAAGAATAGCTAATAGTAATACGAGTCAGCGAGAGATACGACCGGAAATAAGGCGTGGTACAAATCAAGATCAAGCTTGGTAAACAGATGGGACCATAAGTATTAGCCATGTGACCTAAGTTGTTACACGTGATGTCAATCCCGTATTTTCCGCGTCAAAAGAAAAATATACATATTATGCGTATAGAAACGTCGATTCGCAGATTAATCGGAGCTTATTAATCATTATTGCACCTTTTAGATTTTTACTGTAGACCTAAATAAAAAGTTAAAAAAATCGATGAAATTGCACGAATTTTTCCTGTAAAACAAAACATAAAAAAAAAAGAAAGAAAGAAAGAAAAAGAAAACTAAACACCGATATAACACTTTTTTTTTTTTTTTTTTTTTAATACTAAAACCAAACCCAATGTTCCATCATCAAGGGCCAACCTTGGATTGATCGACCGATGGTCGTTAAAAAATGCGAAAATACTAGAAGCGTAAAAAGAACATGGACAGTGAAAAATCATCAAAATCCCTGAAACCGCAATACGCGCAACAAATCTGAAATTTAGTACCCATGCGCCGTTTTTATTAGATATTCAGTAGAAACAGAATTTTAAGAGGTCCGTGTCTAAAGCTAGAAATCGCGAAAAAATCAAGATCGCGAAAAAAAAAAAGTTAAATAAATAAAGGGACAATTAAAAACACAGGATCCCTGCAATTACAGTGCATACAAACTCGAAATTCAATACGTAGGTTCCTATAAACTATTAAGTGCCACCACTAAAAATGGACGCTAAATAATTCCCCGTCTACCACTAGCATTTTCGAGAAAAAAACAAAACGTAACATTTAATCGCATTTTAATTTGCAGCGAGCAGACTGACAATAATTAGACATGTATACATGTTGAATATGTGGTAAAGGAGTTAAATGTAGCCCCCCTCCCATCTCCCTCCCTCCTCAGGGAGTTATTAATCTTTTTTAAAGCAAATATAAATATTTAATCGCATTAACGAAGAAGTGTTTGTTTCCATTTTTAACTTTTAATTTTGATAATAATATACGGCTGTTTAAATATTATAACACATGGCACAATTAAATAAGAAAATCTATTGCTTTATGGGTGTTTTTGTTACTTTTAGCTTAATAAAAAATTGCTACACTGGGGAAATCATATTCATTGGTTTATACAGTTTCTAATTGACACTTAGTCATTCGAATAGTGTCTATAATGCATTTAAAGCACATTTATTCGTTAGTTCAATCCTAAACGTTCACACATTTAATTCCGGTTTACTAGTATATCAGTTTATACGTATTTTAATAACTTCTGGCTTAACTAAAATTAATGACTATTGTAAATGCAAATTCTTACATAATCGTGTAAACTGTACATATATATCTATATATATATATATATATAACTCGGCCACTTTTGCCTCGCAAGGGTATGTGCCCCTTGACCCCTCTTGCTTTCATTTCTGTCTCTTTCTCTTCTATACTTTGTATAAAATGATCAAAATTTACAACGTAATTCTTACCCGCATCAACACAAAAAAAAAAAATAACATAACCACAAAAATCCTATTCTAACATTTAATTTTCATTATATAAAATTAAGACATTTATTCGTTACATTTTTCGTTACATAAAATTGTGAAATTTTTAAAATAACAATAACAAAAATCCTATAAAATATAACAAACGTTACATAAAATTGGGACAACTTTTCGAATGGGGGTAGCCTAAGAATTACGTTGTAATTAATATATATATATATATATAGCAGTACACCAAGGTCACATTACTTTTATATTACAAACGTATATTACCTTAAATCATTGTAGACTACCCCTTTTTATTGAGCAACAACTACTATCATTGTTCAGCTGTAATTTTGTTAAAACGTTTTTTATCTATTATTAAGAACAGTCACGGTTGTTTCAATATTAAATGTCTTTTTAATTTCAAAATATTACGTGTCATGCATAATTACATAACAATAACCATGTGAAATACTAGAAAATTATAAAAATACTTGGCGTTCCTTAAAAATGGAATGTTAACTTTAACACGCATTATTGAACTTTTTTGTTTACAAGAAAACGCTAATTAAAAAACAAAAAAAAAAAATTAATGAACAATTAAAAAAGGAATAATTGCAGTAATCAAAGCTGAGGAAATTTCAGGAATAATGCTAAGGTGACTTTAATACAAGGACTTCGATAAAGACGATAAAAAGTTACAGTCGAAGCCGCGAGAAACAGCTACATAACAAAGTACATAACAACGACGTAATATGGAATAGCTAAATACTCGTAAGTGTTAAGTACGTAAAAACGTTGCATTAATAATTCCGTCTTCTTCTCTCCTTCGTGCTGTTCGATTCCGAGCGTCGTGAATCATCCATGCTACAGTGACTGAATGCACTCACGCCGTCTACCTCGGTCCGCCACTGCTCGCAAGCATTCCTCCAGTCTTCTTCTTGTTATTTCCGAGATCTGATCGATATATCTATCTGGAGGTCGACCACGGCCTCTCCTTCCGGGACCCTTCCTCTGCATAATAATTTTTTCGAACGAATCTGGTCCATGGCGCATAACGTGTCCGAAGAATTTTAAAATGCGGCAATGGATTGTTGGTAACAGTCTTTCTTGTGCCTCGATTTCCAGACTGGTCAGTATAGACGTGTTTGTGCGCATCTCTGTCCATGGAACCCTTGGCATGCGACGCCAGAAAAACATCTCAAAAGCTTTTATTCTTTTTTCTTTTTTTTTTTTGGCTTCCTGGTTTATTGTCCATGTTTCGCACGCATATGTGGCAATAGGGAACACCAGCGCTTTGACTATCCTCTTCTTAGTAGACTTAGAGATGTGTCTGTCTTTCCATATACACGTTAAGCGCATCATTGCTTTCCGGGCTCTTTCTAATCTACTCCTAATGTCCACGTTCTCCTGTGTTTGATATAAATGCTCCTAGATAGATCAGCTGATCTTTCACTCCGATTCCACAAAGTGTCTTTGACGGGTTTAATGGCGGTAGTTCATTGCTTCTATCCACAATTAGGATTTGACTTTTCTGCCTGTTCAAGGATAGACCATTTTCCACGCTTACTTTTCCAACTCTCTCTCTAACAGTTCATTTATCTCCTTGTATGAAGATGCTATTAGAACTGTGTCGTTCGCATACCGCAGATTGCATAGTTTTTTGCCCCAATTGTAAATCCTCCTTTGCAACGATCGGTCGCCCGTTGAATCATTCTCCATATATTTTATATAGGAGTGGTGATATCACACATCCCTGTTGTACGCCAGTATTGATTTTCTATGCGCACGTTGGCAGAATTTTCCCGGTATAGAAATTGTAATAACGACACCAAGTGTCTTGGTGTGCCCATCTTATTGAATATCCTCCACATCGTATCCCATTGTACGGAGTCGAACGCCTTCTGGTAATCTAGAAAACACATGATTAGATCGCGTGCATTGCACGTAATCCATCTTTTTTAGTGGCCAAGGACATTTCCATCGCAATATTGTCTTTTCTGCTGCTTTGCACGATTTTAATTTTTTAGTCGCTTTCTCTACTTCTTTGAAGAGAATAATTCCTTCCATATCTATTAGGGTTTTCCCGTTTTCGTTCATTATATTCCTAAAACCAGGTTCAAAGTCTATTGTGATCAATTTGATCTTAAAAAAGAAATCTTTTGGTTCATTTTTTCCCCGGTGTTTTTCTACCTCGTCGCATATTTCTGTTAAGTACCTCTCTCTTTATCTATGTAATTTTGTTTCTCAACAGCTCTATCTAATTTGCGATATTCCTCTCGAGCTCCTTGTGTGGTTAAGCCTGCTGCTTTTCTTTCTTTCATTTTTTTCTGAAGCTCTATTGTTTCGGGGGTAATCCATGGCTTCTTACCCTCTTTTTTCTCCTTGAATTATTCAGCAGTCTCAGTCATTGCCTTCTTTGCCTACACCCGTAGATTGCATCCTATGCTATTTTATCGTATTTTTCTTTCGAGCCTAGATGCCAGAGGTTTTTGATACTTAAACCATTATTCGTTGACCACCTTTTTAATTGCTTGAGCCGTATCTTAATCTCGACGATCAGATGCACAATCCTATCCGGGGTATGTCTTTATATCCTTTATCGATGAACGTCATCTCTTCGGCACGAAGATGTAGTACTATTTGATTTCCTTTGGCGCCATCTGACGAAGTCCATGTATATAAACGCCTATTATGATGCTGGAACATTGTAGTCCTGATATGCAGCTGGTTTTCATTACAAAATTCAATTAGTTTCTTTCGTCTTTCGTTCCGTGTTTCTATACCATATATTTGTCTAAAACATTTCTCAGATGATCTTCTGTGTTGGCTATTTCTTCGACTTTTGCGTTAAAGTCGTTCATTATGACCTGAAGTTCTATCGTTGGAGACTCTTGTATTGTGTTACTTATTGTTGGTGTATTGTAGAAATAGCGGTAATTAACTCTTCTGACGCGTTCGTGGTCGGTGCATATGCAATCAGAAAGTTTGTTTTAACTGGATAAGTGTTTATAGTTATTGTGGCTACTCTGTCGATTACCGGCCGGTATCCCGGACTTTAAGAACTATGTTCTTGCGGACTATGAAGCCCACTCAATTTTTTGTGGAGGTCCCCTCCTGAGTAGCGGATGAAATTGCCCGAGCTGCTCGTAAAGTGGCCGGTTGCTTTCCAGTGCAGCTCCGTTAGCCCAACGATTACACACAATTTTTTGTCTCTTCTTCCACGATGGCCAATTTCCCGAATCTCAATAGTCCCTCCATGCGGCTGCCCTAAACATTTTTCAAATGTTGATACCGGGTGCATCACTTCCAGAGGGAGCCTGGGATTCTATTCGTCTATGGCCGATCGTCCATTTCACACATACAGTCCCGGACCCGCAGCGTCGATTGCTAGTCGAATCGTTCGGCATCAATACAGTGGTTCTTTTTGTAATCATGGTGATTGCTCTTGGGGCTAGGGATAACGCGGCGACCAGGTCCCTCTTCCTTTCACGTTGACAGTAACCCTGTTAACTCGGGCTTGTGACACCGCCGTACTTTTTTCCTCGGAGACTGAAGAAGATATTTTGGTTACAGAAAGTACTTCACTCAACTGCATTAAAACACTGAGAAATTAGGTTTTTGAATTAATTTTAGATTAACTTTTACGGAATTTTTAGCGTAAAACTTGTAATAATAAAATATAAAAAATTATATTGTTGATGTCATGGCACGAAAGTATTTATAAATAATTTCATTTTCATGGAAATCAACAGTTTCGCTTTTCTTTTTATTTTAAAAACAAATTACAAAACAGAAAGGCGAGTTTTCCTCCTATTTCAATGTTGCACGGATTTTATTACTATATGGAATCAATCTTATTTTTCATCTTTCCTTTTTCGAATTCTCAAGCAGCGGCCTGCTACAACCACCCTGGAGAGGCGGGGGGCGTTTCAGGCGCCTATTATGACCACTAAGTAACCGCGGCAGTTTGTACGTTATTTAAAAAATAAGAAAAAAACCTGTTGGAAGGTTACAAAATAAAAAAGTACTGACAAATTTTTTATCGATAATACGCGAAAAGAAAAAAATAATAGGAAATGTTTGCCAGAAAAATGTAATATGCAATACGGAGAAATATGTTTCTAAATTGGGCTATTTGGGCACTCTTAAGAGTAACGATCTGGTAGAGAAAGCGATTAACGAATTAATAACAAAATGGAAAACGTAAAATTACCGTGAATGAAATATACATGCGGCAGAGATGATAAATAAAGAAAGTTGCAGAATAAATATTTTGAAGTACGGAAAACATACGGAAATAAAATAAATAAAAAGAAAAAAATGCTTTTATTTATCATTCGCAATATTAATTTACTCACAAAAAGGCAACTACCAATTTTTAATAATAAACTACACTTAAACTAATCAAATATTTAAAAAAAAAAAAATGAATTTACTTCTAAATACGCTAAAAAGTAGAAAACAGAATTTTTTTCGAATGAAAATTTAAAATGTTTGCTAAACTAGAATAGCGCCTCATGCTTTTGTACTATAGTTTAGCGACTTCTCCTTCCTTCTTTTTTTTTTTTTTTTTCACCGTACCGGTAAAAACCATAAATGATGTCCGTGATAATCTCCTCGTTCTCCATTCCATGTCGATTTGCTCTGGATCGCTAGCCATATTGGCATCGAGGGTAACAAAATTAGCACGGTTACTTCATTTTCTTGATTTAACCCCTGTAAATTCCTACTTCCAACCTATTTCCCTTATAGTTAAAATTCCATATTAGATTTTGGTTAAATATGCATGTTTCTCCCTTTTCCAGCAAACTTCCCTTCTACCTGTCCATCCAGCCGGATCTCCCTATGACTTTCCTACTAGCGTTCCGCTGTCGCCAATATTATTCATTTACGCCTTAATCATAGTCTTCCTCGCGTTTTCGTTTTAGCACCCTCTTCTAATTGTCGTTTTCATCCTAATCACAAAGCTGTCTGTGATCCCAACCATACCTTTTTTTTTTTTTTTTTTTTTTTTTTTTTTATAAATAATAATTTGCGGGTCTCACAAGGCACGGCCCGTCTGTGGGTTCCCAACATAATTATATCATTTATTTATACAATATAACATCAACTTAACTTAAGTACTACTTTCTGTTACAACATAAAAAGTGTTAACTGATATATGTATATTACTCTACTACAAAATCCACACTCTCATTATTTATCATTTATATTACAATTATACCATCATCTAAAATAATATTTCCTATTACAATACCTTAATAATGTTAACTTTTATATATTACAATAATACAATATAATTTTTATACAACTACCACTCTCTCATTAGCAGCTTAAAACTGGAGATAGTAACGAGTCTCATGTCAACGTAGTCAATGTTATAAGTGGTTATTACTAACGATACTTTTTTTTTTTTTTATTTATTTTTTGTTTGTTATTATCTCTATTGCTCTTTACAGTACGATATCAACCAAATTTTAACCTTGTTTTTCCATCTCTCCAGATTTTTTGTCATTTCGAATTTCCTTTGATATCTTCCCCATTAATAATTTTATTAATACCTCTTCCTCCGCATTGGGTCTATTTTACCGCTAATCCCCCTAGATCGTACATAGCAAGGTTTATAGTAATTTCTAGTCCTGTACGTTCTAGTTGGTAACTGTCTATCTTTGAGGAGTTTAGCACTGAGTAATTTGCTGTAATAATATAACATTTTTGGTGACATTTCGTTATTTTTGTTCCACCAAGTGATGTTAGCTAATGCGTCCATTTTATTCTGGTTGTGTAAGACCAGTTTTAAACATTTTTTTTTTGCAATTTGTTGATTTTTCTCATTTCAGTAATTTTCGCGTCACCCCAAATTCCGATTCCATATTTAATTTTCGACATTATTACAGCTCCGAAATATTAAGCTTTTTTATGTCACACCTTGTTTTAATTTATATAGTGCAAAAATATAGTTTACCTGACTTTTCCCGCAATATTGTCAATATGGTTTCTCCATGTTAGACCTTTATCTAATGTTATCCCAAGATATTTTAATTCATTCACATTTTCTAACTTTTCACATACTATGTAAACACTTTGTATTATGTAAAATTAATTTTGGGACGAACGTTCTAAACCGGCTTGGCGTTCTTATATGCATCACTTTTGTTTTTCTATGAAAGTCTATCCTTCTCGACTGAAAGTGCCATTCTTTATTCTAATTTTTTATCCCTTGAATTTCCTGGACTTTATTTCGTCTTATACATCCTGCCCCACTTTCCTCCAAGTTCATTATCTCAGTTCTTAGGTCCTTCATTTTATCAATTATTGACCGAAGTAGAATATAACTAACTCTCTCCTGTCTTGTCGTCGCTGGGAGGAGGTTCATTATCGGCATTGCTAAAAAAAAAAAAAACCCTCGACCATATGTTAGGGGCATATATTAATAGATGAAAGCTAACTTATTCCTCAGACGTCTACGATTTACTTATCGACAATTCTACAGTCTTTTCACACTGCCTATCTCCCAACTCTCTTCGAATTTAATATCCCAGATCACTTTTCACCTCTTGTTAGTAATTCTTTTCATCGTAGAACTTTTTTCTCTACTCCACCGCTAGACACTAATCTTTCATAGATTAACCCAAGTTCCTGTATACAACATCTACTTTATAAAAACTGCTTCCTGGCTTCAGAATTCTTTTTGTCTTTTTTTTATCGACAGTATATTCACTTATTCCCCTTATCACGGTATCTTAAGGGCCAACTCTCAACTTCAGAATTCATATCAATGAGGGAAGAAATGCTTTATC
This sequence comes from Icerya purchasi, assembly GCA_039619475.1. NCBI lineage: Eukaryota > Metazoa > Arthropoda > Insecta > Hemiptera > Monophlebidae > Icerya > Icerya purchasi. Next base: position 246,153,645 of record CM077115.1, read on the forward strand.
CAATATCCATCTTTTCATCTCCGCCCTTTGGACCCTTTTTTAATTTCCCTCAAATTAAACAATGTTCCAATAATCCCACTTGTTTCTTCCTCTCATTATTATTTGGGTGTCTTTCATTATAGAAACGCATCAGCCATCTATACTTATCATCTCTTTAAAAAACTCAACTTTATTAAGTCTCTCTCCGCAATAATTGGGGAAGTGATCCCCCTACATCTTACTCACGTGTTTTACAAATCCCTTACCCGTTTTATTCTTGATTACTGTTGTTTTATCTATTCAAATCCGATCGCGCCCAAAATAGATATTTCCCCTTTTGCCTTAAACCCCGAAAAACTACTCTGATCACTGCTCTACACGCAGGATAACTTACATTTCCTTCTTTTTTTTTTTTTTTTTTTATTCGAAAAACATGTCTAGATTATATTGTTTTCTTATTAAAAGTTTACCTATTTCTTCATCCATTATTAAGTTCCTCCTTACTGCTCTGTATACGATATCTCTATTCGCCTTCTTCAGTTTTCACCTCTTATGATAAGCCGCCCTATTTCGCCTTCAGCTTTTCTGCGTTTTTTATTTTCGTTATTTTTTTTTTTTTTTGAAGTAATTAAAAATTTTATTAATACATATTTTCTTAATTCTAAGAATAGAGCATATAAAAGTCATGATGCAAAGGATAACTCCCATTAACACGTGCCTATATTATGCAGAATTAAAATATCCGTCACTACAACGTATCACAATTGAACGCCGTAGTTTTAATGCAGTCAAGCTTTTTCATATCATTAGCGAAAATATTAAACAACAAATAATCGTATAACACTTTGAAGAAGTACATTCAGGATGGCGGACTGTTGGCTGGTCTTTAAGTAGCTTAGGTGTAGAGCTCTCACCGTGACAACCTTAGTAGTTAAAACCATTAATGCAATGGGGAAAAAAAAAAATTAATCAACCGACTAATTTTTAAATTTTTTTCTAGCAACCATATGGCCAAAACTTTTTAAAAGTATAGAGAAATAATTTGTTGAAAAAAAAAAAAGTTAAAATTGAAATCTCGCAAAACGGTTTATAGACAAGTCAAAAAACGAAAAAACATAATTTCAACTGCAACGCATTAGAATATGGTATTATCAGGTATTGAAAAGGATCTTTTTTAAGGACCTCCTTTTTTTCTGAAGATAAGAAGAAAATGCTTTACGAAAAATTATAAGTTTACGCTTCAAGATATTAAGTATACAAGAAACGAGAAAAGCAAATGGACCGCGTAATTTTATAAAATAAAATTTTTAAAAAATCTTTCCTTCTACCTACGTGTTATTAATCGAGACACTTCATTTACAGTTCCATAATTATTTAAAAACGGCTACCTTGACGCACGTTTTTCCACTATACATGGAATGACAATTGCCACGCTAGAGAAGTTTTCCACTTCGGATCAGATAACCGAAATTTCGAGAAAATCTGCAATTGTTCAAATCCGAAAGGACCCATTTTAACGTTAAGTTAACTAAAATTCTATTTAAAAAAAAAAAAAAAACCCTCCGGAAGCCTATTTTGCAACTGTACAAAACGTAATTTTCGCTTATTAATCATCAGATAGGAAAAGTTTTGGGGACCACTCCGAAAAACTCATTCGCGAAAACATACGTAGCTTTGTGCCAGATTTTTTCAAATTGGCATCCTAGCAACTCCATCTTGTATTTCTCTCTCAGCTTAGAGCAAAGACGTTTAGCTAGTTCGTTTCCTTATCGCAGCATCCGGAGCATTTTTATTCGAGTACATTCCAAAAGGCCGTTTCGGGTATACACTGCCGTGACTTTACTTGCTCGAACATCATACTATACTTCTTCCTGAAACGAAATAATATCCTTGCGCAGAGTTTATAGATTTTTGTTTTCGAACTTGTCGCACTAATAATGGTGAAACACTTTTTCTTTTTTACGAAACGCGTGCATAGCTCCGTTGCAATTTGAAGGTCGCGAGCATGATCGAGATTAAAATCCTTCTCATTTTACATTTTGTTCGATAATTAACTTTTTTTCCGTTTTAATTTTTAATCGCACCAATAAACTACTAACAGTAATTACTCGATTACCGACAATGGCAAATCAACCGTTCGATTCCAGGTCATCGTTCTTTTACTAATCACAGAAAGGTGGTATACCGACAGTGCTGATTTTAATTCACCGACTGGCAAACAATTAAAGGCCAAAGGTGAGAATACCATGACGTGGCTGTCTCATTCACACTCGGTTTAACTGTGATAAATCAATCGAGGAAACTACAACGTAGTTCAGAAACAATTTTAATAATCCCCCACTACAATCTCGCTTTTTTTTCGTTTTCTTCGTTGTTTTATTTTTCGTGAATCGAATGAAATCGAATGTCAACACTATTATCAGCGCGACCTTATACATCGTAATACGTATATTTTAAAACAATCTCAGTTATAAAGAGAGCGCCATTTTTTTCGCTCGGGTTTAAAAAAAAAATCGAAAAATCGTTTTTTCTAATCATCCGCGTACGGTTTTAGAAATTACTTTAACCCAGATTTTTCCTTTTTTCTTTTTTCGAGCCCGCTACGGAAATCGTGAATCTAGGTTGTCAAAAAAGGTAATTTTTTCTTCATATCCGAAATTAATACAAAAAAAAAATTAATTAATTAATTAATTCACGCGTGTTGGTCATAATACCCCGTACCGTATACGGAATTTTTGTAACAAACTTGAAAGCGCAATCTTGACATTGAAAATCAGGCATCCGTTTTTTGTAACATAGCTGGGAATGATAAGCAATATTACATTTATAATTTTTTTTTTTCGTCCGTTTGAAATTACGTTAAATATCGTAAATTTCAGGAGCAGCGATGGAGAGTGAATTTTTTTTAGCAATCTAAACTGGAAAAAAAGTGCTCATTCCCCGAATATCGTAATAAATAATCTTCGCGAAATCAGCCAGAGTATTTTCTTATACGTCGTGTAATTTTTAAAAACGGATTGTTATGTTTTTTTAGAATTTAAATTATGAAAACGTTTTCACAATTTCGTTTCGATATTTCGAGTGTCCCAACATTACCCAAAACCGGTCAATACTACTTCTCACATTAATAAAAAAAAAATAAAAAAAAAAAACAAAAAAAAACAGCGAACGCTGGTGAAAAAGTAATTTTGAAAGATTTAAAAAAAAAATTGTTGTTACTAAAATGACCCTTATTACATCGCGTCACTTCTAGTCACTAATAATTTAACTCATGTGCAGATAGGCGGATTTTTATACTTTTGAAATTTAAAAAAAAGGATTATCGTATGCGCAGTTAAATGTATTACTCGATCGCTTAATGGGGGGGGGGCTGGCTTATCAGTAATAGAACAACCCGTTTCATTCGCAGTGTACGTATTACAAAGCCCGATTGCCGGCTAATCAGCGCAGTTGCTGTGCCTCGTTAGGAACTAATGTCTACATCATATATCAATAATAATTTACAGATGATACATTTAAAATCAATTGTTTAACGCGTAAATTGCACATCTTGTCAACTACATTTTATGAAGAAAAAGACACTTCTCTAAAGTAATTTCGCTCGAAGCGTATTTACAGTAATTCTGAAGTTTATTCATATAGGATATTTTACACAGAAGCGCTCTCCGGATTAATTCTGCGGATGAAAGGTTAAATATGTAGTGATTATTTAGCGGTTATAACTGCATTCTAATAATTGTAGAAAAATCTCACCTTTATCGTAAAGATTAAAATCCCTATTTGAAAGTTCGATAACCATCCAAACCCGGCGGTGCATCAGATTTTTTGCTCACTATTCGAGATTTAAGACTCCTTAAACGTTTTAAACCGAACGACCTAGTCGTATTACAAAATTTTATTACATATACGTGTACATAAATATAGCAAAGAATAAACACAGTGGTCTATTCCAACGTAGTAATTTAGTTTCAATTATAAGTGTTACTTATTTAAAAATAGTTTTAAGATTGTAAAATAAAGCTACGTATACTGCGATATGTTTCCATTCAATTATAAACAACAATTGAAGGAGTTCAGAATGTCCACATTGGAAAATAGAAGAAAAACATCTGCTTTGTTATTTATACGTGTAATTTATTGACTGGTACTAGATATGATTTTATATGATGTATTAGACTTAAGATGTATATAACGAATAAACGATATAATTATGTTGGGAACCCACAGACGGGCAATTGCCTTGTGGGACCCGCAAATTATTTTAAAAAAAAAAAAAAAAAAAAAAAAAAAAAATTACTTTCAAAAGTTGGTTTCCGAGTTCCCAGATTAACGGCTAGAAAAATGCAATTATTGCATGTACCCTTTGCAAGAACGAAGAGCTATATACGAATTCTCCCCTTTTGACTGCGGTAAAAATAACAAATTATTTTTTAATGAACGAATCGGAGGCTGACATGTTCTTTACTAACATGAATTAAGCAGATGGTTGAATTATTTTACCGCTCTATAGGTTAATTAAAAGCGTGCGAAGTAGTAATCTACCCTCAACCATATATATTAGCGATATATGAACAATTTTAATTCCTTAATTTATATTAATTCGCTTGTGTCACATAGTACGTGCGTCTGTATGTGTCATGGATGTATACGTGTTATATGTGGTTGGTGTGTGTATGTGTTTGCGTATATATGAATGTGCGTATAACTTCATTGCAATGAGTGCTTACTAAGAAGATATTTTATGTTCATAAGGAATAAATTTATTTTGTATTGATCGTTTATTAAAATCATATTAATTCATTATATGACCTATGTGTATTCTTGTGTGTTACATGGTGAGTGTATGCATATGTGCGTTACATGTGATTGGTGTATGTGTGTGCCTACATGTGTGGATGTGTGTATTAAAGTGTGTTTTGCTTATGGTTTGTGTGTTGTTATATATTTATTATATATACATGTATATAGCTCTAATGTATACACTGTAATTGGTTTCATGCTGCTGTGTATATTACCTCTACTAAATAAATAAATAAATAAATAAATAAATAAATAAATAAATTTCGGCACAATTTGCTCGATCTATTCTGTCGACAACACATATTTCAGGAGACACAATCACAGAGTGTAAAACATTGCTCAAAAGTAAAATTAGTAAAGGAAGCAAAATCATTTAACGAATGTGTAATACTAGTAATGTCGTATGGCGCAGAGATTTAAATAAGTAATCGACAAAAATGGGAAAACCGAAAGTAAAATGTAACTTTCTCTGTTCATCGAGCTGCAAGACAAAAAACAAACCGAGAAGATCAGAGAAGAAACAGGGTATGAAAATGTACAGCGATAAACAAATGGGCGTCGGTCGGATATGCCGAATGACACGAGTCGGATGGAACATCGACAAAAGAGCTAGTACGGAAATCACATGGTGGAAGACCAGACAGAAGATGGCCCGGTAATATGGTCAGGAAGCAGTAGAAAACGTAAGATAAAAAAAAAATGGAAAACGTTAAAGAAGATATACATCAATAGAATGTAACAAAAGCGAAGAAGAATATAATACGATGGATTAGGCCGTTCTTCCACTGTCGGTTGCAGATTTTTGTACTCATTTTCAGTTCGTAATATTACTCTTGTTTCCCCTTAAATGACCGCATTCCAAATTATGGCCCAACTCCTATTCTTCTTCGTTCTCTAATTATGGCCCATTTTACTTATATTTGTTCAACCATCTCTTCCTTCTAATTCATGGTTTTCGGGATACCCTCCCTTAAACGCTTGTTATCCTTCTCGCTTTAGTCATAGTTCCTTGCTGCATTATTTTCGCGGTTTTCATCTGCTTCTACTCAATTTTCTCCCTTTCAATCCCCTTCTAATTACTTTCTTTACAGGTCTAATATCATGTTTCAATTGAACGTTTGACCTTACTAAAACTCGATATCCCTACCCCACTTACCATCGATGCCTCTTACATTCTCTCATTTCGTTCTATTTCTGTTATTCCTGCCCTCGAATTTTATCCTCTATCCTTAAACGTTAAGAGTTGTTTAATTTTATTTTCTCCTTCTTCCCGCCATTTTTTCGGCTAATATTCTCGTTGACAAACACATAAAAAAGAAGAAGAAGAAAAAAAAAAGAATCTCGGCTGAATTGAAATAAATAAATCATTACTTCGTTAACGTAGCAGAAAAAATGTCTGAATGCGACGTCTATTGAACTGGAGCAGTTTCATTACCACAAGCGATTAATCTTACTTGCACAGAAAATACAGTTTCAAAAATTACTCTTGTCCATATCTGTCTGCGAATCGAGAAGTCTTTTTATTCCAAGAGAAGAACTTTTTACGTCATTTTTTTGAAAATTAAATTAAATTTAAGGTAGCCTAACAACATGTATGGTTTTCGCCCTGGTCACGGCCTCCCGGATTGTATCAGTTCGTTCTTGGTAGACGTCTACTCGGCATTCATCCGTAAAGAATTTCTTGTTGTTTCTTTTGTTGACATTAGTGCGGCCTTCGACAATGTTCACCTCCCTACTTTGTTTGATATAATGCTTTCCTTTAATATACCCGCTCACTTCTCTTCCCTCATTAGTAATCTTTTTAAATGCAGAACTGTTATTCTTTCTACTCCTTCTAAAACCTACATTAGGTCAGTATTCCGCGGATTGCCACAAGGCTCCTGTCTTAGTCCAACTCTGTTCAACATCTATTTTATCAATATCGCTTCCATTTCTCTAAGTTCACCTTCCCCCTCTTTTTTACGCTGATGATATCCTCATCTACTCCTCTCATCGTAATATTTCGGTCGCTAGCTCCCAGCTCCGAAATTCTTTAACATCATTAGAAAGATTTCTATCAAATATACATCTTTCAATTTCATCTGTTAAATCCTCTTTTGTTGTGTTTACTCTCCGCCCTTTTGACCCCTCCCTAATTAGCCTCGTCATCAATAACGTTGCGATCCCTCTTTCTTCCTCTTTCCGCTATTTAGGCATTTTTCTAGACAGTCGCCTTTCGTTCCATAATCACAACAACTATCTCTACCTGTCTTCCCTCAAAAGGCTCAACCTGATAAAGTCTCTTTCCCATACTAATTGGAGTGGAGATCCATGCATTCTACTAATGTTCTACAAATCCTTTATTCGTTCTATCCTTGATTATTGTTGTTTAATATATGGAAATTCATCCAGATCCTTGCTCTCCAAACTCGACCGTGTTCAAAATGTTTGTCTTCGTCTCTGTCTCTGGGAGCTAGGAAGTCTACCCTATCCCTGCTTTACATGCAGAATCACTCATTCCTCCTCTCTTCGTTCGAAGGTCCTATCTCGGTTATCGCTTTTTAATCAAACGTCTTCCTATTTCTTCTTCTTCCCTTGTTAATTCCTATTCTTATATCCACCGCAACTGGCGATTTGCCACCGACAAAACGCCAATACTATCTATCATTTCCACCCGACTCTCTCAGTTTTCTCCTTATATTTATTCATACGACAAGTTGCCATACTTTTCTTCCAATTTTTCCACACACCTACATCCTATTAATTGTTTATTTTTAACTTGCCCTACCAAACCTCTCCTTCATCATGTTGTCCAATCAGAATTCTTAAATACCGCGTTGGCTCTCTTTTCCCTAATCATTTTGCGATCTTTACTGACGGCTCCAAAGGACCCGATGGAGTTGGCTCGGCCTTCTTCTGTCCTTCCTCAAACTATTTCGAAACCTTCAAACTTCCTTCCTTTTGTTCAGTATTCTATGCCGAGTCTACTGCCATCCTGCGTGCCGTCCTTTTTGTTGCTTCTTCCCTAGTTTCGCATGAAGTCCTTATTATATCGGATTCCCACAGTGTCCTTCAAGTCATCTCCTCTTCTTTTCCTTTTTCCTCCGCTGATTGCATAATCCTTCTCATACGCTCTCTTATTCACAACATTTTTCTTTCTCACTCTATCCAAATTGACCTACTGTGGATTCCTGGCCACTCTAGAATCGAGGGTAACGAATCGGCCGATACACTAGCTCGTTCATCCTCTTCTATCGGTGAATTCCTCAGCGTCTTTTCATCTCATAATATTAATCTCCTCTCCACTTCGGCTCATTCCAAACTATGGTTAAATTCGTATTCCTCTTCATTCTCAAATCCGGATTCCTTTTATCTCTTTATCCAGCCTAATCTACCGTCTTATCCATGGTTTTTCAATTTTCCCTCCATGCGGCGTTCAACTCTCTCTGCAATCTGTCGCCTACGCTTTGGGCACAGTTTCCTTCCTGCTTCCCTATTTCGTTTTTCTCTAGTCCCCTCTCCTCACTGTCCCCTAGACCCCTCCTCTCGCAACTTTATAGGTGACGCTAATCACATTTTGTTTGAGTGCACTTATATCGCTTCCGAACGTTCTTCCTTGTATTGTCAAGTGGTCTTCCAACTCCGTACTGTGCATCTTTTGTCCTCTCCTTGCCATCACCCTCGGTCATTCCAGCACTTGAGTCTTTCCTATCTTCTATATCTGATCGCGCAAACATCTGATTCCGCTTCTTATTCTTCCCCCTCTTCTTGGGCCAATGTCTTTATGACAAACCCCAAAAAAAAAAAAAAAAAAAGTTAAAAAAAAAACCAAAACGAAAATGTTTCATCATTCAAATTCATCGATTTCGTTTACATATGATAATACAAATTCTTATTATCAGTTCCACTGCTGACGTGCCAAAAAAAAAAAAAAAATAAGTCATTTTAAATGAGGTTGCTAAGCTCAAACTTGCTAAAAAGCGTGTATTTCTATTATCTGTGAACTTTCATTATTCATAAGTAACCTGTTTGTGGATTTGAGAAATAATAAATATTAGAGCGTTTTAAAAATAGATTAAGGATTCGAAAATTAAAAAAAAAAAAAAAAAAAAAAATTGCACCCAATTAAATTTATTAGTAAGCGTAAAAAAGACTGATAATAAATGGATTTTTTTTCGTTTTGCTTTTTGAATTTTAATTTGTATGATTTACAGTTAATGAACTCTGGTGGTTATTTTACATAAAATTAAAGCAAAAAAGACAAAACAAAAAAAATAAAAATACGACACTAAAGTAACGGAAAAAAATTCGCCAATTGTCAAATTAATTTTTTTGAAAATAATTACAACACAAAAATAATAGAAGTACAGTTGTATGCGTATAATAAAAAGGTGAACACACCGGGTAGCGGATGTATAAGTGTACATTAGAAGTAATTTGTTTGTTTTCGTATTTTTTTTTAATATTTCCATATTTTTTTGGTTTTATCATAAAAAAGTATGGCAGAGATGACCGACGGTGCCGCATTATGTAAACGAGTACCGTACGAATTCCTTAAAATTACCTATTAAAATACAACTACGAGAAAAATGTTGTTTCTTTCGCAATTACGTATATTATCGGAAGAGTCCAAAACTCTTTCTTTTTCGACTAAAATTTAACCAAAAAATCAGTTAAATTATTAAATAAACTCGTAACAACATTCTGGTTAAAAATACTATTTGCTAAAAAACACATGAATTATCATAAACTGTAAATTGCACACATTCATAAAGCAAAAAAAAATCGATTTATTCGCACTTATCATTCTTTTTCACGCTTACTAACAAATTTAATTGCGTGCAAGGTTTGTTTTTTTTTTTTTTTTTTTTTTTTTTAATTTTTGAACTCGCAATCTATTTCCAAAACGTTCTAATATTTATTCGTTCTAAAATCCGTAATTATAACATTAAAATGGTGATAATTAACATTTCAAAACACATCTATGGCGACCGAGTTTGTTTAAATATAAACCCTAAAAATTAATCGGCAAACGATTAATGTCGCATACGAATAAGAAACCGGAAACTATACTTCTGACGACAACAAAGCGCGGTAAATAAAAAAAAAAATAAATAAATAAAAAAAGCTTATCGTAAAGGTAGCACTGAAGAGGACTATGTTCCAAATTATGATCGAGAGGATTGAAGAAAGCAAAAAAACGAAAACGGAACTTTTATAGAAACGAAAAAAAAAAAAAAATGGAAAACAATTAGAAAAATTTTTGACGGTAATTGACTAAAACGGGCAATTATTAAAAACGGACGAAACTGCGCAACAGTCATACATATTTAATACAATGACTGCTGAATACTGATCGACGTAAATAATCGAAATAAATAATCGTTTCTGTACAATAAACGATGATTATCAAAAACTAACCGGAATAGATAACTGAAAATAAATTGTGAAAATAAATAAAACACGAAAACGCAATTAAATTAGTAATCAAACAAATAAAATAAAACAAATTTAACGAAATGAAAATTAATAAATTAAATAACGCAAATCTCATCTAATTCGCCAGCGTTAAACTACATCAAACTCTGCAATCAGAATGTTTTATTGTTTTTTTTTTTTACGAATAAGGAACATTAGCTCAATTTTCCACTAAGTCTATACTTAAACAGCTACTTGAAACATAATATACAACAACAGCATAAGCCGCTGTACCAAACGGAGAGAAGCGAAAAAAAAACAAAAAACGTAAAAGTGAAAAATTAAATATAAACAGTTGTTCCGAATAATTTTTTATAATAATCTTCTATAATTTTAAGAAGACGAATATATGGCAACTCATGATGGTCACCGCAGCAAATTAACCAATATCATAAGGTAGGAAAATACCTGCAATAATTGCAAGTAAGAGTTAACTTTCTACTTCACCATTCTAAATAAGAGAAAACCGTAATGGATTAAAAAAATGATCGCACCTTCGAATTATTTGTAGCGAAAACTGATAAAGCATCATCACCCAAAGTCGTTACACTTACACATTTCTAACGTAATGTTATAATTAATAACACGCTATTTATTAACGAGATCAATTAAAACGTTGAAGCACCAGGAAAAAACCACTACGACACATGATGAATTGCGCGAACATGACATAATTAATACCATTAGTTTGCATTGTTAAAATCTCTAAGCTAGCTACCATAGAGTTTAGTTGGTTAGGCAGTGGTGTCTTGTTCAGGCAGGGACTTGGTTCGAATCCCGTTGCCGCCCATTGAAACTTCAAAAAAAAAATTTCACTTGCGCTAGTATATAATAATAAGTCGATGCAATTGACGTCCCCTTCCGGCCAAAAATAAAAAATGAAAAATAAAATTTACCTTAGCCGCTTCACTTCAAAGCATAATTCTAAATGATAGAAACAAAAGCGTATTATTAAAAACATGCGAAAGTTTAATTTCACCATACCGATGTCCTTAAAATTACGCACCTTTTTCATTAATAATTTATAATTGAGAAATTCGTAACATCAGTTGCCCGAATCCACTTGGTCTGATTAATAAAGGACATATCTATTTATTAATGACTCTATATGTCATTCTTAGCGCGGGAGACATACAAAAAAAAAAAAAAAAAATGCCCGTCACAATGCATGCAGGATACACAAGAGTCCAATCAAATGGACTAGCTGAATTTCCGACTTATTTAAACCTGGTCAGGAAATTGCGCAAAGAACAAAAAATATAACTGAGAATAACACGTAGTCAATTGAAAACGATTCTCCTAAAAGCAGTTTAGAAGAAAAAATATATTAGGGGTCACGGGAGCTTGTTGCCCAAGGACAAGGTCTCAAGGGTGGCCGAGTTTTATATCATTATTAATTTTATACTTTGTTTTGCCACAATATCAACATAAAAACCCGAATTAATAATACCCTTTTCGACGCACAAACGTACCGAACATTAATATTTTCTCTACCCTTTAAATTTTGCGAAATTTGGGAATATTTTAATGATTATGATCGAATTTAATAATTGAAAATATCTTATTATTACACCTATTTTACGTTGCTCCAGGATCGTAACTAAGATCGGTTTAGATAATAAAGTAACAATTCAAAAACTGAAAAGTCAGTTCGGTATTCAGTATTGCGTATCATATGATTTCATTTCGTATCTTGATTGCGCGTTTAATTTTTTTTTTGTTTTTTTTTTTTGGGGCTCGTCAACCAAGGACCTTTACCCAGAAACAAAAGGTAAGGAAAGAAGTCGGTTATATTTTGATTCGATCAGAAATTTTAATTCCGCCTTTAATATCCAGCTTACTTTAATACAAAAAATCAAATTTTCAACAAACGATTCGCCTAATGAAAGCAAATTATTTGCATTAGCCGATCTGTTTAATTCTCGATTTTAAAACCGGAAAAAGATAACAAAGCGCTTAATCCGAGATGTTCTTTTGTGTTGTTCAAAAACGTGGTAACTTCGAAGGAAAAAAACGTGTGTTGGATTTCTTCGTTTTTTTAAATTTGCAAACATTTTTAATAATTTCTCAAATTGAATTTTAGGACATATAACTTAAATACGACCAAGTTTAACTTTTTATTTTAAAACTATTTCTATTAAAAAATCATTATACCTTTTTTCAATCATATATTAATATACACACATATATATATATGTAATTACTATATAAATGCCATTGTACGGATTAGTATACAGCATACTCAACTCTTTGCACCCCACAAAATTTTTAAAGCTAATGTCCATTGATTAGCTACAATTATTTTTTTTTTGTTCTCGCACGTGCCATTTTAATTATTTTCTTTGCGAAATACTGTATACATAGTTAATAATAATAAAAAACAAAATTACAGTATTTGTCCTTGATCAAGAAATTATTCTACTTTTTTTTTATTCTTTTGTTTCTGCGCGGACAATCTTAGTTACACAATTAACCGAGGCACTTAGAAAGAGGTCTCCTCGAATGCCCACTTTAAAATATAGGTTAATATATTCTTTTACATAGTAACATTTCCGGATGTCCCAGTTAAATCTGAACTTTAATCGTCCATTCCGTTATAACGTATCCAATAATATTAACAGAGAGAAGAAAGGACGCTGTTGGTTGTTCATGTGTAAATACGAAAATTGTCTGAAATCAAACGTCGCGCGTCACCGTTTTGCAATTGACCATTTTCCAATTTGGCTTTCACAGCTTCTCGAAATTGTTACTGGTTTTTTTACTTTTCGGACTAGTCAACTATAACCCAGCGCAAGAGGAATTCATCTGCATTCTTAATTTACGCAATCAAAAAATTCGAACCAGGTCCTACTCGAACAAAACATCACTACGCTACGTCAATCGTTTTTTGTTTTTGTTTTTAAATTACAGTTTTAAATTTTACCGGTATTTCTGTGGCATAGTCAAGGAGGATTACTCCCTCCCGGAATTTAGTCATTAACGTTTCTCCTTTAATTCGATTTTTTGCTGACAATTATTATAGTTTTATATATTTATACGGCAGTAACCTATTAAACGAAAGTAAAACGCACCGATTAGTATCCCTAATGTAGAATCTATTTTAAAACTAATTTTAAAAAATTTGACAAATACATTTAAATCTCTTATAGAACTACTCCAACTTCTTATGTAATATCTAACGTCATGCCACTTGATTTATTTCTAATTGGTAAAGCTATTATATCTGAGTATCGAGTAACCAAAAATTTAGAGCAGGTCAAATCTCTCGCCTTTCTTAAAAATAATAATATAAACAGTGATCTTCGCATGGATCCACAAATTAACATTCTCAAAAAATATATCAGGGATAAGCTTATAAACATTTGGCAAGATAGTTGGGACCAGGGAGTAACTGGTAGAAAAACATATACCTTCTTTCCCAGTATTGTGAACAAATTACAAAACAAAAATTTACACATTACATTCTACAGCGTTCAGGTTCTCTCTGGACATGGTGCACTAGGTGAATTACAGATTTAAATTAACCGATTCTCCTAATTATAAATACTGTGGCAATGATGTTGTAGATAACATATATCATATAATTTTCCATTGTACAGCTCTTTCAAACCTAAGGGAAAAACATAACATCAATTCCAGTACCCAGCTAATAATAACCCAAAAGTTAGATAACCTTCTAACATTTATTCATGAGGCAATGAAAAAGAAATTCATTCAGCCGATCATTAGCCATTAATAAGCTGATCAGACCTCTTTCAGTAAGATTAATCTTATAAATTACTGATAAAAAAAAAATATATATATATATATTATGCATTATATAAATTTAACATTAAGTATATTTATTGAATTAAATATATAAGAATTTGTATAAACATGCATATATTTAGTCAAATAAATCTATGTCGAATACATACACATGCTACATGAATGTAAGATTGTGCGATTATTCCATATACCTATAATTAAGAAAACATATTTAATATAATATTTAAGGTTTTTCTATTGTAAACAATATAGTTATAATCTATATTATCAGGAGCTTTACTTAATAAGATACATTTCAATGTAATGTTTATAATTTAAGAATACTTAAGTTCGCATTTGGTGACTAAGTTATAACATCACTAGTATGTTATTACATGTAAGTACATATAAAATTTGTTTACTTGTATTACTGAAAATATATTTGCCCCATCGGTATATCCAGATTGGGGACCCCGAAAAAAAAAAAAAAAAAACCCCAAAAAACATGGGAACTGTATAAAAATAAAAAATATCTAGTGGTTTGTTTTTCTATTACAATATTTGGCGAAAGAAAAAAAAAAACATAAAAAGAAGAGGCTATAAATACGATTATGGCTGCAAATAAGGCTGGATTTGATGCAAGACTGCGCGATCAGAAATTACTTTTTTTATTACATATATATATATATTATATAGCTACATATAAACAGACAAAGACAAAACAGTTTAGTACCTTTTTCTCCTTTGTTTATTAACCGATTTTCTTATTTATTTATTTTTTCTTATTTAAATAAAAAATTAATTCAAAACATGAAAAATTAAATCGCTATAGCCAGTAAATCCTTTTCTTATTAAAATGTTTTAATTTTTCCTAATAATCATCATTATGGGCATTTTTACAGTGTACTAAATCTTAAGGTGTCATTTAATATCAATAAATGAGAGTTTTTTAAAAATTGTGTTTTACTATTATTTTATTGAATTTATTTTTTATTCAATTATAATAGTACTGAACTGTTTTGTATTGTATGTACATATAAAAGTGTATGTTTTCAGATATATAATGAACGAATGTATTAGAAGAAGAAATTTTAAAAATATGCAAACTCATATATGTTTTCCTCAAATCTTTAATAATAATTATGGTCGAATTTTGACCAATGGGCGAACACTAGTATATATGTATACATACATCTATATATAAAATATAGCATATCGTACTGTGTTTATTATAGTGCTCTTATAGATAGTTGACTACTTGGCTATTTTTAATGAAATATATAACGAATGCAATTACAATCGGAAAATTCTGAAGGATTTTATTATTTATAAAAGAAGGTCAATGGAGTGAGCGTACTGAACAACTACAAAGCGTAGTGAAGTTTTCGACTCTGGGAACAGAAAGACCGGGAAGGGGAGAGCTGTTTGAAAAATAAAAAAGTTGCGTGTCCATGGCGGTACCAGGGAGTTACTAGACCGGGGAAAGAAAGTATGTTTATACTGTGATACGATAAGAGAAACTTCTGACAATGGATCATTAGGGAATTCTGAGGTATTGGGAAAGTCATTCAGATGAACGGGGAGAGAACGTTTTCGAGAGAAAAGAGAACGGAGGTCCCGCGCTGACAATAAAAGTCTTCGAAATATTTTAATAGAGAGGTACCAAACAAGGCACATAAGCTAACTATTGCCGTGCACCAAGTATCATGCGAAGAGCTGGCTGATGAGTACAGTCCGGGCCGGTAACTTATTCTAGAAAATATTAAACTTTTGTATACGGAAAGAAGAGTTTTCGGAGCTACATTTACTTTTGTATAAATATCGAAGGATAGATAGAAATTTATAACATTTAACTTTAAGAGATTAGTTATGTAATGACGCTAAGATAATTTCTGATCAAACAGTAGCCCAAGGAACTTGACAGTGGGATACAAATGGAGTGGGGAGTTTTAAAAATTTAAAGACATGCTAGGAGTGCTTTGACGGTCCCCTATAAAAATCGGACACAGATTGACTTTGATGAAGAAAAAAGACAAGCCTGTTATTGTTACTGCACCAGGATTGCAGTTTGATAATAGTATTTTGTAGAATTTTTTGAGCATTTGCCGGAACACAGGAGAACAGGAAAATGTTTAAGTGACCAAAGTAAAGCCGGACAATTATAAAAGTGCGGTTCAAGATATAACGGTAGCACGCATGCTTGCCATTTGTTAACTTTTATTTATTTTTACTAATTTCTACTCGCCCCATCTAGATCGAAAACTCACTCTTGGCAATAGTTTGATCATTCTAGCAACTCGGCTTGCGCAGTGAATTAACCGGAATAATTACTTTAATATATTTTACAAAGTCTCCTCCCATCGGTTCTGGGCAGAAGTCTTTGATCCCACTGGAAAAAAAAAAAAGAAAATACTAATTTAATGACAATCTCTAAAAAAATAAATAAAAACATCAAAATGAAAAATTGTCGGGTCTATCTGCATTTTTGTTTATCGTACGCGAAAGAACCTGAAACCGGTCTGAACTAAAATTTGGTTTTGAGAACGCATCCCGAAAAAACTGGAGCTCCCCTCCTTCTATATATTTGCCAGTCTTCGTAAAGAGAAAAGTTTTTTTTTTTTCGTTTTTTTTGTAACGGTCACAAATTTGAAAAATGATGTTTCGAAACTTCTCTAGAAACAATTAATCGCGCGTTGTATAAGTCTCCGAGAACGGGTTAAAACAGAAGCCGAGATAATGATAATTTCAGCGAACATTTACATGAACAAGTTTGAGCAAAGCGCCAATTTAAATAACACTTAAAAAGTGGTTTATTGTATCCACATCATTCGTCACAATGTTATCCCACCGCTGCTGGTATGGCACAACACTTCGGGATTAAATTAGCTCTTTTCACCTACACCGGTAAAGCTCTCAGTGTTTTCGCTTTAACGATTAATCGCGTCGTCGTCTATCACTCAAAACTCACTAAACAAAACTCTGTACCATTGTTCGCGCAATTTTTTTATGCCAAAAAATTTTTATTAATAAATTTTCCATTTTTCCAAAAATAATCGCGAAGTAACTTCTGTACAGTGGGACGCAGCCGGACGTAAATTCGAAGTGACGGCAAATGGACGGATTATTGCAAGTCCCTTCATAAGCTCCCCGAAATGAAAAAAAAAAAAAACTATACCTGAAATTTAACATGCTAGTTAAGGATAGGGCCCAAATGTGCCGTTACCGTTTGAAATTTTACTGTTTGTCCTAAATCGCCATCAGTAATAAGTTTTTAGCGTAATCTGTTAGATTTAACAACTTTGAAGTCCACACTACACGTACTTTTTGAACACAGAATGGTTTCAAAAAAGTTGCATCTAGATCACGAATTATGTTAGTGCTCAACGATGCGCAAAATCACATTTTATGTCGTAGTGAATTTGATGCAATATAATTCATTAACGAGCAATAGCAAAAATTGATAGCGCACCAGATAAGCAGAAAAGTTCAATTCGCCTAGCTCGTAGAGGAAATACTAAACCAATTATAATTCGATTATTGTATTCAGATCACGACTCGTGTGACAACACTGTGCCATTTCGTCCTTCTGACTGCTGTCTGAAAAATCGGCCGTTCTTCGGAGTTGTTTTTGTGGGCCACTCGGAATTTTACCGGCTAAAATATAGTTGATACTTTTAGAGAAGGTTAAATTATTAAAACAGAAAAACTTATGGCTCTGAAACGAAGGCCGTAGCTTTTTCAAGGACGTATTAATGTCATAAGAAGCCGATTTGAGGAAGACAAGATATAAAGATAGAATAATTAAAAAATGCAGACCGGAAAATTCGTTAAGAAGAGCTAGGGGGAAATGGAATTTTTCCTTCAGTCCGATTTTCTCGTCGTGTTCGATTTAATCAAATTCGATGATCCTTACCAATATTTATTTCACTACCAATCTGACGTTGCAATATTTCCGGTAGCGAAAAAAGGACTTTGAAAAGAACCCAAGAAAACAACGGAACTGCAAAAAAATTCTTAAAGTACATCATCGGAAATAATAAAATGAATCGCTTTTAATATAGAAAAATTAAATTGAAATTAAGCAGAAAGGGAAAAACAATAACAGTTCAATAGTTACCCTAGCATTTAGATCAATCCTTTAGGAACGATCATTATTTTACGTAGGGCGTAAATAGCTCCATGAATGATATTCACACCATGTATAGAGGATGATTGTAATAACTGTGGATGAGGAAAGGTCCGGAAAAAGAGAAACAGATGAATGTTAAAAATTAATAGTCGGGGACCATTTCGCCACAATTTATTGGGTGATTTTTTAAGAGTTAAGTTTTTCAGGTTGGCAGCACTGGTTGGTATTGGCGTCCAAACGTCATCTGTCAAAGTGAAAAGTTTTCAGTATACTCTGCCATTTCATCATCATGGAAAGACTTACAAACGAGCAACGATTGTGATATGGTTGAAATTTATTATCAAAAACCGGTGCTCTGTGAAAAATGTGCATCGTTTGTATCGACCTGGTGAATCAACAATTCGTGCTGTTATCACCAAATTTCGCAACAAATTTACTTTGTTGGACATTAAATTGTCGACTACTCGCATGCGTACAGTGCGTACCGAAGAGAATATTGCAGTCGTAGCGTCCAGTGTTAATGAGGATCGTGAAATGGCAATTCGTCGCCGTTCTCAGCAATTGGGCATGTGTTACTCAACCACACGTAAAATTTTCCATGTGGTTGAGTAACAGCCTATAAAATTCAACTTCTGCAAGAATTGAAGCCGAAGAACCTACCACAACGTCTAATTTTTTGGTGAATGGGCCTTAGAACAGCTCCATGAAAATCCGCTGTTTTATCGAAAAATTGTGTTCAGCTATGAGGCTCATTTCTGGCTCAACGGATACGTAAATAAGCAAAACTGTCGCATCTACAAGAATTGCCGATGCATCCAGAAAAAACGACAGTTTGGTGTGGTTTATGGGCTGGTGGCATCATCGGTCCATTTTTCTTCAAAGACGACCGTGGAAGAAACGTTACCGTCAACAGCGAACGATATCGAACCATGATACGCGACTGTTTTTTGCCCCAGTTGGCTGAGTTGAACTTGGTTGACATGTGGTTTCATCAAGACGGTGCCACATGCCACACAGCTCGTGAAACAATGGACATGTTGAAGGATGAATTTGGTGAACAGCTTATCTCTCGAAATGGCCCTGTGAGTTGGCCGCCAAGATCATGCGATTTAACGCCTCTTGATTATTTCTTGTGGGATTCTGTTAGTCTATGTGGACAAGCCGAACACGATTGAAGCCTTACAGGATAACATAATACGCGTAATTCGTGGAATACAGGCCGAAATGCTCGAAAAAGTGACGCAAAATTGGACCTGCCGAATGGACCATTTGAAACGGAGCCGCGGACAACATTTACATGAAGTTATCTTTAAAACGTAAATGGCTAAGGCCAATTTATCGATTCCAATAAAAATTTTGAATATATTATGAAAATTTGAGTGTTTTATTCGATTTTTAAAAAAACTACGCTTAAAAAATCACGCTTTACTATAGCTTGTTTCCAACGCTATGGCGGAAGGACTCCACTTTAAAATATTTTTTATTTCTCACTAAATTTTTATAAGCGTATTTATTTTGAACGATTTTCGTTAAATACTGGTAATTAGCAAAACGAGAAACAAAATATTTCCATTACGGAGGAATTTAATTTTAATTGCTTCTTAAATGAAACGGGCGGCTTCTCTCCATCATTTAGGCAACGTCGTCACTCTTTTCGTCAAATAAAGTTGGAATCTAAAAATAAATAAAAGCTAGAGGTGCTGCTTTTTCTTCGAAATAAAAATGTAAAACATTACAGAGTTATTTTAATTTACGCAAAACTCTCTATAGTTGCCTAGTACGAGGTGATATTTTTTAAAAACCCAGAAACTTGGAAAAAAGTGTCGCATTTCATGAATGTAATCAATGCACTAACCGGAATAAAAAAGTAAAAAACCGGCCTAGTAACGAAACAGAGAAATCTTCAATTTTTTAAACTAAGTCTAAAATGGGAAACGCGATTTAAAAGACTACATCGAAGAAATTTAGAAAAGCTTCAAAATGAAATAAAAGCATCTCATGAAATTTTCAAATGGTGTTGTTCTACGAATTTGAAATATTAAAAGTACAAAATTACAATGATCGTAAAAACTGGAAGATAGAAGAGTTCACGATTGAAAACGATTTCAGGAAATAATGTCATTAAACAGTTCTTTTAAAGTAAAAAAAAAACAAAAACAAAAACCAAAAACAACAAAAACAAATTTTTGCCCGTTGTAAATCGTAATTGTGTGTTTAAAATTACCACCTTAAAGTGTATTATATACTGTGAAACTTGAAAGGCGTTTTTCTCGAAAACTTATTTTCTGACACACTATGTACCTTTTCTCAACGACCGTCACATATATGTTTTTACATAACACTTGTATTTTCACGCAAAATTTGTGACTTTTTACGATAAATGTAAATTACAATTTTTTTATTTTCACTTTTCAAAAAAGTAATCTCAAACTTCCGATTTATATGTTTTCTTTTTTCTTTTTTTTTTTTAACACGCGGCATTATTAAAAATACTAAATACCGAGCAATAAATAAAATTTTAATTAAATTATTAATTTGTAAAATTTTGTAACAAATATGCCACCGATGAACGTGAAATAGCTCAATTGTACATAAAAACAATCTACGAATGCGTAGAAAAAGCCCCAACAATTTCACTATAAACCGAATTTATTGTGGCATTTAATATTTTCTGAACTCCTACAGGTGACTCTGGTAGGGGGATAAGAAAATACAAAATAGCTACTGCGTGAAGGGAAAGTTGTTGATAGTTTTACTTACACTGCAATAATTGACGTTGAACAAACCGGTTTTTTTAAAGTCGAGCTATAATTTCCTTTTTGCAGAATTCAGGGTAGACCGCTTTATGTTAAAATGATCCATTTTTTAACGTTTGTCCGACACTCCGTGAGTCGAAGTTAAATTCTGTTCTTCCGATACTTGTTTTAACCCAAAGTCGACTCGCTTTGGTGCAAGTCAACCGGTAGTCGACGTTGGAGTCGGAGTTTGTTTCCCATCTCCAATTTACACTAGACCTAGACTGAAAGTTGATACGCATTGATATATATATACAGACACGGCACGACTGCCATTGTCATTTTACGAGATTTGTCAAATGACTGAACATATTTTTTACTAACATTTAAGTTCATAAAATCATCGAAAAAACGTGAAATGTTCCAAGAGAATTCTTTTTGTAGGTTGTCGCAAGGAAGAAAAAAAATACAAAAAATAAATAAAAAAATGTATTCGGTACAACTATAACAAAAAAAAAAAAACGAAAAGATTTATACGGAATGAATACGTTGCACAAATGACGAAATATTTCCATAAGGGGAAAAAATAATACAACGTTAAGGTTTACTATAACGAATTTATTTAAATTTAGTAAAATTAATAGTAAAAACAGACAACAACATCACTTTTCCTAATTTTTCACTCGCTTCATGGCCATTCAAGAACTATAAGTTTTTTTTTTTTCTTTTAAAAACTCTGAATGTTTCTTTTATTTCATTTTTTTATTCTTGAAATAAAAGTTTTTTTTTTTTTTTTTTCTAACCATAAGATATTTTTTTCAGCGGGCAATATGAGGCACTCCAAAAAAAGTAAAAGAAAAATTTAATCATTTTCTTTTATTATACGTATAATAATGTATATTCTTTAAAAATTAACGCGAGATTTTCAATTACCCCCCATCCACAGTTTAAATGAGATTTGATGAGATTAGCTCACGTAATTAAGGGACAACCCTTATAACTTTAAAATAAATACAAATATAAAGAAATTATTAAGTAAAAAAATTAAATAAATTAAAATTTTTAATAATACAAATTCAACAATTGAAATATAATACAAACAGATATTACCACATAACTGCTGTGTCGCATCGTTAGCTCGAAAAGTATTCTGCCAATATACCGCCTCATTTCATGTCTTTGCACGTGTCAGTGCTCATTCGTACACATGTGCACATACAAATACCGTTGAAGAAAATTCTGTCGTCCATAGTATAAATCAAGCTTTAATCAACTGTTTACGAAATTTAGTTTTTTCTACACCAAAAGGTGATAATTAAAAGCAACCAAATTTTTTATCATTTGATATTGAATTTATTAAGACGGTTTTTTCCTTTCTTCGTTTGGGTGTATTTTTTTCTGTTTATTCGATAAACCCAAAAACATCTAATGAAAATCTCATTCTCGATAACGAATTGTCCATTCGTGTTGAAAAAATTTTTTAAAAACTTAAAAAAAGCGAAAAATTGCCTTTTAATAATATATAATGTGCCCGTATTACACGCGATAATAAAATAAAATTAATAAAATGATAAAATAAAAAAATAAATACGAATTATCGGAAACGTGGTGTGAGTGAGAATGTGCGCGTGATTGAAATCCTGTTTGTCGGTTGGGGGATGGCAACTGGATCGTCACGCGATCACTGGAGAAATGCCCACCCGTAAATGAAATGAACGGTGATCGGCCGAGGCGAGGACAAAGGAAGAAAGGCTCTTAGCGAGACATGAGCGAAAAAATGGCTAAAATGGGATGAAGAAAACAGTTGTTTTTTAGCAGACGACTCGTGAAAAAGAAATCGCATCCGGAAAAATGCAATAGTCGAATTTCAGATCGGTTTCCATATTATAAGTCCCGTTGCGAAAGTACATTGCGTAAAGATTTAATCAATTTATCCGAAATTCGCGTCCATCAGTAAGGGACTCATCGCCAGCGGATCTTTCATCTCTGTGTTCCTGCGTCACCGCCGACAAACAGTGATATGTACCAGTTCATATTTATTTTTTTAATCGTTGTTGTTCGTTGTATATATGTACATATATATCATAATTAATCATTGTCTTTTATAGCGGTCGACTGATAAAGAAAGATTGGTGACCAGGTAGTTTTCATTAATAGAGTTCTTAAAATAATCTCGTCGAATCATTTATTTAAATTTAATAATAATAATTAAAAAATAAAAATTTTAATTCCACGATGGCATGCCCGGACTAGGCGAAATTGTTAGGTTAGCAACGGCAAGTACCGTTACAAATAATAGGCAGCAATAATGTATAGACTGTTAACAACTTGGAAATTGTAGCAGCGGTAATAGTTGACAGATTAAACTGACCGGCAACATAATTTTCTGGGTAGTGTATTTTCGAACACTCCCACCGCCACGATAATTTATTCTGAATACTAATTCTATCATTCTCTCAGCTGAATTAATTTAAAACCATTATTATCGTTATTTCCGAGTACTCTACACGAGCGTTCGATCTTTATTTTATATTTATTACATATTATATGCAGCTTTAACACAACTATGAGATTATCAAGCCGAGCCTATGATATTAATTACAGGGTATTACATAAATTATAGTTTCTGAGCAATAGGAAGAGATCATTTATTACGTGAACTATTATTACGCAGTAATTGGGATAGGTTTGAGATTAAATCTTTGGCGGGATTCGGGCAAATTATTGCAACTTGTTAGGATATGTCGGAGTGTAAGGAGAGAAGTGTTACAGGAGGTACAGGATGGAGGCGGTGTGTTATTGAAAAGGTATAAATGCATTATTTAGTATGGCCGCGCCTTAAGGGGTTATACAAGGTGCGACAATTGTGTATTTGTAAAATTTTGCCCTGGGGGTCTAAAAATAAGGGAAGGGGGAAATTTACTCTAAACACCTTCACAGTAGTCTCCTCCGAGGTTAGCGCACCACTGCCAACGTTCAATCCATTTTTAGAAGCCCCCCCCCCCCCGAAGATAGTTTCGTCAGGACCCTCGTCGTGACATTTTGGACTTTGGTAATAGCATCATATCGGTTTCCTTTCAAGTAACTTTTGGAGTTCGGGGAACAAACGAAAGTCGCACGGGGCCAGGTCCGGGCTGTAGGGGGGGTGCGGGAGCGTGGGGATGCTGTGGAGCGTCAAAAACTAGCGTACCGCGAAGGAAGCGTTGTCGTAATGCAGCACCTAACCCTTCTCGGCCAATTCGGGTGGCGCGCGGTACACGCAGGCTCGTAAGCCCGTTTCAAATCTTCGATGTAGAATGCTGCATTGACTGTCTGGCCTGTGGGAACGTATTCGTGATAAACAATGCCGTTGATGTCGAAAAGACTTGACTCTTGATTTGAACATGCGAGCTTTTTTCGGACGCTCCCCGCGCTTCTCCATCCACTGCATACTCTGTCTCTTGGTCTCAGGGTCATATTCCAGCACCCAAGACTCGTCCCCTGTGATAACGGACGACATCCACTGGTTTCCTTCAGCGTCAATTCGATCAATCATGTCCTGACACAGATGTATCTCCTTAGCTCTTCTTTCCGCTCAGCTGTGAGCAGCATTGGAACCATCTTGGCGCGCACTCTGCGCATCCCTAGATCGTCATTTAAAATCTGCCGAATGGTCTCGCGGTTGATGTTTAACTCTTCTTCTAACATTCGACAACTCACTCAACGGTCTTGGAGCACGCGCATTCAACATTTGCGCCGTTTTTGCGGTAAAAGGACCGCCGCAGCGCGGATCGTCCTCGACTGATTCACGGCCGTCTTTAAACCGCTTAGCCCGCTTGAAAACAGAGTCTCGGTTGTTTCATATAGCGTTTTCCTTTAACACGTCTTATTATTATACGATGATTTCCGACGGCTGTTTTACTCCGCGTTTGACCAAGAATTTGATCACAGGATACGTTGCTTAAGTAAATTACATCGCACATTTTCACGACCCATGTTCAAAAATCTTACTTTGTTTAAACGACCACAGAACGCGAGATATACTTGCTACCGTTATGATTAACTGGACGTATCAGAAATGTTCCTTCTTTCCAACGAGACCGCGAGCACCATCGCAGTGTTGCCACAAGTCACGCTATGAAATAATTCTACGAATACAATTGTGACACCTCGTACTACCTTGACTTCCTGAAAAATGAACCTTTTTTGGAAATTTATTTCTCGAAAACTACTCAATGGATTTAAATAAAATTTTTAGGCTTTATTTGACATGTCTTAAGGCATAGAAAAATAGTTTTTATATGGCTTTAAGATACAAAATGGCGTTGTGGCACTAAGTAACTGAAACGTATATTTATTCCAAGAAAAAAATCGGTGTACACTGTAGCGAATTCTGTATACTGCTTAAAACAAAAAAAAAAAAAAAAAAAAAAAGATCTCGTTAATTTAAATTAGTTTTTCTTTGGAAGTACTAAGGGTTTTTAATTTTTTTTTCAAAAATTCACAAATTGACAGCAGTTTGATTCTTCTTTTTTTTTTTTTGAGAAAAAATCGACTTTAAATTGTTTATTGCAAGCGTAATTATTCATTAATCTTTTTTTTAACCTCTTGCTACTTCCATAGACAATCTAGCTGAGAAGCTCCAGTTAAAATTTGAAGTCAATCCGACGAAAATTGAATAAGCTACGATGTACACCAATTTAAAAAGCACAATTTCGAGAAAAACGCATTTAAATTTTCAAAAAGCGTTTACTACATACGAGTATATAACAAAAGCGAAATGTAGGCTTGCCAATTTTTTTGCTTCTACTCTGCAATCCCAGCACCGTATAAAACTGTCCTTCCAAGCACATATTTTTCTCCTCAGCCTCTTTCCTGAGCGCCGTAAGGTTTTCCCGAACGTTTTTCTGATGATGTGATGTTGGGCGGTTGGTGAAACTCGACGTTGACCGACTTCCATGATATAATTAAATAATTCCGAGTTAATCTTGAGCTGAAGTGTGTGTTCATAACACCTAACAATCCTCGGAATCTATCATTGTATGATATTACTGCGATGATAGCTGTAATATCGACGACATTTTTGCCGTTTGCTATCGCTTTTGTCGTTATTGACCCCAGACGACGACATTCAAACTTTCGTTGGAATTCTGACTAAATCCTCCGAAGCGACGGGAGAGAAGATCTTCATAAATTTTTTAAATGGCATTGAATACCTGCATAGACATAGCTGATTTATGAGTGTATACGTCAAGAGTATGCGATGCTTTCGCTTTTTGTCAAGAGCACCAAGAATCCTCTCCGACGGGACATCTGTCGTGCTGAGGTTTTTCGCCCGTTGAAATTTTGTAGTAGAAAGCAGCGTATATATTTCGTTTTTCATATTTTCCACAGAATCAGTATTTCGACAGTCCGTAATATATATACTCAGCTCGTCAATTAGTTTCCCAGTTAATTTACCTTGGCCCCTGAGATTTTTAGCTTCATTCTTCAAATTTCGTAATCTCGTTCCCAGTCTCTTTAAAACGTCTCCTATGTACTCTTTTTTTGTAACAGCAAACTCACCATATGGCTTGGCATCTTGAATACACACTTTTTTATTCATTTTAATGTAAAAAAAAAAAAAAAAAAGTATACTATAGAAGTTAAAATTATTTCTTCTTTTCGCGATTTTCGATCAGATGACTACCATTCTTCGATCGTTTCTCTTATGCTTCTGAGATGGTTTGTGGTTGTGGTCGATCCGCATTCCGCATTCCATAGTCTTATAATTTTCTCTTTATAAACGTTCTTTAGATCATCTGTAGTTATTATGGTTTCAGTATTAGTATCCAATAACAGCGAATTTGATCTCTTTGCTAGTTTATATGCAATTTCATTACCCTTTATGACTCGAAATCCATACGAATAGAATATCCAGTCCGATGGAACGTAATCCTATTATGATTTTATGGATTATTCTCTGCGCGACAGGGTTAGTGTTAAATATCATTCGGATATTCGTGAAGGCGCTAGTCGAGTTTTTTTAGTATGATAAACTGGTGTTCTGCACGTGTTCGCGATATCTCTTATAATGCAAGGGGTACACTGCATACAGTTTAGCAGTTTTATTTCAGCTCCTTAACGGTAATTTTTCAGCTTTGCTTGTTGTGTTCGGAATGAAGAAAGCTGCTCCAGCCGCTATTATTACTGTTTTCGATCCATCGGTGTAACAGTGTACTCTGTTCGGATACCGCTCTAAAATACTGTTTAATCTTGACTTCATGTCTACCGTACTTGCGGAGTTGTTCGGTAACTTCAAAAGTTTATTGATGATTTGGACTGACGGTATTAACCATGGTGCAAGACGTACGAAAATATCGGGAAGCGAGCGGTATGTTTTCGGGGTATAGGAGATTCGAATATTATCTCAAATTGTAACACAATGTGCTGATCACCCTTTTAGGTGGACTTGTATTTATTTCGATAGTAATCGTTAAATATAAGGTTTCCTGTTGGTATATCCGGTATAGCTGCAGCGAGGACTAGGAGATTTGCGGTTTAGATCATTCGTCAGTATTTGAGAGGGGGTTCATTAGAGAAGCTTGTCGTAGGCGTGGTTCTGAACGCTCCTGTCACTAATCTAATGCCTTGGTGATGAATGAAATCTAATTTTTTCAAGGTTGTGCGGCTTAATGAATTATAAAGTTGAGCACCATAGTCCAATTTTGTTCGGATGAGGGATCGATATAATTGTAATAGTGTCTGCATCTCCCGTATCAGAGTGGTTGAGCAACTTGAAAATTCCTAGAGAATCTACGTTATATGGTCGTTCCATGATAGCTTTTTGTCAAGCAGAATACCATAAAACTTGACTTTTATACTGCTGAAATTGGTTTAGAACGCAGTGTCAAAACTATATTTTGTTGTTTGTTTTTATTATTTGAGAAGATTATGTAATTTGTTTTCTCAGCAGAGATATTAGAAAACCATGGCCGCCGCTCCAGGTGTTGATGTTGCTTACCGTTGATTGTATTATTCATTTACCAATTTCGGAGAGAGATATGCTAACATCATCGGCGAACATTCTGGTAGAAATTGGTTTCTCGACAACCGAAGTAATATCGTTTAGCGCAAGTAGGAACGAGATCCTTAGAAATACGGTCATCAATGATTTGAACTCATAATTGAAACGGTTGCTTTTCTTGTTAACATCAAACAGTAACCGTGTATGATCCAATAAAGTAATTCTTACGTTTCCCAGCCTTATCATTAACTGTAATCTAATAATCGTAGAACTTGAAAAACTGTGTAGATAACTGTTACATTTCTTAAAAGCGTAACGGCCACTATGGGCGACAAATGACTAGAATATATTTGCCGTCGTCAGGCGATGGCCAAATGAAAGCTTAATATAGATGAATCCTTTGTAAAATCACGTAGAAATCAATGTGAAACATGACGGTTGGATGCACATAGTCACGCGTATGATTGTAGTTAGTGTCTAAACAGCGCACGGTCTGTGCACATTCCGTTGTATACAAATTTATTGGGCTGCTTCCACAAAAATCAGTCGAGACAAATCAATCGAGTCATGCTGAGTTCACGCTATTTCACACTGGATCAGTCTTTGACTGACACGATCGGGCTGCCAATCGTAGAAAAGTGTTCGTTTTTAAAATGTTATTCTTAAATTTGTTTGTTATATTTGTATTTATTATAAATTACTATATATTTTATAATTGACAAACAGGATGTTGAAAGATTCTTTATTAAATTTTGTAATTCTTCGAAGACTTATTCGGAAAAAACTAAAAACCAAAGAAACAGAACAGATTACAAGTTTGTTCTACCAGTTTGAAGATCAGAGATTTATTAAAACTGAAATAGTTATTATAAATACACAAAAATCTGGAGAAAAATCAAAAATTTTAAATAAATATTAATGATTTTTTAGATTAAAAACAAATAAATAAATAAATAAATAAATAAATAAAAAACATGTTCCATATTTTTAGGTAGATTATTAATATTTTATTCAAAATTTTTTATTACGGGTATAATCAATAACATATGTACTTTTTATTAATGTGTTTATACGGTGTAATTCATTTATGTAAATTATTAATATGTAAATCAAAATGACGGAAATTATTAACAGTATGCGGATATCAGTGGAAAATGTATTATGGGGGAAAAAATTTCACCTCCCCCCTTTTGAAAATTCTCGAAATGGCCCTGTCTCAAACATATGCATAAAGAGCCGCTGTATAGGAAAAATATAGGCCGAGCTTAAAACTTTATATTTAGGCCCTAGGGACGCCAAAAGCTCGAAAGTATTTACAAAATATTTTTTTTTTTTCGGGCATGTAATATCTATCGTCAGAGAGATAATTTGTCGGCAACAAACCGTATTTCACTTAACAAAATTTTCGAAGATAGCAGCAATTTCAAAAAAAAACGCGAAAAAGTACACGTATCGCTCTATCTTTGCGGCGTGAAAAATCAGATTTCTTAAGTTTTGATTTTAGTATTCAGTAAATGTAAATTATAGTTATCTTTAATTTAACATACGGGGAATCCTTTGCGCATGAAATATCATGCTTGACTGAACTTGTCTTTGTTTTTTTTTTTTTTTTTAACGAAATATGCAGTAAAGGTATATGTTTCAAAACAGCTATACATTCGAAATTAATGACGGATTCGAGGAGTTAACGTTGGTGACATATCCATTCCCCAAGCTAAAAAAAAAATGTAAACTTTTTTTTACGTGAAATTATCGATACGTAACATTTTTTTACGTGAAATTATTGATACATAACATTTTTTTACTTGAAATTATTGATACATAATATTTCTCTACATGAAATTATTGATACATAACATTTCTTTACGTGAAATTATTGATACATAACATTTTTTTACTTGAAATTATTGATACATAATATTTCTCTACGTGAAATTATTGATACATAACATTTTTTTACTTGAAATTATTGATACATAATATTTCTTTACGTGAAATTATTGATACATAACATTTTTTTACATGAAATTATTGATACATAACATTTTTTTACTTGAAATTATTGATACATAATATTTCTCTACGTGAAATTATTGATACATAACATTTTTTACTTGAAATTATTGATACACAACATTTTTTTATGTAAAATAATTATATACATAACATTTTTTTACTTGAAATTATTGATACATAATATTTCTTTACGTGAAATTATTGATACATAACATTTTTTTACATGAAATTATTGGTACACAACATTTTTTTACGTAAAATAATTATATACATAACATTTTTTTACTTGAAATTATTGATACATAATATTTCTTTACGTGAAATTATTGATACATAACATTTTTTTACATGAAATTATTGGTACACAACATTTTTTTACGTAAAATAATTATATACATAACATTTTAAACGAGAAACGGTAAATATTAAAAGTTAAATTATTAACAAGAAGTTTTTTGAGGTGCCCCACAAAAACAAAAAAAAAAAACAAAAAAAACAAAAAAAAATCAATTTTTGGCACCGCCGACACTGTTTTGAAATAGATACAAATATTATGTACTTTTTTTAAAAATACGATATTAGAAAATTACCGTTTACAGTATATATAGTACATTTAATTTTTGACCGCTATCGTTATTTCACATCAGACGCGGTAAAAATCATACAAACATTTTTCTATAGAACTAAGCACAATTATGAATCTGGGCAAACGAAATTTTTACTACTAACTACGTTTTGCGGTCGCCGCGATAGCCTACAGGGAGCACTTGACTTCCGTTATGAAAGTCTCGAATTCGATCCCAGGCAGGCAACAATAAGAAATTATCACAAAAATAATTAAATAATCGCTAAAACAGAATCATATTCTAGGCAACGGCAAATATGCATACTACCATATTTTTCTAAGTTGACCTTTTTTCTCGTACGACACTTAAAATACCGAAAAAATAACATACACGTGGTGGTGACAGACACATGTAGTTAGAAAAGAGAATTTTTGCAATTTCGCCTAATGAAAAATGTTAGTTTCCGTGTATTTTTATTTAAGTGGTAAGGTAAGAAACTTCATTTAAAAATCTAGCAACACGCTTCGTTACCTGTCCGACCGAAATAAAACTGCCTCTTGACAAAAATTACGAAATAATACGAAACTACAATGAACTAATTAAGCGCACCGTGTATAATCGAAAATAGAATGGAATAGAATTTATTAAATTGGCAAATAATTCGTTCGTGAACAGCAAGTATATATTCGTGCATGGGCAAAATCATTTACGCAATGATGATTCATTTGACGAGTGAATAATTGCATAGATATCCTGAGGAACGAAACAAAATTAAAGAAGAAGTTTACAAACAATCGCTGCAACTCATTAATTATGCCCGTATTAATTCAATCGCTTATAAAATATTAATTAAATAACACAGCACTTTTACGTTAAATAAATTATAAAAATTTCAGCCTTTAAAAAAACCGTTGTCGAAATTAAACAATTAAAAAGCTAAGAAAATGCAAATTTCCATCCATTATCTAATTTACACGCGTCCTACATCACGTATAGAGGTAATAACTATAGAAAGCAAAAATTTAAATGCCGATATACTCCGCTGGACCTTAATTTTCCTTCTAGCATACTCCTCCGCTTAACTGTTTTCCCTGACTCTTTTTTTCTTTTTTCTTTTCTTTATTAATATTTTGTGCCTTTACACAGCTTCAAATTAATTCTTATACAGCGCGTTATACGGTCTACAATTTACCATTAAAAAAAAAAAAAAAAAAAAAAAAAAGATGCAATGACTTCTTCTATCGCATTACTGCCGCGTAGAGTTTAACTGATACGTTATTTTCAATTTAATTAAAAAGGGAAATAAAAAGAACACGAAAAAATTTCCTGTTATACAATTTAAATATCGGTCGAAAAAAATCGATCATTAGGTAAGCGAGTATATTTAAACAGTTTCGATTTGGAATTTCGACATCAAACAATTTATTTAATTTAGCGCGTATTTCGAACCGAATGAACATTAATCGATCAGCGGCGGTCGTACAGGATAGCATCTAACAGCAGCATGGTACAAATTACACTTAAGTATTTTTTATGTTACTTTCTCCGAGCCGCTTGTAACAAGCCGTAATCATAATAATCGTGATTTCTAATTAATCCTACGAGCGAACGAGATAAGAAAGAACGTTTCAAGGTGTACAGGTTTTAGCGCATTTACTGCAATTTCTTTTTAATCAAGAATACCGCCTAAAATTCCGAGTTCTGTAAAGAAATAATAAAATAACATCGAGCCTTTGCTCCTCGTGTTAAATCGCATTTTCATCGTCCTTATCGCAAGCTACTGCGGACAAAAAAAAACCACGTTCGATGTACGAATTGTGACATTTTTCGAAATAATACGAATGGACCGGCGGCCAGGCAGAACGTGAAATTTGTTTACCTGCTTAAGATTCAAATCGCTCACCGCCACTTTCTACGCAGCTTGCCCTTGATAATGCTGATTTGTAACTTACTCTAAGATCTGTAGAAATTTTTTAATTTCTATATCGCTTACTGGTGAAGTAACCGGAATTTCTTTTCAGCAGCGATGTTTTAATCGGTTATTAGCAGCTTACTTTGGAAAGAGAGGATAATTGTAGGATTTTATTATCAGCGTATTCAGCGATATTTATTAAAATTACTATACCATTATTATCATTACGTATCTTACTTGCAAACCATACGTTGGAATTCTTTGATGCATGTGTGTGTGTGTGTACATAATATAAGAGTATTTTAAACAATGTGTTTTTTTTTATTATTATTTTCAGGAAGATCGCTTAGTATCAATCGATTATAGGCGTTCCATTTTCACTTTTATGCTAATTTTATTTATATATTTCATCCGCCGGTGCTACCCCCCCCCAACCATGTTTCTTACAGGAACACTTTAATATTAATTTATACTACGTTATGCGTAATCTGTTTAATTTAATATTTTAAAAACGCTTCATTTTATTACTCCGGCTGTTTTACAATGTATTAGCACATCAACGGGGGGGGGGATCGATACATTTTTTTGTGTTTATTTAATATCACGAATAAAATTAACATTATTTTTATTTGACATTATACACCATCTATTACATTATAATAATATACCGGTTAAAGAATGTAGGCATCACATGTATAACATACATCGAATATTAAAAAGGTGAATCAGTGTGTCTACTGTATTCAGCCCCGAAAATTAATAAAGTAGAAAAAGAAATAAATGAAAGAAAAAAAAATAATAAAGGTTACAAGTTCAGTTATATAGTGGGGTTTCTGATCGCCGTAGAGGTGGACTCGTTGATGCAGGTTGATTAGTCAGCTACACGGTTATCGCTAAAGCCCACTAAGATTATTAAATCTAATATTAATGGTAGCGTAAATTGCACCGTTTGCTCTGGGATTTATTGAAGCTAGATCATTTTCGATAGGAGCACATTCTGTCGGGGTCGTGACTGATTTATGTGTCGTTTCTACTTATTGTCCAGACGTAGTATATGATAATGTACACGGCCCAATTATCAGCACACAAGACTTAACCATTGATTCTTTTATGCTACGGCATTAACATTCTCATGTTTTTTTCTCCTTTTTTTTTTTTGCGTAATTAGGAAAAAATAATGAATAAACAAGGGAAACGAACAAACACCCAACTCGCTGATACCGCCACGGCACCCCCTGGCCATCTACGTTGATTTCTCCCTAATGAAATATAACAAACCCCAGTCTCTTATAATACCGCGCAAACAGCACGAACAACAATACAGCAATATCCAGGCTATTTAACATTTCACATAGATGCAGCTAAAGTCCAACCTTCATGTTTCAAGAAGCTCCGCCCCCTGCATTTCGCCCATTTTCCCTACAAAACAGCGTCCCTGTCGGGGGAAAAAAATACCAGACAAACGTGGCATTCGTTTTTTAACATAACGGACAATGACTTGTGGAATAATTAGAAGGAGAAAACTGGTCAGATCGGGTCCGAGGTAGAATCAATTTGCAAAATTGTTAATATTCAGTATTCAAGGAACATAACGATTATGTTTAATTTTAGTATTTAGATTCGAGGATGGAATGTATGGAAATTCGATGTCATATTAATATTAAAATTTATAAGATTATTGCCGTATGGGACCGTGAAATATACGGATGGATATGTAAGGATTATTAGAGCTGGATAATGTTTCTAGGATACTCCTGTCGATATCAACAGTAGTTTAGGAGGAAGGAATCTCTAATTATTACAAATACTTTAAGCAGTCATGGATGAAACTATAGCTGCAGTATTTTAATAAAAAACCTACCTGTCAACATGTTCCTTCTTGAGTGCAATGGGAAGGCAATTTTAGTCTCAGCTTGAAGATCATCTATTGGTGTGCAAATCAAATGTTTCCCGTAATAAGTCTTGGCCCAATATTTCGTAAAAAATGTCCAGATTCCTAAGGTTTGATTTAAAATCCGAGCCGTAAAATATTATACCATAGTCAATTCCATCGAGAATCTCAGTGACTTGTATATTAAATCTAGTACAACAGGATCGGAACCCCACGATGGCGCATTTTCAATAGCCTTCAAGGGTTAAGTATTTTCAAAATCTGGCTTTGAAGATTCCGGATGTGATAAACCCGAGTGAACTTGGAATAAGAAAGATATACTTCTTGGCCAAAATTGTTGGAACCCTCCTATAATTGCTAATTGTTGATACAACACCGTTTTGATGCAAGAAGCCGATGAAATTGGTCTGCGCGATACAGTCTTTAAAGGAGATTTACCTGGGTATTATTATGAATTGATACCATTTAAATGACATGACCGAGCTGAATTCATTATAAATACGCGTATACCACAATGCTTTTTGTGTTATAATGGTAAAAACTGTTCGATTGATATGGATTTGGACGAAACATGAACTTGTTGGTTCCATAGTCCGAGATGAATGTGAATAATTCTAGTTGATATGCCGTCATTTGGATTAGATTCAGAGAGGGATTTTTTATTATTTCCGCTCCCTTATTATCGTCGCAACTACGGCCCCACATCGTAAACGTTAAAATGTCCACTAAAAATTATACGCAACGAGTGTTAAGACTGTCAGGAGTAGTTAAAATAAATGATGGAGATCCACGAAATATCCCGGAAAACAATAATATGATATAAAATAAAACGAAATGTTACGAATATTTTTCTAACACGGTGATCGCGTTATATTCGGTACTATTATTATATGATTTTAGATTATATATTGTATCAGATTATGGATTAATGCCATTTCTTGTTAGTATGATAACGCCGTCATAAGCTCTGTCATCACGATAACAATTTTGTCTGCGTGAGTATGTATAGATGTGTAATAAATATTGAATAAAGGAAAATTATTTTTCAAACCGAAATTAAACGGACGAATTAACTATTTGATAAGATAAGATAACGCTCACTTGTTTCAATGTATGCACAAAACACGATCACTATCATCAACAAACCAATTAAAGTTCCGCCGACTTTAAAAATTAAAACTTTTAAATAATGAATACATGGTAAATAGTGGAACAATATACGATGGTTACAAATTAGAGATATCCATTATTCGAATTTTTGGCGATCGCTTTATCATAAGGCGAAATAAAACCGAAACATCTACTGCTACAACTAAAAACAATAGCATAGATGGCAGAGAAAATTCTTATCACTGAACCAGCGAAAATTTTATCATATACTGCCAGATAGAACTCGTTCGGCACTATAAAAACAAGACGGAAAAAAAAATATGAAAAAAATGTAGAAAACATTAAGAAATATGAAAAACTTTTGTTTAGGATCTGTTGAAAACGCAATGAAATATATGCTGGATAAGTTCTCGAAATTTTAAAGGAATAACCGAAAACGATAATTCTGATCGAATGAATAGAGATAGTTGCAGAAGTACGATCTTGGTTTTGAATAATATTTACCAGCGTATGAAAAAAAAAAAAAATTCTATAATTGCGTATATATCGGGCCGGCCAGAAAATAAACATCTCAACAGTTAGCTAAACTTTCGTTTTTCACGAAGACGGGCCTCAGAAAATTTACTTCAAAACGCTTAAGGTACTTTCATGAATAACATAGCTGAGTTGACTTAAATCCATTCCGACGCATTTTATAGCGATATTACATGTATAAGAACAGACGAACAGCCCCAGTCGATATCAGGAAGTCAACACGAATTGTCTCGGTACTAGTGATATTATGTTGGTTCCGAAGAATATACGATATAACTGCCGACCGGAATACCTAATTTATAAATCCATAAATCCACCCTATCGATAACGAACTGAATTGACGAATGACTCGGCAAATCTAGCGTGGTAAAAAATGTTGCCATACAGTTCGCCGCGTTCATACAGTTCCGCCGTCGAGCTAAAATATTTATTTTGAAAACGGAATAGTTCATTGGACAGTCCTTTTCTATAATTCGTGCCGAATAAATGCCCGAGTACGCCTGTGATCAGCTAATGGAGTGGTGGAAAACGATATCAAATTAGGGGAGACTACACTAAATATTATTATTGTCTGCAACAAATGTACATGAATTAGTGCTATTTCACTGTTTCCTTCTTTTTTTCTGAAACCTCTACCACCGGGACCTGCCACTATCTTTTTCTTTTTCGATTTATCGTCACTCTTATTAAAGGTGTAGCGTGGTTATACCTTCAGTTTACTACTACTTAATCAATCTATTCCACTCCGGACCTGTTGAAGTAATTCACACGTCCCCAGCATCAATACTAGTAAGCGCTGCATCAAGAAAACCAGTAGTGTACCTATTAAATTCGTTTAGGTCCAATGTCCGAGGAACTGTGATTTAATACCATGCAAAAAGATAACGAATTATGGCTTCACAAAGCAAAAGTAATACGAGAAACGATCACAATTTCAGTTATAATTACATTCGAAATTGAACCTTACGCTATCGACCGAGAGCTGGCTACATGCCTCGGTGCATGAAATATTTTACGTGGAAAAGGTTCGATTGCTGCCAGCAAAACGAAAACCCGGTCGTCAGAAGGTGTACTGGAAGCTAAGTGCGCGGGAGAATGATCAAAAGTGTAAATTTTCTAATTAAAAAAAAATGTCGAAGTGCACGGCTGAAAATTTACATAGATGCCAAGAGGATCGTGAGAAAAAACAGAAGAAAAATTGTCAGAAGGGTAAAAGTTTGAGGCTAAAGAGGGTTGTCAGAAGCTGCCAAAGTTGCGAAAAATATCGGAAAATTTACACTTAAAGAAAACTGCTGACAATTTAAACACTGCTTACGTATAGACAGGAAAGTATGTGTAAAGTGTCAGCGGTTAAAGTGAAAGAAATTATGAGAAAGTCGGGTGCGACGTATTTCGGTATGCGGTGCAGCATCGATCACTTTTGATTTTCACACCGTATATATTTTAGAGCATTTCTGACAATTTATCTGATTAATCAAGGTGAAAAACGATTATCGAAAAGTCAGAAGTCAACTCAAAAATTTTTATAAGAAAAAAATAAATTTTATTCTTAGCAAATTACAAAATAATCAGTTGTACATTTTCTTCAATTTCTGGATCATCATCGCTATCACAGTCGGACTCCTCGTCATCAACTGAAAATAATAAATATTTAAATAAACTCTAAAAAAAAATCATATATACCATTAAAAATGACAGATCGAAAATTACCTTCCGAAACCTGACTATCCAAAATAACATCTTTTACTGGTGGAGGCAACTGTGTAGACCTTCAAAACCTAAAAACACATGTCAGCTTAGAACTCATTTTGTCATTTTGAAGTACAAAGATAAAATAGGAAACTAAACCTGCGATGTTATAGGCTCTGAATTACAAGCCAAACTGCCGTCCCAGCGTGCTTCCCCCTGATCATATACGCTATCATCGTCATTCGCTTACCCACTCGCTTCTATTGCACACGTGTGCCACTTGCTCTACCCTATTCAAGATCAACAGACATAGATGTAGACTGCGTTGATTCTTCCCCTTGTTCAATATTGACGTTCTCATGCTTTGTTTAAACATAATAAAAATCACGCATAACGCTGCAAACGTTATACTTAATCAATTATTAATTATCCTCTCAATTGACTTCTGACTTCTCGATAATAGTTCCTCAAGTCCCCCTTGATTAATCAGATAAATTATCAAAAATGCTCTAAAATATGTACCGTGTGAAAATCTGCACCGCACGCCGAAATACGCTGCTTCGCACCCGATTTTCTCATAATCTCTTTCACTTTAACCGCTGACACTTTACACATACTTTCCCGTCTATACATAAACAGTGTTTAAATTTAAATTGTCAGCACTTTTCTTTGAAATGTAAATTTTCCATTCACCCTCTTTAGCCTCAAACTTTTACCCTTCTGACGATTTTTCTTCTGTTTTTT
Source organism: Icerya purchasi (assembly GCA_039619475.1). Taxonomy (NCBI): domain Eukaryota; kingdom Metazoa; phylum Arthropoda; class Insecta; order Hemiptera; family Monophlebidae; genus Icerya; species Icerya purchasi. The sequence goes on from CM077115.1 coordinate 246,191,939, forward strand.
CTCACGATCATCTTGGCATCTATGTAAATTTTCAGCCGTGCACTTCGACATTTTTTTTAATTAGAAAATTTACACTTTTGATCATTCTCCAGCGCACTTAGCTTCCAGTACACTTCCTGACGATCGGGTTTTCGTTTTGCTGGCAGAAATCGAACCATTTCCACGTAAAATATTTCATGCATCGAACCATACCCCATGTAGCCAACTCTTAGATTATTAGGCACTAGATTTTATCGTTGTTTGTTCACCTTTGATGAATATTTATCCATAACACTTTTGAATCCCACGATTTCTCGCTTGATTTTTTCATACCCGTTTCCGCCCCTACATCGCAAATATCGTAACTCTTTCCTTTTTCTCTACTATTCGTGTATCTAGAATAGTATTCCGCCTATACAAAACTTCTTATTCATTTCTTTCCATACTTGAAATAATCATTTTTCATTTTTTTTTTTTTTTTCTGAATCATTAGACCACTTGCAACGATAATCGTTACTTGGAATATAAAATATCGAAACACGGTTATAAGTGAAGCATTTCCAACCAACCAATCGCATTTATAATATTTTTTACAAACACTGTTTACTTAGAATTGTGGCACTTTGTGAAAAAAATCGATTAATTAATAATTGATTTTTCTCTTTTTAATATAAATCTATTTTTGTGAAAAATTCGATTTTTTCCATATCATTTGAAAAAAATACATACTTTTCTATATAATAATAAAACTAAGAGACTAATATTAACAATTTATTAGAATAAAAATAAACAAAGCGACAATCTTCTCGTCTCCAAAACTGAAAAATATAAAAAGGAAACAAATCTCTCTTTTAAACAATAAGAAAATTAAAAAGGATTATTGCGATAAATTTTCAGGTAATTTATGTAATCGATTTATTAAAATTCGATTGTTATCATTAAGAAAATCGATTATTAGAAAAAAATAATCGATTAATATGAAATTCGATTATTTTTTTACATCGCTATGTTTACTACGTGACACAGTTCATCGTTTTGGTGTAAACACTTTGTTATGGGACATAGTGCTTAAAGCTTATTTTTTACAAACGGAATAAAATAAAAAAATAACTTCAAAATTCCAATCATTTGGCTTTAATGAAAATAATTCATCATCATACCCGTAATATAATATTTGTTAATGAACAAACTAAATTGTAAACAGATATGTACTTAACTGCATTTACATCGTATTCAAAAAATAATATCTAATGCATTATTTTTAATATTAGAATAAACAAATTTAAGAGCTTAGCCGGCCAAAAAACGAGCCGCTTACGTTACCGGATACGAAATTTATTTTTAAATAGATATATCAGTATTTTCCTAGATAACATCCTCGCGAGAGTTTGCTAATTTATTTTTTCTTAATTATTTATTACACGAGTAGTACGAGGCAATTATGAATTGAAATGATTTTAATATAACTATTATAATTGTACATTATCGCCTGTATAATCATTTAAATTTTATATCAGTGAATTTAAAAGATAACATTTTTTCTCTATTATCACAGTATTATCATTTGCTCCCCTTTTTCTTATATGCCTATTCAGTTCATATTTGTTCTACAAATACTTTAGGTTGATTTTTTGCAGGAGGTATAATTAATAAGCGCTTCTTAAGACGCGTCTAAGGGGACTATTATCTAAAGTATAGCCTAGTTTTCATTCGCATCATACTTTCAACTTATTAATAAACGAGTGGAAAAATTTTAAAAAAAGTTTTTAAAATAGACAATAATAAGAGTATTTTTTCATGACCTTTTTTTTTGTAACACACAAAAATAAACAGATCTGACACTCTTTGAAACTATTTAAGCTCCTATACGGCGTCACTGAGCCGTTTCACACAAATTTTTCAGTTTAGCAAACCAAGAAAAAGCTGTAAATTTACTTTAGAAGGAGTATTGAACAAAAATTACATCACTTTTCCCTTCTCCCCGATACAATTTATTCAAAAACCTGTATACTAAAACGCATCGAAAATGCATACATATTGTATTAAAAGTATGAAAAGACGCAAAATCTCTTTAAGCATGTCTGAATCCGAGACAGACAATAGCTTGGGACCATTTGTTACCTTACCAAAAACATGTGGTCCGTGAATCTACTGTAATAATATCCTTCCCCATAATCATTTATTTTTTCGGGAGATCTACATATCATAGGAGGCTGAATTCATCCGAACTCCCCCATATACAGTATATCCAAAAAATTCCCGAATTAATTTTCTACACTCGATACAAGTAGCGCTTTCTCTCGTTCAACCAAGCAAGTATGTAATACGAAGTCCAAAGAGTGTGTATACAAAATTCTAGCACTATCGGTCTCTTAGTTTCCCAGTAGTACGCGGTTAAATATTGTGTATTCATAACTTCTTATGCAAACTCGTTGAATCGCCGAAATATCGTCGTGAAAGTTGCTCTTCATCCTCATTCTGATTTTTGGGAACAGGAAATAGTTTGCCGGGGACAAATCGGGCGAATAGGACGAGTGCGACAAAACGGTAATCTGATTTGCGGCGTAGTAACGCGTCAAAAGTGTTGCCGTATGTGACATTGTCGTGCAACAGAGTCCAACTGCCCGGATAGTGATACTAGAGGGTCGGATTCGACGAATTCGAGGTACCAAACGCTTCATTACCTCCAGATAGAATTCCGTATTCACAGTTTGCCCGGTTAGAACGAATTCATGATGAATGAGAGACGCTTCGGGTCGAAAAATGCAATGAGTCGTGTCTTCACTTTGGATTTTTGTTTTTGGATCTTTGAGCTTTCGGACTTAATCACGCTGAAGATTATCATTTGGTATGGTTGTTGTGGGTGATAGAATTTCATCACCGAATGTTTTTTGAATCATCAAAAAAGTCTTTACGAAATATTTATCAAGAACTTAATCGCACTTCGTTGTTCCATATCACGAACTTGCACAAGGGGTTATAAACACACACTTAACCGCATAGTGTTAGAGAACTAAGAAACTGGCAGCGCTGGAATTTTTTATACACACTCTTTAGACTTCGTACTACATACTTCCTTGGTTGAACGAGAAAAAGGGCTACTTGTATCAAGTGTAGAAAATTAGTTCAGGAACTTTTCAGACATACTGTGTATTATAAACTTGCTACTAGTTGCTACACTCTTTAATCAATAATTTAATATACATACAAATATGTTATATATATATATATATATATATATATATATATATGTAGATATGTAGATAGATAGATGGATATATGGATATATGTATAATGTTTCTTACATGCATTAAACTTTCACTATCTGTGAGATCCTACTGCGTTAGAATCCCCAGATAATTCACACTGTAGCCTGAAAGTTCGTCGTGATAATAACTTTGGTTATCTGGACTAATCCGTTTCGGTGTTGAGTACGTCGGAAACGCCGACTATAGTATATCTTCTTTTCTGTTAAGAATTTTCTTGTTGCGAAGGAGCAGAATCGCTCTGATCAGACTCTGGCTCCGACCTTTCATGAAGACTGGTCGGTGTAACACGACTTGATGTGGGACTGACGGTATTCTGCCGCTGAGTGCTATGATCTAGGATATGTGGAGAAGCTCTAATTCCAGAAGGATGATAGGACTCTCAGAAGAAACATCTTCTGTACTCCTGCCATAGACTGGTCTATGTTCCTGTTGCAATTAGGGCATATGGGATTCTTCAAATGAACGAAAATTCCGCGGTCCTTGCCATTAACGCTGATAAGGAAAGGCTCTAATATGTTAGTTTTAAATGATTCGGAGATTCGACCCAAAAATTTAACTTCATCTTTAGTTTCTGATAGTGTTCGCTATAATTAATATTATGGATTTATCGTCTACAACAATTTCACGCAATACTTTTATCAGACTTCCTCTTTTATGCATAAGTCCGGATGATCTATTTTATGTAAAACCCGCTTGGTATACTCCTAGTTCTGTTTCTATTTTATTTTTTACTCGATTTAATAACGCTATAGATAATATTTTACATGCGATGGATAAGAACGATATTCCTCTGGAATTATTTACATTGATTTATTGATTTTTTATGCAGTGGATGTATTAAGTCACATTTCGTGGTATCTTTTGTTCCGCAAACACCATCTAGAAGTTTTGTTAACTTTATTTCTACGATTCATCAGCTGCTTTTTACAGTTCCGCTTTATTATTAAATCATCGGAACATTTAATATGTTTCAATTTTATTATTATATTTTTAATTCATCCAGAGCGTTTTAGTGTGGCGTTTTTTTTTCTCAGCAAATGTGTAATTAGTTGTTTTTTGTATTTACGGCAGTTTAATAATTTTTCAAAATATTCTTGCTAATATATCGCAATTATCTTTATTGTTAAGAGCTAGTTTCTCGTTCGATTTTTGAAACGTAAATTTGGATGTTGATGGCTTTCTGTTTCCATTTTAAATACTTTATAAAAGTTTATACTTGTATTTTTTTATAAATCATCTTCAATTTTTTCCAATTACTCGAAGAAGAAAAAAAATTTCTAGTTTGATTTTCGCATTTTTCAAAATTTAGGCTCTTTAATTTAAAAATTGTTTAGGGTCTTCTAGTTTTCCAATGTGCTAGCGATAAAAATACATCGTTTCTAAAAAAAAAGCTGATTCCCTAGCTTCCATGGAAAAAGCTGTGTACTTTTTCCCGACTTCGGTTTTTATCGCATATAATTACAATGTTTTGTCTGTCGTGATAATTTAATTTAGTTATATTATTATTTGTTTTGTTGCTGTCAAATTTGTCCTCAATATAACAGATTAAAATTTTATTTTTTATGTTCTTCTGTTTTTGTATTTATATAACTTTATTTACTTAATTAGCATTTATAGTAGTGTAAATTCAAAATTATCAATTTTTTAAGCTGGTTAAGCTTAAACTGTGGATAAACTCGTTATTTCGCTGTTCATTAGTAGTTATTGTATTTTATGTAAAAAGTATTTTACTCTAACAGTTTTATTATCCAATGGGGGTATTTGTTCAATTTTATATTTACTTCATTCTGCATCTTTTTTTTCCTTTCCCTCAGGTCCATTTTATGTGCGCCGTTGCTGCTCGAATGTTTTCTTAATTTACACAGCCTACTCCATCAGCTTGTTCATAAGTGTCGAGATTTAAATTTTAAATGCACCATTTTCGTAACCAATTATCAATGTGATTCATGGGTTGCTTCAATTCCGTTATTTAGTAGTTAAATGTACCTCTATATGCGCCTAAAATTTTTAATAGGTTTAAATTCATCATCACTTAAAGCATTCTTCATGAAGGTTATTCGACTAGCTATTTTCAAATTTATATTCGACAGCGCTTATCAAACAATCGAACGAAGTATGCGAGGAAAGACATTTCATAATACGCTTCAAGGAGTTAATTAGTTTACATAACCGAATTATTTTACATTGTTAACAGGAACAAAGGAAATAATTGCTTAGTTTTCAATTATATAAAAATGCGATTATGTATGAGAGGAAAAAAATAATATTTATCGGAATTATTAATTTGCTCGCACTGAACCTTCCATTTACTTTTTTCTTCTACTGTATGTTAGTTACCCGATCTCGACTTGAAAAACTTTCGCTTTCAGTAATCGAGGAGAGTTTTCATTACCACCATTAGATGTATCGGACCGTAACAGCAAACCGTTAACTACAATAGTTATTACTCTAATAAATAATACGATATCTCTAATCTCTGTATAAATTATTGAAACGGTCTTAAAATCAAATACTGATAAGCCGTTATAATGTACGAGACATAACACATTTTATTGCACAAACGTTCACTCAGTTGCTGACGAGTAATTATTAATCGATTTCATTTTACCTGACGTACTTCGAGAATTTTATAAATGCTGTTAAAATGTATTAGTAGAAAATTCGGCATTTCCGACTTCGACAATTAAGAACGTGTCTCAGAAAAAAAAAAAAAAAAACCCCGCAGGGAACACAATTACTACATTACGAAAGGTTGTATTTAAAATCGAATTACCAAACTAATCACGCGGATAAATTCTAAGGTGAAAAAAGTAAGAGGAAAAAGTAGTAAAAAATTTAAAAACCAAATTTATAATAAACAACTCTAATCCGAAGAAGAACGAAAATTAGAGCTGTTCAATAGTAAAAATTCTGTAAAACACCACACATATCTTCACTAAAATGAAAATGCCATATGCAAAAGGGGATCATCACCCCTTCGAACTATCCTCGGTGCACTCTAGTTTCATTCTCTCACAACTTTAGTAGTTTTTACCAGATTTCTAGCAATTACTAAAAAGAAACTTCTCTTCACTCACTTTACCACGAATCCCCCACTTCTATTTTATCCGAGCATAACTATTAGTAGGTTTATCAAATGCCGAATTATTTCCGCTTCAAAAAGAAAAAGAAAAAAAAGAAAACAGAATGAATTATTACTACTTCTTGTTGTAAATTACATTAAACTGCCACATAAGTTTCTACACTATCCAGTTACTACCATTTCAAAAAAAAAAACACTGCTACCTTATCTTATCTTTTTTGTTTGAAAGGCACACTTAAAATCATTGTAACTTGAATAAACGGTAACGGTTACGCACATATGTTTCCATGTTTTTTTATTGTGTCATCAAGGCAGACAACCGAAGCGCTATCGCTACCGTGTTCGTTGCATTCACTTTATTGAGAAATACACGTACTGTATTGAAATATTATTTCATTTTTTTCACTGGCATAAAAGATACGTTCTATATAACATTATTTTATAAAACCTGTATAAAAATAAATTATTCATCTTTCTTTTTTTTTTTTTGCATTTTAAAAAATAAAAAAATAGTTTATTCCAAGTTATTTTTGACATCAAATTTAATACAGTCAAAAATGCAACGCATAAACACAAATACTTAATACGTATTATCCCTTTGAAACATCTCAATTAGCTTCTAATTTTCTTATAGTAAGTTACAAAGCCGTGTCCACGAAGGGGAACCCCCCGCCGCCTCCCAATAGAACTGAAATAGTTATTATAAGAGCACAAAAATCGAAAAGAAAATCAAAAATTTTAAATAAATATTGATAATTTTTTAGGGTGTTCTTACATTAAAAAAAAAAAAAAAAATATATGCTTCATATTTTTAGGTACTTCATTGATATTTTATTTGCAAAATTTTTTATTACGAGTATAATTAATAACACATGTTTGTAAATTATTGATAAATAAATCAAAATTATGGAAATTATTAATAGTACGAATATTAGTGAAAAATGTATTGTTATTTATAAAATAAATATGCCAAGAAAATTTTCACCCCTCCCCCCAATTCTGGGCACGGGCCTGACTTCTACTACATAGGGAAGTATACTTTACATGCGATTAATAAAATTACACAACATCCGCAGTAATTTTCTAATTCAATGAAATGTCAAACGTGAGGTAGTGAGGATGAATAAAATACAAAATGTTAAATTAAGGGGAAATTATCAATATTTTATATACAAACACAATTACACACCCGAAAAAGTGAAAGAATAAGCTCCCCATCATTCTTTCCGCTAATTTAGAAAGATCCTGACATCTCAATGTCTTAATTACTTTGCCTACGTTCGAAATAATCAGTAAATAAAATCATATATCTACTTTTTCTGATTTAATAATTATTAATTATAGGCAAGTTTACATAATTTAAGGTTCATGATATGTAGTAAAGTCTGAAGAAAAAGAAAAAACAAAGAAAATAATATGCATAGAAAAAAGAAATCGAAATTACGTCTTGCCAAATTTTATTAAACAAATTTATTATTATACTTGATACACATCGTGCAATTATATCATTTGTTGAAAATAAAATCAGGCGCGTTGACGTGAAATGCACTCAAGTAAATGCGTCGTCAAGTGTGAAATAGTGTTTATACGCATAGGCGTACCGAGGAAAGGGATTTGGGGTTTCAACGCCCCCCCCAATGGATTTTTACGTTGCTGTATTGTCACTTTACGGTCGTAAGATGTCTTCGTACCAGGCATTCTGGCAGTACAACTAAAACTATGTATTAGTGTAAATTATTCTCAAAATGAAAACGAACAGAAGTGTAATCCTAATCCTTACACATTAAAAACTATTCTACAAGAGAGATTATTAATAAAATATAATTACTAAGTAAAATCCCTTTTTCTGTCAAGTGTTTTTTTTTAATTGACCCCCCCCCCCTGAAAAACTGGCCTGGGTACGCCTATGTTTGTACGTATCAAGTGTGTTTTCTTGCATGTTTACGTCCGTTAACTGCCGGATACGTTAAAAATTTAACTTTTCATTATTTTAATTCATAGCTAATTTACTTTATTAGGGAAGGAAATCATCCGGACGATTACAGCCGACTAACGTACAAAAAACTGCGAGAGGAAGTATGCAAATTCGCGAACGTCCTGAAGTCGAAAGGAGTACAAAAAGGAGATCGAGTAGCGATATACATGCCGATGATCCTGGAAATTATAGTAGCAGTTTTAGCTTGTTCCAGAATAGGAGCAGTACATTCCATCGTGGTACGTAAAATAATGTATCGCAATTTTAGTTTAAAAAAGTACATTTCCACGAAATTACATACTAATCGAAAAAAGAGTATTTGTTTATCTCGACAAAACACAAGTCTCTCAAAACAAACTGTTAAAAATACACTTATAAGTTTCTTCCTCTATCTACGTTACAGTGTAACGCACATTTTAATAATACTCTGTCCATTTTCGATACTATCAAAGCAATAATAACAGAGATTACAATTAGAAATAACAGTGAACTTTATAATATTATATTAAAAAAAAACGTTTTATAGAAGAACATACGATAATTATTTAAATTGAAAATTCTTTTTTAAAAAAAAACGTTTTTAAAATAGACTAAAAAGTATAAAATAATTTTACCCAGTCCCGTTCAGATTTATAACACCGTATACAGATAGTCTTGATGATCGTAAAATTTAATACCTGTAAAAAAAAACTCGTATAAGATTTATAAAATGAAAAACGTTTAATGCAAGCAATCGATATAATTGATGCACGAATATTGTAGTTCACCTGAGTGTCAAAATTTTTGTTGCAAATGATATGAACTGTTGTCTGTAAATTTTTCCCAGCGACAGCTATCGTTACTACTACACGCGCTCCACGTTTTTCGTTTTATAAATCTTACACGATGTTTTTTTATAGCTTTTAAATTTTACAATCAGTAATTCCACAAGACAATCTGTATGGTGTTCTGTATAGAGCTAGGAAAAATTATTTTATACTTTTTAGTTCATTTTAAAAACGTGTTTTTTTAAAAAGAACTTTTAATTTAAATGATTATTTTCTGATTTTAAGTATTATATATGTATGTGTGTGTGGAATTTCTCATTTCGTCGACTGCATCGATGCCGCGGCGTTCAGTCCGATCACAAGCATTCCTCCATTCAGAAAAAGCACATGAGCAAAAGCACAAGCAGTATTCACTAAAGGTGCATACGTGCCGCATACCGATATTACTGCTTAGCTAACGTCTATTGTGAAAAGAGAGTCTAAGAAATAGAGATAGAAAGAGAAAATACGTTCGTGCACACGCGTATGGAAAAGAGAAAGAAAGATTGAAAGCTAGTAGCAGTGTAGAGAGGGCAGAACTGTTAAAGTGGAGGAGATCGCAAAGATCCCGTGCCAAAAGAGAATTGTCTGCCTTAGTTAAGACCTTGTGGGAAAGGCTCAGTTTGATTAATATCGATAGGTTATTAATAAATGTTAATATATATTCTTAAGTATAGTATTTATACAGGGTGCGGCAGCATAACTCCCTTTTTTAAAATGCGCCACTTTTTTTCTATTAAATTTTGTTAAAGAGAAATAATAACGGAAAATCGAGCTAGATCCCCCATTGGGGTAATATGTATGCTTCTTCCCTTGCAGTTTTATTTCGATTTTCTGTTATTATTTCTCCTTAACAAAATTTAATAGAAAAAAAGTGGCGCATTTTAAAAAGTAACCTATGCTGCCGCACCCTGTATAATAATGCATTGTCATCCAGTTCTGAGCCATGTTCAAAAAATTTCAAGTCTCCGGGACTCGCCGGGAGGAAGTTATATTAAAATCGATTGTAAAATTCCACCGGAACAGACAGACACGAAAGCGAGTTAATAAAGGCGTGTTATTAATAATAGAAACGATCCTCTCCATATTAATCGTCAATCGAACATAACGGGCAAACTGGGAACAAGTTTGACCACTGTATTACACCCCCCCCCCCTGGTGGAACATCAATACACGCATCGTATCTGTCAGATACACAATCAGTAAACTGAATAAAAAAAACAAAATTGAATTTTTAGTATTTTCCAGACAAATAAAGAAGACCCCATAATTATATATTTTTTAAAAAATACATCACAAATCGAAGTAAATAAATCGATACGAATTTTGAAATGTTAAATTCTAATAACGCAGACGTAAGTTTCAGTCTTTGAGCTCGTTCTGGTATCCGAATAATAAAGTAAAATATAAGAGACAGTAGATTTAGAAAAATTCAGTCTAGATCACTTTCTTTAATTTCAACTTTACAGCCATCAACACAAGTATGGGCACACAATGTTTCAGGCATAAATATTGGCCACATTCATTGCACATATATCTTGTGAGCCTGGTCGTTTTATTATCGTCCCAGCAAGGTTGGCAGCGTTTCACCGGCATCAGTAGCTGCAGAGTTGCTTGAAGCCTGCGGTATTTGATCATTTGGAAGAAGTTTTCAAAGTCGTGAGGCTATAGTGCGTGGCAAGTTTTTGAGCTGCAATCGCACTAATAAATGTTATGAGCTCATTTCTGACTTCACGAAGAAAAACTCGGCGAGATGGCACGTTTTGTCTATACCCAAGACAAATGACTTGTCTACTGATTCCAGCAACATTTAGAATAGTAAAAAAATACCACTAGCTACAAGGTATCACAACTTATACTAAGAAAAAGTAAAGGGTTAAGTTAAAAAAAATTCAAACAATACAGAATACTTACATTTTAACACGCGCTGTATCAGCGAGATACACAGCGCTTAAGCACCCCTTCAACAGGAAAAGGGGCCAGCAACGCTCGACTAACTGTCGAGCAACTCAAACTGAAGGAATAGGAAAATGGGGGGACGACATCCCCCTCCACACACCTAACTAGTGATGAAGAACGCTGAACTATGTATCTGTCAGATACAGCGCGCGTAATGCAGTGTTAAACAGTAAATCTATCTTGTTGCAATAAATTAGTTGAAATGCAAATATTCCCAACGCTTCTAACAGGAATGTCAAATCTGATGAAGAATAAGGGATGCCACTTTTTTTAATTTCTCCACATCTAATTCGCTTCTATCTACCTTCGAAAACAAGCATATTCGCAAATATCTAGTTTTACAGGTAGATGTGCCACTACGAATACGTATGCAACATATCATATTATATTATAAATTTAAAAAACATTCTACCGATTAACCGGATTACAAATTCATTTCGCACAGAAAATCCCGTGCAAATATATCTTCAGATAAATGTATTTGCAACGTATTTGCTACCGGTTCGACAAATTTAAAAACCATTCTCTATCGCTTAATGAATTAGATTATAGATTTATTTTATGCAGAAAACCCTATCATCTATTTTCAGTTTAAGGCAAGTTGACATATACAACTTCAGTACGTTTAATTACTGACGAGTTGATTAAAAACACAAATTAATCCGTTTAATAAAATATTAATTATGAAAATTTAACGATAATCTCGTACTTTTGGTTTACTTTGCAAGTTCGCTGGTTTTTCATCAGATGCTTTGGCAGACAGATTGATCGATTCGAAATGTAAAGTTTTGGTAACTGCAGATTCTGTTTACAGAGGAGAAAAATTACTCAATTTGAAGGAAATATGCGATGCAGGTAAATGAAAATATTTCTTCATTTCTCTATACTATCCTTCCGTTCGTTCAATTTTTTTTTCTAAGGATTTTAAAACACGAAATCAAAAACCGACATACTCTCATTTTCTGTACGATGTAAGCACTATCCACTATCGTACTATCATTTTGCGCATTAAGATCTTTTTGCTCTTCTCGAGACTACCTTCTTTTGAAACGTCCTTGTGTAAATGTTCGTGGCAATATGCAGCGCGGCTGTAAGCAACACTATACACTTATTATAACCGACTGTAAACGCTTAATTTACCATCAAAAATGCTGTCCAAGTATATTGTATATCTGCGCGCAAATACACGTGCTGGTTTTGCCAATGCCTTTCGTACGACACTATTAACGATTAGTTTGTTTTTCATAATTTTTATAGAGACTTTAAATTCGGAATTTTGACACTTGATATCTGAACCTTCTAGCAGCTTGACTAATACGATGACTGCAAATTACCAAAGACACCACTATATTGAAATTTACCATCTTGCTATATGGGGAATATTTCGTTAGTGCCGTTAGGCTTAGTATAAACCTTAACTTCACAATCCCCGACGTCCTGCTACGGGTATGGAACTTACTTTACTTACTTATACTATAATATAATATTGGTTTTAGAAAATAAGGACTGCCACTTATATTCAAAATTAGAATAATTTAACAGAAGCGTTCAAACCGTCGCTAACACTTGAAATAAAGAGCGATAATAGTTGCAGTATTTTTACTAGTATTTCGCTAACGCCTTAATGATATAAATAAACTTTTTTCTCCGCATGTGTCCGGGATTTTATTTTCGGTTAAAATACACGTATTCACGAAAATAATATACGAAAATTCTTTATACCCATGTGTTCATTTTAATCAAAAAAAAAGTTACTATAGCCACATTTAAATTAATCTAGTATTTTCGAATATCACCATTTATATCCGGCCAAGTACTCGAATTCCTTACCGTTTAAGCAATTTACACCTCTTCGTAACTTATTATCCATTTGAAGCGGGTACACACCAATGATACTATTCGGAAATCTGAATTCCAGAATTAATTGATGTAATGGAACACACAACTCGCAGAGTTCATTTCACATCTACATAATTTAATTCGAGGAAAGATTATTGTTTGAATTCACTAAGGTGAACTAGTTTTCCTTCATCGAATGCCCTTTAAAACTTGAAGAACACTTCTTTTGCACTTTGTCGACTCGATTTCCATTAAGAGACTATCACATGACCTTCAATAAAGCTCAAGAGCAAACATTAAATAAATCGTTATTTATCCAGCGAGTTATGTTTTTACACATAGATAACCAAAAGCGTCGCCAGCCGATGAGCCACGAAGGAGCAAGATGAGCTGCCAGCCGCCGGGGGGGGGGCAAGATGATAGAAAGAGGATATGAGTTATAGGAAAAATAAAATTTATAAGTTATAAAGGCTTAATATTTTATTAAACAAGAATAAAATCTTAATTAAAGATAAGTTTTCCAAATTGTCCATGATTACGCGCCTATGAATACTCATCAATGCCAGTTGATTAAAAAGTTTCAAGGCTCCAGGGGGGGGCAACTGCCCCTCCCTGCCCCCCGCTGGCGACGCCCATGTAGATAACTAATAAAACGCGCTTTTAAAAAAATTTACAGCAATTAAAAAGGTAGCAGTTTTACTTTTAGCATTTACTCGATAAAATTTTAATATAAAACATAATTTGCTTAATTATAAATAATAATTTTTATCGGTGTATCTATAATTTCATATACTACTTGGTAAATATCTTCATATTTATCATTATGATCGATCCTGGTTCGGCTACTGTTTTATTCTGTTCTATAATTCTTATACATTTATAGATTAGTAATTTTATTTAATTTTTTAACTTCAAAATAACAATTTAAAATTTTCGCTTTTACAACATGCAAAGTATTAGTACGAATGCAGCTCTGGTAATAACCTGAAGAAAATTTCGATTATCAGAAATATCATAAAGAAAATTTCGATTATCAGAAATATCATAAAGAAAATTTTAAATTATAATACCGACATGTTTCGAAATCTGATTTTTTTTTTTTTTTTTTTTTTAATAATTTGCGGGTCCCACAAGGCATTAGCCCGTCTGTGGGTTCCGAACATAATTATATCATTTATTTGTACAATATAACATCAACTTAACTTAAGTACTACTTTCTGTTACAGCATAAAAAGTATTAACTGATATATATTACTATACTATAAAATCCACACTCTCATTATTTATCATTCATATTACAATTATACCATCATCTAAAATAATATTTCCTATTACAATACCTTAATAATGTTAACTTTTATATATTACAATAATACAATATAATTTTTATACAACTACCACTCTCTCATTAGCAGCTTAAAACTGGAGATAGTAACGAGTCTCATGTCAACGTAGTCAATGTTATAAGTGGTTATTACTAGTATTACGATACTTTTTTTTTTTTTTTTTTTGTTACTATTTCTATTGCTCTTTACACCATGCTATCAACCAAATTTTAACCTTGTTTTTCCATCTCTCCAGATTTTTTTCATTTCGAATTTCCTTTGGTATCTTCCCTATTAATTTTATTAATACCTCTTCCTCTACATTGGGTCTATTTTACTGTTAATCCCCTAGATCGTACATAGCAAGGTTTATCGCAATTTCTAGTCCTGTACGTTCTTGTTCTAGTTGGCAACTGCCTATCTTCTAGTTTAACACTGAGTAATTTGCTGTAATAATATAACATTTTTGGTGGCATTTCGTTATTTTTGTTCCACCAAGTGATATTAGCTAATGCGTCCGTCTTGCTCTCGTTGTGTAAGACCAGTTTTAAACATTTTTTTTGCAAGTTGCTGATCCGTCCGAACCTACCATTTTTACAATCCTGAACAATTTTTTGTAATACAATACTTTTTATAATAAATTTTCTTTGGTTATTTTTTCGATATAGAAATTTCCATTAAACGATAATTTTCTAATGTGAGCCAACACTACCCCGACGAAACACATGATAGAATAATCCGACCTAATCCGACTGCCAGTCGCGGATGTAACTACAGCGCGAAAATCATTTAAATTTTTTGCTCTTCATTGAGAAGGAAAGAACATATTATATATAACTCTGTTCTTATAAATTGTTATATACGCATCAAATGTGTTTTTGGAAATTAAAGCATGCACACAGTGAACAGTGGACGAAGCAGATAGAAAACTGGTTCTCTTCGTTAGCGCTTTTTATAAAATATAGAGTTTGTCCATAAAGTATAAAAATTTTATGACCTTGAACAATTGTACTCACGTTCCAAGACATATATGTTAAACCCCGAAAACCGAATTTTTTATTCTGAAAATAAATAATACTTATTTTTCCGTCTGTGAAAGAGAAACGAAATATCATCCTCATTAATAATGTATTTTAGAATTTTTTCGTAAAGAAATTTTCACTAGTGCCGTCCGTGAATTTAGAACGACAATATAATAACGTGATTATGATGTACAACATGTAGATTCGCGTTCATTCGTTAATAAAGCCTTTGCGGTAAATCGTCGAATAGTAACGGTCATGAGACTTGGACAGATTGGAAGAGAAAGCACAAATATATTTTGTAGTATAATGGACACTTGTCCGGAGCTGGAAATTAATAACGAGGCGGGAATGGACGATTGATATAACGTAAGCGCACAATGTGTATACCACTTGGATAGTTGGCGATTGTATAGGGTGTTCAGAAACTAATTCAGGAAATTTGTTTTACGCTATAAAGCTCGTCAAAATGAACAAAAAAGTCCTCGAACAATTAATTAGTTATAATTAATTTAATTTAAATGAAAAAATATATATTTTTTTTTATAAATCAATATTTAGTAAAGTAAAAAGAAAATAAATATTAAAAAGAAGTAAAAAATACGTGTATTAAATATAGTCGTGAATGTATAGTCAAACAATGATTTGTCAATTAGAGCAAGTGTTCAATATGTTGACCATTTTGCTGTACCCCACCAACTCACCTGCTCTTCGCGTAACGTTGTCTACGGCCTCCCGTTGCAGAAGTTCTGGTGTTCGTTGGATATCGTCAAACGCTGCGACGATCCACTGTATGCAGTCGCCTCGTGTGTTAGTCGGTGTAGGATAACCCTTTTCCTTAATACAACCTTAGGGGAGAAAAAATCCGAAGGAATTATATCTGTTGGCCATTCAATCGGTCCGACCTATCCGCCTGTTTGCCGCCGTGGTGATTACAATCTCACTGACGGAAAAATATGCCACAGCTAGCTTTGAAGGCGATGTTTCTAATTTTGTTTCTTATGTTTACAAAACAGCAGATAAACACAAATGAACACTGAGGCTACGACGTTGCGATAAAATGCATACACCGCTGATTTGAAAAAATGCGTCGAATTGGGTTGAATTTTTTACTTAGTTAACTCTTACGACTCTACATTTAGTACATATTTTACATCTTTTCAATATTTATTTTATTTCAAAAAATATTGAATCGTAACAAAAAAAAATATTTATTTTTTTTATTACAACGAATTAATTTAATTAATTATATAACTAATTAACTCTGTTCGCCCGAATGATTTTTCCCTCAGGATTTTTTTGTTCATTTTGACGAGCTTTATGGGGAAAAATAAATTTCCTGAATCAGTTTCAGAATACCCCGCGATAAAATTGTACTCAAAATTTTAAACGCATTTCTATCCGAATTACTTTTTTCAACCTGCTTCTGCCAATTTGAAGTAAATATAGCACTAATAATAACAAAGAAGAATGTAACAAAACTCGATGAAAACGTAACTAAACAACAAACCTACTTAAACGACTAAATGTCTGTGCGCGCGATTGTACACAATTTGTCAGCTTTTGCCATTAAATTGTAGATGGTCGTATCCTATTTTATTTTATTATGTTATATTTTTTTGGCACGCTATTTTCTTTATTTTTATATTATTCCTTTTTCATTTCCGAATTATTTTAATTTTATAGCATTCAGTTACGTTATGTAAATTACACATTAATAATTTATATATACTATATATATATATACTATATATATATATACTATATATATATATACTATATATATATATACTATATATATATATACATATTTGCGTACGTGCACATGTATCGATTGATGATAAATCATCAGTCTTTAGTTTTCTTTTCAGTTGTGATATTAATTAAATATGTATAGTGTACTTCCAATATGTTGTCCCTTTAACCCGAACTGCTACAACATTTCGTGTCAACTTATCTATACCATTTGCTGTAGATGATGATGTTATTTAACAATTATCGGTGAATTTCCGATTGTAGGAGATGTATAAAAATTATTTTACTAGCATATACAAATGATATCCGTATAATACATATAACGGAATGAAAATTTTATACATCGAAAGTTATGTTAGGCGGATGAAATTTTAACTATTTGAAACATGGTATATCGAATAACTTAACACAACTAACCTCGTAAATGAGTCCGGATGAAATAAAAGGTTTTACCTTTATTTCGCAGAAAAACATTTCACAGTTTCGGTAACTTTAACTTAACTCAGTATTCATTTAAGAAGAAATACATGCAAAAAATTTTTAAAGACTTTTAATGCCAAAATCAGTTCACCTCCATAAATATCACAAATAAAGTACCGCAATGTCTATCCTGTCTTGTTTGCATTCTATATAAACAATAAAGCGAGCATTATTATTATTGTTTAAACATATTCTTATACTTTTGTTAGTTATTTGTTATGATTGTAGTTTTCGATCTTTTAAAACTCTGTATTTGGTATAATTTCACTTTAGTTTCCGCGTTTATTGATTTTTCTTATTAACTTCTTATTCCTGTAAGTAAAAATGAATGATAACCCACTTTTGCCCTCACTGTCTGTTCGTTACATATAAACATGTAGCGTAGTTTATTGTAAATTTTCATTAAAATTATGAACCTGCAAGTCATGTCACCTCTCTTCAACGACTTAGTGAAGCAAATAGCGATAATGATAAATAAATTTATTATCTATTTTTTTTTAAATGAAACGAACTTAAAATATTATCAGTGTTTTTAAAGAAATAAGTAAGGTTATAGCCCATTTTAAACGGTATTAAATTTAAAATATTTTTCTCGCGTACATTACCTCGCCAACAGTTTTAGTATTTGAGATGTTTTCATTCAAACTTTATTTTTGTAATCAATGTATTCGTATCATTATTTTAAAAAAACAAACACTACATGTAAAGTGTACTGTACTTTTACCTCAAAAATTCATGATTTAAAACAATTAAAAATCTGAAGAGTTTGATCGCAAATCAGCCAGCATGCTTAGTCGCCTAGTATTTATATTAATAAAAAGGTAATTCTTAGGCCGGCCCAGATTAGATTTCATTCTAATTTTATGTAACGAAAAAATATCCCATAAAATGTCCCAATTTTATGTAACGAATGTTATTTTTTTGTGGTTCTAAATTTTGATCATTTTATACAAAGTATAGAAGAGAAAGAGACAGAAATGCAAGCAAGTGGGGTCAAGGGGCAGAGCCCCTTGCGAGGCCAAAATGGCCGAGTTCATATATATGTATATATAAAACTTTTCGCGCTGAACATATGAAGTATTAGGGTGCGGCAGAGAAACGGATCGTATTTCAAAACGTAATAGCGCCATCTGTATGTAAGTTAGAAAAACGAACTTGGTCGCGTTGGGAAGAGAAAGAAAGAACATTTTTTCTGATGTATTTATTTATGTTGACAAATGTGTAGTCTTAAATTTAAATGACGACGCCGATTTTCGATACAATTATGAAGTCGCAAAGCAAAATTACCATAAACTTTAGCTAACATAGTCGTCGGAATAGCCGTGGCATAACGTCGAATCTCAGTTTTCAACTCTTTCAGATATCGAAGTTTGGTTTCGTATACTTCTGACTTTAAATACCCCAGCAGAAAAAAATCACAGACAGAAAGATCCGGCGAGCGAGATGGCCAGACAATTTGTACATTTCTCGAAATTAAACGGCTACGAAACATTCGTCCTAAACAAATTATTGTTTTCCTTGCGTATAACATGACGCGCCGTCTTGCTTGAACCAGCTACCTGATAACCTCCTCTCCTTGACAGTTCGGGTCGCACAAACTCATTTACCAGTTGATTGGAACATTCGCCATTAACTGTACCGTCGAAAAAATACGGGCCGATAACACCCTACGCCGCAACTCCTATCCAAGTCGTAACCTTGGGTCGGTGGAGGAGCTTTTCGTGAGCAATAGCTTCTCGGAAGTTTTTGTTGGTGAACGCAGGTTTTTTACCACTAAACGCCAAACATCTTTTGGAAATCGCGAACTGTAAGAGTGTAGAAATCATTATTACGAAAAAACTGCTCAACGGCATATGCGCGCACTGTTCAACAGACCAGTCACCGATGGTGGTTCGTTATGGCACTGAAAAAAATGTTCTTTATTCCTCTTACCAACGCGATCGAGCTTGTTTTCTTAACTCACATACGGGTGGCGCTATTACGTTTTGAAATACGATCCGTTTCTCTACCACCGCACTTTGTATTATCCATTTCTGTATTACGTATGTAAACCAATCTATCGAAATTGGATTATGGAGCGATTTTTTATGGATCAGCCTCGAAGTCCCGGCTCAGGAAGTTAGATTCATTACAGAATCTTGGCTTAAGATCAATCACGGGAAACGTCAGGTCGTCCCCTACCATCGGTCTACAAATGGAGACCAAAATTACACCTCTGCACATCAGAAGAAATTATTTAACTGATAAATTTGTACTCAACTATTGTAATTGTAAATATGCCACAGTTTATAAGCAAGATAATGCATTTAAGTAGTATATGGAGATGTGTTCATCATAGAATGCCGCTCTTGCTCAAAAGAACTAGAATGTTTTATAGTCACAGTCCAGCTCTTGTGCCATCTTCTCCCTCTAACTATTTTAATTTAAGTTATAACACCTTAATTTTATCAAATTTGACATTAACATTAACACCTTTAAAAGCCAGAATTTGCATCTACTGCCTGGTAACATTGCGAACTCCGTTTTTCTAGGTATCGTGAAAGAATCATACCCCATCGTGAAAGAATCATACCCCGGTTATCGGTTGATCTTTACCGATGGTGCCAAATTCCTTGGATTTAATGAAGGCGTGGAGGCAGGGTTTATTATAGGAGATATCATTGAACAAAAATTTAAATTGCCTCCAGAGGTTTCGATTTTTACAGTCGAGCTTCTTGCAATTGAAAAAGCATTAGAATTTGTGAAAAATGTGTTGCAGTCCAATGGAAAGTTTGTGGTATTTTCGGACAGCCTTAGTTCTCTCTTGTCGCTTCAGAGCAGTAACTTTGAATATAATTGCCATCCACTTATTTGTGAAATTAAGGAAAAGTATTTTAATATTTCAGAACTGGGACGAGTCACTAAATTTTGCCGGAGTCCAGGTCACTGTGGGGTATTACTTAGTAACCGAGTTGATTCAATTACTAAAGAAGGTGTTAGATCAGGTATTAAGTTTTTCATTTATCCCATCTTTCGATCTTGTGGACAAAGCTAAAAGAGATAATCATGCGGATTAGGTGAATCTTATTTGCAGTAAACAATGGCCTGGTAAATATTTTAATACAGTCCAACCATCTCTGCCGTCCACACCTTGGTTTTATCGTATTTGTTTCCCCGTTAGTATGACCCATAGGTTTATGACCGTTGTGCCTAGGCTCCGCTCTGGCTTTTGCCGATTGAGTTTAAACTTTTCAAACACAGGGCATTGCACGGGTTCTAATACCTATTGTCGACAAAATTTTAGAGAAGTTTTTAACCGCCTGTTATTTAATTGTGTCCAGTTTGACAACAAGAGACTTGTGTTTTCCAAAGATCTGATGTCTTACGGTATTTATCCTCCACTATGTATTTTTTATCTTCTTCGTTCTAGTGATAAGATTTTCTTTTTTCTTTTTAGGTTTATTGAAGGAAACAGGATTGTTATTTAATTTTTGTGCTATTTAATTTTTTTTTTTCTTTCCCTTATTCATTAGTTTATTTTTTTAATGTAAGGAGCTAGTTTTATTTTATTCTATTCTGTATCCATTTTCTGGTTATTACAATTTTTTTTTTTTTTAGGTTTTCATTTTATGTTGTTTGAGTGTTGTTCGTTGTGGGAAATCATTGGCCAGAAGAACATTGTAATTTGGTCCGGGCCAAAAAAAAAAAAAAAAAATCCAAAATATTAACAAAGTATTGTTGTAGAATTTGTATCACAAATGGAAGAAGAAGTAATTCGTAAAATTCTTCTACTGACAATTTCGCGAAAAATCTTACTAGAAATTTTAAATGAACCGAATGTGTCCCTCTCTTAATTAACATAAAGTTCCTAACTTCAAAGTATTTTTTATCCTGCGTATTCGCTCTCTCATTCACACTCTCTTCTCACTCCGTGCTATCCGTATTAATATGCTCTGGGTCCCCATTCATATGGGAATAGAGGGTAACGAAATAGTAGATTCCTTGGCTCAGATTGCTGTATCCTCCCGCTTTTATTTCACTAAAATTCCCGCTTCTAATTTACACCCCCCATTGTGTAAAAAGTTTCGTGTTAGATTTTAGTCAGATTTTTACGTTTCTTCCTTTTCTAGTCAACCCTCATTTTTTTTTTAACATCCAACCTAATCTTCGTGCGTGGCCTTTGTTTTACAATTTTCCTTTGGTTCGCCACTCCATTATTGTCTCTATTATCCGTTTACATCTCAATCATATTCTTCTTCCTTCCTCACGTTTTCGTTTTCATCTCGCTCTATCCCCTAGTTGCCCCTCTTCATCCTGATGACGAAGCCGTCTGTGATCTTGACCATATCTTCTTTGAATGTCCATCCCTCATGAACGAACGTACTTCTTTGTCCTCCGATCTGTTATCACTCAAACTCCCTACTGCTTATTGCGCTTCATATATCTTATCGTTTCCGTAAATCTCTGTTGTTCCTATCCTCAGTTCTTTTATATTATCAATAGCTGACCGAATCTACATCTAACTGATTCTTTTCCTCGTGTCGTTTCTGGGCGAAGATCAGTTGCTGTCATGCCGGGGGAAGGGGGATAAAATATTTTAAGGAAAAGACGAAGTTTGCTAAACAATAGTATCTAGTCCCCGAAATTGAATGCTTCGTACAGGTAATTCCGAAATAATTATAAAAACAGCTATCCGACATGAAAATCATTTCGAGCCGTTATATTTGCCCAAAAAACAGTGGTGTGTACAAATCGCCGCAAAAATATTTTCCAACGAATTCTCACTAACGCGAAGATTAATTTTATTCATAAAATTATTTTTAATTTCAGTTTGTTTTTTTTTAATTTATCCTTTTTTAAATGTAAATCGCGTTTATTGTTATTCTCTTTTCTTTTTCAATATATAAAAACTACCGAATGATGTATTTTACATTAAACATATACTCATATAATACGGTTTTATACATTATTTTTGCGGATTAGTTTTTATTTTAAATTTCACGCTGAAAATGTTTCGAATACCATGTACAAAAAGACAATCGAGATGACCTGATCAACTCTCGTCAGACATGATATCACTTTTCATATGTCCACGCTCCTGCGCCAGTACAAAGCTTCAATTTTACATATTCCCTTAACGTGAGCCTATTGGAAATTAAATTGCAGTCGCTTCAATCACTTACAGGACAAACGTGACAAAATAGTAGTAACGAACGAATATTAAACAATTCGGACTTCACTGTTCCACTAGTACTGCGCACATTTGAACTTCCTTATATTTAATGAATAAGATTTATCATAATTTCGCTATTGTCTTAAATCTAGTTACTAAAATTTATTTTCCAACTTAAATTACAATAAGGAATCTCGAAAGTCACAGTCCTCTTATTTTTTTTTCTGATTTTAATGTGCGCAAATAACTACTTAACATAATGTAAATTAAATTATTCAGTACAAATATCCTTACAACTTCTTCAGATTTGTGTTAAATATATGTAAATTAGTAAGCGGAATCAGATAACGTAGGAATTGACAAATTACTAGTGATGGTCTGTTCAGGAACTAAACGGTCTTAAAGAACAGGTTTTAAAAAAGAGCTGGTTTCATGAACAGATCGCAAATAATTGTAATAGTTCTCAGTTCCTAGCACTTTTAACTTACTGTTCACAATCAGTAGAAAAGAACTGCCTCACAGAGACAGTGATGGCAGTAAGTTGAACAAGAAGAACAGTTCTTTCAGTTTCAGTTTTAATGATTTTCGTTGCAGTAGACCAAGCGAAGAGTATTGCATTGACTCGTGCATACCTCAATGATAAATATTCATAGTAATGATGTGTCACTGCCGTACCAGTAACGTTGTGGTAATGTGCTCGCTGATCTATGCATTTCGTGTGAAAACTCAGTCCGGCGCCAATATATCGCTTTGACCATTCATTCAATTCATTATTATTTCAGCTGAACAGGCTATTGCAGTACTATAGTTACACAAAAATTTCAATTTTAAATAATTCAAAATTAATTTACTAAAAATAAAAGAAAGACCTAACACCAGAAACCACAGCATTATTAGCAATAACTGGCAAAACACAAGTTCAAACTGTTTCAAGCAACTATTCTCTATTAGGCGTATACAAAAATTGCGATGCAATCGTATGTTATTGTAAATTGCGGTACTATTTATACCTATTCTTAATCAATGAGAGCTGAAACAGTGAAATGAGAACTATTGCACTAGAGCTGCCGTACTATCTGTTCAGAGAGCTGTTTAAGAAACAGTTATTTCAGAATCGAGAGTCGAGAGCTTAAAGAACTAGAAACTGTAAAGAAGAGAACTCTTCTTCAAAATGAACGGGAACAATAAGAACAACTATTTGAAAAGAACTATTTCGGGCATCGCTAAAAATAACACGCACAGCAGTAGCAACATTAAGAACATCGATAGAAAATACAAAAATATTTCTAATTACAATGTTATTCTGTGCTCATTCCAACATGAGTCGCCAGTTTCAGATTAAAATCAAGTACAGCTGATAGCATAATGTAATATAAAAGGTTAATTTTATCGGTGCAAAGGTTTCGCCAAATTAAACGCAGATCGTACGGGGAAAATGCTCTATTAGATAAACTGCGCTTTTTTGTTTTGTTTTTTTTTTTGGAAAATGCAAAATCACAATGAATAATAATTTAAATCGGTTTTAAAAGCAATGCAGATATCGGCAGATAACGGTCATCAAATTAGCACGTGCATAGTTGTTCAACATTTGCAAAGGTTGTCTTGTTATTATGAGAATTCATTGTCGCGCACAACGAACGGTATTAACGGTGATTCGAACACGATAAAACCATCCCCGTACAAGGTAAATGCATCACTTATTTTCATGTTTGTTCGTGTAAATTATTTTAATTAACGTAAACTAAGTGAAATTTTTACACTAAAAACGTTCAGTTTTCGCGTTATCGAAATGAATAAATTACGTAAAAGTAGTTATAACATCTTCCTTTTTATATTCCAAGAAGTATCCAAAAAATAAAATAAAAACACAAATAAAGTTATTCTTAAGCAAAATCCGGATTACTTCCGTTCACATAGCGGGTGAATAGATTAGTAGTGAGGGTGCTCAGCTACCAAACCAGAGAAATGTCATGGGTTATTGAGACTTGTCTCGTACCGGATCCAAGGTTTACCTAACCTGAAATAACTGGGTATATGGGAAAGTAAAAGCGGTAGAAGAAAGAGAATTACCCTGTACCTAATTTCATACTTTCATCATTGACGTTGGGCTTAATGCATTGTGAACCTTAACTTCACAATCACCGTCACACCACGTCACGAGTATGGGAGTTACTTTACTTTTGTAAATATTGCATAGGATGACTTCTGGCAGGAAAGAGGTCGACAACCTTCATTAAGTTTACATTGTATGATACGATTTTTAAAATGAACTTCTTTTTCATAGCTGCAGATTACTTTCTAAACGCGCAACACGCAATCCATTCTAAGCTGATGTTCTAACACAACATGCACTACGGTAACATACTGCACACTACATGATCGGTTGGCCGCTACTGCAAAAGTTTGTTAGTACGAGTATGTAGCTCTTTACTCACTCTACACAGAAATACGAAAAAAATAAAACACTCTTCAAAACGCAAATTTACACACATTTATGCTTCTAGACTCTATTTTAATAGCTGTTTCATTTGGCTTCGCTCCGTCTCTAGAGAAAACTTAAAAAAGCAACGTAATAAGTTTTGATGTAACTGAAATTAAATTTCACGGCATAAAAAAAAAAGAACCGAAATTAAGAAAATTAACTTTAAACATACGGCATTTACCTAATGGAGGAACATTTATCGATTTCATTTTTTATTTAATTCGCCGAAAATAGAATGATCGATAAGTAAATTCTTAAGAAGCCCCTTGCCCGAATGGTAAAATCGCAAAAAGTTTCGCTTTCCGCATTCGCCTTCAAAAGATATAATTTTTTTGCTCATCATTTAAATTTTTTCGTCTCGTATACATCGAAATACAATAAAAATCATTAAGCACCAATTAAAAGATAAATAAGCAATTTTTTTAATTGGTAATTTCAGCCGAAGAATAGTTTCAAAAAAATTGTTTTCATGCGGACATAACGTGTTGGTTGTATAATTCTATTTTTTATCGAAATGACAAAAAAAAAAAAAAGATTAACGATAATGATCGTTTACATTAAGAAAACATCAAATTAATTAATGCCGCTTAATTATAGCACCTCGTGCATACGGGTTAGTCAATTTCTTTATGATAACTGCTTTAAATAGAAACACTACATAATTTGCACATGGTGTAAATAAGGACAATTACATGTTTTAATTATCAATGAAGTATAACTATTCACAATTTCCACTCCTACCGAAGATAAAACAAATAATAAAAATAAGTTGTTTCTCGGTTTTTGTTTTTATTTACCGTTTCATGATTCTTTCGACATACTCGGTAAAAAAACTATTTCTTCTTTCTTTTTATTTATTTTATTTATTTTTATTTTTTTCTTATTTAGCCTGGCACAGAACCATTGGGCCAACTATGTCAGAATGTTACATCATTTTTATATCACGAAGAAAAGTTTTGGTTTCTGTTCAGCATAATTATTGTCATAGAATTACTAAATGAACATTGTCTAATACATTTAGTCGCTATTCACGTCATTAAAGAAATAACAAAAACAATTGAGATATTCTTAAAATAAAAAACACGTCATTCCTCCGAAAATCTGAAAAAAATAAAAACTGTTTACAATGTTTTAAAAACCAATTGAAAAAACAAAAGAATAATATTCAGTGTGTACAAAAGGAATTTCAAAATTACTCCTTACTGAATTTAAACAATAAAACCGTAATGCCTGTGACTTGATGGTTTTCTTTTTAATTACTACACTCTAGGCTCTTTTCGTCACTCACGTAGTTATGTAAAAATTGTACTTATCCCGTCTTCTGGACTCCTTGCAAATTCCATATCACTCAAAAATTATTATATCGTCAAAACTTAACCTAAAACTTACACATTACCCAAAATAATCTAGGCTTTTTTTCGCGTTTTTTTTTTTTTTTTTTTTATGAGTTTGCCAACGAGGACATTAAAATGGGAAGAAGGAGAAAATAAAGTTATACTCTTAAACTTTTAAGGATTCATCATTGGAGGCGACTGGAATGCTCACTCTCCTCTTTGGGGTTGCGCAAGGGAATAATCCTAATGGTTCGATTCTTGAAAATCTTATCTTGGATCATGATCTTTTTCTACTTAATGATCGGTCTCCTACCCTCTTCAAGCAACCTTCTTCCTCTAGTTCAGTGGATCTCTCCTTTTCCTCTCCCAATCTTGGTCTCTTATGCTCCTGGAGGACACTCGACGGCACTTTCGGCAGCGATCATGTCCCCATTCTGCTCACTCTTAATGACGTGCTCCCTCCCAAGTCTTTCAAGCCCCTTCAATCTCCCCGTTGGCTTCTTTCTAAAACTGATTGGGCTAAATTACGTTCCTTGGTGGATTCCTCTCTCCCTTCTTTTTCTGATGTTCCTAATCCATTCTTCCGTTACGATTTTTTCACTCAAACGCTAAATTCTGCTCTTTCCGCATCTTCTCCTCCTACTACCAGCACGCGCAGTCGCTCTTCTTCGTATGCCTCCTCACTCTGGTGGAACGAAGAATGTAAAGCAGCGTTTCAAAGAAGTTCTGCCACCTTTAAAGCCTTCCGCTCTCATTCCTCTATG
This sequence comes from Icerya purchasi, assembly GCA_039619475.1. Classification (NCBI taxonomy): domain Eukaryota; kingdom Metazoa; phylum Arthropoda; class Insecta; order Hemiptera; family Monophlebidae; genus Icerya; species Icerya purchasi. The sequence goes on from CM077115.1 coordinate 246,219,162, forward strand.
TCCAACTTCCTAGCCCACAAAGAAGCTAACGCAAAAGCCCGTTTTATCCTTAAGTCTGCCAAAAAGAATTCTCTCCCAGATCTGGAAAATGGCTAAGGCGTTTAGATTACCCTTTTCTACGCGCCCTCGCCACTCCCACCCTTGCAAATCCCAGCTGGAGTCCTTCTTGGATTATATTGCTCCCGCCTATGTCCCTTCTTTTGAAGAAACTGTTCTTCCTTCTCTTCCTGTAGATTCTGAGCCTCACTTCCTGTCTTCTCCTTTCCGTTACGAGGAGCTTGCATCCATTCTTAATAAATCCACCTTGTCTGCTCCTGGCCGGGACGGTTTCTCGTTCCTTATTCTTAAAAATCTCTCTCCTGCTGCGCTGCTTTTCCTTCTCCATATATTTAATTCTTTTCTCCTTTCTGGCTCTACTCCAAAATCCTGGAACGACTTTATTGTCGTTCCTATTCCTAAAAGAAATCAGTGTTCTTTCCGTCCCATTTCCCTGGCTTCCTGCCTGCGTAAACTCTTTGAAGGTTTGATCAACAATCGCCTCGTGTGGTGGCTGGAGCACAATAATCTATTCCCTCCTAATATGTTTGGTTTTCGCCCTGGGCTTGGGCCGGTTGACTGCATTAGTTATTTCCTTTCAGATGTCTATAAGTCTTTCCTAACAAAAAAATTCACCATTGCCTCCTTTGTGGACGTCTCTTCTGCCTTTGATAATGTGCATCTTCCCGCTTTGGGTTCTAAACTTTTTTCTCTTAACCTCCCTCCCGTCGTCGTCATTCTCATACTCAACCTCTTCCAGAACAGAACTCTCTTTATTTCTTCTCCCTCCCTTTCCTCCTCCAGATGCGTTTATCGTGGGCTCCCACAGGGTTCCTGTCTGAGTCCTACACTTTTTAATATCTACTCTTTTGATATCGCTTCTAGTCCTATTTATTCTTCCTCCCTCCTCTTCGCTGACGACATTTTGGTCTATTCCACCTGTAACAATCTGTCCGTCGCTATTAATGAGTTGAATAATTCCCTGTCTATTCTTAATAATTCCCTTTCTCGTCTTCACCTCTCTCTTTCTCCTACTAAGTCGTCTTGTATCATTTTTTCACTCCGACCCTTTAACCGAGCTCTAACTCGCATCACTGTATCTGGTATTCCTATCCCCGTTGTCAATTCCATATGCTATCTTGGCCTTTTTTTAAACAGCCGCCTCACATTCCATGAGTACATTAATTTTCTCTATAAATCCTGTCTTAAAAGACTCAATCTCCTTAAATCTCTCTCTCCCCTCAGATGGGGAAGCGATCCGTTTATCCTTCTAATTCTTTTCAAAGCCATCATCCGGTCCAAGCTCGACTATTGTTCCTTTATCTACGGTAATTCCTCCAAGTCTCTTCTCACTAAACTTGACGCGATCCAGAATTCTCGCCTCCGTTTGTGCATTGGAGCCTTGAAATCCTCCCCCATTCCCGCAGTTCTATCAGAGTCGGTTGCCCAACCACTGTTTATTCGCCGTTCTCAGCTTGGGTATCGCTTCTTAATTAAACGGCTTCCCATCTCCTCGTCCAAACTTATTTCCTCCTATCTATATATCAAAAACTGCTGGCGTTTTTCTCCTCATAAAATCCCAATCCTGTCGCTCATTGTTTCCCGTCTTTCTAATTTTTCTCCTGTTGTCCTTTCCTACAACACTCTCCCGTACTTCTTTCATGACTTCAATAGCCTATGGCAGCCTATCAAATTTTCCTCTGTCCCACTTCGAGCCAATTCCTCCTCTCACGGTGCAGTCAACAATGAATTTCTTCATTTGTTGAATTCCTCTTTTCCTGCTCATGTATTGATCTTTACTGATGGTTCCAAGAGCGAGGACAGCGTTAGTGGTGCGTTTACTGCTCCGTCGCTTCGACATTCTGAGTCCTTCCGGCTTCCTTCCTTCTGCTCTATTTTTTCTGCCGAGTCGATCGCCATCCTCCAGGCTATCTCTTATATTTCCTCTTTAAGCGATCTTTCCCAATTCCTCATTATTTCGGACTCCAAGAGCATCCTTCAAGCCATAACCTCTCCTCCTTCACATTCCTCTGATAATATTATTCTCTCAATTCGTTCTCTTACCTCCACTTTGCAGTCATCCCGTTCTATTCTCATTGATTTTTTGTGGGTCCCCAGTCATTCTGGAATTGATGGCAACGATGCAGCCGATTCTTTGGCTCGTTCTGCTGGTCGCCTTGATTCATTCCTCAACCATTTCCCTTCTTCAGATATCCTTTCCTTATCTACTCCAATCACGCCAGACTTTGGCAGGATATTTATCCCTCCCTATTTTCTAATCGTCATTCTCATTACCGTTTCATTCAGCCAATTCCTCGTTCCCTGCCTTGGTTCCATTCTATTCCTCTCAGTCGTCGCTCTTCTATTGTCTCCCTAATTCGTCTCCGGATCAATCATTCTCTCCTCCCTTCCTCTTGCTTTCGAATTGCTCTATCGCCTTCTCCTGATTGTTCTCTCCACGGTTGTGGTCCTCCTCGTACATGTGATGCTAATCACATTTTCTTTGAGTGTCCTGCTCTTCGTAACGAACGCTACCTTTTATACAGTCAGCTCCTGTCATTAGGTCTCCCTACTCCCTATAACTCTTCCTTTATCCTCTCCTTTCCTTCATCTTCTGTGGTGTCCGCACTGCTGTCCTTTGTTGCGTCCATTTCGGACCGCTTAGTTATTTAATTTATTAGCTTAGTTTTCTTGTTGCTGGGTCAATGCCGCTGGCGCGCCCAAAAAAAAAAAAAAAAAAAAACTTTTAAGGATAGAGAATAAAAATAATTCGAGAACAGGAATAACGAAGGTAGAAGGAAATGTGAGAATATAAGAAGCACCGATAAAACGAAAGCAGAGGTACTGAGTTTTAGTAGGGAATAATAAAAGGACGATTGTTCATCAGAAAAAAGTCAAACATTCAAATAAAACATGATATCAGAGTCAAAGGAAAGTATGTGGAAGGGTGATGAAAAGAAGACCAAATGGAGAAGAAATAGGTGAAAACCGAGAAAATGATGCAGGAAAGAGACTATGATTAAAGCGAAGGCGACAAATAGCCGAGATTGTAGAGGAGAAGTCGAAGATGGCTGAATAGAGAGGTGAAAAGAGAAAAGATTAGAAAATGAAGAATAGAACTTAAGCTATAGTTTCGAACGAACAACTAAGGAAAGGAGGGTAATATTATGAGTTTGTTTCGCTGTAATAGGGTAAATACAGTAATATTATGATCATTCGGTCAAAACGGGTAATACTCACACAGAAAACTGATGCGACCGTTAAGAGAAAATAAAATAAAGTAAACCAAACAATATAGTTGAGAAAAATAATTATGACCGAGACATTCATTTACAAAAATTTGAGTTTTCTGAGACATTCAAAGAAAACAATCATGCGAAATCTTGCTCCCCTTTTTTGAAAAAAATCTTGCAAGCGCCTGTCGGTCATTATGCTGCACACCTCCTTATTTCATTATAATAGGAAAATGTAAATTATGTAGTAAAAACATCAATACGGTAATATTTTCTTAAATTATAATACTCAAAAGATATCGGATAAGGGTTCGACAAGACTAAACTTATATACGAGGGACGTTCACAAAGTAAAGTTCCCACCCCTGTAAAATCGGTTAGAATAAACTTGCGGGAGTAGGTGTGGTTTCTCATTTTGTAGTTACAACATTCAAGTTTAAACTAGTCCAAACCGCAATACTGTATGTTTTTTCGTTTTCGAGTTACGTAAATCAATCATGAGTGAAACCATTTCCGATCTTCCTGACCAGTTTTCAAGTGTGTCACGAGGCACCATTCAAAAAAATTCGAGAACGACGAAAAATTGAAAAATTTCGTTCTTACCTGGTAGCTACAAAATTTGGCGGCAAGTTTCTACAAGGAACGTATTTGTTAATTTCTCGACTCGAAAAATGCTTAAATTTAAAAGGTGAATAGGTGGAAAAGTAAATAAAAGTATGCTGAATTCAATGTCGGTGTCTGTTTTTTCTAGCTTTATCAGTTTCGAAAATAAAATATAGGGGAAACGTATTTTTTGGACGCCCCTCGTAATATTGAGAAATTAATTGCAATTTCTTTTTTTTTGTATTTATAAACGCCAAAATTATTGCACGAAAACAATTAGAAAAAAAATATGTAACGTACAATTGCTTTTTTTTAACCTTTTAAACTAACCGGAAATATTAATGTTAGTGTTCGTTAATTTTCCGTGTGCTGAAATACGCTCTAAATTCCGCAACAAAGAAATCTATTTGACCTATGTGTTTTTCTTAACCACTTTTTGTACTTACCTCTCCTCACCAACACCATATTACATTCCGAACGCAAAAAGAGTACACCAGGTTCGAGAGAAGATCTTAATAAATTTAAACTGAAAAACAAAAAAAAGAGTAAAAATATTTTCGTAGTACATAATTAAACATTTTTTAAAAAACTAACTTCCAAAATAACTACATTTTTCGAAGAATTCGAAGGAAAAAACTATCTGATCCGCAATAGAAGATAGTAAGAGAGCTTCGCTGGATTTATTTAAACTGACACAGTCTCATATTGCGAACTTTTGCTCCTAATTCAAATGGATCTACTCTAAACCACTATTACATGCTATACTGATTGTTCATCGACGTAAAGAGTAGCAAATTATAAAGTTCCTCTAAAGTAATCACTGCAATTGAAACTGTTATGCACATTATTTCACAGGCAAGTAAACAAATTGTTAAAAATAACTACTTGGAATGCAAACTCAGAAATAAAAAAACCTGAAGAAACTGAGCATAATCTGGTTCAAAAAATTCATTGGACATGGTCTATTTAAGCGGAATGAATAATTAATTCAAACTATATTTTAAAATGTCTTGGATTGAAGGTTTATGGAAGTCATCACAACAACAGGAGTGCATGAGAGTAGCCATTGTAGTTCACTCCTCTATGAACCACTCTTTCTATTTAACTCCTTCCATCCTTAAATAAGATTAAAGCTGTAAGCAATCTACTAACATTATACAGCTGAATATAACCTTATTTTCTACCCCCCCCCCCCCAATGCAACTGAACCTCATCCAAAATTCGATAAAGAAGTTCTAGCTAGTGATTTAAACGGAAAAGTAAGCTCTGAAATTGCGTTCAAAAGCAAGTTAATGTTTCGAAAAAAATTGGATTTCAAAAATTTTTTCTAATTTTCTTACACATTGTCCTATCTGTTGTTAGAACTTTCGTTTGATCATTACTAATCCAATTTTTGGTACGAACAGAGCATAACCAAGCCAATTTCTATTCTCATTCTCTCTTCGGATCACAATTCGATTTTATTTACGATCGACGTGTCATCTGTGACTAAGTAAATAACCCACTAATTTATAACTGTAAAAAAAAAAAAAACAAGATAAATACAGTAATTTTATCGCTGATAATATTAAATCTTTCAAAATCCAACAAAATCCAACAAAATCCACTGTTCTTGAATATTATTACGTTCACAAACTTCCTGAGTTCATATTAAAAATTACAAATTTTCATATATTCAAAATTAAAATAAATTTAAGCAACAACTTGAAAATTGACTTAACCTCATTAAAATGGGAAAATATTTCCATAGTAAATATCGGAAACCCTGGCAATCTCACATACACAATCTTTATTTCCAAATCCCGCGCAAATTTAATTAAAATCAGATTAAATATTGTACAATGTAATAACGAACTACTCAAATTTAATTTCCAAATTCACTATATTCCATTTTTTTTTTATTTTTTTTTTGATAAAGCCCTCTAATTTATTTAAACAAAAGTGAATTTCCAAACAAGCACGTCTAAACTGTTATCAAATCTCTTTCTTCGTGAAATATAATAAGGTCCACAAGTGTTTAGCAGCTAATCGGAAAACGAATAACAAGGTAAACTTTTACCGCTGACCGACATTAATAACGCTAACGAAAAACTAAAAAATAAATATTTCACCGGCACAGGCAATATTTCCGTTTTCACGATCGAAAACTTACCTAGTAAAGTTAAAGCTCACCTTTATCACTGTTACTTTTGCTTATTTTCCTTGGTCCTGTAAAGAGTCGACCATTATTCCCAAAAAAGCAGGGAAAAACTAACACACTCGCAGTTACTTATAGACTCAAAATTTCTGCGAGACTACAATTCTTTATAGGCACTGATACAACGCTGTGAGGATAGAAACACTATTTCTCATCAGTTCGATTTTCTTTATAAATCACTATATTCCACAAGTAAGTAGATTAACCGAGTTTGTACAGGATAATTTTAACTTGAAAAACATCAGACGCTGCTAAACACATTGAAAACACTTCCGATATTGTATGGTATTAAAATGCAATCTTTAATTAAATATCGCTCCCACAATTTTAAATTAAACTTCTAAATAATTATTTATATGGAAAGAGGTTTCTCAATACAAGTCAATTACTTCACCGACTAGTATTGCCCAAAGAGCATCATTGGCTTTTTCCCAGTACCTGAAAATAACTTTTCTACGCTCAAACAAGTAATTATTTCCTGTGCTCCTCAATAATAAAATATTTGATCGACGTCTTAAATTTTTCATAACAATGGCGTAAAAAATAACAGTTTTCAAACGGTTAATATGATTATTCTAAGTATATTTTTATGCATCTTTCTGTTTAACTTATATCACTGATATCATAGCTCAGCAATTTAATACTCCTTTCCATTCTAAAAAAAAACCAAATTTGAATTCTTTTAAATCAATTGAAAAGACAAATATTATTATTTTTTTTTTTTTTTTGCCATCTCGGTGGTCCCTATATCAGCCATAGAAAGAGAACTTATCATTCGAAAAAAATAATTTGAAACGAATCTCTCACAAATATTAAAATATCGCAGGTAAATACAAAAATTTTAAAAACGGGTTTGAGGAAGCCGATCGATCATCACGGCTAAACAAAACAGAACCCTACAAAAAGCTTTCTCATTTATTTTTTTATCTATTTTATAATATTAAATCCAGGTTGTTCGTTCTAATTGCTATCTAAAACACATTTTTACTATGATACATAAAAGTTTATAATCGCGTCATCGTAAAAACTACAACACGATTTAAACGAAGCAAAAAACAATTACTAAATAAATACGACCATATTTCCAAAACCTTTGAAGTTCTCCGAATTTAAATTCACAAGCCGAATGTTTAATTTTAAAAACAAAAATTAAACAAACTATTTACAGCGACCGTCTAATTCTGTAGTTATCTTTTCCAATACTTCATCATATTCGGGAAATAGCGCAGGTTTCTCAGAAGAACTATTTCTCTGTTATCTAGAGAATCATTTAATGACAAACTCGATACATTCTTCACTGATTTCTTCGATCTGCATCAAATTCGAGTAGATATATTTCTTAATAAAAGTCGCAAACGAATACAAAATAAACTGCGGATATTCTTAACACTATTCAATTCGAAGCCGCTTTTATTTTCATTAGGGAGGGTGGGAATTCATTTACAAAAATTTGCAAGTTTATGCGCAATTTTTCTTATCGCCGAACAACATGAAAACCTACATCGTCCATATGCTATTTTCTCGCTCACCCTATCTTATCGTTATTTCTAATTTCAAAGAAAGAAACTTTGAAACCTCTTTACAGTTACCACAACTAAATTTATAATACCTCCGCAATACCAACTACCTTCTGGTATAAGAGCTTTCCTTAAACTTAAATATTTAAATTACAGTGGACCGAAGGCAGAGACGTGTGGTGGCACGATGAAATGGAACATGCTGAATCGTCGTGTTATCCAGTTTGGGTATCAACTGAAGATCCATTATTTATGCTATACACCAGGTAAACGAAAAATATTAACAGCATTATTATTACCGTTTAGTCACGGGGCTGTCGTGATCTGTATCTTTCGCGTAAAGCACAACACAGAAACAACGGAGTAACAGTTGTCGGCTGTTATCAAAAAAAAAAAAAAAAATCCTAAATGAAAATGGAATTCCGAGAGGACTTTTTAAAATTTTTCAAAATAAAACTGAATAGGTAACTCCAAAACTCCGTAATAAATTGCTTTTAATTTTTCGCAGCGGCTCTACCGGAAAACCGAAAGGTGTTTTGCACACGGTTGGAGGATATTTGCTCTACACAGCCACTACATTCAAATATGTTTTCGATTACAAACCGGGCGACGTTTACTGGTGTACAGCTGATGTTGGTTGGATTACCGGGCACAGCTACGTTGTATACGGGCCATTAGCGAATGCAGCCACTTCCGTCATTGTAAGTAAACGCATTTCATATAGAATCCCGTAACAACAATAGCTCATTTTATAATAGGATATTCAATTAAAAATGTTTCGATACTCTTAATACTGAAGACATAGTAGTCCCCCTCGTGCAGATTTATATTTAAGATAAACAAATATTTTTCCATAGCGAAACAATCTATCAATTACCACGGCTAAATGTAAAATTCAATAAACTTGTTTACTTGTTTAAATCTATAAGTTAACGTGGAAATGGGCATAGGTTGAAGCAAAATGCTACGAAAAAAAGGTATTTTTTTTTACTTTCCATAAAAATATGATAGGACAGAATAAGTCCAAGTAAAATAGTTTTTTTTTGTTTTTGTTTTTACCCCCCCCCCCCCTTAATGAAATATATTTTATGATAATATTTTGTAGACCCCCTTTCCCTCTCCTAAAATTTTGGTTTAGATAAGACCCTGTATATATTAGTAACTGTCACTTTTACGTTGGATGCAGTATAAAAATGTTATATCAATTAGATGTAACGTTTTTACGTAATGTAAGTAAAATAACGACAATTAGGAATTGTCATACAAACCATGAATTATGATATGGTCAATTAACACCGATTCTTCTATAAAAACTGTAGAAGACTTTTGGTGGTTTAGAGGGTGTTCCCATAGTGAAGTCCTCATATATATAAATTAATTAGATTATTCATAAAATTAGAAAATTTTTAAAATCAATAAAATAGGTAAAATTCAGAAAAGGTGTCTGAAACTTATACTACCCTATTGGAAGCGGAGTGATACTACATCAACCTGGTGGAAGGAAAATAATGAAATGTCTCCCAAAACGCATTATTATTATTACAGACTACTTGAATTTAAATGCAATAACGTAAATTTACCTTCCAGACCAAAAACTCGACCAACAAGGAATCAAAATAATACCTGTTACATTCATCCTAGAGGAGTAAATCTACGAATCGACAATACAAATGATTATCGAGTTCTAATTTTAAATTAATGGGTATACCATAGTCACATAATAAACGAAAAAAAAAAATTGGTTTTTTGAAGAGGGAAGTGAAGAAGTGGTTGAAAGAATGGTGCAAAGATTAAGGAATTTTACTGCATCCTCTTTTCCATTTATTTTTATTGCTGCATTTTTTAAGGCTCTTTTAGACCATCTATTTACCAGTTTCCTTTTCTTTTTTCTTCCCTGTACATTAAGGTATGCAATGTCCAATATATAAGCGGCTCTTGTGTATGGGTGTATTATTGTGTAATTCATATATATGTATTTGCGTCGATTGATATATTTTATTTTTATTTTTTTGTTTTAATACATTCGATCTAGGTAGTAAAAATGATTAATTGTAATTTTGTTTACTGGAATAAACGATAATAAGAGTGTTGAGCACTCACGCAACGGGCAAAATTAACCATGTGAGACCCACAACTTATTTATTGAAAAAAAAAATAATAATTTTCACTAAACTTCTATTTTAAAATATATATATATATATATATATATATAGTTTGAAGGAACGCCATTTTATCCGGAAGTAGATCGTTTTTGGCAAGTTATAGACAAATACAAAGTCAATCAATTCTATACGGCACCGACAGCAATCAGAGCACTCATGAAATACGGTGATCACTATCCACTAAAGTAAGTACTGAAACGCATCTGTAATTACAATTATCGAGAATACTGCATACATTGAATAATTAATATTTGTTACCTTAAAAGTTTACAAAAAGTTAGCATTTAGAATAGCAAAAATTATATTCCACTTCGTAAACTACTTTGTTTATTTACTGCATGAATGCATTAACTAACTATTCCGAGTAAAATTATAATCTTCATTGTTTAATTTTGGCAACTACATCAATGTACTGAGTAGAGTATACAATGAAGTTAGACAACAGCCGATCTTGTTAATAAATTTATTTCAAAAAAGGCGCAGGATATCGTAGTTATGAAATCTATTTTACAAACGACCCCAATGTAACGCAGAAAATTAAAATAACGATGCACAACCACCTAATATATCAAATAGTTTAAAATTAAAGCAAGTTTCTCGCGAAATTTATAAATAAATTTTACATTAACACTTCTTATTCCAGAACATTTTCAACAATGATTTTAAAAATGCATTTTTTTCGCAAATATCAAAAGCAAATTATACGACCAAAACTTGAGATAAAGATAATTAAATAAATGCAAAAACAGTCGCAAGAAGAAAATCGCTAAACTGTTTAATCGTTAGTTAGATGGTTCAAAATACATCCAGCTAATAAAAGAATCGGAACGCGAAACTGTGTTTCCTATCTGGCAAAATAGCGTATACTTCTTTTGTAATTTGAACTGTTACTTCAATTTCCCCAACAACGGAATAAATTGATTACAATTTAAAGCTAAACATAATATAAGAGTAAATCATGAAATTTAAAAATACTTGACTGTGCCGTACGTTAACGTGTGTAACACATTTTTATCACCCAAATCTTAACGGAAAACTTCTAACAGTTCTCTACTTATAATAGACCGTAATACTCGGAAAGTGACCAGAATTTCTATAATATTAGAAATACATTAACCAATATTAATTTGAAAGATCTTAAATTCTTTAGAAAAAAAATTACATATATTAATCGAATTCCGTTTTATAAAAAAATCGCAATTCCAAACATGAAAAAAAAAAAAGTAAATTTCAAAAGAAAATAAAAACTGAAAAACAACACATAAGGGAATGTGAAGTAAAACATAAATGTTAAATACATACGAGAAAAGGGGAAAAATTTAAACATGAAAAATATAAAGAAAATACCATCAAATAAGTAAGTAAATAATTTTAAATAGAGAAAACAAACCATGATGAATCCTCAATAGAAACTTCGCTAACCTCAGAATATATGATGCTTCTACGCTTCTTTGAAACCCGTTAAATCACAGGTAATTAGTAAATTACAACGACCTTCTACAGTTAAACATCAACTGCGGATTAAGTTCTAAAAAAAAAAAAGAAAAAAAGAAGAAAAGGAAGGTAAAATTTTTATAAACTAACATTTCTATATTCCAAATACAAAACCAAACACCCTTAAAACAATGCTTTATTAAATACACAAATATCCATGCAGCACTAGGTAAAAAATATAAAAACACATAAAAATGCATGCCCTTATTTCAGGTTTCAAATTTATTTTCAGATACGACTTAAGTTCATTACGTGTGTTAGGATCCGTTGGAGAACCTATTAATCCTGAAGCATGGCGTTGGTATTATAAAGTAATCGGCAAGGAAAAATGTTCAATATCGGATACATTTTGGCAAACAGAAACCGGAGGTCACGTAATAACACCTCTACCTGGATGTACCCCAATGAAACCTGGATCAGCTGTAAGTTTATCACCATGCGGTAGATTTTTTTTTCTTTTCTTTTAATGAAAAATAAAGTAAGCAAATCCTTTTCTTTTTTTTATTTTTTTAGACTACGGATAATAAAATTCAGTCATTCTGCAACTAGATAAATAGGCTGATTCGTCACTTTGTTGCTTCCTATTTTTATCCTTTTTTTACATTTTCCGTTTTGGCAAAAACTTGACATCTGCACATACAATACTTATTCAATGATCGTTTTCGTAAAATTACTTAGACTGGAACTTTGTGTGAATTACATTTTTCGAAAAATAAACATTACTTTTTATGCTTCGTTCATACCATTCTTCTGACGACCAGCAGCAGCACTAATGATGAGATATTATCACGAGCCAACTTTTTTTTTTTTTTTTTATAGATATATATATATATATATAAAACAAAAAATATATATCGCGAAATTACAAATTCTAAACCAAAAGGTTAAATATTTCATAAATAATACTTAATAAAATTTGTTTCTCTTTATTCAAATCAACATTGTACAGATTTAACTTTATAATTAAAAACCAAGAAAAAATATATATATACATTTACAAGTCTATTTTTACATTAGTACAAAAGTAAAATATCTCAACGTTGTTCTCGCGCGAATAAAAATTGACGTTTTGGTTGTTTTTCGAGCTACCGTAAAAAACCTGTCGAATTCACTGATTCAGATTCGGTCCATATTGCAAAGAAAAATTGTTCTATATTTATTTATAATAGCTAAATTATTAATCCTGTTTTGATTTTTAAAAAATCGCTTCATAACGGAAAATAAAGGGGAAAAAATTCCGATGAAAATAGAATTTTCTTTTAACGCGTATTGAATTCACACGTTCTCGAATATTTCAAAAACTGAATTATAGCATGACAGTGCCCTTACAGATTTTTCTTAAATTTCCAGTCTCTTCAGTCAGTTCAGATGTGACGATATTTCCTTCCCTACTTGAAAGTAATCCGGAATTTTAAAATTCTAATGAAAAATCTCATCTCTAAATACCGGTCACATTAATTTTCGTCAAATCTATTTGGGGATTGAAAAAAACAAAAAAACCCTTTAAATTTTTCTCATCCAGTAAACTCTTTAACATCTCTGTTCTTAATTCATTAAAATAAAATTCCTTTCTCTCATACGCGTTGGTATAATAGTTCTCGGCCAACAGCGAAATTCGACAGGTTTTCTTACATAAAACTAAAATTTTACCTGCCTATAATAATAATGATCATAACAAGCTGAGCAATTAACACGGCTCATCAATGTTAACTAGAGAAATATTCGCTGCGCAAAGTTTTTTGATTAACAAAATTGTAAACTTTCCTAAAGTAATTAACTAAAATGTCCGCGCGAGGTCTAAAACTGTACGAAAAAAATGACTAAAGAAAAACAACAATTGAAACGATTAATTTTCGATATAAAAAAATAAGCAGTAATAATTTATTTCAGCTAACAGAACCACGTTAGTTATAATGTAAAAGATGTTCTAATATAAGCTTTCCTTTTTAGTCTTTTCCGTTTTTCGGAGTGATACCTGAACTGCTGGATGAAAACGGAGAGAAGATAGAAGGACCGGGAGAAGGATACTTAGTATTTAATCGGCCATGGCCCGGAATAATGAGAACATTATTCGGAAATCATAAACGCTTTGAAGAGACCTACTTCAGCAGATTTCCGGGTTATTATTGCACTGGCGATGGTAATACTTCACACAAAGTACTTTAGTAAATTTCGATTTCCATCTATAGCAATAGACGAAACATATGTAAAAGTAACGTCTTTAAATCACCAAAATACTCACTGAAATTGTAACCAACTACTCCAGATAATAATAATAATAATACCGTATATAAAATTCTGAAGAATGAAAAATTGAACAGTAAAATTCTAAAAGCGAATATTTAAAAAACTTTAGTAAAATCAAGTAAAATCACTTCGAAATTTTTTTTTACGGAAAAAAATAATTCGGTTCGCTGCTACTGATGTTATATGTACATATATAAAATATAAAATTGTTAATATATGATTAATAATGTTTTACATTCGTTATTAAAATAAGTTGAAAGGCTATAGATAAACATGGCGGAATCAGACCACATAGCATTTTCTATCGGCACTTGAGTCATCTTTTGGAACTAAATAAAAAAAGTTCACACCAAATTTCAGCTCTTAATCTCAAAAAATATTTTCCAGATTTAAAACAAAAAAGTTTTTTTTTTTCTTATAGTAAAAAATAAATAGAAAAAACTTTTTAAAAATAGACTTTTATTTATGCACTAAAAAGTACAAAATAACTTTCATTAGTGTGCGATTACCAGATACGCATCTTAACATTAAAATCTGAAATGACAAAATACTATTCTGAAAAATAATAGTGGGGGCCGCAGATTAATAATTAAATATTTTTCGGTTTTAGTTTTTTTCTTTTTTTTTATCATTAATTACATTTTTTTAAGTCTTTTACTTGCACTTTATATACCGTTTTCAATAACGACTCTCCGAGAATATACCGGAACTGCAATAATCAGTTAATTATAGATTGATAGAGAACTTTTTTATTATGTTAATAACTTTTTTTTTTAAACTTTACAACTTTTCTTTATAAACAGGTATAGCGCTAAATATTTGTAAAAAATTATAAAACCAGCAAAAATTTTGAGCTGTAATATCAGAAACTGTATTGTAATTAATGAGAACATGAAGACTAATTCTATTTGTTTTATATATTTATCAATCTCATTGATATCTTCGTGGTACAGCATTTATTGTTAAAAAAAAATGATTACGTATATGATTTTTAAAATAATATTAGTATGCCCGAATACAAAGTTGAACGAATAAATCGGTTTTTAATTTTTTTTCGGATTGTTGCACGAATCGAAAAAATACCTTAGTACGGAAGAATATAAAAGACGTTTTCTGATAAAACTCGGTAATTTCATGCTTAAAGGGACACAGTTAAAAAATTTTATTTAATTTTGTTTGTTCTATAGAAATATTTAAGTTTATATTTGAAAATCGAAAAAACTTTATTTTCATGTCTTCTACTTTCTTGAAAAATTATCAGTTGTTAATTTTCATTTTTACTATGAAAAATAAAAAAATAAAAATAAAAACTAAAAATAAATAACGACTTAAAATAAGGAGCCGGTACCTGGTGCGACTCTTTTTATTTGGTACCAAAATGATTTCTAAAGTGTCGACAGGAAACGCCATAGAGGCAGAGTCAACATGCTTATCTGACCGTCCTCTTTATTTGTAACTTATTAGGGCCATTTTTTTTTTTAATTATTTATTTGTATTACCAAATTATTATTGTTAACTAAATAAGAAAACAAAAAACTATACACTTATCACAGTTCATAAGTACATACATTTCCCCGATTAATTTTACAACTGTGTCTTACAAAAACTACTTTGTGAACAATATTATATCCCTGCAGTAAACCGCATGAAAAATGTTCATTCTACCAGTAATAAGGAGTACTTGTTATTCGGCAATTTACTTTTTTTTTTAATTACTAATTATTACAAAAGCGAATAAACCTTTTTAGTCTGTTCTCCCATATATTACAGGAGCTAGACGAGATGCTGACGGGTACCTTTGGATCACAGGAAGAGTAGATGATAAATTGAACGTGTCTGGTCACTTAATGAGCACTGCTGAAATAGAATCTTGCCTAACAGAACATCCATCTGTTTCTGAAGCTGCGGTAGTCTCCAGACCACATCCAGTAAAAGGCGAATGTTTATACTGCTTCGTTACTCCAAATACTGGCGTTGAATTCTCATCAAAACTAGTGAAAGAATTAAGTACTCAAGGTATGAAACGGTTTGTGAACATTTAAAAAAAATATATATATGTATATGTATATAATATTACGATGCAGGTATAATCACATTAATCGGTAATCTATTCGATTAAAATGTCCCAATATGGAATAAGCTAAAAATCATTTTATAGTGTGTGTATAGTCTAAAGCACAAAATATGCAACAATTTTTAGTCCACTGTGTGTAGACGCACTCAAGTGTATAGTCGATGTTGTTAAGTATATTCCATTTATTTGTCCATACTATACAAATTTCATATAACCTAATAAATACAGCGCCATCTCTCCAGATTACATATAAAAAGCAAAAAGAAGTAAAGTAAAAGATGACTATTCTTATTTGAGATCTCACACTTTATTTGTCAAACCGTACACACATTACACCAATTACGCATGACGTTGTTTTTACTTTTTTTAGCTAATTATTTAAATCACTAATTCCGTAATTAAATACTATAAATAATGATTGTTTGCGAGAGATCGAGTGAAGAATTAATTCGATAAAAAACAGTATAGATATTTAATAACAGTTTTCATTCAGCAAAACTGATTAACTACAAATTAAGGACATTTCGAGCATTTATTCCGAAAAGTAATTAACGCTCTGAAAAACAACAGATTTTGTATTAGTTTAGAACTTACACCGCACGTAAAAGTTAAATTAACCAAAAGAAAACTTTTACCATTTGCAGTTCGAGAAAAAATTGGACCCTTCGCCATGCCAGACGTAATACAATACGCTCCTGGGCTACCGAAAACACGAAGTGGCAAAATTATGAGACGCATTTTACGTAAAATAGCTGTAAACGACAAAAACGTGGGCGACATATCTACATTGGCGGATGAAACTATCGTGGAGACCCTATTCAAGAACAGGCCGGAATCATCCAATTGAACAGATTACCGCCATATTTTATTATCTCTGTCGGATTTTAAAAAGGAAAAAAAAATTATTAAACATTAACTTCATCGTGTGAACCGTAAAAATAATCGCCCACAAATTTTTTTTTGCTCCGTTTAAGATTGTCTGTGTGACATGCGATGCTTTACGAAAAAGACAAAACTCAAAAAAAAAATTCGACGAAACGAAACGAAAATCAAACACCGCCTGCCTGAATATTAATATTAATTTCAACAATAATGAATATTCTTTTAACTAACGTCATTAATCGAAATATTAAAAATCTGAAATTGAATTAATTATATAAAATCGGAGGAGATTCGATTTCAATGAAATACAGTTTAAATTATAAAACTTATAGTTGAAAATCGAAATACCTATGAAACTACTATACAGAATTCAAACATTCGTTAAATTAATTTCAACAAGCATAGACGATTTAAATATTTTAAATTTAACTAAATAAAATAAAGAACAGTTTTGCAGTGAAAAGGGCAGTATTGATTACTTTCGCCGGTTTTTTGAAACAAATGTAAACAAATCGTTATGTACAAATTAAAATACCTGAGATTCTGTTTAAAACTGAACAGAATCCGTTTTTTTTTTTTTTTTTTTTTTTTTGGCCCTAACGATCAGTAAAAGAAAAAGGTTGAGGAGATTCTCTAAAAATACCCAAATTTTAAACTAAACGTGATAAAGAAAATAAAAATTATGTACGATTTAAATTTTATTTTTTAACAAATTACAAAATATTATTATTAGAAAAATCATTTAGAAAACTTTCGGAAAATCTTTTGGTAACTACTTCTCATGTCCTTTTTCTTTTCAAAATCATTTTTTACAAACAATTAAACATATTATTCGGATTTTCTCCTATTGTACATTTTCACTAATTTTAAAACTTTTCAAGTGCAAAAAAATAAAAGCCCTATTAATATAACGAAAATCATGTGTGCATTAGCTAACCCCCTTAACCTTTCTCAGATTTTTAAAGGTGCATTATGCACTGTGAATTGTAAATTCGAAAATTGACCGGAAATAAATTTGTTTTGGTAACTGCAGTTGCTACGATTTGGAAATAATGGAATTTGCAAAATTTAAATATTCATTAATTTTTTTTTTTTTCGCGATTTAAAAAGAGCAAGGTTTGTTTAAAGTTACTGCTGCGCCTATTGATGATTATTATTATTATTATTATTATTATTATTATTATTATTGTCCTGAATGCGAAATTGTTGAAAATAAAATCAAATGACAAAACTTACGATACTTTTAAATTTAAACACCAAAAAAAAAAAAAAAATGTTTTTTAACAATAATTTCCCTTATGCTATTCCATCTTATGTAATAAAAAGTTCTGCGTACTTCCATTAATTATACTCAACAAAAATATATATTCCAGTTTTTTTTCAATTCCTCCATTAGTTATGCATTTAGTTGGGGCATCATTAAACAACAACTCGATGCTATTTATTTTCTGCATTTATATCAACTTTCAAAATAATCTATACTAGCACAATTAAACAAGTACTTCCTATTCTTTTTTTGTATATTTTCCGATTTATCTACCGTATATCTCAAGCACAGCTGCAATGTAATACGATTTCTGAATGTAAGAAACGGTCACCTTACGCATCTCTCAAGTTATTCTTATTTCCCACAGGCACCTTTCAATAATCCACAGTGAGTACTTTTCGCTCCATAAATAATATACATTTACAATGAATCCGGTGACTCTGATCGAAAGAACATATACGAAAGTTCACATTCTTTGTGGTTAACTTCACTTACAACATGAAAAACTGGATTTTCAATTCAAAACAAACATCATATTAAATAAAAACGCTAAAAAAATGTTTACCACACTTTAAAAAAAACGAAAAAATAACAAATATAATATTTAGCAGTGCCGGATCCGGTGGAGGGGGATTAGGGGACATTTCTCCCGCAGAAAGAAAAAAAAAAAAAACAAAGCATCTATGAAAAAATATATTATAACAGAGAAACTTAATTTATATTACAAAAAATATATTAAATGTTACCTACAGATTTAATTATAACTAATATTTAATACCTGGTAAAACTATTAATGTTACGTTTTTATTTTACTTTAAAATTAACCGTCATCGATCTTTTGCTTTTTTTTTATTTTGTAATGTACATCAAAATAATTCAATGAGAAATGTATATATTTTTTTTACCATAAAAATACTATCTTTCTTACTATTTAAATTCTAAACTATCATTTTAACTAGAATTTTATAATTTCGTTTTATTTTTTATCTAAAAATAAAACAAAAGTTAAATTAAAAATTGTAATAATTATAAGTATTTTTAATACACATTTTTATGAATTTCTATAAAGGTCGCTAATTAATTTTATTTATGAAGCAAGGTATTTCTCAAATCTACTGCCTACCGTAGAAGATATTACGTAATTATATCATCCCCCCCCCCATGTGATTCTCTGGATTCGTCTCTGATATTTAGCTATATCCTCTAAAAACCTTTATCCACTACTATAACGATCTGTGTTCGATACTAGCACAGTTAATACCTAACGAAATAAAACGAAAAACAACAGAATTTCATGAAGAAATTTCAAGTACGCTGAAATTAAACGTATAACATAAATTTTATGATTAATAAAGAACTCTTTTAATTTATTTAAATAACTTGTAGAGAAATTTAACAAATTTAATTCAATCTTTTTCTTAAAAAAGATAAAAAGATAAAGAGATAAAATTAATAATTCATAGTGACATTGTGTTACAATCTTCAGAATTATTTTGAAATTAATTTTTTTTTCATTCTTCAGGATCCATCTATATACTTTTTAAAAAAAAAAACAAAAAAACAATCGTACTTATGTAGTTATTTCTTTTCTGTATCACCAAAAATATACATATGTAGTTTAACTTTTAAAGTAACATTCAAATCTGCAAATACATATATATATTATGTATTTATTTATTTAATTTCATATGAAAATACTATCTTTTTTCTTCTTCAAAAACTTGTGAAGTAAATTTTTTCTGTCCGGTTTTAAATGTTATAATTAAACATTTATAAACATAACTTTTTAAATAATAACTGGCCTTCTAAAAAATTTCAATTTACATTTTAAACCGGTTAATGCGAAAAATGGAATTCCTCGTACGCGACTTGTTTTCGAATATTTCCATTACAAAATGGATACCCACTAATTTGAAGTCACACAATTAAAGAACAGATAATTACTTCGTTTACCAGTATATTATAAAATATTTAATTGTAAAATTTTTGTTTTATAGCAAAATTTTCCTTATTTTACAAACAAAACACTTTTTTTCTAAAATTGTTATTTACTTCATAACATAATTAGCATTTTTTTGAAATCTAACTTTATTTACTCGAAACTAACGCTTCTTAATCGTAAAAGGGAATTTCCCAATCAAAAAGTTGTTTAATTAACTTCACACGTTCATAAATGTAATTAAATAGTTGAACGGTTACTTAACTACTTGTATTTAACGTTTTAAACGATTATTTGAAATTGCGCTGCTCTATAATACTTAATTAACGAAAAAAATTGGTAGCAATAAATAAAAAAATTCTCTACTGATTACCATTTACGTAACACAACAATCATATAGTTTTATAAAAACACATATGCATATATATATATATATATATACAAGGGCGTCGCCAGCCGATGAACCGCGGGGGTGGCAAGATGATAGAAAGAGGATATAAGTTATAGGAAAAATAAAATTTAAAACATAATTTTCGTGGGTTTCTAGCAAATTTTTATTATAAGTCTTCCAAATTGTCCATGATTACGCGCCTATGAATACTCATCATGGTCAGTTGATTAAAAAGTTTCAAGGTTCCAGGGAGGGGGGCAGCTGCCCCCCATTGCCGCCCCCGGCGACACCCATATATATATATATATATTTACTAACAAATTTACTTGTTTAACCCATATTTCCAAAGTTAAACGTTACTCAATAGAATCGTAACGTTGTTAACATTTCGGTTTAAAATAAATGGTTAATTCCCAATTATTTTTATAACCTTTATACTTCTTCCATATCAACAATCCACTTCACATACATTTCATCAAGTTTCACTACCATTTTTTTAATCTTTTAAATAGATTCTTTTCCAATTTTTTTAAGAAACATAAAAAAATGAAAGTCTTTTAAGGGTGCCTTGTACTAAATTTAAATATTTAATATTTCTAAATAATTCTTACCGTATTTTTATATATATTACTTTTTCTCTTACTCTATTAACCAATAAATTGATATACTGCAATAACGAAATTATACACGCATTTCAGAATTGACTACTAAGGTGTCAGTTGTGCAAACTGCACGAGTGGTTAACATACATGTTACAAGTTAAATTAACAATTAAATATAAAAGTTGACACTTAACGTTTTTAGTTTGACATAATTTGTCCCTTTGATCACTAAAAATGAGGGCTTTTAAATTTATACAATTTAAGTAAACTTTATTCTAAAAAAAAAAAATAAAAATAAAAACTTCGGTATGTTATTCTTTAGAATTTAAATTTTCTATATTAATTTGCTCCTCAACAACTTTTCACTTTTATTATGCTAAATATTTGCTTTGGGCTAATTATAAGCAAAATTTAAATTAGAAAATGATTATATTATAAATTTTCACCTTTCATTATTCATGTTTTGACGGTTAATATTCAACAAAAACAGTTACTATTTTTAAAATACAGCTAACAATGATCGATGTTTTAAAAATGTAACTTTCGATTTATTCAAATCTTTCTCTCTTATATAAAAATATATGAATCTACATTATACTGATGCGATAAATTACTGCCTTTGTCATTTCCGTACATTATAAGCTTATTAAAAAAATTTAATATAAAATAGAAAAGATCACAGCACAATAATCGTGATAAATTTAGTCACAATTACGATGTTATAATCCGAAACATGTCAGTTTTATTATACATTAACACATTCTTATACCATTAAACTGATATGATTACTTCATTGAATCTAGACTTCGGAACCTTTGGAGTCTGATATTGCGCTTTTTATATTAACCAGCAGTGTAACTTTCATACCGAATTATTTATAACATTTATATTCTACGAAAATTTTAAAACAAAAACTTTTGCCAGTCGAAGATCATCAGTAAATTATTTTTATAACCCACGTGGCTGCTTTCGTAATTTTAAATAAGCATTATGTTTTAATATTTTCAAAAAACGTTACAGTTCTGTATACAAAAAAAAATTGATCTTACTAATAATCGAAGTATTATTTATCAATTTAAGTATACACGCTTCCATTAAGCACAAATGTTTTGAACCAAAACTTTATTCATTTAATGTTCATTCTAACATGTACTTTTGAAGATATATACTAATTTTTTTACAACACTACTTCAATAATCAGTTACATATAATTCATTGTACAATTTAATTTCGCATATTTTTCTTTCACTAAATCCTTCCCTATTTTAAACTTACTACATCAACCATAGAGAACAGGGCAGCCTAGTAGTTAAGTCCTTGACTACCAAAACCAGATATCACGGGTCCGAGACTTGTCTCGTTCCAGATCCAAATCGCTCCCAGGTTTACCCAGCCTGAATTAATTGGGTATCAGAGAAATTTGGAAAAGTAAAGATGCCCGAGGAAACGGAATTAGAGCCCTCTTACACACATCAGTGCCGTTGAGCTTAATACACCATGAACCTTAACTTCACAATCCCCGGCGCCATGTCAACGGTAGAGGACTTACTTTACTTACAATAATTACTTGTGCGGCCAGAAGGGAATTTTAACCCATTTTCGCAAACAAAATATATATTTTTATAATTTACAAATTGACATTAAGTTAATTTTATTCTAAATCTCCTCTCATTAGTATCATCTGAAAAATTCTCTAATAAACTGCAAAGATAAAAATATATTTGAAATAATGAAACTACGGAACTTTTTACTTTTTTTTAAATACGTCCGATAATGAAACTATTTTTAGAATAGCACAAATCAATATTTCCTGAAATTTTATGAACATTTTCAAACGAAAAAACAATGTCTGTTTTAAATAAACAGCATGCAATTAACACGCCACTTAACAACAAATTCTACTGGAAAGAAATATTTCTTAAATTTTCTCTTTAATGTATTAATGTATGGTTTTCTATAAGAAGAAATTCTGAAAATGCGAATGTATAAAATTTAATGTTTTAAAATGTTAATAGTTACATAAATTGCACTGTGATAATTTGAAACACAAGCATATCATTAAATTTACCACTTTATACATATCACTATCTTATTATTTATATACTGTATCATATAAAATATATTTGTGTATATGTATAAATTTATTTATAAGCGCTTCTATTTATTATAAGTATTTAAACTGCTTAGTGCACTAATTTAAAATGATAAGTATCGTGTACAGTTATAAATATTTTTTCCTTACTTGGAATGTGAATAAATTTTTCGAAATGTATAAATATCAATATTGCATTAAATTATTTATCGACTTTTAAATTTAATAGAATAATTATGGAAAAATTAATAATTATGTCTCTCTATAGTTACCTAATTGCAATCACACAAAGTAACCATTATTTGCAAGGATCTACGTAATAATAACGTACTGCACCGCTGTAATTTTAATTGTATACATATCATTAATATACGGATACATGATTTTAAATTACAATTTATTAAATAAATAAAATTATTTTTTCGTACGTTATTTTTCTTCGCGTATTTTAATGAAATACGAAGCTTAAAATTACAATCACTTAACAATACGTAAATTCTATTTATAGGAATTATATCAATGTAAAACAACGTCCAGCTGAACTACATAAATCAAAGAATCGCATAATAATACACGAATAATTTATTTCTATTACAATCGTAGGATCTGAAATAAATGAATTATCAGTATTTATCATTGGCGTTAAAAAAAACAACTAATGACGGTTACCTTTACCTAAACAATCCATTTAATTTTTTTTTTTCTAAACAAGGAGTATTTAATTTTAACATAAAACTAATTAATATCAAACTAATGAAATAAAAATTACTATATATTAAAAATAATTCTAATGCGATATCCGGAAATTCACGGGATGCTTAATTTATTCATATCTCGTTCATTTACGAAGAATCATCAATAATCCAGTGTCCCTATATATATTTATTCCTAAAGGAATTCGCACTAAAAAAGTTGATTAAAAAAAATGCTTCATTGAAAATTATATAAACATAATTCATGAAAAAACGAGAAAATTTATTTGTTTTAAAAATCTCGATTTTAAATAATTTAATATTATTTCCGTTCTCAGTTTTTTAAATCGATAAA
Source organism: Icerya purchasi (assembly GCA_039619475.1). Classification (NCBI taxonomy): domain Eukaryota; kingdom Metazoa; phylum Arthropoda; class Insecta; order Hemiptera; family Monophlebidae; genus Icerya; species Icerya purchasi. Next base: position 246,242,945 of record CM077115.1, read on the forward strand.
AAAAAAAAAAAAAAAAAAAATTATACATAGCAGAATAATTTAACCCACTGGCTAAACTACAGTACTTCGTTCTAATTTTTTTGTTAAATAAACGCATCATGTAAATATTATTAATAACATATGAATTGAAAGAAACATCAATAAATTTTACATTTTTGAAATTTCACTATATTCAAGTAATTATAATCGAAACTAAAAAGAATTTGCCATTTTTTTAATCATAAATGTAATAATTCGATTCTGCCGAAAATTGATATGCAGCATTATTAAAAAAAAAAAATACCATTAGTTTAATTAAATTTTATGTTATGACATTTAAAAAAAAAAAAAATAGATCAGATGGTTAGAAACAGTTACATTTCTTTGACGCAAATACACACTTATCTAAAATGATACAAAAATGTTCTATAACGTAAAACCGAAATTACTAGAGTGAATAGTAAATGTACTGTAAAAAAGTTATGAATAAAAAAGTCACTTAATAGGTCACCAATTTATGTATTTGTAATGATAAGGGCCAAAATATATACACCGTTTTTTTTTTTTAAGTTTTATACACTGCAGGAGAAAATATGTTATCGGGGGAGTGTCAGCAGGCGCGTGCCCAGAATTTTAAAGAGGGGGAAGGAGGTGAAAATTTTCTTTTCATATTTATTTTATAAATAACAATACATTTTTCACTAATATTCATGCTATTAATAATTTCCATCATTTTGATTTATGTATTAATAATTTACATAAATTAATTATCATATAAACACATTAATAAAAATTACATATGTTATTGATTATACTCGTAATAAAAAATTTGGCATAAAATATTAATGAAATACCTATAAATATGGAGCATATTTTTTCTTTTTTATTTTAGCGATAAGAACACCCTAAAAAATCATCACTATTTATTTTAAATTTTTGATTTTTTTTCCGATTTTTGTGTATTTATAATAACTATTTCAGTTCTCATAGGGGTCCCCCCACCATGGACACGGCCTTGAGTGTCACTATTGGCAAAGCAGTGACAAATTAAGACAGGGAAATGAAAGGTAATTAAGTATTAGTTAGGGGAAAAAATGTCAAACATATTACTAAGCAACAAGTTGTAATGATCGAGCCACCAAACAAAACAACTGTTGATTTGGCTTCCGAAAAGCTTCCTGACACAAGAAGCAAGAGAAATTGGACGAAGTGAGGAATAGTTGGGTTTACACTTAGGGATAACGATGAAGGTATTCCAAGATAAAGGAGTACAACCAAAACGAAGAAAGGAGTTAAACAAGTTTAAGAGGAACCGAAGAGAAAGATCAGAAATATTTTTAAGAACAGAGAAGGTAATTCCATCCACTCTGGGAGCAGAATCTGAAGAATTGCTTAAGGATGTTTCTAATTCCGTGAAGGTAAAAGAAGTGAGCAGAAATGCATTCTAAGTTTGCCGATTTGAGGATAAATCTGGCCCTAGTATTGGCTTTTTTTATGAGAGAGATAGTTGTTCAAAGTAGGGCTAGAGCGATTAATAATTAATTAAACGTGAAGTAACAATAATAGAATTAGTTTTTAAATAAAATCTGACAATGGCTGTTGAAATTCAAATAATGTATATTCACTCAATACTTTAACGTAAATAGAACATTATTAAAAATTGCACAATTAAAATATTCTAATAATCACTCTGTTTTATATTGCTTTAATTCATTCATTAATCCACTATTTTACTTGTATAGCTACATTAAAAAATATCAAAAAATAACCGTAACATTTGATCAAAATATTAATAACATACTCCGAATGAAATATTTACCTAGGAAAATTAATAACATCGTAGGATAACAAACAAAAATTAAGTTCCAATATCAGCTATATTTCTCCTGTAATATTCCCTTAAGTATGTATATATTTATGAGCAGTTTTAAATTTTCTAAGTGTAATATTCCCTCCGTTAAGACGACGAGACATGCTGTGCGTTTAATACTTTTTGAACTTTTTGCAAACTTTTACAGTCTTGTTAAAAAATCTTATATTCGTTATTATTAAGTACCGAGCTTTCCATCAATGCACAACACCTCTAGAAAAAAATTAACTATCTCCGAAACTGCAATATGGAAGTCAGAAATTGGTTATGTGATTTAACTTTCTTGTAATGCGCGTGTTAATTTTTACGATTTTTGCCGTCCCCAGTAATTAAGTTATTCGAGGATACATGCTTTTTTGGAAGAACATTTTATCCGCGATTTATGTACAAAATTTCAAATTCATAAGTTAAACGGTAGCAGAGCTATTGAATTTTATTTAATTTCTTTACGTTGTATTAACATTTTGTGTACTATTAGCGTATGAAGTAAAAATTACGGCACGAGAAATACCAATTTATCTTCCGTTGCTACATTTAGCACGATCTTTTAAACTAATAAATTGGTTAGGGATGTGTTGCTTTTCTTTTTTTTTTTATTTACCGCAAAATTACTGGAAGAGCACGAAGGTAATGCCAATCGATTTGGAAGGAAGTTTGAGGATTTATGTGTCTCACTAACTCACAAGAATCACACGTTTACACTCGACGAAGGCAGAACAAAATAGCAGATAAGCCAAAAAGGTATTTGAAATGTTTGGCTTTAGCGTATGGCGAGTTGTTCAGCCGGCGAATTCGCTCTCTGGTGAGTCGATCCCGGCGGTATGATAACGACCCGTAGCTACAATACCGGCGCCGCTACCATAGATAATGCGTTATAAATAAAAAAATTTTTCTACCTCCAATATTTAATTTATATATAATAAAATACCTTTTTGTAGAAAAAGAAAACATAATGTTACTAATAAAAAATAACAATTATTAACATATGTATATATAAAATTCCTTATTTGACGTTCAATTTATGTAGTATTCAGTTTGTTAGGGTAAAAAAGTTAATTTTTTAAAAGGAGCATAATATTAATTTTATTTTAATCATTCATACGTACACAGTAGGGTTGTTTTTTACTTGTTACTTTGCACATATATGATAATGAATTTTTTACCATTTTTTTCTTCGATGAGGAGGCCCCTCATTCAAGATTAGTCCCGTACCCGGTAAATCCTTAATCCGCTCCTGACTGCTGTATGGCTGTGTAAAAATAAGTACTTATGCGAGTCCCTTCAAGATTTTTAATAACGTAAAAAAAATTGAATGAAAAGGTACCAATTATTATTCGGAACCATTACCAGTAAAATAAATTTCGCATCCTCCTTCATCCGCCATATAGTCCAGACCTGGCGCCATGCAACTTTTGGTTTTTTCCGCAGCTTGGGCCGTCCTGCGCGAACTTCACATCGGACGAAGAAGTTTTCACAGCGACGCAGTTGTCTTTCATTACAATACCTGAGGACGAATTATTAAAAAAAGTTCACGAAATGGTAAGACCGAATAAACGCATGTGTAACTGTGTGGGGGGTGCATATTTTGAAAAAAAAGATGTAATGATTCCGAATAAAAATTTGATATATTTCATTCACTTTTTTCCGTTATTAAAAATCTTGGCGGGGTTCGCATAAGAACTTATTTTTACACAGCCGCCATAGCAGCTCATTTTAAGCAAATTATTCTCGTCAAGCGCTTGACGGATAGATAATGAACCAAACATTCATCATAATATGTTTTCCAGTTGATATGTAGCGCTGGCTGTCCATACGAAATTTAGTCTCGCCTTCTTTAGAACAGCCTATGTAATTTGGTGAAACCGATTAAACTGAGGTATTATCTTTGTTTTTTACTAGCTAAAGCTTCTGGGTACGCAATATTTAATATCTTTCCCTCCGGAATAAAAATTGAATAACTTACTGCCACAACCAACTTGTGAACAACCTACATACAAAATTATCCATGAGAAAAACAGGGATTCTGAAGATGTAATAATCCAACAACCTGAAGAGACTATCCCTGAGTCTTGTTGATGCTCATGGCAAAGCTTAATCATATGGGAAATTGTAACCTTTTAAATTGAAATGGTAGTTGAAAAACAAACACACATCAACTGAGCCCTGTGAAAACATGCATCCATTGATAAAGAATTATAAAAGCACTAATTGTAGTATTACAATTTTTTTTTTTTTTTCAACAGAGAATAATAACATACAAATTGTAGACAGTTTGCGATAAAAATATGTGTAGAAATTTAGTAATCTAAAAAGTTCCATTTAGTGGTACTAAAACAAAATACAGTATTGAGCTTACTCTAAATTTTCAATATATTTTTGCAGTAATAAAATGTGTACTTCCTTTTACCAATAGTCCAGTAATATAAACGGACAATAAACATTAAAATAACACAACTGAATTTTGAAAAAATGTTTTCAGCGTGCAAACTTTTAAATGAAAGAACTTATTTTTCGAAATTTCGTAATCTTATATTTAATTAGCAATAGTGCTGCATTTACCACGTTAATTAAAATTAATAAAAATCAAGGGTAAATATTTTCGTTAAGCGAAGAAAGTAAACTAAAAGCGCAACTTCTAACCGAAAACAATTGACTAAACCATGCTTTTAACAGATGAATTTTTAGTCATTTCTATTTTCTATCACATATTAAGATGATTTCATCGCATTAATATCAATTAACATTGTAAAATATACATTTACTTTTACGCCGCAAAATACGAACTTCAATGTAAACAAATCAACCTAATCTACACTTCAATTTAAATGATTCAGAAAACAGTATGTCCTATGTGCATTTCAAATTTTAACAAAACCTAACTTAATTTAAAACGCTATATAATTTGGCAAATTTTAGTTTTTCTATTAATTAATTATCATGCTTTACATAAAATTCATATGGAAATCGTTTACTGATATTAAAAGTAATGAAACAATATAAACTTGTTTAACAATTCTGTAAGTACGAAGTTAATTTATCGTTTCGTAATAATACAAAATCCATAAAACAAATTCCGCATAAAACTTCACATACTCTTTAAATCGAAATTATAAACATGTGAAATTAAATAGTTCGTATTTAAACACATTTACAGTGTTGTCAAGTTGGCTTATTTTGTTTAATTTAAATTTAATTTTAATATAATTTTAAATTTTGATGATATATTAATATACTTAATACAATGTACTGTGTAAATGCTAAGAACTTAAATTTTAAAACTACAAGTGTTAATTAATAATTTAAAATTTGTGAATTTTTATATATTCTATTTAATGTGACCGGTATTTCAAATGATAAAAAAATTTACAATTAATTTTAAATAGTTAAATTAAAGTTTTAAAAAGTGTCTGTTTGTTAGGTAAATCTTTGACACATAAAGAATTTATGTACTAAATTTCACATTTCTACGTTTTATACTCACAATGTAGTTCTGTATACAAAATCGTGGAACACACATACATTTGCCTTTTTATTTATATAGATGATTATAAACTTCATCCTCCCTACCTTCAAACCCGGAAAATTGAGAAAATAATTAGAGCCTCGGCTAAAATTACATTAAGCTTAAAGGTAAAAATAACTTTAACAATAAAACGAATGATTCGGTACTGATTGACCTAATAGGGAAAATTCCGACTAAAATCACGAACACAAAGAACAAAAAAAAATTACTTGTTCGAAATTAAAAACTGGTTATGCCAGATATAACTTTAACAACTTTAATAGATAGATGGGAAAGTCGTGATTTCGAGTTTAGGTGAACATAAGTATGATATTGATCTTTTATATATGTAGCTTGACAGTTGGCACCGGTGTATAAACTGAAATGTTAATTCGTTTTTTGTACGGAAATTCTTCCTTATTGTAAATAGTAGTTTGGTATAAATGCTAATTTTCTTTTGTTTATTTTATAGAAGATTTTTAACGTTAGTGTGTTAAGAATGATTGATATAATTTATATTCATATCAGTTAATTGCGTAGAATTAATTATTGTGAGAAAAAAATATTTTAAACTTTCGTGGCTTTTTTGTACCAATCGTCCGTTATTTTCAGTGAAAACCACGTCACAATTCTTTTTTTCACGTTGACGTTTCGAATACATTACGATATTCATCATCGGAAAACACACAAACACGAAGACAGAGCTTTATTATAAATAAATGATATATAGTTGTGTTGAGACCTTGCAGACGTGCGGCTGCCTTGTGGTTCCCTATAGGGTACTTTTTAAAAAAATAAGCATAATTAGATGATTATGATGTAAGAATTGAAATAACGCTGCTAAAAAATGCAATGAATAAATATGAAACAATGCAACAAAAACGAAGTTATGGAAAAAATATATATGTCTATTTCTAGAGTTGAAGTATTGTACTGGAGATGAAGTTTAGCACAAACAATAAACTAGAACTTTACTTTGTTCACAATTACAAGTCATGGTGGCCACTTAAATATAATTTTTAAATTCCCGGTTTTCCTGGTCCAAATGCTCCCGCGATTTCTTGATTACTGGAACTGTTCAAAAAGAAGAATGTATTTTTTTGTTACTATTTTGGTGTAATATTTGACCGCCGCGGCATATTTTTTATGAATAAAACAGAACTTCGTAATTTTTATTTAAAGTATAAAGTACAGTAAAAAATGCATTCACTTTTAACGTTTCAAATGATTTTCTCTTCTTAAAAATATCGACCCCGGTTTTACGACAAAATTCCTGACTTATTCTCAGTTGGGTGGCCATCCTGCAAGTATATGGTAAGATGGCAGTTTTTAGACGCATTCCACGTCTCAGTATATCAACTGCACTAAATCGTAATTAACAGATTTATTTGCAAACCGATTAAAGACAAATAAACATATGGATAAGTAACAAAATTTTAAATATCGATTATAAAACGACGTTTTTTTAAAAAAAAAAAACCTTCAAGATTTACTTTAAAAATTTAATAAAAATGCACTAAAAATTGAAAAAATAACGTCTTAATAAAAACGAATTTATTTTAGAGTAAAATACATGAGGATATTATGATAATTCTTAAATAACATTAACTTTTTATAATCGGCAATAAATTTAAGTTGCAGTAATAATTAAAAATAATTTAAAGCGTGTAACAAAACACAATCATTTGTTTTCTATAAGCTAAACGCTGCGTTAACATCAAGAATGTTAAATACAGATTTTTAATTATTTCCGCAATTTAAATTTGGTACCAACTCTAAAAAGTTAATGTTGTTCAAGAATTATGTATTAATTTACTCTGAAGTGAATAATTTTTTACTTTTTTCTGCTTATTTATTATATTTTTAATGTAAATTTTGAAGCCATTATTTTTTAAAACCATTTTAAATTTTAAATTTTTAGTGTAAATATTTTTGAGTGGCAATATGGATAATTTAAAATGATATTACTTTCAGTAACGCATAAAGTTGGATCCATTAATTCAAGAGTAATGTCCGAATTCTGTTAGTGATTTGTTTATAAACCACACTTTGGGTGTTTGAAATTAACTATCTTTATTCGAATCTACATTTCCACAGGAACTAATTTTAGTAATACTTTAAATTACTCTCGTTCACCAATCATTTAATTTTAAAATTTTGAGTATTCATATCTCCCCTGCAATGCAATGAAACTTTTTTAGCTAATTATTATCCAGTTATATTTAGCAAAAAAAGTGTATCCGTATTCAATCAGTACTCGCGCTAACAATGTTCAAGCTTATCTCACATCAGTGGCAGAACATTTTTTGAAGAGGGAATTGGAAAGTTCGTTTGCCAATAGTAATAAATAGCTAAATCTTCCAGTGATTATATGGAAAAGTAACCCCATTTTTGAACGCAACTTTTGGTAATAAATTTATTTTGTTCTTTACATTTGTCTTCTTTTTTTTTATGGACCACCGCGGACGCTGAAAAAAAACAAACCCTCCCATTATTGCTCACATTTTAATTTCAAATATATATAATGATTACAACTGTCCCCACATAATAACTACAAAGTAATATGTGTTGTTTTCGTTTTTACGTTTATCAGCTTATCAGCAATAGATAATGACTAACTTATCATCGGTATTATTAATACGACTGATATTCAATCCTCGTCACAGAAAAATGGCGAAAATACCTTCTCCTAAAATTAACTTGAACAAGAAAAGACAATATTAATGATAGATGATAGCAGTTTAAACTCATAGTCTACAAGTAAAAGGAACAATAATCATGAAGAAACCGCAAAAACAGATATCGCTGATTGTGAATCGATGGATTCTGATATTCTTCCTCTTAAGAATTAATGGTAATTCAGATATCGATATAGTCTCTCTATCAAAATATGACGAAATTGTATTGCAGAATGTTGAATTAACAAATACAGTGAAGCGTTTGAAGAATTAGGTGACTGAAATAATTCATGAAACTCAAACTAAAGATACTTAAATTAAAAAGGTAAGACTACATCGGTTCATCACAATACGGCGTCGTGACAATTTTGAAATCCATAGGGTAGTTAAATAAATAATTTTATAAAATATGAAAATGATTTTGTGGTATTTTTATACAGCGTATTTATGAAATTATAACACCACCGATGCAAATAATATTAATGCCCACATTTATTATAGTTTATACCGAAATCTTATTTAAAAAATATTCAAAATAATATTGCTACCTTCTTCACTGATGTCGCAAACATTTTTCAAGTATTGCTAAGGCGCTTGGCTACCAAATCAGAGGATACGGGTTCGAGACTTGCTTCGTTCCAGGTTTACCCAGCCTGAAATAATTGGGTATCAGAGAAATCGGGGAAGGTAAAGGCGGCCGAGGGAACGGAATTAGAGCCCTCTTATACACATTTGGGCTTAATACACTATAAACTGTAACTTCACAATCCTCGACGTCCTGCTAAGGGTATGGGACTCACTTTACAATGGAAGAAAATTCAACCCTCTCCCTTAATGAAATACAACTGCTAATTCCAGTATATGATTTATTATGTATTTCGATTATCCCTCCAATTTAATAATATAATCCTAATTTTAATTTTAATTGTAGTTCTTCTTATTTATTGTAAGGCTATAGGTTTAGAACTGCTCGTATGAGTATCAATCAATTGGTCTTTCAGTGTCATTTGACTGGTTCGCACCCCTATCGTCCAATTCTTCCACCTTTTCCTATCCGCTGTTCACCTTTTCAGTTCCGCGTAGTTCTTAATGTTTGCTTCATTCTTGATTATATCCATCAGCGTCTGCCTTGGTCTTCCTCTCGGTCTGCCGCATGGGTATTTTTCCTTCTATAATATCTTTCAGTAGGCTATTATGTCTTAACACATGACTTATCCATTTTCATCTTATTTTCCTGATCATATTCAAGAGTGACCTTTCTTCTTGTGCTCGATTAAAAACTTCCTCATTCGATATTTTATCGACCCACGAGATTTTCAACATGCGTCACCAGCACCATGTTTCAAAAGCTTTAATTTTCTGTATATCTTTCTTGTTTAGCGTTCATGTTTCCGCTGCGTAAAGTGCCACTGCCCATACATACAACTTAACTGTACATTTCAGTAGTCCAATAGAGAACGCGTTTTGCATAATTATCTGCCTTTTTCTCATGAACGCCACTTTTTCCATTGCAATCCTTCACCGGATTTCTTTACTACAATATACATTCTCTGTTATTATGTGTCCTAGACATTTGAAGGACTCCACTTGTTCTAACTTTTGCTCATTGATTGATATATTCATTTCTACTGGCGTTTTGCTGATGCACATTACCTTTGTTTTTTCAATGTTTATATTCATTCCATATTTTCCTGCTACGCAGCTTAATCTTTGTACCATTTTTGACAGTCCATCCTGGCCGACTGCAAGTAATACTTGGTCGTCCGCGAACTTTATAATTTTTATACATCGTCCACCAATTTTTACACCTTCTTGAACTCCTTCTAATGCTTCACTTGTTATGAATTCGGAGTAAATATTGAATAGTGCTGATAATAGCAGACATCCTTGTCGCACTTCTTTGGCAATTTCTGTTATTTTAGGCAGTTTATTCCTCCATTTTACTGTTGCCCTTTGGTTTTCCATATAACTTCTGTATTAGTACTATCAGTTTATCCGGTATATTCATCACTTTCAATGTCTTAAATAATTGATTCCATTCTACTCTATCGAATGCCTTGACATCATCAATGTAGCATACATATATTTTACCATTTAAAGCAGTTATTCTTTCTCCTATAATATTCAAACTTACATGCCTTTACAACGGACTTCTAGCATCATAAATTTGATGAATCATTTGTTAAATTCAGATATTCAATTGTCGGGGTACATTTTTAAATGAGTTCTTAATCATTAATGTTTGCATGCTGTTATGTCACTCACAAGGCAGGACTCTGTTTTCCAGATTGAAAACTTATTAAACACTGCCTTCGTTTCGACACGAGTTTTTGAACTGTATCTGCGAATAATGGGTACATGCCGTACATACCAGAGTATGAAAAACCTTAGTTTTCTTCTTTGGTTACACACCGCATGGGAAAATATAAAAGTGCCTTGCCCCCCTGTATGTATATCGCGTTATTCGTTTTATTTAAATTTGTATTTAATATTTGGCTATTTTTCCAAAAATAAACACTGATGACGTAGCTCCGAGTATAATCGTGGATGACTTGTTTTTTTTTTTTTTTTGATTTCATTTTAATGTATCACGCTGTCATTTAAAAAGAAAAAAAAGAAAACGACGACTGTTGTAATCCTGCTCAGAATTGTTAAATACATATACATACTTTGATTATTTTTATTTTTTATATACCTTTTCTGGTAGTATCGAGTAACTGATAAGGGAGTAGCGAAGTCCATATTAAATTCGAAAAGGCATGTTCAATGGTTTACAAAAAAAATTTAGAAATTCTTTTTCAACTTGAAGAAAAATATAAAATTTTAGAAAACTCGAAAAATAACGAATCAGATTAAGTTAAAAAAGTGTAGAAAGGTGTATAAAAGATTATTTAAATCGGCACGATAGAGAAATTTGTATCCAAGACATTCTTGAAATCATACCAGCATTATGGGTCAAAAGATGGGTAGTATCCTGTATGAATTCACGTGGCAAGAAATTATAAAAAAGAATATGAGATTATAGATGCATTTGGAAAGATGTCCAACGAGCCTATGTTCCTAAGATTAATTTCTGTTCTTTCCTCGGCACTGTCACTCTTTCTTGCATATTTTTGGCATTTAACGACTCTGATTGTCTATTAAAGTACATAGAGAACAAATAACTTTTATTCGGAAATCATATCAATTTAAAAATTTTAAGACACCAACATGTTTCGGGAACACAGTCCTATAATCATTGTCATTGTTACTCCATCCTTGGTATGTTGTTTTTAGTCCGGTTCCATTCCTTGTTACTCCTAATTGCTACTATTTGCGCGTGTTATTGGGGGTAATCGACAAAAAAGAAAAAAAAAAAAGTTAGTGAAAATGTTAAGTACGGGGTATTAAATAATTTTCACACAGGAGAAATATCCGAATATATGTAATACCGAAGACCAAAAAGATCTGCACAAATTAGAATGGAATACCACTGCGTATACACACGTAAGGTATTAATATCAATTGTAATGAAAGACACCGGTCTTTATCGGAAAGACCCGTTCACAAATAGTAGTAAATAATTACGTAGATGGCAAAATGTATTTATTTTTTAATAACACAAACTTTACAAGTACAACCCAACAGCGACCGCTCGCTGGACTTTCTCGCTCGTACGTCGATACTCAACCCCCTAACTGAACTATTTACGTTCATAAAAGTTTTGTCTCCAGCAGAACTCGAGATGCAGTGTTCACCAAATTAAATCCTCGCATGAGTAACAGATCCTGGATAGAGCCAGTCTCATTTAAACAACGACCGACTAGGTTGAAACTGTTATCAAGTGCTGCAAAATCACGTGCATAGCAATTTCTCGCGAAAAAATGCAAATTCGCATTTACAATGACTAGCAAATTCCCGTCACATTCGTCATCCAATACTTTCAAGGCAAATTCTTCCTTAAAAAGAAAAGTAAGCCGTGCTAAACAAATATCTTTCTTGTACAAGGTTATTTGTATAATTTTTAAATAATATTACAAACGTTTTTTTTTTTGTTTTTTTTTTTTTTAAATATATTTGGGAGCATAACGAATGGATTGAGTTCCCGAAACATTCAAATGTAACGAAAATATTTGAAAAAAAAAAAATTAAATATAAAATACTCAAAGTGACAAAAAGTTCGAAAATGACTGGGCAAAAATACGCTTTCCCGTTAAAACATAAAAAAACACATAAGACATATCTACTTTCTATACATTTTTCGCATTCCACAAATTGATATAAAAACTCAAGTAATATATTCATTTCAAAAAAAAAAGCAATACCGCGAACAGGCTCGTGCCCAGAATTTTGAAAGGGCGGGGGAATTTGAAAATTTTCTTTGCATATTTATTTTATAAATAACAATATATTTTTCACTAATATTCATGCTATTAATAATTTCCATCATTTTGATTTATGTATTAATAATTTACATAAATTAATTATCATATAAACACATTAATAAAAATTACATATGCTATTGATTATAATTGTAATAAAAAAATTCGCATAAAATATTAATAAAGTACTTACCTAAAAATATGGAGAATATTTTTCTTTTTCTTTTTTTTTTAATGTAAGAACACGCTAAAAATTATCAATATTTATTTTAAATTTTTTATTTTTTTCCGATTTTTGTTTATTTATAATAACTATTTCAGTTCTAATGAAGGGAGGGGTAACCCTCAAAACCCTCCCGCCGTGAACACAGCCTTGCGAACAAGCCGAATAAAACAAATTTACCTATCATCATCATTCTGGAATTCATTGAAGACACAATTTACCATAAATGGTATTGTTAGAATAAGGAGGTGCCTTACAATAATGAGGCCCCTTAAAAAAATTTTAATTTAAACACAGATGAAATAGGTAGAAATATATTTTGGAACCCCGAAACTTTCTAAATGTTTTCAGGGAATTAAACGTATAAAAATCTGCAGTACATTTTGTTTTTCGCTAAAAATTTTGAATTTTATAAAACGCATCATTTAAACTGGAAACGAACGCGTCAATACAAACAGAAGAAGCAAAACGAACGCCTGGCGCGTCTAATGTTTACACGGAACGATTAATGGAATCTATAAGCTTTCTTTGGCGAGCTAACTTTTTTTTTCAAAATTTAAGAAAGAAATTTCATAAAATATAACATAATTTACACTGCATATGCGCATAGCTGCACGAACTGTGGTCATTAACATTAAAAAAAAAAAAAATTATTTTATTTAAAGTGGCGCCGTTATATGATCGTATAAGTTTATTTAATATAACTGGAATAACTATCTTAATTTTAAAATTAATAACAAATAAAATAAAAGAAATAAAAATAATGCTCTTCCTCGTAAACTGCAACAATGTTTACAACTCTGTAACAATTTATAATCTTAAATTCATCGCACAAATGCACTCAATCACACATTTACATTCAAATGTGCATACAACCAAGCAGGCACTATACCATTCACACTCTTATACCAACTCATACTATTTACATAGATGTAACAATATCTTAAACTATAAACAATTACTTGAAGCGACTGAAAGTACTATGCTACCAACACTGTCACATTTAGCATAAACTAAAAATAAGATGATTAATTGTATAAAAATAATTATAACAATAGTGTACTTAATTATAATTACATAATATGAGTATTTCGATATTTCACAATAAATCTACTATAATTAATGAACGCACGTTAAACGGTTAAGCTTATAAATAAACCAATTCTGAAATGTGAATACGCAAGCGAAATGTAAGTGAAAACATTGGCTTATGCTTACAATAGAACCTATCCTACATGCATTCAGTTTTTGGTGTTTTAAAGTAACCGTATATAAACTACAAAGTTATTAATATTATATTTTATAATTATTAATAACTTATTTACCGTCCTGATTTTCGAAGTAATTAAAAATAACAGTACATGAAATAAAATATAAAATATACCGTTGTGAAGTTTATATATACATATATATATATATATATATATATATATATATATATATATACATATTTACAAGGGCGTCGCCAGTCAATGGGCCATAAGTTATAGGAAAAATAAAATTTATAAATTGGTAAAGGCTTAATATTTTATTAAACAAGAATAAAATCTTAATTAAAACATAATTTTCGTGGGTTTCTGGCAAATTGTTCATGATTACGCGCCTATGAATGCTATTTATCTGAGCATTAATTTTATGTGCCAAAACGCTATTAATTTGCTTTAACATTTTTTTGCTCACTACTGTAATGCTTTTTAGAATACTGCGTGATATAGAATGCTTAAAGTAGTGTTTCGAATTATCTATAAGATAAATTTCTTTCCGATGACTAATGTGAAAAATAAATACTAATCGGTTTTTGGAAATTTTTTGCTTTCATTTAAGATGTAATCAATCAGAAGTTTGCGATTGTTTTTATTGTGTTTCAGGTGTGTTTTTACTGTTTCTGAAAGTGAATTAAACATAATTAATCGTTAATATAAACAAGAAATAATATAGGTCCTAATATGTTCCTTTGCGGCACGCCATACTGCTGTGCAACACTGTCGCTAAGTGTAGGTATTTATTTTCGTTACAAATCTTCTATTGGACAAATACGATCTAAATCAATCCGATACAAAACCACGAAAACCGCATGCAGATAATTTTCGTAACAGCAAATTATATGGTCAACCACATCGAAAGCCCTGCAAAAATCAAAATATACTGCGGCTACTGAGCGGCCGTTCTTCTAAATTTTCTGCAATCTCTATGATATGATTAAATAAGGCGTCATCAGTACTTTTATGTTGTAAAAAACCGTATTGGTTTTTGCTGAAAAAGTCAATCTTATTCGAGTAATTCAGAATTTTAATTTTTATACATTTTTTGAAAATTTTAGAGAATCTAAACAAATCGGTTTGTAATTTGCTGCTTCAAGAGCTTTGCCATTTTTAAACACTGGTGTAATAATCCCCGGTTTAAGTAAATTTGGAAATGTACCAGATTTGACAGAATTATTAAATAAATAAGTTAATGGTTTTATTAAAGAATTCTACATTCTCCCTTATTAATGTAATAGATATTCCATCGAATCCGTAGGAATGCTTATTTGGGAGTGAAAAAATAGCACTTCTTATATCGTCGTAAGTAAAATCAATGAAACCAAAAGAGTTTAAATTTTGACGAGGGTTATAGGAATCTGTTAAACCACTGTTTTCATTATGTCTCATTTCCCTAATAACATTTAAAAAATAATTATTAAAGAAATTTGCTATTTCATAATCATTCTCACTCACGGATAATTTCTTATTATTTACTGTAATTTCTTTAAGCAACGGTATTTTATTACCAATAACCTTTTTAATTAATGCCCAATATCTATCTGGATTATCTCTACAACTTTCTAACTTTTGGGAATAATACAGTCTTTTTGTTGTCCGAATTAATTTTTGTAACTCTTTGGGAACACTTTTATATTGCACTTTTATGTTGGTATCTGTGGGTGACTTTTTTACTTGCCTGTATGAAGAGCTTTTTTTTTTTCGAAAACAGTGAAATTATGTCATCAATAAACTCCAACCCATAATAGATTTCGTTTAGGTTGATTAGACTTAATTTTTTCTTAAAACGCAGTCTATCAACATGAGGGGGAGGGCTGATCCGTGTCGTTTTATAATTGCCATTTATTTCCAAATTAGTAATTACCATGGAATGATCAGAAAAACTGCACGGCACAACTGTAGTATTTACATTTAATCATTTGTTTTTTTTTCCATTTCAAAACCCCTAACAAAAACATGATCCAAGCATTATGAATACCGATCTTTTTCACGATGGAATGTTGGTTCACTATGTACACTTTTGAATCCGGACGCAGATAATAACTGATCAAGAAGAACGAATTTTCGATGAATGTACACATTTACTGACCGTTAGCATCGATGATCATACTTCACAAATGGAAAATAAAATTATAAACTTTCTATGACATCCACTTTTCCATTTTTTCACGATGAAAATCTCTTTCTAAATAACTAATGAAGCAGTCGTATTGAAATCGCACGTTAAATATTTAGATTTATTCTAAGCTTACCGGGACAAAACACGTACAACATCTTTACGATCAGACTTCCAGCATTATTAATCTGCTTAAGTTTACCTGTAATTTTCCGTGAGGAGCGGATCCGGTTGTTCTGGAATTACTTTTTAAAGTCACAATCCGCTCCAGGTTTGGGCATTCTTTATGATTCTCGGCTGTTGTCTTTAATCTGAAAAAATTGGAAACACTTCAAAATATATGTGTGTGAGACGACACTGGTAACAACCAATCTTTCCCAGTGACAAGTCTCCAAGTCGAGACGAACACCCCTCTTCTTTCCATACGAGGGAATAGTTTAATAGGTGCTTAGTGTTTTTTGTTTTTTTTTTATTATCCCATTCACGACATAGTGGGTGGGGCAACTGTATTTAAAATAACTGATGTATAAAGAAGTAGAAGACTAGTGTACCTAAGTGAAAGGTGTGTGCAAATGAGAAGTAGCCGCAGACAAGTAACAGAAATATTTTGTGTATGTGGTAGTCCTCTGCGTGCGTACTTAAACTTAGAATGGTGACAGGATGAAAACATAGTCCTGTCAACCAAGAAAGTGTGTGTGTGTGTAATGGTGTTTGTACAATAAGCAAATGAGTAATCTAATTATTATACGCTATAAATATAAATATACGTAATAGTGAAGTAGACCACGCTGCTTGAAGCAATCAATGTCACGGGTTCACGGTTGAATTAAGAATTTGAGTTCATGAATTTTTTAGGGTGAATTTCTGGCGCATTGTTCTTTCCGCAAATTCAAGAAAGGCAACATGATTATTCTTGTGCAGAACGATTGGTTTAGGATACTGGTCTATCTTGAAGGTCTCACGCAGAGAAGAGAAGAAAAGAGAAGGCGGGACACTCGAAAATGAAATGTTTTAAATCATCAATTGCATCACAGGAGCATAAAGTACACACTCTAGAGCACCAGCAAGTTTAAACCTAAACAAGTAAGATTGAAACAAACCGCGTCCAGAACGTACCTGCGAATTGAAAAAAATTATTTTCATACATTTAATTTTTAGTCTTAAGGACACGTCCGGCATATGTTTTCCTGTCGGTAGCATCGCTATCCCACCTCTCCTGCCAAGAATGGACAATCAGTTCGTTGACGTGTTTTTTGAAAATTTTATTATTAATGCTGGTGGTAGTATCAAGGAAGACATTATCTAAAAGCTTTAGTGATCTCATGGAAGAAACCTCACCAACGAGCCTATGCTCACTAACCATAGCCCTACCTACTGGATATAAATCCAGCGGGAGAACCCCACAGATTACACAAGCTGCAGATGTTGGCGAGGTTTTATACGGGGAAGAAATCCGTAATAAGAACTTCCTCTGCTGCTGGTTGATGCGATTTACGTACGTCGCAGCGCTATATCCGTAAAAGGACTGTATAAGGTCCTCGTATAGAATGACCCGTTCTCTGAAAGCCAATCCCCAAGAAGCATTAGGTTATAATCGGACAAGCTTGTTAAACAGTTTATCACATTTGTCAGTTTTCATATAATAATGAGGGCGAAATGTTAATTTGTCATCTAAAATAACTCCCAGATATTTAAGACGCGATGTATAAGTAATTGTTGACCCTGAAATAAGAGGAAGTACAGCGACCTGATCAACAATGCTGCGATCACCGAGCACAGAGAAACTGCACTTGGTAATGGAGAAAGTTAAACCAAGATCATCAACAACCCCCTCCAAAATTCTGGAAACAGTTGCCATTTGCTCAAATGGATAATCTTTATGGATCTCGAAGGTCAAGCACAAGTCATCTGTGCATATGGGATTAACTCGCACTTGTTATGAATTATGCTACAGAATTCCTCGACCGTGTGCGATGAACTACTGAGTATAGTAGATTCCACAAAGGAGGACCTAAGACGGATCCCTGTGGAACATCACAAGTAGCCTTCCTGTAACAGAGAAAAGTTCGAGGCTCGCAAGCCTACCAGAAAAATAATTTATAATTAGGTTAATTAAATATGAATTAAAATTCTTTTTCTTTAAGATGTCAACAATTCCGGACCATTTGCAGTTTTCAAAAGCTTCTTCAATGTCATAGGAAATGACAACCGCAGACCCGCTAGTGCAGACTGAAGATCTAATTTTAGATATCAATGCATGCACTGCACCCTCCGAAGAAAATCCAGCGCGGAAACCAAATTGATTACGGTGGAGCAGGCCTTCACGGAACATCTCATTCAATAGTAATCGGTGAATGACCCTTTCAAATACTTTACTGATTGAGTTTAACAATGAGATAGGCCGATAGCTGCTAACAAGGGAAGGATCTTCACCAGGCTTGGAAAGCAGCTTGATATTAGATTCTTCCAACACTGGGGAAAAGTTTGTAGGGCTATGCATCTTGAAAATTATATAAGAGACGGGGAAATCTCCTATTTAGAAATTTTACAACTCTGTTATTAATTTTATCCGAAGGAGCAGCTTTTTATATTTAATTATTAATCTGCGGCCCCCGCTTTTATTTTTCAGAATAGTATTTTGTAGTTAGTAGATAGAAAACCTATGTTCTAGGAGATTAGCCAATCAGGAGCCAGTATTTAGTCACGTGACCACGCCCCTTTTTACTCAACTAATCAAGAGTCAATACTTAATCATATGATCACACTCTTTTCACATTATTCATCACTGCACCGTCATGTTCTACTCCAATTACACTCTTCTGCTCGCCACATCTTCACTGTTACAAACCTAAATCCATATATTTCAATGTCTTATCACACCCCCAAATCAATCACATGCTTTCTCTGTAGACACCTGCATATGAACTCCCTCACTCAGTAACACCACTCGACCAAAAACATGGATTAGGGGAAAGGCTTTAACCAGCCACCTTTAAATTTTTTTTTTCTAACCCCTACTAAGTTGCTTCATGTAATCATCCCAGTTTTATGTATCTTGATGATATATTTATGATCATCTAACTAATGTAATAATTTGTGCTAACCGATACTAGCTGCTCATGTTTGTGTATGCTTTGAAAGTGCTTTATTATAAACTACCCAATGCTAATACAACTTGCTAACCCAATATTATTACACCTACCACACTTGTTCCAACAAATATGTCTCCAAGAATAATTTAATATGTTGATTAATTGAAATTGGGATAATCTTTGCTACCAATGCTTGTTCACATATATATAATTTGATATATGTCCAACCAAAATAATTGTAATAACAATATATATGTGGGGATATATCTCAGCTCAGAGATTTTTTTCTCGGGTGACCATGTACATGTATGTGTACAGTTTCTAATACAATGAAGCAATATCTATACCCCCAAAATTATTAATCATAACAGATACAACCCAGCTAATATACACCAGTATAGTATAGATTAAAATTAGAAAATCAAACTGTCTGCATGAATCAAATATGATGAAGCACACATTCTACCTCTCACCCCCAAATTTTATTATTTGACAGATATAATCGCACTCGCAAGAATTCCATAATGCACATATTCCCAACCAAATAACACCACCATCTCAATAACTCACCTAAGCTGCTGCACTACCACTTGCTATACAAACACCAGATTAAAAACCTAATAATTTTTCTGTAACATGACTCCAAACATCACAAACAGGGATTAAGATAAATATTGTATCATAGAAATAAGCGCTCAATTTAAACTAAAAGCACTCTTTTCACACAAATTACACCATCTAGGACTAAAATACTCACATTTTAGCACAAAACATCAAATTTTAAAGGAAAAAGACCATTTTACACAAAATATCCTCATTTTAGACACAAAAACAACAATTTTATGGTAAAATATAACAATTTAGTATAAATTCTATCATTTTAAGCAAAAAGCTCCAAATTTTAATGAAAAATGTACCATCCCAGGGAAAACCACTAAATTTTTACTACATACACACCATTTAATTAGAAATAACATCACCTTTATACACTATGACTACAAAATATTTTAAGCTCGCACACATTTTAGATCTAACAAATTAAAGAAATTAACACAATTGTTAATACAAATTTATTACACAGTAAAAACAAAATATACATTGGCTAATATTACACTTAATAATAATACATAGCTCCATATAATCATGCAATATATATATTCTTATCCAATATAAACACTCTTAGTTCGGCTAAAACGACATTAAACTTTCTATGGAATTTATTATACATTGAATTTCCATAAGCTATTGTATCTACATTATTACTACATATTATTCTTTTATCATCACTACCACTTAATACCACTTTATTCTGCTCCAGGGTATACAGTATATGTTTATGACTTTGAATATTGTAATATGTCTTATAATTATCGCTTAATTTACCACACACACCATTCACACAATTATAATAATCAATAAAATTAAGCTCTTTCTTAATTATAGAAGACTGTACACCTTTACATTTTTTAATTTCTCTATTATCTACAATACTTATAGAATACATTTTTGGGCGCAATCCAACAAATTCACTAATTGGAATACTATTTAATTCATCCTTAAATACACCAAGTTTCTTTTTATTTTCTAGTGAATAGCATGGATGACTTTCAGGATAATCACTTGTATCAAAATACTGAGCATTATCTTTAATATCTTTATAAAAGTCGAATGTTTTAAGTTCATAAATAAGTGAATCAGTATCACAATATAAAAGATTAATATTCTTATACATTTTACACATTACATTATAATGAAAATCAAACATTTTTACTTTGCTAATATCTAAAATAGACATCCCAATATAAATGGGTTTATTAAATTTAATTGTTGAAGGATTTAAATGTACTGCAGCCAGAGATGGCCGTTCACTGAATATTGTTCGATCTTTAAAATTACTTTTACCAACTAGTTTTGTAAATTTTACTTTATTTGTAATAAGCTGTATATTAATTCTATGTCTAACGTTTTCCATCATTTTACCAAAAACACTATTATTCATAAGCTTCCAAAAGTTCTTCTCAAACTCATTAGTAGCATGTTTCCGCTGTAGAGTGTTCAAATCAATGTATGGCTTCAACCATGCCGACTGATTGAAACAAATGACTCGATGCACACACAGAAGTTTTAACCCCAATGCAATTGCTTGTTTTAAATTTCTATAGTGAATAATATAATTGTACTTATTTTCTAATGTATTAACTAATTTCACACATTTTCCAACTGATTTAGCCTCAGGACATAGAGGTAAATCATTATGCACCAAATGTAAACTTGTAGGATATTCCAAATCCACCTCGAGCACATAGCCAATGGACCCATCATCAGCTATCTCCATAATATTTAATTCTCTTATTTCTTTTTGGCTAAGCCATCTGAAACCATTCATAGGAAGAAGTTCACTCATAGCCCAACCATAAAGGTTATTCACATCTAAATATGTTATGAAAGTGTTATCTACACCACTGCTACTACCACAATCATCATTACTACTGGAACTATTATTATAGTTATTAATGTAGGGATTTTCTGCCCTGGCATAACGCTTCACACACTGACACATACCACCACGTATCCCAGCTTCGAAGAATAAAACCATATCGTAATCAGTTAGGAGCTCCAATTCAACCTTTGTTAACTTTAACATTGCCTGGAAGGCTAATCCAGGGGCTGTAAAACTCCATGCAGGATCCAATTTGTATATGTTATAACAGACACTTCTAAAGTTTTCAAATACATCTGCTAATAGAAGCACATCTGTCTTTAGATATATATCACTATACTCCCCAAGTGTTTGAACATTTAATGTATTCCACACATTCACTGCATGCAAGTAATCTTCATCACTAATATCTGATTTTGTCAGGGAATTATAGAAATACTCCTTTGCAGGCAAACTTGTTTCATCCAATTTTTCCCATGATGACACATATGAATAAGGGAAAACACCCTTTCTACGAAATAAAGGAAGCAAATCAGGCGATGCAATGTTCCTGATGGTATGATGAAGTGAACTATCAGGCAAATAACTGGATAATTTCTCAAGACTTGACGCCATAAAACGGAATGTATCTATGAATCGTATTTTCATTTTTTCCGAAATACGCTTTGAGAATGATATGTAGCGTTCTTCACTATTTGGTATTACTTCGATGTCCTGATCATCGCACGCTAAATCCCTGATGAATAAATGAGCATCATATCCACTCAGATTATGTATGAATACTGGCACAAAATTCGGGAGTTGATACTCTAGGTTACATTTTGAATGTGCTGCACCTCGAAATTTTCCAGTCAAATGATTATGGTCTGCAACTTTATCATCATGTAGCACTCCTTCACAAATGTGGCACACCAATGAAGCATCATATTTTTCCAAATCCTCAGGCGTCCACTGTAATGGAGTGTTTTTCTGATAAATCTTTTCTATTTTTTGAATATCTTTCACCAACCATTCATAGAATATTTTAGTCGCATTAGGACCTTGATACATTTTAGGCTCCGATATAAAATTAAACCCAACACCTTCTTCACATCTTGATACAATATAATAGCAAAAGCTAAATGCTTCATGCCTCTGTATGGGGATAGTACTAGATAATTTTTGGGGTCTGTTTTGATTACCACTATATGAACCATCTTCCATACATTGCCTCTTACAATTTTTCATATTTTCACCATGTTGCTGACTATTTTGACGCTTGCCACCAATTTCTATATCGTCATCATCATTATCACTAATAATTTCTCTATCATTGACATCACTATCACATGATTCATCATTTAGAGGCTTCAGGATACACTCGAAATCAGCAAATATGACAAATGGTATAAATTCTTGCTGTTTATACTGTTCGAATTTTAATATTTTATTCTCCTCTGTTGGCATAATAACTGTTGCAGGAGTATTATTAGAGCAGCGCTGTGTATGAGCCAGGTACTTAGAATGATCCTGGACATACCATAAACAGCGACGGCATATAAATATACGATGGCAATCCTTAGTGATCTGACTTCTTACAAGACGCTCCAAATTTTTTATCCAACAATAGTGTGATTTATCACCTTCAGTTATAAGGAGCAAATCTGTATGATCCACTCGTTCTTCTTTACATATATGAACTGGATAGACAATGTTTTTCTTATCCAAACCATAAACATTCACAGATGATTGTAGGTTATTCTTTTCAAATGTACTTATATCATCCAATGATGCGGGGAAAGATATGCCACTCCAGCTGTATTTCTTTAACAGTGATGTATTCCGCACATAATTGCTGGCATATTTTGGATGATTCACCTTAATATATTTTGTCAACATTGAATATTTGAAACACATGTGATCATCATTTTTCACATTAATAACAGCCTTTTTCGATGCAATACAGGATGGTAAGGGGATATATGATGATGCACGGCTTAGAACGTTCCGATGGTTGACACAAATTTCGAGATATTTGATTTTCTTTAATCTCCAACCAGATCCTGTTGCACGCTCAAACTTATCAACAAGACTAATAATTTTTCCACATTCTGCCTTGTACCATGTAGAAATATTCTCACCACGAGTGAGTAAATGTGCATTAGTTGGGAAGTAAAACTGGTTAGTGACCCAGTCTACAAGTCCAACACCTTTAACAAATAGACAGCAGAATGATAAATTAACTTTTATTCCAGCATTAAGTCTTCTCTTAATTATCCTGACCACTGTAGGAGTAATATCAACCAAATACTTTGCAATGTCCATCTGGCATTTATTATTGTTTACAATACAATATGTTGCCAAACGCTTATGATAACGCTTGCTAACATTTTCAACAGAAATATTACGTTGAACACCCACTGCCGACATCTTTATAAATATTGATACAATTACAAATTAAAAGCAATAAAAACTTGAACGCAGGAAAACACATCTAACAACTTAAAGCACATAGACAAATCAAATAAAAGCCCATCAGACCTCATGCTTATAATAAAATGCATACAAAGTTCATAACGCGAAGTAATTTTAACTATTTCAAAAAAATTATTTAAAAATAAATAATATAAAAAATTTAAGTTTTAAAAATAACACTGGCAGAATTACTTTATTTAAAAGCCAAGAATACTAAAAAAAAAAAAAAAATTGATGTGTTGCTTATGTGCAGCAATGTGTACATACACAGCACAATCTAAATATTCCATATTTGATGACAACAGGAGGTGATGATGGCTGAACTAACAAAAGATTTTCTGTGAATTAACATATAACATAACAATTGCTAGCAGACTAACATTAAAAATTTCATCAAAACTCACATGTAAATCTTCTCTATATATACATTTCACAATCTATTTTGATCACAGAGAGTTAATGCTTATTCATCAGCAGTAATATATAATGACACTCATATATCTAAATATCTACATATCTACATATATATCTGCATATATACATATATATCTGCATATATACATATATATCTGCATATATACATATATATCTACATATATACATATATATCTACATATATATATATATATCTACATATATACATATATATCTAAATATATATATATATATCTACATATATATATATATATATATATATATATATATATATATTAATTAAAAATATGTCATAAGGATAGACAGGAAAATATAAAAACATTATCATTTAAACAATTATTTAAAAATGTACAAAATTAGTACATCCAAAAGACAAATATTAAACTAATTTATCAAAAATTACTAGAGAAAAGAAAAAAGTACCACAAACTTCAAAGGAATAATCAAAAGAAATATATGATTCAATTCAAAACATAATTTTACAACAAACCAGTAATGAATTAACCACAACATTATATCTACAACCACCAATGAACAATAAAAAATAAATGCATAAGATTTATAATATCTCCTTCCAAAAATAATGACTACAACACACAAAAAAATAAAATGAAAACATGTAAAGTAATGGAACAAAAATGAACTGGAAAATAAGAACAAAGCAGGGGTACAATCAAAATTAAATAATAGAATATAGCAGTACAAAAATTAAAGAGTCAATAAAAGACGGGCAAATACACAACAGATGTAAAGAAACTATGATTTGTAAAGTAAAATATAATCAATTACAGATTATTTAATGTATCCAAAGTAAAAATCAACAAATGGAAAATAAAAAAATTAACAATAACACAATAATAAAATCAGATACAAAACTGACAAACCATAATAAGAGAAGAAAACCATACTCTAAAACTGGATTTATCAATGGAAACAGTAAGTAGAGTGATTATACAAATAAATAAATAAACGAAGTGGAAAAGTAATAAGAACTTGAAAATACAATCAATTCAAACATTCTAACAAAATAATTAAAAAAACAATAAAAAGCAATGAACCATGGAGAGAGCACTTTGAATTAAATTTAAAAAAATTAATAGGCAAAGTTCACAAGCTCCAAAGATTATAGATTAATATGATTAAAGAATAATTAAATATATGTCATAGAAATCCTCAGAAAAATATAAAAACACAGTCTCTTAAACAGTTATTTAAAAACACACAAAATGAATACACCTAGAAGGCAAATATTAAACTAATTAAACAAAATCTACCACAGAAAAGGAAAAAGTAACATAAAATTCAATGGAATAATCAAAAAAAATATATGATTTGATTCAAAACACGATTTTGCAACTAACCAGCATTGAAAATAACTGCAGAATTAAATACACGACCATCAATGAGCAATAAAAAGAAATACTTAAGATTTAAAATACCTCCTTCAACAAATAATAACCGCAACACACACAAACCTAAAATTGACACATCTAATGTAACGAAACAGAAACAAAGTAGAAAATAAAAAAACAAAAACAAAGGCATAATTACAATTAAATAAAAGAACATAACACAACACAAAAATTAAAGGATGATACAGATCGCTCAAATATATAATAAACACAAAAGAACCCCCTATTTGAAAAGTAAAATATAATAAACTACAGATTATTTAACACACTAGAAAATAAAAAGCAACAAGCGGGGAAATGTAATATAACATAACTACATTGGAAGAAAAAACATAAAAGTGTAATGAATTAGTAATAAAAAATCACTGGATTAGAGAAAATAATTTAAAACCATTAAAATCTCTATTAAACAGACGAAAATAACACATATATTAAATTTATAACAACTAAAGATCGCGTCCCTAAACACTTCAACTACATACAAAAAAAAAAAAAAAAGATCGAAAAAGAGTGATATAAAACGGCCAAATCGGAAAAAAGCATAAAATTGTAATGAATTATCAATAAAAATAACTGGATCAAAGAAATTGATTTAAAACCATTAAAATCTCTATTAAACAGACGAAAATAACAAATATATTAAATTTATAGCAACTTATAAAGATCGCGTCTGTAAACACTTCAACTATATGCAAAAAGATCGAAAAAGAGTGATATAAAACGGCCAAATCGAAAGAAAAAAGCATAAAATTGTAGTGAATTAGTAATAAAAATCACTGGATCAAAGAAAATGATTTAAAACAATTAAAATCTCTATTAAACAGACGAAAATAACACATATATTAAATTTATAACAACTAAAGATCGCGTCCCTAAACACTTCAACTACATACAAAAAAAAAAAAAAAAAGATCGAAAAAGAGTCATATAAAACGGCCAAATCGGAAAAAAGCATAAAATTGTAATGAATTATCAATAAAAATAACTGGATCAAAGAAATTGATTTAAAACCATTAAAATCTCTATTAAACAGACGAAAATAACAAATATATTAAATTTATAGCAACTTATAAAGATCGCGTCTGTAAACACTTCAACTATATGCAAAAAGATCGAAAAAGAGTGATATAAAACGGCCAAATCGAAAGAAAAAAGCATAAAATTGTAGTGAATTAGTAATAAAAATCACTGGATCAAAGAAAATGATTTAAAACAATTAAAATCTCTATAAAACAGACGAAAATAACAAAATATATTATTTAAAACTGATCATAATTTACTTAATAACAAATATATTAAATTTATCACAACGTTATAAAGATCGCATCTGTAAACACTTCAACTACATGCAAAAAAAAAAAAAAGATCGAAAAAAGTAATACAAGACGGCCATATTGGAAGAAAAATATAAAATTGTAATGAGTTAGTAATAAAAAAACACTGGATCAGAGAAAATGTTTTAAAACCATTGAAATCTCTATTAAACAGATGAAAATAACAAATATATTAAATTTATAACAACGTTATGGCATCTGTAAACACTTCAACTACATTCCAAAAAAAAAAAAAGATCGAAAAAAGTAATACAAGACGGCCATATTGGGAGAAAAGAACATAAAATTGTAATGGATTAGTAATAAAAAATCACTGAATCATAGAAAATGATTTAAAACCATTAAAATCTTTATAAAACAGACGAAAATAACAAAATACATTATTTAAAACTGATTATTATTTACTTAATAACAAATAATTTAAATTTATCATAATATTATAAAGATTGTACAAAATAGAAAAAAGATCGCAAAAAAAAAAGATCGTAAAAACATTGCGCTTAGATAAAATACACTGTTGCATAGAAAAGAGAAGAAAAACAGCGCCGGAAGACAAAAATAACAGACCAAACCGGCGGAAACAACCTGTTTTATGTATTTACACAGCTGCTCACTAACCCAAACACACTAAAAAAAGTAGTCGTTAAATACAGGAACTGGAAGGTCCGCTAATCCGAACCCCAATTCCTGTCCCGGAGGCGAAAATTCACCCCAGACCGGTAATCCGAACACGAAACTCACCCCAATTCATGTCCAG
This sequence comes from Icerya purchasi, assembly GCA_039619475.1. Classification (NCBI taxonomy): domain Eukaryota; kingdom Metazoa; phylum Arthropoda; class Insecta; order Hemiptera; family Monophlebidae; genus Icerya; species Icerya purchasi. The sequence continues at coordinate 246,270,860 of CM077115.1, forward strand.
ACGGTCAAAATTCACCCAAGTTTCCCCCGATTCCTCCGAGTTTCCCCTGGACGGTTCCTGTGCATATCCACTAAACCGAACAGCAAAAGGCACTCCAAACTGGTAATCCGAACCCCTAAACGTGTGCAGAGGGCTGAAACTAACCTAAGTAACCCAATTTTATACTCCGACGTTGAAAATTCACCCCGTTTCCTCAAAATTTCCTCAAAATTCCTCAAATTTTCCCTGTACACGCCCCGCTCGTTTCCGATAAACCGAACTGATCATTAATTAACATAAGTATATTAATTAATGTCTGAAAGTAACCCAATTCCCCACATTTATCGACTACTTTTTTTAGTGTGTTTGTGTTAGTGAGCAGCTGTGTAAATACATAAAACAGGTTGTTTCCGCCGGTTTGGTCTGTTATTTTTGTCTTCCGGCGCTGTTTTTCTTCTCTTTTCTATGCAACAGTGTATTTCATCTAAACGCAATGTTTTTAAGATCTTTTTTTTTTTGCGATCTTTTTTCTATTTTGTACAATCTTTATAATATTATGATAAATTTAAATTATTTGTTATTAAGTAAATAATAATCAGTTTTAAATAATGTATTTTGTTATTTTCGTCTGTTTTATAAAGATTTTAATGGTTTTAAATCATTTTCTATGATTCAGTGATTTTTTATTACTAATCCATTACAATTTTATGTTCTTTTCTCCCAATATGGCCGTCTTGTATTACTTTTTTCGATCTTTTTTTTTTTTTGGAATGTAGTTGAAGTGTTTACAGATGCCATAACGTTGTTATAAATTTAATATATTTGTTATTTTCATCTGTTTAATAGAGATTTCAATGGTTTTAAAACATTTTCTCTGATCCAGTGTTTTTTTATTACTAACTCATTACAATTTTATATTTTTCTTCCAATATGGCCGTCTTGTATTACTTTTTTCGATCTTTTTTTTTTTTTTGCATGTAGTTGAAGTGTTTACAGATGCGATCTTTATAACGTTGTGATAAATTTAATATATTTGTTATTAAGTAAATTATGATCAGTTTTAAATAATATATTTTGTTATTTTCGTCTGTTTTATAGAGATTTTAATTGTTTTAAATCATTTTCTTTGATCCAGTGATTTTTATTACTAATTCACTACAATTTTATGCTTTTTTCTTTCGATTTGGCCGTTTTATATCACTCTTTTTCGATCTTTTTGCATATAGTTGAAGTGTTTACAGACGCGATCTTTATAAGTTGCTATAAATTTAATATATTTGTTATTTTCGTCTGTTTAATAGAGATTTTAATGGTTTTAAATCAATTTCTTTGATCCAGTTATTTTTATTGATAATTCATTACAATTTTATGCTTTTTTCCGATTTGGCCGTTTTATATGACTCTTTTTCGATCTTTTTTTTTTTTTTTTTGTATGTAGTTGAAGTGTTTAGGGACGCGATCTTTAGTTGTTATAAATTTAATATATGTGTTATTTTCGTCTGTTTAATAGAGATTTTAATAGTTTTAAATCATTTTCTTTGATCCAGTGATTTTTATTACTAATTCACTACAATTTTATGCTTTTTTCTTTCGATTTGGCCGTTTTATATCACTCTTTTTCGATCTTTTTGCATATAGTTGAAGTGTTTACAGACGCGATCTTTATAAGTTGCTATAAATTTAATATATTTGTTATTTTCGTCTGTTTAATAGAGATTTTAATGGTTTTAAATCAATTTCTTTGATCCAGTTATTTTTATTGATAATTCATTACAATTTTATGCTTTTTTCCGATTTGGCCGTTTTATATCACTCTTTTTCGATCTTTTTTTTTTTTTTTTGTATGTAGTTGAAGTGTTTAGGGACGCGATCTTTAGTTGTTATAAATTTAATATATGTGTTATTTTCGTCTGTTTAATAGAGATTTTAATGGTTTTAAATTATTTTCTCTAATCCAGTGATTTTTTATTACTAATTCATTACACTTTTATGTTTTTTCTTCCAATGTAGTTATGTTATATTACATTTCCCCGCTTGTTGCTTTTTATTTTCTAGTGTGTTAAATAATCTGTAGTTTATTATATTTTACTTTTCAAATAGGGGGTTCTTTTGTGTTTATTATATATTTGAGCGATCTGTATCATCCTTTAATTTTTGTGTTGTGTTATGTTCTTTTATTTAATTGTAATTATGCCTTTGTTTTTGTTTTTTTATTTTCTACTTTGTTTCTGTTTCGTTACATTAGATGTGTCAATTTTAGGTTTGTGTGTGTTGCGGTTATTATTTGTTGAAGGAGGTATTTTAAATCTTAAGTATTTCTTTTTATTGCTCATTGATGGTCGTGTATTTAATTCTGCAGTTATTTTCAATGCTGGTTAGTTGCAAAATCGTGTTTTGAATCAAATCATATATTTTTTTTGATTATTCCATTGAATTTTATGTTACTTTTTCCTTTTCTGTGGTAGATTTTGTTTAATTAGTTTAATATTTGCCTTCTAGGTGTATTCATTTTGTGTGTTTTTAAATAACTGTTTAAGAGACTGTGTTTTTATATTTTTCTGAGGATTTCTATGACATATATTTAATTATTCTTTAATCATATTAATCTATAATCTTTGGAGCTTGTGAACTTTGCCTATTAATTTTTTTAAATTTAATTCAAAGTGCTCTCTCCATGGTTCATTGCTTTTTATTGTTTTTTTAATTATTTTGTTAGAATGTTTGAATTGATTGTATTTTCAAGTTCTTATTACTTTTCCACTTCGTTTATTTATTTATTTGTATAATCACTCTACTTACTGTTTCCATTGATAAATCCAGTTTTAGAGTATGGTTTTCTTCTCTTATTATGGTTTGTCAGTTTTGTATCTGATTTTATTATTGTGTTATTGTTAATTTTTTTATTTTCCATTTGTTGATTTTTACTTTGGATACATTAAATAATCTGTAATTGATTATATTTTACTTTACAAATCATAGTTTCTTTACATCTGTTGTGTATTTGCCCGTCTTTTATTGACTCTTTAATTTTTGTACTGCTATATTCTATTATTTAATTTTGATTGTACCCCTGCTTTGTTCTTATTTTCCAGTTCATTTTTGTTCCATTACTTTACATGTTTTCATTTTATTTTTTTGTGTGTTGTAGTCATTATTTTTGGAAGGAGATATTATAAATCTTATGCATTTATTTTTTATTGTTCATTGGTGGTTGTAGATATAATGTTGTGGTTAATTCATTACTGGTTTGTTGTAAAATTGTGTTTTGAATTGAATCATATATTTCTTTTGATTATTCCTTTGAAGTTTGTGGTACTTTTTTCTTTTCTCTAGTAATTTTTGATAAATTAGTTTAATATTTGTCTTTTGGATGTACTAATTTTGTACATTTTTAAATAATTGTTTAAATGATAATGTTTTTATATTTTCCTGTCTATCCTTATGACATATTTTTAATTAATATATATATATATATATATATATATATATATATATGTAGATATATATGTATATATGTAGATATATATGTATATATGTAGATATATATGTATATGAGTGTCATTATATATTACTGCTGATGAATAAGCATTAACTCTCTGTGATCAAAATAGATTGTGAAATGTATATATAGAGAAGATTTACATGTGAGTTTTGATGAAATTTTTAATGTTAGTCTGCTAGCAATTGTTATGTTATATGTTAATTCACAGAAAATCTTTTGTTAGTTCAGCCATCATCACCTCCTGTTGTCATCAAATATGGAATATTTAGATTGTGCTGTGTATGTACACATTGCTGCACATAAGCAACACATCAATTTTTTTTTTTTTTTTAGTATTCTTGGCTTTTAAATAAAGTAATTCTGCCAGTGTTATTTTTAAAACTTAAATTTTTTATATTATTTATTTTTAAATAATTTTTTTGAAATAGTTAAAATTACTTCGCGTTATGAACTTTGTATGCATTTTATTATAAGCATGAGGTCTGATGGGCTTTTATTTGATTTGTCTATGTGCTTTAAGTTGTTAGATGTGTTTTCCTGCGTTCAAGTTTTTATTGCTTTTAATTTGTAATTGTATCAATATTTATAAAGATGTCGGCAGTGGGTGTTCAACGTAATATTTCTGTTGAAAATGTTAGCAAGCGTTATCATAAGCGTTTGGCAACATATTGTATTGTAAACAATAATAAATGCCAGATGGACATTGCAAAGTATTTGGTTGATATTACTCCTACAGTGGTCAGGATAATTAAGAGAAGACTTAATGCTGGAATAAAAGTTAATTTATCATTCTGCTGTCTATTTGTTAAAGGTGTTGGACTTGTAGACTGGGTCACTAACCAGTTTTACTTCCCAACTAATGCACATTTACTCACTCGTGGTGAGAATATTTCTACATGGTACAAGGCAGAATGTGGAAAAATTATTAGTCTTGTTGATAAGTTTGAGCGTGCAACAGGATCTGGTTGGAGATTAAAGAAAATCAAATATCTCGAAATTTGTGTCAACCATCGGAACGTTCTAAGCCGTGCATCATCATATATCCCCTTACCATCCTGTATTGCATCGAAAAAGGCTGTTATTAATGTGAAAAATGATGATCACATGTGTTTCAAATATTCAATGTTGACAAAATATATTAAGGTGAATCATCCAAAATATGCCAGCAATTATGTGCGGAATACATCACTGTTAAAGAAATACAGCTGGAGTGGCATATCTTTCCCCGCATCATTGGATGATATAAGTACATTTGAAAAGAATAACCTACAATCATCTGTGAATGTTTATGGTTTGGATAAGAAAAACATTGTCTATCCAGTTCATATATGTAAAGAAGAACGAGTGGATCATACAGATTTGCTCCTTATAACTGAAGGTGATAAATCACACTATTGTTGGATAAAAAATTTGGAGCGTCTTGTAAGAAGTCAGATCACTAAGGATTGCCATCGTATATTTATATGCCGTCGCTGTTTATGGTATGTCCAGGATCATTCTAAGTACCTGGCTCATACACAGCGCTGCTCTAATAATACTCCTGCAACAGTTATTATGCCAACAGAGGAGAATAAAATATTAAAATTCGAACAGTATAAACAGCAAGAATTTATACCATTTGTCATATTTGCTGATTTCGAGTGTATCCTGAAGCCTCTAAATGATGAATCATGTGATAGTGATGTCAATGATAGAGAAATTATTAGTGATAATGATGATGACGATATAGAAATTGGTGGCAAGCGTCAAAATAGTCAGCAACATGGTGAAAATATGAAAAATTGTAAGAGGCAATGTATGGAAGATGGTTCATATAGTGGTAATCAAAACAGACCCCAAAAATTATCTAGTACTATCCCCATACAGAGGCATGAAGCATTTAGCTTTTGCTATTATATTGTATCAAGATGTGAAGAAGGTGTTGGGTTTAATTTTATATCGGAGCCTAAAATGTATCAAGGTCCTAATGCGACTAAAATATTCTATGAATGGTTGGTGAAAGATATTCAAAAAATAGAAAAGATTTATCAGAAAAACACTCCATTACAGTGGACGCCTGAGGATTTGGAAAAATATGATGCTTCATTGGTGTGCCACATTTGTGAAGGAGTGCTACATGATGATAAAGTTGCAGACCATAATCATTTGACTGGAAAATTTCGAGGTGCAGCACATTCAAAATGTAACCTAGAGTATCAACTCCCGAATTTTGTGCCAGTATTCATACATAATCTGAGTGGATATGATGCTCATTTATTCATCAGGGATTTAGCGTGCGATGATCAGGACATCGAAGTAATACCAAATAGTGAAGAACGCTACATATCATTCTCAAAGCGTATTTCGGAAAAAATGAAAATACGATTCATAGATACATTCCGTTTTATGGCGTCAAGTCTTGAGAAATTATCCAGTTATTTGCCTGATAGTTCACTTAATCATACCATCAGGAACATTGCATCGCCTGATTTGCTTCCTTTATTTCGTAGAAAGGGTGTTTTCCCTTATTCATATGTGTCATCATGGGAAAAATTGGATGAAACAAGTTTGCCTGCAAAGGAGTATTTCTATAATTCCCTGACAAAATCAGATATTAGTGATGAAGATTACTTGCATGCAGTGAATGTGTGGAATACATTAAATGTTCAAACACTTGGGGAGTATAGTGATATATATCTAAAGACAGATGTGCTTCTATTAGCAGATGTATTTGAAAACTTTAGAAGTGTCTGTTATAACATATACAAATTGGATCCTGCATGGAGTTTTACAGCCCCTGGATTAGCCTTCCAGGCAATGTTAAAGTTAACAAAGGTTGAATTGGAGCTCCTAACTGATTACGATATGGTTTTATTCTTCGAAGCTGGGATACGTGGTGGTATGTGTCAGTGTGTGAAGCGTTATGCCAGGGCAGAAAATCCCTACATTAATAACTATAATAATAGTTCCAGTAGTAATGATGATTGTGGTAGTAGCAGTGGTGTAGATAACACTTTCATAACATATTTAGATGTGAATAACCTTTATGGTTGGGCTATGAGTGAACTTCTTCCTATGAATGGTTTCAGATGGCTTAGCCAAAAAGAAATAAGAGAATTAAATATTATGGAGATAGCTGATGATGGGTCCATTGGCTATGTGCTCGAGGTGGATTTGGAATATCCTACAAGTTTACATTTGGTGCATAATGATTTACCTCTATGTCCTGAGGCTAAATCAGTTGGAAAATGTGTGAAATTAGTTAATACATTAGAAAATAAGTACAATTATATTATTCACTATAGAAATTTAAAACAAGCAATTGCATTGGGGTTAAAACTTCTGTGTGTGCATCGAGTCATTTGTTTCAATCAGTCGGCATGGTTGAAGCCATACATTGATTTGAACACTCTACAGCGGAAACATGCTACTAATGAGTTTGAGAAGAACTTTTGGAAGCTTATGAATAATAGTGTTTTTGGTAAAATGATGGAAAACGTTAGACATAGAATTAATATACAGCTTATTACAAATAAAGTAAAATTTACAAAACTAGTTGGTAAAAGTAATTTTAAAGATCGAACAATATTCAGTGAACGGCCATCTCTGGCTGCAGTACATTTAAATCCTTCAACAATTAAATTTAATAAACCCATTTATATTGGGATGTCTATTTTAGATATTAGCAAAGTAAAAATGTTTGATTTTCATTATAATGTAATGTGTAAAATGTATAAGAATATTAATCTTTTATATTGTGATACTGATTCACTTATTTATGAACTTAAAACATTCGATTTTTATAAAGATATTAAAGATAATGCTCAGTATTTTGATACAAGTGATTATCCTGAAAGTCATCCATGCTATTCACTAGAAAATAAAAAGAAACTTGGTGTATTTAAGGATGAATTAAATAGTATTCCAATTAGTGAATTTGTTGGATTGCGCCCAAAAATGTATTCTATAAGTATTGTAGATAATAGAGAAATTAAAAAATGTAAAGGTGTACAGTCTTCTATAATTAAGAAAGAGCTTAATTTTATTGATTATTATAATTGTGTGAATGGTGTGTGTGGTAAATTAAGCGATAATTATAAGACATATTACAATATTCAAAGTCATAAACATATACTGTATACCCTGGAGCAGAATAAAGTGGTATTAAGTGGTAGTGATGATAAAAGAATAATATGTAGTAATAATGTAGATACAATAGCTTATGGAAATTCAATGTATAATAAATTCCATAGAAAGTTTAATGTCGTTTTAGCCGAACTAAGAGTGTTTATATTGGATAAGAATATATATATTGCATGATTATATGGAGCTATGTATTATTATTAAGTGTAATATTAGCCAATGTATATTTTGTTTTTACTGTGTAATAAATTTGTATTAACAATTGTGTTAATTTCTTTAATTTGTTAGATCTAAAATGTGTGCGAGCTTAAAATATTTTGTAGTCATAGTGTATAAAGGTGATGTTATTTCTAATTAAATGGTGTGTATGTAGTAAAAATTTAGTGGTTTTCCCTGGGATGGTACATTTTTCATTAAAATTTGGAGCTTTTTGCTTAAAATGATAGAATTTATACTAAATTGTTATATTTTACCATAAAATTGTTGTTTTTGTGTCTAAAATGAGGATATTTTGTGTAAAATGGTCTTTTTCCTTTAAAATTTGATGTTTTGTGCTAAAATGTGAGTATTTTAGTCCTAGATGGTGTAATTTGTGTGAAAAGAGTGCTTTTAGTTTAAATTGAGCGCTTATTTCTATGATACAATATTTATCTTAATCCCTGTTTGTGATGTTTGGAGTCATGTTACAGAAAAATTATTAGGTTTTTAATCTGGTGTTTGTATAGCAAGTGGTAGTGCAGCAGCTTAGGTGAGTTATTGAGATGGTGGTGTTATTTGGTTGGGAATATGTGCATTATGGAATTCTTGCGAGTGCGATTATATCTGTCAAATAATAAAATTTGGGGGTGAGAGGTAGAATGTGTGCTTCATCATATTTGATTCATGCAGACAGTTTGATTTTCTAATTTTAATCTATACTATACTGGTGTATATTAGCTGGGTTGTATCTGTTATGATTAATAATTTTGGGGGTATAGATATTGCTTCATTGTATTAGAAACTGTACACATACATGTACATGGTCACCCGAGAAAAAAATCTCTGAGCTGAGATATATCCCCACATATATATTGTTATTACAATTATTTTGGTTGGACATATATCAAATTCATTAAAGAATATTTTATCATCCTGTTTGTTAGTAACTATAGTATAAAAAATAAATGCTAACTTACGTATTAGTTTGTTATTTTAGCATTTATTTTTTATACTATATATCAAATTATATATATGTGAACAAGCATTGGTAGCAAAGATTATCCCAATTTCAATTAATCAACATATTAAATTATTCTTGGAGACATATTTGTTGGAACAAGTGTGGTAGGTGTAATAATATTGGGTTAGCAAGTTGTATTAGCATTGGGTAGTTTATAATAAAGCACTTTCAAAGCATACACAAACATGAGCAGCTAGTATCGGTTAGCACAAATTATTACATTAGTTAGATGATCATAAATATATCATCAAGATACATAAAACTGGGATGATTACATGAAGCAACTTAGTAGGGGTTAGAAAAAAAAAATTTAAAGGTGGCTGGTTAAAGCCTTTCCCCTAATCCATGTTTTTGGTCGAGTGGTGTTACTGAGTGAGGGAGTTCATATGCAGGTGTCTACAGAGAAAGCATGTGATTGATTTGGGGGTGTGATAAGACATTGAAATATATGGATTTAGGTTTGTAACAGTGAAGATGTGGCGAGCAGAAGAGTGTAATTGGAGTAGAACATGACGGTGCAGTGATGAATAATGTGAAAAGAGTGTGATCATATGATTAAGTATTGACTCTTGATTAGTTGAGTAAAAAGGGGCGTGGTCACGTGACTAAATACTGGCTCCTGATTGGCTAATCTCCTAGAACATAGGTTTTCTATCTACTGTAGTTTCAGATTTTAATGTTAAGATGCAAATCTGGTAGTCGCACACTAATTAAGTTATTTTGTATTTTTTAGTGCATAAATAAAAGGCTATTTCTAAAAAGTTATTTTCATTTCTTTCTTACTTTTTCAATTTTTAATAATACCATCCACTAAAACTGAAGTGATGCGGGGGGGGGGGGCATTATCAGAACGTACGTAAAGTAATGTTTTACCTATTTTATTTGGGAAAAAATGATCCAAGAGCAACATACACTTATCAGCATCAGAACTGAGCAATTGCTGGTTAGACCTAATGACTCTATCCTTCACCAACATTTTATAAGGTCTCCCCCAGACAGGACTTCTATTGACAAGGTTCTTTCAATGCAAGAGCTTGGCCCTAGCAATTTTTTTTTTTTTATATCGAATATTCAATTCAGTTAAAATATTATCCAAAAGAAATAAGTTGAAACTGTTTTTACACTTATTTTTCCTGACAGAATTAATTTTATCCTTAATATTTTGCAATTTGTAATTCCACCGATCATGTTTATAAATTGATTTCTGCCGATAACGCGGAAAATGTAGGAATTAAATTTATGGACACTTTTATCCAGGACCAGCCATTTTTGAACATTTTCAATGAAAGTATTTATATAATTATTATTTAAATTTTTAGCAAAATTATTAATACTAAACTTTGCATATACCCTGGGAGGGATAATGGAAAATTTAAAATTAAGGTCAAAAATTATATTTTTATGGAAAGTTAAGTCAAAATGTTGCCGATGAAAAGTTGATCGCGAAGCCAATTTTATCCTCGAGACGAGCAGGCAATCTATGATACTACTCCCGTTGTAATTCGTAAAAGTAGGAGTTTTATTGTTTTTAATGGTCAGATTATTGGAATAAATTAGGTCAATTAATAATAGAGAATCTTTAGAGTACCCAATATGGGACACCGTTATTGGTAAACATGTGTTAAGGTCTCCAACAACAACGGGCAGGAGGTGAGGATAAGATTTAATTGCAATATCAATTGAATTAATTGGAATATCTTTTGGGTTGTTAGGTGAGATATAGGAGGAAATTAATATAATTTCACCTATATTAATAGCGATAAAGTTGAATAAGTTGATTAGAGTAGCTTATGATCCTTAATAATGATAGCAATTCTGTTATTGACGTAAGAGATATAGTTGCAGTTAACGGGAATAGTACCGCTAGTTAAATATGGCTCGGCTATGTATGATACATTAATTTAAGCGTCATATATAGATTTAAGATGGAGTAACTGTTCAGAATAACAGTCATCCACGTTTAAAAATGAACACCTAAGGGCGTCCAAAATCTATCTTAGACTGTAGTAGCTCACATGTTTTCGCAAACGCGGGACAGTTCCCGCTGTAGGCAGTGTGATCAGATGCACACTTATTAACTAAATTCTTAATAAAATTAAATTTATCGTCATTTAGAATTTTAGCTGCTACACAGTTTGAGCAAGCCTTGTCACAAACGGAGACGAACTTTTTGTATGTTTCTTCAGTCCTGCAGTATTTCATTAGATGCCTAAACTTGTTACACGCACTGCACCTTCTTGGATTAATTGAATCAACATACGATTCGCAACGCATCCTTATTCTACCTTCTCCTCCTTACGTGATCGTTGTATACTGTTGCGGCGTTAATTGAACATAAGCTCTACTAGCGCGTTCAGTACTAATTTTGGTTATGTTGATAGGTTTAGAGCCAGTTAGAGTCAGAAAATGCTTACTAATATCTTCTTCTGTTATATCTTTAGTCCTAAATATGAGAATTGTAGGATCCATAAGCGCATTTCCTCATTTACTTTACAAATTGTTATATGCCCGTTGATTTCAGCTGCAAGCCTACTTTGTTGATCCTTAGTTTCAGTGTTTATAATTGCAGTATTACTACTTTTTATAGAATGTGACATTAATTTTGCTCTCAGTTAAATTAATTTTGTCTTCAAGTTGCTTATCGATGTTATCAATATTATCCGATTTCAAGATTAATTTGTGTTTAACAGTCGTACTTTTATTCAATAAAGCATTTCTGTAACTAATATTAGCTGCACCTGATTTTCTATCATGAATTACCGCCTTAACGACGTCCCGTACCTCAGCAGATTCAGAATCAAGAATTTTTTTAATAGTTGTAGTTGACTCAATAGCCTTTTCAACCAGTGGTCTCAATAGTTTCTGTATATTTAATAATGTTAACTTTTTGGGCTTTATTAGCAGATTTATCTGTAAGTTGTTCTCGTATTTGACATGCAACTTTGCATATCCCAGCTAGCTGCCGACCTAGCACTGCTAGATCGGTCATGTTAACTAACATACGATCGCAATCGAGGATACAACATCGGTGAAATGGTAACACCGATGTTTCCGATCGAAATCGATTTACCATATAATTGTCGACAATAAATAGCTAAACGTTAACTGATAAGAACAAATACGAGTAATAATAATAAACTAATTGTAATAATAAAAGTAGATAAGAAAAGAAGCACTGATCAATCGACAACCAGCTGAACGCAACACACATACATTTTATCACTGTACTCAACACGATAGATGAATAAGTGCTTAGTTAAAACTTCTGTAATTTTATCAATTTCCTTCACTTTCGACCGCTTCCTTAGAAATTAACAACAACTGCAGGTTTGCCCCTTCTAAAATGCCACCCCGTTGGTTAGAATTCTGCAATATTATAACTATAGTACAGCTCTGACCTCTGACCTCTTCTGTTTTCCACTCGATCTTATGAAATCTGCTTTCTTTAGACATACAATTTCAAATTGGATAGGGAAATTCGGCTGAACTTAGTCAATGCCGATTCTATATACGAACAAATGGTTAGTAAATATTATAACCTGGGTCTTCACTTGCATTTACACGGATGGTTCTAAATCCAACCTAATACTCAAATTCAAGCTACTCTCGAAATCCTCAATATATAATATATATATATATACGGTGAAGTTGTTTGCTATAAGCAAATTCTTTGATTTTATACTCGAAGCTGATATTACTAGTAAAAAAAATACTTAATATTAGCGACAGTCTAAGTGGCCTTACTGCCTTGAAGTTTCGTAACTTTAATTTCAGACGTCACCCATTTATTTATGAGGTAAAAATGAAATGCTTTAATATGACCCGGAAAAGCAGTTTTTCCGGGTACCGAGCCGCTGCGATATAAAATCGAATGAGAAAGTTCGCTGCAAAAGAGGCAGCTCTCGATGGTTTACCATCTGTCTTTTCATTTCATTTTCGGACTTGTAAAATTAAAAGAGATAACCTGACCGTGCCTTTGATACAAACGTCATTTTTCAACAAGCTGTTAGATCTCGCCCGTGTGATATCATCACTCTACTACCAGCCGTGTAAAAGTATTCCTATCGGACTTGTACGTATGTTACTACCATTTGTCGTTTACGTATGGAGCACGCTTTAGCGCGGTTACAATTTTACTGGACTCGATTACGGTGTCTATTGCGGTACTCGACAGTTTTCTTTTAACGTAGAGCTAATAACTAGTTCCATCGGAAGGCTTGTAAGATGTAGCTTGCTGTTTACCCGGTTCTAAAGCTAAGTTCTTAACTTTCGCTGTTCAGGTGCACTAGACTACCGCATTCGGGATGTGATCTGGTCATTGTTAATTCTCTATTCTTTCTCCTTCGACATTCGTGGGCTATATCATTGTTTGTTTGAACTATATTGCAAACGTACAAATGCCGGTCAGTTGCACCTAGCCAGTGACTACTACACTTGGGATATGGTCAGTGCTAATTTATTTTTACTCTCTCTTTCTTCCGGTATTCGTAGGCTATGCTGCACGATTGCGACCATGTTTGTTCGAACTACATATATTGTAAACATATGATAGCTTTCGGTATTACTTCATTACGTTTTACCAATTGCCTGACGGATCCAATTTTCTTTTATATACTTGTATATACCATCTTGTTAATCTAGTTTATTCATGGGAATTCGCCAGATGGTTTCGCGCCAGGCCAGAAAAGGAAAGAAAAAATGCCAAAACAGTTATGATACGAAAAATTAATCGAATATAGTAATAATTTCGGAGGCGCGCAAAATGAAAAAAAATCGATGACGCTCGGATAAATTAGAATGCGTGTCTACGCTACCATTAAAAACTAAAATGTTCGATGATCTTAATGTGTTTTATCATGTGCATCTCGTTATTGAATATTGCGTTGTGATGCAAGCAAACTAGTGCCACACTATATGTTACGGTCATTTGTGTGCGGATCTCCTATATAGACATAAATGCTCCCCCTACAGGTAATAGGAAGTTTAACGAAATTCCGCTTAAAGCCAGCAACTTACTAAAGTACTTCAATCAAACGCACACCTCAGACAGAACGTCTTCGCGCACATTCAGTGATTAGAAAACGTTACGACTGTGTCTTGAACATTTTCGCAGTATTCAGTCCGCGGTCTGCTAACGCTTTATCGCAAATAATCTTAGAAAAAGGTCGCATGCTTATAGAATAACCGCACAAATACCACAGCTCACAAAATTCTTTTTGGTTTTCTACTTCAGCTGGTTGATTTTCATCTATTTTAATAAACGCGAATACATGTACTACAGATTTAGTTGTTCGCGTAAGATACTTTAACAAAAAAAAAAAAAAAAAAAAAAACTTAAATGTAGTAGGCAATTTTCTATGTAAAATAAGACGAGAAACCGTACGAAATAAAAACAAAGGTGCGCAACCGTTTGTAGTAATTTTTTATTTTATACAGAGAAAATATAATCATAAATACAACAAATCAGAATACACATAATAATTAGATATCCATTTCACACGGATAAAATTAAAAGATAACGAAATGCAATAAAAAATACTTTCAGTTAATAAATAGTACAAAAGACAAAAATGTTGTGTTCTCTACATTTAGGCGCCATTAGCAATCGGTCAAAATCGATATACTAACGGTGGTGCTCTGGCGGAGACAGTTGCGTTAGCGAAAAAAAAATTAACAGGAGCGAGGATAGAACGAGAATTCGACTAATGCTAAAATTGAGTATGCATAAGTGAACATTTTCCTAAAAGGTGACTATTTTTCGTTATTTTCCGAGAAAAATTCCGGATAAACTTCATTATGGACAGCTGGTCTGGTAGATTAGTGCAGACAATGTGGGCTGTTATCGGAAAATCGTGTTCTTTTTTTTAAAAAGTGAGATAACCAATAAATTGCAACGGTGAATGGAACCAACGCAGGTTCCTCGAAAACCATGGACTCGCGACTCTTTTTCCGCGTAAATTTCCGGAAGGGGGCATGCATATATGAAAATATAGGCGTATGTATTTATAAAATAAAAATCCACCGAATTATCTGGCTGATTTCAATGTCACACCGATTAGGTTTACGTTACGTTATTTTTCGCAAATATCGGGCACAATTTCCGATAAATATTTTCCCCCACTCTTGCCGGAAAGAAATAAACGACACACTTTTTACAGCGAGAGTAAGCGAAAATATAATAATATTTCCAGAGTACAGGAAAATGAGAAAATTAAATTTTAAATTCTCACGCTAAATCAATCTCATTTTTATTTAAAACCGATTGATTATTTTCGGAAGTCAATCTACAATCTATGATGATAATAGAGACACAAAAATTATATCTGTCTTCCTCTCCTTTTTTTTTTTTTCTTGGCTTCGGGCAAGGTTATTACATCTCTCTGAAATGGTTAAAATCTCGCAGCTATTAATGATATACAGTTATTATTATAACTACGCATCTTGGATGCTGTAGAGGAATTGTAAACTAATGTGAGTATATTTTTCCAGAATTTTAACAGATATTCGATCCTTTTCAATTTACAAACTTTGTTCGAATATGTCCAAAACAAGGAAAGTATAAAAATAAAATATCGCAAGAACGAAAAAAACAAAACAACATACATATATAGGGGGGCAAACAATACTTAAAAAAAGAAACTAATAATATAAAGTTTTAAGATCATCAATACACGTTAAACGAGAGGTGTTAGAAAAATCTCACAACGATCAAAAAATATACACCGCAGAGAATAATACAGAATCAAAAAGGCACTAAGGAATTTTGCATAAATCTTGATTGATCAAAGTGATCAAAGATTTACGCGTGTAATTCTGTACAAAGAGAGACTAAACAGAAAACGAACAACGAAAAATAATCATCCGTAACGACGAAGCATTTAGGCACTGCATAAGGTGACGGGAAAGAATATTACGCGTAAGAAAAAAAGTATCGGTAAAATGATTGAAATTATACTAAACGACAACACATGTATGTTATGTGGGTGCAGCGTTCCGAAAAAGAACTCTATTAGTGTGAAGTTTGAAAGGGCTTTAACCATAACTAAAACGCTGGAATACCGTGGGGTAAATGTGTTTATAAGCAAAATTAATACATAAAACATTTTATCGTATCAGAAAAGAAAAGAAAAAAAAAAAAAAATAGTTTTATTTTTCACGAATGCGTTACATTTATAAATGATGTAAGAAAAATTACAAGATTAAGAGAAGAAGAAGAAGAAAAAAAAAAGTCGTAAACTTTCCATAATATTGACATAAGCGCAAAAAAGTATTTTATTCGATTTATAGGAGTAATCAATGCGATAAACAAAATAACGATTTTAAATCGAACAGAGAATACAGACAAGTTAAAAGTGTAACTTTATTCTCGTTTTTTTACAATGTTAAACTGAAAAATAAAAAGGACGTGGTAAAAAAATTTCCGGTGCGCTATTCGTAATATTAAAAACGCTTAAAATAGCTTCGGACGACGCATCGATAAACGATGAAACTACTAATTAATTGTTAGGTTACGAAAATAAATTAAAAATATATATCAATAAGGTAAAAAAATGACTGAAAAATCAAATCTCTGACCAGCGGCAGCCGTATCATTTAAAATTTCAAAAGAAAGTGTATAAATAACGTATTTTAAATATTATTAAAGATGAAAAGTGACATCATCATTTTCGGAAAAAACATAATAAGAAAATACTTTAATAAAATAGAAACCATCGCGACATTTTATTACGACAGAACTCTTTCTAGTTTCAACTTAAAAATCAGCAGCGGTTGAGCGTGGACAGATTTTTAGAAAGAATATTTATTCGCGATTTTTTTCGCTAAAACTTATAACATTGAAAAAATCAAAAACAAAAAACATAACCAAAAAAGTTAAAAATTTTTCGTCCGGCTACGTTAAATGAACTAGAATAGTAAAAAAATCGTATTATACTGTTTAGTGCAAGCCACATCCTGCAAAAATATTTACATTTTGATTCTCGCATATTTGATTCTTTCTTTATAGACGCAACACGGTGACAAATGCCATAGTTTTCAGCTACGCTATAGTTATTTCCGCCATTTTACCGCCAGATCGCGCTACGAGCGTTCTTTTATTGATGAACACGTTCCAGTTTCTCCAACGGTGTAATTTTAAATTACTGCGTATTATTTTAAATGCGAAAAACTTGTTATTATATAAAATTACACTTTTTGTTTTTGTTCTTTTTTTTTTCTTTCGGAAAAAAAAGTATTGGCAGGCGCTTTTGATACCGCTGCTGCGTAGGGTTTAAACATCTTAGAAAAAAAAAAAAATAATAATAATAAAAGATGGTACTTGCGTTTGACGTTCACAGATATCTTACGCCTCCAGGGTGTAACATTAATATAATTTTTAAAAAATCACAACGAAAATAAATCTAGTCCTATTATAAAAACATAATAACTACGAGTGACGAACGAGTAGGAAAAGATGTGTTAAAAACAAAAAAAACATACAAAGAGTAAATACCATTTAATTATTGTAAGAATATTTATATGAAACGTACACTCTCCCCTAACGCACTGGTAGATGACAGGAAGATTTGTTCGTTAAAATTTTTTATAAAATTGATCGGAAAAGGATAGTATTTATTCCACAAATTGTATTATTTAAGTATGGTAATTTATGCGCGCGCCAAATGCAGTACAATGAAGTACCGATTATCCGAAAATCGCTTATCCGAAATGGATGTTTTAACGTATTTTAATTATTTTTAATGCATATTTAAGGTATTTAAGATTTTTAATATGTACGTACGTAATTACATACTATATACGTACCATAGGCCTAGATGATACGACATTCGAGTTTTTATTTTTCATTACAACATATTACATTACTGTAGTTTATTAAATTTCGTAATTTTCAATGTTTTTCTTTTATATGTTAAATACGTATAATGTTTCTATAAGTACATGTGTAATGCTTCTATAACGATTATCGATTATCCGAAAAAATCGTTTTTCCGAAATTGTCAATCCCCGATTATTTCTTATAATCGGTACTTCACTCTATTGGTCGTTTTATTCAGCTTAACTACACGTAGCATAAAACGTAACTAATCTCGCAACGTGGAATTTTAACCATTATTTCTTAAAGAGCATATATATACTAGAATATATTTTTAATGAAGCGGCATTATTTTATTTCTGCAAGTTCATTCGCATCGGTTGCAGCAGACAACGCAGAAAAAATGGCAATGGTCAAGAACAGCGAATAGTAAAAATGTCACAACAAGTCGGCAATAGAACTAAAACATGAGAATGATACCGTTGAAGGCGGTAAATACTTAAACATTGCTCGTCTGACCGTAATTTCATTTTTGGAAATAATCCGCGGACGCTTTTTGTCTTCGGAGGAAGGCTTACTGTATTCGTAAGATTTTCAGCGCATCCTTTTTTTACACGAATTAAAATTATACGGTAACAAAAATACGAGTATTATCTTTCGCTAACGGGTAAAGACTTAATTGATTTCGCTGCAATATCCGGTGTATTATTTATATCGTTAAAAATATTCCGAACACGCATTATTTACTTAACAAAATTTGTGCAGAGTTATTCTCTGCAATATTAGTGTTTGCCGATGAATGAATCTCGAGGCAGGTAATGTAGCGTTATTAATGTTATTTCTTTCGTAATAATTTCCAACGCATACCGAAATAAATGAAACAACAAACGTACGTGTGTGTTTTTATATGTAGTTTTTTTGTTTGTTTTTTTTTTTCTCTTTTTTATTGATAACAACTACGTCATCATAATATATCGGATGGTACGACGCGATGATTAACACCTCTCTATGACATATACGAACTGCCGAGGAAAAACGATAACTACTAAACGAATAAAGCAATTTTCGTTCAATTAAACTACGCGAATCTAAATACCGGTAGGTATTTTTATTTCCTTACTCGTTGTTTATATATTATACTACGTTGTTAGGTACATATGGCACGCTAAAACATATTGCGCTCTTATATATAATAAAATAAACTCACTCTTATAAATACCGAATTAATTTCATGACGCACTGAATGTATAATTGCGTCTATACAGACAACATACGTGCTCACACCGGCACATATACATACATATATTACGTGTGTGTGTGTGTGTGTGCATAGATTATGCGTATTCGATGCCTCGGAAGTATACTATGCATTATGTCTATTCTTCTCTTGAAATTGCATTTTAATTATATCGTTTAGCTGTTCCCAACGCATTTTCGTGGTTCCGTTGGTTTGAAAAAGTGAAATATATAGGAACGCGAAAAATGTCACGCTACTATACAAATATTCATAGCGCTTTTTTCTTTTCTTTTCTTTTTTTTCCATATAAAAACGTAAAAAGGTACACCACAACGCTGCATACCTCCGAGTCGTACATCTACATTACCACCAGCGACATTAATTTTGGCAAAATATACTTATCGTTTTTTGTTTTTTTTTTTGTTTTTTGGAAAGTAATTTACCTTAAAAGTTTTAAATTCAACATCGGATATATATTCGATTCTCGTATCATTTCATATCTTGTTTTTTTCAGTTTTTATAGTCTGTTACGGTAGATTTTTTATGTACTCTACACGCTTTCTAACCGTTACGATCACTTTTAAACCGCGGAACTTTGCAAAACTGTTACTTTTTGTTTTTTTTTTTTTTTTTTTTTTTTTTGGCCTGAACAATACCGTTCATTTGGCCAGGGATAAATTATATTTCGATTATTTGCCGAAATGTTTTTTTTTGTTTTTTTTTTTTTTTTAAATTACATTTTCCTTTCGGAATATCTTTTGAAACCTGCTATTTTTATTTATAAAAAAAACATTAAAATTTCTTATCTTTATCAAAATAATTTTTTCTGAAATTTAAATCAATTTTTTTTTTTTTTAAATCGCCTTTAAGCCATAAACGAAATTTTTCTTATTTCCGTTAGAATTATGGCCAAAAGAGAACGGGGAATTTTCATATTTTATCTTTTACAGTAATTGAAAAAGTTTTTTACGCGGTATAGAAAAGCCGGTAAAGCGTTGTTTTAACATTGAACATTTCTGCTGACGAATCCGAGATATCGAAAAATAATTAATATAAAAAGCATCAGTACAAACAATTTTGAAGGATGCAGCACCACATTTATTAAAAAGTACCAGCTTTCGATAATAAATAATCGAGAGAGTCATACCGAGAAGGACTAGTGTGTGTATACACGGTTACGTGTTTAAATTTTGTGATCGGAAATTCTTGGCAATTTACTGAGAAAATGGTTTACCAATGGAAAGAAAAAAAAAAATTATTCAAGTTGACATTGTCACCGTTGAAACATAATCCGCTTTATTAACGTACATCAGAATTAGCCTCGACACTAAGAAATTTTAACCGGAACAATTTTTAAACAGTTATTAACTCGAGTAGTTGGTATTTTTTTGTATACAAAACCGCGCTACTGTTATTTATCCGAAGTTCCCGTACATTATATAAATTAAATAAACCATAACGATTTTTACCCGGTTTCAGAATAAGTAAACCAGGAATTCAAACATATTCTCTACCAGAGGCGGCTTTAAGAAAACTTTCATTAGTTTAAACGCGTGCGGATCTATTGCGGAACTGTAATCGATTTCGTTAATTTACCAAATTTCCCCGATGAATTTAATTTCTTTATTATTTCAAAACGATGCCCAGCGCATTTAGCATAACACCGCTGTTGTTTTCTTTTATCATTGAAGACAGTTATGTTTTTTTGCCGAATACGAACATAGCTACAACTCTGCAAATCCTTTTCGTTATAACTTTTATCAAGGAATTTTTAGGATATTTTACCGGTTTTGAAAAGTGTAAATTTACGATAGATACAAAAATATTCGTGTTTTGTTTTCTGATGTTTATTTTGTACTGGTTCTTCTCTATTTTAGCCCTTTCATTCATAAGGTTGCCAATTGACAACTGTAACAACATATGTTCCTGAACTGTTATTATCGTTATAATGTTTCTTCCCCATTCGACATCACTCTCGTTTTATCAAAGACAATAAAATTCATTATACAGTTGGCAGCAGACGATAAAAGAAAATATTTGTACAGTTTCATTGATACCTTTGCACATTAATTGTTCGTATTTCGGAGAGAAAAAAATTTACAAATAAAAAAAAAAACAAAAAATAAAAAAACTCATTACAATAATTAGTTTCTGGTATGTACTGATAATTTATTTCACGGAATTTTTAAATAATTATTGTCTTTTGGTAACTTTCTTTTATATATATATATATATATATATATATATATATATATATATATATATATATATATATATATATATATACATACATATATATGCAGCGATAAGGTGTGGAATTTTTAAGAATTGCTACGGAAAAACATTCATTATACACGATTGCCATATTATTTAGTGTAAAATTACTGAATTATTTTTTAATTTTGTACATTAGTTTCTCTCAGACGCAATGTTGCTGTGATTGGTAACGTTATTTATTTCAATAAAGGTGCAAGATGGAATAAAAATTTCACGAAAGATTAATAATGTCGTTAGTAATTAATATTCGATTTTTTTTTATTTTTTTTTTGTTTTTTTTTTTGCTGCCAGTAATAAAAATGTGTTGAACGAAAGGGTTGTTAATGTGTAGAGCCTTTAAAAATTACTTGAAAAGACAAAAAAATAAAAATAAATAAAAACAATAAAAAAAGACAGCCCAGGAACATTTCATAAAATGCATAAACATCTGCGCCAAACGACGTTGATAAAGGATACATACTCACACATTCTATATTACAGCTTGGTGTAAAGGTCACGAAGCGAGTCGCGACCTAATAGCTGCAGATACCTTTTAAAAATCTATATGTATACTACATATAAAAACTTCGGATCGATTATTAATTCAATTCAAGATGTTATACTAACTTTACGCGCACAATTGCCCCCCCCCCGTCCGGGGGGGGAAATTAAAAAAGCTCCAAAAATATTTTTTTTTTCAAATCAGAAAAAAAAACACCAGTAAAACAGATATGATATTGTATTTTAAAATTTATTCAAGTAGCTCTACTACGTGGGGGGGGGGGCATTGCCCGAAGCAAATGATTACAATCCGAATCGAGTTTAACTTGAGCGAAACACATTATTATTTCCATAATCCGGTAGCTGGCTATTTTTACGTCTCAATGTAATTCAACTAAAATTAAACAATGAGACCTAGCCGCGTGCAGCAGTATTAAAAATGGTTCGTTGAAATAAATGGAATGTCTACAGCAAAAGAGTTTTGTTAAATTCGTACACGATTCGTCGATTTTGAAAAAAATTTCAAAAAGGCGTAAATTTTACCGCACCGTGTTTTCCATAATACTAATATCTCTTTTAATCATTTCTTAGTAATATATCTTAATTATATCTTAGTAATTTCTTAATCATTCTTTTAGTCGTTTTTTAATCATTTCTTAATCATTCTTTAATCATTCATCGATGCGTTTTCGAAAAATCAATAATTCTTTTAGAGGTGAAATTTTAACGCGTGGCCTAATAGTAGTAATAATAATAATAATAATAAGTGAAAAGAAAATAACGTCTACTATCATATTGTGATCTTCACCTCGATTCGAAGACTTTTTTTTTTCGAAACAATTGCATACGCAGAAAGTTCCACTTTTTATATTCATTTCAGATCTAATTCGTTCCGGAAAAAAAACGAAATATATGCGCCCCCTTCCGTCGGAAAACTAGAAGACCAATCAGAGTGGCCGTGATTTCTGCAAAAAACAGATATGGGGATTTTCTTCAGTAGTGCTGCTCTCGCGTAAGCAATTTGAAAATACGTGATTATTTGATATACTCTGCCAAAGTATTTGTCGCGAGGTGGTGGTGGTGGTGGTAGCGCAGTAGTAATTATTACTTACATACGTACGAGAAAATTAAGGAAAAATGAAAAATACCAAGTTATGCAGGCAACAGAGAGATCAAAATAGCGAATTACAAATAAGCTAATATCGCGATAAAATTTAAAACTATAATAATCGGAAAAGAGGAAAAAAGAAAACACGAGAAGAATTATTAATAATAATAACGAATAACAATATAATAATAAAAATAAGAATGAGATTAAAAAAATAAGTACGAGGTAAGAATTTAGACACACACCAGTATAGTATAGTTAGTGTGTGTATTTACGGTACACACACGGCGAATGCGAACACTCTCTGTTCGTCGGAACAGTCAAATACGTTGAATATTCTTAAAAGTAGTTTCGCAGTGAAATTAATCCTTATTCGGACGAACGATCGTTCTGATGCGTCGTTGTCCCTCAACAATGCAGGAAACTTCGGTGTCAGTACCTTGGCTCCGTAGCATTCAACGCGTTTGATCGTTCTGACGAACACACGTCGTCGGAATTCGCGTGGTGTTAACCGTAGCCTTAATAAGGTACAGAGTAGTCATTATGTACAGAGAGAGTTTTTTGTAGTTTGGAATGTTTTTTTGTTTTTTTTTCTTTTTACGTTCTTTCGTTATCGCGATCATTGACTGACACGCGAAATGAACTACAAGTTGTTGCGCGCGCCCGATTCGCGCAATCCGTCTCCACTATATTTAAAAAGAGGAAGAAAAAAAACGCGGAGTGGGGATGGGGATGGGGATGGGGGAAAGGTAATAGGACTCGTTGTTGTTGCTTTTACAGCTTTCCTCCTGCTGGCTCCGACGGGGTATTCTACTTCTCGACCATTACCGAATTTTGTTCGTGGTTGTCGAACTTCATCATCACCTCGTCCGTGGTCCGTTCGGTCGGCGAACGAGTCTTATGCGAGCTTCGTTTCGGCGACGAGAGCGGCGATTTTTTTCTGCGGCGACATTTCACGTAGACCAGCACCATGATAAAGATGATTACGGCCAATACACCGGCCACGGACAGTACGACAATCGGCAGTTTCCGTAAGTGGTACTCGGAAACGCAACTGCTGTAGATCTGGGTGGCGTTAGCGGGTGGCTCGGTGTTGCAGACGAGTTTGACGGCTTCTGTAAGGAATAGCAAAAATGAAAATACCGGTAGTATATTACAGAAAACTAAATCAGTAGGACACAATAAAGAAGGACGTTATCAGAAAGTAAACTTTGTATTTGCCGAATGTAAAACGCGGACGAGCGATTTTTATGCTACAAACGAAATACGGCTGTGTAGGGGAAAAACGTGGTACACAATACAAAATAATACGAAACAAAATAGAAAATGGTAGTCGAAAACGAATTGGTATTTTTTTTTGTTTTTTTTTTTTTTGTTTTTTTTAATGTTCGCTATACAGGCCGCGTATTGTATTATTCTAGCGGTTACAGGAACGCGGGTAAACAACGAAACAGACAGTTACAAAACAAACGATACGAAAAAGCTCAGGCTGAAAGGTAATTGACGAAGGCGACTAGGACGACTAGAGTGACTACTAGTAGTGACTTTCGAATGTTCGATCGAGTCCATGTACCGTTGCACGCATAACTCTCGCGTTTTAGAATCTTTGGCGTCGAATTCCGTCCTATAGCATTCTACGTCAATTTCTGCAAATGAAAAAATTGTATGAAGCAAGAAAAAGCAAAAACGAAAAAGTATTATATAATACAATTTTCGATGTTGTTAAAAATGAATAAACTCTTTTTACAAAAACCGTAAAACGTTTTTTTTTTTTGGAGGTTTTTTTTTTTTTTTTTTTTTTTTTTTTTTTTTTTTTTATTGTTCCGCTGACAGCTACGTAATAAAAACAAGAAAATACGAGTCCAATCTTACAAGATGAAGTGAATATAATTATGAAACCGCGTACGTAAATATAAAATAGGAAAACTTCAAAAATCGCTTTAAAACTGTAAAATTAGTGTCGACTCAAGTTTCAAACTGATCCACAATCGCACGATGAATATAAAACAGATAATACACAATAAATATTGTAAAATCGAATAAGTTAGAATATTTCAATCGATATAGTAAAACTGAATTCGTATAAGATGGACAACATCTTTGAAATGTCGTACGCGTCTCGTATTATTTCCGAATGGAACTTTGTATTACAATTTTATTCGTTTGTCTGATTCTCTTTATCTTACACTAACGATAATAGTGAAAATCTTGTTTTGCCTCGATGCAGTTATGTTTTGCCGTTTATTCGTTGATTTTTTAATATCGAATTTTTGTAATAATAAATAAATATGAAGAAAATAAAATTCGAAATTTCTAATTAACATACAACAGACAGACAGAGTATGTGATACAGATTAGTCAAGTATGTATGAAATTGAGAAGCGCGCCACCTTTGTTTTCTTTATAGTACTATAAAAATCATATTAAAAAAAAAAAAGGAAAGGAGGACAACGCGTTCTAAGTTTGAAGAGGGGTTTTTTTTTTTTTTTTTTTTTTTTTGTTGTTACATATAATATGCAAGGGAAAGAAGTTCTTATAGCTTCGAAAAGATTTTCGTTCGAGAAGTTCATGAAAAAATTGTTGAACTGTAATCGTAGTCTCAGAGTAAGCATCTTTCGCTTAAGTTCGCTTAATTTTGTGTAACAGACCACATTGTGCCAGACTTTGTTGAAAGCCTGAGTCTTATGTCCAAAAACACGATGCCCAGAAATGCCAAACTTGAATATATTTAAAACGAAATATTGTATATTACTAGAATTTTTTCCTTATCAATTTAACGCCGAGTATTTAACAATGATTTCAAAGTTGATGTGCATTATAATGCACATGGGACACGTTTAAGGGTTAAGTCGTGGCCGGGCGAGATTTACGCGGATTTACGAGTTTTCGCTAAATTATTAATTTCACCGCCCGATTTTAACACGCTTTACAAACATCTTTAACGTTGCCTTGGCAGGATGCGGCTGGTATAGGTTTACGAAGTGTTTCGCAAAGACCTCCTCCTCTGAGTGTCCGTCTTGGAGCGATCTAATTTTTTTACGGATGTACCACCACTTGTACAGGTCGACCCTTAAAAGGTTCTTAGTTATTTTCCGTAAAGAGTAGTCATGTTGCGGCAAGGGCGACAGATTTATTAACTTTTGTTTTAACGATTTGTTTTTCAAATCATACGTTAATTCTTTTACGAGCTTTGTTTGCTTGCTTTTAATGCTGTTTTATAAGTAGGATTTCTTGATGATGTTTGCTGTATTGTTTTCTCAATTCCCGTTTTAACTGGGACTACTACTCTTTTAATTTTCTCTAGATAATCGGTAATTGTTTTTCGTTGGTGTGGATTCCCACGCAGCTTGTTGTATGACTTTAATGAAATACTCCACCGCGCTTCATCTATTTGTTCTTCAGTTTTCAATGGTATTTAAGGATTTATTGTGCTACGTTATTGACGGAGATTATTTTTAAAAATTATTCACCAGTGTCAGATTTCCCCTCCCACAAATTGCGTAGCGGGAACTTATAAAAATTTACGAAGCAATTATTTTTGACCGCAATTTTTTTTTTTTTTAGCGGTATTTAATAATAAAAAGTATACAATGCGCGATTGCTTTTTCTTATCTTCCGATTCAAAAGACGTTTTACAAGCCATTGCTACGAGTCCTTTCCTAAACCATCCGCTAATCCTATCGTGCTTCACACATACGCTCCTTAATTTAGCATCTATTACATTCCCCCGCTCTGTCCGTATTGATCCATTGTGGATTCCTGGTCATTGTGGAATATTTCGGGCAACGACGAGTCGGGCTGCTTCAGATTAGTCATTTTCCAGGCCAAAGTCTTCTTGCCACCGCGACTGTTGGTCCGATCACTCTATCCTTCTTCATTTTCTAATCCCGCTTCCTTTTATTTAGCCATACAACTCATTCCTTCTCTTCTTCTCCCGTGGTTTCTTAATTTCCCCAACATGAGAGGCGGTCAACTATCTCATTTGGACTTCGGTTAAATCACAGCTTGCATCCTGCTTCGCTCTTCCATTTCTTCATTGCCCAGTCTCTTCTTTGCCCGTTTGATCCGCGTCGGAAGCAAACTTCATTTGTGATGCGAATCACACATTTTACTTGAATGTTCTATTTCTTCGGAATGCACGATACTTATCCTACGCCTTACAATAATGCAAAGTTGCAATCCGTTTTTTAACTAAACCTGTTTTATACAGTGGTAATACTTTGATGTACAAGATTTACGTGCATTCGAGGAAATCACAAAATTCGGGTAATAAAAATGATACGTCTTCAGTGATAACGAAATACAATAGGCACCTTATTCGTTAAATAATAATCGACAACCGGAAGAAGCGTACGATGATAAAAATTCCGAAAATATTACTGCAAATAAAACTATAGCATTCCACGCTTCTTTACATTGCGCAACATCCGCTTGCGGTTTTCTTCGTGATAAAAAAATTAAAATGACCATTTGACTGTGGATAAACGTTAAAATTTTAATGTTGCAATTCCAAAATGGATATGCCAGCCGCAACATTGCTCGAACTTGCTTGGAATACGGTCCTCAAAAGGAGGCGGCTCCTAGTGAATTCAACGCGGTTATTTTTTATACGACCGACTTGTTTCAGATTGACAGAATAATTATTAAAAGCGAATGTAAGAAGGGCGAAGGGAAGAATTCTATGCAGAAGGGGGAAAGAATAAAGTTCGTCAAAGTTAGGAACGTAATCGGGGGCAATAGATTCGACGAAATATGAAAGACTATCAGGTGAAAGGTTGAGAGGTTAGAAGGACGTTCAAAGGATGGGGATTTGAAAGCTTTGGCCAATTTCCAAATATATGAGGGAGAGGAGTGGTTCTGGAGAATGAAGAACAAAAATTTTCTCACAAGAGGACTTCTTCGCGGCTTTAAGTATGTACTCCGTGTAGCTAGCTCAACGAAATTCTCGATAGTATAACTGGAGCGGATGTCTTTAAAAGTGGCTCGGCTAAGATTAAAAGCTGCATTACATTCCTCATTCCAGCAAAGAGAAGATACCACAGCACCACGTTTAGCTAGAACGGAAAAAAGACAGGTAAATTGAATACATCTCTTTCATTGCTCTCAGAGAAAATCTGAGTGAGTTTTTTTCAGTTATTTCCAAATAAATCACTTTAATACAAATTCCTCTTTTTACGATGACTTTTGAATAAAAGGTTGCGCGAAAATTCTTTCATTTTAAAGGCAAACTGATACGGAGTCGAGTATCTGGGTTTTAATGATGACGGAAGATTTTTTAAGCTTTCAGTGGAATCCGAGCTGCCGTTAATAAATAATGCTATACCGAGTCTCTGGGGAATAATACAGCTGTGTATTATGCTTCGGTCTTCGAAATATCGATAATACAAAGATTTTAGTCCAAGGTATGAAACTGTACATTGGAGATGCGCTTTGATTAGTATAAGTTATCCATAGATCATCATTCGCCATAATGCAGTTACTGAACTTACAGGCGCATTTATTTTTACGGCCACACCGGTAAACACGAGAAATTTTCAGTTAATTATATATTAACAAAAACT
Source organism: Icerya purchasi (assembly GCA_039619475.1). NCBI lineage: Eukaryota > Metazoa > Arthropoda > Insecta > Hemiptera > Monophlebidae > Icerya > Icerya purchasi. The sequence continues at coordinate 246,299,157 of CM077115.1, forward strand.
GCATACATTTTCAAGACAGTTTTTCGGAACATTAAAGCGATAAATATCCCGATACACCGTTAACCAACCTTTATTGATCCGGCTCAAGACAATTTTATAAAAAGATAAACAGAAATCGAAATTAAACGTTTTTTTGTTGTTTTTTTTTCCAATATGGACTTGTCAATCAATTTTTAAAATTAACGCTATAGTATTAGTAGTTGAAGAGAGAACGGAATTTAGACTTTCAACAGGAAACAGAAAGAACAGAAAGTGCAGACGTAGGGAGTGATAGAATATAAGAAACACTAGAAATCCTGAGAACTAAAAGTTAGGAAGATAACGTTCAGCAGAAACAAGTGTTCAAAGATGATATGACTAATGCGTCACAGATGTGATCGAAATTGGTCAGGATATAGGAAAACAAAAGAAGGAAATGAGAGGATTGGAAAAACAGGGACCGATAGATTTAAGTGAAAGCGACACAAATGGTGGGAATGATGAGAGTCGAAGATGGGGAAAATTGTGAAACTAGAGCGGAAATTCGGCAGAATATATACAGATAAAACGATTGAAGATTAGAAAAAAAAACGAGGGACAGAAAATGTTTTAGCCTGGGATGGTGTGCGTCTTTAAAAGCAAGTTGACATTATAGACGGAAAAACTTCTCAAAAAAATCGAACACTTGAACAGCGGATCTAACCAACGAATTAACACGCTTGTTTGTTGTCGACAATGACAGCATGACTCGAGATTCACGCGGTTTTTGGAATTAAATCGCAGGCTGAAAACTGGAAGAGAAACTGACAAACCGCGAAAGCGTCAACACAACCGACACCTCCTTTTAAGTATATTTATAAACTGTCTTCTTAATCGTCGAGAATTCAGAAAGCTTCTGACAAAAAAGATAAATAAAAGTTTATCCCTATATATTCGATAGAACAATTCCGGTTTGGTAATAACAATAATTATTAATAGTAGTATAACACAATAATGATCATAACAATAAAAAGCAATAAATACACGTTTGCAGTACTAACACTCAAGTATTCTTTCGGAATTGTCAAACGAAGTATTACTGAGCTAAAAGAGTTGCAACGTAAAATAAGAACTTATCTAACAGAAGATCGAATGCGCCACCCGCATGCTGTGAAAATATGCCTTAAGAATATACAAAAGCATCGAAACAAAATATATACAAGATACACCCCCCCCCCCCCCCCCGGGGGTATGACTAGTATGACTATAATTATACACAATTAAAGCCAGCGTCTACAGAAAAAACACATGAAACACGGATCTTAATTGACAACTGGGAAATAGTGCTTTAAAGGAAAAACCCCTTCATAGTACATATTGTGGGCAGCTCTATAAACAAAGACTCCGTTGATAGAATAACGGTAAAATATATCCGGAGGCAGAGGGTTTCATATTAGCATTCTGCAATAATGGCGTATTGGAAACGCGGGTATGTAGGAAAAGAATATTAAAAGAAGAGACAGAAAACGAAAACTGGAGAAAGTTTAACGGAAACCTCGAAGCCACAGATCATATACTCGTAGGATGTCCCACGCTTGCGTAAATATACGCACAGACAAAATAATATATAAAGAGATACGCAAATTGCAAATGATATTATAAGCGTAAAGCACTTGATATTGCTGAAAATGGAACGCATATTATACTGGAAGAACATACAAATATATAAGAACAGACAAAACAGTCACGACGAGCCGACCTGATACAACGTTAGTCGATAGGAAGAATAAACACGCAGCGTCCTTACGGACTTTACAGTGGTGAATAACACGACATGCGCAAAATAGGTTCTCAACAAAAGTAAATAAATACATGGATTAGTCATGATGGTTAAAAGACTTTGGGGTATGACAGGATAACTTCAACAATGCAAGTCGTACCAGTTTGACGTCAGACAAAAGTGCCGTCGGATTACAACTAAACTATGGAAAACCAGTAGCCGATATCTAAAAATCAGTCATTATAAATTCCACTCATATATAAGCACAATGTTTAAAGAAACTTAATGTACTTCCCCCTAGTTCGCGCCACCCGAGAAGCTACCACTTAGACCTGCAAAAAACGGAGAAAATGATAATGGTAACGATAATAATAAAGATAATAATAATAGAATAGAATACAAAAACAAACTTCGTTTTACAACCCATTACCTGTGGCCACATCCTTATAAGATGCAACTATAAATCATCTCGAAAATAATAATTTCCCTGGTTTTACTCTCTCATTCGGCATTTAAAAATGAAATAAAGCGTCACCGATAAAAAAAAAAAAAAAGGTCCGTTTCCTAAGAGGAGGACGTTAATTCGGGGTTTTAATTATTATTATGAATTCTAATATGTCACAAACAAACCTTCAATAGGAGACGATCAGTCGGAAACGAATATATTACGAAAATAGAAGTGTAACCAATAAAATCGGTGTATTTTTCGTCGAATTTTTGTACATTTCAGTATACGTATAAATTTACTATTACTAAAGCGTTGTCCTATTCATAGCATGCTGAATTGATCGGAATGTCAATAGGATAGAAGAGCTTACACAATTTACCGTTAAGAATTGATTTAATAACTTACGACAAACCCAGCAGGCCTACCATCATCAAAATCTGTGTAAATCTGAGAAGGGAAAAAAAGGCCAATTCTCAAAACACAAATAAAACGTTCGAGTACAAATTCCAAACGACAGCAACACTCACATAATGTGTCTCGTAATAAATAATCGGCGAATCGGCGAATCGGCGTAGTTTAATTAGAAAATGCGCAAAAACAACTTACTTTCATACTTGCAGGTAAACGAGTAAACTTGGATTTGATGCATGCTGGTCCATTTTTCGAGTTTTAGACAGTCGCACAAGGTCTGGTTTGATGGGTAGTTGATAAACAACGTATCAATGTAAAGTGACTTCAAGTTGCAAAGTGGCGCCAAATCTGTCGCACTGATGTCAAAAATCAGGTTGCCGGTCATGTTCAGTTCAAGTAAGTTCGGTAACAAGCCCAGCTGCGGAAACCTCTCCAGCTCGCAATAGGCCAACGATAAATGTCCCAACGAGGTAATCGAGGTCACGTTGATCATCTCGCTATTCAGATTGTTATCGGCCAAATACAAACGGACTACACTAGGCGGACAGTAGGCCGTAAACTTCGTCAATCCGTTCATACTCAGATCCAACACATTTAAACTCGATAGCGGCATGAACGCACCGTATTCCAATCGCTTTATGTTATTCTTCGACAAGTATAAAAACTTTATCGATGTATACAAACTGAACGATTCATTAGCGATACGTCGAATATTGTTTCGCGATAAATCCAGAACCTGCGGAAATGAAAAGAAATCGTTAAAACTGGAGAGGGAAAAAAATACGACAAAACACGATGTACAAAAGTGTTATTATTTTTGTTACAAAGGTCCCCCCGTCTCTGTGTAAAAAACACCGAACCGCTAGAGCAAGTCTGGCCAACAACAAGCGGACCGATTTTATATTTCCACTGAAATTTCTCGTTTCTAATTGATACGAAATTTAAATATGATATATTGTAATGCGCAAGTTCGGCTAAGCACTTATGTTCTATTATATTTGATAGTCAATTGCGCAGCAAATCAGCAAATGATGTTTGCTTTATCAATCATCAACCATTATCGAAGTGAGTTATTTTGCCCCATGTTGATTGGAAAAAAAACGAAACCATTTTCGCAACTCTACTGGTGAAGAACTGTTTGGAAGCAGTTAGAAAAGATGATAAAAGCGAATTATTCTCAAGTATCATTCGCGGCAAACCATATGTCGTCGCACTGATGGACATTTTAGCTGAAAGAGTAGTAACTTTGCGAGAGATAAAATTAACAAATTCAAAGCATACTCTCTTTGGCATTCGATGAAAGTGTAGGGGACACTTTGACACATCCCAACTTGTAAGATTTATTCGCGATGAGAATGATTAATTCGGAGTGACAGAAGAAATTATATAAATCTTTTATATTTAAAAGACCTAATAAGAAGATGTTTTCCAGGTGGCTGAAAAATGTTTAGTCGAAAATAACTTAAATTTTGAAGCCTTTTCCGGGTTAACAACAGATGGTAGGTTAAAAAAAGAAAAAGGAAACTCTGTAAAATTATACTTATGGATAAGCTAAATCGTAAAATCATTAAAATCAGTGATGTATTTATTATTCGATACATTAACAAAATTTATACACGCTCGAGTATTATCCATGCGTCACGTTATGAACGTAGTTATAAAGATAGTAAATTACACTCGTTCGCACGTCCTTCAGCATCGGCAATTCAAAAAATTCCTTAATAGAATTATCTTCTGATATCGTGTACATTTTACCGATGTTAGAAGTCATGGAAAATGGGGTTAAAAAAAAAAAAATTCTTAATTTACCGAAGGAAAGTCGTCGCGATAGCCTAGTTGCTAGAGCGCTTGACTTCCGATATGGAGATTTCGATCCCGAGCGACGACCAACTTATTACAAGAATTAAATTTAAAATAATCGCTAATAATCACGCGGAAGGCAACGGCAACCACTACGTTCAACATCGTATGCGCGCTAGGTCAGTATACACAGCAAACCCACACCGGACGGGGACTGCACTTTTGTAAAACGATGTAAATCAAACGATTACTATCAGTTCCGAATGTAGTCTTGCGTGTTGTGTACACCTGCGTTGTACATATATAAGCAATTGCCTGATACACAACCTATATCGGTACAGCTAAAAATGTACGAATAGGTTGCACCAACGCGCTACGTAGCGTACGGCACCTTAAGAAGAAGACGCAAGGAAAAAGATATGTTTTTAAACGAAAAACAAGAATCTGCTTCTGAATTAAGTGATGATCGATTGTTAGACCTATAACGGAAAAACTTAATCAGCTAAATATAACCACTTGCAGGGCCAAGGTAATTTAATAATTTATATTTGTTTTTAATTAAAAAATTATTGTTATTCGAGTACCACAGTTTAGAAATAATAATGCTCAACACTTTCCGCTGTTAAATAACTTCACTAAAAGCTAAGGCATTCTTCGAATATGCTAATGAAATAAAGAAACTTATAAAACTGAATTTGATTTTCTCAGAATTCGGAAAATGCGATAAAAAAATGTTTTTGAAGTATACTTTCAGGCCGATTGTATGTCGTCGCGAACAACAGTGCTGTTGAAAATCCGTAAATGCATTTAATCGAGTTACAGCGCAACAATGGAATGAAAGAAATGTTTGTGTGTGTCCGCATCAAAAATTAATTTTTACAATACTTATGTATTACAATTGAGAGAGGTATTCCAACTTAAGATATTTCGCGTAGCGAATTCGGTTTTAGATGAACGCGTATGTTTGTGAAGCGTTTTAAATTTTTGAAATTCACCAGGAATTCTTCGCGCATTTCATTAACTGATGCTATGAGCCATAATAATAACACATATTCCTATACTTTATCGTTTTTTAATAATTATACGGCTTTTCCATCTTAATTTGTTTGTCCAAATGGATTCCCCGAGATATTTTGCCGATTCCTTAACCAGAATTATCTGATTGTTTATATGAATATTTTTGCTATTGCGGATTTTTTTATTTGTAAATATTACACGACGCACGGGCAGATTTTTTCTCGTTGATTACTCTATTCGCCACCGCTTGAAACATATTCAAAGTGCATTAACAGATGCTGATTGTAGGTTAATTGCGACATTTTCTATCATGGACAACTGCATCGTAAATGGTGAAAAAACGGACACAAAGGGACGGAAATTAGGGAACGATAAATACGAGAGGAGGTTAACAAAGTATGATTAATACGTAAAGACACGACGGGGATGACAACAGGAAGAGGAAATAACAAAGAAAAGCCGAATAATAAAAAGTAAAAACTATAAAATGAAGATAATTTAGAAAGAGATAGACAGAGGAAGCATAAATATCGAAACAAAATCTAGAGAGAAATTTTCGGCTTAGGGGGAATAGATCAGAATTTGAAATTTGCCCAAAACAGAAATCGGAAAAAGCAACGATCTGTGAACTAAATCATTTCGTTACTCGTGCTGCTCATACGGCTAGGAAAACTAATACGAATAAAATATTAGAAAAGAAATACAAATAATGCAACATACTGGAACGGTCAAAACAAAAAAAAAAAAAATACTGGAACGGTCCTAGTTGTTTTTTCGGCGTTATATTTTATTCCCCACCACGGATACCAAATGAAACGGTATTATATTAGTTTTATCTACGCCCACAGGCATGCCAACCATGAGGTTTTTGTGCCCGTGGATTTTATTTATTTCGATTTTTATTAAATGATTTATGATAGTGATGATTAGAATAATTAAAATTTTTCTATTTTACAAGCAATATATTACGTAACCCTGACAGGCTATCTTCTTTCGTTACCGGTCGACCGCTGAAAAACGCAATAATTAATTCCGCAAATAACGATTAAAATGATAAAAATCAATCCACCCAACCGACAATAGTTCCAGGCACGCGCACATTCGCATTCGTATTAATTATTCTAAATTATTTTTATGTCTTATTTTTATTTTCATATTATTTTTTCTTTTATTTTTCTAAAAAATTTTATACATCCCATGTAATGGACACATTACAAATAAAGAAGAAGCTAGAAGCATTAGAAAATTAAAGTCTTGACGAATATATCCATCACCGCTGGGTGAGTTCACTACTGAATCAGCCGTCTAGAATTGTAATTAACTGATTTAATGGCAGGTCAACTTAATAAAATCCACAACCCCTTTTTAAGTGTTCTTAAAAAATTGAAAACTTCCCCTTATTTTAGGCGTATTTTTCGCGCGGAAAAAAACAATACAAATCAAGAACAATACAAATCAAAAACAATACGCGGATTTCGCGTAGCGAAGCAGAAAAATTAAAATAGAATAAGAACAAAAAAAAAAAAAGTTTTTCGAACTTTCGTTGCATTTAATCGTTCATTGGTTGATGAAATATTCCTAGACACACGCCTCCCTTCGCTTAACCATTTATTATATATTTAAGTTGTTATTTAAGTTACATATTTATTAATTTATTAAACATTTTTAATATATATATAATATAGAGATGTATTAAATTCTATTCAAAAGATTTTCACGCGGCGACAATGCGTGTTACGCACCCAATACTTTGCGGTTACACAAAATTAACACTATAGAGATATGTTTTCCACGAAATAAACGTGCATTCTAATTTTAAATATTGTCAACTGGACACACTCCAATTCTCGAATCAACGTAACTCTGGAAGAGTTCATCAGTATGTCACACGTACGTTAAGTTTATTTTTAGCGGCGAGATTACATTTTCAATATAAATTTGTAACCCGCTTTTTTTCCCGCAGCGACAAAACTATTATTCGAAGATTTTTTTTAGTTATGCAAAAATTATCTTAGAAGGTCCACAAGAGTCGAGAGGGAAAGAGGGAAGGAAAAGAGAGAATAAACAAAAAAATTAAATAAATAACAATTGAAAACGCACTGCTACAAAGTTGTTAAGAATTTATTTGAACGCGGATCTTAAATATATATATATATAAAAGTGCCTTTAATGGATCTTAATACAGAAATTATTGTAATAAGAATGTATAAATATCTTTAAAAAAATGTTTAATTTTCGCCATTTATTTATAGTCGTGAATAACTTTCTTACTTTTTCTTTCGTTTTTCTAATTATCTTCATCCTATTAATATCTTTCGTTACCAATCTCTGTTCTACGTCTGTCTCTCGACAAGTCGTCACAATTGAATTTTCCAATGCTGTAAGTTTTCGTTTTTCTACACCCACCAGTATCTGCAATGACGGTTTCAAAAGATGGAGCTGCTGCTTCTGCCTTTTTTATCTTGCTTCAATTAGATTCTGGGTCTTCTAAACTTCCTTCCTTATACTCAATTTTCTATGCAGAATCTATTGCTATTCTACGTGCGCTGTTCTCTTTGTTTCCTCATCATTGGTTTTCTATAAAGTGCTCGTAATCTCGGATTCTAAAAGTGCTTTATAGGGGCGATTCTAACCTTCCTTCTACTTCTTCCGATTGTGTAATAGTTCTCATACGTTCTTCCCTCATTCATGATCTTTTCATTCTATCGCCAAGATTAATGAAACAAAATAGTATCTAAATAATTTTTTTTTCAGTATTAATGTATTAACTGAATATATTTGGTTATTAATTTTTATAATGAGTAAAAAGTAATAGGCATCTAAGAAATATATAATTTATAGAGAAATACAAACTGATGATGAACATATATAATTCATAAAAAAAAACTTAGCACTTAATTTTTCATATCGCAATATTTTTTTGCTGATAAAATAGCTCTAATTGTGTAATATTTTTATACGAGTAGAATTTAAAGCTGACAAACTTGGCTGTATTTTTACAATATTTTATTTTTGTTAAGATATCACTATTCTTTGTATAACTTTTTATGTTTAGTAAGGGGCTACGCTGCCAAATTACATTTTCGGGATTACACTCAGAAAAACCGAACCTCATACCCCCCTCATTTAGAGTTTTGTGTACAGAATTTATCAGGTTTCATAATTATTCGGTCATTTACATGATACGTATGTTATACATAGCAAATTTCAGCTCTCTACGTCTTGTTGGTTTTGCTGGAAATTTTGATTTTTGCAATAATATGTCAAAATTTGGGCTCATTTAAGGTTTCCTTTATAAAAATTTTTAAGTTTCATAATTTTTCTGTTATTTACAAGTTACAAGTTTTGAACATATTAAATTTCACAGCTTTCCGCTTCTTGTAGATTTTTCTGGGTATTTCAATTTTTATAGAAATATTTCAAAATTTGGGGTTTTGGTCCCACCATTAAGGGCTATGTATTTATGAATTTTCACTTTTTTAAATTTTTTCACTATTTACATGTGTTGCACGCGCCTAATTTGAACTTTTTACGTTTCATAGAGGTTTGGCTGTAAATTTTCGCTTTAAGGAGTCACTTCAAAATTCGACTGTTTTAAGCCTATTTTGGGGGGGTTCATAATTGAAAATTTTTCAATTTCATAATTTTTCTGTTCATTACGCGTGATAAGTTGTGTCTGAATACACTGAATTTCAGCTTTTTATTAGGTCCAGTAGATGTTGCTGTGTATATTTCGGTCGTCTTACACTTTTTTGTTTAAAATGAGGTATACGATGATCTCTGCTTCGGTTAACTGTAGAATGCTGAAATTTTGGCGATTTTTGGAAATATCAATTTCCACGACAAATTTTGAAAATTATGTTTTTATCTATGTTGGGGAAAAAATTACGGTGCCTTAAAAAATCCGTTTTTGAACGTTTCGCTGATTTCTGTACACACTACTCTATACACACAACTGTGCCAGCAGCCAGTTTTACTAACTTGGCTGCATGCACTATTACCGTGCATGTAGATATATAAATCATTTTAACCTTTTTTTATATATTTTATAATAATAATCGATCGCATTTATAATCGACCTTTCGAAAAACAGATATATTTTTTATTGTATTTTAATTTTAAAATTAACGCTAGTATACGGTGATCGTGAAGCTATCAGCTTCAAAACGCGCCAGTGTTTAATTTCAAATATATTATTATTCTTTAAAACGTCTATTGAGATTCGCTTAATAAGTAATAGAAATGTGTTTAGCAAATTTTAACTTTAATGTACATGTTTAAGGTTTTCAAACAAGCTACATCTAAAATTATAACTGAAGTTTGTGATGAAATAATAAATGCGTTTAAAAATTACAGCAAAATAAGTCAAATGTTTAACATAATATTTTTAATACTCCGCTTCAATACACACTGGTTCCTGCAAAAGCGCGCAGGATAATAGCGTACGTGATGAATGCACAAGCAGATAAATGTTCACGCCGATCTGCACTCAGTATGTTTTTTGTGTGTGCATTGGTGAAGGGCGGGGGGGCAGTTGAAGAAAAATTACTCGAGAAATTTAGCTAGCCAAAAGGTGTTCAGTTTTTAATGCTCAATTAAAGTATGACTGTTTCGAATAATTCAAAATATTACAACAAAAGTAACTCGCTTGAATCGTCATATCGGTATTCTACACTGAACCAAAACAAGCAGTAACTGCGAATATATGTTGTTCATGGAATTTTTTGCATTAATTACTCTATTTTTGTAAATAATAAAATAAACATTTTTATGCAAAAAAAACAAACGAAGTTTCCGTATTTAAACGTATTAGCGTTTTAGATATTCCAAAAAATGATTTGGCTGATACGAAAGAGTTAACGACTGACTGAAATCAGTACAATGATCCAGATTCAAATAAGGCAACAATTCCTGTACTGCGTTATTTTATCCAGCTCTATGTTGAAGATTGCCAAGAAAAAACTCTTGTAATTACTCAAATGAGAGCTTAATGACTGATATTAAGAATTTACTTTTAAACAACGAATTAGTTACATAAATAATAACACATATTATATAGTGCATTATCTATGTGTGAATGATAAATCGTAAAGTTAAAATGCTCGTTTAATTACGAATATTGAAAGCTGATACAAACGTAAAGATAAAGCAATTAAGACCAGAAATTACAAATATTAACACCGTCTTAATTAAATGAAATCAGAAATCACTGTAAATTTTCTGATGTTTGCAAATTACATGCCTTATCATTTACATCAGCATAATTTTCTACGCAATCAGTTACTGCACAATGTAATTATTCGTATTTTCTTTCCTTCACTTCTAAACGACCTGCCTGAACATTTACCGAGATCAGTTTATCGGAAGACAATTAACCGACCATAATAAGAAACGCATTCAAATCATTATCGGAGCATTCGTGAAAATTCGTAGTTTTTGGTAAACATTCAGCGGCCATGTCCATAACGCCCCCCCCCCACACACACACATTTGCATTGAAAATTAAAGATTTTTTTCTTTTTACTTTTTCAAATTCTTGGTTGTTACCTTAATTTTTCAGGGTTCTTATAAGATTTATTCATTCTTACGACGATGGATAAAAAGATCTAACGTCAACAGAATGAAAAATGGAACAAAAAAAAAAAAAAAACCTTCGAATGAATTTATTATTAAGACATAGGTCATAGACCAAAAAAAAAAAAAAAAAAAAAAAAAAAAAAAAAAAAAAAAAAAAAAAAAACGGGTAAAACGTAGAAAAACGTGGTAAAACGTTAAATTTTATAGGGATGTAAATTGAAAATTAAAAAAAGCATCGATGATTTTTTTTTTTTTAAATTTATTAACATTAATTGCGTGCATATATCGTTGAAACTTCTTAGAAAAAGTACAAGGTAAAGAAAAAGGAATAAATAATTTTCTTCCCACCGTTATTATAGTTTCATTTTGCTTTGAAAAGAGAAATAATTTTGCGGTTTTACAATTAATTAAATAACGGCAACCGCGATAGCCTAGTTGCTAGAACGTTTGGCTTCTTCCTCCTAAATTATTTCTCTTATCAAATCGTAGAGCTAAACAGGAATTCCGGGAGACATGGACAATTTCTTCTTTTCTTCTCGTTGCAAAAGTTAACTAAAACAGCAAAGAGGACTTTGGTGACGTCGGAGTTTTCTTCACGATTTTTCTACAAGCACGATTACTCTCTAAATGCAACGAAAAACCAACAGTTTACACATATCTTTATTTTATTACTGCCATGATTTATGTAAGTCCGAAACATGTCTTCGGCTGTATTTTACATATATGTTAAGAAGGTGGTTTTGCCAGAGTGGACGAGTGGAAGGATCAAGACGTTGAATTAAGTGAGAATGAGTGAGGGCGGTGTAGGAGATTCAAAGTCGGGTAAGGATGATGTTCTTCTTTTTGGATCGGAAAGGACTGGAAGCAGGGACTAAGGCATTAGGTTTACTCCTTAAGAGTTGATTAGATGGTTGAGATGACCAAGACTAACTCTTTAGTTTACATGAAGCGAATTGCGACATCTCACAACGATATCGGTGACATTTGCTCAGTCGAGACGACGATCAATGGTAAACGAACCTTACTCGCGTCAGTCTACATCCCTCTTTGAATACATCATTTGAAAGAATTAGAGAATTCTTCGTCGTAAATCTAATTGCGTACGGGGTCCTAAATTAAAAGAATTTTTGAAAATACTCGAAAAATATAATAATACCTGCGCTAGTTGGTGGAGAGACTTGTTATATTTTCTATAACAATTATTATTTTCTGTAATAGGTGTTTTTTTACGTATATATTTAACAAAGTGATAATAAAATGGACCCGAACATTTACATTTCAAGTTTACAGATCTCGAACACGGTGCGATGCTAGATATATGGTTTTTTTTGTTGGTTCCGGTGAATAATTTCAGGAAATAAGCGGATTTCGAGACTCATTCGGTCATGCTATCACCAACGCCGCTTGCAGAGGTCCCCTCTTTCATTTGATCAACTTCTATTAGAACTAATAACGAATCAGTGTACTGAAAAACGGATGTTAAAAACTATGTTAAAAACTGCGTTAACACGACAAATAAAAGCGACCGCTGAACAGCGATGGCAACCAGTTTTGACGGTAAGCGAACCGAATTTTTAATCAATTAGGAATACAGCTAAAAGCCTCCATTACGCATATACAATAAACCATTATTAGGACTAATCCGTTATCGGAGACATCCCGAATGGTCGTAAAAAATGTATTCATCCAAATCGCACCCTTGCCTAAAATATTATCTGACAGATCTTATCACATTCTGTTGGGGTTCACTCTAGTGTTGCTGGACTGAGGAGCCTTCACGAAAAGTAACTATGAACACTGCCGTAAACAACGAGAGGTAGTTTAAGGACATATATAGATCCTCAAATAGATCAAAAAAGGGGAGAAAACAATGAGCCTAGGAAAAGACCGACGCTCAAGAATGAAAACAAGAGGATACAAAACACTTACCTCAATATTAGTTTGAAGATCTTTTGGCACGTCATCGAGGCCTCTATCAGCGCAATCGGCAGCATATTTACCTTGCGGTGTAGCGTACATGCAGCGATGCTTTTGCACCGACGTTCTTACGGTTCCGCAGCATAATATTAATAGCGATATCTTCAAAAGTTTGATTCCTGAAAAAATAAAAAATGTAAATGAGTCAAAAAAGCTCTCTTGCATAATAACATATTCTATATTGTGTCGAATATAAAATGCCGTCAAATTTCATCCAGTGTCGACACGTTTTTGAAAAATAATTTACGGAATGAGGGAAAAAAGAATGAATAGAAACACATTAAAATCTCCAAGATGCGATGTTTTTATTTCGATTTTTTGTTGTTTTTTTTAACGCGCTTTTCCATCATTTATCCTTATCGGGGTCGCATGGAAAACTTTGATGAAGGAAAAAAAGAAAAGAAAAAAAAAAATCGTTTACGAAATACTACTAAAAATGTTACATATTTTTCTTATACACGATGTAATGTGTCCATTATGTGATATAAACAAATCTCGGAGATCGCAGTGAGAGAGTGCATGTTGTGTGGTGGCGGTCCTGTTGTCGGTTGGTGGTGATTGGACCATCCAGCGGCGACGCCAATTCAGTTACGCGTCAGGGAGATCTATGCATCGGAGGCGGGAGTGAGAAAAGAACCATCGAAAGAAATTAAGCCGGAAGAGAAAGGAAATGACAGTTTGGAGCAGTGGAATTTCTTTTAACTCACTGGAAAATCATCAAGTTTTTCTCCTCGCGTTGTTTGAAAGAGACCATCGTTTGTGGAAAATAAGGACGGTTACCTTTTGTTTTTAGAGTCGCGAATTAAGTCGTATTAAAAGATCAGTATCGCGAAGTACGAATATAAAGTTTCCAATTCCGAGGCTCTTCGTAAATTCATATATTACATTTTACCCCCTCCGATCAGTAGCAGATTCCAGCCATCCATCAAACACCAACCTACCGACATCGGATCTCCGCTGACCGACAACTGAGACACAGGTATATATTTGTTTTTGTTTTTCGCGTAATCGTCGTGTAAATTGTAATTCTGTATTATTTATTAATAATTCTGTATTATTTATTAATAATTCTGTATTATTTATTAATAATTTTGTATTATTTATTAATAATTTTGTATTATTTATTAATAATTTTGTATTATTTATTAATAATTTTGTATTATTTATTAATAATTCTGTATTATTTATTAATAATTCTGTATTATTTATTAATAATTCTGTATTATTTATTAATAATTCTGTATTATTATTTTTAGCGGCCGACCGACAAAGAAAGAGGTTTATATTATATATTCGTAATATAATAGCTGGATCAAAGTGTTTTAAATTCCGTGCCTTTATTAAAAAGGTACAAGAAAATTTTTTTTGATATTAAAGATTAAATTTAACCATTAATACGTCTGCGGTAAATCGGAGACCGCATCGTGGAGGGTTGAAACTTAAAAAACTAACAATGTAAACGTTTTAACGATTTCGACAACAAATACGAGTATTGTACAGAGATAAAATATATAATTATACACGGCGACGATCAGGGGGATTATTTTTTCTATAAGAAAAATTTTAATTGCTTCACTTTTGTTCGCCTAAACTATAAATCGGTCAACCGTGTTTCGTTATTTCGTTTATCGAATGGGTCTACAATATCGCCACGCCAGCAATAGCAATGCTATATTATTATACCGTTTTCATTTTGATGTTAAAGCACAATTTTTAAAACCGTTTAAATTCCGTTGATTTGTCAATAACATTTCCGATCGAAATTCACGTTTATTAATTACAACTGACCTCACCTTTTACCTGACACGGTTCAAGAATTTCCGCGGAACCATACGATTTTTTTAGCTTTTTTGCATTTCTTAAATGAATTTTATTTTTTATAATATTTCTTTTAATTACATTGTTTAGCGGCAACGTGTAATACTTTTATCAGCCTGAAAATAGTGGCGCTTTTTTTCCCCTTTTATTTGGCGATGACTTCTAAATAATAAATAATGTTACGAATTACGTATTAAATAATTAGCTCTGTCACTCAACGGATACATACATATTGACGAAAAAACAAACTCCACGCTATTTGGTTTTGTGAAACAAATACAACTTTACCCGAATTTATTAATTACTTCTCAACGGCAAATCCATTTTAATTTTTGTTTCGTTACTTGAATTTCGTTACAACTGTGTTTCATCGAGAATCGAATAAAGTTTATCGATTATAATTCAGGAATCAAATAAAATTATACCTAGTGTTATCCCATTTTTACCTGTGTGAACTTGTTGTGACGTCTTTAAAGCAAAACCATACACATCTTGAAATGATTTCTTTCAAACATTACAAAAGCGACAAGAAATACTCGAACTGGTATTTAAAACAAGTCTGTGAATTAATAAACGTTCCCGTTCTGCGAGATAATTGTGTCAGTACATTGAGATCTTTTTTATCTAAGCCGCTTTATGTAGTTTTTTGTTTTTTTTTTTTTTTTTGCAAGACCATTTCGACCGAAATATTAGTTTTAAACCAACTCAAACTCTTCGAAATAAATTACGTCGGCACAACACTTCTTTTACCGGAGCAGTGGAACCGGATCGTGGCCGTTGCTAAGCAACGGCAAAGAAGTTGACTGGTTCGTGCATAACGAACAACTTTAATTATCGGCCAGTGATATTTCTTATCGCTGTAACTATTAAAATCATTAATTCGTGTATATGTAGGTTTGAAAATTACAGCACACGTCGATAAACAAACGGCATTACCAGTTATATGATTTACGAATATATTGTACACTAAATTAATTAGGTCGATGATAAGTATATAAAATAATTTTGTATTATTTATTAATCATTCTGTGTTATTTATTAATAATTCTGTATTATTATTTTTAGCGGTCGACCGACAAAGAAAGAGGTTTATATTATATATTCGTAATATAATAGCTGGATCAAAGTGTTTTAAATTCCGTGTCTTTATTAAAAGGAACAAGAAAAATAAAAAAAACGGCCGAAACAAAAAACGAAAGGCTACCTAACAGAAAACGAATCGAACCATCGGAATTTATCATAAAATCGGGAAACCCGTTCGTGATATCAATAATGAAGTGTTAACAGAACGAAAAACGAAATTTCCAAAATATTAAGAATATCACAACAACAAATTCATGAAAATGAAGAACAATATTATTCGGAATTTATCATACAATCGGGAAACCCGTTCGTGATATCAATAATGAAGTGTTAACAGAACGAAAAACGAAATTTCCAAAATATTAAGAATATCACAACAACAAATTCATGAAAATGAAGAACAATATTATTCGGAATTTATCATAAAATCGGGAAACCCGTTCGTGACATCAATAATGAAGTGTTAACAGAACGAAAAACGAAATTTCCAAAATATTAAGAATATCACAACAACAAATTCATGAAAATGAAGAACAATATTATTCGGAATTTATCATAAAATCGGGAAACCCGTTCGTGATATCAATAATGAAGTGTTAACCAGAACGAAAAACGAAATTTCCATAATATTAAGAATATCACAACAACAAATTGATGAAAATGAAGAACAATATTATTAGATCACTAAAGGAGAATGAAACGCAATAGGCAAAATTAACGATGGAATTCCGTAGTAAAGCCGAAAATACAGTAGAAGTAAATAATAATGTAGCAACTTTAGAAAATAAAACAGGCGAAATCCTGGCCTTAGAATATAACTGAAATATAAAATTCAAATCAATTCAAAACCACAGCCCCACAACTCTTATAATAACGACCGATCGTCAAAAAAGTATAAAAAAAAAAAAAAAAAAAAAGAGGAAACAAGCATTATATGGAGCGATAATGAAGTGAAAAATGCAATTAATGTAATCAAGACCAAAATGAAACTGTCGAAAATCAGAGTAAAAATGTTAGGTGACAAATTAGGTCGTTCAAAGATAAAAACTAAAAACGGAGCAAATAAGAAATTAACCAAAAAACATGAATTCAATTAAAACGACCACCATCTATCTACGACTCTTTTCATTGTACGTGCAAGGTGTAAACAAGAAAAATACAGAGAACTACGGGGAAAAAACACTTGCTTTTGTTTCTAAAAATACACATGGTAAAACTGAAATTATTCGCTTAAATAAAGAACTGATATCCTTCTCTGTAACTTATTGTGAATATAATAGCTCGCTAGATAAGAAAAATAAATACCTGCACGAACCTGTAAAAGATGTGGAATATTATATAGACATTTGATGCAGCGCTAACGAAGAAATATTTCGAATAATAAATAAGCAAGAGGAAACAAAATACATTGTATATAATAAATAATAAAAAAAAAAAAAAAAAAAAAAAAAGTATAAGGAAGTAAAAAACTCGTAAGATCAGCAGGAAATAATATAAACCACGAAAAAAATGTTTGATCCCTCATACAAAGAATACATTACAATACTTTAAAAAAAAATAAAAAAAGGAAAAAAACTATCGATTTTCAAAAATGTATCAAAAACAAAATGTGAAAAGAAATAATTATTCAAATTTTTTAAATATAAGAAGCGGCAAACATTGACAAACGGAAGAGCACAAATAAACAAGATGTCATTACGATAACGGAATTATATTAAACTCGCAACACTTAATAATCGTTATCAAGTGACACTGAAAAAGATGTAACAATAGTAATCAAAACAATACATAAAACTGATATCGATAATAAGTTTATAAAAGTAAATTCACCGGCTCGCCCAAAGAAAAGAAAAGAAAAAAAAATCACTAGCTAGAATAGCAGCTTTAGAAAGTAAAATTAAAAATTTTTTAAATAAACAGCACAAGAAAAATTTCAATCTTACAACGATTTCAATAGATCAGTTCCTTAAGAAAACTTACGAAATATCAAACGCAACAGAAAAAAAACCGTTCTATTCGAGAAGTTCTTAATCAACAATGATTCGACAATTAAAAATTGTCATAACATCTTTGAAAACGAAAACGAAGCAAATGTGATAATCGCAGGAAACAGGAAATGAAACAACTCAATTAGCAACACACTTGAAAACATCAAACAACACAAAACAATGCTATTGAAAATCAAAATGTTCATCGAAAGCACAAACAAGAAAACGAATATTAAACTAATGAATTATGAAAAATTTGAAAATGAAATGACAAGAAATAAATCTAAACCGAACGTGATATCGATTAGTGAGGCACTAAATCTGTATATACATGTATATACATAAATAAATATACATAATTTTCTCGGATCATCATATAAAAAAAAAAATGTATTATAATGCAGTAATCGAATACGGAAGCGCAATATATTTTTTAAAACTAACCGAAAAAGAACAAAGAAAAATATTAAATATCACATCGGCGTATGAAATTGGGTTTCACACTACTGCGCTACTAATGTAATAAGTAAAAGAGTGATGTCCGCACATATTCAGATTAAAAAAATTATCAAAAAAAAAAAAAAGAATAAAAAAAAAAAATAAATAAATAAAAGAGAAGTGGTGTCTAGATGGGTACACCCGGTAGGAACGAAGTTCCTTTCAACACTTTTTGGTAGATATACAAGTATTAAAGTCATTCATAAAGCATACGATAAAAAATGACACACAATATATAAATCCCGTATGAATTAAAACAAAAATAAATCCCGCATGAATTAATTAAAACAAAAATAAATCCTGCGTGAATTAATTAAAACAAAAATTATAAATAAATCATCAGACTCGTTGAAATGTGGTAACGTAGCACAAACAAACCGCGCCAATTTTCAAATTCAATAAAATATACACGTGTTTAGAATTGAGCTTATACAGCTGACCACGTACGATGCTTGCTGCTCGAATGTCGATACTCGCCGAACGCATACACTCACACGCGTATATAATAGAAAGAGAACGAGAGTGAAGGTCGTCTGGCGGACGACGCATAACGCGTTTTCGTTTCTCGCCTTTTCTACCAGTTTACTCCTATCATCAACAAGCTGCGTAAAAGAACTTCGTTCCACAGAAAAAAAACAACAAAAATCAAGCAAATAACAGAATAAAGGAAATACGCACAAAATACATCAATAAATGACAAGAACACTTAGAAATGATCAGAAGGATAGAAAAACATTTAGTTTAATCTCTATACATATAAATCATAGACTACAGAATAAAGGAATAAAACTAACCTTCCATCCAACACACTTGACACGGCAATTTCAGAGAACACCTCAAAAAATTTTAAATCATAGATAAATGATAATTGTAAAATTTTACAGTTCATAAAAATTTCATAAATAGTAGTCCTGAATTACAAATTCAAATGCCAACGGGCTAGATGGATTGATCTAGTCCGATCAGTTACACATCCTTGAAAAATGCGATGTTTTGCTATTTTCCTTAAAGTTGAAGAAGATCGCTGCTACTCCAACAAAATAACCCACATCGGCATAGTACTCGTAGATTCATTTTTCGGCTGTTACTTGTTGTTACCGTTCATTTTCACACATTCCGTTCGATTTTAGTTTAGGCCAGTCACCCAACTAACCTACGTTAAATATAACTTCCATTAACTGCTCAACACACTAATATTAACTCACTATGAAAAGTTGTAATATATGTTATTTAAGTTATTATTAGTATTTTATATTGTTCTATTATGATTTAACATAATTATTACAACATGCAATATTTAAAATAAATTATTTTTGTTTTACATTAATATTTTTCATATATTTTTTTGTTAGTAATAATGTCGTCATAATAAATATTTTTCCTCCGTAAACCGCACTATACTATAAATGTAAACAATTTAACAAATGACCACTAATATTCGGCTACTAATATTATATTTCTATTATTCGAACGACATGTACATTATAAATTGTTTACATTTATAAAATAATGTCGTCGCTTATTAATTTAATTCGACGATAAACTAATACGAAAGAAAAAGCAGTTGAATTTTTGCAAAGAAAGAAGAATATTACGTAAAAAAAGAGTGTGCCTAAATGGTCATGAAATGACACTCTTTTTAAGTGACAAAAACGATCGATGGAGATGCGGGAAATGCATTAGTGAAATTGGGCCTAGAAAATTCATTTGGTTGTTAGAAGGTAGTAGATTATCTTTAGATATAATTAGTATCGTTTTTGTAAAGTATTTTTATAATCAATACTATTTATAAGTAGTAACGATTTCGCGCATAAATACGAAAATAAATTCAACTAAAAATGAACTACAAAAAATGAACTACGAAAAATGAACTATATGGGGGACTAAGAGATGAATATAACTGTAGCATCAATGTAGCGCGCTGGTCCTGTTTCCAACAATCAATTATATTTAATATCGAGTGTTTACACTGACGCACACCGGTAATTCTCTATATGACTCACGTTCAATAATCTTTTCAATCCGATTATTTTTTACGAAAACACAAACGAGACCTTATTATAAACTGCGCTCACTTAAGCAATTACAACAGTGTGACTCTTTGTCATAAAATTCTTTGTTTTCATCGCCATCTTATACTCTCCGTCGCCCATCATCGCCCATCAACATTTTGTCTCATTTTTCCTAGAGATGAGTTGAACTGCATACCACAGTATTCACCAATATGCATTCACACGTTATTTCTAATTTATTATTTGATTTATTTATTTTTTATATATTGTTAATTTTAATACGTATACCGTACAAATTACAATACCAAACATGCGTGTATATCTGCAGGGAAGGACGGTGGGTAACTTTTCATTAACTGAGCATCACGAAAACTCGTGCATCTCTAGAATTTAGACAGTGCGGAGGATGCTAGGACTGCGATGAAATATACTTATAGAAGATTAATAATTATTCTTTTCGGGTTGACATTAAATTGGAAATTTGCATTTTTCATTATTCACCGAAGAACTATCATTTACAATTTTAACGGGATTTTATTCGGTCGAATACGAAAAAGAGTATAAATACGAAATAATATGAACACGATGAAGTTACAAAAACTTGTCAAAAAAATGTTCGTTAATTGAAGTCGACACCGGTCTCTGAAAAAGGAGCATCTTGGTTTATTATACGGCGGCCGTTTAAAAAATGCTTGTGACACACAAGTGACGTTGCCTGTCTCTCACACGGGAAAGTGACTTTCCTTGCACGATGACGGATGGTCCTTGCTTGATCCCGCCTCGAAATTTTAAATTGAAAGTAAAAAAGTGATTTTTATAAACTATGACGCAGTGTATATGCCCCAAAAATCGGTCTCTTCTAGTTTAAAAATAGTTATTTATCAATTTATACTTGCCAGTAATAAATATTAATAGCAAAATTACAAACTCCGAGTTACGAATTAAAAACGTAATTATAAAACCTTCAAAAGTGAAAAAAAGATCTATTAATGAAAACAATACTTGACAATAGACAAAAGTAACCGATAATATATTTAACAAAAGACGACTGTTACATCTAGTATTAAAAAGCTTTAATAAAAATTTCAGACCCAAGTTCAGCAAAAACTAAAAAAACCAAATAAAGTGAAAGTGCGGATACGTAATTATTACATTTTCTCAATTTGGGGAAAATGTGCACAAAAACAGTACCTCAAAACAGACTAAAGAAGTAATGCGCAACACGCGGGGTGTGATCAGCGTTGCTCAGATCAAGCGTCTAGGTGCCGATAACTATTTTCCCTTTAGTGTGATTCGGCGAAGGGGAAAACACTGAATATTGTAGACTTGAATTTCAAGTAGGTAAATGAGAGTCCCCCTTCGCGTGATATTCACTTCGTTTTCGTTACGTGAAAGAAAAGTTTCAAATTTACCTATAGTAAGCATCGTGTTACCGTGGACAAATAGTTAGAATACCGGTTGCTTCCGGTGGAAAATAAAAATCTATTTAGGAAATAACAAGACTAATAATCAATCACACCTAAAGAGCAAGCTTTTGCAACATGTGGCTCACATACGACCTACATAACATTTTTGTGCGGTCGCAGTATGAAAAATATCTATGTATATGGAGCACAGACTAGTGTTTAACGATTTTACATCATTAAGGTTCTTCTCGCCGTATGATAAGCTTGAAATAATTTATAACTCCCTCCTGAAAAATTTTCTACACACGCCGATTCGTGTAAACCATTAAAACTTTGAATATTAACCGGAGACAGTGAAAAATAAAGAAACCTAGAGTGGAATACTGACTTGGCAATTTTACAATGCTTCTTTTTTTTTTTTCATATTTAATTAGTTCGCTAAAATATTTTTCGTGTGTGGGGAGGAGGAGGGGGGCTACAGAGTGCGTTTTTCGAATCAATCATCGTCGAAATTTTAAAAAACTGGAAAATCACGCGTTGCCGCAGGTCTAATGTAAAGCGGTAAACCTTTATAGGTTCGCAATACTGACCCCAGTTTTGTTCAACGATGTGTAAAATTACACGAACTCATTATTATATAGGCATATCAAAAATGCAAAGGTTTATATATTTGCCGATGACATCGCTTTATTAACTGAGCATAAAAATCTAGAGATGGCGGAAAAATTACTGCAGCAGGATGTCGATAATCTCAGTAGACAGGTGCATGACAGGAGGTTATGCATAAAAGTAAATAAATCAAAACTACTTCATATTCGTAATATCTCTAAACATAAAAGTCATTAATTTAGCATACATAATAATAAATGCTTACATAAACACTACGGAATTAAACTCACCCACCCATGTTCATGTCCACCTCTAGAGAATGTAACAGATTTTAAATAGTTAGGAATATATATATATATATATATATATATCGATAAACCATTGAACTGGAAAAAGCTGATACAAAACTTAAATTCGAAAGTAAAACAGTCAATTTCAGCGTTATATAAATTGAAGACGGTTCTTTCATATGGAACATTAAGGGGATATACCTTAATACATTAATAATGTCTAGAATTTTATATGGGATCCAAATACGGGGTCAGGCTAAAAAAACGGAAATCAATAAATAGGTGAAGTTCAGAAAAGGTGTTTGAAACTTATACTACCCCATTGGAAGCGGAGTGACGCTACATCAACCTCGTAGAAGGGAAATAATGAAATGTCTCCCAAAATGCACTATTATTATTATAGACTACTTAAATTTAAACTCAATAATGTAAAGTTACCTCAAAAAAACTCGATTAACAAGGAACCAAAATAATACCTATTACATTCATCCTAGAGGGGTAAATCTACAAATCGGCAATACAGATGATTATCGAGTTCTAATCAAATTAATGAGTACTATGCCCAGCCACATAAAAAAAATAAAAAAAAATTGGTGTAGAGGAAGTAGTTAAAAGAATGGTGCAAAGATTAAGGAATTTTGCTGCGTCTCGTTTTGCATTTGTTAGGAGGCACGTTAATGTATGCGATGTCTAATATGTAAGCGGCCCTTATGTATGGTTGGATTATTATTGTACTATTTATACACATACTTGCGTGATTGATATATTTTTTGGATTAATATGTTCGTTTTAGGTAGTAAGAATGATTACTTGTAAATTTGATTACTAGAATAAACGATAATAAGAGTGTTGGGCATACTTGCCCAGTGAGACACACAACTTATTTATATTAATAAAAAAAAAAAAAAAAAAACAAAAAAAAACGATATGTGCAGAGTACAGTAAAATCTATATAGAAATTTCACGCTTTTCAGATCGCATCCAAAAAAGTAGCGCTAAATGAATTATTTAAAATTCTCAATATTTATATTAATGCAATAATTGAAAATATTTATAAGTTTTTTGAACGTTGGTATATATATATATATATAAAAAAAGACAATTTTTTATTTTCTAAAAAATACGATTATTGAAATTTATTTTCATACGCCTCAGTTTTAGTCGAATTTTGAAGGGGAAATCGGTGAACAGGAGAAAACTAACCTTTCTGGATAATTTTTGGCGAATGATTTTTCTCAAGGACGAGTGCACAGGACATGCTTTCATATTCTGAACTACTCTACTGCTATATACAGAGTGTATCACGTGATTTCATAAATAACTCGATATTTTTTTGATGTAGCGTCTCTATCGCCGTTGCTTGATTTCGTAATAATGCTATAAAAAAATCTCCCGCCATACACTTTGAATCTCTTAAAACGAACGAATAATCCCGTGTAAAAAGGGCCGCCGATTATTCATAATGAAATTGGATAAAGTTTCGCGCCATTTTGAATTGCTAAATGTTGTTTTCTCCGTAACGTGGTACCTGCGGAAAAATCTGCCCAACACTGCACTGCAAATGCTGTTGTGTATCGACTGAAAATCAAGTCGAAGAAACAAACCCGGTCGCGCTACTGGTTAAGAAAAATTCCTTGAAAGAAAATTGGAAGCCGCCTGTTGTACGGTAGATTTTTCTGGAACAGATCAATAGTTCGCTGCTGCTGACCTACATTGAAACCCTTATGTTATTCCGTCACTCATCCTATTTCAACAATTTAATGGTCAAGGCCTCGCCAACAATGCAGCAGCAACGTTTACATATTCCCACGATGAAAAATTCATTTCGCTTATCGTGCGATTTAAAAAATCGCAAAATTTTTTCTACTTTTTTCCCTTTTAAACATCCGTTAAAACAGAAAAATTTTAATAGCTCCCTTCCTAACTTTTTTTTTCTTCACTTTTACGGCAAATGCAAAATAAACATTAAATTAAATGAAGCAAAAAAATTCGATAAAAATGTCAACTATTTAAATTAAAAGAAACGACATTATTCCAGAATGAAGAATTTTTGTTATGAAAAAAAAAAAAAAACAAAAAACGAAGCACGTAATAGAGACTCCGAGCATATTCTACTGAAATCGTTAAAGCGCAAAATACGTTTACTTAACAGCACTACGCTTTTTTGTGCACATTTTTTATAAAATCTACTATAAACAGGAAAACAGAATAGCAGTAGCAGTAGCAGTAGCAGGAGCAGTAGCAGTGGTAGTATTAGTAGCAGTACTAAAGTATACATTAAATGTTCGATTCAGAATTTTTCAAAATTAACGATATTTCGAGCGGGTATCTTTTCGACGACATACCAATCAATCTTGGTGTCATCGACAAAATCATCATCAATTCTTAACAAAATTCATTTTATGCTCGACTTTTTTTCATCGTCATTAACTTTGCCGCGTGTTTTTTTATACGGCATTCTCGATAAGATCTTTTCAGAGTATTTCGTCTGGAACTCGATGCTCGGCTGTGTATTGTTCAAATGGTAATTTTTCGTTCTTCGCAGAGCTTGCAAAACGAATTAAGACACACTTTCGCCAAAATATCTCCTGACCACCATTCGTTCTCTTTGTGTTAATCGATAAATTAGTATTTTAAGCGCTGGAGTATTGTACTCCTTTAAAATTATTAATTTTTGTTGATTTGACACAATACTTTTTCAATCACTTTTTAAATATTCGATTTCATTTCATTTTAAATGTTAATTCAAATTATTTTGTTTATAGCTTGCCGAAAGTGCAAGTTGTTGTTATCGTAATTGAAAATCGGAACTGGAAATTTTCCTATATTTACTTTTTGTTTTTTTAACGTGAAGAATCTCTAAAATTCCTGTACGTGAAACACGGCGGATCGCGATTTTTTTCTCAGTACCAAGACAGAAAAATGTTGAAATGGAATTCGCTGCTATACAAATAAAA
Source organism: Icerya purchasi (assembly GCA_039619475.1). Classification (NCBI taxonomy): domain Eukaryota; kingdom Metazoa; phylum Arthropoda; class Insecta; order Hemiptera; family Monophlebidae; genus Icerya; species Icerya purchasi. Next base: position 246,324,786 of record CM077115.1, read on the forward strand.
ACAGATTAAGAAGCTACCGTTTTTTTTTGTTTTTTTTTTTTTTTAATTTCAAATAATAAAACATTAAATTTATTTAAGAGAAAACAACTGCTATTTAAATTTAGAGAGAGAATATTAACGAGTCTACCGCGAAAAAATACTATACGTAAAAAACGAAAAGAATTAATGCAAAATAAATTCAAAAAATAAATAAATAGAAAATAATTATTAAATAAAGACAACCACTTTAAAAACTATAAAATGAAATATACACAGCGCCTGCGTTTTATACTAATAAGAAAGAAATGGAATATACATTATTTAGCACAAAGAATTAATATCACATTAAGAAATTATTTAAAAGTAAAAACGTCTGCTCCCATTAACCAACTTTTCTAAACTACCGACTGAATACCTGATATTGCCTCTAGACTGTTTTTCATTTGCCACACAGAGTTAACAGATTTTCGCGAGCGGTAAATATTGATGCAACTTATACACGTATACACACCGCAATCGAGTCAGCGAAAAATTAATTACATAACAGATAGAGGAAAAAAATCGGCGCAGGGCGCCTCTTTCCCCGGACTTCCCAATGCTATCTGTTTCGAACCTACGGCAGAAATTCAAAAAACACGGAACATGCAACAGCCGTTTGCTGTCCGTTAATATCATCATCTCTGATACGTTCAAAATTGAAGATGCGATAATCAACATCTCGAATTCGAAAGAAAATAATAATATTAACGATTTTGTTTAAATTTTTTTTTTATCGAGACATTATCCTTAGAAGTAATGAACCATATATATTAGTTTATGGTAGCTGAAGTAACTTGTGTAATTTTTAGAATCGATTTTGTCGATGCGACGCGCGAACAATCACGATCCTCAACGAATAGTTGGTGTAGTAGAGTTGGATTAGTTTTCAGTTGTAATGGTTTCTTCCATGAACCGAAATAATAGCCGATTTTCAAGTTTCTTGAGATCGACGTTGATATCTCCTGATATAGAAGTACACGGATCGTATATTCTCTCTTCTTGAGATTACGTTGAAACAGTTTTGTATGTTTTTTTGTTTTTTTTTTTTTTCTTGTAGATGCAACATTATAATGCATAGTACATTTACATATAGACGTCGATGAACGCCAATCATCACGGTCCGAACACGACTGACTTGAGACAACTAGAAGAAAAGGCTGTATTCTTATTTACCTCCAGCATAACACGCCTTCGCGTTCCACTTTAGTATGACGTTTTCTGCTGGTAAGATGAGGGGTACTAAAGCATTGGAACATGCTAAAACTATTCGCAAGCCGTATCACAGTATCCATTCAGGTATATATGCCCCGCCCCAGAGAATACTTAGAATTTTATTATATAAATAGACATATATTATAATAATCCGTAAGTAATTGATGTGGTCTTTATCCGCTACAGTACATTACCAGCTTTTTTTGCACCTCAATAATTTTATCGGTTTTTATTTTTTTTTTTTTAAAAAAAACCTTTAAAGAATTTTAAACCTTTTCAAGTTAATCCAATTAACGTTATTATCCATTTCAAGTGTTAATAAGCCAACACAAATAGAAATATACTATTAATTTCACGCAGTGCTTTTCAGTAAAGAGCTACATATTTATAGTAACAATTTCACCGATGGGTTTACAGTAAAATTTAACGGAAGAGCATAACAGCTGCCGAACAAATTAAGGTTAAGTGGAGAACAATCACCAACAGAAATAAACAACCCGAGTAGACACAAAGGCGAAACTATAAAAGCACGTGTTTAAATATGGGAATGAATCGTTACAATCAAAATAAAAGAAAACAATTCGGATTACCTGGGTTTTTTTTCTCTCTCTCTTTCTATTCAATTAATACAATCTCAACAGTAGGGCAAAATTATACATTTCACTGTGATCAGAAATGTACACTTTTGAATCAGAAATTTTCAAAAGATTTATTTACAATTTTGTTTGCGTGTTTTTATTTATTAACGTTGTAAATTAACGACCTACAGTTGGGAAGGTTAATTAGATTCTAATTCATTTCGTTGTTGAAAATACGAAAGAATTTATCGAGATATATGTATATCAAAGGTGGTAAGGAGTCGGGGCAAACCAAGTTTCAACAAATATGAACGTAAACGAAAGTGAACAACATTAAAAAAAAAAAAAGGAAAATGTACGACTCGTCTTCCATCACATCATTGTAGTGAAGGGTGACCAGGTAGAGACAAAAACGAGACGAAAGCGACAACGAACGACTAACACGCGACTAATGGGAACAATGAGGGAACGGCGAGGTGAGTGAAATTCGACGATTGAACAACTTCGTGAAGATTACTCGCTCATGATAAATTGCAGAGAAAATCGTTTTTCAGTAACAACGGTGCTGGTTGCGAGTTTTATCGCTCATTTTTAATCGAAAATTATCCTATTCGGAAGAAAATCATGTATTTTCTACCGAGCCATTTGTTATAAAATTGATACGGGAATATATTTATCTTAAAGGTAAACAAATAAAACAAAAATCACAATATTATTAAATGTATTAAAAATCGCTGACTAGTTTCGGCTACAACAGAGCCATAATCGTAGCTTTTGTAATAATAACATTAAATTGGTAAACACAATAACTGACGATATAAGATTCGATATATTGATTTGTTTAAAATTAAAATCGATAGTTTAAATATTCGAAATCAGTATAAAATTAACAAGCGATAAACAGTAGAAATATAAATATAAAAATATATAATATATAAACAATAATAAAAAATAAAAAATAAATAAAAATGGTAAGATAATGTACATTTAAGAAATTTAAACCGTCTAACTATGGCTCTGTTGTAGCCGAAACTAGTCAGCGATTTTTAATACATTTATAATAATATTGTGATTTTTGTTTTATTTGTTTACCTTTAAGATAAATATCGAATAAGTTATCACAACTGTATGAATATGAATCAAAATGTTAATACGGGAAGTCTACGACGATTAATTTTTGTTTACACTACACTACTATATATATTAAACATATTACGTAACAGCCAGCGATTGAGTGTACACATTTAGAGACCTTAACGGGAGAGCTCCAAAAATGTTACCTTACAATTCACAGTCTAAGGCATGATTTAACCTTGGTCAATACACTTCTACTGCGTGTATATAAACAGACATAAACACCACTTCTTAATAGCATAAAAGTGATGATAAGAAAAACGAATCATTTTTTTGTCGCGATTTACGTTTTATTCTGGCGAATTCAATAAAAATTTAGTTTCTTTCACGTCTCCGTTCTTCTATTAATAAAAAAAAAAAAAAAAAAAAAGGTTTAATCAACTATTCGATGTTTCGTATCTTTTTTTTCCCTTTTTCCCCCTTTTTTTTTCTTCTTTTGTGTGTTTTATTTAAAAACTTGGAAGTTGTCCCAAAATATTAATTAGACAGCCAGAAATAACTACAAATTCGGAATACGCGAATAATAATTATCCTAGTTTGCTTGTTCCGCGTCGCGCCCTAGCGAAGTCAGTTTTGACAACTGAAAATACATCTGAAAGGGAAGTTGTTTAAAAGAGAAAAATAATTCTATAGGGTCATCTGCATTATTCTGTAAGTGACAAAATGTGTATACAGAAGAGTATAAACTCTAGTAATGCGTTTTGATAGTTTAACAATGCTGCGAGATGTACAACGTAAACATGCAGAGGAGGTCTCTCGGACGTCGTGAGCGAAGCGAGCATACACTAAATTATTATCCGTAATGGAAACATTGAAAAATTGACTAGTTTCGAAATTTTTAATAGGGCCCCGCTTTTTAATATTTTAAATTTCGAATCGGATCTACATAAAAAGTGGACTGCACTGTCTGTTTTAGAGTTACACCTTCCGAATAACGGTAATTTTGCTTAAAGTGATTACCAGAAGATACATGTTGACAGCGGAGCTTTGGTGCAGCAGAGCGCGAGGCTTGAATGGCGACACTCGAATTGCGCACCGTTGTTTACCTGGGCCGAACGTTAAAAAAGGTCTAGTAATCTAATTAATCAAATTGCGTACCGGAAGTTTGCCGGTATGAAATATGAAAAAAAAAACGAACGAAAACGGCATTCAGTCCATGATATTTGTTCGACTCCAAAACTGATGGCCGCTTTATAACATTTGAATATGTTCCTCCGATGGCTTTCGACATTTTTACGCATCGTATACTTAAAAAATAGCCTACTTTTCGCAAACCCTTAAGGAGGTTTTTTCTAAGCAACCGAAATGTTATTCCGTTATGTTCCATCGAGATACGATAAGACATTTTGGAAGTCACTGAAAGAACGACACTTTTACTGATTTTTTAATTCCTTCGTCGATTTTATAAAATCCGGAGTTTTTTCTTTTTTTTTAAAGCGGTGCGCAATTCGAGTCCGACTTGTCACTGTGTGAAGTGTTGGTGCGCGATTCGAGTCCGACTTGTCACTGTGTGAAGTGTTGGTGCGCGATTCGAGTGTCCCCACTTGAATAGGTTCGTTAAGAAATATTCGTTATCGAGAATACGTTCATTTTCTACGCAAACGATTCTTGGCTAAATATTACTCATTGTTGTCCAGATGTGACATAATCCGAACACTTTTCCATTCGAAAGTGGCCTTGTTGCGTAAGCGAAGTCGACGAAACAACAGGTTTCCAGAGTTGTCTAATATGATTCCGTGTGATTGGCCAAATTTTGCTGGGACGTTTTTAGGATTAAACTTTCGGTAAGATGGTGATAATTAGGCGTAGCTTTTCCGGGAAAGCTAAGAGAAAACGAATTACCGGCAAAGCTACCGGAACATCTAAGCACCTACTGCAATCTACTAACGCGCACTACTGACTTTAAAGTTTCGAATGGACGTTATTATTAAAACTCTTTGACTGCAAGGCGGAACATCTTTTAGATTGTTTTCGTCTTCGAAGCATCTTTAAACAACAATATAAGGGGTGGTCATCTTAAAAATGTTCTAAAAACGTGCTTAAGCTAAGCAGATGAGTATAAGACAGTTTTACAGAGCGCCATCAAAATACCTGTTAAAGACATTAAAAAGGCGTCGTCTTTTGTAAGCTTCGCACAGAGTAACCCCGCTGAAAGGAAACGATGACAATTTTTGTGTTGCCGAATAATGTTCCGAGATTTTTTATGTTGTAATGTGCACATTACATGAGCTCAGGGTAAATTTCAAATCAAAAATAAATGAAAATATAATAACATAAAAATAAAAAAATAATGAGTAAATGGGCGCGTGATTGAAATCCTGACTGTCGGACGGGGGTGGTAAAAATAATACCACGCGGTCAGACTGGAGAAAAGCCAATGATTGGAGAAATGGCGATGATTGGTCCCCCCGCTGGAACAAAGGTCAGGTAAAATGATGAAGGCATCATAGACAGAAAATGGAAGCCAGCTAGTAGCAGTCAGTCGCAGCTGAACCTTTTTAGAAATATTAAATGGAGTTCACTCCATCGTCCAGCACGGAGAGAAAGAAACCGGTCGTATTCTTCGGATCCGTCATCTCAATCTTAACCACCGCCAACAGACATTGTTACGAACAAATTTATTTAATATTATATAAGCACTGTTCTTACATAGAATGTATAATAATTGTGTATTTTCAGCGGTGCTGGTCGGTAAAGAAAGATCTTTGTAGGTTATTGGAAAATAAAAAAATATAATTTCCAAAGTTCAATTTTAAATTTATTAAATAAGTAAAATAAAACCTGCGAGTTCGAAAAGATCTTGTGGTTGACATCCCCGAGGGCTCAAATTAGCAAACAGTAACGTTTCAATGTCCGGCAGAGGAATTTGAAATCGTATAATTCGAGTAAAATATTGCTGTTTTATTAATTACCACATATACTAGTTATAATAAAGTTTAACAAATAAAAATCATGAAAAACGTGATAATAATTTCATTCTATTTTTAAACGCTGAAAATTTCAAACTGAAAAATCTGATTCGTTTTATTTACTAGTTAAAAGAACGAATTAAATTTAATAATATTACATAAATGATCTGTGGAATACATAATTTCTCGAAACATTACAAGAAACTTCTAAAACATTGATATTTCATAGAGACTATTTGTTTAATATAATTAACTAAAAGTTTTTTAGAACAGGTGATTTGCGAGAAAAAAAAGTATTTACTTAATTACTATCATTTTTTTGATAACGATATGGTTATTGTAAACATAGCAATAAATAATAGAAAATCTCAAAACATGCGCTACAACATTTTTATCCGGATAAGGATTTATTGTGTAACTAATTCGATACGAAACATTTTTACATAATTTTTTTATATAAACGGTGTGTCGGAAAAGTTCCCGAACTCTTTTGAAATAAATGAAGTACAATTGAGGATGTAAAGTAATTTATTCGAATTTCAACATCCTTCCCGAAGTATAGACATATTTGAGCGCTTGCACAGCAATTCGAAGCTTCTTTCTTTGGTACTCCTCTGAAGTAATGGCTCTGAGGCGCTCGGTGCAAGAAGTTTCAATGGCGGCTACGTCTTTAAAAAATCGCCCCCTTTCATCAGGTGCATTTTAAGCTTCGGGAACAGGAAAAAGTCAGCAGTAGTCAAATCAGGCGAATAGGAGCCGTGATTGAGCGCGTGGGGTGTGATTTTTAGCGAGAACACGCTTGACAATGTTCGCCGAATGCGCGGGCGCATTGTTAACAGAATCCACGATCCGGGCTCCTTATACTCGGGCCGTACGCCCTGAATCTGACGCTTGAGACCTCGACATAGTAGGCAGCATTCACTGTTTGATTTGGAGGCAGGCATTCGTGATGAATTAACCCTTTTGCATCGAAATAAGCGACGAGCATGGTTTCCACCTTGGATTTTTGATGACGCACTTTCTGAGACCGTCCTTGAACCGCTTATACCATGTGTAAACAGTCGTGCGTGATACTACACCTTTACCGAAACCATCATCGATCAATTTTCACGTTTCCGAAAACGTTTTTTTTTTTTTTTCAAGTCTAATGCAGAATTTAATCACGAAACGAATTTCTCACTTTTCATCCATTTTCACATTTGCACATGCGACCCAAACACAACTTCACTAAAATACACGTCTAACTCGCAAACCAGCCAACGGAAACTGCTGAAATTTTATACACACACTCTATGTAGTAATACAGTAAGGGTGCTGTTTAATCAGATCGCGTCACTTGTATGCATGCTAGAAAAGAAGTTCGGGAACTTTTCCCACACACCGTTTAAGATTAACATTTCAAAAATAATTACTTAAGAAATAAAAAATGTTTAATGTTTTCAGCTAGATGAATAATTCGGACCAAATTTATTTAACAGTAGTCAATAAATTCGCATTTTAGCAGAAGCATTTATTATATATGAATATATGAATGTATGAATATATGAATATATATATATATATTATATATTTGCAGTAACCATTTCAATTAAATTTCATTTCCTCTTTTAATTAATAAATAAAGTAAATAAGCACTCAATTACAGGGAAAAAAAAACCTTTAGTTTTTCTCTCATTATATGCGACCCCAACCATATCCTTTTTGAATGCCCTGCTCTTTTTCCCGAGTGCTCTCATCTATACGCCGAATTCTTGACGTTGGATCTTCCTACCCCTTTCAATGTTTCCTTATCCCTTCCTTCCCATCTCTAGCCGTTATTTCCTTCCTTACCTTTATACTCCCTATCTCCGATCGCCTCCCAGAATCTGAGTAAGACATCTGAGCACCGAGCCCATTTATAAAAAAATAAAAAAACCGTTTAACCGTTATCGTTTATAAAAAGTTTGCGAAAAATATGCAGTAAGGTCGTTTTAATATGTTCTAAAGGCGTTTTTTTTTGTTTTTTATAATGTAAAAAAAGTTGCGAGTCTCAAGAAGGAAAAAATATGCGGTGCCCGACACTTCTCATTTTTATTCAAAATAATGAAATATCATCTACTCGTAATAAATAAAAAATAATTACAATCTTTGTATTTAAACAATGTACGACTACTACTTATAATAACGTATTATATTGCTCACTGATCTGGAAAATTATGTATTTGTACAAGAAAGGGAATTTGAAGGATTTTATAACTTTATTAATCTGCACGCCATCTTTTAAATTACATTTTAATTTGTTCCTTTTTTTTTCGCATTCTGTATTAACACTAACAATTCGAAAATTTTATTAATACCGATATTCATTCGTACTGTGCCAGTTTTTCGGCGCATTTCGCGTAGATAAATGTAATTTAGTTTGCGCATACATATATATTTCTGAGTTTTTATTTTCGTATTCTAGCAGTCAGACGTGACGGCATTACATTTCCAAAAAGACTTTGCGTTATTTTCCTTCTGAACTTCCCCCAAAAATTTCTATTCCACATAGTGGCGGCTACCGACATTATTATTTAGTTGCAATACCCTTCTGAACTTCCCCCAAAAATTTCTATTCCACATAGTGGCGGCTACCGACATTATTATTTAGTTGCAATACGTAGAAACTTACTACATTTTAGGCGGATATCGATTTCCCGAAATTTTCGATTTTGCATGTGCTATTCCAATTGAGAAGTTTTCCCTATATATTTGCATTCTTGACATTTTTAAGAGGCGCGTTATTTCGTTGTAAGATCCAAGAGAGATCGATCTTTCCGAAGATCTACGACACATTTATTATCCGAAAAACGGCAACACTATTATAATATAGCGGCAACCGGAGAAATTATACAAATACGATCGGCAGAAATTTCAGTGGAACATTTTTCAAATTCCTAAAAATATTCGAAACGAAGCGCGTAGATTAAGAAATTTGTTTTTACGAAATTCCTGAATAATAATTTTCATCGTAACGTAAAGATATCTCGGCTGAGAGACGAAAATTAATTTAAACAACGTCTAAAACGACATTTTTCACTTTTCTTCCACCGAGAATAGGAAATAAAAAATGAGCAAAAACAATTATTTACGCCGAAATAAAAACAAATTAAAGGTGACATTTTCTATAATGGATGGACGAATCGCGCAATTATCACTATCGGAACACGGACCGATAAATAATTTATAAAAAGAAATAAACTTACCGACTAACATGTTAAAGTCACTTTAAAAACAGCCGCAACCCGGAAAATGGTTATTTCAACGAAGCTTCTATTAGTTTTATTAAAAAAGTTTCTCATATAGGCCAATATTACAACTATAAAAATGGAACACTACACACATTGATATATAATTTTTAATGCTGTTATCGCGGATCAGACACGATTATGTTTATTTTCTAGAATAAATTTTCGAAATAAAACGTTCACCGTAAAAGGCAACGCAATTCATCCGAAGTGAAATAAAAGATGAATTTATACGGCTTCGATCATCGCACTCGACGGATGTGACACGCTAAAAATTATTTTGTAAGTCTTCTGGATAAGTTCAGAAGTTCCGATATTTCTCGCACGTGGGGAAAGAAAGTCCCTTTCGTCAACGATATCCGTACGAACAGATATTATTATCGCACCAAACAAGCTATGGTACAAACCTGTTTCTTCGACACCGAAATGTTCACGTAATCTTAAAGTCGGTGTTTCTTCGATTATTCTCGAAAAGCAACAAAAAAACTAATAAGCTAGCACTCATTTTTTCCGATGATCCGTCATTGTTTTCTTCGATGGGGGCAAAATTTTAATCGTACTCAACGGGTCAAAATCTTTCCGAGTTTCAAGCAAGACACTTCAACTGAGAGGAAAAAAGAAGCTATAGTAAAAATGATACGTCTACACTACCTCTATGCATACACATGCGCAAGCGCACATAAACATATATATATATATATATATATATATATATATATATATTAATTACAACGTAATTCTTAAGCTCCGGGGATTCGAAAAAATGTCCCAATTTTATGTAGCATTTGTTATATTTTATAGGATTTTTGTTATTGTTATTTAAAAAATGTCACAATTTTATGTAATGAAATATGTAACGAAAAATGTAATGAAACAATATCTTAATTTTATATAATGAAAGTTAAATGTTAGAATTGGATTTTTGTGATTACGTTTTGTTTTTCTTTTTGTGTTGATGCCAGTAAAAATTACGTTGTAAATTTTGATCATTTTATACATAGTATAGAAGAGAAAGAGATACAGAAATGAAAGCAAGGGGGCCAAGGGGCACAGCCCCTTGCGAGGCCAAAATGGCCGAGTTTATATATATATATACGTATACATATTACATACACATATATATAATATGAATATGAATATGAATATAAATATAAATACTAAATACACTTATGCACGCGATTAATATAATTCTTCCGTCGTACTTACACATCAACTTTACGTCAAAAAAAAAGCTATAATTGTACGTTTCATTCGAATATATTTGATTTCCATATTTTTAGTATTATGTTTACGGATGATTCGGCGGTAGTTTAAATTTGTGCAAAACAGATCCGCGTTAAATACTTTTAAAATTTTCCTTTTTTCCTTCGAACGTGTTATTTATTTCTCGGAAAACCTGTTTTTAATCACTAACGAATTTACCCAATGACATCGATGTAAAACAGTTTTTCGGATTTCCCATTGTGTTATAACGCAAGCGAACTGACATAACCTGTCACGAACTTAAAACTTTGATAAATTTTTAAAAATTACACACTTCCACGCTGCATGTGCTTCGGTATCTGAAGTTAACGTAACTCGCAGGATGAATAAAGAGTCACGTTTTTCATCGAGCAGCTCATATAATCTCGGTCGATTTTCGTTTTCTTTGCATTTTGCGGAATAATGTCATTAATTTTTAGTGTCATTCTATTTTAATAGTTTCATTTTTATCAATTGTCGCCGAATTCAAATATATGTGATTTTTGAACGATATAAAATTAAGAACGGGTCGTAGCAATAACTATTTCTTATTTTTCTATCATCACCGAGGAGGGTAGTGTGTAAGATTGTGTGCTTTTTAAAAAGTACGTACGGTTTTCAGCGTCGTAAAAATAATAGCGCTGTAATCACTGGAAACTATTAAAATTCCTTAGAATTTATTTCGCAGCTGCAATTTTCACCGAAAACCGGTTCAAAATTCTGTTGACGAATGCGATAAGAAATCTATGAAAAAATACTACAGCAACTACACAGCGAACCGGGGGGGGGGGGGACTACGATTCCGATCTCTTAGGCATAGAAAGATCATTGTCGATTTTTCTCATTTCTTGCGCGTATGTATGTCTTTGGTCCATTGACATTAACAGTCCCATCAGCAAACGTAGCATCCTCCAAACAACGAAATCGCAGTTATATCTGTAGCTACTGCTTTGCACACAGTTCGGTAAGGCAGAGACGAACTCAAGGATCAAATTAAGTGTGGCGCGTCTTTTTTGTTTGCTTTCATTTTTTAGAACTGTCCGTCATTAGATATCGTTTAAAAAAAAAAAAATGCCTACAGCCGACTGAGAGGTTCATATATGACGGCGGCGAGTACACACTCCGTGTGTCGTAGAGTAAATTTCCCTAGTGCATCCGTAACACATACATATATAGAGAGCTACATTTTGAAATTAAATTATTTAATCAAATATCTGTTGGTAGCACCAAATTTAGGGTGAGGGCAGAGGGGGCCAGTGCCCCGGGCCCGTCATTAAAAGGGGCCCTCCTTCACTGAAAAGAGTACGCGCGCTCAGATGCTGAAACGATATATCACTCTGATTTTCATGGTGATCTTGAGTTCCGAATGCGACATACATACTTCGTGATTTAAATTTTGATGATCTAATTGAAATTTTTGTTATTAAAAAATCTCGACGCGTGTCTCACGCTTAGAATGTAATTATTAAGGATCGATTTTATTAATTTACCGAATAAATAAAATAAAAAATGTGTACTTCAATTATTGAGAGAAAAATTAAGGGGGCCTTCAGCAAATTATTCGGCCCGGGGGGATTTTTTTTCTTAATCTGGCCCTGTCCGTTGCTAATGAAAGTGTTAAAACAGGGTTCGAACGGGTACGTCCGGTGAATTTTCGAATATAATTTACAGTGTTGCTAATTGAACGCGCAATTTCGACTACAGTAAACGAGAGTGTATAGGCATCAGTTGTGATATTTTCAAAACGCACGCAAAAAATTGCACTTTGATAATGAAGAGAAATTGACGTGTAAAAAAAAAAAATAACAGGGAAAGGCTTTAGTGAAGTTATAACAATCGCTGTCGCGTGATAAAGTTTACTCGTGTTACCGGCCGTTGAAGAGATCGGTGAGATCGCTTAATTTTTTTTTTTATCTCTGTTATCTGCTTCTATTTTTATTTCTATTGCTTTATCTTATTTCGTCCGTTTCGTCCTTATCGGTTACATTTCTCGCTTCTTCGAGGTTATTTAATTTTTGATTTCAATCGCTAATTTAAATTTAAATTTAAATAGCGTTTTTATAATTAATGGCGGACTCGTCGTCATCTGACGGGAACAGTTAATCCTCTCGGCCGGTTGATAAAAGCACTACTACTAACAGCCCGTTGTGCAGGTTAAAACACTAATAATAAAACTAATAATAAAACTAATAATAAAACTAATAATAAAACTAATAATAAAACTAATAAAATCGTTTCGTCCGGGTAAAGAATGCTAATGAAACTATCGACATGAATAATAAATAATTTTCGGAAACAACAGTGTTTCAGAAGATATTTTTATTCGCTTAACGTTTCGACCAGCCTACACTGGCCATCATCATCATTGGTTATATTTTTATTAGTCTTTTCCGACCTAAAACTCTGCGCATGTACAACAAAATGATTAGGAAGAGCTACGTTCCTGAATTTTTTTCCTGTCAAACCTTCTGCAATCTAAGTACCACCAATTTGCGTAAAAATTGGCTTTGCCATTTCCGAGATCCTAACGTTCCATGATTTACAGGAGTATACAAACACGAAAGTCAAGGTAAATAAAACCCCTTAACGCAGACTGAATTACATACACACATTATCATGGTGACGGCCACTCAAATTTAATTTTTAGATTCTCGGTTTATTCTCAGGTCAAACTCTTCCGCCGATTTCCTGATTACTAGAATTGTACAAAATTATTTCGTTCGCAGTATTTTTGTTTTACAAAGTCGGAATAAGTAATAATACTTTAAAAAATGAATGACGAACGTAACTCTGAACGGAACCATCAAGAAATATCGCAGCAAAGTCACAGAATCGGATACAGACACACCCGGAACAAGAAGTATCTAAAGATCTGAACTTCAAAAGACGAGGACGGACCCCGACTTCAACATGGTGACCACTGAAATGTAATTTTTAAATTCCCGGTTTTCCTGGTCCAAATCTTCCCCCCGATTTCCGGATTACTAGAATTGTACAAAAAGAAGAATAGAATTTTTTTTATTACCAATGATAATATTTGATTGCCGACAGAGAAGAACAAAACGCAAGTTTTGTAATTTATTATTGAGTATAGATCCCGTGGACAGAAAAAAAAGAACAAACAGCTCGGTGTTACAAAAAACAGACGTAACGAAAAGATTATCGTCCGGAGTAATTAGAAGAATACTGTGAAATAATCTTTAGTCATGTGTGATAGGAGCAAATGGATTTGAGACACGAGAATTCTTGAAGGAAGAGTAGAAGTAAAAAGTAGAAGACGTGGCCGCAGTCCAACCACATAGTGTCAGACATGATCCGGACAGCTGTAGGAAAAAGTTTCGTAAAATATGTTCGACTGGCCCACAACAGAGATCAGTAGCCACGTCTTACACATCACGTGGACAGATCATAATCACGCTATTTACACGAGGGATTCAGACTCATCGATTGATGATAGTGTATTAAAAAATGCATTCATTTATTTTGCTTCAAAGGATTTTTTTCTTTATTGAAACTATCACGTTTTGAACTATTTTTAGTGTTTTCTCAGTTTTACAATAAAATTTCCAGCTTATTTCTGGTTTTCTCGGTTGAGTGGTCGTCACCTGATTATTAAAACGAAAATTAAAAAAAAAACAAAAAAACAACGGAAATTCGTTTTTATTGTATTTCGCTTATTTCAAAATTATACTTACAGGATTCGCTGGTTAAAGTTTGTAAATAGAATCTCTAAATTGCGCTTCCATCTTTATTTATAATAAATTTACTATAAACAATATTCTTATAATTACTGAAGTGTAATGGCTCGCGGTTAATTTATTTCTTTTTAATGTGAAAATTAATTTGAATATTTTATAATTAACAATAAACGTAATTAGGATAGCATTTAATACATTTATCGGCACCACACGCTAATTGTATATTTTTCATTTATATAAAACGGGACTTTTTCTGCTGATTTTTCTGTTGTCGATAGTAGTATACGTTTATTCAGAAGAAAAAAAACAATGTGTAACATTCTGTTAAAATGTGTAATATTAAATGTCGAAAAATCACCGGAGCACCAGCTGAAATTCGATAAAAGTAGAAAACCCCCTTTAGAACATCTTCCGCTAACCGCCATTGATAATTGATAGCAGTGTCCGACAAGTAAGATTTAGACTAAATGCCCATTTCGATTTTATAATCAAGTCGGTTGTGAAACAATTTTTTACCCTGTTCGTATGTCGTCACGAACGCTTTTTGTTTTGAGAAGAAACTAGAATTTCTCATTACTATCGGAAGAAGAAAATTAGTCGGTACGCACACGCAAGTGTCGTCTTTAACGCAACAAACATGAAACAAAAAGTCTGACGAAACCCTTACAATAACGAAACGCCATCTATATTAAATCTAAAAAGGAAGCAATTAACAGCGCAGTACGCATTTGGTCGTTCCTATGCAACAAAGAATTACTTCACTTTAAACAATGCACGCTATTATAGTGTTGAATTATTATTATCCAGTCGTTATTATCGCTAGTTTTTAGATAATACGCGAGAAATATCACACATATGTATATTGCCACGTTATCGGACTCCCGCAATTACTTCAAAAAACAAGTTAATAATGTACGAAGAAATAATAAAGCCATAACTACCCGATTATGTACATCTAGGTGTGTGTATATACATATGTATATGCACACAACACACGCGTATTTCTTTCAAAATTATATTAGACAATTTTAATTTTTTTTTTTTAATTTTTCCCTAGCGGTTGTCCCTTTTTTCCATAATTGAACCGTTTACGCTTTGAGAAAAATCGACAAACAGCCTGTGCACGGTACGAAATAGCCCAAATCACATTTTCAAATTATTTCTGAGCCTCCGATTCATATCGGTAAATACCAAATAACATTCAAGTGCAATCGCGTCGTAATAAAGTGTCATAATTTAAATGATCAGCATTTTTGGAACGAAGTTCTTATACGCGGCTTGTCGGCAGGAGTAAACTCAAAACTGACAGAAAAGGCGAGATAACGAAAATCGCGTTATACATCATCCCAGCGCCCTACACTCTGACCCTTCTATTATATACGTGTGTGTGTGTGTGTGTGTGTGTGTGTGTACGCGAGCGAATATGTATCGAGCAGCAAGCATCGTACGCGGTCAGCTGTATAAGCCCAATTCTAAACACGTGTAAATTTTATTGAATTTGAAAATTGGCGCGGTTTTTTTATGCGACGTAACGAGTCTGATGATTTATTTATTGTTTTTGTTTTAATTAATTCATGAGGGATTTAAATATTGTGTGTGCTTTTTTATCGTATACTTTATGAATGGCTTTATACTTGTTGTATATCTACCAAAAAGTGAAAGGAACTTCGTTCCTACCGGGTGTCCCTCTCTAGACACCACTTCTCTTTTTTTTTTTTGTAAGGAGTTCTGTTAAAATTATTAGCATTACTCGCCACTGATTTCTCCCTCGAAAAACTTGTGCTCACCAATTCAAGAACAGAATGATAACGAATTTTCACGTGTTGCAACAAAAACGAACTATTTCGTTCGGAGAAAAATGAAAGTACTTAAAAGTTCAAATTTGATACGGATCCGTTTCCGACCTGTGCAAAACGAACCAAAAGCATGTAAAATGTTCCAAAATTACAAACGCATCATGAATCCGAAAATTAGTTTCACCGGGAAATTCTAAAACGGAAAACAAACACGCTCTCATTTGTATATCGACTGGAAATATACTTTTTCAATGTTTCCGCGTTAAAATTGTTACTACATATATGAATAGCTGCTTCTTCTTTTAGACTCTTTACTGGAAAATCTGGCAACAGTAACACGCGCGCACACACCTCGTGCAGAACATACATACATATATTATATATTATATATATATATATATATATATATATATATATATATATATATATATTAATTACAACGTAATTCTTAGAGCTACCCCCTATTAGAAAAAATTTCCCAAATTTATGTAACGTTTGTTATTTTTTTAATAGAATTTCTGTGATTATGTTATTTTATATTCATATAAACCGATTTAGAATTACGGTGTAAATTTTGATCATTTTATACAAAGTATAGAAGAGAAAGAGAGCACAGCCCCTTGCGAGCCCAAAATGGCCGAGTTTATGTATACATATAAAAAAAAAACTTGTCGCGACGACAATATCATCGCTATTCTTTTCAAATCCTTCCTCGAGTAAATTGTGTACTGACGGAACTGCGACGATTACTGTACACTTCCAAATCTGATTCGCAGCTAAAAATTTCCAATAGTATGCGATCAATAAAGAGGTATTACAAAACAAGTACCAATATGTGACGTTTCGTCAAAACAATATGCACACCGTAGAGTTGCGCAAATCAAATTAAAAAATGTTTAATCTACACGGTCATACTTCGTCGTCCTAAGTACTGGAAATACATTCATACTTGCATGAGTAATCTGCCGCGGGAAGGAATCTCATTTTCTCTCTTAATAACAAAAGAGAATGATAACGTGCTCCGTGCAGTGTACGGCTTAAAACACACGAAACTCCCCCTCTGAAGGAGTGGAAAAACTCGATAGAAATGGCGACTCTCAGAATAAAATACGAATAGAACACGTGGAAAGAGAAGCAGTGGTTACGTAAATTGAAAAATCTGTACCAAAAAGAACAGTTCAAAAACAGAAACCTTGGATGAGAAATAATAAAATTAATTAAAGAAAGAAGAAAGATCAAAAAAATCGAAAAAATAATGAATATAGATCCCCAACATAAAAAGATAATCGTAAAATGCTCAAAACCAAAATCGAAATGAACAAAAATGCAATGAAACAGAGGAGCTAGAAAAAAGACATAATATGAGAGAAATGCACGCAAAATAAAATACACGATGAAACACAATATAAAAAACAGAGCACAAGAATATATAGGCTGAAAAATAAAACGGGTATAATTAATAAGCGGTGGAAGAGGGGAGCAGCTCTAAGAACGGAGGAAGAGAAGAAAAAATTAAAATAAATGGTACAGTGCTGAAACAAGTAGAAAAATTCCGATATCTAAGTGCCCTATTCACTACACGGATAGCCGAGATAAAAACGAAATTAAGTCAAGAATAGGAATCGCCAAACAAGCATTTAATAATCTACAAGCGTTGTTGACGAATCGGAAACTTGGAATGTAATTTAAGTGAAGGATAAACAAATGCTATGACGTGATGTCAGTGTTAAAATACGGATCAGAAACCTCTGGACGATGGATGCGAAATGCAAGAAGAAACTAAATGCATTTAGTATGTGGACTCTATGAAGAATGCTGAGAATACCATGATGGACGGGCTAAGGTGAAAAATAAAGACGTTTTAAACAGGTGGCAATTGACAGAATATGATAAAGCAAAAGATGTAACTTAGAGGGAAAAAGTAAATGCCTCGCACATAAGATCCGAGAGGGAAAAATTTTTGTGCTACAGCGACGCAAGGAAAAATAAAAAAGGCACCACGGCAACAAGAGGAAGGAGACGAATCGGAACGATAGAAATTGATGGGAAAAATGCAATGAATTAATCCAGATGGCGTGGAACCGCGAAATGTAGAAATGGTGTGAGCAATCGCCAGATTGGGGCTGCTACTTGATGATGATAATGATGAATATAGTTTTTGTAATATGGTGAACGCATTGCTTGTATAAAAAAAAGTACTCAAAGAAGATAAATAAGATATCGAATTATTTGTTTACCGCTATCCGCAATTTCTTTTAGTCTTACAAAAACGAACCCCAGCCACAAAACTTGTTTCCCGGTAAATTGTTGAAACTTTTCTTTTCCAGAACATACGTTCGCTGACAATTCATGATTTTTGCTGCCACCAACTATTTCTAATGGAATATTAAACCATTACCGTGAATAAATCTGCCGTAATAATAATAATAATAATAATAATAATAATAATAATAATAATAATAATAATAATAATAATAATAATAATAATAATAATAAGCCAACTTTATTTACTCTCTTCAGTCGACAGCTTCAATTTTCTGACAAAGTCACCTAAATAAAAGGTCGAAAGTAAAGGCATCTATGACACTATAATATACCTTTATTTAGATAACTCGGGAATTATGTTATAACGTGATGCCGGGTATTTTTATGCGGATTCAGCTACGATAAAATACTACGATCAGCGGAAGATTAACGTATTTTAACGTGACCGAATAACGTGAATGCTCACGGGTCCGTCTAAGTTATTTTTATATATTTAATTATCAGAATGACCTTAATGAAAAGAGAAAAGGCTTGTACATTTTTGCGAGTCTACACGTACGGTTAAACACAAAGAACCGGTTTACCATTGGTTACCGATAATTCCCCAGCTCTGTCCATAAAAAATAATAAAATACCGAGTACTACCCGCAATCTGTCTAGGTAATCTAGCTTCGTTCTGATTTATTTTCAACTTGAAAAAAGACCAACACCGATACGGTCAAAAATATAGCAACGATAAATATACGCATCATATACGAAAGCTGCACACATATTCGTGTACGCTGTGTAAGTATTCTCACGTTACACGAAATACATGAACCAGAAACATTATTAAAGTCATCATCCGTATGTGTATACATAAACAAAGCCCCGTATGTTTCGATCAGCGTAATATTCAAAATATCGCAAAATTGATTTTATCACGAAATAAAGATAACACGTCTACCTTCATGTTCAGTTTGCTATTTACAATGGTGTAAATAAGCGTATTACTTGTATGCTTTAAATAAGCGTGTTGCTTTTTTTTTTTTTTTTTTTTTATAAAGGCTAAATACACGTTCGTTCCGATAGAATTTTCTAAAGGATAAAGGAGACGCACCCTTTTAACGCCTGATCATCCGTAAATTTCATCAAAATCGTTAAAAACCAATTTCGCGTACCTTACACCGGCACGAAGTGTGCCGCCCCTTTAGATCGTCGATAATATGAAAAATTATGTAATAACATTTTTTACGTAACAGTTTTCAAAGTATCTTTGTTTAATCTGTGTAACCGTTCTTAAAATAAATATAGCACATCTTCTGATAATTATATAATATTTCAAAAAATGATGAAACATTAAACACAGAAGTCTCTTCATTAACAGAAATTCAAAAAATTCAAAAAATATCCCAACATGTTTCAGAGAAACAACGCTCCATATTTATGAGAACAGTATTATGTAATATAAAGTTAAAAGTTGAAAATTATTTTTAATTTTTAACTTTATATTACCACTATAATGCTACTGTTCCCATAAATATGAGAAGTGTTGTTTCTCCGAAACATGTCGGCCGGATATTTTTAGAATTTTTCTAATAAAGACTTCTGCGTTTAACGTTTCATAATTTTTAAAAAATTGCTGCACCTTTCTTTTACCGTGCTTATATAACAGGGATAAATCCAGTGGAGGTTTGGGTGGAAGGGCAATGCTCCCAAAGCTCTAAAAGTGCTCCCCAGAACTTAATAAAAGCTGTTAAGGAATGTAACAATTTAATAGGAAATAAAATTATTTTTATTCGCTTTGTTTATAGTTATGTCAAAAGTTGCTGCTAAAACATTTTGAAATGGTTCACAATTAGTGTCGTATATATTTAAATTTTTTTGGCGAAAAAATGAAACTTCACTAAATAAGGATAATATAAAAAAAAAAAAAAAAAAAAAAAAAAAAATGATCTTTTAAAATTTGACTTTGACGTTTGCTTGTATTTTATGAAAACTGATATGATTTTATCGGAAATGTGCGGAAGATGTAAAATACCCACCGGCTGAAAAAAATATTAGCTACAGTTAGTATTTTTTGTCAGCGTAAACGAGAACAATCAACTGTGATAATCGCAGTCTCAATTTCGAAGTACATTATATACTTTTCAAATTTTTCTCCATGTGACATTTAGATGATTCTTCTAGAGGGGGCAACGAGTTTTCTAGGGTGAGCACTCTCCACCATTTACGTCAAAAAATATTTATAAAAAAAAAAAAATATATATAAAAATCACTAAAAAAATGACATTGAAAAATCATAAGTAAAAATGTGAAGCATAATAAACGTAATCTATTATCTTCAGCAGTTCTAAAGTGAAATATCTCTAGCAATTAATCGGTAACTTTTTTTACTTTTCAATTTTAAAAATATTCATATGAATAATGAAAATATTTTTATTGAGAGCGGATTAATAATGGTAACAGTAACCCGACTATTTAAAAACAAAACTTTTACTAATATATTTCCTACGGAACAGTTGGTAATAAAATCAATTTTATTTTTCGCTTATTTAATCCACGCTATACTTAGTTGTTGTATGTATTTTATTTTTCTGTTTTATATTATTTTGAGCGGTTTCAAAGATATTATTGTACGTCTGATAGTTGGTGTGATTCTTTTTATGCCACTTGGGCTGAAATAATTTTAAATTCAACCACTTTACACACATTAATATTACACAATAATATCAAAATTACATTGTGGCGGATATATTACCGCAGATTTGAACAAATAACGATTTGAATTAAAACTTAAAATAACTATACTTCGTATGGTATGCAGTAAATAAAAGGTATTTTTATAGATGAAGTAATCTAGATTCCATGTTTAAAGAACGACGTCAATATTTTCCTATGTCGCTTTTTATAATTTTTTAAATATATTTTCAAGACTTCAGGACGTTTATTGAAAAATAAAGCTCCCACTGCTCTCATCTTGGTTTTATAACAAAGTGAGATTCATCGATATTTAGTGTACCATCTGCTTTAGTTTTACTTTGGAACGCAAGATTTTTAAATTTATACTCATGTTTTAATACAAAGCCTAGAGAAGATTTGATTTATAAGCAAGATAATGATTTCACACTCGGTTTCACACACACACACACACACTTGTAACATATGTATTCAGTTCTTCAAAATATCTACGTAAACTCTGAATATTCAACATAAAAAGATTAATTTTATTTTTGAAGTCCATTCTGGTTCAAAATAATGTTTACACTTTCACACCTTGGTTATAAAGTTATTAAGTAAATTAAAGCACATATTTAACACTGTGATAATTAAGACTAAAAGTAATATTTCTTTTAAAAAAAAAAAATCTAAAATCAAATCGCAATTATCCAGATATTATTAAAGTAATATGCGATATTTCACTACTAGGAAAACTGTGTAATATTTGTTAAATCCGGTAGGATATACATTAAAGAGATAAAACAAATATTTTTATGTTATAATTACCAAGAGCGTCATAAAAATAATGACAAAGTTATCGCTGTGTAGTTTACTAATAACTGAATGAACTAAACGAATAATAATCAGTTTACATTCCTTCAAACCATTTGTATTATTTTTTATTTTTTCCTTTTCTTCTTTATATACATATATACTATTAATATACATATAATACAATATTTAATAATTAGTACAATAAGTGGGAGTATAAAAATAAATTAAACCAGATGAAATATTAAAATTTATTACGTTGTTTATGTGAAAATATAATTTATAGAATGGAATAGTACATCACAGAATTTAAGGCGATAATTTAGGTTTTAGATGTCCTAGGACTTGATAAAATTAAAATAATCTGTAAAACCATACTTCGATTCCCCCTTAAGAAAAAGCATTTCGTAGGTTTTTGCAAATAATAACAACACAAATATTTTTAAACACTTATACACATTTATACGACGGGATAAATGCTGGGTGAAAAATACATACAACTTTACAAATTTTAAAATTAAATATCTTCATCTTGAAGTATTACGTAAATGTAAACTACAATTATCCATAACATATACGGAATAACCTTGAGAGCATGAAACATCATTTTTGACTGACTTTTTGTACAGTTTTGCACAACAGCTTATAATACTTCGTCTTTGACGACACCGCTTTACGGTTCAACTCGACAATTTCATTAACAACTTTTAAACATTTTCGTTACATCTAATAATCGGTACAAAAATATTATACGTTCATATTACGCTGAACTAAAAATGATTAATTTTTATGTCTATGCACATAACAATCGCTCATTTACCGATATTACACCTTCCGTTTTTCCTCATTAACACATTTTACGTAAGCCGCCAACAAAAAATAAAAAAAAAAAAAAAGCAAACAAGGATCGACAGTAATTGAATTGTATAATAATAAATCTTTAGTCAACTTAAGTGATGAAAAAAATAAAATACTAGGTTCAAGTGGCTTCTGAAAAAAAAGTAATTAACGAAACGATAAAAAAAAAAAAAAAAAAAAGGGTCGCCAACTGTCATCGTTGATAATACCAAGAAACATCTTTACTCCCTACGGTCATAAAGTTATGTTTGTTTTTTAATAATCCGAAAACGAAAAACAGTGCAACGCAGAACGGGAAAATACTACAATGAGTAATAATTAACAGAATTCAGTAATATAATTTATCGCGCTGATCTTCAACACACTTAACTGACAGATAAAATGTAGAATGTGATTTATATATATATATATATATATATTTTTATCGTCTAGTGAGATAAAACCGTTATTTTCGCGACTAAATCAAGAACCATTAAACATTTATTACCGAGTTTTTTTCTTACTTTTTTTTTTTCAAAATTCGTGTCGTAGTTGCATCTTGCAAAAAAAAAAGAAAAAAAAAAAAGAAAAAAAAAGAAAAACAAAACAAAACAAAACACTTGACGTATATATTTACGGTTATTTCTAAGTGCACAAGGGGAGAAGGTTTTGTGCGAAACGACAAATTACAGCTTTACTGCGAAAACTTTTAATCTACAAGAACACCAGAGCAGTTCATCGGCGTGCTTAACCGAATGTAACCCCTGATTTTGGGTCTAATAGGGTTAGTAATTGAACGCAATTTGACTACAGCACGCGTAAAGAAATTTTTCATTTTTCAAAACTATTATTTAAGTAAAACAATAATATACAATAAACTCTTTTTCAGCGCCAATTTATAACGATTATTGACATATCAAATTTTACTTAATTTTTTTATTATTTTCATGCGCGAAAAACTATATTTTTTGACTTAAAATCCTTTTAAGGAATCAGTTGCTTTGTACTTCAATAATGTGTGTGGACATTTTTATTTTAAGCCGTATTACAAATATGCAGGATTCATGTGTAATATTTTCGGAATATTATGAGTCTTTTCATAATACGATTTCTTATCTCCATAAAAAAGGAATCATTAAATTACCAATTTTGATGAGGCTGTAATTGCAGTTGAAATTTTTCCGTTCGATTACCAACGCTGTATAATCAAAAGCGGGCTACATTCGGTTAAGCCATCGATGTAATCCGTGTTTTTTTTTTTTTTTTTTTTTTTTTTTTAAGGCTTCCGTACACATATAATGAACGGAATAATCCTAAGATGGTTCAGAAACGACGTAAATATTAAATAAAGATACATAACTCACGAACGGTTTAACTTATCAATTTCGACATCTGTATCATAAATTACAATTACAATTCTTTTTAAAACGATCTATAACTTCAAGCTGGCCGATTACCCTGGTCGACAAAAAGTTCAAAAAACCATCAAGAATATATAACATGGAATTTAAAACGACCTCAAAAATCACCCGTAAAAAATTCATAACATCGCTAAATACCTCCTCTTTAAAAGTGAAATTCAATATATAAAATAAAATGCAAAAGTCCTTTTCCCTGCAATCAAAAAATTATTTAACCCCTCCACCCATGTTTTGAGCCCCCCCACCAAGAGGAAACAAGTTCACTTAAGTAATAGCCCGAGTAAAAATGTTGGATAAACCGAAATGTATCTCAAACCTTTGGCTAAAGGACCGGTTTATAGAAAAACTATAGCCGAGCTTACAACTTTATATTCAAACTCTTAGAGCGCCGAAATAGCTCGAGAGTTTTGAAAAACATATTGTTGGAAAGATCGATTTTTTCCGAGAAGGAAACCGTATTTCGTTTTCTTAACGAAACTTTCGAAGATGACGATAATTTCAAAAAATCTCAAAAAAAAAAGTACCTGCCTCACCCTCTTTGCAGCAGTAAAATTCAGATTCCTTTTTTTTTTTTGAATTTAGTATTATGTAAATATAAATATTATGGTTACCTTTAACTTAACATACGGAATAACCTTGAGCACATTAAACATCATGCTTGACTGAACTCGTTTATATTCCATCTCGTTTTAAAATAGCGCAGGATTACAATAAAAAACACTAATGACAATTACATTTTAAATACAAAAATAATGCAGACACGTACATCATCACAAATAAAATGTACGATTAGTGCACCTGACAGTCCGAAAAACTTGTTTAAATATCTGAAAATACAAGTGCACCTGACGGCGAACAAATTTTTAAAGATGAAATCTACCTACTTATAATATATATATTTACAGACAACAAATATTTATGGAAAAATGTGTATCGTGGCGTACCAAAAGTAAGAAGGAAAATACAATAAAAGAAAAAAAGCTTTCAATTACAAAAAAAAAAAAAAAAAAATCCGAATTCTTCAAATTGTAAATTGTAACCTTTCGATCATTACAATAACAATCGCATCGCATTGTACCGATACGATTATTTAAAATTCGGTTCATGCAATTATTGGAATCGCGATTGTGATCCGAATTAAAATCCTCGCGTCCAAGTAGACGCGTTACGTGTTACAAAAGCAGTTATTTAACATACACGCGCAATTCAAAAATTCAAAAATATATGTGATGATATTTATCCGTTTTACTATTTAGACGCTTGTATACATTTTTGGAATTATTATAAAAGTCGTTTAAAAATGTAGTTTGACTTATTAAAAACTAAAATCGTAAATGTTAACTGTATTGCTTGAATGTTACGGAAATGTTTCCATTACCGTATGCGGTAATTACGTTTCTTATTAAATGCTTCAAAAAGAAAACAACACAGAGTATATCAAAATTGTTGGCAGACCGTTTTGCAAAAAAGATTATTAATAAATAATCGAAAAAATTCTTAAATCTAGTACACATTAGGTAATGACAGTAATATAATGTGATTTCTAGTAATCTATACGGAGAATATGAAATTTCATGTTTAACTGGCGCCGAAGCTTTTAAAATAGTTGCATTAATAATACACGAAAAAAAGCATAATATAGAGTTTTATTACAAATTACAACATAAAATCAGCCGATAAATTGTTCCCGGCAAAATTGAAATTGAACACTTAGAGATTAAGTGAAATGAAAAACAAAAAAAAAAAAAAACTCAATTATATAAGATCCTATATTAAAAAATTAAAAACTACCTTCTAAAGTAGTTTGTATCAGAAATATAAAATTTTACGTATAAGTGTGATTTTCAATAAACACTTATTTCAATATTTCGAAGAGATAATACTGTCCACCATATATGTAAATATTTTAGAAAAGGAAAATTTTCCTAATGAAATAAAATTTCAAATATTAAATGAAATATCGCTTTTTTAACGTTATAAGTAATTTTCAACAATTCAAACTTTAATTCGTGTATTAATTTATCGAAGATTATATTTAGAAATCGATTATAAAATACTTCTTTAAAATTTCGTCAATTTTACACACAATAGATATGTTATTAAGAATATTTTAATGGATAATTAATTAATTAATTAATTAATAAACCGTGTTTCCAAATTAAAAAGAACGATTCACATAATCATCGGAAGATCGATTTTTAAATTAAATTCGAATACTTATATTACGCGCTGATGAATTATTTCACGTAATATTTTGATTCAATTTATTCCCTACCGAATAATCGGAAACAGGAATACGATGCGAGCATTAATCCGAGTATTAATCAGAGGATTACTTCGAAACGAATACCACAATAACCGAGTATCTTATTAATGCGATTATCTGCATCGCTAATACACAATCACACATTACAATAAACTTAGCAGTGTGTACGTGTGTTTTCCTACATTAGAGGACAGGTAAGTTTAGTTATATTAACATGTCAATATTATTGCGGAAGCGCTTGTGCACTGTTGACATTGCTGCGCGTATTTAAATCACAATTGTGGAATAACTAAATTCGCGACTCACGAAGATTAACATTACGAACGGCTCGGTTGAATTTCGAATTACATTATTTTTGCAATGAGAATTTACTTAACAGAGTTGTACGGTCGTTTCGTTTAATACGCGAAGAAGTTTTAGCTGAACATAAAACCATCACCCGAATCAAAAGAACGACCACATCTTATCACTGACTTTTCGTATATTTCAATAAGCGAAAGAAAACAAAAAAATATCTCAAAACGTCTTTTGAAATCTTCAGATTCGGAAAACAATCCAAGGTTTTTTTAAACTGTTAACGGAAGAACATAATTTAAAACGTTATTATTTCTCGCTGAAAAGCCGAGAATAAGTGAACAGCGACAGTCATTATTCCAGACTGTTTCATTATTTGAATAACAGAAATTGTATAACGAGAGCGATTTAATTAACTGGAAAAATGCAATCGCGTAATTCTTTCAAGGCAGATTAGCGAATTTAAGATAAAAAAAAAGTCTCTACTTCGTTGCCATCAAATCATTTCTTGTACGAGAACCCGAAAACTGTAACAGGGAACATCTTCACACTTTTTGTCAATAATTAATCATCATCAGAATTCGTAGGTCCCGCATTCCTCCAAGTCCAGGCCATTCGTGCGCTTCTCCCAAATACGAGTAATTAATTAATAAACCCGTATAACATCGAAATCACAAATAACAGTAAACCGCTCAGGATTAAACAGATTAATTTGTCCGTCTGTTACTAGGCGTAGTTCAGAAAACAGAGTACCATTTATTTTTTTGTTGATGTTTTTTGCTTTTACTGTTTGTACTTTCCCTGCGTCGAATGACGGTAATTATTCATTTTTTGAAGTACATATTTTGTTGGAGTAAAAATTATGCAACAGACCGATCGAAAAGGGCTGCCCCATCGTAATTTTTTTTTTATATATTTATTTCATTATATTTTTTTTTCGAGGCAGGAAGGGGGCTCAGCTTCAACCATTTAGCCAGCTTTTTCTTTTAACAATTAAAAGGAATAGTGTTAATTTCTTTTATACATCTTTTCGCTTTTAGTTTTTATGTTTCTATTTTGCGACGATTGATAAATTTATGCATTGGTAAAGCTATATTTGAAGTCGGATCTGCCACTACTATCTGCTCATATATTTATATACTATAGTTGTAATAACCAGCTAAGAATGTATATAACATTTACCGATAAAATAATAACAGCATTAAATCCGGCAAGTACGTAGAGATTCTGAGCATAACTGAGCCAAGGGAGCGTAATTTAAATAATTATATTTATTATGACCACGTATAGAGGACATATCTTTTTGTAAACATCTGAATATTATAAATTTACAGTGTACACAAATTTTGTACTACTAATTGTAAAATGTCGACTTTTAACATTAGACAAGATCTGAAATTTTCACACCGTTTTTGGTTATAATGTCGCGTCCTTAGTTGTACTTTTCTCTCCCGAAAAAGTATTGATCGCAGCTTTTTTATTCATTCTTTGACTGGTTGAAAAAAAAAAAAAAAAAGTGAATAAATTATAGACAGCCTAATAACTATTTTCAATTATTTCTGGCTATCCAGTGATTAATCCACGGAGGAGGGGGAGGGGCACCCCCAGAACCAAAGCCTCTATGAAAAAATTTGTTATAACAGAGAAACTTAATTTATATTATAAAAGATTTGTATAAATGTTACAACGTATGAATTTAATTATAACTAATATTTAATACTGTTTTCGAGTAAAACTATTAATGTTAAGTTTTTATTCTGTTTTAAACGCAACTATCATCGATCTTTTGCCTTTTTTATTTTAAATTTTTATTTTGTAATTTTACTTAAAAATAGAGTTCAATGAGAAATATTATAAACTTGCTCGCGAACAAAGAGAATTCGGATCGGATTACTAACAAAAATAAAAATAACGTGTCCGATAAAAATACTTTCTCACTATTTCTGAACTGCCATTTAGCTAGAATTTTATAATTTCGTTTTATTTATTTTTTTATAACTAAAAATAAAACAAAAGTTAAATTAAAAATTGTAATAATTATGTATTTTTAATACACATTTTTATGAATTTCTATAAAGGTCGTTATTTGATTTTCTTTATAAAACAAGGGGTAGTATTTCTCAAATCTACTGCCTACCGTAGAATATTTTACGTAATTATATAATCCCCCCCCCACCAAATGTCCTACTTATACCTCGCCCAAATATCCTTTTGGATCCGCTCCTGGCCTATCTGATTATGTTAATGTAATTTTACTGCTATACCTTCCCTCATAAATGCCATCCAACGGATAATAAACATTTAAAAATCAAGATCGAGAATGTAATCGTTACAAACAGCGTCAGGAATGTCTCGGAAATATTATGACGCTAAGAGAAAGCTACGATACAACAAAAGAAAAAATTTGATAATGTACACTCGAAGAAGCGCAGGCCAGAAAGAATCAAAAAAAAAAAAAAAAAAAAAAATTAAACGATCAAAAGCCTTTTAGAAGAGGATATATAAACAGGAAATTTAACACGCACTCAATTAGCAAGGTTTATTGAAAAAGGGATACGCGAGAAAACGTGGAGGTTGATGAACCGTATTCTTAAAAATAACACCGGCTGCTCAGAGGGAAACTTTAATATTTAGGCCCTCGGAGCGCCGAAAGCTCGGAATTTTTGAAGAAAACATTTCCCCCCCCGGATATGTGATATTATATCGATGGAAAAATCACTACTATTTGTCGCAAACGAAACTGGATTTCATTTCCTTATATAAAAATTTCAAAGTTTCCGAAAAGTTCAAAAAAGCGCGAAAAACGACATGTCTCTTCTTCCTTGTGGTGCGAAAAATCTGATTTCTCTGTTTTGGATTTAGTATT
The DNA here is from genome assembly GCA_039619475.1 of Icerya purchasi. Taxonomy (NCBI): domain Eukaryota; kingdom Metazoa; phylum Arthropoda; class Insecta; order Hemiptera; family Monophlebidae; genus Icerya; species Icerya purchasi. Next base: position 246,354,059 of record CM077115.1, read on the forward strand.
ACGTAAATATAAATATTATGGTTGTCTTTAATTTAACATACGGAATAACCAAGAGTGCATGAAATATCACGCTTGACCGAACTTGGTGATATCTAGTTTTCATATTTTTAGCGCCAATAATTTTAAACGCAAATGAAATTTTAAAAAATTTGCCACTACCAAGCAAAGAAAGTTGAGAACTTTTTTGTATTTTTTCTCAATAATTTACTTTACATTTTACAGTTACACTTCTTCTCTATATAGGAAAACAACCTTTGTAAATTACCATATATATTAATTATTATTATTACGCCATTTACAGCCTTATAACTAGGAGCGTAAGTACTGTTAGGATTTAGATTAGGGAGTAGAGACTGGTAGCTTGAAGGAAGGGGAAGAGCTTGAGAGTTTTGATATTATCTGAAAGTAGGGATTCAAGAGGTTTCTTTGAATTTGGAATTTTGGGCAATCGATTAGTATGTGTTTGATGGAGATGGGGACTGTTCAGGATTCACGTATAGGTCGAGGCTGTTTGTTTAGTATATAATAGTGAGTGAGAACTGAGTGATCTGTTCTTAGTCTGAATAGTACTTCGTTTTTTCTAAAAGTTCGCCAAATATCTACGGTTTTCTTTATGGTTTTTAGTTTGTTAATGTCTGGCATCTGATTTCAGGAATTGTTGGAAGGATTTATATACGAAGGATTTGCTGGATATTTTCAGATCTGAAAGAGGAATTGGAACATTTGGAATTGGAGAGATGGTCGAGGACAGTTTTGCTATTTCGTCCGCTTTCTCATGTTGACGGATGTTGCGATGGAATGGTATCCAACAGAAGATGGCTTCTTTGTGAGAAGATGAGAGTGTACTTACTATTTCTTAGGAAATGGGATGTTTTTTTTTTTTGTTTTATTTTATGATAGTTTTGGATTGTGAAGAGTGCTAACAATGAGTCTGTTAGAATCAAACTATTGTTTGATGAGAGATCCATAGAGTAGTTTGTGGCTAATTTGAGAGCGTAAAGTTCGGTTGAGAGGACTGTAAAATGTAGAGGTAGTGGAAATGGTATTTCATTGCGATCGTGAATAATCGAGCATCCTGCTCCGCTTCATTTAAATAAATTATTTAATTTATTTTTTGCGCCAAGCCGTATTCGATTAGCTAAAGGTGTTTCCTTTGAACGGATACATTTTACGGTCGCTCGGTGAAAATAAATAAAATTATCACTTGCGCCAAGTTGTAAATGAGTTCAAATACATTTTTAAGAAACACGAGAAAACGTTTAAACCTCTTTGAAATCATCGGTCGCATAGTAGTATGGATTTTAAATTACACTCCGTATTCCTATTGCAAAATACTGATATAGGTGTCAAAATAAGGAAAAACAATTATATTAAACTCGAAAAAGTGCCGATTTAAAATAAGCAATGTAATCGAAGGGCCAGGCCCGTGTCGGGAATTTTCTTCGCAGATTTATTTTATAAATAAAAATACATTTTTCACTAACATTCCTGCTATTAATAATTTCCATCATCTTGATTTATACAATAATAATTTACATTAATGAATTACCCCGTATATGAACATTAATAAAAATGACATATGTTATTGATTATACTCGTAACAAAAAATTTTGCATAAAATATTAATGAAGTACCTAAGCTATTTCAGTTCTCATGGGGGGACTTTAACCCCCAAAACCCACCCCGTGGACACGGCCTTGCGAAAGACGTCTTATTGAATAGGATAACAGAAATACCAAAAAGTGATGTGCAAAATAACAAAATTTACAAGTTCATTTGTGATATAGAACGGTGTATCATTACATGCTTATTAATATTTCAGAATAGCACAACATCCAATCATATTCCCGTGTCGCTTTTGTGTTTAACAATTTTTACACATGAAAAAAATGTTGATAAAAATGAAAGCGAGTATACGGAATGTAATTTAAATTTAGATAAGATCAGGGGATTTTGCCGCTCACTACTCATTTCGCTCGCCAACCGCAAACGTGTCACTACTCACTTTGATTGCACCCACGCAGTACTGCTAGTAGGCAAACTAGCAAAACATCAAATGTTTATTCCACCCCCGAAACTGTGAAAAACAAATTCCTTTCTGATGTTCGATGTTCTCTAAAATTCTCAACTTTTAGTTATTTCCGGCTACTTGAATAATCTAAATTACTATACACACACGATTTCTATCGAATAAAATTGTCAACCAACGTGTTGTTGAAAGTGGCCAAATGATTTAGATGCCAGGCCAAGAAATAAAAAAAAAAAAAAAAAAAAAGACTCAACGTGTTGCGAACAGGGCTTGAAAAGCTAAATAGAAATTTTATGACAATAGTATAGACTTATTTCACTAATGACTGAGCCAACGAATTCGCGAAATAAACGGACAGCGTTGTCGAATAGATCAAATTTTCATTTCAGGTCGTAAGGTGCGACGCGCGAATGAAGTAGCGAGTATTTTCAAATACTAATTGACTGTTTTCAGTTTTTAATTATTTCCGGCTATTTAATTAATGCTGAAATAATTTTCAAATTTTTAAATCGATTGTAAGTTAATTTCTAATATTAAAAAGTTGCAAAAATTTGTTTATGCGCAAACAGAACTGAATGTTACGAATTCACATTTTGAAGATAATATAACGGTTTTTAATATTAAATATTTCGGCCAAATGATTGTTTGCCAGGCCAAAAAATTAAAAAAAAAAAAAAAAATTACACGACCCCTTCTCATTTAGACTTGAATCGAAAAATTAATTAACTCGTAGGTTAACTTCGAACAGGTGCTAACATCTTCGGTATGCGGGAAAAATTAACGTTTAACTTCAATTTAAGAGCACTTAATGTCCATCTACGAAGTTAGAAAAATACACTGAAGAAGCTAATATCCCAGCAATAGTTGTAAAGTTGTGCATTGTTCCTAAGTTTCCTTTTTTTTTTCTTTTTTTTTTTTTTGTTTGATGTAATTCTCAGTATTTAACGAAATTTACGTTTTGATCGTTTCAGCACTGCCCGATGATATGTGCATAACGCGCATTCGTTTTAGTTCTGTTTCTCTCTCGCTACAGACGATATGATACATCCGCCGAAACTTTGTATCAGCGATGAAAAAGTTAAAACTACTGATATGGCTCCTGTGCCCTAGACAGAAACCCATTGATGCCGCACCCGTTCTGTCATTTTCCGATGCTATCACTGTTAGTCATATGTTGACGGAGGGCATTCTCCACGGCTATCTTATGAAAATCGAAATTTCATTTCTTCTATCCAACATATCATTCCTTCGTCAACTGCAAATAGTAGTATCTCTGCAACGCAATCAACAAATAATACGCACACACCCGATAACAAGTAATAACTTTATAATTAATGATAATTGCGGCGGCGATCCGCAAGAATTAACAACGACGACGATATTCCCAATGAAGCAAATACCTGCCGCTTCGAAAAAGACGCCATATCGCTAAATAAATCGAATGAGAAAAATACTCTAGTGTCACCCCAATTAAAATTACGCTTGATAAAAAAACCAATTTCAACACCGGAATGGCACATAATAAATTACGTAAAAAAAAAAAAATAGCAATAAACGACATATTTTTTTTTCCCTACCCTGGGCGCGCCAGCGGCCTTGACCCAACAACATGAAAAATTATGAGTTATAATTAAATAGCCAAGCGGTCAGAAATGGAAAAGACAAAGGACAGCAGCAATGGAATAACTGAAGGCAATGGGAAGGAAAGAATATAGGTAGCGTTAAATGGAGTAGGAAGACCCAAAACTAGAAGTTTGTGCGTAAAGAAAGGAGCGTTCGTTAGAGAGTGTAGGACATTCGAATAGGATGTGATTTGAGTCACAAACACAAGAAGGCTCAGAAGCGTGAAGAGTGCAGAAAGGAGAAGGGGACAAAGCGAATCGAAAGCGAGAAGAGGGGAGTAGAGAATGATTGATTATAAGCCTAATTAAGGAAACAACAGTGGAACGACGACAGGTAGGAATAGATTGAAACCAAGGCAGGAAACTAGGAACCGGTTGAATAAGACGGTACTGTGAAAAGCGATTTGTGAATAAAGATGGATACATGTCAGTCCGAAGTCTAGAATGATTAGAGCGTGACAGAGAAAGAATGTCTGAGGAAGGGAAAGGGTCGAGGAAAGGACCAATGCGGGCGGCTGAGCGAGCTAAAGAGTCAGCTGCGTCATTGCCCTCAATATTGGAATGACTAGGGACCCATAGAAAGTCTATGAGAATGGATCGGAACGAGAACAAAGACGAGACAAGAGATCGAATAGAGAGGATGATACCGTCAGAAGTATGAGAAGGAGGAGAGGAGATGGTTTGAAGAACGCCTTTAGAATCAGAAACAATCAGGAATTTGTGAACCCCACTCGTAGAGGATATGAATTGGATTGCACAAAGAATTGAGATCGACTCGGCTGAGAAGATAGAGCAGAAAGAAGGAAGTCTGAAAGACTCAGAGTGCAGGAACGTAGGAGACGTATACGCGCCACCCACGCCCCCATCACTCTTGGAGCCATCCGAGAAAATTAAGGCATGGGAAGGAAAAGCAGAGTTCAGCAGCTGAAGGAATTCGAAGTTGACTACATTGTGAGAGGAAGAATTAGCTCGGACTGGAAGAGAGGAGAAATTGATGGGGTGCCATATGCTATTAAAATCGAGAGAAAAGTAAGGAAGACTGTTATAAGAGGAAACGTAGGGAGAAAAATTGGAAACACGAGCAGCTATATGCGATAAAATCGGAATTCTATGAGGCGTCAAGCGCCAGTGATTTTTGATATGAAGATAGGAAGGAATAATATTGGATGACAAAATGGGGAGGCGTTTTAGTAAAAATCGATAACCGAGGAGTGAACGACGAGTGGAAAGAGGTTGAGTGCAAGTTTCGGATAGAATCGCAGGAATAGGAGAATATCTTAAAGCACCAATGCATAGGCGAAGGCAGGAATTCTGAATTGCGTTAAGTTTCGAAAGGAGAGACTTGGAGGCATTGCCATAAATGAAGGAACAATAATCGAGTTTGGACCGAATAATCGATTTATATAGAATTAATAGAATGCACGAGTCCCCACCCCATCTGAGCGGAGATAAAGATTTGAGGAGATTAAGTCTTTTGATCGAGGAATTATAGATATAATTAATATGTTCATGAAATGTAAGGCGACTATTTAAGAAAAGACCTAGATAACATATGGAATTAACAGTGGGAATAGGTGTACCAGATACGCTGATGTTTATAAAAGCACGATTAAAGGGGCGGAGAGCAAAAATTATACAGGAAGACTTGGAAGGGGAAAGAGAGAGGTGGAGAGTAGATAGAGCATTGCTAAGATGGGACAATGAATGATTTAACTCGTTGGTGGCGGAGGACAGATCATCTGAGGTGGAATAAACTAAAATGTCATCAGCAAAAAGGAGAGAGAAAGAGGGAATAGGGAGCGAAGCGATATCGAAGGAGTAAATATTAAAAAGAGTGGGGCTAAGGCAGGAACCCTGGGGAAGCCCACGATAGACGCATCTGGAGGTGGAAAGTGAAGGAGAAGATAGATAAAGAGTTCTATGTTGAAAGAGGTTGAGTATAAGAGTGATAAGAACCGGAGGAAGATTAAGAGAGAGGAGTTTGGAGCCCAGAGAAGGAAGATGCACATTATCGAATGCAGAGCAGACATCAACAAAAGAAGCGACAATAAATTTCTTTGATAGGAATGATTTATAGATATCTGCAAGGAAGGTACTGATGCAATCTACCGGGCAAAGCCCGGGGCGAAAACCGAACATATTAGAAGGAATTAGATTATTATGCTCAAGCCACCAAACGAGACGGTTATTTATTAAACCTTCAAAGAGTTTGCGCAGACATGAGGCTAGGGTGATAGGACGAAAGGAACACTGGTTTTTTTTGGGAATTGGAATGACGATGAAGTCATTCCAAGACTCAGGAGTAAAACCAGAGAGTAAAAAACAGTTGAAGATATTCAGAAGGGAGAGCAGCGAGGAAGGAGAGAGTTTTTTAAGAATAGGGAAAGAAAGACCGTCCAGGCCAGGAGCAGAAGGAGAGGTTTTATTAAGGACGGACAAGAGTTCCTCGTAGCGGAAAGGAGACGTTAGGAAATGAGATTCTGAGGAATTTGGGAGTGAAGGAATGTACGATTCCTCGAAAGTGGGGACATACGGATGAGCAATAGAGTCCAAGAAAGAGTGAAGTTTAGGCAAAGAAGGATGGGAGAAGTGGGGACGCTCAGAAAGAGGAGATCTGAACGCTTTGGCCATTTTTCATATCTTAGAGAGAGGCGTATCTCTAGAGAAAGATGAACAAAATGATTTCCAAGAGTTCCTCTTGGCAGATTTTGAAATGTACCGAGCTTTTGCGTTAGCTTCTTTGTGAGCTAAAAAGTTGGATATTGAGGAACAAGAGCGAAAGGCTTTGAAGGTAGCGGTGCTTCTTTGGAAGGCAACTTTACACTCTTCATTCCACCAAAGAGAGGAGGCATAAGAGGAAGAACGACCGTGCGAAAAGGAAGAAGGAGGGGAGGAAGCGGAAAGAGCAGAATATAGGGATTGAATGAAGAAGTTGTATTGGGATGACGGGTCGGGAAAATCCAGAATAAGGGGGAGTGAGGAATCCACCAAAGATCGGAATTTATTCCAATCTGTTTTGGAGAGGAGCTAGTGAGGAGCGTGCAAGGGCCTGAAAGGTCTAGAAGGAAGAGCGTTGTTGAGAGTTAGGAGAATGGGGACATGATCACTACCAAAAGTGCCGTCGAGAGTTTTCCAGGAGCTTACAAGACCAAGATTCGGAGATGAAAACGAGAGGTCGATTGCACTAGAAGAAGATGGATGTTTGAAGAAAGTAGGAGAACGATCGTTGTGGAGAAAAAGATTATGGTTTAGAATGAGATTTTCCAGAGTCACACCGTTAGGATTGCGTCCTGCGCAGCCCCACATAGGGGAGTGCGCGTTCCAGTCTCCACCAATAATAAATGGATCAGATAGGGATGAAAGGAATGAGGGCAAAGGAAGGCTAGAGAGGCTGGAGTTGGGGGGATGTACACGCAAGCAATATGTATAGGATTCGGGAGAAGATTTTCAAGAGAAATATGAATCATGTTAGGGTGGTTAGGAAGGGGCGCAGGAAGAAATGGGATATTGTGGGTGAGATAGGATAGATCGTGTCTAATTAAAATTGCAACACCACCATACCCATCCATACGATCAGATCGAACTAGAGAATAACCTTTGAAATCAAGAGACGAGGAGGATTTAAGCCAAGTTTCAGATAACAGCGCTACATGGATATTGTAGAAGTCTAATAGACATTCTACACTTAGTTTATTAGCTCGTAAGCTGCGGCAATTCCATTGAAAGATGTTTATGGCGCAAGACCGCGGCATTCTATTTAAAAGGAGAAGAAGAGGAATTAAAAGAATGAGAAAAAGCAGCGGGAGAAGACAGAGCTGAAACTGAAATAAAAGAAAGGAAGGCAAGGGTAATAGAAAGGGTGTAATACATTAGAGGAGATCGCTTGTAGACAATCTTCCAACTTAAAGAAGAAGATGACAGTGGAAAAATAAGTAGAAGAGAGAAGACGTGTCCGAAGCTGGATACAGGCAAAATTGAAGGTACCTCACCATTAGCGGTACCGTCCGTAATAAAAAATAAACGGGAGAAGTACCTGCACGAACTGGGTTGACGACCAGTTTGTAGGCTTCCTTCCATAATGAGATAACTATGCAGCATAAAGGAAAAATGGAATAAAATTCGAACTGAGGAAAGTTTTGAGTTAATGATTCCTGAGCGAACAGTTATCCTTGGCGAAACGGACGGGATAAAAAGTATAGAATGGGATGCAGGAAGATGGTCAAAAGAGAGAAAAGAATGAAAGAGGATGAAAGAGATGATCTAGTTGAAATGAACGTGATGGGATAGGAAGGCTGAAAGATTATCAAGGAATGAGGAGGAAGAGGATATGGTAAAAGAGGCAAGGAGTTCCATGATAGCTGCGGAGATATGGGAGACAACAAAAGAAGAATCGTTTAGAGAGGAATTAGGAGAAAGACTAGGAGGAACTGGTAAGGGACTGGAAGATATGGAGGGATTGGATTGGGGGGAGACGTCATTATTCAGTGCGCAACCATTAGATGGTAAACGAGAGTAAAGGGATGGAACGAAAGGAAATTGAGGAGAAGGCTTTGAGTAGGATTTGGGTTTGGAAGTTTTGTGGAAAATGGAGGATTTAGGACGTGGAAGAGAGGGGAATTTAGAAGCTTTTGGGGAGACGTTTGAAGAGGAAATAGGGGCTGCGGCGCGATTAGCATAAGAGAAGGCTGGAGAGGCGGAACTGGAGGATTTAACTTTAACGGCTTCGTGAAAAGAGATGTTCTCGAAAGCCATGATTCTTTTTATGTCCTTCTGCCGCTGCCATTCGGGACAAACTCGATCGGAAGCGCTGTGGCTACCTTTACAGTTGCGACAAAAAGGAGGCTCTTGGAGATTCGTACAATCAGAGGAAGAATGTTTAGAGGAACAATGAGAACATGAAGGAAAAGAGCTGCGGCAATGGCGTGCAATATGCCCGAAAAGGAAGCAATTAGAGCATTGGGTGGGAGAACGGATACTTGGGGACACTGTAAAACGAAGTTTGTAAATGGATACCAACTCAGGGAGAGGATTTGGCAAATTTTAATTCGACACTTCTGGTGGGAACTTTGGTTCCATCGGAAGAGCGAAGAATGCGACGAATAGATACTATAGGGATAGACGTAACAAGACCTTCTTTAATTTCCTCAACAGAGAACGAAGGATAAACTCCAGAAATAACACCAATTCTGTATAGAGTATTATGGGGAATGAAAGCTTTCAGCTCGTTAGAATTGAAGAAGGAGCGATTGTTTAGGAAGTCGTTGGCGGTGGAAATGGAGGGGAAGACAATAGAGATACGCCCTCTACCCTAAGGGGTAATGTCAGAGAAGGAGGTGGAAATTTTGCTGATGAGCCTGGCCAGCGCAAGCGGGTGGAAATTTCCAATGTTTTTATTGTCAGAGGTGTTCTCAACGAAAACTTTGAATGGTCCTGGGTATTTGGACGGAAAAGTGTTTTCAAAAGTATCGGAGCTATTGACATTGATCGGCAAATTCATAGTGTTGCTGTTATTATTAGTGTTACTGTTATTATCGTTATTGTTATTACCATTATCATTATTATTATTGTTATTTTCATTACTATTATTACTATTAATATTATTATTGGTGGTGGCGGGGGTGGTAATGATGTTATTGTTGTTATTTTTATTATTATTATTATTATTATTGCTATTATTATTTTTAGTATTATCGATAATAAAATTCTCGACAGCTGTATTAGCACAGTTAGAATTATTTGAAGTGGCGAGATTAGGTGAATCAGGTCGAGATAGCCGCAGATCCTTGCTTGGCAAAACCGCGGTCGGCGAAAGAGGGCCGGAAGGTTTGCGCTTGCCGACAGCGTCAACCTCCATCAAGTTTAGCGATACATTTGGTTTCGCTTTTAAATCTTTAGAGGAGGCCGCCGGGCGGCCCCCACTAGACGACCTCATCGATCAACTGGCTTAAGAAAGAGAGGGGAAAATAAAAAGAAAAAGAAAAAAGAAAAAAGAACGAAGTGAATTTAAACAAACTGAAGTATTAAAATGTAAAGGCGAAAAATAAACGTAAAATAGATCGATATTAGTTTGTTTTTTTTTTTTTTAATTGGGCTCGTCAACCGAGGGCCTTCACCCAGAAACAATTAAGGGAAAACGAAAGTTATACAGTGAGGCGATCAGCTATCGCTAATAAGAAGGAAACAATGGAGGGGATAATAAGTGTAGAAGGAAAAGACAGAATATAACGAGCACAAAAAGGAGCAGGAAGCCCCAGCCCAAGCAAGTGGGAATATAGAGCCGAGCGCTCCACCGAAATAGCAGAGCACTCAAAGAACACGTGATCGGTGTCACAAACAACCGCATCATTTGAATGGAGAGGACAACATGGGGAAGAGGACAACGAGAGGCGAAAGCGTGAGGAAGGTAGCAAGGAATGGTTTAAGCGCAAACGCACAATGGAGACAACAGAGCGAGGAAGTGAAGGAAACAGAAGGAATCAAGGATTTGAAGGAAGATTAGGCTGAACTGACAGATAAAAGGAGCGACAATTAGAAAAGGAGGAAGGGTACATATTCGACCAAAATCTGAGATGAAAATGTTTACACAAAGGCAAGATATTAGAGGATGGGATTTTTTTGAAGAAGAATGTAGAAGAAGAAGCAGCAACCCGAGCCAAAGAATCAGCCATCTCATTACCTGAGATGCCAGAATGACCAGGAACCCAGATCGATATTAGTTACTAAGTAAAGTTAAAGTTAAATGCGACAGCGAAGAAACCGAAATTATGTATCTAAATAGATAACAATGAAGCGATCTCACCGGTCTGCCGAAACAACTGATTACCGAGCTGATAACAGGAACGCGAATGCACACGAGATAACGATTCACATAAACGACATAGACAAGCTAACCTCTTTTCTCCTGAACCTGATCAGAATGTTAAAATTATAACCAAAATAAAACATCGCAACGATAATATTAATTTTCTTACTTTTCGACGCACTCCAGGTAATATATCCATAATTTTGGTGATTATAACGTCAAGAACACATATCGGGAATCCGGATTTAACATGGCCACAGGTAAAGAGAGCTCAAAAAAGCATTATGCTGTAACCGATGCAATATAAAAACGAGCGGATCGCCTACGTGCTGGCCCCACGAATAAAGGAGAAATTCCCTTGCTGGACTTTTTCGTACTCAAGGGATTAATATCAAATTACGCGGAAATAAAATTCCAGTCAAGCCTATCATCTGATTATCTTCCAGCACTCAGGATAATAAGTAACGGAATAATAAAAAGGAAAAAAGTTAAACCAAGGTTACATAATAAACCAACCAATCGGAATATACTCAAAGAAAAGGTAGATGTGAAAATATCATTTTAAATGTATCTAAATTGAACTGGAAAATAAATTTTGTAATTTTATTATAATAATTCAAGAATCCGCTCGGAATTGCAAAACCAGACAACTCCAGCTATCTGTTATTCGGCACTGATCCGAAATGGAATTATTGACAAACAAGCAGACATCCGAACGATAAAAGAAAATCAAATAAACAAATTGAAACGATTAATCAGTTACTCCCCTAAAATTTAAAAATAACAAATTTAGACAATTTCCATCTTTTCCGTCTCCTATGGCAGGGAAATATTTTTCATGGAAGACGACCAAAAATCTGAAATAACCAAAAAATGCGACGCATTAAATCAATAAAGTTCGTAGTGCGTGAAGAGTAATGAAAAAGTAGAAGCATTCGTGCTAACCATCTTGCTACTAGCATCTTCACTCCAAATCCCGAAGATGAAATCAGCAAAATAAACGTTTATCCTTCAATAAAACCTACCTCGCCGAGAGAGTTTAAAAATACGAACTCGAAGAAAGCTCCTGCATACGATAACAGTTAAATCCTTAAAAGAGCCACCACGCAAAACACTACCTACGCTAATATATTTAACGCAATACTAAGATCCTAGTATTATCCGGTACAATTAAAGTTCTCGCAAATACTCCATTAAGCCGTCCCGATAGATAAAACCTCATACAAGCCGATTTCGCGATTTCCGATAATATCGAAGCTATTTCGGAAATCTTACCCTGATTTTTAAAAGAGTACTAAACAACAAGTTACCCCATTCCATTAGTTTGGAGGGTGAACACTCTGCAGTCCAACAGGTGCATCGAGTGAAGACAAAAAGTTGGACCGGACTTGGAGAAGAAAAGAAAATGCGATGCCGTTTTCTTAAATGTAAGTCAGGCGTTCGATAAGGTCATGAAAAATGAAAAAAACTATGTCTCATATTAGTACAGTAAATTATTATCTTCATATCTAAATGCTAGATTTCATGACATAAAATTTCTCATATATATATACATCCAATGTGTTCTCCAGGAAAGCGTACTGATTATGTTATACAACAGATTTCTGGTTGACAATAGTTAGCCGCTTTTGCTAATGATACTGCAGTTCTATGCTTCGATGTAAAACCGACCAATGCAAAAATATTGGTTTACAAATGGCAATTAGTAAAATAATACGATATCAAAAACGGCGAATCAAAACAAATGAAAGTAAATTATCTCATACATTATTTACTAACCGATATGTAGAGACACAAACAATAAGATAATACTAATTAAAAAACAAGGAATGAGTTCAAATTTAAAATCAAAAAAACATACAGGTTTTGATGGGAAAAAATCTCAGATTTCTATCGCTAATAAATTATTGCGATAAAAACTTACACCGGTATATATGGGAAAATATGGTTGCAATTTGTGATGCTCTAGCACAAAAAGTCATATACAAAAATACTACTAAAACGTATCATTACGAACAATGATCGTAGGCTCCACGGTACATAAACAATAAAACAGTGCTTAATATACTGATCGAAGTATAGATTGAATGATGCGATTAAAAGAACAGCGGCAAAATATCATTACATATAATCATACAAACTGACAACCTATTGAAAAATTTCTAGGATAGAGAAGCGCGCGGATTAAAAAGAACTAAGCCGCTAGATCTGGCTTAACTTAATAACGAATAATGGGCCTTGGTCAACGGATGAATATTCCGCGAGTGATTCAATTACATTGATAGGTCACGGGGGTCAGGGGCAGATTTAAAATAAATAAGTAAAACAAAAAGTTCTATACCCTAAGGATATACTCGATAGGACTACGGAGTTTTGATTAAGATTTTATTTTATTAACGTTTGTTTTATTATCCTTGTCCTTCTAATTATAATTAGGATGAATCTTCGAAATTAGAATTCTTGCTTTATAAAAACCGTAATTCGTTAACGAAAACAACGGATAAGTAAATGGAAAATCGTAAAGACTAAATGAAATACACTCTCTGTTGCTTATTGTAGGAACATTTTAATAATTAGATAACAAATTCAGTCCAGTTGGTATAATTAATTCTATTTAAAGGCGTGGAGCCAACAGGTGAACTATATATTTTTTTTTAATATACCGTAGACTATATACGTTCAAGATCTATTTGGTCATTTCTTTTATGATGATCGATACTTTCACTTTATCGCGAAACACTTTTTGCATCTGTGATCAACAATTTACGAGAACTCGTCACTACGACGACTATTCTTGCTTTTTTGACAACGATTGACACCATGCCTTTCCCCTCTTGCCAATCGCCTTTATTACCAATTTTCAAACTCGCCCCGCATTGTAATTTGTATTAGTTTTGCGTGGACTAAATTCGTTAACAAGTTCCATACAAACCTTAATGCTACGTATATATTCTATTTTATTTTTATTTTATTTATTTATTATTATTCTTTTATTTATATATCCTCGCATATGATACATACACCAGAGAGAAAAAAACAAAAAAGGAACACTTCAATTACAATTTTAGCGAAATATGCAAGAATGCGCCGCCGTACGAAGCATGAAACGTAAATACATCTGTGCGTTCACTTTTGGAAAAACAAACAAAAACTGAAAAAGCACTTAACACACGTTTGAAAAAAAAACCGGTTTTATAATAACAACATAAAGTGAGAAAAAAAAGGTATAATTTGATCACGAGAATTTCTTCTTCGGACGTGTCTGCGTAGGAAAAACAAATGGATGAGAAGATTTCTACAACGCTTACAAAGATAAGGCGTTTTTCTTTTTAATATCATTTGCGGCTCGAATGTTTTAACGTATTTTCTTTCTTTAAACCTCACGAACTTAATTTCAAGTTAGAAAGCGTATTTTTTTATTTATTCGATTTATTTATTTTATTTTTTATTTGCGAGTGTGGCGCACATTAAACCATTTAACCGCGGTTGTATAGTACAGAACTGTACAACGTCGCTTGCTATAAACCAGAAATTGACTTGTCAAGAAATGCACGATATTTCTCGTAGTTCACAAATCGCACCATCTATAAGTCTCGTGCTGTTCTTCCCAAATGTTGTACAGGGTACACTATTATTATATAGGGTACTACTCATTACTAGCTAGCTCGTAGACCATTTGTGCAGTACCGATAAGAAAGAATGCGTACAGTCTGTCATGCGAAAGAAGTCTAAACTAACCGAGACGCGATGATATCACGAATTCAGGAGACTTCAGATCAACCTTCAGTCGATCACGTATCAGACGTAACAGTCATCCTGTTATCACCACGTGGTCCGTCTGAATCAGAACGGGTCGGAAAAAAAGAACGGATGAACGCATAATAAAGATGAAACAAAAACAAGGTTAGTGCTTCCAAAAAGGAAAAGAATAATAGACATATGGCAATATGATATATTTTTTATCGGTAATCAATACATGTCTTATTAGTAATACACCAATTTGAGCATGATGCTCGGCAATCAAACTTGGACGGACTTCTTTCGCTTGACAGACTATACATATTTCACTTAATTCGTCATAATCGAATAGCCCGCAACTACAAAACCTCTTCTCGCTCAAAGGCCTGCTTACAACCGTATCAGAGTCGCCTTTCAGACCCCCAAATACGTCAATCATCGTTTTCTCGGTTATATTTTATTTCGTTCGCAGTAGAGTATTTTTGTATCACAAAGTCGGAATAAGTAATAATACTTCAAAAAAGAATGACGAACGTAACAGAACGGAACCATCAAGAAATATCGCAGCAAAGTCACAGAATCGGATACAGACACATTCGGAACAAGAAGTATCCAAAGATCTGAACTTCAAAAGACGGGGACGGACCGATTTCAACATGGTGGCCACTGAAATGTAACTTTTAAATTCCCGGTTTATTCACAGTTTTCCTAGTCCAAATCTTCCCGATTTCCGGATTACTAGAATTGCACAAAAAGAAGAATAGAATTTTTTTGTTACTATTGGCAATACTCGATCACGCAACATATATTTAATATGAATAAAACAGAACTTCGTAATAAATAATTTTCGGAAACAACTATGTTTTAAAAAGATATTTATTCGCTTATATGATAAGCGAATAAATATCTTTTTAAAGCATAGTTGTTTCCGAAAATTATTTATTATGAGTAATCACTGTGAAAGCTTTAAATATTTAAGAACTTCGTAATTTATTCTCGAGTGTGAAGTACCATTAAAAAATGCCTTCATTTTTCGCTTCAATGATTTTTTTTTTTTTTTTTTTTGTTAAAGATATTGTTTTTGGCTATTTTTACTTTTTCCCCGATTTTATTCCCGGTTGGGTGTCCACCCTGTTCAAGTTCTTGCGCTAAATCAGTTTTCAGGAAATAAATTTCGGCAGAGCTACAGACTGCAACATAGAATCGATAAAGCCTCGAGTAAAACACAATTTAGTTTCATAGCGAATAGGGACACTAGAGATGCCATAGTGCGATTAAAAGTGATAATACAGAGAACTTTAAACATAAATAGAGATGTATCAGTATGTTATGTCGATTACGAGAAAGCTTTCGACAGAGTTGATCATTTGAAACTAATCGATGTATTTGCAAAAATTAGATATCGATCGTAATTAATATACAACTTATAAAGCATTTATATTGGAATCAGAGGGCAAATATGATGGTAGGAAGTGAATACGCCGAAGAATACTGTTGTATTAAAAAAAAAAAAGAAGTTCGACAAGGATGCTCGCTGCCTCCTACGATTTTCAATGTATATGCCGAGGAAATAATGAAATGCTCGAAACTAAATGCATTGGGATGATTGCGAATTAATGGACAATTAATAAATAGCATTTCATACGCGGATGTGATAAAGGAATAGTAGCCGAAACAGCAGCCGAACAAATGCAACGAATGCTAGACATCGTAAATAAAGAAGGAAAAAAGTATAATATGAAATACAAATAAAACGAAAATAATGAAGTGCTCCAGGTCAAAAAGCGTAGAGACACAACTACAAATGTAGAAGGACAGCGACTAGAATGTGTTAAACAATATTAGGGGTACCGATAACTGAAGACATGGAAATAAAATCCAGAATAGCAATGACCAGACGACAGGCTTTTGGGAATTTAGAAAAAATAATAACAAATAAAAAAATGAATATATAGATAAGAAAATATTACGGTGCTATGTGTGGTTCCCGTAATGCAATATTCTGCTGAAACCTGGACACAATAAGTGCAGAATATTGTGAAAAAAGAATTGACGCCGTTAAAATGTGAGCATAATATAGGCGATGCTAAAAATCCCGTGAACGAATTTCATAACAAACTGTCAGGTAAATTAGACAAGTTGCAATTATATGAGACAATATAAAAAGAAGAGGAATTGCATTGCACACAAAATTAGAGAAGAAGGCTTATTCAATCTGGTCACAAAAAGGAAAATTAAAGAAAAATGTCTAACAAGGAGAAGGAGAATGGAAATGATGAATACCGAAACAGCAGGAATTAAAGACTTCTTCCTATCCACAAAATTAGCCAGATGCGGGAATTTATAATGTTCGTGACATGCAACCTCCCGAACGGGAGATACAACGATAATGATGATGAGAGAATCAGTCACCCCGCGAGACTTCGGGGAAATTATTAATCGAGGACCATAAACGTGGTTGTCTACGCACTTTCAAGCTTTTCATGCTCTTCATTCAAAGCTTATAATCACTAATTTCTAATTAAAAACCGAACTGATGTGTGACGACAAAAGGAGCCTAATTGATCTAAATCTATATCTAAATCTGAATCTGAATTCGAACAGAGAATGAACTGATGCGAGTAAATTAACTTCAAGTGATCTCGATATCGAGTTATATTCCTTCGTAGAAAGCATCTCTCTGGGCTTCGAGAAATTGTATATAATTTGTCCGTTACTATAATAATCTTCAATCCGCATACTTTCTGTACATTTAACAATTAACAATAAATAGCGATTTCGGAAATAAACACATCGTCTTATCTATCAACAAAAAAATATTAAAATGTCACGAACACGTCGCACAAAACGGAAGAGAAGAGACCTGCAAAATTTGTAATGTATCCCATTAGACGGGATGAATACAATTTTTAGAAAAACAAAATAAAAAATAAAACATAATTTAGAATAATTGGTGCCTTGTGCGAATGCACGTGTGCCTGGAAATGTTGTCCGTTAGGTAGCCAATCACCGGTCATCGAGGAAAACAAGGATCTACCTGATTCGGTCGGCTGCAGCGGTCTCAAGCGGAAAGGCGGGAGAAATTTAGATTAGACAAGAAACGATTTTTTTACAAAAATCAGTTGCGTTTTTACCTTTGATCAAATAAAGAGTATTTTCTCTACCTTCGCTAAGGAGTTGTTCGTTTTCACTGAAGTTTCACGTTTCTATCAAATTAAGGAAAACAGTTGTGATTCTTTTGTTCGGAAAAGTATAAATTTGATTTCGCGATTTATCGTCATCGAAAGTATTCGATATTCGCCAAGTCAAGTAAATTCGAAAACTATCGAACATTTATAAATAGAAATAACGTCGAGTCCGATTTCTCTGTGCCAACCGACCAGCGAACCGCCAACGACAATAGTGATACGTAGCGTTTTGTTTTATATTTTTATGTATCGATTTATATTAATTGTAACCGTTGTTTTCGGAAATAATTATTGTGTTTTTCAGCGGTCGACCGGTACCAAAAGATAGGTGTCACCGTTATATCTAATACATTGTTTTAAATTTCAATTGAATATTTTAATTTCGTACTAATAATCATTATCTTAAATAATAAAAATAAAATCCACGAGAATAAAAATCTCGTAATTTGTATCTCTGAGGGCATAAACAAGCAAACGGCTAATATACCGTTACAAATTATATAGTAGGAGAAAAAAAATCCCAAAAGCGAGACCGTCGACAAATCGATGATCAGATGACACAACAACAAAGAGCTAACGAACTTGATGTGTCAAGCAAGAGAAAGTAGCCAAAATAGCAATCAGTGAAGAAAAGTCATGCGAGATGCATTAATGAAACCACGATGCTAGTTTAACGACTTCGAGGAAGATAATAAATGTTATATATCATTCGAGTAACCACTTAGAAAATACTGCACAAGAGGTAATTAAATTATTAAAGTATCGTGAAAAAAGAAGAAAATTTATTATACTGTTTTTACACCGATCATTAATTTTAAAATAATAATAATAATAATGAAAGAAAATAAAAATAAAAGTACAATTTACTATATCGCTAACGTTTACAATACATGTGTTGCCTCGTTAAATTATGTACAACAATGCACGTGAATATATACATATATAGGCTGTTTAATTTCAGTGACGCGCGCGCGCAAAAAAATGTCTCGGAGCTACCGGTAGAAGGGCCTGTCTTTTTTTAACATCTAAGGTTGATGGTGCGTTAAAGCCGAAATTGCAACCATACCGAAATGATCGTATGTCGTTGCAGTATCCACTTCTGTATAGCGTCGTCGTTGTTAAACTTACCACACGCGTCAACTGTACTGCAAAGGAAGATTTTTTTTTTCTTCTTTTTTTAAATTGTTATTGTATTACAAACTGGCCATCTAGGCCATTTAGCAATATTCTTAACAGGGAAATATTTAGCATGAAGGGAGAAGTACCCAATAGTACATACCCGATAAATTCAATACCTTAAACAAGGTCATGAGGTTTCTTACGCTTCAGCCGCCTCCTATCATTAGCAGTATGTAGCAGTCCAGCAGCAAGTTTATTCGGATGACTTTCAAGTCGTTCTGCGTGTCTTCAGGCATGAGTTTTAATAACATCTGCCACATACTCTATCCCTAAATCTTGATGCAAAGTTTGATTTGATACATACCATGCAAAGGAAGATGTTGTCATACTTGTCATCTGTTTCTTCGACGTAATTTTCTTTTTAAGCAAGCCTCAAGGTGCGAATCGGTATTTATTCAGTTACCTTTTTTTAGTCGCCGCTTTAAGCGTAGGATTTTCGCACCTGTTTATCCCTGTCGACCAACTGCAGGTACCGAGCTATTTCGGAACAATGTTTAGTTATCATTTTCAATCTATAGCGGGAATTTAAAAGAACTCGGACTAGCCACTGCCGCCGATTTTCCGCAGCAACCTTTACAGCTCAATGTCCGGGCTATAATAATATTACACCGTAGTTTACTAAACAACAGCGATGTTTCGTTTTAGTATAGAACACATCACGTGTTTCCGCATATTGAAAACATCGGAAATCATCATTAATGTCCACAGCTGACCAGTCGAAATGAACAAACGAAATCAACAAACGAAATGAACAAATGAATTAAACGAACAAATAAGTGAACAAACGAATAAATAAACAAACGAATAAGTGAACAAACGAATCAATAAACAAACGAATAAGTGAACAAACGAATCAATAAACAAACGAATAAGTGAACAAACGAATAAATAAACAAATGAATAAATAAACAAACGAATAAGTGAACAAACGAATAAATAAACAAACGAATAAGTGAACAAACGAATAAATAAACAAACGAATAAGTGAACAAACGAATAAATAAACAAACGAATAAGTGAACAAACGAATAAATAAATGAATAAGTGAACAAACGAATAAATGAACAAGATAACATAAAGCAGAGGGCGCGTTTTTGTTGTCTTCCCGTTTCTTTTAATTGCTATTTTAAAATATCGTTCCACCAAAAATTCAGAAAAGGTGCAAATGTCAGATGAAATTATTTTAGAGGAAAATCAGAATATAAACTGCTAAGATATATTTTTGCAAAACCCACAAATGGGAACAATTAAATGCGTCTAGTAAATTTCAAACTTTTCTTAAAACTGACACAAACCAAAATATCAAATATATTCGTGTGGGGAAAAAAAAAATCAATAACGTTTTTTTTTGTTTCGAAATTTTTTTGAAATACAAAACCGCAAAATATAATCCGCTCATTTTTGTTTTTTACCGTTAGGACCGTGCCCGGGAGCTCTTTATTAATAATAAATAAAATAATCTCGCTACCGGATACCGAATAATTTCGAAAATTAAAAGGAAAAACTTAAATGTCTCAAAATTTGAAAGGTGATTAAGTTCCAGATTATAGTAGCTCGATTAGACAAATAGGTAATTGTTTATCAGAATTTTTAATACTCAACACACGCCTTTTCTTCGCTTAGCAGATTTTTGAAAAATAAAATTTTCAATCTCCTCCACATTTCTTCGAACAAAGCCTCCTCGGAAATAAATTCAGGTACCTTTGCCGTCGATAATTAAGTAAGTACGAAGGGTCAGCGGTTTTCCGAGTGTTGTTGTATCCAGCAGGATTGCAAAAAAAAAAAAAAAAAAAAAAATGTTTGCACTACCACTAAAACGAGGAAGGAGAGTCCGTGTTAAAAAAGACTCTTGCTCTACACAACTCTCTTTAAGCCTTACTTACAGTTGAAAGTTCAATACTCATCCCCTAGCCCGCGCGAAACATAGGCAGCACAAGTGGCGCGAGGCTGTAATCCGCTCTGACTGAAAATCGGCGCAAAAGAATTCAATTGTTCGCTCGTTTCAATCGGAATACTTAAACGCACACAGAGCAACGCGTACAAGCTAATTAAGTCGTTAAGTGCAAACCGATAAGAAATGACACACTTACCGACAACGTGACCGGAAGACGACATCTGACGGATTCTTGAAAATTTCGCTGGCGGATAAAAACAGATTTAAGCGGTTGCTTTATTCGCTCGAATTAGCGCCGATTATACGTGAAATTCATTACCGAAAAGTAGCCAATGAGAATCGTATTTCACTCGTAACGCGCACTCTAGTCTTCCGACTGTTACCAAACTGCGATAAACGTACCGAACAGCAGGAACAGTTGACCGCACTATACTATCAGTGTAACGATCATCAGATGCCGCACTATTACAGAATAACAGTTTCCGCGAGCATGTATTGTTTCTTCGTTGAATGTAACACCTCCTGCGTCAAGCTGAAACAACCGAATTACATGATTATTATTAAAATGCCGTACTGATAACGAATATTAGATTTCTTATCAGTAACTTTGACGCTACAGACACTTCTATCGACTCACGATCGTATACGTTGCGTCACCGCGATCGCGCGCAACCGCTAACAACAATTCTTAAAACAACCTCGTTGCCGAGTTTTCACTCGAAGACAAGAGAGCAATCGTTGAGTAGTTCGCTACGTAAAGGCGCGAGTGCAGCGCTAAACTTCGACCACAACACAACCGAATATGCTTTTCCTCGTTCGCAATGGATTTCATTTTGTTTTCAAAGTTCACCCCCCCCCCCCCCATCCACAAGAGTGACCGGTCTTCGCTTTTTTCCACAAAAAAAAAAAAACAAGTCTTTTAAGAAACGCTACGAATGAGAGTACGCTCCGCATTATATCAGGCTACGTGCCCAAAGAAAAAGAAAAAAAAAAAATATATCAGGCTATGTCAAATTACACACTACTCTATTTTGCATCTTAATGAAAAAGATAGCGATCGAGTTTGACTTTCTGGAGCTTCGTAAAAAAAATTTTTACTTCTACGCTACGGGCTCAACTCTGCCGGAAGCAGAATACAGAGCAGAATTTACACAAAACATACTGGAAGCTTACAACTAGTTTGTCGTTGGTCCAACAAATTGATATCATGCGCCTCCGTTTATAAGCTGACAAACAACCACCTGAGATAGTTTAGCTCCTAAAACAAAATTAAGCAAAACGCTACACGTTTATGTCGCGGTTGCTTCCCCAAACAACCCGCAGCATAGCAGTGCGTTGAGAAGCCTGTTGCCGAGCACGTCACCTGCGAAATGTCCCTCTACTACTATAGCCTATCTCATCACAAGAATGGAAAATTATCTAGGAAACGTAATCAATCGGCTCCTCCAGTTCATTTATAGCTTTGCGATTAAATAACTCTATTGTTAATATCAAGAACAATGCGAACAAATAAAAGAAAAAAGAAAAAAGCTTGTTACGACGATAGGTATTTTTCACTTCCAATAATGAAAGAGCATACACACACATCGGCATAACTGAAAAAAGTGGTAATATATTTTTACAGACCATCTGACAGAAACACTCGAAAAAGATCAAGGAGTATTACAACTGAGCGACGAGAGCTGAAAGTAGACTCGTTAACCCTTGAGTGCCCCCCCCCCCCGTAGAAAAAGCAAAGTGAAAATTATTTTGTATATTTTATTTAAAAAGCTTTCAACTTGAATATATCTGAAACAAAATATATATTATTGTATATTACTATAATGTTTTCCTTATCAATTTAACATGGAAGTATTTAATGATGACTTCAAAGTTGACGTGCATTGTAGTGCACATGGGACACGTTTAAGGGTTAAATCGTGCATCTACATTTAAAATTAAAACTCCGCTGTAGATTATTCCGCGTTAGAGAGAAAAAAAAAAACTTCTATTTTTAAACGTTAAAAAAAAGTAGACAAATGTGTACACGAAACTAAACCGCTTATATGCAGATTGTTCAAACTAGATTCTGATTTCGAAATCCATAATCACCGCGTTACTAGTTTGCAAAAAACTAACGCGAAAAGGATTGGCGAGGTTTAAGCTTCTTAACCTCTGATATCAAAAACGCCGGCGCATGCATGCGCAGTAATAAAATAACATTTCGGTAGATTATTTCCTAACCATCGTCGATTAAAAGTTTACTGTTCGCATACTTTCAAACCGATGACGGATGGTTTGTAAACCGTGTCGTCAGACTATTTTCGAATTTCCAGTTTGAAACTTACGTGGTGCATATAATATTCAAATAAAACTTGTTTTCGAATTAGTTCATTTATATATATATATATATATATATATATATAACTTGGCCACTTTGGCCTCGCTAAGAGCTATGCCCCTTGACCCCTCTCGTTTCATATATGTTTCTTTCTCTTCTATTCTTTGTATAAAATGATCGAAATTTACAATGTAATTCTTACTGGTATCAACACAAAAAAAAAAAAAAAAAAAAAAAAAAACAAACAAAACATAATCACCAAAATCCCTTATCCTAACATTTAACTTTCATTACATAAAATTAAGACATTTTTTCGTTACATAAAATTGTGATATTTTTTAAATAACAATAACAAAAATCTTATAAAATATAACAAACGTTACATAAAATTGGCACATTTTTTCTAATGGGGGATAGCCTAAGAATTATGTTTTAATTAATAATATGTATATATAATATTAATTACAACATAATTTTTAGGCTACCCCCCATTAGAAAAAATGTGCCAATTTTATGTAACGTTTGTTATATTTCATAGGATTTTTGTAATTATGTTATCATATTCATATGGACCGATTTAGAATTACGTTGTAAATTTTGATCATTTTATACAAAGTATAGAGGAGAAAAAGATAGAAGTGTAAGCAAGAGGGGACAAGGGGCACAGCCCCTTGCGAGGCCAAAATGGCCGAGTTATACAGTTTTTATAACTTTTACAAAAGAAAAAAATAAGTAAATAATTTTTGATTTTATAAATCAGTGTTTGAATAATGCAAATGATTTGACCAATCCTGAAATTTTATATGAATTTACACGATCATCATATAATTGCCGTTACTTTCTTCCATAAAATGCAAAATAATATTTTAACCTTAGAATACATATACATATACATATATACATATACATATACAGATATATATATATCGAAATACATGACACTCCCCACTTAATCACGAATTTATCAAATCTGAAGGATAACTTAAAACGATCACGTTCAGAAACCTCATCAAAGACAACCGAAACTATTGCCCAAACAAAGAAAGTAGACAAACAAAAAAAAAACAGCAAAAAAAGAGACGGAAAAAATAAACTACAACTCCATCAACGTCCACTATGCTTGATCAAAGTAAAGGAAAAATTGAAACAGACTCCTCATCGGACTCAGAATCAGAAATAAATCACTTTAAAACACCGCCATTGCCTCGTTTGAACAGTATTACGTACAGAACGTGGAGCACAATTGATTTTACATTAAGTTCTAGTCACATTGCCCATCTCATTGAGGTTCATCATCATGAAGATATGGGCGGCAGTGATCACTTTCCACAAATCAGAAACATGAAAGCAAACATGGCCTCACATATAAGCCGGCCAGCCCTGAATTTCAAAGAAGCAAATTGGGAAATGTTCCAGCAGTTATGTCAGACCGAGGTCGACATTGATGACAGTAACACGGATACAATGGTTCGCTCATTTACCAACGGAATTCTAAAATGTTCCGAAATATCAATCCCGAGAAACAGGCCGTTATCCACAAAGTTCTATTACCGTGGTGGTCAGAAAAGTGCTCGCGAGCAATAAGGGAGAGAAGAAAGAGATTAAAACTTCTGAAAAGATTCCCTACACTGGAAAACTATACAGCTTTTCAACAGGTTCGAACAACTACAAGATGGATACTAAAACAAGAAAAAAGGAGATCTTGGAACGAATACACGTCAACACTAACTTACAAAACACCGATTCATCAGCTATGGAAGAAAATACGAGCGTTATATAAATACGTTGACCTACCAATCCCTACAGCGATTTCAAAAATAATCAGTTGACACCCACATCACTAGTAAACAAACAACGTTTAGCAAACGAACAACTTGACCTCAGCTCATCAAATTCGGAAACATATAATGCACCCATAAGTTTACACGAAATCCATAATGCCATCCAGAAGACGAAAATATCTGCTTGTGGCGCCGACAGATTTCACATTCTGTTCTTGAAACGCGCCCCAGAATCAATAATTAACAAACTCATGCTGATATACAACCACGTATGGACTAATCAATCTTTTCCTCAGCAATGGAGAGAAGCTATTATAGTACCCATACATAAAGCAAATAAAAACCCGCTGAAACTAGACAACTATCGACCGATTTTACTGACATCCGTACTATGTAAAGTATTCGAAAAAAGTAGTAAATCGACGATTACTATGGGAATTAGAAAACAGAAATCTTATATCAACGACACAGTGTGGTTTCCGTCCATCGCGTTCAAGATCAGTTATTCTACCTACAGTCAGAAATCTTAAAAAATTTCAACGAATGCACACACTTGCAGTATTTTTTAATATAACAAAGGCATTCGACAGAATATGGAAAGAGAAATCTCTTACCATACTATACAAATGGGGATTCCGAGGAAATAGAATGTACTTCATCAAAAACTTCTTATCGTCTCGTGTCTTTCGCGTTCGAATCGGCTCCATGCTTTCATCGGAAAAAACCTTGGACAATGGCGTCCCACAGGGCTCCGTCCTTAGTCCCACATTGTTCATCATCGCGATAAACGATCTAGTATCCATCGTCCATCCACTAATTATTCATCGGTTGCAAAAATGTAGAAGCAGGAGCTGCACTACTGCAAACTTTAGTAAACGAAGCCCAACGGTGGGCTTCATAAACTGGACTAGAGTTTTCAGCCCCGAAAACAACTTGCATCCATTTCTGCAGATTACGGACATGTCAAAAATCGCTATCACTATCATTACAAAGCACAAGAATACCAAAATCTCCGACTGGTAAATATCTCGGCTTGTTGTTTGATCAAACCTTATCATGGAAGCAATTTGTAAATCAATTAAAACAGTCCTGCTTAAAAAACTTAAACCTGTTTAAGAAACTATCCCACACAACATTCGGTTCAGACAGACACACACTACTCTAAATATATTTCGTACTATTATTAGACCTCGCCTAGACTACGCAGCACGCATTTACGGCTCAGCTTGCAAATCGACACAGTGCTCGTTGGACTCGATACACCATAATCAGACTAGCGATCGGCGCATTTCGCACTAGTCCAATAAGCAGCACATTATGCGAAGCCAACGAATGGCCTTTAAACGTTCGTCGAGATTATTTAGCGGTGAAGTTTTTAATTTACCTAAGAAGTACAAATAATATCCCTGATGTTCTACTGACGCCTGAAGTCTCGTACCGTTCTAGTCATTTGGCAGAACTTCTAAACAAGCGCGCATATGCTGACACCAGAAGTATTAATGTACCGAATAATAATATCCTTCATAAAAGAATCTCCGCTCTTCCACCAACACATAATTCGGAAATACGGTGCAACGTGGTGTTGACCAACAGCACAAAATCTGACATACTCTTTTCATATGGACGAACGCATTGAAAGAATACAGTGCGCATGAAAAGTATTACACGGATGCTGCAAAAAATATCGAAGGCACTGGATGTTCCTTTGTAACAGCAAATCACCAGCTATGACGTTCCAATGGAACTGTTGGTAATGTCGGCTGAATTAATTGCGATCAAATTAGCCATCGAATCCGCCATAGATCAGAATTACGATCGCATTATCGTATTTACAGACTCATTACAGGCCGTCAATGCGATTAATGAATGGCATGCTACCCTGAAAAACCCGATTGTTCAACAGATACACTACTTGGGGGTATTAGCTCGACTATGGACATAGTAATATGTTGGCTACCAGGACATTCAACCACGTAATTAACTTATGACGCCAGTTTTCTACAGTTAAAGAGCTGCCTACATTTCCGAATCAATTTTAATTAATCACGTCTATACCGAAATGGTTTAAAAATAGAATTACAACAGTATAGTAAATTTATAAATAATAATTTGACATATTTGCGTCGGCGAAAGAAAAAATTACTGACTAGTTTCAAATCGATCCCTCGCAATTCGTCCATGTACCGAAGCACGATAAAAGATTCAGTTTTAATTATGTAACTATTACCGACTTCGAAAAAGAAAGGTTATATATATATATATATATATATATATATATATATATATATATATATATATATATTGGCGCGTGTATGTTTTTTTATATATATATATATATACATTTGTTCGCGCATAACTAAGACCCATGTACTATTCATTTGAAAATGCGGTATGATACCAAGAAAGTACCGGTGAATATCGGTGAAGGTCTCTAAGCAAAAGGGATCAAGGGGCATAGTCCCTTGTGGGGCCAAAATGGCCGAGTTATATATATATATATATATATATATATATATATATATATATATATATATATATATATATATGTGTATATTTAGGAATTGGCATAATATTCAAATCCGTCGTGTAATAAATATATTTTGTTTATGTCTATATTCAGTTTTAATTGACAACGGTAAATAAATGAATTATTTTCTACCGTAATAATTAAGCGTAACATTTTAATAAACACTGAAGCAAACAGTGGCCACCTCCTTTTTAAAACTGCTCGTTTTGCATAGCCCTGACCATAAAAGACGTCCACCGATCGACTTTTCTGGACAAACTTCTAAAATTCGAGAATTTCATCAAAGTCGCGGCATTGGAAAAGACCCCCCCCCATGTATGTAAGGCCAAGAAGTTGTCTTTTCATAGCGCAATAAACTTTGGGCAAGTGAGGAGTATGTGTGAAATTGTCGAGACAAAATGACGCATAGGCGGGATTTGTCGATTATATGCTTGTGGGAGGATAGCGATGAGACAGATTCGCAGCCGGCTGCGGATCTTGAAATTGTAACAGAACGTCCCTTCCGGTGGTCACCATGGTTCAACTACGTGCTTAACAATCAGCGAAACCTATCTAAATTGTAATTTTTCGTTGGAACTCTTCACCGCTTTCAAAAGAAACAGTAAAAACGATCAAGCTACTGCCTGCTGAACGCTGTGTCAAATGCTAGCAGAGCTGCGTAATCAGCTTGATGGAGGAAAGCGCTCTCGTTCTGGCGAATAACTCCATATTCAAAATGCGACAGATATATATAGTGCGCAGGTTTCTGGTGGAAACGCTAAACGTGCCCCGATTACCAAAGGGGAAAACTAAAAATGCCCGTAAAGCTTCTTCTGCTGAAAATGAACATTTCCCTTACCTATGGCAGAGCTCCCTGCGTCCAGCACGTACTGCAAAATTTTCTTTAACGGAAGACTTAAGCATTTTTTGTTTAGTAGGCGTAAAGATTTTTGTCTTCTAGTCGAACGAAAACAATCTGTAAAATAATTACGAACTAATGGAAAAATCACGTGAGCGCGGATAAAATTGTTTCGCGCTGAAGACACTAAATATGAATATAAAGGCGCGCGAGTGATGTATTATATAGACTTTTTATCGGTAACATCAGAGGGCTTGCTGTTTCTTTGTTATGCAAAACAATCAACGCGATGAATTGTAACAGCTAATCGTGTTTTACCGCATTATAATTGCAAATTACACACATTCGACCGTCCGTGGCATATTCTATCGACAAAGACAGCACAGCTCTTTTCTTATTGGTTCAGCACAAATGACACATACACACACACACAAGTGAACACAAACATAATCTTTCTGTGCGAACCGGAAAATTCAGCCTTACGCTCGTTCTGGCGTTTAAAGTACATTTGAACAGATACGACTGCTTTTAAGCGGCGAATAAAAAAAATTAGGCGTAATTTATTTTTGACGTTTAATTTTTATATTTATTTTTTAAAAATTATAATTATTTCGCCATTCCAAAACCCGGAAAAATTGTAAGCCATAAAGATATGGACGAAATGACGCCAAAATGATTTTTTGTTAAATACATTTTTTAATACAAAAAAAAAAAAAGAACAAAACAAGGCCGATAATTCACATTTACTAAAAACTGGACGATGCGCGAAGTTGTCACCGTTGTTTGTTTAATATCTAAAGTAAGCCAAACAAAAGTTTTTCTTCCGCAGAACGCATTAGATACCGCCAGGTAAGACTCGGCGCCCCTTTTTTATGTGAACGGTGTGGCAGCAAAAATATAATAATTGGTCAAACAATGCGAGTGAAATAGCGCTGAGAACGCCATAAAACCGATAATAATAACCGGTTGTCTAGCTCTGAGGTTGCCGTGGACGCACAGGAGGTCAGAAAACAGCGCGAATTTAACAACGTCCGATGCGAATTAACTGAACATGCTTACATGTAAAATTACCTAGGCGATTCTAGGTATAATTAGACGACCGACAGCGCACCCCAACCATGGGCTGTCGAATACTCTTTGTCAGCTAATATGCTCTCGAGAAAAACAAGCGACCGCCTTCAACACTGTTGGCGAAAGCTGAATAAGCCGTTCTCGAAATTTTGAGTTTCGTTGCAGCACACCTAAACACGGTGACGAGATGATTTCGCTACACCTGCAGCTTTATATTTTTCAGTTCCGCTAATTCCTTTCTACTTTTAATGTTATGGGTACACACGTACACACGTACCAAATTAAACAAGGCTAAGCTTGGCTTCCGAAGAACATTCTTCTTTCTGATCTTTAAAAACTTACCCAATACTACAGAGTTCTGAAGATTAAAAAGGAAGAAGAAGTAAACGAGATTCTAACAGGATGATAGAATTAAAAAGAAAAGAAGAGGTGAATTCGTAGAAACAATACAAGTAGAAAAAGAATGTGAAAGAACCAAAAAGGCGAAGGGGCAGCAGGAGGAGATAAATCCACGAGTTGTAGAAAAACGACCGCTAAGAGAAAATCCGAAACAACATTCGAAGAAGAAAGATACAGCGCGCTGGTGTCGCGAAATAAAAACTGCAATCGTCCAGATGTGTAATGTGGAAAAGTGAGGCGATTAAAAACAAAAAAGAGAAGAGAAAGGAACAAATTACGAAAGACGATATAAACTCAACAAAAGATTAGATTACATTGCGACACCACGAATTAAGAAAAAGGTGCTAAAAGGACTGAGGATTAAGAGATTAGATATATCGGTTTAATTTGCGATTTTGGGACAGAGAACCGATATTAAACGCGGGAACGAAATCGTTAAATTGAGAATTGTTAACATTTCCGTCTTCCGTCAGAGATTGTTGTTTTAGAATTAGCGTTGATGATACTTTTTTAGTTGATTCGTAATTTTTGGAATTACATTTCCAATTTGAAAACATTTTAGCGTTTGCTGATCATCCAAACTCGCACTATTTCTGTTAGAGCAAAAAAAAAAAAAAAAAAAAAAAAATTGGGGGAAAAAATTGATACGCGATTAAGTAAAGTCAAGTAAGTCTCGTACCCTTGACAGGACGACGTCGGAGATTAGATTACTTATATTAAGAAAAACTCAGCGGCGACTCGATCAGTCTCGCGTACATAATAATCAATCAACGAAAAGAAATTTCAAACAGCTAATACACAACTCTCGTCGCCATCAAGGTATTCTTTTCTATTATTTCACTGGCTAAATATTTAGGTTTTACGGCCGAAACCGAAACCAAAAGTTCCACATAAGATCATGTATTCGTGGAAAAAAGAAATAGTCACTCATAATCAGTCAGTCTTTATTTTTAAATCACATATTAATTAATTATAATCGGTCTTTGATATTTGAAGTAATCATTAACACAACATATTGTCTCGCTCCTTATTTCAAATAAATTATTTGCGCTTTTAATATTATTTATGAATAACATAAAATAAAAGGTAGAAAACAAAATTACTTTTTACCTAATACGTTAGGTACATAAAACAAAAAATATTCTTTCATTTTAAGAACAAAATAATTTTTTCTAAACTTTGGTCATTTTGCATGGCATGTTAATGAACTACATTCTACAATGTACGTAGAATTAAAATTAAAAAGTACTCTTACTAAGTACAACAACTAAATATTTTTAATGCAAATAATCCTACTTGATGTATGAAAATAAACGATTTTGCTCTCCAACTAAAATAAAAGGAAACTGCGAAAAGCTTATATTCATAATTGAACAATCTAATATTACGAGTATGAGCGAGAAACAATAATTTGACGTCAACATTTTCAGTTGCTCACTGGAAACACTCGTCGGATGGAGCCGACAAGAATTTCAGTGCAATCTTTCTCGAACACAGAAATGGACTAGAATTCCAGTAAGAATAAATATCTGCGTTTTTTTGTATAGCCGTGACTCTGACACAAGTATGACATTTCGTCGCTCGCGGCTGAATGTACCGAAAATGTCCGATAATTTATAATTTATTCACATGTTGCATAAGTTCCGCACAGCTATATCATCGCGATCAACAGTAGCTGGGATTTCGTTGAAATTGTGCATTTGAAACCATATTTATTAATAGTGCGAATGCGAAATAATGCAGAAACAAAAAAAAAAAAAAAAAAAAATACTTCATAGAAATATCGCGAAGCCCACCCCGGTATCAGCCCCGCAAACTTCTTTCGGCTGCCGATGAAATGTTTTTCGGTACGAATGTTAGTGGTTTGAAACTTTTATACGAAGAAATAAAATTAGTTGTAAAAATAATATGCCAACGAAAAAAAGAAAGTAAACCCTTCTAAGATTTATATAGAAAAAAATAATAAAATAAAATTCTATGTATACATCATTTTTGTAAAATTTTTTATCTCGATATTAAAAATGATCATCATTTATTTATTAATCGATAATTTCACAAAGCAGAGCAAAGTGAGTCCCATATGTTTAGCAAGGCGTTGAAGATTATTGTGAAGTTACAACGTTCTTGTAATAAGCTCGATCAATGAGGGTAGGAGATCACCTACTTTCTCTCCGTACAATTTCACAAGTTATTCACTAATTCTGACTTTAATTACTTTTTATTTATCGATGTAATTAAAAAGTGAAATGACAGTTTTTCATAATTAAACGAGTAATTTGGTAAAATATATCTCACACTTGGGTAACTGTCGAAAAAAAAGATAACCCCCCCAAAAAGTATTTTTTAATCTATTGCTTCGCTGAAAACCAGGCGAAATACCAAGTGATCATTGCCGCAGTCAAGAAAATTTTTGTTATGTATGATGTTCGATCTTCTCGAATGCGTGAAATTACACTTAAAGGGAAATACAATATTTCGCATTCGAGGCGTTTCGTACCTGCCGCCATATTTACAGGGCAATTGCATATTTACTGTCGAAACAAATTATTTTTCCTACGTTTATATTCAGTTTACTCTTATCACATTACCGGGTTTGTTTTACTTGTGTGCACTCAGGTATGTATCATCACGGCCGTTAAATTTGTGTATTAAAATTTACATTTCCTTTTAAGTTATTATTATTAAAGAAATTCTAGTTGTTTTCAGTGAATTATATTTATTCAGTCAACACATAGATCATTCTCAGTGTAGTCGCTAAAAACAATGTCTGCGGGAGTTTAATTAAACGAATTGTAAAATTAAATGGATTTAAAAACACAATACGCGGCACTAATTGCGGCTCGGATGCTCTAATGTTTGCATAGTCGAATGATGAATTTTCACTGATGTGGTCTACAACTGGATCTTCGATAGCGAAAAGCATAAACGACGATGAAATTGAATAAATCGAGAAATCCAGGACGAATCGACTTGCAATACTTTTTCACGTAATTTCGGATTAATTTCATTAAGTTCATCGTGACGACCAAAGTAACATAGAAGGGGTATCGCCGGCAATTTCAAACGTTCGCTATATCTTAGTGCTAACCGGCGCTGGAAAGCTAATCCCTTTTCGTAGACTTTTTATCCCTTATTCCTTCCACTCCTTCTATATCAAGATCGATTGATTTCTACTATTTGCTTCGATGTACGAGATTGCGTGCGAATCCCTGTTAGCTTCAATGCAGCAAATACTACACTAACCCCTAACGAATAACTCTGGCTCTGATGTACACGCACACCACACCACGCCTTAATTTTATTTAATATTTTTGTTTTAATTTTTATATAAAAAACATATTATAATAAATTCACTTCTCGTACCATCACCAAAAGAATCACCCCACCAGAAGACTCATCCGGAAATCGTCATCACCGTGTTCTTGTGTCGCCACCGATAAAAACAACAATGATACGTACAATTGTTTGTTTATTTTTATTATTTCCATATTTATATTATGATTATTAATCGTGCTTTTTTTTTAGCGGTTGACCGTCCAAGGAAGATAGGTGTAGGGGTAAAAATATTTTCCATTAATGTACGTAATGAAATATCTGAATTGCCATAATTTTTATGATGATAATAAATTAATAAATTTTTCTCACGTTCACACGACAATAAAGAGGCCGTGGTGGCATCGCTGAGGACTCATATAACGAACACGTGTAAACATTTTATTTGTCATCCACGGTGAGGATCTAAATTCATAAACGGCCAAACTTAACGTTTCAATATATAACATATCACACGGGACCGGTATTTGTTGGCGCAGCTTACATCAACTGGATGGGGCCAATTATGGTCACGATAGCAGCCCTGTGCGTGGAGTGATATACGATTCAGCGATGATATATTCATTCACACGAATAAAGTTTGACTTTTCAATATTTAACAGAATGGAGATATTCCTTTTTCGCTTAAGCTATCGAAATAAATTATTTTCAAAGATGAAAACGTACTATTTTATAAATTACAAGGACCGTGTACCCCGCCGTACTTATTCACAAGTTTTACAAATACCAGACGAAAGAAAGAGCATAGCAACGATGATTTTCATATTATTTACTCTCTTCTATATACGTCAAACAGCGTACACTTAATTACCTTCTGTTGTGCGTAGTCAGATAACTTTTACCTTTACGTCTAGCGAAATTGTATGGTATTGTACCACCGTTCCACTCTATATATAGCGGCGGATTTGCATTCTCGCCAACTCATCATTTATCGACGCTGCTCAGAAGGCATCAGCGGCGAACTGCGCTAAAATTACTGCACAGAAATAACTAGTGCAAAAAGGAGTGCACATTTTCACGATATTCCTTCGTTTTCAACTTCTCGTAAAGCGACTTCCCGTTCACAGAGGATGGTGCACATAGTTTGCAAAAAGATACGACGAACACATTTCCCGAGTACGGTCGATACTAATTCCGTTACTTCGGTATCGTCGAAATGAATTCACTTCCTCGACTGTAATACATAATTTAAGCTCCGGGGGGCCGAAAGAGACTAGGTTAGAGTTTTGAATTTCTACGCATCACCACTACTATCACTGCGCTAAATTAACTTCAATCTCGACACGCCTGTGCACGTCTGTTTTTTAAAAATGCAACGTGCTTACAAATAAAGACACCGATTATTTATGTATGTACGGAGTAGTGTTGTTGAGAGTAGACGAGAGACAGCGTTAGGCATTTAGTACTGAATTATGGCTCGCCACCAGTTCAGCCTAATTACTTTCGCTAATTGATAAAATGACGATTCCTTCAATTTCAACTATTTAGAACTATTTAGCCTAATAAATTATATACGAAATTATACGCTTTACGCATAAGAATAAGACGTAGCGGACTTACTTTTTTTAAATTAATCGATTATTCGTCATTTTTCTCGCTCCAACATATTTTTTTTACACTAACATATATTGAAAGATTAAAACCAGTACCATATATATCGGTTACACTAAAGGCGGTTTTAATTATTAATTATACAATTGCCAAAAGTAACCGAAAATTCGTCCAAATTCGGTTCAGAGTTACTTGTAATCTCGATTAATTACCCCTCTCTGCCCGATATTTTACAAGTTCACGATGTAATTTAATGTTTTTTACGTGCTTACGCCACACGGCGGTCAATAATTTGTCGTCGCTACATAATCCTAGCGAGTGATCGCATTATAGTCGCTGCTACTAAAGACTGCCACATGCTGATCCCCCGCTGCTGTGATTTTAGGCATTAGCATAACGAATACCCCGCAGGCCACATATAAATCTTATATATTCTATAAAAAGACCAATCTCGCTTTGATAAAAGTTGAGAGTAAATTTTTAAACACATAATGAAAAAATGAGAAAACCTGTTCGTGAATGAACTAGTCAAAAACAAAAGGCGGGCGGTTTCTGTATTGATTTTGGGGAAAATTAGACATTTGTTGTCGGACAAATGCGGAATCGAAATATTTCTTTTTTTTTTTTTTCTTTTGGGCGCGCCAGCGGCATTGACCCAACAACGAGAAAACTAAGCTATGAAATTAAATAACTAAGCGGTCCGAAATGGACGCAACAAAGGACAGCAGTGCGGATACCACAGAAGATGAAGAAAAGGAGAGGATAAAGGAAGAGTTATAAGGAGTAGGGAGACCTAAAGACAGGAGCTGACTGTAAAATATTTCAGACTAATATGAAGAGAAAAAAGTTTTTAAGTTACGCGAAAAGAAAATTTTCAACATTATTACCTTAAATTCTTTTGTGGTTCTTTTCTTTTTTCTCTCTCTTTTTTTTTTTTAATACGCTATTTCGATCAGTGTTCATATATAATCTATAATATGCATTTACTTACCAGATTTTTCCACTCACTAATTTGAAAAATAATTAACTTGTTCCGGTCGATAGAGGTATCATCCGTGCGTCACTTTTTAATGATTTTTCAGTTCACTTTTTTTTGGTTTCATATCAAATCCGGTTTCAAACGATTCCCAGCTAGTAGTAACTTTCTGAAATTAATTTTTCCTTCAATCACTCTTACACCATTGTCGCTGTCCTACTGGCGCGCCTTTTTTTTCGATGAATTCCCCGAAATTTTTTCTACCCCGTGAATATTTAAACACGCTTCCCCTGTCCAGTAGTCCGTCATGAAAACGATCGGAAGGCAAAAGGGAAAAAAAGTTAATAACGGCATAAGGCCACAAATGAAAAAAAACAATAAATTACAACACAAATGATCGCAACAATAACGTTTCCGCGAAGAAACAACAATTCGAAATATCAGACACGAAGCGATTAAAATACGCGCACAACAGCATTGACTAGTACGTCGCGCGACCGGCAAACTCGCTTGTGTTCCGACGTACATGCTCAGATCTTATACAATCGGCTTTATTAAATGATCCCGAGATATTAGCAGTGATTTTTCGCACGAGGCGATTATTATTCGCTGTTCCTTTGCATGCAGCAAAAATCGCGCCCTGTGATACGAGCTTTAAAAAGTACTTCACCGCCGACATAGCTTTTTTTCGTGCGTCCCCTTGCATAACTCTCTGAGCGCTGCACAGTTAACGAAATTTCCCCAGTTTTTCCTTTTGAAAATTTATTTCTTACTGTTCTGCGAAAGAATAATAAATAGGCAAAAGATTTACGTTTTTGTTTCTTTTTTTTTTATTTATATACAATTACGACTTTTCCCCCGCCATATATATTTATATATATATATGAAAAAATATATGGAAACATGTTTGCCGCGTACGGCAGAAAGCAAATAGCACATGGTCAATTTATTTTTGCGATGCGATATGATATATTTTTTCCACATTCTATAATTGTTGCTAATTTTTTACTCCGTACATATTGTAAAAGTTGTTTTTGAAAATGGTTTTGAAACTACGTCCAATTTAACAGCCAGTAATACGGGGGGAAAAAAAATAGTCGAAATCATAGTTACCTTAACGCGACTAACGACGAAACGATGATTATTTCTAAACAAAACGGCAAAAAAGGGCATTTTCCGGTATTTACACGATTTAAGCGAATGTGACACTACATTTTACGTGTTAATTTTTTTTCGAAAACATTATTATATGTTTGCGGTTAAATTGACAGTTTTAAAAAAATACGCTAAACGTAATGGGAAATTGTGCCTTAGTTTACACGACAAACAAAATAGACTATCATTATTAAATAATATACGCAAAAGTGTAGACGAGGACGCGGAAGGCCACGAAATTCGTTTGTCGCGACATTAGTAAAAGATACAGAGCTGAATAGAGCTACACGGATTTAAAGAGGGCTGTGGAAAGCCGGGAATACTGGAGAAGGAGCATCATGGATGGAAACCAGTTTTAGCACTGAACCATGCGCAGATAGATAGATACGCAAAAGTATATTGAAAATTTTACATTTACGAAAATAAAATAAAATAAAATAAATTATTATAAAAAAAAAGAAAAAATTAAACTTCATTTTTCCTCTGCCGAGAAAACATTTAAATAAAATCGGGCGATTGCTAAAATAATTTTTATTTAAACCGATCATTAAAGAAAAATCGTCTTTTACACTTTTTTACCGATTCAAAAAGAACAAGTTATACACGTCGTCGCTTGCTTTTTTTACGTTTGTTCGCGCAAATTTTGATTGGCCGTGCCATGTACACGGTCGGGGGGGGGGGGGGGATCGGTGAACATACTGATTAGTCATCAAAAGGAAAAATGAAGTTTCTTTTCAGAAACTTTTTTGTTAGCAATACAACATAGATGCCGTTAGCACATGAAAATATTTTTATCGAGGAAACGTAAGTTGAAGAAAGTAATTTCTAATAAAAAATTAAAATTTTTATTAATTATAAATACAGATTTGTGAAAACAGAGATGACAAATTTCGCCACAGCGCCATTTGCAAGACTTACCGCCGACAGAAATATCACGACGTGTGTTTTCTAATTTACTGTGTATAATGTTTGACCATGATTAACTCTAATATTATTACCCTTTATTCATTAGAAATTGTACCAGTCGGGGGCGCTATACCACCGATGAGTATCGGTGATTAGTTACAAAGTGTAGTTATTAAAATAAACGTTAAAGATAACATAGCAAAACAACAATATTGCAATAAAAAACAGCCAAATTTTTAAAATTCAAAAAAAAAAAAAGGCATTGAATGGCTTAAAACTTATAAAAATCTAGATTCCTGTAGACGATGAATTTGAAAGCGCAAATTCGCTTAGATTTAAACGTTGTTATACTCTTCAACAATACCCAGCGTCACAAAAAGTAGCAGCATTTTTTATTTTTTTTTGATTAGTCTGTTCGCATTATATATATCACTCAAAAATATTTACACTGAAAATTACGAAATGGTTAAGAAAAAAATATTCACTTCGAGAGAAATACTCGTAAAAATTAAATAAAAACGCACTAAAAAGTAAAAGATAATTTTACTCGATAAAACGTAACATATTTTACAGTAAAATAAGATACGCTTGAAGGAGATACCATGTTTAAACAACATTAACTTTTTGCAGCCGGGATTAAATTTAAAACCGCAACAATGAAAAACCATAATAAATACAAACACCAATTTTTTTCTGTAAGCTAAGTATCGGAAAGGTCAGGAATATTTTTATAAATGCGGTCTTTAATTATTGTTGCAATTTGAATTCAAATAGAAGTGTATTAATGTTGTTTATAATCATAATATATTCCACTTCTAAGGTAATATTTTATCGTAGAAGTAACGTCATGCGGATAATAATTATTTTTTGATTTCTATCAAAATGTTTAGCGGACATCGGAAGTCGGTATTTCTGTAACAACTACTCTTTATCTACTATATAGCCAGACAAAAATGAGCCCATCACGAAGGGCATTGACGATTTTTGTGAATCGGATTTTGGTTTGTTTGTCTTGTAGCGAAAAAAAATTAAAAATAAAAAAAAAAAAAAAAAAAAAAATGAGCCCAAAAAATTTGTCGAAATATCGTTTACGATTAACGAAATACATCCTCTAAAGCTCCACGCCAGACACCCGGTAGTGTCACGTCCATTTAATGCGATGTCGTCATTTTTAATCTATTCGTACTATTCAAATATTCAGTCGCGCATTATGACCGCGCAAATTCAAAACTTTTGTAAATGCCTAAAATATATTGCATTGTAGTATATCGGAGTTGTTTTAAAAAAAAATGTCCCCACCTTAAGGCGCTATCTCAATAATGTGGTTCTCTGATAATCGAATTCAAAGTATACACTACTAAGCGAAAGGGAAAACAAGTTTTTACATATGCCGTACACGAAATTCGCTATATATGTAAAACCAGGAAATTACAATTTAAAATACGGTGGTAAAATATTCCTTTAAAACTTTTAAAAATAAAAAACGTTTAATTTTTTACTAAACTGGATCGCATACGTATCTCTAAATGCAATGAAGTGTACGTGTAAATACGTAACGCATTTACGTTACACGTGCGGGACATTTAACCAGTCCCTTGCTTAGGATAACGCATACACCAAACGGTGAAACTGTGCTGGGTCGCAAAACTAAAGATTGGCCACACAACTAGTGTGTCAAGTAGCATACCACTACCAGGAAACGATATTTTTGGCGACACGAAATCATAATTACGTCCAGTATCATCACATTGTCGATAATCATCTCTCATCAGTGTTGAGTTTAGCAGAATATGTTTGATGTTCAAATATGTAATCTAAAAGAAGAACGCGGAACTATAAATTCTTCGTTCTCAAACGGAGTAGCTATTAGCTGAACATTATTTCGACTACCTTTATTAACATTTTCGGGTAAATATTGCAGAAAAAAAATAACATACTCGTATTAACAGTCTAAATAATTCATTTCAACAACTTTTTCTTTCAAATTAGCTTATTTCTCTTAAAATCATTAAATAAAAATAAAAAAAAACTCAAAATATAAATATTTTTAAGGAAATATTTAAATTCTTCGAACACTACACACATTCGTAAGGTCATCAAAAGGCTAATAAAGTTCAGACACGATGATATTGCGAATCTTTTTTAATTTTTTGAGCTTTTCGAAAAAATTCCGCAATATTTTAACCACGTTTACCTTTGCAAAGATATTTCCCCCGTCTTAAATTCCGGTCATTTTTTTATATATATATATATATATATATATATATATATATAACCGTCTACTTTTAAAATTTTAAAAAACTTCTAATACGCTTTTATTCAACGAATAAAAAAAAATCAACGAAAATATATTTCGAAAGTGATTATTAAAAACGATACGCCACTAGCAAATTCGACTTATCTCGTAACGAACCGTAATGAAAATTTGGATTACCTTCAAATGATTCGCCCGATGATCACGACTCGATAAACAAAAAAAAAAAAAAAAAAGAAAAAAACACGGTAAAAGTTGAGTTTAAAGTTAAGTCACAATCGAATTTCCTACGCATACTGTAACAGGTTAATCCATATGTGCTTTTATTCCGGCTCATCTGGATGCAGTTTTTATTTTTGCTCGGATTTTTTTCGAGGTTCCCTACCTTCCGATAATAACTACCTTTTTTTTTTTGTTTTTTAAAAACTAAAAATTTCAATATTTCGTTACAATCAGACAAAAGCCTCTCTGATGATCTCATCAACATTGCAACCGAAAATAAATCTACTTACATTTCGGAATAAAATCCAGAAATTATAGATAACGGTTTCACGCACGATTCAAAAAGCAAAATTTAAGAATATTTTTTAAAATTCAAACGTAACGTTTTACTATCCTGATGAACTTTTAAAATAATTACGTAATTGCTTTGGAAAAAAAAAAACCTTAAAATAAACGAAACTTCAAGAAATTTGAAAAAATGAGCATCGTTCACAAGAGACACATGAAAGAAATACAGATATGTCTGTGTGTGTTTCAGGTGCATTGAGGAGGTCATGAGAATGCTATCAACACCGCATGCACCGGTAGTATAGAGGGGCGTTGTGTAACGGAGACGCCGTAATTTCAGGCACCATCATATAATTTTGAAAAGCACATAGTGCACTGAAATGTAATATTGTTGTTTGTGCTGAGAACACACTGTGTGTTATACTAAATATAAAAACAAATGAAAAAATATATTTACGGGGAGACATTCTAACGTTAGCAGTACAATACAGAGTAGGTCAGTGATAAAAGAAGTTCCTTCTTTTTAATAAATACTTATCAAATAACGAACGGCAGACATAACAATAATATTTTTCTATGAATGACGTGAAACGTCAAAGTCCATGATCCACGGATGAACGTTCTGATATCGAAAAAATCAGGGCAGGTGTCAGTGCGTTTTATCGCAGCGACAGCTTTAATTTCGCCGCCTTTATAATTAACCATCCACTTGGAGAGCTATTCATTTTCTACGTGTACACCAGCCAGCTCGGTCTTATCTTTTTCTTATCTAGTACAACAGCGCCACACTTTTTTTTCTCTTCGAAGAGTTAATTTCTCGACGACCGTTCATCTGGTCTCGAGAAACTAATCGATGTAAAAAAAATTGTTTAAATTATGTGAATTCTTTATAGAACTTTTATTATATTCCAAATAGTCAAATAATAAACGCGCTCTTATATTTTTACTTTGAGAGGAGACACGATTTCCTTTTTTTTTTTCTATAGTAAGTACGTACTATTACAAACTGGCCATTTAGGCTTAATTAGCAATATATTTCAAAGAATATAGAGCATGAAGGCTGGAACATGCAGTGGTACTCAACACAAACTCCGTATTTCATTAAAATATAATTTTTGAAACACAACTGACGTAACATTATAGCTACTACCAGGCATTGTCGAGCATTCTTCGTTTTTCAATGTCAAACGATCGAGATTTTCCGCGGCCAAACGCTTTTATTAAAAATTAAAAATCTCGTTTTCGGTTTCAAAACTTCTCGGTATCAAAGTAGTGTAGTCCTGCTGTGTATCCCACTGCGTAAAAACGTCCTGTATACCGTCGTCCAGCATTGGCAAATGTAGCATTTGGTTTTTGAATGCTTTCAAACATACCACCACGACCTCTCATCATTTGCCGCAGACGTACATTTAGCCTTGATTCGAACTATGAGTACACAAAATTTTTCTACATCAGTATATGTATATCAGTAAATATAATATAATACTGCTTAGCCTTGATGGCTGCATAGTCGATGACCATTGGTCCAAAACTCGATCTTTTAACAGCGAAAAAGGTAAAAACGAATTTAGAAAATTATTTCAGTCACTTAATTTACCGACACATCGGATTGCACGAAAATGTACAACTAATCTTCAGCATACTAAAAGAAGATTTCTCTATGCAGATAAATTTCCATAATCACTTTGTTAAAATTTATAAATATAAAATAAATCCCCCTTCCTTATTAACAAAAACAGAAATAAGTATAAATTTTTTATTAAATAAATTAAAATACCTCACTTTAGGAACGTTTTGAGGCATAGCCCATCCATCAGCTAACGGAACAGAGTACACACTCAATTAAAATTAATATTTTTATTTTAAACTGAGTGTACTCTGTGTGTTGTTAGCTGATGACCTACGCGGGAAAACATTCCTAAAATAACTAAAATAAGGTACACTTAAATTCAATAAAGTAAATTAATTTATACTTGTTTCTGTTTGTTAATAAGGGGAATTTATTTACTAAGTTTTCTCTATTTTTTCCGTGAAGGGCGGTCATCCCAAGCATTCGACGGTCAGTTTGCGCCACTATTTTACTGAAAGGTACACCTTTTCTTTTACCAACAACGCTTGACCAGCGGCTGACAACAAAATCTTCAACTATGCCATTTGCAATCTACACTTACCAAAAATACGGCAGATTGGTCAACGATCGCTCGTTCAGTTTCGTTGTGTATTGTAATCCGTCCAGCCGTAGTTTTCTACACACAGGGTCACCCTCTCTCGGGCGCGACTCTATCGGGCGCAGGCGAACTCAGACCTTTTTACAGACCACCTGCGGTGATTTTCAGGTATCATCCGCTAAAAGTTATCATCTGTGTTAGTGAGAAACACGAGTTACCAAATACTGCTATCACGAATTCCCTCCAAAAAATACCGTTCTTCGTTAACGATTTAGTTTTTCCGTACGTATAGCATGTTATATATGCATACATATATATAATCACAAAACACATATTTTACATGATTTTATTTGGTTATTCACTTTTTTGAAATAACGACTTCAGCGTGAAATACAGATAAACAGATTTTCGCGATGTAAATTTAAGAGTTCTGTTAGCAATAGTGATACGAAACGGACGAAAATTATTAATATTAATAATCGGTCAAATGCAT
This sequence comes from Icerya purchasi, assembly GCA_039619475.1. Lineage (NCBI taxonomy): Eukaryota > Metazoa > Arthropoda > Insecta > Hemiptera > Monophlebidae > Icerya > Icerya purchasi. Next base: position 246,396,793 of record CM077115.1, read on the forward strand.
TGTCGGTTTTCTTCATTTTTTTTTTTTTTTTTGCTAACGTACAGTCAACCGCATTTAAAAAATTACAAACTATCAACTCTACGTCATTTATAGTGTAACATAACTGGATTAAATTTGCTTCTGATACATATTCCTTATATTATCGTTCTTTTTTATTCGTATCTAGCAAGTTTATTTGAGGATATGTTTATTGAAGTTTTTTCTGTTATCTACGATTTTAATGATATACTTAATTCCTTGACGAATCAAGCCTGGTTTCAAAAAAATATCGTAAAAGACAAACAAAGGCGCAAGAACTTTTAAACAGAAACACATTTATGTTAATACTGGGCGAGAAATATATACGATATTTCAAATTAAAAATTAAATATCTTTGTTTTGAATTTAATATTATGTAAATGTAAATTATTGTAATCTTTAAATTAACTCACAGAATGTTTAGTACATGAAACATCCTGCCGGGGTAACTTTTTTTTTTTGTTCGTTTAGAAAAATTTTAAATCTTCAAAACACTGGACTAATATTATTTTCATAAAAATTTTAATAAAGCCAATAAGGAAGAAGTTTTTCTTGTTTTGTTTAATAATGAAGTGAGCGGCTCATAAAAAAATTATAATAATTAGAAAAATCGACTCGGCAATACTTGATGCGTGTTTTGCAAGGAAAAAAAAAAGTAAAGAAGTAAGTTAAGAAACCAAAGCGATTAATTAATTTTTTGCTGTGAAATAGTTTTTAATAAAAAAAGGAAAAGAACCGTTAATGGCTACAACCACTTTGTAATTACCATGTTTGTTAGTTAAAAAACGCGTTTTGACCGAATTTTTTTTTCTAGAAATACGTTTTTTTACTATCTTATCACACTAAATTGCAATAATACTTTTTAAATAATGTCAGTTCGGCTGGGTTGGATTTGAGTAACACAATGCTTTAAAAGGAATAATTTGTGGGTATTCGTTATTTGAATCATCGTTCTATCAATTTACATTAAATATTTATAATAGTAACTTATTTTTCTTCTGTTTCTTATCATATCGGCTTTCTTTACTAAAGGTTTTTTGGTTTTATTTCGAAAAAAAAAAAAATTCTTTAGTAATGGTAGTAAATAATATGAAAGAAGCTATAAATTAGTTCTCTATATCTGCTTATTGGCAATGACTGCAAAATCTAAATGAGAATTACCTTTTTCGACCTCATTCTTATTTATATATTTTAGCACGTCAATCAAGGTCCTTTACCCAGTTTGCATTTCGATACTTATGATATGTTGTTGCAAATACTAAATTATCCGTACGCTTGCTTGTATTCTTTTTATATTTGCTGAACAGAAAAGTCCTGCTGAGGCAAAATGTGATCAAACAATAAATGAGTAATTGTTAAAATGAGCACGATCGCCTATTTGTTTTTATATAGTTATTTCATTAATTTATTCAGAATGATTTGTCAGTTAGCCTTAGTATGTTTGTTTCTATTTTTGCTCGATTCCTTTAGGTTGCTTTTTCAGATTTAACCTCATTTGGCCTAAAATTAAAATGCACAGAAAGAAAAAAATGTTTAATATTTATGAAAAAATGAATTTGCTCCTGCGTGTATGTTTTGTAGTAAACGAAAACATAAAATGTCGCATGAAGTAGGCATGAAAGAGAAAAGAGGATAAATTTTGAACATATTTATAAAAAAAATAATATTCTAGTCCGTCGTTTTTTTTTTGTTTCTTTTTTTCACATACGGCTTAAACACAACTTTGCCGATATCAAGCTGAGCCTGTTAAATTAGCTTACAGCATACTACACAAATTACAATGTTTGGTCGTTTAGTAATAACTGAAATTTTCAAAAACCACAAAAATTTGGAACAATATCCTCATTATTCTTCGATAAGGAATCAATCTTTCTTATATGAAATGGATACAGTTTTATTTAATAAATAGGTATTTTCTGTAACACGCATAAACAATATTTAAGTTACCAACAATTTGAAACCTATAGTATGTATTGCGATAAAACTGTCGCAAAAAAATGATCCCCCCTTTCCACAGGAATGATAATTTCTCAAACCATATATATATACAAGGTACAACCAGTGTTCATACAGCTAGTCGAATTAGAAATTATGTTTTTCTTCTTTCACGTTTTCCCAACAAAATAAGAGTTTGCAATTATAATATAATAATAATAACATTAATTACAAATATAGAAATAAACGATTTCGAAATCTTACATATAAGTAATAATAATAATACCTATAATACATGCAAATACTAAAGTTAACTAATTACATTATGTGCTACACCACGAAGATAATCTTCAAGCTGAAGCTGATTATAATTTGTTGCGACTTTCAACAAACGTTTGTCGCAATCGACATATTTCTTTTTTTTACTCGATTACTTTTATCAATAAGACTATGTTTTCTTTATTTTGTTGATATTATATCACGTTCATAGACGAATGACAAAAACCATTATGTGTCAACACATCCTTTGCGGCATTCTTTTTTTTTCGGAACAGAAAAGTAAAAATAACAATAATGGCAAGTTTTACACGCATTCATTGTACATTTTGTTATGTTCTTCTGTTAGGAAAATTAACCATTTTCTTAGAAATTAAAAACCGAATAGCCAATCGTACGGGTTATGAACAGTGCAGGTAAATAAATTTCACCTCTTATGAAGCTATTCAGGATTTGGTCAAATAAACAAACTAAAGCACTACACTTATATACAGAAAACAGTTTCATTCGTTAATTCTCCGTTCTACGGTCATTATTAAGAATAGTCTATTCGAAAAATATTCTAGTAATTCTTCTTCCGCCGAAATAATAATAACTGCTTTACAATAAACCTATAGTCAATTCCAAGAAAAATGTACGATTTTTTCCATGACGATTTTATTACTTTTTCTTCTTCTTTTAGTCCTACAGATTCGCATATTGTAAAATATTCAAGGTCCATTCATTACCTCTTTTCAATCACTCGCAGGAAATCCCCATGGTAAGAACCGAACCGACAAAAAAAAATTGACGCCCGTTTGAGAATTTACAATATATCTATAAAATTATTTTCCGCATATATGTTTTTAGTGCTGTTGTATTTTTTCGGAATACTCACTAGCGATCAATATTTACTTGTTTTCTAAAATAATTACATATAACGGTTATAAAACAAATATATACTTTTAAGAATGTCAAATAGTTGTTTAAAAATCGGAAAATTTTTGTTACTTAATTATGTTAATTTTATTACTAAATGTGCTGCTTTATTGATGTTTTTACATGGTTTAAAAATGAATTCTGGTTTATGTAGGTCATATTTCACAGTAATAAGAAAAAATGATTCCAAGTAATTAATCCGTGTTACAGAACGTGCAGAATTAAATATCTAGCTCTAAAATATTTATTTTGCAGGTAACTAGATTTTAGGGAAAAAAAAAAAAAAAAAATAAAAAAAAATATAATATAATTTTATCGCAAATACAGCAAAGTAGTTGAACATAATGAACATAATGTGTCAACCGCCAAGGATATAATATGATAAGTATGAATTATCGTAATTTCAATTTAAAAAGTAAAGTAAAGTGAGTTCCATACCCTTGACAGGGCGTCGGGATTGTGAAGTTAAGGTTCACAATGTACTAAGCCCAACGGCACTAATGAGAGTAGGGGGGCCAGTTCCTTTCTCTCGGCCGCCTTTACTTTCCCAGATTTCTCTGGTACCCAATTATTTCAGGCTGGGTAAGCTTGGGAGCGACTTGGATCCGGGACGAGACAAGTCTCGAACTCGTGACCTCCGACTTGGTAGCCAAGCACCTTAACCACTAGGCTACCACGCTGTTCAATTTACATAATACTAAATTAAAAACAGGATCAGTCGATTTGGCTCAAACGAATGGGTTCCGTTAAAAATAAACATAAAAATAGAAGAAGAATTTCTTAAAAGTAATAAACGATATTTTTTAGTAGTTTTTTATAATCATTAAAGTTAATTTAATTTTATTTTTTTGCGAATGTAAACATTTATTATAAAGCACATGGATTTCCTTTGAAAGCAGAAAATCTGTCACAGAGGTAAATTATCCCTATGATCTACTAATTCTTTCTGAAATTTTTTATTGAAATAACCCGCTAAACGAAAACATAATCAGCACTTCAAGTCTTTATAACCAGAAATAATTCTTTTTGCGATATACGAACGCAAAAGAAGCATTGAAAACAGCTGGTTTATTTTCTAAACAAATTAATTACTAATTTCACGGGTGTTTTTTTGATTCATTACGCCTTAAATATGACAATTATAGAAGAAAAAAAAATTAAAAACTCACTAAGGCTAAACCAGGTCTACTTGGAAAAAAGACGAATTCGAAATGTAACGAGACGAATCGTGTTGCGGCCGAAACGAAATGACTCTCCAGGTAGGTATAAAAAGATTATAAAAAAATGTGATTACTCCTACACCCGGCATAAACATGTAGGTTACTAATTAAGACTTAGTAGCTGGAAAATAAAAAAAAAATCGCGATACTGCATTTTTAATTTGGTGAAAACTATCCGCCAAGGTACGCCAGATTATTAATTAATAAATATTCTAAAAACTTTCAATTATTATATGTATAAAAATATTCACTGACTGTTGTTACTCGGACTTGGGACGTTAATGTTCATCACATTAATATTTTTAAGTTAATTCTAAAAACGGGGAATATGTCAATTTATATATTCTTGCTTGTACGCAATTTCAGCTAAATACGAAAAGATTATAAAAACCGTGATTTTAATTCGTCATTTAAGTTGATGAGTCCATGCTATTCAGTAGGAGTGTTATTCTGGGTTAATTAAATCATTTTGCAATGTAGATGTATCTCATATATTTACAGTTTGCCACTTCAGTCACGTGTTTATAAATACTAGCGTTCCCCCAATGGTCCAAATCCAACCATAATTATCATTAAAAATTTTAGAAAAATATATATGAATTTGTATATTTCCAAAATTTGTTTCCTACTCTTATACATTCGTTCATTATATATCTGAGAACATATACTTTTATATGTACTTTCAATACAAAAATTAAATGACACCTTAAGATTTAGCACACTTTAAAAAAGCCAATAATGATGATTATTAAGAAAAATTAAAACATTTCAATAAGAACAGATTTACTGGCTGCAGCGATTTCCTTCTTCACTTTTTGTATTACTTTTTTATTTAAATACGAAACAAAAAGTATAACTGTTTCCAAAATTTTGTGTACTGATAGCTCTAAAGATCATCAATAGTTACTAAACAGAAAAAAAAAAGCAAGAAAATCGGTTAATAAACATTGGAGAAGAAAGTACTGAACTGTTTTGTCTTTGCCTACTTCTATACAGAAGAAAATTATCCATTATTTTTAAAATAGAATTTCCCGCAGTGCATTTATCGGGAATATTTAAACAAATTCAAGGTTTGAAAGCTTCTTCCTTATTGGCTTTATTAAAATTTTTACGAAAATAATATTAGTCCAGTGTTTTGAAGATTTAAAATTTTTCTAAACGAACTAAAAGAAAAAAAAAAAGAGGTTAACCAGGCAGGATGTTTCATGTACTAAACATTCTGTGAGTTAATTTAAAGATTACAATAATTTACATTTACATAATATTAAATTCAAAACAAAGATATTTAATTTTTAATTTGAAATATCGTATATATTTCTCGCCCAGTATTAACATAAATGTGTTTCTGTTTAAAAGTTCTTGCGCCTTTGTTTGTCTTTTTCGATATTTTTTTGAAACCAGGCTTGATTCGTCAAGGAATTAAGTATATCATTAAAATCGTAGATAACAGAAAAAACTTCAATAAACATATCCTCAAATAAACTTGCTAGATACGAATAAAAAAGAACGATAATATAAGGAATATGTATCAGAAGCAAATTTAATCCAGTTATGTTACACTATAAATGACGTAGAGTTGATAGTTTGTAATTTTTTAAATGCGGTTGACTGTACGTTAGCAAAAAAAAAAAAAATGAAGAAAACCGACAATGCATTTGACCGATTATTAATATTAATAATTTTCGTCCGTTTCGTATCACTATTGTTAATAGAACTCTTAAATTTACATCGCGAAAGTCTGTTTATCAGTATTTCACGCTAAAGTCGTTATTTCAAAAAAAAAAAAAAAAAAAAAAAAAAAATGAAAATATTTTAAAAAACTAATAACCAAATAAAATCATGTAAAATATGTTTTGTGATTATATCGTGCTATACGCGCGGAAAAACTAAATCGTTAACGAAGAACGGTATTTTTTGGACGGAATTTCTGATAGCAGTATTTGGTAACTCGTGTTTCTCACTAACACAGATGATAACATTTAACGGATGATACCTGAAAATTACTGTAGGTGGTCTGTAAAAAGGTCTGAGTTCGCCTGCGCCCGAAAGAGGCTGCGCCCGATAGAGTCGCGCCCGATAGAGTCGCGCCCGATAGAGTCGCGCCCGAAAGAGCGGTCCCCCTACACACATGCCATTGATGCTACTAACGGCCGACCTCTTGCAATTTTTTATATTCTACATCAAATCATGCACCAAAAATTCTGCATTATTCAGAACGATCATATTTATTAAAAATCTTTTATTGAAAAACGTAATTCCGCATATTATTCTCGGTAAGGCCGGGAAATTATTTTTTAAAAATCAACTCCATTATGTTTTATATATATATTTTTTTTCGAAATTACTTTCAACCATAAGTCGCCTAATTCTGTTGGTTCAATCTGGAAGAAGAGCTGTGTGTACACGGATGCGACGCTTCTTTTTTTTTTTTTTTTTTTTTCATTCCCCCGGCTAAACACATTCTGATAATTAATTAGCGTAATTGAAAAAAAAAAAATGTAAAACTTCATTTGTTCTCTAAAGTATTTACACTACTGTACAACGATCAAAGCAAGAAGTACACTTTTTGTTGAAGAATGCATTTTAGAACAGATGTTCTCTAGCGCTGTCGAATGAGGCGAAGCATTACAATTTTGTTTTTTCCACCACTGCCATATGTGCAGCTTGCCTATTCCTATCTAAGCGACCAATATGCTGTAATGGTTTTTGTAGTGAGGGGTATGTGGAATGGTTATTTAACGAAACAAAAAAAAAAAAAAAAAAAAAATGTTTAAAAAAATTTGAAAATTTTTAAATATGTAATTCATCACTTTCGAATTCATAATTTTTTTTTAAATTTTTGTCGATTTTTCATAATTTTTGCTTACCTCTAGAAACCCAGCTGCACCAAAACATCTCAATTAAATTTAAGATAGAAACGCATGTAGTATTCATAAACTTATTTTAAAAAATATCCATACATGCAACCGGCTCAATTTGTCAAAATTAAAACTGCCACAAATCAGAGCTAACTTTGATCTGTTAAGAACTCTAATCCCGATTAATTGTTAAAAGCACAAAACACCATTGTGATTTTCTAAAATCACAGCTATTAATCCTAATTTGTTAATATCAGAGCCGATTCCGTCAATGTGCCCCGGTGCGTGAAACACATTTTAAGCGCGCCATAATTTTTACATACTATATATGATCGTTAAAATTTTCGATTGCCTCGCCATTTCGATCCACTTTATTTCGATGCCTGTACCGTTTCGAAAATATAAAATTTGAATACGGGGCCCCCAGCGACATTAACGGTTCAGTTAAAGAAGCCGAAATTCGCGGATTCCGATAAACACGAGGTGGTGGTGATATTGAAATGTAAATTAGTTCGCTCAACCGGAGAAACTCAGCAAATGAATTCAGAGTCGAAATACAATATGTGCAAAATACGCCGAGAATGGCTTCTTCTTCACACAACCTTCCCCTCTTCTGCTGCTGCTGCTGCTGTACGGGAAGAGTAGCAGTATCAAATTGCGTTTTTGACCTTAAACGAGAGCCTGCTGGCAATGGAAGGATAAGAAAACCTTACACGTTCAATAAATTTCGAAAACCGACCAAGGGCAACGCTTTTCGCACGCCGTCGACTCGTGCACGAAAAATCGTTAAAATTTCGAACATGCCGCCCAATTTCAATTTTAGCCCAAATACTTTTTAACTATCTCTGCGCTGAGAAAAGGTCCGTTTTCGTTTGTTTCTTTATGTATATCTTTTTTTTCTTCTTTTTTTTAATTGAATAAAAAATAATCCGGGCGAATTATTAAAAATTATATAAATTTATTAAATGCTACAGCTTGCTCTCTGTCCGTCAAACTCCACGCATCCAACAGCGCACTCACTCTACTTCCTCCCACACCTCCATTGTTTATATAACATAGAGAAAGAGAAAATCATAATTAGAGTGGTGTATATGATAATCACAAAAATACCTATCTAAAATAAAATAAAATAAAATAAAGTAAAATTAAATTAAATTAAATTTAAAAAAAGACATATTTGTGTGGTAAATGGAAATACATTTGAAATTTAAAATCTTTCGAGTTTCATACCAGACATGAGGGAAAAAAAGTTTGTTGATAAATAATAAAAATAAATCCTGGCTAGTACGCAAATCGCGTTATTTAAAAATCGTTTTATACGAAAAATTTCATTCCTTTTTACTTTCTTATTCGTATAAAATCAGTTAACGTCCTTTCGTTTCTCTTTTACGCTATTATTCATAACAACGGAAAACGGCAAGATTACTTAAACAGAGAGATTACCCAACTACCGCGGTGAGAACCGCAATATATCTATCGGTAAACCGAATAAAATAGGAATACCGTGCGCGCTTCTTTTCCATACTCGTTTCGAAACAACTTGTCAGAAAAACTCTACATGTTTCCGCGGATTTACAATGCCCTCATTCTGCACAAGATTAAAAATAGCATTGTACACGACCCGAACCGTAAGTCATGTCAAGGCACCTCTGCAAATGTTTTCTTGACAGTATTCTAAGAGAAAAATTCAGATATAAAACGGAAAAGTACAAGACTAGCGCAGACATAGAACATTAAATACACGGGGAGGGTTCCCCCCTAAATTAACAAAATATTTAGCCAAAGGATTAAAAGTTCCCGAAACGTCATAAGTTAAATTTCCGGACTGATAAAAAATTTACAGAAAAACAGTGAAGATTACAAGACGATAATGTACACACCCAGAGTGAACTGGATTTGAACGGGGTCTCTCTATTACAAAGCAGGAAGACATGAGGAGCAATACTGACAACGGTTTTAGATGAAGCAAGAATTTCAGAAGAGCCGACTAAAACCAGATATTCGTACAGAGGATCGATCAGCAGCAATATATGTATGTATATGGTAGCGTTTTTTTGTTGTTTTTTTTTTTGGGTACGTGAACAGTGGAACTTACCCAACGCAAGGAAATGTACCTTATATAAGGAAAAGATTAGAAGGTAGCGTTAAAATCTCAAAACGTAATCAGTGAGGAAAGGATGGGAATTCCCATTTAGATGCGATCACAAGCGTGTTCACCTTCGATTCGCAATTAACCACTCTGCTTTACTATCGTCATGCACGTATGTGCCTTTATAATAGTTTAACACAATCGATAAATGATAACTCTCTCTCTCTTTATTGATCTTCTAATTTCTTTGTTATTCCGAATGGCTCGTTATAACGAACACAACCTACAGCAGCAAGTTCCTTTTTCTATCGATTAATTATCTCGACTTCTTGATGCCGGTTGACTTGTAGTCGTCGCGTAAAAAATCAAAATTGGTAATCATTATTCAAAAATGAAAAAAAAAAAAAAAAAAAAGGTGAGAGCGAGTTACGTCGGCTCCGGACAAAATTGCACTGGAACAAACGATGCTATTTGTTTCCGGTTCATACCATTTAATGCGTACTGATCCGGAATCGCAACCATTAGACTTTGAGCAAATTTAAGAAATTCAGTTACTACTTTTACAACACCGATCACGAAACGAAGTGGTTACGTCAATAAACGCGTCGTGAAATTTATGGTTGGACTTTTTTCTTCTTCGTGTAATTCAGTCCTAAGACTGGTCTTATACCGTGACAGTGCTCTTCCCGTACTTCCGATCTTCCGCAGCTCTTTTTAACTTCCTATAATAGCTGCCAAGCCCAGCGTCTCTTAATAATGCTGCTAAGAACGAATGTCTGAGGATCTTCCGCGTCCCCCCACTTTCCTTAGATTTTGCCTTCGACAAAGTAGTAGTCCCCTCCGTGTCTTAGAACATGGCCCATCCAGCTTAATCGCGTTCTCTGTATGCGATCTACTACTAATGTTCTCTTTTCATTTATTCCATCTAGAATTCCTCGATTTTTTGTTTATCTTATCACAGTCTATCGTATCTTCTTCATCTTCCTCCAGCACCACATTTGGAATGCTTGCGCGAGAGAAAAACTTCACAACAGTTATTGTAAAAGAGATAAATACATATGTATATGCATGTATAATCGGAAATTTAAACCCAATAATGCGTCAACTTGTTTCATTCTTTCACAATCTCATTAGCTGTCGTGCAATTAATATATTCCGCCTTCGATCAATTTCGGTGAGTTTGGTCGAAGAAATTTTTCTATCGCGTAATTATTTGATTCAGAACCATTAGAGCGATATTGTTGTCCTTGATAATTGCCTCAGATTCAGAAAAAATCAGATAATCACAAATTATTACCGTGAAAGCTCGAATTATAACAAATTGGCGGTCGAACAAGATGAACGAGGTTAAAATAAATCGGTCAACAACAAGGATGGAATTACAACTAATTGCCAGCCAAACAAAAATTTGACATTGTTGTTTTTTTTTTTTTTTTTATTCTCATTGTTGTACGTCAATGAATTTAAGATTTCCTCGATAAACCATTGTGGTTCTATTTACTAATCTCGCCTCACCGACTACAATAAATTATCAATAAACGCCCCGAGACTCTTATCTCATCCTTTCATCACATTCGTTACACGTTAGATAACCGAATCCTATTAAAAATACTAACAACCGGGTTTCCTGGTAAAATGAACAACCGCATATACCGGGGGGAAAAGCAATCTTGAAACGCGTACGCCAATCCTCTCTTTTTTAACCTAAATCATCGTGTTCATCATCAAGAAAAATTTTAATCATACACGAAACATTAATAACTGTGAAAAATTCGTAACCGACCGATTCAATGTAGCAGAATGCTGACCTCCAAATGGGGAGTTGAAGGTTAAATGTAATGGATAGAATGTAAAATGACTAGTACCCTCCTATTATAATGTAAGCGGATTCGTCAAAAGTTCCCCTAGTTGCCACTGAGCAGCTCCGCTACTGTTTTATTTATAAATCTTTAGAAGAAATCCGGGGGCTAAAATCGATTTTCGCCACGCTAACAGAAAATCATGACGGAAGGAAGGCAACGGAATACCACCGCCATTAACCAATCCTAGAATTGTGTACTATGAATAATGATAAACGAACGGAAATCTCCTCCGCCAGGCTGTTTTGTCATTCGGCGAGACAGCCAAATAGAGTATGAAAAAATCCGCGGAGAAACGTTAAAATCGAACGGAAGCTGGACAAGAATCAGAGACTCAGCGTGGCTTCGTAGCCAAAAAAAGTAACTAGAGATGCGATAAAGTTATAATTCCGAGAACTCCGAAGGCGGATCACTGTGCGCGCTTCAGCGATTACGAAAAAACATTCGATGCCGCCAACCGCGAAAAATTGATAGTAATCCTTAAGAAAGACAACATCGATGATGCTACTGAAATGCCTAAATAATATGAAGATCGACGCTGACTGCTCCGAAGATAAATGTAAAATTAAGAAACCAGGAAGACCAAGGATGCCCCCTTTTACCAAAGCTATTTATGAACAGATACATACAGAGGAAATTGTGAAAGGAACGAAACTTGAGAGAGTGAGATTGACAATGAAACGGCAATAGCTGAATCTGAAATTCAAAGGGGAAAAAAATGATAGATCAAATAATACAGGATTGAAATATGGCCATGTAAGTACAAAAAAAGGACAACAATGAAATTATCTAGAAATAATGATATAAAGAAGTAGATAAATAAAGAGCGGAGTTCAAAAAATAGAAAATACGGCAAAATTCAGATATCTGGGGATACGTTAATGATAAATAACGGAAGAAACATATACGAAGAAAGCATACAACCATAAGGAGAGTTCTTAGAAATCGAAATACGTAAACCACCGGTAAAATACCGTATTGAACTACTCTTGCGAAACATGGACGATAAAAGCACACTGTGAAAGAAGAATAGCAGCTTTCGAAATATAATGCTAGCGGAGGCTGCTGAAGAAAATGTCATATACAACATGCAACAAATGCGGCAGTGTTAGCAAAAATAGGGGAAAAACAACGAAAACCAGTTAAAGACTTCATATGTTGACGATACAAGAGAAGATACAAGGGAAGCTAATAAAAGGGCACGAAAGAAATTAGAATGACAATGAACCGTTCGGTAGTAAATTTACCGTGTAAGATTCTACGAGAGACGAGGCCGGAAATAGATTAATCTTCTTTTTATGATTTTACCAAAAGATGTGATTGAAAAAAAAAAAAACACGAAAAAACCGAAAAAACCTCGCCGTTAACAGAAATTAACGAACTGTATATAAACCACCGTCTGCTAAAATATGAACAAAAATTCGACTACCTTCCTGTGATTTCCGAACATTTATTAAAGCGACTTTTCAAAAATTCGACTACCTTCCTGTGATTTCCGAATATTTATTAAGGCGACTTTTCAAAAATTCGACTACCTTCCTGTGATTTCCGAACATTTATTAAGGCGACTTTTCAAAAATTCGACTATACCTTCCTGTGATTTCCGAACATTTATTAAGGCGACTTTTCAAAAATTCGACTACCTTCCTGTGATTTCCGAACATCTATTAAGCCGACTTTTCAAAAATTCCGCACCGGGAAATAACCGTCAAAAAAAAGTTTGCTATGAAAAAAGAGAGTGAAGAAAAGTTAGCCCGTTTACGGCAACATTACGTATCCTTGCTGTTAAAAAAATAGAGAATCACACTAGTTTACGTCATTAATAGTAATATTTAAAATAAACATTATCAGTATTGTCGGTAATACTTTTAGTCATTATCATTTAATTAACGCAGCTCTTAATCTCAGTACTAGTTGCGAAATTTCTGTTTTCCCGATAAGTTTTAATATATTTATGAACAGATGGAACAGAATACATTTTAAATGCCATTTTAAATGAGCGAGACTGTAAATACGAAAATACAGGAAAATATAACCGAGATACAATGTTCAAATAAAAATTTTATATATTTACATCGTATAAAATCTGTATATTTTTTGCATTTCGTTGAAAAAAGCTTTAAATGTTTTGAATGCGATGCTTAAAATAAATTTAATCTATTTTAGCAGAACTCGTGTTTGGTACACCGGTTTAAGTAATGAATATTTTTCATTTTCCGACATACATTTCATCAATAACAGAGTTAGAATAGTAATAATAGTAATAGTAATAGTAATAGTAATAGTAATAGTAATAGTAATAGTAATAATAATAATAATAATAATAATAACAAAGCTAACAAAATAACACGAGACGTTTATTCAATAAAATTAATATAATACATGAAAAACAGTTGTAATGAGAAGGACTGCGTGATCACTCGAATTTGTGATATACATATGACAACTAGTGGTTCTATTTGTAATAGGAAGGATAGACAACAAATGCGATATGTTTTATCAAGTCTATTCAAATGCGTTATTAAAGAGCATAGCCTAATGACCGAAATACGTGACAACAATGTCATCAATTCGTCCTTATGTAAAGTATCTGTATAGGCCTAGCATTAAAATTTCGGACATTAATACGATGCGAATGAAACTGCCGTTCGTTGCTAAGAAACAAATTGCTCGCCGTTTACACAATGTTTCAAGTATCGAATTTCACCTGCCAAAATAGACGGCTTTGAATGTTAGAGGCACAACTTTTGACAGAGCAGAACGCGAATAAATTTTCTCGGATTAGCGAAATGAAGGTGGAAATAAAAACGCCGATAGACGAACGAATAAAAATTTCATCGCTGAAATAACGGAAAAACAATCGGCAGGAAAACGCGACCGACAAGGTCATTAGAACACTTTTATTCGCAACCGATCCATTTAAAATGCCAAATGCGCGCTTCACAAAAAAAAAGCTTCATAAACGGTTGACACATGAACGTTTCACGGTAACCGCGTAAAGCAGAATACACCATAAGCTTGAAGAATTCGTGAAAAATAAACGAGAAAAATGATTACAGACTATTTTAATAATTTCACGTCATTTTGCCTTTCGACTGATTGCTACGACTCTATTTTCATATTAAAAAGGAAAATTGCTTGCGCATACCCACACAATTAAAAAGTCTTCCTCTACCGTTCTTTTTCCCTTCCGCCGTATAGCCCAGCAATAGTGTCCACATCTTTGAACTCTACACCAATCCCCGTTTCTGCTATCTCGGTCTTCCCACAAAAATTAAATATTTGTTCTTCTCTTCACGTCTGCTCTCAAAAACCGAATCCTTTGAAAGTTCTTTATTTCCATCTTCAAATAAACCGTTCTAAATTTAACTGTTGCCCCTTTATATACATGGTCGCGCTTTTAAATCGTTTTATTTCAAATTGAATATTATCCGAAATTCCTACCGTCGTCCCCGCCTTGGTGCTCCTGAATTTTCCCTAAGTATCGATGCCGCGCCTCACATCATTTCCTTTTTAGACATCTAGACTTCTTACCAGCCTGTGTTTTGTAAAACTGGGGCTTTACTCCCAAGAAAATTCCTATTCTTTTATATACTTCTATGCGTGTCTGAGCCTTTTTTTTTCACCTTCCATTATTTCTTCTCGTAATCTTCTTTACTTTTCCATTTATTTTGCCTATCTTTTCCATCTTCTTAAAATTTTCTAGCCCTCTTATTCTTCCAAGTCACTTCTCATTACAGCACTCGCGTAGAATTTCCACAATACTATCAGGTCCTTATTTCTTTCTCATACGACCATTTTTAAAGATAGTTCGAAGTTGAAGTGTTTCTTAATCTTTGTGTCTTCTCTCTTTCTGTACTATATTTACTGCTGAACTACTATCCTGCGTCCTATTGTGTATATCTTCTCTTAACGTTTTCCGACTATTATCTCTGACGACCTTTTCCTCGCATAATACTCACTCATGCGACTTTATCATCTTTTGCGTACATTCCACCTATATAATCTTTCTGCACTCCATTCGATCCACGTCGATTTCCTTCGAGTGATTCTTCTACAGCTATGTATAGAAGATAATGAAGTGGTGGACTACTTTTTGTCTGTCTTCCTACCTCTAATGTGTTTCTTCCCTATACAAAAAAATCCATACTAGCCTCTGGTCAGATATCTCTACGTTCTTTCTTTTTCCAACAAACTTTCCTTTTACCTATCCGTTCAACGAGTCTTCTTGCTCTCCTCTGATTTAATGAATTTCCCCTTCATCGTGTGCTGTTCCACTGTCGTCTCCATTATTCGTTTATGCCTTAATCATACTTTGCTACCTTCTTTTCATGTTTCCGTTTTCTTTGAACACTGCCCCCAAAACTGTCATCTTTATCCTAATTACGATGTGGTCCTAACTATATTTTCTTTGAATGTCCATGCCATTCCGTCTTCTAATTTGTTATCCCTCGACTTCCTAATCCTTACTGCACGTCCTGCATCTTATTTCTTCTCTCCCTATACATTATTCCAGTTCTTGGTTCCCTTATTCTGTCAGTTTCTACCGGATCGATATTTAGCTGAAAACTCTTCCTTCTCTAATTGCTTCTAGGTGGAATACCGTTTCGACGTGCCCCAAAAAAAAAAAAAAAAAAAAAAAAAAAAAAAAAAAAACTACTACTAACACGTAATGGTAGATGATCATAAACAAAAAATGAACAGTTTAATTAATAATGGAGTCCCTGTGATGTGCAAAAAAAAATTAATTGAAATTAAAAAAAAGTGCAAATTTTTCGGAGAAGCTAAAAGAGAAAGAACACAACTCGTTTATGGTGACTCATTCTATACGAAAGACAGCAGAGAACGCTGCGGTAAAAAATATTTTTATTTTTTTTATTCTTATTGGGCTCTGATCTTCACCCAGAAACAATTAGAAAGGGAAATGAATCGGTTATATTTTAATGCGGTCAAACATTGCTATTAGGAAAGAACAAACAATGGGAACGATATGTGGAGAAGGAAAAGACAGGATATGTAGGAGTCGCAATACAAAGTAGGAATACCAATTCGCAGAAAATTGCAATAGAAAGCACAGAACGCTTAATACAAAGAGATAAACACTTAATAAACACATAATCAGCTTAGCAATGCTCTTCGTTTGAGAGGACAACATGGAAAAGAAACCATAACGAAAGGAAGATAATAGAGTATGGCTTAAGAACGTAGACGAATAATGGTGACAACAACAGAGCGGCGAAGTAACGGAAACAGAGAGAACCATAGGTTAACAGAAAGACTACGTTGAACAGACAGAAAGAACAATTGTTAGAAAAAGAGGAAACGTACATATACGATCAAAAACCTAAGATGAAAATCTTTACACAGCGGAAGGAGATTAGAAGATGGGATTTTTCTTCAGAAAAGGGATAGGAGTTGAATAGAATGGAGGGAAGAAAGAAAGTTTTCCAATAGTGGTCAAAGGCAAAATTTAAAATACATGGTCTATTATAGATATCGGCTTTTGTACATACATATACGTAAATAATTTTTAATCTTTTTCTTTTGTGTCTAGTCAGTATATTCGGCTGTGTTATCAGCATCAATTACGGCTCAAATGAAGGTTTGTTTCTTATCTATATTTGAGTTTTTAGAACATAACGCCGTGATAAACACAAGTCAAGGTAATCAAAAAAAAAAAAAAAAAAAAAAAAAAAAAAACAAAAAACAACCCGCCCAGTGAGCGCATAACATATGTAAAGTTTTAGCGGCATCAAAATTAGAAGCCCATAAATTCGTTGCATATGTTGTTTTTTTATGTTTGTTTTTGCATAACTTATGTTTATGTGGACCAATTTTCGTGATTTTTTATTCACTCGAAAGTACACCGATCAGCGGCGGGATCATATGAGTACAATGTTTATAGATGAACACAGGCACTCAGTAGTCATCAAATAACGTAAAAAAATAAGGTCTCTTTAGATAACTTTATAGCAACGTTAACGCTTAAAATGTTTACCAATTTGCTAAGGAAACAGTAGATTGGAAAAAAACTGATTTCTAACAAGACAATAATAGAGGAAACAACAACCGTCATAGCGTCACTTAAAAGCTTATCACGAAAATATTACTATGTTACTACTTATGACACCATGTGAACTGATTCTAATGATACTCTTTGTTTATTAGTACCTGTACTGATCTACAATAATGAATCACAAAATAAAAAAATGTCCGAAATAAAATAGCCATCCATAAAATACGACGATTTGTTTGTTGTTTTTTTTTGTCTGGGTTAAATTTTAAAAAAACTGCTACTATTTTGTTTCCACTGGTAAACAACGGCGATATTAACATAAGTCGATATTTTAATTTAGCAACTTCAATAAGATTAACATATACATATGAAAGTGTATAAGTAAAAATATATATATATATATACATATATTGTCAGTTTATAAAAACAATATTTAAAAAAAAAAAAAAAAACAACCATAAAATATATACCCCGCAGCTAAAGTATCGAGAGAAAAAAAAAACTCTATCCGTGTCCGTTCGTAAAATATGTTAATCATAATTTAATTGGATACTGTTACTCGATTCGAATTAAAAACATTTGACATGGAAAATGTCTAAAAGCAATATGCGCTATATCTTTATAAAATCACTAAAAGTCTACGTCACTACTGACGTCATTATTGTTGAAATTAAAAATATTTTACGGATTTAATCATTGTTATCAGCAAAATTCAAATGTAATTTGAAATACTACCATTCAATTTTTCTGGAAAATTCAATTTTATTTCAACACAATGTTTATATTTCGTGCTAATCAGCATCAAAATTATCAATACGACGGTTATGACACAATATCATCTTAAATTACTTTTATTAGAATATCATTTAAAAAACAAAACTCACACACGCACAAACATTTCACAACGTAACAACGAAACAAAAAGAAATACAACAGTCAGAAATAAACCGGTGACCTAGTAAATAGGATATGGTGAACAAGACGGTCGAAACTGAAAATTACCAACAGCGCGACGCGTCATAAGCACATTTGTAATTCTTATCAAAGAAAAATGTTAAGTGTTTATAACGGGGGGCGGCGGGTACATGTATATGACAAATTTATTCAATAATATATGATATTTTTTAGTAAACAAAAATATAAATTCCACTCTGAAGTTTTACATTCCGATCCGATTTTATTATAGTTATGATATATAAAACTGGTAATACTCCAAATTCAGAATGACCGTTTTTTTTTTAAAGAAAAATATTTTCAGATATGTACATTAATCATATTTGAAAAATGAACAATTCAAATAATCAGATCATGTTGTGTACATTAATTCAAATACATACATAATAGAATTTCTCAGTACACAATTACAAACTTTAATCAAATGAAATTGCAATATACGAACCAAATTATTAATTTATATCTATATATAAATAGGATACAGGAAATATTTACACCATTTCCCGATGAAGATTTGTTCCCATGCTCTTTGCCTTTATTTTCTGTATTCAGCACTGATGTAGTCGTAAATATAAACATTGTTCTCTGATAAACATTATAGACGTGCTTATGAGACGTCACGCTGTTGGATTTTTTTTTTTTTGGATGATCATCATTTGATAAGACATGCAGTCGAATGTTGGTAAAGGTAGTTTTCTAGTGGTTGTATTTAGTAACAGGAAAAATTGCCTTATGCTGGGAAATGTGTCGGAAATTACGTCATGAAAAGTGGAAGAAATTTAACGTGGCAGAAACTTTTTCGAAGAATTTTTTTCCAAGCTGGAAAGAGAAGGTGAACGAAAAAAATTAAATGAAACCGCAAGAGGTACTGCTGTAGGTTGTACGGGGTAGGAGTTTACCGATAATCACGGTTATTCCGAAACGGTTGGCGAACGTTGTAAGAAAATGATAAATAAAAAAAAAAACTTTAATTTATCGAGAGAAGCACTGAATCGGACAGGAAAAAAAAATAGAAAGAAGATTAGAAATCTCATAGGAACTAAAGAATATCAGAATGATAAACGAATTACGGCTGATACGGAACGGATAACCTGATGAAGTTATATCATGAAAAATTAGTCATTGAAAAGTTACCTTTAAAAAAATGACGTTTAATTTTCTATTACACGTCAACTGTGGTCTAATCAACTGAAAGTGAAAACTTAAATGGAGAAAATATCGTGTTTTGTTTACCGGATGCACATCATGCTGCTAAGGTACTCGCGCTAAGAGTAAGAATTTGACGAACGCCATGATTAAATGAGTAATGATATTAAATTGTCGCGTTTTAACGAAGATTCTCGTGTGTAACTTGGATGTAAAGTTCACAATGCCGCTCTTGTTATAACGGTAAAACTGATGCTGAACTTGATCAACAAATGGAAAGATAAAGAGAAAGCCTATCACATTGTGGAATCAAATTTCAGCAAAATACGTGAGCATTTATGGTTATTCCATTTGATGGACTTTAATAACCAGAGCTAACTGTTGCGATAATTGGAAAACAACTTAGTTCGAGCAATGAACAAAAAGATTCAAAACAATGAGAGTCACAACCGCCATTTAAGATGTTCATGATGCAGTTACGACTGTTTTAATTAATCACGCCATTTTTTCGTATACGTGAATTTATTATAAAGACAACCTCTACCTTGATTTTGAAATTTCGCGTTTCATATTTTCGCCTTAAATACATATAAGATAAACTAAGTTCATAATATTCTCCGAGTATGCGTACAGAAAGTGTAAATGAAGTAAATTTTTTTATAGAAATATAGGGTGAAAGCGTGACGACCCTCATAATACTTCGCAATCGATAGAAGAGCAGAAATAAATTATTTCCTGCAAAAAAACTATTTGTAATTCGTTTAACAAGCAAAACTTAGATAGAATTTCCTGATAAAGGTATTTTTTACCTCCTATCTTTAAACAATCGTAATAAAAAAAAATCAAAAGAAAAAACAACTTCCATTAAAATACGTAAATTACGTTTAAGAATTTTTTTCTCATTTTGATGCACGAAAATGCCGCCAAAATCGAATATTCTTTCTATTTTGACGCTGATTTGACTTCCGAAAAACGGCAGAAAAAACAGAAGTCTTCTTACTGTGTTGTTCGCGTGGAAAATAAAATCGTCGCAAATCCAAGTGTATAAAATCCGTAGGCAGAGCCGGAGATATCCATGGAAAACAGGCAAAGATCAGCGGTACTTTATGGAATCGCAGTGTCGAACGTATCCTGCAGAAATATTTTTTAACAGTCGCGACAACCGCTTCATATGTAACGTTTCACTACCATCTTTCGTCTATGGCGATCACAGTTTCTCAAGGGCTTCAGTTTAAACTCGGCTTTCCACCCCCCGAGATAACATATCTCCACTCATCACGCCCGGCGACCTCTCCTTAAAAAAAGCGTTGAAGATTCTTCGGCATAGCCCTGTGCTGCTGAAATTGTTGCGTATACCGCGCGTACTTCATCGAATAAATGAACAAAATGTAAACCATACGCGCGATTTTGATTTATGTTTTGTAACGGTGCACGACGGATAGATTCCTTTTTAAAGCCCCCTACTAGGAATAATGCCAACCGAACGATGATAAGGAACTCGTGCATTTAAATTAGAAATTTATTTGTTATTATTATTATTAATTTGGATTCGTTTTTATTAATCAAACCTACACCTATCCTTTCCGGAACGGTCGACCGCTAAAACCATAATTAAAATTACGAATAGGCGTACAAAATAATCGATTAATTAAATAATATAATTTCTGCGTAACACCGCTGCGAATGCGGGGTTTTCCATTGGTCCTAGATGACAGGCGGGCGTACGCGGGAAATTCCGTCCTGGGTTCTCGCCGAGCGCGGAGGAGAGACGCGATATTCAAAATTAATATTGTAAAAATGTTTTTTTATTAACCGGCGATCGGACTCGAACACCTTGCTAGATCGTACTTTTCGGCTACTCAAGTTTTATTTCATTTCGATATAACATAAGAGACGGTCGGTATTTTCTACGGCTGAACGACACGCCAACTTAACGAACTCGGTCTTGACTCTGACTGGAGATATTATTAAACTAACTGCCCAAGGCTCGCATTTTTCGGATTCCGTATTTCTTCTGCTAAGTCGCTTTCTCCGCGTTTGACGTGCCCCAATCGGTGCCGATTGATGAACAATTATCGCGCACATCCCTTAAAGGCGACATCGGCCTCCACATTCACCCACAGCCGGCAACTGGTTCCCATTCGCACACATAAACATTCTCACACTCCGCTTAACCTTTATTATTTTTCGATGAAACTTATTATTTATTTCTATGTTAATTTTTTTATTTAACATTCGCCCGTAACATGAACATATTACAGTTTACAGGAGCTAATACGAAAAATGCAATCGAGAAAACCAACGACAAAAAAAACAAAACAAACGAGATGTTAATTAATAAAAGCGAATTTAAAAATTTTCTTATCGAATTCATTTCTATATAAATTTAACAGTCAAGAAATAGAAGAGTAAATTTTTCGATCTTAACACATAGAAATGGAACGCGATATTAAATTCGGTTTGTATCAGCGAAGAGAATAGACAACGTAAACGGTTTACTAAATTTGCCTCCGCTTAAGACACGGACTATTATCTTCAGAAAGAATACGTGCCAGGACGATTTTCAAAAAATCAAGTAAAAAGAAAAGAAAAACAGAAATATAAACTTACCTTTCAAAACGAAGGCTCTTTGTGTACGTCTGCAGTGAAGCTTCGGAAGGAACGCCACGATGATAATAATTGTAATACGACTCGAAATAATAACGATTGCACTTATTAAGGCTCTGGAGAACGATGAAAAGTAATTATGGAGAAAATTCAAAAATTGAAAGCGGGGAAAATATATGGAACGCACGCGCTTTTACGATATGACGCAATTCCGAGAAAATCGACAGAATTCGACGCAAAAGCAAAACTCGCCGCCACTGTCTGCCTATTTCCAAACATAATACGGGAATAATAATAGGAGCACGAACGACAGTCTGAGGGACGTCACAGAAACGACTCCGCTCCAGCAGCACTAGCCGGAGAACTCAGTCCACACACACACACCAGTACACAGGACCGGCAATTTACTTTCGAAATGCATGGCCCAGTTGTTTATTTCAACAGAGCCCTTCCAGCGGAGCACCCTTAAAGCAGCCACGCACACACTGAACGAAACGTATAATAATACAGCAGACGAGCCTACCAGTAGAGTAACCTAACCCCACTTCTTTTACTGACCTTACCGATGCTTCTCTCTTTTTTCTACGTACACGCAGAAAAGGTATGTGTGTCTCGTGCATATGTCGCGTTAGGCCGAAGCGGTAAAATCTTAGGTACATTATTCCTCCGGTGTATTGTTAAATAACTGGACCGGTGATTTTGCGAATGAAGTCGATGTTCTCTCTCATACGGCTCGGCGCTGCAGCAGCTGTAGGTATCTTTCCAAGCTTCCTCCAATAATAATTATGCGTAGCATTTGCGAATAATTCTGATGCGCAGGCTAATTAATAATATCGCCCAACGTCTATTACTCCGGTGAAGTGTATGTGCCATTCTAACGAAAAACTAAATCTCATGCGAGCACTAAAGCTGCAATCGCTCGTTCACTTGTTGAGTGCACGCCTTACACGATGTTTCCTATAGGTAATACTTGCTGGAAAAAATTACTACTCAACATCCGTTAAAATTACCATTTTGGCTCTATTTTTATCGCGCAATCCTCTATATATATATATATCTTCTACAAGTAGCATTAATACATTTTTCCCTCGCTTCCGACTCCAAAGCACTGCGTTCTACAACATTCTAATAGCTCTTCTCACTCCTTAACATTACGCAAACCACACCGATATTTCTTATTCGAACCTTTGTTGTGTTGTGCCCGTACAGACTTATCCTTCTATCCAGATCAATTTTTTATGTGGTTCCCGACACGTGCCTGTTTAAATCAGCCTGATTCGTTGGCGACCTTTACTACCGTTTTCCGAAACTGTGACAATTTTAAAATTCTCCCTTCCTCTAGCATCGACTTTCGGTCGAAGAGAATTTCTGTTTTAAAACTATCGGAACAACCGCATCTCTTTTCTTTAATACAATCTCCTTTTATTTGTCCGGCTGACTAGAGCAATTAAAACCGTCATACTATCTCTCTGGTGTCTACTTAAGTTTTCATTTCGATCACTATAGGAATTTTTTTCGTTTTTAAATTTCTTTACCTTTTTTTTTTTTTTTTTGTCTACCTGATCTGCGATATCGGGCATGCTTTCTCCAAGTACACTCTTTAAAGCATTTTCTTCACTTTGATTGTCAACTCTTAAGCCTCGCATTTCCTATTCTACAAGCGTATAAAATGTCTTTTTTCTTTCATTTGCTTAATTATCGCCCCTATTGTTAAATGTTTTTTTTCGTCTCTTTCATTACCGAATGCATTAAAATATAATTTTCCTTTTGAGAGTAAAGCAACGTGAAATACATAAGATATTCTATGAGACAATACGTGAAGATTTTCCACATTTCATTCCTACTAAAGCGACAAAAGAGAAAAATATGTTGACTGACTCTAGGAACCAAAACGGTCTCAATGCTAGAAATTTACTAACTATTTTCAAGAATTCATTTTTTTAAATTCCATCTCTAAAAAATTTAAGTTGTTTTTTTCTTTTTTCTTTGCGATGTCACGTCGTTCCTATTACAAATATTAAATATTATAGACCGTCCTTTACT
This sequence comes from Icerya purchasi, assembly GCA_039619475.1. NCBI lineage: Eukaryota > Metazoa > Arthropoda > Insecta > Hemiptera > Monophlebidae > Icerya > Icerya purchasi. The sequence continues at coordinate 246,420,732 of CM077115.1, forward strand.
TGCACAGGCAATATTGATGTGCCTACTGGTCAAGGATTAAATTCCAAAGAAAAGTTCGTAAGATTTTTTTCAACTTTTCGTAATAAATTTTTTTTTTTTTTTTTCTTAAAAAAGCTGAAAAATTAATTTTTCTCTCGACACGTTCGACAGAAACCAAAAAAGAAAAAAGACAGGAATTTTTGATTTGATCAAACATTAACACAATACTACCGAAAACCAGTGTTTCTTAACTGGTGGTTTCGGATCGTCAGCGATTCGTGAAGTAATCGGTCATTTTAAACAAATTAAATTTCGATTAAAATTCCCCGAAAATGTATAATGCAAATACGAATGTTTATTATCCTTTACACGTATTTACTTAATGAATAAACTATAAATGAATATTAGTTTCAATCTTGTTTTTTTTTTGTTTTCCTACGCTGCGCGACGGTTCATTATGAAAAAAAAAAAAAAAAAAAAAACTGCTACAGAAATACGTGGTTCTAAACGTAGATACAATACTCCTAGCGCTTGTGAAGGATCCTTTGAACTGTTCAAAATAGTTTTTTGGATTTCAGATCGGAAGTGTATACTTGGCTCATCATCTTGTGCGTGTTATCACAACTTCACCGGTTCAAAACGTAAACATTCGAAGAGTGTTGTAGCGAATATTTTTATTTTGAAGTTAGGCAGAGCTTTTATTTATGATTTTCATTTCTGATGATCCGTTATTCAGCATCTGAAAACTTATTAATAATGAAATTTCAGCAGCAATAAGAGAGAACATAAACGCATCGCTTACAAATGTCTGGAACGAAATTTAAATACGATTTCTCCGAAAACGGAAAAAAAAGAGATACGTTCGAATCCCTTCCACATCCATACTGAGAAAATTACAGAAGAAATCCAAGATGAAGTTATCGAACCTGCAAAATGATCGTGTACGGAGATACTTTTTGAATCTGACATTAACCTAGAAGATTTTTGATTGAAAAAAGGCAATCTCTCTTCTTTTTTCATCCTCCGAAAATTGCTTTTTTCCAACAACTTACGTATGTGAGCAGGAACTTACTGCGCTTTTATCAAAAATCTAAGCAAAGAAAACAACGATTGCATACAAATTATGGCTTTTCAGCAACATATTAAACCCCGAAAATTTCATAATCAATGGAACAAATGAAAACTCAAACACATTGATTTTGATAAATTTTTTTTTTTGCTTTTATTAAGATTACTATTTGTTTGCATATTCTATTACTGCTTAATTAGTATGAATACAAATAATATTCGAATGAAAAAATTAAAAATCATTTTATTTCTTTTTAATTTCTATTACGAAAGTATAGCCTAAATTATTTCGCTATTTCCATTATTTTTGAAAAATTTCGTAATTTTGTATTATTAAAAGTAGCAGTTTTTTTTTTTTCTAATAACTTTTGTGCATGTGTGATTTCGTTAGATTTACGATAAGCATTTAATAATGTCAAAGCAGAATAAAAAACATCAATATGTACAAAACCTTCTTTTTCTTCATCCTTCTTCAAATTTTTACATGGGAAACCTCTTTTGAAGTTAAAAAGTTGTTACAGGCGATAATTTTATTTTCGTTCTAGCCTATGTATTGTCGCTCCACAAAAATTTTCACGCGTGTTTTATGAAATTCTGTCGGTTCCGGCAATATCAATCTCTACAACCAATTTTCACTGCGTATCTATGCACCACCTGTGAACCAACATCTGAACCAACAAAGAGGTGAGAAAAAGCACCGAGTAATTCAAATTTTCGCACCTTTACAGATTACATTTAAAACACCGGCAGTTAATGAAAATATAATTTGACAGGTGTCTAATACATGACAATCCGTAAAACAAGCGACAACAATATGAACGGAAAAAACGAAAAAGAAAAGAAAAAGAAAAGAAAAAGAAAAGAAAAAGAAAAGAAAAAGAAAAGAAAAAGAAAAGAAAAAGAAAAGAAAAGAAAAGAAAAGAAAAGTAGTCAAACAACTTCAAAGTAGCCGATGTCATTAATTAAGAAAATTAGCAAGAAAAATACCTTAAGATAAATGACAAATAAGACGGTGTTTTCAGTGAGAACAATACAGCAACTGGCTTCTTACAAATCACAACTCTTAAACGTGCTTAAAATGACAATGCTGAACTATATTAAGCACAAGGTTAACATACTCGTCTCGTCACAACTTGACCATTCAAATCACAGTTGTCGCCATATATACAAATATATATGTTCTTCAATGTTTCATGCACTGCGATTAATCGTGTCATGATAATAACCACAAACTTGTACAAATTTTAACGCTGCTTGCAATATTTGCATTATTCTCACTGACAACGACAAGCTTGGTTCCAAAGAAGAGATAGGGCGATCGTCTACTTTGTAGCAGTAAAAAAAAAAAAAAAAAAAAGAGTAAAATAACTAAAAAGTGTGAAAACCTTACCATTTTTTTTTTTTCTTTTTTGAAAGAGGAATTTGTGCACATCCTTTATTTTTTCATATATAATTAAGTATCAAAGTAAAAATATAACTGTTTAAAATGAACAAAAAATATAACACTGTGTTGATGTTCGTAGCTTTTTTTAACCGACTTCAAAAAAGGTGCAATTCGACTGTATTTTTTTTTTTTATTTTTTTTTATTTTCTTTGTGTGTTACCGCAGAACTTTTTTCTAGGTGAACCGATTTTGATGATTCTTCGATTAATTTAAATGGTAGTGCTTTCCATGTGGTCCCATTTAAATTTGATCAAGATCTGATAGGGTATTTTTTGAGTTATCCTTAATAATGCGGGAGATTGAAGCTTTTTGGATGCTTTTCATTCATGATTAGTTTCAACGTCAAGTTAGATTTATTGACTTAAAATATTATAAATTTGCCAAATTACTATGGAAATGTAGCTTTTGATGTTTTCACAGATTTTTTTCAAGTATTAAATATGGGGAATAATAATGTGAAAAAAAATTGATTTTTAACAAGAAAAAAATTCAAGCATAACGCTAAAAATTGTAAAATAAAATGCTTTTTTACAAAAAATACATATACCGATACTTGAAGATTTATTATAAAAATTTAATAAAAATGCACTAAAAAGTAAAAAATAATTACTCCCGATAAAATAGTATATATCAAAGTGATGATATCGTAATTCTTATACAACATTTATACCTTAATTAGAGTTGTCATTAAATTCATAATAACATGAATTTAATGACAACTCTAATTAAGGTATAAATGTTGTATAAGAATTACGATAATGTCATCTTAAGTGTTATATCATCATTCTGATATATACTATTTTATCGGGAGTAATTATTTTTTACTTTTTAGTGCATTTTTATTAAATTTTTATAATAAATCTTCAAGTATCGGTATTCATTTTTTGTAAAAAAGCATTTTTATTCAAAAATGTTCATTTCTCCAATTTGCAATTTCGCCAGAAGGGATGTGTATTTTATATCGTTTTCGCACAACATGTATCGCCAGTATATCTCCATCGGTCTTCCTGTTTAGCATCGCATGTGACTGAGGATATGAATGAAATTTATCCTCGTGAGATTTAACGGGCTTCGGGTTTTTACTATTAAACCCGATGAAACAGTCACACACACACATATACATATATATATATATATATATATATAAATGATGTGAGCAAGAATGTCAGAAATCCTAGTATCGATCAGGGGTGAATAGCTCATCAAGGACAACCTTACGGAAGAGCACGCATCTTCAGTAGTTGACTCCGAGAGGAGGTAGGAGGTAAAAAGAATCGGAGAAAGAAAAAGGAAAAAACCGTAATCAAAATGGTCTAAATCTCACCTACTTAAATTAATAACTTAAAAAAAAAAAAAAAAAAAAAAAAGCGATACGCGTAAAAATTGTTTCTGGAACTCTAGTGACCTTGAAACACAAAGCATTGCAGTGTGAAAATTATTACAGGGATGGGAATCGATTTCAACGGGCAAATGCTTATTTTTAGCGACTGGACTTGTTACTTTTAATTCAACTGGTACATGTGTATTCTCATTCTTTCACTCATTCTATGTTAAAGGCAATGTGCCTCTGTCGGTGTTACCTGTTCATGCATTTTTGTTATACAGACAAAAGTAATATATGCTCATGCAAATCCTTTAGGTAACACGAGTTTACGCAAGACTACCCTTGAAACTGTAAAAACTGTAAATGTTTAATTTATCGATATACAAATCCCAAGTATGTGTGCCTATACACCGACACCAATAGATGTGAGGTGTACGCAACGTTTATCATTGTCACCCTCAACATTTATTTTTCGTCGCTGCCGGTTTTCAAACTCATGACGATCCCGATGTCCGAGTTAAAACGTACCAGACACTCGGCTATTAAAAAATATACAGGATGCCTCATAATGATGTTACCGCGTTTATTTGCCGCAAAATTTGACAAATACGACTTCCCAAAGCGCGGGTTTGTGTCTATTACAAATTATGTCACGTGTAACTAAACTTACGCCAAACGAAACAGTGCATAGAACGGTGGTTTTTAGGTTAACGATCTCAGCTTTTGTTAGCTTCTCCTTCGTTCTTCGCCATTCACAACCAGCGGCCACGTAGATCATCGAAATTACATTATCTCGTCGGATGACATAAGCGGTCCTTGTTGGTTCATATTTCGGCGATACTTCAATCGTTAATTAAGACAGATATCCAAAAACGCTACAAAATTTCTCATTCCAAACACTCAAAGAAGAATATTTTCAGCGGAAGGATACAAATTCAACGCGGAGTGTGCTAAAGAAAATGCGTTTAGGGCAAAATGTAAACTATTTAGCTGCGAGAAAAGTCATAAGCGGTTTAAATTTACGATGGAGGCATTTGATTTCTGTATGCAGGTATGAATGAGGATCATCCGCTCGAAACGTATCTTGTTTGATTACTTCTTTTGTTTTTTTGTTTTTCGGGAATTTTGTAATTTTTGGATTACTTACGTCGTTTTTGTATTAATATTCGAAAATGAAATTTTTTTTTATACGTAAAAAGGTTTTTTTTACGCTGATTTCGCTTTACATAAATACATAGTACACGATATTTTCATCGTAAAAAACATATCGGCATTTACTTTACGGCAAAGGAGGAAGAACTTCCAAACTAGAGAAAAGTGAAAAAGTATTTTACAAACCGACGCGAATAATTTAAACTTTCTAGTTTCATAACCGGACACACCAAAATGTTTCTCAAAAACACTTTTACATTCGGTTGTTATTATATCAGTTAAGGATTTCGACATTTAAGGATTTTTTTTTTTTTTCTCTTCGAAAATCTCAATTTTCTCGTTACAACCTTTTCTGCTATTCGCTGAATTTTCCTCCTAGAAATATACTGCGGTCCAAACCGTAACGCAATTGCACACTGCGATAGAGTTATTTTTTTACAGATGTTGTAAACACCTAGCAATTACATCGTTCCGCACTAGTGTGTACATGACAGTCGATGCGTTTCAAATTATTTTCCCGAACCGAAAACCCGTCTCCTCGTTGAAGAATTTCAGCTCAGCGCGATGACACACATCACCATCATTATTTTAATTAGTTCGCGACGAAAACGTGGACCGCGATATTTATTTTATTAATTAAGCCGACGAGAAATATATTCGGTAATTAATTAATAAGCTCCGACATCCGATAACATTGTCCGAGTTACTACATATTTCTCCGTCACTTCTTCGGCAAAATTACAAGATGACAAGGTCATCATCACACGCATATGTATATTAAGCAAAAATTACAACGTGAAATATCCGGCACTAGTATTCTAATGCACATTAGTATATATATATATATATATATATATACATGCATATGTATAACGATTTTCGATGGAAACAAACATACGAATTCTAGAACGAATGTGTATAGAAATGTTGCATAGACACAAACAAAACTAAATCCGCTGTTACGAAATAACGCAATCACTTTTCATGAATTCTCGTCACTGACCAAGAACCCCCCATAATGAACAATTTCGTCCAAATGTGAGAACACCGAAAAAGTGTTTATTCGCTCGCCCAATGCACATAAGTGACGTCAGAATTCTAGCCAATTATTCTGATAAAATTTTTTTTATGCGAAATTTTTAGTTCACGTCAATACCGGAACTAACCGCGTGAAAAGTGGTAATTACGAAAGCTAGGCCTGTGTTTAGCAATTTAATGTTACGATGTTCAAATTGGAACGACCGATCATGATGATGAGGCCTCTGTGTTCATCAACTTATTTTTCAAACACTGTATCTTGCCAACAACAAGTAACAACCTAAGTAAAATAACAACCTAAATAAAATAACAACCTAAATAAAATAACTTAAATAAAATAACAACTTAAATAAAATAACAACCTACATAAAATAACAACCTACATAAAATAACAACCTACATAAAATAACAACCTACATAAAATAACAACCTACATAAAATAACAACCTACATAAAATAACAACCTAAATAAAAAAGTGAGAACACAAGACGTTTAAATATTTTTCAAAAATACGAAAAATATGATCTCCTTTGATTGTCAAATGAGCCCGAAAAAGCTGACAACAGTTTAAATACATCGAGCCATATCGCGAAAACGGATAGAAGACTTAATCTCACCAACGTAACGTGACGCCTCTATAATTATTCGAAATGGCGCTTTGTAATTTCGAATGTTGCAATCTAATAAATAAAAATCCGATTCTAAGAAAAACAAAAAAATAAAGAAAAAAACAATTTTACTAAGCGGATTTTTAAATGTAAAACTTTGCAGGCGTAACCGGAGAAAAAAAAATATTCCGACTGTAAGACACACAGCACACTCATGGGTGCGTCTTCAGCAGAGGCATGTTTAAAGCATAACCGCTTTGACCTTCCCGTATCTATTTTCGTAAAACCGAACATATAAAGATTTAAGACAATTACACAACAATAACCGAGTTATTTCCTTAAAATCTTAACCGTGGACACATGGGGTAAATCAATGGCAGATCTGCGGGGGTGATAGGGGACCCCCCAAAAACCAAAGCCTCTATGAAAAAATTTGTTGTAACAAAGAAAGTTAATTTATGCTATAACAGATTTGTATAAATTTTACCTTAATATTTAATACCGTTTTCTAGTAAAACTATTAATGTTACGTTTTTATTTTATTTTAAACACTACTGTCATCGTTCTTTTGTCTTTCTTATTTATTTTGCAATTTTAATTAAAAATAGTTCAATGAGCAATATATATATATACTAGGCTGACCCAGCCACGCGTTGCTGTGGCTTAGTAGTTATAATAGATTAAATTAATTTTTTACTTATTATTTTGATGCAATTAAATTAATTTTTACTAATAAACCTGAAATTATTTAGCCGATTTTGAATCATATGTAGAGAACGAAATTATCCAACTAATATACACTTATTGAATTTACATTTTATTTATCTAATCTTCAACTTTCAATCTGTAATCAATGACTTATTTACACAATATATACTAAATAAATTAGTTACATAAAAATTAAATGTTATAAAAGAGGTAGATAACATTATTGGTTTCGAACCTATTAGTTATATTATTTTATAAAATTGAACATTATCTAAGCACTAATTTGTGCATGATGTTCTGGTCAACCTGTCTTGCATTTCTCTGTCGCGTTCTCTGTATTCAGCCAGGTGCCGTTCTCGCGCCGCTCTTGTCGCAGACGTTCATCACGTTGTTCTCGAGTTTCTTGACTTCGAATTTCTGCTGTTCTGCTGATCCGTTGAGCTGCGTTTATTCTTACAATTTCTTCTTCCGATTCAGTAGTTCTTATAACACGCATACGCCGTGCATTTCTGCTACGCGCATTGTTGAGGTTCGATTGTCTCTCCGCGGCATTATCTTATACTGAAATATAAAGTAACTTACATGCCCAACGATGTCAGAGAGTTGTATCGATGAATTAACCTACACTGCCACAATATTGTTGTGGGAATATTAAAATATTTTTTTTTTTTTTTAAGTTTATAATGGAGTGTAAACTTTTATCAAGGCAGGACGTTTATTAAATACACTGAAATATAAATAAATTAAATGTCGCACAATATCGGACAATATTTTTTTTTTTTCCTAAACAACAACTCCGTAATAACACGAACTTTTTTGTAAACAACAGCGAAAAAACGTTTATTTCATCATTCATCGATAAAAACGCCATGGGCCAGCGATAAACATGGTTGCATTTCGATTAACATCGCACGATACACAAAAGTCGCCACCAAAAGTAGTTGGTGCTCAAAAAATAATAAAATTTTCAAAATTTGTTTTATTTAATATAACAAATATTTATGTAAATAATTAAAGCAAAAAGTAATAGCCAACAATTAAATTTGTTTTTTTTTAAATTGATTGATTAAATTATTTAATATAAGAAATATTTATGTAAATAATTAAAACAAAAAGTATGCTATCTCTTAAGAGTTGGATTAAATTGCATGTACTTTCAAAATTTTATAAAAATCGGTTAAGTAAATTCCGAGTTTATCCTGCACAAACATAAAGACACGGGATTTTTATATATATATATAGAGTAGGTCAAAAAAGTATTTGCACACCATAAAAAAATAGGAAAAAAGGGCAGCAACAGGGTTCCGGATAAAAGAAAATAACGTTTGATGTAGAGAATCACCTGAAATGTTTAACTGCCGCATACGATGGCCGACAAATAAAAAGCAACACCGCTATGGTGGAAAAGGGGGGAAAGCGGCGCCAAAAAAGTATTTGCACACGTACAAACGAATGACTCACGCATGCAAGTTTGACCTTGGAAAAACCGTTGAAATGATCATATCGTGTGTGTACGAGTGCTGCAGCGAATGCAGTAGTACGTGAGTGACAAAAGGTGCACGTGTTAGCATAAAATAGTTTAATTATTGTAAGAAATTTAAGTGTGATGTCGCCGAAAGCTTCTGAAATACCAGCACCTGTACGTTCGCGCATTGTTACCCTATATGAAAAAGGTGAAAGCTACCGAGAAATAGCAAAAAAAGTTGGCTTTACATTTTCCGCAGTACGGTATGTAATAAAACGGTTTCAAGTCGGAAAAACAATCGAAAATGACGCTCGTAAAGGTCGACCGAAAAAATTAAAACCAAGAGATGAAAGATCCGTTATACAAAAATCGCGAAAAAATCCATTTTTGAGCGCTCCAGCACTGGCCGATGACCTCGCGTTAACATCAGGAGTAAAAGTTCACCCTCAAACTGTTAGGAACGTGTTTTATTCGGCCGGCTTCCATGGCAGATGTGCTCGTAAAAAACCGTTCATTTCAGAAGCAAATCGCATCAAACGTTTGGAATTCGCAAAAACGTACATAAACAAACCCGCAACCTTTTGGCGATCAGTTTTATTTTCCGATGAAAGTAAATACAACTTATTCGGATCGGATGGACGTGGATATGTATGGCGGAAAGCAAACACCGAGCTGCAAACCAAGAATTTACTGGCTACCGTCAAATACGGGGGAAGTAAGGTGCTTGTATGGGGGTGCATGGCGGCCAGTGGTGTGGGGAATCTAGTTTTCATTCAAGGAAAAATGACAGCCGATATGTATATCAACATATTGCGCGATAATTTAAAGAGCAGCGCTCACAAAGTAGGCTTGGGGGAGTCGTTCATTTTTTTACAGGATAATGATCCGAAGCATACTGCGCTAAAAATCCGTGAATGGTTGCTCTATAACGCGCCCCGTCGGCAGTCTACCCCACCACAATCTCCGGATTTGAATGTAATCGAAAACTTATGGAATTGCCTAGAAGTGGAAGTACGTAAGAGGAGAATATCAAACAGCGGAGATCTAAAAGCGGTCCCCCAAGTTGCTTGGGTAGATATTTGCCCCCAGGTAGCGGAAAATTTAGTCGAATCAATGCCGCGGCGTCTTCAAGCGTTATAGATGCAAAAGGAATGCATACCAAATATTAATATCCTTTTTTTTTTTAACGGTAAAATTTCATTTTCATGTTTTCCTGTATATTTTGTATGTGTGCAAATACTTTTTTGAGGTTACTTTTTTCCTTTTTTTTAAATTCCAAGCTGTGATTCGTTTTTCTCGAAATAAATGTATATTTTCTTTTACTTTATTTTTTGTCTGTTTATGTCTAATAAATGTTTCCGAGCCCTATGCCGTTCCCCTGTGACCCTGTAGCCAATTTTCGTGGTGTGCAAATACTTTTTTGACCCACTGTATATACTTTTTTTTACTTGCTCACGAACAAAGAATTCGGATCGGATTACTAACAAAAATAATAAAGAAAAGTCTAATAAAAATACTATCCTTTTTACTATTTCTAAACTAACATTTTAGCTAGAATTTTATAATTTCGTTTTATTTTTAACCCCTAAAAATAAAACAAAAGTTGAATTAAAAATCGTAATAATTATGTATATTTAAAACATTTTTATGAATTTCTAAAAGGGTCGTTATTTGATTTTCTTTATGAAACAATGTATTTCTCAAATCTACTGCCTACTGTAGAAAATTTTACGTAATTGTATCTTTCCCCGCAATGTCTTTCTGGATTCGCCCCTGGGTAAGTATGTATCTATATTTAAAAAGACAAATTAAATATTTAAAAAATATGTACACCAAAAAATGAAAAATAACGAAAAACTACTAAAATGGCTAATTTATTTTCTAAATAAATTAATTACTAATTTGTCAGATGAGGTTTTTTTTATATTATTTTATGGCTTAAATGTGATATTAACATAGTGGCCACTCAACTATAATTTTTAAATCAATCTTGTTATCACTCAAACTCCCTACTCCTTATTGTGCCTCGTATATCTTATCGTTTCCGTCGATCTCCGTTGTTCCAATCCTCAGTTCTTTTATCTTATCAATATTTGACACCGACTATACATTTAACTGATCCTTCACCATCGTGTCGTTTCTGGGCAAGATCCTTTGTTGACAGGGGAGGTAAAAAAAAAAAAAAAAAAATCCCTGGTTTATCCCGCGGTTTTCCTAGACTAGATCCTCCCGATTTCCTGATTACTAGAATTGTACAAAAAGTTTCATTACTACCGGTAATATTTGACCGCCGCAACATATTTCATATGAATAAAACAAAACTTCTTTATTTTGAATAAAATACATAAAAAATGCATTCACTTTTCTCTTTAAATGATTTTTTCTTCTTCTTCTTCTTCTTCTTATTTGATTAACGTGCCGTGTACTGTCGCCTAGGCCAGAGGCACGAATAAGATAAGAGTTAGATGGAGTGGAGGTTAGTGGTCTTGAGAAAACGTAGGAGGCGTTCAATTTTGTCGTGACGATCAAATAGGATTTCGGAAAGGTTGGACAACTGGAGAATTTGTGCTCGGTATGAATTATAGGTGGGACAGCTGACGAGTAAATGTTGGATTGTGACAGAAGAATTGCAATTGGAACACAGTGGAATAGGTCGTCTGGACAGGAGGTGATTATGAGTGATTTTTGAGTGACCTAGGCGGAGTCTCGTGACAACGATTTAATTTCTTCGATTGCTAGATAATGAAGTTTTCCATGGTCGAATAGTATCTCGAATTGAGCGCAGCTTGTTCGTGTTTGGGGTGTTGGTCCACTGTTTTTGCCATGTTTGAAGTGATTTTTGCATTATATAAGCCTTCAGATCCATTGATGGAATTTCGATGCTCGGTACCGGAAAAAACAATGAGCCTTCTTTTGCCGCAGTATCCGCGTATGAATTCCCCTGGATCCCAACGTGTGATGGAATTCAAGCGAACGAAACACGGATACTTGTACTACAAAGAGTGCGAATAATTTCCTTGGCTATTGTTGGTGAGGAGAGTTGTATTTTTGAATTGATGTGATCGCGTTTAATGAGTCTGTATGTATGAGGTGTGTGGAGCGAGGATCGGAAATTATTACATTTTCTATTGCAAGTTTTATAGTAAATAGTTCCGCCGAAAGAATAGTGAATAGTGCCGGAAGAGGGTAACGAAGAATAATTTTTTTGTCGGATGCTATTCCACAACCTGTTCCTCGAGGTGTTTTTGAGCCGTCAGTAAAAACTATTTTGCAACTGTCATATTTGGTGATCATGCATTGATATGCGGAACGTAATAAAATATACTCGGACATGTTTCTCCTTTTGAGAATTGCTGGAGTTGAAGATCTATGACGAGATGCAGGTTTACCTATATAGGTGTTGGTGCTATGGTTAGTTGATATGTCGGCGGTAAAGTGAATTGCACCGAATCTAAGATTTCAGTAACTTGATTATAAAGAGTGGGTACCGATGTAAGGTGATGGTCGAAGCGAGTTCAGCGAAGGAAGGTTGATCAACGACTTCCGACGAATCCACGTGTTTAAAATGCTCTGGTCTCTGTAAATATTGAGAGGAGGAATACCAGCTTCACAAAGAATGCTAACAGATGGAGATAGGCATGGGTAACTCCGGACACAGTTATATCCTCGGAAACATATCCGTGGTCGGACACAGTCGGATATATCTCCGAACACATATCACAACTCCGAAAAACGTCACACAACAAACAAATATTGTCATTCCAGACACAGTTGAATTCACTTCTGGCGGAGTGATTTGATATATCTCCACTCCCAAAGGCGACAGCTGCGCGAGCAACTGTCAAAATTTGCTTTATCACATTACTGTTTCACGGAATTACATCATGTTCGTAGACTGCTGTATTGAGGGGTAATAGCGCGGTGTGATTTAAAATTTTTAAATCGAATGAGTAATATGATCCACGAATTTAATGCTGTGTTATTTGACACGATGCGAACTAGCTATTTTATGCTTATTGATAAGAAATATCCTATTTAGCAGAAAACAGTATGTGCGTGTGAGAGTTTTTCACCCGCTGTCGGTAAATCGGAACTGCGCGAAGAAAATGCGCACCATATTCAAAGGACGTTTTGTTGCTTTGTGCGTTTCCGAGCATTATGCGGAGTTGGAGTTAAATATGTAACGAAGAGTGTGATTATACGCTGGATATGAGATAACTCCGCCGGAGTTGGAGTTGAGAAGCGGATATATATCCGCAGTCGGAACGGACACATATATATCCAACTCCTCTAGCGGAGTTGATTTGCGCATCTCTAGATGGAGAAGTAGGAAAAGCGCCAATAGCGAGTCTCGCAGCAGTATGATGTTTTTTCTTCTTAAAAACACCGTTTTTGGCTATTTTTACTTCTTTTTTCGGTTTTACGATAAAATTCCCGACTTATTGTCGGTTTTCTCGATTGGGTGGCCACCGTGAGAAAAAAAATTAAAAACTCGCCAACACTAAATCAGATCTACTTGGAAAAAGAACGAAATCGAACGTTGATGTGCATAAAATATACCGCGTACTCGACCCAAAAAATAAAAAATTAACCGACATTATATTACAAAAAATTAAAAATAGCATGATATTAACAAAGAAACTAAGTTATTTTAATTGATTATATTTTTTAGGAATAAGTTCAGAAAAATTATTTAATTTAAAAAAAAAAACAAACTAACCGTATCCGGTAATTTATTAATTATGTCAATAATGCAAACCGAAATTTTTTTTAAGATAATTACAGATTTTTCTACGAAATAATGTCAAGTTTTTTGAACATAATAGGGACTAATTGAAGTAGGCAGAAAAATTCTTAAAACCATCTGCGTTTAAAACCTGGGCATTCGACATCGCCCGGAAAGCGTATATTACGACGCGTGTAAATTTTTAAAAAAAACTAATCGCCAGCCTGCATTAGGAAGCAATGTAATTTGTTGGAAATGAAAAAATATTAATATTTTTCTGGCCCACTTAAAAAAATGGAGTGGCTCTCATCGAAACCCAATTTATTTCGTCGCGGCTCTGAAATGATTTTATTAACCCAAGCATTTTCAGGTACAAAAATGAACGAATGAAAAAATAGCCTACACTCGAGAATTCTAGCTTCCTACATAACGTGTAAAATCAATGATTAAAAATTACAAAGATTAATAATTTACAAAAAATCCGTACAACCTTGGGAAAACCTCTCCCAACTAAAACGACAAAAAGAATTAATAATCACCAGACTTAGAATTTTGTCAGTTCTGCAACTCCACCCTCATCACAGTCAAACACCTTCTTTACGAATGCCCTAACATTAATCAAATCCGTCTAGAACTAAAAATCTCCTTAAATAATACAAACATCCCTGACAACCAAGACGAAATTAAAAAAATTCTTAGTCTGATTAGAAAACTAAACTTAACAACCAGCATTTAAAATACCTACCTGACACTGGGTTAGCAATTAAAAACATCCAGTATAAAAATAATAATAAAAAATAAATAAAAAAAAAATATATAATCACGCGAAAATTAATTAAAATAATTTTTTTTTTTTTTAAATACTTAAAGCAATCATGTATATGGGTAAATAAATTTATAAAATGCCACGTTTTATTTTAAAAAAATCTTAAATTATACAAAAAATATCTAACATTTAAACTGAAAAGGCGGATGAAAATAATTTAGAAATTAACAGACTGAAAAAAGTATATTTGAGAAGTAGGGAGAAATGTGTGAAAGTTTATTAACCATGTTTATCATGTTACTATTTGTTCGATATATAAAAAAAAACAAAAAAAACATACATACATACATTATTAAATAATTTACACTTCAATTAAAAGGCATCATAAATTTAACTGTCTTTTGATTATTCAATTAATCAATTTCGTATTACCGTGATTAGAAATTTACCACGGGGTTTATTGTGAGTGTAATAAACGCATAACACTATACGAATATCACGACCGTATCTAATATCACATGTACGACATGAGGATAAATGTACTTTGAATAAACAAAGGTTAAGTTCATTACAAAGCGGTAACGTACAACCTCGCTTAGAAAATCCATCGCTGACAACTATGAAAACGGTTAATTTTCAATCGTCGGGTGAAAGCATAACAAATTAGCGATAAACGCCAGAAAAAGAAAAACAAACATTTTAATGGAAAAAATTAGTAACGCAAATATAAAAATTTATCAAAACTACTAAAGAATACTTTTATGGATCAGATAAAAAGAAAGAGGGGGAGGGGGAGGGAGAAGAAAAAAGTGAAATAAGCGAATAGTGAAAATAATTTGTTGCAATACTTTTTTGTTTTTTTCTTTTTTAAACGAGACGTTCGACTGGCTATGATTTTCTAAGTATTTACGGTAATTAAGCAATTTAAAAGCAATTAAATCTGTATTTATCAATCGAAGCAATCGATTTAACGAACAACGCCGATAATACAAATGTTTGGGTTTAATTAATTATACGTTCGACTACAGAAATCAATTTCTACTTATCGTAACATTAAAAAACGATTTCACAAATAGTTTGATATAAAATTAAACTTTCAGATACACGAAAATGATAATAATTTCTTAATTTTATCATAAGTTAAATTCATGTTTTTTTTGTCTTTTTTTTTTGCTTTGAATACAACGTATTTAAACAAGTGGGAAATGTGAACGCGCTGATCAGTAGTAAGGTATCCATCAACGATTTTTCCATATAAATATTTTCACAAGATTCCGTCTGCACCGGAAACATATCATACTTTATACACAGACACAACCTATAAACACAACTTTTCTTTTTTTGAATTGCTAATTTATAACTAGCCAAATGATGACACTATCTCATAAATGTTCTCAATAAATCGCAAGTAGAAGGTGCATCCGTTTCAAAAAAGATTATGAAATTAAGTCGCTTATTTTATTTAAAGTCGTGATTGTAGATGACACATCCGTGTAAAAGCGCTATTGCCAGCTGATTTTTGTAACCGTATCAGATACTTTTGTGCGAGCCTCCGGATAATTTCTTATACTGTGTCTATTTTTAGATCCCGATGGATGACTCCATTGAACACGCGTTCCACGGCATTCGATAAATTAAGTGCAACACCTTGTTCTGAAATCGCTGGATAACTAGCTTATTAGAAGACGTCTTTGCGCATCCCCACAGTGGCGTTGCGTAAGTCCATACTGGCCGTAATACAGTTTTGCAAACGATTCGTTACATAAAATTGGGGCATATTTTTTAATAAGGGGTAGCCTAAGAATTACGTTGTAATTAATATTGCCTTTCGGCAAATGCTTAGTTACTTCAGTGAGAATCTAAAGACTATTTGAAAATTTCTCAATTTTTTCGAAGAATACTAATTTTCACAAGGGTTGACTGAAAATTAATTACATCGTAATGACCACGGTGGGAGAATCACCCAAATTTTCCAAAAAAGGTCGTCAACTTCTAATCAGCGATGCTTAACTTTAATGACAGTACGGGAACGGTTACACATTTGTCTTACTACTATCCTTGACAGTTTCTATGTTTTTCCTGACAATACCTGATTCAGATGTTGCAACGATCTTTACGTACCTTAGACTGCTCTGCTGAGTAGACGTGCGCCATTTACATAAATAAGAAACAAGGCGTTTCGGAAGTAACAGAAAATCTGAAACAGAATTCTACATATATTACATGCACGCAGTTCGCAAGCTGAATGGCCAGCTCCCATTGCACTAATATGAAAGCCATGTGTTTTCGTTTATTTTTCAAAAAAAATACCTGTAGGACTGTCGTCATCAAATAAGACAAAAACAATAGACCGCATCGCCGCGTTAATTCCGTGACGAAAAACTGACCGTTCTGTGCAATATTTCCGAGGAATTATTTTACATAGATGACGTATTTCGGACGAAAACAAAAGGAAGAATTTGCTGTTTCACCGGTATTGAAAAGCTTGTTTGCGGAAGTAGACTTGTGTGTAAACGAACGAAAAAGTCAACAAAAGAAAAAAAAAAATAAATAAATAAAAAAAATACCAACAAAGACAACAGTTCCTAAAATGAACCTACAATAACCATATACACAATGAACAGGAAACGACTCGCTGGACAATAGGCGACTGCTGCGTAAGAGAGTTTATGAAACAGATGAATACGCTCGACGCAACGGAAGTTTACTGGAAAAATAAACACTAGAAACTGAACTTCTTACGAAGAGAATAACGCAGTATAGGGTCTACAACAATTCGGTCAGCTGGATGAGAACCAACCGTCTCCTCCTTCAGGATCACAATGACTTTAGTTTAAGAAAAAACGAAGCAATCCACTTGTCTGCCTATTATTATTGAACGTTGAAATAAAGAAAAAAGAAAAAAAAAACACTATTAAGATGCATTTCTCAACAGTGTTTGCTAAGGATGATAAAATGTTGAAAAAATTCTGCTATTTTCGCATTAAAATCGAAGGGGGTCGCAATAATACTAATACAAAATGCTAAAAATTTAAATAAAAAGAAAAAAAAAACAAAAAAAAAAACAAACTGGACGAAATTTAAAATTTAGCTGTAATAAATTATTTTGGAAACGTTTCTTTTTTAAATTTATTCTCAATTTAAACCCACAACACTTGTTAGTTCATATAAACGATGCTTTAGTTTAGTTCAGTTCGTTGTAACTCTCCAAATATACCGGGCATAAAATTAACTGATTGACCAATTGGAATAGAACGAAATAAACATAGATGCGTAAAGAACGAATTTATTTCGTTCATTTGGAAAGTCTTTTCTCAGAAATGTAGCGCTCACAGATTTCAAAACATAATACTCACATGTATGCACAATAATTCTTCCAAGTTTCCTAATAAAAATCGCTTCTGGCAATACGAACTTTTGAAGTGTGGCAATTACAGGTATGGCAGCATAACTTTAAAATGCGCCACTTTTTTTCTACTAAATTTTGTTAAAGAGAAATAATAACAGAAAACTGCAAGGGACGAAGCATACATATTGCCCCAATGGGGGATCTAGAGTATGTATTTCGATTTTCTGTTATTGTTTCTCTTTAACAAAATTTAGTAGAAAAAAAGCGGCGCATTTTGAAGTTATGCTGCCACACCCTGTGTATATCGAACATAAATAAACTAAAAATTCTATAATATTTCTATTGTCAGAAGTGTAAAAAAGTAAACAAGTCCCATACCCTTGACGGGGCGGCGTCGAAGTTCGTCAAGTTGTGCTTTTCTAAAATGCAACATGTTTAACAATTAATAGGAACGCGTAAAAGTTAAATTTTTTGAACTGCTAAACACATGCAGAGCTTAAGAGATATGCCAGCGTGTTTGCGAGTTTGTTAACGAGAACATTTGGTACATAATCTACGCACTTACGGAAGCCTTCGTTTTTCGATTTAGTACATATTCAGATGGGTTACATCTAAAAACGACTAATAGTGCCGTATGACATTAGATGAACTAACATATCAGTCTTCGGGTTTCGTATTTTGTTCAATAAAACAACGAACGGAACGACTGCAGTTAGAAGAAGAAGAATTTCTATAGATGGTTTGTAGCATATTGCCTTAGAACTCTGGTAAATATGTATAATTTAGTTAACCGTTAAAAAAAAAAAAAAAAAACAAAAAAAAACGACTCTTTTACAATAATGGGGGCTGAAAAATAATTACTACTCGAAAAACACTTACTGCTATCATCGTCGACGACATCGCTTCGTAATAACTTCATTGCTGAAAAATTCGAACAGGATTTCCTTGAAACAACAACGACACGTTATGCAATGTTACCGCGTATACACACAGCTCATATACATAAATATGTACATTTTATTGCGGCAAACTATAAACCTGTTTTCCGGTGAAACTGTGTTAATGTTTAACTTAATTTTATAAACAATGACCGTTATACCTGTCTCGTCGTCACGCTGAAGCCTAAAATGAAACACGTACGCAAAACCGGAAAATGGTAGCATATTTCGGCTCCAAAAATAAAACCGCCCCCAAAAAGAAAACTGCGCGCCGCCGGGGGTTTTATTTTATAAAAGGTTATTGAGAAGGGTTTTAGTCGAAAAAATTAAGTGAAAAATTATATTTTAATTCAAGAATTGCAATATCTGTGAGAAATAACGAAATTTTAATTTAGTATGAATTCTTTGAGTTTCAAACCGAGTAAATTTTAGGACCCCCCCCCCGGATAATGTATAATTAATCGCTTTCCAATTTTAATTCGAAACTAATTTCGCTATAACTCTTCGTACAAGTTGTTTTTTGTCCTCTACTCTGAGAAAAATAGCATTTTTTAGATGCCAAAGAAAAACTATACGTATTTACAGTTTCAGAAAATATCGATACTTCGCGGAATTAATTCCTCTTTTTATTTTAATCCGCTTATTTAAAAAGAAAATTCGAGACTAGTTTCATTGGCTACACTCGAATTGCGCACCGTTGTTTACCTGGACGACGGCTAAAAAAAAATGTAGTAATCTAAACACTCAAATTGCGAACCGGAAGTTTGCCGGTATGAAATATGAAAAAAAACGAACGAAAACGGCACCGGGGACCATGATATTTGTTGGACTCCTCGATATTTTTGCCATTTTTAAACCATTTTATTAGAATTCCGTACATTATACGTGTACGGAATGCTAAAAGAAAAACCCCAAATTTTACATTAATAAATACCGTAATTGTGCGATAATCGTTAGATATAATATTTATGGGCAGATGCGTTAAATACATGTTCTCTATAATAACCAACGATGTAATCGTTAAGCGAACTTAAAACAACCGTGTTTTCTGATTTTTACCCAAACAAAAATTAAACATTACAAATAAGTTTTTACTGGTTTACGAAAAGTTTAAAATATACGATTAAATTTATTTATTCTTAATAAAGCTGCATTAACTTTACTTTTCGTTTTTTTTTTTTTTTAAATGCGCTTTTTGCTTCTTCTAAGAATGAAAAAGAAAATATTAAAAATAAATTCCCAAGCACAAAAAAGAATTAGAAAAAAGGGGAAAAAATATGCTCGTGTTATTTAATAAAGAATTTAATTAAATAATACACGGCGCTCAAAGTAAAAATTAGATATTGTTCAACCTCGAAAGCGAAAACTGGAAGAAAAAATGGAGAAAAAAAGTTAGTTACATTCCAGAGTTGGTCATATTAAATCCTTCGGTCAACTACCCGATTCTGAATGGTTAATTAATCGACGGAAACAACTTTTACCGCATTTGTGTCACACCACTTACTACTGCTAAAAGAAGTAAATGGACATTAAAAAGAACTGTAGAATTATTATTGCAACCAAATCGCAATGTCCGAGAACTGTTAAAAAAAATAAACAAATAAACCAACTAAAGAAACAGTAATATAAGACCAGGATTACGAAGCCCAGTTGGTTAAATTAAAACGCAGATGATGTACGACGATAACCGTTGAAATAGAACAATTTAAAATCGAAGAGATGGACCGATAAATAAGGAAATGGAATTACAAAAGAAGAATGAGCACTCTATTTCGCAATTAAAGTGTAGATACTTTAGAAGAAAATAAGTAAAAATCGGGTGGACATTTAATACCAACCGCATTAACAAGTTCGCTGAATGAGCTGGCTAGTCCGAATAATTCTGGTGACAGCCACAATCGACTACTACATGCAAATAATCTGTTTTTTAATTCGGATCGCAAAATTAATTGGTTTCGCCGAAATGAGAAAAAGAGTAAAAGTTTACAAAAGGAAGATAACGTCTAAAAAAAAAAAGAACCATCTCCCCCCTGTACTTCTACATAAAAGTCAATTATACCAAAATCTTATTAGTTGAAATAAACAAAATTTAAAAAAAAAAAAAAAATCAGATTAAAAATTATTAACAAATAATATTTTGTCAATAGAAGCTGAACGAATTCCGTGGAAGCTGAAAAAGCTAGAGTTTACATACTAACCATTTCAGTAAATCAGACATACAAAAATTGTGTGACCACAGAAAAAAATGGAAGACAAACGAGCAAAAAAATCAAAGACGATCCACCGGCGGGACGATTTGAACAGGTTTACTCATGCTGAAATGGTAACCGACAAAAATAAAGCAGCTGGCAAACAAGACGAGACGACAGCATATGCGGACAAGGAAAAAAAATTGGCCTCTATTCGGCAGCAGAAGAATTACATCAATGGAGATTTGGTCAAGGAAGTGTGGCTAAATCAGAAGAAAGACCTGCTGAAGCAGTGGAAAGTTGGGCTTCGATTCGATCTGAAGGAACCAAAATTTTCGTTCAAGATGACCAAAGCATCGTTCCTACGGAAGTACATTACGACGGTGACAAAAACAAAAAAGTTGAACCTCGAAGCACAGACGGACAGCAACTACGGAAGGGTCCGTCACGAGAGGCCTCAATACAAACCACGCCATACTAAAGAAACCCTCAGCAGTCAATTCCGCTACAAATACGTCCGCAACAAGCCGGTTGTGTCCAACTATTACATAGAACACTATGAAAGGCATAAAAGACCGCCTTTTGTTCAGCCGAGGGTGCCGAACTGACATAAAAATCATTCGCTTTTCGGCTACCTTTCTCTTTCTTATGATTCGACTGTATAAAGGTAATTTAATTTTCCCAAATTTGAGCACTTGTGAAAGTACAGATATTTCCGCTCGTTACTTAAAAATTATTTCGATAATGCGTTTTTCTTTTTATCGTCATCTATTAGGTCAAAGCCAAGCTGATCTATTTTGAGCATTACTGCTTTCTGTTTTGAGCATTACTTGATCGCAGTTTAAAAAAAGCGAAAGTGTTCAATATGAGTGATGAGTGCTTTAATTACTGTTTATTTAAACCCGTTTGCTCGTCGCCTTATTTTTGGATTTTAACTTTGTCAAATCATTTTACATTTATTAATAGATGCTAAAACTATTAAGATTTTTTTTTTTTTATCGGTATTCTGCAATGGCCAGAAATACATTTCTGAGGAGGTCTCTTCTAATTTTGGTTCTTACGGAAAATCATTAGAACACCATGGTTTACTATCATTTGATAAAATTTCTCGTAACGATTTCTGCTCGAAGTTACTCAGACGCAATTTCTCGTACTGCGGGTAAGTAGGTAGTGTACACTATATATATATATATTAATTACAACGTAATTTTTAGGCTACCCCCCATTCGAAAAAATGTCCCAGAAAAATATCCCAATTTTATGTAATGAAATATGTAACGAAAAATGTAATGAAAAAATGTCTTAATTTTATATAATGAAAGTTAAATGTTAGAATAGGACTTTTGTGGTTATGTTATTTTTTTTTTGTGTTGATGCCAATAAGAATTACGTTGTAAATTTTGATCATTTTATACAAAGTATAGAAGAGAAAGAGACAGAAATGAAAGCAAGAGGGGTCAAGGGGCACAGCCCCTTGCGAGGCCAAAACGGCCGAGTTTATATATATATATATAAAAAGAGTGGGGTTATGCTACAAAGGGGGCAGAAAGATTGACCTAATTATTACAATATATACGCTCGCGTATCAACCGGCATAATTTCTTTTCCTTAGTACGTGCACGTGATAAATAGGATTGTACCAACTTGATTAGCCTCTGATACCAGAACCACCAATTGTCGAAATTTCTTTCGGCTTTAATTTTGAGATCTGCTTTTACGTCTGATACCGAAATTGGAACGTTTGAATTAGGCTGTATAGTTGCTGCCTCTTTCGCTGTATTATCCCGCGTATTCATCTAACGAAAACATTTTGATTTGTAGCGAAGAATTCTGAGACAAAAGATTTACGATGTGAGCGGTAACAGGGTGAAGCGATGTAGAACTATTAGTGAACGATCTGATAGGAGTCTGAAGGGATTATTTCTTTCAAATAATAACTTCCATTAGTAACATATATGGAAGAACAGAAACTTAATTTAGCGTCATGTCAAAGCCGCGCCTAATTTTTGAATATCGTATTTTTACACATTTTGCAATCATTATGGGTTAAAAACTATTTTAAACAAAGTTATGAAAAAAATATAAATTATAAAAATACGGATGATTAGTAAGGGGCTCCACGGGTGTCTCGCACTAAAACTGCTGTCGGCCAAAAAAGATTTCAACAGACCAACCCGCATCACCGCAGGAGTAAAGTGCCCAGTAGTTGGCGGTGGTCGATTAAAGTGTGGGTTAGAAAAAAAAGCATCGAAAAAAGCGATCAAAGTTTTTTCAGAGTTGTTGGTTTGGGTTAATACCCAAAATTCAATCCCTAAGTCTATTGAAACACCGAACATGGAGACACCAGGAAACCACACCAACTCAACGAGCACACATCATCACCGACAACAGTGGTACCTGCAATTTTATTTTTATTTTTATATTATTAATAAACAGTGTACCATTTTATTTTCATAGTTTAAATAGTTGTTGCGATAGCCTTGGCTTCCGTTACGTAAGTCTCGAGTTTGATCACGGGTGATGACAGAAATTATTACGAAAAATTAAACACTGAATACTCGCTATTTACTTGGAAGGCAATGTAGCAAACATGCATACCACCATATGCGCGCTAGCTAGTACACAGCAGACACACACGGGGGACTGCACTAGTATATAACGATGTAAATCAAACGATTACTAATCAGTTCCGAATGTAGTCTACCGTGTGTACACATCCGTGCTGCATATAAACAATTGCAAGGTTCTTTATTTACATCACTATCGTTAGCGATGGTACTACTGAGGAAATGACGTGTGAAATACACAAACCTACGATCTTTACAGGCCTTTACAAGTCGTTATAGGTAACACTTTAACCTACTTCTGTTGAATGCATACTCCTGTATGTGGGAAATCGGTCTCATTAAACGCTCTCTTATTAGTGATCAGTCGTATCTAAGTAAATACATGCAATTTTCGTAACGCTTTTCTGTGACGATCCATTTCGTGACGCTTTTCAAGTTTATGTGCCAAAACAAAAACATAAAAATGTCAAAAAATGGAAACAACTTGTTTATAATATAAAGTTTGTCAGTATTATCAGTATTCGTTAATATCTCAAAAATTTATGGTTCATTAGCTTCGTTTTTTTTTTTTCTCGCAATGTGTTTAGTGCTTCCTAAGAAATTGTAACGATAGCTGTTAGATCTTTATTATCGCCATTAACGATGCAAGTGCAATAACATATTCATTAGATGCCTTCAGGGACGTCATTATGGTTTATCACAGTCGTAAATTATAGTAGACGAAAGAATTTAGATTTATTGTATTGAACGAATATTTTACATGTGTTGACCGACCGCTGAAAAACATACGTTATTTAATATCTCTTCTTTATAGCGCCATACTGAGCTTTTGAGCGTCGACGATTACCTATGGGCCAGCAAACTAGTTGCAAATTCTGTTACTTTCTGTCCCAGGTGTTATTTCTGCTCTAGTTACAATAATGTCAGTGTCAAGTCCAATACTGTTGCACATCAACTACGCAACTATCAGATTACTTTTTAACCTACGGCAACATCAGTTTATATTACCTTTTTTTAATGTAACCACATACTACAACTGTTATACTATTTGCTTTTTTCTTTTGTTAATTCATTCGTACTAGTTCCAATTTTTTGTTTCGTAATTATTCCGTTTTGTTTCCTGTCAATTATTTATTACAATGTCATTCCGTAAACGTTATACCGTGTAGGGAGAACTATTTCGTTATGGGGTAGGTCCGAAAAATGCGAAATGTAATGTACGTATATAAAAAAAAAAAAAAGAAAAAAGAAAAAATGTGGGTTCATAAATCAAGAAATTTGAAGAAACAATCTAAACATAACTCATCCAACTATAAAACTATTACTACTAAGGGGAATAATGTGTAAGTTTTAAAATAGAAAATTCCATCAATATTAATGATTTCTGATTTATTATAATTTATTCGCATTTATTATGCGCATATTTGGATCGCGTATCTCCATCATTTAAAAATTACATGTAAAAAGATGATACTTACATAAACCACTTGTGAGGGGGGTTGGACCAATAATAAACAAATAATCTCGTTTCCCCCTTGAAGATCCCCCTGCAAGTGATTAATCCTTCGATGGACTTTTATCACAATCTTGCCGCGGACTGTAATACCAGGCAACACAATGTACCCAAGAAAGCGAGTTCAAATATCCCATGAACGGTAAAAAGCTGGATATATGAAATCCGAAACTCCAAACACCAGCAAGCTATATATATATATATAAAAAAAAAGAAAAAAGGATGGTTTAAAAGTTAAAGAAAACTGAATAAAATTTACGGAACTTACGAAACTGCGAAACGCTCGAAAATGAAAGTCGCATCTCCACCTAATTGTAAGTAGAATTACCCGATTTTCATTTCTGAGGTAAGTAAAAAATGATAACTACTTGAATTGAAGTAAAACATTTTTGTGATACTATTTTCTAAACGCTATTACTTTAGAGGTTAGTTTTTGTTTATTTTTAACTCCGGGTTCAACAAATAAGAAAGTTGTTATTAGAAGTCAACAACTATGTTGAACGATTTTAAGCAATCCGTTTTGCTCGTTAATGGAAACGGTGCATACACTATATTCGGGAAACGTTGCCGCATTATTTTATGATCCTTCCTTTACGCCGCTTTTGTGTCGAACGACATTTCAACTAACCCAGACGTGATAATATGTTCATCTGCTGACGACAACTAGGCAAAGTCCGCAACAAACTCGAAACCCTTAGCCACATCTTATAAACACTATTTAGAGACATTCGAAGTTGGTTTGAATTGTGAGGTTACAGAAAATCGGCAAGATTAAAATAAACGCACAAAAAAATGACCAGATAGCGTGTCTACTCGCCGGAAACTAGTGCTCGTATGTCTGAATGGAAACACCCTTACTCGGGGGTTAATGTGGTTAAATAGCTCGGGAAGTATATGGTAGACATACGGTGTTAACGTGAATGCGTTCGCCAGTTGGTATTCTGACTGAACTAGTGAACAAAAATGAAAATAGATTACAATTGAATCTTACTTCTAAATGCATAAAGATTAATTATAAAAAAAAAAAAAAAAAAAAAAAAAAACAACGGAGCTGCGCATTTTTAATTTGTAAAGAAAAGTTTAAGAAAATTCATTCAATTTTTAAATTAATACGTGAAAAAACTTACTAAAACGTTAACAATAACTCTTGGATAATTTGGCGAATTTTATTTAATTATAGATATTTTCAAACCTTCAGACGATACCAATTTTCTGAAATTCGACTAAAGGCCAACTAGCTCAATTGAAAGAAATCAATAAAGAAAATCACGATTTCCTTTAGCGCTGGCGAAGAAAATTCACTAAATGCAATTAGTAAATGAATCGTTCTGGCAACTCTGTGACGTCATAACCTTAAAACCGTGTGCAGAGTTCAGAAACTCTAACCTATGTATTTTATGCGGGAGGCAAAAAGTAACTCCCCCTCCGCCAAGACCGTAATTCGGGTTAGATTTTGAAAATTCGTTCGGGTTAGCGGAAATGTGGGGGGAACATAACGGGGAAAATTGAGGGACTCGTGGGGAAACTCGGGTTAGTTCCTGAGCTCCGGCACCGTAAATTAGGTTACTTTTTACCTGCCGGATAAAATACGTAGGTTAGTTTCTGCATTGTGCACATGGTTTTAGAGTTATGACGTCACAAAGTGGCCAGAACGAAGATTTACTTATTACTAACGCGCCTCGTTATTTAAATCATCTTAAAGCAGTTGCTCGCAGCAATTTCAACAAATTTTACATCCTTCGCAGTAATTCCAGTTCGACTCTAAATGAAAGAAAAACTTATCCAAAAACCATAAAAAAGACTTTGTTAAAAGTAACGTCTAAATGTTTGAAAAATTTGAAATGTCGTATTTAATCTATACTTTCCAAACTGAGTTGAGAGAATTTGATAATTAATTACCGTTACAAAATTACACGTAATATCTACTCTGAATCAGAGTTGAGCGTAATCGATCATTTTTAGTAACTACAAGAATGATCACTGCAATTACGACTATTTAATATAATCGATTATACTCTCTACTGATCGTGATTAATAATTATAATGCGTAATTAATCCGAAGGAATCGAAGAACCGATCAAAATTTCGGGTAATCAGTACAGAGACGGTTACACGCGAATGGGTCAAAATTTTTAAAATATTTCCGATTATTTTAGTATTAATCCTTCAATAGTGCGCATATCCCGCCAAAAAAAAAAAAAAAAAAAAAAAAAAGCAAAATTAAACCTATGTATCATTAATATGTGCGTGCCTCCTGGTCTACTGTGTATTATATAATTTGTCTAATATTTTATAAATTTTATTAAGTCGTTATCAGCGTCACACTGTATATAAGCTTCCAAGTTCACATTTTCCGCTATGGAAACATGTAAATAGATGATTATAGTCTTGAACCTCACATCGATCACTATCGATCGCTATTCTCCACTTACAAAGATTATATATTGTGCGCGCAGTTCCACTTCTCCGTCTATTCAAGGTTTTCCAAAGTCGGTAGCTTAAGTGATTCTCGCTAGGCAGTGCT
The DNA here is from genome assembly GCA_039619475.1 of Icerya purchasi. Taxonomy (NCBI): domain Eukaryota; kingdom Metazoa; phylum Arthropoda; class Insecta; order Hemiptera; family Monophlebidae; genus Icerya; species Icerya purchasi. The sequence continues at coordinate 246,448,091 of CM077115.1, forward strand.
TCCACCGTTGGTCTATCGTTTTTTGTTTTTTTTTTTTTTTTATATATTCCATATGCGAAATCTTTCCTTTTCTGCAGTACCCGTCAGCTCCTCAATCCTTCGCAGAAAGCTGTTCCTGGATTTTAGTCTTATTTCAGCCAATCCTTGATATTCATATAGCGGATGTCGGTTGTCGTTGACTGCTTTAAACCTTTCATTTTTTTCAGCTACCTCCCGTCGTCGAATTTCCGGAGAGGAGATACCGCTAAATCGACAAAGTTTTGGTAGAGGAATTGATCTTAGACATCCAGTTATCAGGCTGCATGTTTCGTTTAGGGACACGTCAATAATTTTGGCATGTGATAAACGGCCAACGCAATGCATATTCACCGGTAGAGTAACAGAGCGCCAAGGAAGAAATTCTGCTGAGGGTGTTTGCATTAGCTCTCCAGCTATAGAACCTACCAGCTAACACGTATTATGCTTGCTCTGGCCATGGTTTTCACTTTAACTGATTCGCAGTGCTGTTTATATGTAAGCGATCTGTCGAGTATAAGGCCCAGATATTTCGGGTTATCAGTGTGCTTCAGGTCGGTGGTATCTACCAGTCATTGTTTCTATACGCATGTACTATCGAAAAATTAAAACTATTATTAATCATTCGGATATTTAAATATTAACTATATTCTCGTACGAGCTGATTAATTTTGATAAAAGAGTATTCGATTCTTTTGACAAATCCGATTACTTCGTAATTGATTATTAGTAATTATGATTACGCAGAAGTCACACACTTTCGTTAATCAATTATGACCGACACTAATTTGTAGTTTTGTAATCTAATTGTAAAGATTTTCAGACATTTTCATTGGACGATAAAAAGCAGAAGAAATCATTCTGTATAAAGAAAATGTCGAGATTGGGAAAATCAATAAAATATGCGTAGCTTTGCCAATAATTCCGAACAGATCTGAGATCAATATGTTCTGCAAATTCGACATTATACAGAATATAAATAGGGAGTAATGCCGGAATAGAAATGTCGGTAGCGAGGGCAACAACAAACAACACGTCAGTTTTAGCATGAAACTTTTAATTGCCAACTTATCATAGATCAAATGTGGTTTCCAGTAATATAGAAGCGGTATTTGAAAAACGAAAATGGCCAATGAACGGATCAATCGCATTTCCTAAAAACAAAAACGAGAATAATGCGAACTGGACCTCGTTTAAACTCAAACTGCACGTAACAGCAGGAAATGAACGAAGTAAAATCAAAGTAACACTAACATAAGAACAAATAAGAAGACGAAATTTGAAAAATAATGGAAAAATAACGAAGAATGTGAAATTGTGATTACTTTAAATTGTTTTGAATTTTAAATTACTTTAATTATCGCTGAAACTAAAAACGAGCGCATCGGAATGAACAAAATCAACGAAATGAGCAAAATCAAATGAACGAAATGAACAAAATCAACGAAATCAGCAAAATCAAATGAATGAAATGAACGAAATGAGCGAAAGAAACGAAATAAACTGCCACGGTTAATTTATCATAATAAATTTTTTATATCTTCTTAGACACTAAAAACATCTTACAAATCGCAATCTACTCTTTTCTATCGTTCTCTTACGATTTCATTCTGTTTGTTCCCCAATTGTGAACTTACCCTTACTCCTTCCAAACTGATCATTTGCGTACCACCCCATAAAGTCGCACCGGCTCTTCAGATGACCGGATCGTTTTTTGTTTTTTTTTTTTTTTGGTCCGTTTTACCATTTTTTTAAACTTTAATTCTATTACAAAAACAGTAATCCCCCCCCCGCGCCAATCAAAACTACAGTTTTTGACATTTATCGCTCTGCTCGATCTAATTATCTTTTCCCTTCTACGTCTAATCTCTTTACATTGATATTTTGTCTCATTTCGACGGTACCGATTATATTATTTACTATAATTCCCACACCCTCTTTAAGCAAACTCTGTTTCCTCCAACTTACCGTGAAACGTTTTCTCATTCACTCTCAGCATCATCCGGATCTCATTCTACCTCTTACACTGTGTGCTTCTTATTATCCTCTTTCGTTTCAATCAGTTATTTCAGCCTCCTTCATTTTCTCCTTTTTCTGATTACAGCAGAATCGAGTTCTTTTTTTTCTATTTGCCTTATTATCATTCGCAGTCGTCGGGAAGAAACACAAAACTCAGCCGATAGCCGGTGGTGTTGATGCGGGTATATGAACAGCAGTTGACCTTAATTCAGGCACGCAACAACTCATCGCTTTTATTATAAAAACCTAGCGAACCGGTAATGTGTTCCCAAACGAAAAGATAGTGTCTCGTTTAATAACATTCGCCGAATAGTTCAGTTTTTAATTCAGCGCTTTTCATGTTGCATCAAAAAATTAAGCGAATAATTGTTTAAAAGGCGATAATAAAAAATCGAATTGTCTTAAGCTTTTTGTAAAGACAGCGTAAAAATATGGCGCGCAGTCTACTGTGGTTTCGAAGCTGATTATTATAAATTTATTTTTATCGCAAACATTTTTGGTTAACTTCCCCCCGTGCTATAAGTAATATAATTATTTTTTTCTAAAAATTAAATTTCGAGAAGTCGATTAAAAAAAGGATTAATTTTTTTCGCCGTCTTGGTTTTTAGTAACCTACAGAAGATTTGACATTCGCAAAGAAATTTTAGAACGCATCCTCCTCCTTCATGAATATTACGTATGTTGCCAAATCACGCGTAACCTATTCGAGAGTACACACGGCTAAGGATCGTGATTTAGAAAATGTCCCGAAATTGCTCACTTGCAGAACTCGAAATGCAACATCAACGCACTTTCGATAAGTTATTCGGTCCTCTTAAAACTACTGAAAATATCTGCCCCCGAAATGCGAAGGGATGCCACACCTCGGGGCCACTGGTCAATATATAATCGCTGAAAATATACGAAAAAGAAGCGTGACGTCAGCGAGGAATAAACATTCTACGAAATGCATTCAAGGCCGTAGAGTACAATGAGTGCACATAAATGAGAATACCCGAAGATGATTGAAAGTAGCGCAAACAACAACCACAGGCGTTTATGGCAAGCCGGGTTAACCGAAAATAGCACAGGAGGGGGGAAAAGGAAAGAAAAAATGCTATACAAATTAAAAAGAAAACGTACCTGGCCAAGGCGATGAATTCTCCGTCGATAAAGAACACGTTTTTAAGTCTGATCATTGCCGGTGATTAGTTGCACTGTTCATCTACGTCACGAATTTTCCGGGGGTCATTCACGCTCTTTTAATCGTTTACATCTTACCTGTCGTTTGAAATTTTCACATATATCAAAACAAAACGTAACATAATGCGCGCGTTAAATTATTCAATATGTCCATCTGTTCGACAAGCTGTGCTGAAAACGGTCTTATAAATTTGTTTAACGCTGCCCGACTAGACCACATGGCCAGATAATAGTAATATAAAAATATTTTACTCCGCTCGACGATAAAGTTTTTTATTTTTGTACATTTTTATTTATTAAAAAAAAAAAAAATTAAGTAATAAATAAAAAATGGACGATGATATTCTGAAAAACACTGAAAGAAATTCATAAAAGTTTTTTTCGCCTTCTAACTTCATTGAAAAACGCTTTAATGTGATTTAGCAATCAACACTCGATAGTCCGACAGTTTGATCTTCGACTATAAAAAAAGTAATGCAAGTAACATTAGCAGATATATAAAATTTTTCGAATAGACGTCTCACCGCGAAGAATCGACGAAAATATACCAAAAATCTCACAGATAAACACCAATACTGTCGTACTAATGAAGCAGCCATGTTAATTCAGTTGCAATTAGCAGTTACGTATAATTCTGACGAATGCGCATATTAATAATATAAAAATTACAATATACTTCAGTAGAGTTTATTGACAAATGCACCTCTGTCCCCTCTATTTTGGACAGTAGGGGTAAATATTTTTAACGGGTTTTAAATAATATTCTCGGTTTATTTGAATTATTTAGTCTGTAAATATTTTAGTATTTAGACGTTTGATCTAGCGTGATGAATGACGTGAGTTTATGTGGGTTATGATAGTAATTTTATAGAAAACGGATAAGTACCCTGAAAATATGAATAAGGGATATAAAAAAATTCGTTTTCCCCTTCACATCTAGAACTGACTACAGTCATTTACTAGATTTTAATAAGATCGTGAATTTCAAGATCATCATCCGGTCCCGAATTTATTTATTAAATAATCACGCTAGGTCAATAACGTTCCTTCTTTTCAACCTGTTGCAACTTGCTGGTTGTTATAGTAAATTCGTTGCAAAAGCATTTTCACTTCAACCTCGACAAGTGAGTTTCAACTGCCAACTTTATTTCTTCTGTAACATATTTCACTTGTAAAAATCTTGATATAGTATTTAGTCGGTGATCGTAGGAACCTTACTTTGTTAACGTTGTATTCTGTTCACACTACTTTCGGAAGTGCATCACCATAATTCAGCTGTGTGTACAACCATATCGCTTTTTTCTTTTCGGTACCCATGTGGTATAGCGATATTTTATTTGCAATATGTAATTGGGAACGCGGTTCAAGCAACCAATGAAGTTATCTCGTTTTTAGATTAAGTTCCGTTATTTTTATCTCGATACGATGAAGCCACCTAAGTGTTTCATCTCGGAGTATTCCGAGATATTTTACGGATGAATATGTCTTTGTATTTGCTTGTTATTTACAGAAAATATATGATATTTGCTACGTACGATTTTTCTCTCTGCAAAAAAAAATATGGTCACTTTTATTTTCATTTATTACTATTTACCATTTATTCGACCAATCAATGATTTTATTTAGCACACTTTGTAGTGAAATTTTCTGTCGACTTTTCTGGGGTTCTCGTGCGCTGCCATGACTGCCATGTCGTCAACGAAAAAGTTGCTAGTAGTACATTATCTGTTTCTGGCACATCATAAGTGAACAACAAGTACAAGAGAGGACGACCAAGCACACTTCTCTGAGAGGTACACCTGCCTCAATTTTATGTATGGATGATCTTGTTCCATTTACAACAACTCGGAACAATATCTGTCTTGTAAGATTTCAAAATATTGTAATACTGTGAATTGGTAGTACTTTTATTGCATTTGTAAGGTATTCCCGGATGCCATACTTTACCAAATGCCTGTTGTATATCATCAAGGAAGACAGCCGAAGTAACTCTTTTAAATGAATAAGAATTCTGACATGCGAATGGAAACTTGTGAAATATTTAACTTTGATGGCGCAGGTAAAATAGCTTTTGAGCGTGTTTATTTTACAAACAAAAAAAAAACAAAAAAAAACCATAATACCAACCAGGATGGCAAAGAGTTATTTGGGCGTGTGCTAATTGTGTGATATTGAGCGCAGTGTTAACGGACGTTTTCTGGACAAAGAAAAAAATGTTCAGTTTTCAAATTTCCCTTTTATCGTGTCCTTCAATCATTTCTCGCTATTTTGTATTTTATATTCATCACACCATTCAGCTCGCATTCTTGTTGCCCTATTTTACATTCCTACTATTATACTTTCTTTCTTCGAATAAATTAATTTTGCATCTGTTGTCATCCGTTTAGTATGCGCGTCTATCTTCGCTTTCCTCTTTTCATCTTTTTCCATTTCTCTACTTACTATTGTTGTTTTTAAGTTTTTACGCCTCCTCTTCGTTTTTTCCTCATCGTGCTAATGTTCGGAAGTTATTTTATCAGAGTTTTACATCTCCTTTTGTAATTAATCAAAAAGGATTTTGACTTCTGCTGTTAATAGGTCGTATGCATAATAGACGCGGCGCGTATGCACAATGTCTGTATTCTGGAGTGATATTTTATATTTTGATTGCATTTTCACTGTTGCATGGTTTCTCCTGCGTGTATTTTAATTCGAAATTTCTCTTCGTATCTGCAAAAAAAATCTACTAGTTGGACTCTGTATAATGATAGTTCAAGCATGTTCAGTATTAGGTGTATTTTTTTCTATAAAAGTTTTATCTATGGTTATTTGCTGTAACTTGCCTGGTGAATTAACCCCCTTAAAGAAAGAAAGAAAGAAAGAAAGAAAGAAAGAAAGAAAGAAAGAAAAAAAAAATAGATTGGTAGTCTACGAAAACGATAAAGTGGCAAGAATTGCTTACAGGGTAAAACAAAATAATTTAAGGGAGGATCTCAAAGTTCTTTGATTTTTTTTTGTTTTGTTTTTGGAAGAGAAAAAAATAACTTAGCCCAGCGAACTACTTTGGGCTATATTTTCTTACGTACTTGAAGTGTGTAAATAATTTTTATTAAGTAGACATAATTAATAAATTGCAGAGCAATGAGCCTTCTCGTAGAACGTCTTGCTACTCTAGTTCGCAATTGGCGGGAAAGATGTGCAGTTCGTAATTCTTATCAAAAACATAAAAACCAAATAAATGCCCCCAATTATCGTACTTTCTGGGTGAACTAAAAAAAAAAAAAAAGTAAAAATAATTGAAAAATTATGACTTTTTCGGGCTTGAAAAGATAAAAGTGTTTTTTCAACAAAAAAAAATTACTTTATGTTGCGTAAAAGATCTCTAAAAATACTTTTTTAACAATTTTGTTAATTCACATAGAAGAGAGAATTCATTACTGAAGAGAATAAATTTTAGTTCAAGAAATCGTTGTTTTTTTTTTTTTTTTTTTACTAGCGCGCCCACCAATTCGGAAAAATCGAAAAAATGCTCGAAAAAACGTGTTTTAAAGTTCTTCAATAAGAGAAAATATAAATCTTTGTTTCTTACTCTAATGATCGGCTAATCAGCTCTATTCCTGGTTCATACAGTAGTCCTTCTGCTTCCTCAAATAACTCATTCTGATGCATTTGTTCGAGTCTACAAGCTGTACGAGCCTCATTGGGGCTGACTGGCGCCTGTTCTCCCTCTCAATCGGCTGCACGTAGACGGTTAAGCAAACATTTTACATTGCTGGCCACAATATTCAAATGCAGCAACTGCATAGTATTCAAAGTCGCCTGAATATTCTTTATTAAACATTCCTGCAGCCAAATAGGCGGCTATTTCAACGACTTTTTTTTGGCCGGAATACAAGTGCTTCGAATAATTAATGCGCCAGTCCATTGAGTTGAACTACTTGTTTGTATTTTACGTGTGATCCAGCCTAAACATCTCGCCAAAAGGTCGTCATTTGATGATGAACGTGCTTCTAAATTTTTCCATCAATCAATCGAGCAGGATACTCAAAAGATCGTAGTTGATTGGTGCATTCAGCTTTGCGCCGTTCACACCAACTATTTTGATGCTTGTTGAACAAGTTTCGTGTCGAGGAGATTTGTCAGTGGAGCAACAATGATCTAGAGTCGCTATCACAGTTTTTTTTTTTTCATTTCTTGCACAGAATCAATATTTTTCTAATTGCCAAACCTTAATATAAACTGTTAACTTTTTCACGATACCTTCTGTTAGTCGCTTCTTACCGATAGAAAGGTGGCGAAAGCGTCTGAGCCTGGATGAAACTCAAAGTAGAAGAAACACGTGCACAGACAATTGTTATAACGGGGTAGAAGAGACAAGGTCGGAAAGAGCTCCCGAGTCTAACTGAATATGGGTGCACCTGCTCGACACTCCTTTTCGTTCAGCTTTGTTTCTTTAAAAGTACTTCGAATTGACATCTATAACTTTGTGAATACATTATTGCATGGTTTATCTATCGATGTCTATGAAACAAAAAAAAATAAACTTTTTTGACCTTCTAAAGTAGGATCCCTCCTCCCTTAATTTCCTTAGTTTTTTTTGACATACGACACTGCAGGTTAGTTTACAATCTAGCAAAATCCTAAAGTGCGGGTATTTAATGTTAAGTGTTTTTTCTATGGTTTTATCGTTGTCTTGTCTGTATAACGGTCTTCAAACTGACTCTCTGGGCTATAAGACTAAAGATTTTAGACTTTTTCTCATTCAGGATACCAGATGACTTTTTTGCAGAATCAGTTACAAATTGTAAATCAACATTTTTCCGAAGTACGTGCGAATGCGGAAGAGATCTAGGACAATTAGGCTACTATTAGAATAACTAATGAATTTACCAGTCATTTTTAAGCTGCAAAGCTCACATTCAGACACACATATTTTAAATATTTACGTACGTCAAAAATAAATAAGGAACTAGGACGCTATCTTAAAGTACTTCATCATAATTATTATTCATATTTTCGCTTAAAACTTTATTACTTTTTCTTTTTTTTTTAAAAAAAAAGGCTTCAACCATCAAGTACTATAATACCTTCAGGACCATATTACACACCTTTTTGAGCGGTATATCTTGATTCACTGTGTCGAAAGCTTCATATATAAGTGAAAACGTGAATACTACCGATATGTTCGTCACTTAAAGAGGAAATACAATTAGACGGTAAAAAAAAACATATTTTTCAATATTTTTTTTCTTTTTTAAGAAAGTTTTTATTCAATCATAATGAAACGCACTTTTTACGCTTAGTACTACACTCTTGAAGTATGCAAAAAAACTTTTATTTTTTTTTTTTTAACAAAATGAAAGTGCAAAAAGAACCCGGCAAATAACTGACGGGAATCCTGGACGTCACAGTTTTGATCTGAAACAGTCTAGTAAAAAAAAAAGTATGTTAATTACACTTATAATTTATCTCTAAACCTCTACTAAAAAGTGAAGAAAAAACCAAAAAATCGTTCGTTAATTTGCTAAGAAATATTTCTTATTTTTTCTAAGTTTTCTTGACAATTTTCTTGACAACAAATGGAAGGCAAATAAGTATTAGAAAAGTGATCGGGGTAAAATGATTTGCGGTTTCATAATCTATACTAAATCTTAGATGACAGTAGTCCATCCCGTGTATCCAATATACAATGGTCGGGATAAGATCTAGACGTTAGGCTTTCATTTACTATACTTAAAATCCGTTAGTGTATAGTGAGTTTGATAATGCGTGTTAATGTCATTGTTTAGAACACGGACGTTAATATCCCCACGCTGATTAAGAAACATCTAAAATGTACCTACCCCGATGAAGAGCAGTTTAAATCGGAAGTATCATTAAATGTTGTGTGTAGCGTTATTATTAGATACGATCAGGCAGCAGCAGCACATTCCGTTTGTTTCTAAAGTACCGGCATTAAATATTAATAAAACAAAGTGATTATTTTTAATTATGCCGTATATTTCTTAAAATAGTTTTAAAAAAAAATCATTTTTTTTTCTTCAAATATTTCTTTTTAATCATGGTTACTATACACGCTAATAATAATTATTTTAAGATACACTTATTAAAAACCTAAATTTCTAAAAATACCATTTCTTTTTTAATCATGACATTATTTTTCTAACTTTCAAAAATTCAATACTGCTTTATTTCATTGCTAGAACCCCGCAGATTCAATGATACTTTCTGAATGAAAGGCTCTCCTCCTTCTCATCGGGTACATTTTAGACGACTGTACGCTAAAATTACAACAAATTTGCTGGCATTTTTTAAATAATTTAAAAAGTTATCAATACAAGCTTCGAAAAACCGATGTACTGCCACGAACCAAGGGCGTCGCGAGCTGATGAGCGGAAGGGGGGCAAGATGATAAGATATGGGTTATAGAAAAAATAAAATTTATAAGTTGTAAAGGCTTAATATTTCATTAAACAAGAATAACGTCTTAATTAAAACATAATTTTCGTAGGTTTCTGGCAAATTGTCCATGATTACGCGCCTACGAATACTCATCATCATGGCCAGTTGATTAAAAAATTTCAAGGCTCCAGGGGGACAGCTGCCCCGCTGCCCAAAAGCACATGCCACGAACACGTGTTCGTTTTATTCTGAAGACGTAATTTGCACATTAACTGCGTTACATATGGATAGACTTATTTGGTTTAATGTATGTTATATCAGATCGGAAGTAAATACTCACACCGACAGAACTAGCACCAGCCAATTGTATGCTTGCTTGTGTGAAACCCGTCGAAATTATACTGGAGACCTGATATTCCGGTAGTCATATTTCTGTCGGAACAATGGTTATTTTCCAGATAGATTAAGAGAATTCGTCGCAATGCTTATAATATAAACTTCTCGCATTTAAAGTCGACATGTTTATTTTTCGATTTTTGTCGCCATAGTCGTCGATCGGTTTGGTGGCAACTAAACTAATATACTAATATCGAGCGAATTAAAATGTTATATCTCGTACTGGAAACAGTCGAACACGTGTAATGTTGAAGCAACAAAAAAAAAAAAAAAAAAAACATTTCTGATAAAATATCATGACGGAACTGTCATCGGCGAGCACAGAAAAAAAGTATTTTTACAGTAATGCTAGGACGATAAGAATTTATAACAGTAGACGTACATAATTATGAACATGATAAAAAATTGAAAATAATATGAGAGAGACGAATAGAACGAATGAGGGTGAAGCGAGGATGAGATGAAAAAACAAAAAATGCGAGAAAAAGTCAAACAGCCTTGCTAATCATTTAGCAAAATCGGTGATTTGAAATTTTGAATAACACGTGCATGATGTTCATTTTTTCCGGTGAGAACACTTACTTACTGCAGAGTTAAATTAATTTAAATTCTGAATTACATAATTTGGCGATTTCCACTGCGAGCTGTCCGTTTTAATCGACTGGCAGCTTACGTTAGTTTTACTAAACGACTAATTTTAATTACGGCAATTTTATAGAACTCATAATATTCAAATGAGCAATCCAAATTTTTATATAGACAGGCCTGTTTCTGGAAAGCCAATTAACGTTGTGAGGCCTGTTCTGGGTCTCACAATATTTTACTGTTTTTGAGCAATTTTTCATGATCCACAGATTACTACGTGTCTTTTGGCAAATTTTTGTGCGGGCCTCACAATAACTATATACTTCCATGTATATGCAGATTTAGTTCGGCAGCTTTTAAACAGAGAGTGCTTTACAGATTGTATAAATGCTTTATGATTTAGGATGTCATACAGTTCTTGTGAAGCCCACTACTATAGGGCAATAACTTGTATATAGAAACAGACTCGAGGTATCAAAACGTTTACGCGAGACCCAGTAAGTACATTTCCACGTCATTTAAAAAATATATCATTATAAAGATGACTAAAGAATGATGCGAGACCCCCAACGAGTGATCATTTAAACATGTGCCATTGGCATCTGATACCATCGGTATATTTGACTAATATTACATAAAATACATTGTAATGTTTTAAATTATTTTACTATTTTAAAGAATCATAACAGTTTAAAAGGCTGAAAATTCAATTTTTTTATATTTACGATGAAAAATAATATTTTTAAAATATACTAGCGGGCAGCTAAACAAACGCTTTTTAATTTTTATAAATTATTCTGGTTCAGATCTAAGTAACTATGATCAAAACACTTATAATTAAGATGCGTAATTAATCAAAATTGAAGCTTCATTTGAAAATTATAGAACAATAATATCTCTTTATAAAAATACTTAAAATAAATAAATTTAAACATAATCAAAAGTAAAACAAAATCCTAGTAGCAGCAAAAAAAAAGAAAATACGAATAATGTTAGATAACAATACTTTAGACCAAGTAGAACAAATCAAATACTTGAGAAGTATAATAACGGATACAGGAAGAAGCGACGCGGAAGTAAAAACAAGAATTGCAATAGCTAAACAAGCGTTTATGAAAAGAAGAGATTTTTATTCAATAGAAAAATGAAAATAGAAATAAGGAAAAAATTATTGAAATCATACATATGGAATATGATTATTATATGGCTCGAAAACGTAGAAAGAAAAATCTAAATGAACGTTTAAAGGCCTTCGAAATGCGGGATGGTGGAAATGGTAAATGAAAAAAAAAAAATAATGAAAAAAAAATCTTTTTAAAAATAGCCTCTTATTTATGCATTAAAAAGTACGTAATAACTTTATTAGTGTGCGACTACCACATACGCATCTTAACATTAAAATCTGAAACTACAAAATATTCTAAAAAATAAAAATGAGGACCGCAGTTACAAAAATATTCGGTGTGTGGTATTGTGATGCACAACAATAGAACAACATTAAATAGTGATTGTAGTTTTGGCTTAGGATGTATTATAATATTAATATTTAATCATTAATCTGCGGTCACCGCTTTGAAAGCAGTTATTTTGTACTTTTTAGTGCATAAATAAAAGGCTATTTTTTTTATTTTTAATTTTTCGATCTGAACTTTTTACTATGTATTTCAATAAAAAACAATAAATTTAGAATTGTATTTTATTTTGCATTATTTTATTCAATATCTTAATTACAAAACATTTATAGAAATTTGTGTTACATTTTATTAATTAATGGATCGCATTCTTTCAATTATATTACCTTTTGTTTTCCATATACGATATACATACAGAATCCTCAGCACATGAAACACAATGTTTGACTAATAGCGATCTTTCCATTGATATATCACATGACCGAAAAAAAAAATATTTTTTTTGATCCTATTTCGAGCTTTTGGCGCGCCAAGGGTCCGGTTTTAAAGTTGGAAACTCAAATGTTCCAGGGCAAAGAAATACACAAGAGGATGCACATTTTTTTAACCTTGTTCAAAATTTTTTGAGCTTTTAAGGCTGAGCCACAAACAGCGGCTACACGTCATTTTTTGTGCTTTTATAAACTTTTAATAAACTTCCAATGTTTCGTTAAGAAAATGAAATACGAGTTTGCTCCCGACAAATAACGCTCTTTCCAACAGTATATCATATGCCCGGAAAAAAAAATATTTTTTTCCAAAAGTTCAAGCTTTCGAAGCCTCGAGAGTCTAATTTTAAAGTTGGAAACTCAGATGTTCCAAACTAAAGAAATATACGTGCATGTGCGTATTTTCAACCTTGTTCAAAATTTTTAGCTATAAGACTCGCCTCGTATAGATCTCGCGCTTTTTTGAACTTTTCGTAAACTGCGAAAGTTTCATTGAAGAAATAAAATATGGTTTTATTCTCGACAAATAGCCATCTTTCCAACAATATATCACATGCCCGAAAAAAATATATATATTTTTTTCCAAAATTTCGAGCTTTCGGCGCCCCGAGGGTCTAATTTTTATAGTTAGAAACCCAGAACATGTTGCATAATATTGTATTGTCACCTATAACAAGCATTTCTGTAAAAGGACACTTTTTTAATTCATCGGGGAGAAGTAGGTGAAAAATCGTTCGCAAGATTCCCCCCAGACAGACAGAATGACAAAACGAGTTAAATAAAAGGCTATAAAAAGGAAACTATTGCAAACAATACAACAAAAACGAGAAAGGCTTCTAGGACACACGCTACGTCACTACGCCTTTATGACGGTCATAATCGAGGGAAAATTGGAAGGAAAAAGAAAAAGGGAAAAAAGAAGAACGCAAATGACGTACAAAAATATCAAGAACACAGCAGGCAACAGGAAGGAATAGAAGATGATTGGCTAGCTGCAACGACAAGGGAAATGCTCTTAAATACATGGATGGATGGTATATTACTCAGTCATATTTAATAATAAGATATATTTCTCTTAAAAATTAAAGAAATAATACTAAACATTGAATATATACAAACTCTTACACATAAATCGAATTTGGACTTGCTTAAATTTTATATTTACACTTTTTTTGTCCCGGAATTTATCCATTTAGCCAGTATTGTTAATTACTTGGATTTACTTAAACTTTAAATTTATATTTTCTATACTTTTTATTTGGTCCTGTTTTTTTTTTCACTATTGAGCTTGTTAGAAAGGACATTAACCCCCAATAACGTATGAAAATTAAGATTATAATAAGTAAAATTTAAAGTGGTTTTCATTTTCCCCTAAATCATCAGTTACTCCAATTTCATCAAACTTTTTTCTCTTCATTGTTCCCCTTTTCACGAGAGAACTTTGGCCACTTTAGGCTAAACACATAGTGGCGCGTCGAAGAGAGCTGCGATATAAGAGTAAAGCGACGAAATTAAAAGCATGGCTTATTACGGAAGTGAATATAGTGGCGCGTCAAAGATGATCGCGACAGATCTATCAGTTTCAGCATACTGCGACACGCTGTCGCGTTCGACCACAGGAAAAAATTCTCATACATCCGGTAAATAACCGGGCACATATTCTTGGAAGAAAAAGAGTGTGTATGGAATTATTTTTATTTAATCTTTGATTATTCATCTTCTAGGAAACTCTTCTTCTTGTTGGTGCTGTATCTGCATTAGATGTTAGCGACTATTCTTCTGGCGAATTCTCTGTCGGCCATGCTAGTTCCGCTATCCGAATTCCCGACCGTTCTCTGGCGTCCACCATTCAGGTTCTTCTTCTTCTTCCTCGAGCTTTTTTTCCTTTTATTTTTCCTTCAATGGCCAATTTTAAAATTTCTCTTTTTTTGGTTTCTCACAACGTGTCCTAGATATGCAATCTTTCTTCTTTTTACTGTCTTAACTAATTCCATCTCTTTATTCAATCTGTTTAGTATTTCCTGATTTCTGATTTTATCTATCTGCGATATCTTCAACATTCTCCGATACAACCGCATTTCAAACGCTGCTAGTTTTTTCTCTATGGATTTATTTATGGTCCACGCTTCCATTCCGTACAGTAATAAGGAAACTATGAAACGTATTATCTATACCATTCGCATACAGATCAGTTTTCTTTACTATTAATAACTCTCTTAAAAATTCTGTGCAATTTATTATTTAGTTTTGGAGGTTATAGTCGTGATCTTAAATTATTTTCAAATCTTATAATTATGAATGAAGAATTGCTTATCAGTAGTGTTTTCGTTCCAAAACCACTTTAGGATCAACAAAATGATGATCACCGTAACCGATTTATTTTGGATAAACTTTGGGATGAAGTAGTTAATGAAATGAAATCTACAAGTAAGTGTATGCATTAACATTTGATTTAAATGTTTGTGTAAACATTTCCTAATTATAAATTATAAATAGACGATTTAACACAATTTCCATATGGGAAAATTTATGCCCGGGGTATTAAAAACCTTTTATTGTGTTAAATGTTTTAGAAACAAAAACGACTATTTTAAAAATTAAATTTCTATTATCATAGTTACTATAATATTTATTTTTTAGAAGCAATATGTTTATTTTATCACGAGGTCTTATATATTTTACATAATAAATATTTTATATGAACTTTAAATTTCACTACGAAAAAACTGAATATAATTTAATTATTTACAAATGGATGCAATATTTTAAATACAGAAGTAGTGAAAGAGTTCGGAGAGTAAAAATGAAAATGTTTAATAAATTGGTTAATTATTTATTTTCTATTGTATAATTTTTTTAATTTTGTCTCGCTTTAATTATTCTTTCTGTTTCTTTTCTGCCACTTTCACGATTTCCTGATCAACTGAACTTTTCGTTAGAAATAGCAGCCCTTTTCAGGGAATCTTATGTGTTACTTTACTGAAATATTTTTCGTTGTATTTTATTAATTATTTTGTTCCCCGCTCGCGGTACAAATATGCCCATTAAAAGCATGCACAAAAAGAAGTAAGCGCTTAACAATAATTTTTTGCAGTTGGCATCGAGTTCAAATTGCAACAATAATTAAAAGCTTATTTAATGAGTACATATAATAATGGTATAATCATTCATGTTCTGTAAGTTGAGTAATGAATATTTTTTACTGCACTTTGATTTGTTGCCGGTTCCGAAAAGTTAATATTGTTGAAGAATAATCATAAGATTAAGTATATTACTATCCTGAAATATAGTACCTTTTATCTAATTATTTTTTTGCTTTTAGCGCATTTTTCTTTTTTAACGTTTAAAATAAACTTTGAGGTCGGTATCATTTTTTTACCGGTAGTACACTTCTGCATGAACAAAGAATCATTGAAATCAGTCTACATCGTTACATGTAACCAAATATAAATAAAAAAAAATAAAAAAAACACGCGACGAACATTTAACCTTTGTTGGGGAAGTCGATAATAAGAAGCAATATCACACTGAAGTTTCTTTACAAACGATAAAAAAATGTACAATTAATAAAGCTAATTGTAATATGCAGGGTGATTATAATTAAAGTTCAAGTTTCAAAACGCTGTAAAAAAAGAACGACTGATCAGAATGACGTCAAATTTGAACGGAATATTATTGAAGAAGGGGAAAGCGGATAGCATTAAAAAAAAAATAGTTCGATTTTTTTTTGTTTTTTTTTTTGCCCCGCATCTAATTTTTAGCAATAGATTGTGTCACCAGTACCGCTTCGTTCTGCAAAGTGCCCCCAGCCTCCATTGAAAACAATAGACAATCGATATTGTGAAGTAAAAAAAGTAATATCTAAGACTAAAATTCAGAGATATATTTAACTCTAATTTTTCAAAATTATTTTTACGTAATATCATCCTGCTTCAGAATCTACTTTAAACGGTTGACATTTAACCTAACTGCGCTAAAATATTTTTCAAAATCAATATAGTAAATATTATATATAGATTAAACTAGGTAAGTAAAAAGAATTATAAATCATGGTTTTTTTTGTTTTTATTTTATTTTTCAATACTAAATGAACTCTTTAATCGTTTTTTTTTTTTTTTTATTTTCAGAAAAACATCAAAATCTTATTTTACAACATGTGTCTGCTAGAAAATATAAAAGTGAAGTTGAAAAACGAAAATCACAATTAGATTGAGAGAAAAAAAAGGAAAGAAATGTGCAAAAATTGAAACTTTTTTAAAATTAAAACATAAAAACGAGAATGAAATAGCTACAAATCCATTAACAAGCGAAAAGGAAGGAATCTTATCCGCCGAGCATCTAACTGAAGGAAGCAGAAAATCGCAAAACCAGGAAAAAAATACAAGTGATGAAAATGTGCAAGATCTTGACTAACAGCAACCCTCCGTGGACGATATCGGTGTTCAGTAAGAGGACGGTAATACCAAGGCGGAAAGAAATTTAGAAAATATTAAATTTGAGTTTGAGAAATATGTTGACGAGGGCTTATGACCAGTATTGCTAAATAATGATTTTAGAACAAAACAGATCATTTTCAAATAGTTATTTCATTAAGAAAATGAAAAACGGCCAATTACTGGAAAGATTTTGGTTATGTTATTCAACCAGGGTTGGTACTGTTTTTTATTTGGCTTGCGAACTTTTTTCTAAAACCCCTTCTCAATACACAACCGGATTTTCTGATTGGAAATACATAGGAACTTGTTTAGAAAATCACAAAAAATGTTAATGTGGTTGACACAAAAAGAAAATAAGCCTGTTTTAGACAAGTAGCTTCAGGAGCAAATTAAGGAAAGAAACAGAATATTATCACAATGTCCTAAAACAGGTTATTACAGTGGTAAAATTTTTGAGTATAAGGAGCTTAGCATTTAAAGGTTCTGAGGAAGTATTTGGTTCTCCGCATAATGATAATT
Organism: Icerya purchasi; assembly: GCA_039619475.1. Taxonomy (NCBI): domain Eukaryota; kingdom Metazoa; phylum Arthropoda; class Insecta; order Hemiptera; family Monophlebidae; genus Icerya; species Icerya purchasi. The sequence goes on from CM077115.1 coordinate 246,465,524, forward strand.
TAATGGGTGCTCTGGAGCTATTGGCAGAGTTCGACCCATTCATTCGTGAACTTATTGAACAACGAGAGCTGCGACTAAAACCGATAATATCGTAATTATCAGAAACAGTATATTATGAGGAAGTAATTGAGATTATGGGCAAACAGATAATTAAACAAATTATAACTCAATTAAATAACGACGACACAAAGTATTATTCAATTGTAATGGATTCAACCCCTGATCTGTCTCACAATGACCAACTTACTATTGTATTACGATACTGCTTTCCGGAAAAGTGTACGAAAGCTTTGTATCATTACAATTAATGGTCATGCTGGCTTACATTTATTTAATATTCTACAAGACTTTTTAGAAACAAATGGACTACTACTGGATAGTTGTAGGGGGCAGTCTGATGACAACGCTGCTAATATAACGGGTCACTACAATACAAGCACTACTAAAACAAAAAAATAAATCCGCGGATTATGGGCCGTGTGCTGCGCATTCCCTTAACCCAGTTGGTGAAGAATCCGTTAAGGTTGCAACCAAAATTATGATATTTTTTGGAGCAATGCAAAAAAAATATATTTTTTCTTTTCTGCTTCGACTCATAGGTGGAAACTGTTAAATCGTGAAACAAAACTAAAATTTACATTAAAAAGTTTAAGCCAGACCAGATGGTCTTGTCACTATGATGCTGTCAAAGCTTTAAAAAATAATTACGATGATGATATGAAAATTTTCTGAAGTTTCAGCAAAAATGAGGACGAGAAAGTTGATTCCCAAAAAGAGGTACGGAATTTATTTAATAAACTGGCGAAACTCGATATTGCAATTTTGATTATTTTTTGGGAAGAAATTTTGGGGAGATTTAACTTAGTTAATAAAAAAATATAGAGCCCTGGTTTAGACATTCGTGAAGGCAACAAGTTAATTGTGTCTTCGTGGACAACATACGGCACCAATCAGATCAGAGGCTAAAGGAATACGAAGAGAAAGCTAAAAAATTAAGTACTAGTGTGGGAACAGACTACAGAGACATAAACAAGAGACGGATTACTTCAAAATCTTCAAATAAGTCTAAAGATAAAGTCTCAGTATACGGCGCAGAAAAATTTAAAACGTTGCGTTAGATAATCTGATTACGGATTTAAATAAAAGAAGCCAAGTCTGTGAGACATATAGCTAAAAATTCAAATTTTTAATGGATTTTCAAGAAAAAATATGGAAAACATAGATCCGAAAAGTGTACGTAATATTATCGATTATTATCCAGATGACGTAGACGAACACTCAGCGAATGAGTGCATTCAGTTAAAATATTATTTACTACAGTCTAAAGTCTTACATCTCTTGCAGTGAAATTTTTATCCTAATTTATGAAAAGAAACTTGTTGATGTTTTCCCAAACTGCTATACCATCTTAAAGAATATTTTTAACGTTGCCAATCACTAATTGTAGAACGGAGCACTCTTTCTCCAAGATGTCGTATATAGAAAACAAATATATGTAGGACATCAATGATGTCGAACTATCGACTAAATCATTTATCAGTTCTTTCCATAAACTGTGATTTAACAAAGGACTTATAATGTGATGAGCAAATAAAGAAATTTGCAGCACAAAAATGCAGAAAGGTTGCTTTATAATTTATCTAAAGATAATTACACGTAACTTGTTAATTTCTTTCGCAATAATGTCGTACAGCTGCTTTTTGTATACACCGAAACACTAAGCCATATTCAAATCAAATAAAATATTTTATTGTCCTATTTGTTTCCTCTATACGGTATACCTACATCACTGTAGAAAACAGTTTTTTGATAAAACAGCAATTAGCCGAGTAATTAGGTAGGCCCCTAAGTGGCACTAGCCCATGGCCCCACGAATTCACGATCCTCCCCTGCGGCTGATCATTCTAGCATTTCCGAAATGCTGCTTCACCGGATTCGCAATGTACGAAGGAGCGTCATTTTGCATAAAAATGATCATCCACGTTGTTGAAGAGCTGGAATGACGTGGTTCGGTAAAAGACACATAGCGCTTGCCAATGACGGTACAGGTAACAAGACCGAGAAAGTACCCGTCTCCTGGAAAAAATATGGCCATACGATAAATGATGCTATAAACCCACACAACACATTAACCCTTGCAGAATGAAGCGGTAGTGGTAGCGCAATCAGTTGCTAAAATTAGATGCCGGGCAAAAAAAAAAAACAAAAAAAAATTGGAACTATTTTTTATGCCTCCCCCCCCCAATATTTCGTTTAAATTTGACGTCATTCTGATCAGTGGTCCTTTTTTTTTTATAGCGTTTTGAAACTTGAACTTTAATTATCATCACCCTGTATTATAAATAATAACATAAAAAGAATAGATATTTTTTCACCAATATCATAGTTTGGCAGTCTTTTTGCTAGGTAAAATGATCTATACATGTTATTGAAAAAGAACTCTTGCATACATTTTCGCAGTTATCTTAAAAACCTTTTGAGATTTTTGAAACAATTCAAATACGACACACATTTTAGGCTGCAATGTATATTTCATTAAAATCTGTTGAACCTTAATTAAAATCATTTCCGAGAAAGCCGGAAACATGACGGAAATATTGTTGCATGTATGATTAAGTCTTAAAATTTGTTATAATGAAAATGCCCGCGCGAAACATTAACAGTAACGTAAGAGCTGATAAAAAAAAAAAAAAAAAAAGCCTCATCTGTGCATAACATGTTCTTTATAAATAAGACCGAATTGTAAAACCGCGAAAATCATCGCCGAAACGAAATGTCGATCGTTGTATTCGTAAAACGCGTCTTGTAACCGACGTGGTGAACATTTCATTTTAGTTGTTCCCGCAAAACTCTCGTCAGCTGTCAAAAGTTACCTTTGGCTCGCAAAACTCTCGTCGGCTGTCAAAAGTTACCTTTGGCTCGCAAAACCGGACCGGCTGGCCGAACGCACATTCCAGCCGCGCAGTGTCACGCTTGGCAGCTCGAAAAAAAAAAAAACAGCAAATCGCAGTTTAGAGCGCCTATTGGAATTGCCTAGATTGACTGCGGGAGAAGAGTTAGCATGCGTACAATAACGAAAACGACAGACGGATATTATCTGAATTTAAGTCCCGAGTCGGATTCGAAAAGCCAGTTCGAAACGACATTTTTATCGTATCGGAATTTAGGTAAAAGTTGCAAAAGTGAATATACACGAGAGAGAAAAAACTGACGGAGAATTTGCGTTGACAAACAAATTTTCTAATGAAATTTCCGACTGAATCGAGCTGAGTTTGAACTAGTTCATAACACGATTCGGCCAATCATTTATTCGGAAGGATGCAGCGCTGAAACGCAATAATAATATAATGAAACGCTCACCAGGAAAATACTGCACGCACATGGCGCAGCTTTTGTAACACAGCCGCAAACCGGATGCAGTTGACTGCGTGCGCAGTTACACGTGCGCAGTACTGCATCACAATATGCGCACTCGCGTAACCATGCAGCCAGAAAAACTGCGCGCTTGAAATGCCATACAGCGGAGCTCGACTGCGTCGCAATGTGCGCCTGGCCTTATTATCTACAACTATTGAGAAAGGAGAAATAAGTCTGGGACCTTTAATCATCGATCTCGCTTTTTTAATGAAATCTTTTTTCAACCTTTGCAGCATAGCGTCGACTGCAAATGACGCAACCTACCGTCCGCGAAAATTGCTAGTTGATACATTTTGATTTTGCGAATGTCCCTTAGATCGAAAATGTGTGGCGGCATTCTCGCACGGAAAGTCACAGAGAGATAAAGAGATTTTTGTTTTATTACTTTTTACAGGGACGTTCTGACTATAAATAATTATTTATTATCGATTTATTCGGAAGTAGCGAAAAAGAGGGAGCTTGGATGAGCTCAAAAATTAAACTTAAGCGTCAAACTGTGTTGTATCCAGCTTCCGCCAAAACCAACAGAGAAAGAAGAAGAAATAGATTAAGCAGTTTTGAGTAAAAATCAATAATAGCTGGAAAATTATATAACGGAAAATTACAAAAATGACATTTCATACTTAATTAAAATCAGAAATCACAATGTAACTGCGAAAAAATAAATAAATAGTTTTTAGCTTTAAACTTTTTTTTTTTTTTTTTTTTTTTTGTAGTTTCGATAATCAAGCATCCACTATAATTTATACTCTTTCTCTATTAAGCGATGATCCATCTTGTCATTTCCCACGTTAAAGATAATGATATTTTTTTTTCACATTCCCGTTTGCTAGAAATAACTTTTTTAAAATATTATCTCTACATTTAGGTTTTATCTAAGCTTAGTCGAAATATCTGTAAAATATTCTGCTATCATCTTACAAATAAAAACAATTCCCCCTAAACGTATCTTTTTGGAAATTTACCTCTCTACCGTAGTTAATAGAAATTTATAACAAGTAATTAGAACTGTAACACTAACGTAATGCCCCCATATTCAAGTAGCAACACGTAGACGGAAGTAAACGATGATCAATTTTTATATCCTCTAGACTCCGAACATGAAAATGCTCCGTTGCAGAAATTTTAAATTTTCGATTTAAAGAATATCGAATATTCTACTAAAGGCGAATATTTTTCCCAGAATAAATTTTATCGCGCAAACATGAACCGAACTTTTTGCTTACCATATGCTGACTCGTCACTTTCTGTAGAAATGTATGCAATATTCACACGTTCAGCTTATTCCAAAAAAGATTAATTTTAACTGACTCCGTCATAAGCATTGTCAAAACTAGTCCACATCAACGGTAAACGAATAACAAATGTGGAACGTTGAATAAAAATATATATGTTTATTCATAAAGTAGGGGGATGAGTTTTATTAAGGTGGATTTTTTCTCAGTGTGGCATTGTAAGAAAAGAGATAATGAAAAGACCCGAGGAAGCGCAACCGGGAAAATAATGAAATTTGAAACAAAACTAGAGAAATTTTTCTACACCATCGTTAAAACTATGTATATATACATGTATATATATATATATTTTTAAAAAAAAAAAAGAATGGAGCAACGAATTATTTCCAGAGCTCGTAATTTTAAAGGCAGACAATATTTTAAGATCGTGATGTCAATTTGTAAAATAGAATGATTTTAGCATTCGGCAGAGATTATGTAAATGCAATAATAGTAAGACTACGGACATTGCCGGATATTAGAACAACTGGTTAAAATGAATGCAACAACAGACAAACGTGTCCCACATATGCGGTTTAGAAGGATCATTTAGATCACATGATCTAGCAGCACGAATGCGACGGATAGAGTAGATTTAATCTCTTTGAAGGAACAGAATACTCTGCCAGTAAGTGTAATTCAAATTGTTTCTAATCCCAATTCTTATTTAAGGCGGACTATCTATTATATATGTAGGTACAGGAAGAACAATTAAATACAGGTACAGTCGATTAATAATTTCAAATGAAGAATTAAACTGGCCACCAAATGAAAGCCGAAACAAAAAAAAAAGAAAGTTTCTATTGGCTAAACTTCAGAAGGTGTCAGGAATCGTAGTACTCTTTTTTTGTGTGTGCGTGTGTGTGCATGTGTCTAAAATGTTATAAACAGATTGCCGAACGAGTTCAAATGTTGAGTGTATTTCGTTATTCCTCCAGACGTGCGTAAATGTTGGTTCGAATTCTAAATTTTTCAATTGATATACGTAATTTAAACATTACAAAATCGCCGTGCTGAAACCCGATACTATAATATCCTAGTGTTACGATAAATTTTAAATCAATACAAATAAAAGAATTTTATTTTCCATCGATGTTAATAAGGTTTTAAATGCAATTTTACCGGATGTTGTTAGTCTGAATTTTTAAATTTTAAAAGTTATTCTAAAATAGGGACATCCCTGGAACAAATAAAAACCTAAACAAGAACTATTTCAGACAAACTGATTATAGATATCACAATTATTTTTACCGCATTAATAAATACTTGACCTTTCTTGAAACTGTTATCATTTTATTTTGAATGCAATTACCACAAGAATAATAATATTGACGGAGTTTTTCAATTTTAAAAGCTATTCGAAATCGGGATATCTATGAAATAAATAATAAGCTAAATAAGAAATAATGAAGACAACTAATTACAGGTACAACAAGGAAAAGGCACACAGATAAAGTGTAAATCGGACTAATTAGTTACCGATTATATTCCAGTTTTATTATTGTACGATGATATATATCCGCGATTATATTTTTTATTTAACTTATCGTTTCTTGTACTTCGAATAGCTTTTAAAATTTAAAACTTTAGTTACCATTATCCGGGCCGTAGCTGTATTAAAAACGTTATAAAGATCAAAAAGAAAAACGAAAATTCTTTCGTTCATGTTCGTGAAATCGTTACTGTAATGTTAGAATATAATACAGGGAGGTTCTTACGATTTCTTAATGGCCTAAACTACGTAACTCGTTCAATTGAAAAATTTTGCTTATAGGATAAAATTCGAATTTCATAACCATACATTCAAGGTAGTAATAACAGGAGCGTAGCTACCGCCGTATCAATGATACAGGGCCCCCGGCGGAGAACAGAGGTTCCGACCTGTATGAGCAAAAATTCGTAGTATGACTTTCAAAATTGAGATATATGACGAAATAAAATCTCACTCATTCGTCTATGTTCCCACAATTCGTTATCAGTTATTGAGAAATAGGGTCGTATTCTATAAAAAAGCTGAAATGGTCTTCTTCATCTATGGATGATTTAATAAATAAGTTTGCCGAAAAAAAGGCGAGAAAAGTGTATATTTGATTGAAGTGGCATTGTTCGGATTGAATTGTAGCTTAGCTCCTAGGAGCATTTATTGTAAGTAATAACTTATAATTAATAAATAATTATTTTAATTTAATGCGAGCGTTTTTGTTTCTTTTGTGAAAAATCTTAACACTTTATTAGAGCCCCTCAACAAATTTTGATACAGGGCCCGTCTAAGGCAAGCTACACCACTGAGTAATAACACAATGTATACCAGAAAGAACCCTACAATTAATTAAGCTTCCACGAAAATAAATTGTATTGAAGAGTCGTTCGCCAAGTTATTTTGATTAAACATTTATATGAAATTTGGAAAATAGCAAAAATAAGTATAATTATACTTATTTTTGTTATTCTCCAAATTCCATATATGTAGGTGTTTAATCAATAATATGGAGGATGACTCTTCAATCAATACATGCTGTTATTACTATATATAATTTCATATGAATTTAAAATTCGTTACAGTAATAAAACCCGTTTTCGCTTTTTTTCTTTGAACTTTTTCGAACCCCCTCTGTAAGGCCATTCTCCAACTCTGCACTATGGACTATATATTTGTTTGCCAAAGCTTGTTTCGCCTTTTTTTTTACGAAAAATAAAAATAAAAAAAAAAATAAAAAAAAACAATTAAATACGATGCGCGATCGCGTCTTGTCCGAAATTCCGACCGTCCTCGGATATTCGGAAATTTTCGAAAGAATCTTTCTTTACTCACAAAGTTCCGGCCGAATCTTCATCCTCAAATAAGAGGCCTCGTTCTCTAAGCGGAAAACCAAAGAACCGTTATCTATCCCTTCATAATGCACCTGATGGTGGGTATATTTGGGAATTACGGCGCAATGGTCAGTTTTTGGTTTATTGCTCATCGAGAACTTTTTTATTCATGCCGAGCAGCATATAATAATAGTTCCACTAATAGCCGTAATACTGAAAAATCTTATAGATAAAAACTGCTTGTCCTCGCTACGTTTTCTCCGATCAATATTGTTGCTGACTTAACTCTGTATCGACAACAATGATTTTTCATCGCGTTCTATCCTCGTAAAAAAAAAAAAATACTAGGAAATACGTGTAATTTACTTGGTAAAAACTTTTTGGAACAACCCGGTGACATCCCGCAGAGGAATAAACTAATTAATGGCAAGCAGTTGTCCCGTTGCGGTGAAAATTAAAAATAAACAGAAAACTCGGGTGAGTGAACACAACCTAACTGCAATTTCAAGCTCTTTCATTAATCATCTGGCCCCGTGGAAATATTTCACCTGTTTCCACACACTCACCGCGACAAGCAGACGCGGCGATTTACAATTAACTTGAATAATGGCAATGTAACGCGGCTTTTTGTTCGCGTAAGAGTTGCATTCGCCTTAAAAATCGGAAAACTATTTAGCTTCGCCGTACGTTTTAATTGTTTTAAACATAATTAACCGCATATACAGGTAGCACGCACCACGTATCAGTTAAAAATTGTCGTGTCGGCGACACTTTATCGCGATTAAGCTGATCGATGCGGAGTGCGAAAATTTCACTGAAAATCTGAGAAATATATCCGAAGAAAGGCCGGCTTAAGGTAAAACGTTCGTGAAAAAGGGCACATTTGTTTTCCGTGTGTTTCGCGTTAAAAGTTAGCTGCATTATTAACTGACGACACCAAAAGCACTGGGAAGCACAATTTCGATCTTGAACCAATTCTTTCATTTCCTTAATTTCTCCTTACTTCGGTGTTCTGCCATCGTTTCCACTATTCGCTTACGTCTTAATTTCACTGTTACCTTCTCCTCGCTTTCGTTTTTATCTCCTCTGTTTTTCCATCTTAACGTGAACGCAATGTGGCTATTTTTCCGTGATTTCTACCATATTCTTTTGGAGTGTCTGTTCCTCTCAAATAAAAGCTCGTATCTTTTACTCACAGCTCCTAGTAACGTTCCTGCTCCCCTTATTACCTCTTGCCATTCCCTTCTTTCTTCGTTATTCCTCTACTTATTTTTTTTCTTTTCGAATTGCTATTAAACCGTTGATTTTCGGCCCTTCATATTGTTTTTGGGCCTTTTTTATTTATCGTGCCCAAAAAAGAAAACATATAAAGTTGAAATGCTAGCGCCGAAAAAATAAAAATATAGAATTGAGCTCTTTAACAAATAGCATATAAAAAAAATCGCGTGTTTCAGTTGCAGGCCGAACGTACTTGGTTCGTCGCTTTCTGCGCAAAATTTTACCGAAGGTTTAACGCATTTAGAAAAACGATCAATTACCCTGTCCGATTCCGGTCCGAAATTTGAAGAATATAAAACTGGTGTGTCATATTTAAAAAAGAACCACGCTTCCAGGAGATAATATAGGCGTTTTTAAATATTAGGAGGATTCGAGTCCTTACAGTTATTTTTTGAAAACAACTAGTGTTGCCGAGTAGACTTATTTCCGGATAAGAGAGTCAATTAACGAGGCGAAAGTGTTGACAAAATTATTTAATTTTAATTATTATCGATACGGTTATTTCAAATTTTGTTTTTGTTTTTGTTTTTTAAATTTTTATTACGTGATTAAGAACGTTATAAATAATTTTTTTTTTTTACTAAAAATGTATAGAAATTTCTGTTTTTAAATTTCACTTTCATTTTTCAAGAGTGAAGTATTCGAATTATTGAAATTGTACATTTTATTTGCACGACAGCGATTAAAATTAGTCTCTTTTCCCGAATCGCTTTTCAATTTGTTATTTAATAAAAAATAATTAAAATATTAAATACAAAAAAATAACTTAATAAAATTAAATTGTTTTTTTTTAATGTTGATGTGGTGTCTACCATCAAAAATCGTGAGTCTCCGATGATAATAATAATAATAATAATAATAATAATAATAATAATAATAATAATAATAATAATAATAATAATAATAATAATAATAATAATAATAATAATAATAATAATATGAACCTCGAAAACTGTTCGCATACAATTAAACAATAAGTAGAACATCTTTTAGAACAGCTCACGATCAACTGAAGCAATAAGATTAAAAGACGGATCCGTGTACTTCCGGAATAATGGACTAAAGGACGCAGCGGGTATCGTGCGATTCCGCAATTTCAAAGAAACCAAAGTTCGAAATTTCTACACGCTAGTGTACATGTAAAGTTTTGCAAAATAAAAAATAAAGAAAGTTCATTCCCTTGATTAGGCGGCTATCGTGAATAATTAAGCTGTGACGTTCCGTAGTGAACTATTATTATGTTTCACCTTTTTAAGGCCGCAACAAATACAGTCTCACCTGGCCAACAAGTGCCGATTACAGCTGAATTAATGATACCACGAAAAAAAAACAAAAAAACACCCAAGTACGCAAGTGAATACGTTGTATTATAAAGGGTAAAAAAGTGAAAAAATAATTAAATAAAATAAAGCGAACGAAGAAAGATAAATTAAGCACTGTACTTATATTAACGTTTGCCTAAGAACGGAGTTACGAAGAAACGTGAAATAATTAATTGGCGCAAAAAACTTTCGTCGTACTATACCGGGACTGTACTTAATGAAGAAGACAGGATACGCGAAGGTAAGGACGTAATAGGCAAAACCCCGTAAGAAAAAATGAAGTAAAAACAAAAACAAAAAAACACGAGCTTAAATGAGAATATTACTATTTTTGATAATTGAACTTGTCGCCAACTTCGAAAGTTTCATTAAAGAAATGATCGCACGCCCGGAAAAAAATAATTATTTTCATTACTTTTTTTCTGAACGTTGCAACTTTCGACACCCCCCGAGGTTCCTAATATAAAGTTGTAAGCTCGACTATATTTTTTTCCTTCTTAACCGCTCTTTCGTACACATGTTTGAGACATATTTTGGCTTTTTAAGTTTTTTTACTGCAGCTACTACACACGTATGAACATACCTTTTTTTTTGCTGTTTTTAATGTTTTACCGCTAGTTTTAAAGTTTTTACATTTAATTTTTTATTTTGAACAACACCGTTAAAATCCGTCAGCGAGTTATGAATATCTAAGTGATTTTTTTTTAATTTTAGGTCATTTTATTTAAATTTCACGTTATATAATATTCTTGATGTTTTTTGTTTATTTTTGTTGTTTTTTTTTTGTTTTTTTTTTGCGATTTTTCTGCCTAATCCATCATCTTATATAGTTCTAGACTGGCTTAAAGAGAATTTAATTGCGGCTTTTATCCCAAATTTAAAGTTTTGAAGTCAAATCGTTCGTGAGTTATCGAATTTTTCTTGGTATTTTCATTGCTTCTGAATCATCCGTATTTTTTCCGTATTAGGATCCCCCCCCATACATTATCTTCTTCTTCTCGTGCCACCCGATTCGGGTATTGCTTAATCATCATGTATGGATTGGATTATCTGCTGGAATTGATTTCGATCTTTTGCCATTCTGACTAGATCTTCTGTTTTCTTAATTCCGGTCCATTTTTTTATATTATCTATCCAAGCGGTCTTTTTTCTTCCCGGATTTCTTCTTCCTTCTATCATATCCATTAGTATTGCCTCTGTAATATTTTGTATTTTTCACCTCTTATGAAGTGTCCAAAAAATTTTATCTTCCTTCTTTTTACTATAGTCATTAATATTCGGTCAGTTCCCATTAGTTCCAGTATTTTCTCCCATTTTTTAACTTTTTGCTCCACGGTATTTTCCACATTCTTCTGTAGCACCACATTTCAAACGATGATATACGCTTCCTCATATTTTCCTTTATGGTCCATGTCTCGCTTCCATACAGTAGCACTGACCATACGTAACATTGCAATATCTTGTTCTTGATCCTTAGGCTTAATTTCCTATCGCAAAGGGTGTTTTTTAATTTCATAAATGTGTTTCCGGCCATCTCTATACGAGTACGTATTTCCATATCAGAATCATTACTTTGTGTGTTATCCAGCTACCTAAATATTTATATTTTTCCGTTCGTTCAATTTCTTCGCTATGCAAAAATAATTTTTCATTTAGATTAGGCTGTCTTGCAACTACCATGAATTTTGTCGTCTTTTTTTAGTATTTATACTGAGACTCCTTTCTTCTTGCTTTCTACTGCAACTATGTCTAGTAGCCTTTGTAGGTCTGTTACATTTTCCGCCACTAGTGCAGTATATTATACGTGTACGGAATCCTAAAAATACGAGCTGATGATTTAGATGAAGATAATTTTCTAGATCAATATAAAATGAAAGCTTCATTACATAAATTAACAGCTATCCAAATAAAAGATGAATCTGTGTTCTTTTAATTTTATATGTTCTCCTTACAAACAGATTATAAACATACATACATACACACATATATACACATGTAGCGTGCCTGACTATGGAAACATGGAAAATGAAATCATCAAAACGCGGAAACGAGAAAAATTACGAAAGACCAAATAGATTAGAGTATTAATAATTATTATAAGACGCTATTGGAAATAAACACGAGCATTTCTAATTATCAAACTTTATATCGCCGAGTAAAAACGTTTACATCATCATTTCTAGGGATACTATGGTAATGTGTATGCTTTAAGGAAATATATATTTTTATGAACATTTAAAACTGCTGACTGGCGAGATATTGCCGCGCCACGGAAATTTATCAAATTGAACGTACTATGACAAAGGCTGTGCGCCAATAATGTCCTAATTATATCATATATTTCTCGCAAGTCACATTACACAAATCCCTCTACTAAATGACAATGCCTATAAATTATAAACAAAAAGTTTCAAAAAAGTTTTTCGCTTTTTTTTTTTAATTAAAATTTTTTTTGGCATTGGGATTAGACCATATCACGTTTAATTTAATATATTATATCGTAATTTTAGTCTTTCTAAAATATCTGAATTAATCTTTTCGCATTATGTTAAGTGACGTGAAAAAACTCTGGGGAAAATTTGCTCAAGATTTTCAATATTTTCCAAATCAATACGTATTATCAAATAACATAAACCAGACTATTATTTTTTAAAACGTTAAAAAGTCACGAATTTTTGATATCGAAGAAAAATCGAATTTTCAATGTTGCTGTTTCACTTTTACTAGAATTCACGTTCAAATCCATATTGCGCCGCTGTTGTTTCCACTCTCCGTTCATGACACAACAAATATGCTCAAAATCTAACGATCGTTATTGTAATGTGACCATTGTTGTATGGCTCAAGAAATAAAAAGAAAAAGAAAAAAAAATAGATAAATAATAATACAAATATTAATTATAACAAAATTAAATAATTATCGGAAGCGTGGTGCGAGTGAGGATGTGATTGAAATCCTGTTTGTCGGTGGGGAAGCTAATGTGCATCACGCGGTCACTGGAGAAATGCCCACCCGCGTAAAGGAAATGAACGGTAATTAGCCGAGACGAGGACAAAGGAAGAAAGGCTCGTAGAGACACGAACGAAAAAGTGACTGAAAGGTAAAGTCGGTCGTTCTCAATCAGCGAGAAAGAAAACAGTTAATTCTTTAGCAGACGAGACTACTCGTATATAAAAGAAATCGCGTCCGGAATAAAATACAACCTCTGCAGAGCGCGCAATAGTCGAATCTCACATCGGTTTCCATAGTATAAATCCCGTCGCGAAAGTAAATTCCGTGAATATTATTAAAATTATTCAACGTTCATCCGATATTCGCATCTCGGTCAATTTACAAAGGACTCATCGCCAGCTCACCTCATCCGGGATCTTTCATCACCGTGTTCCTGCGTCACTGCCGACAAACAGTGATACGTATCATATTTATCTTTATAATCGTTGTTTTTTTTTCGTTATATTATCATAATTAATCATTGTTTTTTTATAGCTGTCGACCGATAAAAAGGAAGATTGGTGTGAGCAATTTTCAATAATAGAGTATTTAAAATCTCGTCAAAAATAAAAAGAATTTTTTCAATTCTGCGGAAGAAAATCCGCCGTAGCATCCCTCTGGATAAAACCAAATTGTAAAGCAACGGCAGTACCGTTTCACCACATCAAAACGCATCGAACTAGTGAAAATGTCGACAGTAAGCAAATGGTTTCTCGCCAGACCAGTATAAAAAAAAAAAAAATTAAAAAAATTAAATAAAAAAAAAAAATGAATAAAAAGAAACTATTAAAAATCACACGAGCGAATTGTCTCACAAAATTCTTTGCAGCTTACATGCGCAGACATTTATTTAAAAAACATATATTTTTTTTTTCTGATTTGCCTTAATCAAAAACATACAATACTTCGCACAAACTTCGGGGTATGATTATTGATTACACACAATAATTTTCACCTTCCGGGAAAGTTAATAAAATTACGTACATACGAAGAAATAAATTTTCGTTATATTTTTAAAATTTTCGGAAATTTTTCAGAAATATTTTGAAAAATCATAATTTGCTTTCAACGAGATGCGAACGTTTACGGCGTTTTATCTAATACGAGTAAGAAAATCGTGAAAAATAAGAACAAAAAAAATGTTCGCACAAAACCACACACACTCTATTATTATAGCGTTGTAAAATCCAGTGTACCTGCAATAAGAAAGCGTGTTACGGTTTTTCATAGCAAACGATCGTCGAACAGATCTTCATACGACCGAACCAAGCAAGCTTGCTGGAACACGAAGACTGACATAAACGAAAGTGTGAATTGTCAACTGAACTAACAGTGTAAGATAGATGCGAAAAGAGAGTTACCTTTAAATGTACAGCAATTAAACACAATAGCTCGAGGAACGGAAAGGGCGCTTTCGCTGGAAAAATGCTGCAAAATATAATCCACAACCATTACCCGCGTTAATTTACGTAATGGCGACGGAATAATATCGTCATTCCAGAGAACAGAGTAATCGGAAAGAAGTATAATAATGAGAAAAATGCCGAATGGGTGGGGTAAATAAAAATAAATCTTGTCGTTGTCAACGACAGTCTCGTGAGAAATTTAAAAAAAAAACAAAAAAAAACAAAAAAAAACAAAAAAAAAACAAAAAACAAACATTTCTTATTGTTTTGGACAAACATTCTACAGGCCGTGCCGCTCTGTGAGGCAAAATGTAAGAGTCGATACGAAATGGTGTCGGACGTACACACTTATAGGCCATTTGAGCGAATATTACGCATGCGTTCCGTAAAAATGCAGCATGCAGTGAGATAAATATTCGAACATGAAAACAAAATTATATGATCCTTACGTCAACTCTCATTTTATTGCGTCGTACATTTCACTACCATATACCATATTACATACTATATACACCATATTCCAGTTTCGAG
The DNA here is from genome assembly GCA_039619475.1 of Icerya purchasi. NCBI lineage: Eukaryota > Metazoa > Arthropoda > Insecta > Hemiptera > Monophlebidae > Icerya > Icerya purchasi. The sequence continues at coordinate 246,480,554 of CM077115.1, forward strand.
AGGAAACACACACTAAATCATTCGACGCGGCCCACTGTGTGGCGGTTTTTTCTCACTTGCCTGCGGTACAGTCAAATTCTGTTTCGGCTCGCAATTAAATTTATTTCATCGTACGCTAGACTCCATTCCTCTATTGTGAATGATGATGCCTGGCTTAAATTATACCGCGTTTCCATTCCGATTAAGCTCCACGGTGCCTGACTGAAACATTTTTCCGTACTGGAACGTTTCGGGTATTACGAAACCGCAGAGCCGACGAATTGCACATTATTAATTCTCTTCAGAACGGCATATTTTGTTAGGCACGCGCCACTTTTGTTCGAATTTATGTCGCAAGTTTGACTGCGATCCAATAGACAGTAATCTAACTATTAAATCCAAAGTTCAAAAATAACTAGGATACAGAAAGTTATTGAAGGGAAATAAAAAAGGAGTTTGTCATTTTCGAAATTATTAAGGCAATTTTGCATTGGAAGAAGACGATCAAATCCGTCAAAATGAGAAAGCGGACGAAATAGCAAAACGGTCCTTGATCATCTCCCCAATTCCAAACGTTCCAGTTCCTCTTTCGAACTTGAAAATATCCAGTAAATCCGTCGCATATAAATCCTTCCAACAACACTGGAATCAGATCCCAGACACAAACAAACTAAAAACCATAAAGAAAACAGTAGATGTTTGGCAAACTTCATATCAAAAATCCAGAAAAAACGAAGTCGTATTATTCAGACTAAGAGCAGGTCACTCAGCTCTCACTCACGGTTATATATTAAACAAACAGCCTCGACCTATATGTGAACCCTGCACAGTTCCCATCTCCATCAAACACATACTAATCGATTGTCCAAAATTTCAAACCCAAAGAGACCTATACATCCAAAACGAATCTCTTGAATCTCTACTTTCAGACAATGATACCAAAACATACAAACTCTTCTCCTTCTTGCAAGCTACCAGTCTCTACTCCCTAATTTAAATCCAAACAGTTCTCACGCCTCTGGCTGTACATGGCGTTAAAAAAAAAAAAACGATCAAACAAAACGAAATCGAAGAGAAGATAAAAAAAGACGGAAACGTCTGAAGAAGAAAAACATCATATCAAAACAAATCGTAGGTCTTGTTTTTTCATCAAACCATACCAAGCAGGGCCGTGTCCAGAATTGGGGGAGGGGTTTCTTTGCATATTTATTTTATAAATAACGATACGTTTTTCACTAATATTTATACTATTAATAATTTCCATAATTTTGATGTATATATTGAGACGGATTCGGCATTTCTTACGGCCTTTGTCATCGCTGTCCGAGCTAGAAAATAATATTTTGGCAATAATCATTAAATTCTCGGCGGTCTCGGCAGCGGGCAAAAGCGGCATGGTTGTCAAAGACGCTTTCTCGGCTAAAAAATCGAAGGATCCCGGCACAGATGTTCTGACCGCTGCGCCGGGATAGCGAACTGGTTTCTATGCGGGTGGCCGAAAAGCGGAGAAAGAGCCTTTGCTGGCGGCATAGGCGTTTGAAATGCGTACCGAGCTATGTTGAGCCGGCAGAAGTTTTTTTGAGAAAAAACCCGAAAAGGAATACCGGCAGGGTAATCGCCGCTAAATAGAAATTAACAACCAACTTTCTAAAAATATCCTTTTGGCGGTGTTTTTTTTATTTGTTAATATTTTTGTGTAAAATTAGTCGTCTTAGCGAAAGGCAAGAGGGCATCGAGCGATCCTCGCCAGACACATTTTAGTCTCTCGCAAGAGTCGCTTGCAAGAGTCTTAGGCTGAACGTCGTCGAGGCTCTTTTGCCTCAAGCAACTCGTCGCGTTGTCGGTTTTAAAATCGTACGTGCTCTGCCGCACGCGTTTCTTGTAAAAAAATTTTTTTAATATGTTAATTTGTGCACAAGTATACTTCTCGTGTGAACACTAAAATCATCCTAACAATTTTATTATAATTTTTTTATCCTAGCAAAAAAATATACGCGTTTAAAGTCGAAATCTTTCTTATTGGACACGGGGTGGGTCCCGGTGACATCTCCGCCGCGGAGACTTTCTTTTTTTCGTTAAACCTTAGGAAGGCCTAAAGCTCTACGAATTGAGTTTCCGGTAATGACACACCGGGGTTAAGTGTCATTGGCGCCCGAAATCTTTATTTTCTTTTATTTGTTTTATGCTTTTTTTATTTTATCATCACGGTAGCTGGTTAGTTGCAAATGTCGCCCATGAACAGGGACAAGAGCGATTAGTAACAAATGACTACCGGAACAGGGACTTGTGAAGAGAGTGAATTCTTCACAAATGGCGCCCGAACAGGGACTCGATAGTATATAGATAGATATACGTTACCTGGTACGAAGAAGGAAGCAGCGGTTTCATCGGAGAAGGATCTGCCAAGCGGAAACAGATAAGATTTTATATTATTTAATTCTCTCCTCGGCCTACTATAGGTTATAAACGTTTTGCTTTCTCGTGATTCAATCATTCAAAATTTTAAAATTATTTTTTCTTGTGTTACGAATTATTTAAAATTTTTTCTCGAACCGGAGTTTCGAAATTATGTTTAAAATTTTAATATTTAATTGCCGATAGGTAGGCCCGAATTGTCTGATTTTATTTTAATTACCCTGCATCAGTGATGGAGAATGAGGATTTAGCCAGAGTGGTGGTGACCCGGGGTAATTACCGTGACATTGATTTAAGCGAGGAAGGTGATGCACCGCATGAAATCTCGGACCGTCTCTCGGAGACTGGGCCGGAGGCAACGCGTCACACCCTCGAGGACCCCAGAATATCCTCTGTCCAATCGCATTCTTCGATTTTCAACCAAATTTTGGCCGCCCTCAAAGAAAATTCTGATAAAATTGAGGAAAGCCTCAAAGAAAATTTTGATAAAATTGAGGAAAGCCTCAAAGAAAATTCTAATAATTTTAACAAAATTGAGGAAAGACTCAAAGAAAATTCTAATAAAATTGAGGAAAGACTCAAAGAAAATGCTAAAGATTTTAATGAAAACTTAAACAATTTTAAAGAAGACGTGAAGAACCAATTTGAAGAACTAAATAAAAATCAAGTGGTTTCAATAATTAAATTCGATATTTTAGAAAACAAATTAGATGTGGGACTCGAAAAACCTAAAATCGAAGTCGAAGAAGAACTGAATAAAATACCCGAAGTTAAAATTTACGAAAATAATCCAGATCTAAAAAATAAAATAAACGTTGGGGATGGATCTGCGGTCTCTGGGGAGCCGACGCAAGGTGAAAAGATAGAGAATGAATTAGTTGAGCGCATCACTATGCCAATGGAGGATGATGAGAAACGAGTGAAAAGTGACGAGGAACAGGGGCTTAATGACAATAAAAATGATCTTAAAAATACCTATGATAATAATGTTGAAAATAATGACAATAATAGTAGGGAATATAAAGATGTCGAAAGCAATAATAATAATGATAATGATAATTTTAATAGTAATGATATTGGCAATATTAGCGAGCAGACCAATATAAATAATCAGGACAATCGTGTTGATCTGGTTAAAATAAATTTTACAAGTAACATGAAAGATCCAAAAACCGGCAAGAAAATACGTCACAAGAGAAGAGAAGCAGATAAATCTAAAATTGGAAAAATTAAATACAAAATCGGAAGATCTATAAATAAAAATAATAAACTTAACAATGAACGAAAAACAAAGAAAACAAAGCCCAAATTGAAGTATTTAAAGTCCGGACACATAAAAGATCCTAAGGTAAGTAATAATAATTCTCGCCGGTCGTGGCGCTGCTCCCGTCGTGGATCCTGGTGGTGGAAGTATCGGCGGAAATAATTAATTAATAATTAAAAAGCTAGCCGATTTTCCCGGAGTACGACGTCAACAGATCAATTAAAAACCAATACGCAAAAGATAAAACAAAATTTAGCTAGGGATCCGCTCGATGAAGATACAAAGAAGATAACTTCTCTAGGAAGTATTATTTAACATATTCCAGTCGTAGATAGAATTTAAATTAATCATTAAAAATAGATAAAATTATTATAAATTGGCCTGAGCACGAGTGCGAGTAACTGTTTTAGAGTAAGTATGACAGGTGCCCTGTGTTGCTTCGATGGAGAGAAGTATGTCGTGTACAGTATCGTTTTTTTTACGCTTTAATGTTATAAGTCTTCGGAGATTTTGTGTCCGCGTTCGTTGATTTTCATGCGTAATAATTCAAGGGGTAGTTCCGTTTTTTTTTTACAAAGAAATTTTTGACAAGTTACTTGCGTCTAACTCGTCAATGAGCCTGCTCAAATTATTGCAGCCGGATATTTATCGATGTTTGAATTATTCATCTAATTTTCGAGTAGTGTAGGCCAGATTTCAACTTCAGTCAGATAATTCGTCGATTCCCCGAAATTTGCATGTTTGCTGTTCTTTTTCTAGTTTCTCGTTAGATTAGGTTAGCTAGTTTTTCAGACGACTTATGCGTCAGTTTTCACTGGAATTTAGATCAGTAGATATTTTTTTTTGAATTTTTGAATTTTTTCTTTTGAAGTAAGGTGTATTCGATTTGCGAGAGTGAGCTCGATTCGTTCTGATTTCGACCTTATATAAGTGTGTATCACCCCTCGCTTAGAAAGTTGTTCATTTTATTTAAATTCAAAATTTTATATTTTTTTATCTGGGCATTATTTCGCCTCGGATTTCGGTGTTTTGCGGGTTTTTTTTCCGAAAAAAAAAAAAAAAAAAAAAAAAACTGGTTACTCGTTCGAACATCATTGAGACTTTTTATACTTGTATCTACCACTCTGACTTTAAACTCCTGCGTTTACGTGCGGTGTGGTTGAGCTTATATTAAATTACGGAATTAAGAAATGTGAGTAGAATCGGCGTTATGTATTAGGATTAGAAAATGTAGTTTGTTTTAGCTTTGTAGCGAATTTCCGCAAGGATGCGGCCATTCACTGGATAATAACAGGTTTGGAGCTGAGCACACATAAGTGTTCAATATTAAATTTTTATATATAATTTGTTATGTAAAATGTATAACTGTTTTTCTATTTAGTTTATGTTAATGCGTATATTAATCATGTAGCACTATAGAAATTGCGCGTCGGCGCACATAGTTAAAATTTTTTTGAACGTCTTTCGGAAATAGTATCTTTTTGATTTATAATTTTGCGAACCCCGTGGGGTCATCTAGTTTATTAGTGACGCATCTGTTGAGTTATCAACTAAGAGTTTTTCTTCCTCTTTCGCAATGAATTTTATTATTTCTATAATTTAATTGCCAATCTTGTGGGCATCGGGATACTTTGATTTCGGATTCATTTAACCATTTTGTTCCTTTTTCTCCCATTCTCTTTTCATTTCCTTTCTGGTTTAACTTCCTCATACCCTATACCTAACCTCCTGCCAATGTGGGCGGACGTTTTAGTTGTCGGTCTGCGTTGTTAACAGTATGGACATTGCTGTGATAAGATTATTTACATATGGCAATGTTCCTCACACCGGTTCTTTTCGGTCTATTTAATATTTTCTTTCTCGGATTTTTTGAACTTCTTTCCATCTCTTTTCTGCTAAATATACTGTTTTTCTCTTTCTTTGCTCTATGTTTTCCATTCACAGCGTCGCTAGGCGGATCGGGAGGGATTTCCGGTCGACCCCTCAGGCTCTGTGGGCGCTGCTAAGGCAAGCGTGGCCATATTGTTCGGTGGGGAGAGAGAGTGAATACCTGGTACTCCGGCGGGGCTCTATATTTTATTATCTTTTCTTCTCCGTTGTACGAGCTTTCGGTGTAGTGGGTAACGTTGAACGTGTGCGGCCACGGCATTGGGCGTAAGTCTCGGCGAGAAATACGGAGAATAACAATTTTAATCGCTAAGTGGTGAACCGAATCGGTTGGATTTATTGTGGCTACCGAGTATTTCTGGCGAGTGGGGTCAATTGACGCCCGATACCGGCTGCCGAAGAACTCGACCTAGTGGCACAACGATACCTTATAAGCCGTAGGAGCTTTCCCGACACGGGGTACCGGGAAAAAAGGAAATATGGTGGTGATTCTTGGCGGGGATCTCTCCGTGGTGACGGTCTAATGGCGAATTTTGCTTTATTCCCGCAATCCGATCGATACTTTTATCTCAACGATGTACCTATTTCTTTTGTTTTTTTGTTTCCTATTTTCCTCCTTTGCGTGTGTTGTTTTTCTTGTATTCTATTTTTTCTGTCAAAAAAAAAAAAAAAAAAAAAAAGGCGCAGGACGAAGACGCAGAGCTCCGTTCTCATATTGGTAGTGACCTCAACTGCTCTCTTTCTATTTTGATAATCATTTTTTTTTTGATTTTTCTTTGCTCGTTCCGGAATCAGGTAACGATACCGTCCCGCAAGCCCCACAATCAAGACAGGCAGTTAACCGCTTATTTTCTTATTTTTTCTTTTTAAATACATTCAATTATTCTCAGTACTTTTGTTCGGGTCAAGACCCTGTTTTAGAGTTCTTATTGTCCTGTATTTTATTCGATTATTTTTTTTATCAGTTAGACGCTTGGTCGATCTATTTTTTTGTAATAATTTAGTTCACTAGTATATATTTTATTTGTTCGTTCGTTTATATTGCCACTGAGACAACGTGCGAGTGTGAATGTACGACCTTTCGGCCGGGAGCGGGAATGTCGCTTACAGTGTCCGCAGGTCGGTGTGTGATTAAAATGCGTGCACACTAAGTCAGGCTAGAAAAACAAAGTTATAAATTTTTTTGAAAATCTCGCTAGTTTCGGTGCCCTGGTCATGTAAAATTCCAGATGTTTTTCCTTTTATCTTTTTTTCATAATTATATTTGGTGTGTTCCTGTTCTTTTTCTTCTTATTCCTATTCCAATGGGCGGTGTGCGCCCTCGGAAGGTACACAAGGTAGACTCGACGCCTAAGGAAGGCCGAGGACCGGCGTGGTGTCCGGTTTACAGATGGAGAAGAAGATCGTCGGAAAGTTTAATGGATTATTTTTTTTTTTACGGGGCTCCTCTAGGTAGGCCAAAGGGAGGTCTCTCGCGCGGTCCGATCGATGATGAAGATGAAGATGAAAATAGAAGATGTAGATGTTCGTACCGTCGCGGGGACATGTTGACGTCCCATGAAATAAGATGGTGAGCGTTCTCAGGGGGTGTCTATAGGGGGTCCCAGTCTTGTCCACCATTAGGTTGGGTAGGCCACGTGGGGGGATGTGTTCGCGCGATGTTCCAGCGCCGATGCGAGAGGGTGTCATTGGGGGGGATTAAATTTCCACTGCATAAGCCAACGGGGGGTTCCGTTTGCGTAGTGCGTGACTGAGTGCCCCTTTCCGGGCCATGGGCCAATGTTAATTTGTTGTTTTGTTTCGAGTGGCTCAGTTACACGCATTCCGCGTATTATATCAGGGGATGTCTCGAAATATGTTTTTTTATTTTTTTTTTTACCCGTCCAAAAGGGGTACCGGTCTTGTCTGCCGTGCCTCTCTCTTTGTTAGGAAATTTTTGTCGTATTCCTCATGTGTTCCTGTATCTCTCAGAGGACAATGAGCTCGCGAGGTATAAGATGTTAACGAATTTATTTTTTTTGTTTTTTTTTTGGCATTTATCTAATCAACCGTTTTTTTTTTTATATTTCAATTCTCAAATTATTTCAGCTAATGCTAACGTAATTAAATTTTTGGTATTGAACCAACATGGAAGCCGATCTTAGGGTATTATTTCCGATATTTTGTAGTTTGCGAACTGTTTTTAGGCGGGTTGTGTCCCGTATTGTTTTGTTTTTTTTAACGGGATGCGTCTCGTATTGTTCGGAACAGATTCTCTCTGTCTCACATGTTTATTTTGGTTCCATTTTGTTTTCTAATTGTTATTAAAGTTTCCGTTATATATTTTTCGACCTAGTGTGGTCCCAGTGGTCTGTGAGAGTGGTGTACGTGTGATAACTTAAGGGATGATGTGCGGCGTACATGAGCGGGTTTAGGACGGTGGAGACCTGTTTAAGACTCCGTAGCTCGGAAACGGCTTGTCCGAATCCTTTCGTTCTTGGTCACCTGAATTCTCATCCAAAACTACTGTTTTGGATGAAAATGAGGGTGGGGCAGTGAGACGGATTCGGCATTTCTTACGGCCTTTGTCATCGCTGTCCGAGCTAGAAAATAATATTTTGGCAATAATCATTAAATTCTCGGCGGTCTCGGCAGCGGGCAAAAGCGGCATGGTTGTCAAAGACGCTTTCTCGGCTAAAAAATCGAAGGATCCCGGCACAGATGTTCTGACCGCTGCGCCGGGATAGCGAACTGGTTTCTATGCGGGTGGCCGAAAAGCGGAGAAAGAGCCTTTGCTGGCGGCATAGGCGTTTGAAATGCGTACCGAGCTATGTTGAGCCGGCAGAAGTTTTTTTGAGAAAAAACCCGAAAAGGAATACCGGCAGGGTAATCGCCGCTAAATAGAAATTAACAACCAACTTTCTAAAAATATCCTTTTGGCGGTGTTTTTTTTATTTGTTAATATTTTTGTGTAAAATTAGTCGTCTTAGCGAAAGGCAAGAGGGCATCGAGCGATCCTCGCCAGACACATTTTAGTCTCTCGCAAGAGTCGCTTGCAAGAGTCTTAGGCTGAACGTCGTCGAGGCTCTTTTGCCTCAAGCAACTCGTCGCGTTGTCGGTTTTAAAATCGTACGTGCTCTGCCGCACGCGTTTCTTGTAAAAAAATTTTTTTAATATGTTAATTTGTGCACAAGTATACTTCTCGTGTGAACACTAAAATCATCCTAACAATTTTATTATAATTTTTTTATCCTAGCAAAAAAATATACGCGTTTAAAGTCGAAATCTTTCTTATTGGACACGGGGTGGGTCCCGGTGACATCTCCGCCGCGGAGACTTTCTTTTTTTCGTTAAACCTTAGGAAGGCCTAAAGCTCTACGAATTGAGTTTCCGGTAATGACACACCGGGGTTAAGTGTCATTGGCGCCCGAAATCTTTATTTTCTTTTATTTGTTTTATGCTTTTTTTATTTTATCATCACGGTAGCTGGTTAGTTGCAAATGTCGCCCATGAACAGGGACAAGAGCGATTAGTAACAAATGACTACCGGAACAGGGACTTGTGAAGAGAGTGAATTCTTCACAATATTAATAATTTCCATAATTTTGATGTATATATTAATAATTTCCATAATTTTGATGTATATATTAATAATTTACATAAATGAATTACGGTATAAACACATTAATAAAAATTACATACATTATTGATTATACTTGTAGTAAAAAATTTTGCATAAAATATTTTAGTGAAATACCTAAAATCATGGAGCACATTTTTTTTTCTTTTTTTTTTTTTTTTTTTTTAAATGTAAGAACGCCCTAAAAAATCATCAATATTTATTTTAAATTATTGATGTTTTTCAGATTTTTGTGTATTTATAATAACTATTTCAGTTCTAATCCCCGTGGACACGGCCTTGATAACAAGTATTACAATAATGGAGTGCTCAAACAATAGTCGAATGCAAGTCACATGCAGAGAACGTTTTGAACAGGAACAAAAACAGGTTTAAAAAACTTTCTGATCGACAGAGTCGTTTTGGTGGGAACAGACGCGTTTGATTTTCATCATTCTCAGAAGTGATTTAAACATCGACCCCTAAATGAGCACCCTTACACCGGGTAGGAGTTGAATGAATTTATATATATACGAGAGACGTTCAATAAAAAATCATTTCTCCTATACCTGCTTATCGGATCTCCGTGTTTACACGTGTCACGTTGAACACTTACAAATACACAAAAAATCAAGAAGAAAATGGTATCAGTTTATTCATTGATGGGAATCTCCTATCTATTAATAGCAATAATTCCACTGATAATACGGGATCAGACGGAACGAAGGCCTATTTGAAATTAGATTATGTTCTATTTGATCTTGATACGGATATTTCACTTATCAGGTCGAGGTTAAGTAAATGTCGCGTATTTTTGTAATACTTATGGGTTTCGTAAATGGGTCACAATAAACCTTTACCCCTCTTCGTTGCACAATATCTATAAAAAATTTTTACACAGCCGATGTTGATTTGATTTTTAAATCAAACACATCGGTACGTAGGGTACTACTAATGTAGACTCGTGATATCGGAAAGCTTCCAGTAGAGTATATTTACGATAGTAGATCTACGAAGAGATAAAACATTTAACGCAGCTAGGATAGATTTATCAGTAAAAATATTATATAAATTAGTAACATTTAAGCAACTTTATTTTTAGTTTTTGAACTGCTGCTTTCTTTTTTATTTATATTTTTTTTATATATATATATATATATTAATTACAACGTAATTCTTAGGCTACCCCCCGAAAAAATGTTCTAATTTTATGTAATGCAGAATGTCCCAATTTTATGTAACGTTTGTTGTATTTTATAGGATTTTTTGTTATTGTTATTTAAAAAATGTCACAATTTCATGTAACGAAATATGTAACGAAAATTATATAATGAAAGTTAAATGTTAGGATAGGATTTTTATGATTATGTTATTTTTTTTTGTGTCGATGCCAGTAAGAATTACGTTGTAAATTTTGATCATTTTATACAAAGTATAAAAAGAGAAAGAGACAGAAATGAAATCAAGAGGGGTCAAGGGGCAGAACCCCTTAAAACGGCCGAGTTATATATATATATATAAAAATAAATATAATGCAACATTTAGAAATTCGTGCAATTGAGACTTTTCCAACGGTTGGGGGGAAAAACAAATTTTGAAATTAATATAAATATTATGCACACCAATTCAATAAAACGTGGCAGCCTTAATTTTAATTTTATTTTAGACAATTTCCTCTTTACATTGAAAAAATATTTATAACGCACCTTTAATATGTATATGTGTATGTAGTGTTGCGAAAAAATGTAATAGTAATAACAGGAGATTAGCCTACTTAATCCGCTCATGCGCTCTAACGGGGCTCCATCGCCTGCTTGTTTTAATTGCACACACGCAACATGTTGATTTTCGTTAAACTATTACAAATGCCATTTCGGGATTTTTTCATCCCTTTTTCTGATATGATTTACAGCTGCTACAACCATTTATTTAATCACTTTTTTGTGGCTGATATCAGCCACACGTTGTGACTGCTGTTAGAGCTGACGACAAAAAGTAGTCCCCGTCTGTTTTTTGCCACCATTTCTATGTTAAAATACGAGTTATCCACGACCGACCATTTTTTCGTGGTTCCGCTGTGGTCGAAAAATAGTCCGCGTGAGTTAAGCTTAATTCAAAAAAAAAAAAAAAAAAAACTTAATTATCTAATATGCAGGTGACACTCTGGTGCTCCTTCAAAATTTTACTGTACAAAAAAAAACTCTGTTTAGAATATTTTAGTCGAAATACCTTCGCCGCTTGCCATTTAAATAAAAAAAAAAAAAAAAAAAAGAAAAGAAAAAGAAATGGCCGCTCGAATAGCTCTCTGAGTCGTTTTGTAAAAAAACATCTAAAATCACAGTTTCTGTTTACTTCAATGTGAAATAGTCCGACGCAGCCGCCATGAAACGTAAACGTAAACGTAAACGTAAACGTAAAAATAAAAATAGTAATTTCTTCGCTGTTCCAAAAAAAAATATTTGTACAGCGAAACAGAAGTTCGCACCGGAACAAATGTTTACAAATTGTCGGCGAATGCATCGGGGGCGGATAAATGAGGAAATATTTATAATGCAGTGATGGAAATACGGGCCTTGCATCATAATATGAACGTACAGAGAAAACAGAAAAACGATCCGAACGAACAATAAAAATAGGCATTAACCTTCTCGCACGTGTAAAAAGCTTTTTAAAATAACTCCACCAGGTTCGTACACACACACACACACACATGCGCGCGCCTACACCACACAAACAAATTAAAAATCTAACGTTAAAAAAAAAAGAAAAAAGGAGAAGCTATTCAACCAGAACTGCGCAATACTTACGGAAAGTTCGAAAATAGATGCCACGAGCACATGCCGAAAACAAGAATGTTGCAAGTCCATTCGAGAACAGCTCGACGAAACGTACGAATATTTCTCATTTTTCGAAATGAAAATGTCAAAAAAATGCCTGATTATTTTCCGTTCAGCGTACACAAACAATGATAATATATATTCAATGTTCAATACGGTAGCGGTTAACGACCTGCGTTTTTGCACAAGACAGACATGCACTTGTCGAAAATATCGAAACGGAAAATAGTGCACAGCCAGATGCCACTCGATACACATGTTTTTATCTAAACTTTCCCTTTAATTGCTTTTTCACGCACACAGAGACACAACAACACAATACTGCATCACAATGTCTTCATCGGGTAGCCCAGGTTCTTCGACTAACTCTTTATTCGTTCGAGCATTTTTTTTTCGTTTTTTGTGAATAGTAATCACCAACGTTGTTTCTCCTACGGTTGCATTTAAACTTGGTAATACATCAGAAACATTCTTCGACGTTAATTTCATGCAACCACATAAAAACAAGAACTTGCACCGAGCCAAGCACACTGTGTGACCTATGGAATAACACCCTAGTAGCTTTCGCAATAATTCACTGAATTTTCAATAATTTTTTCAAGTACATTTTCCGTTTACTGTACTCGATTAATTGGAAAATAAAAAAGAACTCCGTTACAAATGAATGCTGATTTTTTTGTATATTACGCAATGGTAGACACACTTAGCCAAAACTACCGAATCGAAAGACATGAAATTTTCGGAATACAATGTTTTCGCGTCGTGAATGTCCGTTAGAAGGGGGGTTTCTTTTGTTAAAACTAATAAATGAATAAAACGGGTAAGCTTACACAAGCATTTTCACAGCCCTTTGTAAATCGAATTAAGAAAAAAAAAAAAGAGAAATTCTTTTTTTTTTTTGTATGAAGAAGTTGATGGATCCCACTTCGTGGTCGACAAAATGCGAACACTGAATTATTTTACCATTTCTATGAAAAAAAATTAAAATATACCAAGGTATTTAAAAACAACGAGCAGACTTATAGTCAATATATACATTTACACATGCGTGTAACGAAGAAGTTAAATATATGTAGTAGCCCTTTTGAAGAGAGGAATTTTGTTCTTTTTAATAAATTTACACATTTAATCGCATCGAGGAGGAAATATTTCTTCAGATTTTTAACTCTTACGGCTGTTGAAATATTATAGAATATAGCAATATTAAATTAAAAAAATATTCTCGAAAATAAAGGTATTAATTTATTTTTTTAGGTACTGTTTATAGATTTATAATTATGTAACAAAAATGGAAAACGCATTTTCGGAATGATTAATAGACGAGTAAAGTGAAAATTAATACGAATACTTTAAGGGAAATTTAGGAATATTTTCAGTGTATCAGTTATTTTTTTGGCCAACCCGCGGCCCGCGAGAAAAGTAGCACTAGTAAAATAAATATTTTTTAATGATTTCATTTTTTTTTTTTTTTTTTTTTTTTATTTCATTTATATTTATATGTTTTTATATTTCATTTTTAATGTTATATATTTCGTTGCAATGTACGCTTAGTACCATTAGTACATTGTGAATCTTAACTACACAATCCCGACGCCCTATCAAGGGTATGGGACTTACTTTACTTTACTTACATGTAACAATAATAGTAAACACAATAATAATAACAACTGATTATATTTCAATTTTTCACTATAGAAAAATATCTATAGTGGGTCTAAATCTAATACGGAGGAATATGATTTTATATATGATTTTATATGCGGCATACGGAGTTATGATGCAGTTGCAAAGCGGCCCGCAAGATCATTTGGGTGTTAGCCGGCCACCCCTGTTTTAGACCATACGCACCTGGATCTATCTTACAGTAATTCTCTAAAGTCCTTACGAGAATATTTTTGCTAGTTAATTGGGGCTTTTTATTTACATGTTTCATGAATTCCTTGTTATTTACTAAGTTTTTAGTGGTCTTGTGTGATTAAAGGTACTTGGCTACTAGATCAAAGGACACGGGTTCGAGAGACTTGTCTCGATCCGGATCCAAATCGCTCCCAGGTTTAACCAGCCTGAAATAATTAGGGATACCAGAGAAATCTGGGAAAGTAAAGGCGGTCGAGAGAAAGGAACTGGCCCCAGAGTATTCTCCTTAGATCCATTAGGCTTAGTACACTGTGAAACTTAAAACAATCCCCGATGCCCTGCTAAGGGGACTTATTTTACTTTACTTAGACACATACACCTCAACATTCTACTAAGTTGACTTATAATTGCTACGCACGCTCAATTTTTAACTTAAAAATTCAGAAATGCTAGCCCATCTGAAGCTCGGTCTCAAATTTTATAATTTTTTCTGTTACTAAATTATCCGCTTTTTATAATTATCGTTACTATACGTATTTCAATCTTTGTAATATAGTACATATTCTTACTAGCAAAGTTCTGCTTTCTAGCTACAATAAACGTTATTAATATTTTTATTTCACTAAAAAATACTTCAAAATTTAATAATTTTGAATCGGTTCGAGGTTCTGTGCTTAAAAATTTTCCGATTTCGTAATTTTTCTGTTTACTGTATGTGTTTTACGTACATACAGCAGATCGTCCGATAAATATTCTGTACAATTGTAAGCCGATTTTTTGCTTAAACTGAAGCTTTTGATTAGAAAATTTGAAATTTTAATAGTTTACACTGACTCTAAACTGTAAGACAAATTTCGAAAATTACGTTTTTATCAACACTAGAATAAAAGGTTTAGCGACTGAAAAAATACAGTTTTATAACGCTTCCACAGAATATCTGTAAATGATACATTCATCAGTGTCGGTCAATTTGTCTAACTCGTCTGCGTGAAGACTATTTTTACATTTTCCATAAAAGCAACTTTCGCACCTATATTATTATCACGGAGTACCGAAACCATTAGAATATAATCGCATCGTGACTGCTTTATACTTATCCGACTGTTTACAAAGAAGGCGCTGTCAAACAAGCTGACAAACACTACAAACGGTTTTGTTCTAGAAAAGAGAAGGTAATTATCATACGAATGGCAAGCGGATGCGGGCGCAGATAAAGAAGCAAAGTGTGGAAAGTTCGTTTGTTTATAGAATTATAAAGGTAACGCTCGATTGTGCAAACTAATTACTGGTTATTTACAACGGAGCATGCCGTACATTGCGCAAATGCGAATTTTTTAAAAAACAAATTTTCCATTTATTCCATATCTAGACATCTTATAATAATTTCGTATCGCTGAAAATAAACAGGAAAATGGGCCGAAGAGGAAATTTGTCAACATTTTATTAATTAGCAGATACCAAGAACAGAGAGAAAATCATTTAAGTAAATTGTTTTTTTTTTTTTTTTTTTTTTTAAGGCTCGCGCTTTCCCATAAACAGTTGATAGTACAAACGAGAAAAAATGTTTAAAAATTAGAACTGTCACAGTAGGAACTTTTACGCTTCTCATAGAACATTAAAAACCAGAAATTAAAAAACGGTTACTTCAATTTTTCTACATTATTTTTTTCATGCTATAGTTTGCCACTTACTCCTCGGCTAAAGACATAACATTTTAACATATTATTATTATAATTATTGCGCGTTTTGAGGAAGCTTCTTAACCAGAGGATCGGCCGACCCCCGTCGCCCACAAACAATAAGAATAGATGGGCTCGTACTAAAATATGTTTACACGCAAAATAAACTCCTTATGATTAATGACGCATTATTATTAGTTATCAAGGAGAAACTGTACAAATCGCGTACGCATTAAAAATATGACATCGGCGAAAAAATGTATTCGTTTTGTTTTAATCTTTTTCGGGCTCGCCAATACGAGGGGGCACGGTACCATCACACATAATATTAGCTTTCAGCGTATTTTCAATAGCTCTAACCATCTATAACTAGTGACGGTCCCTTACAATTACCCTTGCGTACCTGTTACTGCTACTACTATGACAATCATGTAACTAGCCAAATCTGTTACGTTCTGTTCCAACTTGACTCCAACCTAATTTAAATTATAAACTACCGAAAAGAACCGCGCAACTTGTACATTATAAAAAAGGCCTTTCAAAAATAATAATAAAAAAAGTTGGTACACTTCGTTTATTGTTTTTGTAAAATTTCCAACAGTAATTTTTATTATACTTTTCCACTGGATGTATCATCTTTTAAAACTTGCTAATTTTATTTATAAAAACTATTAAAATTTCTTATTCTTTTTTCTCCGAAATAATCTTTTTTTAACATTTAAACGCATATACATTTAACTTATTTATCGTTTTCAGACAACAATCGATAAGCAAAATTTTACTCACTTCCATCGTACTCTGTCAACTACGGTCAAAGATGTGTAGAATTTTTTTTACAGCACTGAACCGTTTAACTAGTGAACCCGGGAGAATCAGTAAACATTTCGGGGTCAAAAAAAAAAAAAAAAACAAAAAAAACTGTGTACCAAAAGATTGCGAAGAGGATTGTAAGTGTAACATTAAAAACTGTATAAAGCAAATGACTAGTTGTTGATAATAAATACTCGCAAGCCATTTCCATTACACGCATGATCTTCGGTCCATTCTCATTTCGTTTTGTTTCTAGCTGAAGATGGTCTATGCCCGAAAACGTTACGAAGTATTTATAATATCATTTATTTTTCATTGTATTGTTACACGGAATTATTGTTTTTATTTTTTCTATCCCAGCTTTATTGCATAGGACAAGATTTTTCATCACCGTAGTGTCATACTCAGTTACTGAGCGTCAGCGACTACCTATTGGGACATTCTAGCCGTATAGAGACATAAGCATAGTGTTCATAGAAATATGCGGCGCTAGTGTAGACACGCAATACCACATGTGAAACTGATTTCGTCATCATCTGATTTACGCAAATGCAGTCCCCCGTGCGTGTCTACCTACTATACATCGATCAACGCGCAAATGGGGTGGTATGTATGTTTGCTATTACCTTCCACGTGATTATTAGCGGTTAGTTTTTAATTATTTATTTTGCAATTTCTGAAAATCTCAATCGACCATGTGGAAAATATTTTCGGCGAATTCAGAGTTAACGTAGGAAGTATTTAAAAACGGAAGTCATAAAAGAAACTTTCGTAATAGTCAAAATTACGGAAACAATAAATTTGATATGTTAAAATATAGAGATTAATTCCCTTTAATCTGAAGAATATTTACCAATAACGTATATACATTATGAAAACTCGCTAAATTAATTTTCAATTATTTAACGAGTATAAAATAATTTTTAGCGTATGCTTTCAGTATGACCCATAACAATGGTATTGCGCAAGTTCATATTTATCTCCTCATAAATGTCACATGCGAAGCAAATTAAATTGATTTCAAAGAAATGAACCTTTGATTTTTTTTAAAGATAATATCTTATTAACAATGTTAAAGGCATTGTAATTTTTTTTTCGTTTAAAAACTTCAAATAAACCATTTTTTACAGAACTAAAATAACTTATCTAACTTCCTCAGCCTTTAGCTGACTTTTTTGATTATTTTGTTGTTTCGCGCATTTTCCAATATTCAACATAAAATGTTATAATTCTCTGTAAAACCGTAGTCGCTAATGACCTTGTAGTCCAAAAGCGACTTGTAAATACAATAAATAAGAAGAAGAAAATATAATTGTAGTTAATAGATTACATAACCTAACACTCAAACTTAATAATATGTATTTGTGAACTAATTATATTAATGTTACTTTTAATTTTTTGTTCTGCAGATTTACTACGTTAACATTAAGGATTTTCGTAAGATTCAGAAACGGTAATTATTAACTCAACGATTAATTACGAATAAAATCTAGCTTCTACAATCTAAAAATATTACATTTTAATTAGTTTGATGTTTTATAAATATTTAAATGCTATATTTTTTTCTATTATCAAATAAATGTTACAGTGAAGAAGATGATGAAATTTGTGGTATTTGTTTCAAGTTATTTTCAGTGAAAAAAATTGGGCGTCAATCGAAAACTAGAAGTGAAACTTCTATCGAATGCAAAAGCTGTCAACACAGAAACAAAAAAAAATTTACTTTATAACAGAAATGATTTGTAATAAAAATCAATAGCAATGTATAGATAATCTCGAATTAAACACTACACAAGTTTCACTTGTGTGCACATATTTATTGTTAAATGTATTGTTACATATACGTATATAATTAGTAGATGCAAGTGAAACTTGTGTAGTGTTTAATTCGAGATTATCTATACATTGCTATTGATTTTTATTACAAATCATTTCTGTTATAAAGTAAATTTTTTTGGCTTTACACTATCTCCTTCAATGATCTTACCTATTTTTCCTTCAACTTCACTGATCTCTGTCATCCTCCTAAAGTAAATTTATTCTTCCCTCATTTTCTAAAAACCTCCTTCAATCCGTAATTAAACAGGTATTCTACAGCACCATCAATTCCCTATTTCGTTACCATTTACGCGGATGATTTTGGGCGGGCCTGGTGGTGCCGAAGCTTCCTTCATCCTTCCTGATTTTAACTTATCAGAATCTTTTCGTCTTCCTTATTTCTGTTCCATATTCATAACCGAATTATTGACTATCCTCTGTTCTATTATTTTCATTTCCTCGAATCATTTTTCCTCTAAATTTTAATTATCTCTGAGACCTTGAGCGCCCTTCAGAGGCCGTATCTTCTTCCCTTCCTCATCATTCGTGTGGCTACTTTATTATCCTCTGTATACGTTCACTCATTCATAATCTTTCTTCTCTCCATTCCATTAACATTGATTTGCTGTGGATACCTAGCCACTCGGACATATTTTTGGTAATAAAGCGGCTGATTCGACTTTTTCTCGCCTTTTTTCAAAACTATCGATATGTAAAAACTTTCATATAAGGTATTGGTGTCGGACACCTACAATTCCTCCTTTTCTAATAATTATTCATTTCATCTGTCTATTCGGTCTACTCTTACTCCCTATTCATGTTTTTTTTTGTTTTTTTTGCATCCCTCTCTTCGACGTTCTGATGATGTTTCCGTTATTCGAATGCGTTTTGGCCATTCTCTGCTGGTCAACTTAGGACATTTACCCAGCACAAAGGACTAACAAATAGTGAAACGTAGGGACTTGAAAGTTAAATCAGAAAGCGATTAGAAACGGAAGAAATAAAGATAGCCAATATAGGAACAACAGAAAGAGAAGGAAGAGAAAGAATGTAGTGGGCACAGTAAGGGGTCGGGAGGCCAAGGCCAAGCAAATTAGAATAAAGAGCTGCGCGCTCTGAGGAGATAGATGAGCATTCGAATAGGAGGTGATTTACATCACAGGTCAAATTTAAGATAGGAGGATGGAAGGGACACAAGGGAGACTGAACAATATTAAAACGAAAGAGGGAAGCAGGAAGCAGACTGTGATTAAAGCGGAGGCGAATTATGGAACAGAACGGCTGATGCGGGGAAAATTATTAACCCAGGAAGAAGTAGGTGGAGAGGGTTGTAAAAAGAGTTAGGATTGGAGAAAAGAGACGGATAAAGATCAGTTCAAAAGTCATGGTGGAAACGATAATAGAGTCGACAAAGACATTGGGAGGGGAATCTGTCTATGAAACGGCCATTTACTGCAGCTTGACATGCCAATGAATCGGCAAGATCGTTACCAACGATGCCGCAGTGGCCCGGAATCCAGAACAGGTCAATTAGGATAGAACGGGATGTTAATAAATTATAAATTAAAGAACGAATGTAAAGAATAATAGGATCTGACGATGGTTCAGGGAATGGAGATGAGATGGCTGATAAAACGCTTTTCGAATCAGAGCATATGACGAATTTTGATAAATTGGATGATGAGGATATAAAAAGGATAGCACGTAAAATAGCCATGGATTCGGCTAAGAAGATAGAAGAAAAGGGAGGGAGTTGAAAAGACTCAGAATAGTTGATATCAGGAAGGATAAAAGCAGCTCCGACACCTGAAGTAGATTTTGAGCCATCCGTAAAAACCATGCTGTGAGCTGGAAAAAGTGAATGTAGAGTTTGGTTAAATTCGTTGTGTATTACAGGAAACGGAAGAGATTTAATGTTCCTCCAGATTTCGGTAAAGGAATTATTTTTTAAAGTGATACCCTTATACTGGATTATAAGATATTTTGTCTTTTTCATTCAAGTTCCATTATATTTTATTTATAAAATAACCGCGTCGTTTTTTGTTTTCTTTTTTTTTTTTAATCGCTTTATAGCGAGGGTAAAAATAATTCAATGCGAAATACTTTTTTTTTACTTTTTTTATAATAAATAACAAACAAATAAAGATTTTATTTTTCACGTGGAGCAATTTTCGTTTTCTCACTACCGCAATAAAGTTTAAATTCAGGCGGAGTACTGGAAAGATTTTTGCTAGTCATGTTTCATTTTTCACGCAGTCAACTTTTTAATTCGTATAGGAGTACATAGAAAACATATAAATACGAATTCCGAAAGTTAGTGTACACAATTCAGTTGCATTCCAAAAAAAGCGGTACTAGATTTTAAAAAACGTAACAATTGTCTTTTAATATTCTTGTTGTTTCTTCGCTCAATTTTTTTGATTTTTTTCAATTCCCAAAAGTGGTTCAGGTACACGCCACTGGTCAATGTTTCTCACTAACACATAAAACTCGCATTTAGTGTAAAAAAAAAAAAAAATTAAGATTAAACTTATTATAATATGAATTACGTGTTCTTCTGGCGAATTGCTTATTTATTTAACCAAAAATATTAAATTTAATTTCGATATTCGTTAATACGATGATTTGGCGCAAAACGCATCAACTTTATTCAAAAAGCAAATGAATTACTAATTATTTTTTAACGACGTACAACAACAAAATACCGATACTAAAATACACCGCGCAGTTATTTAGATAAACATAAAAAGTAATTCTTAAAAAGTTACCGCTTCGTGATACAAATAATCAATACAAATTTTAAAAATAATTTTTAAGCGGAATATTATAAAATAAAACCTTTAACATCAACGTTCTCTCTAATATGTGGGAAAAATAAACCGAACTGAAAATAGATTTATTTATAAAAAAAAATTATTAAAAACTCGACTTTTCCCTCCATAATTTCGTAACTCAAAAAAATTCATTCAAAACATCAGTTTTTACACAAAAAAAAAAAAACGCAAAAATTCGGAATTAACGCTTAAAATTTAAATGTAATTACTGAAGCATCTTTTGCACTAAAAATTACAGCTGACAACTGTATAAAATACGATTCTTATTAAACGTATAACAACAAAAACGTTATTATTGTATAAACGAAAATTTATCTGGTCAGCAATAATTTGTATTTCAAAAACTGTTTTCGAATAAAATTATCTAGAACATTATCGCCGTATAATTTGTGATTTACAATAACGACTGAAATTCGTATTAATAGAATTTTATTATCGTTTGGTATTCATTTTTATTTTCAGGCAACATTCTTGTAATAAATATGTATGCAAGCTATTATGAGCAATGTAAAACGACTTGCTTTTAGTTTTTGATATTTTTATCAATTATTCTTTCCGAAGGACGCCCTATTCTTTCAAGTACCCATAAAATTCAAATTTAATTTCAACATCAAAATTCTACAACGGAGCTATTAGAAAAAAAATAAAATAATTAAGGAGACAAGACCAATCATGCAGCGATTGAAAAACATAGTTGTTTCATTTTCGGTATCCAAAAAAACATGAAAGAAACACTTACAACATCTGTTGTTGAAACATTTAAAGAAATTAATTGTACTCGCCTATAAAGGCAGCTTGAACATTTAACAAAAATCTCAATCCAAAGAGGAATGAAATCGGACAACACAGACTGATTCTGTTCTAGTAACAAACACAGGTATTAATTGAAAACGAAGGGATCAATGAGCCACGCGAAATAAATCAGCATTGAAAGGAACAGCAGCCAAAAACCGAAGGAAACTACGGTAAAAGTAACAAAAGAAAACTATGTACACAAGTGAATCCGCACAAAAATTGGCGGTGGCCAAAATTAGCAAAAAAATATCAAAAATTTTAAAAATTAGAATTTACAAAGAACTTAACACAATGCTGATTTGAATAATATTATAACGTTGAATTTTAAAAAAAAACGGCCAGCTATGGTAAGAGTGTCCAATAGATTTTACTCTGAATAAGAACAAAATGAAAATTAACACCGCAAAAATGCGAGCAAGTTATAAAGGATCTAAAGTAAACTGCACGTTGATTATTGAAGACAAGGCAACGTCGAACAAGATTATATCAAAAACTCTTAAAATGACACATAGCTGGCACGAGAAAATGATAAAAACAAATGCTGAAAACAGCAATAATGGAATTCATATGAGAAGTATTTCGTTTCTACTATTACTGAGAACAATATCGCGGATAGAAAATAGAGAAGCAATCGGGTTCGATGGAACTTCCTCAAAATTCGTGAAAAATCTATGCCCCCATCGACAACAATGTTCAAAATAGAAAATAAAAATCAAAAAATCTATTAGGAGGTCACGTAGGTGGATGATGGATATCATGAGATGATCGTCCGATATCGTTGTTTTTCAATTGTCGCTTATATAAAGCGTATGATATACAAACGAATCGGCAGTAACGTGAACACAGTGCGAGAGAAAACTCTTCTGTCACAAATCCCTTAATCATTTGTATTTAACCACTCTCAAAAAACTCAGTCCGTTAAAATCCTGTGTATTTTATAAATTTTCTATCTGTCCTAGACTACTGCTGCTTTATTTATGGCAATTGCTCCAGGCATCTCCCTTCAAGAATAAATCGTGTTCAAAATACCTGTCTTCGTGCTACCCCGGTTCCAGCCATTCCGCATGAATTCCATACCCCCTTCACTACATTCGTAGATCCCACTTGGGTTAACGTTTTCTGATTAAATGTCTCCCTATATTTTATTCTTCTACCCTTATCTTGTATCTTTTCCATAAATGGCGATTCGCCGTCTAGTAAAATATCCCACTTTATCCCTTATTTCGGTTCGTCTTCTTCAATGTTCACGTTTATATGTATAGTCAAAATAAGCTTATTTATTTTCAGTTTTTCCAGTTATCTTTATCCTATTAAATGTCTCTTTATTTACCGATCCATTCTAAATTTGTTCTCGGAATTTTCCAGTGCTTTTAAACTTTCTCTTCTTCTTACTCTTTACCAACAGCGCCGAAGGGTCAAATAGAATTAGTTCTGCCGTTTCTGTGTCCTGACTCGAATTATTCTGAATCTTTTAAACTACCCTGTGCTTCTGCTTAATTTTCTATGCAAAATCTACTGCTATTCTACGTACTGTTCTCCAAGTTAACTCATCACTAGTTTCTTGTAAATTGTTCATAATCTCAGATACTAAAAGTGTTCTGCAAGCTATCACATCTCCTCTTCCTTCTTTCTCTTCTAGTAATGTAGTGGCTCTTATACGCTTCCTCATCCATGATCTTTTTCCCTTTCACTCGACCGAGATCGATCTTCTCTAAATTCCTGGCCAGCAATGAGTTAGTTTGGTTCG
The DNA here is from genome assembly GCA_039619475.1 of Icerya purchasi. Lineage (NCBI taxonomy): Eukaryota > Metazoa > Arthropoda > Insecta > Hemiptera > Monophlebidae > Icerya > Icerya purchasi. The sequence goes on from CM077115.1 coordinate 246,504,074, forward strand.
TTTCTCTCTACAAAGTGGCGGATGATTTTTAGGCACATTTTCAGCTTGTAATGTTATTCTTTCTTTAAATGACACATTCCAGACTACGGTTCAATCCTATTATTCTTCACTTTCCAATCCCGGCTATATATAATGACTACTTAACTCTCAATTCCGCCGTGCCCATGGCTCCTAGACTTCTCCTCTCTTAAACGGAGCACAATCTCGGTTTTTTTTTTGTCATCTTCGTTTTAATCATAGTTCCTTCCTGCATCACTGTGTCTCATTTATCATCAGCAACTACTCAATTTTAGCCTTTTCATCCTGTAATGTCTCCATTACATGGGATGTATAAAACTTTTGGAAAAATAGAAGAAAAAATAATATGAAAATAAAAATAAAACATAAAAATAATTTAGAATAATTAGTGCGAGTGCGAATGCGCGCGTGCCTGGAACTATTGTCGGTTGGGTGACCAATCACCAGTGACCAAGGAAAAAAGGACCTACCTGATTCGGCCAGGTCCGGCGATCACGGTCTGGAAGGCGGTCGACATTTAGAATAACAGAAAAATAATTTTTACGAAAATCAGTTGCGTTTTTACCTTTGAAAAAATCAATTCCGTTTTTACCGTTGAAGAAGTTGTTTCTTTTTTACCTTCGGGGAAGTTTATGTTCTACCTTCGCTAAGGTTACCCGTGTTTTTTGAAGTGAAACCAGTTAAAATTTTTGCTGTTGATTAAAGTTTAAAAATTGAGTTCGCGATTAATCGTCAACAAAAGTGTTCGTTATTCGCCAGAATAGTAAAACAAATTCGATACTATCGTATCTTGATCAATTTAAATAATAGAGAGTCCGATTTCTGCGTACCAACGGACCACCGAATCGCCAACCTACAGATCCCGGTCCATCGACAATTACGTAGCATTTTGTGTTATATTTGTATATATTGATTTCGATCATTTTAATCGTTATTTGCGGAATTATTATTGTATTTTTCAGCGATCAACCGGTCCCGAAAGATAGGTGTGAGATTTGTTTTCTAATACATTGTCTTATACAAATTTCAACTAAATATTTTCATCTATATTAATAATCACTATCTTAAATAATTTAATTAAAAATCTATATAAATAAAATCCACGAGCATAAAACCTCGTGGTTGGCATCCCGGCGAACGTAGACTAATACCGTTACAATCCCTTTCCACATACTTTCCTTTTGATGTTTAATGTTTAACCTTTTCTGTTGAATAATCGTTCTATTCTTCTTCATTCAAATTTGAAATGCCCACTCCTTATAGTAACGCTTATTATATTCTCTCACTTTCTTCTGCATCTTTTATTCCAACTCCGAATTATTTTTTTTGAGAATACAACTTTATTTTCTCCTTTTTCCAATTTTTTGGGGTAATATGTTTCTTGATGAGTCTATTTAAAAAAAAAAAAAAAAAAAAAAAAAAAACATGAAAAAAGATGCGGTTTTCTGTAAAGACATAATCTGTACAGCTCGGGCAGAACGGCTATGACTCGAGCGCATACAAAGCGTTTTTCAACAGAACGTTACTCACCAGTTGCTTTTATCTAAAACGCAGACACCTCCTTTCTACGGATTCCAAAGTAAGATTAATTCCCTAAAGATAAACGCATCATAAATAGAGCATTCCCGCGTGTGTTCACGAGTGAAGTCAGAGAAATTAGTCTGTAGAAAACTAATACGAAAAATCTCCGGTTTACAAGGACACAAAAATACAGAATTTGTAAGAACAGAGAACTAGAATAGCAAAATTTTAACACATTACACGAACAGATTAATAGCAGATGCGTTTCTGCGACGTAAAACGGGAGGCTTGATAGCTTCCATAAACTGCCTTCATGGAAATTCCAATCGAACCATTGCTCATTAGAGGATTGTACCCTATTCGTTAAGATATTCGTGATCTCAGCGCGAAAAAACCATTAAATGACTCAAAAGTTTTATATTTCATCGTTATTTAAAAGTTCGCGATTAAACGAAAATAAATAAAGGTAGAGTTGTTTGAAAAATTCTGAAACAACACCATCCATTGACGATAAATAAGATGTCTCGAAAGGTGTTTTCACTGTCATTACTAACTGCACTGCGACTGTACTACTAATGCGCTATGTATAATATATCACACTTTAATATTTACAATTAGTTCACACCAGTAAGCTCCGCTTAAGCCATTAAGAAGCAGCGCTTCATATTACGACTTGTTCATTAATCTCTAAGAGATAAGCGAGCAAAATCGATTAAGACCTTTTCACCAGTTTTTTTTATTGTAAATTCAAAAAGTCGATGCGGTACATATATAACTAGTTTTTTTTTTTTTTTGCTTCTTCAAAATTCTATAACAGACAATCAGCTCTCTTAAAATCCTAAAAGTTCCTTGCAACTATTGTATAACTATCATATCCTTTGTTTGTACTAGAAAAGTTCAAAGAATGTTTCCGAATTCGTTTTCCTCAAATTAATTAGATTCGAACATTTGCTCGTTGTTTACTAACGACATGTTTTGTTAAGGTTCCACTTTCATGGATCATTCGTTAATTTTTATATAGTACATAAATAGTCCGTGTAAAAAAAAAAATTAAAACGAATTCTTCTGAGCCCCTCGACAGAGAGTACGAAGGATTATATAGAAGAGGTTTATAATGTTATATGCGGCTCATAGACTTAACAAAAATTATAAATATCAGCATTTATTTACAGAATAAAACCGGCATATTTACACATGCTAATCGAAATATAGCGCTACAGCAAAGTGTAATAAAAACTGATTTTCGGCTAAGATCACGTGCAACACTAATACAACTTAAAAACTTCAATAAACCCACTGCTAGATACGATATTTCGTAATCTGTGTAATTAACATATTATGTACGTCTATCATAAACGACAGAATAAGAAATTTAACAGACGCTGTAAAGAGTATCAACGATGTAGTTAAGTAATGTACAAATCATATTCCGGATAAGAGCCTTTTTTTTTGTTGACTCATTCGTTGCGCTTATATTATGCAAATTAATTTTTTATCTCAAAACAGAGGAAACTTCTCCGAACCTTACATTTTAATCGAAATACAGGCGAAGGCCTAAAAATTACAAGATAACGATTTCTGGAAGTAGAATATATGGCAAAACTGTATTAACCTACCTCAAACACCATTGTTGCATCGCTTCAGATTATAAAAGTAGCAAATAACTCCCTCTAATAAGCTAGACAAAAGATTTTCAACACTTCTCTTTCCTTCATTAAAAATTACTAAAACAGTCCATTACGTATGAATTTTCATTTTCTAAGCATGATACGTTATCATTTTTTATCTACAAATTAGTTATGTTCATTTCCTTCGTTTCATCATTTATTTTTCGTAACATTTGTTTAATTAGCATATCAGCAGAGATTTCTACTTCTTATATGCCTATCGCATAGCATATATATATATATATATATATATATATACATATGTACATACATACGATGTTTATTCCTTCATATGTATACTTGCACATATTCAGTATCTTGTATACAAGGATATCATGCGGGCAAATATACTTTAAGCGTTTTGTAAATATATGCATATAGCTTGTACACGATATCGCGTGCGTATTCAACTAATGGAAAATATATCAAGGAAATTGTCAGATATTATCTAATGATAAAATTTAAGTGGTATTATCGGTAATTTATGTTTATTGTGTTTTTGTGTAAAGTATATATATTTTTTTTTTCGATAAAACTTTTCCTTTTTGTTTATTTATTATTTAGTTTCATTTACATATTTCTTACGTCTGCCCTTAGTTCTAGTGCATGTAGTTATTACTATGTTGCAAATTCGTGCCGATGTTTATTGTTTGGTGTTTTTAATTACAGCATACACTGATTTATTGTGTAACTATCTATTGTGTAGACCATACAAAGTAAGTGCACCACGCGTATTTTACATATATACGCGATTTCTACTAAAGTTCACTATATTTTATTTATTATATACCACATGATGCCTACATGTTTTGCGTCATGTGCAGGGGTAGATGTATTTTTTCAAATGTAATGACAGTTGTATATACGAAAAAGGAAGAGAGATATTTATATATATATTTATATATATATTTATATATATATTTATATATATATTTATATATATATTTATATATATATTTATATATATATTTTTATATATATATATATATATATATATTTATATATATATTTTTATATATATATATATATATATATATATATATATATAAACGCAATATACACAAAATAATAAACTAATCGTAGTAACACTTACATAATCAATTGTTCGCTTAGTGATCCTCCGGTAACTTCTCAATTTAAACCGAAACAGAAAAGTACTACCAAATTATAACGTTTAAAATTAAAAACATTTTAATAAACCGCGCAGGTAATCGCATAAAATTACTGATTTAAAATATATACACAATTTTCACAAAACATCACCATAAACACAAAACACTATAAACGACAACACAAACAAGCAACTATGCGAACGCACCAAGAAACTGGTCTACCGTCTTCGCGCTGCATTTGGCTCGGGGCACTTGCTGCTCGATCGGTTCTACCTCGACACGTAACGAAATCTTTATTCTTTACCCCCACCAAAAGACGCGCCAACTCAAATACCGGAATGGAACAGATCGACTGCTCGACGAACACTACTGCAACGACAGCATGTTTGATGTTCCGCTAGGTAGAAAATCATCCAAGCGTGCAAGTTCTACGATGCACACCACACCACTATACTCTGACGAAGACGAAGCATGTGCACTGATTAGTCTACAAACAGGACATCGCATTGCGGCGGCATAAGCAAAAAGTCGATCAAGAACGTGGAGATGGCACGCACACACACACGCATTTCTTTCTGGAACACTAATCGGGAAGTTCGGAAACAATAAAAACATGATGAGAATTCAAGGTAATAATTTTGTCTTAGATGTGCCTTATTTTCTGAATTGGATAAACGGAATAAACAAAAATGAAAAAAAAAGCCTATTTAAACTTCGATAAACAAAAAATATCTTGTTTTTTTTTTTCTTTTTGTCACATTCCGAATCGTTTAAATGTGCAGAAAAATAATCCTAAGAGCGAAATATGACAAATCTTTTCAAAAAATCGAATTAAACAAAAACTGCTTGTCTAGTTATTAGTAGATATATGTTGTTTTTTAGGGCCTGTTTATCAGCTGACGCCGCGAAGAGAAATTTTTAAATACACATGCAACGGCGAAAGAAGGTAAATTACAAAACAAAAAAGCTACACAATTTATTACGAAAAATGAATCACATAATAATCGAATGTTAATAAAATACCAAAGATTTTTCTAAATAAACTGCGCGCTCGAACGTTTTTTATGCTCATCTATTTGTATTTTAACCGAAAAAAAAATCAATTTATTATACAACCACAATTTAGGGGGGCCAGCCTTGGCGGGAACGGTTTTTTATTCGGAACCTTTCAAAGCTTTTTTTTTTTTACAGATTCAAACTTCATCAGCTAAACATTATTACCAGAGTTATTTCTACATCACTGTAAAAAGTCTGTTCAAGGCTATCAGTAATTCCTTATAAATAATACCATTCTTCATTACCGATTTATTCCTTTTTCTTTTATTACTTTTTTTTATTTTTGCATAATGTAAAAGAAAAAATCCGAACATATTTCATCGGCCCAACGTTCTGCAGGTAGTCCGGGAGGCAGTGAATTTTTTTGGTACTAATTTTCGAAGTCAGCAAACATCAATAGAATTATTCAGGTAGTAATTTTAAACAAAATTCATATTACATATATATATATATATATATATATATATATATATATATTAATTACAACGTAATTCTTAGGTTACCCCCCATTCGAAAAAATGTCCCAGAAAAATTCCCAATTTTATGTAACGCAAAATGTTCCAAAAAATGTCCCAATTTTATGTAACGTTTGTTATATTTTATAGGATTTTTGTTATTGTTATTTAAAAAATGTCACAATTTTATGTAATGAAATATGTAACGAAAAATGTAACGAAAAAATATCTTAATTTTATATAATGAAAATTAAATGTTAGAATAGGACTTTTGTGGTTATGTTATTTTTTTGTGTGTTTTGATGCCAGTAAGAATTACGTTGTAAATTTTGATCATTTTATACAAAGTATAGAAGAGAAATAGACAGAAATGAAAGGAAGAGGGGTCACACAGCCCCTTGCGAGGCCAAAATGGCCGAATATATATATATATATATGGGGGGGTCCGATGGATTTAGGCGGAAAATGCATTAAAACGTACAAATCCACTTATCCAGTAAAAAAAATTGTTGTAATAGTAAGGGATATACTGGAAGTAAGTAAAAAAAATAGTCTGTCTAATCTGTGAGTACGGGTAATACGTCTGGCAGGTAGAAAACTGATAAAAAGTTTTCCTACAATTTATATCACTGGAAAAAAAAAGTGCAGTGGATTTTTTGTACGTTCTAACGCATTTTCCGCTTGAACCCAACGCCCCCCACCTCCCCCTCCCGCATGTATAAATGAATTTTGCTTAAGATTACTAACTGAATAATTCTTTGCTAAGTGCGAAAATTAATACCGAAAAAATTCACTGCCTCCTGGACTAAGGGAATGTCTTAAACACAACAGTTTTTATTAATAATTTCTGAAGTGGTTTTATTTTGTTACTGCGATAGTTTTCATCCCCCCCCCCTCCGAAAAAAACAAAAAAAAAAAAAATTATACCATATGTCAACACGGGCTGCTAAAGTGCGAAGTAAATTCGAATTAAATATGAACGTGAAAAAAATGTTGGATGAGGTAACAAAATGAGAAATTTAATTTCCGTAATTTAGCAGATACACAGTTTGAGTGAGCCGGCTAATTTAGTTTGGAGTCGAACATGATACCGAGATAATTAATTTCGGGGATACTTTCTGTTTCCTAATTATTAGCTAAATGAAATTTAAGGATTTTCCTAAATTCATGCTGACGCGTACTATACAGTAGCGCATTAAGCCCGTTAGAGGTCCGGAGCGGCAAAGCTGAATGAGGCTCCCAGTTTTTAAGAAGCTGACGTAATTTTACAATCATTTTATTCAGTTCACATTTGTATGTATAAGTGTTTATGTTTATTTAGTTGAAATCTTACAAGTGAAATTTAAATTCGACTTAAATAAACATACATAGAATATGGATATGGATGAAGAAAATAAAATACGAATCGATCAGCAAAAAAAAAAACCAATTAGTAAAAATAAAGTAATAGGTAATTTTTATTTTCAGTAAGTATGTAGCTATTATAGCATATTATATTTCGTGCCTTCATTTTACTGAACTCCTTAATAACTTCAGTGAAATAAATTTCTTTTGAAACGTTTCTTTCAATTGAAAGCACGGACAGATATTAACGAGTCGCTCTTGATTCATTGTAGATCGAAGATAATCTTTGATTAGTTGAAGTTTGGAAAAACTCCTCTCGCATGATGCAATCGAGATACAAACGGTCAAGAAGTATTGAAGTATAAGACAGGGTAACGATTCACTAAAGTCCCATTTTATTATAAATTGAAGGATTTCTTGGACTGTCCATTTGGCAGCAACGTCCACACTCGTATCGGTGGAACATACATGCCTGCGGTACCCCTTTTTATTTCTTGGAAAACCTGCTCCTTATCAAATTCATCGTAAATTTGTATCAGATTGTCTACTGCTACAGCCAGAGCGTCATCTGAAGCTTCTAGTATAAACTTTGTTTCATGGCCCTGTATCGTTGCGACAATTCTTGTATAAATCAGTCTATGCATTCAAACATTGACCGACGTGTATTTCTTCATGAATCGATAATCCAGCACCATGAGCTGATTCACCCGGCATCGTTCTTTTTACCTTCCTTCTTTCTCGTCTCTCGATGTTAATGCCCATATTATTGCATTTTTTAGTGGCAAAAGTTACAGCATTGTCCACAATCGTGGTTCGTTCGGTCACTAAATACTTATTCAGGACTTTTTGTTTTTGGTGATTCCCATATCCAAAATCATTTTTGAAGACTGTAAATATTGTTGAACTACATATATCAACTTCCTCCATTATAGAAAGCCAAAATTGTATATAGGTCAAAAAGGTAAAATCACAAATAGCCGGCAAGAGCAAGCTTACTCCTGATCTCTCGTATCTAGATATGTTTTTGTTGGATCTTAAAAATGTTCCAAAATACTCACAATTACCTCTATGTTTTCTTTTACGACTTTTACTGACTCGTAATGAGCGCCCCAGCGAGTATCAGATAAACGTTTTAAATTTTTTCCAGTTTTCTCTTTAAACAATTGCCATCTCTGTGTAGATGACGAAAAGAATGAATATAATTTCTCTACTGTTCCAAAACATGTAACGCTAGAAAGAACGCATGCAAATGCATGAGCTCCGCAAAGACTCAAGGAATGATTAGAACAGGGACTGAACAGTGCTTTTGGATTTACTTCTTGGATTTTTCGTTGCATCCCTCCGTAGATACCTGACATTGACACGACATTGTCATAACCTTGAGCTCTGCACAACGCTATATCCAGTCCATCTTTTTCCAGCTGTTGCTGAATGTCTTTTGACATATCCTCAGCAGTTTTTCCAGACATAAAAAAAACAACCAAGAAAGATTCTCGTACTACTTCCACAATGTCATTTTCTATTTGAACGAATCTAATGATTTGACTCATTTCGTCTGTTTTACTTTCGTCAGGAGTGCTGTCAAAAATGATCCCGTAATACTCTTATTAATATCTGCAATAATTTTTTGCCTTGCATGTTCACCCAAACATAGAATAAATTCATTTTGTATTCCTTTTGACAAATAAGAAGGTACTCTCTTTGACCCATCAGCGGCCTCTTTCAGTTTTAAGCATCGCTCTTTCAACACTGGACCATATTTCGCTAACGGTTGTACCAATTCTAGAAAATTTCCTCTGTTTTCCGAAGAAATATCTTCACGGTGGCCTCGGAAAGCAAGATTTTGTTGAACTAAAAATAATGTTACATTTAAAAGGCGATGTAAAATGTTTCTCCATTTCTTAGTTTCAATCGTTAATAATCTTCAAGTTATCTTTATCAATGGTTTTATTAAATTTCAAGCCCATAGTCAACGTTTTACATTTTTCTAAGTTTGATAGATGTTCATACGATGATTCATGCTGCGATATCCTGGGATTTAATTTCCACCACTGACAAAAACCAGAGACAAATTTATTAGTATGATTGTCACCCTCAGATACAAATAACCGGCAGCAGAAACAATACAATTTCTTTGTTGATGGTGAGTATAGCATCCATTTCCTTAAATATTTCGTCTCGTTTAAATGTGAGTAAAACCACGATAAAGTTACACAACGATGTGTTCCCTCGGTACTTTCACCTGGTCTTTCTACAGATTCAAAAGGTTCGTCCTTATTTTGAAATATTTCACTACCCTTTTCGATAATCGAAATTCTGATATGCTCTGGTATTGGCCAATGTGCAGCATCATTGGATGAGAAGAACTCAAAGTTAGAAGCGACGTATTCTTCGGATTCTCCTTCAGTAATTTTCTTTGATTTACTAGTTGTATCATTCTGTTTTTCAGTGTCACTTACGTTGGAATTTTTCATTAGCATCACATTTAGTAGACTTGTCACCTATGTTTATTGTCTCAACATCAATAATTTGTATATTGGACCCGATTCAACTTCATCAGTTTGATTAATTTCTTCGGCAACGCTACTTTTCTTTTCTTTAAAATCTGAAAGGTATTTGGATAAAAATCCAGCACGTGTCTTTGCCTCCTCAGTGTTTGCTTTTCTTAGCTTCCTTTTCTGAGAGCCAGATGGTTGAATTCTTTTCACTAAAAATAATATGGAGGAAAATAAGAAAATTTTGTAAAAGGTACCAAGGTAAAAATTGTTACTGGCATAACTGCTGCGCACACTGTACTCGAATGAGAATACTTTTTTGATGAATTTTAATTAATTTATACAAACGCAACAAAAGTCAATTTTTGATGGTAACATGCATCTATAAAAATATTGGAAAAAAATTACAAAATAATAAATACCACAGATCGCCCCTAATGTGATCACGGTCGATTATTTAATTACTTTATTATAATCAAACTAAACAAATGTTTGATTATAGCAATCAATTAATAACGAATCACTAACACTAACATTTGATTAAAATAGAATAAATTGGAAACATAGGTACCGACAAAAAAAAGTGCACTACAAATAAGGACCACCCGTGAAATGCAAGAACCGAAGGAATGTACACATATTGACTAGAAACCACGGCTATCGGTTAATATTTTTAACCCCTAATAATAATAATAATACGAAGAATTACTTACTTTTTTCAAATACTCGAAAATGCAACCATTTTTTAAACTCAACATCAAATTCCAAATTTACGTTTTTTGTCTATTTTGATATTTTTCTCAAAAAATCATTTCGTTTCCTTAGAATTCCTCGGGCAGCGTGCAAACGGAGCACTTTCGGACAGAAAACGCTAAATCGGCCAAATTCGTGAGAATAGCATGTATGTTTGGTGTCGAAGTGGCGACCTAGTTGGTAGTGCGTGTGAACGATGTGCGGATGATATGTGAGGACGGGCCGATTTAGTGTTGTGTGGGCGGGTGCTGGCTGAGCTATGTCGAGGCGTGAGAAATGTTGTAAAAAAACCGAAGAAACGGATATAGGCAGGGTGAACACCGCCCTGAATATTTTAGAATATTCTAGAAAATTCGGTTGTATAAATGTGAGAATGGGTGAAGAGATTGCGCGAATGACTTGTGATATATCGTAAATTAATGTTTTCAGTAGTCAAATTATATACTGTATAAAAAAGCAAAAACGGTAAAATATCTTTTTAATTACTTACCTATTTTATTACTATCTATATTATCTATAATGATAAGATAACCTTTAGGAAAGGGCTGGGGATAGTAAAAAATATATGAAGTGCAATACATAAGTGAAACTGGGGAACGAAAACTGTGTAAACATTAGAAAGATTAGCATTAGTAGTAGTTTTATTTTAAAAATTGTAAATTACTGGTACAGGCTGTATTTATTTATTCGTATTTTATCTGTACGGGGTGATATTTGTATGGAACCTCCAAAATTCCAAACCACCTCTTAGATAGGTACTAAGCATATTTTTAAAGCTTTGTTTAGTATTTGATCAAGGGAACATGAAGGCGTTTGGAGGCCCCCAGGACCAGATGCCCGGGGTGGGCCGTCCCTCCCCCCCCCCATTAGTAAGCCGCAGGTACTATATATCATGTATTTGGTTTTTACGAGATTTAAAATTAATTTATTTCTATTTGTCTAATTTTTTCTATTAAATTTACACAATTTTGAGTTAATTTTTGTAAAATTGCCGCCGGTTGTCGTAAACTTACAAGCAATGCCGTGTCGTCAACATAAACAAGAAGTTTACCATCAAGTTTTAGTTGACACAGGTCATTAATAAAAATTAAAAATAAAATTGGAATACTGTCTTAGGGAACACCGATGTTCTGCTCCTGTTTAGTGCTATACACGTTATTTATTTTGCTATTTAAAAGGTAAGATTTAAACCAATTTAGTACGAATCCGCCAAATCCGGCTCTTCCTAATTTCACTAATGACAACTCGTGATTTACCGTACCGAAAGCTTTTTTCACATCAAAATACGTAGCGACTGTGAACTTTCCCATTTCTCAATTATCAATCATACGGGAAGTATGTTCAAGCAGAGCCGAATCTGTTCCACGCTTGGGTAAAAAAAATGAATTAATTGCAACTGAAAAAATTTAATTCAAGTAAGTACTTAGTATAATATTTTAGTTTTCATACATTTTTCGAATACAATAAAACTTATTTTATCCGTCACTGTAAAAATTGCTGATTTGTGATTTTCTTATGAAAATTACTGATTTTTTTGAGATGTAAACAATTTAACGTAGAGACATATTACCTATAGGTATGTACTGTACTATATTGTACTATGCTAAATTTGTAAATAAAAATACCCCGTACACTCTAAATATTATCTAACTGAACATTTTTTTTCGATTTCTTTCGCAAATTATTTAAAATTTAGTACAGTACTATATATGTAACTATGCACATTTGTAATGGAATTTTTGTTATCCGTCTATTCAATTATTCGTCATAGGGGCCCGGTCCCGAGGGTGACAGATAAAAGAGGTTTTATTGTACTTTTGAAATCGTAGAAAGTAAGCGGATAGGTTTATAATTTTCTGTAAGTTCTATAGTCTACCACTTTTAAATATTGGAACGACAACTCCGAGTTTCAAGATATCGGGAAAAGTACCTGTTAGGACCGGATTATTAAACAGATATATGTCACAAAAGCTTGATAAAGAACGATAATTTTTTTCTTAACAAGTTCAATAGATATAAAATATCTTTTCCATGGCATGATTTATTTGGTAAACTGAGAATAGTACGTTTAATGTCGTCCTCAGTAGAATCTACAAAACCCGAAGCATTTTATGTATGCTTGCTCCGACTGTTAATTTGTAATCATTAATTTCAGTGTACTTGTGTAATTTTTATTTTTAATATTACTTACGCAATCTTTAAAATGTTTATTAAAACAATCCGTCACCAAGTTCTCATTTCCCGATACTTCTTGCACCATTTGGTTATTTACTATTATTTGGTTACAATTTGATGATTTTATGTCAATTGTGTTATCAATTATATTCCAAAATTCTTTAGGATTTGTTCTATATTTACTTAATAATTTATTGTAATGTGCCGGGCTTTCGCTTTTCTGACCCCTCTATGTATTTGTTTTGAAATAAATTAAAAATTTTTGTTGTAAATCAGTATCAAGCGGATTTTGTTTTTTAGCTCGGTAAATATGTTTTTTTTTCAACTGAAAAATTTAAGATAACGTAATTTTACCCAAGGATTTCTTTTTTCTGCTTGTGTTTAGGAGGAGTAACTTTACATTTATTAATTATTAAGCAGTCAACGGAGGAATAGAAGAAGTATTATTGGAAGAAAAGGAAAATGAGGCACGGGTGGCATACGAAAAGGCCCGAGAAGCTAAATTGTTTTTTTTTAAATTGAGAAGCCTCTTGGAATGTGATATTTTTAAACGCTATAATACGTTTGATTTCTTTTTGTTTAAGCCACTCGGGACAAGCTCGATCATTGGCATAGTGAGCGCTGTTGCAATTACGGCAAGTGGGAAGAAGCTGTAGACTGCTGCATTCCGAGACTGGGTGCCTGGAAGAACAGTGGGAGCAGATGGTGTAGGAACCACGGTAGTGCTTTGCGATGTGTCCAAAAAGGAAGCATTTAGAGCACTGCGTAGGTAGACGAATGCTAGGGGAAACGAGGAATCGAATTTTGAATATCGTAACGTGCTCAAGAAGAGCGGTGTTGTGAAATCTGATTTCAACAGAACCAGTCGGAATTTTATTTTCATCAGGATAACGATGTATGTATGTGGCGAATAGAGGCGATAGGAATGGAGGATTCGATTCCTTCCAAGATCTCATCCTCGGAAAAAGACGGATGAATACCGGAGATAACGCCCATTCTGAATAACACAGAGTTTGGGATATATGCTTTGATATTAACGACGCAAAAAAATTCGGATGAGACAGAAAGGAATTAGCGGAGGAGACGGAGGGAAACTTGACCGAGACACGACCCCTACCTTGAGGGACAATGCTCGTGAGTGAAGAGGAAACGGAATTGATCAGCCTGGCAAGTGCTGAAGGATGAAGGCTGCCTAGATTTTTATCTGAGGAACAGCTTTCGACGTGAACGGAGAAAGGTCCTGGATGATCGGCCGAGAACAATAGAGTATCTTTGCTATTAATATAATTATTTGTACTATTGCTGTTATTATTAGTGTTACTGTTATTATCGTTATTGTTACTATAAGTGACTAGTTCTTATGATTAGTTTTATGACTAGTTTTATAATTAATTGATATATTATTCTGTGAACATAGGGCAATATAGCTATCTAACTTATAATTTTGGAATGAAATAGTGCTTAAATCTGATTCCTGCAACATTGCCTTATGTATACAACAAACCTGTACTTTATATATTTAGCAGAGAAATATTATTATAAAGGCTGTTAACATTACTGTTCGTTGGTATTTGTAGTATTAAGGGGGTAGGAGTGCAAGTGCAAATGAAGCGCAGGCTAAATTAGACTTTACTTAATTATTAATAAATGTCACATGTGGAGATTTGAGAGTACGACTGTTTATGGAATGTATGGATTCTAAGCGTGTATAACTGGGAGTATAATTGGGTCTATATTTGGGTGTGTAGATGTGGTACATAAGTGAAAAATACTTTATTATAATGTATTGGTAATTGTGCTTTACATATTTTATACTGTTATTTAAATCTGTATACAATATTTAATACTTAATAAGATGAAATTTTGTAAACAACAGCCAACAATCAATAACCAGGTTGGTTTTTGTAATAAATAGTTATATAATAATATTCACCACTACTCGCGCAACAATGCGCATTTGTGGTAAACATATTTTAGTTACTCTAATATTTAAGATTGTACATAATTGAATTGAATAAAATTGAATAAATTATTATAACTGCTATTATTATTAATATTATCATTATCATTATTATTATTATTATTTTTGTTACTATTGTCATTACTAATATTATTATTATTGTTATTGGTGGAGGTGGGGGTGGTAAAGATGTTATTGTTGTTTTTATTATTATTATTATTTTTACTTTTATCGATAATAAAATTCTCGACAGCTATAATAGCACTGTTGTTAGTATTATTTGAAGTGGCGAGATTAGGTAAATCGGGTTGAGATAGCCGCAGATCCTTGCTTGGCAAAATTGTGAACGGCGAGAGAGGGCCGGAAGGTTTGCGCTTGCCGACAGCGTCAACCTCCATCAAGTTTAGCGATACATTTGGTTTCGCTTTTAAATCTTTGGAGGAGGCCGCCGGGCGGCCCCCACTAGACGAGCTCATCAATCAACTGGCTTAAAAAAGAGAGTGGAAAAGAAAAAAAAAGAAAAAAAATCAAAAAAAACAACAGCGAAGTGAATTTAAAGCAGCGAAAGACAAACTGAAATATTAAAATGAAAAGGCGAAAAATTAACGTAAAATAGATCGATAACATTAGTTACTAAGTAAAAGTTAAATGCGACAGCGAAGAAACAGAAATTATTTATCTAAATAGATAACAATGAAGCGATCTCACCGATCTGCCGAAACAACTGGTTACCGAGAGCTCATCATAGTGCTTTCTTAGGCTACATACATTGAATATAAATTAATGCAATTCCCTACCACTCACTATTAGACAGACATAAAATAATTATAAGACTGAAATAAATATGCATACATATGTATATATCCACCTACCCACACATACATATGCGCACGCACAAAAATAAACATGAACATGTATATATATATATATAAACATGTATACACACACTGAAAGTCGGAAAAAATATAAGAAGCACTACAAGTAAGAGTATATATAAATATAAACCTATTTTGAGAAATGGTAAATATAACGCTAATATTTATCTGGAAGTACATACTGTAATGTTATACACTTGATTTAAAAACTCTCAGGGATGCCAACCATGAGATCCTTTGGAACTCGTGAATTTTAATTTATTTGTTTTTTAATTTATTATTAAATTAATTTTTATGTTTTATTTTAAACGATTTTATTTTGGTTAAATACCTACACCCATCTTTCGTTAACGGCTGACCGCTGAAAACACAATTATTAAAATATATATATATATATACAATATATACGAAAATAGTGACCACGACTAACAAAATAGATAAAAATTGTACGTAACACTCTGCTGGAGTTGCTGAATGGTCGTCGATCCTTGGTTGGCAGACGGGCGTACGTAAGTGATTCAGCCTAGATTACTGTTAAATGCGAGGAGTGGACGCGAAAATCGACAGTGAAATCCTTTATAGGTAATTAAAACGTTATTAATTACAAAGAAAAACCGGTTTTCGGAGCGATCGGGTTACTAGGAGCTTCTTGGATCAAACATGTTTCGGTTACCAAACAGACTACTGATTTTTTAATAAAAAGGTTACTCTATTCTGCGACTGGACGAATTTGATGGATATTTGATGAGAACTTGACCAACACTTGACGAACAGTGACCGAAGACTGAGATTATCTTTCTTTCAGATTTTTCTACCTTTTCCATTTTTCCTTCGAACAATCCCCCTCTCTCCGCTGAAGAAGATTCGTTCCCTTGCCGATCGATCACCACACGCATCCGTCAAAGGCGAAATCAATCTCAATACGACAACCCCCAGCCAGCAACCGATTCTCATTTACTTATACATTCATTCTCCAAACACATTATAATTAATTTTTTATTTCTTTATTTTATTTTTTATTATTTCACCATTTTTACATTTTCTGTTTGTTTTGTTATAACTATGTAATGTAAAAAATTTGAATTGAGCCTGTTAGATGTTAGAGCCCAAGGCTTATACCTATAACAAATTTTGTCATAATGAGTCAAAAAATAAAAGAGAAAAAGCAATATTACAGAATAATGGATACAACAGATATAACATTGAAATAGGTTATTAGTGTAATGCACCTGATCACAAATATTATTATAATTAGAATAAGAAGACAGTAAGCATTAATTACAATATAAACATAAGCCCAAGTTAGTAATGAAAAATACATAAGCTACATAGTGGTATGCCATGAACTCAAAAGGTTGGAAAGAAAAATAGATACATAATATATATCGACATAAAATGATATCCGAATATACCCACGTAACCTAAAACAAATGGTCTTGCATATAAAGAAAAAAAAAATAGAAAAAGTAAAAAAAAATTGAAAGAAACAATTATTGTAACATGTAATATTATAGTTAAGATGAAAGAAAAGTAAGAATTAGGAGCGTTGTAGATATAAATCCATAAAAGTAACACTAGTAGAACAATAATCCAAAGAAAGTCAATCTGGGTAGACGTCGATGAGGATATATCATGGAGAAGAGAACAAATAGAAAGGATAATAGCATCAGTGGAAAGAGAAAGAGAAGGTGAAGATAGCGCTAGAAGAACACTTAAAGAGTCAGAAACAATAAGGAATTTGGAAGGACTTGCAGAAGAGGAAATATAAATAATGGCTTGTAGAATGGCAACAGATTCCGTAGTAAAGACAGAACAAAAGAACGAAAGTCTAAAGGACTGAGAATGAATGAACTGAGGGCACAAGAATGCCGCCCCAACTCCGCTCGGGCTCTTCGATCCGTCAGTAAAAATTAAAGAGTGATCACGGAATAGAGAATTTATTGTATTATTAAATTCCATACTGACAATATGAGAGGAAGAGGATTTAAGGAAGCATGGCATGAAAATAATATTTGGTGGCTTTAACAATTTGGAAAGCCTTTAATTTTTGATGCAGCGGCATGAGTGAACTTAATTCCTTGTTTTTCTGTTAAGTAATTAAATTCGTTTAGACGAGATATTTTATAAAAGGCATTGTCAGCATATACTTTTTTGAGAGAAGAGGGTTACAAGGCTCAAAGAACGGTTTAGAGGAATTTATTTTGAGCAAGTTCGATGACTGTGTTTTTGTTATGTTGTGCATCCGACTAAGAATGAACGAAATAATAATTAATAGAAGATCAATATGATAGAGTTATAGATAGAGAAAATTAATAAAGGTTTTATCCAAACTTTGAATGACGATCGATGGTATCTGCGAGATAATCCATATTAACCAGTAACAGAGAAACGAACGTGAGAACTTAACTGATCTAGTCTGTTAATAAAACACGACTACAAGTTTATTTATTAATACTAGATTTGCACAATGTTAAACATGTTTATTTCAATTTCTTTTTAATATTTTTCAAATGCCGTAGTCTTTTTTTTTTCTTTTTTTTTGGGCACGTCAACAGTGGAACTTATCCAACGCAAGGAAATGTACCTTATATAAGGAAAAGATTAGAAATTGAGGAGATAAACAAGGCCAACAAAGGAACTATATTGAGAGAGGGGAGTGCAAGAATGGAGTGGGCACTATAAGGAGTAGGAAGGCCAAGGCGCAGAAGACTAGAATACAGAGTAGAACGTTCGGAGGAAATAAAGGGGCATTCGAACAAAATGTGATTCGCATCAGAGGTATAATTGAACTCTGGAGGATCATAAGGACACAAAGGAGATTGAACAATAGAAAAACGGAAAAGAGAAGCCGGAAGCAAACTATGATTGAACCGCAGGCGAACTATAGAGGAAATAATCGAACGGCTAAGGTAGGGGAAAAGATTAATCCAAGGAAGAGAGGAAGGGAAGGGTTGAACAGCAAGGTAAAAAGATCGAGGATTGGTAAAGAATGAATGATAGAATTCGGTCCAGAAATCGTGATGGGAACGATAAGAAAGACAGTAGAGAGTTTGAGCAGGAAATCTACTAATAAATAGACCATTGGTCGCCGCCGAACGTGCCAACGAGTCAACTGACTCGTTGCCAGGAATTCCGCAATGACCAGGAATCCATAGTAGATCAATTTCAACAGAACGGGATGAAAATAAATTAGAAATTAAGAAGCGAATTTGGAGAATAATGGGATCAGTGACATGAGTAGGAAAAGGAGAGGAGATAGCCAATAAAACACTTTTCGAGTCCGAGGAAAGGAGGAATCTAGAGACGTTATTTGTCGAGGATATGAAAAGGACTGCCTGCAGGATAGCCATGGATTCGGCAAGAAAAATAGAGGAAAAGGAGGGCAACTAAAAGGATTCGGAATACATCAAAGCGGGGATAATAAACGCAGCCCCAACACCAGCATCAGACTTCGAACCATCCGTGTAGATAATTGTATGGGAAAGAAAGTATGAGGATAATACGTGATTGAATTCGTTTTGAACGGCAGGATGAGGAAGAGATTTAATGTCCGAGGGGAGAACAAATAACTTCGGAGAATGCTTGAATTCAAAGAAATTAAAAGTGAAGTAAGGTGGTTTGGTGAAAGGGAGAACAAAAGGCAAGAAGAGCATAAGTCGAGAAGAGATCGAGGATAGTATAGGAATTTTACGAGGAGAGAAGCGCCAGTTATCGGAAATAAATTGATAGGAACTTGGGAGTTTAGAATTACTAATGGGAAGGCGTTTAATCAGAAATCTTTCACCTAATAAGAGTCTGCGAATGAAAAGAGGAAGGAATCCCGACTCTGCCAAAATGGCTGGAATTGGAGAGGAGTTAAGTGTACTCCGATACAGAGACGAAGACATGAGTTTTGGATGCGATCAAGTTTACGAAGAAATTGCTTGGGAGCACTAGCGTACAGGAATGCGCCGTAATCAAATTTGGAAAGGATTGTTGATCTATATAGCATAAGTAAAATATAAGGATCACCGCCCCATTTACGAGGCGAAAGAGCTTTTAGTATATTGAGCCTTTTGAGAGCGGACGTACACAGATAACTGATATGCTCCCGAAAGGATAAAGTGCTATTAAGTATAATACCGAGATAAGAGAAGGAATTGACTAAAGGTATGAGATGGTTGCGCAAGGAAAGATCGACTAAAGAACGGTTATAAGGACGGAATGTGAAAACCATAGAGGCAGATTTTTCGGGTGATATAGAAATATGAAGAGAGGATAACGTATTTTCCAAAATAGCAAGAGAATTATTTAGCTCCTCGTTCACCGCAGATATATTATCTGACGAGGAATAGATAAGAATATCATCAGCATAGAACAACGACGTGAAGGAAACTCGGAGGATAGCGAGACTGTGAAAATATATATTGAAAAGAGTAGGACTAAGACATGATCCCTGCGGGAGGCCTCGGTAGACCGCCCTGGAATCATCAAAAAAGGGAGTAGAAAGGTGAATTATCCTGTTACGGAAAAGATTAATAACTAGTGAGGTGAAGTGGAGAGGAATATTGATAGAGAGCATTTTGTCATGCAAGGAAGGTAAATGGACATTATCAAAGGCAGAGGTGGCATGAATGAACGCAGCAACGGTGAATTTTTTGAGGATAAGAGATTTATAAATGTCAGAAAGAAATAAAGATAGGCAGTCCATAGAGCCCAGGCCCGGACGGAAACCAAACATATTGTCAGGGAGTATATTATGATGTTCTAGCCACCAGACCAAACGTTTATTGATCATGTTTTCGAAAAGTTTCCCTAAGCAAGAAGCTAAGGATATTGGACGGAAGGAATTAGGCTTTTTCTTCGGAATCGGGATAACCATAAAGGAGTTCGAGCGAGGTGGAGTTGAGCCAGTATATAGGAAACGATTATAGATTAACAGAAGAGTATTAAGTGCAGAGTTTGAAAGATTTTTAAGAGCAAGGTATGAAATTCGGTCTAATCCGGGGCTAGAATTGGAGGAATTAGACAAAGAGGCATGGAGTTCACCGATGCTGAAGTCAGAAGAAAGAATATGTGCAGGAGCTGTACGAACATATGTAGGAGTAAGTGTTTCTTCGAGAGATGGAACATAAGCGGGAGCAATAGAATCAATGAAAGAAGTAAGTTTTTCGGAAGGAAGGTTATAATATGAAGGACGTTCAGAATGAGGAGCTTGAAAAGCTTTGGCCATTCTCCAAATTTGGGAGATAGGAGTGGATCTAGAAAATGAGGAGCAAAATTTTTTCCATGAATTCTTTTTGACCTTTTTAAGAATAAGTCTGGCCTTAGCATTGGCCTTCTTATATGCTAAGAAGTTCTCAAAAGAGGAACACGCCCGAAAAAGCCTAAAACAGGAAGTACTGTCGCTAATGGCCTCCGAACAATCGTTGTTCCACCAAAGCGAAGAAGCAAGAAGGTGTCGATTCTTTTTAGGGGGACGAACCGGTGCAGAAGAGGTAGTTAGCGCCGAGAAAATAGAGTCATAGAAGGAATCGTATTGATGCATAGGATTAGGAAGAGAATTAATGTTAGAGAGAGATAAATCAACGATTGACCGAAATTTATCCCAGTCGACTTTGGATAGAGACCATTTAGGAGCATTAGGAGGTTTTATAGGATCTGGAGGAGGAGGAAGGAGATCGTTCAAGGAAAAAATAATAGGGACATGATCACTGCCGAAAGTACTATCAAGGGTTTCCCAATGATAGTTGAGACCAAAGTTAGGGGAAGTTAAAGAGTGGTCAACCGAGCTGCGACTATAAACACCTGTGTAGAGAGTAGGGGAATGATCGTTCAAGAGGACAAAGTGAGGATAAAATTCTCGAGGATATGCCCGTTCCTATTATGACTCGCAGAGCCCCACAAGGGGGAGTGACCATTCCAGTCACCCCCCAATGATGAAGGGAAGAGAATGAGGATTGGATAGTAACGTGAAAGGAAGTGCCGTAGTCGCTTAACGGTTCCGATTTCAGTTGTATTTTCTTGCAAAAAACAAGTTTTCAGTTTATTTTAGATCTGACCAGTGATTTTTATTTACCGGCCCACAACACAAAAAAAAGGGGGGGGGAAAGGGCCAAAATGGCCGCTCTTCAACCGTTCGCGATCGAGTTTTTTAAGCTAAGTTGTTAGTCCGTCCGTTATTGTAGTAAGTCCCCGTTCTTTGTTGTTGTTACCATGTCTATTGTTTTTTCCCGTTGTCAACTTTGTTGTGCATCCCCCGTGTATTTTAACGTTTTCTTTAAAATTCGAATTTCGTAATTATTTTGTTGAAATAGCCCTTTCCAGGGCCCTGTTGTCGTTTTTGTAAAAGTCAGCATCGCCTTACGTAGTTATTACCCGGAGTGTTTATTATTCGATATTATAATTTTTACATCCGAAATTTTTAGTTTTTTAAATTACCCGTAAACATTCAGCAATTCCAGCAATTTTCCCATGCATTGTAGCAGTTCCGGAACACTTCAAGTAAGATGTCCGATAGTACTCTCATCACAGCCTCTTGGATGTCATTAACAGATTCAGAATGCGTACCTTTTATCACTTGTTTGACCTTGGATAATAGAAAAACATCATATGGTGACAGATCAGGTGAATACGGGGGTTGCGACAACACTGCAATCCTTTTAAAGGTTAAAACTCAATAACAATAAAGGTGCTATGGCAAGGCGCATTATCATAATGAAGAATCCCCGTTCTCGTGATGTCTGGACGCGCTCTATTGACTCATTTTTCAAGTCTTTCTAGTGCACCATGATAGTAGACCAGATTAACAGTCTGTCCAGCTGGAACGATCTCCTTATGGGCCACCCCGCGGCTTACAAAGAAATAGATGAGCAATATCTTCACTTTTGGTATGCTCATATGAGCTTTTTTTAGTCTCGAGGCACCCAGAGAGAGCCACTGTGTCTTTTTCTAAATGATTGATCATTATAATCGTACGCCGATTAAAATGGTACTTTTATACAAAAAATTAAAACAATAAACTCGGAAACATTATCTCAGAATAATTTTTAAGTATTCTGTTATCGAATAAATGAATAAAACTTTTATATTGTAATTAAGAAACACCGCATGGTTCCTGCTAAATGCTTGCGGTACATTAAACTCTGAATGGCCATTTTCGCTTAAAAACTCTTAGTTACGCCTATTAAAAAAAAAGTCTTCGCCATAATGTATCTCATTTCCTTGTACAAGTCGATTATCCGTTCCAAATTCGATTACTGCTCCTTTATCTATGGCTCTGCCTTAAAATCACTTCTTTCCAAGCTAGATATAATCCAGAATTTTTGTATTCATCTTTGCCTTGGTGCTCTTAGATCTTCTCGAATACCAGCAGTTCGCGCTGAGTCAAATTCGCCTCTCCTTTTCATCCGCAGATCCTATATAGAATATCGCTTCTTGTGTAAACGCTTACCGTTATCATCCTCTAGACTTATTTCTTCGCATCTTTCTATTCTGCAAAACTGACGTTTTACGTCCAAGAAAATTCCTATCCTATCCCACATTGCTTTGCGGTTGAATTCGTTTTTATCCCGCACAATTTCTTATAACAATCTCCGTTACTTTTTTTTCAATTTTGCAGATCTCTCCAATCCTCCCAATGTACTCTACTTTCCTTTTTCCTCCAAATCCCTTTCCTATACAACAGCTATACAGGAATTCCATAGTTATATCGAATCCCGTTTTCCTTCCCATATGGCTATTTTTACGGATGGTTCGAAGAGGTCGCATGGAGTTGGAGCTTCTTTCATCCTTCCGAGCATTAATTTCTCCAAATCTTTTCGTCTCCCTTCTGTTTGTACTATCTTTACGACCGAGTTAATGGCCATTCTACGTTCCATAATTTATATTTCCTCCGATCGTTCTTCTTCTAAATATTTAATTATCTCCGACTTCATGTGTGCTCTTAAAGCTATTTCCTCACATTCTCATTCACATTGCATTTTTTGAGGAATTGAAAAGTTGTTTACATGTCTGGCTTATTGGATTTGTAAGAATGGATACTGTATTTATATCTGAGTAGGTGATCTAAGCTCATGTAGTTGGGTCAGTGCTGGCACCAAACCCATTAAAAAAAAAAAAAAATTATCGGTAACGTGTGATATTCCTGAGTTAATTTATTTATAAGTTCTTTCCGTTGTGTTTAGAATCGAGTAGATTGCCATAGGAGATGATTAATACTTTCCTCGTAGTCTTTATTACAGTATTGGCATTTATCCGATGATTCGATGATGTTCAGTTTCTTTAATCGGTCAGCTGTTCTGGTATGTCCTGTTCTAAGCCGTAATATTTTGCTTTGTGTAATTGCTAGGTAGGTTCTCCTTGATTTGAAGGTACCACCATGCTGGTTCCTGATATGTTGCTCTTTTTGTATATTGAAATAATATTTTCCGCAGTTTATTCTGTTCAAAATTAATTTTTTGTTTCCTTGTTGCTATATTTTTAACAGTATGTACGTAATCTGTCCAATTGTATTTGGTTTGTTCACATTTCCGGTGACTTTCCTTGTTAATGTATCAACGAATTCATATTTCTATTCCACAATGCCTTAGTGTCCATTTGAGTACTACGTGATTATTGTAATTTACTTTTGCAAATTCTATTTTCCTTTCTATCTTCACGACTATATTATTGTCGGCTGTGTCATTTGTTATTTTATATAATGCCCTCAGTGAATAGTCGGTTAATATCAGAAAATTATGATTTCTACTTTTAGTGTTTACGAATTTGTCGATTGCTTGTGATACAATGCGTATAATTCTGTCGTACATGACAAGTGTGTCATCGGAATTCGGAAAGTTCGATATTTATTTGTAGTTTTATTATGTATTGCACAGGAGCAGATTCTTTTTTTTATATTTAGTGATCCATCAGTATAGATCTGTTCATAATTACGATATTTCTTTTCCACTATGTCTTGTAATATCTTTTCATTATATTCCTGGTAAACCTTTTCAAATTCTACTTCGATTTAGATTTTTCAAATGGTTCGATATCCCTTAGACGCTGTATACTAGCAACTAAAGCAGGTATACTTTTTAGTCCAGTAATTATTATTGTTAATAAGTTTGGTTAGTATTAGTAACCTGTTGTTAAGAGGATGACATGTATTTGATTTGATTTTTAACATGTATTTATGCGTTATGTATTGTGTTCTTAAATCGGTTATAATCTCTCCGGTTTCATAATGTAACACATGAATAGGCGTTGTTTTAAAGGCGCCTGTTATTAACTTTAATGCTTTATTTTGTATTACTTGTATGTTGTTTTTTCGATTTTTACTTGCGGTGGTTATTGTTATTGCCGCGTAATCTGCATGTAGTCTTATTAATAAATGGTATTAGTCTTTGGATGGAAACCCTATTTGATTCCATTCAATACCCATAATATATTAATCCATTTTCACATTTTGTTTGTATGTTCTTTATTTCAGTGGCCCAAGTAGACCGACTATCAAAGGTCACGCCTAAATATTTACTTTCATTGCTGAACTTAATACTATTTCCTACTAGTTTTATCAATGGGCTAGATAGTACTCGATGTCTTGTGAATATTGTGCCTTTCGTTTTCCCCGCTGATATTTCAAGTTCCAGCCTGCTTGTGATAGCATGAAAATCTTTAATTTTATTTTTAAGATTGTTGATAGCTCTACATTAAGCTTAGCGGCTACTGAGTAAATAACTATATCGTCTGCGTATTGTAATACGTTTACTCTTTTGCTATCTAGTTGATCAATTTCTTTTGTATACAGTGTATATAATAAAGGAGAGAGTATAGCACCTTGCGGCGTTCCTCTAGCACCGCATACCGTATCATAGAGTTGATTCTGGAATTTCACTGTGAGCTGACAGTTTGATAGGTACATATGTATCCATTTCACAATATTGCTAGAGATGCCCAAATTCGTCATAATTTCTACTAATTTAGTTAAGTTAATTAAATCGTATACTCCTTTAATATCTATAAAAATTGCCATCATATAATGATTTTTATAGTATATTATTTGTATATCTGTGTTAAATATATTAATACAATCTCGAGTGCCGTATCCTTTTCGAAATCCATATTGAGTTATGGGCAATAGATAGAGTTTATTAAGATACCACTCTAGCCTCAATTTTATTATATTTTCAATAGTTTTATCTAGAACGTGATGTTTTTGAAGGAAAGCAGCTTGAATAGATTCTTTAAGAAATAGTAGCTGGTCGTTGCCGAGTGACCAGTTCTGAAGCCGGTGTTTGGTGAGCAGATTATCCTTTTCCAATAGCCACACCAAACGACTGTTAACAATTTTTTCGAACACTTTGCAAAGGACAGAAGTGAGTGAAATAGGACGATAGTTTGTAATCAGAAAAGGGTTCTTACTCTGTTTAAGAATTAGAATAACTTTTGCTATTCTCCAGCCGTCGGGGAAAGTCTTTGAGAACCAGATTTCATTGAATATTGATAAAAGCAGATAAAGAGTTGGCTCGGTGGCATTCCGTAGCATAAAGATATGGACACCATTAGGTTCGACAGCTGCTGGTTTTGTTAAGTTGAAGTTCTTCAAAAGTGATCGGTGTGTTGTAAGGCTCATCGTTTTGAGAGTTTAAGTCTAGTGGAAGAGATTCTATGCTCAGTTTGTTCACAGCTACAAAGAGTGGATAGTTGCAGTCGCTTGATTGATCAGCTAGAAATTGTGCAAATGAGTTTGCCATTTCAAGATTTGCTTGAAACATATAATTATTGATGTAAACAAAACTAAATATCATATAGATAATGGGTAGAATTTTCGATGCCAAAAAAAAAATATATATGTATAATTTTCAATAATGAATTTTTTTCTTGTTTTTTTTTCCCCTGCAAATTCTTGTATAATATCGTTAAAATCACTGAACGGAGAAAATCTGTTTCGATCATTAATCTTGATAATGCCGATAATCTATCATCTACCTTGATTAATCTGTACATGTTTTTTATTCTTTTTAATATCGAAAAAGATCTTTCTGCCCCACAATTTGTAATCTGTAACTATCCATGACGGTGGTAGGAGCCTCTTGGGGGCCCCTTTATAAGGCGGGTTCCGGGGATGCAACCCCGCCTAGTCCTCTCCTAAACCTAGGCCTGTGTACCGCACTTTATACACCAGCTGACTGGCATATCCGTGCCAAAATGTAATTCTATACTGAAGGTACAGAGGTACTCGTTTAATTTTTCCATTACCGACTTCCAAAAAAAAGGAGGTTATTCATCGTGAATGTTTTTTTTTTTTTTTGTTTTTTTATGTTTCTTCGCGCATAACTCTAGTTCAGAATTTCCCAACCTTTTTTTCTTCCAGCCTCTCCAAATTATAAATAACAATTTTATGCCCCCCTTAATTTTTTCATTAAAAAAAACGCACATTGTTTTAATGACAGTTATTTATTTTAATTCTAAGTTGTAGAAAATAAATTTTAACCAAATTTAAAACATTTTTTATCGAAATAATTTATTATAATTAAAGTACTAATGAGATACTTGAGCTTGCATGCTCTGCACTAGTTGGTTGATTCTAGGTTCAGTTTCTGCCAGAGTTATCGTCAGGTCGCTATCAACGGCAAGACAATTTCGCTGCTTAGTTTTAATTAAAATCAGAGCTGAAAACCCTGTCTCACATAAGTAAGTCGAAGAAAAAGGAATAAGTATTCTCAAACCAAGAGAGGCAAATTTCGAATTAACAAGGAATCGTTTGATCCAAAATTTGTCCAACGTCAAGAGATGAAAGTCATCTTTCGTTGTCGAATCGGCCTTCATTTCTCGAAATTCTTTTTGAACTTGTTCTGGTAATTGTAAGACATTAACAACAAATGGGTTTCTGGTCATGTGACATATTGGTGACTAAATTAATGTCTCGATAGTATCGGTGAAATTCGTTTTCCATCGCTTGCAAATGAGTTTGTATTTCAACTTTCAATTCTTATTAACATTTAACAAAACATGGTACATAGGTACCTTATTTCAGAAATACAATTTACTATTTAATGAACTTTAAATGTTTACTTTAGAATTAAGTATAGTATATATCAATTTAGGCAACGTGGTAGCCTAGTGGTTAAGGTGCTTGACTACCAAGTCAGAGGTCATGGGTTCGAGACTTGTCTCATCCCGGATCCAAGTCGCTCCCAAGTTTACTCAGCCTGAAATAATTGGGTACTAGAGAAATCTGGGAAAGTAAAGGCGATCGAGAGAAAAGAACTGACCCTCTTACTCTCATTAGTGCCGTTGGGCTTAGTACGCTGTGAATCTTTAGTTCACAATCCCTGACGCCCTGTCAGGATTATGGGACTTACTTTACTCTTATACATCAATTTATAAGAAATAGCATTTCCTTTAGTTCTAATGTTACGAAAAAAATTATTACTTTCACACCAACAATAAGAGAGTATCAAGATACGAATGATAATAACAATGTGTTCAATGACAAAATATATTGACACAGATATAATCTACCAAAAACGGTGTTTAATAACTGACGTCAAAAAGTATGAACTTGGAAATTAAGAAGCGTTTCAGGAAAGCATATACATAGAGTATATTGCTGTATGGGTCAGAAACATGGACGATAAACAAGCCAATGTATAATCGAATTGAAGCCTTCGAAATGTGATGCTGGCGTAGGATACAAAAAATTAGCTGAATGGAGAAAATAACAAATGAAAAAGTACTAAAAGAAATACACGAATCGAGAACTCTATTTTTTTTTTTTCTAGACGCAACACCTTATACCGTGTTTAACTGCTGTGGCTATTACAGTACGAGGATGCACGGTTTGTTCTTATAGATAACTGTTTATTCTACTAATTCTGATAAACTGTGACACAGATGAAATTACATTGGGAGAACTCCCAAGTGTGTTAGTGACTGTTTTTTTATTTATAAAAGAGGATCGACGGTGTGAGAGTACTGGACAGTCACACAGTATGTGGGGAGTTGAGGAAGCAACACCTTGACAACAAAAAAGACAATTCATAGGAGGTGAGATTCTTTGCAAAATAAAGTCATGGTACAAGGCTGTGTGGTCTGTGCGTAAGCGGCTAAGGGCACAGAAATTTAAACGGGAAATGTTTTTTCTGGTCACCATGGTTCAATTGAGGGTTTTATTAGACTCAAAAAAGTCTGAAATAAGGTCTAATGGGCTTTCCACGAGGACGTGATGTTATTAAAAATTATGTTTGCTAGATAAGATGGGGGAAGACTGTTATTAGGCAAGGGGCAGTATAATGCTGCTCGGGCGGACGTATCGACGCGTTCATTTCCAGGAATCTCAGCATGGCTGGGCGCCCATAAAAAGGAAATGGAGCACTCTTTCTTAATAAGTTCATATAATACCTGCTGGGTTTGAATTGCGAAAGGATGTTTGGTGAGAAGATTAGAGATTGTCAATAGCGCCGTGGATGAATCAGATACCAACAGGGCTTTCAGTGATGTAGGTTCTGCAGAACGAAAATATTCCAAACAGAAAAATACTCCATATATTTCACCATCCAGTATCGAACAATTGCCATTCAATCGAATGCTTCGGATCACAATATCTTTTTAAGAGTCAATCCAAGTAACAGTTTATTTTCGCATGTTGTGAGCTGGCGTTGACAAGTTTACGACTGAAATAATATGTCTGATATAAACCTTCCAAATTCTTTTAATATTACACATAATGAAAGAATTTACAGACTTTTTCTAACTTTCGATCAGTTAGCGTGTTTTAAATGTCATAAAATGGAACATAAAATCGAAGATTGCCCATATTTGGATGAAACTCCTTTTTTTTTATGTAGAAGATCAGATAGCAATTAGAGAAAACAATAAAGAACACTGAAACGCAATAAATGAAGCAATACATCATGTACTGCACAGGAAAGATGTTACGGATATCCACTTAAATCTAAGCAACGACAACTCACAAAAACTTTCCAAAACTATTGTCAACCGCACATAACCTAACATAACGGCATCCAAGTAGGCAAACAATAACCATAAACGACCACTCTGCTATGCGTCATCGATTCTGAGTGAGACCAGCAGACCGATAACGTATATGTCGAGGCCCACAAAAAACCGACAAAGAAAAAACTGAAAAATACCAGCAAAAATCCCCCTCTGCTAAAACAAAAGGAAAGTGATTTATCAAATGATGAGAATGAATTTCAACATCAACCAACAATACTATCAATAAAACACGCCTTACAACCCATTCAAGAAAATTTTGAAACAAAAGAGGATATGTACCCTACACCGGCTTATTCAAATTTTTCACTACTTACCGATGTGTAGAAACAATGGTCAAATCGCTATTACAGCTGCTAAGTTTACACCGGATCTCGCAGAATTGATCAACATAATTGAAGAAAACCGACCTTTTTTCCAAGATCTTAACATGAAAATATGGTTTATTAAAATTGAAAAAAATCCTTATTGGACATCTCGAATAGTAAAAGAACAAGACAAACTTCTGTGATGATGCACAACAAAATGAGAATACAGATAACGAACTTTGTGGAGAACTAAAATACATAATCTCACAGATGTTCAACAAATCACCATTTTCTGACAGGGACTCCATTGTACATACTGCAATTGAAAATCGGTGTACCCATTATCATATTGCGAAATATCAACCAGCCAAAGCATTGCAACAGAACACAACTAGCAGTAAAAAATTAATAAGCAATATCATAGAAGCAACAATCTTGACAGGACAATGCAGAAGCGAAGATGCCATCATTCCATGCATTTTTATGATTTCAACAGATATGCCATTTCAATTTAAAAGATTGCAATTCCCAATTCAATCGGTGTTTGCAATTCCCATCAACAATGCTCAGGACCAACCTTCTAAATTGTGTGGATCTAGACACAGATTGCTTCTCATGTGGGAAATTATATGTTGCATGTCTTAGAGTTGGCAAACCAGATAATTTTTATATTTGCATAGACAATGGAATAACAAAAAAATTCCATATCAACAAGGATTGTGAAATTAAACATATTAAAGACGTGAGCTTTTTCTTTTCTTTTTTTCAATTTAACAAGATTGAGCCATGGAAATGTGTGGCCGGATACCGATATTTATATATAAATACAGTAAAACTTCTACTAACGGACACTTTTAAATAGTGGACAATTTTAAAATCCCCGGAATTTTCCCATAAGACACAATATAAAAATATTTCCCAATAACGGGCCTTTCCAAATACGGACGCGGACACTTTAATAAGTATGATTTTGGAAATTCAATTTCTGTTAAACGGATAAAGTTTTTCAAAAAAAGTTCAATTAGCGCCTCAGATTATTGCTTAATGAACGAGGGATTGCATGCGGAAGATTCATGTACCGACATAAATGAATTAGCAGCTGAATTCATGTAACAACAAATTAAATAATGTCGACTTGTTAGTTATTATTGGAAAACTAAAAAAAATACTTTATTCATAAAGATAATGTTGAAGGTTTAAAAATGATATTCAAACTGCAAGTGAATGTCAAATCGCGGATTTTAAGTAAAACAAATAAATAAAGTAAAATTACCGATTTTTTCATACAAAACTGAAATATGTTCGATACGCTAGTATTTACAATATGTGTTAAAAAAAAAAAATATTTTGAACATAAGTAATTAAAATTATAGATTATCTTGCGTTCCTAAAAACAAAAAGTAATTTATACTCTATTGTCTAACTTGTTCATCAACAAATCCTGGAATACAAACATAAGTAAGTACTGTAGTAGTACTGTACATACATACATATTTTTATATTACACAAACAATTTTTTTTTTATATTTTAGACGCATGTATGTCTTAAGTAAATATGTACTGTATTTTTTTATATTACGTACTATTTTTTATGTTCTTGTTAAATACGTTACAATAAACAATAATATAAATTTCAGTAAACTATACATACATTATTATTTCCCATTAGCGGACACTTCTTAATACCGGACAAATTTTTTGGTCCCACAATTGTCCTTTATTCAAAAGTTTCGCTGTATATACAATATATGCAAGCGTGTGTGCGTGTGTGATAATATTGCAGTAACATTTTGTGCAACATGATTTTGGTGGATAAATTTTTGAAATTACCCCTAGCTATAAAACATATACATGTCTAAAATAACTAAAGTTCTAAGTGTAACGCTTAATAATTTGATATGTAATAAACAGAATGTAATGATTTCAATCAGCTTCTATTAAAATTAATTTCGTAAGCTAAAAATTGAAAGCTTAAGTAGTATTTCAAATTACAACAACCAAAAGTCAGAAGCCTAAGCCGTATTCTAAATTTAAACACCCAAAAGTCGAAAGCCTAAGCTGTATTTTTCAAGGAGCGTAAGTAGGGCTTGAAAGCCAGCCGAAAGCCAAAAGCTAAAAGCCAATCATTTATAGATGTCATAAGCTTAATCCAAAAGCCATATTTAAATTTCCAAAAGCTAAAAGCCTAAAGCTTAAGCTATATTCAAAATTTAAACAGTCGAAAGACGAACGCTTAAGCTGTATTTCTAAAAAGCTAAATTAAGCTTTATATTCGGCTTAAGCTTTTTTTTTTTAAATTTCTTGATTTTGCATTTTTGACATAATTATTCGCGTAAGAAATGGTTTTTAAAAACTTTTATTTTTGTACGTAAAGAAAAAAGTTGAAGTTTCAATAGTAATTCTAAATAGTTTGATGCATAGTAATTAGTAAACGATTTTAATTAACTTCTATTGAAATTCATTTCGTAAGCCGAAAGCTGAAAGCTTAAGCCGTATTTTAAATTTATATAGCCAAAAGCCGAAAGCCTAAGCCATATTTCAAATTCAAAGAGCCAAAAGCCGAAAGCTTAAGCTGTATTTTTCAAGGACATAAGCCGTATTAAGTTTAAGCTGTATAATTGTTCGGCTTTCAAGCCCTGGCAATACTGAATTTTATAAAATTAAAAACCATTGTATACGATAGATTTAATCTCGCTTCTATTTTATGTATTATCCTGGAATCCTATTCAGCTATATTGGAACGCATAATCATTTTATATAGGATACTTTGAGATTATTTGCCAGCAAATTGCCACTATGGATAAATTTTCGGTTACATTTTTTTTAAAATAAATTTTACTAAAACAATTTAAAATTACCTGAAATTTTTACAGTTTAAACGTTTGAACGAATTTAAGCCATAAAAATGAAAATTGGGCTTCAACGTTATATGTCAGGTTTCGATTTGTACGATCATGTCTCGGCGCAAATACCGTCCAACGTACGACAGATAAAGTCTTACGATAACAAGTATCGGTGACGAAATAAGTGTTCATATGTTTAAAATTTGTGATAATTCAGATGATTATTGTACAATGTAGCGTTATTAATGTTTAAAATAACGTAAATTTAATCAAAAGTTCTTTGATTTGTATAGAAACAGTCATGTTTACATAAATTTATAGAAATTATTTCCGGCTTCTGTAGATATTTAAAGAAATTTTATTTGGTTATCCGTATTTTTACATTGTATGTATATATATTTTGTATAAAACAGTTTGTTTCATTCGTAAAGGAGATTAAAATATTTTGATTTTCTACGATTTTGGTGTTTGTTTTGATACATTGGTGTTTGTTTAAATTTTAGCGCTAGATGTATTAGTTTTTATTTATGTGTTTTTCACCCCTTGCTTCTAGTAATATTCTTGTGGTTGTGTTTTTCATTTAAAAAGCCATAGCTAATATTTATCCGGATCGAAATGACTGGACAGGAAAAATTGGAAGATCAAGAAATATTATTGCAGGAAGCTAAAGGCATTGTTCATGTACAAGGCTTACATATGAAACGGTATTTGGATAAAAATAAATTAATGGAATCTCTGAAGCACGCTTCTACCATGATTGGCGAATTAAGGACCTCATTATTGTCACCAAAAAATTATTACGAACTTTGTATCCTTTTGTTTCATTTAAATTTATTCTTAAGTTGAAAAAGCCAATTTTTTTCTACGTATTTCTCAAATTGTAAATTGCATTATTTCACATCTGAAATAATTTTGATGATATTAATATACTTTTCAGTAATACCTTGGTTCCCTTGGAATACTTCAAAATTGATGAATCAATAAACAGGAAAATATGTAGAATACTTCGTTTAGGTGTCACGCTGATTTGTTTCAAAGAATATGCTTTTTACTCATAGTAATAACAAGAAATTTTAATATTTAAAGTTCATTCTTAAAACTTCGTGTTATTTAAATTAAATTAAATGCTTATATTACATAATGATGATTGTTATTCTTAGTTAAATTAACGAAAACCATAAAAAGCTTTCACGAAATCAGAATATTCTCTTTATTTGTTTATATATTTTCTTTATGTAAATTATGTTTCTGTTAACTTTTATCGCCTATTAAAGCGATTCGATCACTTTTGGCCTATAAAAGTAAAATAAAGTAGATATGAAATTAATGATAACCGTTATAAAAAAAGTTCTGTGTACATAGTTGCGAACTGTTCTGTGTTGCTGAAAAAATAATAAAGATCATATTATATTCGGCCGATAATATTATTATGTAGCGCTGAAAAAATTTAATAAATGAAATATTTTGGTAAAGCGGGAGAGAAAAATCATGTTATCAATAAAGAAAAAAATTGCTGTTGATAATCCAGTATACGTTAAACTCTTAATCTTCGTAAAAAATTAAAGTTGATTATTTGAAAAAGTAAACGAATAAAATGATAACGTAGAGTTTTCTAAATATACATTTTTCGATGGTGTCGGTGTTGTTAAAATTTGTACGTGATCATAACATTTATATCGAGCAAGTGAAATAAATATTTTCCAAGTTGATAATATTTTATTTAAGGTTATAATACGTTGACGTTTGAAATATTCATAACACACACTGTTGTAGTTCCTGTAATTTTATCATACTAATTACCTATAGTTTCTGAAAGAAAAAAAAAATCGAATATTGGACTTAGTTTGCGCGTTTTGTACTGAAATAAGTAATGGAACTATTAACTTGCAGATTTGCTGTATTCAAACTTAATATATTCAAATTATGTTCTATTTTCTTCATGGAAATTTATAATTACAATTAAAATTGTAGTTTTATAATATGAGACAACGTTGTTTTTGTAAAATGCAAGTCGAAAATTTTAGAATGCAATTTAACGTAGTTAACTCCGAAAAGAAATGATTAAATTAAAGCGAAGTAAATGTTTGAAATTTTATTGGAAATTGATAATTTTTGTAGTTAGAAAATCAATTAGTTAATTATATCAACCGTTTTATTGAACTTTATTTAATTTTTTATCGGTACAAATTAAAGAATGTGATTAGTTTTGAAACAAACTGAATTATTGTATTCATATTTGACCGTAAGACTTAATGACTTTGTTTTATTGTTTTAATTGTTAGAAAGTTTTCATATGTAAAATATGTATAAATTTTAATTTTAAAAATATGATGTATTGTAATTTACTTTTATTTTCGCCTATATTCCTTTAAATACAGTCATTTGGGGTAACGTACGAGCTGCTAAAATCTACTAATATATTAGAGTAGATTTTTTTAATATTACTAAAGGAAACGTTTTGTGAATAGTAATCGCTATCTACTTCAAATAAAAATGGTTTAAATGAGCTTTAAACAATTGATTATTCTGGAGTAGAGGTGCTACTAGTAACACAGACTTTTTTTATTTTATCTTCTCGAAATTCATGTTTTACGTCATTTATCCCTCTTTAGGGAAAACTGCATTCTTTATTTTGCACTTTTACAACAAAAGTAAAAATTATTTATATATCGATGTAGTTTGTTTACAGAAGTAATAATAGGGGTTTTTTGATTATTAGGATTACCTTTAAATGATAAAACTTGCTTAAAAATCGACTCTTTTTTTTTTTTTTTTTTTTGTAATGCCATATTCAATTTGGATCGTAGACTATTACCTATTCGTACGTTCTATTGTACCGATATAGGCAGGGTCGTGTCAATTCTTGTATGTAATGCTAGCGTGGACATAAGACTATACTTGGAACTGATTTAAATCGCATGTTATCGCGTTACAAATGCAGTCCCGTATGTGGCTGCCTACTATATACTAAGTAGCGTGCATACGTGGTGGTTTACCATTGCCTTCCATGTGATTATTAGCGATTATTTAATTATATTATTTGCAATAATTTCTGTCATGTCCTGGGATGTGACGGAAGTCGGGTGATCTAGCAACTTACAAAAAGTTCCAAATTGGCATTTATAATTTAACGATTGTAACGTTCCGATAAACGCGTAATTGTTTTCTCTATAATAATGAAGTTTGAAATAGGATGTTTGTTTCTGTATTTTCTTAACTATTTGTCAGATATAAGTATTACGGATGAATTACGACATTTAGAAATGTATCTGCTTGATGAATTTCACAAGGGCCATTTAGTAAACGATTTATATGAACTGGTTCAGTATGCTGGAAACATTGTTCCACGATTGTAAGTTTTTATCTGATAAGAGATAACTAAAATTTTAAGATTATAAAATAGCACCACAAGGTTACTGTTTGCATTTTAGTTTTTTTGCAATTAATATACTTTACAATTTATTGACAATTGTGCGATATTTACGGGACATAACTACATAACAAAATCAATCGCGTTTAATCTGATTAACTTTGTGTTGCATGTAAATTATATAAAAGCTCATAATTTTAAGATTTGTAGAAATTTATATCGAATAATCTTTTTTTTTTTTGCATGTGTAAGAATATTATATTCCATTTCCATTACATGGAATTCAAATATTCCAATCAACATCAATCTTTATTCTTATATCATGATGAATAACAAAACTCGAATGTTAGAAAATAAATATATTTAGATATACAACGCTTTCCAACACTTATTATAAATTTTAGATTAGTAATATATAACTGGGGGAATGTAATAAAGAATGGTATTACAAAATAATAAAATTATGAAGCATTAGGAGTAATTAAAAACTTCAGTTTCAGATTTTAGAGTGCATAGTTCTGGTCTCAAATTAATCGGCAAACCTCTGGTAGCGGTTGATTTTTTTTTTTTTTTTTTTTGTAAATATAGCTTGTTTCTCTGGCATTTTAAAAGTAACGTGCCCGAACATGGGTATTTCGTTTTTTATGCTAATTTTTTACATTCATCATACCACGGTGGTGAGAGTACATTCTATGATAATCCCAAAACTGGACAGTTTATAATTTCTGGCTCAAACTTTTTCTCAAGCAAATGATTGTCTATTTTGTGATAGTGCAATATCTTTCTTCACTTTCTGCTCTTTTAATGATTAAAAAGAGGGTTCAGTTTCTTCTTTCAATTTTCCTGTTCTCTTTATTACGATTTGCTCAGTAAACAAAACGGCACGCAAGAGCTTTCATTTTATTGATTTCAATATGTACATTATGTAATTTTGTTACAATGTGCTAAGCGGATGTATGTTCGATAACTTCGAAATATGGTATCATCTGTTACAGACAACTACTTTTAAACACTTTTTTGTGTCTTTGTAAATATTTTTAAATGAAATATCAATAATACAAAAAGTATTTTCTTCCTGCTCGTTTATTTGTAGTTGCCACTCACTTCAAAATTCAACTGGGATTAGTTTGTCTCGGTAACAGATAATACTCTTAAAATGAGTGTAATTGGTTTTTCTTCTCCATTAATAATTTGAAATAATACTGAGTCAGTCCCACATGAACCATTCCAACTGTAGTTCAAACGATTTCGTTTTGTGGATTAAGTGGAAATAAAATACGTGGACTACTAATTTCTTTTTTTACTTCACAAAATGCCTTCAAACACTTTTGAGGCCGTATAAAATTAAATTTTTTTATGTAAGCTTCCTGTAAAGTATATTTAGTTTACATCAGGGTTTCTCAAACTAATGGCTCCACGTAACCCTGTTAAAGTTTCCAGATGACGGCGAACCCTTAACATCCCCCTCCCAAGAAAATAATAAAATTGGCTGTTGAAGAAAATAAGGTTTTTTTATTTCAATAAAAGGTAACAAATACAGTGCCAAAAAAAAAACTTTTTTTAATATTAATGTGATAGATGGGCTTGTTTCTTGTCGCAAATTGAGTTAATTTTAGGAGTAATTTTGGACAATTTTAACCTTAATTCTGACTCAGCATCAAGTTGATTTCTGTATTTCTTTTTTATCGTGACCAGGTGTGAAAACCCACTTTCACATAAGTATGTTGTAGCGAGGGGTAAAAGGTAATTCACCGCTTTGCGTGACAGTTTGGGATATTCTTCCTGTCTAGCTGCCCGAAAATCAATCAAAGACGTCCTTTTTAACTCAGCTTGAAGAGTTTCATCTACGGACATTTCTAGTAATGATTCCTATTGCTTAATACTCAAACTAGAATTTATGCTCTCGGTCGTGACCATAAATGGGTTTCGAATTCAGCCATCTTCAGCATTATCAATATTTGAAAAATACCTTTTGAGGAACTGAGAAAGATGAAGAACAATTTCAGCCCTTATTTCGGCATCCACGGGTAAGGCGTTCGTCGTGACGTTCGTCGTGACGAATTCATGCAAAAGCGGAAAACATTCAGAAATATTTGATTTCAAGCAAGTTTTTCAGAACTCTATTTTTTTTATGAATACGTTTATTTTGTCCTGCACAGTGAATACATTGCATGTGGAACCTTGCATCGAAGTATTCATTACGTTGAGACAAGAAAAAATGTCAGCTAAATAAGTTATTCTTTTAAGCCAGGTTTCATTTTCAAATCGGAGCTTGAGGTTGAAGTTACTGTCTTCGAAAAATAAATCGATTTCGCGACGAAGTTCAACAAACCGAGCCAATAGCCTGCCTTTTGACAACCAGCCTACTTCACAGTGTAACAATAATGAAACATGTTCACTATCCATGTCTCGGCGTAATAACGCGAAAAGTCTTGAACTGAACGGACGTGCTTTTACGTAATTTATCTAAAAGTGCTGCTTTTAAATCATTAGGCATTTTCTTGCTCGCCAATGTTCCTCTATGCAATGCACAATGCATACTTTTGACCTCAGGAGCGATATTTTTAATCCTGGTTATTAGTCCAGATTATCCTTCCTGCCATGGCCTTTGCACCATCAGTCGATATACCAACATACTTTGTCTAATCTATGCCATGTTCTTTTAAAAAAACATTGATGGTGTTAAAAATATCTTCTCCTTTTGTCGTAGACTCCAAGGTCTTACAAAATAGAAAATCTTCAGAAATATTTTCATATACATATCTAATAAACCCGAGTAAATTCGGCAATCCACTAATATCATCTGTTGATTTATCAACTTGAATCGCATAATAATTATTTTGTAATCGTTGTGCGAGTTGATTTTCAACATTGTGTGCCATGTCGTGAATGCGACGTGCAATTGTATCATTCGAAAGAGGTATTTTATCCAGCAATTTCGAAAATGTGTCTCCCAATACCACAACTGACCATATCTTTAGCAACTGGTAAAATCAATTCTTGAGCAATATTGTATGACTTTCTGGTCTTTGCGATTTTATATGCCACAAGGAAAGATGCACGTAAATATTCAGAGTTAGTAACCAAGGTGGTTTTCATGGTCTTCTTTGAAGAAGCTAACTGTTTCTTTTCTTTGAATAAAAGAATCTAAAGGTTTACGTACGTATTGCGGATGTTTTGTTTCCAAATGTCTTCGCAGCAATGATGGCTTCATCGAGGTATTTGCGAGAACTTCTGAACATATTACACACTGTGGTTCTGGATACTGAGATTCTTCTTTGCACGTAAATCCAATTTTCAGATAGTCTTCGTTGTATTTCCTTTTTTTTTCCCGATGGTATGACTTTTTTCTGGTTCTCTCGATTTCTCAGAATTTTCGTTTGAAACTAAACTTTCAGTAGAAGTAGACACAATTTGAGTAGACGTACTTTGTACAGGTTGCGAGCTGGATGATACGTTGAATTATTTGGACATTTTATATGTAATGACCTCGTTTTTAATCACTCATTCATTTTCGGAAATGTTACCGAATATATTTTCAGAAAATAACAGTGTTATTCGAACAAAATTATCGCTAGCCGCACAAAGCGATTGCAAATGTTTTGGTTTTTATTTTCATGTCAAGCAAAATGCGCGCAACTAACTAGAACTAAAATAAATGAACACTGAGCAAACACAGCATGGGAATCACGCCGCGCGCCGTGCTTGTATCATGGCATGCGAGTTCAGTCGCGTGCGCGCCAAAATGTGTACTCCACGCGCCTGCCAGTCATCCAGCCACCATTACATAAATCTTGTCGCGAACACCCTACTGTCGAATACCCCTCTTTGAGAAATCCGGGTCTACATGCATTAGAATTAAATTTAGATTAATATGAAATAAATTTATTCTAGGTTTTCTGGTTTTGGAAAATTTTGTACTGTCGACAAGTGTTCCTTTGTTTTCATAACTTTCCTTTATACTCAATTTATAATCAAAAAATTCAATTTCACGCATGAAAATTTTACATTTCCTTACATTTAAGTATAAATATAATGTTGTGATGTATCTAAAAAAATAAATGCGAACGATTTTTGCCTTCTGCAGAGGTCGTACTCCCGAATAATTTTATTATCAAAGTAGACGACAGTATTTTCTAATTAATAATAATTGATGATTAGTAATAGACTGAAATTCACATGATAAAACTTTAACAACTCGAGCAGCCAAATTTTTTATACTTACAAGTTCTTTTATGCGTGGTAAATGTGAATAAGCACGATATATGTCTGCTTACAAAAATGCTCAGAGCCTTTTACTCAATTAAATAATCAAGTCGACAGATCAGATATAGATTTTGTTTAAGCTGATTGTTAATAGCAACGTTATACCTAGAGCCTGGATATATATGTGCAAAATCAATTTTTATTTGCCATGATAAAGTTTTGCATTTATTTGGCATATTTTGGAATTTTTAAAGCATATTTCAAAATTTATTCTGTATATAAATCCGAACTTTAGTTTTAATCAGTGCGCATGTATATACTTTCATCTTCTCTTACAACCGGTGCAATTAGTATTCGTACTTCATGTACAGGTTTTGTATTTGGTAATAAATTAATTGATAGTATCTATCTGAAATAATACTAATTTTCATTTCGAATAATTTTGAATAATTCTGATATATTTAATGTTTGATATTACAAACATAAACCCCGTGGACGTAATCAGTTTTAAGACCAAGCGCTTTCATCGTTAATGATGTGTCTTTACTGTACTAAATCGATATCTCTACAGTATCTGTATAATTAGTAAAATGGTTAGTTTTTTCAACATTGTCTTCAAGGTTGCGTAGTAACTATTAGTTCAGTCGCTTTATTATAATCTATATTACTAACTAAAAGAAAATTTTCTTTCATTCTGACATATTTTATTCCACGAACGAATTGACTGGGGAATATTGCATCGACACGAGACGTTTTACAAGTTCCGCGTTTAGTTCGAATTTACTGATAATTTTTTTAGTTCACTAGTAAAAGTTTGAATAAACTCGCCTTTTTTTGCATTCGAATTAATAAGAAATGACGTTCCACGAATAATTATTTTTTAAATTACTCGATGATACTTTTGCTAAAATCGTTTTCTAATGTTATTTTTCAAATGCCTTAACAATATAGATGTTCTAGTACGGCAGTTATTATGCACGATGCGTTTTAACTTAATTTTTCAATATATGATTCAAACGTTCCTTTGTTTGGATTCAATTTATCAGTCATTCTTTGAGCGGAGTATTTTTTTGATGTATTTAATTGAATTTATTGGACCAACAGGTTGATCATGTCATTCACTGACTTGGCTAACTTTTCCTATTTCAGAAATTATAAATGAACAAAATTTTACAATAACATTCGAACTTTATACGTACAAGTTTTGATTTGTAAGTTAACGAGTTTTTTTTTCCTTGTCTCCTATATTTCATTCTATTTTTTTATAAAAAATTCAAATGTTCTGAGCAGCGGCAATCTTTATTCCTTCTTCTTCTTCATTTACGTGCCATGAACTGCAACAAAGACCAGAGGCACGGAAAGTTAGGATTCTATAGTTGTGATAGAAGGTTAGTGGAGTTGAGATAAGCGAATAATTTTTTTATATTTATTTCATTGTTACTTAGGAGTTCTTTCAAGGTATACGGAAGGAAAAACGTGGTGCGAGTGTGATTATATTTGCTGCAGTCTAATAGAATGTATTGGACGGAGGGAACTGAGGAACAGGTTTCACATAGAGGTGGTAAGGATTTGTTCAGGAGGAATTGGTGAGTAATCCGTGTGTGGTCATGCGCAGTCGACACAGTGCTACTTTCTCCTTTCTGCTTGGCCGGAACGACGATTGCCACAAGTTAGTGTCCTCTGTGATGGAACGAAGCTTATTCGACGTTGGGGTGTTGAGCCACGAGTCGAACCATTCCTTTGATATGCTGCTGGTTATTTCCTGAACAGCGTCGTTGGCAGGTATTCGGTTGTTCGTTACAGGAAAGCATGACGCTGCTTCTTTCGCGGCGCGGTCTGCTGATTCCTTCTGTGGAATACCTTTGTGTCCTGGTATTCAAGCAAATATGATCTTGAAGTCCACATTAGCTATCGTAGATAATATTTCTTTAGCTATCGGGTGCTTCGACTTATCGTGGGACTTTAGCAGACATGTTAAAGAATTTAAAGAGTTAGTGCAGATCAGGCAGTTTTGTTTGGACTGTACGCAGATTTCAACTGCCAGTTTAATTGCGAATAATTCGACAGAGAGCACGGAGTAAAGATGTGGAAGAACGTAACGGACAGTACCTATCTGTTCAGAGATTACGGCACATCCTGCGAGAGAGTTTGATTTGGTACCGTTGGTAAACAATTAACGAGGACGGGTACTTCAGAAGAAGTCCATGGAAAGCGCTCAGAATGGTATTACTAGTAGGGGAATGTTTGTTCAATTCTAAGATTGAGAGGTCTATATTCAAAGCTGTGGTTTTCCATGGGGGAGGGGGATTATGGCGGGGGTTGATTCATAGCTTTTTGGTAAATTCATGATATCTTATTCTTATATCACGATAAATAGTAGAATTCGAATAATTTATACGAAAGAAAAAAAACTGTAACTGGAGATATAACAAAGAATCATTCGGATTGGTTAATAAAATACAACTTCAATAGCAAAGAGTTTTTGTGGTTTATATTAACATTGAAATCACAATTTTTGGTAGACACCACGTCAACATTAGCACATCTGTTTAACGTTTCGAACACATTTACACAGTCCATAATCAGAAATGTGTTAATGTTGACGTGGTGTCCACCAAAAATTATGATTTCGATGAGAAAATAAAATTATTATTTACCAAGTGAAAATAATTATTGCATAAGTGTTCCATTGTAATATTTAACTAAATAAAAAAAAAAATTTTAAATCATGCATTTACTTCATGACAAATTTTAAATAACTATGATTTTGTTGCAGATATTTATTAATTACAGTGGGAGTAGTTTATATTAAATCGAATTCTAACTTGAGTAAAGACCTTCTGAAAGATCTCGTGGAAATGTGCCGCGGAGTACAGCATCCCTTGCGTGGTCTTTTTTTGCGTAATTATTTGCTTCAATGTACACGAAACCTTCTACCTGATGTTCCAGAAGACAGCGGCGATGAAAGATATGGAACGGTATGATATTCATTATTTGTTTTTGCTTTTTATCAATTTTTCGGCCGGCGTATTGAAAATTAGCAAATAAAAAAAGGACGGGAGGTACACTAAATAACGCTACACAGTGAAACTATTAATCGTACAATAAATATGTAAATCAGAAAAAATTAATGATAATTTTATTCCCCATATATGTATTGCCTACTTAGAAGTGCTTTGTCTGATAATCGTGTATTTTAAACTTACTGTAAATTTTTGAAATTTCGAATTATCATTATTTTCCGTAGCTCGTAATTTATTGTCGACGATTAGTAAAACACCTTCTTATAATTTAAACAATCTAGTTTACAACAACAAAATAAAATATTACACGAGCATAGAATCATGTTGTAAAAGTAAATAAAAAAAAGGATCAATATTTTTTATTGTGTATGTGTGTGAGGGTTGTGTGCATGCGCGCGCATGTATATATCAGTAAAATTTTAAATTTTCACGTGATATCAGATTTATCGTAGTAACCGTAAATTATTTTTAATTCATTTTTTTGCACTACTCTATTTGTTCTTTTATTTTTTTAATTGCCGCAATTACTGGATTACTCGCTACGCTATACATTTCTATAATACATATATAGAGATATTTTTGCAGTATTCACCATATATTAGTATTCTTTTCATCAAGTTACATATTTTAGTACAAATAAGATGTTTAACATTTCAACACATCCTCCTAAAGTATACAGGTGTTAAAACGGTAAATTAGCGCAAGACGAAAATATCCGCCTGAAGTTCTCTATATTATTGTAGCACTAAATTTTGAATTTGGTCCAAGTCATTGAAAAACGTGGAATAATGTCACTTTAATTTATTTTAAGCGACAAATTCGTAATATTTAATATTAAGAATTATTCGAGAAGAACGATAAATAAGTATATTTAATTTAATATTTTTTTCTTCTCTGATTTTTTTATGATTATTTTTTAAATGTATATTTATTGTAAACACACAAGCTGCATAGAAAAAACAACGTAGTCGAGACTGTTGAATTCGCAAAATTTTCCGGCTTAATAAAATAAAATAATTCTTGCAATAAATAAACTATTACCAAAAAAGTAATGTTTAATTCTTATAGGGAATAAGGGTTGCATTAAATAAACGGATACCAAAAACTTTATCAGTCATACTGGATCTACCATTTTGAATTTTTAAAAACTGACAACAAAATCGTAAACTACGACTCCAAAACCCCGGATTACCAATTTTTGTAGAAAACTGATTATTTTTAGAAGAGTTTTTTCCTCTTAAGGGGATTTCGAAGAAAAAAAACTCGAGACACCGTTTTTTGTCTTATTTCTAAATAAGATTTTTTCATTCATTTTTAGTAAGTCCCCGAATTTACATAT
Organism: Icerya purchasi; assembly: GCA_039619475.1. Taxonomy (NCBI): domain Eukaryota; kingdom Metazoa; phylum Arthropoda; class Insecta; order Hemiptera; family Monophlebidae; genus Icerya; species Icerya purchasi. The sequence goes on from CM077115.1 coordinate 246,548,574, forward strand.
TAAAAATTAATGCAAAAACATATTATGTTACTGCTTAAAAATAAGGATGCAACCACTTATGCCAAATTTACTGCTGATTATTTACTTATTTTCATGACAGAAATATTCTAATTTGCTTGGTTAGAAAGTATTGATTAGAAGAGAAGTTATATGCAAACATGTATTTTTGGGGTTGTATTTAGCGATGTTTACCCTCTTAATTATTATATCAGTAGCTAAAAAGATATGTATCTGATATTTTTTGACTTATAAGTATACAAAGTTTCAAAAAAATCGGAGAGGAACGAACAGAGTTCTCTATGTTTCTTTGTAAATATAATTCTAATTTTTTCAGCTACCAGTGTTCTTAAATCACTAACATAATTAACTATTTTAACATCATTCGGTAAATTAATTTTATAAATTTGTGCCACTATTATATTCCATAAAAATAATGAAATAACCGGATCTTATAGAATTTCATTAGTGCGATTTTTACTTATTGTACAATTATTAACTTCAGTTTTTCTGATTTTAAAGCAGTTATTTTATATATTACGTAAATTATTGTTCTAAATTTAATTGTTCTGATAGTAATATTAACTTGTATAAATTAATGTAATATACTTTAGAGGTATCTAAGATAATAATGCGGCAATGTTGTCCTTAGATCAATTAAACGTCCGTATCATTGTGTATACTAATTGTTCCGTGAATCTATTTTTTATTGATCTACGTTAACTATATGTATTATATTATAATCCAAATTAAATTTCTAGAATTCTGCTGCTATTTTTAGGATTCCGTATACATATAATGTACGGAATCCTTATAAGATGGTACACAAATGACAAAAATATCAAATAAAAATCAATAATTCACGAACGGCTTGACTTATAAACTTCAAATTTGGAACATAAATTACAATTAAAATTCTCTTTAAAACGATCTATAACTTGAAGATGACCGATTACCCTGGGCGGCAAAAAACCCAAAAAACCGTCAAGAATATATAATATGGTACATAAAACGACCTCAAAAATCACTTAAAAAATCATAACTCGTCACTAGATAAACTTATAACGCTGAAATTCAAAATATAAACTACAATGCAGGAGTACTTTCATAAAATCAAAAAATTACGTTAGAAAAGTTATGCAAAGTTGCCCAAAAGTTCAAAAAACAGCAAAAAATGACGTGTCCCCCCCCCCTTAGCGCCGCGAGTATTGTAGTTAAAAATTTTGAATGGGGCTAAAAATACGCACATACCCGTATATTTCTCTAGTTTGGAACATCCGGATTTCCAACTTTAAAACTGGACCCTCGGGGCACCGAAAGCTCGAGATTTTGGAAAAAAATATTTTTTTTCTTGGGCTTGTGATATATCATTAGAAAGATCTCTAGTAGTCGGGAACGAAACCGAATTTCATTTTCTTAACCAAACTTTCAAAGATGAGATAAAGCTCAAAAAAGCTCAAAAAATTGCGCGTCCCCTAGCGCTGCGAGTATTATAGCTAAAAATTTAAAACATGGTTAAAAATATGTACTTCCACGTATATTTCTGTAATTTGGTGCGTCCGGGTCTCAAGCTTTAAAAATAAAACTCCGGGGTGTCGAAAGCTCAAAATTTTGTAAAAAAATATTTTTTTTCCCGGTAATGTAATATATCGTTTGAAAGATCGCTATTTATCAGGAACAAAACCTTATATCATTTTCTTTACCAAAAAATTCAAAGTTGCCGTAAAGTTCAAAAAAGCGCGAAAAATGACGTGTCCCCCCCCCCTAGCGCCGCGAATATTACCGATAAAAATTTTGAACACGGTTAAAAATATGCGCTTCCACGTATATTTCTCTAGTTTGGAACATCCGGGTTTCCAGCTTCAAAATTGGACCCTCGGGGCACCGAAAGCTCGAGATTTTGGAAAAAAATATTTTTTTTCTTGGGCTTGTGATATATCATTAGAAAGATCTCTAGTAGTCGGAAACGAAACCGAATTTCATTTTCTTAACCAAACTTTCAAAGATGAGATAAAGCTCAAAAAAGCTCAAAAAATTGCGCGTCCCCTAGCGCTGCGAGTATTATAGCTAAAAATTTAAAACATGGTTAAAAATATGTACTTCCACGTATATTTCTGTAATTTGGTGCGTCCGGGTCTCAAGCTTTAAAAATAAAACTCCGGGGCTTCGAAAGCTCAAAATTTTGTAAAAAAATATTTTTTTTCCCGGTAATGTAATATATCGTTTGAAAGATCGCTATTTATCAAGAACAAAACCTTATATCATTTTCTTTACCAAAAAATTCAAAGTTGCCGTAAAGTTCAAAAAAGCGCGAAAAATGACGTGTCCCCCCCCCTAGCGCCGCGAATATTACCGATAAAAATTTTGAACACGGTTAAAAATATGCGCTTCCACGTATATTTCTCTAGTTTGGAACATCCGAGTTTCCAGCGTCAAAATTGGACCCTCGGGGCACCGAAAGCTCGAGATTTTGGAAAAAAATATTTTTTTTCTTGGGCTTGTGATATATCATTAGAAAGATCTCTAGTAGTCGGGAACGAAACCGAATTTCATTTTCTTAACCAAACTTTCAAAGTTGACGTAAAGTTCAAAAAAGCGTCAGCTCCAATTAGCGGCCCCCTTCTTGCGACGCGAGTATTACAGCTATAAATTTGGAACATGGTAGAAAAAACGCGACTCTACGTATATTTCTCTGATTTAAGACAATCGGACCCCAATTTTAGACTGAGACCTGTGGGGCACCGAAAATTCAAAATTTTGAAAAAAAAATTTTTTTGTTTAGGTTTGTGATATATCATTAGAAATGTCGCTATTCGTCGGGAACGAAACCGTATTTCATTTTTTTAAAGAAATTTTCAAAGTTCTGAAAAGTTGAAAAAAAAAAAATAATTATGTGTCTCTCCACTAGCTCCACGAATATTACAGCTGAAAATTTTGAACGCGGCTAAAAACGTGCTGATCCCCTTATATTTCTCGAGTTTATAACATTTGGATTTTCAGTTTTAAAATTAGACCCTTAAGGCGCCGAAAGTTCGAAATTTTGAAGAAAATTTTTTATTTTTCTGACGCATGTTATATACCGTTTGAAGGATCGCTATCTGTCGGGAAAGAAACCGTATTTCATTTTCTTAATTGAACTTTCAAAGTTTGCTGAAAAGTTCAAAAAATCGAGAGAATTGATTTGTGACGCGAGTATTATAGCTAAAAATTTTGAGGAAAGTAGTAAATATGGGCATCCATGTATATTTCTCTGGTTTGGAACATCTAAGTTTCCAATTTTAAAATTAGTGACTTGGGGCTCTGAAAGCTCGAAATTTTGTAAAAAAAAAAATTTTTTCAAGTGTATTATTATTGGAAAGAGCGCTATTTTTTGGGAACGGACCCGTATTTCGTTTTCTTAACAAAACTGTTTGAAATTTACTAAAAGTTCATAAAATTCTGAAAAATGACGTGTAGCCCCGCTTGTAATTTATGTATTGGTTCAAGATTTTGAACAAGGTTAAAAAAATGTGAGTCCCTGTTTATTTATTTACTTTGGAACATCTAGGTTTCCATCTTAAAATTCAGAACCTTAAGCGCCGAAAGCTCGAAAGTTTCAAAAATAATATTTTTTTTCCGGTCATGATCGATGGAAAGATCGTTATTTGTCGAGAACGAAACCATAAGTTATTTCCTTAACGAAACTTTCAAACCTTGATGTTCCAAACTTGAGAAATATATGTCGAAGCGCATATGTTTAACCCTGTTCAAAATTTTTAGCCGTAATACTCGCGGCGCTAGAGGGGATGAACTGTTTGAAGTTTTTGGCAACTTTAAAAGTTTCTAAATACGGTTCGGAATTATGTTTAGAGACTCCCGTGCAACTGGCTTACGAATTTCGACTGTTACTGGTTGAATGTCGGATGGTAACATTATCTGTTGAAAGTTAATATCCGCACGAACGGATAATATTATTCCACCACGCGCACAACTAGCAAGCACCGGATTTGATTCGAGAACTTTATAGTTTTTTAGTTTTAAATGTTGGTTTTGTTTTAAGTGGGTTTTTTGAATACACGAAATAAACAGGTTTGTTAATCGGTGTTATTTTTCTTTTGGCTTTATCGGAATACGAGATTGCAGCGGTTTTTAGAATTTGGTTCGGATTGAAATAATTTTCGTTAGTAGTGTTAGTACGAGGGATAAGAAACGAAATAGGATCGCAGGTTTTGGTTTGGTTATTTTCATTACGAGGTGTGTTAGTGTTGTTATGAACTGTAATGAAAGGAACGGACTCACCGCATCATTGTTTAGGTGGTACGTCCGCCTGATGAAAAACAGATGCGAATAGTATTTCGATTTGTTAAACAATTTAACGACCTATGTTAGTAAATAAATAAAAAAAAAAATATTTAATAATGGTCTAACATATGGAGAGAGTCGAAAGAAAATACCGAATTGTTAAAAAATCATCACAGTAGAACGACAGTCTTTTTCACATCGCGGAACTATATCGACCTTTTTTGGTAAAGTAACCAGTTCGTCTTGCAACCGAAAAAAGTTTAATAACAAAGTAACCAAATTGCCTCGAAATTCGGTTTTCCAATTAGTGACATTTACAAAATTCGTAAACTATAATTTCGATTACCGTGTCTCTCCCTCCCATTCGCCGAGAATCCAGGATGCAATCACCAACGTACACCAACCTGCCAGCAGGGAACACCAACATTCTAGCAGCCGCAGCAGAGTGATACGTAGCATCAATATTATTTCTAATTAATATTTTTTGCGTGTTTTCGTTTATATATTTATTAAATATCTATGACGGTCGGCTATTCAAGAAAGATAGGTGTAGGAATTAACAAAATTACGCATTTAAAAAAATCATAAAACCTTAATATTAGTATTATTAAATCTAAACCAATAATTTAAAAAAATAAATAAAAAAAGGATTTAATTAATTTTTCTTCATAACCGTTACATTGCACTTCAAATTAATCTAAGTCTTCGATTCAAATTAGTATTTTGCTTTACTGTTTTAAATTATTATTAGAAAAGATCTTTGAAATTTATTAAGATATTAAATTAAAATAGTAAAATAAAAATAGAAATTTATTCAAACAAATTTTCTTACATACTAAATAATTATAGTTATTGTTAACTTTCATACGGAATCCTCAGCGCATGAAACCTCATGCTTGACTGAACTTGTTTTTTTTTTTTTTCGAATATTTTACTTAAATTAGGTAAGATTAGTGTTGCGCGGTAGGATTTCGGCTCGTTACTAGGTTTATTTGACATGTGATATATTCTATTTTTTTTTTTTTTTTTTTTTTTACGAATAGAAAACAATTTAAATAAAATAATTTATTGATTTAGTTAACACATTGTTACAATTTTATTGAAATCTTTTACCCCTATGTTTTATATAATATTTAAACAATTAGCAGTGTTATTATTTAAATTTTGAATTATTTTTTCTGTCTCCTTGTCATTTATTGTGCATTCGAGAGTAGTATATTTATAATTTGATGTCAATTTATTATTTGCATAACAAAGATTTTTTACTCAATACAGATTTTCATTTTTCAGTGGTAAAAAATTTAAAACTTTACTTAACATTTTACCTCAATTGAGTTGTTTTCGTTGTTATAATGATATAATATTTTTTTTTTTTATTTTCATCACCAGATAGGCTTGTTATTATTGACTAAACTGTTAATTATCTTCGGTATTTTTGGAAATTTTGTATTTTGACGATTACTTCTTTATGTTTTCTATATACATATGAGATACATTCGTCACTTTTTTTTTTTTTTTTTTTTTTTTTTGTGCCTGTTTTTTATTTTAATAAATTGTTTTTTAAAGTACGTTTCCTTCACTTCTCGGATTTTCGCTATCGTCTATTGTAGCTTTTTGCATTCTTTTTTTCTATTTTGGTCGTTTTATGTTGTCTTCTTTCTGACGTTAAATGTATATTTTCTTTTCTTCAGACGCCTTATTTATACCTTCCTGTATATTTTAATCCATATCCCTTCTAACTGCATAAGCTAACATTTTGAAAATTAATATTAATTTTTTCAGTCGTCTATTCTCTTATTCGAAACGTTGCTTAATTTTTCCGATATAATCTATTCCTAACCATGCAGTTAGACTTATTTTGTGGGGAACGCTGTGCATCTAGCGAACTTGTTGGAATAGGGGTTCGGTGCAAGGTATTTCATTTTCTAACAAAATTATGTTCGCTTCTATTTCCCTAGTCCAAATTAGCCTATAACATCATTTTGAACTTCATCTTTGCCTACTTTTACATTGAAATCCCTAGGCTTTGTATGCATGATAATGTTGTTTTAAGGTTGCTGAAAACGGTTTCAATTTCCTTCTCCTTTTTTTTGTGCCGTTGGTGCGTAAATCTGTATTATGTTAGTTTTTACAGATTTAGTCATTGATTTAGTTTCATTATTCTATCATTAAATGGTATGTAATCTGTTTCAGATTTTTTCGAACTTCGAGTTATTGAAATTCAGACTCCATTGTTATGTTTTTGAACTGTCATTTCTTGAATAATAAAAGGTTCCATCTTTGGTCTTGCCCACTTCCAAGTTATTTGGTTTCGCTCAAACCTGTAGTACTAATTTGTAATCTTTTTATCTGCAGTACTACGTTTTTCAACTTTTCTGCCCGGTATAAATTTTTGAACATTCGTGCTTGTTTTAGTTAAATTTTTTATTATGTTCAGTGTTCTCTCCAGTAAGCCATTATCCATGCATAACTTGGGACTTATCAACGCACAGGCAGTCGTATATTTAATCATTAGGTTTCGGAAGCGAGCTGCTACTAGCCTGGTCGCGTAGCAAATTATTGATTTCTCTTGCCATATTAGTTTTCAGGGACGTGATTTCCCCTATGTTTATTGATTATTCTTTTTATTCTTATTAGTGTTGATTACAATATCCGTATGTATAATTATTTCTTTTTTGGTGTTTTGCTTGGATTTTGTTGGTTATTGTCGGAATAGGGATGATTGGTCTATACTTATTCGCTCTCCCTCCTTCATCTGTTGCCTACGGGTATACGCCTCCCGGCTTAATAGAATTACCGCCGAAAGGTACGAGTAGGAGTTGGGTTGTAGAGATTAGGATTTAGTACTTCTATTATCTATATTATGATGCATGCGGGCCTTTTGGGCTTTACAGATTGTATAGAAACAATTTAAAACACGAAGTGAATCGATCTTCATAACGTTCGGTATAGTTTTTTTAAATATTAAAGAGATTCTTTCGCGGAGTTATTTGAAGCAAAAGTGAAAACTGAAATCATCTTCAGGCTATAAATTTAAAACATTGCGAATAGCGAAAAATTTTCAAGACTTGCTTTCCGGTTAGCTCAGGAATAAAGTAATGTCTGAATGAGAAAAGCTTTTTTTTTTTTTTTTGAGGTCATAATTATAAATTATCGGCAAACTACAGGGCTAGAATTACCGAAAACTACTTTCTGTTATAAATAACAGTTAGTCACAAAGTGCAAAATGTGTCACAAAGTTCGTGTGTTCCGCGCTTAATTAGATAAATTTAAAAATGGCATAGAAGCGTACTTGGAAACATCGGAACAAACGTTCCGTCAACATATAATGAACTTCAAATGATGTCTTCACGATTAACGTCTCGAAAATGTGAATGAGAAAATATATAATTTAATAAAGTACACACCTGATCATAGAGAAAAAATTTAAAAATATTCATTTTCGGTTTTATATTTTAATATTCACATTTTTGCAAGGTAAGGTGTAAATTAAATGTTTTACAGCTTTAAATATTTTCAATCGTAAATACTCGATCAATTGAAGTCACGTGTTTTACAACATTCGTAACTTGCATTTCTCTCTTGAAGCTACAAAAGAAGAATACTTTCATGGGAAGGGAAAAATGTATTTTCGCTCTTTAGTAACTTATTAAAGGCTGTAACAAATCAAACAATCTAGGCGGAAAATTCGCGGTGACCGGCGTTGTTACATCGTTGAATTTCGTTTCTTCTCATTTATTTACTTATTTATTTATTACTCACAAAGCTGCGGTCGCAATGTACTCGGATATTTAATTTTCGCACGTATTACTTATACTCAGGTAATTTTGACTTTTTATCAGTTGTATCCTCTTTATATGCAACCCAATTGCATGCTGATAAAAAGCAACTGTATTGCAAAATTTATTAATTTGACGATTTTAAATGCATTATATTTAATGTTCTTTCAAGGATAAAAGCCATTCATCTGATACAGATTTGATTATTTTTCGATAACGTTAATTAACTGCGGTAAATTATACCGGTTAACCTAAAAAAAAAAAAAAGTAATGAAGAACCTGTTCCAAATACGAGTGTTATACGTAATGAACTGATGAGAAAACGATAAGCAGCAGGATAACAATAACCATTGTCGACTGTATTCGATTAATTCATTTGTATTGTTTTCTTCGAAAGTGAAACGATTTTCAGCTTTTAAAGTCTTACTACATATTTCACTTATGTTAAAGTGTGTCCGTAAACGAATAAAACAGGTTCGTGATTCGATCGATTTTATACTGATGAATTTTGCGGAAATGAATAAATTATGGGTACGAATGCAGCATCAGGGTCACACTAGAGAAAAGGAGCGTCGTGAAAAGGAACGGGAAGAACTAAGAATATTGGTGGGCACAAATTTGGTACGACTGTCCGAATTGGAAAGCATCACTTTGGATAAATATTATAAAGTAAGTACAAACATTCTGTAAAAATCGTGCGAAATAATTTTCGTAATATTTTCGTTTAGATTTTATATGTACCATGAAAATCGGTTATAACAACTTAACGAAACGGATACCGCTGCAATTGGCCACTTTACCTGAAACTATATTTTAATCTCTAATAATGAAAAATAGACTGTTGCGACCAAAATTTTCGTACGAAAATAAAAATTATCGCTTATAACGGCGGGGTAATTTATTTTCAAAAGATATTCATAAATAGATTTAATGAAAAAGAAAAACAAAAAAATCGCCCCTTAATTTTTTTTCATTAAAAAATAAAATCTATACAAATAGAATAGGGGGCTATACCCTATTGTTTCTTTTGTTCCGTTTGTTAGCGTTAAATGCTTATTTATAAATTTAACGAAATTTACGGAAACCTCTGGGACATGTTATTAAAAAAATATATTAGAAAGATACTATTACTCATCTCGTTATAATAAAAAATCAAAAATTGCAAATTTCTTCAAAGGTAGCGAAAAATGAACTACTACCGTCTTCACATAATGATTTTTTCCTTTTTTATTCTTAAATTGATTTAGGTTTTATTTTTTTATCCAAGTTTAAATTTAAAAAAAAAAAAAACGTGTTTACGCTTTTGAATTTATTGAGAAATGTGTGTGTGTAGAACTATGATTATAAATAAATGATTATTGGTGTATCGGTGAAAAGTTATTCCGCAACACATATTTTACGGATAACGAAGTAACTGTTTGTTAATAGTAAATTTTGAATATTAAAACACTACAATACTTTATTGGATATCGGATATAATGACGAACCAGTTATAATGATCAGATTAGTCGTTCCCTTTAATGTTATTATAATTGATTTTCACTCGATACGTGTATATATATATATATATATATATATATATATATATATATATATATATATATATATGTATGCGTGTGCGTTTATGTGTGGATATGGATATGTGTGTGTATGTGAGTGTGCGTGTGTATTTACATATATATATATATATATATATATATATATACACGTATATACGTACATAGTGTGTAATGGCGAATAAAAGTTTTCTTCAGACACACTCATTTTTGGTTTGCACTGCAGCGACAACAAATATATTCTGATATTAATCATGATAAGACTTTTACTTCATCGTTATTTTGTTTTTTTGTTTTTTTTTAACAGCGTTACTTTATTGGTAATTATTAATATACAAAATGGTAAAATATGTTTAAAATAATTAACAATAAAGGAATTACACTTTTTTCTTTTTGCTTCGATAAAATACTACCGGATTGAAAATATTTTTCACTTCAGGCTGTGCGATATACTGAGAAGACCGATTGCTCTTACAATAGAAATTAATCTAGATCTGATATTTATTATTTCATTTTATATGTGCATATTTATTTGATATCAGTCATATCGAGTAGACTATCCTCTGCCGTTTACCACAATCTAATATTATCGTATCGGTACGGTGTTTTCACTTGTTGAACAACTCAAAAAAAGGAAATAAAATTTGCGTGTGTAAAATCGGAATTTTTTTAAAATCCCAGCATGATATGGATAAAATGAAGAATGCTATAAAAGTTCCCCCCTCCATCCAGACAAAAATAAAAAAGACTCATTTTTTTTTTTATAATTTAACTATTTTTTGTGACATTAAAATATCTATTTTAGTTGGCAAGTCACATTTCTGTTAGTAATTTAGTATTTCTGTGCAACGAAAAACCTGTATATAGATTCAACTGTTCTATTATTTGGCTAATTAACTAGTAAATTTATGTATAACGGAATATCTGTAGCTACTGACAAAAGATCCGTGGTGACAAATATCATCGGCATTTAAATTATTTACGTTTATTGTAATTGTTTTTTTGTTGTTTTTTTTTTTTTATATTAAATGGGTTCGGTGTCAGCACTGACCCAACTACATGAGCTTAGATCACCTACTCAGATTCTGAGGCGATCGAAGATAGAGAGTATAAAGGAAAGAAGGAGGGGAATAACGGCTAGAGATGGGAAGGAAAGGACAAAGGAAGCATTAAAAGGGATAGGAAGATCCAACGCCAAGAGTTCGGAGTATAGATGAGAACACTCGGGATAAAGAGCAGGGCATTCAAAAAGGATATGGTTGGGGTCGCATATAAAGGGAGTATATTATAATTATGCCATTCTAGATAGTAAAATTAATGGTCCTTGAACTGTACTTCCAACAACGATCTAATCGATTTCCGGATTTTGTACTCGTTTTACAGACGATATTACGAGATTTAAGTAAAATGCGGCGATAGCAACGGTAGTTTCGCGAAAAACAATTTTGTGGCTTATTATATCCGATATTTACGTTACTTTGATTACAAAATGTACAACGACGTGTGACTAAAAAGGGGGAAGGGGAGGGGTATGGACAGCGAATAGTGTTTAGCTATTGCTTGTAATTTTAATTTTATAAAGTGGACAGATAAGTGAGAACTCACACTCTTCTAGAACTGCAAAAAAAAATCACAGATTATAGTCTGCTTCATGTGCCAGACACAAATCCTATTTTCAGTGTTGTTACAGAACTGTTAACCTTTTTTGAACAATAAAGACTGAAGTTAATGGGAGTGTCGTCCGGTTAGTAGGATTATTATGCGATTAGAAATGTAAAAGGGGAGGTCGCGTACACTTCGATGTCTAGCGGTAAGTACATTTCGCGTTTATTCATATGTGTCAGGTGTCACTGATGCTGTACGGTTTTCATTGTATAACAGAAAGTGCGGTGTCTATTTACGCCTTGCGTAAGCCATCTGATTCATGTTGAACTTTTCGAAAGGTTCCGACGTGTTATATTGCCGGCGATCTAAACACAAAAACATTAATATTCTGCCAAGTTGAAATGTTATAGAATGCGTCCGGTGAAATGAATTCAAAATTATTTTCTCACTAACCATAAAATTATCGTATTTTCATACAGAGTTGTTTCCGGAAAAAATTTTAGGTAGTTTTTCCTGAATGATCATTTACATATTATTTATTGATTATTTATTTATATTAGTTACAAGTGAACTACTACGAAAGGAGAACCGATTTATATAAGTGAAAAAAGGTTGTAATTGTTTATCCGTATTTTTGGAGGTGTGTGTGTGTGTGTGTGTGTGTGTGTACGTGCTCGCGAATGTAAGTGTAGGTGTAGTTACGATGATGTGTATAGGCATATTGAAAGGAGAAGTACAATAAAGGAAAGTAAGAGGGGGTTTTAATTGTTAATCGAGGTCACAGAATTCTTATCAGCTATCAATAAATGACTAATTCACGATTGACGTTTGCGGTAATAATTCGGAACGATTAAAAAAGATAAAAACAGACGACCGATTATTTATAATCGTTATTAGGATAGTGTAACCGAAAGCTCAAACGTGTTTTTTTTTTATGAAAATGGATACGAGTATAGCCAGTGATCACATTAATTTTTAGTACTCATACTAGACAGTGCTGGGATCCGAGAATGTGCCGCTTATTTATAACGTTCGTATAATAGCTTCTGTTAGACATGAGTGTATTAAGCACAATTATATCGCTTTGCGCGATATTCGGAAAGCATAACTGTGCCAAGACCATCTGTAACCGTTTATTTTATATTTTTGACGTCAACCTTCATACATTACGACTAAGAATCGAATATATACTTTCAGTGCGTTTTCGACGTTACCGATGCATTGGTCTAAAGTTAGCCTTGCAAATTATTAAAAACGAACAGCGAAGTTGAATATAACACGCGTCATTTTCAGTACTAAATAAACGAAATTACGATTATTGTTTAAAGTAATTTAGTTATAATATCTGTATCAGAATTTTGCTCGATAATTATTTGCCGTTGTTTCTTCATTCAGTCTTTTCAATCCGTTTTCTCCTGAACAAAATCCTCCTCTTTCATTTTTGACATACATATAATGCTGAACTTAATTTTACCACCTATCATCGAAAGCACTCGATCTGTTTTCCCATCTTTTACACACAATCTTTCTACATTATTTACTTTATTTTACATTTTATGGATTAATATTTAACTACAAACAAATTATGAAAATTAAACATTATTTTAAACGTGATGGAAACATTTAAGTTTTTAGTACATTTTTTGTTTTAGGTCACACAAAATCGCTATATGAGTCACGATGAAATTTTATCTCGCTAAGAGGACTTTCGAATCCAATTTTTCGTTGATTCGGAACAATACCTAGTATTCTATAGATGAAAAGGAGATATCTCCATAAATTAACATAAGCGGGTTTAAATGTTTGGCTTTAAAAAAGCTGTACGTGGTTATCGCCGTTGATGATTTTTAAAAAAATTATGTTTATGGGCTGCACCTTTTAACTCACCTTTTTGTCTTTGATCTAATGTGATTTTTGGGGAAAAAAATAAAATACCTGTATTATTTTTTTTTGGCCCCAGTTTTCACCATTTGACCAGTCTACCGGTTTGTCATCTAATACTTGTTTTGTCTCTCCTCTTTAACTATATATTTCTACTTTACAAGATGTTAAGTAATTATTATAAATGTGTAACCTCGTCAGAACATAGGCGCCTATTAATACTTGTAAGATTAACGCCGGTGGCGCGCCAATTTTGAGTAAAATATTATTAATAAAAATTTCTCTTACTCTCTTGTAACCGTCACACTGCCACATAATGTGCTCTATAGTTCCCTCCGTATCGCATTTCGGGCGTGATTCACCATGCATTATACCCATTCTAGTCAAGTGAGCGGGCGTACGATGGTGACCTATTTTCAATCTGCTCATTACGACTATGCAGTCTCTAGCTATTTCTTCTTCTACGAACCAAGCGCTATGACTAATGATTTTTGTTAATGTATGATATGCCTTCCCATTCTGCTAACTAATATTTTGGAAATCTCTATTTCACTTGATAAGTAAATTGTTTTTAATTAAAAGTTTATAATTTCATATTCGCCGCTATTCTGGAAGTGGATCTCGTTAATGCATCGGCCTTTTCGTTACCGGGAATCCCCGAATGCGCTGGTACCCACTTGAGCGTGACCGAGGCGTTTTGTTCTTTTAATTTAGCAATTAATTTTCTCATATTGCATTCCAAACGTCTCTTAAGTTTCATTAGTATCCTTTGGGAGTCCGTAAAAATGAAAAACTTTTTATCTTTTTTTCTCCTAATATATTATACTCTATTGCCATAAAAAATTGCATACAACTCCATTGTATAAGAGGATCCGGCGTATGGTATTTGGTAAGCTCGAGATATATTTTTGTTCGCATAATAAAGCGCTGTCGAATATTTTCCCTGTGATCTATCCAGTCACCGGTGAGTGTATATTATCTCATAGTCCTTAAACTGAGAATTAATTACGCTGTTAAGTTAAACGTTATTGTAACTCATTATCCATTATCTGGATTTCATCTTTTTTTATATCAATATTTAATAGAGTCAATAGCTCTTTCGAATCCAATTGAAGTTAAGGGAGCCGATGATTTGATATAATTTTTAAATGAGAAAACACCGTTGAAAACTGTCTAATTTATCTAAAATTTGCTGTGCCTGGTACTATTTAATTTTATAATGGGATGAAGTCTCTGTTCTTTGATTTTAATGAAAATCTTATCTGCGATTTATTGTAGGCGTACATTTACAAGCGGCTCTGCCGTGTCTGCTAGTATGCGCAATGAATCCTTACTGCTTTATTTTGAATCATTTTTAGCCTTTTATTACTAATTTTGTTAAAGTCGATGAATGGGCCAATATAATCCGTATGTGATCCTATCACAGCTCTATAAATTATTAAGTCTGAACTAGGATGCCCGCCCGCTTTAGTGTCGGAGATAGCCCCCAGAGTATATTTAAACCTTTTTGTACCTTTTTTTTTTTATTAAGTACTTCCTCGTCTCTTCAAACCAACTCATTTTTGATTCAAAAACTAGTCCGAGATATTTGCACGAGGATTGAAATTTTATCGACCTATTGTTTATTTTAATTAAAGGTGAGAAGCAGTTCCCTTTTCTCGTGAGAACTATACCACGAGAGTTTTTTCGGTATTGATTTTTAATTCTAAGTTATTTAGTGAATATATTTTACTTTGTTAATTGCCCGCTGAATTTTTTTAATGGCTATACTAATTGAAGCTGCAGAGACGTTTACGACTACATCATTTTCGTATTGTGTTATACGGGAAAACTTTAGTTTGTATGAGTTTTCTAACTCCGCTATATAAATGATGAACAAAAAGCGGACTTAGAATGCTACCCTGAGGTAGCAGATATGTTAATAAATTTTTTTATTGTATGGAGCTACTGATTTTCCCCCATTATAATAATTATAAATCAATTTAATGTGTTTATGAGGTACCCCGAATTTTTCTATTTGCTAGGCTAATATTATTAAGTTAACATTATCGTATGCTGACTGTAAATCTATGACGATTGCTATAGTGCACCGACTTTTTTCGCAACATGTTAAAAATATCAACCGTAAATAAAGTTAAGCCTTCTCGTTGAGAAATCCATATGGTGTTTTTGGAAATTTATTGTGTTTAAAAGCGTACTAACTCAATCTTTTATTAAGAATGTTTCGCAATGTTTTACCTAAGCAAGATAATAATGAAATTGGTCTGTACGATGAGTAAACCTCTCCGGATTCTTCCCAGGTTTAAGCGTGGGGCATATGAAATGTTCTTTCCATTGCGGGGGACAATAACGGTCATCTAAAATCTTATTAAAAAACAGTAATAAATATTGTTTAGCTACCTTAGGTAATAATTTAATAGCCCTGTACGGTATATTATCGAATCCAACGCTTGTATTTTTATTGTGATTTATACTGATGGTCTAATTCGCTTATTGAAACTTCTTCCTTAAGCGCTCTTTCCGAATTGTCATTAGACCGAAGAGGTGTGGCGTAGATGTGTCGTTTGGATTCTCAAACTGATTTATGAAGTATTTTATTCATGGTGTAATTGTATTGTAATTTTTATTAGAGAGGAAGGCTTTTTAAACCATTGCATTCTCTGCCATATCTCCTTCAGACTCATTCTAGGCCTAATGTCACTACAGAATTTTCTTTACTCGCTTCTTTTGATATTTTTTAAGGCTTTCTTGCCTGTTGTTTTTTATAATTGATGCTAGAGCGCTTGACTCCCGATATGGAGGTCGCGGGTTCGATTCCGAACGACGACGAACTTATTACAAGAATTAAATAAATAAATAATCGCTAATAATCACGTGGAAGGCAATGGCAGACCATCACGTATAACATCATATGCGCGCTAGGTCAGTACACAGCAGACACACACGGGACTGCACTTGTATATCGATAAATCAAACGATCACCATCAGTTCCGAATGTAGTCTTGCGTGTGTACACCTGCGTTGCATATATAATAATTGCCTAGTACACTATGCCTGTGTCTGTAGTACAGCAGAGATGTACGAATAGGTAGTACCCACCAACCACATTAGGTTGAGGAGAGAAAGAAGAAGATGTTTTTGGCAGAGGCTAATGCTGCTTTTTTATCTATCCGTAGATCTTACCTCGCGTATCGGTCCCTTATTAAACGTCTTCATATTTATCCAAATAACCTTGCTCCTGCATATTCTTCTCTCTTGCAAGATTGGCGTGTGTCCTCTAATAAGGTTCCCGTTCTCTGCTACATTGTCTCTCGTTTTATTTTTCGACTAACTTCCACTTTCCCATTTTAAGTTGTCAGATTTTCTTCTAATCTTTTTTCCTTGCCTTCTTAAGTAAAATATATCCCGGCTCATGCAACAGTTTATAGATTTGACCAAGCAGTTTCATTATTTTCTCCTAACCATACTCTAATTTTTACGGATTGATCCAAAATGGCACACAGAGTGGGTGCATAAGAGTGACATGGACATTAATATGTATAATCGGTTCTTCTAATTTTTCTTATTGGCAAAATATTTCGTATTTCTTGAGAAGTTTTCAATAAGGTTAATTCTGAGAGTTGTATAATTCAAATATTATAAATTTTTGTTAATTATTGCCAAAATTAATTATTAAAATATGATTTTTTTTTTTTTTTTTAAAACAAACTTGAAATTAATTTGTTCTTGTTCCACAAAATTATTTCATATATATATATATATGTATATACAAATTTCATCGAAAACTGATAGAGCCGTTTTCAAGATAGTTCAAACATACGAATATAAAATTCTTGCCTCATATTACTTAGTAAAAAAATTAAATTACCTTTTTTATTACTTAAAATAGTAATTCCATAAAGAACGCCGAAAAAGTTATATGTTTAGTACTTTATCAACTATTTTTTTTATTACGAAATGATTTATTATATCATTTGAAATGGTGTCAAGTTCATGAACATTGATATTTTAGAATGTCCTATATAAAGGAGATATAAAAAACAATGAAGGGACTGTTAAACATAAAGAAATTATGTTAATTATTTGCACTTATATGTATTTCCTTGAATCAAAAGTGATTATTTAGAAATTAGAAGTAGAAGTGGAAAAATGACGATATCGGATGAGATAAATATGCTAGAAAACAGGTGTGATGTGCAAAAGTATTCAATGCACTTTGAGCTCCTTAAATTAAAAAAAGCAATAAATGAATGAGTGTATTAAACGTTACACTTTCAACGATGAGAAGCTTGTTTTTTTTTTCTGTGGAATGAAAAATCAACAATAAAATTAACTGCTACTAGACTGAATACAGTTCCATTTGCGTTTTTGCTATTTTCATTATTAATTATCGAAATTAATTTTAAAAATTTATTGAAATCTAGGAGAAATCATTATTGTTACAAAAAAAAAAAAAATTAATATTATTATTATTATTATTATTATTATTATTATTAGAATGGTTTTGTGCTGCTCGTGCTATTTCAGCGCATAAGCGAATTTAAATGTATTTTATATATTATCTATTCCGTACTACCTATTTATATAAATATATAAATTATTATTATTATGATCATTCTTTGGCACTATTTTGGTTAAAGTATTTTTCATTACCATATTTATCAGTTCTCAATATGTATTAAATATAAATCATACAATTGTTTACCATATTATGTACACCGGTTTTAAATAATTAATCTATTATACAAATTTTTGAAAATTTAATACACAGTTTATTGACTTCGTTAGTGCTATTTTAGACTGATAAATGTATCTTGACCGAAATTGATAACATTATTTTCTTAACTGTTACTGTTTCATTAACTGCGCCGGAATATTTATTCATGTTCGAAACACGGTTTAAAGTGACCGGCTAGAACATTCTAAATACAATCAGTATGGTGGCCTTCTATATGTTGCCGCCCAATATTACATAGTTTGTGAAATTCCTGTTAGGAAACAAATCTGTTACCGATAGAAGCAAATCGGTCTTTCACAAAACAACGGAAATTCCAAGTTATCATCAGACTGATCAAACTTACTTGTAGTTTGTTCTAATAGCTTTAGCAGTAATGCGCGATGAGAGAAATCGATAGTAATGTTTCTGAATTATCACCGCGTATCAACTGATTAATGACATCGTGTATTTGCGAAGACAGCTCGGAAAGAAAATATTTAATAGAATGAAACGAAGTTTGTTTACTGCGAGAGAAGTCAGATTTGCTAATCTGGAGGAATACACCAGTACGGATAACTTCATAGGAAATGATATTATTATTGTTATTCTCTTCTCCGCTTTTCGCAGGCTTACGTTGTAGCTTCTCGGGCATGAACCAAAGAGAAGTACGTTATGTTTCTTTGAACATTCTGCATATATGAGTGGAGTCAATGATGACTGATTTCTGAATATCGGCTACCAGATTTTCATAGTTTAGATGTAATTCGACAGCACTTTTCCTTAAAGTTACTGGTACAACCGCCATTGTTGATATGACGAATGGTATTATCCTGACCCTATTCATAGCCCAAAGTCTTTTAACCTCTACGGCTAATTCCATGTATTTATTAATTTTCATAGAGTATCTATTTTGAATGTTTTCGCTGTTCACAACTGTAATATCAATAAGGGCCACATGTTTATTCTTCTTATCGACTAACGTTATATCAGGTCGGTTCGCAGAGACTGTTTTATCTGTTATTATTTATTCCAGTATATCTTATGCGTTTCATTTTCAGCGATATCAGGTGGTTTACACTTGTAATAAGGTTCATTATTAATTATTATACCGTGTAATTTGCATATTTCTTTATATATAATCTTAGCCACATTGTTATGTCTGTGTGTGTACTGCGTTTGTGCCAGCATGGGGCATCCTGCGAGTATATGATCTATGGTCTCCAGGTTTCCGTTACACTTTCTACAGTTTTCGTTTTCTATCCGTTCTTTTAATATTCTCTTCCTATATACACGCGTTTCCCATACACCATCTTGTAATGCTAACATGAAACCCTCTGTCTCTGGATAAATCGTACCAGCTACTAGCCATTTGTGCGTGTTTACTCTATCAACTGAGTCTTTATTTATCGCTGCCCAGCATTTACCATGGAGGGGCTTTTCATTTAAGGCGTTGAGCATGTTCCTTTCGCTGTTATCGACTAATATCTGTATTTCATTTGTTACTTCCGGGGATGCCAGCTTTAATGGTGTATAATCATCATCACAGTCCCTGAGTATCTTGTAAATCTTTTGTTCTACTGCCTTTGCATACCAATATTTTCTTAATCCTAGCAGTTGTTTATTGTGTAGGCTTTTAAGGCACATTATTCCTCTCCCTCCTTTCACTCGGGAGAGAGTCATACGTTCCACAGCAGCATGCGGGTGGTGCATTCTATGATCTGTTAAAGAGGTTCTTATTTTTCGTTGCATCTCTTCTAGCTCAGTATTATTCCATTTGACCACTCCAAAAGAATATGTGAGTGTTGGTACTACAAACGTGTTTATTGCTTTAACTATATATTTAGCTTACATTCTAGTTGAAAGTATCAATTTTAATCGCTTTTGGAATATCTCTATTAATTTCTGTTTCATCTTTTTGTGTTGTATACCATGTTTTTCGACCATTCCTAGGTACTTATAGTATGCATCCGGTTCAACATGCTCTAGCTGTATGTTATCCGATAGTACTATTGGCGGCGTGATTTCAACTTTTCCTTTAACTGTATTTATAATGGCGCATTTTTCTAATCCGAATTCCATGCTAACATCTTTGGACATCGAGCTGACAATTTCTAACAATGCCCTCAATTGCGTACTATTCTTAGCATAAAGTTTTAGGTCATCCATATAAAAGAGGTGATTTACTAATATTCTTTCAGTTTTAACGCGTACTTCATAGCCATATTGTGTTTCTTTTAAAGCTGCAGATATAGGGTTCATAGCCATTACAAACCAAAGTAGGCTAAATGCATCTCCTTGAAATATTCCACAGTGTATTGGTATTGTATTCGTTGCCATATGTTTGTCTCCCTGAGCAACCTGTAGCCGTGTATTCCACTGTTTCATACATCTTTTAAGTATAGCGATGACTACTGGCGATACTTTATATATTTCTAGCACTTCTTCCAGCCAGCTGTGAGGGATTAGATCATATGCTTTCCTGTAGTCAATATAGGCGACGCTTAAATTTCTGTGATTTTTACGGGCTTGCTGGTGTATTATTGAATCGATCAGTAATTGTTCTTTACACCCCATTGCTCCCTTGCGTACTCCTTTCTGTTCCCAGTGTATTAGTTGATTGTGTTCCAGGTGGCTGTATACTCTGTTAGTTATTACTGCAGTAAATATTTTATAAATCGTTGGCAGACAGGTGATTGGTCTATATAAATTTGACGGATCGTCTGCATGTTGATCATCCTTCAGTTTCAAGTATGTTATTCCACTTGTAAAGAATTGCGGTATAACGTTTTTCTTATATACTATGTTGTTGAATACCTCGGCCATCTTACTATATATTACAGTAAACTTTTTATACCAGAAATTATGTATCCTGTCCAACCCTGGCGCGTTCCAGTTACTAGTTTTTCCTATCACATACTGTAGTTCTGTAACTGTTATGTCATCCCATCTCATGTTCTTTATTATTTCGCACCTGGTACGTTCGGCTGTGTGCCAAGTACAGTTTTCATTATGCCTTCTCACTTGACTCCATAGTGACTTCCAATATCGCTCAATTTTATCCCTATCAGGTAATCTTTGTTCATTTGGGCTGCTTTATTTTTTACTGAGATTCCTGTAGAACATTTTTTCGTTGATCGCGAACTGTTTATTTTGTTTTTTCCTTTCATACGACACTGTGTACCTTTTTAGTCTTCCTGCATAAGCTTGCAACTTTTGGATTTTTATCTCCAAGATACCAACCATTATTTCATTGTATTTTTGAATATGTTCCACTTTCGGCATCTCGCCTCTATTCATTTCTTTATATATTTTTTTTGTTTCACTTAAGACTTTTTTACTTCTATTGGCTTTACGTACATATTGCGTTAATATATTGACCTCTTTCCTTAGTCGGTTTACTATATTCTGTAACCTTATTTTCCAGGCTGGGTCACCATATCTCATTGGTGCAGCTCTGGGTTCTTGCCCATTTAACATTAATACTGTTTGAGCAGCACAATATGTGTATCTATGTAGCTCTTCTAACATATTAATCTCTTGTATGACACTTGTCAGGACTATATTTGCTGTTCTTAACAATTTATGTGTGCTGCCTCTGATGATCAGTTTTCTCAATGCCGGCCATGTTTCCGGATCTGTATCATATATATTGCACAGTGTAGCGAATTCATTTTTAAAGCTTTCGATATATGCTCTATCGTCATTATCTATATCTTGTACTCGGTCGTTGTTAATTTTACAATTATTTGTATCCGATCTATCCTTCTCCGTTTTACCATCCCAGTCTGCGGCTTCTGCCTCTTCTTGACTTTTTATTATTTCTTGTCTTTCTGGATGTTCTTTATCTTCGGTCTTTTGCGATACTTGAGCTTTTAGACCGTCTAATGTTTGCTTTGGTATTAAATTCCGTACTGTAATGGTGCGTATTTGATGTGCAATTCGCTGTACCGTACAGCTTGCTAGCTCTGGGATTTCTTTAACTACTGCACTATAAGTGGCCTGTCTGTACCCGGTCATCATTGTTTCACCCTTTGTGGTTTCATAATAACATCGCATAATCTTAATATTCATATCATAGTCCCATTTGCGACGTTTCTTCTGTAATCCCACA
This sequence comes from Icerya purchasi, assembly GCA_039619475.1. Lineage (NCBI taxonomy): Eukaryota > Metazoa > Arthropoda > Insecta > Hemiptera > Monophlebidae > Icerya > Icerya purchasi. The sequence goes on from CM077115.1 coordinate 246,570,501, forward strand.
TTAGTGGTCCCTCTTGGGAAAGCACGTTCTGTAGGTGTTATTATTATTATTATTATTATTATTATTATTATTAGCCTTAATAACGTTACACAATATACGTTGAAGTAAATAAACTATTGTATAATTTAATTTAGCCCTGAAAACGGGCAAAGATAGCGTTACAAAAATGATTACTGAAACGCAGACAAGCAAGAACGATGTTAATCCGTTTACTAAAATCGACACGTTAGCGGTACTCTAAATTTCACCAGTGAGTAATAATAATATATCAACGGTATTTAAGAGTGGTTGTAATAAACGAGCAACTTTAGGAGACGTATCGATTTTGGACGAGTCAATCAGAGTTGGCCAGCAGCGATTTTCCAAAAATCGACAATCATCTTTCTGCTGATAATAATAAACTTTTCCTTTCTGTACGTGGTTTACATTAAAATGGTTCGAAATTTACATAAGCCGAGTTGTCGATAATATATTATTCGTTAAAAAACACAAAAATGCTCTTATTCTCTTTGTTTCGAAACAAGTTGAAACGGTTAAAGGATCCTCTATTCATAGAACGCGATATTATATTACGCGGTACCGGCGGAAGCAATATGTCATACACGGCACGTTGTTTAAATTTTGTATAGTGCATATGTATTTTTGGAAACTGCTTAAATTATACACAATCACGTTTCGATTCAAATAATGTTTTTGTTTCAAAATTTCCTATTGAAATAGATGTAAAAAAGCGGAGCAATAATGACTTTTTCAGCTAGTTAGGAATACAACTTGAATTATGTTTATTTTTTTTGTATCTCTCATTTAATTAATTTATTTAATAGTAGTTTAAAACGGTATAGGGAAATAATATAACAAAAATTAATTAAAATAAACGGCCAATACAAATTACGTGACTTAATACTAAGTGAATAGGCGCAATTTAAGTGGTATTTTTAAAGGCTTTTATTTAGCCTGACCTTCGTATTTGTATTCTTGCAAATCTTAGAACGCTAGCATGTCCAAAAGTACTAGGGAAGTTTTAATGAAAATTGGTAATATGAATTTCTTCTAGAAGGTTTGCTCCTTATTTTTATTGCATTAATAAATAAATGCCTTTCTTTCAAAAAATTTTATATAATTCTTTAATGGTTTTGTTACTTTAAAAATAAGAAAGATGAAAATATAAATACGATTATTTCGACAACAGACTAAAATAAATGTAAAAATGCCCTTTGGACTTCTAATACAGAAATATTCACTATTTTTCTTTATTTCAGTAACATTATTGCGTAGGAAAATGTGAAATTATGTAACTTCATCGCTTCAGGTACGGTAAATCGCTTTGAGTGCGACTACCACCATATCTAATACTGTAAAATACAATTTCATGTTACGCCGCGCGATGTAATATCACGCTTTGCGTGTAACAACTTTAATTCTCGACTTCCGTAATATTTCTTCGTTTCGTCGATAATTCGTTTTCTTGTGTTGAATTCAGCTTACATTATTATCTTGTCGTGATTTTTTTTTTTTTTTTTTTTGGCGTTTTCAATCACAACTATAGAGTTATTCGGTCTATTGTGTATTTAATTTCGTATGAGCGCGTATGTGTTTTTATTGTTAGTATCGCTAACTTGGTCTTTTTTCCAGTTAAAAAAAAAAAAAATTAAAAGGATACCAGTAAAGCAAAATTTCATACCGCATTATAAACCGGTATAAGTAAAGTTTTAATCCATTTTATTATATTTTGTAATTTTGATTAATTTTAATTCGTAAACGATCTTAATTTGTTTCCTGATTTACTTAATAAGGTTGTATTGCCCGGTGTATTAGAGCAAGTAGTCAATTGTCGAGATGCTATTGCGCAAGAGTACCTAATGGAATGCATTATTCAAGTAAGTATGATTTTTTGGCATTATTTAGAAAATCTGAAAAAGACGTAATGAAAATGGTAATACTTATATCGGAAAAAAACTCTACGTGATCTTAATGCATTATTGTTCTATGTAAATGCTATAATGAAAGATTACATTAGGTGTCTCAAGAAGTTTCAAAAATTGGGCTGAAGATTTAACGGGAAAACAATTTTTAAATCGAGATTGTCCTTTACAAGTATTCGTCAAAGAATTGTTTGTCGGAAGAAAACAGGATGTAGTGCTAGAAAGATTGATGATTTTCTGAAAAGTCAAAGGGCAAATTTTACTGAAATTTATTTCTATTTCGCGAGCCTTATAATTTTTTTTCCGTTGCGCTTTATTTTACTAAATTTAAAAACAAGTTCTGTTTAGGAAAACTCTCTCCCGTTTCTGTATAGATTTGTATTTTTCACCTGCTGTTGATGTTTGGAGAAATTTAATCTGGCTTTTTCTTTAAGCAAAAGTCCTAGCTGCGTCCATGATTTTAATCTAATGTTATTTTTTGTACAAGGTAAGCCCTACAAAGTGGTCAAGGCCGATTTTTTTTTGCGCGAAATTCAAATTTTTAGGTGCGTTCGAAAATTTCATTTTAAAATATTTTTAAAACAAAGATAGACGACACTCCGGAAAAATTATATGTTGTGTAAATTAGCGCCAAAAATATGTATGAATTTTTTCAGATTTTTAAAAGTGGTGGAACAAGGTCAAAAAAAATAAAAACCGTTTTTTTTTCGAATTTTCGCCTATACACATACGCCCTTTCCCTCGCATCCAATACTTTCGTATGCAATAATTTTAGGCAGAAAATTAACTTTGGAAGCATTATGGATTGTAACATATCGAAAAGAAGTCAGAAGTTTCCAATTTTTACTCTCAAGTGCCAGAGACCTTAAAAAGCCCATTATACTGATGACAATCACGCATATACGCATATATTCTTCTACAGTATGTGTAAATATGCACATTATATACTTTTTGAAAAGGAAGATACAGATGTACTGAATGCATTGTTTTGGGTTGTCTATTAAACGCCACCTAGCGGGAGCAATCATCCCGATTCTTCACAATACGCCCGAACTCGCGTGTACTGTATTTCTTTATACAGTAACATGTAACGGGCACGCGAATAATACAGAACTAAAGCAATTAAATTATTTACAGGATAAATGTTTGAAACTCTGTGTAGGAAAAAAATATGAAACTCTTTCAAATATAAGTTCTTCAAATATTAGGAAAAGACATTTAATACTTACTCCAAAAATAATACTTAAATACAATATACTAATTAAATATATAGAAACAGAAATCAGTGTAACACTAAGAAATAACTGTAATTACAGATTGCGTAATGTTAGACAATACGAATATCAATATAGAAGACACGCTAATAAACATGAAGACAAATTACAACAATTGCTTTTAACAAAGTTACACTTAATAATATACCGGTATAAATAATATTATAAAAGGAAACAAAAATAAATCAAGTAAAACTAAATTAAAGGAAATTCTGCTAGGAAATAGTGAATAATAACAAACACCGAACTATATAAAACACTTAGGTGTGTGGATGCACGTGTGTGTGCGTGTATGGGTGTGCATATTTGTAGATGTAGGTGTACATATGCGTGTATGTTATATATGCATTGTTAATTTGTGAGAAATAGATATTTAAATGATATATAAAGTAGTTATAGATGAATAATGATAAGTTATAGAAACTAAGCATGTAATCTAAACTTATTAAATAAATTTACTCGTGTGTATTTATTTTGGGAACCCGCCGACAAGTCAACTGACTTGGTGGGGACTAAGGTATCGCACATGAATTAATAAAAAAAAAAAAAAAAAAATTACAGAATTTTAGGAACTATACATTATATGAAATAATACCTAGAAAGTGGGTACGATATTTTTGATTATTGAAAGAGCTGCAACAAGGAAGTTAAATAATAACTGTTTTTCTCGCACTTTAGCATTTGCCTGCTCATAGCCCTTTCACGCAATTTTTTCTGTATCATGTTCATTTAAAAACCCTTTTCCAACTTTTTTTTCTGCTTGATTGAGTGCGAATATCATCTTGGAAAATTCCAAAAACTTTCTTGAAGTTACCTACTCTGGCTTCTTATTCAACGCAAACACATTATATTCATAAGCATGAAGGCTGAATTTGCTAAAGTTCTTGGACTTATTGGCTTAGGTTCAGTAAGTAATTAAATCTGCAAATCGTCCAAAATAATATAAATAATATTCGTAATACAAATTCTGTCCTGAAATCAATTGTTTATTCTATTTATGATTAACGACATTCCTGTTCGTCAACATACACTTGAATCTCGAAAGCTGCATGCTGTATTCGAAATTGAATTATGTTTCTGTGGAAAACCGCATGGCGGCGTCAGGCGTAGTTGTTTATTGTTGACGGCGTCAGGCGTAGCTGTTCTCTGTTGACGGCGTCTACTTTATAGATAGAGACTCTATCATAGAGCTGCAAGGTCTCCTTTATCCTTTGCTACAACACATGATTTGTTTTCTCTAGTATTTACGTTTAAGTTGATCTTTGCATTACAATTATTGAAGTAATTATTGGTTATTTAATGAAGAAAAAATTGCGTGAAAGGGCTATGAGCAGGCAAATGCTAAAGTACGAGAAAAACAGTTATTATTTAACTTACCTTGTTGCAGCTCTTTCAATAATCAAAAATATCGTACCCACTTTCTAGGCATTATTTCATATAATATATAGTTCCTAAAATTCTGTAAATATATCTGTTACATGTTACTGTATAAAGAAATACAGTACACGCGAGTTCGGGCATATTGTGAAGAATCGGGATGATTGCTCCCGCTAGTTGGCGTTTAATAGACAACCCAAAACAATGCATTCAGTACATCTGTATCTTCCTTTTCAAAAAGTATATAATGTGCATATTTACACATACTGTAGAAGAATATATGCGTATATGCGTGATTGTCATCAGTATAATGGGCTTTTTAAGGTCTCTGGCACTTGAGAGTAAAAATTGGAAACTTCTGACTTCTTTTCGATATGTTACAATCCATAATGCTTCCAAAGTTAATTTTCTGCCTAAAATTATTGCATACGAAAGTATTGGATGCGAGGGAAAGGGCGTATGTGTATAGGCGAAAATTCGAAAAAAAAACGGTTTTTATTTTTTTTGACCTTGTTCCACCACTTTTAAAAATCTGAAAAAATTCATACATATTTTTGGCGCTAATTTACACAACATATAATTTTTCCGGAGTGTCGTCTATCTTTGTTTTAAAAATATTTTAAAATGAAATTTTCGAACGCGCCTAAAAATTTGAATTTCGCGCAAAAAAAAAATCGGCCTTGACCATTTTGTAGGGCTTAAAAAAACCTACATTTAAAAAAAAAAAGAGTGTTCTAGGTCAAAAATTGACGAAGCTAGACGTAAAAACCCTCAAAATGGAAAACATTTTTTTTTGAGGGTAGGTTTAGGTTTAGGGGGCTGAAAATTTGCACAGAGGTATACTTTTTCATATACAAAATGATGGCACCATCACTTTTTCGATATGCTTCGGGGGTCGATTCGCCTATCTTACCCGGCTAGGCCCTTTGTAAGCGTATTCAATTTTGAGTCACAACATCGCGATTGTGCGAAAATCACCAAGATATTTCGATTTCTATAGCAGTGCCCGATACTAATGATAAGATATTCTTATTTTGTTTGGAGCTGGCAGTATTCTTTTTAGGCGAAAAAATTGATTAACCTCTATTTTTTCACCGATTTTTAATCTGCCGGTCCTGTGAAGAGAGATACTTTGCAACTTCCGCGATATGTTACGAACAGATTTTTTAAAAATTTTATACTTAAAGTAAAGTAAAGTAAAGTGAGTCCCGTACCTTTGATAGGGCGTCGGGGATTGTAAAGTTAAGGTTCACAATGTACTAAGCCTGACGGCACTAATGAGAGTAGGGGGATTAGTTCCTTTCTACTTGGGATCCGCCTTTACTCCCCCCCCCTCGAATTTCACGGTACCAAATTATTTCAGACTGAGTAAACTCAGGATCGATTCGGATCCGGAACGAGACAAGTCTCGAACCCGTATCCTCTGATTTAGTGTGCAAGCACCTTAATTAACCTATATTAAATAAAATCTTGGAAGTAATCTATTTGTTTAATTTATTTTTGCGCATTTACCCTGAGCTTTTCTTTGCCGTAAATTTTAAATTAACCCTGAATTCAAACGATAATTCCGAAAATAGTTCTTTGGTTTTTTAAAATCCCCATTAAGTTTCTGTTGCTTATACGTCACAGTTTGAATTATCCATAAGAAAATAATTCTGTTTAATATAATTTTTAACGTAGAGTTAATTGTATTTACAGATGACAATTATAAAATAAAAAATTAAATTGGCGCATTCGGACGAGATGCAGTTCATTTATAACGATGTATTTCCCCTCCAACTTACAGTGACTCCCAAAAAGATCCGCACAAGTAAGAAATTTCGTTTTTTTACACTGTAGAGACAATAAAAAACGCAATGAAAATTTTAAAAAAACTTTTATTAATAGCATAACATCACAGTCATACAGATCACATAATAAGAAAAAAAGATAACGAGAAAAATATCAAAATAATAAGTTATATAAAAAAAAATGAAAAAAAACATCGCTCAAAAAGAACCGCACAAAATCGAAAACGCGAGGAAAAAAAGCGAAACGCTCTAGAAATTTAAGTTAAAAAACTAACTTAATATTTCGTTGAGTATCCTTTTTGGTCAATGACGCATTGTAACCTATTTGGCATACTACTTACAAGTTTACCTAAGTATTCTTTGTCCAGTTTTATCCACTCCTCGTCAATTCTTTTCTTCAGCTCTGCTTTGGAAATAACCGGCGTCTGATGAACTCGACGGTCCAATTCATCCCAAAAGTTTTCAATAATATTCAGATCCGGTGATTGAGGAGGAGGATGGATCACTTTTGGGCACCGGTAGAGCTGTCATTCTTGCACAATGCGAGCTCGATGTTTAGGATCATTGTCCTCATAATATTTAAACGAGTGCAAGATACCCATTGTCGCGGCACTTTTGTGCAAATTGGCTTTCAAAAGCTCCAAATATCGACGCGAATCTAGAATTCCATCGATAAATACTAATTCGCCTAAACCATGGGCTGATACACACCCCCAAACCATCATCCCGCCACCACCGTGCTTTATTGTAGGTTTCAGATTACAGGGATTCGTTTCTTCATTTGGCCTACGCCAGACCATACAATGTCCATCTGAACTAAAAACATTGAATTTACTTTTGTCAGCGAAAATGACGTCCCCCTAATAAGTACCTGGCTTTGAAACGTATTCCTTCGCGAACTGTAAACGTTTGCGCCGATTCACTTCGCTGATAAAATATTTTCGTCGTGCAGCACGTCTTTTGTATCCAGCATTTCTTATAGTTTGTCGCACCGTTTCACATCCGACTTTTTTCTCACATTCACTGGCAATCTTCGGAACACTCAATCCGGCATTTTTCTTTATTTTATGGACGATCAGGCGTTCCTCGTGCGGCGTTAGAATCTTTGGACGACCAGGACTATGCTTTAAGTTCATTCTATTTTCGTGTTTATATCGCTTTAGAATGTCGTATACGGTTCAACGTTTCATATTTAAGATCGTACATATTTCTCGTACAGACTTACCCTTCTTATGATTCCAAATTACTACTTAGATCTTCTCCGTAGACGTGTATTTACCCTTATTTTGGATTCATACAGAGAGCACTTTAATGGAATGTGCAAACACCACGCGATTTACATACAAATGTACTGGTACTTGTTTTTTGTGCGCGAACGTAGCGCATTTTGATTATTACAAGCTATCTGCGATTCCCCGTATGAGTCACCCCCGTTCCTATTGCGCTACAATGCACGGGTTTTCCCATCTAACATCATCGTGCGGATCTTTTTGAGCGATGATTTTCTTCATTTTTTTACATAAATTCCTCTTTTTTGGTATTTTTCTCACAATCTTTTTTTCTTATTATGTGATCTGCGTGGCTGTGATGTTGTACTATTAATAGGCGTCCTTTTTCATTTTTTATTTTATTGTTTATCGCTTCTACAGTTGCAAAAAACGAAATTTCTTACTTGTGCGGATCTTTTTGGGAGTCACTGTATATCGATAACTGACGCTTTTTTTATCTGCAATTAACAACGGTTTTTCGGAGTTTATTTGTTTATTTAAATTTTCTAACTGTCACCGAATAAATTTTTATGAAGTGGTACTGAAATAGTTTTTATGTAATTGTAATGTTCCATTTAATTTCATTTCAAAATTTACTTTACTTTCAGGTGTTTCCGGACGAATTTCATTTAGCCACATTGGGAATATTTTTGAAATCGTGCGAAGAACTACAACCTGGCGTAAATGTGAAAAACATCATCATAATAATGATCGATCGATTGGCTACTTACACGCAAAATAATCCGGAGGCAGGAAATTATAAATTATTCGAAATATTTTCCGAACAGATAGCATCTATTTTGCAGGTACGATAATTTTTTATTAACATTTTAAACCTTCCTTTTTTATATCATATTTTTTGAGTTTTTTTTTTTTTTTTTTTTTTTTTTTCAGTGTATTTCATTCCATAATGGAGCGTAGTAAACTATTTGCTATCTTGAAAACGAAGATTATTTCACTGTTTAAATGTAGTATTGTTATTTTAAATGCTCACAATTTCGATCTTTGTAAATTTTATTTTTCTTAAAATATTCGCTAAATGGTAGATATTTAATTTTGACAACTCTGCGCAATAAATAAAAAAAACGATTTTATTTTCAAAAATTTATCTAAATCCTCAGATATACAATGAACGAATGTGTAGGAGTAGAAAAAAATTTTTGGAAATATGCAAATTCATATATGTTTTTCTCATATTTTTAATAATAATTACGCTCAAATTTCGACCAATGGGCGAACACTAGTATATAAATATATATAATGACGCTAAGCATTTCGGTTACATACCTATAGCGCTGGTTCTAATCGACATATCTACACCTATATATTTTTTTTTTTTTCTTAATACAAGAGGAAGAGGCGAATCTATATTTAAAATTCATATGTATACATTTTCTCGGGTAAAATCGGCTTTATTTACATAACGTATTACAACAGTTCGAATAGAAAATGGTAAAACATATTCGATAGAAAAAATAAAAAAATAAAAACTAGATAAATTATTTACTCGTCGTTGTCGTCGGATTCGCATCTCTTGCTTCAAGAGATTGCATTTATATTCTTCGATTTCTGGCGTATCTAATCGTGTCTCCTAGACACTTTCGCACGAACAGTTGGATGGTGCATTCGTGGTTACTAGCTCCGATCTTCTTGTTCCTTTAATCGGCTTTCCCTGAATTCATCCTTGTAATGCTAGGATGAATACACCGTTTTCCCGGATTTTATGTGCTATGTATTTCAGCTTTCGGGCTTGATATTTTCAACTATCGTTTTGTTTTCTTCATTCACTTTTGCTAATACACTGATACGTTTGTTGCAAAATCAGTCTAAGGTGTATTTTTAATAATCTTCGATAATACCACATTATTTCAAGGGCGTTCAGTCTCTTCTTTCAATATCCGCATTTATTGTCCAAGTTTCACACGAATATTGTAGTACTGTCCACACGGAGAATCTCATTATTCTTTTCCGCAGGCCTATGCTCAAGGTTCGGTTTTTCAAAACGTTGCTAAGGTTATTTAATAGGTTTTCTTTGTCATACCGATTCTACTATTAATTTCTTTTAGGTCTCTTCCGTCCTCAATTATGAAAAACTCGGTGACATTCTCGATTTTTTCATTGTCGTATCACGATTTCTGCTTTTTTATCATTGGTTTTCGAGAATTTCACGACTTTCGTTTTTTTCGCGTTGATTTTCATTCCAAATTTCAGTCCCGTACGATTTATTCTATCAACTAGTTTCTGCATTTGAGCTTCCGTTTCAGCTTTAATTTTACCTTATCGTCCGCATAGCTTATTTCATCGATTCTTTGTTGTCCATTGATCTTCAGACTGATTCCTTCAATTTGTGCCTTTTTTGTTATTTCGTCTGCGTAGATGTTGAATAACCGTGGAGAGAGTGGACATCCTTGTCTTACTCCTCTTTTCATACTGCCCATTAGAGTATTCCGCGCCCATCTTGATATTTGCGCACTGTTCCCAGTATAAATTCTTTATTACCTGCAAATCTTTGTCATCAATATTGTATTTCTTCAGTATCTTGATCAATTTTTTTCATGTTTTACCCCATCGAAAGCTTTTTCATAGTCAATGAAACACGCGACAATATCTCTGTTTGCCTTCAGGGGGTTCTTTGTATAATTGTTTTCAGAAGCGCAATGGCATCTCTGGTTCCTCTTTTTCGGACGAATCCGTATGGTGTTTCGCTTAGTTCTTACTATGGTAAATATTTAAAATAAAGTGATTACCATGGTAAATATAAATTAAACGTAAACGTTTAAATGTGCAAGCTAACGTTTCATTCTTCTTCTTCTTCGTGCGACCCGATTCGGGTATAGCTTAATCACCATTCATCGTCCGTACCAACTGGCGGAATGAGTCCCGGTCTCTTGCAGCTTGGAACAATTGTTGTACATTTGTGACTCCAGTCCACGCCTTGATATTTTGGAGCCAAGAAATCCTTCTTCTTCCTCGTCCTCTTTTCCCTTCTATCGTCCCCATCATTATTATCTGCAGTAGATCATAAGTTGGTCCTCTCATGAAATGTCCAAGGAATTTTGTTTTCCGTTCCTTAATTATATTCATTAATACTAAATCCGTCTTCATTAATCGTAGCACCTCCGCATTCTTACGTTAATAAGATTAAAATCGATTATAGTGAAATTACTTTTCATGTCGTTGATATGAATTTTACTATAAATATTGCCAGATTGAAGACTTTAAATGTACGTAATAAACATTTTATTACTGTTGTGTAATAAATCTATTGCCTTCCATTTATTTATTGAAAATAAAATGCTTTATGATTATCGTAGGCATGCGACAGAATTTTTTTTACGTATTTTTACATAGAATAAGAGTTCACGTTTGTCAAATGGGCGGCAGTCGGGTATCGACTAGTGGGCGACCTAAATGCTTTACGGTAGCCATAGGTATGCGACGAAATTGCTTCACGTATTTTTAGGAGGCAACGTCTGTTGAAATAGGCTGCATTTGAATTTCGACTGAGGGGCGAACCTAGTATATGGATAATGTGTGGTATGTGTTTTATTCAATTAATATAGAAATAAATTCATCGCTAAATGAAGGACAGAAAAATGATAAAGCGATGCCAATTGTTGGTTAATCAAAATATTTGACATGCATTCAGAGTGTTTTTGTGTATATTTTGTTGTAAATTTCAATGATTTTTACTGCAGTTATAGTGGGAGGAGCATGTTTTGAGGAATTTTATAATGAAGCAATTTTATGTCTTAAAGTGGTGATCTCTTCTACGCGCGCGCATACCCTTTTTTCTCTCCACTCCTATTTGTTTTATTTATGGATTATTGGTGCGGTATTTTAATAAATGCATCTTCTTTCTTTTTTTAATTTCTCGGTCTGGTAGTTGTTGCGCAGTCATAAATGAAACATGAACACGATAAGGGGCTCGGCGAATTTCTCTTTATAGTTAAGAATTGTTTTAATATAAAATCCCGCCAAAAAGGTGGTCAGAAAGCTGAAAAGACAAACCGAAAATCATAATATATTGTTGGAAAAAAAACGTATTTAAAAACTGTAATTATTCGTACATAAAGTGTCAAAACGAAATTTATAAAGTATTGGATTACTATAAATAAATTTTTTATAATAAGTGAATAATTAACATTTTAAATATGATTTAAGGCTGATTTCAATTGATTTCTCGCTTTATTTTTAATAGAATTCTGCTTAGAAAATATATGATCGCGATAAGATCCAAAAATATTTAAGTTTCCGGCATAATAATTCCTTATCTCTTTCTACCGAGTTTTCTGGTTTTAACATTGTTTTAAATTTAGACGGTCCTTCGTTAATGATTCGAAATAATGGAAACTTATACGTACCTTATAAAAAAACATATATGATTTGTTTTTAGTAGAATTCGTTGATTTACTTTAAGTTTCTTTTTAAATTTCAATAAAAAGTAAAGTCTATTTAAAATATCCGGTGAGGAGCATAGAAATACAAAGGAAGCTTGAAATAAAATTTGTTTTCCTTTTTCTTTTTCCATTTTAAAGTAACCCCGGCGCCCAAATTAATTTGAAAGCAAATAGATTATTTTATAAAAATATATGAAACCATTAGTACTTAATGGCAAAGAGTCATAAATTGCCCATTCCTGGCCTGTGGCATGGTAATACTGCGTACTGAAGTTTTCTCCATAAGTCTACTTCTTTATTCTTCTTCTTCTTCTCGTATCATACGCAGATATGTGCGCGTTAAGGAGCAATTGTCGGCGAAATATCATATCTCATGTTTGGCCGCTGCGTCCATCAAGCCTCTCATTGTTATTTTATCGGTCCATGCTCGTATATTGTCGGTCCACGTCGTCTTTCATCTTCCTCGCCCTCTTTTTCCCCTTAATCTTTCTTCGTATAATTAGGCGTATTGCTTCCCTCTGATAACCTGACCGAAATAGCTGGTTTTTCTTCGTTTTATTTCATCACAGATTTGTCTCTCTGTGTTTGCATTTGTAGCACTTCGTCAATCGTGATCTTCCTTCTCCATGATATCTTCATGCTTCTCCTGTGTATCCACATTTCGCATGCTTACAATTATCATCCCATTGTTCTTTTTGTATATGTCGCTGCTTCTGCGCCATATAATAAAATCGGCTAGACGTAACACTTCTTAAAATTTTGTCACTGAGGCTTAATGATGAATCTGTAAGCAATTTCCGTATTGTTCCGAAAGCTGTTTTAGCATATCTATACCTTCTCTTTACTTCCACATTTGGATCTAACATGTTTGTGACGTAGCTGCCAATATATTTGTACTCCGTGACTTCTATAATTTTTCCATTAATTTTTATATTTGCATTCTGATGTGTTTTGCGGCTGATTATCATAATTTCTGTTTTTCTTTCATTAATTGTAAGTTCGTATTCCTTGCCTAATAAGTTCACTGTATTTACTAGTTGCTGCAGTTTCTTACCTGAATTTGCCAATAGAACGGTGTCATCCGCGTACCGGATGTTATTGATACGTTTGCCATTTATTTTAATCCCAAAGTTTTTATTCCGCAGTGCATCTTTAAAGATGGAATCAGCATATATATTAAACAGCAAGGGTGATAATACACACCCTTGTCTAACTCCTCTACGTATGTGTATTATTTCCGATTCGTTATTTTCTATACGTATTTTAACACTCTGCTGCCAATATAATTTCTGTATGATCCTTTGATCATATTTCATTTATTCCTTTCTGTTTTATTATTTGTATTAATTTAACGTGCCTGACTCGATCAAAGGCTTTCTTATAGTCAAAAAAGCATATGAAAACGTCGCGTTTTTGATCCTAACATTTCTGTAGCAATATATTAACTGCGGCCAATGCTTCTCTGGTACCACATCCTTGATGAAATCCAAACTGACAACCATCTAGATCTTGTTCGCATTTGTTACGTATACGAGCGTGTACTATATGTAAGAAAATTTTGAGCAAGTGCTGATCAGGCTAATCATTCGGTAGTCATTACATGTAGTAGCTTGTGCTTTCTTTGGTATAGTTACAAGTACCGACTCCAGCCATTCATGATTAGGTATTTCACCTATGCTGTAGATGCTATTGAAGATTTTTGTTAATTTTAATACATTATTCTTATCTAATAATTTAATTATATCAGCTGAAATGTTATCTAAGTCAATCGCTCTCCTAGGTTTTGTTATTTTTATGGCATGTTCTACTTCTGCCGGCAAGATTTGTAATTTTACATCGCTAAGTATCTCCGTTGTGTTTCCGTTTTTTGCATCTTGGAACATATTCTTTACATATCGTGCCCATACTTCTAATTTGTCTTTCGTATCAACCGCTATTGTCCCGTCTTCTTTAAATAATTTCGCTAATGTTTCCCTCTTAAATAATCCTGTTATTTCTTTAATTTTCCGGTATATGTTGAAGGAGTCGTGTTTCCTCTCCATTTCTTCAATTTCTCGGCATTGTTCCTTCATCCATGCTGAAAAAATAACAGAGGTAGTTAAATATTATTTGACTAATAGCGAACGAATAATTTTTTCTATATTTTTAATATATGTTTCGGTTTTCTGATCTTTTTTCTTGCTTTCGAATAGACTTTGTGCGACATTTTCCTTTCGTTACGTTAATGGAACCATTTATTCCAACTTTGGTCACTCTGGTCAATTACAAAAAAGTCTGAAATTGCATTTTATTTCTGGCCTTAATGCTTTTGCAACAATTAAACCTAGATTTAATTATTTCTTTCGATTAGCGGTTATTTCAGACGTCTAACAAAATTATCCATAAAATAATAAAGGTGAAATTTTACACGAATATCAGTTTCTGAGTTCATATTAGTAACAAAAAAAAAAAAAAGTTAAAATCAGTTAAAGCATTTGTAAAAAAAATATAGCTTTCGCCTACGCTTGAAGCAGCATTAGAATATTACTAAAAAACAGGTAATAATGGAATTTAATATTGAAAAAAGAAAAATAATTTAATTTAAATCGAATAAATTTAATGTCGAATTAATTTGATAATCAATTGTGTTGTTTACGTAGTGTCGTATCGATATGCCTCCGGAAGATAAAGTTTCCTTACAAGTCGCATTGATGAACTTGACGTTAAAATGTTACTCAGAACGAGTAGATTTTGTCGATAAAGTTTTGCAGACGACCGTCGATATCTTTGTAAAGCTTAAAGTGGAAAAGTAAGTTTATATTATTTAAAAATATTACTGCTTGTGTTACAGCGAAAGTGGGTACCAGTTGTGGTATCTCATTTTTTACTTATTATTTGCTATCTTTTTATTCTTTCTCCATTCATTTATTATTTTTACTTTTCTTTGTACCCTCTCCTATTTATTAATTTTTCCTTCTCTACGAGAATGTACTTTCAAACATAATAATCCTTCTCGTTACATATTTCATATATTTTCCCAGCTTTACCTTTCTTAACGTTGAATTTGAACGTCCACAATAAATTTTCTTCATACCTCCAGTTTGAAACCAATTCTTTTTATGCGTTATTTCCTAGTCCATGCTTTCAACTCACTTGATAACAGAACACTTGATGAATCTTCTTTTTTAGTGAATAAATGATTTTGTTTTCCTGTTCAACATACATTTTTTGATGTATCCTTTATTTTCTAGTTGTTATTTTAGTTTACTTGTTTAAACTGACTGAAAACAAAATCAGAACAGAATGTTACAAAGAATAGTTGCTTCATTACTGATAATACATATTATTTATATATATATATATATATATGTGCGTGTGTGTGTGTGTGTGTGTGAAACTTTTGGACGAAAATAAAAAAGTAAAAATACACAAAGTAAAGATTAGAAACTTAATAATACACATTCGAAGCATTGCTGAATAAACATCGAGACATAAAATTAAATACACAATTGAGTGGTTTGTTTTAACAGATTTAAAGCTAAGCGCCTCTTTTGTTAGAAAGATATGTAAGATTAAATATTCTCATTATTAATATCATTGAATTCGGTCAGATATTTCAAAATAAAGCATCTATATTGAGTATTAATTTTTATTTAAACTCCGCAGTTAATGATTTGTTATGAGGTTGAAAAAATTGCTTAACAAATACACGTTCTGGTTGATGATGTAAAGTGAACATTCATTGTTAATATTTTAGCTTAAAATATCGTGCGGGGAAAAAATCATTTGGATACGACTGTATCGTTTTCCAGATTTATTTTGTTTCTAATAGAGAAGCATTTTATGACTTTCGAGAGATTATTATCAGAGAGCAAACAACGGAATATTAAAAATATTTAATATAAAATACAACTTATTCGAAAATAATTGTACGCACCAACTTTTTATCTGGTAACGGATGTAAACACTAACGTACTTCTCTTTTCGTAGCGTATGTAATGATTAGACATTTTAAATAATCGTGCAGTACTATTATAAGTCGGATAAGATCGCCATCGCATAATTCATTAATTATAATCTTCTATAATTTTTGTCATCTATATAAGATACTCGACGCAAGAAGAAAAGAAATTTATTTAAAGTGTATCCTAATTGATTTATTTAAATCCGATTGGAATCACCGCGCACACGATCTTTCATATTTAATTTTTTTTTGCTGGTCCTCGTAAAATTAAAAATATTTCCGAATTAACTGTACTATTTTTAAGCTCTGGCACACTTTAAACTTAACTATCTAAAGTCAGTCGACTTTCCGTAACATCAAAACTATCGTGTTAGTTAAGTCAGTGGTAATTTAGTTGAAATAAGTACGTCGCATTGCCGCGTAAGCATTCACAGAACATCTCGATTAATCGTTTTCATTTTTCAGAGTCGGATATAAAAGCGCAGTTTCCAGGGAACTTTGTCAACTGTTGAAATTGCCGGTAGATTATTTCAACAATATTTTGACGATTCTCGAATTGAAACACTACGCATCGTTAATCGATTGCTTCGATTACTACGGCCGTAAGAATATAGCCATCTATTTGGTGGATGACATACTTACATCGGTTACTTATATTCCAACCCCGGAGCAGGTAATAATTTACTGTCCGAACATCGAAATAATTATTTTTCAAAGTTTGTTTGCTTCATGTAAGTTTAAGTTTTAAAAGGGTACAAAAGTTGTACACTTTTTTTCGACGTAAAATAGGTTCGGCTTTTTTCTCTTCTAAACATGTGTAAAAAGAGATGGATTTTGCGATATACAAATCATGGTTACCATTAGGCTTCTATATTATTTTCTACATCAAAATTCCGGTTTGTTTTTAAATGTATTATCAACTGGTTACGCAACTCATGACACTACTTTCGAAACTTTCGTTGTTTTTTATTTTTATTTTTGTTTAACTGGGCACAGTAAGATTGAATTTCGTCCGAAGTGTATGCGACTATAAATAAGATCTTTCGTTTCTTGTTGGGTATTGAATTTGAAAATGTTACTACGCCTAAATTTTTCAGTTCGTTTTGTTTAATACCCAAAATGTATTCAAAAAGAATTAAATACTATTAGCACTGTGGGTTGTAGTTTTTAGTTTTTATTGTTTCGGAGAATGCGGAAAAGAGTCGCTTGTTCGATTACAATTTATTGTACAAAATCTGCATTTTACTGTTATGCGTAAACTTTAGTTTTTATTGGTATAAGCGCGTATGGAATAAAACGGTTTTTTTTATAAAGCTCCGACATTTGTTTCAGGTAGAAGATGTTTTGAGAATGATATCATCACTGATACAAGATCAAGATGATCAACCTTTAGTAGAGGATGACGCAGATGATTTTGCCGAAGAACAAGCGCTAGTGGCTAGGTACGATACAACACTGATAACGCAACTACATTTCCAGTTTTGTTTATATTTTCATTTCGACTGTATTTAAAATTTACTACTCACACTTATGATTTTATAATCGTGTATTTTAGATGTCGTGATCTCCCGAATAAGACTGCATAACCATTCTAAAATCGTTATACAAATACGAGTGTAATAGTAAATTGTGAATAGATAAGCCCTTACATAACTAAAATTAGGCTTTATTAAGATAGTTAAAATTTGAAAAGAATTAATGTCTCAACGGTAATCAAATAATTTGCAAAAGTTATTATCAAAACGTCATAAAATTACACGTCTTTAGTGTTGTGTACTCTACGTGTTTCATAAAAAGCTGTATTATACTTTTAAAGTATTAAAAGCGTTGAAATTGTATTACAGTTAGATATTTATATTATCCTTATATAACGGCATTATGATTTTTAAAAAAGTAAAACATTTTAATAGTCGCAGTTTAACGAATGAAGATGTACATTATTTTAGATTATCCTAATTTCTGTCGTGTATCGTTTTTTTTTGTTTTTTTTTTTTATTTTGAAAATTTTATAAATCGTGCGTGAATACTTCTGCGTCGCTAGTTTTGAAGACTTGCAAATTATTTCTCTGATTTTTCATCCTCGCTGATAAATATTTCACTCTATACTCTTTTTTTTTTTTTTTTTTTTTTTTTTTGGGCGTCGAAAATTCAACCCGTCGACAATGTAATATAATTAATTAACTAATTAACGCTATACATTAATATTACATTGTACTATATAATTATATAATAACTTGTATACTACAGCACTCCCGGTGGCCAGGAGAGAATTGACACTACATGGCAGAGGGATCTGGAAATTTATTATTGAGTTATACAAAATAATTCTTTGCGCCGTGTGAAAATTGCATTCGAAGATGAGGTGGTTAGCATCCGCCACTTTGTCCGAGTCTAGTGGATGTTGGCAATAGGGAGAAGAGATTAAACCCATGTTGTACAAAGAAGCGGGGAGACGGTTTACCCCCAGCCGGAGCGACATAAGGGGTAACGATGAACGATCTGGTACTCATCGAAACAGTCGTAATGTGGTTGAACCAAGGAATGTTAGGAATATTAGGTTGAATTCTTTTGTACTGTTGCGCGCAAAATGGATTTGCCCATGTAGCCTCCAAATATTCTTTATGAGCATATCTAATGAGCTCGAATAGGTCTCTGTTTGGAAAATATGGAACTAAACAACTATTCATCCATGTGTCTCTGGCAGCCATGTCTGCCACTTCGTTACTGTAGATATCCGCATGTCCTGGTATCCAAACAAAGTTAACTACTACGCCAGATTCAGAAAGGGAAACTACTAGGCTTCTGATTTTATAGAGGTATGGATGGGATTTTGTGTTGAACGATAAGTGTTTCAAAGCTGATAAGCAACTCATAGAATCAGACATGATAATGATATTTTCAGAGAATATATGTGAATTTAAAAAGGACAAAGCCTTGAAAATCGCAGCACATTCGGCACTAAACACAGAGGTAAAACGAGGAAGAGAGAATTTTTTAGTTAAGTTAAGACATGGTATAAAAAAAGCAGCACTCGCAGAATTCGAAGATTTAGAACCATCAGTAAAAATCGGTTGGAAATTCGGCCAATGGTCCGAAATTATCGCATTGAATACTCTGCTAGCGTTGTGCCTATTAACGAACTGAAAAGAATCCAAATCTACCTGTAACTTAAAGCAGTTATGTGAGTATGGGTATTTAAAGATCAATGAAGGATATGACGGTATGGTAATAGAAGAATATCTCTGAAGCCTAACCGCACTTAAAGATAATAGAGGCATTTTGGAGGTTTTAAATCTCCAATTGTTTTTAACATCCAAATAGGAATTAAGTAAATTGAAGCTGGCTGGAGGACAGTATTTCATAAGAAACCTGTCTGCTAGGTACGATGACCTAACAAAGAGAGGAGGGATCTTGGTTTCAACTTCCAAAGCAGCGATAGAAGTAGGTAAGCAAGCACCAATTATAAGTCGTAAACATGTGTTCTGTATCCTCCCTAATTTGTTACGATTGGTTGCTGAGGAATTATTAAAGAAGTAACAACCATAGTCTAAAATACTGCGATAGTATGCTTTGTATAACTTACTCATTGTGCACGGATCACTACCCCAATTGACGTTACAGAGGGCCTTGAGTAGGGATAACCGTTTTAGAAGTTTGTTATACATGTAATCTACATGATGGTTCCAGTTTAATTTAGAATCGAGAATAAAACCTAAGTACTTATGTACCGACAAAATGGGGACAGTAGCACCGGCAATATAAACAACACTGTGAATTGGGTTAATTGAGCGATATGAGAACACTACTGCTGAACATTTTGAAGGAGCAATCGACAAACCAAGATCATTTAGGATATTGCAAACCCGTATAATATCGCGATTAAGCAAGGTGGAAGCTTCAGATAGGTTTCTACTGCGACTACAAAGAACAATGTCATCTGCATAAGATAATAGAAAACCGTTATTCGCCAATTCTAAATTAAGGATTTTTAAGATATATAAGTTAAATAGCAGCGGGTTTAACACTGATCCCTGACATAAACCAGTGTAGACAGTTCTGTCTACTGGCCCTTGTGTGGGGTGTTGGAAACACAACGTTTTCTCCGAAAACAAACTGTGTATTAGGTTTGCAAAGTTCTTAGATATGCCTAATTCCACTAGTATCTTAGATAAGATGTCCAATCGAACATTATCAAATGCCCCCTTCATATCAATGAAGCACGCGATTAGATATTCCTTTTTGATGTAAGACTGATAAATGTTAGCTAGCAGGTTGGCTACACAGTCCAAACTGCTTATTCCGTGACGGAAGCCAAATAAGTTGTTTGGGAAGATGTTGTTGTGCTCAGTCCACCAGGAGAGTCTATTATTCAGGATCCGTTCAAAGGTTTTGCGAATACATGACGCAAGGGTAATGGGTCTATATGAAGAGAACAGGTGCGGTGGTTTACTGGGTTTCAGAAGAGCGGAGATCTTAAATTTCTTCCATTCCCGCGGAATGTGATTAGTGGTTAGGATGTAATTAAAAATATTTAATAGTATCTTAACAGCAGGCTCCGGTAGGTTGTTCAATATATGGTAGGTTACGCCATCCATGCCAGGGCACGATATTTTATTAAAGGATAATGCCATTTTCAGTTCTTGTATATCAATAGTTCTAGAGAGAAAGTGACTATTGCTATTAGATAGTATCATCGAACTTGGGGTTTGAGTAATTTCTGGCAAATTCGGTACATATGATGGTGCAATGTTGTTTATAAATCCATCACAACATTCCGGTGAAGTAGTATTATATGAACTGTCCCCTTCAAATCTTCTTTTGATTTTTTTAATTTTAGACCAAACTAACGAAATAGGCATTATTCGATTGATATTGCAAACAAAACTTTTCCAACACTGCGTCTTGCACTGCAACAAATACCTACGAGTAAGAGCCTCCTGCTTCTTAAATTCCACATAGTCTGACATGCTCCTACTTCGACGAAAAACTCGAAACAGTATATTTTTTTTTCTGACCATATCAGCACAAATTCCATTCCACCAGGGCGTAGGGAGTCGCTTACCAAGGTAGCCAGTCCCTCTCTCTGCAGTGCACTGCAATGAGTAATACAGAACATTGACAAACTTATCATATAAGGAAGTATTGTCAGGGTTAGCTTCTAAGAGCTGATTACTTAGGACGCGCAATAAGTTGGTAAATTTGGGGACCTTATCATCCGGAAGCACCCAACGGGTACCTATATCCTTGTTAAGGACCGAATATGAACATCTAAAAGTGCATCTAATAAAGATAGGTAGATGATCGCTACCAAGAGGCCATTGCAATACTTGCCAGTGAAAATTGGAAGTAAGGTTAGAAGAAAAGAACGTTAAATCCAAAGCATTAGCGGGTCGCGAAAGAGTTGGAATAGTGGTGTGCGTACCATCATTGCCTAGAATCAAGTTAGTTTTTTCTAGGATATTAATAATCTGTCGACCCATACGGTTTGAATTATAGCAACCCCATAGTGGACGAATACCATTGAAGTCGCCACAGCATATAATATAGTCGGTATCAGGGATTCCATTAATTAAATCTATAAAGTCATTTTCAGGAAAATATGCATTAGGGGGACAATATATTGAAAAAACATGTACAACCTTATGTCTCAAGAAAACTGAAATTAACAACCCATTAACTCACGAATTATTAAAAATACCAATTTCGTTTATGCTGTGAGGAAAGTCCCGTTTAATTAGAATAGCAGTACCACCGTATCCATCCTGTCGGTCGTCTCTGTAGCAAATATAGCCTGGTAACGAAAGGTTGGCAGACTGTTCAAGCCAAGTCTCTGATAAAACTACCAGATCGAAGTCATTGGACGCAAGAAGAGCTTGCAAGTTAATTAAATTCTTCTTGACACTCCGGCAATTCCACTGCAAAATACTTATAGACCTGACCATGAGTGAATGAGAAAACAATAAGGGAACCACAAAAAAAGAAAAGTTGTAATAAGAGGGATATGCAAAAAGGAATAGGGAATCCGCGAAAGAATGAAGAATTCTATTGCCCGGAAAGTGCTACAGTACACTTACAACATAAAAAGTAACGCTACGCATATAACAGAAACGCAAAACAAACTTTTAATGATAAATCGAACATATGTACATATGCACGTGATCTACACGATATATGCATACACAGTTGTGAACGTATAAAAATCGAATTACGATAAGTTAATAGTAGTATGTACAACTAATAATACTAGACAAGTTGGAAAGAGAAAATTAACTTTTTTTTTTTTGATTTGAAGTTACATTGGAAGTTTTCCTCGTTTTTATGGGAATCTCGGTTGAGGATGAAGATTTAGAGCTTAGAGAGCTCGTAGGAGATAATTCGTCACGACCTTGAGCCTTAGACTGTTGTTGTGGGAGAAGGTTTATGGACTGTGAAGGATCTGAATTAGAGCATGGAATAGTGCTAATTTTAGAAGGAGGAATACTTTGTGTTTCCAGGATATCCTTAGGAAGAGGAGTTGTTACAGAATTAGGAGTACCCTTAAAAAACGAGGAAGGTTTTCCTGACGGAAAAATGAGTGTCGCATTAAGATCAGGATAGCGCGGAGTGTACGAAGGAGACCGATTATGGGACGAAGATGGAGTTTTGTGAAAATATCTACTCTTGCTGACCGATCCTGCTACGGAGTGTACCGAACGAGATATACTGGCAACATCGGCATACGAGAATGCATTTGAAACTTCAGAACTTCTGATCTTATTTATTGCTTCTGGTTTTGAGAG
This sequence comes from Icerya purchasi, assembly GCA_039619475.1. NCBI lineage: Eukaryota > Metazoa > Arthropoda > Insecta > Hemiptera > Monophlebidae > Icerya > Icerya purchasi. The sequence goes on from CM077115.1 coordinate 246,593,254, forward strand.
GTTATCATATGCTTTTATTTTCTGAATTTTGAATTGCTCCAGATAAACAGGGCAGCTTCTGTCAGTAGTTAGATGTTTTCCGGTACAATTCAAGCATGTAACCTGATCCGGGACTACCACATTTTCCTCCGCACAATCTGTAGATAAGTGTTGTTGACCGCAGTGAATCTTGTCACACTGGACATCCTAGCGCTTTAAGCACTCTGATTAAATAATCATTTTATATCTATCATCAACTGAGATATATAATTTTTTATTCTTTTTTTAATAATTACATAAAATTGGTTGCACGCCTTTGTAACAAATCTTTATCTTTGCTTCAGAATTCTTAACTAAAGTGATATTGTGTACAAAATTTCTTTAACCAGCCATAAATAATTGAATTTCTATATAAAATCTTTTTGACTGTCATCGTTATGCTATCGCCGTATTTGAAAAAAAGGAGCATTCTAAATATCATTTACGTTTCAGTGTAGGTGGGGTTTATTAATGTTCTTAAATTTCTTCTAAGCATAGCAAAACTGTCCAGTGAACGCTGAATCGTGTTTTTTTTTGTTTTTTTCCCATTTTCAATATCCTTGCTTTTCTTGAAATGGGATAATTTTTTTTTTTTTTAATGTAAACTTTTGTTTTCTTATGAAAATATGTAGAACGTATGTAGGTTTAACATAATTTGGTGCAAAAAAGCCAGTTGCGGCGCAGATGCGTAAATCTTACTTGTTGATATACTAAAGAAATATTCGCTGTTCAAACTAATTACGTTTGTTCTGTAACCGGTGATAAAAATTAATTAGGACGAAATTCTATAACAGGTCTCGTGATAATAATAATTTCATTAAAAGAATATAATTAATTTTTACAGATTTGTGCATCACTTAAAATCGGATATTCCAGACCAACAGTATTTAATATTGAAGGCAGCTCGGAAGCATTTCGGCGCTGGAGGAAGCAAACGTATATGTCATACATTGCCACCGTTAGTATTTGAAGCTTATCAGCTAACACTCAAATATAATTCAGTAAAAGACGAGGTTAATTATCTTTATCCGCTTGTTTTAATATTTATTTATTACTCGTGTTATACGCATGCGTATGTTTTAGTATACTTTTAATGACCAAACATTTGCCACAAAAGAGTGCCGTTTCTTCTAATGTTATACGAGATTTTTACAGTAATAAGCCAGGGAAATAAATTGACCGCTGAAATTGCTTAAAAACCCAAACAAACCAAATGTCCCAGCATACTAACTACGCTGGTTAAATGCAGCAAAGGAAAATACTTTTATTATTGTTGCTGTTGTTTGGAATAATTTACTTATAAACGTTGATATACTGGAAGCGTTTTGAAAGTAGATCCATAGATCTCAATAGGATGTTTCTGTTTCTTTTATTTCATTCATACCACTCAAAAAAACACTTTTGAATCTCATCACTGTAAAGTTGCTAATTAATTATCACTAGATTATAATCTAATCAGAATGCTTATTTTGTAGTTGTATTAAACTTCCATTGAAATATTTGAATTCTCACAGGTGCGGAAAATAAATTGTTAAATTATCCGCTCACTAAGGTTGTTCCGTTACGGAATGCGGGCGCCAATGATGAGAAGTTACCAAATATTGTTTCCACGCGTCTTTTCCCGATTATTTACTTTAATCATTTTAACTTGTTGTCGTTAGAACTCTATAACCTGGTACTCCGATCGTTCTAGCAGTTCAGCTATCTTAATGATTATATTTTTATGTATATATATTTCCTGTCACTTTTCCAAGTTACTTTCAGTTCCCCAAATATAAGATTTTAATAATGGTGGTAAGAATGAGGCTTTCGAAATCTGCATTGGTTCGATATAGGCTTCATTGTTAAAAAAAAGTATTTTTAAGATAATTCCGCCAATAATAAGAAAAGATAAATCATTTACTGTATTACAATGAATAGCAAACACCGCGTGTGTTTTTTACAAGATAAAAGCCTCGCTACTTTAAAAACCCGTAAAATCTTGTGCATCTTCTCTGCAGAGTGCGTCAGTTATCTTCAAAAAAAAAAAAAAAAAAAACCCGGCATGAATGCACTGAAAAAAGAACCGTTAATTATTTTGACTCTGAAGATTTGAGAACCGTCTTATCTCGAAAAAGCACTTCTTTCCCACGCATTGCCATGTATCAAGTTGTGTATGGGAGTTTAATGATGAAAATGGAATCTTTTTTGTGTGAAATAAGGATCTTTTAGTGGTTGCCAGTGTTATTCTATTTAGAAAATATCTTTAAAGTTGTTCACGCTCTTTACTTTCCTTTCCTTCATGACGGGATTGGCGACACATCTCTGAATTGTTAGCACTAAAGATCATCGTTAAAGTTCAAATAAAACAAATAAATGGAACGAACTTTTTATATATGTCACACCGCCGCTGTGTATGATCATTCAGTATTTTATAAATTTACTCGACAATATGTGTGCCACTGAAAGTAAAATTTTTGCTTTATTTTGACGTTTTCTTGAAATATGAAAATTTGCGTAACGTGAATTTTGTCGTGACCACAACACTTATGTTTTGAAAAAGAAAAAAACGGAAGAAACCGCATTGTACGAGCATTTTTTAATGGTTTTCGCGATAGACGAGATGTTAGAAGAAATCGGCTGAAGTTCTTTAAAATAAATAATCGTTAATAGTCGCTCGGGAGTTAGTGCTGTAAACATGTATGCCATTATATTTAAGCAAACGTCGATGTACAGACAGACATTATAATCGCGCTTTTGGAACTTGTATAACATAAAAAAGTGATACATTTGCAATCATTCATAATATAGGGCAAATGTATATTCGTGTTTTATATATTATCATGAGCACTACATCCGTAGAACTGTATATGTTATTTATTTATTTATTTATTTTAGGATGAATTATGGCAAAAGAAATGTCAAAAAATCTTTCAGTTTAGTCATTCGATGATAATGGCTTTAGTAAAAGTCGAACTTGCTGAATTACCGTTAAGATTATTTTTACAAGGCGTTCTTACAATTAATCAGATTGATTTTGAAGATCGCGAATCTGTAGCTTATGAATTTTTATCGCAGGTTAGTTTTTTAGTCTGTTTAATTTTCCTCGTTGTCTTATATACTTTCGGAAACCGCTCTTTTAGAACGATATACTTTAATAACATACGTGAAGCAATTTTTCCGAGTATCGTGTAACTTGAAAAGCGTGATAATCGTTCTCTCGTAAATTTTTCATCAGGCATTTTCTTTATACGAAGACGAAATATCGGAAAGCAAGTGCCAGTTAGCCGCTATAACACTTATTATCGGCGTATTTGAACAACTCAATTGTTTCGGGGAAGAAAATGCGGAACCTGTGAGGAAACAGTGTGCTCTAGCATCTTCGAAGCTTCTAAAAAAACCGGATCAGTGTCGCGCAGTAGCAACCTGCTCACACCTATTTTGGTCCGGCAAGAATACCGATAATCAAGAGGTTATGTATTTGATACTTTTAGATTGTAACGCGGTTTTTGTAAATTAACTGTTAAACATTTAATCAAATCCTTGACGCTTTTTTACTTATTTTAGTCTCCGAGGAAAAATAATTGTGATATAGCGGTAATAAATTATTTAAATTAAAAATACACACGATCGGAAGTAGGGAGTATAAAGAAATTAGATCAATCAGCAGCGACAACCACCGAGAAAGGTATGAAAGTACTTAAAAGACGATAAAGCGGAAGAGACATATCAGGGAGAGTCAAGATCAAAATCATGAATAAAAAAATCCGTGTCACCTCATGGAACGTCCGTAGCCTTTTCCAAGCAGGAAAAATGTCTAACGTGAATGAAGAAAGGAAGAGACTAAAAATTAAAGTTCTAGGATTGAGCGAGGTTCGGTGGCCTAACAGTAGGTGTAGGAGATTAGATGACGCAGCCATTCTTGGAAATATCTGCTTTAAAAAAAAAAGAAGAAAATACTCTAAACTAAAACACTGCTTTTGACACGTTTTGTCGTCCTACATGCTAGTACGCGATGGCAGCAAACGTATTAAAACCGATATTCTTTCATATGCGGTGATAATATTATGATAATCTTTTCAAATTTATTACAGATCCGTGACGGTAAACGCGTTTTAGACTGTTTGAAAAAGGGCGCCAGAATCGCCAATCAGTGCATGGATAGAAGTGTCCAAGTTCAGTTATTCATCGAACTATTGAATTACTATATTTTCTTCTTCGAAAGAGGGAACGAATATGTAAGTTGAAAAATAACGTTACTACAACGTGTTAATTAATCATTTCTAAAAATAAATTGAATCAAACACTTTTACAAACAAAATATATTCACGTTAAATAATAAATTATAAAAATTATTATTTAATGTGAATATATTTTGTGTGTAAAAGTGTTTGTTTCAATTTATTTTTAGTAATCAAAATACAAAAATGGCTGATGATAACTTTAATTACAATTAATAATTTATGTAAGAAAAAGACACTTGGTATTAAGCCGAAATGTACAACTTTGGTCAGCATAAACGCTTACACTCCAGCGTAATTGTTTATAATTCAAATTAATAAGAAAACGCAAACAGAAATGTATTATTAAAATTATTATTATTATTATTCGTATGTCTACGGGTATCAAAAAAGGAGGAGGGTCTGAATCAGCGAACAAATTACTATTACTAAACGACTTAACCAATAATTAACAAAAGTCAGTATTATATATGGATTTTCATGTTTGCATCGTCATCAACTATATATATATATATATTCTTATACATGTTGTAATGTCAAGATTTTGTAGCCAATGTCGCTAGGCCCTTCAATTTAATAATCTCTTCCCAGCCGCCCTCCAGAGCTCACCTTCGACATTCCTGATCCATTGTCTGTTCCATTTCGCCACAGTCACATGCCGCTTCATTTTTGATTCTGTATCTCATCATTTTCCTGTACCTTCCACGTTCCGTTCGGAAGCGGTTCAACCTTTGCTGAGATGCTTCTTGGTAGGTCAAAGCCTAGTGACTTGTCATCTGGATTGAGAACGATCCCTCTCTTCTGTTTGGATTGTCCTGACTCCATTTCTTTCTCCACTCCCGAATCTCATTAAAATTCTCGGCGATTAGTTTTGCTGTAGTTTTATGTACAGGCTTTCTGGGTTTTAAGCGGTCCGTTGCGTCTGTGTCCTGATGTATTGACAGGTATATTTTCCTTATACTTTACCAATTCTTTCCCCGTAACTCTGGGGGCATGATGTTGCTTAATACTGGTAAACATGCTACTGCATTGGATTTCAAGGTTCCTGTTATTATTCTTATGACTAAATTTAGTTCAACGTCGATTTTGTTGAAGCGAGCACTATTCAGCCACACTGGAGCTGCATATTCGGCTGCTGAGAAAACCAAAACCAGAGCGGAAGTTCGTAATGTTGTGCAGGTGCTCCCCAAGTTGTTCCTGCTATTTTATAGATCATGTTTACTCTTGTGCGTACTTTGGCAGCTGTATTTTCAACATGTCTTGGGCATGTTAATTGCCGATCCAAAATGACCCTCAAATATTTCGGGGTGTCCTCATGATTTAATTTATATTCATCGATTGTTACGTTAATTTTTTGTTTTTCGCCATTCGATTGTTTAAAGCGTGATACCAACTGTTTTCTCTTTATTTAGTTGCAATTGTCGTTGTTTCAAGTACTCAAATAATGTCTGTAGGTCTTCCGTAAATGTAGCTTCCGTGATCTTTATTTTGTTGGTAAATCTGATATATATATATATATATATATATATATATATAAATTAAAAAGTAATGGGGATAACACTGAAAATGAAAATACGCGTTGAACTATATACGAAACAATTTAAGTAAATGGATGATTGTGCAATGCTTTTATTTGTCTAATATTAGTTTTATGCGCCCAATTTCAGTTTCGCGATTTATATATAACATTTTACTATTCAACATGATACCACCGAATATTTACTTATAATGAAAAAGTAAAAACGTTTATTCAACACAGAATTACGTTTACTAATTCTTCGTCAATTGACCGGCGTTTTAATAATATTGTTTTTAAAAACGCGAATTTATTTTTGTTTACTATATGATTTACGTTGTCTTTTATTTATTTTTATTTTTTTATCGTAATTCTGCAAGTTATTACAACTAGATTCAGTGTACCTATGTTAATTTACTTAAGTTAAAGTGAAAAGATCACCAAAAGCGAATAAGAATAGATATATTAATACTAAACTGCACGAAAAGGATATTCAAAATAACAGAAACTGAGAAACCTAAAAGATATTTATTGTTAAAAAATTATGAATATACTAAAGCGCATATCACATTTTATTTCCAATCATGCTTCGTTTTTTGTTTTTTTTTGAAAACGTAAAATAAAAATTGTAATGATTAGATAGAAGTGCCCAACAGTTAAATAATTTAAGAAATCCATCATGTATTATCGGCACCAAAAAAAAAAAAAAAGAATTTATTGTTTCACGATAAAACTTTTTATTTTACATTTATTACAATATAATAATAAAAAGGTAATTGTCGGTACATGTATTTTCTGATAAGCTATTGTGAAATCCGAATTTCTGATATAAATACCCCGTATAAAAGTTAGTAAATTATAATAATACTAAATATACTGTTGTTCATCAACTCAATTTATGTCAAGTTGAAATTGCCAAATATTTGTCAAAAATAAGGAAAAAATAAATAAAAATTTTCATTTTTGATGAAATGCAAAAAACCGATAAAATGTTTTTTTATACATTTCTATATTTTGCCGGGGAAAAAAAAAGAAAAAGTGATGCACTATGAATTAATTTTAACAAATACATATTTTTATATTGGGGAAAAAAGATTAAAAATACAACGTAAGTCGATGTTCTAAGTACGCTTTAACGTAAATTAACTTGCAGACAGTAAACTTGGTACTGTTTCTTTTTAATGAAACAAATCTCGTATTAATCCTAAATCATTTTGTTTATGTAATTTGTTCCTTATAGATGACCATCATATATTCTCTGCAAAAATAACCAAACAATACAATAGTGTCTAAATGCTTGCGTTATAATCCCTTTCAAGCCATGCTTTGTCGAAAACCTCTAGATAGTATCGAAAAATATAGTAGAGGGATATTTCTATTTTAAAGTGCTTGTTCATTGATTTCAGTAACTCAGTGGACTGCTCAATTGTGGAATATTTGTTTTGAAAAACTGAAAATTAGGAATCGAGCGATTTTTTTTTTCCAATTGTTATTCGTTCCAACAGTAATTTTTCAAATAATAATTTTAACATTACTGGAAGCAGTGAAATTATTGCTCGATAAGACGATTCATATGCGGTGTACCTTGCTTTAATATTATTTTACTTTTGTCCCTAGTAGCGTTTAAACCCGGATTTAAAAAAAAACAACCTATATATATATATATATATATATAAAAATAAATGAATGTTAGGAACATAAATCCTTAATGGTGGTGGTTCTTCACTCAGTTCGGCTATAATCCTGCATCGTGTCTAGGTGGCTTTTTAATTTTTACTCCTGTTCAATTATGGTCATCATAATGGGCCACGGTGTAAACAAAATTTTTAGATAGTCGTTAAAATTCAGGTAAAATGAGTGATGTTAATCTCGACAAACCCGTATTAATTGACCGAGAATATCTTTTGGTTTTTTTTTTCTCGGTTCGAGCTCAGGAAATCGATTTATTCTTGATTAGTAAAATTTTCGGGCTTTTCTTTTTTCCCACTCTCTATTTAATTAACTAAGAACAGAAATTCACTTAAAAAAGGATTTAGGGAACTTAGCTTATCTAAACTCAAAGTTAGCATAGGAGCATCTTCGAAAAAATAATGAAATCATTTTGAAAATGGTATTGGCCTGAAAATTCTGCTTTATATATTTTACATTTAATAAAAATATTCCGTAAATATTGGAAAATACTTTTGTTTAAAAGTATCATTTTCAAGGAGGCGGGTGAAAGGTGTCTTAAATTTTACCCTTTAAAAAAAAAGTGTTTGTTCGATAAATTATCATCTCATCTACAGTCGTCACCCTAGGTGGGATATTGTGATAACATTTAATCCACTAGTGATTTTATGATTTTCCGCCATTTGTCACGATCCTCTGATTGATGTACGCACTGTGCGAATGACAATCCTGTTGTATGGAATATAATATCTGTCCATCTCTAGGTGTGCGTTTTCCATTAATCTTTCTCATGACCAACGTGCGTTCCATTTCCTCCTGGTTCCTTATTATATGCCCGAAGAATTTCAGCACTCATTGTGACAATCGTTGATAACCTTTTTGCGACACCGATTCATTTGTACTCTTTTGCTGTCCATGAAATTCGAAGGAGTCGTCCCCAGTGCCATATTTCGAAGCTGTCAATTTTTTTTCTGTTCAAATTTTTTAAAATCCACGTCTCCGCTGCATATAACACAATGGATAAATAACACCTCGTAAATACTTTTTAATTTCTTCGTTAGGCTTAATTTATGCTCTCATTGATACGGAATCAACAATTTATTCTACACTTATGACAGCAAGTACATAAGCGTTGTGGTGCTTGTGCATCGTGTCAAAAGCAGCTGCAGTTCATATGGCTACATAGAGATGTCACTTTAGTCCACTAACAATCACAGTAAAACTGGGAAAAATGCAATAATTTTGTTTTTTCTTTTAGATAACGAAGGATATGTTAAATCAGTTGATCAAAAAGATTAAAGAAGAATTATCGAATCTCGTAAATAACGAAGAAACAGAGCAAATAAGCAAACATTTCAGTAATACGCTGTCGTTACTGAAAAGTCGATTAGAAGTCGAAGACGGAGGTGCCATGTATGAAGGAATTCAGTTATAACGAAGATGTAAAAAATTGTTTATTTATGCAATACTATTTCGCTATTTGTACGTTTTACATTTTCTTATTGTCTAATTTTATGTCTACAGTATAAGAATATTATTCTGTTAATGTTTCGTTGACCATCTCTCTTGTAACCTATTTTATTTATTTATTTATTTATTTTTGGCAATAAAAAGTTATCATTTTAAAGTTTCTTTTTTTTTTCTGTGAGAAAGAAAGCGATGTATTCTTAGAAGAAAACGTAAAACATTAAACCCGACCTATTTGTTAATGAATTGTTGCACAGGAAATTTAAAAAAAGCAGAAACGCCCGAATATATTTTACTCTCCTTTTCTCTAATTCATCAACCAAATCCTAATAAATCGGTTAAATTACATCAGAGACTTATAAATTAAACACTAAAACCTTCCCGGGGATTAGTCTATCTAGTAGTGAAAATTGAAAAAGAAAAACAGTTTGGTAGTTCCTAACAGCGCGAAATAGACAACTGGACAAACAGACCAACACGAAAAAATCAATTTTATATACGTTAGGTTTTATCCTTTGCTCCCGTCAACTGACAATTATACGATATAAATGGTGTATTGAACGTCGACTCCTAGAAAAAAAGAAGTTAGTAGGGACAATAAATTACAACACTTACAACTATATTTTCAGTTTAGAATAAAAATGAAAATCCAACGATAGGAAAAAGAGAAATAGGCGCGATAACATTTTTACAAAAAAGAATAAACTTATATAATTATTAATACATACATACACACACGGTGTCCACTCAAATATAATTTTTAAATTCTCGGTTTTCCCGGTCCAAATCCTCTCGATTTCCTGATTACTGGAATTGTACAGAAAAAGAATGGAATTTGTTTGTTACTATTGATAATATTTGACCGCCACAGCATATTTTATGTGAGTAAAACAGAACTTCGTAATTTATTTTGAGTAAAGTACCATTAAAAAATGCATTTATTTTTCGCTTCAAATGATTTTTTCTTATTAAAAATATCGTTTTTGGCTATTTTCACTTTTTCCCGGTTTTACAACAAAATTCCCAGCTTATTCCCGGTTGGGTGACAGAGAAAATCACCGAAACAAACGCCAACAGAATGTTGTGCCTTATGCTATGAGAAATGCATAACAATATTAATGTTGCTCAATATCTTATTTTAAACAATAACACATAATAAAACAGTAAATTTTTAGGAAATTGTATTTTTATCTTTTACGGATTAATAATGTGTGTGAAAATTGCTTAAATAATCCCTTAATAGTATGTCCCCGGCGTCAGCCCTGAAATGAATCAAATCTATAAAATTACCAGTTTCCGATGATTTTCCACAAAGACCAATGTCATATGTACCACAAAAAACAATCGCAGAAAGAATGGACAATAATTGTTTTCGATTCTCTTCTATTGTTCGTTTTGCATGTGCATCTACCTGGTGCTTAATAGATAATTTCTTTCCCTCAATGACTTCAACAAAATTAATTGCATCCTTTGAAGCATTTTTATGTAATATGAACATATTCATGGAATTTTTTGTGATTATTGCACGGTTTTATCACAAATGATCCTTGTAAATCTCGTTCAATTTTCTGAGGAAATAAAACACAGTAGGCCCTTTTGAGCACTGTAAATAGGTTAACCAAGGCGAGTACTGTGTTAACTATATACGAATAATAGAACAGACTCGACTGTCGAGAAACTTAACGAAAATTATGACTGATTTGGTTTCCAACGGTTTATTAAAATTTCGAATTTTAATTCGTCTATCTGTGGTTTTTCAATCACATACTTTCCTATATCCAAGTTTGAAGGAGCATGCGAAGAAAATGTAGTCGCTATCTGGAAATAGTTGCCCTGGTGTGAGTTCCAAAGAAAGTGTAGAAAATGAAGAATATGATAGGGATGATGATGATTCATCAGCTGATGAAGTCGGGCGGCCGCTATCATTTCTTTTAAATTTCTTGATAAAATATTTTTGAAGATCCATTTTACAAGGATTACTACATAAATTCTGGATTCTAAAATAATGAAGATTAAAGTATGTTCAAAACTAGTTGACGGTGGAAACTGACATAAAAATTAAAACTTGAACAAATTAAATTTAAACGGATAATCTCAAGAAAACAATGTATGTATGTGCTTTTTATCACCTAATTCTCGTTTTACTTGATTCTATACGTCTAATTTCAAGGTACTTTTTGTTTCCTAATAATAATAATAAAAAAAAAAACGCATACAAGAAATGCTCATAACGATCAATGAAAGAAAATTTAGCATATTACAATGTGACGTATAATCTGGCCAAAAGACGAGAACAGAAAAAATATTTTGTTAGTTATTTGTAAAATATAAGATTTCTTCTTCAAAAAGAGTGATGGGTAGTTACTGTCAAAAAAATTATAATTTCCTGCTTGTTAGATATATATAATCAATGAAAATAAAAGAAGTTTGTAAACTTCAGTTTTAATGTCAATTAAAAAAAAAAAAATCGAATTTTTGCAAATAGTTTAAGTTTAGCAAAAAATATGTCAATATTTCGAAAGTACTCTATAAATTTTTCTACCATTTATAATGAAATTTCTCAACACATCTTTATGGTTCTTGGCAAATATGATACTGTTACGAAGGAGCTAATAATGTGACCCAAAGGGACAGTTATATTATTTAAGTTTTACAGTTCAAAATATATTAATTTACATTACGAAAACATTTAGCATCGAAAACTGAAAAAAAGTCGAATATAAAGAGATTGTCATTGCATTAACTAAATATCTTAAAATATACTATACTGACAGTATAAAAATGAAAATTAGTAGCGTATTAAAATATAAATAACTTTGAAAAAAAATGGCAATTATGTTTCTTTAATCTCACTAATTGAAATCTTATTAAATTATATGATTTTGTTTGTAACATACTTTTTTATAAAGAGGATTAGCATTGTATATAATTATTTTACGTGTCTACCTAAAATAAAAAATGTGTTATTCATTTCAATTTTTGCATTTTATTTCAGCCCCCCCCCCGCGAGGGGGCAATTACCTCCTTGCCCTATACTGGGTACGCCTTTGTTATCATGGTTACTGTTTAGATAAAAATTCAAGATATATTATAACTTTCATATTTGTTAGGTTCATTTCTTTGTACGAGGGTGGTTCAAATATAAACCGGAATTTCGTCATAAAAATTTTTATTTTATACTTAGTGCTCATATTTTTTACAATTTTTCGAGATAACCCCCCTCGCACGCTACGCACTTTTTCCACCTCTCCGGCAATTTTTTTATTCCTTTTTCGTAAAAATCTCGCGGCTTGTCACATAGCCATTTGCGCACGAACGATTCCACCTCATCGTTGCTGTCGAAACGTTGTCCACCAAGTGCTTCTTTCAACGGGCCAAACAAATAATAATCACAAGGCGACAAATCTGGACTGTAAGGAGGATGTTCAAGTGTTTCCCAGCCCAATTCGGCCAATGTCTCCATCGTGAGCCGAGCGGCATGTGGCCTGGCGTTGTCTTGAAGCAGTATCGCACTACGGATCGGAATTTCGCGCCTTTCTATTCGATAGGCCGGTTTGACTGTGTTTTTTAGGAGGTTACTGTAATACTGCGCCGTCAGAGTACGTTGTTCAGCTAGGAAATCGACTGCGATCACTCCCTTCATGTCCCAAAACACGGTACACAACACCTTCCCAGCTGACTGTGTAACCTTCGCTTTGACTGGCGCTCCCTCTTTTTTCTTCCGCCACTCCATAGACGAGCGTTTACTCTCCGGCGTATAGTAGTGTACCCAAGTTTCGTCCGTGGTGAATATTCGTCGCAATAAATTCTCTCCTTCCTCTTCATACCGCTGCAGGAGACGCGTACAAACTTCCCAACGAGTGAATTTCTGTTCAAAATTCACAAGTCTTGGCACCCATCTGGCTGCAATTTTGCCATAACCTAGCCAATCATGAATTATTGTCTCAATACTACCTATGTTGATGCCCAATTCGTCGGTCATATCGCGTACACGGACGCGTCGGTCAGCCAAAATGAGTTGTTCGATGGCTTTGACGTGTTCATCATAATGCTGGTTTTTGGGCGCCGCGCATGTGCTATGTTTGACACCACTTCACGTCCTTTTCGAAACGCGGAACACCACTCGTACACTTGAGTTTTGCAGAGACACTCATCGCCGAACTGTTCGCGTAATTTTCGGTAAATTTCCACGGATTTTACGTCGTCTTTGACTAAAAAACGAATAATGATGCGTTGCGCAACAGACACTGGTACTTCTTTTTCACTCATGGCTCTAACTACACTAAAAAGTGAGGTTACGCGGTTCTAATTGCTCTACATAACAAACCGGTCTAACTGCCAGTGCACAACCACTTTTTCCACAATAAATTTTTCGCGCGTTTATTTAAAAATTCCGGTTTATATTTGAACCACCCTCGTATTAGCAGCAAATTACGCTTCCGTATATCTATTATCCGTAGCAATCGTTATTTTACTCACACCATAGTTCTCAATATTAAAGATCGTCGGCTCTTGCTTATTCGTTTATACATACGCGCATGCGTAATTATTTGTGTTATAATTCGGTATTTTTTTGTTAATTCTTTTTTTATTAGTTCGCTTTCATTCTCACTCATCATATTACTCTTATAATTTTTTCTATTTTTGTTTTCTTTTCCATTTTATTCTAAATCTCGAAATGCTTTTCTTTTCAGAGCTTCCATGACAGATGTTAATACAACTTTTGTTAATATATATACATATATAAAAAAGTAAAGTGAGTTCCATACCCTTGACAGGGCGTCGGGATTGTGAAGTTAAGGTTCACAATGTACTAAGCCCAACGGCACTAATGAGAGTAGGGGGGCCAGCTCCTTTCTCTCGGCTGCCTTTACTTTCCCAGATTTCTCTGGTACCCAATTATTTCAGGCTGGGTAAGCTTGGGAGCGACTTGGATCCGGGACGATATATAACATATATATATATATATATATATATATATATATATAGGTTTATAATGCATATCCGATAAATTATAATACGATTACCTTAATCCGCATTTCGATTACGCCTGGACAATATTCGGATCTGTCATAGTTTTTTCACAAATGAATGTGTTTAATAACAACTGCCGTAGACAAAATAGCGTCTGTATGTTGCTCGTAAACATGCTTGGGGTCAATATCTCCAGTACATTATATACCGGTACAACATAAATAATTACACGTATGCGAATTTATTCAAGATTCCATTTTTATCTTTAAACATGAAATTTGTTTTACTTTGTCTTGACTGTTTATTTTCATTTAATAAATTAAATATCGAAGGCTTTATAAAAATGAATTCATAAATGAATGTAGTACGTACGAAAGACTTTAGAATTAAAACGAAATAATTATACAAAACTTCGAAAAAAAAAAAAAAAAAAATTGATATTTTTGGAATTTTATGTACGATTTAGCTGAATGTATTTTGCGCTTTGCTTTTCTGTCCACACTGAAAAATTCTGAATAGAAAATAGAAAATATTTTAACGAAAATATGATTAACAATTTTGCATTGCAAAAGGATGGAACAGAACTTACAAATTATTATAAAAAAAAAGTTTGTAAAATAGTTACTCGTTATTAAACTTTTAAAGAAATAAAACTGACCTTATTTAATTGCCATCGTGTTCAACTGTTAATATCGCATACGCATTTTAAAAACACGATTTATTATCAGCATCAAATGTTATACAGAAAATAAAAAACAACTAGAATATTTCTTTCGAAACGCGTATATAATACATACGGAACATTCGAATAAATCAATCTTATTTTATAATCCAAACACAAAAACTGATTAAATTTGAATCTTTTGATACTTTTTTCGCGAATGAACGTCTATGCTAATTTAATTAGAAACTAGTTCCGTATTATTTTCTTGTTATTTACGCATGTACTTGTGTGAAAGCGATTAATGATAATACATGTATGTAATAAATGGGGAATACACCCTAATGAACTTGGGATTTTTTTTTTTTTTTTTTTTTTTAAATATTTCAGAGAGTATCTACCTGCTGGTATATTGTATAGTCGACCCTATTATAGTATGTTCGATTTCGTTTTCTACCGGACTAAATGTAGCTGTTTTTTTTTAAAAAAAAAAAAAAAATTCGCTCACTAATAATCACTGTACAATAATTATCAGTGCCGTCTATAGTTCTAAACTACTTCCGACATTAGTATCTTCACCGAAAACAAACATTTTAAAATAAGCTTGAAAATATAAAATGGTAGTGTGCCGGTCAATTGATTAAAATAATAGACTGTTGTCACACAATGGTGCGAGTACGTTTTAAAGAAGCCATACTTAATATAAACTTCACTCCGCCACCATTTCTATAAATATCGCATTTTTTCACGTAATGCGATACGATCTATTTCCTTCAAAGAAATCGGGAATTCACTAAGCTTGAAAGGGATAGTTCGTGTCCAGCCAGACGACGTTTAAAATCCAGAAATTCACTCTAAACCTGTTTTCTTTCTACATTGAATGCAATGTACATTAGGCTACAAAAATCAAGAAGAGTCTAGGCGTAAATATCCACCCCAGAATGGAGCATGCACGTGCGGGAAAAAGGCGTACAATTCGTTGAAACACGTTCGAGTACATTACTGAAGAACACGTAAACAATAAAACTCATTGCAGATGGCTAAAATACGACTTAAAACTCGGTAACTTTTACATAAAAGGAACTTACAACTTCTACATAAAACAATACGTTATCGTAGGATAATTTCTTTATTTTCCAGTTTGAAATAACACGTAAAATTTTATTTCCATACACACGAAGCTTCTTCTCATCATTTCACCAGACTTTTTCAATTTTCGTGACGTCATTAGATCTGCGAATCTGCGACGCTATTTTAAAAACAATACCAAATTACACCATGAAAAATAAGATGACGGTAAAAAAAATTTGCATAAAAACTAAAATTTATAATTACGTAATATAATAACTTTTGACCATATGCACAAAATGGCACCCCCCTAAGAAATTTATTAGAAATTGTATCAATTACAGGTGGTCCTATACGAGTCCCGAGTATATCGGTTAGTTAACAAATAACGTTAAAAAAAAGGTGTCTTCTTAGAGGTATACTTTCTTTGTTTAATATAACCCGGACAACAATTAGCCAATAAATTTCCGTTAGAAAACTAGGGAAAATATGATCATTCAAAATTTTAAAATTAATGAAACGATAAACAGAAGTGACTTAAAAATTATTATTAATGTTGTTTACCGTACGAAAAGATTCGAACAGATAATGAATTTGAAATTCCAAAAACCTGATTTATAATCTCTTGAACATTCTTAAACCAATATTTATACAGTAGAAAAAAAAACAAAAAAACAACGGCATTTTAGGTTGGTCTGCCCTTATTATATCATGCAAAAATATTTACATTAAAAATTTTAAAATATTTTTTTTTTCTCTTTTAATAAGTACTGACTCCGATATTCACCCCAAAAATATAATAAAACTGCACTAAGAAGTAAAAAATAATTACTCGATAAAAAGATAATATATTTCGCAGTAAAATATATATGCATAAGGGAATATTACAATTATTATTAACAGTAATGTTTATTAGCCTCGGTACACCAAATTCCAACTGGAATAATTAAAAAACCGTATTAAATATATTCCTGATGTTTTCAATACTTGACTTAAAGAAAACGAGTAACTGCGATATTATACTCGTTTAATTCTTCATCTTCATAGTCGTTTGCGCGATAACTGCTCATCGTGACCTCTATTTTAATCAACCAAGTACTAGTTGTCTTCAGCGACTTCTGCTCTGGCTGCTTCTCATTGCCGTGGTTCGCGTTTGATCGCTTAGTGCTGTTATTGTGTCTATCCATCGTCGAGGCGGTCTTCCACGAGGCCTTGCTCCTTCTATTGGACCCATCATAATGCATTTTTTAAGGCTATCTCTTTCTCTTCTCATGGTATATGACCATAGTATTTCATAATTCTCTTTTGACAAGTAACCGAGAGACGTTGTTCTACGTTTAATTGGTCTAAAATCGATACTCATTTAATATGGTATTTTAATTGTTGCCATTTGAATTTTACGTAGACTCTAATTAAAATATTAATGTTGTTTAAGAATAATCATAATTCCTGCGCGCAAAGTATATTATCTTATCAACTTTTTTTTTTACTTTTTAACATATATTGATAATTTTTATATACTCGATTTATGTTAATAAAAATCTTCCGTTCCAGTATAATTACGTAGTTTTTAGTAAAGAAAGCAGACGAGAAAATTTAACAGCGCATTAACTTACCGAACAGAAAACAGTTATTTCAGTTTTACGCTCTCTACTATGGCTACAGTAAGACAGAGAACTGCATTATTTTCCACTGGATTGCCGTGAAGCGCATATATAACTGGATTCTCATTAAAAGAAATTTTCGCGATTGCTTTCAAATGCCGTTACCGTCGCAAATTAATTGTTTACAAAAACTTCTAATAGCAGTTGGCCGGACAATGTTTGAAAACTCCAACATCTAAAATGGATTTCAATTAAATTTTTTTTTGTAAAATTTACAACTTTTATTATTTTTACTTCTATATTTTATATATATTTTTTTTTAAATTAGAAAAATACGACAGCGAGGACCCTCCTAATATTCTATTTTTAGATAAACGTAAAACGTGGTGATTAAACGCATGCATCACCATGTGATATTTGAACAATTTCAGTTTCCGATTGAAGAAACATTAAATCAACTGCAAACTCAATATGCAAAATCAAATTCTACAGAATCTCCTAGAACATAAGATATGGCGAAAATGCTTAAAAACGGGAGTAACCGTTAAGGAATTATCATAGAACACAGTAATAACATTTAGAGTTCTCTAATTTATAGGGAATAAGAAAATTTCCAGAATATTTTTAATTCCAAAAAGAAAGGAAACGCAAATGATGAAATGCAAAAAAAAACCCAGCCATCTCGGTGTAGATTTTTGGTAATGCATATAATGCCTGTGATTGCTGAGCTTCTTACAAGCATCCAAAAAACAACTTTTATCGAAGAAGCACAATGCCAGACATGGAGAGAATAAATGTTATTTGTACTTGTGAATTACTTTTAATATATGCACAAATGCATGTTCACCAGGAGTGTAATTTGATTTTAAAAATGTTTTGGGATACGTAAAAATATATTGTCAGCAGATTTTTTTTTTTTTTTTTTTTTTTTTTAAGCGAGCGATATCTGAAAAATACAGTCTTTAACATTTTAGTTGAACAGTTTAAAGATGACCATGAAAATTATTCGGGACTTTCATTTTTTTGCTAAAACTGGGAATCAAATGTCTTCCTAGAGCCTTTCACTAAAAAGGCCGACAATAGAAATGACTATTCAAAAACTACTCCGTCAAGAAAATCAAGACGGTCCTCCTTCAGAAAATGAGATACGTTCGCGTAACATGTACTTTCTTAAAAGTTCGTAGTAGAATAGTCTTATTTTGCAAAGCACCATTATAGAATATAAAGTTTTTAATCGACTTGCATCCATGCAGAAAAACACTCGTAAGTGAACAGAACTGCGACTAACAAAGACAGTAGCGATCAAAAATAAATGAAAATAGATGGCACGAAGTGTTATCTGAGTCAAAAACTGCAAATTGCCAGATATATTAATAAAGAAGAAAAAAAAAAAAAAAAAAAAAAGGTCCGATTAATCGAAAGTACAACACAAAAAGTAGATATTCGATGAAAACAAATACATTGATGAATTAGTTTTAGTAACTAGAAGATAAATGCTGTAAGCGACAATACTATTATTTTTCAAAGGCCAGGTTTATAACAATAAATATGAGAGCATAATTTTTTTTATAAAACTCTAAGAGAAATGCAGAAAACTATTATTATTAATACTGTGCACATAGACTCTTCAAAGAACATACAAAGGCATATATAACAACATTATTTTCTTTTTCCTGGCATATGCTTAAAAGAAGCAACAACTTGGCTTACATTAACCGTACAAAAAAAAATATGTTGATAATAAAATTAATAATACACGACGGCAATCCCTTTTTTTTTTTTAAATCTAAAAGACTGAAGTAATAATAAAATTTGACCAGCAAATGAATCAAGTTTATTTTCAGGAATATATATATATGAAAAGATAAAAAAATATTTCATAATTTTTCTATTAATTCGGAACGCGAATGACATGTATTATTACGCTACCATTGTACTCAACATTATTAAGGTAGAAGAAGAAAAACTATCAAAACGTATCAAAAAGAACAAAAACTAATAATTGTAGTTTCGCAGTTTCAGTTGAAAGTAATGAACGAATAAACTGGTAAATGAAAAATAGATATAAAATATGTTAGGAATGTTTGGCCCATTGTACGTTGCAGCAAGAAACGTGAAATGTTTTCTGAAGAACGATTACTGGACACTTAAATATAACGCTGTCCATTGCGACCAAATAGACGACAGAGGCGAGCGAGGAAAAATAATTCCTCGCCTTTTTAAAACATTTCACGGATTTCGGTGTTTTTTATAAAAAATTTTTAATTGAAATGTTTGAGTATATATTGTTATTGAAATTTTTTGATTTATTCTAAACGTTGTTACTTATTTTTTATTTTAATTGATATTACTGATTATTTAACTTGCGGAGAAATTAAAAATTTTTGTATAATAAAAATAACATTTACTTTTAGTATTTTGTGTCGAGACGGCGAAAAAAAAAATAAAAGCATCGAAAACGGCAAATTACATTTATTACACTTGTACAATTATAAAAAATAATTCAATAATTTAATTAAAAACTGCTATTTTTTCATTCAGCGAACTCGCTGCTACGAGCAGTTGAAAAAATAACTTTACATACTTCGCTGCAATAGAGATGGTAATAATAAGAATGAGAGAGCAACGCAGCAGTGTGGTATAATACGGCACAGAATTTAAAAAATACACGGCTATCGCAGAACACATACATATTATTATTCTTCGAGGTTAGGTCAGTGATGACAGTGCACAGAATTTACTTTTCGTAAATATTTACATCGGTATATAATTTACATTAAGCTCTACCTATCGTGGCGTAGCTGATTAAGCAGTGGTGTTTCGCTCGTGTAAGACCTGGTACTTTCTGTCACACATTATTGATACTTCCAAAAGTTTCACTTACGCTCAGTTAATGTCCAACGTTAACGCGGGGGAAAACACATTTATAAAACTGATATATACTTGCAATATTTTTTTCTAATTTTAAATGTAAAATAATGTTATCGTATATACTACAGGATTAAAATACTTCAGAAAGTGCATACAATACGCTTATAATTTAAATAATTAAGCATTACAGAAATTATATTTAAAGCTAAAACTTTCAAATGTTAAGTACATTTTATGAAAATTAATTCAATAAAGGGGAACATTTTAGACACGTAAAAGAGGAAAAAAATGCGAATATTCTAAAACGACATGTGCTGTTGTACTATAAGAGCAAATCGACATAAATCAACAATTGCATAGACAAAATACAATTTAAAGATTGTTTTGCTAAAATGTATTCCAGTTTTTTAAGCTTCCTCCTATACGATATTTATCAGCTGGTTGGAATAGCACACAGAAAATACGTTCAAAACTATTTAAAAACTAATTCAAATTATCTCGCCTTATCTCTCCATTTCATAAATTTCAATTGGCTCGAATTATTTAGTTCCTCTCATTGTGCGAGAAACAAGCTCGTTCGCTGCCTCTACTGCACTGCGGTAATATTCACGATATGCCCATATCAGCCCACTACTGGGTGTAGGCAATCCCTCTAGCGGGATAAGTTGGCCTAATCTCCCGTGCTGGCCAAGCAAATTGGGAGATGCATTTTATACCTGCTGCCAGGTTTCCATAAGCTAATGAAGCCGATCACGTAAGCAGGAGCGCAGCCTAGTTTTCGTGCTGCCGACAACGTGAGAAAGCTTATCAGTGGGCGAGGCAGACGACTGGAATTTACTCACGTTGATGCGATTGTTCGCCGGCTGAATATTTCTATGCGAAGCTGGCGCCCTCGCACGACTACAATTAGAACTCGCGCTACAGATGCAGTGTCCAACTGTGTCTAAACAGCTGTGTCCGAAACTAGCGCCGCATAACTTTTGTCGTCGCCCTGTATCGAACCGGATACCTCCGGATCGGAAGTCAAGCGCTCTAGCCACTAGGCCAAACGCGTGTAATATTGTCAGTTGTTAATTCTTTTAGTGCCGCTGGCCGATATATGTGTGGTGATAGATTTCACGGTATTTTACAAGCTTTATAATATTTACCGTATTTTGCAGGGAACCATCAATTACATGTATGCAGTTTTAATCGGAAAAAAGTTAATTTCGAATTTAATAACATGTACAGAAGCGAAAACGAAGACAACAAAAGAGGCTGCTTTGCAACTTTTGAATTATACGAAAAGAGCGTTTTTCAGATTTTCGAAACATCATACTGCGATCAATTGTTGAATTCGATCAATACTTAGAATGGTATGAGATGAATCCATTAATGTCCGTTAAATATACACGTATACCATAAATAATTTGAGTGTAAACATTTATGGTTATGCTGTGTGCAACAGTACTTAGAAGTCAAAAATGCTTTTCTATCCTATAAAATGGAAAGTTTCGAAGAGATTGAAGCTCGTGACAATATTTTTAATTTCGATATATCTGACGACAAAATAATTAATTATGAAGTTTGTTAAGCCGCCAGTACTCGCGCGACATTTTCTCTCACATGGGATTTCTGTGTAAACTCTACCCAATTTTTGAACAGTCTGCTTGAAAATAATTGTCTGTTCATTCATCATTCTCTTCTTTTACTTTTTCACTATACTTTTACACTTCAACTTCCAAAAAAATTAAGGCTCTGAAGACCATTTTTGGTTAATTTTTTCAATTGGTACCTTTAGGTATACTTAGAAACGCAATAGTCTATTTTGGATCCGTCGTATGAGAATAATAAATACGGCCGAGCCGTGAAATATTCCTCTATTCTTCAAAAATAAATTGACTTAAAAAACGACAAAACTAAAATAATATTTATTTACATATATTAATATAAATTTTATTATCTCCCGTTTACATCAATACTTTGAAGCGTTTGAAAAACTATCTAATATCTTGAGAAATTCGCTACTCTTTTCTCCGACAATCGAAGAGCGATATATATATATCTATATTCACGTCCTTTGGTTTTTATCGTCTGGAACTGTACACCTTAACGATTTGACTTTTATTCAGCTTTTTCTTCGAAGAATCTTTATTGAAATATGTCAATCCGCATACAACATTAATTTTTTAATTTTAAAATAATCAACTTATTACACTTTTGATTTTTATTTTATCACGTTAATTTAACAAAATCATAAAAAATATAATAAATTACATTCAGCGTCCGAAATAACATAGAAAACGATAACCCACATGCCTATAGTCTGAAAAACATCAAAAAACCGAACTGTAACACATATTTTTCACCCATAGTCATCAGCATGTACTCGCACGGCTGTGCGGCCCATATCAATCGATTCAGCGCTCAAAATTACATAGAAAGTGATACCCCACACATACCCATGAAAAAGTTTCACAGGCACTGAAAAAATTGAAACTGGAGCACTCGCGTGTGAGTTTTTCTCACAACTCAGCACTAACGAAAACAAATCTCTTTCCGAAGCCTAGAGGTGACTGACTATGACTGTAGGGTGCCCTTCCCTTCCAGCTATACAAGGCCCCAACTTTCCCACCTTCGTGTACCCTAGGTAACACTGTTTCACCCAGACATGTGAGAGAAAATCTCACGCAGCGAGCACTGGCGGGTTAAAGAAGTAGAGGTATGTTTTATATAAGGCAAGTCTGTGTTAAATTTCAAAAAAGATGTTTATGAAGCCGTTAAATTTAAATTTATTATTGCAGATCGTGATGAAATATTCCATGAAAAGGGTGATTTAAAAGTAGGAAAAGAAATTTAACACGTTTACAGCAAATGAAAAAATTAAATTAAATATGAGCTATTTATTTCTTCTAGCAGAAATTTTGACGCCTACTAATTATTTCAAAGAGAATACATCAGGATAATGAAATATTTGAAATAAATACAAAATACATTATTTTTTATTATTTCTGGAGATATCTGGTGTTTATTGTACAGTAAAAGTGGTCGCAATTATGTATAACTCCTAACTTTTGATAGGACAGTTATTCTTTAGTAAAGTTGTATTTTATTACTTTCCATGATTCATATTCCTAGTTTTAGATTTGTTTGATTGTTGGAACATAAAGTGAGCCTGCGAAGGGATTAAACAAATAATTATAAACAATTATTTTCTATTTTCTACGGGAAAAATTGTTAGCGCTTCCTTCTTCTTTCAATGTGCCTTACTCTGGCCAACATTCCCTTCTTCAAACCGAGCCTTCAAGCGGCTGTCTAATACGCTTTTAGGTAGAAATTTCGTTCCTCTAAACTTATAACAAAATAGAAGTCGTTATAAATTCAGCGCATCATAAACTGAGAAAAAATAAATTAAAATGTTGTACATTTAATAAACCATTTGTAACCACACAGACAGTCTCAATAGTCTTCACGAACACATCAACCGTTACCGCTACCTTGTTATTCACAAGAAAAGTACCCCCAAACCGAACTCAGCGATTTTAATGAACCTGATATTATATGTTGTACAACACAAAAAAATAAAAGACCCCGTGTTATTTATATTTGCTAAAAACATATTAAGAGGGTGAAAACTACTCCTAAGGTGAACTAAAAAAAACAAAACGGTTTTATCTGAATATCACGACTAACGCTTAATATTTTTTGGTAAAACGAAATGGAGATTACTCCTTTCGTAAAAGCAAGTAATTCATGATGATTTGAACGATAAAGATTGCGCATCCCCTACTTTATAGATGATGAAACCCCGTATTTATTATTTTTGCGATAAAAAATTTAAAAAAATTATTAACCAATAAAATGATAAAATGAAGTTGTCCCCTGTCTCCGTATTTTCGTTCGTAACACGGAAAACCAAAAACAGGAATTTCAAGCGATCGGATTTTACATTCAATTCGTATATCCCTCGAGGTCGCTGATTACGAATGTGATATCAAAATTTATTTAAAAAGTGATAAAGTAGGCATTTAAAAAGTCTGTGTTGTGTTGAAGTATAAGAAATATTAAAATCTTTTGAAATTTTATTTTTTGGCGAAATATGTAATATTCATTCGCTATCTTGAATTCAAGGTATTTACATCAAATTTATAGTTCTTCTTCTTATTATTCTTTTTAGTATAAAAATATTTTTCATTTTATCTCATTGCAATGATATTATTCAACGAAATTTCGACAGTAATGGTAATCTTCACAGAAGTGTTTAAAACACAATGATTTTTTGCACCAACCGCAACGTACAATAGCTACATTTGTGCATTCTTCTATTTCACAATGCGTATTACAAGAATTACCATAACTAAAATCTACAGGATTTTCAAATTTATCCGATCTTTCATCTACATAACCACTCCCGTACCACAGGAACATTTAAAAAGATCTTCATATCTTGGTGAAGAATGATTGAAGTTTTATTATATTATTTCTAATATGTAAATTTAAATCACGATTCATTAAAATTACACCATCAGCAAATTTGCGAACATAATTTTTCTAAATCTGTTTGGAAATAAGCTAATAATAAATTGGTAACATTTAATGTCACATTTTTCAATCTGTAATAAACAAAATAAATAATCAGTATTTAATATCACTTTCTAATACACACAAAACCGATGATAGAATAAAAAATGCATAAAAAATAGTTTTAATTAATAATTGGTAACGACGGGGCATAAAACATTGCAGTAATATTTTCAGTGATTTTTCTATTTAAATATAATTCTTGCAACGATATACAACAAATTTAATTGAAATCATAAATTTATATTAGTGTAATATTGACATCTTTCATTTCCTTTTTTTCTCTACGTATAAATATTTTCATTTTTTTTTCTTTTCAATATCATCAGGTTAATTTTTATCATATCTATTGTTATTGTTATTATTACATAATTTTAGCGTCTTTATATAGTTAAATCAACACATGTGAATATTAATTTCGTTACATCATCGAGATATGTAGTTGTTATTGTGTGCTGATTAGATATGCATTTTTTTCTTCAATTGATAAGTCAATCAATCAGTGATGATGTCAAAAGTCATTGACGCAATTGATTCTCCATATCTACAGCGTATATAATGTGATTACGAGTGTCAGTATTGATAGTAAGTGCTTCTCCATGATATTATACAGTTTTACATTTTTTTCTTCGCTTTTTATAATCGTTTTTTTGTTAAGTAAGAAATAAAAATAGGAAGAATATAAGCACAATAATAGTGCATAAAAGCTATTTATTTATCAACAAGTAAGTTTTCAATTAACTTTTTGTTTAATTTTTAAGGTTATATGAACAAAAAAAAAAAAAACAAACTTGAACAGGGTTTTCTAATTGTTTTAAAAAGTGCTTTATAAATGAATTCTCTTGATAGATTTTTTTTCTGGTATTGGAATTATCTGTTAATTCATTCGCTTTTGTTTCATAAAAAAAACGTTGTGTGCATGTACGTATTTGTTATGTTTTTACATTATATCACTTTGATATTATATCTACGATATGTTAAAACTAACATTTATTATATTATTATATGCAATAATATAATCAACGAATTTTTCCATATTTATTGAAGGTTGATAACAACCAATCATCTCGATTATTGCTAGTATTATAATTAAATAGAAAAATCACTGAAAATATTACTGCAATGTTTTATGCCCAGTCGTTACTAATTAGTAATTAAAACTTTATTTTTTATGCATTTTTTAATCTATCATCGGTTTTGTGTTTTAGAAAGTGATATTTAATACTGATTATTTATTTTGTTTATTACAGATTGAAAAATAGGAATAAATCCATTAAATATTATCAATTTATTATTAGCTTATTTCCAAACGTTACAAATACGAAATAGCACGATGAATTATAAAGAAACACAACTGGCAGAAAGAATAAAAAATACTTTAATAGATGCAACAAAAAGGTTTACCGGTGTGGACATAATTTTCGAGGAATCGTTGGTTTTTTAAGAATATAAAGAACACGACGAAAAAATCGTTGAAGAACATCATTTTCTGGAACCAGACGAAGTACCTACAAATCGGTACACTGAAGATTATGAAGAAGTTGATTTTGACTACAGAGAGCTGTGGAATTTTGAAGAACTGGAATAAAGAAAAACTTACAGATTGGAACCGTGCAAAATATATTTAGAAAAGTCTGATCTGTCAGTCAGTTACGTCATTGGGGGGCTCATACAATTAATCAAGGTGGTACTTACAGAGAAAAAATTGCACGAATTTGTCAGTAAGATAATTTTAAAGCTGCTCACAAGAGTAGTTCAATCATTCATGACCGCGACTTAATTCGATGAGCGTTACAAGCTCACAAAATAGTATCCAGAAAAATAAATAAATTCATAACAAAAAAAGAAAAAAAAAAAAGAAAAAAAGAAAGTAGTTCAGAACTTGAAGTCTCAGCAAAAGAATTTGTCGATGATATTAAATAGTGTATACCGGGAATTGGACTTGAAAATTTTTATAATTCAGATCAAAACGAATTCCAGTTAGAAATACATTCTGGAAGTACTTTAGCAATTGAAGGAGAAAAACAAGTTCAATGTTTGGTACAGTCAGTTTCATCAACAACGTATAGTTACACCATACAACCTCTTATATCAGCTACTGGAAAACTATTGTCACCGCTTTTTCTTGTTTTGAAAGAAACAAGTAATCAATTTGGCCCTATTGTAGAACAAAATTTATTTTGACCGGAAAACGTACACTTGAAGGTATCCAAATCTGGAAAATTAACATCTAGTAAGTAACTTTACAAGAATTTTCATATTATATTGTGAATTATATTAGTTAACGAGTACATTTTTTTTTTGCAGATCACTTCAAAATTTGGTTGAAAAAAATATTTTATCCGAATGTAGGTCATACCTCCTTACACTATTACTTAACTATTGGAGTGGTCATTGTCATACAGTTATAGAAGAAACAATGTCAGACAATAAAATTGTTAATGCGAAGAAAATTCATACAGGAACGACGGGAAAAATTCAATTTTAGATTCCGGATTTGAAAAAGTTATGTTCGCAAATTTGCTGATGGTGTAATTTTAATGAATCGTGATTTAAATTTACATATTAGAAATAATATAATAAAACTTCAATCATTCTTCACCAAGATATGAAGATCTTTTTAAATGTTCCTGTGGTACGGGAGTGGTTATGTAGATGAAAGATCGGATAAATTTGAAAATCCTGTAGATTTTAGTTATGGTAATTCTTGTAATACGCATTGTGAAATAGAAGAATGCACAAATGTAGCTATTGTACGTTGCGGTTGGTGCAAAAAATCATTGTGTTTTAAACACTTCTGTGAAGATTACCATTACTGTCGAAATTTCGTTGAATAATATCATTGCAATGAGATAAAATGAAAAATATTTTTATACTAAAAAGAATAATAAGAAGAAGAACTATAAATTTGATGTAAATACCTTGAATTCAAGATAGCGAATGAATATTACATATTTCGCCAAAAAATAAAATTTCAAAAGATTTTAATATTTCTTATACTTCAACACAACACAGACTTTTTAAATGCCTACTTTATCACTTTTTAAATAAATTTTGATATCACATTCGTAATCAGCGACCTCGAGGGATATACGAATTGAATGTAAAATCCGATCGCTTGAAATTCCTGTTTTTGGTTTTCCGTGTTACGAACGAAAATACGGAGACAGGGGACAACTTCATTTTATCATTTTATTGGTTAATAATTTTTTTAAATTTTTTATCGCAAAAATAATAAATACGGGGTTTCATCATCTATAAAGTAGGGGATGCGCAATCTTTATCGTTCAAATCATCATGAATTACTTGCTTTTACGAAAGGAGTAATCTCCATTTCGTTTTACCAAAAAATATTAAGCGTTAGTCGTGATATTCAGACAAAACCGCTTTTTTTTTAGTTCACCTTAGGAGTAGTTTTCACCCTCTTAATATGTTTTTAGCAAATATAAATAACACGGGGTCTTTTATTTTTTTGTGTTGTACAACATATAATATCAGGTTCATTAAAATCGCTGCGTTCGGATTAGGGTATTTTCCTTGTTAGTACTTTTGAGTCCGGTAAATTTTTATAAATCGAATCATAAATGTTAAATAACACTAGTGTTAATTACATATTCTCGTTTACTCCTAAAGATATCTACTCAATTTCATAAACCTCTGATCATAAGTAAACAAACCTTACTGCCTGCAGGTGCTCGTAATAAAAGTATTCTGTAATATTACCTGGATGAGCGCTGTGTACAAAAATTAATTCAAATGTTGAGAATTTAAATTTACATTAAGAATAAATAAGAAGGTTCTGGCACAATACCAACCATCAATTTTAAACGAAAATTTCATCAAAGGCTCTAAGGAAGTCGATATTTTCGGGTAAAAAACAACTTACACGGTCAATGATCAAAATGAAGTGGACTATTCCCATTGTGTCACCTTTGCGGGGTAGCGATTTCGTTCCCATTTTAAATGATTATTACACCAGAAAGCATATGGGGAACCTCGGGCGCTCAGTAGTTTTCAAGTAGTGAGCAATTACATGAAAATACATCGAAATAGTTTTGGGATACGTTTATTAAAAAAAAAGTGGTTCTAAAAATATTTCTAAAGGATTCCAGTGAGTTTAAGCCCCCTTTGAAATATTCACTCCTTTTATCTACACATTTCTGGCAAGTGGTGGTCCAGTTTTTAAAACACTCGAACAGTGCTCGCAGGATGTTTCGAAATTTTCTTTGTCGAATGGCAATTCTGGGCATTTTTAAGTCGTCATGTAAGACTGATCGCACCAAACCAAAGCTAATATTTAATTGCGACATTTCAAGGATAGTTGACCGCATATCTGGTTTCATCAAGTCACAAACTTATCTCGATCATTTTTAAAATGATTATACCATAAATTCACTACTGCACGTTGAACAGACTCACCACATTCCACTTTCAATGCTTTACCCGGCAAAAAACAAAACTTTTAGCACGTTGTTCAATCGTTATGGTTACAAAATGCAGATTACAAAACCGAAATGAACGGCCTCGTTCCAAACATACATGAAAACACTACCGGACGTAGTACCAGTTCTGTAACGAAACGTCGAACGGAAGACATCAGTCACATTCATTTCAGATGAAAACGAGCTTGTTAGCTCGTATAAATGACTCAAAATGTGGATAGTTCCATTGCATTTTGATCACTCCTCCCACATTTAAACCAATAACCGCAAAAAGGTGACTAAATATAGAATGGTAGCTGATGTAAGAATACACAACAGTTAAATATATCACATCAAATTATTAGCGATCTTTAACACTTACGATTAATCGATAACTATTTGCGTTACATTTAGAAATCAATTTGGAAATTTACCCGTATGATTATGCATTGCGTCCATAAATCTTAATCATTTTCGTGTCCCTATAAAATAAACATTAGGTAATTAAAATATAATGAAATACATACGCGTACATTTCTAGCATAAATTATATTTTGCTTCACAAATAAAATGGTTTTAGAAAAGAAAGTGTTCTAATGATGCAATAGAAAATTAAATATTAAAAATCTAGATTTGATATAAGCTTCTTTTTTCATTTTTATTTATACAAGCGCAGAAAATTGATTTAATTAGCACACTAAATATCTGTTAATATGGGTAGGAACAATAAAATCGATGTTATCTTTATGGATATAAATTATTATGCGAACATTTAAAGATTTTAATGATGACGTAGAATACAATTTTTAAAGTTTATGACATTTTAGAGATAAAAAAAAATACACACCTGCAATATTAAATTTAAAAAAGTGTAGTTTTGAGTTGTCATTTCTACAAAAAGTGGTTAATTTAATATAAATTTACACTTTTGCCTTTTTTTTAATAAGTCTAAATTAATAAATATAGAAAACGACCTAAAATGGTTTTGTTGAAAGATTAATTTAGAACAAGTAATTCTCGAGTGTTATTAACTGAGTACAAAAACATTCATTACCTGTTTTGTTACATTTATTTTAAAAAGTAAAATTTTCGTTCATTTTCTAAGCTTTTCGATTTATAACAATTAAGCACTTTTTTAAATTAAATTTTTCAAATAAACAGTAGAGTGCAAAGGACGCCAAGGAATTTCCTAGTTACACATATATTCATATTAAATTATTAAACTAAATTTCTAACTTACTTTTATAAAAATTTAAATACACACTGCTAACCGTATCAGGAAGTAGGAAAATTTTAAACTAAAATTCTGTGCATATTTATTTTTATTTCAGACTTATAAAAGTATACAAATGTAAGTTAGAAAATTTAATTTTTTCGTTTTAACGAAAAATATTTTTATTCAAATTTCAGTAATTAAAATAACATTAACTCACACTAGTTTTCAGTGTTTTTCATTACTAATATGCTAAAAATAATTTGTATCATTTTAATTAACAAAGTTTTTCGATATTAAAAATTTATTTTCTGGTTTGTTGATATATAATGAAAATCTGTTACAAAATTTCAGTACTACTATCGTTTTTTCTCTTTTACGCAATATATTATACATTTTTTATCATTATTGAAAATTATATTTTGGTACATCAGCAAGTATTTAGTTGTTTACACTCGCATTTTTAATAATTTATTTGATTATATTTTTTTTCCCAAAATTTTGCCTGGAAAACAAATTAATCATTTATGTTGCTTTCAGGAGATTGTATAATT
The DNA here is from genome assembly GCA_039619475.1 of Icerya purchasi. Lineage (NCBI taxonomy): Eukaryota > Metazoa > Arthropoda > Insecta > Hemiptera > Monophlebidae > Icerya > Icerya purchasi. The sequence goes on from CM077115.1 coordinate 246,624,069, forward strand.
TTTAGTTTTTATTTACATACCTTATACATATACGTATATAGTATCTGTTGAATTGTACATGTTAAATTTTATTTTTAATAAATCGCTCTAATAAAGTGCACAAAATGAATTATTCTACCACTTTACCTGACATAATTATTGCTGATAATTACCTCGTCCCTGAACTTAAGTATTAAATTCAATTTTTTCTCACTTTAAACACTGATTATAATGTGTCACAGTTTTCTTCAATTTACAATTTATAAAATGACCTACATTATGCATACCACACAACAGATTTCATTTAATAAGACATATTTTAGATAATTTATTGCTACTACAGCTGTTATTATAAAGTGCAACACTAACCAATTTTGTCCCGTGGTAAGAATATGTGAGAATGTACTTGGGAAAAGCAAACCTACATGTATGTATGCGCATTATATATATATAAAAGTAAAAATACAAAATTATCCAGAACTTGAATATACTTCATTAATTCGCGCATAAAATTTAAAATTTAAACCGCTTTTAATTTATAAAATTTCGTATTTATAACTATTCGTTTTTTTCACGAATTTTCAAGTTGATAAAAGAATTTAGCTCAGAAAACTATCATCATTCCCCAAGAATTGATGTTAAATTTTCCATTCTTCCCATTATATTGGTACTCTGAAAATTTATAAATTGTAAAATATTTCCGCATCTCTTTATCTGAACTTCGTTTATATTTTTCATTTCTTTCACAAAAAACAAAAAAACAACAAAAAAAAAAAACAACAAAAAAACAAAACCAAAAACATTTTGCCCCCACCCCCTTCGAAATAAACAGTTGTTTCACAACTTCCTATTTCTTCATAACTAATACTTTTTTTTGTTTTTTTAACATTAACTGTTTGTCCCTCCGATTATAACTTTTCCGACCGTCGTGCACAGCATTTCATTTTTCTTTCTCCATATTATTAATTTTCAAAATAATATAATCTATATCTACATACTTTCTTTTTTACTTCAGAAAAAATCACCCGTGATATTGGAAGTTTCTCATTACACTACCTATCATATCTCACTAACGATAAACTGCACGGATGTTTTTTCTGTATTTTACATGTTCTGTTTACAGAAGTTTCCACTCATTAGGGCATGATTTTGTTATTCTCACTTTACCATGAGAATTAAGTATTTGCCCTAAAGTAAACTACAAATTCTGTACACAAAACATTTTCGAAAATCTCTTTATTAATTTGTAACTCCGTATAATTTTGTAAACTTTAAACTCTTCGTTCACTTCGGCATATACTTCTAGAAACAATATGTATTTCTATATCACGGCTAGATTTTAATAATTTTACTATTTTCAAATAAAACGTCATTATTTAAGATTAAATTTTTTTACTGTAGGTACAAAAGTTGTGAATATTTTTACTCTTCCCCTTTCCAAATATTTTAAATGTCTCCAGTATCCCTTTTTTTTTTTTACTGAAGTCAAATTACATGTTATTAATTCTTTTTTCTGATACTACCGCATTTAAGTGTAGGTTTTCCAGAAGTATTTTATATATTTTTATCTTTTTCCTGCCTTCATAATTTATTTCTACCTTATATTATATATAAATCACTTCTACGATCGAGGATTATAACAAAAATTGATACCGAGTCTAATCAATTTGCAACAGTGAATTCCTTAGGGGGGTCGTCTATTCGAGAGGCTGTTCTATTTCTTTTTTGTGTGAATTTTTACAAGGAATCGTACGAACACACTTCACTGGAACTTTTACATCACATTTATCGTTATTTTAAAAGTATTTAGAAAATTTTCCAAGTTGATATATGGCCAAAAATTCGCTGTAAGTGCTACTATGACGGCCATGTAAAAAAAAAAAAAGTTCATCATAAAAAAAATATCCGCTTAATCTGTGGATCTGTATCACCGAATAGAAATATTGAAATTTCAATTTTTGCCAACGTTTTGAAACAAATTTCATTTTTTCATTTTTTTGACATCGAAATTTAAAAATAAAAAAAAATATAAACTCTAGTTTAGACGAAAAGTAGACGTATATAGAAGATGCGTGCAAAATTTTAGCGAAATCGGTTGAAAACTTTTTGAAATATCATGGGCACCATTTTGAAAAATACTGCTTCGAGAAAAACGCGTTTAAAAGTTTGAGAACGAATTTTATGAAATAATTATCAACGCTCTTTTACGTCTATAACTTTATAGCGACATCGAATTTTGAAAAATATTTTTATTCATGCATTCTTCGAGTTTTAGAGGTGATTTATGGAAAAAATCAATATTTTTAACCCAACAAAGTAGACGACCCCCTTAATGCTTGCGTACATCCTTTCAACTCTCTCGAAAATGAAAAATATTTAAATTTCTTTCTTATCTTATCTACTTATCTCTTCAATTCATAACTTCATATCATGTCTGGAATCATGGCCGCTGTCATTCTAAAGTTACTACAGTATATCAACTTACTTTCGTTTACCAATGTTGTTGTGATCACCTTCATGTATTACCTTTTTCACTTTAATATTAACATACGGTTTCAATCATATTCATATCAATCTTCCCATATTTTTAATCTTAATGTTTGCCACCAAAACTACATTAAATTGCAGTCGCTCTTCTTAAGATTTGTTTATTTTTTAATCCTTTACTATCCACTTTAATTTTCGTAATATATAACCATATTAAATCTTATACCAATCCATTCGTTTCTGAGTATGACGGTAGTTGAACTGACTGCTTCGGTTGGCGAATATCAGGAACGTAAAAAATTTGACGCGTCTTTCTTAATTTTCCGTTAAGCATGCGACTAATTAAAAATACATTTTAATTCAACGTTACAAAAGGTTCTTGATCATGTTGTAAGAAGTAATTGTGTTTATAGCAAAAACTGTTGAAACAAGAACATCAAAATATCCGTTTATTTGCGATCGATTATAAATGGTCTTTTTTAATTCTACTGTTCTTCCATATTAAAAAAAACTAAATACTTTCGATTTTAGGACCTGCAAAAAAATACTTGCGTATTTTTAATTACCAATACATTTAAATAAACATTTTTTTTTAAATATACACAAAATTGATTAAAATACTTACTAATTTTTTAAATGCAGAAGCAACTTTAAGTTCTTATTCTGCCGTTTTTACACAAAAGTATTCAAGTATTAAAACTTTACAGGCAATTCAATATTTACTTGAGTTTAAAATTAAGTTTATTATGACCACAGTGGACAACGTATTCCCCAAAACTATTTACCATATTTGAATTTTCAGCCGCGCCTCTTTGACACTTAACACTATAACTACTTCATGAACAGCTCTTGCCGAGGACATTATAATAAAGAAAATTATTATGAAATTGTTATAAAAAATACCAATTTTTTTTTACAAACATTTTAATGAGAAAATAACTAAAATGTTTATTAAATAAACTATGAATTGAGTTTCTATAAATCGAATTAAATATTTAGTGGAATTGTATTGCTTCATCTAATATAAAAATGTTATAATAAAATTGAAACAACTAATACGACTTTTTTTTTTACTAAAAACCTTTTAATATCCATTTTTGGAATCTTCTCTCACACAAAATAAAAAAAGTATAAAAACTGTTAAATATGTTATAGTTGGTTTAATTTTAAATATTTCAACAACGTATTCAATTCTCCTTGCCAACAAGAAAAAAAAATTGGTTATGAAATCAATATTCATTAGGTATTAAAAAACATTAAGTTACATTATCAGAAAATAAAATATTTTCCTACGTTATTTTTAAACTGTATTTAATTCGAATACAAACGTGGATATTAATAATAAACTATTATAAACCGCTGAACAGTTTTGAAATAAAAGTAATCACATGTACATTACCGTATCAAGCAGCTAAGTATTATTTGTAAGATTTCAAAAAGTATTAAAAATTTATGAGAAACAAACATCATTAGGTATTTTTAATTTTTGGTCTTTGTAAAGTTTCAATTCTTTTACGAATTTTGAAAGCAAGATATTCATTGTGAAGAAAAGTACTCTATGTGATGAGGAACCATTTGTTGCAAATTGCAGACAATCCAATGATTTTTTTCAAATTTACTGTTTTGGAATTATATTTGATATTAATAATAAAAAAAAAAAACTGCCGCAACAAGACTTACAAATTAACACTTTGTAAGTGTGTACTTATATTTTTAAATAGATAGGAAAAGTTTTATAATGCAATTATAGAAAATTTGGAAATTTTGAATTCCAAAATTTAAATAAATGTTTTCATGGAACTTTACCTTACGAGCTCTCCGGAAAAATCAAGAATTTATAGTTCCTTTAAAGATACATAACGGTTTTCATTGTATAAAAGCGTTGAAAAATTTTGAGTATCAAATATGAACACATTTTTTATAGTTAAAGTACTTCGCTATTATATTTTGAGCAAAGGCTAATTGTGTACCAAATTAATTAGAATATAGATGTTTTTTAAGTTTCCCAAAATTAATGGTTTACAACTTGATGACAATTTATTTAACGAAACTAGTTAAAACCACAGTCCTTTATACAAAAAACCATTACAATGAAATCAACAATCTGCTTCTAACTTGATAGTGATTAATCATTGATCGAAGTGTAATTTTTTCGCTATTTTCTTTGCTCTAGAATTTTTATCTAGCTTTAATCGTCATATAACTTATCCCATATTATCAGTCTCATTTTATGTTAAATCAGCAAATGTCAGGTTTGTATTTATAAGGCTTCATAGGTGATCTTAGATTGTCAAATTTTCTACTTTACTATTACATATTATACGATCAAAAAAAAAAAAAAAGAAAAAAAAAGAATCGCCTTTAGATGTACACTGACCGAATATGATTGAAAATAAGCCGATTAGTGAAAAAAATGCTCAAATTTTTATTAATATATGTCTAAAGTACTTTTTTGTCGGTTTTTCCCTTGTTTTTATCTTATATATATATATATATATATATATATATATATATATATATATTATATATATTATATATATTATATATATTATATATATTATATATATTATATATATATATATATATATATATATAAAATAAAATATTTAAATAATTTATCAATCAATACCGTTTTTTCTTTTAATGTATTATTCAACACATTTGATTTTAAAAAATAAATAACTTACAATACTCCATGCTCGCATGAATTTTATTTTGTCATCGTTTAATTTTACACTATCATATTCTACTTACATAAATCAAAAATTGGTAACCAATCCAACAATAACTGTTACAGATGAAACAAGCTGTTTAATTCTGATTCATACAGATTTTATCGTATTACTATCCTCCCACTATAAGTTAATTTCAGTGGGACAAACCGGTTTTAGGCAATGAAATTATTAATAAATACGGTGAGAAATTCTTTCTTAATTCTCAAATAACAAGTTTATTCATCATTTCTATATATACTTTTAAATGGAAATTTCTTTCTCAAGTTATTTCAATGTAGTCTGATTATAAATAAAATAGATTATTGTTCGCGAACATTTATTTGTTATTTGTAATTCTACATTAACATAAAAAATGCGTGCAGAATTAAATACATTACATTAATAAAAATTAAGTATAACTTAAAAGCAAATCTGTTTAAATAATATTCCTTATGATTTAAAAATAAATGATTTAACAAATTCAAAACTAGCATTCTGATACAAGTTCCATAAATTAATTTTTTATTTTAAATTCATGTTTAAAGTGTATAAATAAAATATTTATAAAACAAATTGTTTGATAAACATTTTCTATTGACGAAGTATTATTTAATTATAAAATGCATGTTTAAAATACGTGAATTATATTTTTTTGATACTAACACGTAGGATAAAAATTAGGCATTTAACATTTTACACGGGTTGATCTATGATTATTGCACATCGAATTTAATACTGTAAGTAATAAAATGTTGATCGTAAGATTATTTTTGATATTTCAGAATAAGTCACATTATTCTACGCAATTATTGTTAAATACAAGTTTAAAAAAAAATGTTGTTCTTATTTTATATAATCCACATATTAAAAATAAACTTATTTTTGTCGTCAAGTAAAAAATAGGGTAGACTCACGATAAGGTACCCCAGCAACACTGATCATTTATTTTACAGGTCGAGAATACGGTGCAGGACGAGTACCACCAAAACGACTCGCGCCAGCTGGTGGAGCTTTTCCTACAGAGGAATCACTCACACCAGGAGGTCCATATGCTTTCCAACCCCCAGCGCTTTCAACTGAAAATTCAGAAAATCCATAAATTGTGACGTTGCAATGTATAATTACAAGAATTATCGAATTTTTAAATGTATAAACATATGAACTTTGTTCCAAAACTTTATTTTCTTCACACGCACACACAAATGTATGTATAATACTAACCAGGACCACCAGCAACCGGAGCATTACCGTAATAACCAGAACCATTATATGCTGAACCTGGACCTCTGTAATAAATTAGCTTGATAAGTATATAAACTATAAAATTTTCTTCTAAATGTATTGAAAAATTCGTATTATATTTGAAACTTTTATAAGTTAAAATTTTACATACCCAGCACTATCGTAATTCATAGGTGGCGGAGGACCATTTTCATAATATCCGGATTCGTCATAATTAGACGGGGCATTATAATTGTCTTCCATTGCAGCCCTTGCAAGGTCCAAAATGCTCAGAACTTTTGATTTGCCTCCGCCTCTTGGTCCACCCATTGGTGGTCCTCCAAGGTGACTACCGCGACCAGGAGGAATAGCATTTCGAGGCCCTCCACGACCGACTGGAGTTCGCGCAGCACCCCTACCTCCAACGCCTGGTCCACCACCTCTTCCACCACGAACATTACCGAATTGTTGGATTTCCCGTAACTGTTCTTGGCGTATCTCATCATGCACATCAGGAATAAGGAATTTTCGGATTTCCGCTAAAGCAAATGCTATACGAGCATACGCTTCTGCAGGAGACGATAAAGCAGTGATTTCAACGTGCAGCTCATCCGATAAATGTGCATATTTAGGATCTTGAGAATTACGCAATTCATCTTCCTAAATCAATCGTATATTACAAAATAACACCATTATATTAAACCAATCGACTAATTTGACTTGATAACTAACGTACAACTTACTCAATGCTAATTAATATATCACGTTTAATATTTGTAATTATTTGAAAAACAACTAATGTATTTAATGTTAAGATAATTAAAGTCAGTTCCGAATGTAGTCGTGCGAGTGCGCTGACGTCGTATAGAAATATTCAGCCGGCGAACAATCGCATCAACGTGAATAAAGGCCAGTCGTCTTGGTTCGCCTCGCCATTGGTACCTTTCTCACGTTGTCGGCAGCACGAAAGCTAGGTTGCGCTCCTACCTCAATCGTCTCACTTAAGTGTGTGCAATTGATTTAGGTGACGGTTTCCTAGCGGGCGTAGGTGTAGGCGTGCAACTACACTTCCGATAATCACACGCACTGCAAGATGCACATCTTAATACATGTGCATCTGGGGCTACTCGGACACGAGTTCCAGCTATAAAGCTATAGAATTAAAAACTTAATAAAATCCAATCAACGTCAAATAAATGTTTCTACGTACAAATAAAATTACGGACAAAAACGCGTACACCGCCAATATTGATTTATACAACCTTATTTTGCTTCTATAATTACAAATTAAATTTAAAAGCCATAACTAAAAAATTTTAATAACGTCAAAGTCAAATAACACGATGCCAATATAACATTTAAGCAAGACTTAGTTACTCATAAACTTACTAAATTTTAATGTGCTGAAATTTTTGCTAAATTAAGTATTCTTTTTTTATTTCGTAAAAGAAAAATGTTTCAATTATCTTCAAATTAAACATTAATCAAATGCAAAATTTTAAGTAATAATATTCAAGTTACTGTATTTTAAATTTTTATTAACTAGTCATTTATGTGATCCCAAATAATTGATTCGTGAAAGGCATGATGGCCACTTAAATATAATTTTTAAATTCTCGGTTTTGCTGGTTCAATTCAAGATTTCCTGGTTAATAGAATTGTACAAGACCTTACACAAACCTTCTTCCGTTTGAATAGCAAATCCAACAAACTGAAGCGAAGGAAAATAAAACATCAGTAGAAGAAGAAAAATTAAAAATTAATTTTTTAGTTTTTTGAAGTTGTTTTATTCACATTTTAAATAGTTTACTGTTATAATGACTACTCAAGAATATACATATACTTACTTTATTATTACAAGAGTTAATAATAAAGTTTGTAAGAGGCTGATTTACCCCTTCGCCCTTTAAAAAGTCTGATTTATAAAATTTATTTGACTAATATTTACATTTGCGATCATACGCGCTGACTGTGTTCAAGACGCTTCAAAAGTTTTACTGATATAGTTCAGCCCTCCAAATTAACTGAAATGCATAAAAAACTTTTTTATGCATTTCATTAAAATTTGAACTAAAATGTACTGCCAATAAATATAAATACGAGTATTATTCACTATGTAAACAAACCTGACGTTATAGAAGTCTTTTAATCGAAAAATTGGAGGCAAATCGTAAAATAAAAATGGATTTTTTTCCCTCGCTACTATGGATAATAAAATAACTTAGTAATTTATTATTAAATAAAGTATATTAAAAAATACATTTATTTATTTATTTTTTTTTTAAATCAAAACCATCGTTTGACTATTTTTACTTTTTCCCGCAGTTTTACAATAAAATTCACGGCTTATTCCCGGTTGAGTGGACACCCTGTAAGTGGAATACAATGTTTTACACAAATCATTCCTACAAATATACTTATAAAATTTGGTTGAATTGTTAACTCTAAAATGCAACATAAAGATAAACAATTGCAAATAATTTTCACTCGTCCGCATCATTCTTAAAAAATAAAATGATAATTAGCCAAAACAAAAGGCGAAATGTAAAAAATTAAAATTTCTAGGATTAATATTTCTTACCAAGAATTGCAGCCTACGTATTTTTAGATATGCAAACACGCATTCTATTAATTCAAATAGTATTGTTTAGTAATTTAAATTTTAGCATAATTGCATTTCTTATTCATCTTATAGTGTAAAATATATTTTTATTTACTCCAATTATTTTAGTCCCACCTTTTTTCGTTTGTATTAATTTTAATCACAACTTTGGACTAATATTTGTCCCATAGATCACTTTTAAAATAGATTAAAGATATGGATTTATGTTAGCGCTCCTTGAAGCAAACACAAATATAAAAAACAGTTACCTACAATCTAAATAAATTAGACTGCTACTTACATTATTTACACATTAAAAATATACAAAACACAAAAAACGCGATACTTCGTTTCAAAATATTGGACTTGACGTCTTTTAAAAACTATTGTAGAATTCTAAATACGCATACGGATCACTGGTATATCCATAATGAAAATTATAGTATACAATTGCAACTTCCGAATATGTAACAAGATTGAAGTTTAATTTCACAATTAAATTTAAAAATTGCTACCTAAGTTGAGTACATGATTTTACGCAGATTTCACCACTAAACCACGTACCGTTAAAAAATAATTTCCGAATAACTAATATTTCATACATCACCAACCTTAGTTTTGTCGCGCATCGAACCACGCCCAAGAATAGCCATTTTTGTTAAAGTTTCCTCTTGAATACGTTTTAGAGAATTTCCTTTAGGTCCGAGCAACTTTCCAACAAAGTTGAACTAAAGATATGTGAATAAATAAATTAAATTAAATACATTTCATAAGGTACATTTATACATATTTATTTATATGTGCACAGTACGGATTACTCAACTTGATTTACTTACTTTTGGATGTTCTTTTACCGGTACCAAAACCTTAGTTGAAACTTTTACCGGTTTTTCTTTATAAATATCAACATAGCGCGCTTCTGGTCTATATACTTTACCCTGTTGGGCTACAGCTTGTGCTTTTGATAGTTCTACAAATCGGTTAATATCAATTAAATTATAATCAAGAATTAGTTTAAATTTTTAAAGAAAATATATCTTTTAAAATAATTTTACCGTCATTAAGCAAACGCAATGCATTTGAATGATCATCTGGATGCAAGTTGGATTTTTCTTTCAATAAATCCTTCATATATTCAGTTGTTTTTACTTCTCCAATAATTTCAGATTCATTATTTTCATCCGCCATATTAAGTTAGGTAATACAGAAAATGTAAAATCAAATATATAAAATAATACAACTTAAACGTTACACAATACAACCCAACAGACGCTCAAACACGCTCTCAACAATGACATGCCGCAAGTAATGCTAAAGACTGAGAACATCATCTCGTTCCACGTTGACTTTTAAAAGCATAATGGCGGATAACAAGAATGATTCTTATATTTTATATATTTACATTTAAATATAGTAAATTTGTTCTTAAACTGTTTTTTTTAATAATTTCAAAATTTATATTATTATACAAATTTAATAAAATTAAAAATGTATTATTTTGTTTTATTTCTATATTTTATAATTAATGGCCCCTTTAGACGAGCAACACAATCGCTATTTTACGGCAATATTTTCCAACAATTGCTCATTTGCTAAACATATTTTAATTTTAAATTGGTTGGGCTATACTTGTGTTATGTTATTTTTTTTAAATGAACAATCAGCTAGCTAATCATTGTTTTTCATTAGTTATTATTTAGATAAGTCAATTTCAGGTTTATTTAATTTTTAATAACTAAAGTATCGGTTTATACTACAGTAAAGGCCGCTGTTAACTTGCGAGTAACTCGTGTAAGTTACTGTCGTGGCTCGTGAGTTGCTTGCAAGTATATGTCCTAGAGATGTGTAACTCAGTACTGATTCGAATCAAAGATTCGAATCTTTCTACTGATTTGATAGATTCGAAACAGTAATATGAATAAAGGTAACTCAGTAACTCAGTAACTCTTTTGACTCACTAATTCAGTAGTCTACAGAATTAAAACAAATTACCCTGTGATCTATGATTGTAACAGATGTTTAATTTGAAAAGAAATTTTAATTTACAAAACAACAACTAATAAGAATTTTTTATGTGCTTTAATAATTAATACTTTGCTGTATTAGTCTCAAAACAACTGAACAAATTTAGAATTTGTTGTTAAAACAATTTAAACAGCCTGTTAATTATCTTTTAATTCCAAATATGAAGTTGTTTAACTTCAATCACTTACTTTAACGATTCATTCTTTTTATCTACATATTTAACACCTTCAAATATATAAAATAATTATTACTTAATATATAAATATAATACACAACTAAATATTTCACAAATTTTATAAAATATTAGATTTGTTGTTTTCTAACAAAATTTCTACAAACTTCCTTACTTCCAGTGGTAATTAGAATTTGTTATAGAAATTAACTTTACCACTCAAAATACCGTGTATTAGTAACTAAAGTTCATTTTAGTTAATGTTAAAATTATTCAAAATTCAGAATATAATAAAATATTTCTTTAGTTTTAAACATTCCTTTTCAATTACAGTTTCATAACTGTGTTCTACTAAACTAACTAAACATCATAGTTAGTTTTTTTAAATTCTATTTCTAATTTTGTTTGTATTACATTTTTTCAATCTTTCGTTATTTATAAAGAAAGTTCTTTAAAAAAGTAATACGCCGCTAAAGTTTAATTCATCGCTTTTTTTTTTTCTACAAACGTTAATTTAAATGATACACAGTAGTTTTTATAATAAAAATAAACTTGACACAAAGTATAAATTAATACAATTATAATTAATAATATTACCAGTTATTTTTCTTATTTATTATAACACAATAAACAATACTAATCATTAACTTTAGCCAATTTACACGTTTCTCCGTAATACTGCATAATATATTTATTTAAAAAAAAAATTATACCCTTTATTAAAATGTAAACCAAAATGATTTCTAAACCTGTCAGCTGAAAACCGTATAATTGCAACTACTTGAGAATAATTTCGGGTATCATCATACGCTTCTTTACCGTTTCATTGTCGTGGATGAAAATCACTCAGTGAATAATTCAGAGTTAAATGTTTTAATAGATTTACTGAGTCAACTGAGTTACTGAGTTACTAATTGTATACAATCAATTTACTGAGTCAGATTCAAAAGAGTCACTCACTGCAAAGAGTTACTTTTCCCATCTCTAATATGTCCATTCTAGAGCTTGAAACCTAGCTGAAAGCCAAAAGCCATATTTAAATAAGCCTAAAGCTTAAGCTATATTCAAAATTTAAACAGCCGAAAGACGAAAGCTTAAACTTTTTTTGCAGGGCTTGAAAAACCGAATAAAAATTTGATTTATTTTACAACACGGTACGTTTATTTCTCAAATTCAATGGCTGAAAAGCCTACTTTTTCTAGACTATCATTAATAAAATAAACATACAGCATTGTCAAATAGATTAAATTTTTATTTAGCTTTTTAAGTCCTGGTTGCAAGCACGGCTTGAAAGCTGAATAATAATACAGCTTACGCTCTTGAAACATACAGCTTAGGCTTTCAGCTTTTAACCGTTGAAATTTGAAATATGGCTTAAGTTTTCAACTTTTGGCTAATGGAAATTAATTTTAATAGAACTTAACTGGAATTGTTACATTCTGTTTATTACGTATCAAACTATTAAGCATTACAGTTGAAATTTCAATTTCTTTTAACATGTATTTGTTTCATGGCTGGTGGTAATTCCAAAAAGTTGTCTACCAAATTATGCAAAATGTTACCATGATGTTATCACATACACATACCACCCATGCAAGCACACGTGCACATTTATATAATATATACTAGTATATATATAAAATTGTAGGACATGTGTGTTTGTAATGCAATTCCTCCTAAACGGCTTAATCAATTTTGGTGAAATTTTCTGTGGCTATTGAAAATGATCCATGTATGGTTTAGATTAAATTTGGACCAGGTAGATCCCTTAAAACCAGCACAATTTCAATTATTATTTCAAAAAGGAGAGAGATGGAAAAGAAATGTCCTTCTCACTGAGCTGTGCAGTAATGTCATAGGCGATAACATGATAATAATAATAATGATCGTTACACTCTTCATTTGTGTTCTAGCAACCCTCTGTACCCTGGCCTACCATTGGATACCATATTCAACCACCTGCATCACTGCAGACAGTCCACCAGCGCCTCGAATGACAAATTTCTCTGTTTTGATCTTTGACCCATCTATTCCAACCATTCAATCGCATTCTGGCATCTTCCCACTGACATCATCACAATGATTACAGTGTCATAAAGATTTTTCATGTGCTGATCCAATTTCCAAAATTATTTTCTTTTTGGTCAAAATTGTTTGGTTTCACGAAATTTTAAATAAAATATGACAAACATGAGAAGTGTTTAAAAACTTCTTTGTATGTTACAAACATGATTTACCAAATATTATTTACAAATCCCTGACATAATTTTACTTCAGTTACAATTCTTTAAAGTGTATTTACATACATTCTCGATTTTAAATAAAATAAAGCGGTTGTGCGAAATGTTTAAAAACTTATTTAGTATCAGGGATGAATCCAGCTCATTAAGAATGTGGCAATTTCATAGGAAATAAAATTATTTTTATTAGCTTTGTTTACTATTATGTCAAAAGTTGCTGTCAAAACATTTTGAAATAGTTCAGTTAGTTGTATATTTTTAAATTTAAAAATTTACAAGATTTATTTTTGACAAAAAAATGAGACTTCATAAAATAACAATAAAAAGAAAAAATGATTTTTTAAATTTGACTTTGACATTTGCTTGTTATTTCATGAAAAAATGAACATGCTTTCGTTGCAAATATGTTGAACATGTAAAATGCTCACAAGCTGAAAAAATTATTCGCTGCAGTTGATATTTTTGGTGAACAAGAAATATACCTATGCTGCAGTACCCGAATACTTAAACTCCACCGACTTGTACTTTTTCGTTTGTACGATGACCATACAATTTGTGACGTCATATATTTGAAATTTTAAAAATGTTCAAATGCCTCATTTCCTCTTAATAACTAAATATTTTCACATTATATATGCATTCATATTAGCCATATTTTTAAATTTAAAAATGAAAAAAAAGAGAAGTGGTATCTAGAGGGAGACACCCGCTAGGCAAGGGCGTCGCCAGCCGATGGGGCAAGGGGGGGGCAAGATGAGTTGCCAGCCACCAGGGGGGGGGGGGCAAGATGAGTTGCCAGCCACCAGGGGGGGGGGGGGGCAAGATGATAGAAAATGGATATGAGTTATAGAAAAAATAAAATTTATAAGTTGTAAAGGCTTAATATTTTATTAAACAAGAATAAAATCTTAATTAAAACATAATTTCCGTGGGTTTCTGGCAAATTATTCATGATTACGCGCCTATGAATGCTCATTATGGCCAGTTGATTAAAAAATTTCAATGCTCCAGGGGGGGGGGCAGTTGCCCTCCCCTGCCCCCCGCTGGCGACGCCCATGCCGCTAGGAATGAAGTTCCTTTCACCTTTTGGTAGATATACAAGTATAAAGTCATTCATAGAGTATACGATAAAAAATGACAAAATATATAAATCCCATATGAATTAATTAAAACAAAAACAATAAATAAATCATCAGACTCGTTGAAGTGTGGTAATGTCGCACAAAAAAAACGTGCCAATTTTCAAATTCAATCAAATTTACACGTGCTTAGAATTGAGCTTATACAGCTGACCGCGTACAATGCTTGCTGCTCAAATCTCAATACTCGCACATACACACACACACACACACTGAACCCGTATATAATAGAAAGAGACAGAGTAAAAGAGAATGAGAGTGAAGGTCGCTTGCTGGATGATGATGTGTAACGTGATTTTCGTTATCTCGCCTTTTCTGCCAGTTTACTCCTACCGACAAGCTGCATAAAAGAACTTCGTTCCAACAAATAGTTAGAAAATGCATATAACATTGATACAAAATAATATAATAATCTCAAAAAAATTAATTTGAATTTCTGCATTGATATTTGATCGAATACATACATATTTTTGTGATAATGAATTTGATCATCTATAGTTATTGGGAAAAAGAAAAAGAAAGATTTTTTATTAACTAAGTTCATTACAATTACTATAGTCTGTTCAACGAAAAATGTGCCGAAGTCAATATTTCAGCATTGTTGACAAATGTTTAATATTATTCAAATTCAAACTGGAATTTTTATTTCTTCATTCCAAGTAACATATTTTTTAAATAAATTTTTCAATAATTATTCCAGTAAAAAATAAAAAACAACTTTAACACGCATTTATTAATTTATTAATGAAATCAATTAGTACATTTTAGCGTTATTTTGTTCATAATTTTTTTCAGTTTACATGTTTAGGCTCATTTTGTAATCATTAATAAAATTGCATAATTTTTATTTTAACCTTTCGTTGGTCGCACTATGAGGGAATCACCGCATTTTTTTTTTTTAATGTAAATATTTAACAAACTACTTATAATTTACATAAAATAGTTTAGCTATTTATGTATTGAAATGTTATAAGTCGATCTAAAATATTTAAATAGTTGTAATTACTTTATTTTTTTTTATAATAATTTTTTATTGTGAGTAGACCATGAAATCATGAGGATTCCCTCACTGTGCGACCACAATCGTAGGTAAAATTTTTTTCGCAACATTGCCAAATATGTAGAAAAATAATTAGAATAATAAGTATTTTTTAATATTTATTAATTAATTAATAATTTGAAAAATGATTATTTTAATAACACAACTGATTTTTAATTTATTATGTTGTTATCCAACTATCTTTTAAAAAGTTATAACTGTTTCAAAATTCCTCGCGTAAACTGGCAATGTCATAGTAAATTTTACATAGCGCGGATTCCCTCACCATGCGACCAACGACGTTTTTTTTTTTGTCTATAAAAAAAAGGAAATAAGATTGGGCTTGTCAACCAAGAACCTTCATCCAGAAACAATCAAAGGAAAACGAAAGTTATATAGTGAAATAATCAGATATCGTTAATAAGAAGGAAACAATGGAAGGGATAATAAATGTAAAAGGAAAAGACAGGATATAACGAGCACAAAAAGGAGCAGGAAGCCAATGGGCGTACAGAGCCGAACGCTCCACCGAAAGAGCAGAGCACTCAAAGAACACGTGATCGGCGTCACAAACAACTGCATCATTTGAATGGAGAGGACAATATGGGGGAAGAGGCCAACGAGAGGCGAAAGCGGAAGGAAGACAGCAAGGAATGGTTAAAGCGCAAATGCACAATGGCAACAATAACAGAACGAACAAGTGAAGGAAACAGAAGGAACCAAGGATTGGCAGGAAGATTAGTCTAAACAGACAGATAAAAAGAGCGATAATTAGAAAAGGAGGAAGGGTACATATCCAACCAAAATCTGAGATGGGAATATTTACACAAAGGCAAGAGATTAGAGGATGGGATTTTTTTGAAGAAGAATGAAGAAGAAGCAGCAACCCGAGACAAAGAATCAGCCATCTCATTACTAGAGATGCCAGAATGGCCAGGAACCCACAGCAAGTCAATATGGATCCCATCGAGAGAAGAGAGAGTCCGAATGAGAGAACATATGCGGAGAATAGTAAAATCACAGGAATGATTAGGAAGAGGAGAGAAGATGGCTTGAAGAGCACTCATGGAGTCGGAAATGATCAGAAACTGTAAAGAAAGACGATTGGAGGAGATAAAAATAATGGAACGTAAAATACTCATCAGCTTGGCTGTAAATGGAAAGTGGTGCGCGACCAACGAAAGGTTAATTATAAATGTGAATATTTTAAATAATGAAAATACCAAACAGTTATTACTGTTATTATTATTTCATTTGAGCGTTCAATTAAAGTACACTCGGTGTTAAATTTATTTGTGTATTGATCGTTTAATGTCTACAACATTACTTTCATCATTCTTCAGTATTTTTGTTCGTTAATTCGATAATAAATGGAGGCAAACCGTATTCGTTTTATTGATTACACTTGTATTTAAGGTTTATTAAGAAGTAAATAAATTAAGCTTATTTACAATGGTAAATAACAAATTAAAAACAAGTAAAGATAAAATAAATTTACAATTTACATCATAAATTATTGTAAAATTTTATCAGATGATACTTTATGAATTTTAAATTTAGTTTTATTTTGTGTAACATAAAAATACTTCAATATAGAAAAATAGCGCGATGTTTGCAAATACAACTTTCATATTAGATACATATTGCTATATTTTTAAATGTTTGTGAAATTTATTAATACTTCAATTGATCTGCAAATTTAAAATAAATCGGAAGCAATGCTCGGTTGTCAGGTGCTAGAATATTTGATTTTTGTGTTGACGTACTATACTTTCATTAAAATTATCTAGTCAGGTTATTAATTTTTCTCGTTCATACGTAGTTTTTTGTCGCGGCGTTCTGTACATCAATTTATTTTCCAATTTATCAATATTTCTTTTTTAATATTATAAATGCGTTTCACTGCCATTCCATATGCAGCAGCAGCATTCTTTTTTTTTTTTTTTTAATATTATTTGGGTTTGTCAGCAAGGACATTAACCCAAGAAATGGGAGTAAAGAAAAAATCGGATTTTTATACCGCTTAAAACATTCAATAAGAATGTGTTAAGCGCCTGGACGATAGAAGGAGAAGGAAGGAAAAGAATAAATGCAGCGTAATAGGGTGTAGGAACATTGCTTGATAAGAGAGAGGAGTACAAGGAAGATTGTTCAGATGAAAGTGATGAGCATTCGAACATTATGTGATCAGGATCACATACAAAGTGGCTGTCAGGAGAATGTAAAAGACAATAAGGAGATGGCGTGAGAGACAATCGGAAAAGCGACGAAGGAAGCAAGCTGTGAGGCGGCATATCGCCGAGATGCTGGAGCGACGCATAAAAGGGAAGTCAAGAAACCAGGAGCAGAGAGGAAGAAAAGGCTGGATGGACAAGTAAAAAGAATCTGGGTTAGAGAATGAGAAGTAGGAGTTGAACCATAATTGGTAATGTGCCGCAGAGGACAAAAACTTAATATTGATGGATGGAAATGTAGTAAGGGACCTCCGGAAGAAAAAGCTCGCCGGGCTAATGAGTCAACTAACTCATTTCCTTCTATTCCAGAGTGACTAAAGACTAAAGGAAATCAATCTGGATTGCACAAAAAAGGAAGAGATCATGGATCAAGGAACGTATAAAAAGGATTGTGTAATCGGTAGAATAGGAAGGCAGAGGAGATGCAACAGCCTGTACGCTTTAAGAGTCTAATAGAATAAGAATATTACCAGAGACCTTTGAAGATCTGATGAAGAAAAGTGCATAGAGGGTAGCAATAGACTCGGCATAGAAAGTTGAACAGAAGAAGGGAAGTTTAAAGGACTCTGAGTGATTTAAAGAAGGACAAAGGAAGGCTGCGCCAACTCCACTTGGGCTCTTGGAACCGTCCGTGTAGATTATAACGTGGTTAGAAAAGCGAGAGTTTAGTTTGTAAAAATTCCGATCTAACGGCATGGTGCAAAACGGGTCTAGGAGGAACAGGAGAATAAAAGCAATTAATTGAATGAAGGAAGGAGGAAAAGTTGAAAGAAAAATATGCGAGCTTATCGTGAGTGTGATTTTATGGTAAAAATTGAAGGAGTCAAGTAGAAATAAGAGACAGAATAGGTGTTTTATTGGCACCAAATCGCCAATCCTGTAGAATGAGGGAATATGAAGGAATAAGTGAGGAAGAGGAGATAGGCAGACGTTTAATGAGGAAGCGGTAACCTAAATAGGAACGCCGAATAAAGAGTGGAGTAATGTGGGTTTCAGCTTGAATAGCACGGATAGGAGAAGATGTTCCAAGACAGAGGCGGAGGCAAGTGTTTTGGACGTGATAGAGCTTGGAGAGCAAAGACCTGGAAGAGTTACCATAAATAAAACAGCAATAATCCAGAATGGAGCTGATACAAGATTTGTAGAACATGAGCAAGATGCACGGATCACCTCCCCAGTTCGTATGTGAAACGGACTTAATAAGGTTGAGCCTTTTTAGTGATGACACGTATATATGGTTAATATGCTTGTGAACGAAAGACGACTATTCAAAAATACTCCCAAGTAACGGAAATGGTTATCAAGGGCGATCGGACTACTATTTAAGGAGAGACTAACTAAGGAAGGGTCAAAAAGACAAAGAGTAAAGGCATTTGGTTGGAGAGATAGAAAGTTGAATATTGGATAAAGCGCTTTTCAAAATTGATAAGTAGTGTTGCAGCTGAGAATTAGCGGCGGAGATACTACAATGGGTGGAGTAAATGAAGATGTCATCAGCAA
The DNA here is from genome assembly GCA_039619475.1 of Icerya purchasi. Lineage (NCBI taxonomy): Eukaryota > Metazoa > Arthropoda > Insecta > Hemiptera > Monophlebidae > Icerya > Icerya purchasi. The sequence continues at coordinate 246,643,421 of CM077115.1, forward strand.
AAAATAGGGAAGAAGAGTATGTTAACAGAAAAGCAACTTTAATAAGATAAATGTTAAAAAGTGTTGGACTTAGACAAGAGTCCTGCGGCAGTCCACAAAAGACCAGTCTAGAAGTAGGTTCGAGCAGAGAAGAGAGAATGATGGTCCTGGATTGAAAGAGGCTAATGACAAAAGCAGAGAAGAAGGGTGGAATATTCAAGGAGAGCATAGAATCGAATAGGGTGGGAAGGTGGACATTATCGAAGCCAGCATTGAAATCGACGAAGGAAGCAATGAGGGATTTTTTGTTGATAAAAGATAAATATACATCTGAAAAAAAAGTACTGATACAATCGGGAGGGCCGCGTCCCTTATTATGCTCAAGCCACCAAACTAGCCGTCTATTAATTATACTTTCAAATAGCTTTCTGGCACAGGGAGCAAGGCAGATTGGACGAAGAGAGGAGGAGCTGGGTTTTGTATTCCATGCAGATGGAGTAGAACCAGACGAGAGAAATGAATTGAATAAATTTAAGAGGAACCCAAGAGCAGTATCACAAAGACCGTTTAGAACGAGGAAGGGAATTCCGTCTTCACCAGGAGAGGAATTAGAAGATGCTTCCAATTCAGTGTAGGCAAAAGGAGTGAGTAGGAAATGAGATGAGGTGAAGGAAGCCAGGATGCGATAGGATCCTTGGAAGCTAGGAACGCAACTAGGAGCTAAGGAATTCATAAATGGAATTAATTTGTCTGGGAATAAGATATAATTTGAAAGATGTTGCGCTGAGGGAGATTTGAAAGTCCTCGCCATTTTCCAAATGTGAGTAAGAGGAGTGAACGGGAGAAAGAGGAGCAGAAATTTCTCCACGAGTCCTTCTTTGCCGTTTTAAGAGTATGTCTAGCTTTGCCATCGGCACTTTTGTGAGCGAGAAAATTGGAGAAATTAGGACAGGAACGGAATGTTCTAAAGGTGGATAAACTTCGATCAAAGGCAGCTTTGCACTCTTGGCTTCACCACACAGAGGAAACAAATTTGAACCTTTTACGTGTTGGAGGCCGAGCAGGAGGGGAAGAAAGAGTTAAGGCGCTGGAAATATATTTCATAAAGAGGTCGTATTGAGAAGATGGATTTAAATGCGAAGGAATTAGGGACAGTGAAGAGTCAACGTAGGAGTGAAAGATGGACCAGTCTATCTTAAAGAGAACCCATCGATGAGATTGAGGAGGATTGTTTACAGTAGAGTGAGAAAACTGATTTAAAGAAATGATAATGGGAACATGGTCGCTTCCAAAGGTGCCATCCAGTGTTCCATGAGCAGCTGAAACCAAGACTGGGAGACGTAAGAGATAGATCAATGGAACTAGGAGCTAGAGGGTTGTCGACACAGGTGGGTGTACCGTCATTAAGGAGAAATGGATCATTTTGAAGAATGAAATTTTCTAGGACTGCACCATTATTATTATAGTTAGTGCATCCCCCGAAAGGTGAGTGAGCGTTCCAATCTCCGCCTATAATAAAAGGAGTCGAAAGAAAGTTAATGAAAGTAGGAAACGAGAAATCGCGCAGATCGAAATGTAATGTATACATTACATGTATAATAAATAAAATAAATAAATTAGTAATTAACATAGAATTTAAGGCGAGTGTGAGTGTAAATGTGTGTGTATTTCGGCGAATGGTCGGAGATGATGATGCCTGGAGTGATATTACATCACGTCTGACGTAACAGAAATAGCGCTGGAGGAAACGCCGTCCGACGGTGGAGGGGACTTCCATTTGGTTTGAAGATCGGAAATACGTTCATGAGTAGTCAGTCCGATTTTGGAGTCGAAAAAAGACAGTAAAAAAGATTGAGTGGGAGTCCGCGCGGGGGGCCCACTACATTGGCCAGACGCTTTCCGTTATTGTATTCGGCCGTATAAAATAATAATCATTTTATCGCGTTTATTCGAAAAAGTATCAATGAATTAATTTGGTTGAAATAAAACGAAAAGAAAAGATTCGCATACCAGAAGTCCCACGTCAGGACAATAGATGAACAGGATCAACGAAAAGGAACAACTAATTACCGTCATCATATCATCGGCATCGCCCCCCCCCCCTGGAGCTCGAGATATGTATACAATTTATTTAAGTTTATATTAATCACCATTCGGTAGCAATTTTATCATTTAAATTACAGTATTTTTATTATTTTGATTTTAAATAAGAGTATTCAAATTTTCTTACAGTCGACCGTTCTCGAAAGATCTATGTACGAGTTTGGTAATAAATAACTAAATCATAATTAACGTTCTTGTGTGCGTGGATAAAAAAAAAAAAAATTAAAAATAATAATAATAATTATTATTATTATAAATTATACTAATTAATAAAAAAAATAATAATAATTATTATTATTATTAGAAATTATACTAATTAATAAAAATAATAATAATAAATATCATATTAAAGGCGATAATAATCATAATAACAGTGCAATAAAATAGGTCCGCGGGAATAAAACTATCATTAGGGATTGAAACGTGAACTAGATTGGCGAAAGGAGGGTTGGGAGGAAAGGAAGGTTGGAAGTTGTTATGAGTAAGAAATAAGATGTCATTTCTAATTAGGATAGCTGCGCCTCCATAACCGTCCGTGCGGTTAGAACTAATAAGGCAGAATCCCTTAAAATGAAAGTCGGATGAGCTTTTTAGCCATGTTTCACAAAGCAGAACAATATTAATATTATGTTGATCTAACAGCCTCTCAAGAGAGGGTTTGTTAGCCCTAAGGCTTCGGCAGTTCCACTGAAGTATTTTAAGTTTCGGAAACATTGTGAGGAACCAGGTTAGTAGCCATCGACTTGGGAAATAAAATGGAAGAATGAAGAGAGGAGAGTGAGAAGAGTAGAAAGAACTTAGAAGGCTGAAGCAGTAGGAACGGAAGAGTGGGGCGAGGGGAAATAAGGAAAAGGAGAAGGTGTTCACCACAGAATAACGCAACTGGGAAAAAATTTATGGGAAAAGTAGGCAAAGGTAAGAAGATCCACCGCTCATGTAAAATATGATGAGACTGGTGTCGCAGAAGGATATAAAAATAGTAATGTCCGTCGGCATAATATATCAGCACTCATCGCTCAAAGCAATCATTGCGTCTAAGACCCTGTATGCTATCAACCAACTTAATTAAAAGATGCAAGCAACGTCAAAGGAACGCTGTATAAAATTTTAGAAAAAGTTGACAAGAAAATTGTAGGATAAGAAATATAACTCATTATGAGTGGTCAGCTGAGAAAGCGGCAAGCAGCGAGGGGCACTATGAAAAATTGCGTTGAAACTGAGGCGAATGAAGAAATCAATAGCATAATTTAAAAAGATAAAAAAAGAAACAGGGCTTTTGAAGATAAGATGGTAGAAAGAGGAGCAAACAGTACAAAGGATTGGAAGAAGTGGATGTACTTCTGTTTTAATATCTATGATTGTAAAATCTGACATAAAGCCTCTAATTTATCTTCTAAATTGGGAATGTCCAGTCTGCCAAGAGCGGATCATAACGTAGCAGCTATAGGATTGAAAGGAGGAGGAGGGGTGGAGTCACCAAAGGAAACATTATTAGCGGCATTGAAATGGTATATCCGTTGGAATTATAGGAATGCATAGTACATTGTCTTGTCAAGATTGTTGCTTCTATGATGTTGCTCATTCATTTTTTTTACTGGGTGCTGTTGCAAAGCTTTGGCTGATTGATATTTCACATGATAATAGGTACACTGATTTTCAATTGCAGTATATGCAATGGAATCCCTGGCAGATTGAGTGAATTCAAAAATTCTGTTGAACAGTTAACCGCTTCATCTGAGTGTTGAAAGACTTGTATATGATGACCTTGCTTTGATTGCTAGATTGAATAATATTGTTAAGTTCATAGGCATCTTTGTTTTGGGCGGTGAGAACAGTTCATTCACTCAACCAATTGTGACCCTTATAATTGATTTAAATATTGGGAAATACATTTTCAACCAATTCTTCTTTTGACGTCAATAAATTGCAAAAGTTATGAGGTAATAAAATTTGTCCTGAGGTCAGATGAACCAGCTCCTTTCTATTTCCAATTTCCAGCAATTGATACAAGAATATCTGAGCTGACTGATCATATATACATATTTGTAGTTAATTTTAATGTCTTTACAAGTCTCCATAAAGTGCAGTATTTCAGGTAAGCATTTATTTCATCTACTGGTATCAATTAAGGAAATCGATTTTGGTCTTCTTAATTGATTGAGAACTTTGTTCGTCGTTTCATTATATATTTCTGCTATGAAATTCATGCCCCTATTTGAATTTTCTTCTTGTATTCAATGAACAATATCTGCAGTCATGTACGATTTGTATTTCTCCTACAACTTTGTTGGAGATGAAGGAGAGTAAGTACTCTTTACGATTACAAACATGCACAAATTTAATTTGGATGTGACATATTGCTCTTGTCATTAATGCATGCATCTCAGTGTTGGTCATTCTGGGATAAATTTAGAGCTTGACATGCACTGCAAAAAGTGGCAGGCGTAAGCCATTGACAAACAATAGCTGTTGAAACGCACACTGTTCGGCGTGAACAATATTTATGCTGCTTCCACACTTAGAGCTAACATGTTAAGTGTCAGTCGTTTTTCAATAATTGAGAGTTTCACATGCATTATGAAAAGTGACATGTGTAACGCCATTGACAGTTAGTAGCTGTTGAAAAGCATGCCTGTTTGGCATGGCTAAGACAGTTTGCACATCAGTTGGCATACTTCCGTAAATTGTCATAAGAACGCATCAAAATTGTTAAATTAAAAAGCGAAAAGCTTATTTTTTAAATTTTCTTATCACGGGGAACAGCGTCACAAGTGATCACTTTTGAAACTTGAACTGTTGTTTATGTTTACATTTTGTTGCGTATATCATCCCGTAAGTATTAAAAAATGTAACATTCGCGGAATCTGTTAAGGTATATTTTTACTTACAGATTTTAAATGGTTAATGTTGAACGGCTATTTTAAAAAATAAAATACATTGTAAATTATTTTATATGAAAAACTGGTTGATACAAAATGCGGATTTGATCTAGAATTAAATCCGTATATTTGTGTATTTTATTCTGATAATATACAAATGAAAATGAACAAATTTCGCTATTACGAAAATTTAATGTTGTGTGAAACAAAAAAAGAATTATATTTTTTAAGAAAATGGATTGATAACCCGGCAATTGTGATGATTAAATGAATGCAATATTGATAAAAAAATATTACGAAGATTGCTGCTTTAATCAAGAAAATCGTGTAGGAATTAAATAAGAAACTTCAAATAAACAACAGTAACGGAGACGAAGAAGGAAGCAAATAGTAGGATTATGATATGTAAGTGTGCGAAACATAATGGAAACTTTTTCTACGTTAACAAAGATTTGCCGATTTAAGGTGCTGAAGTTTTTAAAAACAATTTAAATCAATCGCAACAATCTGTATAAAATAGCAAGTCAATATGGAACAATATGCTAAAGAAAATTATTGTAATTTTGTAAAAAATGAAACAATGGATCCTGTAATTATATAAGCGTTTATAATAAATATCTTAACTTTATTTATCTGCTTCATTTCGAAAACTTGTGCAACTGTATACAATATTAATTTTTGGAAAACACTTCTATTAAGTGAGATTTAATACGAAATCTGGTTAACATAATAAATATTTTTGGTCGCTACAGTTTTAACCAATTTCAACTATGTATAATTCAAATAGTGTTAATAGAAAAAAAACTGAGGACTCGTTCAAATGTATATCGCGTATTAAAGGCTTATTTGCTTTTATTTTTCAAAATCTTTCTTTAGAATAAAAAAAAAAAAAAAAATTACGAACTATTAAGGAATAACAATTTAAACAATTTTAGATATGAAAATGTATGTTTTATATGTTGAATCAAGTAAACAAACAGATATTATTTCCGTATTTTTTTATTAATCCTTTTTAATAAAAGCAATGTTGTAATTGACTGTACTTCTTCTTTATGGGGTCGGAAAAACCTAATTGTTTTCTTTGAGTATTATACAAAATTAAAGCTTCTTGATCTATTTTGTTTTTTTACGTTAAATAAATTTTTATATATATAGTACCGGATAATTTTATTTGACGGAAAATAACAAGAAGTAAATGCTTTGGGCTTTGGTCCTAAAACATCCGATTCGAATATATTTTGTTGATAAGAAATTTTTTTATTTCTTATGTCAAAGATAGATGTAAATGTTGGGTAAATGCCGTTTCACCAACAGAATTGTTATGGTTTAAAGTAATTTTTAAATGTATTCTTACTAGTTAGTATATCTTCGTTCGTTGACAATTTTTGTTTAACTTCTTTTAAAACTTAAAAAATATTAATTTTAATTTAACATTTGACTGTTAAGATGCATTTTATTATTATCTACTATAATGTGTACTTTAGTTTGTTGTAATGAAACATTAACATTATATTCATCAATCGTATACTAAGAGAAGACTATAATCTCTTAAATAAATTCTAACCTTACAAATTTTTTTTTATCGATGGCTTTGTCATGAAAGAATTCGACGCTCTCGCAATTCTATCGTGATTTCAAATTTGTTTCTAGTAGATGAGTGTTTCGGAAACTTCTAATTATGAAGTTACGTTTGCATAATATTTTACAGGGCTTTTATTTTAAAAAACAAAAACAAGAAATAGTATTAGTAAAGCTTTGGAAAAGAGTAAACTTGAATTATTTCATGAAATTAAGACAAAATGTTTTACATAAAAAATAATTTTCTTTCCGTTACGAATGTTATAAAGAAATGGTCATACACTGTACAGTTTATGAAATTAAGGCTAGTTCTAATGATAATTACTTTTGACATGAATGTGTCTTTGATAGCTGACATTTAAAAATTACAATAATTTCTAAAGGACATAACGTTAGTGTATTATAAATTTAGTTTTTGATTTTTTACAAATGAAAGTTATAAAATAGTTAATTTTTCGATTAAAAAATAAGTTAAGTATGGAATACTTTAATGCCGAATTCGTGGCGTACCATTTGGAAAGTATTATTGTGGAAAATTACCGAAACTCCTACATAACACGGAGGCAAGATTTATTGCATATAAGGTATGTAAAATAATCCATAAAAAATTGTTTTTAAATTTATAATAAAGAACTATATGCTAAATTGACTAGTGTTTTCACCACGCCCCATCTTGAGCTATAAGCAGAAATAAAAAATGCCTGTTAAAATTCTAGATGGCCAGGCGATTTTGTTATAAACTTTCTAAAATATCTTAACTCTATTTTAAACAAAAACAACAAATCACTATAATTTTTGCCATTACATGACGAAATAAATACAGAATGATTTTTATTTTTAATTGCATAAATCAAATCAAATCAATTTATTTTATAAATGGTATACAAACAATCAAATCTATAAAAAATATTTTCAAATAAAAGAACAAATTCTTCTTCTGCTACCTGCAGAATTTACAAGGATAATATGATGTTACAAATTATTTTGCAAAGAACCATAGATGCGCGAGGTAGTGGTTATTAGAAAGTGTTTATATTTGTATAATTGAATTTTAAAAATTAAAAATATTATATTATCTTGTGAGGTGGTTATTAAATTGTAAGTAGTTGTACAATTTCGCCTTAAATATATCAGTATAAGAATTCAACGTACAGTGTAAAACTAGATAGGGTATAATATACATAGATAAAATACAGATAAAACAAAGTTAGATATAACAATAATATGCATAGTGATATAACAAATACAACTAAAACAAAATAAAGTAGTATCTGGTTTAAACTGCGGAGCTGTATTAGTTTGATTACACTACTTTAATAAATATATTTTATTTTTAATAACATTAATTTAAAGCATCAGACATTAATATTAATGATTAACGATGTTATTACCCTAATTTGTGATAACTTCAATTGCTAACAGCAAATCATTTTCTGGAATTATTTTAATTTGATTTTTTAGTAATATATTTAATAATGTTTTTATGCCATTTTTTATAATTTTTTAAATGTTCTTTTAAATTATTAAAAAGTTTACATCCCATAAAGAGAACTTGTATCCTTGTGTGATACTGCTTATAAAAGTTAGGTGGCTGAAGTAGTTCTGATTGATTATACCTCGTACATCGGATAGGTATTACTGCTTGAAACTTGTTTTTACCTGTATAGATGAAAGTGGGTAGCTGAACTTGGTACAAATGGTTTAGAAGTAATAATAGATACGGGCCCAGGATACTGCCTTGAGACACACCACACTGTAGGAATCTACTGTTACTATAGATTCCGTTTATTTTTGTAGCAAATTGTATGTTTAGTAAGTAGAATTTGAACCACTCATAAATATTGTCTCTGAACCCACATCTATATAATTTGTTTAGGAGTATTTTATGAGCTACTGAATCGAATTCTTTCCTCAAGTTTAGATATACAGCTGCAGTTGTTTGTCCAGCCTCTAAGTTTGTTGTAATATAAGAAATATGTTCGAAGAGGGTAGTGTCTGTTCCTTTTTCTGGTAAGAAGCCAAACTGATTTTTACTAAAGAAGTCCTTATTATTTAAATAATGATGTATACTTTTTTTCTTTATACAGTTTTCAATTTTTTTTGGAAAGGTTGGGATGTTGCTAATAGGATGATAATTTGATGTCGATGCTTTATTTACTTTGCTTATAGACTGGGGTTATGAAGTTAGTTTTAAGTATATCAGGGAATTTTCCTTCTAATATCGATGTATAATATAAGATGGTTAACGGCTTTACAAAAAATTCAAGATTTTCCCGTATTAAGAGTATAGATATTTTTTATCTGTCTCAAAAGATGATTTATTTGGTAGTGATAAGACAGCATTTCTGATATTATTTGCAGTGAATTTAAAGAATATAAAGGTGTCACAATTTGATTTCACATTCATTTCGTATATGCTACTTTCATTGTTATCGCAAGATTGGGTAGATGATGCAATAGAATTTTCAAAATATTGATTAGTGCTTTGCAACAATACTCTCACTTCCATTCACAGCCATTTTAATATTTTCTCCAATTTGTTTTATAGATCTGTCCTCACTACTGATTACTCCTTTAATAATTGGCCAGTAATTTTTATGGTTTCTTTTGCATTTCTCAAGCGGGTTAGTATAATATTTCATCTCGGAAATCCTTACGGACTTTTGTACGTCTTTTGAAGTAGCTGTTATCAGGTTATGTTTTGCACAGTTCATACAGTGGTTTCTTTTCTTTTTATTAAAATCATATTGCTATCAGTTATCCAGGGAGCTTTCTTATCTTTTTTGAGGATCGACGTTTAGTGCATCTTGATTTAAGATAGTGACAATTTCATTTACAAACCAGCTACATTTATCGCTAACATTTGTCGGGCTTGAGTATAAATACCTTAAATTTATTGACAGTAACAATGTTTTAAATGGTTGTTTATTGAAATAGTACTTGTTTTCGTTTTGACCTGAAGTTTTTTTGCAAATTAATTGATTGCATAGCCAGTCACTATATGAAATATTTGTTGTTTAATAGGACACAGTGATATGCGTTGTTTTGTTTTCAAACCCTCTTATTAAGAAATGGTGTAGACAATTTTAACTAATGATATTCATAATTGAGTTATGGCAATTAATCATTTAAATAAACAAGATTATTTTAATAAATCCGGATTTTGGAGTTCACTTTGCTAATACAAAAGTAAATAAACGATTATACACCACTATTTAATGATGTTTTTGAGTAATTTGTTTTCTAGAAATTTCAGTCACTTAATATTAGTAATGTTAGTTTTATTATTTAATTTAAAGGAATCTTGAGCATTTAAATGCCTCTAATTATAAAATAAATAACGCGTTTAAATTTTTATTCAATTTAAAACAGACTTTTTTTAATATTACTTCGTGTTTTAATAAATGTTTCATTTTAGAGTAATTGGCGTTCCAAACTATTTGCACGAGTAAATAAATATAATCTGAAATTTATTTTATATTTTTGTCTAAACGACTATCCATAACAACCGTTATATGAGGCTTCTAAAAATTTTAATCTTTCGCATAAATCAAAAAGGTATATTCGAATATTTTACACCATTCATATACCCATGGTTTCTTCGATCTGCAAAATTTGATCAAAATCAGCGACCTCAACGTCGTGTTGTCTCTTTGTAAGATTTAAAAGTTAACAACCGTCTATAGTTCCATCGGAACGATAACTTAAAGGCCGTCCATCAATGGTAACTTCGGTCTCTGAAATAATGCATATATTTTTTATAAAGACTTCAGTTTCATACATTTGTAAGTACAAATAAAATACGGACACATTAATCTTTAAAATTGAAAGGTAAGTTCTGAAAGATATATTACATTTTCTGAGACGTAGACAAAGATTTAGTGACAAGTTATTAGTTTTCCGTAACAGTTCTAGGTTTTTATAAAATTACTGATACGGTGTCTAATGTGTCGATAAAGAATTATTTACGCAGCTAGCAAAACAAAACTAGAATAAATGGCTGTAGAAAAGAATAGATAAAAATTAAGCGTTCAAAAAAGGAGTCGATTCTGATTTTTAATTTATACAAATATGTGATATTAATTTACACGCCGTGATTATGGATCTTGGTATAAGGAACTAGTCGGCGTTTCGTATTTTTATTATAATTTTTTTAATTTGTGCTTAAAGTGTTTATTCCTTTTATCCTATTGAACAATAAGCATCAAGGAAAAAAAAAGGTTATCTGAGTATACTAGTAATCGAAATATTAAATTATATAAACACTAAAACAATTTCTTCTCGAAAATATAGACAAAATTAATCGTAGAGATCACGGAAGGCTTTTCATTGTTAATATAATATAAGTTGAAATATTTTTCATCCGTTTACAAAATGTACATTTAATAGTATATTAAATACAGAAGTTGGTGGAAGTTTATCAGAGCAGTATTAAAAGAAATAAAATATATATATATATATAAAAAAGAAAACAACAATATAAGTAACTGTCGATGCTTAACTTTGTAAGAAGCTTTTAGTAGTTTTCGAAGTTGAAGTAGTACATTAAAATATATACTCTAGTCACCTCAATTAAAAATTTAATATCAGGTTTATGTTAGTATTAAAAATTCTAAGTTATTTTTGTGTAATCATCAATATTATGAAAAAGAACGAAGGTAAATAGATTCAGAAAGGTAATGCAGTTCAAACAGGTCGACGGAGAAAATATATCAAAGAACTACTGGAAATAAATTAAAAAAGCCGATAAATTTATCTAAAACTAAGACTAGAAATATAGGAAAATTAATTGAGAAACAGTTTTTATTAATCGCAAGTAATTTCTGATAAATTAAGTCGAAATTGTTAATTTTTCAAACGATAACTCTGCGGATTAATTATCACTTAAAAAATGAAAAAGAGAACACCTATTAGTTTTTTCATAATTATTTTAGTTGAATAACTGATGATACCATTATCAAACAATTTTCAGAACTTCTTATTTGTCATGCGTTCCTGTTAACCATGAACAGTTTTACACGTCAATTTGTAACTATGAAAGAAAACTAAATTTGACGATTAAACGTGTTTGCAGGTATTGTATAGACAATTAATTGTTTATACTAATAATATAAGTTTAGATTTTAAACAAACTTGTTTTATAAATTAGGTCCCTTGGTAAACTGATTTTTCTGCTACTGAGTTTTACACTTACTTTGATGCATAAGATCATGCAATGAGCGAGACATCAAATTTAAAAAACATATATAATTAAAAACAGTTCGTTATCTTTATTCTCTTTCTTATATATTTTATTTCGAATTTTATTCTTTACGTGTCTTTTAGTCCCCTTTTACTATTCGTATGCTCATTCTTCAAGTTTCTCTTAATTTTTAACGTTTCCATTGTAATTTTTACCAAAATTCGTCATGAAATAAATTTCCTCGCGCCAGTTTATTGTAAAGGAAAAAATAAGTTTTATAAAAAAAAATTTAGTTTTTAATAATGGACTTGCGTATTTGGTAAATGAGAGAAATTAATATATGAATATTGGGCTGTTACGCGGTTGCTTTGTCGTGTACACTACAGCAAAAAGGCGACAGACAGTAGCATTCACATATCACTCAATAATTAATAATAAATATGTAAGTTGATATGAAACAAAGAAATACCGTCTTACCGAATAATTATCCGCGATTTTCATTACAACGTCACCGCATTGTTCCTATGTAAGAAACAGCAGAATCACCGGAACATTTTACACTTTCATCTACGAAAAATTATAATCGAGAAAATAATTTATTACTTTTACTTTAGTTATCATAAGTCTATCATTTTATAATTAAATTATAATAATGTTTAATATAATTAAACCTAATCATACATTGTATAATTCTTCCTGTCACTTTAAAAATATTATCAATTTACTTAATGATTTTTAGTCTAATCATAACATCGTTACGCGTATGAAGTTTTACTTCAACTGCACGCTAAGATTTCACTTTTTTTCCAATTTTCCAATTTCATCAACTTTTTGAAAGTTATTATAACAACTTTGTAATCGGTTTCATATTCTACTTCGTACGATTACTTTTTTTTTACAGAATAATTTAATTCAAAATTAATTTTTATTCCCCAGAAAGTTAAGTAAAAAGCAATCCTTTCAGAAAAATTAGGTAATTTTTAAAATTTTTGCACAATTCATATTTATCGAAAGTAGTCTACCTTTAACCGCTTATTTTTTAACTGTCAGATATTAGAGTGGCGTGATCATCAAAAATAAGGGAAGCACTGAAATTATATAAGCTATAATATCTTTTTTTATTTAGAGAGGGAATCTATTGATTAGAAGGATAAAATAACAAAAATTAATAAATCATACAATAAAAAAAATATAATAATAATAGCTCATTTGCTGTAAATTAAGTCGATTTTCCGATTCTTTTTGGTAAATATGTCTACTAAATTACCATAAAGTTGATCGGTTTGAATAAATCTTTTCTGGCGTTAAGAAAGTTAACGAAGATTATCATTTTCGGCTTCGTTTTTTTTTTTTTTTGTTTGTTTTAGCATTTAGAATATTTTTCCTGCTGAGCAGATATAGGTTAGTAGTTTATAAATTTATGAAAATACAACTGTAAAGTCTGCCGTGGTATGTACCAAATATTTACTAGAGCAATTATATCAGGATCTTCATATACAACAGAAGTTCATTTTTTAAATCTGAAGAACTGAAGACATTACGGTAATCCTTAAATTTAAAATTCCTCTCTCGGCAATTAATTTTTTTTTCTTCTCTTTCTGTAATTAAGATTTAAAAACTTAGGTTTCAACATGTCATTAAACTTTCTTTTTTTTCTTATGACATTGATAATTTGAAAAAAAAATCTTTAAATTTCTAATATACCACTACAATTAAGTTAATCCTCATTCTTTTTTGGAAGTTTTTATTATAAAACTCCATTATATATTAAAGTAACTATTAATATAAACCATGGTTGAAATATATTCTTACCAAGAGAAAATCGTTTTAAATTTCGGCCTTTTATTGTTAATTTGTAATTTATTATACATATTTATTAAGGATTTTAAGTTGTTTTTTTTTTTGAAAATATTATTCAGTCGTTTAATTTTTATTTATTTTTTATATTTAAAATTACTCGTAATAAAATCTAACTTTACTGCTATAATGCAAGAGGTTAATTATTATTCCGTATCTCTGTTGATAATGAAATGAATGCGTGTGGTTAAATTATTATGGAAAAATAGAAATACGTATATACTAGGGCTGGTGATTTTAACGGGTATACGGATAACCCGGTTAACCGCCGTATCGGTTTAAACCGATCATTCGGGCGAAAACCGTATGTGCGGTTTTTACGGGTACGGTTAACCGTATGAAACGGTTACCCGTATTAATCACGATTTCGGTTAATCGTATAAATCAGTTAATCGTTTAAACAGTTATATAATAAAATTAAATTTTTTTTTTAAATATATCGTTATAACTATAATTTTTTAATTGTTCGTGTAGATGGTTATTTAATAAACTATAAAATTTTATTTTAGAGGGTACGGCCGGTTAAGGGGTGTAAGAGTGCCTTTAAACCAAATTTTATAAAAAAAAATATATAAATCTAGGGCACGAAAAAAGTTAGTTAAAACTGGAAGTTTCAGACCCCTAGTCCTACAGGGGGCTCCTGTAGTCACCATTTAGTTATTTTCAGGTTTTTTACGATATCTTAGCTATTTTTCAATCGATTTTAAAAACTCTTGTTGGAGGTTAAATATAATGGAGAATTCTATAATGGTGAATTTTTTAAAATTTTTAGAAACGTTCAAAATTTTTAAAATGTCATAAAAAATATTTTAAATTTCAGTTACGACGGAAAAAATATATAACGTGTTTTGTAGTGTAAACTACTTATTGAAATTTTTTCAGATTTTTAAAAGTGATGGAGAGTTTCAAAAAAAATAAAAACATGCATTTTTGACTGAAACCCATCTTGAAATTCAACTAATAACAACGAAATAGATATATGTTACGTATTTGAAGATAACATGTTTTCCTGATTTTTTCGGATTGTTAGAATAAAAAAATATATAGATTCTGCGCGAATTTAAAATTTCCATAATAGCAAATTAGGTAACACAATGACATATTATGTAACTTACATTTTATAGTTTGCTTCCAGTTGAAGTTTCAAAGGTTTTTCAGACAAAAATGCATGTTTTCATTTTTTTGGACTTGTTTAATCTGTTCCTGAAGTTCGAAAAAATTCAGAAAAACATTTTATTTTAATATATGTAACATATATCTATTTTGGTGTTGTTAGTTGAATTTCAAGAGGGGTTTCAGCCAAAAATGCGTGTTTTTATTTTTTTTTGAATCTCTTCCAACAACTTTAAAAATCTGATAAAATTCACCGTTGTAGAACTTTCCATTATCTTTAACCTCCAACAAGAATTTTTTAAATCAATTGAAAAATCGCTGAGATACCGTAAAAAAACCGAAAATAACAATATTAGGCATTCTGTTATGAATAATTTTCAAGTGATTTGCTATTGCCGAAGGAGAACCATTGTAACTTAAGACGGCTTTGCAATAATTACATATTGCGTCTTTATTGTCTATGGATTTTTCAGCATGATTCCATGCCCAACTATATTTTTTTTTTGGCATCTTGAATTAAAAACGATATCAGAATAAAACTATAGCTTAAGAAAATAAATCGTCAAAACTAACTTTTAACCACTTAATACAACTTTTTTTCCCAATGCGTTGTAAATAAATTGCACTGGTTGGAGCGGACTGTCTTTTGTAGCATAGCATCTGTTGCATTGCTGAGTGACTCACTCCCGTAAGTAGTGCGTGTACGCGAGTGATTATGAAGTAAGGTTTTAACTCAGCGAGCTGCGGTTTTCCCGTAAATAAATAATTTTTTGAAACTAGGATTAGTGTTATTAAATGGCAAAGCGATAACAACAAAACACGAACTATTTTAACTAAATCCCGCAATGATATTAATTACACAACAATCCAAAAAGAAACGAAAAAACGATTATTATTACTATTATTATTTAATCAACATTGCGATTAATACGAATATCGTTTCGTACAATTAACCATATCCGTGAAAACCGTAAAACCGATTTTTACCCGTATCATCGGCTTTTAACCGAAACCGCGGTTACACGGTTAACCGTATCCGTGAAAACCGTAAAACCGAGTTTCACCCGTATCATCGGTTTTTAACCGTAACCGCGGTTACCCGGTTTTTAACAGCCCTGGTATATACCGTACAATTTTAATCTTCTAAATACTTTTTTATTTAACACTATGTTCGACAGGATAGAATATTAAAAATTTCTTCGACTTCTAAGATGTTGCAATGGATTTTTTTAAACAAATGCTTATATTTCATTACATATTCTGATTCTTACAATACACAAATATTTTTTCATTTTTTTCCAATTTTGGGATGTTATTTACACTTCATGTTTTAGAAATTTCACGATTTGTGGCGAATGCCATTACAATTATTACGTTGAAAATATAACCCTATCAATGTATAATTAATGCATTTAATACATTGATCTAACGAACATAAAGTAACTAATATTCTCAAAAATTATAACGGTAATGAAATAATATTAACCACTAATTTTAAATGCAAATTTTGTTACAATCTCTTAAAATCATACTGTATTTAACTTGAACAATTATGCGAAGACGGAAATAATGTATATATTCTCGGATCGATATGTTAAGAAGTTCAAAATAAGCGTTTTTTACGTTTATACAGTCAATAATTATACGAATACGTTTATTATAAAATTTAAAAATTTACCGATGATTATGTACATTTTCTGCAAATTGAACCATTATCACCTGTCCTATAAAAAAATATTGAATCAGATAGGTCAGATAAAATAGTACATAAACGCACACGATGCTCGCACATTAGCCACGATTTATTCTAGGAATTAAATAACTTATATAGAAGAGAAATGTTTTAATTATACAGTAAGAAGAATTTTATCTGTTCATAAGTGCACCAGTCCAATGGAATAAGACGATTTTTTTCTTTTTTTTCTATTTTTTATTAATAAATATACATTTAAAAAATTAATATAACTTTGATTTCGTTTAAATATTCATAAATAATAGGAGAAACTTTACAAGAACATTCAAAGATTTCATCAATAATGCAGTATGTAATATTACTGGGACTAGCTTTAATTTTTGAAACAGTTCAAAACTTTATAGCACTTTTAAAATAAAAACATATTTACTAAAATATCGAAAAAAAAAAAAAATGTTAGATAACTTGAAATAATTTCTGTTTTTGTATGTATTTTAAACAGACATAACTAATAAATGGTATGAAATATAATGTATGCATTATGAATGATTTAGTTCAAAATTATCTTCAAACAAATTTAATTGGTTCGGTTCAAAAATATTATTGCCACTTTGTTCGTATTATTTAAAAATTCAAATGAAATGTTTATTCTTTTTATTAACAGTTTAAAAAATATATTTTTCGATTTTGATATCAATTTTCAAACAAAAATTAAGTAAAATAAACATCATAAAGCCACTTAAATAAAGAGGCTCTTAAACAATTCTACTAGTTATACATTCAGTAACAATACGAAAGTTTATTTTCTTTTATAAAAATATTTAGAAATAGAAGAAAAAGATTCTACAAATAAGTTAACTTTTGATCTAAATAATATTACAAATGTTATTCTGGAAAATTTAGACTTGAACTTTTTAATAATGGACATTTGATTTTCACATAAAAATTAATAATCATAATAACGATGACACATGTTTAGGTTTTTTTTTTGATTTTTAATATATGAAATGTAATTTTTAGCATTATAGTAAACAAAACTTAGTGGTATTAAAAGTTGATTTTTTAATTTGTATGCAACAGAAAATTATTCTAAAAGATTATTAATAATATCGTATGTTTTTGTTTTGATATATTGAACAAAGTACTTAATAAAAAACATTTGTTGTTTTTTTTATTTCTTTGAAATTGTTCATCCGTGCTGTTCTCCAAATGTATATCTAATAATATATTTTATTTGTTTCCTTACACATATAGTATCTACCGAGTTATATGTAGATTTCTTTCAATTGGTTTAATAATTGTATAAAATGTAAAAAAATAATTATTCTACTATTTTACCTGCCGTGTTATTACCGCTGTGTATTACCTTGTTTCTGGATTAAAATATTAATTTCAATTATTTTCTCACTTTAAACATTGATTATAATGCATCACAGAATTTTCTTCGATTTATCATTTTTATTAACCTACATTATGTGCTTAAAAATGAGACATATTTAAGGAAATTTATGGTTAACATTGATGTTAAAAAATTATTATTATACGTCATATTAATAAAATTTATTGCGAAGTAGACGAATAAAAAAATATCCCCCCAAAAAATGATATTCATTTTTTTTTTTGACTAATAAACTTAGAAAATATTAAATAAACAAGTTTTCGAATTTCGCTAATTTCGCCTTATATATATAAATGCATGTTATATTGTTTATATACTTACTCACACATGTACGTACATATTTTTAAAAAATGTAAGTACCTCTCATTTACATGTATACATATATATTTTTTATCATTTTCAAATTTGATTCCTTATTTTATTTACACGCTTCTATTTTGAAATTATTATATTATATGCCTATTTACAAAAATTCAATTTTTATTTATTATATTACTGCATATGAAATATTAATTGACTTTTAGTAATAGTTACACTTTTAACTTTTAATCAGTAGCTATTGTATTTGTAGAGTAAGTTAATTCACCGTGAAGTAATTTTGATATCCGATTATTAACTTTTTTATTATTTAGGCTTTCGTATATACAAAAATTTGTGTATATCTATTATTTGAAAATCTAATCTATCGACAGTCTCTTTTTGACATAACATCAGAAATAATAAGCGAAATTTTCCATTAGCATCGTGAAAACAAATTTTAGGATTTATACACTTAATATTTTGTTTCGGAAGATAAAGTTCTTTTTCTTTACTATTATTACTTTACCTTACTTCGTAATAATTTTATTTTATTCTCTTCTTTTTGATACAGTATTTTCTTAACAAACACAAACACGGAGAGTGCACGGCGTGCACTGAAGCTATCTTTATTCTTTCAATTCTGAATTTTTAAATCATTGTTTCTTCTTTTCATTTCCAAAGTTGCATTTTTTTTTTTTTAAATTCTGTTACCTCTGTTGATTAGTTTATTAATTTTCTTATTATTTAAAAGTGCTCTTTCTATATAATCTTGTAATATTCATTAGACACAAGCAAGAAATCATTGTGACAGTTTTCAATCGAAGTTATTTCTTGACACAAGCAGAAAAAAATCTTATTTTATTCTGAAAAAATATGTTTTATAGATGATTTTATTCATTTTGATTTTTATATACATTCTTATTAATGTAAATCCGTTTCTTTGATTGTAACCAATTCCCCTTATTTATATTGGAATTAAAAGCAACACGAACTGCTATGCGTTTTAATTGATCCCAGTATATTATTCCTTAAAAATCGATGAACCTTACCTATTTATTTTTTAAGAAATCAAATTTTAAGTAATAATGGATAATACACATTTCTTTCGGTTCTGTTTAATTCATTTATCTTGCAATCAGAGATTTCATTTTCATTGTTAACTTCATTCATTTTTTTTAAAAACATTTTCGGTGGAACATTTACCATTTCATTTAAGCGTTTTAAATCAGTCAAATGTTCGTGTTTAACATCATGTTCTATTATCATTTACATTATTTGGTCAACGGGAGCATTACATTGTAAGTTCAAGCATATTAATTGTGCTGACCTGATTTTTTGATCGGCGAATTAAAAATAGAAAATATCACAAAATTAATGCACATCGATTAATTTTTTTAGCAAATGCCATTATTTTTTTTTGTGTGGAGTTATAAATAAATTTCAATCGGTATTAAAAAATAATTGATAATATTGCAAAAACAAAATGCATTTATAATAAAAAATTGTTGATTCAAAAGCAACTGCAGAATATGTTTATTTGCAATCGTTTATACTTTACGCCTCTTTTTTTTTCGTTTTTATTTTTTTCTACTGCTCTTCCATATTAAAGAACTATAACTATTTTCGATTTTAGTACCTGTAAAAAATCTAGCGAATTTTTAATTACTATTACATTTAAATATACATAAAATTAATTTAAATACTTACGATTTTTTTACATGGAAAGAAAGAAAACTCTTACGAGTACCCCTGGGTTCTTTACATTTTATATATACAAATAATTCATTATAAAATAAAAGTATATATTGCTTACTTAAATATTAACTTTATACAATCCAATTTTTTTCTTTCTTTTTTTTTTTTTTATTTTTTTACACGAGTTTAAGCTTATTTTGGTTTATAATTGGAATGTATCATATTTGAATGATCTGGTTTCTTCTTTATGCTTATTAGTAGTTGTATCTATATAAAGAATGGAAACATTTGACCACACATAATATTGGATAAGTGTGAAATAAAATATTATGAAACTATTAAAATTAAAAACGTTTTGGTTTTCTTTGCGAATCTTTACATATAACATTTGTTAAATTTTCTCCAATAACTGAATTTGAAATTAAATACAAGAATGTTAAAAAGAAAAGGTTTCGAATTTTACTCGAATATTTTATTTATAAAATTTTAAATAAGTTATTTACTGCAGATATTATTGTTTTAATATTTAAACATTTAGGCTCTAACAATATTGTAATAATCAATTTTGATATGTAAGATAGGGGAATATTGATATTTGGATTAACTTTAGCGTGAATGAATAAAGTAGTTTATTTCAGTTCTTACGGCAGAATAATCTTTTAAACATATCCACAATTTTTTTTTTTTACTTCACACTTAATTATTATTATATTTTGGATTTAATCTTAAATATAGTATTCACTTTATTGTAATAAAAGTAAATTTAATCTGATTATTTTATCAAAAAATGTTATTTGTGACGTTTATTTAATTTCAACATTAGTAACTGTTTGATGGAGTTAATAAATTTGTATACTACATTTAGATCGTGTAAATTACAAAACGACACGGAAGCATAAATTCTATGACTCTTTTTAGATATTTCATTAATTGTTCACGTGAATTCTTATTCAAAACTGAAATTAGACTCATTTTACTGTTAGTCGGCGCACTGATAAAAAATCTAATTTTTAGAACTGTTACATTCATTTTATCATAAAGGATTATAAAAGCAAAAAAATCTATATATAATTCAACTGCAGGGAACAATTACGTCAGGTATTGGGAAGTATACTAAAACGTTAAATTTTTTAATATATAGTTATTTTGTTGACTTACTTTGTTCATTTACACTTTTTACACATTTCAACTTACTTATTATACTGAAATAATTCCATTAATTTTTGGTTAGTGTTAGTTTTATTAGACTACTCGTACGATTCCAGGATTCATCGGTTTAATAAAATAATTTCATTGGAACACATGTTTTAATAAATTCATTTACTTATCACTTTTTTTATATTATCTTTTGTGTTCTGTTTTATTTAAATCACGATAGTTACTAATTTGAACTACTGTTTAGCTGAACAAATAATTTTTTATACAAATTTTATCTTGCTGTGCATATATAGTGGACGATGATATTATAATTTCAAGATCGAATAAATAACTTTTAGGCACAAATATGAGTTGAATTAATTCTTAATCCTCAAATAAACTTATTCTTTTAAAACCCTTTTAAATTATAAATCTAATCTTCAAGTTAATCTGAAATACAACTCTGGTTGAAAATAAACGTAGATTTTTGTTTTTCCGAACATTTATTTGTTGTTTATAATTCTACATCAACACAAGAACTGTGTGCGGAATTAAATATATTACATGATTAAAATGAAGTATAACTTAAAGCAAATCTGTTTAAATAATATTTCTCGTACAAAAGATATTTTAATAACAAATGATTTTCAAATTTTAAAACATGCATTCTGATACAAGCTACATATATTTATTTTTTAAAATAAATTATACTTAGTACTGACTAAAAAGATTATCAATAATATAAAAATCATTTAGTAAATTAAACAGTTTTGACGATTTAAGACGTTGAAATATAAAACATGTTTTTAAGATGTGATATAGTATTTTATTTATACTGAGTATCACACACACACACGCACATACACACATATATAAATATACATATACGCACATACAAAACAAAAATTAAAGTTTTATGTAGACTGATCTGATTATTGCGTATCGAATTTAGAAATTAATTGACTGAACTATCAATTGTTAAAAAAAAAGTTTACCATTGCTTTTTTCTTCTTCTTGATTTCAGAATAAATTACTTTATTCTATGTAATTATTGTTTAATACAATCTTTAAAAAGGTTTCCTTATTTTATACAATCCATTTCATATTGAAAATAAACGTATTTTTGTCATCAAGTAAAAAATAGGGTAGACTCACGATTAAGTACCCCAGCAGTAAAATTGATTATTTATTTTCCAGGTCGGGCATATGGAGCAGGGCGAGCACCACCAAAACGATTTGCCCCGGGCGGCGGAGCTTTTCCAACAGATGAATCACCCACACCGGGAGGTCCATATGCCTTCCAACCTCCAGCACTTTCCACTGAAAATTAAACAAGACATTTATAATATAGATAACATTTTTTCATAAGCATTTTAAAAGTTTGTGATGTATTTTAAATCGCAAGGAAAAAAAGGTTACATGAACTAATGCTTTTAAGAAAATTATGCAAAAATTGCAAGTTAAACTATTGTTATAAATTTAACTAATCCTCAACTAGAGTTAAGATATTCTTTTGCACGGTAAATAATTATTTCACATATTTTGAATTAAGAAAACAAAAACAAAATGTGGGAACTTCAAAATAAATTTAAGTATTTTGGATTTCGTTAAAATAAAAAGAAATAAAATATAATGTTAATTATACTAACCAGGACCACCTGCAACTGGACCATTACCATATCCACCTCCTTCGTAATATCCAGAGCCGTTGTATGCTGAACCCGGACCACTGTAATATATTTGATAAGAGTTTATTAACAACTATTTTAGTTCCCTATTAAATGTACCGACAAAAATATAGTTTCTATCAAAATTCATATAGACTAAAATTCTACATACCCTGCACCATCGTAGTTCATAGGAGGCTGTGGAGCATTGTCGTAATAACCAGGTTCTTCGTAACTAGGTGGAGCATTATAATTGTCTTCCATTGCAGCCCTTGCACGGTCCAAAATGCTCAGAACTTTTGATTTGCCTCCACCTCTTGGTCCACCCATTGGAGGTCCTCCAAGGTGACCACCACGACCAGGAGGAATAACATTGCGAGGACCTCCACGACCGACTGGAGCTCGCGTAGCACCTCTACCCGGTGCACCAGGACCACCGCCTCTTCCACCGCGAACATTGCCGAACTGCTGAATTTCACGTAATTGTTCTTGACGTATTTCATCATGTACATCAGGAATAAGAAATTTTCGGATTTCTGCCAAAGCAAATGCTATACGAGCGTAAGCTTCTGCAGGAGATGATAAAGCAGTAATTTCAACGTGTAACTCATCAGATAAATGCGCATATTTAGGATCTTGAGAATTGCGTAATTCATCTTCCTAAAGAGTTAAATATACAATATTCATATTAAACAAATTAAGTAAAAAATACTTGTATTTTAAAGTAAAAGTTAAATTCTCTTAACAACTTCTATTACAACTGATTTGAATTTTGATACTAAAGTAAAATCTTAATTTCTAAAAATACCTCTAGAAATTAAAAAAAAAAAAACTTTCAAAATTTGAATTATTCGGCTTCTTTTTTTTGTTTGGCATGTAACCAACGATCACTGTCCACAACTAAGTTGTTAATGAAAAACTTAAATGAACACATGCATTATATCGCTTATAATAACAAAGTATGAATTCTAAAGAATACGTTGTCTATAGTAACATCATTTATATTATTTGGTTATATGAAAGTATATAAAGATGCGCTTTAGATTATAAGTTAGTTTGAGAAACGAAAATAATTGGGCCTTGTTCAATTAATAAAGTAGTTAAGGATGAAGATATCACATTCAATAACATACTTTGACTAACATTACAAAAATCAATTCGTTAATTCAATAATAGTAAA
The DNA here is from genome assembly GCA_039619475.1 of Icerya purchasi. Taxonomy (NCBI): domain Eukaryota; kingdom Metazoa; phylum Arthropoda; class Insecta; order Hemiptera; family Monophlebidae; genus Icerya; species Icerya purchasi. The sequence continues at coordinate 246,667,183 of CM077115.1, forward strand.
CTAGTACATTTTAGCATATAAACTTCAATATTAGAAAGTTACACTAATAAAGAACAACTATAAAAATATATAACATTTGGGTAAAGATCCACTTCAGCATTTCTTAATCAAATAATGTAAAATTACATTAATTATAGTCCTTACAAACCTTTACAATAAACCTGTAATAATTTAAATTCGCGCGTGCACATAAATTATGAACATGATTTAAACTCATGCAAAAAGCGCTTGAAAGTTTCACAAACGTTTCTAGTCTCCCATGCGTTGACTACAACAGACTGAATTATGCATAGCTGAATATAATGATTAAATAAAACGTGTCCAATCAAAGTTACATTTTTCTGATACACAGCAAATGAAAAGTAACATTAAATATTAAAACATTATTACCTTCCCTATTAAATATACACCTGGTGATTTTAGTAAAATGTAATTTAAACATTTAAGTTAACAAAAATTAATTGATAATACAATATAAACATGAGCTTCATGAATTCGATGGTAATGTTTGACCTGTCATACTTATATCTCAATTTCATTATATTACCGACCTTAAACGTACGTGTTTTACGCCAAATGTGAAATATATAGTTTACTTATAATTTGCATACAGATTACGACTAACCTTCGTTTTATCACGCATTGAACCACGCCCGAGAATTGCCATTTTTGTAAGAGTCTCCTCTTGAATACGTTTCAAAGAGTTTCCTTTAGGACCAAGCAATTTTCCTACAAAGTTGAACTACAAAAAAATACACAAATACGTGTCAAATTAAATATATTTTGTTCAACTTTAGAAATATAATTCTAACTGCAGTTGCAAACTAAAATAAAACATTGAAAACTTGTTTTACTTACTTTTGGATGTTCTTTTACCGGTACTAAAACTTTGGTTGAAACTTTAACCGGTTTTTCTTTGTAAATATCAACATAACGAGCTTCTGGCCGAAATATTTTACCCGTTTGGGCTACAGCTTGCGCTTTTGATATTTCTATAAGGAATTTGATACAATTTAGTTGAAAAAATAATCATAATTTCATATGTAATTTTTACAGAAATACATTTTTTAAGGATGTTTACCATCATCAAGTAAGCGCATTGCATTTGGGTAATCATCGGGATGTAAGCCGGACTTTTCCTTCAGTAAATCTTTTACATATTCACTGGTTTTTATTTCCGCAACCGTTTCAGATTCGTTATTTTCATCTGCCATATCGAATTAAGTAATTAATACACAAATTACAATAAAAAAATATATTAAAAATTAAAAACCGTTTTAGTTGCACACAAAAAATATGTCAAAACCTTCGACAAGACTTCCGATCGGAACACTGTAAATCAAAGAGGATTAACAATGGTCGCATTCCACGTTGATTCAAAATGGAGTAATGGCGGATAATGAAAATAAAATTGATATTTTATTATTTATAATTAAATTTTATTATATTATTCTGCAATTGTTCATTTTATTTTCGATTTTTTTATTACGTAATATGGTGAAAAATAAAAATTTATTATATGTCTCCTTTTACATTTTATAAAAATATTTAAATAATGCGTTCGATTCAATTAAGTTTAATAAATGTATTTAAAATTTGCACAATTTAAATTAGGCACTTTTATTTTTAAACATAACATATTTAAATTATTTGTTATAGACTATTTTATAAATTACACATTATTATATATTAAAAGATAGTTGTTGTTTGTGTTTAAATTAGTTATTTTTAAAGCAAATATGAAAGTTATTTTTTTTATTTATTATAAAATAGGTGATAAAAGTTTACCTTACAAATTATCGAACAATTGCATCTGCGGTTTAATCAAAATATTCCCGCGATTATTTATTGTTGTGCAAGGTTTTATTTTTTTTGGGTGTCTGTGTGTTTTTTTTAAAATTAACAATGTAGACGTTTTTGTACGATTTTTAATATATTAAAAACAAATAGGTAAATATGCAGTTACAGAAAATATTTATTATATTCATTAATTTATTAATGATGATTATAGGTTCTTAAAATCCAAAACTAATCAACAATTTTTAAATTTTTGTGTAATTTTCTGTTTGTCTACTTATTTTCTTACAGATCTTATTTAGCCGAAGTTAAGAATTAAAGGTGTAACATTGTTATCAAAGTTTAATAGAAATGATTCTATAATCTAATAGAATATTATATAGGGATTAAATAAGACTCATACCAGTATTCGTTCGGTGTATAACAATTTTTCCTTCTTCATTGCTAGACATTTTAATAAACGAGCGAACAATTACAACTGAGAAATGCGTTTAAACTATGCATGTGCACAATTTTCTAATGCAAATAAAGAAGAGTATTAAGTTTCATTAAATGTTTTCACATAAAAAATACTTCAAACAAATTACTATTACTGAATATACCATATTTGTCTTTTATTTTGTTCCTTTCTCCAAATCGTTTTGATGCAATTTGCGAATAAATGCAAATTTTTCCTTACGTTTTCAACTGAAATGTGGTAATCTAAGTTTTTCTTTTACTCTTTTTTTTGTCTATTTTAAAAATACTGTTTTTACATTGCAGCTTTCTACGAGTAAGGTTTTTGTAATAGATTTCAATTCTATGTATTTGTTGCACATTGAACATGGAGAATAGTAAAAATGAATTTCAAACGTGAGCCGCGTCTGATTAATCAGTCGTACTGTCAATATCTAATTACATACATATCATGCTTTTCTGGAGGCAACACGCGTCGAATCCTAATTTTAATTAGCAGGAATTTTTGATGATAACACTTATTTTATGTATATACTAACAACATTAAAAGGAGACATACTAATAATTGTGAAGGACATAGTTGTTAATTCACTGGAATAAAATAAATACATGGCCTTAAGCCTTCGATATTACCAAGAATCTGAGTCAGCTAAGCTTCATTGTTTCTTACACAATTTTTCGTTTGGAGATTTAAAACTGTTACAATTCTTGACACAGATGAAGGATTTAGCATCTGGAAAATTAAAAGATAGTCATACTAACTATGTAGAATAAGCGATTACCAACATCAATACAGTAAATTTTGATTAGTATGGATGAAATTATATTATTGACAACTTAGCCGATACCACAGACAGAATTATGTTTATTGTACAGTCTTTGATATCGACTATAGCACTGCTGCAATAAAGCTTCACCCATGGTGCGATTATTAATTCGAAGAAATAGCTCAGAAATATTCAAACCCAGTTGACCCATTTAACATCAACCAAGTTGATGACGTCATGAAAACCAGAGTCACATGATATGCTGTGTAATAACGAGGACTTTCGTTAGTACCGTATCACATTCAAAAGTAATGCACAGGAGTACCCCGCCCCTATGCAAGTATGAGCTACAAACTATAGGCACTATTGTCCCTAGCGCATCTCAGCACAACGTTTTTCCTTTATGACCAGGTATCCCAGCAAAAATTTTTAGTTGAAACTGGGGCCGAGTGTTTCATAATACTAGTCACCTTGCAAGCATTTGACGATTCGATTCCCTCGTCGCCACTGCATGCGGGTCATAAATCAAGATTTATGGTAAAGTTGAATTACATTTAGATCTTGGTTTCAAAACCAAATTCTGGTGAATTTTTATTATGTCAGAAGTCTCCTGTGCATCATTATTTTTTGATCGACCTTTGAAATAAGTGTTTAATTATAACAAATAATGACGCCTTGATATTCAGAACAATTAAGCCAGTGGAACTATGCAGTATAAAATATACTCCGGCAATCGTGATTCTGCTTCACCAATATTTAGCTATCCGGGATGACACATCATTATATGTTGATAGTGTTCCACCACATAACAACAGCCAGACCACCCGTAAGTTCCAAGCTTAGACAGCTCCCACTGGGCAGGCTAGAATTCATAAAAAAAGAATTTCAGAAATGGTTGCATGATGGTGTTTGTGCCCCCAAATCAGCACGGGCAAGTTGTATTACTATTGTAAGAAAATTAGATGGCGATTTTCGAATCTGTGGCGATTATTGAAGTTTAAACTTGGTGATAGTGCTTGTTTATGACTCTCTGCCCCATATAAATGACGTTAACATAACATTTTGTTGGACGGTAAAACAATTTTTTTTAAAATGCATCTGCTGCCAGATGCCAGTGTTTGCGCAAGACACAAAGAAAACGATAGTTGTGACTCCATTTGGTTTATACAAATTTAACGTTATGCTCTTACGATTTAAAAACGTAGGATCTATATTTCAACAATTTATGGATCATATCTTTCGTGTAATTGATTTCGACATTGTGTACATGGATGTTATTTTTATTGTGTCACGATTTGTTCAGGACCAAATGATACACTTAGAGAAAGTATTCAGAATCCGGACAGAAAATCACTTGAAAATCAATGAAAAAAATGTAAATTTGCGACGATAGAAGTAATACACCCAGATCCGGCTAAAACGGAATTAAATGTAAATTCGAAAATAAATGGGCAGTATTGTAGAACGCTGAGGTGGAACGAATATTAGAACATCTTAAAATAGTGATAACAGGTGAGCTATTTTTAATACATCCGATTCTAGATGCAGAATTTATTTTAATGTTGGATGCATTGTCTACTGCGATTGGTGCCTCTTTCAATCAACATCATAAGGGTGCCTTTCCTCGTTTTTTTTTTACATAAAATTTCTGAATCGGAATGTAAATGTAGTGTATTTGACCGTGAACTCCTAGCGATTTACATCGCGATAAAGCACTTTAAAGACATTATAGATGGACACAAATTAAAAATTATAACCGATCATATACCTCTGTGATATGCTTCAATAAAAAAAAAAAGAAACTGTCAGCTAAGTAAGTGCGCCAATTATAATTCATATCCGAATACACATTCAACATCAGGTATATCAAAAGGTCTTCCAAGAATTGAAGTGGCGCATGCAGCAACGATCTTGTCTTTTGCAATTTTTCATGAAGAACAACGAAAATACGATGAAATAAAACACTTTCTATCTACAGGTTATACAAGATTCCAATTAAAATCAAAATATTTTGATGGCGTTATTATTTTGGTGAACGAAGTCGACCTGGTTTTCATACCAGCGAGTTTGCAAAGGGCAATCTTCAATCCAATACACGATTGAAACCATTCGATTGCTATCCGTCCGTAAACGGTATGTTTGGCTTTATATGAGGTCGAACATCCAATCTTAGCCAAAGAATGCCTGCCATGTCAGCGTTCAAAAGTGTCACATCATACATTATCAGAGGATGTACGTTTTCCAGATACCAGTTCGTCAAACATTGTTAATGAGACATTGTAGGATCCTTATTGCCGATAAATCGTTACTGATACTTCACTTTCACCGATCGCACCACCGGTTGGGTGGAGATCGTTGTAACCAAAGATTTAAACCCGAATTTCATAGTAATGGTATTTCTTACAGAATGGATTTCCTGTTTCAGAGCACTTAAATTTTTAACAACCATCAGATGTACGCAACTTTGATGATTTTCTCCATGCTAACCTAGATAATTAGTGCACTCATATCCGTATAATGGTATAAAATCTGATGGTGAATGGAAAACTCGAGTGAATATATCGAACCTTAAAACAAGCGATATGCTGTCATAAAAGCTCTTGGTACGTTAGTTTACCATTGATATTATTATAGATCGGGGCATGTGTATTAGATTCCAGCTACATGCACGTCGATTAAATAGTTGCTACATCGCTACGCTTATCGAATAAATTTTTCTCTCCGCCCTCTCGTAATTATGACCAGTATGAAATTCTCTAGTCAGTTAGACAGACGTTAGAGGCAATACATCCAACATCAGTCTGAGAAGATTTATGTAAAGTATTTGTATATCTCGCTCTGTATATCTGCTTCTATAAATTTATACGCTAGGACGCTGTTTGACAATCGTTACAAGTCCCTTATAAAGGCCTATTTCGAGTAATAATCAGAGCGAAACATCTCTATACTTTGAATATTAACGGTCAGTACAAAACGATCTACACTGACAGCTTAAAGCCGGCGTATGGTATTACAGGTCGAGAACAGGAGTACAATGTAAAAACCACTAAGAAAATTACACCAAGAAGCGTCCAGTCTACAAGCGATAATAATAACAGCAAAGATTTGGGGAACAGTCGAGCAAATACTACTTGAACCTGAAGTAACCCTGCCTTTGTCAACCATCTCAATATCACCATTAAGAGTGGAGGATAGTAAAATTTCCTATCAAATACTTAGAGTTAGTATACCGTTATTAAAATAAAAGTAATAATATTAAAACTGATTTTCTTTCATAATAAGTGAGCGAAGAATGACGAATAGGAATGCGATCAGTCGAACTAATAAAACAGAATATTAAGTTCTATTTTATTTAATTTCCTTTATTTGTGGTGGCGTGTATGCTATAGTTGTTTTATCAAATTTATAAACAAAGTTTTACTTAAATAAAGGAAATCTAAAGATTTATTTTAAAAAGAGTCCATGTACTTTGATTTTGTTAAAATGTACACTTCGGCTGAAAAATATTCGAAATGTAAAACAAAAATTAACGTCATAAATGTTAAATAAATTCGTCGATGAAATAGCATGTGCTTGAATAAAACATCTATATGATGGATATGAAAAAAAGGTAATTAAATGAGAGATATATTAACTAAGTTGGTAAAGTATAATTATAGCCATTCTTTTTTTTTATTTTTTTTTATTTTATTTTACTTTTAAGTTATTACATCTAGTAGATTTTAAAATTATTATTATTTTCTGGTATGACGTTGTAATATAGTTATATAAATTTATTTTTAATTAATTTAAATTTTATATTTTCGAAACAATTAATTTGCATACGGTATATAATCGCATAAATGTTTGCTGATGTTTATTATCTGTCACCTCTCTTCTTTTGTTCGAAGTTACAAAATTGATCCACTTTCAATGAATAATTTTCCAATTTAAATAAATTCGAATGTAAACGATTATTCTAAGTCAAAAACTGTATTCAAAGTTATACATTCCAATACATTTAAAAATCAAATCAAGCTCAATTCAGCAACTTTCTAAAAAGTTTATGTTTGTCGAGTGCAGTACCCTTTCTCAAAGCGATTATGTGAAAATGATAGCGAATATATAAATTTAAGAGATGAATGTATCATAAGCTGAAAGGCAGATTCTATATTTTCTTTCGCCAAAACAACTTGTTGACAAGCTAATAATTCAGCACCCTGCAATATTAATTAAAAACAATTCGTTCGGAATTTGTAAGTTCATCAATCCTTCTAAAAGAATAATAATCTCCTATGTGTACTTTACTATTCTAATCACAGTGATCGAAGATGAATTTAAAAAGTTAAGATTAAATTAGAATCTCCAATCAAAACTCTCATAGTCAATTTCCAGTTCTATACAACTCCAAATGCAGTACCAGAAAGCATTGTGATTAAATATGAAGACACATCACATACAATTTCCCTTGTCAAAGAAAGTATATGACGCTGTCAATGTAAAAAAATAGGTAATTTAGCTACTCAATGCTTCGGCAAAGTACAGATCCAGCTGCAGAGATTTCTTCCAATGAATAGAATGGTGGTGATCAGAAAGATCTCATTTTTAGCGACAACGACGATGACGACGACTCGACCTGTGGGTTTGATGACGACGTGGACAAAAATGAAAATGGATCCAACAATTTCGAAATGAGCGAACCATTCGGGAAAACCAAATCTCCCACCATAAAAAGATCAGCTGTTAGTTCGTTATTTTCATTATCCATAGAGACTTTCTATCAAATAAAAGCTGAAAAGAACCTTAAAAATCAGCCACAAAAACCAAAGTAGAAGTCCATCGTTGATCAAATTACAAAAGAAGCTAAAGCATTGTTTGAATCGAATCAGAATCTTTGTGAAATTTCATTCGATCAATTTTATGAAATCGGGTCAGCTGTTGTACTTGAAAATAACAGCGCTGTAGCAGTCGAGGAGCTGAATTATGAGTCTGAAGCCGTAATCCGCTTATTAAGCATTTTCGAGCCATTCATAAAAAAACAAAATTTCAAAAGCCGGCGGACTTGATTATCAAAAGAATTACCGAAAAGTTTGACGTCACTTAATGCATTGAGAAATAACAAAATAATACAATGGAACATTAATGGGGTGTATTTTCACTTCGCTAAACTACAATACCTCAATGCTTAACACCGACCGATGGCTATTTTATACAAGAATCTCGTATTAAACGCAATCAACAGTTCTCACTTTAGAACTGTACTTCTCACCAACAGTTGACACCAACCATCTGATGGCTGCAGGGAGTTTTTACGCTGGTCCACGACTCAGTACTCAAAATAGTCGTAATACAAGTCAACTCAGAAATCCAGGCAGTTACAATAACTACCCGTCTTCCAGATATTTATCACTCGACCATCACGAATACATTCCATCCCGACCAACTTTTGCAACAACAAGAATTACATTCCTTAATCGCTCAGTTGCCACAACCATTTATCATACTGGGTGCTTTTAACGTACACCACCGCCTTCGGGGTTCAACGTAACAAAACTTAAGAGTAACCGAATGGAAAACCTGATACTCAACTACTCAGAAATCGACATTTTGAATAATATAAATGAGCCAACATATTTCGATTAAAGGATACTTCTCAAACATCAATTTGACACTTTCGACCAACAATCTGTCAGACAAACTAAGCTGGAATTGCTTTCCAGATCTTTCCAACATCGGTCAATTTCCAATAATTGTTTTCCTCGAAAATACAACTCTCTACCACGATATATGATTTCCAAGATGAAAAGTAGAAAAGTCCAATTGAGCCGGATTCGAATTCAAACATACGAGTATATCTAATACGTCAGAAGATATTACAATTTTCACGCGAAATATAATTAATGGCGCAAAAATTATGATTTTCACATCATCGGCTATTCCTTCAATTAGAAGACGAGTTCCTTGGTGTAACGACGACAGCTCGCAGATGAGCACTCAATATGCTTAGAAGATAGTTTTCAGTAGATAACGTGATTGAATATTGAAAATGCCGAGTGTATGCATGCATGCTTATAAGAGCTGTAAAAAAGAAAAGTTGGCTACATTTCACCACTTCGATTATCGTCGAAAAAAGTCTACTATACTTAAGAGTTTTGTCGTCATAAAAGAATTACCAAAGCAATTCCAATAAAATTTGACTTGCGCAATGTGGAAAAGTACAACAGATCAATAACTATGTGCGAACAGAGTACTGTCTCGCTCATAACATCCACAACTCAGGCCCTGGCCCAGACAACATTCATCCGATGATGCTTAAACATTTTCACATGTCAACGAAAGAGTACTTACTTGATATATTTAACACTGCGTGGAGTAACGGCGAATTTCTTTCTAATTAGAAAATGGCCATGGTGGTTCTCATACTGAAGAAAGATGAAGAGATGAAACTCAACCTACCAGTTTTGACCGTCCTTGGCAAACTATTAGAAAAAATAGTTCGGAAACGATTCATATGGAACTCGAATCAACGAACTGTCTCATGCAAATTTAGGAAATAGAAATTCTCCACCCAAGCGATTCTCGATTTGCTACTTCGTATCCAAAAAGCATTTGCAAATTGAACGTACCTATATGTTATATTTGGCGGAAAAAATTACAGGTGTCGCATTGTTGTACAAAACCAACCAGGCTTCCAAAATTGTTTCCAGATAATCATCAGCTCTTATTCGAAAAATCTGCGTGTTACTTAGGCCTTATATTCGACACAAAGCTCTCACGGAGTGATCATATGAAATTATTAAAGAAGTCCAGTATCGACGTTTAAGCAATTTGATTTTCAGATATAAAGCTGAATTGACTGTAATAAGTATTTTAGTGAAGAAGATGAAATCGCAGAAAGCAGCTTTGTAACGTAGACATACGAGTATTGCAATTATGAATTACGCAAAAACCTTACATTATAAATAATTTTTTTAAATAATATCTTTTAATTTTTTTTCAATATTTTGGTATACAATTTAGTAATTATGCGCTTATTAGTAATGTTTTACGAAAAAATATATTAAAGTTGCACAGAAATTAATTTAATCCTGCAACGGGAGTTTTAATAGTAGCTACCGAGAACGTTATTTACATTTAGATTTTAAACCGCTGCGTACTATTGTGGTTTGCTGTTATAGAATGTATTTAGGGTTTGTTTTAATTATTGTATAAATAATATTAAAAAAAGAAAGAAAAACTGAATAAAAGAAATAAATCTTTAATAAAAATATGGATATCATCATATAAAAAAGAGAAAAAATTAAAGATTTATATTAATTCTATGGGTGAAGCTGCGTGAAGCAGCGTGAAGCAGCTAGCGGGTAAGTAAATGGGCCGTTTATAAAATAAGTGAATGATGTAACAAAAATAGTGAATAAGGAATAAACAAGGTAAGATAAGTATGATGTTTCATGCGCTTCAGATTCCGTATATTAAGTCAAAGACAACCTTAATTTGCATTTACATAATACGAGTATTAAATTCAAAACGAATAAATCTGATTTTTCACGCCGAAAAAAGAAAGCGACAGGTAATTTTTCGTGCGTTTCTGGAACTTTTCGTCATCTTTGAAAGTTTCGTTAAGAAAATGAAATACGGTTTCGTTCCCGACAAATAGTGAACTTGCCTGGAAAGAAAAAAAAAATTTTTTTCAAAAATTTTGTAATTTCGGCTCCTCGAGGACCTTAATATAAAGTTGTAAGCTTGGCTATAGTTTTCCTATAAATCGGTACTTCATGCATATGTTTGAGAGACGTTTTGGTTTCTTCAACTTTTTTACTCGGACTTTTGCCGTTTTGAACTCAACGGCGAGTGGTGGTGAGGGGGGGGGGGGTAATTTTTTGATTTTATGAAAGATCTGCGTTTTATTTTATATTTTGAATTTTACTTTTAAAGAGTTTATGAATTATTAAGTAATAATTGAGGTCGTTTTAAATTCCATATTATACAGGGTGTCCCATAAATAGGGTGCAAACTGTCGGGTGCTGATAGCTTAATCTAAAGTACGTTTAATAAAAGGGTTACGGTTTTCGAGTAATTCGGATTTTTTTTAAATTACCAAGAGTCTTACCTTGTATCAGTATTTTTGCTGTCTTTTCCACAAATTTATCATCATCATAGTGCCATGTCCGTTACCGAACGTTGACTAACATGTTGGCAATAAAACGTCTATCAGTAACAGTAACCTTCTGATACAGATCAGTGGAATTGATGTTGAACCAATCTGTCAAATCTTGCATTCATGATTTTCTTTTTCTTTCTTGAGATCTTTTCCCGTTTATTTTTCTTTGCAACATTAGTACTGGAAAGTTGTATTGCGTTGGATGACGTAATATATGGGCATGGTATTTTAACTTGCGAGTTTTCACTGCTCTTACGATTTCTAAATTCTTTCCCATACGCCCGAGTACTTCCGTGTTTCGCATTTTTTCCATCCAACTGAGGCGAAGTATTTTGCGGTATAGTCACATTTCGAGGACATTTAACTTTTGCTCTGTTGCTTTGGTTATCGTCCAGCTTTCAACGCCGTATAACAATATTGAAAAAAATATAACAGCGGACTACTCTCATTTTTAGATTTAAATTTATACTTCCGCTACATAATACATTCTTCAGTTTAAAAAATGCTTTTCTCGCTTGCTCAATACGAATTTTTATTTCCTTTTTTATGTCCCAATTTTCATTTAGATCAGAACTTAGGTATTTAATATCTGTAACTTTTTCTAATTTATTTTCGTTTATAAATTTTTCAATTTATTTTTTGGGAAATACTCTACGTCAGTTTCCGCATCGAATGCATTAAACACATTTTTTAAATTATTAAACAGTCCCCAGGAATAATGCATTTTTTAAAATTTTTTACCAAAATTTAAATTTAAGTAGCTAATTTTGAAGTTTAGTATTTGGAAAAAATGTATTGTGCTCACTTGGCGAGCTGCATGAAAAACTTTCTCGTTTATGAAGATTTTGAAATGATAAAACGCTACCAATTTTTTTGCTACGAAACATAAAATATCGCAGTTTTTATTTTAAAAAAAACTGATTTTCTTCAAATTACGAAATTACAGCTTTATGGCCTGTTCAACTTTGTATGCAGATGTTAAATGAAAATTTGATATTATTATCAAAGAGATTTACTTTTTCATTGTTTTTGTTCATTAGACAATAAATGTGTCTTTTTACGAGTAAAATGAGTTTTATGTTTCTAATAGTAAATGATAAATAGAACAGTTGAATTAAAAATAAATTAATAAATACTCAAATTCACGCCCTCCCACTCTATTACGCGCTCTACATCAATTCAGAAATGATATTTTTAATAAACGTAAGCTTGCGAGGATATTTTTTGGCAGTCTCATTTATTCTTAGTCGTAAATCTTGCTTATTTCGAATTGGTTTTGAATATACCTGCTCCTTAGTCTACAGCCCTAATAAAAAAAATCCGAAGGATTAAGGTCTGGTGATCGAGGTGGCTACAGAATTGGCCAAAGACGAACGATCCATCTTCTTCTGTACCTTTCATTTAAAAACGCCTTTACTTGGATGGCATAATGGGCAGGGCATCCATCATTTTGGAACCTCACATGGTCGATCTTATAGTAAAAGGCACCTCTTCCAGTAGTTTCGACAACTTGTTTTCTAATAGCCGCAAATATTCATCACCATTCAGTGTACGTGGCAGCTCGACTGAAAATTTGCCCATTAAATATACCAGTCCACAAATTTACTTTGAATCGATATTGCGAGCGACCTTCTCTCATTTGGTAAGGGGTTTTCCAACTGCCAGCTATGAAGATTGTGAAGATTCGTGTATTTTTTTTTTTTTTTAGGCTTGTCAACCGGGGGACTTTTACCCAGAAACAATTAGAATAGAAAGGAATTACTTATATCTTGATACGGTTAGATATTGTTAGAAGAAAGGAACAAGTAATAGGAACAATCTGTGGAGAGGGAAGAGATTAAACATTAGAGGCGCAATATGGAGTAGGAAGACCAAGTCTCAGCAAACTGAAGTAGAAAGCCGAGCACTCAGCAGAAAGAGATGAACACTCAAAGAACACATGGTCCGCATCGCAAACATGCTCTTCGTTTGAGTGGAGAGGACAATATGAAGAGGCAACCAACGAAAAACGAAAACGGGAGGAAGATAATAAAGCATGGCTTAAGAGCGCAGACGAATAACGGAGACAATAACAGATCGACGAAGTAAAGGAAACAAAGAGAACCACGGATTGGAGGAAGACTAGGTTGGACAGATAGATAGAAAGAACAATTGTCAGAGAAAGAGGAAACGTACATATCCGACCAAAACCTAAGATGAAAACCTTTGCACAGCGGAAGGAGATTGGATGAAGGGACTTTTTTAAAGAAGAAGTGAGAATAGGCAGCAACCCGAGCCAAGGAGTCCGCCGCTTCATTACCGCAGATGCCTGAATGGCTAGGAACCCACAGCAAATCAATCTGAATGGAATGAAGGGAGAACGTGGATACATGAGCGTATGCGGAGTATGATAAAATCACAGGAATAATCAGGAAGGGGAGAGCAAATGGCCTGAAGGGCGGTCATGGAGTTCGATATAATCAAGAATTTGGAGGAAATGTGATTAGAGGAAATGAAAATAATGGCACGTAGGATAGCCATCAATTCGGCTGTGAATATGGAGCAGAAAGGAGGCAAGCGAAAAGATTCTGAAAAGCCAAAATCTGGGAGGATAAAAGAAGCACCGACACCATCCATCTTCTTTGAGCCATCTGTAAACACGGTTGCATGCGAAGGAAAATCAGAACTGATAAAACTGCGGAATTCCTGTCTGATTAGGGCCTGCGGAAGAAACTTAGAGAGCGTAGGAACAGTAAATATATTTGGTGGATGGCAGAGATCGGCGAAATTAGAAGTGAAATAAGGGAGATTGACAAAGGACATTACGTAAGGACAAAACGAACTGAGCCGCAGAGAAATAAGAGATAGAATAAGAATTTTCCTAGGAACGAAACGCCAGTTCCTAGAAATGGAAAGATAGTAATGGATAAGAGTAAAGGACGTGAGTGGGAGACGCTTAGTAAGAAAACGATAGCACAAATAAGATCTGCAAATAGAAAGGGGGTGTATTAGATTCGGCAAGGACTGCTGGAACTGGAGAGGATTTAAAAGCCCTAAGGCAGAGACGAAGGCAAGAGTTCTGGATTACATCCAATTCAGAGAGTCAGGACTTAGAGGCACAACCATAGAGAAATGAACAGTAATCAAATTTTGAGCGGATGATAGATTTATATAGAGAAATAAGGACATAAGGATCACCACCCCATTTGGTTGGAGATAAGGCCTTCAGCAGGTTTAGTCTTTTGGTTGCTGAAGAGGAAAGATACTTGATCTGTTCGGAGAAGGATAACCGACTGTCAAGGAAGATACCAAGATAACAGAAACAATTAACACGAGAAAGGAGTTTATTTTCAAGGGATAGATAGACAGAAGCAGATTTATAAGGTCGCAGAGTAAATACGGCATAACAAGATTTAGTAGGAGAAATAGAAAGGTTAATTGAGGAAAGGGAATGATCCATCACGGAAAGAGACGAATTAACTGCCTCACTGGCTGATATAATATCATGAAATGAGGCATAAAGTAGGATGTCATCAGCAAAGAATAAAGATGAAGAATTTAGAGGAAGAGAAGCCACACTGATAGTGTATATGTTGAAAAGAGTAGGACTGAGGGAGGAACCTTGAGGAAGACCTCGAAAAACCATTCTTGAAGTTTCAAAAGAAGGAGCAGAGAGGTGGATAGAACGATTCTGCATGAGATTGATAATAAGGGAAGTACAGTGCAATGGAACGTTAATTGCTATCATCTTATCTTTTAGAGTGGGTAGATGGACATTATCAAAAGCACAGGATACATCGATGAAGGAAGCCAAAGTATAATTTTTTAGGATAAAGGATTGGTGGATATGGGAGAAAAAAAGACTAATACAGTCGGAAGGACCAATACCAGGCCGAAAGCCAAACATATTTCCTAGGAAATACATTATTATGCTCTAGCCATCAAACAAGGCGCTTGTTTAACATACCTTCGAACAATTTTCTGATATAAGATGCCAAAGAAATAGGGCGTAAGGAAGAACTTTTTTTAGGAATCGGAATGATGATAAAAGAATTCCAAGAGGAGGGAGTTATACTTCTGGAGAGGAAACAATTAAAAAGATGAAGGAGAAACGCAAGGGACTGTTCAGGCTGGTTTTTAAGGACCGGAAAAGGTATACCGTCAAGACCTGGAGTGGGGCTAGAGGATTTGGAAAGGACAGATTTTAATTCATAAATATTGAAAGCAGAAGTTAGGAAATGTGTCGAGGAATTATGCGGAGGTGGAGTTAGATACAGTTCGTCAACATTAGGAACATAAGCAGGAGCAACGGAATCAATAAAGGATTCTAAGCTAACTTTAGAAAGATTGAGATTGGAGGGACGTTCAGAAGATGGGGATTTAAAAGTTCTAGCCATTTTTCAGATATGAGAAAGAGGGGTATTCCTAGAGAATGAAGAACAGAAATTCTTCCAGGATGACCTTTTTGAGACTTTAAGTATATACCTAGCTCTTGCGTTCGCTCGCTTATGAGTAAGAAAGTTTTCAGTTGTAGGGTCTAAACGAAAAGTTCTAAAGGTGGCACGACTATAGTGGAATGCGCGGTTGCATTCCTCATTCCACCAAAGAGTTGAGGCTTTATTGTAGTTGTTAGATGTCTAATGACGGGTTGGTGAAGATAGGGAGAGAGCAGACTCAACGGAATTTAAAAAGGAATTATAGAGAAGTATGGGATCGGAATCGAGTTGAGTACTAGGGAGTGATGAATCGACACATGAACGAAACATAGTCCAATTTACTTTGGAGAGGTTCCACCGAGGAGAATGTAGAGGCCTGAAGCAAGTTGGAGAAGAAAAGTTAACAGGAGTTATTAGGAGAGGAACATGGTTACTATCGTAAAACAGTGGAAGAAGCAAAGATTTGTGTAACCATCTTTCTTACAAATTGGACCCTTAATGCGAAATTTATAGATTAAAGAGCTTGCACGTGTTGCATGCGGTAAGGATGATATTGACACCTAGTAAAGAAATAGTCTTTAGCAATGCGATATTTTATGTTTCATAAGAAAAAAATTGATATCGTTTTATCATTTCATAATCTTTATAAACGAGAAAAAGTTTTTCATGCAGCTCGCCAAGTGAGCACAGTACATTTTTTCCCAACACTGAACTTCAAAATAAATTTTGGTAACGGGAACCGTTTAATAATTTAAAAAATGTGTTTAGTGCATTCGATGCGGCAACTGATGTAGTGTACTTCTCAAAAAATAAATTAAAAAATTTACAAATTTATGGAAATGACAGAAAAAATATTGATGTAAAGGAGAGACTCTTGGCAATTTCAGAAAAGTCCGAATTACTTGAAAAACCCTAAATCTTTTATTAAACATACTTTAGTTTATTCTGATCGATCTTGAACCAGGCTATATCAGCACCTGAGAGTTTGCGTGCTATTCATGGGACACCTTGTATATTCTTGACGGATTTTTGTATTTTTTGCCGTCCAATGTAATCGATTAGCTTGAAGTTATAGATTGCCTCGAAGAGAATTTTAATTGTAATTTATGATCCAATTTTGAAGTTTATAAGTGAAACTGTCGTAAGTTACTGATTTTTATTTGATATTTTTGTCGTTTTCGAACCATCTTATTAGGGTGTATGGAATCCTAAAGACAGATGATTGCAATGAAGAGAGCTATGGGACCTCCAGAAATGTCATTGAGTTGACTCTAATGAATATTTTGCAAAGGATTTACAAATTTAAAAAGGTGAAATAAAATAGATTAAAGGTTTAAAAAAAAGTTTATACTATAACATATTTATATATATATATATATGTATCGTCCTTTTTTTTTTTTTTTTTTTTTTTTCGTTTTGGGCGCATCAACTATGGACCATTGTCCAGACACAATGGGAAGAAGAAACAACTAACTAGAACCTAATTCGATTGGAGACAGCTGAAATAAAAGAACCAAGGACAAGAACAACAGACTGGGAAGGAAGGGACAAGATGTAAGACGCACAGTAAGGAGTGGGAAGCCCCAGCTTTATAAGGTGAAGATAGAAAAGAGAGCGCTCCGCAGAAAGAGCAGAGCACTCGAAGAAAATGTGATCAGCATCACAGACAACTGCTTCATCTGGATGCAACGGACAATGAGGAGAGGGAAGCAAAGAGAAACGATAGCGTGAAGAGGGCAGCAGTGTGTGATTAAAGCGCAGGCGGACAATAGAGGAAATTATAAATCGTGGAAGAGAGGGAAACTCCGAGAACCATGGATGAGAAGGGAGTGTAGGTTGGATTGAAAGGTAGAAGGAACGATTGTTGATAAAAGAAGAAGGGTACACATCCGACCAAAATCTGAAGTGAAGCTTCTTAATTAGGGGTAATAGATTAACAGCTGGGATTTTTTTAATAGAAGCGAGAACGAACAGCAACCTGAGCCAAAGCATCCGCCATTTCATTACCCTCGATACCTCTGTGACCAGGAACCCACAGTAAGTCAATGTGTACAGAGTGATGGAAAGAAAGATTATAAATGAGAGATCGTATACGAAGAATGAAGAAGTCAGAAGAGGAAGGAGGAAGCGGTGAACTGATAGCCTGGAGAGCACCCATGGAGTCAGAAATGATTAGATAGTCGGAGGACGAACGTTTGGACGAGATATGTATGATCGCACGAAGGATAGCCATAAATTCGGCCGTAAAAATAGAACAGAAAGATGGGAGGCGAAAGGATTCGGAGAAGTTGGAGTCGGGAAGGATAAAAGACGATCCGACCCCACCGGGTCCTCTAGAGCCATCAGTAAAAACAAGTGCATGAGAAGGAAAAAAACAACTGACCGTACTGCGAAATTCCTGTTTAATGACGGTCTGAGGCATAAACTTAGAAAATTTAGGAAGAAAATGTACTTTGGGAGGGTGTAAGAGGTCGAAATAATTGAGTGAGAAGTACGGAAGATTATTGCTGGATATAATATGGGAGGCAAAATGACTAAGACGTTGAGAAATAGGGGCTAAGATAGGGATTTTATTAGAAACAAAACGCCAGTTCTTGGCAATGTAAATATAGGAAGGAATAAGTTGAGACGAAGTGATAGGTAAACGTTTGGAAAGGAATCGATAGCCCAAATAAGACCTTCGAACTGAGAGGGGAGGTATGTTAGATTCCGCGAGCATTGCTGAAATGGGAGAGGATTTGAGAGCACCGAGGCAAAGACGGAGACAGGAGTTTTGTATTATATCTAATTTGGAAAGAAGGGATCTGGAGGCACAACCATAGATAAAAGAGCAGTAATCAAACTTGGAGCGAATAATGGATGTATACAGGGAAATGAGCAGATGAGGATCACCTCCCCATTTGGTTGGAGACAAGGATTTTAGCAAGTTCAGTCTTTTAACGGCAGAACAAGAAAGGTGGTCGATATGCTCAGAGAAGGTCAGACGACTATTAAGGTAAATACCGAGATAGCAGAAGCAAATAACACGGGGAAGAGAAACTTGATTCAGGGATAGGTTGACTAATGTGGAATTGTAGGGGCGGAGAGTAAAAACCATAGAAGATGATTTAGAAGGAGAAACAGAAAGGTGAATAGAAGATAGGGACTGTTCAAGTGCAAACAAAGACGAATTAAGAGTTTCGTTGGCGATTACCAAGTCATAGGAAGAGGAAAAAAGAAGAATATCATCCGCAAAGAATAAAGAGAGGGAGTTTAAAGGAAGAGATGCTACAGCATTGGTATATATATTGAAGAGGGTAGGGCTGAGGGGGGAACCTTGCGGAAGACCGCGGAAAACACTTCTTGTAGCTCGAAGCCACTGAGAGGAAATGTGGATAATGCGATTTATCATAAGATTAATAGTCAGCGAAATGAATTTGACTGGGAGATTAATTGCGCCCATTGCGTCTTTTAGACTAGGTAGATGAACGTTATCAAAAGCTGAGGATAAGTCGATAAAAGAAGCCAGCGTGAAATGCTTATGTATGAAGGATTTATAAACGTGGGAAACAAAGGAGCTAATACAATCGGCAGGACCAATGCCTGGTCGAAAGCCAAACATGTTGGAAGGAAGTAAGTTGTTATGTTCCAGCCACTAAACAAGACGTTTATTCAGCATGCCTTCGAAGAGTTTCCTGAAACATGATGCCAAAGAGATAGAACGTAAGGAAGCATTTTTTTTCGGGATGGGAATAACGATAAAGGAGTTCCAGGAAGACGGAGTAATACCTCTGGATAAAAAGGAATTGAAGAGTTCAAGGAGAAACGCAAGTGACTGCTCAGACAGATTTTTAAGGACTATGTATGGAATACCATCTATACCCGGTGTAGGACTGGTAGAGTTTAGGAGAACAGACTTCAGTTCATTGATATTGAATGCAGATGTTAAAGGGTGCGGGGGGGAGCTCTGTACGGAAGGAAAGAAGTAAAATTCATCAAAGTTAGGAACGTACGTGGGAGCAGTGGAGTCGACAAAAGATAATAGGCTATCACGAGTGAGATTAAGGTTAGACGGGTGTTCTGAAAACGGGGATTTGAACGCCTTAGCCATTTTCCAAATATGAGAAAGTGGGGTAGTTCTGGAGAAGGAAGAACAGAAGTTCTGCCAGGAGGACCTCTTTGAGGCTTTCAGCATGTACCTAGCTCTAGCATTAGCTCGCTTGTGAGCAAGAAAATTCTCGGTAGTAGGATTGGAGCGAAAGTTTCTAAAAGTAGCTTGACTGAGCCTAAAAGCTGCCTCGCACTCGTCATTCGACCAGAGTGAAGATGCCGACGTACCTCGCTTGGAGCGCATCGGGGGGCGAGATGGAGAAGATAAAGAAAGAGCAGATGTAGCGGAATGAAGAAAAAAATTATAGGATGATATGGGATCAGAGGAAGGACACAAATTAGGAAGCAAATGATCC
The DNA here is from genome assembly GCA_039619475.1 of Icerya purchasi. NCBI lineage: Eukaryota > Metazoa > Arthropoda > Insecta > Hemiptera > Monophlebidae > Icerya > Icerya purchasi. The sequence continues at coordinate 246,687,203 of CM077115.1, forward strand.
ATAATAGAACGAAATAGAGCCCAGTCCGTTTTGGAAAGATTCCATTTGGGAGAATGAAGGGACCTAAATGGAGCAGGAGAAGGAAAATTGAGAGGAGTTATCAGAATGGGAACATGATCACTACCAAAGGTACCCGCAAGAGTCCTCCAGTTATAGTTGAGGCCAGCATTGGGTGAGGAAAAAGTTAGGTCAAGGGAACTGAAGATGGACGGACTCCTAATATATGTAGGCGAGGAATCGTTAAGGTGAACCAAGTTATCAGAAAGAATAGAATTTTCAAGGACAGTACCATTAGAGTTATAGGATGAGCAACCCCAAGAGGGGGAGCGAGCGTTCCAGTCGCCACCAATGATAAAGGGATGAGGAAGAGAATTGAAAAACTGAGAGAGGGAAAAGTGACGAAGATCATAATCAGGAGGAACATAGACGGAAATAAAATTTAGGGAGCGGCCAGGGTTAGTAGGAATAGAAATATGTACAATATTTGGCTGATTGTTGTTAGAGGAGAAGTTATAAGGAACATTATGAGAAAGAAAGGAAATATCATTTCTTATGAGGATAGCGGCTCCACCGTAACCATCCTCACGATCATTCCTGACCAGAGTGAAACCTCTAAATCGGAGATTCATTCCAGCACGGAGCCACGTTTCAGAGATAAGAGCGACACTGATTTCATGGAGATCCAACAGACCCTCTAATGAATGTTTATTAGCTCTAAGGCTACGACAGTTCCATTGTAATATGTTCAAGGCGGCCACCATGTTTAAACCTTGGAAGGGTTGGGACAAAGGAAAGTGGGGACATGGACAGGAGGGAGAAAGTGAGAGAGGCCTCGACAGGTGTAGGAGACCATTATAAGATGCAAGGCCAACAGCGCATAAGTGGAGCTTGGAGGTAGAAGAAAAGGGAGAGGTAGGACAACGGAAATAGAACGGAAAAGAAAGCAAAACGGAGCCAGCCAGATAAAACATAAAGTGGAGCAAGGGGAAAGGTAAACTGAGCTAAATTTTAGGAAAGGGAGGTATGCAGAGAGCAAAGCACGAATTGTCCTCCCATTGACACATATGCTGCTGGCATAAAAGGAGGCTTTGGTGCTGAAAACAAAAGGCAACGAAGTAGACAGCCTAATGCCCATTACGAACGCAGAATGTAGATCAAGTCTACAAATTATGAGTTGAATTAGGTGCACGTCAGCAATCCTAATAAATGTTCCATAAGCACAAGCGACTGTGCAGCAGAGAGTAGTTCCTATGTATCTCAGTCCAAAGATGTTTTGTAGCAACTTGACATGAGTACATAGGGGAGCAAGAGGAGTAAAGTGAAAAAAACCGTGCCCGAAGGTATATTTGATTATCTCAGCAACGGCATATTCACAAAATGAGGTAAAAACCAACAAGCACATAAAAAGTGCATAATTCATCAGATTCGGGCTGCTGTCTACAATGCTTGGAAATATTTGCGGGAAAAGAAAAAGGGGTGAATACGAAAGAGTATAGAATGAGAAAGTGACGAAAAGGAGCAACATTGAAAATAAGAAGCAATGCTTGGCTCCGAGCTTTTAACTTTTATGCTTCTGTAACTATTGAGAACAAAGATTATTGGAGAGAAACGATGATAATGAGTCAACAAAGGAGGAAGAAGAAACAATGTTGTTGGAGTTAAGAAGCTCCATGATGGCCGCCGAGATAGTTTGAATTACGGGCGGAGAAATCGAGGAAGGAACAGAGATGTTAGTCAAGGAGGTAGGATTGGTTTGAAAAGTAGTTGGGGCATAGGTATCATTTGTAGCCGGGGTATTTGAATGAGTAGGTCTCCTAAGAGCCCATCCATTAGAGGGGTGAGGGATAAAGTTAGAAGGAAGCGGAGGAAATTGAGGAGAAGGAACATATGAAGATTTAGGATTACGAGGTTTGTGGAAAGTGGGAGATTTAGGGCTAGGAGGGGAATAGATTCGAGATGGGGAGGAGGTAGGCCCTTTGGAAGGAGCTCTGTGCGACAAAGGGGACACCGCGGCTCGATCCGCGTAGGTGAATGCTTGTGATACAACGCGATTCTTATTTAAAGAGGCAGCCTCTTGAAAAGAAATATTTTCAAAGGCCATTAGCCTCTTAATGTCTTTTTGTCTTCCCCATTCTGGGCAAGAACGATCGTTAGAGCAATGAGGGCCTTTGCAGTTGCGACAAAGTGGCGGTTCTTGCAGATTACTGCAGTCTGTAATAAGGTGTCGAGAGGCACAGTGGGGACAGATAGGGGAGGTGCTATGACAGTGTTTGGCGATGTGTTCAAATAGGAAACACTTCGAACACTGAGTAGGTTGACGGATGCTAGGGGAGACAAGAAATCTCAGTTGGAAAATGGAGACGAATTCCGGAAGAACTGTGTTGAGAAACTTCAATTCAACAGACCTTGTCGGAATTTTCTTTCCCTCGGAAGTACGATGAATTCGGCGGATAGAAATGATGGGAATAGAGGACCAAATGCCCTCCAGGATGTCCTTTTCTGTGAACGATGGGTGGATATCTGTGATGACACCCAATCTGTATAGTAGACTGTTGGGAATGTACGCTTTGATATTGTTGGATGAAAGGAAAGTGGAATTATTTAAGAAAGAGTTTGCGTAAGAAGCGGAAGGAAATTGGACCGCAATGCGACCCTTGCCGAGAGAATCAATTCTGCTTAGAGGAGTGGACGCAGCGTGAATAAGCCTTGCAAGGGCTAAAGGGTGGAGATTGCCGATGTTTCTATCCTCAGAGCAACCTTCCACGTAGACCGTGAAAGGACCTGGGTGATTGTCGGCAAATATTGAGATATTCATATTGTTGTTATCATCATTACTATTATCATTACTATTGTTATTGCTACCACCATTACTATCATCATTGTTATTATTATTACTAATGTCATTACTATTATCATTACTATTGCTATTATTACCATTGTTGTTATTAATATTATTAATATTATTATTATTATTGCTATTGTTATTACTGTTACTATAATTACCGTTAGTATTATTTTTGTTGTCGGCATCTCTGTTATTATTATTATTGGTATTATTGATATTACTAGTAAGGTGCGAGTTTTTAATAGTAAAGTTTTTAATAGCATCGGTAGCACTAACGTTAATGTTAGAGTTATTTTTGCTTAAGTGATTAATACTATTATCGCTACTATTATTATTTTTATTGTTATTACTGTTATTTTTATTATTATTATTTTTACTATTTTTAGTGTTATTTTCACTGGTATCGTTATTATTACTGCTATTGCCGGCGAGGTTAATGAGGTCTGGATTAGAGAGTCGCAGATCCTTACTAGGGACCGATGCGACCGGAGAAAGGGGACCGGATAATTTACGTTTACCGGAAGCGTCAACCTCCATCTGGAGATGCAGATTCGGTTTCGACAACGGAAGGAATAACGTTGCCAATTTTCCTCGTTCTATACGAAGAGCAGAAGTGACAGATCTGGGAGTCCAGGGCTGTCCCCAGGCGGAGTCAAGGGGCGGAGCCTCTTGCTAGGCACGGAGGGCCGAGTTTTTATATATATATATATATACGAGTATATATACATATATATATATATAAATTCCAAATAAAACAAAAATTATTTTATTAATTTCCAAGTGCAGATTTAAACGAGTATTAATATACGGGCGAAGCCGTAGATAACAGCTAGTATTTAATGTGTTTTGGTCAAAACCGAAATTCAGTGGGAAGTCAAAAGACCTAAAATCCGAATTGATACAGAATTTTGTTTGAAAACTAAATCGACATTTCAAACTTTTCTAATATGCTACGTAGGGCGCGCTTCCGGTTTAGTTATAACAAGCGAAAACTGTAAAGAACTTATTTTAATAAATATTTAAGGAAATTAATTGGTTTTTTGTGTAATAATGTTGTAGGATATTTATTGTGTAGCTTATAAATTTTGTGTCGAATTTTTTTGCATGTTTTCATTTTTCCTATATTCCACTTTCTGTTCGCAATATATTATTTCTATTGCTATATTGAAATCGTAATGTTTTTAGTGGTAATTACTTGATCTTCTTAGTCCTATCGTTGGTTTACGTGGTTGTTTTAGGAAGCTAAAAGTTGAGTGTGTTTTCTAGTGGTATTAGTTAATAATATAATTCTTCAGATTCTTCAGTTTCCTAGGGGGATGTGGGCTCCATTTAATTATAGTGTAGCCATGTTGTTTTAGTGTAGACCATTGTGAAATGTGATTTAGCCTAGGAACAATTGTGGTTATGATTATTTTGTTTTAATACGATGTATGTTTTAATAACACTATCCAGTATAGTTTCAAATAATGTGGGCACTACTTACGTGTAGCTGAGGGTAATTATTTTTTTTCTTCTTTAATTCTCCCTTCACTTTTCTTTATTCTTAATAACATCGGCTAAAACTGTTCAGCATCCGGAGTTGTTTATGCATCTTTCTGTTTAATACTTATCTATATAACACAGTGTAGACTGTAATTAATTACAATGATGGCAGCATAATTTCTATTTAGTAATGCAGTACGGAGAATAACAAAAGACAACATTGCTTAATGGTAGCTGTGACGATATTTTGTTGGTACCGTTATGCAGCAACTTCTTCCGCAGCTCCTTCTGATCAGTATGCTAATTATTATCAGTAACTTCTCCATTTCATTTGTGTTAATATTACTATTAATGAATATTTATAATAATTCGGTTGTAATGTATTTCTTATACCCACTATACACCCTATTAAAATTATGTGGGCTAATGCCCTTGGTATGAGGGTTGAAGGGTGTAGAGGTTAGTTTTGCGTCTGCAGACAAAAAACAATAATTAAAAAATAGAACAAATAAATAAAAAAACTAGGTTAGTTTTGGCCACAAACAGAAAAATTTTGGTTAAATTCAATCGCCTTGCATATGTATGATGGTTGGTTTCTTTACTATTATACACTAATTGGAGATCTGTCAGAACCACTACTTATAGACTAGTTTCTAGGACAATCGGTATTCAGATTGAGATATTGTAGCTCGTCTATTTTTACTCCACCAACGTTGTTTTATCAAAGTTAAGCATAGTCAAAATCCATTATAATAATTAAATAACGGTGTATTTCAGTGGTGTTCTAAAATTGAGAGATAGCACACAGAAAAATTGTCTTTTAAATGTGAATGTTGATTTTACTAATTTTTAATGATAATTTCAAATAATTTCTTTAAAATTAATAGTGCTTAGGACAGCTGCAGTAGATCCTTTTTTTAAAAACTTTTGAAACAGTGTTATATAGATATAGAATTTCTTGAAAAAGAAGGTACCTAACGATTGTCACCATTATTATTGTTATTAGAATCTCTTTAGTGCGGACATTGTTGCATCAAAACGCTGCCAATATTTCAATAGTTTCCGCCATCCATATGTTTCACGAACACACATTCACTGAAGGCTATTAAATTGAATTACTTCATCCGACCATATGCAGAAGTCCAAATATAGGGGTTGCTGAATGTGAGTATTTTATTTGGTCCGTCTCTATTTTGACGCAAAATTTAACGAAATAATCGTACAAACACTTCTACAATCGGTCAATTTAAGTGGCAGACCGAAAACTGTTAAAATGTCAAATTTTGACAATGAGTTGATGGCTTTTAAAATTGTTTAGTTTATAAGAAGACCGATTTTGAAGTATAATTAAGGATTTTTTCATGAATTCGGCAAAATTTTCACTTATGAATAGTGCGCCAATAGAAAAATAACGCGGTAGAAAGGCTAAAGATAAAAATGAGAAAAAAAACATCCGTTATCCGTCAAAGGATCGAGTACAGTTTTCCCTGGAATTGGTGAAGGTGTACATTTATTTCTTTTCCGTTTATTTATTTATTATTTACTTTCTTCTTCATTGCATTAAATAAAAGAACAACTTAACTTTTTTAAATTAACCTTTGCGTAGGCTAAATTTTTTTTTTCTTTTTTGGCTTTTTTCATATCTTAATTTTTAATGAATACGGAAAAAATAATAAACGAAGAACAACAGAATTTGGGCAAAAACGGAAACAGACGAAGTAAATAATAATTAAAAGACAGAGAGTTAATCACACAAAGCGACCCAGAATATGCAGAGTGTACTAGCCTAAAGTTGACAATGATGGAAAAGTTTTCCAGTTGGTTTGTTACACTTAAACGAGCTGGTAAAGAGTCGTTCTAATGCTACCGATGGATGATGCTGATGTGACCGTTTGCACTTCAAATCGGACTACGGGCTCCGTTTCGTGTTATGCAAACGTTTCGGCTTTGTTTCAGAACAAATGTTACTACATCCTCGTCGCTGTTGTACGTTTGTCATTCGCCATTTTGTATTTTTGTTTTTTCCCGCTTTTTAATAATTAACCAAAGACCCCTCTACATATATTTCTCCAGAGAATTTAACCTATTACTCGCCGTACTCGTTTACTGAAATACTTGGACAACGACGACGAATGGTTTTGCTTTCAAACTGAATTTTAAAACAATTCTTAATAATTATCATAATTGTTGAAATCCTCTGCAGCGATTGTTAACGATCTTTTTTAAAGTTTTTCCCTTCCCCACGCCTCAGAACAAAACAAAAATTTAAAGAATCATTATTTTTCTTTGTGTATTTGCCAGGGTGTTTTTTGTTGTTTTTTTTACTTTTCTTTTACAAAAATTTTTCCTACGGCTATCCCTTTGCGTTTCTTCTTTCAGCGGTACAAGAGCCTCATTAACGTGCACTAACTTTAAAAAGTTACCCATTACCGCATTGTAAGAATTAATAATGTCCGTGTAATTTGACTTATTGTTATTTTTCTAAGGAGTGTAAAATTTATTATGACGGTAAGCAGTACTGAAATTTGTCTAGACTTTAAACGATTTCGTAATAATACAGCGTGCTAGATCGTTTTTAAAGCGACATATCGAGAGCGGGAGCGAAATTAAAGTTTATCCGGCTATGTTTGTCACTGGGTTAGAGCTAGATTTCAACATTTAGCGGTATTCCTCTACCGATTTGTGTAGCTGAAAATTTCTTCTTCGTTTTGCGACAAGGATAATGTTGCGTGCTGCGGGAAGTTAGAACGAGACTTCAGATTAAACGTTACCGCATTTGGATTGTTGGTGATGACGATTAATTCGGTAGCGGACATGACCCGTGTCCCGTTACCGAATAATTTTCACGACCGCCGTTGAGAAAATGTGTTTTCATAGATATTATTCTTATTCCTCTTCAGCTGTGTTTTCAATTTACAAGGAAGACGAAATTACGTTTCATGGTTAGGGAAAAAAACGGATTACGTCCTGGATTAGAGTATAGACAATAGAGGCTATCTGCGCCTCTTACGAATTTTACAAGTATAGGTAAAATTCTTGTGAACCCATTCACGTGTATGGGGCCTCGGGACACCTAACGAATTTATCGTTTGCTTTATCTATTTTCGAGAGTCTTAACTGGTTACTCGTAATCTCTGTTGGGTGTGGGGCTATAATTGTAATGATGATTAGATAACGTAATATTAGAACTTTTGGTTTTTGACTCTAATTTGTGTTGACTAAATGATGGATAATATTACCCATTCACCGGATACTATGAATCCAGTTGACTTAACTATAGCGTCTTCTGATATTTATCTTGACTGTTTTGAGTTGGCGTTTTCCTAATTTCTCTGGGTAGCGATTCCTTTGAAATGAGTGGTAATAATGGACATTTATTTTTACCCCTCTCTAAAATCAAAAAAGGCGATGTAAGAAAAAGTTTGCAAACTCTTTAATTGAATGTCTGGGCTAAGTTCAGAAGCTTTAACGTAAAATCACGATAGAAACCGTTGCTTTAGATAAATACACATTATCTCCATACCTATGATCAGCACAGAAACTTGTAGATTATTTAAAAAAACAAAAAGAGCTTTTTCGAGAGAATTCCGCTCATCGTTTAATCGAAATTCCTCCCTCAAGGATACTGGTCTTTGGCTAAATGGTTTTCGAAAGTGATAATTCTCATTCCGCATCCTTAAAGAGGATAGTTAGTTATTTAAATCAGTTTACTTGCTCTATATAGTTTTGCGTTACGTTTCTTCATTTTTTTTTTTTTTTTTTGGCCTGAACAAATATAGTTTATTTGGCCAGCAAGCTACATTATGATTAGATATGAAAAATTACTTGGCAGCCTTGTCAGTGCGAATTTTAATTTTCATTCCTTTCTTTCCATTGTCATCCTCTTCATATCTGAATATTAGTTGCAACCAGCCATTTAGATCATTTGTTCCAGAAACGTCTTCCTCGATCGACCTTTTCCTTTCCTATCATTAATTCTCTTCCTTCAATTATGTTCGTTAGGAATGAATTGGTTCTTATTAGATGACCAAACATTTTCCCACTTCTTATTTTAATTGTACTCTGAAGTGTTTTCTTTATTCCTGTCTGTTCAAGTACTTCCGAATTTCTCTTTTTTTTCCGTCCAGCTAATGCGTAATATTCTTCTCCAAATCTACATTTCCGTTGCTTCCAGTTTCCTTTTTATCTTGTTCCGTCATCACCCATGTTTCGCAACCATATAATAATACACTCCATACATAGGTGTGGGGCAAATTTTGCTCTTATGTTTAAATCAAAATTTCTGTTTGTAACCAAGTTTCTTTTTTGGACAAATGCTACACTTTCGCCATATTTATTCTGTGTCTGATTTCTATCGAACATCTGCTGTCACTGGTTAGTATGCTCCCAAAATATTTGTATTGTTGCACTTGTTCAATTACTCGATTGTCTCTTGTTTAATATTTACCTGCGGCACTATTTTTTCCTTAGTTACTACCATCATTTTTGTTTTTTAATGTTCACATTCATACGTCGTTGTTTAAGAATTTTATTAAAATTCAATGAAGATTTTTGCATATCCTTTCCTGACTCAGTTATTAGGGCGATATCGTCTGCAAATCTGATGCAGTGGATTACTCGCCCATTAATTTTTACTCCTTATGTTTTTGTCTTTGAATCTTTAATCGCTTCTTCCATGAACAAATTAAACAATAATGGCGACAATGTTTGCCTCACTCCTTTACGGATTTTAGCGATGGACGTGTGTGCTCTCCAATTTCAATCATTGCTTCCTGTTTTCTGTATAGTTGTGCTTATAATTCGTCTGTCTCTCCAGTCTAAATTAACTTTATTCATTACCGACATTAAAATAGAGCAATCTACTGTATCGAAAGCTTTTTCCAGATCGATAAAAGCTATATAAGTGTTCCTATTCATATTTAGTCTCCTTTCCATCAACATCTTTAAAGCTAGTATGGCTTCTCTTGTCCCAATTCCAAACCTGAATCCAAATTGGTCGTCTTCAAGAGGTTTCCTTCTATTTTCTTCTTTATTCTATTTTTTATGATAGTTAACGATATTTTCGATGCATGACTAGTTAGGGTTATAGTTCTATAGTTACGGCAATCTGTAGTGTTTCCTTTTTTCGGAATGAATACTATTCTATTACTAGTAAAATCTTTAGGTAGTCGTCCTCCTCGATATATTTCTTTGACCATTTCGCATAAAAGATGTATAGTTTCTTCTCCAGCACATTTCCACAATTCTGCCGGTATTTCATCTAATCCAGTTGCTTTATTTAAATTAATATCTTACATTGCTTTGATGAATTCACTTTTCTTAATATCTGGACCTACTTGGTCTTCTCTTACAAGCTGTGATTTTCCTATCTCTATATCATTATTGCCTTCGTATGAGTCTTCTAAGTATTCTTTCCATCTATTCGTTACTTCTTATTCCTGCTTTGTTTTTGATTGCTGTGCTTCTTGTTTTTGGCGTTTGTGATAGCTTTTTGATAGTGGTCATATTTCTCTCTATATCTTTGTAAAATTCTTCCATCCATTTTTCTTTTGTTTGTCTACATTTTTGCGTAATTTTATTTCTCATTACTCTGTATCCTGCTTCATCTTTCTTCTTAGTTCATTTCTTTGTTTTATTTGTAATCTCACTTGTCATCCACGGTGTCTTCGGAGCTAGTTTTAAGTATTCAATTGTGCCCCGCACTGTTTTCTTGATGTTATCTTTCATTTTTTCCCATGGTCCGTTAGTCTTCATTCCCTTGGTTTTATTGTCAGTTTCATTTTCATATTCGGTCTTAATATCATTTATTTTCAGTTTCTCAAAATCCGATAACTTTCGTATTGACTGTTTTTTAGCTTTTTTAAAAGTTATTCGGCTTTTCATCATTACTAATTTGTGATCGCTATCTATTTCTGTTTCTGGAAAGCTGTGGCTATATTTGACCTGATTTTTGCAGCGAGATTTTACTAATATATAATCTATTTGGTAACGTGCTCTATCTCCCGGAGCTATCCAAGTGTACTTTCTTCTATCTGGTACCTCAAAAAGAGTGTTAGTGATTACAAAATTATTATACAATTCCATTCAAGGCAGTGCATTTGGCCGCAGCATCAACGTCATCATTTAGTCCAATTTCGTGATGACTGGGAATCCAACAAAAGTTTAAATAGCTATTGTCATTAGTAATTTAAATGTATTTAGCCTTGATATCGTGAATAAGCGGGTGACATTTATAATTGAAAGAACTACGGTTTAGGGCAATCAAGGCACCCAGGCTATCGGATAAAATTGCAAATTTATTATCCCGGTTAAGAACATTCAATATGAAATCAAGAGCCTTATCGACAGCCAACAGTTCGGCGGTAAAACCAGACGCATCAGAAGGAAGTTTGAATTTTTGAATTGTAACGTTAACTATAATGAAAGCAGAATAAGTGAGACTGTAGGGACCTATGAGCTTAGCACCATCTGTAAATATTTTGATGCAATCCGGATACTTGTTATTAATACAATTATTGAACCATAGTACAAATAACGATAGATTAGTACCTTTAATTTTCTGAACTAACGTGTGTCAATATTTATATTTATCATATTAATAAAAAACGTATAAGAGAAATAGTGAGATAGAACCTTAGGAATAATAGCGAGGCTATACTTGCGATAGATCGGGATTTTCGTTTTGCTAATAATGGTAACTTGGGAGAAACACATCTCCAATGGGTGCTGATAACTTTGAGCTGTTGCACTAGAGAGGGGAATCGGTAATTACAATATTTGAGCACATATCGATCAGTAAGAACATTCCTTCTTATAAATAAGAGAGGTGTTTTATTCTTGATCTCAAGGCAAGCAATCGGAGAAGAGGTCACGTGGCCTGTAATAATGCGTAGGCAAAGGTTTTGTGTAACATCAAGTTTAGGCAAATTCGATCTATAGAACCATAGTTAAGGCGAGAAATAATTAAAGTTCTAAAAATGAAGTTAAGAATTGCTGGATTCGCGCCCTAGGAGCTGTTACCAATGGCTTTAAGCAGGTTAGTAAGGGGTAGTAGTAATATGTGGCGAGAGCCGGTAAGCTTCATTTCCAAATGCATCCCCAAATACATCACGCAAGTAACCATGGGAATAGGCTCATCGCCGATGTGAATTTGCAAGATGACAATAGACGGATAATATGAGTTGTACAAACGAACAATGCTGACTTAGCGGGAGATATATTAAGCCCAATATCATGCAATGTTTCATTACAACGAGCCGCACAAAGTTGATTTTCACGAAGAACACAGCAGAAGATGTTTTTATGAATACTATAGATAACAAAATCATCAGCATATGACAAAATTTGTGAGTCAATATTGGTGTACGAAATAAAGCCAAGACATAAAAGTTAAATAATATTGGGCTCAAAACAAAGCCCTGATCTATAAGCATGCCTAAAAATGAATTCGTGTTTGCCTGAATTAAGGAAAAACAAGGTTCTCTTTGAAAAAAGTGAACAAGATGAATTTGGCAAGACTATCAGGGATACCTGATTTTCTTAGCCCTTCTACTGAAATGGAATTTATACATTATCGAAGGCCCCCTCTATATTGAAGAAGGTCGCAACTAAAAACTCTTTGTTTAAATCGGAGAGGTAAATGTCATTAAGTAAATAGGCGATGCAATCGATGGTTCCTAGGCCAGGTCTGAAACAAAACAGACCGTGCGGAAAAATATCATTATTTTCAATCGACCATAAGAATCTGTTCTTGAACACAATCTCGAAACATTTTCTGAAACAAGAAGCCATCGCAATTGGTTTGTACGATGATGCTTTATTAGGAAGGTTTGCCGGCTTTGGGAGTAGCAACTACTAGGAATTTCGACTACTGTGGCGGAAAAACACGTTCGTGTAAAAATCCATTAAATAAATTCAGTAGATACTGTTTAGAGTTTTCACCTAAATTGTTTATGACAGAGTATGTTATGCCATCTGAACCCGGAGAAGAATCTTTTTTATTTCTTATAGGCAGGAATAACTCATTATAACAAATAGAACTAGACAAATAGTGCGAGATAAGCGGGAGGATTGTAGGATCAGATATTTCATTCGCAGTGGGGACGTAAGGAGGGAAAGCTCGTAAATTCGAACCAAGAAGTGTCTGCAGCATCCTTAGAATGGTAGTTTTCATTTGCAAATCTTCTGGCTAACGATCAAATTTCTTTCAGAGGGGTGTTTCTATTGAACTTCGCACAATAATTTTCCCAAGAGTCCCTCTTAGCCTTCTTTAAAATTTTACGAGTTTCAGCTGAAATTCTTCTGTAGTTCAGGTACGCGTCCATTGAGCCATCCATTCGAAATCTCCGCAGAGCAGCATTACGCTCATTAATCTTATTTCTATAGTCCTCGTTCCATCAAGGAGAAGGAATATTCTTCCCCCTATGTAGTCGAGCAAGAGGCACAGAATTATCTAAGGAATGGTTCACAACTGTACAAAAAATTCTATATTTCTCTAAGATCAAATTCGCGGATTCAACACTACCAATATCTGGTTCCATCAGATCCCTAAATTTGTTCTAATCTACGTTCCTAAATCTCCAGGCCTTTCTACCGACAACTTCTCTAGTATTATATATAATTCTTACAATTTTGTTTACTGCGATACTGAATTAGAGAAGTCATATTTGAGAGGAGAATCGAAAATTATTATTGATAGAAAATGAAAAATCTTCTATTACACTTATTTACTCTTTTTAGCATAGTTGACGAAAGCGAAATATTGTACGTATTTAATTCGCAATCTCCCACCTTAATCGCTAGCCTTTTAGCTGTATTAACTGAGATAGTTTTTTCACGAAATTGAAATTGAGATGGCATTAGTGAAACGTTAAATGAGGGTAGAAAGGGAGTGAATTGGTCATATTTTGCCAAATTTTAAGCTATCGCAAATTGTATTCGATACACGGTTATCAACGTTACACTATTAATCGCCGTGCTTATCAGATATACTATCTAGCACATCTTGGATTACTTTTACAATATGCTAATATATGTTCATACCTTAAGCAGCAGTAGCACTGCTTCGTTCTCCTAACGAATGGTTCGCAAATGAATCGCACATTGCACATAACAATGTAGGATGGCAAGCTGTGCCCCTCGAACGATAGCGCTAGGAACATACTTGACTTCTTTGTCCACGATTATTATTCGCCTGTTTAATCTCTCGATATAATTTATTAAATACGGGTTACAGTCAACATCAGTTGTTCCTGCGTATAATCAGTATTCACTGATTTTACAACGCCACATACGGATACTAGGTAAGAAGGAATATATGCGCTATAAGCACGCGATAGGAATTAGATTATTAGTAGCGGTAGGAGAGGAATACTCGATTCCATTCGAGTTTATGATTGTTTATCATTAGTGTTAAATCTAGAAAATTTAATTTTCCATAACCGATTTCGAGTGTATATTTTAAATTATTATTTATCGAGTTTAGAAATTGTAAAAATTGTTCAGTTCGTAAATTCAATAAATAATAATTTACAATAAACACTCGAAGTCGGATATGGAAAATTAAATTTTCTAAGAAATTTTCCAGACTTAACCTTAATGATAAACAATCATAAACTACAATATAAAATATATAGAAAAGAAACACTTACAGATATCACAATAAATTCCGATTCTAACCATCCTCAAATACACAAATATATTCATCTTTCTACTCTTATATATACCGACTAATAAACAGCCTGTTAAGTAATAAAGATATAAAAAAAAAAAACAGAGTTTAACACAATGAAGAATATCGTACTAAATAATAATTTTTAAAAATTAAACTATATTTTAAATGTATTCGTAATAGAAAAAAAGATAAACAAAATAATCATAACAATATTAAGCATATCTGGACTACATTCACATACGCTAACCCGGTAACAAACAGTCTTACCAACCTACTCCGTATATGTAAAATTAAATGTAGCACGTGCAACAAAATATACGATATAGGACAAACGCGGCGCACTTTCCGCATCCGTTATAACGAGAACATTGTTGCTATTAAAGACGGACATATTAATAAATCATCTGTTGCGGAACATATTATTATTAATAGACATAGATTAAAATTAAACATTCAAGACGATCTAGAAATAATAAAATATATCGACAATTATAATTTACTTAATAGCGCCGAAACGTATTATATTAATCAATTTAAAGATAATTTAATTAATAATAATCTTATCATTAATAATATTTGAAATTAACAGTCAATCATAACATATCGATATATTGTATTAGTTTATAATAGTTTATTTTACTTTTAATTTTATTTATTAATGCCCCATGATATATATATATGTAACTCCGAAACATGTCGGCTTTATTTTATATTTTTATAACAATTATTATTTTCTGTAATACGTGTTTTGATAAATTTTTAATAAAGTGACAATACAGAAAACGGATATAAACACATTTATAACTCAAATGTAATTATTATTATTATTATTATTTTCGCTATAGTTGCTGTAAATGAAATTAGTATTTATCTCGCTATTGAACACGCTATTATTCTTATCATTTTTGTTATTGTTATTATTAGTACTATTGTCCGAGATCCTATTGTTCAGTGGACGTGTACGAATTGCTTATATCAGATTGCCGAAGTGAGGTAGAATTCACTACGGCGTTATCGTTAACTTGCCTTACCGAATTAATTTAACTAGTGCTATCCTTGTTCATCTCAATGTTCTGATATCATTATTCGGGGCATAATTAAGAGTACCGTCGCCAACCCAACTAGTGCTACCGAACGAAACACAACGTTTTCCCCTTCCGGGTCAGTTGGAC
Source organism: Icerya purchasi (assembly GCA_039619475.1). Taxonomy (NCBI): domain Eukaryota; kingdom Metazoa; phylum Arthropoda; class Insecta; order Hemiptera; family Monophlebidae; genus Icerya; species Icerya purchasi. The sequence goes on from CM077115.1 coordinate 246,702,375, forward strand.
CATCTGGATCGTCCATCAGATGGGAAGGGGAGACAGAGAGTGCAGAGAATAAGACGAAAAGGACAGATTATACCAAGTCTGCGTACGTGTGCGTAAATGTGTAACATAAGATGGAGAAGAATTTATCAACCGAAACTATTAGATAAGATAACTCGTGACTTGCAAACACATAAAGCACGACCGAATTACCTTACGAACGAACTTTAATTTCACAAGCAAAAGAAATGAATTTTGCAAACAACTTTCAACAAGTTCGTGTTTTATTTGAATTTATGTCGGCCGCTGAACTATTTTCAGTCTTAGAGGATAAATAAAAACATTCTTCGTTGCTAAACAATTTCGGGACGATAACGTAAAACGTATCCTAATATGTGTATTTTTTTTTTTTTTTTTTTTTTCGTGGATCGGCATCTAAAGCATTTGGCTACTTTCAACACAAATTTACTCTAAACAGAAACCAGCCTTCTTATTACAAATATATGAATAAAATACTTGTACATAAAAAAAAAAACACGAATAAATAGATAAAATAGAAAATAAATAACTCTAAATAATTGCCATCTAAACCACAATGTTGCAATCGATTATGAAGCTGAACAAGGCAACCAAAGTTTGGTTCCCACAACAAAGAAAATACTGGATATTATAAGGAGGAAAAATCGACAAGGAAATTAAGCGCCTGAAAAAAGTATCTCTGCATTTGTCAAATAATTTACAATAACAGATGATTGATGCCCTTCGAGTAACTCTAATCATCTTGCGATCGCTGCAAATCAAATTTGACGTTTGTCTTTGAAAATTCTGTGAAACTCATGCATGTCCCATACGAAGACGACAGATCAAGATAACAATAAATTTTTTAATAAGCCTTTCAGGGATAGTTAACGGCACCTGACAATAATACCATGGTAGTTGGTTGGTCTGTATTATAGAACCTACTTAAGTTTGAGTTATTCTTTATATTTATCCAATTTTATCGATTATCTCTTTTAATTTTTCGAAATAAATCAGTAGAAGGGATGAAAGAATATGAGACGCCTCCAGAAGCATCTTCCTTGGCAAACAGATCGACATTATCATTTCTCTCTATTCCGCAGCGACTCGGGATCCAACGAAATTTCAAATTCATTCCTCTATTAATTATCTTAAGGTATATTTATTTCTTATTTCATATACCAGCGGGGTGTAGTAGTTTATAGTTAAGTGTGTCACATTTTATCGCTGGTAGTGAACTTTGGCTGTCACTCTGATAGTTAGGTGTATCTTTTGTCGACATCAAATGTGACTGTTCAAATAACGTTACAGAAGTTTAAGCTGATTGGCTACAGATAAGACTTTGGAACTTTTAATAATACGCGTATTTAATGAATTATTATTTAATTCGGTCACCTGAATAGTTTTAATTCGTAATAATACTCAGACTGAACCTAGTCTATATGCTAGGGTTTCTTGGAAGAGAAAGGCGTTTGAATTGACTGTTTACCTTAGGCCTATATGGTGAATCGAGAATTTAAAAAATTTTTTTGGAAGATTTCTCAGGCTACAGGCTTTGGAACGTTAGACTGTACCACCGCTCAGTTAGTTAACAAAATCTACTCTTCCGTTTCCGGTAAAGTGATTCGTTAATAAGCATTATTCTTATTCTTTCGATTATCAACAATTTGCAAATTACAGGCTAACCGGGTAGTTTTTTAGTTCAGTATATCTAACCTTTTTCCCAACAACAAGCTGCAATCATTAAATCCGGTTATCGAGGAAATAATTTGTACGCGATTACTTTTATTGGTTTTAAGTTCTGTTCTATTATTTAATATTCACGTTAATTCTACTTTTAACACTTGGTTACTAGTTAATTCACGGATGTTTTCTTTTACTGGCGATTTTATCATTCCTACAAAAACAGGAAGATACAGCTGAATGGACAACGGTACAAAATAAACGGTCGATTGATTTGTGCGGAAAATTCTTCAAGTTTTTGTTATTTTTTCATAAGAATAAACGACCATCCTAAATTTACAAAGTACGTAGGTGTGCATTTGGAGTTTAGCTCACTTGTCCTTATCATTTATAGAACCTTCAAAGTCTGATTTTGAAAAAGTTTAACCTTTGAACGCTACTAGAAGCGCATCAATTCCGTTCCTACCATCTTCATCATTATACAGCTCGCTTTTTTCTCCTCCTAGAATTGACTACGGTTCATCTCCAAATTTATCCTTAGCAAATTGGACATTTTACAAAATATTGGCCTATTATTATAAGTAACGTTCCGTCCGTGTCGATATCATCCGATCTTCAAGTTAGGACTAAAGTCGTTCTATTATATTTAGAAAGGAACATGTTGAAACATGGGTATTTATTAAAATACGGCAACTATACATACATCCGTACTAAATTGGAGATTTTTTCCTCACCAAGAGAGTATCTCGGTATTGTAAGTATGACCAGTTTTAATTCTCACATACATATCTCTTCGCATATTTTACTACCCCCATATAATGTTAAATATCAATATTTCATTGTTTGCCGACTATACTTAGAATATATAAATCTTTGACCCATGCAATCATTTTTTGTAATTAGCTGAATTCGAACGAGAAATAATAATAATAATTGAAAAGCTTCCAAATGCATATCCGTTAATTTTCGTTTAATCGCTGTTTTCTTTTTTTCTTTTCAATTTGGAACTCTACCTTTTAGTATGTAATAACTATTTACATTTCACTTCCCTTAGAGGTACTTTATTATTGCGTGAAATGCTTTCTTTTTTTAAATTTTGCGAGGAGCGGTTTAACTTTGAAACAGCCACCTTGTGAACAGCCTCGACTGCAAGTTCTGTTAATACAAGTACAAATATGCAGCAATTGTGTAGCGTCACTTCTCACGCATAATTTCAAAGGGGGGCACTAGTATCAACTTATTGTTGAACTATATAGTATTGCCATGGTACACAGTACTATCTCAATAATATGAGTGATCTGGAGCGTTAGTGGCGTGCTAGTATCAGAAACTATATCGTTAACATAAAGCCCCTGGAGTACTAAAGTGTGTGCATCATACTTTTCCAATTTTACAAAATTATATTTGAGGATATAATTGAATTTAAACTGCTTAATACACAAATCCTTTATAAATACTTCGCATAATCTCTCTATATATAGTGTTATCCATAAGAACACTTCACTATCCGTCAAAATGCAGTCACGTTTGCATGTTTACCCTCACTCAGTAACCGCACTCAATAACGATAAGGATTGAGAAGACTTTATAACTTACTAATTTTAATAATTTTCTAACCCGTACTAAGTTATTCGGTATGTTCGGCAATTTGCATGCGTTTATGGATATATTTCGTTGCATAACTAATTTAATCGTTTTCAAACCCATAATAACTTGTTTTTGAGCGTTTGTAGATGCTTTTTGGGCTACAAGTTTTGTCATTAACTAACCAACTTTAGCAATTTTCTGATCCATACTAAAACATTTGTTTATGCGTGAATGTTTCTCAGGATGTGTTTTGTTGCACTCGTAAGTGTAACCATTGTTAATAACTTTCTAACCCGATTTTCTGATATTAGTTTGAATAAATATGTCCTTAAGAATGACGTTGATGTGTGATAAATGGAAAAAACTATTGTATACTAATCTCTGTTGTCAAGACGTATTCAAGTAAATAGCTTGATATATATTTCACATAGGTATTCAGTTCCAAACCAGAGTTGTCGTAGGTTCGGAACTTGCCAGGTACTAGACTAAGTTTCTCTCAGGTTAACTCAACTTAAAATCGATGTGGATACCAGAACAAAATTTAAAAGGTGAAGGCAGGAACACTACTGGTTCCCAATATTTTCTTCAGATCCATTAGGCTTAATGTGTACCTTAGTGTATAAATTAACAAATACCATTTTTTTTTTTTTTTTTTTTTTTTTTTTATTTATTTTTTATTAACGATCCAGATAATAAATGTAGGCTAACTTTTTAGTTTCACCAAAACTCGGTCAAAATTAGATTCAATATGTTGCGTAATGACTCCTCCTGGATTTACACTATTTCGTTACCGGTAATAGCCTAAAACTTGGTAGTAAAATAAAATTAATACCGCACTACGTTGCCTTCAGACATATTAATGCTCACCCCAGAACAGTTCTTTAAAATATCGCGACCCAGTGACGCTATGGGAAAAAATTATGTTCTAAAAAAAAATGATTATTTTTATCATTATAAAAAGAGAATTATGCGACCAGCTGATTTACCGGTTAGAAATTTTCGTCTATATTTCACGGCAAAGCACGATTAAAATAAAAATCCGCTTTTATTCATTACCCCCGCATTTCTCTACTTTCAATCTCTTCTGATATATCGTATACAACTTTACTTTATGCGAGTGTTATGACGACCTAATCTCCTTATAAGTCCGTACAAAAAGTCATTGCATCACAGTGAACATGGTTTTTAGGATGAACAGAATGCTGTATCAAGAAGTACACAATTTAGGCAAAAGTACTATTTTAATACAAATTACACCTTTTAGAGCTAAAATGCCCACTTTTTAAGTAAAAACAGCAATTTCAATGAAAAATGGAAGTCATACTACATTTTTACGAATTTTTGCTCAGCACACGTCAGTGAGCACCCCAGCTACTGCCTATAAATTTGCGTAATGAATTTGTCCCAGCTACAACCTTCATCTTTTTTGCAATGCCTTTTATAAGTTAAAAATCTAACCACCGTGATCCTCAGATATTTAGAATGATCTGTATACTATAATTCTATTCCCTTGCATGCGATTCTCAGTTAACGTTTAGCTGTTAACAACGAGACACATATCATTATAGAATGTCCAAGATATGCAAAGGAAAGATTTGAATGCATGGAACGACCACTAAGAAGATATGATTGTAGATAACAACAGTGCCGGATTAAGCAAGCGCGGGGCCCGTAGCTAATTCTATCGAGGAACCCTTGATTTACTGAGTTCTTAAATATAAAGTGGTAAAACAATAATTCAATATTCGATATGTTTATTTACGCTATCTATAGGTTACAAATTATGTTAGTGTTTAATAGTAAAGTAGATTACAATAGGCCAAGTCATATTCTATATTCATCAAAGAGAGATAATTCAGACGTTCTTGACTCATCCTGTTCCACCTTAATTCATTTTTTATACGCTTCAATGTCGAAAATGAACGTTCGCCACTGCAGTTAGTCATCATGAAAGGCAAATAAATGCGCAAAGCAATTTCTAAATTGGGCAAATATGATTCTAATGAACTTTTTCCATTAGGAATTTATAATATTGAATTGCCAGAGCTTCGTTTTTTGAACTGTCGATCGCACTAGTCATATCCGTTTTGAGTAGCTCGGCAAACTGCACTAATTCGCCGTCTAGACTGTCTTCCAAATCATTTGCATAAGCACTAACCATAATTGGAGTTTTTTTTCAAAATCTCTTCTGCTGTAATAGATTTTAATTGTCGAAAAACTTCGAAAACACTACTAAGTTTTTGGTATGCTTTCATGTGTTTATCTAAAGTAGATAGTGTCTTATCAATAATGACAACAAACACCTCATTTCATTTTCAATAAATTCGTCAAGTGTACTAGAACCGCTAAAATGGGGTCATACTTTGTGTTTCGCTTGCGTCGCCTTGAAATCTGTTGCTGATATTCATGACAGCCTGTCAGATCTTTGGCTTTTGTTTCAATATCTGAAAATGTAGATCGCATTGTTTGGACATATCCATATAATGATTCATAAAGGGCGTATCCTGTATTAAGGTCTATATTAGACGATTTCGGCGACGCACTAATCGCACGCATTCTAGGATACCATTTCACGTAATTTCCATTATTCCCGTTTCCAACTTATTCATCTTTAAAACCAGTCCGTAAGCTTGATTACGACATTTTGCCTTTTGATCTATATTATTGCAAATATCATCCAACACTTGCTTGATAGTGGTAAAACCACATAAAAGTGCCTTCGTAGTATCAGTTCTGGCGGACCACCTAGTATCCGACAACATTTTCAAAATCGGCATTTTCGAAGTAAGAGCTTTTGTAAGGAGACCCCAACGATGTGTAGACGCAGAAAAAAAATTATAAAGATTTTCAATAAAATCGAAAAAAAATCATGCTTCTGTATAATAGTCTGCAGCGCACTTAGCAACTACATTTAATGAATGTGCAAGACAGGGGATGTATTCTGCGTACTTATTTATTCCTTTAATTTGTGCTTGCAGGTCGCTGTATTTTCCGCTCATGTTGCTGACATTATCATAGAACACGACAATCTTTGATATCAATGCCATTCTTACTTAAGAAATCTAGTAAACTTTGGGTAATTTGTTCAGTAGTAATGACCTTCCATGTCTAAGAACTTAACAAATCTCTTAACTGGCCCAGATGGTAGAATATAGCGCACTATCAGAGTCAGTTAGTCTACATGCAATATATCTGGAGTAGAATCTATGACACTGAATAGTACCTGGATCTCTTAATTTCTCAAATAATTTGATCCAGCATGCTTGATGCAATTAATTTGATAAATTGCTCGCGTGTTGTTTTAGATAAATATGCCGTATGCCCTTTTTCTTTATGGACATAAGTTTAAATATGTTGAGCTGTAAAAACGTCAAATTCAGAAAGTAATTCTAATGAACCTAATAAACCTAATGAATCAATAATGTCATCACTACCCCGAAACGCAAGACCTCGTTCTGCTAAAAACGTTATTACTGCAATAATTCGTTTTAAAAGCATCTGCCAATAATTTTGCTCAGAACAAGTTGACGATCTTACTATGTCAGGATTACGAAATGGTTCTGAGAAATTTAATTGCAGGAAGCCTCTCATTACTTTTATAACTTACAAAGACTTATTACTAGAAAATCATTTTTTTTTTGGTATATGATTGCTAAATTATAATAAAAATAATGTGAATTGTAAGTCTTACAAATAAATAGACAATTTCAACACTTTCAATCGAGCTATTTCAATTTTACTACGCATCCACACTGAGTACCGAGTAAGAGTGCTCGCACACGTCAGACTTTTTGTAGAGCCAATTATCAGGCCGATTAAAATTCTGTACATTTATATGAACGACTTTTTGTAGAACTTTTGCGTTTATCTTATGAAATTGTGTGTTTTATTTTCGCCAACGATATAATCGGATAAATATTGTCTGCAATGGATTGACTTGGTTGGAAAAGGTGTAACGTTTCGCGTTTTAGTGACATCAAGTAAATTCAATATACCACGACTTAATAAGTTTCACTCAAAAAATTACGCTCAGGCGAAGGCGGGTCTGGATACGCGGGGCCCGTAGCAATTGCTACTCTTGCTACGTGGTTAATCCGGCACTGTGTAACAATGAAGAAAATGTCCAGAAACTAATCAGATTTTTGAAAAAAATCAAAGTTTACAGTTTAATATAGCTAATGATCGTTTGTAGTTTTTTCCCGTATTACTGGTCATTTACACTTGTTAAATCTTTTTCTTTGTTATTTATCGAAATGTTTTGTAATTATTCCAAATTTTCTGAATTTGAAATATTGAGCACGGATAAATAGTATCGACTGTTGATCAGAATGGAAGTCCGCAGAATGTTATTATATACATCAGTGGCGGATCCACGGGGGGGGGGACATTTCCCCCCCTAAAGATCAAAAGTCACTATGAAAAAATTTGTTATAACAGAGAAACTTCGGTGCTTGGCTTGGCGCCTTTGTACGCAAATTCGTATTGTAAAAAAAAGCGCTATTGAAATACAGTTCTTAATCAAAAAAAAAATTTCCCCCCCAAAATGTCTCTCTGGATCCGCCCCTGTATACATGAATAACCTGATGCTTAGATAAAGTTAATTTCTGAATTTGTTGGCAGATTTTGAATACTGTCCACCAGCAGTGTGGAACAGAATTAAACATTGGTTGGTCACGCAATAGATAAATATTTGAACAGTCGATTTGGGATAGTTAGAATCGAGAGTAGAACGTAGGTGGTTTTCTTTTCTACTGAAGAAGTGATGAAAAAAGGGTTGTCATTAAACTTTCGTAGAATGGGGAAAGGGACAAGGAAGTCTCAAAGGAACCAAAAGAAAATAGTAAGCAAATATTACGCCTCGAATGACTGCAACGAACGAACGTTTGCGTGTGGGGAAAAAACTTTTATAACTGGCTGTTGTTACTTATATATCTTTATGAATGAAATTGGTTTCGCAGCGAATTTCGGCCAATATAAGTTTAGAATAAATATAAGTAAACTTTAGAATTTCACTTTTCAAAAAAATAAAAAAAGTAAAATAAAGAAAATGTTTTTTTGGTTTTCTGAATTCATTGAGGAGAGGTGACATGGTCTTTTGACTGACGAACGATAGTGATGAGGCTTTGAATGTGTAGATGTTTTCAAAAGTTGCGGTAAAATTTTAACCATTAACACCATGCGATAAATTGTTTAGCTATGTAGGAAAGTTTTTTTTCTTTTTTTTTTTTCGAGTTTTATTGAAAAATCTGGTTTTAATTGGCAGAATATATAGATTCATCACGAAGTCTGGTTACTACATATTAAATACTTATTTTTCGCAGTTACACTAAATTCGGGCTGTTGGGATTTTTAAATTGCCAGACGTTTACACTTCATTTATCAATTTATTGCTTCCTTTCTTGATATCTCGGTAGCGTTTAATAATTCCGTTTCTTCTCTCTCTTTCTGATATAATACTTTCTTATACATCCCAATTTATTTATTTATTTATTTATTTTTTTTTTATACATTGAGTTCGTCAAAAAAGACATTGGCTCAAGAAGAGGGAAAAGGATGAGAAGCGAAATAAGATATTTATGCGATTATATATGGAGGATAGAAAAGACTCAAGTGCCGGAATGACCGCAGGTGATGGCAAGAAGAGAACAAAGATGCATAATACGGAGTTGGAAGGCCAATTGACAGAAGAGAAGAATAAAAGGAAGAACGTTCGGAAGCGGTGCAGGTCGCGCAAATAAAATGTGATTAGCGTCACCTATAAAGTTGTGAGAGGAAGGGTGAAGGGAACAGAGAGGAGAGGGGACTAGAGAAAAACGAAATAAGGAAGCAGGAAGCCAGCTATGCCCAAAGCGTAGGCGACAGATTGCAGAGAGAGAGAGTTTAACGCCACATGGAGGGAAAATTGAAAAACCGGGGATAAGATGATAGATTAGGCTAGATAAAAAGATAAAAGGAATCCGGATTTGAGAATGAGGAGGAATACGAATTTAACCATAGTTTGGAATGAGCTCAAGTGGAGAGGAGATTAATATTGTGAGATGAAACAACGCTGATAAATTCACCGGTAGAAAAGGATGAACGAGCTAGTGTATCGGCCGAGTCATTACCTTCGATTCTAGAATGCCCAAGAATCCATAGTAGGTCAATTTGGATGTAGTGAGAAAGGAAAATTTTATGGATGAGAGAGCGTATGAAAGGATTATGTAATCAGCAGAGGGAGAAGGAATTTGAAGAGGAGATGGCTTTTAGGATACTGTGGGATGCTGATATGATAAGGACTTCATGAGAAATTAGGGAAGAAGCAACAAAAAGGACGGCGTGCAGGATAGCAGTAGTCTTAGCATAGGAAACTGAGTGGAAAGAAGGAAGTTTGAAGGTTTTAGAATAATTTAAGGAAGGACAAAAGAAGGCTGAGCCAACTCCATTGGGTCCTTTGGAGCCGTCAGTGAAGATCGCAAAGTGATTAGGGAAAAAAGAGCCAAAGGTATTTAAAAACTTTGATTTGACAATATGATGAAGGAAAGTTTTGGTAAGGAAAGTTAAGAATAGGCAATTAATAGGAGATGTAGGAGGGTGGAAAAATTGAAAGAAAAGTATGGCAACTTGTATGAATAAATATATGGAGAAAACTGAGAGAGATGGGTGAAAATGAGAGGGAGTTTTGTTGATGGAAAATCGCCAGTTGCGGTGGATATAAGAATAGGAATTAATAAGGGGGAAGAAGAAGAAATAGGAAGACGTTTGATTAAAAAGCGGTAACCTAGATAGGACCTTCGAACAAAAAGAGAAGGTATGATTCGGCATGTAAAGCGGGGATAGGAGTAGACTTCTTACCTCCCAGACAAAGACGAAGACAAACATTCTGGACGCGATCGAGTTTGGAGAGCAAGGATCTAGAGGAATTTCCATAGATAAAATAACAGTAATCAAGGATAGAACGAATGAAGGATTTGTAGAGCATTAGTAGAATGCATGGGTCTCTACCCCAATTAGTATGGGAAAAAGACTTTATCAAGTTGAGCCTTTTGAGCGATGACAGGTCTAGAGAAATGCCTAAATAGCGGATAGAGGAAGAAAGAAAGATCGCACCGTTATCTATGACGAGACTAATTAGAGAGGGATCAAAAGGGGAAATAAGAAGAAACCTAACAAAGGTTAACAATTATTTAGATTAACAAACTATCTTCTTCTTTTTTCTTGGTTAGATAGATGATAAAAAACTATGAAATCTATACATTGAAATGTTTCTCCTACAGAAGTTAGTACTGGAGTTATTTTGATTAGATATATATGAATACATTTTTTAAATTACATGAAGTAAGATATACGAGTATATCAAAACAAATACCTGAATAATCGCTACTATTAAAGGCTAGAATGTGATCTAGTTTGGATTGAACATACACCAAAGACATTCTTAGAAATATAATCATTCAAATAAATATAAAAAATTCATTACAATATTCGGATGGTAAGTTATTAGATTTAATTAGTTACACAACAAAAACATGCATCCTCAAAAATAAAAAATCTATAGTACAGGTTAGAAAAATATTAAAATTAGTCATACCGGGAGATATATTCTTAAAAGTATGCATATATAAATGAAGGTTGTAGTATAAGTTTGAAAAGTGTTAAAATTGGTTAGTTATCCAACAAAATACATCCTAAATAACTTAGTATGGGTTAGCAAATTATTAAATTTGAAGCCTACCTAATCTTTCATGAAGTTGATAAGGTGTGTAGTTATAAGGAGATTGATTTGCTGATTATTGAAGTTACTGAAGACACATGCATACAACAATCAGAGGAATGCGTTGTTAGTGTAGTTAGCTTTTACTTAAGGGTTTGTATTAAAGGGGATACGGTCATGTGACCAAATACAGTGGAGATTGCTTATAATGACATAAGAGGAAATTTAGTTGGAATCGGCAGAATTGTATAAAACTATATGGTAATTTTTATCAGTTATTATAACATTGGTTACAACGACAAATTGGTTATTTGCAGCCAAAATTTTGGCACACAGATACCGACTGATAAGACGGTTGAGATTTAAAAAATATAGCTTCGAACTATAAAATCCTAATTAAACCTGCTTTACATATTGTCGTGTTTCGTATTAATATTTTTTTCCAGAAGGCTTAACTAGACCCGGTCGCAATAAGCAACACGTACTATTGTAACTATAGAAAAAGTATCGTAATAATTATTATACAACAATAAACATCGATAAGAAAACAGAATTTTGAAAAAATATAAACATACGGGTACGTACAATATTTTTGACACATGTAATAAATTCGGAAACTTATGAAAATTTATAATACAAAGTAATTCATTTATCTATTTTGTTTCTATTCCAGTTACTTATTCCTTCCGACCTAAGTTGCCTTCCACCTGGATGATGTATCACAACGTAATAACTTTTTGTTGTTTTCCGTTTGTTAGATGTGATGTTTCTTTCGTGCTTTTCCTTTTTGTTCCTTTTAATTGTGTATGAAAATGATCAGCTTTTTGCCTATATAGATCTTATTAATTTCATTCATTTTAAGTTTATCATTTGAGTGTATTTATTTAATTAACATCTACGAATTCACGGATTATTCGCTGTTCTTGTTAAAACAGCGGACTACACATATATCGGAAGAACAATAAATGTGTCGTGCGTTAATGAAGACTCAGCCACATCTAATCTCAGTCACCGAGACGTTTGGGACCGTTAATTACCTGTTTCTCGCTGAACTTCCCCTTATCAAAATATAACCTCTGCTTAACGCGATTATATGCAAAACACAACATTAAGCATTTTTCTTCGCATGCTCAAATAGCGACTTATCAGATTTCTACTGGCAAACTAAAAATTGTTTCTTTAGCCAGGTTAATTTCTGCTGCCAGAGAAGTATTGGCAGATTTTTTTCTTTTTCAATTCTTCGCCGCATATTGAAGGAATGTCTTCGAAATATACACATTGTCAACGAGAGCAATTGTCTCCTGTATGACTGGTAGCATGGAGGATTGTCGTGGTGCTGATCGCTAAAGACATTTTCTTTAGTAATGGTGATCTTAGGTTCAACGGTAACGACTACTATTACCTTTGTGCATACCTAATATTTGTAGTGTAGGTTTTTTTTTTGTTTCGAGTTGTTTACTTAAGAATATTCCAGTAATCGTTCGATCGCGATAACAGCCACATGTTTCACTTCCTTTTCTGAATCAATGCATATTTAAAATAATGTTATCAGTGTACCGGGGAATAATTTCTGTAGTGCAGACGTTGAAGCACAGCGACAGAGTCAAATACTAGACGTCACATTTATGAATTGAATCGCCTATGTAAATAAGCAAAACGGTCCATGTTTTGGTTCGCGTTACTTCTCCGATTTGGCGCTCTTAAGGAAAGCGCTTTCAAACGCTTCTCGCAATGTGGTACGGATTTACTCTCTAGTGAGAAAAAGCGTTGTCAGCGAAAAGCATCGCGTCCCTTTTATCTGAACCGAGTTTAAAGTTCGTAACTTGTTGTGTAGTAAAGAACGACAAAAAAATACTCATCGTGCAACCTCTTGAATTTACTTTGAATGCGGTGGTCATTTCTCGATTATCCAACTAGAAAACTAGTCAATATGCGGTAGGCAAAGGAGGGTAACGGTTGTAGGCTTCGATAACGAAATTAGATTTTCAAAAAACGCAGTACATTTAATGCACGGAAGTCTCATAAACGGCTATCTTGTTTTTTATTTAAGTAAAAAAGTTTGTTCCATTTTTTTTCCATACAATGTATTTTATGAAACGGTTACATAAATCTTTAATGTATTCTTTCTAGCGTTCTGTAACTTCTTCAATGTTGAAAAGTGTCTGGCAAGTTTTTATTACCTGCTGTTTGTCTTTGGTTGATACTATAAAGTTTTTATTAATACCCGTGCTCTGTCTGTTTTATTTTTATCTAGTGCCTCTCGAATTTTATGGCATTTCTCATTCATTCAGTTCTTTTTTGTTTTTTACATTTGGGTGTTACAATATTTTTTATTCTTTCATATTTTTCATAGTATATTTTCCTTAGTTTATTTCTTTATTTTATCAATTGTAATATTTCATTAGTTGTCGTCGGGTTTTAATCATCTTTTTGGTCGTATAGTTTAATATGTTTTTTTTTTTAAATTTTACTAAATAATTAAATTTTTATTTCTATTTTTTTTCCGTGTGGAATTTCGCTCGAGAGGAGACCTAGATTCGAATCCTGCTACCGCCTCACATTGAAAATATAAAAGGTAACTGCCGCGCGCTTACTTAATGTTTAATGTTCTCTCCTTGAAAAAAAATTACTCTAAGATTGCGCTTTGCTCCAACGGTAGTATTTATTTTTGCCAAAATAGGCGAGTGGAATCACCACAAAACCCAAAATTAATATGACAGTAAGGAAATTAACCGGAAAATAGTTTTACAGTATAAAATCTTTCTGTTCGGGATCGAAAAATAACACCTGATCTCTTCTCTCCTCTTTGGGTTTTCAAAAGTTAACTAATACCGTTTTTTCCGTTTGGATCGCGAAACTAACTCCACTCCTTCCGTTTGCTACGGTATCCGTACGGTAATTAGTTTCCAAATTGGAGTCCGCGTGCACTGCTGTCTCCACGCATGCTGAAGCCTCGGTCCATGTTCAGATATAAGTATTCGAAGTTATTGGGGCCCAAAAATTAATTCACCTTCCCTCTCTTTTTACTAACTGTTTATAATTTTTTCGAGTCGCAGCCGCCCGTATCCTACGAAAGTGTGCTACCCCTTCCCGTGACCGCTTATACTGGACTGGGCACACTCTACTTTCTATTCCGGCGTATAATCTTGTAGAACCACGCCGACATACTTGCAAGAGTGCGCATTAATCATTTCAAATGCGAAGTCAGATAACTTTTACCAATGCAATGCATTCTCTATGGCAATATTAAACGAGCTCACTCTTCTCCGAAGTCTTGAGTAGCGAAGATATTTATACTTCCAAATGCTTTCTCTTTATTCAATGCATTATTAGTCTCATGCGTATAAGACAATTTTTCCTGCTCGTTTGCTATTGATATTCTTTCATTGCAGCTACTAATCAAACTATGCACGCCAGCGCGGACATTTAGCATCAAGTTTCAGAGAACATCAGAGATAGATTTGTGAATAGATTTTATTTTTAATTATCCAAGAAAGTACTATAAACATTTAAATTAATTTTCTCTATTCTACGAATGTACGCGTTTTACACGATGGAGCAATACCAACAAACCCTTCCACCACATAAAGATATCGTCTTTCCAGGAGAGGCAAATCTCGGGACGGTACATTTATTTTTATTATTTTACATTTCTTTTAATATTATACGCATATATACTTGGCTTTTAAATTTAAAAAATATGCACCAATATGTAGAGAACACGATCTCTTGCCACAGATAATTCCGAAAACCTTTTTTATTTTTTTTATTCGAGCACGTCAACGATCAATATTAACACTGTACAAGTGAAATTCCGGTATATAGCAGCGGGATTCGAACCGACATCCCAACAAAACACTAATGCCTAACTTAGTATGCTGCGGTAGCTGGCTAATGCAAAAGTTATTGAATATGAGAGAACAAGTTCTTTAACGAGCTTTTGCCGATCGAGGTCAACAATATCTCTTAAAATTTTCACCGCTTGTCGATTTAACTGAACATTTTTGTTGTATTTTGTCGTTGCTTAAGGAAAACAACGGGCTTCTTTCATCGCATCTAAGTGTATTACCAAAATCAGTAATCGCCTATGCGGAAAAACAGAACTGGCAGTATACTAGCTGGAGCTATACACCCCGCACATAGCCATTTATAAGTTGTGTACCAACTATTTCAAAATACTTTTGTCGAAATTTCACCTGTGGACAATGTGTTAGCGATTGATAAAGCAGGCTTGGACGACCAAAATTGAATAAACCTTTTTTATCTATATTCTTCCATAAGGAAAATCAGGTTTCCAATAAGATTTTTTTGTTTTTTTTTAAATATAAAATAATAATATTATTATCTTTCGGACGCGCCAACGGCTTTGACCCAGCAACTATAGAAATCATGGAAAGGGTTAAATAGAGAAACGATTAGAAATAGAGCTTAGGAAAGATTGAAGTACAGGGATTATATCTGGAGATGGAAAGGAAAGACAAAGGAAGAACTATAAGGAGCAGGAAGACCTAGTGTTAAGATTTTGGAGTATAGAACAGAACGCTTAGAATCAAGGGCAGGGCATTCAAAAAAGATGTGGTTTGCATCACATATGGAAGGAGAGATGGAACTAAGAATGAGACAATCGGGAGAGGAGCGCAGGGAAAAATGAAAACGTGAAGAGGGTAGAAGGGAGTGATTAAAACGCAGTCTGATTAAGGAAACGATTGCGGAACGTTGATAAGAAGAGGAATGAAACCACGGCTGAGAACAGGGAACCGGCTGAATTTGAAGTTAATGAGAGGCGGGATTAGAAAATACGAGTAAAGAAGGACAGATGTCCGACTACAGTCGGGAATGATTAGCTGAGGAAAGAAGGAGGACGCCTGAGGTAGGAAATTCCAATAAGGTATAAAATAAACAATTAACCGTCGTAAATTTATTTCATCAGGATGTAAAATATGATAAGCACATGTTCTTTTCATACTACCATGTTGCCCCATCTAGTGTATTACCTAGACCAGGGGTTCTCAAAGTGTGCGCCGTGACGCGATTCTTTATACCGTGTTATTATCAGCCGGCGTTATTTACATTCCAGTTAAATCTGTAAATTTTAATAAGCAGAGCACATTACATTTTCAGAACCATACCGCCGGCCGCCGTGGTGATGGTGATCGCAAACGATCGGCGTCGCAACGACTAGCTAGCTAGGTTAGGGCACCGAGACAGAATACTAAACTCGTGATTGCGCCGCGGACTGAAAAAGATTGGGAACCCTTGACCTAGACCATTACGATACACACCAAGTATTTTAGTGTGCGTGTTACCATGGCAACCTGATTAGCTGGTAGTCAGCTCTGTTTGAACGACCTAGCACTGTCAGCGCAAGCATATCAGATAGTTTCAAAATCTTGGTCTGCATATACGAGAGTGTATTGTTTATACTATTATACACACTCTTTAGGTATTTTAGTGGCGTTTGCATGCTCGTTACCATACGGCCAACTGATTAGGTAGAAATCAACTCTCGTTTTTGGAGCAAGGAGAAAAAATCAGTAGCGATTAGAATTTTCTTGAGAGTAAAGTGTAATTTTGTCTATTTAATTTGATTTTGAGGACATTAAAAAAATCAGAGTTTGAAGAAATTTCAGGGAAAGCCTCATTTTTCTAACTTACGATCCAAAATTGTTACTTATATGTGACGTTCGCTGAAAGAAAAGGGATCTGTGGCGCGAAAAGTTGTTTTTGGGGAAAACGCGTTTAAAGTTCGCGCGGAGTAATACTCTACCGTAACATACTAGCCTGCAGCGCATAGATGCGGCTCTCCCTCAGATCCGTCCACGGTTACGACCTGATGGTTTCTCGCGCTTCCGGTTCGCGCATAGTGTAGCGCTAGTTTCGACTTATTTCGGAACTATTCGAATATCTATTGCGGTAGTAACGTTACATTCTTATGATTGTTTTCGCGACTTTATTTCTTTATCGAAATATTTTCGTAATTTTTGAACGCCGGTGTCAATGAAATGATGTAATTTTATTTTACTTTTTTAAATTTTCGTTAATGAACTTAAATGAAGATGAGTGTTACTGATGAATTTAATAAAGAAACAGAAGTGTTTAGTGAAATTTATAACCATAACACAAACTATTAAGGAACATCAGAAATAGAAGAGAGAGAGAATCGACCAAGGAACGAAATTTAGCTCCATAAGTTTTAAAAAGGAGCTAACGGGGAGAGTGAAGGGGCTTGTAAAACTTGCGAGGGAGCACGTCATTAAGAGTGAGCAGATTGGAGACATGATCGCTGCCAAAACCAGGAGCATAAGAGACCAAAATTGGGAGAGGAGAAGGAGGGATCAATTGAACTAGAGGAAGATGGATGCTTGAAGAGGGTAGAAGACCGATCATTAAGAAGAAATAGATCATAGGATGAGATTTTCAAGAATCAAACCATTAGGATTATGCCTAGCCCAAAGAGGAAAGAGAACATTCCAGTCACCTCCAGTGATGAAGGGACCGTATAAAGATGAAAGAAATGAGATAAGAGGAAGATTAGAAAAAGGCTGGAGTTGGAAGGGTTATAAACGCGAGCAATATGTAAAGGATTCGGAAGAAGATTCAAAAGGGAAATGTGAATCATGTTAGGGAGATTAGAATAGGGAGGAGGAAGACATGGCATATCGTGCGCCAGGGAGGATAGATCGTATCTAATAAGAATGGCGACGTCACCGTAACCATATACACGATCGGACCGAACTAATGAATAGCCTTTGAAATGTAGAGGCGAGAAGGATTTGATCCAAGTTTCGGAAACGACACATGGATATTATAGAGCTCTAATGAACCCTCTAAACTTAATTTATTAGCTTGTAAGCTACGACAGTTCCACTGCAAGATGTTTCAAGCATAAGGCCGCTACATGCTATCTGGGATGAGGGCGAACACTCCGAGAAGATTAGGAGAGGATAGAAAAGGAGGGCAGGGACGGGGATGTAATAAGAGAAACGTAGGCGAATTTATAAGCGAAACCGCTTCACTCCTAAAAAAAAATTAAACAATAAAGATAATTTCCTGATTTGTGGTGATTTTAATATTGATTTATCTCTTCGTAATGTACAGGCTGAGAATTTTTTAAACGTAATTTATGGTTCAGGAGGAATACAGTTAATAAATGGAATTACGAGAGAAGAAGAACGGATTGATAGAAGTACTCAGTCATGTATAGACAACATATTTATTAAGTATAATACAAATGAAATTACTTCGGGAATTATTCACTCGAAAATATCGGATCATTACATCATTCATTGTGCATTTAGTATCTCAAATCGGAGTTTGCAATCTATTAGTAACCCTTTGAAATATGTTTTCGATGAAAAGAGATTGCATAATAAGATAATTAATCATAACTGGAATGAGGTAAGGTGCGCTACAACGTCAGGAAATATATATGATAATATACATTCAGTTTTTAAAGGCCTTTACAAAGAATGCAAAATAGAAGTACCGCAGAGTAAAAAGGTGACTAAATACTGTCCTAAAAATGAATGGATGAGTCAAAAAATAATCAAAATTTATGAAAATCAGAGATCAGTACTTTAAACTTAGTAAAGGGAACAGAACCAATGTTCGATATAAAAACTTATTTAGAAAATATCGAAATATGGTTACAACTGAAATAAGGAACGCGAAACAGAATTATTATCGGAGTCAAATAGATAAAGCAAACAATGATTGTAAAAAAGTATGGAATGTAATTAACAATATTGTTAATAAAAACAATAAAACATCAATCGATGATTTCATCATAAAACATTTTGGAAATACTGCACTAGTTGCTGAACAGTTTAGTGAATATTTTATATGTAATGTCACATTCAGTTATTGAATTCGAATTTTGGTAATTATATTTATTCTTTCTTTTTTATTCCGCCAGCAAATAAATACCAAATAGAAGCAATAATTAATGATCTAAAAGTTTATAAGGCACCTGGATGGGATGAAATTAGGGTTAAAGATATAAAACAAAACTTAAATATTTTTGTTCCTATTTTGACTAACACGGTTAATTATTCTATAAAGGAAGCTATTACTCCTGATGGGCTTAAAAGAGGTATTGTTAGACCAATATATAAAAAAGGAATGAAAAATCAGTTTGAAAACTACCGTCCAATAACAATAACATCTGTGATAACTAAAATTTTAGAACACTACATTGATAAACACTTAAGAAATTATTTGGAAAACAAATTCTACTCTATGAAAACCAACACGGTTTTAGAGAAAAAAGATCTACGATAACATTAGTGAGAACAATTGTAAATAGGATAAATACAGGACTGTCGATGGGGAACCAATTTTTAATTTCATTTATTGACCTATCTAAAGCGTTTGATTTAGTTGATCATGAATTACTGATCAAGGACTTGGAAAATCTAGGCATTAAAAACAATCAACTTAAGTGATTTAAGAATTATATAATAAATAGAAAAAGCATGGTCAAAATTGCAGGGAATATGAGTAATGAAAAAAATATTCAATATGGAGTAGGTCAGGGTACCATATTGGCCCCTATTCTTTTTCTTATTTATACTAACTCGTTACACAAGCATATTCAAAATGCAAAGGTATACGTTTTTGCTGATGATATTGCTTTGTTAATGGAGCACAACAATCTTGAGATGGCGGAAAAATTACTACAAGATGATGTAGATAATTTTAGTGACACATGATAGGAAGCTATGTATAAACATAAATAAATCAAAAGTATTACACATTCGGAATAGTTTTAAATATAAAATACGCGATCTGCGAATTATCTTCCATAGTAACAATTGGATTCATGAGCTTCATGTAAATACCAACACCCATTTATGTCCTTGTCCACCGTTAGAAAACGTAAATGACTTTAAATATTTGGGTGTATATATAGACAAATCCCTGAATTGAAAAAAACACATCCTAAGTTTAAACTCAAAAATAAGACAGACAATTCCAGCTTTATATAAAATAAAGCAGGTACTATCATATCGAACACTGCGTATCATAATTCAATAATAATGTCTAGAATTTTATATGGAATTCAAATATGGGGCGAGGCTAAGAAAACTGAAATAAATAAAATAAGTAAAATACAGAAGAAGCATTTGAAACTCATACTCCCTCATTGGAAGCAAAACGTCCCTGGATCAATTATGTATGGAAGGAAAACAACGAAATGTCCCTCAAGATGTACTATTACAGACTACTAGAATTTAACGTCAATAATATAAAACTACCATCTAGGCAAAGAACTCGATTGACAAGAAACCAAAGTAATACATACTACATCTATCCTCGTGGGGTAAATGTGCGAATTGATAATACGGATGATTCGGTTTTAATTAAATTAATAAGTACAATCCCGAATCATATATTAAAGGGAAAAAAAATTGGTGCGTGGAAAAAGGAGGTGGAAAATTAGCTAAAGGAATGGTGCAAAGATTGAACAACAAGCTACGTCCTGAATCTCTCTATCTTTTAATGCTTCTTTCTTTATACGTTTTGTTTTTGACTTCCTAGTGTTTTTCCCGGACATTAAGTCACAAAGAAGATTATGTTTTCCCATTTTAAATATTGAACTGTCGGCATGTGATAATGCACAGATACGTATCGCGGGGCGTGTTACGTAGTTGCATGTGTATATATATATATATATTTATACTTAATCTTAACGCTAAAGTACTAATATTATGATTATAGAATAAGTTAAGATAATTTATAATTTTTGTATTTTATATATTTTTTTTTGAATAAACATTAATAAGAGTGTCGGGCACTCACACAACGGGCATATTTGCCCTGTGAGACCCACAACTTATTTAAATATATATATATATAAAAAAAAAAAGCTATAAAAGAAGAAATAAAAGTTGGTAAAGAAGAAGCAAGCACATAGGCACACTCCCAACTTGAGAAGGAGAAAGGAATAACAAGGAAACTGAAGATGAAAGAAGTCCTGCCCGCCACAATATGCGGGCTAATTTGTTGGACCTTTTCCATTCGGATTAATTTAGTACAATCCACAGCGCAGGGAGAAGTACCTGCATGAACATGGTTGTCGACCAGTTTGTAGGTATCTTCCACTAAAGAGACAATTATGCCTCCACATGAATAAATTAAACAACATGAGCGCTCAGGAAAGTCTAGTGTTCCCGAATCGTAAGTAAGGCGTTATCCTTGGCTAGCAAGAGAAAAAAGGGGGAAAGGAGAGAAAGAAAAGGAGAAGTCAAAATATGCCTTACGAAAAATGGACGTGATTGGATGAGAAGGAAGAAAGATTGCCAAAGAAAGAAGAGGAAACGGCTATGTTATAGGAAGCGAGGAGTTCCATGATTGCGGCGGAAAGATTAGTGACATTAAGAGAGGAGTCATTGGGGGAGAAGTTGCTACGAGGAGCCAGAAAGGAACGTGAAAGCAACGAAGAATTCGGCTGAGAGGAATCCTCACGGTTAAAGGTCCAACCAACAGATGGTGAACAAGAGTAGCAGAAGGGGATGACGGGAAAATGAGGGAGAGGCTTGGGGTGAGATTTGGATTTGGGAGTTTTATGAAAAGTAGGAGATTTAGGACGAGGAAGAGAAGACAATTTAGTAGTTTTCGAAGAAGAGGCTTGAGAGGAAGAAGGGGCTGCGGCACGATTAGCGTAGGAAAAGGCTTGAAAAACGACGCTAGAGGATTTATTCGTGAAAGGATATATTCTTATGTTAGGGGTAATATGAAACAAAGTGTTATGAATTACATAACCTTTTTGAGGTAAAGTGCCCCGGGTAAGTCATAAATCTTTTTTTTTTTTTTTTTAAGGAGTGCGCAGTATTGAAATTTACTGTTCTATGAGCGTACATATCATCTGGGGTATGGCGAGATAAAAAGAATCAAGTTTTTTATATATGTATATAAACGGCTTGTATACACAGTTATCAAGAGACCAATAAAGAGTTAGTTAAAGGATTTCGAATTAGTGAATATAGTTTTAGATGCAAGAGAACAGCAATTATATCGAGAGGTGTGCTCTTGCTGGAAAGCAGCTGAATTGCGTTTTGATTGATATTAAAGAAATTATAGGTATTAAGTGCAGAGCGTTACAGTTTGACGGGAAGACGTTGAATGTAGAGATGCGCAAATAAACTCCACTAAAGCAGTTTTGGGTACATATATGTGTCCTTTCCGACTGCGGATGTATATATCCGCCTCTGATAAAATGATGAAATAGAGAAAGAGAGGACAATGAGGAGGTACTCGACTGAAATAGTATGTCTAGTGTGAAGGAGTTTTTAAACTCGGCAATATTGAACTTTTCTCTCGGTTGATTTCCAAGCACTTACATGCGGCTTGATGCATCTTAATGAGAAGAATGATGTATTTTTATTCTTTCGGTGTTCTGTTTCGAAAGAATCATCGATCTAAATTTGTTCTACCGTATTTTTGGTTGACTGTTTTCCTTAAATTTTTGATCTATTTAAAAATTTACATTTTTTTGTTCTCATTCCTTTTAGAGGAAACTTTTTTTCAAATTTTAGACATTAACTTTATTACAGGATGCGGCAGCATAACTTCCTTTTTTAAAATGCGCCACGTTTTTCCAACTAAATTTTTTAAAGAAATAATAACAGAAAATCGAAATAAAACTGCAAGGCAAGAAGCGTATATGTTCAACGTGCAGTAATGGATGCGAGTGAAGCTGCCTAATTAATTACATCGTACACATGCGGTGGGTCCTAACGCGGCGTGTAGTGGGTTACCGAAATGGATAGACAACCTATTCATACACGGGTATGGCGCCAGAAGCGGTGCCACTCACCATTTGCGTTGCCGAACCCCTATCCACAGCCTTCTCGTGGCGGACCTGTTAAGTCAAGCAACATTGTTGGGCCTACAACAGATGCGGAAGGAGGCAAGTGGATAACTACCCCCACTTGTGCAATACACAACAAACTTAAATAATCACCTGGAAACAATGTAAACAAATTTATAATTCAACTTCAATACCACAATACCATATCAGCTCATTATAGCTCATATCATCCAAACTAATTCTGTTTATCCTGCTCAGTTGATTAACGCCCACCTCAATCGTCTCACTTAAGTGTGCCATTGAATCAGGTGACGTTTTTCTAGCGGGCGTAGGTGTAGACGTGCAACTGCACTTTCGATAAGCACGCGCACTGCAAGATGCACATTTAAAGTCCTACGGCGATGGAGTAAAGGTGACGGGAGCAGGCTTAGTCGGCCGGAAGCTTTTAGCTGGAACTCTGCACGCAGGCGGCGTATAACTTTGGCCGCTCGCTGATAAAAGTGGCGGATTTAGCGTTCGGCAGCATTATGCGTGACGAAGCAGCCTTTTTAGGACGCACTGCTTCTCCTACGCCAAGGGAAAGGTCTAGAAAAGGTGACCTAAAAAAAGCCCGCCACACACATTCCCGGCTGGGTCACCGCGCCCAGAAAGGAACCCCACCAGCGGTCGAAATATTAAGAAAAATAATAGGAAAAAACAAAAATTAGATTTAAAAATAGCCACTTGGAACGTTCGGACACTACTAGATACAACTGCGGAACGTCCACAAAGGAGAACTGCAATAGTTGCAAACATGAGCTCAAAAAATATGACGTTGATATTGCAGCACTGTGTGAAACCAGACGAGAAGACCAAGGTCAGTTAACAGAAACACTGGATAAATACACCTTTTTCCGGAAAGGTCGGCCTATAGGGCAAACACGGATTCATGGAGTTGGCTTTGCTATAAAAACTCATCTAGTAGAACTCTTATCAGAACTTCCAACGGGCATAAATGAAAGATTAATAAAGATGAGAATCTTACTTAGCCAAGGTAGACATGCGTCAATTATCTCTGCATACGCCCCCACACTTAAGGCAGATCATAACACCAAGGAAAATTTCTACAAGGATCTTCAGGGTATATTGAACAGTATTCGCAAGAAACCAAAATAATGTCAAGTAAAAATACCAAGAGTAACATACAAATTCGAGGTGAAACCCCGGAGAATGTTACAAGTTTTCAGTATCTCGGATCTCACCTCAGTGCGGGCAATACACTAGATGACGGAATACACCATCGAATTAAAAGTGCTGCGTCGGCATATGCAAAATTAAAAACTAGAGTATTCCACAACAGAAATTTAACCGTATCCACAAAATCCGCAGTCTTCCGCGCTGTGATTATTCCAACCTTGTTATATGGATCGGAAACATGGGCGCTGTACAAGCGCCATATCCGTAAGCTCGAACAATTCCAGCAGCGTCTAATTCGTTACGTCCTAAAGATTAAATGGACGGATTTTATTACCAATGAAGAAGTTCTCATACGCTTTGGTGTGGAACGAATAGAGACACTGATATTAACATCGCAATTAAGATGGATAGGTCATGTTGTGCGAATGCAAGATCACCGCTTACCTAAGCGCGTATTCTATGGCGAACTGGTGGAAGGACGTAGGACTCGTGGAAGACCAAAGATCATATGGCCACCATGCTTCGGGATGCGATTATCAACAAGGACCGGGAAAATGCTGCGCAAAACCGGCAGGAATGGAAAAAGGTGTCTCAGGAGGTGGTAGAAAATAAACACCACAAGAAAAAGAATAAGGAGCGAGATATGAGTCCGGATCAGCTATTCGAATGTCACCACTGTGGGAAAACGTGTACTGCTAAAATTGGACTAATCAGACATCTACGAACACATCGCTGAACAAATATATGTGCATCTGGGCTACTCGGATACGAGTTCCAGCTATGATGATGACACATATGCGGTAGCGCTGATTGGTAAAAAATTTGAAAATTCTTTTGGACAACTAAAAATTAAAGTACTCAAAAAAAAAACTTCTAATTAATTTTATCCACTTAATGCGGGCGAATGAATACGTACGTGTGTCTACTCATCTAGATGAAATCGGTTATTTAAATACTATCAAGAGCATCGAGCAAGACTGTAGTATACATTAAGCGTGTAAATCTAACGATAATTCGATTTTCGAAAAAGAACTATAAAAAAAGCAAATAATACTTTTTACGCGTTCTCTTGGAATCTCATTTGTGGACACGGTTTAGATCGGGGATATTGAAATAATACCATACTGTAAGTGACAATAAAAGCTCAGTAGATAAATCGAGAAATAAGTAAATATAGAGGAGTTGAAAAAACCTACACTGACCGATTCAATTATTGTTGCGTGAAATAAGGTGTGTTGTACATTCCGGTTTACTACTAGAGTATATTGTATTTTTTGTTCTTTCCGCTGAGCTATGCAACTTGCAATCTCCGTCTACATTTAGTCGCGCAATAATAAATTCTTGACGTGTTCTGATGCACTTAATATCATACTTAATATTAAAAAATTTTTATAAAACATCTGCATTGCAAAAAAAACTACCTCCGCTGCGGACACCAGGTAACTCGGTGGATTTCGTGTGCAAGCGAACTCCCGCACAGAATAGTCAAATAAACGGTTTTCTTCAACTCCGCCCCACACTGGCTATTTTAGAATCCAGTGTTATCACTCACCTTAAAAGCGGTCAGTCAACAGCACTAGACCCCCAATTTTTCTACTTCAAAGTGTTCGAACTTAATTCATGAAAATCGTACGCTCAATCCGGAAGACGAGAGCTGTTATCACTAGCGCTTCCGCATTGGCCACACTAAATTTCGTGATCGTGAAACTCGTAACCGTATGCAGCAAAAATCTTCTTCGTTCCCACCGTATAGTCTCACATTTCTTTAACTCTCTACAAAATCATTAAAAGAGAACTTCTTTCCGTTAACCTGGAAAAATAACCGAGTTATTACTATACTTCAATTCCTTGCATCATTTGCTAGTAGCCCTCAGAATGTTTCTGTACTAGTATATGGAGTAGCAGCACCTAAAGAAGGAACAAAAAAAAAAAGAAAAGAAAAACCAAAATAAAAATTCCAACAATTCAATATCCGATTTTTCAAAAACCGTTCTTATTAGAAGAAGAAGAAGAAGAAGAAGAAGAAAAATGAATACAAATCTTCCGTTGTATTATGAATAATTCGGAATAACTTCGCGGTACGACGTCTGCGTCTTTTGATGTGATTTTTTTCACTCTGAAAGGGAAAAAAACAAAATTGACGGAAGATTGTCCACCGCACATTTCACGCGGTTACGTAAAATTCAGTGACGTTGGCTTGCACCGGTGGCGTTATAAAAACGTTCGCGAAATCTGGCCGAGATTGAATTGATCACTGTACGAAATGGCGAATTAGCCGAGGAAATTTGCTCACGCACAACAATCGTAATCAGTTTGTCGCGCGTTAATAAGCGCATTTGTCTAGCTGCGAAAAATAGTCCTCGTTAAATAATTTCCATCGAGCAGTTTGACATCGTCACTTTTCTGGGGTTTTGTTGTTTTTTTTTTTTTTTTCTTTTCTATTGCTGTTGTTGTTCTTAATAACAACGGTGGAACTGGCGGAAATAAATCCCTTTCAACTGTTTATCCCCGCAACCGTTGATAACGAGAACCGTCGCCCGAACTGGGTGTTAATTCCGAATTTTATTGTTCGTTCTCCTTATATATGTATGTATAAGCGTGTTTCCCCGAGTTTTATAAATAAATAAAGAATGCACGTCTGCTTGGAGCCGGACAAGGGAATAGAGCGAGGCAGAGGCACCGCGGGAAGAGGATCGACTTAATCGTCAGTTTTTCACGCTATCGCAACGCTTCCGGCCTCCGTGTGTAGTATTTCGGTGTTTACATTTCGTTAATGTTCAACTGTTTTCCCGGTAACGGGAAGTTCGTCCTGCCGGTATTTGCATCGACTACTGCAACTGCCGCTTCTTCGAATCTTAAAGTGTGTGTGTGTGTGTGTGTGTGTGTGTGTGTGTGTGTGTGCGTGCCACCGGCCGATGATGATCAGCGACGGCAAATCGGACCTCGACCTGGCCGTAGCTGCAGCAGCGGTCGGGGGGTGTCGTACATCGGTCGTCGATCAAATTAGAAACGGATCCTAATGTATCGGTCAAGTTGTCGTAATTGGCTGCGTCTGCCTAAGCGGCTGCTGCATGCGAACTTTCATCCGGCCAACTGTTCACCCTTCAAGCTAGGCTGTCGCGGTCGTCGTTAGCTGCTCTCCAACTAGAACGCAGCTTTCCGAGGGTTGTTTTGTATCACTTTCAGAGCCTCCACGCAGCACCGCACCCCGCAGGCTACCAGTGTCTAAAACAAATTCTAGCCGTCCGCTCCCCTCGTCGCAAGCTCAAAAGCTCAGTCATCTCTGCGCACAGGTTTTTTCCAACGAACAGTTGCAATCTAGATTTCGTGTATTTCAGTTTCGTCCTCCGTTCTTCACTCGGTGTTGCTATGAAATAATTCGCGCTTTCTCTCATTCTTCGACGAGCCGTAATAATAATTTTACGTCGCGAAATTGTTTTTCCGTTTAATTTGCGGACGACTCGCACGTTTTCGAAATTCCATTAATTCGACACATTCGTGTCCGTGTTAAATTCACTTTTTCCGTTTCTCGGCTCTCTACTTAACAGAGATTTCCAGCCTTCTTTCAAGTCGTCTGCTTCCTCTTATTCGGGACCTACTACTTCAGGTAATTATGCTGTCCGTTTAAACGACGAATTTTTTATCGACACTTTTCCCTTTCTCTTTTACTACGAGATCAGTCGGACAATTTTTTATACGGTAGTTTTTGTCGTCAGTGCATGAGTCTCCGGCATAGTTTTCCGCGTGTGTCATCGAGAAAAAGTACATCCGAATTTTGACATATCGGCTAGCGCTCGTTTCTGCTATTACCGCTTTTTTCATTTTTTCGTTTTTTAATTAATTATCAAATTTTCAATTCAGATCATTATTGCGCGGACCAGCGGCGCTGTATTATTATCGTGTAAACATTGGAACGATATTTCAATTACATAACAGAGCGAATAATTTTTTTCATTGCGAAAATATTATACTTCTCACAAGGAGAGGTCACGATCTGCGGGTCACCGATTTTGATGAAACTTTGCAGATCGATGGAAGACCATCAGTATATAAACTGCCGTGTAAAATATTAGAGTGCAACGTTTTGATTTACGCGAGAAATTTAAATTTTTAGAAGCCGAATTTAACGGATGATATATATATATATAGCCGCTTTTTAGACAAAAATATGCAATAAATTCCAGATTATGTTTATATTTATTTTATGCGAATGGTTCGGAAGACTGATTATTCCAAAATGAAGTATATTAAACAAAAAAATTATAAAAAAACAATGAAATAATTTTACGATTTTTAATTTCATAAAAATTTAAACATGTCATTTATTACATTTATATACTATAAAAACACAAATTACATTGTATATGTTTTGTGGTGTAGTGGTAAAAGTGACGTCTATTTATACATACTTGAAAGTAAGGTGTCCAGGTTCGAATCCCCCCCCCCCCTCGTTTTGGTGTTCCATAAAATTTTTGTTTCTTATATTTTACAATTACTATGTTATTATCTAATTATTGCAATTCTTTATACATAACTATAGTAAATATAATAACAATTTTTAAACATTTAAATTATTTAACGACTGTTTCTGTGCATGGCTTCCCTCTAAACATTCAGATAAACGTGAAATATTTTTAAATGTAAATAAAATTTGTTTTTCAAATGAAAAATTAAAAGAACTTTGCACTTGTGGTAATAATTCATTTATATGTCGCAGGAATTGCTGTTTTATTTGTTTTTACGATCTATGTCACCCCAAATTATGTAAATAAAAATTAACTTTGTAGCATTTTAATTATAACTGACATTCATCAACTCTCTTATTTTATATGTAGATAAAAGTATATTTTTTTATTTATATTTATATACATATGTATATAATGAATTCGTTGTTTATAAAACATATTTATCTTACGCTTTATTATATTTATGTAGTTATGTATAAATAATTGAAATAATTAGATAATAACAATTAATAATTGTAAAATATAAGAATCAAAAATTTTATGGAACACCAAAACGAGGGGGGATTCGAACCTGGACACCTTACTTTTAAGTATGTATAAATAGACGTCACTTTTACCACTACACCACAAAACATATACAATGTAATTTGTGTTTTTATAGTATATAAATGTAATAAATGACATGTTTAAATTTTTATGAAATTAAAAATCGTAAAATTATTTCATTGTTTTTTAATAATTTTTTTGTTTAATATACTTCATTTTGGAATAATCAGTCTTCCGAACCATTTGCATAAAATAAATATAAACATAATCTGGAATTTATTGCATATTTTTGTCTAAAAAGCGGCTATATATATATATATATATCATCCGTTAAATTCGGCTTCTAAAAATTTAAATTTCTCGCGTAAATCAAAACGTTACACTCTAATATTTTACACGGCAGTTTATATACTGATGGTCTTCCATCGATCTGCAAAGTTTCATAAAAATCGGTGACCCGCAGATCGTGACGTCTCCTTGTCAGTAACGTAATTGAACTGTTGTTACTCTGTTTCTTAATCTAATATTAAATACGAAACGGTAAAAACTCGTAGGAATTTTTATTTAAATGATGTAAATACACCTAAAAAAAAACACCGGCTAGTTACGGAACTAGTCGGATTTTTGTAATTTGTTTATTATATGATTACGAGTATATATACCGTATCTACTGCTCGTGTAATTTACGCAACTTAATTCACGTACACATTTTTTCGGAGAAATAATATATTTTCGCGTCATTAAAATGCGTATATATTAATCGTTACTAGACAATGTCTAATTTCTTAGAAGTAAATCACCGGTACTCGAATTTTCTAATTACCCGATGGTAGAGAGTATTAGTATTGTATATAAATATAAATATATATACATATATAAATATAAATATATATACATATATATATATATATATATATTTGGTTCGCTGATTTTACTTAATCAGTGTGTTCTGTTTAGGTAAGAGGCAATTTTGAAATACACACTTATTACGTATTACGTATAACCTGCAAAATGAAGTTTGGTCTGATTCCTCGCGCAATTTACGCACCCGCTTTTTTGGCAGGTTAAAAAAAAGTGCGTAAATTACGCGAGTAAATACGGTATATATAGTTTAATGGGAAATCTGACGATACAAAAGGCGGTGTGAGTTGTTATCGAATTGTTTCGTGTGCTTTCGAAATTTTAATTTCGAAAACCGTGTACCGTTGAATAACTGTTTAAAATTATACCGGATTATTTTATCGCGATATACCGAAACGATGCCACTTAATATAGAGTCTGCGGAAGTAGTATGTATTATCGAATTGTCCAAGTAAGTAAATTACGCGGAAAGTATTTAAAATGGAGTACCATGATTTTTGGTCGTGTAAAAATGTTTCTAATAATCTCGTTAATAGCGCGTAATAGGCCGATGAATAATCTTTGCCGATTCGACGCAATTCAATTTTATATACTGATTCTACTACTCTTTTTCAAAGTTCATCTTTTCAATTACGAAATAGTGTCTCTAATAGTGTAGCAATACAGCTGTAATAGTGCGGGCAAAATTGGTAACACGAGCTAGCGGTGCAGTAAGCATCGCGGGTAGCATAGAGCAACAACTGGATTCCTTATGAGCGTAACATCTCTTTCAACATTGATAACGATATTGAATTTTTTTTCTTTCTTTAATTTTCCTTTTTTTTTTAATAATTACCTCAGCGGCGCAAGAGGAAAATTTCGATATTCTTAATTTGCAGAATCGGGGAATATCCTGCCGGAATGAAGTCGCTGCGACTTGCTGTGCTCTAAATATTGAACTATTTTATATATTGCTTACTGATGCCATGTGGCCTAGCTCTCTTTCATGAAGAGAAGTCTAAGAGTAACGTATAGCCTATGTCCGATAAAGAAGAGTACTTCGACTGTAAAGTTGAAAAAAAAAAAAAAAATTAGTAATAACAGAATTTTATCATTTTTTTCTCAATGCGCGCTAGTTTGTACACAGCGGACACACAAAGGGGACTGCATTTGTATATATCGATAAATAAAATAATCGCAATATCAGTTGCAAGTGCACTCTTGCGTGCTTACGGTACTGCGTATAACAATTGCTACGAACACTATGCCTACACGTCTGTACAGCTGAAATGTGTACGACTAGTAGTAGGCTGTCGCCGACGCTCAGAAATTAAGTATGGCACACACTATTTGATAAATTTGCATTTTATAATCTTCATTTTATAATTTACATTTTATCATTTTCATTTTATAATTTGCATTTTTTATAATTCTTTTCTGTAATGAAAATGTGCTGAAAATAATATTTACTTTTTCGAAAGGAATACGCAGAGCTAATATAGTCGGAAATGTCAAAAAAAAAAAAAAAATTTTCAACTTTCCACAATGGTATCTGTAAAGCATTTTTTAGCATATGTTGGTGAACATCGTCGCGAATAATGTTCCTAGAATTTAGTAAATTAAAAATAACTACGTATTAATACAATGAAAAACAACCTAATACTTAATTGGAAGGCTCGGTAGCGAGAAATGCAGAAAAACAAAGTTCTACCTTCATCGAGATGATGATATTTTATATCACCTAATAGGGTACAGGTTCTATTATATAATACCGAGGATAATTAACAGGCGTGTTCTAGTTTTATTTCATTTTTTTTCATTCCACGGAGGATAAATTTTCCGCAACTGTCGACTTGTAAGTGCGGCGCTCTTGACTTTAATAGTAGATAGCCAAAAATTACACATCGAATTTTCGATTTTCACTTTAATCGATTTGTAAATGTATAAAGGTAATTTCATATGGTATCATATTTTTTGGTTGGGTAGGTGGGGGGGGGAGCTGCTAAATGTTTTTTAAAACCCTTAAAAATTCTTCAAGAGGCAGTTCTAAAAATTATAAATCGCGGTATGAAAAATACTTCACTTATTCATTTGTTGAAGTTATGTGATATATGTGTATATATATATATATATATATATATATATATATATATATAAATTACAATTATTTATGTACGTGATTGCAAATAGGAGTAAATTTAAGATTGCTTTTAAACCAGGTTCAACTAGATCTGATAAAGATTACTAGGTTCAGATTCCCAGATATTATAAACTTCATATAAGAATTCAAATGGAGTATGCTGGAGTTGTTGTGTATAACTCTTTACCGGCAGATGTAAAAACTTTATACTAAATAATCCCAAACACAGACGTAAAATATTGACCTTATACGTACGTTCTAGTACTTTATAAATAAATAAATAAATTGAAATAAAAATAAATGGACTTATAAATAGATAAAACAAAATAAAATAAAAATAAATGAAAATGGGAAAAATTAGCTGTTCCAATAAACTTACTTTACTTGTTGCAATATGCGTGGATGTGTATGTATGCTTAAAATACTTTCGCGACTTTTCATATGAATGTACATATGATATGGGATATTATGGTGGCTGAATGTATGTATGAAATGTAAAATGTGAGGATTCAATGAATTGGTGGTATATATAGAGCTGTGCATACTTATTTACAGTTATTTTTAAAGTTATTTTCATTCGTTTATGTATAATCTGTTTCATGCTTCATTGAAATGTAGCAAAGAATATTATTAATAATTTTAAGTTTAAAAGTTTATGTAAAACCTTCTTTTTATAATATTCTCTTTTCGTGCGCATCTAATGTAACTGCTCGCGCTATTTTGCGCACGTGCGGAATTTTATAATAAAAATATTTGACATTTGATTAAAAATTTGCTTTGGTTTCGTAGAAATATATATGTGACGGTGCGTAGAGACCTAAGGGTTGAAAAATCGATTTTTTTTTTCTTCATTAAAAGACAAGCGCTCAAAATCGTTGCGGCGACTTCACCGAAAGTCCGAGTTCCCCGGGACATGCAACGCTACCTAGCGCGTGAAATTCGCGGGAATTACAAATCGAAAAACTCATTTTAAACTTTAAACGGCTCTGCCGAAAAATTTTTGATTTTTTACCCTTAGGTCTTTTTCTCTATGGTTTGTGTAACGTTGAGTCTTCGAACGGGCGCATAAATTCGAATCATAGCGCTTCGTTGCTTAATTCTATGCGCTACGTGTGCCAGTTGATTGCTACTACTCGTTAAAACGTCGAGGTTTATCGTAGTCATCTTCTTGCTAGATTCTACTGGCCTTTATAATTTGTTCTATTTTTTGTTTTATGGGCTTTTCTTGTTGCGGAGAAGACTGCAAAGAGGAGCTATTTAACACGTGAACGAACGTGAGTTCAAAGAAAAATCAAAAAAATCAGAGAAAGCGAAAAACAGAACAAACGGAAAGATAGATAAGAGTCGCAATCGAATGTTAAAAATATCATCAATACTTTTTTATCATTGGCTAATAATGAATTCCGTAAATATTTGTCGATTGTGCTACGAGATTTTAACACCGATGCGAAGCATAAAGAAGAATAGAAAAAATCAAAAAAAAACAAAAGTGAAGATAAGCGATAAATCGTAATCGATTTCGCATATTATTTCTTGTAAATTAATTTCTGACCGGCGAAGTGAATAATAAATTGATTCCCCCGCATTTTATCTTTCGTTCCGTTCTCGATAATCTAATTTGTTTTATAAAAATTAAATAAACATTTTTATCTCAATAAACGTTTTTTTCCCCTATTCCCGAAACTTTTTTTTTTTTTTTTTTTTTTTTTAACCCCCCTTTGGGCATATCAACAAGGGATCTTCGCCCAGAAACGATAGAAAGGAGAAGGATCAGTTAAATGTAGATTCGGTCAGTTATTGATAAGATAAAGAAACTGAGGATAGGAACAACTGAGATCGACGGAAACGATAAGATATACGAGGCACATTAAGGAGTAGGGAGTTTGAGTGACAGCAGATTAAACTTCGGGTAGGTTACATTTATTTAATAAAAATATTGATTCATTATAATAACGGTATTAATATCACCCATCCAATTAAGTATTTTCGGTATTATATTAATTACCATTTTACAGGTTTTTTTTACAATATCTGTGTATAAATTTTTACTATTTACTTAATATAAATGTACATTATTTTTCCGGAGTTTTATTTCCTCTATTGTAAATTTATTAAATTCATTAAAATAATTTTGAACAAGTTGTTTTATATCATAATTACAGAGTGTCTATTATAATTATTATTATAATTGCAACCTTGTAGGATATGAAAAACATCATCTCTAAAATTACATATTATACAGTTGTCAGAATCAAATATCTTAAATTTATATAAATCTACCTTTAAGATAGACCGTGCCCTGTTATAAATTGAACGTTAAAAAAATTCAGTATATATATATTATTTTTAAATCTATCTATTATACTTGGGAAAAATTGATACGTTATTCCATTATAATTATTCCATATTTCTTGAAATTTATTTATATAAAATTTATCCATAAATTTATTCACATTTGTTTTACTTTAATTAGTTTATTCTCATATTTAAAAAATGGTGTCTTATATATTACGTTATTGAACGGATGCTTTATATTAATATTATTTTTAATTGAGACCAAGCTTATATGTTTTTTTGTATTTCATATTCGAATGGTTTAATACCAGCTATAACTATGGCCGACAAATAACACTGATTGTTCTATATGATTTAATCATTTTTATATAGCTCTATAAGCCTACTCAATAAACGTTTTGAAGTACTTATAAATAAATAAGAGTTTTGCGTGTGTGCCCCCCCCCATTCCTTCCTTTTTTTGTCGCTGAAAATTTCGCATTCTGTGACGATCAAAAAATTCGTTGCCTCGCATTTCATTTCCAACGTGTATCACGAACTGGAACAAAAAACACCCTCGACAATTCACTTAGCCGGTAATTTAAATTTGGCTCGCGCATGAATTCCGCTAACCGAACAAACGTGGTGACGAGTACACTGAGCTCGTAAACGTTTTGCGATATGCAATTTACAGACTGATCGATTTGATTGTAATATATTTTTTCCGGGCTTATAATAGGCGAACAACATATCGAAGATGAATTTCTTAGTACTGCTGGAAAAAAAATTTTCTCGTGAAAATTCGATATAGCCTTTTTCCTCGTAAATTCGGAGAAAATCCAATTTAGAACCCCGTGTTAGAGATGAATTTTCATCGTTGAAAAATAAAAAAAAAACTAAAAAAAAAAAATAAACTTGTTACATTTCTCTTTCACTAGAGAAGAAACTTTAAACGTATTTCGAGACTTGCGAAATTTTCTGACATACCGAGAGTTGATTTTTTATAGACATATATATATATATATATATATATATACGTATACGAAAGAACTAAAAAGCAATACTAAACGTTTCGACTGTTGAAGGAAAAACTTCTTCGACGATTTCGCTATTTTTCCAATATTTAACACGTTCGCGGAGTGCGTGCTGCCAGACTAGCCGAGCAACGACACGATTCGTGGGAATTTAAAGTGACCGATTTTCATTTTTCTTTGTGAAATTATCGCCCTATCCGCTAATATTTATACTTCAGTCATGTTTTGTTCTTTTTTTTTTTTTTTTTTTTTTAACGCGGAATAATCACGTGTTGAATGTTTCGAGTTTTAGCTGGTGAGACTAAAAAGTACGAGTGCATCAAAATCGAAAGTCGGCTTTTGATATTCGCCACTATTACCCGTTATTAATTTCAAATTTGAGCATGTTCTGAAATTTTTCACGAAGTTGAAAAACCGTGTTAAACGTAATTACCGCGATTAAATGCAACGTGCGGTAGCTTTTTTTGTACTGAGAGCATCGATAAAAATACATTATCATCGGTATTGTGAAAACGGTCTTTGTTTAATTTGGAAAAGGGAACAAATCGAAAATAGAGAATACGGGAAATTTTATTGGGCTTGTCAGCTACGGACGATTACTCATCAAGAAGGAAGAACGTAGGACAAAAGGAAACTGAGGAGACACTAAGAAAGTTATTCGGGGAAGGAGGAGACGGCCAGAACTACTATGGACAGACAGCAAGGGAATCAAAAAAGATCGGTACTAGAACTCGTGCAATTAGCAGTCCGAAGGGAAATAAATGTGTAGACGAAAAAATATACAGGATACGTTAAAGGAAAGGAAAGCTCTCATGTCTTGTTAGCCGTTATACCTGATTATAATATATTATATCTATTTAAACTAAATGCTCGATGTAACCAGCATTAAAAAAGAAAAGTATTTTTATCCATGACTGCGATTGTTAGGCAGCGCCCACAAAAAGATCCTCATCAACAATATGGCCGCAACTGCAATGCAGTGAGTGCCCGATGAGGCAAGAGACAAAACGTCGCTATTCGCCTATTGTTGCGACTGCGAAGCAGTGCTCGCAATTTCCGTCCCAGAAAAGCAAATGTATAGAGTCCTCCGTACACATTCATATCGCTTACAAAATATACAAGAAACAGTCACGACGGTCAAAATCGGGCCATACCACTAAAAAAAAAAAAAAATCGAAAAAAGCACACTGGATAAAATAAAAAATTAAATGAAATCTTTACCAATATAAATTCTAGTCCGGCGTAGGGGAAAAAGTGTCAGGCTTTCTGGAAGCGTCGCAAACGCCGAGACGAATTTGTAAAAATAAGAAACGATGAATTAAATTATAAGAAAAAAAAAAAAAAGACAAAACGTTAAACTAATTTACCAGTTCTGTCGTTTGATGTTTTATTAATGTTATCGTGCATACGTTGTTATTTATTAAACTCAAATAGCCGGAAGAATATTCATTCTTTGTATAATTTCGTCGTCTGATCATTTTTTTTTTCAATAGTCTTCTTTTACGATTTGTTATCATTCGGAGAAATGTTATTATTAAACAGTTTTCGGTGTTTTCTGTATGTTTCTTTAGTAATTTCATTATGCAACGGTTTTTAACGAAAATTAAATAGTTCGGCGTGAAACGAATAGTGTTTACAATTTTCATTACGCCAACATCGTGTTAACAGAAAAGGAAGCAAATGATCTTTACACGGGGACTCTCTGAAGATACTGAGAGGTCGTTTCGATAAAAGATACTTACCGATCCGTCGACGAAGTCGGTTTGTGAAACAATTTCTTAGTGACGTCGCTGTGTTCGATGCAATTTCTCACTTCGCTACAAGAGTTTGAAGAAAAGATAGTACACAACCGTCGAACTGTGTATTACAAAAAAATTTTAATTTTACCGAAAAATTATTCGAAACTATTATCGTTATCGTGGTCTCGGTATATCGCACATCATTGTACTCCAAAATAATTGCGAACTCCCTTCTATTACTTCCTTTGTTCTCCGAACAGTTTTGAAACGCATTGCGAAAAGGAGGTCTGGCTTAAAGAACACCAGGATGTTAGAACAAGACGTGGCGGTCACACGCACGGCGGGAATTATTATTCGCGAATTTTCGAAAAATTCAATGCTCTGTGGTAATCCTTCCTCGACACTGAAGAACAGTGCATTGCGAGGCCGCTAAAGATTTGAGTTGGGCGCAGATGTGAACGGAAATTTTTTAAGAGCTCGCCGCCTCATCGTGAAAAAAGGCGCAAGCGATATTGGTTAAGTGGGGAAAATGAGTTAATTTTTTTTTTTTTTTCGTACAACCGTGCGTACTTCGAGCAAGATACTGCGACAGTAATCTCGGATGACTTTTTGGTGAAAATTTTTTTTTCATAAACCTACAAGAGCTTCGACGGTTGTAATACCGTTTTTTCGAACACCTGTGGCGAGAAATTGTATGGAGCACGGTGAACGCTCAATAGTTAATAGATTATTTTATACAGCTCCTTTGTAGGTGGTCCATATTGAAGCGAACTCTCGATATTTGTGAAACGGCCTATGAACATTTCTTTTCATTATGCAAAAATTATAATTGTAAAAAAAAAAAAATACCGATTTCAAAACAATTTGCATTAAAAATGTGAAAATTGTAAAAATTAAAATAAACCGTAATGAAGCTCGTACAACAGGATCCCTTAATTCTTTGCTATTTAAACTTATTAAATAGTGTAATGGAAATTTATTTAGTCAACGAGTGTACTTACTAAAAGTCAAGCTGCTAGATGTTTTAATGAAAATTTTAAGAAGAATATTATTCCAAAAAAAAGAGTATTTTAAATTTAGGTTATTACTCGCATTTATTTATTTATTTATTTTTTTTTATATAATTTTCGTACCGATTTCAAAAATATTACACCATTTATCGTTAGAAGCGATTTTTAATATTATTTAATTTTTTTTGACAGTAGATTTTATATTTCCCATTAAAACATCTAGAAACGTAGCCTGTAGCAATTGCGTTCTGGTATTTTATTAAAAACAAAAAAAAGTAATGAATTTA
Source organism: Icerya purchasi (assembly GCA_039619475.1). Lineage (NCBI taxonomy): Eukaryota > Metazoa > Arthropoda > Insecta > Hemiptera > Monophlebidae > Icerya > Icerya purchasi. Next base: position 246,740,656 of record CM077115.1, read on the forward strand.
ATTGCGTTATTTAATCACAATTTAAATAATATATATTTCTGATAATTAGATGTTTTGTTCGTTTCATCGCACTGAGAAATTATGTCAATTACCATGGACTTTGTTACTCTTATATACACATTAGGGAGAGGGTGCAACGAAGAATTTTAATTTTCAGAAAGTCTTAAGGCGGAGAAATTTGTGGTAGCCGCAAATAAAAATTGTTCGGCAGACAATATAAAGAGTTTAATATCTGGCATGTGTTTACTATGTTAACTGTCCGTGAAGAAAAAAGTGGACACAGATATTAGTTGAATGTCGTCGATTGCGCTGGTGTCCATTTTGGTTAAATTGCTTACAAATGTCGTATCAAAATGTATCTCTTTATTTCCTCTCGATGTCAGTTTAATTAGTGTCTGCTTCTAATAAAGTGTGTAAAGTTTTAGATTTTTTTTTATTAAACTGTCATAAATTACATTCTTGCGAATTTTTTTCTTGAATCTTAATTATTTATGAGATGTAATTATTCAGGTAATTAATAATTTACGCTAAATTTTACGCTACACTTGTATAGATTTTAATAAAACACGTAAATGACAAAATCACAATTAATTAATATAAAAAGGTAAAGAATCAAAAACGGATACGAAAAAATAATAATTAACACCAAAACTGTCGCACGGAGAATTTTAGGAACGGTTTTGTTGCACTTCTAGAATGATGTAGATTTGCCGGGGTCGAAGAAATACGTCTTAGAAAGGTGACATACCTAGCTACGCTCTGAGACCTCAGAGCTAAGACTTGATCTGTGCTTCCATTCAACATTAGCTTTGCACCACTTTATTTATGTATATAGTTTTATTCAGATAATTTAGATTATTTGTGAACTTGTAGCTCCAATTAGAGTCTGTATGCGTTTAGACGGCCTGATCGCATTTGCGGAATGATGCCGTCCGTTTGTCGGTGCAATTTGTAGGGTGACCACTGTGTTCCGAATGACTTTTTTTTTTTACTTTTTCTCTTGTTTTTGTTTTTTTTCTCCACTCAATACTGATTAAAACATTGCAAAAACACGTTTAAACTTGTAGTCACTGAATTACTTATAGAATAACAAATTAATCGTTTACAGATTAAAATGGTTTTTGGATTTTTCCTTTTTACCGTGAAATACATTTTTAGGCTGAGTGGTAATGTTTAATTTACGCGATGCGTATTAATTTATGTTTTAGTCGTATCATCTATATCCTGTAAAAACGTTTCTCGACGCTCTTTTCAAAAAACAGGTTGAAACCGGTTAAAACATTATTTTTCATTCTTTCCACACCACTTGAAAAAGAAAAAAAAAAATGAAATATATATATATCAAATATTTTCGTAAAAATAGTTGTTATAAGAATTTTTAAAAGGGTCAACCTGCATAATAATTCTGCTAATAAATTCCAAAAAAAAGGGGGTGGGAGGGGGAGATATAAAAAACAATATTTTTAGCGTAGAATGTTTGAAATCGGTAAGCAGGTTTTAATGATACGATTTTCACTAATTAGGATTGCGGAAAGTTTTAACGTGTGAATCTGTATAGTTAGCGTGGAAAGGTTCGAGTAGCGGTGGTTTTTAACACGTAGAATTTAAGAGGATTACGGATTTATTTTAAATAGCACTGGAAAGTACTTGGTAAAAATGCGTTCATTTTTAAGGGCTTGTTTTGACCATGCATTTGCCGTTTTATAAGTTTCCATTAAAAAGTCGTACAACTTTTACGGAACAATTTAAACATTTCTAAGTGTACGCACACACTAGAAGTAATCTCTCGAAAGAGCTTTCGTAGTGCTTTAAATGGTCGAAGCATATCGCGAAAAACTCGCTAAAGAAGCTCTGAACCGGACCACAAGCAGGTAGATGTAAATTTTAAACTATCGAAGCTGTTGCGACTGCCGCTCGCTCAAAATTTAGTATAAGTACTTTTAGACGTAAAGATGCGTGGTGAAAAAGTCATAAACCCGATCGATTTATCTCTTTAAGAAGTGTAATGAAGGAATTATTTCGATAGAATATTTAAATTTGCAACTAGCTCGTTTTTATGACCTCGTCGACACCTCTCAGACGATGGCATTCTATAATTCTTACGGTAGAGTCTGAATTGTCGTGTTACTTTTTAAGTTACAGTAAGGACACAGTAATTTTTAATTGGAATTTCATTGTAATTACAAATTTGTTTTTTGTTTTTTTTTTTTCACTGTTTTGGATTCGTTAGATCATGATCTAAAAACTGAGAAAAGGAGAAGAGGCGGATATACACGATCAGATATGGAGGATAAAAAGGACTCAAGTGCCGGAATAAGGAGAAAGTAAAGAGTTAATAAGAATTTAAAAAACGAATTAGTAAAAGCGAGAAACTCTCGAACGCAATGCAATGCAGGAGGATTCGAATGAAATATGGGGTGAGCGCCATCTAAAAAATTGTGAATGAAGAGGAAACGAGGAATAAGTGGAAAAGGGATGCCGGAAGAAAACAGTGTAAAAAACGTAAACGACAGATTGTGGAGAAGTTGAATGTCGTGGAGATGGAAAACTGAATAACTAGTCAAATAGGCAGGTAAAGGGAATTATGATTTGGAAATAAAGAGGAATACAAGAGTCTGACCACGGTTTGTAATGAGCAGCTGTGGTACGGAAAACGATATTGTGGAATGAAAATATACATATCAGGCAATCTACCGGTAGAAGAAGATGAACAAGAGCTAGAATATCAGCTGAGTCTCATTACCTTCGATTCCGGTTCAGCAATGCGCAATAAATCAATTCGGATGGAGTGAGAGAGAAAGGTATTACGAGAAGAATTACATATAATAAGTGGCAGCAGAAGATAAGAGGAGATAAGATGGCCTACACTGTGGGAATCTGATATAATGAAAGTACTTTATGAGAAATTAGGGAAGAAGTAACAAAGAAGACGGCACGACGGCAGGACGGCACGCAGCATAGCAGCGAACTCATCGTAGGAATTTAACAAATGGAGGCGAGTTTTTAAATGTTTCAGAATAATGTAGGGAAGCAGAGAAGAAAGCTGAACTAACTTCACTAAGTACAACTTTTGTTATAATTTCTGTTGCATAAGAACGTTACATGTAATCGATATAAAAAATATCACTCTCCCGTGACCAGTAGATGATAGTTTCCTTATAATTTTGCGTAGAAATTTTGAGGACAGAAAAACATCGCGTATTTCTTAACGGCGGGGTTGTATGTTCATACTAGCCTTCCTCCTTCCGAGAATTGTCACATTGTCGTTAATGTACACACTTATACGCATTTATATTTGTATAAGCAACAGGGGTGTAACGGAAGTGTTTTGTGAAAGTCATTAATGAAATTCGTGAGTTGTGGCATTATTGCCAGACTGGGCAATTAGAAGTTGTTGCGCGAGCCGCTAATTAAAGACATAGCCGATTACAATATAGGTTTTCTATAAGAATTACAGGGAACTGTTATCGTTGGTGCCAAGGGTATTTCCATGGGGGTAAGATCAGAACTTCAATAAGTAGACGGAAAAGGTGACACATAAAAATCGTAAAAGTTCATATATTAAAAAAGGAAAAATGCATTTTACTTCTCAATATAATAATCGCCCTTTACACTAATACTTGTTTCGCATCACGATATCCAATTGCGTTTACCTGTGTTTCGTAGAACTCTTTAGGTTGCCACGGAACTAGGTTTCCGTATTCTTTTTAACGTTTTCACTATTTGTGAAATTCTTCTCCGGTAGAAACCCCGGAAAGTGGTAGTCGCACGACGTTAAATCAGGACTATGTGGCTGGTGTGGAAGTTCTAAATCCATTTTTTCGAAAACTTCCGCAGTATGAGCGGGAGCATATGGTTACGGTGGAAGATTATTAATCCTCGACGTTTTTGCCCGATGGTCAGTCTTAATACAAAGGGTGGGACAAAACAACTGCAACAAACATGAAGTTCATTCTTTTTCCAACAACAGAACAAATAGCGAGCGCCGTTATAGCAGTACGAATCAAGATACAGCTGTGTGAAAAAGTTCTCATACAGACTAAGAAGATATTTTGTACAAAAAATTGTTTATTCCCTGTCTGATTCGTCGTCTTCAGGCTCCTTCCCAAACTATCGTTCTTCGCAATACACTTGCGCATCGTTTCCGGCTACTTTTTGAAAATCGTTTTCCGGAATTCCTCAGCTGGAATGGCCTTCAAAACGTCCTCGACAGCTCTCACGATCTCCGCCCGTGTCTGAAATCTACGGCCTCGCAGCATGCGTTTCAGAGTCGGGAAAAATCGCATGGTGTGAGATCCGGCCCGTCTTTGTTCGCTTTTGATTATCAACTGATAAGCCCGAAATCCACCTATGTATTATAGTCTGTATGCGAACTCGTAACTATACTTGGTTCATACAGCTATGTATGTTCGTAAAGCTATAATGGCGCTCGTTCTGCGCTTGTTCTGTTGGAAAAAGAAAATGAACTTCACGTTTCACTCGTTTTTTGTCTATTAGATAACGTCCATACTCCGTACAGAGAGTAGTTGCAGTTATTTCGGCCCACCCTTAGTAGCTTGCCCAGGACCTCGGCATATGATCGGTCGTCATTGGACGTCCATCTTCCAAGTAACGACAAAAATCGGGCCGTGCAAGTTCGAAAACATAGTCGAAAGCGCTTTGTTCGCAGATGGTCGCGACTTGAATTTTTTTGCTTGCTGCAGGTGAGTCGGGATGTTTTTAAACATCTCGTTTTTTCAATTCTGGTTCATAACAAGGCACCCACATCTCATCACTAGTTATAATTCTCTCTAAAAATGGCTTACTTCTCACCGATTCTTTTTTTTTTTGAGTTCTGAACCGATTTTAAAACGGATTTCTTTGTAAACAGGCGACAAATTTATCTGGCTCAAGTTTTTCGAAACTTTAGGGTCTCGTTAATGATTTTATGCATTGTAACTGGCACCCAGTTCAGATGATATTTCTTCGATTAAAATCCGTTTCAGATGATATTTCTTCGATTAAAAACCGTTTCAGATGATATTTCTTCAATTAAAATCCGTCTATTTTCCTGAAACTTTTTTTATTTACCGCCGAAATTTTAGTTGTCCGCTGCGTTGTTCACAATCTCTACGCTTTGGAGTTAATTTTTTAACCGCTCGGCCTACGAAGAGACACTTGAGGAAGTCATGTATGAACTACCCTATTCTGTGATGGCATATTTCTCATTAACGTTTTTGGAAAGCAAAAAGCGAATCGGAGCGCGTTGCACTATGTGTCTCGATTTGAGCAGTGCTGGTTCCGTAAGTTTTGAATCAGTGTAACGCAACCGATAAGCTGGAAACAACCGATCATCACCCTCTACGTCACTTTTTCCGTTTACTTGCTTCGTATTAATTTTTACATTTTCGAATGTGCGTGTGTGTTTATGTAAGTGTGTGTGCACACTTCGTGAATGAATTTGAACTATTCCGTCGCTTATGATTTGAATAATAGAATATTTTTCCGTTCGGGCCGATGTTTTTACAGAAATTAAAATTGGTTTCTAATCGGGAGCATAAAAATACATTTACACCATCGATATTACTGCTTCATTACAAAATCCTCTTGTGCCGCGCTGAATGTTAACCCGTCAATTACCGTCGTCGTTTATATAGAGTTTCTGAACTGCAACAGGCGCATGCAGAAATGATCGCAGCTGGCAATAACTTCGAAACGAGCGAGCTGCGAATTAAATTCACTGACTGGCGCTGGCTGAGCCGAATGGTAGAAAACAAAAAAAAGCCTTTTTTAAAGTTTGATTATTTTTCGATCCATCGTTAATGTCGACTTGGAAAATTAAAGTCAGTGGCGACGGGTCTTTTAGTGGGAATTTACGAAATTCAGTTGGACCGTGTACGGGGAATTACGAGCTTTCGGAAAATGGGCACTTTGGGCAAACGACAGTATAAGTTTTATTGTGTGTCGGCGGATCGTCGTATGTATTTTTTACCGTATTTGCGTCGTCCCGGCTTCTTTTAATTCGGGCGAAATTATCATTTTCTTTTTGTTTTTTATACCGTTTTTCTGGAATTTTCCATTTTCCCGTAGTTTGGCGTTTATGTCGAAACCGTTGGAGGGAAATTTCGAAATGTTGCTTCGTATGAAAACCGACTTCCATCGCCGACGACTGTCTTTGGACAAACTGTCGCCAAATTATTTCGAAGATAAATGAGTTTTCTCTCTTTAACCGACATTTACTCGACCAAGTTTTATCTCAAGGTCTCCTCTTCGAGAATATGACGACTCTCTGCTCTAGTTCTTACACATCTACGGTTACTCCATCGATGATATGTGTTGTTCTTTCCGAAGAAATAGTCGACCAGAGTTCGATTCGGCGCTTTCCGTTTTATTATTCATTATTCATTATTATTATTATTATTATTATTATTATTTTACCCTCATTTTTGTCTTTAAATTTAAAAATAAATTTAATATTTCACTTAGGGAAGGAGTAGTTAGAAACTGTAATGATTTATATGCAAACATTCCCATATATAATAAATATCACACAAGAATGCAAATCACGTATCAAGCCCCAATTAAATTCAACGCGTTACCATCGTATCTGAAATCATTTCCTTATATCCATAGACTATTACGGAAAAAATTAACCCTATATATTTTTCCTATATAAATACTAGCATTAAATGTGTCCCCTTTGGTGAGTTCCTCCATTGTGTTTCCTTTGGTGTGTTTCAATATCGGAGTAGTGTGCGACATTATTTTTAATATCTGCAAGCATAACAACTCTTCAGAAGTAGACTAAGTTAACATTAAGTACATACAACTTACAAATACTATTTAAACACATGTATTAATTTATAGTATCGCTTTTTTATTTTTTATTTTTCTTATTTTTGTGAGCATTTGTTCGGTTCTTTTTTTTCATTTGGATCCATTGTAAAGAAATTTTTATTGTTCTCAAAGTCCCATCATTCGCGCAAATATGCGCATAGATGGGCTATTTCAGTAATAATAATAATAAACGTTTATTTGATTTGATATTTGATTTGATTATTATTATTATTATTATTATTATTATTATTAGCCTCATCTACGCGTAGCTCTACTGCTTGTTGATATTTTATTTCATAGAAAGTAAGGATAATTTCTAAGAGATTTCCAAAAGAACCATTGGATTTTTACGGTCTTTCCAGAAACGAGCATAGAAGAAAAGAAAGATTGTCGGCGTTAACGGAATATATTACTACTCATTCTATTCGGAATCATTTTGATCGTAAAATAATTATTCCTTCTGCCCCGTTCCGTCGACGATAGGTACTTTAAAAGATCCCGTAAATCAAGTTATTGGCCCGTAATGGACATCACTACGGTTATTAGTGGTCGCAGTATTGTACACGTAGGATTGACTAGTTGGTTTTATATCGCTCGTATTGTTTCTCATATAATTAAACGTTGTGTTTAATAGATTTTATAACTGTCGACGTTTATGGGAATTTCCCCCAGCGGATAATTGGGCGTTACGGAGTTTTCTCTACTTTTAAAACTAGGTGTTAAAAAAGGAAATGAATTCTCGCGTGATAAAACCGCTTTCTGATGTTAACTGACCCGCTGACCCCCCCTCCCCGAAACGATTAAAATTCGACAGTATCATTTGTCATTTCGCGCAATATAACATACATCGATGAAAAAGAGATTTTGATTAATTTTTACCTCCCTTTAAATTTTCCAATCAACTTTTCTCATCAATATTTGATTGTCATTGTTGGAAAACAGGTAATTATCCCGATCGCTCTTTTGAATTGAGGTGCGTTCCTCAAGCATACTAAACATTTTTCAGTATTGGAAATTTTTCAATCTTCCGATAAATTTCTTTTCTTCTCTTCTCGAATGTTTTATCATTTATTTGAATTTCTGTCGTAAAATTTTTAAGAATTTCTGTAGGAATGTTTTTCCTTTTCCCCTTTCAACCTGGATCGAATGTAATCCATGTGTCTACCTAAATAACGTGTTTAACGTGGGTACCCCTCGTAGGTTGGCTTAATTCTAACGATGGAATAGATAGGTAAAATGGAATCGCTATCATGTAATAGAAATCAGTTTTTCCGATTAGATAAGACTATTCCGAAATGAACTTTAGTTAAGCTGCTAAAATTTGCATTTCTGCGATTACTCTAGAAGTTCACAATTTCATAAAAATCCGCTAGAATGGTCGACGCGGACAAAAAGAACATTTGAAAGTTGAGAAATCAACCGAGTATTCATCAAAAGAGGTCTCTATAAAGAGGCGATGGTAAAGTTCCAGGAAGCTGGTCTTTTCGGATCCTGCAGATTGTAATACGTTATATTTCTTTTATCCCCAGCAGGGATGCTAAATGTAACGTAAACGCGTTCTTTGTTTAGACCTTTAGGGATGTCACACCATGACCACTTACCACTGGCTACAAGCCTTTTCTATCAATTTTTTTTTCTTTTCCCTTCCACTACTACGAGATCAACATTTTCTAATGGCGATGCGCATAGCGTCGATGCATGACGGTCCACTCATCCCTAACCGACAACAGAGGATTCCAAACATGCGCGTTAAATTTAATTTTATTTTTATGCTCCAACTGTAATGTACGCATTATAAGCCTATCTTTCGAAGATCAATTCAAGGTAGAGTACATAATTCGTTCGAGCGCGACTTCCTCTCTGGTGCCCAGTTCAGTAATATTCTCGAGATAGTATGGTTAAAAATTGTCGGATAAAATTCTATTCTATAAAAGTTAACACGGCCTACAGTTAATAAGAGTTGCTAAGTGGCGGTGAAGAGTTAAGTTATGAAAGTTTTGCCCTCACGAAGCTTCTTCAGAGGTTACATTGAAACTCGCTGTCGAATCTACGCATGTTAGCGTTACACCAACATGCGAAGCTACCTCATCTGTGATGGAGATGTACGCAGTTAGTGAAGTACAAATATAGTCCAACACTCTTATACACACTGGCGTAGAAATACACCAGTTTGCAACATCCGTTGAATTCTGTACGGTTTAAATATTCATTTAGTTTCGCCGACTTCGGTATTCATTCGTTGTACATGTTTTAATCGCACTTTCCAACATTAGGCTATTACGCTAGAATTTCAGCGCAATACTTTTCTTAAAGTCGTCTGTTGTCTTTTCATCTTTCTACCTTTTCCTTATTCCTTCCTCTAACCATTTCTTAATCTCCAGTAATGTTCCACCCAGCAAGAGCTTCTGCTTGTCTCTTTTATCACTTTCTCCATTCTTCTCGACGTCTATTTCCGCTTTTCTTAATATTTCCGGGTTTCTAACTGAACGGTCCGTTGAATTTGTTCACGGCAGCAACATCTTGAAAACAACGTCGTTTAAAAATTCCGCAAGTGACAATCTAATTTCGCTTACTCGGAAAATTACAGTTCTCTTCCCGGCTATTACTTCTCGGCCTCTTCATCCGGAATAATGGTTTGTTTACCCTTAACGCTATTATCGTACTACAGCATGATTTCGGTTTCTCCTTAAGTAGGCCAGTTTTTTTTTTTTTTTTTTCAGGAAGGCTATTTGGCCTATGTATATGTAGGCATAAAAATTCGACACCCTCGTCGTGGAGTCCAGTCTCTTCTATAGTACACTAGAGTCGGCTTTTAATTGACCACGCCGTTCGATAAATATGTCTTGAGAATATGGTAAACAAAAAAAAAAGAAAAAAGAAAGGTGTTAAACGTCACAAATTTCGTTACGGAATTTTACAAGAACGCTGCAGATTAACAATTGGCATGGACATTATGATAACCGAGTTCTTCCATTGGAATCGTTGAACGCGAGGGTTCAGCGAGTTTTTCCATGTCGGAATGACCGAATTTTTATATAATTTCGTATATTGCAGTTCTGTGTTTAGAATTAAAAACCAATTTAATCGAAAAAGAAAGTCGTGGTTAAAGAAAATTAATTTTAAATTTACCAACAAAATTTAAGGAAAACACATTACAAAAGATATTTAAAATTTACCATTAACGGGTACGGTAATTATTAACTCCCGCGCAAAAAATTTCCTCTTCTTCCGAAAGAAATAAATACCACATATCGACATGTTTTTTCGCGCCCTTTTCGAAACTATTAGCGAATGAATATTATTCGAAATTTTTTGATTCGCCGGCTATTTTCAAAGTATTAATATTTAAAATTCTTAAATTAGAAATAGGTGTAAAAATAAGATTTTTGTAAATTAATTTACGAAATGTTGTCTAAAAATTTTTTAATGCTTTTTTTTTCTTTCTTATTTCTCTTTTGAACTACCCAGAAGTGACATTGAGAGAAGCAATTCGATCAGAGTTTCATAGAGACTTGGCTATATTTTAATGTCATGGGGAGATGTTGATCGACTATTAATATCGTAAACATTTTATCAATTATATAATTTGTTACATAAATTAAATATAAGTGGACAATGAAAATATTTTTCGATTTAAATTCTCGGTAAAAGTTAAATTTAGAAAATGGCACATACGCGATAAATTACGTAACAATAATAGAATTAATAATAATACCGCATACAGTTTCAGTGCATGGCAAATGTGTGATAATTTCGGAATAGGCAGTCGCAACATCCACGAAAAATTTTATCTATAGGACAGACAAGAAGATACTTTAAGATATAAAGAGCACATAACAATAGACGGTCGCATTGAACGCTGAACCTTTGCCCACAGCTTAATAAATGAAAAAAAAAAACGTACAATTACAGTAAACATTAGCCGAGAAACATTGAAAACTCTATAAAACACCGAACATTTGAATTTAGTTGAATATTATTACGTACAGAAATATGAAAATATGTAAACGCAACCGATAGAAGACTCTTTAGTATAGAGAAATATAATAAGTAATAATTTTTGTCACGTATTTTAATATTTAAACTAGTGATTTTTTAATTACTCATTACAGTCAATTATCGTCGTATGATTTATTATTCTACCTTTATTAACGTTTGATTAGACACTTGTGACCAACTAATCAGTGTTAATTTTTTGAATTTAACTCGATGTTTAAATTATAATATATCGATTGCTTACTCGTATTTATGTCGCTAATTCTAGGACCTATTTTTTGTTCTTGCTGCCGAATTTCATCTGGTTCACAAGATTGTAGGCTCAGTTTTGAATGCGCTCCAGTAATATGAGTCTCCAAAGACCGATACGTTATATCGAATTTAAGTTGTTCGCTGTTTTTACATCCGATAGGGTGATTAAGTTGCCGTTCCGTAATCCAATTTCGAGCTAATTAAAGTTCAGCAGTTTTTAGAAAATGTCTAATCCATACGACGTATTCGATACGGTTTGTTTTTTAAATTCCTTCGAGCACCAGTTCCGGTAATTTTCTATCGTTCCATAGAAGAGTGTTTTACTTCGAGATGTTTCATTTTTTACCGACGTAGCAGTTCGATTTAGAGTAAAATACTCTATTACAGGCGCGCATTGTTTGCAGCATAGTTGTTGTTGTGCGCCCCAGAAACGATTAATTTTCAAGTTTTTGTATCGTTATTTGCAGTAATTTTTCGTCTAAATAGGGAGGTCTTTGACCAGCGCTAGGAAAACGGAGAAATCACCTGCGAATAAATTTATAGGGTCTTTAATATCTGACGAATTGCGTCGTTTATAGTTATGTTAGAGAAGTTTAAACTGCACAGAATTCAGTAGGTTTTTGCACTGAGGGGAGGGGGGCATCAACTATGGACACATTGACCCAGTGCGAGAAGAATTTACGAAATCGGTATATTCTGTCCAAACGAAACACAAACGATCACTGCGCTTCAAGACTCGCAGTGTCGGCCTTCGTAAATTTGAAATAATATACGGATTTATTATAGTTTTATACAAGTAATCTTTTTAGCTTCTTGTACGCCTGCAGAATTTATTTTCAGTCGTAATTTTATTTTGTAAATATAAACTTTATTCGTTTTATTTTTTAATTTCGTACTAAGTTACATCTACGTGTACCTGTAGTTTTTTTTTGAAAGTCTCTGCTGAAATATTTGCCTAATTATTTCAGTATTCCCTGGTAACTTTAAATTACAAAGAGTAATCAGACCGAACAAAAATTCTAAATATTCCTTCGGAGGACCGGAATTTAAATTCCCCTAACAGCAATCAACACATTGGTTACAATGTTACGAAAAGTGAAAAAACATGTGCGAAATGCGCCGAAAGAGAATTGCTCAGTAGCAAAGGTAGCGTGTAAAAAGAGCGCGTAAAAAAATGAGAATTTTAAAATTGAGGTTTGGGATTTCCGGAAAACGGATATTTCTTTTATTTCGTTTATAAATTCTAAGAATGGTTCAAGCGTACGTCCCTTGCTAAACGGCCGAGTTATCGCGTTAATAACGAACTAACTCTGTACTTTTATAAAATTTGTCGTAATGAGGATCCCCTTTTAGTACATTAAGAGCACAGGAACCTCGTCCTAGCTGAGAGGTAAAAACGAGTTCATCAGTTCTAGATTCGTTTTAGAACGAATACATTGAGAGACTGCGAACTGTAATACAGAGAGGACAAAAAACTGTTAATAAGGTTGTGGTAAGAGTCATGCGCACATGCAAGGTTACCGCTGGATATCCTTAGGGGGAGGGGCACCAAATATCATCCGAAATCGTTCTTTTTTTAAGTACGGAAGTTTTTCTTTGGTGATGAGCTCGTCTACCGTTAGAAAATGAGAAAAATATTGTGTCGCGAAGTGGTAAATTCAGTTTTTTCCTTCTAATATATTTTATTAGCTTTATTTTGCGGATCGTATCGCGGTACAGCCGTTTTAATCTGAGGTAGAGCTTTTTGCATTGGTCACATTAGCGAAGCTCGGCGAAAGTTGAGAAAAGTTCATACGTGATGGAGAAGAAATTATCTTCGCTTCCAGCGGTCATTTTTGTTTCGTTAATTCGGTGCATTTTGTCGCGTAGGAGTCTCTGGTTGCACACTCGATGAGCGGCCCGCCGAGCGAGTGCTGAAAGGTTTGCTGGAAATATTATCGCTAAGTAATCGCGGCTGAGCGTTAATGGGGTCAGAGCTACAGCTGAAGGGGTTGGAGGTGGAACAGTTGATAGACGATGGGCGAGGCAGTTGTTGCTGCCGGATAACAATTTTATTGACAAGTATAATTCAGCTCTAATACAGTTTTCTGCCGTAAACCGTAATCTGCAACAGGAGCAGGAAGACATTTTCGCGAAATTAATTTACATACGTAGCGGGAACTTTTTGCGCTTTTCCCGGAAAATCGTAACGAATTTAAAATTTTATTATTTCCTATTTTCCGAATTTTCCGAAAGCGAATCGCTTTATTGACCGATTTTTTTTTCCTACGTGTTTTCACTCTTCTCTCTCGCATTATTCTAATAAAGGCTTTTCTTCTCCATCCGGCGGCGTTGAAAATTATAGGCGCATTTTTATTACCTCTTCGGAAGCGGTTAGTTTTTCCGGCTTAATCACACTTGTTCTATCCTCGGCGGACACATAGGCCTTGTTTGAATTTTGTGCGTCTAGTCCTCGGCTTCTTAACTCGATTTTTTACATTCACCTGATAGTTAGTCGTTCGCATATAGTTAATAAGAGATAGGAGGGCCAACTTTCGTTCCGCGCAGCGGTCCTGGAGACAGGTGGTGTCCCGGTTATATTTCAAATTGGAACAGAATAATCTTCACAACGGTGATTTTAAATAATTCAGCGAGTTCAAGAGCTATTAATTCTCGTTGTTACCTTTTGCAAATACCATGCACATTGCCCGGTGCCCCATCAGCTGCAGATTGGCGGTTTTCACATGGAGAGGTTGTTCGCATTTGCTTTTCCTTTTTCCTCCTCGATTATCGATATCCATTAACTCTCTCCTCTTCAAAAAACGATTGTTCTATTATAATTATTTAATTTTGTAATATTCCTTAATTTGGCAACAGCGTAAGAGGGAACAGGTGATGTCGTCGTACATATTGCTTATCGGTATTTGCAATTGTTTCGAACACGATGACTAAGCGGTGGACTTTTGCAGAATTTTGTATTTTGTTTCTGTACTCGTCATTCATTTGTGCCATTAAGATTTACGTATATATTTTTTTTTTCTCTCTCTCTCTTTTGATCCTAAGAATAATAAAATTTTATACGAGTATATCAATAAATTACTAAATGAAAATGATGAAAGATCTGTTATAAAAAATTAAAATTAAATCGAATAACCTCGAGTAGCTGGAAAAGATCTATGACATCAGTCTGCCGACGAAATAGTAGACTTATTATAACTAGTAATATTCAGAAAAGGTTGAAATATTAATCAAATTGTTCATTCTTGTACTATATATATATATATATATATATATTAAATAACCGTAATACGCACAACAGAAATTACCTTTTTATTTTTTTAAATATTAAAATGTAATTTATTACTGCTATTTAATATATTCAGAAAAGGAATACACCGTTTTATTACCACTCTCAATGAAGAACAGCTAATAATTGGGGAACAGATTTTTAACCAGCTAGATTATTCCGAACGTTAATGATCAGTATAAACTGGTACACAAATGATGCCGCTGCCATCAAGAACATTTAAGAGTCATCGAATAAGAAAAGTCGATATTTAAAAAATTCACGGAAATATTATTTTGATGAAAAAAGTCTTCACAAAAAAAAAAAATTGTTGAATACAACTGGAGCGAGGAGAGTAACATCACAACAGTGGGAGACATGTACGATCACATTCATATGGTTTTTAAAAATATATATATAAAGAATGTAAATTGGAAATAAACGAGGGTAAAAAGGTAACCAAATACGATTCCAAAAACGAATGGATGAGTCAAAAAATCATAAATTTTATGAAAATTAGAGATCAGTATTTTAAGCTCAGTAAAGGAAACAGAACTAGTATTCGATATAAAAACTTATACAGGAAATATCGAAATATAGTAAAAACAGAAATAAGGAACGCTAAACAGAAATATTATCAAAATCAAATAGTGTTAGTAAACAATGATAGCAAGAAAACATGGTGCATAATCAACAATATTGTGAATAAAAAAAACAAAACATCAATTGTGATGACTTTGTCATAAAACATTTTGAAAACACTACAACAGTAACCGAACAATTTAGTGAATACTTCACACGTTCATTTGAAGAGCTCAGACATAAATGTGACATACAGTTACCAAATAATACCTTCAATAATTCTACCATGTCTTCTTTTTATATTCCACCTGCAAATTCATCTCAAATAGAAACAATAATAAACGATCTAAAAGTACATAAGGCTCCTGGATGGGACGAAATTACGGTAAAAGATATTAAACAAAATGCAAATATTTTTACTCCTATTTTAACTAACATGATCAATCGCTCTATAAAGGAAGCGTGTATTCCAAATGGGATCAAAAAAGGTATTATTAGACCAATTTATAAAAAAGGATTGCAAAATCAATGCGAAAACTACCGTCCTATAACAATAATATCAGTAATAGGTAAAATATTAGAATGATACGTTGATAAACATTTAAGGAATTATTTGGAAAAAAACAACCTACTTTATGAAAATCAACACGGGTTTAGAGAAAAAAAATCCACAATAACGCTATTAAGAACGATGATAAATAAGATAAATACGGGACTGTCGATGGGGAACCAATCTTCAACCGTTTAACTTAGTTTTTTTTGGAGGGGGGGGCTTGGCCGACTAAGGGCAGCTACCCAGGACAATTGGACTAGATTAGAGATTAAATTTTAATCCGGTCAGAAATCGATGACAGAAAAGAGACAAGAATAGAAACCACATTGGATGGCGGCAAAGTTAAGATATAGGAAGCACTATATGGAGTAGGATAGATATTACGTTCGGAGGAAACACTGGAACACTCAAACAGCACGTGGTCAGGATTACAAACGAAGGAACAGTCGCCAGAGTGCAAAGGACAATAAGGGGATGGGAAAAGAGCAAAACGTATATCCATGGGGATGGAAGCAAAGTATGATTGAACCGCAGACGGCAGATGGCAATGATGAAAAAACGTTTAAGAGTAGGAAAATCTTAGTTGATCACGATTTACTGATTAATGACTTAGAAAACCTGGGTATTCTAAAAAACCAACTAATGTGGTTTAAAAATTACATAAAAAACAGGTAAAGTGTAGTAAAAATCGCAGGGAATAATAGTAATAAAAAAAAAATATTCGATTTGGGGTAGGTCAGGGAACTATCTTCTTCTTCTTCTCGTGCCACCCGATTCGGGTATTGCTTAATCATCATGTATGGATTGGATTATCTGCTGGAATTGATTTCGATCTTTTGCTATTCTGACTAGATCTTCTGTTTTCTTAATTCCGGTCCATTTTTTTATATTATCTATCCAAGCGGTCTTTCTTCTTCCCGGATTTCTTCTTCCTTCTATCACGCCCATTATTATTGTCTGTAGTAATTTGTATTTTTCACCTCTCATGAAGTGTCCAAAAAATTTTATCTTCCTCCTTTGTACTATAGTCATTAATATTCGGTCAGTTCCCATTAGTTCCAGTACTTTCTCATTTTTTAACTTTTTGGTCCACGGTATTTTCCACATTCTTCTGTAGCACCACATTTCAAATGATGATATACGCTTCCTCATATTTTTCTTTATGGTCCATGTCTCGCTTCCATACAGTAGCACTGACCATACGTAACATTGCAATATCTTGTTCTTGATCCTTAGGCTTAATTTCCTATCGCAAAGGGTGTTTTTTAATTTCATAAATGTGTTTCTGGCCATCTCTATACGAGTACGTATTTCCATATCAGAATCATTACTTTCTGTTATCCAGCTACCCCTAAATATTTATATTTTTCCGTTCGTTCAATTTCTTCGCTGTTTAAAAATAATTTTTCATTTAGATTAGGCTGTCTTGCAACTACCATGAATTTTGTTTTTTTAGTATTTATACTGACTCCTTTCTTCTTGCTTTCTACTGCAACTATGTCTAGTAGCCTTTGTAGGTTTGTTACATTTTCCGCCAGTAGTGCAGTATCGTCAGCAAAGCGAATCACTGAAATTCTTTCGCCTGCAATTTTTATCCCTTCACTACGTTCATCTAAAGCTTGAGCAAAAATTGCCTCAGAATACAGATTGAATAGTACCGGCGACAATACGCATCCTTGCCTAACCCCTCGTTTTATTGGTATTTGATCTGTTAATTGTTCATCTATTAATATTCTTGCATGTTGTTTTTCATAAAGCGTTTGTATAATCTTAATATCCGACTGGCAAATACCTATATCTTTTAATGTTTTTATTAGTTCCGTGTGCCGTACCTTGTCGAAAGCTTTGTAATAGTCTATAAAACAAATGTATACTGATTTTCCGAACTCCAGTTGTCTTTGGATTAGTGTTTTCATACAAAATAACGCTTCTCTTGTACCCATTCCGTTCCGGAAATCGAACTGGTTCCATTTCATGTTTTCTTCGCATATTTTAATTATGCGTCGATGAATTACCCGCAGAAATATTTTTAGAACGTGGCTCATTAGACTAATTAATCTATATTCATCACATCTATATGCATTTGTTGTTTTTGGTATGGTAATGAACCTTGATTCTAGCCAATCTTCCGGTATTTTCCCATTTTTATAGATTACATTGAAAAAGCCAGTAACTTTCTTGATTTCCATGGGACCTAACATTTTTAATATCTCTATTGGCACCTCATCAGGTCCTACCGCCTTCCGTACTTTAGCTTGCTTGATTGCCATCTCCACCTCAGATTCCAAGATTGGCAACGTATCCCCTTCTTCCTGTGGCATCCTTTCTTCTTGATCATCAAACAGCGTTTTCACATACTGCTCCCAT
Organism: Icerya purchasi; assembly: GCA_039619475.1. Taxonomy (NCBI): domain Eukaryota; kingdom Metazoa; phylum Arthropoda; class Insecta; order Hemiptera; family Monophlebidae; genus Icerya; species Icerya purchasi. The sequence continues at coordinate 246,758,487 of CM077115.1, forward strand.
GTTTTTACCTTTTTATCAGTATCCGTTATGATATCTCCGTTCTCCTTCCTTAGAAAAGTTATATGTCTTTTTTTTATATGTATGCGTCGTTTCTCTAATCTTCCTATGTATGTTAAATTCATCATGTTTGCTATGTATTTGCTCAATCTCTTTACACTGTTCATTCAACCATTCTTCCTTTGCTTGTATGATCTTTTTTCTGATGCTTTTGTTAATTTCTTTATATTTAAGCGGGTTATTTTTCCACTTTCTTCTATACTCCATTAGGTCTAATATTTCGCTGGTCATCCAGTTCTTGTGTTTTCTGTTTTGTTTCCTTGTAAGTTGCTCTTTTGTTATCGTATTAATTGCAGATTTTATTTGTCTCCAGTCTTCTTCAATATTTCCAGTGTCTCTCATATTTCGTATTTGATCATTCACCTGCTCTTTTATTTTTTCCCGTATTTCATGGTTCTGTAGAATTTGTAGATATAATCCTATTTTCTTAGTTTTTTGGATTTTCTTTACTCTTATACGTATCTTTGCTTGTAGCAGGTTGTGGTCTGTATTCGCATCAGCACTTGGCATAGTCTTTACAGATAATACGCTATTTCTAAAACGCTTATTGGCAATTATAAAATCAATCTGATTTCGGATTGTTGTTCCCGGTGTATCGGCTGGAGATTTCCATGTATATAGCCTTCTCGTGGGTAACTTGAAGTATGTGTTCATAATAGTTAAGTCATTTTGTTGGCAAAACTGTACTAAGAGATCCCCTCTGTCGTTTCGGACTCCCAATCCAAATGGTCCCGTTATCTCTTTTGTAATTGCATTTCCCACTTTGGCGTTGAAATCTCCTATGATGTATGTGGCTTCTTGTTTCTTACAGCTTTTTAGTACTGTTTCAATATCCACGTAAAATTCTTCAAGCTCTTCCATAGTTGCTTCAGTTGTAGGTGCATATATTTGTATAATGTTTATGTTCACTGGCTGTGCTTTTATCTTAAGTGCTATTATTCGATCATTGTAAGGAACACAAGATATAACGTTTTTATCCCATTCTTTATCAATTATTATAGCAACTCCTCTATGATGATTTCCATTTTTGTCACCTGAATAATACACTGTCATATTCCCTGTTGCAATCTTTCCATTTCCAGGCCATCTTACCTCGCTGAGGCCAAGTATATTCAATTTTAGTCTTTTCATTTCCAGAATCACATTTGATAATTTCCCCGGTTCGTATAATGTGCGCACATTCCATGTACCCATAATAGTTTCCTTCGTATGATTTGTATTTCTTCGCCCCATTGTTTTGCCTTCCTGGAATCTTAATGTCCCATCGTCTTATCGCAAAACTGTCGGAGATTTTTTCTTTCGTGTGCTGTTATCCCACTTGTGTTATTGTCCAGTCTCTCAATTTCCACACCAGACCTGGGATCCATCATAGCATGGCCAGTCGCATATTTCCCATTACCAAGCCTGGAAACTTGATAACGCCGGGCGCCAGCCGGACCGTATGGCATATATATCCTTTCCTTTTTTACTTTCATGATGATATTTCTTGGGATGATACTGCAGTGGTTTCCCGTTGCCTTCTGCAGGATTTTCTGTTGGGGTTTACTCCCCTAGCCGAAAAGACCCCGTTTTAGGGCGCGGGATGCTCGCCTACTCGCTCTAGATTGATGTTCACCAATCCGACTGGGGCACTTACGAGCGAGTTGCTGATAGTCTACTGTTATAATTGCAGTAAAAAGCTTAACGGTATTTATTGGCAGGCAAACCTTCGGCAAGTGAACCTCCCTCCGTTTTCCCATCAGCAATATAATGTGAGTTCTGATTTAGCTTTCCTGATCAGCGCTTAGCCCGCCGAACAGAAAATTACCACCCTGCACGACGTGGACGTACAGAACTCACATGGTTGTTGTTTCGTTTCTCCGTCGACGGGACTAGCACCATTTGACGGTCGAGTGACTACTTACTAGAGAAGGTAATTCTAGTTACAACAACCTGTGCTCCGCAGGGTCAGGGAACTATACTTGCTCCTATTCTATTTCTAATATATACTAACTCATTATACAAGTACATTAAAAATGCAAAAGTATATATTTTTGCTGATGACATTGCGCTATTAATTGAAAATAAAAAGATAGAAGTGATGGAAAAATTACTGCAAGAGGATATAGATAATTTTAGTAAATGGGCACATGATAGGAGGTTATGTGTAAATATAAATAAATCTAAATTGATGCACATCCGAAACAGTACTAAACACAAGGGTCGCGACCCGCGAATCATACTTCATAATAACGAATGCTTATACGAACTTCATGAAACGAATAATTCACCTACATGTTTATGTCCACCTCTTGAAAACGTAAAAGACTTTAAATATTTAGGAATATATATCGATAGATCCTTGAACTGGAAAAAGCACGTTCAAGTCTTAAATTCGAAAATAAGACAGACAATTCTAGCTTTATACAAATTAAAGCAGGTACTTTCATATAAAACACTACGTATATACTACAATGCAATAATTATGTGGCTAGAATTCTATATGGAATCCAAATATGGGAAGAGGCTAAGAAAACGGAAATCAATAAAATAGGTAAAAATCAAAAAAAGGTGTCTTAAAATTATACTACCCTACTGGAAGCGAAGTGACTCGAGATCAATTATGTATAGAAGGAAAATGATGAAATGTCGCCAAAGATTTACTATTACTATTACAGGGGTTACTCGAATATAATATCAATAATATCCAACTAGGGCAAAAACTCGAATAACAAGAAATCAAAATAATATATATTACATATACCCTAGAGGGGCAAATCTACGAATTGATAACACAGGTGATATTCGGTTTTAATTAAATTAACGAGAATTATCCCCAATCATATTATAAACGAAAATAGCTAGCGTGTGGAAAAAAGAGGTGGTGAAATGGCTGAAGGAATGGTGCAAAGAATAAAAAACAAACTGCGCCCGACTTCCTCAATTAGATAGTTTCAATCATGCAACTATTGATATAACATGTATTCTATGTTGTTGTTTTGTGTCATTCCTAACATACTGTTCGTAATTCATAAAGAAGATATTGTTTACGCTATCATGATATACATGTATATATGACTTTTAGAGTGAATGTAGGTATGTGTATGGTTTTTTCTTTTTTTTTACACCTATATATATATATATATATATATATATATAAGTTATATATATTTACATATTAATTAAGGTTTATATAATTTCGATGTGTATAATAAGTATGCATAAATTTGTAACGTGTTCAACATAAATAAACGATAATAAGAGTGTCGGGCACTCACACAACGGGCATACTTGCCCAGTGAGACCGAAAAATTTATTTTAAAATTTGGGAAAAAATAAAAAAAATTAACCACATACATTTTTCCTTTACCTGTTAAAAGCTGACCAAACCTAAAATTTGTTGTTCTGACCATAAGAACTAACGGAATATCTTTTTTTTCTTATCTCGTAATAGAAGCAATAAATGTTCAGTTAAATTTCATGATTTAGTAAATGCTCACGGCTATCATGAGACCGGAAGTTGGGATAGTTTTCACGTTACAGACTGATCGATGAGTGGCGGCATTTCTTATGATCCAGGAAGCCTGTTTTTAACCTACTCGGTATGTTATGTACAAGTGTTAAAGTATACTTGACCGTCTAAAGTAGCTTATCAAAGTTTCGCACGATTGATTTCAGTGTCCTAATTTTTAGGACCGGTAGAATGTTTATGAAATTACTGCGTACAATCATGCTTCGGTGATTTTCATTTTTTGACGTGGATTGCTTTCACAAAATTTCCATCAAAAAATGTCACCAAAAAGCGTTCAAAAACATGCATTTAAATCGAGCTAAATTGTGGCTAGTAAGTTATCAGTGTTACCGGGCGTTTTTCTTATCATCACATAAATAGTGATGGCTCCAACAAATAAAGTCGAAGGAATAATGCGTGAATTTCGCAAATGTGTTTACGAAATTGTTCCTGTAATATGTATTAGTAACCACAGTATCAATTGCAACGAGTAGCTCCGTTTTGACGTGGATATGTCTTTTGGCCGGGGGTCGTTTCGCACAGACCCATCAACGCAAAGACGTACATATGTCACAATGTACTTCGGTACAGAATGTACGGAGAGACACTTGTCGCAACTGCTACTGGGATATATGCTACGGGAACAATTGTTCTTCTCGTTTACACCTGCGAGATCGCTCTATAATTTTTCGGCTTTACTTGTTGAAGTTATCATTATTTATAGAATGATAAGAGAAACGTTGGTAACAATATCTAATTATTATTTTCCTTTTAAACTGGTTCTTTCAAATAAACTTTTCGGAGTTTTTTCACTAGGAAAACTTTAATACGTTTATTAATGGACCAACCGGTTTTAACAATTTCAGTTAAGACACATTATGCGTAGAAGGTGGTAGTATTCTTAGCGTAATGTAAATTTGCGCCATAACAGAATTCAGAATCCTTCTTTTAAATTACTGTTTTTTTCTTCTAAAATATGCGGTGAAAATCAAAATGACACACAGACTGCTCCAAAATGCGCACGCTGTATATTCTTGCCTAAAATAATATTTAAATTCGCAACGTATGTACATATATATTCCTTTAAGAAGCGCCTTCAAATTCCTTTTGTTTCCTAAAGACCGTAGATAGCATATTTTCGTCTGCTAAGTGAGTCACGTTATTACTTAATCATCCTTTCGTTATCGAAAATTTCGCTATACGTTTATCTCCCCAAGGAATGAAATTTTCGTTTGATGTATAACTCACCAGGGTGCGATTAAATCTTTTCCGTTAAACTAGCTAGCCCCAGCGCCGCGCATGTTCCGTTCTATTCCAAGTTGGATTCTATATTTTTCCCGTAACATTTCACCTATATGTTGGCCGAAGCGCTATTTAGATTTTTTGACTTTATCGCTCTCGCTATATTCAAATGGACTAGCACATCGAAAGTGATCTGTTGGTAAAAAAAAGTTTCTATTCCGAATTTCCGAGTTTCGTAAAAACATCAAAAAAAATTATTATAGGATTTATCATCTGTTTTTCTTTTTAATTTTTAAATTTTCGCAAGGAAAATTCGTACTTCCCCCCCTTTTTTTTTTGAAATTTTCAGCGTCCAATCAGGGTAGCTTTTTGAAAATTTGTACGCTTTTACATTTCGGTGCTTAATGCAGGCGATTAATAACGATCATTTAGAATTATAAGGATTTAAAAATACTCATTAGAATCGAAGGCTAGAAGCGGCTATTCCATTGCCAGCTAAAAAAATATTAGTTAAAATTGAAACAAATACAAAAGTCACGCAGAAGACAATAGCGAACCGTTTAGTACCAATCAAAGTTGAATACCAAACATGTATCATTGGGGTTTTGTTGAGTTAACGGTTGCGTTGTTCCTCTAGTTATTCAGGTTACAGTGTTCCCACGACTCTCGTTGGAAAAATTTTAATATAGTTGTATTGTTCATTCCTGAAGATAGTGATTTACATGTTATTATATGCCGCGGAATAGATATTTTAAAAGGCATATTAAGCTGAATACTTTTCAAAATACGATAAATTTTTAGTTATTATAAAAATTTCTGCTCGTTTTGCATAAATGAAAACAAACTGTATTTAACACAATGTTCAATTTTTAAATGTTAAGAAAATAGCGAGCGTCTGTTTTACTACATTCTGGTCTAGAATTTTGAAAAAATCAAATTTTTTTTTACATGTTTTTAAAGTTTAGACCTTTAAGAATATATTCTCCAGGGGAAATTTTAAAATTTCAATAATTTGTGGAGTTATAGCTATTTTATCGGTGCAGCAACTAAGCCCGTCACGCCGGAGCAAATCGGACGATGGACGGCGTACAATGTCCCAATACCTAACCATTTTCCGTATGAATACATCATACAAGTTTATGAATATAGGTAACTTCAAAACACTTGAAATATTTTAAAGTCGATGAAGTCACAGTCTATGGAATCAGCGATTAACGTAAGTATAGCGTACCATTCTATGACTTGGACTGCTGTAGTTGCCTGAAATTTGCTTAAAACTTTCAACGCGGTTGACATGATATCTCAACTTCTATTTAACCAATTTATTTCAAATTTTGTACCAACCTTCAACATATTATAATATTCTATCGCCTCTACCACTTCTATGTTTTTTACTATTTAAAAAAATTAAAAATTACGAAAAAAAGGTCGAAAATGCCCTTTTTTTTCAGACAGCTGCCATTTTGTGAAAAACCTTTTTTTCCGTTTTCTCTTAGGTTTGGGCTATAACGACTAGTTTGTCCTTTTCAAAGATATAAGCGTGCGTTATGCGCCCGATTCTTAAGCGTGCCAATATTAATTCGGAAAGGATTGGTTTTATTGTATAGAGCTTGTTTCAAAGCGCTGTTCCCATTCGGACTGCCATGATAGCTTTATGATATTTCATATAGTTCAGCAGCGATGTGTTTTAATGCTGATTTCCTAGTGGTGACATGTTGATTTTCATGAGCGAAGCTCCGCATTTTGATATCAAGATTGCTGCTGAGCAATCTACAATGCACTCCTAGTGGTCTTGGTGAACGTACTCTTAAGTTATTTGCTTGTGGCGAGAAGTCTACAAAGTTAGTGTCAGTTTAATTTTAAAAAGTGAGATAATTATTTAATTTATGCGAAAAGCTTTTTTGTCTTTTAATTTTATTTGCTGTTTCTTTTTGTTTTTTTGTTTCCTTTTGTGTTGTTCACTTTACTAGTATTTGCTGTTCAGTCGAGTACAAGAGCCTAACATATCTTCGACTCATTATGGACAGTTTGGTTTTCCTAATGATTCAAAACAGGCATTCGTGGGTTAATTTATACATTTACGGTCACGTGTGTCTGCATCATTTATTGTTTCATTTGGAACATTATGCGGGTTCACTGATCGGCATAATTTTTAAATCGACTGGATAGTGGCTAGGTTGCTTACGCGGGGCAAAAAAAAATCCCCCTTAATAGTTTTTACAGCCCGAGGAAATAACGGCCAGATTATAGTATCGAATTAAAAAAAAAAAGATTAATACACTTAAATCATTAATTTGAATTTGTCCCATGACTCTCGGCTGGACTCAAGGCTCCTCCTACCTAGTTTGACAGTAATAAAGAACAATCAAGGAAGAAGTTTGTGAAAATCTCTACTTCGCTATTGATCACACTTTATGGTACCTTAATAAGATAGGATACTTATCGATTAGCCGTGATATATCAACCAAAAAATGAAGTTCAGTCCAATATACTCTTGTTACGCACCAATTCGTTTCTCCCGAAATTTATTATTATTTAATACGGATAGACTACTGTAACTTAATCAACAGTTTTCTCTGAGTAAATGAAATAAAATTCGGTAAATCGTTAAAATCAATCGAAATATAAAAATGTAAAGGATCAGTTCCGCGGAAATGTTTAATAAATGGACTGTAGAATTAAGCTTTTCACAATGTGTACTCTACAACTAATGGATATTTTAATTTCAGTTCCATTATTTTGGAACAACGCTTGTGTCGTTTCTTTCCTACAGTTTTTCAATACCCAATTGGTCAACTGTAGATTAAGTACACGTGAGTTTGTGTGAATTATAATTTGGTAGCTGAGTAAATTACCAGACTACGACATTACCATTTCTAATCATAATACAGACGAACTAGTATGTATAAGAAGGACAAGGACCGCAGGGATAATAACAAACTTTTGCAACAAGTGTTACGGAAAGAGCTAAAAACAAAACAAGAAAAAGACTGTTTGTACTAAAAAATGCAATCAAGAAAGAATTTACCGCCAAGAGAAAAAATTACGACAAACTCGTAAGTAAATTCGCGAAAATTAAATTAAAAATAATCGCTTTGCAGTGATTTTTGTAAAAAAAATGTATCGGAAGTAACAAAAAAAAAAAATAGTGTGACAAGCTTAAATTCGAAAAAATAAACCGCGCTATTCTCGAAACCGAAATTGAGAATTACGCTAACACGGGAAAAAAACCGTTCATCATTAAAATACTTCTTCGAAGGACCCTCTACAAAAATAGACCGAGCGCTGAAATTTTAAAGCAGTTGCGTTTTGTCTCCACGCACCACTTCACTTTTTTTCCATAATGTCGGTGACTAGCGCCATTGATCAACTGCTTTTCTTTTTTTTTCTCTCTTTTTTTTTTTTGATATTATAACTCCACACTTGTCGTGAAATAATTTACAAGTTGGTATTCTGTCTGGATTCATTATTAGTTAAGTGACACTGGAAGTATGTAAAATATTTTAATTATACTTTTTTATAAATTATATACGATCGGCATCGTTTTCGCACTACTACACGGGGTTTTCACACTATATAATACTACGTTCGTATAAATTCTCATTATTTTTATTTTAAAATAATTTTTCTAGGGTTCTCACCAAACGTGGCTGCGTCAGCTCGAAATTTATTAAAAAAAAATAAAAGCAACGCCGTAATATGAAACTCAAAGAATAATATTAGAAAAAATAAATAACGAACTTAAATGTAAACAAAATTTTTTAATGAAACGGATGAAATTCGATAAGTCACAAAATAAGAAATGGATTACGTCATTATGATGATCTGAGCGACTTTAAAAAAGAGGGGGGCGGCGGATTCTTTCAATATATATATATATAAAATCGGCTATTTTGGCCTCGCAAGGAGCTGTGCCCCTTGACCCCTCTTGCTTTCATTTATGTCTCTTTCTCTTCTATACTTTGTATAAAATGATCAAAATTTACAACGTAATTCTTACTGGCATCAACACAAAAAAAATAACATAATTACAAAAATCCTATCCTAACATTTAACTTTCATTATATAAAATTAAGACATTTTTTCGTTACATTTTTCGTTACATATTTCGTTACATAAAATTATGACATTTTTTAAATAACAATAACAAAAATCCTATAAAATATAACAAACGTTACATAAAATTGGGACATTCTGCGTTACATAAAATTGGGACATTTTTTCGAATGGGGGGTAGCCCAAGAATTACGTTGTAATTAATATATTTAACGTAAAACTTACATTCAAAAACGTTATACACCATCGCTTCCTCTATCGATATTTCCTGTGCTTTTGATAAATGCTCATCTGGGGGTCGTGAGAGGTCAAGTGACAGCAATTAAAGTTATCAATCGAGGTGTGTCGTACCGAATTCAATTGTTCTCTTCTAATGATATAATTTTTACTCGAATTAACCGTTTTGATTACGATGAAGAGGGAAGAAAAAGGACAGGATGTAAGACGCACAATAAGGAGTAGGAAGCCCGAGCTTCAGCAGATCAAAATATAGAACGCAACGTTCAGAAGAAAGAATATTCAAAGAGAACGTGATCAGCGTCGTAAACCGCTGATTCGTTCGGATAAAGAGGGCAATATGGAGAAGAAACTAAGGAGAGTGATTAAAACGTAGACAAATAATAGAAACGACAACAGAATGGGGGAGTGAAGGAAACTCGAAGAACCATGAAACAGACGGAAGGTTAGGTTGTACAGACAGATAAACGATCGTTACAGAAAGAAGAAGTGGAAATATCTGACCAAAATCTAAGATGAAGAGTAGAGGATAGGGTTTTGCTGTAAAAGGAGGAGGAGGAGGAGACAGCAGCTCGAGCCAGAGAATCCGTTGCCTTATTATCCTCGATATCTACATGGCTGGGCACCCACAACAAATCAGCACAGGTGGAGAGACGCGATGAAAGAAGATGGGGATGAGACATCGTATTCGTAGAATGATAAAATCGCACGAATGAGCCGGAATGGAGTAGTAGATAAGTAACGGAGTCTGAAATAATTAAATAATTGGAAGAGAAGCGGTCAGACGAAATGAAAAGAATGGAGCGGAGGATAGCCATTAATTCGGCTGTGAAGATGGAACAAAAGGAAGGAAGAAGAAATGATTCTAAAAGGTTAAAATCTGGACGGATAAAAGAAGTATCAACACCTTTAGGCCCCCTAGAGCTATCCGGAAAAATTGTTACATGCGAGGGAAAGAGTGAATTTGTTGTGTTGTAGAATTCCTCTTCAATTACAGGTTGGGGAAAGAGTTTGGAAAATGAGGCTAGAAAAAGTACTTTGGGAGGTTGGCAGAGATCGGAAAAAGAAAAGGAAAAAAAAGCGAGATTATTATTGAAAACTGTATAGGGCCAAAACAGACTAAGGCGAACGGATCTTCTTCTTTCCTAACGATTATCCGGTGCGGGGTCCGCTTGATGGCACTTTCTTCTCCATTTTCTACGGTGCTTGGCGTCCTCTATCCCAACACCGACCTCCATCGTGTCGTTGTTGATGGAGTCTATCCACCGTCTTCCCGGTTTTCCTCGTGGTCTTTTTCCTCCCCAGGGTTATAATCCATTAACATCGGAGTCTCGCTTCCCGTAATTTCAAACGTACAGGTGCAACTCTTATACGCTCCCTTATATCCTTGTTTTTAATATGATCGAGGAGTGTGAGCCCTTAGAGACCAGCGTAACATTTTCACCCGGCGAACGGATATATGAGCTAAAATAGGAATCTTCATAGGCGTGAAACACCAGTTTTTATAAATGGAAAAAGGAACGAATGGATAAGAGTAGAGGACGTGAGTGAAAGACGTTCATGAGGAACAGATAGCCCAGATAAAATCTACGGAGAGACAGGGCTGGCGTATTGGATTCGGTCAAGGTTGTAGGAATCGGAGAGGATTGAAGGACACCGAGACAGAGCCGTAGGCAAGAATTTTGAATAGTATCTAATTATTAGACAGACGGGACTTGCACAGCTACAGACAAAAGAGAAGTAGTCAAATTTCGAACGGATGATTGATTTAGTAAGTAGGGATCACTACCCCATTTAGTAGGAGACAGGAATTTCTCAGCAAGTTTAGCCTTTTAATAGTAGAAGAAGAAAGGTAATCAATATGTTAAATGTCAGACGGTTGTTAAAGAAAACTCCAAGATAATAAAAACAATTAACACGAGGCAAAGACGTGTTGTTTAAGGATAAATTCATTAAGGCCAGGTCGTACGGACGAAAAGTAAAAACAATTGAAGCAGACTTAGAAGGGGAGACAGAAAGGTAAATTGAGGATAAGGAGTGTTCCAGTGCAAGGAGAGTTGAATTAAGAGCTTCATTGGCAAGTACGATGTCATGGGAGGAAGTAAAAGGTAGGATGTCACCAGCGAAAAATTCAAAGGAAGAGAGGCAACACTAATGGTGTAGATATTGAAAAGAGTATAGATGTTAAAAAGAGTTCGGCTAAGGGAGGAATCTCGAGGAAGACCACAAAAAACCTTTCTTGCATGGTAGAGAACTGAGGAAGAAAGATACGTAGGGAAAGATTTTTCTTAGGAATCTTTTACCGATATAACTTTATTAATAAGTATTCTTGCTCGAAAGTTTTAAACATTGAACTGGGATCCACTTCTATGATTTTTATGTTTCGCGAATCTATTTATTTCATTTATTTTAATTAAAATTCGATTACATTTACAGGTCAAAGCTAACCAGTTGGTAAATCTACGTATGATCGATACGATCTTTAGCCCTTTTACATCGATTACTTACTTTATGCAACATCTACACAAATACCATTACACTTATGCCCTTACGTATACAATAACGTCCACATATACCAATTTTGACCGATAAAAATAAGGATAAACTTTAAATTTACAGACTTTACCCCGCGTCATCTTCAACGTTACTTCTGTAAGGCGTTCATTGTACTATTGCGCGTACTGAAGAACCATATATTTTTCTTTTCTCTCTTGTTCGGGTTTTTCCCTGGGCTTGCCAATAATAGACGATTACCCATCAACACGTGTACATAGCAGCAATTAGGAGTAACAACGAATGGAATCTGACAAAGTTCACTATACCAAGGATGAAGAAACGAATGACAATTAACGTCGAAAAATAATATGCATCCTGAAGAGAAAAGGAATGACATTGCCAAACGCAAGAGCAAAAGAAGTTAGCTGTCACAACTGCAATTACAGAGCCCACAGAACCATAAATGGACGCGTTACGATATTTATTAGTTACGCAGGTGTGGTCAGTACTATTGAAAAGTTACTTTGTATATTAAAAAAGACAAACTGTATACTGATAAAAGTATTGTAAAGACTTTTTTGCTTATTACATTGCGTTCACTACGGCAGCATTTTGCTAACTGCTGGTTTATAAACTTCTTTTACGAGAAATGTATGTATTCGTAAAATTGATTTGAATCTATTTGAGTATTATTTATTTAAAAGTTTCCTAAAATAATTGCGGTAGGCCTTTTGCATGGGCGTCGCCAACGGGGGGCATGGAGGGGCAGCCGCCTCCCCTGGAGCCTTGAAATTTTTTAATCAACTGGCCATGATGAGTATTAATAGGCGCGTAATCATGGACAATTTGGAAGACTTTTATAATAAAGTAGTAGAACACAATTTGCCAGAAACCCACGAAAATGATGTTTTAATTAAGATTTTATTCTTGTTTAATAAAATATTAAGCCTTTACAAATTATACATTTTATTTTTCCTATAACTCATATTCCCTTTCTATCATCTTGCCCCCTCTGACTCATCGGCTGGCGACGCCCTTGGCCTTTTGTATATATGTATATGCATATACATGTATATATGTATACATATACATGCATATACATGTATGTGTATATATATATATATATATATATATATATATATAACTTAATTTTTCGAATCCCGTCATGGGGAGATTCACAGATCTCCCGAGGGGCTCTTGCATAATTATTATAGAAGAGTCTGTTTCGATTGTATGTGTAATTCTCCGCAAGATGAAATAGATATTTTCTACACGTGAAATTAAAACGTTACACTGACAGGTTTTTTTTTTTTTTTCGCCCAGTGAAAAATGTCATTGTAAATTTTGCGTGTTTTTTATGAGCAAAAGCTTTGGGTAGTAGGTAGAAAAAAAGATATTAATGGGAAGATTGATACGATACTCGATAATATAATGTGATTTACAAAAAAAATCTCGGCGCTTGTTTTATTTAATTTCAAATTATTATCGGAAATAATTCCGAATGATGTTCAAATTCGGTCTTTAGACGTTCACGAATTTCGTTCGTCTGACATATAAAAGCCACCGAGGAAATTTGAAAAAAAAATCTTAATTTTGTACTCGATTTTGTGTTTGCCCAAAAAAAAAGGAAAAAAAAGGGGAAAAAGGGAAAAAAAGGAAAAAAAGGGGGAAAAGAAGGAAAAAATTTGTTGTATTTTTATTTTCCATAATAAAAATCGGTTCTCGCAAATAATGAAATGTATAATCTCAGCAAATCAATTTTAAAATCAAGGTTTTTTCCCTTTTTCCCAATCGCGGTTCAGAAGAAGATCGCAGAGGAAATTCGTAAGCGTCTAGGAAACTTAAAACTTTGCACGCCAGTCAAAAGGATTTCCAACAATAATTTACATTAAATAAGCGCGAAATTAGCCGGGCTTGGTGCAGTTTTCGCCGATCGTAGATCGTGTGTTATCGAGTTTGCAAAGCGAAATGTCTATTTTCCTATCTGTCATTATTCTTTCACGATACCTCACCGTTATTTATGACCCAAAAACGTTCGATTTATATCCTCGAAACACGTACTAATGGAGAAATCGGAAAAATTTTAGTTTTAATCGCGCCAACTAATTTTTTCCGGTAATTTCAATCGAAGTCGACCGCGGTGGTCGTTTGTTAAAACCGAAAATATTGCGAAGCGAGCATTTCCAGATAGCGTAAAAAAATATTCGCTACAAAACACCCCCTGCTCTGGCTCGCACTGGATAGTTTTTCCCCCGATTAGTGCGCCCAAAATTGCACCGGCCACACTCTCGTACATTTACCAGTTTTCGCAACGCAATGCTCTCCATCGACGAACATTGTTGTTTAAAAATAAGTCTCGAAGACATTTGCGAGCTAGAGTACAAAGAACGGGGGCTCTGACGACTACCGATAACGGGTTATACGTATTAATGAAATAGTCGAAAAACAAGGGCGGCTCATTTAGATTAAAAAACAATTATTACAGCCCGTATTGCAGCCCCGGATCGGGGACTGGGGATTAGGCCGCGTATAAAGGCTTCGCATTTGCCGTTGCGCCAACACTTGATCATGTCGCCTCACGTGTGTGTAAACGGTTTTATGTATAAGCCGCTTTTACCCGAGTGTTGCTTAAAATCTACATCATTAGTATTATTACCTTTGGTTAAATAATGATAATAATCATTATTATTATTACCGAGCGCGGTGGTTTTTTTTAACCCGTTTTCAATGGCTCATTTATATTCCGGTTATGTTCTTTTTTTTTCCCCCTTAAAAAAAGGCGAAATAAATACAGAAGAGTAAGTAAAAAAAGGGGGCGGAGGGGAGGGGGGGGCTCTTTAAAAAGATTTAATATCATTAAAAGAAGCAGACTGCATGAAAAAAAGGTCGCTTATGAAATGATAGATATAGACTAACGTCGGTGGCACGCGCCTTGTGTACTATAAACATTTCTTCTCTCGTAGCGCACAATGAACAGCAGACTCTTGGGCGTACAAAAAAAATCTGCCGAGCCTTTGCTAGAATTTCTGTCGTTTTTCTTTTGGATGGGCCAGTGGCGAGCATGTGGAAGGGGCCCGCGAACGAAGGAAACGCTCTAGAAAATAACTCCATTACGATTATTACGGCATTTTATTTATACAATAGCCTTCGATGTAGATATATAAATTTATGTGCGGCTTGCATTAACGAAAAAGATGATTGAAGTGGTCTACACATTTCTGCCAAGTTCGCCTTCGCGCTTCTCTTCCAATCAGTTCGCGGCGAAACTTAAATATAATTGCTTTCTTAACAGCACCGCTAATCGACCGTGTACATCTGCGCAGAGTGTTCTATAGAGTGTTTTCTTGTTGCGTTCGTGTGCACAGCAGCGTGCACAATTACGTCTGAACACGTATTAAATAAGATAAAGGGAGAAATTCTATTAGATGAACGAGAAATTTTATTGGATTAAGAGCAAGCTGAGCGGGAATTTTTTCGTATGGGAGTCACGAATTACGCCAAATTTCAGCAAGAAACAGCACAATAACAAAAATTCGATGCGTGTTTTTGTTTGTCGTTCACACGTGTCGAATTTTTCGAAATTTTCTTCGAAGCTTAGACGAAAATCGTTAGACGTATGTGCCCTCCCACTCACGCACGCACGCACGCACGCACGCACGCAAGAAAAGAAAGAAGAAAATCATAAAAAAACCGGAAACTGCAAAACGGACGGAAAAAATTGTAATGTTTGATTAAGTGCACACGATGTACACAGCAGGGTGACGGAAAAGTAATTTCCGAATCGCTGGTGTTTTTTGTCGTTTAAATAAAATATTATCTTTCGCGATAGTTTTTGTGTTTTTTGAATGAACCACAGAAGGAAATCATTAAAACAAAAACGCACGCTCTAATAATTTTTTACTCGTGTACCTTGCGCGTTAGTGTACAGCGTACGGAAGTTAGTTAATATCAGTTTTACTCATTACAATGAAGGTTACCCGTCAAGTCAAATAGGTTGACGTGTTAATAACACCTAAAAGACAATTCCCATCTTGACTGTCCGTAGTATTGGCTCCGGTCAGAACGCACACATTCGAACGATACGGTACAGTTTTTCCGCGCTAGAAGTTCAGCCAGTCGGCTCGGTTAAACCATTGTAAAGAAAAAGCAGAGAAGGCGACAGTTGTTTAAAATTACAACCTCTGCGTTATTCAATGTATGGGCGCCAACCGGTTGATAAAGTATCTGA
Source organism: Icerya purchasi (assembly GCA_039619475.1). Taxonomy (NCBI): domain Eukaryota; kingdom Metazoa; phylum Arthropoda; class Insecta; order Hemiptera; family Monophlebidae; genus Icerya; species Icerya purchasi. The sequence continues at coordinate 246,774,293 of CM077115.1, forward strand.
AGAGATAAGTTTTGTTGTTCATAATGCATCGAGCCAAACGGATCGCATAATACTGTGCCACTTAACCCCCCGGCGGGGCCCATTATTAGCAAATTTGTTACGGGTAAAGAGTATTTTAGAAATTGTTATACTGCGCATGAATGTTGGGAATTTCGTCGTCCTTTGGTTTTTACAATATTTGAGGAAATATAATATTTGACCGAATCGGACAATCAGATGGCTCGGAAGGTATCCTAACATTTTCGTATCAGAAGGAGCCTTTTGTAAGAGTCGTCGGGTAACGGAAAGGGAGGTACATAAAGTGCCCTGAGTGAGTCAGAAATTCATCAACTCTATAATTTCCGCGAAACAGACTTCTAGACGTGCTTTTGAAGAACCGGAAGAGGGAATTATCGGGGCGGCGGGAACTATCAGTCGTATTCGCTGACGACGTGGCTCGGTTCTAATGCGAGCGTAATATTTAGTTGTATTATATCAATCAAGACGAATAATTTAGAATTAAGAAAAATAACCCTATCAGTAGTAATCGGTTGACCACCTATTTAAAACTCGAGAGCAAACAATTCCAAGTAGTTGTGATGAGTACACGCGTACATCCTGCTCTCGTCAGTTAGTTAATAAAAATAATGAAAAAAAAAAAAAAACAAAAAACATACGTATTAAACAAGGACGAATTCAGGGAAAGTCGATTAAAGGAAGAAGAAGATTGAAGCTAGTGACCACGAATGCACCTGTTCGTGCAAAAGTGTCTAGGAGACACGATTAGATACGCCAGAAATCGAAGAATATAAATGCAATCTCTTGAAGCAAGAGATGCGACTCCGACGACAACGACGAGCAGATCATGAAATTCGTTTGCGTAGAGGCTGGAGCTGCCTTTAGTCTCACGAGAAAAAAGGCTGCTAGCGCATTTCACTGTATAGACAACGGAATTTAAATAACGAGTACATGGATATGAAACACATATCGGTTATTAAAAGAGACCGCTAGGAGACATTTAAAATGCGCTATCGGAAATATTTTGCGGATACCTCGGACGACAAAGATGGCGAATGTCGAGAAGTGTTTGCAAATGTTTGGGAAAAGGACGGAGCTTTAAAAAGCGTCGAAGAAAATAAAATAAAGAGAAAACGGAATATTTCAATGTTACGTAGTCCGAAATGTGAATTATTGCAGACCACATTATTCAGGGGTGACGGTGGAGAAAAGTTGGGTAGAATTTCACGGCTACTCCGACTCGATTATTTCATTGCGCATTCGACAGAGACACAAAAAACGTCGCAGTAGCTGGAACGCAGGCACACGATGGGCGTAAACAATGAGAGCGGTGTAAATAAAGAGAAAAAGGGCCTGTCCGATTGGATATATAATATTCTGATAAGACCGACACAACCAAGTACTAAGAAATCAGAGGCGTCCGATTGAACCAAAAGCTTAACACTGAGTTATTCTTGTGTATTCGACGTTACCGTCGCTTTTTATTCTTTTATTTTCGTAATTTAAAACGGATTTTCATGTAAAAACGAGCGAACGGCAGGCAAAAGTTTACAATCACAAAGAAAACCGGAGTTCTATCATATTACGTACGGGGAGCGGTATGTTTTTCTTCTGACGAAGTGTATAGGGGCATCATCGAAAAATGTCCGATTAAATTTCACTTTTTTACGATACTGGAAGCTGGTTTTGTTATTTGTGTCAATTTCTAAATAACTCGTTTTCTCTCGTCAACTTTGAACATTAATCGATAAATGTTGTAATATTTTCAGAGATGATCCGTGGCAGGATTCGAACCCGTTTCAGGTCAAAAATCACAGTGTAAGTTATAGCAGGCATTTTATTACAATTTGAAAGTTGAATTGTGTACCAGAGAAATCAGGGAAAGTAAAGAGGGATCCTAAATAGAAAGGAACTGGCCTCAGTATTCTCATCAGATCCATTAGGTCCTTAAGTATCATTATGGAAAGCTTAACTTCACAATCCATATTACTCTTACTTTACTTTTTTTTTTATGTTTCAATTGCGATTTAATTACCCTGTTAGTTTTCTTTATAGATGCTTGCACGCTGGTTTAAAACAAAAAAAGCGTAAAAAAATTATGAGGTTGCCGGCAGAAGTAAATACTTAAAATTATGAAATAAGAGTGTTTTTTTTTGTTTGTTTTTTTTGAATTTCCACATTAATTGTAGTATCAAAAATTAAAATTTCATAATTTGTTACTTCAAGTTATTATTCACATCTCACTCCGAACAACAATTATATACATTTTTATATGGTTCGTTTATTAGTAAAAACATATGATGTGGTCTGCTCAAGCCCAGTACAAAATATAAATACAACTTAATTGAAATAATAATTATTATACATCTACTCGTACATAGTATTTACATTTGCATAAATTAAAATTAAAATGAACTTAATTTTCAACATTATTTTCATTGTTTTCATCATTATCGCCTTTAATTTCAACAGTTAAAATAATAAATACTTTCACCGCTGCGCAACCACTTTAATAATAACAAATGGCAATATCGACAAAGACAGAAATTTAATATTTTACGGAATATTAGTAATGTTGTAATAGTTACAGAATTTTCACAATATTCTCCATTATTAAGGGGTTATATTTGTTTGAATTTTTTTATTTTTTTTTATTGGCTTAAATTACGCCAAAACATTCCTAGATTTATAATCAATAACGTCCAAGCATGAAAAAAGATTGTGCGGTCGAGGGACCCCCGTCAGGAACGAAGTTCCTTACGTTATTTTTTCAACTCTAAACGTGATTTAATATGTAGATTTCTATTAATTCTATTAGTGTATTTTCGTCACGCCAAAAAACGCTATCCTCTTTCATTCAACCCTCTCTCACACACACACACTTTCTCTCTTTCTAATTAGTATATTTTATTTTCTATCATTTTTTCAGTGTAAAAATGTAAAGTAAGGATTTAAATCAAAAAATTTCATTTAATAAATTAAATATAAAATAGTGAATTATAAATTATATAAAATAATGACACAATATCGTATGAATTAAAATGAAAACAAAAAGTAGGTTTAAATAAAATTTACACGTGTTTAGAATTGAGGTTTAACAGCGGACCGCGCACAATGCTTGCTGTTCGAATCTCGATACTCGCACGCGTACACACACATACACCCGTGTATAATAGAAAGAGACGAAGAGAAAGAAAAAGAGAAAGAGAGCGAAGGTCGCCTGGAGGACATTTAACGCTTTTTCGTTATAAAAAAAGCAAATTTCGACTACTTCTCTTTTCGGACTCGTTACGCTAAATGGTTGGTATACACTGGTGAAGTGTTGGATGTTTGTGTCAAATCAAAGTATTGTAAAGTGTGTGAATATTGGAAGAAAAAAGGAAGAAACTGCAGAATATGAAGAATGTTTTGCTGACCATGAATTGCATTGCCAAGCAAATCATGAGGGTTCGGCGGGCAAATGGAGGTCGACGTCGTCGCTGATATGTTTCAGCGCTCCGAAGCACTTCTTAATGTGAAATACGTCAATTACATTGGCGATGGGGACTCGAAGACCTATAAAGGAATTATTGACGCCAATCCGTATGGAAATGTTTCTCAGTTGCTAAAATGAGTGTATTGGCCATGTTCAAAAAAGAAAAAATACCAAAGGCCTTGGGGGCCGAGGTAAATTGACGGGTAAGCTCATTGATGAACTTAATATTTTTACGGACTTGCTATTCGACGCAATACTAGGTCAGTTGAAAAAACGAGAAATAACATATACGGGCAACCCTCTACCGTCAAATATCTACAGATGAAAAACTGCAACACGATAAGTGTCCAGTCGGAATCGATTCTTGATGCTTTTGGCAATGGAGCAAAGAATTAGGTACTCTTTCTACTTATAAGCATAAGCCTTCTATGCATAAAGATGTTTTTGAAGCAATCAAGCCGATTTACGAAGAACTAAGCTCTGACGATCTTCTTTCATGTTGCTTGGGTGGGTATACCCAAAATCAAAACGAATCATTCAACGCAGTTGTATGGACCATCACACCGGAAACAGTGTCAAGCGGAAAGACTGTGCTTGATATAGCGACCGATATCGCTGTCATCACTTTCAACAAGGGCTTACCAGGAGTATGTTCTATCTGCGATGCACTAGGACTAACGGTTGGACCTACATTATTCGACTTTTGAATGGAATCGGACGCCAATCGCATAAAGGTCGCTGAGCGCTCCATTTCCGAGATTGAGGAAACGACTAGAGAGAAAAGAGCTAGAGGACCAGAATACGACTTTGGACTTGCAATTGTACGGTGCTGGGGTAGCAGAGTAAAGATAAAAAAAAAAAGATTATGGATCATATTATTATGATTTCGATAAGTTATAGCAACTTTAAATGAGTTTTTCTCGAAACCGTGTTTTTGAAATCAGTACGCAACAGAGCTCTTAGAATTTTCATCCGATTGACTTGAAATTTTAACTGTAGTTTCTTCATTCGATTATCTGGTGAATTACACACGATTTTAACGATTGGTAAATAATAAATAAAAAAAATAAACAATTTAAGTCGATTTTTTTCGTTTAAACAATCGCCATTTTGCAAAAAAAGGTCCTAAAATTATAATCGTATGTACTTCACTAGCAAAACTCATGTAGTTTATGAAAAAAAAATTTTATGCTTCCAGATGGTGATCTAAGGGACTTCTACAGCGTGCCGCGGAGATACTTTTTTAAATGTTGCTTTTAGTTTATTGACCAACAGCCGCCATTTTGTAAATTTATGCCAATAAAAAAATTGTTTTCATATTCCTGAAGAGTTGCTTAATCGATTCATATATTATTTGTTTATGATTATTTAAAATCGAAATCATAAAAAAAAGTGAAAAAATTGAAAAAAGGCCTTTTTTGGGAGCTCGAAACAGATATAAGCCTTTAAATAATGTTCACAATAATATTTATCGGCATCATGAACTTTTATTATTCCCCATATTAGTGTAGTTCTGATATAATTAATTAAACTTTTATCGAGTCTCTTTTTGATTATTGATTACACGGCCGTCGGAGTAGCGAGGGGTGGTAGGGGAGAGGCGTTAGAAGTTTAATTTCTCGCACTAGTCGATAAACATTAGCATGTACGTGAAGCGCGGGACGAACGTAGCGCGAAACCATAAGTTTTTCCGCTACCGAAAATCGCAAAAAGCGCCTAAAGAGGTTTTCACTTGAAAAATAGTGTTCATCTCTTGGTAAAGTGCGAGAATTAAATTGTAGAGTTCGCCGGAACCCCTACTCCTCTGAGGGAAATTGACACAGCAGCGATCGTGTTCATTGGAGAATATTTTTCCGATGTTTGCAACACTTTTATTAGTCTTCATCGCAACGGTAGCTTTTATAAAATGTGCACCCTACGCAGCGGCAGCGTTCGTTTTTGTGTACCGTCTTATTACCGGAACGGTATACGTCAAAAATTATTACCTGTTTAGAGGCGCAGAATATAATCAGCAAGGTAAGCCTTTGGGCGTCTTCTCGGCGTAAGCTTAATTATAGGCGCACGCCAAAACTACCGATCGCCGTATAGAGTAAATAGTTTGGATAAAACTCAAAATTCCTTTCCCTGCTTTTCGGTAATCTCTAATTACCCTACTATAAATTTGCCTTATTTATTTTTTGAAAGCGCCCTAACGAGGAACATCTTCGCAAAGAACTTTGCTTGTGCGTATTTCTACACTTTCCGGTCTGCAAAAATTTCCCTCTCTCACTCTCTCACTCTCTCTCTCTCTCTCTCTTTCTCTCTCTCTCTCTGTTGCTCTGTCTCTCTCTGTGTCTCCCTTTCGCTGGTTTTCCGGCTGCATTCGGTTTTAATAAATTTCCCTTTGATATTATTTAGCCTGAAATAAACCTCTTTACGTCGGCTTGATTTATGCTTTCCACTTTCACGCATTCAACTCGGTCCGCCACTAAATATGAATCTGGCAAAAATTACAGCCAGCTCCCTGCCGCGCTAGTAGTCCGTGTCAAATTTCATCCTCGACTCCTTTAAATTTGTATTTAATTTGTTTCGCTATTCTGCATGCCATCTGATATGGCTACTTTTTCGCGTTTAGTAACCATTCTTAATAACATCCGATTACAAAGGTATTCATCGCGTCTGGCTAATTAATTTTACCCCGCTCTGTCTTCCTATAATTTATACTTCTCACTACCTCGCTGGAGATTTAGGTTACTTCGCTGCAGGCTGCTGTCGAAAAAAGAAAATAAAATGAAAGCGGCCAGTTTTGGTATTGCGGGCGGGAAACTGGTTTTTCGGTAGTTGGGAAAAAGGCGCAGTTTTTACGGCCATATGCCAGGAGCATTTTGCTTCGGAAGCTAACGTTACACCGTTTCGTGAATTTCTAGCTAGAGCAGCTGGTGATAGCAACGCAGCATCAACTGTAGTTCAAGCGAATACACGCAAAACTAACCTTCCGTGCTCGTGACAGCGACAGAAACACACTAAAAGCAGGCCATCATTTATTTCTTAAATAGTGAGATATGTTTTTTCGTCCGTACCTTAATATTCGGCATTATAATTATTAATTATTATTTTATTATTATTAATAAATATTACGTTTTTTCTTTATTATCTTCTGTCAATAGTGTCATCGACATTATTATTATTTTTTATTTATTTTTTATTTATTTTTTGTTTATTTTCATAATATACAATACGAAATATACACACACACACACATATATATATATATATATATATATATATATATATATAATGAGACATTGTAACGGCAATGTTTTAACATAGTCACCAAGTGCAAAAATTAGCATTATAGGTGAGTTGTTATTAATTCTTAGTTACATTATTAAGCACATTTACCATACAAAGAATCATGCTCGTTTTACAAACCTTATCGAGTATTAGGTATAAATGTATCCATTTAAATAAATCTGCAAGAAAACACACAAACCCTAGGGAACACTCAAGGTACGTACATGTACACACGCCAAAACGGTATTTACACTAGAAAATCCACAAACCCAACCTACTACCAGTTCAAAAACGTTGATCACCAGCCGCCAAAATTAATTTTTCTTTCATTACGTTACGAAAATAATATAGAATATTGAAGGCATTATTTCCATTTATAGCTATAGGGAGAAATTAGCGGTGGTTTTAAGTGTCGGAAGGTGTTACATTCGAAAACTAAATGCTAAATGTTGTTAACATTGTCAGTTCTGCGCAAACGTCAGTTTGGCGCATTGACTAACTTGAATATCTGTGGAGCTACTCTTCGAAATTCCCACGACCAGAAAGTATTTGCGCGTTAAAAAAAGCGTATACTTAAATGCTTCATTTTGAGTTCACTTGCAATGTTTGGAAAAAAATGAGATGGGTTATGCGTCCGGTATTACAATGAAACCAACGTGACTGTCGAGCACTCTAGCAGTTACACGTTATCGGTATAACTTTTTAACAATTTTCAAGTTGGTGTGGTGCCCTAATCATTTTTGATGCTTTTATTAAGATGGTATTTTTTAATGGAGAAGTCTAAACTATTTGTTATTCTTTATACCTAAGATTATAGCTTATCCAATAAGGAGTATATCTAATGGGAAAATATTAGCCATTACATAGGCAGCAGTGGAAGAAGCGGTTCTATAGAATGATGAAATATTTAATATGGACTTTCTCTTCTGCTGTTTGTCGATTTTAGAGAACAGTAAGTTTGTATAAATGCTCGAACAATAACAATAAATTAGTCGAATCGACCCTTTATAAAGAATGATTCTCTTCTTATAACATAGCTCGCGAAGTAACCTAATCAGTCTAGCATAGAGTTTACAACATTTATTATTTATCGCATCCATGTGGGGCTTGAAAGTAAGTTTATTGTCCAGTAACACCCTGAAGTATTTCATATTGCAAACCATGCGATTCGGTTTTTCAGAGATTACACCTTAAGATTTCTAACACTGTCCGTTACACTTTTCTTTCCCAAACATAATTGCCTCGCATTTCTCTAGCAAGAACGATAAACCCAATTCGGTTATTACGATTTCTAAACTTTTACGGGCAAGTTCAATTTTATAAAGGTTAGCGTAATGTTTAAGATTGAAAAGGATACACAGATCGTCTGTTTAAGAAATTAATGTAGTGTCTAAGTTTAATATTTCACGAAAGTTCTTCTGAACCTTGGAATAAAGAATATTCCATTAGGTCAGACCCAGAACAGAGCCCTGTGGAACTCCAGAGGAAACCTTTCTGATAGAAGAGGTGTTGCTAATGTGCAGCCGTATCATGAAAATAATTAATGATAATATTAAAGAGAGGAAAGGATTCACTTTACAGCTATTCCGAATTTGAATTATTGCTGACTATCTGCAATGGTCAAATGCTTCCTTAACATCAAAAGCTACGATAAAGGCAGATTGTCCACTAGTCAAAGTATTCCGAATGAAAGTTACCAATTTATAGACCAGACTCTTAGCGAACTGCCTCGTTCTAAAACCATACTGATTTGCATGTAAAATTCATTTTTTATCTATTTCCTGTAGTAAATAACGATCTGTAAATTTTTTCGTAAATTTTCCCACAAGAATTTAGTAACGAGATAGACCTGTATCTCGTAACTTCAGTTGTGCTTTTATTTATCTTTTGCATTAATATCAGCAATTTTCCGGACTGAGCGGAAAATTTCTGTTTCGAGACATTTTTTTTGGAAATGGAATAAGCTAGGGAAGTGAAATTTAATCAGTTTGACGATTTCATTAGTGATCGTGTCTCTAGATAGTCTATTATTTAAGGATTTAATGGTGTTTTTGTAATTATTTATTGACTAGTGTTTAGGCTAAATTGATAGAGCAAATAATGCGAGTAAAAATATATGGAGAATAATTAATAATATTGTAAATAAAAGGAATAAAGTATCAATTGATGATTGCATTTGCAGGCATTTTGGAACCGACTCATTATTAGTGGAGAAATTCAGTGAATATTTTGCAAAATCAGTAGAACAATATAAACATAAGTGTGATGTCCAGTTATTGAATTCAAATGATGAAAACAGGTTGATGTGTTCTTTTTTCATTCCTCCAGCTGATAATATACAAATCGAAGCAATAATAAATAGCCTAAAAAATTTCAAAGCACCAGGTTGGGATAGCATTAGGACTATATGGACATTAAGCGAAATTTAGAGAGATTCGTTCCTATACCAACAAACATGATTAATTATTCTATAAAGAGTGGTACCATCCCTCAGGGGCTAAAAAAAGGAATTATTAAACCAATTTACAAAAAAGGAACTCAAAATAAGCTGGAAAATTACCGCCCTATAACAATAATTTCGGTAATAGCGAAAATTTTAGAACATTACGTAAACAGTCATTTAAAGAGTTACCTAGAAACAAATAATCTCCTTTACGAAAATCAACACGGATTTAGAGGAAAAAGATCCACCTTAACGCTATTAAGTAAATTGGGAAATGAAATAAATATGGGACTATCGATAGGGAATCAATTTATAATTACTTTCATTGACCTATCCAAGGCGTTTGACTTAGTAGATCATGATTTATTAATAAAGGATTTAGAAAAGATTGGTATTACTAACAGACAACTCCAATGGTTTACAAACTATATTAAAAATAGGAAGAATTGTGTAAAAATTGCAAAAAATGAAAGTAGGGATAGGATGTTATGGTGTCGGACAAGGAACCATACTGGCTCCCATTCTTTTCTTGATATATACTGACTCGCTTCACAAATATATTAGAAATGCAAAGGTGTTTGTGTTTGCGGATGACATTGCGCTATTGATAGAACACAATAATATACAAATGGCAGAGAAGTTACTTCAGGAGGACGTTGATAATCTTAGTAAATGGGCGCATGACAGGAGGTTAGCAGTGAACATAAATAAATCAAAGATAATGCATATTCGAAACATATCCAAACATGCTACTCATGAACCGCGGATTATCATCCACAGTAGCGAATGTGTCCATGATTTATATTTAAGGAACAACAGTCCAGTTTGCGCATGTAAACCATTAGAAAAGGTGCAGGATTTTAAATATTTAGGGGTTTTTATAGATATCAATATGAATTGGAAAAAACATATACAAAATTTAAGTGTAAAAATCAGACAGACCATTCCAGCATTAAATAAGATGAAACAAGTACTTCCATATGAAACACTAAAAATTTTTTTTAACGCAATGATAATGTCTAGGATATTATATGGTATTCAAATATGGGGAGAAGCGAAGAAATCACAACTTAACAAGATAGCGAAATTGCAGAAAAGATGTTTAAAATTACTGCTTCCTCATGGGGGGCATAATAATTCAACATCATCATGGTGGAAGGTAAACAATGTGATGTCGCCAAAAATGTATTATTATTATTATAGAGTATTGGAGCTCAAAACCAATAATATCAGAATACCATCAAGACCTAAAATTAGAGTTACGAGAGATCGAAATACAAAATACTTTATTCAACCAAGGGGGACCAATTTAAGGATTGATAATACACAGCAGACAGTACTAATTAAATTACTACGGGAAATTCCAAGTAATATATTAAAGGAGAATAGATTAGGTGTGTGGAAGGAAGACGTAAACAAATGGCTGATAGATTAGTGTGCAGATTAAGAAACTTTCGAGGATTCTTCTATTTGTACTACCATGTCGGTGACTTCTTTATTTCGTAAATTAGGTTCCTAAATTTCTCTTTGCTCAGCACAGGAACTACAACAGGTGCATGTAGATGATTTTCAATAATGTAGCGGAAAAGATCTTCTTTCTTTTACATTAGTGGGAATGATTATTCTGAGTGTGACTGGTTGGTGATGTATAGGTGCTAAGTGTGTAGTCATAAGAAGTTACTGTACTAAATTAATTAAATTACTATAGTGATAAGAAATATTATTTTAGATGTATTGAAATGTTATTAGTAAATTGGAAATTTATGTCAAATAAACGATAATGAGGGTGACGGGAACTCACGAAACGGGCAAAATTGCCTTGTGAGACCCACAACTTTCTTATTTAAAAATAAAAAAAAAAAAAAAAAAAAAAAAAAGATTCGAAATACATTAATCTAAAAGGGAAGAAATATTCCGAAACAAAATGTTGCACTTTTCCTGATTTTCATTGAAATATGTATTTTTATATTTTATTACTAAGGTATTAAAAGTTTTAAACTTTTCCGAAATATATTTTTAAATAGTTTCCTCCAGGCGCTTGATTGATTAATAAAGTGCTTCTTCGAGCGAGTTAATTTTACTGGAGAGATTAATTTTTTAAATTTCTGGTTTAGTAGCTTTTTTAAACACAATCCTGTGACATTTAAAATTATTTCTTATTTTAGATTTTTTCTTCCTAATGGTATTTTTATTTGGTCTTTAAGTTTTTCTGGCATCCACTAGTCATTTAGTGAGGGATTAGATAAATAGTAGTTATTTATCTAATTCCTCACTAAATGACTAGTGGATGCCAGAAAAACTTAAAGACCAAATAAAAATACCATTAGGAAGAAAAAATCTGAAATTGTATCTTACTAAAAACATTAGCGATTGTAGTAGTAATCACTAATTGTTTTTAGTAAGATACAATTTCAGGTCAGATATTTTTCCATCAACCACAGTAAGGTTGTGATTAATATTGATAGTGTTAACAATTTTTGCAATAAAGCTGTTGTTTTCTAAGGCAGTTGTTAATTTGTTGAGGTTGATTTTAAATTGTTGATTTTTAATGTGTTTTCGTTAAAAGAATCACGAAGTTGCATAAGGAAACGTTTATAAGCGGTGAGTTCTCTGCATGTACGAGTAAACAGGGTGTGGATTTTATGGGCTACCATAAAATAATCAATAATGCTATTCCCATTATAATTTTCGAACGTTGGGAAACGGTTATTTAAGATTATTAAGTTATTCCTATAAATAAGATCGTATAACATGTGAAAATTTTTTATTCCAGTTTAATGTTATTTTCTAGGCTCTCTCTCTCTCTTTGAGTCGTATCGCTCGATTCCGAGCGTCGTGACTACCTCTATTGGTATATTTTAGTTGTACAGAATAGGCAGCGCTCATGGCAATTGCTATATACAGTACGAATGTGTACGCGCGCAAGACCACACCCGGAACTAATTGGTAATCGTTTGATTTACATCGTTATACAAGTACAGTCCCCCGTGTGTGTGTCTGCTGTGTGTACTGAACTAGCGCGCATATGATGGTATGCTTGTTTGCCATTGCCTTCCATGTGATTATTAGCGATTATTTTAAATTTAATTCTTGTAATAAGTTCGTCGTCGCTCGGGAACCTCCATAACGGAAGTCAAGCGCTCTAGCAACTAGGCTATCGTGACGATTTTCTAGGATGGGTAGACGAATATTGAAATCACTTACAATAACTGGACACAATTGAACGTTAATAATAATATTGCAATTATTACAATATAAAGTAAGGAAGAACAGCAGAAACTACTTGTAAATAAAGAAATTCGGAATAATTATTATTATTATTGATTATTATTATCATTACGGTCCTCACTGATAGTTACAGTGTAAAAATACATTATAGTGTTAATGATGGCGGCGAGTTAAATCAAATTTTACAACTTTATAACTTAACAATGCTAATGCAACAGTATATACTCAGCTATAAGATAAAGTGTCGTATGTATATGTGAGCTAATGTATACCAAAATCATTTATTATATCCATTTTTCAGTAGTTGTTTCCAGTATTTTTATCCTAATATAATCTAATCCTAATATAATCTCTAATATAATCAAATATTTATAATATTTATATGGACATCTGTTTTTATTTCATTTTCGGTATATTTACTGAGGATTTTAAGTTTGATTTATATCTCGTTACATAACGATATTTTTTTTTTTTTTAATAACATTGAGAAATTTATATAAAAATTCCGAAAATGATAAAGAATTTCGTTCGGTTGTTACACTAGTATTCTAGTTATTAATGATGTACAGCGGGCTGACGAGTTAAAAAGAAATAATGTCAGTTGAGTGATAACTTTGAAAAACCATTTAATTTTTTTCAGTGATGGAAGCGAGTGATAACTTTAGAGCGCTAGTACTTTTCCGCTAATAGAGGATAACAAAATATCCCGATACAGTTTATGTCCCTTTTATTCTTACAAATGATGCCATATGATTATGGAGTACGTAACTCCGGAACATGTCGGCTATTTTTAATATTTTTTTTAAAATATAATTTCTGTAGTACACGTTTTTTTGTAATATTTTTAATAAATGTTCAAACGAAAGTTGATGTAAAAGTTACGATTGCCAATAAAGTAAGTCGACCGAAGAGTTCGCACTTTTTCATTTATTTTATTTTGCTTCTTAGCTATTACGGAAATTCTATGAAAATTCTAGTTATTGAAATATTAAGAAAGGTTATTGGAAGAAGCATTAAATTCAACAAATTATCGATTATGCCGTAATGCCTTACGGGGGGGGGGGATAAGTACATCGTCAGAAGTTAAATCGTTTTCGGGAGCTAATTTTTGCAATCTTTTGCCGAGAAAAATTACCTGTTTGATATTTGAACTAGACGATCCTTGCTAGATGTAAACTCGTACGGAAAATTGAGTTAGTCTGGGATAGGATCGCATTTTTCAAAATCTGCAGTGAACAACGATATTATTTTGTCGCGAAACACCACTAGTCTTCTACATAATCCTTTGATTGCTCAATCATCATTACCATCATCATCATTACTATTATTATTAATTATTATTAGGCAAACTCTAAGCTGTAAACCGGCGATTTTTTCGATCGGCCAATATTGTTAATACGACCGCTAGATTGCACTTTTCTCCTTTGTCTATTATCCGGCTATTAGATGTTTAGGACTGATAGAGATGTCTTCCCATTTCTTCGTTTGATAGTGTGGCTGCATCACAGAATTTTATGATTTCGGGGCGCGAAAAAACAAATACTCGGGCAAAGTAATTTGTGCCGCGCTTGAAATTACTAAGCTTACCTTTCTATTTCATTACCTTTTAAATCGCTGAATGAGAAGAGACAGCCATGTTTAAAACCCGAAAACAACTGTTTATTACCGTTCTAATAGTCGAGCTTCGCGCGGTCTTTATAATCACGTTTCCGAACTTGTTTTTAAGTTTAAATTAAACCAGCAACGAAAGGGGGGGGGGGGGACTTTTTGAAAATAATCTGGCTCGCAATAAAACGAAAAAGTTTTTTATTAGCGGCCATGCAGGTTGCTACCGTCGACGGTAGCACTCATCGCACCGTATTGAGTTTATTGTTACTCCGCTCCGTCATCGAGTACACGGCTCGGCCGACTTTTATATACAAGATTTTCTCTTCATTCTTCATTTATGTGCTTATCTTTTAGACAAATTTCGTCGCCTTTTTATACGCGCCGTTTTTCGCGTTCCTTTTCGGCAGTGACTGGCTTTCGCGTGATTTTCAGCTCTGTTCTAGTTATTCTCGACGCTGCGCCCGGGGAGAAGGTACTCCGGTAGCACAGTTGCCACCGTCAAGTTTACGATCAAATATACGTGTCTAAATATTATATGCGCGGGTGTAATTTTCTAAATAATAAAACAGAAGAGGCATAGTAGAAGCAGTCGGCCGGCTAGCCGGAGGTGGATGGTGAAAAATATTTGACCGGGTTTTTCCATTCCGGCAAAAATAATGTTTTTTCGTTCTCATAGCCGTCGTTTTATTTCACTTTAGACGCTTACATCAAAGAGTTAGCTGGGCGCTGAAACAGACGACTAAAAGCTATTACCGTAGGCCACTTTTCGACATTTTATTTATCCGTTTCAATTCTTTCCGTTCCTAGCGCACAGTCTGAATCCTGTCAACGAGCAGCTTCTCCTCACTCGTTCCAGCCTATTATTTCGGTAGTCCTATGTTCCCGATCGTAGTAGAATTATTTAATAATTTACAGTGCGAAGCGAGCGAGAGTGTACAAATGATGTTTGTTTTTTTTTTTTTTTTGTTCCGCGTTGGAAAGAATCGAAAGCGAAACATATTTTGGTAATGACCTCCGAGAAGTAGCTGGAAATTTATAGAAGTCGATAGATTTTTTTCCAACTTGACATATATGCGCGCACACTAAACTCATTTTGCAAAGGGCGGTGGCTGTTAGTTTAGCGTTCCGGTACGATTTCGGCTACATTCCATACCTAGGGCTTTTTCGTTCGACGATTTGACAACAGGCACGTGAAGAAGCTCTGAGGACCAAAGGATGAGCAGGTGACGCGTGTTCTAGAAGTTACGTGTATCATCATCTCCACCTTTGTCTGTCGAACAGCCGCATTTTTTAAAAGTTTGTGTCGGTTTTACGGTTGTCGTACGAGTTTCGAAATATCAACTTGCGTGAATTCCGCCGAAAACCGGTACAAAAAATCGGCCGTATTTCCTAAAGACAAAAGGCCATTATAATTTCCAGAGTAGATCTGTCGACCTGGATAAGTATATATATATATATATTATATATTAATTACAACGTAATTCTTAGGCTACCCCCCATTAGAAAAAATGTCCCAATTTTATGTAGCGTTTGTTATTTTTTTAAACGGGATTTTTGTTATTGTTATTTAAAAAATGTCACAATTTTATGTAACGAAATATGTAACGAAAAATGTAACGAAAAAATGTCTTAATTTTATATAATGAAAGTTAAAAATGTTAGGATAGGATTTCTGTGATTATGTTATTTTTTTTTGTGTTGATGCCAGTAATAATTACGTTGTAAATTTTAATCATTTTGACAGAAATGAAAGCAAGAGGGGTCAAGTCAAGGAGTACAGCTCCTTGCGAAGCCAAAATGGCTGAGTTATATATATATATATATATATACATATATATATATATATATGTAATGTATTAGAAATGTAATTGATTTCACCGATGTAGAATTGATACGACATGCTGGAGTGATTGCGAATAAGCGTCGATTTTGACTAGCGATATTTTATTTCAAAAATGGAAACTGCACAGTAGCCCTAACATTCGTATTTGAAAATTTCTTTTTGCAAATGTTTTTTTTTTTTTTTTTTTTTTTCATTCTATTGACAGCAGCCTGCCATAAACAATGGTGATATAAGAATAGAAGGAAAGGGGGGAGAAGAATGTTATAAGTCTTCCATAACAGACCGGGACGGCGAAGCGAATTAATCGCCTTTTTTGAAGTCGATTTAGTAGGAACTGCTTGAAATTTAAACAAGTGACGAGGAAACATTTAAATTATAAATGTAAACAATTGAAATTGACCCACAATAAATATAAGCACTGTTTGTTCAAATATATGTTCGCAATAGTTTTATGAAGTCTGACAAGTTCATATTGATATTTATGTATAAAATACATCGTTTTAATGTTATTCATTATGAGTATTTTTCTCCCGTAAACCACTCTACATTATAAATATAAGCAATTGAAATTGACCGTTTGAATACGAAACGATGTATTTTATACATAAATATCAATATGAACTTGTCAGACTTCATAAAACTATTACGAACATATATTTTAACAAACAGTGCTTATATTTATTGTGTTTTATATATGTATATTAGTCGTTCATTTTTAATGTGTTTTACAGTGTAGATAATGTTATATATTTTTTGCTAATTGTGAATGACAGATGACGTTCGTGTAATATAAAAAATATTACACATTACTAACCGAACGTTAACGGTCAATTTCAATTGTTTACATTTGTAATTTAAATGTGTCTTCGTCACTTGTTTAAATTTCAAGCAGTTCCTAATAAATCGACTTCAAAAAAGGCGATTAATTTACTGCGCCGCCCTGATCTGTTATGGAAGATTTATAACATTTGCAAAAAGAAATTTTCAATCACGAATGTTAGGGCTACTGTGCAATTTCCATTTTTGAAATAAAATATCGCTAGTCAAAATCGACGCTTATTCGTAATCGCTGCAGCATGTCGTATCGATTCTACATCGGAGAAATCAATTACGGATCAAGTCTTTCGACTACATAGTATTGAGGATCTACATGAAGAGTATTTTAGTATAAGCAATTTGATAACCTGTAAACAGCATAATGAGAATGATAGTTTTCATTGTGCGGTGAAAAACGTTATGGTGATGAAGAGCTGGTACGATCATGTTATCAATCCGCTGAAGCTTATAAATAATCTCAATATAAATGATTTAAGTCAGTTGTTCATTACAGCCACCAAAGAAATATGATAATTACATTATTTCCAAATTGTATTGGAGACATTTATACATTTTTACCCGATGGATTAGAACAGGATGATACGATAAAATCATTTCTACCATGTTACAAGCATGAGCATGATGGAGAATACTATTATATCGATGGCGATACATTACGACAAAGCACTCGAAATTATATGAAAGTAAAAGAATGTATCGATTGCCAACGTCCAATTCGCGCGAATTAAAATTCATTCATTCGTTCTATTGTATATATTTTTGTATATATTTTTTCCTTTTTCCCTCGATATCTGCTTTTTTCATTCATTCTATTGTATGTATTTAGTCCTAAATATTTTTTCATTTTTTTCCGCTTCTTTTCGATTCCGTTTATTTAATTTATTTCTCCTTTTCACTCTCCCTCTCATAACTTAAAATACTGGTAATGATGAAATTTATAAAAAATCTGAATCAGCCGTGCAAAGTGTATATAATTATTGTTTAATTTTCGAATGTAATCCCGCATAATTTGTTCATATCTTTTAGATTAAAAAATTATATTTTTTCTGTAATGCACCGATTTTTTTTTTTTTAGTAACAAACTAATCTAACTGTTTAACTTTTTCATATTTCCGCAGCTGTGAGAGTTTTCATCAATTTGTAAGATACAATCTCAGACTCGTGTTCTCTCAAAATTTTTAATATCTTTCGTAATTACATTTTTATAAAAATACGTATTCAGATTTAATATTTTTTATTTCACAAGCATTTTTTCGCGATATATATGAGGTCGTCTATGAACCGCTTTGATCAACCGTATAGAGAGACAGATAGAAAAAATCTTTAGTTTATGAGACACAGAATGTTCGGAAAAAAAACACGGAAAGAGAACCAAACGACGCGTGTGTTTTCATGGCAGCATCTTAAACGTGCGTGAGATCGGAGTATAGTTGTGAGGAGCGAACGGGGGTTAGGGCAGATTCCGGGTTTAAATATTATGCTTAGGATAAGTTTGAAATTATTATACTTACACGTTAAGTTTAAAAAAAAAATTTGGTAGCGAGGAACGAATGACGCGTGCGATTTTACGGCGGCTAACGCTATGTTGTATATATGCGCGGGATCGGGCGTACGCTTTTGCAGATGTCAGTATGATCGGGGAATCGGGGAATCGGGAAAGTAAAAAAATATACTTAGATTCTGTTTATATTGCTTATGCGTAGGCTTCCAAATATTAATAAAATATGGTATTGGGAACTGACGGCGCGTGCGCTTTTGCGGCGGTTAACGCTGTTTTGGATATATGCGCTGGATTGAAATATATATGTGTGAGGTGTGAGCGGGGGTGTTAAGTTAGTTTCCAGCCTTAAATAATATACTTGGGGGGTTAAATTTTGGAAATTTTATACTTACGCCCGGAATTTTGAAAAATCGCTGTAGCACTGTGAGTGGGAGTGGCGAGCAGGGACTTGGGTTAGTTTCAGACATGAAAGAATATACTTATGTTAATTTTTAATCTATTCGGAATATCGGAAATGCTGGGGAAACCGTACGGGGGGGGGGATTTGGGGGAAACTTGGGTGAATTTTCAGCGTCCGAGCAAGAAATTGGGTTACTTTTTGCCTGTCGAATAAATTACTTTGGTTAGTTTCTGCACTGTGCACACGGTTCTGAGGTTGTGACGTCAGAGCTGCCAGAGTTGTCCTTTACTGACTACTCAATCCTCCGATTTTTTTTATCCTTCGTACTCGCTCACTGGTCGTCGCGCTAGCCTAGTTGCTAGAGCGCTTGGCTTCCGTTACGGAAGTCTCGGGTTCTATCTCGGGCAACGACAGAAATTTTTACGAAAAATTAAATTAAATACTCGCTAATAGTCATGTGGAAAGCAATAATGTACATAGCAGCCGACACACACGGCGCTGCATTTATATATCGATAAATCAAACACTTACAATCAGTTGCGAATGAAGTCTTCCGTGTACACCGGCGCTGCCTTTAACAATTCCCTAGAACACTATGCCCGTGTCTGTACAGCTGAAACGTGTGAATAGGTAGTCGCCGACGCTCAGGAATTAAGTAGGGCACTATAAAGAAAAATAATTCGCTCACTTAATTGCACTCTTCTCTCACTTCATTCTATCCAAATTGGTTTGCTTTGGGTTCCTAGCCGTATGGAGATAGAGGATAATGAAATGCCGGATTTCGCGGCTCACTGCGTCTTCCCGCTTCTTTTTCACTGAAATTCCGCCTTCTAATTTGCTTTCCCTATGTAAATAAAGCTTCATACTAGATTCTGTTCAGATATCTACGCCTTTTCCTTTTCCAAATAAGTTTCCTTCTAGCTTTCAGTCTTCCTACCCGGTTTTGGTTTTATGATTTCCCTCCGATCCGCTATAGTCTCTATTATTCCTTTGCGTCTTAATCGTACTCTCCTCTCTTCCTTACGTTTTCGTTTTCTTTTCGCACTTGCCCCTAACTACCCTCTTCATGCGAACAATCTAAACAAGAAATGGTTGGCACAATTAATATAATTAATTATAGGTATATTATAAGAATAACGAGGAAAAAATGGGAGGAAAAAAAACGGTGCTACATCGCGAATTCGGAAAAACTGGATGTAGTTTGAAGTTCCGTTAGAAGACGTAGGGAGACAACAACGCTTTTTGTAGTTTACCAGTTATGCCCGCGATGCTATTTAAATATGAATTACTCTCTTTTCCCGCCAGTTTCTCCTGAACCGTGAAGATACTATGCGCTTGTCAGGTAGAAGACGTTTTCCTGTACAATAACGGACTGTAAACAAATGCAGCAAAAAATCTAAAGAAATACAGTCAAAACAAACATCAACGTTAATTAAACGGACCGGTACAGATAATGAGATAGGACCGATTAGGCCAAGTTGCGTATTTTAAAGTAATTACGTGTGTCGCGACCACCGAGCTTGATCAGAGATTAACGAGATAAACTGCTGTAATTTTAAGAGACGGTCGCACAGCGATACGAGAAGCCAACTAAATTCTCCTAATGTATTCGAGGTATCCAGCCCGATCACCTGCGCGTTAATTAAAAGGTGTTGTAGGAAGATAGCGGCTGACTCGAAATTAATTTGTTACGACAGTTCTCGCCGTAGTATTTATCGCAGGATGATTTTCCGCTCTGACATCTCTGTGATTAGCGGACGTTGAAAGGATTAATCTTTCACAAAAACGTCTTCATCCAGCTTATTAGTATATACTGTAAAATATCGGCGGCATTATATATACCATGCATCCAGTTTACTAGTAATAAGTCTGCATGCACCTTCGATACGAGTTCTAAATAGCCCAGGACACTTGTAATAAATTAACGAGCTTAAAAAAAAAATTATTCCAGTAAATTACTAAAAAATTTCCATTATCTTAAATTACGTAAAGGTTGGTTCGTTTTATTTTTTTGGAGTTTCTTGACTCTACGAGGTTTCATACTTGCACGACTTTTACAATTTGTATACGTCCGCTCATCCTATTTCGCTTATTGTTGATTTGATACGTGTTTCCAGCCATCCGGGCAACGTTGGTGTAAGACGCCTGATTCTTCCGGCTTCCTTTTTTACTTTTTTCTTAAAATGAATCTAATCTTTATCCAACGTGAAAAGCTTCCATTTCAGATTCTGGTTAACAATCGCTTCTTACGTCCAACTAGTGATGAATAGGTCCGGAAGGATGTCTGCGCTGATGATATAAATCCGACTACAATTCCGAAAACACGTATCCCCGCAACTCCGACCTAGTGGTAATAAGATTCAAGTTTACATGGTTTCGCTATAGAAGCTAAAATATTGACCATGAATTCTCCGCAATTTTTCTATCTTTTCCGAATATTTTTTCTCAATGGTAAATTTGATATAAAAATATGATTTTTTCGATAATTTGGTCTATATTTTCTTTTTTGTAAAAGAAGTAAATTGTTTGTACAATGGTGTCTATGATGTTATTTGTAATTTATTCGATTATCATGACTACCTAGTCGTCTTGGCTTACTCGATTTTAAAAAGAAGATAACGAAAAGTTTTTCCATTTTAAAATATATCAATTATAGCTTATAGCTGCTTTTAAATTCTTTAGCACACTTCCGAAGCAATAGCGATAATGAAATATTTCATTGATTGATTAACGCAAAAAGAACTAAACGCACGGACTAGCAACATGATGTAGTTCCTTGGACTCCTTTAAACGACTGATTTGACCTATCATAGTTCTACGTTGACGTATTTTCTGTCCGCGAAACTTCAGCCAAGATACATTGATCTTCATATTGCCTCCGAAGCATAAACCGCAGGAAATATAATAATTTTATGTACTTTTCTGAGTTTCTTTATGTCGTCAATAAATTTATTTATTTCTTATCGCACGTACATATATAGGGGCACGACAAAGAAAAAGGGAAAACCTGACTCATTAAACTTGCAAATAAAAATTTCTGCGTTCATCATAAAAAAGATTAATAAAAGTATAAATAGCAAAACTACGAGAGAAAAAAGTACAGGGGAAACCAAGAAAACATAATATTCGTAAGCAACGATGCATACCCCAAAATTCATTCGTCGCAAATCTGCAAGTTAATTATTAAACTCGAACACTTTATACTAACATTCGTGACATTTTCGCACACATTTTTTTATAATAATTGATTAATGATTCTCGAAAAATGTAAGTCTGGCTGCTTTTGAACATAGTAAATCCGTTGAAGTTTATTCTAATTTGCATGCGCTGAATTTTTAATACACATTCACTTCTACTCCAAAGACTGGTTACATTGTTTGTCGACTTGTAAAATCAGCATTTTCAAGGGACAAAACGGGTCCTGGCAATTAGTTTCTTATAGGTTGCTTTTTTGGGGAGATAATGTGAACTAACGAAGAAACAAACTGAAATTAATTTTAAAAAAAAATAATGATCACGCAAAGATTCGGTGCAATCACTTTTTTCAGGCCAAAGTATATATATATATATATATTTATCTGTAATTCCATCGAATTGTCCAAAAAATTATTTATCCGCGTTTTTAATTTGTGCAAATTTCCGATACTACTGTACCCTGTTTGTTCTTCCGGTTTTTGTTTAATTGCGAAGTAGGCATATGAAATTTGATGACAGCTGTAACATCATTAGCACAAAAGGGTAGTTTACAGTGTTATTTTTAGCTGAATTCTTCTTTTAGGGGATAGAGCCGGATTGAACGAAAAGCAAAATCGTCAAGAATTGAAGTAATGTTCAAAGATGTTTTTGGTCACTTATAAGAATGGTGAAATTAAAAAAAAAAAAATTACGGAAAATTTTGCTATTACGAAACCCGAGTTTAAATTTCCCTTTAAAGAATTACTAACGTTACAAAATAACGTAATCTAACTGCACTACTTCGAATCGAAATATACATACTAATACTATGCAAAGGGCCTAACCGGATTGGCAGATTAAAACTGTCTATAAACGGATCGGGATGATAAGTAGGTCCTCTAATTCAGCACTAATAATGAAAACGATTATTTAAGTTTTCAGTCCGAAATATGCTAACCTAAACTCAAAATCGAATATTACGTTTTTCAGTTGTTTTTTTTTCTTTTAGGGGTGGAGTGGGGGGGGGGGATATCTCAGCCTCTAGTTGACCAATTTGAAAAAAACCTTGAAGGATCTTGTAAGGATTCTCAAATTACATCATTACGAATTGTTTCAGTAGACGGTAACGAGGATTAAGGAGTTTGTCACAAATCTTTATAGTGGCATTGGTAATGAGTAAAAATCAAAATACACATTCGATTCTAATTAATATTTTGGCAAATCTATGTTGGAAATTATTCTAAAAATGTAACATAAATTCGTATGAAAGATCAAACAAAAGATTCCGTTTAAAAGTTTTGCCGGGTTTCTAATAATTTTCATGACTAACCTTCGTAGTGTATTTTTTAACATTTATTTCGGGATACTTATGCAAAATTGAAATACATTACATTAATCTTTTTCGAAACCCATGATTAAAGTGTTTTCCTATAATTATAATTCAAAGGTTTCTTCCCGTTGCACCGTTTCATTGTCCTGGATAAGCATATCTTCGGTAATATTACCTAAAAAAAAGTATAAAGCCGGAGGTTCGGTGCGATTTTAGGGGATTTTCAAATGATAGCTTCGACTTTCGAAGCAAAGAAAGTCCATTATTTTCAGCTGAGAAAACGGGTTTTCGCGTTTTTGGTCCTGTTCCACCATTCCAAAAATTTTGAAAAATTTCAACGACATTTTTAGCATCAAAATACGAAACATATTTTTTTTTTTTTTTTTTAAAGAGAACCTTATTTTTTGTTTTATTTTTGTCGAGCTTTTAAAATTTGAAAAATCTGAAAAAATTCACGCTGATGTAATTTGAGAATCCCTATAATCCCTACAAGACGACATACATCTGCTGCGCAACATTTCTGAATTCCGATGTTGAAGTATTTATAGTCACTGAATTTTAACTGGCTTTGTTTGGTTTTAATTTAACGGACGGATCTTATTTTTCACAGCTTCTTGTCAACCAGACTCTAATCTCTATCCATTTCTTTACTCACGTTGTACATACAGATTTTGTTTAGTTCCTTCAACCGGCACCATGTACATATGCTTTGGCGGTAGCTGAATGTTTAACACCGGGTTGGACAAAAAAAGGCAATGGTAATAGTAATAACGGCAATATCGTAGTTAATCGGCGTCAATCGTTTTTTACTCGGTTAAAATGTCGTCTTTTGCGCGTCGCAGACATCATATCTATTTTTGCCCGGTCAAGGCGTTTTCACCGATAATTGCGTTACAGCTCTATTAATATCAGTGGCTCGGGGAACCATGTTGTTTATTTTCTTTCGCTTGGAAAATCCGTTTTCTTCCTCATTGAACGTATCGGGAAAATTGAATTATAGCATTTCCGTCTAGTCTGCAACAGATACGAACGATCGTCGCCGGCTCCGTAAGAACGAAGACGGATTTAAGAGCGCTGCGACGATTTTTTGTCTGCGAAATTTCTCCCATTAATTTCCTCCGCTTGTCCACTTTTGCACTGTCATCAAATAACGTTCTTCGTCCTTTTTTCTAGAAGAAGCTGTTTGTACATTCTCTCGCTTTTTTACTCTTTCACACAGAAAGCTCGGCTTTAAATTTCTTACGCAAATAAAAACCCATAGACATCTGCACGAATCCGGCCACGACTGTTGTAAACTCTAACCGTGTTCCTAAATGGCTAGTAGGCTTCGAAGAAAATTGTGTCAAAATTTTTTTTGTCTCGCAAAGAGTTGAATGTTTTTTGCCTTTTCCTCGTTTTTTCCCCCGCGAAGATTTATTTATTGTTTTTTGATCGTTCCGTTTTTTTTTTTTTGTGCGGTTCTGAGCAGTGACGCAGCATAATAGCGATAAAAAGTAGTAAAGAGAAAAGAAAGAAAAGACAAACCGGAACACTGTTTAAAATATGTTCGAGCATATTTTCCTCCCTCCTTTGCCCGATGTAATAACCACCGGCTCGGAGCGTCGTTATTTAAAGGAACTTCTGGCCGAAATCAAGTATTTCGCAATACTCTAGAGGGCATGGATTCTAATCGGCATCCGTTGTTCTAGCAAACAAATTCGTAATCAGTTCGCTATAGTCATTATCTTTTGTTATTGCTATCGTCAAATTTCATCGTATAAATGAAATGTTTTTATTTTCCCCCAACTTTTGAACGCATTACACTTTGCATCTAAGAGTGCTTCGTAGCTTTATAATAAGAATTCTCGCGTACCTCGTGGAAAATAAAATACATATTTGCGATCCGTTTTTAATACCTATTACACGGTTAATAATAATGTTAATTCGATCTTTATTAAAAATACACGTGAATAACAAAAAATAGTATAAAGGGACAGTCACCGGTAAAAACCGATTATAGATAATGACGAAGGAAATAGAACAAAAATGCAAATTCAGCACTTGAGGATGGCCAATGTCTCGGAAAGCAAAACATGTCGAACCCCGCAGTCTCAGTTTCCACCAGAAATAACCTTGATTCCACTTGGAACAAAACACAGGTTTCATTACTACTGCGCGACACTTACAAACAAAATGCTACGTAAACGATGATTGATCGGGAAAAATAACTGATTCCTACAATGCCTTTGTTTCATTATTGCGTTTTATTACAAGCAGCAGGTAGGCCCACTGTTGCAGCGTTGCATATGGAATGTGAAACGTGTTTTTTTCAACCGCCCATTGCAGCGAGTTCGCTAGGCGACGAAATTATAGTTTGTATAGTCAAATTATTCTTTGTATTTCTTGTAAAGGTTAATTTATTATTAAATACGTGTAGGTGTAATAAATACAATATTTGTCTTTATTCGCTGCTTAATTAGGTTTTGGTGTGTAGTAAAATTTTTAATTTTTTTTCACTGCTTCGGCGTAAAATGAAAAAAGTAATGTTCTTGTCATTAAGTATACAAAAAAAAAAAAAAAAAGTTATCAATTTTTAACAACTTGAGTTTAAAGAAAGTAAAGAATAAAATGAGAATGCAAATTGGAATGAGGAAATTTGAATGACATAAAACGCGGCCGAATATTTTTAAACTTCAAAGATTTTTTCGATGAAAAACACTAGGTCGCATTCCTAACCAAACGAGATAGATTTTTTTTTTTTTTTTTTTTTTTTTATCCTTTTTTTGGGCGTCGAAGAGATAGAATTATTTTTCTTCGCTCCGTTCCTTCAGCTCTTTCGATAGTTCTGGGCAGCGTTTTTCACACCCTGCATTTATACAATTCACGAGAGTGCGCCATTGGGAACGAAAGAAAAAGAAGCGAAAAAGCAAATCCTCTTTTCGCTTTTAATGTGCTTGAAATTTTTCTAAGAAAAGATTAATTTATAAAGCTTAATACGTACAACGATTGGGTTTTATCAGGGTTAATATTAATTAGCCAGCTGCTGCAGCGTATTCGGTTAGGACTTGGTGTTTTATTCAGGCAAAACCTGATTCGAATTCGACCGGCGCATTGCCCTCCAAAAGAAAAAGAAATTAAATAGTATATTTCCCCCGATGCTTTGTCGGTGAATTTTCCTCGTCCGACATTCATTGGAAAAGCTCTGAGCTTCCGCATCCACTATCTGTCCTCGGTAACAATTTGTTGCGCTAAAAACCGTTCGCGCTGGATGTACGATTATTTTATTTATGCGGTGCTAATTCGATTTAGCTTGAATATATAGCGGATCTTACGTCATACCCCAGAGTTTTAGTTTCCAATGCATATTTAGTGCTTTGACCGCCGGACACACGAAATTCTAATGTTCCAATTAGCACACTTGTACGTTTTTGAGCAGCCACTGTAGGCTACCGAATAAGTTCTTTGCCATTCTGATTACTTGCGAATTTCTCTCATAGTTCCTACTGTGCCATCCCCATACTCCAAAATATTTAAATTTCCACACCTGCTCTTCCGGCCCTAGATGATTTCGAATGTTGCGTTTTGGTCGATTTTCAGATGATAATCATTGTTCCTAGAGAGTTTCCCAGTCATATCTGTTGCCAGTTCTATTTTCGCCGTCAACGTTTAACTATTTCGTTTTCGACTAATTTCTTCTACCGTAATAATCTGTCCTGCATACCTCACTCTCTCTCTCTCTCTGTGTTGTATGTTTATCTCTCTAACATAGTATTTTCATTCTCCTCCTTATTACGTGGTATTTTCACACGTGTAACGTTTCTAACGGACAAAAGAATTCTTTAGTAATAACTTTCAACTGAAGAATTGTGTATCATCGGAAATTGAACCTTTCGATCATTTTTCATCTCGCTTCTTCATTTTCGTTTCTTATTACTTTTATTACCAGTCTAGCTCAATGCTCAATAATATTTGTCACAGCGAGTCTTCGTTTGACCTTTAAATATTTTAATTTGGATATCGCGGGAGATTCTTTTAGTATAGGCTAGTGCTTATAGCGGTGCTAGCTCGGTTCAATTGAATACTTTTGCTTGATGCCCCAATGACACAATATTATGTAGTCACTGTTTCTGCTTTGCCCGATACACCTAGTAGTTTCGTCCGATGTGTTTTTGAATTTTGCAACGATCATGCGCTCTTTAGGTCGCAGTTTTATTCTTCACCTCGTAATCGCGTGTTGTTCAGCATATATTTTATACTGCATATATACTACGATATAAATGTATAATTATTAAAACACAATAAATAAAAATTAAAACATATTGATATATCGAAGTATCATACAGATCAACTTTACCATCAAAACTCACTATTTCGGCCATTTCAATATTATTCTTAAACAGCAGATTTCACTATCCATTTATAATACCACACCAATGATAAACAATTCCAACACGACACACATCCCTTTCCCCAGGATTTTATTAAGAAACATCTTCAATGTTCAGTTAGCTTTATTTATTTAAAAATGAATAAATATAGCTTAAAAATTGTTATTTTCTCCACCTATCAATATAACCACTAAGCCAGCAGTTTCTCTACCTAACAGAACCCACTCCGCCTTACTCTCCACACACTAATAAATCTGAAAAGCACCAACTCAGTTTACTTCTTTTTTTTTCAATTATAATCACACCAGTCAAGTAAACTATAAGAACATCAAGTTAGTTAATAAATACAAATGCAAACCACAAAAATATACGAAAAGAGCACATAAAATATCAACTTTATTACTAACTCTGTTCTCTATATGTCAACAACTCCAAGACGTCATAGCACTTTACAATCACAGCATTACACTTCATCCCATACGACCATTAACTAACAGGATTCTAATTAAAAGCTCCTCTATTTAACTAATTCAGCACTGCCACTATTCAGCACGTCTGCTCAATTGCCAAGTTGCAGAAAAAATTAATTAACAATTTGGAATAAAAAACATATAACGCTGAAGATGGTTTCCATAAAGAAATAATACTGTTCCGCCAACTATCCTCCAACAGTTGTTGCTTCTGTTAAAGTGTAAACTAGATACTGCTACAAGTTTGAGTAAAATATTACAAACAGAAATGGATCTTCTGAGGAAGCTCTGGAAAGGAAACGGGAGCTCGCTGCGTTATGATATTATTTCCATTAAACTTTTGTTTGATAAAATATCTACTGATTGTGAAAAACTGAAAGATTGAAGTTTAGAAGTATTCAAACATCAGAAGGAGACAGATCTGGGGAAAAAGTAGATGTTTAGAATATTTTTCGGGTTACAAATGGCATACTGGTTTATATTGGTAGGATAGCAGGTGCTCAGTAATCATTACTAAGTATTGAAATGTTTGGTGAAGCCCAGATATTTTCAGTTTTAGATTTATCTATAATGTTGATATACCTCCTCCTGTTCATTGTCTGTGTGTGTGTGTGTGTGTGCATACGTGTGATAAAATAATAATTATGCGAAGATAACATTAGAAAGGATGCATGATGAAATATGGTGACATCGTGATGTGTGAGGTAGTAGTGTAGAAGGTGAGGTGTTTTAGGTAATGACTTTCAGTGAAATGGTAATAAGAACCTATATAAAGAGATGGCGGGAGGGGTGTCTGCTGTTTGAGAACATTGTCGATATGATAGAAATAATAAAATGGCTGTCGCGATAGCTTAGTTGCTAGAGCGCTAGACTTCTGTTACGGAGGTCACGGGTTTGATCCCAGGGGACGACAGAACTTATTACAAAGAATTAAAATAAATACTCGCTAATAATCACGTGGAAGGCAATGGCTAACCACCACGTGTACCATCATATGCGCGCTAATTAGTGCACAGCAGACATACGCGGAACTGCACTTGTAGTGTGATAACAAGCGACTGCAATCGGTTCTAAATGAAGTCTTTGCTCGTGTACACTCGCGTTGCATATAACAATTGTCTATTGTACTATGCCTATGTCTGTACAGCTGCGATGTACGAATGTACGAATAGGTAGTCGCCGACGATCAGGAATTAAGTATGGCGCTATAAAGAAGAAGAAGGAACAAGTTGACGATAAAGATGAAAAGTAGAAAAAGTTGATATTTTGATATATTGGTATATTGATATGTTTTAGTTTTTATTCATTTATTATTTTTTAAATAATCATACATTTACCTTGAATTTTATTGTAGGAAAATGAGCTAGTTCAAATGAACTAAATAAGTGAATGAACTATAGTGAGTTGTTTATAGTTCAGTTTGTTTAGTTCGATAATGGTCAAAATAAGCACTTATAGTTCAGAATACGCTTATTTTATAAAAATGAACTAGTAAAATATAAATTTTTCCAGGTTTAATACAAATTAAATACTCTAGATACATGTCGGTCTGGTGGATCTATATCCAGGATGTAGTACCTAAATCTGCGATTCAGTTCTAGATGTATATTTGAAAAAATAATAATATTATCCAACATTGCTATCTATTTTACTGGATCTTCATCCTTGATTTCTCGATATTCGTTTTTTTTTGCAGTGTTCTGAAATTGTGTATCATTGGCAGGGTATCATGAAGCGATGCTTGAAAGGGTTTCTGTTATGCGAGAATGATGATATGATGGGAACAGTGCTATTTAAGTTAGAGCACAACATAGGGTTAAACAACAGGAAAATGAAATATATTGATGTGCTTTAATTTTTATTTAAATATTATTTTTTCCAATAATTACGCATTTTTATGATTCATTTTGGGAAAATTAAATAAATAGGGAAAATGAACTAAGCTATTTATTACTCAAAATGAACTGTTCTCGTTTAAAAAGACTTGTCCAAATTTCAGAAAGAATTGATCCGGGCGTCTTATAATGAACTACGTAAAATTGTCAAGGAAATAGCACAAATCTATTACTATCTGGTATAGTTGCACTTAGTAAAGACATCCGTTTATACTGGTTGTTGATGCTGTATATTCTTATTGATGTTGGACCGCATTATATCATACTGGTTGCTTAAACAAGTCTGGGGAGCTGCACAGATTGTTCAAGTTGTAGTAAATTACTTATTAGCGTTTGTGTTTGATTAAAATCAGAAAACTTCATCTTTTATTATTTTTTTAAAATTGAATAAGCCAACTTGAAGATCTGTGCTATAACACACGTATCTGATAACAAATTGTAAAGATTATTATTGCACAAACGATTAATTTACTTATATAAAAAAGGTATCAATTTCTGAAAACCCCTCATTTTTTCATACTAAATTTGCCCCAGGAAAAAATATTTTGAAGAGATAGAAAAAATCCTGTAAAATTTGATGCTGCATTCAATGTCAATATTTCATCGTTTATAAGGGAATGTTGTGAACTTGGATTTTGTTATTATTAGGTGTCGGTGTGATGGATGTGTATCGAAAATTGTAGTTGGAGTTACATCATCAGATATACATATTCTGCTGGACTTACTTATCACTGATAGATGGATATCAAGATTTGAGAATAAAAAAGCATAAGAGTTACTTTATAATTTTGAATGAGTAGCTGTAAAAACAAATGCGATGTGTTGGGATTCAGAAAACGGTAAGAAATCTCTTGGTAAAAGAAATTAAACGAGCTGTCGAAAATGATAATTCCTTCGATTCTAGAGTGTCCAGCTATACATAAAAATTAACTTGGATAGAGTGACAAAGGAAAATGTTAAAAATTAGAGAGTTCATGAGAAGAATTACCCGGTCAGTAGAGAGGAAGGGAAAAGAAGATGAAATGAACTAGAGGATACTTCAGGAATCTGATATTAATAAGGGTATTTTGAGAGATCAGAGAGGAAGAGGTAAAGAGGATAACCCTTCCAATAGCAGTAAACTTGCCGTAGAAAGGTCGCTATAATTCGCTGATCTAAAGAAGCAATAATGTTTAAAAAAGAAAGAAAAGGTAACAGCATCTTTATAATATCTATGTCGAAAAATGTATTTGTCTGTTTTAAAAAGTGCAGCGAAGTTTTTGCAAAACTTAGGTATTGTAATTTTAACTGATCACCGAATAATCTACCCCTGGAACATTGGCTGCAGAGATCATTTTACTGTTTGACCAGACTGCGTAACATTTTCACTCCAACTTTTTAGTCGTGCCCCTGGTATGATACTCTAAGATGGTGCAGCTACATCTAGACGAATCTGTTAAAGAAAACGCAGAACATGCATGCTGGTATAAGTTTTAAGCCCCGATGATCTTTTCGGTCGGCATTTGTAGAAAATTTCGAAGCACAAATAAAATTCATATAAAATACACATTTTTATAAAATAATATTTAAGCGTTTGCGTCGAAACATGCACGTAATTGAGTGTTATTTTATAAACAGTGCATTTTGTGTGAATTTATTATTTGTT
Source organism: Icerya purchasi (assembly GCA_039619475.1). Taxonomy (NCBI): domain Eukaryota; kingdom Metazoa; phylum Arthropoda; class Insecta; order Hemiptera; family Monophlebidae; genus Icerya; species Icerya purchasi. Next base: position 246,805,779 of record CM077115.1, read on the forward strand.
AACGAATAGAAATAATGTGTTTTTTAATTACTCGACATTACGGTACAGATTATTAGCTTTTTTCATCACAGTTTTCGATTAGTTCGAGTTCTTTTAACTTTTGACGAAATTTCTGGTCAGAAGATTTACTAGATATAATGTCTGCTAACTCAAAGATTCCGAAAATAGTTTTCGATTTTTAATTTTGTTCTTTCAATCAACTATGCAACATTTTTCTTTCCAAGTTTTGTGTTGATGAAGAATTTAGGTAACACAAGTGTTATAATACTAATAGCAATCGAAAAATTTTGAAAAAATCAAAATTTGTAATCGGATTTATAAATTTCATTCTTTGTTCAAAAACATAAAGTTCTTAGAACGCTTCTGCACGGCCGTTCATTTTTCCTCTTGTTACAGAATTGCGTGTTGCGCTAATGTCGGCAGCTTTTAAATTTACATTTAACGCATCCTTATCTAGAGACTGAAATCGAAGTGTCGGAAGGTTCCCCTAGCGTATGATCAGGTCGGGCCCGCAAGTGAGTCGCGGCTAATCATTTCACTTCACTGTTACTAAGCGGAAAAAGGGACATCTTGCTGTTCGGAAAGAGTAAGATTAAAAGCTATCTCGTCGGAAGAAATATCGGAGCAAATTGACTAGTACATCAACCAGAAAAACGATAATGCAATGTTTAGGCTTCAAAACGGGCGTCACCTAAACGAATCGAACCGTTCAAAAAAAAAAAAGTGTACGTATCCCAGATATTTCCGTTTGGTAACGTTTAACGACTTTGAAACCTCGGCTAATATGTTTTTAAGTTAGCACTGAAATTTCGAGAAAAAAAATTAACATCTATCTTCGATATTGTTTGCGTTTTACTGGAATTTGACAGTTTTTAAGAATTTTGCCGTTTAAATAATACCCTAGTAATACACGTATTTTTTATTTTTCGTCATAATTTGCACATTAGTACGCAAACGATTTGACTCAAACGTCAATTTCAAAATTGTCTTTTTTTTTTTTTTTTTTTTTTTTTTTTTTAGTGGTTATGCTACCGAGGAATAACAGCCTAATCAACCAAAGTCCAAAGTACTGGTGAATTAGACTAAAGTATCCGAGCATGAATTTGTAATCATAAGGCTTTTAAGAAGGATTTCTTTTTGTATATTTATGCAAATGCGAGTGTACAGGACCACTCGAAAGATATGAAACTAATTTTTAATGTAAACAAAAAGATGCCTAAATTGATATTTTATTAATTTAAATTAATTACGAGAATTTTTTTTTCTTTCATTTTGGTTTATTACCTCGAGAAAAAAATTTCGTTACTTTCCTAATTCTATTTTTTTCTCATTAATTATCGTTTAATTAATGCATCCGTACTCTTCATAAAAAAATAAGGACTCAATGAACAATAAAAAAATAAAAAAAAAAAACACATCGGTGCTTAATTGCAGAATACACACTACTATTTTTTATTTTAAGAACTAGCTTAAGAATACTTTTTTATTGGTACACCTAGACCCATATCGAAAGTAACATCTTCTTCTCCCTGGTGCCTAAGAAGTTTCAATTTGGAAAGATCTCATATTCGTGACACCGTGATAATGTATGTAAAAAGAAAAAGTACCGTATCGAAAAATCTGTATTTATAAAATCTCTTTTTCTTTTTTTTTTTTTTTTACAATATGTCTGATCGAACGGTGTAGAAAACATGACCGAATAAAGAGGTGTCTACACGTCTCAACAATAGTTGCAATAGAGTTACGAGAAATATTGTCCTCCATCCAGCAGAAATAGTTGGTTGGCTTCTTACAGTGTTACCGCTTGTATCCGATCATTTGGATTAGTATTGAAATTCCTTTAACGGGTTTTAAATGTGTCCACTCGAAAAGGCAAAACTTGATACTTAAATTTACGCGATAAGAAAATTGTTTTGGACGTAAACGGAAACATTAAAACAACATGCACGCCTAATATTTTAAATGTGATGTCGGAACGTTCAAAAGTAATTAATTTTTGAATTGTTAGGAAGAGATGAAATTATTAGGCACGATTTCGGTGTCGCTATTTTTCGATTTTGAAACAGAAGAAAACGTGAACTAAGCTCGCCAAATTGCGTTTCGCAAATTGTTCTTAGCCAGATGAAATGACTAGAGTTGTTATAATTTGGATGAAAGCCGTTTTATGAACGAACAAATTAAAAAGTGTACCACTACCGAAAAGTAATTTTATCATGCTTAAAAACTGATTATGCTTTTCAATTTCATTGTGCCGGATGATTCGTTAAAACACATCAATTGTTGTTACGATAGGATTTTTAGCGCGTGATGCTAATTTTTCAGAGTAGGTATTTTAGTTTAGTAATTCTTAATAAGAGCCGTACATACGGGGCCGTGGATTTTTTGAGGGGCCGTGAAATTTTTCAAGAGGACCATGAAAAACAAAGAAGTGAGTTACAAGTACACAAGAAATATATTACAAAAGAACCGTCCAAAAGCGATGGAATATACCAGTTAGTGATGAAATCGTCTTAGCATAAAAATTGCAACTCCATTTCCTTTTATCTTTTCATTTAGCCTTTACTTTCTCTGGTTTTGTAAATTTACTTTTCTTTAATTGTATATCGAATTCGTTACATAGCTTTCTTCCTTCGCCGTTTAATCCTCTGTTTTGTATAATTTCCATGGAATCTTTCTAACGATTTTTTCTTAACTAATGTGATGTTGATCATGTTTTCTTTGACCGTAACCTCCGAACGTTCTCTTGTGTATACTCAGATTTTGGATCTTAATTAACATTATACGATGCTTGGATTTCCTGATTTATCTGTCGTTCCTGTATTTTAGCTTCCTTCATTCGTTCCACCTCGCGCCAAATTAAATTTTTACCTATATGCGTTAATTTCAGTCTAATACATATCTAAGTTCTTTAGGTATTTATAGCGTATATGTAGAAAAAATAAAAAATAAAAAGAAATAAACCGAAAGAAGTTATTAAATTTCATCTAAGCGATGAAAATTATATTCTACTTCATTTTCACATCGTCCTTTAAAATGTTTTGTACTTTTTTAACGTTTTAAAATTGCGTAATTTTAAGTTGTTTCATGTTAAATAATTTTGTCGCGTATTAAGAATAAAAATTTTGCTCCACTTTGGACAAGAATGTAAATAAAATGACGAATTTGGTCGATATATTTACTAATTTACCTTCAACAAGACAACAAAAGGTTAAGAATCTAGCCGGTTCGCGGTCATAGCGAATGCGTGCTGATTTAGATCGTTTCGGTTAGAGGTTTTCCTTGCGATGATGTATGTAGCAACTGTTGACAAATGTAGGAGCGCTATTAGAAATTGTATAGAGTAAATAGATAGATACCACAATCCTTCGCTTTAAGTAAATGCCTTTTTCTTTTTAATCTATGAAGAAGGCCTTTTTTCTTCTTTTTTTTTTTTGACACGTGTGAAATTCTGTTTCTTTTCTTTTTTTCTTTTTTTTAGGGGGAGCGGTCAACTGTGAACATTGACCCGACCCAAGTGAAATTTTTGTTTATCTTTAATTCACACAATCGGGATATCAGGTGTCCTATCCGAATGAAACACAATTGCTTAACCAAGTGTGCCACGGTAGCTGGATTTTCTACATTGACGAACGAAACGTTCGCATCACATTATGTGCAATGAAATTATATCTCTGCGGTTGTGCGGTTGACAATACATGTACGCTAAATAAATAGGTGTCACGTAATTCTAAAATAGTTTAGAGACGGTATGTCAAGGAACTTCATTGGTAAAGAATTTTAAAAGCGATCGATCAGAGTCTACAACTCGCCGTTATCGATAATTTATTAAAACCAATGCTGGCCGCAGTTGACCGTTAATACTCCTCTGGCTCAAATGTGATGGTCTCCTCGTTATGCTCGCTTCATACTTATTCGGTTTCATTCGGTACGGTTTATATTCGATTCGTTTTCAGTTGTACCGAACAAGTGTAAACTGATCATTCGGTCACTATTCGGAACGAATTAGAACCTGATAGAAACCGCGTAGCCACCGAACGCTCCCACAACCGAATCGGTTGCTAACCGGTTTTAAACAGGCGTGAATTCGTGTTTAGGGCACACAAGGTTAACGCGGCGTTCACACGTGATCGGTTTCTATCCGGTTCAGTTCCGGTTCACGCGTTCAATGGTTAATTTTGTTTATTGAAAATATATCCTTTAGATTCAGATGTAATTCATCAAATGAGATGTCGTTGACATCCCCTAAAGTAGTTGGGAAATTTGTCTTTGTTCTTTTTTAGCTCCGGAAAAATGGTGTAAAATGCCACAAACTTCAACCTTTTGGTTATGATTGGCTACTCCCAATGAATTAACCCTTCTTCGTCTTTTTAATTCTCCTATAGAGAGACAACATAACTAAAAACTTGACTTCTCTCCGTAGCAGTAAAAGACATCTGATTTTCGGATGTTGGATTCCCGAATACAAACCTGATAGGAACCACGCATGTGTGAAGAGATCATGCGTTACCGAAAACGAATCGAATACAAACCGTACCGAATGGAATCGAACAAGTGTGAAGCGAACCTTAGTCAAGTTGGTGCGAATATATGTAGCGACTGGATTTGACTGAATGGTATACCGGCCGCTTCGGTAGAAAAAATTAAAAATTAATCGGGTCACGGGCGTGTTGTTCGGATTTTTCACCTCTTCCAAGCATTTTTACTATTTCCCGCGTTATATTAATAATGCGCAAAACTACATGGTCCCTGAATATTTTTATTATTTTCCATCTGTTGGGGAAAAGTGAAAGCCACTATGTTTCGGCTAAAGGCTGTTACGATGGGTTGATGGGATAAATGCGACGATCAGACGAAAAATATCAAAGTTGAACGGATTTTCCGGTTTTATCGAGCATAGTTGACATTTCTCGGGTTTCGATGAATAATGATGAATCTTTTCTACCGGCTTTATATTCATATCTATATATATATATGTAATGATTGTATCACATTTACGTCGGGGCTTTAGTGTGAAAAATTGTTGTATCAATGTGTGTGAAAATGACATAGTCAATTAATATCGACACTCCTCTATAAAATTGTAGAAAATTATTCATTCAAAGTTTCAGGGGGGCGTTCGCATTATGAGGTGGTCCGAAGCGTGTCGAGCTTAGGTACATATATATTCGGTATTTAATCTCGCGATATGTCCAGCTAGGAATTATTATTCGGATAAAATCATTTAATTTTCGATCTCTCGGCATCATTACACGCATTGTTTGTTGTCGCTGAGAATACTGTCCGCGACGCTTACACGGCTGAAATTGTGAATTCCGATTTTCTGCCGAAGCTTTGGCACGTGTAGTGTTGCGGACTGTGTAAATGGCTTAGATGTGTGTGGGCTCCAACAAAGGGAAGCGTTTGTCCGCGGCGAGCGCGTATTCGTTATTACTGCCGGCTACGTCAGGAGCGGTGGTAGTTATAATAAGGTATTGTAGCGGGTCTGTGTGCGAATATTTGATCCGTTTATCTGCCGATAATTTTTTGTATTAATTAATTCATCTTGACTGTTAGTATTTTAGTTTTGCCTGACGGTTTGCTCGGATGATATATATCACAGTCGCCGATTAACCTTTAGTTACCATTGTTTGTCTACTCCACGCAACGCTGCGTGTCGTTATCCGTTTTTTTTTTCTTGCCGTCGATTTAAGCCATTTTGCTTGTTTCATGTGTTTATTTATGTTTGTTTCGCAGTAGAGTGTAAAACTTGCAGAATTTGCCCGGCGAATTAGTAAATAAAACAAAATACACGAGTTCGGTAAAAAAGCTAGTAGCGTTGTTTTTCTTTTTGTTTGTCACGGGAAATAGGAAAAGTCTCATGTCGACGCATCGGAAAACAAAGAATTTACCGCGTTTATGGAAAAAGTAAAACCCTAATGCTCGGCGGAAATTGATTTACGTCATTCAAAAAATTTAGGGACTCTTAATTTATGAAGTCCCCCGGGGTTAGGAACCCAAAAAAGCAAAAAAAAAATAAAAAAAATAAAAAAGAAGCTTGCTGAATCAGGAGATCGGTACACCTTGAGCGACATCCGGAATTGCGACAAAAGAACCCGTTTTATTGGCTTTTAGGGGAGTAAGGATATAGAAGATTCTCTAAATGTAACACTCGATGATCCTCTTCGAATATTGCGGGTCATCTCGTGGACAATAGTTCGTTTATAATACTTTTAGAAAAGCAAATTTCAAATGACTTCTTAAAAGAAAATTAATTTTCGGTTCCTTTTTTAACCCGAAAACGATATAAGATTCCTAAATAACGTAAAAATGTAACTGAGTACTTAGCGCAAGAATTGTAACTAATGTAATGTCTTACTGGTAAGTTAATTTCTGACAAATTTGAAAGTATTAAGACTTCCGGTTTTAAGAAATGTCGCCCTATTAACGTTTGATTCTACGAAAAAATTTCGCGATATTTGTTCCGAAAATTCCTCAGAAACGCTTCATCAATCTAAATTCTTTTTCGGCGACGACGCTTGAATAAAAAAATTTACAGCACACCGGATTAGGTTGTGGGCATGATCGCCTTTTTTTCCACTTCATTTTCGCTCCTTACGTATCTTTTTGATTTCAGAAAATAGACCAAAAAGCTTTTTAGGGGAAGTGTTAAAAGTTTTTCTATTAGAGTTGGAGTTGGAAAAGCTAGTTTCCTGTATGTAACCGTAATCGATCACTGGCTTATGACAGTTATTTCCTTTCGCAAGCAACAATCCGTAGTCTAACTTTCCTTCAAACGTGTTTATGTTGAAACAACCGGATATGCCTAAATTGAAAAGCGATATCATTTTCGGCGGTTTAAGTTCAATTGCTTCGATGCATCCGAAGAATTGTTTGTCCAGAACATAAATCCTACTAAACAAAATACCCCCATAATGTAATGTATATAGTACCCGGTGATCCCGGGCTTTGCTTGGATCTATTCTGTACTTGCAAATCAGTCAAAGTATTAATGAGTTTCAGAAACGTTAAATATAGTATAACAAAATTACGCGTGTAATACAAAAACTACAATTCGGTATTACGTGCATCAATTTTTTCTTTTCGTTGAAATGCACTAACGAAATTAATTTATGATCCTCAGAAATATTATTATTATGGCATTATCATTTTTATGACTTTAAAATGGTAACCTACGTATTTTAATTGACACGCCATACAAATCATAAATGAACACATTTCATCACGAAACAAACCTGTACCATTACCTGTTTTCCATTTTTATTTACTATGTCAAATGGACGTGTTAAGTGCAATGCTTACTTTTTAATAAATTCTAAAAGTAAAGCAATCACCAAAACAAACATTGGTCGCTTCCTTTTTAAAATTGATAATTCTCAATAGAGTTTTCTCGAATATAAGATTTTGACCAATTGATTTCTAGCCCCTAAAGACACCTAATTGTGATTTTCATCAATATTGTAAGTTATAACAAATACAAATTTAAGAATAAAATGATTTCTTACTTAGAAACGTTTTCGGGTATAATCCATCATCAGCTAAAAACACAACACAATATATGTGATCAGAAACAAATTCTAAATCACACTAAGGTCAAATAGGAAATAAACCGATTTATATAGTTTAAATCAACAATTTAAAGTCCATATATCGTAATTATTAGAACAAGATGTAATGTACATAGACTAAAATATATATCTAAGGATTATATTAAACATTTAAATAATATAAATATAAATTTTAAAAATTTCAAAAATAATAATAATAACCTACTGTTGATATAAAGTTCCCTGTATATTTAATCACCTTTCCGGCGAATATAGTAAAAACAGATATATTTGAAATTGTATGATCAGATGGGAAAAATATAATAATAAAGATAAAATTATGCAAAGAATACGGTCACGTCTCCTACAATTGTTTTAAGGCCTCAAAGTGTTTTAGATAAGGAGGTAAACACTCGCACAAAGAATGTAAAAATTCATGTATTAAGTGTATAAACTGCCTCAGAAATCACACAGCAAATTCTAAAGAATATCATATATTTCAAAATATATTAAAATATAAGAAAAGTGCAGGTGAAAATAATGAAAATATTAATGAGGGAAGCAACATAAATACAAATGTAGCCGGAAATAATAAAAGTAATATAAATATAAATAGCAACAAGACCAATAATAAAAACAGATTAAGCTACGCCAGCATTGTTAAAAATCAAAAAAGCAAATAGCTTATAAACTGATCGTATATATTCTCAATATACAAAGAAATAGGTTTAAGCAAAATTATAAACTGCGCAATTCTCCATAAAATAAGGAACACTAACAATATTGACTTATTCTCTATAATCACTATAGTACTCAAAACTATAATTGAAAACTATGGTTAAATATGAGTAGTGATATGAATGTATGTACATGGAATGCAAATTCGCTAAGACACAGGCAGTTAGAATTGGAACTGTTCTTAAACAGAAACTATAATCATATAGCAGGTATTACTGGAACAGAAATTGATCAGAGGGTAAACATAAAAATTCTAAAATCTTTCGATCGGATCTCCGAAATAATAAAGGTGGAGTAGCTTTACTGGTACGAAAAGACTTATTTTGTTTAAAAATTCCAACGTCAAAGACACGAGAAAATTCAATCGCTAAGAGTAGCAATAAAATAGGAAAAGAGCTGCTCTATATTTATGTAGTATATAGACCCCCTACACAAGACCGAAAAGCTTTAAAAATGAAGTTAAACAGCTACTAAATACAAATACACAAGTTCTCTAATTATGGGAGATCTAAACGCGAAACACACTGCCTGAAACAACTTCAATTCTAATATGGCCGGAAAAATACTACTAAGCTTAGCCAGAATAAATAACCAACAAATAAGTTTCCCTTTTGCACCAACATTCTTTCCTAGAAATACAGCAAATAAACCAAGTGTCCTTGATATAGTTATTGCAAAAAATTTTAATAATTTTACAAACCCGAAATCGATAGGAAACTTGTGTCCTCTGATCGCAATCTAATCACTTTTACAATAAAAATGATCAAATGCATTTTAATCAACCCGTGCCAGAATTTAACTACATATAATAAAGCAAAATGGAAGGACTACAAAAAGCAGGTATAAACGCAAATAAAAATACCTTCAACACTAAACACTGCAAATGTGAAATAGATAAATATTTATTAAATATTTCAATTACATAATACTATCCGCGGCAAAAAATCACATACGGTTAAAATCTCCGAATAAAGTAACAAAAGAAATATCGAGCAATACAGCGACGTTAATTAAAATTAAAAACTTTATTAGAAAGAAAAGTCAAAAAAAAGAAATAACATCTCAGTAATATATAAAACAATATACAATCATTTATGTAAACTAGTTCGAAATAAATTAATCATAGAGAGAAATAACCAGTGGAATAAATTTTTAAAAAGACCAACACCGAAGGATAACTCTGTGTGGAAACTGAATAAATATTTTCGTAGAAATCGTGCGGAATTACCGCCGATCAAAATACCAAATACAAACAATGAATTATGATCCCAAAAGTAAGGCAAAAATCTTAGTAGAACACTTTAGCAAAATACAAAAACAAAATATCAAAGATTATTTACTCATAATCATTTAATGAATATCAGAAGAACTATAAATAAGTACTTTATGATAAAAACAAATTACGCAACAAATAATTAACTAGCCCAAAAGGGAAGTTAATACATTTATAAAAAGCTTAAAAAACAAAAATTCTGTAAAACACGATAAAATTAGCATTAAAATGATAAAGAACTTACCAACAAGAGCAAAAATGGCTCTTGTGTGCAATTTTTATTATGATTTTTATTATATATTGTATTTATGAATATCTATGCATACTATATTATAGTATTCTTACATTGCGGTTAAGTCTCGATGAGCCGGTATGCAATTTTCGTTATCACTTTTATGATTGTTTAATTTACTTTTGTCAAAATATATGGCTTTCTTTCTTTCTTGTGTGCTTATTCAACTCATGTTTTAGATTATGCTATTTTCCGTCATAATGGAAAGTCTCGCAGACAGTATACCTAAGTAAGCCCGGTAAGGATGCTTCCCTGGCCGAAAACATACGCCTCATCAGCTTACTAAGTAATATAAGTAAATTATTCGAAAAGATTATACTTACAAGATTAAGAAAGCACAGTGATGAAAATAATATAATATGCGATAATCAATTTGGTTTCCGACCTAAACTCAGTACAACCATATAGCGTAATTAAAATCTGTGATAAAATTACCGACAATTTCAATCTGAACAAACATACACGAGTATTACTAATAGATATCGAAAACGCATCTTTTAACACCATATGGATAGAAGGTACAAAATATTTAAACTAATTCAACTTATTCTTTAATATGTATAGTAAAATCATATCTTTTAAACAGAAAATTTTATGTCAAACTGAATAATTATGAGTCATCCAGAGAACAGATAACTGCGGGTGTACCGCAAGGGAGCATTTTCGGACCGTATATTTGAACGGCATTACTAAAATCAGAGAGTCTGAAATATACCCACATATGCAGATTAAACTGCAATAGTAGCATCATCCTATAGAACAGACACAATAACAAATAGACACTGCAAAGAGAAGTTGACATGTTAATAGAAATTTTAAAATGTGGCAGGTTAAAATAAACAGCAATAAAACGTGTAAGCCATTTTATTTATTAGAAGACGACCATGCATACGAAAAGAAGTAAACATCCAAGACAGACAGGTTGAATAATGGAAGCATGAAATCCTATAAGTCTAACACTTGATGAAAGATTAACTTTCACAAAACTTATCAAAAATAAAGAGTTATAAAAGATCAGAAAGAGATTTGTTGTCTATACCCATACACTTTAATACGAAATCCCATTTAACACCTGAAAACAAACTTATCATTTATAAACAAATAATTCATCCCAAAGTACTATATGCAGTTATAATTTCGTCGTCTAGCAGTTAAATTATTTTTTTCAAGTACTCGAAAGAATTCAAAATCACTGTCTACGAATAGTACTAAATAAAACACTGACATCAAAATACTATATGCGTGAACATGTAAAAATATACGCAGGAAATAGTAATTACAGAGAACAGGCGGAAATTTTTTGAAACGTGTAGTGCATCTGACTTAATATTAATAAATAACATAGGTTGTTCTTATGATTATCAAACCCTAAAGCTTAGATACAAAAAAAATATAAACATAGAAGGGGATAAAGCACATACTATTGACACTTAAATGAATAATTCTATGAAACTCTCGCGTGTCTGGCAATTGCATTATGTCTAAGTTATACATTTTGTATTTCGTATTAATGTTAAGCAAGTTGCCAACTTCGATTTCTCGTATGTAATACTCGTTATAGAGTAAATTAGTATAAATCTCCCTTTATTTTCTGGAAGGATTTACGCATGTATGCAGTTTTTTTTGTTTTTTTTTTATTGTTTTTCCCGTAAACTAAATTTAGTTATGTTCGACTAATAATAAGAAAATTTATAACAGACATGCTCCTATACGGTAAGAAACACTCGTTTTCGGTACGGATAAAACAAAATCTAAATGTGTTATATTACTATATAGAAGTGTACAAATATACGGTTACAAGGCCGTGTCCACGGGGTGGCTTTTGAGGGTTACCCCCTCCCCCCATGAGAACTGAAATAAAAATTAAAAATTTAAAATAAATATTGATGATTTGTTAGGCTGTTCTTACCTTTAAAAGAAAAAAGAAAAAATATGTTCCATATTTTTAGGTACTTCATTAATATTTTATACAAATTTTTTTATTATAACATATGTAATTTTTATTAATGTTTACGGTAATTTATTTATGTAAATTATTAATATATAAATCAAAATGATGGAAATGATTAATAGTATGAATATTAATGAAAAATGTATTGCTATTTATAAAATAAATATGTGAAGAAAAATTTCACCCACCCAAAATCTGAGCACGGTCCTGTACGGTTGTTTATGTTTATGTTTATGTTTATGTTTATGTTTATGTAATATAATATAATACAAAAATTAATAAAAACCAATAGGACGAAATTACTAGTTTTGAGACTACATTTTATAACTCGATTGAGATCTGAATTTTTTCAAGAATTGGTTTTTAAGGGAAAAAAAAATTCCTTCAAAGAATAGGTGGTGATCTGTAAAATATCCGATAAGAGTAAAAATATTCCATGAGTGGCGGATTTGAAAATCCTCGTCAAGGATGGGCATGGTTCGGAGTGTTGTTCACTGTTTTTCCGACTAAATATGTGAGCTATTTTGAAACGAATTATCTCAGCAATAACGAAGAATTAATTCTAATAACTTAAACACACGTGTATATTTACTCGATCATAGTTTGCTTCCTGCTTCTTCCTTTCGTTTTTTTTTTTTTTATATCTTCTTCACCTTTAAGCTCTTTCCATTCCGATGACTCTAATCCACTTTGCTATACAAACCATATATTCTTTGAATGGTCGTCGCTCCCTCTTCTGTTTAGAATTTCTAAACCTTGGTCTGCGCCTTATAGTGCTCCGTTTATTCTTTCATTTCCATTACCAGCTATCATTACTATAATATTACCTTTTATTTCTTCTATTTCCCAATATATTCAGTTCTAATTTTATTTGTTTTTCTCTTCTTTCTTTCTTAGTAATATAATGTGATGTTAGGCACTGTCCTCGGTTAATGAACTTTCCTTCTTCAAATAATAATTATGAAAATAATTTTGCGTATTCAACAAACTGAGCTTGGTACTTGACTTTTATCGGATAATATTGTCACGATCCACACACGCACACATGCATGAAGACATACCACATACGAATAATAATAATAATAATAATAATAATAATAATAATAATAATAATAATAATAATAATAATAATAATAATAATAATAATAATAATAATAATAATAATAATAATAACTGATAAAGCGACAGAGCCAAACTATTCTGCAAGCTGTTTCGGACAGAAACCCACATACATGGCTGTTCACGGGAAATATATGTAGGGAGCAATAGTCTTTTCGTTCAAATTCTGCTGTGCCCTGGTCTTTATTACGTGGTCGATAAAGGTAGCAGTGAGAAACGATCTTGTTCGCAATAAATATAAAATTAATTTTCCGTATAATTTCAATGGAATTATTCTGCGTTTCGTACTTGTAATATTTTTATCGGAATATATAAATGCCTTTGTTGGAGCTAACGTTCGCCTGCAAGGAAGCGTAACGATAAATTCATTGAAACAGGAAAATTGGTTTAAATTCAGTCCGACATCGGACACCGACGTCAACATTTTCCATATCACAAATCGGATACTACTGTCGCGAAACTAGTGCAATTGAAGAAGCAGAATTCAGAGAATAAGTAACAAATAAAATGTATAGCTACACTTAATATCGATATTAAATTCGTTTTGCCAATGTGTTCAAGCAGGAAAATTAATAAAGTTTCGTAAACTCCCCGGTCTGTAATATCACCCTATGTGTATGAATTTCTGTATTCATTTTTGCCTGCCGTGTAGTCAGTATTTTGCTTGTATTTTGTAAAATTAATAAATAAGAAAGAGTGAGATTACAATTGTAGAGTTTAAAATATACGATTTTTTTTGTTTAAAGTTGTGGCATTTATCCGCTAAAAAGTAGACACTTCCAGCTCGAACATTGTCAAATGATATTATCCCTATAAATACTGAATCCCCGTATCAATATGTATCGGAATATATATATATATATATATATATATATATATATATATAGGTGTATGTATTAGTGATAAATCCTGATTTTTTCCCCGGTGCTTTTTTAAGTCAGAAAAATGTTGAAATAGAATTAACTTGATATACAACCACGAAGTACTGCTATATAATAAAAGAAAAGTTAAGAAGCAACTTTTTTTTTTTTTAAATTTCAAAAAATAAAAAATTTAATTTATGTAAAATAAAATAGATGTTTAAATTTCGATAAAGGAAACAATTTAATAGCGAAAAGGAATAATGAAAAATGAATTAAAAAAAATAAACAAAAAGGATTATTAATTCATATAATTTTAAAACTATACAGTGAAATATATACAGTGCCTTTGTGTGATGACAAAAAAAAAAAAAAAAAATTATAATATATTATTTAAAAGAAAATTAGAAAATTGATTGAACTTTTCTAAATTGCCGATCTAATAACCGCAAGATCGATACACTAGCGCTTTTCGTTTGTCTTAGTTGACGGATTATCGTTAGCGGTACATTTCGCTAAGTGTATTTAGATATTAGGCGTATAAATTTCACTGTGATAAAATAGCGGTAGCTGGTCACAGTTTCATAGTGAAAAATGTGCAGTGAACCACGCGCATGTAGTTTCAAGTTGGCGAAGTACCTGATTCGTTAAACTCTCTGATCTGTTTCGCTGTTGTTGCATGTACGTGTATGTGTCGTAGTGCGCTCTTAGTGTTCTGGTGATGTCGAAGAAGTACTCGTAGCGCCTGGCGAACAAACGCGAAAAACGTGAGTACATCGTCAAATCGGAATTCAACTATCCAGTCGATACCGACGGGTTATTGGCGTAATACACATTAAGCATTTTTCTTCGCATCGACTTGTCCAAAAGAGATTATTTAACTTCTTAGAGATAGTTTCTGGTTGTATCGTTTGATGGAAAGGAACTGAACCATTTATGGGCGAGGTTGACTTGGTGTGACTGAATAAAAATATAAGTATATGTGCTTGAACCGTTAAAGTTTTTTTTTTTTTATTACAAATGATAAGTACCAACGTGCGTTTTAGCTGTTATTTTATTAACTAAATACTGAGATGAAGTTCGGTACTTTTATCATTGTTACCGCTGTTGTGTATATTGAATGATAGAGACACACTGTAGCAGTCGTTGTTTATAGTAGTAGGGATTTTTCGGTATGTTGGACGAGATATTTCACTTTGATAACGCAAACAATGGAAACCGATTATAAAATTCTCAGTTTAGCAGAAAAAACGCTTAACGAAATTCTGAATTTATTTAATTTACAACTTTATCTACGACATATCAGAGTATTTTATATTAAATTGAAAACTCTATAGCGCGCCGACAACCGTCACTGTCGCCTTAGGCCTAGACTTTGTGAATCTTAACCTTAACCTCGCAATCATCAGTACCCTGACAACGCTTTGAAATTCAATTTGCTTTTACTTTGTGATCTGTTTTTCTTTGTTTTTTTTTTTTTTTCTTTTTTACATTACTATATATTATGAAACGATTAAAATTTTAATAAACGCGGACTTCCTATTTCTGGGAAAACATCTACGGCCAAAGAATAATCTCATTATTGTTTATAAACCAGTTTTGATGATTTTAATCTGATAAATAGTTGTAGCGGAACCGGGCGGTAACTCGTTTGAGCCGGCAAATTTGATAATTTCGATGTCTCATCGACTCTAACTTTGGGTGTCTAAGTCAATAAAGACGCTCCCGAAATTTTATACACACAATCCTTTCACTACAGACTGATACGGTTTGGTATTTGTTAAGAACGTATCAAGAATTCGTTCTGGTGAACATGCATACATAAATCAGAAAGTCTAAAAGTACAACGACTGCCGTTAAGTTCCACTGGATATAACTATCCAGGGTAATGGTGTAAAGTCGAAAGATCCGGTCAGTTGTGAAACTGTATCTGCGGGACAGTTTAAAACGCTCTCGCGAACTATCGTCTTAATATATAACGGTTGTCTGCGAATTTTCTTCAGAAAGTTAGCCCGGTGTAGAGAACTTAACCCCCTCTGTGAGAAGTCGGATAAAGGTTAACTAGAAAACTTATAAACTAAGCCGTTGTCTGCTTCGCCTTATACCGGTCACTAATCTATTAAAATGTCTAAAGTTGCTCGATTTTTCTACCAACTAATCTGTGTCTGTTTGGTCAGAGTGTTCACACGGCTTGCATTAGTTTATTAATTATTTCGCGAGTATCAGGATTTTTGATTGCTCCAAGTGCCTCCTGTTTGACTTTTTAGAAAATGACGAAGGGAATGCTAGTAGGGTCATTTTTGCAATTGTTTGAAATTCAGCTATGAAATTTCTACATAGCGAAATTTCTTCAAACAAAATTATCGCGTTTAATGTCGAGAAAACATGATGCCAATCGGCAAGTTAAATCTGAAGAAAAAAAATATACGCGCTAGCATGTTTAATCGTTAGCATAATGGTGTCGATCTGTTGAATGACTGTAACAAGTTTGTACTTGATGAATGTTGTATAGATCCAAGTTCACTTGGTTTCGCTCCGCAGGAGCTAAAATATAGTTCTTAAACAGAGAATAATAGATAGTTTGTTCTTTTCCGCGTTTCATACAGAAAAAATATCGGAATAGAAATGTGGCAGATCAGTTAGAAAAGTGAAAAATGATGGAATTAGAAACTTTATCGTTTTTTCTGTAGATAAAACTATCTGTATGATTACACATTGGTGCATTAGCTACTTTGCAATTTTCTTTTCACTTCCTGATGCATGTAACCTAACCTAACACTGGTAACATTTGAATTGATAACCACAGTGCAAACTAGTGCCCTGTGTTGAATGAATTGTGTATGTAAACACCGGATGGTCCATTTAAGTCCAATATGGATATGCATCTGAGATGATGCAGTTCTCGAGCCTGCGATTTAATTCCGGATCAATATCTGAAGAAATAAAAAATTTACCCATCATTATTTTCTACCCCTGACATGAATTAATCGCTACTTCAGCTACTTCAGACTGTTTCGGTTACAAATTATCCGTTGAAATTTTTGTTTTGGGTATAATTTCCGTTCCAGTTTCAATCTGTAATACAATTAAATTTTTTGTTACATATTTACTTTAATTCTGAAGTAATACAGATACGGTTACGGTTGAATTGTCATGATTATAAGACCTTGGCACCAAACAACGAGTCACCAATTACGTCCACTGTGATAATACTAGTTCGTATTACTTTTTTTTTTTTTTTTTATACATATTATTTTTTCAAAACGAGAATCGCTGATAATAAAATTTAAAAGACATACATGTTTTATACGCCCTAATGCTGTTATGCTTTTTTAAACTATGATTTTCATCATAATTACTAGGGGACAACCACTTTCGGCTTTTATTCCCTCGGCAATATAATACATTATCACGAAAAACTCCGCTTCTTTGTTTTGTCTCATTATTAATGTAAACACTTTTGTTTCGATTTCATATATGTATTAAGCTGGGGGTTGTCCAGCAGGTGTGTCCCTAGAAAAATAAAAAACAATCGCCAATCGGTTCAAGGATTTGTCTTAAATGCATATCAATTATAGCACCATAATTTATGGCCTACCTTTGAAATTTCTTCGCAAAGGATTAAACGAATATTCTGAAATTTTATTTATAAGAAGTTTCATTTTGGACTCGGAGCAACAATTCACTGCTGCAAGCATTACAAGTGTTCGAAAAACCTTAACATCGATATCGATAATAATATACCGTTTCCACTTTCTAACAATATCAAATACCCCTCGGTTTCATCTTTGACAACACTTCTTCCTGGAATCCACAAATGCAAACTCTCAAAAATTTGCTTTAAAAAGATTAATCTGTTAAAAAAACTAGCACATACTTCATATAGTTCCGACAGAGACACATTTTTAAAACTCTATCACACCCTTATCCGACCAATAATTGATTACGGTTCATCTCTGTATGGATTCGCCACTCAATCTCGACTCGACTCACTAAACACCATTCACAATACATGCCTGAGATTAGTCACAGACGTCTTCCGAAAAATTCCTATTGTCAGCCTTCAAAGCTAATCGTCAGAATCTCCATTAAACATTCGGAGACATCTTATCTCCACAAACACTATTCTCAATATCCTCGCAAATCCCAATTTCAACAGCCCTCTCCGTTTCATGATTCCTTCCAACTTCCTCTTTCACAACCATGACGATCTTCTAAAATCAATTATCCTAAAGAACACTAATATTCAACACTCTCCCATCAATATCAATCCATCCTGGTCCTCATACACTCCTAAGATAGATCTATCACTCACTCACTTGGATAAATCCCAATCTAACCGTCTCATCTATAATCATCACTTCAACAACCTCCTTACCAAATATCCAAATTTCGTCAAAATATACACTGACGACTCCAAATCAAGCGGAGCAAGATGCTCGATTATTCACGATCACAACGAAATACCATTTCCACTACCTCCACATTTTGCAGTCCTCTCAACCGAACTTTATGCTCTCAAATTAGCCACAAACTACTCTATGTCAAACAATATTCTAATTCTAACAGACTCAATGTAAGCAAAACTATCATAAAAAGAAACAACGTCCCATTTCCCAAGAAATATCAAATACTCTCTCATTTTCTCACAAAAAAATCATCTTCTGTCGACCATTGCAACATCGGTCAAAATGAGAAAACAGACAAAATAGCAAAATTATCCTCAACCATCTTTCCAATTCCAAACGTACCAATTCCTCTTTCAGACCTGAAAACTTCTAGTAAATTCTTCGCAGATAAATCCTTTCAACAATACTGGAACCAGATCCCACACACAAATAAACTAAAAACCAGGACCGTAGCCAGGAATTTATTTCAGGGGGAGGGGGCATTCCGAACAATACGCAATACTTAACATTAAGTAACATGATATTACATTTTTTATATTTTTTATTTAATTATTTCTATAAATATAATAATAAGATACAAAATATTTCCTAACACAATTCATAACCGGCCATGGAGATTTTCAGACGTATCTTAAAAGATTCAAAGTAACAAACAATGATATCTGCAAAGTATATGAAATATTAAAATAGATACGCCGGACCATTACTTTTTTAGAGTGTTTAGCATTTAAACAAGTACGAAGTAACTATTCGAGACAAGCAATACATTTGAAAACTGCTTCAAAGATGGAAACAATACTCGAAATACGTTTAAACTATATTAATACAATAATGAAGCAAAAAAGTCTCCTCCTACCTTTGCGTAAACAGAATTAATAAATGAGAAAAACGAGCTGAAACAGGAAGTTAAGAAAAGTACAGAAAAACCGATTGGTAAAACGCTCTCCTCTGTATTTTCTGGTATTTACAATAAAAAGGGAAGGAAAAAATAAAATCCAAAACATTTCGGGGGGGAGGGGCTAACACCCCCTGCCTACAGTCATGTTAAAAACCATAAAGAAATCCGTAGATATTTGGCGAACCTCTTATCAAAATTCTAGAAAAAACGAAGTCGTACTATTCAGACTAAGAACAGGTCACTCAGTTCTCACTCACGGTTATATACTAAACAAACAGTCTCGTCCTATATGTGAATCCCGTACAGTTCCCATCTCCATCAAACACATACTAATCGATTGTCCGAAATTCCAAACCCAAAGAAACCTACACATCCGATGCGAATCTCTCGAATCCCTACTTTCAGACAATGATATCAAAACTCTCGAACTCTTCTCCTTCCTGAAATCTACCAATCTCTACTCACTCACCTAAATCCTAACAGTACTCACGCCTCTAGCCATAAGGCTGTACTTGGCGTAATAATAATATAAAAAAGAAAAAAAAAATAAAGTTCAATTTTAAAGTGTGATTGTGTTTTTACGAAACACAATTAATTTTGTATTGTATAAAATTGTAGCATATGTAATTTCAGAATTCCTTTTTCTGTTTTAGTTCATACTTACTGGTAATGCGTAAGTTTTCGTTTTAAAAAATTGAATTTAAAATATTAATAAAATTACTAATAAACTAAAACACTAACTGAACGATATATTCTGTTATAGTTTGTTTTTATTTGAATGTGATCTTAATCGTGTAATTTTAAATTTTAATTATTTAAAAATACGCACGTTATCACCAACGAACATTTTACATAGTACGATATGGAATATTTTTAACGTACGTATTAATAAATTTCGTTTAAATTTTACTGCGGTTTTTAATAAAACGACGTAATTTAAAACTAAATTCATAAGGAGACTACAGTAATATTCCCCTCTCGACCATGCGTGTAAAAGTTAGAATTCGACTAACTCGCATAGGAAATAAGTAAATCATTAATTACAATTAAGCGGTGCAATCAATATTATCGAAAGATTCTTTTACATAAATCTACACGCTAATAGAAAGTTACTAAACGAATAAGCTGAAAAAAGGAATATATAAGAAGTTTTCATGTCTTAATCATGGAAATATTTTTAGAGATTAAAGAAAATTCGGATATTTTCAAATTATTCACTTACCTGATTATAGCCATTATTGGGATATTTTTTTTTAAACCTTTGGTCCAAATCCACCTTCAACTCCAGATCTGCTAAAAAAATCCGAGTTATTTGATTGAAGTATTGAAATAATTTTCGAATATATTTAACCCGACTACAACGCAAATAAAAAATAGTTAAAACCTTTTTAATATACTCGTACATATATATATATATATATATATATATATATATATATATATGTATATATATATAATATATGGAGATAATAATCGCTGTAAATTCATTGAAGGACCGATATACCCTTTGCCCATAGTATATATGATTCTTTGGTAAATTTTCTTCTTATCGCCAAAATCAGATATCGAGAAAGATGTTTTTTTTTAGCCAACGTTCAACCGTAATACTGACGATTTTTTCTGTTTTCCGAACAAGCCGGTTTTTGTGTAGTTTGTGAATAATTGAATTTTCTATTTTTATAGTTTGTTTGCAATAATTTATATTAATACAGATTATAATTTTAATATTAGTTTGAAGATGTATTTTCTTTGTTTTTATGTAACTCAATCTAAAGTAAAGCTACATAGAAATTATACATGTTTTGCAGTACTATATCATCATGGTTAGTTTTTATAACTGTACTGCTCATTATTTCCAAGTTTTTTCATTTTTTTTTTTAGCGATCAATTCCATTATCTTCTTTCGTTATCAATCGAAGAGCCTTTCTCCGGTTGGTGAATTCCGCCTCTTGGTAACTTTCAAGTCCCTACGTTTCATTATTTGTTAGTCCTTTGTGCTGGGTAAATGTCCTGAGTTGACGCGCCCGAGATAACAAAAGAAAAAAAAAAAAACATTCACATTAGTAGTGAGTAAGTTCGTTATTTCTTTAGATAACTGAATTGCAGGTTCGAGAACTGCTTTCCAGATACGTACTTTATCAATTCAGTTCGTATTTGCTGGGTTGGAGTTGTCGTAGTCGGAGTTACACACGGTAAATTCAGCTATGGAATACGAATCCGCGGATACGTATCCTTCCAGACTTACTCATTACTATATTGTACATCCACTCGCTTACAATCTCGCGATTGCACGCTTGGTTTTATTTATTTTTAATCGTGATCAGTTACAAATTACGCTGATAAATCGGAGAACTGTTTGCCAATAATGAACGCATCGAATTAATGTATAAAATAAGCGGGTGTGCTGGGATTTTTAATTACGTAATTTAATCGAAATCAAAAAAAAATTACAAAATGCAAAAATCACGCATACCGAATCGTGCGCCTTAACCGTACTATATAATCACCTTTGTACCTGATATCTCTAATATATGTATTTGTAAGAGTTGGACATTGTTATTTGTACTTCATAAAAAAAAAAAAAAAAAAAAAAAGGAAAAACTCTTCTAATGTTGTGTGCAATTAAATATAAAACTTACTAGTTTATAGATTTGGAAGTTGTGTGTTTTAATGAGGTATTTGTAAGGGTTAAAAATAATAAAGAGTCCAAATGCAACAACACACACCGAAGGTGTACTTTGCGAGAATCGGAATGACTACAAAAGACGACAAAACGCGCCCAATGCGATGATAATTTGTAAATGATGATTAGAAAATGTTGTTCACACACCGATCTACCGCTATCCAATGAATAAAATACATCATGAAAATAAGTTACCGATTGCTTTTTTCCCATTTAATATAGACTATTAAATTTCGGAGGAAGATTTGACGTTTCCATCTAAAACTCATTACGTTTACACAGTGGCCGCATATCTTGGACCCATAATCTTTCGTTCTTCTTATACAGTGTCCCTTTTTTATCCCTCCTCACCACGGCACCTACTATTACTGCAGTGCCTTTTTTTCGCTCTGCAACGTACCAATTTTCACACCTCTACATTCACCACTAATACTTCTTTTGGTATCGTAAACACTATTCTTCGGTATCTTTACGTATGTAATTTTTCGCGTTAATAACAAGCGAAATAGCCGGTAATTTCTAAATGAGCCGATGAAAAATGAACCAGTTTTCCTTTGCTGATCGATTGACAGACGCCAACTATATAGTTTAATTCCACTTATTTTCCCATGTAGCCGTCGTGTGGGAAGTATTTTTATGTAGCGCTTTTAATTAATTAAAAAGTTAATTGTATGTAGACGAAGGGGAAATAAGTAGATACACGTACGAAAGAATAGCGGCGAGGAACAGTGGTTTAAGCTTGAGCAATGAATCGCGTGGCACTCTAAGCTGTTCCGAACAGACTCTTAGTGTGGGTTCGGTAATTTTCTTTTGCTGCCGTAAACTTTGCAATAAACTTCTGAGAAATAACCGTCGCCCGCTCTAGTAATCGTATTATCTTGGTGCTCTTCTGCGTCGTTCCCGCTTAATTTGCACAGTTTATAAATTTCTGTTCTCGTCGAAGAAGCGTAATGAAAACCGCATACCAGCCCGTCTTTCCCGTTTTTCGATGTGTAGTTTATCCTCTTTTGATCACGATAAATAAGAAGACTGCACTGATCTGAAATGAAATAGCATTCTATGTAACATGGCTCTTACGTGTGTCATCGAAGACTCTTCGGATGAGCCATTACGGAATTATTTTCGATTTCGGCATTACATTTCATTGAAATGTTGGCGATTTATACCCGCTTCGAGTTTATGCATAATTAATGAGCCGGATTAGGTTGTGCAAGAGAAAATCTCGGAACCAGATGGAATGTGGAACGTGCGAGATTAGTACGTTAAACGATTTAAGGACTGGCACCGAAGTTGTACGATACGCAGGCAAGGGAGAGATCTGAGGAAAGCTGAAGTTTGATAAACTGGGGAGGTATTAGACAAGATGATGAACCGTTTCGGGCAGAAAGCAGCTAGACAGAAGGAGGAAGAAAAATAAGGTCGAATGAAAAAATAATGTTTGTTTTCATTTTTTTTTACCTATCTTTAAAATGTAGGTTAGACAAAAAAAAAAAAGTGTTCTTAATAATTAATGCGCGTCTTATAATTTGTTTTTTTATTTTTTATTTTTTTCATACGTGCTAACAGCATCACAGGCTAGCGGCACGACATTGAGAGACGGGTTAAATTTGATTACATAGGTTAGTATCTTCAATAAAATCAAATAAAAGCGTTTATGTAGAACTTTCTTGAATTATTGTTATCGAAAGATAATTTTGGCGGCAAAGTCTTGCCTAGCGCAACTACAGCTGCAAAATTATAAAAATAAATTCGCGGTTAGTTAAGAATCGTTAGTTCCGAACCGGCTGGTTTTCACATCGAGCTGTCTTCAAAATACGTGCAATTTCACTCATTCGGATGTTCGCTGCACCCGTTGCTGCTATCGCATGACGACCGGGTTTTTTTTTATATTTCCGAAATCGTCGATGTTTGCGAATTCGGTTAGGCATCGAAGTTTTCTGTAGAGGGCCAGAAGAAAAAGTCGTCGAAGGCTACGCTTCAAGCGAAAGGGGTTGACCACGATCAGCACGCTGTTTCGGCAAATCAAATAAAAATACTAAAGTTCATTTCGCGTAGCATTCGTTAACTTGATTTTTCAGGAGCAATCGTAAATAAATGCGTAAATTAGAATGAACGATGACTTATTTATCGTGCCGGGGACACGAACACCAGTGATGAATATTTAGAACGTTGTATTTGGAAACTTACGGAATGAGAACAATTTTTATGCCCGATATTTAGACGATTAAACAAACAGGTTGAGACAACCGTATGATGTAGCCTAGCAAGTGTGTAATTTTACCCCAAAACAGGGAAACTCCTTACAAGACAACACGAAGGCTTATAGTTTTTATTTTTCCAGTCTTTTAGAACTAGTTGCTTAATGATCCCGATTTAGTATGCTGGAGAAGCTAAAGCACTTCGAAGAAATCATTTCATATTCCCCGTCTTCCAGCTATTATTCCTTCGTACGCAAACGCTCCCGTCTAAACGCGCATTGCACACACATACCCCGGAGGTGACTTAGTGTTGCCCTTACCGATATTAAAGGGGATTGCTCGTTCCTCAATTAACGTATCATCTTTTTGATATATAGCCCGTATTACCCGCTGGGGGGTTCGCTTATTGCAAACGTTTCGACAGAATTCCGTCGAGAATAATTTGTCGTAACTGAACATAAACTTGCCGTCGTTATACACCGTTACGATACCGATATAGTTTTAATTTTGATACAGTTTTTCCCTAATTTAGCGCTAATGAAGATGCATGCTACTTGTGTGACATGTAATCGCCTCATTTTTATTATTACTATTTTCTTTTGCTTATTTATAATTGTGGATCACTATTTGCTATTTTATCTTTCATTTACTCTTATTTATCTATTTATTTTCTTCTTCACTTTTCCTTTTTTTCTTTTCTTTCCTTTATTTAAAATTACAGGTTTCGTTTTATTTTTCCGCTCATTTCTTTTGTTAATTATTTTTACTTCTTCCATTACGTACCTATTCATGTTTATTTACATATTTCTTTAATTGTACTACTTTCCGTTATTCGCGCTCTATAGCGCATCTATGGACTTTGTGTAATGATTGATTGATTATCTAAAATTAAAATGTACCGGGGAAGCCTGTAAAGAACCATTTAGAAAAAAATGTACCGGTCCCATAGCAGATAAAATTATTGCCAGGTATAAATCACAAAACAGTCTTTACATTAACGACTGCGCAATTCTTACGCAGCTGATAGTGTAAGAAAATCCCAGTAACGTTTTTGCGTCATTCAGAAATGGTGTTACGTTTTTGCGTGATTTACAAATCTTTTCCTGCGATCGGAACCTGGTAAAATGACTAATAAAATCCGCGAGTTGTGCCGTAAAGAGTTGTATAGTTGGAAACAATAACCATAAATCAGAAAAGAATAATGTGGTAAATTGAAAGCAACTGTCCTGTAAAAATTGTAAAATTAGGAACTCGCAGAATCACCGGGGTTAGTGTTCTATGAAAATTCGGTTATCGATTAGATGTGATGTACTTGTATAACAATAGTTGGAATGGAAGTTGTGATGGAACGTAATGATAATTAAAATAAATTAAAAAAAAACAAAAAAACACTAATTAAAACCGACTCTTGTATAAGAATTATAAAAGATTAATCATTTGAAAGTTCGGGAAGTGTCCCCATGGGACGATGTTCGAAGAATAGTTTTTATATACTGTTATCTACTACCGGAGACGCCCTAGTGATGAACTCGATATTCTCGTAGAACTAATTTTTTCAAGATATTACTTGACGGCAAATACGAGAAATACAAAAACTTGAATCACGAACAAAAATGTAACTTTTACGGATAAACGGGCGTCGGTGACACCTGCCGTGTCACACTACAAATAGCTCCCCGCGATGGGGCATTAGGCTTTGTTTTTTTTGTTTTTTTTTAAATATATATATATGTTTTTTTTTTGTTTTTTATAAAACAGCTAAAAAAGAACGATAATCATAGACCCCTCCTCGAGGAGAAGACCTCACAGTGGCACCGCACCACCACACGTGTTTAATCTATGGACACAAAAAATTGAATGAAATTTTAAAAAACCTTCCGAACATGCTCCAATTCGCGGGAAAACCGCTTAATTTGGACCTCGCCCCGCGTGGAAACCATGCCACGATGACGCAGCACCTGTTCAATTAAGTGGATCGAATATAACTTTTTTTCGAAAATACTACGCGTATATTCTCCGGTTTTTTACAAATGAATATTCACGAATTCGTACACAATAGCGCAAAGTTTACTTATTTATTGACAACTACTAGGAAATAAATGAATAAAATTACTAACGCTGGGGAAGACAAAAAATAGCATGATTTGGTATTCGTACGGTATTTCTTGTAGTGTTCGCTGATACCATACATTTTTTTTTTGAAATTCTCGGTCGATCGAAATACCACAAATTCTTACGGAGATTATTCCGCTATTTTTTTATTTTCTTCATCGTTTTCGGAAATTCAATGTTATTTTTACAACAATAGTGATATTAATAACAGTCGACAAATGTATAATTAACCGTTTAAAAAGATTAATTAAAAGTAGTCTACATTTGAAATTTGTTCAGATTACATACAAAGGTATTTTGAAATAAAAAAAATGTGTGTATATATTACATAAATAATCTCGCCTAGGTTTAGAAATCAGCGAGTTCTCGGTATAGCGTGCTATTTTAATATATTTACGCGAGAGTTTATTTCTACGAATAGAACATTTTGTCGAGTGGTTTGCCTAATTGTTCAAGATGCGAGTTGCAGAATAATCTGTACTACACGGTAGCAACATAATTTTTAACTGTAATATTATATAATAAAAGGTTTTTTTACAAAAAATAAATACCGATACTTGAAGGTTTATTATAAAAATTTAATAAAAATGCGCTAAAAAGTGAAAAATAATTACTCTCGATAAGAAAATATATTTCAAAGCTAGATATAACTTAGAGTGATATTATCGTAGTTCTTATACAACACTGAGATATCTTAATATTCGATAAAAAATGTATTTCAAAGTGACATACCTTAAGTTGGATATTATCGTAATTCTTATATGACATTAATATTTATTAGAGTAGGCATCAAATTCATATCAGCTAGGAACAATTTAATGAACATTTAACGCAGTTTTTAATTATTATTTTAACATGAATTTAATGCCGAATCCAAAAAGTTTTTTTTTTTTTTCTTAGACCATATCACTCTGAAATATATTTTTATCGAATAATTATTTTTTATTTTTCAGTGCATTTTTATTGAATTTTTATAATAAACCTTGAGGTCAGTATTTTTTTTTTTTGTAAAAAAACATTTCATTTAACAATGTTTAACATTATACGTGAATTTTTTTCTTTCTAAAAATAAACTGTTTTTCACATTATTCTCCACATTTTATGTTTAAAAAAAAAAATCGATTTCTTTATTTTGAACTGCATTTTCATGATAAAAACATCAAAAGCTACATTTCCATGGTAATTTGTCGAATTGTGATCGTATTTAAGTCAATCGCCTCTGTTATACTAATAAAAAATATGAAGAAAAAAAAAGTTATCCAAAAGGACCACATTTTTTCACGTTTTTGACGAATACACAACAATTTATGTTCACCGATTTTTATCATTACTCACATGGTACCTAAAAGTTGAATGGTACTTTTTCTAAGGGACAAAGAATCAGTAAAATCGGTCTAATACGCGAACAAACATAAAAAGAACAAAAAAAAAAACAACATACGCGATGATAACCCCCTTCTTTTGGAAAGTCGGTAAAAACAGTTTTAACAAATTTACAAGATAAGAAATAATTAATTTTTACACGAGCTATGAACTTACATTACCCGTAAATCGCGTAGGACATGTTTATTTTATTATTAATATTTGATAGCCAATAAATTTTAAAAAAAAAGAAGGAAAAGAGAATGATATTTCTCCTTTCTTCTATTTATACTTTTCTATTGCATTTGAAAACAAAAAGTAAAAATGGCGACGAAACTCTAATAAGATAAAAAATTAAAACTATCCCTTTTAGACAGAAGGTGAAAGACAATTTTGGCGAACACCCGGAAAGGCGTCCTGTTATGATCGCACATATTCAATAATCGAATTCGAATAATTTTTAATTTTAAAGCGTTAAAGAGTCATATAAATTATGTGTACATATAAAGCTCGATTTTTAACATCTCCTAGTTTTGTGGCATTAATAATGATTTTTTTTTGTTTTTTTTTTTTTTAATTTTTTGAGTAATCGTACGCATCCTTTACTATTTCACACAATTCATGAGTCGTATAGAAGAAAATAAAGCCTTCACTAGCATTAGGGCATTACATAGAACATAAAAATTTATCACTTTGGAATTATTTCTATTGAAATTGGAAAAAGGTAAATTTGGCCTTCCCTTAAATTATACATATACCTGCCGTTTGTTTTCTCGACACGTATAACTAAAATGTAATTGGAATTTAAAAGTTAATCTACTGCAACGTAATTGGTTAGGCAGTGATATTTCGTTCAAGTAGGACCTGGTTCGAATCCTAATTTTGTAAATTAATTCCTCTTACGCTGCACGAATATTTTCATAGTTGATGAATCAAAAAAAAAAAAAAAAAAAAAGATAAATTTAAAACTAACTGGAAGTACACACATTTTCGTGCAGAAAATAATTAGAAATTGATACGCGCCTAGTTATTTTTGTTGTTTAATAATATATTTTTCTTTTGATAACAAAAACCGAATCCCGAAGTTTAATTCGTTTAACAGCATTTTGTTCCAGTATATTTATAGTTAAAACGTTTTTTATTATTTTTCATTAATTTAAGTATCGTAATTACTTCATCTCTGACCTTTCAATAATTTTATTTTTAACAATTTACATTTCCCAATTTTAAAAAAATCCGTATTATCTAGACATTTACGTGTGTTTTCCTTTTTTTTTTTTTTTTTTTTTTATTCGGTTCTCTAAATCATTTCCAGGGTACACGGTAGCCTGTTAAGGTGCTTACTAAATCAGAGGTCACAAGTTCGAAAATTGTCTCGTTCCGGATCCAAGTCGCTGCCGTCCCAGTAGTATATAATTAATCCGAAATTAAATATTGGTGTTATACCGAAGAAATCTGAGAAAGTAAAAGCGGATCCCAAGTAGAAAGGCACTGGCCCTCGTACTCTCATTAGTGCGGTTGGTTTTAGTACCTTTATGAAAAGCTTAACTTCACAATCCGTGATACCTTATCAAAGATATATGGGACTTACTTTACACATATGCGCGTATGATACTTTTAAATCATTTTTAAACGTCCTAATTAGAATCCAAAAGCCCAATTAAACGAAATGGCACTTTTTGATAGGTACACGCGCAATTGCTTCTCTATATACAGCTTATTAGAAAAACGAATTCCGATCAAGTTCGCTGTCTGAGTGACACTAATACGAAACTTTCGCGAGTGTAACCATCGCTACCAGGCCGCCGTTGTACAATTAAATTGAAAAAAAAAAAAAAAAGAAAAGAAAAAAGGGTTAACATTAATTAAGAGTTATTTACCGTTTTTATTAATTACTAGAGCTCGTGTCTTTTCGTTCGAACAAAAAAATTATTTCAGTATTTTTTACTACCCGGTTATTAACCGAAAAATACCCTGAGGGGGGCGATAAAATTTCGGTTGAATGATTTTTGCGTGAGGAAGTAACAACGCACACACACAACCATGCTACTAATAATTCCGTCGCTGTTTACCTGAAGCCGTTAAAACGGGCGTTTTTTTTTATTTCGAAAAATACCGAGAGCTCCTTTATTGTAAAATATTTAATTTTAAATACGCTGCAATGCTCTCCGAATTCGATTTAATGACCCTACCCCAACGGCCTCCTGGCCGTAGTCTAAATACGGACACAGGACGTCACCGCAAGCCATTAAAATGGTCACCATCTCAAAAGACCGGAATCTCGAGGAGACTGAACCTTTTTTTCTTTTTCTTTTGCAGCTACTATACATATTTAGAAAAAATGCCTAATAATTGGTTGAACAGTTCTAGCGAAAGCCAGGCGCAGGTAGACTGAAAGACGCGTACCTTTTCTGTGAGCGAAAATTCTAAACCTCTTACGAGTATCGTTGTTATTTCATAAAGTTTCTTCGTTTTCGAAGTCTACATTATACAGGTGAAATTCGTTACATCATCTTGCGAATAAATCGGAAAACTGTTCACAAGAATAAAACAAAACGGTTTCTCGTTACCTTTTAATCTGTTTTGCGCGGGAAATAATTTCTGCCGCGCTTTTTTATTCCTCGTTAAATTTCAACTATTTTACCAGATGTTATTAAAAACACGTACGCTAAGATTGAACTCGCGCTGGAGCAGTGTGTTAGCACGTGGGAGAAAAGGTATGTAACAGAAATATTTAAGTTCGAACCTACTTTTTGACATGGATAATAGAATCTGTCTGATCGTGTATCCACAGACAGGAATTATAGACGAGTGCGGAATTCACAGTTTTCCACAGCTCTGAGACGTTATAATTGCTAAATTGTTCTAAAAATAAAAATTATGAAATCCACTCTGTCGGGTTATATATACCGTTTATCAAGGGCGTCGCCAGCCGATGACCCGAGGGGGCAAGATGATAGAAAGAGGATATGAGCTATGGGAAAAATAAAATTTATAATTTGTAAAGGGGCTTAATATTTTATTAAACAAGAATAAAATCTTAATTAAAACATAATTTTCGTGGGTTTCTGGCAAATTTTGTTCTACTACTTTATTATAAAAGTCTTCCAAATATAAATACTCATCGTGGCCAGTTGATTAAAAAGTTTCAAAATTCCAGGGGGTAGGTGCGACGCCCATGCCGTTTATGTCACCGGCTTCCTCAAAACATCATCTTCGACTTCTATGCGCCAAAGAAACTATCCTTGTACGCAGTAGTAGCGAAATGGATCTGACACAAACTAGTCTGAATTAAGTATTAAAACCTCCGGATTAATACGCTGGCCTCGAAATGGTCATGTACTGAAAATTTGTAATGAGATACAATCGCGCCATTCTTTTTTTTTTCTTGGCAATTATGTCTATTATTTATTTTACAGATATATCTACTTCGAATAGCTTTTAAAAGGTAGTCAATGTTCGGGCGAAATTACATTAACAATTTCATGACGGTCAATGGAAAAGAAAAATTCTTTCACGTACCGTATACAAACACGTTTATTGCATCGCTGGGGGAGATATATGGATTTCTCCACGATTTTTGTATCATGCATTAAAATGATTCAATTAAACATTGACAGTGTGAAATTCGAACTAACATAATACGCATCAGCTATAAAACTAAACTTGTATAAGAGATGCTATAGGTTTTTTTGCTAGAACACTTATAATAGCGGCTGTTTATAATATTTTACGTAAAAAAAAAAGAAACGATGTGATCGTGTCCCATCATAAATTCTTGGTCACAATGTGTCACTTCGAGTTTAGTGGCCTACAAAGAGTTCGCCAATTATTTTGCGTTGCCTTAGTTTTAGATTATATTTTCCTACAGAGACGCGCTTTCGAAGTGAAAAGAGAAGAAAGTGTTAAAATTGGACGGAGCATTAATTTTTCCTTAGTGCTGGTTCCAAAATGTTTTTTTCTCTAATAGCGATGCGAGTTTCTTTCGATTTCGGATTCAGTTCTTCCGGAATTATGCGCGAACTAAACGGAAAGCGCGATTTAAAAAATTTACTGATGACGAGCAAACAAGTGCGTACATTTTTATCTCCGGCGCGTTTATCCGGTATTCAAAAGGCAACCGATGTACCGACTGGCTGTGCCCTGACTGCAATATAAATGAGTTTAGCGAGCTGGCAGAGCGCGCTCAGAGACGTGAAACTTGTTACTAAAAAATCCCCCCCGGCGGCAGATTTTTATGGTCGCAGCGAATAATTCTGTACCGCGTTTCTCGCATCTGATCAAATAGGTAACTAATATCCAGAGGTAGAGAGAAAGTCTTTATTTAATTCTATCGTCGTATTAACTTAGTTGGCGTTGCGAACTTTCGAAATGTATAGACTGATGAGCGCGGTCGGCGCTTCAGATTTTGCTAGAAAATTACGATGAGAATTTTCGAAGCCGCGAACACAAATTATAGAATAAAAAATCCGTTCGTTCGCGTGCTTCGGAGAGCGGCGTAGGGGACATTTTGACGGCACTATTCTGAGACTACGAGTTTTATTTTCCGCTCGCGTTGAAAGTTTTACAATCATAATCGAATAAATAATACGCGGCCACGGTGAAGTTGCCGAAGAAAATTTTTGATACTTTTGCATTTGAAAAACCGAATTAACAATATTCGAACATTTTCTCGGGCTTGTTATTATTACGATTTAAGAGATATAGCGACAACTACGGTGGTCTGTTGAGTAACGGCAAACGAGGAACTAAACTGTCGAAAGTGTTCACGACTATTAAACTACTTGCATTTCTGCTTCCTAGAAGTTTTTAAGTTACCTATGTGGAAAATTTAACTTCACAATCCCCGACGCCCTGTCAAAAGGGTATTGGACTTACTTTACTTTACTTTAAGGGGAGATCGAAATAGTCGCCGGACAAGTCGAGATTACAATCTCAGCTTCGCTTGATTGATCAATATTCAGAATTTTCTCTGATTGCAAAATTCACACGGATAATAAATGTTACAAACGCAAATTAATTTTTTAAATCTTTTCTCTTTTTCTTTTTCTTTTTCTTTTTCCTGGTCTGCTAGATAATACGCAGATCTTCGAAACTGTTGAAACCTTCAGTAATCCACACGGGATTCTTAAAGTCGTTATTGTAGACCATTTTATAAAAAGAACAGCGAAATTTCTACATAACATCGGAATAACTGTTGAAATAGATCGTAACGAATCGATACGCAATTGTATCATCGTTGGATGTGACTAGAAAAGTAAATGGAACTTTATAAAACACTACTCGAAACTAATGACGGTCTGTTAAATAATAGTAATAGGTTTTTTTTTGTACCCAGTACGAAAAAAGGTACCAGGCATTGTAAATTGTTTTAAATTAGTAACACTGCTCCAGTCACATTTCTAGTACATTGCGCAGTAGTCCAATTCTGATGTACTTCAATAGCGTAAGTAATTATCGCGAACTTAGCTTGTGTTACATTTTTTTTTTTTTATAAACCCTTAATTCAATAAATTACCAAGAATTCCGATTATAAAATTTAAACAATATAAATGTCACATACCGGATCACTTTTGTGTACGATTCATGATTTTTATGTTGATTAAAATCTTACGTCAATGTCCCGCATCGTTGAAAATTGTTTGGTACACATAGTTTTTTTATAGTGTATATCATTATTGAAGGTTCCCGGGATTTTCTGGCAGAAATTTTCTGGGCCGTTAAAAAAAAACAAAAAAAAAGAAAAAACGTTCTAGCACCTTTTATATTCCACGCAAAACTTTTATTGTACAAGTTAAAAATGAAAATAATAATACTTATATTATTATTACTTTTTATACACCAGTTACGCTTATTGTTTTTATTTGATGTTATATACCTACATAGAGTTTCTCGTTCACATATTACTTTTGAGGTTGCCATCAATTTCAAGGGAACGGGGAGTGTGTGTGTTTCAGTGTAAATGTAGTTTTTAATTTTAAAATCTTAAGTATTACTTAGTTTGAAATTAACGTTTAAGAATATATATGTAAACATGGGCTAGTAGAAACGTGTAAATATCACAGCTGTTCTAAATTTTCTTGTTTATCTCATTTGGTTAAGTTGTGTTGATTCGTACACTAAACACACTGGCCTTTGTAAGCTTCGCAGTTGTTTATTTTTAATGATTGTTAGATTTTACTTTTAGTGAAGAATAATTGTTGTAACCGTACGTTATTACTATGTAAACCTGGACTACAAAATTGTCGTTTCTCTGTTTCAATAATAATTGCACATATTTATAGTCCAGGTATAATGACCAATAGTTCCGCTGCTCGCGCTAACTAAGCGCATTTGCGGTTTACGTAAATTAATTTAATGAAAAAAATGAAAATGAAATATATTTATTATTATATTATTACTAAAAATTTCCTATGCCTTTGACCGTAATTCCAATACACAGTATAATAAGGAAAATTTCGTTTTTGGATAAAAAATCTCATAAACATTTACTCGTCAGCTGTCCCACCTATAATTCATCCCGAGCACAAATTTTCCAAAAATTGAACGCCTCCTACGTTTTCTCAAGACCACTAACGTATTCCACTCCATCTAACTCTTATCTTATCCGTGCCTCTGGCCTAGGCGACAGTACGCGGCACGTTAATCAAAAAAGAAGAAGAAGAAAAATCTCATAAAATACGTGCATTTAAATTTTAGGAAAAAGATTATTTTGGTGAAAATGATAAATTTTAATAGTTTTTATAAGTGCTATCAGTTCTTAAAAGATATCCTAATAGAAAAACATAATAATAAAAATATATTTGTACAAAAAGAAAAATATAAAAATAATAACTATTTTATCATCAAAAGTTACACGTTACATAATTCTTTCGAGCTTTTTTTTGTTTTTTAAATTAAAAAATAAGTTGTGAGTCCCGCAAGGCATACTAGTCTGCGGGTGTCCAACACGCTTATCATCGTTTATTCAAGAAAAAATCTGTTACAATAGTTCTTTAATTATACTATTAAATTTGCATACTTATAAATAGTGAGAAAATATAAACTAAAAATAAAGTAATAATAATAAAACAAGACTGAAAAAGATAAAAACAAAGAAATAGCTACTTATTTATACAATCTCATAACCACATGTTCGACAAATATATAGGAATGGTCGATATATTTCCCAATTTATCTAATCTAATGTCACTCAATGTTATCAACCAACCATTGCTTAATTAATAATTTCCAAGTTCCTATTTCGTTTTGCATTATATCTTCTGGGATTCGTTCGAGAAGCTTAATTAGAACTATTTCATCAGTATTACCACACTTAGTATTTATGCCTTTCGGTCGAATAAAACATACCTCCCTATTACTCATCGTTGTCTCGTCATTGTAGCTAATACTTGTGGTCTTATATAGTTACGTTGCAGAGTTCCATAATTTAAGTTAAAGCGATTGTAACAGGATGGAACAGGTTGTGTGTAATAGGTACATAATTGTAACAGTAACAGAATAGTAACAAGTATGTAAAAATAACTGGAAGATAGACTTTCACTATTCAAAACAGAAACTTTAGTAAAACGCGTGAATCATTATAAAACACTGAGTCGACTGGTTTCGGATATATATATAGTATATATACGTCACAATTACAATTATGATGTATTCATATCCCGAAACCAGCCGGCGTTTACAATTACTTATGTGTTGTTGTACACAAAAATGTCCATGTATCAGTTCAAAAATTAGAACTCATTCTGTTTTATGGAAATTTTAAGATTATAATGCGTGCAAATTTTCACCTAATCAATGGTTTAGAAATTAGTTTCAGAGGGGAAAACTAGCTACATCTAGAGGGAATCCGCGCCTTTTTTTTTTTTTTTTTTTAATGTAAACATTTAACAAACTACTTATAATTTACATAAAATAGTTTAGCTATTCGTGTATTGAAATATCGATAAGTCGATCTAAAATGTTTATATAGTTGGAAAATTTTTTATTGTGAGTAGACGGTGAAATCGCGGGGATTCCCTCACTGTGCGACCACAGTCGTAGATGAAATTTAGTTCGCAACGTTGTCAAATATGTAGAATAATAATTAGAATAATAAGTATTTTTTAATACCTATTTATTATATTAATTAATTAATAATTTTAAATGTGATAATATAAAATCTCCTCGTTAAATGAAGAAATTTTAATTTAATAACATAACTGACTTTTGATTTATTATCTATCCAACTATCTTTTAAAAAGTTATAACTGTTTCAAAATTCCGCGCGTAAACTTTAAACTTAACGTGGCAACGACGTAGTAAATTTTTCATTTTGCGGGGATTTACTCGCCGAGCGACCAACGACGTTTGGGAAGAGGTGCGCGACCAACGAAAAGTTAAACGAATAAGTGCTGGAACAGTCGCAACAGAATTTTTCAACAGAGTTGTTTGTCCCTTTTTTTCGTACCTGGAGCTCATTTAGTGCTATGATGTAGATGTGTCCGGAAGCGCTAATGAAAGATTTTAACGTTGTTCATTAGCCATGTAGCGTCGATCTCATGTTGTCTTTCGACGCACACAAAGATATTAAAGCAGTCTTGATAACCGAGAACAATTCGGTCTCTGGAGGATCGCGCTGAGGAAATTCTGGTTGCACGGCAATCGCTTGTTCTGACCTAATATCGCGAGTTATCGCAAACGAGGAGGAAGTTAATTTTTAATATTATCGAGGGGGATGTATCGAAAATTAACCGGCTGCAGTTAAATTGGAAAATGGCCTACGAGAGAAATATCGGCATGTAAGATTCTATAAGAACATAAACATCGTCTCCCGTTTTAGTAAACAATTAATGGACGAATAACTGCAGTCCGATAGTAAATGATTAACATGCAGCAGAACATGTTCGGATCGTGTTCTTCGGGCAGTAATATTCTTAAAAAAACGTTTCCGAAGCAAAGTTTGGTATCCGATTTATTGTTATAATAATCCATTAATTCATGTGGCGCTTTTTTTAGAAGACGAATTACTATTAAAATTGTCGAAAACTACGTTTATTCTGTTTAAACGCGGTCGGAATTATATATTATTTTCCGGTTTCGGCGCTGGAATCATCGATGAAAAATTGACTAGGGTGTAGTGTAATTAATATGAAGTACGACATCAGCTGATATATCGTGAAGTGTCCCATTGTAAAAAAAAACACCTGAAAGTAGTAGTATAAGTTTATTTTTTTGTTTTCTAAAAATTCTTTGAAGGCTAAATGTCTGTACTTATGTGTGATATAAACTCGACGCTCGTGGAATTTTTTGGCAAATACATAATCGGGAAATTATCGGCGTGGCCTTTAATGGTCTAATTTTCTTATTACTTCCTTTTTTTTTTTTTTTTTTTTTTTGGATTGTCAACAAAGGAGACACACGCAAAAACAAAAAGAAGAAAAAGCCTCGGATACTGACAATATAAAAGAACCAATAAGTTGGAACGATGGATGAAAAGGGGAGAGATAGTTAATATAAAATGCGCAATGAGATAATATAAGCAGTTTGAGTTTTAATAAACGGAATTACATAACATAATGTTTATACAGTAAGAGTTGAACATTCAAAGAGGATATCAATAGCATTACAGATACTAATGTTTTATTCGGATAAAAGAAGTAATATGAAGAGGAAACAAGAGAAAAGCGAAAATGAGAGGGCAATAATAGAGTATCATTAGAATGGGCCAATAACGGAAATGACAACAGAATAGGAAAGCGAAGGAAACTTAAGGAACCGGGGTAATTAGAAAAATTAAGGTGAACGGATAGATAAAAAAAAAAAAATCGTTACGAAAGGAATTTTTTTTTTTTTTTCTTTCGGGAACGCCAACCAAGGGTAATGATCCATCATCAAAGAATTACGAAAACAGGATTAAATTTTGATATATGAAGAAATAGAGGAAATGAACTCCGCTAAAATTGGAACAACATCTGGTGAAGGAAAGGAAAGTATGTAGGAAGCACAAAAAGGAGTAGGTAGTTTTAGGTGGAGAAGCTTAATTACAGGAGGGAACGCTCCTGTACAAGAAGAGAGCATTCAAAAAGGATATGATTTGCATCACAAACACAGTCATGATCCGAGGGATGAAAATTACAGTATGGGGAAGAAACAATAGAAAAACGAAAGATAGACGAAGGAAGATAATTATAGTTGAGACGAAGACGTGTTATGGAGGAAATAACGAAACGACTGAAACCAGGGAAATCAGCAAACCAGGAACGTGATGAAGGAAGCGGCTGTATTAATTTGTAAAAGGAATGAGGATTAGGAAAGGAGGTAATGTAAATATCCGATATCATGATTTGACGTGTGCTTGTTTGGATGGAAAGAGGATATTATTGGCAGGAAATTTATTGACAAAAATTTGCCGTTATAGGAAGCAGAGTGAGCAAACGAGTCAACTAGGTTGTTGCCTGCGATACCGCTATGACTGGGAATCCAAAGAAGATCGATTTGAACGGAACGAACTAGGAAGAGATTTGCAATTAAGGAACGAATGGAAAGGATAATGTAGTCGCATGAAGAGGACGGAAAAGGAGAGGATATAGCCTGCAAAGACGCCCATGGAGTCAGAACGAATAACGCATAGCACGCCGGTTTGTAGTTTTCCATTTCAGCCATGTTGTGTTTATGCGATTACGGCGTGCCTCGGATATGCCGCTGTCGGCCCGTACACAAGATCCAAGGTATTTAAAGTTACTTGTTCGAGGCAGTTGCTCTCTCCAGACTTGGATAGACCCGATTGCGTTAGTATCATTGTAAATCATTTATGAAAAATTATTCGAATACTTATTTACGCGGTATATCAAAAATCACGGACAACAGAAAAATTTCTCTAAAAGACACATTCATTATTAAAGATAAATGGAGATATCATTCGTAATTCAAGTTAATCTGCTCTAGATTAGATTTGCCTATTTTTTGAACATATACGAAGATACGAAATACGGTGGCAGTTTTGGGGAGGAAAATAGGGAATTCAGACTAATCTTAAAATTTATACAGATCTCTGATTTTTTTAATATCGTAACTTTTTAAATTCAATTTATTTTTCTTTCGTGTATCGGATTTATAGACATAGCCTCCAAGAACATTTGTTTTTATTAAATTACTTTTTAAAAGTTCAGCTATATATGTAAGTGCTTTCAAACATTGTACAGTTTTTTTTTTTTTTATTCGCTTAAATTTTACAATTTCTAGAGCTCTTTAAAACGAGTCAGAAAATAGTTTTTACACTTTAAAAATATTTTTTTTATTCCCATTGTCTAGTTCAGAGGTGTGCATAGTTGATTTATCTGACCGCTATTTTAAGCGAGCCACACAATTGTGAAGAATACAAAATGTGTAATTTATGAATATCATTCTTTGCGCCAATCTTAACGATAAAAAATAGCTGTTTATAAACAGTTTTGTTATTCCTTCTCGATGTAAATGGTTAAGTCCGCTGCTCCAGTATATGCACACATTATTCATATATTAAAATATAAGCTTGTAAAAAAAAAAAAAAACATAAGAGAGCTTATGAAATTTTTTTGTACCGATTGTAAACAGTGGTACATATTAAATATAAAAAAAACTATATTCAGACTGAAATTTTTAACAATTATTATAATTAAAATATAAACTAATAATAAAAGTTTATATCGGTAGGGCTGATGTAATTTTTAGGCAATGTAGATCCACATCTTTGACGATTACAAGCTATACACGCTGAAGTAACCATTAATTTTAGACAGAATATCTATATCTATTCCTTTCTAGCATTTGCACTTATCCATATTTTAATAGTTTTAATAATAATAATAATAATAATAATGATAGAAATAATTTCACTCTTCTTACAGAAAAGCTAATTGCTTTTAATCTTCACTTTTGCGTTTTTCAAAACTCTCACTTTCTAGCTGTCATTCGACTTCAATTCGGTTTTATCCGAAGTCGACAATTAAGAAAAAGAAAATAACAGAAATTTCGAAATGTATTTGAACTAGCGCAGTCCTTGAAAGCCTTCTCTTTAGAAGAATGCTTTCTTTCTTCTTCGATCGTTCGACTCCAAACGTCGTCAACGATCCTCTGTCATAACCGTACACTCCTCTGCCCGTTCATCAGCTACATCCAGCCGGACGGTCGTTTGTTTAATTTTATCTGTGTACCGTATCGAGCATCCTTTGCCGTTTTCCATTACCTTTTGCCGCGAGTGCCAAGTCCAACCGAATGTTTTTACAGGCAAGTGTTCTTGAGCTCTTTTTTTTTTTTTTCCGACTACGAACATTAACGCAGCACGAGAGAAATTTTTGCAAATGTGTGTTAGTGAGATATTCTAGCCAAACGAAACAAAATTAACTAAAAGCAACGAGACAGTGGTAGCTGGCTGGAGTATGTTTAGCTCGTTCAGGATTGATGTACTATTTCTTTCCATCACCTATAGAGCCATCATTCTCTGGCGGTACAAAAGTCTGTGTGCATTGGCGATCTCTTGTATTTCTCTAGACATTCAAAAATTGAACACATGAATAATTGCAGTGAAGACCACAGCGAGGTACAAAATAATTAGGCATCCGATGAAAAAATTACCAGAGTTTTAAAAATGCGGTCTTCTACGATGGTTGTAACATAAATTCTTTCTCGGTGACATATGAAGGAGGGAGGCTATATTTGAAAAAAAGTATAAAAATGCTATCTTGCGATCGCCGATTTCGGTTCTGACTATAGTTGCGACATAGAAGCTTGTTTGTTTTGGTCGTTTTGCTTGTACTTTTACGAAATAGAGTATTTTAGTTATGAAAAATGTTTTCCCTTCGGACGATGGCCAGTGTATACTGGCCGAAACGTTAAGCAAATATAATTTTCTTTTAATACACAGTTATGTCCGCAATTAATTTATTACGCATGTTTAATGCCGTAATATTTCAACCTTATACGGAAGATAAGTCGTCGCGATAGCCCCCAGTTGCTAGAGCGCTTGACTTCCGTTACGGAGGTCACGGGTTCTTCGATACCGAGCGACG
Organism: Icerya purchasi; assembly: GCA_039619475.1. NCBI lineage: Eukaryota > Metazoa > Arthropoda > Insecta > Hemiptera > Monophlebidae > Icerya > Icerya purchasi. Next base: position 246,846,246 of record CM077115.1, read on the forward strand.
ACAGAACGCAACATCGTATGCGCGCTAGGTCAGTATACAGCAGACATAAATAAGACTGCACTTTTGTAAAACGATGTAAATCAAACGATTACACTAATCTGTTCCGAATGTAGTCTTGCGTGTTGTGTGCACATTCGTACTGCATATAAACAATTGTCCAGTACACTATATCTGTACAGGTGAGATGTACGAATAGGTAGTCGCCGTCGCTCAGGAATTAAGTATGCCACAATAAAGAAGAGAAGATACGGAAGATAAAAAGGAGTATACTGTATTCGCGCAGTATTCTACATGTCACATTTCAACGGAAATATCTATTAAAATTTGATGAACATAGTATTTCAATTACTTATTAAATAAGTCATTCGCATACACTTTTATAAAATAATAATAGTATATTAATTAAGATTCATGATCGCAGTATATATTACTACACTTTGACCACTCCTGGATCTATTTTTAGGTCGTTTTTTGTGGCGTGTGTATGTGTAGCCATGTATCACGTATTAAAATTTTGAATTTACGACTACATACTTTTTTTTAACATCTAGTTATGAACTTTTTTTCTTTACTTCTTCCGAACGGTTTTGTGGGGTTTTTCTCATAACTCAAAAACGGGTATAGACGCAAAAAGCCGAAATTTTATACTCGCTATTGCTATAGCGTCTCCAGATGTATACGCCAATTCCGTGGAATTTTCCTCGTAACTCAAAAATCGGTAGCCATAGAACGTCGAAATATTTGCATTTATTTATTACGCTCGTTTTAATTAGTTTCGATATAAAAAAGTCATGTGTCGCGCGCATCATATTTCTTTACGGAATTTCGAAAGAGCTAAGTTCACAGCACCCGGAGAGATTTCCATCGTCGTTATAATGTCGCTCACCCAGCCGACCGACCGACCGACCGGAAATGGATTTGCCTAACGCTAATTGTGTTAAAGACGTTCTTCGTGCAAACCCCTACCTATATGTACGTGTACGGTGTTAAAGAACGGGAACGGTATCGGTTAGGTGACGGTAGAAACGAGTTGCCGGGCTTTAATAGTCGATCGAGCTGCTGTTGACAAAAAAAGACCGTCGCCAGCCACATGTTTAAAGAGCCGCGCGCGGTAAGACAGATTGCGGTGTCGCATAACTTACGACGGAGTTACGGATTTGCGGTCGGCTTCGACTCGGTCGCATTGCGTGAAAATGCGCGGTTATTTTCAGGGTGCGCGACTTGCAATCGGCGTTTAAAAGTTTACTTTTCAGACTGAACGAGTTTTTGAAATTTTCAGTCGGCGGCGCGGTGGCAGCAGGTTGAGCGAATGGGAAAAGTACGACCGTTTGCCCGCTATTTCTTTTTGGTCGGCTCAAAATCGAAATTTGGGCGCGCCCCGCGCAACAGACATCGGCGGATACGGTTCATTCGGCGGGAGGCCGACGGCTACATTCGTCGAAACGTTTTTTTTCCCGTAACGAGCGTGTGTGCGCAAGGAGCGCAATTAAATTACCGGTCGCGGATGGAAGCGGTCGTGCGGTTTCAAAGAAATGAAAATAAACGCCGCAAAAGGCGGCTGCGCATGATGAGCAGCGAAACATCTCTTAAAGCTGTTTCGGCTGAACAGAGCGAACAAAGCCGCGGCTTTCTTTCCGAGCGCAGTTAATAAAAAAACCGACCAGCTTTACCGCGACTAGTCGAAATTGTTTTGCCTTTAAGACACCACTTTCTTCCTTCACGTCGCCATGTACACCTTCGTCCGGAACTTTGTTGAATATTGTTTCGAAAGAACCGTTCGCTTTTGTTTTTCCTCGATATTTCTCTCGTTGGCCGTGCTTCTTTTGGCTTTTTTCAATCGCCCGCTGCCGGCTTTTTAATGTTTGAAATACTACTTGAAAAAAAAACAGATAAGTTTGCGAAATTAAATTTTTCGTTACTGTCTAACTGTATAATAGTGCCGGACGATCGAGCAAAATCGGCCCGCTATAAAAATTGAGATCGGACTTCGGTGATGTATGCCCCACCCCAACTCTTTTTTTTTTTTGTACCATTTCTTCGTACTATCCAAAAAAAAAAAAAAATTCCTCGGATTTCTTTGCACATGAAAAGGCGCCGACCGTCCACATCATCAGAAAACGTTACCTCATTAAGAAGTTATTAAATTTCCCGAGAAAGTCTAAAATGTCTAGAAAGTCTAAAATGTCTAGAAAGTCTAAAATGTCTAGAAAGTCTAAAATGTCTAGAAAGTCTAAAATGTCTAGAAAGTCTAAAATGTCTAGAAAGTCTAAAATGTCTAAAAAGTCTAAAAAATTTAAAAAGCTTTTTCGCTTTAATGCAGTTATAAAAAATTCCGCCATTCACTGATGAGCATCGGAGCGACTATTCGCAGGGGACACTGCTGCGCTGCCTTAATGCATAATCACTGCGTAGCATGATTTTAAAGCCCTCTCTCTATATTGGCCAGACACTCGGCATTATTAATCGCGCTGCTACGTGTTCTTAAACGAAATGCAAAAATACTCGAAATTATTAATAAGATTTAATGTCTACTAGTTAAACATCTCTTCGCGATTATCCGTATAATTTTTATTTATTTATTTATTTTTATTTATTTTTATTTTTAAGTTGCGGGTCTCACAGGGCAAGTATGCTCATTGTGTGAGTGCCCAACGCTCTTATTATTGTTTATTCATATAGAAATTTAATCATGCTTATTATATAAATCGTAATAAACCTAAATTAATATCTAAGTAAATGTAATATAAAAAACATGCGCACACATACACTCACTATAGAAACGCATCTATACACAAATACATAAAGATAGCTTATACATATATATTCAATTCGCATACATGCTCTTCTTTAAGAAATACAAGCAGAAAAGTAACGAATAAGGAAAACAGAAGAAAATAGCATAACATCAAATAGATGCATAACTGAGCTACATAAATGGAAAAATTCGGAACGTAGCTTGGTTTTTATTCTTTACATCATTTTCTTTCAGCCCGTTTCGCTACTTCCTTTTTCCACACACCGATACGCTATTTTCGTTTAAAATATGATTGGGAATATTGCCTCATTAATTCAATCAGAGCTGAATATCACCTGTGTTATCAATTTGTCGATTTGCCCTTTTAGGATAAATATAATATACTAGAGAGCTTTGCCCCCTGGTCGCTTCGAGGCCCAACCAACAGCGGCTACCCCCCCAAAACTCCCATTTTGTGGGAGTTTCGTCGTGACCAAGTTTGCTCTTAAAACAATGATATATTTTTTTTTTTTTTTTGCTAAATTCGTACTCTGCTCTCGAATTTACCTTATAATTATTTTAATAATCATGCAACAGTACTAAATTGTTTAATATTTTTTGTAAGTTTATTGCTCACAGAACTTGGTAGATGCACCTTGTTCTGATTTAAAATTGTCGAAATACACCGATAATACACCATAGAGGAAACAAAAGAAGGATCGTTAACAAAAAATGTTTCGTCTTCGTCCACTATGAGTAACACACGATGAACGAAAAGCCAGTACCGGTTTTGTTGAACGGGTGGAAGCGCGATACTCCATAGGTAAATAGAGCAGTACCGCGTTTTCATGTGATTGGTACTTATTAAATTAGCGCTGATCTATTCACTTTTTGTTATGTATGAAAATTTTGGACATTTTATAATTTTCCTAAAAGCCACTGACCCGGAGCTGTCGATTAAAAAAAAAACTTAGATTTCTAAGTGCCATAGAACGGTCTCAGGAGTTTTTTTTGGATTTTTCGTCTAATAATACGTAAATTGAAATGAGTTTTTTAAAAGTTTGAATTAAAATAGTTCAAAAAGTTCAATCGCTAGAATAGGCGAGGCAAATACTCTAAATTCAATTCTCTTTAAAATGAGACCTAGTGCAGTTCAGTAGAATAATTAGTTTTTGATAAACGATTAAAAAATTGAAAAAACGGCAAAAAAATATGATTTATTGCTCGTTTTGAGCCCTAAGGTATAAAAATTTTAAGCGTTTTATATTTTTCCTAAATGATGCTGATGTAGAGCTGTCGATTTACAAAAAAATCAACTTTCCAAGTGACACAGAACGGGCTTAGGACTTTTTTTTTTGATTTTTTGTCTATTTTTTGATTCATTGCTCGTTTTGAGCACTAAGGTATTAAAATTTTGAGCATTTTATATTTTTCCTGAAAGCTACCGACCTGGAGTTGTCGATTAAAAAAAAAAATTAACTTTCTAAATGCCATAGAACGGTTTCGGGACTTTTTTTCCGATTTTTCGTCTATTTATTTCCTTGGCGCTTTATTATATAGATATTACTTTGTTTTCTCGTTATCTGAGTTTTTTTCCTGGATATGGTAATGTTATATTACTGCTATTTTAATATTTAAGTAACCTATAATAGTAACAGTACACATCTTGGGAGGCATTTCATTGTTTTCCTTCCACCGAGTAAAGTCGTTTCGCTTCCAGTGGGGTTGAGTTTTAAACATCTTTTCCGAATGTTACCTATTTTATTGATTTCCGTTTTCTTAGCCTCTCCCCGTATTTGGATTCCATATAGAATTCTAGACATTATTATTACATTATAGTGTATATATATATATATACGTAGTGTTCAGTGTGATAGCGGCTGCTTTAATTTATATAAAGTTAGAATTGATTGTCTTATTTTCGAATTTAAATCTTGAATGTTCAAGGACTTATCGATATATATGTTCCTAAATATTTAAAATCTTTTAAGTTTTCTAAAGGTGGACACATAAACGTGAAAGAGTGCTATTAGTTTCATAGAAATCATGTAAGCATCCGTTATTATGAAGGATGATTGTCGAGACTCTTATGTTTAGTTCCGAATATGTAATAATTTAGATTTATTTATATTTACACATAACCTCCTATCACGTGTTTACTAAAATTATCTATATCCTCTTTTTTTCCGCCACCTCTTACTTTTTGTATTCAATTAATAGGGCAATATCATCAGCAAAAACATATACCTTTGCATTTTTAATGTGCCTGTATAATGAGTTATAGTGTATATTAGAAAGAGGATAGTAGCCAGTATGGTTCCCTGACCTACCCCGAATTGACTACTTTTTCCATTACTGTTACTTCCTGCGATTTTTACTATGCTTTCTCTATTTTTTATATAATTCTTAAACCACATTAGTTGATTATTTAAAATACCCAGAGATTTTCTAAATCATTAATCAGTAGATCACGGTCAACTAAGCCGAACGCTTTAGACCGATCAATGAAGGTAATTATAAATTAGTTACCCATCGATAGTTCCCCATATTTATCCTTATTTATCATCGTTCTTAGTAGCGTTATCGTGCCCTTTTTTTCTCTAAATTCGTGTTGATTTTCATAGAGTAGATTGTTTTTTTCCATATAATTTCTTAAATGTTTAACAACGTAGTGTTCTAATATTTTAGCTACCACAGGTATTATTGTTATTGGGCGGTAATTTTCACATTGATTTTTTTTTTTTTTTTTTAAAATATATATATATCTTGCTATTTTACACCTAGTCTTATCAACCATTTGGTAATCTATGGAATAAGTCAAAATAACATGAATAAGCAACCCAACCAGTGAAGAGTGCTAAAATTAACTTATATATGTATGTGTATAAAAAATGCATACACACATATTTTTGCATTCTCACGGACACATACATACCATCACACACGCACACGCACATACACCCTCACACATCAGCACATACACATATTATTTATACATTTTTAATTTATAAGAGATCTTGAGGTCGTTTCCTATTCAGCCTACGTCCCTCACTTGGGTTGCTCAGCAGTTCTCTTGTTGTACTATTAGGATGTTCTTTCAATCTGGCAGCATATCGTCGGGCAGCAGTTTCTATTTCATTTTTTACAAATTGAACTCCAAGATCTTCATGGATCGTGATGTTGGTTATGTACCATGGATCAGAGATGATCGTGCGTAGTATCTTATTCTGTACTCTTTGCATAATTGAAATGTTGCTGTTTTTGGCACAGGCCCATAACTGGCAGCCGTATTGCCAGACGGGTTTAAGAATTTCCTTATAAAGAAGCAACTTGTTTTCAAGAGATACTCTATTGGTCTCTTACCCAACAGCCAGTACAGTTGCCGCAGCTTGATGTTCAACTCATTTCGCTATAATGTGCTTCCTCCAAGTCAAGCGTTTGTCGAGGTGAATACCAAGATACTTTACATCTTCTTTCTGAGGGATCTCTACTCCATTCATCATTGTATTTCCGGATGAATCGATTCTTCTTCGGTTAGTGAAAACTACTCGAGATGATTTACCTTCGTTAATCTTTATTTTCCATAATTTACACCAAGATGTTACTTTATTGACTGCTGTCTGCGGGTTTTTACGCGCAACTTTTGGACATTTATTTGAACCCAAGATCGCTGTGTCATCAGCGAAAGTTGCTATATCAACGTGCGATGTAATAGGAATATCCGCTGTGTAGATAAGGTAGAGAAACGCTCCCCTGAGGAACTCCTGCTCGAACCGGATATATACTTGATTCGTCATCACCATATTTAATGTAGAAATATCTTTCGCTTAAATACGACCGGAATAATTCAGCTAGTTGATAGGGAAAATGACGTCGAAGTTTTTGCAATAGACCATCGTGCCAAACTCGATCGAATGTTTGGCTTACATCTAAAAATACGGTATCGCAAACCATTTTCCCATCCAGGGATTTTTCAATTTGATGAACAATCCGATGCACCTGCTCTATTGTACTATGTTTTGCTCGGAAGCCAAACTGGTGTTCGGGTATTATCTCTTTGCATTCAACTATTGGCATTATTCTTTTTAACAGTAATTTTTCGTATAATTTAGAAAGTACCGGAAAAATTGAAATTGGTCGATACGATGATGGTTCCGTTTGAGGTTTTTGTGGTTTTTGAACCACAACAATTTGCGACAGTTTTAGTTGTATTGGAAAATGTGTTAATCGCAGCATTGCATTTAATATGCACGTTAATAACACCAGTTCCTTTTTTAGGCAATTCCTTTAAAACTTTTGCTGTTATTAAATCATAACCTGGTGCTTTGTTAGGGTTCATTGTCCGTATTATACTGTTAATTTCACCTGGTGAGGTCAGGTTTTGAGACATCTTGATAACAGGAATCAGAAATTAACGATGTATCAACAGGATGTGACTTAAATATATTGGAAAAATATTCGCCGAACAGTTCCTCTTTTTCAACATCAGCACGAGCCCAGCTACGATCCGGTTTCCTTATAGGACAAACAGATGGTTTTGGTCCTTTAAGGTTCCGGGCAGCTTTCCACAAAGAGAAATTATGTTGCGCTAGAGGTGATAAATTGATCAGTTGTTTATTGAGTGATTTATTCTTTAAATCCTGCAACAAACGTTTAACGAGTTTCGTCTGTTTGTTCAATGCAGTTTTATGCGCAGGGTTTCTGAATATTTGCCACTGCTTCCTCAATTTTCTTCGTAGATTTACCTCTGCTTTGATGTGTTGGCGATAATAAAGCACCGGTTGACATTTGTTAATTATTGTTGTAGCCTTCCAAGCCGACTGTTGAGTGACCTTAATGAAGTAATCCACTGCATTATCGACATTATCGGTAGTCTTAAGTGATATTCTTAAATTGATATCATTTCCGAGATATTCTCTAAATAGTTCCCAGTTTGTAGATCTGTTGTATAATTTTGGTTTGGACACTTTTTTTACTATCTGGTCACTAATAGACAGTATAACTGACGAGTGATCTGATGGTAACTCATTATCTGCTCTAACATCAGTGAATATTGTTGGAATACCTTTAATAATAAAAAAGTCCAGTAAATCTGGAACTTTATTCGGATCTGTAGGCCAATAAGTTGGCACTCCAGGAGAACAAACATCACTATGCGTTTCGTCGATGGCTGATTTGAGTTCTTTACCTCTTGTAACGGATCATTCATGTTGGTTAAAATAGGAGTAAATATATTTGAGTTTTGTTTAATATATTTTACCTTAATAGAGCCTTATGTACTTTTAGATCGGTTATAATTGCTTCTACTTGAGATGTATTTGCAGATGGAATGAAAAAAGAGGACAATATAGAATTATCGGAGTTATTATTCAGTAGTTGAATGTCACATTTGTGAAATTCTTTATAATGAAGTCATGTTTTTTTGTTTTTTTTTTTATTTTTATTAACAATATTAGGCAGCGTGGTAGCCTAGTAGTTCAGGTACTTCGCTACCAAGTCGGAGGTCACGGGTTCGAGACTTGTCTCGTCCCGGATCCAAGTCGCTCCCATGCTTACTCAGCCTGAAATAATTGGGTACCAGAGAAATCTGGGAAAGTAAAGGCGGATCCCAAGTAGAAAGGAACTGGCCCCCCTACTCTCATTAGTGCCGTTGGGCTTAGTACATTGTGAACCTTAACTTCACAATCCCAACGCCCTCTCAAGGGTATGGAACTCATTCACTTTTATTAACAATATTATTAATTATACACCGTGTCTTTTTGCTATCATTGTTTGTTAACACTGTTTAGCTTTGACAAAACTTCTGTTTAGCATTCCTTATTTCTGTTTTAACTATATTTCGATATTTTCTGAAAGGGTTTTTATATCGAATACACTAGTTCTATTTCCTTTACTAAGTTTGAAGTAATGATCTGTAATTTTCATGAAATTTAAAATAGCTGGGGAACTATGGAGACGTGGAAGACAGAATGCAAGGTAAGCACTCCGTGTGCTTAATGAACATTCAAACAAGATATAATATTGTAGATGACATTTACGCGGCAGAATAATTTTTGGAGAGAAAGCAAGAGAAAGGTGAAAACGAGACGAAGCTAATGACATAAAAATAGCGCGGGGGAATAATGAAAATGAAAAAAACAGTACGAAAAAGCAAGGGAAAATGGAGGAAAAGTTAGGAAAATTAGAAGAAGAAAAAATTAACGGGCCTAATGTCAGAATCTAGATTGATTTTTTCACACAAACACGTGAGATTAGAATATCGACATTTTTTAAAAGAAAGAAACGAGCGGAAGCAGCAACTTGAAATAATCCGCCCAGCTCATTAGCCGTCAACGTTTTACGGCTAGCAACCCAAAGAATAAAAAGAAAATGGATGAGGCGGCATATGCGAGGAATAAAGCAGATCCGCTTGCAACTCATGAAGTCAGAAATGAAATTATAAGCAACTGAAGAAATAAAAGCGGTGAAGCGAAAGACTGTCTGCGAATTCTCTTCGACGTCACGTAGTTGCTAGACCAAGATCTTAAAACGTGGTGGAAAATGATTTCTTCCCTCTGAAAAATTCCGCGATAGTGCGCTCTTAGGAAAGACACTTTCGGGCCTATCTGGAAAAATATACCCGCCAAATGAACTACATTATCTCCCTCGAGAAGGGAGCTCCCAATGTTGTTCCTACAGCGTCCACCATTGGACTCATTTTTAAACACGCTACGGTCCTGAAGTCTAAAAAAATTATTAGCAAAGCCGAAAAAACTTTTGTCGAGCGCACAATGTGTGCACAATGTCGTATTATAACCCGGTACGTCCCGAAATCGCGTTGATTAATTATATTAGGAAACTACGTTCTCACGCGTTACGTTAATCTCCGTAATCAGGCGTGAGACGAACAAAAAACGACATAAAAAAAAAAAAAATCGGGAGATTTGCAATGATTTTTTCTTTTTCCCGGCAAAAACTTTATCGACAAATTCTGCGTTTCCAATGTGTTATAAACACGACGCTCCTCGAACATTGTTCCATGGGGTCTTTATCCGACTCGATCATCACTGCGAAATCTGCCAGCAGTCAGATTCTCCTCTTCTCCTACCGTTTTGGTTACAACGAAGAGCAAACCCAAAAATAGTAATTGGGAGAGAACGAGTTCGGTCTGATAAGAAACACCTTATCCCCCGGTCGTAGTATTACTAGTGAAGGAAAGGTATTAGACCGCAGCAGACGATTGACAATTTTAAACTGACACGGAGAACGCGTAGAGACACGCAACTGTCGGACGAGGAAGAGATCGGAAAAATGAAAGAGCAAGTCGCAGGAGAGCGGATAATTAATGAAAGTGACCAGGGTTCGAGAAAAAGGTCTGTGATCGGCTTGCAACTTCAGTGCCCCGGATAGGCCGGAGTGACCGCGAAAGTACCGAGGATACAACCGTCGTAGCCGCGACGCAGATTGAAAAGTTTCCATTTTGTTTAAGAAAGACCAGTCATGAAAAGGCACTTTCGCGCCATCTGTCTCTTTCACCGTTTCCCACCTCGCCCATTGCAATTCTTTCATTTTTCTCGAACGCGCCCCATATTTCATCTTTCTGCCTTTCAGGGAAAAGCTTCGACGTTTAACTATTTCTCGTCCGGTCGGCCCCCGTTCGTTTTATTAACCTTAATTCGAATAATTGCAATCGCTTCGAATTACACACGATGATAGGTGATTTGCGAGTAAGTAAGTTTTACCGGCAAATCAGCTGACGCGTTAAGTAATTATTTTGCATTCTGTAATTGCGGGAGTTAGCTAACACTGCGGCTACTACTAGAGTATTCGGGCGAGTTTGTGTGTTTTCGCGATAAATTTGGTTCGCGTTTGCGGTCCCTTTTTTTCAGGGCTCAGGGCAAATCCCGGGAAATTATAACTAGTCGGCCAGAGACGTGCTGCGACGTCGTAAATATAGAACGGAGTAATAGGTATAAAATACGGTGTACGTAGTGGTGTCGGAGGAGGAAGCGGAAATTGTAGGTGGGGCGGCGCGCCGCGCCGGAGGATTAAAATATACTTTGATGTTTTTACTGGGAGCACGATGGAAAAACGGTGGGAAAACGTGTTGACGACCATGTTACGTGATCGGTTTGTTGATTTTTTCCCACTTTGCTCGGGTTCACGCAAGCCGTGGTCGGAACATAATGAGAGTTCTTTAGCGCTAGGCGTGTAAAATCGGTCTTTTGAAAATAAATATTAAAATTCGAAATTAAAAGTTCTTTTTCACTAGTACCCGGCGAAATATCGACTTGTATGAATTTCGCACGAACAAGTTATATTAACCGGTAAAAACAAACTTTTTATTTATTTTTGTTTTTTTTCGAAAAATTTTCACTTTGCTAGTTAATTTTGCATAAAATCGATAACTTTCGAGCCGGGCAATTCGTTTTTTTTTTTCATCGGTGTAAAGAGCCTTTAAAGTACTTATATCAAATTGCATTTGATTCGGTTTCGAGAATACTTCCGGAGTGTTATATGTTTAAAAGGACCCCCTCCCCCCCCCGCAAGAAACACGAATATTTTTATTAAATATTCAAATTCGAATCCGCCCCTTTCAGTTATTTTCGGAGAAAAGCAGTTGCGCCCTTTAGTTAGCGTAGCAAAAGTGAACTACTCGGTTCTACCGGCAGCATTTTTTTTTTTCTTACCCCGGATGCAGAAAAGAGCCAGTTTGTGTCGTCAAATTTTCATTTTTAACGTGTAAAATTATTCGATTTCGATCATGATATCTTCTTTTCCAGTTCTTATATTATATTTGCTCTCTAAATCTAGAATGCTGTAAATGCATAATATATGTATATTGTTTATCAAGTAAAGAGAGAAATTGTTCTTTTTGAATTTCGTTTTCATTTTTCTGTTCAAAAATTCAATATGATTCGAATTACTACTGAAGCGGTGTACAGTTGCAAAAGTTCAGAATTGTCTTTCGATTTGTCATTTAATAAGATTGAACTTAAATAATATCGCGAACATAATTACATATTAAAAAGTAAGCGCGAATATTTAAACATTTGCATTTACGTAATATCTTTGGTTAAAATCTAACCTTCGGTGGAATACTTAATATCTTACGATGTATAAATACGCGTAGTTACGCCTCGTTTTATTTTTATTTTTTTATTTCTTTCATTGACGAAAAATAACTTCAAAATTCAATTTTCAATTCAATTTTATTCAATTCAATTATGTACAATCTTAAATATTAGAGTAACTAAAATATGTTTACCACAAATGCGCATTGTTGCGCGAGCAGTGGCGAATATTATTATATAACTATTTATTACAAAAACTAACCTGGTTATTGATTGTTGGCTGTTGTTTACAAAATTTCATCTTATTAAATATCAAATATTGTATACAGATTTAAATAACAGTATAAAATATGTAAAGCACAATTACCAATACGTTATAGTAAAGTATTTTTCACTTACGTACCATATCTACACACCCAAATATACATCTAATTATACTCCCAGTTATAATCCATACATTCCATAAACAGTCGTACAGACAAGCTTTTCACACCTATCGAATATCCGGAAATTCAATCGTCATTTATATATAAAACCGGCCTCGTCCATCAAAAAATATCACGTAACCAGATGCATGGAATTCCAGTGAAGACTGAATATCCCGATTATATGTTGCGTAAAATCCTACACATGTCAGTATATCGGAGACGTTTGACGATACTAAACAACTAAGGGAAAAGGATTTTTTTTTTGTTTACCCCCCTTGGGTTTGCTACCAAAGAGCATATTAGCCCAAGGGAAAAGGATTTTAGCTGAGAACCGGAAAATTTAAATAATTTGAAAGACAGCGAACCAGTTTTAAATCGTGCAAGGTGGAAATAAATTAAGGGAAAAAAAAAAGGTATTCAAAGGCGAGAATTATTCTATTTTTAATGTTTTATCTTCTAGCGCTAATTTTAGTTTTTAGAGTGCTGATGATTGGCGGTTATTTAAGAGGAGGTCGAAAAAGAATTAAAAATCGAAAAATGCCAAGGCTCTGTGTATTATAGATGAAAAAGACGATTTAGGGTAAGGCGCTCGTACATAATAAAATAAAACAAAAAAAAAAAAAAGAAAGTAAAAAATAGACTAACCTTAAAGGTTTTTTTTTCTTTTATTTATTTATTTTTTTGGCACATTCCAGAAGGACATTTTGAGGGGGCGGGGAATTATATAATTACGTAAAATCTTTTGCGGTAGGCAGTAGATTTAAGAAATACCCCTCGTTTCTAAAGAAAATCAAACAGCGACCACTTTTACAGAAATTTAAAAATACGTAATTATTACAAATTTTTAATTTAACTTTTGTTTTATATTCTCATTGAACTATTTTCATTTACATTACGAAATAAGTAAAAATGGCAAAAATCGATGATAATTACATTTAAAATAGAATAAAAAAGGAACATTAATAGTTTTACTATTAAATATTAATTATTAAAGTCCGTAGGTATAATTCATACAAATCTTTTATATAATAAATTAAGTTTCTCTGTTATAACAATTTTTTTCATAGAAGCATTGGTTCTTGGGGGGGGGGGGTGTCCCCTATCCCTTGGATTTTATGACGGGGGGTATATGTGTGCGCCAGAAAACACCTTTATCCTATAAAGGATTCGAAGGGTAATAGTGATTATTTTTGCGATATTATCTAAATATGATATGTGGCTGTGCGACTTGACATCTAAGACTGTGTGACGTTCGAATCCTTAGGGAAAAGCGCGCCAATTTCAGTTGGCCGAGTAAAAGTTTGGAAGTTTAATTAGAAATATCCGCGGGATATTTTCGAAAATTAACGGGTTAACTTTCCGTCTCAGGAGTAACGGAATCATCCGTATGAGTCATTTTTGGATAATTTTCTCTAAGCTCGAACGTAGCAGGCAAATGCTCCCGGCGCGCTGAAAACTGAAATTGTCTCACGCTAGCTCATCTCTCTCAAAATTCAAAATTGGACCACACTAGGCGAAATTAAAATTCCGCTTGCTGTAATTGATGGCGAGAGTTATAATACTCTAGTTTACATAGAGCGCGTAATAAATAATTAATGATAATTATCGAAAGATAAAAGTGAAAGGTGTAAAACTACGAATTTTATTTCTTCCGTTTTGATTTAACTTGCTAAATAAGGGGAATGCCGCTACAACTACGTACATATGTATGTTACATATCCCGGCATTTTAAAGCTGCTTGAATGAATTAAATGAGTTTCGCATATTAGTGCGACATCGATCACATTTTGGTTCAAAAATATTTCAAGTTCGTTTTTTCTTTGTGTAATTCCATTGGCATTCCACAACATTATTACAAATGATCGTTGAGTTATAAAACTGGGATTATTTGCCATTTAAGGGAGAAGTCGATCTATAACTTTGGTTAACAAAGAGATTAACGGATTTAGTAGGGATTTAAATTCGGTTAAGAATATGATGTTAATAATTCAGAGATATTATTATTATCCTTACTATCTATGCATTCTTTATTGTTATTATTATTATCGTAATTTAAGAAAAGGTGAAATCAAAATGGAATGAAAATTAGGAGAAACATATGTGAATTAAATTAGTTCGTATATTTTATCGCAAAGGCAACTTTTGTTAAACTTAAAAGAAGAAGTATCATTTCGGGTAAATTGGATGTTAACGATATACATATTAGACGTTAGAAATGCAAAGTCTATGCGGAAATTTGACAATGTGGAAATGGGTGCACAACTGTACAACCAAAACTGCACCCATATTTTACATATATTACGAGTACATATAAACATACGCAACGTGCGCGTTCATACACACACACATATATATATATATATATGCATCTTAGGAGGTTGCGACTCTTGCTTACTACGCTCATCACTTGCTATGCTTCACGGTGCCCCAATAATTTTAGTTTGAAACTTTAGGACATGGCTGAGATTATCAAATTCGTGTCTCGTTCTGGAGGAAAAGACTTTTGACTCAGTCTAAATCTGGGATATTTCGAAAGCATTAGAAAACAATAAGATAGATCAAATGTATGTAGATTTGCTGCAGAATGAATCACAATACAAATACGACTTCACGGCGTAACAGAGAAATTCCATGAGACAAGGTGATTTCATCAAAGTTATTTTATGCTACTCTTGAATTCGCACTAAGAATTCTCCAACGGAAAACCGATAGGATAAGTATAAACGGGAAGTACATAAATCATCTTCGTTTCATCGATGATAGTAACAGCAAAAAGTCAAACGTAACTTCCGAAAGTGATGATTAAATCAGAAAAAACACTGAAAGAAATTGAATTAAAAATAAACCGGGAGAAAACAAAGGTTATGAAATATGGAGAAGATGAAGAAAATTAAGTAAATATAAATTTAAGACAAGGAAAAGTAGACACCCTCATATACTTAGATATCAAATTTACAACGGAAAAAAACGGTTCTGTACAGAGAGTTATGAGAAGAATACAGCTCGGATGGATAGCGTTTAAAAGAAAGAAAAAGATTTTACAAAGTAAGATCGTTCCGACAAACTGAGTCAAATTGATTAACCGATGCATCGCACCTTATGGAGCGGAACCCTAGCCACTAACCAGAGAATTGATATCAGAAAGGTTGAAAGACGAATGGAACGCGAATTACTGGGAATGAGATTAAATGACAGAATCAGAAATTCCGATATACGAAAAAACACAATGTTTGCAGATGTTGTAGCCGGAATTGCAACAAGCAAACGGAACACAGGACATGTCGCAAGATTAATAGACACGGAGATGGACAAAAGAAGTACCGCATTGGCGACCGTATACATAAAAACGAAAACGAAGGAAGATGGTCAGATGATATAATAAAACAAGCCGGCCTTATATGGAATTTTTTCTGTTACGATCCTTATATATAAAACAAAAAAAAAAACCCTCATAAACGCCCAAGATCGTACCGTGGACTGCCCGTTAAGAGAGGGCGAGGGTTGTCATGCAGAAGAATGAATTTATCGTACGCTGGTGATTCATAACCGCCACAAATTCTTTAATCAGACCGTATTGGATCAAGTCGGAACTTCGTTACACGTTACAAATTTTCATCCGAAGAGTTTCTTTCTATATCGTAAATGCTTAAACAAATTATAAATGATAACAGCAGTTAAACTGTGAACTAGTTAAAACGATTGTTATTGATGCAGTCGTATTGAGGCCAAAAGTACACTCCGCTTCCGATAATTGCGGAATCTATATAGTTATAAATTCGTACAATATTTTATTATTTAGGAACAAAAAAATTACGTTTCTTTCTTCCATTAAACATTATTTTTGTCACTCGATTTGTTCCTTTTATTAAGAGTTACCAACTTTTAATTTCCATAAGAGTTACTCAGTAAGTATTCAGAAAATACAATTAAAATAAAATTATAGTTAAAAAAAAACTAAGAAAACACGCAGTAAAAAATAATTTTTGAATATAAAGATAATATTCAACAGTGATGAAAATCTCCCAAGTCACTATATATTTTAAGTTTTTCTTTTAAGCTCAAAATGATGAATATAAAGTAATTTACAACAAATTAACTTTAATGTAAAAGAAAGCGTCTGGTGCTTTTGATATTAATTGTTTATACTTTTTCTTTTATTTTTTAACTATTTGTAGGTCGATTTAATTTATTAAATATAGCAAGCAGCCCACGCTTTCTTTTACATTAAAGTTCATTTGTTGTGAATTACTTTATTTTCATCATTTTGAGCTTATTAGAAAAACTTAAAATACATTGACTTGGGAGATTTTCATCACTGTTGAATATTATCTTTATATTTAAAAATTATTTTCTACTTTTTAGTTTACATTGCTTTCAAAGCGTGTTTTTTTTAGCTTTTTTTAAACTATAATTTTATTTAAAATTTATTCTCACCAAAGTGCCGCAAAATCTCTAATTGTTTACAACCGGCTATTTGACGGCTGTTTCCTTCTCTCCTATGCAAACACACAAATATATCGCCTTTTTATGTTCGACTTGTAATACTTCTCCGATTCGTCCTCGGTCCGACTATCTGCTTTTTTACTCTGCAATATACATCGACAATCTTTCATCCGCCGAACGGTTTTTATCTTTGTGGCCCACCTAAAATTCCTCTGCTTTATTACTTTTTGGTCCCGAACGCTACGACCGATTTATAATTTCTTTTAATACTCGTCGCCAAAGTCGTTATTTTCTTTTGTTAATTTTACCATTCTTATTAGCACTACCCTATTGCGAAGTAACACCCTCTTTTCATCGTGCCGACATACCTCCCATGAACTCAATAACGCACACAAATATTGGCTTGTATTATCCCAAATAGGACTTGGGATTTCTATAATTATATTTCGTGCTTTGCGTACACTATTTACATTTTCTATCTCGTTAGACGTAAGGTTTAAGAATAATTTTCTTCCATTACTTAGAGTTCTGTTATTTAAGTACTTTACCGTGGTTCGTAAAAAAACAGAAGCATTAGACTGTAATACATACATTTAACCTAAGGTAAAGTTTAATAAAATAAAAAGCGCGTAAAGAAAATGACTCGGCAACATCTATGAAATCAGTTTCGAACCATATCAAGTTTTTGATAAACAAAGGACTTATCATCATGTTTGTAACTTGTAGAAGGGTACATTGCTTTTCTTTTTTTTTTTTCTGATGATCCTAGTAAGGACATTAGGTCAAAATTATGAAATTATTGAATTGTCATTCAAAATGAATACGTATGTAAATTTTCAAATTATTCAGACGTCGGACGGGGGGTCAGTGAAAATTGATTTGTAAAAATTCCATTACACACTTAACATATTACTCACCTGCATATTACTTACTGACATATTACTTACTTACATATTACTCATTTACTACAAGTCAAGCTAATAAAAGCGTGATAAAAATGATTAAATTTTTTCTCCGGTATTGTGATTATTTCCAATTTATTCTACATTTGGGCAGGGTTGCGAACTCATAATCTTGACGATTCACAATATTCAGTCCGGTTAAACATTTCATACACTGTACGAAGGGAAGTGCGAATGTCGAAAAATTACTAAAAACTGGCATTAGTTCGCACTGACGTGAATAAACTTAGCCACGGTCGTACGAAGATCAGTTACCGAATGGAGGTACATAAAGCTTATTAGCGTCCGTGCTCGATGGAGAAAGATTAGTACAAAAAAGTAATGACGATGAATTACTAAAGTTTGACAGTTCGACAAAATGTGATATGGATGCAAAGGACTTAGCTTCTCAAGAAACTATTCCGGCAGGTTGACAATTGAACAGAATCGGATATCGCATAAAAGAAACATTGGCGATATTTTGATATAAAATATTTCTTAACAAGAGCCAGTCAATATACAATATATATATATATATATATATATATATATATATGTATATATGTATGTATTAATGACAACGTCATGCTTAGTCTGACCGCCATCACTTTCTTTGCCCCAAAACGTTACATGTATTGTATATATAAGGAGATAAAGAATCGACATTAATGGATTGATAGGAAATTACGTTTCTGTCACAAAAATTTATGTCGTGAAATGTTTTGTTTTTTTTTTTTTGTCACAAAAATTTGTCCCGAAATTTGACATTAAATAAAGATTTATTTATTTTTTGTTTTGTCATGCATTCAGAAAGAATGACGTTTCAATTTTCCTCGTTCTGTACGAAGTAGATGTCTCCAAGCGGGTCGAGGAGCAGAGTCCTTTGCAAGGCATGAAGGACCGAGTTTATGTCTATTATATAAAGCTGCAAGAAAAAAAATCGTACAGACCGTTCTATAGTAACTAGAGAGTTCATTTTTTTTTTTAATCGACGTATTTTCTTCAGCAGATCACAAGGAAATTACGAGATCCTAAAAATATTAAAATTAAAGACCCCAAATTTCAAAAAATGTAAAAATTAAGTTTGAAGAAAACCATTTTTAGAAAATTCCACAGCCGGATCTGTATTTAAACTACATAATAAGGTCTCCAGAATGCAGGAAAAATAAAAAATTCGAAAAATGTTGATATTTAGGGGCCAAAATTTGTGAAAATACACGCTTGAAGCGGTGACCCCTAAACTACAAAAAAGTTCAGAGCCCTTTCCACCATGGTAGCTGGAAGGTCACTCTTTTTTTAAAATGATGTATTTTAATTGCTAGAATATAGGAAAAATACGAAACCAAAAAAATTTTAAAATTAATGGGCCTGAATTTAAAAAAATGTGAAAATCAAGTTTTAAGAAAACAAATTTCAAAAAATTCCACAGCTGGTTCTATGTGAGTTAGAGTTTTTTTGATTTTCTTTTTAACGTGCATACCGAGGTTTCGAGAATACAGGAAAAATATGAAAATTAAAAAATTTTGATATTTAGGGACCAAAATTTGGAAAAATACACGCTTAATAAAAAAAAAGTCCATAGGACTTTACATAATAGCTAGAGGGTCACTGTTTTTAAAAAATGATGTTTATTAATCACTTAACATAGGAAAAATACGAGATACACAAAATTTTAAAATTAAAAGGCCTAAATTTTGAAAAATGTGAAAATTAAGTTTTATGCAAAAATGTTAAAAAGTTCCACAGCCGGTTCTATATAAGTTGCGCTATTCCTTTTCTTTTAAAGCTGCCTACAAAAGTCTCTAGAATACAGAAAAATAATAAAAATCGAAAAAATTCGATATTTAGGGAACAAAATTGTGAAAATATACGCTTAAAGCAGTAAAACTGGAAACTAAAAAAAAGTCCACATCTATTTCCATGGTAACTGGAGAATCCCTATTTTTTTTAAACGATGTATTTCAATCGCTAAAATATAGGAAAAAGTACGAGACCCCTAAAATTTCAAAATTAAAGAGCCCAAATTTTGAAAAATTTGAAAATCAAGTTTCGAGAAAATTTTTTTTTAAAAATTCCTTAGCCGGATCTATATGTGTTACGGTATTGATTTTCTTCTTAACCTGCACGTTAAGGTCTCTAAAATACAGGAAAGATAAAAAATTCGAAATATTTCGATATATAGGGGGACCAATAGTATATGTGAACGCTGAAGATTTTATGAAAATTTACAAAGTAATAATACAGTTTAAAGTCCGGAAGAACGGGCCGCGAAACCAATCCCCAAGTATATTTATATATATATATATATATATATATATTTATATTAATTACAACGTAATTCTTAGGCTACCCCCCCATTCGAAAAAATGTCCCAAAAAAATGTCCCAGGAAAATGTCCCAATTTTATGTAACGTTTGTTATATTTTGTAGGATATTTGTTATTGTTATTTAAAAAATGTCACAATTTTATGTAATGAAATATGTAACGAAAAATATAACGAAAAAATGTCTTAATTTTATATAACGGAAGTTAAATGTTAGAATGGGATTTTTGTGGTTATGTTATTTTTTGTGTGTATTGATGCCAGTAAGAATTACGTTGTAAATTAGAGAAAGAGACAGAAATGAAAGCAAGAGGGGTCAAGGGGCACAGCCCCTTGCGAGGCCAAAGTGGCCGAGTTTTACATATATATATATAACATATATAACATATATGTATATATGTAAACATGTTGAAGTCACATTTCTGTAGTTGATTTGACCGGATAATTATGAATTGAAAAACAAAATTGATGTACTAGAAAAACCGAAGAAACAGAAAGTAAATATAGAATCATTATTACCCGATGATTTTTTTTTATTTTTGTTTGTTTTTAAAAATTTATTCGATCTCAATTAACCGATGGAAATTATATAGTTTTCGATAGTTGGATTTGTGAAATTCTATTTAAAAATGGAATCATGCTACCACTACGGACTACGGTGGCCAGATTATTTTACGCGATGCATGAATTCGATAGCGAGTGAAATTTTCAACTCACCTTATTTTCAAATTTCGATATTGCGTATTTTCATAAAAATAAATTGTACGCAATCAATAACTCTAATTGCACTAGATTTTAACTTCAAATATGCTTAATAATGATATAATGAAATAAAAAAAAAAACAAAAAAAAAACCATTCACCATCCAGAATTAAGAGCAAATTGATGTGCAGCATTGAAATAGTTTACTAAAACGACGAAATCCCAAGCTGCGGAGGTTCTTTTTCTTTTTCTAAGGAACTCCATCGTTAATTTGCTTTCAGGTAAAACGTAATTTAAACTCTGGGCGGAATCGTATTAAAATTTGCACGCGCATCTTCCGATGGGGGTCGGATTAAAAAAGAATCGGAAAGTCGCGACCGGAGCCGGCGGTAGAAAATTTGCAAAGTTGAGGACGAGTTTAATGAGCACAAGAATAGATCGTGGGTCGAGCGGTGGCGAGGAGGCAGGGAGGCGAAGTTGAATTGATAAGTTCAAAGCGAGCCTCTTGTTATAGAATGAAAGATGAGAAATGCGGATTAAAAGATGAAAGTGCGTCGCGCCGGTACGTGTATGAGCTTTTGCAAATTACAGACGAAAGATTTACGTATGGAAAATTACGCGAGTGACATCGGAGGTCGGCTTGGCCTTGTTGGTTTTAATTAAATTTTAACCTGTTCGTGCTGCGAAACGGATTAGAGTAGAGCAAAACGAAGAAACTCCGAAAAACGAAGCAAAAAAGCACTCCCCCCCTCGACCGGGGCCGGTTAAATTGTCGCGATTTTTTTGGCGGAAAAATCAAAAGCGATTAATCGCGCAACGATGTGACACAGAGAGGGAGAAGGGTGGATGAAACTAGCGCGCTGAAACGTTCGGACGAATTTCATAACGGAATTGATTGGCAGAAAAATCACGGCAAATGCTACACATGTTCCCCGTTTACCGGTTAACGAACTTCACTTGTAACGTTGGCTCGGTAATTTTCTTCGTCGAAATGCGCGAATGAATAAACTTTTATTGCCGTACACCGGAACCGATTTTTAGAGACGTTCGCAGAATTCTCAGAATTGCATTTTCTCGCGCGTACCGGAAGAAAACCGGGTAATTTTTCCCTTTATACCGCGTCCCGATGCTGATGTCTTCTCACGATGGTATAGAACACCGGTAGTGATATCGGTCGGCAGGTTTTCCTTAAAATTGGCGCTGGCAGTACTCTGGGAAACGAATTACCGATAGCGGTCGGAAAATCAACTCCTCATGATGCTTTTCCGTCTCTTTTATTATGCACACGCGCTATGTGGCCACCGGAGAGGTGGATATTTTCGAAAACTTTTCTTTTTATCGCGTCTTTTGCGAATCAACGTAATTCAACGTATACCTCTAGCACTTACGGTCCAGGAAATTTCCGATCCTGACCTTTGAACATTCATTATTTCATACTCGGATCCGGCCGTATGTTGCACGTACGTCAGACACCCACCCTAGGAATAGGGTAATCTTACGGTTGGCCTTTATTTTTATATTTTTCGTTTTGCTTTTTTTTCAGGGGTGGGGGGGGGTGGGGGTGGGGGGTCATACAATGCAGTTTTTATTATCAAGGTCTGCGTTAGACTCGCCACCATAGATATAATGAATTTTATAAATAAAGTTTTTATAACAACACGTAAAGAATTTTTTTGGTGGTTCGTATTCACATCGAAATCACAATTTTTCGTTAACGCCAGGTGAACATTAACACAACTATTTAAAGTTTTAAAACACGTTTACACGGTCATCCTCAGAAACTAAACTAAAATCTAACTCGCTTCAGTCGACTAGGACTTTGTAAATTATATATTTTTTTCTTTTAAAAGGGTGGTCCCTATCATTATCATCGTCACTTATACTTGTGTGTACGTCAATCCTACCACTAATATCATTTGTGGGTCTTCCATAAGTGGCGTGTCATTAGCAATTGTTAAATTGGGACGTTCCCAATAGTTTCCGACGTAACAGTTTTGTTTATAGATCTTGTCTTTCCTATCAATTATGGTTTTTTTTTTTTTCAATAAACTAACAACCGTTGGTCTCCGTGCCGAAGGAATGTGTGTAGACCTTTGTTTATTTATTTATTTATTTTTTTTTTTATTTCGCTTGAAAATATTATACTTTTCGAAACCTATATATATATATATATATTTTTTTTTTTTTAAATTGTTATTGCATTACAAACTGGCCATCTAGGGGCCATTTAGCAATATTGTTAACGGGGAAATATTTAGCATGAAGAGAGAAGTGTACCCCCAATAGTACCTACCCGATAACAAATACTTCCGTGTCAGATGTCGGAAATCCGTTTGGTTGCAGCGTTCGAAATTACAATTCACTGTTTATGTATCGAAAAACAGTTTAAATGTTACCCCCCGCAAAGTTGCTTAATTATATTAATTTCTTTATATCTTCTCCTTTTTTTATAATACTAATTGTTGCGTCTAAAAAATATGTATAATACGTCGTGTGTCTTTATATTTTACTCGCTCTTTTTTTTAAATATATTTATTTATTGTCGCTCGACAATGGAGCCATTTGCGACGAATATAATACATCTTAACAGTTAACTTATTTAGATACTATTGTACATATTTACATGTTTTAGGTATGTTAGTACATTTTCACAATTCGATCTGTTGTTGTAAAGGAGTTCTGGTATAGGTTTTCCTACCATGTCGCAGGCTGCTCGCTGTGTTTCCCACTTTTTGCATGTGAAGAGGTGGTCTATCGAGAAAGTCTCTGCGCAGATTTCACAAATGGGCGCCGGCTCCTTGTCGAGGATGTACTTGTGGCTAAATGAGCAGTGCCCTATTCTTAGTCTTGAAATAACTGTTTCGTCCTGTCTTTTTGGCCAATAGTTGGTTTCCCAGTCGGCAATTTCGTTTTTGATGCGGCGTAGTTTGTTTTGGATTGGAGAGATTTGATTCCACTCTTTTTGCCAAGCTGAGCGAGTCACCTTTCTGATATGTCTGGTTAAGGACGAGTCCATTTTATCGCGTCGGTTTAAGTCTGCTATGGTTTCTTGAAAGGTTGTGTGCCATGGTGGCAGTTCTCTTATGTCCTTTACGATGTCTGATGTGCCAAAGTTGATGTTTTTAATTGTATCTAGGCATCGTATTCCCAATGGCTTCGGAGTTTTTGGGTATTTCTCATATATTGAATAAAGTTTGGCGAAATAGTTTTTTCGGAAGTAGGATTCGTTAAATTTGAAATCATTTTTGTATAGTATTTCAGGGATGAGAAAATTCTTCTATGTTGCAATGGAAAGATGTTTGATTCTACGTGAAGGCTAGCAATTGGGCTGGTGTAAAATGCTGCTGTAATGAGTCGTAGAGCTGAATTTTGAACGGTGTCCAGTTTTTTCAGAACATTTTCTTTGGCACTACTGTAAATTACGGAGCCGTAGTCCAACTTGGAAAGAGTCAGCGCCGAGTGTAAAGGGTTTTTTTAGAGATTTTCTATCTGCACCCCATTTGGTATGAGAAACCATTTTTAGCATATTAAGAGATTTATGACACAGTTAGTTTTTAAGTCTTCTATGTGTTTTCCAAAAGATAATTTTCGATCTATTTCTAGTCCTAAAATTCTTATGTTATCGAAACTTTAAATTAGCGTATTATTTAGGTGGACATTACAATCTGGAGGTTTAATTCGTTTTTTACTGAATGTGATTGCTTTTGTTTTATTCATCGAGAAGGATAGTCCATTTGATGAAGCCCAATCAAGCAGTTTGTTCGTTGTAGATTGTAAAGTGCTATTTAGATTATCTAAGCTTGAGGAAGTCATATAAATGACTAAGTCGTCAGCAAACAGTTCGTATTTGACTGGAGGATCTATGATTTTAGATATATCTGATATACCAATTATGAACAAAGTTGGGCTAATTATAGAGCCCTGCGGTGTGCCATTTTCTTGTATTTTTGGGAGGGATAAGACCTCTTGAATACGAACCTGGAAAGTTCTATTTGACAGAAAGTCTTTGCTAATTGTGTGAAGAGATGCAGAATTTAATTTTTTGACCATATCTATATGGATGTCGTCTGGTCCAGCGGCTGAAAATTTCATATGTTTCAGGGCGTATAAAAGTTCGTCATATGTAAGAGGTCGGTTGAAGTCATGGTTAGGCTCATCTATGTAATTTAAATCTTGTTGTTCAATTCGACGCTTTATGTCAATGAAAGCAGTTGTGTAATTTTCTGTAGAGGACATTTGGTAGAAGTGGTTAGCGATCTGGTTGGCGACATCTGTTTTATTCGAGAATATTTTAGAATTGTATTCAATCGCTGTGATTGAGGTGAAATTTTTTTTGTTTGATAACATTTTTACTTTATTCCATACTTCTTTTATAGGGGTGTGCGAGTTGAAAGAAGAAGTGAATTTTATCCATGATCGTTTTTTTGCCTCCCGAATGGTATGTTTGCATCTTGCTCTGGCAATTTTAAAATTTTTTAAATTTTCTTGACTAGGATGACGTTTAACTAAGGTTAACATACGTTTTTTTTGTTTTATTTCTGTTTTGCATTCATTGTTCCACCAAACTGTTTGTTTTTTGTTATGGTTGCGCTGTTTCGAGGGATATATTGAGTAGCGGTTTCCAGGATACCCTTCACGATATGGTTATTTGCCTCATTTATGTCGCTGAGATTTTCTGGAAGTTGCAAATTTAACAATTCGGTGTAGTTTTGCCAATCTGCGTCTTTGATTCTCCATGTCGGATATTTTTTGTATTGATCGTGTCTGACTAGTGTTTAAAGTGAAATTAAAATGGGAAAATGGTCGCTTCCAAATAAAGTAGGAAGGGTAATCCAGTTGACCATTGGAGCTAATGAACTGCTACAAATGGATAGATCTATAGCTGAAAAGGAGCCATTGTATGAATTGAAGTGGGTGTGC
The DNA here is from genome assembly GCA_039619475.1 of Icerya purchasi. Lineage (NCBI taxonomy): Eukaryota > Metazoa > Arthropoda > Insecta > Hemiptera > Monophlebidae > Icerya > Icerya purchasi. The sequence continues at coordinate 246,871,791 of CM077115.1, forward strand.
GATCCGTTGTTGAGTAAGCTGAGATTTTCGCAATCGATGAATTTTTCTATGTTTTTTCCTCTGCCATTGGAGGTGGTTGAGCCCCATAATGTATTATGAGAATTGAAATCACCACTCAAGATAAACGGAGTTGGTAATTGTTTGATAATGTGATCGAGGCAGTTCTCTGTAATTTCATCGGATTGGTGTAAGTATATTGAGCAGAGAGTGAGCTTGAATGGATGTTTTATTGTGACGGCTATGGCCTGTAAGTTTGTGTGTAAAGTTTGAGGCTCGCAGCATAGTTTATTTTTGACTCCAATAAGAACTCCGCCTCTAGCGATTGTATCGGTTGAAATGTCTTTGCGAAATATTTCGAAGTTTTTTAGGTTATATTGTTCAGCTGGTTTCAACTTGGTCTCTTGTAGAAGTAAAATGTCCGGATTTTCTTGTGCGATCAAAATCTGTAATTCTGGATGTTTGGTTCGTATACTGTTGAGATTCCAGTTTAAAATTTTCATAATATCGAGATATTATCTACGGTTATTTTAAATTGACTGAGGTTCCTATTCTTGAACCCCTGCTGCTGTTGCAGCCCGCTCCACTTCGTCTTCCAGCTTATTGATGATTTTTGTAAATTTTATTTTGGTGCCTCTGTGTAGTAAAAGTTCGCGCGTATCTTTCAGCATCTTGATCAATGTTGGAGTATCAGCGATTGAAAGATCATCTTTGACCTGAGTGACGTTTTGTGCGTTGGGTGCTTTGCACATGTCTACGAACATTGTAAAATTTTGAAAGCTGAGGGGATACACGTGTTGGTTTTTAACGATATGTTCTTCCAGAGGGGCAAAGATTTCTTTTAACGTAGGTTGTGGTTTTCCATTCCCGTTTTCTTCCTCCGATTGGGTATCCGTTTCTTTTGTACGAAGAGATGCTTTGGTTGGTTTTAGTTTCTTTTTAGCCGATTTAGCAGGTTTTTGACTCGAGTCTGTGTCAATATTGTTTGACTGACTGCATGAGGAAAATGAGAGAGGTCTCTTTACTGCTTCGGTTGACACAGGAGGGAAGCTGTTGAGATCTACACTGTTGTTAGGGTAAGATGAGTTTTGTTGAGTTTCCGTTACATCTATGTCGTCTTCCCAGTGTTCGGTTTCAAGTAATAATTTTTCTTCGTTTTCAGGACAATTTTCGGCTCTGTGGCCCTTACTATGGCATTTAAAACATGAGAATTCATCACAGGTTAGGAAAATTCAATGATTTTGTTCGTTGTACTGCACTAAGAATGTTCCAGGAATTTTCTCCTTGTCAAAATCGGTGGTAGTGTAGAATTGGCGTCTCCAGCTTATTATATGGCCAAAGAATTGGTCATGCGGATTTAATCTGAGGTAAGATAATGGAGTGGTGATTTCAAGTTTTAGTTGGCTTTTTACGTAATCTTCCAAAATGTAGTTGGGGATGGACGGACTGACATGAGAGAGTACAATTTTCTTCATAGGGTTTGTTAGCCTGCGGCATTTTATAAAATTTTCTTCGATTTTAAAGCCTCCGTGGTTGGCGAAGAATTCATCTACGAGCTCTTTGGACTGTAAATGAATGACTAAACGGTTTTTGCCCACTTTAGATGCTGCAATGATATGTTTTGGATCTTTGATAGCATTGGATATAGTTAATGCGACCAAATAGTCCCTGATTTTAAAATCTAATATACAATTAAATACTAGACCTTGCTCCTCCGTTGGGTGTTGAAATTCGGTGACTGGTGAAATTTTGGTTTTAGTTTTTTGAGCATAAGTGGTGGTCTTCTCTGAGTTCATGATTGTAGTATTTGCTGGGTTTTTTCGGTTTGTATATTGATCGGCGAGAATTCGCCGGTCAAAAAGTTATTTTAATGCACTTACGTACGTTTAACACAGAGATAAGATAAGAAAGGAAAAAAAGAAAATAAAAAAAAAAAAACTAAGAAAAAAAAATAAAACTAAATGTTTTCGGGTTTATTCGGAAAATATCACTTTTTTTTTCTCGCTGATCACGCAGTCAATTTAGTAATTTAAGCATTTCTCCAACACCGAAGGAAACTGTTATTCCCGTTTAGATCCATTAGTGCATTATGAAAAGTCTAATTCTATTTATTATACCTTATCAAGGGTTTGTGTTATTTTACTTACACCAGAAATTATATAAGCATATGATTTCTTTATAAAAAATTTTCAATGAAGTTTTAATGTTATTTTTATTAAAACTGTATGCGTATAATTAACGGGAAAGAAGTAGTTTGTTAGATGCTATGCTTCCTCATTAGTGCATAAGCATGATTAAGAGGTAAATAAAAAAAAGTTAAAAAAAAACAAAAAAACAAAAAAACAAAAACAAACTATACTTTTTTCATTTAATAAAGGCGATGACGATTAGAGTAGTCTCAGCTGATTGGAAAATTTTAATTAAACAGTTGTTCGATGAGAATATTTTCGAGTCGGCCAACGCGGAATACCGAAAAGGACCCGTCCTAGTTTTAAATGGCTGACGAACCGTCAAACTCCGGTTAATCCGTAGAAAGAAATATGCGAAAATTCACCTGTCAAAACTGAAGAAAAATCTGTTTCTGTAACATTTTAAATGTGAGAAAAATGCGAATCGGAAATTAAATGCCGACATTTTAGCTTTTTTTCAGTTCACTAAAACGGTTTACTGGAAGTAAACTTTCCCGATGACTAAAGTATTAATTGACTAATTGTAAGTTTGTTTCTGCTGAACGCTCTGAAACATATTGTTCTCAAAAAAAAGCCGGTTTTTTAATTCGTTTTTGTTTGCTAGTAGAGTGTGTCACTAATCGAACGAAAATCAGTACAGAAGCGATATGCACTAGAGAACCAACCATTATTAAATCGGCAATTAATTTGTCATTGCGAGCAAAAACATATCGATTTATCTTTTAGATTTCTTAACGCGATTGTAATTCCCTTCTAAATGTTTAATTTTTTTTTTTTTATTCTAAGATAGGAGCTGTGTATATTTCATTTTGTGCTTCTTAAAGTTACTTAATAATCATTTTTATTCACCGATTTATTTATTTACTTTTTTAAATCATTGTGTGTTATTCCTTTTTCGTTATTCATATAAATTATTTCCTTTATCGAAATTTAAACATCAGTTTTCTTTTACATAAATTTAATTTTTTATTTTTTGAAATTAAAATAAAAACGGCTTCTTAATTTATGTTGCGTTAATTCCATTTCAACACTTTAAAATCAGAATTCACCGTTAATATATATATATATATATATATATATATATATATATATATATATATATATATATATATATATATGTATATATAACTCGGCCATTTTGGCCTCGCATTGACCCCTCTTGCTTTCATTTCTGTCTCTTTCTCTTCTATACTTTGTATAAAATGATCAAAATTTACAACGTAATTCTTACTGGCATCAACACACAAAAAGAAATAACATAATCACAAAAATCCTATCCTAACATTTAACTTTCATTATATAAAATTAAAACATTTTTTCGTTACATAAAATTGGGACATTTTTTAGGACATTTTTTGAGACATTTTTTCTAATTGGGGGGGGGGGGGGGAGTAGCCTAAGAATTACGTTGTAATTAATATAAATATATACACATATATATAAAATACATCAAGGGGCGCTACGCGGGGGGGGGCGGAGGTAGCTCCCCAGAGAAAAAACTGCGGAGGCGACGCCCCCTCAGAAAAATATATATTATAACAGTATGTATGTATAACAGTTATTTAATAAGAATCAAAGAAAATTGAACGAAAAGCTAAATTAATACGAAGAGAGATCGTTTGAATTAATAAAATTCAATTTTTTAACCATATTAAATATTATATCGTCATCACAAGAATAAAAACAAAGTGGCCATGGAACTGAGAAAACAAAAACCAGGTAATTTCGACAGCTGGAAAAAATAAAAATTCGATAAGAGAAAATCATTTAAAGTAAAAAAGAAAAACGTTTATAGCACATATATTTTATTTCATAATTAAAGCCTCTTTTTATTTATATTAAATATTATCAATAGCGACGATAAAAACTACATTCTTTTTTTATTCTCTCTGTGATTTATATTTTTGCCACTTTTGGTTGTGAAACGTTGGTACGCCGCTGAGATACATACATGCATGTATAAATGGCTGCGTCATTTTTACACTGGAGGTAACGCGGAAAATTATGTAACATTACGTTTTTGTATTGATTAGATGTCGTTTATGTAACGGAAGGTGGTTAAGGCGCTTGACTACTAAACCAGAGGACACGGGTTCGATACTTATCTCGTTCCAGATCCGAATCGCTCCCAGGTTTACCCAGCCTAAAATAGTTGGGTACCAGAGAAATCTGGGAAAGTAAAGGCGGCCGAGAGAAAGGAACTGGCACCCCAGTATTCTCCTTAGATCCATTAGGCTTAGTTCATTGTGAACCTTAACTTCACAATTCCCGACGCCCTGTGAAGGGTGTGGGACTTTTTTTTTTTTTTTTTTTTTTTTTTCTTGTTTGGGTTTTTCCCTGGGCTTGTCAGCAACGGACGATTACCCATCAACATGTGTACATAGCAGCAATTAGGAGTAACAAGGAATGGAATCTGATAAAGAATGCTATACCAAAGATGGAGAAACAATAACAATCAACGTCGAAAAATGCCAAACGTATGTATCCTGAAAAGAAAAGAAATGACGAAGGTAAGAGCAAAAGGAGTTAGCTGTTACTTTTTACTTCACTTATGTAACGGAAGTGTTTTATGAAATTATTAATGAAATTCACAATCAACAGACGATGACTGGAAGTTGCTGCCATAAATTGAAAATCTGATTCTTTTATAAAAATTACAGAGGACTATTATCATATACACACACACATATATGTTATATTAGATAATCACTAAGTATTCGTTTTTAATGCAATACTTTCACAACTTTGCTATTTATTAAAAACAGATTTACCTAAAGGGCAACGAAGTGTTTACACAACAGTTTTATTTTTAAATATGTCAATACTTATTTGAGCAGCCTTTTTTTTTTTTGTTCTTTCCACATTCACTTCGAGCAATTATATAAGGAAAGCGTCTTTCTTTAGAAAATTATCTTTTAGAAATGTTTACGCTTCGTACGGTGTAAAAAGTTATGATTATTCAAAACATATTTCCATCGGCTACGTATAAATTAGCGTTGAGGACCTTTTAATGGGAGTAGACGAAAGTTGAATCATCTTTAAATATACGATCGTGTTTGGAACTAGCGAGATAAAAACTATCATCTCGAAGGAACTGTTGAAACAGTGCGCCCTGTAAGTGAAATATTCTTGTTCTAATGAAAAAAAAAAAGAGTCGAGCGTATATAATTAATAAGCAAAAGTTGACTAATTAGACGCCGGCGCAAAGGGCGAGAGCGTCCTGAAACGTCGCTTGAATTAAACACAAAGAGGATTACTAGTTTACCTAAAGGAAGTTGAAGAGACGGCTCGCAGCTAGCAAATTATATTGTATCTTTGATAAAATTTAAAAGTGTTTTTCATTACCGCTGTAACTTTATCACTTGCAACTTCAATATTTACAGGCATGCTCTAGTGTTAATTTTCTATGTATAATATGTTACACGAATAGAGGCGCGTGCGTGTGTGTATGTATGTGTGTGCGCGATTATTGTGTGAAGGATTTGAGCGACCATGAGGGGGGAGGCGGTGTTATTAAATAATTCATGTCGGCAGGGTCTGCTACAGTGTGAGTGCGAAAGCTTTAACGCGTAACTTTGTCAGCTTTAACATGGTGCAGGAACAAGCAGAATTTTTCTTTTGCAGCTAAAATCATTTAGCTTTCGGTATTTATTTTGTTTCCTTAATCCGTCTTTGTTGCACCACGGTAGTAGCGGCCGCATCTATATAGGTACGGTGAACTTTCACATAAGGTAGCTGCGTTGCCAGTTGAGGGCTGTTGTGTGCGGATGTTTTGAAAAGTTTTGTTTAAATTATTAATGATATCTCTCTATCTCTGATTATACGCGTCATTCTATGGACGAGTTTCCTTTAAAAGCTCACTCTTCTGCACATTTTTTGTTCACTCTGTGGATGAATTTTTCATTTGCCGCTGCGAAGGGAAAGACGATTAATCATTTATTTAACGTACCGGTTGCTTGACATTCTGCTTCTTCTGCATAGAAATCTCTAATAATAATAACGATAATTACACAAAAGTTTTCCGCGGATTAATTAATTTTTTCCGAATAAATAATTTTAAAAAAGTACCTTTTAATCAAGAAACCGATTTCGCCGAACTCGAGTTTCCGCTCAGTTAGAGAGTTCTATTTGTGAATTATGAAAATTCGCAATTAGACGTATTTTAACCGGGAATACAATACACCCTTTGGGCCCCGGCTTCGTGCCGTTAAACTGTGTTGCGGATGGATAACCCTACTTGCTTCAACTTTACCTCCAGCCATAAAAACCGGAAAATGTACATTAACATTGAACGGCGGCAAGTATTTTAAACCTTTAGTGTACTGACAGTAACATATCCCGAAATAGAATCTGTACAGTACCTCATCAAATGCCGCATCAAGTTGGTATAATAATCTTGATGTTAACGAGTACAACGATTTTTACATTGACAGAATAACACAAAAATGAATGCAGTTCTTACGTTCTTGATATTAACGGGTCAACGGTTTCTGCGTGAATAAGATCATTTAAAAAAAAAAAAAAAGCATAATAATTTATAGGTTCTTGAACTAGATTAAACAGTTCCGGGCACATTTTTGGGCGCATTTTCCACCCGTAATATTGCTCTTCTTGTTTCAATCACTCATTCCAAATTATGGCTCAACTCCTATTCTCCTTCATTTTCTAATCCTGCCTCCTTTTATCTCTCTATTCAAACGCTCTACAATCTCTGCTGTTTGTCGTCTTCGCGTCAACAGTCTTCTTCCTGCATAATTTTCTCCGTTTTCATCTGCACCTCCTCTATTTTGTCCTTTTCATCCCTCTTCTTTTGTTTGAATGTGCAGTCTTCTCTGCTGAACAGTCCTCCTTCTACTCTTTTCTAAAACTCTGTATTCCTACTCCTTATAGTGATTCTTACATTCCCTCATTTCCGTTATTCCCGCCCTTGAATTATTTTTATCCTTCATCCTCAAACGTTTAAGAATATAACGTTATTATCTTCTTCTTTCCATTTCTTGGGCTAATGTCATAGACCCATTGAGGGGATGAAAAAAAAAGAAATGTTTTTACATAAACAAGATAACCTAAAACAAGAGAAAAAGTTGACGTAGTTCTTATATTATTAAGTTAAACATGCATAAAGAAAACAAAAAAAAAAAAAACCTACAAAAAAAGCAGGACAAAAACAGTTTACATATTCTCGTTATTTTATCGATTTTACAGGAATGGAATAACCTAAAATGTTTCCGCAGTTCTTTCAAAACATTACACTTTTAAAGTTAGTTTAACAGCGATTGTGTATAATTTGTGATATTTTATAATATTATTCGTATGGTCCTTAAATTTTACACGATTGGAACGGAAAAAGATAATATAAGAATAGTATAACTTTTTTTAAATTTACACCATTTTTTCAGTCATATTTTATATTCCTCGTTCTGCACGCTGGTTTATTTTATATTGGGTCACCTGTTCTTAACTATGCCAAGGTTACCACGATGAAAGTTGCCTAAGCAACTTTAAAGAGGACTCATAAGTCTGTCATCCCAAATGTATTTCTAAGGCGTGTGAAAAGGATTTTTTATCCTATAAAAGCGCCAAGGCGAACTATATTATTAAAACTGTGGCATTCGATTGGAATATATTATACTGACCGGTATTCTCTGCATAGTGCAGACATGTGCGGAGAAAGCTTTTCTCTGTAATATGTAGAGTCAAGATTTTAGCTGTATGCCGTATTCTTAGCCGACTGATGGCCGTGTATTTGGGGTACACGGACCGTTAATCAGCGGCCACCAAGGTTTGGTTATCGTTTTTATTTGCCTCAAGATCGTTAATTTTGATATCCATTCTTTCGGTCATTCTTTCTGGTAGAAATGTGTCAAGCGTTGTCAAACCTTGAGCTTTCCGTGGCATCGAAGATGGGGCAAGTGGGACTCTCTAAATTTGCTCGCTTGTTCTCTCGGAACACATGGAAATAGAACATGGTGGTTAGGTTACATCTTTTATGCTGGTTGGTCTCTATTGTTTTGTTTTTTTTTTGTCTAAATAATGGTTTTATATAATTATTTGGGGGCATAGGCAAATACAATGAATTACGATCATTAAATGTTAATCTTAAGGAATATAAATATACAAAGGCTGTTCAATAAGTAATTTCTCCACCGCTATATCTCGGGAACAAAAAAAGATTATGCGCTGATTTTGGTTTTTAACATATAGGAAATTTTATTTTCTACAAATTACAAACGATAACCTTCCACATAATCGCCATTTAATTCAATACAACGCTCCCACCGTGAAATAAGTTTTCTAATCCCGTTCTCGTAGAATTCTTGTGGTTGTTCGCGCAGCCAAGCAGACGTAGCGGTCTATAATTCATCATCTGATGTAAAGCGAATACCCTTTAGATGTCTCTCTTTATGTGTTTAAAGAGGTAATAGTCGCTGTTGAACGAGTTGTTTTATCGATTTTTCTACGCAATTCACCTGTATTTGGCAGTTCCGGACGACCCGGACGATCCCTGCCGAATAATGGTATCCAATCTTTTTTCGCTTCACGAGCCCAATTGCTCACAGCACTAATGTCCATCACGAATTCACTATAAATATAACCTTTAAACGGTCGTGAATGGCCTTTGGTTAAAGTTCTTCACGGGTTAAAAACTCGATGACTGCCTTCTGCTTGTACCGATGCTCACTACTTCGTTTTACGTTTTCTACCATATTTAACGCGAGAACACACGTAAGCCTTCGAAAACACATCAATAGAAACTAGATTCCTGCCTTTTTCCAGTGAATACATGCGCGACACTGTATCTGTTCGCAGTGCTGAGATCTAGCTGTAGAGGAATTACTTATTGAACAACCTATGTATATATGTAACATAGTAAGTAAAGTAAGTCCTATACATCTTTGATAAGGTATCATGGATTGGGAAGTTAAGCTTTCCATAATGGGGTACTAAGCTTAATCGGGCTGAAGAGAATATTGGAGGGCCAGCTTTACTTTCTCAGATTTCTTCCTGGTATAAACAATATTCAATTTCAGATTAGTTATATACATTGGGACTTGGATCCGGAACGAAGCTACTCTGAGAAACCACCCCTCCAATTTGGTAGCCAGTCCTCCTAACTGCTGTGTGTGTACTGAACTAGCGCGATAACAAGCGACTGCAATTAGTTCCGGGTGTGGTCTTGCGTGCGTACACTCGCGTTGCGTATAGCAATTGCCATGAGCGCTGCCTATTCTGTACAACTAGAATGTACAAATAGGTGACTCACCCTAGCTACTAGGGTGCTACATTTATGTAACATAAACGTTCTTAAAGATATATTTAAAAACGAAAATAATTAACTACAATAAAAAGAAGAAATCTCTACAAATTACGACAATGCATTGATATTCCGAACGTAAAAAAAAAAATATACAATAATTGGAGAAAATAAACTGAAATGATGATTTATTAGTATTTGGTCTTCAAGGCTCTAACTTTAATAATAGTGTAATCGTCATGGCATGATAAATCAAAAAGTTTTTTAGATAATCTAATGGAATTTTATTGCATTCTTCTTGCAGACGATGTTTCTAGTTGAATCCGGTTCAAAACTGGCCTTTGATAAATTTTACTGCGAAAATAGTTCCACAAATTTTCAATCGGATTTCGCTGACTGAGGAGGCGTTTCCAATACTTTTGCAACGTTATATAACAACTATTCGCGTATTTTGTACGCTTCGTGTTTTGGGTTACTGTCCTGATATACCGAATTTTTCAGCGCTTTAACGAAGATTTCTTTTTAAAATTATTACACATTTATCATTTGCCACTACAAATACCGATGGATCAATTCAACTTGCAGAGAAACAGCCCCAAACCATCACATCTCCATCACCGTGTTTCGCAATTATATTTAAATTTTTCATTTGTAAGTCTGTTTTTGGGGTTTTCGCCAAATTCTGTCTTTCCCATCGCGCTTCGAAAAATATCGGATTTCGATTAGTAGTTGATGACACTGTATTTTTTAGTAAAACTGAGGAGACGGTTCCTTTATTCAGAGAACTGATACGTAGTTCAGATCTAGTGATCCTCGAAAACCATTATTTATTATAGTTTTACGAATTGTTTGAGCAGAAATTTATTTCTGAATCCGTGCGTCTCAGAGGTGCCAATTATGGAGAACACTCACTTTCGGATTTTTTCGCTACCACTCGCGTGATAAATCTTTTATTTTGAACGAAGCAAGTGTACTGTATAGAGAATAATTTGTGGGACGTTTTTCCTTACTACCTTGTAATGTAGCCTGCCTTACAGATATCATCATGTAAAAAATTCCTTGTAATTAGTAAGAAGTTAACCTATAAAACGATTCTGGTGGTATAATATAAAGTTTTATTATGAAATATTGTTGATACAACGGTGAGCAATTGTTAAAGAGATTAAGGAGATTATTTATTTACATTTATTTTTGATGTAATTGAACTCAGAATTTTTCTACGACAGTTTACCTTCTGCAAGGTTCTTAATTTAACGCGAACGATGAGGTATATTTTACTGTTCTAATAATTTCCGAATCGTGAGCACTCAATCTTTGCAACGAGCTAGGAGATGCATTGAAAACAGGACTCGTAGATGTACGATTGAAAATAAAATTTAAATGTAGTTACTTATTTGAAAATAAAATTTAAATGTAGTAACTTATTTGAAAATAAAATTTAAATGTAGTCACTTACTTTATTTCACGCGAATGCATTAAAATTCTTACTTTTGTACGTTATAGATGCAAAAAAATATAACGAGTACTACATCTGCTCTCCCTATGCAGCCGAATTAAAATTGTAAGGCTGGTTTTATGAAAATAAAAGGATTTCACGTGCAAAAAGAAGAAGAATTATAGGCACATAAAGAGTAGAATACGACAGTTGGCTCTTGTAGCCAGATGAAAACGATGGGGTGGGGAAAGGTGCTTTTTGACATTTGGCCAAAATGGCCGCGAGTTTAATATATATATATATGTATATATGTTTGTGTGTGCGTATATAAATATGTATGTGTATGTGTATATATATGTATAGTGCTCTGTTCTCGGGTCTGTACCTTGTCTGAGATCTGTCCTGTGTTCATCCTGTAGAAGGTTAAAGTCGTAGGCAATTACTGGAATGAAATATAACTTCGCAGGGCGACCAGCGGAAACGGTTGAGCCTCCGCCTAGGCAAATTTAAGAAAAGACGGCGACACTGAGCTGTTGGTCGTTTAATTTTAAACAGCAGTTTTATATTCCAGTCATTATGAAGAGAGCATGGCTCGGCATTTCACTACCTGCCGTAGTATCGCTATGTATAACGAGCCAGCCACTTTCGATAACAGTCCAACCATTTTTGCCTTATCATCCGGGGTTTTCCCGCTCAAGGTGAAAAACAATTGCACAGCCACTCGGCTTCTGATTTGGTTAAAGCATCGGACGAATTTTTCTGCGTCTAATTAAAGCGTGTCCGATCTGGAGAAAGCTCGCTCTGGTTTTTTTTGGGAATCTGCGCAACCCATTTCCCGATAGAATTTTTTAATTTTACCGGGGGGGGGGGGGGCATCAACTTTGTAAAAAATAAGTTGAAAATTTGCAATTGTTGTACTGCTCACCATTCAGCACGGTTAGAAGACTGCGCTGGATACTGTGTATGCGCGTAGAGTACAAAGCGATAATTTCGGTAATTCCTTAAGTTTCTATATTTTTTTCGAGTTTATAACCCCGTATGATACGATTTCGTAAGGTTGATTAATTACAGAATTACTATATTTTTCAAATTTTAAATTAACTCATTTCTAATTTCGTTTAATTTGCACACTTAATCGAGAGTTACACTCTGCATCAAAAAATATGACGCCAGCTCCCCTTCAAAGTTTTGAAACTAGCTACCAATTCCTTTTCTGTACGATTTGGAAATTTGTTTTTTCCTCACCATTCAACAAAAAAACAAAAAATGTACGAATTAACCTCGCTTTAGTTATATTTTCTCTGCGACCGGTAGCACAATATTTTTAGAGTTTAATTAATAGCAGCCAAAAACCAGATGAATTTGAAAGCATTCAGTGAGACGAGTTCTAAAGAGAAACATTAGTATTATTTATTTACTCATTCTTTTTTCTTCTTAACGGCGTGAAAGATGAATAATAATAACAAATTTCTAAATAGTGTAATTGTAGAAGAAGATGAGCCTATAGGTTTTACGATCTTTGATAAGCATAAATTAAGCTCGCGGTTAGGTAAGACAATTTTGAAATTGAAAGGACTACATCATTTAGGGAATGTAATTTATGAAAATTTTAATCACAAATTGCGATCGTAGTTAAATGAGAAAACTTTTAAGAGGCTATTACAACCCTGCTGAAAAAAAAAAAAATGATTAATATCTAGAGAAGAGGGCGAACATTATATGCAAGATTTGGTGCACAAAAGAGCGTGAGATTCTTTTCAAAGTCGAAATTCATTTTTTATGAACCGCGGCAGTTACGCAAAGCGGACGCGCATCGCTATTATGATACATGGACGGAAATTATAATAAAAAAAAAGAAACCAGACAACGTTTCTACTTACTTCAAATTATTCCTTCGAGTGTTAAAAAAAAAAAAAAAAAAAAAAGAGCCCTTCACTGAGTTCGGAATTTAATGGAAACCTTTAAAATCTGTCCTGTTTTTAAATATTGTATTTTTTTTTTTGGTTGGCTGCGCTGTATGAGCGTTCCAATCAAAATCAGCTATCCGGTAATCATCCCCCATTGTTGTTTTGGCAGTTTCTAACTGCGAGAAGAAGTGAAAGAGAGCCTCCTGCGGATGGTTTTTATGACGAATGAAAACAACAACGCCTTAGTGGCTATCAGATAATATTGCGCGTAAAAAGTACCAACACAGTGATTGATCTTTTTAACGAATAGGCCGCACACGGTCTTTTCACAATGATCTCCTGACCAGGCCGAATCCGATAATAAATTGTTTCATTCTATCCAGGTGTACTCTCACCTATATCCAGTGCATTTGCACTAAATTTATATTAACTCGGCTGCAGTAAAAATTAGTTTCCGAAATACTCATAACCTCGCATCACCACAGTCCTCACTAATTTTCTGAATAGCGTGCATACATAAATATGTACACATCTAAAAATCGTTAAAAGTCAAACGCCCTTGTGTCATATAGCCGTTGGGCAGTGTAATCATTTAAAAAATAAATACGTTATTTTTATTTTTCATTTTTCATTTCAATTATAATTTTCGGACCGCAGTTCTACGCAGAAGCAGTTAGAAGAAAAAGGAGGCAGAATGAACGCTGTAATAGGTGCACAGTATACGTGTCTTAGACAGAATAGCACTCAAAGGCACAATTGCATCATTCGATTGGAGAGAACAATGTCGAAAAGAAACTACATCGAGGAAAAATACGGAGATAATAACAGAGAAAGGAAAAAGTCCAAGTAGATTTATTACGAAACAGTGCGAAGAAGAGACGGATAAAATGATTATATTAGAAAAGAATGAATCGGGAGTTTTTTTTGTTTTGCTTGACGTTTCCTACTATCGCCGCTTCACGTTTATACCTGTTTTTTCATCTTTTCCTCCCTCTTTCTCGTTTTGCTCGTTTTATTTGCTGTTCCGAAATTCAAGCTATTTCGTAACTAGCGTACAGTGGCTGGTTTTCAGGCGCTAATAGTGCGGGAGCTGCTCTTTGATCAGATAATTATCGTACTGAAACAACCGAGCGACAGATGATCAAGCTCCACCTATGTATGTGTAACAAACAGTGCACAGTTTTTGTGCAGCTTTACACATATTATAAAGAAATTTACATACGTGAAAATTTACAACGATCACTGGTAATTTTACGGTTCGTTAGCAGTCGTTTTACATATTACGATGACCGGGAAGCGGGCTGATTGAACCGTGCCAGGCGGTATTGTCGTTTCCGATAATAAATTCCGTTGTTGTTTATGATATAACAAAGCCAAGAATGTGAAATCCCTTTGTTGCTACGCTCCTGGGAATTAATTTTTGTTTAATCAATGTTATACTGTGCATTTGTTGTCCGGTGCGAGTTTGTTAAAATCGAATGTTACTCTTTTTGTTATTTTTTTGTCATTACCTTTTTGTTTTTATTCATGGAAATGTCAACGGTACAGCTTTTTTTCCGAGTTTGTAAATTTCATTTGACATAATTAAACGGATAAAAGTTTTTTCAATTTTTCGATTCGATTTATTCATTTGTCAAAATTTTCTGAAGTAAGCGGAGAATATTATTTATTGATAAATTAAAAAAAAAAAAAAAACAACAAACTATTGTCCTTTTTTTTTTTTTTTTTTTGTTTTTTTAAACGTGTTATTGTTAGATTGCCGTTAATGTTAGAAATTACAGCATGTAGATAAACCAAAAGAAATTATGTAATAATTAGATAAATTGTTGCTAAAGTCCTGAAAAGGACTATTTCATACAGTAGATCGTAATTTCGGATTAATAAAATTAAATAACAAAAATGTTCGTTTACAAAACAACTCACTTCGGATACGGATAAAAGTTAACATAACAATAACACAAAAAAAAAGGTAAAAGAAATACGGCATCACCTTGGTGGAAAGAAAAAGACGAAAGCTATATCTACACAAAAAATATCGCTGGCTATTAAAATTTATACATAAAAATTATAAAAAAGTAAACGAAAATAAAGATCAAATAATGTAACATACAATAAAATGGAACAAAAAAATTAAGTAAACTAAAGTAAATAAACAAATTACGCAAACTGCAATTGTAATCTAAACAAAACGATTTAATTAATTTTTACCATTAACCTGCTGAAGCTAGTACAGTCTTTTTTTCCGGCTTATCAACGGAGTTAGAAAAAGGTAGATCGAATTATATTTTAATACGATCAGGAATTGTTAAGCAACGCGGTGGAGAAGAAAATTGTAAAGAAGTGCAACACAAGGAGTAGAAAGTTCCGCTAAATATAGTAAAATATAGAGTAAAACGTTCAACGGAAAGAGATGAACGCTCGATAAACACATGATCAGAGCATTGCAAATAAATAAATGGTGAATACGGAGAGAAGAAGCTGATCGAAAACAAGAAGAAGATTAAAACGCAGGCGAATAATGGAGATAACGAAGAGCCGCGAAGGCTTCTTCGAAATAGATAAGAGCAGAGGACATGAATGGAAAACGTTTAGCAAGGAAACAATAGCTTAAATGAGATCTGCGAATCAAAAAACGGTTGGTGTATTAGATTCAGCAAAAAAACTACCGGAACTGGATATAAGAGCACTGTGACGTAGACGAAGAAGGCAGAAATTTTGGATTATATCTAATTTAGAGTAGACTTTTTTTTTTTTTTTTTTAATTGGCTCGTCAACCGAGGACCTTCACCCAGAAACAATTAAGGGAAAACGAAAATTATGGAGGGGATAATAAGTGTAGAAGGAAAAGACAAGATATAACGAGCACAAAAAGGAGCAGGAAGCCCCAACTCAAGCAAGTGGGAATATAGAGCCGAGCGCTCCACCGAAAGAGCAGAGCACTCAAAGAACACGTGATCGGCGTCACAAACAACCGCATCATTTAAATGGAGAGGACAACATGGGGAAGAGGTCAACGAGAGGCGAAAGCGTGAGGAAGGTAGCAAGGAATGGTTAAAGCACAAACGGGCAATGGAGACAACAACAGAACGAGGAAGTGAAGGAAACAGAAGGAACCAAGGATTTGAAGGAAGATTAGGCTGAACGGACAGATAAAAAGAGCGACAATGAAGAAAAGAGGGAGGGTACATATTCGACCAAAATCTGAGATGGAAATATTTACACAAAGGCAAGAGATTAGAGGATGGGATTTTTTTGAAGAAGAATGTAGAAGAAGCAGCAACCCGAGCCAAAGAATCAGCCACTTAACGGCATAACCATAAAGAAAAGAACAGTAATTAAATTTGGAATAGATGATGAATTACACGGAGAAATATGGGTATAACTAGTGTATGTGGGGTTGGCGATAGGATTTTTAGCAAGCGAATATTTTTACGGTGATGTTACGAAGAGAGGTACACTCGACCGGTGAAGAATTGGTGTTCTGCCACTGTCTGATTAAAAGGTAATGCCTCTCACTTCTGAATTTCGAAATTACAATTTCAAAATCTCGTCTAGCTTCGCATTTGGGACCTGCTGTCACGACTCATATTAGAATTGGAACATTTCGACCGGCGCTATTATTATATGCTGCTACTTTCGCTGTTTTATTTGCGGATTCGTTTAAAGAAAGTCCTGCTTGTGTCTCCGCAACAGTGTAATTTCAGTAACGAAGAATTCCAGAACTAAAGATGTAAAAGATGAGAGCGGTAATATAAGATGTAGTGATACTGTTAGTGAAAGATTTGACTGAACCGGAAGAAGCGGAGTGTATTAGAGAGCTGTTGTAATTTATGGAGACCGCAATATCCGTCGCTAATTGTATCGCTCATATAGCTCTCGGCCGAGTAGTTAACGCTAAATCGAAAATTGGTATATCGCATGACCGCACTACCCCTAATAGTTATGATCTTCATATTTTATTTCACTTATACTGTTTACAGAAAAGTTCGACGCCCCCCCCAAAAAAAAACGTAACAGTCGAAACTGTTGTTTTGATGATATATAGTCGCTCAGGTAATTTCATTGAAGATTCGGACATATTTCTGACACATGTTTGTAAAAGTGCGTCTGTGCTGGCGAAACCGCGTTATTAATTACTTCCCCAGATGCAGCCCATTTATTGACTTAATACAAATTGATTACGTTGCGCGAGTGCGCTATAATCAAAAGTGATCTAAGGGACACGAAGAAAATAACGATTACATGAGATGATCAGCAGTTTATATAGAGGAAAATCATCGAAATAACAGCTTTAAGTATGGACGCAAATACGTATTATGTACATTTGCGTAACTTTAAACTGTGATTTTTTCGCGAACCGATCACTCGAGATGAGTACAATATCGAAGGATAGGAAATAGCTGTTTGATAGCGATATAAAGATTAATACGATAACGTAGCTTGTTAACGCGTGTATAATAACTTTGAGAATTGACAGTTTTGTAATTACGTAGATTAATTATATCTTCGGTTTAATTGAGCGAGCTGTTTTCGGTTAAGTCAGAAAAGAGACCGATTAAAGCCGATAAATTACTAATTAGCTGTTGCGGTGTGTTTGTTCGGTCGAGATAGTAGTTCATATTAATTACGGGGCAGTATTGGCTGTGTTTCAAACATAAACGGTTTTAGGGAATCATTTTATCTATTTTGATTTTTGTTAGAGCACACACTTCATATAATCTTTCATTACCATTTTCAAATATATTTCGATATCCAAGTGAAGCGTGTGTCATTGATGAAATTTTCCATATCTAAATACGTTTGATACAGTTAAAATGACAACCAGGCAATCGTCGAGGAATTAGAAATGCTTGCCGGGCACTTCAATTTTTCTTTTTTTCTTTTTTTTTTTTTTTACGGTAATTATTGCAACGAAATGTTTTCGTGAAAATGTATTTAAGAGCCAGTATGAATGAATAACAACATCGGTAGGTTTAGTAGCAGGAGAAACGCACAATGATCAGTGATGTAACAAAAAGGTAACTTTGTGTTTTTTTTTGAAACGATTCTTCATCGAACCGCGCCAACGTTGTTTTTAATTCGCTCTCGACGTTGCCTGTGACGAATGACGATCTAAGTTCTTGCCGACTCTAAAGTGGAGCCTGAGTCTAGTATTTTAAAAAGGTAAATACGGTTCTATTTCTCCGCGCATATTAATTCTAAAATCTATTTTAGGAGTGTTAAAGATTTTTTTTACCTATTATCGCGAACAATGCGGTGATTGGAGAATAATTTTTCGGTCTTACGAATGGAGCCTATTTGACACGACGTCATCTATTCAGCAGAGGAGAGTAATGATCACCACGTGTTGATAATAGCGTCCTTTTTTGCTCTTGCTCGAGCTGCTATCGTCCGGTTGGAAGATTGATATGCTTGTCTAGAAGAAGAAAATATATCTTCACTAGAATAACGAATAGCACCCGCTTGAACGTAGGTCACTGTCAAGGATGATTTGCAGCGGAGTATATTGTTCCCTGAGTTTGTACGCACCGAACAATAACCGCAACCAATGAGTTCGATAAACAATTAATATTAAGTAGAGTTGGAAGCGCGAAAGAGGATGAAATATCGAAAGTGAAAACGAATACAAACACAATATGCGATGGTATGTGTGCGTGGAAATACAAGGGAATGTGTGTTCGGTAGACTATAATGAAGTTTATTATTAAGTTTTTTTTTATTGAATTTATTACAAAAATGAAACATTCTCTTGAATAGCGTGAACTAAGTAAATTAAACGGAGTTAAGCTTTTCAATAATTTTCTTAATTTTATCCTGAAATTGATATATTAACGAGGTGTCGGTTGTCACCTTTTTATAAATTAAAATTCTTCAAAGTGTTCCAGCATTGAAAAATTTACGATTTCGATCTCGGAATCATCTTGAAAATATCGTTTACTTATATATTACATAATTTCGAAATAAATTGTTGTGCAAACAGAAGTAACATTTTTTTTTTTTTTTTTTTTTTCATTCAAAATTTATAATCAAAATTTATAATCAAAATTTAGATTCTTTTGATTTTCTCTTTACCACACTTTTGTTCGTTCATTGATAATCCAATTACACACACACACACACACCGATCACATCAACGCACGACACAAGCCTTATCAGCAACTCCGACAAAAACCAGTTCACCACACAAACAAACCCGCAGCGTTCAGCTGATTTATCTCTCGTGATAAACTCGCGCAGCCAGCCGTCTGCCGATTTTAACGCTGATAGCTCCGCAGCGACCGCGGTAAATGACAAAATCTAAAACAGCCCCTCCGATGCAACCCTCCCGACCGCACCGAGTGTACCAGCATCCTTCTCCGAAAAATTAAAAACTATAAAGAAAATAGCCCCGCTAACCGACTTCAATTACCCAACAGAGGAACAGGGCGTAATATTCCCGTACGTTCCGACAAGCAGCAACCGCGATTACTTCTTGGCATTAAAAGATTTAGTTGGCGGACCATCTAACATAATAGCAGGCTCGAAAATCAGCAGAGACCGAGTGGCAATATTTTTTAAGTCGAAATCCAATGTCGAAAAGCTATTCGAACATGGAGGAAGAATTAAAATAGGCTCGCAAGTGATCACTGCCCGACGTTTAAAAAATCCATCGAATAAACTAATCATGTCAAATGTCTCTCCTACTATCCCGAACCAGCTCATAGTCTCTCACCTTGCCTCAGTGTTTTCTTTGAAATTAATCACCCCTATAGCCATCCTTCGGGTCAACCCAAACGACGCCGAATTCGGACATATTGTCAGCTGGCGTAGACAAGTCTATATAGTGCAGGCCAACTGTTCCAACATCGCTGAGTCCTTTATACTAACCGACAATGAACACGAACACCGCATATTCCTCCACTTAGACGACCACTCATGCCACAGCTGTACAAATAAAAAAGGAAACACTAGCCAACCAACCATGCTACCTACTCCCCCCCCCACAACACCTAGACATCGGCAGAGCAATGGAAGTCGACCAAATAATCCCAAATGCGAAACGCCCCCACCCAGCAACACCAGACTCTTTGCCCGACGATCCCACACTATCAGCGACATCTCAGCCTGCAACAAAGAAAATTAATATCCCGTTACCAGAGGACGACATCAGCCATACTGCACTACTGGAACAAACAGATAGCTCCCCAATCCAATCAGAGCTGAAACATACTTTGAAATCACAGCCAGAAGAGAAGGACTTTTTGCAGCAACAGGCACAACAGAAATCCGATTTCAAAACACCGCCAGACGTGTAGCACATCACTGAGTCAGCTAATCGGAAGCCAAAACATAAACATCGATGAAGCAGTTGAGAAGGTCAGACCGATGTTTGATAACGATCAAGCCAACTTCATCATTAACTTCGAAAATTACATAACCTTCATGAGAAACATAACTTCTAAATCTGACTATATAACTTACGCGCACAACTTTACACGGGATAAAGACGGACTGATTCACCTAATTGCAGCAACCAAACCACACCTGAAGAACTCGAGCTTAAAAAATAAATGTACCCGCATACTAAAAAGTCTGAGCTGCCTATCCACAGATGGCAATACGTCAGAAGGGAGCTCTACCCACTAACACACGAACCCCATGTGAACCCCAATATTAAAGACCGACTAACAACAGCCACTGGCTTCACGAAACAACATAGAAACACCCAGCATGGCGAGCAACAATACAATTATGCAGTGGAACTGCAGAGGCTTTATCAATCACCAAGCCGAACTGGAACAACTATTAGCCACATATTCTCCATCGGTAGCCTGCTTGCAGGAGACGCACTTGCGGCCTGGAGACAAACCAAGAATAAAGGACTACAGCCTATTCCGATGCGATAATATTGGTGGCAACCGAGCAAGCGGAGGAGTAGCAATCCTAGTGCATACGTCGGTCTCAGCTGTATCAGCCAGAATAGATACACCTCTTCAGATGGTAGCGATATCTATATTCTTACACGGTTCTCCGAGACTTTCATTAACGATCTGCAACTGCTACCTTCCCCCCAACACTACGGTACATTCGGTAGACCTTCAAAACGCCATATCCCAAATAGTAAGCCCAATGGTCATACTTGGAGATTTCAACGCTCACTCCCCACTATGGGGAGCGGCGTCAACCAACAGACATGGATCAATCATCACTAATATATTAATAGAGTACGATTTGTGTACCCTGGTTCCACCTGACCACACACATTTCAACCTCTCCCATAACACCTTCTCGACTATTGACTTAGCACTGGTATCCCCATTACTCCTCCCGAAACTTAAGTCTTTTATCCATGACGACCTTTGCTCCAGTGATCATTTCCCAGTATTCCTACAGTTCGCGGGCTACCATCCATCACCGCTAATTCCAAGACCCCCACGATTTTTGTTCCACAAGGCGGACTGGGCGGCATACGAGGCCGGAATCAAAATCCCAGCTCCTAGCGAGTCCCTATCAGACAATTTAAACACGTTTCTTAATGCCATTCTACACACCGCCTGCTTATCAATACCCATCTCTCACAATTCCCGAGCTAAGAGAGTACCATGGTGGTGCAAAGAGATTCATACCGCAATCCAACAGCGCAAACGAGCACTCAGAAAGTATAAAACGTCTCGGTCGCTACCTGACTTAATAGCCTTCAAAAAGTCCCGAGCTCTTGCCCGTGCTCTTATTCGCGGCAAAAAACAAGAATGCTGGGAACAGTTTATCGCATCGATCTCTTCGTCAACGTCAAATAGGACCATGCGGAACAAAAATAAAATCCATCAGCGGAATCAACAGCGCCCCAAAACGCGTTCAACTCAGAATCAATGGCAGCCAGATAACGGATGAAGCGGACGTCGCCAAAGCCTTTGCCAGCTACTTTGCCGCAGCATCGTCGTCAGAAAAGTACCCTCCCACCTCAACTCAACCACCACACATCCAACACTGCCCCTGGCCCCGACTGTATCCACCCGTACATGCTAAAGTATCTCCCAATTTCCGGCAAACATTTTCTCCTACATATATTCAACCAAATCTGGAATTCCGGAAACATTCCGGCACAATGGAAATCAGCCAATATCATTCCAATACTAAAGGAAAATAAAGATCCTACTCTTCCCGAAAGTTACCGTCCTATTTCATTGCTTAGTGTCATTTCCAAAACGCTGGAGAAGATGGTTAATAGGCGCCTCATGTTTTTCCTAGAACAAAAATGTCTTCTATCTCCTAACCAAGCCGGCGGGCGAGAGGCAAGATCGACAGTCAGCCAGCTACTTAGCCTGCAAAGGCAGATTTTATCGGCGTTTCATCGCCAACAGCACCTCTACGCAGTATTTTTCGATTTAGAAAAAGCATTTGACCGCCTGTGGCGTCATGGCTTACTACTAAAACTGCGAACGGCGGGAATCGCCGGAAAATTGGGTAAATACCTACACAGCTTCTTAGACAATAGAACGATCCAAGTTACGACTGGTTCGTCAACGTCTGAACTGATGCTGTTGGAAAATGGTGTGCCACAAGGCTCTGCTTTAAGCGCAACCTTGTTCATATATTATATCAATGATATAACTGACTGCCTTGCCGCCCCAGTAACGTCCCGGCTCTACGTTGATGACCTGAATATATCCTTATCGTCCAACCATCCTATAAACGCTCAAAATATCCTCCAAAAATCCATCGAAAATTTACAAAAGTGGTCTAATGATAACGATCTGACCTTTTCCTTAACAAAAACAATATGTGTTGATTTCTACAGGGGACGCCAAAACCCACTTCCCAGCGTATTCCTGAGTCTAAATGGTTTTCCTATCCCAAATCGTCCATCAGTCAAGTTTCTAGGCCTAATATTTGATAAAAAACTTTCCTGGCGCTCTCACATAGCTGAGCTCAAAACCAAGTGCCTAAAATCCTTGTCTATCCTGAAATATCTATCAAATTAGAAGTACAATATAAACCCAAAATTACTTCTTACAATCTACAGATCGATTATCCTTTCACGAATTAATTACGGGTGCCAGGTGTACTCCTTAGCCGCTAAAAGTGTGCTAAGATCCTTAGATCCTATACATTCTGCTGCCCTCCGGTCTATCCTTTCTGCTCATCCCTCTTCTCCGGTTATAAGTTTGTATGCACTGGCAGGTTGTCCCCCGCTGTCCTACTATAGGAAGTACTATAACTTTAAAGAAATGAGCACCCTCCTTAGTAGTATCAAAACCCCGACAATATCTCCTAATATGAGGTTTGGGAATGACCCAGTGCCCGAACTTTTTTCGGTTATGGGTCGTTTCCAAATCTTTTCAATCCCAAGAACTCTGCCAGACTTCGCAGCAACCGCACCACCTTGGAGTCAGCCAATCACAAACATCAACATATCGCTGACAAAATTTAACAAAGCTCAATACCCCCCAAACATAGCACAAATAGCAACAAATATCATAGCGAGCTACACAGAGACCATGCATGCTTCTACACAGATGGAGCGAAGGCAATAGGTTATCAATCACCGGCGGCATGCTCCTTCGAAGTCTCAGGGGCAGCAGAGTCAGTTAGACTGCACGATTGCTGTACAGCACTGGACGCTGAAATATACGCGATAGTCTTTTGCATCCAACACTATACCGATAGCAACCCCCAGTCCCAAACGGCCCTACTCATAACTGACTCTCTAAACTCCCTTCAACTCATCTCGGGGATTAAATCCAACAACCCTTTTTTGGTAAGGAAGGTCCATTACCTATTATACAGGTTATCACATTTAAACTCTGAAATGTCTTTCCTATGGGTGCCGGCTCATGTTGGGATTTCAGGCAATGAGCGTGTCAATCGAGCAGCTCAGGCGACATTGTTCTCTCCAATGCCACACAACCCCCCTCTTCCCCCTACATTGGCTCATTTATTTATGCAGCAAACTGGAGAAGAATGGCAACAGGAATGGAGAGGCTTCAAGTACATTTCTCCGAAGCATAAAAACAACCACGGAGTCTTCTTGGTGGCCCACAGACGGAGTTTCTCGCAGAGATTTTTCTGTCCTGAATCGTCTCCGAATAGGACATACAATCCTCTCGCACAGCTATATATTCACGAGCCAGGTACCGCCAAATGTCTGCCCCTTTTGTAGTCAATCGAGCGCCTCATCCACCTATCAGCTACTTCTCGAATGTT
Organism: Icerya purchasi; assembly: GCA_039619475.1. Taxonomy (NCBI): domain Eukaryota; kingdom Metazoa; phylum Arthropoda; class Insecta; order Hemiptera; family Monophlebidae; genus Icerya; species Icerya purchasi. The sequence continues at coordinate 246,895,758 of CM077115.1, forward strand.
CCTCATTGGGCAGTACCACGATCCATGCACTTCACCACTTCCTCTAGTTCTACGATACTGTCAAATGCTCCGCCCGCGGTCGCAGCTGTATTAGCTTACATGCGGAGCAGCGATCTGTACTATCGCGTTTAATCCCCTTAAGTAGGCTCCATGTGCTGTAATAGCCCCAGTAGTTAAACACGGCACATGGAAACCCTCATATACTATCTTAGGAAAAAAAAAAAAATAAATTTTTTTCTTTTTCCGACGGTATTTCACACGAACGGTGTGCTGTGTTAAAAAGAATTTAATCTTCTCCGAAAACAATTATCTTTTGTAAATGGGAAATATTGAATAAAAAACTGTTAAGACTAGATATTTGAAATTTATCATCATCTTCGACATTAATAATGACGGCAAACCTATTATAGTGACGACTATTTTTAACTCTATTAGAGTATTTTTATACTTACTGCAGGGGGGCGGGGTGATCAGAGAAATTACACGGAATAACTTCGGTGTCAATATCTCGTAATTTTATATTATATTTTTGAGCCCGCAAACAAGAACATGGTCCAGACAGGTTGTGGAAAATAGGATGATCGATCTTGCACACTCTTGAAACTGCTTTCGGTAAATTTGAATATATCTTTTAAGCTTTTTACACCGTCTAATAAGTTCATATTTGCATCAGCCGTGATTATCACTATTTCTTCTCTAATTTATTTATAACAGTGTCGAGATCAAGTAGAAAATTCTCTACATCGCGAATCACAAAATCGGTACAAACTAAAAATTATTTTGATAGTTGCCGGTTATTTTTTAGCTCAACATTTAGGCACACAATATTACACTGGTAGAAATCTTTTTTATACCAATCTCCGAAATTATAATATTCTCTTTGACGAAACCGCTCTTGATCTTTTGTTGATTCTCTATACAATCTTCTAGAAAAATACCTGTCCCGGAATTTTTCACGGTCGTAACTTCATGCTCAGTTAACAAAAAAAAAAAACAAAAAAAAAACCAAGTTTCAGTTAGTATTATTCAACTCAGATCCGTTCAATAGCGACAGTAGTTCGTTAAATTGAGCTCTTAAACTGCTTACAATGTAAATATTTTCAATTCATTATGCTGCATTTAGTTACTTCCCCAAATGAAAACATTAACTGATCGTTATGAACTAAACTGTAAATTGTCTTACTTAAAACCTGTTTATCGGATAATAAATCGCATTCATTAATTAAACTTGTTACATTTCGATTATACATTATGCTAGAGCTTAATAACTTTAAATAGGGTTGCGTGAAGTGAATTTAGAGAATTTATATAGATTAATTTTTAATATTGAAACTATTACTTGATAGCGTAAGAGCATTAATTTATATCTGAAACGTGCGTATGATATGTGGTACGGTTATGGCGATAAAAGTGTCTGACTCTTAAATTTAAATTCGTAATGTTCCATTTGGAAATGTGCGTATTTATAGATTTACTGAAAAATATACTGAAACCTAAGAATGCGAAGAAACCAACAACCAATAAAAATGTATCGATGTGTGTTATATATATATATAATAAATGTTGGTAACATGTATGCGAGAAATAAAATAACAAGAGGGATTGTAGCAATCTGTTAATGGAAATAAAGAAGTCGAAACGGGAAAAAGAGATTATTAAAGGAGCAAACCAGTAGGTAATGTGTAATCGGGTTAAGAGCGCTTGAAAATAAGATGGAAATTTTGTTAACTTATAAAAATATAAATAAGTTACCTTATGCTTGAATAACAGAAAAAATATAAGTATTAACGTACCTAATTTTATAAATATATATATAAGCGGCTCCTATGTATGGGTCTATTATTGTACAGTAGTTCATATATATAAGATGTTGGCTGCAATTTATGGACGCGCTAAATAAACACGTCTGAATTCGATGAAAAAAAAAAAAAGAAAATTATAATTAATAAAAAAATTAAATGTACACTATAATAACAAACCATATATATACATATATATATATATATATATATATATATATATATATATATATATATATATATATATATAACATATATATTTATAAATGTATGTATCAATTTAGCGACATACGTTTTCGGGCAAATGTTTTCCACTGAAAGCAAAACCTATTTTACATTTTTATTATCTTGTTTCGGTTACACCTTATTGCTTTTCAGCTGAAGATGGACCTTAAAACACCACTATATTGATATATATTTTCAATATGTTTATTTATCATTTATTATAAATTTTATCTTTTCTTATTATTTTTAATTTAAAAAGAGACTAGGTGGTGTGTAAGTACTGAAATTTTTTCTTGATATCTTCGTGACCCAGTAAAAATCTCAATATTGCTTCTCGGGCCAAAAATTGAGGCTGGCCTATATATTGTACCAGCAGTCTTTCGAGTTTTTTCACAACTGCTTCGTAACATTTTGCGGTCAACAGTCTCCTGTCTTCCCGGCAAAAATGCTTGCTCCGCTTCCTATCATAATATGAGTGTGTGTCTTTTTCACAACTGCTTCGTAATATTCTTCCATTTTGCCGGCAAAAATGCTTGTTCTGTTTCCTATCATAATATGAGTGTGTGTGTGTGTCTTTTTCACAAGTGCTTCGTAACATTTTTCCGTTTTTCCGGAAAAAATGCTTGTTTTTTTCCCTAGTATAATACAGGCCGCGGATGTGGATATATATGGATGCTTGTTTTGTGCTAATTCTATGCGAGTGTGTCACCGCAACAAATCATTTCCGGGAATCAGCGCACTCGAGTGGTGCGAAAACTGGCAAGAGACCTTGTAATTTTGGCGTTTATTTTACGCTTTCGTTAAATTTCGTGAACTTCCAAATTTTTAGGTTTTCGAATATAGTGTCAGTGGAGAACGGGGGAAAAAAAATTCGTAGGGGCACTGCGAGAGGGAAGGTCGAAGAAAGAACAGAAAAGGAAAGGCGAAGAACCAAACTACGCTATAAAACAGTCGGGAGAAAGAGCTCATGACGACGTAGTACGTATCGAAATTCATTCAGAAATGCTCGGAAAAACCTCTGCCGATTAATTATCGACAGGAAAACACTGCTGCCCACTCGGCTTGTCGGTTGGACGTTTTCATTAGCATCTCTTTTTTCGGTAAAATGGAACGGCTTTAACTTGTTCAACACCTTAGTCGCGTGCGAGCCTAGCCAGTGTACCGCCGACCAGCCTACACGAATGTATTACAAAATGATGATAAGTCGACCATGAGCACCGTCAAAACAAATAAGAAGCGCCCTTCGAACGCGAGAAAGTTTTCTCCCTTGCTAATGTCTTTAATTACGCTTAAATCTGGACCGGGCTCGGCCAAGGCGGCTTTTAGTTTTATGAATTTACTGGCCGCAGCCGCCGCTGGCTGCTTAAAGCTCCCTGCCGAGGTTAAATAAATCGCTGGCTCGCATCACTGTTATTCTTATTAAATGGTCAGCGTGCCGCCGATGTGTTGCCGCTAGCGAGCTTCTTGCCTCCTGCCCGATCCTCCGCATCTGCGGTCGCCGCCTCGTTCATTTTTCTCTTGCTCCAGTCGCTGCGCGGAATATTTAATGCGAAATCAACGCACCGCACCGCCGGAAAAGCTGCTCCCATCCCTGACCGCGGGCCCTCTTACCCTTGCCTAATATTTCATTCCCGGCAGATAAAAGTTTCTTTTCACCGGCCATGGAAAAATATTCTAATTTCGTCTACTGTTCCCGTCTGCAGACTGTCAATTGTTCTTTTATTTAAAATGTAAATTTCCGCGAACTCATTTTAAGATTCGAAATTGCGGATTTTTTTTTTTTATCAAAAACGAAATAATTCCTCGGCTCTGTCTAATGAGACGTCAAATCATCGCACGGCTTAGCTATTTTCGGCCAAACACTCACTGCTAATAAAGCACGCCGTTCATCGATGAAGTTGTTTGTTTTTTTCCCCTTTCCTACGTTTTAACGGAAGATTTGGCTGCTAGTAACAGGTACGCTTTTTGCTAAAAAAGGCCGGCTGATTCTGCCGGCTTAGATCTACTGATTAATAATTCATTAATATGGCCACGTGTTATTAATCGTTAGAAAAGTAATTCTAAACATTTTTTTAGTGCGCTCAATGATTTAGATTTTTCAAATGCACCCAAACTTTTTCCCCTATCTGCTTTTTCCCCATTAAAATCGTCTTAGAGACAAACAAATACCGTCAGAATTTCATAAAATACCTCTCTAACGATTAATACTGGCTATAGTCAAAAAAACAAAAAAAAAAAAATAATCGCCATACGTGGATAAAAAATTGTCGCCCATAACGAGATATGGCGGCGAAAAATTCAAAAGGTGTTCCGAGATTAATTTAGCAGAAAAAAAATCACCCTACTAATAATAGCGCGTAGGGAAATATCCGTTGTTCTGTTTTCATTATTCAATTAATAGTCGGGAAGCTGAGCGACAAAAAAATGCAACAGTTCTAGAAAGGCTGGTTTTTTGATACAATGTAGTATTTAGGGTGTGTGAATCTTAATCAATGGTCAGGAAATAGAGCGAGTACGAGAATTCAAATATCTCGGATGTTTTATAACAGAGAATTTAGACCCTGAAGTTGAAGTCAGACGTAGAATCGGATATGCTAAAACAACTCTGAAGAAGCTGGGAAATTTATTGATGAATCGTTTGATTAATTTGAAAACCAGGCAAAGGATGCTCGTATGCTACGTATATTCAGTTCTGTTATATGGTGCGGAAACGATAACATACACAGCTAAAATGATTAATCATTTGAAAGCTTGCGAGATGTGGTTCCACAGAAGAATGTTGCGCATCACATGGACGTGGAAGTTAAGCAACAGAAAAGTATTGCAATTAGCCAAGACTGAACGAAATGTAGTCGAAAGAATACAGAAACGCAAGATAAAATACTTCGCACACGTTATACGAGGAAAGAAATACAAATTATTAAAACTGATCATACAAGGACAAATTGAAGGTCGAAGAGGTCCAGGGAGAAGGAACATGTCACGGTTAAGTAACATACATCAATGGACTGGGATAAAATCAGTGGAAGATCTAATGAGGGCTGCAGAAGGGCGAAAAATTTGAAAATTTGAAATACCAAGGATCGTCTACGCTCAATCATGCATAAGATACAAGAAGAAGAAGAAGAAGAAGAAGAAGAAGAAGAATAGGCTGCCCGTCAGTCAGCCAGTTTCGTTAGCATTCGAAGTTGTAAAAATACCTAGTATGTCGTAATTGTTTATAGAAAATTTGAAATTTAGTTTACTGATAGTAACATAACTAAAAAACAGTGTGGATATAGTCAGTCATAAAAAATAATGTAACGGGTCGCGTCAAACTCATAAAAAAAAAAAATACCTGGTATGTCGTAATTGTTTATAGAAAATTTGAAATTTAGTTTACTGATAGTAACATAACTAAAAAACAGTGTGGATATAGTCAGTCATAAAAAATAATGTAACGGGTCGCGTCAAACTCATAAAAAAAAAAAAAATACCTAGTATGTCGTAATTGTTTTAGAAAATCTGAAATTCTGGCTACTGATAATAAGTAACACAATATAAAAAATCAGAAAAACATAATCAGCTCGAATTTTTATCTAACAAACGCCGTCAGCTGTTGATATAAGAGCGCGTGCCACATTTACAAAGAGCGCTTAATCGCTAAATGATGTATGTATATGCGTCGGTTGAGACCAGTGCAGCCAGATCGTGGGAAAAACGTACTCCCCACTTACAGGACTTTTTACGCTATGCCAAAGTGACCTAGTCGAATCACCGCGTCGGTTGAGTACAGTGTTCGTGTAAAAATGGACGGAAGTTCGAGTCCTATTGGCATTATTCGTTTAAAAAAAGAAGTGCAAGTTAAATTGTTTGAGGAACAGACTCTTGTTACGTGTAAGAAATATTTTCAAAAATTCGTAAAGAATTCAATTTCAAAGACATACAATTATAGTAGCGTCAGCGAGTGAATATGTCTTGTTTTGTAACATTAATAAAAAGAATATTTTTTTTCTATATTATACATATACTTTTATTATAAATATTTATTTTATTATTTAATATAATATAATAAGCGTCGGCGCCATCGGGTGCGTTGTAGTATAAATGAGGCGTGTTGCGCGCCCTCTTATCTCAGCAGCTGACGTCGTTTGTTAAATAAAAATTCGAGCTGACTATGTTTTTTTGATTTTTTATATTGTGTTACCTATTATCAGTAGGCCAAATTTCAGATTTTCTAAAACGGTTGCGACATACCAGGTATTATTTTTATGAGTTTGACGTGACCCGTTACATTATTTTTTATGGCTGACTATATCCACCATGTTTTTTAGTTATTTTACTAGCAGTAAACCAAATTTCATATTTTCTAAAACAATTGCAACATACACTAGGTACTATTTTTACAACTTTGAAGCCGCCCGCAGGCCGAACGCTAACGAAACTGTCTGACTGACGGGCAGGCTATTCTTACACACCCTAAATACTACAAAGTATCAAAAAACCAGCCTTTCTAAAACTGTTGCATTTTTTTGTCGCCCAGCTCCCCGACTATAACGAAACATTGATGAATAATTGTGCTGCATACATCGAATAGTATTTGAAAACGGCACCATTCTAATGAAACGTCAGAAATTGCTTTTTTTTATTCAAAAGTGAAAGTGAACTAGTGCCGTTCTATTCGAAAATCTCGGCTTTTGGCCTCCCGGCTCCTTACAAAGTTTCCTCTTTATTCTTTCTTTCCCATCTTCATCGATAACTTTCCCTTACTTCCTTCCTCTGTTCTTTCCATTTCCTAGCGTAATACATTTGAGTGGTTGGGTCCAGAACCAAAAAACAAAACAAAAAAAAGCAATAATTTTCCTTCTTCTACTCCGATCTGGTTTTACACCGGTGTTTGTTTGTTTGCTTTATTTACTTTTTTTTATAACCGTGCACTTTCATGTTTAAAAAGAGAGACATTTGGTATTTCTACTTTTGAGTTACGAGCAGTTAAGGTATTTGGCTGTCAAACCGGAGGTATTATCATTGTAGGGAGTTTTCCGGATCCAAGTCGTTGTCCCAGTGGTATATACCTAGTCTGAAATTGAACACCGGTTATGCCAGAACGAATCTCGTAAAGTAACTGGCCCCCCGATATTCCCTTCACGACCATTATATCTAGTACTTCGTTGTGGAAAGCTTAACTTCATGATATCTTATCAAGGTATCGAATTTTTTTTTTTTTTTTTTATAACCCCCCTTTGGGCATGTCAACAAAGGATCTTCGCCCAGAAACGAAACGAAGGAGAAGGATCAGTTAAATGTAAATTCGGTCAGCTATTGATAAGGTAAAGGAACTGAGGATAGGAACAACTGAGATCGACGAAAACGATAAGTTATACGAGGCACAATAAGGAGTAGGGAGTTTGAGTGACAGCAGATTGGAATACAAAGAAGTGCGTTCGTTCACGAGGGATGGACATTCAAAGAGGATATGGTCAGGAACACAGACGGCTTCGTCGTCAGGATGAAGAGGATAATTAGGGGAAAGAGTGCGAGATGAAAACGATAATGTGAAGAAGGAAGAAGAGTATGATTCAGACGTAAACGGATAATAGGGACAATAACGGAGCGACGAAGCGAAGGAAAATCGTAAAACCAAGGCCGCGTGTTAAGGTTGGATGGAAAAATAGAAGGAAGGTTGATTAGATAAGGAAGAAACGTAAAAATCTGACCAAAATCTAACATGAAACTTTTTGCACAATGGGAGTAAATTAGAAGCGGGAATTTTAGAGAAAAAAAAAGCGGGAGGATACAGCAATCTGAGCCAAGGAATCGGCCATTTCGTTACCCTCTATCCCCATATGACTGGGGACTCAGAGCATTTCAATGCGGATATCGTGAAGTGAGAAGAGAGTGTGAATGAGAGAGCGAATACGGAGGATGAAAAGGTCAGAGGAGTGAGAGGGGAAATGAGAGGAAATAGCTTCAAGAGAAGAAGAACGATGTGAGGAAATATGGATTATGGAGCGTAAAATGACCATTAACTCGGCCGTAAAGATAGTACAAGAGGAAGGGAGACGAAAAGATTCAGAGAAATTAATGCTCGGGATGATGAAAGAAGCTCCAACTCCATTAGGCCCCTTCGAACCAACCGTAAAAATAGCAATATGGGAAGGAAAACGGGATTCGATGTAACTATGGAATTCCTGTATAACTGTTGGATAGGAAAGGGATTTGGAGGAAAAAGGAAAGTAGAATAGTTTGGAAGGATTGGAGATATCTGCAAAATTGAAAGGAAAGTAAGGGAGATTGTTATAAGAAATTGTGCAGGATAAAAAGGAATTCAGCCGCAAATCAATGTGGGCTAGAATAGGAATTTTCTTGGGTGTAAAACACCAGTTTTGCAGAATAGAAAGATATGAAGGAATAAGTTTGGAGGATGATGGTAAGCGTTTACACATGAAACGATAACCTAAATAGAATTTGCGGATGAAAAGGGGAGGCGAGTTAGACTCAGCGAGAACTACTGGTACTCGAGAAGATCTAAGAACACCAAGGCAAAGACGAATGCAAGAATTTTGAATTATATCCAGCTTGGAAAGAAGTGATTTTGAGGCAGATCCATAGATAAAGGAACAGTAGTCGAATTTGGAACCGATAATCGAATTGTACAAGGAAATAAGGAGAAAAGGATCGCCTCCCCATTTTGTTGGAAAAAGAGCTTTCAGTAGGTTTAGTCTTTTAAGGGCAGAAGAGGAAAGGAAATTAATATGTTCATAAAAGGACAGACGACTGTTGAGGAATACACCGAGATAGCAGAAGCATATTGGAGTTTAAGGATACAGAGACTAAAGCGGGATTAAAAGGACAAAGAGAAAAGACAATGCAAGAGGATTTTAAAGGGGAAATAGATAGGTTCAAAGAGGAAAGAGATTGTTCCAAAGTAGCTAGAGACGAATTGACACTTTCGTAAGCATCTACAATATCACGGGATGAGGAAAGAGAAGAATGCCATCGGCAAAAAATAAGGAAGAGGAGTTCATAGAAAGAGAAGCAACAGAAATAGTATAAATATTAAAAAGAGTAGGACTAGCAGGATCCTCGTGGAAGACCACGTGAGACCACTCTTGTAACCTCGAACGAAGAAGAAGACAGACGAATAGTACGATTTAACATCAAGTTAACAATGAGGGAACAGAAGTGCGTCGAGATATTAATTGCTGGAATTTATTTTACTTACTTTTGAGTTTGGTAAAAAACAAACAAAAAGCATACGATTGTAAATATGAACGAGATTTGCCACGTGTTCATAGAAAGGCCGCGTGAGATTACATGCGTTACCAGTGAAGTGATTTTATGCGTACAGTAACCTGTATATGTCCAAATTAATTTGCTATATTTTTTTTACCTAGCCTAACTGGTAAAATTCACGATGTTATGTATGTATATATATTTTTTTTTTTCTTTTCTTTATAGTGCCATACTTAATTCTTGAGCGTCGGCGACTACCTATTCGTGCATCTCAGCTGTACAGATACAGGTATAGTGTTCATAGCAATTATTATATGCAACGCAGGTGTACATACGCAAGACTTCATTCGGAACTGATTGTAATCGTTTGATTTATCGATGTACAAGTGCAGTCCCGTATGTGTCTGCTGCGTATTAACTAGCGCGCATATGATGTTGTACGTGGTGGTTTACCATTGCCTTCGACGTGATTATTAGCGAATATTTATTTCATTCTTGTAATAAGTTTTGCCGTCGCTCGGGATCGAACCCGTGACCTCCGTGACAGAAGTTAACCGCTCTGGCAACTAGACTAACGCGACGACATATATATATATATATATATATAAATGAATGTTTGTATGTATGTTTGACCCGTGTGCATTTCTGTACCGATGAACGGATCATGCTAAAATTTTCAGGGTATATTCGTGTTATCCAAACGAAGGTTTTAAGATGCGACTCGGTTTTCTACCCTATCTCCTTCATGAAATATGAGGTTTTAAGTTGTTGAGATGAGACCAGCGGCACATAAATGCACACAGGACGAATAAAAAAGAAATTAATTTTTTGTGAAATTTTAAATAAAATTACTACCTTGGTAAACGTAAATTAAATGTAAAAATTTAAATAACTAAATAATAAACTCTAGATGGCATTTTATTAATTCGCGGCGTAAGTCGCGTTCTGTTACTTTACTTTTTGCGTTACTGAAATCATTAAACCACCATGACATGATCTAAACATACAAATCGCGCTCCTAGCCTAATTACTCTACTCATTACAGAGAGTTTAAAAAAAGAGGGTAGCGTTTTCTATTATTTCAACACAGAAATAGAAAATCCTGCAACGGAATTTTCAATATTTGCTAGGGGGGGGGGATGTTATTTATGCTCAAATTTGAAGTATTTACTCAACTAGTGTTATTTCGATTTTATGGTATTTTAATAAAATGCTCGAGACGAAGAATTCGGAAGATGTAAGTGAAGATGTTCTTTTGAATGTGTAATTACGGGAGATCATCGTGTGAATAACTAAGTTCTTTCAAAATGATGGCTGTATGGGTGCTGTTTAGTTGAGCGAAACTTTTTATTAGATCACGACAAATAAGTCTTATAGAAAGATCGATAATCTTCAGCTGAATATGAAACGTGAAGATCATATTTTGTTCGACGGTGATGAGTATGTTTCCCTCAAAAAAAAAGAGAGAAAGAATCTTTACATAAATATAGTGTAATTCCAGATAAAACAAAAATATTTCTATGAATTTCCAAGTACAGATTTAAACGGGTATTAATACACGGGCGAAGCCGTGGGAAACAGCTACTCTGCATATATACCGTACGTAATGAAAAATGTTTTATAACGTTTGCGAGCTTTTTCAATTTAGTTCGCGATAGGCGAGCACCCTACTTGCCTAACTTCATCGATTAAATTTTTCATTGGCTAGCTGGGTGGTCTTCGTTTGTGAATACCTTTTTTTTGTCCTAAAACATCACTCTATACCGTGCTAGTAATTATAGCGCAATCGAACCAGCAACCACAGACAGCCTTTCGTCGAATAAGTAGTCATGTTTTACAGAATGATAATTCTAATCGTTACCCATCGAACAGCGTAGGATCTAAGTTCTTCCGATCTTTTGCTTACAGCATCGTTATATATGAGATATAAGTATGGGATTTTTTAACACGGTAAATGACAGTTTTTTCATTAAACTCGGCGGCAGAATAGCTTTATAGTAAAGTGTAATATTACACGGTGTGGATTGAAAACGAGAAATAGGTAAACTTTTATGAAACGTAATGCAACGTCAGATACGAGGATCCGCACTGATATAAACTCCTACAGGGCGCGACAGCTGGGCAAAGTGGTTCATTAGGTTTTTTTTTTTTTTAAGTGGGCTCGGTGTTAACACTGACCCAACTACATGGACTTAGATCACCTACTCAGATTCTGAGGCGATCGGAGATAGAAAGTATAAAGGAAAGAAGAGGGGGAATAACGGCTGAAGATGGGAAGGAAAGGATAAAGGAAGCATTAAAAGAGGTAGGAAGATCCAACACCAAAAGTTCGGCATATAGATGAGAGCACTCAGGAAAAGAGCATTCAAAGAGGATATGGTTAGGGTCGCATATAAAGGGAGGTTCATTAGGTAGTGGTTTTATTTAGCTTTTTTTCTTTTTAAATTTCAGATATAAATTCTAACATCTCCGTTGTATATTTTTTTTTTTTTTTTTTTAAATTTAAGAAGGGGTACTAAACCACTCGCTGCATGTAACTACCTCGGTTATCGCAGTGAGTGGACCCACGTTTAAAACATACTCCTTAGCTCGCTAGCCTGAACGGAAGTCATAAGATTGTTCAAAGCAGTAGGGGTATTTGAGAGGATGTCTTCAATCGATGTGATCTGGCCTCGCCGTAACCCATTTAGACGTGTGCATTTCAGCAAGATATGCGAAACTGACGGGTATTCATCGGTAGAAAACAAAGTGGGCAGGTACTTGGCTTTGGGGCTTGTTTGAGGATACAGTCGTGGGAAAAGGACGTATGTCCCGTTCTCAGGCGATTGATTGCCGAAAACACTTTGCGTTCTGTTCCGACTGGAGGCCACCATGGCTCCGTCGTAGGCTTCAGTTCCCTGAGGAAGGTCGACTGAGACATCCAGTCATGACTCCACTGTGCGAAGACCGTATCTGACAGGAAACCTCTCAGAGATAATGGACGTATATTGTAGAGTGATAATTACTTATAATATCAAATGTATAAATGATAAAAGTTATAAAAAAAAAAAAAAAAAATACTTAAGATTTACTAATCATTAGTCACCGCGTAGAATAGATATTTTATTCGAAATTACGCTGTAGCAGAATTTCTGTTTTGTTTATACAATCGTTGTAATGTTTAAAGGAATTTAAAAGGTTGCAATCCAACACGCTGCTGAATGGATAATATTACTTCTCTCTCTATTATATAACATAATTTTTTTTGCAATAAAATACATTCTTTCATAATTTCATCTAAATGTAGGTAAAGTTGGTTTTTATTATATAATTTTATCTAGATGACGCTATTATACTGTTTTCAATTATCTCCGGCTACGGTACATATTTTATTTTCATTTTAATGATTTAATAAAACTGTTTTCGAATTAATTCATGATGTTGTATTTTTACAATAAATATTTTTTCATTTGAACTTTTCATTACAATCGGGAATTTAATGGTCTGGGTTACAATAAAATATTTTCGCAATGAAATCAAAAACGATTTCTGCTCTTCGTAGGTGAATGCGAATTCGCTTGATAAAATGTTTTCGCCGAAAACTTGAGAAGAGATAACATTTATGACTCTAATCATCGTGAACGATAGAAGGAAGAACCCAAAGAATCAGTTTGCGCGGACACATCATCCGGAATGTACACATCATTGTACAGAATTAAACAAATCATCATCGGCCGGAAAACATTCAGATTCATCGCATTTCGCACAAAAGACCCTGCTGATCGGGCAGATTCGCAAGTGCCGACAATAATAATAATAGACGTGTGCGCGCGCGCGCGTGTGTGGGTGTGTGTTAGGCGCTGAGAGGAATTGAAAGCGGCAAATAACGAATGAAACGGTGTTTTATTTTTGTTGTTTGCTTATAAATGAAAATACGTGGAGGTGCTGGGACTTTTGGGCCGGTTCGAGAAGGAAATTGAAAAGTTGGAAAACTGATCGGAAAACGTTTGGAGCGTAGGAAATTGCACGAAAAAAATTGCCAGCGCGTTAAAAAAATCACTTAAAAATAGGAAAATGAAACCATTAATTTATTCGCTGTTCTCGCTGCAACCAGACAACCGGATTTTCGGCTTTCGGCGGGGGGTTTAATTTTCTCTTTATTCAAAATCGCTCGCTGGTGGAAATTTTTCCCAATACTAATAATGCAGTACTGGTGCGCGCGCCTATGTCGATTATGCGCCTGTATGTGTAACGTCGTTCTCTTATTTGCGTGTTTTTACTTATTCGCATAATGTGATGTATTCGAAAGGCTTGGTTTTCATATTTCCGGTACATGCTTTATTTGGCACGATGACTTTCTGAACGCCCCACAAAAAAAAAAAAAAAGGTATTCGTACAACGTTTACTTTCACCGGTAGCTTGTCTATAGTGTGGCTTGACACCAAGTCTAAAGCTGAGTATGACGCTGCGCGACCACAACATGATCTATCTTCGAAGTTATGGCATATATGTTTAAGACGACGGCGACACGACCGCTACGCAACATCGCAGCGACTGGTAACGAGCCACACCGGTCTTCTGACGATCGCAACATGTCTTGTTTTCCATCCGAATACGTAAAAAATGGGCTTCATAATCTTCACTACTCGATATGTTTTATATTACTACTTCATAAACGAAATGAATAGTTATGTAAGAACGGTTGCGGGAGCTTACGGTCTCGTCGCAGTCGCGTAGCACTTGTGGATATTTAGCTTAAGTCGTGATGCTCACAGCTGCAATGTCGGGCGTGCTTGCTGCTACTAAATAAGATGATTTTCTTCCTCGCTCGAAATAATGCATATGCCAGTTCTCCCTCGATTAAAACAACGAGAACAATTTGTGGACGCCCGTGCCGATTGTTACTCCACCCTCATCGTCACTACCCCAAGCGTTTCAGAGCCGGTAGCATACACAGATACATTTTAAAGTGTCGAATAAAAAATTCGGCTCCTTTGCCGAACGCTGTAATAATAGCGTACGGTAAAAACATGTCGAAATTTATATATGAACATAAAAAAAAACAAAAAAACCTTGTTAATTGGGTTTTTTTTTCGTTTTTTGGCAACACTGTAATATGGCTTTATAACGTGCATATTCTTTGATCCAGGTTAGTGCGATAACTGTGACATTTTCTTTTCGCCGCTTTATATAACATTTTACGCTAATCGGAATCTAGTAAGTTCCGCTTTTCGACCTGTGTGGAATTCAACGTGGTTGAGCAAACATCAAGTACATGATGTTGTACACTTTTTTTTTTTTTCCCTACCCTGGGCGCGCCAGCGGCCTTGACCCAACAATATGAAAAATTAAGAGTTATAACTAAATAGCCAGGCGGTCAGAAATGGAAAAGACAAAAAGATGGATACATGTCAGACCAAAGTATGGAATGATTAGAGCGTGATAGAGAAAGAATGTCTGAGGAAGGGAAAGAAGAAGTTTCTGTGCGTTATCGAACCAGTTGTGCGTTATCGCGTTTTTCGTCGGCAGATCGGCAGTGGTGAGATCGTTCAATCATTATTTCTTTTGTTTTCTTATCACTTGTTCATCGGTTGCATCTTAATTGTAACACGTTCAACACGATAAATTAACTTTTCGTTAATCGTCGTGTTGGAATTTTAGATTTAATTTCACTTTAATTATTTTGTTCAATAGCTTCAATTTATTTATTTATTCTTTCTCGTTACTTTTTATTTTTATTACTTTTTTTCCTTCTTATTATTATTTTTTTTTTTTTCTCCCTTCTTCTTCTTCTTTCTTCTGCTTGTTAAATGAGCGTAGTTAAAGGAGGCCGCTCAGCGGCCTCCTCCCAAAACCCGACTAAATCAATTAAACCCCCATCCAACTTGTCCATAAACATGGACATAGACCTCAACTCTAAACGTAAATCGGCTGATCCCCTTTCACCGATTTCCACCACTCTACCAAAGGAAATCAGGCTTTCTCAGGCCGATCTCGCTATACCGGCTCCGTCTTGTGCCCCCGAGCTCAACAGCAGCAGTAATAATAGCAAACCCAATTTTAATATCAGCAGCAACACTAACCTCAATAGTATTAGTAATAATAACAAAAATGATAATAACAATAACAACAACAATAACAATAACAATAATAATAACAATAATAATAATAATAATACTATTTCTGATAATAATCATCATCATCATAATAATAACAGTAATAATAATGATGCTAATAATAATAGTGGTGATAATAATAATAGGAGTAATAATAATAATGCTAACGATAATAATAATGATAAAAATAATTCAAAGAATAATAACTTCGACACTGATCATGTTAAAAACTTTTCTTCCGATCACCCGGGTCCTTTTACTGTTTTCGTTGAAAGTAGTTCCGCCGATCAGAATTTAGGTAACTTTCATCCACTTGCATTGGCTAAAGCCATCAGCAAAAACTCTACTTCTTTCACTGACATCAAGCCTCGAGGCAGAGGGCGTATTGCTATTTTTTTCCCTTCCGCTTCCACTGCCAATGCTTTTCTAAGTAATTCCTCTTTTTTCGAATCCAACAATTTAATTGCTTTTATCCCTCACAACTCTGTATACAGAATTGGAGTAATTTCCGGAGTTCATCCCTCCTTTTCCGAAGAGGATATAAAAGAAGGAATTGAATCTTGTATTCCGGTATAATCTGTTAGACGAATTTTGCGTTCCTCTGAAGATGGCAAAATTCCTACCAGAAGCGTTGAAATAAAATTTTCTAAACCCGTCCTGCCTGAATTCATTTCCATTTACCGACTTCGATTCCCTGTCTCTCCCAGCATCCGCTCCCCCACTCAGTGTGCCAAATGCTTTCTCTTCGGACACATAGCGCGTCATTGTCGCAGTTCACATTCTATTTGCTCTCACTGTTCAGCTAAACATTCTTTCAATGAATGTTCCAATCTCCAAGAGCCTCCTTCTTGCCGTAATTGCAAAGGAAGTCACAGTTCCTCGAACCGTCTCTGCCCAGAATGGCAAAGGCAAAAAGATATCAAGCGAATTATGGCTTTTGAAAATGTATCTTTTCAAGAAGCCGCTAAGCTTAAATCTTCCAGCGCTGCTACTCAGGCATTTACTTATGCTAATCGAGCCGCATCATCTACTCTCCCTTTGAATACTTCCAATGTAGCTTCCAAGGTACCTTCTCCTCCTCGTCCAAAATCCCCCACCTTCCATAAATTACCTAAGTCTAAACCTCATTCCAAACCTCTTCCTCAATTTCCAACTGTCACATCCTACTATACTCCTTCTCCCCCAGTTGGATGGGCTCTGAATAGTTCTTCTCTCCCCAACCCTTCCTTACCTTCTGAACACTCCACATCTTCACACAGAAATTCTAACAATCTTTCTTCCGATATCTCTTCCAATATCTCCAGATTGTCTACAGCAATTACGGAGCTCCTTTCTTCTTTTAACATAGTTTCTTCTGCTTCCTTTGTTGATAACCTTGCATCCTTCTTGTCCAGCAATGTCCAGTTTAGTTAAATTATCTTCTCTCTTTACACTTTTCTTAGCCAAATTTTTCATTGGCCCTCCTTACATAATCTTCCATCTCTTTTGTTTTCTTCTTCTTTTTCTTCCTTTTTTCTTATCTTATAAATGACGCCTGTACTTAATATTATTCAATGGAACTGTCGTAGCATCCGGGCGAATAAGGCAGCCTTAGAAGGCTTGCTAAATTTACATAATATAAGTATAGCATTGTTGTCTGAAACATGGCTTCCGAAATCATCAACTTTTTCAATTAGGGGTTTTCATGTAATTAGATCAGATCGCGAAGATGGTTATGGTGGTGCAGCTATCCTCATTAGGTTCGGCATTCCATTTTCTTCCCACAATTTAGACATCCCAGGTGGCTCTAGTCCTTCTTCCTCTCCCAACTTTGTTCATATTTCTATCTCACACACATTCGCTAATATTTCTCATCCCCTTCATCTTGTATCTGTCTACATTCCTCCCCTGTGTAACCTAAAGGATCTTTCACTTTCCTCCCTTCTTGACTCCTTACCTCACCCATTTATCATAGGCGGGGATTGGAACGCCTGCTCTCCCGCCTGGGGTAGTTCGTCACTAAATAGAAATGGTTCCTTCCTTCAAACTCTACTCTCAAACTACAACCTTGTGGTTCTCAACGACGGCTCTCCTACATATTTCACAAACCAAAATTCCTACAGTTCTATAGACCTAACTTTCTCCTCTCCTAATTTAAGCCTGAAATGTGTATGGAATACCCTTGATGGAACCTTTGGTAGTGACCATGTTCCTATCATTGTGTCCGTTCATGGGACTTCCTCCTCTCATGTAAAAAAAGAATCCCGTTCTCCTAGCTGGAACGTTTCAAAGGTTAATTGGTCTGATTTTCGTTCGTTCCTGGATTCCTCTTCCTACAGATTTGATCCTAACTTAGATGTTACGCCTCAGTATGAAAACTTCGTTCAGTTAATATCATCAGCTTTAGATTTGTCTTCTCCTCCACAAAAATCTCCTTCTGGGAGCATCAGGCGGTCCTATGCCTCGTCCTTATGGTGGAATGCGGAATGTTCAATTGCACACCAAGCCAGTGTATCCACGTTTCGTATTTTTCGAGCTGCTCCTTCTCTGGAAAACTTCCTAGCTCACAAAAGAGCTAATGCCAAATTCCGATTTACTCTCAAAAAGGTTAAAAAGGCGTCTTGGGCTGCTTTCTGTTCTTCCTTTTCTAGATCTACTCCTCTCTCACAAATCTGGAGGTTGGCTAAGGCTTTCCGAAACCCTCAGTCCTTAAATCCCTTTACTTCCGGCGTTTCAGAGAACAAGCTAGCTGCTTTCTTTGATTGTGTTGCTCCGCCCTATGTTCCTAACTTTGATGAATTTGACCTTTCTATCTCTACCGCAAGCCATTCTCAGCATTTTCTAACTTTTCCGTTCACTTTTAATGAATTATTATCAGCGTTCCCGAAAAATCCTAACTCTTCTCCAGGGATAGATGGATTATCTTATATTGTTCTTAAGAATCTTCCTGAATATTATCTTAAAATACTCTTAAATCTATTTAACTCTATTCTCCATCTAGGCTCCGCTCCTCCGTCATGGAAATCCTTTATCATCGTTCCCATCCCCAAGGGTATTAATTCCTCGTCCTTCCGTTGCATTTCTCTTGCAAGTTGTCTGAGGAAACTTTTCGAATCCATGTTGAACCGGCGGCTGGTTTGGTGGCTGGAAAACAATGATGTCTTGCCTAACAACATGTATGGTTTTCGTTCTGGTCGAGGTCCTACTGATTGTGTTTCTTTCTTCTTGTCCCACATCTATAAATCGTTTATCCAGAAAAATTATACCCTAGCTACCTTTGTTGATATTTATAGTGCCTTTGACAGCGTCCACCTTCCAACTCTTAAGAGCAGAATGTTATCTATTAATTTACCTTCTCACTTCACATCCTTAATCATGAGTCTTTTCCTAAGTAGAACTGTTACTCTAAGATTTCCTTCCTTTTCAGAGTCACGAAAGGTTTTTCGAGGCCTCCCGCAAGGTTCCTGTCTTAGTCCTACGCTCTTCAATATTTATTCTCTTGGTGTCGCCTCTCTTAATCTACCTTCTACTTCCTTATTTTTTGCAGATGACATTCTACTTTTTTCAACTGCTCCTAGCATTCTAAATGCTTGCAATAACATGCAAGAATCCTTGTACATTCTGCAGAGTTCTCTTTCTCAAATCCATCTATATATCTCTCCTCCAAAATCTTCATGCATTGTTTTCACATTTCGTTCCTATAATCCTGAGTCAATCAACGTAAATATCGACAATACACCTATACCTGTTGTTTCCTCCTTCCGCTACTTAGGAATCTTTCTGAATAGCCGTTTATCCTTTACTGAGCACATTAATTACCTCCATTCGTCTACTCTAGAACGTTTGAATATCTTAAAGTCTTTATCTTCTTCCCATTGGGGAGGTGATCCTATGATACTTCTTATGCTCTACAAATCCATTGTTCGATCCAAACTTGATTTCTGTTGTTTTCTGTATGGTACTGCTGCTCGTTCTCCCCTAGCTAAATTAGATTTAGTTCAGAATGCAGCCCTGCGCTTATGTCTAGGAGTCTTAAAATCCACGCCTATTCCTGCGATTTTAGCAGAGGCTAATGTGGCTCCTTTATCCATTCGTAGATCCTATCTCGCGTATCGGTTCCTTATTAAACGTCTACATATTTACCCAAACAATCTTGTCCCTGCATATTCTTCTCTCTTGCAAGATTGGCGTTTTTCCTCTAATAAGGTTCCCATTCTCTGCCACATTGCCTCGCGTCTTATTAAGTTTTCGCCCTTCATCCTAACTTTCGATAAACTTCCATTTTTCCAGTTTGAGATATTAAATGTTATTCCTTCTCCTAATCTTTTTTCTTTGCCTTCTTATGTAAAATATCTCCCTGCTCATGCAACAGTTTATGAATTTAACCAGGCAGTTTCATCATTCTTTGCTAACCATACCCTAATTTTTACGGATGGGTCCAAAATGGCACACGGAGTGGGTGCATCTATCTACATTCCTGCTCTTGACCATTCCAGCCTGTTCAAAATTCCTGCATTTTGTTCAATTTACTATGCGGAGACATTGGCATTACTACGTGCCATTGAGCTCATTCCATCTTTTCCTCAATGTAAAATGTTCCTCCTAATTTCTGATTGCAAAAGCGCCCTTCAGTGTATATCCTCTGCATATGTTCCTTCTTACTCTGATCCTATTATTCTGCGCATCCGATCACTGATTTTCAGTCTTTGCAGATTGCACTCATTAACCATCGACTTTCTTTGGATTCCTGGTCATGCCGGAATTGCGGGCAACGAAAAGGCGGATTATCTTGCTCGTTCGGCTATTTCTTCTGGGCGGCCAGTCGGACGGATTCCTTTTCATGAATTATTAAATATAGCAAAAAGTATCCAAAAGGCCAATTGGAAATCTTTTTATAAATCATCCTTCTCCAGTCCTAATTCACAATATTTTTCCATTCACCCTAATCCACCTACTCAACCATGGTATCTACATTTTCCGCACCTTCCCCGATTCATCATATCTGCTATTTGTCGTCTTCGATCTGGTCACAGTCGACTTCCTGCTTCATTGTATCGTTTCTCCATAGTGTCCTCTCCTATTTGTCCGCTGTGTATCGATAACACAGTCGTATGTGACTCTGATCATGTATTCTTTGAATGCTCCTCTTTATCATCGGAAAGGGCAGCTCTATACGCGGAGCTTCTCTCACATGATGTTCCAACTCCATATTGTGTGTCCTTTATTCTCTCATTACAGTCAACGTTGATCATACCAATTGTAGCAAAATTCCTATCCTCTGTACTTCATTATATTAATATCTAATCCCTTCAGTATTTTCTATTTTGGCATTCCTAACTTATCGTGTCCAGTGATTCCCAACGAACTCCTCTCTAAACGAAGAACACGCACTGATGTTGCAGTTACAGTCACAAACAGGCACAGCTCGCAGTTAATTTTGCGGGCTCGCTGTCGCATTTGCGGCCCTAATGGTAGATAGGTGAACTCCTTGTTAGTCGGCACTGCGGGCGCTGCTGTTGCAGTGTGGCCATAGTGTTCAGTGAAAATTCTGCTCATTTCCTTTTAACAGAATGGTAGGCGCTGTTTCTGCAGTCGTCGCCATAAATATGATTAATGTTTCATAATTAAAAACTATAAACTTTGCTTTATAGTGATGGAGAAAGTCATTGAACTTTCGGATAATTGTTTACGGACGCTAAGCGCTGTGTTCTATATAGGTTTCGTGCTTGATGGATCTAACTGCTTTTTAAACATCCCGTGTTTCTTCTTCCTTAATTATTTATAGCCAGATTCCTTTGTCCGTTTGTACCGTGGGCTCTGTAATTGCAGATGTGACCATGGTATGGGACAGCTAACTCCTTTTGCTCTTACCTTCGTCATTTCTTTTCTTTTCAGGATACATACGTTTGGCATTTTTCGACGTTGATTGTTATTGTTTCTCCATCTTTGGTATAGCATTCTTTATCAGATTCCATTCCTTGTTACTCCTAATTGCTGCTATGTACACATGTTGATGGGTAATCGTCCGTTGCTGACAAGCCCAGGGAAAAACCCAAACAAGAAAAAAAAAAAAAAAAAAAAAAGGAAGGGAAAGAGTCGAGGAAAGGACCAATGCGGGCGGTTGAGCTACAGAGTCAGCTGAGTCATTGCCCTCAATATTGGAATGACTAGAGGGACCCATAGAAAGTCTATGAGAATGGAGCGGAACGAGAACAAAGAGGAGGCAAGAGATCGAATAGAGAGGATGATACCGTCAGAAGTATGAGAAGGAGGAGAGGAGATGGCTTGAAGAACGCCTTTGGAATCAGAAATAGTCAGGAATTTGTGAACCCCACTCGTAGAGGATATGAATTGAATTGCACGAAGAATTGAGATCGACTGTACATTGTGTTATTGACCGGATTAAATTTTGCGTGCAAAAAATAACACAGCTCGGAATGGGTAAAATTTAGAAATTACAACATCACCATTTTTATTATGTAAAAGGGATAGGTAACATAAGGGGCCATTTTACCTCTTTTATATCATACGGGGGGCGGTTTTGGAAGACAATTAAAAAAAAGTGGAGTTATTTGGGGAGGAAAAAAACATATTTTACGTCTTTTTTGGTGAAAAACATATAATAATGTAGGGCTCGAATGAAAATAATGGTATTCGCCGATAGAATCACGCAAAAAATTTAATCCAGTCAATATAACACAATGTACGGCTATGCAACATTATGTGCTTGATGTGCGTCGTTCAACCATGTTGAATTCTAGATAGATCGAAAAGCGGAACTTACTACAATTCGTTTTTACACCGAAATCTCTAATTAATCTCGCCTATACTACGGGGACTGTACGTACTAAAATGCGAACGATAAAATAAAAAAAATTTCCGCAATTTTAAAAATTAACTTTCTAAATTACATATGTAAGCGAAATGAATGGAGTCTAATTTCGCGCAAAGAAATATTCGAAGAAATAAAAAATAAAAATCGGTAAAAATGCATGAAATTTAATAAAAACTATCTCTCAACGAGAATTCGAAAGTGCAGTAAAATTTTGAAAAACGCTATTCATTTTATGGCGCGAATTTATATGCTCAAGTAATAATCCGAACAAGATAGTTACACGCAACTTCGATAATCGTTTTTGGGAAACTATTAAACAGTCCGTAGTTGTTTCAAGAAATCCCAGCCCCCCCACCGAAAAAAAAAAAAAAAAAAAGAAAAAAAAGAAAACCCACATACTTATTACGGAATGAGATGACTGGAAAGTAGAGGAAAAAACAAGGACATTTTATTTTTCTATCAGAACTCTAAACAAGCTGTAAACATGATTACAGTGTTTCTATTCGTCAAGATGTATTTGTATTCGTAAGATTTCGAATATATATATTCGTACAGAGTGTTCATAAATACTGTGCGAATACTCGCATGATTACGCTAATAAATATTTTTATTTATTTTGTTTTTCTTTTTAGATCTGCCGCTTTTATATTTTACCAATTTTTCTTCGTCTTTTTTTGCTTTTTTTTCTCTATTTCACTTGTACCTTTTTGATTATTTTTAATAACCTCGACCCCAACAAGCGTATACCGAAACTGCCGTAACCGGGGTTAATGATCGTAAGAATTTTTTTTATTACTAATTTATGCAAGCAATTTATTTAATTTATAAGACGATTCTTCATAAATAGGTACAGGGCTTCCTCTATACATTAGCAAAATTTTTGTATATTACCAACTATAAGATATATATATATATATTAATTTGGATTCGGTACGATATCCGATTTGAAAAGAATTTTTGGTTGCATTCCATTTTATTTTGATTTCTAGGATTTAACTTTTGGTCTAGCTGTTGCTGCCCAAAATGCATCGAGAACAACGTTTACTCGGCTAAAAGTTTAATTTCACGTGGTGCGATTAGATGATCTCGACTAATGGATAGAGACTGTGTAGATGTTGTGTATGGCTGCTGATATGAACGTTGGAATATAATGACAACGAATGCGAGTCGAATTTGTGGTTACTTATTTCTTGCGGCATACTCAATGGCTGGAAGCATGTAAAATCCCACGATTTTTGAGTGGTGCAGTTGTAAATCGAATAAAAACAACTGTTTTTTTTTTTGGAGTTTTTTTTTCCACTAAAAAAGTAGATCTGTTTAAGGTCCGTATCACATTACCATGCACTGTCGCTAATTTGTCTTCGTGCCAATATCAGTAAAGTATTTCTGAGCGGGTCGTTTTGATTAAATTGTTTCCCTTTTTTTTTCTCGTTCAATCTAGTCGACCTATTATCTCATAAAAATTTTATTAGTCGGGTTTTTTTATTTTCGTTTCTTTTTGCATATTTTCTAATTATTTATGTATTTAATTTTAATTGAGTACCGCGCTTGATTTGACGTCTAACCGTCGCCGCATGGAGTAATTTTTCAGTTATTTGGTCGAAATTCAAGATTTCCCTCAAAGTGAAGAGAACTGAACCAAAGCTTTGTTCAAAAACTAAATTTTTGTATTTCAAAATTTTTTAAATATCGCGATTGAAGAAATCATTTTTCTTTGTGTGACGGGGGAGAGATACTTTTTATATCAGCCTATTGCCACATCCCTGATAGTGCGCGTCCAGTATTGTGGGATTTGCTAGAAACCATTACAGACAGATCACAAATGTTGTTATTTAGGCTGTTTTAGCAGAGTTTTAAAAATCCTTAAGTTAAGAAATTTTACTACGCATTAAAGTTGATAAAAATTCTGGCAACATAAGAGAAGCTGTGTCTTTGGGGGGTTACTCACATAAAGAATAGGTTGTGAGGTTTAAAATAAAGAGAAATGGCTACTTATAAATTTTTAATAATAATAATAATAATAAAAAAAAAAAACAGTATCAGTTAATGATTAACTAATTATAGTAATTTTTGTTTAAGCTCAGAGATTATTAAGAACAATAAAGAAAGTGTAAGTAAAATAGTTCGATTTAGTAAAATAAACAGCCGGCAAAACCAAAAAGAAAAAGAAAAAGAAAATGAAATAAATATTTACTTTACATTTTTTTTTTCCAATGTATTCACCGTAGCATTCATGAATACTCTGTAGAAATATGAATGCCATTCGAATTCGAAAGTGTCTGTATTCGCATCTTCGAATACAATCGGCCAAATTCTGCATTTGGTAGATGATCAATTTTAAAACGACTATGAGTTTCTGCTAAGAAGGGAGAGAACAAAAGAAGGTAAGCAAAATCTACACATGTGATTTTGATTTGAAAAATTTTAGTTTTACGTTTTAATGATACGGGGTTAAAATAATTTTTGACTTTATTCGAATAATTCCGGATATTTCGGATTGCTTTTCTTTTTTTATCGATTGATATTCAATTCAACGGGCGAAAAATCAGTCGAATTCTGGTTTTTTGTGTGATTACGGGGAGGATAATGACAATTCATAAAATGAAATAATTTATTTGCTACCGGGGGGGATTTAATAAGTGCTGTTTATGCTTTTTTTTTTTGCTATTGAATTAACCGTTTTCTTACACAACAATTAAGAAGAAACGAAAACGCAAATTTTTTAAAAATGATTAAAATTTATAAAAACAAAATGAAAAAGATATGACATAGAAAAAGAAAAAAAAAGAAAAGGAAAACAACAACACGCGGTCGAATTAAAAACAATTGAAACAAAGAATAAAACTTGACAAAGTTTTCGAAAAAAGAAGTAGAAAGAGATTATATACATATCTTGATATGATTTTTTGCCTTTTTCTTTTGCACGGGCCAAAGTGGTATAAGTTTTTTCAAATGGACGGTGTTTATCTTGTTTTGTTCGCTTTCTAGCCTCTTTATTTGTTCATTTGGAACTTTCTAGTTAAATCTGAGTTTATTTTTATTCCGCTCCTATTTATTTTTAATGGACAAAATTAAACAAAAACCAGAAAACACATATACACATTTATATGCGCACTTATGCTCATGTTTATACTTCGGTACGCACACGCCTACACATATGTATACTTCCAGCTTGACTGAATCATCGGGAAATTCAACATTTTGATTGTACCTGTCAACCTCTGTCAGATGAAAATGTACCATAATTCTCGCTTAAAATGTATTTCCTTCCTGTTCTCGGTGGTGACCTTTATATTATCCTTCTGCGTGTTTCGTCATGTCGTTAATCTGTTGCCGCAGTTCCAATTTCATCTGACTATTTTTGCAGCCGAACGATAATGTGTTTTGTTATCTTTAATTTAATCGCAATATTTATACGATTGTTCGTTATACTTCTTTGCATTTTCCAACAATTGTTCTTCCGCGCTACACTGTTTGCTTTCTGGCGGCTGGCGATGGTATTTATCGGAAATTTTAAGGTTTCACGAAACACTTACGATACATAGAACGTTACATGATTCCGACATGGATGTCTTGTGATTGGGCTCAGTCTAAAATTTTGTCCATCACGAAGAAACGTCATGAAAATAAACATTTTATTCAATTTGTGATTAACATGTGTAGTCCTAGGGCAGCCGTTTCAAAGATACAGCTATGTATGTGCATCTCCAACCTCCGCAGAGGAGAAGGAGAATGAAGAAGAAGAAGAAGTCCTAACTTTATGTACCATCCGAAAGGCGTTCAAACGGTACGGAGGTATTGGTTTGACTTTTTTCATAGAACCTGCGGCGTAGAAGTTTCATAGTCAGTAATATGAACACATCGAAATTATTGTAATTGACGCCGAGGGTAATACGAAAATTTTAAGTGCAATCAAAATATAGGAAATTGCTACATAAACCGTAAAGTGAAAAATGAAATAGTAAGTTAACAGCGCGAATCTTCTAGAGGAATTAAAGAGGGCACGGGTGGTATAACACCGGGAATTATTATTAAAGAAGGAAACTAGGAATTTCTTGGCTGAAGTTCAACTTATAAAAGAAAACCAAAATATCACTCTAAACAGGGGTATCCGAAACTATATTATACCTTAGAGAGTATTTTCAAAAACGGATGCTTTGAAAATCGAAGGGAATAAACGGAAACGAGCAACAGCGCTTAATTAGAAATAATATACATGATACGTATATCATTCTGTTTCGGTTTCTGGGTTGTCGGTGTTCCTTCTCGCTGCTAAGCGGCTGTACCTTTATTGTACCTTTATGGTTCGGTCTGGATTGAACGCGGACGGAGGAGACGCGCTAATCAAAATTATTATATTTTTCGAATTTTACGAACTTTATTAATTACGAAATCGAGTTTTGAGGCGATCTGGTTACAAGCACCTTCCCGGATCGTGATTCTTTCGTTAGTTTTACTAGAATCTTTCTGGATGTTGCGAGACGATCTCGTTATTCTTACCAAAACGTGGTCAATATATTCTTCCGCGATTTCACAAAGACTAACACTTATTTCTGATTCGGTTGTTTCGTGCTACGTCTCCACCCTTACAACACTGATATGCCAATCAGTTCACTTTGCTGCCTAATCACCGTGTGCGCGCAGAGGCGAAATGCGCTGAATCCGACAACCCCTAGTCAGCAATTGGTTCTCATTCACTCAATCACTCTCTAAATACGCTCTACTCGTTAGACATTTTTTATTTATTTATTTATTTTTTATACGACTTATGTAATGTGTACACATTACAAGTGTGTAATCATTCCAATTCTTTAGCTAAATTCATTTCTTCCGTTCTGCCTATTTAGAGTCTCGTTCTTTAACTGTAATAGTTTTAACCTTGTACTCCTAGTTATTTCTGTTCGTAGACCTTCTTGCATTTAAAGTACTGCTTTTCGCCGATTTCGGTGGCTGAAATACATCATAACTGCGTTCTTTGCTCCGGTCAGTAGTCATAATGTTAGATGCGAGAAATTTTCTCTTCTTTTTCTCGTCAACATTATCGGTTGTTCTGCTCGCGGCCAATGGTATCCTTCGTGCTGCTGTTGCAATGGCTTGCAGGTGGTTCTTTCTTCTCTAGCCGTTGACATTGCAGGCTCTGCCGTCGCATTTGTGGCCGTAATGTCCAATGAGGATCTCCTGAATTGTTTGCATACTTTACGGCTTCACTTTTACAGCATCGGCAATAAGCTCTGGACGCTTTTTGTTTTTTTTTTTTTCTTCAATTGACTCATAATCTACTATTAATTTTGTCTATCCGCTTGCAGCTGTATTATACATGAGCAATCTTTAGGGCTGTGAAACGCACCTTTGTGTTTCTCTTTCTTTTCTTCCCTCTGTGGGGGATTGTTTTAGATTTTTTCACTTTTTTCCTCGTGTTTTCTGTTAGTTTTTTTAGGCGCTCCTCGATGTATTTTTTTCTCGACTTATTTTATCGACAAACCCCCTAGAAAAGAAAAAACGCGGGTGTACACACTTTTAATAACTAGTGCGCGGTCTAATGCCGCTAGTATTTCATGCGACGTACTCTACAATTTAAACGTAGCTAGGACGTTTCGTATTGAAAAAAAAAAATCCCCCTCAAGTTTTACTTAATTCAAAGTGTAAGCAAAACCCGTACCCAGAGCAAAAACAGGCAGTTGATATCAACTTCAATCCGCTCACATAACTAAATATTTCTCCAAAACAGTTTATAAAACTTAGTCGCTTTTGTCACGTTACACTTTGTAACGACCAGTAAAGTTAAACTGCAGCGCTCTCGAAGCCATAGTTACCGAAACGGCGCGGATAATTTCTTATGCGGTCGGATTGGTGTAACGAAAGCGATGTTAGAAGAGCGAGAAGGCTAACGGCGCACTTTGAATAAAACGTCGAGCTTAGCATATTTGCCGGTGCGTTTTTGTAATAAAATTTTATACGCTTTATTTAGCGGTCGCTTCGCGTGTTTTTCGGTTGCATCTGTCCGTATGATTGATGACAATATTCGTTGCCGGGCGCGGGCTCGATCACACTTCAACGGTTCCGCGCTGTCGGTTCCCCGTTGATTTCAGTCGCAGAGCTGAGAAATGATTGCCGACAACGGTGAGGAAAAAAGTTGGCCAAGCACAAGATGCGTTATCATCGTTATTATTATAATACGCCGACGTAAGTATTTTTAATCCATCATACAGATTATTATTCCAACACACCCGGTCCATACTTCGCGTCTACCATTGCCCGGTCCATCGACCGGCTCTTGGCCCCCGGGCCACAGATAAGTTCCAGGACCCTCCTACACGGCATTTCATTCGGCATATCCTATCCTTTGTTTATTGCTTCCGTCGTCGGCTATGTATAGGTGACGTGATAGCAGATACCTTTTTCCGGGGGAACCCTACTACCGATTTCGAAGCAGCTCCACGCTTTCCCGCCAAATTAGCTTTCGCCTAAAACCCTTCCACTATCCGCGAGACTAACAAGTTTTTCCGAAATTTACTTTCGCTATTCGCATCTTCGTCCTTCGTTCGACCGTTTTGCATCCGGAACACACCACCTTTTAGGCAGCTGCACTGCAGCGGCCCAATGCCCGATTCTTTCTGAAATATTAATAATCGTCGATGATTATAGCTGCGAACGGAGTACGCGCTCCATTGTAACAACACAGCGACCACTTGTAATCAAGCGCCTTTTTGCAGATGACAGCGTATTCATAATGCCGTGCCGGCGTTCGTCCAGAAGAGGCTCGTCTAATGGAGGCGCTATGGTTATAATCGTTTGAATTTTTCACGGCCCGCGCGAGCAGAAGATACGACGAGAAATATCGCGCCCGTTAGCGCGGATAAAATCGACCGGAAGTGGAGCCCTTGCAGGTTAGCGTGTAAATTGGCCGGTCGCGCGGTATCGACGTCTCGAGTTTGCAGCAGCACTTCGGAGACGACATTAACCCGGCAGTTGACAACTAATTATTTTCAAATCGAATTGAAGATGATTTTTTTCTTCTCTTTTAACGGAGACCATTTTTTCAATTTCGCCGCTGCTGCTGCTGCTGCTGTTAGCGAAGTCGTCACAATTTATATTTATCTTCTCAACCTGGCTGACGTTTTTCTTCGAATGTTCGCATTTTCGGGGAAATCGTTTTCTTTAAACCGTTGTTCATTCGCTTTTTCTTACATTCTTTTTCGTTTGCTGCGACAGTGTAGACATTCCGTAGCTAAGCATTCTGCGTGGGTAAGATTTTTCAACTTGCCTGTAAAGCAATTAGTTTTCGTTAATCCGGAATTTAGCCCCAGTCTCCTCCGAACATATTTCAACTAGTTCATTAAACTAACTCGTTGTTATAAAATGACACCGATTAAAGCTGCTGTTTTCACTTTGATCCAAAATGAAGTTTGACTTTTGTAAAAAACTGTACAGTGCTCCCGATCCAGGTAATCTCTAACTCACACTATATATTTTTTAATATTAACTGATCAGGTTATCTCTCGCGACAGCCGTGAACGTTGTTATTCCGAATGCTTTTTCTTACCGGTGGCGCACAAATCTCAGTCTATTATTTCAAGTCACGAACAGTGTTGTCTAGGATGTATCAATATGAATTTCGAGCGTAAAAGTGTGCAACAGATGATGGCAAACGTTGTGTTCGCATCTCGTTGGCTGGGTGCAAAAAAAATAATAAATTCACTATAGACTCGTTAAATATTTCTATTAAATCAGCTATAAGTGACAATATGTTTCGACATTTTGAAATCCACCACCGCTCTCCGAGCAGTATTGCTTTTCTATCTGTCTGCTGCAGGTCTTATGATATCGCTTCCTTATCGAAAATCCATTCCCATTATTCTCGTTTACTAGCAGTGGCGTTTCTCCTACAACGTAATTTCCACTCTTTTTGCCGTTCGTCTTATTAAATTGATTTCCTTCGTTATTTTCTTCAAAAAAGAAAAAGAAAAACAACTTTTCATTTCCGTTTGCCCATCTTGTTATATTAACCAGAACGAATTTAATCACGTAATTGCTTCTCTCCCGGTCGCACCCATATTTTGTATCAATGAGTTTAAAAAAGGAGAGGGGGCATTGTTTACATTTCCAAGGTTTACTTAAATAGCCCTCTTTTTCGCACACGCTGCCTGTATTGCGGTCAATTGAATTTATCTTCTTTCCTAATCGCAAATTGTTTCTTTCGATATGTGGTTATAAAAGTGCTCCTGGTTGTACTCTCTCTCTCTCTCGACTCTTCACGTATTCAGCCTTTCTTTATGTTTTAAACATTTTGTGTTAAATGTCTGTTTTCTTCCATTCTCACTCGTGTCTCTTCGTAGGTCTTCTTTCGTTACCTAATTATGCCGGGACTGCACGGGAATCGAAAGAGCTGTTTTGCTTTTTCAGCTGTTGAGTTATCCAGACGGACGATGATTCATGAACTGTTTGGTTTCAGTTAAAAAGATTCAGTTTGCCAAATAAAGAACAGATTTTTCTAGTCACCGTTCGCATTATTCATGCTACTCATTCACCATTCAATCATGATTTCTTGATGTCCATAAATGACGCCGTTGCTCCGTGCTATTTCTTCTCTTTACTATTTTCGTTTTACACATAATTGTCATCCTGCTTCTCTTTGTAGGTTTTTTCATTACACCGCCTCATCTTTGTTCACGATAATTCACGATAATAACACACTGATTGTCGTGTGACTCGGATCGTAATTTTTTTCGAGTGCTCCTTTTTCTTGTCGGCTCACAGTAGTCTAATTTCCACACATCGCGTCCTCTACTATAATGTGTATGTATTATACATGCCTTTGTGTGTAATATATGTAGCATACTTTTTAATTTTAATTTTTCGAGGTTGGGAGGGGTAAAATTTTGCCGGAGTGATAAAAACGTCTGAATCTCAACACTTAGAACCCAAATTTTAAAGGAATTTTCCGATTCGCGCTCCGTTCCGGCATTTTTTTTTTTTAAATTTTATTTTTAAAGAAAATATTTGAACGTTCCATCAATCGAATGAGAGCGGGCGAGTATGCTGCTACGAGACGTATTATGTAAGCGCGACCGCGGCTGTAATGGAAATATTTAAATGTTCCAGCAACTAGTTGAAACCGTCACAAGATGAGGTGAATTCCAGTCGTTCGTTTTGAAATTGACTAGCCGATCATCTATGCACACTCTCACACACCACCGATAGAAACCTGTTCACGATCGCTACACGTTCACACACGCACACATACACACCGGCATTTGATATATATATTTTTTTCCGTCCTTTTCCGCTTCCGGTCTTATACTTAATCCGTTGATATTTTTTTTATTTTTCCGTATTCTCCGTTCATTGCAAAAGCACACCGTCCATTCCTGCACTCATATCAAGCATTGTGTTAGCCTCTACAAAGGTACACTGTAATATTCCATACACGCTCTGGTCACCGTCGAAATAAACGTCGTGATAACACTTCCACAAACACATACACACCACCACTTCGTATATATTTTATTTTCGAGTCAAAATATTATAGAATTAGCCTAAGTATATTTTTCCTTTATGCTTCTGTTTATTTCTTCCGAATGTTCATAATTTTTATATATTTTTTTGTTTCTCCGATTCTAAAAATTAATCTGTCAATGTATTAGCCACTCTCTCACTCGCACAGAATGTTCCCTCGCACTCATCTGCTACCGGTAGTTCTCTTATCGTTCATAATAACTTTTCTCGAGTCTAATATTATAGAATCAGCCTAATTATATTTTTTTGGCTTCCAATCATTTCCTCCGACCGTTGATAATTTTCTTATTTTTATTTTTTTCTCAGGTTCTAAAAATAAATCCACTGATATCTTCACTAGTAAGATTGCGCACACATCTTTTGCCGGTATTTCTCATATTGTTCATAATAATTTTTCATGTTTATATATTATGGAATATATTTTTTCCTCTCTAAAGATTTTTTCAAAACGTAAGTATTCAAAAAATAATTCGAGTATAATTTTATTTAACGCGGTTTCATAATTTCCCTCTCCCCTATCCACCCTACACAAATTTCAATTCTTTCCTATTATTTTTCATGAGTACATCACCCTGAAACTACAGTGAAACCACACCAACCATCATCTCCACGCACCCATCCGCTAACAATGAGTTTCACATCATTTATAATAATTTTTTTCTGAGTCTGTTAGTTTATGATTATTTCATTTTTTTTTTCAAACTCTAAATATTTTTTTTTTTTTTTCCAATATCTTTCATATTATATTTTCTCCCTCCCAATATGTCCGCGTACACTCATAGTGCAAAGATACTCCGCTTATATTCTTGCATGTATGTTGCTATGCCGTTGATTTCGATCGTGTGTCAAGGTCATCGAGTCTGCCCAGATCTTCCCTGTCATATCTTTTGTAGAAAACCGGTTCATATGTACACGCACACACACACACACACACACACACACGCACACACACACACACCTACCCAATCATACTTAAGCCAATGAACACCTGCAAACATCGCTCATATCTGTATGTAACCAACTATCACCAAAGGAATGTGGTTTTTCTGGTACAACCCACCATCTTCAAAGACTTGCAACGAGCTAGAATCTCAAAAGGATCTGTTCAGGCAGTCAGTATTAGTGCTATGTTGAACGTGTAGAATTTGTTGAAACTGTGTTCTTCACGCATTAATAAAAGTTTGCTCTAACGTTAAAGTCAATAATTTTCTATATTTTTTAGTAAAAAGTTAAAAATATTATTCAAACATGAATAACAATACCGATTCGATTGATATTAAAGTCGACAAATTTATTCAGAATTCATTTTCGAGTGATAGTGTCCCACATACAACTGCATCACCTCCATCACCTCAGTCAGATGATGGTTATACAGCAGAAGGATCAACATCTTTTGTACATAATATCATTGGTCCTGTATTATTAACAGAACAAGCAGATATAGCGGAATATTTTGTAGATATCAGCATCCATATAGATTGTGATTATGGTTTTCGAGTAACTGAACTAGCAATGATTGATATGTCTGGCGGAAAGTGTTTGCATACGCTGTATAAGCCAAGCAGAGCATGGCATGCATCAAAAATGCTGCATTTACAATGTTCTTCGGTGAGCCATTACTTGAAAAATCCTTCATTATTTCCCCGTCGGGAAGAAATATTTATGGCACGCGATATATTCACGATATTATCTCAAAAACCGAGAACTCGCATATATATTTTAACAGTATATGCTAAACTTACACTAATGGAACTTAACGAAAAGTCTGAATTGTTGCGTGACTTAGACTATGAAATCGTTAACATGGATCAAGTCTTTCGAATACATAGTATTGAGAATCTGCATGAAGAGTATTTTGGTATAAGCAATTTGATAAACTGTAAACATCATAATGAGATTGATAGTTTTCATTGTGCAGTGAAAAACGTTATGGTGATGAAGGCCTGGTACGATCATATTATCCATCCGCTGAAGCTTATGATTAATCTCAATATAAATGATTTAAGACAGTTGTTCATTATAGCCACCAAAGAAATGATAATTACATTATTTCCAAGTTGTGTTGGAGACATTTATGCATTTCTACCAGATAGATTAAAACAGGATGATACGATAAAATCACTTCTACCATGTTACGATCATAAGCATGATGAAGAATATTATATCGATGATGATACATTGCGACGGAGTACTCGAAATTGTATGAAAGTAAGAGATTGTATCGATTGTCAATGTAAAATTCGCACGGATTAAAAATTCATTATTTCGATCGTTTAACAATTTTGTGTATATTTGCATATATTTTGTATATTAATGTATATATTTTTCCCCAATCATCCGCCCGTTCGTTTTTTATATTTTGTTAATCATTTTGTAAATATATTTTTATACATATGAAAATTTTGTTTGTATATATTTGTATATATTTTTTCCCTCGATATGTTTCGTTCTATTATATATATTTTTCTCAATTATTTTTCATCTTTTTCCACTCCTTTTCAATTCCGTTTATTTAATTATTTCTCTATCTCTCCCCCCCCCCTCTTAACTTAAAGTACTGGTAATGGTGAATATTACAAAAATTTGAACCAGTTGTGTAAAGTGTACATATAATTATTGTCTAATTTTCGAATATAATCCCACATAATTTGTTCATATCTTTTTCGATTAAAAAATTATATTTTTTATTCTTTCTATAACAAATGAATCTAACTATTCAACTTTTTCATATACATCACGTACATCAAGTATTTTCCGCATCTGTGTGAGTTTTCATTAATTAGTAAGTCACAACCTAAGACCTGGAGAGTTCTCTCAAAATTTTTTAAAATCTTTTATTATTATTATTACATTAAACGGTACAGGCGCCGGCTGCACAAACGGGCCATATGCGCCCGGGGAACGGAAGGGATACTAAATTGAATTTAGGAGGTTAAGGGAATGAAGGAATTGGAACGCACTGTGGATATGACACGGAAAATCAGCTAGGAGTTGTGATAAGGAAGGGGGGAGGCCATGCTGGGCTCTAAGTGCTATAAGGGAATGACAAGATGTTAGTAAATGGGGAATGGAAAGCTGGGTTCTTTGGCAAAAAGGACAAAGAGGGGGATCGGTGCGCTGTAGGAGATACGAATGGGTCAGGCGGGAGTGGGAAATCCTAAGTCTGGTAAGAATAATATTTTTCTTCCTTGAACGAAATGGAAGGGGGATCTGAGATAGAGGATCAGGTTTAACAAGGAAAAGGTTTTTTTGTTGACTAGAACTCCATACTTGTTTCCAGGATTTAATTATAAGGGATTTCAAGAAGGATTTCATATCGCTGGTAGAAGAGAAGTACGAGGATATGGCTGGAAGCCGGGATGCCTCCCTAGCAGCTCGGTCGATGGCCTCGTTACCAGGGAAACCAATATGGCTGGGGATCCACATGAAAGATATAGAAATTTGGGATCGAATAAGGAGATCGTGAAGGAGAAGGATGCGTTGTACAATTGCATTATCTGTGTAAAAGTTGTAGAGGGACATTAGAACACTAAGTGAATCAGTAAGGATGAGGTATTTAGAAAGAGGTGGAGCGGAGGAGAGGAACTCAAGACACTTGAAGATGGCGAAAGATTCAGCCGAAAATACAGAGCAGGATTTTGGAAGCCGGAAGCGATGGGTGGTAGGAGGAACAAAAAAGGCTGATCCAACATGGCCAGTGGATTTTGAGCCATCCGTAAAGCAGAAGATGTAGTCAATGTATTTGACAGTTTCGAAAGTAATGTATTGATGAAGGATGTAGTCGGGATATATGGATTTGGGTAGATGGATTAAGTTGAGATTGATATCTGGGGTTAGAAAAAGCCAAGGAGGAGGGTTAGTGTACACTGGAGCAAGGGGAGGATTGAGAATAAATTTTCTAATTTGAGGAAAACGAGATTCAAACTTATTTTTGATGTTAGTTGCACAGTTAGGAACACGCAGAGTAGTCTGACTCTGTTGTTGGGAGTTGAAAAGGAGCTCATTGATCGGAAGGTTTGAATTGACAAGAGTGGAAGTCAAAAAGTTAGCTGTTAGGATCTCCCTTCTGAAATATAGGGGCAGCTGTCCGGATTCACAATTAAGACTGGCTGTAGGACTAGTGCAAAAGGCTCCAGTGGCTATTCGGATAGCTGAATGTTGGATAGAATCTAAGGATGACAATAGACCCCGAGCCGCCGAACTGAACGCTTCGCAACCGTATTCTAATCTAGACCGGATTAACGATTGATATAGCAGTAATAACATTTTCCGGTCGCCTCCGTTACTTTTATTATTGATCCGCTTTAATATACCAAGAGCTTTAATGCATGTCTTCTTGAGATCCTTGATGTGTGCGTTCCATAGGAATTTGCTGTCGACTGTCACTCCAAGGTAGCGTACCTCCTCTTGGAAATGCAGTTATACGCTGTTCAGGAAAATTCGAGGCCGTTGACAGTATTTAGTGGTCCGATGAAAATCTACACATGTTGTCTTTTCCGCAGAGAATTTGAAGCCTCGCGCAGACGCCCCTTTCATAATCACATTTTTATAAAAATATATATTAAGTTCACATGTTATTTAATATTATTTTTATTTCACATATATTTTTCGAGGTATATACAAGATCGTCTATGAGGTGTGTTGATCAATAGAGCAACAGGTAGAAAACCCACTAGCTTACCAGACACAGCATGTTTATAGAAAAAACGTGCTAGCATGAGCAGATCAGAGTTGCAACGTGCGAGTGAGAGACTGTATGCATGTATGTGTGCGAGAGCAACAGCTTAATTATAAAAAAACGTCGAAGATACATGCATCTATCTGTGAACAATTATCACATCAAACATAAAAAGGTTGACTAAAAGATTATTATTTTCTTTTCTCCTTCATTCTCGCCACTATTACCACTCGCGCCCAACTGTCAAGACCTCTGAACATACATTACTAATCTCGCCGATACTATAATATTTTTTCTCTGTGTTATTAAATTAACCCAAGTATATATTTATTCAGTTGTTACTCGTTTTCGTGCGTTTTGGTTTTATCTAGTATATCTCTTAATTGATTTTAATTTACCTCGACCGTTATCGGATTTCGTATTATTATTATAAACTCCGCGCATCGCTATCAGTATGCAGCGGACCCCCCCGCCAACCCGGAAACAATTAACGATGCCCGGTGAAGCGAGCTTATCAACGTCGCAGACATTACCTACAAAGACAACAGCAGCATCTCTTCTTGTACAAACCGGCCGGACAGTTACACCTGCAGCGTCCGATAACAAGAAAAATAAAAACGCGGCTTCTTCATCAAACACAAGTAAGACGTTCCGCTAAATATTTCTAACCCGCAAAACTCTTCCGCCTTTCCAAAAACAAATTTAACTCCAAATGAAACAAGTAAGCCTGCAAACTTAAAAAACAAGTTCGATACATCTATTTCACACACTCCAACCGCTACTACAATAAACTTAACAGCAATAAATAAAACATCCCCAAGCACAAACATCGTGACCAACTCAATCTCTTTTTCCGACAAACTAAAATCTCGAAAACCTACTCCTCCTATAACAGATTTCGATTTTCCTACAGAAGACCAAGGCGTATTATTTCCATACGTCGAAAATGCGAATCCTTTAGACTATTTTAACGCCCTTAAAAACCTAGTAGGAGGTCCAAAAATCATAATTGCAGGCTCCAAAATTAGCAACAATCGAGTCCTCATTTTTTTGAAATCAAAAAACATCACAGAAAACCTCTTTCATAACGGAGCCGTTATTACCGTAAATAATAATACAATCACCGGTCAAAGGTTAAAAAACCCTACTCAAAAAATTATATTATCTAACGAGGGAATATTAAATTTAAAATTAGTCTCGGCAATTTCTCTGCTCCGTGTTAAACCCAATGATCCAGAGTTTGACCATATAATCAGCTGGAGGAGGCAGCTGTATGTTGATAGCGCCAATCTCCCACCCTTACCCGACTCTTTCTTAATAGTTCATAATGAACGTGAACATCGAATATTTATCCAAACGGATATGCAGACCATGCCGTCCATTGCCCCATCTGTAGAAGATAGTGTTTCCCCCGCTACAGACACTAAAGCCGCTCCAGCCCCGCAAAACATAACCGCCATCGCTGAGGAAAACACTCAAGCCTCTATCTTTGAAAATAACACAACAGTCAGCACCGAAGAAACCCCAGCAGCAACTAAGCGACCCCACCCACAAACCCCTGATGCTTCTCAAAATACTACGGAGCCCGACCAAATAGCACAAGAGCT
The DNA here is from genome assembly GCA_039619475.1 of Icerya purchasi. Lineage (NCBI taxonomy): Eukaryota > Metazoa > Arthropoda > Insecta > Hemiptera > Monophlebidae > Icerya > Icerya purchasi. The sequence continues at coordinate 246,933,707 of CM077115.1, forward strand.
ATTCTTTTCCTTCTACAAATGCAGACAAACGAACCAGAAAACAGAGAAAATCTAAATGCGGTAGAAACCAGAGACAATGGAGCAAACGTAGATTTCAAACCTCCACCATCAAAACTGAAAAAACAAAAATTTCCTACTGTTGAACTCCTAAAGCCCGCAGAAAGCAACATCAACAATAAAGACTATCCATTGTCTTTCAATGACTTCGTAGCCTTAATGGAAACGATTCAAGGACAACACGACCCGGCGAGTATAGTAGCCAACTTCACTGAAGACATAGATGGATTTATTCACATGCTCTCAGATAATTACTCCTTACTTCAAAACCGATCAATGAAGACACGTTTCACTAAGCTAATCAACAAACTTGCTAGACAGTCGGATTCAGATCAAACAGCAGACTAAACATATTTGAAAGCTAATAGTGGTCATGGTTCGTAACATTATCCTGCAGTGGAACTGTCGAGGATTCTACCCTCAACTTGCTGAATTAAAGCTGCTTATTGCAAATCACTCCCCTGCTGTGGTATGTCTACAGGAAACTCATTTGAAGCCCACAGATAACCCAGCCCTACAAAACTACTCCCTTTTCAATTTCAGAAATGATCAAGGGTCTAGAGCAAATGGAGGGGTTACCATTATGGTCCACTCCTCTGTCCCAGCAACACAGTTGAATTTTAGTACCCCCTTACAAATGATTGCAGTGGTCGTCCATCTTCCTCAGATATCTGCCACCCCGATAACTCGTATGTAACTGCTATGTGCCTCCGAATTATATAATTACTGCAGATATGTTTCAGTCAGTACTATCACAGGTCAGCCCGCCACTAATATTACTCGGTGATTTTAATGCCCACTCACCTCTGTGGGGAGCAACACTGGAAAACGGACATGGCTCTGTCATCAATAAACTGGTCCTAGATAACGATATGATACTGCTTCCCTCCCCAGGTTACACCCATTTCAATCTGTCCCATAATGCTTTCTCAACAATCGACCTACAACTTGTTTCCACTTCCATCTTCCCTCACCTGAGCACTTTTGTGCTACAGGACTTATGCTCTAGCGACCATTTTCCTATACTCATATGCCCGTCCAAAGCCCTCCCTACCCAAACCCCCCCACCTAAGCCTCAATTTCTATTCCACAAGGCGGATTGGGATATGTTTTCAGTTAAAGTAAACGTTCCCAGCGAGCCATCCGAATCTTTATCAGAGAACATCAACTCCTTTATCGACGCTATTACGAATGCTGCTCTAGCATCTATTCCTAGGTCTGTCCCAACAAACAGATCCCGACGGGTCCCATGGTGGTGCCCCGAAATAGGAACAGCCATACGCCAACGTAAACATGCCCTTAGGAAGTTTAAATCAACAGGCTTATATCCTGATTTGATCGAATTTAAAAAACGCCGTGCAGCTGCGAGAAGCCTCATTAGGCGCAAAAAACAGGAATCTTGGCAGCAATTTATGCATTCAATCTCCATAAATACTTCTAGTCACAAGATTTGGCACAAAATTAAGGCACTGAACGGTATTAATCGTGCGACCCCTTCCTTTTCGATAAATCAGAATGGTTCCATGTTATCTGACCCGTTGGAAGTCGCAAATGCTTTTGCGAATCATTTTGCAATGGAGTCATCCCCATCGTCATATTCGTCTGTCTTCTCTTTAAAGAAATATTCCACGGAACAACAACCAATAACTATCATCTCTGACTCCTCACTTTCCTACAATTGCCATTTCACCATTTCTGAACTAGACTATCAACTCCAGTACCATACTGCAAACAGCGCGCCTGGGCCCGATTCTATCCATCCTTATATGTTAAAACACTTACCTCCTTCAGCGAAAAACTTCCTCTTACATATCTATAACCAAATATGGTTCTCCGGATCGATCCCTGAGCCATGGAAATTAGCAGTTGTTATTCCTATTCTGAAGCAAAATAAAGATCCTCTTTTTCCACAAAACTACAGGCCTATATCCCTCATAAGTGTCCTCTCAAAAACGCTGGAAAAAATGGTTAATCGGCGTCTCCTTTTCTTCCTTGAACAGAATAATCTCCTATCCTCGTCACAAGCCGGAGGGCGTAAGAAGTGTACTACAGTTAATCATCTGCTGAGCCTACAAAGGCAAATATTAACAGCATTTCACAGACGCCAACATGTATACTCCGTCTTTTTCGATATAGAAAAGGCGTTCGACAGAGTATGGCGATACGGCTTCTTATCCAAGCTGACAACAGCTGGTATAAGTGGAAACATGGCCAAGTATCTGAATAAGTTTTTAACAAACAGAACGTTCCATGTTAAGATTGGTTCGTCAACATCGAGCACCATTCAAACTGAGAATGGCTTATCACAAGGATCTGCCCTTAGTGCAACCTTGTTTATTTTTTATATCAATGATATAAATGATTGTATTGCTCCGCCTGTAAACGCCCGGCTCTACTTTGACGACTTAAACATTTCCCTGTCTTCCAGTTTTCCAGCAAATGCTCAAAAAATCCTACAAAAAACTATTTCAAAACTACAATCCTGGTGTAACAATAATGGTCTTGTGTTTTCTCCATCTAAGTCTATCTGTGTTGATTTCTATAGGGGACGTCAAAACTCTTCCAGCATTCGCCTCAATCTAGAAAATTCCTCACTTCATTTCCACCCTACTGCTACTTTCCTTGGACTACTGTTCGATCAAAAGCTAACTTGGCGATCCCACATATCCAATCTTAAAGTTAAATGTCATAAATTCCTATCTATTCTTAAATATGTATCAAACACAAAGTATAATGTACCTTCGAAAACTCTCCTCTCCATATACAAATCCTTAGTCATTTCCAGAATAAACTACGGGTCCCAGGCGTATGCGTCAGCCAGTCCCTCTTTACTTAAATCCCTTGATTCAATACACCACACGGCGCTCCGCACGATACTTGGCGCACATAGAACTTCACCGTCTGTAAGTTTGTGTGCCTTGTTAGGCACTCCCCCACTAAAGTATTTCCGAACCTATTATTACCACCGTGAGATCCTCGCTCTTTTCTCTAGTAAACGTGCCTGTCCTATCGACACAAATGACCTCCCCAACACCCCAGAGTTCCCTAATGACCCTCTCCCAGAAATCCTGGCTCTCCTATCGCAACACAACGTGAGCGTAATCCCTTTCCCTAACCTAGCTCCTAACATCATGATTCCGCCGTGGGCCCTTTTAAACATTGATGTTAACTTTTCCCTGACGAAGTATAATAAACCCCTGCATCCGAATATCGTTCAGTTGACAACAGCAACAATGCAAAAATACCCCGACCACCTCTTTTTCTACACGGATGCTGCCAAGGCTATCCCAGAGGCTACTTCATCCCCAACCGCCTGTTCCTTTGAAGTCTGCGACGTGATTCGAACCATTCGACTGAATGACAATTGCTCGGTACTGGATGCTGAAATATACGCAGTATTTTTCTGTTTGGAATATTTTCTTTCTACAGAGCCTACATCACAGAAAGCCCTACTGGTATCTGATTCATCCGCAGATTTATTGACAATTTCTAATCCCCTCACCAAACATCCTGTAGCAATTCGAACCCAGCAGGTATTATACGAACTTATTAAGAGACAGTGCTCCGTATCCTTTCTGTGGGCGCCCAGCCATGCAGGGATTCCTGGAAATGAACACGTCGATACATCCGCCCGAGCAGAAATATATTGCCTTTCGCCTAGTAACAGCCCACCTCCACCTTATCTCTCGAACATAATCTTTAATAATCTCACGTCCTTATGGAAAACCCATTGGTCCTCGTGTCAGACTTTCTCGAGGTTAATTAAACCCTCAACCGAACCATGGTGGTCGGAAAAAAGCATTTCCCGCAGAGATTTCTGTGCACTTAGCCGCTTGCGCACAGGCCATACGGCCATGTCGCATAATTTTATTTTGCAAAGAACCCCCTCTCCTATGAATTGTCCTTTCTGTGGCCAAGATGTTGCTCCCTCAACTCCTCATATACTATGCGACTGTCCAGCATTATCACCTCACCGGCCCCCTTCAATTAATAACAAAACAGTCACCAACATTCTTGAGAATTCCCCCGATGCAATTTTATCCATAACACAATTTATCAGAACTAGCGGAATAATCAGATATCTATAAAAACAAACTGCGCATCTTCGTACTGTAATAGCCACAGCAGTTAAAAACGGTACAGGATAACGCTTTCACAAAAAAAAAAAAAAAAAAAAATTGTTACGCAAACATTTGTTTAAATCTTTTGTAATATGTTGTGCACACATTTATAACCCGCAGACACTACTCGCTTCATTAACACGAATACATATCTCTTTCATTGTTACTTATCATAACATAGTTTTTTCCTGAAATTGTAGAAAAATTCTCTTCGCTCCATTCTTCCAAGGTGATTTATTTCCAAATTTCAAATCACGCATAATTATTTTAGAATCAAATTAAGTATATTTTATCATTTCCAAAAAATCAATCATCTCTGTACAAGACATTAACTTATTTTCACATCAAACATATTATTTTTTTTTAATTTACCGTACATATTATTTTTTATCATTTAAATTTTTTTCTCAATTCACAAATAGCTAACCTATAGAAAACATATTGTTGTAAACATACATGACGAAGTCACTCCTCATAATTACATCATGAATTAATTTTTTCTTCATTTTTTTTTACCATCATGTAATTGTAGTAGTGTTTTTAATTTTTTTTATTTTTCATACATGACAAAAGCAATAGAATCACGGCATCTATGAATGTGTACACCATACGCTTCCAATAACCTATCATGAATTTTTTTAAATTGGTCCAAGCATACTATTTTTTTTCAATAACAAAGCCGATCATACATAATTTTTTCTTCAATATAATCACTAATCTATGAAAACACTTCGTTCGTTTTACTCATACTGTAGCAATCACTCCTTTTCCCTCATGCTAACAAACTTCAAAATTTAATAATATAACACGAAATTATTCTAAATATATGTTCATGCTATTAAAATTAATATATCAATCTTTATATTCCTTTTGTACATTTCTGAAAAAAATCCTACAACATGTTTTAAAATTAATCGAAGTATACTATTTTATTACCTAAAATCAATTATTCTCTCATACAGTTTTTTCTAATTATACATAATTTTTTTCTGTATTGTCATTATTACAAAGTCATACAAAACAACATCATATTTTTAATCATAATGAATCGTTCATTCCATTCCGTTCATGCTATATACCATTATCATTCAATTCAACGTTATGAAATTAGTCTAAATATACATTCATGCTAGCAAAGTTATTATCTCACTCTTTGCATTGTTCCAAGATGTTTTATTTTACATTTTTTCTTTAAATTTTCCCTCATACTATTATTTTTGAAATGTAGGATGATGACTATGATTAGAATTCATGATTATGAAGAGAGAGAGACGCATGCTGAAATTGTATTGTCATTATATGCGAGATGATATGTGATTGTGGGTGAGTATGCATGCATGTAAAATATATGAGTGTGTTAGTAGAAAACATCCGTTCAAGCGTGAACACAGGTACAGATACTGTTATAGAATGAGAGAGATAAAAATATATATTTTGTTATGTTTGATATGTGTATGATAAAGAGGTTAACAAAGAATAATCACATTACCCTCACAACTTAGACATTGAGTTATACCTTTGCAATATTTTAGATGTAAAAGCAGTGACATTGACATGTACTCGTAGTAAACGTTTTCATCACTTTTGACTAATTATAACCAATTTTCCAACATTTCTCTTCGTTTTCCTACATTTTAATACTTTTACACCGTTTTAGTCAATTTTTGCTATTTAATGCCATTTTTTCCATTGTTTTTACCACCTTTCTCACAATTTTCATCATTCTTTCATCATCTTTGTTAGGTTTTTTCTTACAACTCTTTAAAATTTCGATCGTTGTTAGTGATAACCATCATTATTTATGCTTTCAATCCTTCCACTTCAGCAATGCACACATACAGCTTAGCAATCGCCGCAGCCGTTGAACGTTGTAGGACAGCAATCGTGATCTCCATTTGATTATTGGGATTTAAAAATCACATCTTTGAACGCTTGATCTAATGCATCAACATGATCTTTGTATTCGCCCACCCGCTGCTGGAGGTTCCACCTAATATCTTCAACAGAATATCATACAGTCATTTAATAAGAGAATCCGTAAGACCCGAGACATTTACTTAACGTTTTCCCAACACATTCACAGACCTACCCTGTATACTAAGGAAATCTTTAAACATCTCTGTAACCATTCCTTTTAAGCTAGCGGGAGCAAGGAACTCCTATAAACGTTTGTCAATCAGCACCTCATCGTTCATCGCCCTGGTTTCACTCGCCGTTGCACAGACATGTAATAAACATTTTCTTCTTTTACAATTTTCTTATGCTTTAACACTATTACATCATTTTCCTAATTTCTAACTAATTGTAACCAGTTTTCCACTATTTCTTAGCATGTTCTTCTGTTTTAGGACCTTTTTGTGCTATTTTTTCATCAATTTATGTTATTTCACATCGTTTTTCTAGTGTTTTACTACCTTTCACACAATTTTACGCAATTTTTCGCCATCTTTGAAGATTTTTTTCATTTATCTCATACATTATATGTCCGAATGTGACGATTAACTATCCTTTTAAGTACATTTTATAATTCGATATAAATAACGAAAGATATAATTCAATTTTGTTTAAAATTTATTCAATAATTTTTGTGACATTCATCATAATCAATAAAAATAATCATTGCTTCAATGCTAAATTATATCAGATTATTATTATCTGTTCATAATACACAGCATAAAAAGATTAATTTAACTGATTATATCCTTCTTCTACCAACTTTTCTTCTATCATACAAATTTCAGCATCTACATCACTATTTTCCAGTTGTTTAGATGTGTGTAGTATCAATATCAGAATAAATTGATAGGAGGATCTTCAAGATATACTTTGCGGCATGTGCTACATGTACGTTTCTTTTTTGTTTCACCAGGATAAACTTTTATACTATATATGTTAGATTGAAACGGGGAACGTATTTTTTTTCTGTATTTAGGAAATGGAGTTCCCTTTAATACAGTAGTAACACATACATGAGATCCAATAAATTCCAGTATTTCTTCATATAGTGCTAAAACGTTATTTGTATACTTATTCTTATCAACATTCATTTCCATCAGTAAATGATTCAAACCTTGTGTGTAGGGAAATTTGGTTAGGGTTCTTTCTTATCCTAAATAAATTTCATCACATTCACGATTCCATAGGAAGTGGTGTTGATCCCATCATATACTCATCACTATTAGCATTATATGGTATTCAATATACTTGATCATTTATACAGATTCATCACCAGATATTTGAAATAGATCCATTTCACATATATTAATAGACTTATATCCAGACTTATTATCACTATTTTCATAATATTCTTATTTTTCATCATTATTTTCATAACCATCTTTCTTACTGACACTAGAAAGTTTGTGACGTTTTGCCATTGCCATATCACTTATTCCATCAGAATCCTTTTTCCTCTTTTTAGATATTTGTATTGTTTCTTAAATATCCAATATATGTTTTGTAACAGGTTCAAGCACATCAGATGAATTGTTTGTAATAGATTTCCAGAACTGTAGTGTGTTATATTTTTTCATTAGATCGCTATACATTCTTTCCCTTTCGCTTTTAAGATATGCTTCATTATTTATTCCATTATTACTAATATTAAACATTACTTTACTCGTTGACACCATTATTATAGTTAATTTAAAAATTTATCAAAACTCACATGTAAATCTTCTTTTTATACACATTTCAGCATCTATTTTGATCACAGAGATTTCATGATTATTCATCAACAGTAATTTATAGAAAGTTTTTTTTTAATGGCATAAAGAAATAATCAGTTCTATCATGTTTATTATATACATAATGTATTTCAAACTGTTCCCTAAATACACTATTCATGAAACAAATCTTTATAATAGCTACAATAAAATTGATGTGATTTAAGCTGGAAATAGCCTATTTTGCAGTAAAATCACTGTTTCGCATCTAAAATGCTAATATTTTGGGGTAAAATGGTCTTTTCCCTATAAAATTTGATGTTTTGTCTAAATGTTGATATTTTTAGTCCTAAATGGTGTAATTTCTGAGTGATGAGTCTTTTTAGACTGAGCTATATACTTCTTGATATGGTATTCTATTCATTGTGAAGCTATGTTTGAATGGGTTCAGGTCTGGTTGTGGGAGGTTTACAGAACTTTTCTACTGCATCGATTATAGTAGAATGGTTGTTGTATGTTAGTTAGATGATGGTGTTTGATTGTGAATAATAAAAATGGGTAAGAGATGGAGTGTGTCCCATCAAGCAGGGAGAGTACTGTTTGGTAATTATCTCTAACATTTGTACACATTGCAAGGCAGATATATTATGTTTAGTCAAAACTAGTTGATGAATATCATTCTGTTTTTTCATTAAATGTTCACACAGAGATGCGACGGGCTAGACAACATCGAGACTCATTCAATCATTACATTATTTTGCACCATTTTCTGATGTTTCCCTCCATTTTTTATGTTTGATCGACTCTTTTGCTGTTTTTTGATAATTTTCATGGGTACAAACTTCATAATGTGAAGTAATTTTAGTCATTTCAACAGTATTTTACTCACAAAATGAAATATGATATCACAAACACACTGAACATGAAAAAAATTCTTTACAAATATAAATAAACAATGATTTTTTTCAATCAATGATCCAAACTAGCAGTTTCAGAAATATATCAGACTTTGACCAAATTCCCCAAATTATTTAACATGTTTTTTTTTTATCTTTTGCCATGGAAATTTGCAGAAAATTGGGGGAAACGCGGGGAAATCTTGGGGAAATCGGAGGAAACGCGGGTGAATTTTCGGCGCCCGTTCAAGTAATTGGGTTACTTTCTGCCCTCTGCACACGGTTTGGGGTTGTGACGTCAGAGTCGCCAGCTTCGGCTTTTCTAGACTACTGCTCACACTGACTTTCCTTTATTTGCTAAATATTCGTATCTTTGATACTCATCATATTAAAAGATTTAACCTCCCTCATCAGTTTTTCTTCTTCTTAGCACTTTCGCTCTACCCAGAGTTACTTTCACTCTTCTTTTCTTTATATAAGAGGTTCCGATTTTTGCAGCTGTATCCAAGATACTACACAATGATGGGCTTTGCTTTTGCACTTGTAGTCACTATGTTGGATGATTGACTTGATCTTACTTTCCCCATCGACAGTGTTTCCCTCAATTGCGCACTCTTTAGTATTGAATGGTAAATTTCTCTTGCCTTTCTCGCTCTCTCTCTCACACTAAGTTTGTGCATTCAAATTTTGCAATCATAAGGTTAGATGATTTTTCGTTCTTGACATCGGTATTGTAGGCTTCGCTCTTAACAGTTTTCGGCGTTGTTTTCCTACCACTTAGAATTGAAAGTGTATTTTTCACAGTAATATCATAATTACACATCTGGCAGTTTTGAGCAATTTTTTTTTGCTGTTTGGCAAAGCTCCTGAAGTTTTTTGGGCTATCAACCGTCAATTCTGACCTCTCTTTTTTCCTACCTTATTTTCCTTCATAGCCTGCTTCTGTCCACTCTTTTTGTAAACGATATTTTCCTACCGCACTACTTTTATTCCGGTTACCTATTATTCTTTCTTGGTCGGTTTCAGCTGTCCGCTATTTTTTTGAAGTTACCTTACTTTTTCAGAATTTTTTTGAAAGATATTTTCCTCATGATGGAAACGTCCGACGCTGACCAGCTCAAAGTGTATACAAAGAAAAAAAAAACATTACATATAAATATTAAAAAAAGCGTATGTGTATTATATATATATATATATATATATATATATATATATATATATATATATAAATAAATAAAAATACTCCGCCGAATAATTTGAACTTATTCATACGGTGTTTGAAATTAGCTCTATTGTATTTTTAATCGTACTATGATTATGAACATTAGTTTTAGTGTACTCTTAGTTTTTTTTTATGTACCTACGTGTTTAAATTAATTTCAGTTTTTAATTTTTTTTAAAATGAATGTTACTAAAATTTTTGTTAATTAACATTTTTATACGAAACTAGAATTGAGAAAAGAACGATACTAAAACAATATTATTAAGAATATATTCATTAACGCATTTAGTTTTCAACGAGATTATTATGCAACCAAACAATTTATACATATATAAACGTATGTAATAATTTTTATTTAACACATATAGTTTAAATTTTTAAATTGTAATCTGATAAAAATTGAAATATACAAACATTGATTTGATTAGTAAGAATCGAGATAATATTAATTGGTGGGTAAATCTTGGAGCTCTTCAAAGAAATTAACGGAGCTGAACGTTTTAGATGTTGTATTTTGGACACTGCTAGAAAACATGATTCAGGTCTTGTATGAAGGCGCCGCAGTCACAAGCATGGCTTGTAGTAAAGAAAACTCGAGCCAAAGAGGCATTTAGACTATAGTGATTATGGCATTTTTATGATTTCTCGAAAGACGTTAAGAAAACCAGGGTTTTCTGCGACGGTTGAAGAAATAGGAAAAGTAATCGGTGCTTACTTTAGCCAGCGAGTATTAATTATTGGAAAATGTTACGCATTTCCTTTTTTTTTTGTTATGGTATTTGAGGTCTGTGAAAAAAGGAAGTTTAAAAGTTGAATTTTGACTAGACGCTTCTTTAGCGAGTGAATCGCCGATCTCGTTGTCCTCAATACCCTGGCATGCTGAGATTCGGACTAGCTGAATTTTACTTCCGTTTGAACTTGACTGGTTGAAATTTGGGGTATTTTTAATTTCCCAGATATACAGATTGACTTTAATATTAAGTTTATACTGCTCAATTAAGATTGAGTGCACTTAAGGAATCGATATAAACTATGAGGTATCGCTCGTGAAGCTGTGAAGCTATTTTGACAGCGTTTACGAGAGCGATTGTTTCCGCAGTGTAAATTGAGGATCTTTTATCATTGCTGCTTTTGACAATGGTATCGAGATATGGATCATGAAGCGGCACAGTCTGTTGACGAGGAGTTATCAGACTTGCTTCCGTCTGTATAATATATCTTGATGTATTTTTGTGCGAGTGATTGAACGGAACTGACTAAATTATAGCCGTTAATTTTATTATCTCTTTTGGTGACGAAGGAGTTGGTACCAACATCTATCTTGTGTGTGCGGATATCGCAGTTGAAAGTAAATATAACTGGTGGTTGTGATTTATAAGCAACGTTTCGAGCTGTAAAGAAATATTTTTTGAAGGGTCTGGGTAAGGAATGTTCCGTTCCGAAATTTTATACTGACGGCTATTTTCGAGGTTCATAAGAGTGGAATAAATTAACGGGTTTTTGTTGGAAAAAAGGTTTTATGCAAGTAAAACTTCAGTAGAAACATAGAACGTTCTTTAATTGTGGCAAGTTTAGCTTCTGCGATCATGATGGTCGTTGGCGTACTATTTCCGAGTTTCCGAACCTCATCAAGTTTGTATATCTGTTTCTTTTCGTCGGGGAAGTATACAAAACAACCATGGTCCAGAATGGTGCGGACGAAACTTTTGTATAAGAGGAGAAGAAAGTCTTGTTTGGTTGCTCACAAGGTGCCTCTGGAAAATTTAATTTGAAGCTCTAAAACATCTATTTTGGATAATTTATGATCAAACGCGATGACTAAGAATTTGACTTTGTGACACTTTTAGGAACATTGTAGGTACAGTAGAGAAGAGAACTGAGTACTCTTGTTTGAAGTACTTCAAAAATCACGCTAACGAATAAATCAATTATTTAAATCGATAGTAAGCAAAATTCATTCAATAATAAGCTACACAGATGCCACGTAATAAAAGGTAGAAAAAAAACTAGATCAGATTAGAATCATTCCCATCGTAACCAAAAAATTCATTCGGAAAAGAAAGTATTAGATAAGTTCAAATATGCGAACTTTATAGAGAATACCTGCACACAAGATACGAGACACTTTAAATTTAAAAGGCGATATATTAAAACACTGCATTGCGAAAAATATATGGTAGGATTAATAAAATTGTGAAATACGGTAGATGAACAAAAATCAATTCCTAAACTTTTAGTGTAAGAAATGTAAAGGCTTTTTTATAGTTCGACGCATTTCACAAAACTGAGGAAAAGCGAATGTTGTGTTTTGCACACTTTGAAAAGAATTGACTAATGGAAAATGTTTTCCCTCGATAGTTTCTCGTTAAAGGCGCCTTCACTCGTTAGCCCGATGGTTAAGGCGTTCGACCGCCAAAACAAAATTTTCCAATAGTGTCCTAGGGTGCTGATTGTGTTGGAGTTGTGGAGTTAGATGAATAAAGCAAAGTGGTCAAAGTATAGCCTAGATCTGTGATATTCACGTGTGGCACAGCTGTAAGTTTTAGAAATCAAGCTAAAAAGTACATTTTGAAAGCCAAAAAGTTTCAAGTGCTACAGAGCATTGTTTACTCGAATCTAGAGCAACACTGTATAAATAATGAATAGAAGGCGGGAAAATTTCATCATCTGCATGATGGTTTAAAGTGGCGTCTATGAAATTTGCTGAATATATCAGAAGGGGAGTTGAAACTTTCGATTATATTATATTAATCCATAAAAACTGGTACACATTGTTACAGAAAACCGATTTTACGCTGTTTCACTTACCGTTCGTTTTGTATTATTAATGTTACTTCATTATTATCCATTTTATACAAAAAACCGATAATTTTTGGTCCTTTTTGTCTTATTAAATAATCCGCACCCACCTTCGATACTATTAGAGACCGTGCCTATATTGTGAGCAATGATCTAGTCATCGCGCCGCTTCTATGCAAAAAGATGAAAAGCATTTTCGTACCGTACGAAGGCCTCTTCTTCAGTCGGTATACCCCCCAAACTATAGCGGAGCTAAAGAGGAAATACGGACAAGAGCAGGAGAATCGTGAAGTAAACAATCAACAATTTAAGTGTGTAACGTAGTAAAAAGGTGAACATGGAAATGTAGAGAAGAATTTGCGGTGTTTTGATAATATGCTGAGGAAATATGTAATTAGAAAGTGAGAGTTGTTTTAATGTATATACATGGGCTGTCGCAAAAAAGGCGAGATTCAGTATAGACAGCCAGGTATCGGTTGAAAAACATGCTAGGATAAATATTTGGTTTGTTATCTATCGATGAAGCGCGCCTGAAGAGATTATTGCTGCTGTCCTTTGTCTTTTTCATTTCTGACCGTCTGGCTATTTAGTTATAACTCTTAATTTTTCATGTTGTTGGGTCAAGGCCGCTGGCGCGCCCAGGGTAGGGAAAAAAAAAGGAAAGAGATTATTTTGTTGGAAACGAGCTGGCTTTAGAGCTGTTTAAAAATAAGCACGTTTCCGGGGGGACCCCTCCTAAGATTTTTAATAGCGGAAAAAAATGAATGAAATAGATCGATTTTTAGTCGGAATCGATCGCAGTAAGTAATCGAATGTTGTTTTCAAAATCCTTCGCAGTTACACATGCGCCTATTCGGTCTTGCCATTTAGTGAACGTTTTCGAGAATTCATTTTCAGCTATTGCCTTGAAAAACATCTGCGCTGCTGCGACAACTTCTTTGTCCGTTGTGAAGTTGCGACCGTGTGTAAGGTAATCGTCTTTTTGGACGAAAAAGGGACGCTATACCAACATATTGTTGACTCTACAGGTGGAAGCGTCAATGCGGTTTACTACGTAAAAGTTCGCGTGTATTTGCGTCAACATATCGCGAATAAAAGACGGCCGGAGCTGAAAAACAACTTTTTATTTGCATCACGATAACGCGAAACCACATTCAGCGCCTTTTTGGTTATCGAATAAACGTAAAGAAAATCAAATTGCGAATTCACCCTCATCCGTCGTAACCCAGACTTGGCGTCATGCGATTTTTGGATTTTAGCAGACGAAACCAGCTAAAATATCCTCGAAAGGGGCCCAACCGGATGAGCGGGCCAAAACTGCCTATGAACAGATCGCGATGATAAGTATCAGCACTAAAAATTATGATGTTTTCTAAGTTTGCAGTCCAAAATATGCTAGTGTAACCTCAAAATCGAATATTATGTGTTTTTTAGCTTTTTTTGTGATATCTTTGGCCTTTGATCATTTATGAAAACTTTTCGGAAAAAACTTTCATTCAAAATACAAAAACGGCAACAGATGCCGAGCAAAGGGGAAAAAAAACTAAATATGGCTAAAGAAAAAAAAATAAAAAAAATAAAAACAATCACAAAAAAAAAAGGTTTACCTACCGCGGATTAATTACTAACAAATTATATTTTTCTTACTGTTCCAACAACTTTTGTCATCGCTACAGCCACTCTGCAACAGTTATCGAGGTCGCCACTGGTTTAAAGAAATCCCATGGCACAGGGGATATCCTAGATGAAAAGCCAGCCTTGTGAGCACCGCACTTTACCTGTTGAATATTTTTCTAATGACCAAATATCACGATTTTGGATGTTTGCTTTTAATTCTTATGTCAACTAGTCGAGTTATAATTCAAAAGTCTATTCCAGTGTCATTGTCAAAAAATCGCGCTGAAACTTTTCGAATACTTTTCTAAGTTGGTACCGAATGATCCGAGGTACATACATTTCGCGAAAGTAGCAAAACATTTTCTACTTGAAAATACGTCTCACATTTTGAATGTGTCGTAGGAAATGCCGCTGTTCCGGATGAAGCTGTTATTTTAACGCAGACTGCACTGACAGACGAGCCAATATGTGTGTCGAACGCGTGACGCTCAACGTTTCCGCTTCCTCTCGTCGCGTGAATACGACGAAAGTTGCTGTCAAAAAGACTTATTTAAAGAATTTTGCTCGAGTAAAATTTCCCTTACCGACGCTTATTTCGTGATTGGCGAGCAGATAAGTGTAAAAATGGCTCTCCCTCCTCCCCTATCAGATGTTGCAATTTCGTTTTCAAAGTGCCCAGCAGTGGTTAGAAAAGTTTCTCTCATTTTCATGCTTTTTTTTTCTTTTTCATTTTTTAGCAAAATTCAAAACAAAAAAAGGGTTATGTATGTTTGCCGCGTACGTTTTTTTCCTATGTTTTTTCACGCATAATTTTTAATTATTCAGAATAATTCTTTGTTTATTCGAAATTGTGCTAGTGCCCCCTATATATGATATATAAGTACATTTTTGAGTGCTAGCGAACACAGATATTCGGTGGTCGTTAAAATGAAAAAATCCGGGTCCTTTTGGAAAATTTTTTAGCAATGTAACGTCATTGACACTAACACACATCAACGGCGCTGTTTACTATCGAAGCGTAAATTTTGAAAAACATTAATTTTTAATATAGAATGTTAATTATGGATAAAAATATAGATTCGAATAAATCCCCTTCATGGTGTCCCTTACGAGCTCATCACCGACGGAAATACTGTACGTGTCTTAACATTAGATAATATCCAATTGGGGGATAACCTTTGTTTATTAGTAATTTTACCTGTCATTCTGTTTTTTTTTTGTTTTTTTTTTAACGCAACAGTTCCGGTATATCATTATTACCGAAAAAACGAAAACGTGCTTAAGATGATTAATGAAATTAAAAAAACGATTGAAAGCGTGCTGTGTAAATTTTTTCTGAATCCTCGAAGGTTCAGAACAGATTTTCCGAAGCATTTTCAAAATATTTAACGCGTTGAATGTTGCTTTGGATAGTTTTTTTCAAAAATTTGGGCGATAAATGGGGAGGTTGGAAATGAGATTATAACACCAATTTTCTGATTAAGTTATAACTTCTACAATTGTTTATAAAAGAAAATCAAAAATGTCGAAAGAATGTATAAATAAAAAAGGAAATGAAACACAATCCGGTTTCCTTCCTTTTTTTTTAAAAATTAACAACAAACTTTACACGGTGGAAGCACAATTTTTTATTTTATCCGATTTTCTTTCATTTTTACTACCTAAATTATTTAAATAAAGTTTTATAAAGATTTTTTTTTTTTTTCGTATTCAATAACGAAAACTGGTACAATTTTATTTAAAACCAGCTGCATTTTTTGTTTTACCGTTACCTAATTATTGATAGACAAGGTCAGTCAAGCACGATGTTTTATGCGCCAAGACTCCTTCCTTCTTCACTAAATCGCTTTTCTTTGGCTGCATCTCATAATTATCCATTGGATCCTGAAGGTTCCCAGTATGTTTGTGATGCGAATCACGTGCTCTTCGAGTGCTCCGGTTTATCTCGCGAGCGTGAGTTACTTTATTATCATCTTTTAAAGCTTGGTCTTCCTGCTCCTTTCAACGCCTCTTATGTTCTTTCTCTAGCTATTCTCTCTGTTGTTCCTGTCCTAGGGGTGTTCCTTGATTCCATTGTCGACAGAGTAAACATATAATTTCTATTCTATTCCATGTATCTATTCCATTTTGCTCGGCTAATGCTCTTTGGTAGCAAACCCAGGGGGGGGGGGGTAAAAAGAAAAAAAAGAAAAAGAATTCCACATGTTAACTTAAAGACAACCATGATATATATTTATATTTACATAATACTAAATTCTAAACAAAGAACTTTGATTTTAAAATTGTAATACCGGTAGATAGAAAACGATCGTTCTAGGTCACAGTTCCAATTTCCGCCATTGGTCTAGTTCCTTGTACTGCTGCAACACTGATGAGACGCTAGCGCTCCTACATCCCCCGGTGGCGGAAATTGCAACTGTGTTCCAGAACGAACATTTTCCATCTGCTAATATCCTGTATATTTCACTCGGCATTCAGTTCCTGTAAAATAATTTTTCGTTCTGTTTTGAACTTTTCGCCAACTCCGAAAATTGGAAATGGAATACGGGGTTTCGTTAGCGGTCTTTCCATCGACATATCACATGCTCGGAAAAAAATACATATTTTTCAAAAATTTCGAGCTTTCAGTGCCCCGAGTATAAAGTTGTAAACTCGGCTATAGTTTTTCTATAAAGCGGTCCTTTACGCCGCGTATATTATGTCATTATTAAAAAAAGTAATTGCGGTAATTAACAGAGACGTAAATTTTAAACACTGACGTAAATCGGTAATGAATTATCAAATTCATAAATACTTATAAAACCGCCGTTTCCTTTTCTCATTTTTTTCTCAAGACTAATATATCAGTTTTGCGATTATGAGGCAGCTATTATTAAAGCGTTCTTCTTCTTGGCAGAAATCCATCCGCATGCATGATAATTTTGATCCTTCATTAATGTATATTTACAAATACGGATTCCGAGTCGACTTGTACCGGGGCGGATCGTGATAAAACAGAATTCCGACTTATAGAGCCGGACAAAACGTTAAAAAATGAACTTGACTTTGAATTGCGAAAAAAGGTACCGATGACTTTATTTCAAAGTAACGGCTTATTTATGAGCTAATAGATTACTGCACTGTAAGAAAAGCTAAACTATGTTGAAAATTCGTGTCATAGCGGAACTTTTACGATTTCTGTATATTCATTGGTGACGGGGGGTTTTTTTTTTTCATTTTATTTTTACAAAAATTTTAAATCGGTTCTTCAAGTATAAAGCGAATTAAATAGTTTTGCTTTACATAAAAACGTCGTTATGCTGTTCAAAAAAATTTTTCATTATGAAATACTAAAAAAAATAAAAAAATCGAACAATCAACTGCCACTACCTTTTTTTTGAACATCTCTTTTGTACCGATTAAATTGCCCATTTTTCAGATTTTAGTGAGAGAATCGATAGGTCAAATAATAAAAGTAAATTTCGATTTACTTAAATTATTTTCTTAAATATATAAATATATTAAAGAAAATATTTAAACGAATCGAAATTTCCTTTTATTATTATTTTGTGACAATAATTCGGTCGTAAGAAGAAATTGATTTTATTATTAATTTTATCTTACACGTATTTTCCTGTTTCTCTGGAATGATGTATCCGGAATTAACCGCGATGTGAAAGAAGACATTAGAACCGCGATGTGAAAGAAGACATTAGAATCGCGGTGTGAAAGAAAACATTAGAACCGCGGTATAAAACATTATAGATCAGGTTACATTTGAAGTAAATTAAAACGAATGAGATTAAGAAATAAATCTTTCACGATTTACACGTAATCGATAATTCCGATAATTCCATTCGTTCACCACAACCCTACATTATAATTCAATGCTTTTTTTAAAAATTTCCATTTCCATTATTTGAAATACTTTAATTGCCAACTCCTATTTAATACTACTTTTATAATACGCGATTCATGTTATCCATTAGAAAAACCTTTCTTTTTTTTCTTCTTTTTCTTCTCTTTCTTCTTTTTCTTCTTCATAATATGACGTTACTTCCGTCAGATAACTTCGTGGAATTCATATAATACTCTTCCCAGCGAAAATACGGCGCAGTAATTAATATAATACGTGCGTACATAATATGTTCGATGAGGAAGGTAAGATTTATATCAAGGAGCAGTTGTGCAAATTCGGAGACACGATGAAATATTTCGGTTTTAAGGACGTTTATGAATTCGCTTAATTTCGTGTCTTTTGAATAATACGCTTTAATTTCGAATTATGTCTGCCGGTAGCTTCAGAATTTTGCCCTAGGACATACTTATTCGAATCACGTAGCTGCAGCCCCGTCGTCCGAATGATTACGTTCTTGATGTAGGCCAGCGTCGCCGAATGACGGCCGCTTCACGTGAATTCGGTCTTTAATTAATTTAGGGCCGAGTCAACAAAGGCCAAATTTTGCTTGGTCGCGAGTGTTGCAGGCGCTTTTTGCAGACAGCCTCGTCCGAGTTTTGGTATCATGCGGGGACAAATTGGGTCCGTCGTCGAAAAGAGTGCTAACAGAACGACGTTTGGCCTTCATTAAGTTAAGTAAACAATCAACGAGGCCCAATTCCGATGTTGGCAATATATTAGATTAGATTTCAGAGCGTCTGGCGACGGCGCTACTACTATTTTCTCTCTGTATTAAATAATAACCGGCTCTTAATTAATTCCCGCTCTAAAATATTACACGGCCCTTTTATGCTGCATACCCCCCCACCTGTCCACCGGCGTCCGCCCGTGTTGGACGCACCTGGAGGAAACACATAAACGGTAACACTCTATACTGCCGTCCGTTTTAATGATAAATTAATCGCTTTTTATCGGAATAATTTATGCAGCTAGTCCGAGAGAACGGCTTTCGCGCCCTCTGACGAACAATAAAATTACAGTTTGTTACACGTGCCGTGCCTACACAGTTGTTAATCACGTCGACGGTAAATATTTCTCGCGACCGAATCACTCTTGTCGTCGAGCATTTGTTTCGCTTTCCTATGCAACATCCGCAAACTAATACGACCAGTTCGTTAGGCGACCTTTGCTCTTTAAGTCGTTGTCAACGTTGCCGAATGCGGATAAGATCACGCGCGTCGACCTCGCAATTAACCTATTCAAATTCTCATCAACGAAGTTTAAACGGCGAATTAAAAAATCGCGAATTTCGTTTAAAATTCGACACGTTTCCGACCGTTGTCCCCCACCTCCCCGCCGGTCCTCCTACATAGTAATTCCCAGTTCGTTAGCGGCTTGTTTAGGTTTATTATTATTTTTCTCTCAGTTTTTTTTAATAATATTTCCGCGCGACGATAATTTTAAATAACATCGAATTTGTTTCTATTTTCATTTTTCGCCTTAATAAACGCTATTGTTACCGACTTTGAAAAACCTATTGGAAAATAATCTACAAATATCAGAGCTGCAGGATTAACTCTGTCAACTGAATAAGAATACTTTCCGTCTCCTTTACTAATATAAGTTTGCCTTTCAGCCAGACACGGGCCTACAGCCGCTCAGTATTAGTCTTGTTTTCTACACACACACACACACACACATGCATATATATATATATATATATATATATATATATATATATATTCCTGTTTCGTCTTTATCTTGGTGCTCTTAAATCCACAATCCTTGCTGAATTCAGTGCCCCTTTCAATTTAAAGATTCTATTCTGTCGTTCATTGCTTAGTCTCTATATAGAGACTTATCCATTCCTATTATTCCGTTTTCAGGAGTTAACGCTTTGCTCTTATTTCAACTATTTTTAACTTGCCTTATTTCCGTTTCAAATAATTTCCTGTAAAATTTTTTTTTTTTCTTTTTTACCTCGGCGATAATTGGCTGCTACCAAGCCAATATGAATAATGCCAACTACGGAAAGAAACGCGTAATATTCAATTTTTTTTTATTATTTTCCCTATTCCCGAAACTTCGGGTAGGGTACATTTATTTAATAAAAATATTGATTCATTATAATAACGGAATTAATATAACCCATCCAATTAAGTATTTTCGGTATTATATTAATTACCATTTTACAGTTGTTGTTTTTTTTTTTTTACAATATATACATATATTTTTACTATTTACTTAATATAAATGTACATTATTTTTTCGGAATTTTATTTCTTCTATTGTAAATTTATTAAATTCTTTAAAACAATTTTGAACAAGTTTTTTTATATCATAATTACAGAGTGTCTATTATTATTATTATTATAATTGCAACCTTGTAGGATATGAAAAACATCATCTCTAAAATTACATATTATACAGTTGTCAGAATCAAATATCTTAAATTTATATAAATCTACCTTTAAGATAGACCGTGCCTTGTTATAAATTGAACGTTAAAAAAATTCAGTATATATATATATATTATTTTTAAATCTATCTATTATACTTGGGAAAAATTGATACGTTATTCCATTATAATTATTCCATATTTCTTGAAATTTATTTATATAAAATTTATCCATCAATTTATTCACATTTGTTTTACCTTTAATTAGTTTATTCTCATATTTAAAAACTGGTGTGTCTTATATATTACGTTATTGAACGGATGCTTTATATTAATATTATTTTTAATTGCGACCAAGCTTATATGTTTTTTTGTATTTCATATTCGATTGGTTTAATACCAGCTATAACTATGGCCGACAAATAACACTGATTGTTCTATATGATTTAATCATTTTTATAGAGCATTAAGCCTTTGAAAGCTTTTTAACATCTTTTGAAATTTTTTAGTTTTTAACATTTCTACATATATGATATACTATTATAAAGTATGTTAGGTAAAATAATAACTTTTTTGCAACGTAACTCTTTTTTTTAATAATTTTTACAGTTTTGGTTATTATACAACTTATTAAATATTAAGTATGAATTTGCTTATTTTGGTTTTAATGTAATTAAAATGCTCGTGAAATTTTAAATTACTGTTTATTATTACTCCCAAGTATTTTATTTGTTTTACATAGTTGATCTTTAAACCGGGTACTGTTCTAAATTTAATGGTCTATTAGTATAATTTTTTTATTAAATATCATATAATTCGATTTAATTTGAAACTGTAGTACAATAAGTCTATTAAATAAATACGGGCCTAAATGTTTTAACATATTCCACGAAGTGGCTGTGCAAAATCATTAGGAAAACTGCCCAAATAGCGTATGCCCGCGCTCAATCATGATTGAGCAGCAAAAATTAATACGTGAAAATGGCTATCTTCAAAAGTTGTTTAGGACCGTAGATTATTAAAAGAAAAATGAATTTATACAGTCGCACTTTGATTCCGTTTAATTAAATGAATTTTAACGAGAACTCGATGTCATTATCATACAGAAAACCGTAAAAGGAGTGCTGGTCGTAATAGTTTCAAAAAACGTACTTCGACGCTGTTCGTATTTATTGCAGCTAAATGCCTTCTGAGAAGTCACGCAATGATCGCTACTTTGTAACTCTGGTTAGAAAAGTTCAAACTTATTCGACAATGACCTAGACAAGTAATAACAACGTATTTATGAGTCGGCCAGGAATAATAGATTCCGGAATGGAACGGCTTCGCCGAACGATAATATTTCCTCAGCTCCGGTTATTTTTAAAGTTAATCCGCTTCGTATTACTATCGACCTTAACATTAGGAATAAACGGCGACAATTCACCGGCCAAAGCAGCAGCCCTTTTCGCCGCAACTTCCACCGTTTCATGTCAATGCCGCAATTACTAAGTCGCCAGCGGAAACTTATCTCTGCAGGCTTATTGAAAAAGTTAACATATTTGCGTTCGATTTTGTAAATAAGAGGATGAATAATTCAAATTACCGTCATTCGAAGCCATAAGTGAAACTGTCGGAATGTAATTAATAGTTTTGGCCCGGATTACATATATATATATATATATATATATATATATATATAGGTGTATATATACAATATAACCTCTAATGCTTCTTGCTACCAGCTCGGCACCTGAAAGTCGACGACACAGGCCGTAACTTAAATTTCATTAATAAACCCCCGTCAACATCAAATAACAATGTAGGGAACTTCTTTATTATTCCTTTCACTCTGATCTTTCACATTTATCCGAAAAATATTTCAACCCCAAACTTTCTCTTCCAAGATGTTATTCTACCGCAATTTCATGACACTGCCAATTCTTTCCCTCTCATTCGTTTCACGCTGATGGTTACCTTGGTGACGTTGAAGCTTTCTTTATTCTTCCTAATTCTATTTTTTCCGAATCTCCTCTTCCTCCTTTTTGTTTTCTTGAATATCCTAGGTATGATTATTTATATATCTTCTGCTCGTGTCATTCCACCTCATAAGTGCTGAGCACTCTGTTCACCTTTTCCTCCTCACTTCGATGGCTTTATCATTCTTCTTATTCACATTGCCTTTCCGTCATTTCATTCGCATTCATTTACTGCGGATTCCTGGTCATCATTAAGGGAAATTACTGTTGGCTCAGGTCGCTGCTTATTACCATTTCTATTCTAAGCAAATTTCAGGTTCTCTAGTCTTTTTACCCCTATATATGAACAAATTTCCATTCTTTGTTTTGGCCCGGCACTTTTACTTCCTCCTTTACGAATAATCGTTTCTTCTACCTGACCGTTCTAGTTCTTGCGGTTCTTAGAGTTCCTTTCTTTTCGGTACCCTGATGTCTCTATAATTCTCCTACGTTTTAATCGTACTATTTTATCAGTTTTCTCTCGATAATATAATCTTTCCTTGGTTTTTTCTTCCCATTGTCCCCTTCACCGCGCAATGATACGGGGTTATCTGTGATTCTGATGACACGTTTTCTTCGAATGTTCTTCTCTTTCTGTTGAACATTCCGTTCTTCTTTTATTGTTTGTTAAAACTTGCGCTTCCTATTTCTTGTTATACTTCCTATAGTTTTCTCATCTTATCCTTCCCCTTGCCTGTGTTATCCCTCTTATTGGTTTTTATATATATCATCAGTTTTCGATCTAATTATCATCTAATTAACTATTTTTCCTGTCGTTCCTGAGCGAGGGTCCAGGAGAGTTGATGCACTTGTTTAATAGGAAAAAAAATTTTTCACCTTCTGAGTTATTTTCACCGTATCGATTTCACGCTATTCTCGTAATTCATAGATTTAAAAAAGGTCAGCACACCGGGCTAATTAGGTCCAACTCAGGTTTCCTTAGTAGAGGCGTATAACGAGAAAAATGTGTCTATATCTTCTTTTTTCATATAAGGAGGGATAGGATTTATTATTTAGTTGGAATGAATCGAAGTTACATATAATATGATTTAAAAAAAAAAAAAAACTAAAATGTATAATGTCCGCATTTCTTCATCTGTCTCCACTCATTTTAGCATCTTCGACGTAATGGTTAATATTGAATTGTTCCTGTTTTCTTTTCCCACGTATGCAATATTTCTAGACCTTTTATTAAGTCCAGTGATCACGGTCTCTAACTAATCGCGAAGTTTTTAACGATTACTTGTATCGCTATTACCGATTTAATAAAGAAATTTCATTTTTAGAAAAATATGTGTATTAAATTTGCTCCACACCGATATTAACGTCCGACCGCTGAAAAGACAATTATAAATATATCGAGAATATTCAAATAGATGAATTAAAATTGTACGTATCACTAGTTGTTGATTGGGTTTGAATGACGATGCGGCTCGTCCGCTATTAACGTTCCGGCTACATTTGACCGACTTGCTTAAGGACTTCTTTCCGATCTTTTTTGTTTCTGCCCCTTCCGATCGGACTTGATTTAAAGGAAGATGCGCGCTTCGCATGTCATAGCCATTGATGGGCTATTCAACCCTGTCCAAAAACAGTATTTCAGGCACGCACACATTTTCACTCACAGCGCGCTTTTCAATTTATTTTGTTTTTCATTTTATATTTTATTTCCCCCGTAATGGACACATTACAAAATAATTGTCTGGATAGAATCGGAATTATCCACTTATCTCTACGTAACCTATGACTCAATTTTCATTTGCTGTCAGCATAAAACTCTTTTATTATTACAAATAGAAATCTAAAATCGTAAAACCATAGAAATATTATCGCAAATTCAGAGTTCGGCTGGTACTGTTTCGGTGCTGCAAAAGTATTCAATATAAAGTTTTACATTTTAACCGCGATTTCGGAGTGCGTTATTCCGAATCAAATCAGTTTAATTTCGTGATTTTTTGAGTATATATTTCTGCTGCCTTTGCCGATATATTTATCCGTAATAATCTACGGAACATGACGAAATTTTTATACTGTTGATATTTTTGTCAACGAAGATAATTAACCTCTTCTAAGCACCTCTTCAAGTTTTCAGAATAACAGAGAAGTATATTATTTGTTGCTTTTTTTTTTTTTTTTTTGTTTGTATGGCACGGTTCTTCCATTTAGTCTTGGTTTGTTCGTGCAGTTCTTCGGTTGGCTAAATGGCGATTAATGCCTTACAAAAAGGAAACAAAAGAATTTAATATTGAATAAATATTCAAGTTATTGCGCTATCTTAATAAAATTAATACGCCACTAACATATGAGCAAAAATTATAAACATATAATTGGGTTCCAGAAAACGGCTCCGAAAAATTTTGATGAAATTCACGAATCAAGGGTTTTTCGGGTTTATAAATCGATTGGTCGATGTCTCATCTTCGAGAAAAATCTACAAAACAAACAATTTTAAATGAAAGACAACCAACGTTTATGCGATCATCTTATTTTTAGAGTCTATTGTTACATATCCTCAATAGGATGTCGGGGATTGTTAAGCTTTCCATAATGCATATAGGGTTCTACTAATTGATCTGAAGGGAACACCGGAGCCGGTTCTCTTTTCTCGATCGCCTTTACTTTCCCAGATTTCTTTGTTACTCAATTCAATTTCAGACGAGGTACATACCTGGGAGACACTAAGATCCGGAATAAAGCGAGTTCCGAGACCTTGATAGCTGAGAACCGTAACCACTAGGCTTTGGCGCCACTTTATTTACGCCCTAAACACAACGGATTTAAATGTTATGCCAATTTATAAATTATACAGGACGTCATTATAACGTTGTACAGGTGATAATTTGTAGTAATAATTTTTATGAATTCCGAATTTGTCGAGAATACTTCAATGCGCATAAAATTAATTCACGTTATTCATACGACGCGATATAAAATATCATACAAACTGAAATTAAGTTTCCAAATTGAAAAATACAGATACATACATCATTTATTGTTGTTGTTGTGTTTCTAAATGTTTATGAAGCTCATGAATATACTTTTATTTATCTTTTCGTTTGTAATAAATCCAAGCAAGGCTCGGTCACCAGGTACTGCGTGTACGTATATATATACACGCACAATACACCCCTCCCCATATATATTTATATATATATACATATTCGAGCGCATCAATGAAAAAAAAAAAGTTTAATGAGGACCATAAGAGAAAGAACATGCAATTGGATTGGGCATGTAATAAGAAATAAGAGACCTAACAACGATAATAGAAGAATTAATAAATAGAAAAAGATCAAGGGGAAGACCGAGACAGAAATTCATTATGCAAATATTGAAAGACACAAAAGCGGATAATTATAACTTAATGAAACAGAAAGCGCAAGGTAGAGATTTAGAAGTATCGCGATTCTAAGTATAGTACTTCCAAACAGATTGACTATCAATCGAAAAATTGAGGAATCGAAGAAGAAGAAGATATATTATATAGGTGTATATACAATACACCCCCCACATATACATGTATATATATATATATATATATATGGGTGTGTGTGTTTGTGTGTATTATCATGAAATATATTTATTTATAAATAGTATACTAAAGCCTTGTAGTCAATTATTGTGTATGCAATATTTGAACACTACAGTAAAAACAAATAAAAAATGGTTTCCACAGAATTCTTAAAAATTTCAATTTTCTTTTCTTTTAGAATTTCGGTCCATTTAATTCAAGCAGTTATTATTTCGCAGATATTTCGGTGGGAGGGGAGGTCGAACCCTGACCCCCCAAATACGGCCCTGTATATGTATGTATATATATATATATTAAAACATGGATGAATATGATATATTTAGGTTGTACACGCTGAAAGGATGTGGGAACATTTTCAATGTAGTTGGTTTTTCCAGTTGGCCTTTCACTTGTTCAAACGAACTGTATTGCCTCCAGATCGCAAATTGATTTTCAGCCTATGAGTTAAGATCAAAGAATAGAAAAGTATATTTCTGTTTGACAGACCATGTTTATGTACGTAAAGTATAGGGGGGTTGTCTAGATTAATATTTAAATACACGCTGAAATTAAATCTGTTCATCAAACAGCCATACAGAAATGGAAAATATGATCAAACTATGATCTTACTCTTCTTACATTTATTCAAAAAAATTTACTAGATCATATTATATACGTGACTAACACAGTCCTTATATTCATATTACTTCAATATATTTCTTTTTGAGCCTTAAGATGTTTACTGCGAATAAATTTATATTAAAAAAAAAAAAAAAAAAAAAAAAAAGAGTCTCTTATCTTCAACAGTAAAAGAACTTTATAAATAACAATAACTTTAAAGAAATTGATGAAACCGTATTTACAGAGTTCAAGTCTAGACACGATCGAGAAGCTCATGGTAAATTAAAAGCTTTTTATAATACTTGCTTCCATTCACCACGGTTATTTTGTCTCTATAACCTATCATAATTCTTTCTCCAATCATTTTTGTCGTTCAGTCTTCTCCTTTTACTCGCTGAT
The DNA here is from genome assembly GCA_039619475.1 of Icerya purchasi. NCBI lineage: Eukaryota > Metazoa > Arthropoda > Insecta > Hemiptera > Monophlebidae > Icerya > Icerya purchasi. The sequence goes on from CM077115.1 coordinate 246,960,887, forward strand.
GGTCTTATTTTTTCACTAGTTTCCGTCCTTCCATCATTTCCACCTTAGATATTTAATTAGAATTTATTTCCAGCTTCGCGCTTTCGATTATTTTCTGCTTTTTTTTATGTCGGATAGATTATAGTTATACATACGAAGTTGATCCTGCTTTTTCCGAAATTTTTTGAATTCTTCTACTCCCGTCTTCTTCCTAATTCGGGAACACTGCTACGTCACTTTTCTCATTTTTTCTACTTTGCTCCATTCGTAAATTTTCGAATATTTTCATATCGGAAATTCTCGATGTTTAATTTCTCTTTTTTAATTGTTGTCGGCTGTAGTATTTAGTGAGCAAACTCGTATTTGAAAAATAACAGAAAAAAAAAACGAAAAAAAAAAGGATCCTCAAGTTAGCAAAAGGTTCAAAAATAGATGCGTGCTTAAAATAACCGGTTTTTTTGGAATTTCTGGAAAACTGAAATAGTATTTGAAAATACGCGTTGACAGAGAAGAAGTCAATTTCTGAACCGGGTGGATTTGTAATAGATATTTATCAGATACTAACCGGTGAATAGTGGTAAAAGGGGTACACTCTTTAGGGGGACATTTTCTCGGAGAATGCTACGTAATGGGCGGGATGCGTATTATTTAGAAGAACTTTTCACGGACTAAGGAACTCCGATGTGAAATTCAAAAAGCACTATCAGGCTGTCGACGTGCTGCGTTACACTCTTTCATCGTATTTAATTAGTTTCTAATTAAATATTCGACCCCGTCTTTATTACAACTCCCTTGACACGACCGCCGTAATAACTTGTTGACTCAAACCAAATAATCCACAGCATCGTTACCAACGTTTGTTGTTATAAGAACTCGCTAGCACCCACATTTCGGACACCAGTTATCATTTTCAACACTTCTGACAGCGCGCACTTTGTCATCTCATTTCGAGAAACCATCGCCGCGTCTTCAGCAGTCGTTTTTTCCCCTACATCAGCGCGCTAAAAATTTATATTTTCTTGCAGACGTTTAAAGAACAAAATGGCGGTCCTTCCTCATCGTCTGGAATACCGCTGAGGCATTTTGAACGAGCCGGAAACGCCAGTTCAGAGCTGCACTTGAACTGCTAAACACTCTTCAAATTTTACATATACCGAATGTGATTTAATACCTGAAATTTGTTCATCCGTACGGAATCTCGACGTCGTCGTCGTCGTCGATCCTTAATGTTACTTTCTATAAAAATCATTTCACTTAGCGCGACCACGTACGCAAGAATATTTGAATAGAGAAAAGGCGCGTAAACTTTTTTTCCAATCTTTTTTTTTTTTTTTTTTTTTTTGTACTATATAGAAGCAGTAACATGTTAAAACCATTAAATTATCGAAACGAGCCTGGTTCGATGTGAAACGGTGGCGTAGAAACGAACTGAGCGGATTCTACGAGCTATTTGTTGTATTTGAAAAGCGCCATTTCTGTGTGCCGATTTAAGCGATTGCCACTTCAGTTGAGTTTTCGGAAGAAATTTATTAAAAATATCGATGTTTACACGCCGCGGTCTTCTCTTGTGGAGTCTTTGCTCAACAATCGTCTAAAACTATTTGACGTGTTTGTTTAGAGCTCAAAATTGAAACGCTTAAAAGTTGTTTACGTGATTCAGTGGTTTTTACTATACCGCGAAATTTAACCAAAAAAATAAAAAATCGCATAATAATACATAATACGTGAGCCTGTATAATGAACAGCGTTTTCCATAGAAATTTACAAAAATTCGATTACAACCTACTCAAGTACAAAACTCAGACTTTGGCACGCAATAATAGTTTAAGAGTAAATTTTAGTTGGCTACGCGTTATTCTTTTTATTCTTTTTTTTTTTTTTTTTTTTTTTTGATATCGTCAATTATGGACATTAACTGGCGCGAGTGAAATTTTGGGAAGTGCCCTTTTTTCTTTTCTTGCGTGTCGGGAGGGGGGGTCAATTAAGGACCTTTACCCAGAAACAAGTAGAAAGGAAAGAAGTCGGTTATATTTTAATCCGATCAGATATCTTTAATAAAAGAGAACAAATAGTAGAAATAAATAATGGGAGAGGGGAAGACAGGATACAAGAGGTACAGTAAGGAGTAGGAAGTTCAAACCTCAGCAGATGGGAATACAAAGCAGAACGTTCCGTCGAAAAAGAGATGAACACTCAAAGAACACATGATCGGTGTCGCAAATAAATGCATCAAAAGGATAGAGAAGCCGCCAATGTGAGGAAGAAATCAGGGAAAAACGAAATCGGGAGAAAAGCAACAGAGAATGGACATAGCGCAGACGAACAACCGAAACAACATCAGAACTGCGAAATGAAGGATACAAAAGAAACCACGAATATGGAGGAAGGCTACACAGACAGGTAAAAGGAACTGTAGGTGAATACATACTTGTTTACCACCGGACCCCGTCGAATCAGCATCCGTGTAAATGGGATAACATGAGAAGGAAATAGGGAATTGATAGTGCTGCACCAATACCTGTTTAATTGTGGTTTTGTTGGGGTAGGTTTTTAGAAAACGAGGGAAGAATAGGTGTATCTTAGAAGGATGACAGAGATCAGTGTAGTTGAAGGGAAAATAGGAGAGATTATTAAAGAAGATTGTGTAAGGCCAAGTGTGTGTGTATGTAGTAGTGGCATTTGGACGAGGTCCTACCCAAACGGAGCACCACTGCCTAACCAACTGTGCCATATTAGCTGGCTGAGTTCATCGTTAAAGAAAAAACAATTTGCGATCTATGCAACAATTTATAACGTTTTTTTGTTGTAACAGTTTTATCATAAGGTTTTTTTCGTATTACTCTCCCCCCCCCCCGCCAAGAATGATGTTTTCATTAAATATATAAGTTCAATCGCTATGACTTTGCCACACTCCTGGACCCCCCGGATGATCATTTTTTAGAATTTCTATGGAAAAGTCCGTTTTAATAGACTATGTCAAATTAGGCGCTATAAAAAAGTTGCAGACTAAATGTTGCGCAAAAGTGATAATATATAGGTATGTAACCGTAATTTATTAAACTACTATAGAAAATTATACGAGGGCGAAAATAATCACGAGAACGTTACAAATTTCGAACCAGAGCCCGAATTTCTAATTAATGAAATAAAAATAATCGTAGAAAAACTAAAGTCTAATAGAAGCCCAGATGGTATAGCTAACGAACATATCAAAACACAGGAGGAGACAATTTAATTAAATCTCTAGCAATACTTTCCAACAATATATCCTAAGAACAGGTAATAGACCAGAAGAATGGAAATATTCAGATATAATAATATTATTTGAAAAAGTGGTAGACAAAAAATCGAAAATTATCGCCCCATTACTACTTTAACCTTAAGTATTCCGAAATTGTTCTCAAAATTACTAGAAATTAGATTAATACATTTTTTAGAAGCCCAGTAACCGAGTGAACAAGCCGACTTTCGAAAAACGACCACCTCCATACAATAAACCAAATAATAGAAAAAAGTAACGAATATCAGATAAATACACATATTTAGTCCTAGTTGACTACAATTAAAGCGTTCGACTCTTTAAAGCATAAATACATACTTAAAGCACTGTACAAGCAAGGGGTCCCAGAAAATTTCATAAGGTTAATTCACGAAATGTACAAGGGACTTAAAGGACGTATAGTAACGGACATAAAAGGGGAATATTTTTCAATTAATAAAGGGGTTAGACAAGAAGATCCACTCACTCGAATCTTATTTAACTGTACACTAGAGGAAATTTTTAGAGAAATGGATTGGGAAAATAAGGGAATAAATGTAAATGGTAAGTGATTATCTAATCTGAGATTTGCAGATGACATTATCCTACTTTCCACTTCTTTAGAAGAATTGAGGGAAATGTTGCTAGAGCTGGACACATGAAGGGAGCAAAAGTTGGATTATCTATTAACACCTCAAAAACTAAAATATTAACTATAACCCAGAGAGAAAAATACAGGTAAATAATAATCGAATAGAAATAATGAGCAAAGCAACATACACTTAGTGGTCAATAATTATCATTTGAAAATAAGATAGAAAAAGAAGTAAACGGAAGAATTACTAAGTCGCGGAGTAAATACTGGTCACTAAAAAGAATATTTAAAGGACCTTTCAGTAATTACCATAAAAGTCAAATTTTTAACATATCTATATTACCCGTCTTAACTTATGGTTGTCAAACTTGGACACTGAACACAAAAATTATAAATAGACTAAGGACATTACAAAACACACTAGAAACATTAATGCTTAATATAAAGATAAGAGATCGAATAAAAATAAAAGAAATAAAAAAGCTTCTAAGATATAATATTGACGTGGTACACCATGTTAGAAGGAGAAAATGGGAACAGGCTGGCCATGTAATAAGATTAACAGATGACCGTTGGACATATAAGATCACTTTCTGGTACCTTTCACATTACAGACGGAAATGAAGTCACCAAAAAGGTACATGGAAAGATGAAATAAACCAATTTTTAAATAACAGTCAGTTTGAAAAAGTAGCAATTAATTGATTAACATTTGGAACGGTTAATACCTTTGCTCTGCACGGGTCGAGGAAATTTTATCTATAAATAATTATTTTTCTTTGTAACGATTATGTATAATTTTCTCAATAAAGGTATTTTGATTTTGATATATATATATATATATATATATATATATATATATATAACCGTTAGGAAAACGTTATATTGCATGATTTTCATATTACGTCCGACGTAAAAATTATACAATGAATAATACACGCGTTAATGACTTTTCATTGTTACGTCGAGTCTCATAGAAAAATCCTGTAACGAAATCCTTAACGCTTTCGTGTCTCACGTTTATAAGACATTTATTTCACTTCGCGAGTCAGTCAAAATCAAAGATACCACCTGGGCGTCCATGGGGCTCCCATGCCGAGGTTCTAAGAATCGAGTTTTTATATATTACGGAACTTTTGAACTATTATCGCATGGACTTAAAGGTAAATATATAATGTTTTTTTGTTTTTTTCGTGCTTTTGTTTATTTTTTTTTCACAACGAATCAGTAAGATACTTAATTAAAACGTCGATAAAAAGTTTTGTCCCAGAACCTACAGCCGAGAAATAAGAAGGAATACTATCCGTATATAGTACAAGCGAATTTCGAATGTAGAAGCAAACCGATTTCAATTTTTTCCGGAAAATTTACCGAATATTCTCATTAACACGAGATAGTCCAGATTCCTAAAAACAGCGGTTAAAAATTACTTTCCTCGCACCGGTTATATATATATATATATGTATGTATACAGTAGAATCCCGATTATCCGACTCTAATAGCAATGAAAAAAAAAAAACAAAACAATATAGCAGACTCCCGATTATCCGACTTTTTCGGTATCCAACCAACCTTCAGCCCCGATTAGGTCGGATAATTTGAAGTCTACTGTATTTCAAATAATTTCAATTTGTGATTTGTAATTACTAAGTATGTATTGTTTTTTCACTTATTCGTTCCTTTTTTACGCCAAAGTTCAATTTTTTAAATGAATAATTTTTTTTCAATTTTATGCACGTTATTTAGTACGTTGAAGTATTCATTTCGGATTATCCGACTTTTTCGGTATCCGACCAACCTTCAGTCGCCCCGATTAGGTATGCTGATTCGGAGTCTACTGTATATACATACATATTGTACAAAAACCGAAGCAGTTAAAAACGATGATACATTTTAGTACTAACGTAATTTTATCGATAAAGTATTTCTAATTTGATGTTTTAGAGTACTTTCTTTCTATTATCGAATTTTCTTATAAGCACTGTGATTTTGCGGAGAGTATTTTTGGTTATTACCGTGATCTGTACGTATTCTTGTAATTAGTTGTTTACGAGTATTAGAAGTCATTATGTAGTTGCTTTAATATCGATTTTATGTTCAAAAATACAGTTGTATTCTACAAATGCATTAATAACTTCCCATCCCCCCCCCCCCCAAAAAAAAATGTATATATATATATTTTTATTTCTTTTTATTCCAGTGTAAAATTTAATCACAAAAGTAATTTTCCAACAGCTACTTTGGTTGAATTTTAAATGGTAAAATAAAAACGTCACTCATACCGATTCTGAGATTTTTTTTTTTAAGAGTTGATTTTTACATATCCGGATAATAAAGCAACCTGGCGTGTTTTAATTTGTGATTTTTTTTTATTATTTTTTTCTTTCACTTTGGGCTCGTCAATTGTGAACGTATACAAATTTTATCACCGACAATTTAACTCTTGTGCACGATGGATAGGTAGAGGTATTTTTAAAATACCGACAAATAGATATTGCTGAATTGTTTTAGGGCATTCTCGAACTAGTTCCGTGTCTGGTCCTTTTAGAATCCATTTGGAAAAAAAAAAAAGAAATGGTGCAAATGCTACTATATGACTAGGAATTTGTGATTCAAAATTGTTGGTTCACGTAAATGTCGCGGTGATCATACAATTTGACTTTTCGGTTTTCGTTTCGAATGAAAAAGGGTTGTTACTACCTCGACTAACAAAGAGCGTCACTACCTTTCATGTATGTATTTTTTTATTTTGTACGGAAATTTTTGAACAATCTGATAAACTGACAACATATGAAACAAGTAAGTTTAGTTTATGTACACTATATTGTTGCATTTAATGTTTTTAAAACAAAAAATTTTTTAATCGCTACGATTTAGTTGCAACCATTCGGTCACATTTTGTTGAAACCGTTAATCTTTTTATCATTTCAGACTGAACGAAAATTCCATTAAACTATTTCAGCGCTATAAACCGATTCCATTAAATTACGAATAAGCGTTTTAATACGTATTATAAAATAAATCTAAAACCACAGGAGAAACCATAGTCATCAAGGAGCGAGATTGTAAATAAATTATTAAACTGAATTAAATAAAATAATAAAGACTGGATTATACACAAACGCTAAGATATTTTTAAAATGAAGTTTTAAAAGGTTATTTAAAAGTAATAATTAAAACAAAAGTTATCCTAAACAGGAACCTTACATACGTAACAATCAAAGGCGCACGCAGGATTTTTTTTTTGGTTGGGGTTAGAATTTAGAAGATGAGTTAGGGGGTGGTAACTCGGTACCTCGACTAAGTACCCATCTATTTCCGTGGTTTGTAAATTAAAGTAAAAAAAAAAAAATACAAAATTAACGAATATTATTTTTTAAAAAGTTACAAAACTGACGAATTTTATTTAAAAAAAAAAAATAATAATAGAAACGTAACATTATGTTTGTAATAAGCACAAATTAGATAAACATACGAATTTTATTTAAGTAAAACAAAACATTACAAAATAAAATTAAGATTTCGAAGATTTGTTGGGGGGAGCAATGGCCCCGTAGCACCCCCCTTGGGTGCGCCAATGGTAACAATTAATATACAAACGGTGCATTAAATTAGAATAAATACGTTAATAATATTTCTCGTTTATTTTAGCGTTAAATTCGAACTGTTTTAATCTTTATATGATTTTTCAAAATCTACATTGTTATGCATTATACATATATATATATGTGTGATACATACAAAATCAGCCGCTTATTTCTTCTATAATTTTCAATGTCTAATAGTCCGTTTTTCATTTCTGGTGTCTACAGTGGGGCTGTAGATTTTTCGGTAAATGTTGTTCAATTATCAGCGCCTGTTTCATGGTGATATTACCCGATTAACTTTTATTAAGGAAATTTTATAAACAATTTACATGTGAAAGTAAAATGCAAAGAAGCATGTATAAAAATAATATATTATTTGAATTAGGTCAGTGAACATTTCAAAAAAGCGCGAAAAACTTCGCACGCTTTCGAAACTTTCTCGGGTGAAATGTGTAGGTCGACGGTTAAACATTTGATATCTACGGAGCGGTCGAAATGGCAGAGGTGTCTTCTAAAAGGCGATCTAAGATATATACACACCTATCATTCGAATATTTGAGTTAAGATGTGAGTGAAAATTGGTAAAAATGGTTCAAAAACCATCTGACGGCAGTTATAAATGAGAGAATACACTGAGTACAGATAAAACATGAACCATTAATAACTTTCTTCCTTTCTAACGGGACGAGAGTGATTACTTGTAAAGTATCAGGTTTTTATGAAGGCTATCGTAATTTTTTATCGCTCTGATTTCTATTTCACAATAATCAGCGACATGCGGAGAGAGCAATTTTTCCATTTCCTTGATACATCGATGTTAGTTTAAATTTGATTCAATATTTCGGCCATTTTATTCGGTATTCCGGCTTTTTTCGTATTTTAAAAGAAACAAAAATAAAATGAATAAATAAAAAATATTCCCGGAAAAAGGTTAATACAAATATTAAAGACATCTCTTGTAATTAATTTAATAGCAATTACTTGAACGTATAAAATATATATATATCAGTGCGTGTATTTCAAAATATACGCTTATAATTAAATATAATGAGATTTCGGTTACTTAGATTACACAGCACACTAAAAACATCTAATAAATAAAGTACAATACCACGAGACTCCATCATTAGAGGTTTTGAGTACACTGACTGCTTATTAATAAATCATGTAAACTATTCTTTTTATTAAGTAAGATTTCTTCAGTCCGCCAAAGAAAAAAAAAAAAAAAAACAAGAAAGAAAAAAAAAAGTACAAGAAAGAAAAAAAATTATAATGCATCAAATTGATGGTAATTTAATTTGTCCGTACATTTTGCCAAAGGGTGTGATTTTGTCTAAAAATTAACATGTATAAAAAAGAAACACTTATGGCAACTAATGCAAAATCTAATCATCCATAACTCTATATAAGTATTAATTTTACGCACGTCTATAGATAGAATACCATTACATAGCCGAACTCAATATTATCAAAACTATAGCAATTAATAATACATCGACCATGCTACAAAATAATCCTCGGATTCATGACAAATGATGATGACGCTAACCATCTATATAAATATTAATAAATGTAAACAATGCACCAATCCGGCACTAAATAACTATTATTAATAAATTAATACGACCGACTGTTGCATTTAGTGTATTAAATGTAGCAGATCTAATGGAATATATTATATAAGACTGACGCGCCATAATAAGCAGATCGCTGTTATTAAATATGGACGTATTCAAAAATCTTCCATTTCCGAATATGTAACAAAAGATAAACATAAATGAATCAACATCAACGCTGATATGAATATCTTAAAATGTGCAAAAATTTAATGAATATTAAATTACGCTGAGGCCTATTATATAAATAAATTTGAAAATATTCTAATTAAAAATTTCTTTTTAATTAAAATTAATAATTAACTTTCATTATTTATTTAAATTTATCCATCTATCTATCTATTTATATATATATATATATTAACATTCGATCATCGTCATCATTTGTCCTCAATCGTTAGATTGTTTTATAGCAGTATGACATTCGCCTCTTCTTCTTGCCAATCTCTTCATTTCTAGGTAATTGCTACATCTCAGGTCTTTCACAGTCTGTGTCATATACTTGTATCGAGGAAGACCTTTGGCGTTGTTTCCATCTATCATTCCTTTCATTATTGCCTTCATTAAGCCATCGTGCCTTCAAATATGCCCAACCAACTGGTACTGTCTTTTGATCAACTTATTAAAAGATGTTGATTCGTTTCTGCTCATTTTAATACTTTTTTATTAGTAATTTTATCTGTCCATCTGATATTCATCATTCTTCTCAGACACCACATTTCAAACGAATTTAAATTCTATTTTTGGTTGACAGTGTCCACGTTTCGCAGCCATACAATGTAACATTCCAAATAAAACTCTTCAGGAATTTTTTTCTTTCATCTATTGATGTTGATTTGGAGGCCGGTATTAAATTGTGTTTTTGGGGAAATATGACTTCCATAATATTTGCACGGTTCGGCGACTGAATTTGTTGCAGAAATAATACTTTCACATTCCGTTAAGACGCGGTCTTTATTGCCTGAAATTATTCAAACATCTTAAGAGAGTTACTTTAGTTCTGTCTCTCTCTCTCTCTCTCTTTCTCTCTGCGGTCTGTTGTGCGAAGTGTGCGCAGAAGTTGGATTATTCTATTTATGCACGTTTGTCGTTTAAGGTTACTCTAACGTGTTATTCATTATTTATTTATTTATTATAAATGTATGTTTTTTATTTAAAACTGCAATGACTATTACAACAAATTATAGGTAGCTTGTGCGATTATGAATGTATTGGCGAGGTAAAAATATGTGAGATAATAAAAGCTTTAGACAAAACATTTACGTGGTGTCTTGAGATTTATAGAGAGTAGGCGGAAAATACGAGTGAGCGAGACTAAAAAAAAATAAATATATTAAATGGACTATCGAAGAAACTGATATTTAATCGAAAATAATAGGTGAAGACTAATAAAACTGATACCGGATAAGAGGCATGTAATGGAAAAAAATTAATAATCTTAATTTTAATCAGAAAGTCTGTAAGGACCTTCAGGTCGTAAACATGTGGGAGCCGCATTTATCTCCTTGGGACGATGTTGGGCGTACTTTTGACAGTCTGTGACAATATGCTGGACCGTTAGCGGAGCTTGACATACGTCGCATACTGGTGGTAGCTGGTTGCTAAGTAAGTACGAGTGCGTGGCAAGAGTATGTCCAAGCTCTATTTACAGCTGTTTCCAATCTTGGTAAGCTGGCTTTGTCAATGAGTTTGGGCCATGCTGAGTGGTCTTTTTTGGTGCTACCCAGAATACTTGGTCGCGCATGAAATGATCGACTCCACGAACTTAAAATGTTCTGGATAGAGTACTGTACGTAATCCATTCCTATAGTTATCGGAAAGCAAATCTGCGATGGCCATCGAGCCGCACGATGAACAGCGTCATGGAAAGAAATACTTCGATGGCTTCTTGGAATCCAAACAAAGTTAATTTTCGTATTAAGACTACATAACTGCAGAATGAAAAACATGATATGATCAACAACTGCTACTTTGGAGTTTAAAGCCTTTATGTGTTTTAAAGCCAGCAGTTTGAGCAAATTACCTAGTGGTTAGACGGAAGATCAGCGATCTGGAGTAGACACTGAAGCAAAGCCATTAGCTCGGCCGAAAAGACTGACAGCATGGACGGAAGGTTGCGATTTTGTTTTGGATGGAATAAGCTCCACCTACATGTGATGCTGTTTTGGATGCATCTGTGTAACATTTAATCGATTCTGAGACCGCCGGTGTAATATCTTTCGTAAGATCTCTTGTATCTCGTGGTTTGGTTTATTTTTGATTTCTGCTGAAGAAAGGTCTCAACAAACATCAGGTCTGAACTGGCTCCATGGTTAGAGGACTGTTGGTATTCTTTTTATAATGTCGCGTTGAATTTTTAATGGAAACTGGAGTCCGAACGATTTTACGAGTTCATTGATGTGGGCTTGATTTGGATGGAGTTGATGGCTGGCAACAGTTACTGCATATTTAATGCAAAGAGCAAAGCGATGGAGTGCCACTGAAGTAATGGAGGCTAGCCGTCGGCGTTGTCGGAAAGGCTTTCAGTACTAGCCGAAGTCCGGCAATTTTGAATTTTGTCCAATTTGTTGAGTAGGCATTGACTAGCGGATGCGTATATGATAGACCCGTAGTCCAGTCTGGAACGGATAAGAGCGTAATAGATGCTGAGTATGTAGAACTTCTTGGTCCGAAGGACTTATTGCTCATCATCTTGAGGATATTAAGTAGCGATATACAGGAGTGCTTGATTGCGAGAATGTGGGTTTTCCAGGTTAGTCTTGAGTCAAAATGTAATCCAAGGAATTTGTATTCCTTCGATTGCTTTATCGTTAAATTATTTATTGTATCGGGTCTGATCGTTTTCTAGTAAAAATAACATAAGTTGTTTTTTGCGGTGTAGGCCTGTGGTCATGCTCCATACCTGTATATTATCTAGATATTTTTGTAAAAAAATTTGAGCGTGGTGGATATCTACCGTTTGTAATGTGATATTTAAATCATCCGCAAAAAGTCTGGCTGTAATAGGTGAGGGGATGTACTCGATAATATTGTTCATCAGAATGAGGAAGCAATGAACGCTTAAGACGCTGCCTCTTGGTACTCCATTTTCAATAATGAAATCCTGCGAGTAACTGAGTCCCATTCTAACTTTAAACGAACGGTTGGAGAGAAAATTCTTAATAAACTTTACTAATCGTCCTTTTATGCCCATTTTTACCAGCAACTGTCCAGGCCGTGTCGTATGCCTTCTGGATGTCAAAAATATTGAGAATAAATATTGATTTTCTTAAAATGTATTTAATATTTCTTGTTGTACAGGTGAGCGAGAATGTTTCTGTATTTTCGGAAACCAGATTGACTTTCGGGAATGAGGTTATTACAAGTTCTTATGCGCTACAGGTAAGTGAGACGGGCCGGTATGACAATGGATTTACCCGTTCCTTGCGTAGTTTCAGAACCGGGATAACAATCGCTATTCTCCGTAAACTTGGGAAACAATTCTCCGACTAGATTTTGTTGCAAATATTCAGTAAAAGCTTCTTCAAGTCAATAGTTAGATGTTTGAGAAATAGAGGGGAGTTTAGGTCTGGTACTGGAGCAGTGTTGGTTAGATTATTAATGTCATTATTTATTTCTTGTTCTGTGAATAGCTGGTTGAATTCTTCATGGTTATTAGACTCCATTTGTAAATGTTCTTGTTCTTTTTTAGCTTTATAAGTTTGGAATTCTTCGCAGTAATTGCTATTAGCGGAGATCCTAGCAAGGAAATTTCCAAGGATATTTGCTACTTCAGCGGGATCTTGGGTGAAAGCTGATGAGTTTTGTAGTGTGATTGTTGGGGAAAGTCTTTTGACTCTGTTTAAAATATTAATTTTCCGCCAAATTTCAGAAGGATCGGATTCAGAATTGGTTTCCGAGATAAATTTCTCCCAGCGTTTTTTTCTTTTGTGGTTGGGTTGCTTTATTTACCATTTGGGCCACCTCCCGATGACATCTGTCGGATAGATTACGTTTGAAATTTTTAAGATTTAAAAGCGTAGGATTTGTTTGTTCCACAGGGGTTTCGAGAGGGGCTGGGGGTTTTGGTAGGCATGTTGTGTCCTGTTCAACAGATGCTGGTCCAACGACCGGTGTGGGGTCTACATCGTTAGTTGGATTAATATCTATCTGGCTTAGAGGTTCTGTTAAGGTACTAGCCTTTCTGGATATAGAACCATCGGATTCATCATATCTGTAGATTTTGTCACTCTTCTACATTTTGAGGGCAGTTGGTATTTGAGTGGTCTCGGGATTTACACACGCTGCACCATTTACCCCCGGGTGATAGAAAAAATTCTAAAGGTTTCGTTTTCGTAGGTGAGAGTTAATGATTCGGGCATACCGTTCATTTCATCGTTGGAAGGTTGGATATATACGTGGCGTCTAAAGCTTTTAATATGTCTAAATTCTTCATCACTTAGTCCGGCTTTCAAGAACGTGATTAGGGAAGAAAGTTTCAATTTAGCGGTTGATAGAGCTTTTTTGATAATGGAGTGAGGAATATGAGGGGAGACATTTGAAAGTGTGAGGCGTTCGGAAGTATTGATCAATTTTCGTATGCGAATGAGGATATTATCGATGGGGACAGTAGAGTAGTTTTCGACTACGTGTTATCGGCAATATCCTTTGATTTCAGGTACACACAGATACGCTCGTTGTTTGTGATATTCGGGAAGAAAAGATAATATTAGACGGGTGAACGAGTTCGCTAATTGCGGAGATGTAGTCTCTAAATTTAATGTTATCGCCTGATCGCGACTGATTCATTTTGTGTAATCGAGCTGTGCATTGGTCGACTGTCCTTAAAAGATCACCGTGCAAAACAATATAAATAGATATCGGAATAAATGCGAAAATATACCAGATAATAAATGAAACGATCTTGGTTTTACAAGACTACAAAATTAAATTAAACCATTCGAACACGCGACGAACAACTGCGAGCGCTCAAAACTAAATTATTTTTATATAATAATTTTAAAGAGATATTCATTTCAAAAAAAACTCCAGATTGAATTAAGGCGAGAAAATACAAAACAGTCCGAATGATTTATGTCGCACTATCAATGTTTAAAAAATTTAACGTCCCCTGCGACTGCTCGTGTACAAAAGTCATGCGACTGGAATAATATTGAAGTTATTCTTTTGTAAAATCTCTTTTCCGCGCAATTCAAGTTTGTGCCCGTAGTCGTGAGTTCGGAAGCAGGTATAAATTGCGACACTTGCATGGTCAGTAATTTATCGGTGGAGCTAATTTTAGCTTTTTTTTATCCAAAGATGCGTAATGCTTTCGTTTTCAGTAGGCCTGTGGTGAAAAATTAGGGTCCGACTGAACACCGTTTAAAACCTCCAGAGTATATACGGAAAAATAATCTCGCCCGTCGTATCACTGGCCTCCGGTTATTGGATTAGTTTACGACGAGGCAGCGTTCTTTGGCCACTACTTGTACGAAAAGACCGTTAGTCTCGATTTTTTTTTTTAATAAGTTCGATCGACTTGCTCGCATTAATTTTTTATCGACTATTACTAATGAGCGTTCAGTCTTTCCGGAAATTTTCTCTGTCATGCTGTTGGCATTTATTTGACTGTGAATGAGCAGTGTAATTTGATAATTGTTAACATTGATTTATTTATTTATTTAAAAATTTACTTGAGCTCATCTATAGGGAGATATGAACTCGGGTAAAGCGGTAATAATTTCCGATGTTTTAGGAGTATCGTTCGAATACCTAACCAATTAGGCTATCTAACTAATGAACATTTATTATCCGCTTATCAGTTCTTATTTAATAAATATTCCCAAATTATATATATATATATATATATATATATATATATATATATATATATATATATATAAACGCACAAGTTATTTTACTATATTAAATTCACAATAATTTAAACGAATTTTCGCAACGTGTTTCGGAGAACAATTCTCCATAATCATGGGTACTTAGTCTCCATGTTTACAATAGTGTTTTGGAATAAACGTATTATTAAACATGCCTTTACCCACAGTCTAAAATAGCTGTATAATGACAACAAAGTATGTATAATATTAGTAATACAATTAATATAATGAAGTATAATACAGATAACGATAATAATAATAATAACTAAAATTCTCGCTAATAACAAAGTAAAAACTGAAAATGATAATAAAGTTATTAGAGAATCCGTGTATATATAAAGGGTGGCGTAAGGATTTATAAATGGGCCAATGTAGTGCTGGTGAAAAAGTCGAAATAAAGGATAAATAAACTTTGCAAACAAAACTGACTCATGTTTACAAAAGTATTTATTATCACCCTCGATCGTCACAAACTCTATTTTTACTTCAACAATACGGTGATAATAATGATAATGATGATACTACTACTACTACTACTACTACTAATAATAATAATAATAATAATTTCAGTTTTCAATTTTAATTTATTAAAGTGAAACTTCTTACGGCACGGTACGGAAAAATTTTCGTTACGCGTTAAGCGTTAAACATAAGGTAGGTATGTATTTGTGTGTATGTGTAAGTATGTGTAAGTGTCTGGGTCTAGTAGTATACCAAAATGAGTAAACGTATAGTTAAGTATTTATACTACGGGACTTCGTATAGTATATAGTTTATGAGCATTCTCATATATATATATATATATATATATATATACATGTAATAAGTACGTGTACACACCACTCTATAGAAAAATATTCACGATACGATACATTATACATTTAGTCTGTTAGTGAGTTTTTAAATCATATGGACGCCTCTCTAAAATCAATATGACAAAATACCTATGATTTAAAGTGGAGATTTTGATGTCAATTTTGCTTTAGACAACTCTCTATAATTGATTGAATTTTTAAAAGACAATTTGAACTTATCTCTACAAAATAACAGGATGATATCAACGACAAAATCAAATATAACGATTGATGCTGTGTTTTCAAGATTTTTAGATGATATTGAGTGCAAAACTTATCATTTCTTATTTTAGTTACCATAAGCTTTTGATAACAAAAGTATGTACTGAAACACCCATAAGCATAACTGAAATAGACCAATGATAAAGATACTTTTTTATAAATGTATATAATAAAATTTTTTGAATTTATTATTTATTGAAAATGAAAATTTTGTTTATACTGATACCCTTTCCATCCCAAAAATTAATTTAAAATAAAACTTTATTATAGAATTTAATACATATAAGCCAAAGAAGTTTCACTTCTTCTGCGTGCACACACTGATCATTTCTTTTTTTTTCTTCTATAATTCCACAGATGGATATGAAATATTTCTTAGATAATATTTTTTAAAACTAAAATAAAAATATTCCCTAAAAACAAAGTAAAGTAAATTAAAGAAGCGTATATAAATGAATGGTTTATAGTAAGGTCGTTTCCTTAGGGGGGGGGGGGGGGTAAAGTTAATTTCGGTAAAAAAAGGCTCATTTTCAATAATTTTTCTTCATGCTCCAGTGAATGCAAATATATTTTATTAAGTGTAATACAATAAAGTAACATTTGAACAATATTTTCTGAAATTTTAAATAAGAAATATTAAAAAATAAGCCGTTAGCAGCAAATCTTCGAAGAAGCCTCAAAAAAAAGCTGTTTTGCGGTGGACACTATATCTCACCACTGGTTATCTGAAATCAAAACAATCAAAATGCTACTGATAGTTAATCATTTTCTTGAGGTAACGCTGGGAGGATTTTTTTTTTTTTTGATTTTTTAATTTTTGTTAACACTTGGAAGTCAAAAACGCGATTTTCGCCTAACAAAATCGACAAATTTTGTATTGTAAAATAAGGAATAATTAAAAAAAAAAAAAAACCTTCCAATGTTACCTCGTAATTGATGTGCAGAAACACTGTACAAAATTTCAAAAGAATCGGTGCATTAGTTTTCGAGTTACAGTGTCGACGGGATTTAAAAATGTCAAGTGCGAGAAAAAGGCTTTAAAGTTTTGTGTACAAAAAAATTTGACTTAAACATCAGTACGCGAGTGTTTCTTCTAATATTCTTATTCAGAGTCACCCATAAAGCTCATAAAGCTCACAACTTTCAGCTGTAAAATCTAAGGCAGCTTTTTGCTCTTGTCGACGTAGAATTCTGCCTTCTTTACTTTCAAGTGCAGCTTGTTGCTCCACTCTGTTTATGCTCGTTCAATCTACCATGCCTGTCCATTCGTGAGAACTTGACCCTGTACTGATGCTTATCTCTTGCATAAATGAGACCAAAGCAAAATAGCCCTCATTGAACATACATGAAGCCACATGAGCTGTGATTTCAACAACATCTGAGGTAAACTCTCACTGTTGTTTTGAGTGAGTCCTCCAAGATATCGTTGCAGAAGTGCCCCCTTACTCAAGTCTTCATATATCGGTTTAATTCCTTCAGAAACGTCATTTTCAAGTGCAGTGTAACTGTGTTTGAATTACTTCAGGGCATTTGCAGCTGCAGCTTTCTGCCATTCACACCACGAGTCTTGGCCGCTCGGGCATTTGTCGTGCTGCGGTTTCTCGTCCAGCAAACAGTAATAGTAGTAAGTAGCCCAAATGGCACAAAAGTATTCAGTTTTTTTTTTTTTTTTGACGATGTACCTTTTGCTTCGACATCGCCTGTCTTGCGTTTCTGTGGAGGTATTACTTTTTTTGATTGATTTAATCTGGAACAGGTTCTCTTGCGATCTTCTCTGCTAATTTTCTTCGGCATTTTACTAATAATAAATACACAATCACAGCGAAACTAGAAAATACAAAGTTCAAAAGAGCACGAAACAGCTTCCAGGTAGCCGCGCTACGTAGCTGCCCAGTAGGTGTTCAAAACCGGAGCGGAGCACCGCTCACTCAAAACCCTATAGGTCCGTTAGTTTTGTTGCGATCGATTTCAAATTTTAACAAAATAATTTTAAAATGTTGTACATCCATATAAGCAAATAAAAAAAAAAAGCAAAAAAAAAGTTTAAAAACTTTACCCCCCCCTTAAGTTGAAATAATAATAATTATGATAATAATAATCAATCAAACAATCAATTAAGCAAGCAATCAATCAATCAATGATTATTATCATTATTGTTACACAAGGTCCACAGATGTGCTACAGAGCGCGAGTAGTAGAAGGTAGTACAATTAAAGAAATGTATAAATAAACATGAATAGGTACGTAATGAAATCAGTAAGATTAATTAACAAAAGAAATGAGCGAAAAAATGAAACGCAACCTGTAATTTTAAAAGAAAGAAAAAAAAGGAAAGGGGAGTAATAATAATAATAATAAAATAAAATCAAATCAAATCAAACTTGATTATTAGTATTATTTTACAATCACAAATGCGCAGTTTTGCCGGAGGAGTTTATTCATACAGTGATGTAATTAAATTTTGCGAAAATTACAATAAACATTAATACACGCAAAAATAAAAATAAGACAAACAAAAAATGAAGGAATAAAGTTAAAATAAAAAAATAAAAGGAAAAGGATAGACGTAAATTTAGCACTATTAATACAGTAAGAAACGAAGTCTAATATGAGAATGCAGTCTCGTAATTAGCATTTAATAAAATAAACGATTGTAACATTAATAACGATATTTACATACATGTAAAACAATTTAGTGCAATTTAGCAAATTATGTAGTACCAATTATTTTTATAATAATAATAATAATAATGATAATATTTCGAAATTTAATGTAAATTCTTTAATATAAACAACTGATATTTTGAATTGCAATAATGGTATTTAATGAACGTGATGACTGTCTGTTTTCAATTAGAGCGACTTAATTATGTTTACCTAGAACGAGGAGAAAGAAAATAAATTAATGGCTGGTCGGTCTTTTTGCCGAATCAGAAAATTGATTTTTCCCGTGCTTAATATTTCGATTTCGACGGAAAGTCGAAATTATCTTTCCAGCGAGACGATGTTCCGCACTAATTTCCTATCGTGCCGCTCTTACATTTCAATCGGTTTTGTTTGCTAGCGATGCTACGGCACCGACGACGAAAATGAAATAGTAAACATTGCAATTCTCCTGAAACCTAATATGCAAATTTTCCGTTTTTTACCTTGTTTATCGGGTTAGATTGAAAGGGTCGCGGAATTTCGCTTTTTCCGCTTCATGTCAGAACTGTTTGGTGCGGCCCTATTCACCTTCACGCAGGCCTGCGCTCGAAAAAGAACGTTTAGAAACCGTCTGTGCCCTATGGACACTATCAAGCTCTCGGAAGGTTTGCTGCTGATTCTCATAGGATGATTACGAGAGTGGTTCGGTAAGTTGGCACGGAAGATCCGATAGGCCTCGCTATTTAGGCTATCGGTTCTACTTGAGGATGGCCTGGCGGGGTGCTACCACTCGCGCAAACAGTGCGCGAAATGTTGTGGGAGGGGGGGGGGAGTAGCTCTGATATGCGATCGTTGATATGGTAACGTTGCTGGGCTATCAGTACGTTCACGTCGTTCAGGGTGGCTGAGATTGTCCATACACTGGTGACTAAAATCCCGACGGCCATCGGCTGAAGTTACTAAGGTTATCTCCCCCCTCGAGTCAGTGTACTGTCCGGAAGTAGAAGACTTCGGGGCAGTTATTGCAAATGCAGCAGGTAACGCGAAAACTTTCGGTTATCACTATGTGTCGTCGCATGGGAAGAATGTTGGTTATACTATGTGCGCTAGTGTAATGTTCGCAGTGCAATCAAACACTGAGCACGACGCTTTCTTGAGTTCTCGCTTAGGTAATTGGTGGATAATATTTTTGCGAACCTGAACCATGCAAAGAGACCGACGGTCAGGAGCACGGAAGGTGTTGAGAAACTTCCTGCGATATCGCTGCTTGAGAAAAACACAAATTCTTTGGCCGTGCAAAATTTAATCGCATAACTAAATCAGTGCTCCCCGTAAGCATGCATTTTTAGTGTCGAAATCGAACTTTTACTGTTAATAAAAGAATGTAATCGCAAAACTACTCGTATGAGACAGGCCAAGTATTGAAAATATCGGAAATATTTTTTATCGTTTTATTAGTTCTACAAAAAAAAATATGAATGCGTAAATAACTCAAACAATTTATTTAGCTCGTTTGTATTCGATAAGTTGTAAATTTTAGATCTACAAAAATTGTGTACATTCTAAGATGATTATTCTACTTTCCATCGATATCCGGATAAATTTAATATATCGATTAGAAAAACGAGATCATTTAGAAAACTCCATCTTACTTTAAAAATCACCACTTCCAAATACAATCACATTACAAAGGTATCAGAATATTTGATGAATTCGCGGAGGAATTTAAAGTATTTGCCTCAGTCGTAAAAGTCGATATTACTCGGCTAAAAAATTTGTATTTTTCTCAAGCAGCGATATGGCAGCAAGTTCTTCAACACGTTCCGTGCTCCTGACGTTAGGTTCTTTGCATGGTATTAAAAATATGATTTTATATATTATATTCTAGTATCGAGTTATCGCGACTACTTTTTTCATCGGTAGTTTATATTTCAAATTATATTATAGTCGATTTCAGTCGTTTCTTTCGTATTTTTCTATTTATTATGGGAAATATCTCATTTTTTATACAATATAATGTGTAAGCGTGCATATAAAAATTGTTCGTAATTTGTTCTGGCTACGCGCGCATACATGAGAAATTACTCGTGTTTAAAAAAAAATCTATTCTATCCTACGCTGTTGTAATTAAATGATTTACAATTATCGTGTTGCAATTTGAATTTGTCACCGAGACCACTCTAAGAAGCGTTAATATTGTTTAAGAATAGAGTCTCATAATATCCGTGAGTATATTATTAAGCCTTTTATTTTTTTTAAATTATGAAGGAAATTTTAAGGTAGTATTAAATCAAACAAAAAAAAAAAAAAGAAAGAAAAACAATCTTTTTTGATTATTTCTTTTAGTATTAAACACATTTCATCGTTATAATTGCCGACAATCTTAGTTGCGAACGGTATAACGAAATATTCCATTCGTTTAGGAGCAAAAATCTAAGATTTCTACGAAGAAAAAAAAAAACAACGAAAAAACAAAATAAACGGAGCCGGTTCAACAGATAACAGCGACGCTTTTAAGTCCCTGCATGAAATCAGTGGCTTCTTTGACGGGTGCGTTGTGCTGTTTGATGAAATAGGGTTAATTTTAGTAGGGGGGTCATATCGGAAACCGGCGACGAAAGACGGAGGAGGGGACGGGAATTGAAAGGATGTTGCAGAGAGTCGGCGTTTGTTGGAAGAAAAATTAATTGCGCAGAAACGGAGTTTGAAAATCGAATGATGAGAATGGATGATATTTAGTTGACGTAAGTTGGCTTGTAGGCAGCTTTTGATGAAGTTTAATCTAAGACGAGCCTGTTTCGACTTTTTTTCTTTTTTTCCGCTTAAACGGGGGGTGTGGAAGCATAACGTCTAATATAGAAGCGGAAAAGCCGTTTTCTAGCATTTATTTAGTTATTTATTTAGTTATTTATTTATATTTTCTAGCTAGCAATGTCCCTAGTTAATATAAAGCTGAATATTGACTACATAAAAACACGATTCCCCATCGTAAATTATAGCAAAAAAATAAATATCCAAAGGGCTTACAGCCATTTTGATTCGTCATTATAAGCGACATTGTACAATTTTTTTAAAGCGTCTTATTGATTTAAAAAAGCGAAGAAGACGTAATTAGATGCGAAATAAATAAGTAAAAATTACAACCTTTGGCTCCCATCCAAAAAGGAAAGAAAAAGACGTAAAGGGTGAAAAATAATCCTAAACAGTAAAAAAAAAAAAAAAAAAAACAAATTTAATTTCCACAAAAAAGAAAAAAAACGGGAAAAAACAAATTCTCGAATACCGCAAAATGATGGTGTGTAATCAACTGGCGTAAAAGTTTCTTATTTTCCACGTATATTTTCTGTATAATGGGTTTTCCGCCGAAACTGAAGTTGGAGGAGGCTAGATATTTTTATTAATTTTATTTTTTTGTGGTTTCAAAATTCGTATTCGCAGGAATCTGAAGTCAATTTTTCGCTCCTCTTAAATTCAGACATTTATTTATGGGAACGGGTATGCGCTTGTGGAGTATTTTTAAAGCCGACCGCGTTACAAATCGCTTATGAGAAACCTTTCCACTTCAAACAACTTCAATTTGCAAGCCTAATCGTTTAATAAATTTCGCACAAATGCTTACGAATAATAATAATAATAATAAAAGCTCGTCAACTCATCATAAACGACACTCCGAATGTGGCCTAGTTGGTTAGTTAATTGTATTTCGTTCGGGTATCCCGCTAGCCTGCTACTGTGACGTAGTTGGTCAGGCAGTGGTATTTTGTTCGGATAGGACATGGTTAGAACTCGTACATTGACATTTCATTTTTTCTTACCAAGTCAAAACATAGCATATTATATCATAATTATTTTTAACTTAGTTATGTGGTAAGACTCGTGTCGGTACACATTTTTAGCAAGTATTTCATAAACTCGAATGTTTGTTGTTTATGCAAATAAATCATTTTTTTCTTTTCCAAAAATTTCACTTGCGTTGGCTTAGTGACAATAGTTGATGAGCCCAAAAAAAAACAACAACAAACAAACAAAAATCCGCCGCCGCACACTGAAACTTCTAAAAATTTCACTTCCGCCGAGTATAATTACACCCCCCCCCCCAAAAAAAAAACAACAAAAAAAACACAAAACAAGACCTTACCTTTTATTCAAAGAAAAATAAAAATCAGGTTAAAGGCTGAGCTTCATTAATTTCATTCGAAAGAATTATATTACTCGTCGATGTCTTTAGAAGCGATAACACTGCGTAATTTAGAATAAGAGTAAGAATAAGAGTAAGAATAAGAAATATTCACATATTTACAATAAACAAGTAAAGATTACAAGTAAAATTTATATTACTAATTCGTACCGAAAACAACTATATACATTTATTATTTGATATTTTATAGCGGTGATACTACATACGTAAGATCTGTATGGCTATATTTACCAGGAAAAAATACAACAAAGAAAATAAAAAAAAATGTTTTATCTTAAACAATAACATCGGTATACTATCTTATATTTATTGTTTACATTTATCTAGTCAGGAGGTTCAGACATGTTCGCGTGTTCCATGCTGTCTATAATCAGTTTAGTTCTCTATGATGTCATATGTTTTATTCGCCTATGCTTATAATTTCTATATTGGATTTTTATTTTTTTTGATAGTCATAGTTACACCTATTTCATTTACTATTGGAATTGTGCTGATAAGCTGCAGTTTTCGGAAAACTTCTTTGTTCTTTCTTTGATGATCGGTCTCCTCGACATAACGGAATTTTAGTCTTTCGAACGTCCATTTAGTGCCTGTGAATCTTGGTTTATTTAAGATTATTCGGAAACATTGCAACTTTTGTATATTTCTTTTGCTAATATATGACTCCCCCCCCCCGGGGTCTCATAAGCTAATTTCCATCACGATAACTGATACGTCGTGATGTATTGTCCCTCCACATCATAAATCAAAATGGTAATTTTCATTGTAAGTTTTGTTTGATTAAAAATCAGCGGCGTAGCCAACGGGAGGGACCAAGTGGTCTGAATGCCCCCGAAAAGTAAAATTAAAGGTGCTTTTTTGAACTGCATTATCTCTGAACACACTACTATTACGAATCTCGCACAGTCGGCGAATTTCACTGCCTCTGACTACTCTATGCGTATTAGTTGCAGTTATTTTGATGTTGACTTAATTTCCTTTTCTTTTTTTGGTTCCCTACTCCGGATGTAACCAGTTAAGAGCAGGTATTGTTATATATATATATTTTTTTTTTTTTTGTAATAAAGTTCGTCTGCATATTTGAAAATAGCCCGAAGATACGATTCAAGAACAATAATTTTTTCACCTGAAGGGCGCTTTTAAGTACGCGATGGAAGCTAGAAGTCATGCGGGAACTTGTCTCAGAATTTTAGCTAATGATGGAATATTGCTAGCGGTGAAACGGAGAAATACAAATAAGCTGTTGGATGAAGTATTTTTTTCGAAAAAAATATACAAACTGAATAAGGACATGGTTTGTAGTGTAGTCCCGGTGTCAATGTTCTTACAAGTGAATTACGTCTTATTGCTCAAAGGCTTAATTTTCCTTTATTATATAACCAAGATTTATGTCTCGTCGCAGAATTCGCTTTAACATCAATCATATGTCTGCACGTGTAGTATATTTATTTTTCTATAAGATCTGTAAAAGGTCAGTAGGAAGAAAAATACAGCAACGGTAATTCAGCAATTTATAATCATTTTCGTCCCAAGCACTCTATATTCCAAAGAATTCATGTAGCAGCCAACGTTCTTGGTGCATCACGCCGTTCATTAGTAAGGGTTTTCTATGAGATTATCATTTGCGCGTTCGTAAAGAATTCGCTATTTTCATCGTTTTTTAATTGTTTTTTGGCTTCGATAATTTACTTAATACAACATCGCATTAAGAATCTCGGAATTTGTTTGAAATCATTTCTTAAATTTCTAGGTCAACATTCAACATGTTTTAATACATGTTACGAAGTTGTAAAAATCGACTGCAATTAAACACGAATGAATCGTTCTAAATGTTCGAAGCTTTACCCTTGTAGTACGTGGAGGGAAAGCTGACCTTCTCGGTTTCATTATTATTAACGTGATTTAAAAAGGTGATGCACAATATCATACGCATAAGAGAAACGCAGTAATAAACAACAGCGAACCTAGCTCAAAAATTACAACCCCATTTCGCATATTCGTAGTTTAGTAAGCGTCAAGAAAAATTACGGGACCACGGTTGGCCCCGAATCAAAAAATCAAAAAGTCCGATTATTCAATTTATGGTAACGGAAGTTATGTAGAGGATCGTAATACTGTAAATCACAATTATAATAGTAAATAAGAAGTAATTGAAGCGAAGATATCCAGAAAAATTCGTTCAATTCATCTTGGCAAATTAATAAACAAAAATATGAATAAAAAAATTATAAATAATACTGAAAAAGTTGGATTGTTAAAATAATAGCTCTGCATTATCGAGAAATTATTTAGAAAAAAATGAAAAGGAAAGCGAGCAAGAATGAAGGAGTAAGTTTACGGAAGTAGAAAGTCTTACACACAAAAAAAAAAGAGGGCGGGAGGCGGGGGTTGAATTGGCAATTTAGCTGTCACGCGGAATAAAGTTGAATTTAACGTCATTTGTAAATTGGTAAAAATGAAAACGAGTGAATATAAAAGAGATAAACATAACGAAATGATCGACGGACGTTCTGGGGGGAGCACAAAAAATGCCAACACAACGCACCTAGCAACAGGGAGAATTGAATCAGCCGTATTCTTGATAAGAAGGAAAATAAAATTTATGTTAAATGGAAAATAAATAACGCAGCCTCAACATATATGCGAATCTATGTGATAATGAACATCACTTACTAAAGGAACCGACTGATAGAATTAGAATATATTTAAAAAATAACGATTCCGGTACACGACGGAATTATCAAAGACGGTGGGGGGGGACTCTTGGATGCTGTTGATATATGAGATTCCCTGGGAAACCTACAAATTCCGGAAGAATGAAAAAGAATCGGATAAAATTTTAATTTGTAACAAGAGTGACCGGCTCGATAATTGTGAGCCGATTAAAAATATTTACGAAATTAGTAGAACCGGGAATGCGACATGCATTAATTAACCAACAAAAAACAAAAAAACCAAAAAAAAAACCAATAGGCCTTAACGGGCAGGATTCAAAAGGACATTTTCTATATACGTACATACAGTTAACACATGGCATAAAAAGAAGTAAAGTATACTAATTTGACATTCATTTTGCTTTCATTGATTACACACTAAGGCGTTCGATTCTTAGAATCGTGAATTTTTAATCAAAGCATTACCGGATTAATATCATTAAAGACGTGTATATTCCGATTTCAAATCTAAGGTCCTAACCCCCCGAAAAAAAACAAAAAAAACAAACAACAAATAGACCACTATTTTAGTATCAAAAGAAAAGAATAAAACAGCGAGATCACCCGACCTGGAAAAAGTGTAAATGTGTTCGTGCAAAATTTGTTTCAGTCTTTATTATGAGTCAGTTTCCACAGAATTCAGTCGGATGTGCTCCTTTAGCGCGCGTTAGATAATGCGTTTGATCATGTTTGTAAACGAGCCGCGCCAGCGGGAAAAAAATTTCTTTGTTTCCAAATATGGTACTAAATACTTTTTATGTTTTTTCGCTAAATGCCGTCAGAGTCATTTTAGGGCTTTATGAGGGATGGTCCGGCCTTTGATTAACGACATTAATTATGCTGAGAATTTGTGGTCGCGTGCTTTTCGGGCTAATGGTCTCCCCCCTGCTCGCTACCGACGAAGAGAGCTAGATCGGTTTTAACATACATTCTCTCCTAATAGTCTTCGC
Organism: Icerya purchasi; assembly: GCA_039619475.1. Taxonomy (NCBI): domain Eukaryota; kingdom Metazoa; phylum Arthropoda; class Insecta; order Hemiptera; family Monophlebidae; genus Icerya; species Icerya purchasi. The sequence goes on from CM077115.1 coordinate 246,987,380, forward strand.
CGTACATTAGTATCATACCGTTCATCATCTTCTGGCAGTATTCTATCAGGTTCTTGCCTCGCCAACTCCATACTCCTTTCTTACGACCGTGCTTACACTCTGGACCAGCACTCACTTCTAATATGTGTACACTCCGATAGTATGAACCGCATAATTTATTACGCGCCAGACTCGGATGATAACCGACTTGTCCATTTTACGTATAATGTGTACACTTCTCTTTTCTCTACCTACTACTGCAGACGTCGAACTATATTTTAAATTTCCCGTAAACTAACTACGTCTTTTTTAACGACTTACCTCTCCTTTTTAAAAACGATCGCTTATCGTGACTTTTTAACTGTGGGCTTACTACCGCGTTATACTCTCTTTTCGCACGTTGTAAATGTCAAAAAAATCCCCCTTTCCCCTCGGTAAAAAGTTAAACAAAAAAAGAGAGATATAAAGTGAAAATGAATTTTTTCGAAATTTTCAACTGCCGAAATTACCATCCTACGCGAAAGAAGTGATTATCGAATTTTTTTTCAACGATTCACTTTAGCTCGTCAATCCAGCGTAAGTGTGTGATAATTGAGCAGAATTTGAGTTTCGTCTGACCGAAACATAACCTGTTGTTAGCTGGCTCAAAACTAGAGGTTGCCTTTTATCATGGAACACGGGGGGAACCAATTCTCGGTCCGTTTAGGATTGAAAATGCTCTATGTACTTTCAAATCTGCCAAGGCTCCTCTTTGTTTAATAACCTCTTTTCTGTCGAGACTGAAACAACCAAAGCTCTCCGCTATTTTTCGTTTTATTGTGATCTAAATCGCTCCACTCACAGGAAATAATCGAGATTATCTTTTGTCTGTAGGCTCACGTTTAATTTTGTTATACGATATTTTTAGGATGGCTGGAGACGACATGGATATCGTAATACCGGGCGAAGACGAGGATGACTGCAGTAAGAGGGAAACCGCTGTCATTTCTAAAACCAATGTAATCAGACAGGGTAAGTGATCATTTTATTTTATTTTTCATTAAGTAATTAATTCGAATTAGTTAATTTATTTATTTCAGTCGCTGATGGCGGTAGTTTGTTTAAAGCCGGACAAAGAATCAACGAAATCTCACGTGCGTTTATGACGTTAACGACATTTTCTCTCTCCGTTATTTGAGATTGTACAAAAAGAAGTGCCCGCTGGTAATCTAGATGTGATAAAAAAAAAAATGTTCCCTTATAAATCGTTTGCCTAGTTTTCTACAAGAATTGAAATATTTTTCTTCTAAAATTAATAGTCGGGAATTTTGCCGATTAATTACGATTGCGCGGGATTAAGCGTAACGTTGAACCAGAGTTGTAAGCGATTAATCTTTTGCCGAAATTACAAAAATCCTAATTAACACCACTATTTAGTAGTACATATATTCGGAGTAATCATAATTAATAATAATTATAACGCGTAATTACCGAACGGTAATAATCGCGGAGGTTCGTTGAAGGAATCGAATAATATACTCTTCATCAAGACTAATTACGGAAACACGGTAACTTTAATATTCGGTAGTTGCTTTAACCTTTCTCGATGGTACGCCTATAGTGGCAATCAGTGCGTGTTTCATTTATGTATTAATTCCTTTTTTCTTTTTTTTTTTTCTAGTACCCTTTTGGGTAACAATACTAGAGTGTACTTACTAAACGATAAAAGCGACTCTTCGAATATTTAAGTAATTACCTCGTTATCACGTAATCATCCGTAAATCTCGATGAAGATTTGACCGATGTTCTTGTTTATACGTTTCATTCACTACGATTCGTGTAATCGACTACACAAATAGTATCGTTTTTGTAATTACCGAAAGCGTAATCGATTAACTCTCTAGTTCAGAATTGAGATTGTGATGTTTTAATCGTAATTGATGCTGCGAAATGCCACAAAAGCTTTAATTGAATTTTCTTCAATAATTCCGTCAAAGTATGGCGACACGATTTACCTCGAGAATGCTTTCGCTTTTTTAATTATAGCGGCGGGTTATTTCGAAAAAAAAAAGAAGCTCTAACGCGTTTTAAAAATAATTATGTACCGTTAATAATTTGCATAAATACGAACAAGAAAGTTTCTAGGTAAAAATCTGTCCGGGTGGTTTTCACTAAGCGTATCGAAAAGTATTAAAAATTTCGACTTTTTCAATTAGAACCGATTCTCTTACATTGTAATTCTACGTTACTATCCATAATGTGCAGTGAAAAATAGACAGTGTGAGTGTTTGAAATGTCCGCAAGTGTTTAATCATCCTTGCCAAATCTACTTTCGTGTCAGAAGGGGTGTAAAAGAATTCTGGAAAAAGTTTCAATAGTGTAAGATTTCCTTTTTTTTTTGTTTGCGCGCCATCAAACGGCGGATAATAATTATTCTAGGTCAAATTTAAATTATATATCCCTTTTTACCTTTTAATCGATTTATAAATTTATCTTGTTAAAGCTTCCGAAGAAGAAAAAAATAAATTAATACACGCGCTAACATGTTTATATCTTTCATGTGGATCCCCAGCCATATTGGTTTCCCTGGTAACGAGGCCATCGACCGAGCTGCTAGGGAGGCATCCCGGCTTCCAGCCATATCCTCGTACTTCTCTTCTACCAGCGATATGAAATCCTTCTTGAAATCCCTTATAATTAAATCCTGGGAACAAGTATGGAGTTCTAGTCAACAAAAAAACCTTTTCCTTGTTAAACCTGATCCTCTATCTCAGATCCCCCTTCCATTCCGTTCAAGGAAGAAAAATATTATTCTTACCAGACTTAGGATTTCCCACTCCCGCCTGACCCATTCGTATCTCCTACAGCGCACCGATCCCCCTCTTTGTCCTTTTTGCCAAAGAACCCAGCTTTCCATTCCCCATTTACTAACATCTTGTCATTCCCTTATAGCACTTAGAGCCCAGCATGGCCTCCCCCCTTCCTTATCACAACTCCTAGCTGATTCTCCGTGTCATATCCACAGTGCGTTCCAATTCCTTCATTCCCTTAACCTCCTAAATTCAATTTAGTATCCCTTCCGTTCCCCGGGCGCATATGGCCCGTTTGTGCAGCCGGCGCCTGTACCGTTTAATGTAATAATAATAATAATAATAATAATAATAATAACATGTTTTTTCTTCTGATTTTTTTTTTTCTTCAATTTTGTGCAATATTCATGACGCTGAACATATCTTTTATACGCGTTTTAATGCACGCCTACATCGAATCATTGAACAAATTTCGAATATTTTTCGCGTACGAAATATAAGTCGGCGCTTTAAAATGGCGAAGGATTTTCGAAATAGTTTGCAAACATAAGCGTAATTGACTTTCGATGTTTAAAATACGAAGAAGATGCTTATGTGTGGTATTTATAGAACCTATCGATGGAATTATAAGAACAGATTTTGGCGCAAATCAATAATGCGTGCCACAAACCAATACACGCAACAAACATTTTCTATAAAACAATATTTAATTATTATATACATCAACGTGTATTGAAGTTAGTGGCTTCAATTTTTAATTAACGTTAGTTCGTCTACGAAAAGTAAAATGTAAGGTTAGTAATCATTCGCGATGGGCTGCCGTCAGCTTCGGAAAAGCAATATAAGGATGACGAGTGTATTCAATTTTAACATCAACACTCGCGCAAACAAAATTTTGTTAGAAAAGTATTGAAAAAAAAAGTATTCTTGCCCTTTCAAATGATGTTACGAAAGTAAATCCTAACGGGGGAGGCACAGCACGTCATTGACTAAAAAGCCTTTTAAAATGTTCTACGAAAATCATACATTTTTCACCACATTTTTGCGAATAGAGTTCCATTACAATTCTTTGAAAGATGAGTAGAGAGAAAAAAAAAAAAAGAAAAATTATTCATCTCACATGCCGGTAAAGCACTTTTTTTTTTTTTTTTTTGACAAACAGCGGCTCAGATAAACGACCAGTGGAACCTGGCAGTAACTCGAGAACCAGTTCTCGACGATATTGCACTGTGCAGTCCCAAGTTCGAAATGAATAAAAAAAATCAGCTACCACAGAATAGTTGGGTTTTTTTTCTCTTTTTTTCCCCCCTTTTTTGGGCTCGGCCAACTGAGGGCAGCTACCCAGGACAACTGGACTATATTAGAGAGATTAAATTTTAATCCGGTCAGAGATCGATGAAAGAAAATAGGCAAGAATCGGAACCACCTTTGAAGACGGCAAAGTTAAAATATAGGAAGCATTACAGGGAGTAGAAAAATTCAACTTTAATAGCTGAGCGTACAGGATATTCGTTCGCAGAGGAAAGACTGGAAACAGGACGTGGTCAGGATCACAAACGAAAGTACAGTCGCCAGAGTGCAAAGGACAATAAGCGGACGACGGGGAAAGAGCAAAACGATACCGCGAGGATAGGAGCAAAGTACGATTGGACCGCAGACGGCAAATGGCAATAATCAAAAATACGTTTAACGGTACGAAAATAATAAAACCAAAAACCGGAAAGGGGTCTAAGCTGAATAGTATAATGAGTGTTAGGATTAGAAAAGGAGCGAGGATATACGTCCGAACAAAGTCTGACATGCATTCTTTTGGAGAGGGGAAGTATGTTATGTCCAGGAATCTTTTTACCAAGATGTGGAGAATGTAACGCTAAGCGTGCTAAGGAATCCACAGAATAGTTAGGCAATGGTGTTTTGTTGACCTGATATTCCGGTTTTATAAATTAAAAATATACTCCTCGGCTCGGGTTGCTGCTTCTTTCCACTTCTTCTTTAAGAAAAGTCTTATCGTTTAATCTCCTTCCGCTGTGTAAAGGTTTTCATCTCAAACTTTGTTTTCGGATGTATACGTTTCCTCTTTCCCTAACAACTGTCCCTTTTATTTTTCTGTTCAACCTGGTGTCTTCCTGTTAACCTATGATTCTTTTTGTTTTCTTCACTTCGTCGTTCTGTTGTTGTCTCCGTTATTCGTCTGCGTTCTTAAACCAAACTCTATTATTTTTCTCCCGTTTTGCATTTTTCGTTGGTTACTTCTCCGTATTGTACTCTCCACTCAAACGAAGAGCGTATCTGTGATGCTGATTGTGTGTTTATTAAGTATTTATTTTTTTCTGCTAAGCGTTCTGGCTTTCTACTCCAGCTTGCTGCGACTTGGTTTTCCTACTCCATATTACGCCTCTTATGTGTCCTATCTTTTCCTTCTCCATACTACATCGTTCCTAATATTTGTTCCTTTCTCCTAAAAACATTTGATATCGTATAAAGATATAATTGACTCATTTCTTTTCTAATTGTTTCTGGGTAAAGGTCCTCCTGCTTAACGAGCCCAACAAAACAACAAAAACAAAAAAAAAATAATATCTACCAGTATCCAGTTTGTTAAGTAAATACCTAATTTAAGAGAAACACGTGTATTACATCATCAATTAAAGAATCTATCATATAGCGTAACTAACAAGGTATAGAAATATAAAGAAATGTATATATATATATATATATATATATATATGTGTGTGTGTGTGTGTAACTGTATTTATTTAAGAAAATTCAAAGAAAAAGCGTTGTAAAAATTAGTTATTTACAGAGTGCTCTTTTTATCAGACAGTTGGATGACAATTTTGGAGCAAGTTCTTGTATGGAAACTGTAATGTCAGACATGTCGAATAAGCTAATACAACCGAATTAATTGTTGTATACAGTTCACGTTTGGCATGTCGTTTGCATCAGAAGATTTCCAGCTTGTGCCACTCTAAATTAAACAGTCGTACAGCAATAATAATAATAATAATAATAATAATAATAATAATAATAATAATAATAATAATAATAATAATAATAATAATAATAATAATAATAATAATAATAATAATAATAATAATAATAATAATAATAATAATAATAATAATAATAATAATAATAGAAATAATAATAATAATAATAATAATAATAATAGAAATAATAGAAATAATAATAATAATAATAATAGAAATAGAAATAGTATTGAATTTAAGCATGCTAATAACAACTCGGGACAGATGTAATCATGCTAAAAGTCTTTCTTTTGCTTACGTACGTAAGTTGACGCTGATTAACTCACGCTGAGCCGGTAAAGCATATACAGTGACACATCTTTTCTAGCAGGCTTAGGAATTTAGGCTGGAAGGCAGTTTCATTTGTATAATACCGCACGCGCCTACCCCGTAGCAGAGATAGGAGTGCATTTGGTTCTATTTCACTGTTAACCTATCAGCGTAATTGTACAGCGACATTATTAGCGTATACGGGGACAGACTCCGCACTTTCATATTCGAGAACTGATTAGGAATTTACAATCATTTCGCTATACACGTCACTCATATCATGTCACTGGGCCACCACTAGGACATGTAAAATTGCGGATAGAACAGATGTGTTTCATGTAATCCGCGCGCATTTTGTTACATTTGCTAAATTGTATTTAATCGAAATTTAACCCACCATCATGGAATTAACCGTTTGCAGTGTAACAGATTTACCGACATTAGAATATACCCCGTCTATAGTATCGCGTGACAAATGTTGGCTGACATTTTAAATCAGACTCGGGAACTTAAAATGGGAAAATTGATATTTCTAAAAATACATAATCGAATGAGTAGTAGTTCAAGATATGTTTACGAAAGAGGGGAAAAATGAACAAATAAATGAATAGATAAACGCAAAATACGAATGAAAAAAAAAAAAAAACAAACAACATTACCATAATTTAATTTCAAAACGGAGCAAATGCTGTGAACTTCTCCATCTTTTGTCTGTTTATTGTCAGGTTTTGTTTTGTTTTTTTTCACTCAAATTTCAACGAAAGAGTTTCGGTGTGCAAAATAGAACACGCTTATTCTCAGTTCTCACAGTTCTTTACCTAAGATCACACTGCCTACGGTATTAAGAAATTAAACTGGTTTTTAACGTACAATTATCATTTTCAATATATTATGCTTAATGTCGAATTCGGCTGGTAGTAACGATCCGTTTTGGTTACTTCGATATATCTGTTATTTTTCGCACTCGGTGTTCAACCCATTGTAGTCTATTGCGGTGTTACCGTTTGTTACGTAACACGTTACACTCTAATTTTTTTAAATTAGAGAATTTTCGAACGAGCTAAAAAGGGCTGCACTTTGAGAGTAATAAAAATTACACTTGGTTTATTCTTCTCTTTTTATAAAATTTTCATTTATTTTAAACTTGTTTTTCAGAATATCTTTTAAATGCACGGTATTTTTTTTTTTTTAAACTGTTTAACTTTCACCAAAATATAATATTTTCTGAAATTTAAATGCGTACACTTTTTAATCTGTTTATCGATTTTTAAATTTGTAATATTACTCGTTTACAAACACTTATTACCGTCCTGAATTTTCCAAATTTACCGTAACAAATTATTTCTTCATAATAGAACGATTACGGGATTAAATTTTATCGTTTACAACTTATACAACTTACAGGAAATAAGATGCGCAATATTTACCCGACAAAAAATTAAATACGAATCGTAATTTAAAAAGAAATAAATTGCACAGCCGCGGAATGTGTGAAGCACGTATAGAAACAAATTCTTGATGCACTAATTATTCCACCGTAATAAATGTATAAATAAAAAAAAACTGTACAAACGTAAGCTAGTGTTGGATCAGCTGAGATGCGATCTGATTATTTCGTTGCTATTTCGCTGACAAAATCTAATGATGGGAACCCGTAATGAATATCATAATTATAATAATTTAATTGTAGCGGGTAATAATAGTTTGGGCCGAGTAAAAGTAACATTACCCCAGAATTGAAATTGGAACAGTTTACAGTTATATAATATTTAGGCACCGATTTCAGGGTACAAAATGGCCAACCGCTGCCTCAGTATCATCGTGTCTCTCCTTGATATTCTAAACCCGATGTAGGCGTCTCCCAGCCGAAAAAATAAAGATGTAATTTTTGCCTCGTGCAAACATACAAATCATAATTAGTTTCAAGCTTAATCTATCTATTTATTTAATTAGTTTCCGAATTTTTATATCCCATTACGGGCATCACTGATGGTTGGAATTTTGATATTTTTGTTTTAGAAAAGGAAGAAAAAAAACCAACTGGTTATAGGGATAATATGATTGCGACTGACATTTGTCAACAAGCAGTCATTGTTCGGAATTATTATTATTTTTCTTACATAAATCATTTATGATCTATGTGCTGTGTAATACTACCAAGATCATTACGATCTCTACATTCGAGTAAACCAGACGAGAATTCAGCCATTCATGGGTAACATAGACATCTTGCACCAGCTTTAGCTCATTCAACAATCCAATATAGAAAGAGTGAGTTAGAATGTGTTGAAGTAGTTAGACGTGGACAGTGTTTTCGGATACACTCCGCAACTGATAAAGCCGGTAATCTACATAAATAGCTGAAAGAGGAGCCCTCCTAAAAGATAATTACGAAACATTGATGACTGACCTCCCCCATGCACAATTCATTACGTACAAAAATTCTTCGCGTGAAATAAGTATTGATGGCTGTTATAGTTCAGTATTCGTCTCGACAAGTCTAAGCCGAGATGTAGTAGACAATAATATGTTCTCTCCTCTTTCCAACCGTATATGATCCTGTAAAGCTTTCTCGTATACTTTTGTCTTCTGTTTGACACGTTTTATTCTTCATTTCATCATGAGCAATGATAGTGTGGAAACCTATGTTTTTCGATACAGTTCGGTTGACTATCATATGACAAAACTGTTCTCTATTGTTGGCTATCCCCTTAAGGCTTCTGAAACTTTCCTGATACTCAACCATTCCAGTATGTTTTTAATGCAGTCTGTTCTTCTTCTTCCTCAACCCCGTTTCCCTTCAACATTTCCCCTTGAAGGATAGTTTGTAATAACTCATATTTATTACTTCTAATTATATGTCCTAGGTATTTATAACGTTCTTCTATTTAACCAAACCCATCAATTCTCTATCTTTTTTTATTCTGTGCAACACTTCCTTATTGGAAACTTTAGCGACACCCATGATGTTTTTAAAATTCTTCTGTACAGCCACATTTCAAATGCTTGTAATCTGTTTACGGATGCCGCTTTTAGTGTCCAAGTTCCACCCCGTACATTAGTACCGGAAGAACATAACATTTAGTTATTCTCCATCTGGTTGTTAGCGTGGAAGTTCCCTATTACACACCAAATTTCATACTTTCTGGAATGCGCTTCTAGCTGCTTCAATTCGAATTTTAATGGTGTAGTAGTCAGGGTCCCAATTATCATTAATCCAATATCCTAAGTATTTTATTCTGTTTACCCCCCGTAATATTGGCTGTGCATTTACTATTATTTCTTTTGAAGTTGTTATTTCCTTATTGTTTATAATCATTATTTTGGTTTTAGAGGTGTTTATTTTGATACCATATTCTCGGCAACTATAGTTTATCCACTAAGTATTGCAAGTCTTCTATACTTGTTGCTAATAACACCGCATCATCTGCATATCTTATTTATTATCACCCCATTTCTTTTTATTCCTATTTTAACCTGATCTAATGCTTCTTTGAATATCTGCTGCGAATAAAAAAGTATACATCCCTGTTGGACTCCTTTCCTAATTTCTAGTTCTTCTGTGAGGTGTTGATTAACTTTCACTTGAGCCGACTGGTTCCAATACAGATTCATAATTATTCTTATACCGTTGCTATCTAAATCTATTTTTGTAACTAAGTCTAATAGTTTACTATGTTTAACATTATCGAAAGCCTTTTCGAAATCAATGAAGCACGCATAAACTGGTTATTGTCGATCTATACATTTTTGAATTAGTACTTATATCGCAAACAATGCTTACCTCGTTCCACGGCTGTTTCTAAAACTAAATCCTGATTTATTTTCATATATATTCTGTTGTATATAATTTTTAAAAGCGTTTTTACTGCATGGCTCATCAGGCTTATTAACCGATATTCCTGGTACTTCTTGGTCCCTGGTCTTTTTGGGATTGGAATAAAAGTGGATTTCAACCAATCTGTTAACCATTTTTAATCATTTTCTAACACTCACTAAATTGTTTGTTATGTTTGCTTGTTTGTGTGTGCATTCGAGAATGTTTTTTTTTTTTTTTGCACTGCCAACGAAATATAACCAAAAAAGGGTAACAAAATAACTTCTATTAAGTCTTTTGTTCTTGCTCACGTTTATAAGTCTCTAATGGGGGCGGATTTCCAATGAGATATTTCGAAGTAACCAGAGTATAAGATGATGTGATAATCTTTACTGAACTGTCCGTTTTAATAATGTGTAAGTTTATGTTTGAGATGTATATCTAATCAACCTTATTAACCCACTACCCTACATTATTGTACAATTTTTTTAGTTGCTACAAACAGTATGTCTGATGTAGACATTAGTAGAATTTTTTTTCTGACATGCGTCAAAGCCTACTGATTAAATATGCATTATTTATCTAAAAAATTTTTAGACCATGAAGAAAACTAAAACTTACCAAGACGTTAAACTAACATGTTCCAGAGTTGATACACTCTATGTATGCTTGCTGCAGTATATGTACACACATGTGAAGCACAATGACATACATATATATGTATTGTGACGGTAGCAATGATGATGTTGATGATGATATATGTATATGTGGTACGTTTGCATGCATGTATTATGTTGTGAAATGAACAAATATTAAATAATTTTTTGAAGCATTAACAAAAGATATGAGAACATACATTGTTACCCTTGTTTGTATTTGTCTGTAAATGCTGTATATTAAGATAACCCGCCCGCTAACTTACACACAACTGATAAATGGCAATGTTTGTCCGATAATGTGAGTGTGCATGCGTATGCTTGTGTTTATTGTAACGATGCGCAATCTGCACAAAATTACCAACCCTTGCGTGGATGTTACAGTTTTCTTTTAACTGTTTATTGTAAATTGAATTAAAAAATCAAATTATTGACGTAAATCAAATAGATGATGTTGACGAGGTGTCTGCTGGTGAGTACGTTTAACACACAACATCATGTAAGAACTAATTTCCATAACCCGTATTATCATTTTCTCGTCATGGATATAATGTATATTTTAACTAGTAAATACAACCATCCTGCTTGATGGATCGTACATTTTGCACTACACACAAGTTTTGCTGATTGCATATTTCTCTATCTTAGGGAATGCTGCGTGCGCACACATACAATATATATATATATATATGTATGACGATCATACAACAAAAAAAAAAAACATCCTCTTGGTTTTTGGCAAATCGACAGCTATTTATAATTTTATTTATTTATTACTACTGCAAAATTTCAAGGAGATTGACATGAATGCAGACTGATTATACTATTGTAGTTACAGAACGTAAAATAAAGGCAAGACACTATTTTTTGGGGGAAAAAATGGATAATATGTAAAACTGTACGCCGTATATTTCGTCTAACGATAGAAACTGTGTAAACTAAATGGAACGAGTAAGGTTATGAAAAAGGTTTTACTTCTCGGATATGTATAACTTTGAGGATTAGCTGAAAGTTTTACAGAATTATTCATAGCGTACCTGCTAATTTCCATTATAATACTTCAGTAAATAGACTGCGATCATCGCCGGCTGAGTACCACAAAACCGTTCTAAATTTGCATAACGCTATCTCGGAATAACGGTTTCATGTTATTTAGACCCATTTAATGTGCCGATACGTGGCGGCAGATTTGCGCAGTTGACTGCATCTTACGGCTGGTTTTTCAACAGAATCCCGATGTTTCGAAAATTTCACCTCCTAACGCGGACCTTAATTTAGTCAGTCTCTTTAGTTATACGACGTTGTCTTTTTGTTTTTCGCTGCGCTTGGGGCGAATTCGTGAAATTCCGAACCCTATATAGATCTCTTTATATTTAAAGGTACATCGGAATCATCTTGATCGTTTTTTTAATCGCTTTTCCTTTTCTATTGCTGAGTCATCTATATTTTCTGCGTTCGTATTTTCCGCAATGAAATTTTCACTAAACCAGTTAAATTCAATTTTTTCTTTATTCATTCCACTGTATGCATTCAGTATTCACGGGAAAAGTAACAGATTTGAAACGCTTACTCTAACAATTAACTTCAGAATCTGGTCACAATTCATGATCTTAGACTCGCAGCTGTTATGTTAATCAAATAAGAATTACGTTGTAATTAATATATATATATATATATATATAAAGTTGGTAAAAATTAAAATATAACAAACGGTACATAAAATTGGGACATTTTTTCGTTACATAAAATTAGGACATTTTTTCGTTATATAAAATTAGGACATTTTTTCGTTACATAAAATTAGGACATTTTTTCGTTACATAAAATTGGGACATTTCTTCGTTACATAAAATTAGGACATTTTTTCGTTACATAAAATTAGGACATTTTTTCGTTACATAAAATTGGGACATTTTTTCTAATGGGGGATGGCCTAAGAATTACATTGTAATTAATATATATATATATATATATATTACAATATGATACAAATTGCGATATTATTACAGTATATATTATATAATTACTACAACATAATTAAAATTTTGTTATTAGGTATTTTATTGCGATGTAAATTTAAAAAAAGTGCATTTTAAAAGAGACATAAAATAATCACCGTTGTAGAGTTTGTTTTTCATAACTTTTTTTAAAACCTAATTTTTTTGCTTTTATTTGCAACTTTTCGCAATTAAAATTTTCCCCTTGATAATCAGTTAAAGAAGAGACCATTTTTTTATATTTTCAATTTATATTAATATTAAAATGGTCCATTTTTTGTGCATTAGTACAAATGATGGTAAAAAGTATATAAGAAACGAAAAATATCATTGATTCGCACGAGTCGCAAACTTAATAAATTTAACAAAACCGGGATTTGTTTTAAGGGTCTCTATCGTTTTGGCCTAGATCATTTCGACCGCGCCACGATTCGACCTTGTCCTTTTTTGAAAGTAATTTTAGTAAGTTTTTAATTTTTTCTTCATTCTTTGAGGCTTCTTTTTTTTTTTTTTTATTGTGAGATCGACTAATTGTTTCTGAAAATGTTTGTTGAAATAGACCGCTAAATGAATGAATATATGTAATCTGCACTTCAAATCTTTATAAGAGGAAATTATTTTTTAAGCACATATTATCCCAAAAAAAAAAATCAGTGAAAATCGCTGATTTATTTTGTAAGCAAATTAGTTGCTAGTCGCGGGTGTTTTTTTATTCCAATGATCGTTTTATGCCTTACAAATGATACATATATATTAATATATATATTAATTAAAGAAAAGAGAAAATTTAAAAAACTCACTTCACCAAATTAGATCTACTTGGAAAAAGGACGAGGCCGAAACGTATCTAGGCTGAAATATTGAGGCCGAATCGTTAGAGCCGAAACAATAACGCCCCTGGGTCACTTATCCCGTGATCTGTGTAACCATAATTTGCGAAGTAAGCGACTCTTTGAAGCCTATTGGTTTTTGTTAAATTTATAAATTTTGCCCTGTATGTTTTATGCGGAACATTACATTTTCTAGTGTTGTGGTGTTTTTATTTGTATTTTTTTTTCCCTTTCGAATAATTTCGGAGAGCATACTCTAGAACCATCCTTAACAGTGTGTAGACATTGCAAGATTTTCATTAATGTTGTTTCTTTACGGATTGGGGAGGCTAAAAATGCGAAGAAAGTTAGTGAAGGCGGTGGAAACAGACCAGCTCGTCGATCAGGATGGAAATATAGCGGCCGGAGATAACATTCTTCATGAAAAGTGAATTGTTGTGTGAATATGTGCGCGGAGCGGACTTGTACGAGTGTACTGAAAATCGCGTAATCCGGTCAAGAAACGAGAGACGGAATAAAATTACATTCAACGGGAATAGCGCCAATTGAACCTAGGATACCTTATAACGCAACGGGGAATTTAATCGAGTCTGTGATAAGGTAGAACGCCCACACTGTTCATCGCTAGAGTTCGTTTCTGCAATTAGTCGTTACTGCGACCGTATCGCTAAATGGACTGCTGCTTACGAAACGAGAATCACAAAGGGATCATCCTCTCGAACTCGCTGTTAAATCATCTAGAGTGAGAGCCGCCGAGAAAAAAGCTCGATTTTAATACGAAGGGCCGGTAATGAACATACGAAAGAAGAACGATGATAATCAAAATGACTGGATGAGAATGTGGAAGTTGTTTAATAGGCAGCGGGGTGAGTGTTTGGGAGTATTCCGGAGAAAAAAAGACTCGAAGAAGAAAAGATGGCGAGTTAAGCATAATAGAAAAATGGTTAAGCGTACAGTGTGGCAAAAACGTAAACGAGGAAATAACACGGAAAATGCGTAATCCAAGAATCGGTGCGTACTTTGTTGTTTTGCGTGAGAAGAAGAAAGTCGACTGTCTAGGCTAAGCGAGCAAGATTAACATAACTATTAACCAAAGTGCGCGGACGAAATTTGCGTAGGGGTGTACCTTTTTTTTTTTTTGTTTTTTCCAAACTCGTCGAAGGTTCGTTAGCAAAAGGTCGTGTACGAGGCCGCAGCTGGGCCTCTTTAAATTCGCGTCATGTGTAAAATCTCTGTCTGGCCCGCGGATAAGAGTGCTGTAGAAGCTCCCGAAAGTGGACAAAAATTCTATCGATAAACATACGATGAAGCCGTTAACGATTTAGCAGCGGAGTGTTGCACAGATTTTCGGATATGAACGCGAGATGGCTTCGTTATGCTAATGGTCTTTAAAATATTCGCGCGCTAATTTACATCACAGTAGCGAGAAATTTTGCTGTCCGTTGCCCCCCGGGGGGGGGGGGATAAACAAGACAAAGGACGATTTACATAATTATGACCTTTTCGAACAAATGTATTTTTCTAAATCAGCGGATGTATTTTAATCGTACTAATGTGTTTGTAACACATATTAATATATATCGTAATAACGAAATTGGTAAAACCGGAGCTGAAAAGAAATAAATAAATAATTCGCGTTGTACACTTGCGAGCCTTTAATGCTTCTCGAGCGAGTTATGGCTGGTGTGTTACGGTAGGGAAATGAATTTTGAATTTAATAAAAGCCGCTATTAAAAAGTACGAAACATAAAGAAAAAGAAACTTGGCCGATGTAGAAAAGAAAAAAAAATTGTCTCGCTCGTTCCACGCAAGCGGGAAATAATTATCCGGCCGATTTGATTAAATTGTGACCGTCGATGACGATATCGGAACGGCGAAAACAATTGACGACGCACGACTCTCGTGCGTGTAATTCCACCGTTCATCAAGCCGCTATTTGCATTGAACTGCTACAGTGTCTAGCGGTTTATTTCATTAGATACCGCTTCATTAGGACAAACGATGGTGGTGGTGGTGGTGGTGGTGATGGTCCACTACTTGTTTTTCCCCAAATAGCGGAATTATCGATTCGAAAAGGCGAGCAGGTTTCAGCATGACTGCCTGGTTTTCTCGATTGGAAAACTAGAGAAAGTTAAATAATTATCGACGGATTTATTTGATTTTATTTAATTTTTTTCCTATTCGCCGACGGAACGATGAGACCTGAAGGGGATTAATCATCTGATGTCGAATTTTAGAAAGTAATTAAACCGCTAGAATTAATTTTCGCGAGATTCGGTCAACAAAGTCCTTTACGCGGCGGCGCTCCTTTCTATAATGGGCGAACAACGCGAGAAATTAAATTAAGCCGCCTTATTGAGAATTTAAAAAAAAAAAAATCAAAAACACGTTCTAAAGTTGTTAAACTCATTTACTTTCAGCGGTTTCGTAATAATGTTGCCGATTGATTGTCGGGGAGTTGACACCAGAGCGGCGGAAACTAAATAAAAGTGTCTATATATATATATATATATATATATATATATATATATATATAATAATAAAAAATAATGGAAATGTTTGAGAAAACAATCGAATTTAAAAAAACAATTATCATCATAAAAAAAATCCTCGGCGGCATATTATTATTTTATAAACCGGTGGCACGATTACACACGTCATGGATTCCTGAAAACTGAATATAGACATCTAAAACGGTAATATACATATTACTAATTAATTAAAGATTTTTCGGCTTAGTAGTATACTCTTAATTTGGTTTTTACTTTACTTCACTTTATATTCATGCACTGTCCTTCTAAATATGAATTATTTACAGTAAAACCCGTAGGTTCCTGTGAATTTTCCTTCAAAACGAACCCCAACAACAGATTTCATCATGAATAAACAAACAAATATGTAAGACGTTATTGCAATTCTTTTTTAATTATTGGATATATAAAATGAACTTAGTAGAATGAGTACTCTAGCTATCGTAATAATCGCTAAAAGAGAAAGACCGGAAGAAGAGAGAAAAACAACTTTGTTCCAGAGATAGGCCGGTTGATGCTGGGCCGGTGGTTGAGTGAGGGGGGTTTTATTACTGTATTATCAAACACTTAGCTCTAAACCTCGGCAATCGTAAAGGCGGAAAATGTTCATATATGTAAAATCGAGCTTCATTTATATGCAGCGGTTAACGTTGGTCGACACAGACAATTGTCGTACAATTTTTAATAGAATGTAATTGTGTTCACTTTTCGAGGAAAGAACGAAAACCCCCCGACGTAACAGAGATGCCTTTTAAATAACCAACAGTAGAGTTTTGAATTGAGATCACGACCGTCCGACGGCGACCTAACGTTTGTTATGCAGAAGGAAAGTCATCCGCACTTTAGATATTAATTAAGAAAATTTTCTATTCCGTTCGATTCCAGTTTTCAGAATAGGAAAAGATTTTTCGCCCTAATCGATATCGAAATTAGCAGCCGCAAAGATTCTTTGGCGTGTCGTCCAGCGGTAGAGAAATATACGTGTTCTTTTTTGTTTTTTTATATACTTATATATTTTTGCGAGCGTCAACTAAGAGGATATTGACCGAACGAAAATGAAATTTTTGAAAGTTTTAATCGGCGGAATTCGAACTCGGTTCTAGCCGAACGAAACATACAAAATTAACTAACCACCCTACGCCACGTTAGACGGCTACTTGAGAATATTATCGCGTCAACCCTTACGCACACATTGAAAGACACGCGAAAGCACTAAAAATGTCAAAATGGATAGCAAACTAAAAATTTATTTCGCTTCAACTTGAGAATATGCGCGTATGGATTTCGAAAAATATTCAGTCCGTCCGACATTCGATAGCTTCATTTCTGTCTGCAACGTCGCCCTGGACACGCTTTTAAAACATATTTAGTTGACCAAGCGCTAGGTAACGCTCCGTTTTATAAAACGTTGCTGGGATAACCCGCAGGGAGAAACACCTTAACGTACGAAATGAAATTTTCGTTTTTGTTATTCTTTTACTTAAGATAAATTTCAGTGAAATATTCGAAAAAAAAAAAAATAGAAAAGTAGAAATCACCAAAATACTATATTGTAATTAGTGTTACTATACATTCGACATTTTTTTTTTTTTTTTTTTTTTTTCTGGCAAAAAAATTAACAAAAATCTAAAACAAAAAAAAATTTAAAAAAGTGTTCTTTGGAAAATGTTTCTTTTTTTTTTTTTTTTTATTGGCTGGGCATTGAAGCTCGATGTCTTAACTATTACACCGTTTTTACGCGATTTTTTACTTACTTTTTGCCGTTAGGAAAGGAAAATCTCTGTCTTTCCGTTATTACTGGGTCAGATTGTAATCTAGTTGAACCTCATAGAACGTCGTAGGTTGTACGGACAATTTTGTGGAGTTGCTGCAGGCTTTTCACTACTTCTGTTAAATATGTTCGCGTCGATGTTGATTAATTATATCGGACCGCTATTTCCGAAATGTATAACCTTAGAGAATTAACCAGGGTCATATAGCTACCGGTCGTATTATCAACCGTATATCAATGATACGGGACCCCGAACGTATGTGAGAGAAAGTTCGTAAAATATAATATTACTTTCAGAATTGAGGTATAAGTAGTCATTAAATAGCGACTCTAGCAGTTCCGCTAATCCAAACCCCAATTCCTGTCCCGGAGGCGAAAAGTCACCCCGAGACCGGTAATCCGAACACGAAATTCACCCCAATTCATGTCCAGGTGTGGTCAAAATTCACCCAAGTTTCCCCCGATTCCTCCGAGTTTGCCCCCGGACGGTTTTCGCGCATATCCGCTAATCCGAACGTCCGAACAGTGTCCAGAGGGTCAATAAACTATATAAATTGTGTTATTCAGGGGCGCAAGTAACCCCAATTAGTGTCCAGGTGCTGAAAGTTCCCCCAAGTTCCCCAAATTTCTCCGAAATTCCCCCGTACGCGTCCCGCTCGTTTCCGATAAACCGATACGATTATTAATTAACACAAGTATATTAATTAATGTCCGAAAGTAACCCTAGTCCCCGCTCGCCCCGCCCGCCCACTGCTACGTTATCTCAATTTTTTCAAAATTCCCGAGGCCTTAGTAAGAAAATTCCAAAATTTAACCCCAATATATTATTTAAAGCTAAAATCTAACCCAACACCCTCGTTCACACCTCTCACACGTATATTTCGTTCCGGCGCACGCGCAGATCCCACGCATATATCTAACATAACGTTCTCCGCCGCGATATCACACCCGCACACACGCGCTCCGTTTACACTATCGCGATTATTTCTTTAATATTTCAAAGTATAATTTTTTTATTTTCCCTCTAAATTCTTCCAAAATTTCATCGATCGTCACCTCTAGCATCCGCTGAATATAATGGTCAACTTTCGACGAAGAATTATTTGCCAAAATTAATAAATTTAGACCGTTCCGCTCCGTGTCGTCGAATTTTCATCAAAACGCAAAGCACCAACTAATGTTTGAAGTCCTTTTTTTCTTTTTTTCTTTTTTACACATACTACCGGTAAGAAATAATGCGGCCGTACTATCTGCGGCTTGTATTTCATCAATGTTTCGATTTTGTTTACCATCGATAAAAAAAGCACCGAATTCAATTTTCCGTTGTTTCTTTATCGATTTTTTATATTTACTGTATTTCGTCACTTATCGCTCGCGCATTTTACAGGATTTTCAACGGTTTTTTTTTTTTTTTTCTTCCAGTAATTCAAAAAGCACTTTTAATCTTATGAAGCTCCGAAAAGTACATTTTGCGAGCAAACGATCTCCATGTAAAATTCGTATACTAGTCCGGGGCCATCTTTGTTTAGATACTGCAAAACACTTTGCTCCATAGGATGGTCCGTATTATAGCGAAATTCTCTCGTCTTCATCACTAGCTGCTGGGTGCGTGTGTGTGTGTCTGTGTTTCCTTTAACGTGGTCTGTGGAGGCTTCGTACATTTGAAAGATCTGAAAAAACAGACATTTTCTCATTAGCTTTCGAGCAATACGTTTTTATCCGTGTTACGTAAAAAACATACGGACGTTTTACATTTATAATCAAATAATTAGAGTCGTATAGAAGGCTGAAATGGATAGGTCACGTATTAAGACATAATAGCCTACTGAAAGACATCATAGAAGGAAAAATACCAATGCGCAGACCAAGAGGAAGACCAAGGCAGACGCTGATAGATACAATCAAGAAGGAAACAAACATTAAGACATACGCAGAATTGAAAAGGCGAACAGCGGATAGGAATAGGTGGAGGACTTGGACGATAGGGGCGAACCAGTCAAACGACTGAAATACCAATTTGATTTGATTGATACAAATTAAAAAATGAGAAGAAAAGTAAATGAGTGTTGTTGTTAAAAGCAATTAATAGAAAAACAATTTTGCCAAATGTTACTCGCGAAAAGAATTTTTGATAAAAAAAAAACCGTTCTATTCGTCAGAAGCAACGGGAAAAAAATCACCTAATCAGAGCTAACAGGTATCTTTAAGAGACAGAATGGAAAAGTCGTAGTGACATCCGAATTTGTATATATGCCGAACGTAGTTAAAGGAATTCGTGAAATTACGAAAGGTCGCGCGTGTTCACCTTTAAATTACGATACGAAAACGAAAAATATAACGCTCATTACCGGTCGCTGGTTAATTTTGCGATAAACGGCATTATTCAAGTAGAGACACTCTTCAGTAAGAATTACGGTAGAGTAGCGACTGCGGAGCCATCTACTTCTGAAGTATAGAGAGTTCGCGTAAATAAACGTGTATCTCTCTATACGTTTGCGTCCGTATTTGGATAATGTAAAATCGTACAATTTACAGAGTAAGCGAAAAATAGCCGAATTTTATAAAAAAATAAATCGTGAAACCAGAGTGACTTTTGCTCATTCGCGTGGTGTGTTAGCGATGCAAATGAAAAAATCGGTTATTCGCTTTTTATTACTTTACAAGCATTAACCGGTAGATAATTATCGAATAATTAATACGTGCAATTTAGATGAACTACGCGGGAGAACTAAAATATTTTAAAATTATATAAACATGTTTAAACAGCTACAAAAACGAAAAAAATTAACGTGGAAATTGAAAAAAGAGTATTGTAATATGCGGAATAAATCACTGCGAGCGTTTTATGAATTGTGTTTAAAATTTTGCAATACAGTTCGGGAAGTGTGCAATTTTTTATTAATTTCGTGAATTATATTTACGCGTAACCCGATAGAGTAAAAATTGTCATCCGAACGATTAACGTAATTTTCGGCCTTTTTCGTAATGTAATACCTTTATTTTTTTTTTTACGATATCGCGTATGCCTTTTAATTATTATCGCGCTCCATTTATACGTTCGGCGAGTGGAGGAGGACTTTTCTAACTTTATCAGCGTCGGTCGGTTCTAGAATCCGAAATACATACATCTTGATTTACTGATTCTTTATAACGTTCAAAAGCACATCGATAGAAGTAACTTCTGATAATTTCCTAGGCGATGTAATCTAACGCGGTCAAATAATAAGGGAGTGTCTAAAATATAGTGAAAAGGCGGATTTTCTAGTAGCTGCTTCGTCGGGTGCTTTCGTTTAAAATTTTTTTCCCTTGGGCATGCCAGCTAAGGACCTACACCCAGAACCAACAAGAAAGAAAAGAGCCGGCAGTTAGATTTTGATACGGTCAGATATAGACGGTATAAAGGGGAACCGATAGATGAAATTATGGATGGCGAGGAGAAGGACAAAATTTAAGATGCACAATAAGGAGTAGGTTGAGTTTCAGTAAACCAGAATATAGAATACAACGTTCGATAGAAAGGAATGGACATTTAAAAAAGATGTGATTGGCGTCACAAACCACCGCTTCGTTCAGGTGGACAATTTGGAGAGGAGACAAGGAAATATCAAAAACTAGAAAAGCGAATCATGGAAATAACAACAGAACGGGGAAGCTAAAGTAACTCCAAAAACACCAGATATATGAGAAGGAAGATTAGGTTGTACAGATAGATAACAGGACTGATTGTTAAGAAAACGAAGAGGTTCGAACTTAGTACATAGGGAATTCAAATTAGAGAATGGAATTTTTCTTAAGAAAAGCAACGAGAGGTAATCGTTCGACTTCTTTTCTAATTTACAGAGAACGATGCAATTTATGGGTGCCGCGGTGTCTGATATCTACCGTATCTTCCTATCGATGTTCAATCTTATCTTCCTATCGATGTTCAATCTTATCTTCCTATCGATGTTCAATCTTATCTTCCTATCGATGTTCAATCTTATCTTCCTATCGATGTTCAATCTTATCTTCCTATCGATGTTCAATCTTATCTTCCTATCGATGTTCAATCTTATCTTCCTTCTAGGCTGCTATGATTTTTCTTTACTTCGACGCCACTCTGTCGTTTCTACTATTGGCTTACGCCTTTGTCATTTTTTTCCCCGCTCTCACCTTTTTCTTTTGTATTTTTCGAATTTGTAGCGGAAGGATGAAATTCGAAGATTTGGCGTGGGATAAGTAGGTTTAGGTGGTTAGGGTTTATCATCGGTATTGTTGTGCGGTGGACCAGTCGGCAGTTAGAGGTTGCGCGAGAGATGGTTTGGTTGTATGGACACTCCTAGAACTATTACTTCGAGTATTTAATCAGTGATATTTACATGTCGATAATCCGGGCAGCTAGTTTACTGCGAATTACTGTTTTGTAGGTCTGCATCATTGTGATATTGTGTGTTTACCATTGCTTAAGAATAGAGATTAATTTTATGCGTTTATTATTTTAAAAGGAAGACAAGAAAAGTAAGTTTTCCGTCGAAAATCAGTCGCGCAAAAGAAACAAACGTTTTTTGCAGAATTTGAGATGTTGCTGTAGAGAAATGAAATCGGGACCGGTTTTATCTTGCGGCTTGTTGTGATCAAATCTGAATTGAATTACCGCGCTGGAACGCTATATATTTAAATTTCTCAACTAGCTTCAGACCGCCGGTTTCTAATTAAGTAATTCGTTGCCTTTAACGTTTTCATTTGTTATTCGATTGCGACCACTAACGCTTTAACATGCCCGCAACAGCTGTTTATTATAATAAAAGTTGCGCTTAGAATACTGATATTCTTGGCTCAATGTGACCAGTGCTAATACTGCGTCGCTGCAATGAATTTTAAATTATCAGCGACGGAACTCTTCACTCAAATTCCTGAACAAGTTAGTGGAGCTGCACGCGATCATTTAATTGGCCATAGTTAACGTAGCACCATTGCTGCTGCTGCTGCTGCTGCTGCTGCTGCTGTCGGTTAAAATTTTTCATTCGACCGCTTATATTATCGGATATAAAATTACACCTAAACGGCGACTAGTAATTCGAAACAGGCGTACTATTTATTTATTGTCAAATAAGCGCTGATTCCTTTTCACGCATGCCTTCGTTGAATTTTTCTAAAGCTTCACTTGCGGCATGTGCTTTTTTCGCTTTAATAGAGTTGCAGATACTTCAGTAGGACGACACACCTTCTCGCATTTTAGTTGTGGCACCTGCGGCGGCATCGATTTAAAGGCGCTGGTTAAATAAAAAAAATGTGGCCGAGCGAAATGTAATTTTCAAACAGCTAGTTGTCCTAATACGGTGAAGTGTGTGTGTGTGTGTGTGTGTGTGTGTGCGCGGATGTTTTGACGTCTGATAAACGTCCGTCAACCCTTTTCATAGGCCGAAAATGGCTAGCAAGGGCATAAAAGCTTCCTTTTAGCTCTTCTGCTCTGTTCTTATTTTTCCACAGACTTTCGGGCCTTTCCTACCCATTTCTTTATAGAGTACTTTTTCCACGCGTTCCAGGGCAGTTCTTACTCCGACTTCTCTTGCGCGATTTCTTTTTCATTCTTCTTTCGCGTTTTCTCCGCCGACGGGTAATCGTCTGAGAATGCCGATAAAATTAAAAATAAAAGAAAAAATAGACAGACCGAAAAGAGGTACAAAGAAAGCTTTTTTTTGAGGATTTCCTTTTTTCCGTACGCTGCTTACATGCTGAATTTCTCTCTCTCTCTCTATCTCTCTCTCTGAATCAAATTTCCAATCTCTTCCGTTCCCAATGAAGTTGCGATTCAAATTTTTAAACAGATCCATCCGTTCGCAACGATAATAGAATCGTATACACGTACACTTCGTTAAAGAAGCGATTATTTACCGATGCCTGAATAGCAGCGGCGCACATTTACCGTGTGTAAAATTAGTTAATAAATTAATTAGTTATAAATGGAGCAAACATTCTTCAGAATGTGCCTCATCATCAGCTAAAAGAGCATAATCAAACAGCTTCCCATTGCATGGGCACACGCTTTTCAGCGCAAGTCTTGCAAAAAAGTATTTTCAGACTTTCACAAATGTTCAGAGCTAATGCATTTTAATTGTTACCATAACGCGTTTAATTTATTTACCCCGTCCGGCTTTACGGAAAGGTACGCATCGCGCGAAATTAACAATGCTCGCCGCAACTGCGCTCGAATGTTTTGAATTTTCTTTCGTAAACTTCTGTTACCTGTTTCCCGGGAACGTTATTAAAAATAACAACGTGTTCAGTTGTGTTTGTTTTGCAGCAAACTGGTAATTTTATTCTTGTAAAATTCCTTAAAATACGAGTAGTGTGCTTATATTCATCTTGTCGTAGCTGCGCTAATACATAAATAGACGAAGGACTTTACCAAAGCTACGCTTTGTTTTTCCTGCGTTCGGATCTAACTGTTTTTGCTTTTTCTTTTTTGATTCCATTTACGTATTACAAGAAACAATTGAATTGTCAATATATGTTCAGAGAGCTTTTTATTTGCAGCTAACGAATTGCGCACATGAAACCGGGAAAATATAAAAATAACACGGAAATGTTTATTTATAATTATACGTTTTGTCAAGTAACGAGCTCTTTATTAAAGGTGTACTGTTTGTTTTTGGTTTACGATTTTTCTAAATGGATAATGATGATTAATAATAATAATTATAATAATGATAATAATAATAATAATAATAATAATAATAATAATGAATGGAGTTACACGAATGGAGCGTTAGTAAACTTGTGCAAAATTCTGTTTGATTTGCACTTGGCGGGCGAAATGTTATTCTTCAATTTAATGGAATATTTTACGGAACAACTTGGTTTTGTTTGTTCTACAATCATTTTTTAATGCAAATTACGTTCAGTCTCTGACAGTCGCTTTCAACATGAATGCTGCGGTTAGAATAAGACGCGGTTCGCTTGTTATTTGAAAAATTTCGATTCGATAAAGTTTCCCACATTTTACAATGATTAAACATCCGGGGAGGCCTATGAAAAATGATGTACACCGAAAACAGGCTTACACGCGGCGAAGCTAAAGTTGACATAACAAACCGAATGATAATTAAGCTGAAATGATATATAAATGGAGGAAAGGTTTTGGAACTTTTTGAAACCGGTTTTTGATCTGAGCAAAAATGTATGCAGAGCTTTGCGAAAGTTTCTCTGCTTTCCTAGTAGATATGATTTTCACATTCCATGTAATACGTATTGCGACGTGAAATGTTTTCAGACCGGACCTCGAATCATGTTCGGGAATGTAGCGGGGAAATCGTAGATTACTTAAAAAGAAGACGCTAGTCTCGTTTTCAGGTTTCTCATAGAAACGCTTCGTGAATTTCCATCAGCAATCTGCTGCTGTCAAGCGGTTTTTCGGTGACATCGTCGATCGGAGTGGAAATTCATCGATGTTCGTTACAGCAGCGGGCACTATTCTTTATGCGCAGAATAAATAACGGAAACTCGGAAGGCCAAGGTCTCTTGAGGAATTCCTGACCCGCTAATGGCATCTGGAAACTTTCGATGGCTATTTCTGTTCATAACGTCCTATTAAAAATTACCGTTAAGCTTCTTCGGCTTCGCAACCACTTAGTCTGTGTTGCGGTCAAGAGGTTTCTCTTCTAAATGACGGAACGGCTCACGCGCTCTGGGTAACGTTTGACATCGAAGGTGGAAATTTCGACCGAAGCTAAAGCCGAAAGTTACACACAATTCCAAAAATTTTCTTAAAAGTCTGATTCCCGACTGCGTTACTATTTCATCTTTAAACACGTACACGTTTTCCTATATGCAATATGCCTTCTCCGTTTAAATAATTCGAATTAAAAAATTAAATAAACAATTTTCGAAATCGTCAAATTTGCCGGTATTAAAATATTATATATTATTGAATGTTACTCGCTTTTTTTTCTTTTTTTTTTTTTTTTTTTCCAAATAGAAATATGTAAAAAAAAAGATTGAGACAATCACGCATTAACTAAAAAAGTAACAATAATAACACAACAATAAGCAAAAGAATTTTCAGTTTAAATTAGAATTACAATCATGTTTACAGTTATGTGTATATTTTTTTTTCCGGTATGCTCTATGCTTTTTTTGTATTATGTTTTTTTTTGTTTATTTCCGGGCGCGTCAATTATACACGAGTGCAAGCGAAATTGTTGAAAGTATCAATGTGCCATAAAGAGATATATTCTCTACCGGAACGAAACACAGAGTTAGCTAATCAAGTACGCCACACCGGTAACAACTGGCTTACTCTCTATACTTCACATTTCGACAATTATAAACAGGAAATATTTTTATTTTTAATCGGCGCCGATATTTTCGTTTCAGTTTGATCTGTTTTTCTTTTACCATTTTAATTTCGTGTAATTTTTGTTTTTCGCTATCCACCTCCCCGTTGCAGACTGTTTACGGTCATTACTTTTTTACATTTTGGTTTATCTGTCGCCTTGATACCGACGATCTCCGTTATTCCGTTCACCTGTTTTCCCCATTGGGTCACTTTTCTCAAATTATTATTAAGTAATTCGTTAGAAATAGTCTTCTTTTCAAAGCTATACCCGGTGTTCGCGTTAATTATAATAAATAATTCTGGTTTATGAAATATTTCTAATCGTTATTACTTCTGCACCACCTTTTTATTTTCCTGTCGGCTAACTGAAATAAATAAAGTGACGTAACACAGTAACGAAATTTTTAAATTTCAAAAGTTACACTCGAAGTACACAAATGATAAGCTATAATAAAATAAAAAAATAATATAAAAGCGAGCACAAATTAAAATTCCCTTACCCCGTTAATATCGTGTTTCCGGCTGTTATGATTCACGAAATTTATTGTTCCGAGATGGTTGAGGGAAGCTATTGGACCGAGTGTACCGTTGCTGAAGATGAACTGTGAATGCCACCTGCTCATCGTTTGGAAGAGATATCCCGCGCCCTACAATTGAAGTGAAGACAATTCAACGCAGGAAAATAAGTAAAATGAGCTGCACAGGGCATCGGAGGTTGTAAAGTTAAGGTTTAAAATGTAAGAGTATCAGATTTCTTTCTTTCGGAAGGGAGAAAAAGAAAATTTGGGTTAAATTCTGCACGAGAAATCAGTGCCTGTCGGTTGAAGGGACGGCAGACAGTTGGGGGAAGTTCGCTGGATGGTATTTAGAAAAGTAGGTTCTCCCACTCTTGAATCCGTCTAATAGACGAAATTTGAATAAGCACCTAACTACTAGACGTGTTCATTGTGATTTTTACGTGGTCGAGGACTCATACAAAACTGATTAGTTTGCGGCGGAGGGGAAATGAAATCTTTAAAATCAAGACATTTTTCGCGATAAATTATTAGAGGAAGTTTAAAACTTCAATCATCAGCAGCAGCGCGTCTGCCCTTATTGTAGACCCGGTAAAAATGTTGTAGCTTCAAACTTGCAAAAGATAGACAGCAGTTGTTCAGACGCCTGCCGTATCATAAAAATATTAATTAGGAAAACAAAAAGACCCTATTTGGATAGTCATAATTGAAAGACGGGCTGATAATTAAAACGGAAAGGAGTCCTTCTGATTAGAAACGTAAATAAATTATTTTTGAGCGAAAATTTTTTTGGATTGTTTATTTTCTGCATTTGCCGAACCTTCAAATTTTTTGTCTGGTCACTATTTTCAAAAAAAGACCACACAATTGGAGAAGTACTTCACAATCGAAAGGCGCTTATGTGTACATTGTTCTCTGGTTATTATCGGTAGATGAGAATAATGCTTTTTTATAGGAGAAACACGGGGGGGAAAAAAAAAACATTTTGTAAAAATCTGGAAAAAGAGAAATAGAGTATGAACGCTGTTTAGCGTAGAATGAAATTATAGATTAGAATAGAAGAATAATCATGGTATAAAATGAAAATTGAGGGTAACTATTACAATTGTAAGTGAACTTTTCTAATTAGATAAAGAATCAAAAATTCGATTTAAGAAAGCCTAAAGGTGATTCGGTGTGATTCTTAAAATGTTGATAATTAAAAGTAGTAGATAATTAAAAGTAGTAGTGGATAATTAAAAGTAGTAGTAGATAATTAAAAGTAGTAGATAATTAAAAGTAGTAGATAATTAAAAGTAGTAGATAATTAAAAGTAGTAGATAATAAGCGTAAGAACTCTCAGTATTAATAATTCTAGGGGAAGAAATAGTGGCTCTGCTTCCTGTACCCCGGTGTATTAATGAATTAGTGCATGATTATTTTCTGACGTTCAATTTTTCTAAACCAAAATAGGCTGAATCAAATAGGAATAAAGGGTTGTGTACTACTGTGACATGTGGCCCCCGGGGCGATGGCATAAAATTTAGACTAACGTAATTCAGGTTAGACAGATATTGCTCGAAATTTCTCCGTCCGACGGTGAATTTAGGTCGGTTAGCCTTTCGTTATTTTATTTTCTCCTTTCGATACGAACCAGTTATGATCCTGCATTTAAAACCCAAAAAACAACCGCCGACATTTTTTTTCTTTTTCGCAGAATAAATTTATAAACATCATCGTGTAGAGTTCTCGATAGCTGTTTCCATCATTTTTGTTAAAAACTATTTTTTTATACCTTACCGAAAAAACCCGACAATTGTCGTTTAAAGCAAAAGACTCTCTCGCTGCCCCAGACTATTATCCGCTTTTCCTAATATAATTTGGCTACAAAAATTGACTACAGTCTCGATAAAAAAAAAAAAAAAAAGTGTTTACCGAAAATAACTTCAGATAGTGTTCGGACATTATAAACAAAAGTACATACGAATAATAATAATAATAATAATAATAATAATAATAATAATAATAATGAATACGCGAATAAAAGTAAATATAAAACCGATTTTGTATCTTGTATGAATATTTTATCGCTGACGTTTAACAAATTAAAATTGTACCATAAATTTGCTCGACACTGATGATTAGAAAAATAATTTTTACCGACTCTCACCGTTATCTAATGACACGGCAATAATAAATCGATTTCTGTAAAATTCTGTTATCGGATATAACCGTGAACCCAATTTTTGACACTTATAATCTTGTTGAACGCTAAATTGGTTTTAAATTCTTCAAAAATGAGGATTTACCAGAAAATTGTTATGTGAAATTATTAAAATAGTATTTGCACAGGTCTTTATGACGATCTGCTTCAACTTATCATTCGCCAAGGTAAATTTTTTTTAATTCTCTCATCTTTTTCCTCAATCATCTCGAACGCCGCCGGGTTAATTAATAATCCGGTTTCTTTTTTTTTCATAACGATTAAAATTGCAAATAAGCCGAATGTGAGACTATTCGTGGGTTACGGCAAAAATATCGTTTACTCGACATTTTGTAATTTTATTTTTTAATTTTTAATTCGTTTTAGTAAACAGGTTTCTCGGCGTGTAATATTGCCTTAAATATGCGGGGGGGGGGATTGGAAATGTTGTATTGCTCTTTAAAATATAAGTTTTTATTTTGCGTGTAACTCTTGCTAAAAGCAGCGTGAAAATTTAAAGCTCGCTATTAAACTGGAGGTGACAGTTTCGGTGGCCCTCTCGTTAGTTCATCCAGTCTGAACGGGAGGAAATAACACAACTTAACCAGCCCTCTTCTCGGTGTACCACGTCAGATTAGTGGAGTGTGCATTCTGATACAACTCGACGCGGCCTATCAAGCGAGATTTACTCTGTTGCAGAGCACGCGTAAACTGGTTGATTGAAAATTCGGTGATTTAGCATAGAACAATCAAAGTGTTATTCCTCTTCAAAATCAAGCATCACTCCGATTTGTAGAATCTGAAGATTTCCGTTTGAGTTGTTTTTTAGATTGTTTTCGATTTTAAATCTTCTTTTATTTTACATCGTATTGTGGACATGAAATTTTTGAAAGTTTTCAAATAATTCAGTTCCGTTGGTGAACATCGATCGTGTATCTCTGTATATGCTAAATACAATCGCCGGCGATTTCTATAAAAACAGAATATTTCGAAAGTTGCTCGCTGAAAAAAAAAATTGTTTCTCGATTTTAACCGATTTATTTTATTTCTTTTTTCCCAGCCGTTCTTTTAAATACAATGTTGTTTATATGTGTTGCACATTTCATTCGATATCGATGCCACTAACATTGCAAAGCGCGTAAATAACATTAATAAATATGCTAAAAAACGTCCCGTTCTCGTTTTATTACCGGTTTAGATGTAGCTTTTATTTGTGATTTTACTACCGAAATGCCTAGAATATCCTGCGCATCGGGTGCCTAAACATAATAATAATAATAATAATAATAATAATGAGGAAGAAAGAATTATGGTAAGAGAACAATAAAATCAGGAAAAATCCCTTTACTGCTAGTTAGTTGTTCATCCTCAGCGCGTACATTGACGCTATTTAAAGTGAAATTTTACGATAGTACGCGAAAAAAGAAACGCTTTTAGATTTTTGATTTTATTACTTCTTCCCCGCGGTTATTTGCAAATAAAACCGGTCCCGCCCGATTTATCCGAGAGAAATTGTCCAGGCGAGATTTCCAGACCTCCTCGGAAAGCAGCGGAACTTTTTATCACAAACACCCGTAGACAGTGCATGCAGTCAGAGAATCCTACGAATGAAAATTTCGCAAAACTCGAACTGAAAAAAGTATGCGGTCAATATATTTATGCGTTAAAGCGCTTGTGTTCAATCTGGTTTTCGTTTAGAGATAAATCGAAATGGCCAATCAACGTCGGCCATGAGAATATTTCCCTGTCGCGTTGAATATTCATCGGATTTATTATTTCAAAATTCATCCATTTTCCCCCGTGCTTATTCAGGCCACGTGCTACATTAATTTAAATTGAAAAATAGCCCGAAAATTAAAAGCATATGCGCTTCAGGAAATGAGAACGCTCTTTATTCTGTTTTTATCAAGTCCGCATTTTGGAGGCTTTTAAAAATTTGACAGAAGTATCTTTAAAAATTAGTTTACGTTATAGACGAGAACATCCAGCCACTTGAAAACGGAAATATTTCAATTGAACGTGAAAAAAAACATCACTGCGGTTCCATCTATTTCGAGAGATTTTAAAATTATCTTTAAATTCATATTGTAAACCGCCGCGATTACTACCGCACTTCGAGACCTAGCGTTATTCGAATTTACTCATATGTGTACGTGAATCTAACAAGGTCCCACACTTTGTCGAAATTATTTATACAGCAGCGATTTTTCGGATGTTAAGTCAGATATGTTGATTTTGGAATTTTTAGCCTTTTCTGATAGAGTGAATACACTGCTCTTTCCAATGCCGCAAATCGCAATGTGATCCGACCTTTTGTTCGTGTCCTATGGTCAAAAACCTGAATGCGCCTCGCCTATCCACCACCTGGTTGCTTGAGCACTACTTTTAACTCGTTTGTTCTCAAAATTAAGGTTTTTTCAAATTTCAACATTTCAAGCGCAAATATCTCGGCGAGTTCTGTACTTAGAAAGCTTCGCGAGATCTCAATCGATCAGAAATTTTGTCTAGTATACCGTACTGGGCATATATAGAAAGTAGTTAGGTTCACGTACACATATATGTTCCCTTTTGCAATTGTTAAATATATTTATAACCTACCAAACTATACCGTTTTTAAACACGATAATCCTACCAGTTCCTACGCTAACGGTGGAACTGCATTATTTACGTCAAATTCATTCCAAGCGACTAGCATGCAAACACCAACAGAAATCCAAAACATTGCTGTCTCTATCTCTATCGCACAGATATCCCAAAAATCAATTACAGTTTGCTCTGTCTACATTCCAGCAACTCAAAATATATCAACTAGATCTCTTTCAGAAGTTCTAGCCTACCTCGCAGAACCGCTCATTCTGTGTGATGATTTCAATGTCCGCAATTCACTTTGGGGCAGTAAATGCTCTAACACTAAAAGCAATATGGTTAAGCGAGTGCTGGTTAATTATTCGAAACTAATCCTTTTAAACAACAAAACACTCCCCAACCCACATAAATTCAAGTTACGATGTTTTTCATCTATTGATCTAACCAATATGCTGAAACTATCTAGCAGCTAAACTCCAATGGGCCGCATACACAGATCCTTGTGATAGTGACCATTATCCCATAATGATCTCTTTAGAAAACCAGAAACCATACCAAGTAGCATTTATACCAAAATGAAACATTCCCAAAAAGCGAATTGGACTTCGTTGTATGATTTTCCTTGTCCTACAGTCATTGCATATTCGGTTGATGCTTTCACTAATCTATTGATTCGTGCAGCTGCGAACTCCATACCCAGATCTTTTAACTCGATTAAATCTCGAAAAGTACCTTGGTGGTCTGAAGAAATAAAATTAGCCATAAAAAATCGCAACAAAGCCATGCGTAAATTTCGAAATAGCACGTATCAACAAGACTTTATAGAATACAAAAAACTTAGAGCAAAAGCCAAAATACTCATCCGCCACTCCAAAAAGCAGAGTTGGATAAACTTTGTGTCTAGTATAAACCAGCCTGTATTTTCTGCAGCTATGTGGAATATTATAAAACGATTAACAGGCAATAAACCAACTTTTGCTATCACCCAACTCTAACACGACACAACCAAATCTTTGCAGATCCCTTTAATATTATTGCTAATACTCTAGCGAATTATTTTTCATCTATGTCATCAGATAAAAATTATAATAAGTCCTTTATCACTATTAAAGAGAAAGCTGAATCAATATTTCCCCATAAATTTCCACTATCACTCTGGTAATTATTACTACAACCAAACTATATTAAGTCAAGAAGTAAATTACATTATCCGTAAATTCAAAAACACGACTCCAAGCCCGGATCTCAAATTCATCCTGCTATACTAAAAAATCTTCACCCTAAATCTATATATCATATCTCACTCAAAGGTTTTTAAAGAAATTTTTACAACAGGCCAGTATCCACCTCAACGGAAAACAGCTACTGTCATTCCAGTTTTAAAACCCAACTCAAACTCATCTAATGCACAATCATATCGCCCTATATGTTTAACCAGCGTTATTGGGAAAACTCTGGAAAAACTAGTCACACAACAAACGCTTAGTATGGTATCTTGAATCTAATAATATTATCACTAACTTATTATGGCTTCAGGAAAAATCGATCTCCAATTCAAGCGGTTTGTGACCTCAAAAGTGAAATACAAATCACCAATAAATCCTGTTTATATGGATTATTTTTTGATATTGAAAAAGCATATGATCGGAGATATACTATTACACCAATGTGGCCTTCATGGTCACCTTCCTATTCTCCTACAAAGTTTTTTAAATAATCGTTCCCCCTTACTGTCAGGATAAATGGTGTTTTATCTACGCCATATGAAGTCCAAAACGGAGCCCCCCAGGGCTCAGTTCTTCTAAGTGTAACACTTCTTCTACTTGCCATAAACAATATTGTGACTAATGCTCACTTCCAACTTACACAACGGTTATTTGCTGATGATTACAGTATCAGTATCATAAGTCCAAACCCACAAAGAGCACATATTACAAGAATCCCTAAACCGTCTATCTCAGTGGACACATAATCTTGGATTCCGATTTTCTAGCACAAAAACACATTTAGTAATCTTTCGAAAAAGAAATCCAGCGCCGAAGTTCCATACTCTGCCTCTATATGAAAAACCAATATTAATTCAAGATAATACGAAATTTTTAGGTATACACTTTGATCAGAAATTAACCTGGCTTTCACACATGAAAAATTTGAAAGCAAAATGGCAACGGGCAATTAATGTGATGAAATATTTAGCTAACTCAATAACTGGCTGCAATAGATGTAGACTACTAAAACTATATAAATCCCCCTTGTGCTAGCAAGAATCGATTATAGAGCACCTATACATATATGGTCAAGCTAATAAGTCAGCATTAAAACTTTTAGACACAATCCAGACAACAGTTCAATCGCTACAGTAGCGTACCGCACTACTTCAATAGACAGTATATATGTGCGGAAGCAGCTATTCCTCCACTCCACTACCGTCGATTACTCTCCAGCTCTAATTTTATTATCTCAGCTGCCCAAAACCCCAGTATGACTATCTCTTTAACCCAAACAGTTCATCAAACCATATAACGATCAGGCACCAAAAATTGACCTGTCAAAAGTGCAACCTCTTAACCATATGTTCTGAACCTCCACCGTGAGTCTCTCAAATTCCTGAAATCCGATCGGATTCGACAAAACTTCTTAGACCAGCTGATAAAAATATAATCTTCGGAAAATTACAACTAATCCTCCAAGAATATCCTAACCACATCCAATGCTACACTGATGGCTCTAAAACCCAAAAAAGAGTGAATTGTGCGTACTCTGTGAATAAAAAAAAAATTCTCACATCGCTTAAGCAACCGTCTATCTATCTTATCTGCAGAACTAACATTTTATTATGTCTCCAATATTTCTTACTCCACTTTCCACAAAACCTAATAATCCTGTTTGATTCTCTTACGTCACTCCAACTACTAAAGATCCATTTCCATCAAACCTAATTGCTCAGCGCATTAAACTGATTCTAAACACTATGCATTTACAGTCTATTTCAACAAAATTTATCTGGATCCCAGGCCATGCAGGAATCCCTGGACATGATATGGTGGATTTGGCCGCCAAAGCTGCCAAACTCAACAGTTCAATTTCTATGCTTATTCGCCTTACTGCTGAAGACCACAAACAACATTATAAAGAGCTAATACTTTCTATGTGGAAGCACCATTGGCATAACACCGAGAGCTCAAAGAAAAGCCGATACCGTGGAACTCCTCAAACCGAAATTCACGTCAAGAAAAGATAGTGATTACTCGGCTACGTACTGGACACACCCGACTTACTCACTCCCATCTCTTATCAAATTTTTTCCCTCCCGACTGTCCTCATTGTGGCAAAGAGAGCTTAACGGCTGATCATATTTTCACATGTTTAAAGACAGCTTCTCTCTGACTCTCTCTCCATGTTCCTTCAAGCCGTGTTCTAGCTCTTAGTGATTCCCCCAACTCGATAGATGAAACAATAAATTTCCTTAAACAAGTCAAATTTTTCCATCTCATTTAACCTCATTTCCTTCCTAATTGAGCCGTGAAGCCCTCTGTGTAGCTATGTAGCTCATTAATTGAATAATAAAAAAAAAAAAAAAAATACTTATAATTAAGGAAGCGAATGGATTTTTCAGCATAGAAGAAAACGTTACGGAAATGGGTTCGTTGTATTGATTTATTTTTTTTGTACTTCCGCTGAATGAACAAGTTTCTTTTTAAGTTTTCAAAAAGCAACAGTCCTAACCTCCTAGAGGTGCACATAGATTAGAGCAATGTGTTACTATAATAGATTAACATTTGATAAAACAAATAAAGGAGGCTAAATAAGGTGAGATGCAAAAGCTAGGTATAAAAGAGAAAGCAGGATAAAGAACATTTTTTTTTTTTGTTTTTTTTTGAACTCCGCTCTGTACCTTGCGGCTTTTTAGCCGTAGTTTCTAATTGTTACTGCCGTTATTTATTGTTAATTATTGTGTTTTATTTTATTATTCATTACACGGTTAATAAAACTGATCAAATTGAAAAAGTCTTGTTTATGTATTTCGGGGTTGTTTCATTTGTAATCTTTCTTCGATGAGTAGAACTACTATATATGTATTTACCGTGTTACTATGCCAGTTTTTGATTTATCGTATCTGCGTTGCCAGAGTCGTATACTATTTGAATTAATTTTATTAATCTGTTTTCGTAACTTTTGCTTTTTTTCTTCTTGTTTCAATGTTTTGATTTCGTTTACCCATTTCTAATTGTAAGTCTATAGGTATTATATGTTGCTACTATGATGTTGACTGAAGTATATGATATCATGTGGTAACCGGAAATTATTAATATTTTCCTTTGTAATTTTAGCATCTTATTCTTGTCTTTTTCTCGCAAAACTGGAAAAAGTATACTGTGGAATTCAGTTATAACAGATCCAAAAATAGCCCCTTGTAATTGTATCTTTATATTTGAATATAGTGGATCTTAATTTGAAATAAATTTTCTTTATTTTGGCCGTGTCTCGCGATTCTTTTTTGAATACGAAAAAACGTTAGGATAGATCACATAAAGTTGGTCGGATTATATCTATAAATTTAATCATTTTATCATTATTTTTCAGCTTTTGAAAAGTATAAACAGCTTCCGTCTCTACGTTAATATTTTACACAAGTACTTGTTCAGAAATAGTGTTCACCAATTTAAGATTTCAAGTTATTAATGTGAGACAGATAATAACTATGCCCTTATTTTTCCAATATTGGACCAAACCGATTTATCCTGAACTTCTAGGCCGGTAGTATATAGTTAAACCAATTTTTTTAACATTCGTATGCCAGCGGAATCACAAAAAACAAATATAATGCACGTTCCATGTAATTTAAGCATATTTCTCTATTTTTATAATATCTCCTTTGTTTTACACATTTCAGATATTTCACGTTTTTTTTTGTTTTTTTTTCCGACAGATTGCTTACGAATTAATTTTACTTACGAATGTGGTAATTTTTATAACTGCACAATTGGATTTGAATACATTGTGACAAATAATACAGAAGTTAAATGAAAAATATAAACAAATTGAATATAGATAAGTCCCATATCTGTTTGTTAATATTTATAAAATAAAATAATGAAATACCTTAATAACAAACATTTTATTTTTTCATTAAGGTATTTATTTATTTCATTTTACGAACGAATTGAATGTATCTATCTGGGGTTTTTGTTATTGTTTATTTTACTTCGTTCGGTTGACGGCTTTTTTCTATTATATTTTTTCTCTTCTTTTAAAAGCCTTCAAACGTTTCATAATAAATCAAAATTTGCAAACATTCGCCATAATTATAAACAATGTAAAATAAGGAGTTTACTTTATTGTTTGACAGTGATCGCATGCGGAATATTTATTTGTATTTTAATTTACGTAACAAGTTGTACGAATGACATACTTGATGGTTTTATTTTTTTTTGCCTCCATTTTTACTGTATGTTGCTTTTGTCTCTCGAAGTTTTTTGTATTGGGAGTAATAGTAAGACTTGGCCGGGTTGCTTTAATGTTTAAACTACGATTTGTACTGGTTTCGAATTTTTCGATTGCCTTATTCTTTCTTGTTTTCTTTAGATTTTCTTTTGTTTTTATTCTCAATTTATATGTTCGGCGACAGCAGTGCGCACCACTGTGGAATAGGGTTGATGTCGCAGGAAACGTTGCTACCGAGAGGCAGCTTTTTTATTTTCGTTAAATGACCATTGCTTACCCGCACTGGACGTGACACATACGTTGTGTGTAATTCTTTGATCTGGATCGCTCTTTGACTTTCTTTGTTCCCATGTTCGGCGTTACAAAGTTCTCAAATAAGCCGCTACTCTGTGATCGAAATACTTACTTATACGGGATGATACACTTGTTTCTGTTACGCTTTCGTAACGTTTGTTGACTTATACGACTGTTTGGCTAATTTCCTGCCACTTGAAGAACCGAGTGAGAGATAACTTCCGGTTGCAGCTATGTAAGGTGGCATGTTTGCAGTATCGTGCAACGGCTTCTTTATCGACTAACAAACAACTGCCCTCTTAGAGCTTATTATAAATTCTCAACGCCTTTTAAAAACACACTTGTCTTTCTTTTATTAGTTCGAGGCTTTTTCATTGTCTACTGTTCTCTTCAATAACCTTTCATTCATTTCAAAGTGCATCAGCCTATGAGATGGCTCAAGTTGTTTTTCATGTTTTTGTTTTTTTGTACCCTATCAGACGATATCGAATTTTTTTTTTTTTTTTTTTTTTTTTTTTTTTTTTATTCCATTGCAAACAACGATATGTGTACACCATATGGGAAGCCCGAATAAAAATCTTCAGACCATTATTAGTCAAAAGACAGTTTTCTGAAGAAGACGTAAGAGAAATTTTCAAGATGTAGCATTTTTCAAAAATCACGACTAGTAAGTATTTAAAATAAGCCGGTCAAAAGCGGGTATTACCAACGGCCTTCCAGAGATGTTTTCGGACGCCGAGAAATGTAAAAAAATCGTAGCCTTCCTCAAAGACATCTCTGTATTCCAACTGATCTAACTTCCCCAGCCTTCAGCTAATTTTTTGATTATTTTTTGTTTCGCGCATTTTCAAATATTCAACATAAAATTTTATAATTATCTGTAAAACCGTAGTCGCTAATGTGACCTTGTAGTCCAAAAGCGACTTGTAAATATAATAAATAAATAAATAAATAGAAACAGTTATTGTCCACTTCCTATTATACTCTTTGTCATATGCCCTCTTTTAACATAGCTACTTACTATGTTAGTTAAAAATATATAATATGACACAGAATCACTTCAAAATGAGTGTAACTCGCCAATCGATATTATTCCGGAAATTTAAAATATGCGACACAAACAACAAACTTTGCATCGTATGAAATAAATATTTCCAATAACCATTTAATTTAAAACTGGCAAACTCATGTAGTTTTTGTAAATATATAGATAGGGATACTTTGGAGGAAAAAAAATATAACGCTATTTTAGCTTCAAATTTAAATTGCCAGGGATGGTGTTGGAAATTTAAAAGTTAAAAAAAAAAGTATTTTTTTTCCCGAACATGTTGTGTATTGATGGAAAACACTACATGGAAGTAGTAATGAAACCATATTTCCGTTTCTTAAAAGAACTTTCAGAATTTGCGACGAGTTTAAAAAAACTTAAAAAAAAAAACGATTTCCTTAACGACAAAATAAAATTGTGCAAATAATATACAATCATTTAATGTCAATAAATGAACAGGTAAATCTCGAATAACCCTGTTAGATTTTTTGTTAATATATCTTATCTAACAAATCACATTAATATCAAATGTGTTCGGAGAAATGTCTATTATTGCAAAGTAGAAGAAACTCGTATTTAATTTACAATAAACTACAAATTACGAAAAGTCATCGACGAAGGAATATTATCAAATCCCGCTAACATTTAAAGAAATAAAATAATATCAGAACACTATTCATTTATATAATTATTATTATTGTAAGTTTTATTATCAAAATTGTTTCGAAATGAGATTTTATTTTAATTGTAAATTTTTACGCGTTGCCATTTAAAATTGAAGTAGAATACTGTATATTGTTTGATAGTACGTTAAATAACAAATTACGATTTTTTTAACCAATTTGCTTTTAATTCAATCGACAATTTATAACTGAGACTGAACACAATTGACTCGGTAAGATAATTCGAATTGAAATTTTCCTGAAACAACTCGGTTCCCTCAAACTCTGAATAACTTTATATTATCAATAATAGGTCCTTTTAATTGGTCGAACTCGAAAATTCGATATGGTCACATTTGTGATTTATGTAAATTATTCAATACGAAAGTATTTCATAATAATGTGAAACACACAAGCATCGTGAAACATAATTTGTCACGAACTGAAAATTTTACATATATTCAATTAGAAATTATTGTGTAACCCTACATTATTTTGTATAATATTCGTGCAAAAAATTGTTTTGTTTTATGCAACATTCCTTTAATGTGTATGTTCTTAGATTGTTAAAAATATTTTAGAATAAGAACCGCATTGCTAACGGGGGGTGTTAGCCTATTTTTCGCAAAACTTTAAGGAGAGGTTTTTTTAAGCAACCGAAATGTAGTTCCGTTATTCTAAATAGCAAACGTTCTACCGCGATATTAAGATAACACATTTTGGAAGTCACTGAAAGAGGCTACCTTTACTGATTTTGTTCCTTTATCGATTTTATAAAATCGAAATGTTTTTTTTTTTTTTTTTTTTTTTAAGGCAGTGCGCAATTCGAGTTCTCATCGGACGGGCTATTTCGGGTCTGGTGCGCAATTCGGGTGTTCCCTTTTCAATCGCAATTTACCTTTCGCTAGCTCCCAGTTGCAATTATTCCATCCGGTATTTTCCTTCTCATTTCGATATTTAGGTAACTTACCGGATTTCATTTCATAACCACGTCAATCGTCTTTAACACTGTCCCCTCTACCAGCCTGATAAGCCTCTTTTTTTCCCACACTGAATTGAAGGACAGCTTCATTACTACTGTTTTATCTACGGCTAGTTCCTTCAAAGCCCTGCTCGTAATACTCGATCGTGTCCAGAATATCGCTTTTTCTTTGCCCGGGAACTAGAAACTTTTTCTTCTTCCAAAAATCTTATTCAGGCTGCCACTTTCTAACGTCTACCCGTTTCTTCCTCCGTTCTTGTTAACCGCGACTCTTCTGTGTACTGCAACTCCGAAACAGAAAACTTCCTAAATCAGCACTACTTGTATACTTTAAGTCGCATTCCGCATCACGAGAAATCAGCGACACCGTCCGAAATACGTCGCATTTTAAAACCACTCAGGCTAAAACAGCCCATCGGTCTCGGATAATATTCCTAATGTAGCTTTAAAGAATTTCCGTCGACGATAGTCTTAGCAAGGGTGACTTCTTTAGTAAAGCTTAAAATTTGGCTCTTTTCCACAACAGTGCAAATCTCTTCTAAAGTTTTTGCGCTTTCTAAGCTCGGAAAAAGTTCTTTGTAACATCTATTAGCTATCGTAGTAATTTAAGTAAAACGATAGAGAAAATTACGTTAAAACACCTGGCGTCGTTATAAATTAATTTCTATCATACCTCCGGGGTAGTTTGAGTTCAGCTGTCTGAATACTCTGCAATGCAGCAGATTGCTAACAAACTCTAATCCGTGGTTGACTGTTTTCTTTCCTTTTTTTAAAAAGCGCATTTCTGTAAATCCCGCTAAATCGAAGATTATCTTATTCCCTCGCACGTATTCCAAATGACAAAGTGCACATGCAAGCCACTGACATTCCTTGATCTGGTCAAATTCGCTATCTCGACTTGGTACTGCAGACAAAAGACTAAACTTTAATAAACCTATTCATCATACCACAGTTGTTAAAAATTCATCCGATGTTTCATCGTAGATCGATTTTGAATACTCATAACAAGTTCTATGCACTTAATAAATCTTAACATACGTATCGCCTTTATGGTCCTCGATATTATACGCAATTACGGCCAATACAAAACAGATGTCTTAAGTGTATACTAAATGCGCGCCCGCTTATACTAGGATTTCTAAGATGTTTAATGCCCTTAAAATGTCGTGTACTGTTTTTAGAAATTTTTCGGAAAACTGCTTATAAACTGCGGAAAACTGCTTATAAACTGCTTATAAACTGCTTATAAACTGCTATTCGAGGCAACACTGAAATTTACGTATTCAAAATGTAAGCGCAGCCTTACAAAACGTATACTTTTATAATGTTTGTAAATTATTTTTTCTCCCTCTCTTATTTTTAGAGTTGCCTTTCCTTTTCTTGATCACGGATTTCTAATCAGTATATTTATTCGTGGGATTTTTCCATCTCTTCCTACAGCTGGATAAAATTTGCCAAGTTACAATTTGTAACAATTACACACAACTGTACTTCTCGTGTTGTCCGATAAAACGATTTAGCCATATGCTAGTTTAGTTGTACAATGCTAACCCGATAATGTTATAATCTATGCGAGACGTATTCGTCATTATTTTCATTATATTCTTTTATTTTTCCAAGTGATTATTTAAAAATATTTCTAGTTTATTGTACGAAAAATTTCTTTTCTAAATCATTTAATTGTAGATTTCGCGTAAAATGT
The DNA here is from genome assembly GCA_039619475.1 of Icerya purchasi. Classification (NCBI taxonomy): domain Eukaryota; kingdom Metazoa; phylum Arthropoda; class Insecta; order Hemiptera; family Monophlebidae; genus Icerya; species Icerya purchasi. The sequence goes on from CM077115.1 coordinate 247,028,782, forward strand.
AACAACATTTGTTCCCTATTATTTTCCCCGCATGTTTTTATAATTTAATTTTGATTTCATTAATCTGACATTTTTATTGTTTGTCATAATTTCGGGGCTTTTTTTGTTTTTTTTTTTTTGATCTTTCGCGCCCGTTTTTGATATTCGTGTGATTCGTCGATTCGTGATTAACTTGTGCATCTAGAACGCAGCCTATATTGATCTAGTCAGTTTTAATCTTTGCTTTCGACAATTCTCGATAATGTAAAATTAATGCTACAACAATTTAACACATCAGATACATTTTGAAAAGTAAGATAAAATTATATTTTTCGCTATTTAAAAGCCATTAGCTCTTGCCTAGTCTCAGCGTCTTAATATTCGGCGCTTTAGAGTAAATACTTGAAAGTCTAAACGAACAAGAGACACTTCTATGCGGAAGTGTCTCAATTTAAATATTATTCAAATATGACGTCGTCAGAGTATTAAAAAAAAAAAAAAAAATTATCCTGCATTATACGACTATAAATTATGCACATGGGCTACTCTCTAATCGAGACAGATTAACAACTACCGCGCGCCATCGCGTGTAATAATTCCTTTTTTATTAAATCCGATTAGACAATTCAGGATATTCGCAAAAGCAGCGCGATACGTTAACTATGTAGATTGTTATTTCGAACGGCCTTGAAAAATGCACTTAATTTCCAGTAATTTCCATAGAAATGTTATAAAGATCGACGAAATCTCAAAAATTCCTCTAATTGTCGGCGTAAAATTCTTCATAATGCCACCTCCCATATCAACTGTTTGAGTTATTAAAATCCTATTTAAGTGAAAGGTATTTTTCTGTTAAATACGGAGAAGCAGAATCGGAGCTCCACCAGATCCAAGTAGGTGTGACGCAGGGCAGTATACTGGGACCAGTACTATACTTAATATACACTTCCGATATTCCTGTTCCAGATGAAACAGAAATGGTCACTTTTGCAGATGACACTGAAATTTTATGTACAGGCACCTCAGTAGAAACTATCAATAATAATCTTCAGTCAGCTGTCAATAGTTTGTCAACATGGTTCAAACGATGGCGTATAGTGATCAATGAGGATAAATCTGCGCATATAACATTTACAAATAAGAAGAACTGTAATATATCGGATATTTATATTAACAGTAAGGTTATACCTATTAAAGAACCAGTAAAATACCTCGGAATTCACTTAGATAAAAAAGTTAACTTGGAAGACACACATAGGAAAGAAGAGGAATGAAATGAACTTGAAATATAGAAACCTACTGTGGCTTTTGCGAAGGAAATCAGAACTGTCCATGGAAAACAAAGTACTACTGTACAAACAAATATTGAAACCAATCTGGATATACGGATGTCAACTCTGGAGATGTACTAAGCCGAGTAACATTGCGCGGATACAACGTTTCCAAAATAAAATCCTGAGAGAAATTACAGTTACCCCGTGGTACATCACCAATCATACATTACATACAGATCTGCATATAAGTACAGTCAGTGAAGAAATCAAAAAAGTTGCAAAACAGTACGGTCGAAAATTAGGACGCCACACAAATAGCCTGGCCGTTGCATTACTAGATAATTCCAATGAAATCAGACGCTTGATAAAGCCAACGGACTTGCTGTAGGGTTCAAATATATTAAGCCGGATACCAGATGAAACTCATATCGCTGGACAGGAGTTTCCACAAATTATCATCACTCACACGCCAAGTGCTAGATAGCCCACAAGGCTAGTCGCACATTTGCGGAAGAAAAAAAAAAAAAAAATTTTTTTTGCAATTTTTTATGTCTCTAAACTAAAATGGTGGTCAAGAATTTAAAATTTCACTTCTAGGGCGAAAACTAACGCCTATATATATATATATATATATATCAAGAAGTAACCAGATATACCAATAATATGCTTATCCATTTCTGCGATTTTTTTTTTTTTTTTTGAAATAAGTTGTGGGTCTCACAGGGCAAATATGCCCGTTGTGTGAGTGCCCGACACTCTTATTAACGTTTATTCAAAAAATAGATACAATACAAAAATTATAATTTATCTTAACTTATTCGATACTCATAATATTAGAACTCTAGCGTTAAGATTAAGTATAAAAATTAGGTTTTCATGTAAAATAATAATGCTCATAAACAGAAATATATTTATCTTAATAGGTGAAACACATAATTACACCAAAATATCTCGTGAATATCATGTGTGTATCTTGTTGTTACCAAGCGCTTGTTAGTGTATTTTATGAATTTCAAAGCGGGGATATATTTCGTTCTTCGATGTTATTTTATATGATATATACTAAACTCAGTAGGGATTTCTGCCTGTTTTTAATATTTTACATATATACATTCTGTCAAATGTCTACCCGGAATTTCTCAATAAGAAATTCCCGCATAAGACTATTGTCAAATTTCTTTTTTGCCACTAAGTTGGCAGCACTGTAAGCCGTAACGGAGCCAAGTTTGAGGCTACGTCTGTAATTAGTTTGGTGTACAGCTGCCGATTTTGTTGGTTCACCTTAAGTACGTTTTTCGATTTTTATTATAATGGATAATTTGGTTGAGCAAAGAGTTTGCATTAAATTTTGTGTTTCCAAACGGAATTTCTTGTGCCCGAATCGTTGAAAATGTCGTTTAGAACCCTATCGAAAACACAAGTGTACGAATGGTACAAAGCATTCAAAAGTGGTCGATTTGCCTCGCGCGAGCGCTCCAAGAACGGCTGTGACTAAGGAATAAAATGAAGGAATTGGTGCTTGAAAATCATCATTACGGCTTGAAGGAGCTAGCACAATAGCTGAACATTTATCACGAATCGGTTTGTACGATTTTGGCCGATATTTTGGAGATGAAACGCGTCGCAGCAAGGCTTAAAGAGGTGAATTTTTTGCAAAAAGAATATCGAAAAGCGGTTTGCTGAAGACACGCTTTCTCGAGTCGCCAGTGATTCTACATTCATGCAACGCATCATAGCTGGTGACGAGACATGGGTCTACCAGTATGACATGCAAACAAGTCAACAATCATCCGAATGGCGCTATAAAAACGAGCCGAAACCGGAAAAACCAAGACAAAGTCGATCAAAAATTAAGGTCATGCTCACAAATCTTTCTTCGATTATCGTGGTATGGTGCACTTTGAATTCCTTCCGCAAGGTCAAACAGTGTGAATAAGGAATACTACTTAGGCGTTATGAAGCGTTTGCAAGAGTATTCGTCAAAAGAGCCCGTGTTCGTGGAGAGACAAATCTTGCATTTTGCACCACGATAATGCACCATCTCACAAAGTTACCATTGTGATCGAGTTTTTGACGCGAAAAACTCGAACTAATTCGATCGAACAAGCACCGTATTCGCCAGATATGGCTCCCTGTGACTTTTTCCTGTTTCTTAAACTCAAATTGCCACTTCGGGGAATACGTTTCGAGTCGATTGAAATCCTATAAAAGAAAAATCGAGGAGGAAGCAGCTGAAGTCGATCCCAGCCGCGGCCTATAAAAAATGTACGGGTGATTGGATTAATCGTTGGCATAAGTGTATTCTCTCGGAAGGGCACTCTACTTTGAAGGTGATTAAAAATATAAATTTTGATGATTAATTTTAATTTGTTGTTTTATTGAGAAATTCCGGGTAGACATTTGACAGATATACGTATATGTTTTTTTAAACAGAAAAAAATTGGTTCCGCAATTGTGTCCCATCGTGAAGTCAGAAAAATAGGTAGTGGATCATCAGTTGTGTAGATGCTTTCGTCAACATCGATGATGCAAAAAAGTCTGTATGTTACGAAAGAGTAATAATGGAAAAGACCGATAAGCGAGAATAGCCTGAAAATCGTAAAAATCTCACGTCACTCAATTTAAAACCAGTGCGTGCCCTTAACCGGTTGGCCCTTCAAACTAGTACTTTTTCGAATGCGTAAGAAGAGCAGATTTTTCTGCTTTTGAAAATAGTGTTTTTTTACGACTCGAAAATGAAAAAACGAAACCGTAGAGAAAATTTATTATTTCGCGCGCTCTTTGCTTTTATCTTTTTCTTCTCTTCGAATACACTTTTCACGATGAAAATAATATATTTTCAAAATTTCCTTTAATATTGTAAAATCTCGCGCACGTGGAAATGTCTACCATAAAAATCGTCGGAGAGGCACGTTATTTCACATTCTCAAATATATATACATATATATATATATATATATGCGTATTAGCAAATGAAGAGAAACAAGTATTGTTTTTCGTTTTTTTGAACAAAATGAAGTGCGCTCCATTTTTCATCTGTTCCCGCTTATTTAATATACCGATTCCTTTTGCGTGGACAGTTTTTTTAAAATAGAAGTCGGTACCCGGAAGTCATTTTTTTCAGCCCCCCCACCTCCCCCAACCACCCTCCACACACCTTTCCATTGAACTAAAAACCACTTAAATTAAACAAAAATTTCTTATGCCGTAAATTATTTGCCTTGCGAGGAAGGATTAGTCATTGTGATTAAGGAACGCGTAACTCTTGAGAAATGTTGGAACTTTCTTTTTTCTTTTTATTACATTCAAGGTAAAAATATCGATTTTTTCGTCTTTATCGAGTACTGTATCTTAAAGGGGGGAAAAGTAATAAATACGATAATTCGTTAAGAACCTAATGATAAATTACATATGCATCGATGGTTTTACATTTTACATGTATATCTCTGCATGAGTTAGACGCCTTTCGGGAAGAAATTTAATTTATTTAAAAAAACTTCGTCTTTTGACCTATTTTTTTTTATTTTATTTTTTTCGTTTCCATTTGTGTAATTCGAGGAAGTAGCTCTTTGTATTTTCGGCAAACTCGGAAGATTAATGTAGTTGTAATTAAAAATATTGCGCGCTGCTACTGATAGATCGTGGTGTAATATTTACAACAAAGCGGAAAATATTAATATATCAAATATGTGTTTGTTTTTTTGCTGTTGTCTATAAGGGGCCCCGGTCCAATTGTTGCCGACTGCGATTGTTGTTTTTCGGTGACGAAAAATGCAGTAATCTTTCTGAAGAGCTGAAATTAATTCGCGTTTTGTGCAGACATGTCTGAAAATTATTTACTGCTAATAGCGTTCCCGGTGTAAAAGTTTTACGCGTTTAATGAATTCTTCGTTGTTTTTAAATTCATTACTGCACACACACACACACATTTAGGTGCTGCAAGTTGATGCATTTCCGTCGTTGTTGTTTTCAAATTACGGCCTGTCGTGAAAGTTTTAAAATAGCGTAAAACATTTTTGCGTTTGTAAAAACCTTAATCTAACAGGACACTCTAAAGATGTAACATGGCAGAATAGAAGACTAATTTTCGAGACGCTGATTTCGCAGCGTCGCTAAACAAACTTTGGGATTTTTGTCTCTGAGTTTAGTTATCGAAATGAAAATAGATAATAAAATCGTTTAATTTAAAAGACAGCATTTCAAATATTTGATCAACAGATAAACGGTATTTATCTGAAGATTCTAGAACTTATGACGGCAGTCGAAGAATGTACAACGAGTAGCACACAATTAACTTTTGACGGTCAGGTCGGGAGGAATACGTGTCGTCACACATCGAAGTTGATGCTGCTGCAGCTCTGACTGTAATTTTCGTAATTAACATCTTGATAATGACGGTAGTTTGTTGAAACTGGTTGATTTCTTTACTGTTTTTTAATAATTCTTAATAAGTTTTGTGTATTATTTATGTTCGGCATAATAATGTGAATTAATTACTTTTTTAAACATATATGTATGTCTAATTGAATCGACGATATTGGATAGTAAAAATATTATACAGTTCTCATGGATGGTTCCGCTGTAGAAACCAAATTATTTTTATCTCGAAAACAACAGACAGTTTAATTATCCTTTAGTACGATATGAATGTACGAGCGCATTCAACTGGTGAAGTGGAAAATTACGTATTATCCAATTGGAATTAAGATGTTGCTTTCTCTTTAAACGCTGCTGAACGTAAATTCTTAGATATTTTGCCGTTTTCCCGATTTCTTTTTCAATCATATCAAGCAGTAGTAGGTCGTTCGCTATTGTCCGATTTTATTTTTTACCCCTCCGTTATTTTTATGACGTTGCTTAATGCGGTTAAATATGTTTTATTCGCTAATCCCTGCATTCAGTTCCAAGAATTACCATCTGTGATCGGTACCGATATCTCCGTTGCATCATCAAAACAAGGATGACACATTGGACGGATTGTCTGTTCCATATTTTAGTTCCGAATCTGTATCGGGTAAAGCCTACAGTCACGGTGCAAACGTCGACAACATTGAAATGATTACAGTCACAATTTAAACGGCTATTATCCAAATACGCTAGACATGTATTTATCATTTGCGCAGCGTCGTCGAATCTTTCAACCACTGCAACGGAGTCAAAAGGTACGACGGCCGACGTCCATTTATAAAAAGGTTTGTATTTTCAATGGCCTTGCAAGTTCCTATATACATGTGCAACCGGTTCGTTAGCTAATATGTAACTTTATTTCTAAAGAAGCATCAGCCTTAACATTCACACATGCAACCCTTAAAAGGAAGGAAAGCTTTCGGTCGAATTCTTGTCGTCCTTCCGACTTGAAAGGATAACAACAATCATCAAAAACTGATTGCCGAATGTGAGGAAAAAGTAATAATCCGTTATTGAGAAGTAGTATCTTATATTCGTATCCCGAGCAGCAATTCTCATTGGGTTTTACGGTAATTCGTTGATTGAAACAATATCGCACTACTATCAGTACAGGCAGTCTCTCCTTAGAAGCGAAGAAAAGAAAACCACGCGGTCGAACCTATCTGTTTAAAAAGAACATTGCATGTTCTACGTAATTTATATCAATTTTCTCGTCGCTGTATTGTATCAGAGAATTGCTTGGTTATTTCACGGCTGATAATTAACATCCTAGATGTAAAATATATAAAATTTCTCATCGCTGTATTTATTTATTGTATTTACAACAAGTCGCTTTTGGACTACAAGGTCATTAGCGACTACGGTTTTACAAAGAATTATAACATTTTATGTTGAACATTTGAAAATGCGCGAAACAACAAAATAATCAACAAAAGTCAGCTGAAGGCTGAGGAAGTTACATCGGTTGGAATACTGAGATGTCTTTGAGGAAGGCTACGATTTTTTTACACTTCTCGGCGTCCGAAAACATCTCTGGAAGGCCGTTGGTAATACCCGCTTGTTGTCTGGCCTGCTGGTATGTATTGTAACAGAGGCGCGCAGATATTGCTTGGTTATTTCACGGCTGGTAATTAACATCCTAGATGTAAAATATATAAAAAGAACAGAGGAAAATCCAAAAAAAAACAAAAAAAAAAACAAAAATTACATTCACAAATATTTCATGTTTTTGGCGGAAGTTTAACTGCCGTTGGAATATGATATAACTCATTCCGTCTGTTTAACTATCGTGCGAAGTTTCACATTGTCAACAATTTACTGGGGGAAATTATTCGGCAGCTTTTGTCAGAATTAAATTTAAGGAAAACCGAGATTCTAAATTCCATCGGTTGCATGTAGTCTCAGTTATAATTACTTCGATCGATGATGAGTGAACATTGAGATGATAGAAGATTCGGCTTAGGGATGTGGACGATGGCAACTCGAAAATCGAGATTACTCAGAGTCGACTTTCGCGTCGTTAGAGCTGACTTGTACGAGAGGAGTCGACTCTTCAAAATCGACTCCGGATTAAAAACGTGTCGTAATAAAAGAAAATTCGACTCCGACACTGGCAGATCCGAACATTTAATGTCAACGTATCGATTCTGAATTCTGCGAGAAGATAATAGTAGCGACTTAACTTGAAACTTTATTGTAGTGTAAAGCTGCCAATATGATTCTTTTGAGCCCGCCTTGTCCGCTTCTTACTCAACTGGTGTTATTAGCTATATTGTTTATTTCTTTACCTATTTATCATCAGTCTTAGTTCGGGTCGTTTAATATCACTCTGAGAATTCCTTTTTATAGTGAAACTACCCAGATTTTCTTTGGCTATTCGTGGAAATAAAAAAAAAAAAAAAAAAGAAAAAAAAAAGAACAGTAACCAGGTGTGTTAAGTAAATAAGTAAAAGGACCTTGTTATTATCGTGTTCTAGTAGCTAAGATCTCCTATGTTGCAGTCATATTGCAACTTTAAAAATGAACTTTTAACAGGATCAAAATATCGACTCGACAACTCCGAGCAAATTGACCTACATCTGCAAAGTCGGCTCCTCCAGACGTGCGTTATAAATAAAAGTCGCTTAATTCTGACTGATAGCGCGGCTTGCGTCGGGAATCAACGACGCACAATCTAGCAGAGCTTCTTTCTGACACACTGACGCACTTTGCACGTTGGTCGAATTTTTCTACACTCCTATTCTCCGCGCGAAACGGTCAAAGAGAGGGTAAAACTTCGAGCCGTCCATAGACGTCAAAACGAATAAAAAATCCGATTTACCAATTCCGTATGACGATCGCAGCGAATGAAACAGAGTGAAAGAAAGCTAACGATCGGTACTCAAAGGAAGAGCTAGGATTATTATTTAAAGCACTCGTTTCGGCCATTGCTGACGGTCGACCGAGTGAAACGAATTTATTCAGGGATTAGCATTCGGACGGAGAGTGCGTGCAGAGTGGTCGCTCACAGGAGGGTTTTTCTGAATTTGGGGTCGCGCCACGGCCAGACACTGCTGATAAAAGTTTCACAAGTCGTCGGACGAGGAGCAGCAGCTGCTAATTTAATAATAAACGTGTCGTCGTCGTTCGTCTTTTCGAATTTAACTAAGCGTGCGTTCCGATAATTTATTCCTTTCGACGACGAAATCTTTTTAAAATCGCATTTTCAACTGCGTCCGCTGAAACACACCTGAGTTTGGCTATTACGCCGATTTCGACATCGATTTTACACGCGAATGGCCGCTCTGACTTGCCCCTTTGATGTTCCGGTCGTATTGGACCGTTGAATACTCCGACTAGTAGTACCATCAGACTTGTCCGAATCATCGTCGCACGGAAAATTCCCCTGTCCTCCTTCGTTTTTCTCTCAGTTTCGCCTTACGTTCTGTTTCCGAATATATTTCTTTATGTTTTTCACATTTATTTTTATTACAAATTTCGATCATTGAACACAGTAACATATTAGAAAAAATTGTATTAATTTTAACTAGCTTGTAGAAATTCTTCTGAACGTAATCTGAAAGAGATAACAGCGCTACTGAAAAATTCGGACAACGCTCTATACCATAACATTAGTAAACATTTCCGAGCGATTTTTGTTGGCCAAGCCCTCTATCATTGAACTGTCTCTTAAAAGTTTATTATTCGAAATTTCCGAATGTAACTTTGTACCATAACTCGAGAGTAAGTGTTTTCTCTATTTTACCTTTTTTTTTTTTTGGAATTACTATTGTTTTTTGTGCCTCTTGTTTTTGGGGGTGTTCAATCATCGAATTTAATTACGGTGAACGACCCTCAAATGAACACTAAGGTAAGATTGGATGAGGTTTCAGACAATGTTATAAAACTTGGGCAATCAGTGTTGAATTTATAACATTCGGAGTTACTGTTGAATTGAAGGGGGTTTTGTGGGCTACCGCGATTTGTCGCGATTTAAACATTATTTGCTGAAAACCACGTTTTGTCATCGACACTGAATTATAAAATGGTATCGAAAGGCAATGGCAAATATGCATACGATCGTATGCGTGCCAATTATTGCAAGCAGACATACACTTAAGCGAATGAATGACTAATAAAATTAAAATTATGCTCTCTTTAAAATATGAACTTTCTTATGGTACCCTAACAAACAGAATACTACACAAATTGAATTTTAAAATAAAGGAATTTTATGTACGCATGTGTATAGGTTAATTAGGTTAATATTTGTAATTTTTTGTATTAACAACATTATGTTTTCTTTTTATAGAAAAAACATATTTATATATTACTGTGGGTAGCGCAAAAAAAATAATCTTTTTTTTCAATAAACATAAAAATTTATTTATAATGCTGTCGCTACAACGGGTTTTCAGATAATTTTGATACACTGATGCGATGTTTTTGATTATGTTCTTTTCTTTATACAAATTAAACATGCGTGTTCAAAATTACATAATTGTTTATGTGATCATTTTCATCGAACCACTAAATACTGTCAACGGCTTCGAATTTTCAAAAATTTTTTTTGAGGTAAATACTTTCATTTAAAATGCACTTTGAATGAGAAAATACGCACATTTATACATTATAATTTCGTAAAAGTGAACTGAAAAGTAAAAAATATTTTTTTTACCCGTGAAGACGATAATACATTCTAATGAAGGCAGGGCCGGATTAAGGGAAAAAATACTCCGAGGCCAAATAATTTCTGAAGGCAATCCCCCCCCCCGCAATAATTGAAGTACACATTTTTTTATTTTATTTATACAGTAAATTAATAAAATCGATCCTTAATAATTTAATAGGGAAAATTTCAATTAGATCATCAAAATTTAATTCACGAAGTATGTCGCATTCGGAAGTCAACATCACCAAGAAAATCAGAATGATATATCGTTTCACCATCTGAGCGCGCGTACTTTTCATACTTGTAATTTTCAATTTTTGAGTGATTAGCGGGTAGCCACTTTTCAGTGAAGGAGGGCCCCTTTTGGTGACGGGCCCGGGATCACTGGCCCCCTGGCCTCCCCTTAAATCTGGTCCTAAATCGGAGTATATAATTTTTCTTTTACTAAAGTATAATACTTTAGTAGTCATACCGGAGAAAGAGGAGCGAAAACTCTCCTTTCCTTCGTTAACTGTTGTCGCTTCCCTTGTATTCTTCATTGATGCAATATTTGACCGCGTACGAATCTAAATAATTAATTGAGACTTACTTGTCTTTCTTATCGAACATGGGTCAATGCTCTTTATCAGCGAGCCCAAATAATAATAATAATAAAAAAAAAAAGAAAAAAAAAGTGGTATCCACACACAAAAAAAATATTTCCAATTACAATAAAATGCTTAGTTCGACTTTAAGATGTATACAAAAAACATAGATATGAAATATATGAACCCACATGCATTTTATTGCAATCGGAAACCTTTTTTTTTTCTTTCTTTTTTTTTTTTTGCAATGTTATTCAAGTATTATAAATTACGGTAAAAGTAAAATTATACAGTCATTAGAATATGTTGTAACAAAAAAATTCATTTTTTCGTTCATTTTTATAAAATAGTAATGTATAAAATGTATCTTTTCATTCCAAATGCATTTTGAATTTTATCCTTCTAAAAAATTTTATTTATTTTATTTTCTTCCTTTTTTCAAGTTTTATTCGAATTTGTAAAATAATTACAACAACTATGTTGTTTCGCTATACTACCGAACGCGGAAAATCCAAAAACTATCCGCCTCAGAGAAAACGACATCCTTAACCCCAAATGGTTCCGTCGCGGTTGTCGTTCGTATGTGGACTCCTGTGTAGAACTGGAGATAGTGTTTAAAAAAGGGGTGGCGGAGTTCTAGTTTTGCGGCTTTAAAGTTATGCATTTGTTGAACTGAACCGCGGTTAGTTTGCGCTTCCTCGAGTTGGCCCGAAGCATTTCCGACTGTTCGAAATTGTGGTGATAGAGTTACAAATCACAAACAAATGATCGTCTCCGTGATTTAAGGTTACTCTACTCTCTATTATATACGAACATATTCGGTTTCTAAAGCACGAGAAAAGTTCGTATTTTCTACATTCGCCGAACAGAGTTTGTGTTCTAAATACAAGAACGAAAAAAATTTATTAATAGAAAATTTTTCTTTTTTTTTTTTTTTTTATTTGCAAAAATTAGAAGTTAAATTTTGCACAACAACAAATTTCAACTTTCGGCACGGATTCGCCTTATGGTAATCCATAAATGATATTTTTCAAGTTCTCTTAAATACAGCCCACTTTCTCTAACCCTCTGTGCATCCCAAAAAATTCTACGCGTAATATGAGAAAAGTTTCACTCTCCACTTCGTTTCTCGATATTTTTCCTACTACAAAACGTGTTAGTAGGTAAGTTGTCGAATATTAATGAAAAAGATAACTGCCACAAACAAATGAACAGTTGCGATTCAGAGCAGTGATCAGAAAAATACCGCTCACTGCTCCGGCAATTCCTCTGAACATTACTCCGGTGACAATTGCTCCAACTACTGCTCCAGAGCAACAGATAGGAAAACAGCATTGTCTCTTCTGTTAAATGTTCCAAAGCCTCTCTACTCATCCAGGCGCTATACACACATACACATGAAAACACATAACCAGATGAAATATGCACCACTGCTGGTGCCGCGTGTTTTTTTCTGTCACACAATTTCCTTCATAATCATGTTTCATCTTATTTTCTGAAAATTTAAATGAACGACATAATATTTTGCCTGTCTTTTACCCGTGCTTTTTAAATATGTTTACAGCTGTTGTTCCTGTTTTTGTTTTATTATTTTTTTTTTTTTTATGCTGCGAGTAGAATCGTGTAATATTTTCGCGTTATACAAAAATTCGGTAACGTTCTTCTTGCGATATTTAGAAAAATCATTTAATTTTTTTTACGTTACGCATGTGCACTAAGGAAATTTGGTAAAAGTTAATAATGAAATCCGCGAGTGGTGGCATAATCGTATAACTGACAATTGCTGCAGTAGCAATCAGTTAGAAAATGGCATACTCAATTAAAACCAATTCTTCTATGAAAATTATGGAAGACTATCGTTCTCGGAGGTGCAGAGGATCGATGACAACATCATTCTTAGGCCGAGGGTAACGTGAAAAACCGTTACAAAAGATGTATAACGTTTTTCAGTTACACATTTTACCTTTATCTAGTAAAAAGAAGTAGGAATGACACAATCAAATGAAATAATTCTTCTATAAATATTATCATTGGCGCATTCAAGAAAGGACGATACGGGGCTGCAGCCTCCCCAAGGATAATAAACGGACACTGTTAATTAAATAATGGCCAAATTTGTTTTTTTTTTCACTGTAAAAATTAATACTCGATAAAAATATAAAGTACTTTTAAATAAAATATATTTAAAAACAAAAATAAATATATAAATGCGCTTTTAAACATGCAGTTTTGTATAAAAACAAAGGTACCGTGTTTTACATGAAGAGAGAGAAGAGAGAGATATACAGATATAACCAGGCATGTTCAACCTCCGCTTTTACATTTTCCTATATGCTACTCTTTTAGCCCCCCTCAGAGACAAAAATCCTGAGTGCGCCAATGAATATCATAGATGATGTCCGTTTGTCTCTTGGCGAGGTCTGAAAAGGCAAAAAACGCTATAAAAACTTTTAATGAACCTTTTTTTTTTTGACATATATATGTCTTTAGGCTGGGGGTCAACTTAAAATCGTGTAACGCAACGCAAAACGCAACACAAAACGCAACGAAACGAAACGTTCTCTTTCTAATTTCGTAAAACATTTTAACATTCCGCAGATAATTTCGTATAACTTTTTTCTTGTCGTCTGAAGGTTTTGCGCGACAATTCTCGAAATTTAGAATTAAAAACCCAGCACTTGGAATTTGCTAGGTAATTCGATACGTAAACTGATACTTCAGCGAGTAACGTGGAAATTTGAAGGTTTTTTTCATTATGCTCTTAAAGACATTTTATATTTTACATTTTTGTAATAATAAATTACTTCTATTACCTTATTTTGTTATAATAAATTCATTTGATATTTTAGCTTTCCGGCATTTGTGGAGCCTTTCTGCGTTCAGGATGTTTTTAGTATTTCCAGATTTCGTTATTCGCAATGTGCTCATTAACGCGCAAAAACGTACGGAACTTCGGATTTATATATAATGCGATGTTATTTGCTGATTTTCCTTTAAAGGACACTCCCGATTTGCTCTTCGAAATGTCCTTTCTTTTCCGTGTAATATTTGTGCGGATAAAGGAACTTATTAGCCTCCTGGTCTGTATGAATATTTCCCATTCAAAGTTATATTAGTGCTTCTAGCGACACGTGGATCAATATTACCTAGATTTTAATTTGCTCCGGGGTGAAGTCCCTGTTTCCCCCCTTCTGTTACTAACATGAATTTAGGACAGGAAATTCGTTTAAGGGGGGCGAGCCGAGGGTAAATTTCAATAATCTGGAAAGCTCGCTACCGAATTTCAATTTGTTTGGTTATTTGCTTTGCAATTATTTATTTAGTATCATCTAATAATTAACTTATACTATGCATAAATCATACGACGCAGACATAAAAAGAAAGAATATTATTTTAAATAAGGTAGAACATTGTAAAAAATTAATATTACACGTACAAATATATATATATATGTGTGTGTGTGTGTGTGTGTGCGCAATATGTAGAGAGCAATAGCGAATTTCCTGAATTTTTTTCTTTACTACTTCTCTAAGACAAAATTTTGAAATGGAATTATACAATTGCACACGCCGCCACTCAAACAAACAAAAACAGATTAAGAAGCCACTTTTCAAAAAAAAAAAAAAAAAAAAAAAAAAAATGAATATATTTAAGAGAAAATTGATACTTAAATTTAGACGAAGAAAATTTAGAAATCTACGATAAATAATTTAGCTAGACAACAAAAAGGAATAATGCAAAATGAATTTAAAAATAAATAAGTAAAAAGGTTTAATTTAAGAACTTAAATATACACAGAAAAGGGGAAAAAATTGAATTACATCATTTAAAAGAGAATTGCAACCCTATTAAGAAATCAATTTAAATACGTCTGCTCACATTAATTAAGCATTTCTAAAACTGTTCTAATAATTGCTGATTCGTTAAACTATCGTTTCTATAGCACTTTTGCTTTATTACGGTCGACAGGCTAGGCTAGCGATATATTTGCGTCAAGCGTATTTATGAGTTCCTATTTATTGGGTTCTTTTTTGGTTTTTGTAATTTTCAAAGTTACGTATCAACGATATAATAAGAAAAAAAAAAAAAAACGATACATATGGACATAATTTCGCTATGATAGAATAATGGTAGCGTAGTCGCACATTTCGGAGCGACATTAAAAAGCATCATGCGAGGAGGTATTCGGTTTAATAAGATGCTATTTCTCGAATCAAAAACCGATGCACAGTGTACAACGACGCTCTGGTTGTTCTACTAGAGATGGGCAGAATTCCTCGTCACGTTCCTTGTGACTAGTTACAGAACAAAAGTTCGTAGTTTCAAAAAGAACTGTTACCGGACGACTCCCGGTTCCTTCAAATGACGCTGATGCACGAATTCACTTGATGAAAATCTGAACAATAACAAGTCTACAATAGCAACCAATTAAACTGTGTACACGGTAATTGATCAAGAAATTGGGGGAATCACGAAGAGCAGTCAGAAACATCAGCAACTAACATATATGACTCACACGCATACAAAATTATATTCAAACCGCTGAAAAGAAAAAGTGCTGTTATTTTGAAATTTTTGTTAAATGAACATCGTTTAACGAATGAGGGAAATATTTAAAAAAGAGATCAAATTAATTTCGAGTTATACTGTGAACGACCCCGTCGTCTATGAGAATATAGATTAGATAAAATAATTGCAACTGAATTATATGCGTTGCACACTGCTGTGTATGTTCGCTTTAATGCGATTGTCCCGTGTTTTAGTTTGACTCCGGCTGGGACACACACAAAGCACACATGGCCATCTGCTGCAAAGGACTCCGGCTCCAATCTGCAATATTTGTAACACGAATCTAACTGTTCTCCATGTCCTCATAGAATGTCCTCAGTTCTCCTCCCTCAGATTTTCACATAACCTTCCCTCCTCCTTATCTACCGTTCTCTCTGATGACCCCATAATCCTTTCGAACTTAATCCGTTTCCTACATCAAGCAACTCTATATCATACAATATAACCTCACTCCTCGTTAACTTATTATATTCGCTTGTAATTATCCGTGCCTCTAGCCAATAGTTGCTGAACACGGCACGCTAATTCAAATAATAAATAAATAAATAAATAGTTTATAATATTTTGAAAATGCAAATTCATTTTACGTCAAGTTTAATATTGCAGAAGGTAATGTAATTTTATTAATTTCATCTTATAAATTCGTGCCTTTGAAATGATGAAAGTGGATTTTATTAGACACTAACGAACACGTATTTATCTACATATAAGATAAGAATCTCTATAGTGAAGCACTGAAATTAGTTAACAAGTTTTAAACATTTTAAATTGTCCCTTCGTTTTTACGATTTTAAAATTTTATTACGTATTTTACGTATTAAAATTATATTGGGAACTTTTAAAATTTTGCGTTAATTCAACCTGAATATTTTATTTTCTGCGAAATTATTTAATTATTAAATTTACATAAATAATTTATTTAAGTAGTAAAAAATATTTAAATAATTTAATTTATAAAAAATACCCTCCTATACTGTTGACTACGGGTTTTCAAAAATCAACTGAAAAAAATTAGGAAAATAGATAAAATCGAAATGCGCGTCATAATAAAAAAAAACGAAATATTAATCCGACATTGAAACTTAATTTTATACTTCAGGTAATAGACAAAGTGTGAAATTATTTTATTAATAAAATGCTTTTTTACAAAAAATAAATACCGACTTCAAGGTTTATTATGAAAATTTAAAAATGCACTAAAAAGTAAAAAATAATTACTCCCGATTAGAAAATATATATATCAGAGTGATATAACACTTAAGTGGTGATATTGTAATTCTTATACAACATTAACTTTTTGGAGTTGGAATTAAATTCATGTTAGGAACAATTTAATCAACATTTAATGCAGTTTTTAATTATTCTTTTAATATGAATTTGATGCCAACTCCAAAAAATTAATGTTGTATAAGAATTACAATATCACCACTTAAGTGTTATATCACTCTGATATATATATTTTCTAATCGGGAGTAATTATTTTTTACTTTTTAGTGCATTTTTAAATTTTCATAATAAACCTTGAAGTCGGTATTTATTTTTTGTAAAAAAGCATTTTATTTTTTACTTTTTAGTGCATTTTTATTCAATTAAATTAAAACATTTATTTCCACGGTAAAAACACCAAAAGCTACATTTCCATGGTAATTTGGCAAATTTATAGTATTTTTATAAGTCAATAAATCTAACTTGATATTGAAACTAATCATGAATGAAAAGCATCCAAAAAGCTTCAATCTCCCGCATTATTAAGGATAACTCAAAAACTACCGGTCAGATCTTGATCAAATTTAAATGGGACCACATGACAAACACCACCTTTCAAATAAAAGAAGAATCATCAAAATCGGTTCATCTAGAAGAAAGTTCTGTGGTAACACACATAAAAAAAAAAAAAAATACAGTCGAATTACCTCTTCCTTTTTTGAAGTCGGTTAAAAATGAAAATAATTGTAGTACGCAGTGTATGCTGTGCAAAAATAAAATTTCAAATATATCTACTACGTATAATAAAAAAAAAAAAAAAACATTTTAAAAACGCATTTCGATTTATACTTCATTAAATGTAAAATTAAGTACCATCAGAGTTCTACTAGTAGCAGGCCCGTACCCAGAATTTTGGAAAGGGGGGTTTTGAAAATTTTCTTTACATATTTATTTTATAAATAACAATACATTGTTCACTAATATTCGTACTATTAATAATTTCCATAGTTTTGATTTATATATTAATAATTCACATAAATGAATTACCCCGTATATGAACATTAATAAAAATTACATATGTTATTAATTATACTCGTAATAAAAAATTCTGCATGAGATATTAATGAAGTATCTAAAAATATGGAGCATATTTTTTCTTTTTTCTTTTAAAAGTAGGTAAGAACACCCTAAAAAGAATCATCAATATTTTTTTTAAATTTGTGATTTTTTTCAGATTTTTGTGTATTTATAATAACTATTTCAGTTCTCATGGGGGGGTTTAACCCCCCCCCCCCACCCCGTGGACACGACCTTGGCTAGCAGTATAAATTGAATAATTAATGAAGATAATGTGTAGAACTGTTGCCAAAAAGACGGAGAGTTCTGGATTTTTATTTGAAAAAGAAAAAAAAAAAAAAAATATTACAAATGATGGGAAAAAAAAACTAAATTAATCGTGAATTATGGATTTTTAGCCATTTAGATTGGTAGGAGACCTTGGATTTTCGAAAATGAATTTCTGTATATGAATTACCTGGTAGAAAGAGTTTTTCTTCAGTAACGATACCGTCGTTATATTATAAAATATATATTTTGAAATTAAGCAGTAGGATATTTGCGAAGTTGACAGTATTTGTATTACAACAGGTTTGTGGACACTAATGAATTCAGATAGTTATACAGCTCTTTCTGGACACGTTATATTATACTAAAGAATTTTTAAATTCAAAACCATTTTATTACAGTGTCGTCGTATAAACCGTACACATCTGATAATTTAATGAATGAAATGAAAACTAACCTAACGGACTGGAAATTATATGGAAAATGTTTTAAACTTTGTTGCGTTCGACAGTGCCAGCAACATCATAACGAATGCCTTGAAAAATCTTTTCCGCGGAAACATTATGGATGCTCTGTGCTCATAAATTAAGCTTAATTATTCAGAATTCTGCTACTGAACAAATTGAAAAATTTGTTACGCGTTTCAAAAGGGGTACAAGTTCATATGATAAATTAATGAAATATCAACTTTCCGATAACATTCAGCAAACCGAAATGCAAGATGTTCCAACAACTCTCGTTGGAAGAATTCCACAACGGTTTGTTGAATTAGAGGTATACATTAAAAGTGCCCTGACAGTAATAGATAAAAATTTACCCCAATCACAACTAGCGAAGAATCAATGTTATGTAGTTAGTCGCATGTGTGAAATATTATCTCCATTTGATGAGCTAAAGAACTTCTATCAACGGATATATACTTAAGCGGGAAGGTATTTGGTAATTTTGAGTATACTAGGTGTTTAAATAAAATTTACGAAATATTTACAACAAGCTTGAATGACTTCTCTTTACACCTATTCAGTCTATAATTAATAATATTAAGGATAAACTAAAAGAAAAATTTACGAATATTTAGTTCAACAAAATAATTTGAGTAGAGTTTGCAATATTAGATTGAAGATGTGGAAATTTAACGCGATTCATCAGTTTTAAAAGCAAGAAAAAAAGGGCTGAGATACTTAATGAATACTGAAAATGAAAACAAAACTCCTCTATTCATGTGTTGTATCTTCTCAACTGCTGATCTTCATCCTCATCTCCAACTTCGACTATAACTATATCCGGTTTATTTAAACAGTGTTTCAATGAAATAATGTCAGTGATATGCCGACAAATTCAATATTAAAGGGAATACACGAAATCGTAAAGTCGTGTTCTATTGTGTTCGGATTTTATCTCCACCAGAGCGCTGAGTTCGTTCCATTTATTACTCGTAACTGTTGTTGCGGGATTTTCGACTTATTTTCGTTCGCTCGTAATTTCAGATTCGTGTGTATTCTTCCGTCTCTCTTTTTTTTCCTTTTTATTTATTTATTTATTTTTTCTCTCGCGTGTTTATTTTATTTACTTACAATTGTTCTTTTTCGATCACCTTCTCGCTTGAGCGTAAATGAGCGTTTCCAAAGGGGGCCGCTCAGCGGCCTCCCCCAATAAACTTTCAAACAATAATTTATCGCTTAACGTAATGGATATAGATCCTTCAACTAAGCGAAAGCCCTCTAGTCCTTTAACCCATCCTCCGTCTTCATCTACTAAGGAATTACGCCTGACGCAACCGGCTACTCCTATCTCCGATATTCCTTTAAGTAATAATAACAATACATCCAGTACCACTAACCAAAATAGTAACAATACTAGTATCACTAATAATACCGCTATCAACTGCAGTAATGATAATAACAATTTCAATAAAAATAATAACAGCATTAACAATAACAATTCCAACACTGAAACCACCACTGAGGTCATCTTCCCTTCCAACCATCCCGGTCCTTTCACAGTTATTGTCGAAAATTGTACCTCCGACGAGAATATTGGCAACCTTCACCCGTTAGCTTTGGCTAAGCTCATTAGCAAAGTCTCTACTTCTTTTACTGACATCAAATCCCAAGGTAGGGGACGCATTTCGGTCTTCTTCCCTAATGCTTCTTCCGCTAACTCCTTTCTCAACAACTCCTCTTATTTCACCGCCAACAAAATCAAGGCCTTTATTCCTCTTAATACCTTATATAGAATCGGTGTTATTACCGGAGTTCATCCCTCCTTTTCAGTCGAAGATATCAAAGAAGGGCTTGAATTTCCAAACTCTGTTATCTCTATTCGACGCATTTTCCGTTCCTCCGAGGGTTCCAAAGTACCCACTAAAAGTGTCGAGTTAAAGTTCCACAAATCTTCCCTTCCCGAGTATATTTCCATCTTGAAACTTCGCTTCCCGGTCTCTCCAAGTATTCGCTCTCCCACGCAATGTGCAAAATGTTTTCTTTTTGGGCATATTGCACGACATTGCAGGAGTTCTCACTCGATCTGTTCTCATTGTTCTTCCCAGCACCTTTTCTCTGAATGTGATAGTCTCCAGGAGCCTCCTCTTTGTCGCAACTGCAAAGGTTGTCACAGTTCGTCCGATCGTCGCTGTCCAGAATGGCAAAGACAGAAGGACATCAAAAAAATCATGGGCTTTGAAAACATATCCTTCCATGAAGCCTCCAAATTAAAAGCTTCCAGCATAGTCTCTCAAGCGTTTTCTTATGCTAACCGAGCCGACGCTCCTGTTCCTTCTCTAAGCACTTCTACCCTTACACGCAAAGTAACTCCTCTTCCTAGCCCAAAATCCCCTACTTTTCATAAATCTCCCAAGTCCAAGTCGCATCCCAAACCCCTTTCCCACTTACCTCCTATCCCTTCTCTGTATTCCCCTGCTCCATCAGCCGGATGGGCTCTGAATAGAGTTGGATCCTCTTCCTTCAACTCGTCTCCACCTGAAAGTCATCTCCCTCTTGTTCAAAATAGTGCTCCTATCCACCACATCGATACCTCTTCTAATATTTGTAATTTATCCACCGCCATCATCCAACTCCTTTCATCTTTCAACATAGCCGCCTCCCCTTCATTCGGGGACAACCTTTCATCTTTCCTAGCCAATAATGTTCAGTTCAACTAACTTTTCTTCTATTCTCCATTTATTATATTTTCTACATCTTAGTCGTTCTTCCATCTCCTGCCACATCAGGTCAATTGCAAAGTAGAAACCTACTTACATGAGAAACTCCATCACTAGGCTACAATACATTACTGCCGTAATAGGAAGCCTACAAACTTGCATTAAACCAAGTTCGTGCAGGCATTCCTCAGTTTCAAAAATGATCCTTCCATCAAGTCTTCCATACGCTATGTACACTGTAGGAAGTCTACAAACTTGCATAAATCCAAGTTTGTGCAGACATTCTTCAGAACTATCACTGATGCTTCCAACAGTAAAAAGCTATTTTCATAAGAGGCCATGTCATATTTTGAATAGGCCTCCCTTCTGCTCCTCTACTTTGGAAGTGAGCCTATGCGGCACTTCCTTTAAGGCATTTTACTCCCTCTTTGTATCCTACTTTACTGCTCTCGTCTTTCCTTTCTCTTTTGTCATTATCCTACTATGTCGCAGCTTCTGTCCTTAAACATTATACAATGGAATTGTCGTAGCCTACGAGCTAACAAACAAGCTTTAGAGGGTCTACTTGACCGCTATAACATTCATGTCGCTTTGCTGGCTGAAACGTGGCTGAAATCATCCTCCTCCATCCATTTCAGAGGGTTTTCCATAGTTCGAGCTGATCGTGTGGACGGGTATGGTGGAGCTGCCATCCTAATCAGGAGCGACTTATCATACCAATCGCACACTATCCCTTTCCTTCCACCTCCCTATCCTAACTCCCCCAATATGATCCATATTTCTCTTCTAAATCTGTCCCCAAAGCCTATCCATATCGCTTGTGTTTACAACCCTCCCACCTCTAGCCTCTTCAATATTCCGCTTTCCTCATTCCTTACAATCCTATCAGAACCATACGTCATTGGTGGAAATTGGAACGCTCATTCTCCCCTTTGGGGCTGCACTCGTTACAACTCCAACGGCTCTGTGCTGGAAGACTTTATCCTGAATCATAATCTCTTCCTTCTCAACGATCATTCTCCCACCTACTTTAAAAATGCTTTCTCCTCAAGTTCGGTGGACCTCTCCTTTACCTTCCCCTATATAGCTCTCAAATGCTCCTGGAGAACACTTGATGACACTTTTGGTAGCGACCATGTTCCTATTCTCCTATCCCTTAATGACGTCTCTCCTCCTATCCAATCCAAGCCTCTCCATTCCTCTCGGTGGATTCTTTCCAAAACTGATTGGACCAAATTTCGTTCATTGATGGACGATTCTCTCCCTCATATCCTGACGAATTCTGATCCTATAGCCCAATACAACTTGTTCACTCAGTCCCTTCATTCGTCCCTTTCTTCATCCTCTCCGCTTGTTCCCAATAATCATCACCGAAAAGCCCCTTCTGCCTCCTCACTCTGGTGGAACGAAGAGTGTAAACGGGCTTTCAAACAAAGTACTGTTACATTCAAATCATTTCGTTCGCGGTCCTCAATGTCCAACTTTCTAGCTCACAAAGAAGCCAATGCGAGGGCTCACATTGTTCTTAAAGCGGCTAAGAGAAATTCTTGGAAACAATTTTGTTCCGGAAGATGGCTAAGGCTTTTACTTCTCCCCTTTCCAAGCGCCCGGTACATCCCTCTCCCGCACTGCAACATCTCCATTCCTTTCTAGATTCTATCGCGCCCGCCTACGCTCCTTCTCTTGAGGAAATCTCGCTTCCTGTTCTTACACCCAACTCAGAGTCGCACTTCTTATCTCTTCCTTTCCGTTATGATGAGCTACTATCTATCCTTAATAAATTCTCCAACTCCTCACCAGGTTTAGATGGTATATCGTTCCTTATACTTAAAAACCTCTCCACGCTTTCTTTGCATTTTCTTCTGAATATCTTTAACTTCTTCCTACTCTCCGGATCTACACCTAAATCCTGGAATGACTTTGTTATCATCCCTATACCTAAAAAAAAATCAATCCACGTTCCGTCCTATTTCTTTAGCCTCCTGTCTTCGTAAACTGTCTGAAGGTATGGTGAACAATCGACTCGTCTGGTGGCTGGAACACAATGATCTAATTCCTTCCAATATGTTTGGCTTTCGCCCGGGGTTGGGCCCGGTCGACTGCACCAGTCTTTTCCTATCAGACGTCTACAAAGCTTTCATAGAAAGAAAATTCACTGTTGCTACATTTGTTGACGTCTCCTCTGCGTTTGATAATGTCCACCTTCCTACTCTATGCGCCAAGCTTCTTGGGCTTAACGTTCCATCTAATTTCATCTTTCTGGTCCTAAACTTGTTCCAAAATAGATCCCTCTTCCTCTCTACTCCCTCCCGTGTCATTTCCAGATGCATCCACCGGGGACTTCCTCAGGCATCATGTCTTAGCCCCACTCTTTTCAATATCTATCTCCTTAATATTGCTTCCCTCCCTACGATTTCCTCCTCTCTCCTTTTCGCAGACGATATCCGCATCTACTCCAGTTGTAATGATGTGGCCGCCGCCAACGAAGAGATCAATAACTCTTTATCTATCCTTAGTATCTCCCTCGCCTCAATTCACCTCTCTCTCTCTCCTTCTAAGTCCTCTTCTATGGTGTTCTCCCTCCGTCCCTACAATCAAGCTTTGGTAAATATTATTTCATCTAACATTCCGATTCCGCTTGTCAGCTCCTTCTGATATCTTGGTGTTATTCTCAACAGCCGACTCACTTTCTATGAACACATCAACTATCTCTACAATTCTTCCCTCAAAAGACTCAATCTCCTGAAATCCCTATCGCCATCCAAATGGGGTGGTGACCCTTCCATTCTCCTAATCCTTTACAATGCTATAATTCGTTCCAGAATCGATTACTGCTCCTTCATCTATGGAAACTCCTCTAAATCTCTCCTCACCAAACTGGACAAAGTTCAAAACTGCTGCCTTCGGTTGTGCATTGGAGCGCTAAAATCTTCTCCCATTCCTGCTATCCTCTCTGAATCTGCTATGCAACCACTGTTTATCCGCAGATCGCAGCTTGGTTATAATTTTCTAATTAAACGGCTTTCTGTGTCCTCATCTAATCTTATCTCTTCCTATCTTAGTATTAAAAACCAATGGCGTTTTGCTCCTCACAAAATCCCAATCCTTTCTCTCGTAGCAGCTCGAGTCTCCAATTTTTCGCCTTATGTCTTTTCTTATTCCAAGCTTTCTTACTTTTCCCATGACTTTTCCAGCATTTGGCAGACTATTAATCTCTTCTCTCTCCTTCTCCAAACCAGCTTCACCGCACATTCTTCAATCCAAGCCGAATTCCTCCACATGCTGGACACATCTTTCCCTTCTCATCTAACATTCTTCACTGACGGTTCTAAAAACGAAAATGGGGTGGGCGGCGCGTTTACCTCCCTCACACTTAATCACTCTGAGTCCTTCAAGCTCCCTTCCTTCTGTTCTATCTTCACAGCGGAGTCTATCTCCATTTTACGCGCAGGCTCGTTCATTCCATCCATAAGAGAGATCAGTAAATGTCTGATTGTCTCCGATTCCAAAAGTGTTCTTCAAGCCATCTCTTCTCCTCCTTCTCATTCCTCCAATTCTATCATTTTTTTAATTCGTTTTCTTATATCCAAATTACTTTCATCCCGTTCCATTACTATTGACCTTCTGTAGGTTCCTAGTCACTCTGGCATCGAGGGCAACGAGTTAGCGGACTTTTTAGCCCGTTCGGCCGCCCGCGATGGTCCTTTATTCTGCAAAATTCCTACCTCGGACATCCTCCTTCTTTCCTCAGCTAATCATTCCCGACTATGGTCGGACATCTATCCTTCTCTATTTTCTAATCCCGCCTCTCATTATCTTCAAATTCAACCGGTTCCCTCTTCCCAGCCGTGGTTTCAATCCTATTCTTATCAACGCTCCGCGATCATTTCCTTAATCAGACTGCGTATTAATCACTCACTTCTACCCTCTTCACGTTTTCGTTTTTCCCTGTCCCCTTCTCCCGATTGTCCCCTTCATAATTCCATCTCTCCTCTCATATGTGATGTAAACCACATCTTCTTTGAATGCCCTGCCCTTGATTCCGAGCGCTTTGTTGTGTACTCGAAAATCTTGGCACTGGGTCTTCCCGCTCCGTATAATTCTTCCTTTGTCCTTTCCTTTCCATCTCCAGATGTAATCCTTGTACTCCAATCTTTCCTAAGCTCTATTTCTAATCGTCTCTTTATTTAACCCCTTCCTTAATTTCTGTTGTTTTTGGGTCAATGCCGCTGGCGCGCCCAAAAAAAAAAAAAAAAAAATCGATTTATATTAAGAAGGATAAATAAGAAAGATAAATAAGAAGGATAAATAAAAAGGATAACAAATAAACTGAACCCATTAATTATGATTGTCTAGTTAATTGATGGAAATAGAGTCAACAAATCTATCCACTTTTAGCAGGAATATTTGAAAACGAGTGTAATATTTCAGCAACATCTCTGCTCCTCGCGAACGAATTTTTTCTAAAACAAAAGAAATATTAAACGAACGACAAAAAAGTAAGCGAATGATTTTTAAATGCAAACACAAAATGATAATAATTATTTTTTTGTTTTATGTTTGTTTTATAAAAAAAGTTCAATTATGTTTACAATTATATAAGATATTTTGTACATTTTTTGTTGTCGTGAATACACATTATTTCCGATGTTCTTGTTTCTTTTTTGGGTTTTTCCCCCGTTTAATTGTATGTGCTGTGTAAAACTACTATGATCGTTACACTTGTTTGTTTGTTTTTTTTTTAAATATCTCTCAACCATGATTAGACTCCGGGTCGTGTATAATATCTAGAGACTATTACGGCCCAACAAGAGTCTTGTCGATTTCATGAAATTTTGTTTAATGCATTTTTATTATAAATTTAATAATTATTGTGAAATTAAACCTCTTTTTGTCATTGCATGTCGTTTTATATTTTTATTGCGATTTTATAATTCCGCGCGATAGTTTAGTTAATTAATGCATGCTCCAAGGCCGTGTCCACGGGGCGGGTTTTGGGGGTTAACACCCCCCCCCCCCCTCATGAGAATTGAAATAGCTTAGGTACTTCATTAATATTTTATGCAAAATTTTTTGTTACGAGTATAATCAATAACATATGTAATTTTTATTAATGTTTATATACGGGGTAATTCGTTTATTTAAATTATTAATATATAAATCAAAATGATGGAAATTATTAATAGCATGAATATTAGTGAAAAATATATTTTTATTTATAAAATAAATATGCGAAGAAAATTTTCACCCCCCCCCCCCCAAAAAAAATTCTGGGCACGGGCCTGGCATGCTCGTGTAATAGGCTGAGTAATAAAGTTGGAGAAACCAAAATACGTCTCGAACAAGTACATAAAAAAAGTCACATTTGAACCCACGGAGTGTCGACAGTTCGATATTTTGGAATTCCCCCCCCCCCCCCCCCCCCCGAGCCTGTGATGGATCGATGGAATGATCGCTATTTGATAGGACTAAATTATATTTCATTATTCTTTTTTAAAAGTTTTTCTTAAATACATAAGTTTTTATATTGACACAAAAATACAAATCACGAGTTGTCGATAAGCATATGGTTTGACAATCATTATTGATTATTGTCTTTTTTTTTTTTTTATTTCATTCTTATAGAATCGAAATCAGAACAAGACTGCAGCCTGCACTAGTTCAAATATAAATAAAACTATATTCGCGTACATTATTGCGAAGATGTATTTTATTTTTAAAATAAACTACTAAGTGTGTTTTAGTAGTAGGATGACGATAATTCATAACATATCTAATAACATCTAAGGGGATAGATAAATTTTAAAAGGCGCAACGGCGCAACGCAGATGTAATTGAACAGAGACGGAAAAACATTGTGATAACCAGCTGTTGTAAATAAGAGACCTGTTTTACACCGCCGCTCGATACTCCTTCGAAATAACGTCTTTTCGTTGTGAAATAGTTCCTATAAATTGGTAGCTCTCCGACATTTAAAACGTAACATAAATAAATTTAATTTGATTCTATTTTTCTTTTTCTCTTCAGTATTTAGCGAGTTTATTTGGCGATATGTTCACTAAAGTTTTTTTTTTTTTTTTTATTGATTTTGGTAATTCATTGTTTGCATGTTTTTTAATTTTTTTTTCGTTAAAAGAAATCAAACTTATCATAATGCAGTATCAGGTATAGAGCACTCTTTTTTCTTTTTTTTTTTTATTATAGCACAATGAAATAATCAAATTCGGAGAGATTGTTGTAAAATCATTACCGAAGCATTTTCAGAAAAAAGAAATAACAATTTTTAAACACCCATAAAAATACACATTTAAAAGGGGAATGCTGGGTGAAAAATATATGCGATATTATATAAGTTTAAAGTTGAATATCTTCGTTTTGAATTTAGTATTTTATGTAAATGCAAGTTATATCTTTAGCTTTTTTTTTTTTTTACATCACACCGATCCCAACACCATAATTGACGAAGTAGTTATGTAGATTATTTTATTTGTTAGGTCGATCTGAAAACTGATTATTATAAGACGGTATTTCTTTCATTCGACACAGCTGAGATATCAGCGACGGTGTTACCTAGCGTGTCTAACGGCTAGGGTGTCACCGGTCCATGTTCTTTTGAGCCTCCTTGGCGGATCCCAGCACGCTCTCTCTTGATTTTGATCGAGTTGGAGTGTCTCATAAAAGTGTTTGTATTGCTTCAAGTATAAATCGTTTACATATGGGTAACGTGTGATTCGATACGTAGTATGGAGCGTCTACCAGCTGTCGTCTCAATGTTCTCGATTGGAACTGTTGAACCCTATTTAGGTTACTCTTCGCAGCGGCTCCATATACTTCTAATCCGTATTTCCAGACTGGCGCTGTGACTGAAAGATAAACTAGCGCCTCTTGCATTTCAAACTCACTGGTGTCTAACTTTACATATGGAATCCGCTGCGTATGAAACATCTTGCTTAACCAAAACTTTGTTTCTTGTAATTTTCCTAGCATTAGTTTTAATTAAACAGTCCAATTTACTCTGCCACAAACACCTTTAAGTTTTCATTAGAACTGTTCTCTTCACGAGTCACTTTAATTTTATTATTACATACATTTGTTTCGAAAAGAACCAAGTTCCAGTTCTGTTCTTTAATTTTTAGTCCCTGAAGTTCTAATCTATTCGGAACTCAGCCTACCTCTATGCTCTACTTTACACACCCAAGGTATTGATTAAATGTTCGATCTGATTGGCTGTTTATGATGTTGTTGCATGTGTGCGTATGCTTCTCATTGCGCTCTTAGTGATTTACTAACGTCGGAGAAGTACTCATAGCGCCTGATGAATACAACAGAAAACTGAGCAGATCATCAAATAATCGGAATTCAACCGCATTAAGCATTTTCCTCCACACACACACCTAAATAATGGTTTCTTCGGTTTTTACTGGCAAATTAAAAACTGTCTCTATCGTTATCTCAGCTGCCGGAGAAATAATGGCAGATTACTTTTTTTTTTTTTTTTTTACAGTTTGCTTTGGTACTTCCCATATGGTCAGAAGTACCGGAGGATTCGGCGCTAGTAGAAGGCTTTTTTACATAAATAAAATACAAGTAAAATATATTTAATGGTCGAGAATGCTGGACGTTTTTTGTCTTTTTCGAAATCAACCACGGTCGAAAATATGTAGTCTAAAAATCGCCCCCGGCCATGAGAAAATTTATAATGTATGGAAATTCTCAGGTAGAAAATCGTATCGCTATTGAAATTTCCGTCAAAATCCATTAGGCACTTTTTATCAGCTAAACCCCGATGTCGAACATATCTATAATTTTATTGATAATTTTCGTTGAAACGAGTATGTAAGGTAATAAATTAACTACTATAAACCCAGTATTATTAATGCCTGCACGTTAAACGAAGTCAGCGCTATTCACGCTTCTCTTAAACCAGTTTATGTTTACGTCCTATGATGGTTGGTTTCTGATGACGTCCAGCTTTTGCGAAAATATGCTGGACTAATGGAAAAGTTCCGGATCTGTATCGAAAGAAATAACAAACTTATTCATCACTGCTAGTTTGGTTAAGCAGCTGTGTTGATAAGAACTCGGTTCGAACCGCTTTAACGGATGTTGGAAGTTCCAGAAATTATTGTTATGTTAGACACTCATACATATATGTGTGTCCATTAGAGTTAATCAGTTCGACAAATTAATAAACGAAATTTAACGAACTCAAATAAATAAGGGCCGGCCACGAATAAAACTCGAACAAGTATCATTTTTTCTTGTAGTATACCGTTTTGTTTAGATCGCCAAAATCAATTTTTTGGTTTCCTCTTTGTCAAAAATTGATAATCTAAAAAATCTTTATAGTTTTTTTTTTAGGGGAACTGCCTAGTTAAAATCAGCTAGTAACTCCGGGTTAACACTTATCCCATCTCACACAGAGGCAGTCACTTTCAAAAGCCCGAACGTTGTTTTGGGTCGCGGCTCAGATCTAGACCATTATTCTCTCTTATTTGTATTCGTTCCGTTAAATTTAGTACATCGGCGGCAATATTCTATCATTAAGAACACTTGCTTCCGGTATACCTACGAATTTTTGCAAACATTTAACGATAGACAGCGTTTAGGAGCTGCTGTCTCCTCGTGGGGTATTATTTCTTTTTTCGCTGGACATTTTCATCCTTCACTCTTGTACTGAGGCAACTGTCACCGTTTCGTCGGCATTCGGAGTCGTCAACGGGGACAGGGAAACTAGTTCTCAAGAGTGTGATCTACTTCCAGCTCAGCCTCGATCGTAGGCGAATATGCACGAAATAAGTTCCGAAAGACGAAGCTCGGACTCGTGATTCTGGATGCATTTTTACGGAAATAGTAGGCTTAACTCTTCCAGACACTACGGATGGCCGATGAGTTGAAATTCCAAGAATCGACTTCTGGTCAACCACCAGCTGGAAAGATATTTGGCGAAATTTATTTTTCGATAGAGTCACTTTTTTCATATACAGCTCGTTAGGCTCTGAGCGGAAACGAGCCGTTTCGAAAATAATCCACAGGAATCGTTAATATTATTTCGTACAAGCCGGGAAACAAAAGGTAGCAGTGGGGAGTCGCGCATTCGGCTAATCCGGGGAGCGTGGAGAGTGCGCCAGTGTGCACTCACAGTTCGCCTATCAGCGCTCCAACAGGAATAATCAAAGAAGACGGTCTCTGCGGCATTTATATAAAAGATTAATGGCGGGACGTTTAAGGGAGTCGGCCTTAGGTTAGGGGTCACGTGTCGGGGCACAGATTATCCGAGCCGAGGTCGGAGTCGCAGTTTAATTTAAAATTCTCTCTCGACATATTTCGGCTATCATCCGGCAGATCAAACGTTACCATTCGGTCGGCGGGATAAATTTTTGTAAACGTAACGCTCTGTATATGTGCTTATATGCGTTTACGGGCGCGACAGACGCGACAGAGACATTTGTTCGGTCCCGCAGGGAATGCGGCTGCCTGTGGCTCGAAAATCCATTTCGTGTTCCGTTCGCTCGGCACAAATGCAAATGCCATCGACATTGGATTATTTCACTTTCGGGGCTGGCCATTTCCAGGACTTTCTCTTCATTCTGTACAGTCACATCTACGGTAAAGCAATTATTATTAAACGAATCGTAAATACAGCGAAATACGTCACAGACTGATGTTCTTGTTTCCCTCTTAGCCAGCCGTTGCATTTTCCGAAATCGTAATTGTTTAATTTCCAATGGTAATACCATCAAAAAAAAGTAAGAGCTTTCCCGGATAGACTTCTTATTTTCGAATAAGCAATGTTAAGAGGACATTCACTTAAAAAATAAGATTGACTGTGTCAAAAACTGACTTAACTTCGTCTCACCTATATCAAAAGCAGCTCTCTTTATTGTTATTACTAATATTTGCTAAGATCTCATCTTTCAACAAGTATCATTCCAGACTTTCGAGTTTCTGCCAGTGAACGCATTACCTGTACATGTGCGTACTATATATGGGGCTATTAAACTTAAAAAGAAGGCGTGAACTACTAAAAATATGCATTGAACAAAGATACAATCTAGCCAAATACAAGTTACCAACTGCTCGCACTTTTCACCATTAATTTTTTTTTCCCGCTATTCTCGTCGCATTCTTAACTTTTTTAACCTACAGTGTCTGATTTTCGATTAATAAATCCGCATTTTATGTACGGAATTCTTTTTCTAAGATACCGTTAAAAAATGATTTTGTAAAAAAAAAAAGAAAAAAAAAAAGGTACCGACCTCAAAATTTACTATACAAATTTAATAAAAATGCGCTGTAAAAAGTAATAAAAAATGATTAGCATCCGATAAAAGGGGATAATTTCTTTAACAATGAAATATTCCTTATTAAAGTAGGGATAGGACAATAATTCTAATGCAGTATTAATACTTTATAAATGTTTTTAATTAATAACACAATCACAGTTACGGAGGAAATCAAACATAATTAATACTTTAATTAGAGTCAGCATGGAAATCACAGTAATTGAAAACTGCATTAAATATTCATTAATATTTTTTAGATATTGTTAAATTATTCGATGCCTAATCGAATAAGTATTAATTCTGTATAAGAATTATCATAATATCACTTTAAAGTATACCACTCTGAAGTATGTATATATGTATATACTATCTTTTACTTTTCACTGCATTTTCATTAAATTTTTATAGTCAATCTCTAAGCGGGTATTTACTTTTTTTTTTTTTTTAAACATTTTATTTCGTAATTTTTAGCGTAGTATTTAAATTTTTTGTTTTGTTAAAAATCAACCTATTTATAAAAAAATGACAAGTTCGCGGCGCTATGGCCGTTTAAAATTCATTTCTTTTTTTTTTTATTCGAATCTACATTTATTCGTGGTAATTAACATTGATAATAGTTTAATTTTTTAAAGTTACACAATATTTTGTTAGTCCTGTCTGTGTTGTATTAATAACAAAAAAACGGCTTACTAAGGAGACCATATTTTTTCACGTACTTATCGAAATACGGCACACACTTTCGAATGAACGAACAATTACAGGGTGCGGCAGCGTAACTTGCTTTTTTAAAATGCGCCAATTTTTTTCTACTGAATTTTGTTAAAGAGAAATAATAATAGAAAATCGAAATAACATACTCTAGATACCCCATTGGGGCAATATGTATGGCTTATACATATTGCCCCAATGGGGTATCTAGAGTATGTTATTTCGATTTTCTATTATTATTTCTCTTTAACAAAATTCAGTAGAAAAAGAGTGGCGCATTTTAAAAAAGGCAGTTATGCTGCCGCACCCTGTATTAAAATCGGTGTCGCATGGATGTAAGTTATGCGTGAACAACACAACAAAAAAAATCTACTTTTCTCTATTCAAAGTTACATTTTCATAGTAAAAACGAAAAATTAAATGATTTCTTTATTTGAATCCATATTTATCCGTGGTAATTAACGTTAATTACGCTTAATTTTTTCAAATCATGTTTGTACGCTGGTTTACCATATTTTAAGTCAATCGCCTCTGTTGTATTGATAAAAAATTATCTGAAAGCGAAAGGACTATACATTTATTTAACGTTTATTTGAATGACTAGTGAGTATTTGTGCTTGCTGAATTAATTCACACGGTACCATCGTGAAGTGGTACGAATTTATAAACTCCTTTTTTTTTCCTTTTTTTTCCCTTTTTTTCCCCTTTTTTTTTCCTTTTTTTTTTTTTTTTTTAGTTTCTTTTT
Organism: Icerya purchasi; assembly: GCA_039619475.1. NCBI lineage: Eukaryota > Metazoa > Arthropoda > Insecta > Hemiptera > Monophlebidae > Icerya > Icerya purchasi. The sequence continues at coordinate 247,061,695 of CM077115.1, forward strand.
TTGCCAGTTGTATAAGCACACACAGATATTTCTCCATTATATTATCGTATATTTATTTAATTATTATTTTTGTAATCCATTATATCGAATAATGATGGAGGACATAGGCTGTAACGTAATTAGAATCCTGCCGACTGGTTATATTGTCTTCGTGGGTTTATAAACGGTAACATGTCGTATACGTGTAAAAAAAAAAGGAAGAAACTACCAAAAATTGTAACTGAATGCTTGAATATACAAATATAATTAATACCTAACTACACTTCTTGAGTATAACGTATAGTTAAGTCCGTTCGTAAAACAACCGAAACACAATGACATCACGAAATCCAGGGACCTCAGATTAACACCTTCAGTTCACCGTGTGTCATTCTGTTAACATCATATGGAGTGTGGTCTGTCTGGATCAAAACAAGTCGGAAAAAAGGAACGGATGAACGTACAGCGATGAAACAAAAACGGGGCTACTGCGTCCAGATGAGATGGATTGACAGGAGAGGGTGGCAATATGATTTTTTTCGCTAATATCGAATATGCGTTAAGCGCTAATATGCGCCCTGTTTTTTTTTTGTTTTTTTTTTTTTTTTTTATGGTCCGGCTTTGCTAGTACACTATAGTCTGTCAAGCGAAAAATGTCCGTTCGAGTTTCATTGCCGAGCGTGGCTCAAAGTAGTGTACTAGGAACGGGACACGTATATTAACGCTTGACACGGATTTCAATATTTGCCAAAAAAATCATATTGCCACCTTCTACTGTTCTTCCTCCCCTTGTCGGAAGAAGTAACCGCGTTTTTGTTTCATCTCTGTACGTTCATCAGTTCTTTTTTTCCGACCTATTCTGATCCAGGCGGACCACAACCACATGGTGTTAACAGAATGACTGTTACATCTGATACACGATGAACTTTAACGGTTAATCTGAGGTCCCCTGAATTCGTGATATCAGCGCGTTTCGCTTGACAGACTATACTTTGAGCAACACTCACGCTCGGCAATGAAACTCGAAAGGGAACTTCCTTCGCTTGACTGACATCTCATTTATGTATATAGGCGCACAGAATTTTATAATGACAATCTCTACTGGAGATGTGCAAATCAAATCCGCTAGAAGAGTTGGATATGTATGTATGTGTCCCTTCCGACTACTACGGATACACATATATCATCCGCTTCTCAACTCCGACTCGGATTAAATAATCGTATTTCATGTCTGGTGTATAATCGCACTCTGCATATTCAACTCCAACTCCGCATAGTATTCGGAACGCACAAAGCAACAAAACGTCCTTGAATGCGAATTTTCTTCGAGCAATTCTGATTTGCCAGCGCACTTTTTTTCATAAAATAGCTAATTCGCACTGCGCTAAATGGTATCTAGCATTAAAATCGTCGATCACATTACTCATCCAGATTTGAAAATGTTAAATCACACCTTTGCTATTACTATACTGCAATATAATGCTGGGCGATTATGAGATATACCGATGAAATCACTCGATTACGAGTATGTCTCGAAATATCTCAATTATTAATTTTATTAACTACTAATCATTCGAATCATCATTCAGTGTTTACATATGAGAAAATATTAAGTAACAAATTAACGTTTTTGTTGCATTTTTTTTTTTAATTTCATTAGTAAGGTTACATTTATTTAAAATTACAACTTATTTTAATTTTAACGGTAGTTTTTGACAAATATCGATATCTTTATTGGCGAAATTAATAGTAACTACAATTTTTATTCAAAATTATATAATGATTATGAGATACAGTTGTATAAAATAATTCGATTACGAAAACCGAGAACATTTCACGGATGCCGATTATTCATATGAATTACGTAAAATAGTTTGATGTCAATTACTGTCATTTAATTTTACTTCAAATTTGCTATGTGGAAGGATATAATAAAAAATAAAAGTAAATTTTAACACTCATTAACAATTGTATATATATATATATATATATATAATTTTTAATGAGTGTTAAAATTTATTTTTGTCATAAATATATTTAATAATAAGTTTAAATAATAAATACAGAAAAAATAAAAGATTATTTTCTTTTAAAAAATTTGTATGTGATATTTTTTTTATTCTAAACAGTGTATAAAATTTAACAACGCTAGTATAAAAATGTAAACATTACGAAAAAATGGTGTGCATTTGTAAGGTACCGTGAAAATTTTTAAACTGAAAGACAAGAATACTTAAATTTATAATGGCGTATATAACTAGACAATAATTAGTCAAAAGTAGATAGTACACATTTCTACTCATGAACGAACTTACTAGATACCTAGATATGTTTGTACATCTTATTAAAATAAATTGTACACACCTCTAACATCTATAAATGCAAAATTAAATGATGGTAAAAAATATAAAATTTAAAAAACGGTGTATAATTATAAAATACTTATATGATATATGATGAAAAGTTGTTATAATTGAGAAAAAAAAAGCAAATCTATAACTATACATAATTAAACAGTAATAACAATTTAGAAAAATATAAATAAACAAATTCCGAAATATTTATGTACAAAATGATTGTGTACATTTTATTAGAATTAATTTTATATGTTAATTAAATTTTGATACCTATAAAAAATACAAAATTTACAGAAAAGAGCACAAAAATATATGGAAACAAAAACATTTATAAAATATGTAATAGCTCAAAGTTTGAATAGCAAGTTTTCTTAAGATTTAAATTATTAAGATTTGAAAGTATCTATTTATTTTTGAAATTTATATCGAAATTTGGAAACATTATTTCTCCTGTAAATTATTTGATTATAGTATATTTCGTCTGTCATTTTAGTATTTGAGAATAACCTTTCACAAAGTGGCACGTATAGACAAACACTTATACGTAGTAGCTAGAATATAAAAAATCTGTAAGTACTTTCATCGTATGAGCTTCCCAGTATTATTTAAAGGCATCATCTGACCGTGGCAATAATTTGGTTTTGGTTCCAGTATACTACTTTACTTTTACCAAAGCTGATGATTTAGCTTCTAATAACGATGGCTTTTGTAGTACTTTTTTATCAGAAAATTCCCATGGATCGTCTTCAATTATGTTTTTATTTGAAGAGAGATTCGTTTGGAAAATGATGATCGAAGTGAGATATAATTCAGGCTGATGCATTTAAGAAAGGCTTCCGCGTGGTACGATAGCCTCAGTAAAAATCGGGGTATATATAAGTCAACTGATAATTGATATATCGGAGAAAGTTCAGGGTTTTCAATTATTCTTTCTAGTTTGCAGAAGCCGAGATTACGGTAAAGAATAGTGTTGTTTCATAGTTTTTTACGTGTCGCCTTCTAAACTTGTTAACGGGATATTTTGTAAAAAATTGTTTTTATTCAATATTCTCCTGTCGACCGGGTGAGATCAATTTATTCGATACGCAGTATATTCCTTCTACATTTATGCAAATAAATTTCATTTCAAATTTTCACAAAAATTTAATAACGTTCGCACAGTTCCAAAAAACAAATTTCAATCAACTGCGTAATAGAGAGTTGTTTGAAATACCGTTAAAATTGGAAATATCAATTTAGACTGTATACGCGCATGTAATATATTGTATATATATATATATATATATATATATATATATATGTATATGTATATGTATGTATGTATATATATTGTTTTGTTCTTTGCTTTATTTTATTTTCTTATACTATATTTTGTTGGCTTCTGGCAAACGTTCTGTAATGAAATAACATCGTTTTATCACATTTATTTCATTATGTACAACGGTGTAAATTATCCGCCATGCTCTTTGTAAACGCACGTGGTAGCACGTTCGAATTTGTTGCCCATATCATGCCATTTCGTTCGTGTAGAATTTCTTACACTCATCAAACGTTGGCATTGCGGAAAATAATTCAATTCAGAAACCGGAAGGTTTCGCCGTCAACGACCCTCTATATTCGTGGGGCGATGGTATGAAGCGAAATTATGTACGGAGTTTGAGAAATTTTGAAAAGCTAATCGACATAATGTTATATACAATTTGAACATTTACTCTTGCTGTGTAAATTGAGGATAAAATTTCATTACGATTGCAGCCCCGTAGAAATGTCGGAAGTAACTGAAATTTGTATCACTTTTACGACTTTTGGGGTTGCTGTTTTTTTTAGAAAACACGAAACGTTCGCAAAAATAACTGTTTTTTCTTTCTTTCTTTGTATTACTGTATTTTTTTAAAAATTTAATTAAAAATTTCCTTTTCCGAAATGTGAAAAAAGATAAATTTTTCGTCATAAAAATGACCTCTCTACATCCGAAACCCACCGCATGAAAATACTGATGTGAAATTAGTATAAATTTGAACGCAGTCGGTAACTATTTTGAAAGAACAGGTTATTTGGTCGCTTAAATAAGGACAATATTGCACTCATAGCGGACGTTGTATTTGATGGAATACATCCCCTAGGTAGGACCTCTGTTATATGTAGTTCATAAGCAGCGTTAAATTCTGCGGAGATAGAAAGCTGGTTGCATTAATCGATGGGGGAGAGCGAGTATAGTCTTAATTAATAGTAGTGTGCTTCGTTCACAGATGATATTTATAACTGCCTCAGTATGGTTCGATGATGGGCTTGATTCGGCGCAAATAGGTGGACTATTCGGAACTCCATTTCTGCGTCCATTTTAGTCTCGATAATGAGTAAAAAAAAGAAGGGCGGATAGTTCGCATTTCGGGGCATCGAGGAATTAACTGTCGAGTTAGCAGCCCCAGATTCACGCATTGATTCCCTGGAATTCCGGCATGCCCTCAGATCCTGACTAGTTGGTGAAGGAGATGTTTATTAATTCGAAAAACATTTTTTTAAAGACGCTAAGAAATCCTCATGGGGCCAGTGATATTTTTTGGACACTCAACTGTTGACAATGTTGCAAGCATGACGTTGAACAACATGAGCGTAGTAAATGCACAGGCTATGACTGACAGACAAGTAGTCGGATTTGATTTATCGCCATTGTTCGTTTTCAGTAAAAATCCGGTCGAAATACGTTTCCCATTATTTCACATCCGTCCGATCTTCCCAACTCGAACAATTGTTGAACAACTTACTGTTTCCCATTGTTTATAGAGATCCTAGTAAAATTCCAGGTGGGATATTGTAGATAAGACCGAACGAAAAAGGAACGAGCGAACGAAGGCATTAATTAATAGTACGCGTATGATAATGATAATGGAAATAAAATCTGCCGCTCAGCTGGATGAGTCATGTTCTTAATTTTTTTAAAATTACGTGTAATTTAAGCTTAACTGAATACTGTAGTTCGATTCTGAGTATACAGCATTTTGGTAATCGAACGCAATTTGACGACAGCAGGTGTAAAGAAATTTTCCATTTTTCAAAACTTTTATTTAAGAAACACGATATACAATCAAATTTTTCAGCATTAATTTATAACCATCGTTGGCATATCAAATTTCATTCGATTTTTTTTTCCTATTTTCAAGTGCGAAAAAGTGTATTTTTGGGCTCAAAATACTTTGAGGAATTAAATCGAAAACAAATTATTTTCGAATATAATATAATAAATAAATAAAAAAAATAAAAAAAAAAAACAAATATTACATCTCCATCAAACATTAGTTTTAACAGAAAGTTTTCTTCCGTTGTAAATTACTCTGTATATTCAATAATGTGTGTGGTGGACATTGTTATTTTAAGCCGTATTATACATATATGTAGGATTCATGTGTAATATTTTCAGAATATTTCTCTTCTCGTAATATGATTTTTTATCGCCGTAACAAAGAAATCATTAAATTGCCAACTCTGATGGCGCTGTAATTGTGCAGTTGCAATTTTTCCGTTCGATTACCAACACGCTGTATAATCAAAAACGAAAGGTTTAGCGTAATTTAAACAGTGTTTTGTAAGTTTTTTTCGCTTTTTCAGTTTTTTATTTGCGCAGTCTTTTATTTTATAAAGCAATATTAAAATCGACACTGGCAAGAAAAAGAAAAAAAAAAACAATATCGAAAATAAGTCAATTGACCTATTAGAATTAACAGCAAATACAAAAAAAAAAAAAAAAACACTTTATCAATCAATCTGAACCCTTCGTCCAAATTAATCCTTAATAAATCCATGCAGCTCCCCGTAAGCTGTGAGCTGTCGGCAGCCGTTAATTATATTATACGAAATGCCAGTGCAACTCACTTCCGAATACACTTATCGATGAATTTTTCGTGTCGTATCGTATTTTTTTTTTCAATGAATCGCGCCACAGTTTTCTCCACTCCGCCAATACACTGGTTACCTGATGCTCATCTCTTCCAGATGTGAGACCGACTGAAAGTAACTAACTCGTCTCATTTTAAAAAAAGTGTTTTACATTGTAATCAATAGTACATTCCGGATTTCTATAAAAAAAAAAAAAAAACTAGCCGAGTTTTACATAAAAACTGCCTGCCCCTTCTTTTCCATTGTTTTAGGCCTCTGTATATTCATCACTGCATACTTCATCTGTATTACTTTTCATCTAAGGTTCTTGACAAATGTAAGTTTCAATAATGAATACAGAGGCGTTAACAGTCGGTTTTTGTATGATTGTTAACGGTAACTACTATAACCGTTTATGGCGCCCATTAAACTGTTCAGACTTGAGAAAAAAAATTAACTTTATCATCTAAAAGTTTTCCGAAGTCTAATTAGCGCATTCTGAAGTTCGTTTCTCCCCTCTTATGTATACCATCATGTTGCTGTTGTCAAAAAAGTGGTGACCAAATTATTTTATTTAATTTACTCCTAATTTAAATTCAATATTATTTCTAATTACTGCTATTTTTCATCGCGTTTTGTCGGCAAATATCAACTCGCTCGTTTGAATGGTACGTCTATAGAGATAACCTTGCTTCTGTAATCTTCCCGATTTTTCCTGCCATCGATTTCTCCATCTTCACTACCGTTCGCAATAATATATTATCTGCTATTAATAATAAGCGCGAATTAAAAAATCGGACTTTTGTTTCTTTTCTGGTTTTTTGGATAGAGAATTCTCCTAAAAAAAACTTTTAGTTTCTACGGGAACCGAACAGCTTGCAACTAAAAACTAACATCGCGTTATAATAAAGTTGTGTTTGATGATGTAACTAAAGTTCTCTAGATGAAAGTGCGGAATGTTTTTATATAAATGAACAAAAGGACTTACTACATGGTTGCTGTTCCAGTCGATTAAAAATGATCGGGGAAAAAGCAAAAAACCAGAAAAGAAAAAGAAATCAAAATAGAACATTATTCGGCGCTTTTAGCTCTTTTTTTTTTCTCGCGAAACTGTAATAGGAAAATAATTCAAATGGTTATTTCTGTTTACAAATTATCATTGCGCCGTACTCGACAGAAAATTCCAGAATACGGTTAAAAGAAACGCACCGCTTTCTTTCTCTAACCAGTTGGCAGCGAAAATATTAATAGAAACTTCTTCTTTTGCCGAAGTGAATTTACACTAAAAATACAATGAACAAGAGATATCATCTACTCGGCTCTGTGCTAGTAGTTGTGCACCACACTATGTGAGATAAGATAGAGAAGGGATCGGTTAAATTTCTATCTACGGCTCTGGCGAAAACGGGAAGTAAACATGGCTGTCATATCGTACGCATTATATGTCGAAAATTGAAATATTCCCCTTCAACCAGGTCGCCTTATATGCCTTTTTTCTATACCATTTTGCTTCATTTTCTCGATATCAGCAGCAGCAGCAGCAGCAGTAGTGGCGGTAAAATATAAAAATGTCCTTCGTCATCGGGGCTGCTCAGATGATTTTTAAACGTTAACACCTCGCTCTTTCTATTCACTTTCGCTCGTTGATAGCAATTTTTCTGTGTTTATGTATGTCCGCAGAGGCCCGCCTAGAAATAATGGTGAATAATTCGGTCGGCTGAAAAGCACACTTGCTCGCAGCCAGAGGTTGTCTAAAATCGAATATTTATATTTATACCGAAACTGTTTTATTATATTTCTGTCGCGCCGTCGTACGTAAAATTGTTTGCCATTTCGAACAGTCCGCAAAAGGAAAGCAACTGGAATCGCTAGCTCACAGGGAACAACTTTCTAGTCAAGCAGGTTCATTTGGAATCTGCGATAGACTACGATGTAAAAGGTGTACAAAAATTTCACGTTTAAATTCAATCAAAAATGAAACCACTTTTACCCGTGTATACTCGGAAAAGAAAAAAGAAAAAGCTCGGCGTGTCTTCCGCTACTGTACACCCGTGCCTATATTAAGCCCTTAGTGATGCGAAACTTCTCTAGCGATTGAGTAATAACGAACATACATACATACATACATACATACATACATACATACATACATACATACATAAATACATATATGGTGGTAGTGCTATAGTCAAAGCATTGTTTTAACGGAATTGGTGCGTCATCGGGAAGATCCGTTGACCAATTCCATTACTCTAAATGTCCTGATATGGAGGTCACGGGTTCGATCCCGAGCGACGACGAACTTATTACAAGAATAAATAAATAAATAAATAAAATAATCGCTAATAGTCACGTGGAAGGCAATGGAAAATCACCACGTATAACATCATATCCGCGCTAGGTCAGTACACAGCAGACCCGCGTGGGACTGCACTTGTAGCGCGATAACAAGCGGCTACTATCGGTTCCGAATGAAGTCTTGCGTGTGTACACCTGCGTTGCATATATAATAATTGCCTGGTACACTACCTATATATCTGTACAGCTGAGATGTACGAATAGGTAGTCGCCGACGCTCAGAAGCTGCTGAGTATGACACTATAAAGAAGAAGAAGTCCTTTCATGCTTAACCCATATATTTTTCATATTCTACCTAATATTTAACAAAAAACAGAGCGTTATCTTTCACCACACGCAGCAAGATACGTATTTTCATAAAATAAGGGAAAATTTTTAGTCTTGGTATAGGTGTTACTTAAATTAAACATTCTTTAGAGTTTGCAATTATTTCACATCTGAAGAATGGGTACATTGTTAAATGGTCATACGCGTTAAAGAAAAAAAAAAAAAAATTATATTTAGAAAAGTCGCGTCTATCTTGTTTAAGGGTGTATTTGCTTGTGGAACTGTCGTCATATTAACAATAAAATTGAAATAGTCTTCGTTTATGTGCGCTGTCTATTATTAAAAGCCGCTATTAGATGATTATGTTGGACGGAAATTTACGTGTAGACTTTATTAATGTTCCGATTTTTTTTTTTTTACTCGAGCATAAAGTTTAAAACAATGATAATCGTTTTTTCATCAATGGAGCTCTTACTCCGTACCGACAACACATACTTGACTGAACGTAATAAATACGGACCATGATAGCAATAATGAGAACAGAATAAATAAAGAAAGGAAGAAAAAAAAGTTCGATCGATAGTTGCCTAGAAACTTTAGTTCCAAACCTCCGAATCTTCCAAAAATGTGGACTAGAGATGTCCCGGGAATTATGTAGGGATTTTTTTGGATTTTATTAATTAGCTCGATCCGAATTCCTTTTCTTCTTCGAATTTCTTTGAACCGTTCTTGTGGACGAGATTCGCGATTGGCTTTTTACTTGTATCAAATTTTGATATTAATTTACACATCCATTACGTTTAGATAATTTAAACAATTTTTTTTTTTTATTATTATTTTTTCACTTTCAACAAAACAGAAATTATATAAATGTGTGAATATTAAAAAAAATTATAAACACCAACATTTTTTGAAACTACATAATCGTGGTGTAACAATTAACAATTTAAATGTAAATAATGAAGGAGCGAACTGAGTTTGATACATACATATGTAGCGAGACAGGTACTCGCCACATGAGTTTTAAAAATTTTAATTTATTTTATTATGAAAATAAAAAATTGATAATATATATATATATATATATATATATATATATTTAAAAAATAAAAAATAAATAAAAAATAAATAAATAAATAAATATATATATATATATATAAATAATTAGTCTATGCCAATCACATGATCATCATTGTTTCCTCAGAGACAATGATGATCGAAAATGTGGTTGGAGAAATAGAAGTTAATAAAAATTTTCAAAAAAAAAACGTTGAACGGAGAAGTTGTTAAAATATGAATTGTGCTAAATTTAATAATATTTTGGTTTTTGTAGAAGTTATGAAAATTATGTGTAATTAAAACACATAATGTGTGGTTGGATGTACCGAGGATGTTTCGAAGGGATTTAAAATTTAATTAATGGCGGGCAGGGTAAAACATAATACGAGTATATTAATATGATGAGGTAATCATAAATATTATATAAAATAGAAAATACATTTTAAGTTATTTTATTATATTTCTTTATTTATTCATTTGTATTAGTTTAGTCATTCTTTTAATTAATCGTTCGGCAACGAATGTGTGCCGGATGTCAAATTATGTAATGTATAAGTGTTATAAAAACTTAATTTGGTAGCAGAGCGTGATAATAAAAAAATTTTAAAGCACATATACATTACACATATATATATATATATATATATAAGTCGATAAATCAATAAAAGCCGATAAATCAATAAAAGCCGATAATGAAATATGAATTTAATAAATAAAGTAATATTGCAAAATTAAGCATATTATAAAAGGTTATAAAATATTTTCAATATTTTAAGCTTTATAAAATTGTAATTCTCGTTCCGTTACAATGTTTTCGTTTTACAAATTACGGGAATATGTTAATCTTACCTTAAAAAAGTTACACTTTTTCACAGTCTATTGTTCTCTGTGGCGACACATAAATCTCGATGGTTGACTCTATCTTTGTTAACGTTTTATATCGCATCAGAAAAACCAAAACGAAACTGAAAACCGCTACAGCAGAACTGCATTTGTTGCCCCATTGCTGCCGGACTCCTTCTCTTCCCCGGCAACCGTTAATTAGTTACACTGTTACTATCGGCGATTCAATTTACTATTTATTCTATTAAACATCAATTATCATTGCCTTTTTTTTTTTTTTTTTTTGGGCTTGCTGACAAAGAGCATTGTTTGATAAGAAAGAAAAGTAACGCTATATTAATTACTTAGATTCGTATGTGGTCAGATATCGCTTCAATGAAGGATACAAGGGGAACGCGACAACAGTTAACGAAGGAAAGGAGAGAACAGATGCAGCACTATAGGGAGCAGGAACATTAAGTCTCAGAAGTTGAGAGTAGAGAAGTAAACGTTCAGACGACAGTGTGGAACATTCGAAAAGAATGTGGTTAGAATTACATTCGTGGATATCATTTGGAGGATGTAGCGGACAGTAAGGAGAGTCTAAAAATCGATAATGAAGGAAACAAACTATGATCGAAACGCAACCGATATGAAGGGGAAATAATGTAATGCTGCAAAGACGGAAATTTATGAAGGCAAGGATTAACTGGAAGGTACGGCTAAATAGAAAAATTTAAGAGGAAAATTGGTTAGAAAAGGAAAAAGCGTACGAGGCTGACCAAAACCTATTCAGACGATGCAAGTAAATTGTTAACAGTGAATTTATTAATGGGGAGTCCATTAATAGCTGCACCTCGAGACAACTGATCAACTCATTTATTTCCTTCTATACCAACATGGCCTGGAATCGAAAGGAACTCAATCTGAATGTGGTAAGTTTGGAAAAGGTTATGGATAATCGAATGAATACGAAGAATGATAGGATCACAAGAAGGATGAGGAAAAGCAGATGAAATATTTTGTAAAACACTCTTAGCATCAGAGATGATTAGAAATTTATTATTGTCTCGTACTGAGGATAAGTAAAGGATGGCTCTTAGTAGCGCAACAGACTCTGCAAAGAAAATAGAGCAGGTTGGAGGAAGTCTATAATTTTCAACGTAGTTGTGAACAGAATATAGGAAGAATGCTGCAACGGCGTGAGTTCGATCCGTCAGTATAAAGAAGATAATGAAAAGCAAATAGAGAGTTAATAGTATTAAGGAAATATTGATTAGGTTGTAGAATGGATTTAGATTAAGGGGAGAAAACAAAGATAAATTAGGAAGAACGAGAAAATCTGTAAAATGAAAGGTCAAGTGAAGTTTGTTGTCGGTTATAATTCGTGGAAGAAATTTATCAAGTTGATCTGAGATATTAGAAAGAAGGGGAATTTTTTTGGAAGTGAATCACGAATTCTGAAGTACGGACGAGTAGGACGAAATAAGTTTTGAAGAAGAAATTGGAAGACGCTTTAAAAGGAAGCGATAACCCAAGTAAGATCTGCGAATTGGTAAAGAAGGAACATTACATTCAGCATGTATTGCAGGAATGGGAGTTGATTTAAGACTCCTAGACATAAACGAAGGAAGCAATTCTCGACCCGGTTCAGTTTACAAAGGAGAGATCTGGAGGAGTTACCATAGATAAACGAACAATAATCTAGTTTGGAGCGAACTATAGATTTATAAAGGACAATTAAGGTACTAGGATCTCCTCCTCACTTTGTTGATGAAATAGATTTAAAGAGATTTTAGTCTTTTATTTATCGGCATGTGAAGATAGTTAATGTGCTTGAAAAAGGAAAGGCGACTATTTAGGAACAGACCGAGATAACAAAAATTATTAACTAAGGGAATATGTTACTTACAGAAGGATTTACTAAAGAAGAGTTAAAAGGTCGATAAGTAAAATTGATAAAAGGGGATGTAGACGGTGAAATAAAAAGGTGTAAATCTGAGAGTGAGCTATTTAATCTTGACAAGGAATTATATTTATTTCGTCGTTTGCAGAGGTAAGATGGTGAAAAGTGGAATATAGAAGGATATCATCAGCAAAGAAAAGGAAAGACGACCCTTTTGGGAGGGAAGCTATATTAAGAATATATATGTATTGAAAAGCGTAAGATTTAAACAGGAGCCCTGCGGAAGACCATGGTACACAGTTCTGGAAGTAGAATCATGAGGTATAGAGAAAAATGAATCGTACGATTATGGAAAAGCCGAATAACAATTGAAATAAATTGAGATGGAAGGTTAATGGAAAGCATTTTATTTTGCATGTTTACAAGATGCGCATTATTAAAAGCATTGGAAATATCAAGAAATGTGGCTAGAGTATAATTTCTATTTAAGAATGACTTATAAATATTCGAAATAAAGAGACTAATGCAATCGGAGGGACCAAGAGTGAAACCGAACACGTTACTGGGTAGTGAATCATTCTACCAAATAAGACGTCTATTTAGGATACATTCGAAAAGTTTCCTTAGACACGGAGCAAGAGATATCGGACGGAAGGAAGAAGGATCTTTTTTCGGGACTGGAATAATCACAAAGGAGTTCCAAGAGGGAGGAAGAGAGCCAGTGGATAAAATAGAATTAAAAATATTAAGAAGAATTTGAAGAGATTGGTTGGACAAATTTTTAAGAACGCGGTAAGGTATATACTGTCTACACCTGGGAAAGAATCATTAGCATTGTTTAATGAATAACGCAGTTCGTTAATGTTGAAGGGTAAGGTAGGGAAATTAGGAGAGGAGTCATTGAAAAATAATGAAGGAGGGAAAAGTTCTTCAGAGCTGGGTACATAAGAAGGTGAAATAGAGTCAAGAAAATTAACTGTTGCAAAGGAATATTCGTAGATATAGAATGATGAGAACGGGAGATATTAAAAACTCTAGTCATCCTCCAAATTTGAGAAAAGGGGGTGTTACGGGAGAAAGAGGAACAACATTTTTTCCCGGAATCTTTTTTGTCCGATTGGAAACAAATCTAGCATTCGCATTCATCTGCTTATATATTAGATAATTGCGGGTTGAAGGACAAGCTCGGAAAGTTTTGAAAGCAGATAATAAGCGACTTTGCATTCACTATTCCACCATATGGATGGAGTAGTGACGTGCTTAGGATTTTTAGGAAATTTGATCGGTGGAGAAGAGGAGGACAAACTTGAATTAATTAACTGTGTAAATGAGTTATAAGACTGGACAGGATCTGTATTTGTAGGAATACATAAAAGAGAGTAGTCCAGTATGTTACGAAATTTGAGCCAGTTGGTTTTGTTAAGATCCTAACGACAAGCATGAAGGGGTTTTGTACAGTCGAAGTATAGGAAAATTATTGTGGGATAGAAGTATAGGAACATGATCGCTGCCAAAACTGTTGTCCAAGGTTTTCCAGGATGAATTAGAGCCAATGTTGGGAGAATTTAAAGTTAGATCGATGTATATAGGTCGATTGATTTTTAAAATAAGTAGGAGAAAGGTCGTTTAAGAGTACAACATTAAAGTCGGCAATTATAACTTCAATGACCAGGCCATTATAATTAACTACATAGAAGAGCAACCCCAAAGAGGAGAGGGAGCGTTCCAAACTCCTCCAACTATAAAAGGATGTGTAAGGGAGTTAAAAAAAGGAAGATAATGGAAAACTGTGAAGATTACAATTAGAAGAAATTAAGATAAGGTGTAAAGAATTGGGCATATTTAATAGGAATTGTGAGACGTGAACAAAGTTAGGATTGGATAGATCAGATGGGAGAGAAGGAACACAATATCAAGAGAATAAAAATAAATGCCACTTCTAATTAAAATTGCTGACCCTCCGTACCCATCAATTCGGTCTAACCTAACTATATTGATGGAGATATCAGTGGAGTTCTTAAGCCAGGTTTCTGAAAGAAGAACTATGCTAATTTTTTATTTTTTGTTAGCGTGGTAGCCTAGTGGTTAAGGTGCTTGGCTATCAAATCAGGGGTCACGGGTTCTTGTCTCGTCCCGGATCCAAGACGCTCCCAGGTTTACCCTGCCTGAAGTAATTCGGTACCGGATGTGGGAAAGTAAGGACAGCCGAGAGCAAGGAACTGAGTGTCGTTGGGCTTAGCACATTGTGAAACTTCACAATTCCCGACGTTCTATCGCGGGTATGGGGGCCTGCTTTACTTACTGTATTTTATTTTTACTACTACTGTCGTTCGTCTATATTTATTATTTTGTACCGTAATGATACGTGCACCGGGGTAACGACTAGAGACATACTCGTACATGGACACTCGAAAAAGTTTAATCAGTCAACTCATTATCATGCTGCGATGAGATACTACACTATTTTGAACCATTTTTATTATCGCGCAGTCTCTCCAAGTAGCTGTGAACAATTAAATAGGTACGCAAGAAACGGAAGTAGAGCTCAGCAGTGTACATTATGAATTTTAACTTCACAACCGGCGACTATCTGTAAAGACTACACGAGACTCGTTTTACAACAGCAGTGTAATTAATATGAGATCGGCTGTCAAACTAGAGATAACGAGACTTGTCTCGGATATCAGAAAAATTATATTCGGAATAGTAAAGTCGGGGATTTGGAGAAATTCGAAACTCAGTTTGCCTTAAAGACGAAAGGGAGAGGGAAAAAGACAAAAGAAAGTCTTGTGAGTAAAAGCTTACTCTCGCAATAATAATCTATTTCTAAAATCAAAGTGAGATTTTTAATTGCAACTTAATTAAATTGCAACTTAATTAAATTGCAACTTAATTAAATTGCAACTTAATTAAATTGCAACTTAATTAAATTGCAACTTAATTATATTGCAACTTAATTAAATTGCAACTTAATTAAATTGCAACTTAATTATATTACAAGAATCGTACCGTTTGAGTATTTAATGTTAATACAAATCTTTAGTAAATGTTTTATTAGACTCTGTACAGCCATCAATTTTTTGGTCATTCATGGATTGGCGTAAAATTTTGGTATTATAATTTAATTGTACAACCGCATTGAAAATCATTTAATGCTTAACTGATAATCAGATTAATTTAGTAAATAAAGTTCAGTTAGTAGCAATCAAAGAGGCTCTCAGGAAAGTACTAAGAGAAAAAAAAACACAGAAATATGAATAAATTCTGTCATATTACGCGATAAAAAGCTTCGAAGTGCACAGAAAATTTGCGACAACAGTGCGAGTTAATTGGAAAAATAAAATAATCATAGAAGACCGCAGCAATGTGTTAATGCCGTTCTTACGATAGGGATAATAGGAAAATTCTATTAATATATATATATATATATATACATATATTTATATACACATATAATTATAGAAAGAAAGAAAGAAAAAGATTAGAAGGTTATTACGTTAAGCTAAAATCGTCTTTTAGAAATTAATCGGGAAAGACTTTACATTACGTTTCCGTTGCGAAAACTGGTAAAATTGAAAAAAATTAACTTTAAAAAAATGATAGTTAAAGTATAATTATAATCGAGCTCACCAATTAAAAAATGAAATTATCGATTTCAAATGGAGAAAAATCAAAAATTAAAGATGAAAAGGAAAACGATTAAAAAAGAATCGGCTCTCAAATAATTATATTTTCCCCAACGATTCGGGTCATTTTTCCTCTCTTCGGTTTGTATTTATTATTTATAACTCAAAGAAACCGCGATGGCTTTTGTAGCGCGCGGTCGAATGGAATCCAGCTGAACACTATTATTGCTCGCGTTAGGTTCATGTCCACACCGACGTGCTCAAGTGTACACGTTGAAAAAAGATAACATTTACCCGGTAATAGATGATTGTATTTCGGTAAAAGAATTTTTAAAATTGTTCCCGAGTTTTATACCAAACTGTACGCAAACGTAAAGGTTAACGAATATTCGGGCGTATTCGCTCAAATATCTGTTTTAATATTTATAAAGTAAAGAAACTAAAAAAAAAAAAAACAAAAAAAAACAAAATCATATATCCACTAATATATAAAAGTATTAATAGCGGTCTCCTATTTGCTTTCACCTTCAGAAGTTTCCTGTCGAATGCAGTCTTCGCACAGTGGAATCATGACTGGATGTCTCAATCGACCTTTCTCAGAGAATTGAAACCTACGACGGAGCCGTGGTGGCCTCCAGTCGGAACGGAACGCAGAGTGTTCTCGGCAGTCGATCCCCTGAGAACGGGACATGCGTCTTTTTCCCACGAGTTCATCCTCAAACAAGCTCCAAAACCAAATACTTGCCCACTTTGTTCTATCGACGAATACCCATCAGGTGTTTCGCACATCTTGCTGAAATGCATACGTCTCAATGGGTTACGGCGCGGCCCGATTACATCCTCTCAAATACCCCTACCGCTTTGACCAATCTCATGACTTTCGTTCAGTCTAACGAGCTGAGGAGTCTGATTTAAAACGTCGATCCACTCACTGCGATAACCTAGGTAGTTACATGCAACGTGTAGTAGCTCTCCTTAAATAAAAAAAAAAAAAAAAGAAAAGAATAGCGGTCCCCGTTTGCGAAGTTGCGCTTGGCTTATCTAGAGACTAAGACAAAATTTTCAGAGAAAGAATTCTCTTTACGAACTTTTGTCAACTATGGTCAAATTTTAGTATATTATCAATATACGACAGGAGCATTCAAATCCGGTTTCAAACGAAAAACCCCTACTACCTAACGAGACTGCATTACACGGTAAAATCAAAGAGTGGGAAGTAGGAAAAAGAAAATAATTCGAGAAGAAAGCGGTAATAAAGGTAAATGAAAGGGAATATAAGAAGTAGGCAACATCAAGTTTTAATGGAGAAAATGTGTTTGCATGTGTCTATAGGTTAATTTTATGATAGTAAATAATCGTTAAATTATCGTTTTTAAATGGGCCTTTGTTGTTCGGATATTTTAACGCGCCTATCGATATTTTTTATTGATAATTCCTTCGCCGGTAACATGTTTGTTGTCGCTTTACAGCAGTTTTCGTTAGATTGGAATATTTGAATTCAAATAGTAAGTGAATAATAATAACAAATATGCATAATAAACGAATAAGATAACAAACGAATAAGATAACAAACGAATAAGATAACAAACGAATAAGATAACAAACGAATAAGATAACAAACGAATAAGATAACATTTTCTTACTTAGTAACGTTTTCGGGCATTATCAGTTAAATTTTATTTCGCTTTCGTTCCAATTGAAAATAAATCCGTTTTTGACCTTTCTTTTTTTCATGTTCACGTTAATTCTTGTAATGATAATTATTTTTGTCATTTTTCGTTACTGTCAATTTTTTTGATTGACGGCGGTTTTATTTTTTAAATTGAGTTCCGCATTTCTTTTTGCTTTATTCGTAATAATGCTTTTTTTACAGTTTTTTCGTTTCCTATTTTATTACTTTGTTTACCTTCCACTTTTTTGTTCATTGGTTACACAACTTATGTTTGCTCGATGTTTTCTCCGTTTCATTGAAACATTTTTTCAGCCCTCTGATCTATTATGTGTTATACATTTTTGTTTATTCCGTTTCAGTTTTGAAATCTTCGTTCTTTTCATTTTGTCTTTTCAATATTTGTCTTCTGTCTTTATCTAGTGTTTAATCTGAACTTCCTGCGCTAGATAATGATGATGATTGATATATAAATTACTGATTTCACTTTCATTGCTATCATATAGCGTATCTGATGTTGTTGAATAACTTTTTTTTATAATAGTTAAGTCGTCTTCGTTTTGATAAATTTTCATTATTTAACGATACACGTTAATGAGAAGGATCTAGAAATATTATTGAAAACAATAGAGAACACATGTGATAAATACGGTATTGTAATTAATACCAAGAAAACTAAAGTAATGGGAATAGCAGATCACAGTAAACCAAAGATAATACTCAGAAATGGTGAATTAGAAGTGGTAAATAAATACAAATACTTAGGCGCGTGGCTTAATAATGCTGCAGACTCAAAGGAGGAAATTAAATGTAGAATAGGACTGGCCAGAATAGCATTTATGAAAATGAGGAAAACGTTCACATCGCATGAAATATCTCTTGCATTACGAATCAGAGCTTTAAAATGCTACGTATGGTCAGTGTTGCTGCTATACGGTTGTGAATCATGGACGATAAATGCTAAAATAATAAACGTTATAGAAGCCTTCGAAATGTGGTGCTACCGCCGTATACTGATACCGTGGACCGCAAAAAAGAAAAATAAAGAAATATTAAATACATTGAAAAAGGACAGAGAATTATAGACTATTAAATAAACGAAAAAAAAACAGCATACTTAGGACACATATTAAGAGGTTCGAAATATAAACTGCCATAGGCCATTATAATAATGGGTAAAGTAGAAGGAAAAAGAAAAGTTGGAAGAAGAGCGATTTCCTGGCTTCATAATATCCTGAAATGGACGTCTATGAAGGTAGAAGAATTATTCCATACGGCAAGGGACTGAGCATTCCCATCAAGAAATCGTCGCCATGGTTGCTACCGACGACTGAGAACAGTCAAATGGATATAAGAAGAAATTATAATTGTCGATTCTGCACACTCATTTTGTTATTAACCGAAAATTTTGTTCGTTGTCGGAATTGATAAATTTCAGGTAGTATTTGCTTATTGTCTTTTGATTCGGCGCGTATCTCCTGAAAGCGCGTACTGTTTACCCCTATTGCTGCTTCCATAAATGTTATCGGTGAATTTGTATTCACGTAATTTTTATTGAGCGCCTTTTCTATAATTTGATGAATGAGGCGAAACGCTTGATGTTCTGGTGGCCGGTTTAGTAATTTTCTATCATGCACTAGAATTTTCGATTCGTTTATTGCATCGCTCGGCATGGATTCTTTAAGCTGATTTTCTAGTCTCTTTTAAGACAATCGATTTATTCGTTTCTAATATTTCCTTAGTTTCACGCTAATCTTATCTTTTAAATATATTAACGATATATATGCGCTCTATGAGATAAGAATTACCCGATTTCACTTCTTTTTTTTTTTTTTTTTTTTTTTTTTTTTCCTCATTCCCAATACTTTGGGCGAGGTCATTTATTTTTAATAATATTACAATTTTACTTATTACTATAATGTTCACAACAGGCCCCATCCAATTAAGTTTTTGGTTGCCTGCGATCCCATTTTACAATCGTGTACTGATTATTTCTTATTATAAATACTTAATACTAATTTATCAAGTTTTGCTTTCGGTGTGTAATTTCTTCAACAGTAAATTTATTAAATTCATTAAAGAGGTTTGTAACTAAATCTGTTGCGTATAAGTTGTTAAAAATCTTATTATTGTGATTACAGCCATTTAATATATGTCCTACATTATCTGTGAAATTACATCTTTTACAGTTTTCATTGTCTGTAATTTTAAATTTATATAAATAAATTCCAAAATTACCGTGTCCGGATATGAACTGCACGTTAAAAAAATTTGGTACAAAGTCATTATTATTCATTCTGTCTATGATATTGGGAAAAAAATGTCTAGCTAGTCCATTATAGTTATTCCATATCTCCTGATATTTATTAATGTAGTGTTCATTTAAAATTTTCTTAAATTGTTTTTCTTTTAACAATTTATTTTCATATTTATAATAAGGAAAATTATATCTAACATTACTAAATCTATGGTTAATCTCAACTTTATTTTTTATTAAAAATACATTTATATGTTTATGCAGTTCGTATTCGATAGGTAATATGCCTGCGATAACTATTGCGGCCATATAGCTGGTAGTTCTATACGCTTTAATCAGTTTAATTGCAATCTCTCTTTGAAAGCTTTTAATTATATTTTGAAATCTGTTAGTCCCTAGCATATCTAAATAAATAATACTACCATAAATAATATTTGGTACTATTATACATTTATACAATATAATACCCTTTTTATAATTTATTCGATTACTATTATTGAATAGTTTATTGAAGATTGGCAAGAATTTGTTAATTTTATTTCTTACATTATTAAAATGATTATAAAATTTTAAATTATTGTCTATAATAACACCTAAATATTTGATTTGCGTTGCATATTTGATATTTAATCCGAACTGCATTAGGTTAAGTGGTTTTTTATTAATTTTACTGTTAAAAAGAATATAGTTTGATTTATTTTCGTTTATTTCAAGATTAAATTCCGTGAGCCATGTTTGAATTTTAGTGTAGACTTTATATATTTTATTTTCCACCATTGTTTCGTTTTTATCTGCAATGAGAATGGCAATATCATCTACGAATGTAATTATTTGTATATCGTTTGGTAGTATTAAGTTGTACATTTGTGAAACAATGATGTTCCAAAGGTATGGTCCTAACACTGACCCTTGGGGTAATCCCATAACAATTTTTTTTTTACAGGATGAACTGTTTATCTGTATCATAGTGTGTCTATTATTGAAATAATGATTTAAAATATTTAACAATCCATTATCTAATTCTAATTTCTTTAATAATTCAATAAGTTTATTTAGGTCCAGGCTATCAAAAGCCTTCGTTACGTCCAGTGTGATTAGACAGCATTTTAATGATTTCTTTTTAAAACTCTTTATGGTTTGAATAATATTACATATTGCTAATTCCGATGATCTGCCTTTTAATGCACCAAATTGGTTTTTATTAATTATATTCTTTTTGTTTGCGAAATCTTGTAATTTGTTAAGTAAACATTTTTCGTATATTTTACTGAAGTTTGATATTAATGAAATTGCTCTGTACGAGCTAGACAATTTTGGGTCTTTACTGATTTTAGGTAGAATCACCGTCCTCATTA
Source organism: Icerya purchasi (assembly GCA_039619475.1). Lineage (NCBI taxonomy): Eukaryota > Metazoa > Arthropoda > Insecta > Hemiptera > Monophlebidae > Icerya > Icerya purchasi. Next base: position 247,083,223 of record CM077115.1, read on the forward strand.
TTTTCCACCTTTCCGGGAAATAATTATAATAAAACAATAAATTGATTAATTTCGCTATTACATCAGGATATTTAATATTGAACTTCTTTAAAAAACCGTTTGAAATTTCATCCACTCCTGTTGATATTTTGTTTTTAAGATTCTTAATAATCGTGCTGATTTCGTCTTTTTGAACATAATTTACGAACTCATTATTTATTATTTTCACTTTGAACGGTTTAGATTTTAAATATAATTTAGAACTTAGTAGTTTTACTTTATCGCTGTCAGAGTAGGCGTACTTATCTAATGTGGGTATGTTAACATCTTTATATTTACTTATTAATATTTTATACTTTAATCCAAATACCGATTTATCACTTATTAGTTTTCTCCAGGCTTGCATTTTAGCTACTTTAATTTCATACTTATATTTTTTAAATTTATTCTTGTATTTATTGTACTGTACCGTTTTTAAATTTACGTTCTTACAGTTTCGATATTTCCTATATAGTTTATTAACGTTAAATTTTAGGTTTTGTAGGTTTGCATTCCACCAGTAGACAGTTGATTTTTCTTTATTTATGTATGAGTGCTGTAATACAGTATTTACATACCGCTGAAATTCCTCTAACCAATTTTCACTTCTTCCGCTATAGTTCCCTATCAAGGCCGTGTCCACGATGGGTGGTTTAACCTCCTCATTAGAACTGAAATAGTTATTATAAGTACAGAAAAATCCGAAAAAAATCAAAAATTTAAAATAAACATTGATGACGTTTTAGGGAGCTCTTACATTAAAAAAAAAAAATAAATAATATGCTCCATATTTTTAGGCACTTCATTAATATTTCATGCAAAATTTTGTATTACGAGTATAATTAATAACATATGTGTAATTTTTATTAATGTTCATATACGGGGTAATTCATTTTCGTAAATTATTTATTATATAAATCAAAATGATGGAAATCGTTAATTGTATATGAATATTAGTGAAAAATGTATTGTTATTTATAAAATAAATACGCAAAGAAAATTGCCTCCCCCCACCCCGCTAAAAATCTTGCGCACGGCCCTGTTCCTTATCACTAATTACGGAACTAGTCACTCTGTTGTACCTAACATTATCACACTACAGGTAGTAAAACGAGACATTATTATTTTATTAAGCTCTGCTTTGATTGGTTTTTTCCTTATTTTTATGATTTCGTTTTATAATACATTGAAATTTATTTCCATTTTGATTACACAAGTTACTCTTTTTGTAACAGTTTATAATTTTATAACTACGTTTCTGTTACATGATCATTAGGAACTTGTAACGGTGACATTGCAAAATACTTGGAACTTTACCCACCACTAGTGTTACAACTTAACCTAATCTATGACGTGAACAGAGTAGATATACAGTTACATAACTCCTAATTTATAGGTGTGTATATAAATAATCATATGCGCATATAAATACCCATATGCACGCACACCAAATACATGCATATACCTACAAGTTACATGTACGTAGGTTGGTCCATAAATTTTGGCTAACCCCTCGCACTGCGCGGAAAAGTAAGTCAGCGAAAACTAAATTACTTACTAAAGAATCTTTTTCCATCTTGTTTGTTAAATACAGAAATATAATAAGTTAATAATAACCGATATAATAAACAATCATAACAAACGATATAAGAACAAAAAATAAATTTCTTACTTAGTAACGTTTTCGGACATTATCAGCTAAAATACAAATCACTATGTGTGAAATCACAGTGTCATGATTTAGATTATGTCTCTGATCACACATGGTGATTTGTGTTTTAGCTGATGATGGGTTATGTCCGAAAACGTTACTAAGTAAGAAATTTATTTTTTGTTCTTATATCGTTTGTTATAATTGTTTATTACATCGGTTATTATTAACTTATTATATTTAAATTACTTACGTTTGTAGCGTGGAATGTTTTACATTAATTTGGAAAATTTCAGAGCTTCAAATAGACACCCGTACAGACCATCCGCACAAAGTCGTATCGAATTTCGCCTACAGGATTTTGTGTCAAAAAAAAACAACAAAAAAAACCCGGAATTTTGTTACAAAATTTTAATATACATTTCAGTTGTTGTTTACCTTTTTTTCCTTTTTCAAAATACCGTCGCTTACGTGTCATATATTTGTTTTATACCAATTTCACTTTTAACGGTTTTTTTTCAAATTCAGCCTGAGGAATGCGTTTACACGGAAGTTTAAAAAAGCGTGTGCTGCTTACACCATAGAAGACCTATTTGAGTATTGGAAAGAGCCCAAGATCACAGAGTGCGACGTCAAGTCTGTACGAAAGGTATGCTCAATATTATGTTTTTGTAATTGTAGTATCCATTCTTACAAAATCACACCAGCATCAAAAATCTTTCACGAAAAACACTCCGTTAAAATGGTGCACGCAGAAAACGTTTATACGGTACTGTTCTTTTTCCTCCAGCAGTTCAGAGTGTCTACTTTACAATCTGGTTGTCCTTTTATCCGCAACAACAATGTTGCCGCACGAGTCACCGGGAATTTGCTACCCGATTATGCAACTTTGTGCGGATGGCCCGTACCCGGTGTCTCTTCGAAGCTATCAAGCTGAAATTTTCAGAATTAATGTAAATCATTCCACACTATAAGCATATGTAATTTAGTTTTCGCTGACTTGATTTTTCGCGCAATGCGAGGGGTGTGCCTAAATTTATGATACCTATATATATATAAATATATATATATATATATATAATAGAATAACTTAGTTGACTAGCTCATTTAAGTCATCATCCAGAGAAGTACCAGTTCTAAGGAGAGATGTGCAAATCAACTCCGCTAGAAGCATTGGATATGTATGTGTCCGTTCCGAATACTATGGATATACATATATCTGTTTCTCCATTCCAACTTCGATTGACTAATCTATATTTCATGTCTAGCGTATAATCGCACTTATGGCTGTGTATTCAACTCCAACTCCACATAGCACTCGGAACGCACAAAGCAACAAAACGTCCTTAAACACGATACACATTTTCTTCGCGCAATTCCGATTTGCCAGCCCACTTTTTTTGATAAAATAGCAAATTCGCACGGCGCTAAATGGCATCTAGCATTAAAATCATGGATCACAATACTCATCGAGATTTGAAAATGTTAAATCACACCGTCCCTTTTACCTCTCTGTACTGCAATCTATATAAACACAGTCTAATTTCGTAAGAAACTGTAATAATGCAAATTTTGACATTTTTTCGTGCTGCTGACGGCTTTCAGAGTGGAGATGCATCATCGAATCAGTCCAGCAGAGGAGGTGAATTCAACTGTGTGTCCGGAATGACAACATTTGTTCGTTGCGTAACGTCTTTTGCAGTTGAGATATATTAAATGATATCTATATCCGACTGTGTCCGACCGCGGATATAACTCTGTCCGGAGTTACCCATTCCTAGTTCTAAGGCTTCTAGATTCAGGGGTGACTGCGAAGTCTCATGCGCTTCTGCAATATAGCCTTATAATTTCATCGATCCGTGGAATCTTTAAATCCGAATGCATATATATCTTTTTTGTGTTTGACCCGGGGGGAGCTTTAGTGATGCTTCGGAGAAAATTTTTTTTGAGCGTGCTGTATAATCAACCGCGATATTGGATTTCATCACACAGTCCCAGAGTTGAATACCGTGCATTCGTATCGGGGTCTGACAATTTGATATTAATTATACGATTGTTAGACAAACTGAACTTGGAGTAACACACATTTTTCTTCAAAGGTCGTTTCAATCGGCTTAGTTATATGATGATGCACTTGGGTCAAACTGTTGATGTAGTGAATATAAATGAAAAATAAATTATTATCCTTTTTTTGTCAATTGCCAATTAAAAGCGGCTATTAATAAAATTACATATAGTTCGTCTTGTTTACAAAAAGAAAATAATTTATAAAACCTAGCCGACCTAGATTTTTTCACAATGAAAAGGTTTACAAAATAAGTTGTTTTCTCTTTCTCTAATGCAGGTAAGGAGCACACCTAAATAGTAAATAAATGGGAATTTTTTAATTTTTCCAACAACTGCGGCTACATTTATTTCGAACAATCATTTTCAGTAGGTGATAAGAAAAAAAAAAAAAAAAAAAACAAAAACAAATTCGATCTTTTGAAAATTTAAACTACGGAATAGCTTTGAAGAAATTACGGAAAAATAATTGCAACATTCGCGCTGACTGAAATCGCTTCGGGAACTGCTAAAACGGAGCGGAGTTCGGGAGAATTGTTAGCGCGGGGTTTCTAATTTGGAAAAAAGAAAAAAATGAACGGGCAACTTCGAAATGAACTGGAATGCGAGAAAAATTTTAATCGGCAGAGTGCACCGATTAAAAAACGCCGGCTAAAGAATGATGGGCCGCCACAGGGAAAAATAGGTGGGGCTAATAATGAGGATTAATAGCGGCAACGAAAAATAAGCAATATCCGTAATAAACAGTGAGTGCAATAGAAGACCGATTCGGACGGTCGCTTGCTTCTTGTTTTAAATGTAAAGACACAGTAGTCGTCGGTACAGTGAACGGCTCATTTTTGAGAGCCAGTAGCGCATGATTAGGCAGCAGTGCTGCTGGCGCGCATCGGAACCGCACGGCGGCCCGATAACGAGCTGAATAAACAGGTCGAGCAGTCGACGACGATGGAAAAACAAATTAAATTTCCAACGAGCATCGCACCGGCAAAACTGCCGAAGAACCGCTCGCCACATCAAATCCAGCACAGTGCCAGAAAAACATTCGACTCTTTTCGCCGCCCCGCTCTCTTTGCAACCGCTCTTTATTCCGCTCTCCGGCTCACTGCTCGTTCGCTCTTCTTGCCGCTCATTTTCTGCGCGTTTCTTCATTTCAGTTCCATTCGATTAACCTTTCAATTTATTTATACCTCCTCCGCTTCTGGGCCGGTGCCGACTGCTGTCTTTTTATTTTGCCCGCACACTCGACCGCGTCCTCGTCTCGTTCCAATTTCCGCCGATGTTCAACTATTTTCGAACTTAATTATCGCGAAACTTTTCAAAAAGTCTCGAAAACGTCGTAATTTTTTCAAAGTTCAAACAAACGGCGCGAATTTAATCGTTAAATCTGCGCGGCCTTTTTAAATGCTTTAATAAAAGCATAAGCGCATTAGCCGAGTTTAGGCTTAGAAAGAGATACCCGGAAATTAGTCCGGCGCCAGACGAAGAGTGGGAACGATTTCGCGAAAAACGCGGGAAAAAAAGGCGACACGAAAGTTGCGATATTAACTTTCAGCTCACGTGTACACCCTATCATCGGATAAACTCGAAATTCGGAATTTGCACACCGCGGAGGATGAACAGTCCGATCTGCAGACGATTTGGATATTATTATTAAAACGATAGACGTCTACAAGAATATTGTTTGAAAGTCTGGCCAAGGGGTGTTCTGAAATGCTGGCAGACGGTACCGTTGCGATGACTGCAAGTGTGAAACACGTGCCTGTCCGTCGCTACTGGACGATAAAAAGATTATCGGGATAACGATAATAATCGGAATGACACACAGAGTCTCTAGAAAAGTTGACATTATTACGAAATACATCGTCTACTGTCACTCTCCAGTTAAGCGGTATTTTTTGTTGTGTTTGTTAAATATATTCTCCGGTTTTTTTTTGTTTTTTTTTTTTTTTTCGTTTCTTCGTGTGATGTGACGATTTTCGCGGAAAACAATAAGAGATGGATATTCAAAAGCCATACGTAGAATCGAAAATTCATAAAGTAGAAATGGTAAAGCACCTTTTTATTACGGAATTTAAGCGCCATTAAAAATCTCAAAACTTTAAGTCAATTCTCGAATAAAATTGTTGAGGGAGATTTTTGAATAATACCATAACCGAAATTGTAAAAAAGTTACTAATTTAAAAGCTCCGTATACTTACATTCCGATTGACCTTTAAAGATCATCTTATCCCGTTATTGGCTGCGCATACCAATCTCCAACTTTGTAGGTGGAGTTCGCGTAACAATTATAGAACTCAAGTTCTTAAAATAATCGAGCCAAAAGTAGACCTCCATGCAACGTTGGCGTGAAATTACTGTGACCTCTTCACAATCCCCGACGCCTCGTTAAATTGCTTTATTTTTTTTTTATTTCAGTTGCACTAAACGACTCGGGGTAACGGTTACTATCAATTTTTAATTACCCGATCAATCTGCGGAAGAGCAATTTTGCCTTCTGTGCGCGGTATTATTATTTATCAGATTTAACAGATTAATCGGATTCATCGGACTTATCGGATTTACCGGATTATTATTTTTTTTATGAACCGGAGTCATATATTCTGGCCGTCTTATTTACGTGCAATTAAAAATCTTCACATATTATTAATTTTTATATTACACGCGTAAAATATGAAACACATATAATTCGCGTAAAGATAAAAATTTGGAAGAAGTACAGCCAGCTCAAGAATCCGATACCGGAATTTAATTACTCAGATAGGTGATACTGTTGCGTTCTTAACCATTGCTTTTATTGATCTTTTACGAACAACCAATTAATTTCAATTATTTTACGCGCTCGATAATAAAATTATGGAATAATCTCCAAATACATTATTGCTCATTGGAGTGATGTTGATTATTTTTACGAAATTCTTACAACGTGTAAACAAAGTTAAAGCAATTATAATCGAATAAAGTACGGATGATTATCCTTTTAATCCATATTCTTTAGTAAAATAAATACCTTGACAACAAATAAAATTAGTTGTTTGTTATTAAGGTATTTATTTATTTTATTTTATAAAACCGGTATGGAATTATTTGTACATTCTTTAGTTTTCGTTATTAATCGAGTATAAAAAAAATTAATAAAAATAAAAGATGTTTTTGAAAAAGTTATCGGATGATACCTTTCTGTCTGGACTAATTGAACTTCAGATTGTCGAAAGTTCTTATTTTTCTGTGAAAATAATACCAACTTTAGTAGACCGAAAACTATAAATAACATACATACGAGAAAAAAAAAAATCTAAATAAACAATTAGCGTTATTCAAAAAGTTTCGTTTTTTAGTAAAATTTCCAGTTAACTAAAATTCTCTATTTTCAGAAATATAAATACACGTATATGGCAATATTTGAAACACTTTTTTGTTTGAATATTTCAAGATTTTCTAATTTTTTATTTAATTCGAAATATAAGAGTATTATTATAACCGTCGTATATTTGTTATTAAGGAAATTACATAATTGGAGCAAATACGGAATTTGAAATCGGTTTTCGTAACGCGCTCCGTTAATATAACGTTGCTGTAAAATCGAATTCGTAACCACTTTAAAGTTTATACAGGTAGACATGATATCCCCAAAACTGATAAAAACTTTTGACGCGGTTTTCTATTTGTACTAATAATTTTCCTTTAATTATTACTTAGAAAAGTTGTATGTAGCAAATTTTACTCTTTAACTCTTAAATTATCGTGTAGTTGTGATTGATAAAACATATAAACATGATTAATAGTTGTATTCAAATTCGCCGACTATCGCTGCACTGTAATTATGGTATTTTAATTTAAAGGCCACCACCTGATTTCCAGCGACAAACCAGTCAACGAATTTATATTTATACAATTATCAGTGGCGTTTACATATGTAATTATTGTTCGAATGGATAACATATGTTCACACAACGGACCAACATCTAATAGTAATTGTGGTTTTCGCATGATTCGTTCAGTACCAATTTCGGTATTACGGCGAAATTAATAACAGAGATTTCCATGCCATTCTTAATTCCTTCGCTTACAACAGCACGCCTATAAAGAAATATCGAACGGTCGCTTTAATTTATATCGAGAACTTGTGTCGGTTTAAAATTCAAACTTTATGTTATTTCTAAAAATTATATCGATTTGGCGGTATATCACTGATCTACAGAAAAAAAAAACACAAAAATCATACGAATGAGTGCGGCTTTTAAGATAACGCGGTGTACTATAATTTCTATAATAATGTTTTTAAATTTCGCTACTTCAGACTTGTGTTATAAAAATTTTCAGACATTCTGTAATTTTTCCTGTTAACTTTCTATAGGAGACACGCGAACGTTTTACGCGCTGAATTTCAAATTCCTCCATTTTCTTTTAGCTATTGTCGAATATTTTGATTTTTTGAAAAAATACCAAAAACATTTAAATAAAATAACGGAAAAAAAAAACTTTTCGTACAATTACTGTAACAAAAGTTCCAGCTTCCCACTTTTTCTTATTTGTATATTTTCGTAGAAATTCGTAGAAAGTTTTACGACTTTGTGTGTGCTCAGTTAGAAAGCGATTTGCAGTGATAAATTTTTAGAATTGCTTTAGCTTTTCCGTTATGTAAAAGTCAAATGTACCTGACAGAATTCAACCGTTCACGTCGAATAAACGTCGCCGCGTTGTGCCGAATTAAATTTCAAAAGGAACGCCCAAAATTTCATTTCGGTCAATTTAAAATAGGGTTTTATCCTCGAATTTAACCGTAGAGAGTAGAAATTTTCGTCGGCTGCATCGGAGAAATGGGCTCTCACTTTTGAGCGTTTCGAAAAAATCCATACGCTCAGAAACGCCGGTTGTAGACCCGGTTTTTCTAAACGGCGTCAAATTAGCAGCTCCCCTATAACGGAATTTCAAAATGAAAATTTAAGTAAATAAACTGCGCTCGTTCTATGTCAAAGGGTGCCGATAATTAGAAATTTTGCGCCACACGCCGTAATAAGAGGCTATTAGAAGATATGTTTGATCTAACTTGACGATTGCCCCCCGAAAAAAAATATTTGAAAATTTTCAAAAAACGATTATATATCCCCAAATAGTAATATTTTCGTAATGAATTGTGTTGGTAATTCAAATTTTGGATTATCGAATCGTAACACGGGCTATTAGAAAAAAGTATGTTGGGGGCTAACTTGACGGATGATAGCCTGAAATTTGAAGACTCGAAGAGATGATTTTGCCTATAGTTAGCGAATAGTATTGAAACGAATTGTGTTAGTAATTAAAATTTTCGAAAAAAAAAAATGCGTTGAGGGCTAACTTGACGACAGCCCTTCCGAAATTTGAAAATTTAAAAAAAATGATTGTATTAGCAGATAGAAAATTTTTGTGGGCCGATAATAAAAAATTTTGTGCTGCATCCAAGCAGTTTTTTCAGAAGGATATTTTATATAACTCGACAAAAGCTTCTTCGAATTTTTGAAATTTTCAAAAAGCTGATATATCCGAAAATCTTACATGTCGAATTGTTCCATCCATTTCATATGTTTCGTTTGCCTGCGTTTTCTATATTTACTCAGATATGTTAGAAGTCCGTCGAAATTTTTTATTTCATAAAATAAGTTATCGTGAAATAATAACAGGGTAGATTGCCAACAACGCCACTTCGTTTTAAGATAAAAATTGTGATTATTAAAGCTTAATTGTAGGAATCATAAAACCATTAGTGGTTTCATTTATATGTTGTATGTGTGTCTTGTCGGTGCTGGTTTGTTTTTCTAATTTTGTACGGTTATTTTATTTATTTGAAAGATAAATTTAATAAATTCGCTACTATTTCCATTTTCTTTTTTTTGTGCTATTTTCCCACATTTCGAATGGAACTGAACGGAACAGAACGTACATTTAGCTAAGTACAGAGTTGTACAGTATTTACATTACAGTGATGAAAAAAGTAGAACGCTTACATATTGTTAACGAAAATATAAATACTATACAAAAAACAAAGGGCAAAAAGTATAATAATAATAATAAAAAAAAACAAAAAAAAACAACAACAAAATAATCAAAATTACCGCCAATTTATACCACTTTAAAAAACATTACTTAATAGTTTAGCGGTATCACTGACTAACTAAATTGTGTTTAATCTGACGATGCTTAAATTTACATCCGGGCTAGCTGCTCGGAATTGTAATCGCCGATATTCCTGATAAGCTTATTGTTACGGACAGCGGTGAAAAAACTTTTTTGCTGTGTTAATTATAAAAAATCTTTTACATAAGACAACTATAATTAATTGTGCATATTATATCAAGTTTCCACTAGCGAGGAACGTTTAAAATACACCGACAACACCTACTTTGTAGTAAATTTAAATGCGTTAAAATCGGAGTTTGAAATCGAGCACCAAACTGGAGCTGAATAACCGAAAATATTGCTCTAAAAATGCTTTTATAAATAATAAGCTTGTTTGCAATGTTTAAGTGTACGATCTTCGATTAATAATAATTCGGTACAAGGTTGCAATAGCTCTATTTGTTTTCGCTTCAGCGTGTTTTTCCTTAAAAGATAATCTCTTATCTAGAATTACACCTAGATATCGAACATTGATCAGCCTAGTCCTAGAGCCTTTAATATTCAGTTTCCTTGGGCGGATGGGGTATCTACGAGTATAAAGTACAGCTCCTGTTTTAGTTGGATTAATTTCGATTTTCCATTTTTCCAGAAATTTTAAAACCCGAGAAGTGTGCAGCTGTAAACGATTATAGATAGTAGACGTTTTATATGAGCTACAATATATAGAGCCGTATCATCAGCATACGAATAGGCGCAATTTGTGCACAGCCTGCGCTCGAGTTTTTTCATATATAACAGGTTAAGTGTATATATTACTACTATATGTCGGATTCGAAGTGACCGTATAAGAGCAAGTTTTTCTCGATTTGGCAGTCGGAGTCAGAGAATCAAGAAAAACTTCTTTTAGTTTACTCTCAGTGGATAGTAAAAAAAAAATTTAACTTTATGTCAAAGGGTAAGTCACACAGAGTTCATGTATTCCATCGAACTTTCAGATGACGTTTTTAAAGAGTTAGTCTGTCTACAAATCAGGCGTTGAATTTCATGAATTAAAAAAAAAAAAAAAAAAAAAAGAAAGAAAAAAAAGGTGATAAAAGATAATAATTTCAGTTGGAAACGCAAAGCAAAAATTTCGAATTCTATAATTATAGCGACGACGATTAAAATGATTTTGAATGAAAACGATAATCACGTAACCCGAAATTCCTGATGTAAATAAATCGCTTACGAATCTTCTCGGCAATAACCTTTCGGTTACTGGTAGATTTCGACTTACAAGTGTGTCTTTCACAACTTTTACAGAAGAACGCAGCACTGTTCCTGATTGCAAAGAGACTTTTCAATCGGGCTAATCTTTCTCACCGAACAGTTTCCAGAGTTCATCATTTATGCTGGAACGCGAGTAGAGTGATATTGATATACTAATAGATAAAAAAAGAAACAAAAAACGAATGGAATAACATCGAAATTTTTTATACCTTGGCTTGTTTTAAATATGGGGCTATTAAATATCTTTACGAAGTGTATAATTCGGATTCGGATGACTTTTTATCCTCAGTTTTCTAATATTTCTAAACTTTTTTACGCTACGCAGTGTGCATAATATACGCTACGTATTTTGTAACATCGTTGCCAATGGAAAAATAACCAAAAATTGATTTAATTTATAAACTTATTTTATTTCTTTATTTTTCATTTACAAAATTGTTAATTTTTAAAACAAAAAGCGAAAATTTATCACACAACCTAGCTATAAAACCAAAATCCGGATGGGTTATGCGTGGAGGCTTGGTTTTATATTTGGTGGGCGTTGGAAAACTTTTTTTTATCACGTATTAAATTGTTTTCTTCCGAAGTAGTAGCATTTTTAGATGTTTAGTTACATAGTACAAAATGGCACTTTTGTTGCGACTGTTATAAACGTGATTGGTCTTTTAATTTTCATTTTTCTTTTTTTTTTTTTGCAAAGGACGATTAAACAATTTATTCCTATCCGTCTAGACCTGGGTCATTATTCGGTTTTTTAATTATAGCTTCTATTAATTCTTTTTGCGGATATAAAATGATGTGCACGTTGTCGAAATCATTAATTGTTAGTCGATTATCCATATTTGGCGAACATTAGTTTAAAAATTGATCCTGCTTTATTGTAGTTGGAGAAATTTTTGACTATGCCGTCAACTGTAACTGCTTTTTTTCAATGTGTTCGCAATTTTATTTGCTTTTTTAAATTTTTTTAATATCATTTACATTTTATCGTTATGCGCGTTATATTTCTTTTGCTTATTTTTATCTCACGCTTGCATGTAAATTTTTAAAACATTTATTTATATCGCCTTTTTTTTTTTTTGCATTCAATTTTTTATTATCAGCGCAAAAATATTTCCATCTGCTGATACATTCACATTTTTTTTACATTTTCAAAGTTAGCACCCAACACATTTTTTTCTTATAACATCCCGTTCGATAATCGAAAATTTTAATTACCAACACAATTCATCACGAAGCTATATTGCTATTTGGGGATATAGTCGCTTTTTAAAAATCTTCAAATTTTTTTTTTTTTTTTTTTGGGTGGGGGCAATCGTCAAGTTAGACCAAAAATATCTTCTAATAGCCCCTTATTACGGCGTGTGGCGAAAAATGTTTAATGATCGGCACAGTTTGATATAGAACGAGCACAGTTCGTTTAGTTCAATTTGATTTTGAGATTCCGTCATCGTGGCCGTGCTAACAGCTGCCGTTTTTCTATAATTTGACAGTATGCCCTATACCAATGTGAGCACGATAACGCGAATATATATGTACAAATAAAATATTTAATTTTCGCTATAGAAATTCATTATCAGTTTTCAGCGACACCTACTCTTCTCGGGTTAGCGCCGCGGCTAATTCAAAGAATTATAAAATAAAGATTACAGAGAGAGTATCAGTAAGTCGGTTCTTGGCCCCGTAAATTGTAAACCACAACAGAGCAGGAAGCATACCGATAACACATTCGACGTGGCCTTAACGAACATGACACCCTCGGCCCTTTGCAGTTTAATGCAACAGCGGCCAGCTATCTCGAACGGTGAACGTTCGCGAATTCCCAACGGTTGCTCAAATTTAAGATGTCACGATTTCCACGCTCCTATAGTTTCGTCTGGTGAGAACTAATTTTAAGCTGGCAAATCAAGGAGGAGAGCGGTAAAAATAAAGATGTTTTTTTTTTTTTGGATGGCTTCCGCGGGTAATTTATGTATCTTACTGCGTTTTATATAACCGAGGAAAAATTGAAAAAAAAAAAAGTTTGCCGAAGAATACGAATCGGACCAACCTCGAGATGGGCGTCAGTGGAATTCCGCTTTTTTCAGCGTACGAAGGCTAAGAAAAGGAAAAAGGGAGAACAACAAACTCGAGTGCCTAAAGGGAAGAGGATATTTAATTGCCGTTTGCTAGGTGGAACTTCTTTTTTTTTTTTCCGCACTAGAAGATACTGGTTGAATTGTAGTCATGGCTGGAATTTGAAAACAATTTAAAATATAGCTGAATCGACAATAAAACCGGAAATGTCCAGGTATTGCGATGATTATAGAGAAGTGGTGGTGCGCCACCGTACAATATTATGCACCTGGTTTGATTTCAGCAACAGACCCAGGCCTATTCCGCACCCAACCTATAAATCTCATCAGTCGTTCCGCCATACATTATCTGGCCTCCTGGTAATTTCGGTTCCAGCGAAATTTTAGCCGGTTACCGGTTCGACTTCTCCCCCTGGACGTTGCTAAAATGATTCCGTGAAAGTCTGATGTTTAATTTTTTGCACGATAATTTCTCGGCAATTTCTATATACTACCGAAGAAGATTTAACAGCGTCCAGTCGGAGGAAGTCTCCGTTGAAAGAACTCTACCGAATTAGCAATATAAATGATTAGGAACTGCTGCATTTTAATTAGTTCGGCAATTCGACAAATATAAACGTTTTGGAAAATATTATCTCTAAATACATCATAGTAGAGTAATTCGAAATAAGAAATAAAAAAACAAAAGTAAGCAACCGGATTAATACGATTATCACCTGTAATCAGTAAAATCTAAATTTAAATGAATCTAATTAGCTGTTAAGGACCTCGCGTTTGCACACCGTGAAATGAAAGAAACGAAAGAACTTTTCGATGCTAAATTAGTGATAGATGAATTATGTGGCGAAATAGGGTAGACCTCGAATATCCTCCCAATTTGTAAATAGCAACAGCGATGCACGCAGTCTGATAATTTTGAAGATACGGTTCGGGACAGAGGTTTCCTCGTTCTCGACTTCAGGCTGTAATTAGAAATATTCTGGATATCGGAAAAAAGTGATCTGGGAAAATAAGGGCGAATTTCTCGAAGGATAATTAATTCTCTTCGGAGGATTCGTCGTCAGACTTGGTATATTACGATGGGAGCCGTTAAGGATATATTGGTTTTTCAAATCAAAAGTAGGATCATACACAACTTAGGTTGCTTAATACAAGCGAGTACGATTATGTACGTATAGGAGTATTGGCGAAAATGCGGGCGCATAAAAATCACTGGAATTTGCCTAATAGCATATTATTTACTTTTCATTTAATTTAAGTAAGCTTCCTTTTTCTGGCGACACCTTGGTTATAGTAAATTGTTTATTTTTTTAAATTATATCGGCAATGAAGGAAACGCTTATGTATCAGACATTATCGGTGCTTGCAGCGATTCAATTTGTTTAATTATTGTCGTTGGTAATAAGTGGGCGATCGAACGAAGAATATTTCCAACCTTATTTCTTTTTCACTGCTGTCAAATAACCGATCGGAAAACTGGTATATCATTTTACCGACTTTTCGTTCTATAACGACATTCTTATTTCTAATAGATTAGGTATAATATGGTTAGTAGTTGGTTGTTCTCCGGATGAAAGTACTTCTGGATTTCTCGGTATAGCTACTTTCGAAAGCTTTCTGAGAACCACTATAAGAAATGTATAAAGAAGAAAAAGGTACTTCTTGAGAAAGACCGCTTAGCCTGGAATCTTTATTACCATTAAGCGACGAGCGGAATTAGTAAGTTAAAAATTCAGTATAATCACAAAGTTTAACAGATTTATAACCGGAGGATAACGTTCTAAATTAGCACATCGCGAAATCGAGTCAAAAATGAAGAACGGAGGAAAATGTTTCGACAAGATCGCGACGCAGCTACAAAAGTCGTACCGTAGTCAAGGTACAGATTGGAGAGCCTCGATGAATAGGCTGAATGGTGATTCTGGCGAAGTTAATTTTTAGTATAGTTCAAAATAGTCTAAGATGGTCCGCTTATAGTTCAGTTAAACTATACCAAAAATTAACCGTATCCGAACCGTTATCTCGTTTGTACTTCAGTGTCACGCATGTAGAACACTCATGTCGGAAAAATTTGAAATAGAATAATATTAGAACGTGCTAGACCAGAGCCGCTGTGTCAAACTGGTTACTCTAACTTGTATAGAGTTTTGCATGTGGTAGATTCTTGTAGTATGTATGAAAAATGTCGCGTTGTGTTCGTTCTGTGAGGTACCAAAGAGATCGTGTCTGTTTCCCGAAAAATAAAATAAAATTTCACAATCACAACAAACGTCGATCCATAAAGAAATAAGTATTTATATTTTTTTGAAGAAAAAAACTGGCCAATAGCGAGAATAAAATTAAAAAGAGCCTTCATAGATAAACGCAGAAATATGTCTACTATTAAAAATCATTAATAGCATAATACACAATTTCTTTCCAAATAGCGATTGATCCGATATATCATACTTATTACAACAATTCCTATTTACATACTTAACTTGCTTCGTCGGTACCGTTTGAATTAAAGATCCTCTTACATAAAGAAACAAAAAAAAAAAAAAAATTAAAAAAAATTAATTTTATCGATATGTTAATGATACATGTCATCATTAGCTTGATTCAAACGTGGTGCTATAAAATAAATTGTACGATTTTTAAGATACCTTATTCGCTAGGAACTGTTCGCAGTTGTATTTTAACGCTAAATGTTTCTACCCACTGCATGCATATATATATATATATATATACACATATATATATAATATAAAGTAAAGACGTCCCATATATCCTTGATAGAGTATCATGGATTGTGTAATTAAACCTTTTCTTAATGAACTAAGCCCAACGTCATTAATGAGAGTAGGGGGACAGTTCCTTTCTCTTGGCTGCCTTTACGTTCCCAGATTTCTCTGGTGCAAAATTATTTCAGGCTGGGTAAACTTAGAAGAGACTTGGATCCGGGACGAGATAAGCCTCGAACCCGTGACTTCTGATTTGGTAGCTAAGCACCTTAACTACTAGGCTACTACGCTGCCTATATGTATATTTATATATATGTATAAGGTATGAGATTCCGTGAACTGATTTAAAAACTATACCAAAAAATATTATTTTATAACTCTACGGTCAAAGTGAGAATGTTATTGGAAATATATATATATATATATTTTTTTTTTAACCCCCCCTTTGGGAATATTGAAAATGAATATTGTTATAATGGGGTCTGTTTGCAACCAAAAAAGTAAAAAAAAAAGTGCAGAGTCTACGCTATATTGGCACTTTCTTTTTGTTATCCAGAACATATTTAACTTGCACATAAAAAAAAAAAGAAAAGCAGAGTATAAAGTGTCTTTTATTTTTACTTTTACAATAGGTTTCTTTTTTTTTTTTTTCTATTAAATCTTAGTCTAAATTGTACTATTATTTAAAAACTTCTAGTTTAATATCGATATCGGCGAATTCCGATATAGCGAAAAATCGCTTTTAGCGAAACCGATTTCTGAAATTTTCTTAGACGGGATATATTAGTTGATTTTAACAAATACGAAAAAAAATCTGATCTACGGAGCAAAAAATTCTTAAATAAATAATAAACAGAGATAAAATATCCGTGTTATTCAGTTTAGACTACGTTCGAATATATTCATGTAGATGTTGAACGAAGATTATAATGAAGCCGAATCGATTATTGTAAAATTTTCTCATTTTCTCTAAGAGAAATACGTACCTGTTCGCCGGTTCTGAATATTGTACATGTAACGAATAAGGGGAGATATTGATTTTATCAAGCAAATTTTTTTTGATTTTCTCGGGTGCTTGTCACACATATTGTAAGACTACGTTATATTTTTAATTTGATTTTCGTGTTACCTTTCGTCACAATTTTATGTTTGATTTTTGATAAACCTTAATTTTTTTCTACGCGCTATTTTTGACCGATTGTCGTGCGAGCTAATCGCGCTATCGTTAATATTTGTGATTTTTATTGCGTACCTTGTTCTTCCTTATTTAATCTGCACTTACTTGTTTATATACATATGTTTATGACCCGATAGCGGTACTTTTTACGCTTTGTTTGTTAATGCACCTTTCTCGGTGTAGTATATGTATTTTTTAAGAGCGTTGTCAATAAAACTATAACAAACTTATCGTTTCGTAACTTTCGAACGTATGTGTTCGTCTGATTCATATTTCCTAAAAAGTAATAATTTCAAGTATATATTTACATGTATGTAGATATGTGTGCATCTGCCTTAGATCACAGCCGTAGATGTCTCTTGTACGCGCTGTAGGTAATGTTGCGGAGTCTTTGAAATTTTCAAAAATTACACCAAAAATTCCGAAATATGTGATTAAATGTTACACACAGATAAAAGAGAGAAGCAGTTAAATTTTCGAAAAATTAAAAATGATTTTTCCAAAACTAGACAAGACATACTTTTCTACGTTGTTGAACAAGATTATCGATATTTAATTCGAGAAAAATGAATGTTCAAAAATACTTTACTAATCCGCGCAAAAAAAAAGCTCTTTTACAGACGCACAAGAAGAAACGTCATAAATATAATTGAAACAATATAAAATGGAAATAATGCAACGAAACGGGAATTATAATTTTGTAAATGTTGAAATATTTCAGTATTTATAAAATTATTATTTTAGCTTTTTTCGTTTTCTATTACATGAATATCGAAATCGATGACCTATTAGTAATTTTAAAAAATATAAAAAAGTAACTACTCGAATCGCATTTTTCCGAAATGTTTCTTATACAAGTGCCGAGAATAAAAAAAATTCGAAGGTAAGAGAGAAGAAGTAGAAAAATAGTATACCTGTACAACCGGTTTATTAGTTAGCTAACAAAAACAATATGAAAACATATAAACATAAATAACAAACGTGAAATAAAACGTTTTTGTAAATAGGCCACGGATTACCCGAAAACGTTCTTCGAGCATTTTTTATTTCCAGTTTTTTAATATTTATTCTTACTTTTTCTTTATTCTTGTTAGGGAAAAAATGTTCACACTGCATACTACTGTAGTGCGAAATCGAGCCTCCATGTTTCGATTATTACGCACGAGCGAGTTTATTTCTCGGAAAATTTTGAAGCAGCAATCGCGCGAGGGACTGTTAAAAAAAAAGCACATATATAGTTTAAAAAAAAAACGAACTTCTACGCTAGGGCTAATGCGAAAAACCGGAATTAATAAAAACAAAAGAGTATTGCTCAAATCGGGTATACGAAACAATGACGTCACCGCTGCTGATGCTGCTCGCGCTGTTATCATTTTTCTCCTTTTTGCTGGTTTTCGATGAAACTTGAGAACTGTACCGTGTTACCTGTAAAATTTGATTGTGATCGATGTCTAAATCGCCGGGTGCTTAGTAGAACTATTTACAGAATGTAACTGGGTTCGGTGAATAACTCGAAGTAAAAAATCGCAATACCTTCTCCGTATTTGGAAGTTATTTATTTCTTCTTCGACAAACCCTGGGATGTATGAAATAAAATTTCGATCTGCAGACGTGTGAAAAGCGCGAATGATTCTTTTCCTTTCGTTTTTTATAAATTTCTCCTGAACATCATAAGCTCCACGAGCAAACAAGAAGTTATTATACGGTAATTTCTAATTTCTTTCCTAAGTTGGCTACTGTAAGATGCAGAGACCCGATGGTAAATGGCGTAAATGATACACTTGACTGGGCTGTTTTTAAACGCACATTGGAAATCGCAGTCATGGCAGGACAAGGCTACACGTTCTCCATAATACATACCTAATTTAAACGGGAAATGCAACGAAAGCGATATAACATAAACGGGTACAAAGAAATAGGTGAATTAAGTTAAATTCAAAGTTCAGGTGCGATGACAGCGTAAACGTTAACAGCACAAACGAAAAAAGAAAGAAAATGACAACAGGAATAGCAATATTATCAGCAGTGACGACATTGTTTAGTAGCGCCGATTCGCGGTCATTCCTATATTTGAAGAACTGAAATATACTACCGCATAAGTTGATGGTACCACTTGTATATTGCACTGAGCATTCTAGTGCCGACTGCATCAGAATAGAAATAGTACCGGTATGCATATAACAATTATTTTTGTTCACTGTTTATCGTCGGAATTTTTTATTCGTTTGTATTTCTAAATGTATTTTGTGAAGTTTTTTTTTTGTTTTTTTTTTTTTTTTAATTCATTTATTATAAAATACAATTTTACAATAGCAGTAATATGGCCTGAGGATCACTTTTTGCTGTATTCGCTTATCAGTGTTCCGTAGGTCATCGCAATTATATTAATTGAGTGTTTTTCCGGCTGGTAAACCATTTCTCATTGATTTCTTCTATTTTATGTTTTATCCCGATTTGACTGAAGTTTGGACAGCTTAAAAAGGTATGATCCGGAGTGTCTATTATGTCTTTTTTACAGTTTATGCATGTATCTTTTTTTGTTATTTTATATTTTTTGAGGTATTCCCCAAAATTTCCGTATCCTGTTAAAAATCGAGTGAGGTAGAAATTAGGTTTTAGTGTCTTATTTTTAAATCTTTCTTTTCTATATGTGGAATTAGTTTAAAGGTTCTTCTTCCTGATTTTTCAACATTATTACTCCTCTTGCCGGATGTTGTTGTATTTTTTTTTTTTTTTTTTTCTGGTGGCGCCCATGCACCATTTTAAACTACAATGGTTATTATAGCACATGGGCCAGGGTAAAAAGGCTATTTCATAATTTAGTTATTAAGTTGTTGGTCCTAAGAAAAGGGAGTAGCATTTGTATGCACGCTGGGTCATTTGACAGTATTGTTGACAGAGGAATACCGGCAAAAACGGAGCGGTCGAACGCCGTACATTGTAGCAGTAGGTGTTCTACCGAAGGGTAAGAAGGGCCGGAACAGAAAGGGCACGTGGGTGGGAGAGGGGTACCCTCAAGTATATAATTGTGTGAGACCGCCGTATGCCCAACTCGCAACCGATTTAACACAGCATATTCTCGACGCGTAAGGTAAAGAGAAGGTAAACCATGAATCCGTCGTAAATTTTATGCTCTTCATAAAAGATCGATCCCTTTGCCACTGGCTGATCCACTCAGCCATCATACGTTCATGGTTGTATTTAATTTTTGTTTATTTTATGTTTTCTTTTTTTTTTTGTTTTTCGGTAATGCTTGATGATTTTGTTGCTTTAATTTCATTACTTTGCTGTATCTGTGTAAGTCAATAGGTAATACTCCTGCAATTACATTGGTTGCAGTATATGATACCGTTCTATATGCAGATATAATTCTCAATAATATTTTCCGTTGCTCTATTCTAATCTTTTTTTTTATCTTCTTTTTTCATTTTGGGATATGTGCTGCCATATTCTATTATGGACCTAAATAGCGCCGAGTATACCATTTTTCTGTCTGTAGATTTGATGCCAAAGGTATTGTTGTATAGAGCAGTTATTTTGCTGTAAACTTTTTTGATTTTTTCTACTATGTAATTGATGTCATCATCATTATATCGTCAACCATTCAGTTGGTGGACAACCTATTCTCACATTTTAGATGTACAGATATAGATTGTATACTAAGCAATTATTATATATGCAACGCAGGTGTACACACGCAAGAAGACTACATTCGGAACTGATAGTAGCCGCTTGTTATCGCGCTACCAGTGCAGTCCTATTTATGTCTGCTGTGTACTGGCCTAGCGCGCATATGATGTTGAACGTGGTGGTTTGCTATTGCCTTCCACGTGATTACTAGCAATTATTTATTTATTTATTTAATTCTTGTGATAAGTTCGTCGTCGCTCGGGATCGAACCCATAACCTCCATATCGGAAGTCAAGCGCTCTAGCAACTAGGCTATCGCGTTCATTTAATACGATGCCTAGATACTTCATTTCCTTATTTAAAAGTATGTTTGAATCTTCCAGTTTCAGTTCCCTTTCTATGTCTTCTTTTATACTTTCTTTCTTGTGTTTCCTTGTTACTAAAATGCTGTTTGTTTTCTCAGGATTTATTTTTAGCCCTAATTGTTTCAAAGTGTTACTTATTGCCTCGATGACGGTGTCAATTGGTTTGATATCTTTGACATCTTGAATCCCTGCTATTAATAGAAGATCATCTGCATAGCTTATAAGTTCTATATTATTCCGGATAAGGTCACATAAATTATGTACCTTAGCCATCGCAATGTTGAAAATAGTTGGAGATAGTGCTGACCCCTGCGGTACTCTTGCATTTAGTGTTTTTCGATATATTATTGCTTCATTATTATAGAATCTTATTTCTCTGTTTAGTAGAAAACTTTTATTTATGTTTAGCAAGTAGTAACAAATATTGCCTTTGATTTGAGAAGGATTTTGACAATCCGTATTTTAATTATTAAATATTAACGTTTTTTTTTTTTTTAAGCCATCATAATATTGATCAAACGCAACTGCGACAATAAAGAATAACTTTTACAACTGATCACCTGATGGCGCTATAGTCATGGCCACTGCGCAGATGAGCCGATAGAAATCATAATTTTTGGAATTATAGCAACATTCCTCCGATACATCTATCATCCTCAAAGTTCCCGCTATTCGAGATTTGTGAAATACATTTGTTATTATTCATAAGTAAAAACAAAATCGTAATTAAAGCAGGAATGGGGGCAAAAATTGTCTAATACCGCTTTTGTATTAATTGGCTTAATAAAATAGGTTAGTTTTTGATTGGTACTCTCACATATGTCCAAAATATAAACTTAATTGATGGAACTATTTAGTTTGTTTCATATCAAAATGCAATGAAAATATTTGTGTGGTGGAAACAATTAAAACGTCTTAGTTTACTGTTACACGAAATCGAATATATGTATATATACTAGTATATATATATATATATATATATATATATAGATAGATATAGATATAGATACAGATATATTTGCACACGCATATCTATATATATATATATGCTAAGCGTTTCGGTTGCATACTTATAACGTCCGACCTAATTGACATATGTGCCTAATTTTTTTTTTTATTCTCTTCCTAAGTAGAAGAGGAAGGGGTGAATTTATGTTTAAAACTCATATGTATACGTTTTCACAGAGTAAATCAGCTTCATTCAAATAACGTATTACAACAGCTGCTGTATGTCATGTGACTAAACGCTAGCACGCCATTGGTTCAAAAATAAAATACTAAAGTACACTCGATAAAATTAAGAAAAAATTTAGATAAAATATTTACAACGGGAAATATTTAAAATAAAATGAATACCATGGTAAATATAAATTAAACGTAAAAGTTTACTTAATAAGAATAGGCTGCAGTCGAATCTCGACTAAGGAACGGACCTAGTATATATGTACATATATGAAGTTTTATTATACATAACCGCCCGGCTGTTTATCGATGATCTTAACATCTCCTTATCGTCAAATTTCCCTCCTATAGCTCAAAAAATACTCCAGAAAACTATCGATAAAATACAGAGTTGGTCTGATAACAACGGTCTAGCCATCTCGGCAAGTAAATCCGTATATGTTGATTTCTGCAGGGGGCGCCGTTCCTCTCCAAGTGTATCCCTAAATCTAAACAATCTTCCTCTTCCCCAGAAAGCCACTGTTAAATTCCTTGGATTAATCTTACTTACTTGGAAATCTCATATTGCCAACTTAAAACATAGCTGCACCAATTCTATCCCTATATTGAAATATCTGGCTAACCCCAGATGTAATATTAATCCTAAATTCCGTTTCAACATCTACAGATCGCTGATTTGATCGAAAATCCACTACGGGTACCAGGTGTACTCCTCAGCTAGCAAATCTATATTGAAATCTCTTGATCCTATACATCACTCCGCACTGAGAACCATTTTGGGAGTGCATCGAACTTCTCCAGCTGCCAGCATGTGCGTTCTAGCTGGGTGCCCTCCACTTTCCTACTTCCGAAAATACTTCATACTGCGAAATATGTACCATCATTTCAGCCACACACG
The DNA here is from genome assembly GCA_039619475.1 of Icerya purchasi. Taxonomy (NCBI): domain Eukaryota; kingdom Metazoa; phylum Arthropoda; class Insecta; order Hemiptera; family Monophlebidae; genus Icerya; species Icerya purchasi. The sequence goes on from CM077115.1 coordinate 247,106,368, forward strand.
AAACCTCCCCCTAAAGTTAGAACATTATCTTCTTGAACCAAACTTTCCCGGCGACCTACTACCAGAATTACTGGCTGACCTGCGAAGATGTGGTATCACGTCTGTACAGAGGTCAACACCCAGCCTCAATACCCTTATTCCCCCTTGGATCACGTTCCAGATAAATATTGATGTGTCGCTGAAACAGCATCCAACCACAACAAGTTCTCTCCTCACAGTGGAAGCGGCAGTTAGGGCAATTAATAAGTACCCGGACCACCTAATTTACTACACTGATGGAGCAAAGGCAGTTGGCGAGGCAGGTCCACTGCCCGCAGCCTGTGCAGTCGAAGGTCACGACATCTCATGCGAAACTCGACTCAATGATGCCTGTTCCGCATTGGATGCAGAATTGTACGCAATTGCACACTGTTTCCACCACATCGTTACAACTCACACCAGAGCCAGCGATTTCCTCCTGGTTACTGATTCCCTACAGTCTTTGAACATGATTAGAAGTCAAAAATTCAACAACCCGCTGATCCTAAAAATATATCACTACTTGAGTGAATTGCAGCTAATGGATAGTCACGTGTCGCTGCTGTGGATTCCTGGGCACATTGGAGTGCCTGGTAATGAGAGTGTCGACAGAGCAGCACGTTCTGCCTTGCTCTCGCCAATGCCACAGGGCGCGGAGCTTCCCTCATCAATAACATATATATTTTTAAAGGTGTGCGAAAACCAGTGGAAAACTGAATGGGCAGCTGCAACAACATCCTTAAGAACCATTAAGCCCACAGTTGAATCATGGTGGCCACCGGAGGGAACATCCCGATACGACTTTAAGATCCTCAGCCGGCTGCGAATTGGCCACATCGCTATTTCGCACAAACATATAATTGATAAAACGCCGCCTCCGGCTACATGCCCCTTGTGCAACCAGACAACCGAACCGACAGTTTCCCACATAATACTTAGCTGCCAAAAGTTTACTATGTTGCGGAGGCAACTTGGCCTACCCATAGATATGGGGCAGACCCTCTCAAACGAGGTAATCTCCATCAACAGGATTATTGCTTTCATTAAAATGAGTGGCTTAACTCACCACATTTAAATTACCCCCCTCCCTTGTGTGTGCTGTAATGACCATAGTAGTTACACACAGCACATACAATTTAAGGGAATTTAAAAAAATAAAAAATAAAAAAAAAATAAATTATACGAATATAAGATAATGAACAGTTTAACTATAACTTAATGTAGACATTGCTGAATATTCTGAAAAACCTATACCATTTACTATGAAAATTGGAAAAAAGTCAGTTTGAAACATAACATTAAAAAACGGCCACGATAATTAATAACAAATATGTGTAACATTATTGATAAAAAAACATTACTTACATATGTTTCGAATTTGTGTATACAACTTCCTTCTTAACAGATCTTAATTTATGTAAAATATTCGTAAACAGTGAATACCATATGGTTAATATACACTTAAACAGAATAATTTAATCCTTAATTTCATCATTATGCGTACACGTTTTACATGAAATTACGAAACAAGAACTACATAATTTTGAAAACTAAATTATCAACTTCAGCTGCTGATCGTGAACATTTTCTTGAATAATTATAATTAACAAGATAGATTTCAATTACTTTAAACTAATAAATAAGACTTTAAGAACTAGCACTGTTGTTAAACAGTTAAACGGTAATGTCCAGATACCAAAAAGAAAAAAAAAAAAAAAAAGTTCGTACACGATAATGATATATTCGGCGTATAAATATCGATAAAAATGACGAATTAAAAAAAAAAAAAAATTCCGACTTCAAACATAATGACGAAGGAGGAAGAAAGATGAAATAGAAAATATTTCACTGCCGGTAACGGCTCGTTTCTATACTATATCAACTTCAAAGTAGGTATGTTTTATTTTTTCAAAGCCTGCGCCTCCGGGCGAAGCTACGCGAACGTCACATAATTATGTAACGGAAGTGATGTCGATTTTATAGAGAAATAAATAAAAAATGGAGGCTAATTTCGCAAAGGAATATATTGCAGCGGATTATTAAATGAAAGCGATAGACGAAAGTTACAAATATGAAACTGGAGTATAAGTGACGCGGCCAGTTTCGAATGAAATAAAAATTTTCGGGTAGTAGAGCTGTAACGAAGAAACGGGAAGGAAGTGTAAAATCGTAAAGTCCGGGAAATTGCGAATTTATTGCGATGAAAAAATGCAAAAATAATCGTTGTCATCTTGCGACGGTCAAAACTGGAAGAGGCCTGTACATGCATGCGACGGTTCAGCTGATGACGAAGTGCGAACGATCGATCGCATGTAATGTTTGTCCAATGTATAGACATTAATCGTTATTTTGCATTTCGATCGGTGACGTTTTGTTATTTGTCCATCATATCCGGTAAGAGTAATTTTTTCCCATTTAATTCCGGTAAAACTGACCTCGGCGAAACGAGGGCAGCATCGCGGTAAGAGAAGCAACGAAAACTTGAAAGTGCATTTAAGCGCGAGTTTGTGAGTTTTTCTACGGTCGCTAGTATTTTCTTGTAAATTTATGGCAGTAATTTTAAAGATTTACATAGCTCTTAAAACTCATCCGTTGTAAAGATGTTTGTTTATCTCGCTGCGCAATAATAAGGCTAACAAAGACGCCGGTAACGATAACGATATGTTCTTTTTACGTTCGCTTTTTTCTTCATTCGTTACGGAGCTGTCACATTAGTCTGCTCGAAACAGATACCGGCAGCGTTGCAAACAAAACATTCTTCTGCAAGCGACACTTGGCTGGAAATTTCAAAGTTGGCTAAAACATAGTTTCAAGTTTTATTATTATCGCAATTTGTTTCGCGCGCTCGATAAACTTTCTCACAAAACTTGTGCAAACACGGAGCGCGCATTCGCCCCCATAGAAAATTTTGATAAATACCCGCAAACTGTAAAGCGGGACTGGTGTCGATGGTTGAATTTTTTTGGTCGCTCAATCCGTCCCGGAGGAATCCGAAGAACGAAGAAAGGAAGAGAAAAAGGAAAACCCCGACTAAAAGTGAATATGTTTGTTTCTTTATTCGCTGAACCCTCGGTGCCTGTTTGGTACACCGGGGTGCGGTGTCTTCAGTCCCCTGGAGGCGGAATTCCTTCAGAATTTTCGCTCTATCGTGTTACAACGTGTAACGCTTTGATTGCGAAAGAGGCCGCCGCCCCCCGGTTTAAATTCGATGTGAACTCGAATTTTAATTTCATTAAGTGTATCATCGGCGTTTAAAATTTTAAAAGTATCGCAGGGAAACGACGAGACTTCTTCCGAAATATCAGTAGCGAAATAATCGGTCAGCGGCTAGGTGAAGAACATTTCTTCTCTGACGACAGCCGCGAATCGGGATTTTATCGGATTTTCTGAATCCGTATTTGTGCGTTTACACGTATTGTCTCTTTATCGTCGATTCTAGTAACGCTATGCAGCTTGAAATCGCGGCCGAAATGCTTCTCTCGCTCGAAATAAGCTCTAATATACATAATTCCGCGATTTTGCTCTACTTAAACTTTTCCATCATCGATGATAAATACGCGGTGAGGTAAAACATGTTACAGGTAACGAACTATCGTATCAATGAAGTCGGGAATCGGTAATATTAACGAACAATATTACGGAGCAAAACGATGGATGATTGTCGAAGTAATCCAAAAGTCTATAACGATTCCAAATTCAATTAGTATTCATCATCGGTAACTAACGAATTCAGATTAAAAAAAAAAAAAAAAAAAAAAAAAAAAAAAAAAAAAAAAACCACTCGTCTAAATAGAAAAAAAAGTTCAACTATAGCATATGTCAAAAAATATAGATAATAAAAGAAAAAGGAACGATAATTTGAATTTTGGAATTTTCTTCCATTATTCGCTGTTTAATGATATGCGCAAAAGTAAACCGACCGCACCCTATTATTAAACAGCGTGCAAATCGGTGGAAAGCCTTTTCATATCATTTATGTCCCAACTGCTGACTGATTTCCGAATTTAACTCGGTTTATGGCCGTCAGGATAGCCTAGTGGCGTGATTGATTGTTAAGATATAGTGATCATGAGTTCGATTCTTAGTAGACTAATTTAATTTAACGGGGGTAGTTAGAGGCTAAATGGTATTTACAGCCAGGTAAAAAAAAAAAAAAAACGAAAAAAAACAACAAAAAACGGTTTATAATTGAATTGATATTTTGATGCTTTCCCCCCCCCCTCTAAATGCTTACGGAGCGTTTGATTTTTGCTAGTATCTCAGTTTCTCTTCAGATTGTATCTATTTCCCTAGCCGATCTTTCCTTTCGCTAATTTGTTTTCTTTTGATCTTATGTACTACTGATAGCTCGACTAATTTATCCGATATAACACCTTATTAAGCCTTAAAATTTTTATTTATTTAACTGACAACGGGTTCTTTTGTTTTTGTTTTCCGCAATAGTACTAATTATTTATGGGATTTTTTCGGAATTTCGTTGTTTTTTTTTATTATTATTTGTATCTCATTTTAGAGCAGCGCTGTAGCTGTTTGCCTTTTCAGTATATAATTCGTTGATTGTGTCCGCGATAATCAAAAATATAATCCGTTTAAAGAGTGAAATATGAATTGTTTCGACGCGGTTTCTACCGAAAATAAACACTCCTGGATAAATCCGCACATCCTATCTAGGCTCTATCGTTCCTTAATAGAACGTCTTCCTTCTTTTTCCTCTAGGATTATATAGCTGCTTACTGCTCAATTCTTCGCAACTGGCGTTTTACTCGCGAACAAATTCCAATTTTATCTTTCATTTCTGTTCGTCTTACCAATTTTTAGTCCTCCTATGACAAATGTCCGTCGTTTTCCGCTTTAATTATTTCAGTCTCTCGCGTTCCGTTAAATTCCTTTCTCACACTCCGCATAGTTAGATCTGAATTTCGCACGGTTTTAAATTCCTTATATCCCAATCATGCCGTTATTTTTACTGATAGGTTTGAGAGAGGGCCGGTTGAGGTTTGTGCCGCCTTTATTTTTCCTTCTCATAACTACTCCGAATCTTTTAAACTTCCTTCCTGCTGTTCTATATTTACTGCTGAATCTGCTGCCATACTTTATGCAATTCTGTGTTTATCTCTTCCTCTTCTTTTCTTCCCCGGATAAATTCCTTCTAATAATTGACACTGTCTTGCCGACAATTCCTTCTTCTTCACCATTCTTCTCTTCTGACGTTCATTCGCAATCTAATTCGTGAATTATTCCTGTCTATCCAAATAGATCTACCGTAGACTCCTAGCCACGCTGAAGTAAAGGGTAATGAGCTGGTTGATTCTTTGGCTCGCTTCCGACGGCGTAATATTAACCATACATCCAGTCAGTTCACATTATGGAATGTTATTTCTTTTTCCCTTTTGGTCCAATCCCAATTCCTTTTAACTTTTCGTTCAGTCTGCGCCTTCTCCAACCAGCCGATTTGACAAGTTTCCTTCTCATTGCCGTCCCCTGATCGCCTTATGTCGCCTTCGTTTCGGTCATAGCTTTCTTCCTTGGTCACACTTTTTCGTCGCTCCCTCGTCTCTTTTGCGCGCTGGTGTCCTCCTCACCGCGAAGATTCATTTTTTCTGTGCCATGTGAATATCATGTTTTCTTCGAATGTTCCCCGCCCTTTCTTCAGAACGTTCTTCTATTCTCAGCTTTTCGATCTTGGTCTTCTTGCTCTACATAATGATGCTGATGTGTTCTCTTTCCCTACCTTATCAGTTGTTTCTAGCCTCTTTCATTCATTCTACGTCGCATCGGATTAAAATCTGACATGTTATGTTATTTTTTAGCTATTATTTAGATTCCTTGGTTGATTGGGCTGTGTTGCTTTTCGTTAGCGTCTCTCCCCCGTCACCTAATAAAAAAAAAAAAAGAAAAAAAAATATAATCAATTCGATGAATTTACACCGCGGACGAAATCCCGAAATAGAAATTATTTTAACGAATTTACACCGTAGAAGAAATGAAACAGCGAAGAAAAAATATATTCATTTATATTAACCAGCGTGTTCCGTATCCTTTAGCCGCGTCATTAACGTTTTGTTCGAGTTCTCGTATGCAACTTTATTTCTCTTCTCGATCTAGACAGCGCCCAGTGTGAAGTTGATCGTGCGAAAATACGTTTTTCGCAGTCTTCTTGTGCTTTTGTTTTTCATTCAGCCAAAAAAAAGGCCATTCGCCTGTGATCGAAAAAGTTTGCGACTTTAAAGACCTACAGTGATCTCTCTGTTAATCGTTTGCGAACACGTTTAAGAATATTCCGAATTTTTTAGTGATTTTCGACTACTCTATCATATATTTGATTAGTATTAAAGAGAATATTCGGATTATGTTTTTTTAAGGCTCCTCATATACAAAAGGCGAGACAGAAAAAGGAATCGGAATGTTTCAGTTATAAGTAATACCCCGTACATATAATAACCACTAGTAATCGAACGGTAAAATACAAACGTTACCACGGAATTTCTCTCGCACTAAAAGTTTCATAGAAAAAAGGTAATGTTTTTGACCTAGTGTCCGACCGAAGTTTCGATTTCGGCCAGTTTCGTCTCAAAATAAGAGTTTCGGTTCAAGTTATTAGCCGAACCTTTGGCTTTAACTGAAACTTTGATCGTGATGCTTTATTTTACTCTATTCTATCCTTTTGAAAGATGAAACACCATTTCTCATATTTGAATTCATTAGACAATGACCACCTTAATTAGGACAGATGTATTTCAACGAAATAGTTTCCTTTCCCGCGGGTATATATGTAGGCAAATGTAACCTGCTCAATTTAGCTTATCTTTTATAACCATTCGTTTAAATTTCTCAAAAATTCCTTTTAACAGAAAAATGAAAAACAACAGTAGTGCAAAAAAAAATATTTTATTATTACCTTCTTATTTATTTATTTATTTATTTATTTATTTATTTATTTATTTATTATTACAAAAAGAAAAAAAAAACAAAAAAAACGACGCTTTCGGCTACTCATCAGGGGACCTTCTTAGAATATTCGCTTTTTTTTTTTTTTTTTATTACATTAAACGGTACAGGCGCCGGCTGCACAAACGGGCCATATGCGCCCGGGGAACGGAAGGGATACTAAATTGAATTTAGGAGGTTAAGGGAATGAAGGAATTGGAACGCACTGTGGATATGATACGGAGAATCAGCTAGGAGTTGTGATAAGGAAGGGGGGAGGCCATGCTGGGCTCTAAGTGCTATAAGGGAATGACAAGATGTTAGTAAATGGGGAATGGAAAGCTGGGTTCTTTGGCAAAAAGGACAAAAAGGGGGATCGGTGCGCTGTAGGAGATACGAATGGGTCAGGCGGGAGTGGGAAATCCTAAGTCTGGTAAGAATAATATTTTTCTTCCTTGAACGGAATGGAAGGGGGATCTGAGATAGAGGATCAGGTTTAACAAGGAAAAGGTTTTTTTGTTGACTAGAACTCCATACTTGTTCCCAGGATTTAATTATAAGGGATTTCAAGAAGGATTTCATATCGCTGGTAGAAGAGAAGTACGAGGATATGGCTGGAAGCCGGGATGCCTCCCTAGCAGCTCGGTCGATGGCCTCGTTTCCAGGGGAACCAATATGGCTGGGGATCCACATGAAAGATATAGAAAATTGGGATCGAATAAGGAGATCGTGAAGGAGAAGGATGCGTTGTACAATTGCATTATCTGTGTAAAAGTTGTAGAGGGACATTAGAACACTAAGTGAATCAGTAAGGATGAGGTATTTAGAAAGAGGTGGAGCGGAGGAGAGGAACTCAAGACACTTGAAGATGGCGAAAGATTCAGCCGAAAATACAGAGCAGGATTTTGGAAGCCGGAAGCGATGGGTGGTAGGAGGAACAAAAAAGGCTGATCCAACATGGCCAGTGGATTTTGAGCCATCCGTAAAGCAGAAGATGTAGTCAACGTATTTGACAGTTTCGAAAGTAATGTATTGATGAAGGATGTAGTCGGGATATATGGATTTGGGTAGATGGATTAAGTTGAGATTGATATCTGGGGTTAGAAAAAGCCAAGGAGGAGGGTTAGTGTACACTGGAGCAAGGGGAGGATTGAGAATAAATTTTCTAATTTGAGGAAAACGAGATTCAAACTTATTTTTGATGTTAGTTGCACAGTTAGGAACACGCAGAGTAGTCTGACTCTGTTGTTGGGAGTTGAAAAGGAGCTCATTGATCGGAAGGTTTGAATTGACAAGAGTGGAAGTCAAAAAGTTAGCTGTTAGGATCTCCCTTCTGAAATATAGGGGCAGATTTCATAAAAACTGATCTGTTTTTATGTGAATAAACAATATATAGAAATTACTGTTGTTTTTGAATTATAATATTAGCCTGTTTAATTATGAGTATTAATTGAGTGAACTTTTATTTTTTTTTTTTATAAAAAAATTATTAAGTAGATAATAAGCGTATTCGAATTTTATTTTTAAAAAAGTTTAAAGTTTAAACTGTAGTTAAAACAATTATAAAAAAAAGTTTCGGTTTTCGGTTTCGGATTCGGTTGAAAATTTTGTTTCGTTCGGAAACTAGTTTGCCCCCCCCCCCTCACATAGTACTTGTATAAAATGAAATTGTTGACAATGCTGTTGAAAACCCGTACTTCGATAGTGCGATGATATTTTTCAGTAAAATATAGTTCGCTGAAAGCGTTTCTGCTGCAGCACTAGATGACACCTGACTACCCCGATGAAGGTATATATAATAATAATTATTTTGCGAGATAAAGTTAAAGCAACGAAAACCTTACCGGGCAGTATTTTCGGAATTGTTCGTATAAAATCTCATTCAAATTACAGCGCCGAGGATTCGAAAGAAGCTTAATGGACTGAAATGGATACCGGCAAGGAATAGCGTTAAACTAAAGAGCAGATTTAATCATTTCACATGGAACTGAATTGGTCTATAGGCGAAATATAATTCGAAAGAAATAAATTTCCTAAAGTGTACACGAGTTGAATAAGTTCATTGATAAAACTGAAATGCAGATCACGCAGCGAGAATATATTACACAAAACTCGAACAGTTATCGAATTTTACCTCTCGTTCTTTTGTTATTATTTTGAATAATTTTTCGACCGTTTCCCTGAATCTGCGCTCCGACTATTATCATAGTATATAGTACGGCGTGTTTACTCAAGAGTTATATCCCAATGCCTGGATAACGATGCGTATTCTGTTCACAATACCAGTGACCGTTGCAAGTGGCGAACGCAGTTTTTCCAAACTAAAATTGATAAAAACGTACTCGCGGTCCCCGTAATGTCTCAAACAAGATTAACCAGTTTGGCCTTGCTGTCCATTAAAAATCAATTTTCAGAAAACCTAGATTTTGCCAGTCTTATTGGAGAGTTTGCTGACAAAAAAGCTAGAAAAATTATGTTTTAGTTGTTTAATTTTTGATTTTCATTAAATGTTTAATGACCAAGTGACAGACCATGTGTGTACTACATTCCATAGAGAACGAATCGGTAAAAAGTATTAATAATAACAAATAAATTTTTGTATTTTGTATTACATTAAATTCACTAAAAAAAAAGTATGCTACCAAATTCAAAATAATTTTTTTTTTTGAAATAATAATATAAAAAAACAAAAAGAGCGCCAAATGAATGACTTTCCCGGGGCGCCTAGATGGTCAAGGCCGGCCCTGGGTGGGGTTCCAATATTTCTGAGCATTTTTACCAGCAGCCCTAATTTCTTCAATACGCAATTTGCCGGGGCCCCATATTCTCTCGGTTTCTCGCACATCGCTATTACGTCGATCAATTGTTTTTCCTCCCTTTGGCCACTTTTTATTTGTATCGTTTTCCCTAATTTTAAAAATATATATTTTTTAAAATCCGTTTTAGCTGAGTTTAAGCTTTGTAAATTCCTGTAACGGGCTAGCGGAGAATAAAAATATTAGCCAAAGATTAATAGGCTCTATCATAAAAGGCCTCGAAGTCCAAATTAAATCTTTCGACATCTTTTCGTTCTTCCGCTAAATGAAGGCAATTTCTTTTCTTTCGTAAGTTTCCGGTTAATTAAGCGGCTAAAGTGAGGTTAAGACGCGAACGGGTGAAATTGAATACGGGGTTACATGCCGGTTGAGTGAGATTAGTGAAAGGTGAATTTCGGATGTGCGGAATTACTCTATAGCGCAACGATAGCTCTTGGCGCAAAGCGTCTTTGTCATTTTGAAACGTAGCGGAAGATAATATCTTCGCCGATAATGGAACAATTCATTATGAGTGAGCAGTAGCTAAAACAGTTCGTCTCCCGTGCACATCCGTACTATGACGTCCTTCGTGGAAAGACCGTCACTGAAATGAAACTATACACACACATCCAGACACTTTATCCGGACGACAGGCAGTTTTACCGAGCAGCAGATGTGAACAGTGTCTATAGCGGCAGGAGGAAAGGTTTTTTTCGCGAAAACGGCGAACAGACGACTGATGGGTCAATAAGGTAAAACGGGCGATGCACCTTAAACGGAATTTCCAAGTATTAATGTTTTTCTTCCTGGCCTTCATTTTTTTTTTTTTTTTTTAATGTTTTTGCAAAATAATATCGCCCTCCCCACCCACCCATGGGAATATTCTTATTTTATCGTATCTGATGACCTTTTTTTTATAGTTTTTTTCTCCCCCGTGAATGCAAACTTAAATTATTTGTTGCGAAAATCGAAAGAGTGCTTTCTAATGTTTTTCGATTTAATATTCTGGCTTCAACGATTTAGGCCTAAGTGATTAAAAAGTTTTGCAGCTTTTGCGCTAGTTTTAACGTCATTTTTAAAATAAAATAACATCAGTCTCAGTTTTATTCGCAGTAATGTAGATGAAAAGGGCAAAATTTAAAAAGCGCAATCGAAAATCTGTTCAGCATGTCCACTTCGTTGAATTGGTCCACGACCCAGCTAGTTCGGGAACCTTCTATCGGCGTTCTTTTACCTTTCCTTCTCAAATTTTTGCTTCTTTCATTGCCAATTCACGTTTTTCAACATTATCGTTTCCCTTTTTCGGCGTTTTCGTTTCAATTGTAATTTTCATCTTTGACATACTCTCGATAAGTAGAAATTTTTCTTCTTCTATATAATTCAAATTTCCGGTCGACTCACATCCATAATCGACTTAAGCGAAAGATTAAATTGTATCTCTGTATGTATTTCTTGATTATCAATTTTGGATACGCTTAAAAACAAAAAAAAAACAAACAAAAAACAAAAAAAAACAGGTTAGTAGACCTTACAATAGCGGGAAACGCTATCTCGAGTACTCTTTTTTAGTGTTAAAAGCTCTCCTCTTTACGGACGCTGAATTTAACTAGTTATTTTTACTTTATTAAAAATTGATTAAAACACGAATTACAGAAAAAATTATAGTTTTTTTTTTTTTTATTATTATTATTTCATCACAACTGACCAACTTTAGTGGTCATTTAGCGATTAATTTATTGCTATATAGAATGTTTTTCAGAGGGGTAGTACTCAGTAGTACTCGCTCTGAACTTTATAATGGCTGGACAAGGTATAAAGGCTTATTTCGCCACAGTCCGCGAATTTCAGCGGAGTTATCCAGCAAATTGGTAGCAAGTGGATTCATACGAATGCTAAGTCGGGCGACATGTTTATTTGCTTGTTTTTTAATTTCATCCTCCACAGACATGACGTTCAAGTCATTATGGAGGGTATAATTTGAAACGTACCAGGGTGCTGCAGCAATGGTTCTCAATATCCTATTTTGATATCGTTGTATTTTCTGTATGTTCGATGTTTACAGCTGTATACTGTATAACTAAATCGGTTTTAGAGCTACTATTTTATATAATAGAGTTTTATTGTCTAACGACAAGCCCGATCTCTTAGCTAACAGCCACGACATGGTTCTAGTTTTAAACCTCAAATGCTCCATTTTTTTTTTGAATGTGAGTACCCCAACAGGTCAGCCTAGCGTCCAAGTGCATGCCTAAATATTTTACGTTATTGCCATTTGGTATTACTACGTTATTTATTTTGATTTGCAGACGTTCAATTTTTCGATTTGTGAATGAGACTTATTTTCGTTGACTACTATGCGCCATTGTTTTATCCAAGTCTCCACATGCCCAAATGAGTCCTGCAGTTTTTCTATGGTTCTGTGTCTTCACACTTATCAACGGCCAAGATGGCTGCGTCATCCGCGTACAAAGCTACTTCTGTATTATCCAGCATCGGGAAATTGGTCGTGTAGATTAGGTACAATATTGGACACAGAACGCTCCCCTGCGGGCTTTATCGGAAAAATATCTGAGTATTCATTGGCTATTTTCACTCGAAAATATCTTTCTTGTATATATGATTTAAATAGTAGAGATACCAATGAGGAAGCAGAAGTTTAATTTTATACAATAATCCTTGATGCCATTATCGAAAGCCTGCTGGACATCCAGAAGCGCGGCCGTACAAATATTCTTGTTTTTCAAGAGCTATTTTCAATAATCTTCGTTAGTCTGTGACTATAGTGTTGTGATGCTTACGAAAACCAAATTGAAAATTGGGAATAATTGTATTGGTAGATAATATTGGAAACAACCGTTCCGTTTTAAAATTAATTTTTCCAGTATCCTTAAGAGGACAAGAAGCAACGAGATGGGTCTATATGTTGAGACCATCTCAGACGCCAAGTTTCGGTATAACAATTATCTGCGAAAACTTCCACGCCAGTGGATAATATTGATTACGAAGAACGGCGTTATATATTTGTGTTATAAATACGATAATTTTTGAGTGGTAACTCATTTAAAAGCTCCGCTGTGATTAAGTCAAATCCGGAGCACTATTTCCGTTTCATATTTTTGAAGAGTTGCTGTATCTCACTAGGGGGGCAACCGGTGTTTTAGGTAATTTAAAAATATTAATATAAAGCCGACATGTTTCGGAGTCACGTACTCCCCATAATCATGGCATTAATAAATAAATTTAAAAGTATCATATGTATCAACCTTGTAAATATATCGATATGTTATGATAGACTGTTAATTTTAAATAGCGGGTTATTATTTATTATAAGATTATTATTAATTAAATTATCTTTAAATTTATTAATGTAATACGTTTTGACGCTATTGAGTAAGTTATAATTATTGTATGTTTAATCTTAATCTATGTTTATTAATAATAATATAGCGGTCGTCATGCGCGAATATCTTCTCAAAAAAGGTCATGTTTTTAAAATTGGTTGTGGAGAAGCTATTCTTTTTTACTTTTTATTTCTGTTTGTGGCTGAACACAACTTCCGTAAAAGTTACTACTATTATATTTTCAATGTGCGACGCCGGGAAATCCGTTAAAACATTTGCTCCCTTTCTAGTACTAGTTGATGGCGTGTTACTTTTTTCAGCGGTATAATTTTAAAATTTTCGATTTCATTATCACAAGCTAATTATGTATCCCCCCCCCCACCACCACCACCACCACACACAGATTATCACATTCCATTGATAAATCCAAAGGAGCTTTTCAAAGCTTCGCATTGTTGTTTATTGCACTGTAAATTTCCTTGAGCCAGATTCTGGATTCAAACAGTTTGATTTCTTTTACTAGTGGCTAAGGTGCTTGGCCACCAAGTTAGAGGTGTCATCATAGGTTTATCGATAGTTGTTTCGTTCCGGATCCAAGTTACACCCGGGTTTAGCCAATCTGAAATTGAATTGGACACCGGAGAAATCTGGGAAAGTAATGGCGGCCCAGAGAAACGAACTGGCCTCAAATATTTTCTTCGGGTCCGTCGCGAGCTTAGTACATTTTGAACCTTAACTTCACAATCTACTGTACCTTAGCAAACAAATATAGGATTTTTTTTACTTTACGTAATATAAAAAGTTGCGCGAATTTTTACTTTGGCCAAGACGCGAGGTTTTAGACTACCGGCTTCGTTCGCAGTAATGTGTCAGAAAGAGACAGAGAAGAGTTGCTTTTTCTGTTGTTTTTTTTTTCAGGCCACACCGGGAAATTCATTTAACTGCTTTTTTTTTTTTTTTTTTTGAACTATGTGGTCACTTTCACAACACAGACGAACTCTATGAAACTAATCTTTTTATTTTAAACATACGAGATAAAAAACAAAACCAAAAGGACGTACATTAATCGAGAAAACAAAAAGGAAAAAATCTCTTAACTCTAAACTAGTAGGATTAAAGACACATTTATTGCAAATAATAACAAATTTTCTGACAGATAGAGTAATCGCGCTATACAATAAAGATAACGAGAAAATTCTCGAGGAAGACTTGACATCGGGAGTACCACAAGGTTCGTCGCTCTCACCTACATTATTTAACATTTTGTTTCCTTCTGAAAGCAAGTTTTGCAAATCCAATACGAGCATTGATTTGCTGGTCGCAATACAAATCTTCTGTTATTATTTGCCCTCTTAACTAATATACTGTAAAATATATATTAGGCGAAATCCAGTTGATCTCAAAGCGAGAAGTGTTTTTGCAAAAGTTCCGGGACAACTGTAATGTAAAAAAAAAAAAAGAAAACTACCAACATTTAAACCGTAATACAACAACCGACTGTGAACCTGAATAAGGCACAATCAAAGTCTGGTCCTCACAACAAAATAAATACTAAATACTATAAGAAAGTTCCCGAAAAATAGGTATATCTCTGCGTCTGTCGAATAATTTACAATAAAGTAACAAATGATCGGTACCCTTCGAGTTACGAATTATTTCGTGATCACTGCAAATCAAATTGGACGTTCGATTTTGGAAATTTTGTGAAATTCGCGTGTATGTATGTCCCATACGAATAGGACAGATCGAAATAACAAATTTCCTAATAAATCTTTCAGGGACAATTAGTAGCGGCACATGATAATACCATGTGGTCTTAGCGTGATAACAACAGATGGTGGGACTGTATTGTGGTATCCCCCAGGGTTTCAGTTATTCTTCATATTTATTCAATTTTTCGTCGATGGTCCTTCTTTTAGTCCTCTCGGGGAAGCAGCTTTCTCGGTTAGCAGATCAACACTACACATGATTTCCCCTTATTCCATAGTAACTCGGTATCTAACAGAATTTCAAATTGATTCTTTTTTGATGAAATTATCTTAGGGTACCCATTTAGTTCTTACTTCATATGCTAGCGGGTGTATAGTTTTTAAGTGCATTACATTGTATCGCTGACACCTGGCCTGTCAGTTATCTTTTATCAGCACCGCGAGTGGGATCGCGTTGTTAACTCCAAAGTTTTGTCCTAAAATTATTAAAAGGATGTAACACAAACGTATCATTGTTTAAAATTAGCAGGTTTTAAAAAATCGCCCATCGGCATTAGGGGGTTTTTAAAAATAATAAATAAGTAAGGCATTTTCTTCCAATTAGGGTTTGTTTCATCGGATTAGGATCTTTCCATTTGGCCGTTTTCATTACACTTTGCACTGTAATGACTCTTTTACGGTTACATCGACACGCATTGCAAATGTAGATTATTTTTAATCGAAAAAAATTTTCCACTAAATTTTGCCAGCATCTAAACTGAGTGTTAGTAATAAAATGTACAATGTGTTGAGAGCATTACACTCTTATTATATGTTATAGTAGGGGAACTTTAGTGTTAATTCGGCGATTAAATATCTTTTTCGCGATCCGTAAGATATTAAACATTTCGTCGACAATTTGGCGAGACGATTTTTTAACACTTCGTGTACGACAGTTGCTAACTAAATTAAAATACTAGTGTACCACAAATTCTGGTAACCAAATTTACAACTTAATCACAGCACGCGCGGTAGTGATTGATTAATTCACCGGGCAATTACAATATATATACACAATATGTATATATATATATGAGCTTTTTATTCGAATTTCTAACAAGTTATTAAGATGAAAGAGATTGATAACCGGATAGGATAAATTTCACCTGCCCAGTTGTTTTCATTACGGTAAGATTATATTGCATGGAAAAGAAAGGTTGTGTGTCTTAGCCGGTGTGCAATTTCATACAAATCGCGAAAAATACAGGTTAAAAAAGTTGTCGGCCAACTTATTTTTTATGGCCCCCCGAGTATTTGTCCAAAGATGGGCAGTTTTCTAACGGTGGTATGTTAAAACTCGATGAATTTTTTTAACAAATGCGGGGATGATGCGAAAGAGACACATTTAGAGGTAGAAGAAAACTTCACACAAGTGTGAACACTTTTCTCGAAAAAATGTTCCGTTTGCATGTAAACATGTTTTTTTGTTGTTTTTTTTTGCGAAATTTTATTACTCATTTGGCGAGTTTTAAGTTAACAAAACTTTCGGTTATTTACGTAAAGTCGTTTTATTTCGCATTTCTTTTTTTCGTTTTCCTTTTTTTCTTTTTCGCGTGTAAAAAAAAAAAAAAAAAGAAAAAAAAGACAAAGTAGATAAGTTAGTCTGTAAAATACTGAAAGATATGTTGAAAAGTCGTCGAGTGGGGTGGATTAGAAGAGGAATGTGAAATCGAATTCGACCATTGAACCGAATAGAACCGAATAAAATGAATAGCGTATTGGGTTAACATTTCAATTTAGCTTTTTCTTCATCGACCAACTTAAATTCACTGTTTGTTTTCCAGCTTTTTCAATATTATTTTATTTGCAATTACCCGCGCGACATATGAAAAAATTTTCCCTCGTTCCTTCAAAAGTTTTCTTCGTCGACTTTTTATATGCAATTTGGCGCGGTCTTTTGTCGGTTTTCCAGTTTCTATTCCGCCCCCTTCCCCTTTGTCGGCTTATTTTTTACCTCGGCACTTGAAACTTTTTCAATTTAAAATAGGATCAAATTTTATGCTACAAATATACTTCATTTCTTTTTCGCTGATCTGTATTTATATATGCACGTTCTCCGCAAGCAAAAACCTTTCTAGCTCGTAATAAAAACTGCTCTGCACAGCGATCAAATGATTAACCTTTATCGTCTTCTAAATGTCCTTTTTCATTCGGCTGTTTCTTCCGCCGGCGAAGACAAATAAATTTTTCCGTACGGAACATTGTGATACGTGTATATTTTAGAAGCGAAAAATTGTATAATTAATTAATTTTTAACACGGACCTTACGGCTGCGCATTGTTTCCAATGGAAAAATGTTAGCCTGGTGACGTCGTTTGAGTTTGTGTTTTTACTATAAAACGAAACCGCGTCTGCCTCGAAATATCCCGGACAAATTCTATAGAGAAGGTGTCCCCCACGGGGAGGTACTGCGCCGATCATTAAATAGACAAAATTTGTGACATTTAAAAATCGAATCAGTTTTTTCCTATAGAAAAACAAGCTTTTGCGCGAATGTTAATTTCTTACTTTTTTTTTGATTATTAATTTTTAAATAAATTTTCGCCCGCATATGTCGGATATATTTTAGAAACTTAAATAAACGTACATACGTTACAGGACATGTATTCCAGTTATTCGGCAAAAGAATTATGTAATTTGTTATTTTAATAAACGCGTGTCTTTTTCTAATCACATACGTCTGCCTCATAGACGTACCCGGGGGGGGGGGGGGGGGGGAATTGGGGGTTCAAACCACTTCCGAAATGGATTTTTACGTTGCTGAATTGTCACTTTACGACCGTAAGATGTCTTGGTAGCAGGCATTCTGACAGTACAACTAACTATGGATTAGTGTAAATTATTCTCAAAATGAAAACGAACAGAAGTGTAATCCTAATCCTTACGCATTTGGAAATATTATACCAGAGGGATTATTAATAAAATATAATTACTAAGTAAAATCCTTTTTTCTGTCAAGTGTTTTTTTTTTTAAATGGATCGACCCCTCCCGAAAAACTGGCCTGGGTACGCCTATGGTCCGCCTGTTTGTAAAGTGCTTAGGTATTATAAAGCGTACCGGAGTTTATTAGGATAATTCGTAAAAGAATTTATTTTATACATTAAGTAAAATAACAAAAAAAAACATTAATGTTGCCTGTTATACACATATAATGGCAGCATTTCTTGCACTTTCCGTAAAATAATTTATAACCTATTTATTTCAGATTACTCATATATTTCTTACAAATTCAGGCCGCATTGTTAATTGTAGACAGCATTTTTAGAGGATGTGTTTATGTTTACGCAATTCGCCTATAAATTCAAAAAAAAAAAAAAAAAAAAGGAAAAACACGATACACCTAATTGATAATATTTAAATGATCCATTTACTTGTTTTTTATATTGATTAATAGTAAACACATTGTTTTTGGGAACGTAATATATGCAAAATTCAATTACAATATTTCCTAAAAACGGTGTGTTTGTTATTAATCAATATACACCTAATTGAGTTCGAATAAGTCAAATATAGAAGTAAAATATTATTCCATGTAACGGAATTGTGATGGCACAAAGACATTTGGACATTTTCCAATGACGTCACTGAGGAATCTCTAGACTACATATTGTCGATGAGCGAGCAAAACAGTGATGTCACGCATAGTTTGATTGTCAAGGTACAAGCAATATAAATTCTACTCGATTACAGAATTCTTTCTCGCGTTATTTTTTTTAACTTCTTTGAAAAACTTTTACCGAGCTATTGTGCATATTAATTATATATATTAATTAATTATATATATATATATATATATATATATATTCATTTAAAGCATTTTACAAAATACTCCGCGAATAAATTACTTCCTTTTCTGTAATCGGGGATGGTTGAAATATTCGTTGAAATTTGACATCAAACATTTTTCACGATACAAAATAATTCCCTTTTACACTAGTACAAGTGAAAAACGTGCTACGCTGTAAATTCAAATGACGTCTAATGCATTCT
The DNA here is from genome assembly GCA_039619475.1 of Icerya purchasi. Lineage (NCBI taxonomy): Eukaryota > Metazoa > Arthropoda > Insecta > Hemiptera > Monophlebidae > Icerya > Icerya purchasi. The sequence goes on from CM077115.1 coordinate 247,125,188, forward strand.
CCTTCGTATTCGAAAATGACGAAACCCCTTTCAGTCTCAATTTAAATACGTGTCTAATAATAAAATGTGTACTATTCAAAATATCGTATTTTATGTGATATAGTTGTGTGCTTATGATGGACGTTTCAGATTATTTTTTACATTTTTTAAATTTACACACATCGCATTTGTAAACAACCTTTTTGTTCTCTAAATGAATATAATTAATACGTATATTCGAATTAAATAACTCGGTTAAATTTTTTTTTCGTTAAAAACATGAATATGTCAAGTAGACGAAACCGGTAGGACGGATTTTTATATATATTTTTTGTGAATAATAATGTCTGTAACTTTTATTTTAAGTAATAATTTAATATAAATAAATGTTGTATGTTTTAACGAATTAAAAGGTACTTTGTGTCCGAGTAATATTTAAAACTATAACTTTGTAACGTAATTTAAGGTTTAAAAATACATAACTTATAATATCAGTGAAACAAACGTTTACAGGAAGAAATAATACATAAAAAACAAAACAACACGAGACAATTATAAACAAAGTTACTGTGATAAAATAGAACAAACGACATTTTGCTAGTTCTTCGCTAGGCAAAAAATAAGTGTTGCCTCCATTACTTTATCATGTCTTTAAGAATCGGACTGGAAGTTCGATAACCTCTGGCAAATGAACAAATATTCCTTCCTTAACAAAGCAAAGAAGACTTTTGTGAGGATTTTTTTTTTTTTTTGCCATTGTCTAAAGGTCTATGATTACGCTATGATTATTCTAAATGTACAGAAGATTTCTTGAAGAAACCGGTTTTACCGCATTTTAAAGCATTTGAAATTGCGTCCATTTCAAAAAGAACAATCAAGCTTTTGCCCCTGCCCATTACTACTGCAGCCAAGTATCACGGATGGGGGGCATTGTGTTAAATGCGATTCCCGTTCCATACGCTGTTTTCCCAGCAGTGTAGCATAACGAGCTGCGAGACTTTATGGATATAGTGTTGATCTGCTAACCGAGGAAACTGCTTCCCCGGGGACAACGCATATCCTTTCATGTCTTCTACTGGTTTATTTCGGAAATATAAAAATCGACAAAATTACCTAAATATCAAAAATAATTCAAACTTAGGTAGGTATTATAATGCAGCCCGACCATTCTTCAAGATCACGGTATTATTACGTATCGTTGCCTATTGTTGAGCGGCGAACGTTGTTACTTTGATTTGTCAACTTTGTACGGCTCATACGCGAGTATCTAGCGGAGGTATCGGTCGTTTTGTAAAATATGTAGGGCGGACGCAGGGATACAGTGGGTCAAAAAAGTATTCGATCACTATCAAAAAAGGCTGTAGAACTGAATCGGAACAAAGAGGGATGGAAAAAAGTGATTGATCAAATATGGGTAATTACATCAAACGTTAACCGTAGTAGAGAAGAATAACGTCGCAATGACAAAAAATAAGGGAAACCCCGGCAAAAAAAGTATTCGATCACTCATTAAACAGATGATTTATGCGTATGAGATAAGACAAAAAAACGTAAGCTATTCGATTACGTTCAGTAGTTTATAGACATTGCTGTGGTGTTAATAAAAGTGATAAAGTAGTGTTAATCGTAAGCAATGCCACCAAAAAAGGCCGAGATACCTGAAACAGTGCTTGCGCGAATAATAACTTTACGAGAAACCGGGCTAAGTTACCGCGAAATCGCAAAAAATATAAATTATTCGTACGGGGGAATGTGAGACGTGATTCAGAGATACAAAAATACCAAAAAACTTGAAAATGAACCTCGAACCGGAAGACCGAAAAAACTAACGTGCCGAGAGCGACGCGAGATTATCCGTCAATCGGTGAAAAACCCATTTACAAGCGCGTCTCAGCTAGCCGCTAACCTTCAATCAAGGTCGGGCAAAATTGTCAATCCGCAAACCATCAGAAATGTCCTCCATTTTGCCCAAATTAACGGTAGAGCAGCACGTAAAAAGCCCTTCATCTCGGAAGTAAATCGAAAGGAACGATTAGAATTTGCAAAGGAACACGTGAACAAACCGGTAACTTTCTGGAATTCCATTTTATTTTCCGATGAAAGCAAATTTAACCTGTTCGGGTCGGATGAACAGAAATATGTATGGCGCAAACCCAGAACCGAGCTACACGCTAAAAACTTGAGACCTACAGTAAAACATGGAGGCGGGAACCGAATGGTTTGGGGTGTATGGCAGCTGGTGGGGTCGGAAATCTGGCCTTTATTGAAGGGCGAATGAAAGCAACTGGTTACGTCAACATTTTGCGTAGCAATCTAAAAGACAGCGCTAGCAAATTGGGTCTGGTAGAGTCATTTATCTTGAAGCAAGATAATGACCCAAAATATACCGCCATGTCTACACGCGAATGGCTTCTGTATAATTCCCCACGTCGGTTAATGACACCTCCTCAGTCTCCTGATATGAACGTCATCGAAAATCTGTGGAATTATCTTGATACCCGAGTCCGTAAATGCAAAATTTCTAACGCTAAGGATTTAGAACAAGCTTTATAAGCTTCATGGGCGGAGATTTCCCCCCGAGACAACGCGTCACTTGGTGAAATCCATGCCCCGACGTCTAGAAGCCGTCATTGATGCTAACGGAATGCACACAAAGTACTAGCATCCTCTTTTCATTTGTGGTAAGTGTTTTTTTATTGTAGTCATTTGTGATCGAATACTTTTTTGGCGTCATTTTTTTTATTTTTTGAATATCCTGTAGCTGTATTTAACTTCTTTTATTGAAATACATGTTTCTTTCTCGTCTTTCTTCTTTTTCTATTATATGTGGTGTGTTTTAACCTTGTGCGTTGACCTCCTCCAGTCATGCGGTACTTTTTAGTGGTGATCGAATACTTTTTTGACTCACTGTATATATTTTTTTGTAAAGAGTTAGTTTCCTTATCAGCCTTTTTTTCCCCCTTATAATAATCATTATTTAATTTGTTGTAAAGGCCAAGCCTTGTTTGCTTTATTTCAGTTCATAATCGGTTACACAACATTGCGGCTTAAATTGTAGTATTTTGGAGGTTTTTTTTTTTTTTTCCCTTATAGGATTAAAATTAGAATGTTAATTTTACTTTTAGTAGTCATATGGTTTATATGCTAAATCGAAAAGAAAAAAAAAAAATAATAATAATATAAAAGAACAGTTTCTGCTATTATACGAGGATAGTTCAAATATAAACCGGAATTTCGTCATAAAAATTTTTATTTTATACTTACAGTGCTCATATTTTTTACAATTTTTCGAGATAACCCCCCTCGCACGCTACGCACTTTTCCCACCTCTCCGGCAATTTTTTTATTCCTTTTTCGTAAAAATCTCGCGGCTTGTCACATAGCCATTTGCGCACGAACGATTCCACCTCATCGTTGCTGTCGAAACGTTGTCCACCAAGTGCTTCTTTCAACGGGCCAAACAAATAATAATCACAAGGCGACAAATCTGGACTGTAAGGAGGATGTTCAAGTGTTTCCCAGCCCAATTCGGCCAATGTCTCCATCGTGAGCCGAGCGGTATGTGGCCTGGCGTTGTCTTGAAGCAGTATCGCACTACGGATCGGAATTTCGCGCCTTTTTGTTCGATAGGCCGGTTTGACTGTGTTTTTTAGGAGGTTACTGTAATACTGCGCCGTCACAGTACGTTGTTCAGTTAGGAAATCGACTGCGATCACTCCCTTCATGTCCCAAAACACGGTACACAACACCTTCCCAGCTGACTGTGTAACCTTCTTCGCTTTGACTGGCGCTCCCTCTTTTTTCTTCCGCCACTCCATAGACGAGCGTTTACTCTCCGGCGTATAGTAGTGTACCCAAGTTTCGTCCGTGGTGAATATTCGCCGCAATAAATTCTCTCCTTCCTCTTCATACCGCTGCAGGAGACGCGTACAAACTTCCTAACGAGTGAATTTCTGTTCAAAATTCAGAAGTCTTGGCACCCATCCGGCTGAAATTTTGCGATAACCTAGCCGATCATGAATTATTGTCTCAATACTACCTATGCTGATGCCCAATTCGTCGGTCATATCGCGTACACGGACGCGTCGGTCAGCCAAAATGAGTTGTTCGATGGCTTTGACGTGTTCATCTGTAATGCTGGTTTTTGGGCGCCGCGCATGTGCTATGTTTGACACCACTTCACGTCCTTTTCGAAACGCGGAACACCACTCGTACACTTGAGTTTTGGAGAGACACTCATCCCCGAACTGTTCGCGTAATTTTCGGTAAATTTCCACGGATTTTACGTCGTCTTTGACTAAAAAACGAATAATGATACGTTGCGCAACAGACACTGGTACTTCTTTTTCACTCATGGCTCTAACTACACTAAAAAGTGAGGTTACGCGGTTCTAATTGCTCTACACGCTTCGTGACAAACCGGTCTAACTGCCAGTGCAACCACTTTTTCCACAATAAATTTTTCGCGCGTTTATTTAAAAATTCCGGTTTATATTTGAACCAACCTCGTAATCGCCGAAGAAGCGGTCTGATTAGGAGTTCTTAAATCAGTGTCGTCTGATTAGGAGTTCTTAAATCAGTGTCGTCTGATTAGGAGTTCTTAAATCAGTGTCGTCTGATTAGGAGTTCTTAAATCAGTGTCGTCTGATTAGGAGTTCTTAAATTATTGTCTTAATTGAATTGCTCGAAACTCGATGAATATAGAGATGATAGGCAGGTGGAAATTACAAATCAAACAACGGATGTAACATAAAAGAATGAATAATTCATTTTTTTGAAATTATATACGTTGTAGCGATTATACTTATAATCAATTATGGATAGCAGCATCAAATTCGTTTCTTCTTTTAGTTATACGTGCAGTGCGCTTCATATGCATAGTGGTAAATACTATTTTATTAAAAAATATTGTAACTATATTATTACGTAATAAAATAAGAGTGCTGAGAACCCACAGACGGGCATCTACCTTGTTGGATCCCCTATATATATATATTATATATATATATATATATATATATATATATATATATATATATATATATATGTATATATTAATTACAACGTAATTCTTAGGCTACCCCCCATTAGAAAAAATGTCCCAATTTTATGTAACGTTTGTTTATATTTTATAGGATATTTGTTATTGTTATTTAAAAAACGTCACAATTTTATGTAATGAAATATGTAACGAAAAATGTAACACAATGTCTTAATTTTATATAATGAAAGTTAAATGTTAGGGTAGGATTTTTGTGATTATGTTATTTTTTTTGTGTTGATGCCAGTAAGAGTTACATTGTAAATTTTGATCATTTTATACAAAGTATAGAAGAGAAAGAGACAGAAATGAAAGTAAGAGGGGTCAAGGAGCACAGTCCCTTGCGACGAGGCCAAAATGGCCGAGTTATATAATATATTCTTCTTCTTTCCAGTCGTATTGCTCGATTCCGAGCGTCGTGCCTACTTACTGGTATTTGCACATTCTAGCTGTACAGAAATAAGTAGCGCTCATGGCAATTGTTTATATGCAATAGTGTATACACGCAAAACTACATTCGCAACTGATTAGTAATCATTTGATTTATAAAAATGCAGTCCTATTTATGTCTGCTACTATTACCTAGCGTGCCGCCTATGATGGTATGTATGTTTGACATTGCCTTCCATTTCATTCTATTAGTGAGTATTTTATTTAATTTTTCGTAATCATTTCTGTCGTCGTCCAGGATCGAACCCAAGACTTTGAGTATAAATACGGTGCGGCGGCATGTTTTAGTTTTTTAACTTTTCAAGTATATCGATATCTGGATGTAACAAATTTATACCATGGTGAAATGCAAAGTAAAATGTTGCATCACAAGTGCTGGACTATAGCCATAATATAAGAGACTATTCTACTTTATAGCAAAGGCTTCTTGAAAACAACAAACCTCCACTCAGTACTAACTGCAAAAATTATTCAAGGCATATGGGAAATTTGGGAATTACATAATTTCAGCAAAAACCTATCAGCCAAAAAACATCCTTTCTAATAAATAAGGGAGAGAGATGAGATTCTGCATTTAAGCATGATGTCGGAAGCCCCATACTTTTCAACATTAACGAAAATAATTAGACTCGTCCTGTACATTGTCGATGATCTGTAGCTTCAGCGGAAGAGTGCGTAGTAGTTAGAAGATATTCGTTGCTCAGAACGACACTAAACCATCCAACTGAAAAATTATTTAAAGACTTCGTACAGTGCGGTTTTCCCATTTTTGCCTTTACAGTAAATGAGAAAAATCCGTTATTCCACTAAATAATGAGATAGTATGAAATACACACGTTCATTACGCATACGGTACTGTGTGTACAGTAATAATTTTCTTATAATAATTTTCTTAATTTTTCCGTGTCTTGTTGAAGAACGATCGCAACTTCCTATGCTGCTGGCCCGGTCGAACCACCATTTTTCATCCACTTACACTGATAATTCGTGCTTTCTTTCCCCTTCGTTTTATTTTCTTACCGAAGTTTGTCAGCAGACTAGAGGTACTCAAGAAACTGTAGTACGTGTAGCATCTTTAAAGACGTTTTCGAAGTAATGACGTTGCGAAAATATAGGTCGGAAAAAATATTTGCGAAGAATATTATGTAAATTCAAGTGGCTCTAATAAGAGGGATATATGTTGCGCTGGGGAGTGAAAATATAAAATTCAAATTAGACGAGTTCCCCGTCAAAATACCATATAAAAAAAAAAAAAAAAAAGGAACGCAACGATATTGCGCCTTTGTTTCCCGCTGGAAGCAAGAGGAAGCGAGAAGATAATAGCGCGCTAAGGAAGCAATATCAGCCCCGAAAATGTTCATTGTTAACAATTTTCCCGGGAATGATGCGTGTTTTCTTATTTCCTCGTTCCGTGTTGTTCTTTATAAATTTAATTTACTGTTCCGTTATTCATTTCGTTTAGTAAAGAAAAAAATGAAGAAGAAATAAAATCCAGTTCGTTTTCCAGAAATCGATAACGCCAACAGAGCCTCCGTTTAATTGGCCGGCAAAAACGATTGAATCACCGAGCGTACTTTAGTTCAACAGGATTTTTTACTTTGTAAACGAATCACGCATGCGCACACATCTGTGTAAATGTTAATCGCAACAGATTTCACACACACACACACATACACAAACAAATTACGTGTTCTGCCATGTTCACGGAAGTCGTAATGCTAGATTTATTCTAGATTAGGTTGCTATTATACAAAGTGCAGGACTCCTCTCGAATTTTATAACACAACTAGGTCCGCATTGCTGACGCGTGTGATTTTTCGACAGTTTTTTCCTCAACTTGCGGACGACCTGGCTTCTAGAATATCAGCGATGTCAGGGGACAAGCTGGACAATAGATTTGGGTCACAGACTAAGACAACCGGTTAAAATTGATTAAGCTGGACGTGGGAATTTACTGGCCATCGTACCAAATCGTCCGAAACATTTACAGCAATTTGACAGTTCACATTTCTTCTGTAAATACTGGTCAAAAAACAATTCTGCTGCTGATGTTTTTCATTTTTGTTGTTGTTGTTGTTTTCTCTGTAAGCATTCTCCTCGTCAGTTGGCGCACTCGTTAAACAGGTTTCGTCCATTCCCCTCTTCGTCGTGCGTGACGTAAGATTGGCTGGTTTTTATAGGAGAGCTAGCAGTTAAAATGCTCAGCTACCAAACTGGATGATACGGTTCGAGACTCGTCTTGCTCCGGATGCAAGTCGCTCCCCCAGATTTATGCCTAATCTGAAATGAAACGGTAAGAAATTTGGAAAAATAAAGGCGACTTAAAGAAAGGAAGTAGCTTCTTTACTTTCATCAGTGGCATTGTGCTTACTGCATTGTGAAACTTATCTTCATAATTCTTGACGCCCTATCGTGGGACTTACTTCGTACTTTAGAAGAGAATCCCTGAAATGTCGCATTGCAGACTTAAGTAACATCAATCAATGAGTAGTCGTGAATCCCTCGTGAAGATATCAAGATTATGATCTGTCCACGTTGCCAGTGATCTCTATTGTGGGCCAGTCGAACACATTCTACGAAACTTTTTCCTACAGCTATCCTGATCATGTCTGACCATCTGGTTGGAACGCGTCTTCTTTTTCCTTCTACTTTTCCTTCCAGAATTCTTGTCTGCAATAATCCATTTGCTCCTATCACATGACTAAAGAATATTTCACAGTATTCTTCTAATTACTTCCGACACGATACTATTTCTTGTAACACCGAGCTGTTCGTTATTTTTTCCCTCCGTGTTATTCATAATATACATCTTCAACAGTACATTTCTAGCGCATCTATCTTTCATCGATATCGGATTTACGTAGAGTCCAAGTTTCTGCCCTATATAGAAATACTGAGAATACCAGACTATTCACTAGTCTTATTTTTACTTTCTTTGATACCGCGGGATCAGCTCATATACGTTTTAGCCGACACATAATACTTTTTGTTACGATTGTTCTGTGTCTAATTTCCGCTTCAGATCCTCATCGATTTTCTACTATCGAACCCAGCTATACTGTTTCACAATTTCCACACCCCGTTAACATCATGCAATTCCGGGCGATTGTCGTTTTTCCTGTCTATAATCATAATTTTCGTCTTATCATTATTAATTATTAACCCACATTCAGCGCTGCATTTTTCAAGACGACTTAGAATGCGCCGGTAAATAAATTACTATAAAAATAGAAATTAAGTTTGCAACATTTAATAAATGAATATATTAGTATGTGATGATTATCGGAAACATTCGATGAATCTATAATTTTAGCGGGTAACAAAAAAATAATACATATATATATATATATATATATATATATATATATATATATGTGTGTGTATATATTAGCAATTTGTTGTTCGTGGCTTTGCCCGCATATTGACTTTTGTTTAAGTCTTTCGATTTCCCTCTTTTTAAGCGAACCTTATGTTTCCACCAAAAAGATTTATTTCCTATATTCTGGATTCTCTGTTTTTGGGGGTATATTAAAAATAGGATAATTAAAGCAGACTTTGAGTGCATCCGACAAAAGCAAACTACAACAGTTGGTGCGGATTTAAGATTTAAAAGTAAATAATATTAAAAATATTCGAGCTCTGGTTGTAAGATTCATTAATAATTTTTCTGAAATTTAAATTTCTAAAATATCTTAATGAAATTGGTTTTTAATTAACATTACGTAGTTATTGATTTATTTAAAGAAATTAATAAATATTATTATAAAAAATTATTTATAATTAAACGTGTTCACGTAATTAATATTTACGATTATGAAGCACTTCGGCACCATGTCCAGGGCAATAAAGCTGTTTCCAGCGGTTTCAATAGTAAACTTGTACGTTCTTTGCTAAACTATTCATCACAATCAACTGTTATTTCGTAGTTTTCACCTCTGCAACTTACGCGTATAGAATACTCCATTATAAATCAATTTCCAGCTGGTCACACGGTAATCATGCACAACGTTACATATTTTGGAGAGCATCTCTATCCACATGTTCTTTTGATTATGGTTACTCCGACTTTTCTGTCGAGTATTTTATTAAAATTAATTTGTTACTTTTAAAGTTACCGATATAACGATTTAATAAAATTTACTAGTACTATTAAACTAACAGAGAACACTTCTTTTTTTTTTTTTATTTACGCAGAAATTAATAAAATTGTATTTACGGTTTATATTTATATCTACAGTTAACCAGTAGTATTCATTTTGTTTAAATTTTAAATTTAAATTTATATGCTTTAGCGGTTAGGTAGTGGGTTTCGTTTGAATAGGACCTGGTTCGAATTTCTCTGCCGCACATTGAAAATATAGAAAAATTTCCATAGCGCTGAATTAATTCCCACAGTTAAAAAGCCCCCCCCCCCCAAAAAAAAAAAATTAAATCTTTACGTTTATACTTATATTTATCATAAAAATTTTATTCAGTTATTTATTTTTGTTTTATCGAGTGTATTTTACCTTTCAATTTACTTAATTTCCACGAATAAACTGTTAATAGGTCGGCTAGATAAAACCAGAAACTTATAAATATTGCACTAAAATCTCCCGCAGGAATCAGTCTAGTACAAAATCGGTTTTTCGACATTCATTTATGTACACATATGTATGCGTAATATATAGATTAAACAATGCGAGTACTATATTAGACCTGTAAGTTTTCTTAGTTTTTATTCTGTTGGCGGTAGAAGACGAAGTAAATACAGAGGTCGCCGTTTCGATTTATTTGATAGCTGCATACTATCTTCTTCTTCTTCTATTGCTAAATCGTTTACACTGCATCAAATTTAAATAGATTTCCGATATTATCTCTTAAATCTAATTACAAATACTGAAATAATTCGTATTCTTTCTTATTTTGCAAATAATCAGTAAATAATAATTGTACTTGTTTTTTCACCATTAAATTTTAACGATATGTGTTCCTTGCAGTTTTTACCATTATATTTTTAACATACTATAAATCGTGATTTTATAGTATAAAATTCTATCATAAGGTGTTGTCGTATTTGTTCGAAAAATCGTTTGCGGAATGTCTGTTTTGTCACAGAAAGTTCGAATGATGCTCACGCTGAAATTTGCGGGAAGATATATTTTTATAAAATATCTTTAAATTATCCCCCATTTTCAATAGAGGAGTTAACGAGCTTGAAAAGGCGGGGATGTTGAAATGTTAAAAAGATTTTTTTTTTGCTTCGTTGGCTTTTTTAATTCCAATTAGGTTCATAATTAGCAAGAATGAGTTGTCGAAAGTTTGTTGAAGTTTTATCGAAATTCATTATTTGCGTTTTATCACCGCTATTTGAAAATTTCTCGTATAAGCACTATCGGGAAATTTCATTCGGATATTATTTACGAAGTATTTATTTGTTGAAAAATCGTTGGGCAACGTGACATGTAACAAAGGGTTGTCGTTTTTGCAGAGTTATTCGAAAATATTCGAACATTTCCGGGCATTTAATTATTTTTTTTATTTACTTTTCTTGGGGAGGGGGCTCGTCAACGGCTTTGACCCAACAACACCAACAAAGTTGATTATAGATTTAGATCGCATGGCGATTGGTGACAGAAAGTACGAACGACTGAAGCAAGGAAATTAGAGGAGAAAATGGGAAAGGATGAGTTAAGTAACGTCAGGAGTAATTTATTTTCCGAATTATCCCTACAGCTGAAGTTACTAAATGGATAAACCGATTTTCACCTTCTTCATTTTCTGTATACTTGTTACTTTATCGGCTCAGATCTTTTAATATATATATATATATCATACACGCTAGCGCGCACTCACACATATTACACACACACACATTTTTTGATATATATACATATACGTGGGACGTTCAAAAAGTAATGTACAACCAGTTAGAATAAACTTACGGGAGTGGGCGTAGTCTCAAAATTCGAGACCGACGAGGAGTTGAAAAATTTCGTTCTTACCCAGTTACAAAATTTGGCGACAAGTTTCTACGAGGAAGATATTTGTTAATTTCTCGACTCGACAAATGCTAAAAATTTAAAAGGTGAATATGTGGAAAAGTAAATAAAAGTATGCTGAATTCAATGCCGGTATCTGTTTTTTTCTAGTTCTATCAGTTTCGAAAATAAAAAATAGGGAAACGTACTTTTTGAACGGCCTTCGTATATATGTACATATGTATATATATATATATATATATATAACTTGGACGTTTTGGCCTCGCAAGGGGCTGTGCCCCTTAACCCTTCTTGCTTTCATTTCTGTCTCTTTCTCTTCTGTATTTTGTATAAAATGATCAAAATGTACAACGTAATTCTTACTGGCATCAACACACAAAAAATAACATAATCACAAAAATCCTATCCTAACATTTAACTTTCATTATATAAAATTAAGACATTTTTTCGTTTCATTTTTCGTTGCATATTTCGTTACATAAAATTTTGACATTTTTTAAATAACAATAACATAAATACTATAAAATATAACAAACGTTACATAAAATTAGGACATTTTTTAGGACATTTTTTTGGGACATTTTTTCTAATTGGGGGAGTAGTCTAAGTGAATATGTACGAAGACGACCGCTTGACCTTAGGTGATAGTCTTAAATAATTCTTACAGATGAGTCGATTTCAATTGAGCATGTTATTCTTCGCAAAACTACGAAAAAAGATTTTCAGAACCATAATTTCTTATTATCCCCTGCGTACGAATCATGCTCACATTAATATACAGTATATATATTTTAATAACTATGCCATTCTTACACAACGAAGGTAATAAAAGTTCTGCAATATTTTCGTCTTACTTAGAAGTCAGGTTACGTTTTTGCGTTACGGAATTATGTAGGTTGTAAAAGAAGTCCCTACGTAAACCATAAATTAAATTTATCAGCTCTATTTCCTTTTTTTTTCGACATCCATACAAAAATTTCTAAAAGAATTACTGAAGAATAATTTGGTGGACCAGGAGGTATCTTCGGATTATAGTTTTATAATACTCATACTTTCAGAAAAGTAAATTTCAATCGAATACGGTGATTCCCGTCAGAAAAATAATTAATTTACAGTTTGCACAGCACAATGACAGGATTTTCTTATTACCCCTAGCGTGAGAATGGCGCAGTCATTGATAAATAATAATTTGAAATTATTTTTGTTCTAGGCAATGATGTTTCCTATTGTTATTTGTTTTATTTTTTTTTTTCGTTTTCTTTTTGTTCAAAAAATATGCATGAAATTTTCATTACTTGTTCTAGTGTGTGCGGGAGCACACACACTCGCATCCAAAAGTCAACACAGAAGATGTCTTTTAGCACATTAGTTTATTTCGGTCTTACGTTTTGAAATAGATTTCTTCGGAAACCATAAATTAATTATTTACTTATATTTTTTAAATTACGTAATCAATTGAAATTTACTCTTCCGTTAGTATTGGAGAAGAACTATTATTTAGAGTTCTAGGTTGCGCCCTGTTGGCGTGGTCGGAAGGATAGAGTTTTATGCGTATATATTGTATATATATATATATATTGTATATATATATATATATATATATATATATATATACATACATACATACATACATACATACATACATACATACATACATACATATATATATATATATTAATTACAACGTAATTCTTAGACTACTCCCCATTAGAAAAAATGTCCTAATTTTATGTAACGTTTGTTATATTTTATAGTATTTATGTTATTGTTATTTAAAAAATGTCTCAATTTTATGTAACGAAATATGTAACGAAAAATGTAACAAAAAAATGATTTAATTTTATATAATGAAAGTTAAATGTTAGGATAGGATTTTTGTGGTTATGTTATTTTTTTTTGTGTTGATGCCAGTAAGAATTACGTTGTAAATTTTGATCATTTTATACAAAGTATAGAAGAGAAAAAGACAGAAATGAAAGAAAGAGGGGTCAAGGGGCACAGCTCTTTGCGAAGCCAGAATGGCCGAGTTTATATATATATATATATATATATATATATATATATACATGTGTATGTTTATTTTAAAGTAAAAATTAAATTTTTATTTTCAATTACATTTTTTTGACTGATTTCACCCACGTTCGTATCTCAAATCTGATTTCATTTCATCTCTGGTTCGATACTTAATTTACAACCTTCAATATGATTCACGCCCTTTCTTCCGAAGTATCTACAATTACAGAAATCTACCGCATTTCCGACGGTGCTTCTGTAAAATTAAAATGGAACTTTATCTTTGTTTTATTGTTGTGACGCCTTTGGCTAGAACCTAAACTAAAATTATTCACTTCGTGCGCTACTCGACCGGTATTTTAGATAAATAACACGAATTTTTCGGCAGCTTATGCAAATAGCAGAAAAATAACTGACAAAATAAATTTTAAATTAGATTCAGAATTACTTTTTTTTTTGCCAACATCTCGTTTGATTTGGAAGTTTAATTTTATATACGTGTTTCCTTTGCCGCAATCATTTTAAATCGATGGTGGAACGAACTCCACAGAGAAATACAATTTATTTCTTTAAATCATGTTTAACCGTTCTTTTTGGTGTCAGTATGAAAAATAAAGTAATAAGAACTCTGAAATATATAAAAATCGTATTATTAGCATTAAATATAAATTAAAGAAATTGAAAACATGAACGCGCGTGTTTAGATGATCACATTCAATGTTTCCTCTTATTTTTTTCTGACCTGGCGTATATTTAATGTTAACATTATGCTTGGAGAAATAACTGGTTTTTTTTTTGTCATAATATAAAAGTTTAATTCTTTTTTTGTGGGCGCGCCAGCGGCATTGACCCAACAACAAGAAAACTAAGCTAAAACATTAAATAACTAGGCGGTCCGAAATGGACGCAACAAAGGACAGCAGTGCGGACACCACAGAAGATGATGCGAAGGAGAGGATAAAGGAAGAGTTATAGGGAGTAGGGAGACCTAATGACATGAGCTGACTGTATAAAAGGGAGCGATTATTAAGAAGAGCAGGACACTCGAAGAAAATGTGATCAGCATCACATGTACGAGGAGGATCACAATCGTGAAGAGAACAATCAGGAGAAGGCAATAGAGGAAATCGAAAGCGAGAGGAGTGGAGGAGAGTGATTGATCCGGAGACGAATTAGGGAGACAATAGAAGAGCGATGACCGAAAGGAATAGAATGGAACCAAGACAGGGAACGAGGACTTGGCTGAATAAAGAGCGGTAATGTGCGAATGACGATTAGAAAATAGGGAGGGATAAATATCCCGCCAAAGTCTGGCGTGATTGGAGGTGGATAAGGAAAGGATATCTGAAGAAGGGAAATGGTTGAGGAATGAATCAAGGCGACTATCAGAACGAGCCAAAGAATCGGCTGTGTCATTGCCATCAATTCCGGAATGACTGGGACCCATAAAAAAATCACTGAGAATAGAACGGGATGACTGCAGAATGTATAGGTAAGAGAACGGATTGAGAGAATAATACTATCAGAGGAAAAGTTTAATAAAAACCCGCATGCAGATGTAGAGCTTCGTTAAATGTTGTTATGTTACTTAATAATATAGACGGTTAAAAAATTTGCAATCCTTTAAATGTAAAAAAATCCGTAACCTGTTTGTTAATATTTATACATATAGATAAAATAAATTCCTCCCTTATTTACAAACAAAAATCTGTATAGATTAACTTTCATAAATTAAAATAAATACCTTATTTTAATTTATTAAAGTTAATTTATATTTATTTTCGTTTGTGTTAATAAAGGGAATTTATTTATTTTATATTTATAATTAATCTTTTATTTATTCAAAACTTTTTTACAATAGTCAGCAAAACACTGCTTTAGTTTCGAATAATTTATCTATTTCGAATTTTTATTTTGTCGACGATTAATAAGTGCCACTTTTTTCGGTGATGTAACTGTTTCTTGTAGTGTCTAACTTTGTTTTGTTTAAATACGCGTGATAGAGTTTGTTGTAGTGTTGGCTAAAGCGATAATCGAACAGTGGGGTAAACGTTTTTGAATTAACATCAATAAAAGTACCATTCCTGTATTGTCAATCAATATGATAATTCAATATTGATTGACAATACAGGAATGGTACTTTTATTGCAGGAAAAAAGAAATACATTAATTCTCTAAGAAATCTCAACGTGTTGTTCGGGGAGGTGAATGAGTTTTTATTTATTTATTTATATATTACTACTTTTTTCCTTTTTTTTATAATTCGAGTTCAGTAAATGTTAACATACATGGCAGTTTATATTTTTTTACGAATTTTTATGTATATACATATATTATTATTATTATTATTATTTCGAATTAGCCACTGATGAACTACGTTGTCAACTGGTCTTGCCATCCTTCTTCCTCTCTTTCCATACTGATTTCATTCTTTCACTGTGTCTTTTTTTTTCTTTCTTCGGTCTATAAAATGCCAGTTCTTCGTTTCTGTTTCTCCGCGAATCCTTTACAGTCAAATAGTTTCTTCTGTATTGTTAATCGCTGTTCTATATCTTCCGGCGTAATCTTCAGTTCCTCCGGGTCTTTTTTGGTCTCTGTGTACCACGTGCCGTTTATATATATATATATATAACTGTTTTTCGTGCGTGTTTTAGTTTGCGTATAATTTATGTTTATTACAAACGTCTTTATATCAATGTTATTCTATTTCGCTGTTGGTCACAGGGATTTCAAAGCCTCACAAAGCAGAAAATTTTTCACAAAAGCCGTATTAATTTTTTTCCACAGAAAGAAGTATACAACGCGACACATTTTACTATAAGAACCCCCGTGGAGAGAGCACGGAAATTAAAAAACGTTAATCGGTATATAACTACAAAATGATGATATTTTCATCTTTAACGAACAGAAAAACGAAGAATTTTTAAAAGAAAAAAAGATAAAGAATACGAAAGAACTTGCTATTAGTGATGTTCTCTTCGCTAATTGCTAATTAAAACTGTCCAAAAGTTAATGAGTTTTTCGTCTTTGACTGTTTTTTTTGACAAAATCCGGCGATATGAACGTTACCACGCTGAATATTACAGTGTTATGTAAATTTGCATTAGGCAGCTGATTTTGATTTTATAAATTTTATTCATTATACGGTTTGTGTTGTACGCACTTCAAAATATGCAGATCGTTGATTTCATTTCGAAAAATGCATGTCTCCAGCGCAGTTTAAGTGGAATAATACGAAGAGATTTTTTTCGTTAAAGTTGCAATATAGGTAAAGCTATTTAACTCTTCCAACAAAAAAGTCTTTGACGAAGAAAATTCTCAATAATCAATTCTGACTGTAACTTTTGAGAAGCTCTTGATGACTCCGTAGTTCAGGAAGAGATTTTTAATTAATTCTACCTCAGTTTGTTTTGCAAATAAATCTTGAAATCCTTTTTTTTTTCTTTTTTTGTTTCTTTTTTAAAAACTTTGGAGTAATAAATTGAACGGATTGAATGTAAAATAAATATCCGATGATCTAGTTTTCCTCATCGATTTTCCTTTTTGCAGGTAATTATTATTTTCGATTGGTGTTATGAAAAATGGTATTTTTAAAATTGAAAACTTCCGCAAATAATTTATTAATAGACTCGCCTTTTCCTCGTAGCATTTAATTTGTCGAGGTAATCCGGGATGTGCTTACAAAAGAAACCAATTCAACAGGTGTTCACGCAACGTTTTTTTTTTTTTTTGTTTTTTTCCCGTGTAAATATATTTTGATTTTACTTTTTTTGAATTAAAAAAAAAAAAAAAAAAATCAAAACCATTTCACCACCGAGCTTTATCCAGTGAAATACTTATAAAATATCATCTTCCCGTGTTCCACACCGACGTCGTTTGGGCATGGCCGAAATTTTATGTGATTCGTAGTTTTGCCGGACAGGTAATATTAGCAGTTGATATACACTACCATTACAGTGCGCACGTTTTAGTGAAAAATTCGACAGCAGTTTCATGGCAAATGTTTTATACTTGATTAATTTTTTTATTAATTAACGTAATTAGACATCTATTACTTCTGATCATATTTCTCGTACATCATCGATTGTGGTTTGTAATGCTGCTCGATATACAAATAAATACCGCAGTACAGAATTTATTTTCTTTAAAACTTCAGTGGATGACATTAACGACCCTGTGAATTTGCTCTATAGTACTATGCTGATCTCTAAATCCAAATTGATCATCCGGTATTATATTGTTTGCGGGTAGTACAGTTTTCAATCTTCTTAACAGTAATTTTTCAGAAATTTTTGAAAAAATAAGAAGTAGACTGATAGGTCTATTCGAAGCCAGGAGGGTAGCTTAGGTATAAAAATTTTATTAGCAAATTTCCACTGTACATGAATGTAGCTTATACGAAATATTTTGCGTTAAATATGTATGTTAACCATGTAACAGTCTTTTTTGGTAATTTCTTAACCATCTCGGCACGCCCCGGAGATTTTTTAAAATTTAAACGTTGTTTTTGTATAAATCTCTTTACCTTCACAGGAAACATCTTATGGAAAGAGCCATTTAATGCGGTATTTGCAGATAATTTTCTATTTCCTTGTCTGGAGCGCGTACAGTATTTGTATGGATTGAATATCTGTGATAAGTAATTAGCGAATGTTTCTGCTTTTTCTTCATCAATTCTTATTCGTTTATTGTCCATTTTTAAAGGTGAAAGACGTGGTTGGTGGCCTTTTTTTAGAATGATTCTCACCGCTTTCCACAAGCAGTAATCGGCACTATCGGCAGGAGTTAAGGGAGAGATGTAGTTGTTATTAAAAGTACTGTGTCCTTTAATTTTTGTTTTTTAATTCTTTAGACGCCTTGTTAAACGCAGTTTTATCATTGGGATTTCTGCCCTAATTTCATTTTTTTTCGTGTATTATATCTTTTATTATTTTCAGATGATCTTCTGTTTGTAAGACTTTATTTCTTTTCTTAGGTGATGCTGACTATGCAGATTGCTGGATACATCGCGTAAAGTTTTCTACGACTGTCTCAATATCCTCTTTAGATTTTAACGAAATATTTAAATTAACTTTATTTTTAACTAAAAAATTGTTGAAAAATCTCGAATCCGGTTAATCTATTACACATTATTCCTCGGCATAAATGACTGCACTACTGACATTTATAATTACAGGGGAATAATCAGAAACACCATCCAGACACGATTCAATGAACAGATGATTAATGTTGATTCTATTACAAATGAAGAAGTCCGGTAAATCGGGAATCTTATTATTGTCAGTTTGTTTGCTTTTCATCTGACAAACTGTTATAGTTGTTCGTTTGGATGCATCTATGCAGCTGGTTCCCTCTTGGATTATTTAATCGGGATCCCCATGTGTTTTATATTTAGCATTTAAATCTCCTCCTAAGATAAATCTATTTCCGAGAGGATTTTAAAAATACTCGTTGAATTGCCCTTGTTTTATGATACGTCCAAGAGAACAATGTAAACGGAAGAAACTGTAATTGGACCGAAATAATTTTGTATTTTGACGGTAATTGCTTGCAAGTAAACTGTAGCAAACTTTTATCTATTTTATAGTGTTTTAAAGCCTTTCGAAGAAATTGGCTGTAATGAATAAGCGCCGTTCTCATTCGTAGACATAATAGCCAATTTCAAAAATGTTATTGTAGTTTTAAAGATAAGATTAACCTACCATTAATTTACAAACCTCTGTTGGTAGTCTTGCTAAAAATA
Source organism: Icerya purchasi (assembly GCA_039619475.1). Taxonomy (NCBI): domain Eukaryota; kingdom Metazoa; phylum Arthropoda; class Insecta; order Hemiptera; family Monophlebidae; genus Icerya; species Icerya purchasi. The sequence continues at coordinate 247,144,395 of CM077115.1, forward strand.
TTACCTTTTTGAATGAATGTCACTTAAACAATTACACTGAAATAATGCATATAATCCGGTTCTTTCGTATTGTTTAATATATACAATTGTCATCGCTAACAATTTTCTTTGTTACCGTAAAATTAAATTTGCTTACGAGTCATTTTGGTCCGAACTTACATAACAGTCTCTTAGAAATTAAAGAATGTAATAATACATATATATGTATAATTATAGGTTAGGTAGCGTGGTAGCTTAATAGTTAAGGTGCTCGACTACTAAACCAGAGGTGTCATAGGTTTTTGAGACTTTCTCCGTTCAGGATCCAAGTCATTTTTAAATTTGCCCAGCATGAAATAATTGGATGCCACAGAAATCTCGGAAAGTAAAGGCAGAGAAAGAAACTGGTCTCACAGTATTCTCTTCAGATCCATTAGACTTACTGCTATTATGGAAAGCTTAACTTCACAATTCCCAACGCTCTGTCAAGAGCTAGGACTTACTTTACTTTATATATATATATATATATTTTTTTTTTTTTTTTTTTTCGTATTTGTTCCAAAGAACAAAATATTTCGACGATCCGCAGATTACTACCGTTTGCTCTAGGTGATTTTTTAAAATTTATTCGGGCTCGTCTACTATGGACATTAATCTATCGTAACTTTTCCTAGGTGATGAAACATTTAATGGCCGTCGAAAATCTTGGTTATAATTTTTAGAATTTCTAAAAAACAAAAAAAAAGCATTGGTGAAACAAGTGCATCATAATAATTTCAAAAAGCATTTACCTCAAAATTAAAATCACTAAGCCATTTATAACTTTAATTAAAAAGCCTCGCACAGAAAATGTGCACCCCCGTTTGACGACAAATTACAAATTGCCACCTCCGTTTCGAGTACTTTACTCTTCAATAGAAACGACTACTTGCTGTTGTTCAACTTCATCCATTTATGACATCTACCCGCTGCTGTTGAACAGACTCGGCTACTTTGTCAACACTTTTTCTGACCCGCATTCACGGGTCGTTTTAATTGTCACATTTGGTCGGTTACGTATATATACTCTCTCTCTCTCTCTCTCTCTCTATATATATATATATATATAAGAGGGGAAAAATTACAAGCACCTTTTTGTTCGCAAACGGTATTTAAGTAAAAATGACTTCATTCGGTGGTTTTAATTAATACAATAGGAAAAAATTACGAATAAGAGAATAAGTTCGTTTTCGTGCAGTATTTAAAGCGCTGACAAGAATTTCTTTTGTTCGTTTTCGGTTCCTTTTCTCTTTTACACTACGTACTTGCAAGTGTGCGAAGCGTTTATCGTTCTTTTTATAATGTGGCAGTTTATGGTGAAAGGGCCGACAGCCAGAAAGACTTTAACTTAATTAAATCAACGTTAATTCGTTTATACGTTCATTTGCGCGGCATTTGATAAGTAAAAAACGAAATAAAGGAGATGCGATTCAAAAAGGAGAAAGGAGTACAGGACTCGTATAACTTCTTAAAAAATGATAAACGCGATTAATCTTTGCTGTTCTCGCTATCGGAGAACGCAGGTTCGAGACTTTTCTCATTCTAGATTCGAGTCATTTCCAGGTTTACCTAGCTGGAAATCGAAAAGTCGACTAGAAAAGCAAAAAAAAATCCCGCAGAGAAAATAATTTAAACATTTAGTACTCAATATGTCTAGTCGATGGCTTTGTATGGAGCTGAATTGTGAATTATGACGACAGCAAAGGACAATAGCAAATCCCGGAAGCATCTGCAACCTGTTACTGGATAGTGAAGATGGCGCGGACAGCTAAAATCGCAAACTGAAACATGTGAATAAATACAAGAATATACATTTACACTAAATATACGTAAAAGGCTTTTGAGCTGGATATGTTCTAAAATTAGGCGTGATGGCGGATACTTAAAAGTAGACGGGGTAAAGCTTACGTAGAACAAGTAAACGCTAGTAGAACTGAAAATAGAAGAAACTGGTAGACGATTATAGTGGCGGCGACCAGCCCTAGAACTGAAACGTAAGTGAAGATTACGCGTAGATTAATTCCGAAGTTCATTTAACCGCATTTTAATTTTCCGTTTTTCTTCAAAGGAATAAATGGGAATTGATGAAATCGGCTAAAAAAATTGTTTTTAGAAAAATTCATTTCAGCATGAGGCGCCACATTTTTTGTTAACAACCTATTAGAAATTTTTGGTTTAGTAGCCGCGTACCTTAACTACTAGGCCAGCACGATTTCATCAGAGTTACTTAATTTATTAAATTTTCAAATTAACAATTATTTGACGGTCTCTTTCTCCTCTGTACAATGTGTTTGTTTAGCATACCGTCAAACAGTTTTCTGGTGCAAGATGCCGAGGAAATAAGACGTAGGAAGAATTTTTTTTTGGTTTCAACATTCGAAATTAAGAATTGTAGGGAATCGTTAGAAGAAATTTTTATTAAAAAGAAGAAAAATTGCATCGTTAATTAAAACGACGGACTTCACAACTCATAAAGAAACGAGAAGAAGAATTTTGCCAATACGAAATAGAATATATACATTAAGGCGGGAGGGCATTCCCTCTCCCAAGAACCAAAGCCTCTTTGGAAAAATTTATTATAACAGAGAAACTCAATTTATGCTATAAAAGATTTGTAGGAATTTTACACCTAGGGATTTTAATAATTAATATTTAATACTATTTTCTAGTAAAACTATTAATGTTCCTTTTTTATTCTATTTTAAACACAACCGTCGTCGATCTTTTGTGCCATTTTTATTTACTTCTAATTTTTATTTTGTAATTTTAATTAATAAAGGGTCAATGAGAAATATATATATTTAAACTTGTTCACGAACAAAGAGAATTCGGATCGGATTACTAACAAAAATACAAAAAAAAGTAAAGTGTCTAATAAAAATACTCTTTCTTACTATTTCTTTTTTTCTTTTTTTTTGGGCTCGTCAACCGGGGACCTTTACCGAGAAACAATTAGAATAGGAATGAGTCAATTATATTTTGATACGATTAGGTATTGTTAGGAGAAAGGAACAAATAATAGGAACAATCTGTGGAGAAGGAAAAGATAGGACATAAAATGGTCAATATGGAGTAGGAAGACCAAGTCTCAGCAAACTGAAGTAGAAAACAGAGCACTCAGCAGAAAGAGATGAGCACTCAAAGACCTCATGGTTCACATTGTAAACCATGGTCTTCGTTTGAGTGAAGAGGACAATATGGAGAGGCAACCAACGAAAAACAAAAACAGGAGAAAGATAATAAAGTACGGCTTAAGAGTGCAGACGGATAACGGAGACAACAACAAAACGACGAAGTGAAGGAAACAAAAAGAACCATAGGTTAACGACTAGGTTAAACAAACATAAAGAGAACAATTGTTAAAGAAAGATGAAACGTATACATCCGATATCAAAGTCTGAAATGAAAACTTTTGCACAGCGGAAGGAGATTGGACGATGGGACTTTTTTTAATGAAGAAGTGAGAAGAGGCAGCAACCCGAGTCAAGGAGTTCGCCGCTTCATTACCGAAGAAGCCCGAATGGCTAAGAACCCGTAGTAAATAACAATATAAATCGAATGGAAACAAGAAAGAACGCGGATAAGTGAGCGTATGCGGAGTACGATAAAATCACAGGAATGATCAGGTAGGGGAGAATGAATTAAAGAGCGGTCATGAAGTCAGATATAATCAAGAATTTAGACGAAAAGTGATTGTAGATAATGAAGATGATCGAACGTAGGATAGTCATTAATATGTTTATGAATGTAGAATAGAAATGAGGCAGGCGAAAAGATTCTGAAAATTCAAAATCTGGAAGGATAAAAGAGGCACCGACACCACTCGGGGCCTATTCGAACCATCTGTAAACACGGTTGCATGCAAAGGAAATTAAGAATTGATAATACTATAGAATTTCTGTCTAATTAGGGCGTATAGAAGAAATTTAGAGAGCGTAGGAACAGTAAACACATATTTGGAGGATATCACAGATCGACGAAATTAAAAGTGAAATAAGGGGGATTGACAAAGGACATTATACTATTTCTAAACTACCATATTTAAGGTATAATTTTATAATTTCGTTTTATTTTTCACCCCTAAATATAAGACAAAAGTTAAATTAAAAATTGTAATAATTACGTATTTTTAAAACATTTTTAAATTTCTGTAATTTGATTTCCCTATATGAAACAAGAGATATTTCTCAAATCTGCGGCCTACCGTAGAAGATTTTACGTAACTGTATAATCCTCCCCATCCAAATGTCCTTCTTATAATCCCCACTTCCCCAAAAAATGTCCTTCTGGATCCACCCCAGCATTAAAGTCGAGAATATCAGTGGAAGCGACAAAATTTATATAGGATAACAGTATCAAAAGGAATTTTAGAATTGGATAGACGTTCAGAGGATGGAAATTTAAAAGCTTTAACGGTTTTTCAAATGTGACAGAAAGGGATAGTTCTTGAGGAAGAAGTACAGACAATTATTCTTAATTCAAGCTTTAAATACACAAAGGAAGTAAGAAGGAGCTGGCAAAGAACGAAAAGAAGAAAACTCTAACCCTTTTTCACTTTTCTTCTCCTTTTTTTTTACTAATTTTAAGAAGAGAAATTAACTTGTATGTTACCGGAAAGAAAACGATAAAGGAAGTCAACAAGAGATCAGTAAAAAATCGTGCTATTTGAAGGAAGCAGCTCTACAACGGCGGCACAGAAATGTTTTTTTAATCGACATCGAGGAAGAACAATTACCGGTAATCAGAGATAAGATTGTAGACTTGTAATTTCTCTGTTGATTTCGATTTCATACAGGCGCATGCGACTGCAGATGGGTTAATGGACCCGCTTTCGAAACATCGGTATACATATCGTATAGAGTTGAAATGACTGCTGGTTTTCTCATGGATTACGACTGCAGTCAGTGTGCAGGATGTGACATTTAAGAGCAATAAGTCTATCTTTGCTAGGGTATGGTCCCAGGTAAAAAAAAATAAATTCCGCGAGGAAGAGTATCTAGATTTGACACTTTTACGCTACTGTCAACTGAAAGATAGGAATTGGACCATTGGAGAAATCAGGTGTTCACATATTTTCAACATTAGTAGGACAAGCAGTTTTACAATATAGTGGAAGGACCAGCGGTGGTTTATATCGTAAGCTGTGTTGAAAGATCGAATGAACGTAAAAAGAGGGGTTCCCGCGAGAAGCATTTGCTGAAGGAGAGGATGTAATAGATTTAGATATTTTTTTTAGGTAAAAATTGGCTAATCGAATAGAATAGAAAGTATTTTTATGGTATGAGGAGGATTTATTAGGTTTCTGGCAACCAATATCTCGTTTATCAGTCGAAATGGGAGTGAAAAAGGATTTTGGATTTTGCACAGCGATTTACTTGCGCTGCACGTAGTACTCATAAGTGAACGAATGAATAGATGGAATTAACAGGATTCACATTTTTTTGTATGAACCAAAAGACAAGCCGTTACTCTGTACTGTTAGAAGTTATAGAGTCAATTAGCGTTTTTAAAGATTTACACTTCCGCGGGAACTGTTCTTTAAGAAAATAGTTATATTTTGGGAGACCACCACCGCAGGACAAATCGAGGTCGTCTTACGGAAGAGGATCTGGAAAAATTGGGCAAAATTGCTGAGTTAACTGAAACGTTTAAATTGCATTCGGCTTTCGATGAAGGGTCTATAAGTTGTGCACTGGCCTTGATTTACATGTTCCTCAATCAACTTTTCGAAATGAAAAGTACGATGAAGTTTGTGTACAATTATCAGTAAGGGAGTGATCAGAAAGATAAAAAAAAAAAATAAGAGTATGACAATGATTACTAGAATGTAGTTCTCAAGGACAAAAAAAGGAAAGGCTAAGAAAGAAGAAAAAGTAACGTAAACTCTGGAGGAGGGATGTATTGTAGGAAGAATTGAAATGAGGATGGCTTGGGAACGGAGTTAGGTCGCTAAAGACGCGTTAACGATATTGCATTTCGACGTTGACGACAAGTATGAGTAACTCTCCATAGGGGAGAGTTTGAACGTTGAACGTCCACAATAAGATTATGTGAGGACCTAGTACAGATAAATGAGAACTCCGCCGTCTTGCTTTATTAGGCCGGAAATACGAATTACCGATAATCATCGCAGATACCCGAGAACACAGCGGCGTTACTGAAATATCTAAAGTCTGCCATGTAGTATTTGAAAATGGCGACCTCGTTACATGCTATTATACTGAAGTGTTTTCCAGACGGAAGCGGTATTACGGACAGTGATTTAAGGGGGTATTCTAGTCTAGAGACACGAATTTAGGAGGGTTTTTCAAGCTCAATAAAAAAAAAAAAAAAAAATATTTTTACTATCTATTTTTTTACTATCTATTTATTCAGGTTTTAAGAATACAAAAAAAAATTATCAAAAAAAAAAAATTCAAAATGTTACAGGCTAATGAAGTGGAGGGGTAAAAAAAGGGTGTGTCCTGGTTGACACGATTTCAGCCCTTCTAGTCATCTGAAAAAAAAAAAAAAAAGATTCTTAATTAGTAAGGATATGGTTATGAGAAGAAAAAAAAAATTTTTCCCGTAAAATGGTGACTGTTTGGAAAAAAAAGTCGGTTTTTTACCTGTTTTTTGACTTTAAATTTTTTAAAAGTTATAAAAATCAAAATTTTGCCTTTATATTAGAACTTGAGATATCATGTCAACCGTGTTGAAAAAAGTAGTTTCGAGAAAAACGCTTTTCAAGTTTCGAAATGTTCAACTAAAGAGTTTCAGGCAGTCTAATTCACAGGACGGTACGTTACACTTTACAATTATTTTAATCGGCGATTCCTGCTTCATACAATAGAGACCATTTTCTACTTCAAATTCATACATTTTCTGAAGTTCTAAAACTAGACGAGCAGTCCTAGCTTCCTTTGAAGCATCAGAAGCTCGGATTTCAGAGCGTTCAATCCGAATCCCGCCTGGCAGTCTAAATGTTCTTTTTTTGTTATCTATCTGGAAGCACAGCACTTCCTTTGTTACGTTTTTTTTTTTTTTATCCATTTTACTACACTTAATAAATAAAATATTCATTCGAAATTTTATATTTTTCGACTGTACACAGAGTAGGCATATTTGCGTGAAGATTGAAACGAAACTAACCTGAACTAAACACTAAAAGAGAAAAAATTTCAAAAAAATACGTTACAATGACTTTTAATTAATCGATTTTTAAATATATATATAATGTATAAAAGAGTTTGATTTATCCTCAGGTAGTCGAAGAATGTCTATTATATATTGTTTGATCCGCTCTGACTGAGCCGATTTAGTTGCCGCGTCACGAAAATAGCTATAACTCCGTAAATAATTTTAATTTCGAAAAATCTTTTTAGGAGCATATTCTTAAATGTCTAAAATATCAGAATATATAAAAAAAGAAAATTTCGATTTTTTCATATTTCTAGACTAGAATAACCCCCCTTAACGTGTGAATCTTCTGCAGGCGACGGGAGAGATTACCTATAGAAGCGTATTTAGTTTATCTACATATTTATAGATCGACTACATAATTAAATGGTTTTACGTCGTTTTAGGAAAGAAATGAAATTAATTAAACGCCGCTTAATCGCATCCTGAGCCGTTGTTCGGGCGATTATTTATATGTTACGTGCGATAAATCCAAAATCGGCTGCAAATTTACAATTTACGTAGACTGAACTTTAGATAATATTTGTGATGAATTATTGAAGTTGATTACGAGAAAATACGAAGACTGTGTGATCAGAAGGAAATAACTACCTGTCCCTGTTAATGTATTTATATCTCCCCCCCCACCCTTTTTTTTTATTTTGCTGTTCTTGGCAGTGGCTGATTAAGTTATTAGCGAAGAAATAAGGAAATATTTCTGTATGCTTTAGGTGGACTGCTCTCCATTTTTTCAAAATTTTTGGATAAATTCGCTGTAACTCGTTTTGCAAGGCGTTGCAAATTTCGGTTGTGTTTACGCTGTGCCGCCAAATGTGAACAAATGTGAGTAGTATGTTTCGTTGGGCATTTCTTATCATTTATATTACCACCAATTCAAACACGCGTGAACGCCTAAATTAATAAAAAGAAAACGTTCGATGCTATCGTAAAATAAAGGAATTTCCGTTAATCTGCGGAAAGAAATGATACGTCCAATTCGCTTACCGGTCAAACTCTAAATACGGGGCCATTGATAGTAATTTTAGTGGAAGGACACTTAGATCTCATTAGGTACACGTCATGGAAGATTACTTTGCTGATTGGATTTCGGGAGTACTGGGCCGTTGAGGGAGACTGCACCTCCTTTCGTGAACAGTGAGTTAACAACTTCCTTCAGTTTTAAAGAGCCTATCCCCCCATTCGATCGAAATCCAGCCGGTTGTTAAATGTACAACTAGCTTTTGGTTTTTTTACCTTGGCAAAGTAATAGCGAATTGAATAGGTGCTATGTGCAGGCAGAGCATTCCATTGGCGCGAAAGATGTTAAGGACGAAATTTCACAGACGTTTCGACCACATTTTTTAGCGAAAAAAACATCCGGGTTATTTATTAACTATTGCTAAGCGTAGCGGATATTTGTGCGTATTTAATCAACACGTTTTCATTAAGGTAGGTGTGTGTACGAGTGCGTATATTGTTGTATGTATTAGTACGGGGCGACTGCTATTTAATTGCAAAGGTAGTGATTATTCGCAAGTGAGGCTTGGTTAATTTTAAGGTTGGCAATTGGCTACAGCGATTACCGGCTGCTCGCTGGTGATCGGAGAACTAATCCGTATTCGGTGGCCGTTCGTGTCGATCGGAGAACTAATCCGTATTCGGTGGCCGTTCGTGTCGATCGGAGAACTAATCCGTATTCGGTGGCCGTTCGTGTTGATCGCTGTTTAAAGTCGGTTTCATGTTACCGTCTATGTTTAGCGACGAACGGTAAACGAACAAACGAACTAAATATTAATGGGATGAAAACTAATCCGAACGAATACAAGGAAAAAAACAATTTTATCGCCGGATAACATGGATGTATAAATCGACGCGACGACAATTTAACCAAAAACCTAAATCTGCTGTTTAAAATTTTCTAAAAATTTCGGCTGAAAACCCCGTTTGAAGGTACCCCACTTCTGTATCGCCCACGAAACATGTTTTAATTCGAAAATCTTCGCAACTTGTTTAATTTTAATTCAACGGCTGACAAAATCAGTAACGATTTTGCGCTAGGTATGTATATCATTTTGAATTAAATCGAAATTCGTGCCTGTTTAACCTCTCAGTAGCACGAAGTTCTACAACGATATAAAACGTTGAATGAATTTTTCAACAATTTGCTACGAATTCTCAAGAAAAAACTAACTGCTCCATTTCACCTGGAAACTGTTGCATAACTTTTATTTTCCATTAACAATTTAGAAGCGGGCAAACTAATCGGAAGGAAGGTCTCATTTTCTGCAACGCCGCTTGCGGTCCAAATCCGGTTCATCGGAAAAACTTTCGACACTCGAGCACGCCTTTTACTGAGCGGAAAATTAAAGATGAAAACTTTCTTTCAGTCTTAGACTAGCGGAGCTTAAGAAAATTTCCAACAAATTAATACGAAAAAAGGGGGCCTTTTGATGAAATTTAATTCTTATCGCGCGTGTGATGTTCTGGCGAAAAAAAAAAAGAGAATGTCGATCAAGCGGCGAAGCATTTAAATAAACAGCTCTCGGCAATTATTTAACGGAATCGGGGAAATTTAATTCAATTCTCTTTCGTAATATGATATTGCGGTTATACAGGATATGGTTGAAGTTCTTTTGAGCTGTTATTTAGATTTTTTGGTTGATGGAGCTGTTGCTCTTTGTTAGCGAACCCCCGCTTCCAAAAAGAAAAAAAGTGTAGTTCGGCATCAAGGAAAATTGACTATTTCGAACGAATAAAAAGTATCTATAAAAGAAAAAACCAAAAACGTTTCCGGCTATTTTTATTTACAATCACGCGTGAGTCCGTCCTCGTAAATTTTGATTGTGCTTTTCGTTAATTTTTTCCTGTCACACTCGAATGTGTTTATTTTTATTCTTTTTGTAAATTATGAATAATTGTTTTTTTCTGTTTTTAAACTTTAAATCAGCCCGATAATATCTTTTTGCCAGCATCATCGGCGAACTACATTACATTTCATTCTTAATATTCACGATCCAGATTTTAGTAAGTAGGCAAAAAGGTTTATTTTCGATAATCTGTTCAATAACTAACCGTTTACACAATTATCAAAATAAACACGGTTCCCGTAATACGGTGTATTTGCCGCTAATACCTGTCAAATTTAAAGTTCCTTTAAATTTTAGGTTTCATTATGTATCAGTTTCCGGGGATACGCTATTTTATTATTAAATAATTAATTTATTCATTTACATTAATTTCACTATTGTGTTTCTGTGTTATGATCTGAGTTGAATGTTTTTTTTTAAATTTCGTTTCATTTTTTGCCTCTTTTTTGTTTTGACCATCTAAATTGACAATTTTTTTTTTCATATTTACCGATGTTGCGCTGTAATGAAAGTTAACAAGGCAGTAAACCGATGGCGCTCCTAGTAAAACAAATGGAACAAAAAATTAGAAATGAAACTACCAGAGTGTGCAAAGAGAATGCTAAAAAGGAACATATTCAGAATTAATAATAGATGGAAACTCATTTTATTGGATAAATTTAAGAAATATTTTAAAATTATTAGGTCTTCGTGGGAACATTTAAATGTGAGAAGAAAAAAAGGAATTTTTTACATTCTCTATTTATTATATTTATTACGCGAAATGAAACAAAAAAAAAATAAGAATAATATTAAATCGGGACAAAGGAAAATATTTGTGTTACAATATTTTACTGTAAATGTGCCGCTTGTTAAATATTTAATAAAATACCGAAATTACATATAAAATGGCGAGTATCTTAAGACTGAACATTAAATCAAATATGCTAGAAACGTCATTCTGTGACTATCTACGCTACCAGAAACACAAAAGAAAATAATATACTTTAAAATTAAATTATTCGAACATCTGCAGCAGACGTAAGAGCAGTGTTTATCGTCTCATTTAGAAACGAAAATGAATATAATATTTTGTAGAAATGAACCCAGATATGTTTAGGTGAATATATATACCTGTTTGTTAAAACTGTATAATAAACCCAAACTTTAATAACAAACAATATAAATATTGTTTGTTATTAAAGTTTGTTTTTATTATATGAACCTAGATATGTTAATTTGTAATTTTTGTAAAAAAATTAAAATAGAAATAAATATGTAAATTAAAAAAAATCGTTAGTACTAGTCTAAGTGTAATGAAATGATAACAGGTCGGAGTTCAATTTAAAAAAAAAAAAAAAAAAAAAAAAAAAGGAATGAAATTAAAATGCTCAAAAAATAGAGAATAATCCCGATATACGAGAGAATTAAAAGAAAAAATTAATCAAATTCGACTAAAATGTAAACGGAACGATACAATAATGATAACAAAAACGGAACGCTATACCGGACTGATGCCTGATAATTCAATAAAAATGGTAGACTATTTTCTTACACAGTTTTGTGGTTACGAAAATTTTCAGACATAACTAAAAAGTTCCGAAATAATTATCACTCACTGGCAGCCTGTGAAACATGGAAAAACATAAAACTGATCATATTTCTTAGACTGTTGTGAAACTTTTAAAAATATACAGCAATATATAAACAATAATCTCGCAGATTATTTTACGATACAACATTTGTAATAAATAATTTCGATGTACGAGTTGACGAAAAGTGTCCGAAAAACCAATAGTAAAACATTCTTTTTTTTTTTTTTTTTTTCCATATATATTACTGGTTTGAAATTAAATAATGTATGTTTTATTTATAAGACACCTACGCGTCTTTTCAATTGTTTTCGCTTTCAAAACTGACAAAAATAATGGAAAAGAAATAGCCTTCGTTATACGAGATATTTATTATTATTATTCGCTTTGTCAATAGGCCTCTAGGGTTTTGTAGAGTTTATTTATAATCTCTTTAACATTTCGGTAGATAATTTGTTTCTTATACGTTTAATTTTTGGCATCACGAGTATTACTATCTTCAGTGTAATCGCTCGTATAATCGAAACAGTCAGGATCGAGCTTTTTATTTTTTCTAATTTTTGGATGCGTCAACTACCGACATTAACTTACCGAAGGGGAATTTTTGGTAAGTTACAGTGTATGGCAGCGTGAGATATTCTACCTGAAATGCCACGATCGGAATTATAGCTGACTAATTAAAATTTCCGATTTTGCAGTTTTAATAATTCGGAGTTTCTGTTAGTTTCGTCATTCTTACAAAAATTACGCTATCATCAATGCTAACTCGAGAAGAACAGAGGATGGTCGCCTACTTAGTCCTCCAATGCTGCAAAGTAATTCACATATGGACAGGAAATATTTGTTCTGCTAAGATTTTATTTGGTTCGAATCTTTTCAACCCTACTGACGGTACACTTGTAGTGTGCGATTACCTGATTGCGGTTAAGACTGTGGGTAGCGCTATTTTTAAATGTAACTTTAGAAGAAGAGTTATTTTCATACGTATTGATTGCGTATGTGTGTGTACACAGCTATGTGGGTTTTTGTAAGTTAATCTGGAGATTAATGAAACGGTATTAATGAACAGAAGCTGTTTTCCGGATCTGGACTCTGATCAATGCACGAACCAGATGATAAAGTGACGTTACGAAAAATACACTATTTCATTACTAAGAGCACGAACACGAACAGACATGCTTTTTATCCCTGAACTATGAATAATTTTATCGGAATTTAATATTAGGCCATTACTCAAATGAAGGCTCGTCCCTCCCGCATGTTAAAAATTTCGAATACTTCGTTTTCATTTCAATTTAAAAAGTTTTATCATTTTTTTTTTTTTTTTATCGATAAAATTAAAAATTTTTTTGTACGTGTGTTTTTTTCGCTTTTGTAAATTTTTTTTATTCTCCTCCAATATCGTATTAATAGTTTTACCGTTCACTTTAGTGTTAGTTTAATAAAAAATTTGGCGGTAGTTTTTTATTATTCAGAATGTAATATAATTTCCGTAATTAATAAATTAAGGCCCTAAATGTAAATGCAATTTATTTCGACAACCATTAGTACGAGATTTTTTTTTTTTTTCGTTACGTCCGAAGTACTACCATTTGTATAATAAGTTAATAATAACTGATATAATAAACGATTATAACAAGCAATATAAGAATAAAATAAATTTCTTAACGTTTTCGGGCAGCATAACCCATCATCAGCTAAACATAAATCACTATGTGCGATCAGAGACAAAATCTAAATCACTATTTTATTCTTATATTGCTTGTTATAATCGTTTATTATATCAGTTATTATTAACTTATTATATTTCTACATTTAACAAACAGAATGGAAAAAGATTCTTTAGTACCATTTGTTTTATTTAAATAATAATTATATTATTTTTTCTTATGTCTCTTGGCGCTGGTAAGATTTCGGTACGCGTAGCCGATCCAAATGTTCGCCTATGCTAAATTCTTTAAAAATTTTACAAAAAAAAAAAAAGAAAGCGTTTAAATGTCGTGTTAACTTTGGAAATTAAAAAACTACAAGAACTCGAGTTTTATTAATTATTTGAAATCATTTTTTTAAAATAATAATAATTAACACGAGACGGTTTTTTTTTTTTTTTTTTACTATTAATAATTTCGATACCTTAGTGATGTTTCGTTTTTCCTTTTTTTCATACAAAAAAAAAACGTTGTTAGTCTTATGTAAAAAAAAAAAAAAATAAACAATAAAAATCAGTACAAAGAACTACAAAGTTTGTAGGATCTGATGAATAAGTATTTTTTTTCTGCTAGACATTTTGCCAGTTTGAAGTGACCACTCAAGTTGACACATATGGAACAACCATCGTCAGATTATGGAATGCATTAAGGTGTAGAATAAGTCTCGTACTATCCTCGACAGGGTAAATTAAGGGTTCACAGGGTACTTGACAGCGTTGATGAAATTACGCTTTTTTTCTGCGGTTTAATTTTTTTTAAAATAAAAACTATTCTCAGTTTACGATATTTATTTGAACTACAACATTATAACGTGATTGTTATTCATTGTATCGCTTGCAAATTTGATAAGAGAATACTTTCACGCATTTAATTATCGATACAGAATGTCATTTCCTGTTTAGTCTAGAAGTTTTATGCTGGAACAACATTTTTTTTGAGGAATTCACATACACACACACACAAACACATACAGTCCTACATACACTATCTTATACAGGTCGAAGAACGCCTGACAAAGGGGCATAAATCAAAAATGAATTAAGTAGGGGACAGGGAGGAAAAAATGTAGAACAAGATGTATTGCCACCTCTCACTCCACCATTAATCTTGTCATCATCAGGTTTACAAGACATTTCATCATCCCGCCATTCGGCAATTTTTACGCCTGTCGTACATAAACGATCTGCTCTCCGCTGTAACGTAATCGTTTTAATTTATAGCAAACAGTTTAGCGGTGTACAACCAGTTTTTTCAACGTGTACGAAATAATTATTAATTTTGTCACTAATAAATCAGAGCAGTAGGCTGCTAATATACAACCTGAACGGTCTCCCCCCAGTAGTGTAAATTATCAACAGCATCATGGTCCTAGAATTTCTCTGACCCTCGATTGATAGATCATCCGATATTATACATATACAAAAATGTACAAATGAATTCGCACGTTAGAACACATTATTCTTTCGCCGATACGGCATTATTTATGGAAAACATGTCGTTTTACATGAAGTTTTAATGGGGATATATGCCAGTAGTGCAAATTATTGGCACAGCCGTTATGTTTCCCTCCAACCAATCATTCGGTGAATATTTATAAGAAGAAGATGCATGTAAAAGAATATATATACATATATATACATATACATACATATATATATATATATATATATATATATATATATATATTAGGTAAAATAACGCGTCTTGGAGCAATTTTAGCGCTTAAAACGATTGCATCGATTAATCAGACATACACAGATGACTGTGTTTCCGCAGTGTGCTTAAAATCATACAAGACCAAACAAATATTGCATAAGCTCTTGTACAAATGTCATGCAGTATTTCTCAACTTTTTGGAACATTCTATTTCATTTAGTCAGCTTTCCATCTAGCAATTATGAGGACGAAAATATCATAAGTAACTGGATTTAAAATATCATATACGGTTTATGCAAAAGTGAACTATCTAAAATTTTTCGCTTTTTGTATTCTATTCGTAGTTTGTGTGTGGTGAAAATAAAAATGAAATGAACAACGTTTAATCCAAAGTTCATATAGATTACGGCACTTTTACCGTGAATAATATATTAGTTCGGTAGTTCTTTGGGCGGAGAATCAAGATCGTACTAAGAATTATTAAAGAAAAAAGAACGATCCGTCGAACAATTGAGGACAGAAAAATTAGACACTTCGGACACATTATCAGAGTAGAAAGATACGAGATGATACGGCTTCTTCTTCAAGGGAAAATTGAAGGAAGAAGAGGGGTTAATCGTAGAAGACTCTCATGGACACAGAACATCCAAGAATGGATCGGAATAACTTCTATAGGCGGGCTAATTTGCGCTGCTAAAAATTGTGACATTTGAATTTTGGTCACGTGATCGTTGCGCGCGAAAATCGTGTACAGCACTTAGAAGAAGAAGAAGAAGAAGAAGACAATAAAACGCCGTACGTTGTTCCGCAAAAGCTACCATGAACTAGTTTACTAAACGAGTGTTTATTTAGAAAATGAACTAGACCGTCTTCATTCGTTAATGTAGCGCGGAGATCTCTTTAAATTTTTTTTGCGCCTACCAGTTAGTAATTAATTGTCGAAATTATTTATCGAGACACATATCACAATGAAGGAGAATAACAAGAATTCTACGAAGCAGTTATCGTTACAAACACTCTGTCTAGTTAATCGATGTGATTTAATGTGAATTTTATAGAGTTATTAATATAATCGTTGTTTTATTAATAATCGATGTTTTTTTCCTCGGTACATAAAATTAATGTATCAAAAAAGACGAGATGTGAGGTAAGTCCGAGATGGAAATTACCGCTACCAAAAATTGGTTCGCGTTTATCTACCATTATTCGTATCGACATTTTTACAGGCGCGTTCCTCGAACGTAAACTACTTTTCTTAGAAAACTTGTTACCAGAAAAATGACAAGCTGCTCCTCTTCACCCCGTCTTCCCTCGCGTGTCGGAACTTGTAACGGAAGATGTACGTAAATCGGTAACTTTTTTCGCCACTACGCTACAATAGCCTATTTCGACGAAGAATTTTAATTTCGCTCTCCAGCATGCCGGTCGTGAATAGTATCGGAAATATTGAGTGGATTTTGCTTTAGAACTTTTTTCACATTTCGCTTTCGCTTTCTTCGCAGACCGAAAAGTCGAACAAAGAAAATTGTTTTTTACTTAACCAGAATTTTACCTTTATTTGTGAGAAATACTGAAATATTCTATTAAATTTCAGAAACCCCTTTTTTTTTTCTTTTTTTTGCTTATTAACTCGAGTCAGTCTCTAATAAATGGAATACGTGTTCATTGAAATTGCTACGCGTTACAATGAAGAGAATTTTTCCCCGTAATCGCCTTTTCGATAATCATTTATTAAAGATGATGACGGGCACACACACATACCAACGCACACATATATCATATATATATATATATATTGTTTATGGCGGGGAAAATATAGATAATACCGCTGCGTAGCTGCTACTTAGGATTACCATGACTGGTTCGACGTTTTTTGTATTCTGTATTAGCAATAGCGAGAAACGGGTGAACGCTTTGTGCTCAATAAAATAATAAATGCCTCTAAAATCGAAATTATTAAAATTTCAAGAAAATTGTTTGTTCTTTTTCACTTCTTGATGAAATCGATAATGGTTTTAAAATACGCACACCAGCGAATCTGTAAACGTTTTCCGAAAATAATAGAATATATATATATATAACGCATTAATAACATAGAAGGAAAGAGGTAGACGAAAAGGAGATAAATATAAATTACGCGTCCGCCACGGTTCTACCGCGATAGGTATGTTAATTTTGGATAAAGACTTAAAATAATGAAACTAAAAGGAGATAAAAATTCGGAAAAAAATGTTAGAAAACAAATGAAATGAAAAGTATCTTTGAAATTTAGGGTGAATGAAATCATTACGATTTTCATTTAAAGATTAAGAATTATTTCAGATATTAATAATCGGTGGATGGTTTGATTACATCGAAGAATAAAAATAATAGGTTAATAGAGACCGGACTCAGTAATAGGGAAACTTTTATTTCCAAGTAAAATATTAAAAACAAAAAAAAAAAAAAAAGGTAATGTTTTTTTGACATTGGCGAGTAATAACAGAAGCATCTAAAATGTAGCGGATGGAGAGCCGTTTTATTTGGAAAGTATCATTAAATTTATGGGGTTTTTAAGATTCGATCGGGCAGCAGCGCATTCTGTTCGTTCCGAATAAACATTACGGATATTTCGGAGGGTTTTATTTTAAATTATTATTTTTTTTTAATCAAAATTATACAAATTTTTCATAGGTCATATATATATTCCTTAAAATAGTTTACATAAAGAATACGGTTTTCTTCAAATATTTCCCTTTAATCATAATTGCTACGCACTAATGTAATTATTTTAAAATACCTTTAAAAACCGAAGTTTGTAAAAATACAGTTTTTTTCTTAATTACAATATTATTTTTATAACTTTCAACAATTTAAAACTGCCCTTTATTTCACTACAAGAAGTCCACAAATTTAATGATACTTTGCGAATAATACGGTTGTTGCTCATTTGCTACATTTTAGACGATTGTAATAATAACTGTTTGGCGCGGAGGTTGCTGGGTGCGCAATTTTTCATTTATAAATCTGGGAATCAGGGCGGTGTTCCGCCGACAGACCTGAAGAACTGAAATTTGAGAAAGGAAGAAAGAGAAAGTTATGGATGTGTGTAAGAGAGATAAAATGTGTTATAAGACTGAAAAAAATATTTCTTTCTCGTTTTTTATCTTGTTAATTTTGTTTTGTTTTTATACTCTTTCCCATCTTTAAATTACAAAGTATCATAGTTAGTTTTGAAATTGACGAAAGTTTAATTTTTATCTACCTAAGGCAACATTATTTAAACGAAATAGTTAAATAGATTTAAACGTAGAAAGCTTTAATGAAATATAGCGTTACCCCAAAACATGATTAGTCAAAAACACTGATAAACATAAATGTACTAAATAAACTTATATTACACTGCAAAAGAACAAAATGAAAAACCAGTACCTATTTGGATGGTGTTCATGAATTCAGTAATATATATGACTGTGTACAATAATCAAAGACGCACTCAGGATTTTTTTTTGGTCGGGGCTAGAATTTAGAAGATGAGTTAGGGAGTGGTAACTCGGTAACTCCACTAAGTACCGATCTATTTCCGTGGTCTGTAAATTAAAATAAAAAAAAAACAGAAAATTAACGAATATTTTTTTTACAAAAATTACAAAACTGACGAATTTTATTTAAAAAATAGTAATAATAATAATAATAGAAACGTAACATTATGTTTGTAATAAGCACAAATTAGGTAAGCATACGAATTTTATTTTTTAAAAATTAGTTAAAAGTATATAATATTATACTTGTAATATAAGCAAAAAGTAAATATGTATGTTTTTTTTTTTAAAAAATTAAGTATAACTAAACATTACAAAACGAAATTAAGATTTCGAAGATTTTTTGGGGGGAGCAATGGCCCCGTGGCACCCCCCTTGAGTGCACCAATGACAATAAGTATTTTATTATCGGCTTACTAACGATATTATAGCAAAAATAGTTTCAATTATCGTACGTATTAAGAAACTGTTTGAATTCATATTTCTATAGAGTAAAATGCTCGTTCGAAGGTATTATAAATTATTTCGGTTAGTATTGAACGTAAGTAAATTTCGCTGCTGCTATTCGCGTTGCATAGGAGAATTTTTTTTGAGGAAAAAGGCAGAAAAGCGAAATAACGAGCGACCGATTGCGAACAGAACTCCGGTTCGCAGTGAGAACGGGTTTCGGTTAATTTATTGGATTAAAATTTATCCGGTTTAGTCGTTTGCGCGCCGAGTTGAACGGCTGAAATTTTCTGTAAAATATACCCGCGAGACTCGGTTATGTTCGGTCGCCTATGCTTCGGTTTCGACTGTAAAATTGAGAAATGGAAATCGTCGAACGACTTTGGTTTCCTCGGCGAACCGGGCGACTTTTATTGTTTCTACGTCTCCACCCACTTCATCATTCTCTGTTTATCTATCTCGATTCGCCGCGCATCCCTAAGGATTATACAGAGAACTTTTCAAGTGCCCTTGCCGCACGAATTCCCTTTCGACCATGCTAAATTTTCGCCCGTCGACGACTAGTTGCCAGCTCGGAATTTCAGAGTTACCCGCTGACGACACATTCTTCCGAGCACAACAAGTTTCCAGTAAGAAAAATTTCATCTGCTTCTTTCCATTTTATTCGCTGTCCGTGCCCTTACTGTCCTCACTTCATATCAATAATTTATACGCTCCACGCAGACAATTAAACGTCTGCCTTTCAATAATAGATGGCTTAACAAGCAAAAATGATAAGTGACCCCCCCCCCCCGATCTTTTTCAGACGTAATATTAAAATATCAGATTAGTCGGTGCGACATATCCCCCGGTTAGCATTGAAAACTTCCCTTCACGTTCTACGAACCGTATGTTCTCTTCTTTTTACTACTACAATATCCAAACTGTCTGACGTTATTTAACACCTGCGAAGGAGATTCTACGAAATACGATAGCGAATATTCAGTTTTCGGACCTTATTCAATCGTTGACTCGCCTGTTTATTTATGTCGTTCTATGTTTCTTCTTTTTCGACAGCGCTTGCGACAATGACCTATCACCGCATTTGTTGAGGATGAACATGGTCTGATGAAGAACCGATATTTCTAAACACCGGCGTTCGGCGAAAACTTTAAATATTGCGTGGGGGGGGGGGATGATTCTACGCGGACGTAATATTTTTAACTAAGGTCGACAAGTTTTGTGAGGAGAAAAGATATACACAACCGATGGAAAAATTTTCTTGACTGCGATCAAAATTATGTTAACAATTTTCAATCTACCTTTAACAATAGTCAAATATCTAATCCTTTTTCTAGACAATTCTCACATTTTCCTGTACAGCCACTTTCCTTGGGATAAATTTTGACAGCAAATTATCCTGGCGTCCTCACCTGTTATTCGTTAAAAATAAGTGCAGTAAATGTATCACTCCTACATTAAAATACCTATCATACAAAAGCCATAACTCTTCTCCCAATATTCTTTTAACACTTTTTCAATCCCTTATCCTCGGCCGTTTCTCCTACGAATGCTCATTATATTCTGTCGCTTCCTCATCCCTTCTTACAATGTTAAATCCACTGCAGAATTCTTCTTTCCGATTAATACTGAATGTACACCATACGTCCCCCACTCATAGCCTTAAATCTTCATTAAGGTTCTCTACCCATACACTTTCAAAGATCCGTTCACTCCTTCCGTGATTCTCTAACAGTTTTCCTTCTCGGACTTTCTGACCTTTAACGTCCTAATGGTGCTGTCCCCGTCCATCAGAAATTCTATTAGACTCCAACATCGACCTCTAGCACTTATAGAATATCTCCTCTTCGAGCCTAGACTACTCTACCAGCCGAGATTGATTTTTCCCTTGCTCAGTTCTCCGGGGGAAATGTTCCCCTTTCCCCCTCCGCATCAGAATTTTCTCGACCCTACAAAGCTATTCAAACCATCAGTCCTGCAACACTGATGATGTGAAATCGTGCCCTGGTTCCAAATCGTCCCATACTGCTTGTTCCTTTTACTCTGACCTGGTTTCATCGTCCTCCCGGCTCCATGACCATTGTTCTATTCTCGATGCCGAACTTTATAGCAAATTCCTAGCCTTCGAATGTATATAGTTGAATCCCCTTCATCCAGCAGTCGCATTTTGATTGTATCTGATTCACGTGCAGCTTTGGCCATCCTTTTCCAGCAAACTAACTACTTTAATCCAATCCCTAGTCCTAAAGCTGATATCACATCCTTCTACCAAATTACTTTCCTGTGAGTGCCAGGCTACACTAGACTCGTAGGTAATTTGTTAGCTGACACTGCTGCTAAGTCAGCTCTGTTATACCCTGTGCCTTGTTATAAAGTTCATAAAATTTTTGGTGCAATCCCAATGGAAGCAAGATTGGCTCTCCATACAAGCTTGCTTTCTGAGGGAGATAAAACATGGTATTGACTCCTGGTTCTCTCCTTCCAACCTTCCTAGAACCCATTTTGTCACTATGACAAGGCTCCCCGCATTGGACATATTTCTCTAACGCACGACCATCTTTTACTTAACTTTGATCCTCTTTTTGAATGCCCCTTTTGTTCTCTCGACCCTGCTCCTTCAACAAAATACTGGAATGCCCTTCTTTTGCTCTTTAGCGCTCTAATTTCCGCATTGTGTCTCTGCAATCATCTCTGGTTAACTCGCCTCATGAATATCGCAGACACTATTTAGTTTCTTTATATAACTATTTGTTTCGCATCATTTAGCGTTCCCCCACCATGATAGTGTCTTGTAATTTTTTTTTTTTTTTTTTTTTTTTTTAATATTTATACACTATTACGAGCTGTCCATCAAGGACATTTAGTAATACGTGTGAATGAACTTAAACATGAAGGGAGGAGTACCCAATGGCACCTACCCGATTACCCCTACCTTAAACAAGGTCCTGCGGTTTCTGGCGTTTCAGTCTTCTTACATTATCAGTAACATCGAGCAATCCTCTAGCAAGAGTGTTCGGATGAGAATCGAGTCTGTCTGCGTGTCTTTTAGCATGAACTTTGATGACATCAGCCACATAATCTACACACAAATCTCGATGTAAGGTTAGATTAGTAACATACCAGGGTGCCTTGGTTAACAACCGAAGGATCTTATTCTGGGAGTGTCTTGTAATAGCCCCGGCAGCTGCACGCAGCAAAAAAAAATAAAATTGAATGTTTCAACTGTGCATGCGTATGCGTATGCATAGCAATAATGAAAATATGGAAAACTGTATTGCGACCACCTCAATTAGCGAAATTTGTTCAGTTAAAAGCTGCATCTCTTTTCCTGAATGCTGAATATGACTGCAATTGATTTCAGCAATGATATCGATTGCGGGCATTACATGACTGTAATTTAGATGATCTTAATTAAGACAGTACCGATATTTTAATGAATTCTTTTCTCCTTCTTGCCCCCCCCCCCCCGTCATCTTTAAATATTTCGTTGATAGAATCTCTATTACGGTATTTTTCAATGAAGATAAAAGGTATATATATACGAATATATAAAAATAAGGCATGCACGATATCTCATAAATGGTTTTTCAACACAAAAAAAAAAAAAAAAAAAAAGGGCAAAACAAATACGACGTAAGCACATAGAGCTCGTAGTGTAAAAAATTAATTCTAGTTTTGTTATGACATTTCGTGACTTGTGTGTCTTAAATCGACGGTTCACCCCTCTAAACGGAAGACAGAAATTATGTAATGAAAAAATGTACACTTGGTGTGTCGATGCAGCAGGCTGCGTGTTTAAATGGAAGACAGCCATTACAGAATATTATGATAAAATCAGAATCGATATTGATGTCCCACCTCTTACGCTGTTTGTTTAATGCAACTAAACTACTTTGAAAACAACCGGTTGATTATTAGTAATCCATACTTTGGAATCAATAAAACAAACTACGTGCGAACCGGTTATTAAAATCTAGCCGCAAAAAAGAAGTTACTTTATGCCGCCTGCGCATTGACAACGCAAAAATATCCCATTCTTATGTATATATTATAACACAGGGCTTTTTCTATCAGATGTTTTGTTCCTTTATCTATTCACCATCTTCTGGCAGACTGCCCAAAGTTCAACCTATTCCGGTCCCAACTACGGCTCTCTACTTTTCTATCTGAAATTGTTGAAGGCAATGAATAAAAAGTTCAGTTGCTCCTCAGATTTCTGAAACTGTCGAATATACATCATCCGAACTATATCAATCCGTACCATTGACCAATGTTACAGTGTACATGGCACACGTTAATGGATAAAAAACAAACGAGCATATCGACAATTTTAGTCACACAGAAAGTTCTGTAAATCGGGTTAAGGACTAATTAATATATCGGATAATGACACTAAAATATTCCCTATTCTTCTTTTTTACTCGTGTTAACTGATGCCGCCGGCCCCTTCAGTTTCAAAATTGTCTGATCTGATTAGGGATTAGTTTGGGTTCTAGGAAGGCAAAAAAATTCCTACAATTTATAATCACATTCTCTGCCAGAATTACACACTATCTCGGGGAAAATGTTGTTGGAAAAGGAACTTCAATTAAAAGCGATCCCATTCAAGTACATTTATAATCACTTGCTCTGAACGTTGTGATTCAGTCCTATCTTATTTTAATAGTATCTCCTCATCGTATAATTAGCTTCTTTTTTCTCTCTTTTTTTTTTTTTTTTTCCGGTTTGCAGACAGTTGTAAAAATGTATTCGTAATGAAAATTTTTAAGTGTTAGCAACAAAAATGTAAACTTTTAAATAGCTAAAAAATGATTTATTGTTGCAATTTTTGCAACTGGAAGAAGAGAAAAAAGTCATAAAAATATAATATTGAAACATACATATTGCGGGTTAGAATGAAAATTATTTTTTTGAACACCGGAAAAACTCCGGGACACAGTTATATTCTCGGAAATATATTTGCGCTCAGACACACAGGCCCGAATATATCTCCGCCGGTGTGATTTAATCGTAACTCCGAAAGACGTCGCACAACGAATATATGTTGTCATTCCAAACACGTTTACTTCTTGCGTGGGGTGATTTAATATATCACAACTCCGAAAAGCGTTAGCTGCGTGCTGCGCACTGTGTTCAAGAACGTTCTGTTATTTTATGCGTTTGGAGTGTTACACTGAGTTGGAGTTATATACGCAACATAGATTCCAATCAAAAACTGGGTATGAGGTAACTTTGGCAGAGTTGGAGTTGAGAAGCGAATATATGTACCTCCAGTCGGGAAGGACACATATAGGTGTACCCAAAAAAAGTGCTTTAGCCGAGTTGATTTGTGCATCTCTACCATATAGGCATTTTTAAAGTTTATCTATTTATTACTAATATTTTAATTGAAAATCGAAAGATTTTTGTATAATTGTAGGTACAACTTAAATTTAAAATTTTCGTATATGTATGTATATCGCAAACATGAAGGAGAATGTAAAATGCAGAAATTTCATCGCCGCTTTAGTAATGATTTTAGAGGTAAAATTTGAGGTCGGGGGAACTGAAAATACCTATAATAGGGGTTGAATACAAATTGCGCGATTTGTTGAAAGTGAGCAATAAGCAAACACAAAGCAAGAACATTTAGGTGAGATTTTTTCGGAACTGGGGAATTTTTGTTTTTTTCTTGTGAAAGCAACACATCCTGTACCGTGTTTAACTGCTGTGGCTATTATAGTACGAAGATGCGCAGTTTGTTTTTATAGATATCTGCTTATTCCGCTAGTTCTGATAAATTGTGTTACAGATAAAATTGCATGGTGGGAATTCTCAAGAATGTTGGTGACTGTTTTGTTATTAATTGAAGGGGGCCGGTGAGGTGATAGTGCTGGACAGTCGCACAGTATGTGAGTAGTTGAGGGAGCAACATCTTGGCCACAGAAAGCCTGGGCGACCGGGACAGTAAACTTGAATTTTAATTTTCATCCAGTCCGGTTAGCGATTTAACGATATTATGGTTCGAGCTACGATTAGATTGCTTAGTTTTTATAAAGCGACACCAATAGCATTTTCATGGCGATTTCAGCTCCTTTCGGTGAAGCCTGATATCGAGAATTTGCCGGTTGCGACATCTATGTATATATATTACGCGTCTACTATATTTTAAGTTTTTGGAAACTGAACTCTTATAGAACATTCTCAAAGTAAATAATACATGTCTTTTCCGACAAAAAAGGAAGTGAAACGTTGCCAACATTTTCAAATTTGTCTTACAGGAATATACTCTCGTAGATTAAAACAAGCTGGGAGCAAAATCAGAAAGAGATAGACAGTACGCTGTTGATGTATTTTTTTTACAAGACCGAAAAAAAAAAAAAAAAAAAATAACAGTAAAAAGAAAATATTTTTGAATAAGTGAAATGTTAAAAGTGAATCTCAGGGCCTTGCGCTAATTTACACAGTGTAACGTACGCGTTAATACTAATTAAATTTCTCTATCGAACTATCTAATGATAACATATTGAACTTGAAATAAAGTCGCATTTATATTTGGGAAATACCTATTGCATTCTCAAAAATGTTCTTGCGGAAGTTTTAAATATTCGAAACCCCTTGTTCGTTTTATAATGTTTCTATTGAAGTGTTCTCATTGAATTTGGATAAGTAACCATAAAAGTTGTCAGCGTTATACTAGAAACAGTTTAAAATTTTAAATTGGTTTCTCTACTTCTGAGCGAATCATTATATATACATATATAACTCGGCCATTTTGGCCTCGCAATTGACCCCTCTTGCTTTCATTTCTGTCTCTTTTTCTTCTATACTTTATATAAAATTAGCAAAATTTACAACGTAATTCATACCGGTATCAACACAAAAAAAAAATAACATAATCACAAAAATCCTATCCCAACATTTAACTTTCATTATATAAAATGAAGACATTTTTTCTTTAAATTTTTTCGTTACATAATTCGTTGCCTAAAATTGTGACATTTTTAAAATAACAATAACAAAAATCTTATAAAATATAACAAACGTTATATAAAATTGGGGCATTGTTTGGGACATTTTGCATTACAAACAATTGGGACATTTTTTCAAATGGAGGGTGGCCTAAGAATTACGTTGTAATTAATATATATATATATATGTACATATATAAATGTATATATGTAAAGTGTTTTTTTTCTTTCCGTTAACAAATTACTTTTATTCGAACACAGTGAATAATCCGCGTAAACCAGCTACGGAGATATATGTATATTAAACTTCTTGAGAACTCTGAAAATAACTTCAAAGGCTTCAAACAGTTAAAATCAAATCACTTTTCCCGTTGCTATTCTGAATTAATTGTTTTCCTCTTGTTACATTTTTTATTTGTTCTCTGCAATATAGAATGACTTTTTCCATAACCTCTTTGCAGATTTTGAAAAAAAGAGTGTATCATAAAAGTTTCCTCTGTCGTTTGACGGTGTTTGTTGTTCTAATTTATTATAACGCAGTTTTTCCACTACACCATGAAATATTTAATAATGTTCTCTATCTTTAAAGTTACGCTTATTTTAAAAGTCGAGATTTTTAATTTTGACTGACTGCAAACAGAAGTGCTGTTGTTTAAACGTTACATATTGTATCGAATTTTAAATTTTGTTTAGTCGCAACCAGCTCTTTCTCAACAATACGCATTCCGATTTTGCGAACTTGTAATCACAAATTCCGAACGGCTGCAATTTTCTCTGCTCAACTGTAAAGTATTGATTTATATACGTTAGGTGTGGAATTCTCTGCGTGGGGGATGCAAACTGTTCTACTCAACAATTCTTCTTCTTTTTTCAAAGCCCAAAATGGCATTGTTTCCTGGGAAGTTTACGCTTCCTTGTAATTCTTTTATTTTTCGAAAAGGTGAATATAATCTTGCTTGTTACTCACGTATTATTGAGACAAATCGCGCAACTTTTTTAAACTGACTCTTTGGTAGTTTGCGATTCGATGTTCTTTATCTGGTCCGTCACAAGTCGGAGTTTTATTTATCGTAAAAACGTTAAGATCGCTCCGACCCTGTCGTCACCTCCTTTTCCGGCACATTAATATTTAATTTCCTTTTTGTACTTTTTTACGCTTCACAGACTGGCGGCCGGTTATTCAATCGCAGCCTGTATTATAATTCGCAAAAGTGGAAAAAAACGAAAGAACCCGTTTGAACGGAATACCCCCTCGGGCTCATTATTAAATGTCAATAAAAGGGTATTTCGTTTAATTCAATGCGGTTACTCCTTGAGACAATGGATTGATTATCTAGAAAAGCTTTCGCCGAAATAAGCCGACCATCAATCACATCCTCTTCAACGTGCTTCCCCACTGCTAAGGAGGAGGATGAAAGGGCACAAAAGAAAAGGCAAAAACTCTAACCTATTATTTCGTTTTTGTTAGTTACGGCTAAAAGAATTATTCCCGTTTTTCTATGTACTTTCGCAACTGCTTTGAAAGCTCCCGTTCCGCCTTCGTCTTCCGTTAGGACGCCTTTTTTTTTCGTCGTTTAATTTAATTTATTTCATCGCTTGCAACAAACTTTAACTTCGATTTCACCACTCCGCTCTTCTTTATCGCCGTCTTTTTTAATGTCGCTTAATTATTTATTTGTTTCGTTTGTTCTCCACTCGTCGGTTGTTTCGTTTTTATTTTAGATTGACTTTGTCTTTTTCGTTATTAAAACGAATTAATCTTTTATTACCGGCCAACGTACAAATCTAAATTAGTCGAAAAATCGTTTCATTCCAGATTTCGTTGTTTTCTATTAAGAATTATTGTGTCAGCTTTGCGCTTCGATGGTTATCCCCCCCCGCCGTCACAGTTAATCGGAACGTTTTTAAGTTTCAATCTATAAAATGAACATTTTTGAACCGTCGACAACATTTATTTACTTTTGAAATGAGTTATAAGGAAATAGCGCGGCGACGGTAATATGTTAAAAAACGAGATCAGAAATATACATAAACTAACAAGGCGACCCCATATGACCTTGGGGAAACGAATTTCAATGATTTTTTTGGTTTAGTGGTGGTATACAATATGGGTATATTATGTGTAAAATATTAAGGGGTGCAATACTCAAATATAATCGAGAAAAACGAATTTAAAATTTCTCCACACTTTATGTACAGTAGTTATATAGAACGTTCCGTTTTTGAAATTGCCGTGGCCTAAGTATCAAATCTAGTTGTGCGCATTTATTTATTTTTTCCTTTTTTTTTTTTTCAAATATAAATACTTATAAATTTATTTATTTATCAGAAAAGTAAAAAATAGTTTATTTAATTACTCATTCGTTTATTTTTCATTACTTACTAAAACAATGCTTTTTTATTATTTATTTCATTAATTTAATTTCTACCATTCAAATAGAAATTAAACTTGAAGAAATACCGAAAAAAATATTGAAAAAATCAATAAGTAATAAAAAAATAACTGAATGGATAAATAAAGAAATAAATAATTTTTTTCTTTTTTAATAAATGAATTAATGAAACTGGTAGGTGTTACTGATATTTCTAGAGGTGGTTTGTCGACAGCTACTGAGTGTTCACGATTATATATGGAAGAGTGGACCATTCTGAGCCGCTCGCTCTCTGAAAGATACTTATGTGAAGGTCATCGTCGTGTGAGGTTAAAAGGCCGCAGAGTCCGTTAAAAACTTTATGTAAAGTACAATTAAGGCGAGTTTTCTCTCGTTACTTTCGTCAAAAAGTATATACTCTACTCTTCTGGCGCGCAGTGTAAAATATTCGATCGTTGATTTCCATTATCGATTATATTTACACTTGTTCCTTTTGTGCCGATTTTCGCCTAAAATCTTCCTAATTTCTCTTCCTTACCACTGTTCTGTCGATGTCTCTATTATTCGCCTTCATAACCTTTCTCTTGTTTCATCTTACATTCGGGCTTCCTCTTCACAATGCTCTTTTTCCATCCGAATAAAACCGTGGCGCTGATCATACACTGTTATCCGTTACACTTTCGAACGTTGCCTTTCATGTTCCGGTTCGTTAATTTTTCACTATATTGATAACATCGTCAGAGACCGAAATTTAATTTCGATCATTTTTCATTTTTAGCTATAGAAACGTGTCTGAAAAAAAGAAGAAAAATCACATTTGCAATCGACGTTTATTCCTTTTAAATTATGATTTTAATTTCTTATACTGCGATTTGTTTTTTTGTTTTTTTTTTTATTATTATTATTAATAACCGGCGGTGTAACATAAACACACTGTGGCAAAATCATGCTGAAAATTTTTTCGTGTATCATATATATAATAAAACGTTCTACTGATAATACTATATTATTAGATCGCGCATGTGACTTACGTATTCGTGTATTGCACGAATTCTTAATAAATTATCTTTAAAGTGTGTTGGAAATGAGTGGCTTCGTTAAGAAAAAAAAAAGTTTGGTCATTTGACACGTTTTTTTTTTTGTTTTTTTTCCTTTCTCCTAGGCTATATTTAAGAATTTGATAATATTTCACTACTATTCAGATAGAAGTGCAAAGCGACTATTTGAAAATACGTATTCGCTTCATCGCGTTATAGCGACACGTCAACTAACAAAATTGATACGATGGAAATCGCGTAATGATTTTAATCGAATTAATCTAAAAGTTGAGAGTACCAAACATGGAAAAGAGAATTTTTTTTTTTTCGTAGTAAAAAAGTAATTGTATCATCTGCATATGTCTGTCGTAAATTTACTGGAGTTATTTATTTGTAGCATGCAGAAGTTTAAAACATTTAACGCTAACAATTAATGGCGCTGCAGGGTAGAATCGAAGTAAGTGAAGTCCTCCGAACCCCCGCAGATGTTGGTGAGCAAAGGCCTTTAGTAAATATTTAAAGCTTTCAGAGTGATTACTCGTAATAAATAATTTTCGGAAACAACTGTATTTTAAAAGATATATTTATTCGCTTAACGTTTCGATTAGCTTACACTGGCCATCATCAGAAGCAAACTGAAGAACGGAATGAAAATCAGTTTGCTTCTGATGATGGCCAATGTAAGCTGGTCGAAACGTTGAGCGAATAAATATATCTTTTAAAACACAGTTGTTTCCGAAAATTATTTATTAAAAGACCTTTAGTTTTTATAAAAAAAAAATGAAAATACTAACGAAACCGATAACAAATTTATCCAAGTGAATTTCGCGGTGCCCGTTTGTAAAGTACATGGGGAGTTTTGTTTCGTGGAAATTATTTGTAAAGGTGTAGTAGCCTACTGGATTAAGGTCGAGAAGTTATTAACCGATATCCGGAAGACAGATGAATGTAATTATGTTAATTAAGATATATGAGCGAAGAATTAGTTGTGTAGTTCGAGTAGTACAGCTTAATACAACTTTCGCATAATGAATCATATTAAGCTACGACGGTCGAAAAATAGATAGACGTCGTTAAGTTCGGGCCAGCGGCGAACTGTTTCTCAAAGTCCGAAGCGGGGGCCAACTGAATGCCGGAATATTTTGCGACTTTTCCGTCTTTGTTTGCCGATGGTCCGCTTTTCTTGTAATTAATTAATAAAGTTACACTCGAGCTGGCCTTACCGCCTTCCAAACATCGCATCGTCCTCCGCGCTGATCCATCTAGCCACTTAAATTGACAACTGATCATTCCCCGCCGGCCACGAAGCACAGTTTTTGCTGTCTTTCTGTCGATCAGAAGGACTACTATTATTTAGCCCCTCGCGAATGCGCATTAATTCGCCCCCACCGAGTAAAGAGAATTCCCTCCGCGTGTACAGATCGTCCATTATTTATCTCCTAATTGAAACGCTTTCGCTCGATTTCAACGCCATTAATACACGTGGCATATGAAAATTCCTCTATCCGTCCGTGTCTTTCTCGGGCTATACAAATTGCGCGCTTTGTTAAAAGTAAACGAATTAATAAAGGTCGTCTCTACGAACACAGGGGGGCATTCTGCCAACAAAATGGCACACCCTTCTGAAGTGATTTGCGAGATGTTCCTATTATAATAAAAAATATTTCAGCAGCTCCGATAAAGACGCAGAGAGATACAAATCGAATTTGAATCATCTTGTAGAGACCGCTCAGCTTTTCTTCAGTAGGACACCCCCTCGGTACACTATTTAAGTGCTTAATCGCTTACGTCCTCCACATAATCTCCCCTTAAACATATGTTTCGCTACGCAAAAATACTCTTCTCTGAGAAAGCATATTCTTCTTCGGTAGTTCCCGCTTTTTTCCCTTAATCAGCAGTCCGCCCTCGCGAATTCAGGAACTAAGCTCAATATTTCAGTTTATATACGATAATTCTCCGATAAAATTTAACTCCGGGGCTGTGTGACAGTTTTACACGGGCCTAACGAAAACTCGATTTTATCTCGTTACTATAAAGAGTTGCGTGTCCTACTCTTTCTTTTTTTCTTCGTAGCACCGTACTCAGTCTCGAGGGTAGGCGACTACCTCCACAGGTGTACGTTCTATCTGTACAGGTCGTGTTCATGGCAATTAATGTACACACGACGCGAGACTACACTTGGAACTGATGACGATCGTTTGATTTATCGATATACACAAGTGCAGTTCCGTGCGTGTACGTTTACTATACACCAACTCTAGCATATGCATGTTTCTAACTTCCATATGATTCTATTAGCGATTAATTAACTATTATTATTTATGTGTCGTCGCCTGCGATCGAAATGACTTCCGTGACAAAAGTCAAGTACTCTCTAGCCAACTAGAGAGACTATCGCGAGAGCCTCCGTTTTAAGAGAAACCCAAAAAAATTGTGAATTATGGAATACTCGGTCTGGACAGCGTGCTAACAAAAATGCGATGACACCGATCATATACTGCGGCAAAAACATACATATGTAGCTACAAAACAGACGGACTGACTCAAAATTTCTCTGCTGATGTGTCACTGTCAGCATTCAGTTCATCTGTTCTTCGATCCCCGTATACGGGGTTTGCTAAGGTGTCTCACAAACTCCAGCACAGATCAAAGCGGTGTACCCGAATTTTGGACTAAATTCTTTTTTTCTTCTTTTATACCATGAACACAATCTCTCCGGTTTCAGTTTATTCGTAAGAAATGTATTATTCGAAACAAAACGCGACCAGATTGTTGTACATGTGTATTCGAAAATCGTGACGGTGAAAACACGGTAAACACTCAATGAACAAGAAATCGCAAAGACAAAAGATTATGAGCATCGCGCGAGTCAATGATCTTTTAAAATAGCATCTATTTCAGTAGTACATGAATTTAACGAACAAAACGAAAATCAGCAAAATGGATTAGTCAAAATAAAACGATTAAAACGCTCTCATATGAAGCGGAGTAAATGATGAAAAAATTTCGAAGAAAAAATCTTCATAGTTAATAATTTATCACACCGCGAAAGCCCAATTATTAAAAACTTTAAAATAATCGAAACACGGACTACACGGCCCCTGTCTACAAAATCCGGAGCCATACGAATTATACGAAATTAGAACTTTCTCAAATAAGAACTAGGTGCGTCAAAAGCGACACCGGATTTTAATGAGAATTTTAAATATCGGTTCGAAATTCCAACATTGCTGTTGCGTCAGGTGGTGGTCCAGCACGCTCGTAATAGCTAGAAGTTCCCCCGGTATTAGCTCGAGGCGTTAGACGCTCGTTTTTTTCCACTTAGATAAGAGCTTACAAAAATTACATCATTATTATTCCTAATGCTGAGACTATGATTAAATTAGATAAGAAAAATATTTACGCAATTTCAACTTTCTTCGTCAAAGCCTTGGGCACAAGGCGCGTATTATATCCCCCCTGGTGACACGGGAGTAAGTTTTTACGAAATCTGCATACGATATCCGCATTTCTACCTTCTTCCTCTTTCGTTCCCTGGGAATTTTTTACAGCCCTGTCATCATCT
The DNA here is from genome assembly GCA_039619475.1 of Icerya purchasi. NCBI lineage: Eukaryota > Metazoa > Arthropoda > Insecta > Hemiptera > Monophlebidae > Icerya > Icerya purchasi. Next base: position 247,177,266 of record CM077115.1, read on the forward strand.
GTTTCGGTCATTTCCGGGTTTTTCTTCTTATTTCCCGAACGATACCCATGTGTACTTCTTTAATTTTTTTTTTTTTGAAACTTCGAAAGTTGTTCAAAACGTGGCATTTTGCGATTATCCGATTTACGTTACATATACAATCGGTTCTAAACACGCGTTAAAACAACGAAAGCAAGAACGAAAAAGAGTGGTTGTTCAGATCTATTTTTGATTGTTTTCTTCCATGATCTCATTAATAAGCTTCGAATAATTTTACTTTTTAACAAGGTATGTATTTTCTCGAATGGATCGGTTCAAATTCGCCGAGGCCGATGAAATATATTTTCCGTTTTTTTTTTGTGCAAAGTTGCGGTTACAAAAAAAAGTGGAAAGCAGAATGCGGAGAAACGTAGGTTGGTGATTAATAAAGTCGAAATGTAGAGGAATTATATGGAGGTGTCTTTAGAGCGTTGCTAGAAGAACAAAACGGTGAATTGAAGGTAACGAAGAAGAGGAAAAAGGAAGCGATAAACCGATGTAGGAGAACGAATTGTAAAAATGAAAGATTCAGTAAAATGATTTTTACCAGATAGCACGAGTGTATCGTGCGGATAAAAAAGTCGAGGAGCGTTTTCTTTTCAAATACGAATATACCCCTTCTAAAATGTGAACTTTCGAAGTGCATAGTCATGAAAAAGCGCACGGATAATATGCAAAAGTGCATCTTGCCACAGCACGATTTCTCACAGTACTTGCTATATGATATGTATGTCGGCGCAGTGAGTGACATAAAAAATAATAAAAAAAAAAACAAAAAAAAAAAAACTTTAAAAATAGCCTTTTATTTATGCACTAAAAAGAAGCATAAAACAACTTTATTAGTGTGCGACTAACGCCTGTTAACATTAAAATCTGAAACTACAAAATACTATTTTGAAAAATAAAAGAGGGGGGCGCAGTTACAAAAATATTCGCGGTGTGTGTGCGTGGTATTGTGATGCACAACAATGGAACGACATTAAATAGTGATCGTAGTTTTGGCTTAGGATGTATTATAATATTAATATTTAATCATTAATCTGCGGCTTCACCGCTTTTATTTTTCAGAATATTTTCTAGTTTCAGATTTTAATGTTAACATGCGTTAGTCGCACACTAATAAAGTTGTTTTATGCTTCTTTTTAGTGCATAAATAAAAGCTTACTTTTAAACAATTTTTTTTATTTATTTATTTATCTTTTAGTCTGGACTTTTTACACTATGTATTTCAATAAAAAACAATAAATTTAGAATTTTATTTTATTTTGCTTTATTTTATTCGGTACACCTTGATTATAGGACATTTACAGAAATTCGTGTTACATTTTATTATTAAATAATTGATCGCGTTCTTTCGTATTGTCTTTTGTTTTTCATACGATACATACGGAATCCTCAGCACATGAAACACAATGTTTTAGCGCGATATTTCCATTGATATATCACATGACCGAAAATAAATATATTTTTTCGAAACTTTCGAGCTTTCGGCGCCGCAAGGGTCCGGTTTTAAAGTTGGAAACTCAAATGTTCCAAAGTAAAGAAACACACAAGGATGCGCATTTTTTTAACCTGGTTCAAAATTTTTAGCTATAAAGCTGAGCCAGAAACGGCGGAGGGGGGTTACACGTCTTTTTTTTGTGCTTTTTTAAACTTTTAGTAAACTTCCAATATTCCGTTAAGAAAATGAAATACGAGTTTGCCCGTTGGGCGAGTTTGAAAAACCAACTGTATAGTTTATCGGAAATTACGTCATTGGTGACCGAACGTTTCTTGTAAATGCAGTTTCTTTTCTCTTTTTTCTCCCTTCGTTTTTCTTATTTTTACCGCGCTAAGCCAAAACTTGTTTTAAACATTTTTTAAGGCTTCACTTTATTTTTTAGGTTTTTGTAAGAAGATTCTGTCGAACCATCAAAGGCGGCCCCACCAATTTTGATTTTTATGTAAAAGATTATCGATACGTTAGAATTTTCGAAAGCTGTCGGAGAGGGGGAAAATTATAAAATGTCGGTCTAGAGTATAAATTACGAGTAAATACCTAGAAAGGGATCCTCTTTTTTTTTTCTTTTGGGATACGTCAACCGTGTCGTCTACCCAATACGTAGCATTGTAAATTATATTAAGAAAGGACAAGAAATTGAGGGAATAAAAGAGTTTTGTAGGATGGCGCTGACACTATAAGAAGTAGGGAGGCCAAGAAAAACGACATTCGAATTAGACGTGATTCGTATTACGATTATATAGTTAAGCTTTAAAGGCGCAAAGACGACTGAACGAGAAAAAGAAACGGAAAAGTAAAGCAGAGTACGATTGGCGAACTGCGGAAGAAATAATAGAATGACCAACGTTAGGCAAGAGATTGGATGTATTGAAAGGCAGAAAAAATGAGGTTTAGAAAAGGATAGAAATCGGTTCAGAAATCATGATGAGAACAAGAGAGCCAGTAAAGACTTTGAATGGAAAATCTACTTATGAACTGATCACACTGATTGCAACTGAACGCGTTAACCAATTCGTTTTCGCCAAAAATGCTGTAAAGATGTGAGAAATGTTGAGCAGATCAATTAAGACGGAACGAGATGCAAATAAATTGGATATCAAGGAGCGAATGTGAAAAATAATTGGATCAAGGTGCAGGAAAAGGAGAACAGATATCTAATCAAACACTTTTCGAGAATAGTCGGAGGATAGGAGAAATAATATCGAGGAAGAATGCGAAAAGGGATGCGTCTAAGGTTGCTGTGAATTCGACGAGGAAAATGGAGGAGGAAGAAAATTCGGGAATAGCTAAGAACGAAAGCGACCCCAACCATCCGTGAAGATAATTGTTTAGGAAGGGCAGAGTGAGGATAAAACATGATTGAACTAACTTTGTACGGCGGCATGGAGAAGAGATTTGATGTCCGTGAGAAGAGTGAAGAAGGAGCGCATGATAAGCCACCTGGAACATGTCATGAGAGGCGGGAAGTACGGACTCTTGAAATTGGTCCTCCAGGGAAAAATTTTGTAGAAAGCGGTTTCCAGGTAGGAGATGGAACTCTTAGATGAGAGATCTGCGTCGTTGAATGCTGCATGCGTCCCTCTGAGAAGATTTTCCGGAGGAGCGGTGTATCTTACATCATGTGGATCACCATTCGGAGACAGAAGGAAATGGGAAGGTGGCACAAAGCAAGATTAACTTCATAAGATCGGAATGTGAAAACCGCTGAGAGACAGATTTTTCTAGGTAGATTGATGAAGAAAAGATAAAATATTTAACAGATTGGCGAGGGAGTTATTGAGCTTGTAGAGTAGACAAGAATATCATCTCGGCAGAGAGTAACGACGTAAGGGAAAATTAAAGGGTGGCGTGACATGAAAACAGAGATATTAAAAAGTGTAAGGCTCAAGCCGAAGACTTCGGAAAACTACTCTCTGGAAGCAGTGTGTTACGAAAAATATTAATAACAGCTGTTAAAACTCGGCATTCTTATTCTCCTTATCGGTGCTTCTTACATGCTCTCATTTCCTTCTGCTTCTGTTATTCCTGCTCTTAAATTAGTCTTATCCTCTATCCTCAAACGTTTAAAATCACAACGTTATTTTCTCCTTCTTTACATTTCTCGGACTAATGTTCTCGTTGGCAAGCCCGTTAGAAGAAAAAGAAAAAAAAATAATAATAATAACCACGAAAACGAAATGGACAGGAATATCGGTGGAGAGCCTTTTTGTTTCGTAAGAAAATAGACATTATCAGAAACGGAGATGGCATCAATGAACGCGGAAACGGTAAAAAAATATCTACGAGAAACAGAGGTCAGCAGCCCACAGGGTATCCGGACGGAAATCAAACGTATTGTCGGAAAATACGATGATACTCCCCGGTCACGAGAGCAGACGTTTATTGTATTCAAAAAAAAAGGGGTTATTGAAATTGAGTTCAAGTTTCTTCTTTGCAATTCTAGAATAGCAGAGTTGTACCACGAGTATTAAGAGCGGTGTCCGAAAGGTTTTTAAGAACGAAGTATGGAATACCGTTAGAGTTGGAGGAGTTAGCAAAGAGGCACGCAGGTTACGAGAAAGAGTACGCTGCGCTCTATTATTCGTTGAAGCAAAGGATAGCAAAATCGCCGATAGAAGGAGAACATTGAAAAGTACGTTTATATGTAACGTTTTCGTGTTACGTTTTTTTGTTACGTTTTTCTGTAAGACTTTGAGCCGTTATCTTTTGTTGCTTCTTTTTTTCGTCAATATTTTTTCGGAAAAATCAAAAATGAAGAAACGTCACGCCTTCGTTCAGCGTACTTGGAAGCTTTACGTCGTCATCGAAATTTACTACACGCAGTAGTAAAACTGCTTGATAAATTTCTTTCTCGACAGCAGACGTCTTTTTTACTGGCAACGACATGTAATAATAAATTCCTATTTACAACGATCGCAGCTGCGCAAGGTACATCAGCGGAACAGCTTTTCATGCACGTGTGTGTGTGTGTGTGTGTGTCGGTGTGTGTGCATTAAAGAGAAGCAGTAGAAAAAACAGATTTGTGCGAGAATTTTCGCGACTTCCGCAGAGAGCCGTGTCGTCACCAATTTCGTCGAATTTCTTCCTATACATATGTACATATATTTATTTTCGTCTGCACGAGATTCGTGTTCCAATTTCGTAGCGACGAGGTGGTGAAAAGGAACAAAATAGAAATAAAGTTCGACGCGGACGAAATTAAGGTTAAAAATTTTTCCAAGAATTTTCATTCGCGATTAGAACGGCAAAATTTCGAATCGGCTAGATGACTTTTTCTGCTTGTCGCTTTTCAATATTTCCATTCGTGTTGATGAAAAGCCGTCGCGCATTAAAAAATCGGAAAATTTCGATAAATTTTTAGGTTTTTTTTCTTTTTTTCTTTTTCGTTCAAACGGTAATTTTCTCGAAAATGCAGAGTCGGCTCTATTGTGAACCGTAATCGGAGTTATCTTTCGCAGACGGGGAAATTGTCTGCAGCATTTACGAATTACAAAGACTCCGCACGATTCCTTTCTTTTTTTTTTCGGCGAGTTCGTGTTGAACGGAATTTCCACTGAATCGCACATGTGAAAATATCGAAAATTATCACCATTCGCGCTGCTCGATTTATGTGAAACTGTCCATGGTTGACGAGCTCCCAAATATGGAAAAAAAAAAACCTTCTCCACCGACTCCTTGAAAATATTTCCTCGTCTTTCCCTATTTTGATTCGACCGTTTCCCGTAAGCTCTTTCACACCGCTGCTGCCGTCGGTACGCGAGAAGAAAAACAATATAATATCTAATTTTATCTCTCTCTCTCTCTTACGCGCCTTCGCTGTTTTTATGACTCTCTTTTGCATTATTCATCGTCTAGGAGGTATAATCCTTTTCCCTTTTTATTATCCGCTGTCGGTTCGAAAAACCGATTACTATTATTTTTTCAAACTGCGAACGATTAAAATCTGGAACATTTACCCGTTTCAAATTATATAAAGCGTATGGTTAGCAGCGTGTTTCTTTTTTCTTTTCTTTTTACCATTACGAGTGTTATTTTGCTTTTGCAGTTACGTAACATTCGTCCTTTTTTCATTATTTCAAAAACGTTCCCATATTAAGGAGCTTCTTATCTACACGTCTTCATTTGTAGATTCTTGTTGAAATTTATCACAATGCATGCAACGTAGAATGTGTATGAAAAACTCGTACACTATTGGAATCGAGGTGAGCATCGTAATTTCAGTTCATTCAATTTTACATCTCAAAATTCGTTCAACTTCACAGTACTTGCGGATAAATTTTAAATTGTAAGCAGTTTTTAAATTGCTTTGCACGAAATTCACTTTAAATAGGGGAAACGTAACCCCGAAAACTTTAAAATTTTTCACGCAGCCGCACTTCTAGGTTATTTTTCAAATCGTTTTAAATTTAAACTGTTTCGATAACATATTCGAAGTGAAGCAACGAAATGGAATATGAAACTGGCGAAGTCGGTCGGAACTTTTAGCGAGACACGTTCGATTTCTAATACAAGTGCAGCCCCGACGTGTACGCGCTTGTACCACGATGGTACTACCAGGATGCAAAGATATTAAAAATAGTCATTTCCTTTATTAATTACTTTTTGCGCGTCGCCAATGGGTTTCGAACAATCGAGAAAACAGAATTATTTGAAAAGGGCGTATTAAATATATAAACAGTGGAACCGGTCTTGAGTCTGGCCTCATTCTCAATATCGGTCGCGTTCAACAGGAGATTCGGGTTTCATTTGAATAAAAGCCTTTAGCTTACTGAATGAAAAAAAACTCGACGTGCGGAAAAAGGAAGTAGGGTAATGGCTGAAAGAGTGGTGTAAAGTAGAGATGGCCACAGTAGTAAATTATTATGTTCTGCGAACTCATAATGCGCGCGCATGTTGGAACATTTATTAATAACAAGTTTTATGTTTCACTCTTAAGTGTGTCTATAGTGAAATCTAATATGGAGATATATGATTTTATGTGATGCGGACCGCGGAGTTATGATGCATTTCCAAAGTGGCCCGTAAGATCATTTGGGTTGACTATCCCTGCCCTGGTGTAAAGAGTATAAATCAAAAGATACGTTTCGAATCATTCCATTTTATAACTTTCTTTTATTGTTCTCTTTTATTTATTTGTTTTTTTTTCTTTCTTTACTTCTTTGTATTTGAAGATATTTAGCTGCCTTCATGTATCGGTATGCAGTATTTACGGTGTAGGTACGTATTTGTATGTGTCTACTATATTGTTATGAGTTATATAATCTTAAGTTGGACTAATATTATGATGTATAGGATAAGCAAGAATAGTTGTAATTCTTCCGGGCTAATGCTCTTTGGTAGCAAACCCAAGGGGGGTAAAAACAAAAAAAAATAGTTGTAATTTTGTATTTTAAATAAAAGTTAATGAGAGTGTCGACGGGCATTCACACAACGGGCATACTTGCTCTGTCAGACACCCGCAACTTATTTTAAATAAAACAAAAAAAAGAAAACAAAACTGGAATCGAAATGGTATATTATATCCTTTTCTTTAGTTTGTTGTCGCGGCGCAGGGGAGCTTTGTATGATCTCATACGGCAGTTCCTGCATAAAATAGTTTAACATTTAAATTAAAAATTAATGTCTGCAATTCAATGACTATCGCGGACGAGGGTAACAACATTGGTCGATAGGAAGCTTCGATGTAAGTGGAACAATTTCGGTTTCGACTAACGCGATTGATCAACTGTCAGATAGCAACATTTACAGCATACACATACTTAGACGTATGCTTCGATTTATGAAAGCAAAAGTTATTCTCGGTAATCTCAAATATTGAAATGTTGTCGACATACATATATAGTTCCGATGAAATTCTCACTAAACAGAAGTTTGTTAATGGATTATTTATTAAATTAAATCTAAGTATTGCGTTACAATTTATTCAGTTAAAATTAGCGAATGAGTCGCACTATTCGTTATCGTATTCGATTTTTAGCTTCTTTAAAAAGGTTATAACAAAATTGTAGAAATTGTTCACTCCTAATATATGTATGTGTGTAGATGAAACTATTCTGGAAAAATTATTATTAATTATACACACATTGCCTGCTCGCAGAAGTTGATTTTAAGACCGCCACAATTAAAATGGATCTTATGTGTCGTATTAGTTCGATCTTGATTTGTTTGTTTTTTTTTGCCGTTTTTTTTTTTTTTTTTCATTTTTACAAAAATATTTTGAAGAAAATGTTGAGGTATTCTTTCATTACATCGGGACTGGTCAACTATGGGAGAATACAAAAAAAAACCAAACAAATGACAGTTTCAAAATGTTAACATTTGACGCTCAAACAGGAACTCGAATCTTTTCAGAATCTTAGATATGCTTCTGTGTATGGAGAGAAAATCGGAACACTTTAGTTGTCACGAATGGAGTAAAATTGTCAACGCGCATTGGAACAGTTGATGATAAACGGAAATTTAAACGGAAAAAAAAACAAAAAAAAAAAAAAAAAACGTTTATTTATATGATACTGCAAAAATTAAAAAATAGAAAAAAAAAAAAAGAAATTCCGGGATTTAATCTGTTCGTGGAAAAGCAGAAATAATGATTTTTCAAAGTGCACGGACGTGAGATAAAAAACAAAAGGAACAACGACAAAAAAACCGAAACGTAGAGAATATTTCTATAAGTTACGGAAGAGATAATTCAGAGAGAGTTCAGAGACAGTTGGAGTAATCGAAATAATAGTGCTTATTTTTGTTTTCCCATTTGTTTGCTTTTTTTCTCCTCTTCAACCAATATCCGGAAACAAACAGAGGGGAATGAGTGGTTAGTTAAATTTCTATTCCGTCAGATATCGATAGTGTAAAAGAACCGAGATAACTGGAATGACGGATAGAGAAGGGAAAGGTAGAAGATAAAATGTGCGCAATTTGATATAGGGGGAGCTTGAGTCTCAGTAGGTGAGAATACGATAGGCAATCTTCATGTCTGAATTTTCACTGATTATGCCGGCGATTTAGAAATATTTAGAAAAAAGCGAAGAAAAAATGAATAAATGAAGTGTAAAAAGTGAACCGTGTATTGAAAAGAGTGTAGTTGCTGCGGTGTATCAGAGGTTACTTTTACGTACCTGTCACTTGATTGTATACCCGGTGGAATCTATTCCAAAATCGCTTTAACTTGTTTACGTTTATGACGTCACTGAAAAGAACTATATAACCAAATTTGAAAATGATAAACATCACGCTTTATTCTTTTCGTAGCATTTTCAACGACAGATCGAATTAATATGTATTATATTTTTCTTTTGTATTTAAAACCTAGTATTTTTATTTATAGAAACTATTAAATTTACACCCCAAGTTGAAAGTCGCAACATCTCTCTTTCTCTTTCTTCAAAAAAAAAAAATAAATAAATAAGAATAAAAAAAACAAATAAAAAAAAACAAGATAATTTATCTTTTTTAGAATTAAATCGATTTTATAAATTGTTTATCGTTTTTCAAATTTCTAATATTCATTTTACAAACGCGTGTTGAATTTTAATTTCCCGAGTTTAGATCGTAATAAAATGTTTTCACCCGATAGAACATTTATAAAATGACATTTTACTGTTGGTAATTTACAAGAAATAATAGCTTTTGAAACACTGAAAATGGTTTGTTTCACCGTAAGAAACAAGTATTCATCATGCATCTTTTATAAGTGAAAGTGAGATGTATATTTTCGTTAACAAATAGCGACAATGAGAATATAGTTGTTATGATCGTAATGATCCGGATTCGAATTTGTAACGGTTAAAAAGAAGGAAATGAACCGGATCTGTGACAGAAATACAATGTATATACTCAGAGTAGAAAATGTAACTGTAACAATTTGCTATTAACGATTTGAAACATCGTGTCTCTGGCACTCTGCCCAAAGAATGTGTAATGGTAATAAGAAGTTCAGTGATAACGCGTTCAACATCAGCAATTACGTCGAAACATTAAACAAGCCAAGTAAGATTGTTATCTATTATTACATAATAAATCGAGAAGCATATTAAACAATGCCAAAAGAAAAAGCAAAACCGGTAACCATTATTACCACAAAAGAAGCAAAAAGGCAGCATAGTAGTTACAGTACCAGTAGCGCTGAACCAATCAAAAAAAAGACGATCAAACACAAAAGTTACCAGAAAGAGGAGGAAGAAGATGATTCGGACATACAAGAGTATGATGTACGAGAGTTAAAAAGAGACATGCTCGACATAAAAAAATTCCTGCAGTACATTTCCGATAAAAACGACGATATCGTACAAACCAACGATTCATTAATAGCAGAGGTAAAAGCTCTAAGGGAACAAGTAAGTTCACTAGCCGCGGAATTAAAAAAGAAGGATCAGGAAATCGCATCGCTGAGAGACACGGTGAACGAATTAGAACAGTACGGTAGGAGGGACAACATAGAGTTCCACGGAGTAACAGAGAGGCCAAACGAGAACATTCCAGAAATTATAATAAAAATAGCAAAGAAGTTAGATGTAGAAATTAAAAGAGAGGAAATTGCAGTATGTCACAGAATACTAAGTAAAAATCAGAAATTACCAAAGCCGATAATCGCAAAAACAACAAGGCGAGCAGTAGAAATGTTAATGGAAAGTAGACGAAAGGAGAAAGTTTATGATAAAGAAATAACGGGAAACGAAGCCAGTCCGCTGCAGATTTATATAAATGAAAATCTATCGAAATATTATAAACAACTACTCTGGCAGGCCAAGCAAAAGGCTAGAGAAAAGGGATATGCATACGTATGGGCAAAAAGAGGAAAGATATTTGTTCGCAAGAGACAGAACGATCCGATAACGCAAATAAAAAATGAAGAAGATGTAAATAAATTATCATAATGTAATAGTAACATTAACTAAATAAAAAAAAAAAAAAAAAACGTTATTTATAAGTAGATAAACGAAAAATGTGCGTAACGGTGGGATGTGTGATACAAGCTGTATGGGATAAAGCGTGTAAGAAACGATTATTAAGTAAATGTATGTATATATCAGTGCGAGCGTGTAAGCGAATGGAAACTGCGGGTGAGAGAGTGAAAGAACACGGGAAAAGTCGGTGTTTATGTAATATATTCGCATTATTTGTAATTCGTTGTACTCGACTAAAAGAATATGGTTCGATATATGTGGGTGTGAGTGTGTACTATAACTGCAAACAAGGAAGTGCATATACAATGCTCGAATGCGACAGCATGGAATTTACTTTCAAGTGTGTCGTAGTACATCTACAAGTGGTGTTGGTGGTATGTCTGTGTGTATGCGTCGCTATACGTAGCCGGCTGAGTAGGAATGATGAGGTGTATCTACTGGCGGAGTGGTCTGAAAGGGTAGGAGTAAATCGCGGTTCGGAAACTGTAGGTAGAAATTGGTATGTGGAGAGGAAAGACGTGTGCGGAGCGAATCTCGATGTTGCATTTGGAGATAATGATACAAGTGGTGTTAGTGTGTGGCATCTGTTGGACTCCGGCCGCGAAAAAGGATGAGATGCAATGAATCGGAATGAGGTGGTAGTAGTAGTGATCGAATTTGAGAGCGAAGTGGCAGCTAACCGTGAGTATGCACAAACTGATTTGTGCAAATACAAAGCCGGAGACGTATTGGTAATTATAAGGTTCTGCGGGCGGTGGCGGCAAAACCGTTCTTATTCGATAAATCTTATCATTTCTTTTGTTACAGATCGAGCGCAATTACGATACTTTAGTATACTTTACTTCTTATTCAAGCTTTTCGTGTGTGTTATCGGTTAAGTCGGCGTGTGCGCGAGTAAATGCTGTACATGTAAAGACACATGCAAACTGTGATAAGATATTCTGCCTCGCAGCGTATAGTACTGATAAGAATAAGGATACATGTTTAGTTCGCGGAGTATAGCGTGTTTGAAAGAGGCAGAGTGATACGTGTGTGCATTAAGAATGATAAATAAAATAAAATAATATATATATTTAAAAAAAAAAAAAAAAAAAAAAAAAATGGAAAACGTGAACTTAAAAATTGTATATATAAATGTAAGATCATTGAGGAAAAATTGGAATGAAATAGAATTACGATGTGCCAGAAGAGAAATAGACATACTAATACTAGGGGAAGTAAATATAAAACAAAACGAAGTAAATTTATACGAAATGGAAGGATATGCGAAAATACACAATTTATCAGAAAAGAAGGTAAAGCATGGGATAATAATTTATATAAAAAAAAGAATAAGTGCAAAAGAAGTAGCAAAAGGCATGAATACTGCAGAAAGCATAATAATAGAAATAGAGGTAGACGGAAGCAAAATATCTATATGGACAATATATAGATCACCGTCATATAACGTAAAGGAATACTTAAAAGAGATACTACAAACTGACGAAAATTATTTTCAGAATAAAACAACTGTATACATAGGAGATATAAATATAAATACAGAAGTGCAAAATAGAATAGCAAATGAGTATGAGAATATTATGGCCGGTATGGGATATGAAACCCAGATGGAGGGGTATACTAGAGAGGAGTGGAAGGGAGACGTATTTACGCAAACTAAAATCGACCACATTTACACGAAAAAAAATAAAAAAAATATAAAATTCAAACATACTAATATTGGAGAAAAAGTAGCGGATCATAATATGATACAGTGTGAAGTTCTACTAGGCACTGATATTGCAAAGGAAAGTGAACGACTGGAAAACAATAATGCATTGATAGAGGGTAAGCTAGCAAATAAACTATTGCAAGTAAGCTGGAATGATAAAAAAACAAAGGGAGCGGAAGACATATACGAAGACATAAAAGGAAAATTCGAAGAGCTCTACGAACAATGCGCGGATAGGAAAAATGAAAAAAAAAGCAGAAAACGAAAAGGGATAAAAAATTGGATGACCAAAGAAATATTAGAAAGGATAGAACTAAGAGACAAAGTGTACTCAAAATATAAGAAAAACCCGAAAAATGAGAAAATGAGGAAAGACTATCAAATTTTAAGAAACAAAGTGAACAAAGAAATAAGGATGCAAAAAGAAAAATTTATACAGCACGGATTTCAGCTAGTAAATGGGGACATAAGGAAAACTTGGATGAACATAAATAGGCTGATAGGAAAAGGGAAACCATTACAGGTAGATCAAATAATAAGGAAATACATAGGTAGAAATAAAAGCGTGAAGGAGATTGCAAACACATTTAACCAAACTTTTAAAGAGGAAGTTGAAAAAATTGAGCATAAATGTGATAAAGATCTACTGAGAAAGGTAAAAGAGAAGATAAACGTAAATATGTATATCCCAAAGGCAAATGTAGAAGAAATTAAAAAAATAATTGAGCAACTCAACCCGCAAAAGGCAAGTGGCATAGACAAAATCAGAATAAAAGATTTAAGAAAAGTGAAAGATGGTGTAGCAAGTATAATCACAGAATTAATAAATGAGACGATTGAGACAGCAACTATTCCAGAAAAAATGAAAACGTTGATAGTGAGACCAATCTATAAAAAAGGAGAACACACAGATTACAAAAACTATCGGCCCATAGCGATAATAAATGCGATCATGAAAATCTTGGAAAAATATATAAATAAGCAATTAGTAAAATATATAGAAGAAAATGAGATTATAGATAAACAACAATATGGGTTCCAGAAAAACAAATCAACCTCCAAAGCACTTGGAGATTTCGCAGAGCAAATTAGGGAAAACTTTGAAGCAGGAAATAAAGTCTTAGTGACATATATAGACCTGACAAAAGCATTTGACACAGTAAACCACCAGAAGCTTCTAGTAAAACTAGAGGATATTGGGATAACTGGTAAGGTAAAGGAATGGTTTAAAAACTATTTACAAAACAGGAAAACAGTAGTTGGGATATTAGGGGAACAAAGTGAAGAAATAGTAGGAAACAAAGGGGTGCCTCAAGGCGGCATTTTGTCGCCGCTGCTGTTTATAATATACATAAACGGGTTGCAGAATTTATTAAAGCAGTGCGAGTTATTTGCTTTTGCGGATGACCTCGCCATAATGGCAGCGCATAAAGATGCCAAGGTATTAGAAACGCAAATGCAGCAGGATTTGGTAACAATAAGTAGATGGGCGCATGACAATGACTTAAGAATTAATATAACTAAGACCAAAATGATGCTGTTGACGCCAAAGAAAACAAAAGAAAGTTTTGAGCCGAAAGTTACAATGCACTCAAATGAATGTGTTCATGATATAGAAAGAAAAAAGGAATGCCAAAGGATAAATTGTGAGGAAATTGAAAGAGTGCAAAGTTACAAGTACTTAGGAGTCATAATAGATGATCATTTAAGATGGGATAAACATACAGATTATGTAGCAAAAAAGGTAAGGGGAGTAATACCATCATTGTATACATTGAAGAAATATGTAAGTAATAAAACATTAAAGATGATATATTATGCCCTGGTTGAGTCGCACTTAAGATATGGAGTACAAGCATGGGGAATAGCCGGGAAAACGTATATAGGCAAAGTAAACAAGATACAAACGAAATGTATAAGATTAATATCAAAAAAAAAAAACTATGTAAATTCAGAAGAGACTTTAAAAATAGAAAACTTATTAAGCGTAAGAGGGTTGTACTTAAGTATAAAATTCTGGGAACACTTAAAAATAGACAGTAGAGCAAAGATAGAAAAACGAATGGAGATAACTACAGAATTAAGAAATAGACCCAGATATAAACTCCCGAGAGTCAGAACAAAATATGGAGAGCAAACGGATAAATATGTGTTGGCGCAAATGCTAAATAAAATGCCGGAAGAAATAATAAAGGAAAAAATGGAGAGGAAGCTGAAAGAGGGTGTTAGAAAGTGGTTACAAATGGAAAAGAATATAAACAAAATAATAAAATAAACGAAAGGGAAAATTAAATAAAGGAAACTATGTGTAAATGAAGTGGATGGATGGATAAAAGTGATGGATGATTGAGCGCTTATATACTTTAAAAACCTAGAATAAGATAAATAATAAGAACTCCGTCGACAAGCGCAAGCTTGACGGACGTAAATATAAGATTATAAAATGTTAAAATTTAAATATACGTTTTTAAAAAAAAAAAAAAAAAAAAAACCTATTTAATAAATATTATAGCGAAATGGAAACTTTTGACACGCATTTAAAATGGCAAGAGCGCGAACGTGATATTTCAGTCTAGAATCCGCCACCACCCGAGCCTATGACGGATAATAGAAATACCATTACAAATGTTATAGTAATGTACTAGATTTTAAATAATTTGGGAAAGAAATAGTGTTTAATTGGATAACATTTAGATTATACGGCATTTTTATTTACAAAAATTTTTGGTATAACATAGTACATTATAATGCAGTACATACCTCTAGGTAAAATGTCTCTACGTCACAAATTGTTTACATCTTAAAAAAATCGAATAATTTTCTCAAAAAATTACAAATTAGCAATGTTCACAGTGACAGATAACAGAAAGCGACCGTTAAAAGAACTTTTACCGTACTTCTCAAATGAAAACATGAAAGATGAAGCGGATAGTTCATTGTTCAACGCCGAAAAGCCAGAAGAGAAAAAAAAACCCCTTGGAAAAAATTTGAATCTTCCATCGTACTTGGAGTATTAAAAGGCTGCTGTTGATTATTACAGAAAATGACTTTGTTAAAATTGTATTTAGCAGGTGACGGTTTAATTGTACGACTACTTGTCAAGAATGTAAGCAACGTCAAAGGTATTGCCCTCGATGAATATTAATCATAAAGCCGAATATTACACAGCTTTCACACGCGCGTGCACTGAATTTAATACAAGCCCGGCTTTTTGTAATAAATCGATTTCCAAACATTGGCGAGATAATGCTAATTAAAATGTTTACAAAAATGCAGAAAAACCAATTTCATCCGTTATAGCGGCCCCGATGCAACATCGTGACAATAAATAATGGTTTTATTCCGAAATTATCTGCGTTTAAAAAGGTTATAAAACTTCTTTTAGGGTTGTTTCACGATCGTTAAGGAGGTTTTTTCTAAGCAACCGAAATGTTATTCCAAATAGCAAACGTTCCGGATCGAGATATGACATTTTGGAAGTCACTGAAAGAACGACACTTTTACTGATTTTATTCCTCCGTCGATTTTATAAAATCCGGAGTTTTTTGTTTTTAAACAATTCGAGTTCTCAGCAGGCGGGCTATTTCGGGTCGGTGCGCAATTCGAGTCCGATTTGTCACTGTGTGTGAAGTGTTGATGCGCAATTCGGGTGTCCCCAAATTTTTCACAGTATTCACCGCTTCTCATGTTCAGTATGTTTCGTTTGTTTCATTGTTTTCTGATAATTATAAAAAAAAAAAAAAAAAAAAAACAGAAATAAAATCACTTTTAATGAAATATATTACGGGTAAATACTTGTAAAGAGAGAAACATCCTTATTAAAAAATTGAATTCAGGTTGTTTAACTATTTTTAACCCGGCGTTGGTAGCATAATGAGATTTTGCCTCACACTAAACACTTGTGTATCCATACATTGGGAATCA
Organism: Icerya purchasi; assembly: GCA_039619475.1. Taxonomy (NCBI): domain Eukaryota; kingdom Metazoa; phylum Arthropoda; class Insecta; order Hemiptera; family Monophlebidae; genus Icerya; species Icerya purchasi. The sequence goes on from CM077115.1 coordinate 247,193,323, forward strand.
CTGAAGTGTATAGGTCAGGAATGTCAGTATCTGTCGGCTTGTCCTTCTGGAACATGCTCTCATACTAGTTCCAGTAACAGTACAGTCTCGTTGTAGACGTGTGTTTGTTAGAACGCCAATGTGAGATTTTCTCCCACTGTATAGTACCAACCGTGTAACTAAATTTTAGCTGATAGTGTGAGAATAATTCTTAACTCTGTTCGGTGAGATTTTCTCTCGTGATGCGCCGAACTGAAGTATAAATTATAACTTATTTTTGTAGTGTATAGAATTAACTTTTTGAAATTAATTTTTAGAACTTTTTTATTTTATTTTTCGGTTTGTATAAAACTTTCATAATGTAACTAGTAGTAAAAAGGTTTTAATAAAAAACGAAAAACATCATTGGTATCATTATGAGAATATTTACCTCATGTGAGAAAAAAATCGGAAATGAGCAAAATCAACAATTTACTAGCGAGATGTCTGAAATTAATAACTCCCTCCAGAAATCTGGGAAACAGGAATATTTCTGAACCTGTATGGTGGATAGAAAATAAGGAACTACCTCCAAAAGCGATGTATTGTTATCACAAGCTGCTAAAAGGTAAGTTGCAAGACGTGCGCAACTGCCATTAATAGATAAGAAGCGAAGTACCAGAGTACCTGAAGAATTGTCCTTTCAATTCAGACGGAGGGTAAATAATAAAGTAGATAATGTCGAAGAAAATGTATTGATGAATTTATTGTTAAAAGTACCGAAGGAAATCTGGATAGAACAGCATTTAGCAGTTTGGAAGGAAAAAATAAAAATTTGATTAATTGCTTGGTTGCAGGGATAGGAGGAATAATTTGTAGTTTTCTAGGCCCCCCCCCGCAAATACAATATAAAAGGGTATTCGGGCTTGCGTGCATTGTAGCATAATAGAGCATAATTACCTATTTGATATTTGTATAGAGTATTTATCGCATAGTTAATTATGTTGCATTGGCCGTATATTGTTCTGTTTTTAACATTAATAGCGTTACATTATGATTATTTCATCTGCGTTGTATTTGTTCTGCCTGATTGTACTGTCTGGTTGTTTGTATGGGTTGGAATATGTTATCGTAGAATACTGTATAATAATATTATTAGTTATAAATGTTTCCAGATCGGAAGTGTACACGTTTTGTTAATAGGGTAAGATATTAGCTTGATTTACGAAGATTGTTTTTTTTTATTTCACGCGTTCGTGGTTTTGTGGCTATTCCAGTAGATATGCCGATATGTATAATAATAGTATAATAGCTTATAGTCGGACGTTGATATTATATTGTACGTTATATTTATACAATAAACGATAATGAGTGTTTGGGCACCCACAATATAGACCTCGTGGGACCCTTTACAGTGATTTCAAAAAAAGAAAGAAAAAAAAGAAAATTCTCCTCACATGAGATAAATTTTCACATGCTACCAACCATGTCACATTTTTTCAACCAACGCCGGGTTAAGTGATTTTCAGCGATACCCCCCCGTATTAGAATAATAAACTTTTTGACGTTTCGGGCAGATTAAACCGACCATTATCAGGAAACAATGAAACAAACGAAACAGACCGAACATGAGAAGCGGTGAATACTGTGAAAAATTTGGAGACACCCGAATTGCGCACCAACATTTTTGACAAATCGGACTCGAATTGCGCACCGACCCGAAATAGCCCGCCCGCTGAGAACTGGAATTGCGTACCGCTTTAAAAAAAAAAAAACTCCGGATTTTATAAAATCGACGAAGGAATAAAATCAGTAAAAGTGTATCGTTCTTTCAGTGACTTCCAAAATGTCTTATCATATCTCGATGCGGAACGTTTGCGCTATTTGGAATAACATTTCGGTTGCTTGGAAAAAACCTCCTCTTAACGATTTTCGAAAAATAGGCTACCGTTAGCAGTGTGCGGTTCTTATTCTAAATATTTTTAACAAGCTCTAGGGAACGTGCACACATTTAAGGAATGCTGCATAAAAATGGAATAATTTTTTGCGTGAATATTATATAAAATAATGTGTAAATTACAATAATTTCTGAATAAGTAGAATTTTCAGCGCACGGCATATTATCATGAAGCTTGTGTGTTTCACATTAATACGAAATACGTATCAGCTGATTAATTTACATGAAACACAAATGTGATGACCGTATGAAATTTTCGAGTTCGACCAAAATTAGAGGCATCTATTATTATATTATAATAACAGAAAGATAAAAGATTATAAATGTAAATAGTCAATTCGGAGTATGTTAAATTACTTCAAGGTTGAGCTAAGTAGCAAATTGCAAAAGCCAGAAAATGAATTTTTAATGATTATAAATGAGAACATAAATATGTATCACAGTTATCTATCAAAAGGATATTATAATATTTGTTTCGTAAACGAAAAATGAAACTGGATTAGTATATATTTTTTAAAATTAACCCGGCGTATTCTGAAATACTTATTTAATAAACCGTCGTCGTTGTAGAGGAGATATTTTGTAATAGATAAATCGGTGTTATTGTTTTTCGTTGGCGGATTTTAAATATCATTTTTTAAGTATGCGACGCGTACAAATGTCGAAAGCCGTCGGAGCAACATATTCAAATGTTATAAAGCGGCCATCAGTTTTGGAGTCGAACAAATATCACATGGTCCGAGTGCCGTTTTTTTATATTTCATACTGGCAAACTTTCGGTACGCAATTTGATTAATTAGATTACTAGATCTTTTTTAACCGTCGGCCCAGGTAAACAACGGTGCGCAATTCGAGTGCCGCCAAAAATGTAAGCACTTAATAATCGGTTGATCAACGTTTAATTAAGAGATTTTTTTTTTCTTTTGAATTTAATTTTTTTATTTGCATTTCTATTTTAAATTCTTCAAGCTAATAATATTACTGAACGGAGCGAGTTTAAAAAAAAAAAAAAGGGTGTGATTTCGGAAGACTCGTGACAAAGGACTGAAGAAGGCTCTGTGAAATTGCGATGGACGACGACACGGCTAATTAGGGCGCACGGTAGAGCGTGAAAAAAAAAGAAATTTCAAAGTTCTGTTACGCGGCGTCGGGATCATTTGGGACTACTTAACGGTAGCGGAACCAGCGAGGAAGCGGAAATTCAACGTGTGCGGTGCGTGCTAAGTCTAATGCTATTATCAGCAGTTCAACTTGGATGAAGAAATATAGAAGTCGACATATTGTCACCGGAACCTCGAAATTTATAACGACGGTGTTCCGTTCGACTGGAATTCGAATCCGATTATTGAATTACCGAAAATTATATCATTGCGCCGAGTTATTCGTACTCGACTAGCTCGTATGAATTAAAAAAAAAAAGAAAAAAACTGGTCTTCTTTTTGTTTCTTTTTCTTTATCGCCGATATTAAGTAAAAATCAGTGCAATTTTTTAAAATTGCTAGAAGAATATTGCGCTGCTCGCTACGTAAAAAGAGACGGGGCTGTATTTTACTCGGTTATTATTGTACGTTCGGAAAGCGATTTTAAATTTCCCCCTTTTTTTCATCGAACTGAACAAATACGTAATACGCAGAAACAGCATCTTCATATTTCGCGTTCTTTAATCGGTTATCGATGGAAATTAAAGATTGCACCAGGCACTGCGTAATTTTGAGCTTTTCGAAATGTACCGAGGGTAATAATGTGAGCGGAGAATATCGAGAATACCGGTAGTATCGTTACTTCGGCGACATCTGCGTGACTGGCCTCGATTTCAGGCTGGCTAGCATTTCCGAGCTAATTTTCTACCATCACTTCTAATCGCTTTGAATTCCCTATTCACCGGTGGTACGCACACTCAGATTTAATTGCGTTTTTATAAACAAAAAATAACTACAATGAAAGTTAATTCACAGCGAACCGACAGCCCTTCGAATTATTGGTAGAACAAGTTGATCCAGGTGGTCAATTACGGAATGGACTTAATAAAGTAGCCGGCGCATTTCAAACTGCCCATGCGTAAATTGCTTTCGGTAGTTGCGCGCGATTACTAGAGTATAAGGTATCGTATCGCGCGTTCTCTTTTTCACTGTGACGTCACTGGAGACCGAGCGTATTGCCTACTGCTCGTTAGTAATCATTGTCACCTAAGTGACGTTTCTTTTTCCTTCACTAGCGTACACCTTTTTTTCCCTTTTTTTTTTTTTGTTTGTGTCTTTATATTTTTACGGATTTTATAAAATCGTCTGTTCATACGGTAAAAACCGCGACGTCATTATCCGCGTAATAACAGAATTACCGAAAGTTGAGGTATTTTTAAATTCGATATTCGCGGTTTATATTGTTACACATAAAATATTTAATGCGGATTACAGTGCGCGCGAATACTCTACAGACCGCGTTGCGATGAAGAGCCGATTTTGTACACTTTGCTCATCGCGAGTAAAATTAATGACACCGAACAGAGAGAGTGCACTTCGGTTCGAATTATCGGCGGCAAATCGATTTTTCATTGCGACGGAAGATTTTAGGTGCATCGAAAAATTTCACTGAAAAGAGTGTAGTTTCATCGTCGTTGTTTCAGCTGCTACTGGGTAGAATTTACACTTCATTTCGACTTAATTTACTACAGACGCACATTACGTTCAACATTGCTGACATCTCTCTTTCCCTCTCTGTCTTCGCAAAAATCGTCGACGGAAATTTCTACTGCTGCATCGAACACGTACAGTTTTTAAACCGCCTAGGCGGACTGCGGATAGAGAATCAAAAACGGAATCGTCAATGCTTTTTCCATATTCGAACCGGCGTTATCTATTGTTGGGCCCGGTCGTTTAAGCGCAGAATTTCCATCTTAATGATGGTCGTTCTTCCTTTGTAATAACTAGGCAAGAAAAGAGCTGCGCAAGCGGGGATAACGACTGCATTTTCCCTGACTAGGACACCGGTCGGTCAAAATGGATTTTACATCTGCCTTTGTCATTAGGCCGCCGGATAAACTACACTGGTACGGCGCCCGGAAACACGTGTTTAATTAATTATTAAGGAGCTGTAGAGCCGTTGAAGGAAATAAGGAAAAATAGTCATTCTCGGCGGGAAATTCTGCCTCGAACGGCGTTCGGTGGCGTCTGCTCATTTGTTATTGGCTCTACATCGGAATGCTTTTAACCGAAATGTGTTAAACCAGCGCTCGTACTACGTTCGCAGTTAATCTAGCAACTGCAACGACTTGTTCGCTCAGGCCGCTGGCGACCCGTTTCGCCGCACGTCGAAATATTATTTTTATTATCGCGCTATTTCGGTCCGGTTTTTTATCTCTTTTTTCCAGCAGTTTCCTTTTCAATTCGTTTTTTCTTCCCCGCTTCTTCTCGCGTCAAAACACCATTCTGTTGCCGCCACCGACAAGTACATGTCATGCAGGAACGTTGGTGCGAATGATCTTTCGCGCGCAGGTTGCGATTAATTGCGAGTTCAAAACGAGTGCTGCACTAAATTACACTATTACAGCGAAGTTCTAATGAGCGGCTGTGTGGAACTTTACTTCGTTCTTTCCGGTTATTAGAGGAAAGCTGCTTATCTTCTAAGCCGCGGCTAATTTTCCGAGGAAAAATTTCCCGAAACGGAGGAGCAGAGTTCTCTAACATCTATTAAAAACAGCTTAACCGTGTGCATGTCTGCAGGCTCGATAGCGGGTCCCCATTTTAAGAGTTTCCCGGCCACCAAACCGCCATTCCGGTCAGATATAGGAGCAGCCGATGCTGGACAGGTTGTGCAGAAGTACGTCTCGGAGGTTTAATAAGCAGCGGGAGAGGTCTCGTTATGGCAAGACAAAAACAAAAAAATTAGATTTACGAGTCCAAATAATGTGTCGTTAAACTCATGGAAGTGGGTCAAAATCAAATTTTCTGGGTTTTTTTCCACTACTTTAAACACGGTTCATTTGTTTTTGTTCAGAGTTGCAACCTGTGATCCCCCCGACACTGTTTATGGTATTTATTTTCTTGACAGTTTGTTATTTTTATAGTGTGATATAATTCGAGTATAAACGATGTAGTAAAATAGAATATATTTTAAGTGATGATGAATGGAAGAGCAAGAGAGTCGGATAAAATTCCTTTTTTGCACACATGCCTAAAACACAGTAGCAGCTGTTTATGATGGAGTTCGATATTATTGACAAGTGTAAAGCATTTTTAATGGCGTCAGCGAAAAGAAGATTCCTCCGATGTGAGAAATACTCCGAATTCCGTATCTCTTCATTTAAATATTCGACTGCGCAAATATTTTTAGAGATAGGCGCGGGAGAAACGGAATTCGAATTCCGATTGAATCGTAAGAGATGTGTGCTCACCGTCCGATAAGCGATGGCAGAGCTAGTCCCCCCTAGTCAGCCTCTTTTTGTATTCTATTCAAAGTGGGTTTTTTTTTTGTTTTTCTGTTGTTTTTTTTTTTTTTTTGTGTTTCTTTATTTCGGACTGGTCGACGTCGGACAAGTATTATCATCGATATCCTCCGAAAAACGACCTGGAAAAAAAAAAAAAAAAATGAGGCAACCAAGCATAACGGGAAAAAAAGAGATCAAGAAAGCAGAAATAGGATAAAAGTAGTTTTGGAGAGGAGTGAAAATGAAAAAAAAAAAAAAAGCGTATTTTTTCATTATTTCCGTTCATCTCTAACGTTAATAAAAAGTTACGAAATTACAGGCGTTTATGTGTACAAAAACTTTTAGCATTGTCACTTTGTTTTACGTTCTCACGTAATTTTCTAACGGCGAACAACTCTCTTTATATTTAAAAAATATTTTCTCTTCATATACTGTAATAACTTAGCTACCGGTGGTCATTAAGCTAATAAAAAATTTTAATAGAAATGTTACAATTTAAAAGTTGAAATTTTTTTGATTTACTTCTTCTTCTTCTTCGGGTGCCGTACGCTACATAGCGCGTTGGCGATCACTATCCCATTTGTCCACGTAGTTCGCCGGTCACCGCCAGTCGGAAAATGGTCTCCGCGTCTTCAATTCCATTCCATTGACGCAGATTTCTGAGCCATGAGTGCCGCTTCCGCCCAATTCCCCGTTTTCCTTCCATTCTGCCAGTTATCACTAGTTTTGGAATTACATATTTCTGTCCTCGCAAAATATGTCCCAGATAGGCAGCTTTCCTGGATTTAATGGTCTCCATGATTTCTCTTTCTACTGCGGCGGCACGTTTCATTACTTCTACGTTTGAGACCTTTTTTATCCATGGTATACGCAGCATTCTCCGCAGTAACCATATTTCGCAGGCCTCCAGACGATTCATAGATCTGACTTTCAACGACCAAGTCTCAGCCCCGAATACCGGCCAGATGTAGCATTTGACTATTTTCATTAAAATGGTACGTCTCTACATGCTAAATACGCGTGCAATTTTCCATATGTGCTTTTTGCTTATCCTATTCTGGCACGTACTTCTTCGTCGTCGTCGCCTTTTTCGTTTATCATTGCACCCAGGTATTTGAACGATGGCACTCTCTGCACCTGTTTTCCATCTATTTTCACAGTTGCGTCTTCGTGTTTCTACAAAAATTTAATAAAAACGTATCAAAAAGTAATATATCGTTTGTAAATAAAAAATAATACGTATATTCTAGAGTAATAATACACCTCCGAAGGATCTCTATAGTACCAACTTAATTATAGATAGGGCAAATATTCGAAATTAGAACAGTATTTAGAATTTAATCAGTATAATAGCGCGTAATCGTTCATTTTTTGAAAATATCAAACAATGCAATAATTCAGAGTGTCACCTTTTAATTCGAGAATTATCGTGTAACATTTGCTTAAGCTATATATATATATATATATATATATGCTACTGAAATATGTTGTTTTCTTTTTTCGAGTCATTCGCATTGCGATAGAGAGTTATACGCAGTAATGAGAAAACGTAGTATTTGCACCGGTATGACGCTATGCCGGTTTCAACTTCCTTCATTCGAATCTACATGTATCCGCTGTAATTAACATTATTGATAATAGTTTAACATTATTTCATCTTATTAAAAATTACCGAATTACGTTTTCACGCTTAGTACTGATAATATTTCAAGTCAATCACTTTCGTCTATCGTTGAAAACCTAGACAGAGCTTCTTTTTTTAAAAATGATCGCTGAGTTTCACACGTACCTACTGATACGTCCACATGGCACCACTGACATGAAAAATCGGTGTAAAAGCGAACGTAAAAAAAGAAAAAAGTGCGACTATAATTTGCTCCTTTCGTAGAAATATTCATTAAAAAAATGGTAATTTTATATGTACGATACAATGACTCTAATCTTTATTAGATAAGTCGCTGGAAGTACGAGTAGGCGCTTCTTGGCCTTTCAATTTCCGCAAATTGGTCCAACTTACAGTCAAAAACTGTGATGACAATACACCCCTTTTGTCCCATCTCAATGCGGATTGATGCTAGAAGGGTTTTTTCAAAAGAAATTAAAAATTTTCTATTCGTTTCGTTACACTCTCTGCCTTCTAAACGTACAACTTTTTACGCATAATCTTACTAGCGCGCCCTGTACATTCCAGCGGGAATTCGTAAGTTCATAAAATTTCGGTCATCGGCAGCTCCTCGTGCCCGCAACTGCGAGCTGTAATTTCGAGCGTGCAGTTCTACCTTCTAGCGATTAGAGACGAGCGAATTTCCGCCGAGACGGCGATGGATAGAAAGCACCTGAAATATCTGATTAAAAAAGATCAGCAAACGGCGTTGAACTGCCGGTAAAGGGAGCGGCTCGCAGTAAGATGGCATAATTACGGGCTAGATTGCGGGAATTAGTATCGGCGTATTTCTTCTTTGCCGAAACGTACTACGCTATATGTAGGCTAAATGGGTGGTACTCGGTCGTTCGTCTTCTAAGCCGCATATGCGACTAGTACGCTTACGTGACAACGTTCCGTAAAACATTCTTTCCGAATTACGTACGGCACTCCATCGTTATCGCGTTAACGTTAAAGAAAGACACGTTACCGCAGTCGTTTCATCTTGCAATCTTTGCCTCTTTCATTTCGACTAATCTGCTGTTCGACTTGCCACGCTAAGCTTCCGCTCGAAAGCTCTCTATATCTTATACGGCTAGAATGCTTGATTTGCCAGCGCGCTTTCACAGCGCGAAGGTAGGATTAGTTAATTACTGTTATCTTCGTTAAGCTGCAGTTTTCATTTGAAGCAACTCGCTTCGGTCGTCACAATCGTTTTTCGCAACAAAAGTTCTCTTTCTCTCTCTGGTCCGGATTTACGCGCAGGCTATTCGGACGCCCGGCTTTTTGGAATTATAGATTTTTGCGGCAAAGCGACGACACCCTGTTTAGCATATTTTTCCACTGCGACCTTTAATGAACGGAAAATAGTTTTCGTAAATATGAAATCATTTTAAACCGACCTGATCCGAATAAAAACCTTTTCATTTTACTCGTACCCCCCGGGTTGTTTATTTCTTCCGCGCGTTTTTTCCAAATGTCAAATTTAAGTGAATAAAACGACGTCCGTTTGATAGTAGTTATGTATCGGGGTTACTTGATAGGACGTTCTCATCTGTTGAAACTATTCAGTGTTACGGCTGACTTTTTCTTCTTCCTTTTTTCCGATTAGATATCAAATATTGTTAACAAAAAAGAACTAATATACCGCGAATACGGTTGTCTCGGAAAAGACTGGATAACATATAAAAAGCCCGATAAAAGGTAGGACGTGTTCTCGGCAAATTGTAGTGCAGCGGAAAAAATGAACGTTCACAAGCGCCAATGAGTGCGTCATACGAATGGAGAAGGCAATATAAGGAAGGAATTGACGAAAATGTAAAAGGAAGATGAAAATACACGGAAGGTAGGAGGATATTAGGAATGTCGAGAAAATAGACAGGAGTAGAACAGAGAAGAGAGAGTGAACAGACCAAGGACCAGGAATTAGACTGAACGAATAGATTAAATGGGTAATTATTAGAAAGGGAGGAAAATCCAAAACTGGAATCTGGGATGAAAACTTTTATACAGCGGAAGATGGAGGATGGTATTTTTTTTTTTAAAGTAGGAAGCGAAGGAAGCAGAAGCTCGAGCGAACCAGTCGTAGGGATGCCCGAATGGCTAGAAGCGCATTAGAAGTATACATTGATGTCGAGTAATTGTAATGAAGGGAAAGAAAAATCTGAATAAAGTCGACTGATTTTAATAATTCTTCGTTCATTCGAAAGTGTACTAGTCACCGGTGTTATCGGTGAACATAAATTGTGCAATCATCAAAAAATGTGGTTAGTAAATTTTTTTTATCTGCATATATATATATAAAGATGAATGTTTGTATGTTTGTATGTATGTTTGTCTTGTATGTGTTCCTAAACCGCTGGACGGATCATACTAAAATTTTCAGCGTGTATTCGTGTTAGCCAAACGAAGGTTTTAAGATGTAGCTGAGTTTCTTACCTTTTCTCCTTCATGAAATATTAGGTTTTAAGTACTAGCGGAACAAAAATGCATACGGGACGATAAAAAAAAAAAATTAATTTTTATAAAATTTTAAATAAAATGATTACAATTGGTAAATATAAATTCGTCGTCGTCGTCGGGGTCGCATCTCTTGCCTCAAGAGGTTGCATACATCTATATTCTTCGATTCCTGGCGTATCTAATCGTGTCTTGTATACTTTTGCATGGAAAGTTGGCTGGTGCATTCGTAGTTGCTAGCTCCAAACTTCTTCTTCCTTTAATGGGTTTTCCCTGAACTCGTCCTTGCAATGCCAACATGAAAACACCGTTTTCCCGGATTTTATGTGCTATGTATTTCAGCTTTCAGTGCTTAATATTTTCAACTATCGTTTTGTTTTCTTCATTTACTTTTGTTAAGACTGATACGTTTGTTGCAAAATCAGTCCAAGGTATTTTTAATAATCTCCGATAGCACCACATTTCAAACGCGTTCAGTCTTCTTACAATATCCGCACTCATTGTCCAGGTTTCACACGCATATTTTAATACCGTCCAAACGTAGCATCTCATTATTCTCTTCCGCAGGCCCATGCTTAAGGTTCTGTTTTTTAAGACGTTGCTAAGGTTATTAAAGGCGGTCTTTGCCGTACCGATTCTACTTTTGACTTCTTTTAGGTCTCTTCCGTCCTTACTTATGAGAGCACCTAAATATCTAAACTCAGTGACATTCTCGATTTTTTCATTGTCTATCATGATTACTGCTTTTTTGTTATTGGTTCTCGAAAATCTCATGACTTTCGTTTTTTCCGTGTTTATTTTCATTCCGAATTTCCTTCCCGCACGGTTTATCCTATCGATCATTTTCTGCATTTGAGCTTCTGTTTCATCTATAAATACCTTATCGTCCGCATAGCTTATTTCATTGATTCTTTGTCCATTGATCTTCAGACCCATTCCTTCAATTCGTGCCTCTTTTATTATTTCGTCTGCGTAGATGTTAAATAACCGTGGAGAGAGTGGGCATCCTTGTCTTACACCTCTCTTTATACTGCATTGCCCAGTAGAGTATTCTGCGCCTATCTTGATATTCGCGTACTGTTCCCAGTATAAATCCTTTATTACCTGTAAATCTTTGTCGTCAATATTGTATTTCTTCAATATCTTGATTAATTTTTCATGTTTTACACTATCAAAAGCTTTTTCGTAATCAATGAAACACGCGACGATATCTCTGTTTGCATTCAAAGCTCTTTGTATAACTATCTTCAGGAGCACAATGGCGTCTCTGGTTCCTCTTTTTGGAACAAATCCGTATTGTGTTTCGCTTAGGTTTTCATCGATTTTCCGTTCAATTCTGGCTTTAATTATTGCCAATAGAAAAATTAAACGTAAAGATTCAAATAAAATGATTATATGATAAATAATAAAGTCTAGATCAGGAATTCCCAAGCAGGGGGGCATAGAGAAATGTCAAGGGGGCGGAGTACGTTTGCATTTTCAAAAGAAAAATTAATTTAACGCGTAAATTAAACATTGGACGAAGGGTGTTCAATAAATAATATGACATGCCTTCGAAAATGACCTTTCAGGCATCCGAAAATTATGAAAAAAATACCAAAGAAATTAGAATAAATCGATATTTTACGTGAGTATCTAAAAATGCTTATTACATACATGGTTGCTAAAGATTTTTAAAAATCTTTATGAAACTATTCAGAGTGGCCACCCAACCGGGAAATCGGGAATTTCGCAAACTGGGAAAAAACGGGAATAAGCCGAAAATTTTGTCGTAAAACCGGGGGAAAAAGTAAAATTAGACAAAAACGATATTTTTAATAAGAAAAAATCACTCGAAGCGAATAATAAATGCACTTTTTAATGGTACTTTACTCAAAATCAATTACGAAGCTCTGTTGGTGAAATATTAATAAAAAAATCCCATTCTTCTTTTTGTACAATTCTAATAATCAGAAAATCGGGAGGAAATCTGGAAAACCAGGAATAAACCGGGAATTTAAAAATTATATTTGAGTGGCCACTATGCTGTTTCATCAGTGTTTTATGTATTATGTAACAAGACGCGGGACAAATAATTATAAAATTATAATAATAATATGAATAACTTATAAAAATCTTGGATTAACAGCAGGTTGTCATGTAATGGTATTTGTTACTAATCATCATGCCTATCGCCAGTCATATCTAAATCAGGAACTCTCGGCGGCCGATCTGCAAGGTAAAGGGAATTGCATGTAGGTATTTTATTGTTGCAGGTGCGCAAAATGGCAACGAAAAAGAGAAAGTTTTCAGAAGACTATATTAAGTTTACCTTTTTTTTTTTTTTTTTTTTTTTTTTACATTGCACCGGAAAACCATAAGCAATGCTGATCACAAGACATGCTTAAAGGGAGTAGGGTGAAAGGGAGGAAAAGGGAATAGGAAACTGGGAACACCAAGGAAAAAGAAATAATTGGAAGGCCGATGATAAATCTGGTGACCCCTATGGGACAACAGACTAAGTTTAAGGAAGATCAGACTCTAGTCATGGAGAGGTAACATCAGGAGACAGTGATATCTAGTCGGCAATCCGTATTTACTAGGTGATCGGAAGTGCATCCCGACACCATTTTCTTCGTTTGAAACGTCTGGGCGGATTTCCTGGTACATTTGGTTGATACATACGGCTGATGTTCGGATTTGTGCTGCACTTCAGCTTGTCGAAAAACTTCCTGTACTGCTCCACATAAATATCTTTTACAAATGGCACTTGCAAATCTGTGTGTAGTGTTAAGTTCGATACGTATCTTGGCGCGGAAGTAATAATCTGAAGTATCTTTGACTGCTCCCTTTGAATCTTCAATAGATTTGATGTTGCAGTTGTCCCGTACAAATTCAGTATATGCTAATGCTGCAGTTCAGAGTCATATAAATCGAATGGCAGACTGGGCACGGCTTTGGGGTATAAGTTTTAACCCAGCTAAAAGCCAGCATGTCACATTTACGAATAGACACGTTAAGTTTACCTTCATAGAGAAAGACGAGCTACAATTGCCTCAGTGTGTGATATGTATGGAAGTTTTAATTAACGATAGCATGAAATCGCCTTGAATCGCATTTGAGCTAGCCCTACTCTGATTTCGAAGTCGAAAGAGCTTTTTTCTTGTTGGCTCGCCTTTGTGAATTGAAAGAAGAGCTCTTTCTCGAGTTCAAAGAAAAAAAAGATCTTTTGCAAATGTTTAACAATGAACTATTTCAATGGAGATTGACCTATTTAATGCCTTCAATCAGCTAAACTTGAAGCTTCAAGGCAGAAACGGCACTATAGTAGGTAATTATGATCATATTTAGGGGTTCATTTCGAAGCTTCAACTTCGGGAATCAAAAGGTATCCGCTGAAAATGTAATAATATCTTTTTCTCCACTATTCGAAGCAATTAAAAGTAAAAAAAAAACTAGACGAAGATTTAAAAGTTGAAATACAAACTCATTTACAAGCGCTGAAAGGCGAATTATACTATCGAGACATTAATTCAGTTACCAATATGACACATAACCAGAGACACCCATTTGTTGTCGATGTCTTACAATTACCGGAAGAAGTTCAAGAAGAATTTCTAGAAATGAAGGCCGATTCGACAACAAAAGATGACTTCCATCTCTTGACATTGGAGAAATTTTGGACCAAACGATTTCTTGTTAATTTGCAAATCACCTCCCTTGCTTTGGGAATGCTTGTTCCTTTTTCTTCGACTTACTGATATGAGGCAGGGTTTTCAGCTCTGGTTTTAATTAAAACTAAGCAGCGAAATCGTCTTGCCGTTAACAGCGACCCGGACGATAGCTCTGGCAAAAACTGAACCTAATAATCAACCAACTGGTATAGAACATGCAAGCTCAAGTATCTCATTAGTACTCTAATTATAATAATTTCGAAAAAAAAAAAACATTTTAAATTTGGTTAAAGTTTATTTTCTAGAACTTAGAATTAAAATAAATAAGTTTTATTAAAACAATGAGTTTTTTTTTTTAATGAAAAAATTACGGAGGGGGGCTCGACGAAAAAAAGGTTAAAAAACCCTGATCTAGTGACATTTTATTAATTTCTAGCGTAAGTAAATACACCGTGCGTTCTGTTACATCACTTTTTGCGTTACTGAAATCATCAAACGTCCATGACATGATCTAAACATACAAGTCCGTTCCTAGTCTAGCTGTTGTACCGATTGCGGAGAGTTAAAAAAAAGTAGTGTTATTTTTACGGACAAAAATAAAAAATCCTGAAACGGGATTTTTAATATTTTCTTTCCGGAGGGAATGTTATTTATACTCAAATTTGAAATTTTAACCCAACTACTGTTATTTTGATTTTATGGTAATAAATTAATTTTAATAAAACGCTCGAGACGAAGAATTCGGAAGATATGAGTGAAGAAGATGTTCTTTTAAACGTGTAATTATGGGAGATTATACTATATGAAAGTAACTCGCCCCCTTCAAAATGATGGCTGTATGGGTGCTGTTTAGTTGAGCGAAACTTTTTGTTAGATCACAACAGGTCTTATAGAAAGATCGATAATCTTCAGCTAAACGTGAAACGGGAAGACCATTCTTTTTTTTGGACGGTGATGAGTATGTTTCCCTCAAAAAAGAGAGAGAGAATCTTTACAATAAATATAGTGTAATTCCAGGTAAAACAAAAATGTTTTTATTAATTTCCAAGTACAGATTTAAACGGGTATTAATACACGGGCGAAGCCGTGCGTAATAGTTAATTAATGACTGACTTAAAATATTAATAATAGAAACGTAATAATTAAAAAAAGTTAAAGTATTATCAATGTTGATTAGCGCGGATAAAAATATAGATTCGAATAAAGAGAAAGAAAAAAAAAACGAATTTTAACGCCATAGCGTCGCTACAAGCTGGTCACTTTTAAAAAAGTTGATTTTTATCAAGACAAAAAATATATTAGGCTAAAAAAATTATGATTTTTTTTTTTGGTCTTTTTTTAAAAAAACCCACCGACTTCGGGATTTACTGTAAAAATTTAATAAAAACGTACCGAGAGGTAGAAAATTCGATAAGAAGATAATATATTTTACAATAGAGATTTTAGAATTATACAACATTCATACCTTAAGTAGGGAAATATTGCGATAATAATCTGAAAACCGCATTTTAAATATTCGTTGAACTGTTTTTCGATACTGTGTAATTGGCGATTTCTGCGCCGATTTAAATTAAGGTATGAATGTTGTATAAAAATAATCTCCTTGCATTTTTATTAAATTTTTATAAGTCGGTACTTTTTTTCCCGGTGTAAAGGAAATTAGTTATTACAAAATATGCATTTGATGAAAATCTAACGTAATATTAATTATTAATAAAAATCAGACGTGTAACGAGACAAGTATTTCACTCAAACATGTACTTTAAAGGTTTTCTACGGAACATAAAAGTCTTATTTTCACACTTTGACAAGTAAGTCTCTTTTGATTGCTAAAATTTTACTCTTTCAGCGACATTACTCTATTACATAATTTTCGGACCGGGCTTTTCTTTTTCTTCTTCTCCTTCTTCTTCTTAGGAGGTTTATTCGTCTCGCAAACTCCTGAGCCAAATATGAGATGAATTTTTCACATTTTTACCATTAATTCCTTCTTGTATATATATATATATATATATATATATATATATATATATATATGCTGTGTGCATTCACACATGCAAGGTCGTTATAGGAAGCGATAGTGGGCGGGATTTTGATGAAGCGTTTGTAACACTTACACTTTCCAGCCATTATTTACCTGATAGTTTCTGGTTTTGCCCTTTTGCACCGCTGAAATAATTTTAATTCTGGCATGCAACTTATGAAGGATATACATATGTATGTAGAGGTACATGCTGGTTCACATTTCATCGATAAACTCTGCTGGCGCGCAGTCATCATTTTCAACAAATAAAACACTTTTGCATCATCAATTTTTCTTAATAATGACGATAATCTCTTCTTTCGGGTTCGCGATAAACTTGTAAAAACGATAACAATAGCATAACATTTCTTTAATCTTTTTCAGTATCAAATTTCTTTCTCCTTTATCATGACGGAAGAACAAAACTTTAGCGTTGATTGTCTCTCGTGTTTATCTTGCCCTATGCAAAAGAAAGATGTTATAAATACGAACGGTTCGGAGATTACGAAGAATGCCCGTTTAAACGGGATTGCGAATTTGCGGCATTTTTTACACTTATTAGTATAGACGGCGCGTTGTTACCCTCTCCCGAATACAGCGGAGGGTTATTTCCGGATCGATTTCGTGTACCCTAGACGACGCGATTGTAAACAGATTTTTAACGACAAGAGCCCGCGAATAAAAATGAGTCGTTGCGCAACAGTCTTCCGTCGATACTCTGAACCTTTTCCTCTTTGCACAGATGCTGTTTTAAGGTGACGTTGCAGGGCAAAACCCTCGACCGATCGCAACGGTGGCTGCACTTTCGATATCGTTCACCGCTATTAGTCGCTTTATTCTTCTTCCGAAACCAACCAAATTCTTCCTTCTTTGCCCGATTCCTCCTTGAATGTTGGTCGCATCTCTTAATTACATTCCACAACTCCCGCCAGCGAAATAATTTCCTTTCTTCAAAATGTTTTTATTTGCATTCCTAACTGGACACTTTAGTTCGTAAATAACTCCTGCAAATTCACGAATCGAGAGGTGTCAGAATGTTACAATTCGAAATTCCGTTTATGCCTGTTTAGTAGTACACATTTAACTTTATATCGTTTTTTTTTGGTTTTTTTTGTTTTTTTTTTCTAACTGTTGCATAATAAGTCACAGAGGAGCTTACGAAGAAAATTAAAAATAAGACAGCATCATGATCGCCTTGATATATTGTCATTTATCGTATGCAGATGGCTGAATGAACACGCTCGACTGCCAATGTGCCCAGTTCTACCTTAACGACGGCGAAAGAAGAGTTAGAAATATGAAATGAATAAAAATTCCTTAATAATAATCAATGAAGAAAAATTAATTTGCTCTAATAAATTCAAATTAAAATACCACAATTTAAAGAAACGTTTTACATCATCAGCTAACAACAGAGAGTACACTGAAATTAAATTCATTTTTATCGATTGTTATTGAGCCGAATTTGTTTATTGCATATTTATAAATATTAATAACAAAGCGGGCTATTTATCTACATGAAATAACAATTGATCAGAAATTAAACGACAAAAAACCACTACATTAACTATCATCGTGATCTGAACTTTATTGAGGAAACATTTTTCACCAAAGTTACATATTTGCTTTGTGAACCCCGCTTCCGGCAGCCCGTTAATTATCGCATTAGTAATGAAACTATATCCAGTCAATTCCTCCTGCCTTCTCCACTACCTTTTCCGTCAACACATATATCGCAATGAAAGTTTTCCAAGACTTACCTGGTCTTTTTGCCTCTTTTTTGCGAGACTATTTCTACTTGCCCGCAATGTGCTCATCATACTTCTGCGCACATTACTCATTTCGAATGCATCGATACCATTTTTAATATTCAAGTTTCCACACGCGTTAATATTTTATTATTATCATGGTCGCTGAAGATATACCTATATACCCTGCTACATAGCAAATTTTAAAATTTTCTGAAAAAAAAACATTTTACGGCGCTTCTATTTGATGCTTTTTTTTTGTTTTTTTTTTTTATCAAGGTCCCACAGTTGTTATTATTATCTTACAATATTTTATTGGAGATTTGCACGCTCTGTTGGATCTCCGTTTACCGTTGTCAGCGTGCTGGAAGATAGTCTAGTTGCTAGAGCGCTTGACTTCCGTTACGAAGGTCACGGGTTTGATCCCGAGCGACGACAGAACACTTATTACAACAAAGGATTAAAATTAAAATATTCGCTAATAATCACGATGGCAAACATGCATATCATCATATGCACGCTAGGTCAGTACACAGCAGACACACATACGGGGGGGACTGTACTTGTATAACGATGTAAATCAAACGATTTAGTAATCAGTTCCGAATGTAGTCTCTTGCGTGTGTACACATTCGTACTGCATATAATAATTGCTATGGACACTAATACTTATGTCTGTACAGCAGAGATGAACGAATAGGTAGTCGCCGACGCTCAGGAATTAAGTATGGCACTGTAAAGAAGAAAAAGAAAAGAAACACCGGATATGGGTTAAATACGTTTTTTTCCCCTAAATATTACATGATAAAAGACCAATTTCACTTTTAAGTAGCTGCTTATCTAACGTAATAACATAAGCAAAAATCGTAATGTATATATGTATATGCGCGTGTGTGTACATATATATGCATGCATATGTGTTGTCGGAAACGGCTCCAACGATTTTGATACAATCACGGTTTAGGGGTGTTTAAAGTGCAGCAATTAATCCGGAATTTTTAATATCGCGGAGAAAATTGTCTACGCAACGAGGGATTGTAACAGACGACCTATGTTAGTAATAAATAAAAACAAATATTCTCATAAGCCAGAAATATTATTACAAATTGTTATTATATTCCGGTAGTAGTCGGTTTTCGAAAATTTTCAGTAAAAAAAAATTCGATAAAAATGGCTTATGAATTTTGAGTTGTTTTATTTCGATTTTAATGGCGAGCGAAGAATTTTCATTGACCGTGTTAAATAGAAAATTAAAAGTTCGCGGTGAAATACCTGTTATTTATCGATTTTATTAAATTTTACCTTAAGCTATTAAAATTTTTTTTTTTTTTTTGTGTGTGTAATCTACTTGTTGGCCATGTATAACTGCCAGGGTCATTACGGCACAACGAGTATCGGATTTATTACAATTTGTTTATTAAATTATTTCTGTTAAGGAAGATTAGCATTGTCTGAACCTGTTCTGGACGGTTATCTAAAAGAAGGTGTAGTGGTTCGTCCTTGATTCTTGTTAAGTTTTGACATTGTTTCAGGATGTGTTCCACCGAAGGTAGCACTGCTGCATTACAGAATGGGCAGGAAATCGGTGGAGGGGCTCCCTGGAGGACATGGTTGTGAGATATCGATGTGTGTCCCAGTCTCAACCTGTTAAGGGCAGAGAATTCTTTTTTGGACATTTGGATCGGTGGCCACTAAGGATCAACATTTGGTTTAATATTCCTTAGAAAAGTTGCATGTTGGGACCAGGATGAGATCCAATGTTCTTTCATATTTTTGTGGAAGAAGGGAGTGATTTCTGGTGATGGGACATTGGGTGGCATAGGGACAGACAACATTGACTTGGCGGCCCGGTCTACACATTCGTTTCCGGGTATTCCAACATGTGCCGACACCCACAAGAAGCCTACTTGTATGCCCTCTTGGGTAAGGCGATGTGCTGTAGATCTTATTTTATAGACTAATGAACTGGTTATAGTAAGTGACTGAATAGTTTGAAGGGAGGCCAGTGAATCTGTGATAATTATGTATTGTTTGTTCTCAGATTTACAACACGCACATGCTTCCAATCCAAAGAGAATTCCGTATAGCAAAATTGAAAAATAGCATTATGGTAACATCCGTATTACGGGCGTATTATTGTTTTATTTTTAATTTTTTATCAAACTCATAAGTGTACTTCAATCCGTCTGCAAGTATCCCCGATCAGGGCTCCGTCTGCTTTGCACATTTCTACAGCATAGTGTCGAAGTATCGCCTACAGTCACATCTTGTTTAAATTATAAAATAACACATGTATACATTTTTATTTATGGAAACTTTTTTTTAACGCAAAAATCAGACCAATTAATCTGGTATAGCCTTTTTTCCCCTCCAAATAACAACCGAAATATACTTGATTTTTTTGTTTTAATTATTGCGAGCGACCCCGTTTCAAAACGCACTTTAGATAATAATATTACGTAAACATAAAATTGTCAGGTTTATTATTATTATTATTATTATTATTATTATTATTATTATATATGGAAATAATGATGAAGATTGGCAAACTCTCAATCGAGAAAGGTCGTTTTGAATAATCGCGTTCGTTCTTCAGAACATTGCCGCTCTAGACCAGCTTCGCCGACCTGCGCCACGCGTAGTATATATTTTTCTGTGGCTCGCACTATGAAAAATATACAGTGAGTCACAATAGCACCGGTGTACCCAAGTAAAGCAGCTAATGAAAATACATAAATAGCTATCTCCTTAGTATACACTGTTGAAAAAAAAACAAAAAACAAAAAAAAACTAAAACGTTAAAAAAACGCAGCTTACGATACACAAAGAACACACAAAATTACGAACTGTAGGCGCTTAATATCCGAGCACGTGGAACGGAGTGTAGAGAACAACACTTGATATACTCACGGGTATTTCTCAAGTGCACCAAATGAAGACACGGGGTACTGATATAAGTGTCATTGTAGAGTAAGCCGAGTCATCGTTGCACGAAACCGCAAATTGTAGTGTTCAACAGTAAGCCTGATATGGTAATAGTCGTCGAAAAATTGCGTGCTAATGCAATGCAATGTCGTCGCGTACAAGTGAAAATACGTGTCTTCGGAAATGTATCAATTAGTAATTTGCAAGAATGAACAAGGTTTGTCTGAATACAACTAGTGAATATCCCGAAAAGAGTGCGGCGCGTGACGTCTTCAATCGTTTCAAAAGAGAAGATCGCATAAATCTTAAAGAAGGAAATCGAAAAAGCTATACAATAAGCATTTTATCGGGTGAGAAATAGAAAGAAACCTCGAGTGCACCAAAAGTAATTACGGTAGAGAAGGGGAGAAAGATGGATTTCAGGCGAAACAGTACGTTGAGCCATGAAAGAGCAGCGCACTCTCTTCTCGTAACGCATTTTGAAAACCGTATGAACGCGCATCGAGATAGCCCGCGGGATGTATTTATGAAGATGAAGAATGTACTTCGCGACAGAAAATTTAATATGGAAGTCAAAAAGAAGGTGCTAAAATGTTATGTATGGTCCGTACTTTTATATGGGTGCGAGACGTGGACAATAAAAGGACATATGGAAAAGCGTATTTCATCATTTGAAAAGTGGTGTTATCGTCGGATCTGGAAGATACCATGGACTAGAAAAATGAAATGATGAAAACGGATCTGATATTAATGGACATAATTAATAAACGCAAAATTAATTCCTTTGGACATATTTCATGAGAGGATCAACGTATCACCTTCTGCACACAATTATGATTGGAGCGGTAGAAGGGAAAAGGGGATGAGGAAGAAGAAGGATTTCTTGGCTCCAAAATATTAAGCAACGGATTGGAGTTACCAAAGTAGGAGAATTTTGCAAGAAATCGAGACGCATTTCGTGTCATATATGGTTGAATGCATGAAAAGTGGTTAAGCTATACCCGAATCGGGTTGCACGAAGATGGAGAAGAAGAAGAAGATATTAGTTCCGCAAATGGAAAATAGCAACCCGTATTCTCGGGAAACGAAAACAATTTCATTCAGAGGAGTTCTGCAAGAATTTCACTGATAAGAGTGTACAACATCTTCGGCAGTGATATAAACTAGAAAACAAAGCCGAATTATCAATTAAAAAATATAATTGCATCAATTAAACACAGGGAAGGAAATATACAGGTCTGGTGGTGTTCGGCGGCGAGTAGCGTGGAGTCGTTACTCGTCATTGACGGTATAATATGAATAGCGATCTTATAATATATGGACATTTTACGAAAGAATTTTAAGGCCGTGGTTACATTGGATCAGAATTCGTATGAAAA
This sequence comes from Icerya purchasi, assembly GCA_039619475.1. Taxonomy (NCBI): domain Eukaryota; kingdom Metazoa; phylum Arthropoda; class Insecta; order Hemiptera; family Monophlebidae; genus Icerya; species Icerya purchasi. Next base: position 247,215,491 of record CM077115.1, read on the forward strand.
ATTGGTCGTACGAAATCGTACGAATTCTTACGACTTGGTCTGAAAGGAACAAACGTGTATAGAGTTACGCGCGTGGTTACATTGCTTGCATTTTTTTCCGTTACGACCAGTTTCATGCGACCAATATATTTCGTTCTTTCGTCAGAATTCGAACGAACTTTATATTACAGTGTCCGTTTTCAGTGTTGCTATTTTTGTTCATTACGCGATATGGATTCTGAAAAAGTTATCAGTCTAGTTGAAGAAACAATATCAGATTTCACCCACTTATTAATTAATTTCATTTTACTAAATTGTCGAAAAAAGAGAACTCGCGATATAACTACTGCCTTTTTTCGACTGGCAATCCTCCCTCCCAAAAAAAAAGAAAACAAAACTGCCTTCTGTGATGTTTGTACGAACAATGTAACCACCTTATTCATACAAAATTTTCATACGATTTCGCATGATTTCGTTCAAACAATTTTTCGTACGAATTCTGATCCAATGTAACCGCGGCCTTAGGCATTCTGGAGTCATTCTAGTTGTACAAAGACAATAACCGCAAAACATACAGCGTACAAAACTGGAAGGTATCCATATAACCCCGCACATATTCGCTACATCTCCTCAATCTCCGGATTGCAATTCCACAGAGAACCTCCTACAGGACTACCTCGATAAAAAGATTTGTAAGAAACCGATCTCTAGCCGTAATGAGTTAAGAAATCGTCTAAAAGAGGAATGATAGACCCCCCCCGTCCGTTCCCTTGATTATCTATTTAAAAGTCAAAGACCGTCATACGAAATTTTTCCAAAGTGTAAACGCATATATTCAATATAATTGGAGAGCTCTTTCGTTTTTTCGTTCGCTCGGATATTAATGTGGCGATTACAATTTGTCATTTTGTATTTTTTGTACCGTCAGCTGCGTTTTTTTTTTAAATGTTTCGCTTCTTTTTTTTTTCATTTGGGAGTATACTAAGGAGATACTTATTTTCTATGTTTTCATTACAAAGCGTATTTTTTGCGTTTGTTTTTGACGTACATTCAACATCGGAGCCTGGATCAAGGGCGTCGCCAGCCGATGGGTCAGGGGGGAGGCAAGATGATAGAAAAAAGATATGAATTATAGGAAAAATAAAATTTATAAGTTGTAAAGGCTTAATATTTTATTAAACAAGAATAAAATCTTAATTAAAAGATAATTTTCGTGGGTTTCTGGCAAATTGTTCATGATTACGCGCCTATGAATACTCATCATGGCCAGTTGATTAAAAAGTTTCAAGGCTCCAGGGAGGGTAGCTGCCCCCTCCCCCCCTGCCGCCCGTGGCCCGGATAATATTATGACTCACTGTACGTACATATTGAGCACGCATTAGCGGTTATACAGCATTTTTCCTCCCAGACCATATAATCAGATAATTTATAACAGGCCACTTTCTGAAAAAGTTTTTCCTTCTCACAATGTAAATGATTAAAACCTTAAAAAACGAGTTTAACGATGAGCGTAAATAGCGATACACCGAAAAAAACATAAATGAACGCTGAAACTTTTATTGTATACTTTTTAGTTAATCTTCGTTTCATTAGAGTACTTTTTTCAAAATATATCATTTTGGCGAGGTAAGTTAGAAAAGAAATGAAATTAGCTCAGAAACATTTACTAGCGAGCGAATATAATAGTTGCTGGAGCGCTTGGCTTCCGATACGGAAGTCTCGAGTTCGATCCCGGGCGACGACAAAAATTATTACAAGAAATTAAATTAAATAACCGCTAGAAGATTCATATGGAAGGCAATGGCAAGCCACCACATATGCCAGCATATGCGCGATAGTTGGTGTATAGGTGACAATTTATTTTTTAATTCAAAACGGGACACCGTTTGTTTTTTGTTTTTTTTTTTTTTGTTTTTTACATCAATTAGTCAATGAAAAAAACAGATTTTTACAGTAAGTTTTATTTTATTTATCAAAATAGTATTTATTACAAATTTAAAAAGTTACGAAACATAAATGTTCAGTTTTTTTTTTTTTATATATTTGTCAGAGGACCAAATTTGTTTTTAAAAAGATGATTTTAAGAATAAATTTCTTGGCACGATTTTTTAATATTTACCGTAGTTATCAACATCTTCAGACCGGAACCTGTAATTTTCAGACGTCCACAATTTGTTCATTAAAGAAAAGACTCTTTCTACTGGAGCGCCGCCAGGCAGACATAAAATCTATCTTTATTACAATCAATATGGGGATCTCATTTCAATCAATAAATCCAATGCCTTTTTAAACGTCTTCCCATGCAGGTAATAAAATACCTCCAATTCTTTAGTAAAGTCCACCGTTCCAAATATTCAAGACTTGTTTTATAAAAGTCTGTATCCGTAACGAATTCTTCGTCAACATCAGTGCCACTAGTAGAGGGAAAAAGCCGATTCTAACTCAAAGGATGCCGCCAGCGCCCAAAGCACCCAAGAGTCGTCGCGAAGGTGAAATTTCACCTTAATACCTTGATTAATTCGGAAAATTAACCTAATTAATAGTATCAGAGGTCAAAAAGTAACCCAAATAGCCCGATTATTGCAGAAAATTCACCCAATTAAGGGTCCCAAGCACCCTTATGTTCCTAATTAATTATGCAATCAATTTAATCGTTGAATTATTAATTATGCGATCAATTTAATCGTTGAATTATTAATTATGCAATCAATTTAATCGTTGAATTATTAATTATGCAATCAATTTAATCGTTGAATTATTAATTATGTGTGAATATAAGCTCAAAGGATGTCGTCACCGTTGATTAAGGCCTTCCAGAGCCGTTTCCGGAGCGTCTCGGACCGCGGAACCGCATTCCATTTGATTGTCGATCCCTTAATTACCGCACACACATGTAAATGTACGTGTATATACGTCTGCACACACATGTAAAAATCACCATCATCATCACCATCGCGGTAAATTCGTACGCGTGCCATCGCAAGTGACCTTGTACCTGTCAATCAATTGGTCGATGCATGCCTTTGCTTGTACGTAAATTACCGTTATTCGGTAGCGACTGGTTTCGGAGGATTACGCACACACACACAATGATGTATATACGGTTACGAGTGTCCGTACACATATGTAAAATTAGTTATTATCATTATTGATTTTTGTTGTTATCAATGTTATCAGTGATCAGTCTGCAGGAATCGCGGTAAAATACAGGTTTTCGCCGTTCCGGTATTTCTAGGAATCGCGAAGATTTTCGTTCGGTCAGTTGCGTAAAACTTTTCTTTGTCCGATACATTATGTACGGGGGGGGGGGGGGGTAAGTCCCTATCTCACACATCGCAAAAGCGAAAATGCTTCTCTCATAGCGCTACACGTAAATGCTAACACAACCGTTGAAACCGGATCTTAACATTCTTATACTTTCTATTACAGTCTATGTCATATTGTAGATGGATACACCCTATATGTACACACTAACACAAAAACACACTCATACTCAAAGTCCTTGACTACTTTATCCGTATACACATATGTAATCAAGTTCTTTCGACGGAACGACATTTTTTCTGACGTAACATTTCCACTGCCATACCCGATTTAAAGGTAGTCAATGAGACAGATCGTTGAATGGATTTATTCGATCGCTCAATATTAATTTCTCGTCAAACGCATACACGTTCTCTGAACAGTGTTCATCACGAGTTTTTTAAGGTTTTCAATAACTCTTTTTTAATTTTTTCGTTTTTTTATAAAATTATCCATCATAATCATCATGAATACCGATACCGTTGTCGCGAACGATTCGAAACCAGTAAATACTGCAGAATTTATTCAACATTTTTTCGAATATGGTAATGACGATGTTGCACAAAGTGGTTTTCCAGATACACATATGCCGCCACCACCACCACCACCGATAATATCACAAAACCCAGAAAATTCACAAGAGGCAGAAAACTCATCACATACTCAATTCTCGCAATATTTACATTCGCCACCGTTAACGCAAATTCCGCTACCACCACCATCTGAAGATATCAGTCCGTCAAAGGTCGAACTTCCGAGAGAAATAATCAATCGACGTGCTGTAATCTACGTAAAAGATATGAAAGATACGGAAAATAAAAATAGTTTTCTGTTTGCCATTCTGGCGAAGTTTACGAAAAATCCGTTCTCGATGTGGCAATATAATTTATTACAGAATGTGTACGATTTCAATTTCATACGATTACCTGTACGCTCACTGGCAGATATTGAAACCTTCGAACGAACGAATGGTGTATCTATTAACTTATATAAATTAATAGAAACCGATGGTGCCGATGCTGAAATGTGCAAATATAAAATTAAAGTCGTTTATGCATTCCGCAAAAACCATAGTATTTTAAATCACCGTAATCATACAAATATGTTGTACTGGGGTTCGAATGGTAATTTCCAGTTTGCCTGGATTAAAAAATTTAGTCAACTCATACGAATTCAATCGCCGAATGCTAAATTCTCGTGCTGGGGATGTCTGGATTCAATGAAAGACGAATTCGAACATAACAACAATCATCGTTGCGACGCGATCAGTTGGCGTAACATGCATTTTATGTAAACTATTAAAAAAATAAAGAAGTACATTTTTTTCTTTTTCACATATTTTTTTATTTTTCAAAAAATTTTTACAATGTTTTCTTTCGAAATATATAACGCATGTAAACTTTATTACAATATAATATATAATAATAATAATAATAATAATAATAAATAGTTTCATATATTTACATTTCTTATTTCATAAACTTAAAATTATTTTAAAATTTTCGATTTTACTATAGTTGATAATATATTCCCAACTCCAGTCTGTATTAAAGCCTCTTGATCATTACGTTGAATAGTTGAGTCAATATCATGTATCTAAGTATATTTATTATTTTTTCTCACTTGTGATTATTTTTGCGTCTGTAAGTATTTATGTATGTTTTCCCCAGTTTTAAAAATAAAGCATTCGATGTCTCGCCCTTCAACGAAAGCACACGCATCATTCACACGCACGTATCATTCGTTCACGTTACCACTTTTTTTTTCAAAATTAGTCCAAGTATATTTTGTTATTTTTCTCATTACGATTATTTTTCAGTCCGTAAGTATTTCTGTATGTTTTCCGAGGTTTTAAAAATTAATCCGAACAAACACCCAAACTGTTGTGAAAGCATACTATCTATCCCCCGCACAGATTCTACATTATACGTTACTCTATTACGAGTTCTTCAAAAATTGATTCGAATATGTTTTTCATTTTTTTTTTTTCAATTCTAAAAATTCATTCTTTCTACCCCCGCCCCCTCACATCTAAAATTGCTGATCTTTCGTAATCTTTATTTATTTTATCGATTCTAAAAATTAATCAATGGTTCACTCGAAAGCATACCGTACATTCCCACACACATATCTTTTATCACGAATTTCCCTATTGATCATGAACTTTTTTTCAGCGTTAGCCACAATAGCATATCACATTGGTCTCGCATACGCACCACATGCAGATCTATATGTTTAATTTTTATTAACGATCTTTATTTTTTTGTATTGGTATTACTTTTTCCTACACAGTCATGTTATCATATACACTTAACATTGTCAAAAATAATTTTAACCTTTCGAGAAAGAAAAATCTCCGATCAATAAAAAATATTTATTAACATCACAATTATTTTTAATATTATTCGTTTCGCTATAAACATAATTTTTTTATTTAATAAACTCATCCGCATCATCGATCGTTTCAAGACATTATTGTTTCGAACGTCAATACCTGTTTTCCAAGAATCGATAACCTCTGCAGGTATATATCTCGTCATCGCAACAACCTTTACCTGCATGACTCGCATACCTTCAAGACCACTTGTACATTGCTCGCACGCTATTTACCATTATTCGGTACAAGAATATTTTTCACACTCCCTCACATATGCGCATACACTCAAAGTCATCGATTACTTTGTTTGTATACAAATATATTCAGCTTTCTTCGACGGAACAACATTTTTCTGACGTAACATTTCCACTGTCACAACCGATTCAAAGGTAGCTAATGAGATAGACTATCGAACGGAATCATTCAAGCGGTCAGTATTAGTTTTTTGTTAAACATGTATATTTTGTCGAATCTGTGTTCACGCATTATTAAAAAATTTACGTCAACGTTAAAGAAAATAATTTCCTACGTTTTTTCTCTTTTTTTCTCTATCATTTTTTTCTGTCTTTTATCTTTCCTTTTTCTCTTTCTTTTTCTCTGTATTTTTTTTAGTGAAAAGTTTGAAATACATATTATTCAATCATGAATGCTAATATAGTTAACGTAAGCAGCAACTCAAGATCAATTAAGGACATTGCAAGTGATAGCGACTCGCATACGTCTTCGTCACTTCAATTACCGCAATCAGATGATGGTTATTCTTCAACAGAATCAACATCTTTTGCACATAAAATCGTTGGTCCATTATTATTGTCAGATCAGATGGATATAGTGGAATATTTTGTAGATTTCAGCTTCCATAAGGATTCTGATTATGGTTTTCTAGTAACCGAACTAGCGATGATTGATATGTCTGGCGGGAGGTGTTTACATACGCTATACAAGCCAAGCAGAGCATGGTCTGCATCAAAAATGCCTCATTTACAATGCTCTTCCGTGAGTCATTACTTGAAAAACCCCTCATTATCTCCCTGTCGGGAAGAAATATTCATGGCATGTGATGTATTCACAATATTGTCCGAAAAACCGAAGGCTCGCGTATATATTTTAACCACTTATGCAAAACTTATATTATGGGAACTTAACGAAAAGTCTGAATTGTTGCGTGACTTGGACTATGAACTCGTTAATATGGAGAAAGTCTTTCGAGTACCTAGTATTGATGATTTATATCAAGAATACTCTGGTATAAGCAATCTGGTAACTTGTAAGCACCATTATGAGAATGATATTTTTCGATGAAAAATGTTATGGTGATGAATACGCACGATCACGTTATCCGTCCGCTGAAGCTTATGAACAATCTCAATATAAATGATTTAAGCCAGTTGTTCATTACAGCCACCAAAGAAATGATAATTACATTATTTCCAAGTTGCATCGGGGACATTTATATATTTTTACCGGACAGATTAAAACAGGATGATACGATAAAATCATTTCTACCATGCTACGATCACGAACATGATAAAGAATATTATATCGATGGTGATACATTACACAGGAGTACTTGAAATTGTGTCAAAGTAAAAGATTGCGACGACTGTCAACATTCAATTCATACGGATTAAAAATTCAATAAAAGACGTGGAATTTGAAAGCTGGAGTTGTCTAGATCCTACGAAAGTTGAATATGAACATAACAATTACCTTTCAATGTACCAAAGTCAATTGTTGCGTAGTATGTATAATATGTGAAATAAAACCATATTTTTTTCTTTTACTCGCATTTTTTATTTTTTATTATTTCAAAATCTTTTACATTGTTTCACATAAATTATAATGTATGTATGTATATATGTATGGAATTTTAATATGTAATAATATACATTTCATACATTTTATTTTATTTCATGGTCATATAATTACTTTAAAATTATTTAGATACACCGCAGATATTATAGTACCGAACACATCATTTATTATTTCATTCTATTTCAATTAATATGTTGTATGGATGAAATCGAATCAATTTATGTAACTGTTTATTTAAATTTAAATAATCTTTTTCTTTTTCTTTTTTTTTTTTTTTTTTTTATCTCTCAGCATATGCATGCGTGTATATGCTTACATATACAAGTATGAAAAAATTTATTTTTTTATTTTTTCCTCGATATGAATGGTAAATCTACGACTTTATTTGAAAAACGGTCAAAACCTAATACATAGATTTCAAACTTTGATGGAAATTTCCGTAAAACGTTCAATTTACACTTATTATCTTTAAAAAAAAAATTTTTCATTATTATTATTCATATCATTTAAATAGACTGATACAACAGAGGGAAAAAATAAAAAGCTAAATTTTTACACGTGAGGGAGGGAGCTGATGAAAACGTACGAGTCTTATTATTTGGAATACAGATTATGAAGGAAATTTTTATTCAATGTTTCGTTCTAAGATTTTTCATTTTTTACATTTAAAATTTTTCAATACGAAAATATTTCGAAATCTACAGGAACGTCTACGAATAGTCTTCGTCATTATAGAAGCACCTGCAGATCATGTATCGACACTGCATGCGCGTAAGGGTGAGTAAATATGTGTGTGTATGTATGCTTGAAATGTGCGAAATGGCTAATAAGAAACAACCGTTGAATCGCAACGACAGGTAGAGATCCGCTTATAGAATAAGAGAGTGAGAGTGAGATAAATTATGTACCTTTATTATTGCAGAACTGCACTGCAGTGGCAGACATGAAATATTCGTTAGCATCCTTTTCGAGGCAGTTTTATAAAAAAGGCCGAAAATTAGCTTTAAAACTGGATGAATGAGATAGTTGATAATAAACATACCATTAAGACCGGTATACATGTATGTGGGCATGTGTGTGAGCGCACGGTTAAATGAATGACAAAAGATTATTAACTGCATAGGCATTGTTAAATACAACTATACTGATTTATCCGTAAAACTAACAAATTTTACCGTTGTTTTCTTTCCTTTTTTTTCTTTCGCGTTTTACCAAAAATTCATGTTAGTTCTAAAAATATTGCTAAATTCAAATTAAATCGATCATGTTATTTTATTTTTTATTTTTGTTTCTTTAAACAATGTGTTACGATCGTATTTATCTTACTCAATCTTTTACCTAATAATATTCTAACGGTTTTAGACAACAGCAGAAATATGCAAGTTACCTTGGATGTATTATATTTTATTCGTGTATATGTGTATACACGCTTTCTATACAAGCACATGCAAACATCGGATGCCGGAAATGTATGATAATATAATTTTTAAATCAATGATTAACGTATTATTATTATTTTTTTTTTTTCACCCTGTGATATACAAAATAACATCATACTTGCTTTTACAACAATATTTAAATTCTACAAAAATAAATGTCCCCAGGGTGGGGAGTAAAAATATCATGAAGAATCACTGTTTTTTGTTTTTTTTCTTTCTTTGCTTCACAATCTTTTTTCTTTATATTATTTTTTATTTCAGAGATTTTTTAAAATAGTTTTCTTTACACTCCAATATGGAATCTGTTAATTTATTGTACATGTCATATAATATGATAAATGCTAAAATTCGGAAAGTTTTTTTAAAGAAGTAATTGACAGAAGAGTATACTTTTGAAAACAAGAGAGTGAAGAGGCTATACATAAAAAGCAATATGATGCATTAAACATAACGAAAAAAAAACCAAAAAAGAACAGAAGAAACGTAAACACAAAGACTATTATGTTTTTTCATTAATCTATTCAATTACAACTTTTTTTTCATTCATCTATATTCTAAGTTCCATCATAAGTTTTAATTTTTTATATGATGCCTACTAATTTCTATGTTTACTTAATTTATTTACTTTTCCACGAATGTTTTTAGAATTAAATTTTGAAAAAATTAAACATATTTTCGCACCTGCGTCAACTATCACATTAAATACATGTAGAAATTTTCATTTCAAACACCGCCGGAAAATAACATGGGTTTTTTTTTTTGATATTTTTTAAAAATTTATTCATACTCTCTCTAATTATAGCTATTTTTACTCACTTTTATATTCTACATACAATGCTTGAGGTATTAGATGATGCAAATTCTAAATACACCATATTGCTATCACTCTGTTTATTATTTTTTTATTTGTTACTCGTTTTTTTATTATTTTCTTATGTATATGTATTAGAATTAGTGATGTGCGATTTCGAAATGTTTTTACAATCGAAACAACCGATAATCGTCAAAAAAAAAAAACAATTGAATGATTTTTGTGAATACGAATGAATTATTCGAATAAAAACCGGAACCATCCGAACACAAACGAATGAAGTATTCGTTAAACATCGCCTAGATTCTTTCGAGAGAAATAACATTTCGAATGATTGTTGCAAATAGGAATGAATTATTCGAATAAAAACCGAAACTATCCGAACACAAACGAATGAAGTATTCGTTAAACATTGACTAGATTCTTCCGAGAGAAATAGCATTTCGAATGATTGTTGTGAATACGAATGAATTATTCGAATGAAATAACATTTCGAATGCAACCACGGAACAATCGAATGCATTCAAAGTCATCGAACAATCAAATAATTCGAATGAATCATTTCGAAGTTGCCCATCACTAATTAGAACCCATATGATTTTACAATAAAAAAAGTGTTTATACTCATTATTGAAGTTGAATATAGATAATATTTACATTTAAAGGAAAAAGAAAAAGTTATTTTTATTATTCCATTCACACGCGAAAAAAATTATGAAATTTAAAATATATATATAATTCATGTAATATATTTACAAACGATTAACAAGAATAAAAGAAAATTAATTTAAAAAATAAATAAATATCACAAAAAATTTAAAGATGGAAAAATTACAAGATTATGATTCGAACAATGCTCACAAATTGGCTCCTTTGATCGGGTTATGTTGGAATTCGAACAAACTTGCATGGTTGCATTGCGGACAATCTTTGATTAAGGTGGGGTGTACTGCACTGAGTGGAAAAGAATCTGGAATATCATAGCTATGATGTTTAAAACACAGTAAGAAGCGTTTGATACGTCGATCATTCTTCAGTGCTACAGGTAATTTATTGTAAAAATCGCAAATTTTTTGAGGGCATACATTAATTAATATCTCTGAAGTAATATTTTGCATCAAGTCGCACGTAGAATATTTTACTAATGATAATATAGGTCTAACATTTACATTGTACCATTTCTCCATTATTATTGTCAGATCAGATGGATATAGTGGAATATTTTGTAGATTTCAGCTTCCATAAGGATTCTGATTATGGTTTTCTAGTAACCGAACTAGCGATGATTGATATGTCTGGCGGGAGGTGTTTACATACGCTATACAAGCCAAGCAGAGCATGGTCTGCATCAAAAATGCCTCATTTACAATGCTCTTCCGTGAGTCATTACTTGAAAAACCCCTCATTATCTCCCTGTCGGGAAGAAATATTCATGGCATGTGATGTATTCACAATATTGTCCGAAAAACCGAAGGCTCGCGTATATATTTTAACCACTTATGCAAAACTTATATTATGGGAACTTAACGAAAAGTCTGAATTGTTGCGTGACTTGGACTATGAACTCGTTAATATGGAGAAAGTCTTTCGAGTACCTAGTATTGATGATTTATATCAAGAATACTCTGGTATAAGCAATCTGGTAACTTGTAAGCACCATTATGAGAATGATATTTTTCGATGAAAAATGTTATGGTGATGAATACGCACGATCACGTTATCCGTCCGCTGAAGCTTATGAACAATCTCAATATAAATGATTTAAGCCAGTTGTTCATTACAGCCACCAAAGAAATGATAATTACATTATTTCCAAGTTGCATCGGGGACATTTATATATTTTTACCGGACAGATTAAAACAGGATGATACGATAAAATCATTTCTACCATGCTACGATCACGAACATGATAAAGAATATTATATCGATGGTGATACATTACACAGGAGTACTTGAAATTGTGTCAAAGTAAAAGATTGCGACGACTGTCAACATTCAATTCATACGGATTAAAAATTCAATAAAAGACGTGGAATTTGAAAGCTGGAGTTGTCTAGATCCTACGAAAGTTGAATATGAACATAACAATTACCTTTCAATGTACCAAAGTCAATTGTTGCGTAGTATGTATAATATGTGAAATAAAACCATATTTTTTTCTTTTACTCGCATTTTTTATTTTTTATTATTTCAAAATCTTTTACATTGTTTCACATAAATTATAATGTATGTATGTATATATGTATGGAATTTTAATATGTAATAATATACATTTCATACATTTTATTTTATTTCATGGTCATATAATTACTTTAAAATTATTTAGATACACCGCAGATATTATAGTACCGAACACATCATTTATTATTTCATTCTATTTCAATTAATATGTTGTATGGATGAAATCGAATCAATTTATGTAACTGTTTATTTAAATTTAAATAATCTTTTTCTTTTTCTTTTTTTTTTTTTTTTTTTTATCTCTCAGCATATGCATGCGTGTATATGCTTACATATACAAGTATGAAAAAATTTATTTTTTTATTTTTTCCTCGATATGAATGGTAAATCTACGACTTTATTTGAAAAACGGTCAAAACCTAATACATAGATTTCAAACTTTGATGGAAATTTCCGTAAAACGTTCAATTTACACTTATTATCTTTAAAAAAAAAATTTTTCATTATTATTATTCATATCATTTAAATAGACTGATACAACAGAGGGAAAAAATAAAAAGCTAAATTTTTACACGTGAGGGAGGGAGCTGATGAAAACGTACGAGTCTTATTATTTGGAATACAGATTATGAAGGAAATTTTTATTCAATGTTTCGTTCTAAGATTTTTCATTTTTTACATTTAAAATTTTTCAATACGAAAATATTTCGAAATCTACAGGAACGTCTACGAATAGTCTTCGTCATTATAGAAGCACCTGCAGATCATGTATCGACACTGCATGCGCGTAAGGGTGAGTAAATATGTGTGTGTATGTATGCTTGAAATGTGCGAAATGGCTAATAAGAAACAACCGTTGAATCGCAACGACAGGTAGAGATCCGCTTATAGAATAAGAGAGTGAGAGTGAGATAAATTATGTACCTTTATTATTGCAGAACTGCACTGCAGTGGCAGACATGAAATATTCGTTAGCATCCTTTTCGAGGCAGTTTTATAAAAAAGGCCGAAAATTAGCTTTAAAACTGGATGAATGAGATAGTTGATAATAAACATACCATTAAGACCGGTATACATGTATGTGGGCATGTGTGTGAGCGCACGGTTAAATGAATGACAAAAGATTATTAACTGCATAGGCATTGTTAAACACAACTATACTGATTTATCCGTAAAACTAACAAATTTTACCGTTGTTTTCTTTCCTTTTTTTTCTTTCGCGTTTTACCAAAAATTCATGTTAGTTCTAAAAATATTGCTAAATTCAAATTAAATCGATCATGTTATTTTATTTTTTATTTTTGTTTCTTTAAACAATGTGTTACGATCGTATTTATCTTACTCAATCTTTTACCTAATAATATTCTAACGGTTTTAGACAACAGCAGAAATATGCAAGTTACCTTGGATGTATTATATTTTATTCGTGTATATGTGTATACACGCTTTCTATACAAGCACATGCAAACATCGGATGCCGGAAATGTATGATAATATAATTTTTAAATCAATGATTAACGTATTATTATTATTTTTTTTTTTTCACCCTGTGATATACAAAATAACATCATACTTGCTTTTACAACAATATTTAAATTCTACAAAAATAAATGTCCCCAGGGTGGGGAGTAAAAATATCATGAAGAATCACTGTTTTTTGTTTTTTTTCTTTCTTTGCTTCACAATCTTTTTTCTTTATATTATTTTTTATTTCAGAGATTTTTTAAAATAGTTTTCTTTACACTCCAATATGGAATCTGTTAATTTATTGTACATGTCATATAATATGATAAATGCTAAAATTCGGAAAGTTTTTTTAAAGAAGTAATTGACAGAAGAGTATACTTTTGAAAACAAGAGAGTGAAGAGGCTATACATAAAAAGCAATATGATGCATTAAACATAACGAAAAAAAAACCAAAAAAGAACAGAAGAAACGTAAACACAAAGACTATTATGTTTTTTCATTAATCTATTCAATTACAACTTTTTTTTCATTCATCTATATTCTAAGTTCCATCATAAGTTTTAATTTTTTATATGATGCCTACTAATTTCTATGTTTACTTAATTTATTTACTTTTCCACGAATGTTTTTAGAATTAAATTTTGAAAAAATTAAACATATTTTCGCACCTGCGTCAACTATCACATTAAATACATGTAGAAATTTTCATTTCAAACACCGCCGGAAAATAACATGGGTTTTTTTTTTTGATATTTTTTAAAAATTTATTCATACTCTCTCTAATTATAGCTATTTTTACTCACTTTTATATTCTACATACAATGCTTGAGGTATTAGATGATGCAAATTCTAAATACACCATATTGCTATCACTCTGTTTATTATTTTTTTATTTGTTACTCGTTTTTTTATTATTTTCTTATGTATATGTATTAGAATTAGTGATGTGCGATTTCGAAATGTTTTTACAATCGAAACAACCGATAATCGTCAAAAAAAAAAAACAATTGAATGATTTTTGTGAATACGAATGAATTATTCGAATAAAAACCGGAACCATCCGAACACAAACGAATGAAGTATTCGTTAAACATCGCCTAGATTCTTTCGAGAGAAATAACATTTCGAATGATTGTTGCAAATAGGAATGAATTATTCGAATAAAAACCGAAACTATCCGAACACAAACGAATGAAGTATTCGTTAAACATTGACTAGATTCTTCCGAGAGAAATAGCATTTCGAATGATTGTTGTGAATACGAATGAATTATTCGAATGAAATAACATTTCGAATGCAACCACGGAACAATCGAATGCATTCAAAGTCATCGAACAATCAAATAATTCGAATGAATCATTTCGAAGTTGCCCATCACTAATTAGAACCCATATGATTTTACAATAAAAAAAGTGTTTATACTCATTATTGAAGTTGAATATAGATAATATTTACATTTAAAGGAAAAAGAAAAAGTTATTTTTATTATTCCATTCACACGCGAAAAAAATTATGAAATTTAAAATATATATATAATTCATGTAATATATTTACAAACGATTAACAAGAATAAAAGAAAATTAATTTAAAAAATAAATAAATATCACAAAAAATTTAAAGATGGAAAAATTACAAGATTATGATTCGAACAATGCTCACAAATTGGCTCCTTTGATCGGGTTATGTTGGAATTCGAACAAACTTGCATGGTTGCATTGCGGACAATCTTTGATTAAGGTGGGGTGTACTGCACTGAGTGGAAAAGAATCTGGAATATCATAGCTATGATGTTTAAAACACAGTAAGAAGCGTTTGATACGTCGATCATTCTTCAGTGCTACAGGTAATTTATTGTAAAAATCGCAAATTTTTTGAGGGCATACATTAATTAATATCTCTGAAGTAATATTTTGCATCAAGTCGCACGTAGAATATTTTACTAATGATAATATAGGTCTAACATTTACATTGTACCATTTCTCCATTATTATTGTCAGATCAGATGGATATAGTGGAATATTTTGTAGATTTCAGCTTCCATAAGGATTCTGATTATGGTTTTCTAGTAACCGAACTAGCGATGATTGATATGTCTGGCGGGAGGTGTTTACATACGCTATACAAGCCAAGCAGAGCATGGTCTGCATCAAAAATGCCTCATTTACAATGCTCTTCCGTGAGTCATTACTTGAAAAACCCCTCATTATCTCCCTGTCGGGAAGAAATATTCATGGCATGTGATGTATTCACAATATTGTCCGAAAAACCGAAGGCTCGCGTATATATTTTAACCACTTATGCAAAACTTATATTATGGGAACTTAACGAAAAGTCTGAATTGTTGCGTGACTTGGACTATGAACTCGTTAATATGGAGAAAGTCTTTCGAGTACCTAGTATTGATGATTTATATCAAGAATACTCTGGTATAAGCAATCTGGTAACTTGTAAGCACCATTATGAGAATGATATTTTTCGATGAAAAATGTTATGGTGATGAATACGCACGATCACGTTATCCGTCCGCTGAAGCTTATGAACAATCTCAATATAAATGATTTAAGCCAGTTGTTCATTACAGCCACCAAAGAAATGATAATTACATTATTTCCAAGTTGCATCGGGGACATTTATATATTTTTACCGGACAGATTAAAACAGGATGATACGATAAAATCATTTCTACCATGCTACGATCACGAACATGATAAAGAATATTATATCGATGGTGATACATTACACAGGAGTACTTGAAATTGTGTCAAAGTAAAAGATTGCGACGACTGTCAACATTCAATTCATACGGATTAAAAATTCAATAAAAGACGTGGAATTTGAAAGCTGGAGTTGTCTAGATCCTACGAAAGTTGAATATGAACATAACAATTACCTTTCAATGTACCAAAGTCAATTGTTGCGTAGTATGTATAATATGTGAAATAAAACCATATTTTTTTCTTTTACTCGCATTTTTTATTTTTTATTATTTCAAAATCTTTTACATTGTTTCACATAAATTATAATGTATGTATGTATATATGTATGGAATTTTAATATGTAATAATATACATTTCATACATTTTATTTTATTTCATGGTCATATAATTACTTTAAAATTATTTAGATACACCGCAGATATTATAGTACCGAACACATCATTTATTATTTCATTCTATTTCAATTAATATGTTGTATGGATGAAATCGAATCAATTTATGTAACTGTTTATTTAAATTTAAATAATCTTTTTCTTTTTCTTTTTTTTTTTTTTTTTTTTATCTCTCAGCATATGCATGCGTGTATATGCTTACATATACAAGTATGAAAAAATTTATTTTTTTATTTTTTCCTCGATATGAATGGTAAATCTACGACTTTATTTGAAAAACGGTCAAAACCTAATACATAGATTTCAAACTTTGATGGAAATTTCCGTAAAACGTTCAATTTACACTTATTATCTTTAAAAAAAAAATTTTTCATTATTATTATTCATATCATTTAAATAGACTGATACAACAGAGGGAAAAAATAAAAAGCTAAATTTTTACACGTGAGGGAGGGAGCTGATGAAAACGTACGAGTCTTATTATTTGGAATACAGATTATGAAGGAAATTTTTATTCAATGTTTCGTTCTAAGATTTTTCATTTTTTACATTTAAAATTTTTCAATACGAAAATATTTCGAAATCTACAGGAACGTCTACGAATAGTCTTCGTCATTATAGAAGCACCTGCAGATCATGTATCGACACTGCATGCGCGTAAGGGTGAGTAAATATGTGTGTGTATGTATGCTTGAAATGTGCGAAATGGCTAATAAGAAACAACCGTTGAATCGCAACGACAGGTAGAGATCCGCTTATAGAATAAGAGAGTGAGAGTGAGATAAATTATGTACCTTTATTATTGCAGAACTGCACTGCAGTGGCAGACATGAAATATTCGTTAGCATCCTTTTCGAGGCAGTTTTATAAAAAAGGCCGAAAATTAGCTTTAAAACTGGATGAATGAGATAGTTGATAATAAACATACCATTAAGACCGGTATACATGTATGTGGGCATGTGTGTGAGCGCACGGTTAAATGAATGACAAAAGATTATTAACTGCATAGGCATTGTTAAACACAACTATACTGATTTATCCGTAAAACTAACAAATTTTACCGTTGTTTTCTTTCCTTTTTTTTCTTTCGCGTTTTACCAAAAATTCATGTTAGTTCTAAAAATATTGCTAAATTCAAATTAAATCGATCATGTTATTTTATTTTTTATTTTTGTTTCTTTAAACAATGTGTTACGATCGTATTTATCTTACTCAATCTTTTACCTAATAATATTCTAACGGTTTTAGACAACAGCAGAAATATGCAAGTTACCTTGGATGTATTATATTTTATTCGTGTATATGTGTATACACGCTTTCTATACAAGCACATGCAAACATCGGATGCCGGAAATGTATGATAATATAATTTTTAAATCAATGATTAACGTATTATTATTATTTTTTTTTTTTCACCCTGTGATATACAAAATAACATCATACTTGCTTTTACAACAATATTTAAATTCTACAAAAATAAATGTCCCCAGGGTGGGGAGTAAAAATATCATGAAGAATCACTGTTTTTTGTTTTTTTTCTTTCTTTGCTTCACAATCTTTTTTCTTTATATTATTTTTTATTTCAGAGATTTTTTAAAATAGTTTTCTTTACACTCCAATATGGAATCTGTTAATTTATTGTACATGTCATATAATATGATAAATGCTAAAATTCGGAAAGTTTTTTTAAAGAAGTAATTGACAGAAGAGTATACTTTTGAAAACAAGAGAGTGAAGAGGCTATACATAAAAAGCAATATGATGCATTAAACATAACGAAAAAAAAACCAAAAAAGAACAGAAGAAACGTAAACACAAAGACTATTATGTTTTTTCATTAATCTATTCAATTACAACTTTTTTTTCATTCATCTATATTCTAAGTTCCATCATAAGTTTTAATTTTTTATATGATGCCTACTAATTTCTATGTTTACTTAATTTATTTACTTTTCCACGAATGTTTTTAGAATTAAATTTTGAAAAAATTAAACATATTTTCGCACCTGCGTCAACTATCACATTAAATACATGTAGAAATTTTCATTTCAAACACCGCCGGAAAATAACATGGGTTTTTTTTTTTGATATTTTTTAAAAATTTATTCATACTCTCTCTAATTATAGCTATTTTTACTCACTTTTATATTCTACATACAATGCTTGAGGTATTAGATGATGCAAATTCTAAATACACCATATTGCTATCACTCTGTTTATTATTTTTTTATTTGTTACTCGTTTTTTTATTATTTTCTTATGTATATGTATTAGAATTAGTGATGTGCGATTTCGAAATGTTTTTACAATCGAAACAACCGATAATCGTCAAAAAAAAAAAACAATTGAATGATTTTTGTGAATACGAATGAATTATTCGAATAAAAACCGGAACCATCCGAACACAAACGAATGAAGTATTCGTTAAACATCGCCTAGATTCTTTCGAGAGAAATAACATTTCGAATGATTGTTGCAAATAGGAATGAATTATTCGAATAAAAACCGAAACTATCCGAACACAAACGAATGAAGTATTCGTTAAACATTGACTAGATTCTTCCGAGAGAAATAGCATTTCGAATGATTGTTGTGAATACGAATGAATTATTCGAATGAAATAACATTTCGAATGCAACCACGGAACAATCGAATGCATTCAAAGTCATCGAACAATCAAATAATTCGAATGAATCATTTCGAAGTTGCCCATCACTAATTAGAACCCATATGATTTTACAATAAAAAAAGTGTTTATACTCATTATTGAAGTTGAATATAGATAATATTTACATTTAAAGGAAAAAGAAAAAGTTATTTTTATTATTCCATTCACACGCGAAAAAAATTATGAAATTTAAAATATATATATAATTCATGTAATATATTTACAAACGATTAACAAGAATAAAAGAAAATTAATTTAAAAAATAAATAAATATCACAAAAAATTTAAAGATGGAAAAATTACAAGATTATGATTCGAACAATGCTCACAAATTGGCTCCTTTGATCGGGTTATGTTGGAATTCGAACAAACTTGCATGGTTGCATTGCGGACAATCTTTGATTAAGGTGGGGTGTACTGCACTGAGTGGAAAAGAATCTGGAATATCATAGCTATGATGTTTAAAACACAGTAAGAAGCGTTTGATACGTCGATCATTCTTCAGTGCTACAGGTAATTTATTGTAAAAATCGCAAATTTTTTGAGGGCATACATTAATTAATATCTCTGAAGTAATATTTTGCATCAAGTCGCACGTAGAATATTTTACTAATGATAATATAGGTCTAACATTTACATTGTACCATTTCTCCATTATTATTGTCAGATCAGATGGATATAGTGGAATATTTTGTAGATTTCAGCTTCCATAAGGATTCTGATTATGGTTTTCTAGTAACCGAACTAGCGATGATTGATATGTCTGGCGGGAGGTGTTTACATACGCTATACAAGCCAAGCAGAGCATGGTCTGCATCAAAAATGCCTCATTTACAATGCTCTTCCGTGAGTCATTACTTGAAAAACCCCTCATTATCTCCCTGTCGGGAAGAAATATTCATGGCATGTGATGTATTCACAATATTGTCCGAAAAACCGAAGGCTCGCGTATATATTTTAACCACTTATGCAAAACTTATATTATGGGAACTTAACGAAAAGTCTGAATTGTTGCGTGACTTGGACTATGAACTCGTTAATATGGAGAAAGTCTTTCGAGTACCTAGTATTGATGATTTATATCAAGAATACTCTGGTATAAGCAATCTGGTAACTTGTAAGCACCATTATGAGAATGATATTTTTCGATGAAAAATGTTATGGTGATGAATACGCACGATCACGTTATCCGTCCGCTGAAGCTTATGAACAATCTCAATATAAATGATTTAAGCCAGTTGTTCATTACAGCCACCAAAGAAATGATAATTACATTATTTCCAAGTTGCATCGGGGACATTTATATATTTTTACCGGACAGATTAAAACAGGATGATACGATAAAATCATTTCTACCATGCTACGATCACGAACATGATAAAGAATATTATATCGATGGTGATACATTACACAGGAGTACTTGAAATTGTGTCAAAGTAAAAGATTGCGACGACTGTCAACATTCAATTCATACGGATTAAAAATTCAATAAAAGACGTGGAATTTGAAAGCTGGAGTTGTCTAGATCCTACGAAAGTTGAATATGAACATAACAATTACCTTTCAATGTACCAAAGTCAATTGTTGCGTAGTATGTATAATATGTGAAATAAAACCATATTTTTTTCTTTTACTCGCATTTTTTATTTTTTATTATTTCAAAATCTTTTACATTGTTTCACATAAATTATAATGTATGTATGTATATATGTATGGAATTTTAATATGTAATAATATACATTTCATACATTTTATTTTATTTCATGGTCATATAATTACTTTAAAATTATTTAGATACACCGCAGATATTATAGTACCGAACACATCATTTATTATTTCATTCTATTTCAATTAATATGTTGTATGGATGAAATCGAATCAATTTATGTAACTGTTTATTTAAATTTAAATAATCTTTTTCTTTTTCTTTTTTTTTTTTTTTTTTTTATCTCTCAGCATATGCATGCGTGTATATGCTTACATATACAAGTATGAAAAAATTTATTTTTTTATTTTTTCCTCGATATGAATGGTAAATCTACGACTTTATTTGAAAAACGGTCAAAACCTAATACATAGATTTCAAACTTTGATGGAAATTTCCGTAAAACGTTCAATTTACACTTATTATCTTTAAAAAAAAAATTTTTCATTATTATTATTCATATCATTTAAATAGACTGATACAACAGAGGGAAAAAATAAAAAGCTAAATTTTTACACGTGAGGGAGGGAGCTGATGAAAACGTACGAGTCTTATTATTTGGAATACAGATTATGAAGGAAATTTTTATTCAATGTTTCGTTCTAAGATTTTTCATTTTTTACATTTAAAATTTTTCAATACGAAAATATTTCGAAATCTACAGGAACGTCTACGAATAGTCTTCGTCATTATAGAAGCACCTGCAGATCATGTATCGACACTGCATGCGCGTAAGGGTGAGTAAATATGTGTGTGTATGTATGCTTGAAATGTGCGAAATGGCTAATAAGAAACAACCGTTGAATCGCAACGACAGGTAGAGATCCGCTTATAGAATAAGAGAGTGAGAGTGAGATAAATTATGTACCTTTATTATTGCAGAACTGCACTGCAGTGGCAGACATGAAATATTCGTTAGCATCCTTTTCGAGGCAGTTTTATAAAAAAGGCCGAAAATTAGCTTTAAAACTGGATGAATGAGATAGTTGATAATAAACATACCATTAAGACCGGTATACATGTATGTGGGCATGTGTGTGAGCGCACGGTTAAATGAATGACAAAAGATTATTAACTGCATAGGCATTGTTAAATACAACTATACTGATTTATCCGTAAAACTAACAAATTTTACCGTTGTTTTCTTTCCT
The DNA here is from genome assembly GCA_039619475.1 of Icerya purchasi. Taxonomy (NCBI): domain Eukaryota; kingdom Metazoa; phylum Arthropoda; class Insecta; order Hemiptera; family Monophlebidae; genus Icerya; species Icerya purchasi. The sequence goes on from CM077115.1 coordinate 247,237,497, forward strand.
TTTTTTTCTTTCGCGTTTTACCAAAAATTCATGTTAGTTCTAAAAATATTGCTAAATTCAAATTAAATCGATCATGTTATTTTATTTTTTATTTTTGTTTCTTTAAACAATGTGTTACGATCGTATTTATCTTACTCAATCTTTTACCTAATAATATTCTAACGGTTTTAGACAACAGCAGAAATATGCAAGTTACCTTGGATGTATTATATTTTATTCGTGTATATGTGTATACACGCTTTCTATACAAGCACATGCAAACATCGGATGCCGGAAATGTATGATAATATAATTTTTAAATCAATGATTAACGTATTATTATTATTTTTTTTTTTTCACCCTGTGATATACAAAATAACATCATACTTGCTTTTACAACAATATTTAAATTCTACAAAAATAAATGTCCCCAGGGTGGGGAGTAAAAATATCATGAAGAATCACTGTTTTTTGTTTTTTTTCTTTCTTTGCTTCACAATCTTTTTTCTTTATATTATTTTTTATTTCAGAGATTTTTTAAAATAGTTTTCTTTACACTCCAATATGGAATCTGTTAATTTATTGTACATGTCATATAATATGATAAATGCTAAAATTCGGAAAGTTTTTTTAAAGAAGTAATTGACAGAAGAGTATACTTTTGAAAACAAGAGAGTGAAGAGGCTATACATAAAAAGCAATATGATGCATTAAACATAACGAAAAAAAAACCAAAAAAGAACAGAAGAAACGTAAACACAAAGACTATTATGTTTTTTCATTAATCTATTCAATTACAACTTTTTTTTCATTCATCTATATTCTAAGTTCCATCATAAGTTTTAATTTTTTATATGATGCCTACTAATTTCTATGTTTACTTAATTTATTTACTTTTCCACGAATGTTTTTAGAATTAAATTTTGAAAAAATTAAACATATTTTCGCACCTGCGTCAACTATCACATTAAATACATGTAGAAATTTTCATTTCAAACACCGCCGGAAAATAACATGGGTTTTTTTTTTTGATATTTTTTAAAAATTTATTCATACTCTCTCTAATTATAGCTATTTTTACTCACTTTTATATTCTACATACAATGCTTGAGGTATTAGATGATGCAAATTCTAAATACACCATATTGCTATCACTCTGTTTATTATTTTTTTATTTGTTACTCGTTTTTTTATTATTTTCTTATGTATATGTATTAGAATTAGTGATGTGCGATTTCGAAATGTTTTTACAATCGAAACAACCGATAATCGTCAAAAAAAAAAAACAATTGAATGATTTTTGTGAATACGAATGAATTATTCGAATAAAAACCGGAACCATCCGAACACAAACGAATGAAGTATTCGTTAAACATCGCCTAGATTCTTTCGAGAGAAATAACATTTCGAATGATTGTTGCAAATAGGAATGAATTATTCGAATAAAAACCGAAACTATCCGAACACAAACGAATGAAGTATTCGTTAAACATTGACTAGATTCTTCCGAGAGAAATAGCATTTCGAATGATTGTTGTGAATACGAATGAATTATTCGAATGAAATAACATTTCGAATGCAACCACGGAACAATCGAATGCATTCAAAGTCATCGAACAATCAAATAATTCGAATGAATCATTTCGAAGTTGCCCATCACTAATTAGAACCCATATGATTTTACAATAAAAAAAGTGTTTATACTCATTATTGAAGTTGAATATAGATAATATTTACATTTAAAGGAAAAAGAAAAAGTTATTTTTATTATTCCATTCACACGCGAAAAAAATTATGAAATTTAAAATATATATATAATTCATGTAATATATTTACAAACGATTAACAAGAATAAAAGAAAATTAATTTAAAAAATAAATAAATATCACAAAAAATTTAAAGATGGAAAAATTACAAGATTATGATTCGAACAATGCTCACAAATTGGCTCCTTTGATCGGGTTATGTTGGAATTCGAACAAACTTGCATGGTTGCATTGCGGACAATCTTTGATTAAGGTGGGGTGTACTGCACTGAGTGGAAAAGAATCTGGAATATCATAGCTATGATGTTTAAAACACAGTAAGAAGCGTTTGATACGTCGATCATTCTTCAGTGCTACAGGTAATTTATTGTAAAAATCGCAAATTTTTTGAGGGCATACATTAATTAATATCTCTGAAGTAATATTTTGCATCAAGTCGCACGTAGAATATTTTACTAATGATAATATAGGTCTAACATTTACATTGTACCATTTCATCATCACATATACATTCTGCAATGAACACCTATGTATGTTTTTATCCGTGTGTGCATCACATTTTACAACTCTTGATATTCCTTTATACATATTATTTAATTTCCTTAAATTGGGTATACCGGATTCTTTTTCTAAATTAGTAATCTTGAATCTTGAAAGTGATGTTTCAAATAGTTTTATCCATATAGTGGTAATTTTTTCATTTCCTTTAACGTAAATATTCAATGGTTCCAAATCTTCCAACACATTTTCTATATCACCAGCAATAGATTCTTAATTGTAATCTCCTGCATTCCACGGAATTGAATGACAGTTTTGAATTATCCTCATGTTTTCTTGTTTTTTATTATCGGATAATACATCCCATTCGAATGGAGGCTTGTAAATTCTATGAAATTGAATTTCACCATCGATACTTATTATTGAAAGTTCCTTAATGATGTACGTATCATTATCATATTTAAAACATTGAATATCGATAATTACCTCACGTGCTACTATCATTGTTACAGTTGTTATTAAAGAGAAAAGAAAAAAAAACTAAAACTTTTAATAGTAACTAAAATTTAAACGTGTGAAGAACACTAATTCGTGAAACTAATAACAAGCGAGCGAATACAGTTATTCAGAGAGTTGACATAATGTCTACCTTTGAATTAGATGCATTCGATGAAATGTTGCATCAGAAAAATGCCCTTCAAACGGAGAAAGTTGATTGCATACATTGATGAATGAAGTTGTTAAGAACTTGTACATACATATACATTTTGTTTGCGGTAGTGTATGCATGTACACATGAGATCTTACATATAAGTAAGGGTCAAGATCCGGTTTTAACAGCTGTATCAGACGATCTTAACATGCAGCTATGTACATGCAGGGATAGACTTTAATATAATCATTATCGATGGTAAACGAGAACATTAATTCATTTTTAAATTTTAATATATCGTCTTCCATCACTAATAAGATAACATAAAAAACTACTAACTTAACTGAATATATCCTTCTTCAACCAACTTTTCCTCAATCATTCGAATTTCATCATCTACATCAGCATTTCACACTTTTTTAGATGTATGCGATAACAATAATCACTCAACTAATTCATTAGGATCGTCTGAATAATCGATCGGTGTATCTTCATGACATACTCCGCCATCAGCACAATGCTTAGTCTTTGCTCCATCATAGTAAATTTTTACACTTGATCCATTAGACTGAAACATCGGACGTATTATTTTTCTGTATTTAGGAAATGTAGTACCCTTTAATACACCAGTAGCACGTAAATGAGCTCTAGTACACTCAAGTATTTATTTATATAGATCTAAATCATTATTTTGTATATTTATTCTCATCTATATGCGATACCATTAGTAAATGAAAGAGTCCGGGTGTGTAAGGAAATTTTATTTGCTTACTTCCTTTTCCTAAATAAATTTCACCATATTTGCAGTCCCAAGAAATCAATGTCGATCCTATCAGATACTCATCAATGTTTGTATCATAGTGTATTCCATATACTTGATCATTCGGAACAAGTTCATCAAAATCTGTATGAAATGAATCTACTTCACTTATGTGAAACGACTTAGCTTTGAGTTTGTTTTTTAATATTTTCATCTTTAATTTCAGACTCAGCGTCACTTCTCTGTTTACTATTAGACCGTTTTTGACGTTTTTACCATTGATGTATCATTTATTCCATAAGAATCCATTTTAATCTTTCAGATTTTTGTAATGCTTCATGAATTTCCAATAATGGTTTCATAATAGGTTCCAATATGGCGGCTGAAGTACTTGTAATTGGTTTCCACTCGGACTTCAATAGGTTATATTTTTACATTATATCGCTATGGTGAAATTTATTTAGGAAAAGGAAGTAAGCAAATAAAATTTCCTTACACACCCGGACTCTTTCATTTACTAATGGTATCGCATATAGATGAGAATAAATATACAAAATAATGATTTAGATCTATATAAATAAATACTTGAGTGTACTAGAGCTCATTTACGTGCTACTGGTGTATTAAAGGGTACTACATTTCCTAAATACAGAAAAATAATACGTCCGATGTTTCAGTCTAATGGATCAAGTGTAAAAATTTACTATGATGGAGCAAAGACTAAGCATTGTGCTGATGGCGGAGTATGTCATGAAGATACACCGATCGATTATTCAGACGATCCTAATGAATTAGTTGAGTGATTATTGTTATCGCATACATCTAAAAAAGTGTGAAATGCTGATGTAGATGATGAAATTCGAATGATTGAGGAAAAGTTGGTTGAAGAAGGATATATTCAGTTAAGTTAGTAGTTTTTTATGTTATCTTATTAGTGATGGAAGACGATATATTAAAATTTAAAAATGAATTAATGTTCTCGTTTACCATCGATAATGATTATATTAAAGTCTATCCCTGCATGTACATAGCTGCATGTTAAGATCGTCTGATACAGCTGTTAAAACCGGATCTTGACCCTTACTTATATGTAAGATCTCATGTGTACATGCATACACTACCGCAAACAAAATGTATATGTATGTACAAGTTCTTAACAACTTCATTCATCAATGTATGCAATCAACTTTCTCCGTTTGAAGGGCATTTTTCTGATGCAACATTTCATCGAATGCATCTAATTCAAAGGTAGACATTATGTCAACTCTCTGAATAACTGTATTCGCTCGCTTGTTATTAGTTTCACGAATTAGTGTTCTTCACACGTTTAAATTTTAGTTACTATTAAAAGTTTTAGTTTTTTTTTCTTTTCTCTTTAATAACAACTGTAACAATGATAGTAGCACGTGAGGTAATTATCGATATTCAATGTTTTAAATATGATAATGATACGTACATCATTAAGGAACTTTCAATAATAAGTATCGATGGTGAAATTCAATTTCATAGAATTTACAAGCCTCCATTCGAATGGGATGTATTATCCGATAATAAAAAACAAGAAAACATGAGGATAATTCAAAACTGTCATTCAATTCCGTGGAATGCAGGAGATTACAATTAAGAATCTATTGCTGGTGATATAGAAAATGTGTTGGAAGATTTGGAACCATTGAATATTTACGTTAAAGGAAATGAAAAAATTACCACTATATGGATAAAACTATTTGAAACATCACTTTCAAGATTCAAGATTACTAATTTAGAAAAAGAATCCGGTATACCCAATTTAAGGAAATTAAATAATATGTATAAAGGAATATCAAGAGTTGTAAAATGTGATGCACACACGGATAAAAACATACATAGGTGTTCATTGCAGAATGTATATGTGATGATGAAATGGTACAATGTAAATGTTAGACCTATATTATCATTAGTAAAATATTCTACGTGCGACTTGATGCAAAATATTACTTCAGAGATATTAATTAATGTATGCCCTCAAAAAATTTGCGATTTTTACAATAAATTACCTGTAGCACTGAAGAATGATCGACGTATCAAACGCTTCTTACTGTGTTTTAAACATCATAGCTATGATATTCCAGATTCTTTTCCACTCAGTGCAGTACACCCCACCTTAATCAAAGATTGTCCGCAATGCAACCATGCAAGTTTGTTCGAATTCCAACATAACCCGATCAAAGGAGCCAATTTGTGAGCATTGTTCGAATCATAATCTTGTAATTTTTCCATCTTTAAATTTTTTGTGATATTTATTTATTTTTTAAATTAATTTTCTTTTATTCTTGTTAATCGTTTGTAAATATATTACATGAATTATATATATATTTTAAATTTCATAATTTTTTTCGCGTGTGAATGGAATAATAAAAATAACTTTTTCTTTTTCCTTTAAATGTAAATATTATCTATATTCAACTTCAATAATGAGTATAAACACTTTTTTTATTGTAAAATCATATGGGTTCTAATTAGTGATGGGCAACTTCGAAATGATTCATTCGAATTATTTGATTGTTCGATGACTTTGAATGCATTCGATTGTTCCGTGGTTGCATTCGAAATGTTATTTCATTCGAATAATTCATTCGTATTCACAACAATCATTCGAAATGCTATTTCTCTCGGAAGAATCTAGTCAATGTTTAACGAATACTTCATTCGTTTGTGTTCGGATAGTTTCGGTTTTTATTCGAATAATTCATTCCTATTTGCAACAATCATTCGAAATGTTATTTCTCTCGAAAGAATCTAGGCGATGTTTAACGAATACTTCATTCGTTTGTGTTCGGATGGTTCCGGTTTTTATTCGAATAATTCATTCGTATTCACAAAAATCATTCAATTGTTTTTTTTTTTTGACGATTATCGGTTGTTTCGATTGTAAAAACATTTCGAAATCGCACATCACTAATTCTAATACATATACATAAGAAAATAATAAAAAAACGAGTAACAAATAAAAAAATAATAAACAGAGTGATAGCAATATGGTGTATTTAGAATTTGCATCATCTAATACCTCAAGCATTGTATGTAGAATATAAAAGTGAGTAAAAATAGCTATAATTAGAGAGAGTATGAATAAATTTTTAAAAAATATCAAAAAAAAAAACCCATGTTATTTTCCGGCGGTGTTTGAAATGAAAATTTCTACATGTATTTAATGTGATAGTTGACGCAGGTGCGAAAATATGTTTAATTTTTTCAAAATTTAATTCTAAAAACATTCGTGGAAAAGTAAATAAATTAAGTAAACATAGAAATTAGTAGGCATCATATAAAAAATTAAAACTTATGATGGAACTTAGAATATAGATGAATGAAAAAAAAGTTGTAATTGAATAGATTAATGAAAAAACATAATAGTCTTTGTGTTTACGTTTCTTCTGTTCTTTTTTGGTTTTTTTTTCGTTATGTTTAATGCATCATATTGCTTTTTATGTATAGCCTCTTCACTCTCTTGTTTTCAAAAGTATACTCTTCTGTCAATTACTTCTTTAAAAAAACTTTCCGAATTTTAGCATTTATCATATTATATGACATGTACAATAAATTAACAGATTCCATATTGGAGTGTAAAGAAAACTATTTTAAAAAATCTCTGAAATAAAAAATAATATAAAGAAAAAAGATTGTGAAGCAAAGAAAGAAAAAAAACAAAAAACAGTGATTCTTCATGATATTTTTACTCCCCACCCTGGGGACATTTATTTTTGTAGAATTTAAATATTGTTGTAAAAGCAAGTATGATGTTATTTTGTATATCACAGGGTGAAAAAAAAAAAATAATAATAATACGTTAATCATTGATTTAAAAATTATATTATCATACATTTCCGGCATCCGATGTTTGCATGTGCTTGTATAGAAAGCGTGTATACACATATACACGAATAAAATATAATACATCCAAGGTAACTTGCATATTTCTGCTGTTGTCTAAAACCGTTAGAATATTATTAGGTAAAAGATTGAGTAAGATAAATACGATCGTAACACATTGTTTAAAGAAACAAAAATAAAAAATAAAATAACATGATCGATTTAATTTGAATTTAGCAATATTTTTAGAACTAACATGAATTTTTGGTAAAACGCGAAAGAAAAAAAAGGAAAGAAAACAACGGTAAAATTTGTTAGTTTTACGGATAAATCAGTATAGTTGTATTTAACAATGCCTATGCAGTTAATAATCTTTTGTCATTCATTTAACCGTGCGCTCACACACATGCCCACATACATGTATACCGGTCTTAATGGTATGTTTATTATCAACTATCTCATTCATCCAGTTTTAAAGCTAATTTTCGGCCTTTTTTATAAAACTGCCTCGAAAAGGATGCTAACGAATATTTCATGTCTGCCACTGCAGTGCAGTTCTGCAATAATAAAGGTACATAATTTATCTCACTCTCACTCTCTTATTCTATAAGCGGATCTCTACCTGTCGTTGCGATTCAACGGTTGTTTCTTATTAGCCATTTCGCACATTTCAAGCATACATACACACACATATTTACTCACCCTTACGCGCATGCAGTGTCGATACATGATCTGCAGGTGCTTCTATAATGACGAAGACTATTCGTAGACGTTCCTGTAGATTTCGAAATATTTTCGTATTGAAAAATTTTAAATGTAAAAAATGAAAAATCTTAGAACGAAACATTGAATAAAAATTTCCTTCATAATCTGTATTCCAAATAATAAGACTCGTACGTTTTCATCAGCTCCCTCCCTCACGTGTAAAAATTTAGCTTTTTATTTTTTCCCTCTGTTGTATCAGTCTATTTAAATGATATGAATAATAATAATGAAAAATTTTTTTTTTAAAGATAATAAGTGTAAATTGAACGTTTTACGGAAATTTCCATCAAAGTTTGAAATCTATGTATTAGGTTTTGACCGTTTTTCAAATAAAGTCGTAGATTTACCATTCATATCGAGGAAAAAATAAAAAAATAAATTTTTTCATACTTGTATATGTAAGCATATACACGCATGCATATGCTGAGAGATAAAAAAAAAAAAAAAAAAAAGAAAAAGAAAAAGATTATTTAAATTTAAATAAACAGTTACATAAATTGATTCGATTTCATCCATACAACATATTAATTGAAATAGAATGAAATAATAAATGATGTGTTCGGTACTATAATATCTGCGGTGTATCTAAATAATTTTAAAGTAATTATATGACCATGAAATAAAATAAAATGTATGAAATGTATATTATTACATATTAAAATTCCATACATATATACATACATACATTATAATTTATGTGAAACAATGTAAAAGATTTTGAAATAATAAAAAATAAAAAATGCGAGTAAAAGAAAAAAATATGGTTTTATTTCACATATTATACATACTACGCAACAATTGACTTTGGTACATTGAAAGGTAATTGTTATGTTCATATTCAACTTTCGTAGGATCTAGACAACTCCAGCTTTCAAATTCCACGTCTTTTATTGAATTTTTAATCCGTATGAATTGAATGTTGACAGTCGTCGCAATCTTTTACTTTGACACAATTTCAAGTACTCCTGTGTAATGTATCACCATCGATATAATATTCTTTATCATGTTCGTGATCGTAGCATGGTAGAAATGATTTTATCGTATCATCCTGTTTTAATCTGTCCGGTAAAAATATATAAATGTCCCCGATGCAACTTGGAAATAATGTAATTATCATTTCTTTGGTGGCTGTAATGAACAACTGGCTTAAATCATTTATATTGAGATTGTTCATAAGCTTCAGCGGACGGATAACGTGATCGTGCGTATTCATCACCATAACATTTTTCATCGAAAAATATCATTCTCATAATGGTGCTTACAAGTTACCAGATTGCTTATACCAGAGTATTCTTGATATAAATCATCAATACTAGGTACTCGAAAGACTTTCTCCATATTAACGAGTTCATAGTCCAAGTCACGCAACAATTCAGACTTTTCGTTAAGTTCCCATAATATAAGTTTTGCATAAGTGGTTAAAATATATACGCGAGCCTTCGGTTTTTCGGACAATATTGTGAATACATCACATGCCATGAATATTTCTTCCCGACAGGGAGATAATGAGGGGTTTTTCAAGTAATGACTCACGGAAGAGCATTGTAAATGAGGCATTTTTGATGCAGACCATGCTCTGCTTGGCTTGTATAGCGTATGTAAACACCTCCCGCCAGACATATCAATCATCGCTAGTTCGGTTACTAGAAAACCATAATCAGAATCCTTATGGAAGCTGAAATCTACAAAATATTCCACTATATCCATCTGATCTGACAATAATAATGGACCAACGATTTTATGTGCAAAAGATGTTGATTCTGTTGAAGAATAACCATCATCTGATTGCGGTAATTGAAGTGACGAAGACGTATGCGAGTCGCTATCACTTGCAATGTCCTTAATTGATCTTGAGTTGCTGCTTACGTTAACTATATTAGCATTCATGATTGAATAATATGTATTTCAAACTTTTCACTAAAAAAAATACAGAGAAAAAGAAAGAGAAAAAGGAAAGATAAAAGACAGAAAAAAATGATAGAGAAAAAAAGAGAAAAAACGTAGGAAATTATTTTCTTTAACGTTGACGTAAATTTTTTAATAATGCGTGAACACAGATTCGACAAAATATACATGTTTAACAAAAAACTAATACTGACCGCTTGAATGATTCCGTTCGATAGTCTATCTCATTAGCTACCTTTGAATCGGTTGTGACAGTGGAAATGTTACGTCAGAAAAATGTTGTTCCGTCGAAGAAAGCTGAATATATTTGTATACAAACAAAGTAATCGATGACTTTGAGTGTATGCGCATATGTGAGGGAGTGTGAAAAATATTCTTGTACCGAATAATGGTAAATAGCGTGCGAGCAATGTACAAGTGGTCTTGAAGGTATGCGAGTCATGCAGGTAAAGGTTGTTGCGATGACGAGATATATACCTGCAGAGGTTATCGATTCTTGGAAAACAGGTATTGACGTTCGAAACAATAATGTCTTGAAACGATCGATGATGCGGATGAGTTTATTAAATAAAAAAATTATGTTTATAGCGAAACGAATAATATTAAAAATAATTGTGATGTTAATAAATATTTTTTATTGATCGGAGATTTTTCTTTCTCGAAAGGTTAAAATTATTTTTGACAATGTTAAGTGTATATGATAACATGACTGTGTAGGAAAAAGTAATACCAATACAAAAAAATAAAGATCGTTAATAAAAATTAAACATATAGATCTGCATGTGGTGCGTATGCGAGACCAATGTGATATGCTATTGTGGCTAACGCTGAAAAAAAGTTCATGATCAATAGGGAAATTCGTGATAAAAGATATGTGTGTGGGAATGTACGGTATGCTTTCGAGTGAACCATTGATTAATTTTTAGAATCGATAAAATAAATAAAGATTACGAAAGATCAGCAATTTTAGATGTGAGGGGGCGGGGGTAGAAAGAATGAATTTTTAGAATTGAAAAAAAAAAAATGAAAAACATATTCGAATCAATTTTTGAAGAACTCGTAATAGAGTAACGTATAATGTAGAATCTGTGCGGGGGATAGATAGTATGCTTTCACAACAGTTTGGGTGTTTGTTCGGATTAATTTTTAAAACCTCGGAAAACATACAGAAATACTTACGGACTGAAAAATAATCGTAATGAGAAAAATAACAAAATATACTTGGACTAATTTTGAAAAAAAAAGTGGTAACGTGAACGAATGATACGTGCGTGTGAATGATGCGTGTGCTTTCGTTGAAGGGCGAGACATCGAATGCTTTATTTTTAAAACTGGGGAAAACATACATAAATACTTACAGACGCAAAAATAATCACAAGTGAGAAAAAATAATAAATATACTTAGATACATGATATTGACTCAACTATTCAACGTAATGATCAAGAGGCTTTAATACAGACTGGAGTTGGGAATATATTATCAACTATAGTAAAATCGAAAATTTTAAAATAATTTTAAGTTTATGAAATAAGAAATGTAAATATATGAAACTATTTATTATTATTATTATTATTATTATTATATATTATATTGTAATAAAGTTTACATGCGTTATATATTTCGAAAGAAAACATTGTAAAAATTTTTTGAAAAATAAAAAAATATGTGAAAAAGAAAAAAATGTACTTCTTTATTTTTTTAATAGTTTACATAAAATGCATGTTACGCCAACTGATCGCGTCGCAACGATGATTGTTGTTATGTTCGAATTCGTCTTTCATTGAATCCAGACATCCCCAGCACGAGAATTTAGCATTCGGCGATTGAATTCGTATGAGTTGACTAAATTTTTTAATCCAGGCAAACTGGAAATTACCATTCGAACCCCAGTACAACATATTTGTATGATTACGGTGATTTAAAATACTATGGTTTTTGCGGAATGCATAAACGACTTTAATTTTATATTTGCACATTTCAGCATCGGCACCATCGGTTTCTATTAATTTATATAAGTTAATAGATACACCATTCGTTCGTTCGAAGGTTTCAATATCTGCCAGTGAGCGTACAGGTAATCGTATGAAATTGAAATCGTACACATTCTGTAATAAATTATATTGCCACATCGAGAACGGATTTTTCGTAAACTTCGCCAGAATGGCAAACAGAAAACTATTTTTACTTTCCGTATCTTTCATATCTTTTACGTAGATTACAGCACGTCGATTGATTATTTCTCTCGGAAGTTCGACCTTTGACGGACTGATATCTTCAGATGGTGGTGGTAGCGGAATTTGCGTTAACGGTGGCGAATGTAAATATTGCGAGAATTGAGTATGTGATGAGTTTTCTGCCTCTTGTGAATTTTCTGGGTTTTGTGATATTATCGGTGGTGGTGGTGGTGGCGGCATATGTGTATCTGGAAAACCACTTTGTGCAACATCGTCATTACCATATTCGAAAAAATGTTGAATAAATTCTGCAGTATTTACTGGTTTCGAATCGTTCGCGACAACGGTATCGGTATTCATGATGATTATGATGGATAATTTTATAAAAAAACGAAAAAATTAAAAAAGAGTTATTGAAAACCTTAAAAAACTCGTGATGAACACTGTTCAGAGAACGTGTATGCGTTTGACGAGAAATTAATATTGAGCGATCGAATAAATCCATTCAACGATCTGTCTCATTGACTACCTTTAAATCGGGTATGGCAGTGGAAATGTTACGTCAGAAAAAATGTCGTTCCGTCGAAAGAACTTGATTACATATGTGTATACGGATAAAGTAGTCAAGGACTTTGAGTATGAGTGTGTTTTTGTGTTAGTGTGTACATATAGGGTGTATCCATCTACAATATGACATAGACTGTAATAGAAAGTATAAGAATGTTAAGATCCGGTTTCAACGGTTGTGTTAGCATTTACGTGTAGCGCTATGAGAGAAGCATTTTCGCTTTTGCGATGTGTGAGATAGAGACTTACCCCCCTCCCCCCCGTACATAATGTATCGGACAAAGAAAAGTTTTACGCAACTGACCGAACGAAAATCTTCGCGATTCCTAGAAATACCGGAACGGCGAAAACCTGTATTTTACCGCGATTCCTGCAGACTGATCACTGATAACATTGATAACAACAAAAATCAATAATGATAATAACTAATTTTACATATGTGTATGGACACTCGTAACCGTATATACATCATTGTGTGTGTGTGCGTAATCCTCCGAAACCAGTCGCTACCGAATAACGGTAATTTACGTACAAGCAAAGGCATGCATCGACCAATTGATTGACAGGTACAAGGTCACTTGCGATGGCACGCGTACGAATTTACCGCGATGGTGATGATGATGGTGATTTTTACATGTGTGTGCAGACGTATATACACGTACATTTACATGTGTGTGCGGTAATTAAGGGATCGACAATCAAATGGAATGCGGTTCCGCGGTCCGAGACGCTCCGGAAACGGCTCTGGAAGGCCTTAATCAACGGTGACGACATCCTTTGAGCTTATATTCACACATAATTAATAATTCAACGATTAAATTGATTGCATAATTAATAATTCAACGATTAAATTGATTGCATAATTAATAATTCAACGATTAAATTGATCGCATAATTAATAATTCAACGATTAAATTGATTGCATAATTAATTAGGGACATAAGGGTGCTTGGGACCCTTAATTGGGTGAATTTTCTGCAATAATCGGGCTATTTGGGTTACTTTTTGACCTCTGATACTATTAATTAGGTTAATTTTCCGAATTAATCAAGGTATTAAGGTGAAATTTCACCTTCGCGACGACTCTTGGGTGCTTTGGGCGCTGGCGGCATCCTTTGAGTTAGAATCGGCTTTTTCCCTCTACTGCCACTATCTCTCATTTTCAATAATATGAAAAGTTATATATTTTAAAACCTTAATTTACGTTACAAAAGTTATAGTTTTATATATTACACGGGCACAGAGTACCTTTCAATTTATTAAAACATATAACATTTATTTATATTAAATTATTACTTAAATTAAAATACAAGTTTTACAAACATTATTAATTCACAAAATATATATAAAAATTCGTCCTACCGGTTTCGTCTACTTGACATATTCATCTCTCATTTGCACCGTTAAACTACCGACTGTAAATGGAAGAGAAACTAATTAGTCTATTTCTGAGCCAAATTGTCTTTCAGTTGGTTAATTTCTTTTGCAGCTTCAATTTCCGACAAATATTGACCTTCTTTTCCGCGGACAACGGAACGTATGATCACATTATGTATAGTAGGCAGACACACATGGGGGGAGACTGCATTGTAAGGCGATAATAAGCGATTGCGATCAGTTTCGAGAGTAGTCTTGCGCCTACACTATACTCGTATTCCAATTCGGCGCAATTATTTGCACTTGTTGATCCGAGACTATCGAGTTCCGCGCGTGATTATCAATTAATTAATCGAAATTACCGGTCGACTGAATCTTTTTCATTTCTACTTTCGATGTGTATTTCGCTGGCGACGAAGAGAGGGGGGGGGATGAGAAAAACGGCTTGTATCATTCGCGTACATCTAAGGCGATAGAGCGCTAGTGATAATGGAAGGTGAGCGCGTAAATTTATCCTCTCCCGTAATAGATAGGGACCGGCGGCGAGGAGGAAGTGTTGTTTGCTCTCGCCGACAACGATTTTAAAATGATTACTTTTACTACCCGTTTCTATTTCACCTGGCGCTCGCGAACGGTATCGAATTCGCTTTTCAGCGAGCAAGATTTGACTAGGAGCAGCACGACCGACCGAGAATAATAATTATCATCGCGCGTATAATACCTGTCGCCGAACGAAATATCTACGAAGCTTTATACACACTTTAATGTTCGCAGTTCTTTCGCCATTTGCAGTAGACTTTTCGTTTTCGATTGTACACGCCGCCTCCGAGAATTCTTATCGTGTCCTCTTTTTACACCTCGGAGAATGAAAAAGAGACAAAAACAAAAAAAAAAAAGACGACAAAAAACAAAAAAGAGGGAGAAACGACAACAACAGAAACCATGAAAATGGTCTCTTTCGAATTCGGTGCGACGGTGGTGCGTCGGTGTAGGGGACGAATTTACAGCTAACGCTCCATAAGCTCACCTTTTTTCTTCCTCGTTAAATTATCCCTGCTGCCCGACCATTTGAAAATTTCCATTTTCTTTAAACTTACAGACACAATTATACCACTCCGCGCTCTCTTTCCCGCGCATAAGCGTACATATCTTTCTTGCTACGCATACAGAGACACTCGCTTGTTGCAGCTTAATCGCTTAAAAACACACAAACATTAATTCGCGCAATTGTTCCCACTCGAGCAACCGCTTTTATTATCACTGCGGATCAAAGAAAATTCTCTTTTGTCTGTCCCCGAACGAAACCAGTCGGAGTCGCGCTTTCAGAGTGCTCGCGCGCACACTGTGTTGCCTATTTCTCAGCGGCCGCGTATCTAGAAGCGCTGATGATGCTGGTTCCGAATTTAGCGCGGGAAAATGAATACGCAACAGTCAACGATTCGGGTTCCATTTCGTGCCAGAATCGCAAACGAGCTCAGACGGATCGCCGTTAGAAATTGTTGCCGTTTGGCCGAACGAGTTAACATTCCCGATTCCGGGGGTCCGATAAAAATGCCGGCCGCTTAAAGAAATCTAAATAATTTTCTGCGCGTCTTTCATTTAAGATAGTGCGCCGCGTTCCCCCAACACTGCGTCCTTTCGGTTCGTTCGAGTTCCTAATCCGCCCTCCCCACGCTGAGTGGAAAATTTAATTACTGCGAGGGGCCGATTCGGCCACATCGTTTTAATTCGATTACTTTTGTCGGGAGGTCCCCGCAATACTAGCTGGCAAAAATTCAGGGAGCTTTTGGAACGGCAAATAATAGAAAAGAGAAAAGATAAAAACAAAAAAAAACCGGTACCGTGGTCGTATCACAAGGTGTCGGCTCTTGCGTTCTTCTGACAGTCCTGTGTGCAGTGCGGACTATTAAACGAACTAGCGTACACAGGTTTGTGCCAGTAGTTCAGAAACGTCATCCCCGATGTTTTAGTGTCGCTGTTTAAAAGAAGATCTGGGAGCATCCGTATGTATAATATCTTTTAAAAATGTCAGATGACTTTTATTATAAAATTTAAGCGGGACCCGAGTAGAATCCAGTTCGTTAAGGGTAGGTTTGATTGGCTTACAGAGATGACAACTGGCACACTGTCGGTGCTGCAGAATTGAGGAGATGGTGCGCTCAAAAATTCAACATTGCGAAGACATAGTTGTATGGGATTTGTGTCCAATACCTCGATAGAATCAAGAATTCATTGGGAAGCACCGCGGATCATCGTTAGAGTTTCTGCTCTTCGCTTAACTAAACTATCAGTTAATATCTCTATATGCGCAATAAATACTTTAACGAATCCGAGATATACACAGCTATCGGCGATTCTTATAATATAAACCCGTAATTCGTTTCTTAACGGAGGATTCCTTTTTACTTTTTTTTTTTCGCCTTTAAATTCTTTTTAAAAAAAATTATTCAATTACGATTTTTTTCACCAACCAGATCAGCATAGAGCGGCCGTACTTATACCATTCTCAATTATGACTTTATCCAGTGGTGGATCCCCGAAGGAGAAAAAGAACAAAATCCTTCTATCCCCTAAAGAACCAAAACCTCGATGAAAAAATTTGTTACAACAGAGAAACTTAATTTATACTATAACACAGTTCTTTGTATAAATGTTACAACATATAGATTTAATAATTACAATTTATTCTGGTGAAAATATTAATGTTACGTTTTGATTCTGTTTTAAACGCAACTGTCGTCGCGATCTTTTGTGTCTTTTTATTTATTTTTAATTTTTATTTTGCCGTGCAAGTGGAAATAGTTAGTACTCTTTGTCAGTGAGCCCAAAAAATAAATAAATATATAAAGAAAAAAGTGAAAATGAAATAGTTAAATGAGAAATATATTTTTTTTTTTTTTTTTTTTTTTTACACGTACATATATTTCAGTACAATCTTATTATAGTAAATAAATTAGCACTACTTTTAAAACAGTGTTACAACTTAATCTAACTAATTTGTAACATGAGCAGAGTAGAAACTATGTACAATTACATAACTCCTAATATACAGATATATACATAATCATACGCGCATATAAATACTCACACGCACGCACACCAAGTATATGCCCATATCCACAAAATACATACATACGAATATATTACAGAATAAATTAGGTGACTAGTTCATAAGGCTTTGTGCGCTTAAGGCGCCTTAAGTCATCATCGGAAAGTAGCAGTTCTAAAGCCTCTAGATTTGGGTGACTGTGAAGTCGGTATTTGTGCGCTTCTGCAATATAACGTATGACTTCTTCGATCCATGGAATATTTAAATCGGAATGTATTTCTTCGTTTCGTTGATACCAAAAAGCTCCAGTGATGTTTCGGAGACACTTATTTTGAGCGCGCTGAATAATCAACCGATTGGATGTCTTTGCACAGCCCCAGAGTTGAATACCATACATCCATATCGGTCTGATGATTTGACAATAAATCAAACGCTTATTAGACAGATTGAGTTTAGAATAACGCCCAATCAGCCAACAAATCTGTCTTAATTTATGCATGGTTTGTTCCTTTTTCATTTTGACATGCGTCTTCCAATTCAGCCTGGAATCTAAATGCATACCCAGGTATTTAGCAGAGTCCGATCTCGGAATAGGAAGACGATCAAGATATATAGGACAGGTCTTAGATTTACGAAGCGTAAACATAACATGCACTGATTTTTCTTGATTAATCTTGATCTTCCAATCACATGTCCATTTGCTAATTTTTTCTACTGCATGTTGCAAGTTAGTCGTAGCCAATTCTGGGGAATTGCCAACTGACAAGATGGCTGTGTCATCTGCAAAGGTAGCAGTAGTCGTCTTGGTTGTTGTTGGAATGTCAGCTGTATACAATAAATACAGAGAAGGTCCTAAGACACTACCCTGTGGAACACCAGCCTGTATTGGATGAAATTTGGACTTTGCTTCTTCATAAGAAACTCTGAAGGATCTATCAGAGATATATGATTCAAGAAGTTGGCACATATTTTCCGATAGCAGGTTGCTCATTTTATAGATCAGCCCTTCGTGCCAGACTCGATCAAAAGCTTGCGATATGTCTAGAAAAACCGCCGGACAGTATTTTTTTTCTTCAAAGGCTGTTTCAATTAGCTTAGTTGTACGATGCACTTGGTCAATCGTAGAGTGCTGATTGCGGAAGCCAAACTGATGATCTGGTATCTTTAATAAGGGCTTGAGTCGCTTAAGGAGTAGTTTTTCAAATAATTTTGATATGGAAGGTAACAAAGAGATTGGTCGATACGAAGTTACTACTTCTGTTGGTTTCCCAGGTTTCGGTAACATGATGATTTGAGCGATTTTGAAACATTTTGGTACGTATCTCATTCTGAAACAGGCATTAAAGAGATATGTCAGCATGATAATTCCTTTACGTGGTAATTCTCTAAGCGCTCCAGGTGAAATTTCATCGATTCCAGGAGCCTTTTTGGGATTCATATTAGTATCTAACTCTTGTGCAACTTCAAGAGGAGTTACTGGTTTTATTTGCTGGAAAGGTTGGTAATTTTTCGTTGTATCGATCTGGGAGTTTATATTATGTGTTGTAAAGACTGAAGCTAAATGCGAAGCGAATAGTTCAGCTTTACTGTTGTCGTTGCGAATCCACTGCCCTTGTTCATCCTTGAGAGGAGGAATATGAAGTAGTGGACGTTTGAAGCGTCGCGTTGCACGCCACAATGAATAATTTGTGTCCGCTGCAGGGCTTAAATTTTCTAAGTAGTTTGTGACGCTTTTCTGTTTGAAATCCTTGATTAGCCTATTAACTTTATTGCTAATTCGATTAAATTCTGTTTTATCCGATGGATGACGGGAGCGTTGCCATATTTTCCGTGCACGTCTTCTCTCTTTTATTAGTTTCCTAACTTCGATAGGATACAGTACTTCATTTGGAACGTTTTCTTTAAGAGGTGGAGTAGCCTGGCTAGCAGCTTTTCGCAACAAGTTGATAAAGTGCTGGGCTTGCTGTTCTAAATCACTAATAGTTTTAAGCCTGATTTTAAGTTCAATTGAAGAGTCAAGGCTTTCTCTAAATTGATTCCAATTAGTATATTTATTGGTGAGATTTTGCGGAATTCTTTTTTTAATCACTACAGAACTTAGTGTCATAAGTACCGGAGTATGATCTGACGATAAGTCCGTAATTCCTTCTACTTGCACATAATTGGCAGCGATTCCTTTAGTAATGAAAAAGTCAAGGAGATCAGGATTCTTCGCGCAATCTGTTGGCCAGTAAGTAGGTTTCCGCGATGAAAAGAACTTACACGAACATATGTTGATAGCGTTGAGAAGTTCAGCACCTTTTTTTGGTGTCGTCAAACGTGACCCCCATATGGTGTGTTTTACATTAAAGTCACCTGCAAGTATAAAACGAGGACCGAGTTGATTGAAGATATCAATAAATTGACTTTTTTCAAAATTACTATTGGGCGGACGGTATGCTGCAGCTAGATTGAGGTCTGCGCCATTATAGTTTATTGCTACTACTGTGGCTTGTAGGAAATTCAATTGTATTTCTTCCTGTAAATAGTGTTTGATATTCTGTTTAATTATCACTGCTGTTCCTCCTCGTCCTCTGCCACTTGGGTGGTTAGTCCAATATGTAGTGTAGCCGTGAATTCTGATAAAACTTTTTGTTGTAAAATGTGTTTCTGAGATTAATGCGACGTCAACAACATGTGTGTTAAGAAAAGCCTTGAGTTCTTGAGCTCTCTGACTCAAGCCATTGGCATTCCAGGTTAGTATTCGAAACGAGGAGTCAGTCATTTCACTATTTTTCCTTGGCTTTTTGTGTGTTGGCTCAATGGTTTAGTTTCTAATTGAGTAACACGTATATTTAGCTGGTTAATACTAGTTTGGATACTGTGAAGTTAGCCATAACGTCGTTAATGGTTGGATCTTTTTGTTGTGGAGGAATTTGTATTTGTTCCTGTGATTTTAAATTCAATTTGGTTGCATGCGCAAATGTTTTTCCTGCTTGCACTTTTTCTGCAGGTCTGATTCGTTCCTCTCTAACACGATCTACCACTTTTTTTATAGGCTGGGACTGCGTTTTCGACTTTTGATGGACTTCGCAACCAGCGTAGTTAGCTGTATGTCCTATCATACCGCATAAGACACATTTTGGTTGGTCTTTTTTAAGTTTCTTGCACTCTTTGGTGAGATGGTTACCGGCACATTTTACACATCGAGGAGGATGAGTGCAGTAATTTTTGGTATGCCCTATTCGTTGACAGTGATGACACTGTTTGATTTTATTGTTTTTATGAGGGGGTTCGATAGAGACTTTACAATGTGCAAGATTAGTTATTTCGTATACGTTTTTATTGTTCGCTTTTGGGGAGATTTCGATTTTGAACAGTGGAAAATTCTTGATTTGCCGTCTTCCTTCTGTATCCCTATATACTTTCACTATAGGGCTTATCCGAATAATTTCATGACCAGTTTTTCTTAAGTTATTCTTTATGTCCTCATGGTCGATTGATGGCGGTAATCCACGGATCACAAACGCAAAAGGACGTTCAGATTTCGGTTGAAACGTGTGATATGTAATTCCACGTAGTAACTCATTTGACGTACTTGCTGAATTACTATTCAGATCTTTTAAAAAGGCTGTAACCGAGCGGTAATCGTCACTATCACGGACAGATATTTTAATATCTCCACTAGGAAGTCCCTTAAAGGTAGGTTCTTTTTTTGTTTGTGTGATTACTTTATTTTTAAGTAAGTTGAAGTTTTTAACGTTACTCACAAATACAGGTGGCGGAAGTGGAGTAAATTTATTTACCAGCTGATTCTCATTTGTTATGTCAGGCATAGTTGAAATATCTACTGATTTAGAGGGAGTACCGTCACGTGTCGGAGTTTGCAATTCCACACAATGTGACTGATCAATGCAGTTTAACCTTTCGATAAGCTAAATGAGAAATATATGTGTATATACTTTTTTTACTTGCTCCTGAACAATAATAATTCGGATCGGATTACTACCAACGATAAAAAAGGAATAAAGTCTAATAAAAATACTATCGCTTTCGGATAATTTACTGTTCAAATTAACCATTTTATTATTTCGTTTTATTTTTCACCTAAAAATAAAGCAAAATTTAAATTAAAAATTATAATAATTATGTACTTATTTTTAAAACATTTTTTTTTTTTTTTTTTTTGGAAATATTTTAAAGAAGTCGCTATTTGATTATTTATGAAACAAGGTATTTCTCAAATCCTACTGTATAAGATATATTACGAAATTAAATAATTTCCCGCTTCGAAATGTCTCTCGGCATCCTCGCCGCTGTTTTGTCGTTTCGAATTGAATTCCGTTTATCCGTTTTTATTCCAAATATTTTATAACATCGTGTCGGAATGCCGTATCAAGGATATCTTCGAGTTCAATCGCGATAACGGGGGAGATAGATTTTCCGCGCAAACAATAATCAAACGTGCTTGATGATGGTATACATGAGCGTAAAAAGAAGCAGGGGAGAGCCGTTGCCCCCCTCCCCCCTGAAGCATCGAAACTTTAGTATTCATAGGCGCGCGTAATCATGAACAATTTGGGGAATACTTTTATAATAAAGTAGTGGAACAACAATTTGCCAAAAATCCACAAAAATTGTGTTTTAATTAAGATTTTATTCTCGATTAATAAAATAGCAGGCCTTTACAAATTATACATATTTTATTTTTCCTACAACTCATATCCTCTTTCTATCAGTTTACCCCCGTCAACCTCGCCGGATCGTCGGCTGGCGACGTCCTTGATGGTACTCCGTTCGTTTTTACGGTTTCACTATTATACGAATTTGAAGCACCGTTTCGGTTACATCTCTTCCCTGAGGTAATCGTTAAAAAAAAAACGAATAAGACCCGTAATGAAAGTAGATGTAAAATTCACGGTTCTTGCTGTTTGCGACTGCGATGCACGTGCAAAAACCGAGGACATTTGTCACTTTTGTCACGGCGAAAGACTACCATCGACTCCGATCAAAGTCAGAAAAGTTAGTAATTCTTACCGGAAGCAGTATTGATGAAGAATCGGAATTTTAAGAACTCTAGAATTCAAGCGTTATCCTTTTGACAGTAGAGCGCGCTAAATGACGGAGTGGTAGTAACGGTTTTCAACGACGTAATCTGCGGAATGATTTATAAATGCTCGACAAGGACACTATGCATGTCTACCGACAAAAGGAATATAGAGAGGCCTCTGTATGTGGAATTGAAGAAGAATAAAAATTGAGACCGACCGAAAAACCCGGCAACGAAGATGATCTTTGAAAGACGTGACAAAACCTCTCTGAGCGACGCGTAAATAAGTTGCGCAGATGCATCAGCAGAACAGCCGAGATATCTGGGCAAAGTAAACGTTCTAAGTCAATTGGAATAGCCTCACATTTTCATCCGGAACAAAAGAGATTGACTAGGGGACAATTTGTTAAGAAAAGTTCCGACGAAAAGGGCTATTCTGAACAAGTGCGCTTCATTCGGAGTAAATTCTGCTGACACGTCACGTACGGCGAATGTCAAATTGCATTGAAAACAGTTCGCGCGCAGCCCTATAAATATTGCTTGTGAGGAGACAAAACTATTTGCTTATAGGAAGTTTTAAGTTAATTGCGTAATTATTTCGGTCGCAAAAAAGAAAAAGAAGGGGAAAAGTGCTGCTCTCAAGCTGAACTTTGAAAGTAATTTTCTCGAATACAGTTTCTGTCGAGCTGTAATTGATGAATATAAATTGGAAATTTTTAATTTAGTTAAAATTTTGAAGTTTACACATTAAACATTTAAGATTTATTATTATAGTGGAAAGTTTTTAAAATTTTAGTGTATTTAGCGAAAATTTAAAATTTAGTTAAAAATTAATAAATTCGGTTAGAACTTTGAAAGTCTTAGATATCAGCGTATGGTTAAACATTGATTAAAAAATATTAAAAAAAGTTCAAACCATCAGTCAAAAATGTTGGTTCTTTTTAGTATATGGCGTTTCTTAATTTTTTTTGAAAATGAATGAAAACGACGAAATTGGTAAAGTCGAAAATAAAGTCGAAAATATGTATTTCGTTGGAATTTTCGAATAAAAATCTCTCTACATTCTCTCTGTTAAATGTTGCAGATCAAATTAGAAAACGAAAAAAAAAAAATATACCGCTTAAAAACTTCTTTTTTCAAATTTAACCGAAGCTGTAGGACAGTTTAGACACGTGTTTGAAATATGTACTCTCCAGTAAATGTGGTTTTTATATTCAGAGTTTTTTGAAAAATTTCTAAGCCGGAGAAAATAGAACATTTTCGCTAGAAAACACAATGAGTTTTTGGAGTCAGTTAAAAATCAAACTGCCGCGTAGAGGGCTACCTTCTAATTCTTCCTAGATATATAGTATGTATGATGTGAACACACAATTTCCATTAAGAAAAACATAATGAAATAGGATAAAACAAAAAAAAAAAAAAAACTCTTTTTCTTTCTTTCGCTGCTAACAGAGGATATCGATAATCAAATCAGCAGAAAATACGTGTATTAATCAAAAAATAATCTTTGTAAAACAAAAAAGTTGCGACAAAAACAAAATGTTCGACGTAGAGGTTACTTGGAAAATGGGAAACTGAAATCTATATTACTAATGAAAATTTTAATAATGAATTGGCTTGTAGAATCAAAAAAGCAAGCGGGAAAAAAAACTTATTTCAATATATTCTCTACCAATGTGCGTGTCATCCATGATATATCGACTACTGGGATTATCATCTTGTCGCTCGCTTTTTTTTTTTTTTTGAAAAGTGGGCTTAATAATAGTTCAGCGCTGGTGAGTTTTTTTCTTTCCCTTTTTTCCCTCTAAATTAACATTTACTAATTCGATTTCATTATTAAGTGATAAACCTGAGAAAATGGACTTTGTATATATTGTAAATACGATATTATAGATTTTCAGATTTTTATATCACCCCTTTGGGCACTTCACGGAAAAAAATCAACTGAACTAAGATCTTCGTAATTTCTGTCGTTTGAGAACGTCCCACTAGATCTTTCTGTTTTCCATACGGTCGTATCCTTTAGACACTCGTGACCGTTAAAACAATTATTTCATCAGAGTTTTAACTGACACTCGTTAATTAACCCTGTTCATGTTAGAGATTTTCAACAGTTCTTTCGTTCATAAATTAAGAGATAGTTACATTTAATAATAATCTCGCATCATTACAACTATAAATCGGCTTATATTTTCGTTGTACCCGTAAAAAGTATTTTTTAAGTTCAACGAATAAGCGAATTATTACGTAATTTTAAACGAAACTAAATACTACACCGATTCATTTTCGAAGATTAATTCTGAAACGATTTGAATTTTGTATGTCGTACAAGAGTTTTATTAAGCCGGAAAACTTTGTAAAATTTACAGATACATTTTTCAAATGCTTTTAAAAACGTATAAAAAACGATTTTATATATTTATACATATACATTCGAAATTCGGAAAAGATGAATTCATCTGTCATTATAGAAAAAATTTCGTATTTTTCACAAGTGTGCTTTAAAGACGTAAGTATTGAAAAATGTTATAATTAATTTTTTTTACGAATACCGCGTAATTAAGGAGGCGCGCAATAAAATTACAAGTACTCGCTGATAAAAATGTGCAAATGTTTATAATTTACTAGGAAAAATAAAAAATGTAAGAGAACTTTTTTCTCCCGTTTATTAAAAATACTCGTAGTTTGGGACTGTGGTTTTCGAGCATATTCATATCATTTACTCAAAATTATTTATATTATCCGCGATACCTTTTTTTTTTAAAAATGGGATCTTTTTAGAAATAACGGTTACTCGTGAATTTGTTTAGGTTGTTTGTGTGTAAACTGTCCAAAATCAAAATTTAAGATTGCCTTTTTTTGCTCTTTTTTTTTTTTCCCAAATAAAATACGTTAATTTCCGCATGAAAAGGTATT
This sequence comes from Icerya purchasi, assembly GCA_039619475.1. NCBI lineage: Eukaryota > Metazoa > Arthropoda > Insecta > Hemiptera > Monophlebidae > Icerya > Icerya purchasi. The sequence goes on from CM077115.1 coordinate 247,262,787, forward strand.
ATTACTATTCCGGTGTTATGCCCTTTTGCAACTTTTCTCTTTATATTGTGAATTTAGAGTAGGTACAGTTAAAAAGAAAGAAAGAAAGAAAGAAAGAAACAAACAAACAAACAAAAAATGTCTCTCAAAAATACATGTAATATGAAACGTAAAACAACGCCTGAAGATCACGCTTAAAAAATTTCCAACTCGTTGTCAGTTAAAAGCCAATTTTTGAAAATGATATTTAAAATACGTAACAAAAATGACACACACTTTATGAATTTTCGAAATCCACTTAATTCAAAACAGATACAAAAAAACCCAGTAAAAACAGGGATGTTTTTGTAAGCGCAGGGGTAGAAGTTGAAGAAACTAAAACGCAAATTGAAAAGTACTCGAAGAGGAATTTTAAATGAAAAAAATTCTTTTTTCCCCGGGCGCACGCCATTTGTATCGATGGAAAACTCGATTTTGAAGGTAACGAAATTATATGTATATAAATATATAATCACGATTTTGTTTAATGGAACATTCGGGGTTTTTGAAAATTTTCAAAAAAACCCGCGATAATTAATATGCGCCTCTGATTTTTCAGCGGGGCTGCTTCGCTTCAAAATAATTTCAAAGTACTCTACAAAATAAGCAGCATATATACACATTTATCTCAATCTTCGAACAAGAAATACCTGTTCTGAATTCGGTACGTTATCATCATCATCATCATCATCATCTGTGAGTCAGCCTTGCGGCTGGTTCCATGCACCAATCGTCTCCAGGTCAGCCTGTCCATCGCCCTCTTCTTTAATTCGGAGTATGATGACATTCCCCAGTCTCCTTCAGTACAGTATCCAGGAAAGTTATTCGAGGACGCCCGCGCGTCTTTTTCCCTGTTATTTTTCCTTCTATTATATCTTTTAATATATCCTGGTCCTACCGGAAAACATGTCCCAGCCACTGAAGTCGCGTTTTGCGAATCCGTTGCGTAATATTTCTTTCTTCCCCCATTCTTTCCAGTACTTTCTTGTTGCTTACTTTGTCTGTCCAACTGATTTTCTGCAGCCTTCTCCAGTACCACATTTCGAATGCCTCAATCTTGTTCCGCTCTGCTTGTTTCAACGTTCATGTTTATATAAATATGTGTACATTATGTGAACAGATCTTTTTAAAAAAAGTGATTTTATTCGATTATTATCTAGAATAAAAAAAAAAAAAAAACCACAAAAAAGCAAAAAAAAAAAAACAGTTTTTGGGAGAACGGATAGCGCCGGCGAATTTTTTAAACACTCTCACTGATATTTTCGGTGAGCTTTAATTTTTATTTTTACATATTTTATATTTGTACATAAATTTCCAGACAAGCTCGCGCCTAACATCTTTCTGACTCATTCTCGGTACCATACTTAAGATCGCTAACGAAATTATTGCTCTGCTTGCTGATATAATTCTTATAATCCATTTAACAGACCTTATTTTACGAATATTCAAAAGAGCATTGTAAAACGTTTCTATATCTTGTTAATGATTTCGGTGAAGAAAAAAAAAAGTGGTATTATCAACAACCAGCAATACTTTTTTGACGAACAGGTAATCCTTTTAAATCGGTTTTGCGAATGAAATCGCTGTTCTTTTTTCGGGAATAGCAGAAACAACTACCGTACAACAATGGTCCCTGCTTACTACGTTTTATCCGTGAATTTATTATCGAAAAAGCGTCAATGACTTCTTTTGAGTTTCCGTCCATTATAACCATCTTTTCAATAACACACCGCTCCATCCTGTCCCTTCTTTAACACTTCCCAGTTTACTCTCCAACATATTCTAACAAGTTGCAATAATTTATCCGAATCCCGCCAAAAGATTAATCTATCCTCAAATCTATCCCAATTACTGCATAGTAATAGTCGCCATGGATACATGATTTCTTCCTATTCCGCAGAAACTATAATTTATATTATACTCTGTAATTAATATACCTCGTAATTGTGTTAAAGCCGTATATATAAATAAATAAATAAATTATCTTCCTTTTTTTTTTTTGGAGGGGGAGGGATTAAACGATTATGCCTAATAAATGTGGAATCGCGTACCGATCGAAAAAAAACGTATATATATGTCTATTTAACCATGGTCAAGATTTTAATAAAAAAAAAAAAAAAAAAAAAAAGACAACAAAACACGGAAAAAATTATTAAACGGTTCTGAAAGAAACCGAATTTTCCTCGAAACAAATAATACTAGCCAATTCAAATGCCGGTTATTTTATAAGACAGATTTATTAACAATATATTTAATTTACTATGTTCGAAAAATAAAAAAATTTAAAAACTTTACGTTTTAATCATTATAATCTAACATATGGTCCGATGAGTAGTCGAAAGTGCCGTGTTTTGTTTTGTTTCTTTTTTTTTTTTAATTATAAATAAATAAATCATTGTAATTGGAGTTTTTAAAAATGTTAGGGGGACCAGCGCTAAAATTTTTTAATAACCAATAGAGTTAATTTTTTTATTCCCTTTCCTTTTTACAAAAAATCTATTATTTTGTTTTTTCATATTTAATTTTTCCAAAAAATAAAGCGTAATAATGATTTTTTGTAAGCGGAATTATTCGAATTTTTCGACAAAATACGAACAAAAGAACATTGGAAACCGTCGATTTAATTGGAATTCATTGTCTCGTAAGATAATCAGTTGCTATTTATTTATTTATTTTTTTTTAACTAGGTTTGTAAGCAAGACACATTAGCCCAACAAATGGGAAGGAGGAGAAATAAATTTATATTCTTATTATTGAATTTATTTTTTATTCCATTATAATGTTACTGAACTGTTTTGTATTGTAAGTACAGTAAAACTGCGATTATCCGTGTGTGTTTTAACCGTTTGGCTGATTAATCGTGCATCATCTCTTTAAAATCGCGTACTTCCTGCAAAAAAGGTTCCAAATTGTGATGGGAAGGAATTTGAACATGTTGATGATGAAAATATGAAGGAGTGGATAGATAATTATGAAATTGATCCTGGTTAGCGTACCGATGAAGAAATGTTAAATGAAATTCATGCGGATTCTGTATGGGAAAATGAAGAAAAAGTCGAAACGCTAGAGTACCAGGAACAGCGAGGAGTAAGCTGTTAAAGTGCGTTGCATTACAGACTGTGATCACGTATTTCGAGCAGCAGACAGATCACAGACATTCTGCAGTTAGAAAATTTCCCGAGACGAAGATAAAACAGAAAGAGATTGCCGACAGACGGAAGAAACTGACTTTTTTCACAAAAAATTAATATCTAGTCTAATCTATTCCTTTTTATCACACCTTTTTTCTCTACGTTACGTTCATTTCATTTTTCTTTGTACCCTACCTGTTGTGTTCTTATTTCTTCGTCTTGTCAATATACAATATATTTAAAATGAATAAAAATTTCGAATTTTATAAATCTTCCGTATATATTATACAGTATTTACTTAATTAAATTAGTCTAAATAATCCAGTCTCGCTAAAAGGGGTTTTATATCACAACTATCATTATACAGTATACTATTATACGTATTTATTATAAAGCAAAACGTAATACAGAAAAATTATACAATTGCAATCGTAGATGATCAGCTATCATTTCATAATATGAAATGGACTGAAGAGCCTCCCGACACCCACATATTACGTGGGTCGCAAGATTGGGGATACATAAAAACTAGCGGAATGACTGGCGGTGGGTTAACCGTGTTTTCCCGTATCTGTGCATGATGAATCTCCAATTAACACGGATAATCGGGGTTTTACTGTACTCGATGAAATATGTATGAAAGTAGAAAATTTTTTTTTGGAAATATGCAAATTCATAGATGTTTTCTTCAAATTTTTAATAATAATTGTGGTCAAATTTCGACCAATGGGCGAAAAGTAGTGTGTATAATTTTACTACTACACCTATACTTCTTGAACGGCCGAGGTCTGGAGAACACAATGACGGAAATGTGCAAAAACAATTAATTAAAAATGCTAAAAATAGTACGTATCACTCTGCTGCGCCTGACTAGGTTGTCAGTGTTCCTTTCTGGCAGGCTGGTGTACGTTATGGTTCTGCCTCGGATTCTCAGTGAACGCGAAGAGGAGATGCGGAGATCAAAAATTGTAATATTTTACGAATCTTATAAATTAGAAAACCAAAATTCGAGGCAATACAGTTACCAGAACCTTCCTGCATCGTGATTCTTTCGGTTGCTAGGCGATTAGGTTACTAGTCCTTGCTGGTTTGAATTTTTCTCGATTGCGAGACGAACTGGTTATTTTGCCAAAAACAAACGGAGCCGAGAGTTCTGGATAGCGTCAAGTTTAAAGAGGAGTGACTTAGAGGAATTATTGTAGAGAAAGGAACAATGGCTTGAAAATAATTAGAAGAATAAACGGATCGAAGAGAGATTTAAGAAGATTAAGTGTTTTTAACATAGGATTTATAGAGAACATTAATGTGCTCCTGGAATGTGAGGCGCCTATTCAAAAAATGGCCAAGATAGCATATGGAATTGACAACGAATGATGCGAGTTAGAGCGCGGTTAAATGTGGCGGAGAGAAAAAATGATACAAGACGACTTGATAGGAGAAAGAAAGAGGTGAAGACGAGAAAGGGAATTGTTACGAATTGACGACGAATTATTCCACTCATCGATAGCGGCGGACAGATTATCAGAGATCGAATAGACCAGAATGTCGTCAGTGAATCGGAGGAAGAAGGAAAGAATAGGAAGAGAGGAGATATCAAAAGAGTGCAAATTAAAAAGTGTAGGACTAGGTCAGGAGCCATGTAGGAGTCCACGATAAACGCATCTGGAGGTGGAAAGGGAGGGAATGGAAAGAAAAAGAGTTCTGTTCTGGAAGAGGTTGAGTATATGAGAATGACGACGACGGGAGGGAGGTTAAGAGAAAATAGTTTGGAACCGAGAGAGGGAAGATGCACATTATCAAAGGCAGAAGAGATACCACAAAGGAGGCGTAATGGTAAATTTCTTAGTTAGGAAAGACTTATAGACATCCGAAAGGACTAATGCAGTCAACCGGTCCAAGCCCAGGGCGAAAACCAAACATATTAGGAGGGTCTAGATTATTGCGCTCCAGCCACCACACGAAGCGATTGTTAATCAAACCTTCAAAAAGTTTACGTAGACAAGAAGCCAGGGAAACGGGACGGAAAGAACACTGACTTCTTTTAGGAATAGGAATGACAATAAAGTCGTTCCATGGAATAGAACCAGGAAGGAGAAAAGAATTAAAAATATGGAGAAGGGAAAGTAACGCGGCAGGAGAGAGATTTTTAAGAATAGGGAACGAGAAACCGTCCCATTTATTAAGAATGGATGCAAGCTCGTCATAACGGAAAAGAAAAGACAGGAAAACAGGAAAAGAAGGAAGAACAGCTTCTTCAAAAGAGGGGACATAGGCGGAAGCAATGGAATCCAAGATGGACTTCAGCCGGGGGTTTGGAAGGGTGGGAGTAGCGGGGGCGTTCAGAAAAGGGTGATCTGAACGCCCTAGCCAATTTCCAGATCTGGGAGAAGGGCGTACCTCTAGAAAAGGAGGAACAGAAAGACTTCGAAGAATTCTTCTTGGCGGACTTAAGGATGAAAGGAGCTTTTGCGTTGGCTTCTTTGTGGGCTAAGAAGTTGGACATGGAGGAATGAAAGCGGAAGGCTTTGAGTGGTAACAGAGCTTTTTTGGAACGTTGCTTTACACTCTTCGTTCCACCATAGGGAGGAGGCATAAAAAGAAGAGCAATAGGAAGAGAAGATGCAGACAGAGCAGAATCTAGCGTTTGAATGAAAAAATCGAACCATCAGAAGGGGCTTATAAAATCTAATGCGGGTCGGCCTAAGAATTACGTTGTAATTAATATATTATTTTAAATTATGAAATTTGTTCCTCTGTAAATGTTTTGATTAAAAAGGCAATGGAACAGGCAAGATCCAATTTTCAGTAAAAAATTTGGAAGTAAAAAAAAAAATCGAAAAAGCTCCGGAAGACTAAAAATGTATTTTACTGATTAAACCACCAAATATTAAACGAAAAAGAACGCTGAAAAGTGTCTACGACGGATCGAAATGCAGGTTAGCAAATAGAAAATTAATGAAGGAAAAATTCAATCGGAAAAAGCGAAATGATGTGAAGGAATATTTTAAACGAAATAAAAGAAGAATTAGAGTGACAGCGAACGAAGAACGAAGGGAAATAACAAAAATACACAAAATAACGATATACATATATGTATATACATATACATATACATATACATATATATTTATATATATATATATAAGTGTAATGTACTGTAGTATGTGTTTGAGCCCAAAGAAAAAAAGGGGGGAGTGTAGTTTGTGTGTGTTAATTATTGTGCTATTTTTGTGTCGAAGGTAATCTTGTAAATCAAGACACCTTTTTTGTACCGATTAGAGGCAACGTTTGTATATAAGGGAAGTATTTTGTGGTAGCTATTAATGAAATTCGCAAACTATGGCGCATAGGCGATAATTGGTGCCTGCTACGCAAACCGAAAATTAAAGTATTACATAGTTAATTAAACCGGCTCTTCTTTAACACAATTGTGGAGTGGGGAGATCAGCATGTGTTCGCTGACGAGGTCTGAAAGATGGGCTAACACCATGTATATAGGTGTACACTGCTTTTCTTAAATTAATCTTCGTGTTTTTGGTTTAAGTATGTATTTCTAGGCACACTGTGCCGTCATTGTTATAATTTATTAACGCTATCGGAAATGAACTCCTAGTCTAGAGAATGGCTGACATAAAATATTATTGCTGGCAAAGTGAGAGCAATGATAACAGACAGCAGCGCTTTATGGCTCCCTACAGCGACTTCGCAACGACTCTATTCATCGCATCGGTCAATCATCGCTGTCAGTTCGCCGTGCAGAAGTCTCACCTCGAAAGCATCCGATCTGTTTAAAAAGTAATCAGAGGAAATCATTTATACATGCGGAGGGCGCAGATTGTTCGTACGCGCTGAATTCATCGTACGCCGGCAGATAAAAATGTCGACCGAAACCGGGCTGATTAAATGATAATTTATGCGCAGCTTGCTGAAATTCGCCTTTAAACATTGATGAAGCATTTTGCATACAGTTCGACGACTGGAGGAGCTGTTTCTCTGGGGCATTGCGCGCTCCGTAAGGTTGTTATATGCGTGTGATTAGCAGCAGCATGGAAAAAAGGTGTCTTACGTTGTTGTCCTCGTTTAGGTAGCCGAGAAAATGGTTAAAACTGTTCGGCGGCAGACCGAGCAGAGAGCCCTGCGGTGCTATAGGACCAAATAGAGACAAAACCGATGTGGGAATTTGCCGTGGCTGCTAGGCGATTTATTATTTTGGACTGTATCCAGTGCAGAGTGCCGAGTTGGTTTTCGGTATTATAACCGGTGAGCGGCGACATAACGTTTCAAGAGTTCTTCTTTGTATATCGTTTTTCAGAGGCGCACCCGCGCCTGACCGTCATGCGACAGCTTCTTATCGTGCCGGCAAGCCGATCCTGCGACATGGGCATGAGAGTGAAAGCGGCGCAAGCTTCGCGCTACTGATTTATTAAGCGAGGGCGCGCGGTTTGGCGCTCCTGTTGTCGGCAAATACAGTCTGCTCGGAGCGCTGTAAACTTTTTCTTATCTAATGCCGCCGCCGCTGCTGGTAATTGAAAATAATGCCCTTCCGCTATTCGCACCTTCGAACCAGTTTGCTTTGCTCAATTTTTCGATGAAAATTTTCAATTCGCCAACGCGCGCCCTCTGTTCGACTATCGAAAAAATAACGATTGTAATTTAACATTCTTCTTCCTTTGCCGACGTGCGCTCTTGTCGAAAAGCTCCCGATAATTCTGAAAAATTCACCGACACACATTTTCCCGCTAGACGCCATTCATTATGATTTCGGATTTTTGATCCCGGTATCTTTTTCATTTGCGAAAGTAATGCTCTCTACGATCCCCTGATGTTGTTCAGTTCGCTGTTTCACGTACGCTCGTATCTTGCGCGTTTTTTGTTTGTTTTTTTTTTTTGTTCCCGTATTATTCTAGAACGACCGGCTAGCGGCTATCCTCATTTGCCCGTCTGACAGTTATTTTTTATCAACATTTAATTTGTTCGTTTAGAATCGGCGCTATTTTTAATTAAATAACTCGGGAAAATGTTAGCCACAAAAATAGCGACGAGATGTGTATTTGATACGTATAAAACTCGATTCTCTCTTGGAACTTCTCTGTGCAGCAGCGCAGTCATGCACCGCCAGCTAGTACGATAGTATAAATTTCAATTGATCGCGTGATTTTTCTCAAAACAACGACAATAACGGAAGGGGTTACAGATTAAAAATGGTTCAGTGGAACACAATAACGTAACCGAAAAATATTTCCTACAGAATTTTCCATATTGACTTCTCGGGTGTGCGGAAATAAAGTCATTATTATTATACACTCACACACAAGGGGGGGGGGGGGGGGGTCCTAGAGTTGTGAAATGAAAAAAGAATCGTTTGCTGAAAAGTTTTTACCTAGTGTGTAAAGTGAAGTACGAGTATAATAAAATTAATGTAATTGTCAAGCGTTGATTTAAAATTATAATAATACACGGTGCGGCAGCATAATTTCAAAATGCGCCACTACTTTTTTTCTACTAAATTTTGTTAAAGAGAAATAATAACAAGAGAAAATCGAAATAAAACTGCGAGAAGGGAAGAAGCATAGCCAATGGGGGATCTAGAGTATCCGTTATTTCGATTTTCTGTTATTATTATTTCTCTTTAACAAAATTTAGTACATTTAAAGTGGCAAAAAAGGATGTTACGCTGCCGCACCCTGTATAATATGATTAGAGTCCATACTGTTGCGTTATAGTTGATTGCCGTAAATAAAATAATTAACTACACACCAAAAACACAATGATATATAATTTCTAATATAAAATACAACACCGACTAATTTCGCATATTGAAATCCATCTTCATCATGGTTTTACATATACAACACTGTGAAGAAGATCGATTTCAATATGCGAAATTAGTCGGTGTTGTATTTTATATTAGAAATTTGTATATCATTGTGTTTTTCGTGTGTAGTTAATTATTTTATTTACGGCAATGATAAAATATAAAATGAACTTTTAATGTACAGTCTTCCCAGAAATAGTCCTTCGAATGGAATTTATGTGTTACAAAGTTAAGGATGTAATTGTTTAGTGAATGTTACAAGATGCGCCTGTTATCAGAATCTTAACGACTTAGTAAATGGCACGAGATGCGTGTGATCAGAAAATCTTAACGACACAAACGCGGCGAGGTCCTAGAAGGTAAATTTAGCATCTACTACACGCCTGAAGTGCATATAGAAAAATCCTATGCAGAACCTTAAAAAATGTCTCTCGTCAAACCGTTGTAACTTAACAGTTGCATCATTATGCTTCTTTATTAATTATATATTTCTCGGTAATTGATCGTTTCTTTTTGGATTAATTAAGCGGTTTTTTATAGACATGTTTTACAAATTAATAAAATTATTCAAGCAAGTCACCGACTAGGATACAATTAATATACTAAAAAAAAATTATTACACCGACATGTTTCGGAGACACTGCTCCATAATCATGGTGCGGAAGAGTTAACATGTTAACATGTAAACAATATAAAAATTTAGACAAAACTGAAAAAATCGAAATATCGAAACCATTAAATTAACACATATCGCAATGGTCGAAATTACAAAATTTTTATGTTGAAAATTAATATGTTATTATAAAATAAAAATAAAATTCGCTCTCTAATACTATGTAAAAATTCAATGTAATGAATAGATAAAATTTAGTTTTCTAATACTTTAAATAAGGGATTGTTATTAGGTATTTGCATATTTAATATGCTAAAAATTAATAAAGATTGCATGCTTCAGCGAAATCTAACATTTTTTGACCATTAATTATTTGTAATTAGTGTCCCACCGAACTTTCAGTTTCGGCCTAATTTTAGTCAAAAAACGGGTTTCGGATTAGTTTTGGTTTCGGCTGCCATCCAGCCGAAACTACGGCCGAAACCGAAACTGAATTCGAGAGGTTTCACGTTGCGATCGGACATGTTCGGTACATAAAGCTGTGAGCGACTAAATGTCACACTTATCAGAGCCACGGTTACAAAAACACACGGATATTTATTCTTACTGGAAGTCTAGTGCATTTCTGTGTTCGAGAAAGGTTGCGCTGAAATTCTTGGCAACTATTTAGTGCTACTGGTCAAATTTATTCCGACAGAAGACGCAATTTGCGATGCGAAAATGTTGACGTAAAATTATTGTTTCTCGCTTATAATATTAGATTTTTTTTTTTTTTTTTTTTTTTTAATTTCTCAAAGCGTGGTTAGACCCCGGGCCGTGTATAATATCTAGACTATTACGGCCCAAGAGTCTCCGGTTACAGGAATGCCCCTAATCCACTGTCCCTGACGAACTGGAAGACTGCACTTTGGTTCGCTTCTGAGTTTGAGAGAACATGGCTGAGGTTATCACATCTGTGTCTCGTTCTGGACGATTGGAATGTAGGGCAATTTATGAGAATGTGCTCAACCGCCGGTGGCTCTTGTGCGCGACAGAAAGGACACGTGGTTGGAGGGTGAGCGCCTTCCAACAGGTAGTCGTGGGATAGTCGCGTGTGGCCCAGGCGTAAACGGTTGAGCGCGCGATAATAAACTCGTAAGGTTCCCTGGGGGGCCACCATGGCTCTACGGATTTCTTTATATTCTGGCGGTGGGACGGGGCGGAGATGTCTTCTTGTTTCCACTGTTTCATTATTTGTCTTTTTACTGCTTCTGATATTTGATGGGGCCGAAGTATGCTTTGCGGACTGGGAGCTGTAATGGTTGAGTGAGCTGCTGTGTTTACCCTTTCATTTCCTGGGATTCCCGCGTGACTTGGGACCCACAACACTATTAGATTATATCTCTTCGATTGTAGCTCCATGATGAGTGCCAGGACGTGGTTTGTTAAACCCCTCCCCGGGGCTCCTCCCTTAACATCTTAGCATGGATTGGCTCTGTGGACGCCAGGATCATTTCCACACATAAGCGTATTGCATATAATTCGGCATCTAGCATTGAGCAGTAATCGTTCAGACGGATGGTTGTTATTGCTCCCTTCACTTCGAACGGGCACGCAGTTGGTGACATGCCCTCGACGGGTGCTGCTTTTGCTCCATCTGTATAACATTGGATAGCGTTGCCGTACTGTCTTATTGTTTCACACACGTCTTGGGTAAGTTGCTCTGACATGCCGTAGGACTTATACTTTTGCAGAACCGATAGGTTAACTGCTACGATGTAACGAGCTGGTGGCTGTTGCCTGGCATTCTGTCGAGTCGTTGACATTGACATTCTGAAGTAGCTTGGTGAGAATTGGTAGTGGGTCGTTAGTGAACGCTGCGAGTAAGGGGGTTTCGGGATGGATATAAGGCAGCTTTAGGAATGGAATATTTCACCCCGGGGTATGCATTTCAGTGGGGGAGTGCCCGTTAGTGCACAGATACTCCTACACGGTGTTGTATAATGGGCTCCGGCGATGATTCGTAGTGCAGAGTGGTGAATTGCGTCCAGTTTTTTCAGGTTGCTTAGAGATGCTGAGGAGTGTACACCTGGCACCCATAATTTATTTTACTTAGGATCAAGGCTTTGTAAACATTAGAGATTAATTTAGGATGAATATTGAGTTGGGGATTGGAGAGGTATCGGATTATTGACAGTAACTTTATACATTCGGATTTTAGCTTATTAATGTGTAGGCGCCAAGTTAATCTGCTATCAAACTCGAGGCCTCGGAACCTGGCTGAAATACAGTTCGGAATTATGGTGTTGTTTATTTGGAAAGGAATCCTGTTGGTCACAGGCTGTCAATCGACACATACCGTCTTTGCGGAGGAAAAGTTTAGACCATTGACTTCTGATCATTTCTGGAGTTTGGAGATAGTTTTCTGAAGGACTGTGTGAGATATTTGTGGATCACGAGACGCTAGGGAAATGCTAAGGTCGTCATTGATGTACATTATGAACAAGGTTACGCTAAGCGCGGAGCCTTGAGGTATGCCGTTCTCGATGCTCGTTGCATCAGAGACTTATATTCGATTGTTCAATTATGAATACTGATAATTATCAGTCTAATAAAATTATTAATAGTTGTTGTAGCTCTCAATGAAACTCTTCACAGTTTTTTTATTTTCGTTACAGAGAAAAATCGTTTATTTTCATACATCAAGTAGGATTATTTGCATTAAAAATACTTAGTTGTTGTACTTAATAAGTATTTTTTAATTTTAATTCTACGTACATTGTAGATTGTAGTTCATTAAGCAAAATTACCAAAGTTTAGAAGAAATTATTTTGCTCTTAAAATGAAAGAGAATTTTTTGTTTTATGTACCTAAACGTATTAGGTAAAAAGTAATTTTGTTTTGTACCTTTTATTTCGTGTTATTCATAAATAATAATAAAAGCACAAATAATTTATTTGAAATAAGGAGTGACAATATGTTGTGTTAATGATTACTTCAAATATCAAAAACTTAATAATTAATATGTGATTTAAAAATAACGACTGACTGATTACGATTGACTATTTATTTTTCCCACGAAAACATGAAACTTTCGGTTTCGGCCATAAAACTTAGTTTCGGTCGGATTCTATTTGTAATATTTCTAAATCGTTATTGATATTCATGGTAATATTTATTTTGTTTAACGGTAATTATATGTTCGGCCAATTGAAAAATTGGATAAAAAACGATAGTCAATAGGAAATTTCGATAGACAATCGCTTTCATTCGGTTAGCTTTTGTCGCCGCAGCTCGTAGACGCATTATCAAACACTATGTCGCGGGGTAGTACGAAAGAATTTCAGCGCGCGAAAAACAACAGTTTTCACTTGGAACCACGTGAAGGTATTCGCCGCCCGAAACGGAACTTTGTCTTTATTTAATCGTTACGAAACCGACTTTTATGCACAGAACGTTCGTACGAAAAACCCTGTACACAATTAAAACAGTGAAAAAATTTCGTTATCAAATTAAGGCTAAATATGAGGGAAACATAGAATAATCCGCTAAATTACTAGAGCTAGCCAAACAACAGTGCGTGTGTGTGTGTGTGTATTTTAATATTCGTACGAATTATGTACTTTATCATCCAGTAGTATTTATGTGTTTGGAAATCCCAACTGCACATTTAAAACAGTGTCCAATTTTTTCCGGGAACGCATTCAAGCTCTAATGATAACACGGAGAACACACAGCATACATGAACGCGAAGGGATGGATTTACGTTTAATTCCGACATAAAACGCGTATCTGCAAGACGCTAAGGCGGTTACGAAATGCTCTCTTATACCAGTGTCATCGTTGTCATTCGGTTTAATATAGTCCCGAGTGCGAGAGAAATGATTAGGCGCGGCGCCGATGATAAGAAATGTTTTTACCTAGCGAGAACATCTATTTCTTCTTCCGAAAACGGTCGAACGATTCATTTAGAGAAGCGATTCCGCAAAAAAGAGGAAAAAACGAACGAATCGATTTTAATAAGGAATTTTTCTGGCCGACTGACTGGGGATGTAGGCGCAGCGCTTCCGTCATCGGTACACTGATTCCAGGCGTCTCTCACGACACGAGGAATATTTCACATTTCGTTCGTCTGAAAGACGATGGTAACAGATGGCGGATCCGCTCGCTATAATAATATGCACGCTCACATTTCCATTCTAGTGGAACGATAAATGAAATTATTACCGGTTTAGTGAAAAGCGAATAGTACGTGTTTTCAAATAGACCGGTACGTGAATGAACGAAATTTCATTAGATATTTGCCGGCTTCTGTAAAGCACAACACCAGCCGGCTCTCTATACAGATAGATATCAGGGCGCCTATACAGAGCGCACTATATTATAGAAAGCGCGCGCGCTATGCCAACATAGATTCCAGGTGTATTACAGACGTTAAAACGAGCCTGTTTCAGCAGCTCAAAAAAGCACGCTTCCCCGAGACAAAATGAACAGGACGCTACTTAACAAACCGACAAAATGCAGCCAGCCGATCCGCCGTCCGACCAGGAAAACCGTGTCTCGGAAAATCCCTTCCTATTCGCGCATACCTTTTCCGTTTCATTTTTAGTTTTATTCGACCAGCACACGTATAATCGTTATTTTCACCGCTTCCTCGTATCCCGGTCAGAGCCAGTTGTCGAACGTATGTCGCGGGGACTACCTTATTTTCGTTCTCTTCTCTTGAAATTCATCTCCATTCCTATCATATTTGCGCCAGCAGCGGCGGGTCGCTAACGGAATGAAGGAATAAACATTTATTCGAAAACGAAATCAATAATAATCTTTGCGGTGAAACGCACACTGAAAGACTTTAACAAAAACTTAAAATGTATCGTTAAAGGCAACGCTAGAATGTGTAATATTGCGAATAATTTGGCAACAAAGAGAACAGGGAAAGAATTTCAACAGCACTAGCCAAGTGGACAGTAATTAGGGCTGAAGAAACCTTGGCTGATGGTTCAAGAAGTTTTTGCGGTTTATCGCAATCGGCGACATTGAAAAAAATACACGCAAAACAATTTTCACTATCACGGGCGGCGCCATGGTTACATTCAGGGAGGTGCACATGCACCTACACTAGGGTGGGTCAAAACAATCGACTACTTTTTTTAAACTTCTGATAGCGAAAAATTGGTTGCTATGCACCTCTAGAAAATTATCTCCAAATACGAGCTCTTAATATTCGTAGGAAGGTCCTCCTCATCAAAGTTTTCCATTTTTACCGCAGTCCCATATGAAAAAATTCATATCTTGCTCTATTAACTGAACGTACGGCAAATCTCAACACATATTTTTGTTGTAGAAAATTGAACGCTGTACAAAGGAGTTTTCTTACACTTTTTCCATTAATCTAATCATTTAAAAAATATCGAAGGTCAAAGTTTGAAGAACTGAGGAACAGTTTTTTCCCCTTCTTAATTTTATAACTCGCTAATTATTAAAATTCATAAAATGAGCAATAGATATTTTTGTAGATCGGTTAATTTCCTACAAAAATATGTATTGCTCATTTTATGAGTTTTATTAATTAGCAAGTTATAAAGTTAAGAAGAAGAAAAAATTTTCCTTAGTTCTATATTACATAATTTTATTGCCATTGCCCATGGTACGAGATATCGAAGAAAAATAAAGCAAGTGATACGGTTTTAAATGAATCCATTGTTGAATATGCAGATTTGATTGCTCGAGCCCCCCTGTTTTATCCAGCCGAATGTGACGAATAGTGTTAAAAATGAGAACAGCCTGTTATATATATATATATTGAAACGGTACTACGCTGCAAAGCGTCTGACTCCCCACCAGGGATGCCAAATGAAACGGTACTACGCTGCAAAGCGTCTGACTCGCGTCCAGGGATGCCACCACGGATTTAGTCCGCGGAATTATTAATTATTATTTTATTAATTATTATTATGATAGTTATTATTATTATTAATTATTAGATTAGCCAAGAAATGGGTTTCGTTTTAACGGTTTGTATTTTAAAATTTATCTACAACTATTTTACTGGGACGGTATACCGCTAAAAACACACGTTAATTAAACTAGATACGAACATAATATTACGACGATTAATAAATATAAAATAATTCAAAACGTATCTCTGTTGTCGGCCGGGTGGTGCAAGATCCTGAATGACGGTGTCTCGTTGGTCCTTTAAATCGGTTGGTATGCAGAGGAAATTCGGTCCGCGGTATTTTAAGAACAATTAACGAATGATACTCCGTACACTTTTTTAATTATAACAATCGGAATTACGAGCGTTCGCGTTTTTAACAGTCGAATTACAGCCAGTGGCCAACTTGAGCGGATTCTTCACTTTTTTACTGGTCCGATGACCAAGACCGAAAACTATAACGTGCCGACTTCCACCGTGACAAAAATTAGAGTGACTTCGACCTTTTTTAGACGGTTCTGCTTGCCCTCGACTCCGGCTCATTCCAGTCGTTATTTTTCGTCGGCATGTTTTTTACAACCTGACCGCCGGACTCGTCGGAATCGCGACAAACAAAAACCTATGGTCGCGGAGATCCTTTGACGCATTCAAAAAGGTCGTGCCTTCCCGGAATCTTTACAACCTGCGATGTTTTCGGGCTTTATTTTTTATGATTCGTAATTCTCATTTTTTCCGAATAGTCCTCCGTGGGTGGCGATGCAAAATTCCTTTCTCCCTTGCCGACAACAGGATTACACACATAAGCACACTTACGCTCACACCATTAGCCCGATATTCTATTAAATTAAATTTTTAATATTTTATTTATTTGTTAAGTTATTTTGGTTTTATTTTGTTAATTTTTTCTCGAACCATGTAATGGTCACATTACAATATATATAAATGAATGTCTGTCGTTCTGTATGTCCTCGATAGACTCCTAAACTATCCACCGATTTTTATGAAATTTGGACAGTTCATTTATGGGGCTATGAGGAACGATATAGACTATTTAAAAGTCAAAAAAAAAACAAAAAAAAACTATAAAATAAATAAAAATTGATCATATATATATATATATATATATATATATAAAAACAATTGCCGCATGTATGACTGATCATCACTTGAGAACGGCTCGACCGATTTAGCTGATTTTTTTGTTGTTGTCAAAACAAGGTTTGTGTGAAAGAAAATTTTGGGAAAATTCATTGGAAAATTCGGAAAGTTATGATGCGACCAGCGGTACAGAAATGCATACGAGACGAATAAAAAAAAATAATTTTTATAAAATTTCAAATAAAATAAATACCGTGGTAAAATTAAAATGTAAAAATTTAAATAAAATGTTTACTGTGGTAAATAATAAACTTTAAATAAACATTTTATTAATTTCTGGCGTGAGTAAATACACCACGTTCTGTTACTTCACTTTTTGCGTTACTGAAATTATCAAACTTCCATGATGACATAATCATTAGCCTAGCTACCGTACTCATTGTGGGGAGTTAAAAAACAATAGTGTTCTCTATTACTTTTTTACAGAGAATGCAACATAAAATGTTCGAGACGGAGAGGTTGAAAGATACGAGTGTAACTACGGGAAATCACCGTGTGAATAACTCGGCCTCTTCAAATTGATGGCTATGTGTGCGTTTAGTTGAGTGGAACTTTTTGTGTTTTTTTTTTTTTTACTTTTTTATTGGGCTTGTCAGCTATGGATGATTACCCATCAAGAAGGAAGAAAGAACGTAGGACAAAAGGAAACTGAGGAAACTTTTTGTTAGATCATGACAGATAGATTAAAGAAAGATCGATAATCTTCAGGTAAACGTGATACGTGAAGGCCATTTTTTGTTAGACGGGGATAAACGTGTTTCCTAAAGAAAGAAAGAAAGAAAGAAAGAAAGAATCTTTACATAAATATAATTCCAGATAAAACAAAAAAATTTTATGAATTTCCAAGTACAGATTTAAACGGATATTAATACACACGGGCGAAGTCGTGGGTAACAGCTAGTTCAAGATAAATTTTAATTCAGGACACGGTAACTGATTATTAAAGTGCTCCGTATTTTCTTAATTTCAACATTTTTTAGAGAAGGATTAAAAGATATCTAACAATTTCCATACTAAATTACCATCATTTTCTGGGAAGTAGAGAACAGTGAATATTGCGCATGTTTTGCTCATATTAACAGTTACTGTTATTATACTGTTAAATATTAATAATTTTACTTTGATTTAAAAAAAGAAAAAAATGCAATTAATAGCGAATGCAATGGTAATTTACAACGTTACAAAAAAAAGTAAAAGTTACATACATACATATAATGAATTTAATAATGACCGATTTAACGTAATGTGTGAAAATTTTTGAATAAGAAGATAATTATTTTCCAGATGTACAAGGCAGAGTGCGGGTAAATATTATACCTGTACCGAATTTTTATATCAATCAATTTTCAACTGATCACATGGTATTTTTAGGGGTGCTCATTTAAATTTAAATTATCTCATAATAATTTATCGTGATGAAATTTAAATAACGTAGTAATCACAAAAAACTGCAAATAGCCCATTAGAGATGGTCGATGAACAATGTCAAAAAATTTTTGTGAATTTTGTTGTTATCACGAAATAAAACGCCGGTTAAATAATGTTAAATCTTATTAAATAGTACATATAGCCTCGAGTTTCAATTTTTTTAAATGAAAATAAGAAATGTGTATGTCAGTATGTGCTTTTGTATGTGCGTGTATATGTTGCATGTGGAGCGGGCGTGGATGTATACTTATTAGGTGTGTTCCTGGTAGCGGTGAATTTTCTGGTACTTCTCTAGTCCCATGTGGTGAAATACCAAAGCAAGTTGAAAGAGAAAGAAATCTGTCAGTGCTCCCTTCGGCAGCAGAGATTGACCTAATTAAAGGAGGAAAACGATTTTTAGTTTGCCAATAGAAATCTGAAAGCGTGTGGAGCAAAATGACTAATGTGTAAGACTTCAGTCGCTCTGTTGATGTGGGGAGTAGCTGAATTTCCATTTGATGATCAGCCTACTTTCATTTTTTGTGTTCACCGGACATTGTGAGTGCTCCTCTGACCTTAGCGAGTTACTGAGAGTGCACTGAGAAATGTACACGCACATACAAAACTAGCGGAAACGGCCAATCAGATCGAGTGTTTAACTAACCAAGCACTAACATTCTTACCGGAATCGACACAAAAAAATTAATAACATAATCACAAAAATCCTCTCCTAACTAACTTTCATTACATAGAATCAGGACATTTTTTCGTTACAAAATCTAGTAGGGGCCGGCCTAAGAATTACATTGTGATTTATATAAATATATATATATATATATATATATATATATATATATATATATATATATGAAGTCGGTAAAAATTCAAATATAACAAAGGTTATATAAAATTGGGACATTTTTTCTAATGGAGGCTGGCCTAAGAATTATGGTGTAATTAATATATATATAAACTCGGCCACTTTGGCCTCGCAAGGGGCTCTGCCCCTTGACCTCTTTTGCTTACATTTCTGTCTCTTTCTCTTCTATACTTTGTATTAAATGATCAAAATTTACAACGTCATTCCTATCGGCATCGACACAAAAATCCTATCCTCATTTCCTTTAAATCAAAAAAAATATTTTTGGTTACAAAATCTAATGGAAGACGATACCTAAGTTGAATAATCTTTCTAATAGACAAAGAATCAGTAAAATCGATCTCTGAAAGTCGGTAAAAACTAAAATATAACAAACGTTACATAAAATTGAGACATTTTTTGGGACTTTTTTCTAATGGGAGCCGGCCTAAGAATTACGTTGTAATTAATATGGAAATTATTATTATAATCACATATCTTTTGGCATTGGGTGAAAACAATTTACATAACATATATAACAATTCGTGATGAATTATATTTAACGTAACTGGTTTTGTTATTGTAATTACCAATAATGAATAAATAAACGAATCACTTACAGGGGGTTGCTCAGTGTTTTTATGGAAAACTATTCCATTTCCCTGTAATAAAGAGAAGTTGAAGAGAATAGCTGAAGATTTCTTCTCAGAAGAGGCCCTAATGTTCGGTACAAGCAGTTAGAGAGCGCAGATACCGCTGTACCTGGTGCACGGTTGACCGATGCAGGTTAGAAGAAATGATGCCGAACCGTGTAAAGCCTGATAATGAGCCAGACGAAAACGGACTAGAGATTTGAACGCGGCGTGTTACCGTCTTCGACCATTTCCGTTAATCATTTCCAACGTCTTCTATATATTAAGGCTGCCTTTTGGCAGTTGTCTTTTCGTGACATTTGACAAACGAGCTCATTCACCCCGCGCCAAAGCTTTCCCGCGCACCACACTCCGGCTTCAGATGATAATGATGTCCCGACCAGGTGATACTCTTTTGTTTTTTCATCATGTTGCGCACTTCTTCTTTCAGCTGTCGCGTCACCGGCGACAATTCGATTTTTCCAACTAAATTCGGCGTCGATATTAGTACCATTCTCAATCTCGAACCGTACCCGGTTTCTTTCTCCGGCCTGAGTCCATTTTTCGTCTGAATAATTGAAAATTATTTCGCTCTGATTTCGCCATCTTTTTGTTATTTCTTCCAGTTCTTAATGCTAGAGAGCCGAGAATGGAACCGAAAACGATCGATAACTAATTTACAACAGCGAGAGAAAAGGGGAAAACAACAAAGAGCTGAATAATTGCACGCAATTAAACAGTCAAATCTGGACGTCTAAGCATATTCGAAAGGGGGGAAAACGATTACGTAAGGCGAGGAAGGAAGGCCGATGATTTTAAGTGAGTCACCAACGATCAAATTAAAAGCTACGCAGCTTTTCGCGTTTTTAGCCGGGTTGAACTGTTCGCGGCAACATTTTGGTTCTTGAAACTGGCCCAAAGGAGAAAAAGCTCTAAGGGGAAAAAAAGTGAACAAACAAAAAGTAAACATCGTAGCATTCGACTTTTCATTTCGTAGCCTTTCTGACGCTGGCTTTTCCTTTCCGGTGTCTTTACGTCTCTTTCGTTCTGTCGCCTATTAACGGTCTTCATCTTTCTGTCAGGTAGCCGCAGCGTTTGCCATTAAAATTCTACTTTATTCTTAAAAGAACCTTTCGCCTTATAAGCGAAAAGACTTCTTTTCGCGAAATTAAAAGAAATAAGAAAAATCTACTTTTTAATAAGTTAGTTGAAATTATAATTTTCATTTTTCGTCAATTTAAGAAAAAATAAACCCCAACGTAGGGAATTGAATTAGCGCGTTATAGACATTTTCTTTTTCGTACATATACGTATATACATATATATATATATATTTAATAGGGGAAAAAAGAAAATAAAAAAATAACGCCGTTAATAAATTAAAAGGTTTTGAGGTCGAACGAAAAACGACAAAACGCAAATAAACAAATAAAACTTGAACGATTTATATGACGCTCAAAAATGAGAATGTTTGTTCGGTTCATTTCGCGATGATCCGTTATATTTCGCGCGGATATAGAACCATCTCCGTAAATGGGAAATGAAAGAGACATTTTTTTCCCGGTCGTTCGAGTTAATTTACACAGAAAAAGAAAAGAAAAAAATATCCAAATTATTACAAAAGAAGAAAATTTTACGAGCCCCCTGCCCCACGTTGAACTTTATTTTTATGAGACAATTTCCGTCCAGGCCAGCCTAGTTAATTAAATGATCGACCGATAAATTAACGAGAGAAAAAAAAAAGGGAGAAAGAATAAACCTTTTTATCTCTTAAAAATAACGTTGGAATTTTCATACTTTCTATTTAGCGTGTTTGTCGGAATTTTTCCAGACTATACGCAGTCCGAAGAATGGCAGAGGTACGTAATATGAAAGCTCTTTTTCTCTTCTTACTCTCATTTTTCTATTACGCGCGCGAGAAAGTTTTTGCTGTGGCTTCCATCCATCAAGGACCGCGAATTTTAGTTATTTCCCAGGCAGTGCTACCGATTGTTCTTTTTGAATCCCCGTGGAATACAGCATGTGCAACGTAGAGAGAGGTGCATGTGTGTACGTTCGGCAAAGCAATTTCAGTTTTTTTCGGATATATCTTTATTTCATCATCGTTTTCGTTTCTCTTTGTTTCGTTCAGTTTCTTAGCCACGTGCGAAAATACTGAAAGAACTGACCTTTTTTAAAGTTTTTTTTTTTTTTTCTACCCTGGATTTCCAGAGAAAAAATACTATTTTCGAAACAGGCAACAATTTTTATGAAAATTTAACGAAGAAACATTTCCAATCTTGATGAAGTCTGAAAAACGGGCGACACCGATAAATTGTCGGGAGAGTTGCTACCCACAGTTGGAGTTAATTGGATTACTTTCGAGGGTGGGAGTATTTTTTTTTTAAGCACTGCAACGAAAGAATCGTACGGAGAATGCATAGATGAGCGGTATGTATCCACGGAGGAAGCTCATTGACATCGTCAGGTCACAGAATATCACGTGGAGTAGTTGCTATTTTCCATTCTCGGCACTGCTCCGATACACAATCTGTCCGCGGTAAGTGTGCTCTACATTCTTAAAAAGTTGCAGCTGAGTAGTACTGTGCTATTCGGGTGTATAAGTGGCAGATCGAGCGTTAAAGCTGGTATGCTATTTGCCAACAAACGATAAACGACCTTCTTCCCTTTTCTAATCGTTTCTGAGTAAAACTCCTCTGGTTTATGAGTCCACCCGACTCTGACCAAAAAACGAAATTCTACTATTTGCTAACATGAAAAATGTTTGTGATAAGGATTAATCATCATCATTCGTTCACGGGTAAAAAAAAAAAAAAGTGAACCGCCTGAATTACTTTACAATACGATAATAAAAGGGGCAGATGACGAAGAAATTAAGAAAACACAAGTAGCGAATGTTTTTAAGGGACTCGTTTTCGGTATTATTTTTAATAAAATTTCACTCATTTTTGATAATGTGGAAAAAGTTGTTGGCAAAAGATTAAACATACATATCGACTGGATTTTTTTTTTTTTTTTTTTTTTAATTCTCCTCCTCACCTTTTTTATATGTAACTACTAAGGTCATTGCAGCACATATATGGAGGTAACTTATATGTGTTCGGTTAAAAACCACTCATTCTAACGAAGGCTATATAACCCTTGTGACGTTAGTTGTACTATTTGCCAGACAATCCTGTATGTTGTTGGGTAGGCTATGTTGCGTCTTGAAATTTGGACACATGAGAAGAATGTGTGGAACTGTCGGTATACCAGCCTGGCCGCAGAAGAAGCACATAATGGGAGGCGAAGATTTGGTAATTATATGACCGTGCGACATAGTGACGTGGCCGATTCGCAGCCGGCTAAGACTCTTCAAATCATGCCGGGATATTCCTGCCGGTGGCCACCATGGTTCGACAATATGGGCTTAATGTTTTTTAAGAACATTGTCGTAGTGCCCATTCTGTTTTCCATTGGTTCTCGCACTTCTTTAGAAAAATATGCATAATCGAGGATAGTAGGTTCGAGTCCTCTGGACATTGGCGATGACAACGCCGAGCGTGCTTCAACATCGACCTTCTCATTACCAGGTACCCCGGTGTGTGTTCAGGGACCCCTGTTAATATTGATGTCGCAGAGTTAATTTTATTAAAAAAGATGCGTCGGTTTCAGTTTAATAAAAGCGCGATGATAAGCAATAAACGTAAAAAAAAGGAAATGGATTAATTCGTAGAAGAAATAAAATGTAAAAAATCTTGGAATTATATTCTAGTCTGTAATTACTAATTCCACGCGTGTGGGAGAAAGTGTGAAGCAATGTTTAAATCGCGGGTCAGTTCAAAAAGAAGAAGAAAGAGAAAAACGGTTTGAACAAAAATGAAAATTAACATTAATTTATACTTACTACCCCGCTATCATAAATAGATTTTTCTTGTTGGCAAATTGTACGCTGGCAAATCGCACGGAACCTTAATAAATAGCGGAGAAGTTAAACCGTTTTTTTTTTTACTTTTTTGCGGGCGCCATCCCATGTTTTGTGACGACACGTTGGATGATCCGGATGGGTTAGAAAAAAGCGCTGTAAATTCAAGCGGTTTAGCTGACGGAGATTCGGCCTAGTATTGGTAAAAAAAAAAAAAAAAGAGAAACATGTAGAAATCGTATCGTGTTTCACAATTTCGTTTTCTAATTGTAAAAACCAGTCAGCCAATGAGAACGCGTTTGAAAATAAAGTCTCTGTTCGCCGAGTACTTAAATTTTCTTAAAATTCTCTGCTCGAGCCGATCAGTTTTTATTTCAAACATAAAATTATTCAAAAGCAAAAACGGATTCGGATTTTATGTTCGCGAATGTCCAACATGACTCGTACAAACCCGATGTGAAAGGTCAGGCTTCGCATATTCATTTTATAAATAACAATACATTTTTCCCACTAATATTCGTACTATTAATAATTTCCATCATTTTGATTTACATATTAATAATTCACATAAATGAATTACCCCGTATACGAACATTAATAAAAATTACATATGTTATTAATTATACTCGGTAATATAAAATTTTGCATAAAATATTAATGAAGTACCTAAAAATATGGAGCATATTTTTTCTTTTTTCTTTTAAAGGTAGGTAAGTACACCCCAAAAAATCATTAATATTTATTTTAAATTTTTGACATTTTTCAAATTTTTGCGTATTTATAATAACTATTTCCGTTCTCATGGTGGGGAGGGGGGTTAACCCCCACATCCCCGTGGACACGATCTTGCGAAAGGTGTGTCCTCACAGGTGTGATAGAAAGTGTTGTCTTTGTCAACCGCGAGGTACTGCCAAGTTCTAAATCACCTCCGAGAATGATCGGATCAGATCCGCGAAACTCTGCTGCTACCAGAAAAATCTCGAAACCTTTTTGTTCTCCTTAGTTTACTATTTTCTGTCGAGCTCAGTTGGTGTTCTCGATCACTGCCGGTTTGATAACAACAATACGATAACACTCGTATGTTTCAACATGCAGTTTCGCTTTTTCAGATAATGCATTTTATTCATTATAGCCTTTTCTTTTTTTTCTTTTTTTTTTGCTAACCGTCGCGATAGCCTAGTTGCTAGAGCGCTTGGTTTCCGTTACGGAATCTCGATCCCGGGCGATGACAAAAATTATTACGAAAAATTAAATTAAATACTTGCTAATAGAATCATATGGAAGGCAACGGCAAACATGCATACCGGCATATGCGTGCCAGTAAGTACACAGCAGACACACACCGGGGACTGCACTTGTATATGCCGATATAAATCAAACAGATACTAATCAGTTCCGAATGTAGTCTTGCGTATATGTACATTAGCGTTTTGAATATAACAGTTGCTGTGAACACTATGCCTATGTCTGTACACCTGAAATGTACGAATAGGTAGTTGCCAACGCTCAGGAATTAAGTATGGCACACTATGATGATGACGATTTTGAGCGTCTCGTAATATAAGCACGTCCGATATTGTCGACGAAAATGTAGTATTGAAGAAGCATCTAAAATGTAACCTTTGGAGGAGCCGTTTCGTTGCTAAACTATTCCTCTGGGTTTTTATTGTATACGAACAGGCAGCATCATATTCTGTTCGGTTTCCAAATTATCTGTAAGTTTCGTACGGTTTTTACTGCTGTAAAATATTCGGTTAATTTCCAAAGTATCCTAAATTTAATTACTTAGTATTTTAATTACACTTAATCAGAATTAAAATCATTTCATAGAATTTTATTTTTTACTTTAGTTCTCTGTTAAATTCAAATTACGATTGCAGCAAGCAAATTTATGTAGAAAAATACGTAACTTTTATAAACTAAAATTAAATACATTTAAATTTAACAAATACGAAATAATATTTAATATTTTAAAAGATAAGACTTGAAAAATATTTAATAAGAATTCGTGTTTAATTAAATATTCTAATAACAGTGTATTCGATGAGTATTAAAAGGAAAATATCTAATAGAAAAATAATAATTTACTTCAAAAAGCTTATATACAGCAAACAGTGTTATGAAAATAAAAATATTTATTTTGCTTTTCAAGTTATCTGTATCATAATTTTTAACTAATCAATTTTGCTTATATGGTTAAAAAAAAAAAAAATTACTTTAAAATATGTACAATTATTGTAAAAATATTACTTCACAATTTTAATCGTTATTTTATTATGTCACTCGTATTAGAACAACAGTCACATAACCGGTCTCTAATTTAAATGGACAAGTATGGTTTTAACTGAGTGTGATGATAAACTCCGTCGGTATAGGGAGTTAAGAAAAAAAGAACAGGATATAGGAAGCACAATTAAGAGCCGGAAGCCCAAGCTTCAACAAATAGGAATACAAAGCAGAACGCTCCACAGAACAAGATAAACACTGTGGAAGAACACACGATCGGCGTCGCAAATAACTGCATCATCCGGATGATGGAGAGGACAGTGCGGGGAGGAAATTAAGGAAAAACGAAATTTAAATAATAGCAGCAAAGAATGGCTAAAACGCATATGAACAACGGAAACAACATCAGAATATCGAAGAAGAGAGGGATGCAAAAGAAACCATGAAATAGGGGAGGAAGAGTAGGCTGAACAGACAGATGTGAAATGAATAATTATTAGAAAAGGAGGAAGCGTAAATATCCGATACCATGATCTGATATGGAAGCTTTTACATATCGATAGGAGGTTAACGGATGGATTTTTTTTCTTTTTTAAAAGACGAGAAGAAGCAGCAACAGCCAAGGAATCAGCCGCTTCATTACTAAATATGCCCGAGTGGCTAGGTACCTGCAGAAAATCAATATTAGTTGAATGGAAAAAAGCAAGATTATGAATGAGTGTATACGGAGGATAACAAAGTGTCATATATCAGGAAGAGGAGAGGATATGACCTGAAGGGCGTTCAAGGAATCAGAGATAATTAAAAAATTTGAGTAAATTTTGAGGAAATGAATATAATAGAACGTAGGCTAATAATTCGCTTTTTTGAATATAGAACAAAAATAAGGAAGATGAAAAGATTCTGATAAGTTAAAGTCAGGAAGGATGAAGGAAGCTCCGGCACCACCAGGCCCCTTCGAACTACCTGTGTAAATGGTAACATGAGAGAGAAATAGGGAATTGATAGCGCTGTAGAATATGTGTTTAATTACGGCTTGGAGGAGGTTTTTAGAAAATGAGGGAAGAATAAATACCTTAGAAGGATGACAGAGTTTAATATAGTTAAAGGAAAAATAGGGGAGATTATTGAAGGAGATAGTGTACGGCCAAAATGAGCTAAGACGATGTGAAATAAATGCCAGAATAGGGGTTTTGCTAGGAGTAAAGCGCCAGCTATTATAAATCGAAAGGAAGGACTGAACAAGAGTAGAGGACGCGAGTGGAAGATGTTTAACAAGGAAACGATAGCCTAGATAGGATCTACGAATGGACAGAAGTGGCGAAAATTAGACTCAGCAAGAATAACAGGGATTAGAGAGGATTTGAACGCGCCAAGACACGAAGGCAAGAGCTCTTTGAATTACATCTAGTTTAGAGAGAGGGGTCTTGGACGCACAACCGTAAATAAAAGAACAATAATCAAATGTGGAACGGATAAAAGATTTGTAAAGAGAAATAAGAATATAAGGATCGTCATTCGCCACCGCATTTAGTTGACAACAGAGCTTTCAGCAAGTTTAGCCTTTTAATAGTAGAAGCAGAAAAATATCTGATATGTTCAGAGGAGGACAAACGACTATCAATAAAGATACCGAGATAACAGAAGCAATTAACACAAGAAAGAGATATATTGTTTAAGGATAGATCAAAGCAGGGTTATAGGGTCGAAGGGTAAAAATAGTAGACGAAGACTTAGAGGGAAAAATCGAACGATTAGCTAAGGAAAGAGAATGTTCCAGCACAATGAGCGACGAACTGAGTGCTTCATTGGCTGCTAAAACATCTTTAGACGAGGAAAAAAGGAAGATGTCGTCTGCAAAGAATAAAGAAAAGGAATTTAAACGAACGGAAGCTATACTGATAGTATAGATGTTAAAAGGAGTAGGACTGAGGGAGGAACCCTGAGGAAGGCCTCGGGAAACGTTAATATCACTATTGCGCGTCGTTAGATTCTTTGACAATTCGTGTACCGAAACGTTCGATTTTTTCTAAATTCCCGGTGTCGTTAAATTGCACCGTGTACCCCTCGTCCATATGTTAATGTGATTTTTCCCTTCGCGAATCTGCGCAATCGACTTTACCAGCAGAGCCGTTAGTATATAAGATTAAAAGAACACGATGCGGATTATTCGCGAATGAAAAAGCCGGGCTTCGCATATGTTTGGGGAAAAAAGTACGATTTGACGACACCGAAATTTCGGCAGGAATTTTTTTTTAGTACACGGATCGTTAGAGAGGCATTTAGCGACACATCGAAATTTCACTTGAATTATTAACTGAGTTAAATTTGGAAAATAGTTATCAATTAAGTCTTTCTCTGGATGCGATATTATTGACTAATAGTAGAGTGGGATTAGTTTGCCCGATCGCAAATTATTCGAAAAAATTCCGATATTTAAGGTGCGTCCCCCTACTTAATCGCGATCCCACTTTTATTATTATTATTATTATTATTATTCCTTTTTTACGTATAATTTAGTTCAGTTTAACAGTTAAATTTATTAGTTGTCTTTTGATGGTGAACAGTATAGTCCGTTTGGGTAAATATTAAGACGAAATATGAAATATTTTGACGTTTTCCGATTAGATCACAATATTTTTTTATTGCGCATTTCGGATGGCCGTAATTCCGATGACCCCTTCATTGAGATGGCCGGTACTTTAAGTAAATACATTTTTGTCCGACTGAAAATAAAATTTTTCAATTGAAATCGAGAAACTTTAGCGATAAATACTCGTAATTAAGTTTTTTTTTGTTTTGTTTCGTTGTTTTTTTTTTTTTTTAATAGAATTTATTATGTTTACTCTTACGTAGACTGGGAGGTCAATTTTAGAATTTACCGGAGGAAGAACGACGAAAACTCCCATGGAATTCATCATTGACGCATATTTAAATGAAGCTGTTGCATCTTTTGTGTAAATATATGTTTATTGTTATGATTTCGGTTTATACACTCACATATATGCGCATGCGCGTATGCATAATATGTACAGTTAATTTTTTAAAGGAATTCACACTCCTAAACTCCGATTTTAGAATGTACCGAACGAACGAAATTGTAATGACCCGTAAAAACCAATTTTCGTTTTTTCCGTTTTGGTCAGAATTGATACATATATATATATATATATATGTGTGTGTGTGTGTTTTTTTAATATTTCGATACAAATTTTTAATTTTCAATAGAAAGTGGGTGCTGCCGTAAAAGTTTCAAAAAATGACTAAAAAAAGTGAAAAAAACGACATAAAGAACGCAAAAATGAGAAATACTATAAAGTTGAAAACCATGAGAAATCACACAAAACAATAAATGCATATTTCCTCCGCAGGAGATGTTATATTCATCTCGGTGTGCATCGTAAGCGTGCAGAATACAACTTTCGGACCGTAATTAATCACGTTGAGTTTTA
Organism: Icerya purchasi; assembly: GCA_039619475.1. Lineage (NCBI taxonomy): Eukaryota > Metazoa > Arthropoda > Insecta > Hemiptera > Monophlebidae > Icerya > Icerya purchasi. The sequence goes on from CM077115.1 coordinate 247,291,919, forward strand.
CATTATAGGGTAGTAATAAAAGAAGGTAACATTTAGCAAATGGATTTTTACAAACATAGTTTTCGCCAAAACTATACCTATATCAGAAGAGTTTAAGTCAAAATGGAATTCGAATTAAAAATATTGAATTTTTTAACGATGTATCATACAGAGGGAGTGGAGGAGGATTTCGACTTCTTGTTGGCATCTCGAGCGAATATTAAGGACAACTTTTAAACTGTTCTATACGTTTGTGTCCGTGTGTGTGTGTGTGTGTGTGTGTGTTTTGGGGGGGGGGGGGGGGGGGGCAGAAAAATTATAAGGCCCGGTCCGATTTAAAAAATTATTAATTTTCTTACTGCCGAGCGAAGTAATAAATAAAACGAGGCCGGCAATGGTCGGAGAGAGAGAGTGAGATCGAGTGAATTATCTTAGAACGGCAGATATTTGATACACGGAAGTTTTTTTTTTGCTTTTTTTGTTATTTGTTTTGCTTTGTTTCGTAATACGCTAACATCATTTCTTCCAAGAATGTTTTAGACAGTTTACAAATGAAAAATCCCAGCGAAAGTATAAAGTAAAGAGAGTTTAAGGGAATTCTTAAAGTCAGGCATGGCGGGGAAAATAATTTAAATATTTACTTTAGGGTCTTTCGGGATGTTAAATTAAAAAATAATACTTACGGACCAGCACACACACAATGGGCGCGCACGTAGAAAATTATTCCGGTTTTATCGTTTCCTTTTTTAGTTGCAGAAGCGGCGCAAGAAGGAAAAAGTAGCAAATGAAAAATTAATTACGACCCGCCGCCCTATACATTTTTCGCGAATGTATAAAATATACTACTGGGGAGTATTTTTATTTAGTCATTTTTCAACTAAACTTGTTTATTCTATATCAACAAAAAAAAAAAAAAAAAAAAAAAACGGGAAATATACAATAGCCAGTGAGAGAACTTATTAATAATCCCAACGAATTTTTAGAAGAAAAAAAAGTTAATAACATTCTTCGAGAAAAGATAATTTTCCGATATAATAATTTCACGAAAAGGGTATTTTCTTAGAATTACGGCTTTTCCCAAAAAGACGTTTAAATAACGATAGAGAAAGAATTATCGGCCAGTTTGGGGGATGAATCGTGCAAATCGCGCCTTTAACTGAGAAAAAAATTTCCGCAATAAACTGTAATCTCCTCTCGGTTTAAATTGCCCCGCTTTTCGATTCTTTTTTGTTTTTTCCTGAAAAAAAAATTAAATTTCGACCGCAGTTACTGCACTAAATTACGCAGTTGGCTCTCTCAAGAGCGGATAGTGAAAAAAAAAAAAAATGATTCGTGGGAATTTTACTTGTTACTACTAGAAGCAGCGAGTATAAAAATTCCGGAGGGCTAATAATCCGCCCGTCCAGATTCGACTTTTACGTAATAATAGAAATTAATGGAAGTGTGAAACAGCTTATATTATAAATTATAGAAATACGAAAAGAGGGGGAAAATTAAGCCGAAAAAATAAAATAAAGTCGTTTTCGGCACAGAATGGTGGGCGCGCATATTTCGCGGGATATTCTGCTTGTCAAATTTTCCAACTAGGACGGAAGAAATATTACGAGCGAGGTTAGAATCATGTTCGCTCTATGGACGAGTTGCAACTTTGAAAATTTCTTGTACACAACCGGGCTTAGAAAAGTTGCTGGAACCGCTAAGTCAGCTCCACTGAAATACTTTGGCGACTCTTTTGTCGTCTCAATGTTCATCGCGATTAAAAGATGGCGAAATTCTTTTTCGTCTCTTTTCTAAAAATTCTTCTCTCGATGTGTTTTATCGCCGGACGAGTAGGAAAACAGTAAAAATTGATAAAAATTGATAAAAGTTGATAAAAATCGATAAAAAGTGATAAAAATCGATAAAAATCGATAAAAAGTGATAAAAATTGATAAAAACTGATAAAAACTGATAAAAATCGATAAAAATTGATAAAAATTGATAAAAATTGAGAATCAATGACAAGTTTCACCTTCTTCAAGGCGGCTGATTGTTTCGTGATTTAAAAAGAGAACGGAAAAGAAAGAAAGGTCAATAAACGAAACACACGAGTTACTATTTTGTCGATTTCCTAACGAAAAACACGAATAGAATTATAATCATTTCTCATTTGTCAACTGATTTCGCCTAGTTTCTAATTCGTGACGCATTACAGTCCTCTCTCCTTGATTTCGTTGCGTTGATCAGATGTGTCATTGTATTCTGTAAAAAAATACAGAAAGATTAAAATACGTTTTCCGTGCGCGCGTTAAAAAAAATATTTCCAATATATGTATGTGTAACAGAAGTAAAATGCAATTTCAGATTTTACTGTGGAATAGTTAAAAACTTCCTCCTTTAATCAATCGTTCCTTCTATCTCATTCAGCCTTAATCCTTGGTTCCTCCTTGATCTGGTTTTCGCCGCTTTACGCTGCCATTTCCATCTTCTCCTACATTTTTATTATTTTCTTTAGTGTTCCTTCTCTCGTAGTAGCGCGGTAGCCCAGTAATTAAGGTGAGCTCGATTACCAAATCACAGGTGCCATATACGATCGAGACTTGTCTCGTTCCGGATCCAAGTCGTTGTCTTAATGGTATACACGTCTAATTTGAAATCGAATATTGGCTATATCAGAGAAATCTAGGAAATTAATGGCGAATTTTATGAGAAACGAGCACTAGCCCCGATTGATTAGAAAGAAGAAATGCATCTATGGATACGAAGCTTATCGCGAAATACAGTTTCGAATTTTTCATGCTTTTTGACACTCAGAATTTGAGACCCGCATTTTTAAAGAACTCTTTCTAATTCAGCTCGAAACCGGAACTTTCAGTTTACCTATCACCTTGACGATGTTCAGGCTAGTAGGGTAAAACGGAGAGAACATAAACCCTACCGCGAAGGAGTAAAATTAAAATTAAATTTTAAAATGCGTTACTGTGTAGCATCTTGCCGCTAAAAAAAATGTTTCATTTTCTAATCGTGATGCTAGAGATGTTTATGGTAAAAACACGCATTAAATATATCAGCCAATTTAGCGTAAATTTTGAAATATACAAAAAAACAAAACAAACAAATGTGCGAAACTGTTTTGCCATAACTATAAATTTTCTTCTCCCTAATAAAAACTAGCAACAACAGAGAAAAATGGCGACAGGTGGTCGTTCGATCCACTGGTCTTTGGTCACGACGTCCACAAACGGACAATGCGACTGAAGAGAGAGAGAGAGAGAGAGAGATTCGTTATATTATTAATAGTCACCAAGAAAGGAAACGTAGATACAAGCGTGTTTTTTCAATTCTTCTAATTTTAATAATCGCAATGTGCAGACTGTAAATGAAATATTTAATGATGAACTCTGGAATGTAACGATTTACATTCTATAAAAACCGTATCAATTCCCGTCTCCTTCGTGGTCAAGTTAGGTTCAAATACTTCATTTATGTAATTAGTTGTAACAAAATCTAAACCTATAATCGCCGGGGAAAAAACACACCGTGGTAATTCCGATTAATTTTTATGTGAATTATCGTTGCAGAGACGAAAAATGTAGCTAAATGAAAAAACGTATAGAATATCGTCGACTGCGCCCGATTAATTTCTATATCCATTTAATGGACTATAATTTTTCGTCCAACTACGAGTTTTCAAATATAATTTAATTAATTAATAATTACCCTATTTACTGGTTGATGCGAAAATGAGTTAAAAGCATTTGTATGTCAACTGCACGTGAACACGCAACCGAACGGAAAACAAACGTTTCACGTTATAAAAATTTCCACACCGATTAGAATTTTATGCGCTCTATAACGTATGCTACATTTGCTTATGATATTTCTGAAAAAATTGAGAAAAAGTGACTTTATCATGACATTGCCGTAAGAAAAAATTAAATTAAGAAAAAAGCATTTATATCGATGATACGTTTTCGCAGTCATGTGTACCGCTCTTTTTAAATTTATTTGAATACATTTTATAGTATTTATACAGTATTTATACATGCTTGTGAAATATAGAGAGGCACACATTAATGCACAATGGTGGGAATTTAGAAAATCCGCTATTTATACAAAATATGAAAAAATCAAGATTCTGCAGATTTCAATTGTGTTATAATTTTCCGTATTAATAGCTATGAAGTTTCTTCTTCTGCCAACGAGGAGCTTAATTCTTCCCTCGCTATTTTGAAATTTCCGTTATCCTCTCTTCATCTTTCTATTTCCCCTGAGAAGTCTGCCTCTGTAGTTTTTACATTTCGTCCTTTTAACCGTTCCTTAGTTAACCCTTTTCCTGTGTCAACTCCCTATTCCTTTAGTTAATTCCTTCTCCTACCTTCGTGCCATTCTCAATAGTAATTTATCTTTTTGTGTTCATATCAACTATCTATGTGCATCTGCTCACAAGAGATTAAATTTCCTAAAGCGTTGTCCCCCAAAGAAATAGGTGATCCGTATATTCTTCTTATACTTTATGGATCCTTATTACTTTTAAATTGGACTATTGTTCTTTTCTTTATGCCAGTGTTCCTCCCAAATCCCTGCTTACCAAACTTAATCGCATTCAAAACTCTCGTCTGTATGGGTGCTCTGAATTCCTCTCCATCTCCAGCTCTCCTGGCCGAAACTGGCTTTTTTTCTTCATTTATTCGAAGACTTCATCTTGGTGAAAGATTAATGAAATTAAATGTCTTCATATCCCTCATTAGAAATTCATGAATTACTATAAATATATTCCGGACAATTGACGTTTCTCTCCAAGAAAAATTCCAATTCTTTCACGCATCTCTTCTCGATTTGTCCTATTTTCTCACTTCATCCTCTCCTATAACAAATCCCTATACTTCACTTATAACTTCTTAGAACTGTCGTTTTCTCTTCTAAACTATTCTCCCTTTCCTCTAACATTAAATCTCTTCCACTTCCAGTAATACATAACGAATTTAACCAAACTCTATTCTCACTCTTTCCCGCTCACATCACGATTTTTCTCAACTATTCTGAGTCGTTTCAAGCGGCTTTCTTTTCTTCTATCTTTTTAGCCGAATCCGTAGTTGTGCTATTTCCAATTTATCGAAATGACCCATACGCTCTGACTTGAAAAGTGTTTTATTAGCCATCTCGTCGTCCTTCCCTAAACCCTCGTCAGATCCTGCTCTGGATCCGCTGCGGCATCGTTGGTAACGATCTTGCCGATTCTTTGACTTGTCTAGCTGCAGTGAATGACCGTTTTCCCAAAGTCTTTGCCCTCTCTCTTATCGTTTTTGACTATGACTTTTGGACTAGCCTTTATCCGTCTCTTTTCTCCAATCGTAACTCTCCTTTTACCTTGCTATAACACCCTCCCCCCCTCTTCCGGGTTTAATAATTTTCCCTGCATCAGCCGTTCTGTTATTTCCTCTATAATTCGCCTTCGCTTTAATCACAGTCTACTTCCTGCCTCTCCCTTTCGTTTTAATATTGTTCCGTCCCCCTTGTGTCTCTTTCATCCGCCTATCTTACCTGTGATGCAAATCACGTTCTATTCGAATGCTCTTCTATCTCCTCGGAACGCATTATTCTAATTTTCTTGACTCTCGACTCCTTACTGTACCCACTACATTCTTGCTCTTCCTTCTCCTTCTGTTGTTCTTCTATTGGATACCTTTATTTATTCTATTTCTAATCGCTCCCCCATATATATGACCTACAAATTCCTTTACGTTTCATCGTTCTGCTAGTCCTTTGCGTTGGGTAAATGTCCTGTGTTGACGCGGCCAAAGAAAAAAAGAAAAAATAAAAAGTTTCTCAAATTTTACAGTTACTTCTTATTTAAAGTTATTCCCCACACCCCACCTGTAAAATTTTCAACCAGAGCACTAATAGAACTTCCGATATGTCAACTAAAAAAAAAATGAAATAAAGAAACAAAAAATTTTACAATTAATAAAGGCAGTATGTAGTATACTGTTCAAACTGATTATAATTTTATATTATATTTTTTTAGCGAGCGTAGAAAATAATAAAAATTCAGGATTTCATTAAATTATATAAAAAACATTTTTTTTTTTTTTTGTATAAAATTAATCGCGCTTTCTTTTTCGTTTTAAATTTTTTGCTGTTTGTCGAATTTAAAAATCTATTGCAAAGATATTTTGAAACGCTGACGGTGGCGTGTCAATGGCTTTCGAATCCGTCCGAATTTCGGGAGTCATCGTTCTATTTATTTCGTCGCGATCATTTCCCGAATTGTATTTCAAGTATTAGCCCCTATGAAACGAATATTCATTTTTCGCTACGCCGTTTTATAACGATAATAGCGGAAAAATTAAAACAAAAAAAGAAAATAAGTGGATCATTGTGGATATTGATAAGAACAAATTTTACACTCGAATAACGAACGATTTTTGGAACATTTCAAATATATCGCTCAAAGAACGCCTTTCGCGATATTCTACCTTTAGCAGAATGCCCGCACCCCAAGTTCTTTGCAGTTTTCATTTCGACATTCTTTCTTGACTTTTTTTCTTCTTTGTTCTTTTGAAACGTGCGCATTTTTTCATCACCGGTGTCGGTCTCGTGAACAGGAAGGAGCGTCTATTCGTGAAAAATTCGCTGAATTCTTAGAGATAAAACGTCTTATATGTTCTTCGGTCATTTTTATTACGTGTTACGCCGAATACAAGTTATCGCACTGCATTATGAGAAGCTTTTTTTCCTGTACAATTTACAAATTTATCACACTTCATTTCGTTTACCGCATCGTCTTATTTTAATTAATTAAGTCAATCTAATAATTAACAACTATGTGATTTTTACGCTGACGGGTAATATGAATGTCACTAAGGCCGTGTCCACGGTGAAGGGGATTAACCCCCTGTTAGAAGTAAAATAGCTATTATAAATACACAAAAATTTGAAAAAAATCAAAAATTTAAAATAAATATTGATGATTTTTTACGATGTTCTTACATTAAAAATAAAAAAAGAAAAAGATATGCTCCATATTTTTAGGTACTTCATTAATATTTTAAGGAAAATTTTTTTTTTACAAGTATAATCAATAATGTCATTTTTATTAATGTTCATATACGGGGTAATTCATTTATGCAAATTATTAATACATATAAATCAAAATTATGGAAATTATTAATAGTACGAATATTAGCGGGAAAAAAAAGTATTGTTATTTATAAAATAAATATGCCGAGAAAATCCCCCCCCCCCCTCCACTCTTTTCAAAATTCTGGGCACGGTCCTGAATGTCACGAAATTGCATCATAATGATGTCATATTTTATATAAAAAGAAAACAGAAAAATTATTATAACATAATAAGTGAATAATTAATGAAAATACCGTTCTTCAGGCGATACACGAGTTCATCGGGTGATCATCACTCTCTTATCGACACATAGATTAAGCAAATAATTCCTCCGGAGTTTACAAACATATTAGAAACTTAAAAGCTAACTAGGAAGGTGAACAAAAATCTTACTGCGTGTAATGAAAAAAAGAATATACACATAAAATGAAACACAACTATAATAATAATAATAATAATAATAATAATAATAATAATATCGATAATGGACGAAAAATAGAGGCGAACAAATAATGTAAATAAAACCGTTTAACTGATGTTTCATAATAAATCTAATATGACGATAGTGGAATTTATTTTTTTACGTTAAGTCTAAAGGAAGATACGTGTTTGTGTTTACATCTTTCATGTCTTACACTTAATAAATGTAAGCGATGATTACCAATAATGTTTATTCGATAATTAGAAATTCAATAATGTATGAATGGACACTGAGAAGATCTGTACAAATCGTATATGCTAGCCTGTCCGGAAGTGTTCAGAATGATTCTTACATATCTGAATTTATTAATGAACGAATTACTCGCCCCGAACATAAGAACAATGTATAAAAGTTTAGGAGGATGACGATCCCTTCTAAATGATTTGCTTTCAACATTGAGTTTTAACGTTACACTGGATAAAAAAAAAAAAAAAAAAAGTTTGCGTATTCGATTTTGAGATTTTTATCAAATATGTAAATCTAGTAACTAATAGAGTGTACCATAAGACATTTTACGCGCGATTTCTAATCTGATATGTTGACGTTTACTGTAATGAGAGTATTTAACACTGGGGGTCTAAGTTTCCCTTTTCCATATGATGGCACATTTCATTATTATTAATAACTTGCGTCTATGAAAGAATTTCTTGGTTTTAATGAAAGTTTTCTTTTGAAGATGACCAGAAATCGGACCATAATCCTAACAGAAGTGAAAAAACGTGTGTCATCAGCGAACATGAGACTAGATCAACATTAAGGATTTAAAGATGATCATCTCATTAAATAAGAACGGCGTCCTGAGGTGTACCTGCGACTATTGTTTTAGGAAGAGATTTAGTGTTATTAATTTGAACGTACAAACTTCTGTCAGAAAATCAACACTTTATCAGAGTAATTGTAAGTAGGAAAAGAAATTACAATGTACCATGTTGAAAATTAAACCGTTGCACCAACATTCGTCAAACGCTTTTTCCACATCGAGTAAAATAAACATTTGTGTATGTTTATTTTATCACTAAAATTGTGAGTTGTATGCTCCTAAATTCTGTCAATTTCCTACATTTTGGAATGATTAGTATTGAAACCGAACTAGTGTTTTCAGCAAGATGTTACCGCAAAATATTTCTCTCAGAAAACTTATACTATTTGGTAGGTTTATTATTATTTTGACGTGTCTTTACCGAGTTCAGGCATATTTAAATATCAAGTTTTCAATGTTTTTTTGTTTTATTTTTGTTTTTTTCTTTTCTCTCTCTTTTGAATGCAGTAATATTATCAGTGGAAGGTATATTTTTCAGTTTGTTGATTTCAGGGAAGTAGCTGCGAGGAAGTCAATATTAGAGTGAATGTGTTCGATGTTGTAATTTTGACCACTTTAAGAAAGAACAAGGTTATACGTGTTCGTCTTGTATTTTTATTTAATTTTTTAGGTTTGTTCGCACCTTACCCGTGTGGTGGACCGATTTTAATGATTCTTTATTCATTCGAAAGTGAACCATTCAGCTATGGTACCATGCGAGTGTATCGGTGATTGTCGTTAAACACAGATACTTAATAGTGGTGAGAAAAAACATAATAAAATATGGTCCCTTTAGATAATTATTTTTATTAATGTAACGGAGGCTAATGGCACCCAAAAAATTATCAATAATAAGTATGGAAACGTAATTTGAAAAAGTTCAAGTATTATCAATACTAATTACTACGGATATATATATATATATATATATATATATATATAGATTCGAGTAAAGAAAACGTTTTTTAAACCGTAATTGCGTCGCTGTTTATGAGCTTGTTACTTTTAAAAAATTTGATTTTTAGCGAAACAAAAAATTTAAATATTTCGCTAAAAGCTGTGAAATAAAATGTTTTTTTAAAAAAAAAAAAAAAAAACAAGAAACAACTTCAAAGTTTACTATAAAAATTTAATAAAAACGCGCTAAAAAGTAATAATTATTCAATAAGAAGATTTATACAGTTAAATATACAGTTAATATGGAGAGATTGTAGTATTATTTTTACACACATCAGAGTCGGAACGTAAATCACAGTTACAATAATAATTAAAAACCGCATTAAACGTTCATTAGGTTTCTACTACTTGGGGTATAAGAAACGAGCGGCTGTGTTGTTATACTCACTAAACTCTAGATATCGCAATTTTAATTTGGTACCTATTCTAAAAGGTATTAATCGTTTAAGGCGCCTTACGTCTTCTCTGGTATTAAGAAGTCGAACCATTACTACGTTAACGTGTCGATGAATCCGTTTTCCATGTTTAATGGCCACTTGCTTAATAACATCATTGATCGATGTTACGTGCAGATCCCTATCGATATCATCATTACGAGAATATATGCATCGACTATTGCTCGCAAAATGATGCTCTGCCTCGCCTGAACTTTTGCACGATTTGAATTACTAGTGCAACCCCAGAGTTGTATTGTCCCTATCGGCATAATGATCTGACGGTACAGAATGCATTTATATCGAACATCCAGTGGCGATCTCCGACCTATCAACCACTGTAATTGTTTCGCTGTGTTCTTAATTTGTTGGCACTTCATCTTAACGTGCACATGCCACGTAAGACGCCTATCCAAGTGTATACCTAAATACTTAACAGAATTTACCCGCGGTACAGTCCCCAAATATACTGAGTAATTTGTCTTTGTTTGGCGGTATGTGAACATGATACATGCTGATTTCTCTTCATTTAGCTTGACTTTCCAATCCGTCGTCCACGTCTGTACATTATCCAAAGCATTTTGTAAATTGTTTGTAGCCTCGAGGTGGCTGCTGCTAACAGCTAAAATAGCAGTATCGTCGGCAAACATAGCTGTTGTTGTTTTGTTGTCAGTCGGTAAGTCTTGGCTATATAGAAGATACAACATAAAGACACTCCCTTGTGGAACTCCAGCCGTAAAATTATAAAAATTCGACGTAGAACTTTCGTACGCTACTCTGAACTGGCGATCAGCCAAGTACGATTCTAACAATCTACATAGGTTGCCGGGTAATATTTTACTCAGCTTAAAGACAAGGCCTTCATGCCACACTTTGTCGAAGGCTTGCGCAATATCCAGAAAAAGCTGCTGTCGGACAGTATTTCTTGTCTTCAAACGCATTATTTATGATAGACGTAACTCTGTGAACCTGGTCAATTGTCGAATGATGTTGTCGAAATTCAAACTGGCGAATCGGCAGATCTTCTCCAACCAGCGGTAACAATCTCTCCAACAGTAATTTTTCAAATAACTTGGATATTACCGGTAACAGTGATATACGATGTTACTTCAGAATCTGGCTTATTCGGCTTCTTAAGCGTTATAATTTGCGCTGTCTCGAAGCAAGACGGGATATGTTGAAGACGTGTACATGCATTAAAGAGGTAGGTCAGCATGACAATACCCTTTTTTGACAATTCTTTTAAAACTCCCGGGGATATTTCATGGAGCTTTCTTCGAATTAATATTTTTGTCGATTTCTCTGGCTATATCATGCGGTGTAAATGTAGCTAATAATAATTTGTTTTTGCTATACGTGATGTCTACATCGGAATCAATATCATGAGGCTGGAACCGGTGTGTCAAGTAATGTGAAAATAGTACTGCTTTTTCGCTATCCTGTCTCGCCCAATTTTCAACTTCATCTCGGAGCGCAAGAACATGCTTGACAGGATGTTTTATTCGACGGGTCGCTTTCCAGAGGGAATAATCTTTATCCGCAAATGGACTCAGTCCCTCTAAGTAATTCGCGAACGTTTTTTTTTTTTTTTATATTTTTTATTTATCAGCATATTGAGCTGTCGACTGATTCGATTGAACTCGTTATTATCTCTTGTGGATCACGCGAGTTGTGCCATTTGCGTCTTGCTGTACTCCTTTCTGAAATTTTACGACGTACTTCTAAAGAAAGCGTGATTTTCTGTACAGTATTAACCGATGATTTCGGAGTAAAAACTTTTTCTGCTTCGCGGATCGCTTCTATGAAACATGCAAATTGTTTCTCCGGTTCACCGATTGCTTTTTAGACGTATCTTCAGATTTATCCGTCAATCCAATTCTTCTCGAAATGTGTCCCAATCTGTAATTTCAGAATGTTTTTTTTTATTTTTCCTTATTACAGTTGTACTAATGGTTAGCAGATCAGATTGCGTTATGCTGTTATTTTTAGTGGAAGTTTATATTACGTTTGTTTTTACTTTGTTTTGTGACACATTCGTTAGTTAAGCGGTTAATTGTATATGATCGATTATATTACAAATAAACGTTGTAACTGTGATGAGAACCTACAGACGGGCGGTTGCCTTGTAGATTCTCCATATGTTATTTAATAATAATAAAAAAAAAAAAATCGCGATAACAGAAATAATGTAACAGTTAAGAATTAGGCATGTATCGCGAGCAATTGTGGTGCGAGTTACGAAACAAATGTAGCGGCAACTAAAACATTTTTTGCTTTTGTTATTCATTACATTTATTTCGTCTTCTTTATTTTATTTCCAATATTTGATATGTAGTATATCGGTGCATAGTACACCGTTCATTTTGCTCGTTTCATTATTATTTTGTTTTTTGTTAATTTCCATTTTTTAATTATTTCTTTTCTATTATATCATTTTTTTTATTTAGTCCCGTTTTAATTATTCCTTCTGTTTTTTTTTTTCTGTCACCTTCACGATTTCCCGATCAGCTGAACTTTTCGTTACAAATAACTCTTTTTTCAAGACTACTTCTGTATTACTTTACTGAAATATTTTTCGTTATATTTTATTAATTACTTTGTTCCACTCGTGGTACAAATATACCCATTAAAAGCATGCACAAAAAGAAGTAAGCGCTTAACATTAATTTTTTGCAGTTGGCATCGAATTCAAATTGCAGCAATAATTAAAAACTTATTAATGAATACATATAATAATAGTATAATCATTCACTTTCTGTAAACTGAGTAATGAACATTTACTAGTACCACTTTTATTTGTTGCCGGTTTTGAAAAGTTAATGTTGTTGAAGAATAATCATAAGATTAAGTATATTACTACTCTGAAATGTATTATACTGTTTATCTAATTATTTTTTACGTTTAGCGCATTTTTCTTTTTAAACTTTTACAACAAACTTTGAGGTCGATATCACTTTTTTAGCGGTTCTACACTTCTGCATGAACGAAGAATCATTGAAATCAGTCTGCATAGTTGTACGTAACCAAATAGAAAATAAATAAATGATGTTTCATGCGCTCAGGGTTACTCCGTATGTTAATTTATAGGTAACTATAATATTTATGTTTACATAATGCTAAATTCGAGATTTTTCCGCTGCAATGAGGAAGAGGAACGTAATTTTTTGCGATTTTTTGAAATTATCGCCATTTCGAAAATTTCGTTAAGGAAATGAAATACGGTTTTCTTTAGCCGACAAATAGTGATCTCGAAATTGATATATCATATGAGCGGTAAAAAAAAATTTTTTGGCAAAATTTTTGAGCTTCCGGCGCACCAAAGGTCTGAATATAAAGTTGGAAGCTTAGCTATATTTTTCCTATGAAACGGTGGTCCTGTGTGCATACGTCTAAAATGCGTTTTGGTTTCTCCAACGTTTTTACTCAGGCTAATATTTACGTGAACTTTCTTTTTTTGCTGTTTTTGGCCTAAAAGGGGAGGTTTAATTAATTTTTTTACTGTATTTTTTTTGATTTTATGAAAGGACTCCTGCATTTTATTTTATATTTCGAATTTGACCTTTAAAGCTAGTAATGAGTTATGATTTTTTAAGTGATTTTTTAGGTAGTTTTAAATACCATATTATATGTTCTTGACGTTTTTTTTTGCCGCCCACGGTCATCTTGAAATGATAGATCGTTTTAAAGGGAATTTTAATTGTAATTTATGTTCCAAATTTCGAAATTAATAAGTGAAAACCGTTCGTGAGTTATTGCATATTTTAATTTAATGGTTTTGTCGTTTCTGAACCACCATCTTATTAGGATTATTCCGTACATTATATGTATACGGAATGCTAAAAAGCTTATGTGCACGTATATTCTTTATAAATGAGACCGAATTGTAGAAATTTTAAAAATCATGGCCGAAATGGAATGTCGATCGTTGTGTTCGTAAAACGCGTCTTGCAACCGATGGGAACGTATCATTTTACTTGGCTCGCAAAACTTTCGTCGGCTGTCAAAAGTTTACTTTGGCTCGCAAAACCGGACCGCCGAAAGAATATGACCCTAAAATCTCCTTTAAGTGCATATTTTAAACGTTATAAGATCTTATCGAATAATTATTTTTTACTACTAGCGTAGTTTTATCGAATTTTTATAGTAAATCTTGAAGTCGGTATTTAAAAAAAAAAAGAAAGGAAAAAACATTTCATTCAAGTTTGTTGTTATTGTAGTATTTACGAAATCATTCGGGTAATATGATGAAAAATTAGTTATTGCAATTATGAATACTAAAATTATAACCGAACAAATTTCCAACTTTTTACTGTCGTTGCGAATAAATAAGTTACCGTAGGCTTTTAATGAATTCAATTTATGGGCTCTCCAGAGCGAGTTGTAGGCGATGATTTAGCGGATTTATTATTCCGCTTATCATTGCTGCGTAGTTTTGTAATTTCATTTTTACAACGATGTTGAAAAAGTTTTAAATATCGGTTTATAGCCGTTGTAAAGTTTACAGTTATTTCTGCTTCGTTGTAATTAACGTCTGATGCGGTTTTCAAATTTGATTAGCCATAAAATCGAAGTACGTATCTTCCCCCTGCTTGATAACTACATTAACGTTTATTTTTTTGAGATTTTTCAACACAGATAAAAATTAGTATTTAGGTGAAGTATTTATAAATATCTGTTACAGAAATCGAATGACTTAATTAGAAGTAAATAAGAATTTATGTAAACCCGATTGTCCAATAATCGTTACAAAATTCATATAAATACATTTTGCTTTAACGATGATTCATCATTTAATTCTGAATTTTAAGTACCGGATGCGATATTACAAGACATTTGACTTAAAATAAATGCTCAGCTAAGTCTTCAAGTTCTAGAGCGAAAATTAGGATTGTGGAGGAAGTAAGCAGGTTCGCTTAGAGCCGGAATATGAAAATTCCGTTACAGGAACAATAAAAGTTTACCAGCTTTGTCGTTTACACGGTACAGTTCCAGGCTTTATTTCCGGCGCTTAAATCTTCCATTATGATCAAGTGGTTCTGTAATCGGTCCGATAAAAAAATGAATATCGAAAATGGAGAGAACTATTTTTTATAGAGAAAGAGAAGACTGGAAAAACAAAAAAGAAAAATATTCTTACACTGAATTCTAATGCTTACAGCTTTAATGCTGTTTAAGCTTGGAATTGGCAGAAGAGAATGAATAATATTAAGTTTGATTATAGCGTGGCAATACCTCCACTATTACTAGCATTATCTTTACGCGACAGAATTTAAAACCGAAACAGTGCATACATTCATGGGCGTCGCCAGCGGCAGCTGCTCCCCCTGGAGCCTTGAAACTTTTTAATCAACTGGCCATGATGAGTATTCATAGGCGCATAATCATGAACAATTTGCTAGAAACCCACGAAAATTATGTTCTAATTAAGATTTTATTCTTGTTTAATAAAATATTAAGCCCCTTTACAAATTGTAAATTTTATTTTTCCCGTAGCTCATATCCTCTTTCTATCATCTTTTCGGCTAATATACTCGATTCTTCTCCGGTATAGCTCCGTCTGTTGAGAAAAGCGAGCTGCACTTATCAAAATACAAAACTGGCTTTTAGGCAGGTGTTACTCAAAAATTAATAATAATTCGCGAAAATTTACCGTTATAATTAAAACTATTAATAGAGTTGTGAGAGAATACTTGTATGCTTCTTTTCCAATGTCAGTTTAAAGGCAGGACAATCTTCGAATCCGGAAAGATGTGATCTGTTACAATTAGCACATCTGAGGCTGTTCAACACATTTCCCGCTAAAACGGTGCTGAGAATATTTTAGACATCGCGGAGGTAGATGACAGTTGATTGAACAGTGGCCGAATTTCTGACACTTTTGTATGATTTCTGTCTTCGATTTTCTCTCAGTTGACAATGCAGTTTTGTGGTATTTTAATACGTAGGAAATCGCACATTTTATGTATTAATGAGCGAACCAAGAATAGTGAAAGAAGTGGCGTTTCGGGTTTTCCAGCAATAGATTTTTTTATGAATTGAATAATTTTTTTAAAAGTTATCAGTAATCGGGCGAGATTCTGGAAGGACCTTTAAAAGTAATTGCATTTTTGTCCTCTATTTTAGGGGTATGACTGTAAAATAGAAGCTGCGTTTTTCTTCGATCGTAATTCGGTATACTTTGACAATACATGAGAAGGTATTATATTTCAAGCAATCTTTAGTTTTACGACATTCTTAATATTGTTCTTCTTTAAATAATTAGCAGAAGCTGCATGATTATAAAGAATAGACGGGGGGGGGGTGATATAATAGGCGCAGTTTTATTAGCATTCATTAGCACCGCTGATAGATTCGTCCTGTAAAAGTAGATATCAATTTTGTACAGAGATCGAGAAATCGGCATTTTTCTAACGTTCATTAGGTCTTTTTCTTTTATTGGCACCGACCAGTCTGATCTTGCGGCTTATTAGCACTCGTCTGAAAGCGCTGTTGTCGATCAGCCGTTTTCATCATCAGCATACACAGTCTGATGAATTTGCACGTCACAGATTAACTAAATAATTGTCTACGTACAGTCGATGTGATAGAGAAACAGAAAACCATCACTGTTGTCCAAACTAATGATACTTTTTTTCTAGGTAACACAACAGCTGTCCGAATGAGTCAGAAGATTTCGAAGGGCTTCTATGCATTGGTAAAATTGAATTTTTTAGTAGTGGAAAATACGCAGTTCTTATTCAGCGGATTACTTCACGAAAGTATAGAAACTAAAAATAAATCTGACACGTGCAGATAGCGTCGTGGCCAGCCGTCAAATAATGGTTTCCTGCGGATTAGAAGTGAAAATTTATTAAGAACGTACCAGATTAATGTAAAGTTGTAGTGAAGAAATCGAAATATACATAAAACTAAAAAGGTCTAGAGAAAAAAATCTTGTTATTTTGCTAAGAACGGGGCATAGTTAATTGTAGGCATGGGTAACTCCGGACACAGTGATATCCTTGGAAATACATCCGCGTTCGGACACAGCCGGGGATATATCTCTGACGACGCATGATTTAATCTTAGCTCTGAAAGACGTCACTCAACGAACAAATGTTATTATTCCCCGGACACAGTCGGATTAACCCCTGGCTGGGTGATTCAATATATATCTCAACTCCGAGAAGCGTTAGCTGCTCGTATGCGCATTGTATTCAAGGACGTTCTGTTACTTTGTACGTTTGGAGTGCTACACAGAGTTGGACACAGCCGAAGATGATTGCGATTAAAATCTAAGTATGAGATACGTAACTCCGGCGGAGTTGGAGTTGAGAAACGAATATACATGTATTTCCAGTCGGACAGGACACATGTGCGTACTACCCAAAACTGCTCTAGCGGAGTTGATTTGCGCATCTCTAGTCAGTTGAACCTTAGAAAAGGATAGAGTTCTGTTTAATCATCTATAATCTATACTCTTTTATGGTTTGATATCGAAAGAGACGCGGGAAAATTTTTCACTATCCCCAGGCCATAAGATACACAACAAAATGGAAAATTATATACAATTCTTCACTAATACGCCAGTGCTGCTGTAGTTTTAATTAGTATGCATATATATATTGAAGAGTTGAAATGTCACGATGGGGGAAGTTTATCTTAAGAATCCTTTTTTGGCGTATACGTCTAGATTTGTTTTGAAATGTAGATTTTATCATTTGTTGGATTTTTCGATAACAAATCATCTATAGTTTTTTTCAAGATAAGATTTCTCAAAAATACGAGTACGAATGAGAGCCTACGCAAAACTTTTAATTAGGGCCCCTAAAAAGTTTCCTTGTGCTCTTTCTCACCCCGTCTAAACATATCAAAAACAATTCGAGATTTTTCCTTTCTTTCCTTTTTTTTTTTTTTTTTTTTTATTTACTTTTTGTTGCGAAAGAAATAATTTATAAATGATAAAAATTACTATTATGATACAAAATTATTATAATAATAATTAAAGAAACTATTGTAGACTGACTAAAATTCAAGCCGAAATTATGCAGTTAAAAAAACTACGTAGAGTATAAATTTGTTTTTTAAACCGGTAACGTTTACCTTATAATTAGTAATAAGCGAAAAATCAACATCGTTTATAAAGAAAATGGTTTATTATAACCTTCTATAAGAGGAATAAATTTAGATTACTACGTCATTCTTAACGATAATAATTATAATGATAATAAAATTTACATTGCGCAATCATTTTATTTTAAAACGTAATAGAAAAGCTTTACATATTTTATAACGGGTTCTCTACATTTCCCCGTTGCAAAATGACACGATCATTTATACAATATACATGTTGAAAAAATTTTAAATAAAACATTGAACGCGATTAATTACAATTTTTATTTACAACTTTTACATTTATAATGTTTAATTAAAATATAATATTAAGTTTGCGATAGTTAGTAAATGATGCGAGAGATAATTAAAAAAACCCTTTGCGAAACAAATACGTTGTAAATTTCAACAAGAATCTCTATCGGCGATAAAAAGGTGAACAGTTACCGCAATTACCATTGCAAAATTCCTTTACTATTTTCCTAATAATATGGATAATTGCTCAATAACGAGTTTTACTTATTTTTAATTAGCTGTAAAAAAAATTTCAGATACATAAACACATAAAAAAAAGTATATATACACATACTATATATATATGTACATATGGTGATTATAATTCAAGTTTCAAAACGCTATAAAAAAAGAACCACTGATCAGAATGACGTCAAATTTGAACAGAATATTATTGAAGAAGGGAGAAAGCGGATGGCATAAAAAAAAATAGTTCCATTTTTTTTTTTTTTTTTGTGCCCCGCATCTAATTTTAGCAACAGATTGCGTTACCAGTACCGCTTCATTCTGCAAAGGTTACTGTGTAGTGCGGGTTTACAGCATCATTTATAATACGGTCATATTTTTTCCAGGAGACGGGTGCTTTCTCGATCTTGTTACCTGTACCGTCACTGGCAAGCATTATGTGTCTTTTACGCAACCACGTCATTCTATAGCTTTTCAACAGCTTGGATGTGTGGATGGGATCATTTTTATGCAATATATCGGTTTTTAATTATTCTGCGGCCAAAAACCGTACAAAGCATCAATCAAATTGAGTTTTAATTGTCCTGCGGCCAAAAACCGCATAAAAAGCATCCATCAAATCGGTTTTTAAATTTCGTGAGACTGGCGCAAAACATGTTCAATATGCTGTTTACCGTTTGCTGCAACAAGTTGAAATCGAGAAACAGCATGTTCTACAACTGATCGAAGTGTGTCCGGGGTCACGTTCAGAATGTGTTGCGCAATGCGTGTTTCCAATTCAGCTAAGTTTGCAACTGGAGCACTGAACACAACAGATAGCCATACAGCCAGAATTCACACGGATTCAGATCAGCTGATCGGGACGATTAGTTTGTAGGGAAATGACGGCTGATCATTCTAGCACTTCCGAAATGCTGCTTTACTGGATTTGCAATGTACGAAGGAGCGTCATTTTGCATAAAAATGATCCCATCCACACATTTAAGCTGTTGAAGAGCTGGAGTGACGTGATTGCATAAAAGACACATAGCGCTTGCCAGTGACGGTACAGGTAACAAGACCGAGAAAGCACCCGTCTTGTGGAAAAAATATGGCCGTATGATAAATGATGCTTAAACCCGCACTATACAGTAACCTTTGCCGAATGAAGCGGTACTGGTAGCGTAATCTGTTGCTAAAATTAGATGCCGGGAAAAAAAAAAAAAATAAATTTGGAACTATTTTTTTTTTATGTCATTCGCTTTCCCCCTTCTTCAACAATATTCCGTTCAAATTTGACGTTATTCTGATCAGTGCCTCCTTTTTTATAGCGTTTTTAAACTTGAACTTTAATTATAATCATCCTGTATGTACATATATATCGATAGTGTCAATGTTGGTTTATAAAATGAAAATTATGCGTTTACATAGCACTTAACGTTTAAGATAAATATTGGCATGTAATTTATTACGGTTAAATGTAAATAATACCATGTGCTTTGTATATCTCGTTTAACAAATGTGTTTCTAAAACATTACGTTTTGTGTTGACATATATATTTAGTAACGGTGAATTTTTTTATAATTAAGAATCATTTACTACTCCGAGAAAATTTAAAAAAGAAATGTATCCTACTACAATATTGTATTTGCGAACAGAATTAACTTTTAGTTTCAAAATACCAAAGGTATAAAAATGAATTTTCAGATTTCTCATTATTAATTCGATACAGTATACATATATGTAAATTCTTTTTGTTTATTTTGGAAAAGTTTCAGAGTGTTTTCGAAAATATATTTAATTTTAGCTATAAAGAGTTCCTTCGCAAGGTGTTAAAAATAATATCAATGCTGTCGTCTAATACGAACAAAATACGAAATACGCGGTTTATTAATAAAATGTTACAATTGATTATATTTAAGAAACGGATTTATAACCAGTCCGAAGGTATGTTATTCAGCAATAATGATTGGTTTGTCTTAGACCTAAATCTTAAAATACGATTGCAATCAAAAATACAACTACGTGTCATATCAAATGTTCATCAGTCACTCTTACGATGGTAACATTTATTAAAACCAATAAAATTTACTAAGCTATTATAGATTTTTTATATTTTTATCCTCCACTGTAACAGAGTCGCCTAAATCTATTCAGGCATTCTGGACTGAAATACTACTTACATTTTAACATGTTCCATTCTGTGAAAAGTGTAAATAAAAAATATATGTGTATGTATATATAATATATATACATACACATATATTTATGTTATTTTTTTATTTATTTTTACGCGAGTGTTAAACTTATTTTAACGTACTTGAATTACACGGCTGAGCTTTAGACTCGTTATTTTAATGAATAAAATTAACTTGTTTAATTTTTTTGTAATAAATTAAAAGTAAACACTCAATTATATAAACTCTGTTTCAATATTTAGCAGATACTTTCAATCTACCTTATTTCTCAATAATATATTATTTTGCCGTTGGTTGAAACGAGATTAATGTAATACCCGAGACGGTATTGATTTCATAAACCGTTTTGCCTTTTTATAAGAATAATATTTTAAAAAAATTACGAACATTTCATTTTTTTAAAACAAAATCTAATTACTAGATATTTTTTTTATCTAATTTAATACACCGGAATGATTTTTATTGAAATACAACAATTATAATTTACAATATTCGATTAATTTATCTTATAAGTGATAACATACTTTTTAACGAGGAGAAAATGTAAAGTTTGCAATTTATAAATTTGAAAAAAATCGTGAAATGTTTTCTTCATCTTTAATTGACGTATTATTAATTTTTTTTGACCTATCATAAATTTATTAATTTGTTTTCTGTTTAAAGCTTCATCTGTTTGATGTGAATTCAATCGAGTACGTTGGTGAGGACTTCAAATTTTATTATTAATTTTAACCAATAACGTAGTTAAGCAGGATTTCGAGAATCCAGATTTCATCGCTCCTAAAAGAAAAAAATTCATTTTTTGTCTTTGAAATTACTAAATTAATGTTAAGTATCCTTTTCATTATAGAAATAAAATTCTGTAAGTGTTAAAACGTAGTAGTCGAATAGAGAATTGCGTATATTTTTGGTTTATTTCCCAAACAAAAAAGAAGCGCGTTACCGTTCTGGTACTGTATAAGAATTCAAACTTTTTAGCCGTATAATAATTGGCCATTAGTTTTGCTGTGTCATTACATTTAAATAGACTAAGCGAAGTAATAGCTGTTTTTTTCTTAAAACTGAGAAAATTTAATTTTACATTTACAATTATTACAGAAAATAGAAAAAAAATAAAGATACAATCAAAATTAATCTTTATCATCTGAAACGGTTAAAATTTATCTGATTAATTTTCGTAATGTTTCTTCTAAAATTTTCAGTCCGCATTAAAAATACAAATCAACCCAACTTTTTAAACAAATTATAGACGAAGAAAAAAGTTAAAAAGTAAACGAACTACATACAATTTTGCTCACAACCAAGGCCGTGTCTAAGGTCGAGGGATTAACCCCCTGTTAGAATTAAAATAGTTATTATAAGTACAAAAAAATCTGAAAAAAATCGAAAATTTAAAATAAACATTGATGATTTTTTAGGGTGTTCTTACATTAAAAAAAAAAAGAAACAGAAAAAATATGATCTATATTTTTAGGTATGTTATGCAAAATTTTTTATTACGAGCATAATCAATAACGTACATAATTTTTATTAATGTATTTATACGGTAATTCATTTATGTAAATTATTAACATATATAAATCAAAATTATGGAAATATTAGTGAAAAAAAGCGAATTGTTACTTATAAAATAAATATGCCAAGAAAATTTTCACCCCCCCCCCCCTATTTTCAAAATTCTGGGCACGGCCTTGGTCACACCGGTAGATTTATAGAATCTTTAAAGAAAATGAATAACAACAGCAGGACTTCAGTGTGCTACTAAAATAACAGCGACAGTGTTTTGCAAACGGTTCAAGAACAGATTATAATGTACCAATGTGACGAATTCACTGAATTATTTATCGGTAGCTTTCACGTTAAAATAATTTGATGTTGTTAAGAGGTATTTTTTGCAATAAAACATTTCATTACTGTTAAACTGATAATTTTAAATACAATAATTTATAACTGTTAAATAATCGTATTGTAATACTGGTTTTTCACCTACATCGGTTACTGATAAGAGACGAGCAACTTTGATCCCGTGAGCATCGCGACCGTCTAGTAGTACCACCTTAGACGCTGGTGACCGCCATAAAAATGCGACGTTGCGCGCAGCTGCAAAAATGGCGTTCTACGCGCATCCAGCACAGAACTAATCGATAGCGTAGAAGTCGAATATACGAATTTCGACCGCTCTACTTTGTTATCGATGTTTTTTCTCACTCTTGTTCTATCGTGATAACAGTTGTTTATATTAATTCTATGTTGACATTTAAAAATGTATGTGTGATGGACGTTTTATATCTGTAAGTTCTACAATTAACAGAGTATCCGCGTTGATAATTCATTTTTCAAGTAAATGATGTTACATCGGTTCAGCGGAAGGCAATATTTCAACATGTACGAGTTTGTATTTTATTATTTTATTAGAAAATAGTTTTTGCTTATTATTATTATTATTAGACCGGCGCCCATTTCGCTATTAATGAGATCATTATGATGTTCCCGATGTTAAATCAATGATTGTAAACAGTATACGTAGTTTTAGAATTTAACACGTATGTGTACACTGTTTTGTTAATCTAAATTTTAATGTAAGGATATGTTGTTATTTTTTGTTTTGGTTTTTAATTTTTTTCCCCATAACACCAACTGGACACGCAATATTTTTATTAAACTTTTTCATTACCGTAATAACACTTCTTTGTAATTAATTTTTCACGAGTACCTGATATTTTATTTTTTTAACTATTTTTTAACTTGAATGTAACGGTGACAGTTTTTCGATTAGTGTTAACATATATTTCCAGTCTTATGTACTGGTTGCGATAAAAAGGTAATCTGCTCACTGATTTTTCTTGACGGTTATGTAACACAAGAGAATAATATACGGGAGCACGAATGTGTATGTAACATTATTTAATTTTTAAGTTGACGATGTGTTTAATTTATGAACGCCGTTATCAAATTAGTATAATTTATAAAATGTCATATTCGTAACAAAATCAAGACCGTCGAAGTATTCGTATATTGTTATTAATTTCTTATTACGTTCACGTTGTTTGATGTGAAATTTAACCGTTTTATCAGTTCCATAATATGGAAATGAAGCTTTTTGATAATTTAACTTTAAAAACTATGTTAGACTTCTGTAATAATTCCATTTGGTCTGATTTAATGTGTATTTCTATAATTTATATCGCTTGCTCTGCTTACTGTTTTTGATAAAATTTAAATATGACGTATAATTAATATCCCACTTATTCTATAACTAATTTTTTGAAAGTCATCCGTAAATTAATAAACTTCTAGTTATTTTAATATCTTTAATCGTTTCGTTAAAGACCCGTACTATTTGTTTTTTTAAAAGAACGATTATAACAGCTGTCACAGAGAAAGTAAATAAAAAAAATCAAGCTTTACTTTTCAAAATTTAACTTTTTGTCAGAAAATCAAAATTATCGTGCGTATTTTGTATTTCGCAGAACGAAATAGTAGTAATAATTTTTCGAATGAAATTATCGCCATTATTGAACGTATCGAGTTTAATTTTATATTGAAATGTGCAACATTTTCTAAATTTTTGAATTAGTTCCTTCGTAGTAATGTTTTTGTCATATATGTATAAATTCTTTTTTGTTTATTTGCCGGAATTTGGTGAAGTGTCCCGTAAATTCGAAAATATTTTATATACTAATGTATATTAGATAGTGATGGTGTTACGTTTTTAAAAATTTCAAGATTTATAACGTTCTATATATATAACAAATTAAATTTATATTAAGTTTGCTTCTAATGAAATATGTATTAAAAAAATCCGTGTACTGTGCTCAAATCAAATCGCGGTCTTCACACAGTTACATTATATATGTAAACAATTTTTAAAAACTATTAAGAAAACAATCTACACTTATGTATTTGTATTATGCTTTACTACCTGTAATTTCAGATTTTTCCCCGGTTAATGTTTTCCGTCATTTTTTAAATTTATTTTGTTTTCCGCTCGCTTATAATAATATTATCATGGAACTTGAAAGTTTTGATAATAGTATGAGGAAAACCAAGAAAGTGTCAAACAATAATTAATTTTTATTACTGTTTGGTGATAACCGTTCGTACTGTTCTGTAAAATACTTCCGCGCAGTATTGTTTGAACGTGAATTTAAAAAAGTAGTTCATTGTGTTCAGCTTATTTAAAAATTTTATAGGACACGTCTAGATGAAATCAAGCATTGAAGATGAAATGAAACTATTTCAAATTTTCGATCTTTTTTTTACAGAGAAATTTCAAATGTATCGAATTAATTCTGTACACGATTAAATTAAACAGATTAAGGATTGATTGCAATTTACCAACCATTGCGCTAAACTATTTCCTTGTTGTGAGATTTGTGCGGCTTTTACTTAAAAAATACGTAAAAAATGTTATAAAGTGGTTAGTTTTATTTCTTCTGCAAAAACTGTTCAAAACTAATTATCGGGAACTGTAATGTTTTTTCATAGTATCACATGAATTAGCTCAGAGATGTAATTATGGAATCATAAAGATTCCCGTTTTTATCATTCGTAATACAAAAAAAATGTATTTTGAAACACTTTTATCAAGAATTATGTTGAAGTAATCTGTTATAGATATATTGGAAAAATGTTTTTATTAAAATACAAAAAAAAAAAAAAATTATGGCTATTTAAATAAGTGGTAATTTTACGAAATTCCCCATTTGGAAATTATTTTAGTAGACGTTATTTAACACGCGTTAAAAAAAGCAGCGACATGAAATTGATGAACTTTGTTTATATTATTAATAACTATTGTTCAAATTTTTGCGATAATCTGAACCGTTTTTGCAATAAATCTTACTATGTTTTTACAGAACTAGAGAAGAGTTCTTTTTTATTATTATTTACATATCCCCCTTCTACACACACACACACACACGCGCGCGCATATATGCTGGCCTGGATTCCGAGAGGGGTCTAGGGGGGCTGCAGCCCCGGGCCACGCCTTATAAAGGGGCCCCCAAGAGACAGCCATTTCCGACATGTAATAAAAAATTAATCTACCATTTGTCATATACATCAACTTTCTTTTAAATAAATAGAATTAACTTTACGGGAGAAAGTGTATTTTTTAGTACATTTATTTGTTAATAATTTTGTATCCATTTTTATTTCCTCCTAGAGGAGGAAACTTCGTAATAGTGAAATTTCGAGTTTCGTAAAAAATTACCAGAAATTTGTTTTAAGGTATAACGAGTCGGAGTCTACGTTTTTAGGAAATGTCTGTATGAATGTGTGTGCGTGTGTACATGCCTAACACACGCACACACACTATCCTCTTAATCAAATCTTTGGTTAAAATTTGCTGAAAAATTCATTGTTTAAAATTATGTATATATATATATATTTTTTTTTTTTGGCATCGAAAATTCTACCTAATGTTTATATGATATTTAGTTTTGTTTACATTAATAATTATATGTTAATTCGTGAATTCAAAATAATATAATTAAATTAAATTAAATTAAAGAAAATTTAGTTATTATATAAAACTGATAATTTTGTCACTTCCGAAAAGGACCCCTAATATTTTTGTAGCCCCGGGCCTATTATACACTTAATCCGGGCCTGCATATATGTATATACAGTGTAAAGCTGTATTGAATGATTATGAAGGGTAAGCTCAAGATCTGCTGTATTGTTTTTTATCAATTTTGCTTTAAATATTTCGTGTAATGTGCTTCAACGTTTAGGTTTATATTAATATTTTTTGTTTCAGTAAAAAAAATAATCGGCAGCAACACAAAAATATAAGTACTGAAAAAATTTAAAAAAAAATTATAAAACAATAATTGTTTATTGATTTTAACGTCTTATGTAATGCAAGAGTTAAATTACGTCGAAAATAGTAGAAATTGATGAATGATTTGTTTATTATGTTATTAATATTATTTTTTTGTATTCTCGTTTTAATATAATTTTGTTCATGTTTTTTTTTTCTTTTTTTTTAATCTTTAATTTATAAAATTATAAAAAACTAGTTTTGCAATTAATATTTTTTCTATGACGCCTTTTGATCAGGGTGTAAATTAAAACTTTTTTTTTTTTTTAATATAAATAAATTTTGAACTTGCGAATGAATATTTGATAATGAAACTGTGTCGAAATTCAGTTAATGTAGGTAATTTTAATGTTGGTATACAATTTTATGGAATATGCAGAAGTGGTTAAGGGTTTAAGAATGATTTTAATATTTTAAAACATGCATAGTTCACAAATACACAACACATTGGTATTTTGTATCCAAATTACTTTCTTTTTTTTTTTTCTTTTTTTATATTAGTATGCGACTGTACTTTTTAGTCGAATTGTGGTGTTTATGTTGTAATTAATACATTGTTGAGAGAAGATGTACCGATTATTTTTTTTAGTTTTCAGATTTCTGTAATAAATATAGTTGCCCTTCGTTTATTTTATTGATTTTTAATTTTACTAATTGAAACTGTTGCGTTCAAACTAAAAATTGCTACTTAAAAAAAAAAATAGAATACAGTGGTGCTCCCGTAACCGCGGTTTCAGTTATCTGCGGTTTGTCACGGCGTGATTAGAAAAAAAAACAAAAAAAAAACCTATTACAATGTTTTTTCGGGTAAAACAAAAATTGTCAACCACCTAAAGGTCATGATCAACGTTGTCTGCATTACCAAGCGTCGTAGTAGACCGATTTTTCTAAACACTGCGCCTATTCCACTTTCAGGTAAAGATTTTTTTCTGACTAAAGTTTTCTTGTTCTAAGTTTTAATTTCAACTTTTCACACTTTTCACTAAACGTACTAGTTCATTTTCCGAAGTGTAAACTGTAGCGTATTGTGTACAGGGTACATACATACAAAAGATTAAATAACTTTAAATTAAATTAAATCACTTTTCAAAAATCATAAAAATATTGCTATCGGTTGTCGTTCCACAATCATCTAAATATGTATCAGGTTGGACAACATGAACAAAAAGAATAGTCACGGGCGTCGTCAAGGGGGCCGTTGCCCCTCCCCTGGAGCTTTGGAACTGTTTAATCAACTGGCCTGATGAGTGTATTCGTAGGCGCGTGTAGTCATGGACAATTTGACTTTTATAATAAAGTAGTAGAATAATTTGCCAAAAACCCTCGAAAATTAGGTTTTAATTAAGATTTGATTCTTGTTTAATAACATATTAAACCTTTACAAATTATAAATTTTATTTTTCCTACGACTCATTTTGTCCCCCTCTGGCTCGTCGGCTGGCGACGTCCTTGAATAGAGAGTACAGGACGTGATAGTGTACGCATAATCATAATAATGTAAATATGTAATAATTTTTAATATGATCTATGGTGTACTTATGCAATTTAAGTATATCTCTATACGGTACTGTAAATATCTGTATGTATAGCATGTTAACGCATTAAGCGCGATGTTCCCTATTATCTGCGATATGGCTCGGAACTATTAACTGCGAATATGGGGCTACTACTGTACTATAAAAGTAGGTCAGTAGTTCACCCTTACAATTTTTATAACAGTTAATTTTTCTGTATAGTTTTAATATTGAGTACACGTTTGAAAAATTATATTTAAATTTATAGTTTCTTTAACAGTGAACGCGAATTTCGATTCTGTTAAACATAATTTAAATATTTCGGTTTTAAGAGTTGCGATGAAATCGTTAAATATATGTCAAAGAGAAATAATAACAGAAAATCGAAATAAACTCGCAAGGGGAGAAGCATACATATTGCCCCAATGGGGGATCTAGAGTATTTTATTTCGATTTTCTGTTATTATTTTTCTTTAACAAAATTTAGTACGAAAAAAGTGGCGCATTTTAAAAAAGGAAGTTATATATGCTGCCGCACCCTGTAGTCCAGAAATAACCGAAAATAGCTGGCGAGTATTAATTTTAATAATAAACCGCTTTTTACGGTTTTTAAATATTTAACTTTTTAGTTATTTATAAGAACTCGGTGTTAACAAATACACTTCAATTTAACACATACAGAAATAATACAGTTTTTCCAAAAGTTGATTACTGTTTTTCAAGTTTCATCATTATTGGAACAATTTCTGGAAATAAAATTTTTCTATTCGGAATTTTAAGCAATAAGCATGTGGTTGGTTGAAATGTATTTCATACTGCATCTTTAGTTTACTTGATAAAGATGTGTGGGTGTGTGGTAAGTTAGTTGTGATTACTGTTAAGGTTTTTAAAAAATCGATTAGTTGATCTGTACGTAGGCCGTTAACATGATTTTCCAGTAAAATCTTATAATTAATGTGATCATTATTTAATTTCATCAATATTATTTTCTATTTATGGGGAACGGCGCGTGTTTTCTTGAGCATATTTGCATATACATATATCGCGGAGGATTGGGCCCACTGGATACACTGGGCACTTCCCGGTCCTTACTTCGGGGTTTAATTATTTTACCAAAGAAAAAAAAGAAATGAATACGTGTCAATTTAAAAAGAGAGATTTGAATTTAAATACCTCAAGAACTAGAAGTATAATATATGTGAAAGGAATACATTTTTATTTTTAAAATGAGACATTAACAATACTTATTTCTCTAAATTTTCGTTGAAATAGTCAAATTCGGTTTCTTTCTTGCTCTAAGAAATAATATTTTAGGTTACTGGTCGCTCCGATTATTTCAAAATTTGTATTCTTAAATTTTACAATATTTGAGCATTTTCTATTTTTCTTGAATTCTAATAATGATGATGAGGAGATGTCAATTGAAGAAGAAGAAAAAAAGGTTAATTTCATCTGCTATGAAATGAGTTCTCTGGTCTTCTCAATAATGTACTCGCAGATATAGCAGAAATGTTTTGTTTTGTTTTGTTTTGTTTTTTTTTTTTCTTTTTAAAATTGTTCTTTATTTTTGGCAGCACGGTAGCCTCTAGTGGCTAAGGTGCAAGGCTACCAAATCAGAGGTCACGGGTTCGAGACTTGTCTCGTTCCGGATCCAAGTCGCTCCCGGGTTTACTCAGCCTGAAATAATTGGTTATACTAGGGACATCTGGGAAAGTAAAAGCGGATAATCCAAAGGTAAAAAGGAACTGGCTCCCCTACAATTCTCTTTAGTTCCATTAGGCTCAGTACATTGTGAACCTTAATTTCACAATCCATGATATCAAGGATATATGGGACTTACATTACTTTATTTTAATTTTATTTTATATATCAGATATTGATTTGTCGGCTATGCATAATTGTCGAGGTTCTGGAAAGTACTGTGAATTTTGTTTTTTAGTTTCCCTATCTTACCGTTTTAGGTTTTGGAGCCTTGTATTTCAAAATTTTTCGACTTTTGTTTTTTGCCTTATCTTGGGGCGAAAATCTAGAAAAAATTAATGTTGCGTAGCTTGATTTTAACATTTTCCTAAATTTAGCCTTTAAATTTCGAAATTTTTGGACTTTTGTTTCTTTGCGATATTCAAAGGATGAAAATCGGATGATTAGGGGAAAAAATCAATCCCATAGTTATTATAAAACACGAGCTTTGAAATTTTCAAAAAAAAAAAAACAAAAAAAACTGTGGTTTAGTTTTCACATTTTCCATAATTTCGGGCATTTCATTTTATAATTTCCTTTTGGGTTTCACGGTCTTTACACAATCTGTTAAACAAAAAATGTAAATTCAAAAAAAACACCAAAAAAAAAAATAGCTTTTTGGATACTGTAGAATGAGCTGCACGATTTTTGGGATTCACATATTTATAAGATAGATATACACATACAGTGGTGAAAATCGGTCATAACCGACTATGTTGGAAAGTCGGTTATTACGACAAATTTTTTTTTTTGTTATAATTGCCGCTTATACGACTTGACACAAAATTTAACTATGAAAGGGGGTTTGAAGATAAATTTAACAAAAAAAAAAAGACTCGAAAAAATCAAATTTACGTAGAATGGAACAGATGTTGTATGTTATTCTTTGTGTTTTGCTTATGTTGCTAATTAACATGTTAAACGCTTATTTTGTAAATTTTTTTCATTGCAAAAAGGATCGTAGCAAGGCTCCACTACTCACCCGATTATAAGAAAAAAAATCGAAAATTACAAATTTCTTTGAAAATACGGAAAAATTTGCGTAGTGTCTTTTTTTCTATTTTTTTTTTTTTTATGCTTGTTTTATTTTGATTTAGGTTTTATTCTCGATCCTTTCATGTGAAAAGAAAAAAAATTTATGTTTGCTCTTTGGAATTTATTAAAAAAGTACATGTGATTAGAACCAAGTGATTATTTGTGTTTAACTAGTGAAAAAAGTTACGATGTAAAAATATTTCACGAAAGAGTTTCATTACGAAGTGCGACTGTTCTCGGTAACAGTA
The DNA here is from genome assembly GCA_039619475.1 of Icerya purchasi. NCBI lineage: Eukaryota > Metazoa > Arthropoda > Insecta > Hemiptera > Monophlebidae > Icerya > Icerya purchasi. Next base: position 247,322,786 of record CM077115.1, read on the forward strand.
AATGTTAGTCATTAAAAAAAGTCGAAAGTATTTTAAAACGATAGTGACGACCAAGTTATTCGCTCTTGTCGAAAGCGTTATATCGATTTCCACTGTATGTGTGTACTTTTAGAATTTCGATAACGATCAATTTTGGAGAACATAAACTGTCTTTCATGAAAATTATTACAATCGTCATCGTTTGCAATTCAGTAAATGCGATAAAGTGGTATTCGTGCTGTTACTATTCTTTTCGACGAATAAGCTAAGCATCGGAAACTTTATATTCAAAAAAAAAAGGAAAAAGTAAATAAATAAATAAGTACTTTTAGTAACTTCATTATAAGGCTAGATGTGAAGTGGGATCGGCTGACATGGTCGTATGTGTGTGAAGTTAGGTAATTTTCCGAATGTGCAAACTAATCGCAAGTAAATTTGTTGTAGCGGCTCTGTAGTTGGATTGGATGACAAGTCTGAATTATTTACTGTTATTATGAATGGGAAAGGCAGACGGACATGCGACGTAATCATTACATCGTCTTGGTTGTTCTCATAATTCTATTATGGATCGCAGTTTTGAATTATGCCTTCGTTAAGCTTATCGCATTTAAGCAACGTTCCTCCGTTCAGTTACCGGCGATAAATCAGAACTTCGGCGAATTTGAAAAAGAACTAGATTTAGCGATTAACAATAGCGACATTTTAATTCGTAACCTGAAACATTTTCTGCGCAACAGTCACCGTTACGATGATAGTAGTGCGAACGTTATTGTCGGCGAATCGAATCCGAACGCTTATCAACGTGATGACGATGATAGACAATGGAAGATCGTGAACGATGAGAACGCGGTTAAAACTCGTGAAAGATTACCGTTCGGAGGCGGACCGGTAGTCGGATCGTTCGATGTTTCTTCGACCACATCGCGTACGGGTCGAGACGCTATAGCAGTACTGGTAATCGCGTGCGATAGAGTCACCATATCGAAATGTTTGAACGGTCTTTTGCGATACCGGCCATCGGAAAGCGACTTTCCTATTATCGTATCTCAAGATTGCGTACATCAAAAGACTGCCGACGTGATCGGCATGTACAGAAACCGCGTGCACTACATTCATCATCCGAATCAGGAAGATATTACGTTGCCACCGAAGGAGAAAAAGTTTAAGGGCTATTACAAAATCGCTCGGCACTATGGCTGGGCGTTGAATCAGGTTTTTTTCAAGTACAACTTCAACGCCACCATTATCGTCGAAGACGATTTAGAAGTGGCTCCGGATTTCTACGAATACTTCAGAGCGACGTTGCCGATATTGCAGCGCGATCCGAGCATCTGGTGTGTTTCCGCCTGGAACGATAACGGTATTCCGTCGTTGATCAATCGGACGGCGACGCACCTTCTTTATCGTAGCGATTTTTTCCCGGGCCTGGGTTGGATGTTGACGAAAAACCTTTGGCTCGAGCTGATGGATAAGTGGCCGAACGGGTTTTGGGACGATTGGATGCGGCAGCCGCAGCAACGAAAGAATCGTGCCTGTATCAGACCGGAATTGTCGCGTACCAAAACCTTTGGTAAGATCGGCGTCAGTAACGGTCTGTTCTACGAGAAGCATTTGAAGAATATCTATCTCAATAATCAGTTTACGTACTTCGGCAAGCTGAACTTGACCTTTCTGACGAAAAACATATACGATTACCATTATGAGAATATAGTTTCTAAAACACCGTTAATCGGTTTCAACGATTTATCGAATTTGTCCGAAGTACATCACTCGGAGGTTCGTATTGTTTACCGGACGAGAGAGTCCTTTAAAAGGATCTGTAAAAAGGTCGGACTGATGGACGATATGAAGAGCGATGTACCGCGAACGGCCTATCGCGGTATTATCAGCTTCTTCTACAAACAAAAACGAGTGTTTTTGGTGCCGGAGGGCGAATTCAGGGACTACGAACAATTGTGGACCAGAGCGGTTTAGTGGTGCTGCCGGCTAACTTTCGATTGAGAACAATTAGTTTTGTAATAATTAATATAAATAAGTAATAATAATAATTATCGTATATATACACACATATATATAGTCTGTATTAAGAAGTTTTCGTTTTTCTCTTTCGTTTAAACGTGATTAAGATTTATTGTTGATTTTGTGAATAAAAGACTCACGCGTGTATTTACTTAAATGCCAACGTATTTCTGATAAAATACACGATTTTTGTTACACTGTTAATATTCTATACGAGATGTGTTCCTTTTTCCGGTTTCTATTATTCAAAAACAACGGCAGTCTGACAATTGCGTTTGGCGGTGTGTACCGGAAAGTCTTGAACGACACGGTAACTAATGCGATATACATAAAGACACTTCAAAGACTAAATGCTCTTCGAAACGATTCGGTCTATTGTATTTTGTGATTTTAAAGTTATGTAAAAAATAAGAAACACACGAAAATCGTAAATTAAACTTTTGAAACTTTATATTCAAAAATTTAATGAACTACTTTTTTCTTTCATATTAATTCCCCCTGTTCATCGGTATGAGTGCACAATGTAAACAAACGAACGTCGACTCGGGCAACAACAAACGGAACATAGTAACGATGCGATGTTAATTGTTTGTCGCGTTGCATGAGTGAGCGAGTTAACACTTGTATAGTATAATTTCTGAACTACATTTTTTATCGCTATCGTATCGGAATCGTGTGGCTTCTCGGTGGGCGTCCTTCTAAGGAAATGAAATATAAATACAAAAAGCATTAGCGCGACTTATAAAATAACGACGTCATCTCAGCGAATCATCAGCGCTTCTAGATTTTAGTCGAAGTTGCTTTTCGCATTTCAATCCTCAGGTACATATATTCGTACATCTCTTTAAAACATGCACCGATCGGCAAACAAAATATCATTGTCGCTTCAGGAACATATGACGTGTAATTTCGGTCACAAATAGTTTCAGGTGCGAATTTTCACTCGATATACAATTTGGAATATTATTTTTCTTAGCCGATGTAACCTGTTGTGTCGTTCGTTCTAAGTGGGTAAAATTATAAGCAATTTCCCCCTTCTTATTAAAAATTTTACCACCCTGGCAATAAATTCTCGTGAAGATTTTACATGTTACGAATGTACACTACAACAATATAGTTGCAGTGTGTGTGTATACTACTGCATAAAAATTGAAAGTAGCGTGTCACAGCGGCTTCAAGTTTTGTTTTTGTATCATATATATGTAGCTAAAAAAATGTGCACAAATTTTTTTGTTCCAATTAAAAATATTCCTTTGCCACGATTAACAGTAAACATTTTAGTAACAAACGCTTTTGTCACTTATTAAATTTTCTTAAAAAAGGGTAATTTTTCATAGTTGCCTAGTGTTGTTTTGTTAAACTGCGTGAATGTTGATATTATTATTTTTTTTTTTTCGAAACGTGTTCAAAAGTACATTCTTGTTTTCCATTTTTTGAAAGAACTTCGTAGTATTTCAAAATTTTCAGCTACCGTAACGTCTGGTTATTTTCATTCGAGAGATGTGTCTGCGCACCTTGAAAAAAATAAATTAACTATTTCACTATTTGGTTAATGTCCAAAGTTGACGAACCCAAAATGTAGTAATAGTAATGATAATAATTATAATAGTAATAACAATAATAATGATAATAGTAATAACAATAATAATGAAATGAAATTTATTGCTATATGTATATACAACACAATACAATATAATATATATCATATACTTACATATACACCTATATGCATGTTCACGCCCATACACATTCTTATGCACGCTCATAAACACACACAATTGGGTATACATGCTCTTACACCGAAACATACATGTAATTTCTGTGTACGCTACAGGCGCGCCAGCAGCAGCAGCAGCAGAAAATTTTCTAGCTACATGGGCCGATTAATGTTGTTTTCGAGTAAGATCAAAGATAGTGATTTCTATTTACTTTATTTATATTTACATAAATTAGTCCATGTTTACACTAGTTGAATACTTATTATTTAAACTATAACGATAATAATAATATATATTTCAAATTTTTATTTCGTATTTCGTTCAAGAATTGTTTTTTTCTTTTTTTTTTTTTTTTTTTTTTTTTCAGTTGTGGATTATTCTTTAGAAATATATGTTCCGAATTTATATGGGAATTAACCAGTTGAAATAATATTATTTTGCATTTATTATATTACTATCTATAAATATCTATAAATATATATATATATATGTCTATCTTTATAACTCAAAATTTGTACGTAATACGACGAACACTATGTACTGACACCATGTGTAAAAATACATTAAGAATTCAGATTTTCTGAAATTGAAAAAGGGGGTTTAAGTCGGAAAATCGCTTTTTTTTTTAAAACTACGAGTAATAATCATGCTACAGTCGAAACTATTTACATCAGATAATGGAAATTTTACATGAACATTACACGTATGTGCTGAAGATGTCAAATAAGAACGTTTTTTTGATTATTCGAACTTTCGTGAATGGGTTGAAAACCGTTTTACAAAAAATATGCAAGTATTACATTTTTGGTACAAATCGGTTTACTGTAATTTCGTGTCAAGGTACCTCACATATAGTGTACTAAAAGTGTACACGATTTGTTTTAAATCCCCTAAAGTTTAATTGTATCAAAAGGCTTCAGCTCGTTATCGACATAAAGTAATGATCACGGCACATCCGAAACTATTTCTACCGATTATTTGAAAAATCGTATTTATGGGATGAGAAGCGGTTAGAAATTGTTTCCAAAAAATAACTAAAGTATTATATATCTTCGTAATAAGTGGGTTTGTCATATTGTAATTCTTATGAAGGTTGTTTCGTTTTATTTTAAATCTTCGATATTTTAACGGTGGAGAAGGGGGTTATAATCTACTTTTACGAAAACTTAATATTACGCAGCAGCCCCGGAAACAAGGGTGCTTATAACGAAAGATAGTATATGAATATTACATATTTACCTTGAATTCGTATTAAAGCGGCTTAGAGAAACTGCAACTGTTTAAAATTCAAATAGCCAATTATTGAAAAGAGACGGCAATATTTCTGTCAAACAGTTTATATCGTATCCAAAAAAGTTAGAGAACTTATATATACATTCATCAGATGTTGTGTTGTGATAAACTGGTTTATTTTAAAAAGAGGAAATGGTATTTTCATTTAATTACGTTTTTTCCCCTTACAACGTGTTCTCTTCCTCATCTTTAGTTTTTTTTTTTTTTTTTTTCGTTTGTTCAATGTTTAACCTAGACAATATGATTATTCTGAACAGGGACAGCATGCTATGTTGCTACTGGCAACTGGAAGATTAAACTGTTTTTATTGTACTAAGCTTAATTATTTTCGCCTACCTATCATAAAGCGGAAAGGTTATATATATGTTTGCATAGTTTTTTGAAGCTAAAAAGAATTTAGCCGGCTATGCAAGCGACTTTTGCGGAAAACATAATCGGAATTGGGAAAGAGGTGTATACTATCAATCAATATTTCTTTTAAATTAAAATGCACCTTTATAACACTCTTTTTTTTTTTACCTTCTTAATTAGTAGACGATTTTCAAAAAAAAACTCATTTTCAATTTTTTTCTGCATTTTCCACGTTCGTTTCAAATTTGTTTCGATCGCATATCCCTTTCTTATCGTTTACATGGAAATTATTTCGTTTTCGTAAGTTTCGTGTGTTATATTTCCTGTTTTTAATTGCTTAAAACCATATGTTTTATATAATTGTTATAAATTACCTAGCTATGAAAAAACTTCTGTACTATAACTTCTGCGTTTAATAATTTTTTTTAAATTAACTTTTTAACTTTTTTTGACTATTTTTTATCTATTTCTGCTACTACTGTCTGTGTAATTACCGGCAAAGGCAGTAGTTTCCTTTTTTCTTTTTTTGTTTTCGAATTATTCGACATGTGGCTATTTCCAGCGATTCAGGTAACGATTTATGTCTAAAATGGAAAAGTATTAATTTTTAAATTTACGTGTTATATTTTTATATGTTGTAACTCTAACTCTATTCATCCAATAATTGTTTAATTTTCGTTATAGTTTGTTGAATTTAATTTTTTTTTCTGGAAACTGATTTATATACATACATGCGTGTATATATATATTTATTACAACGTAATTCTTAGGCTATCCCCCATTCGAAAAAATGTCCCAATTTTATATAATGAAAATTACATGTTAGAATAGGACTTTTGTGGTTATGTTATTTTCCTTTTTGTGTTGATGCCACTAAGAATTACGTTGTAAATTTTGATCATTTTATACAAAGTATAGAAGGGAAAGAGACAGAAATGAAAGCAAGAGGGGTCAAGGGGCACACAGTCCTTTGCGAGGCCAAAATGGCCGAGTTTATGTAACGAAGTTTTTCTACATGTTGCGACGTACAAAAAGTTGGCTCCGAGTATTTATAAGGGAAGAAGAACGTTTAATGTTGTTTATAAATGTAAAATTAATAAATACCTCGATAACGTAATATTTGTTATGGGGTAAAAGTAAAGTAAGTGCCCTTGACAGGACGTCGGATAATGTGAAGTTAAGGTGCACAGGGTACTACTGTATTTATTTATTTTATACTTATAAGTATTAACGAACAAGTATGGATTTAGTTTCATGTAATGTGATTCGCTTTTTTAAATATTCGTAAAGATATAAAAACAGATGTTGTGGCCGTGATTAACAAATTTGCGAAGAAATCAAAGAAAATATCAATTTATAATTTAACCCAAAGATATTTTAAGTTTTCTTTTTTTTTTTTTTGGCTTACATCAAGCATACGGTAATACTATGATTTATTGTATAAAGACCAGTATGGAAAAAAATCAGAAAAGCTGTTAAACAAGTTAAAAAAATATTACATATTGTGTTAAGTTTGCTTTATTTTATTAACTGTTTAATTTTACTAAATGACAATTCGAATACATAAAGTGTATGCATTATTATATATTTCTTATATATCTTGTTTTTGGTTCCTTAATGTGCCTGACGATTATTTTATTCTTTAACTCCGTTTACTACTAGAACAAATAATTCTAGCATTTTCGTATAAATCCTTCGCTCGCTATGAATGATATTGATTCATTTTTTTTTTTTTTTTTTTTGCATCTAAGAAAAAACAAAAATTGTGGTTGGAACCATTGATCACTTGTGTCTCAGTGCGTTCTTATAATTCCGTATAGTGGTTTTACTTAAACATGCTGTGCAAGCGACAAATTCAGTAAAGAATTCAAAAATGACATAAAAAAACTAGAACACAAATGTAATAAAGTACTATTAGAAAAAAGAGAAGAAGATGGAGTAAAAGTAAACATAAGTACCTAAAGAAAACGTAGAATAGGCGGGGGAAATAATTGATGGATTAAAGGAAACAAAGGCCACCGGAATCGATGGAATAAGAATAAAAGATATGAAAACAGTAAAAATATGCATATAGTGAAGGAAATTACTAAGCTAATTAATCAGACGTTAAAAGAAGGGAAAATACCAAATGGGTTAAAAATATCGAAAACGAGACCAATATATAAAAAAGAAAAACACAGTCAATATGAAAACTATAGGCCAATTGCTGTAAGCGATGTAATTGCAACAATATTAGAAAAGTACGTAGTAAATAATCTAACAAAGTACCTACAAGAAAATAGGATAATTGACAAAACGCAATACGGATTTCAAAAAGGAAAATCCACATCGAAAACAATCGGCGAGCTTACTGAAAAAATAAGAGAGAGCTTTGAAGAGGGAAAGAAAGTGTTGATAACGTTCATAGATCTTAGTAGAGCATTTGAAACGGTTGATCATAAAATAATCATAAACGCATTAGAGGAAATAGGAATAACGAATAGTTTGAAAAAATGGTTTTAAAGAGTTATTTAACACAGAGGAAAACATGCGTAAATATCTTAAATGTGCAAAGTGAAAAAGATGAGATGGATGTAGGAGTATCGCAGGGTAGCAACTTAGCGCTAATACTGTTTATTATATATACAAATGGTCTCTGTATAAGAGGAATTAAGTTACAGTGAGGTAGTCTCGTACGCGGGTGATATAGCAATAGTTACGTCACATAAAGATGTTAAAGAGGCAGAAATAAGGATGCAAAAAGATCTAATAACAATAAGTAAATGGGCACACGATAAAAGTCTAAGAATAAATGTAAAAAAGACTAATGGTACTGCGGAAAAAGAGAGACAGTTCTGATTTGTATTGTCCAAATATAATAATGCACTCAAACGAATTTGCATACTCGATTACGGAGGAAGAAATGAATGTGAAATGAACAACTGTCAGAAATTAGACATAGTAAATCAGTATAAACATTTTTGGACAGTAATGATGGACCAACACTTACGATGATACATAAAAGAAAATAAGAGCAGTTTTACCAGCTTTATATACATTAAAGAAATATGCAACAAATGAAACATTAAAAGTAGTTTATTATGCGCTAGTAGAGTCGAGGATCAGATATGGAATTCAGGCATAATGATGAGAAAAGCATACTTGGGGAAAATAAATAAACTGCAAATTAAATGCTTGAAATTAATAGGAAATCCATAAAGGGAGAAATTGAAAGTGAAATAATTAAAAAAGAAAACGTAATGAGCATAAGAGGAATGTACTTATTACCGAAGATATGGGAGTACATATCAGCAGAAAAGAAAATTGAATTGGAGGAAAGAATAACCACAGAATACGAGTTGAGGGAAATACCAACTGCCGTTAGCAAGAACAAATAGGGAGGAGCAAACGGATAAATATATTATAACTCGGATGTTGAATAAAATACCCAAAGAAATAATAGAGGAGGAAAAAATTGGGGGAAAGAAAAAGGAAAATAAAGGAATGGCTTCAGGAAGAAGAAAATATAAAAAAAATAATAAACATAAAATAAAATGACAATGCGCAACAAAAAAAATTGAAGAAAAAAAACATCGAATATAAAAGATAGAAATAGAATATTAAGTATTGATAAGTAAAAAGATAGATTTTAGTTAAATATTACGTGATTATGTATATGTATAAGTTAATTTACGATGGTAAAGTGTTCATAGGATAATTCGTCGACAAGCGTTTTAGCTTGACGAAAGTTTTGAATGTAAAAAATAATAAATACATATTTTTCAAAAAAAAAAGAAAAAAAGGAGCATCTTCATATTCTGCGATTATGATGAAAGCTCATTGGAAGATTGAACTCTACCGATAAATACCGCTAATAGTGTATAGTAAAAATGGTTATGAGTTAATTTTGGTGATATTCGTGAAAAAGTGAATCTTTAACGAACAGAATATTCTCTTTTATTTTTTCGAATTTCTATGGAAATACCAGTGTGCATAGCGGTTTTATCAAAAATAAAACGTATTCTCGATGTAGTAGTGATGCAGTTGTTAACTTCTAATCGGTACGGAATGGTCGCTTCAGTTTCAGATAATTTTAGCTGCTCTGTACGCCTAATTGAAAACATGCGGGTCTTATTGCAAAGTTTTTCATGTATGCGGGCACATTTCGTGTTTTCGCTCTCGCCGTTTACCGCAAGTTCGATTTTATTTTGTTTGCCTTTGCAACGCCTCTTCGTGTCTTTATCGTTTTGCCATTAAGGCTTGCTTTATCAAGTTGCAATGGGACAAAAAAAAAGCAATTGTCACACTAATAAAGGCACTGATAATAGTGTGTAACATTTGAAGAGGTAAAATACTTCGTAATTTTAAATTTCACGTAAGAGAGAGGCCGATTATAAAACTGAAAATAATGTTTTTGAATGATTAAGTCGTTAACTTATTTATTAAACTGGGAAGATTTCAACCATTATTCGTCCAAAATCGTGTATATTAGAGCCAATTTTTTAATCGGAGCTTAAAGTAAAATAAAAGCAGTCTTGAAATTTTTTTAACTGTTTTCATTTAATTCTACGATATTTAACTTAACAATAATAAGTATTCTCAGGTTTAGCCAACATAATAGCTGATATTTACTTTATTCATTAGAGGACTGGCGCATTTGCTCGCATCGTGTTTAAAATATAATTGCCTCTTTGTTTTTTCTAAATCAATTCCTACTAAATTTTTCGGAATTATTCTTCCGTATTTCTGAGTATTATCCGGATTTTCCGATTCAATTTTTACGAATATTTTTCATTTCTTTTAGCTTTTCGTCTTTGTTCGATTCATAATTTTTTATTGTATTATTATTTTTTTCGTTTCGGTATTAGCACGTCGCAAGTATTATCAGCTAATGTTTCGAATAGTAATCTTCTACATTCATTATCGGAGCTAAAACTAAAAACCTAGACTATAAATATATCGAAACGCAAAAGATCATTAATTCCGCGCATTTGAATAGGGTGGTTTTCCTTAATTCACAGTTCTTCTTCAGATGAAATCGATTTTAAAGCCGTCATCTGTGTTAGCATTATTTTTAAATTTCTCTATTTCAGTCGTCTGCCTTATTAACCGTTTTTTCCAAAAACCTGACCTAAACATTTTGGAGTGCGGCTAAATTGGACACAGCCGACTTTTCTACACGGAGTTTTATTTGCAATCTACTTCGAATTTTGAAAATTCGTTCGGGGCGCGATAGCAGTATTGCGAAATGTTGGTGAAAGAATGATGGACCTAAACCGTGATATACTATGTCTTCTTTGTGGATTACCATAAAGCGTTCGACCGTGTGCAATGGGATAAGTTATTTCCGCTATTAGAACAAATAGAGATTCCGAAACGGATATAGTACAGCTGATTTATATAATCTGTATAAGCAACAAGAAGCCAGAGTTAAAATAAGCAACGAGTTGACGACGGAGCCAGCAGCTATCAACAAAGGCGTAAAGGATGTTTACCGTCTCCCTACTGATTAAATATATAGAACTAATAGTAAATAAAGCATTAAGTAATACTAATGGCGGTATTGGAGGTTCAAGAGTAAAAGTAATTAAGTTCGCGGATGACTTGGCTATGACATTTGAAAGGGCTTTAAATAAAATGGTACAGCAGTTGAATCACGATAGGTAAAACGTTCGGAATGGCAATAAATATAAACAGAACGAAAATAATGTCGATTGGTAGAGAAGCACAAGCCCTTTTCATGTAATAATTGACGGGAAAGCAGTGGAACAAAAGAAACAATAGACCCAAATAATAACAGAAGATTTGTATTGCGACCAGGAAATCAGTGCTCGTATTGGATTTGCGAAACTTGCTTTCGGAAAGAAACAAAATATTTTGCCTCAAAAGTCAAATGGGTACCGAGTTTAAGGAAACGATTTATGAAGGTTTATGTATAGTGCATAGCGTTATCAGAAACTTGGACTATAAACAAGCGCGAAATGCAGATAAACTGCAAGCTTTTGATATGTGATGCTGGCGAAGAATGGAAAAAATAAGTTGGATGGACAAAATAAAAAATCGAGATATATATTAAGTAGAATATCTGAAAAGAGGTCGTTACTTGACCGCGTAGCGAGACACGACTAAATTGGATGGGTCATGTCTCACGGCATGACGGATTAGTTCGAATTGTACTGGAAGGCAAAATACCTGGTAGACGAGGACGTGAAAGGCATGTTCGTCGTTACTAAAAGATACAGGGCTAAAAAAAGGGCTGCGAAAAGCCGGGAGTACTGGATTATCACGGATGGAAACCAGTTTTAGGACTGAACCACGCCGATAGTTAGACGTGTATAAGTCTGCCAGTTTGCCCGATGTAAATTAAACCACACGAACAACCCCCATGGGATCCTATAGTACATTCCAGCGGCATGTAATTTATGTAATCTCTGTTGTTTTTCGGACAATTTTTAATGTTACCGTTAATTCCGAAAGCGATTGAAATAGAAAAATGTCAAAATTTTAAAATCGATCCCGCGGTTCGATAACTGTAGTTTTAATGATAAACGGTGGAGAATAACCTAAAATCAGATGCGCTCGGAATTAATGATCTTTCGTGTTTAGATGTATTTTTTATAGTCTAGGTTTTTCCCTGCTGCCTCAGAGTGTGTATGTTTTCGTCTTGATAATGAATATATAGAGTATTATTATTCGAAACGTTAGCTGATAATACTTGCGACGTGGTAATATCGAAACAAAAAAATAATAATACAATAAAAAAAATTACGAATCGAACAAAGACGAAATGCTAAAAGAAATGAAAAATATTCGGAAAAATTGAATCGGAAAATCCGGATAATACTCGGAAATACATTAAAAAATAATGTAATCAATTTTAAAAGTCACGAAAATTTGAAATTACTTTTTCGTAAGTTTTATTTTTATTTTTTTCTTGATAGAACTTTCTTTCTGTTGAGACTGTTTGTAAGAATTGTATCTATTCTACCGTTTTATTAGTTAAAATTGTTGTCTAATAAATGACACATTGTTCCTTTTTTTGTTTTTTTTTCCGAATTTTCTCTGGGTTACAAGGGGCGTTTCAAAAGTCTCCCGCACGCTTTCAGATCTCAGCTTGTGGTAACACTGGCGAGATAAGCAATACAACGTTATTATATTCGAGAGACAATTATGAGAGTGAATGGTAAAAAGTCCCCTTATTAGCACGTCGTCAGTATTCGTTTAACCAAGGAGCTACCACTACAGTGTGCGCCCAACTTTTGTAACCAGGTTGTCACGTTGTTCTTGAATTATTCGTCTCTATTGTTGAATCGTTGTGCACCCAAAAACAATTTAAACAAGAGGAACAGATGGAAATCAGACGGAGCAAGGTCCGCGCGTAGAGTATGTTGGTTGTTCGAAGACCAACCATTTCCGTTTTTCGATGTGCTGGAGAGATCAAGATCGGTTTTTTCGTCAAAAGGCCCGGTCACTTGTTTTTTATGGTTTTTTTCAAATTATCCAACGTTTGGCAGTAACTATCGAAGTTTATGGTGGTACCTCGAGGCATATATTTGATCAAAAGAGGCCCGTAGTAGTAGCGGCCATAAGCTTTTTCGCAGACTTCTCTGCCTTTCACTTTTTTTCGGCCGCGGTGAATTTACTCGTTTCCACACTACGGTATCGATTTTCAAAGTGCTGAATCCATTCACGAACGGATCATCAGTTCAACATTGCATTGATAACCATACGTATTTTTCAACTCGTCGTTTGTATTTTTTTTTGCCGAAAAATTTTTCGTAACGAGCTAACGAATAACTCTGCACGTTGTTCACAAATGTTGGACGCGCATTATAGCGGTAGCTCTATGGTTAAACGCACACTGACGGCGTGCTAATTGTGGGACCTTGAAATTTTTACCAGTTAAAACCGTCTCGAATATAATATTATATTGTTTGTCTCGCCAGTGTTACCACAAGTTGAGATCTGAAAGCGTGGCGGATACGTTTTGAAACGCCCCTCGTATTAATAAGGATCCTGTTCTTTAAACATGACTTCCTTAATTGCTAATAGCTGGTGTATTATGCTGCGTCTAAGTTGTTGTGTCTATTTTTGCTTGTTAAAAGTCCTTTTACATTCTTTTAAAATATGTCCTGTTATTTCCCTGGGGTACTATCATAACTGATTGAAATGGAAAGTTTCTTGTTAGAGAAAAACTTATTTTTGAAGAGCTGGTTCACATGTGATTGTGAGCAGTTTTATTAATCGAATTTATCATCTTCTTTTATAATACACATTGGTCATCATTTTTGGTTCTTCTTGTATACAGCCATTGGAAAATTCGCTCTTTATTAACCGGGAGTATTTTTGGCATCCACGTTGTTTCCTTATTGCAAATTGTTGTAGATATTTTCGATCCTCTATTCTAATCATGACGGTGTAATATTCCGTACATAAAAAGCACGAGATCAAACGCGTTGCTAAGCAGTATATCAACCATTTAGAGTCGCATAAGTATTGCTGGTTAACTGGATAGCAGAGTTTCGGGCTGGTACAAAATTCGATTTGTCATAAATCGTACAATAAATAAATAATGAACAACTGAGTGCTGATGCATTTAGTTACAGATCAATTATTCGATAGTCAGCGGGAAGTTGTAATTCCAAATTTTTTAAAAAAAACAAAAGTGGTTCCCTTGTTGTTTTTCCTCTTTCTGCTAAATTTAATATATATGTATACATATATTTTTTTTTTTCGACTATTTGTGAGATTTGGTGTTATAACTGCTTGGCGAATTTTTCGCATCCGTTGCTTCTACGGTAGAAGTAGTTCCCCCGTTTTCTCCACTTGACATTCGATTTTCAATAGTTTGCTTTCTCTTTTATTTCTTTTAACGTATAATCTCGTTCAACCACACTCATACACATGTGAAAAACGAAATCACGCAACTAACTAACGATATATAATAATGTTGTTCTCGCGATCGGTATAAAATTAAAATTTTCAGTAGAAATTACGTCACTGTTAAAACTGCTATTTAACATGTCGAGTGTACGTGGTGATGATGAATCATGTGTAATATTTTCGAAATGTTAAATAGTATTTTCGGTAGTGAGAATGGTTGCTACCGAAAATTATAATTTTTATAGAAACTAACGATAAATTGATTTTACTAAAATCCAGCTGGATAATATTTTATTGAATTATTAAATAAAACCTTCATGATTTAATAATAGGAATTTTAATTTCCTATTATAAAAAAAAAAAAAAACAACTAATTTTTACCGTGGAGCATATAGATTATTTTTTTTTGCGGGTATTGCTCGAGTGTATTAGTAAATGTTTAATGGTGCAAAGTATATGGAAATCCGGAACATTGTATTTACAAAAAAAAGTAAACTTTTTGCGTAATGAAGGAGAATGTGCGTTTTCAAATATCGGATTGTGAATTTTGGGCCTATTCGAGGTTTTATATTTAAAAATTGATAGATTTTCAACTTTTTCCTATTACTAGTCGTCAAGGGTATTATTTATACGTACTTCAACTTTCTCTACATCCGATCAATGTTACGCTATACACTTGAAAAAGGTATACTTTAAAATTTTCACAATTTCGAGCCTTGTAATAAATCGAATTTTGTCGTCAGTTTCGTAATTGTAATTGAAAAAGTTTTCTCACTTCTCAGAATCATATTGGAAAATATCGAATTTTAGTTTCTAAGAATTATCTCTGTTTATTATTAAATAACCTCAGCGTGTTGTTTCCACATTAGATGTATGGTTAAAAGTTCGAAATAAAAATCATCAAACCGAATGTTTTTTTCACGATTTACGAAAGTATTATATAAAATTAATGACAGATGCCCCCCGGTTTGTTTGTTTATTTTTTTTTATTTTGCCGCGCCGAAAGCGAATGAGACTTTGTTCGCTAATTTATTTTGCCCGGACTATACTTTTGGTAAAATTTTTCTATTATTATCATTTAAATCGTATATAATCCTATACTATATTAAAAAAAAACATAGCATAGTTATCTTCAACAAACTCACTTTTATCTGATCACTTCGACAAATAAGTATCGATTGTATTGTTAAATAATCTGCCCCCCCCCCTTGTTATCTATTTTTATTTGTTGATGCCGTTGAAGGCACGCTCGAGTATTAAATGTTTAGAAGGAATTATGAAGTGAAAAATTATTAGTAGAAACGTTCCAGCGAAAATGAGAAAATAGGTTTTTAATTAAACTTAAACGACGAGATTAATTAAACGAATTCGAAATTACGGGCAATAGATGTAGATTATTTTGAAAGTTTAAAGGGAAGAAGTAACGTTCAAAATATTTGAACTGCGAAAAAGAACGTCAAATTGCTGATTAAAGTTCGAATTAAAACAAATGGGAAACCAATAATAAACTTCCTTTTCTTTTATACATATATCGGGGCTTTTCTGTAGTATTGTGTACTAAAGTAAAATACGTGAAGACTTTGTCGGTTGGTGACATAAGTTAGAATGAGAAGGAAGTTCGAAGCGAAGTGAGTCTCATCATCTCGGGGAGAGAAGAGTAAGAAATGATGGGGGGCTATAAGCCCGCAATTATTACATAAAAGAGAATCTCCGGTTTCGTCAGAAGAAAACGGTGACTTTGATGAATTGTGCTGCATAACGCAATGTAACTTTTTTCGGGGGAAAGAGTTCCCGGCAATTGCGAGACTACTGGCGGAAACCAATACTCGGTCTGGATTTGAGTTTGGCATTATGACGGAGAAAATGTTGCAATGTATCGATGGTACGAGAGTCATATATGAGTTCTAGTTAGCTGCTGAATCTGCTTCATTTAAGCCGTCGTGATAGCCCCTAGCTGCATAAACACAATTCGGTTCGGTTCCTAGCGAAAGTAGAAATTGGTTCAAGCTGAATGTTTAATTTAACGAGTAGTTAGTGGCAAAATGGTGTTTAATAGCAAGCGAAAAAGGAGAAAAAAACCCCTATCGGCACGTCCGTGATAATGCTGCTAATGTTTTTTAGAATTCCGTACGCGTGTGTAATGTACGGTATCCCAATAAGATGGTTCAGAAACGACAAAAATATTCAATTAAAACAATATGCAATAACTTATTCACCTGATAAACTTTTTAAAATTGGATCATAAATTACAGTTAAAATTCTCTTTAAGACACAATCTCTATAGCTTACCGATTACCCTGAGCGGAAAAAAAAAAAACACCAAAAAACCGTTACGAATATTCAGTACGGTCAAAAATCACTCGTAGAAATTCATATAACTCATCACCAGATAACCCGTTAGAAGTAAAATTCGAAATATAAAACAGGAGCTCTTCCATAAAATCAAAAAATTACGATTGAAAAAATATAATATACGTAAATATTTACCTCCCCTTTGGAGCCAAAATTGGTTAAAATATAAGTGTATGTTCACGTGAGCACCGAGTAAAAATGTTGGGGAAACTAAAATGTATCTCACAAACATATATGCATAAATGAATAGGAAAACTATATTCCAACTTTATAATATAGTGTCAGGCCTTTTGGAAAATTTTTGGGGAAGAAATATTTTTTTTTCCCGGACATGACATATATGTCGCGATTGAAAGATTATTTGTAGAAAACGAAACCGTATTTTATTTTGCCCAATGGAACTTTGGCGAATAGTTCAAAAAAGTGCGAAAAATGACGTGTTCCTCTTTCTTTGAAGTTCGATAATTAAGTATTATGTGAATATAAATGTTACAGTTACCTTTAACTTAACATACGGAATCATCAGCGCATGAAACATCATGCTTGACTGAACTTGTTTTTAATATTAAGTTAAAATCATCTACATGCACCTGTTGTAGTTCCTGTGCTGAGCAAAGAGAAATTCGTAAATTAGGTTCCTAAATTTCTCTTTGCTCAGCACAGGAACTACAACAGGTGCATGTAGATGATTTTCAATAATGTAGCGGAAGAGATCTTCTTTCTTTTACATTAGTGGGAATGATTATTCTGAGTGTGACTGGTTTGGTGATGTATAGGTGCTAAGTGTGTGTAGTCATAAGAAGTTACTGTACTAAATTAATTAAATTACTGTAGTGATAAGAAATATTATTTTAGATGTATTGAAATGTTATTAGTAAATTGTAAATTTATGTCAAATAAACGATAATGAGGGTGACGGGAACTCACGAAACGGGCAAAATTGCTTTGTGAGACCCACAACTTTATTTAAAACGAAAAAAAAAAAAAAAACCAACGTCGACACCAGTGGTTCTGTCTTTAACGGGAAGAATATGTACTTTCCGAAATATCGCTCTGGTTGTTTGAAAAAAAAAATCTTCAAAGCAATTTCGGAACCACATATTTACTGTATTAGATTGAAATAAACGGTTTAGGTTAAGTGGTCAACAAGCAAAACTATGGACTGAAAATTAAAAAAAAAAAAGTCGATGAAAATGTTAGATCATGTTAAGCCCCTGTTGTGCAATTTCTCTCAATATTAAAAATTATCGATCGTTTTAAGTTCAATTTTTCCCCGCACAATTCTGCGCGCTTAGGAAAATAGTACTTCTTTCTCTGCGGGTATGTAATTTGAATAATTTCATTTATGACGTTTTTCTGAACTTCTTCGCTTTTTTTAAACGCTTTTGTTTGTTGTAATTGTTATTATTTTTATTTTATTTATATTTCGATGGGAACACTACGCTGGATGTGAATGATTAAAGTGGAAATACGGTAAACATATTAGCTTTAGAGTCCTACTATAATCTAGTTTGACTTTTGATTTACTTACATGCGGGAAACATCGATATCGGATCTGCGGCGCTATTTTAGATTTGTTTTCCAACTTAAGTCTCGCTGTCGTATTGAAAACTTTTCGAAAATGGTAAATTTGTGCCAGACGGTTCTAACAGATCTTTCTCTCGCTCTCTCTCTCTCTCTCTCTCTCTGAGCTCTTTGGGAAAATAGCAATTTAATGTCGTAAACTGGACTAACTTTATATGAAATTATCCTCAGTTGGGATAGGGATGGGTACGCGAAAACGGCAAGAAATATAAGTATGTTGTGTGGTAAAAGTAAGTTAAACAGAAATTGATGTTGCGTATTAGTTGGGGGAGTTCTGGGCAAAAAAAAATTTAATGTGATCTATAATAAAGATCCCTGTATGGAATTCGCACCGGTAGTTGTAAGTCACAATATATACGCATAAATAATGAAATATTCATGAAATTAGAAAAAGCTTATTTTATTCATTATACACCGCCGTTGTAATTGTAATTGTATAATGAAATGTGCACAAATTTAAGCAGCGTATGGAATTAAAAATTTCAAATCTATCATTACAAAAAAAAAATTTCGGGAAACACCGTTCTAATACTTGATCGATGTTTGGAAACGTCGCTACACCAACTTCAATCAATTTCACGATCATTTTAATCGACACTTTTGATGACGATGATCAAAGTAACGTGTACTGTAATAATTGCTAGGTCTGTTACACAGTGTACGCGATCCATGTTAAGTATTATATAGTATACGCTGTGTAATCTACTTGCGTTTAAAAATGACGCAAGTTTGAAACATGCGCGCGATTACGGGTGATACAAGAGGCGGAATGAAATTAGAACATTGTGTCGAAATGTGTTCTCGATTGTAAGCGGGGTAGATTCGAAGGAAAAGGGCAGGTATTACGAGGAAGGCTGAACATGGATCGTTTTTGTGAAATACCTATAGCTGAATGTTACCTACTGATATCAGAAAAATTTCATCTCGAGAGACCAAGTCCTTTTTTTTATAATAACCAAAACATAAATTTCGATCACAATATAGATCGTATCCGCTGCAATGTTGATATATCTAAAACGAATGTGATCCTCGATAAGAAAAATCAGATATTAAACAGACTGTTTGTTACGGCGGCGAAAATGTATGTGTTTTTTTATTTTTATTTTTTCGAAATGTCCCACGAGGAAAAATTATACGCGTACTCAGCACGCGGCTTATCAATTATTATTGAAAATTATCCGATTACAAATTGTTACAGCGATGATAAAATAAATAAAGAAATATCGTATTCTGTTGCACGGCGTATTTTAAAACATAAAGGACCGTTTACATCTACAAACATCGAGCGTGCCAGACAAAATAATTTATTCTATACAGTGTGTATTAACATATTGTCGTGGCCGGCCAGTAATTTCGGAAAGAATATGTTGTCTGCGCAGTTCATGTCTGTGTACGTGTCTGTGGCTACTTGCCGGGCAATGTGAATTATCGAGACCGTGCAGACAAAAAGAGGGAAGATACTAAAAGTGGGCGGGCTAGTGTTTCTGAAAAAAAAGTGGAAGTATGAAAATGAAATGTCTTTTTCGTTACCGTACATGAAGGAAAGGCCGGCTATATGTCCGATTCCAAAAGTACCAGCTCTTGATAATGATGAAAACGCTAACGAAGAAGTGGATATTGATCAGTCACCTGAAGCTGGGCAACAAACGACTGACACATTGCCATCTACAACTAAGGTTAGTCAACAAACGGCTGGTACATTGCCAACTCTACACCATCACCAGCTACAGCTCAAAGCTACCCTCAGCCAAAGCGCACTAAACGAGGCCAAAAACGAACTGATGAAACACCTAGCACAGTACCAATGAAGTATATAATAGACGGTAAGAAAAATACTCCACTCCACCGGATGACATTGAACAATTTATGGTTGGGATTACAACTACCTCGCGATCTTTTCCGTCAACGGACAGGGCTGTTGCAAAAGGCAAGATATTTGAAATAGTCTCTCATTATTCTGGGTAGGCCATTCACAAGTAATTCTATGGTATCCCCGGTCTTCTTCTTTTTCTAGTAATAATGCAATTATGGATAAATCTTCTACAGAGAAGTGGCAGGAACATTTTCAACGTAAATAGACGTGCTTTTCCTACTGAAGCTATTCAGTAAGTTCCGGTGAGAGCAGCCGCGTCGGACGCCGACGTCGGTGTCTGTCGATGTCTGACACGGCACACTTTTGTCACGTTAGATGTAAATAAATGGTGTCTATCGGTGTCTGCCAAGGCGGATTCGTCAAGGAACTAAATATATAATTAAAATTATAGATAACAGAAGAAACTTCAATAAACGTCCCCTCGAATAAACTTGCTAGATACGAATGAAAAAGAAAGATAATATAACAAATATGTATTAGAAGCAAATTCAATCCAGTTATATTATTACACTTTAAATGACGTAGAGTTGATAGTTAGCAATGGAAAGGAATGTGTGTTTATTGAGAATGAGGGAGGTCAACGACCGGTCAGCTGCAGTCCTCATGTAAGCCTTGTGCCTCCACTTTACGGCATAAAATTCGGAGAAAAACGTGGCAAGCGACAATACGCTACATATATATATATATATATAATATATAATATTGTAATATAGTTTTGACAGCAATGATAATTATAAATTTGTTACGATCACGTATTTGAGTGTAAAAAGGATGTCGGCGCGCAATATTGCAACAGATTTCGTAGAGAAAAAACCGAAGCGGACGATGGAAGCTTACACAGCTTTCAGAGTAATTTTGTGAGCGAGGGATAGCGGAAGAAAGCTCCAACGTCACGCTGTAGAGGAAATAATGGTCATTAGATAAAGTTGAGAGATTCGTGCTTGGTGAAAGAATGAGAAAAGCGTTTGTATTGTGGGGATATAGGAAAGTTAAGTTAAGGGGGAAGGAGAAAATCTATAAAGTTGGAACGAAAAAGAGAAAATTTTTGCGAGAAATAATAAGCGGAATGAGAAAAAACGGGAATAGCGCGTGGAATAAATTGCCATTTAGAAAGGCAAAAGAAATACGAGCATGGACGAATGCGCTATTATATAGTCTAAATTAGAAGAAGACCGGAATTTAAAAAGTATAAACGTACAACGGCAAATGTGTACAAATTCCTATTATATAGACTACTCTCTATTTTATTGTCCGAGTCTAAAGATCTCCTTCAGATGCGTATACTACGATTTCGTTTTTGCTGATATTTCTTTCTTTTTGTAGCTAACGGTGGAGTATTCCCAAAAATGCTTCAATTTCTTTTAAATGATTAATCTTTTCTGATTATTTATTTCATTTGACTAACCGATGTGTTTACTAAAATAGTTTCTGTTTAGACCGGAAACACCTCAAATTTCTCGTCCTTTTTTTGAAGTGATCTTTAATTTTGAAAAAACTTTTTCTATTCTATAGATTATAGTTTTTTTTTTCTCTACATTTATTTTACCCCCTAAATATAAAGGCATGGAATTTTGTAAGTGATCATTGCCGGAAAATTATTACCCAAAACGATATAGATCGAAGGATGTATAAATATTCTGAAGAAAAACTAATAAAGGTTGCGATTTGTTAAAAGCTTATAAAGGTGTCAAAAAAACAAAGCAAATTTTTAAAAAAAAAAGCCAATAAAGGCCGATCCTAGAACATTGTAATGAACAATATTTAGTGTCGAAGATGATGTCGATCTGTCGTACCGAGCGTGACGATGGTAGAAATATCTAGACGTTAAAAAAACCGGAAACAAAAAATCAATCGACGTCACATCAGTGCGAATTTTAAAAAAAAAACGGGAATACGGAAACACGGAAATACGGACGGAGTGATGCAGCGCTTAAAAAACGTGTATAAATATTAAAAAAGTGCACGAGTATGTCTAAGAGTAGACGTATAGGAGGGTTTGCGAAAGATGAAACGAGGGAAGAAGGTGTGTACGAAAGAGCGCAGGTCAACGAACAATTGGCTGATTCGCTCTATCTGTGGATATGAAAAAGTTGCGTTGATTTAGTGCTACCGTATGACGCTAATAATAGCAGCTCTATTTGCGGGCTAGTGAAACGGGTTAATGAGTTTACCTCAGAAGCAGACGGAGATGGAATTAGCCTGCTAAGGAAGAAGCGATGAGGCTATTAGAGGAGGCCGAATAAATATTTATTGTCGATAGATTAATTTGAGCGGCTGCTGGGGCATCAGGTGGGTTAACAGTGCTGATCTTTGCGTAAAGGGCAATCTGGTTTTTCTTGGCCGTCCATCTTGCGACGGTATTCAGTTGGTCGAATGATGAGGGTTAAAGTTGCAGAGAAAGAATACTGCCTGTTTACGTAATTTGAACTGCGCTCGAAAAGATAAAATGGCATTTCCACAGAACGAAATTAATTTCTTTCGCTTTATCGAGCTCGTGAATGTCAAGTTGCAAGTTCGACCATCTTTCTGTAACCGAAACAGATGCGTGTCTACGAATTGTTCTTTGTCGTTTTAGAAAGAAAAGAAAGAGAGGACGCAAACACCAAGAAGGGAGAAATGTGCGCGCGTAGGGGGGGGGGCTCTTGAATTTTTTCCTTTTTGCAGGAAAGGCCACAGACACTCTTCATTGGCAACGTGGTACATGTTCAAAAATGACAGAAAAATAGTTTAAACCAGTGACAGAAATTACGGCAGCTCGTCGAATTAATTTAAAATAAAATTTCGGACTACTTTTAACATTTGTACCATCTGTTATGGAAATTTCGATAACGATCGATGTCCTTCGGCAGTTCCCGCGACTGACGACGAAAATAGCCGAAGTGATTTTTTAGGGTCTGTCATCTGTTCCGGCGCTTATTAATTTCTGATGAAATCTCTTCATTAAAACGGGAAGAAAAAATTAAAAATCCGGAAGACGATCTCTGATATTTAGAACTGTTTGCGCTGCACAAACTCGATGAAAACGTGATTCATCGTGCACGATAATTGCTGCTATAGAAAACAATTGTTTTTTTTTTGTTGTTTTTTTTTTGATTTTTGTTTTTTGTTTTTTTACATGACACCCGCAAAACGAGGTACATCTAAGACATTTTTGTTTAGCGGGCGTAAAAAAGATACGTATGTTAAACAAAAGAAAATTTTTACGCTATTCTTTTTTTTTTTTTTTTTGATATAATTGTACGACCATCGATTTTTTTCGTGTCAAATACAAATACGTTTTATTGTTAGTTTTTTTTTTTTTTTTTTTTTTATGCATGCAATCTGTAATTAAACAATAAGCAGCAGTGAGGAAATGTTATTATCAGAAATAAAGAACTAGAAAGGAGGATAGCCTCCCAATGGAAGCTGATCCTATTTTTTGATGATTACTCGTTAAATTATATGATTAAAGACTCAGGATCGATGTTGAAGCTGCAACGGATGGAATCTGTGAATACGATTGAATTTTGAGCAGTTAGACAGCAGATTCTTTGCTAATATGTTTAAATGTTGGTTAAGCCTTTCCTTGTATCTTGCACTTGAGCTGCGAATCTCTTCTTTAACCGAAATGACCTTCAAATCCCTAGAGATGTCGTCGTTTCGTACAAACCAAGGAGCGTTTACAATCCTACGCAGGATTTTTGCTTGCGTCCTTTCTAGAAGGGCTATATTGGAGTTCGATGCAGTGCCCCATAGCTCAATGCCATATGCCCAAATTGGCTTTATTATTGATTTATAGACTAGCACTTTGTTTTCCAGTGAAAGGACCGAATTTTTTCCAATCACCCAGTCCATATTTCTCAGTTTCAGTCTGATCTGTGTACGTTTGGTGGCTATGCGTTTATTCCAAGTCAATCTCTGGTCGAGATGCAACCCAAGGTATTTCGCACTACTTGCTGTTGGAATTTGCTTATTGTTGAGGTATATCGGACTGACTGTTCCGGTTTTCAATGTAAATAAAACATTGAGGCACTTATTTTCGTTAACTTTTATTCTCCACTGATTGAACCAGTTTGTTAGATGGTTTAGATGATCTTGAACGTAACTGGCAGCGGTACCAATGTCATCGTGTGTTGCTAAAATTGCAGTATCATCGGCAAACAAGGCAGTTGTAGTATTTTCATTTACCGGAAAATCACTGGTGTAAATCTGGTACAAAGAAGGTGCTAGAACACTGCCCTGCGGAACTCCTGCCTTGATCGGAAATATGGATGACCGCGAACCGTTAAAATTTACTTGAAAATATCTTTCTGAGAGGTAAGATCTTATTATTAGGTAATACTAGTAAGGCAGCATAAGCTTTAATTTGTATAGAATACCTAGGTGCCAGACTTTATCGAAAGCCTTCTCGGTGTCCAAAAATGCGGCAGAACAATATTTTTTCTCCTCAAAGCATTTATTTATAACCTAATGTTAGTAAAATTGAGATCGGCGCGATAATTGGAAACGACGGAAAACATTGGTCACGATCTGCGTGTGTAGCAACGAGCTGCTCTCTCTGACGTAATCTGGTAACCAACGTAGTTTGCTGATACGCATTAGGAATACCTCACTTTCGCACATTAACTCAAAAGTTTCTCTATATTCTTAATTTACAGAATATCTGAACCAGGGGTCCTGCCGGAAGGAAACACAGCTGCCTAATCTAACGCTGCAGTAGCTGGCTCAGGTGCTTTTGACGACTGCGTCAAATCATGCATGTACAAAACAACAGCTCGGAATAAATAAAATTTAACAACATCATATAACTAATTAGTAATATATACAGTAAATAACCTTAAATCGGTTCCATCTAACTAGAGACGTTTTCGTAGTTATAAAACGAAAGTTTTATTTAGAAGCCATATCTGACACGTGCTAATTAAAAAAAATTAAAAGGATTCTCGAGTACGGCAATAATTGTACTTCTCAATAAAGAGAGTGACGCGCAACAACTAATATACCTAGTGGGTTTCTTCAGTGGTTTCCAGGGCGGTCACAGGGAAAAAAATCATTTGCGTGTGTTCTTACAATGGTGCTTTGTATTGATTATTAATTTATACCGGTTTTGCGGTTTTGCGTTTTTTTTTTTTTTTTAATTCGCCCCTTCCTCCAACGATTTTCCTATTCACGGGTCTGTTTCTGAACTTACAGCGTCGAATTTTCGTTGTTTCTTCTACAAAAATCCGCCCGACAACGACTGACTTTAAATATCCACAATTGGGTGGGTGGGTGGGCACAAAAATCGACAAAAAAGTTTTTCCCATTATAAAAGATGTCTCGCCTGCAACAGGCACTACAAATAATATAATCCTCTAATGATGACTCATTTTGGCAGCTATCATTATTTTTTATACTACCTCTCACGGTCGTGCATTCAAGAGGCATTACATGACACATCGTCATTTCAACAAATGATATGTCATTGACAATAAACAGTGGTTCCCACTCATAATTTTTTTTTTTTTTTTGGCCTGAACAAATACCGTTCATTTGGCCACCCACTCAGGAGTGCAAGCTCTAATTACGAATACATATAAAAATGCTCATTTGGTACATTACTATGTACATCAACTAAACTTGATTATTAATCAAGCAGCAAACCAAAATTAACAAGTTCGAATTTTTTTTTCCAATATTAGTGACATTGCTAGCTTTTTTCAGTCGATCTTCACAGAGAACTGAAGTTTTAGACAATATTGTGGGAAGAAGAGTACCCCATTGTTCAGCTATAAGGTGGAATTTTAAGGGCAGAATAATCAATACTGTGTATGAACACCAAGATGATTTAATTAAATGCATGTATGAACTAGAACAGTCAAGTAAGCAGAACATAATAATAGATCAAGCAGGTGCTATCCGATGTATGTTGAAAGATGCAATGTTTATTTTTTGTCTGACTGTTTTAGATTATGCCTCATGTGGACATTTTGTACAATCAGCTTCAGAAAACATCAGTTGATGCAGTATGTATCAAAGAATACATAAGAACTTTTCAGTGTTCAATTGAGAAAGAAAGAGAAGCAATGGTTTTATTAAGATCAAGTGAAAAAAAAAGATCAATCGCCTTTAAGAAAAAAAGTAGAAAATATTTATATAAAATAGCAACTAAAGAAATTTGTGATGTTATTGTAAATCAAATAAAGGACAAGTTTGCATCTGCTACTCACAACTGTGCTGTTGCTTTTCTTGAATCACAACAATTTAATCATTATGAAAAACAGTTTCCCCGTGATCTTGTTGAACAAACGACAACTGTTTATTATAATTTAATAAAATTAGGGCTAATTTATGGAAAAGAAGACTTTAAATATTTGAATGGTGCCGTTAACCTAGTTCAATTTTTTATTGATAACAATTTACAAACAACATTTTCAGAAACATATAAATTGCTTATAA
Organism: Icerya purchasi; assembly: GCA_039619475.1. Lineage (NCBI taxonomy): Eukaryota > Metazoa > Arthropoda > Insecta > Hemiptera > Monophlebidae > Icerya > Icerya purchasi. The sequence goes on from CM077115.1 coordinate 247,349,234, forward strand.
TTATCTGTACTGTACCACTGACTACTGCAGAAGCTGAAAGATGTTTTTCGACACTAAAACGAATTAAAACATTTTCGAGTAGCACAATGTATGAAGACATTATGCTTTAGCTATGTTATCAATTGAAAAACAAATGTTCCACAATATTGCTCACTTTCATGAAACGGTTATAGATTTGTTTTCTTTAAAGAAAGATTGAAGAATAGATTTAGTTTACGAGACTTTTAACTGAAAATTAGTAATATTATGCACACACACACAGACAAATACATACATATATACATTCATGCATACATATATATATATATATATATAAAAAAATATACATAGTTGTTGATAAAATTTTTTCAATAAATATTTGTGTAATATTTAATATATTTAATTGTGAACTTCCACTACTGTTACTCACGAACCGCCACTGATATGATGATATAACCGAAAATCGAACTGTACAGTTGCATAAGTAGAAATATAGGAGCTGATGCGCCACAGTTCCTATCGTTAAAATCGGTCCACATGGGTACAATGTATGTACGAACAAACATAAAAAAAAAACAAAAACATACACGAATATAGTATAATCTCCTGTTTTTTGAGGTTTGGAGAAATGGATTAAATGAAAATCGTTGTTTGCTGTCGAGGTAGCTTTTTTAAACTGCATTTCTCTATATAGCTACACCGCTGAACCGTAGTAATCTGGAAACTTCTGTATTGTTACGATTTCGCTCTCTTCAATTAAAGTTTAAACTAGTTCGGCCGCCATTGAATAAAAAATTCTTCAGAATTAAAAAAAAAAACACGTCAACTAAAAAGGAAACGGAAGCCTTTCCTACCCACCGCAGAGAGCGGTCCACAATGTCCCTTGCTCAATTCGCCTACCGCGCGAATGCCAATCACAAGGATTGAATTAAAAAACCGGAAGAACAAAAAACGAAATTAAATAAAATAATAAAAAAAATGATATATTTTCGGTATCGCGGTTATTCTACTTGACTCGACTATGATGATTTTCTAAATACAACTTATGACAAAATGATTACCGATCGGATCACGACGTTGATCGGACGGCGGGATAAAAAGAAGAATTCCCTCTCCACAGATTGTTCCTATTATTTGTTCCCTTTTCCTAACAATATCTGACCGTATCAAGATATAATTGATTCCTTCGTATTCTAATTGTTTCTGGGTAAAGGTCCCCAGTTGACATGCCCCCCCCCCCCCGAAAAAAAAAAAAGAAAAAAAGAAGCCTGCGGCTTCCAAAGACGCGTGTATTTATATGCAATAATTTGCGCTGCCGAGCAATTGTCTAGGCACCGTTTCTAGTGCGAAATTCCCCATCAATCGCTCAGCCGTTGCGATGTCCGATACCTTTTTACCATTTTACTAATACTTAATCGTAAGTCTTTTCCAATATGTATTTTTTTTTTTTTTATTTATTTAACAGCGGTACTTATTGCCTTTCGGCTATGACCACTTAATTTAACTTAACTAAAGATAACGCATTAAATCCGTATAAATAAGGTACAAGCGTAGTTTACGAGTTGTAGGTATATCATCTCGGAGAACATCCTTCAAATCATCCGTAGGTATATCGCTCTGCACTCTACAATTTTCATATTTCTTACATTTTAGTAATAGGTGATGAACCGTCCTAGTTTCCTCACAGAGTTCGCAAATTGGAGGTTCACCATCTTCTAAGATATACGCATGCGTTAGCGGGGTATGGCCGATTCTAAGCCGGGCAAGTACTTTTTCATACATGCGACTTTCCTGTGCCGTCGTCCTTAGAGGATAAATGGTGCTTTTAACCATGCGCAATTTATTTGCTGTATCAGTGCTAATCCATCTTTCATTCCATTTCCGTAATGCACAGTCCATAGTGATGGGGCGAATCTTTTCCCGTGGTAGGTGCAGTAATTCGGCCACTCCAAGGTTCAGGTCTGCTAAATCTGCTCGAACCCTGGCTGCCATAGAGCTCGTACCTGAGAGGTCCATTAACGCTAGATTGGGATGATTTATCCTCGTCAGCATTGTTGCTCCATAGTTTACCGTCAGCATCTGCCTTCGGATTTGTAGCGGTGGTACACCGGCCAGCGCTAGTATGCTGGGTGTGGGGCTAGTGATATAAGCACCTAACGCTCTTCGTGTTGCAGTATGGTGTATTGTATCCAGCTTCCGAAGTAATGATTTCGACGCCGTGCGATACAGTATGCATCCATAGTCCATCTTTGATCGGATAATTACGCGGTAAATCATCAGGAGCGTGTTCGTGTGCGGTCTGCTCTTTTTTCCGTTTAGAACCTTTAGTACATTCAAGGACTTCACACATCTCCTATGAAGCTCCGTAATATGATCCGCCCAACGCAACTTGGAGTCAAAGATGACACCAAGAAAGATTGCGCGAGGCTGAAATTCTAATACGTTGTTGTACAATTTTAGCTGTAAGGTTGGTTGCTGTCCGCTCTTACGATGGAAGTCGACGCAGTATGTTTTAGAGGTGGAAAATTTGAATCCGGTTTGTTGGCTCCAATGCTCAAGATTATTTAGCGTTATTTGGAGCATTTGCTGAGCAGTTTCTGGATATCGGGTTCTGTATGAGATGTTAAGATCATCCGCATATAATCTGTATGTTAGTGGAGGGGGAATGCAGTTCGTTATGTCATTTATTGCTATTAGAAAGCAGTATACGCTGAGTACACTCCCCTGCGGTATTCCGTTTTGCAGCTTTTGGAGATTAGATAGCGAATTTTGTACCCGGACCCGTATCATTCTATTTGCCAGGAAGTTTTTAATAAAATACAGCATATTACCATTTATTCCGCACTCTTTAAATTTCTTGATTATTCGGTATGTTCAAGTTGTATCGTATGCTCTCTCAAGGTCAAAGAAAACGGAGTATAGATGTTGGTTTTTATCTTCGTCCACATGTATTGATCCGAAGTCTGCGGATCAATGGATTCTATGAAGTTGTGCCAACTTTTCTGTTTTTCGGTCCGTATGAAGCGTCGTGTTTGCGCACGTATTTTCCTAAAGTTTTCTAGATCCTCTATTAGTCTTGTAGTTCGGAATTTAGCGAGCGCTTTTTTCCTATTTCGAACGGCTTGCTGAACAGTGAGGTTCCACCACGGCACATTCTTCGGGTTAACTATTGCTTTGGAGCGCGGAATTGCTCTACGGGCTGCTTCCACTATTGAATTGTTGAAACTTTCTAGCATCAAGTTAGTATTGCCGAGCTCGCTTACTTGCAAATTTGCACACATTTCTGTAAATAGGTTCCAGTCTGCCTGCTTTAAAATCCATCTGGGTGGTTTTTGCCTCTGGCCTTGGTTTGCGGACTGCTCAGTGGTAATTATCGGAAAATGATCACTCGAGCACAGATCATTATGTACGGACCACTCTAAGAACGGGGCTAAAGTAACCGAAGTCAAGGTAAGGTCAATAGCTGATAAGGAGCCGTTATAGGAGTTAAAACGAGTTGGCGCTCCATTATTTAACAAAACTACATCATCGTCTTCGCTGAGATATTTTTCAAAGATCTTTCCTTTCTTGTTCAACGTCTGCGATCCCCAAGTGGGGCTATGGGCGTTGAAATCGCCGACTAATATCCAGGGACTTCGTATTTGTGTGGTTAGCGAATGTAGGTCGTCGATCGTAACCTCTTGATTTGGGGGAATGTAAATATTACCTATACTAAGCTGCCTGAGATGTATTGAATTTGGAATGCTAATTTGTAGTATGACGTTTTGTACACCCGCTGCTGCCGATTGTTGCGATGCAAGCACCGCGGATTCATGCACTAGAGTAGCTACTCCACCAGCTGCTATGCTGCCATCTTGAAAGTCTGCTCTATAAATAGAGTAATTTTTAATGTCAAAGGACCGGCCAGGTTTTAACCTAGTCTCTTGTAGACATATAACTGTTGGTTGGTATAAGGTGATTAACTGTCGGAGTTCAAATAATTTAGTAAGAACTCCGTTAATGTTCCACTGCAGAATTTTTATCCTCATCATTTTGATTATTTATTCGTTGCAATTCATCGTTCATTTTTTTCGTAAATTTGGTTATCGTAATTTTTAACGATCTGTCGTCCGTTGCTTCATAAATTACGTTTAATTGAGTGAGGATGGTACTTCCGGGCACATTCGATAATCCTAGTTTATTTATTACATTTATTACTGACTCTGATTTTTTGGCTTCCTGCAAAAGAATTGTGAGTTGCTCTATGCTCAGCATCCCAGCTGTTTGATGCTGTTCATTTATCATGCTTTGGAAGGGTAGCAGAGCTCTATCAATACTGCCTTTTTTCCTTGTGTCCTCGGATTGATTTATTTTTGGCTGTTTGGTTGTTGATGGCTCCGTAGAGGCGGTATATATTGGCTGATGATCTTGTGTATCAGGGGTCTTAGCTTTTGGTCTTTTCTGCGCCGATTTTGTACCTTCATGAGAGAGGGACATTTCTATACTCATATTGCTATCAGTCTTTTTTATTACCAAAGGCGTTAAAGTCTTGGTTGGGGTTGCCTTAACCTCTACTAATTGTTCCTCTTTGTCAGGCCTGTTTTCCGCGGCTGTCGCAATCTGGTTAATTTTTCCATTTTCCTTGAATTTCTCACCTTCAATGGTTATAAATATCCTCGATTTTTCTCCATCATATTCGACTAATAATGAATCAGGGATTGTCTGGATTTGTTCATCCAACACTTTTATATAGACATGTCTGCGAAAGCTGCAGATATGACTGAGATCTTGTTCTCGTAATCCGGCTTTAAGGAATGCTACCGCAGATGTCAGTTCGATTTTGTTTTCAAGAAGAAGGTGTTTAATTATTTCGTGCGGTATGTCGGGGGAGACATTTGATAGAATTAATCTTTTTGAAGCGTTTACATATCTGCGTAATTTGAATATTTTACTGTTAACAGTTATTGTAGCATGTTGTGCCGTAATTTGATTTACTAACGAGACGTTTTTAAGATAAAGGCATACGCGGTTGTTAGAGATTTTCGATGCGAATAGAATGTTTTTCCCTTGAATGATATCTGCAACCGCTTTTACGGTGTCGGTGTACGTTGTTTCGTTGTCCACTTCGACTATTATTGCTTGCTTCTTCGTCGGAAATGTCTCATTTACCGCTGAAGCATAAGTTCGTACGGTAGGGTTGGTTTGGTTATTAGTAGTTGCGGGAGATGTTAACGACATCGATAACGTTGAATTGTTACTACGGTTAGTTTCATGTGTTGGGTTAGAAGTAGTAGATAAATTGATATTACCTGCTGCTGCGGTGTTATCACTCATCTGCGGCGCCGGATCGTGCCGCTCCGCTACCTGGGCAGGTTCGTTGCTGGGCAGGGCCGGGGGGTTTTGATACATTGCGGTAATGCAATGTACGGCTGTTGTGCTGTACGCACAGATCTAGACGAAAAACTAATTGAACGCGATAAGAACAACTGTTATCTAACTTATTTAACTTAATCTCCTCCAATATGTATGTAATATTTAAATAATAAGAACCAGCCTATATTTGTTTTGTGACAACTACCTCCCGCCGAGTTCGAAGTTGTTACGACGTCGATAATAGGCTGACAACTTAAATCGCACAGTTAAAGAATATTTCTAAATTGAATTTCGACGATAGATAACAAAAGTAAACAAATATTAATCATCGTATCGTCTTTTAACACACTGCGATAAGGGGAACGAGACGATATTAATATATCATCATTTACTGATAACTCGATTGTTATATTTTCGCTTTCAGCCCAGTGATAAACCGATTTGGAAATTTTCCGATGTATGTAGTTACTGCTACACTATTCATTTATTTCTTTTTATTATTTAATTTCTTCTTTTCTTTTTTTTTACTTAAATAATTACTTATTCATACGTTTATTCCATTTTAGCCAAAATGCGATTTTAGACTTTTGTGACCCAGTGTCGAATGCGTCGCGAGTAAATTTGTTGTCTTTCTCTGACGCGCCTCAGATGCCTGTATCACAACGGTCTTGAATGCTAGGCCCTTTTGATGTGTGTTGTACCTTTTAAGGCAGACCGACACACCGAGCGTTGCTGCTTACATACGGTGCGTTTTAATGCATCATGTAAATATGCAACAAGTCGATTTGCTTATTTAATAAACATCGCGCCATGGACTTGTTAAAGAGCAATCAATGTCAGTCAAAAGTTTTTCAGTATCTAAAAATTTGCATAATGTTTTCTGTCAGCCTGTTTTAAAGTACGTCACTGGCACTTACCTATAAACTATACGCGATATTTGGGAGCGACTGGACATTTTTCACTTATCTTTGACGAAGTATGTGTAAATGTAAAATATAAATGGAGAGAAACAATTTTTTTGAAGTGAAACTTCTTTATTATATATTAATAAAACAATGTATGGGCAGTTAATACGCAAAACGAGCGAGCGTGCGTTATGAATAACTCTAATAGAGTTCTAAATACATCTAAAAATTCCTAATAGACACTCGCCGCCAGTAATCTATCAAATTTACGCGTTCGGCTCTCTATACGAGTAGCTTGTTCTCTTTCTTACTCGTTACAAGCGACAGATCAAAGTAAGATAACAGACAATCCGCTCCTTTTGTACGTTATAGTTGTACGAAATCGTAAATGTCCACCATTATAAAAAATACCCTTGATAGAATATCATGGATTGCGAAGTTAAGGCTCACAATGTACTAAGCCTAATGAATGAGAATACTGGGGCGAGTTCCTTTCTACTTGAGATCCGCCTTTACCTTCCCAGATTTCTCTGGCACCCAATTCTGGGAGCGATGTCGGTCTGGAACAAGACAAGTCAAATTATTTATTGAATTTTAAAAATGCCATCAAGTGACGAAAAAATGAAAAAAAAGCTTAGGAAAAATAAACCACACATTTATTTGTGGGGGAAAAAAAACTTGCAATAGAAACAAAAAACGATATTCTGTTTTTTTTTTTAGTGCTTCTATGCGACGTAAAGTGGGGAAATACTTGATATCAATGGATTCGTCGAAGTCTGGGCTACAATCCCCTTACTCATTTAGAATGCTCGTTGACACGTTTAGTGTAGCGTTCGAATTGTTTCCCTGATTAAAGGCGGAAAAAACAACTCTTTTCACTACTTCGTTTCAACTTCGATGTTGCTTACACGGAAACCCATTAATGAGTGCCAAGAACTTCAGAGACTGTCATCCAAAATCATTTTTGAACCATCAAAGTAATTTCTGTGGTTAAAATTTTAATTTTCGTAACATTGTTCTCAAGTGTTCCCTATTTGATTATTGTTATTATTTTATTTTTTCCATTTTTTTCATACGTGCTTACAGCATCACAGGCTAGCAGCACGACATTGAGAAGCGGATTAAATTTGATTGTAGAGGTTAGTGAGAAACCTGAAGAGGGCGGAAGCAGAGCTGTCTGAGTCTTCTAGGAGTGATGTGGCGGAGAAGCGTTTGTGTGATGATTTTTGACGCTGTGAAAGTGTGCCTGAGCAGTCGAAGTAGAGAAGGCGACGAATAGAAATCGGAGCGGCTGAGCAGTTTTAGCAGACTGGCCGAGTTCTGTCAAATGAGAGGTTTGATTTCCATTTTCCAATAGAGGGTTTTACGGAGCGAAGATGATAGTGGCCGAAGTTAGTACACTGTTCCTGCCATCGTTCTTTTAGTTTAAGTTTGACAGTGCGTCAGAAATCAGCTAAGGGAACTGGAACGTTTGGAATTGGGAAGTTTATAGCACCTTGTTTTGCGGTCTTGTCAGTCAGGTTGTTGCCCGGTATACCTTTGTGGCCGGGTATCCATGCGAAAGTGACATATTTGAAATAAAGCTTGTAGTTTTTAAATATTAATATATATATATATATATATATTGGAAATTCTAAAAAACACTAATTGCATTTAAATTTTTTCGAAAATTATTTACAAACGTTTATCATACTTTGACCAAATCTGAAATTCTTTGTTTAATATAAAATATAATAATTAGTAATTTTTCGAAATATTTAAACTACCGAATTTTTAATTACTTCTCGCAGTCACTATATCGATTTCTCGTCTAATTTATTGCTTTTTATTTACGTTTATTACGGATGAACGACACTGCTGGAAACTGGTCGGTGTTGTTTTTTAAATGTTAACGTTTCACGACTCGAATTGTAATAAATTAAATGTTTACTTGTATTTTAAATTAATTTAAATGCTTACGCTACAGCTATTACAGTCAAAATACATTTCGAGAATAAGCGTGTAAAAATAAAATAAAAGACCCCGGCACTGGTTTTGAACATTCGTAATCGTCGATATCATTGCGCCGTGCAGTGTACGCTTATGACTAGTCTCGGTATTTTTCGATTAATTTGCTCTTTTTATTTCACCGCATTTTAATTTAATCAGATTAATGTCTGAATGATGTTAGTGTTGGAATGTTGAAGATACTTTTAGAATATCGGACGCGTGTGTTGAAATGCTGTGCCTAGAATTGATCAATCAGTTTAGTTATATTGAAAAAAAATATGATGTTTATTTGGCATAATTATGCGCAAGTATAGGGAATTATAAGAACATACCGCCGGTACATTAATATGTGTCTCGAATTATGTAAATTACCTTTTTTGTGCTACAAAAAAATCTATTAAAAATAACATTGTTGTCTTTTTAAATGGTGTTAAAATATTTTCTAAAATTCGTAATGGGAGAATCTCAAAATTTCCCCCTTAGGTATGACATTGACTCTTTGTACCGTTAATTGCGCTTTAATTAGCGTTCTGAGTTATGCCGTTGCAGTCGCAGGTGCAATACAGTACTATCTTAGCGGTTGTTCTAAAACTGCAAATAGGTGGCAGTACCCTCTGGTTTCGGTAGGAAACTTGCCGCAATGAGGGCTTAGGTGAGTTCACCCTTTTCGTAACGTATGGTTATTATTTATAGTGAAAATTAAACGATTTTTTCGAAAAAAAATTGTACCCCGTTCAGGCTTGTCCTACAAATGTAGAATTTATTGCTTAATGACCAACGACGACCCGACTATGGTTACCAAACCATAAAAATTTGAAACACTGCCGGACTAATGCCAGTAATTACTCGCTGTAAATGTATAATGTGTGTGTGTGTGTGTGTGTGACTGTATGTAGACACACACATATATATATATGTATATATATGCATGTATATATATATTTATAGACTATTGTCTCACTAATTTTTTTTTTTTGAATGTTCTTTGTTTTTGTCGTATTTTTAACGCAGAAACGATTTGTGTTACATTTTCTGAAATGTTATATTAGTCTTGCTGTTGGATAATTTTTTTATATGAGAGACTTATGATGATTTACACATCTACTTGTATAATCATTGTGCAGTATCAGCAGAATAATGGAATAAATAACTAATCTATGAATAACAGTCACTCAATAATTATAAGGCATCGTGCACACTGATATATTTGTATATCTATGACTGACGTAAATAGTCTCATTAGGAGGTGGGGCTGTGCATACTGTTTTTTTTTTTTTTGTTTCTTTTTATAGGTGAAGTGTGTCTATTGTCTGATCAACTTAAGCGAATCGTAGAATTATTAGTCTCCAAAGCAATGATACTTGCAGATGATGAGCCTCGTTCAATAGCGCCTAGAATAGGGTTTAGCTTTAGATATGGTTATTTTGCCATATTATTTTTAAGATTTTTCAGGTCTTGCTAAATTAACAATATAAGCAGAAAAAAAAAGAGAAATAAATGACTGTTAACACTTGTCGTATAAACGGCAATGACGCAAATTCATCGCATTACTACACATGTATGCAGATATTGATGGACAAATGTAATGTACGTGTACATACAGTAGGGAGAAAGGGTGCGTTCTGACGCAGTGGATGAGGTAATTTCAGTGGGATAACCACATGAAGTGAACTGTAAGTGGAATGGAACAAACTATAAGTGAAGCAAAATAAGCTGTAAAAAATCTGCCTCTCGTGCGTCAAATATCAATCTTCTTGAACTGTAACTGTGTAAATAATTATTTGATTATTTAAAAATTAAATTATCGATATTTTTCTCAATATTATTATCGATATATTCCATCAACTACTTTTCTTCATCATTTGCCTGCTATCCGACTGTTAACAATCGATATTCGCAAATCTGAACCTTGAACACAACAATATTCACCATTTTGAACTATAAACTGAGCCAATTCCGTTCCTTGACGATGAATATCGCGATCTTTTTGAACTATAAGCGTGTAGAAAAAGTAAATAATTATTTAAAAATTAAATTATCGATATATATATATTACATAAACTGCTTTCCTTTATCATCAACTTACTATCCTACTGTTAGAACTGCATATATGCACTATATATTACTTGATATATTTAATGTGTATCGCTACTTTTTTCACTAGGTGATGTAAACTGTTTTCCAACTGCGATAAACAGAAATCCACCTGACTAATAAGAATTTCCATTTTAGTATTCCGTACTTCAGGTTAACGCTAATGGAAGCGATGGAAATGCAGCTTCCTCTAACAAATTAGCATGAAATTGTTTTTTAGAATATCCGCGAAAAGAATACGAGCCTCAGAAAGAGCTGAATTTAAGTGCCAAAATTAAAAATTACTAGAAAAGAAGGGCGTTAGATGAAAGAGCATCTGCAAGAACGAATGACAAAAGTTAACACACATTCACTATTTCACGTTACTACTGCCTAGAATTGTCCCTGAATGACCTGCTGTGTACCGGCGATAGAAAAAGGTTTTTTAATTAAAGAAATAAGTTGTGGGTCCCGCAAGGCATACTGCCCGTCTGCGGGTAGTATACACGCTTATCATCGTTTATTCGAGAAAAAATGTGTCAAAAAAGTTCTCTTTACAATTATACTATTAATTTTCGTACTTATAAATAGTGAGAAAACTATAAAAACTAAAAATAGAGTAATAATAATAATAATAATAAAACATGATTAAAATAGAGATAAAAACAAAAAGAAAAATAGCTACTTATCGTTATACAATTTGATAATCACATGTTCGACAAATATATATAGGAATGGTCGATATAGCCAGTTCCCAATTTATCTAATACCTAATGTCACTCAATGTTATCACCATAATAAGATGGTTCAGAAACGACAGAAACATTCAATTAAAATATGAAATAACTGATTCACTTATAAACTTCAAAATTGGATTATAAATTAAAGTGTAAATACTCTTTAAGACAATCTATATAACTTCAAGCTTACCGATTACCCTGGGCGGCAAAAAAAAAAACAATAAAAAAAAACAAAAAACCTTTAAGAATATATATATATGTATATATAGTATGGTTAAAAATTACTCTTAAAAATTCATCTCATCACCAGATAGCCCGTTAAAAGTAAAATTCGAAATACAAAACAAAACGCAAGAGCTCTTTCATAAAATCGAAAAATTACGATTGAAAAAATATATATTTATCCTTCCTTCGGGGCCAAAAATGGTTAAAATAAAAGCATGTTTACGTAAGCAATAGCTCGAGTAAAAGAGTTGAGGAAACTAAAATGTATCTAAAACGTATATGCATAAATGACCGCTTTATAAGAAAACTATAGCCGAGTTTACAACTTTTATATTTAGGCCTTCGGAGCGTTGAAAGTTCGAAAGTTTCAAAAAGAATATTTTTTTCCCCGGATATGTGATATATCGATTGAAAGATCGCTATTTGTAGAAAACGAACCCGTATTTTATTTCCTTAAAGAAACTTTCGAAGTTAGCGAACAGTTCGAAAAAGCGCAAAAATTTACACGTTTTGAAGTGTGAATAGTTAAAAGTGTTGAACAAGGTTAAAAATATGTGCATCGCGGTGTATTTCTCTAGTTTGGGACATCGGAGTTTCCGATTTTAAAAATCGGTCTCGGCGGGGCGCCGGAAGCTCGAAATTTTTGACAAAAAAGTATTTCTTTTTTTCCATGCATTCGTTGGAAAGATCGCTGTTTGTCGGTGACGAAACCGTGTTTCATTTCCTCAATGAAACGTTCGAAGTTAGCGAAAAGTTCGAAGGAGCGCGAGAAATTAGATTTCTTTGTTTTGAATTTAGGATTGTGCAAATGTAAATTACAGTTCTCTTTAACGTACAGAATAAACCTCAGCGCATGAAACATCATGCTTGACTAAACATTAAACGAATTTTCCAATTGACGCCATATTTTTGAAATTTCATCACGCGTATCGTTAGATGTATTTTTAGCTGTGTAATTTTACCGTAACGAAATTCTCGGTTAATGCAGAGCATTTATTTTCCCACTCGTCAGTTATTTTCTTCCCTAACTTATCAATCGATCTGCTATGCTAGTTAACGAAACGTCCATAATACCATCTCATTAACCGAATCATGTACCATAGATTGTGATCTCTCTCGATAAACTAGTCAATTTCGAATTCATCGAGTCAAGTTTACTCCGGATCCCTGGCTCTAATGAGGGTAGACTCCGCTGCAAAACAGTTCGAACGACGACAACATCGTGTGCATTATAGTGTGAACACTCTCAGCGCTGATAACTTTCTGCAGCTTTTCATCCATCGTTTTGAGATACAAGTCCTGACTGATATTTTCCACATTGATACGTTTGTCGACGTCCTCTAGTTTTGTTTTTACTACAATTATTCCGCAACTCCTTATTCGCATCATCCACCAAATTGTTAACTTGCCGTTTTGTAACCATATCCTTCGGGTCCTTTGCATCGCCAACATTAACCACTCGTTTATTAAGAAAACTTCCAGAGTATCGCTATACTATCTGAAAAAGCATCTTTAACGCGATCTTTTTCAAAACTGGCGGGAGAGAGCGCTTCCTGTAAATCTTTCCTAGTTATGGCAATGGGCGTCGCCAGCGGTGGGCAGGGGGGCAGCTGCCCTCCCCTGGAACTTTGAAACTTTTTAATCAACTGGCCATGATGAGTATTCTCATAGGCGCGTAATCATGAACAATTTGCCAGAAACCCACGACAATTATGTTTTAATTAAGATTTTATTCTTGTTTAATAAAATATTAAGCCTTTACAACTTATAAATTTTATTTTTCCTATAACTCATATCCTTTTTCTTTTTTTTTTTTTTGTAACAGTCTAATCTGTACTGCATTGACAATATACGTTTTTTTATCTGTAAATTTTACGAGAATAATTCGCGATCAATAAATTATGTGACTCTAAAATAATTCGCTTTTGAGTAAAAAAAAAACGGTATTTTTAGCGCGAAACAGGAAAATTTAGGTATATATCTTGTTTTTCTCCGAGTAGTAAAAATGCGTAAAAATCGGAAAATTTCATTGAAAGTTAATTATAGCATCACACGTACTATTCATTATTTTATGAAAACAATTTAAACGAAATAACGATTTCTTAACAAAAGTTACAATTTTCAAGTTCTCAATGTAACAAAGATTTTTTTATTAATGCCATGATTTACGTCACTCCGGAACATGTCGGCTATTTTTAATATTTTTAAAATATAATTTCTGTAGTATACGTTTTTTATAATATTTTGTAATAAAGTAATAATAGAAAATGGACAATATTATTTACAACTGAAATATAAAGAGAAGTACGTAACAAAGAAAGATAATTAAACAAAACTTTTGGTTTTTAATTATACTTCCACTATCCTCGCCATTGTATAGAAAATTAAAAAGACAGCTATTTTATACAGCAAGGCGTATTTATTACTTTTGGAAGAGATTTATTATGTACATATTCGCTTGGTTCATTACATCTTCTCTGTTAACGCCTCGTAGCGTTTTTTCCACTTGGCTCTTAATTTTTAAACAAGTCAAAATTTTAAGCAATTACGGAAGGGGGTATATTTTAAACGATAGGAAATAATCGTGCTCCTTTTTATTCCGTATTGCAGCGACGCAGTAATATTGTACATTATATCGAATGAATTTCTAAAATCTTAGGAAATTTTAAGATGTGCTGGATAATAGTCTGTAAAAATTAAAAATTTTTTTTTGTCGATACCCTCAATTATTTAAAAATGAAAATGTAATATTTTAAATTCATGCCTTTTTGTTATGGCGTGCAAATCGTTAACACTAATTTTCCCCATGGAATTCTTCTCCTTTTCAATTATCGTTTTTGATTTATTATATCTCATTACGAAGAGTTTGTATCCATTTTCGTAATACTAAATTAGTTTCCCCCCCTTACGCTAAATTTATCCGATTTAATCTATTAATGCTATTGTTTTGTGAAAATAGTTGTATCTCTCGTAAATCGAATAGAAATACAGGGCGCAAAGCGAAGCTTTAATAATCCGTAAATTTTTAAAAATATTTCTATAATTATTTAAAAAGATATAAACTTTTACCGCTAAAATTTGGAGAGGGTACCCCAATTTATGAAAGGTTGTAATTTTATTTTTGTTTTTCATATTTGAAATCATTAAAAGCACACTGAACAACCTGCGTGTATTCTAGCATTTTTTTTTTTTTTTTTTCATAGTTTAATTAACTATTTAAAAACGTGTGATTAACGTTAACGCTTTTAATTACACATTCTTTTCGCTGTAAATGTAAAAAGAAGTCAAAAAATGGAAATTTTGAAATATGGAAAATACGATATTCTTAAATATAATGTATTGTAAAATTATTTTCGTTATCGTGCACGCACTAATTTATTGCAAACTTTTAGTCAAGAGCGCGGCCTGCCGATGAGCCAGCCGATGATGATAGAAAGAGGATATGAATTATAGGAAAATTAAAATTTATAAGTTGTAAAGTCTTAAAATTTTATTAAACAAGAATAAAATCTTAATTGCAAACATAATTTTCGTGAAATTGTCCATGGTTACGCGCCTATAAATGCTCATCATGGCCAGTTGATTACTAACTTTCAAGGCTCCAGGGGGCAGCTGCCCCCCTGCATTCCTGGCGACGCTCGTGCTTTTAGTCATCATACACTAACAATTTGCAAACGGAATCCCGTTTATATCTGTAAAATAATTTATTGCTCAGTTTTATCATATTATAGTAAAGAAAGAAACAACAATATTCTTAAAAGTATTTAATTATAATAATCGTAAAGACAGCACAAGTTAAATATTCGGAAATTAAGCCTGTTTACGAAATATACAGTGTGTGTGTGTGTGTGCGTGAGAATCGTAAAAAAAGACGTTAAAATATTAGCTCGTGCCACGTATCTAACAGGAAAATTAACGGTAAAGTATAAAAGTAATTTTGCAAAATTTCTAAGTTTTTGTTATTCCATTTATAATTCGAATTGCCGTAGTTCATATCGTCGTGCACCGTTTCTGAAGATAACGGATGCAAGTACTTTCGGCAAAAATATCTTCCTTTTTATTCGACCTCATTAAGCGAGAAAACTTTTTTTATCCGCGCGTAATGCCGAAAACCATCTTCCCCACGCCGCCAGTACAGGATATACTAGTATGTTTCCTTCAGTTTGCGTTTCTTTTCATGTTTCACATCTGTTTTCACCCAGTTCGATGTTACATTCACATCGCGTTGCATAATCGGAAATTGTTGCTTTGTATTAATCGTATTACCGTTGCTGTATTCGAAGCGTATTACGTCGCGAACGGTTCTTCAGAATTAAGGATGTGTGGAAAATCGTAAACTTTTTTCTAACAGGCGAAATCTTGTCATCGAATGTCGCGGATAAGCGGATTGCGCTGATACCTGCAAATACAAAACTTTTTATAACATTCATCGGATCGTTTAGAGGTACTTCTCAGACAGTTTAATTTCGTTCGGTACTTTCCTTTGTAGCGCTAAACGACTATTTCAATTTCTTCATTCTCGTTACTAAACAGCGTTTTCTTTTCGTTTTTGTCTCTGTATTCGTATGTCCTTCATCCTCGTATAGTTCGCGGTAAAAATTTAATCGAATATGTTGCTGCCGGTGTCACTGTTAGCGATGTCGAAGTTCGAAAAAAAAAAACAACAAAAAACGACCGAGTCGGTTCCACTTTCTTTTTATTATATAATAATACGAAAGAACCGTAGTAATGACGAATTTTCGTTAGATTTTTCAGAAAAACATTAGCAAAAATGAGCGTAACGTTTTAAACGTTTTAACTTATAGCTGAGGTTTTTGTACGTTAAATTTAGCTTTTTTTTTGTAATCATTTTGTAGAAGTAATTCGATAGATAACGGAAGCATTCTCTTTTTTGGCGCAATATATATATATATGTATTCTTTGAAACAATTTATATAGCGAATTGGATAAAATCCCTCTCCCCGGCGCATAGCGGATACAGCACTCCGATCGGTGTTATAATTAATCGAAAGTTCTGAAAGAGAACGATGTTATTATATAACATTTGATCTAATAACGGTATCGAACGCGTCATTAATTAATTGAAGATTCTCATGTTACTAGCCGATAGACACTAAGAGGGGGTATACTAAAAATTTTATTAGTGTTGTTATATATTTAAGTGGAAAAATATTATCGAGCGAAGGTTACTGAATATATGTATCTCTCCGTGTATGTAATGGGAATATCAACGCGTTATAGTGACATTTTTAAATGTGTACATATGAATACACAGGTACATATGCAGAATCGCGCTAAAAATAAGACGTTATAATTACAAATATAGCTGTTTCCTTATTAATACATATATGTACATATATATATATATATATATATATATTTTTACTCTCTCATTCATTCTATCGTTGCTGTAACTTAACTTTTTAAAAATACAAACACACATACGCGCATCTTTAATTCTTAACAGTAGGATAGTAGGCAGATGACAAAGGGAAGAGTAACTTATGCAATGCATATCGGGAAAAAAAGCATCGATAATTTAATTTTGTAAAAACAATTATTTAATTTTCTACGCGTTTACAGTTTCGAAAAAAGATCCATATTTTTGCTGTTTAAACAACAGATTCCGTGTACACCACTTATAGCTCGAAATGACGAATATTGTTCATTTAAGTTTCAGATTTGTAAATCTCGATAAAAATATCATCGGTAATTTAATTTTCAAGTAATTAAATGATTATTTACACGTTTATAGTCAAAAAAATCGATATTCCCAATCTAAAGAACAGATTCTATCCACTTATAGTTCAAATATTGTTTATTTAAGACTCAGATTTTTGTACATATCGAGAACAATTTAACTTTTAATTAATTATTTAATTACGCTTATGGCTTCGTTGTCTAAAGAGCAGATTTTTTGTCATCTTATAGTTCATTTTGCTCCGCTTATAGTTCATCCTGGACCGTTTTCATATCGGACCGCTTTTAGTTCATTTCCTCTTTCCCCTCTGGGGAGAAACTGTCCTCTATGCCGGAACCTATCCTCCCTCCTCATTATGCACACTCGATTTGTGTAACGATTAAAGTCAAATTACAATAGCAGTGTCCCGATAGTGTAGCTGCGCGCATAGAATTAGTCACCGCGCTCGAGAAATTGTATAGACTATATTAGGGAGGGGGTTATAAAGGGCATGGTAAAATTGGTGTCGTGTTCACAGCGACCCACCAATAATGGTGTTCAGAGCGACCATCGGATCTTTATTATTATTATTATTATTATTATTATTATTATTTTATAAGACTACCGTATTCATATATGCGAACTAGAGCGGCCAAATTATTTTGTTAAAACTGCTAGAAATTATAATACGTGATTAGAAGCGTACTTATAGTCAGTTTAATCATTAATATTTTATTTTTAGCTAAAAATGTAGCATTTACACAACAGTGCGTTTTGTTAGAAAAATTAAACCGGATGTGAGTACGTTTCCACTCATCTATTATCATTTTACATTAACAAAAATTATATACATTTTGCATTAAATTACGTTTTTATAATATTGTATACCAAGGCCGTGTCCACGGGGTGGGTTTTAGGGGTTAACCCCCCCCCCCCCATGAGAACTGAAATAGTCTAGGTACTTCATTAATATTTCATGCAAAATTTTTAGTTACGAGTATAATCAATAACATATGTCATTTTTATTAATGTGTTCATACAGTAATTCGTTTATTTAAATTATTAATATATAAATCAAAATGATGGAAATTATTAATAGCGTGAGTGTTAGTGAAAAATGTATTGTTATTTATAAAATAAATATGCGAAGAAAATTTTTAACCCCCCCCCCCCTTCAAAATTCAGGGCACGGGCCTGTTGTATACCGTTACATGTTAATGTTAATATAGAGAAATATCAAGTGTTTAAAGTAAATAATAACGAATTTAGAAATTACATAATTCATAAGAGAAAACAGAATATGATTGTAGTTCATTGTAGTAGTATATTCCAGGAAATTACCTTCGCTGTCCATTTTAGATGGCGACTTTAAATATGGTCGCTCCCAACACGTAACCGGTAAAATTATGGATGGTCATGCAAATTACGACAATACGTGTAGGTATGAAATAAAGTTACGAACAGGAAACTACGTATGCTTTTCATTGTATCGTTAATCAATTTAAATAAATCCGCCCATTTTAAAATAGCAGCGGTTGTTGATCGATTGATTTTTCGTATTCGTTAATATTTTTTTACGGTCTAATTTCGTACCCCCGTCTACCGAGTACGAAATTATTTTGGAAAAGTGTGTCCGTACGAGATATGTCTCCTTCTGACAAATATTTCGACGGATAATATTGCAACGGTCAACTTCATTCCAAACTGAAAGCCGACTCTCCTCTACTGCGTAATTTTCACCAAAACTGGTTTTGCAATTTTTACCCCCCAAAAAAATGTATTTCTCGATAACAGATTTATTTAGTTTTTTTTGTTTTTTTTTTTCTCCAATACGCTCTAGATTTTATTATTACTAATGGAACATAAAAATATAAAACATTTAATTAAATGCAGTAGGGAGAAGGTATATTTCGATGTACGTAATTATTTCTATAATTGCGCATAGTCACATGTTTTAATTGGCCGAGAATTACGTACACCGTTAATAGAGAAATAAATAAATACAATACAAGGCACGAAGTATCCGTTGCTGTTTAAAAAAGAAAATAATAGTTTGCCTAGAGGTAACGTAATTAAAACGATTAGATGAAATGTTCTGTTGGCTATCGGATACGAGTAATACATGTAATTGATATATGCGAAAAATACAATTTCGAAGATCTCCATTTGGAATTGCGTAAAATGTATCGGAGAAAAAGAATTCGGCCATTTTCACGTGCATTTTCGATTACGAAAAATGACATAGAGGAAAAAAATACTAAACACTATAAGTCGGTTCGATACAAAATTCTCTCATCTTCCGACTATTTTCCAACAAAAAATAAATAAACTGCTTAAATTAATCATAAACACCTTTTTAAGGGCAATAATTTCAAACTCTGTTTGTGAATATTATAACGAATTTGAAATTCTTTTGAGAGGCTCCTATGTTATAAAAATTATGCATGCAAAATTAAGGTATGGCTACACATTAAATGCGTCTTTCGTTTTTTCTTTTAATCTGAAGTGCGCCTACTAGCATCGGCATAAAAACAAATGTGTATTTTTAAATACGGCTGGTTACACTGAAGGTGATTTTGTCTGACGTGCACATGCATGTCGTATAACCGATGGAAGAAAACACATAATTAGTAATAGTTTGATCTGATCAAAGGTGGTACCTCAACATTTAAATAAATAAATAAATAAATATGTTTAAAGTACGAAAAAAAAAAAAACAACAAAAAACAAATTTACTCATATGTTATTTTAATGGGCCTGTCGTCGTTTGGTGTGAAATTGTGTAACCACAAGCATTCATAGGTAGGTCATAACTAGGCCCACGTGGAAAGTGTATAAATCTGAAGGAACTAAGTGAACTGTATTCCATCCAAAACTTTATTGAAAAACCAAATAAGAAATGCAGTTAAGTTTTTACTTTTTTTTTTTTTTTTAAGTATTGTGATAGAAAAGTAGATGGACCAACGCAACGTGAATGTAATATTAAAAAAAAAAAAAATGGGAACGAATGTATGTATGGCGCTTATATATGCAAATATATATAAACTCGGTCCTTCAGACCTGCCAAAGGCGTCCCAGACCTCCAGGTATTAATTTATCAATAATGCTCATAAATGAGTTGTTTCAGTTGTCTACGTCATTCTTTAACAAAATTAATTTACCGTTTACGTAGTAATTAATTTTTAAAACGTTATTTTATGTAACGCTTTTCTGTTCCGTTTTGAAATAAACGCAGAACAGGTAACGCGAACTGGAACATTTTCCACATATTTCAGACTACTTTGAAATAGATTATCCTCGCATTTTCGTTTTTGTTGAACTCCCTTTCCTAACTGTCATTTTCGTCCAAATCATGAAGCTGTCTGTGATTCAACCACATCTGCTTCGAATGTCCATCTCTCTCGACTGAACGCGCCACTTTTTATTCTAATTTGTTATCTCTTGGATTTCCTAGTCGTTATTGCGTCTCATACATCCTGTCACTTCTCTCCCAATCCACTATCCTGGTTCATGGTTCCTTCATTTTTCTAATTACTGATCGAATCAGTATTTAACTGACTCTTTCCTTTCTTGTTGTTGTGTTAAGCAAAGAACCTTTATCGACGCCCCCCCTTCCAAAAAAAAGTAGTCTAGTAGCGTATTAACTAAGATTTTTCCTTTTTTGTTCGATGTATAATAAATTGAAATTGCCGCGAAGGATAGAAAAGGATTTTTCTTAGGTTGGTTTTAACTAATGGAAAGTATGCTGCGGACATTATGAGTGGCTTTTCAAGCATCTGGAAAATGAAGATCGGACACCGAACAGTTTGGGGAACTATGTGTTTTAATTATGTTATACAGTGGTAAAGCTCAGTGTTAGTTATGTTTGAGATATAATTTTTGTACATCATAGATGGACTACATAAAGATGTTACGAGTCTTATGATAGATTTATATACAACAAGTGTTATTAATGCAATGTGTGCTGTAATGACCATAGTAGTTACACACAGCACATACAATTTAAGGCAAAAAAAAAAAAAATGCAAGTGTGGGATTTTTTATTGAGATATGTATATAAGGAAATAAGGCTTTATTGACTTTGCTCGTTATTCGATATATGTTTATTAAAGATTAGCCCCCGATCCGAAATAATTCCGAAAATGTTTTGCATTTTTTTTTTTTGAACTCGACAACGTTGTGTCACAAGGTTGCGGTGAGAAAAACCGAAAATCCCCTTTTAGTGAATAAAGCAGCACCAGTTTTTGTAGAATTGAGTTTTATTTTCCAATTTTTAAAACAAATACATTAAACGTATGAAAATGTTTGTTCTAATTGTTTTCAACTACTGATAAGCAATATAAAGAACGGCGTAAAATAAGGACTGAAACCGATCACAGAATCAACGATTTTGTAATAAGCACAGAAACTCGCTTTTTTGAAAAGCAAGATGATTTTTTTTTTCTCCCTCCTCACTCCATGCCTAGCTTTCGCCATCTGGCCATTCAACAAGCAAGATGAAAGAATTATAGTTTTCATTGTACTGAATGTAGTCGCATTTTACGTATAATACTGATAAACGATTAATATGTTGCACATTTTTGTCATGTGGAAATACAATTCGTTGATCGTATACTTTTTTTGTATTTATGATTTAAGTAAAGGTTCCTCTGTTTTTTTTATTTATTCTGTTATTAAATAAACGATAGTGTCAGAATAAATCCAAAAAAAACAAAAGAAAAAAAAACGGTATCTTATCCTATTGTTTTTTATTGCATTTTTTAATGCTATTTTTTTGCCGCATTGAAAATTTTACCTATTGTTACCGGAACTATGCACAATAATCAACAGGATTATTACCATTATTTACTATATCATCCACATAATGTTGGCTGTGAAAAAATAGACTTGTATAATACATGCGTTGAATAACTTCCTCATATTTTTTTGAATCATTAAAAATTTATATAGAACCAGTGTGATTACTTTAGTTTTAAGATGGAAATTTCAAAATCTATCTCAAAAGATTTAAGATAGCAAAAACTAAAAGTTTGCATTAGATGCAATGTGCAGGACAGTGTGCAGCATATACTGAATGGATGTAACATTTTAAATATGGAGATCGCGGAGGACTGTGGTGAATTGGTGTGGGAAAAAATAAACATATTCAATGATTTGACCGAAAAGGAACTGGAATACAGAAAATACAATATAAATTTATATTAATACTAGCTAAAAGCACAACTTTGTGACGGCTCGCAAATTGTGTTCCGTGAAATATATATTACTAAAAGGAAAATAATTATATTTTATACGTCAAAAAATATATATATATAAAAACAAATATAAAAATCATTAAAAAAATTACATCGAAAAATCATAAGTAAAAATGTGAAGCATAATAAACATAATCTATTATTCTCAGCAGTTCCAAAGTGAAATAATTTCCAGCAATTAATCGGTAACTTTTTATATTTTTTAATTTTAAAAATATTCATACGAATAATGAAAATATTTTTATTAAAAGCGGATTAATAGTATCAATAACCCGACTATTTAAAAATAAAACTGTCACCTCCTTTACTAATATATTTCCTATTGGACCATTAGTAATATAATCAATTATTTTTCGCTTATTTAATCCGTGCTATACTTAGTTCTTGTATGTATTTTATTTTTTTATTTTATATTATTTTGAGGGGTTTTAAAGGTATTATTGTACGGCTGATAGTAAGTGTGATTCTTTTTATGTCATTTGGGCTTAAGTAATATAAAATTCACTTATTTTACATATATTAATATTATCATATATAACATTTTTTTTTTTTTTTTCTTACCATGAGCCGTGCATAGGTCATTACGGCATGTGGCAAATCCTAGAGTTTAAATGACAGGATCGATCTGATATGTTTTAATATGTTACAATTCCCTTATGGTGGATATATCATCGCAGATTTGAACAAATAACTATTTGAATTAAAACCTAAAATAACTATACTCAGTATGGTATGCAGTAAATAAAATAAGCTATTTTTATAGATTAAGTAATCTAGATTCCATGTTTATAGAACGACGTCCATATTTTCCTATGTCGTTTTTTATAATTTTTTAAATATATATTTTCAAGACTTCAGAAAGTTTATTGAAAAATAAAGCTCCCATATACTTTTATATGAAAATTTAACATGCACTCCTCTGGGAAAATACTAAAATTAGAAGAAAATGGAATTTTAATGTTGTTATACAATGTTAATATGTGTAAAATAAGTGAATTTGTTACTTTAGCCCAAATAACATAAAACAGAGAAATATGATACATACAAGAACTAAGTATAGCATGGATTAAATATGAGAAAAATAATTAATTTTATTACCAACGATCTAATAGAAAATATAATATTAGTAAAGGAAGTGATAGTTTTGTTTTTAAATAATCCGGTTACTGATTTTAATAGACCATTAATCTGCTCGTAATAAAAATAGTTTCATTATTTGCATGAATATTTTTAAAATTGAAAAATAAAAGTTACCGATTAATTGCTGGAGATATTTCGCTTTGGAACTGCTAAATAAATCATGAATATTACGTTTTTTCTCCGTTATAGTAAGATTAAAAAGTGCACGTAAGTAATGTATTTCACAGATGAAGCCATTTTTCAAAATCCGAAAATGATAGAACATATTCCGTAAATTGCGATGTTGCAATTTGAAAGAATAATTATTTATTAAAAATAAT
The DNA here is from genome assembly GCA_039619475.1 of Icerya purchasi. Classification (NCBI taxonomy): domain Eukaryota; kingdom Metazoa; phylum Arthropoda; class Insecta; order Hemiptera; family Monophlebidae; genus Icerya; species Icerya purchasi. The sequence continues at coordinate 247,372,892 of CM077115.1, forward strand.
ATAATGTAAATAGCTATAACAAAAAGTTAGCACAGAGCAGAGTTATATTGCAATTATGTAGGTACAACAACAATAATGTGGTGGTTGCAGATTTTTTAATAAATAATTATCTTTTCTAATTGCAACATCGCAATTTACGGAATATGTTCTACCATTATTTTCAGATTTACAGTTATAAAGGCATGAAAATAAAAAATATTTTTTATTTATACAAGTATTTTTTTTAAAAAATAACGATTGATGGCATATCTAGACATGAATATGAATAATTATGTTAAATTTTATGTCCATATGTTTAGTAGTTTTTTATAATGACTGGAACAAGAAATGCTCATTATGATCTATAAGTAGTCTCGCTTCGCACGCCTAATAATTATAGTATGTTAAGATTAATAATTGTACAGTGTGGAGGGGAGGAAACCAAAACTTAATTGGATGGCTTCCACCGCTAACTACATTAAATCTTTATATGTAAAAAAAAAAAAAATAATAATAATAAAATGTAAGAGAATTTAAAGCGTCCAACATTTCAAAGCATATTATACGTGAATTTCGTAAGCGGATTAGAAAAACAGTGATGATATATTCCTATCACCTTCCTAGTATACATTAATTCTAATAAGTTTATTTATTTATTTATTTATTATACTGCCGGTTGTAATCTCATGTAAACCGGTTAAATAATTTTCGCCGGAGTAATATAAACAAATTGAAGAAGAAAATACAAAAAAATTTGTCATTTTTATATGTTAGTACATAAAACTGGAGTAAAAATTTTGTTTTTACGTAAACCAAAGTAATATCTATTTTTCCGCACAAGATATCATCGATTGCCAGTAAAAACTTTTGCGAATGTGTATACTTTCTGGTAGCAATAACCGCCGCCGACAAACTGATTAAATTCTGGTTTTTGGCTTTTGTTGAATTTTTTGTTTAGCTATTATTTTTCTTCCGCCAGACGTACTGTACGCATATTCGTTTAGTTTATAAGCTCATTTAAAAACGATGTCATTATCGAACAATTATTCCGGAATATTTCAAATTTTTTAATATGAACAAAATGACACCCGATTCGATCGTTACTAATAAAGTGTGAATCGGTCATATCTTGAACCGACTCGTGCTGTAACTGAAGGTGCAGAAAATTATTATCGCGCTAAATCGATGTCCACAGTTGCCGAGTTGAAATAGAAAAAAAAAAAAAAAAAAAAAAAAATGAACAACAAAGAAAAACAAAATGGTCCAATCTAATTGAGACGATTTATCTTCATTAAAATATGCTGAGAAAATATGAAGGGGAAATTGTTCCGATCATTGTCATTTTTGCACACATGGGGATACGGTCGAAAGTATCAGTTTTTGTATTCCTGTTTTAGGGAATGTGTACCCCGGCGGTTACAGATACGTAAAAGAGATAATATCGGTATTTTCTGAGTCGGGTTTTTCGGCTATGTTAAGAATTTTCTTAGACATTATAGAGCCCGAAAATGGTCTATTTCGACGTTACGTAATTAGATTAATGGTACAGAATAGAGTATTCTAGGAAATAGAGACGCGCGGTTTGGAATGGCCGTTTCGTAACAGCTTATTATAAAACCCATAACTTTCTTTTATCAATCCAATTAACTTTTTTTGTTTTTTCATTGTCTTTTCTGAGTGATTAATTTTTAATGGGTCACTTTGATCAGCACTGAACACGTAATTAGTTTTAAAATAAACTGGTTAAATCTCTTAGAAACATCCAAATATATTACCTCTCCGGTATTATATTTTTTTAGTCCGAAACATTTTTAGGAAAATAAGAACCAAAATTAAAAAAAAAAAAAAGGCAAACAAAAAAAAATTTTTTTGCATGTATTTCAGTTGCATTTTTAATAGTAAGGGCACCTTCTTTTAGTTCTTTTCTACAGTCACAACAAATTCACTTTTTTTTATCCACCGCGAAGACATAGAGAAACAAACTTTCTACTTTCTAAAGGAAGTAAGCTTCTTACCGCAATTTAGGTAACGCTACAAGATTTGAAAGGGGTTTTTCAACTGTTTAAAACGAATTCGACACTTTTCTTTGAGAAAAGAGTTGAACCGTTTTCTCTTTTAGTACTATTACAAAAAAAAAAAAAAAGGGAAAACAACATAAAAGCTCTTATTTCGGTTTTTTTTGGTCGCTCTTTCTCACATATAACACGCTAATTAATTAAATTAATAATAAAAAGAAAGTTTCCATTTCCCTCCGAAATTTCAGTACAAATATGCATAATATTCCGCTGTAATAAGCTCACGTGGTGTCCCAGATGAATTTTAAATGAAAGCTGTCATTTTTATAATAGCGAACCTGTGGAAGTGAAATAAAGTGAAATAAAAATCAAAATAAAGTGAAATAAAAATCGAAATAAAGTGAAATAAAAATCAAAATAAAGTGAAATAAAAATCGAAATAAAGTGAAATAAAAATCGAAATAAAGTGAAATAAAAATCGAAATAAAGTGAAATAAAAATCAAAATAAAGTGAAATAAAAATCGAAATAAAGTGAAATAAAAATCGAAATAAAGTGAAATAAAAATCGAAATAAAGTAAAAGCTCTTACTTCAGCTTAGCGCCTCTATTTTTCATATGTAATACGTTAAGGGGCCTCCCTAGTGTGACTGCCCAAAAATTAAGTGATTTTCAGGATTTTTTTTTTCAAAGAAGAATTGCATAAAATATTTCTAAACTTTGGTAATATATATATATATATATATGATTCAAGTAATTACAACATTTTTTTTGTATAAAAATATTGAAACACAAGCGACTTATGCAATTTTCACCAGACCTCCTAAAAAAAAGTTGTTTCACTGCTACAGTGATTGTCGCCGTCAGAGTGTTTCAAAGGGAAAAAAAAAACGTCCTTCAACTAAAAGACATTTGCTATACAATGATGTAGAATTATTAAAAAAATATTAAAATTTGACAAAATGGCGGAGTTTTTAAAAAAAATATGAAATTTCAACTAAAAAAATTGCGTTTTTTTTGTATAGCAAATTGACATTTTTTATCCAAACATAAAAATTCTAGGTCATTGTATGACAAAAAAAAGTGCTGAACACGTTAAAAAAAGTCCCAAGTTGATCCGTTAATTTTTGTTTTAGTTAGAATTGCAGCAAATTTGAAAAATGATGTTTTGAGAAAAAAGCGTTTAAAGTTTCAACTCCTAATTTCGTTGTCGTCATAAAATAAAATTTATGATACTTATAGTTAATCTGATATTCCGAGCCCATACAATGGACCTTCCTCTTCTTCAAAAAATATTTTTACGGCAGCTGCAGCTTTCCTCCGAGCTGTTCGACCCTCTTTTAAAGCCGCCTGATGTCGTATATCTGCTACATGAATCCTATCGGCATCTCTTTCGTCGACGTAATTATTTGCAACAGGCCCAATGATGACTTTCATTATTTGAAATATTTTTAATATAGATTGAACACTATCGTTGAAAATTCCAACAGTAAAAAAATTAGCAAGTTCGATGGTTTTTGCGCCGCTGTGAAGGTGCTTTGGAGCAAAGTGCCAAAGTAAGCTATTATAGATTTCATTATTATTTTGTGTATTGCTCCCACTGCATCTTTCTAGTAATTCCCGCTTACTCAAGTCAATATATATCGGCTTCAAGGCTTCTGTACCCTGTGGGTCAAGACGGAGATAGTCGTGCTTAAATTCAGTGATGTCTAATCCTTGAGCTCGCGCACGACGATATGCGCACGAAGATTCTCACCTGTTGGGCAGTTTACATAATTCGGATTCTTATCAGTTGAAGTTAAATGATAAAATGTTGTATAGCTGCCTTTTTGATTCGCTTCGCTCATTTCTATCCAAACACGTGCTACGATCGACTACAACAGAATTAAACAGCTCATTCAAATATAATTACATAGAGCAGATTTACACGCGACAATGCTTCGAAATGCTTTCTCAGAAATATTTATCAATTTTTCGGACAAGAATAGTCTTCCTCTCACTTCCGTATTGTTTCCGATGTCGACTGAACTCAAAAACTAACACAGCTGTTTACGAGCTCCCTCTCCTTTTCTAACATGTGCAGCTGTTCTTTGAAAGGCTGCAACTCAAAAACTATATGACATTCGACCTTGAAATTTTAGTGTTATTCCAGGGAGTATGAACTTTCGAAAAGTGTAAAAAAAAGCGATTTTCTGAAAGTGTCACACTAGGGAGACCCCTTAATATTAATTAATGCAATAAAGAAACTTTTTGTTTCCTTTTGAAATGTTAGTACAGATATGCGCACATTTACTGTGTAGAAAACTGACGTGTCCAGATAAATTCCGAATAAAAACTCGTTTTTAGTGTTCGGATTTCTTAAAATAACCAGCCTGAAAAAATAAAACAAAATGAAATAAAACTCAAAATAAAAAATAAAATATGTGGCACACTTTTTACATTTTAACGTTTCTATTTTTCCTACATTATTTTATCCCATGTTTTTATAAATAATGTGTAAATATGTATATTAGTGTTTGTACAACCTAGTCTTCCTTTTAACCCCTGGTTCTTTGAGTTTCCTTCACTTCCCCGTTCCGTTGTCATTTCTATGATTCGCTTGCGTTTTGGCCATTCTGCTCTTCCTTCCTCTCGTTTTCGCTTTTCCCTTATTTCTTCTCCAAATTGTCCTCTTCGCCATAATGAGGCGGTGAATTGCGACGCCAATCACATATTTTTTGAATGTCCATCTCTTTCTGTTGAACGCGGTATCCTATATTCTTCTTTGCTGAAACTCAAGCTCCCCGCTCCTTATTGTGTATCTTATATTCTGTCCTTCTCTTTACCATCCATTATCTCATCCGTTAGTTCCTTTATATTGTCCATATCTGACCGAATCAAAATTTAACTAACGGCTCTTTTCTTTTTTGTTGTTTCTGGGTGTAGGTCCTTAGCTGACGTGCCCAAAGGAGGGATCTTAAAAAAAAAAAAAAATATGTATATTAGCTTATAATAAAAACGCATCGCCCTGTATTGGATTTAGATAATATTTTAAACTCGCGTTTAATTAAAAACATTTTGAAAAGGATTTATAATTGTTAATCAGCTTTTTATTAATGAAATTTGTATTTTTATCGTAAATTGTACGCGAAATAATTTCGTTTGATCATTTAGGCTCTCAAGTCACTAGCCAATGTTGATGATAGAATTACGTATATATTTGTAATGTGTGGTGATGGAGTTCATTGTAGAGATCGAAAAACCACTCCTATCCGGCTAAAATTATTTCAAAAAGTTACGCAATATACAGTTACGAAATAATGCATTTAAAATCGCGTTTATAGCTCCAAAATATTGTCGAATAATAGTATATATTGACTCGCATCGATTTATTTAAAATTATGATAATATAATAAACACTGTCTAGTTTATGATCCACATATTCATGGTGTACAATAAATATCTATTATACCCCATAAATTTTGATTCAGTTTAAAACTAGTCGGTGTTTACAAATTCCTGCTAGTTAATGCATTTCGTTTTAAATTAAGATTCATGTAAGGTGGCGTGGTAACTAATTCTTTTATCATTATTAGTATTATCATTTTTTTTTTTTTCCGAGTTCCCCATTTCGGACGTTCCCGATGGGGCAAGTTTATTGATAGATTCTGTGTACATGTTTATTTCAGTGTACTTATTATAACATAATTTCATATATCAAAGATATCATAAATTTTGTGTGTAAAGTGTGTTGGGTGCTTAAAATTTAACACAGAATTTTTATAGTAAAGTATACATAAAGTTAATGGATCATTAACAATGTTTATATGAAATTGTATTGGTGATGTGGCACTTAGTCACCAGTAACAATTTATTTAATATAAGAAAGAAATAAAAATGAAAGATAAATGAGTTACTGATTATATAAAAACAATTTTTTTTTTTTTTTGAGAAAGAGAAACAATACGCCTTAGTACATTAATGAATTTGAAGTTTACTCATTCGATTTAATCAGAGTTGTAAGCAAAGCGTTTTTTCATTGCCATATGAAAGAATCTAAGCAAATTATTACAATTCTATGGGTCTATTCGAAGTTGGGTAGTAGAAGTAATTTTGAATTGTTTTCTTAGATCATCTAATGAGGAACAGTTGAATATTATGTGATGCTCGTCCCGGATCCAAGTCGCTCCCAAGCTTACCCAGCCTGAAATAATTGGGTACCAGAGAAATCTGGGAAAGTAAAGGCGGCCGAGAGAAAGGAACTGCCCCCCCCCCCACTCTCATTAGTGCCGTTGGGCTTAGTACATTGTGAACCTTAACTTCACAATCCCAACGCCCTGTCACTGGTATGGAACTCACTTTACTTTTATGTCATCAAGAACATTATTTTTACAATATTTACAGTTTGGATTGTTTTCTATCTTAAACCTATAGAGATATTCTCCAATGGCACCATGTTCGCTCAGAATTTGTGTATTAAAAAAGGTTATAAATGGATTTTTTATCTTGAGTTTTTCTTTGATTCCTGGGAAGAAATTGTAGGTTTTTCGACCAGTGCAATCCGCATCCCAGCGAGATTGCCAAATATTAATAATTTTTGTATTTATATGATGTTTGAATATTTTGATAGTGGGCGATATCATTATTAGTATTATTATTATTATTATTTTTATTATTATAGCCCTTATAATGCGCATTCTTGCGCGAGAAATTATTAATACCGAAAAAATTGTATTCTGGACAGTGACATCAAGCCAACGTAGGTCTTCTATATACGATTTTGTTACTAACTCACCGCAGTAGCGAATGAAAATTTTAAAACCGTATAACTTTCAAATTCAATTTTGAGCTTTCGAAGAAAATGAAAAACAAAAAAACTGTTTCATCTTCAGTTAAAATCCGCTGCCTTCAGCCGGACCTCTTGAAATAGAACTAGTTCATTTGTGCCACAGGAAATTGGCTATCGCAGTTCGCGATAGTACGCAGAAGGTAATTCCGTCTTGAAGAAAACCTTCCCATCCATCAAAATCTGCCGCTCTCTCAGGTTTTCCCTCATTGAGCCAGAGAGCTATAACTTTTTTCTCATGCTATCTCGAAGTCTTTTCCCCTATTTTCTCTTTGTATTCTTCCTGTGAAGCTTTACACTAGGGCAAATACGTATAAACGAATTTTTTTCCTTCTTCTTCTTCTTTTCATACAATTAATGTTCTTCGTCGTTCTGGATTTTTGACGAGGTTTTTAGATCTTTTTCCCGTGTCCGGAACAATTTACCGGTAATTGTAGGCTCCGGTCGGGAATTATAGCGAAACATTCGCTGTTGCGATGGGGGAAATATTTCAGAACGAACTGTTGATTTTACGAGAATATTATTACACTTCCGTTAGCTGTACGGAATTTATGGTTCGTCGGAGCAGCTTATTGAATAGTCGTTTTGTCGAGAAAATGCAGCCACGTACACCTGCATACGAACCGGGTGCGCTTAGCGGTGCTACCATTACCGTTCCCCCGTCTCCGGCGTTCTAATGCTTAGGCGAGCCGAGATAAAAATTGGACATAAAGCGTAATATTTCAATGATTTTTACGACTCCCAAACCGATCGTAAATACACCATATGCACCTTTTAACCGCGTACACAGATGGCGCATCATCATTTAACCGACCGAACGAACGCTCTCCATTCGGTCTATCGCCTCTACATATCATACGGCCCGCGAAAATAATAGTACACCACTAACAACAGCGCTTTTCTATCTTGCTTAACCAATCCGCTGCAGCTGAAATTGAAATAACGCATCTTGTCCAAAATAAAAAACGACCATTTTCTTCAGCAAGAGCGAACAAGTAGCACAAATTAGGAAGCGCCGCGACTGCCCGCGTCAATTTTAAATAATATACGATCGCTACCTGTCATGCGCCCAACCGAATTGCTTATTCGTTATTTACGTAGTTTTCGCTGCGCGCAGACAGTTTCTCGTTCGTCGCTTATCATTTTCTTCGCCGATAACGAAACTGTTCGCACTAAAAGTGCCCCCCCCCCCCCTCTACACGTCAGTTTCTCTAACTCGTTTGCGGTTTTTAAACGGATTTCGCACGTGCCCTGTTCGCCGAATGAAAATCCAACAGTTGAATTCGGTAGTGGCTGGGTATGTTTTGTTATGACGTCACTGGAGACCTATGTGTCTGCTGTGCGTTTGTCATTACTACGTTACCCCATTCTCATGCTCGGAGTTATTTTTTTCATTGCTATCCATCGTATATGTGTTGTTTTTTTTTGTCTTGTTTCCTATTTAATAATTATAAAACTGCCCGTTTATATGTACAATAGAAGAAAGGAAAATAATCTAATTTACTTTTTCATCTGTATCTCGTGATATTCTTATATTTCATTCTATTTTGTGTAAATTTAAATGCAATTAAAAGTGTATAAGAGGGCAGAGTTTGCTAATGCGCACACTGTGGTGATCGTGACCAATTTCGCTATATCGTTTCGGGGTGTGATCTAGTCTGTTTCAAATTTTTATAATTCCACTTTTCCCGTTTCCTGTCCACAGCTAGTCTGGATAGTTGAACCGCTCTTTTTTTTGTTTGTTTGTTTTTTTTTATTGTTAGCAGCGATGACAGTTTGATGATTTGTTTAGAAATGTTTGTCCACAATTGCGCTCGTAACGTTTCGCAAGTGCGTATTTAGTCTGCTCGATGCTGCAATGAACTGGAACGCAAAAATATTTTTTGCAGATTTTGGAGTTTAAGACGCAGTTAGTTGCAATATCGGCTATACTTTTTCCCTTAAAGCATTTTTTAAGCAGTGTATTGCGTGCCTTAAACATGTGATATTCGGATGATTTCTCAACACCTCTATACTAACAAGCGACTACAATCAGTTCCGAATGAAGTCTTGCGCGTGTACACATTCGTACTGTATATAAACAATTGCCTATATGCCTGTGTCTGTACAGCTGAGATGTACGAATAGGTGCTTGCTGACGCTCAGGAATTAAGTATGGCGCTATGAAGAAGAAGAAGAAGAAGAAGATACTCTACTTCGAAAGGCATCCTGTTAAATTAATTATCGAAAATATTTTTATTTTGATCATTTTGTACTTTAAATATTACGTTCAACAGCCTTGTAGTTTTCCGCTTTATGAAAAAGTCCTTTTTCTATATTGCTCCTATAATACGGGTTTCTTGTTACAATTCCTGCTATAATTTTATTATTCCCATCGGTTATAGACCGGAGTAAATCGAGAGGTAAGCCGCTCGAATAGTTTCCATATACAACGTGTAGGAATTCTAGCGATTCTGCAAAAGTTCCATAGGATTTCGACCGGGCAGTCCGGTTTTGCGAGCCAAAGGTAACTTTTGACAGCCGACGAAAGTTTTGCGGGACAACTAAAATGAAATGTTCACCACATCGGTTACAAACGTAATGATCGACATTTCGTTTCGGCGATGATTTTTTTACGGTTTTATTAGACAATTCCGTCTCATTTATAAAGAATATGTTATGCAAAGATGAGCCTTTTTTTTTTTTTCATCAGCCCTTACCGTTACAATGTTACGCGGGCATTTTCATTATAACAAATTTTAAGACATAATACTCATATATGCAACAATATTTCCGTCGTGTTAAATTTCTCGGAAATGATTTTAATTAAGACTCAACCGATTTGAATGAAATTTACGTAGATTATAAATTGCAGCCTAAAATCTGTGTCATACTTGAATTGTTTCAATATTTTTCACCATAAACGTGAAAATGTATGCGAGTCCTTTTTCAATAACGTATATATCTAGCAAAAAGACTGCCGAGTTAAGATATTCATGAAAAAATATTTATTCCTTTTATGTTTTTATTTATAATATATTATTATTAGTTTCATTATCATTTTTTTTTTTTTTTTATCGTCTGTAAAGAAACTATTACCGACATCTCATAAACAAAGATGTCAGTTGCGTTATTTTTTTTTTTATTTATTTATTTTTTTTATATTCTATGTAGACTGATTTTAATGATTTTCTTTGTTCATACAGAAGTGTAGCACTAGTAAAAGAGTTTGTTGTAAAAGTTAAAAAAGAAAAATTGGATTATTCTTTAACAACATTAACTTTTCAAAACCGGCAACAAATCAGCTTGGAATAAATGTTCATTACACAGCTTACAGAAAATGAATGATTATACTATTATTATTATTATATGTAGTCATTAATAAGTTTTTAGTTATTGTTATAATTTGAATTCGATGCCGACTGCAGAAGGGTAATATTAAGCACTTATTTTTTTTGCGCATGCTTTTAATGGGCATATTTGTACTACGCGAGCGGAATAAAATAACTAAGAAAATACAACAAAATTTATATCAGTAAAGTAACACAAAAGTAGCCCCGAAAAGGAGCTGTTTCTAACGAAAAGTTCTCAGCTGATCAGGAAATAGGCGACAGAAAATAAACAGAAGGAATAATTGATATAAAATTACATATTCAAGTTGTGCATCTGTGATAAAGTTTATCTTTCGCGTATTTCGTCTTATCAGTTTTATTAGAAGAAAAAACACGCCGGTGAGTTCGTTCTAATTATATCGTTTATTTTCTTTCAGTATAAGTAACGTCTTCTTATACTATCTAATACAACGAAAATTTAAAGTAATCATTCAATCACAAAATCTTAATAATAATACGACAAGTATTCATAATTTAAAAATTTAAACTATTTAGATGACATCTTAGAGATCACAAAGGCATGAAGAAGAAGGGTTATCGTTGAATGAAGACACAAAAAAGTAGCTAATAGGTTAGTCTTGGAAGATAGCCTGAACGAAGTCGGCGTCATTGCATACATTCCATTACTATATCTAAACGAGATCCGTAGTCATTAAAGATGTCGATATAGACATCACAGACGAAGAAATTATGGAGGAAATTGATTGCGGCATGTACATAATACATTAAAAAATAGTTGGATTAAGTAGGAAAGTATACCAGGAAGGTAAGGTTTTTCTCATTTATACTAACTCGTTATGCAAGCATATTGAAAATGCGAAGGTATACGCTTTTGCTGATGATATTGCTTTATTAATTGAGCACAAAAATTTAGAGATTATGGAAAAATTATTACAAGAGGATGTAGATAATTTGAGTAAATGGGCACATGATAGGAAGTTATGTATAAATATAAACAAATCAAAAGTATTACACGTTCGGAATAATTCTAAACATAACACACGCGACCCGCGAATTGTCCTTCATAATAACGATTGCCTTCATGAGCTTCATAAAAATATCAATACACATCTATGTTTCTGTCCACCATTAGAGAACGTTCATGACATTAAATATCTAGGTGTATATATTGATAAATCCTTGAACTGGAAAAAACACATTCAAAGTTTAAACTCGAAATTAAGACAGACAATTCCAGCTTTATATAAAATAAAGCAGGTACTATCATATCGAACTCTACGTGTATACTATAATTCAATAATAATGTCTAGAATATTGTATGGAATTCAAATATGGGGTGAGGCTAAGAAAACAGAAATAAATAAAATAAGTAAAATGCAGAAGAGGTGTTTGAAACTTATACTACCCTACTGGAAGAAAAATGACTCTGGATCAACATGGTGGAAGGAAAATGATGAAATGTCTCCCAAGATGTACTATTTCTATTATAGATTACTAGAATTTAATGTCAATAATATAAAATTACCATCCAAGGAAAAAATTCGGTTAACAAGAAACCAAAGTAATACATATTACACATCTATCCCCGGGGGGTAAATTTACGAATTGACAACACTGATGACTCAGTGCTAATCAAATTAATAAGTACAATCCCTAATCATATACTAGAGGAAAAAAAATTGGTGCGTGGAAAAAAGAGGTGCAAAAATGGTTGAAGGAATGGTGCAAAGACTGAAGATCCAAGTCTCGTCCTTTATCTCATTACTATTTGATGGTTATTTTCTGTTTACGGTTTTGTTAGTTTTTGACTTTGTCGTGTCCTTCCTGGATTTTAGGCTCTCACTGATCATGCTTTATTTCGATTATAAATATTAAGCTGTCTGCATATTATTTTGGTGTACAGATGCGTATTACGCGGCATTTTTTATTTTTTTGGCATACATATATATATATGCTATTACTTTAATATAAATAATGCTAAGTCTATTATTATTGTTAGTTTCGAAATAATTTAAGTTAGTTTTAATTTATTGTACTATATACTTATTATAATAAACGTTGATAAGAGTGTTGGGCACTCACACAACGGGCATATTTGCCCTGTGAGACCCACAACTTATTCTAAAAAAAAAAAAAAAAAAAAGGTAGCCTTCAATGCTATCGTTTCTCACACTCTTATACAAATTGCAAAGCTCCGAAAAAAAGATGTATCCAATGCTCTTTCGAATCTCATTTTAGAATACAATGTGCAGAAGATAAGTATTGTATAAATTGTTATAGTCGTCATTCTCCAATATCGAAGGAGTGTCCTGAACGGATTCGACAAAGAGACATTAAAATATTAATGCCTTTAAGGAATATAAGCTTCTCCGAAGCCTTTAAAAAGTAATACCAACAGCGAATATACGTCTTACTCATTCAGAGTCACTTTTAAAAACGATATAAGTAGTCCGAAATCAAATGTACATAATTTGTCAAACCGCTTTTTTACAAAATGAGGAGGACTTCCCATCCTTGCTGAATCAAAATATATACGATCAAATACCTGATTATGAGAATGCACCGATATCTGAGTATGGCTATCGTGTTGACGAAGAAAATAAATTCAGTCAACAAAAATTCGCAAGAGATCAATCAGCCATTCTAGGAGATAATAAAAGGGAAGAACCGATCAGTCCTCCCCTGTATATATCAAAATCTAAAAGAGAATATACCAACCCATATTTATTTCCCCCTCAAAGAGGAAGAGCAGGGGCTCAGAGTAGTGCGTTTAATAAAGGAAAACAAGACGAAAGACGCAAACGCGACATAGATAACAAAGGAAAATAGCCACTGTAGTAGAGACAGTCGTAATAAATGATATTAGTAAATTTTGCAATAGTAACAATGGCGTTAAAAATACTAATAACAAGATAGAAAATTCTACAACGGTAGGTGATAGTGAACCAAAAAGTAGAAATTAGACGGCTGAAACAAACAGTAATCAGTTAACGAAAAAGAACGATTTAAATGATAATAACATATTAAAGAAGAAAAATAATAATCCAGTAAACAGAGAAAACATTCGGAAATCTATATCAAAAACCCTAAACAAAAGTTAAATGCGAATGGAATAAATATAAAATAAATAACTAAAAATAAAGTAGGTAATAGTAAGTGTACAAACGATAGACAACATAAAATAATCTTCAACCATACCGACTAAATTTATCTTATAACAATAATTAATAAGAACTTCCTCACCTAATTCTTACTCACCGTGGAACTTTGCCAGGTTATGCTGTGGAATTGCGGGAGCATTTACAGTAGCCAAGAAGAACTAAAACAATACTTAGTAAAAAAAAAATCAGCATCTGTGGGATATCTGAGACGTGGCTATCAGTTTAATATATCTAACTATAACATAGTTAAGGATGATAGAAGTAGCGGAAAGGGTGGAGGAGTCGCGATTCTGATTAATGATTCGATTACATATCAACAACAAAACATTAACATAACCAGGATTGCACAATATCTTATCCAAATTAGCGCAATAATTCTAAAGTTACATAGTTCGTAACCTATTGATTTGTTAATGATATACGTTTCTCTCGGTCACAGCATAACGTATAGTCAATGGGCCTATGTAGTCTCCCAAATTAATCACTCTTACATAATTATGGAAAATTTTAATGCAACCCATCCAGCTTGGGGATGTGTTAAATCAACTTTTGAAGGTACAGAGCTATTAAAATGAATAAATCAATATGCAATGTTTATAGTCAATACAATCCATAGGAGGACACGGGTAGCTCGGCCAAATTCCGAACGAAGTAATCAATCTGGACTCAGTTTTATGCCATCCCAGCCTCGCCACAAAACTGGGTAGTGATCACCTCCCAGTATTCATCAACTTGTATACAACGACCATTCATCATTTCTCTCGTAATCTAGTCGCTAAAAAAAGTAGACCCGTAAGAGATCTTCAGAGGGCCGACTGGGAAAAATATCAGTCGAATGTAATATCAAACTCTAATGGTATTAATGAGGAGCAATTTTATGTCGCAGCAGATACAGCTTATCAATATAATATTATTGGCGAAATAATCAGTAAAGACATTATGCCATATCGCCAACAAATAGAAAACGATTGTATCACACAAGTCCACCCTGGTGGGATGTGGACTGTAACAAAGCAATAGCGTTAAGACGGTTACGTCTGAAAACCTTCAAGAAATACTCAAATACCGGAAACTATATAAAATTTAAAGAACAGCAGGATAGAGTAAAAAAAGATCATTAAAGAAAAAAAGAAATTAGCCTGGAAAGACCATTGCAATAAGATAAACACCAACCTAAGCGCAAAAGATCTGTCGCATAAAGTAAGGTTTTTTTTAACTATTCTCGGCTAGTATATAATTACCAAACTAATATATCGGATTTCAAAATTTATCCGTAAGCTTGAAACTCCCGTCGAACCTCTAGATCAAAGATCTCTGTTACAGGCGTCGGATAAATTTGCGGACTGACTAGATAGAGAAATCACATGGTCAGAATTAATCAGAAGTCTAGATCATCGGAAAAATTCCTTTGCGGGGGCGGATGGAATACCCTATAGGGCTGTCCAGACGCTTCCAGTCGAAGTAAAAAATATGTTATTAAGGTTTTTTAATAAATCACTAGACGCAGGATATATCCCAGATACTTGGAAAGATTATTACATCTGTCCGATCTTGAAACCCGGTAAAAACAAAAGTGCTTACAATTCATACGAGCCCATATCCTTATACTCATGTATAGATAAAACGATGGAAAATATTATAAAATACAGAATAGAATGGTGGGCCAACCGCTTATACGGGTTTGAAAAATCTTTGAGCACCAGAGATGCCCTAAAAGCCTTAATAAACCTCCTTCAAATAAGTCTTTCTAGGAACTGGTATTTCATTATTATGTTTATTCATCTCAAGTCCACATATCATAGTGTGTGCATCTCAATAACCCCTAATCGAAATACTCATTAAGTTAGGAATTTTCAAAAAGAGACAAACATAGAACAGAAATCCTATCAGAGCTGCATACCTTTACAGTTTCAGTAACGCAGATAGTGGCAGATTCAACGTCGAATTTAGCTGCATTAGTGTATAAATCTATAAAATACCACAACATAGAAATATAGAAATAACAAATAAGAAAGAGGGTTAAGTAAAAGAAAAAAAACAGGCTAAATGACGAAGGCTAAGCCAAAAAAAAAAAAAAAAATTATATACATAATAGAACAGGAATAATTAGACAATGTAAATAAAATTAACAAAAAACTAAACTAATAATGAAACACAAAATGAACGGTACTATGCGCTGATATACTACTTATAAAATATTGGAAATAAAACGAAAAAGACAATATAAATGAAATGAAAAACAAAAACAAAAAAATATTTTGGTTGCCTTTACGTTTGTTTTCAAATTCGCGCCACGACTGCTTGCAGTACATGTTTAATTCTTAACTGTTATTTCTATTATCACACGATTTTTTTATTTGTAATTACAATATTTACTAAATTTATATTCCCTCTACCGCTTAAAATAATACTTAAATTCGTCATTTGAAGTCATCAATCATGTCGAAATAAAGAATTCGGCTCGCAAAACCAGTACGCCCGATTTCGACAGCAATTCTACAAATGTTCGAGTCTAGTAAAATTCCAGGAAGAGTAGTGTACAAAATATTGAACCTTAAATCGTGTTAATTAAGATGTAATTGACTGCTAAAGCTATATGATTCGATATTTGTCTTGTGGAGAACGCTGTCTGCGTACAACCTACATGTTTGGAAGTTGGAACAGAGTATTCGTTACGAAATATGTCATTTCCTAGTAAAATTATTATTGTGTTGGTCTGTTTACATATTTTGGAATTTCGTCTTTGCCCGTTTTCGCATTGAATTGGCGAATTATCAATGCCGTTTAGAGGTCGTTGAAAAAGGTTTCAAACCTAGTTTCTGTGCCGCTAGCGCATGGATATCTGTATTAGTTAAATTTTTACCAGTTTAGCCGTTAACGATTTTTCCATTCTCACGGTTATTAGAATTCCAACTTCACTGTCACGCTTTGAACTATTATTTCCTGGTCGTTGCGATAGCTTAGTTGCTAGAGTAAACAACGGCTTTTTACTGCGCAAGTCTCAGGTTCGATCGCGGACGATCACAGAAATTATTGCAAAAATTAAATTAAATAACCACTAATAATCACGCGGAAGGCATTACTAATCCACCACGAGTATTTGCGCGCTGTTTAGTATACAGACAGACGCAATACATTTATGTATCGATAAGTATCAATCACAATAGCAGGTCCAAGTACAGTCTTGCATGTACACATTCGTACTCTATGCCTATGTCTGTATAATTAAACTGTACAAATAGGTAGTCACGACGCTCGGCATCCTGCAGTACGACTGATGTATAATAAAAGGTTTATCTTCGGTCTTGTAACTCTACCCAATTTCAGGCTATTTCGTTACGTTAAAATCCATGATATTAATCTGTAATTGAATAGTTTTCGGTGCTGCACGTTTTTTAACTTGCCTGCGGCAACCTTCGGGAATTTCATGTATCTATCTTGATCAATTTTCCCCTGTATTCGGTGTTTTTTGCTGGTTACCCGTCTTCCACGCGTGAACCGTTATTCAACGATACCGCATGGTCAGTCGTAAAACCATTTATTGGTTTTTCACGGAATCACTGTAGTAATTTCTAATGCTTATTGAATACTGTTTTTATTCTTATTAACGTTGATTACATTGTTCCTATCCTGTTTTCGGCGTTTTACTTGGTTTATTATTAGCTATTGCAGCAGCATTGACAATTAGTTCCTATATCCCCTCACCCCACCCGCACCCCCACCCGCACCCTTTATTAGCTTATCACAAGCATACATCTCTCGGCTTAACAGAAGTTACCATGTGACGGTTGGACTGTGGAAGCTAGGATCCTTGCAGTTTATAAATAAAAAAAAATTACATTTAGGGAATTCCTCGTTTTTTTTTGTTTTTTTTTTTGTTTTTTTTTAGCTTTGACCCGTTTACTACGGACATTAATCCGACTGAAAGGTAATTTGTAGTAATGGTAGAGCTTTTCCGTCTGTTTTTTTCTATTTTTTTCTTTTAGCGTCTTTGTTAATTCTTCAATCGTCGTACTAGTCGTTATTTTTTAATTAAAATATACTGAAATGGTAATTAGCTTACGTTTCACGGAGTTCACTTTCCACGTGTATTTTTTGATCGTAATGAACTTAGATAAGGGATTTAAAAAGTCAATAACTGCAGCTAAGAAATCATCAACGTTTTTTCTAACGTAAATTTCCGTATCTGTTTACTCATACTCGAATAAGCACTTCGGTCGCGTATCAGTTTATCTTCCTCCTTATTCCGTTTGGCATTCATGAATCATCAATTTCAAAATATTTTAGATCACGTTATTTGAGTTTTGTAAAATTTAGCCGAACCCCTAATTAAAAGTAACAATAAAAAAGAAATTCAGAAGCGGGAAAATAGGATAGGTTAAAGGAAAGAAGAGAGAAGGGGAATTTAATATGGGTAAAATGACTTATTTGGTTTTGCGCCAGGCCTAAAAAAAAAATTATAACTGCTGATTAAAGATAATTTAATCGACATACCGACGACTTTATATTTTATTTTATATTAGTATAGTTTACTTTGTTTTAGAAAAAATAATTATTATTTAATTTTTCGTCTAAGAAAATGCGGATTAACATTACCAAGTCGATAATAAGTTTTAAATTTAACAGTTTTTGAAAAAAATGCTTTCTTACAAAAAATAAATACCGACTTCAAGGTTTATTATAAAAATTTAAAAATGCACTAAAAAGTAAAAAATAATTACTCCCAATAAAAAATATATATCAGAGTGATATAACACTTAAGTGGTGATATCGTAATTCTTATACAACATTAACGTTTTGGGGTTGGCATCAAATTCATGTTACAATATCTAGGAACAATTTAATGAACATTTAACGCAGTTTTTAATTATTATTATAATATGAATTTGATGTCAACTCCAAAAAGTTAATGTTGTATAAGAATTACGATATCACCTTAAGTTATATCACTCTGATATATATTTTTTATTGGGAGTAATTATTTTTTACTTTTTAGTGCACTTTTATTCAATTAAATTAAAACATTTCAATAAGAACAGATATTTCCACGGTAAAAATATCAAAAGCCACATTTCCATGGTAATTTGGCAAATTTATAGTATTTTAAGTCAATAAATCTAATCCGACGGCGAAAACAATCATGAATGAAAAGCATCCAAAAAGCTTCAATCTCCCGCATTATTAAGGATAACTCAAAAACTATCGGTCAGATCTTGATCAAATTTAAATGGGACCACATGAGAAACACCACCTTTCAAATAAAAGAAGAATCATCAAAATCAGTTCACCTAGAAGAAAGTTCTGTGGTAACACACATAAAAAAAAAAAAAAAAAAAATACAGTCGAATTGAATACCTTCTCCTTTTTTGAAGTCGGTTAAAAAAAAAAAACGTAAATAAATAAAAATAAAATAGTCGAATTAAATTTTTTACCGTTTCAACCATTTTTTCTGTTATAACGTAGTTACTCTCCCGGTTGTTATTAAAAGTTATAAAACTCTAATAGAATATATATATATATATATATATATATATATATATATATATATATATCGAACAGTTAATTATCAGTTAGACGCATCGATTTACATCGTCACCTAACATTTGAAAGCTGTTGTCAAATCAAACTTAAACATTACAATCTCTTTTACCGATTTTGGGAGGCTTTCATTAAATTACTGCCCACCAAAAAAAGCAAAAAATGTCCCAGTCTAAAATTATCTTATGTGTACCATCACCGCTTTTAGCTCCTAGTAACACTCTCAGTTTTTTTTTTTCTTTTTTTTTTTTTTCGTTGGGCGCGTCAACTCAGGACATTTACCCAACACAGAGGACTAACAAATAATGAAACGTAGGGACTTGAAAGTTAAATCAGGAAGCGATTAGAAACAGAAGAAATGAAGGTAGCCAATATAGGAACAACAGAAATAGAAGGAAGAGCAACAATGTAGTGGGCACAGTAAGGGGTCGGGAGGCCAAGACCAAGCAAAGCGTTCTGAGGAGATAGATGAGCATTCGAATAGAAGGTGATTTACATCACAGGTCAAATTTAAGATAGGAGGATGGAAGGGACACAAGGGAGACTGAACAATATTAAAACGAAAGAGGGAACTCAGTTCGATCACAGTTCTCCTCTGCGCAAGTCGCAGTCCAAAATAGTTCTGTCGCAAAAATAATCGTGAGTATAATAAAAGCGGATTCCTAGTAGGAAAAAGGTGGTTCGATATTCTCTTCGGATCTACGCTACATGAAAAGCCGGGTTCCACAATTCTCAACCGCTTATTTAGACTTCGTACCTCATTAACGCGCAGTCGAAAGGTAGAGGAAAAATGGAAATTATTATTAAATTTAATTTAATTTCACACACTGCAAACAGCGGGAATATTTAAGCATTCGCGAGAAATAATGACGGTGTGTGGGAAATTGTAGTGGTTCGCATTATTATTATGTGCGACTGGTGATTCCCGCATCATTCCGGTAGTGAATAATTTGCATATTCCGTTTCGCGGGCTCTTTAGAGTAGCCGCGATATTATCCAAAACCGGGCGAGCCTCATTATTACCGGTCGCGCTGACATTCGTGCGGCTTCTTTTACACCCCCTTTTCCTGTACCCGTCTCCTTCTTATATTGACGGCGAAAGTTTTAATGTTAGCCGAGCTGCTACCAGTTATTCTGTTCTCGGCTCGTTTAGAACGCTAATTAATGCGTCTGCAATCGTTCGAATTTGACGGTAAATTTTAATCCATTTCATAATTATTCGCGCAGATTAGCCGGACTAATTCAGATTAATCGAATTAAGAATTAAAGAGTATATCACTTTACTTATAATACAAGCTCGCTCCACCGACCCGGATAATATTGTCTTCTAATTGGATATGCGGTTGGATTTATTTCTGCCGAGTATAAAAAAAAAAACAAGTTCAGTCAAGCATGATTTTTCATGCGCTGAGGATTCCGCACGTTAAGTTAAACATAACTATAATTTACATTTACATAATGCACTAAATTCGAAACAAAGAAATTACGATTTTTCAGGTCTCAAAAGGGGGAAAGAACACGTCACTTTCTATGCTTTTTTGAAATTTTCGTCTAGTTTGAACGTTTCGTTAAGGAAATAAAATGCGATTTTGTTGCCGACAAAAAGCGATCTTTCCAGATATCGCGTGGCCCGAAAAAAAAAAAGTATTTTTTTCAAAAATTTTGAACTTTCAATGCTCCGAGAGTCCAAATTCAAAGTTGGATACCCGAATGCTACAAACTAGAGAAATATACGGAGATGAGCACATTTTCAACCTCGTTTAAAATTTTTAACTATAATATCGGCGGCGCTGGACACATCATTTTTTGCGATTTTTTGAATCTTTCAGCAAAACTCGATTTCACCGCCCGAAAAATAGTGTGATCTTTCCATCGATTTATCATATGCCCGGAAAAAGAAAAAAAATTCGAAAATTTCAATCTTTCAGCAGCACTTCGGGGAGCCTAATTTTAACATTAGAAACCCGGATGTTCCAAACTAGCCGAAATATACCGAAATGTGCATATTTTTAACCTCGTTTACAATTTTTAATTATAATATTCACGTCGCAAGGAGGGACTACACGTGATTTTTTGTGCTTTTTGAACTATTCGTCTAGTTTGAAAGTTTCGTTAACGAAATGAAATGCGGTTTCGTTCTCGACAAATAGCAATCTTTCCAACGATATGTCACATGCCTAGAAAAAAAATATTTTTTTCAAAAAATTTCAAACTTTCGACGTCCCGAAGATCTAATTTTAATGCTAGGAACCCGGATGTTCCAAACTGGAGAACTATACGAGGATTCGGAAATTTTTTTAATCCTGTCGAAAATTTTTTATTCTTATTCTCACGCTGCAAACACGCTATTTTTTGCGGTTTATTTTCGTCCAGTTTGAAAGTTTCGTTAAGGAAATGAAGTACGGTTTCCTTCTTGACGAATAGAGCGATCTTTTCATCGATATATCACAAGTCCGGAAAAAAAAAATCTTTTTTTTTTCAAAAATTTCGAGCTTTCGCCGCTCTGAGAGCCTAAATATAAAGCTGTAAGCTCGGCTATAGTTTTCCTATAAAGCGGTGGTCCTTTATACGTACGTTCGAGATACGTTTTGGTTTTCGTTACTTTTGTACTCGAGCTGTTGTTTACGTAAACATAATTTTTTTGCCGTTTTTTGGGGCCAAGGTTAGGAAGGGTCTATATAATTTTTTAATTGTAATTTTTTGCTTTTATGAAAGAGCTTCTATGTTTTGTTTTATGTTTTGAATTTCACCTTTAAAGCTTTTATAAATCATTAAGTGATTTCTGAGGTCGTTTTAAATTCCATATTATATATTTTTGACGCCCTTTTTTGGGCGTTTTGCCGCTCAGGGTAATCGGTTAGCTTGAAGTTATAGATATTGTTTTAAAGAAAATTTTAAATGTAATTTATTATGTAATTTTGAAGTTTATAAGTCAAACTTTTCGTGAGTTATTGCATATTTTAATTGAATATTTTTGACGTTTCTGAACCATCTTATTAGGATTCCTTACATTACATGTGTACGGAATCCTAAAAACAAACGACAATTTTGAAAACAAAAAGATTTTTCTAAATAAATATCGGACGTATTTTTTTAGACATCTATTGCTCGCGGAACAGATGACACATTTTTAATTAGAGACTATACTTGAAATTCAGATCCTATTAACCTTCGATCAGACGACATTGTTATAAATATCAATGAAGTAATTAGCCAGCTGCCATAGCATATTGAACAGTGCTGTTTTGTTCGGGTACGACCCGATATTCTCATTCTGTAAATTAAGAATATACGGAAAATTCTTTTGACACTGGCATAACTCCCCCCCCCCCTCATAAAAATAAAAAAAAACAAAAAACAATCAAGTAATTGGGAAAATCTCAAGCCGCACACTACAAAATTAGGACGTTCTGTGTTTGCCAACATCAATAAATAGCTAGCCAGCTACCGTGTCTTAGTTGGTTAGGTAGTGGTGTTTCCTTCAGGCAAGTCTTAATATCTCATTGCCGCACATTAACACTTCCGAAAACTGCATTTGCGCCGCGTAAATTCCCATAGTTAACGTACCAAAAAAAAAAAAAAAAAAAAAAAAAAAAAAAGTTAAAAATAAATAACATGTAAAGAAGTACCTTAACATATATAAACTAATAATTCAAACAACTAGCGATGCTGCTACGAATCCATCAGTTTGTATGAAATATTTATGAATTTTTATTTCTTTTTCATTATTGTTTTTCTAATGCAATTAAAATGTTAATGAAATAGCCATCTATACGCATGCAAATAAATTGTTTCGGTGTACAAGTTTTCCAATCGTGATATACAAGATGTGGCTATTAAATAACGAGACTGCGCGCGCTATGGGTGCCCTAGAGGAGTAAGGAGAGAAACGAGTACGGCAGAAAAGACCTTGAAGTGTCTACTAACACAGTTCCAAATCACGTTTTCACAACTATAGTATAGTATTTTTGCTATAAGTGCTTTTCTGTAAGGCGATTCAAAGGTTGTAGCGGTTTTTGTTTTACCTTTTCCATTAAATCAAAATGAGTTCTTTTTAGGTCAGACTTCACCTTCGGAAACAAAAAGAAGTCGCACGGAGCCAAGTCTGGTGAATAGGGCGCGTGTTCGGGTACTGGAATGTTTTTATCAGCTAAAAACTGCTTCGCAGACAGCGCGTTATGGGCAGGTGCGTTGTCTTGATGCAGAATCGTCCACAACTTGTTTTGCCACAACTGCGGTCTTCTTCTACGAACTCACTCTCGCAGGGTTGCCAACACTTAAAAATAATAATCTCGGTTTAAAATTTCGACCCTCTGGAAGCTCACACAACGATCTGCGCGCATAATTTTATTGACTTTGGCAACGGTTGCAGGAGTTGAAATCGAGACATATCATCGACCTGGACGTTGTTCATTTTCAGCACTCTCTCGACCTTCAGAAAATCGTCGGCACCAAAAAAAAAATACGTGCTCGTGACAGAGGATTCTCACCGTAAGCTTCTTTCAGTAATGCATAACACTCGGGGTTGGAGTTTTCTTCAATTTCATGAGAACTTTTTCAGATTAATTCGTGTTTTTCGTCACACATTGTACCCGACGCGCAAAAAAATCACGTACTCTTCAACACTCGACAGAAAAAATACTACTATAGAAAATGTGGTTTGAAACTGTGTTAGTAGAAACCTCATACTTGTTTCCCTCCTTACTCCTCTAAGGCATCCATAAAGCGCGCAGTCTCGTTATTTAATAGCCACACCTCGTTTTCATTACCGGCAGGTCGTTCTTTCACAACTCCTACATTTCTAGATGTGTAATTTACGCGCAATTAATTGTTACCGATTAGCATTGAACACTGTTTAAACGTTTGCTCAATTAAAAATTGAAATATCTTCTTTCACTACTACACAAGTAGATTTATTATTATTATTATTATTATTATTATTATTATTATTATTATTATTATTATAGTATCAGCATTGCAGCTATTACATTTCAATTGGAATTATTATTTTTAATCTTTGTTTGCTCATCATCTGTGTGACCGTCGTAAAGGTAAAGAGCATTAAAAATAGTTCTCGATAGTTGTTCGGTAATCCTAAGAAGTAAAAATAACAAAAAGACTACTGAAAAATTATAAAAAAACATTAATTAAATCGAATGATACGTTTGCGACAACGCTATAGGAAAATACAAATTTCAACTATGTAATACACAATGGACAACGTTATTTTATTTATTTTTTTTGTCCGTCTGTTTGTCAATATGAACATTAGCCCAAGAACAAGGGAAGAAAAGAAAAGTGTGTAATCTTTGCGCGATCGATGATAGTAGACAGAAAGGACACAACAACCGGTTTAATGAAAAGAGAAGTAAGAGAGGATGAAGGATGCGCTTTAATGAGAGTAGGTCTATTAGTGAATGTTTAGCAGCAGCGGAAGGGCATTCCAATAAGATATATTCAGCATACCCCATATATGTACATATAAAGTAAGGACACGAAATAAAGATATAAATGAATAGTGGAAAAGCGGTAACAATCTGTGTACAAAGTGCAGAGACATATTGCAGGGAGAGGTGAACGGCTGAAAAAGAAGAAAAGTCGGATAACCAAGGATTAAGATCTGGTTGAATGGATATCAGAATTTAAGAATAGAGAAGAACAGGAGTTACTCCATAATATAGAATGAGGAGTAGCAGAGAGATATGCGATGTTTTGAGGCTTTCAAAATCGCTGAATAATCTCCCGGTAAAAGAAGCTAAATGAGCTAGGAGAAATCCGTAAACTCGATCCCATATTATCTAGGTATCCGTAAAAAATCAATTTCGGTAGAGTGACGAAAGAGCGCAGATTGTGAATTCTCGGACCAGGGGTAATATGAAAAAAAAAAAAGGTTATGAAATATGCGACGGAAGTTGTATTGCCACACCGACCACCGTAAATTATTGTTTTTTTTTTTTAAGAATGACATAGTTGAAATTTTCCCGTTCTATAAGCATCCTATAGATGCACTCTACCGTTGCCTGGGGGTCCACAGTTTTATATATTAATGACTACGTCACTCCTAGTGTCCAAGGTACACTAAATTTCTCGGTCCCATGATTATAATCATATTTTGTAGTGGAAAACCGTAATTTTGTAATGTACATTGTCAATCCTGTTACGTTCCATGTAGTAAGAAGAAAATATCGGCTATTTAGTTTTATAATTATCTAATTCACGTCGATAAATGTAAGTAGTGTTTTTTTGTTTTATTTTTTTTTTTTTTTTGTATTTTTTTTTTATTTTTGTTGCGAGAATTAGCCGCCAATTTTAAAATTCGTTACTTTTTCTTATGTTTTTATTTCAAATAATAGTTTACATGTTCAATTTTGTTTTATCGAATTATATAAGAAATGTTTTTCTTATTTCGTTACATTTTTAATAACCATCAAAGTCTGCCCATCTTCAGTTATGGGTAACAGCTAGTTTATAATGCTTAAATTTTAATTTAAAAATATTGCATAGCCGTGTGGTGCTTCTAGCTCGATGCACTAAAAACCGCGAAGAACAAAAATCTCGTAACATTTCGGCGCGATATTGAATGTATTTACGCTCTGTGACTATCGAAAATAGCTAATTTGAATTTAAACGAATTTTTTATGTAGCTGCACCGTAATTGAACACGCATAAATGACGAAATCGAAAGAACGAAATCGATTTAAGAGAATCGATTAATTAACGAAATAATAAAATCCAAAAAAAGAAAAAAAAAAATAATGATTGGTGCAAGGAGTAAATGTACATTTTGAGCGTAGTGAGAAAATATTTTATGTTATTATTTTATTTACTTCTTTTTTTCCTTGTTCTGGCTTTCATTCTTTTTAGCTGGGGTTTTAAAATTATTTCATATACGTCTTCCCTATGTTGGTATTTCTAATGTACATATAAAAAGAACCGCGCTACTCGCAGGGGAACAAATCTACTTGTGTGCGTCGGTAGAGTATATGAAAACTAGGCAATATTTTACTCATAAAAATTTTCTTTCGCTAGCACATTTCTCAGAACATTGTCTTATCTTCTGGCACATTCGTTACAATCAATTGTTTTCATCTTTCTCAAATCGGTGACGGTATTGTCCCGCCATTCTTATAAATCTTCGTTATACAGTTTGGCGCTGTATATTTACGGTGGAATCGTACACACTTTTCATTATTTCATTATGCTCTTTTCCCTTTCTTCCTCGGCGGAGATTTTTGCAGCTTTCATATTAGACGAAGAATAATCGCCTTTTTATCAGCGTGACGTACATCCTCCTTGGTTCGGCCGTTTTGCTACATCTTTGTCGACGACTGATTTGCAATACTCTGGGCAGTCTATGTAAAAACTAGTGCAGAATTTTGATTTTTTTATATTTACTTACTCGATACTCCGCTAAGCTAAATATATTCATTGCTCGGTGCGGACATCTACTTCGTCATTGTCGTACGTGAATTAAGATCTTTCGTATTTAACAAATTCTATCGTCGTCGTATTAATGACGTCATTTTCAACGACGAATCAGCTTAAAATGTACACATTCAGTAAAAATAGGCTGTTGCGTTTAAGTAATCCATTGCTGTAAATATTAACTTGCGATCTTATAGATTATTTATTATTTCGTTCTACCAATTGTTACTAACTTTCCGCTTTATTATCCGAAAATTGCTTTTGATTTCGCTATTTCAGAGTATCCAGTTTCTGGTGCGGAAAATACATATCCTCCTTGTTGCGTGATACGACACATTAAACAATTTCGTTGTTGGCGTGGTCTTTGGATGCCGTGTTTTTTAATCGCTTTGTAAATCGTCCATTTCCCAGGGTTTTTATTTATTTATTTATCTTTTTTGATTTTCTCGGGAGGCTCGTCAGCCGACGATATTAACCCAGCGCAAGAGAAAGTTTCCTATCATCTGTGTCAGTCTACCGACTCGTATATTATAAAAAAAATAATAATAAAAAAAAAAAAAAAAAAAATATTATACTGATTTCCATGCTGGTTTTCTTCTTTTACGCGGTGCTCTTTTCTGCTTGCCTCTTCGCGCATAATTAATTTTTCCAGATTGGCCAGAGTAATACATTTCGGTTGTCTCTAAGTTTCGCTAATAGTTTTCAAATTAAAAGTACGAATAGCGGAAGCTAAAAAAAAAACGTAAGTAAAGTAGGTTTATTAGATATCTTTTTTCATTAACACGAACAAGGAGTTGTTGCAGCTTTTTTTTTGTTTTGTTTTTCAGATCAGAAACTGTTCCAAATTCATAAATTATCTACTGCTTTTTTTAAGATCAATAAACGATAAACAAAAAAATCGATAAATAAGATGATACTTTTTTTTTTTTTTTTATTTTCACTGTACCGGCTTAAGAGGCCGTAAACCGCGCCAGCGACTTCCACCTTAACCTACGAAATAAATCACGTCAATCCCTCCAACGAGAGAATTAGGTCCGAGATACCAATTCTGCTATGAGGATGTGCTAGGAAATGTATAATATCAGTTCCCGGCCCCCGTGGCTACAATGCGACTTGGCATTGCCCATAGAACCCTGGTTAAAGAATGTATTCCATATAGCACCTAGAGACACCATGGCAGCAAATACACTCAAGCACCCCCCATAGGAGTCCAGGAATATATAAAGTTTATAGCCCACACTATGGCCACAGATGCGGTTATGCATTGCCCATAGAGTACTGGTAGAAGCCGTTCCGAGTAAAGGATTAGCGTAATGTGTAACTATCATACAGCAAGTATGTTCCTTATATAGGCAACGGTCTAAATATTTCAATATCACGGAATAATTTAAGCGATAAATGCTATTAAGTAATAGGAAGGGCGTCGCGGCACCTATATTCCTCCTCTTAAGCCTTCGTCTTGGATTATCCGGAAGAGTATTAGTATACATTCTATTTATGTGCGGGTTAGTATTTGATTTTAATTTTTCAAAGAATTTTTGATACTGTAGTCGAGTGCACTGCTTTAACATATGGAATATCTAGATCATTATGTAATGTTAAGTTAGAGACATTCTTTGGAGCTGACGTGATTGTTCGGAGAATAATTGACTGTTGCCTTTGGATCTGTAAGAGATTGCTTTTACTAGAGTTCCCATATAACTCAAGTCCATACCTCCTTAACGGCGCTATGACCATCAAGTAGACAGATCGTTTCAGCTTTAGATATAGAGTGGACTTCTTTCCTGTATCAAAAAAGTCGATATAAAAGTCAATGTATAAATCGATAAAAAGTCGATAAATCCCACTTTCATTTTTTTTTCATACCTTTATTATTTTTTTTACGTATATATATATATATTATATCTTGGCTACTAAACCACGAAAAAACGATGTTCTAGTCAAATGTCGCGAACAAGTTAAATAATTTAAATATTCAGCTTTCTTAAGCGGAACTGATTTAAAAAGTCACTTTGCACATAAAAGTAGCATCGGCGGACATATACAGCGCTATCGTAGTAATTGATGGGTGTGCCAGCCAAACCGACTGAAAGTTTACGATAAAGGCGAATCATTTATTTAATAAGCCAACGAATGAGGATAGTTTGAAAACGTAGTGGAAAGACCTTTGTCGCCGAAACCGGTAGACATCACATGTAGTTTTTCTCAAACAAACGATTAAGTACGGACACTTTTTTCTGTTTACATAGCGTAACGCATTAATAACGTCTATTTCTTATATCGTCGGTGTACGCTTAAACTGATACTCCCGAGAGGGCAATGCTTGATAAAAGTTCTATTTTGCCATCGTCCGAGCTTTTACAAAAGCCGGCTTTTCCCCGGAATTTTACTCGAAACAGGATTTTTTCGTTTTCCCCAACTTCAGTTAGGGCACACTCGTAGTTATTTCAGCGGCCGGCTAATAATAGTGTGTGTAGAAAATTCGCGGAAAAATTATCAAATCGGAAATAGGCAACAAAGACATTTATATATAGTATAAACTGACTTAATTAGTTTTTACGTAAATGTAGAGATTTTTGTGCGGGGCAGGTCAAATCTAGTTGTTCCATATTGGAGATCCTAGATGAAATTGGGCACTTTCTCTTTTATTTTTTTCGGTATTTTCGTTTATTCCGTTTTAAAGTTTGACTATTCGTTTATTTATAGTTTTTTTTTTTTTTGGGGGGCCCCGGGGTTGTTTTTCAGACTCGTTAAAAAATTATCATAGTGTAGTAGAAAATCATATTCTAATATGTCCAATGTAATGGAGAAGAGATGAAACAACTTACTTAGTGTAGACACGAACGATGATATTACATAGGAGGACGAAAGTGAAAGAATAAGAGAGCGGCACTGAATGGAAAACGAAGGCGTAGGAATTAAAGATAAAATGTGTTCGATAGAAACGAACATTCGGAGAAAATACGACTGACATTACAAATGAAATCTAAATTTTATCTGTATGAATAGGAGAAACGAAGAAGAAGTTTAAAACAAGATGCTGATAATAGACCGAAAACGGCAAACAACGACGAAAATGAGCAAAGTAATTGACTGAATCGACAAGTAAAAGGACATTTGCAAGGGGAAAGAAAGATATTTGCCGTTGCACAATCTTTACGGATGAAAATTCTTTGACAGAAATTTGGTATGGGAACTGTGTATGGGGCTCCGGGCTGATTGTTGGCTTCAGTACCAGTCAGACCAAAAACCGACAAAAGGTTAGTTTGGTGGTCCGAGCTAAATGTCCGATATGAGTGAAAGAAAAAAGTGGATAGCGATCTGCAGGCGTATCGATTGAATGATACTAAATATCACTAAATTTAAAAAATTAATAATGTTTAAACTAATAACTAAATGTGTCTACGATATTTCAGTATTTCCGAGTGTAGTATATGTACTGAAATACACACGTCGTTTTTATAGCGATATTATTACCAACGGGAGGACCAACAATAGAGTGTTTTGTCGCTATTATAGATTTCGAACATTTTAAAATTAAATGCACACCTACAAGGCAGACCAGAAAGAGGGACGTTAAGAGTAAATGAAAAATACCTGCGTGAATTTTATATGCAGCGTTTTATTGATATTTCAGTTTGGCCGTTGTAATCTCTTCTTTCTTTTCTTTATATTCTTAATTGGAATTAAAACAAGGGCGAACTTTGTTTTGAACTTTTAACGTTTCATCAGAACTTATCCGATGAAATTTACAGACTAGTCTGCTGCTGGTTACACAAATATTAGTACATTACTCTTAATTTTAATTTTAATTCAACGCGCTAAATTGAATTGTAATTTCGCCGAATTAATATTTTACTAAATTCACCGTTTCCGCGATACGTACGATTTGGTTAATCGTAACTTTATTAAAATAGATAAAATACGATCAGTGAGTAAAATTATTCCGCACACAGAGACTGATGAAAGTTACGCATATTACGTCTCTCTCTCTCTCTCTCTCTCTCTGTATATGTATGTGGGAACGAGACCATGTTGAAAATTATGCTTTTTTTCAAAATCTACCGTTTTAAATTTATAAAAATAAATATTGTTAAACGGCATTCATCAGAAGATTTTTCTTGTTCTATCTTTGTCCAACATTTCAATATTCGTTCTCTCATAGGCTGCTCGTGTTCTATGCGGTAAGTGGGTCAGACTTTAATTTTTGACAATTTGTTATATTTAAATATTGCATCATTCGCGAGCGAGTGAAACACCGACTGTTGGAAGTCATTCAACGCGATAGCTGAAAAAAAAAAAACACTTTTCAACTTCTGGACGAAAATTTTGCCTCCAAAACACGTGAGCAAACTTTTTTCGGTCGCGTTGTCTCTCTCTCTCTCTCTCTCTCTCGGTGTGGTAAAATCGTTTTAATTTCGTCGAAAATGCCATCTTCCATTAAATTACGCTAAAATAATATTTTTAAAACCGGTTCTATATTTCTGTCGAAAAAGCGACTGTTATCTTGCTTGCATTCTATTTGTGTCGCCGCGGTTAATTAAATATACGCGGTAGGGGCAGGCATTTTTTCATTATGACGTCACTGGAGACCGCTGAAGCACTGTGACACTGCGTTAATCGTGGTTGACTCTGTTTATTGGGAAATATAATTATTGCCGTACTCGAGTATTGTTTCATTTTTTTCGGGAAAAAAAAAAAATTAAAACGTGTCAGATATCTCAGTACGCTGATCAAAATAGTAGAGAACCCTGTTGTTTCCTAATTATGAATGTGCCTCTACTACTCATATAAAAACAGAAATTACGTTATTTTTAATTTATTGTCAGCTGTTATTTCTTACAAAAAGAAAAATTTAACACAGTGCCAATTTCAGCTAAATACGATCGATCCGTGTTGGTCACCATATTACGTCAGAGGGCGGAACACTTGTTACCCTCTGATCACGACTTCGGCCTCGTATTTAGCGTCTTCGGTGCTATACTTGAAATTGTACATCGTGATTTTCGCTAATATTCCACGACCGTTGTTTGTTTGTTTGTTTGTTGTGGACGCGAATAACCTCGCTAATGAGTCCACAACTTTGAAATGTTTTTTTTTTCTTCTTTTTCCGATTTATCACACCGCAAGTGACGCTCTGATCAGTAAGCTGGTTGTTGTGGTGTTATTGTGTAAAGAAGCGGGGGAGAGTAATTCCCGTTAATTGTCAGACAAAAGGATCGTCGTGAGCTAATCTAAAAATCAAAAAATCAAATTGGTTCGATTTTTATGTGCAGCATTGTCTTGAAGTTTTTTTTTTCACGTACCTTTTTTGTTTTAATTGGAATGATAAAACGTTGATAATCATACGAAAGAACTTCTTACGGAAGCTAGGCCAATTTTCTTGTAAAATAAAATGATTCGAATGGTTTTTCTTCGGTTAATAAAAAAAAACTGGAATGCTATGCTCCGTTTCTGTTTCTCATGATGAATTTCGAAAAAAGACTAAAAATCATAAAAATAAAAAAAAATCAACCGATCTAGGTAATAATTTCTTCTTCTAAATTTTCAAAGAAATCCAAATAGAGTGAAAAAAAAATTGAATAACCGCGAAAATTTTAAATTTCTGAACAGAGCTGGAATTAAACCAGATTTCGATCTGAATTCTATTTTGCTACATTAGGGCTTTTTAACGGTTTTCCGTGCGTATTATCGGCTCAATATTTGTAGATGATTTTTATACCTGTTTTTACGTTGTAGGTCGAAAATAATTTCTCATACAGAAATTAGTTTTAGCCAATAGGAGATTAATGTGTTTGTATTACACGGTGTGGTAATCTAGAAAAATCATTTTTAACCGAACAACCTCTTCTGTAAATATTATTTTAAACGTCTTTGAGAAAATTTCCAGTGAACCTTATTGTGTTGACAAAAAATTAGTAAAATCAATAGTAGATTTTTTTTTTTTTTTTTTTTTTTCTAATTATATTTTCGAAAATTATCATTTTTTCTACTTCTTTAAATAAATTTTAAAAGTAAAATCACTTCCGACGAAGTCTAATTAGGCCGAAACCAGTGTCAAGCGGGGAAGATTGCAGACCTCGCGCGTATATGACGAGAAATAAAATTTTTGCGAAATTTTAATATACACTAATTTTTCCGAAGCAACTTTTTAAAATATCGATAGGGACCGTTAGTGACCCGCGAAATATGTAACAGTATTTATACACCTTATTGGAAATCAGGTTGATTTGAATTTTTTCCTCTCCAACCTTGAATTTGATTTTGAGTTCTTTAAAAACGCCCCCCCCCCCTTCCTCTGTTCAATATTCCGCGCGGAACCTACATACTACTGTCAAAATCCGCCTCCCACACATTGTCGAAGATTCCGAAAGTGTGTTTTGCAAACTATTTTCACTGCCTTCTCGCGCTTCCGATTATAGAATAATACTTTCATTCGTGATCTCTCCTCACTGATCGAGGTCGATCTTCGGCACAATGCCGATAGATTCATAGCCCGTTTCTTTACTTTTCTAATATACGCTTATTCGTAAATTTTCAGTTCGCAGTATCGCTCTCCTTTCGTTAAATGTGACTGCTTCTTCCAAATTATGGTTCAACTACTATACTTTATTTTTCAAATTGAACTATATTTAATTACTCTATTCATCTCTTCCTATAGTTAGATACTTTCTCTACTGAAAATGCTCCACATTTGTCAACTTAATCGCAGAGTTTCCTTCCCGCATCATTTTCTCGCTTCAATCTCTTTGTCTAGTCCTTTTTATTTTTTCACTTCCATTCCACGCTTACTTTCTTTGTGAATTACGTGTTGTCTATCGGCCTTTCACGATGAAAAATTCCTGCTTTATTCCACTCTGCTGAAACTCCCACTGTTCTCGTAGAGGTGCTCCTTCTATTCTCTTTCACTTCTACACTACTCGTGTTATTTATGGTCTTGAATTATTTTTATTTCCTATTCTCTTAAACGTTTAAAAATACAACTCTTTTTTTTGTTACTCTTTCTTTTCAACACTTCTTGAGATGATAAGTGTGTCTTTGTTGACAAATTCGCAAAAAAAGAGCTGAAATATTTTTAATTACTTCAAATGTAAAATATATTTCACCGGCGTGAAGTAAATACATTGTAACGGTACTATCCAGTTACGCCCTCAAGGATGCCCCATCACGATCGTGGTCTCGCAAACACTATTAAATTATTATTCATATTATTATTTTTGATGAAAATAGTGATAGTCTTTCTCTAGAATCTATATCCTATTCTTAACCGACCACCGGTCTTCGCTGAATTAATAAATTCCCGAATATATACAAGAATAAAAACGGATTATCTAAATATAACACAGATTCGTACATATCACCAACGGTCATCCGTAGCTCGTTGGATTGACGGTCCAATAGCTAGATAGAATCCATTAATTTTACTTCTGGCTAAAGTTCCACTATATGTTTTTTCATATTCTCGGGACTTTACGTTCACGTCAATTGAATTTTCGACCGAATCAACTGATCAATTCGGTAATATCACGGCCTCAGCTAATTTTCACTGATACTCGTACTTCCGTTGCAATCGGGAGAAGGCAATAAACAACAATTCCAGAAAAAGGTAAATTTCGACCACCGGTGCCCTTGAAACCGCGTGTTTCTCGATTTTTTCTTGATCAATTACAGTCATTTCAGTGCGATGGGCCTTTCACTCGGTGGAGCCACAAGATAATTCATCCCCGACCGACAGCAGGATCCCACGCAGATTCACATTTTCGCTCCCACCGAGTTTTCTTTTATTTACCCACAGTCCGTGCAACGACATCATCACATAGTTCCCCATATTAGAATATTATTAATTTTACAATATAGATTCAAACATTTAGGCATTTACGGAGAAGTGAAAGTGGCTTATAGTACACAACCTGTGCGCGCTAGTTCCTGCGTGTGTTTGCGGTACAGGGACCATCCGGAAAACGTGTATTACTAACAGTTCCGTGTATATACGCACAATCGGGCTTTAGTTTTAATAACAAGTTATATTAAACTATGTCTGCTCGCGCGGAGAATTAGCACGAATTAAACATGTTCGCGGCGGTTTTGGAAAAGCTCCAAAATATTTAGTTTCCAGGCTGCATTTAAATTGAAATTTTTTCGCTATTCCGAAATTGATGTACCGTATATCTCAAAGAAAGCTGTATGATATTCTAGTGCACGTAAATCATTTGGTTATGAACGGAATTCGGTAGAGCCTTTTTGGAATTAGTCTGTAATGAAGTTATTCGACTTTATTTGAAATGGTGTATGTGTGTGTGTGTGTGTGTTAGTGTGTGTGTATGTGTTAGTGTGTGTGTGTGTGTGTGTGTGTGTGTGTGTGTGTGTGTGTGTGTGTGTGTGTGAGGGAGGGGATATATTTACTGCGAGAATATAATTAAGGACGGTGAGATTTGAATAAGGAGGGCTAAGGTGTATTTTATTCGCGACTTAATCGTTTGAAAAATTTCTAATTAAAACTAATAAGTCTTTTGGCACATTTCTTGAAGATTAGGAAATGCTTTAATGTTATCCGTATTTTTTTGAAGAAAGAAATCGCCTTTGGAAAAATGTTAGCCCCGTTTACGGTGGCGAACGTCTGTGTAACAACATGTGTCTCCTATTGGCATTTTCTCAAAAAATCCTGGCCGCCAAAAGATGGCCCCAAACTTACCGGCAATCATTCGCCGAGTCTCATTAACATTTTAATTTCTACCGGCTTAGCGTTAACAGGTAACAGAAAAAAGCTCACGTAACCGTGTGCTCGCTTAACACTGTATCTGCCTAGAGTATTGCAACGTGTTCGTTTAAGTCGTTTTTAAAAGTTTTTTCAGTAACTTGGTCTTGCGACTGATTTTCGTATATTCCCTAACAGTAATATGTCACGCCTTCGAGAGGTTCAAGATTTGTCTTACTTTTTTTTTTTTTTTCTTCAAAAATTTTCAATTTTCCCACTAATTCCTGTTGGGAGATACAAAAGTTTTCTATGCTCCGTGAAGTAATTTCA
This sequence comes from Icerya purchasi, assembly GCA_039619475.1. Classification (NCBI taxonomy): domain Eukaryota; kingdom Metazoa; phylum Arthropoda; class Insecta; order Hemiptera; family Monophlebidae; genus Icerya; species Icerya purchasi. Next base: position 247,408,190 of record CM077115.1, read on the forward strand.
AGTGTCAGATTAGGGAGTAATAGAGGATTTGTTCCACCCTGAAATTTTTCGCTGTGCTTATTAAGGAACCTAGCAACTCAGCTAACACGATTTAATTTGCTAACCTGATCACACTTCGATCTATCGATGTGAAGTTAAAAGTAAAAATATGAACCGTTTTCAGTATTTGAAAAAAAAACAAAACAAAACGTAATGCATTACGTAATATAAATCTCATAAATCTAACTTATTTCTGTCGCCGAATATCACGACAGGCTTTGTTCTTACATTCGATATGATAGAAAGTTCCCGCATGTACGATTCTGAAGGTAATTTTTTTTTTTTTTTTAGTTCTGTGGGATTTTTCGCATATTAAAAGAACTTTTTTTTTTTTTTCACCTTCGGCGTTTTTTCTTTCTTTTCCAAAAAGATAAAATAATAACAATAAAGCACGACAAAATCAGATTTATCATAGAGATTTTTGCCGAGTCTTCAAAACACTAACGTAAATATTTTTTATTTTAATTCAGTTTTTTTTTTTTTTTTTTTTTTTAATTTTATTTACTATGGGTTCGTCAGCGAGGACATTAGCCCAAGAAATGGGAATAGAGAAAAAATCAGATTTTTATGCGGCGTGAAACATTCAACAAGAATGTATCAAGCGCCTGGATGACAGAAGGAGAAGGAAGGGAAAGAATAAATGCAGCACAATAGGGAGTAGGAACATTGTTTGATAAGAGAGAGGAGTAAAAGGAAGATTGTTCACATGAAAGTGATGAACATTCGAACATTATGTGATCAGGATCACATACATGTTGACTGTTAGGAGGATGTAAAGGACAATACGGAGATGCCGCGAGAGAGAATCGGAAAAGCGACGAGGGAAGCCAGCTGTGCCCAAAGCGGAGGCGGCATATTGCCGAGATGCTGGAGCGACGCATAAAAGGGAAGTCAAGAAACCAGGAACAGAAAGGAAGAGAAGGCTGGATGGACAAGTAAAAGGAATCCGGGTTTGAGAATGAGGAGTAGTAGGAGTTAAACCATAATTGGTTGTGCGCTGCAGAGGACAGAAAATTAATATTGACGGATGGAAAAGTAGTAAGGAACCTGTCGGAAGAAGAAGCTCGCCGAGCTAATAAGTCAACTGACTCATTTCCTTCTATTCCGGAATGGCTAGGGATCCAAAGGAAATTAACCTGGATTGCACAAAAAAGAAAGAGGTCATGGATCAAGGAACGTATAAAAAGGATTACATAATCAGTAGAGTGGGCAGGCAGAGGAGATGCAACAGCCTGTAGCACGCTTTGAGAGTCTGATAGAATAAGGAAATTATGAGAGACCTTCGAAGATCTGATGAAGAAAAGTGCATGGAGGATAGCAATAGACTCGGCACAGAAAGTTGAACAGAAGGAAGGAAGTTTAAAGGACTCAGAGTGATTTAATGAAGGACAAAGAAAGGCTGCACCAACTCCACTTGGGCTCTTGGAACCGTCCGTGTAGATTGTAACGTGGTTAGAATAGTAGGAGTTTAAGGTATGTAAAAATTCCGATCTAACGGCGTGATGCAGAACGGGTGTAGGGGGAGCAGAAGAGTAAAAGCAATTAATTGGATGAAGAAAGGAGGAAAAGTTAAAAGAAAAATATGGGAGCTTATCGCAAGTGTGGTATGGTAAAAATTGAAGGAGTCGAGTAGAAATAAGAGACAGAATTGGTGTTTTATTGGCACTAAATCGCCAATCCTATAGAATGAGGGAATAAGAAGGAATAAGTGAGGAAGAGGAGATAGGAAGACGTTTAATAAGGAAGCGGTAGCCCAAATAGGAACGCCGAATAAAGAGTGGAGGAATGTGGGTTTCCGCTTGAATAGCAGGGATAGGAGAAGATTTCTGAGCTCCAAGACAGAGGCGGAGGCAAGTATTTTGGACGCGATCGAGCTTGGAGAGCAAAGACCTGGAAGAGTTACCATAAATAAAACAGCAATAATCTAGAATAGAACGGATACAGGATTTGTAGAACATGAGCAAAATGCACGGATCACCTCCCCAGTTCGTATGTGAAAGGGACTTAATAAGGTTGAGCCTTTTTAGTGATGACACGTATATATAGTTAATATGCTTGTGGAACGAAAGACGGCTATCCAAAAATACTCCTAAGTAAGGGAAATGGTTAGCCAGGGGGATCGGATTACTATTTAAGGAAAGACTAACTAAGTAGGGGTCAAAAGGACGAAGAGTAAAGACAACAGCAGAGGATTTCGTTGGAGAGATAGACAGATGAATATTAGATAAAGCGCTTTCCAAAATCGTTAAGTAATGTTGCAGCTGGGAATTAGCGGTGGAGATACTACGATGGGTGGAGTAAATGAGGATGTCGTCAGCAAAAAAAAGGGAAGAGGAGATTGTTGACAGAGAAGCAGTTTTTATAAGGTAAATGTTAAAAAGGGTTGGACTTAGACAAGAGCCCTGCGGTAGTCCACGAAAGACCAGTCTAGAAATAGGTTCGAGCGGAGAAGAGAGAAACATAGTCCTAGATTGGAAAAGGCTAATGACAAGAGCAGAGAAGAAGGGTGGAATATTCAAGGAGAGCATGGAATCGAATAGGGTGGGAAGGTGGACATTATCAAAGGCAGCAGAGACATCGACGAAGGAAGCAATGAGGAATTTTTTGTTGATAAAAGATAAATACACATCTGACAAGAAAGTACTGATACAATCGAGAGGGCCGCGTCCAGGGCGAAATCCAAACATATTATTTGGCAATACTTTATTGTGCTCAAGCCACCAAATTAGCCGTCTATTAATTATACTTTCAAACAGCTTTCTGGCACAGGGAGCAAGTGAGATTGGTCGAAGAGAGGAGGAGTTAGGTTTTGGGATCGGGACAACAATGAAAATATTCCAAACAGATGGAGTAGAACCAGACGAGAGAAATGAATTGAATAAATTTAAGAGGAAACGAAGAGCGGAATCAGAGAGACTTTTTAGAACGAGAAAGGGAATTCCGTCTTTACCAGGAGAAGAATTAGAAGAATTACGTAAGGCAGCTTCCAGTTCAGTGTAGGTAAAAGGAGTGAATAGGAAATGAGAGGAGGTGAGGGGAACCGGGATGCGACAGGATTCTTGGAAGCTAGGAACGTAACAAGGAGCTAAGGAATTCATAAATGGAATTAATTTGTCCGGAGACAGGATATGATTTGAAAGATGTTGAGCTGAAGAAGATTTAAAAGTCTTCGCCATTTTCCAAATGTGAGTAAGAGGAGTGGAACGGGAGAAAGCGGAGCAGAAATTTCTCCACGAGTTCTTTTTTGCCGTTTTAAGAGTATACCTAGCTTTGGCATTGGCACTTTTGTGAGCGAGAAAATTGGTGAGATTAGGACAGGAACGGAATGTTCTAAAGGTGGATAAACTTCGATCAAAGGCAGCTTTGCACTCTTGGTTCCACCACACAGAGGAAACAAATTTGGACCTTTTATGTGTAGGAAGCTGAGCAGGAGGAGAAGAAAGAGTTAATGCGTTGGAAATAGATTCCATAAAAAGGTCGTATTGAGAAGATGGATTTAAATGCGAAGGAATTAGAGACAGTGAAGAGTCAACGTATTAGCGAAAGATGGGCCAGTCTATCTTAGAGAGAACCCATCTATGAGATTGAGTAGGATTGTTCAGAGTAGAATGAGAAAACTGATTTAAGGAAATGATGATGGGAACATGGTCGCTTCCAAAAGTTCCATCCAGAGTGTTCCATGAGCAGCTAAAACCAAGATTGGGAGATGTAAAAGATAGATCAATGGAACTAGAAGCTAGAGGGTTGCTGACACAGGTGGGTGTACCGTCATTAAGGAGAAATAGATCATTTTGAAGAATGAAATTTTCTAGGACTGCACCATTATTATTATAGTTAGTGCAACCCCAGAAAGGTGAGTGAGCATTCCAGTCTCCGCCTATAATAAAGGGAGTCGAAAGAGAGTTAATGAAAGTAGGAAACGGAAAATCGCGTAAATCAAAATTAGGAGGGAAATAAGCGGAGATGATGTTAAGTGGGTTACCAGAATCATTAGGAATTGAAACGTGAACTAGATTGGGGAAAGGAGGGTTGGGAGGAAAGGACGGTTGGAAGTTGTTATGAGTAAGAAATACGATGTCATTTCTAATTAGGATAGCTGCGCCTCCATAACCGTCCGCGCACTTAGAACTAATAAGGGAGAATCCCTTGAAATGAAGGTCAGATGAGCTTTTTAGCCATGTTTCAGAAAGCAACGCAATATTAATATTATGTTGATCTAACAGCCTCTCAAGAGAGGGTTTGTTAGCCCTAAAGCTTCGGCAGTTCCACTGAAGGATTTTAAGTTTCGGAAATATTGTAAGGAACCAAGTTATTGGCCATCAACTTGGGGAATAAAATGGAAGAGTGAAGAGAGGAGAGTAAGAAGAGATGAAAAAACGTAGAAGGCTGAAGCAGTAGTAGAGGAAGATTGCGACAAGAGGAAATGAGAAAAGGGAGAAGGTGTTCGCCACAGAATAACGCAACTGAGGAAAGATTTATGGGAAGTGTAGGCAAAGGTGAGAAGATCCACCGCTCGAGTAAATTATAATGAGGCCGGTGTCGCAGAAGAATATTACAATAGACATGCCAGTAGGCATAATATAACAGCACCCATCGCTCAAAGCAATCATTGCGTCTGGGACCTTGTATGCTATCAACCAACTTAATTAAAAGAGGCAAGCAACACCAAAGGAACGCTGTGTAAAATTTTAGAAAAGGAACAAGAAGCTTCCATCGCTCAAATAAATCCTTGCGAATGGGTCCTGGTATGCTATCAACCAACCTAGTTAAAGGAGGCAAGCAACACCCAAGGAACGCTAAGAGAAAATTATAAAAGGAAATAAAAATAGAAAGCTCCCATCGCTCAAATAAATCCTTGCAAATGGGTCCTGGTATGCTATCAACCAACCTAGTTAAAGGAGGCAAGCAACACCGAAGGAACGCTAGAAAAAAGTTGAAAAGAAAGATGTAGGGTAAAAAATATAACTTATTATGTGTGAATAGCCGAGAAAGCGGCAAGCGATGAGGCGCACTATGAAAAATTGCGTTGAGACTGAGGTGAATGAAGAAATCAATAGCATCATTTAAGAGGATAAAAATAGAAACAGAAAGACAAAAGGAGGAGCAAACCGTATAATGGACTGGAAGAAGTGGAAGTACTTCTGCTTCAATATCTATGATTGTAAAATCTGACATAAAGCCTCTAATTTATCTTCTAAATTGGGAATGTCCAGTCTGCCAAGGGCGGTTCGTAGTGTAGCAGCTATAGGGTTGAAAGGAGGAGGAGGGGCGGAGTCACTGAAGGAAACATTATTAGCTGCTGGAGCCTTTACATTGTTGACGAGAACAGAGGGAGATACTGTAGGGGGATTGGAGACCTTCGGAGCACTATAACGATAACCTTTAGTGTCAGCATTGAGCGTTAAACTTGAATAATATTTGTTCAAGGGATTAGGAGACGCAGAGTTGGAAAAGTGCCTTTGCGTAGGAAGCCTGATATAGGAGGAAGACGAACTGCAGGAGCCTTTCTGACGTTTCCTCTTAGGGATGGCAGGAGAGGAATTCGCCAAAGCGGGGAAGTTTGAAGCATTTGAAATTTCGGCAAAAGAAAAGGCTGGAGACACTAACTTGGCTTGGCAGATATTTTTTGCCTCGGAATATGAGACATTTTGTAAGCTAATTATTTTTTGAATTTTGACTTATTCTTTAAAGACTTGACAGTTGGGGTCCAAAGCGGAATGATTCTCTCCACAGTGGACGCAAAGATAGGAAGAAGGCCCACTTTGTTGCGTAACGGTGCATTCCGAAGATGAATGACCACCCGCACACAAAGAACAAATGGTTTTGCTACAACAAGAAGCGCTGAAGTGCCCAAAGCGAAGGCAATTGCGGCACAATTTGGGTCTACGGATCAAAGGCTCAACCTTAACACGATAAGAATCATAGAAGCAGATGTGGGAAGGAAGGAAGGAGCCCTGAAACTTAACTTCTATTACGGGAATAGGAGTAAAGGAATTATCTTTATCGAGGGACCTTTTCTGCAACCTACGAATACTAGAGATGGGTACCTCCGATGAACAATTGGACAATAGTTCGTCAACAGAAATATTGGACGGAACGTCACGAACTACACCAAGTCGAAATAGCAGAGATTGCGGGATGAATGATCGAATTTTTAATTCTTTGTGTAATTCGTCCGAAAGGATGAAATTGTTGGCTTCGATAACAGACGTGAAAATTAATTTTACCAAGTTTTTTCCTGACCTAGAAATGGAGGAGAGACCATTAATTTTTCTACAAAACATTCTGGTCAAAGACATGGGGTGGAGATAGGCAATATTCTTGTCTTCCAGGCTCTCAACAAGAACAACGATCTGGCCTTCGTAGTTGTTTGGAAATACGTTTAAAGAGGAGGTAGCCTTCATTTGATTATCGGTATTAGTAGGGTTAGACGGAATGTTATGTACAGATGAAGTGTCCATGACTGTTTGTTCAACAGTCGGGGACACTGTCTGCGAGTTATTATTAAGAGAAGCAGTGGAAACAGATTTAGAAGAAGACGGTGAAGAATGATTAACAGATGATTTAATTTTATTTGATGATTTTGTTACATCGGAAGCAGTTTTAGTAGGAGAGCGGGAATTAGTCGGGGGAGGCTTACCTCCCCCGTCGGACGCGTCTGGCATTGAATTTAGCAACTGAGAGGAAAGTTAACGATTAGCGATATCAGCGATGAAGCTAATACTACTAATAATAATAAAAGTAAAAACTGATAAGAATAATAATACGAATCCGCTTTATCGATAAAATAAAATAGACGAAATTATATACAATAGAGGTAAAATGAACGATCTCACCGATAAAATCAGCAAATATACGAACGCAGCACAGATAAACCACTTTCAATAAAAACTGATTCTTATTCAAGTTCAGTAAAGCAATTAGAAAAGTAAAGGTAATTTTAACATATTAGAAGTGATATAGGAAACACCGGGGCAGATGTGAACAGGTTAACAGGTACGATTATCCGGGAGTGGATGAAACAATTGAAAAACACTTTTTTCTTCGAAGTTCTTTTAACAAAATCGTTTTCAATTGACTACGTCATTCTTACGAATTTTTTTATCAAAGAAGAAAAGAAAAAAAAGTCTTAACAATTACAACCATTCAAAAGTAACGGGACATAATCGTGTTAGAGGTAAAAATTGATTGCAGAAAATTAAAATATAGCAAAATAATTAATAATTGCACGCAAATGGCTGAGAGCAGTATGCATAAAGACTACGTAATATTAAGTAAATGCCAAAGGGGGGTTATAAAAAATAAAAATAAATAAATAAATAAACGCGATCATATTTAATATTTAATAATAAAAATAGAGTAAAAAGATAAAAATTATGTTAATAAAGTTGAATACATTCCGTATCAACCGGAGATCGTGATGCATTCTAATAATTGTGATGAACTATAAAAATTAGTACCGAAAAATAAATTTTAAATATAGAGAAATTGTAAAGTTGTATAAATGATTAAGATAGCAGATCAAAACTTAAAATGGAATAAGTATTCATTATACGTAGAGAACGAAATCAGAGAAATATAATAGCGGCATTAATTTATACGCTAAAAAAATATATTTATTGAAAAAAACTTTAAGAATTATTTATTTCAAATTAGTAGAACCAAAAACTATAAAATTTGGGTGCAACTAGTAAAACACATCTAATGAAAATAGAATAATTACAACGTAAATGTGTTTTGGCAAAATAGCTAGTAGTGAATAAAAGTTGTTATTCGAAATGTCGAGACAGAAAAATATATTAAATGTCAGAGGCTCATTTTTAATGAATACACTACACTGCAATATAAAATAGACGGGGAAAGACCGAATATTCAAGGAAACGAATTGCAACTTGAAAAAAAAATATATTTGAAAATTCCGATACCTAAAATAAAATTTGGAGAACAGTTAAACAGTTAGGTTATATGGAAAATATTAATTATCAGGGGTAACACAAATGAACTAAAAACTAAAAAAAACAAATAGACTGTAAAACCGTAAAATGTATGATAAATTGATTTACTGCAAGCATAGAAAATAAAAACGGAGAAACGGTGTATTTGTGAACTTAACAAGTTCGTTACAAGGAAAATAGATAAAATATGCAAATGAATATTGGCATGGTACGTCTATAAATGTATACTTGTTTTTGTTCGTTTGTGTGTGCGCGTGCTTGACCGTATATGTTTGCACATAGATGAAATTATTATAGAATATGTAATATATATATATATATAAACTCGGCCTCTTTGGCCTCGCAAGGGGCTCTGTCCCTTGACCCTCTTGCTTAAATTTCTATCTCTTTCTGTTCTATTTGTTGTATAAAATTATCAAAATTTACGCCAATTTAACCGGCATCGAAACAAAAAAAAAAGTTCAGTCAAGCAAGAGGTTTCATGCGCTGAGGATTCCGTATGTTAAGTTAAAGATAACCATAATTTTTATTTACATAATACTAAATTCAAAACAACAATAATTCCAAAACAGATATTTTTAGTCCAGTTCTTTTTCACACATCACGCAGTGTCATCATATTGTACTGCAAAAAAAATAAATTCTAATAAATAAACGCTATTTAGTCCTAGATTTTTGGAAGGATTAATTATCAATAAATATTTAAAAATTTGTAATTGTACTTGTTTGTTTTCCGAACTTCTATATAGTTATATTTGAATACTATTACTTAAACCACCTTCCTTGTTTGTCACTATTTATTAGATTACGATTTTTAAATAAAATTTATTTAGATATATAAACAAAATTTTAAATAAACTACGCAAACATGCCACAATGAGCATATTTTCAACCCCATTCAAAATTTATAGCTATAATATTCGCGATCCAAACAGGGGGCTACATATTAGTTTTCGCGCTTTTGAACTTTTCAACAAATTCGAAAGTTTGGATAAGAAAACGAAATACAGTTTCGGTCCCGACAAATAGTAATCTTTTAAACAATATATCACATGCCCGGGAAAAAAAAAATATTTTCCAAAATTTCGAGCTTTCGGTGCCCCGAAGGTCCAGTTTTAAAGTTGCAAATCCGGATGTTCCAAACTAGAGAAGTATACGGGGATGCGCATTTTTTTAACCGTGTTTAAAATTTTCAGCCATAATACTCGCGCCTCAAGGGGGAACACTTCATTTTTCGCGCTTTTTTGAACTTTACGGCAACTTGGAAAATTTTGTTAAGGATATGAAATACGGTTTCCTTCTCGACAAATAGCGATCTTTCCAACGATATATCACATGCCCGGGGGAAAAAAATATTTTTTTCCAAAATTTCGAGCTTTCGGCGCCCCGAAGGTCCAGGTTTAAAGTTGGAAGGCCGGATGTTTCAAACTAGAGAAATATACGGGGATTCGCATATTTTTAATCGTGTTCTAAATGTATAGCTATAATAGTCACCTCGCAAGAGGGGGCTACAAATTAGAGCTCGCGCTTTTTTGAACTTTTCAGCAGCTTTGAAAGTTTTGTTAAGAAAATGAAATACGGGTTCGTTCCCGACAATTAGCGATCTTTCTAATGATATATCGCAAGCCCGGGGAAAAAATTTTTTTTTTTGAAAATTTCGAGCTTTTGGCGCCCTGAGAGTCTAATTTTAAAGCTGGAAATTTCGATGTTCAAAACTAGAGAAATATACGTGGAGCCGCATATTTTAAACTGTGTTCGAAATTTTTAGCTATAATATTCGCGGCGCTTGGGTGGGGGGGGGGGGGGACACGTCATTTTTTGCGCTTTTTTGAACTTTACGGCAACTTGGAAAGTTTTGTTAAGGATATGAAATACGATTTCCTTCTCGACAAGTAGCAATCTTTCCAACGATATATCACATGCCCGGGAAAAAAAATATTTTTTTCCAAAATTTCGAGCTTTCGGCGCCCGGAAGGTCCAGTTTCAAAGTTGGAAAGCCGGGTGTTCCAAACTAGAGAAATATACAGGGATGCGCGTATGTTTAGCCGCGTTGGAAATTTTTAAGTACAATACTCGGGGCGCTAGGGGGGGGGGGGGACACGTCATTTTTCGCGCTTTTTTGAACTTTACAGCAACTTGGAAAGTTTTGTTAAGGATATGAAATACGGTTTCCATCTCGACAAGTAGCAATCTTTCCAACGATATATCACATGCTTAGGAAAAAAATTTTTTTTTCCAAAATTTCGAGCTTTCGGCGCTTGGAAGTTCCAGTTTCAAAGTTGGAAAGCCGGGTGTTCCAAACTAGAGAAATATACGGGGATGCGCGTATGTTTAGCCGCGTTGGAAATTTTTAACTACAATACTCGCAGCGCTAGGGGGGGGGGACACGTCATTTTTTGCGGTTTTTTGAACTTTTGGGCAACTTTCCATAACTTTTGTAACATAATTTTTTGATTTTATGAAAGTATTCCTGCATTATAGTTTATATTTTGAATTTCAGCGTTACAAGTTTATCTAGTGACGAGTTATGATTTTTTAGTGATTTTTGAGGTCGTTTTATGTACCATATTATATATTCTTGACGGTTTTTTGAGTTTTTTGCCGCCCAGGGTAATCGGTCATCTTCAAGTTATAGATCGTTTTAAAGAGAATTTTAATTGTGATTTATGTTTCAAATTTGAAGTTTATAAGTCAAGCTGTTCGTGAGTTATTGATTTTTATTTGATATTTTTGTCATTTGTGTACCATCTTATTAGGATTCCGTATGTTATTACGGAATCCTAAAAACAAATAACATAATCACAAAAATCCTATCCTAGCATTTAACTTTCATTACATAAAATTCGGACATTTCTTGCCACATTTTTTAGGACATCTGTTCTAAAATGGAGGCCGGCCTAAAAATTACGTTGTAATTAATGTATGTGTGTGTGTGTGTGTGCCGGCATGTATTTAATACATATGAATCTACTCGTATGTGTCTCAAAATGATGTTAACGGGGCCTTTTTCACGCTAAATCTGAAATACATAGCATTAAACCATGAACTGTTCTAGAACCCAAGTTCTACAAAGTATTCGGCCATCCTTCCGCTATCAAATGTCGCAAACCACATATCGATATCGTCGTTTGTTCTCGGAGATATGGCGAATTTGGTAAAGTGAAATCGACCAAAAAAACCAACACTTTATACAAAAAATTTAACGATTAAAATCGATAGAAAAACTTACTAAAACCATGGAAAAAATTGATTAAAAAACGAATTCTATTTAATTTTCGTTTGCCTACATATAAATAAATCAGATCGTTCAATCGCTGACAAAATAGCTCTCTTTTTGACACATGCCAGGAGTGTATCGCAGATTCGAGTAATAATTTCTCGTAAATGGTTTAAATTCTGTATTTTTTCGGCATAAACGCGTTTCCTTCAGCACATCCCATAAACAAAAATCGCATGCGGTTAAATCTGGACTGTAGCCTGGCCAAGATGGAGCTCCTTGTCCATTTTACGTTAACTGTAAGACAGTTCCTGAATTATCAGTTTCCTAAGCGCTGAATCGGTCGTCTCATGGTCCTGTATCATTTTGAAACATCATGTACATAAGTAGGCGTATTATGTGTAAGTGTGAGCGAATGTATGTTTTTTTTGTGTATGGACGCGTCAACTAGTGTGCAAGTGAAATTTTCGGAAGTTACAGTATGCGACAGCGGGATATACTACTACCCGAATAAAACACAACTAACCGACTACGCTACGGTAGCTGGTTGAGCGAATTGTATGTTACACAGTAAGTAACAGTACTAAATAATAATTAAAATGTTATTTTAATAATAATAATAATAATATGTAACATATCATCTGGATAAGCATATGCTTGGCAATACGTAATCGCATCGTATACGAATGCATACCGTGTATTATTATAATCAGCAAACGATTTTGAAAAAAAAAAAAAAAATCGTCAATTGGAAAAACAATGTGATATTAATTGAATATGTTTTTTTTTTTATAAATTAAAAACAATTGTTTAACGTATACACTTATTAATTATGTTAGGCGTGTTTTGCAATTAAAGTAAAAATTCGTACCTATTCTTTTTGGTATTTCTGTTACGGGAAATTAAACACGCATCTTCAGAAGTATGTTTCGTTTCGCTTCTTCGTTACATTATCTAGTTCTAGTAGATGAAATTTTCAGTTAATTTGAAGTTGACGCCGTAATCACGTCGCAGTAAATAAAATCGTTTAATACCCCTTATTCGTTTATAACTCGATTTTTTACATGTTTGCGAAATTTTTTAATTAATTAAATGTGACAATACATAAACAACATGGAAAACAATTATCTATACTAAATTTAAATTAATACCGACGAACTCTACCACTTAACTGTTACCGTGGCCTAAGTGGCAGAGTTCGCGGGTGTTAATTTAAATTTAGTATACATAATTGTTTTCCATGTTGTTTATGTATTGTCACATTTAATTAATTAGTCTTATTCGTTTAATTTAATTTCCTTTTAGTTTCATTTGAAACTCGATTAACCGGAAAGGGAAGTACGAATCCGCTGTAATCTCTCGGCTGCAGTGTATAGTTTATTGAAAAATTTCCATTTTTTCCGAATATTTTATTTATAGCGCTGGCGGAAGAATTTGACCGATATCGTTTAAGCATAGAATCGAAATTGTTTTTCTACAACGATACATATAGAGGAGTAGTTTAATGCGTTCGATGGCGACTATAAATTCGATAAACTATAATAATCGTGTACGTATACGTGCACGCATCTAAATATAAATATATACGTTATTGTACGTATAAAAGCTGATCAGCGAGAGGAGATGGTATATAATTTATGTGCGGAAATCCAACAACTTTTTCGTTTGCGGTGGCATTTGGCACGTAAACGAGAAAAATGAAACAAATCCGATAAATCGCTTATCGATATTGACCCTTGTTTTAATAGTGGTGCCGACTGCGGAATTTCGACACAGAACACGGGACGGAAGGCATGCGATAGAACAAAACGCCGATAAAACAAACAAATCGAAAATAGTATCAGCCGAGCAGCAGCTTTGACGGGTCTCTGAAAGTTGCCAAAATTTCGCACAAATCTCGTGCATCATCGTCGTCACATGGTAAATATTGCCAGCGAGAGTCAAGTGTTGAATTGAACGGTGTGTGTTGAATTGAACGGTGTGTGTTGAATTGAACGGTGTGTGTTGAATTGAACGGTTTCATTTTAAGTGCATGGCACGCGATTTACTAATAAACTTACTATGATCCTAATAACCGGCGTACATTATTACACATTTGATTAATTCGCCAGCGAAATGTCTGATATTTCATATACACAGCACACATAGGCACGCGCGCAGATACATATATAAAATTATACGTATCTGAGTATTTATTATTACGAACGATTGGGGGATTTAATGGGTCGGGCAGGGAATGGAATTTTCAAATTTTCCCCTGGAAAGGTGTTCCGATATTTATGCGCGTGTCGGTTCATTGTAGAGCTGAAGCGGGGGAAAAGTGTAAAAGTAAATTTGGAAGAGAAAATTCACACGAATCGGATAAAGGAATAGGAGGCGATAGCTTTCTTATTGATTTTCTTCAAACCGTTTCGTGAACAGAATGAATTATAAAAGGTGTGTCGGCTGGCTTTTCTTCGCCAGCTATTTTGCCAAATCAATTATTAGCAATTCTGTTTATATTACTGCTACACAGGTCGCGTGCGGTATAGAGTCAAACAATTTACGTCTATTTTCGTCTCTTTACACATTCTTACACGCTCTTTTGCTATACTTGTGAAGAATAAAAAAAAAAAAAGAAGGTAGAATAATCTGGCGTATTCATTATTACGCATAGACGCAGTACCGAATTACTCTGCATAATCGCAAGTATTATAATTACTCAAAAACGTTATAAATAATTCAATAATATCGTTTAATTTTTTTTTTAATTATTCGAATGAACAATTAAGTATATTAGCAATGTTCTACGAAATGAAATATATTACAGAGAAATTAATAAAGTATCCTGCAACAGCAGTTTTAATATTTTCTACGCCGGAAAAGATTATTTATATTCAAAACTTAAAGTCTTAAGGTTTTCGGTCGTGGAATGTGTCGTAATTTTGTTTTAATTATTATCAATATTCTCGAAGATATGGAATTAACAGGCATCATAAAAGACAGGAAGAGAGGAAATACTTTGGCCATTTTATACGTGGATCCAAATACTCATTGTTGCAAGTAATATTATTAGGAAAAATATCGGGCAAGAGGAAGGTCGGACGAAGGAGGCGCTCATGGATGTGCGACATCAAGGCATGGTCGGGGATGAATGCCGAACAATAATTAGTCCACCTTGGATACGAAAGATTTCTTTAATAAGGTCAACTGCAATCGAGAACGGTCGGGATTCGAAGAAGAAGAAGAATAAATGGAAAGAGAAGAAAACTGAATATCGAGGAAATAAATATTTGGGTTCACCGTATTAAAAAACGGAAGAAATTGAAGATTTTTAAAATAGTTGGGTTAAGCCGCGGACAACAACGAGCGGCTAAGTAAATGAGCTGTTTTAGAATAAGCGAATGATGCGAATTGAAATGGTGAATAAGGAACATAAAAAACAGACGACCACAATAGTCTTTATGACCTCCAGGAATGAGTTGACCCAATAAAACGAAAGGCGCAACAAAATAAAATAGAGATTTAAAAACAACAAAAAAAATGTTCACTCTAATGTACATGAATTCTAGATGAAAGAAAAAGTAATGTATTAACTTCGTACTGATTTAGACGGGCATTAACATGTGCCGGCGAGGACATGTTACGTCCTTTTTTTTTCTTTTTTTTTTGTATATTTAATCCTAAATTTTTGTTTGTTAAGGAAAAACGTTTCAAACTAGTTTCGGTTGAAAGTACAGAAATAGCTTTAATATGCACGCTACATTTAGGACCTGTTACCAGAATCGATTTTCTACTTTCTTTGTCGCGATATAATTTTGACTCTGGCGTAGCATCCTCGTACGATTATATTTTCGTAAACTGGCGGTGCGTGGGTACGTCAAAGAATTCATAACTGTTTTGTCAGAATTTTTTAAATCGGAAGCGCCCGTACGAGAAAAACTCTTAAGAGCCGAGCCTTTGATAGTGTGCATTCACTTTTCCCATAACCTGCCCTTGAATTATTTTTATTCTCTGTATCTTTAAATGTTTCAAAATAAGAATGTT
This sequence comes from Icerya purchasi, assembly GCA_039619475.1. NCBI lineage: Eukaryota > Metazoa > Arthropoda > Insecta > Hemiptera > Monophlebidae > Icerya > Icerya purchasi. The sequence continues at coordinate 247,423,426 of CM077115.1, forward strand.
ATTTTCTCCTTCTTCCCATTTCTTGTTGGGCTAATGACCTCGTCGTTGACAAACCCATTAAAAAAAAGAAAAAAAAAAAACAAAAAAAATAATTTAATTTTGATTTTCATTACAGCACTGGGAAATAGAAATCTTTTGAAAAATTTCCTACTTTTATGCTGTATTCAAAGTACCGTTAAATTTTACTGAAAACGGCGGAGAAAAAAGCAAAAACATATTAAAAACAAAAAACCTTAATTCATTATTCATTTTTTAAGCCCCCTAGAGAAAGATAAATTAAACAGGCGATTTTTAGGATAGTTGGCAATATTTTTAGGATGGTTGGCAATATTTTTAGGGTGGTTGGCAATATTTTTAGGATGGTTGGCAATATTTTTAGAATGGTTGGCAATATTTTTAGGATGGTTGGCAATATTTTTAGGATGGTTTGCTTTTGTAAATTATTATTTACGCATATACACATATACTTTCGGAGGATATTCATGCGGAAAAGTTTATCTTTTATTCAGGCCTAATTACTTAAGCAGTTCAGAAATAAAAATCTTCGCCACTCTGTTAGTTCGAGATTGTCGAATGAATTCGATTTAAAATGCACCTTCGAAAAATAACGCAATTTATACAAAGTCTCCTTAGTATTCCTAGTTATCCAAGTACGCAGTTTGCGCTGCCGTCTGTATCGGCGGAATGCTATTATTTCAGGTTCTGCCCTTTCGATAATTTCGCTATTACAGAATCTTCCTATCTCCGCTTTCTCTACGGTTCCAGTTTCTAACGCAGAAAATCCTATTCTAGGCTCTGCGGGGCAGGGGTTTATCTACGTTGTTCTTTCGTTCTCTACTAAATGTGTACCTATCCATCTAACCGACTTGATGGTTTTCTTTCATTACGCTGTTATCGTTACTGCTATTCGTTTACGCCTTAATCATTTGTCTTCATCACGTTTTGCCTTCAACATCCTCCTCAAATTGCCATATCTAATTACGAAGCTATCTGTGATTCTTATTTTCTCTGAGTGCTAGTAGAGTGCCTCTCAGTTGAATGTGTCATTCCGTATTTTATTTTTTGGTATTAGGCTTTCTAATCCATATTAACTTATTCACTTCTTCCGAATTCATTACTTTTAGTTCTTTGAATTCACCGACCAGATCGGTAGCTAGCTGACTTTTTTCCTTCCAACCCCTTCCCGGACGGAAGTTCGGTTGATGTTCCAAAAAAAAAAAAAACATAAATCCTTTTCATTTATTACTATTACAGCGAAGTATTTATTTCTTTCTTTCACCATATCGTTGAAAAATCGAATCAACGTACAGGAACTAATGACGTCGGGCAATTAATTTCGATCGGCCAGTACATTAAACCGATGTGTTCTAGCAGTTCCGTACGCGATACCAGGATTTTTACGGGAAACTCAAATTTTTTTTACCATAGGCGTAATATGAATTTCCCTTGAGCAATCAGTGGCTTCTCAACATGTGTAAAATCAGTGCTATTTTTCCGTTCCCTCTCTATCTTCCATAAAGCACGTTCGTCTTGTTTTCACTGCGAACGACTGGTATGTGCTGGGAGCGTACCGTTCTATTTGCTTGAAAGAGATTCTGAATATAGATACGCATATATATTTCATCAATGCCTTCTTTTTTTTTTTTTTTTTTTTTTTTTTTTTTCAGGCTTGCCAACTGACGGCATTAACCAGAATGAAGGTTAGAAAAGGTACTTCACACGGGGTTGCAAATTGACGAAAGGAAGGGAGTGATAATAGGAACTGTAGAGGGTGAAGGAACGTAAGAATGAACATGGAGGCAGGTCTTCTAGGAGCTGAAAATACTCTTAGCGCAAAGAATGGAACATCCTTCGAAAGAAAATATGATTGGCATCGAAAATTAAACTGCTATCGGCGGGAATTGGCGAAAGGGGAAGGTGGTTAGAGGAAAACGAAGAACAGAAGGTGGGAGTAAAAATTATGGCCAAAGTGAACACGACAAGTGGAACGAAAGAATGATTGAAAGGAAGAAAATCATGACTTAAAACGTTCTCTTATCAACAGTTGCCTTTTTCGACGCCTACGATTAAGAGCATAAAGAGCTTTTGCATCAGGCGAAAACGTTTAAAAATGGCGAGAAGGAAATAAAAAAACAAAATGGAAATGTATGAAACGGATTACCCGAAGAAATGAAATACAGCTTCTCGAAACAGTCGTTGTTATAAATGTGTAGGCAAATGCACACCTGTTTGTTAATATTTATAAATATTAACTAAAATTAACAAACCAAAATAAGTATAAAATAATTGACTTTAATGAATTTAAGTATCTCAATGCGTATATAGCCTATCATCGGACAACAATACAGAGCACCTTCTGTGTTTTTTAGTTTCAATTGAGTGTGCTCTGTGTTGTTGGCCAATAAGGGGTTGTGGCTCGAAAACGTATACGCTTAAATTGAGATACTTAAATTCATTAAAGTAAATTATTTCGTACTTATTTTTGTTTTTGAATTTATTTATTTTATATTTAGAAAGTCGTTGTCTTATTCTGTCATCAAAGCAACAAAACAGAATATTCTGCAGTCCTTGAAATTCGATTAAAACGTAACTAAGCGTTTTGAACAGGGTAGAAAAGAGATTTTGACGTGATTTGTGCGACCAGCGGAGTCACACACCGATTCCGATCATTTTCTGGCATGTGATTTAATCGTCGGTATGAAAGAGAATCTTGCGATGATCCGGCACGTGCAAAACATACAATTTAGATTTGAGTAGTAACTGATTTTTATAGTTCATGATCAATAATCGGCGCTCTATATTTACGGGTGGTGAATGGTGATTTTTTCTCTAATGCTTCTCTAATACCGGAAAATGTTGAAACGGAATTATTTCAACATAAAAACAAATTCAGCAGCCACCTTTTTAAAAAAAAAAATAAATAAATCTTTTTAAGAGGAAATTGATATTTAAATTTCCAGTAAAGAGAATTAACAATAATAAATCGCTTTCTTATTGTTTTATGTGTAAAATTCGCTTTAAAAAAATACCAACATGCACTGGAATTGTAGTGCGTCGAAAAATTTCGGCCATTCTTGCGAATAATTTTAAATTGTTTCATGTGTAAATTTATGCTAGGCAGAATGAAATACAAGTGGAAAAGAAATAGAAAAATAAGAAAGGTCGAAAATTGAGTCTTAGGCAACCCTGCTTTTTATTCATCGACAAATTACAAACGGCTGTGCAAATCTTAAAGTAAGCCGGTATGCCCTTTCCAATTCACTCAGTAGAGCTGAAGTCTGTTAGATGTAGCACTTTTTATCGCCACCTGATGACGCAATAATAATGATTGATTGTGTCGTCGCGACATTAACGCCTCCATTAAGTATGACAGATCCAGAGACTTATGTAGTATGCTATTTGGCCGGATGAAAAAAAAAACTGTACAGTGTACAACATCGCTCTGTCAAAGTAGGGATCTACTTGAATAGTTAAATACTTGATCTGATTGGCTGTTTACATTGTTTTGTATATTATATGCTTTTCAATGCACGCCTAATGACTCGCTAACGTCGGTGAAGTAACTCGACACTGATGGAGCGACTTGCGCCTTGCACACTAAGCATGTTCCTTCCAATGCTGAAATAACGACTTCTCGAATTTCTACTGACTGGCTAAAAATTGTATCTTTTTTTATCCGAATTAGTATTTTATTTGCTCTCGCTTAATATAAATCATTTAGTTTTCGAATCACTCTGTTCCTTTTTGAACATTTCGATTTTTTAATATACCGTTTATACATTTTACATAGTTTTACCGTATTTTAAATATTCATTGTCGCGACTATGCTACTATCCGAAGCTAGTCAGAATTTTTAACCGGCGCCAGGTAGGAAGAGGCTATTCACGATCTACCGACCGAATTTAAATATTACGTTCTTAAACTGGTCATTTTTATACATTGCCGAAAGTAGCGTCATTTTGGGTTATTCGTATTACCGACGCTAATAATTTGAAAAATTAGGTAGTCTCTTTTTTTTTAAAAGAAAATACCGACTTCAAGATTTACTCTCTCCAAAAGTTCTGATAAAAATAATACATTAAAAAGTAAATAATAAGTACTTAACGGAGGAGCTATTATGATAATTTTCAGGCATCCTAAATCGTAACAGTAATTTACCGCGTTAAATATGTTTTCAATAGTTGCGGCTTACCAAAAATGAATATATATTACTATACTTATTTAATATGGTGGTTCCTTAATTTTCGACGCAACTCTAGAGATAAGCATTAATGTCGTTTAACAAATTTTAATTTTCCTCAATATATTTTTCTGTAAAATATATTTTCTTTTATCGAGTATTTATTTATATTTTTCTAGCGCATTTTTATTAATCTTTTAGGGTAAATTTTGTATTTTGTATGTTTTTTTTTTTTTTTTGCGCTCACATTTTGTTTATAGTATCAAAAATTTGAGGTTCAATTAGAAAAAGTTTCACAGCGGAACATCAGATTGTAATTTTCTATTAAACGCGAATAGGTACACACACTTCGATTATCAACTGACCGCGTGTCGAAATACCAAAAATGGTCTAAAGAAGAATCCGTATTCTGCGGCGGAAATTGTTCCATTTTTCACATCGCATTAGCCGGTTAAAAAAACGATTTTTATACTTATATAAAAAAACATCAATAAGCTCGGATGCCGAAAAACGGCGGATTCGAAGAATGTATAATTTTCTGGTTAAAAATAACCGATTGCAACGATGGAAGAAATATTTTCGATATCCAAAAAGAGGGTAGAAATATTTGCTCTGGAAATAGATTGATAGCATCGGCTTCTCGGTTAATAAAAACATTTTTTGACAAACCCGACCTTTTTTCTTTTTTATTTTCCCCTAAGGAAGGCATAATCGAGCAGACACTAAATGGCTTTCGAGTAATTTAATTATAACAATGGCAGTTCGCCATCTTGAATATAAATTTACTTCAGAATTTCCGCAGCGGCACATCAGTAATGGCGTGTCTATTCGTGAGCTGCCTATTCTTTACGTGGGAGTTTTTTTTTTCTTGTTTTTTTTTCGAATTATTCATTCGTTCGCTTTAAAATAAAAACGAAAATCGATACAAAAAACGGCGCAAACAATAGGAACATTTCTGTTCTATGTAAATAATATTCGTCATGAATCGCTGCTGACAGCCCCTTTCGTTTGAATCGACAAAAATTTATTTGTTCCGTTAAACCGAAACTATTAAATAAATAAATAAATAGATAAATATGTAAATCAGTTTTTAAGCTGCAGTGCTTTTTTCCATATTAGTTGCGATCGACGTATTAAGCTCTTGTGAAGGAACAAGATATGTGTGTAACCGATAAGAATGTTTTTTCGATTGCGGTCGAAACAGTATGTTATACAGACAATGACAGTAATAAATACGAGATTCCAAAATAGAAAATAGTGAAATGAAACGAGAGATAACCGGGAAAACGGGGCTGGGGTAACATGAACATCGAGGTAACGAGCATAATACGTTTAAATGCTGTCTCTGCTCGAACGAAGTAAGTAAGTGACCGACACAGAGATACTTTGCAAACGATCTCCAAGGAAGTTCACCAACGAGAATGCTAAGGTCTTTTAGTCAGGGGGAGTTTCGTTTGATTTGTTCGAAATTATAGTGGTAGAAAACGCATATTGAAGCGCACTAACTGTTCGGAATTATCCAAAAGGGGCCAGTTAGGTCACAAGTCGATGAGGAAACGATGAAATCGTTGACATTTCGCAAAGGCCGGAGCAGCTACTTTTTCCCACCAATATTCTCGCTAGGGGTATTTACAGTCTAGATTGGTTGCTCGAGAAGGTGAACAGAAGAGATGTTGCTTCTTTCTTGTGCGTCACTTAGGGGAGATTCGGCTCTGAAATGTATCGAAGTGACGTTTTAATTTAATCTTCAACGCGATTTCGGACTATTCCCGGGAAAATACTTCGTTATCGGTAATTCGAATTTTCCGTAATAAAATATCGAACGCGGCGCGTATTTAATCACTTCTCACTTTGCAGAAGTGGAAACGTCAAACACGTTTCCTTTACTTTGGTCTTCCGCCGACGCAGTTGTGTCCGTGACACCTGCTACGGAGTTGCGACTCGTTTTGTCATACTTGCCAATTCGGGGCCGCACGGGATGAGGGGGGGGGGGGGGGGTGCTGAAATGGCTTTTGCTGATTGGGCTCCGGCCGTATGCGAAAGTAGAGCAGCGAAGAGCGTAGGGGTAATAATTCGAAAGTTGTCAAAAATCGATATTATCGAAATTAAAATAAACCTCTCTCGGGGAAGAAACTTCTAAAGAGGTTGTTTTAACCGAGCACGTCCAGCGAAAAGTTTGATAATTGCTTCAAAGGCAAAACTGTTCGTCGCCTATCCAACTCTTCCTATTTGTCTCGGCGTTTATCTCGATTTTTTTCCCTTTCCCACTATTTTTGTCCTCGATTAGTTTGCCCCTAGATAGACGAAAACAGCTCCGTGCGCCAGCTTATTAAATTCGCCGATATTTTTTAATTTAAGTTGCCAATTCGCAGACCCCGGAAACAGGTACACACAGACAAGTCGAAGGTGATAGTTTTTGAAAGCCCTCCTCCCGCTTCTGCGACGGGCTATAAAAAAGAGCAGTGCTATCCCGGTCTAAGTAGAAATTTTCGATTATAACCGAATAAAAACGGTGACGTCTCGGAGACAAGAAAGAGGAGCCGATAATTGGCAATGATCGATATGAATAGATTTTAGTGTGTCACAACACGATTTTCTTCTTTTTGTTCTCTTCGTAAAGTATGCGAATAGTGTGATAAGATAAATGTGATAATTGTAGAAATCCTAAAATCTACAAAAATTAAGGCGTGTTTTTTGCTCTTTACCGGCGGTTAAAAGATTTCTCGGTAAAATTCAAACGCTTCAAAACTGTTACCGCTTCTCTCATATTCACTGCGCTAAATCACTGTTACTGAGAAAAATATTTTTTCTTTGACAAGGTGCACAGAAAACTGAAAAAGGCTTTTAAAATGATTACCGGAAAAATGTACTATTAAAAGTAAAATAAAATTGCATTTATTCGGAAGCGTACCTTTTAAAGTAATCAAGAACGAAAGAAATATACAAATGTTCAGGAATGTTAACAGAATCGAAACTAAAAATGATTATCGACTAATAAAATAAATATAATATAGTAAATAAAAAAAAAAAAAAAACAAAAAACAACAATATCGCTTTTAGATTTATTTATTTTTTTCGTTCTTTTTTTCCGCTATATTCGTAATTACAGTCGACTCGCGTTTATCCGGACTCCGTATTATTCGGAAGATTTTTCAAAAAAATAAATAAATAAACAAAAAAAGAAGAAAAAGCCAAAACGTTTTTGTAAAATCCACAGCTATATCTGAATATTTGTTTACATTCGCTGCAAATGAAGATGCTGTGAAATTTTTAAAAGTCGGTTTGACAAAAAGTTTGTGCCCGCAATTGCGAAACATTTGTCTGACAAACAGTGTTACCGAGCTTATTCTCGACAGTGCACTTTTCCATCTGGAAACTGAGGAGTTACAAGATGGTGATATAAAGGCGCAATGTTTCTTCCAGCAAATGTTACAACCTATGGAGATTAAGGAATCCTAAAGGTCTTAAAAAAAAATCGACGCCGTCTTCTCACCAGACTAATATTAAGCGTTGAAAATGATAAGAAATGTGTCAGGTTTCTTTAAAATCAGTTGATATGCTTGATGTTATCATCACTTGGGGTTATCTGAGGGATGGGAAGAGATTAGTTCTATAGCATTAGTAGTGCGATCATGGAAAATATTATTAGATCATAAAGTCAGTAATAAATAGGATGAAATTGACAAACAATGTAATTTGGACAGTTTAAAAGACAACTAGGAACTTGTTTCTGTAATAACAAATATTCCAGGACGTGAAACGGGTAGAGTAATACGGATGACGTTACAGAATGGATGGACAGCAACGAGATCAAAGAAACGACAGATGTGGATACTGTACGAGGATCCAGTTGAAGAAAATATGGATAACGAGCCCCTTCAAAGTGTTGTTATACCATACGATGAAGGACTGAAGGCGATCGAAGTAGCGCTTGGGTAATTGAACAGGACGGAAGCGTCACCGGCTGATATCATTTGTTTACGCAACTGGCGAGATATATCGGCAAGGAAGAGAATGCAGCGAAAGACACAGACCTTAATTACTGATTTCATTAAAAACTAGTTAATGTACTATAAGTTAATTTTCATGTTTACTTTTTTATTATGGGATAAGTTAATTTTCATTTTTTCATTTAATTTGCGGTATTTTGAACTCTGACATATCCGGATTTTTCGCTATCCGGATTAGCCGTCCAATTAATCCAGATAATCGCGAGTCGACTGTATATTTACTTTAATAGTTAATAATTATGGCAATAAATTTTTCTCAGTATAATAACTTATTATTTCCTAACATTTTTTGTTGGCGGAATAATTGTTTAGAAGGGAGTGGCCTGTTTAATTTCATTCTTACTTTGCTTTTTTTATTTACATTTACATTTTTATTCCTTACCTATGGACACGAATAGTTCTACAACTGAAAGCTACAAAAAAAAAAAAATGCGCAATTTATAATTCTACAATATTTATTAATCTTAGTTGTATACAATTAAGCTCAGAACTTTTAGTTCTTAACCCTAGAACGACAAGGCTGCGTCATATATGACAGCTATCAACTTCTTTACTGTACATGCGCCCCATTTCTGATCGGACATGCCTGATCTCTTAGTTACCCCCCTAGCGGGTATTCAACTAGTTGCGGTTAAAGTTATTTCGCGTTTAGAGTCCATTGCGTGATGAGTTATTAAACATTTTTGAGAGCGTGTGTTATATTTTGTAATGTTTTAAAAAATGAGTTGACGACTTTTAACTGATGAGGAAATGGAGAATGAACTCCTCAAACAATCAGAGGAGGAAAATGCAGTTGAAATGACTCGGAAAGCGAAACGGAAGATAATGTTTTACCAGACGATGGACTTGAAGAAGAAGATGAGATTTTTCCTGAAAACGATGACGACGTAGATGGAATAGATTTTGATTGTGATGAAAGAAATTACGTTTTTGGTCGGGATATGGAGACAATTTTAGACCGTATTCTAGAACTTTAAATAAAAATATGGGGTTATCCATCTTCCTGGGCGGATAGCACAGAATATGTTCACAGCTGTTTTATTAGAGTTTTTAGTTTGTTTATTTCCGATGACAAGGCTTATTGTTGTTTATACAAATGAAAAGATTGAAAGACTCGCACCGAAGTATAATACAAAACACAATGGTACGTATCACAAACTGATGTTGTAGAAATGAAGACATTTTTTACAAGTGAATAATACACAACATGTAACCTATTTCATATGTTAGCTATACGCGAATTCATTACATTCGTACTTCATTATTTTATACTATCTATTAGCAACCGATAGAATTTTCAGCTTTGACATGGTACAAATTTTATGCGGTGCAAAATTCACAGTGAAAAACTGAAAAAGTTTCTATATTATTTTTGTACTGTTGACATAAAATTCGTACCTCATTATTTATCCGGACTGTTGTTGAAGTTTTTTCATATAAAGCTGCTTGACCAGCCATACTAAATGTGCCGGAGCGTCCTTATCCATTAATATCGACCACATTTTCGACCAATGCAACTAGTGCATTCACATTATCATTATATTGTAAAAAAATGAGTTTTATATATTTTATAGTAGTGTTTTATCATTTTGCTTTAGGTATACTTTTGGAAACCAAGAAAAAAAAGTTTGTGTATTTTTATTGCTAATAATGTTGTTTTAATTTAGGTGTTTTGGTTAAAACAAATATTTTTTATGCAAATTTTTGTCATGTTGCCATTATTCTTAACATAAAAAACACAAATCTGAGCAATAAAAAAGAATCACACGTTGAAAAAAAGCGAAGAATATCACAATAGAAAGAAGCCTTGTCGTTCTAGGGTTAATTTTATCTCTTTGAAGATATCGCTTTAAACTGAATATTCAAATATTTTGGGGTTCGAATTTTCAATTCTTCTTCATCTCGTGAGCTTAATTCGAAAATTGTGAAATTTAACTCTATACATATTCTTCTTCACCGCGTGTTACTATCTGTCCTCAAAACTTGTTGCTGCAACCTATCGTTTATTAACTGTTTAATTCTAACTGCGTATTTTATGAGCGCTCTTTCTCGTTGCCGTCTGCCCTCCAATTCTGGAATGAATTTTTTCACAAATTATCCCGACGTGCGATACGGCCAACATGTATTATTATTCGTTGCATTTAATGTCTCGTAGCAACGGCATTTGTAGACCAATAATACGTAAGTTAGTTCTTTTTTCTGTCCATAGATTCTTCTTCTCTGACAGAACACTTCGAACGCATCGATTTTTGGACGTCGTTTGCCTTCAACGTCTAGCATCGCGATACGTACCGAAAAACAGAGAAGACTAAAATGTTAACGAGTACCTATATATTCGTCGCACCATCGTGACCTTTTGCAGATTTTTGTAGGCTGTGCTGGCGCGTTTTTAGTAACTCCTATTCGTCTTTTTATTTTAACTTTTATTCTGGCTAATTACCGATTCTAGTTATGCGAACTCATTAACTACTTCGAGGTTGCCCAAATGTTGTATGCTGTCAAAATTATTTCGATCGATAATCATTATTTCGATCGATAATCATTATTTCGGCTGAAGAAGTAAGGAGCTTCTCTTTTCTTTCAATCGTAGATGGTTGAAACCTTTCCCTCCTAGTTTTATATCGTCTTCTGTTTGTCCGTTGTCTTTTTAAACTCATACAAAAACGTAAAAACAAACATTTTTATAGATCGTGTTACATGTAGAAGATATTATTATATATATACATATATATATATATATATATATTTATATATATATAATATATATATATATATATATATATACTTACAGATCTAGTCGATTGTTCACCCTCTGAAAACTTTCAGACGATATTCTTCAGTAATTCTTATAGAAGATTTGGTTCTAATTGACTACGTTATTTTTAAACATTACATACAATCCTTACAAAAATGTAATTATTACCCCCGCCGAATAAAAATTACACACAGGGTCATTAACATGAATATATTCATGCGTACTTACATATGTACACCTATATAACTATCCTAATTTAAGCAGGCAATTAATTTGTAATATTAATTCTAACTGTAGAAAATTTCTCATAGACGTAACATCTTTTTACATAACTCCGTCTGATATTTCTTTACCAGTTTTAGAACGTACATTGTCAATAGATTTATATATTAAAGAAAGATCTCTTAAATTTAAACGGTAAATAAAACTCAATATGGCAAAATAAATGACAACAACCTTAAAATAATTAACGATCTTGTTTTTACCGAATTTAAATTTTAGACATAATCAACAGGTAAATGACGTGAATTAATTAAAAGCTTTTTTCCCCTAATATAACAACACATTTTAACGATACGTATTTTAATGTGAACTATTATTATATGTGACAAATACTTACTGGACATGATTCTTTATTGGTTATTATTTACATAAATCAAAAGATAAAATTATAAACAACATAATATGCTGTAATTGTGATAATAATGAAACGGAAACCGCTTATCACATAATATGTGTGTACATGTCCTAAATACAACGAATTAAGATTACGATATAATTTGCACTATTTTTCCTATAACTCATATCCTCTTTCTATCATTTTGCCCCCCCCCCGGCCCATCGGCTGACGACGCCCTTGGTTCTATTGGGACATTTTCCAACATTTGTAGACAAATTATTTAAGGTTAAACCATACATAAATCAGTAATCATAAGCTATCCAGCAGGTTACTTCAATTTTCATAATTCTATGATACTATGATGTATTTTTATAGTTATAGATAGAAAAAAAAGTACATAGTATATATATATATATATGTGTGTGTGCGTGTGTATATAATTTTATGTAGATCCGTTGACAATACATATAGATATATATATATTAAAAAAGGTAAATATATTCTTCTAAAAAATAAATAAAAGTGTATTTGGAAGGCGCAGTTACTACATATTTACAGCCTCAAAAAACACGGTGGTTTCTGTTTTAAAGTGTCTCGTATGATCTCTTACCTTGGTTGCTTAGATTCCGAATTTCATTTATTGTTGTTATGACTACTCGTCTGGCTGGTAGACTTCCTGGTCGTCTGTGTACATATATTCCATCTTAACACTTACAGCACGGTTAATTCTTAAAATGAAATTTAGTACATGTTTTGCGAGTGTTCAATCTTTTTAAAACGGTGTGTTTTTAACAGATACAATTACCGGGATAATGTGTATCTTCTATTTCAGCATTTTGTAGCGGAGTTATTTAACTAATTCTAAAAACTTCTACATTGAATGTTTTTCTCTTGCACCTGTCAGTGTGGTGGTCGAATTAGGGACACTTTTATATTATCGACATGTGTAGAAAAGCGTTTCTATTTGTTTTCAACGATCAGCTTTATACACAGATTCTGTATTTCATTGCATTCGAAGGATATTTGACTAAAGATTTCGTTTGTCTGTATTATTTTAATACGAAATGTACCGTCGCTTTTAATAAAGTCGCATTATATAACATGTTACACCGAAATTAAGCTGTTGGTAATGTTCTGCAGTGATTAAATTGAATGATATATTTAACGAATTGTGTTCTTTCATAAGTTTTCCATAGAAATTTTTGTAATTATAGACAGGACTTAAATATAGGTATAATATTTTATGAGATTATTCACACAGTCAAACAATCGACTAATAACAATTTTGCATAATGAATCAGTTATATCGGTTCGATAATTTTCGATTGCCTTTTTCTGTTTTTTTAACTGTTTAAAAGATGTGTACGTTCATATATGTTTAGCATATCGCATTATTCGGTAAAAAAAAAAAAGTGGTATCCTTTCGGTTAAAAATATCTTTTTTTGTTATACTGTTTTTTAATATTTTTAGTTTTGCTGAAAAAAATAAATTCATGTAGAACTCGTTTTTGTATTTCATTTTTCATTTTCGAATTCGAATAAAATGTTACGACTGTTTATCATCCGTTAATTATGTTGCATAGCCGAAAACTTGCAGGCTATAATATTTTCTTATCACGAACGCCAGGGAGAATTTTTTTTTTTTTTTTTTTTTTTTTTTTTTGGGTTCGTCATAAAGACATTGGCCCAAGAAGAGGGAGAAGAATGAGAAGCGGAATCAGATGTTTATGCGATCAGATATGGAAGATAGGAAAGACTCAAGTGCTGGAATGACCGAGGGTGATGGCAAGGAGAGGACAAAAGCTGCGCAATACAGAGTTGGAAGACCCATTGACAAAAGAGAAGAGTAAAAGGAAGAACGTTCGGAAGCGATATAGGTGCACTCAAACAAAATGTGATTAGCGTCACCTATAAAGTTGTGAGAGGAAGGTTGTAGGAGACAGTGAGGAGAGGGGACCAGAGAAAAGCGAAATAGGGAAGCAGGAAGCAAACTGTGCCCAAAGCGTAGGCGACAGATTGCAGAGAGAGTTGAACGCCGTATGGAGGGAAAATTGAAAAACCATGGATAAGACGGTAGATTAGGCTGGATAAAGAGATAGAAGGAATCCGGATTTGAGAATGAGGAGGAATACGAATTTAACCATAGTTTGGAATGAGCTGAAGTGGAGAGGAGATTAATATTATGAGATGAAAAGACACTGAGGAATTCACCGGTAGAAGAGGATGAACGAGCTAGTGTATCGGCCGACTCGTTACCCTCGATTCCAGAATGGCCTGGAATCCACAGTAGGTCAATTTGGATAGAGTGAGAAAGGAAAATGTTGTGAATAAGAGAGCGTATGAGAAGGATTATGTAATCAACAGAGGAAGAAGGAAAAGAAGAGGAGATGGCTTGAAGGACACTGTGGGAATCCGATATAATAAGGACTTTATGCGAAACTAGGGAAGAAGCAACAAAAAGGACGGCACGCAGGATGGCAATAGAACACTGAACAAAAAGAAGGAAGTTTGAAGGTTTCGAAATAATTTGAGGAAGGACAAAAGAAGGCCGAGCCAACTCCATTGGGTCCTTTGGAACCGTCAGTGAAGATCGCAAAATGATTAGGGAAAAGAGAGCCAACGGTGTTTAAGAATTCTGATTGGACAACATGATGAAGGAGAGGTTTGGTAGGGCAAGTTAGAAATAAACAATTAATAGGGGTGTGTGGAAAAATTGGAAGAAAAGTATGGCAACTTGTCGTATGAATAAATATAAGGAGAAAACTGAGAGAGTCGAGTGGAAATGAGAGATAGTATTGGCGTTTTGTTGGTGGCAAATTGCCAGTTGCGGTGGATATAAGAATAGGAATTAACAAGGGAGGAAGAAGAAATAGGAAGACGTTTGATTAAAAAGCGGTAACCCAGATAGGATCTTCGAACGAAAAGAGGAGGGATGAGTGATTCGGCATGTAGAGCGGGGATAGGAGTAGACTTTATAGCTCCCAGACAGAGACGAAGACAAACATTTTGAACACGATCTAGTTTGGAGAGCAAGGATCTGGAGGAATTTCCATATATAAAACAACAATAATCAAGGATAGAACGAATAAAGGATTTGTAGAACATTAGTAGAATGCATGGATCTCCACCCCAATCAGTATGGGAAAGAGACTTTATCAGGTTGAGCCGTTCGAGGGAAGACAGATAAAGATGGTTGATGTGATTATGGAACGAAAGGCGACTGTCTAGAAAAATACCTAAATAACGGAAAGAGGAAGAAAGAGGGATCGCAACGTTATTGATGACGAGGCTAATTAGGGAGGAGTCAAAAGGACGGAGAGTAAAAACAACAACAGAGGATTTAACGGATGAAATTGAAAGATGTATATTTGATAGAGAATTTTCTAATAATGTTAAAGAATTTTGGAGCTGGGAGCTGGCGACCGAAATATTACGATGAGAGGAGTAAATGAGGATATCATCGGCGTAAAAAAGAGAAGGTGAACTTAGAGAAATGGAAGCAATATTGATAAAATAGATGTTGAACAGTGTTGGACTAAGACAGGAACCTTGCGGCAAACCGCGGAATACTGACCTAATGTAGGTTTTAGAAGGAGTAGAAAGAATAACAGTTCTGCATTTAAAAAGATTACTAATGAGGGAAGAGAAGTGAGCGGGAATATTAAAGGAAAGCATTATCTCAAACAAAGTAGGGAGGTGAAGATTGTCGAAGGCCGCAGTGATATCAACAAAAGAAGCAACAAGAAATTCTTTACGGATGATCGCCGCGTAGACGTCTACCAAGAACGAACTGATACAATCCGGGGGGCCGCGACCAGGGCGAAAACCATACATGTTATTAGGCAGTAAATCGTTACGTTCGAGCCACCAGACAAGACGTCTGTTAATTAAGCTTTCGAAAAGCTTTCTAACGCAAGAAGCAAGAGAAATTGGACGAAGAGCTGAAGAATTAAGCTTTGGGATCGGGATGATGATAAAGGTATTCCAAGAGGAAGGAGTGGAGCAGGAACGAAGAAAGGAGTTAAATAAGTTCAAAAGGAACCGAAGAGAGTACTCAGACAGGTTTTTGAGAATGGGGAAGGAAATTCCATCTTTTCCAGGAGAGGAATTCCCTGAATTACGTAAGGATGCTTCTAATTCTGTAAAAGTAAATGGAGAAACCAAAAAATGTGAGGAGGTGGAAGTGGACGGCATGAAACAGGATTCTTGAAAGTTTGGAACGTAACTGGGAGCTATAGAATTCAAAAAAGGGATTAATTTATCGGGAGAAAGATTCTGATTAGAAGAACGTGGGGAGAGAGAGGACTTAAAGGACTTGGCCATACTCCAGATACGAGAAACCGGAGTGGAGCGTGAAAAGGAAGAACAGAAGCTTTTCCATGAATTTCTTTTCGCCATTTTCAAGGTAAATCTGGCTCTTTTATGGGCGATAAAGTTGTTGAGAGTGGGGGAGGAACGGAAGGTTCTAAATGTAGATAAACTAAGGTCGAAAGCAACTTTACAATCTTGGTTCCACCACAAGGAGGAAGACATTTTGGATTTATTATGGGCAAAAGCTCGAACGGGAGGGGAAGAACAAGTTAAAGCAGCGGAGACGGAGTCAATGAAGAAATCATATTGAGAGGAAGGATTCAAGTTTGTTGGGATTGAAGAAAGTGAGGAATCAACAAGAGAACGAAAGTTGGACCAATCTACTTTAGAAAGGATCCACTTTGGAGTCTGAAGACTGTTAGGAGGAGATGGAAGAGGGATTTCATTGAAGGAAATAATTATAGGAGTGTGATCACTACCAAAGGTACCGTCCAAAGTACTCCACGAACAGCTAAGACCGAGACCAGGAGATGTAAAGGAAAGATCAATAGAGCTAAGAGCGGAGTGACTTCGGATACAAGTAGGGGAACCATCATTTAGGAGGAACAGGTCATTTTGGAGGATAAAATTCTCTAAAATCGTGCCATTGCTGTTGTAAGAATTACAACCCCAGAGGGGTGAATGGGCATTCCAATCACCGCCAATGAGGAATGGGGGGAGAAAGTGAGTTAGTAAGTGTCTGAAAAGGGAAATTACGCAGATCGTAATTAGGAGGAATATAAGCAGATATAACATTTAGAGGACTAGAAGAATGGTTAGGAATAGAGATATGAACTAAATTGGGATAAGGAGGATTAGGAGAAAACAAAGTTTGAGTGTCATGAGCTGTGAATGGGATGTCATTTCTTACCAAAATAGCCGCTCCATCGTAGCGGTCACTGCGGTTAGAGCAAATGATGGAGAAATCTCGGAAGTTTATGTCTGAAGAGCTTTTTATCCAAGTTTCTGAAAGTAGTGCTATGTTAATATTGTGATAATCTAGTAGATGCTCTAGAGCATTTTTGTTAGTCTTGATACTCCGACAGTTCCATTGTAGTATTCTAAGTCGACAGGACATTGTACGTTTTAGAATAGAAGGAATACGAGGGAAGGAAATAAAAGGGATAGAGAGGGATGGAATATAAAATGCAACGAATTGTTGAGTAAGGCCAAAGGATACTACAAACTGAGAAAGTAGATACAGAAACAAACACAGTGTTGAGAGATATGGTGATAAACCAATAGGATTTAAAAAAAGAAGACTGAAGAATGAAGAAGAAGTGAATTAGAAGCTCCCTCTGCTCAAATAGATCCTTGCAAGAGGGTCGTCGCATGCTATCAACTAACCTAGTTAAAGGCAGCAAGCAACGCCGACAAAACGCTTTGATAAAGAAGGAATAAGAATAGGGATTGAAATGATAAAAGGAAAGTAAAAGCTCCCGTCGCTCAGAACAATCATTGCGGCTGGGTCCTCGTATGCTATCAACCAACCTAGTTAAAGGAGGCAAGCAACACCGAAAGAACGCTAAGTGGAAAATGAAAATGAACGAAAAAGGCTCCCACCGCTCAAATAAATCATTGCATGTGGGCCGTCGCATGCTATCAACTAACCTAGTCAAAGGCAGCAAGCAACGTCGACGAAACGCCATAAAAACAAAAGAAAAGGAAAGACAATTTATGACGATTATGTTATGTCTGTGGAAAATTATAGTGTGGATAGTAGTATGAAAATAGGATAAAAAGTTGTGTATCTTAAAAGGAATAATTAGAGAAGGAAAGAAGGAAAAATAATAAACAAATAGGAAACTTAAAGTCGGAGATCGTGTCTGGTTAGCTATGTCGAAGATTGTAAAACCTGACATATGGCTAAAACTTTATCTTCTAAATTAGGAATGTTGAAATTTCTGAGAGCAGATAGAAGTGCAGAAGTTAGGACATTAGGAGTAGAAAGAGCAGAAGAGTTATTTAGAGAAACGTTGATACCGTTTGCAGATGATTCAGTATTGGTGATTTTAGAGGTAGAAGGAGTTGTTGAAGGAAATGGGGGAAGCTTAGGAGCATCGGAACGATAGCCTTTTGTGGTAGCACTCTTGGATGGACTAGAATAATATTTATTGAGGGGATTTTGAGTTTTCGAGTTGGAGTAATGTTTTTGGACTGGAATAGTAATGTAAGAGGAAGAAGAACTGCTTGAGTAGTTTTGTCGTTTCCTCTTTGTGGTCCGGGAGAATACCATTTTCGGTTATTACTACAATGAACTAGAACGGATAAAACAAATCGTGTGAACGCAATTATCTCGGGTTTTTTCATTTTAACGTCGCTGCGATTGTAAATGTTTTTCCTGCTTTTTTAAAGGTTGCGATGATTTACAATTTTTTCACAGAACTGAGAAAGTGTTCACATTACTGGTTTGATCGTAGAATGAATTAATCGCGCTCTAGTACGTGTAGATGATTAAGAAGAGTTCAGATAGGGAGGAGTTTTTATAGCCGTATATTTAGACCGAGAAAAAAGAAAAAAAAAAGTAATATTTTCATTACAAAACAATGATTTAAAAAGTCAGCGCGTATAAGCGTAATAGATTTATATGAAATCTGTAATGATAGATGTAGTAATATTTTTAAAAAGACTAGCAGTTCCGAATAAAATTAAGTAACCGAATTAGTTTAGTTTTTTCAGTGTAATATTAAAAACAATTTAATTTGTAAATCCACCGAGCGAGTGCCTCTCGATTTTTTATTTAATACACGATTAGAAAAATAACAATAATATTACCAAAACGCGTTGAAATATTTTATTGGGCCAACAAATTCACACTGATCGTAGCTGAACAGAGCTCGGACCTTTTTTTCTTTCTTTCTGTTTTTAAAAAAAGATAGCCACTCATTAATCACCGAGACTCGATTTTAATTTTGTTAATTTTTTTTTTTTTTTGAACAGGACCGTCCATACGAACCATGCGCCATTTGTAACCGCAACATTATTATAGCGCAAGCCTTATATCATATACGTTATGCCATTGTCCTTTAGGAACCTAAGTAGTGTACCGTTCATCAGGCGGCGAATTCCCTGGTACGCTAGAGATATTATAAAAATTGCGCAGAAACGTTAATTTTTGACATTCCAACGGAAAATGCTTTACCGGCAGGGAATTATCGATGGCGTCCACAATAATCATTACTCGACATGTGTGTGTAGAGGGTAATTATAGAACTACTAAATCTTTTTTAATCGAGCTAAAAAATGTTCCAGAGTTGTTGTCTCACTGATTTGTGACCACTTGTTTCAATATCACGGAAAATGGTGATAAATCAGGAGGGTTAGCTGGACAAGGAGTTACCAAGTTAAGTGCGCAGCTTTGTCAGCCCTTATTTTCCGGGAAACCAATGTGACGAGGTATGCAAGGTAAAATTATCTCGGTCACAAGTTCTGCGGTCTAAAAGTGTATTTCATTATCATTCCTCCAGTACTAATGAGAATTTCGTCGCGATAGCAACTATCAGGTTGATAGCAATCAAAGAATCCGTAACTTCTGCGGATATTGTTCAGACCTGTATCCAATATCCTAACAGGATGATTTAGTCGGACCGTGTAGTCATTTGGCATTTTATTTTGAACGCGCATGCTGCTGCTGTTGAGCTCCTAGCGGTATTATATAACAAATTGCTGCGTTTGCGTAAGACTTTATTCTTCGAACGGCTGGCTGAGAAACGTAATCTGGTGCATCGTGTTCGTCTTCTAATGTCGACAATAGGCAAATTCACTTTTATTGATTTTAATTTCCAGGAGGGGCAGCCGCGAAATCATTGTAATCTAGATTGACTGCGGATAGAATTGATATAAATAGGTTTTTCGTAGGAGGTAATTTTCGGGTTGCCTACATCTAAAAGCTTGCAATTACTGAGCAATGAAAGGGAATCTCCGTTAGTGTACATTTTTCGTGTTTAGCGGTGGGATATCTATTGGAACGTATATATGCTAGAGCACTGAGATGTCCAATGTGCTCCTGTGTGATGGTGGTCTGTAAGGCTTCGTGATGAATAGAATCTAGCTTTTTCCGGGATAGACCGAGAAGCAGAGCTATTATATCTGGTACTTATAATTGATACGACGCTAAGGATTAAAGATTTATATATTTTTATTAATAATCTATGACTTTAAAATCTTTAGTTTAAAAGCTATTTTTAACTACAAGAAGTAGTTTGTTACGTTTTGGATACATGAGCACGCCAAAATAGTTTGCGATCAAGAATAACACACAGAAATTTTGCTTGTAATTCGTTAGATAGTACTGTTAATATTGGAAGAGTATTAGCGATTAAATCGAAGTGGACAAGTTAAGACCATTGGTATTGAAGTTTGCGGTCTGCCAATTCTTTCCTGCAAAATTTATTAACTGAAATTTACAAATTTAATTTATTCTGGATTTATTTTATTAAATATTTTCTTTATATTAAAAATGTTTCCGATTATTTCAGCGATGTACACCATCGTAGTAATAAATAAATTCTGTTTCTATTCAGATACTTTAGTGGTTCGTGTTTATAATAATTCCTAATGGCGCTTCAACCGCTAGAATGATCTGAAATAAGACCGTAGGAGTAGTGGGAAAATTTGTATATCATTCGGGTAGATAATAAATGTGGAGTTGATGGATGTGTTTTTTTTTTATTTTAGGTTTTTGCGATATACTTAAAATTAGTAACGTAACTCCGTCTAAAAACTTATATATAAAATAGACAATTAATAAACATTTCTCAAAGAGGCCAAGTGTTATGTTTAGTTTTTTTACTAAATTTTAAATATGACTGCACTTCAAAAGAATTTGGCTAAATGATTTAGACTTTCTAGGCTATCCCCGCAGTGCGTCTACCAGGTCACTAAGTGAAATACGTTGTTTTTTTTTTCCTTTATGATTTTAAACTAAAAAGGACCTAAGGGGAGGACCCCGAACAAAGCTGTTACGGTTACCTGGAATTTTGAAAAAGTTGGCAGAGGCTGTATTAGAATCCAAAAGTGGTGTTTTTTTTTGTTTTTGTATTTTTGTTAAAAAATGCTCATCGAAGTAAAAGTGTGCAAATTAGTTTGCATTTGGGCACAAAGTAAGTGGAACTTTGTTCAGATGTTTATCTTTAGTGACTCGTTTAAATTTTTTCCTCCGTCCAGTTTTTCGTAATGACCTGTTGTTGATTCCTTGGTAACTACCGATGGTGTGAAAGCGGCTGGTTTTTCGATTCGGCGCGCTTCTGCTTTCTGTTGCTACTTCAAAAAAAAAAAAAAAAAAAAAAAATCCAGGTTCTAATTTTCTTTTCCGATGTAAACCCATCTTCTTTGTGCTCAATTGGACAACACCGCGGATTTTCTTGTACCTCTGTGTTTACAGTCCATTTCGTGCCTTCAAATCGTACGTGTGTAGCCTTACCAGTTTGTTCAACCTCGAAATATAAACTCCAGCAGCGTATAACACACTTAGGTAATTTATCTTTGCTACTCTTTGTTTTTTTTGTTTTTTTTTTTAAATTCCTATACTCTGGCCTAATTTTGTTCTTCCTTGAAATTTTCCCATTTCATTAAGTTTGTTTTTTTTACATACGGCGGAGTAACGAATTCATCCTAATTTTTATTTTCCTTCCTTATTCTCCGAAACATTTTACGATCATTTAACCGCTCTTCCTTTGTTGCATCCATTTTCTGTCACAGACTTTTTTTTTTTTTTTTTTTTTTTTTTTATTTAACCATTTCGATATCTCCATCGTATCACATCCCGTCTCCGTAGTGCGCAGTGATTCGAGTCTTTTTGTCAATATTTGTTTACGTAAGCTGGTTTAACGCACTAGCAGTAATTTTATACTTCCGATTCCTTTTCTTTGCATTAAAACATCTCTAAAAGTTTTACATTATCATTTAGTTCTTCTTTTGCGCTGAATATTTTGACGAAAGTTGTAGTTGGGTGATTTTTTCCTTTCCGCGTTGTCACATAACAAATATATACTATCCACACAGTGAACTCACAATTTCAGTGCCCACACTTATTAATTCAAAGGAAGCTTATCCAGAGCCATATTTCGTATTACTGCGTTGTTCTCGGTTACTATTCATTGAATGAAGGCGCAACGTTGAAACTTACCGAGATTATACACTTCCTTCTAGTTTTATGATTTTCAGTTTTTCTATCGTTTTTGAATGCATCGTACTGCCACAAATTTCATTCTTTTTTTCCTGGCTCAGCTCCCGTCATTTAGTCATTTTTCTCTAATTGATTTAAATTTCTGTTTTCGCGGTCTAATGAAATTGTATAAGTATTTACACATAAATTCGGCTGATCTACAATTTCCAGAACTGTCACAGGTATCTATTTGGTAATGCTTAATGAATTTCCTTCTTTTCCGCTCATATTCTATGCATAGAAAAAGAAAAATAGTTAACACGGTCCACCAGCTGGCGAGGAGATTGCGTGAGAATCTCAAAAATTTAGTTCCACAGTAAAAATAAAAAAAAAAAAAATCGACGCAATAATTGAAATGCGGTGGGTGATTAATGTGATATTGTAAAATGCATCGAAAACTTACTATTCAATTTTTCAGCTCGAGATAGACGAAGTTCAGGAAGAAAAGCTTGGTGTGAAGCTGTTGGACCACGAGAAAAAACATACCCATGCCGATCGATAACTAACAGATCGAGCAGGCGATTTTTATTCTTTTAGGAATAACAACTGTCGCCCGAGCGAAAGAGAGAGTACCTCTTTAGATGTGCCCGATACAAAAGCATTCAAATGGAGAGGCTGCTATGCAAACGGATGTATCGGACACGAGTGTTGCGTCAGATGAAAGTGACATTTATAATTAACTGGTATGTCAAGCTGCGCTAATCCCTAATGTCCGTTGCTGCTAAAAAAAAAAAAAAAAGGAACTGGTACGGTATCGTATAGATAGGTCGACCGGATTTTAGTGTGATAATGCAAATATTCGTAAAGATAATGGAAGTCTGAATTTTTTCTGCAGCACTAAATGCGTCTGAAAGCGTAACGATGGCGCTAAGATTGCCATTAAAATATTGTTCGGGCACCGCTGTGTGGGGTATTTAGAATTTCCGGCCGGCAGTAGCGGCGTGTATATTGTTATTATTATTGTTAAGTGAACACGTTGCTACATCGGGCCGGATTAGACGAACACAGATTTTATGGGTAGCTTATAAAGCGAATTTTGAGCGTTGCTCGAACGCAACAGCGGGGGGGGGGCCCAAATCCGGGATTAAAAAGAGATTAGCGATGATGTGTATTCGATGTTGGGGTTATCCGTATGAACCAAAATTTTCTGCGCTGGCTGAGTTCTCTGAAATGTCTGCAAAATATGCCGGCACTTGAAGCGGGGCTATTCGTAAAGAATTTGCATTTTCAACGATTTGTTGTTATTGTTTTAGTCTGACACGCGGGCTTTTGTAACGGTTCTTTTTCTAACTTTCTGGCGAGGTGAAAAAGTTGATACATATTTTGACCGGCAGACTGTGAAAACCCTTTACAAATACCGGTAATTTTAGGTAAAGCATTGCGAATAAATGTTCCAGGGATGATTCGTTTTTCTTATATGACCTAGGAGGATAAACGCGTGAAATATGGGAAAAAAAATTAAACTTCCGTTAGGTAAATTAAAAAATAACGAACATTTGAAAATTGTTCGTAATTATTAAACGTGAAATATATTTAATAAGAGGTGTATTTCCGTTTTTTTCGTGGAATCTAAGGAGTACGTGAAAAGAAAGAAAACACCTTTTTAATATACACGCGTTCGTTCAATAGGGCAGCCAAAAACTTATTAGCCGCTCTGTTGATCGTGCTACTGAAAATTTTGTATTTTCCTACAACGCTGAACTGCTTCTCCAGATATAAATACGTTTCTTTTTAAATTTTATTTCCGGAGTCACTTTTTTTCCTCTTTTTTTTTTTTTTTTTTTTTGGTATATTGGTCGAACAACAAAGGAAACTGTATCGTATTTTTTCCGGATCGGAAATAGAGGAGATGAAGAAATTTAATAACGGAATTACTGATGGGAGATGGGAAGGAAAGAATATATATATATATATATATATATGAGGCGTTAAGCGAAGGAAAGAACGTTCAGCCGGAAAAGCTAAGTGTTCAAAGAGAACATCCATGTTCGGAGTTGTGCTAAGGGAATAATGAGACTGAGGAGAGACAGAGAATAAAGCGAAAACGTGATAGGAGGGAAATCGATTCCAAGTCGAACCATGGAACTACTAATAGTAAAATGTCACGCGGAAAAGAATATCCGCCAGATTAGGAGGTAATGCGAGGGGGAATTAGAGAATAACGAATAAGTATGAGACAGATTAAAGACAACTGTTGAAGGTGGTGGTCCTAAGCGAGAAGTGTGTCTAGAACGCGCTCGGTTTACAAAACGTCATTACCCGCAATATCGGGAAGTGACTAAGAATCCACAATAGGTCAGTAACGATGGGGCGAGAAGGAAATAGTCTGGCGATAGCGAAACGAATCGAAAGAATAATACTGTTGCAAGAACGGGTGTGGGGGGGGGGGGGCATTACCGAGTATAATAAATCATCGAATAAAATTTCCTGCATTTGACAATGCCGCTCAAATCTAAAATATAGAACGAACATTTTCGGCATTAATGAGAAACAAGTAAAAATGCGCAATTTACATACATGCATGCGAGTGGCGAATTTTCACCGCTGGTGTTTCTGTGAAGGGAGAAACATGTTGAAATGTAATTAACTCGACATAAAATCGCACGCACTACTCTATATAAATGAAACTAAATTTAAAAGAAACTTTTTAAAACAATTCTACTATAAATAATTTCCGTGAACAGCGAAAATAAGTAATGCAAAATGGATTACAAAAAATACAAATAGATAACCCCTAGTTGCTAGAGTGCTTGGCTTCCGTTACGGAAGTCTCGGATTCGATCGCGAAAGTTAAATGACCGCTGAGAGATTCATATGGAAGGCAATGGCAGACCATCACGTACAGCATCATATGCGCGCTAGGTCAGTACATAGCAGACACACTTGAGCCATTCACTAGTACACGATGTGTGTACAGTTCAAATGTACGAGAATAGCTTGCAGGAATTCAGATATAAGTAGTACTATTATAAAGAAGAAAGAAAAAAAGGATTTTATTAAGTAATATAACTTTCGAAATCTCTAGTGAACTATACGTAGCGTCTTCGTTTCTTAATAAGAAAAAATTGAAATATAATATTTAGAAGAGAATTTAAATCAAATTATGAAATCTATTGAAAAACTTAATGTGCTCGCATTAACAAACTTTTCTAAATTGCCGATCTAATAATCGCTCGATATCGATTCTTCGCCGGGGGTTTCGTTTGTTACAGTCGACGGATTTTCACTAGCGATATACATTTCGCCAAACGCATTAGGCGTGCGGATTTCGCTGTGATAAAATAGCGGTAGACTCAAGAGCCGGTATAATAAGAGGAGAAGGAATGGAATGAAAGACGCGCTATAAAGCGAGTTGTACCATTAGTAAAAGCAACGAGTAGAAAGAGGAATATGTTCAACAGCGATGGAAAAGTATTCCAAGAAGCTAGAATCAATGTGTCATGTATAAAATAAGAAGTGAAAGAGAAGACCAATGAAGAAGATGTAGGTGAGAAACGGAAACGCGATGAAAAAAGGAAAACATTTTCATTAGGCGAACGGCAAGTTGAGAAACCGAGAATAAAGATCCGGGGTTGAATAGATACCGCAGGGTTCAAGAAGAATACGAGTTGCTCCGTAATTTAGAATGAGCAACTAAAGAGAGAAAAATGCGATGTTGTCGGATTCGAAAGCGCCGGCAAAATCTCTCGGTAACTAAACGAGCTAGTAGATCATCATCTCTTCGATACAGAGTGACATCCGTAAGTAATCTCATTTTGAATAGAGTGACAAAGGAAAAGATTACGAATTAGAAAACGTACGGGAACGATTAGTTTAAAGTGGGAGAGAAGAAAAGATGAGATGACCTGTGGGACAAAATCTGATATAATGAAGAAATTTTGAGAGGTCAGAGAAGAAGAAATGAAAAGTAATGAAGTTGACTCGGTGTAGAAAACTTAACGAAAAGAAAGCAGTTTAAAGGACTCGGAATAGTTTAGCGAAGGAAAAAAAAATCTGAACCATAAAATTCCTCAGAGCCTCCCCTCAGTGAAAATTGTAAAGCAGTTTCGGAAAATAGAGCTAAAGATATTTAAGAATTCTGATTTAATAACATGCTGAGAGGAGTAAGTTTCGATGGGATAGTTGTAAAATATCAAACAAGCCGAAGGTGAAGTACCGCAGCTTATCACGAATAAAATATGTCGTAAAACTTTTTCTAGGCTTATCTTTTAAACCATCTCTTTCTCTTTAAGTTATAACATAACTTCTTTCTTTCCGTATCCTCTTAAGATGTCGAGCCAAATAAAAATCGTTCACATTGATATGAAGTTTCGACGCAATACTTTATATATATATATATATATATATATGTATATATATATATATATATATATATATATATATATATATATATATATATGTATATATATATATATATATATGTATATATATATATATATATATGTATGTGTATGGATTGTATCATATGTGTATGCATATATACGTATTATTTTTTTAAAATGTACTTCGTATAAATAACGTTCCGAGTAAGTAAATTTTATTTTCTGTCTTATTATTCGTATTATTAGCGAACGGAGTACGCATATGTAATTCGATGATTCAATACACACACTCACGTTCGACAAATAAAAAAATCCGACAACAACGACTTTTAAGTGCTGCATTGACATCGGAAAATCGTACGACGGTGCCCAGTCGTTCA
Source organism: Icerya purchasi (assembly GCA_039619475.1). Classification (NCBI taxonomy): domain Eukaryota; kingdom Metazoa; phylum Arthropoda; class Insecta; order Hemiptera; family Monophlebidae; genus Icerya; species Icerya purchasi. The sequence goes on from CM077115.1 coordinate 247,450,208, forward strand.
CGAGCTTCCCTTTCTTTCGTAGTGTTGGTCGATAAAACTGGAAAGTTGTCGGGCTGGTAAAAGCACGAATACGTGAGTCGTTTGGAACTCACAAAAATAAAAAAAAATGAAAAAAAAAACAAAAAAAAACAACATCAGACGGAAAGGAATTAGAAAAAAATTCTGTTCTGAGTGTGTGCCGACCGAATTTGTGCATAGAATTTTAAAAATCGGTTCGCTATAGATGTCACCTGGCCCATGTACAGTAATTTGGCAGCTCGTTATACTACTGCCAGCCGCAATCGGTCGGTTACATTAGTACCGAACGACGCGACGTTCTCGGATAAATACGTCGTGATCGGAATGCGGAAAGATGCGCGGAATTTTCCTGCTGCCTTTGCGCCGTTCGCTCTCGATAACCGCTGTGAAAAGGGAAATTTTTCGGCGGGTTTGAGCGCGGGAAAATTGAAAAATCCCCGTAGTCGTTTGGGAACTTTCGCACTGCCGCCTGCATCGGATTATTCTTGCTGTCGCGCAGGTGGCAAAAGTGAAAATTGTGCTGGTCGATATTGCGAACAGAGAAGAAAGACGTTAAGCTACAATTTGCCGCATTTCATCGGTAGCCATCAGCTTAGTATAGGTAAGAAGAGTCGCTCATTAAATTTCAACGAAACTGACCGATTCTCTAGCTGATAGCTGAGGGGAACTGGTTAGACGTTACTAATTGTACAGCTGAGAGAACCGTTAGCGCGATCGTGAGCATTTTAAAAAAGATCGGTCTTTTCGTTTATTTTAATTAAAACCGCCCTCGTTCCAGTTCATCGAATCAGCTTTCATGCTCGGTCACATTTTTCTCTTCGTCTCTTTTCCGTAGGCTATTTTCTTAACAGAAACATGCCGATTCCGAATTCAACATTATTCGCATGCTAGACACAATGGTAGCGCCATGTTTCGTCGATCTAAGCTCGATCGTGTTTTAAATTACTTTTTCCTCGTCGACTGTGGTTGAACATGCTTTTTTTTTTCTAAATAAAAGCCCTTTTTCGAAATGCCGACGGCCCTTTGCAGCAGTGCACCCCCCGATCCCATTGGCTATTTCTTAGTTTTCGTTTTTTTTCAAATCCTCAATCCAGTGTATAACTTTTTTAATCAGTTCAAGGCGAGGTCTTAATTAACGAATTCATTATCGCCGGAGCCTCCGATTTGATTAATCAATTCGAATTTTCTCTCTTTCCGTAGGCTATGTGTCGGAGCTGCGGTCCTTTGCCCTGTCGCAGCAACGTTCCTCCTTTAAAGAACTGAACATGACCTTTCTTTTTATTAAAACCAAAAAAAAAAACCAAAAAAAAAAGAAAACAAAAACGGGGGCATATTTTCTTCATAATAGGCCACGCTTATCTTGAAAATCTCATTTTTTCTTACACATCCGTATGCCGATAATAATAATCGATTCTCTTCTTTCACCTTTTGCTGCAATTCCCTCTATCCTTCTTTTTCACGGTGTTCTATATTTAACGATCTGCATTTGTTATCTTTTGTCATTTCATACTCGTTGATTCGTCTACATCCTTCGTATTGTTTCTTAAACTCTACAAGTTCATTTTCTGTTCCGCCTTTTATGAATTTTCAAAAAATACCTCTCATCTTCCTATTCTCCCCTGTGCGTCGGTTTCATTGTACATTTTTGTCGATAAAAACCGCCTCTCTCCTTCTTCTTCTTCTTTTTTGATTTGTAACCGTGCCGCATTCTGCTACTTGGGCCAGAGGCACGGAAGGAAAGGTATTATATTAGATTAAAGGTAGGATGCTTGTATTATTGAAGAAGAGGAGGAGTTTAGTTTCGGCGGAGGAGGTGCGCCGCAGTATGTTAGGAAGATTATTAGGAAGGTCAGCGAGTTGGCGTTGGAAAGTATAAGTTGTGCAGGAAGTTAGGATGTGGCTGATGGTAAAGGGAGTATTACATGCAGGACAGGTCGGCCGTTCTTCTTTTGCAAACAGGAACTGATGCGTAAGACGTGTATGTGCGGACCGAACGCGGCAGAGGACTACCTCATTCCGCCTGGACGTCGACATTACCGGATCTGTGACGCTGGAATCGTAGTGAGGAAGAATAGCGAATCGTTCCGTTGCTTTTGTCTTTAGCTTACTCCGATATTATGAGTCGGGATATCTTTACTCGGCGTTGGTATGAGTGGCATTGGTGTTATATTACATGATTCTGCTGCCGCTGTGTCAGCCTCGTTATTAGCTCCAAGATTGCTGTGCCCTGCTATCCATGCGAGTACAATTTGGCCCGAATAAGTAAGGCTTTTTCCGATATAGTTTTCGCGAAGGGATGTTGATGTTCGTTTCTGTTCTGTATACATCTGATGGAACTAAGGGAATTTGTGCAAATTAGTATATAATGCTGTAACTCCAATTTTGCAGCATCAATTGCGCAAGAAATTGCATATAGCTCTGTCGACAGCACGGAGAACGTTGATGGAAGTGAACATCGAATTGTCCCATGTTTATAAACGACAAAAAATCTCTGTCTAAAGTTATAGTTTTTCCGTGCTGATTTTCCCCTCTTGTGGAGAAACTGAAGCCGAATGAAAGCAGATTTAAACTGTCCTAGAGTTAGGCTTCAAATTCGATATACTCCGTCAAAATCGTTGTACTACCCCTATTAAGGCTCCAGAGGGGGGAGTCGCTTTACACTTCATATGGTTCATATTTGTATATGTATGTTAGGGAAAGCTTTCTTCGAGACCAAATAATATTTGCTTTAGCCTATATTGTGTGGATACGTGTTTCACGATATGAAATACGTTTGTTTGTGATATGCTGGGGGGCAGCCTACTAGGTAATATGCTTGGCTACCAAACCGGAGTCCAGACACTTGTCTCCTTCCGAATTCAGGCCACTTTCAAGCTTACCTGACCTGAAATAATTGCGCACCACGGAAATCGTAAATAAAGGTGGATAATGCAAAAAAAAATATATCCCCTCCTTCAGTTCATTTTCGGCCGTAATTATGTTTCGTTAATTTTTGCTTTTATAGTTTGCGCGTGAACGAACATAAACTATAAAAATAATAGCAAAAATGAAAAAACCAAAATTCCAGCTGTACCGAATAAAACCAAGCAACGTTAAAGTGTGAATATATCTGTATTTTATTTTCTATAAAGGAAATAGCTTCAAATTTGAACTCTTAGCGATAATGTTTCAAACCGGGTGGGAATAATGTAAACCCTAACTAAAGCTTAATTTCGGAATCTCCGACAGTCCACCAAAGGTTAAACTCAGTTTATATTGAGTGAAACAAGCAATTCCATTATCATGCATTGTATGACGCACCACCGAGCGTCTTATTGAGGTTAACATTATAAGTAACAAGCTAAACTGTGAAATTTTCCTGATAAACGTTACCACTTCGAGCACCGCAAGAAGGGATATTTAGTAATACAGCCGTTTACACCGTGCAATATGCGCATCTGGTTGCTGACTGCAAGACTTGGAAGCTTGCTCGTTATTTGGTACTTCCTAATTCTACGAATCTAATGCACTAATTTTTTTGCTCACATGCGACACATGGGGAAAAATATGTTCTTTTTTTCACAGACTGTTCGACTAACTTTACTCTTTTCCGGAATGGTCGCCCTAATTTTGGACAGATCGCGATGTATTGTCTTCGTTCGAGGTCTCTATAATTTTTTGAAAAATTCTTGGAACCGTGTTACAAAGGGTAAGAAAATTTTTAAAATTTTATACGTTTCTAATTCATCTCACAATTTAAGAAAAAAAAAAAATATACATCTGTAATAAATAATCACAAAAGTCTTCATTAGGGAGACCGTTTGTTTTTGTTTTTGTTTTTTTTTGTTTTTTTTTTTGGGGCGGGGGCTGCACATGCAGGTAGCTTATAAAAATGTTGTTTATAGTGATTAGAGGTTTTTGTAAGAAAGGGTTGTAATGTCGAGCCGTAGTGGATTTTAAAAACAGCCCGTAAAAGAAAAAAGAAAAAAACGGGAAATTATAAGAAACTAGAAGAAAAGAGTGAAAGTAAGAATGATGAAAGGTTAGAACTGAGTAAAGGGCCAAGAAAATCGTAACCGCCGTATTCCGGGAAGAAACCTAATCGCAATTCACATTTGCCTCTCAGATGACTCTAGAGTGATGCCGTAAGCCTTATTTAGTCGTTACTTAATCTTACGTTAAAATTTAAGTTACGTTTCATTTTTCTTAAATCTGTTAAAAATTACAAATTTATAATGTTTTACTAAAAAAAACAAAAAAAAAAAACAATATAAATTTATACCTTTGGCAGTCGGAAAACTTAACTGCAGCATATCGGCGACGATTTTTTGTAAATGTTCCTCCTCCGATATAATTGGTTTATCCGAGAAATTCGATTATGCAGCTACGCGCAATATTCTACCGATTCGTGATATGCCGTTTAAGGTACGCAGCTTCCCGGTGATAGAACATACATTTTATGGGAGAATTTTATCGGTAGAATGATAAAATACTGATCACAATACACGTATAATTACGAAAATGTATTGTCGTAATTATATTTAATATTTGACACACCGGGGCGGGGGGGTTCTTTTTGAAAATTAATAGTCTCTAAAAAATGAGAAATAAATCACTTCAACATCGATGATAATTTGCATTTTAAATAAATAACATTTATCAACTCTGAATAATAATTGTACGATAATTACCGTGCTTCAATTTTAGGAGTGCATTTTCAAATTATCCGATCTCGAGAAAATATAACAAGGTTTTAATAAAGGAAAAATATGGTATAAAGGAAAAAAAATTATAGGAGTAAACAAATTTAACGAAAGAACACGCGACTGACAAAAAAGGTGGCTTAAAATATGACAACATATTCCCGGCAGTAGAATGAAAAAAATTACGAGTGTCTCATATTATGAAAAATGATTTTGGTGTGATTTTTCACGGCTCATTATGGCGCTGGTTTTCACTTTTCTCCTCGGCATCGAACGTTACGTCCGCGTGTTATTGCGCCGTAACCGTCGAACATACAAATCCCCAAAAAGTTGTGAATTTTAAACGCCTCCAAAAAAAAAATCACCAACTGCGTTAGCTCGTCTGAAGTTCGGTAGCAAACGAAAATGGTATTTTAGAGTGATTTTGGAATTTAAAATTAAAAAATCCATGCCAGCAGCACTCTCTAGGAATAAACGTGTTTATCAGTTCTGTGTTGGCACATTAGTACGGATCATTTTCCTTCAAAAGCTTCTGTCGTCAATCGTGTTATCCGTCGTAGCTGCACTTCTTATAGTCGGGGAGCTGGGCGACAAAAAAATGCGAGAGTTTTAGAAAGGCTGGTTTTTTTATACAATGTAGTATATTTAGGGTGTATCCAGAATAAGCTGCCCGTCAGTCAGACAGTTTCGTTAGCGTTCGGCCTGCGGGCGGCTTCAAAGTTGTAAAAATAGTACCTAGTGTATGTCGTAATTGTTTTAGAAAATATGAAATTTGGTTTACTGCTAGTAAAATAACTAAAAAACATGGTGGATAGCCATAAAAAATAATGTAACAACGGGTCGCGTCAAACTCATAAAAAAAATACCTGGTATGTCGCAACCGTTTTAGAAAATCTGAAATTTGGCCTACTGATAATAGGTAACACAATATAAAAAATCAAAAAAACATAGTCAGCTCGAATTTTTATTTAACAAACGACGTCAGCTGCTGATATAAGAGGGCGGGCAACACGCCTCATTTATACTACAACGCACCCGATGACGCCGACGCTTATTATATTATATTAAATAATAAAATAAATATTTATAACAAAAGTATATGTATAATATAGAAAAAAAATATTCTTTTTATTAATGTTACAAAACAAGACATGTTCACTCGCTGTCGCTACTATAATTGTATATCTTTGAGATTGAATTCTTTACGAATTTTTGAAAATATTTCTTACACGTAACAGGAGTCTGTTCCTCAAACAATTTAACTTGCACTTCTTTTTTTAAACGAATAATGCAAATAGGACGTGAACTTCCGTCCATTTTTACACGAACACTGTACTCAACCGACGCGGTGATTCGACTAGGTCACTTCGGCATAGCGTAAAAAGTCCTGTAAGTGGGGAGTACGTTTTTCCCACGATCTGGCTGCACTGGTCTCAACCGACGCATATACATACATCATTTAGCGATTAAGCGCTCTTTGTAAATGTAGCACGCGCTCTTATATCAACAGCTGACGGCGTTTGTTAAATAAAAATTCGGGCTGGTTATGTTTTTCTGATTTTTTATATTATGTTACCTATTATCAGTAGACTAAATTTCAGATTTTCTAAAACAGTTGCGACATACTAGGTATTTTTTTTGAGTTTGACGCGACCCGTTGTTACATTATTTTTTATGGCTGACTATATTCACCATGTTTTTTAGTTATTTTACTAGCAGTAAACCAAATTTCAAATTTTCTGTAAACAATTACGATATACACTAAGTGGTATTTTTACAACTTGGAATGCTAACGAAACTGGCTGACTGACGGGGAGGCTATTCTTACACACTCTAAATATACTACATTGTATCAAAAAACCGGCCTTTCTGAAACTGTTGCAGTTTTTTGTCGTTCAGCTCTCGGACTATTAGTAACAGTGTACCGGAAAGCGCATTTCAATATGAATTTAAGGTTATTATTACTAGTGATGGTTTGTTCCAGTTATTTTAATGTTCTTGTTACTCTTCTGTTACGCCCTATCGTAATTTTATGTACTTATTGCAATTCCTGTTACAATTTGTTCCATTTTCTTACAATCGTTTTTAATTTGTGTGTAACTTTGCAACTCACTATACTTTTTGAGGATAACAAAAATTACATATATTTCGACTATTTTTTTTGTACAGATAAATTTTTTTTTTAATAAGCCTAGTATTTTTATTTGTGAAATTATTAAAATTGTTTATTTTCACCGGAATAAACTTTTCTCTAAAATTTAAATGCATGTATTTCATTAAGTTTTTTTGTCCGTATTAAGCGACCATTAACATTTTTCTCACTTCCGTCTGTTGCATTGTGCACTGCAAATACCGGCGCAAAAGTAAATGAAATTTTTATAATTTTTATAGCGATTGAAAAGGAGAACATTTTCATGAGTCGCGTCGGCCAGCGAATGTAGGGTACGTAATAGGCAGTACAAAAAAACTATGTACCAAACAATTTTGAGCGATATGCAGACCTTTGTATCGTGCGACATTAAAGACTGCTGTGTCAACCTAGAGCTCGATAGTAGCTAGTGTATGTATATTTACTTGTATGTTGTTTAAATTTTATGACCAGCAATTCTTAGCATTGCCGGGGGAAAAAATGTATAAAAAAAAAATATTAACAAAAAATGTAAGATGTTGTCGCAGTTGAGACTTTTTTCTTTCTTCCTTTCGAGCCTGTCAGTAATGAATGAATACAACATGAATCAGATTCGTCCAAGAAAAGGAAACCCGGCGGGACACATAGAAAAAGGAGATATAGTAACCAATAAAAATATGTCATCCTGATGCTTCCGTTGTTCTCCGATGGCTGCGTAATCGTTTTCTTCGGTAAAATAAATGCATTCAGTACAACAAGTAAAGCCGTGTGAAAAAGTAACTTTCATTATCTAAAGTTGAGTGCACTCTCTCTTGCTGATGACTACAAATAATATTCCTTAGTTGAATAAAGTTGTTAATTAAACGAAACGAACGTAATGAAAATAAAAAATTCTCAGTTACGAACAAAGTAGCTTTGTAGTTTTGACGTCGCGAGTACAATAACGATAAATCCAAAAAAGCAGCCGGCTAAAAAAATGAGAGAATTGTCTTGACAATTCGACGACGCGAGTACGACGATAAAACTGAAACGAAGTCCTGAAGAGGGTTATTTCAAACGCGCGAACGAGGAATAAAGGAATGGGACAGGAATTAACTAAAAGGAAATAGCAAAAAATAAAGAACGCGATAAATGCAAACGAGAGAAAAATAAGAATAACGAAATTAAAAGGAGAAGAACTAACGTGATAACGAAAGAAAATCAACCGGTAAATATCGACAAAACGAACAACATCAAACAACGAAAATGAACCGACACATTTAATTTTATACCACGACGGTTAAAACACGACCGCCGCAGTCGACATTGATAACGAATCGAAACTTTCCACCGAACACTGTCGCAATTACATTTTACTTTCAATAGCTGAATTCCCCAAAAATATGAAAATAAAATGATTGAATTGATGGCAATTAATAATAATTTTACTCTAATTTAATTATTAGTTCCGAATAGTACCGAATTATGTGATTATATTCTTTCGCATTTGTTTTTTTTTTTTTTCATGCCTATCGCTCAATTGCAACATGCAACAAACACTCGATGCATCGTAAATAATGAAACTAGTTAAACTTGTGTAATAATCAGATTTAAAAAATAAACTCAACGTGGAAGAAATTTCGGTCAATGAAATAATGAAAGGCTGAAGTTAATCTGCACTTTCTTTTACGGTTTTCAGAATTGGATATAAATTTTAAAAAAAATGCGAAATACCGCACAAAACTTTTCCGTTTTTTTTTTGTTTTTTTTAAGAAGGGGGATGAAATAAAAATAACTTAAAACGTAATAACCTTGACGCAGTATACAGCGGAAAATAATGAAACTGAATGTAAGACTTCCCCGTTGTTGATGTACATCAGTATTGGACTTGGCACTGAAATGTTCCTGGAGCAGAAAATTAGGCAGGAACAGAAATTGCAACTGTTAATAATTTAGAAGATTTTACCATACCTGGTATTTTTTTGTATCAGGCACAAAATTTGTGGCTCCTGTTATTTAACAGTTATAACTAAATCACCAGGCTGAGAAATACTATGGAGAATAAATTTCATTTAAAACTAATAATGCCACTTAATGTAGTTACTCTACACGTTGTGGAATATATTTTCTTCTTCTTCGTTCGGTAGAGATTACAGATATTACAACAATGATTTTACATATACATATTATATATATATATATATATATATATATATATATATATATATATATATATATGTGTGTGTGTATATATATATACATATATGTTTATATATATATATACATGTGTATATATATATATATATACATATATATATATATACATATATATATATATATATACATATATATATATATATATACATATGTATATATATATATATATATATATATATATATATATAAACTCGGCCATTTTGGCCTCGCAAGGGGCTGTGCCCCTTTACCCCTCTTGCTTTCATTTCTGTCTCTTTCTCTTCTATACTTTGTATAAAATGATCAAAATTTACAACGTAATTCTTACTGGCATCAACACACACAAAAAATAATATAACCACAAAAATCCTATTCTAACATTTAACTTCCGTTATATAAAATTAAGACATTTTTTCGTTACATTTTTCGTTACATATTTCATTACATAAAATTGTGACATTTTTTAAATAACAATAACAAAAATCCTACAAAATATAACAAACGTTACATAAAATTGGGACATTTTTCTGGGACATTTTTTTGGGACATTTAGCGTTACATTAAATTGGGACATTTTTCTGGGACATTTTTTTGGGACATTTTTTCGAATGGGGGGTAGCCTAAGAATTACGTTGTAATTAATATATATAAACTCGGCCTTTCGGTATTCGGAAGGAGGCAAGCTCCCTTCACCCCCAAGTCTAATTCTTCTATAATTCTTATAGAAGAGTAATCTTTTTCATTGGCTACGACGTTCTTAACTTTCATTGCATAAAATTAAGACACTTTCTTGTTACCTTTTTTTGTTACATTTTCGTTTCATATTTCGTTACATATTTCGTTACATGAAATTGTGACTGGGACAAATTTCGTGACAGGATAAATTTCGTAACAGGGCACTTTTCCTGATGACCCCTGGCATAAAAATGGCATAGCCATTACTATGTATAAGTCGATCCTTGGGGACGCGCAAGGAGGCAAATCCCCTTGATCCCCAATTTTTTTCTTCTAAACCACTTTTATGGAAGAATTATTTCCAACTGACTACGTCATTCTTAGCCGTCATGTACAAAATACTTGTGTATTTTATGTACAAGGTGACGGATATTGTAATGGGATATTTTTTGTAGTGTACTCCGGGCTAGGAATGACATAGTTATTAATATATATATATATATACGAGTATATATATAAATATCGTCGCGATAGCCTGTTTGCTAGAACGCTTGACTTCCGTTACGAAGGTCACGGTTTCGATCCCGGGCGACGATAGAACTTATCACAAAGAATTAAATTATAAATACTCGCTAATAATCACGTGGAAGGCAATGGCACAAATGCATACCATCATATGCGCGCTGGTTTAGTACACACAGCAGACACATGCGGGATTTCACTTGTAGCGCGATAAATCAAACGATTACCAATTAGTTCCGGGTATGGTCTTGCGTGCGTACACTCACGTTGCGTACTGCAATTGCCATGAGAACTACCTATTCTCTACTGCTAGTGTGCAAATAGGCAGTCACGATGCTCGAAATTGCGCGATACGACTCTATGATGATATATATGTATTAAGCAATTTAGGATCTAAAAATCTGTCGCTTAGAGTCTGCAATTTTTTATAGAAAACCGATAATGCGTTATAAAAAGAATATTAGAAAAAGATAGAATATTGCAATGTAGAAAACAATACGTTAAAATATTTCTCGTTGATTTTAAAACCGTAAAAAAAAAAACGCAAACCATACGTATATTCAAATTTAAAAATTGCGCAATAAATGTAAAATATGCCAATTAAAAATTTTTTACGATAATTTTAATTTCATTAAAAGCGGAATGGATAAATTTTGTAATTATATTCTTACGTATAATAGAAATATCGATAATTATAAAAAAACGATTATTATTCTCCACAAATCAACAATACTTTCTAGCATTATTGTACATTATCTATATTCTTTTTCTTTATTTTCTGCTTTTGTAACTTATTTATTTGGCCTTGTCAACTACAAACACATTCACCAAAAGCAAAAAATGATCTTTCTATTCTTTCAATGTGCGGGGCCGTTGGGGAATTTGAACTGAATTTTGTTCGAACGATGCGCACCATTAGCTAATCAACTGCGTTTACTGGATTAAACTTGCTTAGATATGCTAAAATTGCGAAATTTAAAATAATTTTTAAGTAGACTAATTATTAACAAATTGTAGAACAGTTCGATTTTCTACGTAGGTTATTTTAATCGTTATTACTACGGGTATATTAAATCGGGTTGAAATGAAATCGTAAAATTGCACCGTTTTTAGCGATAAAAATTTTATCCGATTAAACGATAATTTTTTAATATGTTTAATATATACATCGATACAAATAAATTTCAATAAGAAAACTAGAATAAATCAACGTTAAAAAAATTCAAAAATAACGGGGAAAATTACCGAACAAATTCGGAATAATTATAACGGAAATGGCTGTTAACGCTTCAAAAAGAATAAGAAACGTCTTCGTTGCTAATCTCATATTTTTTCGATGTACTTAACTAGATACGAGATATTATTTTTAAAACTTATTTATATTAATACCGCTGAGAATTTGGGAAATCGTGTTACTAGATATAATTAATGCAAGAGGTCGATACGTATATACATGTATATTAATTTTTTTGAAAATAAAGCCTCTAATACTACAAAAAGTTTGGAACAGTTAAATTCAATAATTTTAACACACTTTGCAGTATAGGAATAAATAAATGAATAAAATAAGTAATAACGTCTCTCTATATTTGTTCGTTTTCGTATCAGAGATCTCGGATTTCACCGTTGATTCTACTTTTTGTCAGACATATTTTGATCGATTATTTCGTTTTCGGCTTTATCGCAGTGCGCTAGATGCACAATCACTTACGAAATATATTCTCTGTTCAAGATTGTTATAAAATTAAGTTTGTTTTGCTGCCGGTGTTCGATCTTTGATACGTACTGTATAACGTACGTTGTAGTTGAATCGAATAGGTAATTAAACGTTTGGCCGTTGGCCAAAAAACAAAAAAAAAGAGAAGTGGTGTCTCTAGAGGGGGACACCCGGTAGGAACGAAGTTCCTTTCATTTTCTGGTAGATATACAAGTATAAAGTCATTTATAAAGTATACGATATAAATAAAATAACACACAATATATATAAATCCCGTATGAATTAAAACAAAAACAAAAAATACGAATCCCTTATGAATTAATTAAAAAAAAAAATAAATAAAATAAATCATCAGACTCGTTGAAGTGTGCTAACGTCGCACAAAAAAACCGCGCCAATTTTCAAATTCAATAAAGTTTAGAATTGAGCTTATACAACTGATCGCGCACAATGCTTGCCGCCCGAATCTCGATACTAGCCCGCGCACTCACACCACACCAGTATATAATATAAAGAGACAGAGAGAAATAGAAAGAGAAAAAGAGAGTGAAGGTCGCCTAGAGGACGACGTATAACGCTTTTTTCGTGACCTCGTCATTTCTGCCAGTTTACTCCTACCGACAAGCCGTTCCAAAAAAAAAAAAAAAAAACAGAAAAGAAACCAACAAATTATTTGGCACGTCGAGAAAGGAAAACGTATGTTGATATTTACGGCAAAAGAGGTAAAGCTCGATTATTTCCATTTCAAATATTGTAAATCGCTGCATTTACGATCGTAATTGTACCGGTTCACAAACCGAACTAGTCGGGACGGTTGGTTTTCAATGTTTTTTTCATGAAATGTCAGGTTGGGTTCATACGCCATTGCAATTCGTAAAATTTGTTTCCTACTAGATAGGCAACTTATAGTCATCGATCGGAACACTGAAAAATATTAAACGCGAGTAAATTCTATTATGATAACCTTCCGATACGAGCTGAGGGTGCCGAAATTTTAGAACGGCTCATTTTATCTTCATCGTTCGTTTTTAGTCGCTCGACAGTCCGAGTGGCGAATGAAATACAAAACGGATTTACTTTTAAATAATTATACGTATAGAATTGATCTTTAAATTGGTTAAAAAAACTAATATTCTTCCTAATTTGCTATTATTAGTACGCTATAAAACAAAATGTTAAAATGCTCTAAGAATTTAAGTAAAGCGAAAGCGCCATCTTATTGTGTACATTAATTCGTGAATTGTAGAACGTAGCCCAATGGATGATGATCCCAGGAACCGGTTTTTGTATCCGGCGACTCGAGTCCGTTACGAGGCAACTACCACGTGGTAACTGAGCATATTTATCTTTTTTTAGGACCAGAACATACAAGCCAGCAACCTTACACCGTCCGAAACTTTAATACTTTTTAAACGATGAGTTTACGGTGCAAAGTCAAAAGAGTACAAAAATTAGTTCCGCGATGAATGTTAGAGGGACTCTGCCGAGAAGAAATTCCGACGATAAAAGGCTCCTGAAACCCGTCTTCCACGTTAACCGGACCACTTCAAGCTCCGGACAGTTTCGCTAATTCTCTATATCTCAGCAGGCAGCCCAACATTAGTACGATTCTGCGCGAGATTTAATTCGCTCTGCCTATACCGCGGGAGGGGTGGGGGGGGGGGGGGGTGATTTTGTCGAATTTCACTTTGAACGTGATTTTCTTTGAGACGGACGGCAAGTTTAATTGGCGAGCGAGTTTTCTTCCGTCTTCCGATTTTACTCTATCCGGAATTTACAAATAAAACTAATAACCGTCGCCGAAAGGTGTGGCGAGTGGAATAAAAGTAATGATATACCAAAGCAGCCATGCGAATCCGTTCTCGTTGAAGGAAAATATCTTAGAAACGACCGCCGCTATAAATTCAGCGTCGAAATTCAAAAGCAACAGCTCGAAAAATTGAACGAAGCAAAGGCAGCAAACAGATGGAAAGGAAAAGAGGAATAAAGGGAGTCGACGTGTTTTTTCTATCCATTTGTCATAAAAGGAAGGAAGAAAAGGGAATTTTTTCGGTGCAGCACAGGTCGAGCCGTGTCAGTGTTTTTCCCGTTCAGTTGGCATGTTCTTTGGCAGCAGTCGTAATATCGGCGATTGAAGTGGCTCTTGTAGTGTGGCCGGCCTATCTGCTCGTTCCGGGTATTAAAAAGCTGCGCGTCGACCGAACAGAGCGATAAGTAGCGAGCGATTGTGCGAAACTCGTCCGATTCTCTTTCCTCGTGCCGAAAGAAAACGGACGCGACTCTCACTCGCTGCTTCTATCTTCGCAATAATTCCTATTCCGAGGCAACTTGCGCATTCCGATTGGGGCCGTTACAGCTCGCCGTCTGTTCTCAATTCCAGTTCGAACGGAAACGCTTTTTACTGTTCCAGACGAACGGAGATAAGGTGAATTCTCCAGTTCATTTTTCCTAAATCCGGACACCGATCGGGAAATCTCTTACTGCCGCACTTTTAACAGCCGAACACGCCCGATCGACAATTTACGTATTTTAATAAAAGCTAAAACGGCCGAGCCGAGCAGACGCGCGCGCAATCTGAAATTGCTGCTGCTGGCCTATCGAGAAAATTTTCCTGTTCGTCATCAACCAAACCAGACGAACGTCGTTCCCTTTCGACGACGACAGTCGCTAAGTGCCGACGCTAATGCAGATTTATCATTTCATTCTCCATTAAATTTCCAGCCAAATCAACAGATTTCCGAACGAATATCATCATTTATGATACGCGGCTTCTCGATGTTGCCGCTAAACCAATCGAAACGCAGATATCGCTTATTTATTGCCGCAACTATATTTACCGTGTTTTTTCGCGCTCTTTCCCCTTGTCCCCGCCCCGCTACTTTAACGGTAATAAACGCGCCATGGAATTATATTCTAAAATAGTACTTTGAAAGCGAAAATGTTCACAAATTCGAAGAAAGTAAAATTTTTCGTGATAAATGACTCGGGGGAAGGGGACAGACTCTTTAAACTTCCGGGCAATCGGAAACAGCGTTAGCGGATTCGCGAAATCCGGGAAAAAAAACGCCGAAACATAAAAATACCCGGAGATTCGTTGAAACGACATAAATTTTAAGCTGCAAGACTCGAAAAGAATGTTAGAAATTTGCAAATCGTCGCTCGAATTAAAATATCACGATGGCAGGAATATCGCAGAGTTTTATATCCGGCCCGTATTCTTCTTCTTCTAGCTCATTTTCCAGAAGTCTAGGTAATTATAATACACAAATTCTCGTTAAATTTTCCAGCGGTTTTTCTTCTATTTTTTATCATTCCCGAATAAAATTTAAATACTCCATTGGGCGACGCTCGTGTATAACTGTTGAAAAATAACAATTAATCAAAACTAATAGTTAGTAGTTTCAGAAATATCGTCGTAAAACTAATTTTTACTATTATAAACACAGTTTCCGTGTACCATCTGTGCTTTCTTCTTGTGCCTATATATATCGTGTGTTTGTTACAACATTCTGCGCAATACAAATATGTACGAAACGACTATTGGCGGCGTGATTAAATCCTTGGTCCGTCTTTCACTCACCAGTTTTCATTTCATTAATTTTTTTATCGGCTCCGACTACGACTGTTCGAATAAAATAGAAAACATTTTAACATTTAAAATTAAGTAAAATCTGCTAGTAATGTTTTGTCAGGAATATCAACAAAGAAAAAATACATATATACCAATAAAGAGGTAGAATATATATATATGTATGTATATGTATATGTATATGTATATATATATATATATATATGTATATGTATATAAGTAGCGTCGTCGCGTTTGCCCTAGAGGCTAGAGCGCTTGACTTCTGATCCGGAGGTCTCGGGTTCGATACCGGGCGACGACAAAAACACAGTTGGACACTGCATTTGTATATCGATAAATCAAGCGACTATAGTCAGTTCAAATTGTAGTCGTGTTATAGAAATATTCAGCCGGCGAACAATCGCATCAACGTGAGTAAAGGCCAGTTGTCTTGGCTTCGCCTTGACACTGATAACTTGTTTCACTTTAGTCGGCAGTACGGAAGCTAGGTTGCGCTCCTGCTTACGTGATTCCAACTGTGCGACTATTCTATCCTCTAATTCTCCTCTGAATTAGGAGATAACTCATACTCGAAATTCCGAGTGAGGTAGATGATGATGATATATATAGTAATAAGTAAGTTCTATATCCTGGACAGGGCGTCGGGGTTGTGAAGTTAAGGTTAGCACGGTAGTCTGGTAGTTGTGAGGTGTTTAGCTACTAAATCAGAAGACACAAGTTCGAGACTTGTCTCGTTTCGGATCCAAATAGCTCCCAGGTGTATCCAGCCTCTAAAATACTCGGATACCAGAGGGAATCTGGAAAAGTAAAATTATTGGCCAGAAGTGGCGACCGAGAGAAAGAAACTGGCGGCCCCTTCATTCTCATTAGTGCCGATGGGCCTAGTACACTGTGAACCTTGACTTCATAATCCCCACTCATTCGACAGTTGTATACATGAAGTGGTCACAGTAATCGTTATATGTTAGATGCAAGACTGTGCACTTGCAACTGATTTTAAATGTTCGATTCATCACAAATGCACTTCCAAACGTGTTCATCTGCTATAATGCAACTAAGGTAAAGTAAGTCCCATGTTTACAAAGCCCAACGGCATTAATGCGAGTAGGGGTGGGGGGCAGTTCCTTTCTCTTGATAGTGCAACTAGCGCGAATCTAATTATACATGATCGCCATTGCCTTCTACGCAACTATTAGCGATAATTTAATTTATTTTTTAATAACTTTCGTTGTCGCCCGGGGTCGAATACTTCCGTGACAGAAGTTAAGTGCCCCAGCACCACTAGGCTATGCGTAATACAAAAAAAAGTTGTGAATTTTAAATAGCAGCAACAAAGGCAAATGCGAGGCAAATAGGAGAATTTTCTTATTGCGCGGCAACCATGCGTGCTTCGCACTTAATGCATGTCTCGTTTTTCCACCTTTTTTCACCGGGAAATTGTATGCATCTAGGAAAAAAGTTACTCTAAAAGAGAAACAGGCGTGATTTTCGCTTTTTGCCAGTGCATTGCGAAACCTTCTGATTTCTAATGAATAATTCCCTAATATTTTCATACAGAAAATCTTCCGAAAAAAGCGGTCTGGATTAGAGATTATTTTTCTTATGCGCGTAGTAGACGTGTATATCGCTGTGTATGCATTTACGCATAAAATAAGCGTCCACCAGCGTTGCTAAATGTTAAACGTAGTCAAAATTTCATCGCAATTTAGCAATGCCCTCTTTCATATTAATGATCATTTTCGATTAGTGTTTTAATTTCGATTATTTCGTTCATTTTTATTTGCCCTTACATATACCATTCTGCTAACGATACTTTACTTAAAAAATTTCCCTTTTTCCCGTCCAGTCTACCCTTTGTTTTTTGTTATTCATATTTGTAAAATATCCCGTTTACCGTAACTTTTACCGAGGTTAGTTTTTTTCAGGAAGGGACAAAAAATTGCATACATTGCCAGCTGCTGCTAGTAAACGGATATTTTTTTTTTTCAGATTTCCCTCTCCTTTAACCGACAAAATCGTCGGTCATGCCACAATTTATGATCAAAAATTGTACCCTCTTTATAGGCCAAATTCAGTGAGATGTTGGAATTTAGAATAGTTTTCGACTTGTTAACTTCTGATGATTAATCACTAATATAAAAAAGTAAAGAGATACCAGTTAAGCTTTTCATAAAGGTATGCTAGGTCTAATGAATGTGAAGAAAGTATTAGGGCCAATTGCGTAAACGGTTTTTGTAACTATAATGTCAGTCTTCTTTTTCTTTTTTTCTTCTCTTTGGACGCGTCAACTCAGGACATTTATCGAAATACAAAGGACTAACAAATAATGAAACGTAGGGACTTGAAAGTTAAATCAGGAAGCGATTAGAAACAGAAGAAATGAAGGTAGCCAATATTAATGTCAGTCTCGAGATCGGCGGTCTTTTTTTTAACTGGTAGCTTTGTATTCTACAGCTGTTGCGTGCAACACAACAGATAAATTTAATGTTTTCCGTGGCGTCCTAGTAAAAGTCACAGCGGTTACTGTGCGATGTTCGTGTTGTATCGCGATGTGTTTACTGTTTTTCATGGACGCTCGTGTGACACGAAAAAACATACAAACATTAGTGTGGCAAATTCAGTATGGTCTCTGATAAGTCAGCTGTACCACAAACATTACCAATCTCCGTTATTTAGATATTAATTCCGGTTGATGAAGTTTCATCGACAGCGTTGAACTAGTTGTTGCGAGACTTTTACGTTAGACAATACCACGACCAAACCAAACTCTAATGAGCAATAAAAACTGTCAGAGGGATTGTGAATCGTTCCATTCAATCGTGCGCGAGTTAAAGAAAAGAAAAAAAAAACCCGGTAATTTTTCGTATACGCGTATCTTGTAACTAATTTCTAGGAAACAGCTATGAAATTCGCTAATTATTCCAATTTCAGAAATTAGAGTTGGTCACAACGTCTTGTCTTCCAGAAAACACCTCTATGTTAAAAGAGAAATACAAACTAGATTTTGAAATAGTACACGTTAGTTGACTAATTTTAACAAAATAATGCTGGCGACAATAATAGTAACAATGAATGTTAACAAAAATAACGATAATAAATAATAGAAATAGTAATAATAATAATAATAATAATAATAACAATAATAAGCGTATTGTTATTTTCGAAAGATTACTTTGTAAATGTTTTCGATTTTTCCCATTTCCTTCTGTCGGATAAGAACGGCTAAAAGCGGTATTAAGACAACAGCCGACTGAATGGTGAACAACGTTCACCGAGCAGACAATTTCGACAACAGCTTTGGGAATTGACGGAGAAATTTTTTGTCCTTTTTTTGACACGAGAAAAAGCCGAACGATTTCTTTTTTCTCTTACATTCATTTAACTGTCATTCCCGAAAAAAAATTCAAAATAAAATAAACCAGACTGTGCTCTAACGCACGTACACGCTTCCGACGTTGGCATTGTTTTATTATTTACGCTTGGAATTATTACCATTATCGTTACCATTATATGTGCACATGTTGATTCCCCCTAATGCGCAGGTCATTCCATTTTGAAATATTGAACATTTCTTTCGTTTTCTAAGAACTTCTATTTTGTTCAGTTTTATTTCTTGGCTTCCAACTTTCGGGGTAAAGTCCTTTTTCGGTTTTCTTCTTTTTTTTTTCTTCTTTTTTTACCACCTCCCAATGAAAAAGAGCGGTTTTTCGTTCGCGAATAATTTTTTTTTCTTTTTTCATGTTTGTTCGCGCGTCATGCGGACCAGCCCGATTTCAGCGATTCTTCGTTCACTGAAAAGTGTATACCATTCAGCGGTGGTACAATATGAGTTTGATTTTCGGTGAATATTATTCGGTAGTTCTTAAAATGAACGCTAAAAAAAGGGTGGTCTGCTTAAAGGAGTTCAATTTTCAGCAATATAGC
Organism: Icerya purchasi; assembly: GCA_039619475.1. Classification (NCBI taxonomy): domain Eukaryota; kingdom Metazoa; phylum Arthropoda; class Insecta; order Hemiptera; family Monophlebidae; genus Icerya; species Icerya purchasi. Next base: position 247,469,638 of record CM077115.1, read on the forward strand.
AAACACCATCGACAATGAAGTATTATGCATTTACGATTAAAATGAAAGTTGGAAAAATATTTAATAAGATAAAAAATGAAAATATTACCCCTAATGCAAATACATTTGCCTTATCGGTATTATCCGAAGTAAGGACCCCCAAAAAAAAAAAAAAAACAAAAATGGTAATTACCACGGATACATAGAGATTCGAATGAAGAAGATTGAAACGGTCATCTATGAATGTCCTATAAGAATAATGAGGTATATTTCAATGTAAAATATATTATTTTCTTATCGAATAATTGTTTTTTTCATATCCTCCGCGAAATTAACTAAGACATGATTGTCACAAGTTCTCTGTACCTCCCTGCCAATAAAGTTAAGTGCTTTCGTGTGTGACTCCTTTAGGTAATCAGCATAGTGTTACTGCGAATTTGCGTACCAGTCTCATATGGTACCACCCGCGGGAGTCCATATTGAATCATTTTATTGAAACTTACTCATATTATTATTTTCCCAACGTTCATTCCAATTTAAACTTAATGCGCGGTTAACTCTGTCTTTTTAATCTTCAGATGGGATATGACAAATCAATACCCTCGCTGCACAGTCTGTTGTGTCGTTTAATATACATCCTACATAGCTGTGTACCCAGCAAAATTGTACTACCTCTCCTCCACATTCAACTATTTTAGTACATTTATCCGTAATCTCTCATAAAGTTGGGTGGCTTTTGTGACAATGAACTGAGGCTAAACCATTGCAAAATACGAGTACATATTTGCCCAAACCGTTAAGGACATTCAGAATATATTCGCAAGTCTTATCTATAGCAATGAAAAATCGACGCCTCCGGTCGGTGAATAGTCACTTCATCTATGATAAAAGCCGCTCCTACCACCAGGCTGTTATTTAACTCCGACTCAGAACCATCCGTGGAAAATTTTTATACAGTTTGGAAATGTTTTATTGATTGATTTAATGAAATATTTGTTTACAATGCTGGAAAGAGAACGTTTATATATACGGTGAATAACGTCGTATTTATCTTTAAATGTAGACGATTTGTTTTGTACGGTTTAGAAAACATTGCAGGGGGATATGTTGGAACTAATGCTGGGCTATATACTTATAATACAATATAATTTTGGCTGCTAACAATGGTAATTTGGACTCTATAAATCTCCAATTCATATTGATATTATAAATACCATTAAGTAAGTCTGGGTAATTGTAATTACAATATTTTAATAAAAAATCGATCGGCTAATAAGTTTCTTCTAATGGAAAGAGGAGGAATATTCGTCTCCGCTTGGAAACAAGGAGAATAGGTGTACAGATTTAATGTTCCCCGTTATAAGCCTCAGATTTACATTTTGTAGGCTATCTAGTTTTCTGAGATTGGACTTTGAAGCCGAACCATAAAACATGGAGCTATAATCTAGTCCTTATACAATAGTTTCATAACTACCGGAACCGAACTCCAAGTTACGTGTCCCAAGGCCTTTATTGGGTTAACCATATTCAAAATCGAACCGTATGTAGGGTCTGTATTTGCGTCTTCCACGTAAGTCGCCGGTCCAAGTATAAACCTAGATATCTAACATTTAATCATATCGGAATGACTGTACCGTTTACTTTAACACAATTTCCTTCAGTACTATATGGTCTCTTAAGCTCCATGTTTTATAACGCAAGAAGTCGCGCTTGTCTTTTTTATAAAACCCGAACGGGAAACTAGATAATTTGGAATGTAAACATTAAAGCCTACCGATGATAGAGAGGACGTTTCAACAAATTCATTGGCAGAAGACGAGGAGGAATATTGTACGACAGCACGATTACGACCCAACTTTTTTATTTCCAATGCACTTTTTGATAAATGATTTTTTCTCAATAATTCCGTATGTAAATTCGCGCGACAAAAACGCTTTATAATTGCCCGGATCGTTAGGTCTATTTATATTAATATACTAGTTATCGTCATTCCGATTTAACGAATTACTATTAATAAAATGTTAGCGTTATTCTAAATTCGCTCGCTGGTAGCACTAATCACATTTAAAACATCGCCGTTATCAATCAGCTGAAGCAACTGTTAACCGGTAATCTTGATTGTATTATCAGCACCGACGTTCAAGTCTATATCTATGTGCATATGGGGTTGGGAGGGAGATCCTCCCATTCTCGTTTAACATAATCGGTTACATTTGCTGTAAAGAAGATAAGAGGTGTATAAGGTGTGTATACCACGCACCACGAGGATGTAATTGTATGTGTAGATGAAGTGTGTGTCGTAAAGTAATATATAAAATGAAGGAAGAATAGGACTGCGCTGAAAACCGCTGCGACAACTTCTAATCGGTTCTAACGTACGCACGAAAAGACGTTATCTCGGCACACGTACAAAAGGCCAAGAATTAAACAAGAAATCATTTTTTTTTTCTGCTCCTATGATAAAACCGAAAACAAATCAGGATTATAAACAAAAATAACTGCTCATCTAGTGTAAATTTTAGATATTTTTGTTGCGTAATATTCTGTACAACTAGAATGTACCGATAGGTAGTCACGACGCTCGGAATCGAGCGATACGACTCAGAGAGAAGACACAGCGTGCGATTGCAAAATTAAATGTTTCTAAGTAATTTTTTTTTTGTAACCTCCCCTTTGGACGTGTCAAGAAAGGATCTTCGCTCAGAAACGATACGAGGGAGAAGGATCAGATGCAGATTCGGTCAGCTATTAATCAGACAAAAGAACTGAGGATAGTAACAACGGAGATCGACGGAAACGATAAGATATACGAGGAACAATAAGCAGTAAGGAGTTTGAGTGATAACAGATTGGAGTACAAAGAAGTGCGTTCGTTCACGAGAAATGGACATTCAAAGAAGATATGGTCAGGATCACAGAGGGCTTCGTCGTCAGGATTAAAAGGTCAACAAAGTTTTTATACAGATTTAATTATTGTTTAATTTCATTACGCAAACGTATGACTTCTCAATGCGTTTACAAATTCATTGAATCGTTAAAAGTGAATCTGTATTATGAAAAATATTCTAAAATAATTAGTCAACTTGAAAAGTCTTCTCCTAAAGAGTTAACTTCTCGATGACAAAAATAGATATATAACAAAAAAAAAAAAGAAAAAGTAAAAGTAAAAAGTATGGATATAATCTGTTTTAATATTACCATATATAGAATAATGGAAATAGCAGAAATGTGCTAAGTTGAAGTTGTCTGGGTCAGGAGCAGGATGGAGGACATGTGAGTACGGTATCTATATTAAATAAGGTTTGTTTCTAAGATGACTCCAACTGCAAATAACATATGTAAATATATATATATATATATATATATATATATATATATATATAAACTCGGCCATATTGGCCTCGCAAGGTGCTGTGCCCCTTGATCCCTCTTGCTTTTATTTATGTCTCTTTCTCTTCTATAATTTATATAAAATGATCAAAATTTACAACGTAATTCTTACTGGCATCAACCCAAAAAAACAAAACATAATCACAAAAATCCTATCCTAACATTTAACTTTCATTACATAAAATTAAGATATTGTTTCATTACATTTTTCGTTACATAAAATTGTGACATTTTTAAAATAACAATAACAAAAATCCTATAAAATATAACAAACATTACATAAAATTGGGACATTTTTTCGAATGGGGGGTAGCGTAAGAATTACGTTGTAATTAATATTAGAAGTAAATATTCATTTTAATAAGAAGATAACATCATTTTAAAAAGTTATTATCAATATAACAAACATAGTTTTATAAAAATTAATTTTACATGTATGTGCGTATATATAAATAATATATATTGATATTTACTGCTGAAATGAATCATCAATTCGAATCAATGCGATGGATAATTTCAATTTAATAGTTGAGGTAATGCGTATGTATGTATGTATGTATATATATATATATATATATATATATATATATTCTTTTACAAGATTTACAGTTTTTTTTCTATTGTTTCATACTGGCACTCAGTAGTTTAATGTGTATCTATATATTTTCCTTATATTTAAGTTTCAGATGCATTTATTTATAAGAAATCCTTTTTATCTTTTTTAAATTGTATCCAACTTTTACATTGAATTATCCCGTCGTTCGCGCAATTTCTGCGCATAGATGGATTTTGTAATAATAGTAATAATAAAAATTTGATTTGATTTGATTTGATGTAAAATAGAACATTAAGGTCGTAAACGAATGACCGGAGAACGGGCGATAAGCTATAAAATATGTTAGGGGACTTTTGCGAGGCATAGCAATACTCGGAACTATATTGAAAACTCGATTGTCAGTAAACTATGTTGAAACAATTGAAGCAACCAAACTGATTTTGTGAAAGTTCTTTTTTTGGGAAAGAACTGATTTCATCTGGTTTACGGATATTGGAAAAAAAAAAAAGTATATTAAGAAAAAAAGTATAGCTTCGTTAAATTAGCGCCAAATTGTTTTTATTTTTGTTCTATATTGTACCGGGAAAATAAATATTTATACATTCGTGCGTACTTGGATTTTTTGAAAATTTAAAGGAGTTTTCGAAAAAATGTAATTATTTAAACTTTCTGCCATAGGAAGGAGAAAAGCAAAAATTAAGGAATAGCCTTCCTGTATTATAAAAAACTGAAAATTTCTTTTTCCTTATTCCTTTTTTTTTTTTTTTTTGTTTGGGCCCGAGCTTATTGTCCATTTGACCGAAATTATTCTATTTATGCCTCTTTTAGGAAAAACTAACAAATACATACAGCTCAGAATTGTCTACTACATAAATCATCTGAAGTAGCTCCCGCGTAACAGACATTTTTACGTTATGCGTAACCATTTTTTTATTTTCCCATTTCTTTTTTTTTCTTTTTTTTTCTTTTTAAGTGGTTTAATTTTTTGAAATCGAATATACGTTTCGTTTAACTTTTAAAGAATCTCTAAGAGAAATGTCGTAAATTATTACCCAAATAAACAAAAATATTACAAATAAAAAAAATAAAATTTTTTCCAAATTCGCGTTCCACAAAACGTTCTATTGTGCAATAACATGTGTGTACTTTTTAATACACTTTTAACGCTATAAAAACAAAAAACTGAATGAACGATTATCAATTGATCTGTATTTTTGACTTGGAAATGTGATTTTTAAAATGATTTTCAGTGCCACTGGGAGCAGTGCGATCGGGGAAAATAATAACGTTAAAAAATTTGAATTCTGGGCCTTGTTATAACGCTGGTTTACAAAGAAGTGATATACATAAGTCCGTCCGAGTATTGGCAAGATTGTCTGCTTGTATAATTTGCGTATTTGACATCCGGGTTCGATACTTGTAATCGCTCCCAGGTATAGACCTAATCTGAAATTGAATTGTGTACCAAAAAAATCTATCAAAGTAAAGGCGGATCCCATATTCTCTTTAGTTCCATTAGGCTCAATAAACACTGTGATAACTTCATAATCCCCGACGCCCTGCTAAAGGTGTGGAACTTACTTTACTTTACTTTAAATGCTATTGTACTTTCTCACGTAGGGAAGCTGCGTGTAGTTCTTATTGCGCTGTCTAGTTCTCGGATTTTCACAAAGGTAACGGAATAACTTTATCACACTGGAAACGACAGTCCGTGAACGATACGGAGAAAAGCCTAATGATATGTAATATCATTTAATCGACCGAATTAACCGCACACAGCTATTCGATACATCTCCGCAGCCGTAAGCATCTTGAAAAATGCACTGTGTAAGAACTGGAGTTGTACGGGCGGCGTATCAGCTAAAAAAAAAAAACCGCAATTAAAATTTTTAGTTCCACCGTACTCAGTAGAGGGCGGCTGAATCATTAATAACGAGCAACGCGAGACTAGTGCTCAGACATGTAGCGCGAAATGAAATATGCAGTGAACAGTTTTGATTGTTGGTTGCGCGAGGAAGAGCAGACTTGTCGGATGAAGCAGAGAACCGTTTGAATTAGTCGGAATTAATCAATTATCCTGTTAGTAGCAGCGTTGGAACAACAATTGCATACCGCGTCATCAATTGATGCGGTTGATTGTTATCGGGGCAGACACGCGAGAGAATTTTCACTACGCAAAGTCTTTTCATCCGATTTAGTGCGTCTCTTTTATTCGCCGCTTCCCGCGCCATAATTATAATAATAATTAATATTCCCCCCGAAACCGGGGCTTAGTTGCCTGTTAAAATCAACCTCAATCTTCTAGATAAAAATCGGTTACCCGCTCTTCTATTTTGTTCCGGTTCCCACCGTATTAAATCAACTCATTAAATTCTGCCATCTGTAATAGTGCACATCGAGTGTTCTCCATCGAGATGTCATATCGCCCCCCCCATCCACCATTTTTTTCCCGACAATGCAAACATGTGACACGCATGCGTTATTGAGCCGTATAAAGTTTTTCGTTAAACTAATTTGCGCTCTACGACTTTTATCGTATCTAAACTGTCGTGTATCTTAAATTAAATCTTGGAAAAAATATTTAAAAATACATGCGAAACGATCATTGAAACTTGCAGCTTGCAAAATACAATAGTTACCAGTGCGCAAAATGCTACGTAGTCAATAATAAAATCAACTATAAAATCTATTATGAAATCAACGATAAAATCTATTATGAAATCGACGATAAAATATATTATGAAATCAACGATAAAATCTATTATGAAATCAGCGATAAAATCTCTAATGAAATCAACGATAAAATCAACAATACTTTCGCGTGCCGCCCTGATCGAGCTTGTGGTACTATATCTTTTGAAAGCGACTCGATCAGAAATGGAAAGCAGTCTTAATCGGAATCTCGACTAAAGTTGGAAGACGTAATTTTTATGGAGTACGTCTATTTTTTATAATTGTTATAACTACTATTTTTCTGTAATACGTGTTTTTATATTTATTTAATAGAGACGTAATTTTGTTTTATTTATGTTTTAAGAGATGAATGAATACGAGATTCGTCCTAATGGTGCCCGTTTTAAGGTCTCTGTTTCCTATTTTTCCGGACCGAGCGTGCGGTAGTGATCGTTTTTATAGCAGTTTTCAACTTTGTTCCTATTTTTCGCAGGTTTTACAAGTTCAAACTAAAACTCCACTTCACGCGATCTTCCTGACAACGGTCATCCCTGCAATTATTTATTAAACATAAACTGACACGCTCCGCGGGACGTTTATCGGACAATAGCAGAAAACGAGAAAAAGAAAATCTTTAATTCTGTCATCAAAGCTGGGAATTATTTAAAACGAGTTTCGAAGAATTCTTCGGATCATCTCGGGTTCTTTTCTTTTCCGAAATGTTGTAAAAACCATTTCGCTAAGAAGAAGGAGCTGGTCATAGGCATGGACGCGGCGAAAAAACATGAAAAACATGCGCCTAAGAAAAAATCGCGCAAGCACGATACGAAAATCGTTTCTCCGACGGCAACACTTGAAAATGCCGCGAATGAAAAGCTCTTCGGCCGAAGTGCCTAGTTGTTGAGGGGACACGGTAATTACCGCTCTCCGCATGAGAGCTGAAAGATCCGCCGCTGAATGTAATAAGAAAACTGAGCCGGAACAAGAACGGTTGAACGGGACGGGATCGAATCGTTACTTAAGCGCCGCCGTGCCAGCTCATTAGAGCGGCATTTTAAAAGTACGTCGTCACTTCCAGATCGGCCGTTTTCTTTCGTCGACCTTTTTTGCCCGCCCTATTTATTATCTCTGCACACTCCGATACACTTCGTATGTGGAAAAAATTTCGCCGCCAAAATCAAGTAGAAACACACTTCGTTGTTGTTCCTCTAGGCAAGCGCACGTAGAATGTCATTCCGGTTTGATTTTCGTTCGTTTTGTCGGAAACTAATTTTTCTATTCTCTTCAATCGTTCTCCGACCTGTGTTGCGTTCCCCTTCGAGAAAGTTCTTCCACCATAAACCGCGGGGCCATTCTGGCTCGAGCCTCCTCGACTACCGATCGTTAATTTAAAATTCCTGCAGCGCTGAATGAGTTTTTCGTTAAGGCAAGACTATAGCCCCGATGCAGCGAGAGTCCAAGGAGGAAAAAAAGATGAAAAAAATGGAGGCGAGAAAAATAATCGGAAGATTCGGTACGCCGTTGCGGCTTTTGCGCGCCAGTTCGGATTCAATATTTACTTAGGCGGCAGCAGCAGCACCTCTGATGATGACGGCAGAACGCTGCGCGTAGGAAATTTGATAAAATTTCAATATACATTAGCACTCTGACAAGAGCTAAGTCAGCGGAAAATTTTCCGATTATTTTATCCGGGAAATCTCATTTAAATTTTAAATGTCACGACACACAAATTTAATAGGACAGCAAGCAGAACGCAGAGCTGAAATTCAAATTACGGTCGCGGCATTGATCGAACACATCGTCTGGTGACTCGGCAGCGCACGGTCTCTCTGTGTGCCGGACGGTTACGAGCAGTGTAAATTTTCGAATATTTCCATTTCAAATATTTCGCGATGCAAATGAAATGTTTTTTTAGTACTTTAGATTTAAGAGGGGTATCGTGTTCCGTGTTCCGAAGGAGCAGCATTGGCGGCTGCTTCTTTTTCCTTTTTAACGAAGCTATTGAAAACTTTTCCCACGTTTGCCTCACTTTATTGTCATAGTATTGTTCCTTGTTTGATTTTTTGGTTTTCTTCTTAATACGGTTTAATTTTAAAGCCCTAGTTATTATTATTATTATTATTATTATTATTATTATTATTAATAGATTAGATTTTATAGGAATTATTATTAATAGATTAGATTTTATAGGAAAAATTACAATCAAGCAAAATAGGGAGAAACTGGAGTGACGAGCTTTTGAGAGGGAATTGTGAGAGAAAAACGATTGAACTAATAATAAATAAAGAACTCTTCTTATTCGTTATTTTCGATTAGTTTACTTAAGTAAGCGAGATGATAAGTCTGCATAAGGGGGGGGCGACAATATAAATGTTTCTCTCTGTAGACGGAGGAAGAAAATTCTTCGTCCAGGTTTTGTTAAAGATATTTAATAAGTACTCATTCTAGGAGGGCTGCGGGAGTAAATGTTCGAGCGATAGAAGGGAAAATTCGTCTGGGCCAGGGTGCAGTGTTTTTAATTATTTAAATCGAATCTTCCAATCGAATCTTCCGCGAATTTCTGTCGAACGTTCTATTCTATATTCTCGTCTGCTAAAACTCAAGACTTCTTATTGTGCATCTTATATTTTGTCCTTCCCCTCGCCATCCATTATTTCATCCATATTTATCTGACCGAATCGAAACTGACGGCTCTTTTCTTTCTTGTTGTTTCCTGGTGTAGGTCCTCAGCTGACGTGCCCAAAGGGGATATATAGAAAAGAAGAAAAAAAGAATCTTCCGCGAACGTGATATTAATTTATTCTTGATTACTCCATCGGTATCGGATTTTATTCGTTTTTTAGGTTTATTTGGAATTATTTGCAGTAATTTTGTTTCATGAAACTTAATCAAAAAAAAAAAGGTTTACCAAAGCTATTTGCTACTTTTCTAGCCTAATGATTCGTCACATTTGTGTGCCGATAGTTCGTGTGATTTTTTCGACATTCTGTTGAGGTTTAGCTTATTTTTTCACCGCGCTTCCAGCAGAAAATATTGCCCATTTCTTATTTCTGCAATTCCGATAATAATAATAACGACTGAGCGACTGTTCTCTTTTAGAGACAGAAATATTTGGAATCTTTCTTTGTCTCGAGACATATTCTCTCGCAGCCCAGCATCTCAAAATGCCCTTTTTATTAGAGACTCGCTTCAATCTTTTCAAAGTCATCCAGAGCCCAGACATTTGCAACTCTCTCTGCTAACTAAAAGAAAAAACCTGCTACTCGAACTTTCGCGCTCCGATGCATATGTCACATTCTTATGGGTCCCTGGTCATGTTTTGGAGTCCCTGGCAATGAGCGGGTTGACTTGGCGGCTGAGGCAACTCTATATAGTTCGGTGCCGTTCAACGCTGTACTGTCTCCATAAGGACCATCATTCTTTCTAATGCACTTTTCCGAAGAGTGGAGCAAACTATGGTAAGAACAAACGACCTGGCTCAGGTCCATAAAGTCGAACACCGATCCATGCATCTCATGTAGGGATTTTTCGACTCTGTCGGCTCACCGCCACAATCACACAACTACGTCTTTGAAGGATCTTCCCCTCCGTCTTCCTGTCCTCTTTGCCGGTTCATGGCCTCGTCACGCCTTATAGGATCTGCTGAAATGGTGCCGGCATATTTCCCGTACTTCTAGCTCTATACCTCACCCCACCGTCTATTGTCCAATCATCCGAACCTTCTGTAATTTCCAGTGAGTTTGGGTACCGTCATAGCCCAGGTAGTTACACACGGCGCCAGATTTATATTTGTAAATTAAATAATAATAATAATAATAATACCGGCAGTTGTAGATCGTTAAACAACTGAATCAATGTTATCCAGATTTAGTATTAGACGTTTCGTGCTTGATGGATCTAACTGCTTTTTAAACATCCCGTGTTTCTTCTTCCTTAATTATTTATAGCCAGATTCCTTTGTCCGTTTGTACTGTGGGCTCTGTAATTGCAGATGTGGCCATGGTATGGGACAGCTAACTCCTTTTGCTCTTACCTTCGTCATTTCTTTTCTTTTCAGGATGCATACGTTTGGCATTTTTCGACGTTGATTGTTATTATTTCTCCATCTTTGGTATAGCATTCTTTATCAGATTCCATTCCTTGTTACTCCTAATTGCTGCTATGTACACATGGTTGATGGGTAATCGTCCGTTGCTGACAAGCCCGGGGAAAAACCCAAACAAGAAAAAAAAAAAAAAAAATAGTATTAGACGTTTGATAAGATTTGAAATTTATTGCGGTCCGCTTTATTGCTTAATCAGCACTAAGGTTAAGGACAGATACTATACATGGTTGGTTTTTATAGACTGTAGGCAAATGGGATAGCGCCCACTAATTCTGAGATATATTTTACTTGACAGCTATAAAAGTCGATAAGCGTGTACCTTTCGAAAGAATTACAGTAGATTGATTATTATTTAACGCGCGTATATTTTCATTTAATAACTTTCCGAATATATATTAACAATGGGGGGGGGGGGATCTTATAAGTTTCCGACAGTTAGCTGTTTCATATCATCCACTAAGATAACTCTGCCTTCGACAGCTGTGATGACTCTTAAAATGTCAGCTTGAAGTTGTAATCTTAATTTGCAAAATTGTAGCTCAATTGCAACATTTCGGATCAGAGTATTTTTTATCCGTAGTTTATTTTTAACTGAAACAGGCCCGTGGACGAATATTGTCATACATTCTGATACCGTCCTATAACCCCGTAGCAGAGTAAAGTTGATAGTTATTTCTTAATATTTTCGGTAGAAGGTGTATTTCTTCGAAAAAGAGTGTAACAGTAGTAGGTTGTTTAGGGAGAAATTAATTGAAGAAGTTCGGTTAAGTTATATTTTGGTGGTATCGCGCGTTAATGTTCCATTTCTAGAGCAAGGTTGTGTCTATGATTTTTTACTTCTCGATTATTACATTATTTGGATTTTACGATTGTTAATAATAGGAATCACTGATTTCAGATAGGTGAATACCAGCCGAGTTTTGCGGGATATTTCCTTTTTTCTAAATAATCATGCCCAGGCGAGTATTTCTGTACTATGTTCGATTGAAAGAAGCACTTTAACAATTTTTCTTTTTCGTTTCCCATTTTTTTTTACAGGTTTTCTGGGTTCATTAATTCTTTTTTTCTTTCTTTTTTTTTTTTTATGACTGGTTTCCTCGATCACTTATAGGCGACAACGTAGATTTATTCGATGACCTTTGTTATAACTTTTAAGATTCAGCGGTATGAAATTGGTTTATTTTATAGACGTTGCAAGGCGAGGGTCGCGAAAATTAATTTTTGCTTAACGAATATGTGTGCTGCTGGTCGGTTGATATGATTCACTAATTTTGGACTGATTTTTGACCTTTTAATTACTGCATGTTTTTTTTTCCTTTTTGAAAGATGCAAACTTTTTGTAGATACCACACATCAAACTCTAAATAACGTAAATGTTTTAAATTGCACACAACTTATGTACTTTTCAGTCATGGGCGTAGCTAAAAATTTTCCCTAGGGAGGCAACTGACCAGCTGAATATACGAGTATACACACATATATATATTCGCAAGAGGCTGTGTGAACCCTCTTGCTTACATTTCTGTCTCTTTCTCTTCTATACTTTGTATAAAATGATCAAAATTTACAAAGTAATTCTTACTGGCATCAACACAAAAAAAAATAACATAATCACAAAAATCCTATCCTAACATTTAACTTTCATTATATAAAATTAAAAAATTTTTCGTTAAATTTTTCGTTACATTTTTCGTTAAATTTTTCGTTACATTTTTCGTTATATTTTTCGTTACATTTTTCATTACATATCTCCCAAACCTTTGCCCCCCTCTAGCTACGCCAATGCTTTCAGTATTATAATAAAACAGACACTTTTAAAATTAATTAAACGCAACTGTAAGATGTGAAACAATTTTATTTTTTTTGTAAGCTATGTATATTATTTCAACGTAATTAACCAACCGAAGAAAGAACGCTTGTAATAAAAAGCTCATCTACGTATTCGCACTTGTATTTTGAATTTATTTCATTTTTTCATCAACAAACATTAATCTCTATTACATTTTTTTTTTTACTTTTTTAAAAAGCAAAGCGTTTGCCAAATTGTAATTAGACTAAAGTAACTCATAATAATGCTGCACATCTTTCACCTTTAAAATTTACAATATTTATAAAAGTCAAATGGTACATAGTTTATAAAATTTATTTCAACTCCTTCTATAATTGCAAAACATACACAGCTTTAACAAATTATCAATTCTTTCGCTAAATAAAAACTAAACACACTACATATAGTCAAGTAGACTACAGAGTAAACAGAGCGTTGATGGAAAAACAACAGCCTGTTTAACAACCTTTTTGTTAACCTGAAATTTTATATGAAGCTTACTGGAAATCAAACGCTGGCTCGGGGAACGTAACCAGTAGTTAACCGGGAATTAGCTCGGTATATATAGGTGATTTAATAAAATGCCAACTCCGAAATAACTTTTAGTACGGCGGATATGTCGCGATACAGCTGATTCGACAAAAAGGCCGATTCGGTAATTAGTCTGCAGTTATCGATGTTGGTGTGCTAGACATCTCAGTAAAGTTGCTTGATGAAGGTAATTCAATGCTGGGCGGTTTCATTAAGTTTAAATTTCTGTTGTTGGTCTGATAACTTGTGGATGAAATGGACAGGATAAAAACGTGTGCTCGATGTCGAATACACATAAAACCCTACGCACACGTATGCAGTACTTCGTTTATAATTTGTTTTCGTTGTTTTGTTTTTTCGTTTCTTTCGACTCCATCAAGAAAAGGCGGTTGCCAGAAGTTAGTGCCGAAAGTGAAATTATTGTTACAAATTTTTGAATAATGAGAAAATATAAGGTAGAAAACATTCCAGCGAAATGAAAATTTGCCAGCGAACAGAAAGAACGGGAAAAAGCGGGCAACGTGATTTGAATAATAAATAACGGGTCATCGAAGGGCAAATTACATGTTTCACAAGGCAGAGTGGATTTAAAAACGGCAGCAACACCGTCAGAATATTTAATGGTGCCAGTAGTAAGCGGTGTCGAGTTAAATACCGTTCTCGTTGCTGTCGCTGCGAATTTCAGCTCCTATCCTGCTCCTATCCTGCTCCTATCCTGCTCCTATCCTGCTTCTAGCGCAACTTTGAATAAAGATTCGGCTTCTTTCGCAGCTAAACTTTCTCAGTAAAACACCGATGCGAGCTTATTTTTTGCGAATCCGCTCTGCTTTTTCTTACGTTTTTTCGGAATTTCAAATAAGAGAAAAGCGAAACAGACCATCATTCACACACAGGGCAGCATAAATTTCCGGCGAAAGTAAAACTAATCTCTTACACCGACAGTACAGAGAGATTTTCACTTTCCATTTTATTCTTAAGCTCCGTTTTCCACCTTCTTATCGTTACCTCCTTAGCGTTTACTTTAGACGAAACTTTTCTTGAAGTGAAACTTCTCTTAAACCGCTCTATATCACAAAGGTGATGGCTTGTAATTTCATTGACAGTTCCCTCGGCGATGAATCGACCACGACCGAAGCTGTTATTTGTAACAGGAAATCTCGGCAAAAATAAAGCCAAGTGTCTATGAAATAAATTCATTAGCGATTAACAACGCTGCGACCTGTTTAAATGATTACATTTTCCACCTTACGTCTAAATGAAAATTTCTTATTTTGCATTGTTCACGATAAATAAATGCCTAACGAAAAAAGGAAAAAAGAAAAAAAAGATTTATCCTTTTTTCTTTAGTTTCCTTTTTGGCATGTAACATTTTTGCACAGTTATTATATATTTTGTTTTTTTTCTCAAGTTCTTATGTTTTTAGCTCGCTCACTGTTTTTCATTAATCTTTCTTTGTTTTTGTATTTGAATAATCTATTTGTTCGCGCTCCATGTACACAGGTGGTAACCTGTAACAATAATAAATTTGATTATTATTATCATTATTATTGTTTTATGTGCAAAATCTACCAAATCATGTCCTGCGTAACTTACCTTAGTAATTTCATCGAAGACATTTGATTGTTTTCACTTTCAAAAATACAATTATCTATGTTATTGTTATCTTATTGTCTTATATATATATATATATATAAATGTTTCTGTCATTGGTTCAACATTTACAAAATTAATTTAAATTCCTATAATACATTTCTTACAATGATGATAACTACAATAATGTTGTTAAACCTTGCATATTTTATTATCAGTTAATGTATGCATGTGCATCGATGTGCGTATATATTTTCTGCGTGTGCGCGCGTATGTGTATATATGTACATTTTATTGATAATTATTACTATTTGCCGTTTCTTCTCAACTTCAGCTTAGCTTTTCATTAAAATATAGTCATATGACCATCGAATTGGTAATAATGTTCTTCCTCCTGTCACACAATTACCACTGAAATAAATTTTGTTAAAATCAGGATAAATAGATTTGCATACATGTACCTATTTATGTATGTATATATTGTATTCTCATGTATTCTAAGTATTAATAGATGTATATGTATGTATTTTTCTTAAACGTAAAGGGTATTTGAGGATGTTTATCACTGAGTGAATGTATACATGCTCAATTGTATATCTCTATATATATTATATTGAATATGTGTATGTGTATATGTGTATATATATGTGCGTACATGTGTAAATACAATAATTAAAGCTTATGTATATCAGTGTTTGTATGCGTTGAAGATATACAGGTATATTTTACCATTTAATAAATCTTTAATATTTAGTAAAAACGTTGTAACTCAGTTCATGAAGAACCGCTACTCGCGCGTTTCCGCGCGTGGCGAATTAACCGAAATTAGTTTAATATCCTTTGCTTTTACTTTATCATCATTATATCCTCAACCATTCGGTTGGTGGACAACCTATTCTCACATTTTTTTAGATGTACAGATATAGGTTTATATACTAAGCAATTATTATATATGCAACGCAGGTGTACTCACGCAAGACTTCATTCGGAACTGATAGTAGCCACTTGTTATCGCGCTACCAGTGCAGTCCCGTGTGGGTCTAGCGCGCATATGATGTTGTACGTGGTGGTTTGCTATTGCCTTCCACGTGATTACTAGCGATTATTTATTTATTTATTTAATTCTTGTAATAAAGACATTTTGTAAAACATTTTAATGTATTGTTTTTCCTGTTGTTTATCTCTAAATAAATGATTTGATTATTATTATTATTATTATTATTATTATTATCATTACTATTATCGTTCCGAGGGTTTATCGTTTTACAATAGTGGAACTTTTATGCTTCATAAAATTTCTTTAATAAACCACTTTTATTCAGTCATTCATTCATGCGGCTCATTTGAACAATGCGAAAGAGTATCTCTTGAAGAATGTATTTCGTATATAGAATAT
This sequence comes from Icerya purchasi, assembly GCA_039619475.1. NCBI lineage: Eukaryota > Metazoa > Arthropoda > Insecta > Hemiptera > Monophlebidae > Icerya > Icerya purchasi. Next base: position 247,485,686 of record CM077115.1, read on the forward strand.
ATTTTTGCCAACGAAAATTACTTCCGTATTCAAATTATCTGTTTACATTTTCTTTTTGTCAATTATGTCAGCGCCGTACGCCTTCCAGCAGTGTTTTTGCATATATCAGTATATGTAGTAGTGTATGTGCATGCGTGTGTAACATAAATTATATTTATGTCCGTTTTTATTAGGAACAAAAAATAAAAAAGTTCCGGCGCCTCTTTTGAAATAAGAGAAGTAATTTAATAATTTAATTTTCCCTATTAAAGGCAATGTTTGCCCGTTTTATTTTTTTATTTTTTGAGCTTATCGTTCATAAAGATCTTCTATGTTATATGAACTTGCCACACGACTCTTTTGAATACTGTTTTACCGAAAGAAACGAATATTTAATAAAAAGTATTTTTTTTTTTTTTTTTTATGCGCGTTCATCAATGGACATTAACCGAGGCAGGTGAAACTTTTTTATAATTTTAACAGCAGGATTGGAACTAGGTTCTGCTCGAAGGGAACATTATTACCCAGAAGAAAAAAAAAAATACTATCTGAAACGTTATATGCTACTTATGCCAGCCTCAAATGCAAAAGCTAGGCGTGGTGTTGTGAATTTATCATGAGCTCTTCTCTATTTCTTGGTAATACTTTTATTCTTCACATTTCACCCACTTGAATTTGACATTGTTTTCTGAGATGAAACTCCTGGATCCTGCGCATCAGACTCCAGATTTTTTCCGTTTCCTCCATCATTACTTGACGTACTCGTACTAGGTGAAGCTAATTCTAGCTTCATCTCTGAAATGAATAAATTATTCATATGGCTAACTGCAATTCAAAATTTTTTCAAAGTACCTCTATTGCTTAATGTAATAATTTGCATTAGAACTATACAGCGTTGCTGGCACACAACAGTATACTGAAACGAGGAACTTGCAGCATGCATGTACGCTCGTTTCACTGAAACTTCGGCATGTCTCTTTAAGTCAACTAAATGAGCGGAAATTTTAATAGCAGCGTTTTTTTATGTAAGAGAACAATTCTACGGGTTGGGGGGACATCTAATTTTTAAAAACAAAATTTCCGTCATCTCTAATATATATATATATATATATATATATATACATAACTCAGCCATCTTGGCCTCGCAAGGGGCTTGTCACTTGACCCCTCTTGCCTATCTCTTTCTCTTCTATACTTTGTATAGAACGATCAAAATTTACAACGTAATTCTTAGGCCAGCATCCGTTAGATTTTATAGCAAAAAAATGTCCCAATTTTATATAACAAAAAAAAATACAACCAATAAATTTTATTAATCTACCGAAACAACTTAACATACTACAACACATATAAACAATACCTTTTTTTGCGTTTCCACGGTATTATTAAATTAGCAATATGGTCCTTACATGCTTCTTTCTATGGTGGGACTTATTATTCATCAACCGGAACAGTAATAAGAAGCGTATTCATTATGTTTCCAAAAACAAAAACCGCCACCGATCACAAACGGGGCGTGCAATAGCGAAGAATTTGCCACATTCGTTTGTGATAGATACGTCTTTTGGTTCGAAAACGACACAAATGTAGAACAGTTTGAAGCGTTTGATGACAGCATTTTAAGTCAATTGCCTCTGTTATACTAATAAAAACTAATAAAGAAAAAAAAATCTCCCCTTTTTTTGATGAATACTCAATTCATGTTCATCAATTTTCATCATTATTCACATGGTGTTGAATGGGGTATATAATCTTTCTAATGGACAATGAATCAGTAAAATCGGTTTATATAAATATGAGTTATGCGCGAACAAACATAAAAAAACCAAAAAAACATACGCGACGAACGTATAACTTCTTCTTTTTGAAAGTCGGTAAAAATTAAAATATAACAAACGTTACACATAAAATTGGAAAATTTTTTCTAATAGGGGCTGGTCTAAGAACTACGTTGTAATTAACATGTACAACTTTCAACAGGGATAATAAACATAAACATAAATAAAAGTATTAAAAATAATGTACGGTGCAGCGATTAAATTATTGCACTGACCGGGGACGAAGACAGCATTATGCAAGTTCAGCTTTCGACTCGATTAAATTACATAAATTAAAAGGTATTCTCCTTTTTGTAACATGAATAGCGTACCACATTAATGCTTTGCGGACGGAAATGAGTCGCTCTTTGGATGCATCAGTGAGGTGCAGGTTATTGGCTAGAACGGTAAGAGAAATAGCGAGCAGGGTTGCGTAAAATCGAAAGTCGAAAGCGGCAATTGAAGTTAATCGAGAAGTCTAATGTAGCAGAAAAGTCGGCTGAATTGCTGACATTTAAATAGAGTTGGAACAATATGAACAGGAACAGACAGTTTAATAGATAAGGCGGTAGACGACGGTACGAACGAAGCGTGGCTGAGCTGTTCATGAAATATGATATTAGGCCTAAAAGGCGCAGAAATGGCATGATAACAAGCAGACACATCGGCAGAGCGAATGTAAACTAGAACGCACCGCATTCCACCCCATGTGCCATATTATTATAATACATCTAAAATAAAAGATGAAAAGCTGAAAGCTAAAAGCTATACTACAAGCTAAAGCAGGCCGTTAAAGCTACAAATAGAGAGGCATTTGTCGAAAGAATGTTCCCGAAATTACTCGCGAAGCGAGCGTTTGTTGCAAACTGTTCACTTCACCTGAAATGCAATTGTTGCCTTCTATATTTTCCCCTTTAACTTATCTCTTTATTTTCATTACCACGATTAGGAGTTCTTTTCTTTATTTGCACGACTACTAAATCTTGCTACTAATATTTGAATTCTATAACAACGAAAGTAATCGCTGGTAAGAAAAATACGTGTAATTTAATTAAAAATACTCGTAACTTTCACGATTCGCGAGGACTTCTTGCTCCGTAATCATCGTTATAACAATTTCAGTATTTTCAATTTGAAATTATAACATTATAATTACGATTGATTCAGCAGCATGTTTAACAACAGGCCGGGTTATTTCAAATTAAATGGAATCTATTCGTCTTACTTTTGATTATTTATTATTATAATTAAGAATATAATCGATTAAATGTATACAATAATTCCGTTTCATTAACGGGATTTTTTTATAGTTTATATTTTTAGAAAGCGAAGTAAAGAAAAACTTTTTTTGATAATTCTATCATTTCCATAGATTAGATTGAAAATTAATATATAGAAACTAGTAATGAAGACATTCCTGCTGTTTTCTTGATGGGTAATTGTCCGTAGCTAACAAGCCCAATAAAAAAGTAAAAAAAAAAAAAAAAAAAAAAATTGTTTCGGTGTCATTTTGTCCCCGTCCATTATATAATATAACACATGTAATATTAACATATATAAGCTTCTGGCATTTCTAGTTATGCGGCAAAATACCAAAGCAAGCACAGTTTTTAACTTGCCAGTAGAAATTTCGGAAGTCAGCATTTGAACGCTAAATGGTCTGCTTGCGGCCAGTTGTAGTTGAATTTCGATTCGATAATCTGTTCGCTTTCATATTATGTTCGCTAGCCGCAATAAGCACTTAGCGTGTGTTTAAAAATGCACTGCGAAGCATACGCACCCATACAACAACACCGCGCACAGCCAATCAAATTAACCGTTCAACTACCCAAGTACATCTTTAGTCAGAGTGGCCTGCGCACTGTATACTGCACACTTTTCACTGAAAAATTGATTATACACCGGTATTTTATCAAAGCGAAATTACGTTTACACGCCTAACTTATAAATGTGCTCGGTGAAATAAACCACAGCGAAAATCTGCTTAGTGTGACAAACGAAAATCAGTACAGAAGTGGTGGTACAGCGAACCCACAAAATTAAATCGACGGTTTAGAAAAGTTTGTTAATGTGAGCAGACGCAATGCGATTCCCCTTTTAAATAGATTTCTTAATGTAATTTTAATTCTCTTCTAAATAATCCTACAAATGCAGACAGAAGTACCGTTTTAATATTAATATTATACAATTAGTTTAAATCATTCATATCGTACACTAATATAACAGTTTAAGTAATAAAAGCTCCATTACTCCCAATGGGGAGAAGGGGCTAATAACAAGTCATATTTTGTATACTCTCATCGCTGGTTATGGTATAGTAAATCGGTACAGCATATATACATATATATATATATATATATATATAAATAAATATATATATATATTTCAATTTTTTCCTATTATAAGGCAAAGACGTTATATATATTTTACTTCATAGTTTTAAATTTACATTATTTATTAATCCTTTTCATTTATTTACTTATCATTTAAATTCATTTTGGATTATTCCTTTTTGCTATTCAATGTCAACAGGGATACAATAAAATGCACCGCTAATAAATTTATTATAAAAAATTTGTTTTTCATAAAAATAATAATTCCTTTATTGTGTTTTTTAATTCTATATTTGCGAATTCGGACAAATTATATAAATGTTTACTTTTTATTTTCGCCTAAATTTGTTTCTGTAATGCATATCGTGCTAACAAGTGCCCTGGATATGTATACTAAAAATTCATCCCAATTACGTCTCATACTCCTAATATTTATGTGTATTAGATGGAATTTTTTGTTATTTTTAACTGTATTAAATAAATTATTGAACCCATTCTTCCAATGACCTATTGATAAATAGTTTACATAACCGTTTTTTTTTTTTTTTACAAAATTGGATTAAGGACAACACATATTTGGAACATCACATTACGGCATAGCAGGAAAGGATTGATCTCACTTCGATAACTAATAACTACACAATTTTAGTTTGTGAAATACTATTTGCGATTGCATGCCGCGTTAATTCTATTTCAACATTTTTCTGTTTATTTGTAATCAGGGTTCGCCACTGATATTATATACATATATATATATGTATATTAATTATAACGTAGTTCTCAGGCAGGCCGCCATTAGATTTTGTAACAAAAAAATGTATCAATTTTATATAACAAAAAAATTTTAAAAAGTAAATCAAAAATAATGTAAATATAAAATTAATTTGAAAATATTTTAATGTAAAGGAAATGCGGATAGGATTTTTTTGATTATGTTATTTTTTTTTATGTCGATGCTAGTAAATATGAAGTAAATTTTGATCATTTTATTCAAAGTATAGAAGAGAAAGAGATAGAAACGTAAGAAAAAGGGGTCAAAGGACAAAGCCCCTTGCGAGCCTAACATGGCCGATATATATCCCTATTCGTTATCTTTTTTAAACGAGATGCCGGCAGTTTTTCATTTCACTTTTTTTCTCTCTAAATGCGCTATACAAATTAAAACGTTGCAAAAAAATATAGGTAACTAAAATAGGAATAAATTGAAGTATTTGTGTGAATGAAATTAAAAAAATATTGAAAATGAAAAAAGTAAGATCGAAGCCCTATACGAAAATTTCCATTTGTACTCGCAAGTGATAAGACTTTTAATCATTCTTAGGGTATTTAGAACCTCTTTCATATGCAAATTCAATTCTTTATTACCTCACCAAGTCTCTTCGCGCATTAGGATTAAAAAGTTCGAAAATAAAAAAAAAGGAACAGAACATGCTATGAAAAAAGTTACCATCAAAATTTAGAATTAAGCATATAGTTCTAATCATATTCAACAAACCCAAGTAATATACATATATATATATGTTAATATATATGTGGAACTATATATGGAGCTTTGATTATACATGAGAAGAAAAAAAGTGGTGAGATTCAGTGTTAATTTTTGGTATCTGGATGTTAAGTTTTTAATGATTGCACGAATAGGATAAATGAAAGAAAAGAAAAGAGCGGAACCCGATTTAGATATTTGTTCAACTAGACTAATAATTATTAGAAAATTCATGATATTTAAGAAAAAGTTTATTTAAATTTAAATGAACGGTTACATAATTGTTTCGCGGCTTCATTCGTACAACACATTAAACGGAATGGAATGGAGTAATAAATGATATGTTCAGTACTAAAATGGCGGTGATATATCGGAAAAAACTTTTAATTAGAAGATGATAAAATAAAATCTAAGAAAAAAAACTACGTATTATTATTATTATATATTAAAATGAAATACATATAATATAGTTAATTTAATTTTGAAAATTCATATTAGGATAATGATATTTATGCAGAGCATGCAAGAGAACGTGTGTGCATGGAAACTGGATGTCGTGATTTCACTGTGATTGACTCTACGGCATATGTATATGTATGGGGCAGTAGTATGCTTTCGCAGCAGACCGTGCGATTGGCGATTTAATTTTTAGAATCGTAAAAATAAAGAAATAAAAATACTTACCAAGGGGAAAAATTTTCAGATGGCTTTTAGAGAAATAATCTGATAATAATATAGAATAATTGATAGTGTAAAACAGGTGTTTGAGACAGCGTCTCCGCTTCTGCGGCGGTTGATATTTTGGCGGGCTCTGGAAAATATATATTATGAAATGTCAGTAATTAAAAATTTTTCAGGAATGTGAAAAATGAAAAATATACTCGAATTAATTTCCATAATAGAATAACGTCGTACAACGGAGAATCTATGGATGGTGCGCTTTCACAGCAGACGGAGAGTTCTGCGGGTTAATTTTTAGAACTATGCAAGACATAAAAAAAAAAAAAATAAATAAATACTTACGGGTGGTAAATTGTAAGTGTAAAAAAATAAAAATATACTTAAATTAATTCGATAATACTTAGACTCGGAATAAATTATTATGCCGGTAGGGAAACTAGCGACAGCAGATATGTGCGTCGGAACATGCGGTGCGCATTCGTTGTGGTCAAGACATCGATGGATTTACTTTTAATGCTGGAGAAAACAAAAAAAACAATGAACAATCGGAATAAATGTACAGAAGTGTAAAAAAAAATATACTTTGAATAATTTTATAATATTTCGGCTTGGAAAAAATTATTACGAACGATAGGGAAACCGGAGAAGGCTAACGCGTGCGCGGGAACGGAGTCGGTAAAGGCGTCGGTGGAAGCAACATGGGGCATTTTTTTTTACGTTGTCAATCTAATTCGAAAAGGGCCTTTAATGAACCTATTGGCCGAATTATTAGTCGAACGGAAGCCGGACACACATTAGCCCATCGTGACGGTAGAGTGATAAATTGAGAATTTAAAAGTCATTACCGAGATAATGACTTTTTATTTTTAATTCCATTTTAATATAATTTCGATTAAAAAATATACGCTGTTAATTTATCCGCATTGCACTGTTTCGTTCTGGAACGCATACAACGACTCTGCACGATTAATCGTTCCCCTTCCTGCGTTACTTCTAATATTCGTTAGATACTCTTTTGAGGTTGCGGATAAGGCACAGCTGTTTTCGAGTAATTCTTAATCAGTTTCTTTTTAGCCGGTTTTCCTAGCCGTTTTCCTTTTTTCACTTTTTCTTTACCGCGTTAATTCGACTTTGTTTTCTACTTAAAACGTTCTTCCTCCGTTCATTCGAAGAAAAAGAACATCAGGAAATATACATCGTAACTTTGGCGAAGAAATTCGCATTAACTTAGAGAATTGGCATAAGAAAATCCCTTTAACGAGCGCGTTACTGCTTTAAATTACAGCCGCTTTAATTTACAGCTTTTTCTTTTGTTACTTCATTTTCAGCCCAATTGCTGGAGAACAATGTACGAAAAATAGAAAAAATAAATTAAAAAAATATTTTACCGAAAGAAGCTATAAAAAAATAAATAAACAAAAACTAGAGACGGGTTCGGAAAAAAATACGAAAACTTCGAGCTTTTTCCAATTCTTTAACTAGCTTTCTTTTATTCCAAAGTTGTACGGGTTTGTTTTTTGTTTTTTTTTGGCGTCTATTTCGTTTTTTTGCTATATTCTTTTTGCGTTTGTTTTTTTTTCTTTTTTGAATTTCGCTTATTTCCCCGTCCCGCATCAGATGAACAAGCACCGTACGTTTATCGAAGAACAATTTACGGCTAAGAACTTTGTTGGTCCGGCTGTTAAATTAGCAACTCAGTGGTTGCTGGGAGACGAGTTTAGTTCGTATTCCGGTGTTTGTTCAGCAAAATCGATTCGGTAGCAGCGTAGTAATATATGTATTCTGCGTTCTCATATTCATCAGTTCGTTTTCGCACTAAATTCCAACAATCCGAAATTATCGGTACACACGTTTGGAATTGTTGGAAAAAATTGCTACATCTCTGATGAAAGTGACGGAGAGAAGAGCCATACATTGAAAATTATTTACAAAGTTCTGGTTCTCGTTTTAATCTGTTGCAGTTGCGCAGTTTACAGAAAGTTTAAAAAACTTTCAAAATATCGTCGGCGCCTTCATTATTTAATATAATTTTCCAGCCGCTCCCTTTATATCTTTTTTCCTCTATCACAAATCCCCGTGCCGGATACCTACTTAATGTATTATATCCTTTTCCACCGGTTACACTCTCTTTCGTTCTTTTAAATCTCGTTTTTCCGCCAGTTTCTGATACTTTTAGCCACACCCGTTTCTTTTTTTTTGTTTTTTTTTCATGTTGTTATATGAATAATTATTGCCGGATGAATAGGGCGCGTGGAACACATTTTTAATCTTGTCGAGAGACTTTCACAATCATCTCTCTAAATGATTTACAGGACCTCGTTTTATCATCAAAACTGCGTCTCAAACTATTTTTGTTTCTAAATTATTTTTACAGGAAAACACAGGAACAGACTCAACTAGAAATGTGATAACGTCAGGTTGTTATATAACAAAAACAGAAGTAAATATCGGAATATGAAAATTAGAAATGTCGGTCGCTGAAAAGTATATTTAAAGGACTTCGGAAAAAAGTCGTAATTTCCAACGAATATCCATTACGAGAAATCTCGCGTACAGTCGTCTGATTTCAAAAATACCCTTCAAGAAATGTTATATACTAGCGATCGAACGCTGTATATTAAAAAGTATTAAGGATCGAATTGTTTTAAAAAAAGAGAAATAGCGACTTTAAATTCGGAAAATTTAATAAAAATTCATAAAAAAAAAAAATGTGAAAAATAATTACTCGCGATAAATAATGTATTCGAATATATATATATATATATTCAAAGGGCGAATATTATGCTTAAACAATCTTAATATTTCGCTAAATTTGAATTGCAAAAATTAAGAAACCATATTATTAAACGGGCATAGCACAATACACGCGCATTTTCTATAAGCCTCAAGTGTATTGAGAACTTTAAAAGTATTTAGTGTAATTTTTAATTTAACGCTTCAATTTTAAATATTCGATGTACCGCGAGACCGGAATTAAGTTTATTAACGTTGTTTAAGAATTACCACAGATTAAATTATTACTAGTTTTCCGTAAAATATATTTTCTTTTGATGAATTTTTATTAAATTTTCAGGTATAAATCTTGAAAGCGCCTTTTTCTTTATTTTTTTGTAAAAACATTTCAATTCGGAAACTATTAGAGCGAATATTTTTGAGTGAGATAATAGATCAACGTTAAAAACTGGTAAAACCATGCACAAAGATATATTGGTATTGGCTTAAAAATGTAGAACTCCGGCAATATTTCCCTATTAATGATTGAGTTTGTAAATAGGGCTATGTGAAGTTATACAAAGTCTTTTATTGTAGTTCACACATTTCCATACCATTAATAATAGTACTTTAAGTTATTATCATCCCGCTTTATTTCTAACATTTGAGCCTTAAATTTTAAAATTTTGGGGCTTCATTGATTTCCCGTATCTTAGTGGAGCTTTTTTGCCTAATCTTTGTCCGGCTATATTTAAAGTATATCTCTAAAGAGACTCTCGTTTTATTAACGTCATTTGACGACCAGCGCGTATCAATATTTACCGCTATCCATCACAGTATTCATACGAGACTACCACCGATCGTAGTATAAAATTCTAGTGAACATGAGGCAGTGTCAGTCTAGATGGTCAAACGCAGCAATGTTGAAATACTACGTAATGTTTCCGTCAGTGATGAGATTGTCTGCAGGAGTTTCAACAACATGTATTTTGATAACACAACATTTTAGGTTTTTTCGCATGGCTGTATTAAAAATTAGCCTTTCAACGTACACTCCGATAGTAAATATAACATTGATATTTTAAGTGCTAATCACGTTTAATTATATTAACAAAAGTTTCTGACTCCTTTTTTTCACGTTGCTCGATAAGTATATCCATGTTCACCCCGATACTCATCCCAGTGTGTACACTTATATTGCACCTCCACTGTGACCGGTACACTTAAGAGTAAACAAAAATAATCATTCAAATCGGTCCAAATAATTATAAAGAAACCAAAAAAAAAAAGTATATACCATATCTATTTTTGTTTGAAGTCGGTAAAGGAAATAAATTTCCACTTCAAATTATCAAAAAGGGCAATACTGATACAATATTGGCTGCATTACAAGTTGTGTTGTTGGGTCAAGGCCGCTGGCGCGCCCAGGGTAGGAAAAAGAAAAGTTGAATATGTGGGCGCCGCTCGGTCATATGAAGAGACTGATGGATCTGTCGGTCTCGGTTTCTTTCACATTGTGAACGATGATGGAGGCGATAGTTGATTGATTAGGGGGAAGGAGGGCGTTAATAGTATTTTATGCGATGAAAAATTTAAAAAAAAATTCAGATAGAACTAAACGGGAAAGATTACAGGGAATTTTTAACAATATGGGGCGAGGATTTTTTTTTGACCCGAACAATATGGTGTCGTGTTCAGAGCGACCGTGTTCACAGCGACCCACCGATAATGGTGTTCAAAGTGACCATCGGATTATATTTATTATTATTATTATTATATTCAACTTGAACGACCGTGTTCAGAGATTTTTTTTTTTTTTATTATTATTATTATTATTATGATTCATTATTCATTATTATTCATTATTTTTTCGGGTTTACTATATCCCGGTTATTATAATTTGTGACGGATTACATCAAATCACAATTATTTTATTATATTTTAATGGTTTAAAAACTTCCTCACTATGTTACAGGTACTTAATATGACTGCTTTCTGTATGTTATTATGTATGTATCCTGGAATTATTATTATTATTATTATTATTATTATTTGTGTCAAATATGTACATAACATTTTATTACTCCAATCTATGTAAACAATGAGTTGCAGTGCAGGCACATGAACTTTAATAAATTAACCGCAGTCACATACATAAAGTATATTACCAGTTTAAAATTTTAATTTTAATTAATAATTGCTCTGTTAGATATTTATTATTACCATAACTTATAAAATATTAACTAAACACTATAACATTGCATTTACAATTATCGGAACAGTCATATGTTATAAATTGTTTAACTTTTATACTTGCATGTTTACACAGGTTTCGCAGTGCTATACTTAATGTATAATATTGTAAAAATTTGGTTATTTATTACAATTTTCAAAATAGATTTCATTTTGTTTATGTTATTCCAATTAGTTCTATTATAATTTGTTCAACTTTTATACTTGCATGTTCACATAGGTTTCGCAGTGCCGTGCTTAATGTATTTTCATTTAGTTTCATATTATTCGAAATAGTTCTTTTATAATTTGTTTAATTTTTATAATTGCATATTTACACCGGTTTCGCAGAGCCATGCTTAATGTATAATATTGTAAATTGTTTTGGTTATTTATTGCAATTTTCAAAATAGATTTCATTCTGTCTTACGTTATACTAATAATTGATTACTGTGTTACACAATTATTAATGTATTGCAAAGTATACATTAAAACTGTATTTGATTTTGTATAACCACTATTAGCGCTTTGTAGCGCATTTATGGATTCCATTAATAATAATAATAATAAATTGAATTGAATTGAATTATTATTATATGCGAACTAGAGCGGCCAAGTTATTTCGTTAAAACTGCTGGAAATGATAATACACGACTAGAGAAGCGTACTCATGTTTTTTTTTTTTTTTATAATACTAAATTTACAAATATAAATCTAGGCGCCGTGTGTAACTACCTGGGCTATTACGGCACCTAGACTCACTTGAAATTACAGAAGGCGGTGAAGTCTGTTCAATGCTGCAAAATTCAACACTGCCCGAACACAATCCGGGTAGTTCGACAACAGACGGTGAGGTGAGGTATGAGTAGAAGTACGGGAAGTATGCCGGCACCATTTCAGCAGATGCTCTACAGTTGGTGAGGCCATGAACCCGCACAAAGGGCAATTGACCAGAGGGGGAGCTCCTTCAAAGACGTGATTATGTGATAGTGCAGTGTGCCCCAGACGCAGTCTCGATAGGATCGAGAAATCCCTACGTGTGACGGGGAACGGCGGCCACCATGGGTCGGTGTCCGACTTTATGGATCTGAGCCAGGTTGTTTGTTCTGACCATAGTTTGCTCCACTCCTCAGCAAAGTGCATCAGAAAGACTGATGCGCCAAAACGAGGCAGTAAAGCGTTAAACGGCATCGGGCTAGATAGAGTTGCCTTAGCAGCCAAGTCAACCCGCTCATTGCCGGGAACCCCAACATAACCAGGAACCCATAAGAATGTGACATATACCTCAGATCGTGAAATGTTTAATCATGGCTATTTTATTTTCAACCAAAACTATATCGAGCATTTAGACAACGGTGCGTTTTATTCAAAAAAATTAAACCGGATGTGAGCGGAGATTCATCAATTATCATTTTACATTAACAAATATTATATACATTGCCTAGGCATTTTGCATTAAATTACATTTTTATAATATTGTATACCGTTACATGTTAATGTTAATATATAAATATCAAGTGTTTAAAGTAAATGATAACGAATTTAGAATCTACATAATTTATAAGAGAACCGTATTAGAGTATGATCGTAGTTCATTGTAGTAGTATATTCCAGGAAATGACCTTCGTGGTCTCTTTTGGTCGCTCTGAACACGTAACCGAACAATACAGTTTATTTGACCAGCCGACCAGGCGAGAAAAACATTTAAAACATTCAGTTGTGTTTATTATTAAAAAATAATTTAAAATTAATACGAAGATCTTTTGTGGTTTCCGTTTAGTGGACACCTTTTTTTTTTTTTTTTTTATGTTAAAATTCTTATTTCCATTTTTAAAAAAGGTGTACGCAAATTCGAAAATTTTTTCCTCGGCAAACAAGCACATTTTTCATTTTAAAAAAAAACGATTGCAGCGAGTTTCGGAAAATAACCCCGCAGACAGCAGAACACTTAGGGGTGGGCTATTTTTAAAATTTTTAATTTCTTCTTTACCGTTCTATTTAAATTTTGTTTTCTAAACGATTTTTTTTTTTTTTCTTGTTTATCCCTGGGCTTGCCAATAATAGACAATTACCCATGTACAACACGTGTAAATAGAAGTAATTAGGAGTTACAAGGAATGGAGTTTGATAAAGAACTGCAACATCGGGACGTGATCTTCCTTTAGAGAGGAGTTGATTAGTTTATTTAGGTTTGAAGGAAAAGATTTTTCCAATCCGAACATTCCAGTGTTTCCGAAAGCCGATGTTTATCTTTTATTAATAAAATGAATAATATACGGTATCCGATGTGGGTTAATTTTTCTTTCATCAAAACAAATGTTACTCTCTTTATATTAACGGTTCCTTGATAAGTATCATTTTTTTTTCATATACTGCTCAGTTTCGAAAACCGTAAAATTCCTTTTCTTTTTGTCTACATCGCTTCGAGAAGGATTTTAAATGTGATTTTTTTTCTTTTCTTTTTTTGCTCTACAAAATATAACATCTTGTTAGTTTAGAGAGATAAAAGTCATTTTTACTGTGAGGTTTTTGAAGATTTTAACGAACGCTTATAACACATTTCATCAAGATTAGGCGGTATATGCAGATAAAGGGAATTAACTGCCGCGCCTTAACATAAATCGGAAATTGCGACACTTAAAACTCTTGCATTACTTCGTTGCTCTGCGCGCGTTAATAATTTTTGTGATGTATGTAAGATTTTCTCCGGTTTATTCTCTAGCTTAAAATATAAACCGTCGAAAGGTTACATCGATGTCTTTATAATCGATCATTTTGTAAAATTAATTTTTAACTGGAAATTATCGGGGGAAAAAAAAGTGTACTTAGCATCGACGCGAATAACAATTTTAAAAATAAATAAACGGTTCACGGAGAGTATAAATGAAGAAAAACACATAAAAGGAAAAACTTTAAGGAAAATAAAATGGGAAATGGGCTAGAGACTAGGTGAAAGCGAGCGAGTTTTATATCTGTGCTGAATTTTATGTCAGTCGAACTTTATTAGTTTTCGAGATAGCCGCCGATGAAATACACTCAAACAGAAACACTCAGCCTGTTCGGCGTTCATTAGAGCGTCGAACTCACAAAAACGATATACTAATAATGGATTGTATTCGGACTCTGATGTGTGATATACGGCACATGCTGATATTCAAGTTATCCGGAGAAAACAAAGTTTGAAAGTTCACCCGGATAAATATACTCTGGGCCCGTTCTCGTAATCGTCTGTCATCGGGATTAATGGTATATCTTTCAAAAGCTTTTAAATGTAACCAGTACGTAAGACAATATACAAGATATGGTCATTTTCAACGAAATATCATAACTGCTCGCACTGCACGCGTCTAATCGTTTGAAAAAACCAAATACATGACCGATCTGGAGAACATTCCCCGAATTGGATATTGGATGGAAACAAAGTATGGGAATACGCAGGAAGTAGGGAAATTCAAATACTTGGCAGAAATAATGAAAACCTAATAATGGCTTAGATAAAGAAGCGAATAAGTTGAGAGTGAAAAAGGATGGAAAACGCATTCCAACTAATGAGAAATAATACTAATAAAAAAATCACCGTCTAGTAATTCGAAAAAAAATTTATAATTCGGTCAGAAAACCGAAAAGTTTATACAAGCAAGTGTAAGAAACTGAAATGAAAAAAAGAAAGATTCCTAGAAGAATTCAGGGACCGAAACAGGTGAATCTTCAAATTGAGCAGTAATAAAGAAATATATATATAGATACATAAAGAAATACATGAAAACATTGGAATCATTTAAGAAAGAATGGACGACAAAAGGGTTCAGAAGAAACTGTTTTCGATAAAAACGCGAACACAAAGCTGAACTGGTTGCGGGAGGTAAAAAGTAACCTTGCAGAAATGGGAATAAACGAAGAAGAAATAAAAGATAAAAATATATTTCGAAGAAAGATACACGCGGGATTGGAAGGCGTTCATGACAAAGCAAAAAGGAAGAACGGGAGACAAGGGAAAGAAAGATCCGGCACGGGGAGCTGACGAAGGCGTACTAGAAGGGAAACGGAATTAGCATTATAAAACGCGGTCCAAAGTCTCGCTGAAAAAGAATATAGAATAACAATAATCGTTTATTTGAAACGTTTTTCCGACTTTGTCCACTTTCAGTTGAAGATAAGAGAAGGAAAGAAAACCAGAAAAACACAAATCGAAATTACGCCAAGTCCAAGCCAAAAAAGTTTACGATAAGTGTAAGCATATTACTATTATTATTATTATTATTATTATTATGTGTGTATGTGTAGGTATGTGGATAGGTATGTGTGTACGAGTATACTTATACATATGTGGGTATGTATGTGTATATCCTTAATAAGATCTACAGTTTTATAATGTTTCATTAAGTTAAATTTATCTCCATTCAGTCAATATTGATCTGCTGTGGGTACCTGGCCACTCGGGCATATTTGGCAATGAAGCGGCTGATTCCTTGGCTCGGGCTGCTGCTGCTTCCTCTTGTCTTTTTTTTTTAAAAATTCCATCCGTTAACCTGCTATCAGTTTGTAAAAGCTTTCATATCCGATTTTGGTCGGATACCTATGTTTCTTCTTTTTCCAACAGTTGTTCCTTTTACCTGTCAGTCCAGCCTACTCTTCCTTCATATTCATGGTTTCTTTTGCATCCCTCCCTTCGTCGTTCTGAAGTTGTTTCCATTGTTCGTATGCGCTTTGGCCATTCTTTGCTGCCTTCCTCCAGATTTCGTTTCTCCTTGATTTCTTCTCCACACTGTCCTCTCCATCCGGATGATGCAACTATTTGCGACGCCGATCATGTGTTCTTCCAGTGTTCATCCCTCTCGGTGGAGCGTTCTGCCTTATATTCTTATTTGCTTAAGCTTGGACTTCCTACCCCTTATTGTGCATCCTATATCCTGTCCTTTCCTTCCCCACTAATTATTCCTGCTATTTGTTCCTTTTTAGTTAAAATTTCTGATCGAATCAAAATATAACCGACTTCTTTCCTTACCTTTTGTTTCTGGGTAAAGGTCCTTGGTTGACGAGCCCAAAAAAAAAAAAAAAAAAAAAAAAATTAAAAAATTTTCTTTATATTTCAGTTTCAGATACATTATTTTTTTTGGATGTGTTAAGTTATAAAGATCCTTTGTTATTTTTTATTTTTTACCTGTATCAAATCATTATGTTGTACTATTATCCCACCGTTTGCGCAATCTTTGCGCAAAGATGGATTCTGTAATAATAATAATAATAATAATAAACTGATTTGATTCGCTTATTATCATTATCATTATTATTATTATTATTATTATTATTATTATTATTATTATTATCATTATTATTATTATTATTATTATTATTATTATTATTATTATTATTATTATTATTATTATTATTATTATTATTCTTATTATTGTACTTGTTAATGTAATTTCATCATTTCATTTTAGCTTTCGTCAAGATAGTTATTAGTTGGGATATTATTCGCATCTCACCGGCCACAGCGAATAATAAATTTTCGCGTGCCCTAGTTAACTCTTTAAGTCTGCCCGAAATCAGGCAAACTCACTCGGGTAGTAGAATTAAATGGTAGCCGCGGAATTATTTAACGATAATTATAAATAGAAAAAGAAATTGAGTCCGTTTTCAGCGGTATCGATGTAAAATCGCCTATTCCGTCTGTGGGACTGAGGAAAACTTAAGCCTTTCCTGTACGGTCTGCGGACGGTAATTAATTCCCTTTAATGCCCGAATTAGGTAGAGAGAGATCGGTTTTTTCTGTGACACATAATTTATTAGGGTGCCTATTTATTAGTGCCGGGGTGGTGACTCTGCGCTGGCTAATTGTTATCCGGACTGGTGGAAAGCTGCCATCGCTGATTAGAAACAGCGCTCGGTTCACCTTCGAAATCGGTAGCATCAACAGTTTAAAGCGGCATAATTTATTCTGGCCTAGCACACGGCAGCACACACTGTTCAAACTGATTAAACTTGCCAGCGCTGGTGTGTACGCAAACACAACTTCACCTGATGAGATAATATAGATGAACGTAGCTGATAACGCACTCCGTCTGTTTAGCCGTCTGAACTCTTCGTTTCACAGTGAGAATTGTTTTCATTAATCGCCTCCTCTGCTGTCGAATGCGGTTTGCGTCGGCCATAAGTACACTTCCTTGTTAACTACCTTCAATTAATTATCGCCGCTATTAAAAATCTTTCTTCTTCCTCGAAGAAATCAGTAACAGAGACGTTTTCGTTTACGTTTACGTTTTTCGTTTCTTTTTTTTTTTACTTAAAACATTCGTATAATCAAAACCGTACCGCTTTTTATTAATTCGTCTCTGTCGTTTGGTTGATTCGGCTGTAAATCGGAACTGACATGCATTTTGAACATCCCGATTTTTATACTAGAGTGTGTCGTCGTATTGGTTCTGCCATCGTTATCAGTACAATTGACGGAACAGTAGATTAAAAAGTGTTCACGATAGTGTGACTAACGTACTACTCGCCTTTTCATTATTCCTAACATGTTTTTTTTTTCGGCTGCCCCGGTCATTCCAAAGACCGAAAAAGGTCTCCCCTGGTTTTTCTGAAATAATTATACGAAAAAGTTTTTTTTTTTTTTTTTTTTCTAAGTTGGTTATTGTATTACAAACTGGCCATCTAGGGGCCATTTAGCAATATTCTTAACAGGGAAATATTTAGCATGAAGGGAGAAGTACCCCCAATAGTACCTACCCGATGATAGTCTTTACCTTAAACACAAGGTCATGAGGTTTCTTACGCTTCAGTCGCCTCCTATCTCATTAGCAGTATGTAGCAGTCCAGCAGCAAGTTTATTCGGATGCCTTTCAAGTCTTTCTGCGTGTCTTCGGGCATGAGTTTTAATAACATCTGTCACATACTCTATCCCTAAATCAAAGTTTGTCTACGTAAATAAAGAACCTCGACCTTTTCTTTTCCTGCTTTTTTTTTTTTTTATAAATCATTTCGCTGACTTTAATAATTGTTATCATTTCCGAATATGAATACATAGAGAATCGTTTCCGTCGTAATTATAGTCTAAAATCAGATAGTGAATCATATCGTAAATAGAAATGCTTTTTATTTATTAACTTTTTTTTTTTTTTTTCGGAACGTCTTGCGGGGGGGGGTCCATGTATTTTCAATCGCGCTTTCAATTTAACTTGCAGATCAGACCTACCGGATGTAGGAACCAAGTTCCTTTCACTTTTTGGTAGCGTATAAAGTCATTCATAAAGTATGCGATAAAAAATGACACATAATATATAAATAAAACAAAAATAACAAAATACGAATTCCGTATGAATTAATTAAAAAAAATAAAATAAAATAAATCATCAGACTCGTTGCAGTGTGCTAACGTCGCCGCCAAAAAAACCAAGCGCTAATTTTCAAATTCAAAAAAAATTTACACGTGTTTAGAATTGAGCTTATACAGCTGACCGCATACGATGCTTGCTGCTCGAATCTCGATACTCGCACGTACACACACACACACGTATAAAATAGGAAGAGACAGAGAGAAAGAGAGCGAGAGTGAAGGTTGCCTGCCAGACGACGCATAACGCGACTTTCGTTATCTCGCCTTTTCTGTCCTTCGGACAAGTTGCGTAAAAGAACTTCGTTCCAAAAATGTTGCAAGTACTCTAGTTGCGATCTCCCTTTTTTCTTCAGCCTGTGTAAGCTACTATAGACTGTAACTGCCTTCGCCGCTGTGTGAAGGCGGCAGCCTATTAGCAGTTAATAATGGTTCATGTAACGGTCGTTCATAACGATATTTCCGAACGAAAGAAAATAAATGTACGGATAAACATTTCTGTTAGCGTCGGTAGAATAAATAAACGCGTTATCGCTCAGTCACCTAACTGCGTGCGGTCGATAGAAGCACATTTACTGCACGGTCCAAAACTTATAATTCCGATCGGACGAAGTAAAAATTATATCACCGAAAAGCACGTAAAAAGAGGCGCTGTCTAACTTTCAGGAGGGCTGCTGGAATCGCCGTTAGAAACGGCTTCACCTAATTCTATGTGTACGAAGTGGAAAAGAAAGAAGGGGAGGAGATCGCTTATCAAGACGGTTCTTTCCGTTAACGTCCTGGTTCACGTGTAAATAGCACCTTCTAAGATTCGCCGTCAACGCTAACATTTGTTTTTATCAGTTTCAGCGACGAACTAAACTTTAAAATTTCTCAATTTTAAGCATTTTAAACTTTCAAAAAATGAATTGGGCTATCGATTTTTTCAATTAACCGCTCATAAATTCCGCCGAAAAGGTTCAACACGATAGGCTGTTCATATAGTAACAGTGAACATTTCCCCGTTCAATTATTTACACTACGCTTTAAATTCGATTATACCCGTAAGAGTAAATGCATACACACTTTCGAAATTGTTTCGAATTCATAAATTTAACGAATTTTCCCGAACGACTACATTTTTACATACTCGCTAAACTAGATTCGTCTGTGCTGTTTAACATCCTGTTTAGGTTATCGTTTTCTTTCAAAACGGTTTAAATCCTCTTTAAAACTCGCTGGCACTTCATAAAGAACAAACGACGTTTAAATTTAATAAAAGAATTCCTATTCTCGCAAAAAATGTCTTACCTACTTGTGGTGTGCCTTCTGTGTAACACCACGATAACCTTCCCTACTTCTCTTTCAATTTTGCAAAACCTCACAAAAGTTCCTGTTTTTTATCTTTTAAATCTCTGATGTCGTTGCTATACCCACTAAAAATTCCCTATTTCCTCTTCATCCTTATCGATGGCTCGACAAGTTTTAAGAAGTTGTGGAGCTTCTTCCACTCCCTACCGGACATTCATTTCCGCACATTCAATATTTACAGCCGAATTGATGGCTGTTCTACGATCTATCGTTTATACTTTTTCCCCCATCTTTCTTTCTCCGAATATTTGACTATTTCCGACTCCGTGAGTGTTCTTCAAGTCGTTTATTGTTTATTTATTTATTTATTTTTTATAATACAGGTTTGTCAGCGCGAGGACATTAGTCGAAGAAATGGAAAGAAGGAGAAAATAAATTTATATTCTTACGCGCTTAAGGACAGAGGATAAAAATAATTCAAGGACAGGAATAACTCTAGTAGCGATATCAAGTTTTAATAGCGAAAAATAGAAGGATGCCTGCTCAGTAGCGAAGGCCGCACATTTAAATAAAATATGAAATCAGAATCACACAAGGAAAGTATATTATGGATGGTGGATGAAAGGAGCAAAGTGGAGTAGATATAAATGAAAATCGAGTAAATTATACAGGAAGGAGACTATAGTTAAAGCGAAGGCGACGAATCGCAGAGATTTCTACCATTTGAGGGAGGTCAAGTATCAAGAAAACCATGGATGAAGTTGAAGAGATGGCTGAATAGAGAGAGAGAGAGAGAGAGAGGTAAAAGAAAGCAGGGTTGAAAAATGAAGAAGAATAAAAGTTGAGCCATAATT
Organism: Icerya purchasi; assembly: GCA_039619475.1. NCBI lineage: Eukaryota > Metazoa > Arthropoda > Insecta > Hemiptera > Monophlebidae > Icerya > Icerya purchasi. Next base: position 247,506,406 of record CM077115.1, read on the forward strand.
TGTAATGAGCGACTGAGCGATATTAAGGGCTAAAAATACGTTCAAAAGTACGCCTCTGCAGATAGAATAGCGGGCTAAAGAATCGCCCATCTTATTGCCTTTTAACATTCATTGTGTCATCCGTAATCTCTTTTCTCCGATCCGGATTAGTCTCGGGCAGCGGGGTAATGAAATGGCGGATTCTTTGTCTCAAGTTCCTGCTTACGAAAAATTTTCGGTTCAAACTTCCCTTCTCTCTGTAAAACTTTCAATTTGTGGATTGTGGTTGCCACATATATGTTTGTTTCGTCCTTTTCGTAAACCGGTCTGTCGTCCAACTTGATCATTTTTCCTAACTACGTTTTCGACAAGTTTCTTCTACTTCGGCATTCTTTTTAATCTTCTTCACTTTCGTCTTTTCGTGTGTGTAACATTTGCTTCACATTGTCCTCTCCATCCGGACTATTACATATTTTTTGTAACTACAACCATATGCGCGCTGAATGCCATTTTTTTTTTTATTTTTACCGACTTTCAAAGAGAAGGAGATTTTATTTTCGTCCTGTATGTTTTTTGTGGTTTGTTCGCGTATAACTTATACTTATGTGGGGACCGATTTTACTGATTTTCCATTCGAAAGTATTCCTCATTCAGCGGTGGTACCATATGCGTACCGATGAAAGTCGTTACCCACATGAACTGAAGAATTCGTCAAAAAACGTGAAAAAATGTGCGCGGTCCTTTATATCAGTGATTCTTAACGGGAGCCATGGCATTTTGCATTTTTTAAGAGGGCCATGAAAAATTCATAAAGCGTTGGGAAGCATAGTTTGCTTTTAAAAATTTTCTGTTTTTAAGAAAATGTTATTTTTTTGTATTCAAAAAAAAAATTTAAAGCGAGCTAACAGAGAACATTATTCTGATAAAAGCTATGTTACTTCAGTTAAGATTATTTATTTATTCAGTTTTCTACATAATTATACGTTACTTCTGTTAGCATATAAAAATATATATGTATTACCGTGAATATTAGAGAAAATTTAATGTAAATAAATATTATTCCTTCCCTGTGTTTAAGAAAAATTAATGCTAATTTATGGAAATAGTATCATAAAAAGTTTTATCCGCCGAGATTTTTAATTATTATTTATTAAAAATTTGCATTTAATATATTTTTATTATAAAAAAAAAAAAAAAAAATGATTTTGCACGCGCGCACAGAACTCTCTATACATGTATGTAAAAAGTAAAATAATTAGCAACATTTAATTTTAAGTGTGAGTAGAAAAAATTGACTACTTTTTTATTTATTTTTTAATGTAATATTTTTTTACTTTATTACAAAAAACCGACATAACTCTGATAATGGCAATTTTTGTTAAAAAGTTTTTTTGAATTTCAAAATTTGATATTAATGTTTTTGAGTGCTTTACTTCATTTTTTTTTTTTAACATGGCTTTATGTATCTACACATCAAACTTATAATTTTAATTTTAGGTTTATACATGTCCAACGTCCCAAAAAGAAAAAGTATTCACAATATTTTGTAGAATATCTCTCTTATGTGTTTATTCCGTTACCACATAATCCACTTATTCCGTTATATTTAATATGTGAAAATATATTGACAAATGGCAAAAACATGCGACCATCAGAGTTACAAAATTACTTGGTAGTACCTTCTGGTTATTTTAGAAGAGTTTCATAGAATTCCAACATTAAAGGAATCGTTCGTTGAAAAATCGAATAAATTGGATAGAGGTCTAATATCACATCTTGCAACGTATCGCAATTAATTTCCAAAACAGGAACATCTTACACCTTTACAGAGAATAATTATTCCAGCACTTTCTGTTGCCTTTTCAATCGTTATTGATCAAAATGCACACGAAATAATTCAGTGTATTCATTTGATTAATTCTTTAGTGTCAAGACGCGCACTGATGAAAAGGCTTCTGATGTCGAAAGGCAATGAAGTGCTGAATTCGAAGTTAAAAAATTTGCTTTGCAAATAGATGAATGAACTTTGAAGTGTAGACACTTTTTTTTTTTTTTAAATTTAGGAAGCAAATGATACCAATACTGTCAATAAAATTAAATCAAATGATCTTCAAAACCATTCGGATCAAAAACTTTGTAAAGACAACAATGGAGATTTTAAATGTTTATTTTTGCACACTGAAGTGAGATGATTATCAAAAGGCAAAATTGTCTTGAACGTTTTGTTAACTTTTGAGACACAGGATCATATTTCATTTATTAAAGACGGTAATTTTCAAAATCAAATTATTAACTTTAAAAATGATATATTGATATTTATTAGATATTTTTGAAACGTTAAACGTTCTGAACAGACTTTGCAAGAGAAGAATATTGTAACAGCAAAAGGAAACATTCTAAGCTTCTTCGCATAAACTAAAAATTTTTTTCGTATAAACATCGAACAATATCAGTTCTGCCAGTTTTTTGAACTTAAAATGGAAAGATGACGATTTAACCGTGTAGTACCGAACGTCTTAAAATTTATATAACGAAATGAAAACTCGGTTTTTCCATATTTTGGAAATGGATGTTCCAAACTGGATAATAGATCCATTCGCGATAGGTGCGCATCCGATGTTAATGTAACACACTTTAAGAACAAATTATTGAGCTACAAATCAGCTCAAATTATATTTATAATGAGGACATACTCGTATAATTAGAATTAAAGTTATCGCTTAAATTTGTATATAATCACGGTAGTAATAAATTCAAAACGATATTTTAATACACCCGTACATTAGAGCTAATTAGTCATCGATATTTTTTTGTAATATTATAATAAGGGTAATTTTATTTATTTGTCTACTGAATTAATGGAATCATTATATTCGTCGGTTTAATTAATTCTAATTTATTTTATTTATTCATTACATTTAGTTTAAATTTATTGGAACCGAAGTTCTTAACGGGTAACAGTTAAATGTTGGCAAAATGAGATATCCATTTCAACGGAAAACGCTTTTAATGATTTTCGTCGTCTGTTCTCATAAATGAGACTGTGTCCCCGGGTTAAATCAGATTGTCTGCACACCTAAAACGACATTCCAGCCGTTCCTCATGAACTTTAAAACTGCCAAAAACTTCCTCACTGCAGTCATTCTTTAATTCGGCTGACTTCTCACAGAACATCCTATCCCGCAGTTTGCATTATTCATGAATTCGTCCCCCATTAATGACAGGAACATGACGCACGCGCGAAGGATAATTATAATATTTGACTACGCTATAATCTGCTGTTGTGCCCAATATATACGAAGATTAAACGTTTAAAATGGGTATATATACATACATATATATATATATATATATATAATGTATTTATTTATTTATAGGCGCGCACACACACACACACACACACACACACACACACACACACACACACACACACACATATATATATATATATATATATATATATATATATATATATATATAATGTATATACGTGTACGTTCTCTTTCCCATCATACGCTAGTGAAAATATTATTAATTTTGAGAAAATTTAAAAAGACGTCCTAATTTCTATGTTATACCGCGCAATTACGGCATGGTAATTTGGCCCGGAAAAAGTCTTTCGTATTATTTTTCAGCTTTAAGCAAAATTTCTATCTCTCCACTTCGTGATTCCATTTCATAAAATAAAATAATTTTTTTTTTTTTTTGTTTGGACGCTTTTAATTGCCAGGATTATTGCGCCCATCGGATAGGTTTTAGATTAGGGAGTAAAGGTGGGTCTGTTTGAGAAAGGTGATCAATGAATTTAGTTGTTCTGGGTCATCAGATATTGACTGAGGGGTTATTTTATGTTGTAATCGTTGGGCAGAGGAGGAAGGACAGGAGAAAAGAAGGTGTTTTATTGTCATGATATCTGAGGAGCAATTAATTTCAAAACTAACAAAAATGCGCACGCGAACGCCTGTTAAAAATCATTTATTTAACAATTCGTACGGAAAAAGAAAAAAATTATAAAAAAACCTATAAATTTCAAAGTTATTTTTTTAAATTATTCTTTTACAACATCAACTTCTCTTTTAGAAGTGGTTTTCAAAATTGATTTTTAATATTAATTATCAGAGTGGATTGTTAGTGTCGATCAACGTTTCTTTGAACATTCCAGAGTGAATGTAGCATTAAAGTTCGTATCAAAATTTTATCTAATTTTAAATATGGTATGGTAAAGAAATTTTTTCGTCCGGAAACTCGACAGGATTTTTTTTATTTATTTTTTTGTCCTTTTTGCCCGAAATTTTGCTCTTGACCTATATTCATTTAATTTTAGCGGCATGATCTTTTTGTAAATCGGCACTAATTAAGGGTCAAAACACCCTGAAAGATTAAAATAATGGAAAATATGATGGCTGGTTTAATTTCGATTATCAAAAATATGACGAACCACTCTATAACAGAGTTGCTGGATAGCGAAGAAAAGACAGGATATGTCCGAGATGCAGTGAAGAGAATGCAGATCTTACGTTTTAAGAAATGAGAATAGCAGGATGATTCGTCGAAAGGGAGGTACACACGTTTAAAAAAAGAAGTAAATAAACCGCTTTTTTACTTTTTTAGATTATATTTTTATAATACTACGTATATTTATATTTAACGAAATCATTTTCACGAAAATTCGTATACAGGTTATGTGGAAAACCTGCTGGTAGCATAGAGTTGGGACAATTGAATGTTTGATAAAATGGCGCAGATTATTGCACGCGTTTAGTGGACACTATTTAGGCTAACACTCAAGTATAATGTATCTTCCCATTTTGATTTTTATCTTATTCGCTAAATTCTTTTAACGAGCCCTAAACCTTGGCTGCCGTTCGGTGCCATTTACTAATTGTTTTATCTAAAATTTTGTTTCCATTGTTTATTGCGTTGTCAGGGCTTTATTTTATTTAAGCCTATACTAACGGTGGTGGTATCTTTATTAAACTGGAAACTATTATAATTTTTATTTTGCAATTTACGCGATATCGAAGAAAACCGTATCCGGAAAGATCGAATTAGATTTTACGGTAACTCTGGGGTAATTACGAATTTTATCGCATGCAACTTTAACAATCCTTAACGCCTCACGTCACGATGAACTCGGATTATTTTTATACGTTTTCAGCATTTTTAAATTTATTAGTCGTTAACTTCATAAGGAACCGGTTATTTTCGAAAGCGTACTGAACAGTCTACCTTTCTTTTTGTTTTCGTTACAGCTTTTCATGGAAACAACAATAATAACAGTAATAGGTACAAGAATCGCGAGGAATCTTACCAGAGAAGAATGGTAGATATCACTAGAGATAAACCGATTAAAGTATCGATCAGAGTAGTCGTACCTGTCCGAGATCACCCTAAGGTAAGTCATTTCCATTTTACAATTGAATGCGGTAATTTGATCATAAAATGTGTCCAATCTATTTTTTACTGTAAACTCTCTTTACATTATCAATCTGCACCTATTTTCGTTTCTATCGTCGTAGTCGAAAATTAACACGTATCTCAAGATCACCGGTGTCGTATTATTTTATGTGTTCGGGAAGTTTTAGTAATTATTACGTTGTGTCAAAAAAAAAAAAAAAAAAAAAAGAGCAAGTATTTACATTAGTGTCGACTTTATTAGGACAGTGACTCAAAGCGAATTAGTTAATTTGTGCGTTCAAAAAAGTAGAGAATTGTAATTACTCGCGTTCAGTTAATGTCTATAGTTGAATTGAAAGACAAAAGAAATATAGTTTTGTTATATTTCATCGGTAAATTGCTTATAAAAATATATTAATCGAATCGTGAGCCTTAAAAATGAAAATGTTGACCGACATAAGAGAAAATATGCGGTCAGTTTGTGTCGCTTAATAACCTGTTCCGAATCTGAATAATGCGAATTTTAATATGATCAAATGATACGAAAACTTTGCACATGCCGACTAGTGTGGAAATTAACTTTACCCCGGTGAAACTAGACAATTAAAAAAGATCTCGCAAAAAAAAAAAAGGCTATGGATAAAATTAGAGGCACTACTGGTAAAATTGTTTGCTTCCGGGTCGTTAAGTGCTTCGAAATAATACGGTATGACTATAAAGGGCCATTTAGAAAAACCAGTTTATCCTTTAAAATTGTCTTAATTTTACTGAAAATTTTAACGATACAATATTAGAATTTAAATAATCGTTTAATATAATATTTTTGTGATTTGTGAAATACAAAAAAAGAACAAGTTCTTTGAAATTCCACTTTCACGGGACTTTTATTATTTACAATTATTATTATTTTTCCGCATGCTGGAAAAATCCGCAATGTGATATTCTTTTTCATCTGATGTTTCTCTAAATTTTCCTCGCTATCCTAGTCAACCGAACATTTTTCACATCTCCATCTCTTCTAACCTTATTTGACCGCTTAATTTGATTTTCATCCTAATATATTACGACATTCGTCATTTCCCTTTGTCTTCTTTTCTAAATTCCATTCCACGATCGCGTGATTGGAGTGTTCACTTCTCATGATGTGATTACGAAGTTACTAACATCGACGGCATTATTACCCAGAAATTCTGTGCTTTTTTTTTGTAATTTGATCATCCTTAATGATTTCTCACTTAATTATTTTAAGAATACCTCTCTCTCTCTCTCTTTAGTTCCCATCGTTTGACTTTTTCTTATTGTACTATTGGTTTTAATTATAGCTGGAAAACCCTTATGGAGGTTCCAATACATTTTAATAACCTCTCTGAATCTTCTTTTTCCCGCTCGTTCTAGGTCTCTTCATTCTATTCTACGGAATCTGTCTAAAGCAAAATGCATTCTGTTTTGTTCTCTTGTAAATTCTTTGCTTCCTAATATTCAATCTGACTTTGATTTCATACGTGTTTATAGTTCCTTCTGAAATTTGTTATGTCTGCCCTTAGAGCTTCCTCTCCATTCTTCGTCTATCCTCCGATCGACCCGATATATCCTTGGTGGAACGGAGAACGGTCCATTTGATCGAGAAAATTTTCTTGCTCATAAATGGGCGAACGCAACAGCTAGTATTGCCTCCCGTAAAGCTAATTCTTGGTCATCTTTGTAGTAGGCAATCGTTTAATCTTCCTACAATTAAATTTTCTACTTCACGGAGAGAGTCTGATATTAAGTGACCGATCACATTACTTTTTCGGCTCTCCGAGTTTTCATCTATTCTTTTTACTTATAGTTTTTCCAGTGATATTTTAAACCTCCTTTCTGTAATAATAGCACAAGTCAAAAGTGTGCAGTTAGGGTCTTTCTTCTCTTTTTATTATAGCCCAGGATTGGCAGCCGTACGTCCAAACGAATGTTTCGACAAATAGCTTAAAAACCAAAAAAAAAAAAAAAAAGGAAACCTTTAGATTATAAATTTAGATACTAAATTCGGTTTAACCCACAATAATATTTTACAAAAGAAACCAAAAACTCAGCGCGATCGTGTCCCACCGTAAATCATCTGCCGGTTAGAAGTCAAACACTGAAGCATTTGCCTCGTCGTGGTCATGCTTCTCTTCTACAATTACCGTTCGATATTACCGTATGCAGCGTTTGCATTTCACGATGTAACGATGCTATTTCTAATGGCATTTTCCGTTGTTCCGTTAGTTCGTGTTTCATCTGTTACCAATGGTGAATTTTCGCGATGATGCGCTAACAAACTGTTCAGGTTTCTTTCCTATGCACGCAATCTTCTTGATTTATTCTGTTACAGTGAATCTTTCGGGGACTGATAAATGAGTTTTTGAGGTGAATGAGATTGTATGAGCAAGACAGATCGCGGTGCAACAAAAGGCAGCCAACGCATTATACGGGGAAAATTTAAAAATAGAGAACAACCATTCATCTTGGGAGGTTGCATTGTTCCATATTCTTTTTATTATTTTTTCGTTGCATTTCATACTATCTTATTCGATGTGTGGTTATTCTTTCTTCTTCTTCTTCTTCTTCTTCTTCTTTTTCGGAACCGGATTCACTCTCGCAAATAGAACGCTACTATTAAGTAAACAATTTTCCCTCCATGCGGCGTTCAACTCTCTCTCCAATCTGTCGCCTACGCTTTCGGCACAGTTTACTTCCTGCTTTCCTATTTCGCTTTTCTCTAGTCCCCTCCGCTCACTGTCCCCTACACCCTTCCTCTCACAACTTTATAGGTGACGTTAATCACATTTTGTTTGAGTGCACCTATATCGCTTCCGAATGTTCTTCCTTTTCTCTTCTCTTTTGTCAATTGGTCTTCCAACTCCGTATTGTGCATCTTTTGTCCCCTCCTTGCCATCACCCTCGGTCATTCCAGCACTTAAGTCTTTCCTATCTTCCATATCTGATCGCGTAAACATCTGATTCCGCGTCTCATTCTTCCCTCTCTTCTTGGGCCAATGTCTTTATGACGAACCCAAAAAAAACAAAAAAACATTATATCGAAAGTGTTCCAGGAAACAACTCATGTCTAAAGTTTACTTCTTTAAAATTTGCACAATATACGTTTGATGAAAAATCACTTTTAATGCGTTCTGCGATTGCTATCTGTTTGATCGATCCGAAATACCGAAACAATGGCAAACGTAATACAGTTGCTCTCATCCGGGGAACTATTAGAACGAAACCGGTCACAGGGAAATGTAGCGTTGCCGTTGAGACTTCAGCCAAGCTGTGGACAAACGTTATCACGGTGTGGAAATTACGAAACCGCTAACATCGGTCTTCGAAACACAGTCGTCGTAATAAATTCCGATACGGAATTCTGCGTCGACAAGTACCTAGCACGAGCAGCTTTTGCCGAAATGACCCGCAGTCACCGGAAAACAAATGATCGTAACCTTTGCGCATGATGGACTTTGCACGATTATTCTGTACTTATCGACCTAGCAGCACACTGGCGTTGTTTTATTCATACGAATCTTTCATCGTCACTGATGAATTTTGAAAGGTTATTTCTTTCATTTTTCTTTTTTTCATCCGCTACGAAAGTTAAATTACCTTTTTTTTTTCTAAAGGACATATTTTGTTGCGCAACTTTTTCGCCACAAGATCTTAGAATAAAATATTCGATAAAATCAAAAATTCCGATGAAATCAAAAAAATTCGATAAAATCAAAAAAATTCAACTTTTTTTGCAATTAACCGAAAACGGTGTTGTGCAACGCTAAACGACTCTCGTCGGTAGGCAACGCTGATTTCCCCTTAATTTGAGACTTTGTTGGTCTGCAGAATGTCTAGACCCTCACTCGATGCTCTGTCTTTGTCTCTCCGCAAGTGATTTATGGACCTTTTCGAAAAAAATTTTATTGGGAGATTTTATGTTCAATCTCGAAAAATCCCTTTATTTGAAATAGCTGCAAGAAGACGACACGCAGTGTTACCCGATAACCGAGTGTATCGAAACGAAGCTCGGAGGAGGATATGCGTCGTTATCAATAGTACCGTTCTTGATTTCGTGTTATAGAGCTGAATTCGTGCAGTGTACAAGCGTAACGTGCAACCTCGAAAACAGGAAAAAGTTTAAGGGGGAACTCTAAATCCGGAAGACACGAACGGAGTGCGGAATATTTAGCGCGTTCTTGGGGTTCAAAGTTTGTTTGGCCATAGCTCGGTTCTGTTTCGAAACGGAATTCTCTCGAACGCATTTCAAAACTTGTGTAGAATACAAAGGTGGCAAGGACTATTCCGGTTGATAATCAAAGGAAACGATTAATTCCGAATTTACGCGCGCTTTTTGCGGTTGGCAGTAGCGCGCATCTGTCGCAAGAATTACGCTTTAGTCGCTACGTCGTGGCCGTGATCTTCACTAGCAGCTTTTGTTGCGTTGGCTTTCGTGAAGTTTTCGTCAAATTCAGCATTAACGAGCGGTCCGTCGTTAATGCGGACGAGCTCTTCTGTCCGATTAGAAACGAACGAATGATGCGGTACAAGTTCCCGGAAGCGGCGCTGAGTGTCGTAAGTATTTCGATCAAAGTTTTTTCCGAACAATCTGACACTGATGCCGATCGATATGTTTTCACCAATTTGCACGGCTAAGCAAGTTTTCTTCGTAAGCTAGAATTAGTATTAATAACGACGAAATAAAACAAAGTCACGCTTTTAATTGACCACGGGTGCTTTAGTTTTACTTACTTTTTACCACGATAAACGAGCTTATTAGTTTGAATAAACTCTAAGTACACAATAGTCGCCTCCTTTTTTGAGAATCGCTCGATTAACAGAATTTCCTAAATGTGATTAATTAATACGTCGGATCACTTCTAAAACGCTCAGTTCCTCTTAATTTAATCAAAATCGTTGCATCCATTTTCGAAAAAAATCAATTACACCAATCAGCGGAACTGTGTCATTTAAAATTTCGCCAACGCCAAGTAGACTCTCAGACCCCCTCCCTAGTTCTTCTGTAATGCCTATCGAGTAGTGCAATCGATGAGAATGCGTTATACTATAGAAATGTAGAATGCAGTCTTTACATATTGCAACAGACGCGATTTTTTTTCTTCTACGGTCTGTCGATAATTTAATTTAGCAAGTTGTAATTTTTTTACTCTAGGCGCGATCTACGTTAATTTGGAAAAATATGATCGCATATGAAAAAAAAAAAAAAATGTACGGATCAAAAAATTCGATCCCTCGGATCTCGCCATAGATGCATTCCGCGGATAATAATCTTCTACGATTCTGACGGAAAAGTTATGATTTTTCAGCTAATAAAAATGAAATATTTCGCAGATTAAACGGTTACAGTTATGTGAGATACTGGATACAAAAACGTTGTATTATATAGGCTACATAAATTTTCATATTATCCCCAGCGAACGGCGTAAAATGCCACACAATCATTAAGACTTATTGCAAACATATCTTAACTTTGCTATTTTAAAAAAATTTTCGAATACCGGTCGAAATAGTCAAAGTGATTATAAATATCATGGGAGTAGAAAATTAGTTTTTTTTTTTTTTTTTCAATTAGCAAGGTCAAGCGATAAATTACTTTTAAGAAATACATAACGTGTAGCGTTGTTTTTTGTTGTTTGGTAATTCTTGAACAATAAAAAATATCTGCAAATTAATTAGTTGAAAACTTAAATGTAATCCGATTTGCCCATTGTTAGGCATGCTGCTGCCAATTAGTCGGCTAGTAAGTCGAATATGAATTTCCGAAATTCAATTAAAAACGCAGATGTTAAACAACAACTTTTTACATTTTGCGCTCTATTCCGATAGGAGAAAAAAAAATTAGATTTTCAATAATTCGTTGTGATAACAACAACATCGCGAATTGTATTTCAAAAAAAAAAAGGAGGATGGTGAAGATAAGTGTAATCGGAGCCGATGATATTTTGTGGACGACTACCTGTTCATAGCGGACATTGTAACAGGTAAATGTAGGAATTGTTGCGAGACTGATGAATAATTTATGAACAACAATGTTCCAACTTTATAAGGGAGGAAAAAATATTAGATCAAAAAAGAAAGACATATAAATTCATTCCGCTTTTTACCCTGGGAAGGGGCGGGGGGGGGCAGCGTAATAGTGTGTCCAACGGTTAATCCGGAAAGGGAAAACGCAACAGGGGATCAGTAGGATGGAAAATTATTTCGAGCTTGCGAAAGCATGAAACAAATGGAAGAGAAGAAGAAGATACATTTTTAGTTTCTTCCTGCAGTGTTGTGTGTGCGCCTCTGAAGCAAAAAGCCCGGTTATTCAATATTTCCCGATTTCTCTGTGCCACTCTTGAGATTTCAACGTGTAAAAAGACAAGGCCGGTAGCAAAAGAAATACGGGAACTGCGCACGCATCTTTAGCTCGGTTGCTCATTGCAGCGAAAAATTGTAAAATGTGTAATGCCTTTTTCTACAAATCGATTACCGTACATTTAAATATAACATTGCCCATTGCAGCGAGAAGTGCGCGATGCGTTTTAATGCGTTCTCTGAATATCGATTACCATTTAAACGTTCGAGTAGTAGAACCGGTATTAGAAGAAAGAGACGAACGTGAAAAAAGTATTTCCTATCATCTTGTTTCGAAAAACGACTGAGTTTTTTTCTTAACAACACATTTCACGTACATTTTTCCGGGTGTTTTTTATTAGATAATGCTCGAATATTTTGTTGCGTTTTCTTACATTATCGTTTTCTGTTCTAAGTGTACATATTCGAATTAATTTATCATGTTAAACTTCACTTATAAATTACTGAAAAGTGAAAAAATTAGCTGAAACTTTTAGAAATTACGAATTTTATACGAATGAAAAAAAGATTACTTTCGGTATTTAAAAGTAAAATCGAAATTGAGAATACACGGAAACTTAATCAATCGTCAAATCAAGGAAAATTTGATTTCTTACAGTTAAAAATAAATTAGAAACATTCAACAACCGTTATAAAAAAATAATAATAATAATAATTCAATAGCTTAATCGTACACCAGAGAGTGTCTTCGCTCAGGTTGTAATGGGCAGTCGAAAAACACACTTTGCACATTTCACACCAACTATAAAAAAATGTGGTGGCAGTCGCTTTTGTATTTGAAAAGTACGCACACATTTTGTTAATGGCCGAGGCAAGTAGCTCGACGGAGACTCGTCCATAAAAAATCGTTCGAATCAACAAATTTATCCACTTTTTTCGATTCTTCTCGGAATACTGGAAAAATCTTTGAATATTTTCCCATCTTTTAATCTATATCATTGTTTCAATACCGGCAACAGCGCTCCTTGCCATCACCCTCGGTCATTCCAGCACCTGAGTCTTTCCTATCTTCCATATCTGATCGCATAAACATCTGATTCCGCTTCTCATTCTTCTCCCTCTTCTTGGGCCAATGTCTTTATGACGAACCCCAAAAAAAGAAAAAAAAACAAAAAACAGCTGAAATGATCTGACCGGCAGTACATGCTGAAAAATTCATTGCCGATCCCTGATGAAACTAAAAGTGATATATACGTACACAGGTGTGTGGGAAGGAAAACTTTCGAAGGAAGCGGAATCATTTCCGGTCGAAAATAACGGAATAAGCTGGTAGCATCATCGACATTTTCTGCTGACTCCATTTGAATAACTTTTAGAAACGGCACTTCCGCCTTTCAGCTTCAGACCATCCGGTGTCGAGTTTCGAGCTTCTTTCTAATTCTACCTGTCGTCCAACTTTCCCCGAAAGAATTTTCCAAAGTTTTCCTTTCAACTTTTTCATCTAGGCGCGCCACGTCCGACCAAGAAAAAGACTCGTTTTCCATAGTTCGGGAAAACTTTGTCGAAATTCAGCTTATTTGCTTAGTTATCTAATTAATTTTCCGGTTTACCCGTTAAATTTCTAATTGCCAGAGAGATATGCGCCAAATAGCGCGCAATGTTTTCTTCAAACCGGTTCACGAAAAGGAATCTCTTTCGATTTTATAACCTGCTACTTGCACCGGCGCCCCCGTACATGTGCCGACCCCTCAGATTCAATTTTAAGCTCGGCTTGAGAGCAATATTTGACATTTGTACATTGTTTCTTCCGTACCGCGGTTTTAAAAGGGTTCGTGAAATTTTGCATCTCAGCTTATATGTAATTCGGGGCTTCTTTGCTTCGGTGTATTTTTAATCGCCCTTTTCCTCCTTTTTTTTTTTTTTTTTTTTTTTTGCAATAAAATACGTATTTTCCATTGGCGCAGTGACTCTAGTGAACTGTGTCCTAGTTTTTATTAATGGCGCCGCTAATTCATTTTCTGGTCTTTTTTTTTTTTTTTTTTTGGCCTGAACAATATAAATTCATTTGGCCAGCAAGCTAACGTTCAGATCATACTAAATTCACGGAAACAAAACAAAATAAAAATAAAAAAAAAAAAAAAAAAAGTAAGAAGACATTTTCTTGTTTTTATCTAATTATTTAAACCTTACTTATACTACTGGCTAGTCAGTATAAAGGAAGTAACTTCGTCCTCCAATATGGCCGCAACTGCAGAGCAGTGCCCACAATGCTCAGAGAAAATGAAGAAAACAGAAAGAGAGAGAAAAAGAAAAAAAAAAAATTATATATATAAATTAACCTTAACCACATCTTGCAATATGGCCGCCACTGCAGAGCAGAGCCCACAATGCTCAGATGAAATTTAAAGAAACAGAAAGAAAAAGAAAATACAAATTAACAATGATCACATCTCGCAATATGGCCACAACTGCAGAGCAGCGCCCACAATGCTCGATGAAATAAGCTCGATAATCAACAATAATGCCAATATAAATGGAGTAATCACTCCACCCAGAGTAGACAAAATAAAATTAAAAAAAAAAAAAAAAAAAAAAAGGTTTGGATTTTTAAATTGCAATTCCATTTTTTTTGATAAATGAGAAAAGAATAAACAATGTGTGATCACCACAAACAAGTAATTGAAAAATGCAGAATGGAGGATATAAACCACAGCACATCAGTTGATCAAAAAGGAGAACTCTATCCGTAGATAGGGCCTCACAACTGAATAACAAGTGGTTGATATCCTCGCGATACGCTGTGCCTACATGATCGCTACAATTTGAATGAAAATGGTTACCATCGAAAAAATTAAGCCGCACTCTAATATGACCTGAACGAAGTTTGCAGATAGTAGTGACAAAACGTCGAATTAAGTTAGGTGGGATAGAAGTAATATTATTATACCAAGGCATACTTGGTAGAGACGATTGGACATTTTCGTATGTCTTGCCTAAACTAGGCGAACTATTAACGAAGTTCTTCCAATCGGTACAGCTGTTCCTTTTAATCATGTCCAAAAGGTCCGTAGATGGTATAAAGGGGTATACTACCCCGTTTAATGCCGCTTCCTTAGCCACTTGATCAGCTAAATCATTAAGAAAGATTCCGTGATGACCAGGAATCCAACAGAATTTTACGGTACCTCCTTTATCTATAATTTGTGTGTATTTAAACTTAATATGGTAGATCAGTGAGTGACAGCGATAATTAAAACTACTATAACTGAGCGCTAAGAGGCTACTAAGGCTGTCTGAGCATATTAAAGATTTTCTCTCAACATCCAATGACTCCAGTATAAAGTTACAAGCTTTATCAATAGCAAGCAGCTCAGCTGTAAAGATCGACGCCTCAGGAAGAGTTTAAATTTAAATATTAAGTTATTCTCCACAATGAATGCAGCACCCACTCTACTGTTAGCACCCCAGAACTTAGCTCCGTCTGTGAATATTTTTAAAAAGGAAGGATATTGAGTTTCTGTTGTTTGTAAAAAATAGGAGTTTATTGCTTGGTTCGGAAGAGAATCTCTATTTAAGTTTTTGAAAAGATTTATATTTACATCAATGCTGCATAGATTAATACCATACGGTAGACTAAAATAGCCAGATGGCAGCATGGGAATAAGAGCTTCACAATATTGAATGTAAATATTGGCTCTTTTGAATAAAAGCGGCTTTTTCTGTTGAACAAACCTCCATTCCTTGGATATTTTACTTATCTTATCGAATATTGACGGAAGTTGGTAGTTGCAATATTTATTTAAAAATCTGTCTGCCAAAAGAGATCTTCTTATATGAAGGGGAGGGATCTTAAGTAGTGTAAAAAAGCGAGGACTGGGAAGTCTGACGTCACCAACCCCTATTTGTCCCCCGGTGCTCAAAATTCACCCCAATTTGTCCCCAGGTGCTCAAAATTCACCCCAATTTGTCCCCTGGTGCTCAAAACTCACCCCAATTTGTGTCCAGATGTCCAAAATTCACCCAAATTTATGTCCAGGTGCTAAAAATTAACCCCAATTTCTTTTTTAGAGCCCAAAGTTACCCCAATTTATGTCCATGCGATCAAATTTAACCCAAGTCCCCCCCCCCATTTTCCTGGACAGTTCCGCTAATTCGATCCCTAATTCCCATCAAGGTAGACAAAATCCACCCCAATTAGCGTACAGGTGCTGAAAGTTCACCCCAATTTGTATCCATATGGTTAAAATTCACCCAAGTTTCCCCAAAATTTCTTCAAATTTTCACGATTCCCCGTTCATACTGCTATCTGTAAATGCGCTCGCACCGTTTCCACACATATATTCAACATAGCCTTAGCCGCCATGAAAGTGTACTCGCTTTCCCATACCCGCGCCTTCTATCATCATGTGTATGTATTATGCATGACTCTTCGTGTAATATATGTAGCATACTTTTTAATTTTCATTTTTCGAGGTTGGGAGGGGTAAAATTTTGCCAGAGTGATAAAAACGTTTGAATTTCAACACTTAGAACCCAAATTTTAAAGGAATTTTCCGAGTCGTGCTCCGTTCCGACATTTTTTTTTTAAAAATTTTATTTTTAAAGAAAATATTTGATCGTTCCATCAGTCGAATGAGAGCGGGCGAGTATGCTGCTATGAGATGTATTACGTAAGCCCGACCGCGGCTGTAATGGAAATATTTAAATGTTCCAGCAACTAGTTGAAACTGTCACCAGGTGAGGTGAATTCCAGTCGTTCGTTTTGAAATTAACTAGCCGATCATCTATGCTCACTCTCACACGCCACCGATAGAAACCTGATCACGATCGCTACACGTTCACACACGCACGCATATACACCGCCACCTGATATATATTTTTCGTCTTTTTCCGCTTCCGATCTTATACTTAATCCGTTGATATTTTTTTATTTTTATTTTTACGTATTCTCTGTTCATTGCAAAAGCACACCGTCCATTCCTGCACACATATCAAGCATTGAGTTAACCTGTACAAAGGTACACTGTACTATTCCATGCACGCTCTGTCGCCACCGAAATAAACACCGCGATATCACACACACACACACATACACACCACCACTTCGTACATATTTTCGAGTCAAAATATTATAGAATTAGCCTAACTATATTTTTCTTTTATGCTTCTGTTTATTTCTTCTGTTTTGTTTCTCCGATTCTAAAAATTAATCTGTCAATGTATTAGCCACTCTTTCATTCGCACATAATGTTCCCTCGCACTCATCTGCTACCAGTAGTTCTCTTGTCGTTCATAATAACTTTTTCAAGTCTAATATTATAGAATCAGCCTAATTATATTTTTTTTCGCTTCCAATCATTTCCTCAGTCCGTTGATAATTTTCTTATTTTATTTTTTCTCAGGTTCTAAAAATAAATCCATTGATATCTTCACTAGTATGATTGCGTAAACATCTTCTAACGGTATTCCTCATATTGTTCATAATAATTTTTCATGTCTATGTATTATGGAATTAGTCTAAAATATATTTTTTCCCCTCTAAAGTCTTTTTCCAATCGTAAGTATTCAAAAATTAATTCGAGTATATTTTTATTTAACGCTGTTTCATATTTTCCCTCTCCCCTATCCACCCTACACAAATTTCAATTCTTTTCTATTATTTTTCATGAGTACACCCCCCCCCCCCCTGAAACTACAGTGAAACCATACCATTCATTCCCACGCATCCATCTGCTAACAATGATTTTCTCATCATTCATAATAATTTTTTTCGAATCTGTTAGTTTAAGATTATTTCATTTTTTTCAAACTCTAAATATTTTTTTTTTTTTTCAATATCTTCCATATTTTCCCCCAATATGTCCGCATACACTCATAATTCAAAGGTACTCTGCTTATTTCCTTGCGTGAATGTTGCTATGTCGTTGATTTCGATCTTATGTCAAGGTCATCGAGTCTGCCCGGATCTTCTCCTTCATATCTTTTGTAGAAAAACTGGTTGACATGTACACACCTACACACAAACACCCATAACCTAAAGATCACCTGTAAATTTCGTTCATTTGCGTATGCAACCAGCTTTCACCAAAGGAATGTGGTTTTTCTGGTGCAACCCGCCCTCTTCAAAGACATGCATCGAGCTAGAATCTCGAAAGGATCTGTTCAGGCAGTCAGTATTAGTGTTACATTAAACGTGTAGAATTTGTTGAAGCTGTGTTCTTCACGCATTAATAAAAGTTTGCTCTAACATTAAAAGTAATAATTTTCTACATTCTTAGTAAAAAGTTAAAAATATTATTCAAACATGAATAACAATACCGATTCGATTGATATTAAAGTCGACGAATTTATTCAGAATTCATTTTCGAGTGATAGTGTCTCGCATACAACTTCATCACCTCAATCACAGCAATCAGATGATGGTTATACAGCAGAAGGATCAACATCTTCTGTACATAATATCATTGGTCCTGTATTATTATCAGAACAAGCAGATATAGCGGAATATTTTGTAGATATCAGCATCCATATAGATTGTGATTATGGTTTTCGAGTAACCGAACTAGCAATGATTGATATCTCTGGCGGAAAGTGTTTGCATACACTGTATAAGCCAAGCAGAGCATGGCATTCATCAAAAACGCCACATTTACAATGTTCTTCGATGAGTCATCACTTGAAAAATCCTTCATTATTTCCCTGTCGGGAAGAAACATTTATGGCACGCGATATATTCACGATAATATCTCAAAAACCGAGAGCTCGCATATATATTTTAACGGTATATGCTAAACTTACACTAATGGAACTTAACGAAAAGTCTGAATTGTTGAGTGATTTAGACTATGAAATCGTTAATATGGATAAAGTCTTTCGACTACATAGTATTGAGAATCTACATGAAGAGTATTTTGATATAAGCAATTTGATAACCTGTAAATATCATAATGAGAATGATAGTTTTCATTGTGCAGCGAAAAACGTTATGGTAATGAAGGCCTGGTACGATCATGTTATCCATCCGCTGAAGCTTATGAATAATCTCAATATAAATGATTTAAGTCAGTTGTTCATTACAGCCACCAAAGAAATGATAATTACATTATTTCCAAGTTGTGTTGGAGACATTTATGCATTTCTACAGATAGATTAAAACCGGATGATATGATAAAATCACTTCTACCATGTTACGAGCATGAGCATGATGAAGAATTCGTCTATGAGGTGTGTTGATCAATAGAGCAACAGGTAGAAAACCTAGTAGTTTACGAGACACAGCATGTTCAAAGAAAAAAAAACGAACTAGCACAAGCAGATCAGAGTTGCAACATACGAGTGAGAGATATATTCTCGAGAACAACAGCTTGATTATAAAAAACGTCGAAGATACATGTATCTATCGGTGAACAATTATCACATCAAACATAAAAAGGTTGACTAAAAGATTATTATTTTCTTTTTTCGTTCATTCTCGCCACTATTACCACTCGCGCCCCCACTGTCAAGACCTCTAAACATACATTACTATCCTCGCCAACACTATAATATTTTTTCTCTGTGTTACTAAATTAACCCAAGTATATTTTTATTCATTTGTTACACAAACATTTGTTCAAATCTTTTGTAATATATCGTACACACATTTATAGCCCACAGACATTACTTGCTTCATTACCACGAATACATCTCTTTCATGGTCACTTATTGTAACATAGTTTTTCCTGAAATTGTAAAAAAATTCTCTTCGTTCCATTCTTCCAAGTTTTCCAAATTTCAAATCATGCATAATTATTTAAGAATCAAATTAAGTATATTTTATCATTTCCAAAAAATTAATCATCTCTGTACAAGGCATGAACTCATTTTTCAAAACAAACATATTATTTTTTTAATCTATCGTACATATCATTTTTATCATTCAAATTTTTTTCTGAATTCACAAATAGTTAACCTATAGAAAACATATTATTGTAAACATACATGACGAAGTCACTCCTCATAATTACATCATGAATTAATTTTTTTTCATTTTTGTTTTTTTACCATCATGAAATTGTAGTAGTGTTTTTCATTTTTTTATTTTCCATACATGACAAAAGTAATAAAATCACGACATCTATGAATACACACCATATGCTTCCAATAACCTATCATGCATTTTTTTAAATTAGTCCAAGCATACTATTTTTTCAATAAAAAAGCCGATCATACATAATTTTTTCTTCTATATAATCACTAATCTATGAAAACACTTGATTCGTTTTACTCATACTGTAGCAACCACTCCTTTTCCCTCATGCTAACAAACTACAAAATTTAATAATATAACACGAAATTAATCTAAATATCTGTTCATGCTATTAAAATTAATATATCAATCTTTACATTCCTTTTGTACATTTCTGAAAAAATCCTACAACATGTTTTAAAATTAATCGAAGTATACTATTTTATTACCTAAAATCAATTATTCTCTCATACAGTTTTTTCCAATCATCCATAATGTTTTTTCTGTATTGTCATTATTACAAAGTCATATAAAACAACAACACATTTTTAATCATAATGAATCCTTCATTCCATTCCGTTCATGCTATATATCATTATCATTCAATTCAACATTATGAAATTAGTCTAAATATACATTCATGCTAGCAAAGTTATTATCTCACCCTTTGCATTGTTCCAAGATGATTTATTTTATATTTTTTCTTTAAATTTCCCTCATACTATTATTTTTGAAATGTAGGATGATGACTATGATTAGAATTCATGATTATGAAGAGAGAGATGCATGGTGAAATTGTATTGTCATTATATGCGAGATGATGTGTGTTTGTGGGTGAGTATGGATGCATGTAAAATATATGAGTGTGTTAGTAGAAAACATCCGTTCATGCGTGAACACAGGTACAGATACAGTTATAGAATGAGAGAGGTAAAAATATATATTTTGTTATGTTTGATATGTGCATGATAAAGAGGTTAACAAAGAATAATCACATTACCCTCACAACTTAGACATTGAGTTTTACCTTTGCAATATTTTAGATGTAAAAGCAGTCACATTGACATGTGGTAAACGTTTTCATCACTTTTGACTAATTATAACCAATTTTCCAACATTTCTCTTCGTTTTTCCTACATTTTAATACTTTTACACCGTTTCAGTCAATTTTTGCTATTTAATGCCATTTTTTCCAGTGTTTTTACCACCTTTCTCACAATTTTCATCATTCTTTCATCATCTTTGTTAGATTTTTTCTTACAACTCTTTAACATTTCGATCGTTGCTAGTGATAACCATCATTATTTATGCTTTCAATCCTTCCACTTCAGCAATGCACACATACAGCTTAGCAATCGCCGCAGCCATTGAACGTTGTAGGACTGCAATCGTGATCTCCATTTGATTATTGGTATTTAAAAGTCACATCTTTGAACGCTTGATCTAATGCATCAACATGATTTTTTTTGTATTCGCCCACCCGCTGCTGGAGGTTCCACTTAATATTCTCAACAGACTATCATACAGTCGTTTAATAAGAGAATCTGTAAGACCCGAGACATTTACTTAACGTTTTCCCAACACATTTACAGACCTACCCTGTACACTAAGGAAATCTTTAAACATCTCTGTAACCATTCCTTTTAAGCTGGCGGGAGCAAGGAACTCCTATAAACGTTTATCAATCAGCACTTCATCGTTCATCGCCCTGGTTTCACTCGCCGTTGCACAGACATGTAATAAACATTTTCTTCTTTTACAATTTTCTTATGCTATAACACTATTACATCATTTTTCCTCGTTTCTAACTAATTGTAACCAGTTTTCCATTATTTCTTAGCATGTTCTTCTGTTTAGGACCTTTTGCGCTATTTTTTCATCAATTTATGTTATTTCACATCGTTTTTCTGGTGATTTTAGTGCCTTTCACACAATTTTACTAATTATTTTCGACTATTTCTTAACATGTTCTTCTGTTTTAGGTCCTTTTTGCACTATTTTTTCATCAATTTATGTTATTTCACATCGTTTTTCTAGTGTTTTACTACCTTTCACACAATTTTACTCAATTTTTCCCCATCTTTGAAGATTTTTTTTTTCATTTATCTCATACATTATATCTCCGAATGTGACGATTAGCTATCCTTTTAAATACATTTTTTTAATTCGATATAAGTAAGGAGTACTTTTCAGGTCGACATGTATACTTTGTGATATGACATTCAATTCATTATTAATCTATGTTTCAACAGGTTTGTGGTCGGTTGTTGGAGGTTTACAGAACTTTCTGTTGCATTGCTTATAGTATAATGGTTCTTGTGTGCTAGTGAGATGATGGTGTTTTGTGGGGAATAATAAACATGGGAAAGAGAAGGAGTGCGCCCCATCAAGCAGGGGGGAGTGATGCTTCGTAATTAACTTGGGTATTGCGCGCATTGCATGGCAGTTATAATATGCTCGAGCAAAAATTAGTCGCTGTACTCGCATGGTGTTGATGTTATTCATTAAATGTTCACACTGAGAGATGCAATGGGCTCATCAACAGATGGATCCATGCTATCATTTCGATTTTTATAATTGTAATCTGCACTGAGCATGTATGTATTACAACGAACCCATCAACTCTGTTACAGATGGTAATGTTTGAGGATAGATAGTGAAACGTTCATTAGAACATGAATGTGTATACAAAGTGTTGTTACATCACATGTATGCCATCAAATTAACTAAAATGTTGCGTCTATAGTAAAAAAAAGAAATGAGGGTTTTTCCCTAAGAGGGCGACTATAATAAAATTGATGCGATTTTAGATGGAAATGGGGGTATTTTACAGTAAAAACGCTGTTTTGCACCTAAATGGTGAATATTCTGGAGGTTAAACGGCATTTTTCACACAAAATTTGATGTTTTTTTATAAATGTGGCTATTTTACTCCTACATGGAGTAATTTCTGCATGAGGAGTACTTTTTGGACTGACATGTATACTTCTTGATGTGGTATTCAATTCATTCTGAAGCTATGTTTGAACAGCTTTGTAAATGGGGGGGGGAGTTTACAGAACTTTTCTGCTGCATCAGTTATAGTATAATAGTTTTTATATGCTAGTGAGATGAAGGTATTTGGTTAGGAATAATAAATATGGGTAAGAGGTGGAGTGCATCCCAATCAAGCATGGGGGAGTATTGTTTGGGAATTAACTCCATTATTTGCACACATTGCAATACAATTATAACCAGTTTGGTCAAAATTACTTGTTATATATCGTTCATGTTATACATTAAACATTCACACTGAGAAACGGACTGGACTCTTCGACATCAAGGTCCATGCGATCATTACACTTTTTTTCAACAATTTGTGATGTTTCATACTATTTTTTAATGTTTTGAACGGCTCTTATGATGTATTTCAGCACATTTTCACAGGTACAAAGTTCGTAATGCGAAATAATTTGAATTATTTCGACAGTCTTTACACACAAATAAAATACTATACCATTAACACACTCAACATGAAACAAATCATTACAAATAGAAATAAACAACGAAATTGCTCAGAAATTTTAATGAAATTCAAGAAGCATAGTGTATATGAAAATGAATATAATCTTTAAATCAACACTCCAAACTTGCAGTTTCAGAATTATATCAGAACCTGACTAAGAACCCCGTTGTTCCTTTTGCTGCATATATACATATATACATATATATCTACATATATACACATATATATCTACATATATAAAATAAAAATCTACATATATACACATATATATCTACATATACACATATATATCTACATATATACACATATATATCTACATAAATACATATATATATCTACATATATACATATATATCTACATAAATACATATATGTATCTACATATATACATATATATCTACATATATACACATATATATCTACATAAATACATATATATATCTACATAAATACATATATATATCTACATATATACATACATACATTAATCTACATATATACACATATATATCTACATAAATACATATATATATCTACATATATACATATATATCTACATAAATACATATATATATCTACATATATACATACATACATATATCTACATATATACACATATATATCTACATAAATACATATATATATATATCTACATATATACATATATATCTACATAAATACATATATATATCTACATATATACATATATATCTACATATATATATACATATATATATATATCAACATATATATCAACATATATATACATATATATATCAACATATATACATACATATGCAGCAAAAGGAACAACGGGGTTCTTAGTCAGGTTCTGATATAATTCTGAAACTGCAAGTTTGGAGTGTTGATTTAAAGATTATATTCATTTTCATATACACTATGCTTCTTGAATTTCATTAAAATTTCTGAGCAATTTCGTTGTTTATTTCTATTTGTAATGATTTGTTTCATGTTGAGTGTGTTAATGGTATAGTATTTTATTTGTGTGTAAAGACTGTCGAAATAATTCAAATTATTTCGCATTACGAACTTTGTACCTGTGAAAATGTGCTGAAATACATCATAAGAGCCGTTCAAAACATTAAAAAATAGTATGAAACATCACAAATTGTTGAAAAAAAGTGTAATGATCGCATGGACCTTGATGTCGAAGAGTCCAGTCCGTTTCTCAGTGTGAATGTTTAATGTATAACATGAACGATATATAACAAGTAATTTTGACCAAACTGGTTATAATTGTATTGCAATGTGTGCAAATAATGGAGTTAATTCCCAAACAATACTCCCCCATGCTTGATTGGGATGCACTCCACCTCTTACCCATATTTATTATTCCTAACCAAATACCTTCATCTCACTAGCATATAAAAACTATTATACTATAACTGATGCAGCAGAAAAGTTCTGTAAACTCCCCCCCCCATTTACAAAGCTGTTCAAACATAGCTTCAGAATGAATTGAATACCACATCAAGAAGTATACATGTCAGTCCAAAAAGTACTCCTCATGCAGAAATTACTCCATGTAGGAGTAAAATAGCCACATTTATAAAAAAACATCAAATTTTGTGTGAAAAATGCCGTTTAACCTCCAGAATATTCACCATTTAGGTGCAAAACAGCGTTTTTACTGTAAAATACCCCCATTTCCATCTAAAATCGCATCAATTTTATTATAGTCGCCCTCTTAGGGAAAAACCCTCATTTCTTTTTTTTACTATAGACGCAACATTTTAGTTAATTTGATGGCATACATGTGATGTAACAACACTTTGTATACACATTCATGTTCTAATGAACGTTTCACTATCTATCCTCAAACATTACCATCTGTAACAGAGTTGATGGGTTCGTTGTAATACATACATGCTCAGTGCAGATTACAATTATAAAAATCGAAATGATAGCATGGATCCATCTGTTGATGAGCCCATTGCATCTCTCAGTGTGAACATTTAATGAATAACATCAACACCATGCGAGTACAGCGACTAATTTTTGCTCGAGCATATTATAACTGCCATGCAATGCGCGCAATACCCAAGTTAATTACGAAGCATCACTCCCCCCTGCTTGATGGGGCGCACTCCTTCTCTTTCCCATGTTTATTATTCCCCACAAAACACCATCATCTCACTAGCACACAAGAACCATTATACTATAAGCAATGCAACAGAAAGTTCTGTAAACCTCCAACAACCGACCACAAACCTGTTGAAACATAGATTAATAATGAATTGAATGTCATATCACAAAGTATACATGTCGACCTGAAAAGTACTCCTTACTTATATCGAATTAAAAAAATGTATTTAAAAGGATAGCTAATCGTCACATTCGGAGATATAATGTATGAGATAAATGAAAAAAAAAATCTTCAAAAATGGGGAAAAATTGAGTAAAATTGTGTGAAAGGTAGTAAAACACTAGAAAAACGATGTGAAATAACATAAATTGATGAAAAAATAGTGCAAAAAGGACCTAAAACAGAAGAACATGTTAAGAAATAGTCGAAAATAATTAGTAAAATTGTGTGAAAGGCACTAAAATCACCAGAAAAACGATGTGAAATAACATAAATTGATGAAAAAATAGTGCAAAAAGGACCTAAAACAGAAGAACATGTTAAGAAATAGTCGAAAATAATTAGTAAAATTGTGTGAAAGGCACTAAAATCACCAGAAAAACGATGTGAAATAACATAAATTGATGAAAAAATAGCGCAAAAGGTCCTAAACAGAAGAACATGCTAAGAAATAATGGAAAACTGGTTACAATTAGTTAGAAACGAGGAAAAATGATGTAATAGTGTTATAGCATAAGAAAATTGTAAAAGAAGAAAATGTTTATTACATGTCTGTGCAACGGCGAGTGAAACCAGGGCGATGAACGATGAAGTGCTGATTGATAAACGTTTATAGGAGTTCCTTGCTCCCGCCAGCTTAAAAGGAATGGTTACAGAGATGTTTAAAGATTTCCTTAGTGTACAGGGTAGGTCTGTAAATGTGTTGGGAAAACGTTAAGTAAATGTCTCGGGTCTTACAGATTCTCTTATTAAACGACTGTATGATAGTCTGTTGAGAATATTAAGTGGAACCTCCAGCAGCGGGTGGGCGAATACAAAAAAAATCATGTTGATGCATTAGATCAAGCGTTCAAAGATGTGACTTTTAAATACCAATAATCAAATGGAGATCACGATTGCAGTCCTACAACGTTCAATGGCTGCGGCGATTGCTAAGCTGTATGTGTGCATTGCTGAAGTGGAAGGATTGAAAGCATAAATAATGATGGTTATCACTAGCAACGATCGAAATGTTAAAGAGTTGTAAGAAAAAATCTAACAAAGATGATGAAAGAATGATGAAAATTGTGAGAAAGGTGGTAAAAACACTGGAAAAAATGGCATTAAATAGCAAAAATTGACTGAAACGGTGTAAAAGTATTAAAATGTAGGAAAAACGAAGAGAAATGTTGGAAAATTGGTTATAATTAGTCAAAAGTGATGAAAACGTTTACCACATGTCAATGTGACTGCTTTTACATCTAAAATATTGCAAAGGTAAAACTCAATGTCTAAGTTGTGAGGGTAATGTGATTATTCTTTGTTAACCTCTTTATCATGCACATATCAAACATAACAAAATATATATTTTTACCTCTCTCATTCTATAACTGTATCTGTACCTGTGTTCACGCATGAACGGATGTTTTCTACTAACACACTCATATATTTTACATGCATCCATACTCACCCACAAACACACATCATCTCGCATATAATGACAATACAATTTCACCATGCATCTCTCTCTTCATAATCATGAATTCTAATCATAGTCATCATCCTACATTTCAAAAATAATAGTATGAGGGAAATTTAAAGAAAAAATATAAAATAAATCATCTTGGAACAATGCAAAGGGTGAGATAATAACTTTGCTAGCATGAATGTATATTTAGACTAATTTCATAATGTTGAATTGAATGATAATGATATATAGCATGAACGGAATGGAATGAAGGATTCATTATGATTAAAAATGTGTTGTTGTTTTATATGACTTTGTAATAATGACAATACAGAAAAAACATTATGGATGATTGGAAAAAACTGTATGAGAGAATAATTGATTTTAGGTAATAAAATAGTATACTTCGATTAATTTTAAAACATGTTGTAGGATTTTTTCAGAAATGTACAAAAGGAATGTAAAGATTGATATATTAATTTTAATAGCATGAACAGATATTTAGATTAATTTCGTGTTATATTATTAAATTTTGTAGTTTGTTAGCATGAGGGAAAAGGAGTGGTTGCTACAGTATGAGTAAAACGAATCAAGTGTTTTCATAGATTAGTGATTATATAGAAGAAAAAATTATGTATGATCGGCTTTTTTATTGAAAAAATAGTATGCTTGGACTAATTTAAAAAAATGCATGATAGGTTATTGGAAGCATATGGTGTGTATTCATAGATGTCGTGATTTTATTACTTTTGTCATGTATGGAAAATAAAAAAATGAAAAACACTACTACAATTTCATGATGGTAAAAAAACAAAAATGAAAAAAAATTAATTCATGATGTAATTATGAGGAGTGACTTCGTCATGTATGTTTACAATAATATGTTTTCTATAGGTTAACTATTTGTGAATTCAGAAAAAAATTTGAATGATAAAAATGATATGTACGATAGATTAAAAAAATAATATGTTTGTTTTGAAAAATGAGTTCATGCCTTGTACAGAGATGATTAATTTTTTGGAAATGATAAAATATACTTAATTTGATTCTTAAATAATTATGCATGATTTGAAATTTGGAAAACTTGGAAGAATGGAACGAAGAGAATTTTTTTACAATTTCAGGAAAAACTATGTTACAATAAGTGACCATGAAAGAGATGTATTCGTGGTAATGAAGCAAGTAATGTCTGTGGGCTATAAATGTGTGTACGATATATTACAAAAGATTTGAACAAATGTTTGTGTAACAAATGAATAAAAATATACTTGGGTTAATTTAGTAACACAGAGAAAAAATATTATAGTGTTGGCGAGGATAGTAATGTATGTTTAGAGGTCTTGACAGTGGGGGCGCGAGTGGTAATAGTGGCGAGAATGAACGAAAAAAGAAAATAATAATCTTTTAGTCAACCTTTTTATGTTTGATGTGATAATTGTTCACCGATAGATACATGTATCTTCGACGTTTTTTATAATCAAGCTGTTGTTCTCGAGAATATATCTCTCACTCGTATGTTGCAACTCTGATCTGCTTGTGCTAGTTCGTTTTTTTTTCTTTGAACATGCTGTGTCTCGTAAACTACTAGGTTTTCTACCTGTTGCTCTATTGATCAACACACCTCATAGACGAATTCTTCATCATGCTCATGCTCGTAACATGGTAGAAGTGATTTTATCATATCATCCGGTTTTAATCTATCTGTAGAAATGCATAAATGTCTCCAACACAACTTGGAAATAATGTAATTATCATTTCTTTGGTGGCTGTAATGAACAACTGACTTAAATCATTTATATTGAGATTATTCATAAGCTTCAGCGGATGGATAACATGATCGTACCAGGCCTTCATTACCATAACGTTTTTCGCTGCACAATGAAAACTATCATTCTCATTATGATATTTACAGGTTATCAAATTGCTTATATCAAAATACTCTTCATGTAGATTCTCAATACTATGTAGTCGAAAGACTTTATCCATATTAACGATTTCATAGTCTAAATCACTCAACAATTCAGACTTTTCGTTAAGTTCCATTAGTGTAAGTTTAGCATATACCGTTAAAATATATATGCGAGCTCTCGGTTTTTGAGATATTATCGTGAATATATCGCGTGCCATAAATGTTTCTTCCCGACAGGGAAATAATGAAGGATTTTTCAAGTGATGACTCATCGAAGAACATTGTAAATGTGGCGTTTTTGATGAATGCCATGCTCTGCTTGGCTTATACAGTGTATGCAAACACTTTCCGCCAGAGATATCAATCATTGCTAGTTCGGTTACTCGAAAACCATAATCACAATCTATATGGATGCTGATATCTACAAAATATTCCGCTATATCTGCTTGTTCTGATAATAATACAGGACCAATGATATTATGTACAGAAGATGTTGATCCTTCTGCTGTATAACCATCATCTGATTGCTGTGATTGAGGTGATGAAGTTGTATGCGAGACACTATCACTCGAAAATGAATTCTGAATAAATTCGTCGACTTTAATATCAATCGAATCGGTATTGTTATTCATGTTTGAATAATATTTTTAACTTTTTACTAAGAATGTAGAAAATTATTACTTTTAATGTTAGAGCAAACTTTTATTAATGCGTGAAGAACACAGCTTCAACAAATTCTACACGTTTAATGTAACACTAATACTGACTGCCTGAACAGATCCTTTCGAGATTCTAGCTCGATGCATGTCTTTGAAGAGGGCGGGTTGCACCAGAAAAACCACATTCCTTTGGTGAAAGCTGGTTGCATACGCAAATGAACGAAATTTACAGGTGATCTTTAGGTTATGGGTGTTTGTGTGTAGGTGTGTACATGTCAACCAGTTTTTCTACAAAAGATATGAAGGAGAAGATCCGGGCAGACTCGATGACCTTGACATAAGATCGAAATCAACGACATAGCAACATTCACGCAAGGAAATAAGCAGAGTACCTTTGAATTATGAGTGTATGCGGACATATTGGGGGAAAATATGGAAGATATTGAAAAAAAAAAAAAATATTTAGAGTTTGAAAAAAATGAAATAATCTTAAACTAACAGATTCGAAAAAAATTATTATGAATGATGAGAAAATCATTGTTAGCAGATGGATGCGTGGGAATGAATGGTATGGTTTCACTGTAGTTTCAGGGGGGGGGGGGGTGTACTCATGAAAAATAATAGAAAAGAATTGAAATTTGTGTAGGGTGGATAGGGGAGAGGGAAAATATGAAACAGCGTTAAATAAAAATATACTCGAATTAATTTTTGAATACTTACGATTGGAAAAAGACTTTAGAGGGGAAAAAATATATTTTAGACTAATTCCATAATACATAGACATGAAAAATTATTATGAACAATATGAGGAATACCGTTAGAAGATGTTTACGCAATCATACTAGTGAAGATATCAATGGATTTATTTTTAGAACCTGAGAAAAAATAAAATAAGAAAATTATCAACGGACTGAGGAAATGATTGGAAGCGAAAAAAAATATAATTAGGCTGATTCTATAATATTAGACTTGAAAAAGTTATTATGAACGACAAGAGAACTACTGGTAGCAGATGAGTGCGAGGGAACATTATGTGCGAATGAAAGAGTGGCTAATACATTGACAGATTAATTTTTAGAATCGGAGAAACAAAACAGAAGAAATAAACAGAAGCATAAAAGAAAAATATAGTTAGGCTAATTCTATAATATTTTGACTCGAAAATATGTACGAAGTGGTGGTGTGTATGTGTGTGTGTGTGTGATATCGCGGTGTTTATTTCGGTGGCGACAGAGCGTGCATGGAATAGTACAGTGTACCTTTGTACAGGTTAACTCAATGCTTGATATGTGTGCAGGAATGGACGGTGTGCTTTTGCAATGAACAGAGAATACGTAAAAATAAAAATAAAAAAATATCAACGGATTAAGTATAAGATCGGAAGCGGAAAAAGACGAAAAATATATATCAGGTGGCGGTGTATATGCGTGCGTGTGTGAACGTGTAGCGATCGTGATCAGGTTTCTATCGGTGGCGTGTGAGAGTGAGCATAGATGATCGGCTAGTTAATTTCAAAACGAACGACTGGAATTCACCTCACCTGGTGACAGTTTCAACTAGTTGCTGGAACATTTAAATATTTCCATTACAGCCGCGGTCGGGCTTACGTAATACATCTCATAGCAGCATACTCGCCCGCTCTCATTCGACTGATGGAACGATCAAATATTTTCTTTAAAAATAAAATTTTTAAAAAAAAAATGTCGGAACGGAGCACGACTCGGAAAATTCCTTTAAAATTTGGGTTCTAAGTGTTGAAATTCAAACGTTTTTATCACTCTGGCAAAATTTTACCCCTCCCAACCTCGAAAAATGAAAATTAAAAAGTATGCTACATATATTACACGAAGAGTCATGCATAATACATACACATGATGATAGAAGGCGCGGGTATGGGAAAGCGAGTACACTTTCATGGCGGCTAAGGCTATGTTGAATATATGTGTGGAAACGGTGCGAGCGCATTTACAGATAGCAATATGAACGGGGAATCGTGAAAATTTGAAGAAATTTTGGGGAAACTTGGGTGAATTTTAACCATATGGATACAAATTGGGGTGAACTTTCAGCACCTGTACGCTAATTGGGGTGGATTTTGTCTACCTTGATGGGAATTAGGGATCGAATTAGCGGAACTGTCCAGGAAAATGGGGGGGGGGGGGGGACTTGGGTTAAATTTGATCGCATGGACATAAATTGGGGTAACTTTGGGCTCTAAAAAAGAAATTGGGGTTAATTTTTAGCACCTGGACATAAATTTGGGTGAATTTTGGACATCTGGACACAAATTGGGGTGAGTTTTGAGCACCAGGGGACAAATTGGGGTGAATTTTGAGCACCTGGGGACAAATTGGGGTGAATTTTGAGCACCGGGGGACAAATAGGGGTTGGTGACGTCAGACTTCCCAGTCCCCGCTTTTTTACACTACTATCTTAGTCTCCATTTGGAGACTTATAGAAGGAGACGACTTAACATTTCCGGTTATAAGTCTCAGTCCGAGGTTTTGCATAACGTCTACTTTTCTCAAGAGTGATTTTGAGGCCGATCCATAAAAAACTGCACCATAATCAAGTCTGGACCTAATGAATGTTTTATAAAGAAGACTTAAAGTTACTGGATCACCTCCCCAAAAGGTATTGCTAATAGCTTTCAGCGGATTAAATGCCTTAGCTACCAGTTGTATTAATGATTGTAAATGGAACTTCCAAGTTAATCTGGAATCCAAGTATACACCCAAATATTTAACCTGTTTAGAAACTGTAATTTTTTGATTATAAATTTTAATATCAATGCTCTGTTGAGAATACGGTCTCAGAGTAAATAACATTACGCGCGATTTAGATGGAGACAGGTCTAAACCAATTTTTAGAAGGAAGTTTTGAGAAGCGTTAACAGAAAATTGATTATCTTGAATACATGTGGGAAGATTCTTATGTCTGGTATATACAACAAAGTCATCAGCATATGATAAAATATGTGATGCTGTAGAAAGGCGAGTAGAAAAGATTGTTAAGATATAGATATTGAATAACAACGGGCTTAACACCGATCCCTGAGCAAGTCCCTTATACGCAGTCCGAACCTCAGTCTCTTTAGAAATCGGATTTATAAAGTGGAGTGATCTCCTTGTAAATAAACGACATAAAAGATTAGTTAAAGAGTATGGTATTCCAATCCTAATTAATTGCTCAAACAAGATAGGAATAGAAACATTATCAAACGCCCCCTTTATATCTAAAAAGGATGCTAGAAGGAATTCCTTGTCAATAAAAGATTTATAAGTGTCGTTCAAAAATTCAGCTATGCAATCTAAGGTACCTAAACCCGAGCGAAATCCAAAAATATTATGGGGAAGTACTTTATTGTTCTCAAGCCACCAAATTAGACGGTTCTTCATGACCAGTTCGAATGCTTTCCTTAGACAGGATGCCAAAGAAATCGGCCTATATGCAGGTGCTAGTGAAGAGGGGCATCCCGGCTTAGGAATCGGATACACCAGAAATCGTCTCCAATCCTCAGGAACTAAACAATGTTGTAGGAGGCCATTGAAGATGTTTATCAGCATACCCTTAGCATTTTCCGACATGTTTTTAATTATTGAAAATGTTATCCCATCTATGCCCGGAGCTGTATCCTTTTTCCTGCTCAGTGGTATAAAGAGTTCGGAGTAAGAGATTGGTTGTAGTAGAAAATGCATGTCAACCGTGTCTGCTTGTGTGGATTGATTAAATTCGCCTAATTCATCCGCAGCTGGCACATGTAGAGGAGCTGCTGTGCAAACGAAATCACAAAACCAATCATCATTCGTTGCGGTGTGGTTCTAAACATTTCTGTTCTTGAAGCGCTTCGCTAATAACCAAATATCTTTTAATGGCGTGTTCCTATTAAACTTGCCACAGAAATTTTTCCAAGCAGCTCTTTTGCTAGATTTTAGCATTTTACGTGTTTCTGCAGCAATTTTTTTATATTCTATATACGACGACATAGATCCTTCTGCACGAAACTTTCTTGGGGCTTCATTACGTTCTTTAATTTTTAATTCGCATTGGATGTTCCACCATGGCTTAGGTTGTTTTTTCCCTCTATATAAGAATGCTCGAGGAACTGATTCCTGTAAGGCTGAAGAAATAGCACTCTGAAATAGATTATACTTACCTATAGGGTCAGTGATAGAGTAAAAATTATTCAGGCCCAAGTCAAGCGTATCTCGAAATTTGACCCAGTCTGCCTTTGAAAGTTTCCATCTCACGGTGGTCTGTTCAAAGCAGCGTGCCTGCACATCAACACTGTTGGAAGTCTCTATATCGATATCAATAGCGATCGGATAGTAGTCATTACCCATCGAGTGAGGAAGAACTCTCCATGAGCAATCAAGGAATATATCTTGTGAGACAAATGACAAATCCACTGGATTATTAGAGTAATGAGGGTTTCCTATTTTAGTCATAGAACCGTCATTAAGAAGACAAAGATTGGAGTTGGAAATGATATCCATTACTGCCCAACCTTCCTGTCATTTGCAACTACAACCCCAGCATCTATTCAAGGCATTAAAATCCCCGCCTAAAACGATGGGGACATTGTTAATATTTTCCAAAGCTTCAGCAAACATTGTAGGGTCAATTGAGTGCTTGGGTGGAGAATAATATGAAATAAATATCCCAGAAAACCTCCTAATATTAACAGAGACCGCAACAGCATTAGATTTTGTATCGTTATTACGGCTTGTAAGATTTAGATTGATTTTACGGTGAGTTAGACAATTCTTAACTAAAATCGCCACACCACCATAACCATCTCCCCTATCTTCACGGTAACAACTGAAATTATTAATATGCAATTTTTTTTTGGCAGTAAGCCACGTTTCGGACAATAAGATAATATCTATATCATGTTGAACTAAAAATATCTCTAAATCGCACTTATTAGCGAGAATACTTCTAGCGTTCCACTGTAACACTGGAACCATGATAAAACGGGGAAAAAAAAAAATGAATTAAACTTGTTTAAACATAAAAAATCCTGCTTTTATTTATACGAGGAAAAATAAGAGAAAAAAATAAAAATAAAAGTATCTATAAAAAAGGTATATATATATAATTATATATGTATATATATAAAAATAAATAAATAAAAAACAAAAAAAAAAAAAAAAAAAATAGTATTATTGATCATACTTGAGTAGAATTCGAGTAATATTAAAGTTTCGAAAATATATAATATCATAACTGTTAATCAAGGCTTTTTTTTCAGTACTACTTTATTATCTTCAATATTTTTATTTTTTGATGGTAAATCTACTGTCATTTTACTTTTAACAACGGGATGAGGTGACTTGACTATCGTAGCAGCAGGTGCAGAGCTGGAGGCATTTCCCTGCTGCGTATCAATATTTATTTTCTTCGTTGTATGTTTCCTTTCTCTGCTTCTCCTATCTTCATCTGAGGAAAATAATGAGACTGAGCGTTTTAAAGAAGGATCGCTTTTGGAAAGTAGTTGGTTTTTATCGAAAAAGCCAGTTTTTCGAGAGAAAGGACGTGGTTTGTAAGTAGGAATATTAGGAGTATCTCTGTCAGGTTCGTTTGACGGAAGGGACGGGAAGTTATCATCATTCGATAGTAGTGCAAACCTGTTGTACACTCTGTTTGAATATAAGTCATTTTGATTGTAGGACTTCGGAATTTCAAGTGAAGCTTCTTGAAAACTTAAGTTATAGTCAGCCATCATCTGATTAATGTTGTTTTGTCTTTTTCTCTCGGAGCAAGACGCGTCTGTGGATTTATGATTGTCACCGCAAAAAACACACAAAACCATTTGACTGATGCACTGAGCTTCAATGTGGCCGTTTCCTCCGCATCTGGCACATCTAGGTTTGCCCTTACATTGATTTGCGATATGTCCGTATCTCATACAGTAGAAGCATTGCCTGGTTCTTCGGACATACGGTTCACAGGGGAAACGCACATTCCACATGTATATATAGGAAGGAAGATTTTGTCCTTCGAAGGATACCAGAACTGTAGAGCTTGGAACGTATTCAGTCTCGCCGTTTACAGTAACACGCTTATTAAGTCGTTTTACATAATTAATCATATATGGTTCACAAAAGATCATTTCTAATAATTGTTGTTCGTTATAATCGATATCGACACCCTTAATGATTCCCATTCTGGAAGTCAGATACGTTGGAATATAAGTCTTATAGCCATGAGACAGGAAGAAATCGTCTCCAGCTAAATTATTTGCCGAGGCAGCGGTGGCACCCAACCTTTTTAATTTCATTAACGTCTTTACATAAGTTTGATTTTCTTAGAGTTTCGGCGACTTTGAGCGCACTGATTGATAAACGAAATTGTTCTTGATCATCAGTATTTAATTTTTCGACAAACACTTTGAAGTGTTTTGTATCGCTACCGTAAACTGGGTTGTATTTATTAATTGTTTTAGATGTAAGCGAGACAGAGATATCCTCCTTGCTTGAAATATTATTATTTTTATTATTCGTATTAATTTTATCTAAATCATTATCACAGCTTTTATCTCGGTTAATATTATCATTATTCGAAATATCATTGTTGTTGTGCGGTAAATTAAAAGAGGAATAATCCATAACTGGACTACAAATGTCCGTTGAGGTTATCGTGGGAGAACTATTGCCGACCGGGGGGGAATCTCCCGTATCGGGGTTAAACATATTAAAGAACTATTACAGATAAGATAACGGCGTATACCACCCGCCGAGAGTGTGTGTGTAAAGTGTATATCGGAGATCGATCAACCGAGGTGGAAGCCGACAGCAGAAGCAGAGTAACACGAATCAGCAAATAATAAAATAAAATATGTCAATTCGATTGATGAAGAGACGTTTGTTTTCGAAAACGCGTAAACACACAACCGAACCGAAAAGTATGACACGAACGATCTCATTTTCTGGTCTTCGTGACAGTCGATTAAACATTTCTTATCTCTCGCGATTCGTGAAGAAAGTAGTAAGATTTTAAAATTTAATGGACGACAATCCCGGGTTAAACGTTTAAACATCGAAATTATGTCTCATTAAGCTCCGGATAAAATATTTTACCAAACTGAATTCACACCGGTACTACGTTCGTCTTCAATTATTATTTGCACAGATGATTTAAATATATCACGCCGATTATGTCACCTCTTTAAGCGTCTTTATAAAACGCTCTCAATGGAATTTAGAACCGAATAGAGAAATTCCTTAATGATAATTTCAAGTTGTTTCACATGAAATTTGCTCAAACAAAGAAAATCTAACCGAAACTTTCTCGCTTCAAATTTTTAATTATATTAAATTTTGATATTATTATATAATTACAATTTTCCTGTAATTCGCAAACGTTGATTACAAACGAACCGATACGATACAGGGCAAAACGAAGTAAATTAAATGACCGGGGTTTATAATTTACTGTAAAAATAATAATTTCCGATCGTTTTTGAACTGATGATCATTTTTGAACTGACGATCATTTTTGAACTGACGATCATTTTTGAACTGACGATCATTTTTGAACTGACTATCATTTTTGAACTGACGATCATTTTTGAACTGACTATCATTTTGGAACTGACGATCATTTTTAAACTGACGATCATTTTTAAACTGCCGATTGTTTTTTGAATTGCTGATAGTATTTGAACTTTCGATCGTTTTTAAAATGTCGATTATTTTTAAACTGTCAATTGATTTCAATTTTTTTTTATTATGCATATGCATGGGAAGCTACTATTTGCGTATCCTTAGAAAAATGCTTAAGTTACTCGTTACTCTGTCGGTGCTGGGAATTATTTATTTACTTTTTTTTTATGCATGTGCATTACATTTAAGGATCCCGCCAAGTCATGCAGTTTGTCGACAGGGTCCTACAAATTAAAACATGTCTCTCTATTCTTTATTAGTTAATATATACAATGACGAATCCGAGACATACACAGTTATCGGCGATTCGTATAATATATATATATATATATATTCATACCAATAAACTATTCCCATTCATACACTCAGCATATAATTTAAACAAAGATACTTATGCCAATCCATGTACTCTCCCTTTACATATCGTTATTTGATAACTTGGTCGATGAGCGGTAACCATGATTAATTATTTAATTATTTAATTTTAGACTTTTTTTTGTAAACCATTTTTTTAGTTCTAATTTAGTTGTTTTTCCGTTTGGCGGTAATCGTTTAATATGTTTCGATGGTGTATTTAACATATTGCATAGTTTGTTTATTTGTAAGTTGTCCTCCCACGTTTGTTGAGGTTAGTTTAAATGTTTTTATAGAGTCGTATTTTTCTAATAGCATAACCTTGCTGTTCTCTTTTTCCTATTTTTATTCAGTTTTTTTTTTTTTTTTTATCCACTCCAATGTAATCAATATGAGATTTTGGCTTCAGAATATTGTACTTTCGTAATATGTTCCCTTCTGTATCTGTATTCTTCCGATTAGTTTTCATGATTATTCTTAAATAATTTTCTTTAAAAGGTAGTTTACGTGTTTCAGTTCAGTTTTGTTTGCTTTTCCCTACACTATTACCACAGAGTTTATGCATAGAGGGCATGGTGTATCAGCAAATTGGTTTTTTGTGATTTTAGGTACTTTTTTATTCTAATCAAATTGTTTTTTTAAGTTTGATACATAAAACGTTTATGCGTCTTCCCTAATTAAGATAGTTATCTATTCTTAGTCCAATATTATTTATATCTTTTTATCGGCTCAGTGCTGCAAACTGTCGATCGTTTTTGATGTGTCGATTGTTTTTGAACTGTCGATCGTTTTTGAACTTTTGTTGTAGGATCAGGAGGACTTTTTGCAGTTGCGCAATTTTATTCGATTTAGAAGTATTTCATTGTTTGACTAACTGGCCTTTTCATACTCCTTAACGAACTACTAAAAAATAACTTTCCCTAATTGTGTCGAATTTCGTCCAGTGTTTTTGCAGTATGCGCTCCAACATCAAATCTGGGTTCCGAAGCAGGAAAATTAATCGCTTTGTCAACATTCAAAGATTAAAAACCGTTAGCTTTTGCGGCCGTCCTGAATACTCCCAGTTTAATCCGTAATCTACGTCACAAGTTGGTTACTTGTACTAGTTAAATTTCATCGAAACGTTCAGGCTCTTTTCATGAACATCTTACATCCCTCACCGTTCTCTTTATATTTCGAGCTGTTTGAATAAAAACTGTGCACCATTGAAGAGTACCCCTTAAGAAAATAGTGTAATCAATAAACGGTACGGTGTGGCAAGAGCCTTAGGAACTTGCAAGCAAATTGTCCGAAATGTTCATCAAATGATGCGGAGTATAAGTCGACAAACGCTTCTCTTGGAAATCCGGTTGCTCGAAGAACCCCACACTTTCCTACAGTTTCAGGGTCACGTTTGATATACGGAACATTTCCAGCGGTATTTGTTGTCCATTTTCTTAATTGAAATGTATTTTTTTACGGTTTTATGAGTTTTATTTTTGTTACATTTTTTAATTCATTTTCTGCAGATTATCCGACACGTTCCTTCAATTATTCTACATGTATTTCCGTTCGTCGCTTAATTTAGTAATCCGAATTTTCGAAATTTGTCGATTTTAAGTATGATGCATTCTATGCAAATTATTGAAAAAAAAAAAAAATAAATAAATAAAAACCCACCATGAAACAGAAGCGAGAAGAATACTGTTCGGCAAAGAATCTTCCGGCGTTCGTTTATAGAAGATACTGTAGTCGAAAAGGCGAGATGAAAATCTCGTAATACAAACGGACTTTGCAAACGATATTATAAAACACGAATATCGAATGTAGAAAAGAACTAAATAAAGTTGAAATAACGAGCCTAAAATGATCCTAATAGGATAGTTAAAAATCGACATAATTCTCCTTTACGGGTTACTCTGGGCAGGTGCAGAGTTACAGATAGGAAGTTCGGCCGATATTAAAAAAAAAAAAAAAGAAACAACTCGGATTTACGCGGATTATATTTACAGCTGCGACAGTTCTGTAAATTAATGCGTTTTAACGGGAATTAGTGAAAAAAGAAAGTTGAACGGTAGTATTGAAAATAGTTGATATTAAGAACTTCACGAGAAATATACTGGAAGACAACGGAAAAGCCGAATGACGGAACATTAATAAGAAAGATGGAATGCTATATAAGTGATTTACTTCGGAAAGCAATTGAAAGGAACAAATGGCCGCGTTCTCAAGATAACTCTGAGTGCGATATAGCACTCGTCCATTTTACCCTTTTGTACGTTAACGGTTGAATTTAAAATAATATCGGCCACTTCCGTTATTACGTTAATCTCGACGACGAGAGAGAGAAGAACCGGCTCAACATTCGTATCCGTTAGACTTAGTATGTGGTGAACGTTAACTTATCATTATCGAAATCCTACGCAAACGTAAAACGTATAAATTAGAATGCCAACACGTTTTGATTCAGTCGTATTGCTTGATTGGAAGCGTCGTGACTACACGTACATTCTAGCTGTGCAGAATAGGTGGCGCTCATGGCAATTGTTTTTATGCAGTATGAATGTGTACTGCACACAAAACTACACCCGCAACTGATTAGTAATCATTTGATTTATCGATATACAAATGCAGAGTCCCCCAGGTATTTCGTATCTGTGTGCCAACTAGTGCGCATATATACGCATGTTTGCCATTGCTTTCCATAAGATTCTATTAGCGATTATTTTAATTGAATTTTTGTAACATATAGTCGCCTAGGATCGAACTCGATACTTTCGTAACGGAAGCCATGCGCTCTAGCAACTAGTCTAAGTGCCGGTGTATATTTAAATAGTGCGCTTATTAATCGAAATCCTCACTTCCGCCTCTGTTATACTTTCATTTTAATATTTCATTTGCTTCGCATTTTATCCGGTTTCGCTGTTTAGCCGTTGTCGTATTTTGTCTCTTATAGATCTCCCATATTATGTCGAGAAGAGCTGACTTTTCTCGGTCAAACAATTAAAAATGAGATGCAACTACGGAAATTACGCGTTCCAGTGACGCTTACGGTGTAGCTCCGTCCGGCGGAACATCAGGTTTTTCGTAAGAAAGCATAAAAAAATAAGATAAAAAAAAAAAGAGAATTCTAAAGAAAAAAGCAATTTTACATATAAAAAAAAACCCGCGATCCCGCCGTAAAACGGTGTGGTAATATCTCTGCGCCAGAGATGTCACGACGGCCTTCCCACGTGTCCAGTAAGAAATCTCTGTAGGAAAAACGCGTTCTATCCTTTGTTCAAGCTTTTGTCTCTGGACTAGGAAAAAAAAAACGATAACCGAGCTTACATGAAAAAATAGGGAGGATAAGGTTAAATAATAGACTCGATGAAAATAAGAAAGATTTCGATAGTTTTAAGGAATATATGTAAATAATAAATTAAAAGGAAAAATAAACAACATTAACGTAAATGTAAATACCATAAACTAGACGATATTAATAAGAATAATAATCGGACAAGCGATAAATTAGCGGAGTTAAATA
Organism: Icerya purchasi; assembly: GCA_039619475.1. Taxonomy (NCBI): domain Eukaryota; kingdom Metazoa; phylum Arthropoda; class Insecta; order Hemiptera; family Monophlebidae; genus Icerya; species Icerya purchasi. Next base: position 247,547,480 of record CM077115.1, read on the forward strand.
AAAATAATTTAATATTAAATAAAAATCAAATCAAATCAAATCAAATCAAATCAAATCTCTTTATTACTATTATTATTGATTACAATGCCCATCTATGCGCATATGTGCGCGAGCGATGGAATTTTATTCAAATAATAAAAATTTCTCAAAAAACAAATAAAAATATAAAAGAAAGAAAAAGAATGCGAACATAAGTACATACGGGAACCTCGGTATCTAGATATGATTATAGAAAAAATAAATTAAAGTTAAATAAATAAAAAATATTATGCAAAGAAGGAACATAATAGATGCGGTAAACGGGCTTAATGGAATTGAAACATAGTGTCTATAAGGACAACTGACTAATTGCTTATGGAATCATGCAGGTATGTTATTAGGTATTTACGTAGTAGGTGAGAGGGATATGGAAAAGATTTTAAATGAGGTGGTAACAGATTGAATTTACTTGGGGCCTGATAAATAATCTGCATTCTCGTATGATATTTTTTATATTCTGGTACGCTTGCATATAATTTATTGGACGTTCTGGTAATACCTTCCCTGAACGAAATGTTGAATCTATTTTTATACTTATGGACAAACATGAGGATTAAAAGATCATACATTGTTTTAAAATCTAGTATACGCTTTTCCAACCCAATTGTGTTTTTTGGGGTAATAGCTTTTATTACCGATTTTTGTAAAATTTTTATTCTGTTAACGTGATAAGATGCAGCTCCCCCCCCCCAGAAAATTACACCGTAAGTCAATACTGGCTGATAAAGCGCTAAATAAATCCGAACTAAATACTGTGATGGAAAACATTTCGATATATAATAAAACAAATAATTAAGCTTTCTCAATTTTTGGGAAACAAACACAATATGTGATGACCAATTTAATCTAGTATCAAACATGATCCCAAGATATTTAATTTCTGGAACATTTTCGATTTCATTATTATTAGCTAAGAAAAGTTTAAAGGTGTTCCTAAGCGGATAAGATCACATGCTATATATGACATATTTGGTTTTAGATAAATTTAAGATTAATCTGTTATTATTTAGCCATTTTTCAATTAAATTTATTCCATGCTGTGCCGACTTTTGTAAAATAACTGGGTCACGTGCACTCACTAGTAGTACTGTATCGTCTGCATACACCAGTAGCTTCCCGATTGGTTTTAATAGACAAAGATCATTTATAAATATTAGAAATAAAAGTGGACCTAGAATACTGCCTTGGGGAACACCAATATTTTGTATTTGTTCTGAACTATAAACATTATTTATTTTAGTAACGTATCGTCTGTCCAGTAGATAAGATTTGAACCAGTCTAAAACAAACCCTCGGAAACCAGCCCTTTCTAATTTTAGTAGCAACAATTCGTGATTCACAGTATCGAATGCTTTCTTCATATCGAAATATATAGCTGCTGTGGGCCTCCCCGCTTCTAAATTATTCGCGATGTAAGAAATATGCTCAAACAAAGCCAAATCTGTACCACGTTCAGGTAAAAAACCAAACTGATTTCCACTAAAGAACTTTATCTCCAGTAAATAGCTTAAAACTTTTATTTTCATACTCTTTTCAAATACTTTTGAGATTGTTGAAAGTATACAGATTGGTCTGTAGTTTTTTGTAAGTTCTTTACAGCCACTTTTATAAATTGGAACAATAATCCCTAGCTTCAGAAAGTCCGGGAAAGTACCTGATAATACAGATTTATTGAATAAATATGTTAATGGCCTGACAAAGAAGGATACGTTTTCTTTTACAATGTCGAATTTAATATCAAATCAAAATAATTTAATATTAAATCAAAATAGTTTAATATTAAATCAAATTAATTTAATATTAAATCAAAATAGTTTAATATTAAATCAAATTAATTTAATATTAAATCAAAATAATTTAATATTAAATAAAAATAGTTTAATATTAAATAAAAAAAAAATAAATAAATAAAAAGTACGACGTCCTGGAAACTCTGTAAATATAAAATTGAAATTAAAGAATCAAATACTCGAAAATAAGATTTCCGAAGTTCGGGAGAAAATCACGAATAAATTAAAAGACGTTGGCACCGCAAATGTCACTGGCGCCCGTAGTTTCATCATTTTTAATTGTTTTGCCGAGAAAAGTTTGTCCTTAATTTTCACTTTTTGAATACACCATCTGTTCTCCTCATTGCTACACCGGAATCTTCGACATCGGATCAAAGCCGCACCTGGATATGACGTTTCCTTTGTTATATTTTGGAGACTGACGTGGCTACATCGAATATTTATAATGCGCAAAATTGGAATTCGCTAGAAACGGAATCGAAGTCGAAATTTTCACAAACACCCGTTTACAAGTACAACGTCAATGCGACGTTTTGTTCGAACATTCCCTTTTTTTTCACAATTTATCAGCTGCTGGGCCGCAAATATTTGAATTTCACATAGCGTCCCTCTGATTACCGCTGCACCATTCTAACTTTCCCTACTCCTCCAGTATAAATATTTAAATCATCCGTACTCTGATCTTCTATCGGATACCTTTACGTAATTCAGCGAATAAGTCGTAATCAAACGGTTGTTCGGTAGTTAACCCCGGTTATCTCCTACTTTTTCACTCTGCCGTGTCATCTGTGTTAACTATCAAAGAGGTCTCGAGAGATCAGGCCGAACTATTAAACGCCAAGTAAGGTTCTATGGTGCACACCGAAAAACTAGCGCAGAATTTGATTAAGAACGTTAGCCGACACAAGTACGCGAGCAATAGCAGAGATGTTGAGAAACTTTTGACGCTCGTCTACTCGGAATCTCATAGACCAGACTGGTTGGAAACGCGTATACCGAAACAGTGAACGTCCAGTTAGGCATTTCGCTTACATAATTAAACTTTTCGAAAGATCTGGGAAAATTTATGTCAGCGACAACTGTTCGATGTACATAAGATATTAGCAGTCAAAAGGGGAATTGAAGTGAATCCGTCATGGAAAACCGATCCAAAACTTAGGAAAGGGAGGAGCGAGTGGAAAGCAGTATATTAATGCAGACCCGACAAACGACCCTACCGTAGGGGAGTTGTTGGTACGTGCAAAGTAGAATGCGCACAAAACATGCACTGTGCAATGAACAAATAGAGAATGATCGCAACATGTGAATACGGAAACGGCAGATATGTCGGTCCATTCCGCAACAAGGCACACAGCGCATTACAAATGAAGCGCTTAAGCGAATATCGAGTTTGAGCGTGGCAATATGTAATGACGATGTTCAACGCTCGAAGCGAACGAGCTTAAAGTCGAAATAATTACCCCGTATACTTTCGTTTATTAATTGGGAAATACTATAGCTAGGTCTTATTTAGCGAAGCATATTCGGTGCACTCTTTGCTGTACGATGTTGGGAATTTTATCCGGCATTCACGTCTCAATAGAGATCTCGATGTTCACATTCAGAGACCTCATGTAATTTCTTTTCATTTCCCGAACAATTTAGCGGAATCAATTGTAGCGTAAGAAGCAACCGCGCGGCGTTCAATTGAATCCGCGCGCATTCTCTATTCTCGCATACGAAACACTTTATTATTATTGACTAAACTCACTAGCGTAACGATAAATGTAAAGAGTTATTTTACCGGGCACCGGATGACATACATCTCGAAAACGAGCAAACATGTTTCAGCTTTATTATGACAACTTCCATTTACATTTCGTTATTATCATCGTCATTTCTGTCGTCGGCAGACCTTTTCGTCCTTCGAAAGTTTGATATGAAATATTCGCAATTTCGTTTTTGTAAAACCGAAAACCTGTTTGATTTAACAACGAAATCGTGTAAAGTAATTTATTCATTGGCAATAGGAAGGAAATTTTCGCGGAAATGACAGATGGATCCGATGCAGCAAAATAAGTCTTCCCCATTTCGGAAATTAGTTTGACAGCGACAAAATACAAAAAAAAACAAAACATCCGTATAAATTCGTAGTTTTTATCCGGTTTTTGTCTTTTTATTTTTCTGTCATTTTTGACAAATCGAAAGAACTTTTTCCCTGCTCATTAAAATTGCACATGCATATATATATATATATATATATATATGTATATGTATATATGTATATGTGTGTGTCGGCGCGATAGCTTAGGTGCTAGAGCACCTGGTTTCTGTTATAGAAGTCACGGGCTCAATCAGGGCGACGACAAAATTTGCAAGCTACCACGTACACAATCATATACGTGGTAGTTAGTACAGAACAGAAACACACACGAGTTGCATTTGTAGCGTGATAACAAGCGGCTGCAGTCAGTTGCGAATGTGATCTTACCTCGCGTTGCGTATAACAATTTCCATGAACGCTACCTATTCTGTACAGTTGGACTGTACAGACAGGTAGTCTCGATGATCGAAATTGAGCTAACGAAATATAAATATGAGTATATATATATATATATATGTAACATGATATAATATATAGCCTTTTTGGAGATTTTATTAACAATTTCTACCGTAGCCCAGATTCTTAAGCAGCATAAATAACGACGTAATACATATAAGAAGACTAATAAACCCTAAAAAAAGAATAATAATTTCAAATGTCTGTCCTTCTATACCACACTACATTAAAGAAGAAATACTCAAAAAAGACTATAATGTAAACCCAGAAACCCCGATCTCTTTTATAAAGTACGGGATGGGAGAAACGAGAGGATACGAGCACTTATTAAATACCAAACGGCAATTTTTTATAAACCCAGAGGAAATCAAAAAAATCCCTGAAACAGTACTCATACACTACGAAGAAATAACATACCGAATATTTCTATCCCCAGACACAGTTTCATGTTTTGTATGTAACGAGAAAGGACATACTAGTAAAAACTGTCCAAACACGATAGAAGACGAAGACATTTCAAACAACGTAAGTGATAAAATAAATGACAATAAAAATGTAAACGTTGACATCAACTTCCCCACTCTTCCGTTAACGCAACTTTTAAATGGAGCTGCTAAAAGAGCACTATCAACAAGTTCTTCCGAATCAATAATGTCAGGTAATAAATTAAAAAATGAAAAGAAACCCAAAATTAACAATGTATTATTAAACGACCAAGACGCTAAAACAGATGATGCAGCAGAAACAAAAGAACAGGCAACAATAACATACGACAGCGACCAGTCCATAAAAGCAGATGAAGAAGAAAATGAATCGATATTAAAAAAAAAAATATTCAAACCATTAGAAATAAATATCCGGAAAAATGAAGATAAATATCCGCTTTCGTTAAATAATTTTAGGTTATTTGTAGGAATGTGTAAGGGGAAAAAAGATATTCTTCAGACGGCAAAAGAATTTACGGAAGACATAAATGGCTTATTGAACATGCTAATTGAAAATAAACCTATCCTACATAGTAGATCAGCAAAAATTCAGTTCACAAAAATTATCAAAAAATTATCTTATCAATACAAAATATTAACAAATAGTGAACAAGACTTAATAATAATACCGGAACCGTATATTTACAAAAACAAACTATATGGAATAAACAATGAACAGTATGAAATAACACAGCCGAATATTGCAATAGCCTATAATAAAAATATAAACTTGTCAATAATAGGAACAACTCAAAATATCATTTCAATTAAAATAGGAAATTATATTTTATTTGCGTCCTACTATTCCCCTAATGAAAGTATAGATCCACACATTCTTATAATTAACCATTTAATCACACAATTTCAGGAATTAAAACCGACACTGTTAGGTGATTTTAATGTTAGATCAACGATATACGAAAATTTAAACAAAGTAAACTATAATACGAAAAGAGCAGAAAAATTCGAAGAATTCCTATTTGCCAATGATCTAAGCGTTTGTAATCCTTATAACATAAAAACTTTTAACAATCACAATGGGAGCAGTGTAATTGATATTATAATTGTCCACGAAACAATCAGCCAGAACATTAGAAATATAAAAATATTACCTTCTTCAGTAACGCAACACTTAACAATATGTCTGCAACTCGCAATAAGGAAAGATAGTAAATCACTAAATGAAAATACACAAACAGTTGACTATGAGATCTTTCAAAAACAAATTATAAATGTTCTACCTCAAATAAAACAAAAAATAGAACACATTGAAAAAGTAACTAAAAAAGAAGATTTAGAAAACGAAATCATAGAAATTACAAACATAATAAAAGTACTAATCCACAATTCACTTACAAAAACAAAAATTCGCGACACACCTTATTGGAATGAAAAATTAGAAAGCTTTAAAAAGATACTAAAAAAACTACAAAGGAGACTATACAAAAGCAAAAATAAAACAAATAATAAAGTGGAATCATTAAGGATTAAAATTAGAAAACTGAAAAAAGAATACAAGGAAGAACTGCAGTCATCAAAGCATGAAAAATGGAAAGAACTGATTAATTCGTCGACAATCTGGGGCCAGCCGTATAAAATATGTATGGACAAAACCAAACAAAGAGTAGACATGCCTGCTTTTAATGTCGGTGGATGCATCGTACACGATAACATTGAAAAACATAAAATAATTTTTGCTGAATTATTTCCAAACCGAACACTTAAGTTGCAACCGACTCAGCCAGATAAAACTCTTCAAATATGTGAAAACGAATTAACTACAACAATCAAAAAACAGAACAATAGGAAAGCCAATGGACACGATCAAATTTCTAACAAGATGATTAAACTTCTTCACAAAGTAGACGAAAAAATATTTAAATCTATTTACCAAAAATGTATCGAACTAAATTATTTCCCTAACGTCCGGAAACAAGGAAAAATTAAAATAATAAACAAACCCGGAAAAGATTTAACAAATCCGAAATCATACAGGCCTATAATAACGCTACTGTCTAGTTTAAGTAAAATATATGAAAAAATCAAAAAATTTTCTTGATACAGAAATAAAAGAAAAAGCGATTTTAAACGAAAATCAGTTCGTCTATCTTAAAAATAAATCAACCGCGCTAGCAATAAAAAAGTTATGCGATTACATTGAAAAATATAAAAAGCAAACAAGAGACATACGTTACTAATCAGCTTTGACATATCCGGAGCATTTGATCAAATAAAAATTGATGAAATCTTAAAAATAATGAAAAGAAAAAATATATCTGGTACAATACAAACTATAATTCGTAACTACTTAACAGATAGAAGAATTGGGTTATTTAATCAAGAAAACAAAATCCTATACAACAGGAGTGTCAACTCAGGAGTACCACAAGGTTCGGTTCTAGGGCCAGTACTCTTCAACATAGCAATGAGCGAAGTTCATAATTTGCATTTCAGTCAAAACTGCAACATGATAAGCTACGCAGACGATATAATAATGTTAGTAGCAGGAATTAATAAAAAGGACGAAGTTTACAATATAAATGAAACAATAAAAAAATTGAGTAAAAACATTCAAAACTTAGGCTTACAATTCAACATAAATAAAACCCAAGCACTACTAATAAGTAGAAAACAAGACAGGGAAGAAATGGTGCATTGCATTGAACAGCACTTATGCATAAATAACGACAAAATAAAAATAGTAAAAGAAATAAAATACTTGGAAATAATCATAGACACAAATTTAAATTTTGGAAAACACATAGAACTTATAATAGACAAGATTAAGATTAATTTCAAATTAAGATCACTATATTCAAATATGTTCGGTTTCAAATATAAAGATAGAATAGTACTCCATAAAGAGCCATTTTTGGATCAATAACAGAATACTGCTCTACAATATATTTTCCAGTTTTACGAGAAAAAGACAAGAATAAGCTGTTAAAATTACAAAGGAAAATATTAATAGGAACAATCTCTGGTTATCGCACAATATCATATACTTCAGTCAACATCATAGCAGGAATAATAATACCTATAGACACTTAAAGTTAGAAACTGTAAACCAAATCGAAACATGCAAACAAGAAGAAAAAATTTCAGACAAAAAAAAGTTACGAAAACAGATCAATAAAATGAATTCAAGTAGTATACGACACTCTGGCAACTCAGATGTGATAAATCAAAAACTGGAAAAGTAACACGGGAAATAGTTCCAAACTTAGAAGAAAGACTACAAATGAAACATTTTTATACCGATTATAACTTCACTCAATTTTTAACCGGACATGGAAATAATAATGGGGTGTCTATATGAAACGATTTAAAATTGCTGAATCGGACATCTGTAAATAGACTGTAAAGAGGAAACAGACGATTAACATTCGATTTTCGAATGCAGTAAGTTTAAAAACCGAAAGAGAAAAACGGAAAATAATAAAAAAAACAATAACCGAAATACGTAAAAAAAACTTTTTTAATTTGATCAGCTTTGTCAAGCATGTAATGAATAACAAAACAAAACACATCAACAACAAATAATAACAGTAACAATCAGAAACTCTGGCTGAAAAACCGCAAGGTACAGCGGAGTAAATAAATAAATAAATAAAAAAAAAAAAAAAAAAAAAAGCAGCGGTGATAGCGGGAGTTCAGGTCATTGAGAAAATATATTATTATTATTACTTCCGTTGATGTTTGTTAAACTAACAAGGGGAACATCAGAAGTGTGAGTCACCGATTCGGCCCAACTTTTTCCAGATGATAGGGTATCCGGTAAAATGCGATAATGAATTTCACCGTTTTTTGCATTAGCCAATGAAACTCGAGAAAATCGTGTCTGAAGTTTTAGCGAGCTAACACGAGGTGTAATCGGGTGACGGGAACTCACGAAACGGGCAAAATTGCCTTGTGAGACCCATAACTTTCTTATTTAAAAATAAAAAAAAAAAAAAAAAAAAAAAAAATCAAAAAGGTAATGAGAATTTTTATTTACCCTTAACTTCACTGTTTTTTTTCCGATGTCTCTTCAAAATAGTCCTGTTACCGTTTGGTATTATTATGCCATCGTAGTTCCGAGAAGCACTGTTGGATCGCCGTTAATATGATCTTGAGCTTACTCTCTGCAATTTCGTCTCTATCTCATCTATTGCTGAAAAATGTTGTCCTTTTTTAAGTTTGGGAAATAGGGAAAAATAAAAAAAGAAAGCGGGAATAAATCAATTGAAAATTATTGTTTTTCTTATATACATTTTTCAAATTTATTTCAAAAATATCAGATTTTATATAATTTTCATAATAATAAAATTTAATATTGGAAATAACATAACAAATCATTACACAGGTAAAAAAAAAAAAGTAAAATAACCCCAAAAAAAGTTGACAAAACGAAGATTCAATCGTTTAAGCCCAAAAGAATTACCGAGAGATGCGATCAAAAAGTAACAAGAATTCCTTCTAACCGTTTTCTTTGACTGCAGTGGAATAGTTGATTACGAATTTTTACCTATTGGTCGTACAGTTAAAATAAGGTGGTTTACTTGTCCAATTTTCACGCAATTTCCGTGAGGCAAAACAACCCGAACTTTGGAGAAACAACTCGTGTAGACATTCTGTACCACGATAACTCACACCGGCGCATATTTCCTTATCCAACAGTTTGTTGTAACATCGCTGCAATGCCGTAACTGCCTTATGGATATGACGCCTTGCATCCTTTTGCTCAAACTCAGAAGGCATGCTCAATGGACGACGTTTTTCAACAATAAATATGGTATAAAGGTGAAATAGCAGAACGAGCTCAAGGCCATATCCAAAAAGGCGTTTTAATAACATCAAAGAGTAGAACTACTCCGAAGGAGGGACCATGGAATAAACATTGAAGATTAGGTGTGGATGTTTTCAAAAAGAAATTAAAAACGCCCATTACCTTTTTCATCACAGTTCTCGTATTAGTTCGCTAATTGTTTAGATGCGTTTTCCACGGGTTTCGCGGACTAATGCGAAATACGATGAAAACCATTATCGTGTTTTACCGGATAATATAAATCGGCCAGCTACACTTCTGATTTTCCCCTTATAAATTAAAATAATGCAATGAAGCGTAATTTACCATCTTTGCCGAACGCTAAATTACCACCCGCTGGTAAACGTTTATTTTTATTTTACCGAAAAATGTCATTAAGAGATCGTGTAAAATTTATTACATTAATTTATTACAACTTTGCACGAGCTCATAGATCAACTATTAGAAGGACACGAGAATTACTCTTGTCGGTACGATATTAAATACGGAAAGTACCATTCTGGTGAATTCTTTTTCCGCTGATTTGGTACAAAATGATCGAATATCATCAAAAATCGATTACCTTTTTTCAGTATTTTTATTGATTGTTGACATAAATCTCAGCGAAATCAAACAAACTCCATTTTTCCGATTTTGTTTACTCGAAATAAGGTAAACAGCCTAATGTAGCATTTTGTCGGTCGGCTCTTCATTTTCGAACCTTTTTGTTCTCACTTCACCAAGCAACCGGGTTTCGTTTGCTCTCATTATCTTATATTTATTATATACTTTAACCGAGCAAGGACAAATGATCGAAATGGCTGGCTTCAACAAATATTCAGGTATGAAGAAGATGGCAATGGAAAGAGAGGAATGGAAATTAAAATTCGCACCGACAAGGCTAAGCCTTTAGAATGAAGAAGAAGTGATTTTATACATTTCATACATTTTCATTTGCGATTCCTTTTCTTTCGTGCGTTATTCGTTTTTGAAGGTCGTGACCGATCGTATTTTTCATTCCATCTTTGTCATTTCGCTGTTTCTATCCCCGCATTGATAATCCGGTTTTCACTGCGGTGTCAGTTAAATGAAGCAGTCGGCACCCTCTCTATTCGCTAAATTTTTAATAATGTGTGTATTTCATTTTACGCTATGATCGAGAGGAATTTCAAACGATTTCTTTTTTTTTTTTTTTTGATAGCACTAATCCCCTCTTTCTCCTTTATTTCTAATAATGTTTCATTAGAGAATAATTTGTTTTCACTTGTGGAATACTGGATGTAATTTCCACCATTGATTACAGTATCCAAGGCTCTGAGCCATAATGAAAATACTAGATTTCGTATTAATATATATATATATTTTTTTTTATGTTGCCTTTGCCACTGAATGGTTTCTCCAAATTTTTATGTCAACTTCTTTAAAGCGCTTTTATCTATTCCGACCTGTCCAATTGTTCGTAATGACCATTGTGTATTATAAGAATTTCATTCCCCCTTTTTTTCCGAAATTTTCTTAAATTCATTCGAAATTACCAAAACACCGTTCCAGAACAGGATAAACCCCGCGCACTTTCTTCGCGGAAACTCTGTAATCCTTTTTTCATACGTCAAAAGGAAATAAAGAAATAATATTCGTTAATTTTGGGAAGCAATGATGCATCGGAAAAGATACGCTACGAGAAACATTTACATTTCCTGCGCAATATTTTATACCGATTTATCTTTTAAAAACCGGGTGTCCTTTAATGAAGATTTCCAATTAAAACATTGATTTTTTTTTTCTTTTTTTTTTAGTTCGCATCAAGTTGATTGTGTAAACCTAAAGAGTTGGTAGTAAAATAATTCACGATACGATTATTTAATAAGGAAATATATTTAAATTTAAGTTCAGTTTGCAGAAATCTTGCTTAAACCGATTATCATGATACCGTTTTTGTTGTTTTTTTTTGTACACAACAAAGCTAAAGATTTTTCAAAATTTTAAACTGATTTCCTAACCTCGGTGGGTGTCCATTATTATAATAAGGTTTAAATGAATAAAATCGGAGGAATTATTATCACTACTGAAAATTCAAAAATCGAATTAGTTCGACTTAAATAGCGGAGTCGGTATTTTTCTTTTCCCCTTATAATACATATCGACTATTTTTTTTTATTCCTTTTCGTAGGAGTAAAATAATTCCTGCCATAGTGATGCGCGCGCAAAATTTACGCGTGAAATGCACGAAATAGCGAAAGGAAAAAAGTGGATGAAACAGTTTTGGTGATCTCTTCGATTAGGAAATATTTATTATTGTAGCTAATTGTTTATCGAAATTTTGATTGATTTTATTTTCCTTTTTAACCAATTGATATCGAAATGACGCCTTCTTTTTTATCGTACTCTTCTTATTAATCATAATGGCACTTTTTCAACGACGTTCTCTGATATTAAGGCGGTAAAAAAATTAGCAAAAAAAACTTCTACGGCTTCCTTTATTAATTATGCATTCTATTTTTGAAACTCTGCCAAGTGGTAAATCGCTATCATCCCTACCGATAGTACAAGGAAAATAGTAATCACCCCATTCGTGCATACTACTATTCGACCTGACTAGTTTTACAGGAAATACCAAACGTTTGTGTCATCAATACCATGCATTCCCAAAACAAACACTTTTCGCCTTTAGCAATTTGTCCTGTCGCTGCTACCGGTAACGGTTGCTTTGTTTTTTGGAAGAGATTTTCTATTTTTATCCCGCAGAACGGCGTTATTAATTGTGATGGTGTTTCAATTTTAATTTATAAAGCTCGAATCGTCGTCCTCGTATTCCAGTGGCTTCTTTCACTTGTCGTAGCGCGATGATAATTCGTAACTATTAAAACCTCGCGAAAGTTTTAAGCTTTTCAAAATGGATAGATTTTAAATTTTCTCTCTTCCGGAGAGCGTAATAAATAATTTTTCGGACATATCGGCGGTGGGGGGGGGGGGTGATAATAATAAAAATAAAGTTGGAAAATTTCAACGAGACTTAAATTCGGATCGGTTTTTTTTTTTTCGGTAACTATCATTTTCGATAGTCGAATATTCCGCTTGACGCAGGGGACCATCTTACACGTTCCACCTTTTAAAGACCTATATGAGGGCATCTTTAATCCTAATTCCAGCCACATCATGGAGAGAATTTCAATTCTCTCTTCGTATCATCGATATTTTGATCAATATGTTTCCTGGAAAAGAGGTGGCATTTCTTCACCTCCGCGACAGATTTAAGTGTTTTGTTCTGCACGTTCGTTAGAAATAGAAAGATGATGGTAATAAAAAGGGTATAAAGCAAACGATCGGATTACAGAGCAGCTTTCACAGTTGACAATTGTAATTTATTATTCGCGTTGTAGTAATAAAATATGCGGCACGATAAATTACCTATTAACTGTTTTAATAGTGGCAGTACTGTTTCAGGATAAAAAATGTAACAAAGTAATACAACAGATACGTCCTCGAAAGAGGTCATTGTACTCTTCGTACATAGGGAAATTTCTAAAATGGCCCCTTTAAAAAGAATCAGCAACTATAGAAAATATTAGCGTTTTTTAGGACCCCCCCCCCCACACGTACAAAGATAATATACGGAATTCTAATAAGATGGTTCAGAATCGTCAAAAATATTCAATTAAAATATGCAATAATTTACGAACGGTTTTTGACTTATTAACTTCGAAATCGATATCATTAAATTACAATTACAATTCTCTTTAAAACGATCTATAACTTTAAGCTAATCAATTGTTCTGGACGTTAACCCCCCCCCCCCCCCCCAAAAAAAAAAACCATCAAGAATATATAATATGGAATTTAAAACGATCTCGAAAATCACCCTTAAAAAATTCATAACTCATCACCGGATATAAAGGTGAAATTCGAAATATTTAAATAAAGTGTACTAAGTCTTTTCATAAAATCAAAAAATTACGGAAAAAAAATTATTTAACTCCTCCCCCCCATCACCTCTTGGTTCAAAAAACAACAAAATGAAGGAAATTCACGTAAGTAATAGCCCGAGTAAAAACATTGGAAACCACCAAAAAACCTATTTCAATGTATAAGGGACCGTTTTGTAGGAAAAAAAGCGCAAAAAATGACGTTAACGCCGCGAATATTATAACTAAAAATTTTGAACGAGGTTACAAAAAATACGCAACCTCGTATATTTCGCTAGTTTGGAAACTTTAAAATTTGGCGCTCGGGGCGCCGAAAGCTCGAAAATTTTGGAAAAAATATTTCTTTTTTTCCGGGCATATGATATATCGTTGGAAAGATCGCGCTATTTGACGGGAATCGTTTCTTTCAGGAAACTTTCGACGTTGTCGAAAAGTTCAAAAAAGCGTCAAAAAGATGGCGATGGTTAAAAATTTTGAACATATTTTTCTAGTTTGCAATGACGTTTTATTCATTTCTGGCGTAAGTAAATAGGCTGTATTCTGCTACTTCACTTTTTACGTTAATGAAATCATCAGTCATCGTGACATGATCTAAACATACAAGTCGCGCTCCTAGTCTAGCTGTTGTACCGATTGCGCAGAGTTAAAAAAAGAACAAATAAAAAATCCTGTAACGGAAGTTTTAATATTTTCTACCATCGGGGGGAATGTTATTTTACTTAAATTTGAAATCTTTACTTAACTGCTGTGGTTTGCTGTTGTGGTAATAAATTAATTTTAATAAAATACTCAAGACGGAGAGGTTGAAAGATACGAATGAAGATGTTCTCGTGAATAACTCGCCTCCTTCAAAATAATGGCTCCGTGTATTCTGTTTAGTTGAGTGAAACATTTTATTAGACCGTGACAGACAGGTTACAGAAAGATCGATAATCTTTGGCTAAACGTGAAGACCATTTTTTGTTGGACGGTGATGAATATGTTTCACCAAAACGAGAGAAAGAATCTTTACATAAATACAATTACAAATAAAACAAAAACATTTTTTATTAATTTTGAAGTACAGATTTAAACACAGGTATTAAATACCCGGGTGAAGCTGGGGGGGGGGGGCATGAAGCAAGGCCGGAAACCGTTTGAATACGCAATGCTTAAATCTATTCATCTGAAGCACACAAGCCAACGGGAAGAAAGAATAGAAACCAACATGTTTCCCCCAAAAGAGAGAAAGAATCTTTACACAAGTATAGTAATCCCACATAAAACAAAAAAATTTTTCGTGATTTCCAAGTACCGATTTAAGCGGGTATTAATACACGAGCAAAGCCGTGGGTAGCAGCTAGTTATTTTATAAAAAAAGAAGACAAGGAAATAGTATATATTGTTTTCTTATAATGTGAACAGTATAAATTATCACACGCGAAAAATTAATGTAAAATAATCGTTTCCATCGTCTTTGGAAAGTCGATATCATGTTTTTATTCCGCTGTTTCGAAAAACTTAAGATGTCGATTAAATATTTGATTAATTTGGAACGAAATACCTAATATAGCAAATTTAATATGTATAAAGGATATATTATATACTATATAATTAGAAATCTTTTTCAGGCATAAATGATCGGCTAAAAATGAATAAAATTGCACAAGGTGGGTGACCAGACCGTAAAAATACGCCGGAGTCAATATGAAAAACCGAGTATCCGAAATATTTATGGTCGAATTAACAGTTTGAAGGCGGTCTAAAGCGATTTCAGTATAGGCGAGAAGCTGTTTGTCAAAGGTGTGGAGATATTTGCAACATTATAGAGGTAGTAGAGTGTTTACAAAATAAATAACGAACTTTAACAGTCGTGTTAAGCGAATATGAACGATATAAAATACGCAGAAAATATTAGACGAATAAGTATAAAATAATTTAGAAATTTTTAAAAAAAAATATTTAATTTTGAAATTTCGAAACTTCAAAATTTCAAAATTTTTTCATATTAAAAAGAGGGTTATAATATTATTTGGGATTTGGTCACTTAATATATTAAATTTATATTAATTTTTTAGCTACGTTCATGGGGTATTTCCTTTTATTATATGTAGCTAAAACTTAGTTGGTTTTCCTTTTTAGCGAATTCAGTTTTTGCTTATTTATTATTAAACGTTCAGCGTAAGTTGATTTTTCTATTTCAAACGTTTTAATATGCTCATGGTATCTGTATTTGATTATTCTACACCGGTTTGACCAATGTATAATTTCCCGTAATCGGCGAAGTTTACTTTGTATATAGTGCTATATTCGTAACTATTATTAACGTCTGCACAGAAGTCAACACCCAGTCTCAATACCCCCTTATTACCCCTTGGATCACATTCCAGATAAATATTGGTCTATCTCTAGAACAACATCCAAACACAACAAGTTCCCTCTATACAGTGAAAGTGGCAGTTAATTAATAAGTACCCGGACCACCCAATTTACTTACAGTGATGGAGCTAAGGCAATTGGCGAAACAGGGAAGGTCACGAGATCTCATGCGCAATTTGACTCAATAATGCCTGTTCCGTATTGGAGCGTGAACTATGTGCAATTGCACACTGCTTTCACAACATCGTTACAATTCGCACCAGAGCCAGTGATTTCCTCCTGGTTATTAAGTCCCTCTACAGTCTTTAAACATGAAAAAGGGCCAAAAATACAACAATCCGCTAGTTCTGAAAATATACTACTATTTGTACGAATTGTATCTAAAGTAACGTGTCGCTGCTTTGGGTTCCTGGGAACATTGGAGTACCTGGTAATATGAGAGGGTCGACGGAGCAGCACGTTTTGCCCTGCTCTCGCCAATGTCAGAGGACGCGGAGCTACCGTCACCAATTGCATATACATTATTAAAGGCTCGCGAAAACCAGTGGAGAACTGAATGGGCAAAACTATTAAGCCCACATTGAATCATGGTGGCCACCGGAAGGAACATCCCGATACGATTTTAAGATCCTCAGTTGGCTGCGAATCGGCTACCTCGTTATTTCCCACAAACACATAATCGATAAGATGCCGCCTCCGACTACGTGCCCTTTGTGCAGCCAGATAACCGTATCGACAGTTTCTGACAAACTGCTTACAAATGTGAGGTAATTTCCATCACCAGGATTATTATTACCTTCATTAAAATAAGCGGATTAACTCAGCCTATTTAAATGACCCCCTCCCCCTGTGTGTATGTGCTGCAATGACCATAGCAGTTACACGCGGCGCATACAGTTTAGGGGAGGGAGAATTATGACGTTTTTTCTTTGTTTTTAGTATTTATTGTATTTTTTAGATTATTATCGGTTTCAAATGCTATTTTTATAAATAAATTACTTAACTTGTCTACGTTGCTGTTTATAAATCCAGGCTTTGTTGATATTTTAATATTCATTTTCTGTTTATATTTTAATTTAGATTTTATTTTACGTATTAGTTTTTGTCTTTATTCATTGTAACCGTTGTTTTGTTTTTGGTATTTTTATTTCATTTTGCTTTTTTATTTAAATTCATCGGAGTGTTTATTACTCTGTTTATAGCATGGATGAAGTGTAAATGTTTATGATTAGGGTGGTCTGATGTTTTATTATGCTTTCCATGTTAACTTCAGTTTGTTTTTAGAGTTTGTTCTGATCATACACTTTGCGTGTCCGGTTTTGTTTGTATTATTAATTTTTCAACTGATAAAATGACCTATGACTGAAAATGTTTCTGAGTAGTATATATTATTCGTTTATACATTTTAAATTTGTTATATTTTTCTATTCTATTCGAAATTACTATATTTAACAAACAGTACGTTAAACGATTCTAAATTAAATATTTTATTCATTAATTAATATAAATTGAGAAATTTAAATTTATTAAATGTTACCTTTTTTATTGCGATCAGAAAAACGCTGAATTTCAACTGAACAAAAGATGTACGTAATCAAACGGAATTTCACATTTCGTGAAAAACCGGTTACGCTGTTTTGTCGTTCACAAATGAGAAGAGAACGGGAATGTTAAGGAAAAAAATTTAGTCTACTTGCAAACATTTTAGAACTAGCAATGGATATAATATCTTGTTTGAAAAGTTGTTCGTTCGTTCATTTTCATTCGGTTCGAATGAACCCCACGTGCTAGAGCGATGATAAACGGACGAAATCTATACAAATGGCAGTAGTTATACAAAATGGTCATTAAACCCGGAGGATGTTGAGCGCTAATTAGTTAAATGCTTCCATCAGTTTGTCCTTTGATAACCGTAATTAAACGAACCAACTCTTCCGAAACTAAACGTAATGAAAGTTGTTATCTCAGACAACAACCGATTGTAGCTTAACGGGCATACACTTTTCAGTGCCCAGTTTACCTCAACAGACAAAATGTCAACCTTTGGACGATTTAGCCCTCTTTCTGATTTTCTGACTTTCACCAAGAAATCTTAATTTGTCGATTCTTGTTTAATATCGGCAGATTCAATATTCGTTTCCTTCTTTAATAATAAGCACGTGTTACGAATTGAAGAGATGCAAATTTTGTTTTAAAAAATGGATTCAATTAATTTCTCGTTTATTTAATCGATATTATCGCAGCACTTTATTTGTCCGTAATTTACAGAGATAACATTAATTTTGGTTTCGAAAATTCTACCGCTCTTTCACAACTCAAGCAACCTCCTTCGGAACCCTTCGAATCTGTCTGTGTCTTTGATTCGTATTTAGTTTTTGTCGACGTTATAAATTTCAGTCACACGTACTTGAGAATCGGTTTCAATTGACTGCATTATTTTTGGCAAAATGAAAACAAATCGATGTAAAAACGTTATATATTTCGATACAGAATTTTCACCTCCGGTGTAATAATTGCAATTAATACCCATACACATGTACACACTTACATTCACGGAAGGAAAGAGTGAAAGAAGTATAGAGAGGTGGCACGGGTACGCCCGTATTTTATATATATATATATATGTGTATATGTATATATAACAATGGCATTCTTAGGCCGACCTCCATTATTTTTTTTTGTCCTAAAACGTTACAAATGTTGTATACTATAAGAAGACAGGGTTGTGACAGAAAAAGTAGTGTGGGTCAGGCTAAGAATGGCATTGTCGGTTTTCCTTGTTTTATACGAAATACAGAAGTAATAGAGCTGGAGATCCGAGTATGTCTTCAGGTAGGGTCACGGAGGGAGATTCTTGCGAAGCACAGGGGCTGAGTTTTATACATATATATATTAGTGTCAAAATCATTCCTGCGCTAAGAGTAATATGAAAAATTGTTATGAAATACTTAAAGTTTTTTTGTTATGGAAGTTGTAATCCAAATTCTTACGCCAATCGTAAATTTATTTTTTTTAAGAATGGCGTTGTCGATGGAGAAGTTTACCGTTCTATGAGGATTATAGAAGAACTGTCATCAAAAGATCTGAGTTTACATGATCTAATCCGAAGGATTTGGTGGTTATTAAATATGCATTCATAATGTACGGAATTTATAGTTAAGAATAATATTCTAGCGTGATCCAATTCGCGTCGAAGTTTCTGCATTATTTGTACTTTTTTTCTTTCTTTTATTTTATAATCCCTTTTATACATTTATGTTTATAAGGAATCGGCGTTCCAGGACTCCCTAATGCCCTCTGCCAAAAACACATCTTGAATAATGTTCAATCGTTATTGTTGCCGGCCGTTCTGACAGGAAATCGTGACTGGAAAAACCAGTGTGCGTCTTCGACTGATTTTATCGTCTCTTTATACACGAACTCTCCCGCGAGCGATGCTTTTTTCGGATTACTTATTCGTCGCGTGTAGTTTTCTTGCATTCCACTTATTTAACCACTTTGCTATTACAGCATTAAACGTGCTCATTTTCTCAGTTGATTTACACCGTCCGATATGTTTAAAATACGTGAAATAGACGGTGACAAATGTGGAGTAAGGTCTCAATATTTTACCGGAGTTAGCATCTTTCTTCTTTTGATATTTTTACAACGCAATAGAGAAAATAAACAGGAACTAGCCTTCTTGAATTTCAGTGCGATTTTCAAAATTTTTGTAACATGTTCGTCACATTGTGTTTATAATAAAATAAACTTTAATAACAAACAATATAGATCAATAAATTAGATAAATACCTATTTAGAAACGTTTTCGGGCATAACCCATCATCAGCTAACACTAACTTAAAGGAAACTTAAAAGCCGCTACCTAGTTTCCTCTTTAACTTCATCATATTTCTGACAGGCCAACTCCCAATGTTTTCACCAAGACTGCTATTCGAATCCATAATATGCTACCAAGCTTTATCTTCTAATACTTTATTAGCCTTTGCACGTCTATTATCAGCCTTATATATATACTATAGCTATGTTATGTTCACGATAGTCCTTGTCTAGCGGGTTTATTCCGCAATCTCCTCTAGCTAGTGATATGTTTAACCGAGTGCCTGGACCACAAAACTGGTATCCTTCAGGTAGGTGTAGTTCAAATGATAACTTATCAATTGCTCGATTAATGAGGATGCTTATGAAGCCACCGTATGATTTTTTTCTTTTCTTATTCTCAGTAACTCTTTTTCTCTTCAACGCGTTTTACTTCTATTTCTTTCTTTACATATATATATATATATATATATATATATACTTTACTCTAGGGGGGATTCTCTCTTGATAACGTACATATATATATACAAAATGAAGGTTGAGCCTCGGTCGATAGGACTACCAATAGATAATGCTGTCACAGTTATGGGGGATGTGGAGAACACTGGTGAAGTGAAAGTGCTTAAGCACAGCCCGCTGTTGCCGAATAATATACGTTACCTACTTGTAGGTCCTAGTGGGTGTGGAAAGACAAATTCTATATTTAACTTATTAACACATCCGAATCGACTACCCCTGTATCAGCCAAAATATGCTCTAATGGTTAAACTATTCCGCAGTATACCGGAAAAATTAGTTACTTCACATTTAACGAAGAGAAAGACGTGCCCTTGCCGGATGACATTAAGCCCAACTCGGTGTTGGTATTTGACGATGTGGCCATGGATGGTAATCAAGCGATAATTAAACGATACTTTTCGATGGATATTGATTGCTTCTATCTAGCCAGACGTATGTGCAAATTCTGAAGCATTTAATCAGGGATAATGTTAACGTCATCCTGTTTTTTGCTCAGGACAACCTCAATATGCAATACGTATATGCCGAGCATGTTCACCCAAGACTTTTCAAGATATGTGCCGGCTGTGTTGGAAAGATCAGTATGGGTTCTTAATGCGCTATCAAACACCTTAGTAATGCCTATTATGTCATCATTTTATTAGATGTTATTAAATCAAAAAAAAAAAAAAAAAATATATGGGTGATTATAATTAAAGTTCAAGTTTAAAAACGCTATAAAAAATGAACCACTGGTCAGAATGACGTAAAATTTGAACGGAATATTAATGAAAAAGGAGGTAAGCGGGTGGCATAAAAAAAAATAGTTCCATTTTTTTTTTTTTAAATTTTAGCAACAGATACCAGACCGCTTTATTTTGCAAAGGTCACTGCGTGGTGCGGGTTTACAGCATCATTTATCATACGGCCATATTTTGTCCGAAGCGAATTTTTTGAAATTCAAGTGAGCGGGTGCTACAATATGTACAATTTAACAGCTGATTAACATAACTACAACGTTATTAGTAGCACAGTAGCCTAGCGGTTAAGGGCTTGGTTACCGAACCAGAGGTCACGGATTCAAGACTAGAAAGAAAAGGGAAGAAAAAGTCCATCGAATTAATTTATGTACTTCTCGCTTGCGCTTATACGTATTACCGCTAATTCGATAAAACGATTTTAACGTCCGATCGAATTACAAAAATAGAACGAAATTTTTATGGGAAATCTAAATTTTATTAAGCAACTTTTTAAATGTACATTCGATTTAGAGAGTGTTCTATAATTTATATGAAAAATAAAATAAGAGTTAGCTGAGCTGTTGAAACGGGAAAGAAAAGTGAAATATCGAAACTTATGACGCTGGCACATGCCTCGTAAAAAAAATTTTCCCTCGATTTATTAGAAACAAAACGTTTTTGATTTCATTTGTGATAACTTACACATCGTTTCAAATATGAAATAAATTTGCATGAAATTATAATGAATTTACCGAACGTTATTGCGACTTATTTTATTAAAAGAAAAATAACAATACATAAATAGAAATAAACAGACTGATAATTTCCGCCGGTATACAGAGGGACTTGGCGACTCCTACCCCGAAGATTATGTTGCTACGCTTTTCCAGAAACAAAAATTAACATTGAGATGTTTGATATTTAGAAATAAAAATGTCAGATAACCGTATACAAGCTTCTTGTTTTGTGGGGGCCGCAACTTATGTTATTGAGATAAAAGACGGAAAAAGGTAAAAAATTTTTAGCAATTTATGATTTTCAACAGTACGCTACTTTTTAACTCTTTCCAGTTTTCTGAACTATCCATTCGTGAGCTTTAATTCTACGCGTCGTTCCAGTTTAAGGTAACGGTAATTTGTAGCGGTATTCCTTTTTTCGTTCCACGTAAATGCCGCTCGTGTGCTAAAGCAATATTGGGCGATATTTCGAAATATTTATCGTAATGCTGAACATCGTAATTTCAATCATGCTTATATACCTGTACTTTCTTTTTTCCCGCTTCCAGCTGCTTAACTTTCGTAGTCAGCTCGAACTTTTTCGCCGTTACAATGCAATGGTCGTAATTTCTTTTGTCTGAGCCGTTCTTAGCTGTGTGATTGTACCTCTTTTCCGTTTATCGCTCGCGGAAAGCTTAGACTTTTACCTCCTTCCTAATTCCATTTTCGTTGCTTTATTTTTATTGTCTTTTCGGATGCGTTTTTCCGACTTTATTTATGTTTAGTTTTGTTAGCGTGTACACGCGTAATGAATAAAACTCTTTTTAATAAGGTGTTATAAATTACATGTCTTGGTAATATACACGCGTGTCAAGCCAAAAGATAATAAAAGTTAAAGGTAGAACTGTTATAATCGTAAATATTACAAGAGAAATAAGCGATTAAAGAAAAAAACAGTACTTGAACAAAAGCTGATTCATAAAAAAATAAAAACCTCATTTACATATGCGTCAATTTTATTAGGCTGTTTAGGCTTGATGCGGCTCATGCTCTTTACTTTCACCTAATAAATTGCTGGAATTGACTTATATAAGTTAACTTTCGCATTTTTGACGCAGCGATGTTCTCGATTTTGCTGGTCACCCGTGTCCGGTACCTTATCATTATCGATCGACATCGATGTGTTGCTTGTTCAAGATAAAAAAGAGTCACGAAAATTATTTATTTATTTTTTTTTTTTTTTTTTTTTTTTTTTAATGGCCTGGCGGCTAAGTAGCTTACCGTTATTAACGGCGATGTTAACGAATAAAATAAAAAGTTTTTACGATATTAATGTAATTTGGAAACATGAATGGATAAAGAAAAACTGATCTTTCACCGTATATAGTGAAGATTTTATTTCTATTATTTATTATCTCAGAAACGATAACGAGAAACAGGTTGTATGTAGAATTTTCATTCTTAACCGTACGTTATTGAATTAGAAGCTCATACATATTTCAAGTTCAGCCACGTTAAAAATACGCGAAGCTCGATTCACAGTGGCTCTTTAAATGCAGATCAGGACATAAATCAAGTAACGAAAGACCGAGCATGCTAGAGGAGTCGCCGGCTTAAATCATAAATACCGCAACATCTTCAATATTGTATAACAAAAGAACACCATTATCGAGCGAAATTGAAGATTGATAGCCATTTAAGTGTATGACGTAATAATAAATGGTTGGTTTCAACAAAGAATAAAATAAATGTAATATTTCATCACCGTTCCGGGTAAATAAATCTAAACGAATAAAACAAAAATAGCCGGCTACCGTGAAGCAAGTTGGTTAGGCAGTGCTGTTTCGTTCGAGTGGAACTGGGTTCGAATCCCGCTGTCGCGCGTTGTAGCTCCCTAAAATTTCACTTGCGCTAGGTTAATGTCCACAAGCAAAAAAACAAAAATGATGCTGTCTTTGTTTTATTGTTTCGGTTTATTAAAAAATAAAAATAAGATAAGGGATCCTTCGACCTGCGGCAAATTGCTTATTAAATTTTAATAATTATAACAATTAATTGATTCTCATTGAAACTACTTGTATTTAGTAAAACACTTTGTTTCATATTGTAATTGTTATTATTATTAACATTACACTAGTTATATATATATTTCGACTGCATTGTTGCTTTCCGACCGGAAATCAAAATAAATAGCATAAAATGTAGATACGGAATTTATTATTGCTTTCCGTAAATACATCATGTTCAATGGAGAAATTGCAAATTTAGGATAAAAGTGTGAACATTGTTCTTACAGATTCTAAGACTATCGAGATAAGGGTTTGTATGTCCGTCCACATTCAGCTCATTTAATTATTAGCGCTCTTTGTATTTTCCCATTTTGTACTTTTGGAAACGCAAAACACGGACAACGAGATGACTTACGGTGACAGTGATCTGTTCATTTTGTTTTATTACTTTTGTGTGCGGATACAGTTCTCAGATCGCATTACTGATTTTCAGTCTCTCTTCTTATATATATATATATATGAAAGCTGATATTGCCTGTGTTTAAACTGTACCATTTTAAGCATACACTCATTTCTCCGGCTTGAAGATTCATGCTGGTGACCCGTCTACAGTCACGTTCGCACTATCAGATTTATTACGACGGATGAAAAATAGTTTTAAAATCGCTGTATTTATTATTTAAACTCATTGTTAAATATATTATGACAAAAATAAATTTTAATACTTATTAACAATTATATACATAATTGTTAATAAGTGTTAAAATTTATTTTTGTCATAGTTTTAAAATGTTAAATATTTTTATTGTTGAATATTATGTTGATATACTAAAAATTAACTCCAATATAAAATTTTAAAAATTCAATTTAAATTTTTAATCTGTGTGAAAAATGAATAAAAAATCATGTTCACTTCAGACGCGAGTACACCTATGTGTGAATTAATACTTTCTCTTTAGATTTATTATTATCATTTATAAATGATCAGTTATAAATTATTAGTTATAATTTTTTGTTCACTTTCCACTATTATTAATTTTTACTTACGTGTACTGGTGATACGCTGTATGATACTGATAAAAATTCAGCATTTATAAACGTTTTCTTGTGATGATGGGGAGTTTGAAAGTATTCTTCAATAAAAATCGTTTAATGTTTGATCGCTCGACATTGTCGCTGTGCTCATCAAATTGAAATTCAGCTACAACTCAATATAGACAGACCGACTCGCATTGTATACATAAAATACTTTTTCTTTGTGTGCTCAAATAGGGACTTCTCTGATTTCTACTATCAAGCTAGAAACTGTCTCTTAATCAGGTTAAACCCGTGCTGCCAAAGAAGTATGTGTATACTAGCAGATTTTTTCTCTTTTTAGCTTACTTCGGTACTTCGCCGTATAAAAAGAAGTACCAGAAGATTTACCACTAATAATATACACGTATAATGTACATGTACACATGCATGCATGTAACATACATACATTTATTAAAGACAAAAAAATCGGTATTTCTATTTATACATACTGCTTGTATTTTAAATTTATTTTTGCTATCGAAGTACTTACGTCGATAGATATGGTACGGATATGCTGTATTTATTATCATGTAAATTACATTTAAGATCAACACGTTGTAAACATGAATCAGACAGACACATGGAAATTTTCATTTTCATTATTTACGAATTTATCTATTTCTCTTTTTTCTACCCCTTTAAACATTTTCACTGGCTTATATGTTAAACGAGTGTAAATCTTCTCTTTACGCCTTCGTTTCTTCTTTATAGCGCCATATTTAATTCCTCAGCGTCGGCGACTACCTATTCGTACATCTCAGCTGTACAGACATAAGTATTAGTGTCCGTAGCAATTGTTTATATACAGTACGAATGTGTACACACGCGAGACTACATTCGGAACTGATTACTAAATCGTTTGATTTACATCGTTTTACAAAAGTGCAGTCCCTTATGTGTCTTCTGTGTACTAACTAACGCGCATATGATGTTGTACGTGGTGGTTTGCCATTGCCTTCCACGTGATTATTAATAGAGTATTTATTTATTTAATTCTTGTAATAAGTTCGTCGTCGCTCGCGATCGAACCCGTGACCTCCGTAACGGAAGTCAAGCACTCTAGCAACTAGGCTATCGCGACGACTTTACGCCTAGTTGAGTGAATTAAATATACCTGCTATTTTAACAGTTTCTTTTTCCATCGAGCCTCTTTCACATCTTTCCATTTACATCTTTCATTTACTCGTCATATCCATGGTTTGATCATTCAATTAATAAACAGATACCTATATTCATTAGCTTATTAAACCGCGACTATTGGAGATTTATAATAATTCTGTCAATAATTACAGTCTTTAATAATTACTCGGAACTAAGGATGTATAAGAATATATAAAATCGTCACCAAACCGGTGGATTTATGAGAATCATTTTATTGCTCTCAAATTGAATTCAGCGTGAGGAAATTCCTTAAAACCGATCTTCCATTTCCGAATTATAAATGAAAGAAATATTAAACTCCCGTTTGATGGATCAGTGATAGAAACCTAACATTCTATTATTCTGCCCGGAATTTCTCCAGACCGTTTTTTTTTGTAATGCTATTTAGTCCGGAAGTATCAAGAGGAGTCCGTTATGAGTGAGCAACGTTTTCTCGCATGGGAAGTTTGTTTTATCTTAGTATTTTCTGTTTGTTGCTGTCTTTATCAGTGCTGCCTAACGGAAAAAGAGAGAATAGGGAGTAGTTTAGATTCTCGGTCACATTGGTGATTTTATCGCCGTTATTTTTTTCGAAAAGTGAAATATTGTTTGGTTTGTTTGATTTCAGAAACGTTAATTTGTAGCTTAAGCCCCATAGTTTGACATTTTCAGGGCAGATTTTTGGGGAGGGGAGTTATATAATTACATAATATCTTCTATGGTAGGCAGTAGATTTGAGAAATACGTTGTCTTATAAAGAAAATCAAATAACGACCACTTTAGAAATTTAAAAATGTTTTAAAAATACATAATTATTACAATTTAATTTAAATTTTAGTTTTAGGTAAAAAATAAAAAAATTATAAAATTCTAGCTAAAATGGTAGTTTAAAATTTGAGTAGTAAGAAAGATAGTATTTTTATGAGACTTTGCTTCTGTAAAAAAAATATATACATTTCTCATTGAATTATTTTGATGTACATTACAAAATAAAAAAAGCAAAAGATCGATGACAGTTAAGTTTAAAGTAAAATAGAAACGTAACATTAATAGTTTTACTAGGTATTAAATATTAGTTATAATTAAATCTGTAGGTAACACTAAAACAAATTTTTTATAGTATAAATTAAGTTTCTCTGTTATAATCAATTTTTTCATAGAGGCTTTGGTTCTTTGGGGAGGGGAGGGGGGGGGTCCCGATCCCCCCGTGGACCCGTCACTGGTATATGATTAATCTTAGTTTTATTTCACATAGTCTGTATACGATGTAAGCATGGGCTACTGTTAGCTTCAAAACTTAAAAGTTGCGATTTTATTATTTTGGTATGTTAGTGGATTGGCTCATGTATATAAGGATAGTGTTATGATTATATTTATAGCGCTTAATCGTTTATTATTATTGTTCCGCTTATAAGTATATTACCTTCAGTTTACCGCTGTGAAGGTTACTTATTATTATTAGTTTAGCATTAATCATAGCTGTTTATATTACTTGTTTCATTAGTACTACTACATCTGTATTCCTATCTGATTATTGTTATTCCGATATTGTTATCTCTTTATTGTTAGTATTATTTTCATTGAGTCTAAACCGAATGTAGCAGTTTCAGTTTAATGTTAAGTTAGTGTGGGTGAATAGAGGCGCTTGAATGTCTGCTTGTGAATATGGCTGAATTTTTGATTTGATTGTCTGTAGTAGAGGTTAGTCATGTTTATATTCATGCTTATCCTTTTCATAAGTTTTACAGTGTAGTAGTTATAAGCTTCAACTAAAGAATACAAAATTAGCTTTGAACATAAATAATCGGAGAAGTTATGTAAACATTGGTCAAGCACAATCGTACTATAAATTGAATATAATAATACATTTTTATGCAAGTTTGACCAATATGATTTTGATGTATATCACGCAACCCATGCGTATTCGCAGTTATATCAATTTGGTTACAATTTTATATTTTAATTTGCTTGTAAATAAATTTGAATTTGAATATTTCAATGTACATATTATATTTCTTTACATATTTTAATTAAAATAATAATTTATAACACAAACAGATTAAACTGTATTGATGACTAAGCATCATCGTCGCTATTACACTACTACTTATTATTATATTTTATTTCATTTTTTTTTTTTTTTTTTAATTCTGTGTTAGACTTAAGTACTCACCACATATTTATCACAAAAAATTTTAAATTGTTACGGCTAACCGTGTTGTGTTAAGTACACTGAATATATCTACGCACAGAATTTATTAATAAACTTACCTCGTCGATTATAGTCGGACTAAGGACAAAAAAAAAAAAAAAAAAGGAAAAAAAAAGGGAAAAAAAAGGAAAATAAAACATATAACAAGGTAGGGACAAACTTAGAACAAAAATATAGTTTTGGGCCTACGCACTTTTTCAGTGAGCATAACTCAAGTTGTGACAAATTCAACCATAAAGATAACCTTATTAACATATAAATTGATTAAACATTATAGACATTGTTAAGATATATAGAACAGCGGGAAAACCTGTAAGAAGTATATAATAAATGAATCTTATAAACTGTTGAATGGAAGAAAAAACTAGTCTGACGGCGAAAGCCGAGCCAAATAAAAAGAAATAATCTTTCGGCGCGTCTTTCATTACAATCTCACTATTTCCTAAAAGATATTCCTTCTTTTCCTTTAATCGGTATATAATAATATTTCCTTTGTTCATCATCTGTCTTCTAGTATTGTGATGTGTCTGGTTCTATTTGCTCATCCGAATTCGGAATACTACTAAGTATTCAGGCGGTTTCTTGAGGTACTCAAATGTTTTTTCATCATTAATCGCGAGGCCGTGTTAAGCACTAACCTCTTTAGGAACAGTGTACTGTAAAACATTCAAATCTGCCGCATTGTCCGATCACCGTAGATTAGTTACTTTAAAACCTTAAGTCTAGATAATTCCATCTCGTTCCGGAACCATATCGTCCATCAACTAATGGGCGCGTCAAAATTTGCTTATAAATGACATGAAAAAAGCCTTTTGTATAATTACTTTCCATTCGTTTTAATCAAAATCGTTTATTAAAATAGCTTTTTTTTTTATATTATTATTTTTATACTGGGTGATTGCTATGATTATTACACCCAGTGTCAGGTAGGTATTTTAAATGCTGGTTGTTAAGTTTAGTTTTCTAGTCAGGGTAAGAATTAGCTTTGTTTTCGTTCCATTCATTATTCTGTTTGTTGACAATTTGTTTTTTTTTTTAGATACTAAAATTTTTAGCGTTATTATTATTTGCAATCCTGGCCATGCTCATTTTATCGGCAGTTATTCGCAAACATTGAGTTAAACAGATGTACTCCTGTCGCGGTATAATCTCGATATTTTTATTACTCAATTTATTAGCATCCTACTACATACTTATAAATGAATAAGGGTTGCCGAAAAGCATTACGGAAATGGAACCGATAAAAGAAATAGCGCGCAGAATTTTCGACGCAGCTGCAAACGTCGAACAAAAGATAACATTGGCCGGTTTAGGTCTATTTTGAATCGTCGCGTCAATAATCCTAAAACCGCTTATAGTTAATTCAACAAGTAGATGTGAGCTTTTGCGATTTATTAAAAATATTATTGGACATTTAAAATAGCGAAGTTTGCCTCGAAGACGCTATTGTTTCAGCATTTTTCGACAATAGGTCTTTTTAAAGGGCTTTATTATTAAGTAGTATAATAAGAGTGTACGGAACGAATTGTGTTCTGTCGGTTTCTGCGGAGGGCGGGTTATAATACCTTTTACATCAACGACAGCGTCGTCTCGAACAGCTAACGATTACTGCAATTTTACGTGCCTTTTTTTAATTAGCATCGGCCAACCGAATTTAATGAGGCTTTGGTGGAGTCTGAATGATCTGCTATCGCAGTGTGAACATTTTGTGATGACATTTGCTTTCGTGCATATTTGTACCGGTTCGTAATATTTTAGTTTTTTTCTTGTTTTATATTTTTCTCTGAACATCGCAATGATAACAATTTTGCAATTAATTTCATAACTAGCGATAGCGGGTTATAGCTTCGTCCAAACGTTGAAATGTTTTCTGTGAAATTTAGTATCGCACGGCACAACTGGCCAGCGCCATTTTTACTTGAAAATTAAGATTAATAATCTCTACTGTGGCAGAAGATAAACCCAATAATAAAAAGAAACTGTCCGTTTTTGTAATTATCATCTTTTTATTACACATGGAAATAGAACTCCGAATACGAACGCATCAAAAGAGCGATAAACGAATTTCAAAAATATTTTTCGCAATACTCGAACGTTCCACGGAAAGTGCAAAACCTTATTTACCTTAAGAATTCGCCGTTATGCTCCAACGCGACAGAACTGAGTTTATGGTAATTTTTTCTTAATTAGTTGACCGTCGTACTGCAGATTATAAGCGGAAAACGCGAATTTTTGCCTATTTAAATCAATTTTTTTCTCCAAAACTTTTTGCCGATTTCCCTCGCATTATTTTCATGATATTTCTTTCTAATATCATGTCTGATTCAGTCCGTTCGAGGATAATGTACGAAAATATCTTTTACAGACTCAAAATGAAAATGAAGGAAATTAACTGACAATTTTAGTTTCGTGCGAATGAAACGCGTAGTCGACCGACGAAAACGGGTTCTCTTATATGCAAATATTCGCACTTGTGGTATTTGACAAAGAGAATTCGGCGGAGAAAACTTGTCAAAATTTTGACGAACAAACCTTTCTTCGAATGAGCGAAGTCGCATTAATTCACGAAAATGGCACACGCCACTGCACATGATCCGAATATTAACTGCGACTGAAGGTGTTAAGGTCTTTGCAGGCGTACCGTTTGAAAACGTTAATTAAAAAGGCAACGGCAACCTTTCACTATTGTTCACAACCAAAAAATTTTAAAGTGCTCACAATGAGCGTTTACAATTGAACTGCTAAACCAATCAGTGGACCGCCATTTTGAAATAGAACCTGTCTATTTTGAAAAAGAACGTGTCCCTTAAGTATATAACAGCGGGTCGTTATCAATAAAAGTATTACAATTTATTTGACGACCAAGATTCACTGTTTTAGTCACTTCCTAATAAAACAACGCCCGTGATCTTCGCGTAATAATTTTTCACTGATTAAATCTCATTCGGCTCTATACGTATTTTTTTACTCAAATTCAAAAGCGCAAACACCGAATCCTTTTCTTTGTACACGTAAGTACGGCGATAAAAACAGTAAATTATTCTAGATCAATGAAAGAATAAGAGAAACAAAAAGTTACCATCCATAAAGATGGTAAGGTTTTTTAATTTTGTAGAAATATTTCGCTCGGAACAGCCCGATAAATAGGAAACCGAATGAATTCTTTTGAGTGTATATCATTTTGTTAAATGTGAAATAATGTTGCTCGGTAACTGGTTTCATTGTATCAAGGAACTGAGTATTGCAAATAGTACTACTTGAACATTTAATTGCGATTATCTCTTTTGTCTCATTTATTGTTATAGTTATATTCAGGTTAGAAGATGTACCGCATGAAATTAATTTTTTTTTATGACTATAACTACTACGAATAAATGCTGCTGTGGTAATTTAAAAAATAACTAATGAACTAGGTACATTTTAAGACATTAAAGGTTTTTTTTTTCTTTCATATAACTAACTTTTCGCTGCACACAGCTTCAACGGACATTACATAAAGAAGTCTAATAAAAGCATAACTGTTCCACCGTTTACAAGAGTTTTCCAAAAATAAATTTATTACTATTCCTTCCCATTGACATCGCAAAATAACTATGGCGGTTCAGTAAAATCAACAAGTTTAGTTCACGTAACGAGATGTCATTAAACTTAACATTCAAATTAATCGTTTGATGACCCATATAATCGCGATCTTATTTGAAATTGTGCATATGATTAGGAACATAATTTAAAAAGTAAAACAACAATTGATATTAAAAGAACATGTGAAATTATAAGTTAATTAAAAGTAAATACTTTGTAACAATTTCACAGGAAATTATGGAAAATAATAAAAAGTAATTATACTAGATGTTAAGAATACCTAAAAAGATACTTTCGTGTTCTTAATTGCGAAATTGTACATTATCAAATTAACGAGGGAAGGACAAAATAGAATTTAAGAATGCTTCGATAAAGCTCAAAGTTGGATTATATGGAAATATATCATAGTATTTTTAACATAATTTGTTTTTTAAAAAAAATGAATGAGCGTAATGCAACATGTAGCGAGACAGATACTCGCCACATGAGTAATACAAATTTTTAATAAATTTTTTATAATGAAAATAGAAATTTGATAATATATACATATATATATATATATATATATATATATATATATATATATATATATATATTATATATTTAAAAATAATAATAATAAATAAAAAATAAATAAATATATATATATATATTATATATTTAAAAATAATAATAATAAATAAAAAATAAATAAATATATATATATATATATTAAATAATTAGTCTATGTCAATCACATGATCATCATTGTTTCCTCTGAGACAATGATAATCGAAAATGTGGTTTTAGAAGTAGAAGAAATTGGAATTTCGGAAAAACGTTGAAAGAAGAAGTTGTTGAATATGAATTGGACTGAATTTAATAATATTTTGTTTTTTGTAAAAGTAATGAAAATTATCTGTAACTAAAACACATAAAGTGTGGTTGGATGTACCGAGGATGTTTTGATGGAATTTAAAATTTAATTAATGGCGAGCAGGGCAAAACACAATATATTAATATGATAAGGTAATCATAAATTTTATAAATTAGAAGAATATATTTTCGGTTATTTTTTATATTTCTTTTATTTATTTACTGTTAGGTTAATGTAGATATATTGTTTTAATTAATCGTTCGGCAACGAATGTGTGCCGGATGTCAAATTATGTAATGTACATATATGTGTTATATAAACTTAATTTGGTAGCAGAGCGTGGTTATAAAAAATTTAAAGCGCATATACATTACATAAATTGGTAGCAGAGCGTGGTTACGATCGTTTAATTTCATTAAACATCCACGGATGTATATACGAAAAAAATATAAATATATACATTGTATTTAAATGTTAACATGTTTAAATGGTAAACTTTGTAAATATAATTCGATTGGATAATTTTATTTTGTTTTTAAATTAAAATTTTACGAAACTTTTAATTATCGATCTATACGCGACTTGATGCTGCGCTTTTAATTTCTTTAAATTAATTTGTATATATTCGGTTCTTGGTTACTAATTACACGGTGATGTCGTATGCATATTTTTTGTCCGGTATAAAAAAGATTTGATCATAATATGATGTAATTTGTTACATCTAACAATTTAAAACGCCTATATAGTTACATTTTCTGGCGTTAATTGTTATTAATGCAACAATAACAAATATTTAAAAACGTTTTATTTATTTTTTTTTTTTTTTGTTGTTTTTGCTAAGATTTGATATTTATAAAATATTCGATCAATCTATTTTATAAAAGTCTTTTGTTTTAGACGTCATTTTCATTTCACATTGTAAAATGAAATTATATTATATATTACATAAACGATAACTCTTAAACAAATTTTTATTCCTTATAAATAATGTTTATAATTTTACTATATTAAAATACCGAAATTGATTATAAGTATTATTGATATGATATTGGAATTATTTCGAAATTTGAAAATATAAAATATACGTTGTTAACAAAAAGAACATCGATGTTAAACGGCATTTTATTTTTATATATTTTAGCGTAAACGCAACTATTAAATAGATCTAGCATTATAAATCATAGATGTAAAACTATATATTCCGATAAAGTTTATCTTAGTTAATTTTTCCTCTGTGTAGTTCTTTACACTAGTTCGTCCGGTGGGCTTATACTTTAATTCGAAATGTAAATTTTTTAAATTATTTATTGAAGAATGTTTAGTAACATCAGTTACTTATTTAGATTTAAATTTTTTTTTATTAATTTGTATGACAACTTACATTAAATCATATGAAACTGAAAATACTCGCATAAAGGGAACTAACAGGATGAACTATAAATTCTTTGTTTCTATTTGTTTTTATTGATAAATTTAAAAACAACTAAAGCGTCTAGCATATAAACTAGATATGGTTTGAATGTTAATAGACTTGAATCTAAACTATATTAAAACTATTGTAAATAAAGTTATATTATCGCATTTATTCAAAAGAAATTTAAAATTATTTTTTTTTGTCAACAGGGTTAGAATTAAAAATTTGCACATACATTTTAAGAGTTCTTTTAAAAGTAACAGTAACTTTATGATACATGGGAAGTCTTATCGGAAGTTTTTCTTATTATGTTTTAATTTTGTTTTATTTTTTATATATAAATGATGTAAAAACAAAATGCACCAAAGTAAAATTTAATAAGCTCTCCCTATATACATGCATGCATTATATATATATACATATATATATATATATATAGTTTTATTCTAAATGTTATAGTTTACTATAATATGTGTTTTGCCTTGCCAGTCACGGGTAAATGTCCTATATTTTGAAAATTATCCATATGGGGAGGGAAACTCCCCTTATTTGAAGATTTTTATTTTTTTTAATTTTTATTTTTTTTGTTATTTGA
This sequence comes from Icerya purchasi, assembly GCA_039619475.1. Classification (NCBI taxonomy): domain Eukaryota; kingdom Metazoa; phylum Arthropoda; class Insecta; order Hemiptera; family Monophlebidae; genus Icerya; species Icerya purchasi. The sequence goes on from CM077115.1 coordinate 247,582,058, forward strand.
AATTTTTCTTTCTTGGAATATCCAACATACATCCAACCACACTCCTCAATAAAAAGTAATATAAAATTTAATTAGTGCATTAATAGTAAAGATTTGTCAATCATGGAAACACGGATGACCACAAGTAAAAAACCGAAGGAGTTGGATTCAAAAGATGTTGACGAGGAACGAAACGAAATGCAACAGTTAAAAGAGATGGTTCGAAACCTTACTGAGCATGCCTTATGACTTACTATGATATTAATGGAACGGACAAAAGAAAAAATACCGAAGGATAAAGAAGTAATAAAGGAAGAGGGATTATGTTCAGCCAGAATCACCAGCCCCAGACAGATAATGAATTCAAAAGGCAGTTTAATTGGAAGGGATTCGATTGTAGCATCATTTACTTCCTCAGACCAGGGTGATATATCACATGATATTGCTGAACCTCAATGCGAAATGTCCAGTAAACCATGTGACATATATATCAGCAAATGCGTTGAACAGGAACTTTGCATATCACCTGGTCCTGGAAAGAATATGTTTGAAAGCACTCCAATTATAGGCGAATAATTGGAGAAAAATGCAAAGGAGCTTTGGAAATCGGACGATTCTGTAGAAGTGAAGAGTAACGTTTTGTCTGTTGATCGGTTCATGCACATGCCTTCAACAAAAGCTGAATATGCCGATCCAGTGACTAAAAAAAAATCGACTGTTCACGGTTGTCTTCCAGCAATGGATCATAGCCCTACAGCAGGAACCACAAATGGGCCTTGCCCATTTTCCTTCAAGCAGAACGAAACAACGCATAATAATCAACTCTGGAACATGCTTACTAATGCCTTGCCCACACGATCAGTTGAACAAATATCTTGTCACAGAATCAACCCGATTTTATTGACAACTGGTGAGATGAAAGTTTCAATGACAACCAATGATCGTTTCTACTCCGCTAGCTAGAATTGGACCGAACGCTATAGCCTGCATACCTGGTGAATTTATCACAATGTCCAGACGACGACTAAGGTGCATGTTAAAGCGTTGGTTGGTCCTAAAGAATGAAATGAATGTCATCAGAGCTGGTCTGTGCATTATGTACACTGATTACATCACTATGCCCCAAGAATACTCTGTGCAAAGATATGAATTAGCATCAACGACTTACAACCAACATACACTTACACTGTACGTCAACAGTATTCCACAGTACCAGTTGCAAATGTATAGATCCTACTGGCCTGCATTACGAAGACTAGAAGAGTAGAAAAACAGGTTTCGCTAGAAATTAAATTTAATAATAATAATTATAACATCATATTTTTAATTGAAGGAGATTTGTTTGTAGATATAATTTTTGGTAGACTTTATGTATTAACAGGGTATTTAAATCTTTTATATGAATGTAAAATATAATTGTAAAATATTTTTATTTGGCCTGTAGCACACTATTAATTAAGTAGTCTTGGATCATGCCCAAATTAAAATTTTTTTTTTTTTTTTTACCCCCCTTGGGTTTGCTAATATTTTTATTCTGTCAACAATGGAATCAAGGAACACTTCTAGGACAGATGATCATGCCCAAATTAAAATTGTAAGACATGATCCAAGGGGAGGGGGATGTAGCGAGACAGATACTCGCCATATGAGTAATAAAAATTTTTAATAAATTTTTTATAATGAAAATAGAAATTTGATAATATATACATATATATATATATATATATATATATATATATATATATATATATATTTAAAAATAATAATAAATAAAATATATATATATATATATATATATATATATATATATTAAATAGTTAGTCTATGTCAATCACATGATCATCATTGTTTCCTCTGAGAACGTTGAAAGAAGTTGTTGAATATGAATTGGACTGAATTTAATAATATTTTGTTTTTTGTAAAAGTAATGAAAATTATCTGTAACTAAAACACATAAAGTGTGGTTGGATGTACCGAGGATGTTTTGATGGAATTTAAAATTTAATTAATGGCGAGCAGGACAAAACACAATATATTAATATGATAAGGTAATCATAAATTTTATAAATTAGAAGAATATATTTTCGGTTATTTTTTATATTTCTTTTATTTATTTACTGTTAGGTTAATGTAGATATATTGTTTTAATTAATCGTTCGGCAACGAATGTGTGCCGGATGTCAAATTATGTAATGTATATGTGTTATATAAACTTAATTTGGTAGCAGAGCGTGGTTATAAAAAATTTAAAGCGCATATACATTACAAACACCCTTTTAACTATCGGATATTACATTTAACCATTCCACATTATGCATTTTATACATATACATACATACATACATACATGTATATATATATACATATATATAATTTATCATTTTTATGAGTAATATGAAAATCATGTAACATTTTTATTAACGGTTGAAATTATGTCATTTTTAAACGTTACTTCTGTGTCCCGTTTTGTATTGATTATATGTATGTAACGTTTAGAAATAACATAGTCAATTAATACTGATATTTCTATAAGAATTACAGAAGACTACTCTGGGAATTCAAAAGGGCAACGTCTGAAAAATCTAGTTCTTATCTGATTTATAATGACCGAAAGGTTGAAATAGTTCTATGGTTCTTTTTTCAGCTTAAAATTTATAGCTCCTAAGTACGAAAACCGGATATTTTCATTATTTCAAGGCGAATGATATAAATGAACAATGTAACTGTTCAACAATTTATGACGTAATTGAAATGCGATGGAAATTAATTCTACCAAATTATCCAGAAAACCATAAAATTTCTTCTGACGTTCTGGAAAAAATGGAGCTGATATATAAATATACACTAGGAGGCGGTGCGCAAAGGAAAATCGAAAGTATTTAATAAAAGAAAACCTTCGAGCAGCTTAAAGTTCGTTGCCAGATCGTGCAACTTAGACGAGAATCGGATGAGACGGATTGATAATAATTCTTGTTTGCCAGAGATAAATCTGTTAAATTGTCCGTGGATGGCGGTTTTTAGCAATTGCCAGAGCAGGTACAAAAGCTGAAAATCATCAATCACGTTACCGATTACATTACTCCGAGCCTAACTCTCGGACCAATACTAATTGAAACTTGCCCTGAAATGTGTCGATATATTTTTTATTGCTCTCTACAAGTTCGTAGTTGGCCAATTTCCCTACCACTACTGCAATATAATTCATTAAATCTGTAAATTTGTCATGGCCAATGAAGAACCGGCGATTTCCGTTATACAGTTTTTTGTATAATAACAAATTTCCCTTAAAAATCAGCTGAAATTTTACGCTTGAAAATGAATAAATCGTTTCACATTTAAACATTTCCCCCCTAGAATTGTTAATTTTATAAGTATAGCGTACTAAAATGAGAACAAAAATAAAAAAAAACTTTCAATTACCTCTCGACGAATTTTCCGATAAATTTCGATTTAATATTTAAGATGTAATTTTTAAAAAATGTACAGTCTCGTCTGCATGATAATACCACAGTTTTAGTTCATTTTATTTTTGGATTTAGTTTGCGATCATTTAAAATTATATTTCGATTAAAAATTGTTATTTTTAACGAATACTATATATATATATATATATATATATATATATATATATATATATAGTATATATATTCATCATCATTATCTCCTCAACCATTCGGTCAGTGGGAAACCTATTCGTACATTTTAGCTGTACAGATACTGGCTTAGTGTACTAGGCAATTTTTTATATGCAGTACGAATGTATAGACAAACGCAAGACTACATTTGAAATTGATTAGTAATCGATTGATTTATCGTGATATACAGGTGCAGTCCCCCGTGTGTGTCTGCTATGTACTAGCTAGCGCGCATATGATGTTGTACGTGTAGTGGTTTTCCATTGTCTTTTGTATGATTCTATTAGCGAGTATTTTAATTTAATTTTTCGGTCCCCCGGGATCGAAACTTCCGTAACGGAAGCTAAGTCCTCTAGCAACTAGGCTATCGCGACGACTACATCGTTTTTAATATGAGGGTAGATATGGGCGTGCGTGTATATTTTTAATATGAAATACGAAGAATTATCGGCCGTTTGAATGGATTTTTATTTATACTTTTAAAGTATTGATTACGAGTGCGTGAAAAAGATAATATGTTTTTTAAACCGATAGACTGACAACTTTTTTTTTTTGTATCGCCGTGTACGGTTTGTACATTTCTTCAGATTCTAAATACTTGTAATAGTGATAATATTTAAACCATCCATTTTCCCTTGTTTTTTATATTAGTAATAAACGCACAAAAACGTTTTTCTTTTACTTAATCTGCATTGTATTGTATATGATTATGGGGGGGGGGCACTTTGTTGCCGAAACATGTCGCGCAATTTATTTAAAATTCAATTAAACATTTCCTAAAAACAGTGCGTTTATTGTTAATCAACGTACATTATTAAATACTTGTAATTATATTTCTTTCCGGTATATTTATCGTAAGAAAAATTGTTTTAAAATTTCTTAATTAAATATTTCAATACCTGCTTTAAAAGTTTTGTGATTTTTCCTCTTAAATTTAACGGTGAATTTTAATTTGTGCGAATAGTGATTGTAAAGTTTTTGCGTTTTACGTACGGCACCAGGGTAAAATGCAATGCCTCTAGTGTAGATTCAATGGTTGTGCAATGAAGTTACAATATACACCGAGCCTAGTTGACTTGTTCTAGAGGGGCTTGTTTCTTTCTTATTTTGCCACCATCCGCCCCTTCACATAACTTTTCTAGTATAAAATTATATTCTTATTCGATTTCAAAAGCTGCACGCATATATCACTAGCGAGTTGAGTTTCGAGACAACTCTAGAATGATACCTCCTCCCCGGTTTAGTAGCCGAGCATTTTAACCACACCGATAAATACAAAAAAAAAAAAATTAATTGCAACATTCAAAAAGAGGTAGCTTTCTACGGTGGAAAAATAAAGAATGTTTTTGATGATTGTCGGCGAAATTTTTTCAGAGAGTTTAACGAAAAGCGATATTTTTCAAAAAAATAAACTGGAATACTTTGTATCACGGTGAAAGAAAAGGAATAATTGTTCTGTGTGCGCATTAAAGTTGTACGAATATACGTAATTTCCAACGATACTGTCTGATGTCACCGTTGTAAAGTCTATATTCTCCAAAACACGATCCAAGATCTCTCTTCCGTCGTGAAGATTCTTGCAAAAACAATGAAAATATATTTATCTGAAAATATATTATCTGTCTTTTTCAGTTTCTTAAACTGTCTCTGGGACTTTCTTTCTTCGTTTAATTTCTGATATTTCCGATGTACCTGGCTATTGTGCTCCTGTATACATTAATGCAAGAAAGAGAAAAGCATGAAAAAAAAACAATCTTAATAAACATCAAAAAATTACGAAATTGAATTTTGGAATATATATATATATATATATATATATATATAAATAAATAAATAAAATTCTATATCTCTTTATAAGAAGAAGAAGAAGGAAAAATAATTTTTAAATATTGAAAACAAAAGTGAAACTACACGACGGTGCATTTTAACTTTCAACGAATATACATATATATATATATATATATATATATATATATATTGTATATATTTATATTGAACTAAAAAATACTAAATTCCACTCGATTACCGTTGAGTTTTAGCTAAAAAAATGAGTAAACCAAGAGTTGACATCGGTCGATATCACACTACATTAAATTTTTACACACAGCGCTAGAAGTAGGGCTAAAAGCATAAACGGAATACTTTTAGACAAAAAGAAAAGAAAATAAAAAAAGAAATTTTGGTAATACAATTTGCATCGTGTTCTTTTAAAAAAATTCTTCTGGCTAATTTACTGATAAATTGCTTACTACTCGAGGCAAATTGAACGAAAAATAGCTTTCTGGAAATTCTGGCAAAATTAGTGTTCAACTTCGCTGGCCGGAAACCGTTTCTAATCAAATTTCGTATATTGCTCTGGCGAATTGCGACCTCTTCATATCATCCGGGACTGCGTAATATCGACCCGATAACGTACTATTCATCTCGCAATTCGTTCAACTCTATAAGCAAAGGTCGCCGTTTGAGAGAAGCCCATCAAAAAGAAAAAAAAGAACAAAAAAAATCTAACCCAGTCAAGATTGCGGAACGTTAGAGGTTTATGCAACCGCTGAAAAAGGGGTTGTTAACTCCACTGTAAACAGAGAATAAACGAGAGATCGCAACACTTTACTATGTACGGTACATACACATACTTGACATATTCAACGTTGTATAGAATAACTAAACTGCGAAGAACTTTACCACTTATCTGTATGGCGATTGTATTTGAAAGACATTAGCGAATGTAAACGGGATAAATTCGAAAAATTGTACGTACGAAGGTTTAAAACGATATCTAATAACGGTTATAAAATAGAAATCAAATTTCCAGTACTTCGGTATATTTATTTTCAATACTTGAGCGTTAGTAACTGCCAAGAACCATAGTGCAGCAGCTAACGATGGAAAAGCTCAGCTTAAATTTATTTTTACTGTTCACTGATCTGAATTTTAAAACGATACGAAAACCGTTCAAGCTCACACATTTGACGACGGGACATTTGGAGAATTACGAACGTTCAACTTCCCTCATGCAGCGAGCTTTTTCTACTGTCGTCGGTTTTCTTAAACATGTTCTCCTCAGAAATCCCGTTCGCTCATTTTGAGATTTAAAATGAGGTAATTAAAAGAAAAGAAAAACAAACAACTATCGTCTTCTGTATTAAAAACGAAAAAACAATCATCGACAATGTCGATAGCGATGTTTCTAAAATTCACTAAAGAATAATTCAATTTGGATTCTTTTTCTCAAACACATTCACAAGAAGCATCGTGTCGTAGCTTCGAATATTCTCCATCGATATTATAATCAATTAACTCAAGCGATAACAGCATATCACTTTACAACTTTACCGGTAAACTCGGTATATCTAGTCACTCTAATGAGGGGGGGCGACCAGTAGCGGGAAACTGGGAAATGCGTCTCTTCGCTGGTAGCAGCGTGTAACTAGCGAAGAAATTAAAATTCGGTCACTGCGCGTGTAATAATTTAATGAATTCCCGGGGAGCCAGGGTGAAAAATTTCCTTAAAGCGATAGATGTAATTTTATCAAATGGAAAATTGAAGAGAGTGAAATTACAAAACGGCACGTTAAACGGAAAACCGGACTCAATGGTAGAAGGTGCGCGCGGAAATTTTCCGGGTAATTGCGAGCTCCACGTACAAATCAGCGAGAAAAATATCTCTCTGTCTGCGCTATAAAAAACGTTTTGCAATTTTTCGGAATCAGAGGAAGTAATTTGTGATTTGAAAATTACTTCAAAATTAATCAAGTAAATAATTAAAAATTGAGAACACTACTCAGTATTTGAAAATCTTAGCGACATCAGTTTACGTGATATTGACCCGTCGTAATAATAAGCGGAAGTAATTAAAAGTTGAGAATTTAAGAGCATCGAACATTAGAAAGAATTTGTTTAATAATTGACGAGGCTACCTGCGTAACACTTTTATTATAAAGTACAATTTCGAGAATTATATATAGTATACAGGGATATATATATATATATATATATATATGTAATAACATTTAGCGTTTAAATACTATTCATTAATAGAGAAACACGCATAGTTCTGAAATTATCATTTTTTTTAGTAAAATCAAAAATAATTAAACGAATACAATGCATAATTTGTCTCGAATCAGAAATTCCCATAGTCATAAAATGAAAACAAATGAAATCTAAAAGTCCGGTTAATCGGTGTGTCGATGGTAAAACGAATTAAAATCGAAATTACTGATGAAATATTTCTTTTAGTTTCCTTGATTGTTTTAAGCACTACTTCCTCGTGTATGCGCCTCTTTAGTACGGGGCGACCTTCTGAAATTAAATGTGTTGAATAAATGTAGATTTCTTTATATAACTGCATTATAAAAGTGTAAAGATGTACGCTGTGTACTTCTGCGAAAAACTATATCTTTGGTCGGGTAAAATTTTTTACGCGTTTGCAAATAAATTTACATATTATTGTGTATATAGCAGAATTATTATATTTATATCAGCGATTATATTTATTCCTACGATGACGATATTAGAAAATCTGATACAGTTTTTGCGTTACGAAAGTTGCTACAAAAATTGCTGCGCCAAAAACCGTATTAATTTGTTCTTCTATAGGTATTCATCATCATCATCATCACCATCATCACTATCACCATCATCACTTTCACCATCATCATCATCACCATCATCATCATCATCATAGCTGGAACTCGTATCCGAGTAGCCCATGTACACATACATTTGTTTAGCGGTACATGTGATTCCCGTAGTGGTGGTGACATTCGAATAGCTGATCCGGGCTAGTATCTCGTTACTTTTTCTTTTTCTTGTGCAGTTTCTTACGGTTATTTTCTACCACCCTCTGAGAGGCACCTTTTTCCATTCCTGCCGGCTTTGCGCAGCATTTTCCCAGTCCTTGTTGACATTCCCATCCCGAAATATGATTTTGTGGCATATTTTTTGTGCGCTACGAGCCCTGCGCCCTTCTACCAGTTAACCATGGAGAATACGCGTTTAGGTAAGCGGTGATCTTGCATTCGCACAACATGACCTATCCGTCTTAATTGCGATGTTAATATCAGTGTCTCTATTCGTTCCACACCTAAGCGCCTGAGAACTTCTTCATTGGTAATAGAGTCCGTCCATTTAATCTTCAGAACGTATCGAATTAGAGGCTGCGGGAATTGTTCAAGCTTACGGATATGACGTTTGTACAGTGTCCATGTTTCAGATCCGTATAACACAAGGATGGAATAATCACAGCGCGGAAGACTGCGGATTTTGTGGATATGGTTAAGTTTCAGCTGTGAAATACTGTGGTTTTTAATTTCGCGAATGCTGACGCAGCACTTTTAATTCGGTGGTGTATTTCGTTGTCTAGCGTATTGTCCGCACTGAGATGAGATCGGAGATACTGAAAACTTGTGACATTCTCCGGAGTTTCGCCTCGAATTTGTATGTTACTTTCGTGCCATTTTTACTTGACAATTTTTTTTCGGTTTTTTTCATGTTAATGCTTAAATTGAAATCTTTATACGTTTCGTCAAAGACATATATTGTAATATAGCCTGTGTAATTCGTGTTCAAAATGTGCTAGGATCGCGCAGTTGTCTGCATATTGGATTTCGGTTATGGTGCAGCTAGCTGTTTTAGTTTTAAGTTCAGTAATTTACCACCTCTTTTTTGGCCAATTCCTCTTGAATGTAATTTCTTATCGATAATGTCATCAAGACATTAAAAAGAATCGGAGCCAAGACACATTCCTGCTTTACACTAGCGCAGGCATTTACCGGTTTCGTTAACTTACCTTGAATCAGAACTTTCGCTTCATTGTCTATAATGTTGACTAATTTTTCTCGACAGGTATTATAGAAGAACTTTCACCTAGTGGTCTCCAGTAGTTTCACTACGGCGAGGTTCGAAGAATCGAGTTACGTATGTATCAGTTGAATAAAGTAATTTATTACTACAGATCGGTTTTATTAGTCTGAAAAAAATCGATCCCGATAGACATATTCCACGTTTAATCTTTTTTTTTTTTTCATTTGATCTAATTATCTTCAAATTGTTACAGAATTGTTTCTAAAACAATTTTTAAAAACCATGTTTCGCAATATTTTATGTAATATAACAGTAATAACAAACATTGACTAGCGACATGTTTCGGGGATTGTCTTCAAAACATGTCGGTGTATTAATTTTTAATAATCAAATTTAAATTTTTCTAGTCAATGTTTGTTATTCCTGCTATATTACACCGAATAATTTGTTTCATTTACAACTGAGAGAGAAATCTGTGAACTCATTAGTAAGCTGTTTAAAAACGTTATCGTTTAATGTGATATTTACCGATTGTGTGAAATCAATCGGTTCCGCTATGAATTTTACGTGATATTGCGTTTAAAATTGTTCTATAAAAATTGAAACACAAATATTGATTTGCGAGATTAATGATATCGTACCACGTTAAAAAGAGGTACAATTATTCGTAATATTGATGTTTCGTAGTTTCTATGGTAGGGGTAGTAGTTCAGATTTGTGTTATTTTCAAATAAATTTTGCAGTTTTGTAGCGTGTTTTTTTTTTTTTTTTTCGTTTTTTGGACACGGTTAATAAAGAAATTTTCGTAGAAATAATGCGAAGAGGAGAGTATAAATTGAATAGAAATCTGATATTAGAGATTAGAGATAGAACAGAGGGGGGTAGGAAACTTAAATATTAACATATGAAAATAAAGATTAGAATGTTCGGCTGAAAGAGAAGCACATTAAAAGAGTATATTCAAGAGGAAACTTAATCGTTTGAATAAAGAAGGCGGAATGTGAGAAGATGTTGGGGAAGAAGGAAATGAGAAAAAAGTTAATAAAAACGTAAGTGAATGATTAGAAGCGACGGTATTAAAGGAAAGAGTCATAGGAGCATGGAGAGAAAGATTAGTTTCGACAGATAGAGAGAAAGGTAGTGTATTGGAAAAGGACAAAATATAAATTATAGGGCTGAATTTAGAATTTTTCGTAAAGACAAAGAAGGTTGGAATGTAGGATTCCGGAGGAAAAGGCACGCGAGAGAACAGCAAGTCGAGCCAGAGGATCATTGTGCATTAAGATATTCACCAAATGTTGTTACTTTTTCTGCATTTTCGATAATCTTGGAAGTGAGATAGATCATCTGAAATTTAAGTTCTTTATTCCGTTATTCTTTATCGTTTTGTTCGATATAATTATTATAATTAGTTGTACCCGGAAGTGTTTCGTACATGATGGAAAGGAGTATTCTGTAATGCGAATAATTTTTGATTCGTTGTCCCACATTGGAAATAATAAGACACACTATTTCAACTTTAATTACCATAAATAAAATCACAAAAAAAAAAAAAAAAAAAAAAAAAAGACATAACCAAAAATTATAAAAATGCCGGCTGGTTTTAGATAACTTGATTCGTATTTACGAATAGCATGAATATCGATGTAAACCTCTTCTTGCATTTATTGTGCATGGTTTCCGGATTTCCTCTAGTACTACTAACCTTCTCTGCCTGGTTCCACTCTAATCTGCGGACAGCTCGAAATTTTATTTCTGACGCTTGAAGGTGTTATTGAATATGAAAAATTTTGGATTTTTTAAAACTTACTCTACTTATTAATAACTCAAAAAAAATCCTTCTAAATTTAATTCACCATTACGGCCGTAATTTTACATAAATTCCGATATTATAACCAACGGTCATGTCTATTTGATACTCGAAAACCTGCTGGCAGAGACCGATTTTTAATATAATTCCTCTTCTCGGTAGCGATAATTCTGCGCCTGGTGTACTTATGCGCGAGCACAAACTACGTGATCCATTTAACAAAACAGACCTTTTAGTGCATACACGTCGTCATATCGCGTCGGTGCTGTGTAATATAACCCGGTATATGTATATAATAACTTGGTATAGTTCGCGGTTCGGAGATGCACAAAATCATCTTCACTATTAAAACTGCTTTACAGTAGCTAATCATTTTCGCACTTTTATATCGTTTCCGAATTAATTACGACAATTTAGAATACTTGAAATAGGCGCGATGTTCGTATCAATATCGATCGAGTTCAGAGTATCGAAACTAGTCGGTTTTTTTTTTTTTTTTTTGATTTTCTTATTTACGTAATTAAATGATTTTTGAACGGTCGACAGAAAACGGTTTGCATCGTTTTTCGGTGATCTGGCTGGATAATTTTCATTTATTATATTTCCGGTCAAAACTGCGCCTGATTAAAAAAAAAAAAAAAAAAGAAACGAAATAAAATAAAAATAAACTCTCTTTATCGTATTGTTTTTAATGAAGATCGCACCGAATCAGGAGTGAGGGAAACCACACGGTTAACAGTACCAACACAGATAACGATTCTAATTCAAAAAGGAAATAGCGAAAGTAAACATTTCGAATTAAGACTATAATTGTTCTCTTATGTATCTGCAAGCCTTACGATTGTTGTTGAAGTCGGAAGCTCTGAAGTGAGATGACTTGCCAATTTGGAAGTTACAGAAAACACCAATTACAGATGTGTATATCATAGGAAATAAAGCGCACCCCATGCGCCTGCTAATGAAGTTATTATTTAAAGGCCAGTTGTTTTGTGGAGAATGTGAAAAGCACTAGTCTTTTTCGAAGATTGAGTGGGAAAATTACATTCAGTTCGTAAAAACGGAACAAAGTCAGAATATTAGCTAGTGAAGAAGCCGGTGTCGGTTAGAAAAGGCGCGATTGTTAACGCTGATTACGGCCATCTTCCCGGTAAATTCCTTAATTAAACTTCCATCCTGCGAAATTCTTTCCAACATCAGTTAACCATTTATTTCAACTTCTGTCAGCGATTCCGCTGCTGTAATTTCCTTCTTCGAAGCTAGTCTCACTTTTTTTCCCCCTTTCGAAATATTTTCATCGATCATATCATACTACACATCTTAAGAACGCCATTATTTCTTCCAATTTCTTCCAACGAATTTTTCAACTGACAGGTTAACATATTAACTTCGTCTTATAATGTAACCATCGCAACTTTGAAGATTGGATTTGTTTTTTTCTCATTTGAGCTGTTGTGTATATGTTCTTTGTGTGCACCCAGAGGTTCATTTCTGTTATGTACCATGCAAAATTATCGATGCCCGTGCGCGTACAATTGCTATTTTTCGATTTCTTAAAAATCGATATAAACCTAATTAAATTTCCGTGTTATATTCTTTTTTTTTTTTGACGTACGTATTTTTTTTTCTTCCGAATTTACAATTCATTTCCTTCACCATTGCTTTTCGATAATTCGTCTTTTTCGTCTTCATTATAATGTCTTTCTTCTTTTTTATTCGCTGTCTGCTTCCAGATGTTGTCACTCATGATGACTTATAGGCGTAATGCGCGTTATTTATCTCTTTCTTTGCTTTCCGCATCGTGTCTTGTATTGTCGAGTCCGTTAGTTTACTTAAATATTAATTCAACCCATGCATTTATTTTTTTTTTTTTAGTTTGTACGTATCCGTAAAAATACTTAACCACAATTTTCTGTTTACTGTTATTCTTTATTTTATTTACTTTTTTTGATTATTCGCTTCCTGCTTGTTTTATTTTACTACAATTATATTTCATTAATATTTTTTTATCTTCTTAAAACCGTATTTAAATTTTATCCTTTACAGTTTATTTTTTCTCTCTTTTTTGGGCTTCGACAACATAACCAACAGGCCGTCTCCTTGATAGTTGTCTCGAGTATATTATTTTTATTATCGTATTGTTTTACTAAGCGTAATTCTAATTAAATGAGTAACTGGTATATCATTTTTTTTTTTTTTTTTTTTTTTCTTTAATAAGAGTAATTGAAAGTAACAAACACGCCAAGATTGAATGGTATAGCGTTCTTTGTCAGATTCCATTCTTTGTGACTCCTAATTGCTGCTATATAAATATCGTCCGTTGCTAACAAGCCCAGAGAAAACCCCAAACGAGAAAAAAAAAAGGAAGAATATTAAATTGAGTTAGTAATGTTTTTTTCTTCACGAAGAATATCTCATCTTTGGTGTTAGAAAAAAAAAAAAAATAAAATACAAATAAAGATTAATGTATACTACGTTTAAATCCGAAAAAGAGCCAAATTTTTTTAAACTTTTTTTTTCTTTTTCTTAGAAAAGATAAAAAAAACCTTTAAATATTGAAATATAGAAGAAAAAAAAAAAGAGAGTGTTAATATCTATCGATATTGTTCTTTGGTTTTCCGATATTAAAAGTGGTTTACCGGGTCTTGTTTGAATAAACAGTATTTTCTCTTTTTTTTTTATTAATGAAGATACGGAATGTTCTTGCAGAGAAAACTATTACCAGCATATATTTTAATATTTATTCTTAAGATGTTTCTCGCATTCGATTTAAAATATCGCCTTATTTTTTAATTTTTATAGTTAATCTAAAATTTCAATTTAAATCGATATTAATGCATTCATTTTAAAGCGCGAAAGTGTTTAATTATACCGAAATGATATCGTTTATAAATTTTAATGTATAATTTAATCGTAACAATGGAGGTTTAATACTATATACCGTAACAACGTAAAAATTCAAGAAACGTTATAACTTCGCGGCCGTATAAATTGGCACAGCTAACTGAGCAGCTTTTCATTGCTTTTTCCGGAAAATTCGTACATTTTTATCGGGAGATCTGTGCAACTTTAATCAGGCCGTTTCAATCTATCGTTACATTATAAGCTAATTTTTTTACGCTACTCCTCACACGTTCATCATATCGCCGGCTATTCGAATCGAGATTTACTTTTTTCCCTTTTCCTCCATTTTCTTTCTTCTTCCCCCCCCCTTTTTTTTCAAATATTAATCTAAATTTCTTACAATCAGATGAAATGGACGAAAAATACGAGATACACATTAACCACTTTAAGCTGTTGTTACTGAAAACATTCGCTCCCCGACTGAAAACTGTCTTTGTGTATAATTATGTCGAATATAACCTGTGACTGAAAAATCGCGCCTTTTGAAGTTCCAAGCATAGATCGAATTCGAAGTCCTCTTTCTCTCCATACAACCATCGTTTATTTATAGACTCTTCTATCGGGCATTCTTTTACTCAAAGATAACTCCCTTTAATTCGAAGGTAAAATTAAAAAAACTCAAACAATAAATTATTTTCTTTAAGAATGACGTAGTCAATTGAAATTTATTCATTTATAAGTATTATTGAGAAGAACTGTCATTCTAATTGCTGTTCCCATGGCCAGATTCAAAGAATTGAGTTGTATATATTTATGTACATATATATGTGATTGTAATATGGTTTGCCTACTTGCGGTACATTTGTAGCAATCGCTTCTCCTTTCTGTCAGTTCTATCCTAACGACAGCAATTTAATTTGCGATGCCAACCACATTTTCTTTGAATGTTCTGCTCTTTCCGCTGAACGTTCGTGCTTCTACCTCCAGCTCCTGGGCTTGTTTCTTCTTACACTCTGTAACACTTTCTTCCTTCTTGCGCTTCCTTCGCCCCCATAGTCACCATTATCGTTTCTTCAATTTATGGCCGCGTTAAAATCTGTTTTGTTTTCTTCCTTCTAGTACAGTAGTTCTTAACCTTTGGGTGATGAGGGACCACCATTTGATAAAATTTCTGTCTTGCCATGGACCATTAAAAGTGAGTAATATATAAAGTAAATGTAAAAAAATAAAGAGTTGTTCTATCTATCTATAAATATAAGACACGCATAAAATTGTTCAGAGCCAACAGTATCTTAATTTTTTTACGAAAATTTTACATTATGCAAGTAAATATATTAATTTAATGCGATTTTTGTGGCTGCATACTTTTAACTAACTTCTGAATCCTTGGTTCAGTGCTACTCAAAGCCAAATGCATGTCTGTTAATTATCAAGAGCGCCGAGAACCCCTGCTCGCATAGATATATATGGATATATATGGATATATGGATATGGATATATATGGATATATATGGATAATAAAGTTCGGTAACGTACAGAAATTTCTTGAATCTTTGGGAAAGAAATCGCCCTTTCAACTTGTCTCTCGAATATATCTCTCAAGTTACTATTGCGTTGCATTTCAATCATATCTTCATGAATTTTATCATGGCCTTTGGAAACGTTGATCGCATTCCGAACACATTTGTCCTCACAGTCAATAGCGATTGAATTCACTTTTTAAATTTTTCAAATGGAGGTTCTTTTGTTTTTCGCCCTCTAATCTCAGCCGCTGCCTGTCAATAATTCGATTCGGCGCACTATGGGGTATTTGATCCTAAAAGCTGGCCAAAATTCCAATTCGTAAAACAGATAATCTTTCAGGAAAAACAATTACCGGAGCTACGTAAAGAGTCTGCGAAGCAAATGGGACAGTTGGGTTTTACCTAAGCTATGCATTATTGTCGCTAGGTCACTTCAAACTTACCGTTTGCTAACAGTGGTCGTGTCATTTGTTGATATACTATAGACTCGTTCTCATTAAAAATTCTGTAGTTTGGTTTTGTGCATAAGTTTAAGAATTTTTTAATATGGGTTCTTCAAAACCAGGTAGGGTTTATCAATTTGCATGATATTTTTAATAAAAATAATATTTTATTCATGTAATATATTAATCACATAATTCAGGTGATAAAATTTTGCTATTTCAGACATTGGCAATGCAAAAATTAATTGTTTTGATTTACTTCTAAGCTTTTCTAACAATTGTAGTATATCTTGAAATAAAGTAAATTTATCGTAGAAGGCATTCCTATCAAAAAAATTTTTGAGTAAAATTGCGTTTTTGTGTTTTATGAATTTTTTCCTATATACCATCAATATTATTTTAATATATGAAAAATTATGTTATTTTAGTTCTTCTTTTGTAGGATCCTCGGGGGTTAAATGTATATTGAGAAAAGATTTATGCACTATAATTAGAGAATCAGAAACCTTTGAGAAAAAAAGTCGAATTTATAGCTAAATATATTGTACAGAAATATCGTAAAAGCGCAGATCATCAAAAGGAGTTCAAGCACAAATAATCTTTAATAAAGCATCAGTTTACAATCAACAATGGAAGGCAGCACAAAGAAAGAAAGATGTGTTTGAAAAAAACAACAGTGAATAAATAAATTACCAACAACAGAATGGCAGGCAAGATCAAGAGCTCACAAAAAAAATACAGTCAAAACAAGAAAACAAGAAATACAGGATAATTTTCAAAAATGAGACGGGTCTTACAGTTGATGTTCCCAATGCTGGATTCGGAAATACAAATGATGGGAATAAAGCAGGCGCTTTTTTAACAACCATGAGTTGTCGTCTAAGATAACTGGAGTTGATCTAAATTTAATATATAGATTAAAAATTATTTTAGAAGTTCTATCAAGTGGACACAAAATTAATTTCAAAACATTTGAAGAATATACAAAAGAGACAGCAGAACTTTATGTTCGATTATACTCATGGTATCCGATATCCCCGATCATGCACCAAATTTTAAGACATGGTCCACAAATTATTGATAGCTTCCTTCTGCTTATAGGGCAGCTGTCTGAAGAGGCTACAGAAGCGAGGAATAAACATTTTCGGTCGTACAAACTAAATTATGCAAGGAAATGTTCTCGAGAAGTATGTAAATTGGATATTATAAATAAGTTTCTTCTCACTTCTGACCCATTAGTTACGGGCATGAGACAAAAATGTTAGAGTAAGATGAGTTGTTTTTTAAAAGAAAACAATCGAATTACTCTTACCTGGTGGAAGCGGAAGTCCTAAAGAACTTGAACCTGTCGAAGAAAGTAGTGAAGAGGAGAGTAATTTATAATAATGTTCTGTAAATTTTTATAAAAAAAGAAATATTTTATAATTTCTTTTCTTTTTTTATAAAGAATCAAAAGTTTTATTAAAATTTAACAAAATTTTGTTTAATTTTCGATAAATATTGATAAAATCACAAAAATATTCTTTTTATACTAAAAAAATAATTTTGGCCAGCTTTTTGGGTCAAATACCCCATAGTGCGGCGTATCAAACGCAGAAAAGTTTCCTGTTTCGACTTGTTGATCCGTAGCTCGATTTTAGTGATAAATTCACTAATTTCATCTTCATACGCAAATATATTGCTGGCGCCCTGCAACTTCAAATTTCCCGACCCTTGTAGTTGAGGGTTCAATTTATTCAGTTACGCTCGAAAAAAGGTCAACCAAATAAGCATAACACATTTGAAATTTGGACTCGCAGAACTGATCCGGCAACTCTTTGGTCTCCTACTTAGTTAGTTAATAATATGTTGTGTACTTCCTCTTTCAATTTGTACAACCTTGACAGCATATTTCCTTTGGAAAGGCAATTCCGTATGAAAAAGCGGAGTTTCATGTTCAGAGTTCATATTAGAGCACGATTGTTTGAAGAGACGAGTATATTTAAGTGTACTCTTTTTAATGAAGTTAACTACTTTTATAGCTGTTTCCATCGCAATAGCAAAGCATTTGCCGGGAGCGTTTTCATAATTGCAGATGGGTTTTTTGTCAACGCTACAAGACCAGAGCGGGAACGAAGCATAGCAGGAGCACCGTCCTCCGTACAAAGCCCTGTAAGCTTTTGCCACACATAAGTGTCCAAGTTTCTCTAAATACTGACTTATTACATCCGTAACATCTGCGTCTTGCGACGTCGTTTCCAATTCTTAAGAAATGTAGTTACTCCTCTTTAAACGTTTTATTGTCATTCAAAAATCCGAATAAACAAAAGTAACCGACAACATTCTGAAATTTCGGTACACTCATCACATTGTAGCGTAAAATAAGAACTACATTTTATCTTGTTCTTCAGTATCATTTGACATTTTTTGAATACGCGACTTCACTGCGTCGTTTGAAAGTGGTATTTCACGAATTTTCTCTCAAGCTTCCTGCCCTAAAAGCTCTTCTACAGCTTTAAGCATACAAGGCTTTATTACAGATTCACCGATTATGTACGCTTTTTTGGATTTCGCAATCAATTTTGAAGTTTCAAACAATACAGCTAATGATTTTTTGAAATGTTGCATAACTTGTTCCACTGGGTTCAAGTTCTAACTTTTTACAGATTTTCCCTTTGAAGAATTCTTACGGACAGTCACAATAATTCGGTTGACGTTCTAACTTTTTCGGCTTTAAAGCATCATTGGCAAGAACAGTTGTGCATAGTACGCAATTGAGGTCTAGTCTCCCGATTTACAGTTTAACGTAATCGCCGTCAGACTTTCGTTTCGGTGGAATTTTTCTGAAAACAAAATAATCATATTATTCCCGCCTACTTAGTAACCTATATGTGTACAGCGTACATTAATACTTGAAAGTGGTCACAGAAAAAATATGAATAAAACATACCTAACTTTAATGACACAAACCTCTGGAACTAGGGTACAAAGTAAATCGCAACTGAAAAGAAATCTAGCAAATTTGATAATGTGACGTAATAAGGTAAAATGTTAAATGTGACATCCACAGTACCTACTCAGAATTAACGCGCGACATAAACAAGACAGACAAGGTTTATTTTACTTCCGTATTGAAGCAGTTAATTACTATAAAGACCTTCGTTGACCAAAGATATTTGCCTTTTGTCGACTCGTTGTCGCTTATTTAATATTTTTAGGATGGCTTCACGGACCACTTCGACTGCTTCCAGAGACCATTAGTGGACCGCGGACCACCGGTTATGAACCGCTGTTTTAGTATGTTAAACTTTGGCGAGCCTCAAAAAAAAAAAAATTATCGATTTTACTCTGGGTATTTATAATTAATTATAGGGTCATTGCCCTTGGTTGGCGTTCCCAAAAAAAAAAAAAAAAAAAAAAAAAACAAAGACACCTCTAAACATCTCCCGTTTTAAAAATAGCAGCCCAGTTCGGTTAAAGATAAAATTAGTCAATTTCTTCTGCGGCGCAGTGTTCTGAAAACGAGAAATAATTTTTTTGTCTGGAATGTCATAACTGCTTCATTAAACTCGTTCGCGGGTTGAAGGAAAAATAAAAAAGTACACCGTGCAACAGCTCCAATCAATTTCTTCCCTCTTATTTCCGTTTTTCCTTTAGGCCCTATAATTTTAAAGAAAACACCGAAAACGTCAATTTTATATATTCAAAAGGAAATGGAAGACACAAAAAAAAAAAAAAAATTCTTTCTTTTAGAAGTTTTTCAATCAAATTTAGACGGAAAACTATTTCGAGCAATTATTTAAGCTACGATTCTCGATACATGTCCTTGATCCAGTTCGGATCTATTGCGATTGTCACGATGGTCACTAGCAGAGTTCCCCGTGAATTTTTTTTGTTTTTTTTCAGTTAACTAAGAGATTATTATTATAACGTATCCGGTCGTTTTAAATGCCTCTGGCCGCCAAAAATTTTAGAAACTTGACAGTTTCCTTGTCAATATCCTGAATTTAGTTTCTTTCAAAATCTCCAAATATCATGCTGCGATTCGCCACGATCGTACTGAACGTTTTCTGTCGAAGCCCATTTTACTAACAATAAGTTATTCTAGGCTGTACGTAATCTGTTTAGTGTTCCCCATTCAGGCAGGCGCATTTCGGGAGAGATTCTTTTGGTTTCTCTTCTGTGGCCGGTGTTGCTCTACAAACGAAGCCGTTCAGTGTGATCTTTGCGACATTTGTCCGAATTATGTTGCTCGTTACAAAAAGCCGTTCTAGTTCAGGTTCTGAAAATTATTGTCTTTTTCTATTTAATTTTCCAGAAGATCTTGAATTATTATTATTATTATTATTATTTTGGTCAATTAGTTAATACGATAAAATAATGATCAATCAAACTGAATATCTTAAGAATAAATATTAAATAAAATCTACTCTCAGGAATATTTTGTGTATGATCCATAGTACTGGAAAAGAGATATTAGCCAAAAGACAAACAATGCAGCGAATTAATCACTGTTTTTCAGATTCAAACATATGTTAGTACATACCACATTGTTCGTTTTTTTTAATATTCTTTTGAATTTTTTTTTTTTCTTTTTCGAATATTTTCGGCAAAACCATCATTGTTTAAGTAGGTTTTTACAATCATTATTTTGATAGTCATGAAGCTAAAATTCGGTCAGTTTAAAAACGAACGAACGATGTGGAAATAATGCTTTCTCAGAGTATTGTTAATCAATTTTTACTTCTTAATCAGGCTACAAAATTCATCATCAATTTCACCATCGCAGAAATTACAGAAAAAAAAAAAGAAAAGAAAAATGAATAAAACAATAAAACAACAAAGAAAAAAAATTACTAAAATTAAGCAGTGAGGTCGTAGAGCATTTTTAAAAATATCAAGCCGACCGAAAAAAAAAGTACAAAAAAAAATTTGAAAAATCAGCAAGAAATATACTTGTGTGTATACATTTGGAAAAAAAAAAACAAAAAAAAAAAATCGAGCGCTTTTATTTTTTTATAATTTACGCGCAGAAGTTTGTAGGGTCTTACAAATTTTACGGCCTTGAATAATAAACTGGTAGTAAATATTGCACAGGAGGGAGTGTCGGGTTTTCTCTTCTATTTTCCTGGTGTTAATGTCATTCGAAGCGGACACTGTATCAGTGGAAACTTTTCACTTGTAAAATACGACTTCTCAGTCGGTTAATGAAATTTTTAGTCATTTACAAAAAAATGTTTATCTTCTAAAGACTACCGTATTCCGGTCACACTTTCATCGCAGAACACTCTGCTGCAGTATTGCCAGAGTCATCGCCGGCAAGTTCCGCTTTGTACTTTAGGGTTCGCAAGTAAAAATATAATTATTTCTGAAAGCCAGCGTTAAAAACACACTTTTACACTGCAAGTGTTAATGAAGGAATAAAACTTTGCCTGCTAATTTATTTTTATTATTCCTCCACACGGGCGGAAGGAGGTGGAATAAAACGCTGTTTTTCAGACAGTAGCGACGCAGTTCAAATACTACTTGAGAAACATCGCGCTTTGTAATTTTTACAATTAATAAATCCTTAATGTGTAAGAAAAAATGTTTAACATATACAAATGACTGTGCCATTTTTTATACGGACGGAGGGTGAAATCGTGCACTATTTTCGTATATATTGATTATATGTAACGTTAAGGAATACTCTATAGCTGACTCTCTACATCTGACGACGGTCCAGCATATGCGTCCTCCAAGTGTGCCGAGCTTTTAAATATACAAACGCAATACGTATATCTTATTTCAGTAAATTTTTGTTGAGGTTGTTCCAAAAGAATGATCCCTTTTTATTGGACGCAATCGTGACGATGAAGTTTCACTGAAGAAAAATACAGCGTAAGTTGTGTTTTTATTTTACACACCCTTCTTAGTCGTAGAAAAAGGAAAACGGTAAAAAACATCAGATTCCGGGCAGAGTGTATCATATGAATGGGACGATAGATTGTACTCGGGGCTAATAACGAAATATGTAGCATATAGCTCTTAACGTAGTATCCGAATTTTTTGAAACTACAAAGTGTGTGTGCTTGCGCCAAAACAGGTAAAAATTATCGAATAGTCAGGCGGAAGTGAGGGGACAATTATTTCATCGAAGCCATCTATGTACGTCAAATGCGATAGTCCTTATGAATCGATCGAAAGTCAAACATTGACAATCCTGCCGCGCTGCGCATAAAATATTGCCATTATCACTATATCCATACAGCGAGGATATGCGAACAGAGGTAGTCACGAAACAAAAGCAAGGCCATTCAAATCAGTGGTAGTTCCATTTAATATACCTGAATTAATTCGCGATACTATACAGAAGGTGTCAATTCGAAACAAAGAAGGATACCGAGACGATGACACTTGCAAGAATTTCTATGTGACCTATAAGCGAATAAGCCGTTGTGTGATTCATAGAAAAGTTCGATACAGAGTTTTAGCCTGACAGTTGGTGTTGTAGATGACATTTCTAGACTGTTTGCCTAATCGCTTTTTTGTTTTTCTTTTTTTCATTTTATTCTTTGACATTGAAAAGAGTGGTGAGCTTTAGACGGTTCTAAGGTAAACTATATAATTACTAAAAAATCTCATTGTCTGTACGTTTAAACAATGTTGCTGATGGAAAACGATTGATGAGGTTTTTTTTTTGGTATTTTTTACGAAAGAACGTAAAAGCAAAATGAGTATAGACGTTTGGTGTGTCGGGAAGATTGGTGGTATTAAGCGCTTTCCATAATGTGCTTTCTAGTGTGACTTATATGGTATTGTAAATAGTTTTCGTTTTGGGATGGCCCGGCTTTGCTTTCAAAAGGGTTACTTCTCGAATGTAACGAATATTCGATTTCAGATATTGGGTGCATGTACTAGATGACTGAAAACCTATACGGCACCACAAGCAGCTTAACCATACTGTTGTAGACTACTGAGAGCTACATATTTGTATAATTTTAAAGAGAGAAACGTTGCCCCGTGAAAATCGAGCCACTGTAGAAACTGCGTCGGGAAACACATAAAATGAGATAAAATGTCTACTCTTAAAATGTGTATCATAGTAAAAATTCAGTAATAATAAAGATGTAACTCCGTGATTTTATTTTCTTGTATATGTAGCTCTGTAGTATTCATGAGGATATATATACATATGTAATACAAATGCTTACTATGCGAAACTACACTATTGCGGCGGATATTTTAAATGATTAATCTTTAATCGCTTTGCGCAATCCCAACGCACATACATGCATCGATTTCAGACTTTCATGCGACATCTACATTTAAGAGATTTTACTAGTTCTCGACCTCAACGCTCAGATTTAATAAGTTCGACAGTCGCTGTCGCGACGGCAATACATATATACACGTATTATGTATATGTATAGCAATGTTCGTGAAAATTATTTTAATAAACTGATAATAACAGATGGGGCTATTATGATTTGTGACCGTAAACACCCCTATAGCTTCTTTTATTAATACGTTTGCAATTATAAACTAGATTTCAAAGCGCATATAATCAGATTAAACGTCAAGAATTTTAGTAGCGAACTGGCGTCAACTTGGCCGCAATTTTTTTGACTTCCTTTACTTTTGTTGGCATAGCAAATATTTTCCGTGAAGAGCAATAAACTGTACTTATATAATGTAAGCGCAAGTAAACAAGGGAAGTAATGTTTAATTGAAATATAATTATTATAGTTTCCCACGATGACTTGGAAAATGGTCGAAGAAAAGTTCTTTCAAATTACCTCACGACATTTTCGTAATATTCAAATTAATTTTTTGCCTCTGTTCCGTTTTAATCTATTATTTGTTCGTCCGAGACTTTATGAAGACTTTGCCCGTTGGAATCAGTCCAGCTGAATCAAATATCAACCAAACGGACGGCAAACGGTTTGAATTTTCCGTTTATCCATTGTATTTTATCTGACAACGTCCAAGCATCAGTCATCTTATAGAAATATACTTCTGCATAAACCCTGTCGGAACGTCCGCAGTTAAATTCAGCTAATAATTTAATTAGTAAATATAGTTGTACACTGAAACAACTAGTTCATTTAACGATACTAATTAATTGAATGTGCTTGCAGCTTTTTTCAGTTGTACATTTTATTGCATTTTTTACTAACTATATATTACTTCTTCTATAAATTTATATATACTCACAGACAGGCCACTCGAGACGTAACATTTGTGCATTTACTATTTAAACGCATTGCGACACATTATATGGTCTTCCTTCTTAAAAATAGCCCTTATTAATTTTTTCCGAATTCCTTTTTTCCTGTTTATATCTAAACAAAGCGTGTTGAATAATATTAAGTTTTTCTAAATAACAATCACTCGATTAAATAAAAAACTTTTGACACTTTTTATTAAACGATTTTAATTCTAAGTAAGGTGAGATTTACTGAACTAATATAGTCAGAAATAAATGGTTGGATTTTATTTTTATCATTCACTAGCAATTTTTTATTCTGTGTTGAATTTTCAATTTTATTTCTGGCTATATTTAAAATATTTCCATTTACGATGAGCACAACATTTTTTAGTTTATTGTAAATAGCGCGACTCCTGCAGGTTAAAACACTGTTCAGATTACGATTTCTCTTTATTACATAAACAATAGTTAATTGTGCGGTGGGTGACTGCGCAAGTGGAACGAGCAGGGTTTGCCCTCTAATATATAATACATATATATATATATATATCATAATATTTAAAGTTCTGATATGTTTCTTGTTTAAAGCCACAACGCGTTCAAACCGCTCAAGCGATCGAATTCATATTCTCAACATATGGTAGTTAGATTGCGAGGATAGTTTGCAGGTTAATGCTATCAGGTGCGGCGATAAGGCCTGGTGGAACTCGAAAACTGTCAAATTATTGTGTTGGATATCCAAAAGTGTGTATTTCGAATTTCAACATAGTTTTAATCGAAAACCCCAGTGGGTTTTGCTGAGGGGGATGCGGTTCAAGAAGTTAAATTAAAGATTTTTAAAATAACTTCATTTGTCCCTTCGTTTGGCGGTTAACGAATAATATTCAGATTATTTTGTAATCATTAGTATAGTATATTTTAAAATCATCTAAAAATGTTACAGTCAATATATGGTGCTTTGTAAACGTTTTTTATTCAATCTATTTAAAATATTCGGCTAGGTAATTTAGTAATTACGTAGTGTATTAAATACTTCAATAGAATATTTTACTGATGAATGAGAAAATGCCGGAAAGCGAATGGGTGAGTAGGAACAGTTTATTGATTAAATAAATAATATGAAACTGGCGGAATGCTACGGAACAAATTAAAAGCTGATAACAGTGATCAAAGAAAATGTATCCAAAAAGATGATAAATGTACTGGCGACTAGTACATATATATTAATTACAACGTAATTCTTTGGCTACCTTCATTAGAAAAAATGTCCTGATTTTATGTAACGCAAAGTGTCCCAATTTTATGTAACGCAAAATGTTCCAATTTTATGTAACGTTTGTTATATTTTATAGGATTTTTGTTATTGTTATTTAAAAAATGTCACAATTTTATGTAACGAAAAAGTGATTTAATTTTATATAATGAAAGTTAAATGTTAGTATAGGATTTTTGTTATTATGTTTTTTTTTTTTGTGTTGATACCAGTAAGAATTACATTGTAAGTTTTGATCATTTTATACAAGGTATAGAAGAGGGAGAGACAGAAGTGAAATCAAGAGGGGTCAAGGGGCAGAGCACCTTCCGAGGCCAAAATGGCCGAGTTTAAATATATATATATATATATTTATACAATGTATTTAATAATGAGAACGTCGTTCTTATGGCAGGGGTTGTGTGAAAAGTTTGTTATGAAATATGTAGCGTTTATTTGTCACGTTTTTTTAATAAATACACATAAAAATCGAAATAAAACTGAAAACTGTTATTTTAATTTTTCCGGCAAACTCAAAAGAGAAAAAATAAGATTGACACAGTGGACTAAAAGACCTCTCTTGATTAAGGAATTACAGAAGAACTTTGAGGGTCCGAGAGGATTGCTTAAGTCTGAAAAACAAAGTTGTATATAAATGTAATATGTGTGTTTAAGTGTGCAGAAAAGATTTGTTAGGAAAAAGATATCTTAGGTTTCGTTATACAACCGTTTATTGATTTAATTTATTTATTAATTCGACAACGGCAATTGTTCTTTATTTAACTTTTAGTTATATTGATAATTTAGTCTTTATTGTAATTTGTGGTATGACACGTCTTGGCCTTGAGTTATTTTGGTTTCCTGTCCCGGTCGAACGGTACTAGCGGTAACCAACCTTTTTGCCGTTGCCTTCAGGTAATGGAAAAAGACAGGAATTACGCTTATATAGGGGAACGTTTGAAAATAATGGCGATGTATGAAGGATTCATTGAAGCTTACTGTTCAAAACGGAAAATTGTTTTTTTATTTCATCAGTGCGTATGATTAAAATTTTTCTTTTACTTCCGTCCTATCAGTGGCGTAGCTAGCATGGGTGGCACGCGGGGCGGATATTGTAGGTGTTACCCCAAAACTCAATCAAAACTGTTAAAATAAAAATTAAAAGTAATAATAATTTACGTTTTATTAAAATATTACAAATTATTTTTATATATTATGTGAAACAAATTTAGTTAATAAAAAATTAAAATTTCTTCCTTCTAGCTTTAACACTTGCAAACTCCGAAATCGCGTCATCAAAATTTATATTTTGTGTTGCTTCATGTTCTATCGTTAAAATACCAAGATTGTTTAATCTGGTTTCAGTCATTGTAGATCGCAAGTAATTTTTAATTAATTTTAATTTGCTGAAACTCCTCTCACATGAAGCAACTGATACACATATTGTTATAAATAACTTTAGTGCGACCGTTAGATTCGGAAGAGATTCTGTAAAATCCCATTCCACAATGAATTTCAAATAGTCCAGAGTCACCCAATTAGAAACAGTAATATTGGCCGCTTTTAAATGTCTTCTCAGTCTTGGTATCTCTAAGAGGAGTTCTGTTCCCGATACCTCATCGTAAAGGCCAGTAAATTTTGATATAGCAAATTTTAACTGTTCAGTGTTTGCCAAAAGCAAAGTCTTTGACTGCACAACCTCAAATAATGAGGCTACATCTTTAATGGACTTTAATCTTGTTTCGAGTTCAATATTGAATCTGTCAAGACATTCTATCATGTCCTTTTGAAGTTCCGCTCTAAGTGTAATTCCAGCATCGGTGGACGATGCTAACTCACCGGGCATGCGTTTCTTGTGACGAATTCGTCGTTCCATCGAAATGTTGTATTCTTCCGATTTTTTTTACAGCAAAATCTATTGCTTCTTCTACTAGATGCAACCGTTTCTCTTCAGTGAAAAGACGAAGTGCTTCTAGTTTTACGGCTATTTGATCAACACTTAAGCCTTTACTTTGTAATGCAGTCTGAGTATTGTTCACTTCCCTTAGCACATCATTCCAAAAGAAAAGATAGCAAAGAAATGAGAAATTGCACGCAGCAGGCATAAGGTTTTGTGCAGCTCCTCTGGTGTCTAAATTTGCTTCTTGGTCACATAGTTCCTCAATTGCAGAAATAATCCCATCAAAATTTTCTGCCAATACTTTTACTGCAGCATAATGAACACTCCAGCGCGTTGTCGAAAGTCTTTTAACAGATGCTTTGCTGTGACTGAGGAGCACTTCCCAGCGGCTTGTGGAAGCACAAAAAAAGTTGAATATTGTCTCTACTGCTTCGAAAAATGTAACACAAGTCACATTTTGTGCGAACGAATGTTGGCCACATAAATTAATTGAATGATCTATACAACCAATAAAAATTGCTTTGTTGTTTTTTTCTTTTATAATAGCTTGCACTCCTCCGTGCATGCCACTCATAACTGCTGCATTATCATAACCTTGAGAACGACACATCATAATATTTAAACCATCGTTTTCAAGCTTCTTAAGTATTTCAGCGCTTAAATCAGCTGCTTTTTTTCCATGTAAAGGAAAAAATCCTAGGAATACCTCTTTGACTTCTACTTTTCTATTATTAATTTTCACGTAACGAATCACTTCAGACATTTGATCGACATGTGAAACGTCGGGTGTGCTATCAAACATGATTCCAAAATGTTTAGCCGATTTAATTTCGTTGACAAGCTGACATTTTATGTGATTGGCTAAAACATTTATGAACTCATTTTGTATTTCTGACGATAAATATGTTACTTTAGGTGATTTTTCCTGCTCTGAATATAAGATATGTTCTTTCAATACTGCATCATACTTTGAGAGCAGTTTAATTAGCTCTAAAAAATTACCTTTATTTGAAGACCCTTGTCCCTCATCATCTCCACGAAATGCTACGTTTTGTTTAGCCAGAAACAAAGTTATATCCAATAATCTAGATAAAAGATTTTTCCACTTCTGTTTTTCCGTATTCATTAATTGCAAGGCTGCGTCATCTATTGTAATTGGAAATGATGGTTATGACTGGAATTATATTTTTAGCGGTAGGATTTTGTGATCGTATTTATCAATTTATTATGCTGGTGACACCTATTTAAGCTCACTGTGAAACCAAATTAAAACCCTTACAATACAATGGTCCTGAATGAAGAAAAACTTACTAGGAAATAGGCATCTACATAATTATTGTTATATAAATTATTTTATTAGTGGCGGTTATGCAATCTGCTACAGTTTTACGAATTTTTATAGGTGGCACTATAACTGATGTTCACAGTCGGGTGTCACCCATATGGGTGACACCCGGTGCGGGCTGCCCCCGCCGCCCACCCCTAGCTACGCCACTGCGTCCTATTAGTACGAAGTAAAGAAAAAGTACAAAAAAAAACAAAAACAAAATAGAACAACATTGTTTGGAACGTAAATAATAATTTAATTTAATTTAATATTTCAATTTGATATTTTTGTTTACTTAATTTAATTTTGATGAATGCGTTTTATCGGACTTTAAGCTGTTGCCACCACGTTTTATTCCTAGTTGTTTTTAATTTTATTTTTATGAGAGTTATAGCGTTTTCGATTTATCTCGTTCGCTCGGTTTGTTCAGTTTGTTTAAATAGTGTTTTTATTCTCGTTATTCGGGCATTTCCAATTATCCGTTTTATAATTTCCTTCATTAATTCTCGCTTCTTCACTCTACTTGCTCGTTTCTTAGTTTTATTTTATTTTTTTTGCTCTCCCATTCCGTCTCTGTACAAGTCGCAAACATTGAAATAGCCGTTTTCGTAGTTCCACGTTGTTTTTTGCGATTATTTCTTCTGGGCAAATACAACGCGAGCAAAGAACTGTTCGTTCGCTATTTTAGTTTACTCTCATTAATTCGTAAGGTACACGCAAGAAAAATAAGCAACACAAGAAGAAAACCCCTCATGATACATGCATACTATATACTATGTGCTGCTAATATTGTCCTGTTACTTGCTGCCAACAGAGTCAGTAGCTTAAGTTCCGTGTCGGATTACCTAAATTTCGGCGCAAAACTCGCACAGCGTAATCGTAAATTCGATTCTTTTTTCCCGGAACAAAAAATCATTGTTCATTGCTATGTTTATATGTTGCACGGACATTTTCAAAGAGTGGTAGCAAATGGCTGAAGAGGCGAGCATGTCTCCTTCTCTTCCGTAAGTCACACAATAGTTGGACGACAGCCTAATTTAGCATAAATCCATTTTCCGGTATATTGCGAAGGCTGCGGGATCGGCTGGATGGATTAAATCGCGTTAATAATAAAATATCTCTATCGGCCAAAGAGGAGTCGCACTAATTTCAAAATGCTTGAAAAGAGCCGGGGCCAAGTGGAGGAGGATAATTAGGTCGCGGATAGAGATTAGAGTTCGTGTAGGCGACAAGCTTTTACGATGATCGCAGACGGCACGACGACTAACACATGGAACGTGCAAGCAACGCTTCGGGCGACTTCTAACGCGGCTCGTTACGTATTTCGGCTGTCGAATGGGCTCAGATTATTTTCATTTAGCCCTCGCGTCAATCAGAGCTACTCGACGTGTCTGCGTTACGTCACCGTATGTAATTAGCGTAAACGTTAACGCATGAAGTGACGAGTGAAATGCGAGCTCCGTATAATCAGTCAAAAGTGACTGTCGACTGTTCTCAATAATGACGGCCCTTTGTATATGTGTCGGCACATTCCATCGTTCCGACCATTCATTGTTCCTATTTAATCGATGTGGCACCTCGTTCCGGCCCTTTCTAATTTGACAACGCATAGTTCCAGGTTCCTCCAGTTCGGAACGAACAATTTTCCGACTTCGATTTGTATCGTACCTTTTGTCCGTGTCCGCGCGATCAATTGCTTTCCGATTCCGACAGTCATTTAGAATACGATAATCACGCGTTCTAATGATGGCGGATAATGCGAGAAAAAATCGTTACTATTAAAATCGCGAAATTAACGGAATGTAGGGAAACTGCGTGAGCTATTACCAAACAATCTCTGTTTACCCGAAGACGAGCTATTCCCAATTATTAGGCCCGATGAAGATAAGCGGTTTTTAAGGCGCGCTGCAGCCGCGGTACCGCAAATGCGGCGTAGAAATACTATAAATCAGACTGAGTGATGCACGCATAGTTAACGGTACCGCGCGGCACTCCATCTTTCACTGCGATTGCCCCAAACGCAATTGCGGCTCCATACTAGTATGTAAACCAGTCGGTAAACATATGCGGTGATTTGCCGGATGTTGAAGAATGACTAGATCAGGTACCGAAACACGGATGAAGTTATTTTTTTCAAAACTGCCAGTTTGCACTATTTTTTTTTTTTTTTTTGCATACGTTATCACCATCGAGCTTTGTTTATTTGCACGTATTAAAAATGAATTTCGAAGTGGATAGATGAAAAAATATCCGGGAAATTTGGAACGTCGCAGAAGAAAAATACTGTGACCGAATAAAAAGGAGATTAAGTCACGAGTTTTGTGAGAAATTTGAAGAAAAGGATGATAACGGAAAAAAAGTGAAAAACGTAAGTAGAGTACTGATTAAAAATTAATAATACGGTAAATGAAAATATATCTCATTTATGTATCTTGAGACCTAATCTTGTTACTTATTCGAAAATAGGTGGAAAACTTATCGGGTTTTTCTCTGAGATCAACAAAAGATGTATAAAACGACCTCTTAGCAGCCTTGAATTTACGGAAGCACCCAAAATAAATCGTTTCCTTTTTTTTGTTTTTTTTTTTTGTTTTAAACAATATTTTTTTTTATACACAAGGTAAGCATTTCTTTTCATATATGTATATTCATTTCGAAGGCGACTGAAAAGTGTACTGTTCTGTTTGCGTGCATTTTTATTAACGCTACCATCACATGCGTTCGTCTTTTAATTGGGGTATCGCGCGTTAAAAACCGCTTATGTGCATCGGGCCTTAGAGATGCGCAAATCAACTCCGCCAGAGCTGTTTTGGGTACATATATACGTCCTTTCCGACTGGAGATTCCGAACTCCAATTCTAACCGAGTTTATCTCACATTTAGTGTACAATCGCAATCTTCGCTGCGTATTCAACTGCAACTCCGCGTAGCACTCTAAACACGCAAAATAACAGAACGTTCTTGAAACAGTGCGCATGCGCGCAGCTAACGCTGTTCGAAGTTGAGATATCGCTCATTTTAAATATAATAACGTCCAAAAAATAGCGAATTCGAGTTATATACAGTTGGAATGCACATTTTATGAGTACAATTAGAGGTTAGAAGGCCATATATTTGTAAGTAAGAAACTCGACAAAATACGCTTTCGGAAAGGCTGTTGTACACCGTTCAAATTATAATAAATTTTCGAGTTGTTTGTGTTCCCCTTTGATTGCTACTGAATGGAGTTTGTGAAATAAGTTTTTTCTGTATAACTACACCTGCTGTGAAATTTTGGTATAGTAATGATATCTTTTATTTTATTATAGCATGAATGTTTTATGTGACAAAGATATGTATATTTGGATATTTTAAACAGTGATCAATCAGATTTTGATTCAGATGGGAAGTTGAAACGGTTTTGGAAACAAATTTGTACTATGATGTTGATCACTTAATAGAAGAAATTCAAGAATGCGCATATTTTCATAATAGTCAACCCTAGTCTTATATGAAAATAGTCATTATTATTTCTATATGAAATCCATGTACACTGTTATTAGGTAAATGAAGTTAATGAAAATTGGAATTATGTAAATGAAACTGTGAATACAAAGGAATCCGTATGTCAATGTAAATTTGACTCCTATGAATAAAATTTAGTTTTTATGTTATTCAACAAGTTCTACATTAAACTTTAGCGGAATCTGAATATATAAAAAGTTTATATTATAGCAACAAAACATTATGTAGTTAAAAGTATTATTAGCTGTTTTTGTTCCCATTTGGTTAGAATTTTTTTTTAGAGCTCCTATAAGTTCTATTTGGGTAAATAATTCAGTTTTAGATTACTACTTGAGGTATAAATAAAAGGAAATAAAACTAGTAATTTTTTTTTTGGTGAAAAAGGAAAAAGATCCACCGAAAGAGGGTTAAGATGAAATCACGTATCATCGGAGATATATCCAGCTGTATACGAACGCGGATATATTTCCAACGATATAACCATGTCCGGAGTTACAACCTATATCGCGTGGAATGTAAAGATTAATAGGAATCGGAATGGTGAAATAATGATGGAAGAGAAAGCTAACAAACCTCGCGGTGTTTGTCGTTGTTTAAAAAATGCTTATTATTTCCAATGAGCGAGGAAATAAAAAGAAAACGCGGAACGACGAAGGTAAACAAATTCGATGAGTATACGCGGAAAACTTTAAACCCTCAAAAAAAGAGCTTTTTCAAATGGGGACGAGCGAGGATGATAATAGTGAAGAAAGAAAAAAGCGACGTTCGGATAAACGATAATCAAGAACGAAATGGATCAGAAAATTTCTAAAAAAGAGGATTAGGACGAGAAAATAAAATCCGAAAAAGTAGGGTAAAAAAGCGACAAAAAGCGAGCACCAACCTAAACAATGCGAAAATGGAACCAAACGGCCATCTGTAAACCCGAGTTAATGGCGGCTGGTTAGATATATCGATGCGTAACTTAACGAAGGTAGAGTTCCCCGTTTCACACAAATATAATAATGCAATCACTAAATTGAAACCGGCCTGATGATTTTACAATTGCAGATGTGAATCAGATGAAGAAATTTTTACACCGTCTATAGGAAATAATCAATGAGTAATGCGGAAAATAATGATAATAGATACGAGGGAAGTGGAAATTTGTTTTACGAAATATCCCAAAGTTTTTTATACTCAGAATCAGTTTGGTAGGAGCAAAAAAAGGATTCAGGGAAGGTTAAATAATTTGAAAAATATAAATTCCAGAGATGCATCGTGACGAAATCGAACGAAATCTGGAAAGCTGATACGTGCAGCGGAAATCGCTGGACGACAAAGAAAGCGAAAATAAAAATGGAATAATGAATAGTTTCGAAACGTGGTGCTGGACTCCTTCTCGGGGACAGTAGAACGAATGAATGAATCGGATATTGCGAGAAATCGGCGATACGCAGAGGCCGAGCGAAAGTGTTACTAGAGAAAAATGAAACTTTTTTCGGAAAACGACAGAAATGGAAATGTTGATGGAAAGGAGAAAAACGACCATCCATATCGGGTTGGGCAGCAACGCGACCGACATATACTTTACGGGGAACGACCGTGGAATGGTCTTGTTACGGCGAACAAAGAATCAAGACGAATGGGGCGTAAAAGGAATCGAATCCTCGACAGAATAAATGTTAATCGGGGGAAATCCCAGCCGACGGACGATTAAAGGAAAAAGGGATTCTTCAAAGTGCAGCAAAACAACATTACTAGATAGATTTAAAAGTAATTTTAAGAAACATATTCGATAATAAAAACAACTTTTAAACGCGAAAATGTACAATACCCGGAACATTCAATATTCAGGTCACTAAAACACTTTTCAAAACAATCTGACGAAGATTGTACTTAGTCAATACTTTAGTAAAGATCACTTTCACATTATTCACCCGAATCTTTATTTTACAACTAGCCCATTTTACCCTATATAGTTTTAGGCCTTAGCCCGTATACAAACCGTTTCCTCTACGAACGTGCAACACAATTAACCATTTTTAATAAGCATATACATTAAAAATTGATACGTGTAATTTTTAACTAAAATTTTACAAACAAAACCGAATTTCCCCAAGAACAGATAAAACACCAACGTTCTAAATGATTTCGATTTTTTGAATTAAAAGCCATTGGCATATAAATCGATCGAAATAAATATGGATTTTCAGGTACTTTCTCATTTGCTTGCTCTCTACTAGTGCCGTCTTGCTGCTGGTGATTAATTTAGAGAAATTGAACTGCGTGTTAATCGAAAAACTACCTGAATGTTTTTCGAGTTCTCTTAAACACTTGTACCAATTTGTATTTAACGCATTCATTTTTTAACTGATATCGCTGCGATCTACGGACGCTGATTGTGACCCGTCTATTGGAAGGAAAGAAACATAAAAATGAAAATCGACCCGCTATGTTATGTTTAAAATGAAAACGCGATGTGCGAGTGAGAAAAAAAAAAAGAAGAAACGTTCGAAATTTTAAAGATCTGGGATTGTCGCAAGGGGCTAGCCGGAAAGCAGATCACGATTCCGTGTTTAATTTTCTGATGAAGTGGTTTTCGTAGAACGGGCGCGATTCGTATTTTCGGTGATTTATTAAGGAGACGGTAAAATTTCTCGCTAAACTCACTAAAGTTACCGGCCGAAACAGTTTCTCGGGAAATTTGCTCCCATGCCGACACCAGATTTAGAAGTATAATAGCGTGATAAAGTAATAAAGGAAAGGATGAATTTCGTTAATGGCATCAACGGATGTTGCGGGTGTAGAAATGTAACGCGGTCGTTCATGAATTTTAAATGACAGATACACCGTGTCCCTTGCAAATTCTCTGCATTTGATATTCGCCATATTGATTACATTTTCCCTATCGAGAATTGTATCAAGCTCACCTTTCTACCTTATTTTTTACCACTATATTTTTCTTTCGCTACGGGGCTACCTTGTCGATTTTTTGTTACCTTCCGCAGCTAGTTTTTTTTGTTCGGCCCGAAACTAAATTTGAAAGAATAACTAACGTGAAACAGCATTAGCGAGGTTTTCGAAAAATCCGGTTGGACACATGTTTGAATTGCAAATTAGTCGTAGCATTTTCCGGCTTTTCCGCTCTTCCAGTATAATATAGCGGTGTTTTGTTTTTCACCACTTCCGTTCAACCCCGCTTTCCACCGGGATTAAATATCAACTAGTTCGGAAACATTTTTATTTAGTTATCGAGCCTCGCAACATCGCATAATTATGAAATGACGGCGGGTGTGGGGAATACTTTATTTTACTTCACTTTTTTTGTCCTTAACGTCGAATTTTTTTTTTTTAGATTAAAAACCATACGTAATGTAATACTTTAAAAATGTGGACAAAAGAGAAAAATAATCTTATCTTAGGTTATAACTCATATTTCGAATTTGAAATTGTTTATCCTCTCTGATTCGAATATCGTGAGTTACTAGACAGAAACTGGCAATTTATTTTCAATTATTTGCGCTGGAACACAATCGTACCACCGCTTTCAGCATGGAATATGGTTCAGCAGTGACCTAACTAGCAGAAAACGTCACACTAAAGTGGAACTTGAAGGACGTTACACTAAAATGGAACTTGAAAGACGTTACATTAAAGTGGAACGCGAGGGGAGGTAAATAAGAATATAGCCTTTTCTTCTAGTTGTCTTAAATCAGCCATGTTCAGACCGCGCTCCAATGATGTTCGTCTGTCACGGTGATGATTGTCGTTCATCGACGTCTATATGTAAGTTATACATTATAATGTTGCATCTACAGAGAGAGAAAAAAAAAAAAAAAAAAAGGATATAAAATTATTTTTGAACGAATGAAAGAAATGTGATTACGTAGAAGTATTGAGAAATAGGGTTTTAATGAAATGTACGAACTAAAGTAAACGCGAAAACTTTTCATGAATGAAATAAAGAGCATTGAAATTACGCAAATCTGTGGAAATGAAAGAAAGCATGGAAACTACGCAGAAATCTCTCGGAAAAACAGTTTCCAACGAAAGTTACACAATACCTATACGTCTCTATATCAAGAGATTTCAACGTCGATCTCGAGAAATCTGAAAATCGGCGATTATTTCAGTTCATGGAAGAAACCTTTGCATTACAATTCAAAACGAATCTAGCTCTACCAACTACTCGTGGGTGATCGTCTATCGCTCGTCACATCGACAAAATTTATTCTAAAAAGTACGTAAGTTACGTCAGCTATCATAAACCCATATATTGTCCCGATAAAAAAATTTTTAAATAAAATCGTTAACATTATTATTTTCTTTCGAATTCAAGATGTTCATTATCGCATCTTCACTCTTAACATATCGTACAGAAACAATTAATAGTATCAGAGATGATGATAACAGGCAGCAAACTGCTAAAGCATGTTCTTCCGTGTTTTTTGAATTTTAGCCGTAGGCTCTAAACAGAGAGCATATTGTCCGTCCTCAACGGGGAGGCGCTCAGCGTCGATGTTTTTTTTTGTTTATTTTTCTTCGTTAACGAATGATATGTGTAATTATAACAGTGTTTAATTTATTTTCATACATTTCGAGTAGCCTCTACAATTTAAAAGTTTTTTTTGTTTACATCAAGCGGTGTAACAAAACTAGATAAGGATTTCTTATGTATTTATTTATTTATTTATTTATTGAGCGCGTCAATTATGAACATTATGATGCAGTATAAGTGAAATTTTTCAGTTATAATATGCAGCAACGGGATATTCTACCGGAACGGAACACAATTAACTAACCAACTATGCCACACGGTAACACTGGTTAACTTCATAAGGGGCGATCGATGAAAAAGAAAAATTCTCTCACGGAATTTTTTGCAATGTTTAAACTATATAACGCATTTAAATAAAAGTTGGTAAAATTGAACATTTCACTGAAAGCGTGACAATCGAAAAACTTACATACATACATCACAGTCAGTAATGACAAAATATGCTAAAAGATATACCAGAAGAGACTATTTAT
Organism: Icerya purchasi; assembly: GCA_039619475.1. Classification (NCBI taxonomy): domain Eukaryota; kingdom Metazoa; phylum Arthropoda; class Insecta; order Hemiptera; family Monophlebidae; genus Icerya; species Icerya purchasi. Next base: position 247,619,260 of record CM077115.1, read on the forward strand.
TTGCCAGAACACAGTTAAAGAAAAACACACAAAAAAAAAACGAAAAACACACAAAAAAAAAACGAAAAACACACAAAAAAAAAAACAAAAAAAAAACGTTTGATTGTATTCAATCGAAAATTACTGAAAATCGCTTATCAATTTCGGTCTAGCCGTTGTAAGCATGAGACAAAAATGTCGTTCTTTTGACTGTGTAGCGTACCGTGATGTTTATAAAAAAAGCGATACAGATGAGAATGAAGTCATTATTGCTCCAACATACCACTGCAAAACACAAAAATGTAATAATTTATATGGATTCGGATTAAACGTCTTGCCGCTATCCTTTTAATGTGTGTCGATGATAGTTCTAGAAATGAACTGTTACCGTTAATTACGAAGCACGTTCGCAAAATAAGGTTCACACCCCCTGTGAAAACCGGTTAGCGGAAGAGGGCGTGGTCTCCGTTTTGTAGCTACCACATTCAAGTTTAAACTAGTCCAAACCGCAATGCTATATGTGTTTTTTCGTTTTCGAATTACGTGAATTAATCATGAGTGAAATTCTGAAAGTTGGCGCCGACTGCGAGGTGCCCTCAGTTATTTTCGTTTTTTAAAAACCATAAAGAAATTACATAAATTGTGAAATTCATCGAAAAGTAGTGGAAGTTTATTGCGAGAAGTGTTCAACATGTTCGTAAATATAATTTTGTTCCATACTGTTGTGGTATGTTATAAATCTTATTGAAAAGTAAATAAATACACTTTAAACCACAAAATTGTTATTTAATTATTTTAAATTATTTATTATTGTTATTATTTTTATTTTAAATAATTAAATAGCAATTTTTTGTGGTTTAAAGTGTATTTATTTACTTTTCAATAAGATTTATGTTCGTAAATGGTGCCGTGAATTCCGAGATGGTAAAAGGACGAGCAGAGGAGCGGCAGACCATCCGTAATCTCAGACGAACTGATGTGAAAAATCGAAGAAATTCTGCAATCCGATCGGCGCGCCAAACCATATCCGATCTTCTTGACCAGCTTCCACGAGTGGGTGTCACGAGAAGGTACCATGCAAAAAAATTCGAGACCGACGAGGAATTGAAAAATTTCGTTCTTACCTGGTGGTTATGAAATTTGGGGCGGCAAGTTTCTACGAGGAAGCTAGAATTATAAGTTAATTTATCGACTCGACAAATGATTAAATTCAATAGGTGACTATGTGGAAAAGTAAATAAAAATATGTTGAATTCAATACGCCGATGTCTGTTTCTTCTTCTTCTAACTTTATTAGTTTCAAAAATAAAAGATAGGGAACCTTACTTTACGAACGTTCCTCGTGCTAGCAGATTTATCACCAACAATAACTTCGTAGACAATTTTATTATTTTTAAACACACTGCTCTTAAATAAAATTTGGTATTTTATTGTAAATTTAAAGACTACGTGGGAAAAGTACAGTATCTCTTAAATTGTTGCTTTTAAGTATTCAAATCAAACGGTGAACATTCTTAACATATATACAAATATTCACATATTTCACGGATATGATAGAAATGGGTGAAACATCATCGGGTGAATCGTGTAACGTCGTTGTATATAATTCGTGAAACGTACAGAATTTTAAACAATTTATAAAATAAAAATTTTTTTAAAACTCACACGATGTGGATATAATTAGTAAAACAATTTACGGTAGACAGACCATGTTTAAACGATTAATAATCTTAAAACTCGAAATTTACTCTTAAAAATTTAACGTTTCGGTTTCTGTGGAGATATAGTAAATGAAAACTTTCCGAAACGTTAAGTTTTTAAAATTAAATTTTTAAACATGGTGTGTCCCACGTAAATTGTTTTCCTAATGAGCATAATTGTTTTTGTTCACTTAATGGATTATGTATACCACAGTGTAGTTTCGACGTAAAAAAGATCTTTGAATATAGAAATTTTTTATGACGTAAAAGTTTTACGAATTAAACGACCTCGTTTTCATTGCGAACACGGACCAAAGAAACATAATGATGCTAATAAGAAGAAAAAAAAAAAAAAATGGGTTTAGATTTCTGATTTCGAACGGAAATCGAAGAAGCAGACATTTCTAAAAATACAATTTTTGATGGAAGCGCAAGGTGTACAAGTAAAATGAGTAAAAAAGGTATAAGAGATTAAGAGTATAATAATAAAAACAGCGAAGCAATTTCCGGTATGCCGTTTAGAACTGCAATCGTTCGCAGCACAGATTTTCAGCTGAACAACACCTTTTAAGACTTCGTTGTTTTTTTTTTTTTTATATAGTCTTATTGCTGGGATCAATATCAAAAATTTTTTGCAAACATTTTATTTTAAGTTCGTGTTTTTAATACGCAGTCGTTTTCACGTAGCATCCGAACGACATTGTCTCGGTAAACTCTTGCATTCATTTTTTTTGTAGATAAAAACAGTTTTAATTTTTTTTTGTAGCTCGGTCGACGTAAATATTAGCCCAAGAACTAGAGAAGGAAAGACAAGTGTAATTAGAGATCTTTACGAGATAAAAGAGAAGCAAACTGAAAGAATGCAAGAGCCCCGGTATAATGACAAAGGAAGGAAGAAGAGAATGAAGGACGCGCTAAAAAGAACAGGTTTATTAGTAACAATGATGAGTATAAAGACAAAAACATTCGGCAGCAATGACTGAGATCTCTAATCTCTAGCCTTTGCAGATTGTACTCATTAATCATCGATTTTCTTTGGATCCCTAGTCATGCCGGGATTGCGGGCAACGAAAAGCCGGATTATCTTGCTTGTTTTTGGCCATTTCTTCTGGACGCCTTTTCACTAAATAAATATCGCAAAAAGTATCCAAAATGCCAATTGGAAATCTTTTTATAGATCATCATTCTCCCATCCTAATCAACAATCTTTTTCCATCCACTCCAATCTACCTTCTCAACCATGGTACTTATATTTTCGCCACTTTCCCCGTTTCATCATGTCTGCTATCTGTCGTCTTCGATCTGGTCACAGTCGACTTTCTGCTTGATTGTATCGTTTCTCCATAGTGTACTCTCCTATTTGTCTCCGCTCTGTGTATCGATAACACAGTCGTATGTGACTCTAATCATATCTTCTCTGAGTGCTCCCCTTTGTCATCTGAAAGGGCAACTCTCTATACGTGGAGCTGCTCTCGCATGATGTTCCAACTCCATATTGTGTGTCCTTTATACGTTGATCATCCGAATTGTAGCAAAATTCCTATCTTCTATACTTCATCGTATTAAGATCCATTGAACTTTCGGATCACTCTTTACAAGCACGCTAAACGCTGTGCTCTATATAGCTTTAGTGCTTGATGGTTCTGACTGATTTTCAAGCATCCCGTGTTTCTTCTTCTTCCTTAATTATCGAGACGGATTCCTTTGTCCATCGGTACTGTGGACTATGTAATTGCAGACGTGGCCATGGTATGGGACAGCCAACTCCTTTTTTACCTTCGGCAATGGTCATTTCTTCTCTTTTCAGGATGCATTTGCATTTATCGACGTTGGTTGTTATTGTTTCTCCATTCTTGGTATAGGGTTCTTAGTCAGGTTCCATTCCTTGTGACTCCTAATTGCTACATGATGAGTAAAATCGTCCGTTGCTGACAAGTCCAGAGAAAAACCAAGACAAGGAAAAAAAAAAATGAAAAAAGACCATTCAAAAAAGATTAATCAGCATCTCATATGAAAAGAGAAATAAACGGATAAAGACGAAAAATGGAGAAGATATAAATGAGAAACGAGAAAGCGATGAGGAAAGTAAACTTTGTCCATAAATGATGGATTACAGAAAAAGGTGAACACTGCAGAAAAAGAAACCAAGGATAAAACAGAAAATCTGATTGGATAGATATTAGAATTTGAGAATGAACGAGAATAAGACACTCGTTCATTTTTTAAGAGGCACATTCCCATACAAGCGAATGGACATTTCAATCACGGCCGGTAATATAAAAATGTCTATAAAGGAGTGTTTAAATAAGTGGTGAATTGCACGAATGTAAGCCAAAACTAAGTGAAATGTCTAAGAAAAATTATTAATTTGAAACGGGAACAAAAACGGGATGGAATGATCTAGAAATGGAAAATATAATAATGGGAAATAAATGAGTCTGAATTACACATTGAAATTATTGTATCTTCATAACCACCTTTTTTGACAGATTTAATTATTTTAAAATATTTCACATTAATTTCGGAGGTGTTTTTAAGTCACGTTTCGCGGGGCGAGCAATATTAATTTGACTTTAAAATATATCTCTATATTATTTGCTCTTATACTTCAACAGTTCCGTGGCAGCTGTTAAGTTTGGAGTTGATTGTTTGAAAGCGGAAGAATTAAAAGAGTAAAAAATGGCTCCGAGTCAACTGGAATATTTACGAATAAATCGAAAGGAACAAGATACAAATGTTTTAATTTTAAGAATTTCTAATTTACATAAATATAATATCTATGAATACGTGTGTAAATGTCAATATTTTTGTGTAAATTGATTATACAGCGGTGTAGCGGATTTGAATCAGCTAGAGAAAGTGTAAATACAATTAAATATTATCAGCGGAAATAATAAATAAAATAGACGACTATTAATATAATTATTTGGTGATACCATTAGTAGCTGGTATTTTAATTTCTTTTGCGAATCTCTGTCCATAAAGATAATTTTCTTGAGGTTTTTTTTTTTTTTTTTTTTTTTTTTTTTTGGGCCCATCAACTATAGACCATTGCCCAGACACAATGGGAAGAAGAGACAACTAACTAGAACCTAATTCGATTGGAGACAGCTGAAATAAAGGAACCAAGGACAAGAACAACAGACTGGGAAGGAAGAGACAAGATGTAAGACGCACAGTAAGGAGTGGGAAGACCCAGCTTTATAAGGTGAAGATAGAAAAGAGAACGCTCCGCAGAAAGAGCAGAGCACTCGAAGAACATGTGATCAGCATCACAGACAACTGCTTCATCTGGATGCAACGGACAATGAGGAGAGGGAAGCAAAGAGAAACGATAGCGTGAAGAGGGCAGCAGTGTGTGATTAAAGCGCAGGCGGACAATAGAGGAAATTACAAATCGTGGAAGAGAGGGAAACTCCGAGAACCATGGATGAGAAGGATGTGTAGGTTGGATTGAAAGGTAGAAGGAACGATTGTTGGAAAAAGAAGAAGGGTACACATCCGACCAAAATCTGAAGTGAAGCTTCTTAATTAGGGGTAATAGATTAACAGCCGGGATTTTTTTAAAATAGAAGCGAGAACGAACAGCAACCTGAGCCAAAGCATCCGCCATTTCATTACCCTCGATGCCTCTGTGACCAGGAACCCACAGTAAGTCAATGTGTACAGAGTGACGGAAAGAAAGATTATAAATGAGAGATCGTATACGAAGAATGAAGAAGTCAGAAGAGGAAGGAGGAAGCGGTGAACTGATAGCCTGGAGAGCACCCATGGAGTCAGAAATGATTAGATAGTCGGAGGACGAACGTTTGGACGAGATATGTATGATCGCACGAAGGATAGCCATCAATTCGGCCGTAAAAATAGAACAGAAAGATGGGAGGCGAAAGGATTCGGAGAAGTTGGAGTCGGGAAGAATAAAAGACGATCCGACCCCACCGGGTCCTCTAGAGCCATCAGTAAAAACAAGTGCATGAGAAGGAAAATTTCTTGAGGTTAAAGACGGAGATTATGATTATTTAATATCGCGTCTGGGAAATGTTGGATTCCGGTTATGGATATGAACAGAGGATCTAAATTTTCACCAGAAGGAGGATTAAATTTATTATGTTGATTAGATGAAGAAACTGAAAAACTGGATAAATTAGTTGTAGGATGGGAAAAATCCGTTTGTTTATGAAGTGAATTAGATGGAACACCGCTTGCTGTGGAACTTAAATTAGTACGAGTTCTATCTGTTGGGAATGAAAAGAATTTAAATGAAAAATATGAGTTTCGAGATTATTGTAAGGGATATTAATAACTGTCTGCAGTTTGCGAATTTTAAGTTAATTACCCAGAGGGATGCGCGACCACTGTGGGCGTAAAAGTATTATTTTATTTTTTAAGTATTACGAATTTAAGAGTGAGATTTACAATTAATTATTTTTCATTTTCCAATCACCTACAAAGATCTTTCTTTACCAACCGGCCGCTGAAAATACACAATTATTATACATTCGACGCGAGAACAATGATTAGATAATTATAAATAAATTTGTGCCATGATGGGAACCAAGAATACGATCGGTTGCTGCTCTCTTCGTGCTGGACGATGGTGCGAACTCAATTTAATTCGGTGTCGCGTAATTCGGTAATTTAATAATGAATCTCCACGCAATTTAAATTTCATACGACGATTCTGACGGGCCATCATTTACTCCTTCGCGCTGCAGACGGGTTGATTAATCAAACAAAGAAACTATTTTTCCGTTAAGAGAGATCGTTTTCGCGACTCTTTACGGGGACAACGAATGGAACTGTTCAAAAAAAAATCTCCTAAGAATGTTCAACTGCGACTGACTGCTACCTGCCTTAGATTTTCTATCCATGCCTCATGATTTTATTTGTCCTTTAGCGGGGACCGGTCACTGTCTTTTTCATCCCCAACAGACAAACAGGATTTAAATCACGCGCACATTCTCACTCGCGCCACATATTCCAAATTATTTTTATTTTCATGTTATTTTTTTTTTTTTTTTTTATTTGAATTTTATCCTAACTCATGTAACGGGCACATTACAAATATTACTACTGACATAGTCCATAGATTAAACATGAAAACCGACTTTACTGGCTTCTCAGAATTGGAACTGTTTCAGAAATTTACTGATTTTAGGCGGTGCTTTTTTTGTAAATTGTAATGTAAATACTTGTCTCGTTCCAGATCCGAATCGTTCCCAGGCCTATACCTAATCTGAAATTGAATATTGGTTATGCCAGAGAAATCGGGGAAGGTAAAGGCGGAACCCAAATAGAAAGGAACTGGTCATTCCGATCAGGTATCCATTAGGCTTAGAGTACATTGTGAAAAGCTTAATTTCACAATCCTCGACGCCCTGCTAAGGGTATGGGACTAAATTAACTTACTAATTAAAAATAGATTGAAACCATTCATCTGACCCTTTTCTGCAGTTCCATATTGTTCCACACGTTCGTTTTCAGTATTTCCGAACGGATTCCACCCGAACCCGGGTCAATTTTTTTCAAAAAAGTAATCAATTTCCCTTTTATTAACTTATTTGTATAAAACATTTCCAGATTGCTATCGCTAGGGTCGGTTAAAGCCTTTGTTTGAATTTAGCTTTAAGTTAATTATCTTCTCCAGTGAATAGTGATGCGAATATCAATACGATGCCTAGCCTTACTAATGTCGAAACGAATGACAATAACTATGAAAATTACTAACGTCACGTTGTACGAGTGTTTTCGACAAGCTCGATAATGGTGGCAGGAGCTAAAGCAAAATTATCCAGCTAATGCGATGGTAGAAAGAGAGACGTGCAGTAGAACGCTGTAGGCCGCTTAAATATCGTCTTATTCACGGACTACAGAAAAACAAATCAGTAACTTACTCGTAACACAGCGCTGAGTAATGTTTCAGCGTTGACAGGGGAAGGCGAGTCTTCAAAGTCTTCTAACTTGAGTTTTTCCTGGACCTCGTTAACGATTTCAGTATACGTAGCGCGAGAACCCCCAGTATATCCTTGTAACTCGCACGATAGTGATAGAACTGTTTAGTTGGACACTTGACGATAGTATAGAGTTACGTAAGCCACTGTAAAATAAGCCAAACTAAAAAAAAAAGAAGAATTTATGTAATTACACTTTGGTTTTAATTATTTTAAACTTTCGTACTTATCTGAAGAGGATCGGAATGCAATAATTGAAAACTGGATAACTTCAAAATTCGAAATAACGTTTTTGAATATTTTTGAAAATGAAGTAAAGAAAAAATTACACAATTTTCAATCTATCCTATTTTTTATTTAGGGCATTTCGTGCCCCTTCCTGATATTTTCGTTTTCGATGGTTTTGTATTCGTAGTGTAATGCTACAACTTTTATCAGTTTGTAAAATTTTTTTTTTGCATTAAAATTGTAGTCACAAACAAAAAAAAAAAAAAAGGTTAAAACAGTACATTTTTTTCATTTCTTTTTCTTTTTTTTTTTTTTTTCAGATTTTTTCTAGAAGCCGTAACGATATTAAATAAATAATATAAAGAATACTTTAAAATTAATATTGCTCTTTTTTTTTTTTTTTGACTTCTCATCGGTGTAACAAAATGGAATAATAAAACTGTTTATTTTCTTTCTATTTACCTACTGACCAACTTTTTTTCGATTACTTTTATTTTGTCGAGAATTATTTGCAAAGAAATATACCGTTTAATATTTTTTTTTTTTTCCGATTGTTAAGTAAACAATTCAAAAATTTTGAAAAAGTTTAAAGCGGAGGAAAATTTCCAATTTAATAATGAAGACTTTAAAACTGCGTAAAATTTTTTCGAACAACTGTGAGTAGTCGGAAATTTAAATTTACCAAAAAAAAAAAAAAAAAAAACGAATTGCTTCTGTTTTTTGATTTTTTTTTTGTCTGTTTTTCAAGTAAGCCAAGTTCAAATTTAAAATCGATAAAAAATTCGACAGCTATAAAACACATCAGCTTATAGAGTGAGAATAATTTGTAATTAACTTGTTTACAATTTAAAAAATTTAGGCTTTTCAATTGTCCGGAGTAAAGAAATTAATCGTACGTGTTTCCTAAGAAGTAATAAGACGACGGTGTATAATTGTAATTTCCAGGAGTGTTTGTGGTAGTTACCTCGATAGTTTTACCTATAGACTAATGATACACTTCAAAATTTAAATAAACATTTAAAGATAATTTGAAAATTTCTAAATCCTACTCTGGTTTTGTTCTTGATTATTTTTACACGAATTAATCTACATTTTTTTCTTTTTGTTCGGGAAAAAAATAGAAATAACGAATTCGCTTTAATTCTAGAAATTCAAATATAACAACCGAAACAAATAATAAGGCTGCATTAGCCTATTCAGTTTATCATATTATCCGCAGTTCTGTGAATGCTTCACTATCACAGCACTAACAAAATAATTAGTATTTCAATAAGTATACAAAAAGTCGGATTTCGAACCTTCTTCCGAAGTCGCCGCCGTATTTTTAATTTTAAGAAATAAATTGAAAATTCGTTATTGGCTTTTCAGTAGAAACAGAAAAAATGATTACCCGAAGGCAGCGAAATAATTCAGCCATACACAATTTTAATTTCAATAAAGTACATAAAACAGCGTTTCAGAGAAAGACGTAATATTGTAATTGTATCGAAAAATATAAAAACTTTATTTCGATTTTTGAATTTCGCTGGACATCATTTTTTGAAATACAGCTAAAACAACTTTAGCGGCAAAATGGCTTTATAGGCGGTAAAGCTAAAAAAAAAAAAAAAAAACGAAATTCGAAATTAAAAAGTAATAACAAAATATAAATCAGCCGCCCTTTACATTCTCTTTCACCTCATCCGCGTCTATATAACACAGGCAAACACCATTTTTCTAAGAAAAATGAAAATAAAATTTTACAAAACACGAAAAATGATTTAATCATCGTAAATTGTATTTATTAAAATATAAAAATAATTCGATTAAAACCTATACTCGTATTTCCTGTAACGAGCAACAAAAAAAAATATATACTTCATTTTCCACATTTCATATTCTTTACTGCAATTAACCAAAACTTTTTTATTTCTAGAATGTTACAAATGTTTATATTCTAATTTTAAATCTTCAGTGCAACGTATATCCGAAAATGATAATTCTTTTAGAAGACTTTTTCAAATTAAGAAATTATCAAAACGAGTAAAAAAAAAGAAAAACAAACAGAAGATATTTTTTTTTCCTCTATCATCCTGGGCGCATCAGCGGCCTTGACCGAACAACAAGGTAATTCAAGAGATAGAACTAAATAGCCAGGCGGTCATAAATGGAATTCGAAAAGAATAGCAGCGGCGGAACAACTGAAAGCAATGGGATGGCAAGGATAAGCGTTAAAGGGAGTAGGAAGACCCAAAAGTTGGACGCATAGAAGATACGATTTGAATCATAAATACAAGAAGGCTCAGAGGCATGAAGAGATTAGAAAGGAGAAGGAGACAAAGCGAATCGAAAGCGAGAAGAAGGGAGTAGAGAATGATTGATCCTAAGTCTAACAACGGTGGAACGATGACAGACAGGAATAGAATGAAACCAACGCAGGAAACGAGGAACCGGTTGAATAAGACGGTACTAAAGATGCGTACATGTCTAACCAAGTCTGGAATGATTAGAGCGTGATAGAGAAAGGATGTCTGAAGAAGGGAAAGAGTCCAGGAAAGGACCACTGCGGGGGCGGCTGAGCAAGCTAAAGAGTCAGCGCTGAGTCATTACGCTCTCTATATTGGAATCGCTAGGAATCTACAGGAAGCCTATGAGGATGGAACAGGACGAGAACAAAGAGGAGAATCGAATAGAGAGAATATGAGAAGCAGGAGAGGAGATGTGTTGAAGAACGCCTTTAGAATCGGAAACGATCAGGAATTTGCAAACCCCACTTGTAGAGGATGTAAAATAAATGGCACGAAGAATTGAGATCGATTCGGCCGAGAAGATAGAGCAGAAAGAAGTCCGAAGGACTCAGGGTGCAGGAACTAAATAGATGTAAACGCACCACCCACGCCCCCATTACTCTTGGAACCATCCGTGAAGATTGAGACATGGAGAGTCGAGTAGATGAAGAAATTCGTAGTTGACCACATTGCGAGAGGAATAATTAGCTCGGATCGGGAAGGAAGAGAAATTGATATATGCTATTAAAATCGTAAGAAAAGTAAGGAAGAGAAAATTTGGAAACACGAGATATGCGATAGAATCATCCCGAATTCTATGAGGCGCCAAGCGCCAGCGATTTTCGATATGAAGATAGGAAGGGGGTGAAGATTGGAAGAAGAAGCGGGGAGGCGTTTTATTAATAACCGAGGAGAGAACGACGAATGAATAGAGGTTGCAATTAGATGGAAAGCAAAAATAAATAATCGAATTAGTTTAATTCGAAATTGGAACAGAAAATACTTCATTTATGTTATGATTTCATACATAAAAAACAAAACTAAACGAAAAATAGAAATTCAACTTTTTGGAAGAAATTTTTTTAAAAATTTTTTAACTTAATTTTTCCGGGCAACACCGCAAAAAGAACTACGAATAAACCGAGAAGATATTTCGGGGGGGGGGGGGGGGGGGGGGCAAGTTAAAGAATATAATTTTTACTTTTATTCTAAAATGTTTACTTATTAGTTTAAAATTTAATTTCAGTTTAATTTTGTCGGTAAACTACTGGGTCCAAAAGGAAATTCTCTGAAGAGACTACAGGAGGAAACAATGACGAAAATGGCGATTTTAGGACGTGGATCGATGCGAGATCGACTTAAAGTAAGTGTTCTTCCTGTAAACGTTTTTAAAAAAATATATTTATGAAATTTTCGTACATTACAAAACTGTTTCTTGACTTTTTAACCGAGTATTTTATTAAAAACACGCAGTCTAAAATAGATTACATCTTTAAATAATTGTAATGAAATTTTGATCGTATTTAAAATTCGATTTTTTAAATTTTTTTTTTTTTCGTATTCGATCTTTCGAATTCATCCAAACGTAAAAGCTCTAGTTCGGAAAAGTGTATATTTTATTAAAAATTCCGGTTGCTTCTTTAAAAACGGCGCTGAAATAGTTCGTCCCGCGAAATTTGTAAACATATCGGGAGATGTGGAGTAGTGCACTTTTTGCAAGTAAAAGAATGTTTCATGTCAAAAATTTCCGCCTACAAAATTATCCGGTTTTTCTCATTAACTGCCGAGGAAGAAGACGCTTTGAGAATCAAATTGACCGAAACTTCTGCGTCGTCACCCTCTTTCATTGACTATCGATATTGTTGGTCAATGACGGCTCCTCGGTCTTGCTCTCTCTATACATATATATATATTTATATATAGTCAAAAAGGCGCAGTTAAATTTGAACTTGACGAAAACTAACAATAAAAATTATTTAAAAAAGGATTTTTGTTAGATATTAGAACCGTGGGCAATAATTTAACGGCAATTATTTTACGAATCGGTCTAAAAAGAGCAATCCGATTTTTCATTTTATTGAAAATCGTATAATAAAATAAACTTTAATAACAAACAATATAGAACAATAAATTAGATAAATACCTATTTAGAAACGTTTTCGGGCATAACCCATCATCAGCTAACACTAACTTAAAGGAAACTTAAAGATTATGTTTTAAGTTTCCTTTAAGTTAGTGTTAGCTGATGATGGGTTATGCCCGAAAACGTTTTTAAATAGGTATTTATCTAATTTATTGTTCTATATTGTTTGTTATTAAAGTTTATTTTATTATACCATTTTAACAAACAGGATGTATTCACCTACATTTATTGAAAATCCTTTTTTTTTCTTTTTAAATTTGTAAGCGTTACTGATGTTTTCATCAGAAGTTCGCCCGTGCCACTATCGAAAATTTACTCGCTATTCGAGACGAAATATTTGTACGTTCCCGATTTTTATTTATTAATCTTCTTCCGTTTGCAGTGGCAGATTTTTGAGCACATTTTCAACAAAAAAAACTCATTCCAAACTATAGCTGAATGTTTTTCTTTCAGCCGTTTCTTCCTTCGCGCCCACGGTTTCTCGATTTATCGATTTCTCGATTTATCGATTTATCGATTTCTCGATTTCTCGATTTTCTCAAACCACAATCTCAGCTCTTCGTTTTAATCATAGTCTCCTTCGTGCATCATTTTCTCGATTTTTACCCGCTTATCTAATTTAAACTCCTTTTCACACTTAAATTTACACATTAGTCAATAAAAATTACTAGTTGTTACACTTTGAAGCATTGGAAGCGTGGACTGTTATCATTTTAAGAGATGGTCCGACCTCGTCAAACGCTGTGGTCAATAATTGTTTTTTTCAAAATACGACGAAAACCGTAAGAAATATGGTAGAAAGAACTTTGGAAAATAATTAACGCGGTAATTTTCACTATTAATAAAAAATAGAATTGTTCAATGTTTTTCCGCGCTACTTCTACTAATTGGTTACATTTTAATATTCCACGTTCTTGAAAAAATGTCCTTCGTTCGCAGTTTCGCTTAAACAGTTACCAAAAATGTCACATAATCTTCGGCTAAAAAAAGATGTTGCAAAATTTTCAATGAAAATGAACGCGGGAAATAATTTGGCTGTTTTTATCTTTTTCTTTTTGAGCAACTCGTGTACAGTAATACAAAAAAAAAAAAAGTAGTAGGGCTTACATAAGTAATTGAGTGAACAATTTATCTCTGGAAAGCCAGCGAGTAGCCTAATTTATTTCAAGAATTAGATACTGGCGTCTGCGTTAAAACCGTTTTCTTACAGTATAGTTTCTTTCATTAAATAACGACGTGAAGGTGAGTTTCGTTTCTAATTGTTCTCTTTGAGTTTTTTTTTTTTTTTTTGTCTCTTTATAACGAACATGAAAGGGAAATTTAAAGAAAAATCCTATCTAGCCGCTCTATATCTGTAAATATTTAAAATGAATTCCTAGACGTAATTCTTAAGCAAGGCGCGTGTTTTCGACTTGTGCCGGGCGGTTAATTAATACCGAGGCAATTACACTGGCTGTTCGTAGGTCGCATGAATTTTGAACGAGCGCCGATAATAACATTTGTAATTATCATCCGGTTATTCTAAACAGAATAGTTTATTAACCGCTTTACGACGCCGATTCGAAACTTATTTACACATATTCCCAATGTCCCTTTTCTCATTAACCATTTCTCTCTGTGAGTCTGTTGTACGCAAACCGGCTACTCGGATTCGAAAATTTCAGCCAGTTCCTCGTACGCAGATATTTCTAATAAACCGGAGAATAAAAATTACAAATTAATTTTTCACTACATCGATCACATTTACGGTAAAGGGGGCGAAAAATGAATTGTTTTTCTTTCGTTTTCTTTTTTCATTCAACGTCGCTTTCAAATTTTTCTCCAAAATTGCGAAACTTTCCTATCACTTTACTGCAATGAAATTAAAAACCGAATGATGAAAATTTCGTCAATAATTAATTTCCATTAATTCCTCGCGCATCTTCTTCCTCGCTTCCACAACATTAAGTAACCTATAGTTTTTGCGCAGGGACAGCCACTTGCTAAGGGGAATTTTTTCATTTGTCGATACGAAAAGCGTTAAAATTTTTTTGATTATTAATGCACGACTCTCCTTTAATTTTGTATCGTTAGAGTTAATGATTTTTTTGTTTTTTTTTTTCAACTCCTGTAGTATTTCTGTGTACGCAGAAGAAGGTAATTTTTAATGGAGATCTTTCCCCGTAATTAATTTACCGGATAATTTTGAAATTCACGGTTCTATTCGATTCTAGTTAGCCGAAGCATAATCGCAAGGCCATTTTTTTTTTTTTTTTAATTTTTAAAGCAATTCTTTTGTTTTTGGCCTTTCACGCGGTTTCACCTGTCGACAGATTCCCGGTACTTTATCGCGTAATTATAGTCTGATTAAAATTGTGCGAAAGTCTTACGTAATGTAAGCGATTTATGCTTTCACTGAATTATATGTGTATTGTAAGATAAATTTTTTCCATCGAACTAACCCCGTGTAGTAAGGTGCTTTCATTTATTAATTTTTGATTAACTACAAATCTGAAAAATTATATTTTTTTCTTAGAATTTCGTAATCAAACTATTTTCTCCGAATGATCTCTTTGATTACATACGATACATATTCCTCGTCTATTTTTTCTTCTTTCAAACTGTTCCGATTCACAACAATTAATATTCTTTTGAAATCGTTAAAATTGTTTCATATTTATTAATGCTTTTCTGCGTCATTTATATATATCGTTTGTATTGTTATTTTCTCAATGTGGCTGTTAATTTTCATTAACTTTGAAACAATCTACCGCCATTAGTAAACGTTTCCCTGCCTTTGATATATACGTAAACAACTTTTCGGCTGCATTTTTTGAAATTTCTTTATACCGCCCATTCATAAATTCTCTACGTTTTTAAAGTTCGCTCTGATCAGGCACTTTCTGCGTTTTTATTTGCAGCATTAATTTTTAGTCTAGTCGATGAGATATGGGCGATACCCGAAAACCTTTCTAGGTAGTATGTAATATCGTTTATGAATTTAAATTTGTTCGTTATATTCGCATTTTATTCTAAATTACTATAATTAACATTCAACAAACGGTGTGTGTTAAATGATTTTATATTAATCAGCAGCCTGTTGCACATTATTCGACGTGTTTTCTTTTTCCCCTGGGTGTTATATTATTAAAATCACGAACTAGAATTCGAAAAGCTCTCTAAGAATCCGACACTACCTGTGACCCATTTGTGTTACTTTAGGCAATTTTAACGCTCGCATAATTTTAAGTTTAAGAATAATCGTGGAAAACCGATCGAAACATTTCTTCTGGGAAAAATACTCGTAGTTTCGTTTGCTCCTCGTTTTAACGTCTTTGTCGATCTAGCAGAATTATCGCAATGAAAAACGTACAAGTCACAGCGATCATTATGCAACATTCATGCCGAACCGAGTTCAAATATAATCTAGAATTGCCTTTACAATAAGGTTAGTTAGGACATCAACTTAAATGCAAATATCTCAATGGGGTAATAGATTAATCTAATTTTATCCATTAAATCGGTTTCTTTATCAATATAGACCGTTATAGACATAAAATGGTACTTTCGCGAGGTTCAGAAATGAAAAAAGTTATAAAAGAATTATATTCAGCACTTTGGAAATTTATCGCGCAACAAAGCTGTTTTTTTTGTTTTTTTTTTTTTTTTTTTTTTGGCCTGGCAGGAAACCTTTTGGCCGTTATTAAGTTAATATAAACATAAAACTAAACAAGATTGTTTACTCTTATTATTATTATTATTATTATTATTATTATTATTATTATTATTATTATTAGGGGGATAGTAAAGATTAATGAACACGCATTGTGGTAGAATCTATTCGCTACATCATGTTATTCAACTAAAATTAATGTCACTCCTTCCAAAGTAAAAAAGTGTCAAGCAAACATGGGGCCGTAAATGTGTTAGCATCACCCACGAATGCCAGCATAGGGATAATTAGGAGAAAAGAAACTGGCCAGACAGAGCCCCAGGGTGAACTATATTCTTCTCGAGCTCGACTGAGCAGCAAAACGCACGGAATACAAATTAATATGCTATAAATGATAATGTTCAGCGCTTTAAAATAGTAATATTCAATGTAGGTGAAAACATGCCTGTTTGTTATATAGTAAAAACTAACTTTAATAACAAACAAATATAAGGGTAAAAATAATTTATAACAATAAATTAAATAAATACCATATTTGTTTTAAATTTTGATTAAGTTAATTTTAGTTGATGATGGGTTAGACCCGAAAACGTTCCTAAATAAGGTATTTATTTAATTTATTGTCACAAATTATTTTTACCCTTATATTTGTTTGTTATTAAAGTTGGTTTTTATTATATAGTAATATTCGTTGCATATCTTTGGGTTTATGGCTTGATCACATACTCCGCTGACCTATATCCAAAAAGTAAAACTTTACTTTTTATATATCTTTATTTTTTTTTATTATTATTATATTATATATATATATATTTATATACATGTATACTTTTTAAAATTTCAATATATATATCAGAGGCGGATCCAGGACATTGGGGGGTGGGGAATTTTATATAATTACGAAAAATATTTTACGGTAAACAGTAGATTGAGAAATTCCCCTTGTTTCATAAAGAAAATCAAATAGCGACCTTTACAGAAATTCATAAAAATGTTTTAAAAATACATAATTACTACAATTTTTAATTTAACTTTTGTCTTATATTTAGGGGTGAAAAATAAAACACGAAATTATAAAATTCTAGCTAAAATGGTAGTTTAGAAATAGTAAGATAGATAATATTTTTATTAGACTTTACTTTTTTATTTTTGTTAGTAATCCGATCCGAATTCTCTTTGTTCATGAGAAAGTTTAAATATATATATTTCTCATTGAACTATTTTTAATTAGAATTACAAAATAAAAATTAAAAATAAATAAAAATGGCAAGAGATCGACGACAGTTGTGTTTAAAATAGAATAAAAAAGGAACATTATTAGTTTTACTAGAAAATAGTATTAAATATCAATTATTAAAATCCGTAGGTAAAATTCATACAAATCTTTTATAGCATAAATTAAGTTTCTCTGTTGTAACAAATTTTTTCATAGGGGCATTGGTTCTTTGGGCGGGTATGTCCCTTATCCCCCCCCCCCGTGGATCCGTCACTGTATATATACAATATCTGATCCTCGACTCTACTAGCGCATAATAAACTACTTTTAATGTTTCATTTGTTGCATATTTCTTTAATGTATATAAAGCTGGTAAAACTGCTCTTATTTTCTTTTATGTATGTCCCATCGTAAGTGTTGGTCCATCATTACTGTCCAAAAATGTTTATACTGAGTTACTATGTCTAATTTCTGACAGTTGTTCATTTCACATTCATTTCTTCCTCCGTAATCGAGTATGCAAATTCGTTTGAGTGCATTATTATATTTGGACAATACAAATCAGAACTGTCTCTTTTTTTCCGCAGTACCATTAGTCTTTTTTACATTTATTCTTAGACTTTTATCTTGTGCCCATTTACTTATTGTTATTAGATCTTTTTGCATCCTTATTTCTGCCTCTTTAACATTTTTATGTGACGTAACTATTGCTATATCACCCGCGTACGAGACTACCTCACTGTAACTTAATCCCCCTTATACAGAGACCATTTGTATGTACAATAAACAGTATTGGCGCTAAGTTGCTACCCTACGGTACTCCTACATCCATCTCCTCTATTTCATTTTGCACATTTAAGATATTTACGCATGTTTTCCTTTACCGTTTCAAATGTTCTACTAAGATCTATAAACGTTATCAACACCTTCTTTCCCTCTTCAAAGCTATCTCCTATTTTGTCGGTAAGCTCACCGATTGGTTTCGGCGTGGATTTTCCTTTTTGAAATCCGTATTGTGTTTTGTTAAATATCCTATTTTCCTGTAGGTACTTTGTTAGATTATTTGCTACGTACTTTTCTAATATTGTTGCAATTACATTGCTTACAGCAATTGGCCTATAGTTTTCATATTCACTGTGTTTTCCTTTTTTATATATTGGTCTCGTTTTCGATATTTTTAACCCATTTGGTATTTTCCCTTCTTTATACGTCTGATTAATTAGCTTAGTAATTTCCTTCACTATATGCATATTTTTACTGTTTTCATATCTTTTATTCTTATTCCATCGATTCCGGTGGCCTTTGTTTCCTTTAATCAATCGATTATTTTCCCCACCTGTTCTACGTTTGCTTTAGGTAAGTACATGTTTACTTTTACTTCATCTTCTTCTCTTTTTTCTAATAGCACTTTAGTACATTTGTGTTCTAGTTTTTTTATGCCATTTTTGAATTTTTTACTGAATTTGTCTGCAATTTCTCTTGCTTCTTGTTCCTTGCCAAAGTATTTATTTGTCGTTTCATCTACTCCTAGACTCTTTTGTTTTCCTATAATCTTGTTTATATTTAACTGAGTTTTCCTGATATCCCCCTGTGCTACTTTAAAACTTTTCCCGACAAACATGTCTTGTTTGCCTACATTCTTTATATACTTTTTCAAATTTTTCTTTTATGCTTTCGTATAAATTTTCAGCGTCCAGTTTATCTGATTTCCCTTCCCACTTTATGAGTCTTAGTTCGTTTTTCACTTTATTTTCCATTAAAAAACTTCTGTTTAATTCCATTTGTTTTCCTCCGGTTTTTCCCATCTTTATTTTTACTGTACACACTATCGTGTTGTGATCTGTTATTTTAATATCTGTATTATAATATTCAAAGTCGATGTTTATTTTCTTCTTTTTAGTGTATATATGGTCGATTTTGGTTTGTGTGAACCTGTTTTCCCTCCATTCTTCTCTTGTGTATCCTTCTAAATTGCTTTCATAACCCATTCCTGCCATTGTGTTCATGTATTTTGTTGCTATTGAGTTGTGTTTTCCAGTATTTATATTTATGTCTCTTATATATATATATATATATATATATATATATATATATATAGTAGAACAGTTTTCCATGTATTTTTTGTCAATCTCCTTTATTTCTTTAATGTATTTGTTTGCTTTTCCTGATGGTGATCTGTATAACACCCATAGACATAGTTTTTCCTTATACCAAGTTATTTCAATTATTACACATTCCGCATTTTCCATACTTTTGTTTTTAATTTGAGTTTGTATTTTTTTGTCCCCTTTTAAGTATATCACAATCCCATGTTTCACACCTTCTGCATCTAAATTGTGACATTTCTCATAACCTTCTAAATTATATAAATTTATTTCGTCCTTTTTTATATTTACCTCCCCTAAAATTAATATATCATATTCTTGTCTTGCCTCTAATATCTCTACTTCCTCCCAGTTTTTTCTCATTGCTCTAATGTTTATGTGTGCTATATTTAATTTTGTAATCATTTTTTATTTATTTATTTATTTATTTTTATATATTTTATTTATTTAACCTCTTTTTTCCTTTTTTCCTAAGCTTATCCTATTTATATTTCTTCCTTCCTTTCCTTGGCTCTCTTTTCCCCTTTATCTGTTTGTTTTAAGATTGTTAGTTTTTAATGCACCAAGACTGAAAACAAGAAATTAACAACATTTTTAAACGGATAGTTTAGATTACGATATAAACATAACTTAAAACGTTTTTTTTTTTTTTTTGGGCGCAGCAACGATGGACCATTGCCCAGACACAATGGGAAGGAGAGACAACTAACTAGAACCTAATTCGATTGGAGACAGCTGAAATAAAGGAACCAAGGAATTCTTTGCTCCTTCGTTCGCTTACTGTCTATTTTTCGCTTCCTACTTATCTTCTTTCCTTTTCTCTTCCCTAAGCTGTTCACACCGCTTCCATCCCGTCTCCGCACCTCTCTATATCAAACCACCATACACCACCAACTCGAAACACACACACCGTAACCAAAAACCATTCGCAAACCCAGAACACACACATATATACAACACACCACCCGCAACTATTCCTAGAACCACACCTACACACACTTTCTCCCGCCCACACATACGCACACCTGCTACGTAAATTCTTAGTATTCCAATAATACACGCGCACCAAGCACCATATTACGCTACCCTTGTCTACACTCATATTCACATGTTCGCTCAGTTCCGTCTTATTTATTCTAATCTTCGAAGTATTAAAATTATTTTCGAATATTGTCTTATTTTTAATCTTACAACTACGTATTCCGCGATTTCCCGTATTTCTTCCCCGCTGTTCTGAAATGTTCTTATAGTAGTTTGCTTAAATCGTCCGGATCTTTTATTTGAACTGCTTTTTCCTGCGGGTTTTTCTTCATAAAAATCTTTCCTCTTTTTACCCATACGAAATTATAGTTAGCTTCTGTGGCCTTCTGCTTTGCTTGCCATAGAAGTCCTCTGCAAAACCTGGATAAGTTCTCGTTCAGAAACACTTTTAGGCTACTCTCAGCGTTTGAAATGTCTTTGTCCCATATTATTATCTCTTTCTTTTTTTCCATAATTTCGTCGGCTATTCTCCTGCTTGCCTTTACAATTATCGGTTTTGGCAATGTAGTGCTTTTCGACGGTAGTCTGTGCACCGCACTGATGGCTTCTTCCTTTATCGTTACATTGATTTTTGCGGCCGTCTTGATTACAATTTCTCTGAGATTTTCCTCCGGTTTTTCCGTTACTCCGTGTATTTCCACGTTTTCCCTTCGTCCGTACTGCTCCAGCTGGTGAATTGTACATGTTAGTTCTTTGATCTTTTCGCCCTTTTTCCTTGTTTCCGCCGTCAGCAGGACCACGTGCTCTTTGAGCCTCTTCACCTCCTCTATCAACATTTCATGCATTTTGTACATGTCGTCATATTTTTCTGACAGGAATTTGATGAACTTTTTGATTTCCGTCATATCTCTTTTTATTTCTGCTAAACTTTCGGCTATATTTATTCCACTTTCGCTGTCCGTTTCTGCCTCATCTACTTTTTTATTCTTTTTCTTGTGGGGTATGTTTACGTCGCTACCACTGCACTCACTGTACTGCCTCTTGAATTCGTTTAAATATAATTTCAGTGGCGCTACCGTTTTTTTCGCTTTCGGCATTTCGTTCGCTAATTTTATATATTATTAATTATATAAATATATTTCTTACTCGTATTTTCCGTTTGAAAACGTTATCTATATCTATCACTGATATCAGCGCAAAAACAATTAATCACTTTAACGCGTAAACGCACGTTGATACTACACGATAACACAATAATAACTCCCGTTCATAATGTTGATGTATTCGTACTACACGTTTTACCTACCAGTGCTGTATCGAGCTTACAACTTTTGTGTAGAAAACTATCTCTTCAGATACGCAGAATGTATTCGTATATCTTACGTCAGTATGAAATAATGTTAAAAAGGTTCTTAGCTAAAATCGAAATACCATATTTCAATAGAGGCGGTTTCTTAGTGAACTGTCGGAAATAAAACAAAATATCTGCGCTCTACCGGATTTAGAATTATCAAAATATAGCAGAGCAAGACAAATCACTAATATCGAAAATTATTCGCTTGTGACACACACTCTCATACATTTTACGCACGAATTATTTTTGAAAGATCAAGTATGAACTGCAGGAATTTTACGATGAACCATTTACTGTTGAAATGCCGTACATGTCAATCGATCTAAATTAATTTTTTGTGCCTGCAAAACACCAATTCGCTGCTGCAACTTCTAATCGGCTTGGTATTCGTATTTATAAAATCGGGAAAAAATTAAAACACCCCCACACACACACTCGCAAACAAACGCATATAAAAATTATTTAAAATACTAGTAGAAGACACTGTATTAATACATTGAAAGTAACACTTTAAACACAAAATATATTTACAATTAAAATTATAGTAAAATTATAAAAATTATAAAAATAGCTGACTAGTTTTGGAAATCACAGATCCATAATCATGGCTTTATTAACATAAGTAAGTAAAGTAAGTCTCATATATCGTTGATAAGGTATCATGGATTGTGTGATGTTAAGCTTTCCATAATGGTACTTAAGGACTTAATGGATCTGATGAGAATACTGGAAGCCAGTTTCTTTCTACTTTTGGATTATCCGCCTTCATCTTCCCAGATTTCTCTAGTACGCAATTATTTCAGGCTGGGTAAGCCTGGGAGCGATTTGGATCCGGACGTGACTTCTTAGATGAGATTTTTGCAATATGATAATTACTATGTAACATTACTATTGACAGTATTCACAGGTAAGTCTTTATAAGTACCTTCTTTTATACAGCATTAATCGATTTATTGTGGCAGTAGTTTTATTTCATCTTTTTGCGTACATATTTAATTTTTATTACTTTTTCACGGAGTTTAGAATATCAATTTTTCTTAAAGAAGCACTAAGATTTTTAATTGTTCCAAAAAGGGCTCTCCAAAGTTATTGTACAAAGAAAGAAAACGAATAAAAATCACAGGAATTTGCTTTATTCGAAATAAAATTTTATGATCAAGTTGAACTCGATCCCGATATCAAAACACTTTACAAGCAACGTTTTTTGTTTTTTCTTGTGTTTTTTCTTGTTTTTTTTTAATTGAGCTAACAGACATCCGAAATGAAAATAAAGATGAATTTAAGTTATTTCTTAGAAAAAACGAGAACTTATTTATAATTTATACATTCGCGCGAAATTTTAATTTTTTTTAGATGTAAACCTATACACTTAGATTTTGTAACCGTGCAAACTAGTGGTTTATTCGTATATCGTAAAAGCTTGAAGAAAATACATTATTGCTATTTCAGAATATGATGATAGATCCAAAATTTTAACATGGTATTAAATAAAGTCCTGTAGTGTATAATTTCTTTGCGGTATAGTTATCGGGTATTTTCAAAAATAAGCTAAATTTGCGAAATATAATAAATTAACAATTTTAATTTTGTTTTTTGATTATTTCAAAAAAAAGCTTATTGTTAAATTTTGCAAATTGAGCTAATTTTCAAAAGTACTCGATAATTATGGTGTGTAACAGAAAGAATTTATACACGGTAAACGTTACCCAACACCGTTAAAATTTACAGCGAATTTGATCCATCATCGCGTCCTAAAATATATGTAATTCGGTTTTTTTTTTTTTTTTTTTTTAAGATATATACGAATAAACTATTTATTTGCGCAGTTATAGGTAGTGTCGGTTTAGCTATTTGAAAAACAATAATTAACAAACGATTTTTAAAAGGTCAAAAGTTAAGCTTTTTTTAATGAAGGGGAAGATCGGAAGTGTGAGTCACCGATTTGATGCAACTTATTCTAGATGGTAGAAATTGGGTAAAAACGGTAAGAGATTTCACCGTTTTTTTTTACATCAGTCTGTGTGAAACTCGTGGAAAACGCATCTAAAGAGTTAACGAACTAATACGAGAGGTGTGATGAAAAAGGTAATGAGAATTTTTAATTTCTTTTCAAAAAGTATTTACACCTAATGTTCAATGTTTATTCTATGGCCCCTTCAAAGTAGTCCATCCGTTTGATATGATACATTTATGCCTCGTAGTAGTATCGAGAAACACTGCATAGTTTTGAGCTCGCTCTGCGAATTCTCCTTTGTCCCATATCTATTGTTGAAAAACGTTGTCCTTTGGGTATGTCTTTTTGAGTTTGAGGAAAATGCCGCAGGGGGTGCAGAATGGTTGCTGCATTACAACGATGTTATGCTACCACGAACTGTTGGATAAGGAAATGTGCGCTACTGTGTTTTGTCGTGGTGCAGGATCCTTGCGAGTTGTTTCTCCAAAATTTTTCGCGAATTGCCTCACGAAAATTTCGTAAAACTTGTAAGTAATCATCCTTATTGATGGTACGAGCAGTCGGTAAAAATCCATAATGAACTATTCCACTGCAGTCGAAGAAAACGGTTAGAAGGAATTCTCGTTACTTTTTGAGATTACAGCTTGTAAATCTTGGGGTTCGAAGTCCGAGTATTCGCTTTGTTAACTTTTTTTCGGCTAATTTTATCCGTATAATAATTTATTCTTATTAATTATGTAACTTTTGATTATCGTTTTAAATATTAAATTTTATTATTATAAAAATGATATGTGTAACATTTAATAATATTTACACTAATTCAATTAGAAAATTTATGTAAGAAAAAAAATTTTTAATTTATTTATTTCCCTTTATAGTTTTTATTAGCGCGTGTTTTTTTCGTATTTCGCAAACTCAAGAAGATACTCGCGAGGAACAACGTTTTTCAACAATAAATGAAATAACGGCGAAATCGCATAGCGAGCTCAAGATTCATAAAGAGGTGTTCCGACGGTGTTTCTCGGAATTACGGTGTGGCATAAGTGTATGATATCAATGAGGGGAGGGGGCTATTTAAAGGGGCCATGGAATAAACATTGAAGATTAGGTAAATATACTTTTTGAGAAAATTGAAAATTCTCGTTAATCTTTGCTCGCTAACTTCCGATACGCTTTTCGCGAGCTTCACGGATTAATACGGAAAACGGTGAAATTTGTTTTTTACTGAATAGCGTGCTATCTGGGAAAAGTTGAACCAAATCGGTGACCCAAACTTCTTACGTTCCCTTCGTCAGATAATATCTATTTTCAAAAGCATTAAATCAAAAAAAAAAAAAAAAAATGAAACCCTCGCAATTAAAGTTTCAGTATCGGGCTCAGTGGAGCTCAACTTGCTCGTTAAGAGTCTTATTTTAAATTGAATCAGTGTTCCTGCGTGTTTATTTATTTGTTTATTTAGTAACTTTAAAACTACACTTTTGTTGCGCCTTAAGTCTCGGTGCCTTTTTAAAAAGGGAATTTTCCGTTTTTGTTCCGATCCGAGAAAGAAGTTTGTCTCTTGTTTTTAAATGTGTCCTTCAAACTATCATATCGATAAAAAATTCTTTCCTATTACGAAAATCTTTTGGCGAGTGTTCTGAAAATAAGTTTCGAATCCACTTGTACATTTTGAAACATTCTCATCGAGCATTTTTGCAACTTTCTTCGAGCACTTCCAAATGTTTGTTAATCTTAGCGAACCAACCAGGATTCTTTGCGATAGCCTCGGAGTAAAAACGGTTTCGATGCCGAGAGAGGACAGAAATTTATTTAACGAGATAAGAAAGATAAATTTTAATAATTAGTTAAATCAACGTTCTTCCAAAAGAAAAAAAAAACAAACAAGATTCTGATTCTTAAAGATGTTTTTTTTTTTTTTTTTTTTTGTGCCTTCTTCTTATTGTCCATTGCATCTTCCCAGCAGTCAATGTATTTGTGATTCCGATCATATAATGTTCAGTTATTCGTAATTATCAACTGAACATATGCCATCCAATGTCCCATCACCAGAAATCACTCCCTTCTTCCATAGAAATATTAAAGAACATTGGATCTCATCCTGGTCCCAACATGTAACTTTCCTAAAGAATATTAAACCAAATGTTGATCCTTGGTGGCCACCGATCCAAATGTCCAAAAAAGAATTCTCCTCCCTTAATAGGTTGAGACTGGGACAAACATCGATATCTCACAACCATGTCCTCCAGGGAGCCCCTCCACCGATTTCCTGCCCATTCTGTAATGCAGCAGTGCTACCTTCGGTGGAGCACATCCTGAAACAATGTAAAAACTTAACAAGAGTCAAGGACGAACCACTACACCTTCTTTTAGATAACCGTCCAGAACAGGTTCAGACAATGCTAAACTTCCTTAACAGAAATAATCTAATAAACAAATTATAATAAATCCGATACTCGTTGTGCCGTAATGACCCTGGCAGTTATACATGGCCAACGAGTAGTTTACAAAAAAAAAAAAAAAAAAAAACCTGAACAAGCTTCTTTTTTTTATTCCTTCCTCTTACAAACCGGTATTCCCGCTCCATTCTATGCTTCATTCGTTCTCTCCCTTCCTTTGATTCCTTTCCGTCGGCTATCTTTGATTACCTCTCTGTTTTACTGTTCTTGGGCCAATGTCCATGTTGAAGAACTTATAAAAAAAAAAATAAAGATGGTTAGTAAATTTCTAGAGATTTTTTTCTCCGATCATATATGGGTTTGCTTCTTTTTATTTCCGTGACAAGCCCCCCCCCCCCCCCCATTTACGCATTATTTGTAACTATCGCTTCATTTACAAAATTGGACGAAGGGATTTCCAGGAATTTGCGCTACTACCACATTCCATAGGTTTTTGTAGCCTTCTTTCGCTTTTGCGCTAATTGTTCACATTTAACGGATATGCTGTACTGCTTGGCAACGTAAAATTTTCTTAATTTTATGCTTATTTTTTTTATTACGTAGAAGATGTTTAAGTTGCCTTGGAAGCGGTGCAGTAAAATTCGAATGCGAATAAAAAAAAATCTGAATTTGTTCAACGCGATGATGAGGTTTTTACAATTTTACAAATGAAAGTTATCCTAGCGAAAGTAATTGTCGAATTCGCAGGTATGTTACCGAAACATTTCCTGTTTTTTCACAGTAGTGTATATGTTACATATTTTCGAAACTGCTTTTGGTCGGGATTACGGTACGCGGACGACAAAAAACTTTCTCCATCGACATGCGTATTTTATCTCGAAATATTTGGATCTATCCGGCATTCATTTATAAACATTCCGAAATGTTCATTCAGTTTTCCTTACCGCATAGTTGCTCGAGATTATTCTCTGACATCGATCTTATTAGCGATCGTTGATGATTTCGTTGAAAAATCGGCTTGCGAACGGCGAATCCATGTTCCAGGAAATTTCGTTATACACGGCGAAGTATGATTAAAAACAAGTGAAAAATGAATTTTTTGTAAACTTTTAACCGAATTATAATTACAATTAAGGAGAATTTTTAGTAATCCGTTTATAAGTTGAAATTTGAAAAAAAAGCTGAAAATATTAAAATCTACAACCGTGTGAAAATGGAAGATGCTGTTTCGCCCATTTCAAATTTCCTATTCGCAAGATGTCCAACCTTGTGGGAAATAAAAATGTTCCAATCATCGTGAAAACGAACGTCATTATTTTTCGAAAAACTGGGTAAGTGTTCTTCTACAAGAATTATAGACTATCCCTCGGCCAGATTTAAGTTTGGTAGCGTACGATTCATGTTAGTCTGAGTGGTAGACCGCACGGTAATATAAAATTGCGGTTATCTTTGTACCGATTTTGAAAGTCTTTCATCGAATATTGTACTACAATTTCCTGTTGTTTCTTTTTTTGGTTTATGTAAAAAATTGAAAATTAATAAAAAAGAAAAATCTCAGCTAATAAACAAAAAAAAAAATACATATGAAGAAAGGAACTTTTGGATCTTTTGGAACCTCAAAAATCGGATTTGGTCTGTTTCGAGGCGTCGAGTTTGTGCAAGACTTTGCGGATTGCCAATGTAGAAAGACTCATCCCTTATTCCCCCTGAGGAGGGCACTCGGAATCTAGGTTGTAGAAGCGGCGCTAAGTTCGTTCCGAAGTTAAAGAACGATAGCCGGTCGGAAATTTACGAAAACCAAAGAGTTCGCATCAATATATATATATATATATATGTATATATATGTATATGTATATATTAATGTACATATATATGTACATGTATATATATATATAAAAATTAATGACTATGTCATTCCAAGGTCGAAGTACACTACAAAAAATGTACTTTTACAATGTCCACCACAATGTGTATAAGACACATAACAACCATTGTACGGCTAAGAATAACATAGTCAATTGAAAACGATTCTTCTAAAAGCAGTTTAATAGAAAAAAGATTGGTCGTCAAGGAGGCTTGCTCTCTTATGAGGCTCCAAGGGTCGAGTTTTATATATATGTATACATGTGTATATTTGTATGTGAGTACGTTTGTATGAATGGATAATTTTGAATCACAAATGGTTTACAAAAACGATTTTCATCTTTTAGAATTTTTTTTGAAAATTCAGACAGAACTTTACTGTATATCGTATACCACGGAAGAGTAGAATATTTATCTGTGTTGTGTTCCAGTGCAGACTTTGAATTTCACACGCGATGTCTAGGAGTAATGGAAATCTGAAAGTGAACAATGTAACGCAACATTGCAGGAAAACGTAATCTGTGCATCAACTTCTTCAGCCATCTTCTCCATTATCCGTTTGGGCACATTTCCTCTTTCGCGTCCTGCTTACGTCTAAACTACTACTTCTTACCTAATCTTTTTTATTCTGGTCAGAACTTGATATCCATCTGTTTCGAGAATTCGCGTCAGCTTTTTGAAATAATTCCTATTCAGAAGAGTCGTCTTCTACAAATCTCTCTTGCTAATTAATCGTACATTTATTCATCATTCTGTTTTCAAAACGGTTCTCTACAGCTTTTTGTCCTGCGGAATTGATATACTTCGCGGGGCGAAAAAAAACATAAAAAAGTATTAAACTTTAAAAATATGTACAATAGCGTTATTATTAATTAATTATTAACCCGCTCGCAAGCACCGATAATAGCTATTTCAAAGTGAAGCGCGTGGTCTCTCATTACCACTGTCCTAAATACAGATGGAAGGGAACTCGTTTTGCTCCTCCGAATCAAGGTGGCCGGTTCGGATGTTTCGCTTTTTATTAGGTGAAATTATTAAAATTTCACATCACGTAAATGGCGTTCTGAAAATTTTGGTATAATTCGCAGCGGAGGCATTCGCTTAATTTCGGCGTTCTAGCGTGTCGGCATTTAAATTATGCACGCCGAAATGCTGTAATTACTGATAACGGTGGTAGAAAGTTGTAATCAAGCTGCGTCAGCTTGCGTACCAGGTAACTTCTTTAAAATTTCGCGATTATTTGCAGCCCGAAGTGGAGTAGGAGAAAGAAAAGAGCCGTGTAAAGCCATCTCCAATTGAAAATTTAGATTAGCGTAAATTTAGAAGAAGTATTTTCAAAAATAATTTCGTCTTCAACGACCGCTACATGAATAAGAGAAATTTGTTATCGAAACGTTTAGTTGGTGGAAGAGAAGCAATGGGCGCCGCCGGACAATTGGAATTTTTCGTTTCCGAATCGTTTATCTCCTGCAGTGCTGATTGAACAATTCTTTGACGGAGGTCGTCACTATGTGCAGAGTCCGTCGGCCAATGTCAGGTGCAGGCGTTGAAGTTGTTACAGGCGGGGATAAAAGTCTAAAAGTCCATACCGATTATGACATCTTAAATTGTAGAAGTAATGAGTTATCGGTACTGCATACAAGACTGCTTTGAATAATGATATTTCAACGCAGTCACAATTACAGCGCTGTCAGCTTACAATTTAGAGAGATAACTTTTTTCATCGTTCACACTGAGAACTAATTTTTATAAAATACTTTCGCGAATATTATATAATTTTGTATTTTTTTTTCCCCCGATGCGAAACCCTGAAATATTTCAGATGCAGAAATTCTTTCGCAGGCATGTGCAGTGCTTTAAGAAGCCGTTTCTTGATTTATACCGTTCTTGATTTATACCGAATATTACAAATGTTGCACGTTTTCATTTTTAATGATAACAACAAAACGAACATTTTTGAACAAACAATTCAATTCACGAAATAATACGAACACACTATCATCTAAAGTAAGTTTGAAAACTACTATGTATATCCACGTGATATCGCATTCTGTATGGACTGACATTTATCCGCCTGTGAAGTTTTTCAGTCGACTTCATTGCTACGACGACCGTTTATTTGTGGCGTCACAGACGACGTCGCTATCGATGATAACAATACGGGATATCGTATAGAATAAAAAATGTCAGTAACTGCTAATAGTTATAAACTCATGTTTATCAGAAAAATACGAATTTTATTAAAGTGTTATACTTTGTTTAAGATTGAATGAGTTATATTTATTACAAGTTGTAAGCCCGGCTATAGTTTTACTATAAAGAGCGGTCCTTTGTTTGAGATATATTTTGGTTTCGTTGACTTTTTCTCTTATGGTATTACTTAGACGATCATTCCCTTTTTTGTACATTTTTTTGCTCAAAAGAGGGGGGTTAAATAGTTTTTTATCGATGCATGGGCGTCGCCAACGGAGGGTAGGGAGAGGTAGCTGCCCCCCCTGGAGCCTTGAAACTTTTTAATCAACTGGCATTGATGCTCCTCCTTGGTTCTATGAGTTTCCCAGTTTGCGACGGTCCATAATTACTAAATTATCTCGCCTCCGTTTCTCGCATAGTTTTCTTTCTTCTTCACTAAATCGCTTTTCTTTGGCTGCATCTCCTTTTTGTCCATTGGATCCTGAAGGTTCCCAGTATGTTTGTGGTGCGAATCACGTGCTCTTCGAGTGCTCCGGTTTATATCGCGAGCGTGAGTTACTTTATTATCATCTTTTAAAGCTTGGTCTTCCTGCTCCTTTCAACGCCTCTTATGTTCTTTCTCTACCTATTCTCTCTGTTGTTCCTGTCCTAGGGGTGTTCCTTGATTCCATTGTCGACAGAATAAAAATATAATTTCTATTCTATTCCATGTATCTATTCCTTTTTGCTGGGCTAATGTTCTTTGGTAGCAAACCCAAGGGGGGTAAAAAAAAAAAAAAATTCATAGGCGCGTAATCATGGACAATTTGGAAAACTTCTGTTTCAATTACGATTTTATTCTTGTTTAATAAAATATTAAGCTTTTACGACTTCTAAATTTTACCTCTTTCTATCATCTTGTCCCTCCCTCCCATGGCGGCTGGCAACTCATCTTGACCCTCCCTGGCTCATCAACTGGCGACTCCCTTGTATCGATGGTCTTTTTTATTTTATGAAAGGACTTCTACGGTTTTATATTTTGAATTTCACTTTTATTTATACATTTGCTAAATAAAACATGAACGTTACTGTCTCGCTCTCGGAAAATGCTTAAATATATCTCTATCTCGAAAGCCGCAAGGCCAAAAATCGTAACGTTCTACTAATAGCCAGAAAGGTATTTCTTTTGTTTTTTTTTTAATCGAGTATATTATAGGATAAAAGCACTTTGCGGATAAATGAAAAATTTGAGTTGGCGAGACCTTTTTTCAAAAGAGTGAAAACTAGGGGAAAATATTTACGTTTGATGTTCCGTGTTCAGTCAAGAAAAGAACGTTCAGAAGAAAAGGAAATAAAGAGAAAAGGTAACATCTGATTAATGTGAAGATTATTAAATGTATATTTTCCGAACTTATCCATATTTTAATTTGATATCTGTCTCTATTTTCTAGTGATTTCCAAGTATACCTTCTTCTCGGTGGTGCTCCATACGAAGTGTTAGTGATAACATACTGTTCCTATTTACACAAAATCCATGAGGGGTTACACCGGCTATTTCTGTTTCCAACTTCAAACTTACCGGGGTTATTCCTTCCTCACTGCGTTTCACAATCTCCCACTATAATTACGTTGTCTTTTGTTTTTGTCTTTTTTAATAATTCCTTTAATTCCCGATATGTTCCTTCCATCCCTCTGTCATCACTGATGTATGTTAGCATATATACGTATGTATTACCAATATATACTGCAGAAAACCGTGCCAAAATAAATCTGTTTTCTATTGTTTTAATATCTAACAGTACTCGCGCCAATGATTTATTCGGTACCGTTGCCGCATTACTTTTACTTTTTAAACTGTTACCATGTATTATTTTGAATTCTCCTGCGTTAAATTCGCCTTCATCCTTCCAGCGCGTTTCCGCTAGTCCAATCCGCTTATTTTTCTCCGTTTCTCTTTTAACAAATTCAAGCGTTCTCGTACTTTTAGCATGCTATTAACATATTCCATGTTCTTATTTTCAAGCAGGGGTTTCGCTCGATGACGACTGAAGAAGCTCTGCAACTTCATTACAGTCTTAGGAAAACATTTGATACTACCGAAGAGTGGGATCGGTACTAATTACTATATTTGTACTTGTCACGTTTTTAACTTGAGAAAAATAATGCGATGGTTTCTCCTTGCCTTCCGCCTTATTTTTTACAGGCGCTTCTAACACAGCGAACAGGCACTATCCTGATAGTCGTCCTACAGGGAACTGACCCTCCTGTATTTTAATTTCCATTTTATGCACCTACTGGCCGGCAGTAGTATAATTCAAACAGCGCCGTCCATAGGATAAGTAACCTGTCTCTATTCTTATCCTGTCTACGAGGGTCAATCAAAACTATATTTGCCCCTCACGAACTCCCCTTATATTTTTTTATTTGCCAACCCGATTTCCCGTTAGGACTTTCACCATAGACTTCTAACAGGTATCTAAGCGTATCAGAGGCACTCATCGTTATATCCTCAACCATTCGGTTGGTGGACAACCTATTCGTACATTTTAGATGTACAGATATAGGTTGTATACTAAGCGATTATTATATATGCAACGCAGGTGTACACACGCAAGACTACATTCGGAACTGATAGTAGCCTTATCGCGCTACCAGTACAGTCCGTCCGGTGTGGGTCTGCTGTGTACTGACCCAGCGCGCGCATATGATGTTGAACGTGGTGGTTTGCCATTGCCTTCCACGTGATTACTAGCGATTATTTATTTATTTATTTAATTCTTGTAATAAGTTTGTCGTCGCTCGGGATCGAACCCGTAACCTCCATATCAAAAGTCAAGGTGGAGAGGCTATGAAATCCGTTAGTGAACTTTATATTGCACATCACATTTCATGGGGTTGTTCTGTTATACTATATTCAATACATTTCTAAAAGTTAAGCATTCGAAGAAAGTATGATCTGATGTTCCAGCTATATTTTTTTATATGCTCTATATTACCTTCGGTGAAAGAGTACAGCCCTGGCGTACGCCCCGCGCGGGATAAAATTCTTTTGAGTAAATTCCATTATTTGTCCGGACTTTTGCTGAAGTTTTTTCATATAGCTGCTTGATCAGACATACTAAAAGTGCTGGTATATCCATTAATATCGACCACATTTTCCGACCAATAACATACAGTCGAAAGCTTTCTTATAATCGACGAAACAGAGTACAGCTGGGATATTATATTCACGCGCTTTTTCAATAAGTAATCTAAGATTGAGGATCTGTTGTTCCCCTTCCTTTTGTAAAACCAGCCTGCTCTGGCGGAATCTGAGTGTGAATCAGAGAATACAAACGATCGTATGTAATTTTGATCATCACTTTGCTTATATGCGGTATCAGTGAGATAGTCCGATCGTTTTCACAGTATTCGGGTGATCCCTTCTTGTGCAGAGTAATACAGCTCGTCTGACACCATTTTTCCGGCTACTCTCCTGAAAATCAAACGGCGTTACAGATGTGGTAAATTGATTCAGCAGAGATACCATCTGGGCCTGGATGTCTTCAAATATGCAATAGCTTTCACAACCTTTTCCAACAAAATTTCTGGTTCCGGTTCGGGAAAATTATGAAGTACAGTGTTAGCGATTCCATTTTCATCCGCGGCACTGTATAATTTGGCGCAGTACTTCCTTCATGCCTCAGCCACTTCTTCGAAACCAGTCCTAACCATATTGTTTTCGTCACGCAATATCAGCTTCTTCATTTTAAATTCTCTTGCTACTAGACGTATTTTCTTAAAGAGGAAATCTGTTTCATTTTTCTCAGCGTGCGATTGAACCTCTTCGTAAATAAATGATAAATGTTTATTTTTATCTCTGCCACTTAATTTATTAATTATGCGGCTCAAGTGTTTTCTCTTCTCTTCGTAGTGGTGACACTCACGAGGAAAGTTACTTCGTTCTTCAATAGCTGCTACCGTTTCGTCGGAGAATCAATGATTCCATGTTTTGATCGATTTGCACAGCTGTGACGCGTAATAAGCTTGCTGTATTTGCTCTTTTAACTCAGCCCATTGTTGATCAGGTGATATTCCGTCAGGTTGTAATTGGGGTTGCTCTATTCTGTTCAAGGCTAGTTTGAAAGTGTCTGGTTTTGTAATTTTTATTCTCGGATTTATTTTGCATTTTTCTGACGCGTAGAGTCCTAACCGGAATTCCATCATCGGAAATCTAAGCTCTGACCCGCATTCTGCACCGGGTAGCGTTTTCACATTTTTACACGATGACGTCCATCTCTTATTCACAAGTATATAGTCGATTTGATTCCTACATCTGTCGCCAGCTGATAACACCATGATCCGTCGAGGATGATGTTGGAACATTGTG
Source organism: Icerya purchasi (assembly GCA_039619475.1). Classification (NCBI taxonomy): domain Eukaryota; kingdom Metazoa; phylum Arthropoda; class Insecta; order Hemiptera; family Monophlebidae; genus Icerya; species Icerya purchasi. The sequence continues at coordinate 247,653,590 of CM077115.1, forward strand.
TTCATAATTGCCATCTGAGAGTCAACTGCGAAATCTTACCCTCTTGCATAACGCTTCTCGATTGAAAATTTACCAACAAAATCACGAATGTGGTCGTCAGCACTTGTGTCGCCTATCTCGGCATTAAAGTCTCCCATCACAAATGCAATTTCTCTACGTGGAAGCGAGTTTAGCGTATCTGCCAGTGCATCATAGAAAGACTGAATTTCTGCATCATCCGCATCAGTTTTTGGGGCGTATACTTGTATCAAATTCATGTTAATGGATTCTGTTTTTAGATTGATCATAATTATACGGTCGCCGATTGCTTCATATCCTTTTACAATATAATTGAACCTTTTCAGTACTAAGAAAGCCACTCCTTCCCTATGTGAATTGCTGTTACTAGAAGCATAAACATTAAAATCCTGTGTTTCAAAGTGACCCGTCTGGTTATAATGAGTTTCCGCAAGCCCACAGATTGGAATGTTGCATCTCATAAAAGCTCGCTCTCCACAATCCTCAGCTTGCCTGGAGCCAAAAGTCCACGAACATTCCACGTCCCGAATCTGTTTATATTTCGTATCTTAAAAACACCGGTTACATATTTCACATTCTGGCCCGGGACGTCAGAACGCCGGTTGTTAGCCGGATCGCATGGCACAAAATCTATCCGTTTTCTTGACAACTGCGGTGGTTTCCCGTTGCCTTCTACCGGATTTTCTGTCAGGGTTTACTCCCTTAGCCGAAGGGACCCAGTTTGTGGGCGCTGGATACTCGCGCCTACTCGCTCTAGATTGACATTCATCAAACCGACTGGGACGAATAAGTCACGAGCGAGTTGCCTTGAATTCTTAATCGTAAATTGAAATTAATTATTAATGTTCACCTCTTCACTCTTAGCTTAGTATTGTAGAAGAATTTAAATTAGTTTACGCATTGTGAACTATAATTTTTTACATGTTTTAATCATTGATGAGAATTTTGAATCTTTTAAGATTTACCGGGAAATATTGTTATGAGCTGTGTTTAAAAATGAATCCCGTATTAAGTGTTTTTTTTTTTTTTTTTTTAGTAATCACGCATCAATTGATAGGTTCGGCATTCTGCGTGACTGTTACTGTATCGCTCTCTCGCCATTTGTTAATATTATTTGGTCAAATTTTGATTATTTTTTTTCCTTTTTTGTTTTGATTTCTCATTTTTAGTGTTTTCATTTTTTTTTTTTTTTTTTGCAGTCGAAGTTCCTTGAGGTATAATATATATATATATATATATATATGTAACATTGGTAGCGTCGTAAGAAACGTTTTTATATTACATTCAATAGTATTTTCCTTTGTTCTGAAATATTCCATTCGTTTGAAGATTGGTAAACTTTGAATACATTACATGTACGACACACCTTCATCAAACGTTAAGAGAAAATTAAAACTAAAAACTTTAATAAAAATGTACCAGACATGTTCGATATTTAGGGCGTCAACGGGTTAAAGCAGAAATATTTACCATTTTCGTGATACGAGTTTTTTCGTCCAAGTTCACGAACGAAATAGCGATTAGACATTTTTTCCGATTACCGTCCGAGAGAAGGATAATGTCAAAAATGTTTACGATGCTAACCCGTAATTTATGAAAGGGAACTATTCGTTAGGCCGACCGAAATTTAATCAGTTATCGAATAATTTCTAAAGTAAAAGATATTACATCCGGAACATATTATTATTATTCTCAGAAGTGAAATAAACGAATTACTGGGCTGGCCAAGGCTACTGTTGTTCGTTTTAATGGTAAAAGTTTTTTAATCGTCATGGGAAAGCTAAAACGCAATCTCGGTAGAAATAACGATAATTTGTTCCTTAGTGGATTATAAATCCGTTCGTAAAGCCGACCTGCTTTTCCCACAGATCATCTTTTCTCGCTCACTCTTACACCCGAAGGACCCACTTTTAATAAACGTAAATTGAACGAATTTACTTTACTTCTATCAGCTTGTAAAAAACTGTACTCATACAATTCTTCCAGTCCATATCTGTTCTTAAAGATTTCAAAGACCGATAATAATATCGGACGAGAGTTACACCCCAAAATATCAATTTTAATATCTCGTTCCGCTAGTCATGTTTTCGATTTCATTATTGTCATTTTATTATTTTACTTTTTAGCTGCTATTCTTTTTCCTTTTTTCTAGAGAAAGCGATACTAATATTGCCGTTCAATTAGCTTTTAACATCCGTCGTTGACGTATTCACGTGTAGACTTTGTTAATGAGAATAAATTTTTCCGCTTCAAAAATGTGAGCCGAATAAAGTCCATATGCATCAACATATTCATATCTTTCGTGTAAATAATAGATGTTAACGATTACAAAAGTTTGAAAATTAACAAAAGTAAGACACTTGATAATTGGCCAGTTTAAGAACAGTGCGGTATTTATTCTACATTTGAGAACGTGAAAATTTTTGATAAATCTTATTTATTCAGTCGGCCCTTTGTTGATTGCGAGTAAATCTCTAAATACACAAGTAGGCGCATATATAGAGTTGACGTGCATAAGTCTGAATTCTATTTTTAAACTATTTAACATAAATCTTGAAGCTATATATAAGTCGATAGAAGCAAAGGAACTTCTGTCTGCTTGCATAATTTGTAATTTTATTTTCTCAGTTGTTTTTTTTGTTTTATTTCTATTTATTACTCACCATTTTTTATTATGATTTATATGATAATTCTAAATCGGCGCCATAATTTTCGCATACATTTATTTCGGCTTTTGTGCAAGTTGGAACTGGTTGTTTGAATATATTGTCGCTACCTCATATTTTGATCGCAATATATGAAAAACGACCTAATATAAAATATGAAACTTTGAACATTATATACGGCAATTTCAATCAGGTTTTTAGGATATCTATAAGTATAGTTACACAGTGCCGTCTTTAAGAGTCAGGGGGCCCTAAGCCTCGCCGGTTGGGGGACCGCATAAAGAAAACGATTTTATGTAAGAATAGAAATTTCAGCACGACAATGGACGTGCATCATCACCGAAACAAAAAGGAAGCCACGTGACATTTCATTGGCCCGAGTTGCCAACCCGCTAACTTCGCAAAGAGCATATCATATTCTTGTTTTCGGGAGTCGAAAGGTATTCTCCCGAAGACAAGATTCTGTTTGTTAGCAGAGAGTAGGTTTTTTTAAAATTTCGAATTTCCCTTCCTGGTTCCGCCATCGTTTAACATAGTGGCGCTTTAGTCTGTTTAAAAAAACAAGTGTAAACTTGTTTGATTCTCTGGAAAAATATCTTTCTTAATTTGAGAAACAAGTTCGATGATTATACGAGCGAAAAACAAAAACATTCATTGAAAAAAATGAAATAACAATTAGCGAAAACGGTATGGCCAGGATCCCATGAGAATGTTACTTTCCAGTCTGGTAGGCCTGTATCGATGTACTGTTTTGCGCATAGATGAATTAGTAACAGGATAGAACACAATAAGGAGGTTACCGAACGTAGACTTCAAAGTATAAAAGAACTACGTCCATTTTTGTCCCAAACAACGTGCTGTAATCATGTAGTCACATGCTGTTTGTGCTATTAACTTCGTCGGTTTTGTGAAGTAATAAGAAACGAATGGGGGTAAAGAGCACTGAGAAATTGACTGCTCCCACTATCCTTACTTATCACATTCACTTTAGATATTTAACTATTTGAAGCACAGCTTTAAAGGTGTCTAATTAAGAAAGCAAAAATCTATTATTATTTTGTTTTTTTACTTTTTTATTGGGCTTATCAGCTACGGACGATTACCCATCAAGAAGGAAGAACGTAGGACAAAAGGAAACTGAGGAGGACACGAAGAAAGTTATTCGGGGAAGGTGGACTACTATGGAGAGACAGCAAGGGAGTCAAAAAAGATCGGTACTAGAACTCGTGCAATTAGCAGTCCGAAGGGAAATAAATTTGTAGACGAAAAAATATACAGGATATCTTAAAGGAAAGGAAAGCTCTCATGTCTTGTTAGCCGTTATACCTGATTATAATATATTATATCTATTTAAACTAAATGCGCGATGTAACCAGCATTAAAAAAGAAAAGTATTTTTATCCATGTCTGCGATTGTTAGGCAGCGCCCACAAAAAAATCCTCATCAACAATATTTTTTTTTTTTTTTTTTTTTTTTTTTTTTGTGGGCGCTGCCTAACTATTTCATTACGATAAAATGATTTCTCCCCTTTTCAGGAAAACGTTATATTCCTAATAGCTTTTTTTCGTCAATTTTCAGAGGTTTTTATTAAAAAGTTCATCATGTTTCAAGCCAAACAGCAGAAATTTAATAACAATTCAATAAATTAGGCATTAATTCAGCGTGAGAGGAATTTTTCTATGCTTTTTTTATGTGAAGCAGCGGGGTTTGAATAAGGTCCTACCTGAACTAAACAACACCGCCTTCCAACTACACAATGTCTAACTGGCTTAAAAAAATACTTAATTATCTTCTGATGGATGAGGGGTGGCGGATTACTATAAATCCGCTATTAGTTTTATCGAGTTTTTTTTTTTTTAAAGGTAATTATTAACCATTCTAGAGTGATCACTGTGAATTATTAATTTAAAACCTTTCGAAAAACTTGTTTTTTTTTTTGTTTTTTTTTTTTTTTTTTTAATAAATGCTTTCGAAATCTGTATGGTAAAATGTTTCATGTGTCCTAAACACCTTCCGAATAAGTAAAATTATTTCAAATTTCAACGAGAAAGTACATCGTTTTCGTATAGAACAATCGCTCTATCAAGTTCGACAGTTGACTTCTGATTATGTGTAGCTTTACATAAGGATGAAAGAGAATATTTCAATTAGCTTTTCAAAATCAAGCTACAAATAATATATGTATATATGTATGTATTTACTGTTAATAATGATGTTAAAATAATTAATATAATAAAATAAGTACGAATACTAATTAATGGTTAAAATATATAAATATCGTAAAATATGTGATTATACAGAAATGTATGAAACTAGGTTAGGCGACATAAAAAACAAAAAAAAAAAAAAAAATACGAAGATTGTCAAACATTTAAGTGAATACGAAGAAGCTTTTGCCGAAAGGGAATTACAAGGGGGGGGGGGGGGGGGGGGGGGGGCATACGATACACTGTGGAATAAAATTGCCGGTCATTTTATTGTTGCCGTTCTATTATTAAATGAGGCGGCAAAAGTTACTCTCGCCATTTTCTTCCAGAATTGTTTCTGCCTTCCTTTTACTCAAGGCCGTGTTGGACGTTCGCAAACATACAAGAGTGCTGGAATTCTTTAACTAGGGTAATTTGTTAACAGAATTACCTGACAACACCGTCTATTTATATTAATACGAAGAGCACTCTCTACGGGTTACTGCATCCTGCTCACACGGCTTGTAGTTTTCATCTCATTTATACCTTGATCTCGACCCGCATTTTTTTTTAATCTTCCTAGCAATATTTTCTCCTTTCCGCGTTCAATTTCCATATTTTTTCACCAGATTGCGCTAGTTTATATCAGCTGAATTTTTCATTTACTTTCTCCTAGTAGTCTCGCAAATAGATAATAGAATGAACATATTCCATGTTCACTTTGCCTTTGTTTATTCCGATTTCCCGATTCACGAAGAAAGAGGAAAGTTCCATTCACGGTTTATGCAACATTATCAGAATTCGTTGATTGCCGGCTAACTCTTTCATTTATGAAATATTAAGAACTTACTATTTGGAAATTTAAAAACTAGATAAAAATTTATGAATCCGATAATGTGACTTTTGATATTGAAGTTTTTTACCTAGGAAATAATCTTTCTTTTAAAATATAATTTTTTCGCTGATAACAATCCAGTATGCATGGACTTAGTAGCGAAGAAGAAAAAGAGTGTTTATAAATATGGAAACGAGAATATTAAATTTTTTAAGCGGAATTAAATGTTCGCACTCTCAGGAAAAATTGAAATTCTTGAATCCTCCATGTCGTGTTTACTTTCTTTATTTTTAACGTGGTATGCGTAAATTCCAGATGATATAATAATGTTCAAGTTAATTTTCCCATCGATATCAAACTAACTCTTTTCCTCGGTCTGCGAAAAAATCAAATATACCGCTGCTTTACGTTGTACCGGTAAATTTTAAAAGCACCCAGAAGAAGTTATCCGATAAACAATCTTGTCCAATTGAATTTTCGTAGTGTGGTGATCGTACATACATACATAAATTGCCAATTAAGTTGTAAATACAATTTTATGTAATTTTAAAATATACATATTATTTCAAAATAAAATTGTTATAACTAATAGGATCAGAAATGCAACAGATCAGTTGAACAATTTTTAAATAAAAAAGGCAACACTATCTCTCATTTTAATAGAAACGAATTTTTCTCCTAAATCTCCATTCATCAATAAAAAATGGATGGCTTTACAGCGGTAAATGTAAAAAGAAAAAGTTACGATTTTTATGTAGCAAACAAGTACAAAGCCCAGTGTGTATTTATTAAAATAAAGGAAATAATTCATTTTCTATTTTGTAAGTGTAAATAAATTATCGCAAAGGTAAAATTGAAATGTAATTTTTGAAAAATTTCCGTTAATTTGTATTTCATTAAACAAAAAAAAAAAAAAAAACAGTAATTTAATGTGAGTACGATGACAATACTTTCCAAGTAGCCGTTTTGTAATAAAATACGTAACACGTTAAAAATTCTTTATTCTTGAGAGCTGCTGATTCGATTTTTTTTTTTTCTTTTCAGAAAAATATCGATACTACAAGATTTACTATAAAAATTTAATAAAAACACGCTGAAATGTAAAAAAATAATTATTCGATAAAAAGTAATATTTTTCAGAACCATATTAAGAGTGATATATAATAATTCTTGTACCGCATTAGTACTTATTAGAGTAAAATCTACGAATTGATAACACAGGTGATATTCGGTTTTAATTAAATTAATCAGTAATATTCCCCCAATCACATTATAAACGAAAACAGTATAGGTGTGTGGAAAAAGGAGGTAATGAAATGGCTGAAGGAGTGGTGCAAAGAATAAAAACAAACTGCGTCCGAATTCCTCTCACCTAGAAAAAAAAACAAATAGATAGTTCAATCATGCAGCTACTGATTATATACGTATTCTGTGTTGTTATTTTTGTGTCGCTCCTTTTTTCGTTTAACTTACTGTTTTGGAATTCATAAAGACGATATTGTTTGCGAATGCTATCACTATATATATATATATATATATATGTATTGATACGGATTCGGTACTTTTGGCGCTATCTGTTATTCGACGTTCGAGCTAGAAATTATTCTTCGATGTATTCATTAATTCTCGGTTTCTCGAACGTCGATATATTTTACATCGCCGTTTTGTCTTGTCTTGGTAGCTTATCTGCCCGATACCAAAAATCCCCGAGATCAGTGGCGTGATCGGCGAGTACACGGTCGCGCTGGGGTAGAGACGCAATAGTGTCTGAGTGGTAGTGGTCAGTGGCCAAGACAATGATATGCGCGTGCGGCAAGAAGCGCAGAATAAGATGTGCCGAGTAATGTCGAGCCGAGAGAACATTATAAAAGGCAGGGTAATTTACGCGCTAGTAATTTAATAAATGTTCTAGAAAAATCGGCGGTTATTATATTAATTGATAAGGTACCAGGTAATTTCAGCCAGTCGACTATATCGTTTGGAATAGCCCATCGTGTACCGAAATCTTCGTACGTGCATCTTGCACTATAAGTCGATAGTCAGATTAATTGTTCACGCGAGCGAGTCGTGTTTTCTCGTGGCTCGAAAAAGAACTTTCGTTGTAATTTTGTCGTTGCCGTCACGTGTTACCGTTTAGCCCAATTGTGAAAATTCATCGTGCATTCAACGCAGTCGACCGAATTTTTCGTTTTTTTTTGTATAAATTTCTTTGTGCTTACTAGTCTAAACCGCATTTCTTTTCTCGTATGCATTTATTACGCGGTTGCGTCGCTTGTCTGTGATTATTATGAATACATACGTTCTTTTTTAATAAAAGGTTTTCATTTTGGACACGTGGTGAGAGAAAGGGTCTCGTGAATTTTCCTGCTGGAGAAACTGCCGTTATTCCGGCGTTTTTTTATTGTTTCGTTGTTTTCTTTTTTTTTACTTCGAATATTAGTAACAATAATAATAAAAAATAAAAGCCTAATGCTCGAAAAAGGGGTTTCCGATAAATTTTAAGTGTTCGTACAAAATAGCGTCCGGAACAGTGACCGAGAGTATCGATCTGCATCATCGGGGATAGTAGATTAGCATCAAATGGCTCCCGTAACAGGGACTAATCGAGGATGAGTGGATCTGCATCAGTATATAACGACTATTTTGAGTGAATGAATGTATGTGTATGGTTTTATCTTTATTCTTTATACCTATATATAAAAAGTAAAGTGAGTTCCATACCCTTGACAGGACATTGAGATTGTGAAGTTAAGGTTTACAATGTACTAAGCCTAATGAACCTGATGAGAATATTGGGGCCAGTTTCTTTCTCTCGGCCGCCTTTACTTTCCCAGATTTCTCTGGTACCTAATTATTTCAAGCTGGGTAGGCTTGGGAGCGATTTGGATCCGGGACGAGACAAGTCTTGAACCCGTGACCTTTGACTTAGTAGCCAAGCACCTTAACCACTAGGTAAGTTATATATATTTACTAGGACTAATATTAATTAAGGTTTATATAATTTCGATGTGTATAATAAGTATGTATAAATTTGTAGTAACGTGTACAACCTAAATAAACGATAATAAGAGAGTCGGGCACTCACACAACGGGCATACTTGTCCAGTGAGACCCACGAACTTATTTTAAAATTTAAAAAAAAAAAAAAAAAAAAAAAAAACGAAATTACAATTGCAATATCTCGAAATAGTTTAACGAATAATTGGTGCAGTTTTTAATTATGATTGTAATTTGAATTTATGGTGCCAAGACTACGGTAAATATTAATGATGCTTAAGAATTATCTTAATATCGTCTTAAGGTAAAATTATCTCCTTATCAAATAATTATTTTTCACTATTTAGCGCGTTTTTATTAAATTTTTACAGTAAATTTTGAAGTCGTTTTTTTTTTTTTTTTTTTTTAATCATTTTATCTCCAAAATACTTACATTTTTTGTCTTGCTAAATGTTAATATTTTAAATTTATTCTAAGCTACACTTACATGGTAATTAACGTTTATAATGTTATCATTTTTTTAAATTACTTTTCTACGATAAATTAATAATTGTTTAAGTCAATCGCGTCTGCTACACTAATTAAAGGAAAAAATTATCGAAAAGACCACATTTTTTCACGATTTTCAATGACTACTCGGTTTGCGTTCATTGATTTTCTTCAGCGCGCTCACAACATGGTATCGCCGTTGACTGCTTTCGAATGAACAAAGAAGCATTAAAATTGGTTCAAATGGGTACAACCTTCGTAATTGATGATTATTCCTGGTGGAAGTGTACCAAAAATATTAGGCAACCGAATAAACATATTCCTCCGGTGAAACATGATAACGGGTCTCACGGGCGAAAGATCATAAACAGAAGTCGAATTTATTTGCTGCGTACCTGGCAACCGTGTTTAAGCTGAACATACAAGCAGACACGGACACAGGGAAATGCACGTATTTATAACCAGTCTATATGAACCATTTATAGCAATAACGTCAGCTTCTCCTTACGAGGTTCGGCGTCTACTTAAAACGCTGAAAAAGAAGAAAAGCCCAGGTTTCAACGTAATAAGCGCTGAATTATTGAATTAACTTCCGCGGAAAGCTATAGTACTGCTCACTTCTATATGTTTTGCCGGTACAATGGAAGTTTGCGCAAATCGTAATGATTCTGAAACCGGGTAAAGATCCTTACAACGTCTTACCGTCCGATTTCCGTGTTATCTGTTTTATCGAAGGTAATGGAAAAATTAATATTGAAAAAGTTACAGCCTTATATACAGTCAACTAATGTAATTCCGCAACATCAGTTCGGCTTTTTAAAACATCATTCTACGATTGATTAATTGCATATAGAGCGGTTAGTGTGATTGAAAATAGTTTAGAAACAAAAAAAGTATGTACCGCGGAATTTCTCGACGTTCAACAGGCTTTTGATAACGTTTGACACGATGGCATATTATACAGATTAAAATGTTTGTTCCCCAGTAATCTTTACCTGTTGCTAAAGTCGTACCTTGAAGATCATCGACATTATTTTCAGGTGCGTTACGAACACACCTACTCAGAAATACATCCGGTTTTAGCAGGCGTTCCTCAGGGTTCTCTGTTTGGCTCCACGCTGTAATGCACAGCGGATTTTCCTGCGACAGAGAATGTGCAGCTGGCTACATTTGCGGACGACACGGCTCTTCTTTCATCACATGAAGATCCGAAGATAGCTAGCAGTAATCTACAAAATGCTCTTACAAAGGCGGAAATATAGTTTAAAATATGGAAAATCGGGATAAACGAGGGCAAATCGGTGAATATCCATTCTACTAACCGAAAAGTTGAAATCCCGCCCGTTAAGATCAATAACACAGATCTTCCTGCGTGAGCAACAGTCAGCTATTTAGGTTTACACTTAGACAGCCGATTGACGTGGAAACAACATATTATACAGATTAAAAAGAAAGAACATGTCTAACACCGATGTGACACATGCGATACTGTCCTATATGTAGAGATCACTTTTAGAAGTGTTTTCCTTTGCAAGTTAGTTTAGTTGTTTGAGTCTTATTTCGATTTTTAGCATATGCCAATGAAGAATAATCGATAAATGATTCAAATATTGCTTCGTACAGTATCACTCTATTTCTAAAATTGTAGCCATAGGTGTTTCCGTGGAGGGCCGAAAAGCTGTTATATATTTCAGTAATTTTTGTTACATGAATAATCGTAAATGTTTACTAAAGTTAAGGTTTTCATCTATTATTACACCAAGATATTTAATATGTTTTTTTCAGTTTTAAGTTCCTTATTTCGTTTCCCCGTCCTTCTTTTATCCTTAAAATACTAGTTTTTTATCCTAGATGTCCACCTATTATCCGTTATCCTCTCAACATACCCAGTCCAATTCCACTTTTTCCTTCTACATATATTCGTTAACTAAATTTATTATATTTTTTTAATTTTCCTTTGATAAATGTGTTTTTAATCCTATCTCTACGTTTAACGTTTAAAATTAATCTAAACATTCCATTTTGAGTACTCTCAATTTTGTTCTCTTCCTTTTTTGTTATAGCCCATGTTTGAGAACCATATGTAAATGCTGGAACAACACGGCTATTAAATATGTCACTTTTGGCTTTAATCCTAAACGGACCCTTAAATATATTTTTTAATGACCAATACTTTTTCCAAGCTATTGCTATTCTCTCCTGTGTACTTCTCCTTTGGTCATATTTCTAAGTTCTATTTTTCGGCTTAGATATATTATTTCGTCTGCATATTCCGTCCTTTGTTTACCTATTTCTATTTTTATTTTCTCATTTATATTCGTAATAGTTTTTGTTTTATCCATATTTATGCTCAGGCCTGCTTCCGTACCAAAATATCTGATAATAGTGAGATTAAATTCAACGTTTTTTCAGAAGATAGTTCTTCAGAAATACCTCCTGTGTCGGATGTTTTAACGAAATTAATAATATTAAAACAGTTTTCGTAGCAATTGAAATTACTCGATGTAGGTGAAAAAAAGGAATAAATAATAATTCGCTATTGGTTTTAGACGTTCGTGTTCATCGTAAACAGCTGTTAAAAAACGTTACGATATAATTGAACTAGCTTTTAAAGTATCAATTTTTATATACCATCTTAATTAATTTTGATACAAAAGGCGCATTTAACAGAGTTGTAAACATTCTAAGTAATCGAAATATTGAAAAGGGTGTATTCAGACTAAATTGAAGTAATTATAAAAATTATCTTACAAATAGAAAATAGCTTTAATTGAATCCAAAGTTTTAAGTATAATTTAATTTACCGATGATAACACTATTCTAATGAATATGATTACGATGCAGAATTCAGCTTTAACCATTCCTTGCTGCCTTCCTCACGCTTTCGCCTCTCGTTGACCTCTTCGCCATGTTGTCCTCTTCATTCAAATGATGCGGTTGTTTGTGACGTCGATCACCGTGTTCTTTGAGTGCTCTGCTCTTTCGGTGGAGCGTTCGGCTCTGTATTCCCACTTGCTTGGGCTGGGGCTTCCTGCTCCTTTTTGTGCTCGCTATATCCTGTCTTTTCCTTCTACACTTATTATCCCCTCCATTGTTTCCTTTTTATTAACGATAGCTGATCGTCTTACTCCTTTAATTGTTTCTGGGTGAAGGTCCTTGGTTGACGAGCCTAATTAAAAAAAAAAAAAAAAAAAAAAATTCGTGAATATCTACGATGTTGTTCCTTTGTTAAATTGAAAAGCCCTATAACAAAACGGATAAGTTGGTAAAAGCCTTTAAAAAAATATTATTCGAAATTCTCGAATTTTCTACTGAAAAGATTGCGGTGATGATAAGCAGTAATAAATCACCGCATGTTTCTTTTCTTAACGAAACATTTTGAAGTAACAATAGGCCTTTTTTTTTTTGAATCGCTAGCCGAGAGCATTACCTAGCATTAGAAAAAATAGACCTCATATGAATTTAAAATTTAACAAATATGTAAATTACATAACTAAACGACTAAAAAAATCATAAGTTATTAAAAATTCAACTTGGTGCGCTCGTTATTAATTACAATGATAGAAGTTCGTAATATATAACGATATTATTCGTGCAATTTTTATTCAAGGGTATACATATTGAAAAGTGAATAAAATTTTGATAATTCTGAAAGAGCTGCTGCTGATTATTGATTCCTGCAGGGTTGCAGCAAAAGCTTTAGTTGTCGCCGCCAAAATATTCTGTCGGCTGACCTACACTAAAAGTTGCTTTGTTAGCGGAATACAAAATGCGTTCAGGGTTCCTTTACTGGTAACAGAATGGTAGAGAACAATTTAAGAAGAAATATAAATGTACAGTATGAACAGTTTTCGCACCTACCGGAACATTTTAAGAAACATATTTAATTTTCATAAAAGAAGGAACAGTCTCAGAGTATCGATACAAATTTGGTTGATAAATTCTTTTAAGATTTAAGCGTACGATTTTAAAGAAATTATTAGGTATAAATTTCAGTTGGCCGACAAATATTCTAGCTTCTTTTGGTAGCATTCGTTATAATTTCAACAAAATGTGTTTATAAGTTTGATCGCCTGGGCACAAGAAGAAGTTACTACCATGCAAAAAAAAACAAAAAAACCTCTTTTCATGACTACAAGGTGACGAACAGAAAGTTCAGAGATCTTAAGAGCTTGCAAATAAACACAGAAGGTATCTTTTAAAATAAATCTGAGTGCAATAGCAGGGTTACTATAACAATCAAATCGGAAGCGGTGAAGAAAACAATGAAGATCTTAAGAAAAAAGGAAGAATCGACGATTTCGAGATTGCAGCGGCTGTCCGCCATACACAATATGTAGTAAACACGTAGATTAGAAAAAAACGTAAAAAATGTTCAAGTAAGAAACAATCTTTTTTTTTTTCCCCGCAGCCGTACGGATTAATAATATTCGTAAAATGAAATAGCCTTCAAAGTTTACAGTTTTCTCTCTTCCAGCTATATAAGTAGGTGATTTTAACAGTCGCAGCTACACATAAGAGATTACAGTGTAGCAGACAGAAATGGTGAATTTTTGGCTACTTACCATTCTCAGTCTCAAAATCGGGGTGAAACTTTCGTAAGGCAAATCGGACCAAGTTCATAAAAAATGTCTCAGATTTTTTCTGTGGCAGTTAATTGCTATATAGTAAATTTGTTGACGATATAATAATCGATGTTGAAACGAGTGCAGAGTGTCAAGAGTTTCCAAAATCAGTATATAACGAAAGAACTCTATAAGAACTATTTAATGCATATTAAATCGAGAAAAAAACGAGAAAGATAAATATTAACTGTAGAATCTACGATTTCACGCATTCATCGCGAAATGCACAGACACTTTTGAGCAACATAAAGTGCAGCCAAGAATTTCTTCAAAAATAAAATTGCAGAAAAATTACCGGAGGCAACACATGTGGAGAAGACCAGAGCAAGTACTGCAAAAGTAGACTTCGAAATGACGCTAGCCAAAATGCAAAATGGCATTTTTTTTTTTTTTTTTTTTATAATACTAAATTTACAAATATAAATCTAGGCGCCGTGTGTAACTACCTGGGCTATTACGGCACCTAGACTCACTTGAAATTACAGAAGGCGGTGCAGTCTGTTCGATGCTGCAAAATTCAACACTGCCCGAACACAATCCGGGTAGTTCGACAACAGACGGTGGGGTGAGGTATGACTAGAAGTACGGCAAGTAAGCCGGCACCATTTCAGCAGATGCTCTACAGTTGGTGAGGCCATGAACCCGCACAGAGGGCAAGTGACCGGAGGAGGAGCTCCTTCAAAGACGTGATTGTGTGATAGTGCAGTGTGCCCCCGACGCACAGTCTCGATAGGATCGAGAAATCCCTACGTGTGACGGGGAACGGCGGCCACCATGGGTCGGTGTCCGACTTTATGGATCTGAGCCAGGTTGTTCATATTGAAAGCTCTCCTTTCACCATAGAAGAAGTGAAAATTTCGATTAAGTCTGTTTAATAGTAGCGGAATTTATGTTGAATTTACTGATACATACATACTCAAAAGCAATTAAATTTCCTAATGGAATTTTATACTGATATTCGGAACATCGGGTTACTCCGAAGGCAATTTAAATGAAAACAAAAGTTTTGGTAATGATTAAATCGTGGAAAGATAGTGTATAACGATGCATCGCAATACAGTATAATTTCACTATTATGCGTGCCGTATGATATAGAAATGTTAATAACGTGCTATCCCCAGAGCGAGCAGGTTTGGAAAGAATCAAAGTTGCGCACATATTGAATCACGGTGTCAACTATTTGAAACATGATAGAAAAGCTCACATTTTATAGATCCGATATTTTTGCTTGTCGTCAGTTGCTAGAGCGCTTGACTTCCGTTATGAACGTCACAGGTTCGATCCCGGACGACGGCAGACACTTGTATTACAAAGAATTAAATTGAAAATACTCGGGCTAATAATCAATCACGTGGAAGGCAATGTGGCAAACAAGCATACCATCATATGCGCGTTAGTTCAGTACACACAGCAGACACACACACACACACACACACGCGGGGGACTATACTTGTATAACGATGTAAATCAAACGATTACCAATCAGTTCCGAATGTAGTCTCTTGCGTGTGTACACATTCGTACTGCATATAATAATTACTATGGACACTAAGCCTATTCTGTATACTGCTAGAATGGTACCAATGGAGGTAGTTACGATGCTCGAAATCGAGCGATACGACTCAGAGAGAGATATGTTTGCTTATGATAACGTATGAAGAAAAGGGTTACTGTTTAAAAAAACAGCGAAGACGGTTTCATCTTAGAAGAATCAGTAATGGTCTTTCGCAGAATTATTCCATCTTGACTCCTCTGTTGTTCAAGCTGTACATAGGCGACATACCATAAAGTCTGGGTACGTGCAGCATGCGGATAGCACTCGCATATCAAAGCAAGCCTATGAATGAGTGTAACGAAATTTTAACTAAAAAAACTTGAAAACTTCAAACAGATAGTTTCAGTCGTAAAATCGACACTTTCACAAAATAGAATCATCGCTATTTCATCTTATGCTGTCGGTGGCAAAGTTAGAAGTTAACGTTACACTTAAAAACGGTAAAGGTAACTTTGAATTATCTCGGAATTACACTGGATAGAACGTTAAAGTAAGACTGAAAAGTTGGCGCAGAAAGTAGAGAGACGAGGGTGGACTTGGCGAGGAAACTTGCTGGCAATGGGTTCGGAAACAACAGCAACGGTGCTAAGGATAATGATACTAGCGCTTGTCTAATCAGCGGCAGACTACTCTGCGTAGCTGTTTGGTTGAATAGTGCACAGACTGAGAAAATTAGGCTCGTCGAGTAATAGCTACTAGTTCTTGGTAACGTTGATTCTTCACAAATACAACGAGAAGGTGCTTTCGGGAAATTGCATTCACAGAGAACTCTGTTTAATGCATCTAAACAAAAATAACAAAAACTAGTCAGAGAAATATAGTCTAGGCAGTCATCTTGAAAAACGACAGGAAAGCAAGTTAGAAATTTCGGAAGAAAAGATAGAAAACTGAATAGACATACGGTAAAAAGCCATTAACAGATCCTACTAATGAATCCCTCCCCGGTAAAGAGTCTATCATGACCGGCAATGGTGCAGAATAAACAGATTCCGAACGAGATGAACAAATATGGAAAATGGCTTCGTGTCCCGAATATGGAGAGTTTTAAACTTTAGGAAAATCTTTGCAAACGGTGCTAGAACTAATAGACATAACGTCGCCAACAACGCGCTCCTCAGTTGATATCGGCACTCCCCATGGGTACTTATTTTCCAGCTCCATACAAACAATGTCAAACATTTATCATCTCGGTTGATGGCAGTTTCGAGGTAAATATATTTTTGGAACCTCCTATAAAATTATTTCATCTAAAATCTGTGAATTCTCTAAACTTCCTAATGCAATTATCTTATTTGAGATTGTTTTTATTCTAAGAGGAGGAACGTTCGAAACGTTATTTAACTGGTTGTTAAGCGACGGCGAGGCAATAATTATAAATGATGGTAATGGCGCATCTAATCAAAAAAGCGTTCATTTAAAATTAATCAGGCTACGATAAAGTTTTGAACAGCAGCAATAGTAATACATAACTAAATCAACTGTTGACGATTCGTATTAAAAAAGAAATAACACAGTTACTAGCATAATGTTTAATTCGGATTAACAAAAAGATAAATAAATCGAAACTTATACGTACAGACAGATCTTACGTAGTTAGATTTCAGTGAAGGTCGTTGTGAAAAAAAAAAGCGTCTGTGGCATCCAGCTTTATACGTGTAGCAGCAATTCCGGCGGTTGTAAATCTATGCGCCCTGCTAATTTATCATTCGGTCTGATATAGCGCACACGCTTTGTTCAGCTAGATTCAATTAGTAGCAACAACATCTTTGTTGAAATTTATAGCGGTGTTGCACTAGCTCAGGCCGTCGATAATTAACATCAATTCCACTTGTTATTATTGCTGAATTCGGTCGACAGCGGTTTTCGGATGGGTTTTGCTGGGCACCGGTGACGGATTAGTGAGGAAATTGCTAAGAACAAGGAGCGTAAAATAAAAAGTACAAACGCTTCGTAACAGCATAGTGTGTATCTTAAATCGAAGAAGGGGGCTGGCCAGCCTAAGCGTTTAATAATTTATGTTCGCTTAAACATTTCCGTATTTATTCAGCCTATTTCTTATTCTTAAGCGAGACTGAGATAGGCAAGTAGAGTAACTTTTATTTCCATTTTCTCGCGAATTTTAATGTTACTCGGCCATTGAATATTAATAAGCTATTTTTACAGGTAAATGCCTTGCAAATAGCTTCAGCCTGCATTTTCTTTATCGCAATTTTATCCACATTCCGTCTTTTGCCTAGCATCGTCTATTATGTTGCTTTTTCAATTCAGTTCGCCGACTTTGAAGAGAAAGTATATTTGCAACTTTGCGAGAATATGCGCCGGTGTGCTGGAAAAACTTCTATAACGGTTATTTATAAGAAAAATTCGAAAGAAGAATACCGGAGAAGCAAAAGAATGCCTCTTCTCCGTATGAGAATATTGTGTACCTTGGTTTGTTCATAAAACTGCTAATTCGGCTCCATTCGATAAAGCTCTGTCGTCTCAGTAGCCGCTGTGGGCGAACGAGCCTGGCTACGCTTTGAAACAATTCATCCGATATTTGCATATCTACATTATTCACAAGGGTCTGCTTTTGTTGTCGTATATAGTTGTTGTCTTCCTCCAGAAGGCCGCCGACTAAATCGAAATCCCTTTTTTCCATATGGAAGTTACATGTACGTTGTGAAGTTTTCCCGCAAATTTCGGAAACATTTTATTGTCGATAACCTCATACAATTTTCGATGGAAAATGAACCGCCGCTGATTGAAATTTCTGCTTCGATCGTTGAAACAAACAACTTCAGATTGATCGGAAGTTCGATTTATCTGCTTCGAAGCGCCGCTCCACATTTACGAATCAGGTGGAATCGAAATTCGAAATCAGAAGATTACGCGGTCAGCCTTCCAAATTTGACAAAAGTGTTCGAAATTTAATAAAAATCAGTCGACTTTGATGTTAAGGAAATGGTACCTTTTTTGTTCCGCTGCGCCTCGTAAAAGAACTAGTATAGCGATAGCGGAAATAAGTGGTTCGAGCGCAGTTAAATTTGCCACTAGAGGCAATGAGAGCACTAGCGTCGCTTCTGACAGACTGCCGTGCTAGACTAAAAATCTTTCTGGCTGTAATGATTTGCAAAATCAACCTCAATTTTTTATCCGAACCTCGAAAGCTACTCCCTAACCTCCAGCTCCCTGTTATCAGACACCTACAACTCCATCGCACCAGCTCACCGGCAAAAATGGAGCACACCAATCGTCTTCATTTTGAACTATAAGATAGCTGAATTACTTAAAAAAGTAATTAATCAATTTAAACTATCTGAATATTGAAATATTGAATATAGAGACTTTTACCTAATTCGTCATACTTCCCTCGTCACCGATCTCTAAGTGAGTAAACAAACGATTTAAATACAATAATAAGATAAAAATGTATCATCGGTGTTTTTGTAACATTCACTCATTTTTCGACGTACAGGTATTTTTTTTAAAAAAATTTCGCAATCTATTTTTTCAGAACGATCGAGACTTTTATTTATATTTTTTTTTTCTTTCATAACATACATGGGAGAGGTCACGAGTTATATTTTTTACCTTCACTTTTTTCGGTACGGCTGGGATGTAGTTATTTTTGTGTGTACTTTTAGGCATTAAGTACAGGTTCAAAATTGCTCATTCAGATGGAAAGAAAAGTTTATTTTTTTTTCTTGTTCTTTAAATTGGGGCTTAAATTTTTGATAACTATTTTCACTTACTATTGAGGGAATTAAATATTGTCAAGATTTTATTTCCGCCTGCATGTGAATGAAGACGATCGCTCGTTTAAGCTAAATTAAAGCGCGCGAAATCTACAGAAAATTACGTATTAATTGAAATAAGTATGACAACATAATACATACAATGAAATGCTATGTCCGGTCAGTATTGCTATATGGTGTTGAAACGTGGACATTTACGACCAGAATAGACGCTTACTCAGGATCCCGAAAAAGAAGACAAACGCTGAGCTACTCTGCAGACGATTAGAAAATAAAAAAAGCTAATCGACAGTTTCAAAAGAAGAAAAATCGAATACTTTGGTCATGTGATGCGTGTGACGAAATATATACATTACTACAGAATATATTGATGGGAAAGGTGGACGGAAAAAGAAGAGTTGGACGAACAAGATTATCTTGGTTCAAGAACCTATAGACATGGAACGGGTGACAGTGTTGAAGAACTGTTCCACACAGCAAATAAAGAATTAATGAAGCTTGTCATTACATGAGCCTTAAAATCAAGAACGGTCATGGCACTGAAAGAAGAAGAAAAATATCGCTTTAAGAAGTTTTTTTTTTTAAAATGACTTTGCAATCACGCGGCTCGGTGTTACTAAAGGGGACAGATTTTCACCTACTTAGGAGTTGACTTCAAACATTTTCAGTATAAACAAAAAAATCTTTACAAAAATTCTACAGTTTACGTTGTCGACATATAAACTGACAAAATTTCAGTACTCCGGTAATTGTTTTATAGAAAAGATCTTTATCGATGAAGAATTTATGGCGCTACCCGGTAATGTAGCGTTACGTACAAGCTATTGTAGTTCCTTGGCGTAGTTGGTTAGGCAGTGGTTCGTTCAGCGCATTTTGACTTGCAACAAATTTCACTTGCTCGAGGTTATGTCTCTAATTGATTAAACAAAAAAAAAAAAAACGATAATTAAAGACAAATCTTAAAAACCGCTTTTCGGAATAAAAAAAATTTGCTAAAAGCGCATAACGTAAAACATGTTTTTAGAGGATATAAATGATAGTATATCACGATGGCGGAGATCACCGCTACGTAGAATACCAGCGTCTGCGAACGCACTCATATTTTCGATCTTCCTATGGCAGGACAGAAATATAGAGAAACCCTACCGGAAAACGACAAACGAAAAATTTGTGATCTTTAAAATATGAATGTTTACTCAGACTATCAACCGATATATAACTTTTTAAAAGGAACCAATTTGTTGTAGCACTGCGACCAGATACATTGACCAAGTACTTTATACGAACGTAACATAATTGCAGACATGTTCGAGTTACGATGTAGCCCCTAATTGTGCGCTTCTGACGGAGGGCACCGTGCTATACCATATGCGAATAATGAAGTAGTATTATGTTACACTCGTCAACGGAAAATTTATCTTCACGAAGGTTGGAATTGATAGTCGTGACATTCGCATAATAATAACAGTACTGGAATCAAACAACGAGAGTGAGATCTAATTATCAGCTATCAGAGAGTACCCAGATTATGAAAGGCGTAAGACCGGGGCTGTGTGCTTTCCCCCTTATTATTCAATATCTATACCGAAGCAGTATTCTCAAAGGGAAACTGCAAAAGGAGGAATAGCCATCAACGGTCGTATCATCAACGATATAAGATATGCTGACGTGTACGGTTCTTCTTGCTTGCAGTCAGCGGGAACGAAACTTGTGGCTTATTCCTAAGTGTAGCCAAAACTAAAGTAACGGTTTTTTCGAAAAAAACACGTACCGACCACTTACACGGCTAATAACGAAGTAATTAAACAAGTATCACTTTTCAAATATCTGGGAACCCCGGTTAATAGCTGTAGACTGGAAAAAGCGGTGCGGTCAAGAATCGAACAGGCACGAGCGGTCTCCCCATAGCAATGAAGAATTTCTTCACAACTACCGATTTAAGCCTCGACCTGCGCCTCCTCGAATGATACAGTCTTACGTTATATCTGTTCTTACGCATAGATATGACCGTCAGCAAAGCATTAGAGACCAAATTGGATGCCTTAAATATGTTCCTGTATAGGGGAATGCTCAACCTTGGACGCAGAAAGTAACCAATGCAGAAGTCTCTTTTCTGCGAATTGGCAGGCAAAGAAAAGTGCTGCTGGCGACAATCAAAGAGCGCAAGATGAGCTATCTGGGACATGTCGTGAGTGGCGGAAGGTACGGACTACTGAAATTAGTCCTCGAGGGAAAAATTTGTGGAAAACGATCTAGAGATTAGGAGACGGAACTCATGGATGATCTGCGTCGATGGCCGCAATGTTCTCTGAGGAGATTTTCAGAGCAGCGGTGTCTAAATCTTACATCATGTGGCTTCGTTCAGGGACGGCGTAAGAAAAACAAAAAAAAAAAAAAAAGAAAAAGAATAGGACTAAAGAACACTTCCCAGAGCTGTACCAGCTTTCATCTTACACATTGCTCGGATACATGTGAAATAATTAAAGCCGAAATAATATAGTTATATTAATGCTCTTGAAAGATAAATGTCAATTGGGCAATGGACGCCGAGGGGATGACCACACTGAGCCGACCAGTAGATATCGTGAAACTCGAAGGTGACCGGAAACGGCCGAGATGGACCTCGATCGAGAATAATCATGCAAGATGCATTTTAATAATCAACGACTGACAAAGAAAAACAGACGTAACATAAATTGATAACGTTACCAGACATCATGAAAATTCTGAAACATTTACTCGCTGCTCTCCGCTTCACGTTGCAAAAGGAAAAGTAATTAAAATTTATTTTAAATATTTAATATATCGGGGCTCGTCCGCTGTTAAGGGAATAAAAAAAATTCAAACAACTACGCTCGCGAGAACGGTATGCCATTTGCCGACAGAAGCACCGGCGACGAATTCGGGAAAGCGGAATCGCGGCGAGTATTTAAATTTCCTTCGACAAAAACACATTTACAGGCTATAAAGTTGGCGCGCGAATAAACTCGCCAGTTAAATCTCGGACAAGCAGTTTTTATTCGCTCGCGTAAAAACCGTTTTAATAGTTGGTCGGGCAGCTGTCGGTTCGCAGTTTTCATATTCGTTCTGGGACCGGCGAATTATCGCGTCCATAAATGGAATATTAGAAATTCGCAGCGAGCCCTTTAAGCGCGAATTCGAATTTATTGGTCGACGAGCGTTACGACTTGATGAAGAAATGTGGCACCGACCGCCGGGAAATGATTACGTGTCGTTGCGGCCTGAATTCAGCGGACTCGTCTCTGCGACCGGACGTTAAAACCGGGTCCGAGCAGTACGGCGGTCCCTGCGGTAATTGCTTCTCGTCGGGGACGAGAAAATCCTCAATGACCGCTCGTTTATTAAAGCAGCCGCTGCCGAACGACCTCGTCCACGCTAATCATAAAAAACGTCGTCGCGTTGATGTCTCTTTTGAAGAACGCCGACGTTTATTGTACGTGCGTGGCGCACATATTACGCCTAAACGGATGCATGTCCCGGCGCGAACGACTTAACTCGGAAAATTTGTTGCAGCTTCGAAGGTCTAAAATTCGGTCGGGTCGCGTTTGCCTTAACGAGCTCTCTGTATATTATTACATTATACGGACTAGGTAAAATGTATTTAGAGTTGCCGGTTGAACTCTCCGAATGCGTAGAACATATGGCTTCTTCGCGACTAGTGTAAATATATATGCGAAATCGGTGTGCTAACCGAAAGCTATAGACTGCGTACGGATATTCATTGACTAGAGACTACAACGTATTCAACAGGAATTGAAGGGTGGTTTCACATCTGCAACCATTACTGAAAATTAAGCTTTGCAGTGACGATTTGTGTGCAGCCTGTTTCGTAACTGTTCCGAAGAGAAGTATGACAATTTAAATTTCATTTGCAACTACTATTAGGTCGATTACAATGAAACGAGGTCATACATCAAATTGAGGTGCATTGGAAAAATAAAAAACCACGACATCGCCTAAAAATATTTCTTTTTTTCTCGAAATGTGATTGTTTTTTTAAACACCCAGAATCAGCGAGAGAAGGAACCAATTATAAGTTTTAATTGGATCAGATGTTGAAGGCAATTAAATGTAAAATAGTAGCAAAGACGGACGAGAAAAACGTAATTCTAACCGGTTTTACAAGGCTGGGAACCTTACTTTGTAAACATGCCTCGTACATAAAGAAAAAAATGGACTGTGCCTAAAAAAACGTGTGCTAGTCGAAAAACTTAAACATGCGTCGCGATAATACTCAAACGATGTGTGACGCGGTAAACGATAAACGATAAACGGTAAACGGTAAACGGTAAACGGTGAATGGTGAACGGTGAACGGTGAACGGTATCCGGTTCTGACTACCTGACCGACGTGATCAGAAGCAAAAATAATAACACTGATAACAAATAATAAAAGATTTTCTTTCATTGATTTATCCCTAATTATAAGATTATGTTTCAATTTCTTGATGTTGCTCGGCAAGTTCACCATCAGCACAAGCAAATTTACGTACCGAGTCAGTGTAAAGGTAGAGATGTTCACCTTCGCGATGATTGTACGGACCACTGATTTTACTCTGGATGCACCACTACCTGATTAATCGGTAAATACG
Source organism: Icerya purchasi (assembly GCA_039619475.1). NCBI lineage: Eukaryota > Metazoa > Arthropoda > Insecta > Hemiptera > Monophlebidae > Icerya > Icerya purchasi. The sequence goes on from CM077115.1 coordinate 247,677,311, forward strand.
TAAAAAGGTATTTTATTTGCCATGTTTCCGAAAAACAGTACCGTTACGCAGATGTGTAAAATCTTATAGTTTCTTTAATTGTTTACCATCACATTTGAATATAAATGTAAACCGTATAAAGTGAATCATTTGATAAACAAAGAAAAAAACTCAAATGCGACATTTTGTGAAATTTGTTTACTGACAAAGAGCATGTTGATTACAGTTTTCAAAACCGGCAGAATAGTACAAGCAGCTTCTCAGCTGCCTTTTTTACGAAATTTTAGTAATTGAAAATGTTAAGAGTCTTTAATTTTAATAGATGGTTGGGGGAAAAAAAAAGTAAATAATAACTCATTTTCTGTTGGCATTTTAAGGAAAGGCAAGAGGAAATAGAACTCGAAGATAAAGAAAAAAACAAAACGGATCTTCTAAAATGGGCACTGTCGAAATTTGGATAGTCGGTTAGATGGAGGCGCGGGGCACGAAAGGGAAGGGGCCTGTGCAGTGTCTCCTGATTGGCTTCTTCGAAAATTCACTTGTGTTTCGTATTGTAGCTTCGAAGACCAAAAAAGAAACCGCTCGCACTTCCACCCCCCACTAAATACTCATTAGTCAAAAAGTTGAAAGTTTTTAGGCTTCCACTCATTTATTCCTCTTTTAATCTTCTTCCTCGGTACCGCTCCTTCCGCAGTCAGTGTGCCGGCACCACTGCTCTCGAAAAATATTGTCCGTATTTTTCACCGTATTCGTTTACGTCGCGCCATCATCGTTCGTTCTATTAACTTTCAAACACCGGTCGCTTTGCGAGCAAATAATAAATTTCCACTATTCCTCTGAGGCAGGATGATTACCCCCCCCCCCGGTTTCCAGTAAAGTTCTAATTACTTTCCGGAACGTTGGTTTGCTACTTGGCGCTTTCGATATATCCGGTCGACTTGACCGAACGCCGCATACTCACTTCTACGGATAAAACGGGCAGATATCGGTTGCATGTTCGAAATTCGGTAGTTCGATTTTTCTTCGATCTTTTTTAGCTTGAAAATAACTTACTAGCTGGCGTTTCCTTCATGTAATAATAATATCTCTACTATAACTTCATTTCACGTCTTTTAAAAACAGACTTTAGAGGGCACTTCACATCAAAAATGCCCAAACCTAGGAGACTTATTTCGTTAGGATACGAAGTTCGAGGCTCTAGATGCCATGCGTGTCCGACGTTGGCTTTCTTCGAATCATTGTGACAGGTAACCGCTCCGAGCAGTGGTCGACCATCGTTAATTGAAGAGATAACTTACAGTATACAGATAACAAAACCGACTTTTGTATTAGCGTTCGCGTACCTTTTGGTCATATCAGACTGCCGATGCAACGTTCTTCGACAGCAGTACTGCAGTACCACCTGCGGAACAGTTTTCCACTATCTATCTGACGGCCTCTTCTACGAACACGGAATGTTGACTAGAGAACAGAAAGGATTACCCATTAATTTCCGTCCAAAACAACGCGTGAATCATCATGGCGCAATATCGTGTACATTCTAGCCCGAGTTTATTCCTATATTAAACACGAGAAAAAACCCACCTTTCCAGCTCCTACGCGATTTGCATTCATTAAATAACATACGTGCTAGCAAGAAATTCCCAAAATTACCTTCCACATTCGTAGCTCCGTACTACACGCGCGCGTGAAAAACAAATTTGTCCGTTATTTATTCCTTTGTAGATATGTTTATTTAATAGCTTTTCACTGGAGGCGTTTTCCTTTTTTTATTTTTTTTTAAATATAAAACACCGTTTTCCTTTTTTTGTTTTTTTTAAAATATAAAACACCGTTTTCATTTTGTTCTTTCGAAGTATTTTATTAACCTTCGTATAAATATTGTAATGAAAAATCAACGGGAAGCTTTGAAAATTTGCAGGCGACTAATGCAAAACGGGGAAAACATTTTTTAAAAAATCCTTCCGGACGCCTGGCAGATGTGAAACATCAAATTCGGTTTCTAAATTTTTATTTTTCTCTATTGTCAGAATAAAATAAGTATTTAAAATTTCATTAAAAAAAATTTTTTTCTTGCGAATTTGAAATTAAATAAAAAAATTGTGAGCTTTATTTAAAAAAAAATTTTATCAACTTCTATATGATATATAATTCTCAATTAATTTTTATAGAACATAAAAAACAAGTATAAAATATTTATCTTGTATCACCTGTAATTTCTGTAATAGTAGCAATCAATTTTGTGTAGCAGAAAGTAGAAAGGAAATTTTTTTTTTTTTTTTTTTTTTTTGGACTTATATGCAAGACAACCCCCAACGGCCATTATATTAGAGAGCAAGGTTACATTACAATTTTTGGTGACATTAGAAATGAATCCAGTATAAGGCGATATTATTTGTAGCCAAGAGCGAACTTATTTTACATGGAAGATCTACTCTAATTGTAAGATTAATCAATGAATTATATAACACTGTTTGAGTGTTTTTATACCGGCTGCATTCGAAAAATAAATGATGCGCGTCTGCCAACTTATCTCGATCACCCGGATGGTGTGGACAAAAAGGCAATAAGCAGGGGCCTTATACATAGAATATGGTAATCTGTTAACTCGAAATCGTAACCGACATATCGTCACTATTGCCTATCCCGTTCCTGAACCCAAACATATTGGGCGGAAAGACATATTGCATGTTCCAACCACCAGGTGAGTTTATTCTTTATAATCCTCTCAAATGATTTACGGAGGCAAGAGGCTAACGAGATCGGTCAATAGGACCCTGCTACGTTCAAGGGTCTATTAGGTTTTTTAACAGCTCTTAAATTCTTCCCAACCACTAGGCACATCATAAGACCTGAACACATTAACTATGTAGTATCATTATAGCTGTAAAAGGAAGATGATTTAGAATTCGACAGGATATTTTGTCTAAGCCAGGTCTCGAATCTTTTTTAAAGGATAGTGAGTATTTCACCTCCTGTAAAGTGATCGGCCCTGTTAAGGCATGAACCTGCACACTGAAATCCGAAGATTGGCAACTTTCGAACATTGTTTCTTGTGTATTAGGCACATAAGCGGGCGCTATTCGATCGATAAAATTATCAATCCAATCAAAATACGTGAAAGAGCACACATCTTTTTCATCAAATCTCCGACCCATTCTTTTAAGTTTTTACCAAACAGTGTTCAGCGGGCTATTCCTATTTAGCGAAGCAATGAATTTTCTCCAACTTAAAACCTTACATTTCAATATATATATCGCCGCGTGACTGCTTCCTGTTTTTTATAATTCAAGTAATCTAACATACTTTTACTCTTACGGAATACTCTATACAATCGGTTTTCCTCCTTAGTTAATTTAACACAACTCAAATCCCACCAGGGACGTTTACCAAAATAGGGTTTGCTTCGATAAGAACAGCTACTAATAGCTCTATTAATCGCCTCCCTAAAGGCATCGTGTAATAATGACAGTAGTATATTATTGCATAACGAATCCAATTCTGACGGAAACCTGCTTAACCCTTACTCCGATATCTTCCAACGATCCACAAAATTTATTTTTTCCCACTTGTAAGGGATATTATTATTAATATTTATTAATAAATTTAGCGGGCAGATAATCGCTACCCAAAGGAAAGAACTGTCCACCTAGTTTTAGTGATGAGATTGGGTGAGATCAAGGTAATATCCAAATCATTTGGTGGCATTTATAACACTAATAAATCTATCTTCATCAAAATTAACATTAGAGGGGCAGTAAATTAAGAAAAGTTCCTTTCCCCTTAAACAAATAGACACTAAGACACAATGTTAACCATGGGATTAACAAAGGAATTGAACTTGATGGGTCTACGAACAATATTCTTTGTGATTAGAATCGCCGTACTTCTATAACCATCCTGTCTATCATCCCTATAACATATGAAACCTTGAAGTGAGAAATTGATGGACACGATTGAAGCCATGTTTCTGAAAGCAAAATGGTATCGATATCATGCGACCTTAAAAGTGATTGGAGATTGATAAGGTTCCTACGTATACTACGGCAATTCCACTGTAAAAGCCGAATACGATTCATGTTTCATACGTCCCTAAATATAATGACTGTAATATTTCATCGCGATCTAAAAGAAACATTAAGTTAAGGGAACCTAATGCTATACTTCATTTTATATACTTGTATACTTTTTTCGTGAAGTAATTATTAATTGTATTTTCGTAATTTATATTTATTCATTTTTTTTAAATTTATGCTATTTTTATAATTTTAATTACGATTGGAGTGAGTGGGAATTTTGTTTGTATTTGATGCTGATAATTTTATTAAGGCTGCTGTCGATGTCCGTGGAGGCTTGGCTGTGTTGACCGTTGGAACGGTGCTTTTTTCTTTCTGTTGATTCATCTGGGCTGGATTATTCTGCTTCGATGTTTTCGATGTGACAGGAATAGAACTCTCCTCTGCTTGTAGAAATTCTGCCGACTCCTTTAATTTAGGATAAGCTAGTCCGTTGGGTTCCGATGCTGGTTTCCCGGAAGGGAATGAAAGAAGATGCGAATAATCAGGAAATTGTTTTTTAACAGGTTCCGGTTGAGTATACGAATTAGTAGGGTAAGTTTTATACGAAGCTCGCCTTTTTACAGGCACACTATGAAGTACGCTGTTCACCGAATTAACTACTTCTGCGTACGAGAATGCCTCGGAACGAGCGGCGCTTTTAACTTTATTAATTGCTTCCGCGAGCGATATATTATCGAATGTTTTTACCTTGCTGATTTTCAATTGTAAAGCGTAATGCAAACAGCATTTATCGTTTGACCAATCTTCACAGTTAACACATTGTTACCCCTTATCTTATTCTTTGCTTCGTTGTTGCTAGTGCAGTTTGACGCTTGATGATCACCATGACAAAATAAGCACCGAGGTTTAGACCTATACTGAGCTGCAACATGTGAATATCTCAGCCAGATGGCACATTGTCGGGGTGGTCTTACGCTGGGCTGTACGGGAAACCGCAGTTTGTAAATATAGGCATAATTGGGAAGCGAGTTTCCAATAAATTGCAATTCTAACGCTGTAGTCGGGATCAGTTCTGAATCCGCACGTCTCAGTATCCTTTTGACACTAACAATCTGTTTATCACTTTGGATAGCGTTTAAAATTTCTTCATTTGAGTAATCGGTAGGAACACCACAAATAACTCCATAACGGTACAGAAGACTGTTCAGTATAAAATATGATAATTTTTTACCGTAGAGATTAAATTTTTTGCATTTTCTGCACTGTCGAATATCGCTTTTATTCTATTTACGTCATTTCGTTGAAAATTTGACAGAAACTTGCAAATTGCTAGCGGGTGATAGATAAGTTTTTATTGTTCGATTGAATTATTACTATGTACGGAACAACAGTGGTCGATTAATCGATATTGACAACATGCATGTGCGAAATCTATATAATATATATGGCGTTAAATGTGAATATCGATATAAGCGACGCGTATAACATACACCTATGTGGCGCTAATCGTTAACAACGGGTATAAGCGATGCATATAATAATACGTATGGCTTCAAGCGTTATCGTTACTCCCCCTTGATGAAGTGATAGGTTCATTAGCAGGAAGAGGATGGTACGTGCAATGCTTATGTCCGTCGTAGACAACTATTCGGGCGATTCGGCCACAGTATCAGATGATAAGGCCCTATGGCGGGTTTTCCAATTGCGGACAAAACGAAGTTTTCGCACCATAACTCGAAGCATCCGATGATACGACGAAACCGGATCGATTACGCTGGAATCGTTACAAACCAGATGGCACAATAACGTTCGCTTCTTCGTTTCCATCGTACAATTTCTATTAATAACTTGATTAATGTCGATCCTAAAAGATTCTTCTAATAGCGAACTTGGTCCGTACATCGATAATTCTGAATTTACAGAAACCACTGCGGATAATCCGCGTGTGGCTAAATCAGCAGCATTGTCTCAAAGGGTGTTGACATAGTTCCAGCGGCACAGCGGTATATTTTGGATAATCTGTCTAACTCTATTCGCCACAAACACTTTTAGGTCATCTGGATTTTTTACCAACCGCGATAAAACAACGGATGAATCCGAAAACGCGTAAATAGGCTATATTTCTAAGACTTCGCTAACCCATTTTAACAATTTCGATAAAAGAAATGCAGCTTGCAACTCCATTTTCGGCATCGTTAACGCTATTATAGGTGCAACTCTAGTTTTAGCGCAGACTAGTGAAGAGGCACAACGCAAGAAAATAACCGCGGCGTATGCTTTTCGGAAGCATCGGCAAATCCAATCGGTTCTTTTGTCACAATGTTCGCAAGACTCGTATGCGGACGCAGTATTTTGAAATTTTCTAGAAACGACAACTCGGAACTAAATTTATTGGAAATCCGAAGCTAAATCGTTTGAAATCGAATCATCCCACGCAATTAATCCATAACGGTTGTAAAAATATTTTAACCCTTATCGTTACTGGGGACAAGAAACCTAACAGCAGTCACGTGGTTAAAGCAAAATTTGTCAAATTCGTTGTGAATTGTTCAGTATAGTATGGCAAATCAGCATGGAATGTTATAGCGGTGAACAAATCATCTAATTTTATTTTCAAAATCAGTGCTCCGTTTGGAAAACGTTAAGCGTATTACGTGATTTTTATCCTCGCTCCAACTGTCATGGCGAATCGACTATTCGACGTTCGGTGGCTAAATTCAAGTCAACCGGTTTGATAAATAATCAGCCAACATCTGTACATCACCGAAACGCAAGGTCTGCTAAAATTATCGCTTCTGTGGGTGAGAGTATATGGGAAAACTCGAAGGGCAGTCAGTTTATAAGTCGGAACTTGGGTATGCACCCGTATAAAATCCCAACTGACCCCGGAACTTAAGGTAAACGATCATAGATAACGTTGTGTGTTCGCCGACTGAACTCTGGAGCAGTTGGAAGATGACCAAAATTTCACCGAAAAACCATTTTTAGAGACGAGACCCATTTTTGAATGTATGGAAGTGTGAACAACCGAAATTTTTGAATTTGGCTGATTTGGTACGAATTTTGGTCTAACGGAATCGTCGGTCTATACTTCTTCGAAAACGAAACTGACATTGTCGTAACCGTTAATGGCGAAAGCTGCAGACTGATGAAAAACAACTTCTTGTGGTCTAAACTGAATGATACGGATACGAATACATGCGGTTTCCACAGGACGGCGCTACATGCAATACAGCGCATGCCACGATGGACATTCTGCATGAGCGACTTGGGGGCATGGTTATCTTGCACTGCGATGACGTAAACTGGCCGCCAAGATCGTGCGATTTAACGCCTTTAGACTTCTTGCTTTTGAGCTATCTTAAATCGCAGGTCTATGCGCGTAAACCACACAACGCCATTCTGCAAATTCAGGCAAATTTATGCGACAATGGAGACCTACCAAGTACGTACAACCAATATTTGGACGACGTTATATTCCATACTTAATGCCATGAAATATCGCTTCAAATAAAAGATAAAATAAAATTGAATAAATATCTTACGCACAACTTGTCTTATTTACATTTAAAAATTAAGCGTCGTTATTAGAAAACTTGCACCGAATACGTTCAAAAGCGAGAGGCGACTAATAACTTTAATTTCATTTGTTGGAGTAAATAATCGTTAGTAGCCGCACGAAAAGTAATAGCAGTACGGGAAAACCATCTTATGCACGCGCAGGTTGGGGTGTGGGAGCATTTTGGACTGCATTTGTATTGAAATTCATAGTTCGAGATGTGTATTCTTACGTACACTCACACGTTGCATATAAAATATTATCATAAACACTACATCTATATTTAGACAGCAAGACCGTACAAATGATGTTAGCATGACCTGGTCGTGCATGTATATAAACAAAATCCGACAAATGTGTGCAGCAGGTCAAAGCGAACTAACAATAAGTTAGGACTTTTGTTAGCTTCACCTACTGAAACTAGGCTTGTTCACGGCCTATTCGAAGAAAATCGGCTATAATAAGTATTGCATACGGTACTAGCGTGTGCACGAATTGGTTCCCTTACGGCCAGACAAGCCGACTAGAAAATCGCGCAGTCGCGTTATACACTTCTAATGAACCATCTCGTATGTGTAATACTATAAACTTGTTTTTTTCTCTTTCTGGTCAGTAGATTACGCCGAGTAAAATACCGCTGGAAATCTAAGCTATCCGTAAATCAGAATGACCTTGCTACGGCATGGAATGTACTTGCACTTTGATAGGCTGGCCCAACGTGCATCGATTTAATGATAAATTTGCAGTATTTTTCTTCTCCATTCTTATTTCTCTCGTCTTTCAAACTCACCAACTGGGTAAGGAAATAGTTGACCCCTTATATTTAAAGCGAATTTTTTTTTTTTTTTTTTTTTATTAAAATAAGTTGTGGGTCTCGCAGGGCAAATATGCCCGTTGTGTGAGTGCCCGACACTCTTATTAACGTTTATTCAAAAAATATATACAATACAAAAAATTATAATTTATCTTAACTTATTTTATACTTATAATATTAGAACTCTAGCGTTAAGATTAAGTATAAATATATAAACGCATGCAACTACGTAACACGCCCCGTAATACGTATCTGTACATTATCACATGCCGACAGTTCAATATTTAAAATGGGAAACCTTATCTTCTTTACCACTTAATGACTGGTAAAGACACCAGGAAATCAAAAACAAAAACGTATAAAGAAAGGAGCATTAGAAGGTAGGGAGATTCAGAACGTAGCTTGTTATTCAATCTTTGCACCATTCCTTTAACCAAATTTCCACCTCCTTTTTCCACACACCAATTCTTTTTTCCTCTAATATATGATTCGGGATTGTACTTATTAATTTAATTAAAACCGAATCATCCGTATCATCAATTCGCAGATTTACCCCACGAGGATAGATGTAGTATGTATTATTTTGGTTTCTTGTCAATCGAGTTTTTTGCCTAGATGGTAATTTAATATTATTGACGTTAAATTCTAGTAGTCTGTAATAATAATAGTACATCTTGGGGGACATTTCATTGTTTTCCTTCCACCATGTTGATCCAGGGACGTTTTGCTTCCAATGGGGAAGTATGAGTTTCAAACACCTCTTCTGTATTTTACTTATTTTATTTAATTCAGTTTTCTTAGCCTCGCCCCATATTTGAATTCCATATAAAATTCTAGACATTATAATTGAGTTATAGTATATACGTAATGTTCGATATGATAGTACCTGCTTTATTTTATATAAAGCTGGAATTGTCTGTCTTATTTTTGAGTTTAAACTTAGAATGTATTTTTTCCAATTCAGGGATTTATCTATATATACACCTAAATATTTAAAGTCATTTACGTTTTCTAACGGTGGACAAGGACATAAATGGGTGTTGATATTTACATGAAGCTCATGAATGCAATTGTTACTGTGGAGGATAATTCGCGGATCGCGTATTTTATATGTAGAACTATTCCGAATGTGTAATACTTTTGATTTATTTATGTTTACACATAACTTCCTATCATGTGCCCATTTACTAAAATTATCTACATCATCTTGTAGTAATTTTTCCGCCATCTCAAAATTGTTGTGCTCGATTAACAAAGCAATATCATCAGCAAAAACATATACCTTTGCATTTTTAATATGTTTGTGTAACGAGTTGGTATAAATAAGAAAAAGAATCGGGGCCAATATGGTACCCTGACCTACTCCATAATGAATATTTTTTTCATTACTTATATTCCCTGCAATTTTGACCATGCTTTTCCTATTTGTTATATAATTCTTAAACCACTTAAGTTGATTGTTTTTAATGCCTAGATTTCCTAAATCCTTGATCAGTAATTCATGATCAACTAAATCAAACGCTTTGGATAGGTCAATAAATGAAATTAAAAATTGGTTCCCCATCAACAATCCCATATTTATCCTATTTATAATTGTTCTCAATAATGTTATCGTGGATCTTTTTTCTCTAAAACCGTGTTGGTTTTCGTAGAGTAGATTGTTTTTTTTCAGAAAATTTCTTAAGTGTTTATCAATGTAGTGTTCTAAAATTTTAGTTATCACAGATGTTATTGTTATTGGACGGTAGTTTTCATACTGATTTTTCATTCCTTTTTTATATATTGGTCTAACAATACCTCTTTTAAGCCCATCAGGAGTAATAGCTTCCTTTATAGAATAGTTAACCATGTTAGTCAAAATAGGAACAAATATATTTAAGTTTTGTTTTATATCTTTAACTCTAATTTCATCCCATCCAGGTGCCTTATAAACTTTTAGATCATTAATTATTGCTTCTATTTGGTATTTATTTGCTGGCGGAATAAAAAAGGAAGAATAAATACGATTATCAAAATTCGAATTCAGTAACTGAATGTGACATTCGTGTCTATGATGTTCCATTGAACATATAAAATAATCACTAAATTGTTCAGCAACTGATGCAGTATTTCCAAAATGTTTTATGATGAAATCATCGATTGATGTTTTATTGTTTTTATTAACAATATTATTAATTACATTCCATACTTTTTTACAATCATTGTTTGCTTTAACTATTTGACTCCGATAATAATTCGTTTGGCATTCCTTATTTCAGTTGTAACCATATTTCGATATTCTCTAAATAAGTTTTTATATCGAATATTGGTTCTGTTCCCTTTACTAAGTTTAAAGTACTGATCTCTGATTTTCATAAAATTTATTATTTTTTGACTCATCCATTCATTTTTAGAATTACATTTAGAGTCATCTTTTTACTCTGCGGTACTTCTATTTTGCATTCTTTGTAAAGGCCTTTAAAAACTGACTGTATATTATCATATATATTTCTTGACGTTGTAGCGCACCTTACCTCATTCCAGTTATGATTAATTATCTTATTATGCAATCTCTTTTCATCGAAAACATATTTCAAAGGGTTACTAATAGATTGAAAACTCCGATTTGAGATCCTAAATGCACAACAAATGATGTAATGATCCGATATTTTCGAGTTAATAATTCGCGAAGTAATTTCATTTGTATTATACTTAATAAATATGTTGTCTATACATGACTGAGTACTTCTATCAATCCGTTCTTCTTCTCTCGTAGTTCCATTTATTAACTGTATTCCTCCTGACCCATAAATTACGTTTAAAAAATTTTCAGCCTGTACATTACGAATAGATAAATCAATATTAAAATCACCACAAATCAGGAAATTATCTTTATTGCTTAATTTTTTTAAGAGTGAAGCGGTTTCGTTTATAAATTCGCCTACGTTTTTACTCGGTAATCTGTACATAGCAATTAAGCGTAAAGGGTTGTTTTTGCAAATCTCTATATCTATCATCACCAGGTCCATACTTGGTCTATTATTAACCTCCCGAATGTGATATTTAAACTTATTATTTATGAACACAAGTATTCCTCCATTAAACCCTATAGGTCTTTGTAGTCCAATATTCGTGAATCCAGTTATATTATATAGATTTAATTCGTCCTTACTTATATTAATTTCAGTTAATATGATGACACTTAAAGATGACCTGTGAATGTAAGTTATAAATTCATCCCAGTTACGTCTCAGGGTTCTTATGTTTAAGTGCAACACATGAAAAAGCTCCGTATTAATTTGTAGTGAATTATTTAAATTTAGTGTGCTGTTTACATTGTCAGTCCATTTTTTGATATTAATATAATTGTTGCAATTTTGTTTACTGCGATATTGAATTAGAGAAGTCATATTTGAGGTGAGAATCAAAAACTATTATTACTGGAAATTATGTTTTTTTTTTTTTTTTTTTTTTTTCTGTTTTGCAAAATTGAATTATAGACGACAATATTGTAACGTTAAAGGACGGTATAGAAAAAAAGAATTGATCATATTTCGACAAATATTGAGCTATCACAGATTGAATTCGGAAAACGGTTATCGCTGTTGCACTACTAATCGCCAAAATTATCAGTAATTGGACTAGTATATTAATATACCGATATTTACTCGTATATAAAACAGAGTATCTAGTATACACACATAAACACACCCACCTTATATAGACACAATCACACTTCCGCACACTCACAGACAAATTACAGTTGAACGTTCTGTACACTTTCATTTTATGTACATATGCACAATTCCGCATACTCGCACACACGATACAGTCGACTGTCCTGTGAACAATATACACGTATAATGCGAAATTTAGTATATAAGGACACGAAATAAAAATTATCAACCGCTCAAACGCCACCACCAGAAAACCCTTATAATAGAGATACGTCTCCGGCGTGGCCGATGCACTTGATGCAGCAGCACGCTCACGCTTCTCTCTCTCCCGTAACATTCCGATTCCTACACCCGTTCGTTCTTCTTCTACCGTAAACCACGACATTGACTGAAAATATATACATCTTTATACACACACCCATTATCACACCATTATCACTTACTTCACATACATCACTACAACATATTCACCGCTGCGTCGTTCTCCACCAGTGTAGCCTCCTTTTACTACCTCCTCTCTGTTGCAACAACTCACCCTTGCCCAACCGGCGACGTATTACGACGCGACGCACATACAAATTACGTTTGCATGAATTGCCACTGTCTAATGAACCATGCTAGAGGGTTGCCTGAATATTATGCGCATCAGTTTTTTAGCCGGTGCTGTGCGTCACGTTCGTGTAGAACTGGTTATATATCGATAGTTGTTCAAATTTTGATATCGGTACCAATACACTTTTAAGCATGCAGTGTAGAATTTCGGATCCTTTGCCCACTACCGAATCCCACGAAATTTAAATGAAAAAATAAAAAAAAATTCGTTCAAATACATTAGTCGTAGCCGAGGCCGCTTGGTTGAATTTTACAACACACGCTACGGTGGAAATTTAAAAAAAAAAAAAAATCGAAAAAATGTTACAAAATTTTATGAGGTAAGTTTTTTGAAAGTTTAAAATTAACTGAACTTCGAAGAAAGAATTTTCACGAGGTTACGAGAATAATCTCAAGGATGTTTGGCAAAATTTTATCATTTTATACGAAAATTCACTTACTAAAAGGCCTAAAAGCTGCATTTACTTTTTCTTGCAGCTTTACTAACCCACACTGTCGTGGGAGATATAATGGAAAAAATTTAGCCAATTTTAGCAGTTCCTTATAGGAATCAATCCTATGGCATTATCGTGGATATGGAGAAAAGGCTGACGGAAGGTTATTTTTTTTTATTTTATTCTTTTTTTATAATCCAAACTGGGCTTGCGGACAGATGGGTATATTAAACCTTCTAAAACGAAACTAAAGAGAAGGAAACGGTAGTTTTCATATATTTTAAACTGGAAAATTTTATTTACTGCTATGCTTCGTACGTTCTTATACTACTGGCCGTTTTTATTGTCTGAAACGATCTTTATTATAATTTAAGTATTTCCTAATGATTCCGCTTATGAATGTCTCGAATTAAATCCTGATATTTTAAAGTTTACGGAAAACGGATAAAATTAATGCGTATTTTATTTATTTTTTTTTTTTTTTAGAAATTTATATTAATGACAACGTCATTCTTAGCCTGCCCTCCATCGCATTTTTTTGTCCAAAACGATTTGTTCCACCAAGGAGGAGAAGGTCTTCTTTTTCCTCTGCAAGGACATCTAGGAGTCATAGAACGGTCCAGATCAGATCTCAAAACATCACAATGAGTATTTGTCTAATGGAGAAGCGACAGAGTCAACAATTTCTATGTTTTGTTCCACTAGGTTCCCGAACTTGGATGTGTTTATCTGTTTGTGAAAACTAGAACAGAATTAGTTTGTTAGTGAGATTAGCGCGTTCAGACAGACGAAAATGAGCGTGTGAATTTGGCTGCTAGGGCAGCAACATATATATAGTCCAATGCCCGAAGGCGCCCGCCTCAGCTGGGGCCACTCTTTTTTCAGCAACATAAGGCAGAGACATGGGAAACGATGTGGTCTCGGCTCACACATCATGGCTGCGATCCATTAAGGTGAGCACTGAGCCTTGGTGGCCACCGATATCCATATCCCGCAGAAAGTTTGCAGCATTAACTAAACTCCGCATGGGGCACATAGCAATATCCCACAACTATTTGCTGGAAGGAACATTTCCTCCCTCTAACTGTTTCATATGCAATTCCTCATTTTCACCAACCGCTGAACACGTTTTGGAACATTGCCTGCCTGCAGGCACCTCCAACTTACCGTCGGTTGTGTTTTCAAAGGAACCAAAACAGGTACAGGATATGCTACACCATATTAGAGCGGCTAATAACCTATTAAAACACTTCTGATCTTGCACTGATCCATGTGCTGCAATAATCCCGGCAATTACACACAGCACATGGACCATACAAATTAAAAAAAAAAAAAAGATGTGAAAATTTATTTGTTTTTATCGTCCAATTTTTCTCATATCATTTATTTATTCTTTAGCCATCCGCTTCCTTTGGTTTTAAATGCAAATCATTTCTATTCCTTTTTGGTTTTGATGTGAAACATCTATTGACACGACTTGGGAGTAATACCGATTCGTATGCCGTGACGTCATGCTGTCACGTCCCCTCTCTGCCTTATGTGTGCGTGGCGTGTATACTATATACTTCGTTGCTTTTACGTGTGAGTGTGTCTGGCGTCCCGTGACGGCCTTCCTTTTTTTTTAATTAACAAATTTGTATAAACTTTCTTTTCCTCTCTTAAAAACATGCTTATTACGGTCCTATAATAAGCTAGTCTTCATATTTAGCTGAAAGTTCTCGGCTTCTTGTGACCATATTAATCGCGATATAACGAATGTCCAGCGTTTTGCTTAACTAAAGGTTCTCTTGTTTTTCATAAACCATGGGCTTTTCTGCTCGCTAAATGAACTTTTTTGATCACTTCTGTTATTTTTTAGTAAACCCAGTTTCAAATTTTATCTGTAAATCTGTAAGTGTAATGAATTAATAAAATTTATTATCAAACCAATAAACAACATTTTTATATAACCTGCTATTTTATTTATTTATTTATTTATATGTGAGAAGCATTTTATTTAATTTTTTTATTTTTGAGCTATTTTATTTCTCTTCTTTCCCCACTACCCTGATAAATTATGAATTAAAACATTCCTTGCGAACCAGTTCGCCGGTGAAAATCAGGATAAAATCGATTCGGTAGTGCCTGAAGTTGGCGTACACAGACAGATAGCAAAGGAAGAAAAAAGATAATACTCTACCTTCGATTGAAAAATACAAAAATAGAAAGTCGTGTCAAATAAAAAAAAAAACATTCTTTTTTTCTTTTTTCCAAAGTCTAACTTTATTCAAAAAAATAAACATCGCCAAGTTATGGGTAAAAATTATTTTACAAAAATGTTTAAAATTTTTGTATAAATTCAACATAAAGTCGTTCAACTAATATTTTGTTTTCATACCAAATCATCAATGTAATTTCCGAATTAGACAGTCAACAGTACAACAAGTGCACCGTCTGGTTAACGAAATTGAAGAAACATTTGAAAAAAAAGAGTAACTTCGGCCGTCTTCCTTGATATACAACAGGCATTTGATAAAGTATGGCATGCGGGAATGGGTAACGTCCTTAGCCGATATGCTCAAAAAAAGCTTGAAAATAAAAATAACATCAACTATAAAGAAAAGAAATTTGATCACTACCAATTCAGTAATTACAATATTTGAAATCCTACTTACAAGACAGGTATTTCCGAGTTGTGGTAAATGGAACAGGATCATCCATATATAAAATTGAGGCAGGTGTACCTCAGGGAAGTGTACTTGGTCCTCTCTTACATTTATTGTTTACATATGATATGCCAGAAACGGATGACGCACTACTAGCAACGTTCGCTGACGACATGGCAATCATGGCAACGCACGAGAACCCAGAAAAGTCCATAGAAAATTTACAAGATGTACTAAATAAAATCATTGATTGACTGAATGAATGAAAAATAGTAATAAATGAAAATAAAAGTAACCACATTATTTTTACAAAGAGAAAAATTGTACGTAACAAATATCATGCATCTGTAAATAACAAACAAACACAAAGACATATTCATCCGTAAAATATCTTGAAGTACACCTAGATGAAACACTTACGTAACTTCATCATATCAAGACAAAAATAACAGAACTAAATTTGAAAACAAGACAACTTCATTGGTTGCCTGGACCGCATTCGCAATTACATATTTCAAATAAAATATTACTATAACACATGGTATTAAAACCGATATATGGTCGTACGCAGCTGAATTATAGGGATTCGCTTCTAAAAGTATAGTGTGAACAGAATACAACGCTATCGAAATAAGCTGCTACGATCCAATGATCAGGAGCACCATGGTATGTGTCCGACTAAACACTACATCAAGATTTACAAGTGAAGTATGTTACTGAAGAAATATAAAGCTGGCGGTTAAAAATCACTTGTCGGAATTAACAGGACATGAAAATGCTCTCGAAACGAATTTACTACAACGACCAGCAAGTTGCAACAGGTTGAAAAGAAGGAACGTTATTGACCTAGCGTGATTATTCGATAAATAAATTCGGGATCGGCTGATGATCTTGAAATTCACGATCCTATTACCATTAAAATCTAGTAAATGACTATATAGTCAGTTCTAGATGTGAAAGCGATAAAAAAAAAAAAAAAAAAAAAAAAGGCTGCTTTACCAAGCAAAATAAAAAACAAGTTCAGTCAAGCATGATGTTTCATTCGCACTTTTTTGAACTTTTCGCCAACTTCGAAAGTTTCGTTAAGAAAATTAAATGCGGTTTTCTTTCGACAAAAACAGTCTTACCACCGATATATCACACACCCGGGAAAATAAATCAAAAAAATTTTGAGCTTTCAGCTCTCTGAGTGTACAAATTTAAAGTTGGAAACCCAGATGCAAAAAAATTAAAAAATATATAGGGATGCGCATATTTTTAACCTTGATTAAAATTTTTAACTATAATAATTGCGCCGCAAAGGAGGCTGAAAGTAATTTTTTGCGCTTTTTTAAACTTTTCACCGACTTCGAAAGTTTCGTTAGGAAAGTGAAATGCGGTTTTATTCCCGAAAAAAAAAAAAAATCTTGTCGCCAATATATCACATGCTCGGAAAAAAAATACTTTTTTTAAAAATTTTGAGCTTTCGGCGCCCCAACGGTCTAAATTTAAAGTTGGAAATCTGAATACTCCAAACTAGAGAAATCGGGGATGTGCATATTTCTAACCTCGTACAAAATTTTAATACTGGCCATGCAAATGGGAGTGGGGCGATGCACACGTCAGTTTTCGCGCTTTTTTTAAAACTTCTTATCAACTTTGAAAGTTTCGTTAAGGAAGTGAAATACAGTTTCGTTCCCGACAAATAGCGCGATCTTTCCACCGATATATAATATGACCGAAAAAAATAAATAAAATTCGAATGGTTTCCTGAACTTTTTTATTCCGGCTATTGCTTACATGAACATGCTATTTTTTGCTGTTTTTGGCTCTAAAGTATAGGAGCTGTAAATAATTTTTTAACCCCATAATTTTTTGATTTCACAAAAGAGCTTCTGGTTTTGTTTTATATTTTGAATTTTACTTTTAAATGGTTATCTGGTGATGAGTTACGAATTTTTAAATGATTTTTGAGGTCGTTTTATATTCCATATTATATATTCTTGACGGGTTTTTGGGTCTTTTGGCGCCCAGGGTAATTGGTTAGTTTGAAGTTATAGATTGTCTTAAAGTAAATTTTAATTATAATTTATGATCAAACTTTTGAAGTTTATAAGTCAATCCGTTCGTAAGTGATTAATTTTTATTTGATATTTTTGCCGTTTCTGGACCAGCTTATTAGGATTCCTTTTGCATTACATGCATATGGAATTCTAATGATGAGAATTCATTCGTTTGAAAATATGCCTTTTTATTTTAAGTTTTTTTTTTTTTTTTTACTTTTTTATTGGGCTTGTCAGCTACGGACGATTACCCATCAAGAAGGAAGAACGTAGGACAAAAGGAAACTGAGGAGGACACTAAGAAAGTTATTTGGGGAAGGTGGAGACGGTCAGAACTACTATGGAGAGAGACAGCAAGGGAGTGAAAAAAGATCAGTACTAGAACTCGTGCAATTAGCAGTCCGAAGGGAAATAAATTTGTAAACGAAAAAATATACAGGATACGTTAAAGGAAAGGAAAGCCGTTATACCTGATTATAATATATTATATCGATTTAAACTAAATGCGCGATGTAACCAGCATTAAAAAAGAAAAGTATTTTTATCCATGTCTGCGATTGTTAGGCAGCGCCCACAAAAAGATCCTCATCAACAATATGGCCGCAACTGCAATGCAGTGCCCACAGTGCTAAGTTGTTTATGATTGACTTCACAAAGTCAGCACCAAATGGCGCACTTTTTACAAAGTAAAAGCTACATATGTCAAAAACTATCAACACAATCCATCTAACCGTATTTTAGTTCCCTACTCTTCTCTTAGGACATTATCACGCTTAGCTCACAATTTGAAAAGATCCCTGTCGAGGTGGGACAACATGTTCTTTAACATTATTTTGAATGAGGATGGTTGGAAAAAATGAAAAAGAAAACAATGTTTTGAATAACCGTTTACTAATACATCAAATTAACTTCTGTTTTTGCACATTTAGTAAATGCCAACCTAACTTTCAACATGCAAAAGAGGAATTTTTTTCATCATAAATAAATTTCGGTCATAGCTGCATTGAAAAAAATATATTTATTTTTGATGCTTAAAAGGATTACACACCAACCATCATCAAAAATAACTACACTATAGAAATAATGAGCATGTCTTATATATGTATGGCAGAGGCATAAAGTATTAAAGTAAGCAAATAGACAACAAAAGAGAAAATTGAAAATATAAACGAAAGAAGGAGACATAATGCCGAAAAAACGTCTGAATAAAGGAAAACAAAATAGCGCGACAACATCGAGAATGCGCGGAAATTATAAAAAAAATTACGAAATAACAAATTTACAAATTGATATTAATGCAATTTCGTTCAAAGTAATTACCGGGTTTCAAGTTGCATGAACACAAAAATCCTCTACTGAAATTCGATTTTGATAGTTTCCTTTACTAGCCTCCTTCTAGTACGAGTTTCTTCGCCCGAGTAGAACTACTCTTAAATTTCATCGTGAGATTGGTTCTTGCCTAATTCTAATGCTGATTTATCTTCGCCATTATGTGTACAGTCTCGGCTATGTGCTCCTTCACTTTGGTTTGGATGGTTCTACCAATTTGAAAAAGTAATTCAACCTACAGAAACACGGCGTTCTATAGTGTGCAGTTGGAAAAAATTTATAGCACACTGTAAAACTTTTTTAATTATAACGCAAGTCCTAAAAACTGGCCTCGTATTATTCTTTCTGAAGGTCTTTTCAATTTTTTGTGTGATCACTTTGACAAGAAGCAGTATTATATACTGGTAGAAAATTGTTTTGTTTTCAATTTTTTCTTATCTCGCTGGTTTTACTAAACTTATTTTTATATCTATCCGCTTTGCTCATGCTATTCATTGTTAGCCATGACTTTTTTAAGTTATCTTAATCCTTAAGACTACTGTAAAATTAAATTTTCTTCAATCTACTTAAAAGAGTTTAAAAATCCGCAAATTTTTAGCTGAAACAGTGGTGTGAATTTGTATGTTGATATTTTTCCGCCTACGAATTTTTTCCGTATACAAAAATAAGAATCTCATTTAAATCATTCTGCGTAATGAGGACATCTAGAAAAGCTAATGTTTTCGTGAAGTAAATTGAGGAAGCGAAACTTTTTTCCGGTTTTTCTTTATTTTAACAGATAAAAAAAAATTTTAACTGAGGTGCTGGTTAGCTCATCCTGAGAAGGAATTAAGTTTTTTCTTTTAAATTGTTAAACCTCATCAGACAGAATGAAATTTTGTTTTTTTAAAAAATTCCGATGAACCAATAGATTTTCAGTTATTTTTCTTGACTTCTACTAACGCGATGAAACGCGTTACTTTTACCATTTTAAAATAGATTTTACTTTACAGTTTTAATATATTTTCTGCTTCTAATTTAAATTTATGAATTGATTGAATCAAATCAATTTTAAAAGTAAATAATCATTTTGACATAAACCAATTTTCTTTTTTTTTATTTCAGCAAAACTTGTTAGACTTACAAACACTATTCATGAAACTCATTATAAATTAAATTTTAAGTTAATATTTTTCACAAAAATGAAATTTATGTTTTAAGAACGCCAACTGGGTATATCAAAACAAAATATACAGTATAGAGAGAAGGAAATATTGAGCTCACTTGAAAAATAGGAAAGAAATGGAAGGATCTAAGCCTTCCAATGAAAAAACTATGATTGAACGATGCACGCGATTAAGTCTACTTGTAGATAATTCAATAAGGTCCTTATGTAATAACCTTTTCTTCATGTACAACTGTTTAACAAAAAAAAAAATATATACACATAATTTTATACATATAAACTACGAGTAAATAAATGAGCAAATTCAATAACAAATTCAACTAAAGTGACTAACCACATCTGTGCAATTTATCCTGCCCAATTTTGATATCAGTAATTTGATGATTTCGAAGTTAACCAATATCTATTATAATTGATTTTCAGCTTAAAACTGTTTATTCAGTATTTGCCATACCTGAAGCAATACCAACATAAACACAATGGAAAATTCAACATTGGTACATGATTGTATGTTTTTGTAATGTTCTGTCTTTTTTTAACGCGGTAAACACATTGATTAAATATATCTTAATCAAACGAACAAAGTTGTACTTATAATTCTACTCAGGAACAAGTGAACCCGACATACTTCCTGCCAAAAAATTTGCAATGCCGTATAACTTTGAATAAACCGTTTAATTACGGATGATGACATACTTCTATCCCTCGTTTTTACTGATTTCTTTATTTGTCTCTGATAATCAATAATTAATTACAGTAGTGGGACGTAAATAAACATTCTGGTATACATTAACTCCAATGTTCACTACTAGAGAAGATATGTGTGCTAGTGCCATGTCACAAAAGTATGTATAGAGGCTGGAAACTAACATCCTTTCTGATACAAAAGTTTAATACTACTCCCCTTTTTCTTCTTGTACACCAAAAGTAGTCCCCCTCCACACACATACATAAACACCATAACTGTACATATCTAGTAATACAACTAAATTTTCAAAATTAGATAAGAATGTTACCCCAGTTCCAAAAATTAACCTAAACGTCTTTATCAATCCACTTATATTTAATATCATTTTAAATATAGATTTAGATTTCTCACTGGCATATTGTTTGGTAGTGACACAAACTCCCTACTAAATATTTTTGCGTTTTGTATCCTATGATAGTCTTTTCACAAAAATTTGGTTCACTATTATACAAGTAGAGCACATTACACTATTATCTAACTATATGCGAGTTTGCCACTTCACACAATTATTATCTTATTCATTAGTTTTTACTAATTTTTGGAATGGTATTACAGTGGTGATTCTAACAGCTCTGTTCACGTCAGTGGCATACATACACACAAATATATATATATTAATGACAATGTCATTCTTAGCCCGATCCCCATCGCTTTTTTTTTGTCCCAAAATGTTACATATATTGTAGAAGACAAAGAATCGACAAAATGGATGGTTGCTCTAGTTAATTATGTAAGTATTACATTGAAGTTAATAAGAAATTTTGTTACGTTCTTACGTTACGGAAGTAATGACAGGCATTTCTACGCAAACCGTAAATTAAATTTATTAGTTTTGAATTCTTTCCCGATTAAATTTTTTTTTTTAATTTATTTTTCGGTGAATATATGGTTCTTATATAAGAAAGCAAGGTATCGACAAAATAGACCGCTTAAAGTTGTCAGTTTTCCTCGTTCTTACAAAATATAAAAGTGATAGAGCTGCTGGTTCGGAGGTGTTCCCAAGTGGGGTCAAGGGGCAGAGCTTCTTAAGAGGCACAAAGAGCCGAGTTTATATATATATATATATATATATTTATAGAACAAATGATAATAAATATAATGACTAAAATTAATATTAAATTAAAAATAATAAAAACTACTGAAAGGTCACCAGTGAAAGCTATAAGTAGGATGTAAATCTGTGTTCTGATGTACTAGTTCTAATATTCACTGCCCAGGGATGTAGAAGTGTTCGAGTTGTATCCCAGAAATGTATGTAAAGACTGCAAAATAACTTCACTTCTAGTGCTAAGACTAAAAATACACCGAAAGCAGCACTACCCACCTGTGAATTTCCATCCATGCACATTCATCCAACCAAATTTTCATAATCATCCTAAATATGCTACCCAAATTTTGAAAATTAAACCATCTCCTTTTTATATTCAAATTTGCCTGACCATTGATTTATATGTTGCAGAAATTGTCTATATATAGCTCTACGGGTGGTTTTGTTTTTTTTTCTGACTTTTTTTTGCGAAAGGGCACGTCACCACAGGACCTCCGCCCAGAAGTGATAGAAGAGGACGCATATACTAATCCGTTCTGAAACTGACAGAATGAAGGAACTAAGAACTGGTATAACAGAATAAATGGGAAAGATGTAAGAAGAGCAGTAAGGATTAGGAAGTCTATGAGGCAAAAAATTCCTGAAGGATGCTCATGGAGTCGAAATACACAAATAATTGGAAAATGAACGCTGAGGGGAGATGTAGGTAACAGAGAATGTAGGATAGTAGTTCAGTAGTAGTAAAGATAGTACAGCAAGAAGGAAGGTGTAAAAACTCAGAAAAATTGATGCCCAGGAGAATGATGCAGGCTCTATTTCATTAGGTCCCCTTTAAAAAACTGGACCTACGAAAGGGAAATAAATATATTATCTCAATTGCCTTTCCTTGTGTTCCAAGCCTCGAGGAAACGATGTTATCGTCTACTCCTATCTTCTCTTCTCATTTTCTTACCTCTCCTTTTCATATTAACGAGCTCCAACTTGCTTTACATAAGGCGTCTAAATCCTCACCTGGAATCGATGAAGCTCCCTACCTTGTTCTCCAAAATCTTTCTGACAGTGCTCTTCTGTTCCTGAATTCGTTGTTTAATTCCTTTGTTGATACATGCAGTACTCCCTCCTCTTGGAATATATTTATTGTCATTCCCATTCCCAAAAAGAAAGAACTCCTCTTCTTTTTGACTTATCTCACTCGCCTCTTGCCTTAGAAAGTTCTTTGAAAGTATTTTCAATAGGCGTCTCGTTTGGTGGTTGGAAAATTTGAATATCCTTTCTATTAATATGTTTGGTTT
This sequence comes from Icerya purchasi, assembly GCA_039619475.1. NCBI lineage: Eukaryota > Metazoa > Arthropoda > Insecta > Hemiptera > Monophlebidae > Icerya > Icerya purchasi. The sequence goes on from CM077115.1 coordinate 247,700,653, forward strand.
TCGTCCGGGCCTTGGTCCAGCTGATTATATAAGTATTTTTGTATCCGATATATATATATATAAATCCTTTATTGACAAAAAATACACATTGGCAGCCTTTATTGATATTTCTGCTGCTTTGGACAATGTTTATCTTCTCTGCCTTAAAGAAAAAAAATGCTATCCATTAGTATTCCTCCTACTTTCGTTGATCTTGTTCTCAACCTTATGCTAAATCGATCTGTCCGTCTGTCTTCTACAACAAATTCTCCTTCAAGAAGAGTTTTTCGTGGTCTTCCGCAGAGCTCTTGTCTCAGTCCCACTTTGTTTAATATCTATATGCTTAATGTTGCCACTCTCTCTATTTCTTCCTCTTCCCTATTCTGTGAAAACTATATTCTCCTTTTGCTCCTCAGCTATGGATATCACCTCCGCCAACGAGGAACTTAACAGATTACTAACCGTCTTGGAACTTTCTCTTTCCTCTTTTCATCTCTCTGTCTCTTCTTTTAAACCCTACTGTGTTGTATTCTCTCTCCGACCTTACAATTCAGCCACTGTTAATGTTTCTCTGAATAATCTTCTTATTTCCCTAGTCAACTGTTTCTGCTATCTTGGAGTGTTTCTAAATAGCTGCGCTTGTCCTTCTTTGAGCACATTAATTTCCTTAATATATCCTTGTCACATACGAGATGGGGCGGTGATCCTCAAATCCTAATCCTGCTGTACAAATCAATCATATTATCTAAACTACATTACTGCTCTTTCATATATGGCAATGCTTCCGAATCTCTCCTCTCCAAATTGGATTTAACACAAAATTTGGTTCTTCGTTTTTGCTTAAGGGCGCTCAATTCCACTCCTATTCCAGCTATTCTTGCTGAATCTAATTAAAGCCGTTAAAGATTCGTCTCTCATACCTCTCTATCTTTCATAAATGGCGCTTCTCTCCTAATAAATCTCCTATCTTAGCCCTTGTTTCTCATTGTTTAGACAAATTCTCATACTATTTCCCATAGGAAACTTCCTTATTTTATTTTTAGCTTCTTCGTCGGGTTTTTTCAACCTCCAAAACTCTCTTCTCTCCCTTCATCATCTAAAACATCCGGCTCCGCACAATCAAGAATTTAATTATCTTATTAATTCCTCATTTCCTCTTCATTCCTTAATATTTTTACTGATGGTTACAAGAGTTCAGGAGGATTAGCTGCTTCCCTTTTCTTCCTAGTTAGTAATTCCGCTCAATCCTTGAGGTTGCCGGCTTTTTGCTCCATCTTCATCGCGGAACCTTATGGCCATTCTTCGAGCCATTATATTTATTTCCTCAATTCGTTCCTCTGATAGATACCTAATCATTTCGGACCCCAAAAGTGCTCTTCAAGCTATATCCTCTCGATTTCCCTCATATTCCCTCAATTTTATTGTTTTCCATATACGGTCTTTCATCTGTAGTCTTTCCCATTCCATTTCCATTGATCTTCTTTGGGTTCTAAGTCATGCAGGTGTTGATGGTAACGAGACGGTGGATTCCTTAGCACGCTTAGCGTTACATTGTCCACATTTTGTTAAAAAGATTCCTGGTCACAGCATACTTTCCCTCTCCAAAAGAATGCATGTCAAACTTTGATCGGATGTGTATCCTCGCTCCTTTTCAAATCCTAACTCATTTTACCTTTCTATTCAGCCTAGTTCCTGTTCTTGGTTCTATTATTTTCCTACTCTTAAACGTTTTTTCATCATTGCTATCTACCGTTTACGGTTCAATCATACTTTGCTCCCATCCTCACGGTATCGTTTTGCTCTTTCCCCGTGGTCCCCTTATTGTCCTATGCACTCTGGCGACTGTTTCTTCGTTTGTGATTCTGACCGCGTGCTGTTTGAATGTTCCAGTCTTCCCTCCGAACGTAATATACTGTACGTTCAGCTAGTAAAGCTGATTTTTCCTACTCCATATAATGCTTCCTATATCTTAGTTTTGCCGTCATCCAAGGTGTTTCCTATTCTTGCCTCTTTTCTGTCATCGATTTCTGACCGGATTAAAATTTAATCTATAATCTAGTCCAATTGTCCTGGATAGCTTTGGTTGGCCAAACCCTTTTGTTCTTTGGGCTGTTGCTCTTCGTTAGCGTACCCATACCCCCCCCCCCCCCCAAAAAAAAAGATATTAAAAACATAATTTGGTTCGCTGCAAAGTCATCTCAAATTTTAGCCCATCATTCAGTTTGGTACATGCTAACCCCAGTGAACAACTGCAATACATTGTTTCCTATTAGGCAAAACTTATTACTGCTACCGAATTATTTATTTAATATTATTATTATTTTTTTTAGAGGTCGGGGCACTAATTAAAAACAAAATAGACCAACCGAATAGCTGAATCAATTTATCTATATTATGAAAATTTTTCTTAGGGAGAACGAAATTAAAATTACATCCCACAGTCGGCATTCATTTAATAGCTAAACAACGTCCTTTAGAAAGAGAAATATATTAGGGAGCGAAGAATTCCTGCAGTTTTTTTATGTTGTTGCGTTACTAATTACAAAATTGACACCTTAAATGACATAGCGGTATTATGAGAAATGCAATACAAAAAAGGGAAAAACGACATGAAAATAATTTTTATTTTTTATTTTTTATTTTTTATTCCTTCGTTTTTTGTTATCGTTTTTTATTTAGTCGGTTATTATAACAGGTAGATAATTAACGACAATGACCGATCTCGTGCGCCGACGAAGCGGCTTAAAGGAAGAATTTGAATGGGCGAAAAAGTTATATAACAAACCAACTGGTAGGAGGATGAAGTAAATTCTCGAAATGAGCACTAAACTGTTGTAAAACAATTTAATTAAATCGCTCTGGCAAACCGGCCCTGGGAGCACGACCTTTAACAGACAATCGAAATGAAAAATTATCACGTTCGACGGCAAGGGCACACTGTTGGAAGAATAAAAAATCGAGTTTTTTTCTACTTTTTCATTTTCCTGCTTTATGCCATTTTGAAATCGTGCGTGGTCCAATTAATTATAAACGCAGTTGCCCTACTTTTTTTGTCGAGGCCCCAGAACGCGCCAAATAAAAAGCGCACAAGCTTCGCATCGTTCCGACGCGGCCCCACTTTCAAAAAGGTGCTTTAAGAATGGTAACTTTTCGTTTTTTCCAAAATTTCTACCTGTATCCGCAGAACAGCGAACCTGGTTTACCGGAACAGAAATTCTTTTATTCGTTTTTCCCGTTTCACTATGAAATTTTCTTCCCGCGTGTCGGTTTGCACTTTTCCTCGACCCAGCTTGTCTAACAACGGACCTCTTTTTTCTTTCTTCCTTTTTTTTTTCTTTTTTTTTTGTAATTTTCTACAAAATTAAAAGTGAAAAAAAGATCAGCCGAACAATAGAGCTTAATCATAAAGCCCGAACTCTCTAAATAAATTAAAAACATCGTTTTAGTTGCCTATTCGAACACGTTAAAATACAGCAACCGCCTATTCTGTGTCATTTTTTATTTTTATCCTTTTTTTTTTCCCCCGGTTTTGAATTATTTAAAATTTGACAATATTGCTCTTGGAAATCCAAGGACTTGTTGGGGTTAATTATAATCAATTTTAACAAAACAATTTCAGCTGAAGCCCAAATCCATTTTTTTTTTTTTTCGTTTAAAATGCGTGCTTTTGGTAATATTCCGGAAATAGGCCTTTTTTATTTTTCTTCAAAAACCATTTACCATATTGATATTGGAGTGTTCGTAGAGTATTATTTTAGAATTGCCTACCTATTCGTTGCGAGTTTTACGCTTCTAAAACCGTTTTATTTATTTTTTTTTGGAGAAATCAGCGCTATCTAATTAATAGTTGTGTTATTAATTAACTCTAATTACGAATTAAAACAAGTATGAACCATAAATTTACTCGATATAATTCTCATACACGTTAATGGTTTGATTTAAATATTTATTAAAATATTTCTGTATAAGTTCGGACACCGACGAAACAGCCGAATCTGTCGCACACAATTTGCTAGTTTTTCCGTTTCCAAACAAAAGCTCTACACAATCTCCTACCGATGTATAAAAATTCCCGTTTCAAATTCTAGTAAATGCCTATTTTTTTTTCTCTAATTGTAACCTTTTGTCAAATCTGCGATTCTTTCTTAAGCGTCCGTTTTGTCGTTCTACCATTATCGTCATTATTCGCCTGATGTCATCTTTTTTCGTCTTCTTCTTAGCTTTTTATACCTTATCCGTCCTAAAATTTGTACAGAGAGGAGGTGAGTATATTGAAGGGTTTCAAGCTCGGTTGTCGAATAATTTTCAACAATAAAGCCGTTTTTGAAAATCAGGCTCGTTGTTTAATAGCTCTGTACCTCGTATGTAGGGAAAACCGAAGAAGGCGGACCAGGATGAGAGATAGTATTGGGGTTTTATTTGCGAAAAAACGCCAATTATTGTTGGGTAGAAGAGTGAGAAGAACCAATAATAGTGGTCGTAGTATAAACGTTTAATAGAAAAAACAGTAGCCTAGACAGAAATGGTGTGTGTAGAATAAAAAAGACGACGTTTACGAAAACATCCAAATACCGAAAGAAGAAAACGAGTGGGATTGAGTTCTTATTTAATACGGGGATAATTTAAGAAAGGTCAAAATGGCTACAGACGGCAGTAAAAGGTTTAGATATGTAAAGAGGTTGAATATTGCGTTTTCGAATGATATTGAGGAGTTGTGAAGTTAAGAATCGGTCCCCCAAATAAGGATGTCGTTTGAAAAAAATCCGGAAAAGAAGTTAGAGAACAAGAAGCGATTTTGATTAAGTATTATAGAGAGAGAGAGAGAGATGTTGAACAAGGAGTTGTGCTAAAGCAGAAACTTTGCGGTGTCCACGAATGGTTAATCTAGTGGCAGTGTAGAGGAAGGACAGAAGAGTTCTGCAACGGAAAAGATAAAGCGATGCGCTATGTTAAACGAAAGCATTATATCGTTAAACGAAAGTATTATATCAAACAGAGGATGGAGAGTTGATCAAAGGTTTGAAAAGATGTTAACAGTGGAAGCAGTAAGAATTTCTATGTCGATAAATTACGTGTAAGTGCTAAAAATTTGTATTAATACAGTTACAAAAACGAGACTTTAAGAATTGCGTGATAGTTTATTTACTGTTTTTCTTTCTTTTTTTTTTGTTACTTAATTTTAATTTTAATAATCTGAAATTTACAAGTAAATTATACGAGTGAACGTTTTAGCGGTGACGTAAAATCGATTGAAGTAAATAATGAAAACATAATCTAAAATCAACCGGGTTCCAAATAATAGGTGAAATATACGTTTACAGAATAGAGTAAAGTCTAAAAACCGACCGCAATACAAATCAAAAATGGTAAAGCGACTGACTTTAATGGGAAATTCTGTCAACATTGTTCGCATATCGTCGTTTCAATGGTACCGCTCTCAATTTTAAGCATCGTGTTCTACATTATTATTGGAAGTAACGTTCGTGTTGGCAATGTGTACAAAACTATAAATTGGCAACGTTCGATTTTTAATTAAGTTGGAATTCCTGTATATTTGCACAATGTGACATCCGCTTACGTGTTCCATTGCGAAGCCGTCAACGATTATTTATACTTTTAAAAACTTTTACCAATCGTCGCTAGATACACTCAGGTCGTCAACCGTTTAGTATTCCGATCGCTTTAACATCTCGTCTATTACTGCAATTATCTATACAGTTTTACATATATCTGCAGAGATTGAACTCGGCAGATTCGCAGTTGAAACGATTTGACCATTCTCGGCCATTTGCGCTGGCATCGACTTTCAGTCGAACTATATGTACTAAAAAGTTCTTTATCTTTTGCAGGAGGAAGAATTAAGAAGTTCCGGTGATGCCAGATTCGGACACCTTTTGGAAGACCTGCATGTTGAAATAACTGCATTTGCTCCACCAGCCGAAGCGCACGCTAGAATTGCCTACGCTCTTTCGGAAGTACGCAGATTTTTAGTACCGGTGAGTTTTATTCTTTTTTTGTAATTATTACACTGGACTTTTTTTGTATCATTATTATTATTATTATTATTTCTTTTCTTTTTTTTTTAAAACGCGATATTTATAACGTTAACTATAGAGAATCAACGGCACAAAGAACTAACAGCGAAGAACGCATCGATATTTCGATTAGTTAGTTACGTGTGATCGAGAACATAATAGATGTCCATATTACGAAAAGATAAACGCATCTATAATTGAAAAATTTTAAACTACGGGATTTAACCGTACATCATCCGGCAAAACAACTTCAATTGTACCGGTTCTTGAACTAAATAAAAACCCTCTTTCTTTGCCTGGAAACCCCAGGATTTGTCGAAAATAGTAACAGACCTATTTTAGTACAGACTGATGATCGAAAATTAGCATCACTTGGCCAATAATGAAAGTGTGCACGTCGTGCACGCAATAGAACTGAAAAAGTCTACTGCGCTCGTTTTGATCCCTTTAAAAAGTTATTGATTAAAATCTATATAGCGATACCCGTGTGCCTACGAAGCTGAACCGAGCAGGAATTAAACATCGGAAATTTCTTTTACTCGTAAACAAGTGCAGCTTTACTTCAAATATCATTGCAAAGAAAAAGCGGAACTCTACAGGACTCCGTTCTGACTGTTTCTCCATTCTGTACACGAATGTATATTGTATTGGACCACACACCGGTAATGGATTAATCTCACCGATAATCCCATTATATTTTCGTAGTACCTTAATTCATTTTTCAGTCTGCAACTAATAAATTACAAGTGTTTTTGAAAATTTTCCGTCTTCTTTAATCATTTCAATTTTCATACGCTGTCGTACTTCCGGACAATTGCCTTTTTCCAGACGAGTTCTCCGTTGAATTTGTCATTTGATCAGAAGTTTATGCGAAAGCCACATATATTACTAGAATTGACAAAAAAAAAAAAAAAAAAATCTCAAGTCGAATGTGCTACTTTTAATTACGTATTATACGAAAGAACGCTGATCTTTAACAAAATAAAGCGTATTGTAAAACAATCCTAAAAACTCGTATCCTGTTCACCATGCCGCTCTTCAAGTAACTCTAGAAACGCGTGGATCTCTACCTACCCTGGTTGACTTGTTTCCCCTCCTGGCCGATTTTCCATAAATTTAAGCGGGTCCCCGTCATAAATACAAACCATTTCGAATATCGAACTTGCGGCATTTCTCTTCAAGATCACATTCCCATTTTGAGTTTGCGATTCACCTATTTCTCGTAAAGATTAGCCCTGAAGTGTTATCCTTCTTTGCGCGAAATGTTCAGGCCATAAAAAAAAAAAAAATCTTTAAAGCCCGTGTGAAGTTTTACGAGAACCGCGGACTAAAGGGTAACCCTGTTTGACCTAACTTCAAAACAAAAAGATCCTTCTTGAAACTAACATTTCGACCGAACGAATCGCAAAATTTAAACCGATAAAAAGTTCCTCTTAATTACAGCATGCACTGTCGAAATTAGCAGAAAAATCTGTACCCCTTTTGCTGCATGGTTACCGCACATAAGATATGCAATTATTCCTGAGCTAAAGTGTACAAATTCGTACGATTTACATTCCCTAATGGGAACATCGTATGAGAGTTTGGTGAAATCGTCAGCTCTAGTAGACCACCCTCGAGGAACGTTCTCGCGTGGGTTTCCGACTCATCCGGCAAATGTACGACGTCTATTTCCGCATAATGTTTTTTTCCTCAGTTAGTCGCATTAAACGCTCCAACAAAGTATAGCCAACGCGTGACTTCTTGTAGCTGACAAAGCTGGACGCTGATTATGAAGGGGTTACCTTCATAATTATTTTCAGCGTGTTTAGACGTTACCGAATAGAGAGAGGACGTACATGCGCATAATTATATACCCCCAGACATCGGTCTTTTACGTCCAGCTACATTCTAACTTTCGCTTCCCTGTTGTTTCTCTTAGGTATGTCAACAAACAGATCAAAACCAGTTTCCATAATGGCCAATAAGAATTATTGTCGTAGCATTTATAAATACACCGATATACCATGAAATGCACTAAAAATAATAATAATTAATCAGAATAATAATAGAAATCATTGCATATAATTTTATTTTCAAAATATTACATATATAAAAAAATCACTTTTATCACAGAAAATAGGATTTAAAATATTAAAAATTAAAAATTTCCGACATATTTCTCGGAGTCACGTACACTCCATAATCATGGCATTAATAAATAAAGTTAAAAGTTAAAACGATACGGTGTTTGTCATCTTATAATACGATATATCGATACGTTATGATTGATTACTTAATTTAAAAAGCGGGTTACTATTAATTAATTATAAGATTATTATTAATTAAAATATCTTTAAATTTATTAATATAGTACGTTTCGGCGCTATTAAGTAGATTATAATTATTAATATATTTTATTATTTCTAGGTCGTCATTTATATTTAATTTTAATCTATGTCTATTAATAATGAGCATATCGCCGCTATTAAACACGGGGGCATGTTAATAAATCGTCTGTTGCCGAACATATCCATTATTAATAGACATAGGTTAAAATTAAATATAAATGATGACCTAGAAATAATAAAATATATTAATAATTATAGTCTACTTAATAGCGCCGAAACGTACTATATTAATAAATTTAAAGATATTTTAATTAATAATAATCTTACAATTAATAATAATCTTATCATTAATTAATAATAATCTTATCATTAATTAATAATAATCTTATCATTAATTAATAATAATCTTATCATTAATTAATAATAACCCGCTTTTTAAATTAAGTAATCAATCATAACATATCGATATATCGTATTATAAGGTGACAAACACCATATCGTTTTAACTTTTAACTTTATTTATTAATGCCATGATTATGGAGTGTACGTGACTCCGAAACACGTCGGCAATTTTTAATATTTTAAATCCTATTTTCTGTGATAAAAGTGACTTTTTTATATATAATATTTTGAAAATAATAACAGAAAATGGACACTTATAATTTAAATATAAAGAAGTATGTACAATTTTATTGTCTTCTATTGTCTTGCCTTTTTTAATAGTGCAAAGCTTTTTCTGTGACTTGATATAAATCTCGAAACGATATACGTCCACTCGAATTTGCGCAATTGAACAATATCTTTCCTTTTATATTTCTGAGTCAAGTACGTGTGTACACCACCTTTCCTCTTCCGTAACCACTTTTTTCGCCATTTTCTTCCACCCCCTCCGCTCATATTAATCTATCTCCAAATGTTCTCCGTTTCCTCACATAAGTTGTACCCACCATTTTGCTGTATTACTCTAAAATCACCGTGCAGTAGTTGTTAACGTGAAACATCCTTCCAATTAGATCAGCTTAGAGTATATTATTTAGCTGCGTGAGTACTTTCGTTGCGAAAAACAATAAGAAAAAAAAGAAAGAAAAACGGAACAAACCTTATTACCGTAAATCGGCATGACCGTATATTGTTTCAGGATCATAACGATGAAATCAGACAGGAACAAATGTGGGAAATGCAAATATTGAACACGTCTCCAACATCCAGCACCAACACACTAAACAGCGCCGCCGGTGGAAGCCGAAACTCCAACGACTGCGGCACTTCCGGATTGAGTCTTGAAAACGGCAAAGAAAACAACGGAGGATCGACATGCGGAAGCGCCACCGGGAGCGATATGTTAATGAATGGCGGCAGTGGCGGTATCGGCAGCGGTTCTTCGACCGCAGCGGCCGCCATGAATTTACTAGCTGCGTCCGGTACCGCAGGACCGGGTCAACTGAATTTGGAAAATCTAGCGGCCAATCTGCAACAGCATGGATTCGCGTCGCTCAGCAACAATATCAGTCAAACAAACGGTGGCAGTATGGAATTCGGTACCGCTACATCCAGCAACGGAAGTTTAACTCCACCCGAACTGACAAATCCCATCTCGTCACCATTCAGCAAAGCCTACAAAACTAAATCTCCAGGTACCGAATAATATAAATTTATAATAAATAAATTACAAAACAAATGTAATTATTTAAAACAGCTACGCGTTTCGAAGTAAAAGCTTCTCATGGTTATCGAGAATGTTATAAATTAAAATTATCTAATTTTAATTTATAAACCGTCCGTCACCTATGAGAACGTTTGATTTCGAAACGTGCCAATGTTTAATTTCAAATAATTACAGTTGTTTTATTATTACATATATAGAGTAATTTATTTAATACTTCATAAATGAAACAATATATAACAATAAAATATGAAAAAATGCTTCTTCTTCTCACCTTATATACGCATATATGTGCGCGTTAACGGATATCATATCTCATATCTGGCCGCTGCGTAAGCCTTTCATTGTTATTTTATCGGTCCATACATTGTGAACCTTAACTTCACAATCCCAACGCCCTGTCAAGGGTATGGAACTCACTTTACTTTACTTTTTATGTTGTCGATTCACCTTGTCTTTCTTCTTGCTCGCCCTCTTTTTCTCATAATCTTTCGTTGTATAATTAAGCGTAACAATTCGTTATCGCTCTGACAATCGAAATAGCTGAATTTTTTTTTGGTTTTATTACATCTCTCCGTGTTTTTCCTTCGCAGCACTTCGTCGTTCGTGATCTTCCTTGTCCATGATATCTTCATGGTTCTCTTGTGCATCTACATTTCGCATGCTTCCAAATATCCCATTGTTCTTTTTTGTATATGTCGCTGCTTCGTAATAAAATCGGCTGGATGTAACATTTTAAAAACTTTTGTCTTAGGATTCTTCGCACCCTGTGCCCATTAAAGGGCCGCCCTCCGCCGGTCATTATTTTATGATTTACTGCCATATGATGATAATAACCTGGAGGTGAATTACAGCGGTGGTTTCCCTGTTGCCTTCTGCCGGATTTTCTTTTAGGGTTTACTCCCTTAGCCGAATAGCTCCAGTTTAAAGGCGCCGGAGACTCACCTACTCATTCTGGATTGTGATATTCACCAATCCGACTATTGTCACGAACGAGTTGCTGACAGTCTGCTTGTCGCTAATGCAGGTCTTAACGGTATTTAACGGTAGGAGCACCTTCGGCAAGTGAAATTACCTCCGTTTAATTGTCAGCGGAATATGCGAGTACTGCTTTAGCCTTCCTGATCAACGCCAAGCACCGCCGAAAAGAAATGCACTCGCAGACTTGACTGGTGGTTGTTTCCGTTTCTCTGTCGGTCGGACTACTAGCACGATTATGACAGTCGAGTAGACGGTAACTCTAGCTGCAACCACCTGTGCCCCGCGGGGCATGAAAATATTAGTATTGCAAATAATAATTTCACCCTACATACACAATCACTAGCAACGAGCATTTAGAAGACTCAATTTGAAAACGTCGGAGATTAATTTCGTTCATTGGTGCTGCATGAACTGGCCTATTTCCCCAGTAACGTTATATTTTAAAGCGATTTGATGAACGAAACAGAAAAAGGTAGCAATATAATTGGTTAAATATAAACTATTAAATATCAGGAGGTACGTATCTAATTTTCTCGAGGAGCATACAAAAAAGGCGTCGTCAATGAGCCGATAAATTCGAATCGGCAAGAAAAGCAAAGTAATTTCTAATATTAATTGTACTACACTTATTCATTCTGTTTATTAATTATTTAAGAACAATTAAACAACAAATAATTAAGAATAACCGAAATCTAAAATGGAATATATCAAATAAAGTATGCTGGAGAATATCCATGCCATCTTTAATTGGGAAAAGAACTATTTATATTAGTGAAAATACAAACCGGGATTTAATGCGTTTTCTTCACAGGAAAACGAGATACAAAAAACATTCAATGTCGCGTAGGCGTAAGTGGGGTAGGTTGTAACAGTTTTTACACTTTTATTCTTACTGCTCGTCGTTTATGCATCGATATTCGATAAAATATACTTTTAAATGCCTGAATTCTACATTTACATTCGTACATATCGTATAAATTACTAAACCACTTCTGTACTGGGAAAATAAAAAAAAAAACATAATCTGTTACAAATAAGTACAGATGTTGTAAAAGCATGTGTACGAATGGAACAAGTATATTTTTTTTTTTTTTTTTTTTTTTTTTTTTTTTAATGCAATTTTGCAACTAGCTCTGGGCTATCTAGCAATTTTAATAACATAGTATGGATGATTTGTGGAGCTCCTTATCCAGCGACAAGGATTTCCGCTGCCTGTATTTTAATACTTTTTAATTATAATTGTTCATTAATAATTAATCTGTCGGCTTTGTTCGTTTTAATCGTCTGATTTCTGTCGAATTGTCTAGTAATCCAATGGCTAAGATATTTTTGTGATGATCTAGTTTAATGCCATTTTGCCGAGCAATTTCTTGTATTTGTTCTTTGACAGGTTCAACTGCCAAATCCGTGTGCAGTGTAAGATTGCTTACATACCATGGGGCATCTGCAATTGTTCTTAGTGCTTTATTTTGGAAACGTTGTATTATCGCTATATTACTCGGTTTAGCACAGCCCCAAAGTGGACTTCCGTACGCCCATACAGGTTTCAGAATTTGATTATACAATAGCAATTTATTCTCCAGCGATAATTCGGATCTTCTTCCTATAAGCCATAACATGTGTTCTTATACTTAATATTCAATTCGTTCCGTTTTTTAACTATATGGCTTTTCCATGTTAGTTGTTTGTCCAAATGGATTCCGAGATATTTCGCTGATTCCTTAACCGGAATTACCTGATTGTCAATGTGAATATTTTTGATGCTGCAGATTTTTTTATTTGTAAATATTACACGGGCCGATTTTTTCTCGTTGATTACTATTCGCCACCGCTTGAACCATATCGAGAGTGTATTAATTGCTAATTGTAGGTTTATTGCGACATTTTCTAGCGACGAATCTGAACAAATCACTGCTGTATCGTCCGCGAAAGTGGCTATTTCCGTGTTATTTGGCACAGGTATATCCGCTGTATAAATTAAGTAAAGAACCGGTCCCAGTATGCTACCTTGAGGTACACCAGCTTTTATCGGATAAATCTATATACGTAATAAAAATTTATATAATTATGTATCCACGAAAACAATGTGATCTTTTGACGAATTTGTATAATAATAATAAAAGTGTTTAGTAACGTTAGCATTAATACTAATGTATAAACATAATATGTACATATTTAGAAAAAACAAATTATAAAAGAGGTACAAAAAGCCCAAAAATACCTTGACGCATTTTATCAGTAATCCAGATTTTTAAGAGCTATATTACAAAATGAAAATTATGTCCAGCACATTTGATGTGAGTGTTCCCGTCTATTGTATAAATTGTGATCCCAGTCATTCCTTTTTTAGACTCTGAACAGTACACGCGTCACTCCAGTGCACCACTGTTGTCATACTCGCTATTGAAAAAAAATGCGCGTCATGTATTCTTTTTATTAACCTTTTCAGAATTTTTTCCATTTCTAGCATTTTTTTTCATGCTGTTTTTTTTTTTTTTGTATTTCTTTCTGCTTTCTATATTTTTTTATTTTTTTCTAATATTACTCTTTGATGGCTTTAGGTGCCAAAATGGGAGAGCACTTTATTTTTTATCTTCCTGTTATTTTTTCTCCAGTTTTTGGGAAGGCTCTTAGATCTTGTGAGCCACTACTCCTCATCGACCTGCAAGGAAGCTTCTGATGTGAAATTATTGTCCAGAGTCTATCTACAGAGTTAATGCTAGAGTGTTCTATTAAAAAATATTCAAGTTGAAAACTACCCGCTACTGAAACGTTTTTCGAAATATTACCCGTGATCCCTGCTATAGGTAAATTTTTTTTTGTCATTTCAGGAATGTCAAATATCTCCATACTCCTTCCTCCCGGGTGTGCTGTTAACATAACCATCAATCGTAAAATTTACATGATGTTTGAAGAACTGTAAATGTCTATGGCGTGTATGAAAAAAATAATGTCTATCCCTTTTGAACTACAAAGGAGGCATGAAACGATCACACTGATTTATGTTACTGAGATGGATAAAGGACCTATTTAAGCTGATGACTCGTTAGTTCTTACACTTAACTCTACATCGTATTATCTCGTTACTTGGGGCAACGCTGTTCTAGTAACATTTCTGCCACAATTGTTATGCCTACAGAAGACAATAAAAAAATATTGAAATTCCAGCAATATAAGCAGCTAGAGTTTGTATCATGGGTAGTATATGCAGATTTTCAGTACCTACTGTAGCCTATAAACCAGAATTCGCTGTTTAAATTTGTGGACAGGAGAGTATGCGAGATGCCCCGTGTATGGTGAAGAAATGGATCAGAGAAACTTTGAAAAAAATGAGAAGCATAAAAAAAGTAGTTAAAAATGTAAGCGACAATACGAGGTGGTGCGAGTGATCTGATTCGAAGTCATCTCTAAACAAGTTCCACTACTGTTCCTACACAATAGCATAAAACATTTAGCTTTTGTTACTATGTTCAGATGTGAAGGGGTGCTGATCTTAGTTTCCCACTGAGATCTAAAGTGTATCGTGATCCTAATGTAGCTAAAATATTCTGCAAGTTTTTTGGTAGAAAATGTTCAAAAAGTAGAAAAGCTTCATTAGAAAAATATTCCTTACAGTGAGCAACCAAAGATCTGTACAAATATACGTCGTCAGCAGTGTATCACATCTGTGTGAAAAGTCCTTAGCATGTGATGGTAATCATTTGACTGAAAAATTTCGCGATGGCATATATGCAAAGTATAGCCGGGAAAATCGGTATCCGTAATTTTTTCCAGTATTTATAGATAATCTGAGTGAGAATGATGTTTATCTATTTATCAGAAATTTAGAAGGTTAACCTCTCTGGGCGGAATATACTACTGCGTCTCGTAACTATCTTTACACCACCAGTTCGCGCCAACGAGCTGTCCCGTATGTAAGCTGTTAAAGAAACCAAAAACACGTATTATTTATAACCGCAACAAGCTCACGCGGTACCGGAAAGCGCATAATACGGAGGTCCTTATACGCGAGGTTCAATACAGCATCCTAGTCAAAATTATGGCGTTTGATAAGGAAACTGGGTTATGCTTGTACGCGTGGAATTCAAGCAGCTCTCTATGTTCCGTAATAGCTTGGGTAGTTAAAGACAGAGCATAGAGATGTAATAAAATTAATTTAAAAAAAGAGACAACGTTTTCAGACTTGGTCTAATATTATACAGCTACTATCGTGGTTTTTTGCTGCATCTTCAATATTTTTCTGTACGTACGGAATCCGGAAAATGAAGAAATCATATCGGAATCGAACAATTTATCAAAATAATATTCATTTTGATATAAAGTACCAGAGAAAAATATTTTAGAACAAAAAAACAAATTTAACACGAATTTGACAGAAAAATAGAGCAGGTTAACATTTGATACAAAATCTTTCTCACATTTTAAACTGTTTTCCTATCGTGTTGCCATTGAAAAGATATAAATTTTACGTTTCCTCGATTACTGCGAATGACGCTACTTATTCAGTAAAATCGAAGAAAAAAAAAAAAAAAAAGGTAAAAAAATCAGTTCGAATTGTTTACTTTAGCCCATTTTACTTTTAACTTATCCAGTTACCCGTTTTTTGTTATTCGCACGTGATATAAAACTAAAACAGCAACCAACTTCTGACCGTCTCCATTATTTTTCACCTAGTGTTGCAGAATCGAGATTTACATAATCCGAAGAGAAATTTTAACAATAACGAAAAACACTCAAAAAACGTACATTTCAATTTTTAAAATTATAAATTATACACATTTTATTTAGTCATTTTTTTTTCTGCGTTAATAAAATTATAATTTGTTTAATATTAAACGTTTGTGAATTTTCCGCGTTGTTAATATTATCATTTTAAACACGCGTACTGACGATTAATTTTTGTATCTCCGTAATTACTGCGGTTTGTTTTCAATTAACAAATTCGATTACAGCAATATCGCGCTACCGGAACAATTGAAATGGCATGCAGCTTTTAATATTTTTAATCCGACAGTTTTTTAATTTTTAATTAATTCCGAGTAAATATAAGAAATTTTAGCACCTACAATAGATAATTCATTCGTAAAAAGTACCGAAGCATATTAGAAAAGGGATAATCTTATTCGGATTGTTTAAATTACTGGTAGCGAAATTTGGACACATCTTATCAAAAGTTTCGACTAGGCTGGGGCGAAATGAAACCGTATAATATAGGACAATTCGGTATCAATGGACCATTTCATTGTAGTTCGAACAGTAGTCATCACGTTACGTTTGATAAAAATTAATTTACACGTGTCGTACTTGTCTGTTTTCAGTTTATTTGTGAATTTAATTGTACACTTGTTAACTTAAAACGGAAGCTAAATGTATACACGCATAAAACACGCACGTATTATTTCGCGATAATGAAAATTCACAGTTATGTTATTTTTAATCATTCAAATTATTACAGAAATTCGGTCACTAGCAAAACTTAATTTAGACAAATTATATTCGTGACATCATAAATAAGCAAAATAGTTATTATTTTTGATACACAGATACTCATATTACGCATTCGGAATTTTCAGCTTAGACAACAGTTTCATAACTTTTTATTTATTTTTATTTTTTTTTGTTTTTTCTATTTTTAAAACATGTTTTTGAACTTTTGCCATTCCACTATAGTAGTTAAAATTTAATATTGACTTAAGCTCCTACGGGATCTCTATCTTAATAAGTTGATTAAATGACGTCACGTAGCCCGTGTACCGTAAGATAGTAAATGTTAAATTCAGTTGCTTATGAATGATTTAATATTTATACGGCACCGTCGTCCTCTAGTGTAATGTAGAAGCGTGTGAGCTTAAAGAAGTTTGCTTATTAACTGAAATTAACGGCTCATCATTCAAATGATGCACCTAACTACTAATAGGAAAAAATATCGCATACAACTCTTTAGTCAGTGACAAATTTCTCGAAAGAAATGTATCCATATTATCTTAAAGCAATTATAATTGGAAGATTAAGACCAAAGAAAGATTATCATTTTATATTACGCATATATTATAATTAAATATATACTATATATTATATGAGGCACGTTCACAAAATAAGGTTCTCACCCCTGTAAAACCGGTTAAACTTGTGCAAGTGGGCGTGGTCTCCGTTTTATAGCTACAACATTCAAGTTTAAACGGGCGCACCAGTTTTGCGAGCCCAATTCCTTATTTTGGCATAATTGACGACTTCAAATGACGAAAATGATTTTACCAACAAGAAGTAAATTTTTCTCTGGCAGCAACGCATCCTACCGCGAATTGTAGATGAAATAAGAAACTGGCGAGCAATTTTAGGAAATGATTATTCAGCATATTGCAAATCGAGTGGAGTTCGAGTTTCGCCCGAGCAAATGGCATACCATACATAAACATAATACTTTCGCACATCGATATTCACTTATTCGACTTGAAGCAAAATTACTATCGCTTTGTAAATACGTATATACTTTCTTTAAATTCGCGGTAAAATCTCTCGCGATATCCAGATAAAGATCTATTTATTCCATTTAGTTGTACATATGCGTTGATAACTTCATCGTGCATTTTTTACACTGTTAATGTTATTGGTTAATATTAGATTAATTAAATAAGTTAAATGAATTTAAATATTATTTTAAGCAGTAGGGGGAATATGAATTTAGTACATAGTGCAATTACAAATAAAAAAATCGTGATAACAAAAATAACGTAACAGTTAAGAATTAAACATGTACCGCGAGCAATTGTGGTGCGAGTTTGGAAACAAACGTAGAGGCAACCAACATATTTTTTTGTTTTTGTTATTCATTTCATTTATTTCGTCTTCTTTATTTTATTTCCAATATTTGATAGTATATTGGTGCTTGTTTTTTGTTAATTTCCATTTTTTAATTATTTCTTTTCTATTATATCATTTTTTTTATTTAGTCCCGTTTTAATTTTTTTGTCACCTTCACGATTTCCCGATCAGCTGAAATTTTTGTTACAAATAACTCCTTTTTCAGGGCTACTTCTGTATTACTTTAATAAAATATTTTTCGTTATATTTTATTAAATACTTTATTCCGCTCGCGGTACAAATATGCCCATTAAAAGCATGCACAAAAATAAGTAAGCGCTTAACATTAATTTTTTGCAGTTGGCATCGAGTTCAAATTGCAACAATAATTAAAAACTTATTAATGAATACATATAATAATAATATAATTATTCACTTTCTGTGACCTGAATAACGAACATTTACTCCACTTTGACTTGTTGCCGGTTTTGAAAAGTTAATGTTGTTGAAGAATAATCCAAAAGATTGTTAAGTATATTACCCTGAAATATATTACCTTTTATCTAATTATTTTTTACTTTTAGCGCATTTGTTTTCTTTAACTTTTACAACAAACTTTGAAGTCGGTATCACTTTTTTACCGGTGGTACACTTGTGCATGAACGAAGAATCTGCATAGTTATACATAACCAATAAATGAATAAAACAAGTTCAGTCAAGTTTGACGTTTTATGCGCTTCGGTTTACTCCGTAAGTTAATTTATAGATAACAATAATATTTATGTTTACATAATGCTCTAAATTCGTAGGAATTTGATTTTTCCGCTGCAAAGAGGAAGAGGAACGTAATTTTTTGCGATTTTTTGAAATTATTGCCATCTCGAAAATTTCGTTAAGGAAGTGAAATACGGTTTCGTTCCCGATAAATAGTAATCTCTCAATTGATATATCGTATGAACGGTAACAAAAACTTTTTTTTCAAAATTTTGGGGATTCTGCGCCCCTTGGAGTCTAATTTTGGCGATGGAAACTCGGATGCTGGAAACTAGAAAAATATGCGGGAATGTACATATTTTTTGAACCTTGTTCAAAATTTTTAACTATGAAACTCGCGTCGTCCAAAAAGTGACATACTTCATCTTTCATGAACTTTTCGTCAATTTCAAAAGTTTCCTTAAGGAAATGAAATATGGTTTTGTTTGCGACAAATAGCGATCTTTTCAACAATATATCATATGCCGGGGAAAACAATATTTTTTTCAAAATTTTTGAGCTTTCGGGACCCTAAAGGTCTGAATATGAAGTTGGAAACTTAGCTATATTTTTCCTATGAAGCGGTCTTGTATGCATATGTCTAAAATACGTTTTGGTTTCTCCAACGTTTTTACTCGGGCTAATATTTACGTGAACTTCCTTTTTTTTTGCTGTTTTTGGCCCAAAAGGGGAGGTTTAATTCATTTTTTTACTGTATTTTTTTTTGATTTTATGAAAGGACCTGCATTTCATTTTATATTTCGAATTTCACCTTTAACGGTTTATTTGGTGATGAGTTATGATTTTTTAAGCGATTTTTGAGGTAGTTTTAAATACCATATTATATGTTCTTGACGGTTTTTTTGCCGCCCAGGGTAATCGGTCATCTTGAAATTATAAATCGTTTTAAAGGGAATTTTAATTGTAATTTATATTCCAAATTTCGAAATTAATAAGTGAAAACCGTTCGTGAGTTATTGCATATTTTAATTGAATAGTTTTGTCGTTTCTGAACCATCTTATTAGGGTTATTCCGTACATTTATTTATTATTTTTTGACTTTGGCCATCTGAGGACCACGGAAATATTACACGAATGACGCCAGCTACATTTCGTTCTTCCCCATTTTCTTTCGTTTGTTTGCCCAATATTCTTTCATTTTTTCCGAGTGCGCTTTCTTCATTTCTTCTGTCCACTTTCGCCCTGTTTTCTTCACTGTGTCCTTCCGGAATCCTTGAAAAGTCTGAACCTTCCGACTGAACTCGCTCCTGTCTTCAATTTCACTTTCGCTGATCCCCATCTGTTCCAAATCTCTTTTTACTTGTACTATCCACAGTATCCTACATTTCGGATTGTTGTCGAAGTAGTCAAAGATTCTTTTGGTAAGGCGTTCGTTATCCGTTCTTTTGATGTGACCATAAAAGGCGATTCTTCTTTTCCTAAATGTGTCACTGACCTTTTCTATTATTTCGTATACTTCATTATTGCTCCTTAATTTCCAGTACTCATCGTCTCTCCTGGGGCCCAATATTTTCCGGATTATTTTCCTTTCCTTAATTTCCAACTGGTGCATTTCCTTGTTCGAAGTCATGTTCAGGCATTCAGCTGCGTATAGGCACTGCGGCTTAATAACCGTGTTATAGTGTCTTATTTTAGCATTTCTAGATATTGATTTTTTATTATACGTGCTTCTTGTTAGCTGAAATGACCTTTACATTCTATGTATTCGTTCTTGCATCGATCTTTTATCCCCAGCGTTTACTTGGATCGTTTCTCCTAGGTATTTAAATTCTTCCACTCTTCTTATCATTCTTCCATGCGTTTTTATTATTTTGGGATCCTTTTTATCACTCGTCATGAATTTGGTTTTCTCGAAAGCTATTTCCAGCCCGACCTTTGTTGCCATCTCACTTAATATTTCAACCTGACGCTTAGCCTCTGCTACACTACCGGCTACCAGTGCAAGGTCATCTGCAAATGCAAGGCAGTCTATCTGCAGGTTCCGTACATTATATGTATCATCATAGCTGGAACTCGTATCCGAGTAGCCCAGATGCACATATATTTGTTCAGCGATGTGTTCGTAGATGGCTGATTAGTCCAATTTTAGCAGTACACGTTTTTCCACAGTGGTGACATTCGAATAGCTGATCCGGACTCATATTTCTCTCCTTATTCTTTTTCTTGTGGTGTTTATTTTCTACCACCTCCTGAGACACCTTTTTCCATTCCTGCCGGTTTTGCGCAGCATTTTCCCAGTCCTTGTTGATATTCGCATCCCGAAGCATGGTGGCGATATGATCTTTGTAGCGTTTCTTTGGTCTTCCACGAGTCCTACGTCCTTCCACCAGTTCGCCATAGAATACGCGCTTAGGTAAGCGGTGATCTTGCATTCGCACAACATGACCTATCCATCGTAATTGCGATGTTAATATCAGTGTCTCTATTCGTTCCACACCAAAGCGTCTGAGAACTTCTTCATTGGTAATAAAATCCGTCCATTTAATCTTTAGGACGTAACGAATTAGACGCTGCTGGAATTGTTCGAGCTTACGGATATGACGCTTGCACAGTGTCCATGTTTCAGATCCATATAACACAAGGATGGAATAATCACAGCGCGGAAGACTGCGGATTTTGTGAATATGGTTAAATTTCTGTTGTGGAATACTCTAGTTTTTAATTTTGCATATGCCGACGCAGCACTTTTAATTCGATGGTGTATTTCGTCGTCTAGTGTATTGCTCGCACTGAGGTGAGATCCGAGATACTGAAAACTTGTAACATTCTCCAGGGTTTCACCTCGAATTTGTATGTTACTCTTGGTATTTTTACTTGACAATATTTTGGTTTTTTTAATATTAATGCTTAAGCCGAAATCTTTATACGCTTCATCAAAGACATGTAGTATAGTCTGTAATTCGTCTTCGGAGTGTGCTAGGATCGCGCAGTCGTCTGCATATTGGATTTCGGTTATGGTGCACCTAGCTGTTTTGGTTTTTGCTTTGAGACGGGATAAGTTCAGTAATTTACCATCTGTTCTATAGTTAATGCCAATTCCTCTTGAATGTAATTTCTTATCAATAATGATGAGTAGGGCTGTCATAAAAACGTTGAAAAGAATCGGAGCCAGGACACACATCCTTGCTTTACGCCAGCGCAGGCATTCACCGGTTTCGTTAACCTACCTTGAATCAGAACTTTGGCTTCGTTATCTTTGTGTAGGGCGGCTATAATATTGACTAATTTTTCTGGACAGCCTAGCTGGATAAGTATTTGGAAGAGCATTGTTCTGTTGACTGAATCAAATGCTTTGGCCAGGTCGATAAAAGCTATAAGCAAGTCTGTGTTTTGCTCTACCGCCTTTTCTTGAAGTTGCCTGGCGATAAAGATCATATCAATGCAGCTGCGATTTTGACGAAATCCAGCTTGTGATTCAGGTATCATTTGGTCAAGTATTGGAACAATCCGATTGTATATTAACCTGGCTAATGATTTTCCAGTTACAGATATCAGAGAGATGCCACGGTAATTGGAACAGTCCTCTTTGTTACCCTTTCTTTTATAGATACTTACAATCGTTGCCTTACAGAAGTCTTTAGGGACTTCCTCGTGTTCCCAAATTGTCAGAAAGAGACTATATAAGTGTTTTGCTATAGAGCTGATTCCCCCAACTTTAGAATTTCTGCTGGGATATTATCCGGTCCTGGCGCTTTTCCATTTTTAAGTTCGCGGATTGCTTTCTCAACTTCGTAAATCTCAGGGTCCTTGCTAAGTGCTATGAAAGTTGGATAGCGTGGAAGTAGACTGATTACCTCATTATTTGTTTTTGGGTTCTGGTTAAGTAGGTCCGAGTAGTACTTCCGCCATATTTCAAGTATTTCATCATTATTGACGATTCTGTTACCATTGTCATCTCTAATTGGCATTAAGATATTGCAAGTGGGACCGTAGGTTTCCTTAAGCGCAGAGAAAAAACTTCTTGCATTATTTGAGTTACTGAATTGTTGCAGTTGGTTTGCTTTGGCTATCCACCATTCATTCTTTAGATTTCTTGTAGTCTTTTGGAGGAGTGCTTTAGCTTTCATCAATCCTTCTTTGTTTTCTTTGGTTTCATTGTTCAGATATCGGAGATATGCGACTTGTTTTTCTTGAATTAGGCTAACAATGTCTTGATGATAATCTTTGAACCAATCATTTCTTACCTTCTTTCCTTGTGTTCCGCATATTGAGAGGGATAGCGGGTAGATTATATTCTTGATTGCATTCCAGGTCTCTTCCGGTGCGAGTTGTGAATCTATATTAACGTGGTGAAGTGCCGCCTGTAGTTCATACTTAAGTTTATCGCGAACTATAGGGTTTTCAAGACTTTTCATGTTCAATCGGAGGTTTTTTGTATTAGCTGTCGTATACTTGATCCGGGGTTGTAAGTGTAGGCGCATTTTGGATAGCACCATTTGGTGGTCTGTGTCCGCCTCTGCACCGCGCATGACTCTTGTGATCTTGACATCCCGTAAATTTGAGCGTTTAACAATTACATAGTCAATGAGATGCCAGTGACCTGAGCGGGGGTGTTTCCATGTGGTCTTATACTTCGCTTTTAGTCTGAATGTTGTGTTGGTAATGGTGAGTTCGTTTGCTGCACAGAAGTTGTGGAGAAGTAGACCGTTGTCATTCATGTTGTTGATGCCGTGTCTTCCAAGTACTCCCGGCCATATACTGTTGTCTTTACCCACTCGAGCATTGAAATCACCAAGGAGAATGACTTTATCTGACTTGCGAATACTGTTCAATATACCCTGAAGATCCTTGTAGAAATTTTCCTTGGTGTTATGATCTGCCTTAAGTGTGCGGGCATATGCAGAGATAATTGACGCATGTCTACCTTGGCTAAGTAAGATTCTCATCTTTATTAGTCTATCATTTATGCCCGTTGGAAGTTCTGATAAGAGTTTTACTAGATGAGTTTTTATAGCAAAGCCAACTCCATGAATCCGTGTTTGCCCTATAGGCCGACCTTTCCAGAAAAAGGTGTATTTATCCAGTGTTTCTGTTAACTGACCTTGGTCTTCTCGTCTGGTTTCACACAGTGCTGCAATATCAACGTCATATTTTTTGAGCTCATGTTTGCAACTATTGCAGTTCTCCTTTGTGGACGTTCCGCAGTTGTATCTAGTAGTGTCCGAACGTTCCAAGTGGCTATTTTTAAATCTAATTTTTGTTTTTTCCTATTATTTTTCTTAATATTTCGACCGCGGGTGGGGTTCCTTCCTGGGCGCGGTGACCCAGGCGGGGAGTGTGTGGCGGGCTTTTTTTAGGTCACCTTTTCTAGACCTTTCCCTTGGCGTAGGGGAAGCAGTGCGTCCTAAAAAGGCTTCTTCGTCACGCATAATGCTGCCGAACGCTAAATCCGCCACTTTTATCAGCGAGCGACCAAAGTTATGCGCCGCCTGCGTGCAGAGTTCCAGCTAAAAGCTTCCGGCCGACCAAGCCTGCTCCCGTCACCTTTACTCCATCGCCGTAGGACTTTAAATGTGCATCTTGCAGTGCGTGTGCTTATCGAAAGTGCAGTTGCACGTCTACACCTACGCCCGCTAGAAAAACGTCACCTGATTCAATGGCACACTTAAGTGAGACGATTGAGGTGGGCGTTAATCAACTGAGCAGGATAAACAGAATTAGTTTGGATGATATAAGCTATAATGTGCTGATATGGTATTGTGGTATTGAAGTTGAATTATGAATTTGTTTACGTTGTTCCCAGGTGATTATTTAAGTTTGTTGTGTATTGCACAAGTGGGGGTAGTTATCCACTTGCCTCCTTCCACATCTATTGTCGCCCAACAATGTTGCTTGACTTAACAGGTCCGCCACGAGAAGGCTGTGGATAGGGGTTCGGCAACGCAAATGGTGAGTGGCACCGCTTCTGGCGCCATACCCGTGTATGAATAGGTTGTCTATCCATTTCGGTAACCCACTACATGCCGCGTTAGGACCTATTATATGTATACGGAATGCTAAAAAGCTTATGTGCACATATATTCTTTATAAATGAGACCGAATTGTAGAAATTTTAAAAATCATCGCCGAAATGGAATGTCGATCGTTGTGTTCATAAAACGCGTCTTGCAACCGATGTGAACATATCATTTTACTTGGCTCGCAAAACTTTCGTCGACTGTGAAAAATTTCCATTGGCTCGCAAAACCGGACCGCCGAGTTTTTAAACTAGTCCAAACCGCAATGCTGTATGTGCTTTTTCGTTTTCGAGTTACGTGAATTAATCATGAGTGAAATTCTGAAAGTTGCCGCCGACTGCGAGGTGCCCTCAGTTATTTTCGGTTTTTTAAAAACCATAAAAAAACTACATCAATTGTGAAATTCATCGACAAATAGTGGAAGTTTATTGTGATGAGTGTTGAACATGTTCGTAAATGGTGCCGTGAATTCCGAGGAGGAAAAAGGACGAGCAGAGGAGCGGCTGACCATCCGTAATCTCAGACGAACTGATGTGAAAAATCTAAGAAACTTTGCAATCCGATCGGCGCCAAACCATATCCGATCTTCTTGATTAGTTTCGCCGAGTGCGTGTCACGAGGAGGCACCATGTAAAAAAATTCGAGACCGACGAGGAGTTGAAAAATTTCGTTCTTACCTGGTGGTTACGAAATTTGGGGCGGCAAGTTTTTACGAAGAGGGTATTTATGGTTAAATTTAAAAGGCGAATATGTGGAAAAGTCAACGGAAGAAGAAGTCGAGGTCGGGCACCGACTAGATAGTCGGATGTGCAAAGCTGCTAGTTGTACCTTTCAGCATTCAAGGGATCGGAATTGTTGGCGCAGGCTGATCAACCGGGTGACAGATCATGGTCACGATACCCCCCTTCATGGGGTGAGACGATTCAATAATAATAATAATAACAACAATAATAATAATGTGGAAAAGTAAATAAAAATATGCTGAATATGTCCGTATTTTTTTTCTTCTAGCTTTATTAGTTTCGACAATAAAAAATAGAGCACCTTACTTTATGAACGTTCCTCGCATATATTCTCGTGCCCCCCGCAGAATAAGGTTTTTTTTAAACTATTCGCCATCTTTTCACAAATTCGCTGCAAGAAAATAACGAGGATAGACTTTATAAAAAACATATACGCACAAGGAACTATCTGAAAAGCGATATTGCAGTAAACAATTAAATGATTCCCGTATTAAATAACTATCGAATTAAACTAATAAACGACCCCACCGAAAGTTTTAAGAATGCAATCAGAGGAAAAACGGAACTATACATAGTTAGAGAGTCAATGTAGCTGAAACATTTTGAAAGGTGTAAAACGGATGTGCGTATATGTATAAATAACAGATATAATGTTTATAAAACTTAATAAAGCTCGAAGAATTATGGTTCAATTTAAGAAGGAAAAATACAGATCTAATTAAAGGGATGTTCTCGCGATATTCGACCAAATTCGAAAAGAAAAAAAGGACGTAAAATTCGAATAGAAGTTGAAATATTTGAGAATTTTTATTTTATGCGAATTGTTTGACTAGAATGACTTTTCCCCTGCGTCTGAGTAGTCAACGTAGATTTTTTGAAACAGTTTGCAAAGTAAAATATTCTTTTGTAAGCCCTGATCACTGCTGCGTTAGTGGCCTGAATGAAATTTATTCTATTTTGAAATGGTTAACGACATCGTACACGGCATAATGTTTTGTTTAGGAAATGAAAAATAATTTTTTTTTTTCTTTTTTTTTGGGCTCGTCAACCAAGGACCTTTACCCAGAAACAAAAGGTAAGGAAAGAAGTCGGTTATATTTTGATTCGATCAGAGATTTTAACTAAAAAGGAACAAATAGCAGGAATAATTAGTGGGGAAGGAAAGGACAGGATATAGGATGCACAATAAGGGGTAGGAAGTCCAAGCTTAAGCAAATAAGAATATAAGGCAGAACGCTCCACCGAGAGGGAAGAACACTGGAAGAACACATGATCGGCGTCGCAAATAATTGCATCATCCGGATGGAGAGAACAGTGTGGAGAAGAAATCAAGGAGAAACGAAATCTGGAAGAAGGCAGCAAAGAATGGCCAAAGCGCATACGAACAATGGAAACAACTTCAGAATGACAAAGGGAGGGATGCAAAAGAAACCATGAATATGAAGGAAGAGTAGGCTGGACTGACAGGTAAAAGGAACAACTGTTGGAAAAAGAAGAAACATAGGTATCCGACCAAAATCGGATATGAAAGCTTTTACAAACTGATAGCAGGTTAACGGATGGAATTTTTTTAAAAAAAAGACGAGAGGAAGCAGCAGCAGCCCAAGCCAAGGAATCAGCCGCTTCATTGCCTAATATGCCCGAGTGGCCAGGTACCCACAGCAGATCAATATTGACTGAATGGAGATAGGAAAGATTGTGAATGAGTGAACGTGTACGGAGGATAACAAAGTTACACGAATGATCATGAAGGGGAGAGGATATGGCCTGAAGGGCGCTCAAAGAGTCAGAAATAATTAAAAACTTAGAGGAAAATTGATTCGAGGAAATGAAAATAATAGAACGTAGGATAGTCGATAATTCGTTTATGAATATGGAACAGAAATAAGGAAGTCGAAAAGATTCGGAGAGGTTAAAATCAGGAAGGATGAAAGAAGCACCAACACCACCAGGCCCCCTCGAACCATCCGTGTAAATGGTAACATGAGAGGGAAATAGGGAATTGATAGTGCTGTAAAATACCTGTTTAATTACGGCATGGGGGAGACAATATTTTAACTTTACTAGTACAGACTTAAAACTTAATGGAACATAGGATAGCCATCAATTCAGCTGTGAATATGGAACAGAAAGGAGGCAAGCGAAAAGATTCTGAAAAGCCAAAATCTGGGAGGATAAAAGAAGCACCGACACCATCCGACTTCTTCAAGCCATCTGTAAACAGGATTGCATGCGAAGGAAAATCAGAATTGATAAAACTGTTGAATTCCTGTCTGACTAGGGCCTGCGGAAGAAACTTAGGGAGCGTAGGAACAGTGAACATATTTGGATGATGACAGAGATCGGCGAAATTAAAAGTGAAATACGGGAGATTGACAAAGAACATTACGTAAGGATGAAACGAACTGAGCCGAAGAGAAATGAAAGATAGAATAGGAATTTTTCTAGGTACGAAACGCCAGTTCCTAGAAATGGAAAGATAGGAATGGATAAGAGTAGAGGAGGTGAGTGGGAGACGCTTAGTAAGAAAACGATAGCCTAAATAAGATCTTCGGATAAAAAGGGGTGGTGTGTTAGATTCGGCAAGGACTGCTGGAACTGGAGAGGATTTAAGAGCACCAAGACAGAGACGAAGGCAAGAGTTTTGGATTACATCCAATTTAGAGAGTCGGGACTTAGAGGCACAACCATAGAGAAATGAACAGTAATCAAATTTTGAGCGGATGATAGATTTATATAGAGAAATAAGGACATAAGGATCACCACCCCATTTGGTTGAAGATAAAGCTTTCAGCAGGTTTAGTCTTTTGATTGCTGAAGAGGAAAGATACTTGATGTGTTTGGAGAAGGATAACCGACTGTCAAGGAAAATACCAAGATAACAGAAACAATTAACACGAGAAAGAAGTATTATAAGGTCGCAGAGTAAATAGGGCTTAACAAGATTTAGTAGAAGAAATAGAAAGGTTAATTGAGGAAATGGAATGATCCAATAAAGAAAGAGACGAATTAAGTGCCTCACTGGCTGATATAATATCGTGAGATGAGGCATAAAGTAGGATGTCATCAGCAAAGAATAAAGACGACGAATTTAGAGGAAGAGAAGCCACACTGATAGTGTATATGTTGAAAAGAGTAGGACTGAGGGAGGACCCTTGAGGGAGACCTCGAAAAACCATTCTTGAAGATTCAAAAGAAGGAGCAGAGAGGTGGATAGAACGATTCTGCATGAGATTGATAATAAGAGAAGTAAAGTGCAATGGAACGTTAATTGCTATCATCTTATCTTTTAGAGTGGGAAGATGGACATTATCAAAAGCACAGGATATATCGATGAAGGAAGCCAGAGTATAGTTTTTTAGGATAAAGGATTGGTAGATATGGGAGACAAAAAAACTAATGCAGTCGGAAGGACCAATACCAGGCCGAAAGCCGAACATATTGCTAGGAAATACATTATTATGCTCTAGCCACCAAACAAGGCGCTTGTTTAACATACCTTCAAACAATTTTCTGATACAGGAGGCTAAAGAAATAGGGCGTAACGAAGAACTTTTTTTAGGAATAGGAATGATGATAAAAGAATTCCAAGAGGGGGGAGTTATACCTCTGGAGAGGAAACAATTAAAAAGATGTAGGAGAAACGCAAGAGACAGTTCAGACGGGTTTTTAAGGACCAAAAAAGGTATACCGCCAAGACCTGGAGTGGGGCTAGAAGATTTGGAAAGGACAGATTTTAATTCATAAATATTGAAGGCAGAAGTTAGGAAATGCGTCTGGGAATTATGCGGAGGTGAAGTTGGATACAGTTCATCAACGTTAGGAACATAGGCAGGAGCAACGGAATCAATAAAGTATTCTAAGCTAACTTTAGAAAGGTTGAGATTTGAAGGACGTTCAGAGGATGGAGATTTGAAAGCTCTAGCCATTTTCCAGATATGAAAAAGAGGGGTATTCCTAGAGAATGAAGAACAGAAATTCTTCCAGAAGGACCTTTTTGAGACTTTAAGTATATACCTAGCTCTTGCGTTCGCTCGTTTATGAGCAAGAAAGTTTTCCGTAGTAGGGTCTAAACGAAAAGTTCTAAAGGTGGCACGACTGTAGTGGAATGCGCGGTTGCATTCCTCATTCCACCAAAGAGATGAGGCTTTATTGTAATTGTTAGATGTCTGATGACGGGTAGGTGAAGATAGGGAAAGAGCAGACTCAACGGAATTTAAAAAGGAATTATAGAGAAGTATGGGATCGGAGTCGAGTTGAATACTAGGAAGTGATGAGTCGACACATGAACGAAACATAGTCCAATTTGCTTTGGAGAGGTTCCACCGAGGAGAATGTAGAGGTCTGAAGCAAGTTGGAGAAGAAAAGTTAACTGGAGTTATTAGGATAGGAAAAAAAAAAAAAAAAAAAAAAAACTTTGAATAAGCTCAGCTAACGTAACATCAAATAGTAACGTTTCGTCCGAATGGAATCGATTGCATCGTCGCACATTAAGATTTGGAACAGATACAAATTTTAACTGCCCCGCGCGGACCGGAGCGGTTTTTAAAAATGGTATTAAGAAGGGGAAAGAATGAAAGTGAAGCGAAAAATGGAGAAGTTGTAAAAAGTCGCATTTGATGGCTTTTGTTGTTGTTTTGTTTTATCGCGAACCTATCGTTTACAGAAATCTAGCGGGGGGGGGGAGTTAACTTGAAGACTGCTTCACGAAACTCGTTTTCAAAAATAGTACACTACTAATAGGGAGGTTTTCCGGCGAGTACGTTTAATTTACTATTCTGTAGTTCCTAAACGGATTGTAGCCGGTAAATAATAAACGACTTGGCAACGGGAAAAATTCGAATAGTCGTCTTCGAGCCGGAATCAGGCAGCAGACATCTAACCTCAGCAAATACTATTCAAGAGCTGCTTAGTTTGATTTGCGTACGGAGGAGAAAATAAGATCTGCGCGGCGGACAGGCGCGGTAGACAATGTGTCATTTCTGAGATTTCGATGCATTAGCGTATAGAAAGAAGGCGGCTGCGTGCTAATAGTAATATCGGAAAATTCCGAAAAGGTCGCTCCTGTTCATTTATCATAATTGCGCGAGATTTGTCTCATTTATCAAAGAAAGCTCGCTGCTTGTACTGCGGCTCGTCCGTTTCTGCATTATTCATTTTGCGCCGCAACAACAACTCCGATGACAGGAATTCCCCGGGCGGAGTGCAAAGAAGTGTCGCAGAATTTCGACTACTTCTTCGGGCGTGCACACGTCTTCAGATGTAATTCTGGCGCTGATACGCCTTAATTCTTTTTGTCACTCGCATTGATATGCATATAAGATTAACTTACCAACACACAAGTACGCATCGCGCTTAATGGATGTTATACTTCGGGCATGAACCCTGAACATATTTTTCTAATCAGTTGCGCGCTCTTACTGAAAACTTTTGTCTACTACGATATTTCATTATTATTATCGTTATTTACTATAATTTGTGACGGGATTACCATCAAGTCAACAATTATTTTATTATATTTTAATGGTTTAAGAACTTCCTCACTACTATACGTTACAGGCACTTAACTACTATCACCGTGAAAAAACCTACATAAAAACATTATAAAATTACACCGCACGTAACGAACGGTCACCAATCTTCGGAAGAAGAAAAAAAGTAAAAGTGTATAAGAAAATCTTGAGAAAATTCAAAGTGTATTCGGCTTTTGTAATGAAATTTAAGACAGCGAGAGATTAAAAAAAATGTTTAAACGGAAACACAAGTGTCCGGAAGAAACAAATTGCCGAAAGCATCTCGTGGGAGTTCTGAGGATATTTTTTTTGCGCCTGCATAGGGAACGCGTATTTTGTATATTGCTGTAACGTTTGCCACGCTCCTACATGTAATATTGACATTAACATTTATTTTGCATCACAGGGTTATTTCCTACGCATACCCCAATATGAGAAGCGTTTATTCTTTCATCATTAATATAGAGTTTTTTTTCTTTTTCTTTCTACAATCTGCAAATATTGCAATCAGTAGAAGAAGTGACCTAGGCAAAATAGCACGAAGCAAATAATTTCATACGACTGGTCAATCCAATGACCTCAGTCTTTTTGCTGTATTGGATCTAAATTAATTTACAGATTACTCAAAGTATCACGCGGCAGGCACAGCTTTTTTAATCGACCAGTTGAGGGGGATCAGGTATATTTTGATCTGCGAGGTCAGTAATATTTGTATTAGCCACCAGCCTGTCAAAGAAAACACCTTGTATCTCAATTTCATACTACTTCAATACCCAGACTGAAATAATTGGGTACCAGAGAAATCTGGGAAGGTAAAGGCGGATAATCCAAAAGCACATAGGAACTGTCCCCAATGTTCTCCTTAGATCCATTAGGTTTAGTACCATTATGGAAAACTTAACTTTACAATCCATGATACCTTATCAAGGGTATGGGACTTACTTTACTTTAAACCTGGGAGCAATTCGCATCCGGATCGAGACCAGTCTGAAGCCCGTGTCCTCTAATTTAGCAGTCAAGCATCTTAAGCACTAGTGGCTACCACATTTTTTTTATACCGTTTGAAATTATCCAAATTTTAGCCAGACGTAAAATGAACACAATTTATCGTCGGCTTACAACGACAATGCGGTCTCCATCGAAAAATGAAGGTTTCCTTATAGAGACTATATCTTACGAAGTTCTTTTGAACTCTGAAATTTCTCGCATCACTTTAAGCGCACGTTCCCGCGATAAATTTTTAATAGCTGCTGAGAAATAGTTTTAGATCCAACGATTATATTAACCGAAACTAGCGGCATATTTATCATATTTGTTAATCTTGCTTATTATATTTCGTTAGGTAAATGAAAAATCGCATTAATTTCGTTCAGTCCTCATTTTAGTATTATTATTTCTATTCCGAGTTTTTTACATACTTGTTTAAATGCGCCCAGTTGCAAAAATATTCTCGTAATTTACGGTATTTTCTTTTCTCGTTTCTTTCTATACTTTTCATTTCTTCGAAGGAGATTATTCAATTTCCGCAAGTAAAACGGATATTGGTTAATATGAGGGTTTTTTTTTTTAGTTTTTGTAGCTGAAAATCATTTTATTTATTTTAAAATAACGGTGTAATTGTTTTTCGAGAAATCACGCGGGAATTTCAACCAATTGTAGTTGAGAAAATTTATCGATTAACTGAATCACTTTACATATACAAGGGGTTTGTAAAATGAACGGTTATTTGTTAGATCGTTTTTGCGTAGTTTTAAATATTGTCACGTTTAGTTTTTCTTTTAAAAAACAATAAAATCAACTTTCCAGATTTCCCGCTCAAGTTAAACGTGTGAATTCAGTTAAAAGGGCGAAAATTAATCAGTCCGTGGCGGGAATATTGCAGATTTTATTACATCACGTAGTAGATGGCGAATAATTTTAAATTTTCATCACAGCTATTCTTATTTCGTGAGAAAAATTCTTATTTGTTCAATTTTTAAGTCCGCATCTTCGCTTTTGTAAGCGAACGTTATTAGATAAAAGCTGTTGATCAGATATAATGTGTCTAATTAAAAATACATTTCTTCATTTATTGTTCCAAGTAATTTTCTCTGGGTAATTCTAAAAATTTCTTTTATCTCGTAATTAGATAAATCACACGCTAACAATAAAATTCATTTTCGTAAATTAATTTCTAAAAATTACTATCAATTTTGGCTTTTAAAAGTTCAGATTCATCAAAAAGACCGTTTTCAATATTGTGTCTTCGCGTTTTTTAATTAAACTCGAAAAAAAAAAAAAAAAAAAATTATAAAGGCAAATATAGCGAATAATTTTTATACTTTATTTTACGATTTTATAAATGTTGAGAGTTTTTGTTTTTACAAGTTGTTTTTTTATCGTGTAAAATTTTTACACAGTAGAATATCAGCATCGGAAGAAATAATACTTTTGTTTTTGTTCACTTCGTAGTTACAATATGGAGACGATTACAGAATATGTTCATGAAACTAAAACAAAAAAAAAAAAACAACTAAGATTTTTCTAATTATCAAACTGTGTGATGGAAAAATGTTTTCATTTTTGTCAAATCCAATTTATATATATATATATGTGTATGTTTTGTTTTTTTTTGGATGGGACAAATAAATCAATTCACGTTATTGTTTTGCAAATCACTTTGCAAATTGAAAAGAAAGAATTCGATTTAAATTTCTTTATTTCGATTTACAACTACTATTGTAATTTTATACAATACATTTAAAACAAATCATTTTTTTTTTTTTTGGCGGGGGGGGGGGGGTTCATCTACAAGGACATTGGCCCAAAAACAAAGGAAAAAGGACGCAAGGAACTCAGATCTTTACACGATCAGAGATAGCCGACAAAAAAGAATCAAGAAATTGGACAACAGAAAGAGAAGGAAGGGAGAGAATGAACGAAGCACTGTATAGAGTGGGAATACCAATTTGTTAAAGGGAAGAGTAGAAAAAAGCTTGATCGGTTACAAGAGATGAACACCCGAACATTATACGATCATCGGAATCACACACAAATTGGATATCGGAGGGGTGCAATGGCACAAGAGAGTAACGGAAAAGCGAGAAAAGAAGCAAACTGTGCCCAAAGTACAGGCGGCAGATCGCAGAGATGTTGGAAGTGACGAATGGAAGGAAAGTCAAGAAACCAAGGGAAGCGAGGAAGGGAAGGCTGAATAGAAAAAGGAATTCGGGTTGGAGTAATAGATAATTGTAATGTACCTAAACATCGTACGAATCTCACTGTCCGTGTTGAAAAACAACATATAATTTTTTGTAACTAAGCGAATCGGATAAAATTAGTCAGACGCATATTGTAAAAAAGTATATGTGCTATAATAAATACAGATGTATAAATAAGTTGTTTTTTTTAACCAGGTATTGAACTTTTTTCTCAAATTTCGAATGATTTATGTTATGTCTAGTAGGCGATCTCATATGTTCAACAGGACGTCCGAGATTTGAAGTTAAAAGTTCAAGGTCCTCAAACAACACTAATAAACCGTTTGAATCAATTGAAACATAAAAAAAAAAAAAAGAGAATTGATGTCTAGACACCCGGTAGGATGCACAAAAAAACGCGCCAATTTTCAAATTCAATAAAATGTACACGTGTTTAGAATTGGGCTTATACAGCTGACCGTGTATGATGCTTGCTACTCGAATCTCGATACTCCCTCTCTCGCACGCACACGCACACACACACACACCCGTATATAATAGAAAAGGGGCAGAGTGAAGGTCGCTTGGACGACGTATAACGCGATTTTCGTTACCTCGCCTTTTCTGCCAGTTTACTCCTACTGACAAGCTGCGTGTAAGAACTTCGTTCCAAAAAGTCGCCTACGAAAAGTTAAATAAAATTTAACGACAGAAATTTTAGAAATTTTAAATGACTCGCACAATATTTATGTTTCTTATACTTCATTTTTTTCGTCTATTTAGAACGAAATTTTAAATGTTCTGAGAAGAGCAAAATCTTTTTGCCTAAGGCAAATGATCAGTGATACATTTTTTTTTCTCGAAAATATTGTATTATTATGTAGGAAACTCGCTCTAAAGTGGTTTAAAGTTGATAACAAAACTTTAGACGCGACGAAGAAGCAGACAATATCGAAAACTCTTCTCTGCGTAACACGCGTTGAACGGGCAGATTCGCTCCAAGTTACCACGTTTATCGCGATTCATTCGCTGCCTTGCTAGGTCCCTCCACCATCGCATAAGTGCGCTGTCCATGGTTTCGATACGTCAATACTACTTGCTATCTTTTACGGTATAGAGTTATTAAGCCCAAGGGAAGTGCGTAGCTGAGTTT
Organism: Icerya purchasi; assembly: GCA_039619475.1. NCBI lineage: Eukaryota > Metazoa > Arthropoda > Insecta > Hemiptera > Monophlebidae > Icerya > Icerya purchasi. Next base: position 247,735,761 of record CM077115.1, read on the forward strand.
AAACGAAATCACAGAATCGACGAAAGAAGTTTTTCAAATTTTAGGCGAGCACACCTAACCGGCAAAACAAATGTCCACAACACCGCCTTTAACCCGTCTGCTAAAGCGTGATATTTTTCCTTAATTCGTTATTTCGCCAGGTTTAGCTTACAAGGTGATTTCTTTAACTTGTGTATTTTTAAAAAATATAAAATAAATAAGTTCCCCCTTATTAACAAATGAAGTATAAAAAATTTACTTCGATAAATTGAAATAACTTACTTTAGAAACGTTTTAGGGAATTGTATACTGGAATAAACCGTTTTCAATGAAAATTCAGTGTTCCACTAACCTGTACCAGCATGAAAATAAATAAAGGTATACTACTATAAAAAAACGTAGCAACATCTAAACCGAAAAAGAAATTAACGGAAGGCCGTTAAAGTATTAAAAAAGAAAATATTCCGGTTTGACGTAATACACCGTTCTTTCGAGAAAATGAAATTGCGCTACGTTATTAGCACGCCTAGGTTACTTGCGCGTTTTTTTTTTTGAACCGGTTGTTCTTCTCCTCTTTGTGATATTTTAGTCGGCTAGTCTTTCATTTCCTAAAGCATCTTTTCGGTGTTACCTGTTAGTTCCAGCTACTTTTCTTCCTGGAACGTCAAGAAAGAGCTATTAACCTTCTTTGCATTCATTTCAGGACTCACTTCAGGACGTCACGATTCAGTATGGTAGAACAAAGGAGAACGCTAAAAATCATCCTCATCGGGGATGAGAAATACAATAGATAACTCTGTAGATCTACGAATCGGACCACAATTTAACTGAGTGCGTTTATGACGGTTAGATCTACTCTGTGCAACGAGCTTGGCCAGGCAGAGATGGCTTTAGAATTCGGAAAGTCTTAAATACGTTTCTCATCCACTGTTTAAAGAAACTTCTGCCGCTGTATCGTTAATTTCTTTAAAATGTTTAGTTAATCTGAAGTTAAAGGCAGTTCGATTTGTGCTAGTAGTTTGGCGTCGATTGAAGTTGATTCGATTTATGAACAGAGTATTCGATTTCCTTGTAACGTTACCAGATCACGTCGTCTATCATTAAATTCTTTAATTACAGATTGTATAATTTTATTATATAAATTGGTATTTTGTCTTATTCCGTCTCTCTGACGCAACATCGAAATGTCGTTTCATTCGGGTATTTATCTCGACATCTCAGCTCGGCCTTCAAGCACGATTCGGGCGTCAGCTCGTATCGCCCGAGTTGTTTATCGATATCAGTTGTTTTAGTTTTGTAGAATAAATCATTCTTAATTTCGAATGCGACGCGAATCTCCGAAAATCAGATCGGTTTCTTATGCTCCGGCACAACCTTTGCTAATGGGTTCCTACTTATTCCCCCTGAATTTTCATCCCTCGAGACACTCCCATTTGCAACTGTAGAGTGACACCAGTCGACGGTTATTTCCAGCAGAATTTATCCAGATACCACTTCACCTAGGCATCAGTACAGCGCTGCAGATCAACAGCTCTTTTCAAATCTATCCGCCACGAATCAGCGCGTATTACCCACTTATTCTGTGGCGTACACATCATCAGCAGGTTCAGAAGCCGCTACTCATTTCTGGCAGCGCGAAAGTGTCCCGCACAGCGATTATCACTGGCCCTATCTCATCGGTATTCGGCTTCCGGTGTCGCTTGCTCGCCAGTCCTTGTAGGGTAGCACCGCAGATTGATTCTTCTCAGCGTTTGACTTACAATCGATTAACTCTACCAGTTCCTGGTAAGCAGCAAGATTATTGTTGCAGATTCTTCTCGCTTGGCTATTCTTCCACGCATAAGAATTACAAAATATGTTTTGTTTTTTTTTTAATTTACTCCGTCAATTGCTCTGAAAAGTGGTCCTCCGGAATCAGTGGACTGATGGAGCTGCTCACCATCCGGAGCGGATTGTAGCAAATTCGTCAATTCTGGATGGAGTCTCGAATAACTTAAGCATAGGGTCGCTTAAGACAAAGGATAAAGACGAAGACGAGAGTGCACATATATTAAACATTAAAACCTCGTGAATTTCTTTAGGTCCCGCTTTCGTCGTTTCGCTTTTATTCGCAAAAGTCTAAAACTATTCTTCGAAATAGTCCCGGTAAAATACCGATTTTCAACTTTATAAAAAGGTTTTCCCTATCACTTCTCTCAACACGCTGCATAGCGTACTCTCTAGCATCATTTGATAAAGTCACTGAAAAAAAAAGGAAACTGCGGACTATTGTATCTTAATTAGTTTTATTGCGTCGATAAATTGTAGTAATAAATCATCGCATATTCTTGTTGAAGAGTATAAGCCCCAGGTATTCTCGATTCTTTAATAATATCGGTTTTTCATTGTATAAATTTATTTAACTTACAGTCATGCTTTATTGAAAAATTTAAATTCGATACACTAATAAGTATTAATATTGTTTAAGAATAATCATAATACATCATCTCTATTATTCCGAATTATCTTCTATCGAGTAGAAATTTACTTTGTATCGCATTTTTATTCAATTTTAGTGTTAATCTTTCTTTTTTTTTAGAAACCTTTTATTTTTTAGAAACCTTTTTTTTTGCCACAATTTTTATTGCCAAAATTTTCTCATGTGATAAAAGACTAACCGAAAATTCTGCTACCGTCTGTGGTATCTTGATTTTAAAGAGTATATAATGTTAAAACGTAATATTTTCATCAGCAGTTTTAACGCTGGGATAAATCGTGCTATGGGAAGTTTCATAATCTATATATTTGAGAAACCGACCTTGATAATATCACTCATCGCGTATTTTCCTAATATTTTAATAAAAATTCGAATACGGGGGGAGTTTTGAAGAAATAAAGAAAAGGCATATTTCTAAAGATACACTTCTTTACCCAGTGTCCATTCTTACTTATCGGTATTCAGTTATATAGAACCCTCCGCATCATTGCTGACCGGTACAATTTCTGATAAAAGATATCATCACAGCCAGCTCAGGCGGTGAAACGGTCAATACTCATGTTGAGACGTAATATTTATCCGCTAGTGATGAATTTATAAGCTTTTAAATTCGTTCTTTTCATCGATATTATATTTTAAGCCACTCGTAAGTTCAAAATTTTGGTCCTTAAATTTTTAATGATAAAAACGCGTCAATTAAAAAAAAAAAAAAAAAAAAAAAATCAACTCTCTAAACTGCTATAGAAAAAGCTGTAAACTTTTCCGGCTAATTTTTGTCTGGCTATATTGAAAAGATTTCTTTCCGATCTATGTTTCCTTGTTAAATAGCGCCGAGATCAAATTTGTTTTATTAAAATAACTTCTCTAACAAGAGATTACATTTTTAACATTTCGCTAACTACTCTGCTGTCAGTGCTTATCGACATATAATATATTTATGTGGGATCACAACTATTCGCGGTACATTTTTTAATCGATGAAGAGAATATTCGAATAAACGTAAAAAAAAAAAAAAAAAAATCGTACGACATAAATATATAATTTTTTTTTTCGAATAAAATTTGAAAATGTTTATCTGGTACAAAATGTTAATAAAAAAATTTTACGGTATCGAAACAATCAAAAAGTTAAAAAGCCTTCAAAAGCTACTTTTTGCAAAAACAAAAAATTACGTTATTATTTAAAAATTTCTGAACTTTTATTTGTCAGTTACATAAAAATTTACCATTTTTCGCCGGTTTTATAACCTAGAGAAAATTCCTTCAAGATTTTTGTAAAACTTTTTCTCACGGTGAGAGGCATTCGATCTCAAAACGGACGGTAAAAATAAAACCCGTAAGCGGTTCTTCTTTCAGAATAGTTAAAAAACCACTCGATTTTTCATTTTTTTTGTTTTTTTTTGTTCCCCTTTCGCATAAGAATTTCCAGATATTTAAAATTAATCTAAAAAATCCTAATTCGCAGTGAGAAATCCATCGGCGGTTGCAAACGTCAACTGACACTGATAGGCGGCAACTTGATCCTAGTTATGTGCAACGTTATGCAATTTACGGTAGGAGCGTATTAATGTCATCGCGAAAGTTGGTTTGTTTCTCCATCGGCTTAAACGCGAAAGATGAACGCAAACTCGCCGTTGGAGAAGGAGGAACTTTGCTGTTGGCGAGGATTTATTTCTCGGTCATCTTTATCGTTTCGACGTTCTAATAACAATTTGCATACATTAGAGTCAGGCCAAAAGCTAAGTAAACTGTTTAGTAAGAAAAAAATGCCCCGATAAAGCGGCAATGAAGAAGAAATTGTTGGCGAGAAATTAAGCCAAGACCGTCTCTCGGTAAGAATTCGACAGCGTCATTTACATAAACTTGCCGTATAATTTATTCGAAACGTTTTGTTAAATAAATTGCAGACGCGGCCCGAATTAGAGTGCCCTTGTAAACCATTTGAAAATCGAGTACTTCCATCGCCCCCCCCCCTATTTTAATTTTAATTAATTGATAACATAATGTACAAAAATATTAAGCCGCTTTTCTCGCCAGCTCCAATTAATATTGTGACCGGATGCGCTTCAGTTTACCTCCGAAATAGCGGCGAAGGAAAAATATTAGACGCACAAGCATTTTCACCGCTATTTTCACAAAAAACAAATTGTACCGCTCTTGATAGTTTTTTTTTTTTTTTTTTTTTTTTTTTGAATGCAACAGAGCGTTCTGAATTAGGAAGAATAATCGCGATATTCCGGAACATATGTTAGGTTTTAAGGAAAATATTCTTGTTTTTTTCAAAGTCAACTGTAATAGTGAGAATGTGTGTTGTTAAGAACACAAGGGATAGCGAAAGTTACGCAATTTCAAAAAACATTCAGTTAAATACGTTTTTTTTGGTTTTTTTTTTTGAATTTTTTTTCTCTTTTTTTTGTAACAGAGTCGATAGCCAAATTGCTAGAATTACCTCGTGTCAGCGTCTTAAGGTAACAACGACGATAAGGGAAATTGGGACATTTTGCGTTACACAAAATTGGGACATTTTTTCTAAAGGGGGGTAGCCTAAGAATTACGTTGTAATTAATATACATACATACTTTTAAGAGCAATCAACACACTGTTTTATTATGACATCAATATGGTAGTTTTTTAAAAAGGCTTTTATAGGACAATGTGTGGGAATATTAATATTGCGAAAAATGGTATTTATTTGAGGTTCTACAGCCGTTTGCTTAGTGTTCCTTGTTTATTTTTTTTCCAATTAGGGGTAATTCCGATTGCCATATATCTGGTTGCACCACTGAGAGAATTTACCAACATTTCAACAAACGAACTTGTCGGGAAATTGCCGATGAGAGGTTCTAGGTAAACAAAATCGTTTAGGAGCTGAATACTTTAACAGCAATAATCGAAAAATTCGTCTGAATTACATTCACACGGCCTAAGAACGCGAAGAATGAAAAGCTGAGTAATGACGGTTGATGGAAAGAGTCTGTGAACTTTCAACGATAAAGTTATAATACGAGAATGTCTCATTTGTAACTAACACAATGTCGTTACGTGGCTGCGAAGAAATTGTGGTAGAGTGAGTGGTCGATAGCACAGCAGCGGTCGTATATTGAATAGTGTTATAGGACTTTTCAAATGCCCGTAAAGTCTGATTCTAGAATATAAATTAGATAGCTGAGGTCATTTACAGGGAAATAGTAGCGCACTCCCCAGGAGGCGACATCCTTGCAACGTCTTCGGCGTTGTTAAATTCAGCTACAGAAGAGCAGCAGTAGACAGCCGACAGAAATTAATAATGCTTTTACCGTTGATAATTTCAAAATGTCATCTCTAATTTCGGATAGAGCAGCCTGACAGCTATGTCCAAATGAAGAAAGCTGACTGGTGTAATCGCGTACTTGTCGTTATCGCTATGTATAATTTTCACTTTCATCCGCCTTCGCGGAGACTTCGAATGGTCCAATATTTTCGCGTTTTAAAAGATTTTCGTTTCGAAATTCTGCACGAATATGCGAATATACAAGGACAAACAAAAATGAAACTCAATGTCACGCTGACTTAACGGGCTAGACTAGTATGTACTCTGAAAAATGATGTGAATTTTCTGGCATTTTAGAAAGAAAAAAAAGCTAAGTGAAATGTTGTAAGATTTCGGTATCTTATTTAGCACCATTTAATGTAGTTGTGCAAATTGTTTCACGTTAAAATATGAAATCACTACTGAGATATAAGCCTTTCCCCTTAGAAGTCCATAAAAAAAAAGGTAAGAAAGCGACTGCACTTGTAAGTGACGTCAGAAAGTTTGAACTTACAAAAAAACAAAAAAGCCTTTAAACTAGATAATATTCTACGTAGCATGAACTAGGATTTTTAAAAAATACCAAAAATTTACAAAACAGCAGTATTTTGCAAAAAAAAACATCGATTTTTTACATTGCAAATTTTTGAATTTTATAACGGATCAAACAGATCCTAGGGTTCGTGGTATGTAAAAAGATATTCAGCGACTTGTTCGCGATTTAGAACTGCAGCCATTCTGGGAAAATGCTGTTTAATTATTTGATTTAATTTATTTTAACATAATTAATTATTATTTAACAATGTTATATTTGTGAATTTTTGAATAATATATGTTCGTGTAAAAAATAAATATAACATTAGTAACCGTTTAATAGACATTTCATTTGTACTTATAACATATATAAAATGCTGTTTGTTTAATTATTGATTTTTACGTTATAAACTTCAATTGATCATACTTACAGTTATTCTACTAATCCAATACTATTCGCCTTCGCTGAAAAAGTTACTTCTCATTTCAAAGCAACTGATGAAATTGTATACATTATACCAAAATTAATATTGCACTATCGCCTCCAACATTGTTAGAAATAAAATTCGGTAGAATCGGATTGTTTACATATATCAGAGTTGACGAGGGACTCTACACGCATATTTTTAAATCGATTGTAAAATGTATCTCTTCCGAAGGAGCACTCCGGTAGAATTTGTTCGAACCTAAATATGTATCCTTTTTATGCACATAGCGTCATTTTTGCTTCAGAGGAATGTGTAGTAGTGTGTATGTATGTTGAGTTTATTCAATTTCAACATTTTTCTGCCTTTTCGCTACTTATATTTTACATACATACATATATCATCATCATCAACATCAAAATGTTGTACATGGTTGCCGCGCGTAGCGATCACAGGGGATGTTGATCATATATCCCTATTTCTGGCAGCTTGAACTAGTCTCTGTGTAGATGTTATTCCGGTTCACTTTCGAATGTTTTGCGTCCAAGATAGTCTTCTACGTCCAACTCCTCTTTTTCCTTCAATTTTCCCTTGAAGAAGAAGCCGCATGATTTCATATCTTTCTCCTCTGATTATACATATATTAATTACAACGTAATTCTTAGGCTACCCCTTATTAGAAAAAATGTCCCCAAAAAATGTTCCAAAAATATGTCCCAATTTTATGTAACGTTTGTTATATTTTAATTGGGCACAGCCCCTTGACTCATCTTGCTTACATTTCTGTCTCTTATATACATAAAGAGTGAATGAAAGAGAGAGAGAGAGAGAGAGAGAGAAGACAGAAAGGGAAAAGAAGTTAAACCCATGTTTCAAAATTTAGAAACGGTACTGCGGGAAGAGTTGTGAAATGTTAGTTTTGAAACTAGCAGCTTTTGGCGGTTTGGTAATATCGATTTTACGATAACTCTGCCGAGACGCACTGGTGAATTTACATACGAGAAGTAGTGCTTAATTATTTAAAATTCATTTGTATAAACTGAAAAAACTTTGTTAAGTCTAGTCGAACGGAACGCGATATTAATGATATTATTTATTTTTCATTGGAGCTATTCTCTTATCATCGGATACGCTTTAATACATTTTTCCCGTCGACTTAAACTTACTTTAATGTAACTTTAATAACGTGATAAGGTATGAAAGAATTTCGGTAAAACTTTCGTCAACGAATCTATAGAGATGCCGTATCAACTTCAAAATTCACCTGTAATTCCAAGTAGTCTATTGTCTTCGGAACAATGATGATGGCTGACGCGCATCTTTCCGAAGAAAACTTCGAACATTTTGAACATTAATGAAAACTTTTCAAACAAAAGCCACCTCCACAAATTATCAATGCAGTGTCCGCTTCGTGCTACATTTATAAAGAACGGCTACAGAACTTTCAACTGTAAAGAGAATTCTATATCGGCGGTAGAGCCCTGACATTTCATATGCGTAATATTATTAAATACCCGCCTGTTCCACCTGGTAAGTACTCCAGTGTCGCCGAAATCATTTAACAGCAACAGACACCGAAGCAAATGAATTGAAGCTACAGTGTGTTGGGGTAAAACGCACATGACAAGCTATCCGAAAGTTTTGTTTTATTTCCTACACAGGAAACATCATTGTGGGTAAATTTGATCGGCAGCTTTATTTTTCGTAACTATTCTCACTCTAGATTTGTGTTTAACTATAAACTTACGATTGCATATTTCCGACGTTTAAATAAAGCTTGCTAAGATTGCTCGACTATAGTCGGTAGGAGTGTCCGAGAGGACCTCGTGTAACGAATTATGTAATCTGCGTCGCAGCTGATGCGATGAAGACTTCTGGAAATTATAAATAGGGTAACCCTCTTTTAGGTGGGATCTTTTAGGTGTGAATCTTTTTGGCGGAGACTTTTTTGGGTGTGGACCGTTTGGACGGTAGCGAGCCAGGGTTTTTACTCGGACCTTTCTACAAATTATCTGCAGTAATTTTCAGGTACCATCCGATAAATATTATCATTTGTGTTAGCGAGAAACATGGGTTACCGGATTTATTTCTATGTCACCTTTAATTGTATTTCACGCTGAAGTCGTTATTTCAAAAAAATTAAAAATATCTAACAGAAATGAAAATCGAATAAAATTATGTAAAATATGTTTTTATGTACATATATACACCTATATATATATATATGTATGTATATATATATGCCGTAAATGCGGAAAAACTAAATCGTTAACGAGGAACGGTATTTTTTTCTTGGAATTTCTTATAGCAGTGAATGGATGATGTAGAAATAAATTTGGTAACCCACGTTTCTCACTGACACCAATAATAACGCTTAGCGGATGGTGCCTCTGAAAATTACCAAAGGTAATTCGTTAGAAGGTCTGAGTAAAAAACCCTCTCCCGCTAACGCCTAGACGATCCAAGTCCAAAAAAGTCTCTGCCAAAAAGATTCAAGCCTAAAAGAGCTGGCCCCTTATAAATGAATGAGCACCCCAAGTAAAAGACCTTTCATTATAAATATGGGACATATTTTTATAGCTGCAGCAGGTATTTTCTGAGTACCAAATAGATTGCTTTTATGCCACTTGAAGGTTAATTGAAAAGCACGGTCACAGAGATCGGTGCAATAACAGCAATGAGAGATCAGATGTATGGGGTGCAACTTGAGGTGGGATCACTTTCCTGATACTCCTAAGGACTGTAATTTTGCAGTTCGTGCCCAATTTCTGTGTAAAATATCGGGTTTTTGCAGACACGGCGGCATGATATGTATATGAATGTGTAAACAACACTCCCACATGAATAAATTCTCATAAGAAAACTTTTTCGCTATCTACTATGATCTACGCTTTCCCTCTGTATCGGTAGTGATGCATTTCTTCTATTTCGATTATATTGATCTCTCGCCGCGAATGACGTTGTATTGAAGAATATACAGATCCGCTTTCTCAGTATAACGGCTATGCGAAATATAGCATGCGAAAGTTACATCGTGTTTGATAAATTTGCCAGTAATAAGATTATACATATTCTTAAATATATGTATATCTATAAAACTTCGTTCCCTCAAACCCAGTCAGTAGGTAAAATTCTTCGTTCCTTAGATACTTCTTCTTCGTGCATCATCTCCTACATGCAGGTTGGTGATCCACAGGCTATCCTTTGAAACGGCCGACCGGAATAAGTCTCGACTGATGAGCAGTAGAACCAGAAGCGTAATCTCTCATCCACGAATTTTGCAGATGGCCAACAGGTCTCCTTCCTGCGGTCTCTCCTTGAATAATTAGTCTTACGATTTTCGTGACAACTTCTAGCTAACCGTTTAAAAATCGTCGGCGAGTTTAAACGACTTGTCCTGACAGATTAAACTGAAAGTAACCGAATATTTACTGAAAATTTCCACAACTGAACACGCTATTTCCTTGATAGAAAATACGTCAAACTCAGCAACAATATTTACCTAATTTACCTTAAAAGTATAAATCAGTCCAGTCCTACTTTACTTTTTTTTTGGGCATGTCGGCTAAGGATGTTGCCCAATCCAAAGGTATGACAGCACTAATGATTATATAGGAAAAATATTAGAAATAGAACATATGAATGAAGCTAACAAAGGAATAATCAAGGGAGAAGGAAAAAAAAGGATGCTGTGAGCGCTATAAGGCGTAGGGAGGCCAAGACGCATAAGACCGGAATACAGTATCGCGCGTTCTGAAGAAATGAAAGGACATTCAAGTTAAATGTGATTCGTATCACAAGTGAAGTTTGCTTCTGACGGATCAAACAGGCAAAGAGGAGACTGCGTAATGGAGAAACGGAAGAGCGAAGAAGGAAGCAAGCTGTGATTTAACCAAAGTCTAATGAAACCACGGAAAAAGAGGAGGAATGGGTTGTATGAATAAATAGAAGCAAGCAGGATTAGAAAATGAAGAAGGATGGAGATCGGATCAACAGTCGCGGTGGCAACAAAAGGAAAGAGAAAAAATACTTTGGGCTAGAAAATGAAAGCGACCGTCTGAAGCAGCCGAACGTGCCGGCGAGTCAACTAACTCGTTACCCGAAATTCCATAATGACTAGGAATCCGCAATAGATCAATACGGATAGAGCGGGAATGAAATAGATGTGAAATTAAGGAGCGTATGTGAAGCACGATAAGATCAGCGGATGGTTTAGGAAAATGAGTAACAATGGCTTGTAAAACGCCTTTTGAATCAGAAGATAAGAAAACCTTGGATATATTGTTAGTAGAGGCTATAAAAAAGATTGCCTGTAGGATCGCAATAGATCAATACGGATAGAGCGGGAATGAAATAGATGTGAAATTAAGGAGCGTATGTGAAGCACGATAAGATCAGCGGATGGTTTAGGAAAATGAGTAACAATGGCTTGTAAAACGCCTTTTGAATCAGAAGATAAGAAAACCTTGGATATATTGTTAGTAGAGGCTATAAAAAAGATTGCCTGTAGGATCGCAATAGATTCGGCTAGGAATATGGAGGAGAAGGAGGGAAGTTTGAACTTCTCAAAATAGCCGAAATCCGGAAGAGTAAAAGAGTAGGATCGACTAAGAGAAAGGAACGTTTTCTTCAGACACATTAGTCTTCATTGCAATGTGAAAAACCTAATTCCACAATCCCTGCTAGCCTAGACTAAGAGACTCGCTTTAAAGTAAAGATAATTAGCAGCAACGGCAACTAATATATTACGAACATTTAAATTAAATAATCGCTAATTCACGTGAAAGGCAGTAACAATCCACCACCATCATATGCGCGCTAGTTAGTACACAGTAGACAGACACGGGCTGCATTTCTATATCGATAAATCAAACAATTGCAATATCAGTTGCAAGTGTAGTTCTGCATGCACACTAGCGTTGCAAATAGCAATTGCCAAAAACGCTAACTATTCTGTACAGCTAGATTGTACGGATAGATAGTCTCAACGCCCGAAACCGAAACGGAAAAGAAAGATATAAATTAATTACGACGTAATTCTTAGGCTACCCCCATTACGAAAAAATGTCCCAAAAAATGTCCCAAAAAATGTCCCAAAAAAATGTCTCAGTTTTATGTAACGCAAAATGTCCCAATTTTATGTAACGTTTGTTATTTTTTTAATAGGATTTTTGTTATTGTTATTTAAAAAATGTCACAATTTTATGTAACGAAATATGTAACGAAAAATGTAACGAAAAAATGTCTTAATTTTATATAATGAAAGTTAAATGTTAGGATAGGATTTTTGTGATTATGTTATTTTTTTTGTGTTGATGCCAGTAAGAATTACGTTGTAAATATTGATCATTTTATACAAAGTATAAGGGGCGCAGCCCCTTGCGGGGCTAAAATTGCTAAGTTATGTATATATATATATATATATATATATATATATATATATATATATATCATTTTTGTAAATGTAGAACGCGCGTAGCGATGTCGAAGAAACAATAATTGTAACCTATTTAATTCATCCTAACCTCTACGGATCTATCATTGAGTTGAAGGCAGAAGAAGACGGGGAATCAGAAAAAGTTCGTGCGAAATATTTATTTTAGAAGAAAAGGGGAAAAATATTATATCTCGTTAGAAAAATGGGTAATGGAAACCCTGGCAAATTTTGAGAACGGGAAAGATCACAAACGGAGTTTGAAAGCCTAAAATTCTGTCTGTAAATTGTCATCTGGAAAATGTTTATTTCATTTATATCATTTTCATTATTTAAGAAACAAAAGATTTTAAAAAGTGATTGAAAAAAATGTTTAATTAATGAACCGATAAAGTTTTATTTAAGTGATTTTTAAACGGTGAGAATAGTTATTATTATGTAATTCAAAAAAATCAAAAAACATCAAAATTATCAGTAATTCGGTTACACTGTTTAGTTGTTTTCATTTGTTTCACTTACAATTAGAATTATATATGAGCATACTAAGGTATGTGTGCGAGCATGAAAACACACACACACACACAGACAAACGATTTCATTGATAACGTCTCAGAATGGGAGTTTCTAGACTTCTGATGCGCATGTCTGTTTCACAAATATCATCCGACAATAGTAAAAGATCGCCTAAATTCATCAATTATAATTGTGATGAATATTTTCTGGAAAAGTGCGCTAGAAGATGAACTTGCGGAATGTGTGGTAGGAAAAAGATAAAACTGGTCTATAAAAATGAGGAATGGCAAGAAGAGGAAGAACTGCGACCCCGGTTTATCTGGACAGCGCTCGCAAGGTGATACTGAAAATTCGCATGTGATATTTCCAAAAACAGGCGAAATTAGAATAATTAGTTTGCAGAAAAAGTAAATGTCGCACGTTCGACATGGAAAAGCTGACCCGTCTAGCGACATTAAAAAACCAAATGAACGAATTTTAATTGAAAACTGCGCGTCTATCGGTAAATTCTGTCCGTTTTTCACACTGTTCCAGTTTATGAAAAACAGCGAATTTTATTCTATTTCGCTTTCGCCGAAAGAAACAACGACAAAATCCACTCGACATTGCCTTCGTCACATTTTAATGTTAAATGTTTTTACGCAGTCATGACGATATTGCGACCAAACGGCCACTGATAAATAACATGCGTCGCAAAACTACATTCACAAACTGTAAATGTTCACATTCCCTTGTACACAAAGATACGCACTAAAGCGAGCATTTAGGTTGACTAATAATGTTCCTGTAGAGTACAACATTAAACGCAAAACTATTCATTCTTTTTACTTTTTCCCGAAATACTATAGTTTAAAATGTACAATAATTAAATTTACGTACAGCACAGTTAACCGCAACCACTGCAAAGGTATTCGTATACCTTCCTCCATATCCGTCTCATCGCAGTGTCCAGAGTTAAAAAATAGAATAGAAACGTAACATTCGCATTATCTAAAAGATCGCAAGAAGGAAGTATTTACGAAACAAATATAGTATGATTATTTATTATGCGTAATTAATGTACTTTAAAAGTATGGTAATGAACAATTATAAATAAGAAATATTTAAAATGAATATAATAAGAAAAGTGAAAATTATTATAAACATTAAATAAAGAAACCTCTTAAGAATAAATGTTCGGATTGAGTAAAGCTGCTAATGTTTTTTTTTTTTTTCTGGAAGAATATCCCCTCTTTAGTACTAGAAAAGGGAGAAAAGTGAAACACATGTCAGCATAAAGATAAATGTAATGTATAATAAATGAATATCTTCAGAAATCCTGAATCCAATCTTTTATTTAGAGGAAATCAGTATCAGTAAGGATGAAAAGAGATTTAATCACATTGACTTGGGAATACACACACACATATATATATATATATATATATATATATTTAAGGCGCTTGGTTACCAAATCAGAGGTCACGGGTTCGAGACTTGTCTTGTTCCGGATCAAAGTCGTTTCCAGGTTTACTCAGCCTAAAATAATTGGGTACCAGAGAAATTTGGGAAGGTAAAGGCGGCCGAGAAAACGAATCTGGTCCTCCTACTCTTATTAGTGCCGTTGGGCTTTGTACATTGTGAACCTTAACTTCACAATCCTTGATATTCCATCAAGGACATATGGGACTTACTTTTCTTTATATATATATATATAAAATGTATATATATTGATACGGATTCGGTACGCTTAGCGCTATCTCTTGACGACGTTTGAGTTAGAAATTATTCTTTAATTGTCCATCTATTCACGATCTCTCAAACGTCGTTCTAGGTTGCATTGCCGCTTTGTCGTGTCAAGTATATTTAATCGGCCAAAACCAAAAATCCCCATGTTCGGTTGCGAGTCCGGGCATTTGAATGGCCGCATTAGTGTCTGAGTGGTAGTGGTCGAGGGCAGTGACAATGACTTGTACTTGCGGTGAAAGCGCGAGACACTGTGTGTCAAGTTACATTGAGCTACAGGCAGACTGAAAAATCCCGCTAAAATCAGGCAGGGTAGTATGTGCAGTGATCTACGCAGAAGTGTTCTTCGAAAAACTTCTGCGTAGCCTTTGTTACTGTCGCACTAATTGTAAGCACGGTGTTCGATCTGTTGCTTTACGGTCGTTGTCGTCATCGTCGCGGGTACAACGTCTCATCTAGTCTGGTCATACCGTTTTATGTACCTTAAATCGCCATGCTGCGAATATGACCGGTTTTTTTCTTGTGTTTAAAATTTACTGTGCAAATTTGTTCCTTTTATTATTTTATACGTGCAATCTTAGTCAATTTTGTTAGTCCGGTGTTATATATGTTGTTTTGTGGAATATATACGTTTCTTGATACAAAGTGTAGTTTGTTGGACACGTGGGGTGAAATCTTCGTGATATCTCTCCAACGTGGAGAGACTGACCGCCGCGGTTCTAAGGCGGGATCATTTTCGGTAGTTTTTTAGGAAAAAAGCCTAGTGCCCCGCGAGAGGCTTATCCTAGTGCAACACTACGAGTGTTGCTGGCGCCCGTTATTTTTTTATTTATTGGCATCATCTGTTCGAGACAAGACAGTTTCTAACAATATATATATATATATATATAAAACATTGACCGACAGAATAAGCGCATGTAAAATGATGGCAAAATATATTAGAAACATTTTCAGTTATAACCCATGTTCAACTAGAAAAGAAGTGTTAGTAAAAGTGAACACCAATATGGATAATCTAAAGAATACATGAGGACAGCGATTCTGGTATTTTTCACGTCAGTCACCGAATATACAGTATTCGTAATAATTAAAATTTTTGATATTTTATTTTTTAGCTGAAGATAGACAATTTAAGGTCATACATCGCTAATACTTTTTTTCCCAGTATTGCGTAAAGTGTTACAAGCGTATAAACTTCCCATATTTATTCTTGAGATGTTTGCGATTCATGATTAGACTCATTATTTTATTTTATTAAGTAGTTTGTAAAAACGTAGTGTTTAAGCAGTGTACATTTTATTAATATACTAGAAATAAATCATTTAAGAACTTATTTGCGTAATGGTATCCATCAGCGTCACTTTCACATTTAATTACGATCGTTTCGTTCGGTAAATTTATTTGAAGTTGTTGTTTTTCTGCCGGTAAGGTAGTAGTGTGGTTGAATTATGCATTTTTAATTGCTTGAAGAACGTCATTAGCCAAGATGCTTAGTGTAGCACGTTATAATTCGCACGGCCCATAAATCGGTATCAGTCTATTAGATCGTTAAGAAGTCTGAAAAGTTGCTTATTTTCCCTTTAGAGCGATCTACAGTTTATTATCCTACTGTCAGATCTTTTCTGAATATAATGCGCGAAATTGCAAATAGGTACTTCGGATACATTTTGCAATAGATGTATTTCATCGAATTTTTTCTATTGCATTTTGTATAGGCTGATAATTTTTATCTTCATCGGAAATTTCAGTATCATTGACGCCGCTTCTGGCTACAGCGATAATTGGCCACAATCAAAAAGAGTACAAGACCTTTAAGGCATTGAATAAGGTTTAAAATTGATTACGCAATTTTGCTTCGAAAATATTTACCGGAGTCCCGTAATTATAATACCTAAGTAGGTTGCGTTATACATATACATCAAAAGCGAGAACAATGTGTAATTGTTAGTTGTTTACACAGGTAAGCAATGTTTTTGCGTTAATATGTAAGGAGACAGTGGTTACTTTACTGATTAAATAAACACTGTAACGCGAAGAATCGTAACAATGCATTACGAACGATAACGGCTTTTAACGCGAAAACACAACACATTTAATGACGTACAACGCCGCCTGTAGGTTATGTAAATTC
Source organism: Icerya purchasi (assembly GCA_039619475.1). NCBI lineage: Eukaryota > Metazoa > Arthropoda > Insecta > Hemiptera > Monophlebidae > Icerya > Icerya purchasi. Next base: position 247,752,266 of record CM077115.1, read on the forward strand.
GTTTCGTCATTAGATTAGTTTCAGTCAGTGGCGGGGTAAGACCTAAATTTTATGTGGGCAAGATACATTTTGCGAGGCCCTCTGGTGGCGCAAATAGACGGATTTTATAAAATAAAAAACAGTTGTTACTGACCAATTTTTATTCGTACTTACCAGTATTGTTAGCAAAATTCGAATGACTATGTAAATATTTGGGTCAATTTCTTTCAAGCTAGTTTCTGCTATGTATTGAAGCAGATGTTTCACGTCTTTAATGAAATTGGGTAAATTTGGGAGAACATTGTTATTAATTCTTCATACAATTCGTAAGGTTGGAAGTCGCTGCTCTCACCCACTCGCAGGACAGTGTGTAAATCTTGACAGTGTTTTAATAATTGCTCTTTGGAAAATACTTTTTAACTTGTTTAGATCATAGAGAGAACCAACATTTTTAAAATATTATTTAAAAGAAATAAATCTTGAAATCATATTGCTTATTATAGAATCAATCATAGTATTTTAAAAAAATCTATTTCATACAGGCTTTTGGGAGACTTCAGTTTGATTTTTTAAGCTTTCGATGGGGTTCAACATCATCATGAAATTGCAATAATACGACCTTCACTGCTTCGATTCTACTTTCCCAACTTGTGTCTGATAAAGACTTCTCATAGTAAGCTTTAATTTTCCGTTTTCATTAATTTCCAGCGTTTGCTGGAACATGGAAAATAGCAAAGAAATTTTCTGAATAAAACCAAAAGGTTTTCGCTGTCACAGAAGAATTAGCTACGTCTACCAACAGCACCAAATTCCAGCTATGACAACCGCAGGATGTAAAAAATGCCCTGGGATTAATATTTAATATTCGAATTTTAACTCCACCATTTACGCCCCGCCATATTTGCGCCATTGTCGTATCCATGGGGCCATGACAGTTTTGAATATTTAAGGCATTTTTTTCAAGCTTTCCTCCCAATATTGCATTAGTTAAATTTTCTGCAGTCGTTCCAGTGACAGCAAGAAATACGATAAAGTTTTCTTCTATTGTGATCTATATGTTTGATTAGTTTACTCTGGCAGCTCAAAACGATCATAAATCGACGATTGACAGACCAACACTGAAATTGGACATGTCGCGACATCTATCTATTGTACTTTATTAAAATTAAACTAAAAACAAAATTTGACTATTCGGAGAGTTGCTAATTATATTTATCGTTTTATGACGAGTAAAATTTTTTCGTCGTGGTCATGGCTTTTAAGTACCTAATGCGTAAACCTTTGGGGCGCGAGGCCCCTTAGACCGCGAGGCCGTAGGGATCGCCCACATCGCCCATGCCTTACGCCGCCTCTGGTTTCAGTTAGCGTTATTATAATATTAATAGGTATATTAATGTGTAAATGATGATGAACTTATTATATCTAAATATAACAAAAAACGCATATATATATATATATAGTTTTCATAGATCATACCATTTAAAACAAATAAATCATTATTATTTTTCTCATGTCAGTTTTTTATTTATATTTAGAATAGTTTATGTGATTACTGTGTGTTTTACCGGAGAAATTATGTTGAAAATCGTTCGTTGATACTTCTGAAAAAGAAAGAATAAAAATAAAGTACGAAAAGAGACGAGGTTAGAGAAACACAATATTTAATGTAATTTGGGAAACATCGAAAATACTCAACGTAAAGTGTCGCTACCGGAGAGAGATGTGGAAATTACATTTAAAAAACGTATAAAAATCAATTAAAAAGCCTTACTTTGTTCCCTATAATTAGTAGAGGTAATATAAATAATAAAATTAAAAACGCTGCCCCCTTGACCACCAATCTTTTTTCTTTCAAACTTCATTTAGAAAAATCATTTTCAATTGACTACGTTATTCTTAGTCGGCTTTTATTTTTTTTTTAATCTTGCTAGTTGTACAACATAGCATCTTCTTCTTACTGTCCCGATCGATCTCGATCATGGGTGGCCATCTAGTGAAATCTTAATGATATTCTGGTACCGCTCCATGTCGTACGCGAAATGTACAAACCACTCTGTATTTAACCCTGTCCACGTCTTGATATCAAGGTACGTTTCCTCCGTCCAACTCTAATTTTTCGCATCAAAATAGTTTGCATGTCTCACGGATCAAGTGTCCAAAATATTTCAGTTTTCGAATTTTTATTAAATTGAATCAATTCTGGGTTTTTTTTTCATAACCCCGAGTATCTCCTGGTTGATCTTCTTAGCTGCACAGGGTATCCTTAAAATTCTTCGGTAGTACCGCAACACAAAAGCTTGTAATCGATTCAGGGTATTTTTCTTCAAAATCTCCACCTCTCACAACCGTATAGTAAGATGGACCACATGTAACACTTTAAAATTCGAACCCTTAATTCCAAGCTAAGATGTCAAGCCTCATCTTGTTGATTGCACTTCTTGACTGTTCAATCCGACTTCTGATTTCCACTTCAGATCCCCCTGTAATGTTCAGCTGCGCACCTAGGTATTTAAATGATTCGACTTTCTCCAGGTTATCTCCATTAATGTGTATTTTGATGAGACTGGTGTTATTTCCAATGACCATTGTTTTCTTCGCATTTAATGATATTCCATACTTCCGACTAATCTCCTCTATGTTTTCTACGATCAATTTCAGTTCTTTGGCACTACCATCCATTAAAACTGCGTAACATGCAACCCCCCCCCCCCCTTGTCACCTTTTAAAGTAACGGGACATAATCATGGAACTAAAATGTAGTGTACCGCGGGCTAAAAATGACGCGTAGAGTCATTAATATATATTAAAAATTATGTGCCCGAATTATGTTTTTTTTTTTATATTATTACAAAGTTGCATAAAATAATAATCAGTATATTACTATGATCATAGATAGCGACGTTGCGGCTAGGAACCTGAAGAGTTTTACATACAAAATAGGTATGTGTCTTCAGTTGTTCAAAAAATAAAAACCATATTGTCTTTAGCTCGGATGTATTAAGTGTAAAACTATCCCCATTTATTTCGGTCGTTTCTCTTGCAGTTTGCCTATCATCAGGTTCTGTAGTTATTCAATAATATCCTCATTCAGAAGGTTCAATTTTTTTTGTTGTTCACTCCTCTCATACATCTAAATCACCAAATTCAGTTATTTCGTTTTCGGCAATTTCTTAATTCAAACAGTTGGCAACAATTTTCTTTATAATATACCTATTTCTATCATTAGAACGATAATGGTAATCGTGTCTGTAAATTTTGGCCTTGATTCAACAGTTATTTTCTATTTTGCTATATTTTGCTGGCATTGCGATGTTTATGAAAACCTCTTTAACCGACCATCTACTCCAACCAGAAAAAAAACCGTGATTTTCATACAAACATGAGAGTACAGTACTTTTATTCGATAACTTTTTGTCTTTTTCGAAAAAAAAGCTCGTTAACGTTTAAAAAAGCATACGGCCCGTAGCACAGGCACTCTTTTGCCAGCCTTAGAGACAGCGCACTAGGTTAACTGTAGTAAATTAACTAGCATCAAAGGGTACTTCTAAACAAACCGGTGTATTTTTAAATTAATTATACCACGGTACATGTATAGGAATTTTCACATATAACTCGTAGATTTTATATTGATTTTATATCGTTACGTTAAATCTTTCTGATGCAACAAGTCGGTAAACAACGTCTTTCTACTTCCGCGTTCGTCAAACTTTTAAAGCGCTACTTTTAGACATTCCATTTTCTACTGCCCGTTGAAGATTTGAACAAAACTGTGTTAAGTGTTCAACTTTGTAGTACCCAGAGCAGTGTGAAATATGAAGTTTTTCGAATGTCCGATGATCCCCGATAGTGGAGAACTCCTTCTGTTTCATTCACCGCCCTACGTGTAACTTAGTAGTCAGCACGTTAGGAACGAAATCCGACGATTTTTTACTCAGCCAACCATCGAAAAGGCGAAGTCTGCTCCCTTATGAGAACATTAACAGCACTGCGTGCTAATGGCCAACTTTAGCGGCAGAACGCCGTCCACGTGTTGCTAAATTTTCTTCCGGCTAACGTGTAACACGAGTTCGCTAAAGAGAACGCAGCCAGAATTCCAAATGTGGAACTCTACAAACACTTAAAGATGTTTACCTTTCTTCATCGTCGCTTCGTTTTTAAACTAGTATAGAAACAGCGTTCACACAGAAAGAGCTTGAAAACAAATAGACCCGCGCCGAAAGAACCGTATTTGAAGAGGCCCCGAAATTTTCCTCAACCCATGTAGTGACGTCGTGTATAGGATGATAACGTCACAATAAAAACTAAACCGGCCAATTAGAAAGAAAAATAAACACAAATGAAAACAAAAATAAAACACGCAAAAGTTTTCCCGACTATATTACGATACACCCGGGGAATTTCAAGCGTTCGCTAAAAAATTTACTCCGCATTCGTTAAAGAATGTCACAACATTATCAATAGAGCATACACATTTTCAATGCCGCCCTTTAACATATAGAAAAGTTAACTTACTCGTTTTACTTTTACAAGTAAACAGTTTTTTTTTTTTTTTTTGAATAAAAACATATACGTACAACCGAGCTTTGCTCAGATTTATTCCGAACTTGCAAATGAATTAAACTATCGTGAGTTTCGTAAACTTTTAAAAATACCACATTCATACGCACGTAATGCGAAAGTTGCAGTCGCGTGTCTGCCAATTTTGAAACTCTATTTCAGTCTTGCGTAATATTTAAAATCACCGTATAAGTATCACAAATTCTCTACTTAATACGCTAGATGAGAAAATTACTTTTTATTTCCTATTAAATTCAAAATTCAAGTTTGATCACTAACGCAATCATTGTTTGACTCCATTTCCTAGAACAATGCATTTTTCCAGATCTCACATCATAGGCGTCGCCAGCGGGGGGCAGGGGGCTGCTGCCCCCCCCCCTGGAGCCTTAAAACTTTTTAATCAACTGACCATGATGAGTATTCATAGGCGCGTAGTCATGAATAATTTGCCAGAAACCCACGAAAATTATGTTTTAATTAAGATTTTATTCTTGTTTAATAAAATATTAAGCCTTTACAACTTATAAATTTTATTTTTTCTATAACTCATATCCTTTTTCTATCATCTTGCCCATATACAGTAGGAAAAGTAAAATTTTCTGCGGCTCAACCAAATTCGTACGTAAAATGTTCTTTTTCCCAGACTCAAAATCTGTATTCGTGAAGGGCAAAATCCTTTTTCAACTAATGCTGATCCCGTTCTCTACTATCGCACTCGCATAAAAAGCAGCGAAATTTCACGCATCCGTTTTGCTGACCTAATGTAGCACGATGATATTTTAAAATCGTCGCAAATCATCCATTCGTGATCAGATTATTCGGTATATTATTCAGCAAAAGAACCGCTTTTACGTTTGGACGAATCAATGAACAATCTCCACTCGTCTTTTCCGTAAAGTAAATCCCATATAATTTTAATAAGGTATCATGGATTGTGAAGCGTTCGATAATGGTACTAAGCCTAATGGATCTAATGAGAATACTGGGGCCAGTTCCTTTCTACCTTTGGATTATCCGCCTTTACTTTCCCAGACATCCCTAGTATAAACAATTATTTTAGGCTGGGTAAACCTGGGAACGACTTGGATCCGGAACGAGACAATTCCGTTACTTTTGATTTGGTAGCCAAGTTAACCACACTGCCTCATCCTTTCTGTACTGGATTCCAGATTGCTCTACCAATCCTGCAATAGTGAAAAACAAAAAGGCTAAACTACTTTCCTGTTCGAAGAGAAGTGTAAACTTTTGTTTGCGGGATCTATGAAAAATGACCCTGGCGCTAAAAAGTGATTCTCTTTCAAACAAAAATCAAGATATTCTGCTTTCTCTTTTGTTAAACATTGTCCGACTAAATCGTCTAACCCGTGTTGCTTGGGCCAGGTTGCGGTATGGCGCTTTCAAACCGGTATTCTAATTCAGCATTCGGTTCTCTACCTTCGTCATCACGCCCTGTTAAATGGTATAGGATTTACTTTACTTTACTTTACCTTCGCATCATTGCTTAGCGATATCTTTCGATGATTCCGGTGGATTTGAAACTGGGCATATCTGCATTGTGAGGAACAGGACGTAATGCTGATTGCAGGTTCGGAAATGAGATCACTTTTTTATGTTTAAAATTGTGTCTACGGACGTTAATACTGCAGAAATAACAGTCGGCATTGTGGATTTCCTATTCTCCCCACGCCATATGAACTCCATACGTGAAGTTATTTTTCCCCTTGACTGAGCTGAGCTCTCAGTTTTTCCACGAAAACATAACACACCTAATGTAAAATCAATTTATTTACTAAAAATGTCCTACATACAGTGATATTCCTCGATGTACAAAAAAATGGTGTGAAGTATTTTTAAGAATAATTTTGTTCTTTAGAAAAACCTACCTTATGCGGTGCCCAAGACTTGTCTTAATAGTCTTACACCGAAATAAGCGAATTACCTTTTTTAATAAATTCTGAAATGTTCCTTTGATGTTTTTTTTTATTTAAATATAACAAAAATTGTTAGGACTGTTGTTACAACTACGACTTCCTTAACACAACCAACAATACAAACTGGATCAACAGACAAAAACAGTCTGATTCAGAACGACCAGAACGGCCGATGGCGCATCGCCCGTCAGTCGTCTGCTCTTCTTTATCATGTTATTGGCGATATAAAAACCAGCTTTATTATTGGTACGTCTCTAAATCCAACGCATTGTGTAGATTTACTTGATTACTTAGTATTACGTTTATGAAAACTTCAAACACAAATTTCCCAAAAAAATAGAGAAAAACTGAAAACAGTTTTTTGTATTCAGCGATCTCAAAACCAGTAAGGACAGTTGAAATTTTGAAAAGAAAGGTTTTTGTATATGGTTGACCCGTGTTATTAAAAATCATCTGTATAACTCTACAACGACATACTGTATATACACCCTGTCAAGAAAGTATCGGGAATTGTTAAATAAAACGAACAATTTTTAATTTTCATCCAAATTTATTTTGTCACCTTCAAAATAACATCCATTCGAAGCGATGCACATATGCCAACGCTTTTTCCACTCGGCAAAGCACTTCTGATAGGCGGTTTCCGGGATGGCCTTTAGCTCTCGCGTCGCATTCGTCTTGATGTCATCAATCGATTCGAAGCGCATTCCCCGTAGCGGAAATTTGAGTTTTGAGAATAGGAAGAAGTCGCAGGGTGCTAAATCTGGTGAATACGGCGGTTGTTCGATGATATTTACCGAGTGTTTGGCCAAAAACTCATTCACAATTATGGCTTTGTGAGACGGCGCATTATCGTGATGGAGAATCCAAGAATTGTCGACCCACAAATCGTTACGTTTACGACGGATAGCCTCTCTCAAACGTCTCAAAACACTTAAGTAAAACTCTTTGGTGACTGTCTGTCCGGCTGGCACATATTCATAGTGTACCACGCCTCGAATATCGAAGAAAACAATCAACATGATCTTCACTTTCGATCGGCTTTGGCGAGGTTTTTTCGGCTTTGGCGCGCCAATTGGCCGCCATTCGGACGATTGCTGGTTCGTAAGCGTGTCGTACTCGTACACCCATGTCTCGTCACCAGTAATTATCTTTTCCAAGAAGGTAGGATCCAAATTGGCTCGATCCAGCATGTCTGCAGCTACCTGTTCTCGGTACTTTTTTTGAAAGAAATTCAGGTCTTTCGGAACAAGCCGAGCCGCAACGCGTTGCATACCCAATTTTTCGTGCACAATCGTACGTACGCTCTCGTGTGACATGCCCAATCCATGAGCCATCTCTCTCAAGCTCACATGACAATTTTCAGCAACGATTTCCTTGATTTTATCGACGTTATCATCGGTCACACTCGTTGAAGGCCGTCCAGAGCGAGGCATGTCTTCGACCGTCTCCCGACCATCCTTGAACGCTCTGTACCACTCGTAAACCCGCGTTTTTGATAAAGCAGATTCACCAAAAGCCTTCTGTAACATTTTCAGTGTATCGGCACAAGAAATTTCGTTCGAAACACAGAATTTAACACAAGTACGTTGTTCAATATTTTCACTCATTGTAAAACTTCGACAAAACACTTCAAGGTCGACTGATTTTAACAGCTGCTGTAAACACACTGGTTGACAGATCGCGCTAAAAATAGGCATCATAATACAAAACAGTTGTACCAACCTGGAAAAAAAAAATTATCTACCTAGCTATTACCCGGGAGATTTAAATTGACAATTCCCGATACTTTCTTGACAGGGTGTATGTATACTACTTGATGATATCCATAATATTCATTTCCGTTGTGTAATAAGTGAAATAAATATATTTCACCACGAAATCAAGATGCCTTTATCTGGGTTTTAATTAAAAAGTGGAAAATAAATTTATTATTTTTTAACATGGCGTAAATTTTCGCTAACTTTTTAATAAACCCTAAAAATACAATGATCCCCTCAAACATTGGTCGTTTCCCTTTTACGGTTACTCATTTTGTAAAATTTTTTCAGTGATTAAACCTCGACCAGTCGATTACTAGATCCTAATAAAACCCCCAATAATGCGTGAAAATGCAATTCCCGAGAACTCAGTTACATACGTATATGCACAGAAAGATGTATACAATTTTTGTTCGCATTATGTTACACTATTGTTACCGAACTAAGTTAGGTTCAGTCCATTGTTATTATTTATATTATCGCTGTTATTATTAAAACTACTTCTACCTACAATTAGATATGTTATTATCGCATCATCATTCGTATTATCTATGTCATTTATTCCTTCCACAATAATCCAGTGGTGTATAGGGCAGTCATTGCCGTATCAACGTTGTCATGCATACGAGGGCGGTTCAAATATAAACCGGAATTTCGTCATAAAAATTTTTATTTTATACTTACAATGCTCATATTTTTTACAATTTTTCGAGATAACCCCCCTCGCACGCTACGCACTTTTTCCACCTCTCCGGCAATTTTTTTATTCCTTTTTCGTAAAAATCTCGCGGCTTGTCACATAGACATTTGCGCACGAACGATTCTACCTCATCGTTGCTGTCGAAACGTTGTCCACCAAGTGCTTCTTTCAACGGGCCAAACAAATTATAATCACAAGGCGACAAATCTGGACTGTAAGGAGGATGTTCAAGTGTTTCCCAGCCCAATTCGGCCAATGTCTCCATCGTGAGCGTACAAACTTCCCAACGAGTGAATTTCTGTTCAAAATTCAGAAGTCTTGGCACCCATCTGGCTGCAATTTTGCGATAACCTAGCCGATCATGAATTATTGTCTCAATACTACCTATGCTGATGCCCAATTCGTCGGTCATATCGCGTACACGGACGCGTCGGTCAGCCAAAATGAGTTGTTCGATGGCTTTGACGTGTTCATCTGTAATGCTGGTTTTTGGGCGCCGCGCATGTGGTATGTTTGACACCACTTCACGTCCTTTTCGAAACGCGGAACACCACTCGTACACTTGAGTTTTGGAGAGACACTCATCCCCGAACTGTTCGCGTAATTTTCGGTAAATTTCCACGGATTTTACGTCGTCTTTGACTAAAAAACGAATAATGATGCGTTGCGCAACAGACACTGGTACTTCTTTTTCACTCATGGCTCTAACTACACTAAAAAGTGACGTTACGCGGTTCTAATTGCTCTACACGCTTCGTAACAAACCGGTCTAACTGCCAATGCAACCACTTTTTCCACAATAAATTTTTCGCGCGTTTATTTAAAAATTCCGGTTTATATTTGAACCACCCTAATACTATTAAATTAGCGTAGAGACCGCTTCCGCTATTGTAAATGTGTAGTTGTGCCTTTGTGGCGTGTGCGAGATGAAATGTTCCTGTCGAATTCATTGAACGCAAAGGGCAACTCCTATGTAACACTCACTACGAACTGAAACGGACAGGTTATATATTATGAAAAACAACCTAAAACGGTGATTTTATCAGAAATAAACAGTAAAGCGTATTTACGTACAGTAGAGATCGGTGAAACTAATAAGAACCAGGTGTAATATAGAGATTGGTAACTGTTAGTGTAATTACGGACACGAAAACGAACTCAGACCCCCCCCCCTTTCGATTTTTAGTTTTGTTACTTCCAAATTCCACTTACACTTCAATGTATTTTAAATAATTTGCAAATTCTCTTCTTTTTTTTTTTGTATCAGCGATTGCACCGAACCTAAAATATTATATCCTTTTTTATTAAACCTAAAATGAATCTTATAATTAACTGCAGTGCAACGGTGTTAGGCGTAAAGCTGTAAAGTTCATTACCAAAAAAATAATAAAAAGAAATGATATTTTTTTTAGACATGTTATTAAAAAAGTAAAAAAATAAATATCGAACCCAACATTAGTGTGTTATCTTACTTTCATTTACGTTCCCATTCGTTATCACTTTTAGCAAGCGGAAATTTGTGAATTACTATTGCTACATGTGGCAGAGTCCATGTGCCGACAGTCACACCCGTGTCTTCTAGGAATCACCGATGAAAATCCGTAGGATACTTCCACCACGCAGGTCAGCGATGACCGCACCCACAAAAGCTGAGCTTCCCCACCTCTACATGCGCTCAGGTCACCTACGCACAAAAAATGCCCCATCGTGTAAATTTCAGACACACTTTCAGAGTGAAATCAATAGACTACTTTCAAAGAGCCTTTGTGATCTTCAAGTTCCTTGTTCCAGAAAGTGTATTAGAAAAAATTATTATCGAAAACAATCACCGATAAAACACTAAAATGAGTAAAATGTAAATAAACCAACAAGAGAAAAAAAAACAACCATGTTTGCAGCGAAAACGAGACGTTTCCGAATAAATCGGCCCCTCGGTTACATAATAAAGGTACTACTATTCTGTATGCAGACGTAGGTTGTTAGGTCTTCCCTTTTTTTCTTTTTCTTTTTTTCCAGTCAGATTTTTTATCGCAGTTGCGTTGATTTATGTTCTGTCAACAGGCGTCGGTGGTAATGCGATGACCGGCCGAAAAAGGCCACTGTTGACGGCCAGTAGTGGGGCCGACATGATGGCTGCTGGGCCGATGGCAGCAGTTGCAGCAGCCGCTGGACCAACGGGCGCAGCCGGACCTCTATTCCTGTCGCCGACCAAAAGGACCGTTTTATCAATTTTGGCCCGGGCCAAAGCGGCCCAGAACCAACACCCGATAGCCGCAGCCGTAGCCGCTTCCGCGTACAAACACCGACCGCCCCCGCCGCCTCATCCGCATCATATCAGCGCGCAGTAAGTAATTGCATTTTATTTATGTCTAAACGTCGTCCAAGTCCGTCCACCGTCCGAGGACGATTTTTAAAGCTATTATTATACCTGCTCTGCTCTTTTCTTCGCATATATCTTATTCTCTTCTAATATCCGTCTACTCCTTCGTAACCTGTCACGCGTCACAAACCCGACCCTCCCCGCCCGCCCGACATTCGGGTGAGCTTTGTTATTTATTGCCTATATTCAATCCAGCTCTCACGCGGCGAAATATCAAAATAATTCAAAATTTACGGCATATATCCGCGCGGTTAATCATAACACTGTCCTTTTTCATTACTATACGAATATGTATACAAAAAGGTGTCCGTCCCACTTCCAAAATTAAAAGGCCGCATACGAGAAAAAAAAAGTGTCTTTCAAAATAAAATAAATACCCCTCCACCCTCCATTATTAACAGACAAAATTAGAGTATTAAATAATTTATATTTTAATAAATTATAAAAAATAAGTACCCTTATTTAGAAACGTTTTCGGGTTATATCATCAGCTAACAATAGACAGTACATTCGGATAAAACTAAAATCACACTGATTATTTATTTATTTAATTTTATAAATATTAACAAACAGGTATGAACTTATCTGTATTTAAAATATTTGCGTTTTTAAAACTAGCTCTACATTCTGATACGTTGTTCAAGCAAAAATAATTGTTATATTTTGCTTTTTTTTGATTTCATCGAGTTCAAATATTAACCTATCGAAATTTTAATGTTCCGTTTGTTTCTCACAAACAATCCGGTTATTTTAAAAATCGGAAAACTGTTAACTTCATTTGCGTTTCAAAGTGAAACTAAAACTGACATTTATTAGCCAGTTTCTGTAAACTACTTCCCCTAATCTACGTTCCGAATATTTGAAATCTATTTAAAGTACTCGTACCCGTTAACTATTTTTCAATCTAGAAGAGCATTATTTCAGAATGCGGAATTTCGATTGACTTTTACACACCGACTATCACAGAATCCAACAGTTATATGTGTATTCGCTAGGATTCAAACATATCTAAAACGGGGTTTAAAACTAGGATGCTAGTCACTATAATTCAACGAAATTGCCATTCAATATTTACCTTTGATATCCCAATGCAAAACTCCGGTAAAATATGATTGTACGCCCGCTTTTTCTTTAATTGAAATTCCGCTATGCTAACAGCGATGACAGCGTGACTCGATCGATCCATACTTGAGATCGGCGGTCCAAAAATGATCAATAATCTAAATTTTCTTTCCACGGAAGCTTTTTATACATTGAATCGCAACACCAAAGCCTCGTCCGTCTGAACAGACAAATCCGAAATGTACATCTGCTCAGATCGGTTTGAAAAATTAACTCGGCATTATTGTAGGTACGTAGAAAAAACTTACCCTATCATTATTAGGTACTTTTCAGTTCAGCAAATAACAACAATCCTCCTTAATCTTGAACAGAATTAGTGATGTTAACTACTACACTCTCTCAGCTCTCCAAAAGTGGTCCGCAGAAACTAAACGTAGTCATTCGCCATTCCGCCTTACGTATTATTTCCAGCGTTCATTTTGATATTATGGGCTACATTCTTTCACTTAATCATAGAACATATCACAACAAACTCAGAATAGGGCTGAGAAAAAAAAAAATCAAGCAAATATTAATTTATTGTGGACATTGATGATAATAGTGAAATAATTACAAATATATATATGTATACAAATAGGTTATAAAATGCGTATGACGTAATAATTGTCTATTTTAAAATATCACTTCCGAACATGCATAAAAATAGCTTAATAGAACGTGACAATTGTTTCAGCCACGGCCTAGCTGGGATGGCGGCTCCGTTCCATAAGAATAATTTGTACGGCAATCCAACAAATCTTCTGTTAAACTGAGTTAAATTGATGGCGGAGGCGCAATAACAAACCTATTCGGAAGAGCGTACAGACGACAAACCGGACCAGCACAATTTCTTTCTTCTCCTCTCGGACTAAACGAGAAATAGTGTACCGTACATTTTATAAAATTTCATTTCCTATAATTCGCATAAACTATTATTATTATTCGCGCATATCTTCTTAATTATTTATTATTTCCTCTTTTGTACGATTAATTTTATTTCATTAAGCATTATGCAGTA